>OV702281.1:142797153-147797153 GCA_916181665.1 Avena sativa
TCTTTGATGAGTTCCAACCATCTTATTTACCTGCGGTTCAGATCAGGTTGTGTGAAAAGATACTTCAGACTCTAATGATCCGAGTATAACTCGCAACGACTACCGAGAAGGTAATGTCGCCATTGCTTAAGAGCATGAACACAAGCTGCAAGCTCAAGATCATGAGTTGGGTAGTTGTTCTCATGTGGTTTCAACTAAAGGGAGGCATAGGCCACCACATGCCCATCTTGCATTAACACACATCTGAGACCTTGGTGAGAAGCATCGCAGAAGACAACAAAGTCTTTGCTAGTGTTTGGGAGAACTAACACCGGAGCAGTTGTTAACTTGGTTTTCAGCATATGGAAACTTTCTTCAGCCTTATCAGACCATTCAAAATTCTTATCCTTCGTAAGAAGATCAGTCATTGGCTTTGCAATCCTGGAGAAGTTTTGTATGAATTGACGGTAATAACCAGCCATCCCGAAAAACTTCGGAAATCCTTGACGGATTTAGGAGACTCCCAGTCGAGGACAGTTTGGACCTTATCTGGGATAACAGCAACCCTTTTGGCGGAGACAACATGACCGAGGAATACGAGCTCCTGTAACTAAAACTCACATTTGGAAAACTTAGCATAGAGACGATGTTCTCAAAGTTTTGTCAACACCAAACTAAGGTGTTCAGCGTGCTCTTCTTCAGTTTTGGAATAGACCAGAATATCATTGATAATAGACCACGACGAACTTGTCAAGATACTCCACGAAGACAGAGTTCATAAGCCGCATAAAAGTGGCTGGAGCATTGATAAGACCAAAGGACATGACGGTGTACTCGGAAAGACCATAATGAGTGGTGAAAGCACTCTTTGGAATATCTTCCTTACGGATCTTTATCTGGTGATAAGCTGACCTCAAATCCATTTTGGAAAAGACAGTGGAACCAATTAACCGATCAAAAAGATCATTGATCCTAGGGAGAGGATGCTTGTTCTTAATGGTCACAACATTGAGTGGGCGATAATCCACAACTAGACGCGGTATATTGGTATCCCGCTTCTTAACAAAGATGGTGGGACATCCCCAAGAAGATGTGCTGGGCTGAATGTATCCTTTTCCTTCTAACTCCTCTAATTGCTTCTTCAACTCCACAAGCTCATGAGGAGGCATACGATAGGGTCTTTTAGAAACAGGAGCAGTTCCAGGAGATAACTCTATAACAAACTCCACACTTTGATCAGGTGGCATGCCAGGCAACTCCTCAGGAAAGACTTCCGGGAATTCACAAACCACAAAAACATCTTGAATCTCTAGCGTAGGTAAAACTTCAAGAGCATACAACTCTGCTTCAGGGATAGAAACAGCTGAAGGAGATAGTGACCCTACGGTCCAATACTTGACTGTTATGCCGGCAGGACTAGTCAGCGTCACAGACTTGGTTATACAATAAAGGATAGCTTTATAGCGGGTCAACCAGTCCATACCCAAAATGATGTCAATGTCAGTTGACTTGTGGGCAAAGAAGTGGGGAAAAGTTGAAATGCAACTTCGATTAGATTCCCATGACTAACCATGGTGGAAACCAATTAGAGCCAGGAGATTGAACCCAAAGAGGAACGGATAACCCCTCAAAACTTATCCCATGCATTTGAGCGAAAGCTTGTGCCAGGAATGAATGCGATGCTCTAGAATCAAACAAAACTTTAGCTGGAATTTGATTGATACGAAGCGTACCCATGATGACGCTTGGATCTTCCTAAGCCTCCTCAGCAGAGATATGGTTCAAGCGACCTCTTCCCGCACCTTGATACTTGTCATTCTTCTTTGGTGGTGGTGCCTCCTCAGCAGCACTCTATTGAGGACAATCTCTTGCATAGTGGCCAGGCTGACGAAGTAGATAAGGCCTGATCCAGTTCCAACAGCAGGATAATTTGATCCACCAACATTGTTTGGAGTAGCATTCGGATGAGGAGCATATCCAGAAGTCCTTGGGGTGTAAAGATCACGTGGCACGGCGCTGTAAGGCACGAAGACATGGCGCTTCTTATTTCTAGAGCCAGCCTTGTTGTACCCCTCCCGAGGATGCTTACGGGTTTCTTCATACTCCACATTTCCACTCTCGGCTTTCATAGCCTTATTAACAAGACCTTGGAAGTTACCAACGTCCATGAGGTGGATATCACGGCGAACCTCAGGATCCAGTCCCTTGCGGAACAGAGCTTGCTTCTTAGCATCAGTGGAGACCTCTTTAGTAGCATATCAGGCAAGACGGTTGAAGTTGCGCTGGTATTCACACACCAAACCAGTGCCCTGCTTCAGCTTGAGGAACTCCTCCCTCTTCTGATCCATCAAACCCTCCGAAATATGATAAGATCGTAAGGCATCAGTGAAAACTTGCCATGTAACAACTTGTTGAGCTTTTTGCATAGCTAAGAAATTTTCCCACCAGATGTTAGCTGCTCCCTCCAACCTGAAGTTTGGCAACTTGACCAACCTGAAGTTTGCGCTCCACGGTGCGAAGCAAGTAGTCCGCATCAAGTGGCTCAATGGAATAGCTGAAAACTGGCGGAGTGAGATGCGTGAAGTCCTTGATACAAACTTGATTGTTCTGACATTGAGCAGTGTTGCGCTCAATCCTTTCAAGGAGCCTCATGTTGTCAGCACGATTGGTTTCGTACATGGCCATGAGTTGAACCATGGACGGTGGTGGAGGAAGGTTGGAAGATTCACCCTCATTTGCAGCACCACGAGCATGAGAACGAGTACGGGCATGAGAGGTGTCACCCATACCGGAAGAACAAAAGGGGTTAAACAAGGAATTCAAAGGAACAAGATGGAAAGATGAACAAAAAGTACTTAATATAAACCTATCATCATATCAAGCATGGTAGTATCAAAGCATACTAATGTATACACTAACCAACTGACTTACAAACCATGACAATGGAATGCTAAGATGTTACACACCAAGCAAAACTGAGATGTCTTGAAACTCTGGTAATAGCAACCAGGTACAGAGTACTTTAGAAAAACAACCCCAAAACCGTGATCCTAAAAGTTTTGAGATATGAGGTAAGGAACAAAAACCCTTTTCAAACCAAATAGGGTAAGAAAATCTCCAGCATCAGAACCATACCAGAGGAGTAAAAAGAATCCTAGTCAGAGTTTCTGCAAAAAAAATAACTTTTAAATAGTTTTGTCAGCTTCTAGACTCAACATCTACCAGTAAAAGGGTTTCCTACAGGCAGTCCTGCTCTGTACCAAAACCTGTAGCACCCCCCGGATTAGGGTTAAACTAACCACAGATGAACATCTAAGATAAGCTCAACTCCAAGCACGGAAGATCACAGTAAATTTCGGTAACATTACAGAACTCAGGGACTCAACAGCATAAGTTTAAACTCTTAACAGAGTACGGTATTAGAGTTATTACAAACCATAGGTCATAGACCCAACATTACAGCACATAGTGAAGGAAACTTATGTTGTTCTACAAAACAACTTAGAAAAGGGCCTAAGAGGCCTTAAACAGAAGCGACGTCCATCCCATAGTCCTCAGGATGCTACCTGGGACCCCCAACTGCTCGTCGATGTCAACATAGAAGCCACCTTCAGTCGCAACTAGATCATCTGTAGAAAAACAGCTATGGCGCAAGGCTAAGTACGAGAATGTACTCGGTAAGACTTAGATAATCTAGTATCTACATGCTCTGGCTAGAAAGGCTTTCTCTGGATTTTCTTTTGCGTAAAGCAATCTTTATTTGTAAAAAAGAGAGAGAAGAGGCTCGTCTACTCAGAATGTTTTTAAAGGGATAAGATAACGACTTCTTCGTCTTGTTCATCACATCTTGATAACCACCAGCTTCATCTGAACCTCCTATCTAAGATCACCCCCACAACCTAGAGAAAGCATCCTTAAGCACACGTGGATCAACAAGTTTTATAGTGTTTAATGTTATCTATGATCTTAAGTCAAGTCGCCAAGCATTCATAACCGTGAACATGGCTTTTCGAAAAGATTTAACCCTACAGGGGTGTACAACTTTACCCACACGTACCAACCGACTCTTAATGCCAAATTATGATCCCTCTTCCTTGGAAGGCCGGCAGAGGGTGGTTGAGGACGACCTTTACCTTGCTTTCACCGAGACCATGAGTCACGCCCTAGGGATGGTTCCGCCGTAACGGGTCAAGTCCTGAAGCGGGTCCCTAAAGATGTGAGGCGAGGTTGGTTTAATAGGGGCGCTATCTACCCCAAGAAATCGCGGCCACGCTTCCCTACCTTTTATGATGCACCTCCATCACCTCCTCTTTCGAAAACATTTTCAATGCTTATGCCAAATGGAAAGCCCAAACTATGTGACTCATGGAATCTACTAGGCAAGTTATTTAGTCGAGGGGTTGTCCAGGCCTCGTGTGGCTATACGCTCGTCTTGGTTCCAAAGGCAAGAACTCAGTTCCTAGTGGTGGCGAGCATGGGACTAGAAAAACCACAACCATTCTGGCCTCCCATACAAGCCTTAGAATATTTATTTTATCACCATCGATGATACCTCAACCTCCTATCTCTCTAGATTCTTTGGCACCTTTGAATCATCATACGAATGTATCAGATGGTACTAGTAAGCATGGCTAAGGTGTCAGTCGTAAAAGCTCTAGCAATGCTCAGATGCCACACCTAGGTATGCTAGGAGCAGTGGATCAGGAGTATCCACTGCTCAAGCATGGAGGATGATATGACAAGTTAAATTTTATTGAAATGAAACTCTAAGGCATGCTTGACAGTTTAAACGGGGTTCCGAGGGGTGGAAACCCTAACTCGGGGAAACTCCGGAATCACCTATGAGGGGTTACTAGGTTGTTCTAATTAAACTTATGATGAAAGTTGATTAGCAATGCATGATTATAGTGTAATTAGATAGATCTCATTTTTCTGAATATTTTGATATATTATACAGATTTTCTCACTTATAAATAATTAGTTATTGATTTTACAATATTTAAACCTTTTATGTAATTATTAAAACAATTTAAATTGATTTATTGCAACATGCTGACAAAGGGATGACATCACACGGTGGTGGTGGGGGGGGTAATTTCATACTGGGGCTGGATCTAGCCCCATGCACTGACTGTTGGGCCCAAGGACACATCAGCAGGCCACGCGAGCACGTCATAAACGCCACCTCACACAAGGAGGAGCCACCATATGGTGGTCGCCGGCGGCGAACCAGAGAACGCCTCGACATGCGAGAGGGTGCGTTCGAATCAGTAGAGCGAGGCGAGCACGTGGGTGGCGACGCCGCTAGGAATAGGTCACCGGAGCTTGGTCAACAGCAGCGAGCGGTGGCGGTGCTGGCAGATCGACGGTGCGCGCAGGATACAGAGGGGGAGAGAGATGAAGATGTGGTCCAGGAGGACCGCGTTCTCACCCTGGAGCTGAAGGGATCGACGACGAGGCGTGGCGGAGCTCGAAACGAAGGCTAGGCGCGCGGAGGAGCTCGTCGATGCCGAGGAAGAAGAGGTCGATACAGTCGATTGGGGGCGTCTCAGCCCGATTCCTTCGGGGAGGAGGAAGCTCACGTCCAGGCGAAGCTCGTGGCGGTGTCGGATGGGCGAGGGGAGGCCAGCAACATCAGCTAGCCGGCGTCCATGGCGGGCTAGGGTTCGGGCCTGCATGGGAGAGAACCAGCGAGAGTGAGGAAGGGAGAGGGAAGTGGATAGGGAGAGCGAGGGCAGCGTCGCGGCGACCTTATCCTCCCTAGGAGCTCGACAAACATTGCAGCGCGGGCGGTGGAGATCGACATCGTCGGCGGTGACACGCAGGTGCTCGTCGTCGGGGACGAAGATGAAAAAAACTGCTGAAGCGGTACGGGCTGGCTACTGGGCCCCGGGTGGGCCGGGCTGGGCTGTTGCGGCTACGCTGCGCGACTGAGAGAGAGAAAGAGAGAAGGGAGATGGGCCACGGCCTATCGGTGGCTGCTGCTGTTTTATTTCCTAAAACATTTTTCCAATTATGTTTTGAAATTTCCATTGCATTTTTTGTTTGTATTGCAATTCCTTTTCTGATTTGTATAATTAAAAAATACTAGAATATTTAAAACATTATTTGAAACACATAGGGGCCCATTATGTTGTATTTTTCAAATTCAACCCACTTGAATGGGTTTATGAGAGATAAAAAGCTAGGGTTTAGAGTTTGCATTTGTTCAACACTTGCCCACATGCATATATTTTATGGATTTAAACAGATGCATGCAATGCTTAAGTACTAATTACATATATTAAAAACTTGGGTTGTTACATCTAGTCAGGTGGGAGAGTCTAAACACTCATCCTCCATGCCTCATGCCCACCGGCGTGCCGCAGATCCACCTAGTCGGGGAAGTCTCGCATGGCACTGAAGGTGAAGCGCGTGGGGAGCCTCACCCGGGGGAACCAGCTGGAGTCCCCAAGGATGCGAAATCAGTCACCGGGGCTGGCTCGAGGTTGTCCTTGATCTTAAAAACCACGGGGGTAGAAACCCCACCCGTGGCGAAGGATGCCGGTGTAGGCCCGGCCCTGGACTTCTCGCATCGCCCGCCGCGGAGACCTCGACCGCTCCCACGTGGACGCCCATGGCTACGCCAATTGGGAGCTTCCCCAACAACCATCTCCACCCCTACGGGAGCGATGGTGTTAAGAGCCATGCTGCAGCATCCGTGCCCCCCACGACCTCTCCTGCGGCGGCGCCCGCATCCACGCTTCACCGGCATCATCGCTGCAGACTCGCGCATCACCGCCTTGCCTCTCTCCGTGGTCGATAAACGCCTAGGAACCATGAAGCGCAGGAGGTGGTGACGAAGATGTGAAGTGATTCCTTCCTAATCCTCTTGATTTAACCGGGCCAAGTGAAAAGACATGTCACTGCACCGCCCACACGGTGTTAACTACAAGGCCCACCGTCGCGTCATGGGAACAACTCCCGAGGCGTAAGCGGTATGCTTCATATCGACGGAAAAGGATGAACGGCCGCTTGGACTTCACGGCCGAGATTCGAGTGCGCTGGGTCTTCGTTGACCCAACAGGTATGGGGACCCGCCCACCTACAAGGGTCGCTTACCCTTTCGAGCCCATAGAAGGACACGTGCAGGTCAAGAGCCCGGGAGCTACTATCGGTGCCCTTGCAACCGGGGTGCCACGTCCCTGCGCTGAGCGGGCCCCACGCTAGGGGGATCCCCACTTTCAAGAGGCAAGGCTCCTCTGGAGGAGACTCTTCCAAGAGGACCTCGCGAGGTTTCCGCCTCGTGAGATTTCTGGGAAAGTATGCCACGATATTGCACATCATCTTTGGCCCTTGGAAACCGTGGAGCACCTCCGAGGGGAGACAGTAATTTCGTTGGGCGGAGTACGAACCGTGGTTCCGATAGGAAGGGCTGTGTCGCTGCGACGCTAGTTGCCTCAGTAAAATAAGACTCTGTCCATGACCCCTTTTGCAGGGAAATGGCGACTAACCTCGTGAAGGGAGACGCCTTTGTTGTCATTCTTGTTATAGAAAGTGTAAAGTAGAGATCTCCAGATGAAAACAAGTCGTGTCAGTGAATGGATATTTACATGAGGAAGGAGTAGAGCAGGTCGAACTAGACCAAGTCCATGCAAAGTAGCCTCCAAGACCAAGTCTTCCAGGGGCGGCACTGTGGATGCCCTTCCCGACCATAGGCTAGGGAAGAAGCTCGACGCCGTCCTATAAAAAGGCTCATCCTACCTTAGAAGGGATCAATCCTGAGTGATCTAAACCCTATAGATCTCATCTCCATTGTACCCTCGCGAAGCCAAGTGAGCAATACAACAAAGTAGGAGTAGGGGCTTTACCTCTTCACGCGGGTCACGAACCTTGGTAAAAACACTGTCTCACCTCTCTGCCGTGATTCTAGCTTCGCCATCACCACTGTGGCCCAGGCTCCTTGAGAACGTGTGTTCAGCCCCCTCTCGAACCTAGGGATCATTGGACCCTAGTTCCTTCAAGGGAAAAATCACCAACAGTGCCGCTAGTGGTTAAAAAGTAAGTACCTTGTATCTTCCAGTACTCGTGTTATACTTTTATAGTCACATCTAACATATGTTCTTTATGTGATTAAGAGATAAAACTATTTGGAACAACAAGTTAAAGTCGGAGAGTAAACTGTTCAAGCAACTGCGCTAGTAGAAGATTGCATTTTCACCAGCCATGCCTCCTCCAACTCCAACCACTACTCAATCTTCAGCACCGGAGGTTCCCTCTTCTTCGCTTGTTGGTACTACTATCTCTGATGCTCCCACGGCTTCACAAGATCTGGTTACCATTGGTAGCAAAATCATTGACAAGGGTGAACCCGCTAAGGGTAATGATCCCATGGATGTGTTTCCAGGGACGATGGTGAAGGTTTCCAGTTCTACTGCTCGCGGCCTGAACCGAAATAAGAAGGAGGAGATTCTCAAGCTAGCCCAAACCTGTATTGAAAAGCAAGTCCTAACTCTGGAAGAAGAAAGCTAGGAGATGGAGGACATAAAGCTGGAAAGCCTATTGGAGCAAATCCGAGACCAAGATCAGAAGATCGAAGCCGGAGAAATGCCAGTGAAGGATGTCACTGTAGGGTTTGCAGCATAGAAAACAAAAAATTCCTACGATGGGAACAACTATGTACCAAGATCTATCTACTAGATACAAACTCGTGGTTGATGCAGACGATCTCTTGCCGATCTCAAGATCGAGAGGAAGTCCTAGTGCCGCGAAACAGCAGCGCATCCGTGCTCGCACACACGTACGAGGCACCGAGCAACCTCGCCTCCTCGCTCCAGCGATGCAGCGGAAGCACAACTCTTTCTTGCTGAAAAGCCACTGGAACATGTATCTCGCTAGTCCGAGACCATGGGGAATAAATACTAGTGGGGGAGAGAGATCCTTCAGGAGGAGGTGTGCTTTCAGAGGATGAGAGGGGTCCTTTTATAGGGGAGAGGGGGGGCACCAAAGGGGCATGGCCCCCAGCCATGGGGCTGCCCCCACCTCATCCTCATTCATGTGGGTGGACACTCCACTCACTCAAATGCCTTTGAATTTCCTCCACTCAAAAACCCACTCAAATTCCCATTAAATTTCCACCAAATTTAATGCAAACTCTCATTAAATAAAACTAATTTTATTTATTCAAAAAAAATTCAATTACTTTAATGACAAACATTCCCATATAACCCCTTTCTAGTATTTCATTTCACATAAAAAAACACTTTCAGCAATTTCACCCAAAAACCCGTTTCGGTATCTAGTGAAATAAATTCCTGCGCTTGTTATTCTTTTCGGCATGAAACTTTTGCTCCAAATGGATGTCGGTGTCTCTTAAGTGTGTCACCCTACGGTTCGCGAATAATGCGGATATGATCGAGAACCCTCTCGGATCAATAATCAGAAGCGGGATCTGGAGACCCATACTGACTCCCACTCATTCAACGATGACTTTCTTGTGATCACGAGAACCTTTTATGCTAGTATCTTAATTCATTTGTTTCGCGATATATTACATGTCCGAGATTCGATCATCGGTATCTCCATACCTTGTTAGATATCGTTACTGACATGCACTCTTTTCTCGTTCCCGTGATATAACATTCTAGTGATCAAATCACTTGCTTGCAAGCTAATCAATGAGATATCACCGAGAGGGCCCAGAGAATATCTATCCGTTATCGGGATGAACAAATTCCACTCTTGATCCATGGGCCTCAACATAACACTTTAGTAGTTCTGAACCCATCTTTATAATCACCCAGTTACGGTGTGATGTTTGATGTTATCAAGAAACTCTTCCGGTGTTAGTGATTGACATGATCTCATGGTCTAAGGATTAGGATCACTTTGTAAGTTGTTATAGCAATATAAACTCAATGACTTTGATCGTATTTCTATACTTCGGATGAATGTTCATCAAATCATTGCACTAATGTTGTGACCTCGTTATTAACAACATCCAATGTCCATGATCAGGAAACCTTGATCATCTTGTTAATCAACGAGCTAGTTTATAAGAGAGGCATAACTAGGAACTTCCTTTTGTTTATTAAACACACATGTATTAACGTTTCTGTATTAATACAATTATAGCATGCAAAATAAACATTTATCAGAAATAAGGAATACGATAATAACCACTTTATTATTGCCTCTCGGGCATATTCCCTTCAGTCACTCCTATCTCCCTTGTTGAGGTCTTCAACAACATGAAGATCGGTTTCGATGAGCTGCACTTGGTGCACCTTGTAAGTTTTCTGACTATCGTTTGCAGTATTTTATTATCATATTATCTAGCCCCCAAGCATAAAGTCGGATAGAGATCATATCATAATATCTGAGTTAATGCTTATAGGATGCAAAAGAACGATGTAGTGTAGCCCAAAGCTCGTGGTGGAATTTAAATTATTTAAATTTGCAGCCCGAGTCTTAGTATCCGTCTGACGGCATTCCGTCTTTAACTTACAGAAAGTTGTATCTTACAGCTAGGATCTTCTTAAGAAAATATGCAACAAGCGCAAAGAAATCAAAACTTTGCGTCTTGAAAATTCCAAGTTGCAGATTGAGAAGGATGAGGCAGAAGGTAAACATTTCTGAAACTAAACCATAGTTATTTTCTTAGTCGAATGTTTCTTCCGACTGATATTTTGTCTTTTGTAGAATTGTTGCAGCAATCTAGCAAGATGGTGGATGAGGCTGAGAACTTCAAGGTCCTCCGGATGAAAAACAAAGAACTTCGCCAAGAGCTGAACAAACTAAAGGATGAACAAGATAATCCATGAACAACCTCCTGGAGTCGAGTAATCTAGGGAACGAGAGGCTCGAAAGATTGGTGGACCTCCAAGATAAAAAATTATAAAGATTTGAAGAGGGATTTTGACAGTCAGAGGGATGTGGACCGAGAGATAAACACTCTCCGAGAGGAGCATCCCAATGGGACCACTTCGTGCTTGGTAATTTTCCTGACGTTATTTTTCCTTTCTGTTTTCGACTTTAGTTAGTTAGATTTGTTGACTTTGTTCTTTTCTAGATCCCATGAAATTGTCAGACTATGCTTCATCTAACCCTCGTTCCGAGCGCATTATTTCGGTCGGAGATGTTGTCTACGACTTTTGCCATATTCTTGAAGAAGCTGGTGGGTCGGTAGAAATTTTTGACTTCGACAAACTTGTAGTACTCGAAATGAAGGACAAAGGAAAGGAGATTCCGAAACTTATCGTGGATTAGAAGATGTGATACGCCTGGACTGATGCACAAACTGCCCTCACTATGGTGATGAGCCACCATAGCGAGATGCAAATATGGCATGTCACCAAGGGCATCGCCACTGATGACGATGAGGGTAAGCTGTAGGACATCAAGGCCATCCAAGAGTCTTGTGCAGGCTATGCTTGTCGCGTGGCAGAGATGGAGAATTACACGACATCATTCTTCCAATCCGTCATTGTGTCTCCCATGCCAAAAGAACTGTAAGAAAGACTCATCGAAGATGTAGAAACTACCGAGTCTCCTGATCAAGACGGCGATGATGTCGACTCCAGTGCTCCAAGGTCTCCACCACCACCACCTGCAGCATACACATTTGATGCATTATCCTGAAACATTCACATGGTCTATAATGATGGGTACTATATTTTGTGTTTGTATGTGTTGGTATGTAAGAACTAATTCTTTACTACTTAGCACTTTGTAGTATTTGATGCGTGCTCGAAAATTTCTTAAGAACTTTGTGTTTACACTTCTCATTTTATCTGGCTCTCTACCTCGTTCCTTTCATGAGCCGACCAACCTTTAACACGAAAACTTTGCCGAGCAATGGTGGTTAATTGCTAAACCAGTTTAAACTATAAATCAAAGCCGGCTTCTAGTATCGACAATTTATTACTCGGAAAATGCCCGCGTCTAAGCAATCAGATAAAAAACCAAATGAGATTTACACCCGAAGGTAACATTTTTATAGTATTCAAAAACATAACCAGAATGAACATGAGCATAAAGTACTTCCAAGCATCCTGCAATTTTTTAAATTGATATTCTCTTTTGGAAATAATATGGTAAAAAACTTGTTAGAAAACTATGAGGTAACCAATACTTTATTTCTCTTTTGATCATGTACATATGATTACAAGGAAATATAACTAAGAATAGATGGGACGTAGTTGTGCAATATTCCATGGACGATCTAATTCATCCGGGTCTGTGCTACCACCAGCTCTCTTTCTCTTCTGGGTATTAGGTCTTTCCTTGTTTGGTCTCATATCGGTTAAATAATATGACCCATTATGTAGAACTTGGCTGAGCATAAGTGGTCATTCCCAAATTGGGGAAAGTTTGTGCTTTGTTTTTTGCATGAGTCGGAGAATGAAATCACCCTTTCTGAAAGAACGATTTTGAACTCTTTGACTATGATACTTCCATAAACTATAGGCTATAGATCTCTGCTCAGTAACACGGTGAACTTCTTCGATTATATCGAGATCATCCTATCGAAAAACTTTGGCATCTTCTTCGATATACGCTTTGATTCAAGGAGATTGATGGATTAAATCACTTGGAAGAAATGATTCTACACCGTAGACCAAGAAGAAAGGAGTATATCCAGTTGACATGTTAGCAGTTGATCGTAAGCTCCATATCATAGACGGTAACTCCTCCGCCCAAGATCCCGCAACATGACAAAGTGGTACCTCTAAGCAAGGTCAGAGTCCTTGTAAAATGACACCATTTTCCTTTTCAACTTGTCCATTGGCTTGTGGATCTGCGAATAATAGAATATAGAGTCAGATCCCTTGATCTTCGCAGAACTCTGCTAGTTCTCCCATGGAAAATTTGCTCCTGTTGTCAGTAATTATACTGTGAGGATATCTGAATCGGATGATCACATCCTCAATGAACTTTTTGGTTGTGGCTCCATTGCAATTTGTTACGAGTTTAGCCTCAATCCATTTTGTAAATTTATCCACCATTACTAGTAGATGAGTAAATCCACATTTTGCCATCCAAAATGCCCCTACCATATCAAGCCCCCAGACTGCAAATGGCGATGTAATATGATTGTTTGTAGATGATTAGCCGGAATTTGCGGTTGATGGGCGTACTTTTGGCAGCTGTCACATCCCAAAATTTTCCAAATTTTGTAATGTGAAAAATAAATAAACAAAATAAATAATTGTTGAAATTTAGGGTGAAAAGAAACTTTTTATTTCTAAATGGAAACTTAAAAACCCATCTTGAACAAACTTTGAATAAAATGGAATCCAAAAAATTTCAATCAAGTGAAATGCATTCATCGAATGAATCTTGAAATTTAAACACTTGGAAAAGTTAAACCAAAACTCTAAAACCCTAATGGAAGAAATCATTTTCAAGATCTCTCTAAGACTATGGAATTGATCCATATAAAAATTCAGCAACAATAATTTTAACATGATCAAGAATGATAAATAAAAATATTATAAAACCATAGAAATTGATTTCATTCAATTTGGAACCATGGATAAAAACTTATGAATTTAATAAGTTGAAAGGAAATAATTTCCAAAGCTAATAAAGCTCCTATCTAAAATCCTTACCAAATTGTGAGCAAACTAATCCTAAAGGATTTAAAAAGATAAAAAAATAGTAAATAAAATTATACAAATTGGAATCACCAATATTGGATCTATAAATAAAAATATATGGTTTTTATAAGACAAAGGAAGAAATAAATAAATAAGGAATATTTAAAAGCCAAATTAAAACTTGGCCGAATCCATAAGCAAATGGAATAAATAGAATCCAAATCCAAATAAAATAAATGGATAAAGAATATTCAAATAAAATTATATGGCATTAACCAAATTCCATTCTATTAAATAAAGACAAAATATCTAATAGAAATAATTAATTAAATCATGGTAAAATAATAAACAGAATTTGCCCAAGTGGAATAAATGTTATTTAATTAACTTAAATAAAATAAAATAAACATTTAAATAGAATTATATGGGATTAAAACCATATTTGATTTTATTTGAATAAAGACAAGCCAAATTTAAATGATTAATAAATCATAATAAAAATATTTCAAATAATTCAAAATGAATTATTTAACACCCTATTAACTAAATAAAACCTACTAAAAAAGTTTGGTGAAAAATTAGAATTCAAATAAGGGTTTGAAAATAAAATCAAAATCTTATTTGAATAAAAGACAAGAACCCTTCTTAAATAAAATTATAAACCATACAAGAATAAAAGAATCATTCTAAAATGAACTTTAAAATGCATTTATAAACAGCATTGAAACTTACTGAAAGTTTTGAGAAAAGTTTGAATTCAAACAATTGTTCGAATCAATTGAATAAAATCAAAAAAGAAAAAGAAATCAAAAAAAGAAAACAAAAGAAGAAAAAAATAAAAGGAGCCAGCCGAGCCCAGCTATCCTACCTGGCCCAGCAACGCAGCCCACATCCCCTCCCCCCGAAACTGTTTTCTACTCTAACTCAAACCTATGCAGTCGCTGACTCTGCGACCCCACACGAAACCTCTCTCTCTCGTTGACCACCAAGACCCACGGCCACGTCACCGTCTTCCTTACCGGCCGTGACCGTGCCTCCTCCTCGACCATTTCCAGCAACATTTTCTCAGCATCAATTCGCGTTGATGGCGCAGTAATCTCTCCTCGCGACCATGATCGTGAAATCTCCTCCCTCTTCTCTCTCTTTCCCCTCAAACCCTGCTGCCAGAGAGCCACCAGGCTGCCTCGTATTGACCTTGCACCGCCGCGGCCTTCGACGCACTCCAGCGACGATTCCGGCCGCTCCTCGCCTCCCCTTCCCCCCTCGACCACTCGAGCCTACTCCCCACCTCCCTACGTACCTGCCAGTACCTTTTCCTCGCTCTCGCGTGCCCCCTATCGTCGGCAACGTTCTTGACTGAACGCCTCCGCCATCTGCCTCTACTCCGGCGAACTAATAACGCCAACCCCGTGTATCCCGCGTGTACTGGTGAGTACCCCTACACTCCTCGACCCCGCTCGCACCTCACTGACACCTTCCCTTGATCACTTGCATTCCAGGTACTCATCCCCGACAAAAACCATACGTGCCCGACGCCCTCAAGAACTCCGGCGAGCAATCCTCTCCGTTCCCATGCGCCCCCTGCCCAACGGTGTCCACCTTGAGCACCACCGCGCCACTGCAATCTCGGTGAGCATCTTACCTTGCTCTCTCGCTTCATGTATTGCCAGCACCGTCCTCGTCTGACCGCTCCTCCGCCAGCCACCGTCGCGCGCCGCCCATCTTTGGCCAAGCTTCTGTGCGCCGTTCGATTTAGATCTGACGAGTACGATAGATTCATTAAACGAAAGGGTATGCGTTGATCTGTGTCGCACGATTAACATTAGATCGGACGCTCCACGTTAGCTGATCCACGCGAACCGGTATGAGCCAATGAAATCATTCCACGTGGCCAGAGTTTTGATTTAAAACCAGAAACATTTCTATTAGTTGTTTGAATTTGTAAATTTCATAACTTTTGATCCACACGTCCAAATTTTACAAACTTTAAATCAATGGAATCAGAAAAAAGAGTACTTTCCAAACATGCACTTTTTTTAATGAATTGATTCTGTAAAATTGGTTATTTTTGCAAAAACCTATTTTGTGTATAAAATTTATACTAAAAATGTTTTTAAAGTAAGATCTTTTGTAAATAGATTGTTTTGAACCTACTGACCATAGAAACCAACTTTTGGATTTAAAAACATATTTTGTGAGGCTAAGGAATAAATATTTGAAGAAAAGCATTTCTAGCTAAATAAAAATATTGATTATGGTTTAAAAATGCTTTTTGAGTAAAACCTTTTGAAAATGGTTTAAATTAAACTCTCTAACCCTAAACACCATGTTTTAGGATTTAAACATGTATTTTATTAAACCTTAGAAAATTATTACTATGTTAAAAGGCATTCCAAAAAAATAAAATATTGCTTTGGTGTAAAAATGGTTTATAGGTAAAACCTTTTGCAAATGGTTTTAATATTAAACACTTTACTTTAAAACAATAACAATTGTGTTTAAACTTATATTTGTCAAAACACTAGAAATTATTACTTTGATTAAATCATTTCTAACAAAACAAAAATGATTTAAATGGCCATTTTAACTAACTTAATATCAAAAGGTTTTACTACTTTTATAAATGACCAATAGATGCTTTAGAATGTTTATGGCCTAATAGAAACCACTTTTCCATATAAAACAATCTTTGGCATGCTTGCATGCATTGCTTTGTTTTTTATTCTATGTGATGAATTGTTTGAATGGTAGATTGAATTTGTGCCTTGATTGAATTGTAGTGGAATTTCAAGAGTGTGACTATTGCAAGATCAAGGAGTGAACTTATATTCTCTACCAAAAAGGCAAGTGGTGCTTCATACTTTTGTCCTATTATTTTCACTATGCATTAGTGATGTTTTAGGAATTGCATGGAATTTTCTAAGTGTTAACTATGCCATGGGAAATCCTAGTAGATGAAACCTTAGTAGAATTTTCCTAAGTAAGATTCCTACTACTATCATGCTTAGTCTATCTAGTAGAAAACAAAGGGTGGATTATATTCATGCTATGGAATATTTCTATGTCAAGGACTTATGTTTTGTTTAATAAAACAACTAAGTGAATGAAACACCTGGGTGGAATGGTAATTGCTTGGTTGGATTTTTGTTGAGTGGTTACCAGGGCCCATTTTTCAACGGTTTACCCTGTGTATGTCACTTGTGGAATGCCACCCAGGAACAAAAAGATTTGAGATGTCAAATATTCAGAAGCTTCAAGTGCAGCCACTTGGCATTATGGGCTCTGCCTGGATCATATAGGTTGCAATAACTTAGCCAAATGGACAGTTGGTGGTAGGGGATGATATGTTTGGAGCGCGTCCATTCTGGTCTGAGGGAAGGCTTCTGAAAGATGTTTCTCGATGAATGTCGAGTCATGCGGGGAAAGTGCACCACCTCTCGAGAGAGTAAAATCTAAGTACTTAGCCGTGTCCCTAGCAATGGAAAATTTGAGCATCAAGACATGGAATCTATCAAGAATCTCCTCATCCCAATTTCTAAGCTAAAAACTTGTGGTTGAACAAGGGTAAAGGATCACCAATGTCTATTGGTAGATGCCTTGGGTGATTTTGACAAACAAAAACTTGGTGTTTTCAAATGATAAGGAAAATCTATTTTTAGCATAGCAAGCCTAAGCTCCACTTAGCCAAATGCATATAGGTGATAGTTACCACTATACTACCATAGTATCACTTGCCAATACAATTCAAATGTATTTACCCTTTTGGATGTAACTTATTATGTTGCAGGTTTGTTTGATGTTAGTGAAGTGTGTTTATTAGGATTACAAGTCCACAACCAACATGATTGCCTGTGGCACTTTGAAGATGAAGGACTCCATGCTATAGTTATTTCTGTTGCATTGTAATGAGATAGCCAAATGAGCCATGTAAGATGTACTGAATTATTTTATTCCTGGTTATAAAGTTGTACTATGACCTTTGTTTCTTGATAGTACATCTTAACTATCGATGCTAGCCATTGATCCAGGGACTAGCATTGTAAACACAGGGATCTCTACCTTATTAAAGGTTGGGACCTCTACAGATGGTATTAGAGCACTGTGTTTCCTGTAGGATTGTAACCCTAGGATTGGACAAACCCCTTAAAAAAATAGGAGTTGTATTTGTTCAAAACTTATTGACAAACAATCTTGTAAACTCTTTCCTCAACCTTATGGTTTTGATTCTACATCTCTTCTATTTCAACTTGATGGACAAGGACCCCAACCATGAGCAAAGACTTCAACATGAGCAAAGGACTTCACCAACTCAAATGACTTCAACTTCAACATCATCAAAGACTTCAACTTTAGTTTCACCAAGGACTTCAACCTAGATATCACTAAGGACTTCAAATGAGACAATAACAAATACTCAAGACTTGAAGACTATGGAAACACAACTTAGAAGGAATCATCATCACCTTTGAAGTTTTGTGACCAAGACACAAGAATCTTTCTCCAAGGATACAATAATCTTGTCCATGAAGAAACAACCAAGAAGAATGAAATGATATCAAGAAAACCATATAGTTGGACCACCATACTAAAGTTTAGACCAAACACACCAACTTATGTGGTGTAGCAAAAATATTTTTTTTGCCTAAAAATGTGCTTGAAACTTGTTGTTTGAGTGGAATGTTTGATTGTGATTGCTTGCACATTTCTTGTGTGAATTGTGATGTGTGTGATTAGAATTCTTCCTTTAGAAATCTTTGCCTATTCTAATCCCAATCCAACCCAAACAGACGACTTCTCCAAGAGACTCCAACATAAAGAATGGTGACAACGACAACCAAGAGATGCACATGAGAGAACAACTACTAGCAAACCAAACCTACTTGAATCAGATGACAACTCAGTTTTTAGCCAACAACAATGAGTTAGACCCAACCATGAAAAAGTTTTTGGAAATCCAATCCCAATGGCTGCAAGGGATGACCACTCAAATGATCAACATGAAAGACAACCTTTCCTAAGGAGTTTGTGACAACAATGATGTCAAGGATGATATTATAGAGGGAACTCAAGCTTGCAATATTTGTGGAGTCATGGATCACACTTCCAAAGAGCATGAATATCAATGCCCTAATTGTGAAGAGAAACATCCAACTAAACAATGCCCCACATCTCAACTTACTTGTTTCCTATGTGAAGGAAATAATCATGTCCCTATCCAATTCCCCATCTATCCTATAGTTCAACAAAGGAAACAAGGTGGAGTGCATCAAAAGTTTGGAAACCCCCATGAGGAAACAACTTGTATCAAGAAGGATGAAGACAAAGGCAAACCTCAGATTGCACCTCCATACATTAAGAATCACCTTGATCGACAAAAGAGGAAACATAGGTATTATACAAGGAATCGATTAAGGAACCGAGGAAACTTGCCCACCTTTGAGGTGAGATATGAAGAGCATGAACTAGAAGAACTCCTAGCTTTGGAGAAACCCAAGAAGAAGAATAAGGAAGTTAGCCAAGTGTGGTGCAACAACTGCAAAGAGCTAGGCCATTATATATCAACTTGTCCAGAGAAGATACATGAAGAAATCAACCTTGTAACATGTTATAAGTGTGGTGACCAATGACATTATGCAAGCAATTGTCCAGAAAAGATGAAGTACAAGACAAGAAAGCATATGAGAGATCTCAGCCTTGTCACCTGTTTCAAGTGTGGAAACAAAGGACACTATGCAGATGTCTGCCCAGAGAAGTTTCATCAAGATCCCAAGTAAACCAAGATGTAATCTAGTTGGAAACTTTAAGGGTGGTAGTACCCTAGTTGTTTTGAAGCCAACTTGTAACCTCTAGCTTTCCCAAATCCCGAGACGAGATTTCTTTTAAGGATGGTAGCCTGTCACATCCCAAAATTTTCCAAATTTTGTAATGTGAAAAATAAATAAACAAAATAAATAATTGTTGAAATTTAGGGTGAAAAGAAACTTTTTATTTCTAAATGGAAACTTAAAAACCCATCTTGAACAAACTTTGAATAAAATGGAATCCAAAAAATTTCAATCAAGTGAAATGCATTCATCAAAGAATGAATCTTGAATTTTAAACACTTGGAAAAGTTAAACCAAAACTCTAAAACCCTAATGGAAGAAATCATTTCCAAGATCTCTCTAAGACTATGGAATTGATCCATATAAAAATTCAGCAACAATCATTTTAACATGATCAAGAATGATAAATAAAAATATTATAAAACCATAGAAATTTATTTCATTCAATTTGGAACCAGGATAAAAACTTATGAATTTAATAAGTTGAAAGGAAATAATTTCCAAAGCTAATAAAGCTCCTATATCAAATCCATAACAAATTGTGAGCAAACTAATCCTAAAGGATTTAAAAAGATAAACAAATATTAAATAAAATTATACAAATTGGAATCACGAATATTGGATCTATAAATAAAATGATATGGATTTTATAAGACAAAGGAAGAAATAAATAAATAAGGAAAATTTAAAAGCCAAATTAAAACTTGGCCTAATCCATAAGCAAATGGAATAAATATAATCCAAATCCAAATAAAATAAATGGATAAAGAATATTCAAATAAAATTATATGGCATTAACCAAATTCCATTCTATTAAATAAAGACAAAATCTCTAATAGAAATGATTAATTAAATCATGGGAAAATAATAAATAGAATTTGCCCAAGTGGAATAAAAGTTATTTAATTAACTTAAATGAAATAAAAGAAACATTTAAATAAAATTAATGGGATTACAACCATATTTGATTTTATTTGAATAAAGACAAGCCCAATTTAAATGATTAATAAATCATAATAAAAATATTTCAAATAATTCAAAATGAATTATTTAACACCCTATTAACTAAATAAAACCTACTGAATAAGTTTGGTGAAAAATTAGAATTTAAATAAGGGTTTGAAAATAAAATAAAAATCTTATTTGAATAAAAGACAAGAACCCTTCTTAAATAAAAATATAAACCATACAAGAATAAAAGAATTATTCTAAAATGAACTTTAAAATGCATTTATAAACAGCATTGAAACTTACTGAAAGTTTTGAGAAAAGTTTGAATTCAAACAAGTGTTTGAATGAATTGAATAAAATCAAAACAGAAAAAGAAATAAGAAAAATAAAAAGAAAACAGAAGAAGAAAAAAATAAAAGGAGCCAGCCGAGCCCAGCTAGCCTACCTGGCCCAGCAACGCAGCCCACATCCCCTCCCCACCGAAACGGTTTTCTACTCTAACTCAAACCTGTGCAGTCGCTGACTCTGCGACCCCACACGAAACCTCTCTCTTGCTGACCACCAGGACCCACGGCCACGTCACCATCTTCCTCACCCGCGGTGACCGCGCCTCCTTCCCGACCGTTTCCAGCAACATTTTCTCAGCATCAATTCGCGTTGATGGTGCAGTAATCTCTCCTCGCGAACACGCTCGTTAAATCCCCTCCCTATTCTCTCTCTTTCCCCTTAAACCCTGCTGCCAGAGAGCCACCAGGCTGCCTCGAATTAACCTTACACCGCCGCGGCCTCCGACGCACTCCAGCGACGATTCCGGCCGCTCCTCGCCTCCCCTTGCCCCCTCAACCACTCGAGCCTACTCCCCACCTCCCTACACACCTGTCAGTACCATTTCCTCGCTCTCGCGTGCCCCCTATCGTCGGCAACGTCCTTGACTGAACGCCTCCGCCGTCTGCCTCTACTCCGGCGAACTACAAACGCCAACCCCGTGCACCCCGCGTGTACTGGTGAGTACCCCTACACTCCTCGACCTCGCGCGCACCTCACTAACACCTTCCCTCGATCACTTGCATTCCAGGTGCTCGTCCCCGACAAAAACCGTATGTGCCCGACGCCCTCAAGAACTCAGACGAGCAATCCTCTCCGTTCCCGTATGCCCCTGCCCAACGGTGACAACCTTGAGCACCACCGCGCCACTACGATCTCGGTGAGCATCTTCCCTTGCTTTCTCGCTTCCTGTATCGCCAACACCTTCCTTGTCTGACCGCGCCGCCGCCAGCCACCGTCCCGCGCCGCCCATCTTTAGCCAAGCTTCTGTGCGTCGTTCGATTTAGATCTGACGAGTACGATAGATTCATTAAATGAAAGGGTATATGCTGATCTGTGCCGCACGATTAACATTAGATCTGATGCTCCATGTTTGCTGATCCACGCGAACCGGTATGAGCCAATGAAATCATTCCACGTGGCCAGAGTTTTGATTTAAAAGCAGAAACATTTTTATTAGTTGTTTGAATTTGTAAATTACATAACTTTTGATCCACACGTCCAAATTTTACAAACTTTATATCAATGGAATCAGCAAAAAGAGTAATTTCCAACCATGCACTTTGTTTAATGAATTGAATCTGCAAAATTGGTTATTTTTGCAGAAACATGTGTAGGCCTATTTTGTGTATAAAATTTATTCTAAAAATGTTTTTAAAGTAAAATCTTTTGTAAATAGATTTTTTTGAACCTACTGACCATATAAACCAACTTTTAGATTTAAAAACATATATTGTGAGGCTAAGGAATATATCTTTGAATAAAAGAATTTCTAGATAAATAAAAATATTGATTATGGTTTAAAAATGCTTTTTGAGTAAAACCTTTTGAAAATGGTTTGAATTAAACTCTCTGACCCTAAACACCATATTTTAGGATTTAAACAAGTATTTGATTAAACCTTAGAAAATTATTACTATGTTAAAAGGCATTTCCAACAAAATAAAATATTGCTTTGGTGTAAAAATGGTTTATAGGTAAAACCTTTTTTTAAATGATTTTAATATTAAACACATGACCTTAAAACACTAACAATTGTGTTTAAACTTATATTTGTCAAAACACTAGAAATTATTACTTTGATTAAATCATTTCTAACAAAAAAAATGATTTAAATGGCCATTTTCAATAACTTAATATCAAATGGTTTTACTACTTTTATAAATGACCAATAGATGCATTATAATCTTTATGGCCTAATAGAAACCACTTTTCCATATAAAACAATCTTTGGCATGCTTGCATGCATTGCTTTGTTTTTTATTCTATGTGATGAATTGTTTGAATGGTAGATTGAATTTGTGCCTTGATTGAATTGTAGTGGAATTTCAAGAGTGTGACTATTGCAAGATCAAGGAGTGAACTTATATTCTCTAACAAAAAGACAAGTGGTGCTTCATACTTTTGTCCTATTATTTTCACTACGCATTAGTTATGTTTTGAGTAGGAATTGCATGGAATTTTCTAAGTGTTAACTATGCCATGGGAAATCCTAGTAGATGAAACCTCAGTAGATTTTTCCTAAGTAAGATTACTACTACTGTCATGCTTAGTCTAGCTAGTACAAAACAAAGGGTGGATTATATCCATGCTATGGAATATTTATATGTCAAGGACTTATGTTTTGTTTAATAAAACAACTAAGTGAATGAAACACCTGGGTGGAATGGTAATTGCTTGGTTGGATTTTTGTTGAGTGGTTACCAGGGCTCATTTTTCAATGGTTTACCCTGTGTATGTCACTTGTGGAATGCCACCCAGGAACAAAGAGCTTTGAGATGTCAAATGTTGAGAAGCTTTAAGTGCAGCCACTTGGCATTATGGGCTCTGCCTGGATCATATAGGTTGCAATAACTTAGCCAAATGGACAGTTGGTGGTAGGGGATGATAGGTTTGGAGCGTGTCCATTCTGGTCTGAGGGAAGGCTTCTGAAAGATCTTTCTCGATGAATGTCGAGTCTTGCGGGGAAAGTGCACCACCTCTCGAGAGAGTAAAATCTAAGTACTTATCCGTGTCCCTAGCAATGGACAATTTGAGCATTAAGACATGGAAGCTATCAAGAATCTCCTCATCCCAATTTCTAAGCTAAAAACTTGTGGTTGAACAAGGGTAAAGGATCACCAATGTCTATTGGTAGATGCCTTGCGTGATTTTGACAAACAAAAACTTCGTGTTTTCAAATGATAAGGAAAATCTATTTTGAGCAAAGCAAGCCTAAGCTCCACTTAGCAAAATGCATATAGGTGATAGTTACCACTATACTACCATAGTATCACTTGCCAATACAATTCAAATGTATTGAACCTTGTGGCTGTAACCTATTATGTTGCAGGTTTGTTTGATGTTAGTGAAGTGTGTTAATTAGGATTACAAGTCTACAACCAACATGATTGCCTATGGCACTTTGAAGATTAAGGACTCCATGTTATAGTTATTTCTGCTGCATTGTAATGAGATAGCCAAATGAGCTATGTAAGATGTAATGAATTATTTTATTCCTGGTTATAAAGTTGTAATATGACCTTTGTTTCTTGATATTACATCTTAACTGTGGATGCTAGCTATTGATCCAGGGACTAGCATTGTAAACACATGGATCTCTAACTTATTAAAGGTTGGGACCTCTACATCATCATTTACACGTTTTGACCAGTTCCTCGGCATCTGTCTTAGCTGTGAGCCAAAATAATCCTTGTTGAAAAGCTTTTTCAACTAAAGATATGGATGCAACCTAATGACCGCATTCGCCTTCGTGGATCTCTCGTAAGATTTCCACTCCTTCTTCCAGAGAAATACAGCGCTGGAAAACCCTAGAAACACTCCGCTTATAGGTATCACCACCTATAATTGGGTAGGCTTTTTCTCGTCGGACGATCTATCTACCCAAAACTTTATAGTCGGGTAATTTCTCGTCTATCAGGAAATCCAGATAGGGTTGTGTCCAACTCGGTATCATAGCCAGAATAGCTACAAATGGTGAGTCGTATTTCGTCTGGTAGTCCTCGTGATCTATTGTGATAGAGGGAAGTTTTAAGTGCTCTCAAAAAGCACCATCCAGAACTGGTTTCTGCGCAAATCCTTTTCTTGATAGAGCTTCTGCTTCCTCACTTTCTGCTCGAGGGATGTGCTGAACCTCAAAACCCTCGAACGATTTTCATAATTCATCCACAATAGCTTTGTACACTGCCATGTGTTTATTTGCATTGCAAATATCAGATACTTGTTGTGTAAATCAATCTGAGTCTCCGTAACACATACTTCGGGTAACGCTAATGTTTTCGGCCATGCGTATTCTATATAAAAGTGCTTCATATTCGGCAGTATTATTGGTTGCCGTGAAGTGAATCTGTAACACATAGAACATCTTATCTCCTTGGGGTTATTTGAGCACCACACCAGCCTCGAGCCTCCCTGTGCTTTTGATCCGTCGAAGTGAAGGGTCTAAAATTCTGGGTCCGGATGACTAGTATTTTCTACCGTCTCTGTCCAGTCAGCGACAAAGTCGGCAAGTATTTGGGACTTTGATTGTTGTACGTGGATTGTACTCAGTGTCAAAAGCTGCAAACTCTATTTCCCACTTTGTGACACGTCATATGGCATCGCGATTATTGATTATATCTCATAGGGGAGCATTACTCACCACTGTGACCTTGTGCTCTTGAAAATAATGCCATAGTTTTCTGGCAGCAAAGAATACACCATAGCTTAACTTTTGGTAATGTGGATACCTTTGCTTCGACTCTGTCAAGACCTCGCTTATGTAATAAGTTGGACACTGTACTAGATATTTGTGATCTTCCTCCTTGCGCTCCACTGATGTTACAACACTCAAGACTATGTTTGTCGCTGTGATGTAGAGTAACATAGGCTCCTATGGCTCTGGTGTGGTAAGGATTGGTGGGTTTGAAAGTAGGTCTTTCAAACTTTGTAGGGCAGCGTCGGCTTGGGTCTTCTAGAAAAAATTGTCAGTTTTCTTCAATATCTTGTATAAAGGTGAGGCTCTTTCTCTAAGACGGTTGATGAACCGGCTTACTGCTGCGATACAGCCAGTCAGTCGGTGAATGTCCTTCAGGTGAGTTGGCCTGGTAATATTCAGTATAACCTTATATTTTGTTCCGGTTGACCTCTATGCCTCTTTTAGCCACGATGAAACCTAACAATTTTCTGGCTGATATTCCGAAGATGCACTTCTTTGGATTTAGCATCATATTTAATTTTTGTAGGCTAGCAAATGTTTCCTTAAGTCGGAAATTAGTTATTCCTTCTTTTTGGACATAACTGCTATGTCATCCACGTATACATGGGCTTTGCGTCTGATTTGGTTGTTGAGGCAATGTTGCATGGTGCGTTAGTAAGTTGCTCCCGCGTTCTTTAACCCAAAAGGCATAGCTTTTTAGCTCAAGGTCTCGAAAGGAGTGACGAAAGAAGTCTTAATTTGATATGATTTTTTCATCTATATTTGGTGATATCCGGAATATGTGTCGAGAAAACAGAGTAATTCCAATCCTGCCCTGGAGTCGATAACTTGATTGATTCCTGGGAAAGGAAACATATCTTTGGCACAAGACTTGTTCAATGCAGTATAGGATGTGCCACCCAATCTGTATGGATGACCTCTGTTATGAAGTCGGCTAAATCTAGTCAGGCTAATTCCTCAGCTATAACTTTGTGCTTTTCATCACCAAACCATTGTAAGGACTATTTGACGGGTCTAGCATAGGGATACACATTAAGAGAGTGGTCGGCAACTTCCCTAGGTACTCCGGTCATGTAAGAACGTTGCCATGCGAAAATATCTTTATTAGCTTTGAGGAACTCGACGAGCTCAATTTCCTATGCAAGGTATAAACCTACCCCTATGTTTTTCACCTTGGAGGGATCATCTTCCTTCAGTGGCGTCTTCTTTGTCTCTTCTGATGCCTTGAAATATAGACTTGGTTTCAGCACCTCGTTCTAGTGGTGGGCATCTCAGATGGGTCAGTGTTTTCCTTGATCTCCTGGTACTCCTAGGCATGCATCACGGCTTCAGCAAAGGTAGCAGATCCATCCTTGTAGTCTCGTGCTTTCTTCGGGATTCCCCAGATGGTGATGATGCTGTTGGGACCCGGAAAGTCATCATTTTGTAGATGTAGTAGGGATGGTCCATGAACTCCAAGTAAGTCGGACGTCCGAAGATGGCGTGGTATGCACTCTTCAACGGTACCACATCAAAAGAGAGTGGCTCAGTCCGATAGTTATCCATAGTTCCGGATGTCACATCCAGTGTGATCTCACCCAGCGGATTAGCATGTCTTCTTGGTAAAATGCCATGAAAAATCACATTGCTATATTTGGCTGGCTTTCGTGAATCTTCATGCGATGGAGCATCTCAGTGTAGAGGATATTGATGCTGCTTCCACCATCCATGAGAGGTTTAGAGATTCCATAGCCATCAATAAGAGGATTAACAACCAGAGGGTACTTTCCCCGATGATGTGTTTTCTTCGGGTGATCATTGCGGTCAAAGGTGATGGTTACGTCCGACCAATCTAGAAACTGGGGGACAGCTAGAACCGTTCCATTGAGGTCATGGAGAACCGCCTTTCTGACCTTAGTTGGCTGAGTCCCAAGGAAGCAGACATAAGTGTCTTTCTTTGTAGGATAATCCTTCTTTCCATCCGACTTGGGCCGTGCAACGTCTGCCTCTTCCATGTCAAAATCTTCCTTGGCCTCCTTGCCATTCTTGGAATTTTTCTTTCCTTTCTATCGGTTGGCCCTGTAGCCAGCGGTTTCATCTCTCTTGATGTCTTCATTGAAAAGACACTCAGCATTAGTGTGGGTAGAACCCCTGTTCCCATCCGGGTGATTGATCTCCTCTACCTTGGAGTCAGGAAGTTCCGCGTCCTCCTCGTGCTCCGGATCCGAAAATTGCATTGATATCTACATTATCCAGATTAGGCTTATCTTCCAAGGTATTCTTGCCCTTCTGAGTTTGTTGTTTTGGCTGTTTGGCCACATTTGGGTTGGCTAGAACATTTAGCAATCCATCTGGATTATCATTGGCATCTGCATACTTTCTCACTATTTCTATCATCTCTCCCAAGTCTGTAACATTGTCGTGCTTCAGCCTATAACATAGTAATCCTACTAGGAGCCCTACGATGAAAGCTTCAATCATGGTTTGCTCATTTACTACCTCGCAGGTGTTCTTCGTGTCAATCCATCATCCGAGGTAATCCCGGCAGGTTTTTCTGGGTCTTTGGGTGCAACGATGCAAGTATCCGACTGTGCAGGGCCTCCTCTATGTTCCCTCAAAGTTAAAAAAGAACGCACTTTGCATATCATACTAGTTGTGAATCTAATTCTTGGGAATTTCATTTAGTGATGATCGATCCGTCTTACGCGACATAAGTGGGAGGTACCGGACTGCCACCAGGCTATCTCCTCCTTTGACAATGCATCAAGCCTGGAAAAAATCCCGGAGCCAAGAATCTGGCCAACCGCGCCGTTGTAGGGTTGAAGGTGTTTAACGATGCCGAAGTCAACCAGAAATTTTGTTTGATGGATACGTGTACCAAAGCATTTGGTCCCCATGTACACATCTTCCTCCTCGTACCGCCATGCTTCTTTGTTAGATTCAATGTGATGGAGAGTGTCGTTGGGCAAGAGAGATATGCGCCTCGGGTCCTTTCTATGCCAGCACGACAGTGGAGTTGGAATTCTGCTTCTTGTTCCACCGTTTGCTCCTCCAGCCCCGTGGATTCCATGGCTGCGATGAGATCATTCATGGTCAGTGTTGGGTGGTGATGGTGGCTCTGTTGGGTTATTTCCGGCTAAGTGATGAGCTCACTGGGCTTCGTTATGCTGGCTCTGAGGTTGGTCTTCACAATGTCGGCCTCCGTCCCGGCTTGTTCCGGGACAATCCTCATCGTTCCTTCATTTGGCGTGTTACCATCGTTGCGACAAGGTTTGGCCGGACGGTTAGTGTGCCTGGGAGGCGGCATTCTTTGACGGTCATGCTCCTACCAGCGCTGCGCATTGCCTTCATCCATGTGGCCATTATTTGGGCGATGAGGGGGTTGGCGAGGAACCAATGCCTTGATGGCGTCTTGGGACGCAGCCGGCAGAACTCCCAACCAGTCCTGCGCGGTCCTGCTATAATGACCGTTTGATCCGGTTCTTGAGTTTTCTTCATACCTAGGGACATGAAATGACGCTGAACTGTATCCCTTTGGGGTCTTACATCAGGGTTTTGTCCTGCATGAGTGTGGCAGTATTCCGAATTTGACACTAGTCTCCCGTTGAACAATGCGGCCATTTTCTGTTGCTGCTGTCCTTTGTCAAGCAATGCTACGCACTGCTAGACCTATTCTGGAGAGGGTTTTCTGGCGAGGATAGCTTGAGAAGCTGCAGCGTTTACCACTGGTGTGTTGTAGACATGGATCTTCTCTCCGGTTTTCCCGTCGAATAAGTCTTTGTGTTCTTCTAGGTTCCTGTTAGCAAGAACTAGACCACCTCTAGTCTTGTTTGGCAGTCGCTTGTATTATGACTGGTACTAGGCGGGATTGATGTCTATCTGCTTCCTAATCTCGACGATACGCGTAGTCTCTTGGAGAAAAAGCAATCGATGCTCTTCCAGATCCTCGACCCTTTTCTCTAGATCCTCCGGTGTAAGATCCGAAGCAGTTGGGATTGGTACTGTTAGTGTGTCTCCATAGATTTATCGTGCACCTTTGGTGACTATGTTTCCATCAACCAGAGGATCGATCGGTGTGGGATTAACCGGCTATCTATCCCGATTCTCCAACTTGATTTCTTCGTCGACTTCTTCGTCGTTGGCTTCATTCACCGGATCCACCGGTGTCGGGTTTTTGTTCTTCTTCTTCCTCCTTGACCGCCTAGTAGCCTTTATGTGCGTACCAGTGGCAAAGACGGATTTTAGTCCAGTACTGGGAGATAAGCTTCCATCGGTACTTTTAGCCATAGCTTGTTCAGACTTTTGGACATCGAAAGAATATCTGGTGTCCATGTCATCTTGCGAGGTTTATTCTTCATCCATGCTATCACATGGACCTGGAGGTGTCTTCGCTTCATCTTGCGCTGGCTTGGAGTTGTATTCTTATTCATACGCCTCCATCTCCTTCTTGAAGTCTCGAAGTTCCTCCGACGTTAGTGATTCCTGAGAGGAAGTAGGCGAGTCAGCATTTTCTTCGATCACATGGAGGACTGAATCGTTTTTGGCTCCAGCATCAACATGGTCGGATCTAGAGCCAACATAGCCTACGAAGCAATCTTCTTATTCTTGTTTGACTTGAGGTAGTGGAACAATTGAGTTTTTTCCTCTACTTATTCAAAGCTCTGCGTGATATCAGCAATTCCGTCGTAGTCGACGTGGGGGCATTTCATCACCTGATTTATCCTATGCCTCAAGAGAGATTTTCATTCTCCAGCATCGGTAAAACCATATCTAGAGCGAATATATTCTTCATTTGTGTATCCGACCTCAATAGGGAGATCGGATCCGGATTTTTCTTCCACCACTTCTTCCACTATAGTAGTGGGTTGGGTGGGTTTAGGGTTTTTTGGGTTCTTGAACTCTTCCGCCTCCGTAGACAGAGTAGATCTGGATTTTTCTTCTACCGTGGTCATCACCTCTAGGGTGGGATGGACGGGTTCAGCGAAACCGAGATAGATATCAATCTCGCCGATTAGCATGATAGTGAAGGTCATCCCAGGATCCTTAGATGTAATCCAGGTCTCATCGACATGAACAAGAGGGACATCACTAGAATAGATAACACGACCGATGGCAATTGTTTTGCCGATTCCTACACGCGCATATTTTGCCCGGAACAAGGTCCAAAGGTCACCAGCCCCATGGTGGGTTCCAACTGTTGTCAGATTGATGACGAGTACACCATAGGGGGTCTTAAGGGCGTTGAGAAGATGGGATGTGAGACGTACGGTGTTCCGGGAGCGGTGAAATTTTACCCAGGTTCAGATCCGACTGTGGTGATCGGATCCTACTCCTGCTAGAAAGCCCATAATATATCAGCAAGAGCCAGATGTTACAACAGATTATAAGAAAGGTTCGCATGTGCGAGTTGGTTGTGGTATTGATGCCCTAAAGGCTCCCTTAGGTCCAGCTTATATAGATGCCAAGACCTAGGGTTACAGGAGAGATCTATTCGGGTATGTTACAGAGTCGTTAACTAAGTACAACTTGAACTTCAAATAATCTACAAGCCTAAGTTGGTAAGTCTTTTGGGTCTTATTGTAGCCATAATTGACTCCATCCTCTATCCCTGACTGAGCTACCCGTGAAGCAAAGCTCTAACCAGTTGGTGGGACACCCTAGTTAGCGAGTCCTATGTGTATACCCAAAAACTATATCCCAACACATTGTAGTTTTTTTATTTTGCATTTACCCCTAATGTAATATCTATTTATTAATGATTCAGGCAGTTGCACCATTTTATGAAGAAGTAAGTGCGCTGGAACTAGAGCCTGAGATTCTTCCAGATATCACCGGTAGTCATATCTCAACTTTAGGTATCCTTTGATATGATGGCAATCTACATTTTCTTAATGGGTCACGTGATATGATGGGAATCTACAATGTGGTTTAAGTTTTCTCACATGCAACGCGAATAAATTTTCCATTCTAGACGATCTTCCAAAGCTGTCTAAAGATTCTTTTAGTGAGGCTGAGCATGGGAATTGCCCATTCCTGGAGAACAGCAAGCCCGTTGAGTTTCAACTGAGAGAGGAGAAGCCATCCAACGAACTGAGTGAATGAACTGAAGGCATATCTGCCCACTTGAAAACACCAAATTTTGTTGTTCATAGTGTCTTTGCAATGCTGCTTGCTCACGAATAGCTCACCGTAGTATTAGAATGTTAGATGTTCTCTTCACTTCCGTCTAGTTGGAATTGATGGTATGTGGTCATTGTGTGACATGATACATGCCTTAGGATAATTTTGTCGTGTATGTAGCAGAAGCATCTTGGCTTCCTGTTAGTTTGTTTTGGCCAAGACTCTTTGTAGTGACCTGTAAATGGTGGTGCCATTATTTGAGATTGAGAGGTCGCGGTAAAGTTAGGTGTTGTTTTTTTTAGGGGGCACCTGGTGTCTACTGGACTCTCAAGCCACAATCATAATGTGGAGCATAATATGTATGTTATTTAGCAGGCGTCTGACGAGAATACAGGGGCAAGCGGCCAGTGGTGATCATTGCTGTTCTGATTAGTATCTTTCTGGACCTGGAGGGAATAGCTGGGCATGAGGTGGGCTTCTATAGAAAATTAGCGGTGTCCCAACTAAATTAAAGGGACCAAGTGATCAGTTGGTGGGCCACCATGGACGTTCCCACCTACGCCCTGAGTTGCATGACAGGTCGAGAGTGCAAGTTCCTCGATCCTAATTTGTGCAATACTAGTAACTAAAAGGGCAGACCGAGCTAGTGCATACCGATTTAATGATAATCTTGTTCTTAGCAACTGCCTAATCCCGCATGCATGTCGGTAGTGCACCAGTAATTTGCAAGGTCGGCTAGCTTAGTAGCTATTTGTGTACATGTGACTAGCTTCTGCTACTCCCTTTTTCCACATTTTTATGTCGCGGAAGATGTCCACGATGACATTCTGTCACGCTACAACATTTTTCATTTTTTCCGGTTATGCCCTCATTCGAACATCCTCACCCTCGTCGCATTGCCTCACTCGCTCACTCCCGTCGCCTGTCCACTCCTCGCCACCGTATCGTCGGTGCCCTCCCCTCTCTCGCCCACATAGTCACCATCCTATCCCTAGACTACTTCTCTGTTGCCCTCTCCCTCCCCCGGCCTCCGGCACCGGTGCCCTCTCCCTTGCCTAGTCCTCTTCCCCACGTGTTCAAGATGGGATTTTCCCCATCCGGTGGTCAAATTTGCAGCGGTGATGCTAGATCTTCATCGGTGTTAGAGTAATAATCTGTTTTAGACTACTCTTGTGCTATTAATAGATTGGAAATAATGAGAAACCGATAAATCAGTGCAAGTTATAGTCTACATTGGAGTGGCATATTATGTTTTGCAAAGCCTAAACTAAGCCTACTCTCAACTCTGAACACTAGAATTAGAGTATTTATGCTACTCAAACACACTGTTTTTTACTCCTAGAGAAGATTAACTAGATATATATGTGCAATTAAATTACTCCAGCAACCACATGTGCAACTAAATTACTCCAGCAAGCAAATACCCTAGTAAACGAAACATAAAGGATGTACATTTTGCCTGAAAATAGTGCATCCCACAGCCCAAACTAATCCAGAATGCATTTGTTTATACTCCAGATAAAAAGTGGAATGTACATTCACATCATTCAATCGAATGAATGTATCTATCAAGAGATACCAAATCTTTTGCTACAAAAACCAAGTTACATTTCACTTAGCAACAATGCTTCATAAGACAATTCTTACCTTTAAGATGGATACAACTGAACATAAGTACAGAACCTACTATATCGTACTCCTTGTTTATTTAATACAAAACGCAACTTCTTGTAAGAAATTTCTATTGAAAAATGTGTGCTTGTTCACATGTTGCAGCAAGTTTTACTCAATTTTTAGAAAGTAAATTTGCAAATAAATTTTCTTGTTGTATTTCTACCGTAGGTGTTTTGCCAAGGAAAAGGAATACAATAACTAAATAGTTATAATCTCACAACAGAAAAAATGCAAGTACTCCTAAATATTGACACTTTTAGTCTACACGCTGTATTTTTTTCACTCCTAGAATTATAAGGAGTACTGAATATTGATTATGTTGCTTAAAAGGCTCACTCAAACACTTAGTAGCACTATTCGTAACTAGTGGCAGCACTAGGAGTTATAACCATCAAAGAACTACAAGGAGCGCCTCAACGGAGACCAACACAACCAAACATTCCAGCAATACATTCTACTAAACTAGAATACACGTTTGCTAGGAAAAACATACTCGAGTGAGTGCAAGCATGGAATTGTTGGGAATATGCTCTAGAGACAATCATGTATGACATTGTTCTCATTGTATTCATAAAGTTATTAAGTTGTTCTTAAATGAACATCTAATTATATCATTGAAAATGTGATTCAGTTGTTGAACTATCTATTCATGTTGTTCATACTAAATATACTTGGTAATTGAGGTTGTGCTGGACACACAACTTAGACTAATGTGAAAGTCGGCAGACGACTCGGTTCCACTTGTCATGGGCATGGTTATGCTATTTCGACTTATACGGATTCAGCTAAAGAGTTTAGCGAGTCGGTGTAACATCCCTAAAATCATGATTTCAAAGTTTGCATATCATTCATGCATGCATATAGAATTGAGATCAATTTCAAAACTCATTTTAGAAAAACAGAAGCACATAGTGCTATCATTTCATGTGAGTAAACTTAAATCAAATGGCCATCCCCATTTGAGAGTTTGAATTTTTTAAACCTAGATTGTTTGTCTCCCTTGTTGAATGGTTTGAGTGTGGAATTTGAACCAAGCTTTTCAAAATGGAAATGGTTCAAAAACCATTTTTCAAACATTTGCAAATCAAGTGCAAAGCTCTTGATATTTTGTTTCTCCAAGAGTGACCAAGCCTTTGCAAAGTAACCACATGGTTTTAGGCCTATATTTGAGACTATTGCACACTGCAAAAATCTCAAATTGATTTGAATTCAAATGGGACTTGAATTCATTTGAAAATCATTCCTGAAAAATAAAAACAGAAAAAGAAAAGGGTAAAAGAAAAGAAAAGAAAAAGGCCAGGCGCCCTAATCTAGCCCAGCAGCGGAACCGGCCCAGCTAGCCCACCCGGCCACTCTCTCGCTTGCTCGCACGCGCAGACGCACCCACACCGACGCTGAAACTCGGACCCCACCCCCTCTCCGTAGCACTCGCTGACTGGTGTCCCCCTCCCCGTCACACCTTCTTCCCCAAAACCCGCCCGCAGACCACGTCGCCGCTGCTGTCGATGCCGGTAATGGCGCGGCGTAATTAGCCTTGATGCCGCAAGCGTTTCTTGTCACGCGTGAGCCTATTTAAACCACACCCCGCCGCGGTCATTTCCCCCCACTCTCCTCGCTCACTCCACCACCAGGCTGCGCGCATTTGACTTCGAAACTCCGCAGTACCGACGACTCCGGTGACTAATTCCGGTGAGCCTCGACCGCCCCCTCTCTCTGGTTCCAACAATCGTGCCCAACTTGATCTTGCACACCCCCTGATACCCTTCGTTTGCTTTCTCGTGACCCAGGCCGTCGTCCCCGTTCGTGCCTGCAACCGACTACGCCGCCGCTCGACTCCGGCGATCAATTGAGGTAAAACCCGAGCGCCCCTTGCCCCCTCTTTCATACGAGAAGGTTCGCCTTCGTCTTGTGCATCTCCTGAACCCTCTGGTTCGTGCTAGGGCGACGCCACACCTCGGCAACAACCTCGACTTCAAGCGACAGACGCCGCCCGCAACTCCGACGAGCCCCAGCGACCGTACCCGTGCGCCCCTTCCCAAGCCATCGCCACCTTGAGCATCAGCAGCCCCCTGCGGTTCTGGTAAGCACACCCTTTCTTCCCCGGGGAACCTAGAACGTCAGCGCCGCCGCTGACAGACGCGCCACCGCCAGTCGCCGCCGCTAGCGCCGCTCGTATTAGGTCAAAGCGATTTGGATCGTTAGATGCAGATCCTGCGGCTGAAATTAGAACTTAAGCGAAGAGGTAAGCGCGCATCTGAGCCACCAGATCTGACTTAGATCCAACGGCCCGCAGAGCTCGATCCGTCCGAACCAGTACGCGCCAGTAGCGTTAAGACACGTGGCTAGGATTTGAATCAAAAACAGATTTGAAAACAGATTTAGATTCAGTTTTGAAATGGCTATAACTTTTGATTCCCACGTTAGATTTTTGCAAATTTTATATCATTGGAATCAGGGAGACAATCCCTTTCTGTTTATGCAATGTGTTTAATGAAAAGTTTATGTTAAAATGACTTTTTATGCAGAAACTTGTTTAGGACTATTTTGAGTATAGAATTTGTTTAGTAAATTGTTTTAGTGCTAAATAAGTTTAATTAGCAAGTTTTTGACTTGGTTATGTTTCTGTATCATGCACTTGCTTGGTGGAGTTTTAAAAATCATCATTTTGCATTCTTGCATGCATGCATATATATTTTTGTTTGTATATGAATTGTGTGTAATTTTGTGCTACAAATTTTTGTGTAGATTTTGGTGCTAGTGATTGTGATTGTGAAGAGTGCTACTCTCCCCATTACCAAGGCAAGTGGTACTTCATGAATATTTCCATCCCTATACTTTGTACAAGCATTAGAAATATTTTGCTAAGTCTTGCATGTTACTATTTTTGCCAAGTGTTATCTTGGGAAATCCTAAGTAGTTGTAGAATTGCTAGGAAATTTCCTAAGATTAGTTACTATGCCATGCTTAGCCTAGCTAGTAGCAAACAAGGGTTGTTAAAGTATATACATGCTATGATGAAAATATTTCTAAGTCTTTGGACTTATGTTTTTCTTAATAAAACAACTAAGTCAATGAACCTCCTGGGTGGAATGGGACTTGAATGGTGGTTTTTGGTTGAGTGGTTACACAAGGCCCATGGACATGGTTTACCTTGTGTATCTCACTTGTGGTATGCCACCCAGGCACAAAGGATTTTGGAGGCCAAGTGTTGAGAAGCTTATAATGCAGCCACTTGGCAATATGGGCTCTGCCTTGATCATATAGGTTGCTAGAACTTAGTCATTTGGACAGTTGGTGGTAGTGGGATGATAGGTTGGAACGCGTCCATTTGGCTAAGGGAAGGCTTCTGAAAGGTCCTGTCTTGGGAAACCAAGTCTGGTGGGGAAAGTGCACAACCTCTGCAGATGGAAAATCTAAGTACTTAGCCAAGTCCATGGCAATGGACAACTTGAGCATCAAGACATGGAAGCTATCAAGAATCTCATCACTCCAACTTCTAAGTAAAAACTTGTGGGTGAACAAGGGTGAAGGACCTCAATGTCTATTGATGGTTTCTTGGGAAATGTTTTGACAAAGAAAAACTTAGTGATTTTAACTAATAGGAAAAACCTATTTTGAGCAAAGCAAGCCAAGCTACACTTAGCCAAAATGCATATAGTAATATAGTCCACTTAAAATTTACTAAGGTATCACTTGCCAATACTATTCCAAAGTATTGACCCACTGTGGCTGTAACTTGTGATGTTGCAGGTTACTCCGATGATGATTAGGTGTCATGAGTCTACACTCAACATGCTTGCCTGTGGCACATGAAGATGAAGACTTATGTTTATTTACTTATACCAAAACTCTTGTATTAGGCCTGTGGCCTTGGGTTGTAAAAGACTATGTTTTATCTCTGGAATGGATGTAATAAATGACCTTTGTATCTGTGTACTTCATCTTAAACTGTGGATGCTAGCAATGATCCAGGGACTAGCATTGCAATCACAGGGATCCTTTTCCTTTACAAAGGAGGGATCTTACAGATGGTATCAGAGCACTGTGTTTCCTGTAGGATTATGACCCTAGGATAGGAAACCACTAAAAAAAGAATTTTCAACTACTTCTACACTTGTCTATTCTTCTCGTAAACTTTTCTAATCTTCTCATTCTCATCTCTATTTGTAGATGAACTCCATCAACGAAGCCGTAAAGAAAGGACCACTCATGACCATGACCTTGGAGTGTGATACTGAGTTTCCAAAAATTCTCAAGGACCTCATGGTGACAATGGAAATACATGGTACAGCTGTGTACAAAGGCTTTCCAGTGATGGATGAAGGAGTTCAGTACTGGTGGGTGCAACTTCACTTGTACAAAAACAAGGAAGACAACCACAAAGAAAAAGGATTCTGCATGTACACCAACACTGTGGTGCACACCACATTCTTTGAGTCAGCAAGAGAAGCAGCTTGGAGGACTATCAAAGAACTTAGTGCTAGAGTCAAGTGCAGAATGCTCAACATCCAAAAAGACTTAGAGAAAGAGAAGGAACAGACTCAAGAGTTGGAAGCCACCAACCAAACCTTAAGAGGAGATATTATAGACTTAGTGATGGAGTCATGTGAGCAAGATAGGCTGATTGCCTCTAGGAACATTGTGTTAGCCAACAGATCCAGTGAGATAGGATTGTAAACGTACTTCGTTAGTTGGACCACCACCTATCACCTTATTTTTCCAAAATGATACCTTAAATAAGTTTGGACCTTGGTTGATGTAATGGATTCATGTATGCATGACTTGTGTGATTTTGCGTTCCAAGGATATGTATGTGATGTTTGTCTTTGTTTTACCTTAAATAGTGTTGTTCTAACTTTTCTATCTTATAAATAGATGCCTATTACCATCAGCAATGTTGAGGAGTTCCAGGTTACCCGCTTTGGTCCTCGTATCGTTGAGCTTACCACTTTGCTCAATCTCCCTCTTCCCACCATCATGGTGCATCCACTCACCAAGTTCGAGAGGAAGGACCTCTGGGCTTCAAGGTGAACCAGCCCGGATGCCAGACGGAGCCTACTACGGAGGCCATCGTCTTCAATCTTATGCACGATGACAGGGAGAGAGGCATGGAGGTAGTCATGCAGGACCTGATAGGACGTCTGCTAGGCCGGCACTCCCGACAGGTTAGAGGCACCCACTTCCATGTCTTCGGAAGACGTGATGAGGATGGAGAGTCCATCGATTTCGAGGACGACTCGAGGGACGCAGCAGAGCCGATACGTCTGTATCTCCAGGACTTAGAGTCTCTCATTAGGCACGTGGACACGGACAGGACCAATGTCATGCTCAGTAATGACGAGCTCCAGGTGCAGCTTCGCGAGAAGGACAAGCTCTTCGCGCAGCAGGACGGGATAGTCAAGGAAATGGAGGCAAAGTTCGAGACCCAGGACCGGAAGTTCAAGAGTCAGGAGAAACGTGTCCAGGATAGGAACAAGAAGATCCGGGACATGACTGAAGAACTGAAGTCCAACGACTTCGAGCTAGAGCAGCAGCAGATGGTGATCGAGAGGCTTCGTTCCCAGAAGAGGGCTCTCAAGGCCAAGATTGAGTCCTTGACCACTACTATTGAGGAGAACAAGACCGCGATGGAGAACGCAGGTCTTACCTTTGTCGAGGAGGAGATTGATGCTGATGAGTAGACTTGACTACTCGTTTATCTTTTATTACCGTACTTGCTATTTGTGAACTTGTTATTGGACCATCCGACATGTGGATGGCTTGCCACTTGTGTGTTTTACTTTGTGAACTTGTTATCTTGTTATTGAACTTTTATCTTCTGTTGCATGCTTGTGTTTGCTTATGTGATGAAATGTGCATGAAAACATCTATGGGTATCTCATTCTTAGCTCTATTTGAACAAACCACAGATGCCTCCCCGTCGCGCAAACCCCAACCCCAACAACAACAACATCACTCCAGAAATGCAGCAAATGATGAATGCTCAAACACAGCTCATGCAGATGATGACAACATTCATTCAGAACCAAAAAACAACAACAACAACAACAACCCCAATAACAACAACAATAACAACAACAACAACCCTCCGGGCTTTGATATGCTCACCAGATTTCTGCGATTGAGGCCAGCTAAGTTCTCAGGGACGACTGATACCATGGTGGCCAATGATTGGCTATGTTCTGTAAACAAGGACTTAGTAACCGTGGGCTGCACGGACGCTGAAAAGGTCAGATTTGCAGCACATCTGCTGGAAGGGCCAGCCGCCACTTGGTGGGACAACTTCCAAATCACCACTCCTATAAATGAGGTGACTTGGGCGATCTTTGAGGATGGATTTCGCACTGCTCATATCTCATCAGGAATAATGAGCCTGAAAAAGAAAGAGTTCCACAATCTAAAGCAGCGCCACCGCAGCGTGGCTGAATACATTGAAGAGTTCAACAATCTGGCGCGTTATGCACCAGATGAGGTTGACACAGATGCCAAAAGAAAGGAAAAATTTCTGGAAGGCTTGAATGATGAGCTGAATCTTCAGCTGGTTGTGGCATATGTTCCCACTTATCAGTCGCTCTGTGACAAGGCTGCTATATTGGAGAACAAAATGAAGCAAGTTGAGAGTAGAAAGAGGAAGCACTCCGACAAGCACAGCTCGGGATCGTCTCACAAATGATCTCACTATGATGACAGTGGAAGCTCAGGATCCCACAAGCATGGGAAATTCAACAAGCACCACAACCACAACCGTCATGACAACAAGCATCATCGCAGTCATGACAATGACAAGTACAAGAACCACAAGGGTGGACATAAGAGCCACCATAGTGGTAATGGTAGTGGAAGTGGAAGTCAGCCTGCTAAGAGAGACATCAGTCAGGTTGAGTGCTTCAAATGCAAGAAGATGGGACACTATGCTAATGAGTGCCCCGAAAAGAAAGTTGAAGGACCTGTCAAGCCCAATCCTTTCCAGAAAGGACAGGTGAACCACATCAATGTGGAGGAGGTCTATGAGGAGCCTGACGCTGTTGCTGGTAAGTTCAGACTCAATTCCATTCCAGCATTTGTACTCTTTGATACTGGTGCATCTCATTCATTCATATCAAGAGCATTTGTTGAAAGAAATGAACTACCAGTAGAAACTATTGGGTGTCCTATAAAAGTAAGTTCTCCTGGTGGAGAAATGATACTGAATTCAGGATGCCATGATCTAGTCATAGAATTTGGGAAGTATAAGTTTCCCGTTAACTTGATAATACTAAACTCCCAAGGATTGGATGTCATTCTGGGAATGGACTGAATGACTAAGTACAAAGGAGTGATAGATTGTGCAAGCCATACTATCTCACTCACAACTCCGGAAAATAAAAGGATCAGATTCAAGACCAGCTTTGGAGCAAAGAGGAGTATGCTTAATTCTCTTAAGGGGGTTAGCATGGACAGTGTGCCAATTGTGAATGAGTATTCGGATGTATTTCCGGAAGAATTGCCAGGAATGCCACCAGATAGAGATGTGGAGTTTCTGATAGATTTGGTACCAGGTTCTGGACCAATAGCAAAGAGACCATATAAAATATCAGTTGATGAACTGAAAGAGCTCAAGAAGCAACTAGGAGAACAGTTGCAGAAAGGATTTATTCAACCAAGTTCTTCATCTTGGGGAGCCCTAGTTTTGTTCGTGGAGAAGAAGGATAGAAGCCAAAGATTATGCATAGATTACCATTCACTCAACGAGGTAACTATCAAGAACAAATATCCTTTGCCTAGAATCAATGACTTATTTGATCAGCTTGAAAGAGCATGTGTGTTTTCAAAGATTGATCTAAGGTCAGGCTATTTTCAACTTAAGATAGGAGAGCAAGACATACCTAAAACAGCATTCACCACAAGGTATGGATTGTATGAGTATACCGTAATGCCTTTTGGCTTAACCAATGCTCCAGCATACTTCATGAATATGATGAACAAAGTGTTCATGGAATTCCTCGACAAGTTTGTTGTCGTTTTCATCGATGACATCTTAGCCTACTCCAAGAGCAAAGAAGAGCATGAAGGACACTTGCGTTTGATACTCGAGAAGTTGAGAGAGCATAAACTTTATGCCAAATTTAGCAAGTGTGAGTTCTGGTTAGAAGAAGTTGGTTTTCTTGGTCATGTTATGACAAAGGATGGTGTAGCAGTTGACCCTGCTAAGGTTTCAGCTGTGACGGAATGGGAATCTCCCAAGAACGTGAAAGAAGTTCGCAGTTTCCTTGGCTTAGCAGGTTACTACAGAAGGTTCATTGAAAATTTCTCAAAGGTTGCTAAGCCAATGACTGAATTATTAAAGAAAGACAAGAAGTTTGCTTGGTCTGAAGGTTGTGAAGTCAGCTTTCAGGAGTTAAAGAAGAGACTTGTGTCAGCACCAGTTCTATGTCTGCCAGATTTGGAAAAGGATTTCCAAGTATATTGTGATGCATCTCATCAAGGTTTGGGTGCAGTACTTATGCAAGACGGTAAAGTTGTAGCTTATGCCTCGAGACAACTCAAAACTCATGAGGTGAACTATCCTACTCATGATTTGGAGTTAGCCTCTGTTGTCCATGCACTCAAAACATGGAGGCACTACCTTTTGGGAAAGCGTTGTGAAGTGTTCACCGATCACAAGAGTTTGAAGTATATCTTCACCCAAAAGGAAATAAATATGAGACAAAGGAGATGGTTAGAGCTTATCAAGGACTATGACTTAAGTTTGCAATACCACCCCGGTAAAGCAAATGTTGTAGCAGATGCTCTAAGTCGTAAGGTATTTGCAAATGGCCTTACCAAAGGAGAATTGCCAGATGATTTGTGTACCCAATTTCGAGAACTCAGATTGGAGATTGTGCCGGAAGGACATCTCATGTCTTTGGATGTTCAACCCACTTTGTTGGACAAGATCCGAGAAGCTCAGAAGACTGATAAGGAAATTGAAGAGATTAAGGAAAAGATTGGCCAAGGGAAAGCTAAAAATTTCCATGAAGACGAACAGGGTACTTTATGGCATGGAAAACGTATCTGTGTTCCAAAAGATCCGGAGTTACGGAAACTGATTTTACAGGAAGCACACAACTCTCCGTATTCTATTCACCCGGGTAACACCAAAATGTACATGGACATGAAAGAAAGATTTTGGTGGAACAATCTCAAGAGGGACATCGCCGAACATATTGCTTTGTGTGATGTGTGTAGTAGAGTAAAAGCGGAGCATCAGAAACCAGCAGGTTTGCTTCAACCACTACCTATTCCTGATTGGAAGTGGGACAAGATTGGTATGGATTTCATTACCGGATTACCAAGGACCAGATCTGGATATGATTCCATATGGGTAGTAGTGGATCGCTTAACTAAAGTGGCTCATTTCATACCCGTGAAGACAACTTATGCAAGTGCCAAGTTAGCCAAAATCTACATGAGTAGAATTGTATGTCTACATGGTGTGCCCAAGAGTATTGTGTCTGATAGGGGAACTCAATTCACTTCCCATTTTTGGAGACAGCTACATGAGTCATTGGGAACGAGGTTGGAATTCAGTACTGCTTTTCATCCTCAAACCGATGGACAAACAAAAAGTAAATTTGCAAATAAATTTTCTTGTTGTATTTCTACCGTAGGTGTTTTGCCAAGGAAAAGGAATACAATAACTAAATAGTTATAATCTCACAACAGAAAAAATGCAAGTACTCCTAAATATTGACACTTTTAGTCTACACGCTGTATTTTTTTCACTCCTAGAATTACAAGGAGTACTGAATATTGATTATGTTTCTTAAAAGGCTCACTCAAACACTTAGTAGCACTATTCGTAACTAGTGGCAACACTAGGAGTTATAACCATCAAAGAACTACAAGGAGCGCCTCAACGGAGACCAACACAACCAGACATTCCTGCAATACATTCTACTAAACTAGAATACACGTTTGCCAGGAAAAACATACTCGAGTGAGTGCAAGCATGGAATTGTTGGAAATATGCTCTAGAGACAATCATGTATGACATAGTTCTCATTGTATTCATAAAGTTATTAAGTTGTCCTTAAATGAACATCTAATTATATCATTGAATATGTGATTCAGTTGTTGAACTATCTATTCATGTTGTTCATACTAAATATACTTGGTAATTGAGGTTGTGCTGGACACACAACTTAGACTAATGTGAAAGTCGGCAGACGACTCGGTTCCACTTGTCATGGGCATGGTTATGCTATTTCGACTTATACGGATTCAGCTAAAGAGTTTAGCGAGTCGGTGTAACATCCCTAAAATCATGATTTCAAAGTTTGCATATCATTCATGCATGCATATAGAATTGAGATCAATTTCAATACTCATTTCAGAAAAACAAAAGCACATAGTGCTATCATTTCATGTGAGTAAACTTAAATCAAATGGCCATCCCCATTTGAGAGTTTGAATGTTTTAAACCTAGATTGTTTGTCTCCCTTGTTGAATGGTTTGAGTGTGGAATTTGAACCAAGCTTTACAAAATGGAAATGGTTCAAAAACCATTTTTCAAACATTTGCAAATCAAGTGCAAAGCTCCTGATATTTTGTTTCTCCAAGAGTGACCAAGCCTTTGCAAAGTAACCACATGGTTTTAGGCCTATTATTGAGACTATTGCTCACTGCAAAAATCTCAAATTGATTTGAATTCAAATGGGACTTGAATTCGTTTGAAAATCATTCCTGAAAAATCAAAACAGAAAAAGAAAAGGGTAAAAGAAAAGAAAAAGGCCAGGCGCCCTAATCTAGCCCAGCAGCGGAACCGGCCCAGCTAGCCCACCCGGCCACTCTCTCGCTCGCTCGCACGCACAGACGCACCCACACCGACGCTGACACTCGGACCCCACCCCCTCTCCGTAGCACTCGCTGACTGGTGGCCGTCTCCACGTCACACCTTCTTCCCCAAAACCCGCCCGCAGACCACGTCGCCGCTGCTGTCGATGCCGGTAATGGCACGGCGTAATTAGCCTTGATGCCGCAAGCGTTTCTTGTCGCGCGTGAGCCTATGTAAACCACACCCCCCCCGTGGTCATTTCCCCCCACTCTCCTCGCTCACTCCGCCACCAGGCTGCGCGCATTTGACTTCGAAACTCCGCAGTACCGACGACTCCGGTGACTAATTCCGGTGAGCCTCGACCGCCCCCTCTCTCTGGTTCAAACAATCGTGCCTTGCTTGATCTTGCGCACCCCCTGATACCCTTCGTTTGCTTTCTCGTGACCCAGGCCGTCGTCCCCGTTCGTGTCTGCAACCGACTACGCCGCCGCTCGACTCTGGCGATCAATTGAGGTAAAACCCGAGCGCCCCTTGTCCCCTCTTTCATACAAGAACGTTCGCCTTCGTCTTGTGCATCTCCTGAACCCTCTGGTTCGTGCTAGGGCGACGCCACACCTCGGCAACAACCTCAACTGCAAGCGACAGACGCCGCCCGCAACTCCGACGAGCCCCAGCGACCGTACCCGTGCGCCCCTTCCCAAGCCATCGCCACCTTGAGCATCAGCAGCCCCCTGCGGTTCTGGTAAGCACACCCTTTCTTCCCCGGGCAACCTAGAACGCCAGCGCCGCCGCTGACAGACGCACCGCCGCCAGTCGCCGCCGCTAGCGCCGCTCGTATTAGGTCAAAGCGATTTGGATCGTTAGATGCAGATCCTGCGGCTGAAATTAGAACTTAAGCGAAGAGGTAAGCGCGTATCTGAGCGACCAGATCTGGATCCAACGGCCCGCAGAGCTCGATCCGTCCGAACCAGTATGCGCCAGTAGCGTTAAGACACGTGGCTAGGATTTGAATCAAAAACAGATTTGAAAACAGATTTAGATTCAGTTTTGAAATGGCTATAACTTTTGATTCCCATGTTAGATTTTTGCAAATTTTATATCATTGGAATCAGGGAGACAATCCCTTTCTGTTTATGCAATGTGTTTAATGAAAAGTTTCTGTTAAAATGACTTAGAAACTTGTTTAGGACTATTTTGAGTATAGAATTTGTTTAGTAAATTGTTTTAGTGCTAAATAAGTTTAATTAGCAAGTTTTTGACTTGGTTATGTTTCTGTATCATGCACTTGCTTGGTGGAGTTTTAAAAATCATCATTTTGCATTCTTGCATGCATGCATATATATTTTTGTTTGTATATGAATTGTGTGTAATTTTGTGCTACAAATTTTTGTGTAGATTTTGGTGCTAGTGATTGTGACTGTGAAGAGTGCTACTCTCCCCATTACCAAGGCAAGTGGTACTTCATGAATATTTCCATCCCTATACTTTGTACAAGCATTAGAAATATTTTGCTAAGTCTTGCATGTTACTATTTTTGCCAAGTGCTATGTTGGGAAATCCTAAGTAGTTGTAGAATTGCTAGGAAATTTCCTAAGATTAGTTACTATGCCATGCTTAGCCTAGCTAGTAGCAAACAAGGGTTGGTAAAGTATATACATGCTATGATGAAAATATTTCTAAGTCTTTGGACTTATGTTTTTCTTAATAAAACAACTAAGTCAATGAACCTCCTGGGTACACAAGGCCCATGGACATGGTTTACCTTATGTATCTCACTTGTGGTATGCCACCCAGACACAAAAGGATTTTGGAGGCCAAGTGTTGAGAAGCTTATAGTGCAGCCACTTGGCAATATGGGCTCTGCCTTGATCATATAGGTTGCTAGAACATAGTCATTTGGACAGTTGGTGGTAGTGGGATGATAGGTTGGAACGCGTCAATTTGGCTAAGGGAAGGCTTCTGAAAGGTCCTGTCTTGGGAAACCAAGTCTGGTGGGGAAAGTGCGCAACCTCTGCAGATGGAAAATCTAAGTACTTAGCCAAGTCCATGGTAATGGACAACTTGAGCATCAAGACATGGAAGCTATCAAGAATCTCATCACTCCAACTTCTAAGTAAAAACTTGTGGGTGAACAAGGGTGAAGGACCTCAATGTCTATTGATGGTTTCTTGGGAAATGTTTTGACAAAGAAAAACTTAGTGATTTTAACTAATAGGAAAAACCTATTTTGAGCAAAGCAAGCCAAGCTACACTTAGCCAAAATTCATATAGTAATATAGTCCACTTAAAATTTACTAAGGTATCACTTGCCAATACTATTCCGAAGTATTGACCCACTGTGGCTGTAACTTGTGATGTTGCAGGTTACTCCGATGATGATTAGGTGTCATGAGTCTACACTCAACATGCTTGCCTGTGGCACATGAAGATGAAGACTTATGTTTATTTACTTATTCAAAACTCTTGTATTAGGCCTCTGGCCTTGGGTTGTAAAAGACTATGTTTTATCTCTGGAATGGATGTAATAAATGACCATTGTATCTATGTACTTCATCTTAAACTGTGGATGCTAGCAATGATCCAGGGACTAGCATTGCAATCACAGGGATCCTTTTCCTTTACAAAGGAGGGATCTTACAGTCGGATTGACCCATACTGAGATACAATGAACAAGCGTTATTTGTATGTCTCAATAAATGTAATCCTTAGACCCGAGGTTATTGCACAATACGAGTTGTGGATTAGCGACTTAGGTTCTGTCAAATGCTGATCCATAATAGGGCAGTTATAAAGGCAGAATTTGGGTCTATAGAGAATCAAGCTGCGTCATGTGAATAATCAAGATGTGATTTTCCCCCTCCAACTAGAGAGATATTCTCTAGCCCCTCTCGTGTGATCTGATTTGGAAAGCATGGCCATGCACGACTCGGTTAAGTGTTAACCGAGGCGATCGACTAAGAGTTAGTCAGATGAATCACTTATCTCGAATTGAGAAGAGAGTCGGACTATTTAAGGAACGAAATTTATTCGCCTATAGTTTGAAAATGTATATCGTGAGACAAAAGGGACTCAGACATAAGTATCATTGGAAAGGCATGTTGTCATGACTCTTTGGCAATTAGGAGTCGGCATGTTCTGCTAGGATCCGCTACCGATTGGTCGATTGAGAGTTGGATTCCAATCATGTCCAAGTTGTCATGATCCTGTAGGGTCACACACTTAAGAGCGGGAGAAAGTTCGAATTGGATCTAAACCAGAAATCTATTTGGGTTGGATCCCAACCGGATATGGACTAAGTCGGTGAGTCAGGCTCACAGTGACTAATATGGGCTTTAGTAAATGGGCCACAAGTGACTGGATCCGACTTTCACTCCCTATATATACTTGGGCACTCATACCTAGAGAGGTGTTGTGATTATTTCAATTCCATGCGTTGTAAACCTTAGCTCCAGTTCAGTCCTACCGCTGTAACAAACCTAGCAGTTCACCGTCGGTGCTCCTCCTTGTACGTGTAGATACCAGCAAGGGTGTTGTATGATCAGCACCACATTTATCGTGATTGGATCGGATCATGAGGACTGCACTGCATCAGCTGACACACTACATGAGTAATCCGCAACTGCGTGTCTAGTGGTAATGTCTGTGGCTTATCACCTTAGCTAGATCTTGGGTTAACCACGTAAGAGAATTTTTTTGTTTTATCTCTATGTTGCCCAACAGTGGTATCAGAGCAATAACTTCTTGTTTTAGGCTCGAGATTATGCACATGTGATGTGTAGTTGGCATTAGATTGGATCTATTTGCTATTTTGGTGGTCGGTCTATGAGATAGAGCGGTTTTGTACGAGGTTGATTAGATCAACTATACTCGGGGAAATGGATGATCTGGTTTCTGTGATCATACAGCTAAGGTCGTGGAGCGACATACCACTCCCGGTCGATTTCCGCCATCAGGGTAGACTATGACACGTAAATCCATATGCGGTGATTGAAGATCAAAGGAGTTTGATTGAATCGGAGTACGGATCGGATTTGGGTAAACTTTTTTAATCCAATGAATAAATCAATGTTCGGAACATAGATGTGATCCATGTTCGGATTTGGGACCGCCGACTATGCCCCGTTGTAGCACCTTAGATGTCGTTGCGAGTTTCACAACTCTGGTCGATATTGTATCTATGCATAACTTATTCTTGTAGGAAGTTGTGAATGGTATGATTCATGTGCATGTGATGTATGTGTGTAATACATATGTGATATGTGAATCATGGGCTTTGTCAGCCGGCTGGAGCCTAGATCTTGTCATTTTATTGTATAAAGACCTACATGTCGAATTCTCTTTGTAATTTTTATTTACTAAGCTAGTGTAGCTTTTGGGGAACCCGGATGGCATGCAAGTCGATGTACATGTTGGAGACATGGATTAAAACGTCAAGTGACAAGAGTTGGCACGAGTCGGATTACAGACTTTCTAGAGATGGAGCCATACCATTTCACATTATGATTGCTTTATTTCGTGTTATTGATATGTCCCTGGTTTTTCCTCTATGAGATAGTTAGTAGAAATTAATCCCTCAAAGAATGTCTAATCGGTTTTCCTACAAGTGTTTGAACCATCACAATTCGAACATTTTTAGTAGTGGGATCATAAAATTGGAGTACTATCAATTCTTTCTGACTAGGTGGTTTTGAGTCGGACTCTTACAGTAGAAACACTCGGTAAACTAGACGGGTCTATGACAACAGTTGTGGGACTTGGGAAAAAGTTGGACGAGAGCAGGGGCATGCGATTGAAAAGGAGTTGTCTAACTAGATCACTTCCCGTCTAGCGGTGATGCTAAAGCTCACTAGTAAGCTTGCTTATTTAGGATTCTAAATCACTTAGTAACCATCGGCAGGGTGTTGGTTCTAGTGGGAGTATAAGTATTAAAATGTTTAATATGCTTGCTCTTTTATGGATACATGTCTTAAGTGTTTTGCATATTTTTTGTTTTAGATCATGGCACCTAGTACCAGTTTCCCTCAGATGTCCTCTTTTGTGTTGATAATGATCCTAAAGAAAGATAATTTTAATGGAACTAATTTCACCAACTGGTATCAAAATCTGAGAATTTTGCTCAAACAAGAACCATGTCCTAGACAACCCACTTCTAGATGAGACTAATGAGAATGCGATTGTCGCTGCCACCAATGCCTACCGTCGGATTCAGGATGAGTCCATGGAAATAAGTTGTATTTTGCTTGCTCACATGGAACCGGACTTGCAATAGCAGTTCCAGAATGTTGAGGCCTATGATATGATCGAAAGCCTCAAAAGTATGTTCCAGGCTCAGGCAAAGACCAAGAGGTATCAAGTCTCTTAGGTTTTGCTGACTTGCCAGCTTAAGGATGGTGATCCACTGAGTTCGCATGTGATCAAGATGGTTGGATACATGCACTCTCTGTAGAGGCTTGGCTACCCCATTAGCGAAGAGTTCACTACATACATAATTCTGAAATCTCTTCCTAGTGCGTATGGTCAATTTATATCGAAGTACCACATGCATGGTATGGATAAGAAGCTCAATGAATTATATGGGATGCTTAAGCAGGCAGAGGCGGATCTCAAGAAGGGCGCCAGTCAAGTGTTGATGGTGCAGAATAAGGCTAAGTTCAAGAAAATTTCTTGGACTATGAAAAAGGCTAAGTCGAGAGGAAAGGCTTAGGACCTGATCCCAAGTACTTCCTCAGGGACTAAGCTATCTCCTTTAGCCGGATCCACTTGCTTCTATTGCAAGGCGAATAGCCACTATAAGAGGAAATGCAGCAAGTATTTGGCCGACAAAGCAAAGAGTGGAGGTGTGACCTCCGTCTCAGGTACGCTTGTTTGCAATGTTATAAAAATTTATCTTGCTAATGCACGTAATAGTTCTTGAGTATATGATACCGGATCAGTTATTCACATACGCAACTCATTGCAGGGACTGGTAAGAACTAGGAGCGTGGCAAGAGGCGAGGTTGACATTTGAGTCAACAACAAGGCGAGAGTCACTACAATGGAAGTCAGCACGATGTAAGTTCATTTACCTTCCGGATTCATAATGGAGCTAAATAATTGTTATTATATTCTAGTGCTTAGTCGAAACATTATTTCTGCCTCATGTTTGATGAGACAAGGTTATGAGTCAAATATTAAGAATAATGGTTTTTCTTTATATTTGAATGATATGTTTCACGACGTTGCACCCGTCCAGGATGGGTTATTTATTTTGAATCTTGATGGTGAGTCTCAGTCTATAACATAAGTGTTAAAAGGTTGAAACCAAACAATTTGAATATGACTTACTTTTGGTATTGTCGGCTTGGTCATATAAGTTGGAAACTCATGAAGAAGCTCTATGATGATGGACTCCTAACTTCGTTGGACTTGGAGACGTTTGGGACATGTGAATCTTGCCTACTCGGCAAAATGACTAAGACACCTTTTGCAAAGAGTTGTGAAAGGGCGTCTGACTTGTTGGGACTAGTACATAGTGATGTGTGTGGTCCAATAAGCACGATAGTCAGGGTTGGTTTTGAGTACTTCATTACATTCACTGATGATTTGAGTAGGTATGGATATATCTACTTAATGAAACATAAGTAGGAAGCATTTCAAAAGTTTAAAGAATTCCAGAATGAAGTATAGAATCAACTCAGCAAGAAAATAAAGTTTCTTCAGTCAGAAAGGAGAGGAGGCAAGTACATGAGCCACGAATTTGATGACCATCTGAAGAGTTGTGGAATATTTTCCCAACTCACCCCGCTGGGAACGCCACACAGGACCGGTGTCTCGGAAAGGCAGAATCGGACCTTGTTGGACATGGTACGATCAATGATGAGTCAGTCGGATCTGCCTTTATCATTTTGGGGATATTTTCTAGAAACTGTAGCGTTCACACTAAACATAGTACCATCAAAGTTGGTAGAGAAGACACCGCATGAGTGTAGGGTTCGCAGCATTGAAAACAAAAAATGGACATACCCTTGAAGACCGACAAACCCTTGAAGTACCAAGATCTATCTACTAGATATAAACAACGGGCGGATGTATATCCGTAGAGAACATACCCTTGAAGACTGACAAATCTTAACGTGTTGAACTCGTGGTTGATGTAGATGATCTCTTACCGATCTCAAGATCGAGAGGAAGTCCTAGCGCTGCAAAGCAGCAGCGCATCCGTGCTCTCACACACGTACAAGACACCGAGCAACCTGCGCCTCCTCGCTCTAGTGATGCAGCAGAAGCACAACCCTTTCTTGCCGAATAGCCACCGGGAACATGTATCTCGCTAGTCCGAGACCATGGGGGATAAATTCTATAGGGGGGAGAGATCCTTCACGAGGAGGTTTGAGTGAGAGAGAGGAGAGGGGGTTCCTTTTGTAGGAGGAGGGGGCACCCAAGGGGGTGGCCGCCGGCCATAGGGGCTGGCCCCTCCCCTCCTTCATTCATGTGGGTGGGCACTCCACTCACAAAAATCTCTTCAATTCCCTCCACTCAAAATCCCACTCAAAATTGCTATTAAATTTCCACCAAAGTTAATGCAAACTCTCATTAAATAAAACTCCTTATATTTATTCAGAATTTTGTCAATTAGTTTAATGACAAACATTCACATATAACCCCTTGCTAGAATTCCATTTCACATGCAAAAACACTTTCTGCAATTTCACCCGAAAACCTGTTTCGGTATGTAGTAAAATAAATTCCTGCGCTTCTTATTCTTTCCGGCATGAAACTTTTGCTCCAATTGGATGTCAGTGTCCCTTAAGTGTGTCACCCTACAGTTCGTGAATAATGCGAACATGATCAAGACCGTTCTCCGATTAATAATCAGAAGCGGATACTGGAGATCCATACTGACTCCCACACATTCAACGATGACTTTCCTGTGATCATCGGAACCTTTTATGATAGTATCTTAATCCCTTTGTTTCACGATATATTACATGTCCGAGATTCGATCATCGGTATCTCCATACCTAGTTTGATCTCATTACCGACATGCACTCTTTTCTCATTCCCGTGATATAACATTCTAGTGATCAAATCACTTGCTTGCAAGCTAACCAATGTGATATCACCGAGAGGGCCCAGAGTATATCTATCCGTCATCGTGATGAACAAATTCCACTCTTGATCCATGAGCCTCAACATAACACTTTAGTAGTTTTGAATCTATCTTTATAATTACCCAGTTACGGTGTGACGTTTGATGTCATCAAGATACTCTTCTGGTGTTAGTGATTGACATGATCTCATGGTCTAAGGATTAGGATCACTTCGTAAGTTGTTATAGCAATATAAACTCAATGAATTTGATCGTAATTCTATACTTCGGATGAATGTTCATCACATCATTACACTAATGTTGTGATCTCGTTATTAACAACATCCAATGTCTATGATCAAGAAACTGTGATCATCTTGTTAATCAACAAGCTAGTTTATGAGAGAGGCATAACTAGGAACTTTCTGTTATTAAACACACATGTATTAACGTTTCCGTATTAATACAATTATAGCATGCAAAATAAACATTATCATATACATGGAATACACATAATAAACACTTTATTATTGCCTCTCAGGGCATATTCCCTTCAGTCTCTCACTTGCACTAGAGACAATAATCTAGTTACGTAGTGATGTATCTAACACCCATGTAGTTCTGGTGTAGATCATGTTTTGCTCTAGGGAGAGTTTTAGTCAACGGATCTGCTACATTGAGATCCGTATGTACTTTACAAATCTTTATATCTCCATCCTTGACATGCTCGCGGATGGAGTGAAACTGGCGCTTAATATGCTTGGAATGCTTGTGAGACCTTGGTTCTTTGGCATTGGCAATGGCACCATTGTTGTCACAATAGATCACCATTGGGTCCAACGCGTTTGAAACCACACCTAGTTCGGATATGAACTCCTTCATCCAAACTGCTTCCTGAGCCGCTTCCGAAGTAGCAACATATTCGGCCTCTGTTGTTGATCCCGCCACCATAGGTTGTTTGGAGCTCCTCCAACTAACCGCTCCGCCATTCATGATAAATACGTATCCGGATTGAGACTTAGAGTCATCCGGATAGGTGTCAAAGCTAGCGTCGACATAACACTTAGCGACGAGCTCTTCTTCACCTCCGTATACAAGAAACATATCCTTAGTTCTTCGCAAGTACTTAAGGATATTCTTGACCGCTTTCTAGTGTTCCGAACCTGGATCCGATTGGTACCTACTAGTCAAACTAATAGCATGTGCCACATCCGGTCTTGTACATAGCATGGCGTACATTATAGAGACTATGTCTGAAGCATAGGGGACTTTGTCCATTATCTCTCTTTCTTCCGTCGTAGCCAGACTTTGAGTCTTACTCAATGTCGTGCCTTGCAACATAGGTAAGAACCCCTTCTTACTTTCGTCCATTTTAAACTTCTTTAAAATCTTATCAAGGTATGTACTTTGCGATAGCCCTATTAGGCGCCTAGATCTATCTCTATAGATTTTTATGCCTAATATGTATGACTCTTCACCTAGGTCCTTCATTGAAAATTTGTTGTTTAGATAAATTTTAACACTGTTTAAAAGATCTATATCATTTTCGATCAATAATATGTCATCCACATATAGTATAAGAAATGCCACATTGCTCCCACTCACTTTGTTGTAAATACAAGCTTCTCCATAAGTTTGGATAAATCCAAACTCTTTGATCACCTCATCAAACCGAAGATTCCAACTTCGTGATGCTTGCTTCAATCCATAGATGGATCGCTGAAGCTTGCACACTTTGTTAGCATCCTTAGGATCGACAAAACCCTTTGGTTGTATCATATATAACTCTTCTTCAATATTACCATTGAGAAACGTAGTTTTGACATCCATCTGCCATATCTCATAATCAAAATATGCAACATTTGCTAACATAATCCTAACTGATTTTAGCATCGCTACTGGAGAGGATGTCTCATCATAGTTAACTCCTTGAATTTGTCGAAACCCCTTTGCGACAAGTAGAGCTTTATAGACGGTCACATTACCATCAGCATTAGTTTTCCTTTTGAAAATCCATTTATTTTCCATGACCTTTCGGTCGTGAGGTAAGTCCACCAAGTTCCAAACTTGATTTTCATACATGGATTCCATCTCGGATTTCATGGCTTCTAACCATTTTTTGGAATCCGGGATCATCGTCGCTTCTTCATACATCGCAGGGTCATCATTTTCATCAACCATGAAATTCATGACAGGATTTCTGTACAGCTCGGGAGTACATTCTAGGAATCCGGATCTATAGAGATATATCAAGGCGGCTCATTGGATTGAGTCAGAGTACATATTTGGACAAAGTGTTAAAGAAGTTAAACATGGAATCGTTTAAGAAGGGGTTCTTACCGATGTCCCATGGTGTAAAACATAGCAGTACTCAGTGTCCTTCGATAACTAATGAGAGAATTCGAATGAGTGCAATTCAGTATGCTTCGGTAGTTGGATCCATCATGCATGCCATGATTTGTAATAGGTCGAATGTTTCCTATGCTCTAAGTGTTGTGAGGAGATACCATGCTAACCCTGGAGAAATCCACTGGGAAGTGGCTAAAAATATCCTCAAGTTCGTGCAAAGGACTAAGGATATGTTCCTAGTTTATGTAGGTGAGGATGAACTCAGTGTAAATGGTTACATGAATGCGAGTTATCTCACTAGCTCATATGATTCTTGTTCACAATACGGATATGTGTTTGTCATAAACGAAGGGGTTGTGAGATGGAAGAGTTCCAAGAGAGAGACTGTGTCTGTGTCTACAACAGAGGCTGAGTATATTTCCACCTTAGAGGTAGCAAAGGAAGATGTTTGGATGAGGAATTTCCTCATGGATCTTGGTGTGGTCCGATCCGTTAGACGTGTATTGTGACAACAATGGTGCTATTGCACAAGCCAACTAACCTATACTACACCATAAGAACAAACACATACTCATGTGGTACCACCTGATTCGCCAGTTTGTGCATCAAGGTGATATCAAGTTAAGCAAGGTACACATGGATGCAAATATTGCATATCCGTTCATAAGACGTTACCACAGATGAAGCATGAGGGGTACCTAAGAGTTATGGGCATTATATTCTTAGACATGTGATGTTGCAAGATTGTCTCTAGTGTAAGTGGGAGACTGTTGGGCATATGCCCTAGAGACAATCATGTATGACATAATTCCCATTGTATTCATAAAGTTATTAAGTTTTCCTTGCATGAACATCTAATGTATATCATTAAATATGTGATTCAGTTGTGGAACTATATATTCATGTTGATCATGTTGGACACACAACTTAGACTAATGTGAAAGTCGGCAGATGACTCGGTTCCACTTGTCATGAGCATGGTGATGCTATTCTCACTTACACGGATTCGTGTCGGCGTAATGATATTGGGAGTCCTTGCATTGCACCGTAGAGCATAGGCCAAGACCCACCGGTCAGCCGCTCGGCGATTGCAAGGCCTATCCGATGAGAGCATTGCAAGTATGCGAGCACCATGTGCTCCAAGCAGGTATGGATTTGGCATGATGAACCTATGAAGACTAAGTATCAGCTATGATGTAGGTTCCTATGGATGAGAAGAACGCTAGGAGTCGAGCCCCGGTCCATCAGACAGGCGTGGACAAGGAGGAAAGGACAATGACACGCACAAGGCGGTCTAGCCCCTCCTTCCGGGGGCTACCCCTAAAGGAGGGTAAGTGCACAGTTGGGGAAAGCGCAGCCGAGGAGCAGCCTCGACTGAGCCCCGGATGGACCAAAAGATCACCTCTCCAAGGCCAGGCGTGGCCCAGGAACCGGAGTCAACTAAGCCTGACAAGATGTGTCAAGCCCGGCCTTGGGAACTGGCGACGCGCCAGCTCCTCTGGACATCATCATGACGCTTCAGTCTGCTACAGCTGCCACCGATTTGAGTGACATATCGGAGCCTAGCCTGTCACGTGGCCATCAATTGCGTCTGTGCATCGCCAGTGGCCATCCATTGGCCACAAGCACCACCCATATTCCTGAAGACTGCATGGCACACCACGATTGAGCCTAGGAATGCCCCTGGTGGTGCTCCACGCGGGCCCTCGTAGTGACCCCTTAGAGTATAAAAGGAGGCACTTGTCCATTGAGAGAGGGGGTTCGAAGGTGAAGGAGGTTCGAGGGAAAAGGGTAGGAGGGTTCGAGAGTTAAGAAAGTAGAGTTCGTAGAGGAAAGCTTTGGATGAACAGATAGAGAGAGAAGAGTTGATATCCTTCTCCACACTAGAGATAAGGAAGGGAGGAAAAAGGGAGAGAAGTGAGGAAGAGGAAGCCTGGAAAGTGTAGAAGCTAGAGAGAAAGCGGCTCCCTGGCACCGTTGAGATCATCATCTTGTACCTCGATCCACCCCAGATAATCCACCAAAGCAGGACGTAGGGTTGTTAGCTGTAGCACCCTGGGTAAAACCACTACTAGAAAATCGCCTGTTATTCCTACTTGGTGCATCATCATAACATCATATTGCATCATCATCATGTCTCATTGCACGAATCATCATTTAAATTGTTGCATTTAAATTATAGCACTTGTATTTGGTTCTTGCTATGTTGTATTTGCTATTCTTGTGTTGATATGCCCAACATGAGTCAGGGGTATCATCTCTTATTTTCTCTCATATTCTATCTTGTTGGACTCATGTGAGCCATAATACCATCATCTAAATTCCACCATATGTTGTTAAGTGGGGTTCATTATTTTTGCCTTATGGATTTTAAATCATGCCCATTTAAACTCACATGGATTCTATTTAATACTGCCCCATTTCACTTCTTGCTTAGATATTTTGCCATCTCACCTTAAGAGTAATTCTTTTCTTTTCCTATTAAACTCTATCTATCCACACACACTCATCTATCTATTCTACCCACTAAAAATCTACCCGTGTACACACCACACCTCATTTGTTTTAAAAACTAGCTAATCTACTCTAGCTAGCTACCTTGTGGGACCTGCATTACTAGGAAAACGCCTGTTCGTGGCGCACCTGTAAACAGCATGTGTGGCGCACTAGGGGTGCGCCACGGGCCTCGCGCTACGGCTATCTCCTAGCCGTGGCGCACTGCCTAGTGCGCCACGGTTATATCGAGATAGGCGTGGCGCACTACCAGGTGCGCCACGGGTAGGGGTACATGGTGCGTCACGGATGTGTTTTTCAAAAAACAAGAAAAAATGCAAAAAACACCCTCGTTTTGAATTGCAAAAGCAATCGGGTCCGTGCATCGCCGCCGCAGTCGTGTCACCTCGCCGGAGCATGGCCGTGGCAGGGAGGTGCGGGAGGCCATGGCTGCTCTAGTCCTCGCCGGCGTCGAGGTGGTAGGAAGGGTGTGGTTGGAGAAAGGAAGGTAGGAAGAGAGGGAGGAAGAGAAGGAGGAAGGAAGAGATGGAGGAAGAGAGGGAGGAAGAGAGGGAGGAAGGGAGGTCGGACGCCGCCGTCACTGCAGGAGAGGAGGAGGCCACCGTTGCGCCGCCGCCGCACCACCGTCACTGCAAGGAGAGGAGGAGGCCGTCGTCGCGCCGTCACTGCAAGGAGAGGAGAAGGGGAAGGAGGAGAAGGAGAAGGAAGAAGGAAGAAGGAGAAGGAGAAGGAAGAAGGAAGAAGGAGAAGGGAAAGGAAAAGGGAGAGGGAAAAGGGGGAGGAAAAAGGGGGAAGGGAAAGGTAGGTGGGTGGGGTGAGGATTCAAACTTTGTATCCCGCCCAACTTACTCGTAGCGCACTAGGTGGTGATGCGCTACGAGTAAGTTGCCCTCTATTTTTTTCTGCAGGAAAAAACGGTTTTTTGACCGTAACTTTTTACTCTTTTCAAATTTTTAAAATCTAAATAATCGCTAAACGATCGGATGTCATTGCGAGCGGATGCGAAATCTCGTTCTCGTTATTTTGGTATATTATACGATTTTTTTCGACATCATATGCAAAAGTTACGGCCATTTTATCGTGGCATGACTTTTTTTTCAGAAAAAGTGGAAAATCATGTTTGTTAATTTTCCTAGAAACTATACCATATTACCTACCTAAATATGAAATGATTTTATTTTTTGAAGTGGTTATTATTATTTTTTATTTTTTGCAAAACCTAAAAAGGCGATCCAAAGGGGGGGTGGTGTTGGTGCAGGCCACTTAGTCGTAAGGCACTAGGGCAGAGTGCCCTACGGCTAAGTTGACCCAGTTGCTGCAGCACAAATACCCGTAGCGCATTAGGTCAAGGTGTGCTACGGCTAAGTGGCACATCCGTAGCGCACCTTGACTTAGTGCGCTACGAGTATGTGTGATGTGGCCACATGTGCCCTGGCCCACACATAGCCATGGCGCACCACCCACATGTGCGCCACGCTTACGACAGTTAGCCGTAGGGCACCCGTGGGCAGTGCGCCACGCCTATTTTACCCGTGGGGCACCACTAGCAAGTGCGCCACAGAAGTATGGATTACCTATAGCCGTTTTCCTAGCAGTGCTGGCCAGCTGAACCGCGTGCGCTCACCTTGCCCTCTCTTCCTGTTCTAGCCCAACTAGGCCAGCATTGCTCTGTACTAAAACCCCATCTCTCGGATCTGTTGAAGTCTAGCCAAGCGTGGCAGAGGAAAAACACCAGCCTAAACCCGAGCGACAACCTGTTTCGCTGCTTGGCGAGCGCGTCACGCCCTCCTGCTCACCTCGCGTGGCCTGGCCATAAAAAAAAAGAACAGCGCATCACAACCCCGGACAACCACTCCCATCCCCTCCCCCTGGTCCCTTTTCCCCTTCTCCAACCCTAGATCCGATCGAAGCCAACGCCGTGTGTGAGCTTGCCACAGCTGCGTCATTCGTGTGGTAAGTCCACTTGCCGCCGGCATCAACGTCCACCTCGCTAAAAGAACCACAAGGTTCTCCACCGGCGAGGGCCACATGAGCAAGGAGGAGAAGCTTCAGCGTCGTCAGGGTCGACTTCAACATTAGCGCGCTCACCGCAGACACTGCGCACACCAAGGGTACATCGGCATCCTCTTCATCGCGCCACCGCCCTCGTCCACGACAGCCACCATCGCTCATGCAGGAGCACGAGTGTGATCTCCTCCTTCTATTCCTGCTCTCCTCCGTCTCGTCCATGCACGTATCTGGGTCGTTTTTCCACCGCCATTCTGTCGAGCAATCTGCAGATGCAATCACGTCCTAGGCATCCCCGACGCTCTAGTCGCCCCCAGTCACCTCCGTGACGTCCCCGAGAGTCCCGGCATCCTGGTTCATCTACCAATCTTCTCCACGTAGGCCATTCGCCGCCAGGGTTGCATTGACGGCCACCGCCTGCCGCTATTTGTCGCCAGAAGTCTGAACTCTACAGTAGAGCGCTATAGCAGCCTCTATTCTTTAGTTTTATCAGAGTCATTAACTCCCAGATATATTCAAATCCGGTGATTATCCCTTTACTTGTAAGTTTTCATGTGCAATGCACGATTTTTCTACTAGCAATATAATAATTTATCTCATAGTTAGTCATACTCTCATGGGACACAACGAACCTTGTCATAGATCATCATAGACTGAGTGTCGTGATTACATTTGTAATTCCTAGTCTCAAGCAATAATGAGCTTGCCGAGAAACATGTATATTGATTATGGGTTTGTATTAAGCACATGTATTACGAGAAGTTCCATTAAAAAGGCCGACCCATCATTTTATAACAAACATATAGTTGATTTCCCATTTCAAAATCTCTTACAAAAGGTGGGGCAAAAAAGTCAACCAGCTAGTGTACATAGTGTCACGACATTGCAACCTATGAAGGACTAAACAAACACTCTCTGCTTCAAACCCTATGAAAGTATAACAATCCTTTTGAACATCACACTTCATATCATACTTAAATTTTCCCCCGTATCTTGAAGTACAGGTTTCTGCTACACCAGCTTCTTGCATTTTCTTGGGCTATTGATCTCACTGGAACAACTTCATGCATTTTCTTGGGCCATTGATCTCACTGGAACATTTGCGGTCCATACCAATATTTCAATGGCAGCTGGCCCTGCCCCTCGACCGTGCAGATACTGGTGTTTTTAAGTGTGATGAAGCCAACAAAGTCCCCACCAGCAAAAACATTTTCTTGTTTCTGTCTTTCGTCTTGGTCTGAAGAAACTTTGCTTGTCTCGCTGTCGTGCCCAATGCTAGGTTCAAATTGTCGTCCCCAACTACTGAATTGTTACTGGCACTCTCATGTTGCCTCAAATTGTGCTTTTTATGACACTGCTTGTAACATAGATTAATTCAAAACCATGAGAGCATTGGCAATCTTGGTTCAGAACATAAAAACATACATTGGAAATCCTGAAGTTCAACAACCGAACATCTTTGCAATGCAAAACCATGCTTATTAGCGAAGCGCACTGCAAGCTAATCTAGTACAAACAAGTTCCTAGGAAAAAAGAGATCCTACTAACAAAATCCTCATTTTGATTACCTATCATCAAATTATCACTAAACCGCACTGGATAACTCATAAAAATTACCTGACAAGAGGAATAGCACGAGAATATACAAGTTGACTCACTATACTTTACTTGATTCTTTCAAGAGAATTTTTTACTCCCTCCGTCCCAAAATAGATGTCTCAGATTTTTAAAATTTAAATAAATCTAGACACTATTTAGTATATAGGTTCATCCAAAATTTGACAAATCTAAGACATCTATTTTGGAACGGAGGAAGTACATAAGATACATGGAAAGACAAAGAATACAGTCGAAGCTCACCTCTCGATGCAGGCTTCATAAGTCATTTTACCTAAGATACAAATAAAGACAAAGAATGAAGTAGAATCTCACCATGTGTCAGTATTAATATTTGCACGCCATCTATGAAAAACATGTACCCACACAAAGGAAAAGGAACAAACAACAAACCATACATTCCTGTAGCATTAACGCAAACATAAGAATTGATGGGAGATGTTATGCCATTCAGTAACAAGGTCTTCACAAGGTCAGTTGGTATATATATTCTCTCTCGAGTGAGTCGTTGAAAGCATAAATTCTTTTCCTATTAGATATCTAGTGTCATGATATCATTTGGCCTATTAGATATCATGAGAACATATCAGGATAAAATATCTAGTGAGTCATTGAAAGCATAACTTTCCACTTGTCACTGAAGGAAGCTAGCTAGGTAAACATATGGAACACTTTGAGCAGAAATTAACACATAATCGGACGCATGTCAGACCTGCTTACCTTTCATGCTTTATGATGAACGAATATAGTAGCAGCTGGTAAAAAATATTTTTCCTTGACATAGATGATCCATTGACTTTTTTTTACAAAAGGAAATCACATTCATATCTATCTGTTTCCAACATCAGTAGTGTAGTCAGCAACTTGGATTTTCTCAACAGAAAAATTATAAGCTATATCTAGTAGGGCAAATGGTATCCGGACACAAACCCATCTCATAACAACTACGAAGGAAATATGCCCTACCCGAAGAAGAATATTTACCTATTGTACAAAAGTTAACCCTTTCTAGCAAGGTAACTGAAATATCCCGGTGTACATAGATGTATAGCTGAGAAAATATGTTCGCAGCAACTAAAAAAGTTCAGAGATGTACACTTCCCAATACTGCTTACTACATACACTTCGGCAAATGTTCAGAGTTGAAAGCTGGCCAGATTCTCTTCCCATCAAGAACATATTTCAACTCGAGGGTTGTAGATTTCCTCTCGCTAATTCAAATTATGACACAAATTCATTAAAGATCATATTACCATAATTTCAGAATGCTTTAGAAATTGCACAAGTAACATTTTCAGCATCCAATCAGCCTGACTCAATATGAATTTGCTGATTCAGATGCACCAAAATTTCATGGTTGCATTTTCAGTAAACCTGTTGAAGATGATCACAAACCTTGCGAGGTTCTGCCGACACTCCAGGAAGGCAGGAAACGAAGCCGATGAACTACACGAACCTAGCAAGGTACCATCGACACTCTAGGGAGGCCCTGTTGTCGTCACCATCAAGCTCCTCACTCCCCATCTCTTGAGTCCATGGGAGCATGCAACAGTTCAAATTAGATTCAATCGTACATCAAGCATCCGTCGTCATTTTACGGGAATAAAAAACAAGGTGATGAGCACTCACCGGTGGCGCGTCGTGAATCCGTGTTCTCATAAGAAGCCGCCTCTCCTTCCCAATTTCCACGGTCCCATTCATGCAACGAAAATAGATGTAGGTCTCATACGCAATTTGTCAAACACTTGGTGAATCCAAACAAACTATCACATAGGGCGCTTATGTATTGATTAATTCTGGGGTGGTGAGGATCTAGGGATCATCGAAGTTCTCGGATTGGGGATTGCCAACCTTGATTGCGTTGAGGAGGAGGTGGCGGACGAAGCCGGCAAAGAGGCAGTGGTACCTACGATGTTGTAGGCGGGATCGTGGAGGGGTGGCGCCCCGTTACAGGGAGGCATGGCCGCATAGGGACAGTGTGGGTAGAGCACCAAGGGCAGGACGACGTGGTAAGCTGAACAATGGTGGCAGGTGTGTGAGATCTCAGTGTTTTCTGTGGGCAAACGGGGATGGTTTCTGAGGAGTTGTAGATGCACGGCGGGGAGATTTTCCTCTGCCGGTGGAGTGGTTAGTTTCGTCTAATTGCTAAGCGTACACATAACTCGCGATTATACAATCCTGACGGTTAGATTTAATCAACCAGAGCTGATCCCGTGGTTGTTATCCGCCTGTGTACGTTGTTGGGTTGTCGGTAGGAAAGAAGCTGTTTGGTTGTTTAATAGTATATATTTGACAAATACAAGACATCTATTTTGGGACGGAGTAAGTACATAAGATACATGGAAAGACAAAGAATGCAATCAAAGCTCACCTCTCGATGCAGGCTTCATATGTCATTTTACCTAAGATACAAATAAAGACAAAGAATGAAGTAGAATCTCACCATGTGTCAGTATTAATATTTGCACGCCATCTATGAAAAACATGTATCCACACAAAGGAAAAGGAACAAACAACAAATCATACGTTCCTGTAGCATTAACCAGTACCTGCAAACATAAGAATTGATGAGAGATGTTATGCCATTCAGTAACAAGGACTTCACAAGGTCAGTAACTTCTATTTTTGGCTTCTCTATATGGAGAAAAGGTTAAGGATTTCTCATCTATTAGACCCATATAGATGAGTGGTTGATGCCACAAACGGCCATGATGTAGATGTTGATGCTGCATCATGTAAACCATCAGTTAATCAGTTGGTATATATATTCTCTCTCGAGTCAGTCGTTGAAAGCATAAATTCGTTTCCTATTAGATATCTAGTGTCATGATATCATTTGGCCTATTAGATATCATGAGAACATATCAGGACAACATATCTAGTGAGTTATTGAAAGCATAACTTTCCACCTGTCACTGAAGGAAGCTAGCTAGGCAAACATATGGAACCCTTTGAGCAGAAATTAACACATAATTGGATGCATATCAGACCTGCTTACCTTTCATGCTTTATGATGAACGAGTACAGTAGCAGCTGGTAAAAAATATTTTTCCTTGACATAGATGCTCCATTGACTTCTTTTTACAAAAGGAAATCACATTCATATCTATCTGTTTCCAACATCAATAGTGTAGTCACTAACTTAGATTTCTCAAAAGAAAAATGATAAGCTATATCTAGTAGGGCAAATAGTATCCGGACAAAAACCAATTTCATAACAACTACGAAGGAAATATGCCCTACCCGAAGAAGAATATTTACCTATTGTACAAAAGTTAACCCTTTCTAGCCAGGTAACTGAAATATCCCGGTGTACATAGATGTATAGCTGAGAAAATATGTCCGCAGCAACTAAAAAAGTTCAGAGATGTACACTTCCCAACACTGCTTACTACATACACTTCAGCAAATGTTCAGAGTTGAAAGCTGGCCAGATTATCTTCTGATCAAGAACATATTTCAACCCGAGGGTTGTAGATTTGCCTCTCACTAATTCAAATTATGACACAAATTCATTAAAGATCAGATTACCATAATTTCAGAAAGCTTTAGAAATTGCACAAGTAACCTTTTCAGCATCCAATCAGCCCGACTCAATATGAATTTGCTGATTCAGATGCACCAAAATTTTATGGTTGCAGTTTCGGTAAACCTTTCGAAGATGATCACAAACCTTGCGAGGTTCTCCCGACACTCTAGGAAGGAAGGAAACAAAGCCGACGAACTACACGAACCTAGCAAAGTACCATGAAAACTCTAGGGAGGCCCTCTTCTCGTCACCATCAAGCTCCTCACTCCCCATATATTAAGTCCATGGGAGCATGCTACGATTCAAATTAGATTCAATCATATATCAAGCATCCCTCATCATTTTACGGGCATAAAAAACAAGATGATGAGCACTCACCGGTTGCGCGCCGTGAATTCGTGTTCTCCTAAGAAGCCGCCTCTCCTTCCCAATCTCCACGGTCCCATTCATGCAACGAAAGTAGATGTAGGTCTCATACGCAATTTGTCAAACACTCGGGGAATCCAAACAAACTATTCCATAGCGCGCTTATGTATTGATTAATTCTGGGGTGGTGAGGATCTAGGGAGCATCGAAGTTCTCGGATTGGGGATTGCCGACCTTGATTGCGTTGAGGAGGAGGTGGTGGACAAAGCCGGCAAAGAGGCAGTGGTACCCAAGATGTTGTAGGCGGGCTCTTGGAGGGGTGGCGCCCCGGACCAGGGAGGCATGGCCGCATAGAGACGGTGTGAGTAGAGCACCAAGGGCAGGACGACGGGGTAAGGAGAACAATGGTGGCAGGTGTGTGAGATCTCAGCATTTTCTGTGGGCAGACGGGGATGGTTTCTGAGGAGTTGCAGATGCGCGGCGGGGAGATTTTCCTCTGCCGGTGGAGTGGTCAGTTTCGTCTAATTGCTAAGCATACACGTAACTCGCGATTAGACAATCCTGACGGTTAGATTTAATCAACCGGAGCTGATCCCGTGGTTGTTATCCGCCTGTGTACGTTGTTGGGGTGTCTGTAGGAAAGAAGATGTTTGGTTGTTTAATAGTATATATTTGATAAATCTAAGACATCTATTTTGGGACTGAGGAAGTACATAAGATACATGGAAAGACAAAGAATGCAATCGAAGCTCACCTCTCGATGCAGGATTCATACGTCATTTTACCTAAGATACAAATAAAGACAAAGAATGAAGTAGAATCTCACCATGTTTCAGTATTAATATTTGCACGCCATCTATGGAAAACATGTACCCACACAAAGGAAAAGGAACAAACAACAAATCATACGTTCCTGTAGCATTAACCAGTACCTGCAAACATAAGAATTGATGGGAGATGTTATGCCATTCAGTAACAAGGACTTCACAAGGTCAGTAACTTCTATTTTTGGCTCTCTATATGGATAAAAGGTTAAGAATTTCTCATCTATTAGATCCATATAGATGAGTGGTTGATGCCACAAACGGTCATGATGTAGATGCTGATGCTGCATCCTGCAAACCATCAGTTAATCAGTTGGTATATATATTCTCTCTCGAGTGAGTCGAGAAAGCATACATTCTTTTCCTATTAGATATCTAGTGTCATGATATCATTTGGCCTATTACATATCATGAGAACATATCAGGACAACATATCTAGTGAGTTATTGAAAGCATAACTTTCCACTTGTCACTGAAGGAAGCTAGCTAGGCAAACATATGGAACCCTTTGAGCAGGAATTAACACAAAATCGGATGCATATCAGACCTGCTTACCTTTCATGCTTTATGATGAACGAATACAGTAGCAACTAGTAAAAAATATTATTCCTTGACATAGATGCTCCATTGACTTCTTTTTATAAAAGGAAATCACATTCATATCTATCTGTTTCCAACATCAGCAGTGTAGTCAGTAACTTGGATTTCTCAAAATAAAAATGATAAGCTATATCTAGTAGGACAAATGGTATCTGGACAAAAACCAATTTCATAACAACTACGAAGGAAATATGCCCTACCCGAAGAAGACTATTTACCTATTGTACAAAAGTTAACCCTTTCTAGCCAGGTAACTGAAATATCCCGGTGTACATAGATGTATAGCTGAGAAAATATGTCCGCAGCAACTAAAATAGTTTAGAGATGTACACTTGCCAACACTGCTTACTACATACACTTCGGCAAATGTTCAGAGTTGAAAGCTGGCCAGATTATCTTCCCATCAAGAACATATTTCAACTCGAGGGTTGTAGATTTGCCTCTCGCTAATTCAAATTATGACACAAATTCATTAAAGATAAGATTACCATAATTTCAAAAAGCTTTAGAAATTGCACAACTAACCTTTTCAGCATCCAATCAACCCGACTCAATATGAATTTGCTGATTTAGATGCACCACAATTTTATGGTTGCAGTTTCAGTAAACCTGTCGAAGATGATCACAAACCTTGCGAGGTTCTGCCGACACTCCAGGAAGGTAGGAAACAAGGCCGACGAACTACACGAACCTAGCAAGGTACCATCGACACTCTAGGGAGGCCCTCTTCTCGTCACCATCGAGCTCCTCACTCCCCATCTCTTCATTCCATGGGAGCATGCAACGGTTCAAATTAGATTCAATGGTACATCAAGCATCCCTCATCATTTTACGGGAATAAAAAACAAGATGATGAGCACTCACCGGTGGCGTGCCGTGAATCCGTGTTCTCCTAAGAAGCCGCCTCTCCTTCCCAATCTACACGGTCCCATTCATGCAACGAAAATAGATGTAGGTCTCATACGCAATTTGTCAAACACTTGGGGAATCCAAACAAACTATCACATAGGGCGCTTATGTATTGATTAATTCTGGGGTGGTGAGGATCTAGGGAGCATCGAAGTTCTCGGATTGGCGATTGCCGACCTTGATTGCGTTGAGGAGGAGCTGGTGGACGAAGCCGGCAAAGAGGCAGTGGTACCCATGACATCGTAGGCGGGCGCGTTCAGGGGTGGCGCCCCGGTCCAGGGAGGCATGGCCGCATGGGGACAGTGTGGGTAGAGCACCAAGGGCAGGACGACGGGGTAAGGCGAACAACGGTGGCAGGTGTGTGAGATCTCAGCTTTTTCTGTGGGCAGACGGGGATGGTTTCTGAGGAGTTGTAGATGCGCGGCGGGGAGATTTTCCTCTGCCGGTGGAGTGGTCAGTTCCGTCTAATTGCTAAGCGTACACGTAACTCGCGATTAGACAATCCTGACGGTTAGATTTAATCAACCGGAGCTGATCCCGTGGTTGCTATCCGCCTATGTATGCTGTTGGGGTGTCTGTAGGAAAGAAGCTGTTTGGTTGTTTATAGTAGTATATATTTGAAAAATCTAAGAAATATATTTTGGGATGGAGGAAGTACATAAGATACATGGAAAGACAAAGAATGCAGTCGAAGCTCCCCTCTCGATGCAGGCTTCATACGTCATTTTACCTAAGATACAAATAAAGACAAAGAATGAAATAGAATCTCACCAGGTGTCAGTATTAATATTTGCACGCCATCGATGAAAACATGTACCCACACAAAGGAAAAGGAACAAACAACAAATCATACATTCCTGTAGCATTAACCAGTACCTGCAAACATAAGAATTGATGGGAGATGTTATGCCTTTCAGTAACAAGGTCTTCACAAGGTCAGTAACTTATATTTTTGGCTTCTCGTATGTGGAGAAAAGGTTAAGAATTTCTCATCTATTAGACCCATATAGATGAGTGGTTGATGCCACAAACGGCCATGATGTAGATGCTGATGATGCATCCTGCAAACCATCAGTCAATCAGTTGGTATATATATTCTCTCTCGAGTGAGTCGTTGAAAGCATAAATTCTTTTCCTATTAGATATCTAGTGTCATGATATCATTTGGCCTATTAGATATCAGGAGGTACATATCATGACAACATATCTAGTGAGTTATTAAAGCATAACTTTCCACTTGCCACTGAAGGAAGCTAGCTAGGCAAACATATGGAACACTTTGAGCAGAAATTAACACATAATTGGATGCATATCAGACCTGCTTACCTTTCATGCTTTATGATGAACGAATACAGTAGCAACTAGTAAAAAATATTTTTCCTTCACATAGATGCTCCATTGACTTCTTTTTACAAAAGGAAATCACATTCATATCTATCTGTTTCCAACATCAGTAGTGTAGTCAGTAACTTGGATTTTTCCAAAAGAAAAATGATAAGCTATATCTAGTAGGGCAAATGGTATCCGGACACAAACCCATCTCATAACAACTACGAAGGAAATATGCCCTACCCGAAAAAGAATATTTACCTATTGTATAAAAGTTAAGCCTTTCTAGCCAGGTAACTGAAATATCTCGGTGTACATAGATGTATAGCTGAGAAAATATGTCCGCAACAACTAAAACAGTTTAGAGATGTTCACTTCCCAACACTGCTTACTACATACACTTCGGCAAATGTTCAGAGTTGAAAGCTGGCCAGATTATCTTCCCATCAAGAACATATTTCAACTCGAGGGTTGTAGATTTGCCTCTCGCTAATTCAAATTATGACACAAATTCATTAAAGATAGGATTACCTTAATTTCAGAAAGCTTTAGAAATTGCACAACTAACCTTTTCAGCATCCAATCAGCCCGACTCAATATGAATTTGCTGATTCAGATGCACCAAAATTTTATGGTTGCAGTTTCAGTAAACCTGTCGAAGATGATCATAAATCTTGCGAGGTTCTGCCGACACTCCAGGAAGGCAGGAAACAAAGCCGACGAACTACACGAACCTAGCAAGGTACCATCGACACTCTAGGGAGGCCCTCTTCTCGTCACCATCGAGCTCCTCACTCCCCATCTCTTCAGTCCATGGGAGCATGCAACGGTTCAAATTAGATTCAATCGTACATCAAGCATCCCTCATTATTTTACGGGAATAAAAACAAGCACTCACCGGTGGCGTGTCGTGAATCCGTGTTCTCCTAAGAAGCAGCCTCTCCTTCCCAATCTACACGGTCCCATTCATGCAACGAAAATAGATGTAGGTCTCATACACAATTTGTCAAACACTTGGGGAATCCAAACAAACTATCACATAGGGCGCTTATGTATTGATTAATTCTTGGGGTGGTGAGGATCTAGGGAGCATCGAGGTTCTCGGATTGGCGATTGCCGACCTTGATTGCGTTGAGGAGGAGCTGGTGGACGAAGCCGGCAAAGAGGAAGTGGTACCCACGACATTGTAGGCGGGCGCGTTGAGGGGTGGCGCCCCGGTCCAGGGAGGCATGGCCGCATGGGGACAGTGTGGGTAGAGCACCAAGGGCAGGACGACGGGGTAAGGCGAACAACGGTGGCAGGTGTGTGAGATCTCAGCTTTTTCTGTGGGCAGACGGGGATGGTTTCTGAGGAGTTGTAGATGCGCGGCGGGGAGATTTTCCTCTGCCGGTGGAGTGGTCAGTTCCGTCTAATTGCTAAGCGTACACGTAACTCGCGATTAGACAATCCTGACGGTTAGATTTAAACAACCGGAGCTGATCCCGTGATTGTTATCCGCCTGTGTACACTGTTGGGGTGTCTATGGGAAAGAAGCTGTTTGGTTGTTTAATAGTAGTATAGATACATCAACTCGATCAGTACACAAGTGACTAAGTTCGCTATGTCTTCCCCTCGGTGATTACAAGTTTGAATCAGCTAGACTGTTTGGCATCTTCCTTTGATTCAGCAGCCTGCTAGCTAGCTTGAGCTGGCTACTTTTGCTTGAAGCCTTTTGATTCAGATACTTATTTTAGATGACGTACTATTCTTGACACAGTGCCCACCTCATGCATCAGCTTAAACCTGATCTTTTTATCTTATATATCCATGGAAATCAGGCTATCCGACTAGTTCAAATGTAACCCACATTTGTCTAAACATAAGCTGATCTGTTGTTCAGTCTCTCTAACTCCTATCTTTGACCGTGAGGTATCATCAGGATCAAATTCTCCAAAGCTACATGAACCTTTTTACTTTTCTGAACTTTATCGGATTCGGTGCAGAAATTTTCTTAATGACTGGCGCTATCGATCTCCATCCTGACTGAATAAAAGCCACCTTTTTGCTTCCAAAATTTGTGCAAATCTTACTTAAATCAAATCTTATAATCTGTAATTCCAATCAAAATATTTTATATATGAAACTTATTCAAAAATTGCTTGAATAATTTGAATCTGAACTTTGTCTACTGTTTTGGATAATTCAAATTGTGCCAACTAATTAAATGCTCTCGTAGCCAATTAAGCTCCATAAATCATATCTGTTAAACCGTAAGTTAGAATAAAAAGAATTCTCTACTACTTAAAAAAGACGAGACGTTCCGTGTTCTGCCTCGCGGCGTTTCGCTCCGTCCTTCGTCCGACTCCCCCTCGCCCACTCGGTCTTTTGCATTTTTTCCCTCCGCAAAATAACGAAACCAATTCGAGGTCCATCATTCTCGCCAGATCCAAGTCGACAGCCTCACATCTCTCCCCTTTCCGTCTTCGCCCCATGCTTCGGCCGTCCCGGGCTTTGGATCTAGAGATGAGGACCTCGTCCTGGTCCAGCGGCGACGCGGGGCTCACCTAGACCTGCCTGCTCCCGTGCTCTGAAGCGACAGCGGCAACCATGCGGTCAACGACCCGTGTCCCCACCTCCACCGTCCTCCGTGCTGCCACACCCCAACACCACCTCCTCCTCCAACGGGGTCACATAGGCCGACGAGGAGGACTCATCTGGTGCGCCTTGGTCCCTCTATCCCGCCCCAATTCCTCGTCCAGTTCCGTCATGGAGGTCGGCGAGGAGGGGATCGACCGATTCACCATCAAGCCATCAAGGGAGACGACGACAATGCCTTGGCCCGGGTGGCGGCCACGGGTCATGACATCAATGGATCTGGGCCGACATCACCGAACCTGGGCATGGAGCGTGACTCGATGAAGAGCTCATATGATTCTGCTGGTACGTGTACAGGATCCATTATCCAAATCATCAGCACCTCTTCCATATTATTGCAGGACTCATGTTGATCCTTATCATTATTTGAATTTGCTGCACATTTCATATCTTGCTCTTGACAATATGTTGGAGTTCAACTTCTAGAGACTCCAAGGTCCACGGCCACATATATCAGGTGAATAAGCAAGTACAATGTTGTGACAGGTGCATTCTCCCATTCAAATGATGTTTTCTGTATATTTCTATAAGCTTTGATGGCTAAGTACATTCTTGAAAGCATCAGTAATAAGAGGTTTGATGCAGTTAATAGTTAAATGACAAACTAACATTTATTTTCATATATGTTCCGGCTCTAGACAAATCCTCGGTTAGTTATGGGTCTAAATTGTGGGATAATCCATATATTGTGGTAGACTATAGAATAAAAGGAGGTTGAAATACCAACTGTATCTGGAGTGTCAACCTTCATTCATCAAGTGATTCGGGTTATTCCGTATATCTATGTGTCTTTGCAGATTGTACATGCATGACTTTATCGGTTGTCTTTGAGCGTTGTGGATGATGGACATGGCAAAATGTTTAGATGTAAAATTTGCATAGAGAACACCCTGATGATGCGAGGTTCGTGGTTTTTGACTTTTGTCATATGATGAGAGCATAATACGTGCAGTTTTGGTGAATAGTAATTATAAGATGAATGCAATACTATTTCTCCTTTTTGCGGGCTTCAGGTTGTCCTCACGTGGCATGCTTGGGCCGGGCCAGTAGACACCTTGCTGGACCTTTCCATGGTCATCTCCACTGTCTACCTCGAGGGCATCAATCGATTAGTGAGCCAGCCGGCCTAAATCATAGCCTTCTCACTGTATGGACTTTGACATGACTTGGATCGTGCTATAAACTGCATGGTTTCCTTAAATGGTGATGGTGATTAGTAGATGCATGCACTATTTTTATCGAGCCAATTGTGTGGGTTTACCTTTACAGTAATAGATTCAGATCTATATATGCTAATACCTGTAGACATATAGTGATGTGTGTATCACATGATTAAGCATGTGATTAATACTTGGTTCGGTCATCATGCAGCTAAAGAGGGCAATCACTTGTGACTGAACTAAAAATCTGAATACCATTATTTTTTACGATAGCTAATCCTGTCCTAAAAATTCTTGGCTGCTATTGTATGCTGCCTCACTAGCCTATAAACTGCTGCTATCGTCAGCACAAGGGTTTGAAACTGGACCTCAATGATGTCGGCTATACGATTATATAGCTGCTGAAACTAACTCAAGATCTCTGCGTGCATGACACTAATTTTTAAAATATCTATTACTGAATGTGTCATACTGTAGTTGAATGTGGCAACACTTTGGCACTGTTTTGCTGGCAAGTGTGCTTAGTAGAACTTTTCCCCTTTTTATAAGTTGCCGCATTTGGTTTTCTTGCTTACAGCGAGCATGGTAGGAGAGGACCGAGGACACAGTGTAAATGGTTCGCGTTTTCACTTCTTCCTTTCCTTTTCAGATTTATGTGTAGATCTTTAGTGAAAAGAATATTATGAAAGATTATGATTGGTTTTTAAGGAGTATCTTGATCTCATCAGCAAAAAAACGCAGGTGAAAGCGTATCCGATTTTCTGAAGTCATAGAGATTAATTTTGGTTCTCTTACAATAATATATATCTTACATATTCCTCTGTAGAGCAACATTCGGCAGTTGGTTTTGATGTTTCACTGCTAAAATATAATTATTGGGTTGGCCAATAGAAGAAGATAATGACTCGTCAAGGATAAATTTTAATATGTTACAGCAGACTTGGGTATTGTTTATAAAATGTTGAACACAAAAGTCTTCCATTGATATGTATTGTTTACTTCTATTGTGAAATTGACAGGTATCTCTGGACGAACTCTTGGAATATGGTGAAGACATTATGATGCAGCATTACATGTTGGTTTAAAGAGATCTGTTGTGATTTGTACAAGCATGTCATACTGATTTCTCTTAAGCTCAGTTCTAAGATTAAATCTCTAACTGAAGTAAAGGACTTCTGTTATAAAGCTTTGTTCGTCCCGTTTGAAATCAATTCATTGATTAAAATGCAAATTGAAGACATGCGCCTAATTTATTTGTAAGATCGCCGTTGAGATTGCTATAGCTAAGTATCTGAAACAAAAGACTATTTAAATATATAATATCTTTGCACTTTTCCTTCTGAAACATGTTAGCTCCATTCATTAAAAAGGCCTCTTGTATCTACCATTTTACATTTATGATATAGTATATAATCTGATGGATGTTCGATCCAACTGAAAATAGGAGATATATTTTGCATTTTCAGACTGACTTAATATACTTTTCCCCTTTGCCTGCAGATCAAGTTATTTTGATTCTCTCACTTTCTTTTCTTGGTCTAAACTTTTTCCCTTGGCTTGCAGATCCAATACTTTGCATGATGCGGATAGTTCCTTATTGTCATCCGGTTTTGATTGCAATTTATGGGTTTGAACTCCATAAAATCATTGTTCATTGCACAAGTTATAGATACATTCCTATTCTCTGCTTTGGATCCAAAAGTTTCAATAGTGAAGCTCTTTTTTTAGGAAACATGCTGGGCTGAATTGGCACTGAATGCGCATCTGAAAGACACAAACCTGGCGATATTATCCTGGCTGCCACACTGATCTTGGACTCAAATTGACAGGCTGATCAACTTTACAGAGAGGCTACAGTAGTACAAACTTGGTAATGGTTTAAGCACTTCCTTTTTGGATGGATAATTGGACAACTGCTGGCCTCTACATTTAGTTCCCTACAATGTACTCTCATGCTCTAAGACTGAATATTAGATTGGCGTAATGGAGAATTGAGACCTGTTTGGTTTTCCCTATGCGTCATATTGCAATGTACTCTCATGCTCAAAGGATGAATATTACAATGGTGAAATGTAGAACTGAGATCGGCTGGGTGGTGCCTATGCATCATATAACATCAGAGGGGGCCACCAATGAGCCTGGAGCATTAATGACCTTCCTAGATAACTGTAATTTGGATTCATCAAGCATCGACAAGAGGGGTTGGCGGCTTTTCTTGGCGAAGAACCTATACCAACTCTGAATGATATCAACTAGATATTCCAAGAAGCTTGTAAAACAGAAAAGATGATTGGACCCTGGTGATCATTGCGACCTTCTCAACTAACCTGGAACTGAAAGATTTTCCTGTCTTCATCCCTGCAATGTTCTTGTGGTCGTATCCCTTTCTTATCAACGATTTAGACAATAGATTTGACCCATCAGATCCATCCGTATATTTTTCATCAAATGTTGGTAAACAAGCTTCGGCCTGAAAGAGTATACAAGCTAGAATGTCCTTCCAGGTTACAAAATGATGCATCGTCTCCATATTATTCTAATAGAACGTGTACATAGTTTCTCTAGATTTAGCATATTTTTACTGATAGTCATCAAGCTGGGGTTTTCCTATAGTTCAAAATTACCTTGTGACACCCCCTGCATGGACGCACCTCTAGAAAAGACGGGAGGCCCCCGCGTCGTCCGGACGGGCGACATGGGAGGCGATCAAAAACTCATCCACCGAGAGCCCCCCTTCGATCTTCCCTGGCTCGTCGCTGCCAGACGACGGCGCCGGGCGCAGCCCGTGCGTCCGAAGGCGGCGGCGGGCCTCCGCTGGATCTAGGCTATAGCTGTAGGGGCACCGGCAGCCGGCGGGAGTAAGGATCAGGCGTCTGATTTGATGGTGATGCTGATCGGTTGCAAGGTCGTTGGAAAATCATGCATCAATTCAGAACTTCAGATCTACTCGCGTGAGGAGATGCATACTGCAGTTGAACTGTCGGTTATTTCTTCTCAAGAGTAGTTCTAGAAGATCATCCACCAGTTCAGATCCAATCTGAGAGGAGAGATGCCAACTGCGGCTGGTTCGTTGTTATTTCTCCACCCGATTCGCAGGTGAAGATCGCAGGCAGCATCCCTCGCAAGGATTGGCCTAAATGGCTCTTGGCGACGAGGACGTGACCTGCAGCCACCGGAGGTGCGGCCGCTCTGCCTAATAAAGGAGGTGATTTTAGCGTTTTTCTCGTATAAGGTTCCTTCCGCGCCAGGACGAAGATCATTGATCTGGTCGAAGAGTCGAGTTTCGGAAGGCTTCACCGGCGAACTTCCATGGGCGTATCACGCCTGGAGATTTCTAAATCAGAAGGTATTCGGTCGTGCGTATCCATGTTTTTTCTGACCGTTTGGGTTCAGAGGGTACGCTTCGAAGCTCTGTTGGCTGTTAATATCATGGGGCATGTTTTCGTTCCATGGTGCTGAGAGAGAATGTCATGAAGATTGAGATCTGAAGACTGACAATGGTGGTGCGGGTCTGGATGGTGATAAGAAATTGACTTGGTGACTCGTGATTTGGAGCAGTGGCTTGCAAGTGGGACGACTGCATATGAGAGGTTCATAGTCCGACTTTTCAGGATGAGAACCCAGGGTCTGAGCTTAATTGGTTGTGCCTGACAATGGCCTTGTTGAAGGTATTGTTTTGAGAGCGTGGACTTTTTTCAGAATGAAAACCTAAGATCTATGATCGGGCGATGACGGTGTTTGTGCACTATTTCCTTCTTGAAGGCGTCGCTTTTGGAGAAGCTGAACTTCTAGTGTTGTCTTTGTGGTGTTAGTACTGTTGTTTCAATGAATGAGTCACTGTAGCGGGACTTTTTTTTTTGTAATTTTTCTTTCCTTTTTAGCTTTGTGCATCCGTATGGCCGCTAGGCAATGCGTTGTTGCAGAGTCTGGGTATAATTGGTATTTTATGATATTAATATATACTCCTTTCAAAAAAAAACCTATAGAAAAGTGAATGCTCCTCTCCACTACTCTTCCTGTATATTTATACCAGCTTATTCTCCACCGCTCCGATTGGTAACCGTATTATATCAAGAAATATTAATATAGAGTTGCTCCTGGTAGTGATGTTCAAAAGCAAAGATACTTGTGTGAGAACACCAGAGAGCTTGGAGCATTAATGACCTTCCTAGATAGCTGTAATTTGGATTCATCTAGCATCGACAAGAGGGGTTGGTGGCGTTTCTTGGTGAAGAACCTATACCAACTCTGAATGATATCAACTAGATATTCCAAGAAGCTTGAAAAACAGAAAAGAGGATTGGATCCTGATGATCATTGCGCCCTTCTGGAGTATATGGCCATCGCGATTCCTTTTATTGGATTACCAGTTCATTTCAGACGGTGGCATGACAATTCATCAAGATGGTCAGGTTGCGAGGCGCACAGAGCCTAGAAGCATGAACTGGAAGCAGCAAGTCATGAAGCATGAACTGGAAGCAGCAAGTCAGTCCCTTTTTTCTTGAGCAAACGCCGGGAACTCTGGCTATTCGTGGTCTCTCTTTTTTCTAGCTCTATAATCTGACCAGACTGGCGTAGTACCTTCTTAATTAAAATAAAGTTAGGGGACTCCTCCCAACGTTGCTAAAAAAAGTTTCGATTTCAGTGTTAAAGTTGGACTTTTTTTAGGTAATTTGTTTTCTTTGTTCTTAGTTCAATATCCAGACGTTCTAACATGGGTGCAGGCTTTTCTTTGGTTCAGAAAGTAAAATTATGTATGGATATTATATTTGGTTCCATTCATGAAATAACCTTACCCGATTCATTCATGCACCAGATGCACGATCCAACAGTAGTGATAACACTATAATTTTCAATCTCGTGAACCAAAACATGTTAAAAATGTACGATTCAATTATAAAACTAGGGTTTCATGAAAGTGCACATAAATCTGTATAACATTATTGATGAACCAATCTGAAACGTATGTGAAGGATTGTGTTCTGATACAAAAATAAATGTGTCACGTACGGAACGAACAAGACCGCATAATGAGTAATCACTCAAGCTGAAGACTGCATAACGAACACGTACCGATCTTGAGAAATTGACATAGGTAAGGGACGTCCAACTTGCGGAGCAATATTTTCCCGTGTTCCTCTCATCTCTTAGTTTCCATCGTCAAAAGTTTTGCTCCTCCTAACCATGGATCAAACCTGAACACAAGAATCGAATTACCCTAACAATTTTGGGGTTTAGGGTTTAGGGTTTAGGGTTTAGGATGAGGTGAGCTAGCGGTGACCGCGCATGGCTACACATGTTTACCGAGTGGCTTGTGAAGTGTCATGCATTGGCAATGTGCCTGAGCGCGTCATGAACGCGTTGAGGCTGACTGGCTTATGTGATGCCTATATAAACTTGTTCTTCCGTAGCAACGCACGGACATATTACTAGTATATGTAAAAATTAATTAGAAAAAGATAAGAAATCTCATCATGCCATACATACATCTGTTTTAATCATGCATCAGGTAATTTCATGATACTTTTGCACTGTCACCTATGGTACGTGGGATGTCTTATAATCAAAGTGATAACCCTCTTCCATTAAAATTCCAGTAAAATTCCAGTAGATCATTTAAGCCATGTGAACCCCAAGTTAACAACATTTAACTCTAGTGGTTAGAGTAATAACTCGAACCATCTTTTAAATTGTTAGAATTTTGATTCTGCTTAATATTGTTGCATCGCATCTTTGACATGTCATACATCATACATGCATCATGTCCGATCTTTCTGTCATAGTATTAAATAGTGTATCTGGTGTTTCTTTTAGTGCTTTGCTTCTTTACGGATTAGGCCGATGAGTTGATGCGAGTGTCGACCCGATCTCCGTCGAAACTTCAACAATATTTTTAGGCGAGCATTCTCCCTCTTTCTACCTATTTTACATTTCTAGTCTTTATTTCCTCCTGTTGATCTATTACTATCCGTGTTGCGATGCTACAGATTTCTTACCCCTTTATACTTTCCTGCCGCCTCTATATTGTCATGGACACCTCCTATTACCTATTTTTTGGTAGATAGTTGGCCTTGCAAGTCGTAGATGCTTGCTTAAGTGCTGCTTCGTGTCATCAATGTTCCAATGTTGTTGGGTGGTTGGCATATGCTTATTGGTGGAGATGATCATGAATTTAATTACGTTTTAATAACTAAAATTAAAAGTAGGTAAATAATGTAGAGGCACCGGTGGGTAATAGACAATATTCAGTTTTTAACCGCTCACTGGTGTCCCGTAGGACCCCGAGTTCTTGACACCTGTTCCAAGATCGAGCGCGCTAACCATATGTGGGGTATGTGGGCACCCCCATCAATTTCGTACCTGATTTAAAATTACTATATTGGGGACCATAAATTAGTTTGGGGCTTTATTACTATGTTGTACTTATGCCATGTTTTACTGCTTTATTTACGATTGCGTGTAGAGCGCCTGTACTGTTTAGAAACAAATGTGGAATGTTTCCGCGGTATCAACAAGCCTAGTAACACTTTCGGGTTCCCAGTCATTTACAACCATTGACACAAACCCTGGGTCTGTCTCGGAGACCGGCTGACTTTGTTGCGGGTAGCTTAGTGGGATGGCCCCTGTGCTTGCTTTGGGTCTGGGAAACGTCGTGTCCGAAAACCAGTCGACATACCGTTGGGTGTATTTTTGTGATCTTGTACCTACCTGATCTGACAATAAGGGTGTAGGTGCGTGTGGAAACTTTGGTGCACCCCTACAGGGTTAAATATTTTCCAGAAGCCGTGTTCGCGGTTATAGACGAATTGGAGCACAGTTCTCGATCTTAGACAACTATAACTAAAGTTTACTGTTATAATATGACTTGTACCTGATATGACTAGTAAGTTGGATAACCACCATGTAAAGAACGAATAAAACTGCCAACTGTGTGAGTTTCCTCGGATTGACTTCCTCGTTTGGTCTCGAGGGAGAAATATCAGGATGGGTATGTTTGGTGGTAGTATTAGGTTGGTTCCGAATAGGTCTTTCTTACCCCTTTTTGATAGCCGACAGTTGTATCGAGTCTCTATAGGTTGTTTAGTACATGCTGCGCTACTGCTTCGAACCGCTGAATTCTAGTCTCGCCGTGTACTGGCCTCAGTACTGACCGCTCTCTTTTTTCCTTTGCCCTTTGTCGGCACCCCATTTGTTTTAGCAGGTTTTGAGATCGATGTCGTTAGTAGGGTTACCCTTCCGGCTTGGCCTGGGCAGGGTTATGGACGCCATTGATTATTTTTCAGGGCTCTTAGATCAATTTGCATCTTGTACGTACTCGGATGCTGTATCGTTTTCAAGGTGATTTGGATCTTTCTACTGTATATCTGTATTCTTGACTCATGGAGTCGTTGTTGTATATATATATATGTTCTGTGGGTTTCATCGTGGACTATTGTGTAATGATATTACTCCCTCCGTCCCAAAATAGATGTCTTAAATTTGTTAAAATTTGGATGAATCTAGACACTATTTAGTATATAGATTCATCCAAAATTTAAAAAACGTAAAACATCTATTCTTGTATGGAGGGAGTACTTTGTTTGCCACCCGCACGCAAGTGCCTGGTGGGCACCTTTGAATCGTTTCTATGCGGGTTTGGCGAAAATCGCTAAAACGTGCATAGAGCCGATCCGAGGCTGTTACAGAGTGGTATCAGAGCTTAGCAGTTACGATACCCCACTGGTCCAACCTGTCGGATAACGTAGCTAACATACGTCGTAGAGTGTCAAAACTATTTTGGAAAATTGGTTGGATAGATCTGATTAGGTCTGCTTTTACTCCTTACCCCTTTGTTATTCTTCTCTTACCTCGACGTGTTTCGAATCTGTTCTCTTATCTTTTCTTCGAGTTCAGGAATTCTTGTGGTTGGGTTTCTGTCGTACTTTCGGGGTTCCGCTTCCATCCTCTTATAACGGTGCTTCGACATCTGGTCTTTATGCTATCTGAGGAATCATCCTGTGTTGTACCTTTTAGTGGGCCGAAAATTCACTAAAAAAAATTCTTTGTATCCTCCTATGTTTTTTGCGTGACGACATCATCTGCATCAAATCCTATGCAGAGCGTGCATCACTCCTTTGTTTCCTAATTCTGTTTGTCAAGATCTTCAGTATGAATTTCGAGAGTTGGGTGCATAGTTTGTTGTTCGTGTATAGAGTAATGCTTTGAGTGCGGGATGGAGTCGCGACCCTACCAGTACTCTTATCATTCGCTCGTGTATCTTGAATGGTGGATCACGCAATTTTACTCCTTCCACAGAAGTTAGAGGTGGCCTAATCTTTTGATGCCTTTACCTTCGTCTTTCGTTATCCGGAATGTTCTCTCGACGAACGTGAGCAACAATCCTTGTTGGTGGTGTAGCTGATTTCAAGAGGGAGAAAGAATCATTGTTAGTGGTGTCGCAAGGATCTACACGAAGCGAGAAGTTTTAGACCGTCGGCCTTCTTCCCCGAACCATGAGGCGGATCTCGAGGGTGAGATCCATTGTTAGTGGTGTCGAATTGTAGCACCCTGGGTAAAACCACTACTAGAAAATCGCCTGTTATTCCTACTTGATGCATCATCATAACATCATATTGCATCATCATCATGTCTCATTGCACGAATCATCATTTAAATTTTTGCATTTAAATTATTGCCCTTGTATTTGGTTCTTGCTAAGTTGTATTTGCTATTCTTGTGTTGATATGCCCAACATGAGTCGGGGGTATCATCTCTTATTTTCTCTCCTATTCTATCTTGTTGGACTCATGTGAGCCATACTACCATCATCTAAATTCCACCATATGTTGTTAAGTGGGGTTCATTATTTTTGCCTTACGGATTTTAAATCATGCCCATTTAAACTCACATGGATTCTATTTAATACTGCCCCATTTCACTTCTTGCTTAGATCTTTTGCCATCTCACCTTAAGAATAATTCTTTTCTTTTCCTATTAAACTCTGTCTATCCATACACACTCATCTATCTATTCTACCGACTAAAAATCTACCCGTGTACACACCACACCCCATTTGTTTTAAAAACTAGCTAATCTATTCTAGCTAGCTACCTTGTGGGACCTGGCCAGCTGAACCGTGTTCGCTCACCTTGCCCTCTCTTCCTGTTCTAGCCCAACTAGGCCAGCATTGCTCTGTACTAAAACCCCATCTCTCTGATCTGTTGCACCCTAGCCAAGTGTGGCAGACGAAAAACACCTGCCTGAACCCGAGCGACAACCCGTTTCGCTGCTTGCCAAGCGCGTCACGCCCTCCTTCTCACCTCGCGTGGCCTGGCCATAAAAAAAAGAACAACGCATCACAACCCTGGACAACCACTCCCATCCCCTCCCCCTGGTCCCTTTTCCCCTTCTCCAACCCCAGATCAGATCGAAGCCAACGTCGTGTGTGAGTTCACCACAGCTGCGTCGTTCGTGTGATAAGTCCACTTGCCGCCGGCATCAACGTCCACCTTGCTAGAAGAACCACAAGGTTCTCCACCGGCGATGGCCACATGAGCAAGGAGGAGAATCTTCTGCGTTGTCAGGGTTGACTTCAACATCAGCACGCTCAATGCAGACAGTGTGCACACCAAGAGTACATCGGCATCCTCTTCATCGCGCCACCGTCCTCATCCACGACAGCCACCATCGCTCATGCAGAAGCACGAGTGTGAGCTCCTCCTTCTATTCCTGCTCTCCTCCGTCTCGTCCATGCACTGTATCTGGGTCGTTTTTCCACCGCCATTCTGTCGAGCAATATGCAGACGCAATCACGTCCGAGGCATCCCCGACACTCCAGTCGCCCCCAGTCACCTCCGTGACGTCCCCGAGAGGCCCGACATCCTGGTTCATGTACCAATCTTCTCCATGTAGGCCATTCGCCGCCAGGGTCGCATTGACGGCCACCGCCTGCCACTATTTGTCGCCAGAAGTCTGAACTCTACAGTAGAGCGCTACAGCAGCCTCTATTCTTTAGTTTCATCAGAGTCATTAACTCCCAGATATATTCAAATCCGGTGATTATCCCTTTAATAGTAAGTTTGCACGTGCAATGCACGATTTTTCTACTAACGATATAATAATTTATCTCATACTTAGTCATACTTTCATGGGACGCAACAAACCTTGTCATAGATCATCATAGACTGAGTATCATGATTACATAATTCCTAGTCTCAAGCAATAATGAGCTTGCAGAGAAACATGTATAATGATTATCGGTTTGTATTATGTATTACGAGAAGTTTCATTAAAAAGGCTGACCCATCATTTTATAACAAACATATAGTTGATTTCCCATTTCAAAATCTCTTACAAAAGGTGGGGAAAAAAAGTCAACCAGCTAGTGTACATAGTGTCACGACATTGCAACCTATGAAGGACTAAAAAACACTCTCTACTTCAAACCCTATGAAATTATAACAATCCTTTTGAACATCACACTTTATATCATACTTAAATTTGCCCTCGTATCTTGAAGTACAGGTTTTAGCTACACCAGCTTTTTGCATTTTCTTGGGCTATTGATCTCACTGGAACAGCTTCATGCATTTTCTTGGGCCATTGATCTCACTGGAACATTTGCGGTCCATACCAATATTTTAATGGAAGCTGGCCCTGCCCCTAGACCGCACGGATACTGGTGTTTTTAAGTGTGATGAAGCTAACAAAGTTCCCACCAGCAAAAACATGTTCTTGTTTCTGTCTTTCTTCTTGGTCTGGAGGAACTTTGCTTGCCTCGCTGTCGTGCCCAATGTTAGGTTTAAATTGTCGTCCCCAACTACTGAATTGTTACTGGCAATCTCATGTTGCCTAAAATTGTGCTTTTTATGACACTGCTTGTAACATAGATTAATTCAAAACCATGAGAGCATTGGCAATCTTGGTTCAGAACACGAAAACATACATTGGAAACTCCGTAGTTCAACAACCGAACATCTTTGCAATGCAAAACCATGCTTATTAGCGAAGCGCACTGCAAGCTAATCTAGTTGTGGCATCCCGCAAAACCACTACTAGAAAATCACGTTGTTTTGTGCATTGCATCATCATGACCGCATGCTCATGTCATCATGCCACATTGCATTTAAGCATCGTCATCATCTTGCATTTGCTTGCATAAAACTATTTGCGGAAAAACCTGTTCTTGTCTTCTAAACGCCCCGTCTTTATTCAAACGCAAAACCCGGGTCTCCGGATTATTTTGTTTTGTCTGCTATCGGTATGCAAACGGTCCGTTTAAAACAAATAAAATATTTAATTATTTTTAGTGGGGCAGTCGAACGGGCCGATTCGACCCGGACGACCACCCCCAGAATAAACGGTCCACCCAAAATCCTAAAACTACCCAACCTAATCCTACCCAAACCCCCTCCACCTCACCCCAGCCAATCGCCGGTCGCCACCTCACCCTGGACCTATCCCCCTACCAAGCCCGGGGCGCCACCTCACCCCCTGGCCCCAACCGCCGCCAGCCTCACCCACTCCCCAACCCACTCTCTCTCTACCCCGGTCCCGCCTGCCAGCCGGACCCCTCCCTCTCTCCCCCACAGCCCCTCTCCCACCTGTCCCCCACCGACCCCAACCGTCCCCACGCCCCGACCCCACCTCAGCACCACGCGTCCCCCGCGCGTCCTCTCCCCCACCCGCGCCCCGGCGTCCTCCCTCTCTCCTTCCTTCTTCCCCACTCCGGTCGGCCTCGCCGGCCGCCCTCTGCCCCTCCGCCTTCCGCCCGCCGGCGACAACCGCCCAGCGGCGCCGCCGCCCTTCCTCCTCCGTCTCGCCCCGTCGCCACGCTTCCGCCGGCCCCGCGCCTCCACCCCGTCCCGGCGCCGACCTCCTCCTCCCGCGTCCGCGAGCGGCCGCTCTTGCGCCGCGAGACCGCCGTCCGCCTCCGCCCCGCCGGACCCCCTCGCCGCCGTGCGTCGACCGGCCTCGCCTCACCTCGCCTCCGGCCTCCCTCCCCTGCCTCGCCGGCCCCGCACCTCCGTCGCCGTCGCCAGGAACCCCGACGCCCCGCCTCTGTCCGCCTCCTCGGCGCAGCAGCGCGCCCGCGGCCGCTTCTCCTCCCCTGGCCGCCGACGACCTCCGGCAGCAGTCCCCGCGGCCGCGCGCCGCCAAGGTGGCCCCACCGGCGTCGAGTCTGCCTCGGACGCCTCGCGTGTGTGTGCTCCTGTGTTGCTGATGGGAGATGTTAGGGGCAGACCAAGTACAAGATGATCTGAGGCTGAAATGAAGACGATGATTCCAATTGTGGGAAGCTAGCGCGGCCATTTTTGATGCTATGTGAAAAACCACAACCTCGACAGCAAGATCTCCATCGTGGACAATCGAAACAATATCGGCCACATGGTACCCCGCCAAGATCTTCTTTGAACCCGAGAACTCCGCCGCGGTACCCGGGGATCTCCTACGTGGAACCTCGGGCCACATAAGACCATCGGCGCCACACCCGGATCCGAAGACCGAACCCGATAACCGCCAAGGCCGCCGACACGGATACGACAAGTACTCCCTCGAGGACGCCGAGTACTTCACCCCAGATCCGAATCCTGAGACCGACCCCGAACCCCGGAACCTCAAGTTCGTCGAACCCTAATGTGTGACCCTTTTTCCTCGAGCCCTATTTTTATAAATGAAATATAAACTTGTTGCATATTAAATTGATCATGCATGCATAATTGTCTGTGGTTTGGGGGCCTTATGCCGATTCACCTTATAATTAAATATGGGGCCCATATGCGGGCAAATCTAGTCTCATATTGGCCTCATTTAAATTTGTGTAGCGAACCGGTGCTATATTTTGCCATGTTCAAACAACATTTAAATTGTGGGGTATCTAAACAACATGAACCATCTAATTAATTGTCGGGACCCCGGTTCCGCTTAATACGGCCTAATTGCATCGCATCTTTGCCATGTCATACACCATACATGCATCATGCTGATCTTCTGCCGTTGTATTAAATATTGCGTCCGGTGTTTGTTCTAGTATTTTGGTTCTTCGCGGATAAGGCCGTTGAGTTGATGTGAGCTTCGCCCCGATCTTCGGTTGAACCTTCGACAATGTTTTCAGGCGAGCATCTCCCCCTTTCTACCTATCTTACTTTTATAGTATTTATTCCCTCCTGTTGATCTATTGCTATCTGTGTTGCGATGCTCTAGTTTTCGTACCCGTGATATCCCTTGCAGCCTTATATTGCCTTGGACACCTCCTATTACCTGTTGTTTGGTAGATAGTTGGACTTGCGCGGCGTAGTCGCTTGCTCAAGTGCTGTTGCGTGTCGTCAAGTGCCACAGTTGTTGGTGTATTGCCGCATGTTTGATGTTGGAGATGATCATGGCTTTAATTATTGTTCACTCTAATTACTGTTTAACAACTAAAATTGAAGTAGGTAAGTAGAGGCACATGTGGGCAATAGATGTTATTTGGTTGTTAACCGTCCACTTGTGTCCCGTAGGACCCCGAGTTCTTGACACCTGTTCCGAGATCGAGCGCGCTGACCACATGTGGGGAGATATGGGCCCCCCATCGATTTATTACCTGATTTCAAAGTACTGTACTGGGGGCCACAAGTAGTTTGGGGCTTTATTACTATCCTGTACTTATGCCATGCTTTACTGCTTTATTTACGATTGTGTGAGGAGCACGCTGTACTGTTTTGGAAGCGGAGTGTTTTCGCGGTATCGACAGTCCCAGTTTTGGGATTTGCTGTCGTTTACAGCCACTGTCGCAAACCCTGAGTCCGTCTCGGAGACCGGCCGACTTCGTTGCGGGTGTACTTAGTGGGGTGGCCCCCCGTGCTTGCTTTGGGTCTGGGAAACGTCATGACTTAGGCCCCGCCGACATACCGATGGGTGTATGTTAATTGATCTGGCAAAAAGGGTCGAAGTGCATGTGGATACTTTGGTGCACCCCTGCAGGGTTAAATCTTTTCGAGAAGCCGTGTCCGCGGTTATGGACGACTTGGAGCACAGTGCTTGATCATAGACAACCATAACTAAAGTTTACTGTTATAAATTGACTTGTATCTGATATGATTAGTAATCAGCTTCACTGCAACGGAATGGCTAAATAAAAGTACCAACAACTGCTAGGTTTTGGGGATATCTCATGCTAATTGTACTTGACTAGTAAGTGTTGCAACTACAACGAAATGGTTAACTAAAATTGCCCACTGCTTATTATATCAGGACGTCTATCTATATTTGACTAGTAATTGCTGCAACGATAACCGAATGAATAAAACTGCCAACTGTGTGAGTTCCTCGGTGGACTTCCTCGATTGGTCTCGAGGGGGAAATACCAGGATGGGATTGTTTGGTGTAAGCTTCAGGTTGGATCCGAATAGCTCTTCCTTACCCCTCTCTGTTAGCCGCCTGTTGCATCGAGTCTCTATAGGTTGTTCAGCGCATGCTGCCGCTGCCGCTTCAGTCCACCATACCTATGTAGGCGAGGACCGCCGAATTCTAGTCTCGCCGTGTACTGGCCTCAGTACTGACGCTCCTTCTTTTTTCCTTTGCCCTTTGTCGGCACCCCTTTTGTTTAAGCAGGTTTTGAGATCGACGTCGTTAGCAGGGTTACCCTTCCGGCTTGGCCTGGGCAGGGTTATGGACGCCATTGATTATTCTTCAGGGCTCTTAGCCCCATTTGCATCTTGTCCGTAGTCGGACGCTCTATCATTTTCAAGGTGATTTGGATCTTTGTATATAATATCTGTATTCTTGACTCTTTGAGTCGCTGTTATATATATATCTGTTCTGTGGGTCCCATCGAGGACTGTTGTGTAATGTTATTACTTCGTTTTCCACCCGCACGAAAGTGCCTGGTGGGCACCTTTGAATCGTTTCTATGCGGGTTTGGCGGGTTTCGCTAAAACTTCCATAGGGTCGATTCTTAGGGTGTTACAGAGTGGTATCAGAGCTCAGCAGTTGCGATACCCCACAAGTCCAGCCTGTAGGATAACCTAGCTAACGGCCGAAGTAGAGTGTCAAAACTATTTTCGCAAAATCGGTTGGATAGTTCTGATTAGGTCTGATTTTACTCCTTACCCCTCTGCTGCTCTCCTCTCACCTCTGCGTGTTTTGAATCCGCTCTCTTCCCTCTCTTCGAGTCCAGGACTTCTCGTGGTTGGGTTCCGTCGTACCTTCAGGGTTTTCGCTTCCTCCTTTGGTAACAGTGTTGCTACATCCAGTCCTCCTGCTATCTGAGTGGTCCTTTATTTGTGGTACCATTCTTTGTTCTTTGTTTGTGCCTTCCGGTGTTTCCGACGCAACGACATCATCTACGCCAGATCCGATGCAGAGTCTGCATCACTCCTTTGTTCCTGGACCTCGATTGTCGAGATCTTCAGTCTGATTCCGAGAATGGTTGCACCCTTTTCACTGATTGTGTAGAGTAATAGTTTGGGTGCGTGATGGATTGGCCCCCATGCCGACTACTCACTCTATTCGCTTGTGTACATTGAAGTGGATGAGAATGCATCGGTTCTCTCTTCTATCGAAGTTAGAGGTGGCATTAACTTTTGATACCTCTACCTTCGTCCTTTGTTTCCGGAGTGTTCTCTTGACGATCACGGACAACGACCTCTTGTTAGTGGTATCGCGAGGATCTACACGAAGCGAGAAGACGCAGATCGCCGACCTTCCTTCCGGTACCATGAGGCGGATCTCGAGGGCGAGATCCATTGTTAGTGGTGTCGAATTGTGGCATCCCGCAAAACCACTACTAGAAAATCGCGTTGTTTTGTGCATTGCATCATCATGACCGCATGCTCATGTCATCATGCCACATTGCATTTGAGCATCGTCATCATCTTGCATTTGCTTGCATAAAACTATTTGCGGAAAAACCTGTTCTTGTCTTCTAAACGCCCCGTCTTTATTCAAACGCAAAACCCGGGTCTCCGGATTATTTTGTTTTGTCTGCTATCGGTTTGCAAACGGTCTGTTTAAAACAAATAAAATATTTAATTATTTTTAGTGGGGCAGTCGAACGGGCCGATTCGACCCGGACGACCACCCCCAGAATAAACGGTCCACCCAAAATCCTAAAACTACCCAACCTAATCCTACCCAAACCCCCTCCACCTCACCCCAGCCAATCGCCGGTCGCCACCTCACCCTGGACCTATCCCCCCACCAACCCCGGGGCGCCACCTCACCCCCCTGGCCCCAACCGCCGCCAGCCTCACCCACTCCCCAACCCACTCTCTCTCTACCCCGGTCCCGCCTGCCAGCCGGACCCCTCCCTCTCTCCCCCACATCCCCTCTCCCACCTGTCCCCCACCAACCCCCAACCGTCCCCACGCCCCGACCCCACCTCAGCACCACGCGTCCCCCGCGCGTCCTCTCCCCCACCCGCGCCCCGGCGTCCTCCCTCTCTCCTACCTTCTTCCCCGCTCCGGTTGGCCTCGTCGGCCGCCCTCTGCCCCTCCGCCTTCCGCCCGCCGGCGACAACCGCCCAGCGGCGCCGCCGCCCTTCCTCCTCCGTCTCGCCCCGCCGCCACGCTTCCGCCGGCCCCGCGCCTCCACCCCGTCCCGGCGCCGACCTCCTCCTCCCGCGTCCGCGAGCGGCCGCTCTTGCGCCGCGAGACCGCCGTCCGCCTCCGCCCCGCCGGACCCCCTCGCCGCCGTGCGTCGACCGGCCTCGCCTCGCCTCGCCTCCGGCCTCCCTCCCCCGCCTCGCCGGCCCCGCACCTCCGTCGCCATCGCCAGGAACCCCGACGCCCCGCCTCTGTCCGCCTCCTCGGCGCAGCAGCGCGCCCGCGGCCGCTTCTCCTCCCCTGGCCGCCGACGACCTCCGGCAGCAGTCCCCGCGGCCGCGCGCCGCCAAGGTGGCCCCACCGGCGTCGAGTCTGCCTCGGACTCCTCGCGTGTGTGTGCTCCTGTGTTGCTGATGGGAGATGTTAGGGGCAGACCAAGTACAAGATGATCTGAGGCTAAAATTAAGACGATGATTCCAATTGTGGGAAGCTAGCGCGGCCATTTTTGATGCTATGTGAAAAACCGCAACCTCGACGACAAGATCTCCATCGCGGACAATCGAAACAAGATCGACCACATGGTACCCCGCCAAGATCTTCTTTGAACCCGAGAACTCCGCCGCGGTACCCGGGGATCTCCTACGTGGAACCTCGGGCCACATAAGACCATCGGCGCCACACCCGGATCCGAAGACCGAACCCGATAACCGCCAAGGCCGCCGACACGGATACGACAAGTACTCCCTCGAGGACGCCGAGTACTTCACCCCAGATCCGAACCCTGAGACCGACCCCGAACCCCGGAACCTCAAGTTCGTCGAACCCTAATGTGTGACCCTTTTTCCTCGAGCCCTATTTTTATAAATGAAATATAAACTTGTTGCATATTAAATTGATCATGCATGCATAATTGTCTGTGGTTTGGGGGCCTTATGCCGATTCACCTTATAATTAAATATGGGGCCCATATGCGGGCAAATCTAGTCTCATATTGGCCTCATTTAAATTTGTGTAGCGAACCGGTGCTATATTTTGCCATGTTCAAACAACATTTAAATTGTGGGGTATCTAAACAACATGAACCATCTAATTAATTGTCGGGACCCCGGTTCCGCTTAATACGGCCTAATTGCATCGCATCTTTGCCATGTCATACACCATACATGCATCATGCCGATCTTCTGCCGTTGTATTAAATATTGCGTCCGGTGTTTGTTCTAGTATTTTGGTTCTTCGCGGATAAGGCCGTTGAGTTGATGTGAGCTTCGCCCCGATCTTCGGTTGAACCTTCGACAATGTTTTCAGGCGAGCATCTCCCCCTTTCTACCTATCTTACTTTTATAGTATTTATTCCCTCCTGTTGATCTATTGCTATCTGTGTTGCGATGCTCTAGTTTTCGTACCCGTGATATCCCTTGCAGCCTTATATTGCCTTGGACACCTCCTATTACCTGTTGTTTGGTAGATAGTTGGACTTGCGCGCCGTAGTCGCTTGATCAAGAGCTGTTGCGTGTCGTCAAGTGCCACAGTTGTTGGTGTATTGCCGCATGTTTGATGTTGGAGATGATCATGGCTTTAATTATTGTTCACTCTAATTACTGTTTAACAACTAAAATTGAAGTAGGTAAGCAGAGGCACAGGTGGGCAATAGATGTTATTTGGTTGTTAACCGTCCACTTGTGTCCCGTAGGACCCCGAGTTCTTGACACCTGTTCCGAGATCGAGCGCGCTAACCACATGTGGGGAGATATGGGCCCCCCATCGATTTATTACCTGATTTCAAAGTACTGTACTGGGGGCCACAAGTAGTTTGGGGCTTTATTACTATCCTGTACTTATGCCATGCTTTACTGCTTTATTTACGATTGTGTGAGGAGCACGCTGTACTGTTTTGGAAGCGGAGTGTTTTCGCGGTATCGACAGTCCCAGTTTTGGGATTTGCTGTCGTTTACAGCCACTGTCGCAAACCCTGAGTCCGTCTCGGAGACCGGCCGACTTCGTTGCGGGTGTACTTAGTGGGGTGGCCCCCCGTGCTTGCTTTGGGTCTGGGAAACGTCATGACTTAGGCCCCGCCGACATACCGATGGGTGTATGTTAATTGATCTGGCAAAAAGGGTCGAAGTGCGTGTGGATACTTTGGTGCACCCCTGCAGGGTTAAATCTTTTCGAGAAGCCGTGTCCGCGGTTATGGACGACTTGGAGCACAGTGCTTGATCATAGACAACCATAACTAAAGTTTACTGTTATAAATTGACTTGTATCTGATATGATTAGTAATCAGCTTCACTGCAACGGAATGGCTAAATAAAAGTACCAACAACTGCTAGGTTTTGGGGATATCTCATGCTAATTGTACTTGACTAGTAAGTGTTGCAACTACAACGGAATGGTTAACTAAAATTGCCCACTGCTTATTATATCAGGACGTCTATCTATATTTGACTAGTAATTGCTGCAACGATAACCGAATGAATAAAACTGCCAACTGTGTGAGTTCCTCGGTGGACTTCCTCGATTGGTCTCGAGGGGGAAATACCAGGATGGGATTGTTTGGTGTAAGCTTCAGGTTGGATCCGAATAGCTCTTCCTTACCCCTCTCTGTTAGCCTCCTGTTGCATCGAGTCTCTATAGGTTGTTTAGCGCATGCTGCCGCTGCCGCTTCAGTCCACCATACCTATGTAGGCGAGGACCGCCGAATTCTAGTCTCGCCGTGTACTGGCCTCAGTACTGACGCTCCTTCTTTTTCCTTTGCCCTTTGTCGGCACCCCTTTTGTTTAAGCAGGTTTTGAGATCGACGTCGTTAGCAGGGTTACCCTTCCGGCTTGCCCTGGGCAGGGTTATGGACGCCATTGGTTATTCTTCAGGGCTCTTAGCCCCATTTGCATCTTGTCCGTAGTCGGACGCTCTATCATTTTCAAGGTGATTTGGATCTTTGTATATAATATCTGTATTCTTGACTCTTTGAGTCGCTGTTATATATATCTGTTCTGTGGGTCCCATCGAGGACTGTTGTGTAATGTTATTACTTCGTTTTCCACCCGCACGAAAGTGCCTGGTGGGCACCTTTGAATCGTTTCTATGCGGGTTTGGCGGGTTTCGCTAAAACTTGCATAGGGTCGATTCTTAGGGTGTTACACTAGTACAAACAAGTTCCTAGGAAAAAAGGGATCCTACTAACAAAATCCTCATTTTCATTACCTATCATCAAATTATCACTAAACCGCACTGTATAGCTCATAAAAATTATCCGAAAAGAGGAATAGCACGAGAACATCCAAGTTGACTAACTATACTTTACATGATTCTTTCACGGGAATTTTTTACTCCCTCTGTCCCAAAATAGATGTCTCAGATTTATCAAAATTTGGATGAATCTAGACACTATTTAGTATATAGGTTCATCCAAAATTTGACAAATCAAAGACATCTATTTGGGACGGAGGAAGTACATAAGATACATGGAAAGACAAAGAATGCAGTCGAAGCTCACCTCTCGGTGCAGGATTCGTACGTCATTTTACCTAAGATACAAATAAAGACAAAGAATAAAGTAGAATCTCACCATGTGTCAGTATTAATATTTGCAGGCCATCTATGGGAAACATGTACCCACACAAAAGAAAAGGAACAAACAACAAATCATACGTTCCTGTAGCATTAACCAATACCTGCAAACATAAGAATTGATGGGAGATGTTATGCCATTCAGTAACAAGGTCTTCACAAGGTCAGTAACTTCTATTTTTGGCTTCTCGTATGTGGAGAAAAGGTTAAGAATTTCTCATATATTAGACCCATATAGATGAGTGGTTGATGCCACAGACGGCAATGAGTGTGCGGTATATGCCACTGCGCAAAGCAATAGAAACAGAACTATTGGAAGAAGGGGACAAAAGGAATCTAAGGATGTGTTACGATGGATGGAGACCGATTGTGTGCACTTACTTGGGAAAGGCATGGACAAGCGTAGACTTGTCCTAGTTCTCGAAGAATAAATTCCCGAGGTATTGCGACACCGCTTCCATGTATCCGTCGCTCGCAAGCATTTCGTCGCGCATGTAGTAGGGGTCTACAATGGCTACGCCTTTGATTTTCTCCCTATGGATCCTCATCGACATCTGGAGGGCGACGAGGCGGACCAAGTTGTAGTCCAGACGCTTCGAGTGCATCAGATCGTAGATGTCCTCGTACCGCAGGAAGAACAGGTCCGCGGGTGCTGCCTCGATGAAACCATGTCCATTTGGGTACCCCGGGTTCTTATCTTTCAGAAGCATGCTCTCAAGATGCAGAATGCTGTGATGCAAATGCTTCATGGATGAATCCGCGACATCGAGCAGCTCCTGAGTCAGAATCGGCTGGTCCGCTATGAGCATCGTGTAAGGCCAGGGCGCTTCTATGAAGGCGGCGTCATGATGCCAAAAAACTGCCTGCTTCTTCTGAGCCGGCTGGCTCGCCGAACCCTTCTTGCTCCGGCTATGCTTTCGGTACGTCTACTTCATAGGGGCTGAGTCAGCGGATCCCGCCAGCCGCTCACCGGCTGCCTTGTGTAGTGTGTTGGGGCTGATTATCACCGTAGGAGGACCGCCGGCATCAGCATCGGGCATCTCCTAGGAACCGCCAAACCGCAGATGCTACGTGCATGAAAAGAGACGGCCGGCCGGTTCACCACGGGGGGCTGGCTCTCCAAGTGGAGGCATGAACAATCCATCGTTGTCCATGGCATTGGTGTTGAAGTAGTCATCCAAATTGACCTCCAGATCATCATCGTCATCATGTACAACCTCCACGTCATCATTGGGCTGTGGCGACGGCGTGTGTGCGGCCAAAGCCTTATGTCGTGCGACGAGCGTTACCTTCTTTGGTGCGGTGGCGGGTGTTTTGTCATCCTTCGCAAGCCAAAGCTGGCTCTTGGGCCATAGCATGGGCCAACCGTAGCATCCTTCAAGGTCCTTATGTTCTTCGGCTCCCTCGGGTTGCCTGGGCGGGTGTTGGGCGCTGGATTGTTGGGCGCTGCTAAGGAAGAACATAAGCTCCCAACACCCAAGCTCGATCTTCCGTTCCTTCTCTGTCGCTCTCTTGTCCCTCCTATCCTTCCTGGTCTTTGCATCCTCTTTGAAGTGGACGCCGACCTTCGTGGTCATCCCAAAGCCGGAAACACGTCCACCAGACGTCATCTTCTTCTTCTTGGGCCTCTTCTTTTTGGCGTTGACTGCCCTATTGAAAGGAGTGTCCCATGGCTCCCTTACACCCTCTTCGATACCTGCCACGGCCGCTATTTCATCTTCCTACAAAAGCATAGGCAGAACGCTTTTAGTACTACAATGGATGGATTCATTACCGGCTGCAAATAATATGAACTATTGAGATCCGCGGTAAGTGTCTTACCAGGAGTTTCTCAAAGTCCTACACGGACAGGTCTTCAGTTTTGAACTCCTTTGTTATGGGGCACAGGAAGTAGCATGCCCGCACAAAGTTCCTCACCTGCGGGTACGTGAGTCGGTCTGACCTGTTTGGTTTTCCTAGACGCCGAAGCTCAGCGTCCTCCTTGTCCCAAATCTCCTTGGCTGCTCTGTACCCACCGCTCCCGAGGCGGTGATCGCCTATGTTCTGGTCGTAGAGTCTCTTCCCCCACGCCGAGTCAAGTTTCGTGGTATCGGTCTCCAGCGTCTCCTTGAAGAGCACATAGTCATTGTGCTCGAGCATCGGCTCCTTGGCCTTTATCTCCTCCCAAATTTTCTTCTCGTCGATCCTCTTCTTCACCCGGGCTCTCCAGCTGGCCAAGGCGGTGCTCATCTTCGTGAGCGCCTCTTGGTTCACGATATTTCCCTTGACCACCTTGTTGTCGAATTCATCCGGGAACTTGTAGCACCCATGAAGCTTCTCCATGAGGAGCTCGACAAGGTGAACGTTGGCGGGATCTCGGAGGTTCCACGTGTTGATCGTCATGACCACCCGGATCATGCACCCGATTTGGACCCCGTAGACAGCGGAAAGATCTTTTGGCTCCTTAGGCGCGCCGGTCGGGGACACTTGGGTGAACTCCTGGCGCTGACTGCCGAGCGTTGGTGGTGGCCGAGGCTTCCTCACAACCTTCTTCTTACCGCTGTCGTCGGTGCGTTCACCGGTATCGGTCGTCTGTTTGCCGTTGGCGATGCGTTCACCGGCATCGGTGTGGTCGACGCAGTCGGTGGTGGTCTCATCCTCGGCCCCCGTCTCATCTTTGCCGTCATCACCTGACGACGATCCGGTATTTCCTTCATTGTCCGCCATCCCATGTATTTCCTCCTCCTCCTCCCTCCTCTGGGACAACTCCCAAAACTTGAGGTTAGATTGCCGGGCTTGCTCTTCAAGACTCGGTCTCGGGTCCTTTGATGTGCCGGCACCGTTGTGACGTGTCCGGTCGACATTGTTGCACTATGCAAGAAAATATAACTTTTTAGTACATTAGTTCGACTGAAAAATTCGGAAGCACCTCCCCTAAAAATGTCTACGTAGGAGTGCTCGTTTCTCAACCGAAACAAAAATGAATCAACATTCGAGAGTAACGGGCACTCATTTGAGATCCCTGCAACAATTCACAAAAAAGAGGCACAAAATGTGCCTTAGGCCACCACAGAGGGTCGGCAACATACACAAAACATCCACAAAAGGCATCAAATGGTGCCTTTCCACCATAAAGGTCGACAACCTGCTGATCTTCACCATAAAGGACTAGCCGTAACAAAAAGTGGTGGCTGGTGTGCCAAGCAGAACAATCCCAGGGAGAAAACACTTGTTCAAATGTACTACTTTGATTCGATAAAAATGACAGGTAGAGCAAGCAACTGAGTATATATGTTCCAAAGCAACTGAGTATATATGTTACAAAGCAAGGACAGGAAACATCAGAAGTAAGCTAGTAACTTGCACTATTTTACATTAGCAGAAACCACCCCGGGTTTTAGAAAATTTCAGTGTTGTTAACATGAGAGCACATAACATTGAGATCTGAGAACTACAGGCATATTATGCCGTGATACATTTAAAAATTCTTACTGCAGTTTTAACAGGACCTATGCTGTGATACATTTAAAAATTCATACTGCAGTTTTAACAGATCCTGAACCCTTGGCAAGGAAACCAGATCATAAGACCAGTCTGAACTAGACTAGAGTGCAGTATAAGTAACTATGGAAAGACTGAGCCTCTGCTTCCAAGTGTTCACTTTCTGAAATCATGGGAAACAAAGACGCCAGACTACTAAATAAAACCTAAACCTTCAAACATTTCACAAGCTTTCCATATCTGAAAAAAATGTGGATTCTGTTAAGGAAACTCATCCTGACTTGCCTCTGATATTATATGCAAGTGGATCTGGTGGATTACTGGAAAGGCTTCCATTGACAGGTGTTGATGTTGTTAGTTTGGACTGGACGGTTGATATGGCTGAGGGCCGGAAAAGATTGGGATCCAACATAGCAGTTCAAGGAAATGTGGACCCTTGGATCCAACATAGCAGAATTTGTAGATTCCATTGCACTGCTTGACAATAGAATCAGGAAGCCGCGTCTCTAGCACAGGGTTCCTGAAGAACATATATTATTGTGACTGATTATGTGTTCTGCGTTTTGATTTTCAATTCATTGTAATATTGTAAGCATACACTAATTGAGGTGTAAGAAAGTGCCTACTTGTTTATACCATGTATACTACTTTAGACCTGCCTAGTAGAGATTATCGATTTATATTTGTAAGAAAAAAACTTTACCTAAAATATATGGAAGCCATAAGTTCCCTTTATTTTTCTGATACAGTTCTTTAGGTTAGCTTTCTTCTGAGTACCCAAATAACTTGATTATGGTTTATCGGATGAAGTTTATTCAGATATTTGTAATGCATTTTGCCATGGTTTGTTTGCTAATAGGTGACAACATGTGACAAATAACTTGATTGTTAGTACGTGCTAATATGTGACAACTAACAAACACCATCCTAACCAGTCTTTCGAGTAAGAATACACTAAGCTGTTCTATTAAGAAAAATGATTGCAATAGCCTGATAATTGTTATTGTTGTTAATGTTTTTGCAAGGAAGTTATCGATAAAAGGCCTGGATGATTCTCTTGGCTTTCCTGTCAACCAGGTAAGGCCTAATGCAAGTGAAACTTCTATTTCATACTCTAAAGTATCAAACAAAAGCAAAAGAGCATCCAAGTAATAACATTGTAACAAGCCTTCACTAGTTCACTGGATATCTCGCATAAGATTTGTAGCCACTCAATATGTTATGAGAAGCCATCCATACTACTTAAACGTTCAGCAAACTAAGAATGTAGGGCAGAGTTCTATTAAAGAAACAAGTGTCCGCTAGTGTTAGCTAACAAGGAGAGGCAGGGAAGGGGAGGGAGAGGCTCACGTGGTGGAGGCGATCTTGGCCTTGTCTAGGTACGGTGGTGCGGGCGGGGCTCCTCCTCCTGGTCCTCATGTAATGCTACGGGCCTTGTTGAGGTGGTGCGGGCGGGCCCTCCTCCTGGTCCTGATCGAGGTGCTCCTCCCCCTGGTCGTGAGGTGCTCCTCCTCCTATGGTGGCTGCCGGAGAGGGGAGAGGTTAGAGAGGGGGTGAGAATAGGGGAGGGGTGGAGGGGAGGGGAGGGGCGGAGGGGAGGGGAGAGGTTAGGGTTCGTCGGCGAGGGGAATAAGGAGGGCAGGGAAAGAGAGATGGGAGAGGGTGGCGGAGTACCTGCGGACGAGAGGCGATGGCAGGCGGTCCGGTGAGCGGCGGGTGAGCGAGGAGAGTGCACGGGGGGAGCGCACGGGGGTTAGGGTTCGATCGGATTTGGGGAAGAAAGGGAGAGAAGAGTCGAGGCCGTTATTTTGGCTAAGTCAGGGGAGTTCGTGGCGCACCCCCATATCGGTGCGCCACGGACAATTATCCGTGGTGCACCGATATGGGGTGCGCCACGAACTCCCCTGGCATTACTTAAAAAGGCTGCGCGGTGCAGTGTGATAACAACACTTGTATAGCCCAGTGGTTCTGGGGTTCGTTGTCTCGTTTAAAACCTGGAGGTGCCAGGTTCGATTCCTGGCACTCCAACACTTTTTTTGTAATAAAAAACATTCTTTTGCAATTTTTAAGTTCCATATGTAACGAATATCACTTACTCATTACAAAATATTTTTCTACTATTTCTAAAACATAGTAGCTCCAATATTTTCAAGATATAAAGTGAGAACATGTATATAATTGCGGGTAGGTAATAAATTTATTATAAAAAAACTACCAATAATATTGTGTATATCAACACCCTACTCCAAAAAACCACGTATAGTATTTTGTCGACTTGACGCACACGATTGCGCACATGCATACATCACACACAAAAACGGTCACTTCGTGCGATGTTGCTTCCAAACGAGCTAGCGTGGACATCTCGTCACGATCCTCTTGCCCTTCTTCGTCGCGGTAGAGTAATTGAGCCCTAGAACTTGTGGATTTCTTCTCATTTACGGACATCCTTTAACGGGGAGGGTGGTTTTCCTTCTAAGATGAGGATACGCTCTAGGGTTGTCGAAGAACTTGTCGAATTCCTCTTCTATCTTCGTATCGCCGTACTTGTCAAAGTCTTGCTCGGTGGCGGCTCCCTCCATTCCGATGATGCTCCTTTCCCCCTCCTGACGACAACGCGGGTAGGCCTTGTAAGATCGCTAATGAAGAAGCATTGATCCACATGGCTAGCCAGTACCCATGGCTCGTTTTTCGCCTGGATTTTCGCGTCGGCCGCCTTTGACGCTTTGGCTTCGGGTATAACCATGGTTGTGAAATACCGGTCTTATTTTTCGACGTTCTTAGACCATATGACCCGGAACATCGGCATCATCTCGCCGCAGTAGTCGAGTTCCCAGATCTCCTCGATCCTTCCGAAGAACCTTTCCTTCACATTGGATTCCTCGTCGGCGTAGGATAGCATCGTGACCCCCGAGTTCTAGTTTTCGCTGTTGTTGTCCTTCTCCTTGGTGTAGAAAGTGTACTCGTTGATGTCGTACGCCTGATAGGTCCTCACGTTCAACGAGGGGCCCTATGACAGGATGAATAAGAGTCTATCATCGCCAGCAGGCGCCTTACCCTCATTAAGAAGGAGCAACTCCTTCTTGAACCAACTCATGAAGGTAGAGTTGTGCTCTCTCGTAACGTCTCCCCTCATCCTCCGCCGGCCAGTGTCGTTCAACCTGTTATCAATCAAGCTTTTGTGCTTCTCCACCCAAGGACCGACCACTTGTATGTGCTGTAGCGCGACTCGATGTGCCCTGTCATAGTCTGGGCGCCGACCCTTGAAGATGGCGTGCACTGCTGCGAAGCCCTCACGGTGACCAACTCCAGCGATCCTGCTGAAGTGCTTGCGCTTCGGGAGACCAACAGGTTCCTCGGACTGCATAAAATTCTGGCAGAACGATATGCACTCGTAGAGCATGAAGCCCTTGGCTATGCTTCCATCCGGCTTCGCCGTGTTTCGAACGTATCCTTTGAGCACGTCGTTTATCCTTTCGAACGACATCATGTTGTGTAGGAGCGGCGGACCAAGCTAGATGATGTCATCGACGAGGTGGACAAGCAGATGCAACACGATATTGAAGAACGTGGGAGGGGGGGGGGAGTAGATCTCGAGATCGTTGAGTATCACGACGATCTCGTCCTGCAGGGTCTCGAGTTGCTTCATCCCGATCTCCTTCCTAGATATGGCGTCGAAGAAGTTGCAGAGGCCAAACAACGTCTCATGGACATGCTCCTCCATGATCCCTCGGATCGCAACTAGGAGTATCTACGTCATCATCACATGACAGTCGTGTGACTTCATCCCACTGAACCTCTTCTTCTGTACGTCCAGGTATCTGGATATCTTCCCTCCCTAGCCTATAGGAAGCTTGATTCCTATGAGGGTGTTGAAAAACTGCTCAAGCTTGTCCTCGCTCATAGTGAAGCAGGAAGGGAGCAGTAGTAGTTGTTCGGCTTAGCCCTCTTGCGCTGACCTTGAGTCTTCCTCGTCATCGTCATCATCATCGGGATGTCCTTCTTGTTCAAGCGCTTCCTTGATGTCCAGATGTATCATGTCGTATCTTGCTTTCGGCCCGTCTTTGGTCCTATCCGGCATGTTACACAGAGTGGCAAGCAGACTCTCACACACGTTCTTGATGATCTGCATGAGATCAAGGCTGTGGGGCGTGTGGAGGTATTTCCAGTATGGCAGGTCCCAGAAAACATACCTCTCTTTCCATACACCGCGCAGCGGCTTCACCCTCGGACGCTTCTTCCCTGGCGCAGGGACCTCCTTCCAGTTATCCAGCAACTCATTGATTACCTCGCCGCTCCTCCTCTTCGGGGGGTCCATCGAGCTCCACCGTACCATCGAACAGATCCTAGGCTACTGCCCGGGAACCCCGACTACTCGTCGACCTCGACGTAGAAACCACCTTCAGTTGGGATAGCATCATCTATATAAAACATCAACGAAGCAAGGCTGAGTACAGGGTGTACTCCGCAAGAATTATGGCTAGTGTAGTTATTTTGCATAAAGCCATCTTTTGTTTGCAAAACAAGAGGGAGAAGAAACTTGTCTAGTCAGATCAGTTTCAAAAGGGGATAAGAAGACTTCAACTATAGCTCTTAAATCCATCTTTGATATCCACCAAGAACCACCATCAACTAAACCACTCTTCCCGGACTACCCCCTCAACAACCCCGGGGAAGTATTCCGGATCTCACTTTAGTTGGCAAGTTTTATCATTCGGTTATAGTTATCTATGATCACAGAATCCGTTCCCAAGTCGTCCATAACCGTGGACACGGATTTTCGGAAAGATTATAACCCTACAAGGGTGCACAACTTTACCTACACGTACCAACCGATTCTTAATGCCAATATATTAGCCCTCTTCCTTGGAAGGCCGGCAGAGAGTGGTTGACCACGACCTTTACCTTGCTTTCGCCGAGACCATGAGTCATGCACTAAGGAGATGCCTCCATAACGGGTCGAGTCCCGAAGTTGGTCCCTAGCGATGTGAACAAGGTTTGAGATTATGGATGCCGAGAATCTCCCAATCCCTGCCACGCTTACCTACCTGTATGAATGCACCTCCTTCACCTCCATTCAAGAAAAACCAATATGTGTATGTCGAATGGAAAGCCCAAACTATGTGACTCATGGAATCTACTATGCAAGTTAGTTGGTCGAGGGGGTTTCCAGGCCCCCGTGTGGTTGTACGCTCGTCTTGGTTCAAGAGGCGAGAACATCAGGTCCTAAGGGTGGCAAGTATGGGACTACAAAAACGACAACCCACGTGGCCTCCCATACAAACCTTAACATGTTTATCATCCACTTCTGATCATATCACCACATCTTATCATACTAGATTCATTCGCATCTCCGGTGCATCACTTGAATGATCAGCATCGAAACACTAAGCATGGCTAAGCTTGACCGAACTTGTGGCACTAGCGACGCTCATAAGCCAAACCCTAGTTATGCTAGGAGCGGTGGATCAGGTAATATAGTTTAGAAAGGATAACATGCATCAGATAGGATTACTCTGTCTACTGACAAAAGAATGTTTGAACCGAATGCATATGACGAGAATGAAATACTTTGTAATCATAGGATTCATATGTATGAGTGGGTCTTCGCTTGCCTTGTCCGTTGTTGGACTGGTACTGCTCCTCGGTGGCGTTGTCTTCAGCTTCGGGTTCGGTTCCTATTCGCGAGAACCAATCACCGGAAAAGAAAAAGCAATACTCAACACATGGCATGTGCAATTCTCATACAATATGGATGATATGACAAGTTAAACGGTGTTGAATTGAACCCTAAAACATGCTTGATCACTTTAGAGGGGGTTCCGAGGATCCAAACCCTAAAACAGGGGACTCATCGGAATCACCTTTAGGGTTCAATTGGATCTTCTAATTAAACTTGATATCAAAGTTGATTAACAATGTATGATTATAGCTTAGTTAGAGAGGTTTCATTTTTCTGAATATTTTGGTATATTATTTGTATTTTTCTGATTTAAAATGAATTATGAATTTCCCAAATTTTAATTCATTTTAAACATTTTTGGAATATTCAAATTAATTTCCAAACTTGGGCCCACATGTCAGACTTTTATTATTTTTAGAAAACATTTATAGAAATGATTAAAACCTTGACAAGTATGGCCCACCTGTCATATTTTTTTCTATTTACAGAAATAATTACAGAAAACATTAAAAGAGATATGACATCATGATGATGTCATGCTGACATCATCAACGCCATTGCTTGCAGATCCTTGATGGATCGATCGATTCAGAACTCGCGGGGCGATGGGGAGTAGCGCGCTGGAAGCGGACGAGTGCGGAGAGCCAAGAAGTGGCGGCGCCGCTTCCAGGAGGTCACCGGAGATGGCGGCGCAGCGACGAACAGCGGCGGCGGCGTCGGGCTCTCGCTGGGAGGACAACATAGAGGGGGAAGGAGAAAACGGAGGGGTGTTTGAGCACCACAAGCTCACCCTGAGCGCGATGGTGGTGACTGAAGGGATACGGGTAGGCTACACTAGCGCAAATCAAAAAATTTCTACCGCGTATACCAGGATTACTGTTGTCATAGATCACGGGATTACCACTAGACGCGCAGTTGCGGAATCGATGAAGCGCGTCGAGGCAGTGTAGACGTTCCACGTCTCCTCCTTGTCCTCGTCCTACGAGAAGCTTCCCTTGCACAGCTTGTCCAAGCGCTACAGATGCAGCGCCTCCGAGGTATCCACACGTACAGGGTGGAAGCGTCAGACGCCGGACTACTAGGTCCGCGCGCGCGACACAGGCGTGAGGAGTGGTGGATGGGAATGATCTGAGGTCTAAGGTCTAACCCTGGTCAGCTTGCCCCACCCTCTCTTATATAGGCGTCCCTAGTGGGCTTCTACATTAGCAGCCCATTAGTACCCTAAGCCTGGTCTAATTCGGATCCAATCCTCATTAGGCTTCCAGCCCCTTAAGTGTGTGACCCTATAGGTTCATATGCGTATAGACATGACACGAATACACTTATTCTGTCAATAGTTGGTAGCGGCCTCTAGCAAGACATGCCAACTCCTAAACGCATACAAAGATCATATCGGACGAACCATCACAAGGTTTAGGACATGTCTTTCCCTTTGCCTCACGATATTTGGTCTAGCTCCAAGCTGACTCCCTTTCTCGATACCGTGATTCGGAATCCCTTTACTAGGTTAACTCTTAACCATATGTAGCACGGCCATGCATTTGTGGATCCGATCACTCGAGGGGCCCAGAGATATCTCTCTCAAGTAGAGAGGGGCAAATCCCATCTTGATTGACCATGCCTTGCAGCATGCTTCAGGACAAACCCGAAAGCTACCTTTATAACTACCCAGTTACGGTGCAGTGTTTGATAGCCCCAAAGTAGGTCGATCCACATCTCAAGTACATTCGACAATCTCAGGTCTAAGGACAAAACGTACACGATGTGAAGAGAGAGCTGCAACTAATTGCTAGTCTCAGGTTGGGTCAGTCCAACCCCATGTTCATAACATGTGTCCACGTCATTGGTTTGACATCTCCATGTCTATGACTTGCGAAACATAGTCATCAACCAATCGATGTGCTAGTTTAATATTCACGTGTGTCCTCACATGAACTCCGACTAGGGACAACTCTTAAATAACCATACAAGTATAGAGTTTCACAAACAATTCACGTAATTGCCAATCAATACAAGTTGCCTGATATAGATATTCAAGGAACATTACAATAACTCATGGATACATATGAAATATCATCATCTCTATGATTGCCTCTAGGGCATATTTCCTTCAGTCTCCCACTTGCACTAGAGTGAATCTAAAATGTATCTAATACCAATTGCTCTTGTGTGCGCTTCATGCGCGGGCTGCGGGAGAGGCTTAGTCAAGGGATCAGAAACATTTGAGTCCGTATGTATTTTGCATATCATGACACTACCATCCTCAACGAACTCTCGAATTTGATGGTAACGCATGCGAATATGTTTTTTCTTCTGCTGCTGTCTAGGTTCCTTGGCCTGTGCAATAGCACCATTGTTATCACAATAAACGTCCAAGGGATTGGACGCGCCCTGAACCACACCGAGAGCGATCAGAAATTCCTAATCCAAACAGCTTCCTTTACAGCCTCCGAGGCAGCAATATATTCAGCTTCTGTTGAAGAGGAGGTCACCGTATCTTGCTTGGAACTTTTCTAGCTCACAACACCACCATTCATGACAAACACATAACCTGATTGCGATTTCGAATCATCTGAGTCGTTAAGGTAACTCGCATCTGTGTAACCCCTTACACTGAGTTCATCCTCACCTCCATAAACTAGGAACACATCCTTAGTCCTTTTTCAAGTACTTAAGGATGTTCTTTACCGCTGTCCAGTGACCTTCACATGGATCAGCCTGGTATCTGCTCGTAACACTTAGAGCATAGGAAATATCTGGGCGAGTACATATCATTGCATACATGATGGATCCAATAGCCGAAGCATATGGAACCCTACTCATGCGCTCACACTCATCAGTAGTAGAAGGACACTGAGTCTTGCTGAGTTTTATGCCGTGAGACATGGGCAAGAACCCCTTCTTAGCCTCTTCCATGCTGAACCATTTCAACACTTTGTCAATGTATGTACTCTGGCTTAATCCAATTAGCCTCCTTGATCTATCTCTATAGATCTTGATGCCCAGAATATATGCCGCTTCTCCTAAGTCCTTCATTGAAAAACTATATTTCAATGAGGTCTTAACAGACTCGAGCATAGGAATGTCATTTCCAATCAGCAATATGTCATCTACATATAAGATTAGAAATACCAGCGCTCTCCCACTTTCCTTCTTGTAAACACAAGGTTCTTTTTCGTTTTTGATGAAGCCAAACTCCTTTACAGCTTCATCAAATCGAATGTTCCAACTCCGAGAGGCTTGATTCAACCCATAAATGGACTTCAGAAGTTTGCATACCTTTCCAGCATTGTTTGGATCGACAAAACCTTCAGGCTGCATCATATACACGTCCTCAGTTAGGATTCCATTTAGGAAAGCCGTCTTGACATCCATCTGCCATATTTCATAGTCGAAATGTGCAGCAATAGCTAGAATTATCCCTATAGATTTAAGCATCGCTACGTGCGAGAAAGTCTCGTCGTAGTCAACTCCTTGAACTTGTCGAAAACCTTTTGCAACAAGTCGAGCTTTATGGATGTGAACATTTCCATCCATATCAATCTTCTTCTTATAGATCCATTTGCACTCGATGGCTTTAAAACCATCAGGCAGGTCAACCAAGTTCCAAACTTGATTGTCTCCCATGGACTCTATCTCGGATATCATGGTGATCAGCCATTTCTCAGAGTCTGGGTCCACCATCGCTTCTGCATAGGTCACATGCTCATCATTATCTAACAATAATAATTCCCGCGCTTCGCGGAGCCTCGCCGACCTTCGTGGTTGTGGTGCTTCTGTTGCCATAGGTTCCTCAACTTGTTCTGCTACAATAGCATCACTCATAGAAGCATCCCCAACTGGCTCATCTTGAACTTCTTCAAGTCGCACCGACCTTCCACTTGTTCCCTTTGTGAGAAACTCTTTCTCTAGGAAAACACCGCTACGAGCGACAAACACTTTGCCCTCCTCTCGGTTGTAGAAGTAATACCCTAAGGTTTCCCTCGGATATCCCACGAAAATGCACTTATCCGATTTGGGTGTTAGCTTGTCCGACTGAAGTCGCTTGACAAATGCATCATAACCCCAAATCTTTAGAAAAGACAAACTGGGATTCTTTCCAGTCCACATCTCATATGGTGTCTTAACTACGGATTTAGATGGTACCCTATTAAGTGTGAAAGCTGCCGTTTCTAGAGAGTAACCCCAAAATGATAATGGTAAATCCGACTGGCTCATCATAGATCGAACCATGTCCAACAAAGTTCGATTACGCCGTTCGGAGACCCCGTTTCTTTGAGGTGTTCCGGGCGGCGTAAGTTGTGGAACAATTCCGCAACTCTTAAGATGATCACTAAATTCGTGACTCAAATATTCACCTCCACGATCAGATCGCAAGGCCTTTATTTTCTTGCCACGTTGATTCTCTACTTCACTCTGAAACTCTTTGAACTTTTCAAAAGTTTCAGACTTAGGCCTCATCAAGTATACATAACCATATCTACTGAAATCATCAGTGAAAGTAATGAAGTAGTGATATCCTCCTCTGGCTGTCATGCTCATTGGTCAACACACATCAGTATGTATAAGTTCCAACAAGTCTGTCGCTCTCTCGGGTAAACCCGAAAAAGGTGACTTGGTCATCTTTCCAAGTAAACAAGCCTGACATGTCTCGTATGATTCAAAATCAAACGAAGTTAGAAGACCATCACCATGGAGCTTCTTCATGCGCTTTTCACTTATATGCCCCAAACGACAATGTCATAAATAGGTAGGACTCAAATCATTAGGCCGAAGCCTTTTAGCACTAACATTGTGAACATATGCATCATCAAGATTTAAAATAAATAACCCATTCACAATGGGAGCATTAGCCATAAATAGATCATTCTTAGAGATTACACAACCATTGTTTGCACTCGCGAATGAATAACCATCCCTCATCAAACTTGAAGGTGATAAAATTTTTCGACCCATACTTGGAATGTAATAACAATTATTCAACTCCATAATAAATCCTGAAGGAAGGTGAAGTTGCATGACGCCGACGAACAATGCAGCAACCCTTGCTTTATTTCCGACGCAAAAATCCACTTTGCCTTTCTGCACTTATCTAGTCCTTATTAGCCCTTGCATCGAATTGCAAATATGAGCAACCGATCCGGTATCAAATACCCAAGAGTTAACATAGGAATCAGCGAGAAGAATGTCCACAACATTTACAACAAGTGTACCTGAGTTGGACGTATTCTTACTTCCACTCTTCTTCAAAGAAGCCTGGTACTTGCCACAGTTTCTCTTCCAGTGGCCATGTTCATGACAAAAGAAGCACTCAGTGTCTTCTACAGGTCCAGCCTTTTGCTTGGGTGCAGACTTAGGGATCGTATCCTTAGCCTTGCCCTTCTTATTCCAAGAAGTACCCTTTTTCTTGAAGCAAGGCTTGTTCTGCACAGCCATCACATGGCTATGCCCTGCACACTTCTTCATGTCACTTTCTGCTGTTTTAAGCATCCCACATAATTCATTAAGGCCCTTCTCCACCACATGCATATGGTAGTTCAAAATGAACTGCCCATAGCTGGATGGAAGAGACGCCAAAATGAAGTCAGTGGCCAACTCTTGGCCTAGTGGAAAACCAAGTTTTTCCAAAGTCTGACTGTAACCAACCATTTTTATCACATGGGGGCCTACAGCTGCTCCCTCTGCTAGCTTGCATTCGATAAAGGACTTGTCAACATTGTACCTCTTAGTCCTTGCCTGATCTTGGAACATGTACTTAAGCGCAACGATCATATCGTAGGCATCCTGATCCTCAAACTTCTTTTGGAGTTCAGGTTCCATGCATGCAAGCATAAGGCAGCTAACCTCAAGAGAATCATCACATGCTGTCTTGTAGGCGTTCTTTAGGGAAGCAGATGCATTATCAGCAGGTTCATCGGGGATTGGGGTATCCAGAACCGTTTCCTTTTTATCAGACCTGAGAACAATTCTCAGGTTACGGACCCAGTCCTAATAGTTTGTTCCATTTAATTTATCTTTCTCAAGAATCGAACGCAAAGAGAAAGGTGATGTAGTGTTAGGTGCCATTGATCTACAACATAAAACATGCAAAATACTAAGCCTTGTAACCATGAAAGAGTAAAACATATTAAACAATTTAATAGCATATACTCCCACTTAAATCAATATCCCTCTATTGATACTAAGTGATTCAAGATCCACAATTAACAAGTCGACTAGTGAGCTTTAGCATCACTGCTAGAAGACAAGGTAAATCGGTAAGCAACACTTGCTAATCATATCACATATGACTCTTGTTGTTGGGTGACATCTCTATGTCAAAACTAGGCGCCCAACCTTTATACCCCAAGGTCCTTAATTGTTAAGATGACCTTGTCAAGTTCACCAACCCTTATGCGTGTAGGTATCCGATACAAACCCATCCAGCCAAGGAAAACCGCGGCACCCTAATTTCATAGGCCCACCAACGATTGTACAGGGCATAGGATGGTGCAAGGTTTGGTTGGGAGGGCATGGTTTAACTTAAAATTTGTGAGGGATCGTTCTACTTCTATCATCTAAGCATGCATAGTAGTAAAATGCATAAGAATAACATTCACATAGATGGGACACAATATGGCCCATTTTCTCATGGTGATCTCCATCGCCATAGAACCTGTCCACCATGATGATCTCCATGTTCATGTTCCATGTGAGCCATCCTCCAAGTGATGAGTCCTCCAAGAACTAATACAAGCTATTACTCCTAACAACTAGTAATCAAAATTACATAGTATTGGGATCATCACAAGTTGGCACGCAGGCCATTACAATAAATGACAACACATATGGCTCCAGCCGTGTTGCCCTACTCATGACACGCAGGTCATGCTAATTTTCATACATGCATCACATACATATATGGGCCATACTGATCACATACATCCTGCAAAAACAAGTTATGCATAGAATCGCTTTCTACCGGATCATGTGACATCGCAGCACCTAGTTACCTTAACCAGATACAAAAAGGGGCTACGATTAAGGGGGGTCTAGGGGGTCTCTCCCTGCGGGGTTCGAAGGGGAAACGCCCCTCGCTGTAACCTAAAACCGTGAAAAATGAGAGATCGAATCTACACAATTTTCTTTATGGATTTTGATCGGCAAATCAAATTTACCATAGACCGACTCCTGTCCCGATTCAATCAAACTCCTTTGATCACGGTACATCGATTTTAGATCTAGGTTCCGATTCGATCAATCATATTGATCTTCGCGTGATTCAACAGGATTTATGTGTCACTGTATACCCCGATGGCGGAAGCCGACCGGTAGGGGTAAGTCGTTCGACAACCTCGGATCACGATCACGAAAAGAAAGATCATAGATCAATCCTAAACCACCGCCATATAAACAATCACATCATTCATATCAATCTGTATATCACCATATGCAACCATCCCGAACCTATAACTGAACAACATCGGCTCTGATACCACTGAAGGGAAACGGGTAGGCTACACTAGCGCAAATCAAAAAAATTCTACCGCGTATACCAGGATTACTGTTGTCATAGATCACGGGATTACCACTAGACGCGCAGTTGCGGAATCGATGAAGCGCGTCGAGGCAGTGTAGACGTTCCACATCTCCTCCTTGTCCTCGTCCTATGAGAAGCTTCCCTTGCACAGCTCGTCCAAGCGCTACAGATGCAGCGCCTCCGAGGTATCCACACGTACAGGGTGGAAGCGTCAGACGCCGGACTACTAGGTCCGCGCGCGCGACACAGGCGTGAGGAGTGGCGGATGGGAATGATCTGAGGTCTAAGGTCTAACCCTGGTCAGCTCGCCCCACCCTCTCTTATATAGGCGTCCCTAGTGGGCTTCTACATTAGTAGCCCATTAGTACCCTAAGCCTGGTCTAATTCGGATCCAATCCTCATTAGGCTTCCAGCCCCTTAAGTGTGTAACCCTATAGGTTCATATGCGTATAGACATGACACGGATACACTTATTCTGTCAATAGTTGGTAGCGGCCTCTAGCAAGACGTGCCAACTCCTAAACGCACACAAAGATCATATCGGACGAACCATCACAAGGTTTAGTACATGTCTTTCCCTTTGCCTCTCGATATTTGGTCTAGCTCCAAGCTGACCTCCCTTTCTCGATACCGTGATTCGGAATCCCTTTACTAGGTTAACTCTTAACCATATGTAGCACGACCATGCATTTCTGGATCTGATCACTCGAGGGGCCTAGAGATATCTCTCTCAAGTAGAGAGGGGCAAATCCCATCTTGATTGACCATGCCTTGCAGCATGCTTCAGGACAAACCCGAAAGCTACCTTTATAACTACCCAGTTACGGTGCAGCGTTTGATAGCCCCAAAGTAGGTCGATCCACATCTCAAGTACATGCGACAATCTCAGGTCTAAGGACAAAACATACACGATGTGTAGAGAGAGAGAGCTGCAACTAATTGCTAGTCTCAGGTTGGGTCAGTCCAACCCCATGTTCATAACATGTGTCCACGTCATTGGTTTGACATCCCCATGTCTATGACTTACGAAACATAGTCATCAACCAATCGATGTGCTAGTTTAATATTCACGTGTGTCCTCACATGAACTCCGACTAGGGACAACTCTTAAATAACCATACAAGTATAGAGTTTCACAAACAATTCACATAATTGCCAATCAATACAAGTTGCCTGATATGGATATTCAAGGAACATTACAATAACTCATGGATACATATGAAATATCATCATCTCTATGATTGCCTCTAGGGAATATTTCCTTCAGTGACGGCGAAGCCGGGGACGGTCGGACGGCGTCGAATCAACGGCGACAACCTCGGCAACTGGCGGCAGTTCGGGGACGATTACGGCGTGCTTCGATGAGGAGGAAGAGGGAAGCGAGGCGCTTCCAACAGTGGCCTCGACGCACCGCGGGGTGGTCGGGAACGGCGACGTCGGCGAGCTCCAGAGAGCTAGGTTTCTGGCGAGGAGGGGGAAGAGGGGGAAGAGGGGGAAAAGAGGACTAGGGTACAACAACGGCGGCTAGGGTTACTTGTAGACACTCGGGGGTAGCGGAGCGCATCGCGGCGCTGGCGGGAATCGTGGCGCAGACGAGCGTCGGCGGCGGCTCCACGCAGCTGCTTGCCGGTGTCGGGAAAGAAGAGAGGGGAAATGCCGAAGGGGCACGGGCCTGGCTGGGACGGCTTGGGCCCCGGGTGGGCTGGCTGCGGGCGCTGCTGGCGGCAGGGAGAGAGGAGAGGAAATGGGCTCGGCCGAGAGAGGTTTAGGATTAGATTTTTTTCCAAGAAACCTTTTCTATTTCTGTTTTCCTGTTTTCTTTGTATATTTTGAATTTCAAACCTGTTTTGAATGATTTCAAATTACAGAAACTTTTATGAATTATATAAAATAATGTGGAACCCTTTTATTCACTTTGGGTTCAACTCATGTAGTTAGTTTTTCAAATACAAGACTCATTTGAATGGTTTTCAAATAGAGGGAGAAATTAGGGTTTAGGATGTTATTTGTTCTTTATTGATTAAACCAAAGTATAAGTGTTATGCATGCATGCAATGCTCAGACATATCCTTATTTATATTACACAAAAGGGGTGACATGTTGCAATGAATCTACCCATGAGAAAGTGCTTATCCAATGTCCCGGAACCAGGTTTGATTAGGGTCCCGAGTTTGCAAGTCTTACAAGGATATCTTATCTCGATCTTGTTGGTACGAAGCATGGCGGCCGTCACCCGGGCCTTGTATCTAGACACCATACCTTCGCTCATTTGGCGCACCATGGTTGCCTGCGCACAAGAGAAATGAATCACACCATATATATGCATGCATGTATCGCCAGAAAATTTCGGCAGAACCTCCCCTGTAAATAGGGTATATGGGTGGTGCAAAAGTTGTCCGAAACAGAAATGAATACACATTTCGGCAACCATGCACCACATCGGCACCTGCACACAAACACACAAAAGCATATACACGCGACGAAGACGCCGACGGCCTTCACATACAACACACATCTGCGCCATGCATACACCGCCGATCGACGTCCCGGCCCGCGACACATGCATATGCATGTCCAACAACTCACAGACAGGCATCTGCCATCCACCACAACTCACCTAGTAGACAAGTTGATGGAGACCGTGTGCGAGGGAGTGTGTGTCTTGTGGAGGCTAACTTGATGGAGATGTGACCAATAAATGATGTATATGTGGGGCTTTTAGTGAATCTACATGGTGGAGAGGGACTCCCTCCCCACACCCATCCAACCAAAAGGTGTTTGGCAACCTAAAATGGAGGTAGAATTGAAGAAAATGGGGTCAGGAGGAGGGGGTCGAGCTAGATCTATGGGAATTAATGACTCACTTGTGGTGGTAGGTAGGAGAAGGTGCCACATCTTTATGGAGGGTGGGACGACATGTTCGTGGCGCACCTGGTTTTCGTGTGCCATAGACTACCTAGGTTCGTGGCGCACCGAAATAGGGTACGCCACAAACGTCCATGGAAAATTCTATAGGGGCTTGGCCCACCGTAGTTAGTGGCGCACACGTGAAATGGTGCGCCAAAGACTCCACCCATGTTTGTGGTGCACCCCCAATTCCGTGTGCCACAGATAGTGGTGGTCGGCCGTTGGATCCTGTCAGAGGTGGGCCCCACCTTATGCGTGGCGCACCGATCCAGCGTGCGCCACAGATAAGTTGGGGTTAGTGGCGCATAATTCATGCGTGCGCCACATATAATGTAGTTAGTGGCGCATGATATCAGGTGCGCCACGAATAAAAGGCCTGTGGATAAGGGTTTTCCCACTAGTGTCTCTAACTCCTATCTGTGACCGCGAGGTCTCATCAGGATCAAATCCTCCAAAGCCACATGAACCTTTTTGCTTTTTTGCATTTTATGGATCCGGTGCAGAAATTTTCTTAATAACTGGCGCTATTTGATCTTCTTCAGTCTACAAAGTAGCCGAGTTTGTGTGCTACCTATTATTCAACTCACAGGTGGCACTAGTGGAAACGAGGCCTTTGGTTGAGCCTGGAAATGGGCTTTAACACCGGTTCTTCTACGAACCGGTGTTAAAGGGGGGGCCCGTACCAGCGTGGCCCGTGCAGCAAAAAGGAGCCCCCTTTAACACCGGTTCGTGGCACGAACCGGTGTTAAAGGCCCTGCACTAGTGGCCCGCATAGCCCCCCTTTAGCACCGGTTCGTGGATTGAACCGATGTTAAAGAGCGGAGCTATATAACACACCGCACACCCCTCTCTTCCATTTTTTCCACTCTCTCTTTTTGGAGCCTAGCAAGAGGGTGAGAGGTGTGCTAGTTTGCATATTTTTCCTATGCACAAAAGGTGTTCGGTGAAATGCCCGAGAGCTCAAAATAAGTTTTCTCATTGCTCTTTCCTTCTCGGTCGAGGTCGGAAATTATCCTTTCATGTGTCATTGATGTACTATATATAAATGGTCATCTCCCTATTAATTTTTGATATATACTATATATTAATGAAGATGAACCGGCAATGGATGTACGGTGACCGACACACTTCCGAGTACATTACGGGCCTCCAAAATTTAATCGTTGTGGCTAATGCAAACCGTGGTCACAATGGTTTTATGTACTGCCCGTGTGTTCACTGTCAGAACAAGAAAGACTACTCAAATACCAGAACCATTCACGCCCACATGCTTCTTTCCGGTTTCATGCCCAACTATAATTGTTGTACCAAGCACGGAGAAAAAGGGGTTGTGATGGAAGACAACAAAGAAGAAGAGGATGATGACAACTATCATAATATGTATCCTGATGATGATACTGCAACCGGGGTAGATAATGAAGATCAAGAGGCAGCAGATGGCCCCGCTGATGACGTTCTTGGTTGGGCCATTACTGATGCAAAGGAAGAATGTGAAACTGAAAAGGAGAAGGAGAAGCTGGAGAAGATGTTAAAGGATCACAAAACATTGTTGTACCCAACTTGAGAAGATGGCCACAAAAGCTAGGTACCACACTGGATTTGATGCAATGGACGGCAGAGAACGGTGTGACTGACAGCGCATTTTCAAAGTTGTTGGTAAAAATGAAGAATCTTCTTCCAAGAAATAATGAGTTGCCCGACAGTATATACCAAGCAAAGAAGGTTGTCTTCCCTCTAGGATTAGACGTGCAGAAGATACATGCCTGCATTAATGACTACATCCTCTACCGCGGTGAGAAGTACGAGAATTTGGATGCATGCCCGGTATGCACTGCACTGCGGTATAAGATCAGACGAGACGATCCTGGCGATGTTGAGGGAGAGGCCCCTAGGAAGAAGGTTCCTGCCAAGGTTATGTGGTATGCTCCTATAACACCACGGTTAAAACATCTCTTCAGAAATAAAGAGCATGCCAAGTTGTTGCGATGGCACATGGAAGACCGTAAGAAAGACGCAATGTTGAGACACCCCGCTGATGGGTCACAGTGGAGAAAAGTCGAGCGAGAGTACCCGGACTTCGCATGTGACGCAAGGAACTTAAGGTTTGGTCTAAGTACAGATTGCATGAATCCTTTTGGTGAGCAGAGCTGCAGTCACAGCACCTGGCCTGTGACTCTATGTATCTATAACCTTCCTCCTTGGTTGTGCATGAAGAGGAAGTCAAGAAGGAGGAGGGGTTGAGGTAGACAAGAAGTACGGACTGACAACAGTGGATCTCAACAATCTTATGAAGGTAGACAAGAACTTAGACGAACCATTCGTCTTAGCCAATGATGTGGCTCAGGTTTTCTATGTGAAGGACATGTCTACCAAACCGAAAAAAAAGAAAAAATAAGAAAACAGATACATCACACGATGAGCCAAAGCGTCACATAGTTCTTTCAGGGAAAAGAAACATCGTGGGAGTGGAGGACAAGACAGACATGTTAGAAGATTATAATAAGTTTGATGAAATTCCGCCCTTCAGAGTGAAGACTGACCCAACCATCCTGTTAAACGGTGCTGATACTCCATGGTTACGGCCGACGCGATCATAAGATTGACTATATGTATTAATTGAGCCATTTTTGGCACACATATGTATCTCAACATGGAAATCAATGTCATATTTCTTCTGTTAACATTATATGCATTAAATGAGCCATTTTTCTTCCTGCCATTTCTTCCCGCCATTTTTCTTCCCGCCAGTTCTTCCCTCCAGCCATTTCTCACTATATATATATGTAGGGTTGGCCTCCATTGTCATTCCACATCTCTAGACTCATATCTGCAACCTCATCACTATTTCCCATGGCTTCCACCGTAGCACTAACTCCCAGGGAGGCGGAGGCGCTTTGAGCCTCGAACTACCCCTGACCGCCGGGATACTGTGTCCCCGTCGGCTGGATGCTGAGCGCCGGAGGCGTGTCAGTTCCTCCTGTACCTCTAGGTGTGGAGCGCCGGATGGCCATCACGAACCACTACTACTTTGAGCTCACGCCGGAGCAGCGAAGGAATCCCAGATGGCATCCCGACTATTTCCCTACTTGGGAAGCCTTCTTCGGGGATCAGTGTGAGAGGGCACTCGCCAGGCACGAGGAGGATGGCCAACCTCCTCCGAACTTCAACGAGGCCGGCCGTCGGCTATGGTGGCGCGGTCGGACTCTCCAGAGCGTCATGGCCTACGACACTGCCGCCGACTCTAACCCCCGTCTGCGTTACCCTCAAGTCCAGCCCACGCGTACTCAACCTTCAAGGTTCAATTACGGCGACCCCGACAACGACAGCGATGACGGCGGAGGCGAGTACGACGACTACAGTGGAGAGTATTACAGGTGTAGGCAGGAGCATGACTGAATCACTCCAACATTCTGAAACAAGTTCGGCCGATTGTGACTTACTCTGCCCATGTATCTTAATTTTCAGTTCTTTTATGTATCTTAATTTTCAGTCGTGCTTTATGTAACTTACTGTTAGTTGCATTTTGTACTTTACTTCCAGTTCTATCTCATTCACAAAATGACCTATCTCATTCGAGGTTTCTTGGCTTTCGGGTCAAATGACCAATGTTATGGATAGAATCAAGGCATAGTTTGTGATAATGTGGCCATATTGTGAATACATGTGCATCATGGCATGGCAAACAATGTGGCAAGAGGAAGTTTTCCTTTTTGTCGCACCAAAAAGGCATTTTCCATTTTTCTGAGCATAAAAAACGGACGGTTTTGTGAAGCAACCACCAAATGGCTAATTCAAAAAACTACCACCACATTTTACAAAAATACTAGACCACCTTATATGGACAATGTACCAACAGGGGGATCTGAAACCTTTCCGTCCACCTCTGGTGAAAAAGACAAATTCCTGCCGAATCGGTAGGAAGTGGGTCAGATATGAACTACAGGTACATGATAAGATGCTCATGATTTTTTACAAAAATCATTTTTAGGTTCACAATATGCTATTTTATCAAAAATCCAATGCAAGTTGAGCGAGGCTTGGCCCCGAGCTAAGAATCTCCATGCACGTTGTTCGATAAAGTTTGACGATAGTTTAAAACGGGGATAATAAATTAAAAAATGATCGAAACAATGCGAAACCTTCACGTGGTGTTATATTATGTGACATAGTTAGAAGGAAAAATATCAAACTTGGTATATTGATTATGTCTCAAAAAAACCTTCACAAAATGACCTATCTCATTCGAGGTTTCTTGGCTTTCGGGTCAAATGACCAATGTGATGGCTAGAATCAAGGCATAGTTTATAATAATGTGGCGTGCATCATGGCATGGCAAACAATGTTGCAAGAGGAAGTTTTCCTTTTTGTCACACCAAAAAGGCATTTTCCATTTTCCGAGCATAAAAAACGGGCGGTTTTGTGAAGCAACCACCAAATGGCTAATTCAAAAAACTACCACCACATTTTACAAAAATACTAGACCACCTTATATGGACAATGTACCAACATGGGGATCTGAAACCTTTCCGTCCACCTCTAGTGAAAAAGACAAATTCCTGCCGAATCGGTAGGAAGTGGGTCAGATATGAACTACAGGTACATGATAAGATGCTCATGATTTTTTACAAAAATCATTTTTAGGTTCACAATATGCTATTTTATCAAAAATCCAATGCAAGTTGAGCGAGGCTTGGCCCCGAGCTAAGAATCTCCATGCACGTTGTTCAATAAAGTTTGACGATAGTTTAAAACAGGGATAATAAATTAAAAAATGATCGAAACAATGCGAAACCTTCGCGTGGTGTTATATTATGTGACATAGTTAGAAGGAAAAATATCAAACTTGGTATATTGATTATGTCTCAAAAAAACCTTCACAAAATGACCTATCTCATTCAAGGTTTATTGGCTTTCGGGTCAAATGACCAATGTGATGGCTAGAATCAAGGCATAGTTTGTAATAATGTGGCGTGCATCATGGCATGGCAAACAATGTTGCAAGAGGAAGTTTTCCTTTTTGTCGCACCAAAAAGGCATTTTCCATTTTCCGAGCATAAAAAACGGGCGGTTTTGTGAAGCAACCGCCAAATGGCTAATTCAAAAAACTACCACCACATTTTACAAAAATACTAGACCACCTTATATGGACAATGTACCAACAGGGGGATCTGAAACCTTTCCGTCCACCTCTGGTGAAAAAGACAAATTCCTGTCGAATCGGTAGGAAGTGGGTCAGATATGAACTACAGGTACATGATAAGATGCTCATTATTTTTTACAAAAATCATTTTTAGGTTCACAATATGCTATTTTATCAAAAATCCAATGCAAGTTGAGCGAGGCTTGGCCCCGAGCTAAGAATCTCCATGCCCGTTGTTCGACAAAGTTTGACGATAGTTTAAAACGGGGATAAAAAATAAAAAAATGATCGAAACAATGCGAAACCTTCGCGTGGTGTTATATTATGTGACATAGTTAGAAGGAAAAATATCAAACTTGGTATATTGATTAAGTCTCAAAAAAACCTTCACAAAATGACCTATCTCATTCGAGGTTTCTTGGCTTTCGGGTCAAATGACCAATGTGATGGCTAGAATCAAGGCATAGTTTGTGATAATGTGGCCATATTATACATACATGTGCATCATGGCATGGAAAACAATGTTGCAAGAGGAAATTTTCCTTTTTGTCGCACCAAAAACGCATTTTCCATTTTCCGAGCATAAAAAACGGACGGTTTTGTGAAGCAACCACCAAATGGCTAATTCAAAAAACTACCACCACATTTTACAAAAATACTAGACCACCTTATATGGACAATGTACCAACAGGGGGATCTGAAACCTTTCCGTCCACCTCTAGTGAAAAAGACAAATTCCTGCCGAATCGGTAGGAAGTGGGTCAGATATGAACTACAGGTACATGATAAGATGCTCATGATTTTTTACAAAAATCATTTTTAGGTTCACAATATGCTATTTTATCAAAAATCCAATGCAAGTTGAGCGAGGCTTGGCCCCGAGCTAAGAATCTCCATGCACGTTGTTCGACAAAGTTTGACGATAGTTTAAAACGGGGATAAAAAATTAAAAAATGATCGAAACAATGCGAAACCTTCGCGTGGTGTTATATTATGTGACATAGTTAGAAGGAAAAACATCAAACTTGGTATATTGATTATGTCTCAAAAAAACCTTCACAAAATGACCTATCTCATTCGAGGTTTCTTGGCTTTCGGGTCAAATGACCAATGTGATGGCTAGAATCAAGGCATAGTTTGTGATAATGTGGCCATATTGTGCATACATGTGCATCATGGCATGGAAAACAATGTTGCAAGAGGAAGTTTTCCTTTTTGTCGCACCAAAAAGGCATTTTCCATTTTCCGAGCATAAAAAACGGACGGTTTTGTGAAGCAACCACCAAATGGATAATTCAAAAAACTACCACCACATTTTACAAAAATACTAGACCACCTTATATGGACAATGTACCAACAGGGGGATCTAAAACCTTTCCGTCCACCTCTGGTGAAAAAGACAAATTCCTGCCGAATCGGTAGGAAGTGGGTCAGATATGAACTACAGGTACATGATACGATGCTCATGATTTTTTACAAAAATCATTTTTAGGTTCACAATATGCTATTTTATCAAAAATCCAATGCAAGTTGAGCGAGGTTTTGTCAGATTCCAAAGTATACAAAAGATGCGGCATTTAAATATCCAAACAGTTCAAAAATGTTAATACAAAAGATCAGATTTTCTTGTGCGGAGACGACGAGATCGACTTCAACATTCAAGACTTGCATTTTCTATCTAATCAGAAGGAACTCGACAAAGCTGTCATCAGCCTTTATTGTGTGTAAGTACTATTTATGTAATTTCTATCTCATCTCATTCACTTCATTAATTGCATGTATATATATATGCTCACCATATATGTATATACTATTATGCTAGAAAAAGGTTATGGAATGCATGAAAGGAGGCCCTTTTGACATTGGGTTCGTTGACCCAAATAGAGTTCATGAAGAAGTGGTAAGACACAAACCCTGGCAAATAGAAGATTTCTTGCTAAGGTCTTTACTGAGACAACAAACCAAAAGGGAAATACTATTGCCTTACAACTTCTCGTGAGTACTGTTACCCTCTCTTGTACACATTCTATTTTGGCTAACTCGATGTTAAGTGTAACTGATGATGAGTTATGCGTGCGTAGGTTCCACTTTATTCTGCTAGTCATTCAACCTGACTCAGGAAAAGTCCTTGTAATGGACTCGTTACGAAAATAAAAAGAGCTATGGGCAGACCTTAGAGATATGCTCCAAAGGTAATTTCAATCATATTATCGCACTAGATCGGCAACTTTCGTGACAACAAGTAATTAATTACTCCTTTATCTATTTTCTTTGCCAGACAGGGTTTGGAAAAGGTTCACGGGCAGGGCCGTGGGTGAATGGTCAGAAGAACTAAAATTTGTAGACCAAAATGTAAGTAATACTAGCTAGCTAGGTCTGCGTATCTCTTTGATTCTGCTTCCAATTCCATTATATCATGCTTTATTGATTATTATTTTGATTGAACTCTCTATTCTCATAAAGTGCGCGCATCAGGGACCCGGCAATAACTTATGTGGATACTATGTTTGCGAGTTCATTCGCAACACGATATGTGCGACGGGCCAAGCCGCACTAGAACAACTTAGAGTAAGTAAAAAAAGTACACAACATTATTTTATTACCATCAATTGTGTTGAGTTTTATTCTTATATATATATATTGACCCCATTCTTCATATATATTTAGATCGAACGGATGCGGGACCAACTCCTACCATTTGACCCCATACGAGCCATTCAAGAGTAATTGGTGGGGTTCATACTTGATGAGGTCGTCACGCCTGGCGGAGAACTCTTTAGATGCTTGAACGTGTTTGTCTTGTACTTGATGCTTCAACGTTTACGGAGAATACCACACAATGACGATGTTTGTGTATAATAATAGTTGATTAATTATTCATGTACTCGTATGTACCCACGAGGATGTATGTGTATATACCACTCCCGATCGATTCCCCCTCCCCCTCCCGGCCCGTCCCCGCCGTGCCGCAGAAATACGCCCAGAACGGGGCGGCAGCAGAACTCTGCCGTGGCAGAGATTTAGGCTATTTTCCTGCCGCGGCAGAACTCTGCCACGGTAGAGATTTATCTCTTTTTCCTACCGCGGCACAGAACCTTTAACACTGGTTCGTGTTACGAACAGGTGTTAAAGGGGGAGGGGCTGAGCGCTGCGGTAGCCCCACGTGTGCCACCCTTTAACACCGGTTCGTATAAGAACCGGTGTTAAAGGGGAGGGGATCTAACACCGAACCCACAACAACGGTTCCAGAACCGCTGTTAGAAGGCCTTATGAACCGGCGTTAGAGGCCACCATCTGCACTAGTGTGGTGAAATCGATCTCCATCTTTAGTGAATAAAAGCCACCTTTTTGCTTCCAAAATTTGTGTAAATCTTACTTAAATCAAATCTTATAATCTGTAATTCCAATCAAAATATTTTATATATGAAACTTATTAAAAAATTGCTTGAATAATTTGAATCTGAACTTTGTCTACTATTTTGAATAATTCAAATTGTGCCAACTAATTAAATGCTCTCGTGGCCAATTAAGTTCCATAAATCATATCTGTTAAACCGTAAGTTGGAATGAAAAGAATTATATGTAAAAATTAATTAGAAAAAGATAAGGAATCTCATCATGCCATACATACATCTGTTTTAATCATGCATCAATTAATTTCATGATACTTTTGCACTGTTAACTATGGTACGTGGGATGTCTTAAAATCAAAGTAATAACCCTCTTCCATTAAAATTCAAGTAGATCATTTAAGCCATTTGATACCAAGTTAACAACATTTAATTCTAGTGATTAGAGTAATAACTCGAACCGTCTTTCTAAATAGTCGGAATTTTGATTCTGCTTAATATTGTTGCATCGCATCTTTGACATGTCATACATCATAAATGCATCATGCCCGATCTTTCTGTAATAGTATTAAATAGTGTATCCGCTGTTTCTGTTAGTGCTTTGCTTCTTCACGGATTAGGCCGATGAGTTGATGCGAGTGTCAACCCGATCTCGATCAAAACATCGGCAATATTTTCAGGCGAGCATTCTCCCTCTTTCTACCTATTTTACATTTCTAGTCTTTATTTCCTCATGTTGATCTATTACTATCCGTGTTGCGATGCTATAGATTTCGTACCCCTTTATACTTTCCTGCAGCCTCTATATTGCCATGGACACCTCATATTACCTGTTGTTTGGTAGATAGTCGGCCTTGCAAGTCGTAGATGCTTGCTTAGTGCTGCTTCGTATCGTCAATGTTCCAATGTTGTTGGGTGGTTGGCATATGCTTATTGGTGGAGATGATCATAAATTTAATTATGTTTTAATAACTAAAATTAAAATTAGGTAAATAATGCAGAGACACCGGTGGGTAATAGACAATATTTGGTTTTTAACCACTCACCGGTGTCCCGTAGGACCGCGAGTTCTTGACACCTGTTGCGAGATCAAGCGCGCTAACCACAGGTGGGGTGTGTGGGCACCCCCATCGATTTAGTACCTGATTTCAAATTACTGTACTGGGGGCCACAAAGTAGTTTGGGGCTTTATTACTATCCTGTACTTATGCCATGATTTAATTGTTTATTTACGATTGCGCGTGGAGCGCCTGTACTGTTTAGGAACAAAGGTGGGATGTTTTCCGCGGTATCGATAAGCCCAGTCACACTTTCGGGTTCCTAGTAGTTTACAGCCATTGACACAAACCCTGGGTCCGTCTCAAAGACCGGCTAGCTTAGTGGGGTGGCTCCCTATGCTTGCTTTGGGTCTGGGAAATGTCGTGTTCGAAACCCCATCGACATACTGTTGGGTGTATGTTTTGCGATCTTCTACCTACCTGATCTGACAACAAGGGTGTAGGTGCGTGTGGAAACTTTGGTGCACCCCTGCAGGGTTAAATCTCTTCGAGAAGCCGTGTCCGCGGTTATGGACGACTTGGAGCACATTTCTCGATCATAGACAACTATAACTAAAGTTCACTGTTATAATATGACTTGTACCTTACATGACTAGTAAGTTGGATAACCACCATGTTAAAGAATGAATAAAACTTCCAACTATTTGAGTTTCCTCGGATTGACTTCCTCGTTTGGTCTCAAGGGGGAAATACCAGGATGGGTATGTTTGGTGGAAGTATTAGGTTGGTTCCGAATAGGTCTTTCTTACCCCTGTCTGATAGCCGACAGTTATATCAAGTCTCTATAGGTTGTTTAGTACATGCTGCGCTGCCGCTTCCGTCCACCATACCTATGTAGGCGAGGACCGCCGAATTTTAGTCTCGCCGTGTACTGGCCTCAGTACTGATCGCTCTCTTTTTCCTTTGCCCTTTGTCGGCACCCCTTTTGTTTTAGTAGGTTTTGAGATCGACGTCGTTAGCAGGGTTACCCTTCCGTCTTGGCCTGGGCAGGGTTATGGACGCCATTGGTTATTCTTTAGGGCTCTTAGCTCAATTTGCATCTTGTCCGTACTCGGACGCTGTATCGTTTTCAAGGTGATTTGGATCTTTCTACTATATATTTGTATTAATGACTCACGTAGTCGTTTTTGTATATATATATATGTTTTGTGGGTTACATCGTGGACTATTGTGTAATGATATTACTTTGTTTGCCACCGGCATGCAAGTGCCTAGTGGGCACCTTTGAATCTTTTCTATGCGGGTTTGGCGGGAATCGCTAAAACTGGCATATAGTCAATCCGAGGGTGTTACATTAGCAAAAGGGCAGGCCGAACCTGGGTAAAAAATGATTGTGTGTGCTTTGTGCATGTATCATGAGATTTCTACGATGAAGTTTAGGCTGAAAAGCCTTCGTGCCCACTACCGAACAAATAGGGGGTTCCAAACATCCCCGATGTCCATTTTTGCGAGACACGACATCTAGCATGCCAGGTAGGGGGTGCTGGCGTTTTCAGGTTCAACAATCAACTTCAACATCAACGGCTTTGTGAGATTCATCATCGTCATCGTCATTGACGTCCTCTCATCTTCGTGTTAAATATCAACATCAACCGCGCCACTGCCAACCATGGCGTTGAGGAGAGGTGTTGGCGCCGGGACCGACCCTTACACGATAGACTCATTGCGCTACATGGACTCGCTCCCACGCCCTTCCCACGACTGGGGGCTTGCATGTCGAGCCTCATGCAAGGGGATTTTAACATAAGGGGTCCAAGTTCCATGTAATCGCTGTGGTTCACAAACTTGGGCTACCAGACACTGAGAATGCAATTTCGAGCAAAATTCGTCCTACCCCTACCAAATACAAACTTTCCGTCAACTGCCCCATGAAGGATATGTTCGGGACCTCCATGTCAATACTCTGTCCGTGACGCGAGCGCCAAGTCAGCAACCATGTAAACAAAACATGGAACTATACCCCCCTTAGAGCATGGACGAAATTCACAAATTCACTCCCTCCTTCGCATAAACCCTAGTACTGCCGGCGGAGAAATCCCGCATGCTATGCCCATCGTTTCGAGGCACTAGCCAGCCTCCGTCGCCCGACGAGATGAGCAACATGGAGGATGGAACATCATCGTACCCTAAAAGAAGTGTTGGATACATGCGGGTGATCAACTGTTCTCTTTACTTTTTGCACTAACTATAACTGCAAGCTGTCTATTGATCTGAAAGAGATAGATCGAACCTAGAATTGTTTGCTGGCTGAACATCGACATACAAGTTCTTATTTTTTTTCCCCAAATTTTTTACAACTAGGGTCCCCCTAGAGACCCCTTACATGGTTTCGATACGTGTCGGCGGCTACCAACATAAATTAGAAAATGGGAAGGGCAAGTGGAATTATGTTAATTGTGTCATGACAAAAGAAGCATCGTCTCATATTTTCACTATCCCTGGTATGGTTGTTGCTCTGCGTAAAAATATTGAAATGGGGCCGACGCAGACTTCACGGTTCAACTTCATGGATGAACAAGGCAGCAAGTTTACTATAAAGAGTGACAGTCATATATCTGGGTTGCCGAAACGGTGTCCAAGGGCTTGAATGTTTCTCCTGGATTATAGAATACTAGATGTGGTAGCTACTTCCACTCCTAGTCACCCTTCTATTCAAGCTCAGGGTGGTCTGACTCAAAGCCCTGCTGCTATTAAGAAAAATGTGGTTCCTCGTCTACGCCATGATTCTACAGCGCAACCTCCTTGTAGGAGTGCCCATTTTTCCATGGTGCAAAACCCTGTTGTGGATGCAGGTCGGGATTCTGAATATGCTGGTGTTCTTGCTCAGCCTGCTAGTGACCCAATCCCTATTGCTATTGTGCAAACTAAAGATTCGGGAGGCCGCCCCACTATTGTGGAATCTGCTAGTGTTGTTGCTCATCCTGCTACTGACCCAATCCCGGCTGCTGTTGTGCAAACTAAGGCATCGGGAGGCCACCCCGCTGTTGTGGAATATGCTAGTGTTATTGCTCAGACTGCCACTAACCCAATCCCAGTTGCTGTTGCACAAACTAAGGCTTCACGAGGCTGCCCTGCCATTGTGGAATCTGCTGGTGTTGTTGCTCAGCCTGCTACTAACCCAATCCCTGCTGCTAGCCGCCCTGCTGTTGTGGAATCTGCTGGTGTTGTTGCTCAGCCTGCTACTGATCTAATCCCTGTCGCTGTTGTGGAAACTAAAGCTTTGGGAGGCCGCCCAACTATTGTGGAATCAGCTGGTGTTGTTTCTCAGCCTGCTATTGACCCAATCTCTACTGCTATTGTGCAGACTAAGGTTTCGGGAGGCTGCTTCACTGTTGCCAGAAATTCTTGTGTTGTTGCTTCGTCTACTATTGACCCAATCCCTACAGCTGTTACGAAAACTAAGGCTTCGCGAGGCTACCGTGCTGCTGTGGAATCTGCTATTGTTGTTGATCAGGCTGCTACTGACCCAATCCGTGTTGCTGTTGTACAAACTAAGGCTTCGGGAGGCCGCTCTGCTGTTGCCAGAACTGCTGGTGTTGTTGCTCACCCTGCTCTGACCCAATCCCTGTTGCCGTTGCGCAATCTATGGCTTCGCGAGGTCTCCACACTATTGCTATTGCCAGAACTGCTGTCTTTGGTGCTGGTCCTCCTCAAACCCGTGGTGAGTTCAGCGTGTTGCTGCTGCTGTGGCTACTTGAAGACCTGTTGTTGAGGAGAAAGCCCATGGTCTAGACTCTGGTACTGTCATTGAACCTCTGGGTGGTTTCGGTCCAGAGGAAACTAGTGATTTCAAGGTACATTTTTGTATCAGTGTTGAGAAGTTCACTACAAAATTAGATGATGACATAGAAAAATTCTTCGACGACATTGATTTAATCGTTGGCACATACGATCCTAAATTGGTACAGATATCTGAACTGATAGCAATGGTACATGAGAAGGTGGAGTGGGGGTCCTCCCAGGAAGAACATTGGGCAGTTTTTGCTTACAATAACAAAAAGTCTATAGAAGTAAAAGTTGCAAGTGATTTAGTCATACCGTTAAATAGGATGAGTCGAACTAGACGGGAAGTGTACCTGTTTGTGCGCCTGCTAACGGTTGGATAGGAATTTGAGGTTGGCAATGATAAAGATGAACTTGTAAAAAACATGACTGACCTAATGCATGAACTTTCCCGTGGTTGTTCGAGTGACAGTAGCTTATAATAGAGGAGAGACTTACAGGGGAGCAACATAAAGAGGAGTAGGAAGAGCATTCCCAGAAGGAGCCCCCGAAGAAGGCCATCACCTAGTATACCACGCTAGAGAATAGGATACCCAAGAGTTGCATGAAAAAAGATAACATGCCGAAGAGTACACCCCTGATATCCGGTCATAATGCAACACCGAGTAGTAGCAGAAAAAAATATAAGAGGGCCAGACCGATGATGAACGAGGTGGTGAACACACCCAGGAGCAGCAACGAAAAGGCTAAGGTGGCTTCCGCGAAGGATACCACACCCAATAGTGGCGGCAAAAAGTTAGCTTGAAGAGGAACACGCCGCAGAGGTCCGACAATAATGCCGGCATGAAGGAGAACACACCCAATAGTGGCGGCAAAAATGCTAGCTTGAAGAGGAACATGCCACAAATGTCCAGCAATAATGCCGGCGCGAAGGAGAACACACCCAATAGTGGAAGCAAAATGGCTAATTCGAAGGGGGACACACCGCAGAGGTCTGGCAATGATGTCGGCACGCAGGAGCCAACACCCGTGAGGGGAAGCAGGAAGGAGATCACATCGAGGAGTAGCAGCAAAAAGGTTAGTTCAGTGAGGAACGCAACACAGAGGTCAAGCCCTAATGGGGCTACCATCACGAATGATACCATCATGAAGGATTCAATCAGGAAGGAGGATGCACACACAAAGAGCAAGAGGTTTTTGTACAGTTGATTTGAATAGAATCTGATTACTGTTTGTCTGCTAAGGAACATGTGGTGCATGACAGACCATGCCCTATGGTTGCAGCAGCACCAATAGAGCGTCTGGGAGAAAGTAGAGTTCCGGGGACGTATATTGGGTCAATGTTTTGGTCCATGTAGGTGCAAATGATGGTGCAGCCCCACCCCTAGGAGTCAATACGGTGTGTGCAATACTAGGCATTTGTGAGGATGGTGAATATTCTGAATCAGATGTAGAAGATGGCATTATGGAGAATCAAGAATCTGGTGATGATGAGATAGACGAGACACTTAAGGATGGGGCTGGCATTCCAGTTGATGACTTGGGTACCGGCGTAGAAGAGATGATACATGACCATGAGGATCCTATAATTTCGGTTGGCACCGATTTCACCAGCATGCGTGAGTTCATGATGACATTCTGGCATTTTTGTATCAAGGGGGAGTTCAGCTACTCAGGTTGTATGCATTGTTCTCAGTCGACGAAGTCGTGAGGTGAGGCGTAGCCCCCGAGCGTGTTATGAAAAGTAATGCAATGAAAAAGAAATTTTGTCCGAGGGACTTAGCTTTTATTCATAGTATAACGAGTAGATACATTGTTCGGCTGAGTAGCCTTATTGAAATTAAAGAGGTAGCTATGGGTAGAAGTGTTGTAGTTGTGCGACGTTCCATGGGTTGGAGTATTCGACTCCTGACTTGACGTCCATGAGACGATAGGCGCCACCTGGGATGACTTTGGTGACGATGTAGGGTCATTCCCAGGGTGACTCGAGCTTCTTCGGCCACTCTTGCTTGAGTCGTAGGATGAGATCACCTTCGACCAAGGACCTTGGGCGCAGTCGACGGCTATGGTAGTTGCGGAGACTCTGCTGGTAGACCGTTGAGCGAGCCATGGCGATGTTGCGTGCTTCGTCGAGTGTGTCGACGGCATATTCCAGTGCGGCCGTTGATTCAGCTTTGCTGTAGGTGACGACCCGTGGGGCCTTGTGGCGTACCTCTGCAGGCAACACGGCTTCGGCTCCGTGCACCATAAAGAAGGGTGTGTAGCCAGTTGAACTGTTCAACGTTGTACGCAGGATCCAGAGTACGGAGGGTAGCTCCTCCACCTAGGCTCTAGCGCGCCATTTGAGTGGGCATAGCAGGCGTTTCTTGATGCCGCTCCCTATGAGGCTGTTGGCCGTTTCGACCTGTCCGTTGGTCCGCGGGTGCGCCACAGAGGCGTATGATATGTTGATGCCGAGGCCCTCGCAGAAGTCCTGGAATTCCTTCAAGATGAAGTTCGAGCCGTTGTTCGTGATGATGCTATGTGGCACGCCGAACCTGTACACTATGGACTCGAAGAATTTGACGGTAGTTTTGCCGCTTTGGTTGGTGACGGGCATGGCCTCGATCCACTTGGTGAACTTGTCGACTGCGACCAGGAGGTAGACGTGCCTTCCTTTCGATGACTTGGGTAGTTTGCCGATCATGTCAAGGCCCCATTGGGCGAAGGGCCATGCTAGTGGTATGGGCCTTAGCTCCGATCCTGTTACGTGCGGCTTGTCCACGTACCTCTGGCAGGCGTTGCACCTTCGGACGATGTCCTTAACATCGTTCATGGCCATTGGCCAATAGAATCCATCTCGTAGAGCTTTGGCGACTAGGCGCAGATGCCTGCATGATGGCCGTAGATGCCCTCGTGGATTTCTTGAAGGATGGTTTTGCCATCACCGATGGTGATGCACCATTGGAGTACACCCGAATTGCTACACTTGTATAGCTTGCCGTTGATGATGGTGAAGGCCTTGGACTGGCGAGATATGCGCCAGGCGTCTGTCGGGTCATCAGGCAGTTCTTTGTTTATCAGGTACGGATGTGTCCATGTCTCTTTAACCTCCATGACCTGCATCAGGCTGACCAGTTTGGCCTCGATGTCGAGTTTTTCGGTTCCTTCATGTCCTTTGAGTGGCGCATTCACCAAGTGTTCCGCTTCTTCGGGTGATCCCTTGGGGAATTTCCTTTTGATAGAGGGTACACAGATTTGTTCGAGGAACACACCTGGTGGCACCCGTGCGCAGGTGGAGCCAATGTTGGCGAGTCTATCGGCTTCCTTGTTGCTTTCTCTTCCAATGTGCCAAAGCTCGCAGCCGTCGAAGTCTCCTTCGAGTGAGTTATAGAGCGCGCGTTATGCGATCATGTTGGCGCTGTGAGGGTCGCACTCGTTCATCGTCTGCTAGATGACAAGATTCGAGTCACCGTAGATGACTAGGCGCGTTGCGCCGATGATATTGGCCATCCTCATGCCGTGGATGAGGGCCTCGTATTCGGCCTCGTTGTTGGAGGCGCGAAATTTCATTTGAAGGACGTATTTCAACTTGTCGCCTTGAGGGGACGTCAGTATGACACCAGCCCCTGCTCCGGCCTCACGCTTGGAGCCATCGAAGTGCATCATCCACGATTGCGTCATGTCCGGAGTGTCCGGCAGCTGTAGCTCCATTCAGTGGGCGAGGAAGTCAGGGACGAACTGAGATTTGATGGCCTTGCGCCGCTCATAGACTATGTCTAGAGGGGATAGCTCAATTCCCCATAGGGCTACGCGTCCCGTTGCTGCGGGGTTGTTCAGGATGTTGGACAGTGGCGCCTCGTTGACGACCATTACCTAGTGCTCCTGGAAGTAGTGGGTAAGCCGAGGAGCCGTCATGAATACGCCGTAGGTGAGCTTCTGGTAGTGAGGGTACCTCTGCTTTGTTGGTGTTAGGACCTCGCTGAGGTAGTAGATTGGGCATTTGACCCCATGGGTCTTGCCATCTTCGGGTCATTCGACCATGAGTACGGTGCTTACCACCTGGTGCATGGCTGCAATGTATAGCAGTAGAGGCTCTCACTCCTTTGGCATGACCAGAACGGGTGAGGTGGAGAGAAGCCATTTGAGGTCCTCGAATGCGTCGTCTGCTTCGGGTGTCCACTCGAACTTGTCAGCTTTGCGCAGTAGCTGGTAGAAGGGCAGGGCCTTCTCACCCATGCGGCTGATGAACCTGCTCAGCACCGCGATGCGCCCAGCTAGCTGCTGGACACCTTTGAGGTTCTTCGGTTTCTCCATGGTCAATATGGCCCCGATTTTCTTTGGATTCGCCTCAATCCCCCACTGAGAGATGAAGTAGCCGAGCAGTTGGCCAGATGGGACGCCGAAGGCGCACTTTTCTGGGTTCAGCTTGATCTTATAGTGATCAAGGTTATCAAAAGTCTCGCGGATATCGTCGATCAGTGTCTTGGCTTCCCTGGTCTTGATGACTATGTCGTCGACATAGACTTGGATGTTGCGACCAATCTGCTTTTTTAGACACGCCTGCATGCACCTCTAGTACGTGGCGCCTGCGTTTTTTAGAACAAAAGGCATGGTGTTGTAGCAGAACACTCTAAACGGTGTGATGAACACCATTTTTTCCTGATCTTCGACCTTCAGCCGAATCTGATTGTAGCCTGAGTAGGCGTCAAGGAAGGAAAGTTTCTCGCATCCTGCGGTCGAATCGATGATTTGATTGATCCACGGTAGAGGGAAGTGGTCCTTGGGACAGTGCTTGTTGAGTGATGTGAAGTCCACGCACATCCGCATGATGTTCGTGTCCTTCTTGGGGACCAGCATAGTATTGGCCAGCCACTCGCTCCCCTTAATTTCTCAGATGAAGTTGGCATCGAGTAGTCTGTTTGACTGGCCTTGCGTGGACTTCTTGGATGCTTGACTGGCCTTGCGTCGGGGAACACATTGAGTGCGTGCTCGGCGAATTCCCTGGGAATTCCTGGCATGTCCACATGACACCAGGCGAAGATTTCCCAGCGCTCACGGAGGAATTCGACGAGCGTGCTTTCCTATGCGGGGCTGAGGTCGTTGGCGATCAGCTCTGTCTTGGAGTCATCCGTTGGGTGGACCTGCACCTTTTTCGTGTTGACCGTGGAGTCGAACGACATGTCCGGTGCGTTTTGCCTGGAGACTAGGGGTGCCTCGTTGTCTGTCACCTCTCGGAGCCTCGTGAGCTCCTCCTGCATGCCGAACAATTGGGAGATTCTGTTGAAGTATCTATCGCAGTGGTCGGATCGGGTGAAGCTTCCCTGGAAGGTGATGACGCCCCTGGGCCCTGGCATCTTGAGCAGCTGGTACGCGTTGTGTGGTACTGCCAGGAATCTTGCGAATACCACACGCCCGAGGATGGCGTGGTACTGTGATCGCCAGTCCACCACTTCGAACTCCAGCCGCTCGTGTCTGAAGTTATCAGGTTGGACGAAGATGACGTCGAGCCATATCTTTCCCAAGGGATATATGCCCTTCCCTGGGACTATGTCGTGGAACATCGTGTCATATTGTTCCAGGCTACACAGCGGGATCCGCATCGCTCCGAGGGTACTGGCGAACATCAGGTTGATGCCGCCGCCGCCGTCCATGAAGACGCGACTCATCTCGAATCCTCTGATCTGCGCCTCGAGCACCAGGGCAACATGACCTGAGCGAGGGATCTGGCGGGGGTGATCCGAACCGTCGAACGTGATGCAGGACTCCGAGCCGCTGAGGTACTCAGGGATGGAAGGTGGAGCAGTCACGGCCAGGATGACCTGTCAGGTGATCTTCTTTTGCACCCTGTTGGTAGGGCGTCCCTTCTGGATCATCAGGGATCCTTTTGGCGGCGGGTATCCGCCTGTGGTGTTGTTTGGAGCAGGTGCAATCGCAGGATTCGACGGTCCAACATGTGGAGGTGGAGGAGCTCCGTGGGCGATATCACCTGGTGAAGGTGCGGGCCCAAACCAAGGTTTCACGATTTGGTGTCGCATTTGGGTGAGACCCTCGCTGAGCTTCTGGAACTCGCAGCAGTCCTTTATCATGTGGTTGGTCTTCTTTTTTCAATCTTGCTTGTCGATGTAGAAGTGGATGGTGCAAGGACCAGACAACTTGTCATATGCCGAGGGCTCGTCGTCACGGCTACGGCATTTCCATGTTTGCGTGGTCCGCCCTTCGTCGTGGAAGTTGCCTCCGCGATATCCACTGCTGTGGTTGCCATCGTTGCATCGGTCGGCGTAGCCAACCGCAACCATGTCGACTCCGTAACGATCATCGTAGACGCGTGATCTTCGCTTGTTGCGGTGTTCTCGCCTGTGGACATAGTCGTCCTCATCATCTGAATGCATTCGGTGGAGGGAATCCTCCCCATATTCACATCGGTTGGCGATGTCCATGAGGTGGTCGAGCGTCTTGGGCTTGATGCGCCCAAGTTCTTCCTTGAAGTCCGGGCGTTTTACACCATCCTTGAAGTCTTCGATTGTCCTTTCCTTGGAGATGTGTGCAGCGGAGTTCTTGATGTTGGACCAGCATAGGATGTACGAGCGAATGGATTCTCCGGTACGTTAGGTGCAGGCGCACAGCTCCTCGATCGAGGCTGGCCTCTTGCTGGTGCCTTTGAAGTTGCGGATGAAGCTGTACGCCAGCTCCTCCCAGCTTCGGATGGAGCCGAAGGACAGGCTACTGTGCCAGATCCGAGTTGCGCCTGTCAGCTGCAGCTGAAGGCATTGTAGCGCGGTGTTTCTGTTACCGCCGTGCATCTTGACGGACGAGAGGTGATCGCTGAGCCAGGCCTTCGGGTCCTGCGTGCCGTCGAACTTCGGAGTGTCCGAAGGGAGCTTGGAATTTTTCGGCATCTGCGTCAACCCAACGGATCTGGTGAAGCATCGGGCTCCACATAGCTCTCCATTGTCATCCTCATCGGATTCGGTTGAACACGCGTGTTTGGCGCGTGCCTTGTCAACCTTGCGCTGGGCGAGGTTGTTTCTAGTGTCGTAGTCGATGCTGCGACGCCTTGGGATCTTGCAACGCCGAGGCAGGCCGTGCTCGTCCTCATCGGATGAGGGTGTAGGGATATGGTTGAATCTGACCGCAGCTTTATTTTTCGGCTCCGCAGGAGCCTCCTCGTGGAGCGCAGCTCCGACGAGTCCGAGACCGGCTAGCGCGGACTTGTGCATGGTGTTTTTCGGGTCACCCACCGGAGGTGGACGGGATGCGAGGTACATGGTGGATGCCATGATTGCATCCTGCGACGTCTTTGGCATGACGTTGCCATTCACGTCCATTAACATGAAGGACGTGTTGAGGGCCCTTGTGGCTTCGCAGCGCGTAGTGGGGTCCATATTCTCCACGCGGGAGCGATGCTTGTTGGCATTGTTGCGATGTGAGCTGGAGCCGCTAGTGGCGGAGAGCATAGCTCGTTGCGCGCTAGACTACAAAGCTGCCTTCTTGCGTTTATCGAGATCCTCCATCAGCTTCACCTGCCGGTTGTGCTCAACGATGAGGAGAAGGTGGTATGCCATCAGCAGATCCCGTGAAGCATTCACGAGTAGGATGATGTTGCCTACCACGGCTTTGCGTGCTTAATGCCATCCGTCCTTGTTGAGGTTGATCTTCTGGTAGGCGTTAACGTCGCCCTCATTGGGCTAGAGGGATGGGTTTCCCCCATTTCCTCCGTTCCCAGCCTGTGGTTTGGGTGGCCGATTGGGTGGTGGGTTGGGGGGTACTCGAACCTGGTGGCAGTTCCGATTCGCCCTGGATGACCACGACGTATTGGTACTGCCCACGGATTGGATCGCTGCTACCACAACTTTCAGATCCGAAACCGTCAGTTCCTTCGTCTGAGGGAGGGCCACACAGATCTGAGTTGCAGCTGCTGTTGTCATATGACTCATATGTCAGCGTCGACATGTGTAACATGCCAATGGGTGGGACCCATGGAGCGGGCCTGATGGATGGTGGTGGCACCCGCTTTGGGAGGCGGAGGGTGTCGGTCTGCCCCACCTGGAAGCAGAATCTCCCCAACGGAATCTCGAAATCGCTCATGGTGGCTGGCGAGTGGGTAGTGAAGTCGAAGGTGTTGATGAGTAGATGACTCGCCGTCGCCGATGAGTTGTAGATCGTTCCAGATGGGACCGTCACGATCGCACAATCAGTGCCCCCAGTTCTCACAGACGGTGCCAATTGACGAGGTTTCGACTCGTCAATGCCCATTGTTATGGACTTGGGTTTTGGAGAAGATGGGGACGCTAGAGATTGCGGAACGGTTAACAGACAAGCAACACGGGGACACGAGGTTTACCCAGGTTCAGGCCCTCGGAGGGAAAACCCTACTCCTGCTTGTCTGCTCTTGATTACGGCGGAACCGAAGGTTACAGGGGTGGGCATATGCAATCTGGCATGAGGTTCCTATGAGGTGAGTTGAGGCCCTCCTCACCGAGCCCTCCTAGCCTTTATATAGATAGGCAGGTCCCGGTCGGAGGTCGAGTCGGTTACAGATTAGGGTTTTGCCCCTTTGAAATTCTATCTACTCTAGTCTTGTTCTCCAAGGATCCGAAGGCGTCATTGGCTTGGGCCACCCGAAATCTCCATAGGCCACGTATCTTGTCGTGGGCCTTCCCTTGGGATGGACCAGGTATGCTAACGTTTTGTACTCGTGGGGTATAACCATGTCACTAGGCTTTGCGAATATTTCATTAGCAAGATTTTTGCGGAAGCCCCAGATCTTCCCTAGTATTGGTCGCACAACATTCATAGCTATGGAAGAGGAGTCAGTTCAACCCTGACATCAAAGTTGATTACATAAACAACAACCTAGCTGAATGCATGAACAACTTGGTGAATGACATAAAAGTTCGCCATGTTCATATGTTGATGGACGGCATACAGGTTATTATCATGAAGTTGTTAAATATAACGAGAGAGTTGGTCGGGGGATTTAGAGGCTTTACCGCTTGTTGTACAACAACTGGATAAGAGAAGCTGAGGGCTTGGTCATCGTAGGGTTCTCCTGTCAAATAGGAGCAACTGTGAGCTGGTTGATATCTCCAAAAACGGCCACAGGGTTGTTGTGAACATCGGGAATCGGGAATGCACCTGCTTAGAGTGGAAGAATACTGGGAAACCATGCGACCACACATTGGTATTCTTCAAGAAAAGAACTCTACCACATTTTGATCAATATTTGTCTGACTACTTCTCTATAGAAAAGTTTAGAGTTGTGTAGGCTGGTTTCGTCGAGCCCTATACGGACCCATCTCAGTGGCCTCAAGTCTAAATGAGTTTTGAGCAGTGTCATCCCGTAACATCCCAACATTTAGAAACCAACGAAGGGTAGATTTAGGAATTTGTGATATTGCATGCATTCATCTGTGAAAATTTTGGTAAATTTCTCGCCAAATAAAAACCTAAAGTGATCAAAGTTTCTTTCATGCTTTGAGATTAGGTATAGTCTTGAAGGATGATTGTTATAGACTTTGATATGATCTTTGTGGATTAGAGTGTTTTGGGAAATGAAATTTCAATTTAGAACTTGAGTGTTTGAATTATAATTCAAAAGGATTTAGAATTATGTTTGAGTATTTTGATTTAATCAAGATAAGATGACTAGTGGCGCAAACCTTAAATAAATAACATAATCAATAAAATGAATATTTATTCCATAATTTTAATAAATAAGTTACAAAAATGTAACTTATGAAAATGAACAACAAACTTTACAATAGTAAATAAATAAGAGAATAATCTTTATATATTAAGTAATAGTACAATCTTTATTACAAAGGAATAAAATAAAAAGTACAAAATAATAAAATAAAGATTACAATTGAATCAGAGAAATATTACAAGTAACTATCTATCAAGAAAAATAAAACCTAGATTAAAGTCTTGAATATTCAAGTCTGGTACCTACAAAACAAACACAAACAAAAAAGAAAGAAAGTTAAGGTTAAAATTGTTTTACTCTCAGACTTGACAGTGAGTTGCACTGTTCAAGGTTCATCATGGAGTAATCTTTTAAGGGGCAAGTTTCACCAATATGAAAGAATATATCTTTCATAATTTGAAGCCATAAGTCAAATAAACAGCAAGTAGGGGCAAGTTTCACCAGCCAAGTAGATGTAACCAGATAAAAGTAACTTCACATCCAGAGCATATCCACAAGGTGTGCAGCAGACACACAAGCAGCACACACACCAAACTGCATGGTGTGTGTTGTCAGCCCAGCAACAACAACTCAATCACACAAAACTGCTCAGCACAGCCGTGGGAAGCAAACCCCACACCATTCTCTGTTGCATACACACCAAGAACAGCAGCCCAGCTAAACCAAGCCAAAGCCAAGCAAGATCACATCAACTAAACCATGGATCATCTCACCAAGATGGTGAAATAAGGAGGGGGTAGAACAGGTGGATAGAAAGGACAAGATCAAGCCACCAGGACCAGGAGGTGGAGGGCTAGATCAAGGACAAGACAAAAACTAGAAGTACAAAGGGGAGCACCAGATCAAGCTAGCCACAAGATCAACAAGAACAACCAACTGTGGTGAGTAGTAACAGACCATCATATAATCTATCTGTCTAAGCTAGACAAATATTTATGAGTTGTCTCATACTCCACTTCTCAGAAAAACACCCAAGTGGGGTAAATCCATCATGGAAGTTTTAAATACTAAAGCAACCAGAAAACTATATAGATCTACCTAGGATCTCAGGGCAACATCATTGATCCTAGTTATCAGGCTACAACTTAAATTTCAAGAATGAATATAGCCAAAAATCTAAACTTCTAGGCACACCTATTAAATAGGAGTAGCACCTTAGAAATTCATCTTATGAATTGATATAATTCATCAAGCCTACAAATCATTTTTCCCAAACTTCAACTCAGGAATCAATAGCTGGTATCACTACCAGAACCAATCCATGAGATATAATAAGAGAAGGGTCTAGTCCCTAGACCTCAGACCAACATCATAGGTCTTAGGGATTTAAGGAAAGAAGTTTCTACTTATCTTTAATGCCAAACTCATCTTAAGCTTGAACAAAAACAAGATAATTAATAGAATCTAGTCTTGTGTGCCATATTCACTACAACAGATTATGTTTACCCCAACTGGCCAAAACTGTTGGCAAAGTTAGAGAGACTATTGGATAAGTTATCTGGCAATAGCCGGCTGTCACAGATTAACTGTTGGGAGTACTTTGTCGGGCATGTAACCCAAAGGCTGAGAGCCATGTTGGCTTTTAGCTTTCATGACAGTGGAGAACTGTTGCCAACCACTAGTGTCGGGTGGGCTACCCAACATCCTGGTGCCCACCAATCACCAACAGTACTATCACAGGTATATATACCTAACCACCCAAAGCCTTGTTGACATTACAAGGACCAACAACACTGTTGTTTATACATAAATGGATTAGCAACTGTACTATCAGAATAATTAGAGCTCAAGTACAAGAAGGCTCTCACAAAATTGTGATGTTTACCCAACATCCACGTCACAGATCTGTTTATCTCGGTCAACAAGTGTACATGTGTATATGACAACATTGTCGCTAAACTAAAAAAAAGTTTTATTGTGCTAAATTTGTTCAAAATTGGAATTAAATTTACTCGGGATCTAGTACTCCCTCTAACCCATATTATTTGACTCAACTTTGTATAGATTCTAGTCTAGATGCGTCCATATCTAGACAAAGTTGAGTCAACTAATATGGGTCGGAGGAAGTACATAAAATGAAATAAATTCGTATGTAAATATATTGAACATCAAATCAGTAGCAAGTACGGTGAAAATTACACACATGTCCTCAAACTATCCTAAAGCACTGATATTCGTTGAACTAGGAAGTAAACTACAAGTCTAGCTTGATGTTCATGGCCAACCTAAAATTAGACTACTAATCCAAAAGAAGATATCAATCATGCATCTCAAATCCTTGAAATGCTTGGTCCAAACCACCTCTCAAGCTCAGCTTGCTCATCATAATTGCCACGGTCACCATCGTTCATATAGTGAGAACTAGTTGGATCATCTTGAGGAGAGTTATTTCTAGTTTGCCGCTGTGCTCCCCCATTCGTAGAGTTGTTCATACCGTCCTAAAAGAAGAAAAAAGGGCGGAACATGATTATATAAGTTGTCCTATATTATATTGACAACCAAAGAGGAACATTCGTTAAATAGCCTAGAAGATTCAGATTCAAGCAACTCATGTATATACGCCTAATAGAATTTCCTAAGGATATATTGGATATAAAAACAGGATGATTAAGTGTATTCTTTGATAGGATATATTGGATATGAAAATAGGATGATTAAGTGTATTCTTTGATAGTAGTGGCAGGATGGCTTGCTAGGTACCAATAAAGGTGAATTACGTTGTGTCATTATTGTCAATCCATTCATTATGTAGGTTACTTCAAGAATTTAACAATATCTAGTTATCAATATTTTTGGGAAGCAAAGTCATTGACTATATTAAGAAAACGATTGTCAATTTTGGTCCACCCAAAGTTCCACGAGAGGTCATAATAATTCAATATCAAGGAAACTGTTGGCCAGATATTCATTATCAAGGAATCACTTCAAACATGGATATAATATAAAGTTACCAATTGATTGTTTGTACAGAAAATAGCATACGTATTCCAATGTATCTTCATAAAATAAAATCAGTACTAAGTACATGAAGAGAAAATAATCACTTCAATTTATAGAACATGACTTAGAATGCACCATATATTAAGTAATTCCCATTAAGATATAGATATTCGATGGCTGCTGATGGTGAAGTCACGTATCAAAGGAACACATGTAGCTAACCAATATTATTGAAGAAAATTACCTGTTCGACACGTGGGGATCCATGGGTAGGGAAAATAGAGGCCAGATTGAGCTGAGGTGGGGGTAAGTGTGTCTGTCCCTGACTATAATACTGTTGAAAATATCAAAATTAGGTGCCTGATGCTGAATATTTGACTATGTATGCAAACTAACCAGGCAACAAAAATAATAACCTGAGCTACTTGTTGATTGAACTAAACAAATGCACTCATCATTGATTGGCGATCCCCTTGTCGTTGTTACTGATCCTGCTGCCTCTGCCGCTTCAACTCTTGAACTTCCTGAGCTAGTCGTATCTCATTTTGACTTGAAGTTTGGGAGCGAGATGGACATGCAATAGTTGACATCTGCACCCTGGAGCTATCAAAGGCTCCGTCCGCAATTGCAAACTTTCCATGAGGCTTTCGTCCAGTATTGTCATACATAACTTGTGGGTCAAAAGGGCCCCTAACCCATGAAACATTTGGGCCATAAGTCTCCATCATCCCGCTGCGGTAGTTGTCCTAAAACAGTGAAACCTTTAACAATATATCATTTAATTTATCAACACACGGAACAACTGTGAAACTATGGGTTACCAGGTGCTCTTGTGCACACTCGTTACGGAGAGGGGGCAGCTCATTGCCCTGGCCTTGCGCCACGGCTTCCTTGGGTGCTCCCATGTGCACGGCAAATGATTCGATCAGGCTAAAAGGCCTCCCATATTTTGCTTCCTTAGAAACACAAATTATAATTCAATAATGATAAAGATGCTAGAATACATTAAATTGATCAACATATATTTTGTGATGGCAGAAATTCAACACATGGATAGAGAACAATTTTACTTGAAGCCGTTCTAATGCCAACAAAGCACTATACAGAGCCAGCCAACCCCAAAGTTTAGAAATTGCTACTAAAACTATATGGAGAAGTGGATTTACAGAAACTAAAGTGGACACAGCAAAACTTACATGGTATTAAGATTAAATATGAATGCATAAATAAAGTGCATACGAGTATTGAGACTATACCATGCATTGCTGGGTACGCGCAATTGATCTTGACCCACCACGATTCACAGCATCTGGCTTACTAAGTCGTGCATTTCTCTTTACGGTGTTAATATTTTTGAATTGTCTTGAACCCCACTTATCACTCAGTTTAAACCAAGGTTCAGTATTCACCCAAGTACCAAAAGGTACACGACGGTACTCATTTGACTCCAGATGGATCACTTTCGCATCATCAAACTTGATAGCTCGATGTAAGACCTCGACATGGTATGCCATCACAACATAGATCCTCACTTGGTATATTTGTTGTGTTGTCAGTTTTGCACAACAATTTTCTAGAGTCTTCATCCATTTATCCTTCATCTCTGGTTGGTCATCGGGCCATTTGTATCTCGCCTAAAACGGAACAAAAACATGAGTTCAAAAATCATGTATTGGATAGATCCACTTAAAGAGACATTTAAGAACATATTTACCATGAAAGCATTCTTGACCTTGTCTGCACATAGCTCAGCAGAAGTGTCTGCATCTGGTCCTCTCATATACCAATGACGCCATTTAGTAGCAGCAACTTCAACTGGTGGGGTCTTTGAAGTATCCGTCACAATCTGAGGGTAATAGTGCCTCAGTAAGGACCCAAGGATGGTATTAGGAACACGATCTTTCTTGTTGAATTGCGCCTCCAACCAATTTCTAGCAAAGAGTCATAGTGCAAAGATAATAGAGGTCACATCAGACTTGTAGTTTTACAGAATGAATCATTTATGCTTAGTATTTACCTATCACCAGATGGTATGAGAGCGATCTTTGCAGCATGGGTTGGTGGTGCTGGAGGAATGCTGTTAGCTCCACGTGGTGTCCATATCCTACCATTGGTGGTTTCGACATGAGACCCAGGCTGTGTGAAATCTTTGTTTTCTTCTTCCTCTTCATCTTCAGCTTGTACATCATTCCTAAGTAACTCCTCATCTTGCTCTTCTCCTACAACCCCACGCCTCTTCCGAGAAGCGCGTATTGCTTGCAAAAGATTACTTTGACGAGTCCTGTACACATGTAAGTATTATAATAATTTTTACATCAATACAAGTATTTAAATACAATTTTCAACATGGCGTATTCACAAGAAGTTATCTGATATGCCCAAAATAAACATTATGGATTCATTACAAAATCATCTTTTGCATAAGAAAATAAAACATAAAACTCATCAAACCAAAACATTAGAAGTCCTCAAACAGGAACATCAAAAGTCATCAGGATCATCGTAGAAATCCTCTAGATCTGAATCATCTCTGGTTGCATCTATGTCGTTACTTATTTCACTAGGTGGTGGCTCATTTCCTTGTTCTTGGATGGTCATATTAGACAACTTGTTTAGAAGCTCAATATCAGAACTATCATGTATCACTTCTGCCTCTCCAACCCCAATATTGTGTTCTAAATCATTGCCCTCTTCAACAGTGAATGTCCCTGAGCTGGTATCCTCTTGATAGAACATGGAACTTGGTGACCCTTCAACATCGCCTACTTCTAGTACTCTCAGGTTGCCACGCTGGGGGGAAGGGTGAACAACCCACCAATTTCGCAAGTCACCAGTTTGGCATGGATATGGAGTGTAGTATACTTGTTTGCATTGGTGGGGAAGAACAAATGGCTCAAAACCAGGAAGCCTTGTGTTAGGATTTATTTCAACTAATCCAATATTTGGGGATTTCCGAACACCAGTTCGAGGATGAAACCAACGACATTGGAACAAAACTAATCTGAATTGTTGCAAACCCTCAAATATGAGCTCAATAATGTCTTCTATCACACCATAGTAGTCAGTAGTGGCTCCATCATCATCTATGCAAGAGAGGAAAACACCGGTGTTTGTAGTAGACAGATTAGACATTGTTTTCTCATATTTCTCAGAGCGGAACCTAAAATTGTTCACATCATATCTAGTTAAACAAGAAACTCTGTTTCGACAACCATGCGATATTTGAGCCAAATCCTTATTTATATCTCCTTGGTTTATGCACTGAAAATTAAAATCACACAGATCATTAAAATCATACGGATCAGTTAATGGCAAATGCTAAAATTGTGAAGTAGTTTAATTGTATGGTAAAAGGGACTTACTAATGATCTAAACCATTCAAATAAATTAGGATGTCCCCTACCAGCACCATTTTTCCTAATCTTATCGAGTTGTTGCTGGGTTGGTCGGCGAGAACCCCTATGCTGCGCGTCATCGAATTTCCTGAAACTTAAGAGGTTACTCAAGATTTTTTTTACATAAATGATATTTATTTGCCACATTTACTACTTAATTTACATAATCATCCATTTCGAGAGTGTTAGTGTAAATATAAAGCATAATAGCATCTTTCTCTTGGCTGCTAATGATTTTTGACCCTCTTCTTCCATGAACACGGCCTGGTACTTGGAATGTGCTAAGACTACAACTGTAGTCGTGACACTCATATCCATCATCATACCTAGGTTTCTTATTACGAATAGACGGAGTAGAACTTGCAAAATATAAGGACACAAAATTTGAAATTTCTTCAGCTATGTAAGCCTCTGCTATACAGCCCTCAACGCGTGCTTTGTTTTTAACCGACTTTTAAGATCCTTCATTAACCTGAAGAAAAGATTGTTCAATACGAATTATTTTTAGAATCTATGTACGAGGGTGCATTATTAACATGTTGAAACTAACACTTGCATACCTCTCAAATACATACATCCATCTGTATTGCACTGGTCCTCCCATTCTCGCCTCATATGGCAAGTGCAACAATAAATGTTGCATTGAATTGAAAAATCCAGGTGGGAAGATCTTCTCCAACTTACACAACAATACAGGAATGATATCTTCTAATTCTTTCATTCTGTCTATGCTTATCTCCGTGGAGCATAGCTGTCTAAAAAAGAAACCGAGCTCTGCAAGTGCTAGCCATATGGTATTGTCAATAAAACCACGTAATGCTATTGGTAGAAGGCGCTCCATGAAAATGTGGTATTCATGGCTTTTCATTCCGGTAATTCGAAGATCAGATAAATTTACACCGCGCCTAATATTTGCTGCATACATGTCTGGAAATTTCAGAGACTTCAACCACCTTAACACTAAAATTTTATGTTCCCGTTTGAGACAAAAGAGCGCCCTTCGCTTTTCCCAACTTCCGTTTGTTTTTTTCCTCATGTGATAATCAGACCTATCACAAATTAATTCAAGATCCAACCTAGCCTTCACATTGTCCTTTGTTTTATCAGTTATGTCTAGGACTGTGGCTAATAGAGCTTCTGTCACATTCTTTTCTGTATGCATGACATCAATGTTGTGGCGAATAACAAGCTTATCAAAATATTCCAAATCCCACAAACCAGAAATGTGTGTCCAGTTGTGTGTCTGCCCATAACCTTCAAATTTATGTGTCCCTTTACCCTTATTTGGAACTAAGGACTTCAACTCTTCATGGATTTGCTCTCCGGTTAACAGACTATGTGGTGGATTCAGGACCTGTTGACGCTTTCGAAAAGCTTTCAAACTTTTTCGGAATGAGTGATTCATGGGTAGAAACTGCCTATGGCAATCAAACCAACAATACTTCTGACCATTTACTAGCCAAAATGCAGAGACAGTTCGCAAGCACACCGGACATGCAAATTTTCCATGAGTGCTGTGCCCAGACACCATCCCTAGTGCAGGTAAATCATGGACAGAATAAAAGTAGCAAGCTTTGAGAGTAAAAGTATTCCGCACAGATCTATCATAAACAATCACCCCCTCATCCCATAGAAGTTTTAGATCATCGTATAAGGGCTCCATATAGACATCAAGATTCTTGCCTGGATGTTGTGGACCAGGTACTATAAGTGTCAAAAAGATGTTTTCCTTCTTCATGCACATTGCTGGAGGAAGGTTGTAAGGGACAAGAAATACTGGCCAACATGAGTAAGAAGCAGCACCAAAACTAAACGGGGTAAAACCATCTGTGCAGAGACCCAAACGAACATTTCGAGGTTCTTTAGCAAACTGAGGAAATAGACCATCAAATGATTTCCAGGCCTCTCCATCCGATGGATGCACCATAACCCCTGATTTCCCAAATCCTTGTTTATGTGATCCCATGTGCTTGGCAATCTCCTCGGACATGAATAATCTCTTAAGTCTGGCGATGATTGGAAAGTACCTAAGTACTTTCCGTGGAATTGGTTTCAGATGCTTATTTGAATCACCAGAATTCCTGTCATGGTACCGTGGTTCCTTACATTTATCGCAAGCAATCTTATCCTTTTGCTCCTTACGGAATAACATGCATCCATTATATCATGCATCTATCTTTTCATATGGCATCCCTAAACTGCCAATAAATTTCTTTGATTCATTGAAGTTCTTAGGGATACTCGAATCTTCTGGAAGGAGGTCACATATTAACCTAAGAAATATATCATACCCAGCAGCAGATACACTGAACTGGGACTTGAAAGCCATTAGACGAGTCACAGCAGAGAGGATAGTTTCTTTTGTGTAATTATGCACAGGTTGTTCAGAGGCTTCCAATATCTTGAAAAATCCTTCAGCTTCGGTTGTAACTTCATCATGTTGGTTAGCATCATTTATATCATGTAACATATCTGTTAGATTGTCTGTATCATCATAGTTTTCATTTGGTCTAGGGGCATTCTCCCCATGATATGTCCATATGTAATAATTTGGCACAAATCCGTTCTTGACAAGGTGATGAGATATGTCATATTCAGTTTGCTTCTTAAAGTTGCCACATTTTTTACAGGGACAGTGCACGCCTTCTCTACGGGCATTGGGGCGAGAAAATGCATGAATTATAAATTCTTGAGTTTTTTTGCACCAATTTGCATTAGGACCATTGCTACTCCAATCTTCATACATCCACCTACGCTCCTCAGTCTCATCAGCCATAGTTGGTTTCTGAAAATTATACAAATATATAGTTTTGACTGTTAACCAAAACTACTTTATCTTTTTTACCATGAAAGGTAATTCAGGCGCAACTTAAGATGTTAGACTATACTTTCACAATCATAGGAAAACAAAGATATAAATGTGCATCTCACCGAAATATTCTTGCAAGTTGCAATACTTTCAAGCACGTAACATGGTTCAGAAAAAGAAAATTACATGATGTATTCACGAAAGTAAAAACATAGCGATTTGACTTTTTTAAACTACAAGGAGGAAGTTACGTACATGCTTATCTGTGGTCGTGAAAAAGCCAACTATAGTTGCAGTGTCAAAAGACTTCCTGATGTCCCCTGTCAATTCGATTGAAGATTAATAGATGGAGGACTTGCAGTAAAGAAAATGTTTCGCTGTTGTGATGAAACTTCATTTTAGTCAATTAACTTCCTGCACTACGGAGATGTAAATTTGGTGCTGGTCAAGAAAGTTGTCCGCAATTGCTTTCCTATGGGGTTATTGAACATAAGTCTAGGTAATCATCTTGTACGCTTTCAGATGGAATTCAAGAAAAACATATGCTAAGGTATGGAATTATTGTTTACGCCATGGGTCCACAAGTCTAATATCCATATTCATAATCCCATTTGCAAGATTGGTAGTACTTGTACTAGCCCTAATCCCTAAAAGCAGAGGCTGCAAGGACCATGAATAAACAAAAAATCGATCAGCAAGATAATTGTTTGAAAAAATGCCTGAGAAGAATTCCTGTATGTCGGATCAGCTATGCATAGCTAATATGTCAAATTAACTATCACCTGTGCCGCCACCCCTGCTCAATCTATAGCGGTGGCGGCGCCTCTGCTCGCTCCTGGTGGCGCCGCCGGTGCCTCTGCCTTGATACAATTGAAATCCGCGGCAAGAAACGGGCGTGCGTGCAGCTTCAGATCTTGAGAATGGCAAAATCCATTAGAGATTTAGACTAATTGGTAGTCTGGAGGTGTAGATGCGGCAATGGAGGTGGAAGTGGAGGCAGAGCCGTGGAGATATAAGCTGGGGTTGCAGCGGTTATGGTTCTTAGAGGGAAACAAAAAAATTCAGGAGATGTAGTGCAAAACGAAATTCCAAGGGGAGGGGAACAAACCCGCGAAATCTGTGATGGTGGCGCGAATAGTGGATTCATGGTTGCATGGAGGCTGGAGAATCGGATCTAGGACAGGCCCGTTTCCTCTGTTCTTCGTGCGTGAGCTGATACTGCATTAATTCTTTTTTTTATGTGATGGAATTATAAAGTTTAACAAAAAAATCATGGAAGCGGCGGGGACTTGGTCCCATTCGCCGACATGCCTGTCACACAGTAAAAAGCAATTTGCGAGAGTACAATCACAATTAACCTTCACAATGGCATGCGGACACCTAGGCTAACAAGGCTGTTGGCAACGCGTGCATAAGTAGCGATGGCACTGTCGGTTTTCTTAAACACAACATGGTCGTTGAAAATATGAAAAACATTGTGTGTCATGGCTCTTGGCAGTCCTTTTGGCTGTTGGCAAAAAATGCATATGGTGTAGTGATTAGAATGGTGTCACAAGAACAGTTCTGAACTAAGCAGGTTAAGCATCCAATCTTCACAGATACAACGAACCAACTCTAAATCATTTTCCTATTCTTAATCACAGGAAACATAACCAGGAATATTCATATATATATCATTACTGTAATAGACCATTTGATCTCAAAGTTTATATGAATCTATAAGCCAATAATTAAATATACAGTGACCTCATCACTCGGAGCTCACCGTCAGCACCTAAGTAATGTCAGTGATGAGCTCTCAAACCACTAGAATCTCCAAACAACAATTACAAAGCAACCTTATCATCTGACCCATATCAAAGTTAACAATGGGACCCAGTTGATAAGCCACTAGCATCATCAAAGCTAACCATAAGCAGTAATCCACAGCAAGTCACCACTCAACAGGTTCAAGGATCATCAATACATGATCCAACTCATCAGATATTCAATTAACAAAGGGATTTGAACCCTAAGTAGAACAAATAATCCTAATCAGGATATGACACTATCCAGGAATGGCCACTACCAACATTTAGCATGGGATTACCTAGCACAGAGAGCACGAGGGGGAGAGGAACAACTTACCTATGGTCCTCGCTGAAGAATAGAAGAGGAATCAAAGAAAGCCGACGCATACGGGGGCATGGGGAGCACCCCCAAGGGGGCGCTGCGACCCACAAAACCCCACGTAGGCAACCATAGCCACGGCTAGAGGCGAGGAGCATCACCACAACACATGGCAGCAAACAAGGCGACAGCAACCGCATCACCTCAAACCCTAGGATTCGGGATGAGACTAGTTTGGCCACGGGAAAGCTCCATAGCCAAACTGAATTGGACAGAAGGGTAGCGCATGGTCGAAAACTTCACCCTGCATCATTGCAGCAGCTAGGGAGGACCACGGCGGCGAGCAGAGCACGGCGGTGGCGCCATCGACCACGGGTCAAGGAGGAGAAGAGAAGGATAAGGTCGAGCGAGTGAAAGAGGGAGTGGGCTGGACTGAGCCAAAACCCCTTCAGGGTGTGGTTTCCGTTATGTCCTATTGGGCCACCAGGGCCCAATAAACCAAGTAGGCAGCCCTACCTAAAGGCTATTTTTAATAAATAGGAAAAGGCCAAAATGCCCCTGAACTTAAATAAATTCTAGAAAATAAAATAAAAATCCAAAAATTATAAATAAAATATATTTGGATTCACAATAATCCAAACTATCCAAATAAATTAAGAAATAAAATTTTAGACATATAAATTTTATTAAGAATTTTGTAATATAAATTCCTTATGGAATTTTACAAAATTATTGAAAGATGATAAAAATAAATAAAAATCACTTTCATTATATATTAATATTGTAGTATTTTAGAAAAATACTAAACAAATATTTAATACCAATCTTTGGTATTTAATGATAATTCTTAAAAGAATTATTAAGTAAATAAAATGCAAATAAATTGAAATAAAATAAAAGAATACAATATTCAATAAATATTAAAAATTAATATTTATACATTATTTATTATTAAAAGAATTTTTATAATTTAAATAAATGGGGGAGAATACATATAAAGCTAAATGATGCATTACATTACTTTGCATAATCATTTTGCTTCTTTAAATATTGTCCTTACCGGGCTATAATGATGTTTTTGTAGACATAGAAGCTCAAGGTCCAGTGCAAGCATCCGACTTCACTACCTTGCAATCACAAGGCAAGCTCATCACTTGCACATGTCCTTTGAAGAGTCTTTATCAAAGTATTTGCGAATTGTGTGTTATCATCTATATTATAGAAAAAGAAAACATTATTTTCTCAAGATTCTAAATCTTAGATATCATCCTAAGTGATGAGATGATGGAGCAATAGAACTTAGGGTTCTAATTACAAAAATTATGAACACTTAGGGATTAATAACCCATGATATCAGTGATTCTAGCACCGTATATTACGCGTTAACCATGAGATTTGGAATAGGACGGAGAAGTCAGTTGTATCCTTTTCCTCTTATATGGAGGCAAGACGACCTTAACGTGACATTGTGATTCCTTGTGCGGATCCAACATATCGTTGGGCACCCTTACGCCCCACACTTTTCGTGTCTATATTATCTATGAATGGTGTTTAGGGATATAGTCCATGTAAATGGTACTATTCCGGGCATCACTAGGTCATAGAGTCTTCGAGAGCTCATCAGGGTTTTAGCCTGCCTGAAAGGGAGCTTAACGAAGGTGAGCCAGCCCCGAAAGATCGTATAGACATATGAGGTCGTGAAGAGGGCAGTGATTGGCTTGGACCAACTACTGGGCCCCACATCATGGAATTGTAGATGGGAAAGTACGCCCGGTTGTGCAACAAGGAGTTGATCTCTCATGGGAAAAGTAACGCACCTCTGCAGAGTGTAAGAATTGTAACTTGTTACTCCCTATTCCGGGAAGGAGCTACGAACGCAGCAGGAAAGGAACTCCATGAAAGTTCTGGTCAACTTGTGAAGGCAGATGGTCATAGATTTTTATAATAAAATCAACCTTTGAAGAAAGATTTACGAAAATTGGACAGTGCCTAAGACTGATAGTCCGAGGTGGTAGATAGAGCATCAAACTTCCTACCTTGCATATAATGAATTTGCTGGGTAACGCTGTTACTCATCCTTTCCTTTGAATCCTTGCTTAGAATCTGAGAATCCCGAAGATACTCCAATGTATGCATCTGAGAGTCAAGAGGAGGTCTTCTATGAAGATCCCAACCTGTATGGAGCCGTAGAAGGGGAGGACTACAACATCGTCTATGGAGGAGTGTTCCAAGAGTCCGAATAATTAATATAGTTCTAGTAGCCACTTGATCCGAGCAACATGAACAATATATAGCAATAAGTTGTTGAGCTCAATTTTGAGTTTAAGTTTTAAATTTGAAAATTCCGCTGAAACACTTATATTTTGGTTTGTAAGTTGAATCTTTTAGATGTCTTGAACTTCCGGTATTGTAATAATAATAACGTGTGTATGTTTGTAATATGGACCCGCAATGTTTCTGTTGTACCACTCTGAGGGATGTGATATTTATGGAACAGTGTTATGTGGATGTCATGTGAACGACTATAGTGTACTACACATGTAGTGGTATGCTGGGTCACCGCACAACCAGTATTTTCTGGAGAGGTCGGGTTCGTATTTTAGTGGTAGCAAGAAGGGAAAAAACCAATGCAAGACCTACCGTCTTATAATAAAGCTAGCACCCAGGAAGACGAGGAAGGTGGGAAATGAAGAAGACAAAGGACACCGAGGCAAAGAAGTTGGCACCCAGGAAGGGTAAGAAGGCTGGCTAAGAAGAATCATAATAATGTGTTGATCTCGAACTGGTCTATGTATTACGTAGAATTCTGGAGCTATGTTCGTGGGAATTGTCGGGCGAAACAAGCATGTAGTGGTGTATACGAAAATATATGTTATTTCACGTTCTCGTACTTCTCCATCTCCGATCTCTACCCCTCCTATCTGCAGAAGCACTCTTGTGGCATCGAGCTTGAGCTGGAGCTGCTAGGCGCGTTGGGGCTCAATCATTGCCACCCCGTCCCCTTCATCATTGTTGATTCTAACAAGGAGGAGGACGGAAATGAAGCAATGCAGAATACCATTGAAGCCTCCTTGGCAAAGGGCAAGCCATGGGTAGGAGTGGATGTCGCTGGGAAGGGCATGGAGGGGTCACCAATCAAGGTGGAATCCAACGAAAGTGGTGTGATCTGGGTTTAGATGTTGTTTAGGTTGGTTGCAATTTCGGTTATGTTTAATGCGAGTACAATTATTGTAATGGGTTTGGCAATCTACAATGGGAATTATGGATAGTTGTGTTCAGCACAATAATAGGTGCTCATGTTTCCACAATAGAAATTGTGTATGCGCCCTTTGCGTGCTGCAGAATCCACGTAGATTCCTCTTACACAAACGAGCAAAGTGAGATTACAACCATCGGAAAAAATTAAGAAAGAAAGGCATAAGATAGACAGATAGACGCCCAATTTGTTCCGAGCAGACTTACTAGTTCAGACTTCAGACCACTTGGTCGACAAATACTATTACATTTTGTTCCGAGCATTTCCACATGCAACTGAAAATCCATGGACATGCTTTAGCTTGGGCTCCTACTAGTTCAGACTTCATACCACTTGGTCGACAAATACTACTACAATTAATAGTGTGGAGATCAATCTAAACAAAACTAGTTTTCACACACATACATTATCTTCCTAACCTTAGTCCGATGCCCTTCATTCTGCCACTCCAGAGTTTGAATTGTCAGCGCCATCTTTTTGGCATCCTCCTTGCACTTGGTAATTTATTTCTCTGCCTTCATCCTCAGGAACCTGTCCATATTGGTAGTTGTGACACCGTGGACCTTCTTCTCGTGCAGTTCAATCCTTGATGGAGTCATGTCTTTCTCTGATTTAGCTTGTAGGGCCATTACCACGTCCCTCTCCTTCACGACTTTTCTAACCTTGTATTGCAATCTCAACTGATGGTGAAGGATTGATGTGTCATCAATGCCCATTAACCTCATCGCAGAGCTCTCAAGAAGTGAGCTGATTAAGGCTTGTTTCAACTCGACATTCTTATACCATAGATTTTATAGCGATTTCTAGATAGACAATGGCCACTCTGGATCTACCCATTTTACAATGCCACAACTTTTGGTTGGACACGCTTCACCCTTCCCTTGAGACCCTAAAAACCTCTTGCCTGCATTGCATCCCTCGAATGCTACAAATTTAGAAGCCACAAGCTCATGTTTTTTACAACAGGGAGAACTCTCTCCCTCCACTAAACCATGATAATCAGAGTCGTACAATGTCGCGACGGCCTAGCATAACAGACGCACATGAGTAATCAGATAATATCTAGCTCAAAATAGAGAAATCCGCATAAAATTTAAGGTATGAGATGACTCACATCGCTTTCACCGTCTGTGTGATTTTCACATGTTTCCTCGTCGTCTCCCCGAGAAGCCATGACAAAAAGGAGCTGGAGGTCTAGGGTGGCGGTGGGAGAGGTCGCTAGTGGGGGGCGCGCCGCCTGCTAGTGGCTAAGGGAGTATAGTCGAGTGGAGTGAGGACAGTGTCTTCGAGTGGATGGAAGAAAATTAAAGAACACCAACCCTACCAACAAAATCCATTGGCTATTACAACATGAACACATCTAACGTCTTCTATATGCGGCACATGGAAAGCGTGACACTGACAGGTGGGACCACGCACGATTATTAAGGAATATTACAGAATTGCGACTAGGATACGTTCGCCCGAAAAGTATGCTCTCCACACCGGACTAGAATTGATAACGGCTTACATTTAAGCACAACATAAGTTCTACAACTCCTTGTCGGTCTTCTCGATGCGAATGTAGAAATTGATCTGCTTGGACGGTCCAGCACCGACAAGGTACTTGGATGGCACACAAAGGACCAACCTCAAGTCCGTAAACTCCACCGCGGCCGGCATCAGGCAGCTCGGTGCCACGACTCTCACATGCATTTCATCTGACGACGATAGCTGGGCGTGCGACCACATACTCATAGTGTACATCGGCCATGCGCACGAGACCGACCTGATACATACCACAGATACGAAGGTGGGCCTAGGGGCGGTTCCTGGAATGCTAGCGGTGATGGTGGGCCCAGCGACGGTTCCTAGAACACCAGCGGTGATGGTCACGACAAAAAAAGAGTCGTCCCCCCTACAAAAAGATTCAGCGGCATGCCGACTCAGGGAACAACACCTGATCTTGTATAAGAATGGAGTAACCATAAGAGACTAATCACTTCGGTCGGGTGACCCAATGCAAGGTGGACCACGAGCTGCGCTGGCGGGGCGGTGTAGTTGCAGCCAGGCTCCATGCAGCCGCACGCACCATGATAGCATGCGAGCTCGTGGCCTGGGAGCACATAGTAGGGGTAACGATGAGAGCATCCATGGCGGGAGGACACGATCGCATATGTCACCAAGATGTTGCGCGAGGGGATCTCCTCTAGATTCAAGGGCTGGCGGTCTGAGTACTCCTTGCTGCGTGGCTCCCACATCTGAAGTTTGTCAATTAATCAGAGTATAGATGTGTAGTTAGTTAAGACGACAACAGGAATTTGTAAGATAAAATTCAAACGCTAGTCAAATGATTTCCTACCTTAAGGTTAAATTCAGTTGCTATCATCCAGGAACGGCGTGTGAAAGCCGGTGGCATCGTTTGACACGCCTATTTGGGGTAGAGGAGGGGGTATAGATGTGAAAGAGACGTGCCTAGTCACAAGCTCTATTGATATAGGGAAGAGGGATGTGCAAATAGTAATATATTTTAATATTAAGTGCGGTGAATCATGTCGTAGAATAGCCTACTCGTGGATCGGCCGTAGAAAGAAACATCCTAACGTCCACATGGGCCGATCGAACGGTCTGTAACCATCGACATGAAGAACCAGGGCCCCATGAAGGGGAAGGGGAAGGGGTCTTCTAGAATACATGATCTAACGGCCGCCTCTGGCCACTAGGGTTACAATCCGGCGGCTGCTATTGGTCGCTAGGGTTAGGTCAGATTGTACCCTAAAAATTCAAGCCAGTCAATGGGGTTATCATGTGTTTGACCATATTTGAAAAAACCATTACTCGTTTAAAAAAATACCAACCTTCTAGGAATGGCGGTCCACCACGAGGTAGCATGCGTGTAAATTTCCTTGGGGCCTAGGGCACGCTCAATTCTTGCACCTCCTTTGAAAAATCGCCAGTTTTTCGGAAACTCGGGATTTCTTGATGGAACCCTGAAATCTCTAGTTGGAGAAGTTTCTTAGAATGCCGAGTGGTAGCTAGGTGCTAGGTTTGGGCTCAATCTGAGTAGTGGATTCACGTTCTAGGCAGTGAGGGGGAGGTCTAGGATTGAAAGCCATGTTAAACCCTACTCGATAGCCATCCGGGGGTGTACCGTGTGCCAAAATTCCATGTTTGTCTTGTTTATGATTTTATGATGGTAGTGGGTGACATACAAGGGCTACTCGAGCTGGTTTCATATTTTTTTTATTTTTGATGAATTTCCTATTGTCGGGGTTCAGGGGTGGGCAAAATTGGCAAACCCGCCAGCGCGTGTAGGCACGTGAGGTCCAGTGCATCATTGAACCGAGGCACGTACCCAGCCTAGGTATCCCATGGGGAACCCCAAAACATTTTTCCCCAAAAATTGAGGGCCCTTTCTAGGGAACCTACAGTTAGAAACCGCCATTATCAGGGCGTAACTCAGGAAAAGTACAGTATATGTTTGCAGCATGAGATAAATACCATAATCCCGGGAATGGCGGTATGCCGCAACGTAGCATGCGTGTAAATTTACTCGGGGCCTAGGGCGCGCTCAATTCTTGCGCCTCCTTTGAGAAGTCGCCGGTTTTTCAGAATCGGTTCTTCATGGAACCCTAAAATCTCTAGTTGGAGAAGTTTCTTAGAATGCCGAGAGAGAGCTAGGTTTCGGGTTTGGGCTCAATCCGCATAGTGGATACTTGTTCTGGGTAGTGAGGGGGAGGACTAGGGTTGAAAGCCATGTTAACTCCTACTCGATAACCATTCGGGGGGCACACCGTGTGTCAAAAGTCTAGGTTTGCCTTGTTTATGATTTTATGATGGTAGTGGGTGACATACAAGGGCTACTCGAGATAGTTTCATTTTTTTTTATTTTGATGAATTTCGTATTGCCGGGGCTCAGGGGGTGGTTAAAATCGGCAAACCTGCCGGAGCGCGCAGGCACGCGATGTCTAGTTCAACCTTGAACCTAGGCAGGTGCCTAGGTTCGGTACCACATGGGGCACCCCAAAATATTTTTCCCGAAAATTGAGGGCCCTTTCTAGGGTACCTACAGTTAGAATCCGCCATTACCAGGGTGTAACTCAGGAAAAAATACAGTATATGCTTGCACCACGAGATAAATACCAACCTCCTGGGAATGGCGGTCCACCATGACATAGCATGCATGTAAACTGCCTCGGGGCCTATGCCTCGCTCAATTATTGCACCTCCTTTGAAAAATCGCCGGTTTTTCGGAGTCGGCAAATGGAAACTCTGGATTTCTTCATGAAACCCTGAAATCTATAGTTGGAGAAGTTGGTTAGAATGCTGAGAGGGAGCTACATGCCAGATTTGGGATCAATCCGCGTAGTGGATCCATGTTCTGGGTAGTGAGGGGGAGGTCTATGGTGTGTTTGTGTGTTTTGTCTTGGGTTGATAAGAAAATGGTAGGTTTTTCCCCCTCTCATGATAACTCGTCCTCACTTTGGGTGGTACGCCCTGATTGGTCAAGACAATTGCATGCGGATTGTGCCCACCCAATGATGATCCTCTATGATCTAACGGGCAAGATATCCTCTCTCTCTCTCTCTCTCTCTCTCTCTCTCTCTCTCTCTCTCTCTCTCTCTCTGTGTGTGTGTGTATGTGTGGCGGACCTCTCTATCTACGCAAAATAACGAGTTTGCCACCGATACTTTCCTTCAATAATCAAATGGAAGGAAAGTGTACAAAGGAGTATAATTTTTGTATATGCATGTCTATGCATTTCCTTTTATTCTCTGAAAATTATAAACTATTTGGATTTTTATACATAAGGGTAGATAAAATATAAAAAATAAGTGTGTTTTCTAGTGCAACGAGGGGACACACGCGGCGCGTTCGTCTAACCGGCTGTAACTCTTCCACCATGGCACAAGTACGGCACACCGTAATATCGTGTCAGCGGGGATCGAACGATGCATTGGCTGCACGCGTCGTGCCCGTCATAGTAGATCATGACAATGCACAGATCTGGCTAACAATGGTTTAACCATTGGCTTTTTAGGCATCCCTCCTTTCGACCCTTCTACAAGAAGCAATCGATCGAGCTGTAAATTAAAGAATCCTCCGAGTGGACACGTCATGCCTAATCCTGTCTGAAAATCCTACTACTGCTTCAGCTACACATGGGAACGGGCGTCACAGTACCCCTCCTGCAATCTCTCTTCCAGCTGGGGCGCATCACATGAACCGTCCACGTGTCAGCCAGAAGCCGAACACCTAGCTACCGGGGCACCAACTGAGCCTCGAGGCGGAGGTCCCTAGGAGGAGACTTAACAATGCCCCATCTTTAAAACCTACTCCTTTGCATCATGTCCCTCCCATGCATCTACCCATTCTCACCGATCTAGCAAAGCCCACAAACCTCACTGTAGAGCTTGAGGCCGAGAAGCCACCTTCTCCCTTCCGATGCCATGAAGCGAGTGCTTTGAGGTGGGTCTTCGGGCGTTGCCGCCAGGCTTCCTGCTCCTGCTATAGGCGATGTGTTCCCTCCCGCCGCAGATATGGAGGAGATGCATGCAGCCTAGGCTGAGGAGGACATCCAGTTCGACCCTTATGAGTGTTATGTGCTCGCGGGTGCAGAGGACTTCTGATCCCTTGATTAGGGCAAGGAGTTTGGCGAGCACGTTCTGCTTCTGTATTCGGAGGTACATTTATTTCTCCATATTTCTAGTTAACTGTTCATAGTTTCTGGTCGGGCTATAGATGTATTAGTATTGAATCTGTTCAAGTAAATTTATTTTTCTCATTTCTTTTGTATTTTGCACATTACAGGTCGATTCAAGAAGTGGACTCTGAAAATGAGGACATGGACAACAAGAGCCTCCACGTCTTGCAGAGTATCAAGAGTGAGGAGGTCTCTTTGCGCACTGTATGTGGGGAGCTCAGGTGCCCCTTCTGCAAGAAACAAGTCAACCCGAGGATTGAGAGCATGATTTCGCATGCGGTTGGCCTTGGTAAAAGCTTGGCAAGTAGACACAAGCCAGTGACCAAGGCTAAGCACGCTGACTATAGAAAATTGATGAGGTGGTACGTCAGGACCGATCTTGTATCCCCATCCTTCGGGATTGGGATCCGTCGCTCCAAGCCATCCAAGAAGTGACCTTGCTGCCTCCTACGTCACCTAATAATTTAAATTTTAAGTTGTTTTTGTCATTTATAGAACATGAGACTATGTGTTGTGTTGTATGCTTGTTTGATCATGCTTGCATAGCGATCATGAATAAATTCCGTGGAGCATAATAATGATGGCAAATTAATTTACCTCTACGTTCTGTCAAGTCACAGTTACATCACGTCAGCACTACGCAGCGGCAACGGGACGGGTGGATGCGCGTTCTCATGGTATCTGTGTTGCTGCCCTCTTGATCCCCACGCCATCGCCAAGTCGCACGCACACCCTTCCTACCCGGCACGACCACGCAATCATAGCCCTGTCATTTGGAAACCAACGGTGCTCTACCGGTCAAACTTTCTTAGGGGTAGGTAAAGACTGTAGTGATGGTAAATGCGATTTACCATCCTGGGCCCTCCTCCCCCTCCCCTTTTAATGAAGGGGCTCCCGGCCCTGCAGCCTTGCGCTGTGCAAAAATCCCCAATGCCATACGCCACCGCCGGCGCAGCCACCACAAGAACGATCGAGGCGATCGCAGCCACACCAAACAACCACAATAAATATCCCCGTGCCACACCCTGATCGCAGCCACCTCCACCGATGGTACACCAGCGACGCTAGGCCACTGCCGCCACAGTAGCTATTGCCATGGAAGCAGAGTACGGCGTGTTCGGCGATGGGAGCGACTTCATCGAGAAGCACACCGTCGATTCCCATGGCACCACCTGGTTGACGGTCGTCCACACCAATGCGTCAGCGGAGGTGGCCAATGCCATCAAAATGTACGAGCGGTGGCTCGAGGTGCCGAAGGACTGGTACAAGAGCATCGGCCTTGACCTAGAGTGTACGAACGATAAGAAGAGGGCGACGCTCCTACAACTGTCCATGCACAACCACTGCCTCTTGTACCATGTATGCAGTGCCAAACGGGATTGCCTAGAGCTTCTCTAGTTCTTATGGAGCATGGAGATATACTTCGCCAGCGTTGACATCACGAACGACACTCTGAAGCTAGAGCATGATCTGTAGGTTCATGTCTCCAATCACGTCGATCTCTAGACTCTGTGGCGGTACCCGGACGACGATACAAGGAAGACAGGCATGGCTAGACTAGTTGCCAACATCATCGACCATGAGTACGCCTGGATGAAGGCCGACTTCCCGAAGCACCTGCACGATCGGTGGGAGTGGAGGTACCTAGATCATGTTGCCATCTAGTACCTCGCCAGGGACGCGTATGTTTGCTACTAGATGCTCAGCAGGATCTGGCGGATGAACGAGTGTATTGTTGATTCGTACTACTAGCTTATCTCGTCTGTATTTTGTAAGAATTCTATCTGAGAATGGCTCTAGTTTGTTCCTATGCTACCGTATGAACTAGTATGAATGGCTCTACTTTGCTCAACGATCATACCTACAAATTCTCTTTGTGCCCTTTGCAAGCGGCAACATCTAGAACTGCATTGCAGCGCCTTGGTTTACATTCCATGGCTTGACTTTTCTAAAAGTTTAGTCAAACTTTTCGTGGATTGACTTTTCAAAAAAAAATAGGCCTTAAGCCTTGGGATGGAAAGAGTATTACTAAATATAGCTACCTAAGATTATGGTGGGATCCACAAGATCAGATGTAGTTGTCCATAAATGGGCACAATCTAATGACACATTGATAGTATCGGATGCTAGCAAACTCGGCACATCGTGCTTGGCTATAGTGGCACAAACATAGTTGCAATTATAACAAAGGTTACAATCATAAACACACCCAGATTATAGTTCGAAAAGGTAATACACAATAGTTCAGAAGTGCTCACACATAGCTATCACACATTTTACCTGTGAAAGAACATGTTTTCATAAACATAACAAGCCCCATACAAACACAACAGCCGTGCACTAATACTGGGCATCCCAGCCTGTTGGAATGATTGGCGTAGAAGGCGACCGATCCTAGGATGTCTTCGCGAGCTTGCCCCAGCTGTTAGTTTCCTCTCCATTCTGGCATCTCGGGAAAACCACTTATCTTGGTGGTGGTTCAAGGGTGCGATGCCTGGAACAAAACAATTGGATCTGGCGATATAGCTCGTGGCTGAGATACCCGTCAATTGCAGCGTACTTCAGGTTAGGTTCATAAAGCGGCTTATCCTCCCAGTAATTGTGCCCTAAATGCCTCCACCAACACTTCGGGAATTTTTCCTTCATGCGCTCGTACCACGGGTCGATGAGATCGGCGGCAAGATCGGCCATCCTAGTCCTGCTACCCTTCGTCCCTGGGATCCATTAAATATCCTGGATGTCCAGTCTATAATCCTCTAGGATGATAATTCTGATAGTCGGGCTGGTAAGAAGGCGAGTGTCACCCCTGGTGTCAACACTAGTAAATGTTATTTGGAGGTTCACGAGAAATTCACCAAAGAGCAACCTAATACTTTCGCCCCACCAGCATGAAAATGAATTCAGACAAATAATGTAGCAACAACTTTTGAAAACATACGGTTTAGGAACAAAATGACAGCAACATGTAACTCTTCCCATCAACCCTCCTCGCAAAAAGGCTAGTATACAAGGACGTGCCTCTTCATGCAGAGTTGTAGCATAACGATCTTGCGCTGATCTCGGCAGTACTCAAGGTCGAGACCCACGAACCTGAACCCGCTTTCTTCCGACGACATCCAATTCTTGTACTTTGAAATAGTGCGCTTCACCGTCTCAGGGTCGGTGGTGTATACGACATTAAGCTTCTTCCCGTCATGGACTTCTATGTGGAAGTATGCAGTCCCTATCATGCCATCATTTCGGACATCCCGCCTGTCCATGACTACAGGAAAGAGGGAATGGACACGGAGGAAGAGGGTGATGCCGTGGCTGAGGAAATGGATGAGGCAGTGGAGGAGGAAGACAATGAGGCCGTCGAGGAGGAAAGGAGACGGAGAAGAGTGAAACTACTTACTACAAGATTGTAACCGCCCTTCCTAATATGTCAAATTGTGCATGACCATTCGTAGTGTGCTGAAAGTGGGGGAAATCAACGGTTCTATATGACGATCCTAGCACTTCATGAAATAGGTTCTGCACCACTTGCATGCAGTGGAATCAAGGTCTACCATGCACAATCAAAGTCAAACATAGTCACGTTTGCGCGTGCCAACCTTCACTCGCTGACAGGAGGGAGCCTACATTTGGTAGTGGTATTCTAGTGGCTTTGTAGGGATTTATGACCATGGTTTAACACATGGAGTCAGTAAATTCATTGCATGTGTTCTTCTCCAAACCACTTTAATCCACATGACCACAAATAATCCAATAGATGTGTTGAAGCAACTTCTGTGACACCAGTGAATCACTCCATGTGGCAGTGGCAATACATGGCTTATTGGGGATTCCTGACCATGGTTTGACACATGCAGTCCATTGAGTCATTTCATGTGGTTTTTCAAAACCAAAATGATCCAAATGAGCACACATACTCCAATGGTGATGCAACTTCTGTCACACTGGTGCATCATTCCATGTGGCGGTTGAATTCCAGAGTCTTTCTTGGGATTTCTGGCCATGGTTTGACACATGGAGTCCCTAGAGTCATTTCATGTGTTATTTACCAAACCACAATTACCCACATGACCACACACAATCAAGTGGATGTGTTGATGCAACTTTTTTCACATTGGTGCATCATTCCATGTGGTAGCTGCATTCCAGTGGCTTTTTGGAGATTTATGACAAGGGTTTGACACATGGAGTCCCCAGAGTCATTTGCATATGTCATATTAAAAACCATTATGATCCACACGACCACACGCAATACAATGGATGTGGTGATGCAACTTCTGTCACACCGGTGCATCATTCCATGTGGCACCTGCATTCGAGTGGCTTTCTAGGGATCTATGACCATGGTTTGACACATGGAGTCCATAGAGTCATTGCATGTGTTCTTTTCCAAACCACCATGATCCACATGACCACACACACTCCAATGGATGTGGTGATGCAACTTCTGTCACACCGGTGCATCACTCCATGTGGCTGTGGCAATGCAGCGGCTTTCTAGGGATTCCTGACCTTGATTTGACACATGGAGTCCATAGAGTCATTGCATGTGTTATTTTTCAAACCACCTTTATGCACACGGCCACACACTACCCAATGGATGTGGTGATGTAACTTCTTCACACTGGTGCATCACTCCATGTGGCAGTTGCATTCTAGGGGCTTTCTGGGATTTCTAGACATGGTTTGAAATATGGAGTCCCTAGAGTCATTTCATGTGTTCTTTACCAAACCACAATGATCCATATGCCCACACATACTCCAATGGATGTGGTGATGCAACTTCTGTCACACGAGTGCATCATTCTATGTGGCTGTTGTATTCCATGGGCTTTCTGGCCATGGTTTCACACATGGAGTCCCTAGAGTCATTTCATGTGTTATTTTACAAACCACAATGATCCACATGACCATACATGATCAAGTGGATGGGGTGATGCAACTTCTGTCACACTGGTGCATCATTCCATGTGGCAGCTGCATTCTAGTGGCTTTCTGGGGATTTATGACCATGGTTTGACATGGAGTCCCGTGAGTCATTTGCATATGTTCTTTTCAAAAGCACAATTATCCACACAACCATACACAATATAATGGATGTGGTGATGCAACTTCTATCACACCGGTTCATCATTCCATGCGGCAGCTGCATTCCAATGGATTTCTAGGGATTTATGACCATGGTTTGACACATGGAGTCCATTGAGTCATTGCATGTGTTCTTTTCCAAACCACCTTGATCCACATGACCACACACACTCCAATGGATGTGGTGATGTAACATTTCTCACACCGGTGTATCACTCCACATAGCAGTGGCAATGTAGGGGATTCCTGTCCATGGTTTGACGCATGGAGTCCATAGAGTCATTTCATGTGTTCTTTTCCAAACCAACTTGATGCACACGACCGTGCACACTCTAATGGATATGGTTATGAAACTTCTTCACACTGGTGCATCACTCGATATGGCAGTTGCATTCTAGGGGCTTTCTGTACATGGTTTGACACATGGAGTCTTTAGAGTCATTTCATGTGTTCTTTACCAAACCACAATGATCCACATGACCACACATAATTCTATGGATGTGGTGGTACAACTTATGTCACACCGGTCCATCATTCCATGTGCCTGTTGCATTCCAGGGGATTTTTGGGGATTTCTGGACATGGTTTGACACATGGAGTCCCTATCGTCATTTCATGTGTTGTTTACCAAACCACAATGATCCACATGACCACACATACTCCAATGGATGTGGTGATGCAACTTCTGTCACACCGGAGCATCATTCCATCCGGCTGTTGCATTCTAGGGGGTTTCTGGCCATGGTTTGACACATGGAGTCCCTAAAGTCATGTCATGTGTTATTTAACAAACCACAATGATCCACATGGCCATACATGATCAAGTGGATGTGGTGATGCAATTTCTGTCACACTAGTGCATCATTCCATGTGGCAGCTGCATTCCAATGGCTTTCTGGGATTTATGACCATGGTTTGACACAAGGAGTCCCAAGAGTCATTTGCATCTATTCTTTTCAAAACAACAATGATCCGCACGACCACACACACTACAATGGATGTGGTGATGCAACTTCGGTCACACCGGTGCATCATGCCATGCTGCAACTACATTCGAGTGGCTTTTTGGGCATTTATGACCATGTTTGACACATGGAGTCTTGATGCTACACTCAACAGGGAGGAAGAGTGCTTCGTTGGAAACCGCAAGAGCAAGGTATGAAGAGTACATCAGCAAGATTTCCCTTAGTAGAAACAAAGGTTATCGAACCAGAAGGAGGAACGAAACGTCACACAGGTGTTGGAAGTAACGTGGAGACCTGCACAACACAAATCAATACTCTATCCCAATGAATCAGTGAGGTTGTCAAGCTCACCGGTTTGCTATAACAAAGGATTAAACGTATGGTGTGGAAGGTAACGATTTGCAACAAGTAAACATGTAACAATAGAAGATGTATCAATGGTAAAGATTGGACCGGGGTCCATAGTTCACTAGAGGTGCTCTCCTTCGATAAACAACATGGCATGAAGGGTAAACAAATTACAGCGAGGCAATTGACTGGAACTCAGCAAGGCATAACAATGCAATTACTAGCCAAAAAGATACTATGAGGTTGATTGGGCAATACAACAATATACATAGACCATCATCCAACTGCATCTATGACTAGAAGTCCACCTTCAGGTTATCATCCGAACCCCCTCCAGTCTTAAGTTGCAAGCAACAGACAACTGCTTTAAGCATAGTGTGTAAGGTAAATAGTCCACATGTTCCAGGAACAAGAGACCATTGTTTTCTCCCTAGTAGAAATAGCACATCTACAACCAAAGAGATTATTGTCACTTCCCTTGCAAACTAGAGGCATGAACCCACTATCAAGCATAAATACTCCCTCTTGGAGTCACTAGCAACTATTTGGCCAAGATAACCACTAGCAAGGGAGAGCATGCAAGATCACAACCAACACAGACATGATAGAATCATAAAGATAAAACCATTAATCAAACTAACATAATAATATAAATATCCATCGGATCCCCGCAAGCACAACATGCATGATTACAAATAGATTAGATCTTGATCATGAACGGAGCTCTCAAGATCTATACATGAAAGCACAAAGGAGGAGATACAACCATCTAGCTACTACATGGAACCATAGTCCAAGGTGGAACTACTCACAAATCTTACCGGCGAGAAGGCCTCTGGGATGATCTCCCCTCCGGCAGGGTGCCGGGAAGAGCTTCAGACCCCCCCGATCTAGGGACGATGGTGGCGGCCGCTACAGACGGTTTCGTGGAATATTGATCGGGTACTGAGAGTTTCTGCATTAGGGGCTTCTTATAGGCGAAGGGGGAGACCGAGGCGGCCGCCAGGGTGGCCAAACCCTAGCCAGGCGCGGGATAGGGCCCACCCGCGCCTGGGGGGGGGGGGGTCTGGCCCCTCTGGCCGACCCCTCGGGCTCTCCTCTGGACTTCTTGTTCCCCATGGAAAGTTATTGACTTTGTCCTTCGTCCCATCCAATTCCGAGAATATTTCTTTACTAACTTTTCTGAAACCAAAAATAGTAGAAAACAGGAATCTGGCACTATTGCAACTTGTTAATATGTTAGTACAAGAAAACATGTAAAAATCACCTCGAAGTGTAGAAAAGTAAAGCAAAGTAGATACTAAACAAGCATGGAGCATAAAAATTATAGATACGTTTCCAATGTATCAGCATCCCCAAGCTTAACTCCTGCTCGTCCTCGAGTATGTAAGTGATAAAAGAATAATTTTGGAGGTGACATGCACCCTCACAATAAAGATCCAACCATTTGCAAGCATTGAAAACTGGGATAAAAGAACTCTAAACATGTGCATGAAAGATGGAGTTCTAACAATAGGACATAGTAATTATGCATGCAACATGGCAAGCTACAAACAAAGATCATGAATAATATGCATTGAAAAACGTTTGTTTGTTTCACATGCAGAAAACATAGCATAGTGGCTGTCGTGGTATTGCCGACGAGTACTCCATGGAGGGGTCCTCACAGTGCGTGTTTAGAGACTTGGGGTAAGGCGGACGGTTGACGGGTACGAGGTAACACAGCTTACTATAGAGGTCCGAACCTTTAATAAGGTAGAGATCCCTGTGTTTACAATGCTAGTCCCTGGATCAATAGCTAGCATCCACAGTTAAGATGTAATATCAAGAAACAAAGGTCATAATACAACTTTATAACCAGGAATAAAATAATTCATTACATCTTTCATAGATGATTTGGCTATCACATTACATTGCAGCAGAATATCTATAAGAATGGGGTCCTTCATCTTCAAAGTGCCACAGGCAAACATGTTGGTTGTAGACTTGTAATCCTAATCAATAAACTTCACTAACACCAAATCAACCTGCAACATTACAAGTTACATCCACAAGGGTCAATACATTTGAATTGTATTGTCAAGTTTCACTACTATGTAGGAATAAGTGGATCCTATCATTACATGCATATTTGGCTAAGTAGGGTTTAGGCTCTTTTACAGAAAGCAATAGTTTTATCCTATCTTTTCAAAATAGTTTTTGATCTTCTGTCAAATCTTTCTGAACTCCTTGGAATCCACCAAGTGCTTCAAGTATCTTGTTGTCACTTTCAAGTTTTACTTTTAGAAATTGGAATGTCGAGATTTCCCATAGCTTCAGGCCTTAGTTGCTCAGTATTGTCCATAACTGGGGACACGGCTAAGTACTTAGATTTTTATCTTCTGTAGAAGTTGTACACTTTACCCACATGACACACTCTCATCTTGATGCCACGAGTGGCTGCTGGATAAGTACTCAACAAGATGGAGTACTGGCAGATTGAGAATGTGAGGAAGTCTTTCCATAGGGTCCTCCCATTACACAATGCTAGCTTGTCTTCAGGCACCAATGTAGGGTTCCAAGTTCCCTCATTCTAGTTAACCTGAATAGGCCAATGCATGGGTCTTCCACTATGTAGTTGACTAAGCTAGTGCCCATTTAGCATGTGGTTGTACACGGAAGCCACTATACGAGAAACATGTTCAATCTCTAAGTCCCTGGGTGGTTTTCTTTTAGTGCACATACCAAAAAGAGATTGCCATATAAACATGGTTCCTTTTGTTGCCACCTTGTCCAAAATTTGAGTATCCTTGTCCACCCAGGTGGTTCATTGAGTACTTGTTTTATTATATAAAACATAAGTCTTTTCCCAACTTCATATAATCTCAACATGTATCTCATCTTAATATATATAGCAGGGCTAAGCTTATTACAACTACATTGTTTTCACTAAGGGATGTATAAGGGTATCCTATTCGGATTTAGCATAGCAAAATATAGTAGTCCTTATCATGCATGTTTCAAAATCCACTAAGTGTAATGAAAATATTAGGACTTGGATGATAGTGTCACTTGCCTTTTTGGTAGAGAAGGTTGGATCCCTTCTTGATCTTGCTAATATCACACTCTTCTAACTTCACTACAAATCAATCAAGCAAACATAGATTCAACTAGCATTCCAACCAATATTCAAACAATTTAACACACATAAAATAATAGAATCAAGGTCATGCATGCAAGCATGCAAAAGATAATTTTATTTGCAAAGGTGGTTTCTACTTGGCTCTAAACATTATAAATATCAAAGTGGTCATTTTCCAAAGTGGTAAACCATTTGGAAAAGGGTTTTATCTATAAACCATTTCTTAAATCAAATCATTATTTCATGTGGTGAAAAATGCTTTTAGCAAAGCAACTATTTTATATTGTTCAGAAAATAAGTTGTTAATTCACAAAACTTGGTGTTTAGGGTCAGTAGGTTTGATTCAAATCATTTCCCAAAGGTTTTACTCAAAATTCATTTCCATATCAAATTCAATGTTTTTATTTGACTAGAAATGGGCTAATTCAATTATCTATTCCTAAACTTCACAAAATACATTTTTAAATCCATTAGTTGGTTCCTGGGGTCAGTAGGTTCACAACAAAACATTTTGCAAAGATTTCATCTAAAAAACATAACTAGAACAATTTTTATATTCATAACAAGCCTACACAAGTTTCTGCAAAAACAAACATTTTATCAGAAGCTTTTTACTAAACAAAGCGCATGGTTGTCTAGGGCTTGTTTTTCTGAATCCATTGATATAAAGTTTGCAAAATTTGGACGTGTAGATTTTAAGTTATGAATTTTACAAGTTGGCATAAGAATCTGATTTCAAATTCTGTTTTAAATCAAAGGCTGGGCCATGTGGCTGCTTTCTATTGGCTGATACCGGTTCGGTTGGATCAACCTCTCTGGTGCGTTAGATCTAAATGAAATCTTGCGGCTCTGATTCAAACTTACCCTTTCGACCTAATCTAATCATAGCTACAGGATTTGGATCCAACGGGCTCAGTGTGTTTGACCATGAACTGGCGGCGGCGTGCGGTCAGACGGTGGCGTCGCGGCGGTTACAGGAAGCAAGGAGAGAAGTGGAGGTGCTCACCGTGCTCGCAGGGTTGCGGTGAAGCTCGAGGCGTGGTTGGTTCGTCGAGGGGCGCACAAGAACGGAGTGGATTGCGCGCCAGTGCTGTGCTCACTGTCGGGTCCGTCTGGTTCTTGTCGGAGGCGAGGCTATAGGCCATGCCAGAGCAAAAGAAAGACACGGTTAGGTGCGCGTGAAGATACTGAACACGCGGCTTACAAGCAGAGAGAAAGGGGCGTTCAGTTCTTACGGGGAGGGGTCGCCGGAGAGGTGGCAGACGCGGCGGCGCGTTTGTGCTTATCCTTGTCGACGCTCTGGGGCGAGCGCGGTTGAACGGAAAGCACAGGGAGAAGCGCCAGAGGCTGGGGATCACTCTCGCGTGAAGCAGAGCTTGCGGGGGTGAGGGTGCTGGCCGGAATTCGCTGGAGAAGCTCGCCGGAGCAGCGACGGTGCAAAACCGATTCAAGGCAGCCTGGTGGCTCCCGTGCAGTGGTTTCTGAGGGGAAATGGAGAGGAGTGTCAGGAGATTAAGAGGGCGTAGACGTTGGAGCGGTTAACGCCTCCATTGATGCGAATTGATTCACTGCAATCAAGTCAGAAACGGCGAGGAGGAATTGTCGTGTGGGAGACGACGCTGAGGTGGCGCTGTGGGACCTGCCTGTCAGCGAGGAAGAGAGAGAGAGAGAGAGGGGTCCACTCGTCTGTGACTGCGCGGGTGGGTTTTCGGTGGAAAATGATTCACGCGTGGGGGTTTAGTTGGGCTGGAGCTGGGCTTGCTGGGCCAGATGAGTTGGGCTGAGCTCGATTCATTTTTTTACTTTTCTTTTTCTACTTGATTTTCCTGTTTTGAAATTCAATCAAACAATTCAAACATTCAAATCAATCAAACTTCCACCACACTTTGTATTGAGTTTAGTTCTGTTTAACAACAATATTCCAAGTCCCAAAATAAAATAATATTTTTATTCTTTTAGGATCTATTTAGTAATTTAATAAAATAGTCCTTAGTTATTAATTCAAATAGGATTTGATTATTAAAACTCCATTTGAAACTTACATAATCCCAAAATCATTTCAGTAAGTTTTATTTGAAAATATAAAACACTTGGAAAACCCATTTAAAATAAAATAACAAGTTTTAGTGTTTAATTAAAATGGGAAAAGTCCTTACTTTAATAAAATGGGATATTAATAAATCCTCATTATTTTATTTAAATAAACCTTTACTCTTTTTATCAAATAGGAATATTTTAATTCAAAAGCTTGGCCAAGATTTAATTTGGCTCTATAAAATAATCCTTATTTATATTTCTACCTTTTCATTTGAAAACTAAATATTTCTACTAAAAGATCCAAAAATAGTAATTCTACTTATTTAAAATTTTCTTTATTAATTGTTTATCTTTTCAAATCCCTTTAGGATTTGTTTGATGAAATAGGTTTGAAGGTTTCCAATTGGAATCAAAAAGTTTCTTCTCACCATGAGAATCAACAAAGTTTTATTTTATTCATTTATTTTTCACATAACAAGATTTGGAAAATCTTGTGATGTGACAGGCTACCACCCTTAAAATAAATCTCGTCCCGAGATTTGGGAAGGCTAGGGTTACAAGTAGGCTCAAAGCATCTAGGGTACTACCACCCTTAAAAATTTTCTAACTATATTACATATTGGCTTGCTTGGGATCTTGGGGAAACTCCTCTGGGCAAACATCTGCATAGTGTCCTTTGTTTCCACACTTGAAACATGTGACAAGGCTGAGATCCTTCATAGGCTTGTTTATCTTGTGCTTCATCTTTTCTGGGCAGTTGCTTGCATAATGTCCTTGGTTACCACAATTGTAACATGTGATAAGTTTGAGTTCTTCACGTATCTCTTGTGGACAAGTTGCTACATAATGGCCTAGCTCTTTGCAGTTGTTGCACCATACTTGGCCAATCTCCTTATACTTCTGTTTCTCTGGACATTCACTGGCATAGTGTCCCATTTCTTTACAATGATTACATTGCACATGGCTCGTGTCCTTCTTTTTCTTGGGTTTCTCCAAGGCTAGGAGTGCTTCTAGTTCATGTTCTTCATATGTTATCTCATAGGTAGGAATGTCTACTGGTTTCTTGGACCTTCTATTGCTCCTTGGATAATTCATATGCCTCTTCTTTGGTCCTTTAAATTGGGTTGTATTGCATGGAGGTATAAGTGGAGATTTTCCTTTGTCCTCATCCTTCTTGGTAGGGTAGTCTGCAATCAGTTGTTGCACTCCACCTTGTTTCCTTTGTTCAACTATGGAATAGATGGGGCATTGGATAGGGACATGATTATTTCCTTCACATAGGTAACAAGTAGCTTGAGATGTGGGACATTGGCCAACTGGATGTTTCTCTTCACAGTTGGGGCATTGATCTCCATGCTCCTTGGAAGTGTGATCCTTGTCTCCACAAATATTGCAAGCTTTGGTTCCTTCTAGAATAACATCTTTGTCATCCTTGTTGTCACAAACTCCTTTGGAAGAGTTGCCTTCCATGTTGATCATTTGATCTGTCACTTTATGCAACAATTGGGCTTGGGTTTCAAAGAAGCTTTGCATGGTTGGATCTTCCCCACTGGTGTTGGCTATGAATTGAGTTGTCATTTGGTTCAACTGGTTTTGGGTTGCTATAAGTTCTCTCATGTTGTCCTCTTGGTTGTTGTTTGTGTCATCAACCTTGATGTTGGAGTCTCTTGGAGTAGTCATCTGTTTGGGTTGAATTGAGATTAGAATAGCTAGACATTTCTAAGGAATCAATTCTAATCACACACATCACAATTCACACAAGCAAAGTGCAAGCAATCTCAAACAAATACTCAACAACAAGTTTCAAGCATATTTTTAGGCAACCAAAAATATTTTTGTTACACCACATAAGTTGGTGTGTTTGATCTATACTTAATATGGTGGTCCATCTATATGGTTCACTTGAGATCTTTCCATCTTTCTTTGTTGATTCTTCTTGCATGAGATCATGGTTTCCTTGGGAAAAATCTTGGTCACAAAACTTCAAAGGTGATGATGACTCCTTCTAAGTTGTGTTTCCTTAGTCTCCAAATCTTGAGCAAGATTTCTTGTCTCACTTGTCCTTAGTGACATCCAAGGTTGAAGTCCTTGGTGAAAATGCTAAAGATGTTGAAGTCATTAGAGTTGAAGATGTTGAAGTCATTAGAGTTGAAGATGTTGAAGTCATTAGAGTTGATGAAGTCCTTTGCACATGGTGAAGTCTTTGGCCATGGGGTAGGTTTTTCCATCAAGTTGAAATAGAAGATATGTAGATTCAAAACCAAAATGGTTGAGGAAAGAATTTACAAGATGGTTTGTAAATAAGTTTTGGAACAAATACAACTCCTATTTTTCTAAGGGTTTTTGTCCAATCCTAGGTTTACAATCCTACAGGCAACACAATGCTCTGATACCATCTGTAGAGGTCCCAACCTTTAATAAGGTAGAGATCCCTGTGTTTACAATGCTAGTCCCTGGATCAATAGCTAGCATCCACAGTTAAGATGTAATATCAAGAAACAAAGGTCATAATACAACTTTATAACCAGGAATAAAATAATTCATTACATCTTTCCTAGCTCATTTGGCTATCACATTACATTGCAGCAGAATATCTATAAGCATGGGGTCCTTCATCTTCAAAGTGCCACAGGCAAACATGTTGGTTGTAGACTTGTAATCCTAATCAATAAACTTCACTAACACCAAATCAACCTGCAACATTACAAGTTACAGCCACAAGGGTCAATACATTTGAATTGTATTGGCAAGTTTCACTACTATGTAGGAATAAGTGGATCCTATCATTACATGCATATTTGGCTAAGTAGGGTTTAGGTTCTTTTACAGAAAGCAATAGTTTTATCCTATCTTTTCAAAATAGGTTTTGATCTTTTGTCAAATCTTTCTGAATTCCTTGGAATCCACCAAGTACTTCAAGTCTCTTGTTGTCACTTTCAAGTTTTACTTTTAGAAATTGGAATGTCGAGATTTCCCATAGCTTCAGGCCTTAGTTGCTCAGTATTGTCCATAACCGGGGACACGGCTAAGTACTTAGATTTTTATCTTCTGCAGAAGTTGTACACTTCACCCACATGACACACTCTCATCTTGTTGCCACCAGTGGCCGCTGGATAAGTACTCACCAAGATGGAGTACTGGTAGATTGAGAATGTGACGAAGTCTTTCCATAAGGTCCTCCCATTACACAATTCTAGCTTGTCTTCAGGCACCAATGTAGGGTTCCAAGTTCCATCATTCTAGTTAACCTGAAGAGGCCAATGCATGGGTATTCCACTATGTAGTTGACTAAGCCAATGCCCATTTAGCATGTGGCTGTACACGGAAGCCACTGTACGAGAAACATGTTCAATCTCTAAGTCCCTGGGTGGTTTTCTTTTAGTGCACATACCAAAAAGAGATTGCCATATAAACATGGTTCCTTTTGTTGCCACCTTGTCCAAAACTTGAGTATCCTTGTCCACCCAGGTGGTTCATTGAGTACTTGTTTTATTATATAAAACATAAGTCTTTTCCCAACTTCATATAATCTCAACATGTATCTCATCTTAATATATATAGCAGGGCTAAGCTTATTACAACTACATTGTTTTCACTAAGGAATGTATAAGGGTATCCTATTAGGATTTAGCATAGAAAAATATAGTAGTCCTTATCATGCATGTTTCAAAATCCACTAAGTGTAATGAAAATAGTAGGACTTGGATGATAGTGTCACTTGCCTTTTTGGTAGAGAAGGTTGGATCACTTCTTTATCTTGCTAATATCACACTCTTCTAACTTCACTACAAATCAATCAAGCAAACATAGATTCAACTAGAATTCCAACCAATATTCAAACAATTTAACACACATAAAATAATAGAATCAAGGTCATGCATGCAAGCATGCAAAAGATAATTTTATTTGCAAAGGTGGTTTCTACTAGGCACTAAACATTATAAATATCAAAGTGGTCATTTTCCAAAGTGGTAAACCATTTGCAAAAGGGTTTTATCTATAAACCATTTCTTAAATCAAATCATTATTTCATGTGGTGAAAAATGCTTTTATCAAAGCAACAATTTTATATTGTTCACAAAATAAGTTGTTAATTCACAAAACTTGGTGTTTAGGGTCAGTAGGTTTGATTCAAATCATTTCCCAAAGGTTTTACTCAAAATTCATTTCCATATCAAATTCAATGTTTTTATTTGACTAGAAATGGGCTAATTCAATTATCTATTCCTAAACTTCACAAAATACATTTTTAAATCCATGAGTTGGTTCCTGGGGTCAGTAGGTTCACAACAAAACATTTTGTAAAGATTTCATCTCAAAAACAGAACTAGAACAATTTTTATATTCATAACAAGCCTACACAAGTTTCTGCAAAAACAAACATTTTATCAGAAGCTTTTTACTAAACAAAGTGCATGGTTGGCTAGGGCTTGTTTTTCTGAATCCATTGATATAAAGTTTTCAAAATTTGGACTTGTAGATTTTAAGTTATGAATTTTACAAGTTTGCATAACAATCTGATTTCAAATTCTGTTTTAAATCAAAGGCTGGGCCATGTGGCTGCTTTCTATTGGCTGATACCGGTTCGGTTGGATCAACCTCTCTGGTGCGTTAGATCTAAATGAAATCTTGCGGCTCTGATTCAAACTTACCCTTTCGACCTAATCTAATCATAGCCATAGGATTTGGATCCAACGGGCTCAGTGTGTTTGACCACGAACTGGCGGCGGCGCACGGTCAGACGGTGGCGTCGCGGCGGTTACAGGAAGCAAGGAGAGAAGTGGAGGTGCTCACCGTGCTCGCAGGGTTGCGGTGAAGCTCGAGGCGTGGTTGGTTCGTCGAGGGGCGCACAGGAACGGAGTGGATTGCTCGCCAGAGCTGTGCTCACTGTCGGGTCCGTCTGGTTCTTGTCGGAGGCGAGGCTATAGGCCATGCCAGAGCAAAAGAAAGACACGGTTAGGTGCGCGTGAAGATACTGAACACGCGGCTTACAAGCAGAGAGAAAGGGGCGTTCAGTTCTTACGGGGAGGGGTCGCCGGAGAGGTGGCAGACGCGGCGGCGCGTTTGTGCTTGTCCTTGTCAACGCTCTGGGGCGAGCGCGGTTGAACGGAAAGCACAGGGAGAAGCGCCAGAGGCTGGGGATCACTCTCGCGTGAAGCAGAGCTTGCGGGGGTGAGGGTGCTGGCCGGAATTCGCTGGAAAAGCTCGCCGGAGCAGCGACGGTGCAAAACCGATTCAAGGCAGCCTGGTGGCTCCCGTGCAGTGGTTTCTGAGGGGAAATGGAGAGGAGTGTCAGGAGATTAAGAGGGCGTATACGTTGGAGCGGTTAACGCCTCCATTGATGCGAATTGATTCGCTGCAATCAAGTCAGAAACGGCGAGGAGGAATTGTCGTGTGGGAGACGACGCTGAGGTGGCGCTGTGGGACCTGCCTGTCAGCGAGGAAGAGAGAGAGAGAGAGAGAGAGAGAGAGAGAGAGAGAGAGAGAGAGGGGTCCACTCGTCTGTGACTGCGCGGGTGGGTTTTCGTTGGAAAATGATTCACGCGTGGGGGTTTAGTTGGGCTGGAGCTGGGCTTGCTGGGCCAGATGAGTTGGGCTGAGCTCGATTCATTTTTTTTACTTTTCTTTTTCTATTTGATTTTCCTGTTTTGAAATTCAATAAACAATTCAAACATTCAAATCAATCAAACTTCCACCACACTTTGTATTGAGTTTAGTTCTGTTTAACAACAATATTCCAAGTCCCAAAATAAAATAATATTTTTATTCTTTTAGGATCTATTTAATAATTAAATAAAATAGTCCTTAGTTAGTAATTCAAATAGGATTTGATTATTAAAACTCCATTTGAAACTTACATAATCCCAAAATCATTTCAGTAAGTTTTATTTGAAAATATAAAACACTTGGAAAACCTATTTAAAATAAAATAACAAGTTTTAGTGTTTAATTAAAATGGGAAAAGTCCTTACTTTAATAAAATGGGATATTTATAAATCCTCATTATTTTATTTAAATAAATCTTTACTCTTTTTATCAAATAGGAATATTTTAATTCAAAAGCTTGGCCAAGATTTAATTTGGCTCTATAAAATAATCCTTATTTATATTTCTACCTTTTCATTTGAAAACTAAATCTTTTTAATAAAAGATCCAAAAATAGTAATTCTACTTATTTAAATTTTTCTTTATTAATTGTTTATCTTTTCAAATCCCTTTAGGATTTGTTTGATCAAATAGGTTTGAAGGTTTCCAATTGGAATCAAAAAGTTTCTTCTCACCCTGAAAATTAACAAAGTTTTATTTTATTCATTTATTTTTCACATAACAAGATTTCGAAAATCTTGGGATGTGACACTTACCCAGGTTCAGATCCCACAACGGTGGCGGAATCCTACTCCTGCTATAAATTACTATAAGGGCAATACACCGACTTAAAAAGATAGGTTCGTTGTGCGAGGTTGTATGAATCGATACTAGGTTGTGCCCTAAAGGCTCCCATAGGCCCGACATATATAGTCGCCGGGTCCTAGGGTTATAGGGAAAAGTCCTAGCCGGACAGGTTACAGAGTCCTACACCGTCTATTACTAGTCTTGTGTATCTTTCACTCCAAGGCTCCGAGTACGCTGGTGACTCCATCGTAGCCTTCCTTTATCCGGCATGGGCCTCCCTTCTGGATCCATCTAACTGGGCCGCCCAGCAGGCCATAGGCCATGCTACCAACTATGGGCCACCCGGGTTATCCGGATAAGTGACATGATATGAGGATACCCATATAGCATATCCCCAACAGTAGCCCCCGGAGAACTCCGAGATCTTGCGCCGTCTTGCCTTTCAAGATGAATGCTCCGTCTAGTTGGATGTCGGCAAATCGTCAAGCAATATCTTGTAGTCCTCCCAAAGAAACCTGCAAAACTTTCTCCGTCTTCAACTTGTAAGCCGGAGAAATGCTGAATCTTCCATCGTACACTTCCGTAGTTGGATTAGATCCGTCTATGTCGGCATCTTTGATGTGAAGGCTCATCTACCCATGTCAGCTAGGATGGCGTAGGCTTAGGTCAGCGACACCTCATAACTCACACATGTAGAGAACGCAATCATGTCCGATTTTCCCGTGCGAGCGATACGAACCGTTGGCGGCGACGGTTGGATACGTGGCGAAATTTCCGCGCACGTTCGCGAACACGTCGTCTACGCGGCAACCGGCGAGGATGATAAATAGTAACCATGGGGAAATTTCCACTTTTTACCTCATTCTCCTCGCATCATCTTCTTCCTCCAGTCGCGTGTCTCCTCGAGCTCTCCGCAAGAACTCTCAAAAAAACCCTAGCTTCCAATCTGCACCAGTCGCATCCAGTCTCACTCCATGGCCAGCATAAGCACTACTCCCTCCACGGTGGCGTCGAGTGAAGCTGCGGCGAAGCCGGCGAGGTCCATCGTCGTGCCTCCAAAGGGCCTAGTCATTCCCGCATCGGAGGTTATGGAGACCATCGGCGGCGACCTTAATCTGGCGGCGCTGAAGCCGTTGGAGTAGGAACCAGACTCGCACAAGGGCGACTGGGGCGGCTCGGATATTACCGACCGTGACATCCAAGAGATGATCGCCGAGGGCTACCTCCCCGCGACGGAGGGGCTTTCCTGGCGGGCGGCACCGGCCGGCGAGGTGACACCTACTCCCCAAGCCAGAGAAAAGGTGTACCTAAAAGCTCAATTGGTACGCGGCATCTCCCTGCCCATATCCAACTTCTTCCTCTCCGTCTTGAACCATTATAGGGTCCTGTCCCTGAACCTTTCCCCCAATAGTATCTTAGTTCTTAGAAACTACACGACACTTTGCGAGGGATACCTAGGGATAAGGCCTAGGTTATACCTTTTTTTGTACTTCTTCACCGTCAAACGTGAAGCCGGACATAGCAAGGAAGAGCTTAGGAATTGCGGCACCATAAGCTTCAATATTGGACCTGGCCGGCAGTTCCCCGAAATTGTCGGCCACGAGTCCTACAAGAAATGGCAACAGACATACTTTTACGGCCCAGACATCCCTCTGGCTGGCCGACAAGTTACGTACCCGGACATCGTTGATGGAGATCCCAAGCCTCCCTTCCCTCCGACCTCGACGCTTCTCGGGCCATAAGGCGGATCGAGTGGTTCGTAGAGACGGGTCTGAACGGCTTGGACCTAGCCATGTGCTGGTTCATCAGGCGAATCCAACCTCTGTAGCACCGCGCGAAGCTCATGCACTAGTATACCAGCGACAGAAGGGATAGTCTCCGCATCTCCATGGACAACTTCTCGAGCGACTCCGTCAAGCTTCGCCTTAAGGACATCGTCAAGGTGAAGGATAAGAAGCGTGGCTTCACCATCACCTATGACATGTTTGTAGACGGCAAGTGCCCAAAGGTAGGTATTTATTTTCCGTGTATGACATATACTCCAATTCTTCTGTCTTGCAAATATCATCTTATCTAACATGGTGATTTCTCACTTAACATCTTAGCGATCTAGAGGAAGGCAACCTGGCTGCCCAAATCTATGATCCAAAGATGAAGGAAGTCACGGTCGTGTCCGACGATGACGTTCCGTTGGCACGGAAGCAGAAGAGCTCCACCTCTGACGCTGCCGACGGAGGCAAGAAGAACAAGACGGAGGGTGGAGCCTCCAAGAAGACTACCGCCGCCCTGGAGGCGGAAAAGAGAAAAGTTACTGGGATCCCCTTTGCCAAAGCACCCCCACTTGTGTAAGCTTCTCATTCTCCGACATTGTGTATTTATCTGTCTTGCTCCTGTACTTATGAAATTCGCACGTTTCAGGAAGAAAGCCACGCCAACCTCAAGAAGACCTCCAAAACGTCGGGGGCTTCTCGAAATATCAAGGACATGTTGCATCACGATGCCTCCCCTGCCATCGCCCCTGCCACTCCTGCCGTCAAGCCCTCGTCTGCCCCGACAAGCTCACAAGCCAAGGAGGCATCAGGCCCTTCCGCCATGGAAGTGGATTCTGGCGCCTCTACCGAACTCGCTGTTGTCGGCGAGCAGACAACGTAGGAGAGCACCGCTCAACAAATGGCGGCAAGGCGGTGGTGGAAGCTGGTACTTCTGCCATTAGCGGCGCCCCCACACCCAAGAAAACCATAGTCTATCCGAAGATAGTCTATCCGGTACTTACACCGGGTAGCACTGCTTTGGTTCCTGGTGCGGCGCCGACATCTTCGACATGAGGTCTAGAGGAGCTCCGCTGGCAAGCAGAAATCTTGCAAGGAAATAGCGAATCCTTTGTCAAGCTGCTGGCCGAGAGTGCTACGAACCTCAAGATCATCGCACTTGTAAGTTCTCTTTGCCTTTTGCATTTCATATGAGTATCCCACTGTAGCCCCTGAGGATGTAGACGGAAAACCATAGGTTTTGCATCTATATGCTCTAAGAGTGACTAAGTTAGAAAACCTCTCACTGTAGCCCCCAAGCATTTAGATGGAATGAACTATCCTGACTAGATGCTTTAGGAGTAGCATACGTAGTGTTTATAAATTTCAGTAATTTAGCCCCCTAGCCTCTAGTTGTAACTGAATTAGTTCCGACTAGATGCTTTAAACAAAAGCTAAGAAGATATCCGAGTTAAAAACTTTATACTGTAGCCCCCAAGCTTCTAATCGAGAACTGAATTAGTTCCGACTAGGTGCTTAAAGAAAAGCTAAGAATATTGCTAAGTTAGAAACTCTCGCTGTAGCCCCCGAGCGTCTAGGTGGAAATTTCCGACTAGATGCTCCAAGCAGACTAAACAACGGTTAACTTTGTCCATTTTTCCACAGAACAAGAATGCTCGGAGGGGCATGGAAAATGACCAGTACCAGAAGATGCGCGCTGATCTTGAAGCCGAAAAGGGTAAAACTACCTTCTTGAAGGAACAGATCACCAAGAGCAAGCGTCTGTTTTCTAATGCGCATTCCGACTTGGTTTTGTGCCTATATTCTCCGAGTACTCACTATGTACTTTTCTTTCTCCGGCATGTAGAAACCATCGCCAAGGCCAAGAATATTGTCGAGCAATCCAAGCACATTCAAGAGCTGGATAGCAAAAAACAAGATTCTTAAGCAGGACAGGAAGGACATGCTGAAAATGCATGAGGAGCCGATGAAGGCCTTGCAGGACTCCGCCACCGAGGAAATCAACCGCTTGAAGGAGGAGATCACGATCTTAAAAGACCAGAAGCGAGCTGCCGATGAGCAGAATCACCGCCATAGCGAGGCGTACAAGCTCCTCCAACAAGAGAAACAGTCGTTGGCGGACACCCTCTGGCATGCAGAGGCCAGCATCTTTAGTAAGTTTTCTCCGTCTTAGATTTCTGCAGTATGGATACTTTGATTTATTGAACTCATGCGCTCCTTGTCGGAATTTTCAGCTCCAATGGGTTTAACCCGATCACCTCCTCCGGCCAAGGAATGCATGGTTCTTGCCGGCAACTTCATCAACACCGCCATCACCCAAGCCAAGGAGATTTCCAAGCCCCTCCAGATACACATCAAGGCATCGGACTCCGTGGAGAAGTACTCGGAGATTCTACGCCGAGCCCCCGAGCATATCACAAGATGGAAAGCTTCGTGTGTACGGGCTCGCGCGAGGATGGCGTTGTCAATGGTGAAGGCACACTACGAAGGTGCCGACATTGACACGATGACCTCTAGCATCCCCGATGTTGACGATGATGGTAAAGAGATTAATCACGAAGCCATCTTGTTGTCACTCACGGGCTATGGCACCAGAGTTGCCGAGTTGGTGGACATCGATGTATTCGTGCCCATGAACATCATCGACAGCGGCAACCAAGATTCTTCTGAGTCCCACCACAGCGCCGACTTCGAGGGTGGCTCTCCGGCTGGTGACGATGCTGCCTCCAAGTCACCTGCACCAAAGGAGTGAAAAACAACTTTGTAATATTTGTTTCACCTTTGGTGTATATGCGGAAAAAACTTTTTGATGTAACTTAAGGCGGAAAACAATGGTTGTTTATTTCCTGCTTCTTAAGTACTAACTTCCAGCATGTATATATTTTTTAAGCAAGTGTTGGATTATCCATTACTTCGGTTCTTATGCTTGACTTTTCGTGAGTCGGAAGACTTGTTGTCGGAACCATGCACTTAGATGATGATTCCCAATGGCACCGTCAATAACCTAAGCACAAAATCACCGACAATAAGTGCTAAAAGTCACTACTCCAGAATCCACATAAAAATGACAAAGAACGTGTAGACCAGAAAACTTAAGCTAACACCCGTAGGCGGAATTTTCACAAGTGCAAACGCAAAGCTTGTGCATAAGGGTTTTACATGATCCAAAAATGAATACTAAAGGAGGTAAAAGACTCAGAAATATGAGTGAACTAGAGATATTTATTTCATTGATCATATAAGAGGTACACAATTAGATAAAAAAATGCTAAGTGTAAAAAGGACGTAGCTGTGCTATGTTGCATGGCCGATCAAGCTCCGGGTAGTCATTATCCGGGTCACGTCGCTTACACTTATGATCCTTGTTGGGTCTATCCTTCAGTTCACGATTATCAACAAGGTAGTAAGACCCATTGAGTAGCGCCTTGCTTATGATGAACGGTCCTTCCCATGGTGGGGATAACTTGTGTGACTTATTCTGCTTAAGTCGGAGCACCAAATCCCCCTCTTTAAACGAGCGATGCCGAACGCGGCGACTATGGTAGCTGCGTAGCTTCTACTGGTAGATGGCAGATCGTTGGCATGCCAAAACACACTCCTCCTCGAGAAGGTCCACATCTAGGCGTCTGGATTCTTCAGTGTCATCTTCATCGTAGGCGGCAACTCTTGGTGCATCGTGAAGGATGTCGGAATGCAGGATGGTTTCTGATCCATATACCATGAAATAAGGGGTGTAGCCGCTGGATCTGTTGGGTGTAGTTCGTAAACTCCACAGTACAGAAGGAAATTCTTCCGCCCAGGCTCCAGCTGCTCTATGTAGCTGTTGGGAATATGCCCTAGAGGCAATCATGTATGATAAGATTTCCCATTGTATTCATAAAGATATTAAGTTGTCCTTGTATAAACATCTAATGTGTATCATTGAATATGTGATTCTATTGTGGAACTATACATTCATGTTGTTTGTACTAAATATCCTTGGTCATTGAGCTTGTGCTAGACACACAACTTGGACCAATGTGAAAGTTGGCTCGATGACTTGGTTCCACTTGTCATGGGCATGGAGATGCTATTCCAACTTACACAGATTCGGCTAAAGAGTTTAGCGAGTCGGATTGACCCATATTAAGGTGCAACAAACAAGTTGTCATTTGTATATCTCAATCAATTTAATCCTTAGACCTGAGGTTATTGCATAGTCCGAGTTGAGGATCACCGACTTAGGTTCTGTCAAACGCTTATCCGTAACTAGGCAGTTATAAAGGCAGAGTTCGGGTCGACTAAGAATCAAGCTGCGTGATGTGAATAACCAAGATGGGATTTTGCCCCTCCACTTGGAGAGATATTCTCTGGGCCCTCTCGTGAGATATGATTCAGAAAGCATGGCCATGCACGACTCGGTTAAGTGTTAACCGAGGCGATCAACTAAGAGTTAGTCGGGTGAATCACTTATCTCGGATCGAGAAGAGAGTCGGACTATTCAAGGGATGGAAATTATTCGCCTACAGTCTGACAAGGTATATCGTGAGGAAAAAGGGACTCGGACGCAAGTCGCATTGGAAAGGCAAGTCGTCATGACTCTTTGGTACTTGGGAGTCAGCACGTTCTGCTAGGAGCCACTACCGACTGATCGATTTAGAGTCGGACTCTAATCGTGTCCAAGTAGCCATGAGCCTGCGGGGTCACACACTTAAGAGCGGGAGCAAGTTTGGATTGGATCTGAACTGGAAATCTGGTTGGGTTGGACCCGAGCCTAATTTGGACTAAGTCAGTGAGTTAGACTCACAGGGACTAACATTATATGGGCTTTAGTGAATGGGCCACGCAAGTAGAGCCCATGTTCACTCCCTATATATAGTGGAGCACACCAACCCTGAAGGGTTAATCGTTGTTCGGTTAGGTCATTCCATGTGTTGGAAACCCTAGCTCCACTATAGTCCTGCCGCCATAACGAATCTAGCAGTTCGCCGCCGGCTCTCCTCCGTGATGTACGATCAGCACTAGGATGATCGGATCGTGAGGAATGCACTGCATCAACTGACGCGCTTCATCAGTAATCCGCAACTGCGCGTCTAGTGGTAAACCTGGTGGCCTTCTACCTCAGCTTGATTTTGGGATCACCACGTTAGAGGAATTTTTTTTTTATCTCCGCGTGGCCAAACAGTGGTATCAGAGCGATAGCTTCTGGTTTTAGGCTCGAGATATCGCATATGCGATATGCGGTAGGCTGTAGATGATATCTATATGTAGTTTTTGTGGTCGATCTATGAGATAGATCGGTTTTGTATGAGGTTGATTGGATCAACTGTACTCGGGGAATGGTAGATCTAATTTCCGTGATCATACTGCTGAGGTCGTGGAACGACATACCCCTACCGGTCGGCTTCCGCCATCGGGGTAGAATATGACACGTAAATCCAAATACGGTGATCGAAGATCAAGGAGTTTGATCGAGTCGGAACAATGGTCGGAATCCATGTCCGGATCGTAGATGAGATCTACGTTTTCAGAAAAATCGTCGAGCTTCGCCCTCTCGTAGCGCCTTAGATGTCGTTGCGAGTTTCACAACGCCGGTAGATATTGTATCTATGCAAAACTTGTTTTTGCAGGAAGTTGTGAATGGTATGGTTCATGTGCATGTGATGTATGTGTGTAATCCATACGTGATCTGCGAATCACGGTTTTTGTCAGCCGGCTGGAGCCTAGGTGATGTCATTTTATTGTATAACGACCTGCGTGTCGGATTCTCTATGTAATTTACTTTACTAAGCTAGTGTAGCTGTTTGGAGAACCCGGAAGGCATGCAAGGCGTTGTACATGTCGGCGACATGGAGTAAGACGACAAGTGACAAGAGTTGGAACGAGTCGGATTACAGGCTTTGTGGAGATGGAGATCGCCATGAAGAGAGCCATACCATTTCACATTATAATTGCTTTATTTTGTGTTATTGTTATGTGTCCATTTTACCTCTATTAGATAGTCGGTAAAATTTAATCCCTCAAAGAAGGTCTAGTCGGTTTTCCCGCCAGTGTTTGCATCATCACAAGTCGGACATTTTTGGTAGTGGGCTCATGAAATTGGGGTGCTGCCAATTCTTTCCGACTTGGTGGGTTCGAGTCGGACTCTTACTGCAGAAACACTCGGTAAGCTAGACGGGTCTCTCACAACGGTTGTGGGGCTCGGGGAAGGGTCGGATGGGAGCCGAGGCATGTGATGCCACCCGTCCAATAGGAGTCGTATGAGATGCGATTGACAAGGAGTTGTCTACCTAGATCACTTGGCGGCAAGCGGTGATGCTAAAGCTCACTAGCCGACTTGCTTATTTGGGATCCTGAATCACTAAGCTACCATCGGAGGGGTGTTGGTTCTAGTGGGAGCATAAAATATTAAAGTATTTAATATGCTTGCTCTTTTATGAATACATGTCTTAAGTGTTTTGCATATTTTCTATTGTAGATCATGGCACCAATTAGCAGTCACTCTCAGATATCCGGTTTTGCGTTGAGAACCATTCTTGAGAAAGATAAACTAAATGACACTAATTTTACCAACTGGTATCGAAATCTGAGAATTGTTCTCAAAAAAGAAAAGAAGGACCATGTCCTCGACAACCCACTTCCAGATGAGCTGAATGAGAATGCGACTGTCACTGCCACCAATGCCTACCGTCAGCATAAGGATGAGTCCACGGATATTAGCTGTCTTATGCTTGCTCACATGGAACCGAACTTGCAAAAGCAGTTCGAGCATGTTGAGGCCTATGATATGATCGAAAGCCTCAAAAGTATGTTCTAGGCTCAGGGGAAGATTGAGAGATATCAAGTCTCTCAGGCTTTGCTCAGTTGCAAGCTTAAGGATGGTGATCCACTGAGTCCGCATGTGATCAAAATGGTTGGTTATGTGCAGTCTTTGGAGAGCCTTGGCTACCCCATAAGCGAAGAGTTCGCTACGGATATAATTCTGAACTCTCTTCCTAGTGCATATGGGCAGTTCATTTCGAACTACCACATGCATGGTATGGATAAGAAGCTCACTGAATTACATGGTATGCTCAAGCAGGCAGAGGCGGATCTCAAGAAGGGCGCCAGTCAAGTGTTGATGGTGCAGAATATGGCTAAGTTCACGAAGAGTTCTTGGACTAAGAAGAAGGCTAAGTCAGGAGGAAAGCAGGCTCAGGACCCAGTCCCAAGTGCTTCCTCAGGGACTAAGCCATCTCCTTCAGCCGGATCCACTTGCTTCTACTGCAAGGCGGATGGCCACTGGAAGAAGAACTGCAGCAAGTACTTGGCCGACAAAGCCAAGAGTGGAGGTATGACTTCCGACTCAGGTACACTTGTTTGCAATGTTATAGACATATATCTTGCTGATGCACCTAATAGTTCTTGGGTATATGATACCGGATCAGTTATTCACATCTTCAACTCGTTGCAGGGACTGGTAAGAACTAGGAGCGTAGCAAGAGGCGAGGTTAATATTCGAGTCGGCAACAAAGCAAGAGTTTCTGCGTTGGAAGTCGGCACGATGCAACTTCATTTACCTTCCGGATTCATTATGGAACTGAATAATTGTTATTATGTTCCAGTGCTCAGTCGAAACATTATTTCTGCTTCATGTTTGATGAGGCAAGGCTATGAGTCGAATATCAAGAATAATGGTTGTTCTTTGTATTTGAATGATTTGTTTCACGGCTTTGCACCCGTCCAGGACGGGTTATTTATTTTGAATCTTGATGGTGAGTCGGTTTATAACATAAATGTTAAAAGGTTGAAACCAAATGATCTTAATATGACTTACTTTTGGCACTGTTGGCTCGGTCATATAAGTTGGAAACGCATGAAGAAGCTCCATGATGATGGACTCCTAAATTTGTTCGACTTGGAGTCATTCGAGACATGCGAATCTTGCCTACTTGGCAAAATGACCAAGACACCTTTTGCAAAGAGTTGTGAAAGGACGTCCGACTTGATGGGACTAGTACATAGTGATGTATGTGGACCAATGAGCACGACAGCCAGGGGTGGTTGTGAGTACTCCATTACCTTCACTGACGATTTGAGTAGGTATGGATATATCTACTTGATGAAACATAAGTCGGAAGCCTTTGAAAAGTTTAAAGAATTCCAGAATGAAGCACATAATCAACTCGGCAAGAAAATAAAGTTTCTTCGGTCGGACCGAGGAGGCGAGTACATGAGCCATGAGTTTGATGACCATCTGAAAAGTTGTGGAATAGTTCCTCAGCTTACTCCGCCAGGAATGCCACAAAGAAATGGTGTTTCGGAAAGGCGGAATTGGACGTTATTGGACATGGTATGGTCAATGATGACTCAGACAGATTTGCCTTTATCATTTTGGGGTTATTGTCTAGAAACAGAGGAGTTCACACTAAACAGAGTACCATCAAAGTCGGTAGAGAAGACCGCATGAGATGTGGACAGGCAAAAGGTTGAGTTTGTCTTTTCTTAAGATTTGGGGTTGTGAAGCATTTGTCAAGCGACTTCAGTCGGACAAGCTTACAGCCAAGTCAGATAAGTATATTTTCGTGGGGTATCCGAGGGAAACCTTGGGTTACTACTTCTACAACCGAGAAGAGGGCAAAGTGTTTGTCGCTCGGAACGTTGTCTTCCTTGAGAAAGAGTTTCTCAGTCGAGGAGTAAGTGGGAGCACAGTGCAACTCGAAGAAATTCGAGAGGAACCGGCTAGTAGCGAGTCGGCAAAAACCTTGGAGGTTGAGCCGGTCGTGGCAGCTGAGCCGGCAGCAGCACCTGCGCTACAAATATCGGCAAGATTACGAAGTGTTCGTGATGTATTACTGTTAAACAGTGATGAGCCGGCAAATTATTCGGAAGCGATGGTGGGATCTAATTCCGAGTCATGGCTTGGAGCCATGAGATCCAAGTTAAAGTCCATGGATGAAAATCAAGTTTGGAACTTGGTTGATCTGCCAGACGGTGCAAGACCCGTCAAGTGCAAATGGGTCTTTAAGAAGAAAACTGATATGGATGGAAATGTTTCCGTCTATAAAGCACGCCTTGTCGCGAAGGGGTTCCGACAAATTCAAGGAGTTGATTACGACGAGAATTTCTCGCCCGTAGCGATGCTTAAATCAGTTCGGATCATGTTAGCTATAGCGGCCTATTTCGACTATGAGATATGGCAGATGGATGTCAAAACGGCTTTCCTTAACAGAAATTTAACCGAGGACGTGTATATGATATAGCCCGAGAGTTTTGTCGATCCGGCTAATGCTGACAAGGTATGCAAACTTCAGAAATCTATTTATGGGTTGAAGGAAGCATCTCGGAGTTGGAATATTCACTTTGATGAGGTAGTTAAATCGTTTCGCTTCATCAAGAGTGCTCATGATTCTTGTTTATACAAGAAGTTTAGTGGGGCAAAGTATACTTTCTAATCTTATATGTGGATGACATATTACTGATTGGAAATGATGTCCAGATGTTGCAAGAAACCAAGGAGTCATTGGAAAGGAGTTTCTCAATGAAAGACTTGGGTGAGGCAACATACATCCTCGGAATCCGGATCTATAGAGATAGATCAAGGAGGCTCATTGGATTGAGTCAGAGTACTTATTTAGACAAAGTGTTGAAGAAGTTCAACTTGGAATCGTCTAAGAAGGGTTTCTTACCGATGTCCCATGGTGTAAAACTTAGCAAGACTCAGTGTCCTTCGACAAATGATGAGCAAAGTCGGATGAGTGAGATTCCATATGCTTCTGCAGTCGGATCCATCATGTATGATATGATTTGTACTAGGCCGGATGTTTCCTATGCTCTAAGTGTTGTGAGCAGATACCAGGCTGATCCTGGAGAGATCCACTAGACAGCGGCTAAAAATATCCTAAAGTACTTGAGAAGGACTAAGGATATGTTCTTGGTTTATGGTGGTGAAGATGAACTCAGTGTAAAGGGTTACACGGATGCGAGTTATCTTACCGACTCTGATGATTCTCGTTCGCAATCCGGATACATATTTATTATAAACGGAGGTGCTGTGAGCTGGAAGAGTTCCAAGCAAGAGACTGTGTCTACATCTACAACAGAGGCTGAGTATATTGCTTCCTCAGAGGCAGCAAAAGAAGCTGTTTGGATGAGGAATTTCCTCATGGATCTTGGTGTGGTTCAGGGCTCGTCCAATCCGTTAGACGTGTATTGTGACAAAAATGGTTCTATTGCTCAAGCCAAGGAACCTAGACAACACCAGAAGAACAAGCACATACTCATGTGGTACCACCTGATTCGCCAGTTCGTGGATCAGGGTGATATCAAGTTATGCAAGGTACACACGGATGCAAATATTGCGGATCCGTTGACAAAGCCGTTACCAAAGCCGAAGCATGAGGCGCACCTGAGAGCCATGGGCATTAGATGCTTAGACATGTGATGTCGGAAGATTGACTCTAGTGCAAGTGGGAGACTGTTGGGAATATGCCCTAGAGGCAATCATGTATGATGAGATTTCCCATTGTATTCATAAAGGTATTAAGTTGTCCTTGTATAAACATCTAATGTGTATCATTGAATATATGATTCTATTGTGGAACTATACCATTCATGTTGTTTGTACTAAATATCCTTGGTCATTGAGGTACGTGTGGATACCGGCAGAGGTGTTGTACGATCAGCACTAGGACGATCGGATCGTGAGGACTGCACTGCATCAACTGACGCGCTTCACCAGTAATCCGCAACTGCGCGTCTAGTGGTAAATCTCGTGGCCTTCTACCTTAGCTGGATCTTGGGATCACCACGTTAGAGGAAAATTTTGTTTTATCTCTGCGTGGCCCAACAGTAGCGGTGCCTCAAGACGTGGCTTGATTCCCTGCAGAATTAATCCATTGGATCGCTCAACCTGACCATTGGATTGTGGGTGTGCCACAGATGCAAGGTAAAGTCGGATGCCTTTCTCCCAGCAATAAGCCTCCACTTCTCCGAGTGACAAATTACTGCCGTTGTCGGTGATAATGCTGTGTGGGAGACCAAATCTCACCACTAGATCCCGGACAAACCCGAGGGCATTTGCCCCGTCAAGCTTTCTAATGGGTTTAGCTTCTATCCATTTAGTGAATATGTCGACTGCTACAAGCAGATGCGTAAACCCACAAGGTGCCGTCTGTAATGGTCCCACCATGTCTAGCCCCCAGACTGCAAACGGCTAAGTTATTGGTATTGTTCACAGTTCTTCAGCAGGAACATGTGGTTGTCGGCATAATACTGGCATCCCATGCATGTCTCAACCAGCTTGTCGGCGTCCACCTTCGCGGTCAGCCAGTAGAATCCTTGCCGGAAGGCTTTCGCGACCAACGATCGAGGAGCGGCGTGATGCCCGCAATATCCGAGATGGATTTCATGTAGGATTTCCATACCTTCTAGCTGGGAAACACACTTTAGGTATACACAGTAGTGCTCCTTTTGTAGATTTGCCCATTAATTATGGTATAACCCTTCTCTCGTCGTAGTATTTGCCGTCTTTTAACTTTGTCGTCGGGCAAAGTTCCGTGTTCGAGATATTCCATGAACGGTTTTGTCCAAGCTGGAGGGACCTTAGTCACCATGTTGACGAAAGAGTCAGCTCTATCCGGGTTGTGGATGTCGGCTCCCTTCACAGATGGTGTGCGCAGGTGCTCTAGGAAAACTCCTGGCGGAATTTGCTTGCGCCCTGATCCAAGCTTAGACGGCAGATCAGCCGCCTCGTTTTGTTCCCTAGGTACATACTTGACTTCGTAGCCCAAGAAGCTCTTGGCTATCTCGTCCACTTCGTCTCGATATGCCGCCATCATAGGGTTCTACGCATTCCAGGTGCCAGCCACCTGCTGGGCAACCAAGTCGGAATCTCTACAGCAAACTATGCGCTTGATGCCAATATCCTTGGCTACGCATAATCCGTGAATGAGTACTTCATACACCGCCATGTTGTTTGTAGCCTCGAAGTGGATCTGTAGAACGTAGTGTAGCTTTTCTCCTGTTGGTGACTGTAGCAATACACCAGCCCCCGAGCCATTGAGCAGCTTTGATCCGTCAAAGTGCATCACCCAATACTCTGGTTTAGGCAACGGAGTAGCATCTGGCATCTCCGTCCAATCTGCAACAAAATCCGCCAAGGCTTGTGACTTAATACCGCCGCGTCTCTTATAGGTGATCTTGAAGGCGGCAACCTCGATGCCCCACTTCGCAACCCTTCCTGTAGCATCGCTATTATTGATAATGTCGGATAGTGGAGTCTTGCTCACCACTATGATTGGGTGCTCCTGAAAGTAATGCCTCAGCTTCCGAGAAGCAAGGAATACTCCATAAGCTATCTTCTGGTAGTGCGGGTAACGCTGCTTGGACTTCGTCAAGACCTCGCTCACATAGTAAACTGGTCGTTGAACTCCATGCTCATAGCCTGGTTCCTTCTGCTTTACCACTACGACGATGCTGATTACCCGGTTGGTTGCCGCCATGTAGATTAACAGGGGTTCTCCAGGTTCGGGTGCTGCAAGGAAGGGCACTGAGGAAAGAATCTCCTTGAGCTGCTTCAATGTTGCATCTGCTTCGTCCGTCCACATGATTTTGTCTGCCTTCTTCAGCAACTTGTACAGCGGCAGGGCCTTCTCTCCAAGTCGGCTGACGAACCGACTAACTGCTGCAACACAACCTGTTAGTCGTTGAATGTCCTTTAGGCATGTCGTATGGTTTATGTTTAAGATGGCCTTGATTTTCTCCGGGTTGACCTCGATTCCGCGTTGGGAAACAATGAATCCCAACATTTTGCCGACTGGAACCCCGAAGACGCACTTTTAGGGTTAAGCATCATGTTGTATTTCCGGAGATTATCAAAGGTTTCTTTTAAGTCGTAGATTAAGTCATTTGACTTTTTAGACATCACCGTGATATCGTCCACATAGGCGTGAATGTTCCGACCAATTTGGTCGTGGAGGCAATGTTGCATTGTCCGCTCGTACGTGTACCTGCGTTTTTCAGCCCAAAGGGCATCGTGACGTAGCAAAACGTGCCGTATGGGGTAGTGAACGAAGTGGCCAATTGGTCCGACTTCCTCATCTTGATCTGGTGGTATCATGAGTATGCATCGAGAAAACACAAAAGTTCCGAGCCAGCCGTCGATTCAATGACTTGGTCAATGCGAGGAAAGCAAACAGATCTTTGGGACATGCTTTGTTCAAGCCGGTGTATTCAACGCACATTCTTAATTCATTGGTTCCCTTTTTGGGGACAAGTATAGGATTGGCCACCCATTGGGTGTGAAGGAATTCTCTAATAAATCTATCCTTAAGTAACCTAGCTATCTCTTTGCCAATGGCGCGTCTCTTCTCATCTCCAAACCATCATAGAGGTTGTTTCCCTGGTTTACATTTTGGATCAATGTTTAACTGTGCTCGGCAAGTTCCCTAGGTACACCTTTCATGTCGGCAGGTTGCCAGGCAAAGATGTCCTTATTCTCACGGAGGAACTCGACGAGCGTGCTTTCCTATTTGGGATCCAGGTTCGTCCCAATGGCGGTGACCTTGGAGGCATCACCTACCACAAGTTCCACCGGCTTGGTCTCGATGGCGGCCTTGAACGCAGGAGCGGAGTCGGAGATCTGCTTCATCAACGCGAGCATCTCTGAGTCATTGACTTTTCTCTGGATCTCTTTGAATTATTCGCTGTAGAGGACAGCTTCTGCAACAGTTGCTTCATTGATCTCGCAGTCCCTTGCCTTAGTAAAGCTTCCAGATACGATGATGACACCGTTTGGTCTGGGTATCTTGAGTTTGTTGTAGATGAAGCATGTCTTGGCCATGAACGTGTGGAATATGTCGCGGCCGAATATGACGTGGTACACGCTCTTGAAGGGGACCACCTCGAAGGTCATGCGCTCTTGGCGGTAATTATTAACATCGCCAAAGGCAACCTGAAGTGTAATGCACCCAAGGGATCGGGCCTCCCGACCAGGAACTACGCCATGGAAGATGGTGTTGGTCCGCCTTAGGTTTGCCTCCGTCAAGTTCATCTTCTGCAGTGTATCCAGGTACATGATGTTGATGCTGCTTCCACTATCCACCATACACTTGGTGAACTCCACGCCGTCAATCAAGGGGTTGATGACCATGGCGTACTAGTTCTCCGTAGGTATAAGGTCTGGGTGGTCCGTCCTGTCCCAAGTGATTGGAACTTCTGACCAGCCCAGGTACTAGGGAACCGGGGGGGAGAGTAGCCATCAGGATCCTCATAGAGGTCTTCTGTTGTCGGACGGTGGGGGTGCCAAGGAAAGTGTGGTAGACTGGAGCCCTCTTTGCGAAGGGGTTCTTGCCCTTGTCGTCGCTCTTGGCGGCGTGCTTGGGGTCAACGTCTTCGTCCATGTCACTCGAATCCTTGGACTCTTCCTCCTTCTTCTTCCCCTTTCCCTTGCCTCGCGGTCTGTTCTTTCGACTTTGCTTGTAGCCGGACTTCGGGTCTTCCTTGAGGTCGTTGACGAACTTGCATTGTCGATTGGTATGGGTGGCCTTGCCGTTGGCGTCGAGGTGTACGAGGCACGACATATCGTGGTACTCCTCGTAGGTTTGTGGAACACGGAGCGATGCCGAGGTTGTTTCGCTGCCTCGTTTTTGCCCACAGCTAGCTCCCCTTCCTCGGCCATGTTGTCCGCCATCACCTTGTCCTTCAAAAGTCATAGCGACCATGTCGGTAGATTGCTTTTCTTCTGGAGCAGTTTTCCGCTTTGTACTGCTGTTCCTCCGAGCTTGAGTTGGAGCTGTTGTTGCCGGCAAGGAGCCGCGAGCATCGTCGTCGGCAGCGGCGAACTCACTAGCCAACTGAATCATCTGGTTCAAGTCAAGCTGGTGATTGTCCTGCAAGCGCTTCAGCTTATGTCGGAGCAACGTGCCTCTTTCCAATCCGTCGATGAAGGCGGCCATGGCGGTCTGAGCATGCACTCCTATGCAGGAATTCTTCATATCCAGCCAGCGGGAGAGGTAGGCGCGAGATGTCTCGTCTTTCTCTTGCACGCACCGCTGTAGATCGCCCACAGTGCAGGGACGCTTGTATGTACCGTCAAAGTTCTTGGTGAACGCTTCTTGCATGTCCAGCCAGTTGTAGATGGATTTCTCCGGCAAGTCGTCAATCTATTGACGGGCCGTGCCCGCCAACATTAATGGGAGATACTTGACGGCGATGTTGGGGTTGCCTCCGGCAATCTCTACCATGTTGCCGTAGTCCTACAACCATGTGGCTGGCTTGGTGGTGCCGTCATAGGGCTTGATGATCTTGTCAATCCGAAAACCTTTGGGGTAAGTTGTGGACCGTATTGCAGGTCCAAAGCAACATGGTCCTAGGTATGGTCCTTCCCGGGCCTTGTGGATCTTATCAATCCGCGAATGTGCGTCGTACAGCTCCGAGTTCTTCTTCTTCTTGTCAACAGGGGATGGGCTGCGTGAACGACGCGGGCCTCCTCCGCCATGGTGACTTCTTGGTGGTGACGGAGGCGGAGGTGGCGGTGGGTTAGCCTTCTTGTTGTTACCCTCCTGCGACGCCTCACGCCTATCACGGTTGCTTGTCGGACGCGGGGGGTCATGGCGTGACCTGCTCTTGTGTCCCTGGTTGCGCTCTCCATCATGACGGGTCTGCTCCGTGTTGTCGCGGATGACGATGCCACACTACTTTGGTGGGGGCATATCAGTATGATGGTGAGCCTTGTAATCTTCGTGATGTCGGGGGGAACGGGGTGGTGGCGATGGGCGACGAGGTCGGCCTTTTCTCCGTGGTCGGAGGATATGGGGATAGCATCCTTCCTGTTGCACGCATCCCTCCATCTTCGTTCTGATGAACCCGTCTAGGACCCGACATCAAGAGGAGATCTATCCCTTGGCGACTTGTACTGGATAGATTGGCAGAGCGGTGGATCAGACTCAAGCCTCTGAGAGGTGGCCTTTTCCTGCTGCTTCACCGCCTTGGCCACTAGGTCATAGACCTGTTCCACTGCCTCAGGCGATCTATCCTACTCCAGAAGTGTCTTGGCGACGGCGAGATTAAGGAGTGGGGTGGGCATCACCTTCTTGCCTTCACTGTCAATGTATGGCTTGGCTTGTGCCGGCTTCGAGGGGGCCCATCCTAGGTTACGCCGCACACCAGGATCGTTGATGACGCGAGCTGAAGCTTTCTTAGCCCTCTGCTGCAGTAAAGTCTTTTACTCGGCCTCCATTGCTCTAGCTTTTCTCTATGCACTTCTGTGCATTGACCAGATCTTGATCTAGCTTAGCGCCTTGCTCCGCGATGGCTTGCGCTTCATCCAGCAGCTGCTGGCGCTTCTCGTCAAGATGGGTCACGTTCCGGATATGAGCAACGGTCAGTGGCTCGACGAGGAGATTGCCGTACATCACTCTATCAGCTGGAGTAACTTGGGCTGCTGCAGACGTAGATGCTGGAGGCGACAAGTTTGCGGTGTTGTTGTTGCTCGGGCCGGTGCTGAGTTCTTGCGGCTGCTGCATGACTTTTGCGCGATCATCATCAGCAGCAATGAGTGGCCCCTTCCCCTTTTCCAGCGCTGTAGGCGGAGCTCATCCGGGTTGATCTTCATCCATCGTCGTCCCAATGGTGACAAACACCCCTCGAGACATGACGACATTGTTGGCTTGCTCGTCGCGCTAGTACTCCTCCTCCATCTCCTGCATAGCGGAGTCTAGTTCTACTGGACTGAAATCTATCTCCTCTGAATCTGCACTGAAATCATCATAGAGCGCGTCAATGACAGAGTCGGAGGGTGCCAGGACATCCTCGATGACAGGTGGTGGAGGTGCAACTGCCTCGACGATGACTGGAGGTGGTGGTGATGCTGTGACGATGGCGGCGGGAGGCGGTGGTGGAGGTTGCTGAATCGGAGGTTCTCCGTCCCTGAGCGCAAGCGCTATCTGGGCTGTTGCGTCAGCTTCCGCGTAGTTGTTGATGGTACTCACCATCTCTTCGAGAGTAAGACGCCCTGTTGCCTGCTTCCGTCTTAAGGAGTGTCGGAGAAGCGTGCCATGGTCCAGTCCTTCCACAAAGTGATACAAAGCGTTATTATCGGGGTAGTGGGCCAGCTCGGTTCGTATACGGATCCACCTGGCCAGGTAATCGCGGGGTTTTTCGTCTTCTCTATGAACGCAGCACGCCATATCAAAGATGGTAACCACGCCGACGAACATGGATCTCTGCTATCCAGACGCACGGGGGAAGCCAGCGGATTTGCAGTGATCTTCCACCTTTATATCCTGCACAGGGGCGGTTTGGGTGGGCCTTGGATTTTTCCGATCTTTGCCGGCAAACTCCGAGGAGAGATCCCACATCGATCCTTCCGCAAACGTATCCTGCCCGTAGGCGATCCGTGAGGGCCTTGATGCTTTCCGATCTTTGCCGACAAACTCGGAAGAGAGATCCAGCATCGATCCTTCTGCGAACGTATCCAGCCCGTAGGCGGTCCGTGCAGGCCTTGATGCTCCTCCGACTCCCAGGGAACTAGTGCCCGAGTCGGTTTCGCCGATGAAGAGGTGGATGTCTCCAATAGGAATGATTGAACACCGCGTAGGGTTCGTCTTCGCCGGGATCCAGAACTCGTCAGGAGGGACGATCGGAACATTGCCGGAGAAGAGAAAACGGCCGATGGCTACGGTTTCGCTGATTCCCGCGAAGATCTTGGTCCTCGCCCGCTGAAGAGCCTGAAGCGCCTCTTGCCCCACGGTGGGCGCCAACTGTCGTGGTATTGCCGACGAGTACGCCATGGAGGGGTCCTCATAGTGCGTGTTTGGAGACGTGGGGTAACGCGGACGGTTGACGGGTACGAGGTAACACAGCTTACCCAGGTTCAGATCCCACAAGGGTGGCGGAATCCTACTCCTGCTATAAATCACTATAAGGGCAACACGCCGAGTTACAGAGATAGGTTCGTTGTGCGAGGTTGTAAGAATCGATACTAGGTTGTGCCCTTAAGGCTCCCATAGGCCCGACTTATATAGTCGTCGGGTCCTAGGGTTACAGGGAAAAGTCCTAGCCGGACAGGTTACAGAGTCCTACACCATGTATTACTAGTCTTGTGTATATTGCACTCCAAGGCTCCGGGTACGCTGGTGACTCCACCGTAGCCTTCCTTTATCCGGCATGGGCCTCCCTTCTGGATCCATCTAACAGGGCCGCCCAGCAGGCCATAGGCCATGCTACCAACTATGGGCCACCCGGGTTATCTGGATAAGTGACATGCTATGAGGATACCCATATAGCATATCCCCAACAGTGGCAATCAGCTTGTCCCTCATAGAGTAGCAATATAATGCATAGGACACCTGCAAAGTTCACAAGGGTGACTAGAAAATGATAGCACATGAACAAGTAATAGCATAATATGCATCAATTAGTAAGCTTTGGAACACTGCACACAGAATGACAACTATGCTCTCTTAATGGTGCCTAAAGGTAGAAGGTGGACACTCAATAATGATGGAAGAAAGGCCTTTTGTAAAGGAAGCAGGGAATACAAGTTTCAAAAAGAGCTTCCAAAAATTATGGTACTTATTACTTATAGCCCTCATTGCCCCTATCATAAGCATATTGAAGTGGTTAAGGTTAAAGTGGCAAAGCTGGAGTATATGCTTGACAAAGTATAAGTTGGCAATATCAAGTCCCTTGACTATGAGGGGTACACCTCATGGATACTCAACTGAGGGCCCAGGCAAGTTCTTGTCACTGTAAGTATTTGCATATCATTGAGAACCGCCAACGGGGTACCCCTTTCACATGTTAGAGGAGCTTTCCCATAACCAAAATGACAAGGCAAGCACACAATGAGCATCTCAACAATTCTTCTTATGTACCATGGGAATATGGTGATTTTTTCTATCTTTCCTCTTTTCTCAATGGGTCTCTCTTTTTTTATAAGAAGAATGCTTCATAGATGTTACTATGATGATGCTGCAAGTTTCCACCATGATTAGGCATGGCTTATGCTAGCGGCCCAGGCGTTTCTTTAACACATAATACAAACTCCATGGACTTACAAGTTCCCACTTCATTTCACACTGGTAACATCCATAGACAAAAGAGCATGATATCAACGAAGTGCAAAAAGTACAAGTGCAATGTTGAAAACGTTCCCCGTGATAGCACGGTTCTGCTAATCCCAACTTATAAGTGAAAGCATATACAACAAAGTTGCCTCAATGGTTGAAGTTTATTAGGGGCAAAGAATAAAATGTGCCATCAAGTTCGTGAGGGCTTTAATCACTAAGTTTTCACATAACAAAGTAGTTTTTAATTGGAAGATAGTTGAAAACAAGAATATACTTGGAATGATGTAACACACCATGTATGGGAGTTTATAGTGGACACTTTGTAATAACTTGGTTTCTTGGGAGTTGTAAGCATGAGTAGAACTTACTCATACAAGTGGAGGCTAGCAAAAGACTGGGAGCAACCAACTAAGGGAGCAATAATGGCCATAATTATGCAATGCAACAAAGAAAACTAATCAAAGCAAAGTGTGGTACTACAAGTCAAGGACTAAATGATCATAGAGGCTAATGGTGACTTGTCATAGTCATAACATGGTGTAAGCATGTGCCAAGTCAACCCAAGCAAAACACCAAAGGAGAATACCACAATACTATGCTTTTGCATGCTAAAACAATGCGTAATTTCTTCAAGGCACACTAAGAAATCCCAATTGTTTGGAACAAGACATTCTACAACAATAATCACGAATCATAATGCAAAAAAACACCTAGCATGTCAATGCAAGCTCCTCTTGCACTTCAAGCAAGAACTTACTACTCCTTTCCAAACACCAAGAAAACTTATTTGCAAAACAACACAGCGAGAATGGGGGTCCAAACTAATAAAGCAACCTAAAAAAACTAAGCAAAGCAAACAAAAACTAAGACGCTCCAAGAACAACACAACTGTGCATGAAACAATAAAAGTGAAGTGTCTAGACAGACCTGAGCTTTTTATTGATGAAGAAGGGGATGCCTTGGGCATCCCCAAGATTTGACGCTTGTACCTCTTGGATATTTCTTGGGGTGAGACCATGGTGGCATCCCCAAGATTGAGCTTTTGTTCATTCTTCATCTCATTACATCACTCTCTCTCTACACCTGAAATTTTTCCTTCATACAAAACTTCACACAATCTTCATTAGCAACATTAGTTTATTCAAAAGATATTAGACCGCTGGGAAAGCTTTGGAACAACAAGGATTTTCACTAAATACACAAGCTACTAAAGTAACTCCTTCAAATAAACTCAATTTACCTGAAGAGAGATAAAAAAGGAATCAATAAGAAGCAAATGCAAATAATGGCAGAAATCTGTCAAAACAGACCAACAGATAGAAATGAATTTTTTTGAACATCTTCTGTTGCTCAAATCAAAAAGTGTTGAACTAAAAAAAGTTATCCAACATAATGGGGATTTATTCGTAAATTTTGAGCTCAATCCGAGTTACAGAGCCTCCTCACGATTTTTTTTGGTGGAGTACAGAAATCTGTTTCGGGACAACAACTCCCCAAATCTTACTTCCCTCTCATTAGAGGTCATTCTTGGCACAAAAAGCAAACAAAAAGGATAAGGAGAGGTTATTACTGAAGTAATAACTTCCAAGACTCAAGGAAACTCTTGGGTTATCTCCCAACAAGTACTTTTCTTTAACGCCTTTAAGTTAGGCACAAGAAGCAAGAAGAATCAAGTATTTTCAAATGAAAGGTACTTTTCTTTAACGTCAATACTTGCAAAGTCTTCAACTATGAAAGGTATCTCATCCAAATAGGTTTTGTAGGATCCCTTCTCATTTCTCTTAGGTCTACTACCTTCATCAAAAAGATTTTTAGGGGCAATCCAATCAAAGTTATATTCAAAGGCTTCATGCATTCCAACAAGCTTATAGGGTATGGGTATATTGAATGCCTCTCTAGGCTTAGTTTTATCAGAAATACCCACAACATCTACACTTGAACCTAGCATATTGAAACGTTCAAAAACCTTTTTGGCCTCCCTAGCAACATCATGGAATTCTTTTGATAAAGTTTCAAGGATGAATTCCCTTTTTTCAACATTCTTCTCTTCTTTTAGTTTTAGGAATAATAATTGCATGAAGGGGTTAAGGCTAACAAACCTAGACTCCAACATATGGACTAAAGAATCTGAAGAAATTTCATAATTAGGAGCAAGCTATGATATAGATTTATCCTCAATATCCTCATGCTTGCTAACATAGTTAAAGAATTCTTCAATATTGTCTTTCCCAATTATGGAGCCACTACCTATTACAAGGTCTTTCTGGGTGAACTTGGGGAGCAACATGGTGAGATAGAACAGGGTGGCAACTAGAGCAGGAACTAATTTTTTTTGTTTTTAAATAAAGAAAGCAAACCAAGCTAGACTAGTTTTTTTGGGTTTTTGGAAAGAGTCAAACAAAACCAAGCAAAAGAAACAAAGCAAACTAAAAACAAAGTAAAGAGAAAGGAAGTTAAGGACTCCCCTTGTGAAGACGTCCTTAGCCTCCCCAGCAACGGCGCCAGAAATTACTTCATGGTACACTCAGGAGGGAGGAAGAGTGCTTCGTTGGAAACCCCAGGAGAAAGGTATGAAGAGTACAGCAGCAAGATTTCCCTCAGTAGAAACTGAGGTTATCGAACCCGAAAGAGGAAGGAAACGTCACACAGGTGTTGGAAGCAACGTGGAGACCTGCACAACACAAACTCAAGACTCTGTCCCAACGAATCGGTGAGGTTGTCAAGCTCACCGGTTTGCTGTAACAAAGGATTAACCGTATGGTGTGGAAGGTAACAGTTTGCAACAAGTAAACAGGTAACAGTGGAAGATGTACCAATGGTAAAGAGTGGACAGGGGTCCATAGTCCACTAGAGGTGCTCTCCTTAGATAAACAACATGGCATGAAGGGTAAACAAATTACAGCAGGGCAATTGACAGGAACTAAGCAAGGCATAACAATGCAATTACTATCCAGAAAGATCCTATGAGGTTGATTGGGAAATATAACAATATACATAGACCGTAATCCAACTACGTCTATGACTAGAAGTCCACCTTCAGGTTATCATCCGAACCCCCTCCAGTAGTAAGTTGCAAGCAATAGACAACTGCTTTAAGCAAAGTGTGTAAGGTAAACAGTCCACATGTTCCATGAACAAGAGACCGTTGTTTTCTCCCTAGTATCAACATCACATCTCCAACCGAAGAGATTATTGTCACTTCCCTTGGAAACTAGAGGCATGAACCCACTATCGAGCATAAATACTCCCTCTTGGAGTCACTAGCAACTACTTGGTCAAGATAACCACTAGCAACAGAGAGAATGCAAGATCACAAACAACACAGACATGATACAATCATAAAGAAAAAACCATTAATCAAACTAACATAATAATCTCAATATCCATCGGATCCCCGCAAACACAATATGCATGATTACAAATAGATTAGATCTTGATCATGAACGGAGCTCACAAGATCTATACATGAAAGCACAAAGGAGGAGATACAACCATCTAGCTACTACATGGACCCATAGTCCAAGGTGGAACTACTAACAAATCATACCGAAGAGAAGGCCTCCGGGATGATCTCCCTTTCGGCAGGGTGCCGGGAAGAGCTTTAGATCCCCCTGATCTAGGGACGATGGTGGCGGGGCTACAAACGGTTTCGTGGAATATTGATCGGGTACTGAGAGTTTCTGCATCAGGGTCTTCTTATAGGCGAAGGGGGAGACCGTGGCGGCCACCAGGGCGGCCAAACCATAGCCAGGCGCGGGCTAGGGCCAACCCATGCCTGGGGGGTCTGGCCCCTCTGGCCGGCCCCTCGGGCTCTCCTCTAGACTTCTTGTTCCCCACGGAAAGTTATTAACTTTGTTCTTCGTCATGTCCAATTCCGAGAATATTTATTTACTAACTTTTCTCAAACCAAAAACAGCAGAAAACAGGCATCTGGCACTGTTGCAACTTGTTAATAGGTTGGTACCAGAAAACATGTAAAAAACACCTCAAAGTGTAGACAAGTATAGCAAAGTAGATACTAAACAAGCATGGAGCATCAAAAATTATAGATACATTTCCAACGTATCAAGTCCATACTGTCATTGCATGTATTATTTTCAAAACCACTTTGATCCACATGACCAAACACACTCCAATGGATGTGGTGATGCAACTTTTGTCACGATGGTGCATCACTCCATGTGGCAATGGCAATGTAGGGGCTTTCTGGGGATTCCTGACCATGGTTTGACGCATGGAGTCCATAGAGTTATTGCATGTGTTCTTAACCAAACCACAATAATCCACATGACCACACATACTCCAATGTATGTGGTGATGCAACTTCTTTCACATTGATGCATCATTCCATGTGGCTATTGCATTACAGGGGATTTCTGGTCATGGTTTGACACATGGAGTCCCTAGAGTCATTTCATGTATTTTTTAACAAACCACAATGATCCACATGACCACACATGATCAACTAGATGTGGTGATGCAACTTCTGTTACACTGTGCATCATACCATCTGGCAGCTGCATTCCAGTGGCTTTTTGGGGATTTATGACCAGGGTTTGACACATTGAGTCCCCAGACTCATTTGCATATGGTGTTTTTAATACCACAATGATCCACACAACCATACAAACTACAATGGATTTGGTGATGCAACTTTTGTCACACCGGTGCATCATTCCATGCGGCAGCTGGCTTTTTGGGATTTATGACCATGGTTTGACACATGAAGTCGATAGAGTCATTGCATGTGTTCTTTTCCAAACCACCTTGATCCACATGACCACACACACTCCAAAGGATTTGGTGATGGAACGTTTGTCACAGAGGTGCTTCACTCCATGTGGCAGTGGCAATGCAGGGGTTTTCTAGGGATTCCTGACCATGGTTTGACACATGGATTCCATAGAGTTATTGCATATGTTCTTTTCCAAACAACCTTGATGAACACGACCACAAACACTCCAATGGATGTGGTGATGCAACTTCTTCACACTGGTGCATCACTCCATGTTGCAGTTGCATTCTAGGGGATTTTTGGGGATTTCTAGACATGGTTTCAAATATGGAGTCCCTAGAGTCATTTCGTGTGTTCTTTACCAAACCACAATGATCCACATGATGACACGTACTCCAATGTATGTGGTGAGGCAATTTCTGCCACACTGGTGCATCATTCCATGTGGCTATTGAATTCTAGGGGATTTTCGGGCATTTTTGGCCATGGTTTTACACATGGAGTCGCTAGAGTCATTTCATGTGTTATTTATGAAACTCTAATGATCCACATTACCACACACACTTAAATGGATGTGGTCATAGTCATGAGTGGTCCATTCCTCACAGCTTCATTGATGGAGTTCATCTACAAATATAGATGAGAAAGAAGATTAGAAAAGTTTACGAGAAGAAAAGACAAGTGTGGAAGTTGTTGAAAATTTTCCTTAGTGGTTTCCAATCCTAGGGTCATAATCCTACAGGTAACACATTGCTCTGATACCATCTGTAAGATCCCTCCCTTTATAAAGGTAAGGATCCCTGTGATTGCAATGCTAGTCCCTGGATCAATGCTAGCATCCACAATTTAAGATGAAGTACACAGAAACAAAGGTCATTATTACATATCATTCCAGAGACAAACATAGTCTTTTACAAACTCCATGGCCACAGGCCTAATACAAGAGTTCAAATATAGAATAAGATAAATAAGTCTTCATCTTCATGTGCCACAGGCAAGCATGTTGAGTGTAGACCCATAACCCCTAATCATCATCAGAATAACCTGCAACATCACAAGTTACAGCCACAGTGGGTCAATACATTGGAATAGTATTGACAAGTGGTACCTTAGTAGAATATTATCAATCTAGATACTATATGCATTTGGCTAAGTGTAGCTTAGGCTGGCTTTGCTCAAAATAGGTTTTACCTATCAGTTGAAAACACTAAGTTTTTCTTTGACAAAACATTCCCAAGGAATCACCAATAGACATTGGTGAACATTTACGCTTGTTCACCCACAAGTTTTAACTTAGAAATTGGGATGAGGAGATTCTTGATAGCTTCCATGTCTTGATGCTCAAGTTGTCCAATACTAGGGACATGGCTAAGTACTTAGATTCTTCCATCTGTAGCGGTTGTGCACTTTCCCCACAAGACTTGATTTTCACCAAGACAGGACCTTTCAGAAGCCTTCCCTTAGACCAAATGGATGCGTTCCAACCTATCATCCCACTACCACCAACTGTCCAAATGGCTAAGTTATTGCAACCTATGTGATCCAGGCAGAGCCCATATTGCCATGTGGCTGCACTAGAAGCTTCTTAACATTTGGCATCTCAAATCCCTTTGTTCCTGGGTGGCATTCCACAAGTGTGATACACAAGGTAAACCATAGAAATGGGACTTGTGTAACCACTCAACACAAACCATTCTCTCCATTCCACCCAGGTGTTTCATTCACTTAGTTGTTTTATTAAGCAAAAACACAAGTCCAAAGACTTAGAAATAATTCACATAGCATGAATATATAACCACCCTTGGTTGCTACTAGCTAGGATAAGCATGGCAATGGTAAGCATCTTAACTTAGAAATTTCTAGCAATTCTACAACTACTAGGATTTCCCAAGCATAGCATATAGATCAAAATATTCATGCAAGTCCTATACAAAATATTTCTAGTGCATAGTTGAAAAACATAGGAATAAAATCATGAAGCACCACTTGCCTTGGTAGTTTGGGGAGTAGCAACAATCTTCACAATCACAATCACTATTTGCACCAAAATCTACACATAAAATAATGGAACCAAAATCACATACAAAAATATATACAAACAAAAATATATGAATGCATGCAAATGCCATGTGATGATTTTTCTACACCAAACAAGACAAGTGAACAGTACTGAAACATAAAGAAGTCCAAGATATTCAAAATAAACTTTAGTTGATCCTTAAAACATTTTTCAAATAATTTGTATAGCCAAAATAAGCCTACACAAGTTTCTGCATAAACAACCATTTTTACAGAGGCAAAATATTAAACACATTGCATAAACAGAAAGGATTTTCTCTCCTTATTCCAATGATATAAAATTTGTAAAATTTGAACGTGTGGATCAAAAGTTATGAATTTTACAGGTTTGGTTAACTAATAGATTAAATTTCTATTATTAAATTCAAACACAAGCCACCCGGCGCTCTGTGATTCGTCAGTACCGTTTCGCGCGGATTAGTAGTGTGGACCGCACGATCTAAATGAAATCGCACGGACATATCTAACCCGTACCCCTTCGTTAAGTGATTCTATCAGATTCGTTGGATCTATATCTAACGGTCCTGGACCATGCGACCAAAGTTCGGCGGCGCTGGCGACGGTGGCGCGGCGGCGTCGCTCTGTCAGCGACGCTCCGGCAAATACAGGAGGAGATGGGGTGTGTGGCATGGCTTACCAGACTCGCACGGTCACGAGGAATCTCAACATGGTCTTTGTTGGCGAGGGGGCGCGCAGTGGAGGTCGCTGGGGCTCGTCGGTGTTGTGCGCGGCGTCGGGTGTTTGCAGACGTCGACGTTGCCGAAGCTCTGGGTCTCCCTAGCACGAGTCAGTTGCATTAGGAGGTGTGCAAGTCTACGGCAAACACTACTGGATCAAGGAGAATACAAGGGGCGGTCGGATTATACCTCAATTGCTCGTCAGAGTTAGACGGCGGTTCTGTCACTTGCGGCCGTGAACGGAGACGGCGAGCTGGGTCACGAGAAAACAAACGGAAGGTATCAAGGAACACGCAAGAACCTACTGGTCACGATTGTTTGAACCAAAGAAAGTGGGGCGGTCGGAGCTCACCGGAATCGGTCGCCGGAGGTCGTCGGTGCTGCGGGGTTCTGAGCTCGAATGCGTGCAGCCTGGTGGTGGAGTGTGCGAGGAAAGTGGGAGGAAAAGACCGCGGCGGCGAGTGGTTTAAGTAGCCAGAAACGGGGCGAATATTGCACGCTGAATCAATGGGTGTCCGCGCGCGAGAAATTGAGGAAGACGACGCTGACGTGGAGAGGGCCCAGTGCTCATTGGCTGCGGGGCTGGTTCATTGCGGGTAAGAAGAGACAGAGAGAAAAGTGGCCCAGGTGGGCTGCTTTGCTTGTTGGGCTGGATTGGTGGTGCCAGGCCCAGTTGCGTTGTCTAATTCCTTTTCTTTTTCTAAGTTGAATTTCAGGAATCTTTTCAAATGAAATCAAATGCATTTAAATTCCAAACCTTTTCTGGATTTTTGCAAAGTGTAAACTTCATAATATTGAACATAAAACCTTGCTGTTCATTAAACATGCTAGGTCTTTTTTGAAAAATAAAAATAAACAGTGCTTAGCACTTGATTTGAATAGGTTTTGAAAAATGGTTTAAAATCCATATTTGTTTTGTAAATTTTGTCCAAGCTTTAACACTCAACCAAACCAACTTAAGATAAAACAAAACTTGGTTTAAAATAATTATTCTCTCATTTGAGAGTGGCATTGGATCAATGCTTGTTTACATAAAATAACAAGCACCCAAATGCTTCTGTTTTGTAAATGGTTTTGAAATATAACCCTAAATGTTCATGAAAGCATGGATGATGTGCAAAGCTTTGAAAACAAGATTTTAGGGATGTTACAGCATCATTCCATGTGGCAGATGGATTCGAGAGGCTTTCTAGGGATTTATGACCATGGTTTGACACATGGAGTCCATAGATTCATTACATGTGTTATTTTCCATACCACCTTGATCCACATGATCACACACACTCCAATGGATGTGGTGATGCAAAGTTTGTCACACCGCTGCATCACTCCATGAGGCAGTGGCAATGCAGGGTATTTTTGGGGATTCCTGACCATGGTTTGACACATGGAGTCCATAGAGTCATTGCATGTGTTCTTTTCCAAACCAACTTGATGCACACGACCACACACACTACACTGGATGTGGTCATGCAAATTCTTCACACCAGTGCATCACTCCATCTGGGAGTTGCATTCTAGGGGCTTTCTGGACATGGTTTGACACTTGGAGTCCCTAGAGTCATTTCATGTGTTCTTTACCAAACACAATGATCCACATGACCACACATAATCCAATGGATGTGGTGATACAACTTACGTCACACCGGTGCATCATCATTCCATGTGGCTGTTGCATTCAATAGCTTTTGGGGGATTTTTGGCCATGGTTTGACAAATGGAGTCCCTGGAGTCATTTCAGGTGTTGTTTACCAAACCACAATGATCCATATGACCACACATACTCCAATGGATGTGATGATGCAACTTCTGTCGCACCGGTGCATCATTCCATGTGGCTATTGCATTCTAGGGGATTTCGGGCCATGGTTTGACACATGGAGTCCCTAGAGTCATGTCATGTGTTATTTAACAAACTACAATGATCCACATGTCCACACATGATCAAGTGGATGTGTTGATGCAACTTTTGTCACACTAGTGCATTATTCCATGTGGCAGCTGCATTCCAGTGGCTTTCTAGGGATTTATGACGATGGTTTGACACAAGGAGTCCCAGAGTCATTTTCATATGTTCTTTTCAAAACCACAATTATCCACACGACCACACACACTACAATGGATGTGGTGATGCAACTTCTGTCACATTGATGCATCATGCTATGCAGCAGTTACATTCGAGTGGTTTTTTGGGGATTTATGACCATGGTGTGACACATGGAGTCCATAAAGTCATTGCATGTGTTCTTTTCAAAACCAGCTTGATCCACATGACCACACACACTCCAATGGATGTGGTGATGCAACTTTTGTCACATCGGTGCATCACTCCACGTGGTAGTGACAATGCAGGGACTTTCTAGGTATTACTAACCATGGTTTGACACATGGTGTCCATAGAGTCATTGCATATATTATTTACCAAAACACAATAATCCACATGAACACACATACTCCAATGTATGTGGTGATGCAACTTCTGTCACACCGGTGCATCACTCCATGTGGCTATTGCATTCCAGGGGCTTTCTGACCATGGTTTGACACATGTACTCCCTAGAGTCATTTCATGTGTTATGTAACAAACCAAGATGATACACACGACCACACATGATCAAGTGGATATGGTGATGCAACTTCTGTCACACTAGTGCATCATTCCATGTGGCAGCTGCATTCCAGTGGCTTTCTGAGGATTTATGACCATGGTTTGACACATGGAGTCCCTAGAGTCATTTGCATATGTTATTTTCAAAACCACAATGATCCACACAACCATACACGCATAAATGGACGTGGTGATGCAATTTCTGTCACTCTGGTGTATCATTGCATGCGGCAACTGCATTCGAGTGGCTTTCTGGGGATTTATGACCATGGTTTTGAAGGTAATATGTCGAAGAGGCAATAATAAAGTGGTTATTATCTTATTACTTGTTTATGATAAATGTTATTTTGCATGCTATAATTTTATTAATACAGAAATGTTTATACATGTGTGTTTAATAAAAAAATAGGAGGTTCCCAGTAATGGCTCTCTTATGAACTAGCTCATTGTTTAACAAGATGATCAAAGGTTTCCTGATCATATACATTGGATGTTGTTATTAATGAGGTCACAATATTATTGGAATGATGTGATGAACATTCATATGAAGTATAGCATTATGATCAAGGGCATTGTGTTTATATTGCTATAACATCATACGAAGTAATCTTAGTTCTTAGACCATGATATTATGTCAATAACTAACACCGGAAGAGTATCTTGATAACATCAAACATCACACCATAACAGGGTGACTATAAAGATGGGTTTAGTTCTATGACGGTGTTATCTTGAGGCTCATGGATCAAGAGTGAAATTTGTCCATCCTGATGACAGAGAGATATACTCTGGGCCCTCTCGGTGATATCACATTAGTTAGCTTGCAAGCAAGTGATTTGATCACTAGAATGTTATATCAGGGGAATGAGAAAAGAGTGCATGTCAGTAACGAGATCAAACTAGGTATGGAGATACCGATGATCGAATCTCGGACATGTAACATATTGCGAGACAAAGGGATTGAGTTACAAGCGTATAAGGTTAACACGATCACATAAGTCATCGTTGAATGTGTGGGAGTCAGTATGGATCTCCAGGTCCCCTTGCTGATTATTGATCTGAGAGGGGTCTCGATCATGTCTGCATTATTTGCAAACCGTAGGGTGACACACTTAAAGGATACCGACGCCATTCAGAGCAAATAATATGCCAGAGAAAGAAAAAAGAAAGTGCTGGAATTTATTTCACTAGACACTGGAATTGTTTCGGTTGAAATTGCTAAAAATGGTTCTGCATGTGAAATTGAAATGTTGTAAGGGGTTTTTATGTGAATTTTTGTTAATTAAAGCAATTAACAAAATTATGAATAAATAAATAAAAGAGGTTTATTTATATGAGAGCTTGCATTAAATTTGGTGGAAATTTAATGGATGTGAGTGGATTTTTGAGTGGAGGCAGGTTTGTGTGAGTGGAGGCTTTTAATTTTGAGTGAGAGCTCCACCCACATGAATGCGGAAGAGGTAGGGGCAGCCACCATGGCTGGGCACCATGCCCCTTGGTTGCCCCCCTCTCCCTATAAAAGACCTCCCTCTCCACCTCTCATATCACACCTCCTCGCGAAGGATCCCTCTCCCCCCTTTAGAATTCCCCCATGGTCTCGGATCAGCGAGATACATGTTCCCGGTGGATTTTTCTAGAAGGATTTGTTGCTTCCGCTGCTTTGCTGCAGCGAGGGCGCGGATGTTGTCGGGATAGCCGAACGTGTGTGCGATCACGGATGCACCACCGCTTTGCGGTGCTGGACTTGATGGTTCTAGACTTGCTAGACCGGATGGACTTCTTCTCGATCTTGAGATCGGCAAGCGTTCGACTACATCATGCACGAGTACAACCTCGTTAATGCTTTTCGGTATTCGAGGGTATGTATTCTATGAACGTATATCAACCCGTTCCTTGCATCGAGTAGATAGATCTTGGTACTTAATTGTTCCCATCGTAGGAATTTTTTTGTTTTCTATGCTGCAAACCCTACAGTGGTATCAGAGCCGGATCTATGCGTAGATGCTTTGCATGGATAGTACACATATGAGTATGTGGGCGCTGATGGTCATGTTATTTATTCTTCCTTATACTTTGGATATTGATGGCATAGTGGGATGAAGCGGCCTGGACAAACTTTACATGTCCTCGCACATGAGACTTGTTCCACGCTTGACATGCAACTAGTTTTTCATAAGTGGCTTGTGGGTGTCTGTATCTCCTACTATATTCAATATATGATTTACAACGAGTTGTCAATAATTTGATTGTCATTGTTGGGGTTCCATGTTCGTAGGTAAGAACGGTTCTATCTCCGAAAGCCCTCAGCCATGTAAACACATGCAAAAGATAAATTAGAGGCGTCTAGTTTTTGTTTTTGCCGGGCAAGTACTATGATATGGTAGTGTTATAATTTGTAGTACGGATTGATACTATTGAAAATTATAATATGACAAAGTGTAAGTTCCATAGACCTTGGCCTTACCCATATAGGAATGATAAAGATCATTCCACGATGCACAAGATAGATATCAAGTGCAAGAATCATATCATATCACTATAGCATATGATGTTTGTTTGCAAATTATATTGCTTGTTTGGCATTTTATTAGCATTATAAGATGATACCTCATTTAGATATCAAGATAAAAATGTGTTCTCTCTTAAGTATGCACCTACTATGTTTTGTCGCTTCAAGACATCACGTGATGATCGGGTGTACTTGAATCCACGATCATATCTTGGGTGTAAGACAGTTTTACACATGCGAATACTAAGGTTCTTACTTGGCGAGCCTAGCATGTATAGACATGGCCTCAGAACACAGACCGAAAGGTTAAGCATGAGTCATATGTTTGATATGATGACCATATAGATGCTCGCCTTTGAAGCTACACCGACTCACGTGATGATCGGACTTGGTGTTGTGGATTTGGTTCATGTAATCACCAAAAAGACACGAGGGATCTCATTTTTTAGTGGTATTTCATTTCTAATTTGAATGAGTAGAACTCAATTTATCATAAATTAAATCAAAGTGAATTTGCATAATTTGTTGTAGTCATTGGCATTCGTTCACCACCTTATGATTAGTTGTAATTGAGATAATAGAACTATAGAATTCTATATATTTACTTTACGAACTAGTATCGTATTATGTTGAGTGTCAATCTAAAGTTTAAAGTCCTATTGCAAACTTTCAGCAAACTCTGTTTACTCCATGAAATTTATTAATTAGTATTAAATGGAGAGTAACAATTACAATGTTAGTATATAAAGTATCATGTTTGCCTCCATGATTCTTGATTGTTTTTAAATATCAAGGTTATCTAGGAGCTGAAAGAATTGTTTCAGAAACCATCATGTGTGGCAGATATAGCGATATCTGAAACAATGTTTGGTTGCAATCTGAGAGAGTATTATATATGTTCTTATATTGGATGAGAATTTGCAAAGGTTGGAGATACTAGACATCCTAATCATCCAAAAAACGTTTTTGGAAAGAAACATTAAACTCACGATTTGCCTTTATAAGCTACATTAGCTTGATCATGAAAGTTGTCATGATAAGGATGAATAGAAGATGTAGGTAAAGTGTTTACTACACTAAAAGATTACTAAATAATGGTTTCTTGAAAGAACGCCAATCATTTGATGATGGTGATCTACTTCAAAGTGCAAGTCCAAAGGTATTAGTATTTGAATATACACGCTTTGGACTATGTTTCGTGTATATGGCGCCACTTTTGATATTGATAGAATCTTTTAAAAGGAAATGTAAATGCTAAAAGAGAATCTATAAAGTATATAGATGATATACATGTTATGGCTGTATTCTTTGCTTGTTAAACAATGTGGTTCTTGGGTATTGAATACTGAATTGGTTGGTATGAAACTTCATAGAGAACGACGCAATTCATGAACTACAATGGCCTAAGTAACTATCAAGAGAATATGTGATGATGTTCATCGAAAACAAACAAGCTATGTAAAACTGAAATCTGTTGATACATGACCCTCTATTTTCGTCACTGAATCGTCATTATCTACATATATGACGATCTTATGATGAGAATATATAGTCAAAAACTGAGCGTCGGTAATTGCACACAACGACATTTTTTGTGAAATCATCATAATCGTCTATGATGATATTAGATCGACATAACCTCTATGACGATCTGATATCGTCATGGGAAAACTGGCATGGCCAGGTCAGATCCTATGTGGCCAGTCCGATGTGGCAAAATTATGACGAAACGAAATCGTCTTAATGCAAAGTTAGCCCGGTCTGTTTCAACAGTATGTATGGGCCAAGCCTAATAATTTGGCCCTTTTCTCTTTGCGGGATTCACCTTTTACAATTCATTTCCTTTTCAGCCTCGGCCCTTTTACATTTTTTTCATTTTAATTTTCATTTTTTTATAATCCAAAATTTGTGGGAAAATGGCCTTTTTACATTACAATTATATAATCCAGTATAATTCAGCTGCGGCCTTTTTAGAATGCAATATTATTTGTGCCTTGGCCTTTTTATGTTTAGTACTACACATCCTATTTATATAGAACAAGCCCAAAAGTAAATAAGGCATTCTTTTAAAGAGTATACAAATGAAATAGCACATAGAACATAAATAAATATAGATATTTGACTCCCAATATTTGGATTACATAGCACCACAACATACAGCAGATTCAAAGGCTCACAAATGATAGCATTATTATATTCAAGTATATCCCAGCAAACAAGCATGTACCCAGGAAGCAGATTGTAACACCACGGTTCTGAAAAGACCGTGGCTTCTATGTGACATGCCAATCCCTGGATCGGTTCATTGGCCCACAATAGAATAAGATGAATAACATAGCAAAATATCCGTGTATCATAAATAACGAAGATCCAGAGTACCATTATTACAATAAAAGCTTAGCTCAAGGCTAGCTCAAATTATTCAGGTAGCAACATAAATAAAGTAAATTCTCCATTCTTCAAATTGCCCACAAGTGAACAAGGGCCGAGTGGAGTACCGTGGCCTAAATCGATTACTCAGAATCGGAATATCCTGCAACATGAAACATAGCAGCCCCGAAGGGTCAATACATGGAATGTATGGCAAGTAGAGCTAGTAAAGGAGACAATAGTGCTAACATCTACATGCATATTTGGCAATTGTAGCTGTGTCTGGCTTGCATTTGCAAATACATTTGTCCTACTTTTATAAACAGTTTTTGATTTTTCTTGGAAAAGATCCCAATTAAGTTAACCCAACAATATTAGAACAATTATGAAATTAGAATGAGCGAGAAACATGTCATGGAATCAATATCAAGCAACTCAATTATCCATAACCGGGGACACGGCTAATCGATTAGATTATACACCCTGCAGGGGTTAGTACACTTTACCCATGTGACTTGGCCAGCCCAGCTCGTACCATCACTCTCATTTTGGGTGATGATAGGGAGAATTCCAAGAAGAGACTGTTCGGGAAGTAGCTCCCCAATCCCGACGCGCACCGGTCCAACCTACCAAAATTCTACATCTCTAGATACGCGGGTTCGAGTTACCATAACCTACTAAGTCCAACCAACCGCCAATTTCATTATTGGCACATGGTTGTACACGTAAGATACACAATAAAGAAGCCAATCATTTTCTCTTGATACCTGGGTGCCTTTCCGCAATGATACCACCAAAAATTATCAATCCCATCACACCCAGGAGGTTCATTGATTAAGTTGTTTTAGTTTTCGCAAACCAACACATTTAGAAACAACTTTCAGTGATGTAACCCAGACCTCGTTCATCAAAGCATGGCTAAGCACATCTACCAACGGTGGTTCATCTACAAGGAAAGCCCTACCACATAATAGGACATAGCATAGCGATAATATCATCCTACACATGCATCTACAAAATACACGACAATGCATTAAAAATAGTAGGACAATATCATGAACAAAGTAGCATCTACTTGCCTTGGTTGTAGCGGCCGGAAGAACAATCCACACACGAGAAAGCATTGCACTCGTCACAATCTACACGATACAATTGCAATCATAAACAAACAATCCACAAGAATATGCAACAAAGATGATGCATGAGTGCATGCATGACAAGTGGGGTGACGCTACAGCAACACCACACAATACTATTCAGTAAGGTTACTGATTGCATGCATGGAAAATAGTTTTAGCGCAAGGAAAACTATTATGCAAAATATAATGCTCAAAACTAGAGCTAGAACCCAAATAATTCACTATCGATAGTAAACTGTTTGTAAAAATCTCGGGAAAATATACTGTATAGGCATTGTTATTTAGGAACAGTACCAACTGGAATTACTCAAAAAGGAATTACAAAACTCCCTGAGTAATTAAAACACTGCAGAAAGCCACTAAATAGTTTCTGCAGAAGTTTTTACTGTAAGCCTAACTTTTTAATTCACTTTGAGATTCCCCCTGTTCTACTGAATCCAGGGACATATCATATGCAATTTTTGGAGTTACAGATCTTTTTCTACAAATTAATTACTCCAAAAAGGCCATTAACTAAATTAATTAATCTGGACAAAATCTTGCTGCAAAAGTGTGAAACAATGGTACAGCAAGATTCTACACGACTTACTGAATCTACACATATTTTATTTCCAATTTTTGGCCCAGTAGATTAATTTCTACGCTATTTAAAATTTTCTTCGAATTTCTGCCAATTTCTAAATCGATTTAAATCAAAAGGGAATATTCTGGGAATATTCCCTGCTGACTCAGCGCGGGTTGACTGGCTGTTGACCAGTCAACCGCGCGGTCTCCGGTCGATCTGGGTCGTAGATCTCAGATCCGACGGCCGAGAAGAGGCGGCGGCGGGCACTCACCAGGACGGCGGCGGCGAGCTCGGGTCGGCGGCGGCGAGGTGGCGTACGGCGTCGGCGACGAGGCGGCGGGCCTGGTCGAGTCGGCGGCAGGGTCGAGCGCGTGGGGAGGTGACGGCGGCGGCCCGCTGGAGGCAGCGGCGGCGCTCGCGGGCGCGGCTTCGGGCGGTGGCGATCTGCGGGAGAGAGAGAGGGCGGTCAGGCGGGTGGCGCGCGAGGTCGCGGCGGCGGGCGCTCGCGGGGCGGCGGCGGCGAGTGGAGAGAAGGCGGCGGCGCTACTTACCGGGCGGCAGCGGCGAGCGGCTCTGGGACGGCGGCGGCGCGCATTTCGCGAGGGGAGAGGGCGGCGGGCAGGAGAGAGAGGCAGGGGCGGCGGCTTAAGTGGGGCCCCCACGCGGAGTTCTAGGCGGACACGGCGGCGGGGCATTGCGGAGACGGGGCCGGTCGGTGATGTCGGCGCCGACAGGTGGGGCCCACCTGTCGGTGGCCTGACGCGGGTCGGCGGCGGATTCTATCCGCCGCACGGGCGGTGGCCGCGGCGGCGCGCTGGGCGCTGGCTGGGCCGGCGCGGCCCAGCAGGCTGGCGGCAGCGCTCTTTTTTTTGTTTGATCTTTTCTTTTTCCCTTTTTCCAATTTAGTAAAACCTCCGTAACTTCTTCATACGAACTCCGAATTGGGCGATTCTTGTTCCTAATTTTTTGTAAAATCAAGGGGATCAAACTAGGGTCAAGAGGTGAGTGAATCCACTTGTCTGCAAGGTGGAAAACACAAGTCCTAGTAAAACCTCCCGCAGGAGCATTTTAGTAAAATAAAATAGGGTTTAGAAAATAGCGTTTTTCCGAGTCTTTTCAATCGATGGTTTTGCATGGAAGAGTATGATGCAATGGTATGAATGATATGCAGAACCAAATCTAAAATTTGGGATGTGACAAGACTAACCCCCTTAAGATGAATCTCGTCCCCGAGATTCGACGCGGCTAGCAAATAGGTGCGGGTAGTCCTCTCGGATGTCATCCTCACGCTCCCAAGTGGCATCCTCTTCGGTGTGGTGGCTCCACTGCACCTTGCAAAACCTGATCTTCTTGGTACGGGTAATCCTCTTTGCTGTCTCCAGAATCTTGACCGGCTTCTCCTCATAGGTCAAGTCATTCTCAAGCTGAACCTCCTCTAGTGGTACAGTGTCTCTCAATGGTGTATCCACCATCTCCGGATGGCACTTCTTCAGCTGGGATACGTGGAACACATTGTGAACAGCGGACAGAGCCTCTGGCAACTCCAACTGATAAGCAACTTCTCCTTTGCGTGCTAAGACCCGATACGGTCCAATAAACCGAGGTGCCAGCCTACCCTTGATTCCAAATCTCTTGATTCCACGAAGTGGCGACACTCTGAGGTATACTCTATCACCTATCTCATACACCACATCCTTGCGCTTGGCGTCAGCGTAGCTCTTCTGCCTTGATTGTGCTACCTTCAGCCTGTCCCTAATCAAGGCGACTTTTTCCTCAGCATCCTTGATCAAATCAGGCCCAAACAACTGACGTTCTCCTACTCCATCCCATAGCAATGGTGTCCGGCACCGTTTCCTATACAGTACGTCAAACGGTGACGTCTTGATGCTGGTTTGATAGCTGTTGTTGTAGGAAAACTCAGCATACGGCAAATTCTCATCCCAACTAGAGCCATGAGCCAAAGCGCAAGCTCTCAGCATGTCCTCCAAAATCTGATTCACCCTCTCGGTCTGTCCATCAGTCTGCGGGTGAAACACTGTGCTAAACTCCAATCTAGTACCGAGTGACTCGTGCAGCTGGCGCCAGAAGTGTGAGGTAAATTGGGTGCCTCTATCAGATACGATACTCTTGGGAACTCCATGTAGGCACAAAATTCTGTCCATATAAATCTTGGCCAACTTTGCACTCGTATATGTCGTCTTTACCGGTATAAAGTGGGCTACCTTGGTCAGATGGTCGACCACTACCCAAATGGAGTCATACCCTGACCTGGTCCTGGGCAATTGTAACTACCTCGGTGAATTACGCTCCTAGTTACAAGCCTGGATGAGCGGAAATGGTTAAAATAGTACGGTGGGACCCAAATGCCACTCACAGGTAGACCTTTCGGCTGTCCTAACCATTTCCAAACATCGGGACAAGAACGGGCGGCGTAATCGGCAGGCGAAGGGATCAACTACATACACAAATGAGTATGTATGCAAGCCACCATACAACAGTTCTCAGAGCCATTCCATCTAAAAGAAATAGAAATATTGCAACGCCATACGGCAAGATCCAAATATCCTAGATAGATCTATAGTTTAGGATATCTCCTCATACATCAAACATCAGAGTATCAGGCGGAAGCGGAAAACAAGATCCGAGTACGGATAAGAAGCAAATCGGCATAAGATGCCCCATAAATAAACACATCCCGCCCACAGATCTCACGGATCCCCGTTCCCGGAATCTCTACACCGAATGATCGTTGCCCACATCGTCCGTCTCCTCCACCCATCTCGTGAGTGTACCTGTTCATCTGAATCAAATAATTTATCGTGTGAGACCCTAGGGGTACTCAGCAAGTCTCTATGCCTCTAAAGGGGACACAACCTGGGGTGACGCAATTGCAGCAAAAGATAAACCCTAACAATTCTATAGATACTCGCTAACCATCCGCCTAACCAAAGATAGACGGATGTCCGTGAATTAATAACAACAGTTATAACAGTAATATTAACAGATCCATCCTCCTCCTCGCTTACCAACGAGGAAGCGGACGAACACCCCCCATCCGTTGGCAGTTTTATTATCCATTCCATGAGTGTTGCACTATTTACTAGTCAGTTACTTAGTCAAATTAAAAGCGGTACTTTAGTTATACTTGTCTATGATCGAGAAACTGTGCTCCAAGTCGTCCATAACCGCGGACACGGCTTTTCAGAAATTTTTACCCTGCAGGGGTGCACAAATAGCAACACACACTCGATCAACCTCGGAAAAACCAAATCAAAACCCAACGAGGCATTCACGACAAAGCAATCACAGGATTCAGAAATATTTCAGGGGGCCACCCCATTAAGCTACCCGCAACAAAGTTAGCTGACTCCGAAACGGACTCAAGGTTTGGGTGGACGGCTGTAAACGACTGGGAACCCGAAAGTGTGACTGGGCTTGTCGATACCGCGAAATCGTGTCCCGATCCTAAACAGTACAGGTGCAGTACATCGCACAATTTAAATAAAGCAGTAAAGCATGGCATAAGTACAGGATAGTAAATAAAACCTCAAACTAGTTTGTGGCCCCAAGAAATAAGAATGAATCAAGCTCTGGCTCAGGGGGGTCCCATAAACCTCCCGGATGTGGATAGCGCGAATATTCAAGGAACAGGAATCAAGTACTCGGGGTCCTACGGGACACAAGTGAGCATGAAAAACCAAATAGCAGATATTGCTCACCGGTGCCACTTTCATTAGTTATCCCATTACTACTCAGGTTAAGTTGTTTAGGTACCTCGTTATCCATCAGACACTCACATACCCTACACATGCTGTTCTACGACTCGCATGGCCCAAACAACTCCTGTAGTAATGGATCATGGGATGGAGGAACAAGCTTTGGTGGGGTTTAAAAGTAAAGGCTATGCAGTACTTGGGATTCAGTTTAATGCGATCGCGACTCGATGATGCAAGAATAAGATAGATGCAATAGGTACTGTATGTATGCAAGCATGTGGTAGTGCTTGCCTGGCAGCTCAGTTGAAGCGAGAGAAGGATCTGGGTAGTGCTCCTGGGTTTCTTGATATATCCCCTGCTCAGCGTCTATTCGAAGAAGAACCAAACAAACAAGGTCCAACATAAATAAAGTGCACAAGCATAGGAATAAAATGCGACAAGCAAACAATCATGCCATGATGAATGATGCACAATTTGCATGGCAATAAAGTAGCATGGCATGGGTGAGATGTGGAATACAAGATTAAAGCCTTTTATTGAGTTTTGGTCACATTTTAACCTCATATTAGTTGCTGTATACTTTATATTTATATGATGCATGCTGCAATTCAGAACATGGAATGCGTAAACAGAAAGGTCTTGTCGAGCTAATCATTTTAGACATATCATTTGTCAAATTTGGAGTTATAAAACAAAAGTTATTAATTGATTAAGGAAAACGGGCATTTTATTGTTATTTAAATCAACTTGAAATTTTAAGTGTTCAAAATATATTTTGGATAGCATATTTGAATTCCTCACATTTTTATGATTTCAAAACATATATCACATGTATAATTTGAATTTGTATTTTAAAAGTTATTATAAAACTGATTTGAATTTGAATTTGAAATAATTTGAAAAGGTTTAAATCAAAACAGAAAACAGAAAAACCTTTTTGTACTCAGGCAGATCCAGCCACAGTCACAGACAAGTGGGCCAAGGCTGACTAGGACACACGCGTCCAGGGAAAGGCTTTTGTCACCGCGGGCTCACCTAGCCACAGTGGATGACAGGTAGGCCAGCGGGGAAGGAGCCCCACACACGCGTGCAGCCAACGAGGTGGTGACAATTGGCAGAAGGAGGGGACTGCGGGTTGAGATGAGGAAAATAGGAAGGGCCTTATTGCAAAACTTTCTGGGAAGTTATCTGACAAACTGAAGATTGGATCAGCGAAAACAGCCAGCTGATCTTGGTTTGTGGGAGACGATGGCGAGAGATCCGCTAGGAATCTCGCGATGGCGCAAAAAGAAATATTATAGAGGGGATCAAGATCTACAAGTTTGGTTCATGATGTTTTTCCGTAGGTGGGCTGAGATGGCGGGAAAACGAGGAGGAACAGAGGTAGGTCAGATGTATTGTTTTCGTGTTTAACTGACGGACGAACTCGATAGTTCAGAGCAGCAGCGACCGAAAACTTGCGTGACTTCAGGTGAGAATTCCGAGAGATGTAACTCGCCGTTTTGATCAAGGTCGGGCTTAATGGAAAGAGGGATTCCCCGGGGAGACGATTATGTTCAGAGAATCGCTAGAGGTGGTCTAGGGAGCCGGTAAAATGGAGAGGAACAAAGAGGTTTCCGGCAGCGACTGCTGCTACTGACTCCTGCTGTAGCTGCAGCGATACGCGGGCTGCTTGCGCGCGGTGCTGGCGGTGCGCAGAGGCTGATCGACGGCGGGCTACGTCGACAAAGTAAACAATAAGGAGGAGGATGTTGTCTGGGAGGTCGAGGGGCTCACCAAGAACTCGTCGACGTGGCCGATGGAGAGAGGAATGCAGGGGATCGTGAGGGAGGCAGAGGCCACGGCAACTTCGGGTACATGGCATCCATGGCAGCGAGGCGTCAACCCCGGCGATTCCCGGTAGGGATCCTTGTACAGTTGAAAGAAGGGGAAGCAGGGCATCGCGCTGGTGCTCCAGGTTCTCCTAGGGAATCTCCAGAACACCCGGGAGAGAACATGGCCGAGGTAGAGCTTTAGAGCGGCATGGAGATGGCCATGGCCAAGAAGAGGAAGGTGGGAGGCTGGGTTCCTGAGCAGATCTCGATCTAGGATGCCTGGGGTGGTTGAGGTGATAAGGGAGAGAGGGGAGAGGCACATGGGGTGGTGGTGGATTTGCATAAAGGTGAGGAGGGTAGCTCGGGCTAGGTCTTCTCTCTTGCCTCCTTCTTGTCCTGTAGCTTAGAGAGGGAAGAGAGGGACCAGGGAGGAGGGGAGCTCGTGGGTTGGAGGGCAGGCTCGGGCTGGTGGGGCCTGCTGGCAGGGAGAGGGAGGGATCGGCTAGGTAGAGAGGAAGAGAGAGAGGGTTAGATGAGGGTTAGGTTTAGGGTTTTGGTTGAGCTAGATTGGAGAGAGGAGAGGTGGTCTTGGTTAGGGGGTGGCTCGGTTTGGAGAGAGGAGAGATGAGGGCTTAGGGTTTTAGATAACCTACAAGATCAAGCATGATGGTGAAAAGAGATGGAGAGGGGAGTGTTTGTTGGACACATGGTGCTGGATAAGGAGAGATAAAATGGGGTTTTTAAGGATATGACCTCACATGATCATGCATGAGTGAAGGAGATAAGGTGAGGGTGAGATTCTTGATGCACATGGCAAGGAAGCATAGCAAGATGGACAAGATTGAGAGAAGGAGAGAGAAGAGAAGATGATCCACTCAAAACAATTAAAACCAAAGGAGGGCCAAAGATGGAGAAGGTTGCATGACCCATGCCAATAATTGATGCCATGCTTATTTTTGGGAGAACAATAATATTAACAAGGCATTATTATTAGGCATTCCCAAAATTGGAATAAAAGCCAAGCAAAAGAATTAAAAGGATGCCCCATGTGGAGTAGATGGAGATGACCACATTTGATTATAATTGGGACTTGCTAGTGTGTATATGCCACTAGGTATTTAGTAAGCCCAAAAATATCCCAACATGATAATAACCCCAAAACAACCCATATGGAAGCTAGGAAAAAGTTCCACTCACAAGGCATGCAAAGATGGCCATGTGGCTCTCATATACCAATAATGTGAAAACAACATGGTGCATATATGGGAGCATGTGGAATTGTAAGTGGAGCCATCCAAACTCACATGAGCTAGAGGTAAAACCCAATAAAGGTGCAAAGCTCATATTTAGTTGGATGGTGGAATTATAAGGTGGTGGCAGAGAAAGGTGATGGAGTTGAATAAAAGATATGCCCCCAACTCAACTTGGGCATTTAAACAATATATCAAGAACCAAATACAATATCAAGAGGCAAATACAATTTACAATGCATATGAGAGAAGAACCAACACAAAAAGGGTTTTATATGATGCTCAAATGCAAGTTGGCATGATGACATCAGCATGATATATTTATGATGCAACAATTATATATAGGAAGTAGCATTTATATAGACTAGGCTAGTAGCATTGCAATTGTTAGACAATTGGGATGCTACAACTCTCCCCCACTAAACAAGAATCTCGCCCCGAGATTCCTAGGAAAAAGAAAACAACACAAGGAGAGGTGGGTGTTCGAACGAAGGTGACCCTCACGTTCCCAAGTTGATGAACAACGGAATGGTGCGACCCCTACACCTTGTAAAACTTGCTAGACTTGTTGCGAGTCTTGCGTTTTGCTTGAGAAACAACGGGTTAGAAGAGTTGAAGGATTGTCGTGAGACAAGAAGGATAGGATGGACATCGCTCCGGTTTTTCGAGAAACAAGATAAAAGACTAGAACCACTTATGAAAGAAAGGACAAGATGATGTATCATGGATAAAGAAAGACACACCGTTAAGATTAAAGATTTACTGATACGAGAGAGGATGAATCTTTATCTCGCCGGAAGGAAAAGAGCTAGATTGGAGAGTTTTGAACCACTATTACAATAGCATCGTATCTTCTCTCGGATTTGAGAAATGAAGTACGGAAACAATATTGCCTTCAAACAATAGAGTCCCTTGATATCAACAGAAAGATTTAGTTAGACATCGTCGGATTAGATCCTTGTTGCGCCGGTAAGACCCAAAGGATCACGCAATTTAGGTGCGCAGATATAACTCCCAGAGATGGATGTGAAGCCAGATCATGGTGGAGTCCCGAGAAGCAAAGAATATGGAGGATCTAGAGTTTATTGTAGATATACTTATTGCTTTCTTTAGCCTTGAGGCTAACGCAATAGATTTGCGGCTGATGGCATCAACCATAATTGGCTTTACCACAGAAAAAGAATTGATGAAACAAAGAGAGAGATAGTTTCCTTTAATCTTGTTTGGGGATATCGAGCATCAGTAGAAGGACGAGGATAGAAAAAGGTTTGCGTTTGTTTCCACCAGATAATTGAGGATTTTGCTCCGTGTAGAAAGGGTGAGATCACCAACAAGAGATTATTGATTACTTTCTTCGAAAGAGCACTCCGGAAAAACAAGGACGGAAGTAAAAGTATCAAGGGATAAAGGCCACTTCTAACTTCCGTGGAATGAGTGAAATCACATTAATTCACCAATTCAATGTACAAGAGCGAATGATAAGAGTAGTGGTATGGTAGCTACTCCATCCCGCACTCAAAGCATTACTCCGCACATGAATAAGAAAATCATGCAATCCAACTACCGAAACAGACTGAAGGTGTTGGCAAAAACTCATAGAACTCCGTTAGAAAACAAGGATAGATGCAAACGATTCGCCGGATTCATAGATAGATAAAGATGATGATGTTGTCGTCATGTCAGAAGTACCAAGACACCGGAAAGATATAAAGGAAGATCACGGAGACAACTGCAAAATTTCACAGATACAGAAAAAGATAGCACCACTTGAACAGAAGGAATACAAGATCTGGAAGGTCTTCATGGCCTCCGGTGGATTGAGCATAGACGATAGAGCGAGAGGGTTTCAAGCGATTACTTAACGAGATGGAGGTGAAAGAACTCCATGTTCTTCTTGAAATGATTGAGAGAGATTTAGCAGCCTTGAGGAAATCTTCAGCGGAACGACGATGATAACTTGCCAACAAGGAACAACTCCGGATTGGTTGAAGATGGAGGATGGAATTAACAATGGACTTGCTGATTCCAGAGTTGAAGTAATGTATTTAGCAGAAGGACGTGGTCGAGATATGTGACTTCAAAAAGTCAGAATTCTCACTTTGAGACTTTGCACACAGGCAGTGTTCACGAAGCTCGAGAGAAAGAGACACAGATGATCTTCCATGTCCTTCCATAGATATCAAATAGGCAAGCATATTATCAACATATACCACCATGGATTAACAAGATATTCCCAGAATACCAAGTTCAAGAGGCGGGAGAACGAACAAATGCTTGAAACACTTTCTGAGCTCAACGCTCTTTGAAAGATCAACGTTACGAGTAAGGATTCCTGTTGAAGAAGATGCGCTGACAGAATAGGTTAACTGGTCCTTCGGAAGAAAAAGAGATGTCACCTGGTTCACATTGTCGATCGGATCACCGGTTACAAAGATAAAGAGATCTTGGATAAGAACTGATGATAGCTCATACCTTAAGCAAAGCTATCATAGACGAAAAGATGCAATTCCCTCGTATCCAGGAGAATTGTGCAGCTATGGGGTTCAAAAGGATGTGCAGCATGATGGACAGATGATAGACCACCGTAGTGCTTGGAGAAACTCTGGATTGCCAAAGATGCTTGAATATGCATAGATATGATCGCGGTGTACTCAAAATCACAGGAGATAACCGTCACCATTTGGAGGATAGTGGTGATTGCATTTTCCATATTCCACTCAAGATAAGTGTCATATAGCTATGCCGAGAACCAAATTACATTCACCAGCATCGGATCGACACATGTTATGTAATTAGCCCAAGAGAATTGGAGATGAAATGAAACTCTAGGATTAAGCGCCGGTGACAAAAGAATGAGTTAGCATGGACATGCTGATAAAAGGGAGATAGATAATGTTTCACACACGACTGAAAAGGAGTGTGGAAGCACAGATGTATCAAAGAAAATTTTTCCGCATTTTTCGGCATTAAAATACCAATAGATGCGCAAAAACACTTATCAGGTAGCGATTAGCAACTGATGGTTTCACAGAATGTGGATTTTCTAGAAGGAAGGACACCCTTAAGAAGATGGCACCGGTTAACAAGGAGTCAGATAGATCGCGCCGGTATTCAAAAGCCTGTCAGTATGGAATGTACCAACAGTTGATAACCAAAGGCAGATAAAGATAACATGTTGGATGCAACAGATAGACAAGGAATTACACACACACACACTTTCTATGGTACTACGGAAAACCCAGAACACGTGAATCCTAGTTTGAATTTTAAGAAGAGGATTGAAAACGTTACACTTCCTTACCAGAAAAGGGTGGTGGGTGGGTAAGAAGAAAAGTGGAAGTAGTCCTACTCTCACGTTTTGTTTTTCCCTAGTATACATAGCTACCAAAAATATTTGCTAGACTGACAACGACCATTTGGCTGAGACCCTGAAGGGCGGGATGGCTCTGATACCAATTGTAACTACCTCGGTGAATTACGCTCCTAGTTACAAGCCTGGATGAGCGGAAATGGTTAAAATAGTACGGTGGGGCCCAAATGCCACTCACAGGTAGACCTTTCGACCGTCCTAAACATTTCCAAACATCGGGACAAGAACGGGCGGCGTAATCGGCAGGCGAAGGGATCAACTACATACACAAATGAGTATGTATGCAAGCCACCATACAACAGTTCTCAGAGCCATTCCATCTAAAAGAAATAGAAATATTGCAACGCCATACGGCAAGATCCAAATATCCTAGATAGATCTATAGTTTAGGATATATCCTCATACATCAAACATCAGAGTATCAGGCGGAAGCGGAAAACAAGATCCGAGTACGGATAAGAAGCAAATCGGCATAAGATGCCCCATAAATAAACACATCCCGCCCATAGATCTCACGGATCCCCGTTCCTGGAATCTCTACACCGAATGATCGTTGCCCACATCGTCCGTCTCCTCCACCCAGTATCCATCTCGTGAGTGTACCTGTTCATCTGAATCAAATAATTTATCGTGTGAGACCCTAGGGGTACTCAGCAAGTCTTTATGCCTCTAAAGGGGACACAACCTGGGGTGACGCAATTGCAGCAAAAGATAAACCCTAAAAATTCTATAGATACTCGCTAACCATCCGCCTAACCAAAGATAGACGGATGTCCGTGAATTAATAACAACAGTTATAACAGTAATATTAACAGATCCATCCTCCTCCTCGCTTACCAACGAGGAAGCGGACGAACACCCTCCATCCGTTGGCAGTTTTATTATCCATTCCATGAGTGTTGCACTATTTACTAGTCAGTTACTTAGTCAAATTAAAAGCGGTACTTTAGTTATACTTGTCTATGATCGAGAAACTGTGCTCCAAGTCGTCCATAACCGCGGACACGGCTTTCAGAAAGTTTTACCCTGCAGGGGTGCACAAATAGCAACACACACTCGATCAACCTCGGAAAAACCAAATCAAAACCCAACGAGGCATTCACGACAAAGCAATCATAGGATTCAGAAATATTTCAGGGGGCCACCCCATTAAGCTACCCGCAACGAAGTTAGCTGACTCCGAAACGGACTCAAGGTTTGGGTGGACGGCTGTAAACGACTGGGAACCCGAAAGTGTGACTAGGCTTGTCGATACCGCGAAATCGTGTCCCGATCCTAAACAGTACAGGTGAAGTACATCGCACAATTTAAATAAAGCAGTAAAGCATGGCATAAGTACAAGATAGTAAATAAAACCTCAAACTAGTTTGTGGCCCCAAGAAATAAGAATGAATCAAGCTCTGGATCAGGGGGGTCCCATAAGCCTCCCGGATGTGGATAGCGCGAATATTCAAGGAACAGGAATCAAGTACTCGGGGTCCTTCGGGACACAAGTGAGCATGAAAAACCAAATAGCAGATATTGCTCACCGGTGCCACTTTCATTAGTTATCCCATTACTACTCAGGTTAAGTTGTTTAGGTACCTCGTTATCCATCAGACACTCACATACCCTACACATGCTGTTCTACGACTCGCATGGCTCAAACAACTCCTGTAGTAATGGCTCATGGGATGGAGGAACAAGCTTTGGTGGGGTTTAAAAGTAAAGGCTATGCAGTACTTGGGATTCAGTTTAATGCAATCGCGACTTGATGATGCAAGAATAAGATAGAGGCAATAGGTACTGTATGTATGCAAGCATGTGGTATTGCTTGCCTGGCAGCTCAGTTGAAGCGAGAGAAGGATCTGGGTAGTGCTCCTGGGTTTCTTGATATATCCCCTGCTCAGCGTATATTCGAAGAAGAACCAAACAAACAAGGGCCAACATAAATAAAGTGCACAAGCATAGGAATAAAATGCGACAAGCAAACAATCATGCCATGATGAATGATGCACAATTTGCATGGCAATAAAGTAGCATGGCATGGGTGAGATGTGGAATACAAGATTAAAGCCTTTTATTGAGTTTTGGTCACATTTTAACCTCATATTAGTTGCTGTATACTTTATATTTATATGATGCATGCTGCAATTCAGAACATGGAATGCATAAACAGAAAGGTCTCGTCGAGCTAATCATTTAAGACATATCATTTGTCAAATTTGGAGTTATAAAACAAAAGTTATTAATTGATTAAGGAAAACGGGCATTTTATTGTAATTTAAATCAACTTGAAATTTTAAGTGTTCAAAATATATTTTGGATAGCATATTTGAATTCCTCACATTTTTCTGATTTCAAAACATATATCACATGTATAATTTGAATTTGTATTTTAAAAGTTATTATAAAACTGATTTGAATTTGAATTTGAAATAATTTGAAAAGGTTTAAATCAAAACAGAAAACAGAAAAACCTTTTTGTACTCAGGCAGATCTAGCCACAGTCACAGAGAAGTGGGCCAAGGCTGACTAGGACACAAGCGTCCAGGGAAAGGCTTTTGTCACCGCGGGCTCACCTAGCCACAGTGGATGACAGGTGGGCCAGCGGGGAAGGAGCCCCACACACGCGTGCAGCCAACGAGGTGGTGACAATTGGCAGAAGGAGGGGACTGCGGGTTGAGATGAGGAAAATAGGAAGGGCCTTATTGCAAAAGTTTCTGGGAAGTTATCTGACGAACTGAAGATTGGATCAGCGAAAACAGCCAGCTGATCTTGGTTTGTGGGAGACGATGGCGAGAGATCCGCTAGGAATATCGCGATGCCGCAAAAAGAAATATTATAGAGGGGATCAAGATCTACAAGTTTGGTTCATGATGTTTTTCTGTAGGTGGGCTGAGACGGTGGGAAAACGAGGAGGAACAGAGGTAGGTCAGATGTATTGTTTTCGTGTTTAACTGACGGACGAACTCGATAGTTCAGAGCAGCAGCGACCGAAAACTTGCGTGACTTCAGGTGAGAATTCCGAGAGATGTAACTCACCGTTTTGATCAAGGTCGGGCTTAATGGAAAGAGGGATTCCCCGGGGAGACGATTATGTTCAGAGAATCGCTAGAGGTGGTCTAGGGAGCCGGTAAAATGGAGAGGAACAAAGAGGTTTCCGGCAGCGACTGCTGCTACTGACTCCTGCTGTAGCTGCAGCGATACGCGGGCTGCTTGCGCGCGGTGCTGGCGGTGCGCGGAGGCTGATCGACGGCGGGCTACATCGACAAAGTAAACAAGAAGGAGGAGGATGTTGTCTGGGAGGTCGAGGGGCTCACCAAGAACTCGTCGACGTGGCCGATGGAGAGAGGAATGCAGGGGATCGTGAGGGAGGCAGAGGCCACGGCAGCTTCGGGTACATGGCATCCATGGCAGCGAGGCGTCAACCCCGGCGATTCCCGGCAGGGATCCTTGTACAGTTGAAAGAAGGGGAAGCAGGGCATCGCGCTGGTGCTCCAGGTTCGCCTAGGGAATCTCCAGAACACCCGGGAGAGAACATGGCCGAGGTAGAGCTTTAGAGCGGCATGGAGATGACCATGGCCAAGGAGAGGAAGGTGGGAGGCTGGGTTCCTGAGCAGATCTCGATCTAGGATGCCTGGGGTGGTTGAGGTGATAAGGGAGAGAGGGGAGAGGCACATGGGGTGGTGGTGGCTTTGCATAAAGGTGAGGAGGGTAGCTCGGGCTAGGTCTTCTCTCTTGCCTCCTTCTTGTCCTGTAGCCTAGAGAGGGAAGAGAGGGACCAGGGAGGAGGGGAGCTCGTGGGTTGGAGGGCAGGCTCGGGCTGGTGGGGCCTGCTGGCAGGGAGAGGGAGGGCTCGGCTAGGTAGAGAGGAAGAGAGAGAGGGTTAGATGAGGGTTAGGTTTAGGTTTTTGGTTGAGCTAGATTGGAGAGAGGAGAGGTGGTCTTGGTTAGGGGGTGGCTCGGTTTGGAGAGAGGAGAGATGAGGGCTTAGGGTTTTAGATAACCTACAAGATCAAGCATGATGGTGAAAAGAGATGGAGAGGGGAGTGTTTGTTGGACACATGGTGCTGGATAAGGAGAGATAAAATGGGGTTTTTAAGGATATGACCTCACATGATCATGCATGAGTGAAGGAGATAAGGTGAGGGTGAGATTCTTGATGCACATGGCAAGGAAGCATAGCAAGATGGAAAAGATTGAGAGAAGGAGAGAGAAGAGAAGATGATCCACTCAAAACAATTAAAACCAAAGGAGGGCCAAAGATGGATAAGGTTGCATGACCCATGCCAATAATTGATGCCATGCTTATTTTTGGGAGAACAATAATATTAACATGGCATTATTATTAGGCATTCCCAAAATTGGAATAAAAGCCAAGCAAAAGAATTAAAAGGATGCCCCATGTGGAGTAGATGGGGATGACCACATTTGATTATAATTGGGACTTGCTAGTGTGTATATGCCACTAGGTATTTAGTAAGCCCAAAAATATCCCAACATGATAATAACCCCAAAACATCCCATATGGAAGCTAGGAAAAAGTTCCACTCACAAGGCATGCAAAGATGGCCATGTGGCTCTCATATACCAATAATGTGAAAACAACATGGTGCATATATGGGAGCATGTGGAATTGTAAGTGGAGCCATCCAAACTCACATGAGCTAGAGGTAAAACCCAATAAAGGTGCAAAGCTCATATTTAGTTGGATGGTGGAATTATAAGGTGGTGGCAGAGAAAGGTGATGGAGTTGAATAAAAGATATGCCCCCAACTCAACTTGGGCATTTAAACAATATATCAAGAACCAAATACAATATCAAGAGGCAAATACAATTTACAATGCATATGAGAGAAGAACCAACACAAAAAGGGTTTTATATGATGCTCAAATGCAAGGTGGCATGATGACATGAGCATGATATATTTATGATGCAACAATTATATATAGGAAGTAGCATTTATATAGACTAGGCTAGTAGCATTGCAATTGTTAGACAATTGGGATGCTACAGCAATCCCGTGATGAAATCCATTCCCACTCTATCCCACTTCCAATCGGGCACGGGCAATGGCTGTAGCAATCCTGCTGGCTTCTGGTGTTCCGCCTTCACTCGGCTACATACACCACATAGGGCAATATGCTCCGCTATGTCTCCCTTCATGTTGTTCCACCATAATCTGTCCTTTAGGTCCATATACATCTTCGTATTGCCCGGATGTATGGAATACGGCGAGTCATGAGCTTCCTGCAGAATCAACTCCCTTATCTCCGGATCGTTGGGAACGCACAAACGATCTCCATACCACAAAGTTCCTTTCTCATCCTCGCGGAATTCCCTTGCTCGACCCTCCTTCATCTTTTCCTTTACTTCATCTATCTCTTTGTCTCCCACTTGAGCCTTCCTGATTCTGTCCTGTAGCGTTGGTTGGACTTCCATTGTTGCCAAGTATCCTTCAGATATTACCTCCAGTCTAAGGTCCTTGAATTGCTTGCACAAATCCTCGGGCAATTCCCCAATGGTCAATCCATTGGCATAAACCTTCCGGCTCAGTGCATCTTCTACTACATTGGCCTTTCCTGGGTGGTATTGTAGATTCATATCATAGTCCTTGATAAGTTCCAACCATCTCCTTTGCCTCATATTCAGTTCCTTCTGTGTAAATATGTACTTCAGGCTCTAGTGGTCTGTGTACACATCACAGTGTTTTCCCATTAAGTAATGCCTCCATACCTTGAGCGCATGAACCACTGACGCTAACTCCAAGTCGTGTGTGGGGTAATTCCGCTCATGGTGCTTGAGTTGCCGCGAGGCATATGACACTAATCTCCCATCTTGCATCAGCACACTCCCAAGTCCCTGTCGAGAAGCATCACAGTACACTTGGAAATCCTTCTGAAGATCAGGTAAACACAGAACGGGTGCGGTCACTAGTCGACGCTTCAGTTCCTGAAAGCTGGCTTCACACACATCCGTCCATTCAAACTTCCTCTCCTTCTTCAGTAGTCCTGTCATCGACTTAGCAATCTTGGAGAAGTTTTCAATGAATCTTCTGTAATATCCAGCAAGTCCCAAAAAGCTTCGTATCTCTCCCGCATTCTTGGGTGCTTCCCACTCAGTTACTGCAGTCACTTTGCTTGGATCAACAACGACTCCTTCCCCTGACACTACGTGTCCAAGAAATCCAACAGTGTTAAGCCAGAATTCACACTTGCTGAATTTGGCATACAGGTTGTGTTCCCTCAGCTTCTCCATAATCAGTCGCAGATGTTTCTCATGCTTAGCATCATCCTTGGAATATATCAGTATGTCATCAATAAACACCACCACGAACTTGTCCAAGTACTCCATAAATACCTTGTTCATCATGGTCATGAAATATGCTGGGGCATTCGTTAGTCCAAAAGACATAACTGTATACTCATATAATCCATACCTAGTAGTGAAAGCGGTTTTTGGTATGTCCTCCTCCCGGATCTTCAATTGGAAGTAGCCTGATCGCAGATCAATCTTTCTGAAAACCTTCGCTCCTTCCAGTTGATCAAACAAATCATTTATGTTCGACAGGGGGTATTTGTTCTTGATGGTCACCTCATTCAGCGAGCGATAGTCCACCACTAATCTCTTGCTGCTGTCTTTCTTCTCCACGAACAGAACAGGTGCACCCCATGACGACGAACTAGGCTGAATGAAACCCTTGTACAACTGCTCTTTCAGCTGCTTCTTCAATTCCTTCAGCTCATCCAGATCCATCTTATATGGTATCTTTGCAATAGGTCCTGTTCCCGGCATCAGGTCGATGAGAAACTCCACTTCCCTGTCAGGTGGCATTCCTGGCAGCTCCTCCGGAAACACGTCGGGGTAATCCCTAATCACAGGCACAGTATCCATGCTAACCCCCTTAAGAGGATTCAACTTACACCTTCCCGGTCGCACTGCCGACTTGAACCTAATCCTCTTACCATCCGGGGTTTTGAGCGAAACCGCTCGCTGTGCACAATCTATGTGTCCCCCATGCATAGACATCCAATCCATACCCAGAATAACATCTAACCCTTGTGATTCCAACACTACCAGATGTGCAACGAAGTTGTGTGTTCCAATCCTCACAGTTAAGCCGCGGCATCCCGCGCTAGCTATCATATCTCCTCCCGGTGAGCTCAGTCTAATAGACTCTTTCATATACTCAGTAGGTAGCTTATACTTATCCACAAATGCCCTTGATATGAATGAATGCGATGCACCAGTATCAAAAAGTATAAGTGCAGGGTGAGTGTTGATTGGGAACTTACCAATCACAAGGTCAGGCTCATCTAGGATCTCCTCCACATTCATGTGGTTCACTGTGGCCTTCTGGTTGTTGGTTGGCTTCAGTCCCTTCCTCTCCGGACAGTTGTCAGCATAGTGTCCCTTCTGTCCACACTTGAAGCATGTCACCTCACTCAGGTCCTTCTTCACAAAGCTGCGATCACGGTTGCGGTCATGTCCACCATGTCCTCCAGAATGGTGAGAGTGTCCTCCCTTGTGGCTGTGGTGGCTGCTCTTGTGGTTGTCATGGCGATGTCCATCGCCTCCATGGTGGTGGCGGTCATGGCTCCCATGGTCACTCCCTCCATGCTTGGAGTACCCATCATAAGAGCTTCCAAAAATTATGGTACTTCCAAAAGAGCTTTTTGTAAAGCAAGCAGGGATTTTTGTAAAGCAAGTAGGGATTACAAGTTTCAAAAAGAGCTTCCAAAAATTATGGTACTTGTTATCTTTCAGCCCTCATTGCCCCTATCATAAGCATCTTGAAGTGGTTAAGGTTAAAGTGGCAAAACTGGAGTATATGCTTAACGAAGTATAAGTTGGCAATCTCATGCCCCTTGAATATAAGGGCCATACCTCATGCATACTCAACTTTGGGTCCAGGTAAGTTCTTGTCACTGGAAGTATTTGCATATCATTGAGAACCGCCAACGGGGTACCCCTTGCACATGGTGCAGGAGCTTTCCCATAACCAAAATAACAAGGCAAGCAGACAATGAGCATCTCAGCAATCTTTTTATTTACCATATGCATAGCTTTTTATTGAGGATGCTTCATAGATAGCTCACTATGGTGATGCTGCAAGTTTCCACCATGATTAGGCATGGCTTAGGCTAGCGGCCCAGGCGTTTCTCTAACACAAGATACAAACTCCATGGACTTACAAGTTCCCTCTTTATTTCACACCGGTGACATCCATAGACAAAAGCACATGATATCAACTGACTACAACAAGGTACAAGTGCAATGTTGAAAACGTTCCCCGTGACAGCACGGTTCTGGTAATTCCAACTTATAAGTGCAAGCATATACAAAAAAGTTGTTACAATGGTTCAAGTTTATTAAGGGCAAAGAATAAAGTGTGCCATCAAGTTCTTGAGGGCTTTAATCACTAAGTTTTCACATACCAAAATAGTTTTTAACTGGAAGATAGTTGAAAACAAGAATATACTTGGAATGGTGTAACACACCATGCATAGGAGTTTATAGTAGACACTTTGGAATAACTTGGTTTATTGGGAGTTGGATGCATGAGTAGAACTTACTCATACAAGTGGAGGCTAGCAAAAGACTGGGAGCAACCAACTAAGAGAGCAATAATGGCATTAATCATCCAATGCAACAAAGCAAACTAATCAAAGCAAAGAGTGGTACTACAAGTCAAGGACTAAATGATCATAGAGGCTAGTGGTGACTTGTCATAGTCATAACATGGTGTGAGAATGTGCCAAGTCAACCCAAGCAAAACATCAAAGGAGAATACCACAATACTAAGCTTTTGCATGCTAAAACAACGCATAATTTCTTCAAGGCACACTAAGAAATCCCAATTGTTTGGAACAAGACATGCTACAGCAATAATCACTAAGAATAATGCTAAAACAACACCTAGAATGTCATGCTAAAGTCTAAGTCACAGTCAATGCAAGCTCCTCTTGCACTTCAAGTAAGAACTTACTACTCCTTTCCAAACACCAAGCAAACTTATTTGCAAACAACACAGCGAGAACCGGGGTCCAAACTACTTTATTAAATCAAACTAAACAACCTAAAAAAGCAAACGAAAACTAATAAGATCCAAAAACAACACAACTGTGCATGAAACAATAAAAACAAAATGTCTAGACATACCTGAGCTTTTTATTGATGACGAAGGGGATGCCTTGGGCATCCCCAAGCTTTAACGCTTGTACCTCTTGGATATTTCTTGGGCTGACACCATGGTGGCATCCCCAAGCTTGAGCTTTTGTCCATTCTTCATCTTATTGCATCATTCTTTCTCTACACCTGAATTTTTTTTCCTTCATACAAAACTTCACACAATCTTCATTAGCAACATTAGTGTATTCAAAAGGTATGAGACCACTGGCAAAGTTTTGGAAGAGCAAGGCTTTTCACTAAAAACACAAGCTACTGTAGTAACTCCTTCAAAAAGTTCAATTTACCCGAAGAGAACTCAAAAAGGAATCAATAAGAAGCAAATGTAAATAATGGCAGAAATCTGTCAAAATAGACCAGCAGGTAGAAACCAATTTTTTCGAACACCTTCTGTTGCTAAAATCAAAAAGTTGAACTAACAAAAGTTATCTAACATACTGGGGGATTTATTCGTAAATTTTGAGCTCAATCCGAGTTACAGAGCCTCCTGACGAATTTCTTTGGTGGAGAACAAAATTCTGTTTCGGGATAGCAACTCCCCAAATCTTAGTACCCTCTCATTAGAGGTCATTCTTGGCACAAAGAGCAAACAAAAAGGATAGGGAGAGGTCATTACAGAAGTAATAACTTCCAAGACTCAAGGAAACTCTTGGGTTATCTCCCAACACGTACTTTTCTTTAACGCCTTTAAGTTCGGCACAAGAAGCTTGAGAAGATGCTCACATAAGAAATATCAATTGAAGTCAAAGAGAGCATCAAGAATCAAATTCAAAACACACTTAATTCTAACCCACTTCCTATGCATAGGAATCTTGTACACAAATAAGTTCACAAAGAACAAAGTGACATGCATAGGAAGAGAAAACAAGATTAACTTCAAAACTTTCAGCACAAAGAGAGGTGTTTTAGTACCATGAAAACTTCTACAACCATATTTTCCTCTCTCATAATAATTTAAAGTAGCCTCATGAATAAACTCAACAATATAACTATCACATAAAGCAGGCTTTTCGTGAGCTACAAACACATAATTTCTGTCGAGCTCAAAAATAGTGGGATTAAAACCTTCACAGGATTTACCCAAAGTAGATATTTCAAAAGGATCCACATGAACATAGCATTCATCCTCCTTTGATAAGCATGGGGGACAATCAAATAATGTGAGGGATAAAGAGTTACTCTCATTAGAAGGTAGGCATGGGTATATAATCCATTCTTCCTCCTTTTTTCATCACTCTCCTATTTTTCATCTAATGAGCTTCCAGTTTCAACAATTTCTTCTTCCATAGGCTCCTACAAGGCATTAGACTCTTCCATGTGTGGAAATCATCTATTAAAATATTCAAGAATATATCCATTTGCTTCCTTGTAATTATCAAAGCAAAATTTAAGTATCTCATAAACCTCATATTCATAAGGTGAATCATCAGTATTTTCAAGAAAACTGGCAAGTTCAAATGCACCCTTGAAAGCAATGAATTCTTCAATTTGTTCCACATCATAAAAGTCATAATTTCCTTTAACATAAAAAGATATGGTAACATTATCACTATACTCACATTGAAAGGGTAGGTGTTTATACCTCCTGTAGCAACAAGCTTGATCAAAGCAATAAGTAACATTATAAGTAGAGCACACGTCTCTAGCAATAGTATTCAACTTATCAATTTGTTCCCGTAAGTGTTTCCCTTTTTGTGACAAACGCTGTTCCTTATAATAATACTTTTGTTCTTCTGTGAACCCACATTGCCAATAAGAACTAGTTTCAAAGAAACCATCCATTGATAGAAAGCATGAGCAAGCAAGGCAATAACAGACCAGCAACTAGAGTAGGAACTATTTTTGTGTTTTTGAATAAAGCAAGCAAACCAAGCTAGACTAATTTTTTGGGTTTTTTGAAAAGAGGCAAACAAAACCAAGCAAAAGAAACAAAGAAAACTAAAAAAAAAGTAAAGATAAAGGAAGTGAAGGACTCCCCTAGTGAAGACGTCCTTAGCCTCCCCGGCGGCGCCAGAAAAGCTTGTTGGCTGCAATGGGTTGATGTAGAATCATAAAGACAAAACCATTAATCACGAACAGAGAGCATGCAAGATCATAAACAACACATACATGATAGAATCATAAAGACAAAATCATTAATCATACCAACATAATAATCTCAATATCCATCGGATCCCCGCAAACACAACATGCATGATTACAAATAGATTAGGTCTTGATCATGAATGGAGCTCACACGATCTATTCATGAAAGTACAAAGGAGGAGATAAACCCATCTAGCTACTACATGGACCCATAGTCCAAGGTGGAACTACTCACACATCATACCAGAGAAAAGGTCTCCGGGATGATCTCCCCTCAGGCAGGGTACCGGGAAGAACTTCAGATCCTCCCGATCTAGGGACGATGGTGGCGGCGGCTACAGACGGTTTCGTGGATTTCTGATCGGGTACTCAGGGTTTCTGCATCGGGGGCTTCTTATAGGCGAATGGGGAGACCGAGGAGGCGACCAGGGGCTGCAAACCCTAGCCAAGCGTGGGGCTAGGCCGGTGGGTCTGGCCCCCCTGGATGGCCTCCCGGGCTTTCCTATGGACTTCTTGTCCCCCACGGAAAGTAATTGACATTGTCCTTTGTGCCGTCCAATTCCAAGAATATTTCTTTACTAACTTTTCTGAAACCAAAAACAGCAGAAAACAGGCTTCTGGCACTGTTGCAACTTGTTAATAGGTTAGTACCGGAAAACATGTAAAAAGCACCTCAAAGTGTGGACAAGTAAAGCAAAGTAGATACTAAACAAGCATGGAGCATCAAAAATTATAGATATGTTTCCAACATATCAATTATCCAACAAATCGATCTGGAGAAACCTCTAAGAGCATCAGGAAATAGCAAGGAGCGGTAGTGCAGCAAGGAGCAAGAGAGAAGGGTGACCTGGTAGTGCAGCAATGAGCGGGCAGCCGTAGTCGATGGCCTGGGTGGAGACCACCAGACATGGTTTTTACCCTTGTCCGAGGAGACACCCTCCTTGCATTGTGGAGGAGGACGGTCCTCTGTAGCCAGCGACATGTAGCAGTGTCTGAAGACACCTTTCTAGCGAGGAGCCCCGCAAAGAGCCGCCTCGACCAAGCAGTGCAACGCGGTCCGGCCAGATCGACGGCGCCGCACGCATGATGCACACGGGCACCAGCAAGCCAGCCAGCTACATCGCCATGGCCCGGGCTAAGCTGACTCTATCATGGTAGACGATGGGTCGGTGGTTATCGATCCATTGTAGTAGTGGATGACAACAGGTTGCGGGGACAAAGAGGAGGAGGACCGTGTCTTGGGGAGAAGGGCGGCACCGGAGGGGAGCTTTCTGCCAGGGGAGAAGTGGCGGCAGCGTTCAATCTGGAAGGAAGAGGAGGCGATCGTGGTGGCGGCGCTAGGGTGGGTTACTGTAGTGGCACGATTCGAGGAGCACGATGGGGGCGTTAGTAGGGAATTGACTGGGGAGTGGCAGCGTCAGCACCGACGTGGTTGGGGATCTGGAGAGAGGCGTCGGGGTTGGGGAGACGAGGTCTCAAGTGTGAGGGTTAGGGTTTGGGGGTGGATGTACCTCTCGATCGCGATCTAAACAGTGGTGTGATGATTTTACGAATGTACCCCTGTAGACTTTTGTGGTTCAAGACTAGAATTGTAGGGCATTTTGGCCAATTCATGTGTACAATGTGGGGGACGGGGAGAGGGATAAAGTGGCGCTGTATTTTGGGCCATTGGATGGAGGCAATCTGAACGTTTTCTCTGGTTTGTTAGGCTGATCCATGGGTATCCTTATTCTCTCTTGTGATTGGTAGGTTTTTAACCACATTTTAAAAATGCCATAAGTAACCAAACGACCAATGTTATGGCTAGAATTGCGGCATAGTTTGTGATAATTTGTCTATATTTCACACACATGTGCATATTCGGATGGCGAATAATGTTGCAGGAGGGAGATTTTCTTTCCGTCGCCCGGAAAAGCCATTTTCCTTTTTCCGAGTGCCAACAAACGGGGCGTTTTGTGAAGCGACCACCAAATGAAAGATTCAAAATGGTACCAACCCATTTTTCAAAAATACAATACCACATTACATGAAAAATGTCCCAACTGGGGTATCTCAAACCTTTCCTTGCACCCCTGGCAAAAAAGACAAATTCCTGCTGAATCGGTAGGAAGTGGGTCCGGTTTGAACTACAGGTACATGATCCGATGCTCATGATTTTTGGCAAAAATTATTTTTAGACTCACAATATGCTATTTCTTCAGAGATCCAATGTATGTTTAGCGAGGCTTAGCCCCTATCCAAGAACCTTCGTGTCCGCCGTTCTGACCATAGTTTCAAACGGGCATAAAAAATTCAAAAACGGTCGAATCAATGCAAATCCTTCGAGTGGTGTATTCTTATGTGAAATAGGTGCAAGTAAAAATACCAACCTTGGTATATTGCACGTGTCTCAAAACAACCTTCTCATAAATGACCTATCATGTTCGAGGTTTCATGGCTTTCAGACCAAACGACCAATGTTATGGCCAGAATCGCGACATAGTTTCTGATAATGTGCCCATATTGTGCATGCATATGTATCATGGATGGAGAATAATGTTGCAAGAGAAAGTTTTCCTTTTCGACGCACGGAAAATCCATTTTCCGAACGCAAAAAATGGGGCGTTTTGTGAAGCGACCACCAGATGATAGTTTTAGAATGGTACCACCACATTTTGTAAAAATATTAGACCACCTTACATGGACAATGTACCAACCGGGGTATCTCAAACCTTTCCATTCACCCCTAGCAAAAAAGACAAATTCCTGCTGGATTAGTTGGAACTAGGTCCGGTTTGAACTACAGGTACATGATCTGATGCTTATGATTTTTGGCAAAAATGATTTTTAGACTCACAATATGCTATTTCTTCAGAGATCCAATGCAACTTTTGAGAGGCTCAGCCCCTAGCTAACCTTCGTGTCCGCCGTTTTGACCATAGTTTGAAACATGCATAAAAAATTCAAAACGGTCCGATCAATGAAAATCCTTCGCGTGGTGTCTTCTTATGTGAAATAGTTGCAAGGAAAAATACCAACATTGGTATATTTCAAGTGTCTCAAAAAACCTTCTTAGAAATGACCTATCATGTCCGAGGTATCGTGGCTTTCGGACCAAACGACCAATGTTATGGCCAGAATCACTGTATAGTTTGTGATAATGTGCCTATATTGTGCATTCATATGTATCATGGGATGGCGAACAACGTTACAGGAGAAAGTTTTCCTTTTCGACGCACGAAAAATCCATTTTCCATTTTCCGATCGCAAAAAACGGGGCGTTTTGTGAAGCGATCACCAAATGATAGTTTTAGAATGGTACCACCACATTTTGTAAAAATATTATACCACCTTACATGAAAAATATACCAACCGGGCTATCTCAAACCTTTCGGTTCACCCCTGGCGAAAAAGACAAATTCCTGCCGAATCGGTTGGAAGTGGGTCCAGTTTGAACTACAGGTACATGCTCCGATGCTCATAATTTTTAGAAAAATTGATTTTTAGACTCACAATATGCTATTTCTTTAGAGATCCAATGCAAGTTTAGTGAGGCGCAGCCCCTAGCTAAGAACCTTCGTGTCCGCAGTTTTGACCATAGTTTGAAACGGGCATAAAAAAATTCAAAAACGGTCTGATCAATGCAAATCCTTCGCGTGGTGTCTTATTATGTGAAATAGTTGCAAGGAAAAATACCAAACTTGGTATATTCCAAGTGTCTTGAAAAAACCATCTTAGAAATGACCTATCATGTCCAAGTTTTCATGGCTTTCGGACCAAACGACCAATGTAATGGCCAGAATCACGGCATAGTTTATGATAATGTGCCCATATTGTGCATGCATATGTATCATTGTATGGCGAACAATGTTGCACGATAATGTTTTCCTTTTCGACGTACGAAAAATCCATTTTCCATTTTCCGAACGCAATAAACGGGGCATTTTGTGAAGCAACCACCAAATGACAGTTTTAGAATGGTACCACCAAATTTTGTAAAAATATTAGACCAACTTACATGGACAATGTCCCAACCGGGATATCTCAAACCTTTCCTTTCACCCCTGGCAAAAAAAACAAATTCCTGTCGAATCGGTAGGAAGTGGGTACGGTTTGAACTACAGGTACATGATCCGATGCTCATGATTTTTGGAAAAATGATTTTTAGACTCACAATATGATATTTATTTAGAGATCCAATGCAAGTTTAGCGAGGCTCAGCCCCTATCTAAGAACCTTCGTGTCCGCCGTTTTAACCATAGTTTGAAAAGGGCATAAAAATTAAAAAACTGTCCGATTATATAACGTAGTTTTAATGAAAAATACCAAAATTGGTAAATTGCAAGTGTCTCGAAAAAACCTTCTCAGAAATGACCTATCATGTGTGAGGTTTCATGGCTTTTGGGACAAACGACCAATGTTATTGCCAGAATCACGGTCTAGTTTGTGATAATGTGCTCATATTGTGCACACATATGTATCATGGGACGGTGAACAATATTGCATCAGGAAGTTTTCCTTTTTAATACACGGAAAATCCATTTTCTATTTTCTAAGCGTAAAAAACAGGGCGTTTTATGAAGCAACCACCAAATGACAGTTTTAGAATGGTACCACCATATTTTATAAAAATATTATACCACCTTACATGGACAAATTTCCCAACCGTGGTACCTCAAATCTTCCGTCCACCCCTAGCGAAAAAGACGAATTCCTACTGGTTTGTACTATATGTACATGATTTAATGCTCATGATTTTTTGAAAAAAATATTTTTAGATTCATAATATGTTGTTTTATTAGAGATCCAATGATCATGATCCAAAAATTCATTGCACTCACCCAAAATTTTGAATTAAAACCCTAATTTCAAAATCAATTAGTAAATACACTATTTTTAAATAATAAAATTATTTCTAATTAATAATCTAAGAAGATATACTAAATTTTATAAAAAGAGAGAGACAGAAATCAAATCATTTGGACTTTGTATGAAAGATATATAAAAGAATTAAGAAATAGAAAAAGAAAGGAAAAACACTTTCCTAATTGGACCACCCCAGCTGGACCGGACATTATCTAATGGGATCCAAGGCATAGTCCACCAAGGAAAAAAAGAAAAGGAGGGAGGGTACGGGGAGTCTGTCCCGTAAGGCCCAGGCCCAACCAAATCTGGCCAAATTTATAAACTACAAGCACAGCACCATAAGCAAATCGATTTAGTTTTGCGATCGTTAGGTTCTCCTATTTCCTGGATGAGGTCTCGGGTTCGAGTACCGCCACTAGTCTTATTTTGGTGCCATTTATTCATGGATTTTTGGCAAATCCCAATGTAGCAACATTGTTATAATAATATACCGCGTGGAATTCAAACAAAAAATGTGGTGTACCGTGGTGGTTCAGGTCGCTGCAGATTGTGGGAGGTTGTGGGTTCGATCCCCATAGAGGCTCATTTTTGCGATTATTTCCTAAAGAGAGTCGGGACATGTCACGTAGATATAACAAGATACCACACGAAATTATAACAGAAAATATGGTGTACTGTGGTGGTTTAGGTCGCTGCAGATTGTGGAAGGTCGCAGGTTCGATCCCCATAGCGGCTCTTTTTGCGATTATTTCCTGAAGAGAGGCGGGAGATGCCACGTAGATATAATTGCTTCAGTGGCCAATCAGCCAATTTAATGTATTATATTTTAGATGATATGACGATTTAAATTGGTCATACTGGGGTATAATTAAGTCTCTATGCTATATCATGGGGATTATGACGATTTTATATGCTAAAATTATGACGATATTATCATAAATCGTCGTAATTCTATTGGATTTTGACTCTCCAAATAACCTATGACTATCTTGTGCACAATCGTCATAGATATATGACGATTTCATTCCAAGTCACTATGAGAGCGTCACAAGTTAACACATTTCTTGTAGTGATAAAGGGATTTATTTGAGTTGCAAGTTTAGCAAAACACCTAGATTTGCATCTCCCAAAACACCATAGGAATATGGAGTGTTTGAGATTTGTAATGAAACCTTGTTTGACATGGTTGGATCAAAGGTGTTATTTATAAAACTGACATTATGTTTTAAAAGATTAAAGCTTTCGAGACTACAGCTTTTACACTGAAAAGAGCTCATCTTGATCCGTTGAAATGACACCATGTAAGTTATGGTTTGGGGTAAAACCCAAGTTGTCCTTTCTTAAATTTTGGTATGTTAAGCATAAGTAAGATGTTTACAACCAAAGTCGGATGAGCATGTCTTTGTAGGTTATTTCAAATAACCATTGGGTATTCCTCCATAACACCGAGGACAAAAGAGTTTGTCGCTTGAAACGTGAAGTTTCTTGAAAAGGGAAATTTTTGCAAAAGTTAAGTGGGAGGACAATAGAATTTTGATAAGGTTGATGAACCTTAGCTATATGTGCTGAGTTGCGTAGCACCGGAAAACGTCCCGTAGGCAGCCACAATCCTCATGGCTCACATGCCTCAAAGGTTATGGTCACGGAGGTCTAAGTTCCTATTGAACCAAGTAGGTCGGATCAACAATCAGATATTGAGATTTGAGAGTAAATCATTATTGTTTTACAATGATGAAGCAACTACATGCAAACAAGCGATGATGGGACCTGACTCCATCAAATGGCTTGAAGCCATAAAAACCATGATAAGTTCCATACATGAGAAATCAAGTTTTTTGAAATTGGAAGACCCTCCGGAAAGGATTAAAAACTATCGGTCATATTTGGATCTATAAATAAAAAGACTTGGATGTTTCACATCTATGAAATATTCGACATGTCGGTAAAGTTTTTACGACAATGTTCAAGGAGTTGACTATGACAAGATTTGATCTTTCATAGCGATATTTAGTATGGACGGGTGAATGTAGCAACCACTACATATAATTTGGTATATGGTAGTTGAACAAACAAAACAAATTTCTTCTAATAGAATGGTTCTTCTAATGACACGATTGAAAGGGTTTTGTTAATTCAAAGGATGCTAAAAAGGGCATGCAAACTTCAATGATTGAAGTAAGCATCACGGAGTTGGAATCTTCACCACGATGAAACTTATAAAGAAGTTTAATTTCATCAGGAGACGATGAAGATGCTTGAATTTGCAAGAAATTCAGTGGGAGCGCTAAGAAATTTCTAATACATTATGTGGAGGACATCTTGTTGATTGGAAATGATGTATATTTTATTGACAAACATTAAGAATTTCATTTCGATGGAAGACTTAGGCAAAACCCGAATATTAGGCATAAATGTCTATATGGATAGACTGTGAGGCTAATATGGTTGTGCCAAACATACATATATGAGATATTGAAGGATTTCAATATGGAAACAATGAGAAAAGGTTCTTGTCACATGGAAAATAAATTAATCAAGATTCACATGTATCGACACATGATAAGTGAAACAAGATTCAAGTGTTTTGATTAATCATACCATGACATGTACACATCCAGATATGTCCTATGCTCTAAGTGTTATGAGTATATAACAGAATGAATCATAAAATGATCATTGGATGATTTTAAGGATATTATTATAATATTTTGGAAGAATTAAGAATATATTCTATTTGTATAAGAGACAAATAGTTCATTGAAAAATGATACTAGTTTTTTCACAAGATACAAATTAAGTTTATCTCAGTTTAAACTATGGGTGGCACAATGAAATGGAAAGAAGTTTCCATGACGGATTTGGATGAATTCCAAAGTTAAGACATTGTGACGACTACTACAACAAAAGGCTAAGTATATGAATACTATGGTAGCAGCAAAGGAGGGAATTTGTGTCAAGTAGTTTGTTATCAAACTATGTGTTCACTTCCTAACAACGTATATCTTTCTAGCAAATAAATCATATGCCTGAGAAAGTGTCAAAAGTTTATTTAGGAAAGTGAAACAAATCCTTTTGGTTTCTCTCTTATTGAGAGATGAAAACTTTTTGCTCTCGTTCCTTTAATCAATTAAGAGTAATCAAGTTGGCACCAACAACATTTAATTTAAGAACAACTCATCTACTCCCACGTCAAAATTTCAAGACTCTCAAAGCACATTTTTCCTTTCCTTGTTTTTCAAAAACTTCAACTCTTTCATAGAGAAATCATACAACTTTTTTAACATGTTAATTGGGACTGTGTTGCGCACTCGTGACCATGACAATAGATATTTTTTGAGTAATAGTGGGTCAGAGGAGTACTACAACTTCACTTGGAATCTGAAAGCACGAGGAGACTAAAATTTTACCCGTCATAGCATTGCCGCTACATACGCTTACATAACTCAATAGCCGAAATCAAGTGGTTTCCCACATTTAGATCGTTCGTTGGCCAGCAGAGTTAATAGTTCCTGATGGAGTACTATAGTGTTGTAATGACACGCGTAAAGCAATATCTTACTGTAATTATTAGAAAAAGCAGTTGCATAATCTCTACTTCTTGGAAGCATCCATTTTATTAGACCATTCCATTTAAGAGTGCTATCGGGTCTATTTACAATAAGCTCAATGGGGTTGAATAGTTTCCAAAATAAAATCCTTTGGGCTAAACATGGACTAAAGTCATCTCTTGGATTCTTTTTCTTGTTAAAAATGTCGGAAATATATTAACCAAGTTTATTTCTCATTATTTCAAAGGAAAAAGGGACACTGGCAAAGGAATCTAATTCATATGATAACAAGCTAAGTGGGGAGTGATTAAATTGTAAGCGAGTAAATAATTGTAGGGTCAATTTAAAGTTGCAAAAGAGGTAATTAAAATAATGTGATACCTCCTCTTGGTTGCTTCGTTCTCATACTTGAGACGAATCCCCTCTATATTTCCCTATTGCCAAGTCACCTAAAATTGAGCAATCTCCGAGAAAAAGAAAGAAACAAATTTCCAATAGAAGTTACACATATTTTTTTGTTTTTTAATTAGGAATGAAAAACTTAAAGTAAACATGCAATTCTTGGAAAAGAAAATAAATCAAAAGAAGAAATAAAAATATGAATGCAAAGTTTGGAGGTTTTCGAACCTCCTCCAAGCTTAGGATTTTGCCATGCTTAGTTGTTAACATCGTTCGGCGGCGGGCACGGATGTTGCTGGTAGTAGTTGGGGAAGTTGGTCATGTAGTGACTAAAGTTGTGAGTTAAGGCACTCACATCCTCATTCACTCCATGCAACGTTTGGTCGATCTCCCCAACACGTTGGTTGAGCTGCAAAAATTCTTCATAGGGGACATTGTTGAACCCCTACTGCTGTTGCTGTTGATTGGGCCAGGGGTCCCTTGGTCCCTCCTCCTGCTGCTGTTGCTGCTATCCTTCCCAAGCAGGGTTGTACTCCTGCTCCTGCTCCTACTCATCCTGCTGCTCTCCTTCTTCATCTTCCTTAGAGTCAGGATAGAGTGGTTCCATGATCTCCGTCACTTGATCCTTGGTGAGGATACAATTTTTCTTCTCCTGAATCGAGAAGGCTTGTGGACAAGGCAATGGCACTTTCTCATCCTATGCAACATCAAGATAACTAATTGATAGGCTTGGAGCCTCCTGTTAGCTCGGTATACACCGAGGAAGCCAAACGTAGTTATATTTTTGACATCCATAAGTATGGAGCCATCAACAGGTTGCACAATAGGTATCGGAATTCCACGGGCTTGGATTAGGTGGGTTACCAATCCACTGATGCGAATATCACCTTTCTTTTTGTTGCTCTGGTGTCAAAGGTGCTGGAGGAATAGAGATACAGGAGTGGGACTCTGCGATGCATCAGGGAAGAGTGCCTTGGTGATCATGGCCATGTCTGCATTGGCCATAGAGCCGGTATCTCCTCTTCCCAACAAAGTGTTAGCAAGAAACAAAGCGAAGTAGAGGATGGCCGGGTTCTCAATGGTGGACATATTCTTCTGGTAGAAGTCCCTGCCACCGTTAACAAAAATAACCTCCCAAGTTTCTCGACTTGAGACGTCTTACAAGTTTGTAATAGTTGATTCCCCTTCTTGAGGGAATCCAAGATATTCACAAAATTGTTGAAAAGTGATTTTATATGGCCACTGGTTACCCTATGAAACTCACCGTGCATGCATTAGCTTTCTCCTTGTAGTCGTAGTAGATGGAGGCGAGGAACTCATGGGTGAGCTTAGTGTGGGTGTAGTGGCTTGCATATGCGAGGTTGGATAGCCCTGCATTTGCACACTTGTGGTCGAATTCCTCCCTCAACCATGCTGCCCTGAGAAAGCCATCATCGGCCCATCGTGTGGGCATCACCTTCCTCGATAAAACCATGGCATACTTGTTGTCGAGCTCAGCCCGGAGCCCCGAGCCTTCACCATGTTGGCGCTTGCTCTTTCGAAAAATATTTCCGAGCTTGTTCACCTTAATGCACTAAGAAATTTCAACATAAAACCTTAGGCATATAGTTTCTACATGAGATACGAACGATTCTACGTGGAAAAAATCAATCCTAACATGAGAAATCAATAGAGAAAATCAAACAAGCTTGAGTTCATCCACTAATTCCATGGGAGGATTTTAACCATGGAATTCTGAAAATAAAGCATGGATAGGGAGAGAAAAATACCTATATATTGATTCCCCCACTCAAACGAACGAAATCCGCGAAGAATCAAGAGTTCTAGGTGGATTTTGAGAGGTTTTGAGAGAGAATATGAGAGAAATAATGGGGAGGAGGAGAAGCCCTAGCTGCCCCGGTGCATTTAAGTGGTCGCGCCAAACTATAAGTAGGAGCGATACGGGCGGGTTAGGTAGATCCCGCCCTATAATTGCAGCGGCGACGGGGATTAGGGTTTCTCCACGCTAGATTGCAACTATACGGGCACAACTATATGGCCGGACCAAAATTGTCCCGCCGTATAGTTGTTCGTTAAATCTTATGTATTCGAGAGCTCTTTTTTGAGAGTTTTGTCGATATCTATGCGGCCGCAACTATACGGCTGGAATAAATATTCCCATCGTATAGTTGGTTGTTACAACTCCTGTAACATGCTTTTTTGCCAAAATTTTCAGAGATTCACTTTTTAATCTATACAATAAGATTAATCTAGTTTCTGCATATAAAACTAAAACTTTATTTTCTACACTAAATCTATGCTTATTCAGTCGATATTTCTACTACTTTTTGATAGCTTCATCTTCACGGGCGCGCTTCCGCAAGAATGTCTGTGGAAAAGTTGTAGGAATGCGACGAAATTTTTATTATTTAACTTTATTTTATCATTGTGATTGATTGATTCCCATTAAGCATTTATTAAGAATGGTTGAATATCTCAACCCTGTCTCTGTTCTTGAATTCTTACCTTGGGTTTCCCTTTATCAAAGGCACTTACCACATGGACTCTTTTTGCCGGTTGAATATACCTTTCTCCTGCTTCTTGTTTCCTTTGAAAATACCAGATGATTTCAGCATCATAAACATTGAAGATTATCTTTCCTTCAGCATAATCAACTGACGCTCCTGCAGTGCTGAGAAAAGGTCTTCCAATTATTATAGATAATTTTTCATCCTTTGCCATTTCAAGAATAATAAAATCAGTGGGAATAAAATGCTGATCTATTCTTAGTAGAACATCCACAATCATATCAATAGGTTATTTAGTGGATTTGTCAGCCATCTGTAAAGTGATAGAAGTGGGGGGAATACTCCCCTAATCCTAACCTTTTATAGAGGGAATATGGTATTACACTAACTCCTGCACCTAAATCACACAAAGCAGTATGAATATCAGTTTTGCCAATTGAGCATGAAATAGTTGGTATTCTTGTATCTCCGACTTAGACAATAATTTCCCATTAGCAGGATACCTAGTCACCGTGGCAACGGTTTCAGTTGTTTCTTTCTTTCTATTAAGGATATCACGAAGAAATTTAGAATAGGTAGGAGCTTTTATTGCATCCACAACTGGAATTTATAGATGAAGGTCACCAAGTTCCTTTTTTAAAGAAAGATAGATTACCTGATCCGGTGCTTTATTTTTTAAATCTGGATAAGGAAGCTTTGGCTCACCTTTCTTATTCTTATATTTTACCTTTTGTGGGGGGTATGGCTATTTAGTTGGTTTGTTTTGTTGTTTCTTATCTCTTTTATTTTTTTCTACTGAAACAACTTCATCTTATTTGCTTGTTTCTTTTTCTTCTCATGGATCAACAGTCTCTGCATCAGAGTCATAACGGTCATGATGTGCATCATTTTGCTACTCCATGGTATGGTCTTGTGTTTCTTGAATAGTTTCATCTTGAGGATCCACCAATGTGTGATCTTCTTGGCTTGTTTTGAGCAGTGCTTTTTCCCTTCGCTCTTTTTCAGCTTTATATTCTGGTGGTCCTAATGGTCCTGTAACATCTACACCTCTCCTTGTAACAACATTAATAGAAACAGGAATATTTATATCATCTCGAAGAAAAATTTGATAACCAGATGCTATTTTTTCACATTGGGTTTCAATCATATTAAGGTACTTGTGAAATTATTTTATTTCTTGGCCAATATCATCGTAATTTTCCGTTAGTTCAGCCAAAATATTTTTGTGTCTTTGAAATTGCTTATGCAGGTTATTATAAGATTTGGCTTGTCGATGTTTAAATTCTTGGAAAACTTTTCTAGTTTCATCTTATTTAGTAAGAACTTGTAACAAATCTACTTTGTTTTCCTTAACAAGTTCAGAAGGTATACTTTTTTCTCTCATTTTTTTTCGTACTTCAAGCATAAGATCAGGAGTTATACGAAGTATTCCTTTTTCCAGCTTAGTACCAAAATTAGGATTATATAAAGAATCATTCTTAGCCCTAGTAGACATCAATTCCAAACATGGTTTAACATTTAAAGTATTTATCGATTCTCCTGCTAATACGTCAAGCAACTCCCTGAATTATGTATTAAGACCATGTTAAAATAAATGGGAAATTGTTGATTCAGAATAGCCATGATTAGGAACACTACTGATCATCCCAAAGAATCAATCCCAGGCTTGTGGGTAGTTTTCTCCCACGTTCTGACTGAAGTTTCCTATATTATTCCTAATTTTTGTTACCTTTTTGAAATGATTAAACCTATTTATGAATTTAACAATACATTTTTCCCAGCATATAATGTGTTGGGAATATGCCCTAGAGGCAATCATGTATGATGATATTTCCCATTGTATTCATAAAGTTATTAAGTAGTCCTTGTATGAACATCTGATGTGTATCATTGAATATGTGATTCGGTTGTGGAACTATGCATTCATGTTGTTCATACTAAATATCCTTGGTCATTGAGGTTGTGCTGGACACACAACTTTGACCAATGTGAAAGTTGGCTTGATGACTCAGTTCCACTTGTCATGGGCATGGAGATGCTATTCCAACTTACACAGATTCGGCTAAAGAGTTTAGCGAGTCGGATTGACCCATATTGAGGTACAACGAACTAGTTGTCATTTGTATATCTCAATCAATGTAATCCTTAGACCTGAGTTTGTTGCATAGTCCGAGTTGAGGATCACCGACTTAGGTTCTGTCAAACGCTGATCCGTAACTGGGCAGCTATAAAGGCAGGGTTCGGGTCGACTGAGAATCAAGCTGCGTGATGTGAATAACCAAGATGGGATTTTGCCCCTCCACTCGGAGAGATATTCTCTGGGCCCTCTCGTGAGATATGATTCGGAAAGCATGGCCATGCACGACTAACCGAGGCGATCGGCTAAGAGTTAGTCGGGTGAATCACTTATCTCGGATCGAGAAGAGAGTTGGACTATTTAAGGGATGACATATATTCGCCTATAGTCTGACAAGGTATATCGTGAGGCAAAAGGGACTCAGATGTAAGTCGCATTGGAAAGGCAAGTCGTCATGACTCTTTGGTACTTGGGAATCGGCAAGTTCTGCTAGGAGCCGATGCCGATTGATCGATTGTGAGTCGGACTCTAATCGTGTCCAAGTAACCATGAGCCTGCGGGGTCACACACTTAAGAGCGGGAGCAAGTTCGGATTGGATCCGAATCTGTAATCTGGTTGGGTTGGACCTAAATCAGATTAGGACTGAGTTAGTGAGTTGGACTCACGGTGACTAGTGTTATATGGGCTTTAGTGAATGGGTCGCGCGAGCCGATCCCACGTTCACTCCCTATATATATAGTGGAGCACCATAACCCAAAAAGGTTAATCGTTGTTCGGTTAGGTTATTCCATGTGTTGGAAACCCTAGCTCCACAACAGTCCAGCCGCCGTAACGAACCTAGCAGTTCGCCGCCGGCGCTCCTCCTTGTACGTGTGGATACCAGCAGAGGTGTTGTGCGATCAGCACCAGGACGATCGGATCATGAGGACTGCACTGCATCAACTGACGCGCTTCATCAGTAATCCGCAACTGCGCGTCTAGTGGTAAACCTCGTGGCCTTCTACCTCAGCTAGATCTTGGGATCACCACGTTAGAGGAAATTTTTTTTTGTTTTATCTCCGCGTGGCCCAACATAATGTAATGACGAGGGAGAGAATATAACCAGTCTAGATCCTTACCTTTAAGAGACCAACGAAATAATTTTAGACGAGAGAAGTCTCTTGGCAAACCTTTTGGTCCAAGTGATGTCATCACATCGTCGAACTCTCTAAGATGTCTTCCTGGGTCTTCATCTCCCCTTTCGCTGAAAGATTTTTCCTGCAAGATTTTAATAATCTCATCATCAAATCGATATTCTCTAACTCCAGCATTAGGAAATTATATTGGTTGTTTAAGAAAAGCAGAATTTGGAGCACTGTATTCTATGAGAGTTTTCTCAGGTTTCTTGGAAGTTGTCCTATGAATGGACATGATTTCCACGAAATCACTTAGGTTTTCAATTTCAACCTTATTCGATCTCAATTTTTTTCAATAATTTACTCACGCCTTTGAACAGGTGTGCGATCAAGATAATCTGATAGATAAGTCCTACTAGAGCGTGTAGACCCTTTGTCTCCTAGGGAGGCCATCTTGTAATAGTAACACCTGAAATGTCAAGAGACAAACACTTAGCGCTTAGCTCCCCGGCAACGGCGCCATAAAATAGCTTTATGGATTTTTCGTAGCTAGTTTCGAAGTTAAGATGTCGATCCCACAGGGAGCCCAAAGGTAAGTGCTTATAGGTGAAGTCTCTATCACACTTAAATTTGTCATAGGTCTTCGAGTGAATTGACTGCATGTGTTGAAATAAGAATAGAATTTGGATTAAAGGAATGTATTTAAATAAAACTCAAATGTAAGCTTCAGAAATAAAAATCATAAAAGTAAAGAACGATTTGTTTTTTGTTGTTTTATGTAGATGAAAAAATAGTGTAAGGTTCCCAACCTTTAATAAGGTAGAGATCCCTGTGTTTACAATGCTAGTCCCTGGATCAATAGCTAGCATCCACAGTTAAGATGTAATATCAAGAAACAAAGGTCCTAATACAACTTTATAACCAGGAATAACATAATTTATTACATCTTACATAGCTCATTTGGCTATCTCATACAATGCAGCAGATTATAACAATAGCATGGGGTCCTTCATCTTCAAAGTGCCACAGGCAGACATGTTGGTTGTAGACTTGTAATCCTATTCAATAACTTCACTAATATCAAACAAACCTGCAACATAACAAGTTACAGCCACAAGGGTCAATACATTTGAATTGTATTGGCAAGTGATACTATGGTAGTATAGTGGAATCTATCATCTATATGCATTTGGCTAAGTGGAACTTAGGCTTGCTTTGCTCAAAATAGTTTTTCCTTATCATTTGAAAACACTAAGTTTTTGCTTGACAAAAATAATCTTTCCCAAGGAACCACCAATAGAAATTGGTGAACCTTAAACCCTTGTTCAACCACAAGTTTTTAACTTAGAAATTTGGATGATGAGATTCTTGATAGCTTCCATGTCTTGATGCTCAAATTGTCCTTTGCCAGGGACATGGCTAAGTACTTAGATTTTACTCTCTACAGAGGTTGTGCACTTTCCCCACAAGACTTGGTTTTCCAAGACAAGATCTTTCAGAAGCCTTCCCTTAGACCAAAATGGACGCGCTCCAACCTATCAATCCCCTACCACCAACTGTCCATTTGGCTAAGTTATTGCAACCTATATGATCCAGGCAGAGCCCATAATGCCAAGTGGTTGCACTTGAAGCTTCTCAACATTTGACATCTCAAATCTCTTTGTTCCTGGGTGGCCATCCACAAGTGAGATACACAAGGTAAACCATAGAAATGGGCCTTGTGAACCACTCAACACAAACCATTCCTTCCCTTCCACCCAGGTGATTCATTCACTTAGTTGTTTTATTAAACAAAACTCAAGTCCTCAAACTTAGAAATTTTCCATAGCATGAATATATGTTCCACCCTTGTTTTCTACGAGCTAAGCTAAGCATGATAGTAGTAGGAATCTTAACTTAGAAAAATTCTACTAAGGTTTCATCTACTAGGATTTCCCATAACATGGTTTATACTTAGCAAAAATTCCATGCAAGTCCTACTTAGAAATATCACTAATGCATAGTGAAAATAATGGGTCAAAAGTAGCATCACTTGCCTTTTTGGTAGAGTATAAGTTCACTCCTTGTCCTTGCAACAATCACACTCTTCAAGTCACTACAATTCAATCAAGAAAGGCACAATCTCAATCTACCAATCAAGCAAAACATCACATAAAATGATAAATTCATAGTAATGCATGCAAGCATGCAATAGGTTGTTTTATTTGTAAAAGTGGTTTCTAGTAGGTTGTAAGTATTTGGAAACACATATTGGTCATTTTATAAAGTGGCAAAGTCATTTGCAATAGGTTTCACTTTATAATCCCTTTTTAAAATAAGGTAACATTTTATGTGGTGTAAAATGTTTTCAATAAGGCATTAATCTATAGGGTTCACAAAATATGTTTTCAAACCATAAAACTTGGTGTTAGGGACAGAGAGTTTATTTCAAGATATTTCTCAAAGGTTTTCTTCCAAAACCGTTTTTTAATAAATAAACCATATTTCTATTTGACTAGAATTGGTTTAAATCCAAGATTCATTATTTTGCTTCACCAAATACATTTTTGGAACCACAATTTGTTTCCTATGGTCAGTAGGTTCAAAATACACCATTTTCAAAAGATTTTATCCTCAAAATCATTTCAAAACAATTTTTATATCCTAAACATGCATACACAAGTTTCTGCAAAAACAAACATTTTAACAGAAGCTTTTTACTAAAAAAAGTCCAACCTTGGCTAGGGTTTGTTTTTCTGAATCCATTGATATAAAGTTTGCAAAATTTGGACGTGTAGATTTAAAGTTATGGAATTTACAAAATCACATATCTAATAGATTCAAATCTGTTTTTAAAACCAGAGTCTGGCCGCGCGTCTTATTTCTATTGGTCGAAAACGTTTCGCGTGGATCAAGCGATGCAGGCCGTTGGATTTAAGTGGGATCTCACGGCTCAGAAGAGCGCGTACCCTTTCGTTCACGTTCTATCCTAATCGTCAGATCCAGATCCTACGGTCCTAACTATTTGACCATTACTCAGCGGCGCTGGCGGCGACGCTCTGGCGGCAGCGCTCAGACGAGGTCGTCACCGGTGATACAGGACGCAAGGGAGAGGGGGAGAAGGCTCACCGGGTTCACAGTGGCGTGGGGAAGCGCAACGTGGTCTTCGGGTAGCAGGGGGCGCACGGGGTCGATGAGAATCGCTCGTCGGAGTTGAGCCGTGCCTCGGGTGCGGTCAGTCGTCGACGGGGGCGAGTCTCTGGGACGCAAACGAGAAAAACAATGCATCAGGAGGGTGCGCACGAGTTCAAGGGTCGCTAGAATACTCACCAGTGAGCAAGGGGCGCAAGGGTTGGACGTCAGTAGCTCGCCGGAGAGGTAGCAGGCGGCGGCGCTTGCTCAGTGATGGTGTTGTTGATGATTTACTGCACGCGCGGATGAATGGAAGGTTCTGTGAGGTGCGCCAGAGGTTGGGAAAGATGCTCGTGTGCTCGAGGAGGCAAGCGGCGGAGGGAACTAGCCGGAATCGACGCCGGAGCTCGTCGGGGCAGTGGAGCTTCGTAGAGGAATTACGATGGCCTGGGGGCGTGCTAAGGTGGGGAACTGAGGGGAAATGGAGAGGACACGTGGGCGGTTAAGAGGGCATCGTCAGGGTGAGGTTTAACTGTGCCATTAACGCGAATTAAGCCGAGCGTTATTTGCCTGCAACGACCGGCGAGGTGAGGGGCGTGGTCAGCGGCGGGTGGGGAAGAAGCAGCTGGCGGTGGGGTCCGCTTGGCAGCGTGAGAGAGGAGTGGGGAGATGGGGTCCACCGGTCAGTGAGGGTGCGGGTGAGTTCACTGGTGCAAAGCGTTTTTGTAACATCCCAAAAATATCAAACTTAGATCATCAAAACACTAATCATCAAGATTAGGGTTAACAAAAACTTTTCTAAATGAATTCATGAATGCATGTATATGTGTATGCATGGATTTTGAATTTCTTTAAAAACCACCTTGTTTGTGTGAACCATTTCTTGTAAAATGTTTCTTAGGTGAAAAGAACATCATCTAAAACATTTCCCACACTTTTCCTTAAGACAAGTAAGTCAAAACAAATATATTAAGTGAATGGTCATTTTGACCAATTTAACTCCCATGCCTACTTTGGCTGTCTCAAACATTCAAAACCTAACAGAAACTTTTCTGGATCTTTGCACCCCTTGAATGTACTCATAACAAAGTATCAAGGCCCACCTTGTGATCATCTAGAAACTTTCAAATGCATAGTTTAAATGACAATTCGAAATTGAATCTTCTTCATATGGGAAGATCCCACTTTTTCAAAACCCACTCAAACAAGCTCAACTTTCAAAACCCAAGCATCTGCAGACTCACCAGAACCAATCTAGCAAACCCACCAAAATTCATTTCAAAATTCAAAACTTGATTTCATGCGGCCATTTCATCAAACAGGTTGCAGACACAAATCAAACAAAACATCAAACACTATAGTGTGCCGTGTTTTGAGCCTAACTTGTTCCCTAGTTAGCTCACACACAACCCAGTAGATCATCTAGAAAGATTAGCCCAACACTAGCACACCTATGAGCTTGCCATTGTCATTAATGGTGAACAACCGAGCACCCCCATGTCACCCCATTGTGGACAGCAAGCTAGGAGTAGCAGCAAGCCTAGCCAGCATGTCTGGGAGGCAGCCCACCGTCCACCGCCACTTCCTGTCCCAGCCGCGAGCGTTGCCAAGCCCTGGACCACGCGCACGAGACACGCCCAGACCATGTCGAGCGTGCGCCAGAGCGCCGCCCTCGACCATCACCCACAGACCGCGCGCCGCCCTTACCGCATGCATACACGATCACCACCGACCCAGGAGACCGCCAGACACCCCCGTTTGCCGCCCCGTGCCATACAGCCACCTCCCGCCGTCGAAGACGCCGCTTCTGCCGCGCAGAGCGCTGCCCGTTCCAGACCAAACCACACCGCCCCATGCCTCGCGATCATGTCGTTGAGCATCGCCAGGAGACACAGCACCGTCCCCTACCCTTGCCCATGCCTATAGCCGCCTGTAACGTCGCCCCCGACGAGCTCACCGTGCGCCCCGACGGTCGCCTAGCTCGACTATAAATAGAGGCCACCCCCGCACGATTTCTTCACACCATCTCACTCCCCTCTCCTCACTGACCGTGCCACACCATCCTCAGAGCAAGCCGAGCACCACCTCGCCGGAATTTCACTGGAGCCTGCCGCTGCCGGAGAAGAAGGGAGCCAGCGATTGGAGCCGCCCCAGGAGAAGCCACCGGTACCAGGAGGTTCGCCGTCGTCGACTTCGTCGTTCGCCCGCCTCGCCGACCCTCGCCCGTACCCCGGTGAGCCCCCAGCACCCCTCACTGGCCACGCTAGGTTTTGTTCTCGCCGGAGCTGTCTCGCGTCGACGATGACCCTCAGCCATTAGATTAGAACTAGATCGAACGATCCACGTTGCCCCATACCGCTTCGCCCAGCCCCGTGTCACTGACGAGTGGGGACACCCACTTAAGAAGCCCGCGGGAGCACTGCGCTTAGCAGGCCGGCCCGTTAGAATTTCCCGCACAGCCCAGCAATTCAAATTAAACCTTTTTCTTTTTAAATTCAAACACACTTCTGTACCCAACTTCAAAAATCAACCCAGATCGATTCAGTACACCAAATTGAATGAAACCAATTTTGTTTGAAAGGTCTGTGAACGCTTAATCCATGCCCGTTGGATTCAAGTAATTTGGATCTGTAGATCACCCATAGTAAAAATAACAAGGCAGAAGCTTTTCTGCATTCAAACATTTTTCACATTTAAACCATAAAAGCTTTTGAGTTGATTCCATCTCTCAAAAATCACATTTAACCATACCTTTCAGAATATATAAAAATATATAGGTTTACTTGCAGAAATAATGTTCAAGTAATAAAAGAATGCTTCATAAGCATTAATTAATTAAAATAAAATGGTAAAACCTTATTAAATTGTGACACCACTTTAAATCACATTCCCATGGACTACAATATGTGGTGATGACATGTGTCAAAATGATCCCATGTTTAGTTTGGAGAATATTAAATCTTAAGTAGTTTTTCAATGAGTAGAAATTACTTTTCTAAAAATAAGGAGTTTTAAACCAAGCTTTAACCTTGTAATGTTAGAGATGATGCTAGATCATCTATAGGACCCTTGTGTGTGATGATTGCAAGTAGTTAAGTATTGTTTGGTGATTGTGTACCTCGTATTTATTCCTAGATGCTAGTACCGACCAAGGATACTACGAGGAGGAAGGAGGATACTACGAAGAGGAAGCCGAGGAGAACTTCAACCACTGCTCTGCATAAGGCAAGCTTATACTGATATTGATGCAAGCTGATATTATACCAATGCAAGTTAACCCTTGCAAGATACCCTACTGATGCCACAAACCCATACTTGTGATATGACTATTATATGCCTTAAGCATTTGTGATCATATCCACTTGCTAAACCAATCCTAGTTTTATGGCAAGCTTCTTACTTTATTTCTTTATCAAAGCATACTTAGAGTCTACCTAAGGGTTTGGTAGATACTAGACAGTTGTGCTGAAGGTTGCTTAAAGAGCATAAAATTTGGCCTAAGCTAGAAACCTTGATATCAGCCTAAGATATAAGGTTGTACTTAGTGAAACTCCACCAGTTACCACCCCTCATTATTACTACCCCCACCTGTAGATGCTAGTGCTCAGAATAAAACTTGATCAACTTTTAGATGGGAATGCTTGGTGGAAAAATGGTTATGAAAACCTTGGAATGATGGATCATTCTATTGAAATGTTTTGGACATGTGTTTCCAAACACTTGATGATTTTGGTGATGAAAATGTTGAGGCATTAGCCTTAGCCCTTTATAAAACTGATGGTTGTCTGGATGCGATACCATGCCAATTTTAGCGTACAACCACAATACCCGAATATTGGGTAGGGCTTGACTGGAAACTTATATACCTTAGTATTAGTTCCCTCACGGCCAAGGTCTGAGCTAAGGCTACCTTGTGAAGATTGTCCACCAGTGCAGTACCCAAGATGACAGTGGTCATGGTTGGGAGGCCAAACTCACAGGAGAGGTGATGATACTAGGGAGTGTAATTGAAAGGTTAGGATTGATTATCCGCATACTGAGTATGGTGAATTCAGGGTTTGTTCCTGACGGATGTATCGAATGTTGTGGTGAAAGTGTACAATCTCTGCAGAGTGTCAAACTATTCGAATATCCGCGTCCGCGGTTATGGACAGTTGGAGTGGCCATACTGTTCCCCCGTCAGACTTTTAAAATGACTTGTGAAATGAGTTGAGACTTTGACTTGACCACAACAGAGTTGTGACCTGAATTAAAAGATCCCACTTAGGAGTTATAAAATTGTGACCAGCTTTGGAACTTAGTAAAGATAAATCTGGCTTTTGCAAAACAACCTTAGATCCTAGTGTCCTATTATCCAAAAACCCTTTTACCTGTTAGTATTAGTTTGCGAGTACTTAAAGAGTACTCATGGCTTTGTCCCTGGCTATTCCCATGGCCAGACTATGAAGAGGAGTACCTCGAAGATGGACCCCAGGAAGTTTACGACAACTAGGATCATCTCCCATCGTCATCATTGCCTGTGACCCCGAAGATGGAGCTTCGCCTACGCTACCGTTATTATTACGTATTCCGCTGCTTGATGTTGTATTAAGAACTGGATCATGAGATCCCTATTTTTGTAAGAACTTATGTATCGTTTGTAATGGATGAAGTACTATGGTATCCAATTCTGTTATGTCTCGCAAAAATGGTAATCCTGGGATTGCGATGTATGGCGTAACAGGCATCTAGGATTGAAAAATCCGGGTGTTGACAAGTTGGTATCAGAGCCATCCTGACCATAGGAGACCCTAGTTAGATTGGACGTTGAACCAAAAACTTAGTTTCAAAACCAAAGGACAAAAATATTTACGAAAACTTATTCTCATTCTTACCTCTTTAATTCTTTAATAAAACTTCATGTTCCTCAAAAACTCTTGCAAAATAGATAAAATTTTGACACACTTGATCACTCTGCTAATCTACTCATCCTCTATTTTTATAGATGGACGTGAAGTACATCAAGTTTTATCAACTCGGAAATGGAGGGGACCTTATCTTTGAGAGGGATCTGGACCAGCTTTCGGAACTTCTGGAGCGTCCGCATCCCGAGTTCTTCGGAGCTCAGCTCAATGATCAAGGAGGAGAAGATCTGCAGTGGCTAATTGTTGCAAGTCTCCGAGGAAAGATTGAACCTCCCACTGCGGAGGGAATTCAGTTTACCTTGAGGGAAAACAACTGGCTCGATGGACTTGCCAGAGCAATGCAGGAAGCTCTTTCCTGTCTGTGTGGGCAGAGCATCAATCAGATCAAGGGTACTCGCTTTGAGTTTTGCCCAAGGCGTGATGCAAATGGACAACCACTAGAAGCCCCATACCACCCCGAGCTGAAGACTCAATTGGACCACCTTAGCTTCATGATGTATGATCGTCAACAAGAGTTGGAAAACTATCGTGACTATTGCAACCACAAATTTGCCATCATCAAGACGAAGGATCAGACCATTGCCATGCTAGCAAAGGATCGCAAGTCTCGCCGCCGTCAGCTCGACAAGAAGGAACGCATTATTGCCCATCTTCGCCATCGCATCTCATCTCTGGAAGAGACCATCCACGAGAGAGACATGCAATTAGAGGAAAGGGAGAATGCAGGAGAGGATCTTCGTGGAGACCCTTACTCCTATCTCAGCGATGACGATGATTTTCTGGAGGATCAGGCCATGGACTTCTTCACCGATGAGGATGATTTCGCCTTCATCGATGATGCGGAAGATGATGAAGCCACCGACTCCGAGCAGTAGTAGCACTAAGCACTAGCGTAGTGAGTAGTAGTCGGTCCCACTGTTTCGTAGATTCCAGAATGGTTCTTAAAACCATCTGTTTTTCCTTGTTGTGGTGTGTGTTGTACTATGTGCTATGAGTGAATGAATGAAAAATCAAGTTGCTAAAAAAAACTTGAGTCAAACTCCAAACACTTTTCAAAAACCCAAAACCTTAGCAATTTCCCTCTTTTCTCATGATCTATATCAATCTTCAGATGCCACGTGGAGGAAGTGGTTCAGCCCCGGACCCGATGTTGCAGATCCTACAAATGTTGACTTCTGACCGCGAAGCTGAAAGAGCCGAACGTCAAGCCAACCTAGCCACTCTGCAACAGATAGCCCAGCTAGCCCACAACAACCAAGGCCATGGAAATCAGGATAACCACGGATCTAAGCTCAAGAATTTCCAGAATACCAACCCACCCGTTTTCACCAAGTCGGAAGAACCCCTAGACGCCGATGATTGGCTGCAAACCATGGAAAATAACTTAGAAGTAGCCGGAGTGGAAGTCAACGAGAAAGTCTTGTTCGCCACCCATTATCTAGCCGGAGATGCCAGGGCATGGTGGAACAGTGTTCGTGCGATGACCGGAGGCCAGATGATGACCTGGGAGGAATTCAAGGTCAAGTTTAGCAGAACCCATGTGCCACCAGGTTTAATCAAGAGAATGAGAGACGAGTTCAGAGAGTTGAAGCAAGGAAGGATGACTGTAGTGGAATACCGTGACAAATTTTTGTCATTAGCTAGGTATGCCCGGACGAGATAGACACCGAAGCCAAGAAGAAAGAAAGATTCCTGAATGGTCTGCATGACGAGATGCAGACGGTGTTAGTCAATATCCCCTTTGTTGATATTGAAGCCCTTGTAGACTCTGCTATCCAGATGGAAGGAAATATCAACCAGGACAATGAGAACCGCAAGCGTCGCATGATGCATCAACCAGGAACCCATCAAACCCCAAAGTATCGCCCCAACCCATCTCCAGGATTTGCCCCAAGAACCAACAGACCCCCTATGACACGTCCGACCTATCCCAACCGTGGAAACCCTAGACCCAGAGGAAATCACAACAACCCCGGCAACTCTAGCAATTTCACCCGTGCCCCACCCAAATTCAACACCAACAATACTACCACCAACCCTAACACTGTCCCGAGGACTGGAAGCAATGCTGTCCCTGTCGCAGCCAAGGACAAGTCACAAGTGACCTGTTATGACTGTGGAAATAAAGGCCACTATTCCAATGAGTGCCCCAACAAGAAGAATGCTACAGCCCCCAACGCCAATGTCCCAGCTCAGCAGCAGCGTCGTGTCCAGCCAGGGAGAAGATTTGCCCCAGGGAATTCACTCAACCGCAATGGCCGTCTTTTTCTCATGCATGCTGAAGAAGCTCAGGAAGCGCCAGACGTCGTGCTGGGTATGTTTTCTGTTAATTCAGTACTTGCAAGACTGTTGTTTCATTCTGGTGCATCGCATTCATTTGTCACCGAAGAATTTGCCTGCACTAGTAAAATTCAACCAACCAAATTGAAGCATGTGATGATTGTACAAATTCCCGGATCAACCACCAAGGCTAGGCAAATTTGCAAAGCCATCCCTATCCGAATCCATGGCATAGATTTTTATGCTAATCTAATAGTACTCGGAACTAAAGGTTTGGAAGTAGTACTAGGAATGGATTGGATGTCCAAACATAAAGGATTGATTGACTGTGCCAAGAAAGCCATCACCATGACCAGGACCACCGGAATATCAGTCGAGCATATATCTGAAACCTTACGTCGTCAATTCAAGTGGAACAAGAGTATAGCCCAACCTACCATTGACCAAGTTCGGATAGTCTGCGAATACCCCGATGTATTTCCAGATGTTTTGCCCGGTATGCCCCCAGATCGGGATATCGAGTTTATCATCAAACTAATCCCCGGAACAGGACCCATAGCCAGAGACCCTATAGTATGAACCCATCAGAACTAGAAGAACTGAAGAAGCAACTGGATTCCATGCTAGAAATCGGATTGATTCAACCGAGTGCATCCCCATGGAGATCACCTGTCTTGTTTGTGGACAAGAAGGATGGAGGTAACCGTTTGTGTACGGATTATCGGAAGTTGAATGATGTCACCATCAAGAACAAGTACCCCTTGCCTAAGATAGAAGATTTGTTTGATCAGTTGACCGGTGCCCAGGTGTTTTCTAAGATTGATCTTAGAACTGGCTATCATCAACTCAAGATTCGTGCAGAGGATATTACAAAGACCGCCTTTACCACCAGATATGGATTGTATGAGTATACAGTCATGTCTTTTGGATTAACCAACGCCCCCGCTTATTTCATGAACCTCATGAATAAGATTTTTATGGACTTCCTGGATAAGTTTGTCGTTGTTTTCATCGATGACTTCTGATTTATTCCAAATCATAAGAAGAACATGAGATACACCTAAGGACCATTCTTGGAACCCTTAGAGAGCATCAGTTGTATGCAAAATTTAGCAAATGTGAATTCTGGTTACAGGAAGTAGGATTCCTCGGTCACATTGTATCAGCCAGACGAATTTCCGTTGACCCTGCCAAAGTGAAAGATGTAGAAGATTGGCAAGCACCAACCACTCAAACCCAAGTTCGTGCTTTTCTCGGATTGGCGGGATATTAGCGCAAATTTGTAGAAGGATTCTCTAGTATCGCCCGATCCATGACCCAATTGCTGAAGAAGGACAAGAAGTTTGAATGGACCGACAAATGTGAAGCGAGTTTTCAAGAACTCAAGAGGAGATTGATTTCAGCCCCAATCATGATCATGCCGGATATCACGAAGCCCTTCGATGTGTATTGTGACGCATCCAAGATTAGTCTCGGATGTGTGCTAATGCAAGAAGGCAAAGTTATATCTTATCTATCACGACAATTGAAGCAACATGAACAAAATTACCCAACCCATGACCTCGAACTCGCAGCCGCAGTTCTAGCCCTAAAGACATGGAGACATTACCTGATGGGAAACCGTTGTGAGATTTATTCAGATCACAAGATCCTAAAGTATATATTCACTCAGGAGGAGCTGAATATGAGGCAGAGAAGATGGATTGAGCTAATCAAGGATTACGACCTGGACATTCGCTATCACCCTGGAAAAGCAAATGTGGTAGCCGATGCCCTTAGCAGATTGCCGTGCCGCTTAAACTCCATGATTTTGAAGGAGCAACCAAGTTTGCACAAAGAGATGGAAGATTTTCGAGTGGAATTAGTAAGTGAAGGATTTTTGGCTAGCATAGAACTTCAGCCCACTTTGATCAGTCAGATTAAAGAGGCGCAGAAGGGAAATGCCAGTATCGACGGAATCAAGCATCGTATCGGTACAGGCAAAGTACCCGGATTCACCGAGGACGAAGAAGGAGTTCTGTGGTACAAAGGACGCCTTTGTGTACCAGCAGATTCGGAGTTCAAAGAAGTTATCTTGAAGGAGGATCACGATACTCTTTATTCTATCCATCCCGGAGGAACTAAGATGTATCAAGATTTGAAAGAGCAATTTTTGTGGCATAAGATGAAGAGAGAAATCGGAAGCTATATCGCCAAGTGTGATATATGTCAGCGAGTCAAAGCAGGACATCAACGACCCGCTGGATTGTTGCAACCTTTGCAAATTCCGGAATGGAAATGGGATTCTGTAGGAATGGACTTTATCACTGGACTACCTACTTCTAGTAAGGGAAATGACTCTATTTGGGTCATAGTGGACAGATTGTCCAAAGTCGCCCATTTCTTGCCCGTCAAAACTACCTATCAGAGCTCGAAGCTAGCGGAGTTGTACATAGCTAGGATCGTTAGTTTGCATGGAGACCCCAAGAATATAGTATCGGATCGAGGAACTCAGTTTACCTCGAGATTCTGGAAGAAAGTCCAAGAAGGTTTAGGAACCCGCCTAGATTTCAGTACCGCGTATCACCCTCAGACCGATGGACAAACAGAGCGAGTAAATCAAATACTCGAAGATATGCTTAGAGCATGTGTGCTAGAATATGGATCCAAGTGGGAAGACTGTCTGCCATTTGCAGAATTTTCATACAACAATAGTTACCAAGCCAGTTTGCAAATGGCCCCATTTGAATTTATGTACGGAAGAAAGTGCCGCACCCCTTTGAACTGGTCGGAAGTAGGAGAGAGTCAAATTTTCGGACCCGACATCCTACGAGAAGCAGAAGAGAAGGTTCACAAGATTCGTGAGCACCTCAAGACAGCCCAATCCCGACAGAAGAGTTATGCCGAAAAGAGACGTCGAGACCTCGCCTTCAACATCGGAGATTTTGTTTATCTGAAAGTGTCGCCATTGAAGGGAATGCAACGTTTCCAACTCAAAGGAAAGTTAGCCCCTAGATATATCGGACCTTTCAAAATTCTGAACCGTCGAGGAGAAGTATCGTATCAACTGGAACTACATGAGGAGATGTCAGCGGTGCACAATGTGTTCCATATCTCGTTACTTCGCAAATGTCTCGAAGTCCCCGAGAAGACCGAAGTGTTCAAGAATATCGATCACCGGACCATCGAGATCAACGATGATCTAACCTATCCCGAAGTACCCATCCGTATATTGGAAGAAGCCTTTCGAACTACCAGAACCCGAAGCATCAAGTTTCTCAAGATTCAGTGGAGCAATCACACAGAAGAGGAAGCTACCTGGGAACACGGAGATCATATCAGAACGGAGTTTCCAGATCTCTTCAAATCCTAGGTAATCTTTTCGTCCTTTTTCAAATCTCGGGAAGAGATTTTGTATAAGGGGGGAAGGTTTGTAACATCCCAAAAATATCAAACTTAGATCATCAAAACACTAATCATCAAGATTAGGGTTAACAAAAACTTTTCTAAATGAATTCATGAATGCATGTATATGTGTATGCATGGATTTTGAATTTCTTTAAAAACCACCTTGTTTGTGTGAACCATTGCTTGTAAAATGTTTCTTAGGAGAAAAGAACATCATCTAAAACATTTCCCACACTTTTCCTTAAGACAAGTAAATCAAAACAAATATATTAAGTGAATGGTCATTTTGACCAATTTAACTCCCATGCCTACTTTGGCTGTCTCAAACTTTCAAAACCTAACAGAAACTTTTCTGGATCTTTGCACCCCTTGAATGTACTCATAACAAAGTATAAAGGCCCACCTTATGATCATCCAGAAACTTTCAAATGCATAGTTTAAATGACAATTCAAAATTGAATCTTCTTCATATGGGAAGATCCCACTTTTTCAAAACCCACTCAAACAAGCTCAACTTTCAAAACCCAAGCATCTGCAGACTCACCAGAACCAATCTAGCAAACCCACCAAAATTCATTTCAAAATTCAAAACTTGATTTCATGCGGCCATTTCATCAAACAGGTTGCAGACACAAATCAAACAAAACATCAAACACTATAGTGTGCAGTGTTTTGAGCCTAACTTGTTCCCTAGTTAGCTCACACACAGCCCAGTAGATCAGCTAGAAAGATTAGCCCAACACTAGTACCCCTGTGAGCTTGCCATTGTCATTAATGGTGAACAGCCGAGCACCCCCATGTCACCCCATTGTGGACAACAAGCTAGGAGCAGCTGCAAGCCTAGCCAGCATGTCTGGGAGGCAGCCCACCGTCCACCGCCACTGCCTGTCCCAGCCGCGAGCGTTGCCAAGCCCTGGACCACGCGCACGAGACACGCCCAGACCATGCCGAGCGTGCGCCAGAGCGCCACCCTCGACCATCACCCACAGACCGCGCGCCGCCCTCACCGCGTGCATACACGATCACCACGGACCCAGGAGACCGCCAGACACCCCCGTTTGCCGCCCCGTGCCATACAGCCACCGCCCGCCGTCGAAGACGCCTCCTCTGCCGCGCAGAGCGCCGCCCGTTCCAGACCAAACCGCACCGCCCCATGCCTCGCGATCATGTCGTTGAGCATCGCCAGGAGACACAGCACCGTCCCCTACCCTTGCCCATGCCTATAGCCGCCTGTAACGTCGCCCCCGACGAGCTCACCGTGCGCCCCGACGGTCGCCTAGCTCGACTATAAATAGAGGCCACCCCCGCACGATTTCTTCACACCATCTCACTCCCCTCTCCCCACTAACCGTGCCACACCATCCTCAGAGCAAGCGGAGCACCACCTCGCCGGAATTTCACTGGAGCCAGCGATTGGAGCCGCCCCAGGAGAAGCCACCGGTACCAGGAGGTTCGTCGTCGTCGACTTCGTCGTTCGCCCGCCTCGCCGACCCTCGCCCGTACCCCGGTGAGCCCCCAGCACCCCTCACGGGTCGCGCTAGGTTTCGTTCTCGCCGGAGCTGTCTCGCGTCGACGATGACCCTCAGCCGTTAGATTAGAACTAGATCGAACGATCCACGTTGCCCCATAACGCTTCGCCCAGACCCGTGTCACTGACGAGTGGGGACACCCACTTAAGCAGCCCGCGGGAGCACTGCGCTTAGCAGGCCGGCCCGTTAGAATTTCCCGCGCAGCCCAGCAATTCAAATTAAACCTTTTTCTTTTTAAATTCAAACACACTTCTGTACCCAACTTCAAAAATCAACCCAGATCGATTCAGTACACCAAATTGAATGAAACCAATTTTGTTGGAAAGGTCTGTGAATGCTTAATCCAAGCCCTTGGATTCAAGTCATTTGGATCTGTAGATCACCCATAGTAAAAATAACAAGGCAGAAGCTTTTCTGCATTCAAACATTTTTCACATTTAAACCATAAAAGCTTTTTAGTTGATTCCAACTCTCAAAAATCACATTTAACCATACCTTTCAGAATATATAAAAATATATAGGTTTACTTGCAGAAATAATGTTCAAGTAATAAAAGAATGCTTCATAAGCATTTTTAGCCACTTTAATTAATTAAAATAAAAGGGTAAAACCTTATTAAATTGTGACACCACTTTAAATCACATTCCCATGGACTACAATATGTGGTGATGACATGTGTCAAAATGATCCCATGTTTAGTTTGGAGAATATTAAATCTTAAGTAGTTTTTCAATGAGTAGAAATTACTTTTCTAAAAATAAGGAGTTTTAAACCAAGCTTTAACCTTGTAATGTTAGAGATGATGCTAGATCATCTATAGGACCCTTGTGTGTGATGATTGCAAGTAGTTAAGTATTGTTTGGTGATTGTGTACCTCGTATTTATTCCTAGACGCTAGTACCGACCAAGGATACTACAAGGAGGAAGGAGGATACTACGAAGAGGAAGCCGAGGAGAACTTCAACCACTGCTCTGCACAAGGCAAGCTTATACTAATATTGATGCAAGCTGATATTATACCAATGCAAGTTAACCCTTGCAAGATACCCTACTGATGCCACAAACCCATACTTGTGATATGACTATTATATGCCTTAAGCATATGTGATCATATCCACTTGCTAAACCAATCCTAGTTTTATGGAAATCTTCTTACTTTATTTCTTTATCAAAGCTTACTTCGAGTCTACCTAAGGGTTTGGTAGATACTAGACAGTTGTGCTGAAGGTTGCTTAAAGAGCATAAAATTTGTCCTAAGCTAGAAACCTTGATATCAGCCTAAGATATAAGGTTGGACTTAGTGAAACTCCACCAGTTACCACCCCTCATTATTACTACCCCCACCTGTAGATGCTAGTGCTAAGCATAAAACTTGATCAACTTTTAGATGGGAATGCTTGGTGGAAAAATGGTTATGAAAACCTTGGAATGATGGATCATTCTATTGAAATGTTTTGGACATGTGTTTCCAAACACTTGATGATTTTGGTGATGAAAATGTTGAGGCATGAGCCTTAGCCCTTTATAAAACTGATGGTTGTCTGGATGCGATACCATTCCAATTTTAGCGTACAACCACAATACCCGAATATTGGGTAGGGCTTGACTGGAAACTTATATACCTTAGTATTAGTTCCCTCACGGCCAAGGTCTGAGCTGAGGCTACCTTGTGAAGATTGTCCACCAGTGCAGTACCCAAGATGACAGTGGTCATGGTTGGGAGGCCAAACTCACAGGAGAGGTGCTGATACTAGGGAGTGTAATTGAAAGGTTAGGATTGATTATCCGCATACTGAGTATGGTGAATTCAGGGTTTGTTCCTGACGGATGTATCGAATGTTGTGGTGAAAGTGTACAATCTCTGCAGAGTGTCAAACTATTTGAATAGCCGCATCCGCGGTTATGGACAGTTGGAGTGGCCATACTGTTCCCCCGTCAGACTTTTAAAATGACTTGTGAAATGAGTTGAGACTTTGACATGACCACAACAGAGTTGTGACCTGAATTACAAGATCCCACTTAGGAGTTATAAAATTGTGACCAGCTTTGGAACTTAGTAAAGATAAATCTGACTTTTGCAAAACAACCTTAGAGCCTAGTGTCCTATTATCCAAAAACCCTTTTACCTGTTAGTATTAGTTTGCGAGTACTTAAAGAGTACTCATGGCTTTGTCCCTGGCTATTCCCATGGCCAGACTATGAAGAGGAGTACCTCGAAGATGGACCCCAGGAAGTTTACGACAACTAGGATCATCTCCCATCGTCAGCATTGCCTGTGACCCTGAAGATGGAGCTTCGCCTACGCTACCGTTATTATTAAGTATTCCGCTGCTTGATGTTGTATTAAGAACTGGATCATGAGATCCCTATTTGTGTAAGAACTTATGTATCGTTTGTAATGGATGAAGTACTATGGTATCCAATTCTGTTATGTCTAGCAAAAATGGTAATCCTGGGATTGCGATGTATGGCATAACAGGCATCTAGGATTGAAAAATCCGGGTGTTGAGCGTTTTCTCGCGGGGAGAGAGGGAGTGGGCTGGTTGTTGGGCCTGCTGGGCTAGTTAGGCTGGGCTGGGTCCTTTCACATTTTTTTACTCTGTTTGTTTTTCTTTTTCCTTTTCCTTTATTCTGTTTGGATTTTGGACAACCAATTCAAACACCTATTTGAATTCAAAATTTTGTCAAATTTTGTGTAGGTTTAAATACTGATTTGTAAAACATTCTAGAATCATTTAAGAATAATTTATTTATTCTTTTAAGGCCTTTTAATTATTCAAAATAGGTTCTAGTTTTAAATCATATAAGATTTAATAATATTTCTAAACACCACTTGATTTTCCAAAACCTTCCAATTCTTTTCAGTAGGTTTTTATTTGGTTATTTGGGTGTCAAATAATTCATCTTAAATTATTTGGACTAATTTAATATGATTTATTAATTCATTTAGGATTGGGTATTTGTTTCAATTCCAATGGAATTTTAATATAATTTTATTTCCCCAATTTTTATTTGAAGGATTCATTTCATTTAAGTTGATTAAACAACTTTTATTCACTTGGTAAATTCCAATTATCATTTTCTCCTGACTTAAAAGATCATTCTTATTAGAGATTTGTATTTATAAAATAGGGATAGAATGGTTATTGCCATTTCCTTTTATTTTGGAAAATTCTTTATCCTTTTATTTTATTTGGATTTGGATTATACTCATTCCATTGCTTAATGTATTAGTCCAAGATTTAGTTTGGTCTTTTGTATATTCTTTAATTAATATTTCTTTCCTCATCTTATAAAATTCATATCTTTTTATTTAGAGGTCCAAACTTGGTGATTCCAATTTGTAAAATCTTGTTTAATATTTGTTTATCTTTTAAATGTCTTTAGGATTATTTGTTCACCATTTGGTATGGATTTTAGATAAGGGCTTGGTTAGCTTTGGGAATTTAATTCCTTGTCTTAATTAAATTCATAAGATTTTATCCATGGTTCCAATTTAAGTGAAACCAATTTCTATGGTCTTATAATATTTCTATTTGTCCTTCTTGATCATTTGTGAATGTTTGTTGACAAATTTTTATATGGATCAAATCCATAGGCTTGTGGATAACTGTGGAAATGATTTTTATTCCATTAGGGTTTTAGGATTTGGTTTTATTTTCCAAGTGTTTAAATTTCTAGATACATTCATTGAGGAATGCATTTCCCTTGATTTGGATTTTGTTGAATTCAAACTTTATTTAAAGTTTGTTCAAGATGGGATTTTTAAGTTTCCTTTTGGAACAAAGTTTCTTTTCACCCTGGTTTCCAACAAAATTTATTTTGTTTATTTATTTTCACATTACAAGATTTGGAAAATCTTGGGATGTGACAAATAGGCGCGGGGAGATACAGTTCATGGTGGTAGTGAATGTGCCAGGTGGATGAGTGATAAGTGTAACAATTATAATCTTATAAGTATAGGTGTAGGCGAGCAACCCATAATTATCCAGAACTCCTCTTGGTAGATTTCATCCCAACTTCAATAATCCTACTAGCATGTTACCAAAACCATGGTCAGTCACTTGACGATTAAGATCCTTCAGGTTGCTTAGCAATTAATTTCCTTAGATCGGACTAATGCAATAAGCATAGTGATTCCTCGTGATCCTTGAGTCAAACTAGTTTCCCATTGCTATCCCCGTGTCACTTGTGGGTCGTCGGTCTGCTAGCGAACAAGATCCTATCTATATAGAACAAAGCATCATGTTGTCTGGGCCCTTAATTGGACAACAAGCATTAATCATCCCATAGATAATATAGTAATTAAAGTCAACGACAAACTTAATGGAAATTATATAGGCACATCATATAATATAGTAATTAAAATCAACCACAAATTTAATGGTAATTATATAGGCACATTACATCTCCCATGCCCAAGGGAACTTACTTACACATGAGAGAAGAAAGCATCATCATATAATTAAATAAAGGGAGTTCTTCTTGATATTAGCATGGAGATCCACAATAAGAATAGAAATAAATCCAACACAATTCAAGATGGGAAGAACAATTTCAAAACCTAGTCTTGCAAGCTGGAGATCTCTCTCTCTATCTCTCTCTCTCTCAAGTACAAGTAATGGCTATGGAGGTGTGGTGGCTAGGAGGTCAAAGATCGTGGAGAGATATGAAGAACGTCTTCTCCTTCTTCTCCGGATCTCTTCTTTCTCCCTTCTGGATGGGATGGCGGCAGTTGTGTTCTGTTTTCGAACTTGGCCTCTTCACAAAAGTTGTCCCTTTTAATAAGAAGAAGGCGATGGAAACTATACGGCGGGAACTTTACGGTCAGAAAAATATTCCTGCTGTGTAGTTGCTCGTTAAAGCTACTGTATGCCCCTTGATTGATTCCAAAAAGAGACTTTCTTGTTTTCATATGAATATTGTGTTTTTGCTGTTAAAACACTCTGTTGATATTTAGAACCTGAAACACACACTCAAAAACAAGTTTTCTTTGCTACCGAAGCATTAGCGTTAGGTAAATCTAGAAAGACATCAAATACAAACGAAAACCATCAATATAAACCATAAAAAATGTGTCGAATCTCATACCTATCACATTCAACCGCGGGTTCTCGCCGCCAAACTCTGAATTCGCTTACAGGTTCAACATGGAAGAACTTGAACTCCTGAAGGTACACCTCCCACAAAAGGCTCTCCTGGGGTGAAAGAATTGGCAGTACGACCTATTAGTGGTGCTCACCAATGCAATCATATTCATTAGATGACCAGATGACAATGAATGGACAGTCTTGTGCGACGACCATCTGCGGCCTTAGAAGTATGTCGATGCCATCTTCACCTCCAGCTACTATTCCAACACACTGCAACGCATTTACGCGGTCACTGAACCTAGTGGCGACGTCCATGTTTGGGAGCCGTTCACCTAGGGTGAGTCATGGTGTCATATAGCATGTAAATTCCCATTCAAAATTCTTCTTACCAACTAAAGGTAACACATACATACACACACAACCCCTGAAGCTTAGTCAACAATCTGAAGGAAAAATCTCTATTTCTTGGGGTCAAGTACCCTTTCTTTGTCGGAGCCCCTAAAATTGTTGAACCTGTAATTGCCCAGGCAACCCCGGTTCCTGATGTTGCTGCTTCTGGTGGTGGAGCTGACAAAGAACTAGCTGCTGCTGCTCCTGGTGAAGCTGACGAAATACTTGCTAATGCTGCTGCTGGTGAAGCTAACGAAATACTTGCTGAGGATGCTGCTGGAGTTCAAGAACAACATGTTGGTGTTGTTACTAAGGTGCTGGAGTTCAAGATGTTCCAGTGTTGATATCATACTATGTGTTTGCTGCACACTCACGCGCCTATTATGTTGACACTCCAGATCCGACCTAGAGACGAATCCACGTTGGGGGAGGGGGCCTACCATTGGCTCATCAGTGGGGTCATACAATTTGATAGAGAATGAGAGACGGTCAAACATAGCATTTTGGTTCGTTTCGACAATACAACCAGCTCCAGGGACCAGGGATCCAGTGCTTAACAACTAGAAGATCAGATGAGCCATTTAACTTTATCTTTAGTCCCCCTAGTTTTACGAAGTAAATGCTTCTTTGGTCAAGACTCGGTTACCCATATTTGTGTAAGACTTCTTTGATTATTTGTGTAAGAACAAGTTAAGCTATGTGTGTAAGACTAAGTTAAGCCTACCTGTGTAATATTCAATGAAGCCCAACTTTTTTTAGCCCTGCCCACAACATCAGAATTGCAACATAGAACATACAAGGGTCATGTGTATACCAGACATTTTGCTCAGGATAACAACCGCTTCAAATTAATTGCATTTTCAAGTTTACTATCTTGGAAAGTAAGGTGCCACAATCATATAAAATGAATAGATCATACAAATAGCTAGCAACACTACCCAGAGTGTTATTGTTATGAATTATACATGGTGTACATATTTGAATGCATGACTAGAATGTGCCACCTATTGATCATTGATGACATGGATCTAGCTTCTCTTCACGTATTTGCATTCAATCGATCATGCATTTGTTCCCATATTTTTGGCAATGGCCGATGAACTCCACTCTCTTGGTAACAGGCTTCGTCAACGAGCCCTTGTTGTTGCAATGCAAAGTATAGACCATGGTCTTCATCGTCATTCCATTTAGGTTCTCTCTTTTTCTTCATCAGAGAGGTACTAATTTCAAATGAAAATCTAGTAAACAACCACAAGTAGAGAAAACCTTATAGAAGCAATCCTTACCGCCAGTGAAGTGGGCCTGTGCTCGCTAGCGGTAAGGGCTTCCAGGCCTGAATAATGTTACCACCGGAAAAAACGAACTCTTCACGCCGACAATAGAAGAAGTACCACCGGTGAAACCGGCATGTGCATGCCATGGATAAGGTGGGCTACGTGCCTCCCAGATGGGCTGCCACTTGCCGCTGGCGAAATGGTCCCTTCTTGCCGGGGCTAGACCAATTAGCGCTGGTGAACACAACCCGGGCACGCCAAGGATAGGGTGGGCGGCGTGCCCCCGGATGGGCCTCCACTTACCGCTGGCAATATGGACCTTGCTCGTCGGGGATATGTCCTTATACCACCGGCGAAATCTCTTACGCTCGCAGGGATGCATGGGGGGGGGGTGGGCCACTGGTCCATGTTATTACAGCCGGCGTGTTGATGCTTTTCGCTAGTGGAAAACGACTACCACCGGCGTGTTGGTCTTTGTTCGCCGGTGGTAACCTGGGACTTATTACAAGGTCGAACCAGCCACCTACCAACACCTCCTCAGTCACCACTAGCTCCCCTTTCTTGGAAACTCAGCCCCAAGATTTGCTAGCTCATTGCCCCACTTCTCCCCACCTATTTTAGCTAATTCAACCAACAAAGTTTAATATATTTGAGGAGATGTCGCTCCCCTCGCATGGATTAGTAGATCTACCTAGTAAGATCTAGATCTAGATCCATATCCGCCACAACCATTCCCACTTCTTTCTACCAGTGCTCTTAGACCTCGCGTCAACTAATAGGTATAATGTGGTGGAATGTGCATGAGTTGGCTACAACTCACCGGTGATGTCAGTTGTGATGGTGAAAAGCGTGGTTGCACGCATATGTGGACCTTTTTGTTTTTTTTATTGTGGAATGTGCATGTACAGTGAGTAGCCAATGTTTTTCCGGAATGTCGATTAACTTTCGTCCCGGCAAATTTCTGGCACCCGACGAGACCATTTTTAGCAAAGGTCATGTCGGATTTTTTCGTGAAAGCAGCCGAGTGAGGCGACGGTTCTAATCTATTCTCTTATTGTGCAGGCGAAGATGGTCATCGAGATGAAGGGAATCGTGGTGGATATATACGTGGAACGCATGACTACCGACATGTATCGAAATAACCGCTCAGAAATAAGATTTCCGTGTCGAAAATGCAAACTATCGTCATTGTTTGACCCCTTGTCACGCACTGTGAATGAGCACCTGGTCAGTGATAGTTTCATGGAGGGCTACACTCAGTGGATGGATGATGAAGATGATGATGATGATGACGATGACCATAAGTAAGAGGATGCCGTTCAACATGAAATAAAGATGATGAGGAGGGAGATGAACGGGATGTCGCACACGAAGACAACAGTGATGAACAAGGTTAGGAAGAATAAGAATATGCCGACGACGAGGATAGGAGTAGGAATACCCCACTAACCATGTCCGTGCACGATCCTCATGTTTAGGAAATTCTTCTCGACAACGCATTGACTGACCCCAGATTCACCGATACATGGAAGTATAAGCTGGATCAACTGGAGGTAGACTCAAGAACTCCGTTGTACGACGCAGGTCACGGGCCGAAGGATACCCGCTTGAGAGTAACTCTCGATCTTCTAGAGATGAAGGCAAGATACAGACGAAATGACACAAGCGTAGATGAACTCTTATGATATTTGAAGAAGCACTTACCTAAAGATAACACGTTGGCAGGTAGCCTACAGGAGGCCAAGAAAGTGGTGTGCCCTCTTGATTTACCGCATGAAAAATACCATGCCTGCATCAGTGACTGCGTGATTTATCAGAACAAGCACAAGGACTTGACCATGTTCCCAAGGTACGGCGAGCCTCGATACAAGAGAGGGACGAGAAAATCTCCTCGAAAAGTTGTGTGGTACTTCCCGCTCATGCCCCGTCTCCAGCGGTACTTCACGGACCCTAAGGAAGAGAAGCTCATGTGCTGGCACGCGGAAAGGGAGGAGGCGGTGATGAAGGATCCAGTGCGGGTTGAAAACCCAGTGCTGACGCGCCCTTTGGATGCAAGCCAGTGGAAAGCATTAGACGATGACTACGAAGATTTCAGGAAAGAACCAAGGAACATCACACTGGGTGCAACACGGACGGACTCAATATATTTGGAAACCAGAGCACCAAGCATAGAACCTGGTCCGTGTTTGTATGGATGTACAACCTCCCTCCATGGTTATGCCTGAAGAAGAAGTACATACACATGATCATGCTAATCTAAGGGCCGATGCAGCCAAGGAGCTATTGAAGGAGGAGCTAGCCATGTTGTGGGACGAAGGTGTAGAAAAATGGGATGCTCACCTCCAACAAACTTTCCGTCTGAAAGCAGCGCTAATCACGACGGTGCAGGACTATCTCCGATATAGATATATCGCGTGCCAGGTGTGCCATGGACACAAGGCTTGTGTGAGGTGCATGGAAAGGACGATGTTTCTTCAGCTTGGTAAGGATCCCGGGTCTTCGAAAACCGTCTACATGAGGACTCGGATGTGGCTACTCGAGAATGAACCATGGAGGAAGCATGGAGATCTGTTCAATGACAAGGATGAGCTTCAAGTACCTCCGCCTAAGCGCAGCGGCGAGGAGATCGATGCTTTGTTGAAAAGCTGGAAACACTTCCCTCCGTCGGGTAATATAAAGAAGCATAAGCGGAAGTGAGGATATAAGAAGAAGGAAAAGGAACACGGCCCGCTCATGGGGGTATGGAAAAGGAGGTACGTGTTTTGGGACTTTCCGTACTAGAAGATCCTCGGTACACCTCATAGCCTTGATTTAAAGCATATCACGAAGAACGTGTGCCAAATCTTGCTTGGCACTCTGCTCAACATGTCGGATAGGAGCAAAGACGGTCTGAAAGAAAGACACGACCTAAAGGCCTTGGATATCAGAGAAGAGCTTCACCCCCGTCCTCTTCTACGGTTGAGGAGGAGACAAACGATCACAAGCACAAAAGGGCAGGGAAGCAACCGGTTGAGGAGGAGATGGAAGATCCTAAGGGAAAAAGGGCGAAGAAGACTGAAACCCTGCGCCCCTCCTGCTTCACTCTGTATCCTAAGGAGCTCGGATATATGATCGGTTGCCTCCTCAGAACCAAGTATCCCTTAGGCTATGCGGGGCTGATACGTAGATGGTTGGACCTGACGAAAGGAATCTTCAGCGGGATGAAGTCTCATGACTATCACATCATGATGATGCAGATACTTCCGGTTGCAATCTGAGGGATCCTAGAACCGCATGTCCGTGCAACGCTGACTAGCCTCTGTAACTTCTTCGACGTCATCACTCGGAAGTCGATAACTGTCAAGAAACTCTAGAGGCTGTAGGAAGAGATCGCCACCATCATATCCGAGTTGGATATGTACTTCCCGCCCGCATTCATCGTCATCATGTTCCACCTGCTGTTACATATAGTGGACGATATCGAGGATCTCAGGCCTCCGATCCTTCACAACATGATGGCATTAGAAAGAATGAATGGAATCATCAAAGGATATGTCCATAACAAGGCACATCCGGATGGAAGCATCGTCTAGGGCTTTCTCACCGAGGAGTGCGTATATTTCTGCAAGAATTATCTTAAACGAGGAAAACCCACGTCCGATTGGTTTGCCCACGAACAAGCACCTTGGCAGGTTCGAGGGAGTAGGCCACCACACTGGTAAGAAGGAAATGGACGTGGATTAGTGTGATAGGAGAGCGCCTTTGATAGGGACCACGTAGTAGCACTACATTACATGTGCGGCATACACAAGAGCGCACAACTCCTCTTTCTCGCGCTGGTTCAAAGACCAGATTGATGACAATCCCCCGCCAATGACAAGCGTCGCGGAGAGAATTACAGTGGCCTTGTCTTACGGGCCCGCACCAAACCTCATGACTTATCAAGCATACGACATCAGCGGTTATACATTCTACACAGAGGAGAGAGACAAAAGAAGCGACTATTAGAACTTGGGTGTGACGATGGAATCTTACATGGGTGAAGAGAAGAAAAGATACTACGGAAGGATCAAGGAAATTTGGGAGATCGACTACGTCGGAGAGAAGCTACAGATGTTCCATGTCAGATGGACAACAGATGTCAGAAAAGAAGACGAGTATTTCACCAGCATGCGTGTGCCCAACAAATCCAAGACCAAGAAACCCACCACGCAAAATGAGCCATAGGTACTGTCTAAGCACGTCGAGCAATGATTCTTCATTACCGACCCATCAAGTCCTAGCCGTGTCATCACGAGGAGAGGCAAAAGGGCCCTCGTCGGAATGGATGTAGTCGCCGATAAGAAAGACTTTGATAGACTCATCGAACACCCGATGAAGGAAGAACCCTATGAAGATGATGCAACATACACAAAAACAAGAAGAAGGACCACACTACCTAGGTCGTCAGCTACAACAATTCCATACACAAGGAGTCATGACGATGATACTGGCGGGGTCAAGTCAAAAAAATACCAAGCAGAAGGGCAAGAAGAATAATCAGCGTGCGAAGAAGAAACAATAAGATTTTGGTGTGGTCGAGACATTAACACTGTGACACCCCCGGGATCAGGGCTAAACAAATCCCAGACCTCCGTCTGACATAAGCTTAACCTTGAGCTCGAGTATATCCAGTGAAGAATCGGTAACACAACAGTGACTCTACGACACAAAATTATTACAACAAGCTCATAACTGAGTAGAGAACCAAACTATTACAAGTAGAGGTCACTGACCACAAACATTAAACAACGGAAGGCAAATTATGCTATTAAGTATAGCAAACTTAACAAATGGCCTAAGAGGCCTGAAGCATAACGATGACGTCCCAGCCCATAGATTCCAGGCTGCCGGCCAGGAACCCCAAGCTACTCATCGATGTTGATGTAGTACGGAACTCGTCTTCAGGTGAACACTTACTCTGCCAAAAGTATCAACAAAGAAAGGGTGAGTACAGGGTGTACTCCGCAAGACTTATGGCTAGTGGAGTTGTTTTGCATAAAGCCATCTTTTGTTTATAAAACAAGAGGGAGAAGAAGCTCGTCTAATCAGAGTATTTTAAAAGGGGATAACATAGCGACATATCTGAAATATTGATCATCATCTTTTGATATCCACCAAATCATCATCATCGAACCCTAACTAGGATCACCCCCTCGTAACCATGAGGAAGCATCCTTAAGCACACGTTGATCTTCCTAGTTTTACGATTAGGTTAAAGTTCTCTATGATCTTAGAATCTGGTCACCAAGCATTCATAACCGTGAACACGGCTTTTCGAAAAGATTTAACCATGCAGGGGTGTACAACTTTACCCACATGTACCAACCGACTCTTAATGCCAGTACATTAGCCCTCTTCCTTGGAAGGCCGGTAGAGGGTGGTTGGCCACGACCTTTACCTTGCTTTCGCCGATACCATGAGTCACGCAATAAGTATAGTTCCGCCGTAACGGGTCAAATCCCGAAGCCGGTACTTAAAGATGTGAGGCGAGGTTGTTTCACCAGGGGCTCTATGGACCCCTAGCAACCCCGACCACGCTTACCTACCTGTTATGAATGCACCTTCACCCAAAAAAATCTTTCAAAAGGTTTTCTATGCATATGTTGAATGGAACACCGAACTATGTGACTCATCAAATCTACTAGGCAAGTTAATCAGGTGAGGGGTTCCCAAGCCTTAGCATGTTTAATCTCATATCACTGATGTCATCTCATCATGTTCTCCTGTCATAATAGATTATCCGCATTTGATACATCATCTGGATGAACCAAACTCAACAGCTATGCATGGCTAAGCAGGACACGGATATAAGCTCTAGCAGTGCACACAAGCCAAACCTAGTTATGCTAGGAGTAGTGGATCAGGTAATATAAGCTCAAAGGGAGTAATGCAATAGATAGGAAACTCTACCTATCATTAAAAGAATACAGTAGAATCGTATGCATCATGGTAGGAATTGAAATGCTTTCGAAAACATAGGATTATATCATGGTGGGGCTATGCGTGCCTTTGCCTGTTGATAACCAGAATGAAGAGCTTCGGGAGCCTTCGGCTTGAATTGATTATAATTGGTCAAGTATTGTTCGTCAACCTTCGATGGTCTTGATCTCGGTCTTCGATCTCGATCTCGATATTGTATTCTACCAGGAAGAACCAAATCACCGGAAAGAAAGGGAAAACAATCAACACATGGCATCGATGCAATACTCAAGCAAGTATGATGATATGACAAGTTAATAGTATTGAAATGTAACCCTAAAGCATGCTCGATAGTTTAATCGGGGTTCCGAGGGGTATAAACCCTAATTCGGAGAAACTTCGGAATCACCTGTGAGGGGTTACTATGTCCTTCTAATTAAACTTGTTATGAAAGTTGCTGAACAATGCATGATTATAGATTAGATATCTTGTTCTCATTTTTATGAACATTTGGATATATTATTTTTATTTTTTTGATAAACAGATAATTAGTTATTGATTTTATAAGTTTTAAATCAAATTCTAAAATTATCTAAATAATTTAGAAAGATTTAATGCGCCACTCTGACATCATCACAGGGGGTGGGCATTTCTTACTGGGTCTGAGGCTACCCCCAGTCACTGACGACAGGGCCCCATGGTGTATTTTATTTTTCCAGAAAAGAATTAAAGAAACATTTACTAAAATGAAAAGGGGGCTAATGACATAGGCATGACGTCACCTAGGGATTGATCTTCAGATCATGGATCGATCCGTCGATTGGGAGCACCCTAGGAAACGGGCGGTGTTGTTCGAGGTGGTTGCGGGAGTTGCCGGCAGCGAGCACAACTGCGGCGACGGGACAGGGCGCACGGTGTGAGGCCAAACCAGGAAGTGAGGGAGAAGATGGAGAGCTCCTGAGCTCACCAGGAACGTGGTAGGGTGGTCGGTGAGGCGAGGCGTGGCTTGAATCGTCGGCAACGATGGCGAGTGTCGTCGGAGAAGAAGAGGACGTGGATCTCGACTGGGGACGTCTGTGACCGAATCCTCTGGCGAGGAAGGTCATGGCGATGAGGTGAAGCTCCTAGGAACATCAGCTTGGCTCGGGGAGACATGGTATGGCGGGGCAGCACGACACCTAAGGGGTAGGGTTCCGACCAGAGAGGGAAAAACGCGAGGGAGCACGAGAGAGGGTGAGATGGGTATGGAGAGAGAGAGAGAGGAGGACGCGCTGGTTTTTATCCCTGAGCTCTTCGGTGGCGGCGAGTATCGCAACGCGAGGAAGATCGACGACAACACGCGGCACACACAGCTGCTTCAGTTCGTCGGGAGGAAGAAGAAAGAAGAAACATGGCTAAGAGGTACGGGCTGGGTAGGCTGTAGCTGGGCCAAGGATGGGCCGCGGGGGCCTTAGCATTTTTTAATTTTCCGTTTTGTATTTGAATTTACAAACTGTTTTGAATTAATTCAAAATACTAGAAACTTTATAAAATATATAAAAATATCTCAGGGGCCCTTTTAATCAATTTGGGCTCCATTGTTTTGGTGATGTTCAAAATATTCAAAACCATTTTGAATTTCTTTCAAAGAAAGAGAGGGGTATTAGAATTTTGCATGATTTATTTAATGCACAATTTAAAACATGATGCTCATGAATGCGCAAACAAAACCCTAATTAGACATTAGCTAAAACTGGGATGTTACAGCTCTATCCCCCTTACAAGAATCTCGACCCGAGATTCCATAGGTAGGAAGAGAGACAGAGAGAGAAAGAAATAGGGTCACTCTAAGGATAAGAAGGAAACACACTAAACAACACAGAGTACCTCATGGTCAACTCATGGATGGGGTGTTCAAAAACAACTCTAAGATGACAAACATCAAACACGCCAAGGTAATGGAGGAAACAAGAGGAGATGGTTCCAAGTGTTAGTCTAAGGTTCCCAACCATTAATAAGGTAGATATCCCTGTGTTTACAATGCTAGTCCCTGGATCAATAGCTAGCATCCACAGTTAAGATGTAATATCAAGAAGCAAAGGTCATAATACAACTTTATAACTAGGAATAAAATAATTTATTACATCTCACATAGCTCATTTAGCTATCACATTACAATGTAGCAGAATATAACAATAGCATGGGGTCCTTCATCTTCAAAGTGCCACAGGCAAACATGCTGGTTGTAGACTTCTAATCCTAATCAACACATCTCACTAACATCATACAAACCTGCAACATAATAAGTTACAGCCACAAGGGTCAATACATTTGAATTGTATTGGCAACTGATACTATGGTAGTATAGTGGAGTCTATCATCTCTATGCATTTGGCTAAGTGGATCTTAGGCTTGCTTTGCTCAAAATAGATTTTTCCTTATCATTTGAAAACACTAAGTTTTTGCTTGTCAAAATCACCCAAGGCATCTCCCAATAGAAATTGGTGATCCTTTAACCCTTGTTCAACCACAAGTTTTTAACTTAGAAATTTGGATGAGGAGATTCTTGATATCTTCCATGTCTTGATGCTCAAATTGTCCTTTACCAGGGACATGGCTAAGTACTTAGATTTTACACTCTGCAGAGGTGGTGCACTTTCCCCACAAGACTTGGTTTCACCAAGACAAGATCTTTCAGAAGCCTTCCCTTTGACCAAAATGGACACGTTCCAACCTATCATTCCCCTACCACCAACTGTCCATTTGGCTAAGTTATTGCAACCTATATGATCTAGGCAGAGCCCATAATGCCAAGTGGCTGCACTTGAACCTTCTCAACATTTGACAGCTCAAATCTCTTTGTTCCTGGGTGGCCATCCACAAGTGAGATACACAAGGTAAACCATATAAATGGGTCTTGTGAACCACTCAACACAAACCATTCCTTCCATTCCACCCAGGTGATTCATTCACTTAGTTGTTTTATTAAACAAAACACAAGTCCACAGACTTAGAAATATTCCATAGCATGAATATGTATTCCACCCTTGTTTTCTACTAGCTAAGCTAAGCATGATACTAGTAGGAATCTTAACTTAGGAAATTTCTACTAAGGTTTCATCTACTAGGATTTCCCATGGCATAGTTTATACTTAGCAAAAATTCCATGCAAGTCCTACTTAGAAATTTCACTAATGCATAGTGAAAATAATGGGACAAAAGTATGAAGCATCACTTGCCTTTTTGGAAGAGAATATAAGTTCACTCCTTGATCTTTGCAATAATCACACTCTTGAAGTTCCACTACAATTCAATCAAGCAAGCAATATTTCAATCTACCATTCAAGCAAAACATCACATAAAATGATAGAAACAAAACAATGCATGCAAGCATGCTAAAGATTGTTTTATTTGGAAAAGTGGTTTCTAATAGGTTATAAACATTTGAAAACATCTATTGGTCATTTTATAAAGTGGCAAAATTATTTGCAAAATATTTTACTTCATAAACCATTTTTAAACCAAGTCAATATTTTATGTGGTTGAAAATTTCTTTAGCAAAGTAATAATTTTTATAGGGTTCACCAAATACATTTTCAAATCATAAAACTTGGTGTTTGGGGTCAGAGAGTTTAAATCAAAAATTTCTCAAAGGTTTTCCTACAAAATCATTTTTAAACCATAATCAACATTTTTATTTGGCTAGAAATGTTTTTAAATCAAAGATTCATTCTTTTGCTTCACCAAAAACATTTTTGAAACCACCAATTGATTTCTATGGTCAGTAGGTTCAAAACAAACCATTTTCCAAAGATTTCATCTCAAAATTCATTTTAGTACAAATTTTATATTCCAAATATGCCTACACATGTTTCTACAAAAACAAACAATTTAACATAAACAATTTAATAAACAAAGTCCATGGTCAGAAAGTAATTGTCTTGCTGAATCCATTGATATAAAATTTGCAAAATTTGGGCGTGTGGTTTGAAAGTTATGAATTATTCAAATTGGAACATCAAATAGATCAAATCCTGGTTTTTATAAACATGCAGGGCCACGTGGCGTGTTATTATTCGTCGGTACCGCTTCGTGCGGATCGTCCAATGAGAGGCGTTGGATTTAAAGCAGATCGTGTGGCTCAGAAGCAAGCGTACCCCTTCGGTTAAATTCTATCGTGGCCACGCGATCAAGATCGGACGGTGCACAGCGTGCCTGCCATCGAGTGGCGGCGCTGGCGGCGGCAGGTGGCGGCGCTGGCTCTGGCTACGGCGTCGCGGTGATTACAGGAAGCAAGGGAGGAAGGGGAATGGCTCACCAGGTTCGCGTGGTGTCGCTGATGCTCGTCGTGCTCGCGAGAAGGCAAGGGGCGCACGGTGGTGGCGTGGATTCCTCGCCGGAGTTGTGCTGCGCCTCGGGCTCGTCTGTTCGTCGACGGGGGTGAGTCTACGGTTCACTCCAACCCAAACAAACAACGCCATTAGGTTCGCGAGAGAAATGCGAATATGGGAGTGTCAACCAGGGAGAGAGGGGTGGTCTAGTTTACCGGGGAGAGGTCGCCGGAAACGAGACAGACGGCGGTGCTGTTTCGTCGAAGATGCAGTCGAGGTTGCAGGGCAAGCGAGAGCGAGCTGGCGGCGCTGGAGTGTGCGCCAGAGGCTGGGGAATGTTTTCGCGTGGTCAAGGAGTCGAGGGGAGGAGGAGGCTGGCCGGAATTATCGTCGGAGCTCGCCGGAGTAGAGGGCGGTGCAGGGGGAATTGGGGACAGCCTGGGGGCTCCGGTGGGGCGATGACTGGGGGGAAAGAGAGAGGAGACACATGCGATTAAGAAGGCATGGTCGCGGGGTGGTTTTACTACGGCATTAACGCAAATTAAGCTGAGCTTTAATCGACTGCAACGGCCGGCGAAGTGAGGGGCGGGGTTAGCGGGGCGAGGAAGATGATGACGCGGCCGAGTGGGGTCCGTTTGGCAGCGAGTGAGAGAGAGGAGGAGTGGGTCCCGGTGGTCTGTGACTGAGTGGGTGGCTTCTCAGGTTCGAAACGTTTTCCTGCGGGAGAAGAGAGGGAGTGGGCTGATGCTGGGCTGGGTTGGGCCTGGCAGTGGGCTGCTTCGATTCATCATTTTTTGTATACAAGAAGCTTTTTCTTTTTCTAATATGAATTTCTGTTTTGATTTTCAAACCAAAAATTCAAACACCAAATCAAATCAAACCACCACCAAAATTTGTGTAGATTCAAATACTAATTAATAACACATTCCAAAGTTAAATTTAGAATAATATTTTTATTCTTTTTAGGGTCTTTTAATTATTAAAATAGGCTCTAGTATTAATTAAATAAGATTTAGTAATATTTTTCAATCTCCATTTGAATTCAAATCACCACCAAACTTTTGGTGAATTTTAATTCTGTTTATCAACATATTTCAAAGTCCAAAATAAAATAATTCTTTTATTCTTTTAGGATCTATTAATAATTAAATAAATAGACCATAGTCTTTTAATTCAAATAGGTTTTAATTTATTTTATAACTCTTTTTGAAATCTAAATAATATCAAAATCTTTTCAGTAGGTTTCATTTGAAAAACTAAAACACTTGGAAATCACTTATTTAAAATACTTTAATAAGTTTTAGTGCTTATTTAAAATGGAAAAGCCTTTACTTAAATAAAATTGGATATTAATAAATCCTCATTATTTTATTTAAATAAACCTTTACTCTTTTCAAAAGCTTGGCCAAGATTTAATTTGGCTCTATAAAATAATCCTTATTTATATTTCTACCTTTGCTTTTGAAACCCATATCTTTTTATTTAAAGACCCAAAAAATAGTGATTCCAATTATTAAAACTTTCTTTATTAATTATTTATCTTTTAAATTGCTTTAGGATTTTATTGGATCAAAATAGGTTTTGATGTTTCCAATTGGAATCAAAAAGTGTCTTCTCACCCTAAAAATCAACAATTGTTTATTTTGTTTATTTATTTTCACATTACAAGATTTGGAAAATCTTGGGATGTGACAGGCTACCACCCTTAAAATAAATCTCGTCCCGAGATTTGGGAAGGCTAGGGGTTACAAGTTGGCTCAAAACAACTAGGGTACTACCAACCTTAAAAATTTTCCAGCTAGATTACATCTTGGCTTGTCTGGACTCTTGTTGAAACTTCTCTGGGCAAACATCTGCATTGTGTCCTTTGTTTCCACTCTTGAAACATGTGACAAGGTTGAGATCCTTCATAGGCTTGTTTATCTTGTGCTTCATCTTTTCTGGACAATTGCTTGCATAATGTCCTGGTTCTTTGCAATTGAAACACATCACTTGGCTGATATCTTTCTTTTCCTTTAGTATCATTGCCTCTTGTGTGTTTCCTTGGTTCTTCTTCTTTTCTGGGCATTCATAGGCATAGTTTCCCATCTCTTTGCAAGTGTAGCATTTCTCTTGGGTAATATCCTTCCTGCTTGGGTTGGGGCATTTCTTCTTCTTCTTATTGGGTCTCTCCAAAGCTAGGAGTTCTTCTAGTTCATGCTCTTCATACTTCACCACAAAGGTGGGAAATCTTTCTCTCTTCTTGGGGCATTTACTAGAGATATGACCTTCTTCTTCACAAGATTAGCAACACTTTGTGATCACTTTGGATTTGGCCTTATGGTGCATAGTTTTGACTTTGCCTTCATCCTTCTTGGTAGAAGTTGTTCCTTCATGAGGGTTTACAAATTGTTGTTGCACTCCACCTTGTTTCCTTTGTTGAACTGTGGAATAGATGGGGCATTGGATAGGGACATGATTATTTCCTTCACATAGGAAACAAGTAGTTTGAGATGTGGGGCATTGATTAGTTGGATGTTTCTCTTCACAATTGGGGAATTGATCTTCATGTTCCTTGGGAGTGTGATCCTTGTTTCCACAAACATTGCAAGCTTGGGTTCCTTCTAAAATATCATCCTTGACATCCTTGTTATCACAAAATCCTTGGAAAGAGTTGTCTCCCATGTTGATCATTTGAGTGGCCATCCCTTGCAACAATTGGGATTTAATTTCCAAAAATCATTGCATGGTTGGGTCTAATCCATTGTTGTTGGCTAGAAACTGAGTTGTCACTTGGTTCAACTGGGTTTGGTTTGCTAGTAGTTGTTCTCTCATGTGCATCTCTTGGTTGTTGTTGTTGTTGTTGTTGTTGTTATTGTTGTTGTTGTCATTCTTGGTGTTGAAGTCTCTTGGAGAAGTCATCTGTTTGGGTTGGATTGGGATTAGGATAGGCGAAATATTTCTAAGGGAATAATTCTAATCACACACATCACAATTCACTCAAGCAATGTGCAAGCAATCACAAACAAACACTCCATTCAAACAACAAGTTTCAAGCACATTTATAGGCAACAAAAATATTTTTGTTACACCACATAAGTTGGTGAATTTGGTTTGATCTAATTTTGGTGGTCCAACTATATGGTTTACTTGAAATCATTCTATCCTTCTTGGTGGATTCTTCTTGAATGAGATCATGGTTTCCTTGGGAAAATTCTTGGTCACAAAAATTTCAAAGGTGATGATGATTCCCAAGTTGTGTTTTCCTTAGTCTTCAAGTCTTGAGCAACATTTCTTGTCTCACTTGTAGTCGTTAGTGATATCCAAGGTTGAAGTCCTTGTTGAGAATAAGGTTGAAACCACTTGAAGATGTTGAAGTCATTAGAGTTGATGAAGTCCTTAGCTCATGGTGAAGTCTTTGGCCATGGAGTAAGTTTTGTCCATCAAGTTTGAAATAGAAGAGATGTAGAATCAAAACCAAAATGGTTGAGGAAAGAGTTTACAAGATTGTTTGTAAATAAGTTTTGGAACAAATACAGCTTCTATTTTTCTGAGGGTTTTTTGTCCAATCCTAGGGTTACAATCCTACAGGCAACACAATGCTCCGATACCATCTGTAAGGTTCCCAACCTTTAATAAGGTAGAGATCCCTGTGTTTACAATGCTAGTCCCTGGATCAATAGCTAGCATCCACAGTTAAGATGTAATATCAAGAAACAAAGGTCATAATACAACTTTATAACCAGGAATAAAATAATTTATTACATCTTACATAGCTCATTTGGCTATCACATTACAATGCAGCAGAATATAACAATAGCATGGGGTCCTTGATCTTCAAAGTGCCACAGGCAAAATTGCTTGTTGTAGACTTGTAATCCTAATCAACACATCTCACTAACATCATACAAACCCGCAACATAATAAGTTACAGCCACAAGGGTCAATACATTTGAATTGTATTGGCAAGTGATACTATGGTAGTATAGTGGAGTCTATCATCTATATGCATTTGGCTAAGTGGAGCTTAGGCTTGCTTTGCTCAAAATAGATTTTTCCTTATCATTTGAAAACACTAAGTTTTTGCTTGTCAAAATCACCCAAGGCATCTCACAATAGAAATTGGTGATCCTTTAACCCTTGTTAAACCACAAGTTTTTAACTTAGAAATTTGGATGAGGAGATTCTTCATAGCTTCCATGTCTTGATGCTCAAATTGTCCTTTACCAGGGACATGGCTAAGTACTTAGATTTTACACTCTATAGAGGTGGTGCACTTTCCCCACAAGACTTGGTTTCACCAAGACAAGATCTTTCAGAAGCCTTTCCTTAGACCAGAATGGACGCGTTCCAACCTATCATTCCCCTACCACCAACTGTCCATTTGGCTAAGTTATTGCAACCTATATGATCCAGGCAGAGCCCATAATGCCAAGTGGCTGCACTTGAAGCTTCTCAACATTTGACATCTCAAATCTCTTTGTTCCTGGGTGGCCATACACAAGTGAGATACACAAGGTAAACCATAGAAATGGGCTTTGTGAACCACTCAACACAAACCATTCCTTCCATTCCACCCAGATGATTCATTCACTTAGTTGTTTTATTAAACAAAACACAAGTCCACAGACTTAGAAATATTCCATAGCATGAGTATGTATTCCACCCTTGTTTTCTACTAGCTAAGCTAAGCATGATAGTAGTAGGAATCTTAACTTAGGAAATTTCTACTAAGGTTTCATCTACTAGGATTTCCCATGGCATAGTTTATACTTAGCAAAAACTCCATCCAAGTCCTACTTAGAAATTTCACTAATGCATAGTGAAAATAATGGGACAAAAGTATGAAGCATCACTTGCCTTTTTGGTAGAGAATATAAGTTCACTCCTTGATCTTTACAATAATCACACTCTTCAAGTTCCACTACAATTAAATCAAGCAAGCAATATTTCAATCTACCATTCAAGCAAAACATCACATAAAATGATAGAAACAAAAACAATGCATGCAAGCATGCTAAAGATTGTTTTATTTGGAAAAGTGGTTTCTAATAGGTTATAAACATTTGAAAACATCTATTGGTCATTTTATAAAGTGGCAAAATTATTTGCAAAATATTTTACTTCATAAACCATTTTTAAACCAAGTCAATATTTTATGTGGTTGAAAATTTCTTTTGCAAAGTAATAATTTTTATAGGGTTCACCAAATACATTTTCAAATCATAAAACTTGGTGTTTGGGGTCAGAGAGTTTAAATCAAAACATTTCTCAAAGGTTTTCCTACAAAATCATTTTTAAACCATAATCAACATTTTCATTTGGCTAGAAATGTTTTTAAATCAAAGATTCATTCTTTTGCTTCACCAAAAACATTTTTGAAACCACCAATTGATTTCTATGTTCAGTAGGTTCAAAACAAACCATTTGCCAAAGATTTCATCTCAAAATTCATTTTAGAACAAAATTTATATTCTAAATATGCCTACACAAGTTTCTGCAAAAACAAACAATTTAACATAAACAATTTACTAAACAAAGTGCATGGTCAGAAATTACTTTTCTTGCTGAATCCATTGATATAAAATTTGCAAAATTTGGATGTGTGGTTTGAAAGTTATGAATTATTCAAATTGGAACATCAAATAGATCAAATCCTGGTTTTTATAAACAGGCAGGGCCACGTGGCGTGTTATTATTCGTCGGTACCGCTTCGTGCGGATCGTGCAACGAGAGGCGTTGGATTTAAAGCAGATCGTGTGGCTCAGAAGCAAGTGTACCCCTTCGGTTAAATTCTATCGTGGCCACGTGATCAAGATCGGACGGTGCACAGCGTGCCTGCCATCGAGTGGCGGCGCTGGCGGCGGCAGGTGGCAGCGCTGGCTCTGGCTATGGCGTCGCGGTGATTACAGGAAGCAAGGGAGGAAGGGGAATGGCTCCCAGGTTCGTGTGGTGTCGATGATGCTCGTCGTGCTCGCGAGAAGGCAAGGGGCGCACGGTGGTGGCGTGGATTCCTCGCCGGAGTTGTGCTGCGCCTCGGGCTCGTCTGTTCGTCCATGGGGGCGAGTCTACGGCTCACTCCAACCCAAAAAAACAACGCCATTAGGTTCGCGAGAGGAATGCGAATACGGGAGTGTCAACCAGGGAGAGAGGGGCGGTCGGGTTTACCGGGGAGAGGTCGCCGGAAACGAGACAGACGGCGGTGCTGTTTTGTCGAAGATGCAGTCAAGGTTGCAGGGCAAGCGAGAGCGAGCTGGCGGCGCTGGAGTGTGCGCCAGAGGCTGGGGAATGTTTTTGCGTGGTCGAGGAGTCGAGGGGCGGAGGAGGCTGGCCGGAATTGTCGTCGGAGCTCGCCGGAGCAGAGGGTGGTGCAGGGGAATTGGGGACAACCTGGGGGCTCCGGTGGGGCGACGACTAGGTGGAAAGAGAGAGGGGACGCATGCGATTAAGAAGGCATGGTCGCGGGGTGGTTTTACTGCGACATTAACGCGAATTAAGCCGAGCTTTAATCGACTACAACGGCCAGCGAAGTGAGGGGCGGGGTCAGCGGGGCGAGGAAGATGATGACGGGGCCGAGTTAGAGAGAGGAAGAGTGGGTCCCGGTGGTCTGTGACTGAGTGGGTGGCTTCGCAGGTTCGAAACGTTTTCCTGCGGGAGAAGAGAGGGAGTGGGTTGATGCTGGGCTGGGTTGGGCCTGGCAGTGGGCTGCTTCGATTCATCATTTTTTTATACAGGAAGCTTTTTCTTTTTCTAATATGAATTTCTGTTTTGATTTTCAAACAAAAAATTCAAACACCAAATCAAATCAAACCACCACCAAAATTTGTGTAGATTCAAATACTAATTAATAACACATTCCAAAGTCAAATTTAGAATAATATTTTTATTCTTTTTGGGGTCTTTTAATTATTTAAAATAGGCTCTAGTATTAATTAAATAAGATTTAGTAATATTTTTCAATCTCCATTTGAATTCAAATCACCACCAAACTTTTGGTGAATTTTAATTCTGTTTATCAACATATTTCAAAGTCCAAAATAAAATAATTCTTTTATTCTTTTAGGATCTATTAATAATTAAATAAATAGACCATAGTCTTTTAATTCAAATAGGTTTTAATTTATTTTAAGACTCTTTTTGAAATCTTAATAATATCAAAATCTTTTGAGTAGGTTTCATTTGAAAAACTAAAACACTTGGAAATCACTTATTTAAAATACTTTAATAAGTTTTAGTGCTTATTTAAAATGGAAAAGCCTTTACTTAAATAAAATTGGATATTAATAAATCCTCATTATTTTATTTAAATAAACCTTTGCTCTTTTCAAAAGCTTGGCCAAGATTTAATTTGGCTCTATAAAATGATCCTTATTTATATTTCTACCTTTGCTTTTGAAACCCATATATTTTTATTTAAAGACCCAAAAGAATAGTGATTCCAATTATTAAAACTTTCTTTATTAATTATTTATCTTTTTAAATCCCTTTAGGATTTTATTGGATCAAAATAGGTTTTGATGTTTCCAATTGGAATCAAAAAGTTTCTTCTCACCCTAAAAATTGTAGAGGTTCCAATCTTTAATAAGATAGAGCCCCCTGTTTTTACAATGCTAGTCCTTGGATCAATAGCTAGCATCCACAGTTAAGATGTAATATCAAGAAATAAATGTCATAATATAACTTTATAACCAGGAATAACATAATTTTATTACATCTTACATAGCTCATTTGGCTATTACATTACATTGCAGCGGAATAACTATAGTCATGGGGTCCTTCATATTCAAAGTGCCACAGGCAAATGTTGGTTCTAGACTTTGTAATCCTAATCAATCAATCTTCACTAAAAACAATCAAACCTACAACATACAAGTTACAGCCACAAAGGGTCAATACATTTGAATTGTATTGGCAAGTGATACTATGGTAGTATAGTGGATTCTATCATCTATATGCATTTGGCTAAGTGGAGTTGAGGCTTGCATTGCTCAAAATATATTTTTCCTTAATATTTGAAAATACTAAGTTTTGCTTGGCAAAAATCATTTTTCTCAATCAAAGATTTGAAGATCCTTTAACCAAGGCATCTCTCAATCAAAGATTGAAGATTTCAAACAACCCTTGTTCAAACCACAAGTTTTAACTTTGAAATTTGAATGATGAGATTCTTGATTGCTTCCATGTCTTGATGCTCAAATTGTCCTTTACCAGGGACATGGCTAAGTACTTAGATTTTACACTCTGCAGAGGTGGTGCACTTTCCCCACAAGACTTGGTTTCCCAAGACAAGATCATTCAGAAGCCTTCCCTTAGACCAAAATGGACGCACTCCAACCTATCAAACACTACCACCCTCTGTCCATATGGCTAAGTTCTTGCAACCTATATGATCATGGCAGAGCCCATATTGCCAAGTGGTTGCACTTGAAGCTTCTCAACATTTGACATCTCCAATCTCTTTGTTCCTGGGTGGCATACCACAAGTGAGATACATAAGCCAAGTCCATGGCCTTGTGTAACCACTCAACATAAACCAATCCTTCCATTCCACCCAGGTGATTCATTAACTTAGTTTTTTTATTAAACAAAAACATAAGTCCTTAGACTTAGAGATTTTTCCATAGTGTGAATATATTTTCCACCCATGTTTTCTATTAGCTAGGCTAAGCTTGATAGTAGTAGTAATCTTAACTTAGGAAAATCCTACTAAGGATTCATCTACTAGGTTTTCCTATAGCAAGGTTCATACTTAGAAAATTTCATGCAAGTTTTACTTAGAGAAAATCACTAATGCATAGTGAAAGTAATGGGATAAAAAGTATGAAGCATCACTTGCCTTTTTGGTAGAATATAGGTTCACTCCTTGTCCTTGAAACAATCACACTCTTCAAGTCACTACAAATCAATCAAGCAAGGCACATACTCAATCTACCAATCAAGCAAAACAACACATAAAATGACAAAGTCAAAGTAATGCATGCAAGCATGCCAAGCTTTGTTTTGTTTGAAAAAGTGGTTCCTAATGGGTCATGAACATTTGAAAACACCTAATGGTCATTTTGTCAAGTGGCAAAGTCATTAGCAAAAGGGTTTTGTCCATGAACCATTTTTAAAACAAAGTATCATTTTATGTGGTGAAAAACATTTTTCTCAATGTCACAACCTTAAGGGGTTTCACCTAATAAGTTGTTGTTTCTCAAAACTTGGTGTTTATGGTCAGTAGGTTTGGTCCAAAACATTTTCTCCAAAGTTTTTACTCAAAACCATTTTTTATAAACAAAACAATAGTTCTATTTAGCTAGAAATGGAATAAACCAATTAATCCATTCTAAAATTTTCCAAATCCATTTTCCAAATCATGGGTTGGTTCCTAGGGTCAGTAAGGTCACAAAAAACCATTTTGCAAAAGTTTTAACCCTAAAATCATTTTTAAACAATTTTTCTAATCTTAACAAGCACACAAATGAATCTGCAAAAACAAGTGAATTAACAGATACTATTTACTAAACCAAGGGCATGGTTGGCTAGGTATTGTTCCACTGAATCCATTGATATAAAATTTGTAATTTTTGGACGTGTGGTTTGAAAGTTACAAGGGTTTCAAAATGGTATTTAAATCTGGTTTCAAAATCTGTTTTAAATCAGAACCTGGCCACGTGGCTTGCTCCTATTCGCCAGTACCGGTTCGCACGGATCAGTCGTTGTGGAGCGTTGGATTTAAATTAGATCGAGCGGCTCAGGATCTATCTTACCCCTTCGTTTAAGTCATCTGTTTCTACGCGTCTGATCTAAATCGAACGGTCCTGATCCAATCAACCACAAAGTGGCGGCGCTGGCGGCGGTGGTTGGCGGCGGAGCGGCCAGTCGATGACGGCGCCGGCGGTACAGGAAGCAAAGGAGGGTGGGGAGATGCTCACAGTGATCGCCGTGGAATGCTGGTGCCCAACATGGTCGTCTCCGTCGAAGGGGCGCTCGGGGTGGACGACAATCGCTCGCCGGAGATGAGCTGGGCTTCGGGCGGTTCAGGAGGTCGTCGAGGGCAAGGATAGGGGGCGCCCTAATACCAGTAGATTGCACCATTAGGTTCGCCAGAGGGAGGCGAGTATGTGTGCATCACAGGGAGGTGAAGAGGAAGTCTGGTCTCACCTGTAGATGCCGCCGGAGTTGGAGAAGGAGGTGGTGGCGTGCTGGTGTCGTCGGGGGCGACGTCCTGGGGCGTGCGCTAGTGAGCTACCGCCACTGGGAGGTACTCCTGGTGCTGGCGATCACGCTCGTGTGCTCCCTGGGTAGTGGGGTTGTCGGGTTTCGCCGGAATTCGAGCAGGACCTCGTCGGAGTTGGTGAGGTTGCAGCGACGAATTGGAGTAGCCCTGGGGCGGAGAGGAGCTGGAACCAGAGGGGAAATGGAGAGGAGGGAGAGGCGAGTTAACGAGAGTAAACGCGGGTGTATTTGTTGCAGCGTTTATGACGAATTTACTTGGTGAAAATTCGGCAGAAACGGCGAGGAGAAGAACTGGTCTGCGGGGGGGGGGTGAAGGAGACGATGATGTTGCGTGGGGTCGTCTTGTCAGCGTTAGAGGAAGAAAGGGAGTTGGGTCCACCGGTCAGTTCCTGTGTGGGTGCGGTTCTGAGTGGAAAAGAAAACGCTTCGGGGAGGGGGAACTGGGCTGGAATGGGCTGTTGGGCCTAGTTGGTTGGGCTTCTTTATTTTTCTGTCTGAAATCTTTTTTTCTTTTTCCAAATCTATTTTCTGTTTTGAATTTCAATCAATTATTCAAACATTCAAACAATCCCACACTTCACAACTTTGAACTTGGTTCTGTTTATCAACATAAACCAACATTCCAAAATAAAATAATATTTTCATTCATTTTAGGATCCATTCATTAAATAAGTAAAATGGACCTTTATTTATTTAATCAAATAGGGTTTGATTTATTTAATAAAATCTCCATTTTAAATCCAAATATTTTCAAAACCAAATCAGTAGGTTTTATTTGAAAATAAAAGATATTTGAAAAACTTGTTTAAAACAAAATAACCTTTTATTTTAGGGTCCATTAATAATTAAATACAATAGACCTTCATCATTAAATCAAATAGGATTTGTTTTATTAGAATATTTATTTTGAAATCTAAAATAAAACCAAAACACTTCAGTAGGTTTTAATTAAGAAAATAAAATACTTAGAAAACTTATTTATATTAATTTAATAAGTTTTTGATGTTTTAATTAAAATGGTAAGACCTTTTATTTAGATAAAATTGGATATTAAATCCTTATTAATTTATTTAAATAAACCTTTGCTATTTTTTTATTCAAAACAAAATGTTTTAATTCCAAAGCTTGGCCAAGGTTTAATTTGGCTTTATAAAATAATCTTTATTTATGAATCCACCTTTTCTTTTGAAAACGAAATCTTTTATTAAAAGATCCAAAATAGTAATTCCAAAATATTTTAATTTCCTTTAATAAATGTTTATCCTTATAAATCCCTTTAGGATTTATTTGACTTAAATTGATTTGAAGTTCCAATTAAAATTCAAAAAGTTTCTTCTGGCCTTGAAAAACAAACAAAGTTTTATTTTATTCATTTATTTTCACATTACAAGATTTGGAAAATCTTGGGATGTGACAGGCTACCACCCTTAAAATAAATCTCGTCCCGAGATTTGGGGAGGCTAGAGGTTACAAGTTGGCTCAAAACAACTAGGGTACTACCACCCTTAAAAGTTTTCAAACAAAAATTACACATTGTCCTTCTTAGGATCCTGGGAAAACTTCTCTAAGCAAACATTTGCATTGATTCCTTTGTTTCCATGCTTGACTCATGGACCAAGGTTGAGATCCTTCATAGACTTGTTTAACTTGTTCTTCATCTTTTCTGGACAATTGCTTGCATAGTGGCCAAGTTCCTTGCATTTGAAACACATCACTTGGATGATATCTTTCTTTTCCTTTGGTATCATTGCCTCTTGTTTGTTTCTTTGGTTCTTTTTCTTCTCTGGGCATTCATTGGCATAGTGTCCCATCTCTTTGCAATTGTAACATTGCAACTGGCTTATGTCCTTCTTTTTCTTTTTAGGTCTCTCCAAAGCTAGGAGTTCTTCTAGTTCATGTTCTTCATAGGTGGGAGATCTTTCTCTCTTCTTGGGGCATTGATCTTCATGCTCCTTGGATGCATGATCCTTGTCTCTACAAGTATTGCTAACTTGGGTTCCTTCTAGAATAACATCTTTGTCATCCTTGTTGTCATTAGCTCTTTGGGAAAAGTTTTCTCTCATGTTGATCATTTGAGTAACCAATCCTTGCAACAATTGGGATTGAAGTTTCAAAATATTTTGTATGGCTGGGTCTAGTCCATTGTTGTTGGCTAATAGCTAAGTTGTCTCTTGGCTCAACTGGTTTTGGGTTGCTATAAGCTCTTTCATGCTGTCCTGTTGGTTGTTGTTGTTGTCATCAACCTTGATGTTGGAGTCTCTTGGAGTAGTCATCTGTTTGGGTTGAAGGGATTAGAATAGGAAAAATATTTCTAAGGGAATAATTCTAATCACACACATCACAATTCACTCAAGCAATGTGCAAGCATTCATAAACAAACATTTCACTCAAACAACAAAGTTTCAAGCATATACTTAGGCAACAAAATATTTTTGTTACACCACATAAGTTGGTGTGTTTGACTTAACTAAATTATGGTGGTCCATCTATATGGTTCACTTGTGATCTTTCCTTCCTTCTTGATTCTTCTTACTTGGGATCATGGTTTTCTTGAGAAAAACTCTTGGTCACAAAATCTCAAAGGTGATGTAGGCTACTTCTAACTTATCTTTCCTTAGTCTCCAAATCTGGAGCAAGATTTCTTTTCTCACTAGTCCTTAGTGTCATCCAAGTTGGAAGTCCTTGGTGAATATGCTGAAGATGTTGAAGTCATTAGAGTTGAAGAAGTTGAAGTCATTAGAGTTGAAAAAGTCCTTTGCACATGGTGTAGTCTTGGGCTATGGGGTAGGTTTTTCAATCAAGTTGAAATAGAAGAGAATGTAGAGTTGAAGCCAAAATGGTTGGGGAAAGAGTTTACAAGATTTGTTTGTAAATAAGTTTTGGAACAAATACAACTCCTATTTTTCTAAGGGTTTTTGTCCAATCCTAGGTTTACAAATCCTACAGGCAACACAATGCTCTGATACCATCTGTAGAGGTTCCAATCTTTAATAAGATAGAGCCCCCTGTGTTTACAATGCTAGTCCCTGGATCAATAGCTAGCATCCAAAGTTAAGATGTAATATCAAGAAACAAAGGTCATAATATAACTTTATAACCAGGAATAACATAATTTTATTACATCTTACATAGCTCATTTGGCTATTACATTACATTGCAGCGGAATAACTATAGTCATGGGGTCCTTCATCTTCAAAGTGCCACAGGCAAATGTTGGTTGTAGACTTTGTAATCCTAATCAATCAATCTTCACTAAAAACAATCAAACCTGCAACATACAAGTTACAGCCACAAAGGGTCAATACATTTGAATTGTATTGGCAAGTGATACTATGGTAGTATAGTGGATTCTATCATCTATATGCATTTGGCTAAGTGGTGTTGAGGCTTGCATTGCTCAAAATAGATTTTTCCTTAATATTTGAAAATACTAAGTTTTGCTTGGCAAAAATCATTTTTCTCAATCAAAGATTTGAAGATCCTTTAACCAAGGGATCTCTCAATCAAAGATTGAAGATTTACAACAACCCTTGTTCAAACCACAAGTTTTAACTTTGAAATTTGAATGATGAGATTCTTGATTGCTTCCATGTCTTGATGCTCAAATTGTCCTTTACCAGGGACATGGCTAAGTACTTAGATTTTACACTCTACAGAGGTGGTGCACTTTCCCCACAAGACTTGGTTTCCCAAGACAAGATCATTCAGAAGCCTTCCCTTAGACCAAAATGGACGTGCTCCAACCTATCAAACACTACCACCCTCTGTCCATATGGCTAAGTTCTTGCAACCTATATGATCATGGCAGAGCCCATATTGCCAAGTGGTTGCACTTGAAGCTTCTCAACATTTGACATCTCCAATCTCTTTGTTCCTGGGTGGCATACCACAAGTGAGATACACAAGCCAAGTCCATGGCCTTGTGTAACCACTCAACATAAACCAATCCTTCCATTCCACCCAGGTGATTCATTAACTTAGTTGTTTTATTAAACAAAAAAAATAAGTCCTCAGACTTAGAGATTTTTCCATAGTGTGAATATATTTTCCACCCATGTTTTTTATTAGCTAGGCTAAGCTTGATAGTAGTAGGAATCTTAACTTAGGAAAATCCTACTAAGGATTCATCTACTAGGTTTTCCTATAGCAAGGTTCATACTTAGCAAAATTCATGCAAGTTTTACTTAGAGAAAATCACTAATGCATAGTGAAAGTAATGGGATAAAAAGTATGAAGCATCACTTGCCTTTTTGGTAGAGTATAGGTTCACTCCTTGTCCTTGAAACAATCACACTCTTCAAGTCACTACAAATCAATCAAGCAAGGCACATACTCAATCTACCAATCAAGCAAAACAACACATAAAATGACAAAGTCAAAGTAATGCATGCAAGCATGCCAAGCTTTGTTTTGTTTGAAAAAGTGGTTCCTAGTGGGTCATGAACATTTGAAAACACCTAATGGTCATTTTGTCAAGTGGAAAAGTCATTAGCAAAAGGGTTTTGTCCATGAACCATTTTTAAAACAAAGTATCATTTTATGTGGTGAAAAACATTTTTCTTAATGTCACAACCTTAAGGGGTTTCACCTAATAAGTGGTTGTTTCTCAAACTTGGTGTTTATGGTCAGTAGGTTTGGTACAAAACATTTTCTCCAAAGTTTTTACTCAAAACCATTTTTTATAAACAAAACAATAGTTCTATTTAGCTAGAAATGGAATAAACCAATTAATCCATCCTAAACTTTTCCAAATCCATTTTCCAAATCATGGGTTGGTTCCTAGGGTCAGTAAGGTCACAACAAACCATTTTGCAAAAGTTTTAACCCTAAAATCATTTTTAAACAATTTTTCTAATCTTAACAAGCACACAAATGAATCTGCAAAAACAAGTAAATTAATAGATAATATTTACTAAACCAAGGGCATGGTTGGCTAGGGCTTGTTCCACTGAATCCATTGATATAAAATTTGTAATTTTTGGACGTGTGGTTTAAAAGTTACAAGGGTTTCAAAATGGTATTTAAATCTGGTTTCAAAATCTGTTTTAAATCAGAACCTGGCCACGTGGCTTGCTCCTATTCGCCAGTACCGGTTCGCACGGATCGGTCGCTGTGGAGCGTTGGATTTAAATTAGATCGAGCGGCTCAGGATCTATCTTACCCCTTCGTTTAAGTCATCTGTTTCTATGCGTCTGATCTAAATTGAACGGTCCTGATCCAATCAACCACAAAGTGGCGGCGCTGGCGGCGGTGGTTGGCGGCGGAGCGGCCAGTCGATGACGGCGCCGGCGGTACAGGAAGCAAAGGAGGGTGGGGAGATGCTCACAGTGATCGCCGTGGAATGCTGGTGCTCAATGTGGTCGTCTCCGTCGAAGGGGCGCTCGGGGTGGACGACAATCGCTCGCCGGAGATGAGCTGGGCTTCGGGCGGTTCAGGAGGTCGTCGAGGGCGAGGATAGGGGCGCCCTAAGACCAGTTGATTGCACCATTAGGTTCGCCAGAGGGAGGCGAGTATGTGTGCGTCACAGGGAGGTGAAGAGGAAGTCTGGTCTCACCTGTAGATGCCGCCGGAGTTGGAGAAGGAGGTGGTGGCGTGTTGGTGTCGTCGGGGGCGACGTCCTGGGGCGTGCGCTAGTGAGCTACCGCCACTGGGAGGTACGCCTGGTGCTGGCGAGCACGCTCGTGTTCTCCCTGGGTAGTGGGGTTGTTGGGTTCCGCCGGAATTCGAGCAGGACCTCGTCGGAGTTGGTGAGGTTGCAGCGACCAATTGGAGTAGCCCTGGGGCGGAGAGGAGCTGGAACCAGAGGGGAAATGGAGAGGAGGGAGAGGCGAGTTAACGAGAGTAAACGCGGGTGTATTTGTTGCAGCGTTTATGACGAATTTACTCGGTGAAAATTCGGCAGAAACGGCGAGGAGAAGAACTAGTCTGCGGGGGGGGTGGGGTGAAGGAGACGATGATGTGGCGTGGGGTCGTCTTGTCAGCGTTAGAGGAAGAAAGGGAGTTGGGTCCACCGGTCAGTTCCTGTGTGGGTGCGGTTCTGAGTGGAAAAGAAAACGCTTCGGGGAGGGGGAACTGGGCTGGAATGGGCTGTTGGGCCTAGTTGGTTGGGCTGCTCTATTTTTCTGTCTCAAATCTTTTTTTCTTTTTCCAAATCTATTTTCTGTTTTGAATTTCAATCAATTATTCAAACATTCAAACAATCCCACACTTCACAACTTTGAACTTGGTTCTGTTTATCAACATAAACCAACATTCCAAAGTAAAATAATATTTTCATTCATTTTAGGATCCATTCATTAAATAAGTAAAATGGACCTTTATTTATTTAATCAACTAGGGTTTGATTTATTTAATAAAATCTCCATTTGAAATCCAAATATTTTCAAAACCAAATCAGTAGGTTTTATTTGAAAATAAAAGATATTTGAAAAACTTGTTTAAAACAAAATAACCTTTTATTTTAGGGTCCATTAATAATTAAATACAATATACCTTCATCATTAACTCAAATAGGATTTGTTTTATTAGAATATTTATTTTGAAATCTAAAATAAAACCAAAACACTTCAGTAGGTTTTAATTAAGAAAATAAAATACTTAGAAAACTTATTTAAATTAATTTAATAAGTTTTTGATGTTTTAATTAAAATGGTAAGACCTTTTATTTAGATAAAATTGGATATTAAATCCTTATTAATTTATTTAAATAAACCTTTGCTATTTTTTTATTCAAAACAAAATGTTTTAATTCCAAAGCTTGGCCAAGGTTTAATTTGGCTTTATAAAATAATCTTTATTTATGAATCCACCTTTTCTTTTGAAAACTAAATCTTTTATTAAAAGATCCAAAATAGTAATTCCAAAATATTTTAATTTCCTTTAATAAATGTTTATCCTTATAAATCCCTTTAGGATTTATTTGAGTTAAATTGATTTGAAGTTCCAATTAAATTTCAAAAAGTTTCTTCTGGCCTTGAAAAACAAACAAAGTTTTATTTTATTCATTTATTTTCACATTACAAGATTTGGAAAATCTTGGGATGTGACAAAAATCAACAATTGTTTATTTTGTTTATTTATTTTCACATTACAAGATTTGGAAAATCTTGGGATGTAACAGTTAGATAGATGGTCCTCATAAGGATTCAGACCATGGAAATTTAGAGGAGTTTTGAAGCTTCCGCGAAAGAAGGCTTCCAACAGAAACAACATAACCACGGACTTCGGTAAGAAACCTCTACTAAATGACTTAAGTAGATATTTTAGGTTGCAGAGATATGGATCAACAAAACTAAGTTGTTGAACTACGTTTGAAACAAGAGATTCACTTTTTCGTTCAACAGAAGGCCAAGACATAAAGGTGTTTTGTGGCGAGGACTCATAAGAGTCACAAGGAACATGTATCATAAGAAACTATTGATTACCAAAATCATAGTCACTCTTAAAACATGGTTGATAAGAGGAAGGAAACTCTTTATTCATCCAGATTTATCAAAATCTTTGTCAAGATCATGATATCACTTTATGCCACTAAGATGAATGGTTAAGAATATTCCTGATGACACGAGAAGAAAGAAACTTCATTCTCAGACTTCAATTATTTGGCACAACAAAGTGTTTGTCAACATAAAAGGGTCTGGAGGATCGACCGAGAGACATTTAGCAACACTACTTTAAATGATCACCTTGATGTTCAAGAAATCAAACATCAAGTAAAGGTCGTACTTCGTATACAAAGTAAACCATAAGCACAACTCCTATAATAAATCATAGAAGAAGTCTTATGAAGACTGGCTGTTATTGCTGAATCAAGAGATTATAACAGAGGGTCTTTCCGGCTAAGTGTGTCAACCATTACATCAATCTTGCCATGTTTACAAAGAGGCCTATGTCAAAACCTTGAGGAGCACCAACCATCATATCTGCTTGAGATTCAGATTTGGTTAGGTGGTATGATATTTCAGACTCAGCATGTCCGAATAGAAAGTGTGCAACATTTACCACGAAGGTAAAGTTACTAGAGTCTCAAGATATGGATTATAGTGTGAAGCTCCACAAGACTGAGCTAGGTTGTTAGAACCATGCATTAGCAACTTGTCGAAGGACAACTGCATACGCATAAGTACTGACAATAAAACACACATGTATCCTTAAGGAACATAGATAACTCTTCTCGAATCCACGGCGACATCTTTCAACAATTGCACGTGAACCAGGTTACTTATAACATCTAGAACACATACTTCGAGATGACTCGAGGATGGTTCTAATAAAAATTTACAACTTTAATGCCAACTGTTCCATATGAATCTTTTATAGCATGGAGAAGATAAGAATGTCATTGATGGGCTCAACAACAAACTTATCAAGACAATCCATTAATATTGACTCATATGTTGCGTGAACAAGGGAAGAATACTGGTCAATTCGAAGGACACGAAGATGTACTCAAGTGAAACATCACAAGAAGAAACATTATAAAGATAGTCCTTGGAACTGAGTTTGATTTGAAGATAACCCAAATAAAATCAAAGGTGATGAAAAATAATATATCCACCAAGGAGATATTATCTAACTTCAACACGAACAAAACTAGACATCCCTTTATGAAGGAACAGAGTCGGTCAGAACATTTTTCTTACAAATTTTCAAATTGTTGTTTAAGCTCAACCGACTAGTTCAGGGGTATCCAGTACGGATCCTTGGAGAAAGAAGCAGTTCAGAGAACTTGCTTGCTCAAGAACTTGACAACACGGTCATGTGGCAACATGGCAACACTTCTAGTAGACAACTAGAATCTCACGAACCACCGATATGTCACTTAGTTCCGGAGGAGACTTGCTTGGTAAGGCAAGAGGACATATCTCAGAGCTTCGGCACAAGCCTAACCCTTTAACCAAAGAGAGTGCACCGGAATAACGGACTTGGTAGCACGGTCGAACTTCGCTTAGTGATAGGATTAACCAATCATGCTAACAATGACTTAAATGTCCTTGAGTTCAAAGCAATGACAATTTCTAATAATATCAGATGACAACATTATTACACACACGCATCACTCACGAGCACGAAAGCTCGAGGAAGGGTGGGTAAATATGTGTAAAAGAATCACTTCATTAAGGGGTCATGGAACTCATCACGACCTCTTAGTATAAAAGGGTGTGATACTTCAAGATAGAACAGATAGAAGACAATCACTGCCTCTAGATCTGCGGATTACAACACTTTGGCCTGGTCCTAGATATGACGAGGTACTGGAGTTTGTTTCTCCTAGACATTCCGAAATGGTTTGTCTTGATGGACCACAAGAGTATCTTGCTTCGGAAGACAGCGATGCACATTTACTACTTGGCTACCAACTGGTAGACAAAGGTCGGAAACAATAAGGGGAAAAGAACATGCTCAGGATAAAATCACAAGATGTGGATGCATAAGTCAACAACCTTCTGAAAACCAATGCAAGGAAAATATAAGGTGTGGCAGTGTCACGAGTATAGATGCGAGACTCTCAAGGAGTACTCTTGTCGTGATCTATTTGGTTCCATTAAAGAACATATGCCATAGCTAGTGGTAGGGGAAGTCCTTAGTTGTAACGATTTGATCACGACAAAGACCACAAGCTTGAAGACCAGAATTGTAGTACCAGCCATCCTGAGTTAATGTGTAAACATTAACAACAGGGATCAAAGGAAGGATCTTGGGTTAAAGGTCAGCTTCATGTACAAGATTCACAACAATAGAATCCAGCACAATCCGGGATCTTCGGTTCAAGTCCAAGGGTTAAAATCCAAAGAAAGAAGTAACTACTACCTGAGTGACATAGCGTACACTGCAAGATAGTAATCATGGGGTAGCTTCCAAAAGAAGACACAACTTCCAAAGTACCGAAACAAATGAAAAAGGAGGCACATGAGGCGAAAAGAAACCTCGAAGCCTAGAATAGAACACTCTGGAACCAATAATATAATATTGTGGGTCCAAAATATAGAGAGATCATGATAGAAAGGAATCTCTCAGATGAACAAGAGCAAGCGAACAAGGAATTCATAACTCACACAACTCTAGAGAACTCAACACTAGGTCAACTGGTTGAGAAACGACATGCCAAGAAGGCACCTAAGCTTTGAAAGACTAGAGGAGATATCAAAACTTTTCCAAATCAACACAAGATAAGATAACCCAGAGCTAGAGCGAAACTGGATAAGAAGAAAAAGACGCATACTAGAGTTTTCGAAAATACTTTTCATCTTTTAAAATAGTTTTCACAAACACTAGACTCAACATCCACCAATAGCAAGGTTTTCCTACGGTCGGTACTGCTCTGATACCAAATCCTATGACACCCCCAAGATCAGGGCTAAACAAATCCCAGACCTCCGTCTGAGATAAGCTTAACCTTGAGCTCGAGAATATCCAGTAAAGAATCGGTAACACAACCGTGACCCTATGACACAAAATTATTACAGCAAGCTCATAACTAAGCAGAGAACCAAAATATTACTTCACTGCCCACAAACATTAAACAACAGAAGTCAAATTATGCTATTAAGTATAGCAAACTTAACAAATGGCCTAAGAGGACTGAAGCATAATGATTACGTCCCAGCCCTCGTAGATTCCAGGCTGCCGGCCAAGAACCCTAAGCTACTCGTAGATGTCGATGTAGTACGGAAATCGTCTTCAGGTGAACACTTACTCTGCCAAAAGTATCAACAAAGCAAGGGTGACTACACGGTGTACTCCGCAAGACTTATGGCTGGTGGAGTTGTTTTGCATAAAGCCATCTTTTGTTTATAAAACAAGAGGGAGAAGAAGCTCGTCTAATCAGAGTATTTTAACAGGGATAAGGGAGCGACATCTCTGAAATATTAATCATCATCTTTTGATATCCACCAAATCATCATCATCGAACCCTAACTAGGATCACCCCCTCGTACCCATGAGGAAGCATCCTTAAGCACACGTTGATCTGCATAGTTTTACGATTAGGTTAAAGTTCTCTATGATCTTAGAATCTGGTCACCAAGCATTCATAACCGTGAACACGGCTTTTCGAAAAGATTTAACCCTGCAGGGGTGTACAACTTTACCCACACGTACCAACCGACTCTTAATTCTAGTACATTAGCTATCTTCCTTGGAAGGCCGGCAGAGGGTGGTTGGACACGACCTTTAGATTGCTTTCGCCGAGGCCATGAGTCACGCAATAAGTATGGTTCCGCCATAACGGGTCACATGCCAAAGCCGGTACTTAAAGATGTGAGGCGAGGTTGGTTCACCAGGGGCTCCATCGACCCCAAGCAACCACGGCCACGCTTACCTACCTGTTATGAATGCACCTTCACCCAACGTATCTTTCAAAAGGTTTTCTATGCATATGTCGAATGGAACGCCGAACTATGTGACTCATGGAATCTACTAGGCAAGTTAATCAGGCGAGGGGTTCCCAAGCCCGGTGTGGCTGTACGCTCACCTCGGTTCCAAAGGCAAGAACTCAGGTCCTAGTGGTGGCGAGCATGGGACTACAAAAACCACATCCCACCGTGGCCTCCAATACAAGCCTTAACATGTTTAATATCATATCACTAATGTCATCTAATCATGTTCTTTTGTCATACTATATTATCTGCATCTGATACATCATCTAGATGAACGATACTCAACAGCTATGCATGGCTAAGTAGGACAGAGATATAAGCTCTAGCAGTGCACACAAGCCAAACCTAGTTATGCTAGGAGCAGTGGATTAGGTAATATAATCTCAAAGGGAGTAATGCAATAGATAGGAAACTCTACCTATCGTTAAAAGACCACAGTAGAATCGTATGCATCATGGCAGGAATTGAAATGCTTTCGAAAACATAGGATTATATCATGGTGGGGCTATGCTTGCCTTTGCCTGTTGATAACTAGAAAGAAGAGCTTCGGGAGCCTTCGGCTTGACTTGATTATAATTGGTCAAGTATTGTTCGTCGACCTTCGATGGTCTTGATATCGGTCTTCGATCTCGATCTCGATATCGTATTCTACAGGGAAGAACCAAATCACCGGAAAGAAAGGGAAAACAATCAACACATGGCATCGATGCAATACTCAAGCAAGTATGATGATATTACAAGTTAATAGTATTGAAATGTAACCCTAAGGCATGGTCGACAGTTTAATCGGGGTTCCGACGGGTATAATCCCTAATTCGGAGAAACTCCGGAATCACCTGTGAGGGGTTACTATGTTCTTCTAATTAAACTTGTTATGAAATTTGCTGAATAATGCATGATTATAGCTTAGATAGCTTGTTCTCATTTTTCTGAACATCTGGATATATTATTTGTATTTTTCTGATAAACAAATAATTAGTTATTGATTTTACAAGTTTTAAATCAAATTCTGAAATTATCTAAATCGTTTAAAAAGATTTAATGCGTCACTGTGACACAGCATAGGGGGTGGGCATTTCTTACTGGGTCTCAGGCTACCCCCAGTCACTGACGACAGGGCCCCATGGGGTATTTTATTTTTCCAGAAAAGAATTAAAGAAACATTTAATAAAATGAAAACGGGGATTATGACATAGGAATGACATCATCTGGGGATTGATCTTTAGATCATGGATCGATCCGTCGATTGGGAGCACCCTGGAATGCGGGGTTGGTCTCACTCGACTCAGCGCTTCGCGCTGAGCCAAAAACGGGCGGTGTTGTGTGGGAGTTGCTGGAGGCGAGCACAACTGCAGCGGCGGGACGAGGCGCATGACGCGGGGCCAAACCAGGAAGCGAGGGAGAAGATGGATAGCACGAGCGTGCTCCTGAGCTCACCAGGAACGTGGTAGGGTGGTCGGTGAGGTGAGGCGTGGCTTGAATCATCGGCAACGATAACGACCATCGTCGGACAAGAAGCGGACGAGGAGCTCGACTGGGGACATCCGTGGCCGATTCCTCTGGCGAGGAAGGTCATGGCGACGACGTGAAGCTCCTAGGAACATCAGCTTGGCTCGGGGAGGCCTGGTACGGCAGGGCAGCATGGCACCTGCGGGGTAGGGTTTCGTCCAGAGAGGGAAAAACGCGAGGGAGCAGGAGAGAGAGTGAGATGGGTATGGAGAGAGCGAGGAGGACGTGTTGGTTCTTATCCCTGAGCTCTTCGGCGGCGGCGAGTATCGAAACGCGAGGAAGATCAACGACAACGCGCGGCACACGGAGCTGCTTCAGTTTGTAAGGAGGAAGAATAAAGAAGAAGCACGGCGAAGAGGTTCGGGTTGGGTGGGTTGCAGCTGGGCCAAGGATGGGCTGCGGGGAGTAGCACTGGGAGGCAGAGAGGGAGAATAGAGGGATGGGCTCGGCCTGTTTGGCTACTGCTACTCTTTTTTTTATGAAAACCTTTTTCAATTTATGTATTTTATTTTATGTTTTGTATTTGAATTTAAAATCTGTTTTGAATTATTTCAAAATACCAAAAACTTTATAAAATATATAAAAATATCTCAGGGGCCCTTTTAATCAATTTGGGCTCCATTGTTTGGTGATGTTCAAAATATTCAAAACCATTTTGAATTGCTTTCAAAGAAAGAGAGGGGTATTAGGGTTTTGCATGATTTATTTAATGCACAATTTAAAACATGATGCTCATGAATGCGCAAACAAAACCCTAATTAGAAATTAGCTAAAACTAGGATGTTACAAACACTCATCATTTTATGTTTATATCTTATTAACGATTTTTATGTATAAGTGTGTAGTATACTACTAAGATCCTACGGAGGCAATGGATCATTTGCAACTAACTTAATTAGCCATCATTTTATGTGTGTTTGTTGCCTCAGACGGAATTATGCTATCTTTTTAAGTGTGTTTGTTGCCTCCAATGGAATTGCGCTATCATTTTATGTGTGTTTGACTCCGACGGAATTGCGCTATCATTTTATGTGTGTTTGTTTGCCTCTAACGGAATTGCGCTATTATTTTATGTGTGTTTGTTGCCTCCGACAAAATTGCGCTATCATTTTATGTGTGTTTGTTGCCTCCGACGAAATTGCGCTATCATTTTATGTGTGTTTGCCTCCAACGGAATTGCGCTATAATTTTATGTGTGTTTGTTTGCCTAAGACGGAATTGTGCTATAATTTTATGTGTGTTTGTTTTCCTTCGATGGAATTGCCCTATCATATTATGTGTGTTTGTTGCCTCGACGGAATTGTGCTATCATTTTATGTGTGTTTGTTGCCTCCGACGAAATTGCGCTATCATTTTATGTGTGTTTGCCTTCGATGGAATTGCGCTATCATTTTATGTGTGTTTGTTTGCCTCCAACGGAATGCGCTATCATTTTAAGTGTGTTTGTTTGCCTCCGACGGAATTGCTCTATTATTTTATGTATGTTATTTGTTGCCTCCGATGAAATTGTGCTATCATTTTATGTATGTTTGTTGCCTCCGACGGAATTCGCACTTCAACAACAAATGAGTCGAGTTAGAACGAGTCGAGCAAACGAGTGCTCGTTAAACTCGTTGAGTTTCGAGTTTTATGTCCATCCCTAGTGGGAAAGTGCGCTGGACCCACCTGGCAGTGACCCTAACAATACCACCGGCTAATTTGCACCAAACGCCGGGGGTAGCACGGGCTGGCCCCACCTGCCAGTATCAATACCACTAAAGAATTCGCACCAAACGCCGGGGGGTAGCATGGGCTGGCCCCACCTTCCAGTGACCCTAACTTTACAACCGACGTATTTGTGAAAACGCCGAGGGTAGAGTGTCTGTGGGTCCCACCCGCTGGATAAGGTTTTGTCATCCCCTCTCTAGCTCCCGCTCAGATCGAACCCCACCCACCGTCTCGATCCGCCGTTGTCCCCGTCGATCCCCACCCATCTCAATCCGCCGCCGTCCACCGTCAGCAAGGTGAGTCCCCCTGGCCCCCTCTCCCCTCCCTTCCTCTCTCCCCCTCGCAATCCACTACCTAACCCTATCCACCTGCAAGAGCCCGGGGACAGAGCCACCCTCCTCATAGACCTCCCGGAGGAGGAGGCCCCCATGGAGAAGCCATCGCTGTCCTGCCCGCTGGCCGCCCGCAGATACACCCTTCCTCTCCCCATCTCCCATTCTGGAGGTACCCCCTTCCTCTCCCCCTCTCCCCCTCTCCCATTCTGCTGCTAGAATGTTCCTGTTTTGGATTACTGGATGTTCGTGTTCTATTCGGTTCTACGGTTCTTGTTAGACCCCTCCTTTATAAAGGATAGGATCCCTGTGATTGCAATGCTAGTCCCTGGATCAATGCTAGCATCCACAGTTTAAGATGAAGTACACAGATACAAAGGTCGTTTATTACATTCATTCCAGAGATAAAATATAGTCTTTTACAACTCATGGCCATAGGCCTAATACAAGAGTTTTAAGGAACAAGTAAATAAACATAAGTCTTCATCTTCATGTGCCACAGGCAAGCATGTTGAGTGTAGACTCATGACTCCTATTCATCATCGGAGTAACCTGCAACATCACAAGTTACAGCCACAGAGGGTCAATACTTTGGAATAGTATTGGCAAGTGATACCTTATTATATTTTAGGTGGACTATACTACTATATGAATTTTGGCTAAGTGTAGCTTGGCTTGCTTTGCTTGAAAATAGGTTTTTCCTATTAGTTGAAATCACTAAGTTTTTCTTTGTCAAAAACATTCCCAAGGAACCACCAATAGACATTGAGGTCCTTCACCCTTGTTCACCCATCAATTTTTATTTAGAAGTTGGAGTGATGAGATTCTTGTAGCTTCCATGTCTTGATGCTCAAAGTGTCCATTTCCTTGGACAAGGCTAAGTACTTAGGTTTTCCATCTGCAGAGGTTGTGCACTTTCCCCACCAGACTTGGTTTCCCAAGACAAGACCTTTCAGAAGCTTTTCCTTAGTCAAATGGACGCGTTCCATCCTATCATCCCATCTACCACCAACTGTCCAAGTGACTAAGTTCTAGCAACCTATATGATCATGGCAGAGCCCATATTGCCAAGTGGTTGCACTATAAGCTTTCTCAACACTTGGCCTCCAAATCCCTTTGTGCCTGGGTGGCTTACCACAAGTGAGATACACAACCCAAGTCCATGGCCTTGTGTAACCACTCAACATAACCCATACTTTCCATTCCACCCAGGAGGTTCATTTGACTTAGTGGTTTTATTAGAAAAGTATAAGTCTCTTGACTTAGAATATTTTCTTTATAGTATGAGTAGTTTTTCACCAACCCTTGTTTTGCTATAAGCTAGGCTAAGCAAAGTATGGTATCTTATCTTAGGAAAATTTCCCTAGCAATTCTACTATTTCACTCTACTTAGGATTTCCCATCTTAGCACTAAGCAAAATATCATGCAAATAATTTAGCAAAATATCTAATGCAAGTACAAAACTTAGGATAGAAATTTCATGAAAATATCACTTGCCTTGGTAGTGGGGAGAGTAGCACTCTTCACAATCACAATCACTAGCAAAGTCTACACAAGAAATTAAAGCATACAATTACTCACAATTATATACAACCAAAAATAATATGAATGCATGCATGCAAGAATTTACTAAGTGGTGATTTTTTTTAAAATCCTACCAAGTATGCTCATGTCTACAGAAACTTAGCATGTCACAAGTTTGCCAACTAAACTTATTTGGCCCCAATATAATTTATCAAATTAAATCTATATCTAAAATGGCCTTAAACTTGTTCTACAAATAAAGTCATTTTTAACTGTTACTATATGCTAAATAAATTGGATATTCAGAAAGGCCTTGTTTCACTGAATCCAACGGTATAAAGTTTGCAAAATTCTAACGTGGCAATCAAAAGTTATAAGCATTTGAATTTGGATCAAATTTCTGGTTTTAAATCTAATTTCAGATCTAACCCTAGCCACGCGTCGCGCTGTGATTGGCGCGTACCGCTTCGGTTGGATCACACTCTGCAGCCGCAGGATCTAAACAGATCGTACGCTCCAGATCGCGTACCGCTTCGGGATTAAGTGGATCTATCCTAGCGCTTCGATACAGATCCAACGATCCAAAACAACGAGCCAAAATCTGGCGGCGCTTATCGGCTGTGCGCGGCGGCGACGACCAGACGGTGGCGGCGCCGGCGGTACAGATCGCTAGGTGGATGGGGAAGATGCTCACCGAGACCGCGAGGATGTGGGGATGCTCGACGTGTGATCAGCTCGGCAAGGGGCGCTCAGGGTTGCGGTAGATTTCTCGCCGGAGTTGGATCTGGCAACGGCGGTTCTGCTCGAGGTCGGAGGCGACGTTGTAGATCACTAGGATGCCAAAGGGAGGTGTGGTTAGATGCGGAAGATTACGGAGATCATGCGAGCGTGAACGACAAGGTTCGGGGCGGTCTGGACTTACCACTAGAGCTCGCCGGAGTTCGTGCAGAAGACGGTGGCGGTCAGTCGTCGACGTTGCCGAAGCTACGGGTCATGCGAAGGTGAACGGAGGGTGTCAGAAGATGCATAGAGGTTCACTGAGCAAGATAGCGTGAATGCGAGACCGAGGGGAACTCGAGGCTCACCGGAATTCGCCGACGCAGTCGTTGGAGACGGCGGGGTTGCAGAGAGAAATGCGCGCAGCCTGGGGGCGTTCTGTGCTTGGGGTTTTGGGGAAAAGAGAGAGAGGACAGAGGGGTTTCTTATAGCCTGGTCGCGAGCGAGAATCACTCTGCCAATAACTCGAATTGACGCCGTGAATTAAAACCAGAAACGCCCGCGTTGATTTGGGGACGAACGGGTCGTGCGGGTGGAGACGATGCTGACGTGGAGATGGCCCGCTTGTCAGCGAGGTGTGCGGAGTGCAGGTGGGGTCTGCTTGTCAGCGACTCAGCGCGTGCGCTTGCGCGTGAGAGGAGAAAAAGAAATCCCTGGGTGGGCTTGCTGGGCTTGATTGGCTGCTGGGCCAGATTCTGGCCGCGTGGCCTTTTTCTTTTGTTCAAGCCTTTTTCTTTTCCTGAATTCATTTTCTGGTTTGATTTTGATATGAATTCAAATCCTTTTGAATTCAAACAAAACTGGGGATCTTTGCAGGGTTCTGTGGTTTCAAATACAGTCATTTAACCAAGTGGTTATCTTGCAAGGCTTGGTCAAGTTTGGGTTTTAAAATAAACAGAGGCTTGCTCTAGTTTGCAAATTTTTGAGAAAAGGATTTTGAAACCATTTCCAAATTTGATTCTTAGGTTAAAAGCTTCACCTAAACTTTCCTATTATGGAGGCAAGTGAACAAATATTTAAACTTTCATATTTCAAAGGGTGATGGTCATTTTGGTATAAAATGCCCACATGAAATCATAGTTCCAACTTCTGTTTCTAAATGATTTTTGAGAAAACTCTAAATGGATGAATGATGCAAAGATGATATGAATGAGTTTTGAAACTATGATTTTTAGGATGTTACAAATCTAACCCCCTTAAGATGAATCTCGCCCTCGAGATTCGGTTTGGCTAGCAAATAGGTGAGGGTGGTCTTTCCGAAGATCATCTTCTCTTTCCCATGTTGCTTCCTCTTCGGAGTGATGGTTCCATTGCACTTTACAAAACTTGATAGTCTTGGTTCTGGTGACTCTTTCTGCTGTCTCTAGAATCTTGACAGGCTTTTCCTCATAAGTGAGATCACTTTCTAGCTGAACTTCCTCCAAAGGTATGGTATCCTTCAAAGAAGACTCTTCCATTTCTGGGTGACATTTCTTAAGCTGACTCACATGGAATACGTTATGGACTGCTGATAGAGATTCTGGTAATTCAACTTCATATGCAACTTCTCCCTTGCGACCTAGAATCCTGAATGGCCCAACATATCTTGGTGCCAAATTTCCTTTGACTCCAAATCTCTTCACTCCACGGAGTGGTGATACCCTAAGATAAGCTCTATCCCCAACTTCGTAGGTGACTTCTCTACGCTTAGAATCCGCGTAGCTTTTCTGTCGGGACTGTGCTATCTTCAATCTGTCTTTAACCAATTTGACTTTCTCTTCGGCGTCTTTGATAAGATCCGGTCCAAATAAGCTCCTTTCTCCCACAGGGGTGGTACATTTCCTTCCGTAGAGTAACTCAAATGGTGCCATTCCAATACTAGATTGATGACTATTGTTGTAAGAGAACTCTGCGTAAGGCAAGCTTTCATCCCAACTTGCTCCATAGTCTAAGGCACATGCCCTCAACATGTCTTCAAGAATTTGGTTAGTCCTTTCCGTTTGACCATCAGTTTGGGGATGAAAGGCAGTACTGAATTCCAACCTTGTTCCCAAAGATTCATGAAGCTGTCTCCAAAAGTGAGAAGTGAACTGGGTTCCTCTATCTGACACAATACTCTTTGGCACACCGTGAAGGCATACAATTCTGCTCATGTAGATTTTAGCTAACTTGGCACTTGTATAGGTTGTCTTCACTGGTATAAAATGAGCCACTTTAGTTAGGCGATCCACTACCACCCATATGGAATCATACCCTGACCTGGTCCTTGGTAATCCGGTAATGAAATCCATACCAATATTTTCCCACTTCCATTCAGGAATAGGCAGTGGTTGAAGCAAACTGCTGGTTTCTGGTGCTCCGCTTTGACTCTGCTACACACATCACACAAAGCAATATGTTCGGCGATGTCCCTTTTGAGATTGTTCCACCAAAATCTTTCTTTCATGTCCATGTACATCTTGGTGTTTCCCAGGTGAATAGAATATGGAGAGTTGTGACCTTCTTGTAGGATCAGTTTCCGTAACCCCGGGTCTTGTGGAACACATATACGTTTCCCGTGCCATAAAGTACCTTGTTCATCTATATGGAAATTCTTAGCCTTCCCTAGACTAATATTTACCTTAATCTTTTCAATTTCCCCATCAGTCTTCTGGACTTCTCGGATCTTGTCCAATAGAGTGGGTTGAACATCTAAGGACATGAGATGTCCTTCTGGTACAATCTCCAATCTGAGTTCTTTGAATTGCTTACACAAGTCATCTGGCAATTCCCCTTTTGTAAGGCCATTTACAAATGTCTTATGACTTAGAGCATCCTACTACATTTGCTTTACCGGGGTGGTATTGCAAACTTAAGTCGTAATCCTTGATAAGTTCTAGCCATCTTCTTTGTCTCATGTTGATTTCCTTCTGGGTGAAGATATACTTCAAACTCTTATGATCGGTGAACACTTCACACCGCTTACCCAAAAGGTAATGTCTCCATGTTTTGAGTGCATGGACGACAGAGGTTAACTCCAAATCATGAGTAGGATAGTTTACTTCATGTGTTTTGAGTTGTCTCGAAGCATAGGCTACGACTCTACCATCTTGCATAAGTACGGCACCCAAACCTTGATGAGAAGCATCACAATACACTTGGAAATCCTTTTCCAAATCTGGCAGACATAGAACTGGTGCTGTTACCAGTCTCTTCTTCAATTCTTGGAAACTGACTTCGCAACCTTCAGACCAAGCAAACTTCTTGTCCTTCTTTAGTAATTCTGTCATAGGCTTAGCAACTTTCGAGAAATTTTCAATGAATCTTCTGTAGTAACCTGCTAAGCCGAGGAAACTACGAACTTCTTTCACATTCTTGGGTGATTCCCAATCTGTCACAGCTGAAACTTTAGCAGGATCAACAGCCACACCATCCTTTGTCATCACATGACCAAGAAAACCCACTTTCTCTAACCAGAACTCACACTTGCTGAATTTGGCATATAGTTTATGTTCCCTTAGTTTCTCAAGTATCAAGCGTAAGTGTCTCTCATGCTCTTCCTTGCTCTTGGAGTAAACCAAGATGTCATCGATGAAAACGACAATGAACTTGTCCAGGAATTCCATGAACACCTTGTTCATCATATTCATGAAGTATGCTGGAGCGTTGGTTAATCCAAAAGGCATCACAGTATACTCATACAATCCATACCTTGTGGTGAATGCTGTTTTTGGTATGTCTTGCTCTCGTATCTTGAGTTGAAAATAACCTGACCGAAGATCAATCTTCGAGAATACACATGCTCCTTCTAGCTGATCAAATAAATCGTTGATTCTTGGCAAAGGATATTTGTTCTTGATGGTAACCTCGTTAAGAGAACGGTAGTCAATACATAATCTTTGGGTTCTATCCTTCTTCTCCACGAACAATACTGGGGCTCCCCAAGATGAAGAACTTGGTTGAATAAACCCTTTCTGTAACTGTTCACCTAGTTGTTTCTTGAGCTCTTTCAATTCATCAACAGACATTTTGTACGGTCTCTTAGCTATTGGTCCTGATCCTGGCACCAAATCTATCAAAAACTCCACATCTCTATCCGGTGGCATTCCTGGTAGCTCTTCCGGGAATACATCCGGATACTCACATACTATTGGTACACTGTCCATGCTAACCCCCTTAAGAGAATTCAGCTTACTTCCTTTGGATTCAAAGTTTGACTTGAATTTTATTCTTTTCCTTTCTGGGGTTGTGAGTGTAACTGTACGATTGGCACAATCTAGTACTCCTTCATGTTTAGCCATCCAATCCATTCCCAAAATTACATCTAGTCCTTGGGAATCCAGAATTATTAGGTTCACTGGAAACTTATATTTTCCAAACTCTATGACTAAGTCATGACAACCTGAGTTTACTATCATTTCTCCCCCCGGAGAACTTACTCTTATAGGACACCCAATGGTTTCTACCGGCAGTTCATTTCTTTCAACAAATGCCTTTGATATGAATGAATGAGATGCACCGGTATCAAAGAGTACAAATGCTGAAATTGAATTGAGTCTGAACTTACCAGCCACAACATCCGGTTCTTCATAGACCTCCTCCACATTGATGTGGTTAACCTGTCCTTTCTGAAAAGGATTCGGCTTGTTGGGTCCTTCCACCTTCTTTTCGGGGCACTCATTTGCATAGTGTCCCATCTTCTTGCATTTGAAGCATTCAACCTGACTGATGTCCTTTTTAGGAGGTTGGCCTCCACTTCCACTACCATTTCCACCATAGTGGCTCTTATGTCCACCCTTGTTGTTCTTGTACTTGTCCTTGTCATGACTGCGGTGATGCTTGTTGTCATGACGGTTGTGCTTGCTGAATTTCCCATGTTTATGGGATCCTGAGTTGCCACTGTCATCATAGTGAGATCGTTTGTGAGACGATCCCGAGTTGTGCTTGTCGGAGTGTTTCCTCTTTCTACTCTCGACTTGCTTCATTTTACTTTCCAAAATAGCAGCCTTGTCACACAACGACTGATAAGTTGGGACATACGCCACAGACAACTGTAGGTTCAGCTCATCATTCAAACCCTCCAAGAACTTTTCTTTTCTCTTGGCATCTGTATCAACCTCATCCGGTGCGTAGCGCGCCAGATTGTTGAACTCTTCTATGTATTCTGCCACGCTGCGGTGGCGCTGTTTTAGGTTGTGAAACTCTTTCTTTTTAAGGCTCATTATCCCTGATGAGATATGAGCTGTGCGAAATCCATCTTCAAAGATGGCCCAAGTCACCTCATCAATAGGAGTGGTGATTTGGAAGTTGTCCCACCATGTGGCGGCTGGTCCTTCCAACAGATGTGCTGCAAACCTGACCTTTTCAGCATCCGTGCAGCCCACGGTCACTAAGTCTTTGTTCACAGAACGTAACCAGTCATTGGCTACCATGGGATCAGTTGTTCCCGAAAACTTTGCTGGCCTCAGACGCAGAAATCTGGTGAGCATATCGAAACCCGGAGGGTTGTTGTTGTTGTTGTTGTTGTTGTTGTTGTTGTTGGGGTCGTTGTTGTTGTTGTTGTTGTTGTTATTCTGGTTTTGGATGAATGTTGTCATCATTTGCATAAGCTGTGTTTGCGCATTCATCATTTGTTGCATTTCCGGGGTGATGTTGTTGGGGTTGGGGTTTGCGCGACGGGGAGGCATCTGTGGTTTGTTCAAATAGATAAGAATGAGATACCCATAGATGTTTCATGCACAATACAACATAAGCAAACACATAACAAGCAACATAAGAATAGAAGTTCATCAACCACATAACAAGCTCATGAGGTAACACACAAGTGGCAAGCCATCCACATGTCGGATGGTCCAATAATAAGTTCACAATAACAAGTATGAATACTAAAAGTAACCGAGTAGTCAAGTCTACTCATCAGCATCAATCTCCTCCTCGACGAAGGTAAGACCTGCGTTCTCCATCGCGGTCTTGTTCTCCTCAATCGTAGTGGTCAAGGAATCGACCTTGGCCTTGAGAGCCCTCTTCTGGGAGCGAAACCTCTCAATGACCATCTGCTGCTGCTCAAGCTCGAAGTCCTTGGACTTCAGTTCCTCGGTCATGTCCCGGATTTTCTTGTTCCTGTCCTGGACGCGTTTCTCCTGACTCTTGAACTTGCGATCCTGAGCTTCGAACCTCGTCTCCATTTCCTTGATCATCTCATCCTGCTGTGCGAAAAGCTTGTCCTTCTCGCGTAGCTGCACCTGAAGCTCGTCATTGCCCAGCATGACGTTCGTCCTGTCCGTATCTACGTGCCTGAGAAGAGTCTCTAAGTCCTGAAGATAGAGGCGTATCGGCTCCGCAGTGCTCCTCGAGTCGTCCTCAAAGTCGATGGAATCTCCATCAACATCACGCCTTCCAAAGGCGTGGAAGTGAGTGCCCCTAACCTGTCGGGAGTGACGGCCTAACAGTCGTCCTATCAGGTCCTGCATGACTACCTCCATGCCTCTCTCCCTGTCGTCGTGCATCAGCTTGAAGACGATGGCCTCCGTAGTAGGCTCAGTCTGGCGTCCGGGCTGGTTCACCTTGAAGCCCCAGAGGTCCTTCCTCTCGAACTTGGTGAGTGGGTACACCGTGATGGTAGGAAGAGGGAGATCGAGCAGAGTGGTAAGCTCAACGATACGGGGTCCGAAACGAGTAACCTGGAACTCCTCAACAGTGCTGACGGCAATAGGCATCTATTTATAAAATTGAAAAGTTAGAACAACACTTATTTAAAATGAACACAAAACAACCATCTCATACATAACCATGGAACACAAATTTCACACAAATCATGCTTACATAAATCCCTTACATCAAACAAGGTCCAACTTATTTAAGGTATCATTTTGGAAAATAAGGTGATAAATGGTGGTCCAACTAACGAAGTGTTCTTACAATCCAATCTCACGGGATCTATTATTAAACACAATGTTCCTAGAGGCAATCCACCAATCTTGCTCCCTTGACTCTATCACTAAGTCTATAACATCTCCCCTTATCTCTTGGTTGGTGTCTTCCAATTCTTGAGTAAGCTCTTTCTCTTTCTCTAAGTCCTTTTGGAGGTTGAACATTCTGCACTTGACTCTAGCACTTAGTTCTTTGATAGTCCTCCAAGCTGCATCCCTGGCTGACTCGAAGAATGTGGTGTGCATTGTAGTGTTGGTGTACATGCAGAATCCCCTTTCTTTGTGGTTGTCTTCCTTGTTTTTGTACAAGTGAAGTTGCACCCACCAATACTCCACTCCTTCATCCATCACCGGAAATCCTTTGTACACGGCTTCACCATGTGCATCCATTGCTTCCATGAGATCCTTGAGGATACTGGGAAACTCAGTTTCACACTCCAAGGTCATGGTCATGAGTGGTCCCTTCTTTACGGCTTCGTTGATGGAGTTCATCTACAAAGGAAGTTGAAAGAGATTAGAAAAGTTTTACGAGAAGAATAGACAAGTGTAGAAGTAGTTGAAAAACTTTTTCCTTAGTGGTTTCCAATCCTAGGGTCATAATCCTACAGGCAACACAGTGCTCTGATACCATATGTTAGACCCCTCCTTTATAAAGGATAGGATCCCTGTGATTGCAATGCTAGTCCCTGGATCAATGCTAGCATCCACAGTTTAAGATGAAGTACACAGATACAAAGGTCGTTTATTACATTCATTCCAGAGATAAAATATAGTCTTTTACAACTCATGGCCATAGGCCTAATACAAGAGTTTTAAGGAACAAGTAAATAAACATAAGTCTTCATCTTCATGTGCCACAGGCAAGCATGTTGAGTGTAGACTCATGACTCCTATTCATCATCGGAGTAACCTGCAACATCACAAGTTACAGCCACAGAGGGTCAATACTTTGGAATAGTATTGGCAAGTGATACCTTATTATATTTTAGGTGGACTATACTACTATATGCATTTTGGCTAAGTGTAGCTTGGCTTGCTTTGCTTGAAAATAGGTTTTTCCTATTAGTTGAAATCACTAAGTTTTTCTTTGTCAAAAACATTCCCAAGGAACCACCAATAGACATTGAGGTCCTTCACCCTTGTTCACCCATCAATTTTTATTTAGAAGTTGGAGTGATGAGATTCTTGTAGCTTCCATGTCTTGATGCTCAAAGTGTCCATTTCCTTGGACAAGGCTAAGTACTTAGGTTTTCCATCTGCAGAGGTTGTGCACTTTCCCCACCAGACTTGGTTTCCCAAGACAAGACCTTTCAGAAGCTTTTCCTTAGTCAAATGGACACGTTCCATCCTATCATCCCATCTACCACCAACTGTCCAAGTGACTAAGTTCTAGCAACCTATATGATCATGGCAGAGCCCATATTGCCAAGTGGTTGCACTATAAGCTTTCTCAACACTTGGCCTCCAAATCCCTTTGTGCCTGGGTGGCTTACCACAAGTGAGATACACAACCCAAGTCCATGGCCTTGTGTAACCACTCAACATAACCCATACTTTCCATTCCACCCAGGAGGTTCATTTGACTTAGTGGTTTTATTAGAAAAGTATAAGTCTCTTGACTTAGAATATTTTCTTTATAGTATGAGTAGTTTTTCACCAACCCTTGTTTTGCTATAAGCTAGGCTAAGCAAAGTATGGTATCTTATCTTAGGAAAATTTCCCTAGCAATTCTACTATTTCACTCTACTTAGGATTTCCCATCTTAGCACTAAGCAAAATATCATGCAAATAATTTAGCAAAATATCTAATGCAAGTACAAAACTTAGGATAGAAATGTCATGAAAATATCACTTGCCTTGGTAGTGGGGAGAGTAGCACTCTTCACAATCACAATCACTAGCAAAGTCTACACAAGAAATTAAAGCATACAATTACTCACAATTATATACAACCAAAAATAATATGAATGCATGCATGCAAGAATTTACTAAGTGGTGATTTTTTTTAAAATCCTACCAAGTATGCTCATGTCTACAGAAACTTAGCATGTCACAAGTTTGCCAACTAAACTTATTTGGCCCCAATATAATTTATCAAATTAAATCTATATCTAAAATGGCCTTAAACTTGTTCTACAAATAAAGTCATTTTTAACTGTTACTATATGCTAAATAAATTGGATATTCAGAAAGGCCTTGTTTCACTGAATCCAACGGTATAAAGTTTGCAAAAATCTAACGTGGCAATCAAAAGTTATAAGCATTTGAATTTGGATCAAATTTCTGGTTTTAAATCTAATTTCAGATCTAACCCTAGCCACGCGTCGCGCTGTGATTGGCGCGTACCGCTTCGGTTGGATCACGCTCTGCAGCCGCAGGATCTAAACAGATCGTACGCTCCAGATCGCGTACCGCTTCGGGATTAAGTGGATCTATCCTAGCGCTTCGATACAGATCCAACGATCCAAAACAACGAGCCAAAATCTGGCGGCGCTTATCGGCTGTGCGCGGCGGCGACGACCAGACGGTGGCGGCGCCGGCGGTACAGATCGCTAGGTGGATGGGGAAGATGCTCACCGAGACCGCGAGGATGTGGGGATGCTCGACGTGTGATCAGCTCGGCAAGGGGCGCTCAGGGTTGCGGTAGATTTCTCGCCGGAGTTGGATCTGGCAACGGCGGTTCTGCTCGAGGTCGGAGGCGACGTTGTAGATCACTTGGATGCCAAAGGGAGGTGTGGTTAGATGCGGAAGATTACGGAGATCATGCGAGCGTGAACGACAAGGTTCGGGGCGGTCTGGACTTACCACTAGAGCTCGCCGGAGTTCGTGCAGAAGACGGTGGCGGTCAGTCGTCGACGTTGCCGAAGCTACGGGTCATGCGAAGGTGAACGGAGGGTGTCAGAAGATGCATAGAGGTTCACTGAGCAAGATAGCGTGAATGCGAGACCGAGGGGAACTCGAGGCTCACCGGAATTCGCCGGCGCAGTCGTCGGACACGGCGGGGTTGCAGAGAGAAATGCGCGCAGCCTGGGGGCGTTCTGTGCTTGGGGTTTTGGGGAAACGAGAGAGAGGACAGAGGGGTTTCTTATAGCCTGGTCGCGAGCGAGAATCACTCTGCCAATAACTCGAATTGACGCCGTGAATTAAAACCAGAAACGCCCGCGTTGATTTGGGGACGAACGGGTCGTGCGGGTGGAGACGATGCTGACGTGGAGATGGCCCGCTTGTCAGCGAGGTGTGCGGAGTGCAGGTGGGGTCTGCTTGTCAGCGACTCAGCGCGTGCGCTTGCGCGTGAGAGGAGAAAAAGAAATCCCCGGGTGGGCTTGCTGGGCTTGATTGGCTGCTGGGCCAGATTCTGGCCGCGTGGCCTTTTTCTTTTGTTCAAGCCTTTTTCTTTTCCTGAATTCATTTTCTGGTTTGATTTTGATATGAATTCAAATCCTTTTGAATTCAAACAAAACTGGGGATCTTTGCAGGGTTCTGTGGTTTCAAATACAGTCATTTAACCAAGTGGTTATCTTGCAAGGCTTGGTCAAGTTTGGGTTTTAAAATAAACAGAGGCTTGCTCTAGTTTGCAAATTTTTGAGAAAAGGATTTTGAAACCATTTCCAAATTTGATTCTTACATTAAAAGCTTCACCTAAACTTTCCTATTATGGAGGCAAGTGAACAAATATTTAAACTTTCATATTTCAAAGGGTGATGGTCATTTTGGTATAAAATGCCCACATGAAATCATAGTTCCAACTTCTGTTTCTAAATGATTTTTGAGAAAACTCTAAATGGATGAATGATGCAAAGATGATATGAATGAGTTTTGAAACTATGATTTTTAGGATGTTACAGTTCTGTTCTAGGGTTCTTGTTCGTGTTCTGTTTTGTTCTAGGGTTCTTGTTCGTGTTCGTGTTCTTGTCCCTGTTCTAGGGTTCTTGTTCGGGTTCTGGGTGTTCTAGGGTTCTTGTTCCTCTCCTCTCTCACTGATTACTGGATGTTAACCCTAATTAGGGTTCGTGTTCTATTCTAGGTTTCTTATCCCTCTCTATTTACACTCAACTATGATAAAGTTGTGCTTAATCTACTGGTATTGCTATGATACTATGATGATATCAGTTCTATGGTTGGATTAGAACTACTGATAGTGGTATTCTATGAATTGATTACTGACTAAGTATACAACTTGCTGATGCTATGATATCAACTCAAAGGTTGATTCCATTGATACTTTCTTGGATTCTTTAACATGATTGGTAACTTTTTAATGTAATACTACTGCAAGAATTAATGTTGGTTATGAATGTTGAGCCGTGTTGAGGATCTATATATGATATTTTCTTGGTGTCTGGCTCAGGGTAAAAATTCTATGATCCATGGGAACATTAACTTGTTGTCCTAGAGATCAATTACCACAATAATTTGCTTATATATCAAATAAAAATTTAACTCTTTAGATGATGGTTGTTTTGGTCCTTAAGCTGACAGGATTATTTGGAAAGTGGCTAATAATAGGAGTGGCTCCTAACTAGCATAGGAAAATGATTTAACTCAGTTACTTGGTGAAGCTTGTAGTTGTTATTTCATATTTGGGAAATACTTATCAGGCTGGGTTACTACTGTCAATCATTATTTTTTGAGAATGATGGTCTGAAAATGGTTATCAGGCTTGTAGCTGTTATTTTAGGCTTATAGCTGTTATTTCATGTTTGAAAAATTCTGTTTGACAAATTCTGTTTTGAGAATGATGGTCCGAAAATGGTTATCAGGCTGGGTTACTATTGTCATTCTGTTTGACAAATTATGTTTTGGGAAATACTTATCAGGCTTGTAGCTATTATTTCATATTTGAGAATGATGGTCTAAAAATGGTTACTGTCATCCATTCTGTTTTGTCCAACATTCATGATGCTTCATAAAATATATAATAAAAATACTCCCTTCCTAATCTGTTTTGGATATTTTCATTCATTCTCGGTCTGTTATGGCACATCCTTAACTAATTTTCATTAATAAACTAATATTACTAATCATGATCATGGACATTAGATGTTATGGCACATGGATATTATCATTCATTCTCGATCTTTTTTTGATATTGTCATTCATTAGTGAACTAATTTTCCTAATCCGTTTTCTTTTTGCAGAAGAACGTGGAGGAGGAGGCCCGTGCACCGCCACGTCCACTTCGTTTGCAACCGCGCGCTACGTCAAGCCTATGCTCCAGGTGCTCCGCACCCTCGGTGACCACCTTTTTATTTGGTGATGTGAGATGGATTATGGTGGCTTAAGCTATGGCTGCCCCTATTTTTCTGACATGGTGGTTGGAATTATGGTGGTTTACCTATGGTTTCCACTATTTTGGTGCCAAATATGGTGGATGTAGGTGAATGTTGTGCAGGTACATTGAGTGCCAATGTTTTGCTAGATTGTCGATTAATTTCTGTTCCGGAGAATTTCTGGCACTCACGCATGACCATTTTTAGCAAAGGTCATGCCGGATTTCCGTCGTGAATTTGTGTATCTAATATCCTTTCTTTTTGCTTGTGTAGTGCTCGGTATAGCCATGTCGTCTTCTAGAAACAACAACGAAGATGATCGGGGCCAGCGAGACATAGAGGAGCATTACAGGCTCATGTCCCAGGAGCTAAAGCTGGAGGAGGCAAGGGCCAGGGCGAAGAAGACAACGATAACACCGATGATGGCGGTGAGGATATGGGCGTCGATGACCGCCTTGATAGAGGTCATGAGAGGGGCGACGTGACCACCGAAAGTGGTGTCGTCGGGGGTGGCTTGGAGACAATGACGTCGTCCAAGAGGGAACGAAAGAAGCTGCGACCGAATAAGGTCGGATCCAACTCCTCTTGCGGCTGCACGCGTGGTACCTGTTCCCCAAGGGCTTCACGAGCTTGGATCCCTAGGATAACATCGTGAACAAGTTCGCCCTCAGGAGGTTCACCAGGGATGATTGCTGACGATGAGCCATGGCAATAGATCAAGCGCCACTTCCCACGGCTTAAGCCCGAGGACTACACGCGCTTCCTAGAAAATGAGGAGCTAGACTACACCAAGGATCAGTCGACATGGGGAAATGAGCTAGCGGAGAAGAACATCAGTCACCACTGTCTCGGCTGCCATGGCTGCGACGATAAGGCGGACAAGTGGCAGAATGAGGACCAGACCTACGCAGAGAAGAGCATCGAGAAACCTTGGGCCAAGTACAAGAACCCGCTCTTCAGGGCATTTGTCGAGAAACCTTGGACCAAGGATGGGGAACTTTTCACGAGCCCTACAATGGTGGAGGGTGTTGTCTTGGTCACCGACCCGAAGGTGGTGCAAGTTGAGAATGCAGTGGTAAGCAATCTTACCGGCTTAGTAGTTTCATACTGCTCACCACAACTCGATCTCTAAAATTCTTCATGCTACTTGCAGTTCCGGAAGAAGCTAACGAGTATGGCTCCTCGTCCCAGACTTCGATGGGCAAAGTCCCGTGGTACAACCCTTTTATCAGGGGCTTGAACATCGTGAAGGAGTAGCCGCCGTTGAAGAGGCCAGCAAGAGGCCATGTCCCCGGCGCCGGAGGAGGTCGCCAGCATGTCGATTATGGCTTGGACGTGCCCACCAACAAGGACTCACTGCAGGAGAAGAAGGACCGGGAGCACGCGGCTCTATTGGAGAAGGTGGCCAACTTGGAAGCAAACTTTGAGCAGCGCGTCCAAGCTACGGTCCATGCCGAGGTAGAAACTAGGATCCAGGCAGTGGTGGCCAGCAAGGTCGATAGCATGGTGGCCAGCTGGTTCAATGTGATCATTCCTGGAATGGTGGATTCGATCTCCACTTACATTGCCAATGGCCAAACGGGACCACTCCTGCTGGTCAGCCTAGGCGGCAACAACTCGGGAAAATGTCGCTTCCTCCTACACGGGCTCAACACGCGCCTATATTGGTGAATCCACCCGCCGGCGCCAATGCAGGTGCTAGGAAGGATTCGCCGGCCATGGGGGCAGCCAGCAGCCCCTCGGTCACTTGCACGCCCTTCCTCGGTCCCTCTACGTGAGCCGAGCTCGACGCTCTCATGGTAATTAATTGAGCCTCTACGCAAATTAATTACTTTGTCGATGTCCCTCTCTGACCAACACATGCATGTTTCTTCATAGGAGCAAAGTTTTCCTTTCACCATGCTCATGTATGTGGACAACAAGCTCAAGGATTTTGTGAGGGTACACATCACGAACCCAACACACCGGCCGTTCCACTGCAAGCCAATGGACGATAGCATGCACCAGGTTGAGCTGGATCGGTCGTTCCCGGGATGCACACACTTGGTTCCTCCTCATCAACCCCTGGGTGCCGAAGACGAGCTCATGGTCGGGGAACTGAAGAATCATGTCCTTCTATGGCCGAAAACCCTACTTCGACTGAAGACCGCCGAAGAAATGGTCACTCCAACATATGTGCCTGCGGCGGCAAGCCAAGAAAGGGTCACTCCAGCGTCTACGCCTACGGTGGCAAGCCAAGAAAGCGTCACTCTAGTGTCTATGCCTGCGGCGGCAAGCCAAAGGGTCACTCCTCCACCTGCCAATGATCCTCCCGAGACCGGGACACATGAACACGACAACATGGTGGACATCGATAAGGCTCCAATCGATTCGTTCATCGCTGATTTAGAGGCTCCCATTGATGTTCCTCCTTCCGAGGCACCCGCCCATGATACCATGACGAAGAAGAAGCTCTTACCTTCTCAAGAAATGCCCGATCAGGAAGACGCTACCGCCTTCACGGCTCTGTCGCATGCTAAGGTTACTCCAAGGACACTTCGTGATACCACCATGGAGGTGATAAGACAAACCGGCACCCCTCCATGCCATAAGAACGGCAGGAAGCTGAAGCCGAAGCATGGGAAAGACGCTGCAACAAGCAAGAAAGTGGTTCTCGACAAGCTGCCGGCCAAGTGGAGGACGATGCATTATATTGCTGAACCGATCCTGCCGGACCACATTGTCAAGACGCTATCGCCGGACCTGAGTATCCTACATGATACTGTTAGGTATCTAGAGCAGTACCTTCTCCATGATAAAAATCCCTCCTACCCGCTCTTCCCGGTCAGGGTGCCCACTAACTGTGGCTTCGTCACCACCCCCCGGGTGAGTTGTTCTTCATCACGTATGAAGACATCTTTAAGCTCTTCCACATGTTACGGCTCGATCGAAACGTGGTCCGCCTGGTATCACTAAAAATAGCGCATGATATCATCGTGGAGAAGACCCCGTACCATGCTATCATGGACTCCTTCTACATGACCGTAGGCACCGTCAACAAGGAACAAGCGTTTTTCATGAAGTATATCATGGATTTCTTGGTGGCGAATAAGGACAAGACTTGCTTTCTCCTTCCATACTTTCCCGAGTAAGTAGTCGGTCGCTAAACTTCCCGCTATTACATTATTTTGTCAATTTCCTTAATAGCCAAGGATGATGGTTTATTCCAACTATTTTGCTTAGAGAGAATGGGTGCGTCCTCATCCCCTTTCAACCGTATTATTCCCATGTCATCTATCTCGACTCCGGGAGAGACCTACAGAAAGACTACACCGACGTCAAGTCTACTCTTGATAAAGCCCTCAACGGTTTCAGAGCCGCGGTTGGCCCACTCAAGTATGAGAAAAATCCAAAGGAATCTATGTGAACTCCCACGTAACCAATTTCCCCTGTTTTAGGCAATCGTCGATTGACAATGGGATGGAGCCCTGGTTCGCCATCCTACAGATGAGGGAGTACACAAAGGATGAGGAGAAACTCTTGATGCCATCCGGTCTCGAGAAAAGGTGCAGAGACATGACGTAAATGACCGATGCAAACACCAGAGCCGAGTTCCGTGCCATCCAGCGGGAGATTGGCACGATACTCAATAGGGATGTCTTGACTAGAGGTGCCACATTCAACTACAGCGGTATCCCGCTGACTAATGCAGAAATCGAGGACCGCTTAGCTGCGGTCGCCAATGGGAGGACATTCACCATGCTAGGTGGCATCCATCCCTTCTCGCCGAAGTCAAAGAAAACCTGATCGAGGCACAAAATTGTCTTCTGCAAATGTTAGTCATAGAATTACGACTAGTTTATTTTATGATTTTCTTTTTGCATACGTACCTTTCCATGCAAATGTTAGTCATAGAATTACTTGGCTATATCCGATACTTTTTATTTTTTGCATACCTATATGTTATATCTCTATTATGAATATGTGGTGACAACACTAACATTTCTTTCTTGTGTGTGTGCGCAGATGCCATGGTATGTCGTGTACGAGGGTAGGAGTCTACGACGACCGGGAGGATTGTAGGAGGCAGGTCCACCGTTTCTGCGGGAATAGTTACAAGGGCTATGCCACTTTGGAGGAGGCAGAAACTCGCTACGCGAGGTTTCTAGTGTGGCGGAGGACGGAGATGTGGAGGTGCCGATTGACTCCCTTCATCATGATGATGCTCGGAGCCACCACCGGCTCTCTAGTCTATTTGCTAGTTGGAGTCCAGTAGGTATCTGTTGTGTGAACTATGAACTGTTTGAATGTGTGAAACTGTTTGAATGTGTCATGTAACTTCGGAGACTTGTAATATTATGTTATATATGGTCACTTTCTACACTTGTGTGAACTGCTTCAATGTTATTGATGCATGGTTTGAACATGTGTGTATTTCCTGTATCTGCTGTGTGTATTCTGTCATTATCCTGTGTATTCTATCAATATTATAGTGTATTCTGTGTGTATTTCGATTTTCTTTTTTTAACTCCTAGTAATATTACCCCTAGCAAAATAGTGGAGCTATCCCTGGCAAATTATCTTTCGCCTCTACTAAACTATCACCGGCAAAACGTGGAGGAGCCGGCGATGCGTACTTACCCCCGGCGTCTGTAGGTGCTTGCTGGCGCTGGAGAATTTTACCACCGGTGAAATATGAAAGCACCAGCGATGTGGACCTACCCCTAGCGTTTGCAGTTGCTTGCCAGTGGTAGATGCATATTACCACCGGCGAAATATGAAGGCGCCGGCGATGAGGACTTACCACGGGCGAGGAGGTCGCCGGCGAGCATCGAAGCACCGACGATGAGCCTTTTCTGCTCGCTAGAGATAGGGTTTTCTCTACTAGTGAACATATTAGTACATTTTCTTCTACCACACTCATAAGAAGAAAACTGGATGGAATTTTACCTTCTTGGCATTGTGCCGAATTAAGTGGATGTGGCCTTGGGGTTCGAAGAGTAAGGCGCCGTGGGACCACACCAATGGAGAGCTCGGATTCTTGAGGAGGACAACATGACCGAAATCTTGTCCCGGTGTCATGCCATGGGTGCGGCCATTCCATGGGTCGAGCTCAGTTCGTGAGGAGGAGGGTGGGGCTGATCAGGTTCTGCCGGGTGCCGGATCTTGCTCCTGAAGGAATTCCCTCCCAGCTCCACGCCATGGCGGCGACCACAGGAAAAACCCAGAGCACCCTTAGTTGGATATAGTCCCACATTGCTTTGAAATTGAAATTAGGACTATGCCACTACTTTATCCTATTGAATTTGGAAAAAGGCAATATTGCTCTGAAATTGAAATTAGGACTATGCCACTACTTTATCCTATTGAATTGGTAAAAAGGCTATATTGCTCTGTCATAGAAATTAGAAATATGCCACTAGTTTATCGTGTTGAATTGGGAAAAATCCTATATTGCTCTGAAATTATCTCTGGAATTAAGACTATGCCACTAGTTGATTCTGTTAAATTTTGAACAATCTTTGATTGCTCTGTCCTTCAAATTATGACTTTGACACTAGTTAATTATTCAAATTATGGAAACTAACCACATATTTTTGATGCAGCAGAAGAGGCGAAAGCTCAACCCAGAACTGACGACCTTGCTAAAGGACAAGATGGCTATCCAAATGGAGAAGCTGAATTTTCAGAAAGTGTCCCATGACCACCTGAGAGAATAAGTCACCATCCTTTATGACAAGTGCCACGATCTGAAGGTGGACATCGCCGGCTGGAAGGAACTTCATGAGAAAAGTATTGCCTCGGCGTGTGCGGAGGAGGAGATCATCAAGGATCTCATGGTGGATAATCTTAAGCTTACTGATAAGCTTGACGCTTCCTAGACGGAGCGCTTAAACCAGCGAGAGGAGAACGTCCAAGTACCTGAGGGAGCAGGTAAAAACTAAAGCGGACCTTATCAAACAAACCCTCGAACTGGATATTCTCAGGAAGGAAACCGAGCATCTCCGAACCAGGCTCAGTGAAAACTATAAGTTACTCTCAAATTAGTTTGCAAACTATGTGTTCTAATAGACCAAATCATGTTTTATCCGTGTAGTAGTGATTTTGTAAACGTGGACCTCTCTCTATGCAAACTATGCTTTCTTCTCAAAGGTTATTTTTCTCAAGGATTGAGTTTGGATTAGTTAAGATATCATAATTGCAAGTCTTCTAGTTAACTAGTTTCAGATATTGCCATGGCACAAATTATTGATCTAAAATTTCCTTGATCGTCTGTAGCTTGTCCCTTTTCACCTTGCGCTCCTTCTTTAGATCCTTCAACAGATCTACAATGTAGTACTCTAGCTTCTTATTCTCTTCCATGAGCTGACCCCTCTCCCTTTCTGCCTTCTGAATCTTCTGTGCAGTTCCCACCACCAAGATCCCATTGATTGTGTCTTTTAGTTCTGAAAACAAATGCTTGATTTCCTGTTCCAGCTCCTTATTTCCTACCAAGATCTTGTAATTATTTGCAGCTGCATCACGAGCATCTGTAAATCTCCACGACCTTTTGGAGCTCATACATATCCCACAACTAGGCCAAATATTTCTTAAGTGCGTCTTTGTGGCATCCCGCAAAACCACTACTAGAAAATCGCGTTGTTTTTGTGCATTGCATCATCATGACCGCATGCTCATGTCATCATGCCGCATTGCATTTGAGCATCGTCATCATCTTGCATTTGCTTGCATTAAACTATTTGCAGAAAAACCTATTTTTTGTTTTCTAAAAAGCCCCATCTTTATTCAAACCCCAAAACCCGGGTCTACGGATTATTTTGTTTTGTCTGCTATCGGTTTGCAGAAGCTTTGTTTTAAACAAATAAAATATTAAATTATTTTAGTGGGGCAGTCGAACGGGCCGAATCGACCCGGATGACCACCCCCAGAACAAATCGGTCCACCCAAAATCCCTAGTCTACCCGGACCTATTCTACCCACCCTACCTCCACCTCACCCCAACCTATCCTATGTCGCCACCTCACCCCTCCCCAAACCCCCCACCACTCTAATTGCGCCACCTCACCTCTCTCTCCCTCTCCCTCTCAGGCCACACACACAACACACCCAAACGCACACAACACCACACAACCCCCACACACTCAGCACCCCACCAACCCCGGCCAGACCCCACCTGGCCCACCCCGACCCCGCCTGTCGCCCACCCAACCCGCGACCTCCCTCCCCGCGCTCATCTCCCTCCCGTTCTCTCCTTCCTCCCCCAAGCTTCTCCACCCCGCGCGCGCACCCGCCCTCTCCTGGCTGCGCCGGCAGCCGCGGCGCCCCGCCTCACCCTCTGCGCCCTCCGGCCGCCCCGCACCTGCCTCTCCCCGCCGCCTCGGGTCCCCCTCCACCCGCGCCCCCTCGCCTCGAGCTCGCCCCACCTTCTCCCTCTTCCTCCCGCGGCCGCCTCCACCGCGCATGGCTCGCCGTCCGCCTCCCTCCCCTCTGCGTCGCCGCGCCCCACCTCGCCCTCCGCGCGCCGCCTCGGTGACCCTCGCCCCGCGCGCGCCCCGCCTCCTCTTCTCCGGCCTATCCCGCCGCCTCCGGCCCACCGCCGCGGCCGCGTCCCCACCTCTGCATCGCCGCTCGCCCTGCGGCCCGCCTCCCGCTGCACCTCCTCCCGCGCCGATGCACCCCGGCAGCCTCCCCGACGCCACCAACCCCTCCCGCTCCCCATCGGCCTCCTCTACCGCCGCCTTCCACCCCCCCTCTCTGCAGCGAGCCGCACGCGCCGCCCTCGTCCCCACCGGCGCCGGCCCCGACCATCCGCCGCCGTGGCCGCTCCGCCTGCCGCCAGTCTCCCTCCCCGTCGGCGCGCTCGCCCGACGCCAGCCGCCGCCCGCCTCCTCGTCTGCCGCCGCTCCCGGCCGCACTAGCATGCACGTCCTCGTCGCTCGTTGCCTGTTGTCGTCCCCATGGCGCGGACGACGCCCCGGATCGACCTGCGGCACCGGCGTCGTCGAGCTGTCACTGCTGCAAGCTCAACTGTGAGGAACTTGTGGTGGTGGAGATGTATGTGTCAAGATGACGATGTGGCACCACGTCAAAGAATATCTCCGGCTCCGACGGAACAAGGGTGGATTATGCCGATGATGCGGACCTCGGCAGACAAGAGCTACCATTGATCAAGGACCCTCGAAACATCAAGGCCTTGTTCATGGACCCGATGACCAAGATCTACATCACGGAGCACCAAGAACCCCTTCATGGAACCGGTGGCCGAGACCCTGAAGGCCGATCCGAAGCGCCAGGACCCGAACCTGAAGAACGCCAAGATCGCCGACGCGGATACGCCAAGTTCCTCGCCTGGATGCCAAGACCGACTCGATGGCGCGGGCCCGACAAGAGCGACAGCAACCAGGGCGAGTCCGATGCCCCGACGCCAGACCAAGTACTCCCTCCCGGAACGCCAAGATCTCCGCGTGAGACGACAAGACCGACAACATGACTCGAAGACCCCGGAGGCGCCAAGACCTACCTCCATTATCCGAGAACGACCCCGTCAAACCCTGAACCCCGAGACCGGACCCTGGACCCTGTCGAACCCCGCACCCCAGAACACCAAGATCGTCGAACCCTGATGTGTGAACCCCTTCCCGAAACCCTATTTTTATAATATAATAACAACTTGTTGCATATTAATTGCCATACTTGCATGCATATTTGTGTGGTTTGGGGGCCTTATGCCGATTCACCATATAATTAAATATGGGGCCCATATGCGGGCAAATCTAGCCTTATATTGGCCTCATTTAAATTTGTGTAGAGAACCGGTAACTTATCGTGCCATGTTAATTCAACATTTAAATGGCGGGGTAGTCAAATAACTAGAACCATATATTTAATTGTCGGGACCCCGGTTCCACTTAATATGACCTAATTGCATCGCACCTTTGCCATGTCATACATCATACATGCATCATGCCCGATCTTTTGCCGTAGTATTGAATATTGCATCTGGTGTTTATTCTAGTGTTTTGGTTCTTCGCGGATAAGGCCGTTGAGTTAATGTGAGCTTCGCCCCGATCTTCGGATGAACCTTCGGCAATGTTTTCAGGCGAGCATCTCACCCCCTTTCTACCTATCTTACTTTTATAGTATTTATTCCCTCCTGTTGATCTATTGCTATCTGTGTTGCGATGCTCTAGTTTTCGTACCCGTGATATCCCTTGCAGCCTTATATTGCCTTGGACACATCCTACTACCTGTTGTTTGGTAGGTAGTTGGACTTGCGCGTCGTAGTCGCCTGCTCGAGTGCTGTTGCGTGTCGCCGAGTACCACAGCTGTTGGGGTATTGCCGCATGTTCAATGTTGGAGATGATCATGGTTTTACTTATTGTTCACTTTAATTACTGTTTAACAACTAAAATTGAAGTAGGTAAGCAGAGGCACCGGTGGGTGATAGATAACATTTGGTTTCCGACCGCCCACTTGTGTCCCGTAGGACCCCGAGTTCTTGCCACCTGTTTCGAGATCGAGCGCGCTAACCACATGTGGGGAGATATGGGCCCCCCATCGATTTAGTACCTGATTTCAAAGTATTGTACTGGGGGCCACAAGTAGTTTGGGGATTTATTACTATCCTGTACTTATGCCATGCTTTACTGCTTTATTTACGATTGTGTGAGGAGCACGCTGTACTGTTTTGGAAGCGGAGTGTTTTTGCGGTATCGACAGTCCCCGTTTGGGGATTTGCTGTCGTTTACAGCCACTGTCGCAAACCCTGAGTCCGTCTCGGAGACCGTCCGACTTCGTTGCGGGTGTACTTAGTGGGGTGGCCCCCCGTGCTTGCTTTGGGTCTGGGAAACGTCATGACTTAGGCCCCGCCGACATACCGATGGGTGTATGTTAACTGATCTGGCGAAAAGGGTCGAAGTGCGTGTGGATACTTTGGTGCACCCCTGCAGGGTTTAATCTTTTCGAGAAGCCGTGTCCGCGGTTATGGACGACTTGGAGCACAGTGCTTGATCATAGAAAACTATAACTAAAGTTTTCTGTTATAAATTGACTTGTATCCGATATGACTAGTAATCAGCTTCACCACAACGGAATGGCTAAATAAAAGTACCAACAACTGCTGGGTTTGGGATATCTCATGCTATCGTATATTTGACTAGTAAGTGTCGCAACTACAACGGAACGAATAAATATAACTGCCCACTGTTTAATTTATCAGGACGATTATCTATACCTGACTAGTAATTGCCGCAACGATAACCGAATAAATAAAACTGCCAACTGCGTGAGTTCCTCGGTTGACTTCCTCGTTTGGTCTCGAGGGGGGAAACACCAGGATGGGTTTGTTTGGTGATAGCTTCAGGTTGGATCCGGATAGGTCATTCTTATCCCTCTCTGATAACCGCCAGTTGTATCGAGTCTCTATAGGTTGTATAGTGCATGCTGCCACTGCCGCTCAGTCCACCATACCTATGTAGGCGAGGACCGCCGAATTCTAGTCTCGCCGTGTACTGGCCTCAGTACTGACGCTCCTCTTTTCCTTTGCCCTTTGTCGGCACCCCTTTTGTTTAAGCAGGTCTGAGATCGACGTCGTTAGCAGGGTTACCCTTCCGGCTTGGCCTGGTCAGGGTTATGGACGCCATTGGTTATTCTTCAGGGCTCTTAGCCCCATTTGCATCTTGTCCGTAGTCGGACGCTCTATCCTTTTAAAGGTGATTTGGATCTTTGTACATTATATCTGTATTCTTTACTCATCGAGTCGCTGTTGTATATATATATCTGTTCTGTGGGTCCCATCGAGGACTGTTGTGTAATGTTATTACTTCGTTTTCCACCCGCACGAAAGTGCCTGGTGGGCACCTTTGAATCGTTTCTATGCGGGTTTGGCGGGTTTCGCTAAAACTTGCATAGGTCCGATTCTGAGGGTGTTACAGTTTTGCCACTCAAGATCCACCCACTCTACTGCTTTACACACCAGGCCAACCTAAAAAAACACGGGACCTAATTATCAACATAACACTACACAATTTTCTTCATATCGCCATTGTAAATAATGAAAGCAAACCTGATTTGTACAACCCAAAAACCTTCTTCCAGTGTTATTGCCTTGAATTGCAACATATTTCCTCAATTTTAATCCATGGTCACATGGTACTTCCCAATCGAGTTATAGGCCCTCCCAATCGGGGTCGTAAATCGTGAGTGGTACCTATAAGGAAACGAAAAGCTAGAAATAAACATGATTTCATGCTCATTTCAAGTCTTGGGTCGAGGTAATTACCAATGCCTAACCATTGCCAAGAAAACAGAGGAACTCACATCGGGGAGGGAAGACTCGATGTCGGAGAGAAAGCTGTCACTACTCGACTGGTCGTCCTCGTCGTTCCAAGGCGGCATGACGAATGCGGCCACAGTGACGCGTCGGCAATGGTGAGGAGAGATATAAAGTATGGGCGTATAATTTGTTCTTGTACTTTGTGTCATGTAGAAGTCAACGTTTATTAGCAATACCTAATACTTGAAAATTTTGGTAACATGGTCTAGAGAAATGATGGGGGAAGATACTTGAATGATGGAGAATTGTGTTTTCAGGTTTGTGCATAGCGTTCATTGTGCTAAAGACTATCAAAAGTATCTTTTAGATCCAAGAATGGAAAAGACGATCCAATGGACAACAATGTTGGGATTCGTGAGTCTTGATCTAATGCTCAATATTCAAAGTTATTCATAAAATGCATTTGACTAGTAAGTTGCACATGTCTTGAACATGTGTGAGAATAAGATAATAGAAGTATGACATATCATTTTTTTTATAAAATCATAATACGTGGTAAGATAAGATGTGTTCTAAGCAGAATGCAATCTAAATGTAAACGAAGAGAGTACTACTACTTCCGTACAAAAATGTATAGTAAGCTGCATCCCTAAAACTGATCCATTAATATTCCATAGGAGTATGTGGGAGGGGCCAGGGGAAACTGTATACCTTCCTTTTCCACAACCGCTCCTGCATGCATACATCTCCCAATCTTCCCAGTAGTTCTTTTCCAGAAGGTTGCCGTCGTCCAGCTGTGTGTGGGCATAGATTGCCTGGTCTACTAGATCTGCCAGGACGACAAGCGATGCTCCAAGCTAGCAAAGTTTCTTGCGGACCCTAACATTTCCTTTGCAGGCATCGACATCGGCAATGATGGTATCAGGCTTAGGCGTTCTCTACTGCTAGTGACGAACTTCGTGGACATACAAAAGAGGTGGAAGCCTGCCGGCTCCATGAATGAGAAGGATTCTTTGGCTGACTATGTTGTGGCCCTCATAGACAGCCGTTACAAAGCCATGAAGGAGAGTAAGAAGGATGTGGACCACAAGCAGTGGGAGAACATGCCCCTGACCGAAGAGCAGATCTAATATGCAAGCCTCGACGCCTACACGGCCTACGAGGTATACAGGAGGATAGTGGAATTTGAGAGGGGTCAACAAACTCTTGAAATGTTCAACAAAAAAAAACTAAATAAGAAGAGGAAGGGCTAGAGCAAGCAAACAAAATAAGAAGAAGACGAAGACTCAAAATGGTACACCATGTGAGACATATGAGTATATCTTTGCATTTTGGTATATCCTTGCATGACACTCCGTACAAGTTAATGCATGTATATACTATAGTAGTACATAAGTAGTATCATGTAAGGGGCGGAGGTAAGAATTAAATGCAAGGAATCGCATCAGTTTTTTTAATTTCACTGTAGAGTGCTAAGAGTGTAGGTTTAGGAATCATAGCACGCCACTACACTGGAAGGAATCGCAGAAGTTTCTTTTAATTTTATAGTGGTAGAGCCTTTCTTTGAGTAATTCCATCTATTATACTGCTGAAGGACAGAGGGTTTAATGTGCACCAGAAAAACTAATAGTAGCAGTGTGAACTGGAGTACAAGAGGGAAGACTCATATAAACTAATAATACCAGTAGAATAGAAAGATGAAGTTTTGATGATTGCCTAGATGTATGTCAAGTATAAACATACATACCTTACATACCTGCTACTACTACTAGCAAAAAAACACCATCCCTACTGCGGAAAGGATATGATTTCTTCCAACCAAACTACATCTACTACTAATCCACTACTCTACTACTACTAATTAACTACGTACTCCATACAACTTACTATAGTACTCATACTCAGGAGAGTACATCCACCGAACTATCAATCGGAAGTTAAGACTTAATAAAAAATACTAATCCATGTACAATATAGTACTCCAAAATCCACCCTTCATCGTATACCAACAATCTTGCTGTACCTAAACTAATTAACAGCAGGTTGACATAGCCACTAAAATCGACGCGAATGAAGAAAAACAACTCCTTTGATGTAGCAGGACCGAGCAGGTAATGCGGAAACGCCACCAGGTAAGACGTAAGATCCTCAATCGAGACGTCGCCCGACTTAGTGGAGCTCGGTGCCTCGAGATGCACAGTCACGATTCCGTTCATCCTCCTTACGTATGACCACGAGAGCGGCGGCGTGCATTCCACCCACATCCTCACCCTGTACACCGGCGAGTGGGATTGTCCGGGCCTAACACATACCACAGACATGAGGGAGACCGTGTATAGCATGCCAAGCGTCAGGATGAACACGGCGCTGACCTGCTCCCTAACGAGGATGAGTCGGCGGGACGCCTCGCCTTCTAGTGGTATGGCTCCTGGAACTCTTTATTGGTGGCATACTGGATCTTGTGCACTTGGATCAAGTGGACCGCTATGAGGTGGGTGACAAGTGCCGGCAGCGGGGCAGCAAAGTTGTATCTGGCCCCCCTGCAAGTGCACGGGGCATACCGGCACGTGATTACGTGCCCGTGGTGTTCGTAGTATGGCAGCAAGCTCCTGTAGCCATTGTGGGCGCACTTGACCCTAGCCGCTAATAGGACGGTGTCCATGGCGGGCTAGTGGGTGAATCCGCCACTAGGGTGATCATACTTCTATCAGGAGGTGGTCTTGTAGACGGAGATTAGATGAATATCCATGCACTGGAGAAATGGAAGTCCGAAAAATAAAATATATGCAGGGACGAATCGACAAAATTACAAAGGGAGCAATCTTGTAGACCTGCCGGGGCTTGAGGGTTGGGAGCAAGAGAAACAATTAACAACGGTGGCTTCTACAGAGTGATGATTCCAAGCATTGAAATTTGGGAGGGCAGACATGTGTACTCTCTGATCCGGCCTTGAGTCGTTCCCTTCTTTTTATACCACCGTTGATAATCAATGAAGCTCTACCTGATTGATTTTTCCTTCATGTCCTAGGGTCCTTTTTGTATATTTTGAGGCCTTATCTTCAAATTCCTAGTTTAGTTGGACAAGATTAGATAGCGGCCTTTTATATTTGTGCACCATCATTTTATTTGTAAGTGGAACGTGCCTTGCAAGTGATACTCACATAATAATAAAGTATGACATATAATAACTATATAAAGTTATGCTCTGTAATATCATAACTGTAGGGCGTGTATACTATATAGATTGTGGTGGAGTCAAGTGAACGAAACCTAGCAAGACTATATGAGAGTTACAACCTAATTAATTAGGCCTTGCATGAAACCAAAAACATGTTATTACCCACTACTATGAAGGTAGTAACATGAAATAGTAACATGTCAAAGATAGTCTGTATGGGAGAGAAGGAAAACATCAAGCCAGAGCTCATTTTTTGGTGGAAGCACGAGGCAAACAGAAGCAAAGTTGGGCTAGACCAACACGGGCCATAACTTTCTTTGCATTGCTGCGCCTGCACGATTATACTCCATTGTGTGGAAGCTTACGTGGGAAGGAAGAGAAAACCATTGTGCAGAAGCTGCGATGCTTCCCACCTAAACAAGTGCCACTAAAAGGCATAGAGACACCGAATGCATAGTGGAGCAGAGCAGGCAATGATGCATTGAAGAGGAGAGGGGGAGGATGTTCTCCTTCATCCAGGTGCCTTTTCTCTCATGAAAGACACCGACGAGACATAATTTTGGGTGGAGGACCCCTTCTTTGAAACAAGGCAAAAGATTTGCGATGGAAGGAGCCTTTTGCCTTGCCAGCTGTACAAGATCGACTAGGCACCAAAAGATGAGTACTAATACAAACAGGAGTACTAGTAGTTGCTCAGTTCCATAGTTCCATCTAGGAGAAATAATGGCTAATATAAGTACAGTAGTTTGTTAGGTACCTTCTTGGTTCCTAGAATGCCTCCTTGTCACATAGGAGTAAAACAAGTTGGATGAATTTCATTTGAACCTCCAATTAAGTGGGATACCACTGAGCGGGTGTTCCTTGACCTATAATTTATCCATTTCGCGTTCTAAGAGCACCCTGTCCATAACAACATATCTCTAGCTCCTACCAGTAGTGATCACCGCACGCCCGTCATCTCCCATGGCAATCACGACTTCATGATAACCTTTGTACAATTCGTTGGTCACACGCTAATTTCTTTCTTCATACAGATGATTCTTCAAGACATTCTGACTATAATCTAGTGAGAAGAATTGAAACCAGAAGAAAACAATTATCTGAAGTTTAGAGCTTGTTGACTGGTGAAATAGTAAGAAATATGCCTACTTGATTCATATTATTATAGAGAAAATAAATGTAGGATTGCAATGTTATGCCCACTCCAATCCTACAGGAATTCATACGAACCAAAGTTTGTTTAACTCTTATTGTAGTAGGACAAACATAGTATTCTAAAAAACATGTGTGAGTGGATGTTTGATTTCCTATGAAATCTAGTGCGAAGGAATCCTTAAAAATAATTCCTATGGGAATCAATACTACAAGTGTAAGAACCATCTTGGTAAAATTTCCTATATACAGATTTAATCCTACAATTTTCCTAGGCACATCTTTTGAATCATACGGCTACTTACCATCTTGCCCCTGCGTCGCCGAGTAAAGAAGAGGTTGGTTTGCATACATAGAAAGGTATGTCAGGTTCGATCTGGGAGACTTTATTCTCAATAAAATCCCACCTTCTGTATGATAAACGCACATTATTTCCATAAACGATGTACCTTTCGAACCAATCTTTCCTCTCATAAGAAGGACCTACATGAAAGAAAAATAAATCTTAGAGAGGAGTATATTGTTGCATAGTATAATTAATTTCATAATCAAAGTAAAACATTACCCCTTATAGTCGCAAGTTTTTCCTCATTACTATCAGTTACATAAAAGTCAGTGTAGTAGATCTCATCATCGCTGGAACTGTCCATGATTTTCTACCTTGCTTGGAATCGGAACATATAAATGGCACTACAAGGTACTTATTATAGAACTAAAATGCATGGAATTATAACCAGTTAAAGTGACAAAATGATATCCCCAGCAGCAAGCAACTTGTTTCGTCAATGATTCACTTTGAATGAGTACATCAATCTCAATATATTTGTATTTATGCAGATTTAAACTATCGGGAAAGAAATAGAGGGGACTGAAAGAGATCCAAAAATTGGTTTGGAGACATAAAATAGAATCAGTACAAAAAAGAAGAACTACGAATGTTTTCTATACAAGGGAGAGATGAAGATCGTACCTCACTATTTTGGGTCACAGTCGTCCTAGCGGTGACATGAAGATTGATATGCGCAACGCTAGAGATGACGAGTGTGGGGATGGGAAGCAGCGGTGAGAGGAGGCAGCGACGATAGGATGAGTGTGTTTTCAGGATGACGGTGGACGGATTGGGCAATGCAGAGGTGGGTAGATGAGTAAAAAAGAACGGACTTGTGGGCCCAACATATGGCGGGTCCATGTGACTTCGGCCGTTGCTTCCTCGGTGCATGATGAGAAATGGAATAACTTCAGTATATAAGAGTAAAATATAGAAATACTCGCCAGGTCCTGATGAAGTGCATTAAAAATGTAAGTTGGAATATTTTAAGCATGGAAGATTACAGAAGGATGGAGAAGTGTGTTTTGAGGTTTATGCATGGTGTTCATGGTTTAGACCAATAGTATAATCTTGTAGATGCTACTCATGACATAATCTACTGTTGGGATTAGCTAATTTGTATCCAACTTCAATTTTCAAAGTTATTTGTACACTATACTTACTAGTAAGTTGCACATTTCTTGCACACTCGAGAAATGACAAAGAAGATTCTATAATTATTGAGAAGTATTTTTTGAGGTTTGTGCATAGCGATCATTGTGCTAAAGACTATTAATAGAATCTTCTAGATGCTAGAATGGATAGAAGTAAGATCAACGGTTAGCAATGTTGAGATTTGTCTGTCTTGATCCAACGTGGTCAAAGCTCAAAGTTATTTGTACACTATATAGTGCTAGGATTATATAATAGGTAAAGGTCAACAAATTATAAATTTGGTGTATATTTGGTTCTTGTACTTTGTATTATGTAGAAGTCGATATTTATTAGCTAATATACCTAATACTTGAAAAAATTGGTAACATGGTTTGGAGAAACGATGGAGATGATTTTTGAATGATGGAGAAGTGTGTTTTGAGGTTTGTGCATAGCGTTTAGTGTGCTAAACACTATCAATAGTATCTTCTAGAAGATGCTAGTAGAATGGAAAAGAAGATTTGACGACTAGCAATGTTGGGATTCACAAGTCTTGATTCAACGGTTAATATTCAAATATATTCGTACAATATATTGTGGTAAGACTAGTAAGTTGCATGTGTCTTGCATGTGAGAATCAGATAATAGAAGTATGACATATTATTTTTAATATAAAATTATAATAGGTGAAGATCAAAAAAATAATTATAATTTAGAGCCGTCCATAGAGTAGCAGGTGTGTATATAGTTCTTGTACTTTGTATTATGTAGAAATCAGCCTATTAGTTACCTAATACTCGACGTGCTCTATAGAAATGACGAAGATGTGATTCTAGAATTATCGAGAAGTGTGTGTTGAATTTTGTGCATAGCGTTCATTATGCTAAATACTATCAATAGAATCTTCTAGATGCAAGAATGGATAGAAGATCCAACTTAATTTTTAGCAATGTAGGTATTTGTTAATCTTGATCCAACGGTCAAAGTTTAAAGGTTATTCGTACACTATATAGTGGTAAGATGAGATTATATAATACATTAAGCTCAAAAATTTATAAATTTGAACGACATCTATGGGTATATATTTGGTTCTTGTAATTTGTTATCATGTAGAAATCGACATAGAAGTCAATGTTTATTAGATATACCTTATACTTGAATTTTTTTGTAAAATGGTCTAGAGAAATGTCTGAGAACATTCTAGAATAATGGAGAAGTGTATTTTGAGGCTTATGCATCGCATTCATTATTCTAAAGACTATCAATTGAATCTTCTAGATGCTAGAATAGATATAAGATCCTGCGGTATGCAATATTGGGACTTGCCAGTCTTGGTCCAACAGTCAAAGTTCAAAATTATTCGTAACCTATATAGTGGTAAGAAACTATATTACCTTATCTTACCATCTTATTTTATCTTATCTTATCACTATATAGTGACTAATTACTTTCAACTTTGACCGCTGGATCATTCTATAATCTTCTTAGACATTTCTCTATACCCTGTTACCAAACTTTTCAAGTATTAGGTATAGCTAATAAACATTGAATTCTACATGATACAAAGTCCAAGAGCAAAATATACACCCATAATTTATAGATCGATCGAATTTATAATTTTTTGATCTTGACCTATTATATAATCTTATAAAGAACTTGAATCCTACCCCCTCCATCGAAGAATAACTAACTTTGTTTTGTCTATATTTGAATGTATCTAGATGTTAGTGTATAAATGCGTTCTAATCTAAACAAACCTAAGTCAGTTATTTCTGGACAGAGGGAGGACAAAACTCTTGTTGTTTTTTATGTATTGACCGCCTCGGTACCTTAGAGACTCAAATGATGTTTCGAGTTTTTTAAAAGAATCTATCGTGCTTACTTGTAGTTCAAATTTGACCTAATTTTGATGAATCGACAGAAATTCGTTTAAGCGGGCGTGGCCTAGGAAACTTGAAAATTACTAGTAAACATTGTAACCTTCAAAAGGTAATTGTATAACTTTAAGAGCAATCTTTCACTTACTCATAGTTCAAATTTTACCTGATATTGACAAATCGGTTTAAATTAGTTTATGTGTGTGAAGTCAGCTAGTAGGAAGCTTGAGAACTTAGAAAATTTGGTAATCGTAAGTGAAACATGGTCCAAATTTTGTTTAGAAACCGCTTGTGGTATTCCAAGCCATATTCACCGTTCTTTCTCTTAAGAAAATAAATTATTCATGCGGAAATGTTTTTTCTACTTATTGTCTCCAAAACAAATACTAGTGACACACTAAATAAATCACGGGAAAACAATTACGTGTTAAAATTTTATGAAGAAATACGGTGTTGTTGTGAGAGATGTAATCAACCAAACATAAATAGATCATCTCATTGTTTGAAAAAAAATCGTTCGATATATGGTTATGTGAAGAAAGGTCAAACCATTAATCTCATGATAATACTAGGTGCATTAGTTAAACCAAAATGCATTACTAACCACTCATATAAACCAAACTTAGTCTTACATGTAGTTTTCCATTCATCCCCTTCCTTCATCCTAATTTGATGATAACCACCATGCAAATCAATTTTAGAGAAAACAACAGCACCACTCAATTCATCTAACATATCTTCTAAACAAGCAATACGATTATGATATCAAATAATTATGTTATTTATAACTCTACAATCTACACGCATGCGCCATGTACCATCTTTATTAGGAACTAAAATAATAGGAACAACACAAGGGCTTAAGCTTATATGAATATACTCTATGTCGAGAAGCGCTTGTACTTGTTTCTAAATCATGGGAAAACAATTACGTGTTAAAATTTTATGAAGAAATACGGTGCTTTTGTGAGAGATTTAATGAACCAAACATAAATAGATCATCTCACAATTTGAAAAATCTTTGTTGGATATCTGGTTATGTGAATGAAAGGTCAAACATTATGTACAAACAATTTATGTTCAAAAACAAGTTTATTACAAACAATTAAAACATTCACAAATTAAATATTTGATGGGAAAATATTTAGGTACTTCTGTAAAAACATTGACGTTTTATATGAAATGAGTCTCTTACATTTTGGAAAAAAATGAGTCTCTTATATTATAAATGTTTGATGTAACCAAAAAATATTGCGGATGGCTAGTGGAGGGGGGGACCGGGGATACTACTTTGCATCCTGAAAGATCGCAGTGGAAGGCAACACGGGACCCGATTTGCATGTCATCACCGCGATTCGAAAAGATCACCGAGAGGGGCATTTCGAGTGAATGGTGGCCAAACAAAATATTTTCAAATCTTAGCCGTTATGTCAGGATATTCTGTTACATTAGTACATGTCGTGCCCCTGCCGTGCCCCTTATAAGTCACCATCCATGTGCCGCACGGGCAAATACATTTTTGTACTTTCCTAACCACCGCTACTAAATCCGGCGGCGGCGTTCCTTTTTCTCCCTCCCCCTACATTGAATCTGGTTCGGCGCCAGCGACAGTAGTTTTTCTGTACTTTCCCCGCCCCTCCCCCACCCACCCACCCACCCACACACACACTGAATACGGAGGCGACATGTCAAGCGAGGCTGAGGTGGTAGCTACGTCTGCAACTAATTCTGCTTTGTTGGAGCCAGCGTCTCGGGCACAACGCCAGACAAGCGAAGCATGTGACACCCCCAGGATCAGGGCTAAACAAATTCCAGATCTCTGTCTGAAATAAGCTTAACCTTGAGCTCGAGAATATCCAGTGAAGAATAGGTAACACAGCAGTGACCCTACGACACAAAATTTATTACTGCAAGCTCATATCTGAGCAGAGAACCAAATTATTACAAGCAGAGGTCACTGACCACAAACACCAAACAATGGGAAGGCAAATTATGCTATTAAGTATAACAAACTTAACAAATGGCCTAAGAGGCCTGAAGCATAACGATGACGTCCCAGCCCATAGATTCCAGGCTGCCGGCCGGAAACCCCAAGCTACTCGTCGATGTCGATGTAGTACAGAACTCGTCTTCAGGTGAACACTTACTATGCCAAAAGTATCAACAAAGCAAGGGTGAGTACGGGGTGTACTCCGCAATACTTATAGATGGTGGAGTTTTTTGCATAAGGCCATCTTTGTTTATAAACAAGAGAGAGAAGAAGCTCGTCTAATCAGAATATTTTGAAAGGGGATAAGGGAGCGACATATCCAAAGTATTGATCATCCTCTTTTGATATCCACCAAATCATCATCATCTGAACTTGGATCACCCCCTCGTACCCATGAGGAAGCATCCTTAAGCACAAGTTGATCTGTCAAGTTTTACGATTAGGTTCATGTTCTCTATGATCTTGAGTCTGGTCGCCAAGTCGTTCATAACCGTGAACATGGATTTTCTAAAATATTATTACCCTGTAGGGGTATACAAATTTATCCACACGCACTAACCTTCTCTTAATGCCACATGATTAGCCCTCTTCCTTGGAAGGCCGGCATAGGGTGGTTACACACGACCTTCACCTTGCTTTCGCCGAGACCATGAGTCACGCAATAAGTATGGTTCCGCCGCAACTGGTCAAATCCCGAAGCCGGTACTTAAAGATGTGAGGCGAGGTTGGTTTACCAGGGGCGCTATCTACCCAAAGCAACCCGGTCCACGCTTCCCTACATGTTATGAATGCACCTGCACCCGACAAATCTTTCAAAAGGTTTTCTATGCATATGTCGAATGGAACGCTCGAACTATGTGACTCATGGAATCTACTAGGCAAGTTTATTACTCGTGAGGTTGTCCAGGCCCCATGTGGTTGCACGCTCGTCTTGGTTCCAAAGGCAAGAACTCAGGTCCTAGTGGTGGCGAGCATGGGACTAGAAAAACCACATCCCACCGTGGCCTCCCATACAAGCCTTAGCATGTTTAATCTCATATCACCTCTGATATTATCTCATCTCGTTCTCCTGTCATACTAGATTCTCTGCATCTGATACATCATGTAGATGGACCAGAACTGATAGATATGCATGGCTAAGCAGAACACAGATGATAGCTCTAGCAGTGCACACGAGCCAAACCTAGTTATGCTAGGAGCAGTGGATCAGGTAATATAAGCTCAAAGGGAGTATGCAATAGATAGGATACTCTATCTATCGATAAAAGACCACAGTAGAATCTTATGCAACATGGCAGAATTGAAATGGTTTATAAATCATAGGATTATATCATGGTGGGGCTATGCTTGAATTTGCCCGTTGATAACTGATACGCAGATCTTCGGGAACCTTGTATTTGACTTGGTTATAGTTGGTCAAATATTTTTTCGCCGATATTTTGTCTTCGATCTTTGATGGTATTGTCCTCGGGCTTCGATCTCGATCTTGATATCGTATTCTACCGAAGAAGAAACAAACACCGAAAAGAGAGGGAAACAATCAACACATGGCATCGATGCAATGCTCAAGCAATGATGATGATGATATGGCAAGTTGAATTGTATTTAATTAAAAACCTAAAGAATGCTCGACAGTTTAAACAGGGTTCCGAGGGGTGCAAACCCTAACTCGGGGAAACTCTGGAGTCATATGAGAGGGGTTGGTTAGTTCACTAATTAAACTTGTCTTCTAAGTTGTTGAACGATGCATGATTATAGCTTAAAGAGATAGCTCTCATTTTTCTGAACATTTTGATATATTATTTGTATTTTTCTAATTTATAAATAATTACTTATTGAATTTACAAGTTTTATACCAATTTCAAAAATTATTAAACCATTTCTTAATTTAAATAAAACTGGATATACTTTTTACACAGAGGGCTGGGCTAGCCCTAGAAACAGACAGGTGGGGCACTAGCCACCTCAGCCTCCACGCAGGCAAAGTGGGTCCCTGGCCGGGTTTGACTGGGTCAAACCCGCGTTGGCTGATGTCACGGTAACATCAGGATGACGTCACCGTGGGATTGCTCCCAGGTTGAGCATGGATCGGGGGATTGGCTGCACGCCTGGGCTCGAGGTTGGTCTCGTTCGATGTGGCTCAATGGGGTGGACCAAAAACTGGCAGCGACGCTGCAGGATGACCACCAGAACATGGCCGACGACGGCGGACAGCGGCAGACGCACGACGCAGCCATGGAAGAAGGCGGCAGGGAGAGGGAGAAGAGCACGGGCGTGCTCAGAGGCTCACCAGGAACATGTTGATGGGGTCAGAAAAGCTCGGGGAGGCCGGAAACAGTGGCGTAGGCGGCTGCCGGAGCTCGGTAAGAGGAGGTCGTTGCGGTCGATTCCGGTCGCGTGAGGCCGATTCCTTGGACGAGGTAGGGCATGGCGACGAGACGGAGCTCCTCGGCATCACGGCATGGCTCAGGGAGGCCGGAGGCGTCGGGGACACCACGGCACCTGTGGGCTAGGGTTCCGGCCGGATAGAAATTGGGGCAAAAGAGGGGATTAGGGTTCATCTTGGCGGCGAAGGAGTACTTGTAGACGTCGTCTAGGACGGTAGCGTGCATCGCGGCACAGGCGATAATCGTGGTGCAGGCGGGCAACTGCGGCGGTGCCACGCAGCTGCTCCGTCGTCGGTGACGAAGACAACAGGCGGACAAAAGGATTGAAGGGGTACGCGGCCGGGGTGGGCTGCGTCTGGGCTGGCTTGGGCCCCGGGGTGGGCCTTGGGAAAGGAAAAGAGGAGAATGTTGCTGGGCTGCTCGGCCTGGTTGCTCTGCTCCTCTCTTTTTTTTAGCAAAAGTTTTTCAATTTCTGTTTTTCATTTCCCTTTTGTATTTTCATATACAAAACTATTTTGGGCATTTCAAAATGCCTTAGATTTTGTAAAACATTTAAAATAATGTGAGGCCCTTTTAACATTTTGGGCTTCACAACTTTTTGACCATTTTCAAACTATTTGAAACCATTTGAATTATTTACAAAGAGGGGGGGAATATTAGGGTTTGAGGCTTTCATTTATTTCTCTTATGCACAATTTAAAACATGATGCTCATGCAATGCACAATCAAACCCTAAATAAGAGATTAGCTAGAACTGGGGTGTTACAACTCTATCCCCCTGACGAGAATCTCGACCCGAGATTCCAAAGGTAGGAAAGAGACAGAGAGAGAAAGAAACAGGGACATTCTAAAGATAAGAGAGAAACACACTAAAAAACACAGAGTATCTCATGGTCAACTCATGATGGAGTGTTTAGAAACAACTCTGAGGTGACGACATGAAACACATCAAGGTAAAGGAGGAAACAAAAGGAGATGGTTTTAGATAGCTGGTCTTCATAAGGATTGAGACCATGGAGCTCAGAAGGGTTAAACTTCTGAGAAAGAAGGTTTCAACAGAAAGAACATGACCACAGACTTCGATAAATGAACCTCTACTAAACGACTTAAGTAGAGATTTCAGGTTGTAGAGATATGGATCAACAAAACCAAGCTGTTGAACTACTTTTGACACCGAAGGGTCACTTTTTCGTTCAACAGAAGGCCAAGACAGAAAAGTGTTTTGTGGAGAGGACTCATAAGAGTCTTAGGAAACATGTATCAAAAGAAACTATTGATTACTAAAATCATAGTCACTCTTAAAACATGGCTAAGAAAACGAAGGAAACTCTTTATTCATCCAGGTATACCAAAATCCTTGCCAAGATCTTGATATTACTTTACACCACTAGGATGAATAGTTAAGAAGATTCCTGATGACACGAGAAGAAAGAAACTTCATTCTCAGACTTCAATTACTTGGCACAACAAGACGCTTGCCAACATAAAGGGTCTGGAGGATTGACCGAGAGACATTTAGCAACACTACTTTAAATGTTCTCCTTGATGTTAGAGAAATCAGACACCAAGTAAAGGTCGGACTTCGGATACGAGGAAACCATAAACACAACTCCTATAATCAAGTATAGAAGAAGCTTCATGAAGAGTGGTTGATATTGCTGAATCGAGAGATTATGACGAAGGGTCTTTCTGTCTAAGTATGTCAACCATTACATCAATATTGCCGAATTTACAAAGAGACCTATGTCGAAACCTTGAGGAACACCAACCATCATATCTTCTTGAGATTCAGATTTGATTAGGTGAGATGATACTTCAGACTCAGCCTGTCTGAATAGAAAATTTGCAACATTTACCGCGAAGACTGAGCTAAATTTCTAGACCCATGTATTTACAACTTGTCGAGAGACAACTACACACACATAAGGTGCTAACAACAAAACACACATGTGTCCTTAGGGAACGGAGCTAACTCTACTCGAATCCACGGCGACATCCTTCAACATTTGCACATGAACTAGAGAAGGTCACTTCTAACATCCAAAACACATACTTCAAGATGACTCGATGTTGGTTCTCGAATTTTTCCAACATTAATGCCAAATGTTCCATATGAATCAAATCTAGCATGGAGAAGATAAGAATGTCATTGATGGGCTCAACAACGAACTTATCAAGATAATCCATTAAGATGGGCTCATATGTTGTGTGAACAAGGTAAAAATATTGGTCGGATCAAAGGACACGAAGATGTCCTCAAGTGAAATATCACAAGTAGCAACACCATCAAGATAGTCCTTGGAACTGAGTTTGATTTGACAATAACCCAAATCAAATCAAAAGAGGGGAAGATAACATTTCTAGAGAGGATATACTATCTTTCTTCAGCGTGAACCAAGACTAGACATCCCTTTTAGAAAGAACTGAGTAGGATAAAACTTTTGTCTTACAACTCTCCAAGTTGTTGTTTAAGCTCAACCAACTAGTTCAGGGGTATCCAGTACGAATCCTTGGAGAAAAGAGCAATTCAGAGAACTTGCTTGCTCAAGAACTTGACAACACGGTGATGTGGTAACATGGCGCTACTTCTAGTAGACATCTAGAATACCACGAACTACCAATATGTCACTTAGTTCGAGAGGAAAACTTGCTTTGTAAGGCAAGAAGACATAGTCTCAGAGTTTCGGCACAAGCCTAACTCTTTGACCAAAGAGAGTGTACCAGAATAATGGACTTGGTAGCACAATCAAAACTCTCTTAGTGATAGGATTAACCATTCACACTAAGAATGACCGAAATGTCCTTTGAGTTCTAAGCAATAATAGTTTCTAAGAATTCAGATGGACACATTATTACACACGCGCATCACTCACGAGCGCGAGAGCTTGAGGAAGGGTGGGTAAATATTTGTAAGAGCATCACTGCATTAGGGGTCATGAAACTCAGCACGACCTCTTAGTATGAAAGAGTGTGATACTTCAAGGTAGAACAAATGGAAGACAACCAATTCCTCTCTATATGAGGATTACAACACTTTGACCTGGTCCTATAAATGACGAGGTACTGGAGTTTGTTTCTCATAGAAATACCGAAATGGTTTGTCATGACGGACCACAAGAGTATCTTGCATCAGAAGACACCAATGCATATTTACTACTTGGCTACCAACTGGTAGACAAAGGTCAAAAAACGACAAGCGAAGAAGAATATGCTCAGGATAGAATCCCAAGATGTGGATGCATAGGTCAACAATGTTCCGAAAACCAATGCAGAGAAGGAAAGGTGTGGCAGAGTCACGAGTATAGATGCGAGACTCACGAGGAGTACTCCTGTCATGATCTATTTAGTTCCATTTAAGAACATCTGCCATAGCTAGTGGTAGGAAAAGTTCTTCATTGTCACAATTCAATCGCGACAAAGACCACGAGCTTGAAGGCTAGAATTGTAATACCAGCCTTCCTGAGGTAATGTCTGAACATTAACAACAGGGGTCAAAGGATTGGATCTTGGGTTAAATGTCAGCTTCATGTACAAGATTCACAACACCAGAATCCAGCACAATCAGGGATCTTAAGTTCAAGTCCAAGGGTTAAAACCCAAGAAAAGAGTAACTCCTTATTGAGTGACGTAGCGTACCCTTCAAGGTAGTAACCACAAGGTAGCTTCCAAAAGAAGATAAGGCTTCTGAAGTACCCAACAAACAAAAAGGAGGCACATGAGGCGAAAGGAAACCTCAAAGCCTAGAACAGAACACTGAAGATCTAACAATATAATACTATGGGTCCAAAAGATAGAGAGATCATGATGGAAAGGAATCTCTCAAATAAACAAGAGCAAAGGGGGAACAAGGAATTCACAACACACACAACTCTAGAGAACTCAACACTAGGTCAACTGGTTGAGAAACGACGTGCCAAGAAGGCACCTAAGTTTTGAAAGACTAGAAAAGGTATCAAAACTTTTCCAAAATCAACACCAGATAAGATAACCCAGAGTTAGAGCGAAACTGGATAAGGAAAAAAATAAGCATACTAGAGTTTTTCGCAAATACTTTTCATCTTTAAAATAGTTTTTTTGACAAACACTAGACTCAACATCGACCAATAGCAAGGTTTTCCTACGGTCGGTACTGCTCTGATACCAAGAACTGTGACACCCCCGGGATAAGGGCTAAACAAATTCCTGATCTCTGTCTGAAATAAGCTTAACCTTGAGCTCAAGAATATCCAGTGAAGAATCGGTAACACAACAATGACCCTACGACAAAAAAATTATTACAGCAAGCTCATATCTGAGCAGAGAAACAAATTATTACAAGTAGAGGTCACTGACCACAAACACCAAACAATGGAAGGAAAATTATGCTATTAAGTATAGCAAACTTAACAAATGGCCTAAGAGGCCTGAAGCATAACGATGACGTCCCAACCCATAGATTCTAGGTTGCCGGCCAGGAACCCCAAGCTACTCGTCGATGTCGATGTAGTACAGAACTCGTCTTCAGGTGATCACTTACTCTGCCAAAAGTATCAACAAAGAAAGGGTGAGTACAGGGTGTACTCCGCAAGACTTTTGGCTAGTGGAGTTGTTTTTCATGAAGCCATCTTTGTTTATAAACAAGAGAGAGAAGAAGCTCGTCTAATCAGAATATTTTAAAAGGGGATAAGAGAGCGACATATCCATAGTATTGATCATCATATTTTGATATCCACCAAATCAACATAATCTGAACTTGGATCACCCCCTCATACCCATGAGGAAGCATCCTTAAGCACACATTGATCTGTCAAGTTTTACGATTAGGTTCATGTTCTCTATGATCTTGAGTCCGGGCGCCAAGTAGTTCATAACCATGAACACGGATTTTAGAAAAGATTATTACCCTCAGGGGTGTACAACTTTACCCACAGGTACTAACCTTCTCTTAATGCCACATGATTAGCCCTCTTCCTTGGAAGGCCGGCAGAGGGTGGTTAGACACGACCTTTACCTTGCTTTCGCCAATACCATGAGTCACGCAATAAGTATGGATCCACCGTAACGGGTCAAATCCCGAAGCCAGTAGTTAAAGATGTGAGGAGAGGTTGGTTTACCAGGGGTGCTATCTACCCCAAGCAACCCGGTCCATGCTTCCCTACCTGTTATGAATGCACCTGCACCCGACAAATCTTTCAAAAGGTTTTCTATGCATATGTCGAATGGAACGCCCGAACTACGTGACTCATGGAATCTACTAGGCAAGTTAGTTGCTCGTGAGGTTGTGCAGGCCCCGTGTGGTGGCACGCTCGTCTTGGTTCCAAAGGCAAGAACTTAGGTCCTAGTGGTGGCGAGCATGGGACTAGAAAAACCACATCCCACCGTGGCCTCCCATACAAGCCTTAGCATGTTTAATCTCATATCACCTCTGATATCATCTCATCTCGTTCTCCTGTCATACTAGATTCTCTGCATCTGATACATCATCTGGATGGAGCAGAACTGACAACTATGCATGGCTAAGAATAACACAGATGATAGCTCTAGCAGTGCACACGAGCCAAACCTAGTTATGCTAGGAGAAGTGGATCAGGTAATATAAGCTCAAAGGGAGTATGCAATAGATAGGATACTCTATCTATCGATAAAAGACCACAGTATAATCGTATGCAACATGGCAGAATTTAAATGCTATAGAAATCATAGGATTATATCATGGTGGGGCTATGCTTGCCTTTGCCCGTTGATAACCGATATGCAGATCTTCGGGAACGTTGTTCTTGACTTTGTTACAGTTGGTCAAATATTGTTCGTCGATCTTTGGTCTTTGATCTTTGATGGTGTTGTCCTCGGGCTTCGACCTCGATCTTGATATCGTATTCTACCGAAGAAGAACCAAGCACCAGAAAGAGAGGGAAACAATCAACACATGACATCGATGCAATGCTCAAGCAATGATGATTATATGGCAAGTTGAATTGTATTGAATTAAAACCCTAAAGCATGCTCGACAGTTTAAACGGGGTTCCGAGGGGTGCAAACCCTAACTCGGGGAAACTTCGGAGTCATATGAGAGGGGTTGGTTAGTTCTCTAATTAAAATTTTCTTCAAAGTTGTTGAACAATGCATGATTATAGCTTAAAGAGATAGCTCTCATTTTTCTGAACATTTTGATATATTATTTGTATTTTTCTGATTTATAAATAATTACTTATTGAATTTACAAGTTTTATACCAATTTTAGAAATTATTAAACCATTTCTTAATTTAAATAAAACTAGATATACTTTTTACACAGAGGGCTGGGCTAGCCCTAGAGACAGACAGGTGGGGCACTAGCCACCTCAGCCTCCATGCAGGCAAAGTGGGTCCCTGGCTGGGTTTGACTGGGTCAGACCCGCGTTGGCTGATGTCATGATGACGTCAGCATGACGTCACCGCGGGGATTTCTCCCAGGTTGAGCATGGATCGGGGGATTGGCTGCGCGCCTGGGCTCGAGGTTGGTCTCGTTCGACGCGACTCAACGGGGTGGACCAAAAACTGGCGACGATGCTGCGGGATGACCACCCGAACATGGCCGGCGACGGCGGACAGTGGAAGCGGCGGCAGACGCACGACGCGGGCATGGAAGAAGGCGAGAGGGAGAGGGAGAAGAGCACGGGCGTTCTCAGAGGCTCACGAGGAACACGTTGATGGGGTCAGAAAAGCTCGGGGAGGTCAGAAACAGTGGCGTAGGCGGCGGCCGGAGCTCGGGAAGACGAGGTCGTTGCAGTCGATTCCGGTCACGTGAGGCCGATTCCTTGGACGAGGGAGGGCATCGCGACGAGACGGAGCTCCTGGGCGTCACGTCATGGCTCGGGGAGGCCGGAGGTGTCGGGGACACCACGGCACCTGCGGGCTAGGGTTCCGGCCGGATAGAAATTGGGGCACAAGAGGGGATTAGGGTTGATCTTGGCGGAGAAGGAGTACTTGTAGACGTCGTCTAGGACGGTAGCGTGCATCGCGGCGCCGGTGGGAATCGTGATGCAGGCGGGCGACGGCGGCGGCGCCACGCAGCTGCTCCGTCGTTGGTGACAAAGACGACAGGCGGTCAGACGGATCGAAGGGGTACACGACCGGGGTGGGCTACGTCTGGGCTGGCTTGGGCCCCGCGGTGGGCCGTGGGAAAGGAAAAGAGGAGAAGGTTGCTGGGCTGCTTGGCCTGGTTGCTCTGCTCCTCTCTTTTTTTTACCAAAAATTTTTCAATTTCTGTTTTTCATTTCCCTTTTTTATTTTCATATAAAAAACTATTTTGGGCATTTCAAAATTCCTTAGATTTTGTAAAACATTTAAAATAATGTGAGGCCCTTGTAACATTTTGGGCTTCACAACTTTTTGACCATTTTCAAACTATTTGAAACCATTTGAAATATTTACAAAGTGGGGGGAATATTAGGGTTTGAGGCTTTGAGTTATTTCACTGATGCACAATTTAAAATATGATGCTCATGCAATGCACAATCAAACCCTAAATAAGAGATTAGCTAGAACTGGGGTGTTACAAAGCAGTGGCGGGGTCTGCATCCTAGGTTAGCGGGGAGGTCAGCCAGAAGTGTGCTAACAGGGTACCTATGAGCAGTGGGTTGAAGAGAAAATCTAGGCCGGTGGCGGAGTGTTCGGCTGCAGTGCGGGGTCATGCAACCCAGATCTCGAAGAAAACCACCCGGGAGAAGAGCGAGAGGCGAATTTTTCTTATATGTGCCTTGTCTTGCACATAGATTATTTACTGCGAAGTAGTGTCGAATGAACTGAAAGGTCCCCTTTTAATAAAATTAGGAACAACTTCGATGCAGCGGACCTATATGAGTTCATGGTTCATGTCCGCCAGTACACTGCAAAACTAGATCTTGGTTGTGAGGGGGTTCGATTCGGGCAGTATGTGCATCTGCTTGACAACTACGAAGAGGTTGTGTCTATTTCGCAGCTGATAGATATGCTTCATTCTAGAATTCCTTGGGGATCCAGACAGGGGGCAAAATTGGTGTGGCGTAACACGAGTGATAGCTATGTGCAAATTGAGCACTCCCATGAGCTTCAGATGCTTTGGGAGTGTTGTGTAGATGATCGTCAGGTGAAAGTTGAAGCGATGATTGATGATATGTATGTAGATACTAGAAATCTTGCTGCTAGAGCTTCTGCGGCTCGAGTTTACGAACCAATAGATGCTGATCAAGCTGGAGGTGGATTCATTCATAGAAAAACTTAATGGCGGAGTTAGTAAGAAATTTTCTTCACGTACTCTAGAGATAGCCATCGATACCAAAAACATAACTCTTGTTTAACTGGGAGAGATGATTTGTAAGGAAATCATTATTGGCCCTAAGCAGATCGCACGACTCCGTTGGTGGCATCATAAGAAGAAGGAGTTCATAGCGGTTTTGGATACCGATGATCTGATGCAGATTATGTGACGATAGAAGCAATCCAGGAGGGTGTTCTTCCTGGCTGCCATTTCTGATGTTGTTAGACAGGTTGTAGTGGATGTAGAGGCCCCTGCTATTGCTGACCAGAATGAGGCGATAGACGTTGATTAGATCTAATGAGAGCTGCTACCCAAGGCTTGTTAGATAGGCCGCAGGGCTCCCTTGCCTGTATTTGTAACAAAGATTTTGTTGCTTTGAAACTATGCTGATGTGGTCGTGTTTGTTTAGAGCTTACAATCCGATGTTCTGTGAGCTGTTGAGATTTTCAGACATATCACTCGATGAAAGCATCGTTGTTGTAATAAGACACAAGTACATTGTAGTTAACATGATTGTGTTTGCTGAGATGATGTGATAAATTTGTTTCTGGGATTATGATTGTTTAGATATTGTAATATATTGTTCTATGAGCTGTTGGGATTTTGGGACATATCATTCATTGAAACCATCACTGAACAAGGTGATATATAAGTACCTTGTAGTTGACATGATTATAATGTAATATAATGCTCTATGGGATCAATAAAATAACTTCCTAAGTACGAGACTGTGATCTATTGGACGCACAAGTCTAGGATTTAGGAATAAGGGTTAAGGTGTTAGTACAATAAAAGTTCATTAGACCATAAACCATAATCTTATATTATTCGGTACATAAGATTTTGTATATTTCTATAATTCAAACAAATTGGGAAGGAGGAAGTACATGATTAATATTACAAATTAAAATGAAGGAAGATAAAAACTATTAAATATTAGAGAGTAATCCAGCCACGGTACATTGTATCAATTAAACTATTGTAGCATGCCAATTTAGTCAATGTTGCAACGTTGACGCATTCCCAACTTCTTCTCTCTCCAGTCACTGCCCTCCTCTCTCTCTCCTCACCGTTGCCGACGCGTCGCCGTGGCCGCATTTGCCATGCGGCCCTGGAATGACGAGGACGACTAGTCGAGCAGTGACAGCTTTATCTCCGACATCGAGTCTTCCCTCCCCGATGTGTGTTCCTCTGTTTTCTCCGCAATGGTTAGGCATTGGTAATTACCTCGACCCAAGACATGAAATGTGCATGCAATCATGTTTATTTCTAGCTTTTCGTTCCCTTATAGGTACCACTCACGATCTACGACCCCGATTGGGACGGCCTAGATCTCGATTGGGAAGTACCATGTGACCATGGGCTAAAATTGAGGAAATATATTGCATTTGAAGGAAGTAACACTGGAAGAAGGTTTTTGGGCTGTACAAATCAGGTTTGCTTTCGTTATGTACAATGGCGACATGAAGAAAATTGTGTAGTGCTATGTTGATAATTAGGTCCCGTGTTTTTTAGGTTGGAATGGTGTGTAAAGAAGTAGAGTGGGTGGATCTTGAGTGGCCAGACACACTTAAGAAATGTTTGGCCCGGTTGTGGGATATGTATGAGCTCGAAAGGCCGAGGAGATTTAAAGATGCCCATGATGCAGCTGCAGAAAATTACTAGATCTTGGTAGGAAATAAGGAGTTGGAACAGGAAATCAAGCATTTGCAGTCAGAACTAAATGACACAATCAATGGGAGCTTGGTGGTGGGAACTGCACGGAAGATTCAGAAGGTGGAAAAGGAGAGGGATCAGCTCATGGAAGAGAATAAGAAGCTAGAGTACTGCATTGCAGAGATGTTGAAGGATCTGAAGAAGGAGCGCGATGTGAACAAGGACAAACTACAGACGATCAAGGAAATTTTAGATGAATAATTTGTGTCGTGGCAATATCTGAAACTAGTTAACTATAAGACTTGCAGTTGTGATATCTTGACTAATCAAAACTCAATCCTTGAGAAAAATAACCTTTTAGAAGAAATCATAGTTTGCATAGAGAGAGGTCCACTTTTACAAAATCACTACTACACATGGATAAAACACGATTTGGTCCGTCAGAACATATAGTTTGCAAACTAACTTCAGAGGAATGTTTGCACTGAGCCTGGCGCGGAGATGGTTGTGTTCAATTCTGAGAAGCTCCAGTTCGAGGGTTTATTCAATCAGGTCCTCTTTGGTTTTACCTGCTCCCTCAGTACTTGGACGTGCTCCTCCCACTGGTTCAAGAGCTCCATATGCGAAGTGACAAGCTTATCAGTAAGTTGAAGATTATCCACCATGAGATCCTTGATGATGTCCTCCTTTGCACGCACCGAGGCAATACTTTTCTTGTGAAGTTCCTTCCAACCGGCGATGTCCACCTTTAGACTGTGGAACTTCTCATAAAAGATGGTGACTTCTTCTCTCAGGCGGTCATGGGACACTTTCTGAAAATTCTTCTTCTCCAGTTGGATAGCCATCTTGTCCTTTAGCCAGGTCGGCAGTTCTGGGTTGAGCTTTCACCTCTTCTGCCAAACAAAAATATGTGGTTAGTTTCCACAATTTTAACAATTAACTAGTGTCAAAGTCATAATTTGAAGGACAGAGCAATCAAGTATTATACAAATTTAACAGAATCAACTAGTGGCATAGTCCTAATTCTAGAGATAATGTTACAGCAATATAGGCTTTTCCCAATTCAACTAGATAAACTAGTGGCATACTTCTAATTTATATGACTAAGAAATATACCCTTTTTTCCAATTCAACAAGATAAAGTAATGGCATAGTCGTAATTTCAATTTCAAAGCAATATATCCTTTTTCCCAATTCAACAAGATAAAGTAGTGGCACAGTCCTAATTTCCATTTCAGAGCAATATAGCCTTTTTTCCAAATTCAAAAGGATAAAGTAGTGGCACAGTCCTAATTTGAATTTCAGAGAAATAAAGCCTATTTTTTCCAATTCAATAGGATAAAGTAAAAAGGCACAATCCTAATTTCAATTTTAGAGCAATAAAGCCTAATTTTCCCAATTCAACAGGATAAAGTAGTGGCATGGTCCTAACTTCAATTTCAAAACAACATGGGACTATATCCAACTAAGGGTGCTTTGGGTTTTTCCAATGTAACCAAATAGTAGTGGCATAGTCATAATCTAATTCCAAGCTCAGATACATAATGGAAAGAAAGGATGATGACCATTCATGAGAACACAAACCCATAATTAAGTTGACAAGAAAGTAAGATAAACAGAGAAATAAGGAGTTGCTCCAAGATTGCTTCATTGCACAACATGTATAAATTACAAAAGCAGTGGAGCATGAACTGAGATTCCTGCCCCGTCCCTACTCTGAATCTGAATTGGGCATTGCCGTTGGTTCCGTGTTCTCTCTTGGGCTCGGTGATACCTCGACCCATGTCCTCCTTCATTTGTCTTAGTGCATCCAGGAAACGGCCCCTGTCACTGTAGGCTTCGATGGCAGCCTTTGCTTCGATGATGCGTTCTCTGCGTGTCTCGGTGGCTTTGTCCAGCAGGAGGACGCATCTATCCTAGAGATTCTGCTTGTCATGCAAGATCTTCGTAATTAAGTTTATGGCCAAGTCTTGTTTGGATAAGATGTGTGCGATCAACTTCTGTAGCTCGCCGATCACCCTATGTAGCTCGTCGCACTATGCTTCGAGCTTCTTGATGGTAACTGAAAAATCAAGCGTGATCTCCTTCTGCAGAGACAAATGCCTTCGAAGGAGATCATTAGCTTGGGTTAGGGAGCATGCATAATGTAGTTGGTTGTCTATCTTGGCATTGATCGCGGCCAACTTGTCACGACAATCGGCCTATGCTTTCTGCATCATTCGTGTTATTTAAAATAGGCACTCTATAATTGTACTTCATGTTCCAGGGAAGCACAATATTCAAGTCACAAAAACCCCAAATGTGGCTATGAATATTGAGCGTGGTCCCTACTTGGAGGCTACTTGTGGGCAAACACAATAATATTTCCATATTTAGAATCTCAAAAATAAATCCAAATGCATGTCCGGATTTCCTACCTCGCTGAGCCGGGAAACAGTGCCGAACGGGTCCTGTGACAAAGCCGCCATAGTTTTAGGATCCACGACCGTCCTGGAATATCTAGCAGAGTAAGAAGAAGAAGACTGTACCGGGAGGAGCCCTGTCCTGCTGCAACATTCAGAGTCGCCACTGCCATCGTGCTGCTTTTAGGGTCCACGGACGCCCTGAAATATGTAGCATAGTAACGGGAGGATCCCTTGCCTGCTGCAACATGCAGCGCTGCCGCCGCCATCATGCTACTTTCAGGGTCCACGGACATAGAAGAAGAAGAAGACTGTACCGGGAGGAGCCCTGGCCTGCTGCAACATGCAGCGCCGCCGCCGCCATCGTGCTGCTTTCAGGGTCCACGGCCGCCCTGAAATATGTAGCATAGTAATAAGAAGAAGAATAAGAAGTAGACATACAAGAAGAAGACTGTACCGGGTGGAACCCTGGCCTGCTGCAACATGCAGTGCCTCCGCTGCCATCGTGCTGCTTTTAGGGTCCATGGCCACCTTGAATATGTATCATAGTAATAAGAATAAGAATAAGAATAAGAATAAGAATAAGAAGTAGACATAGAAGAAGAGGTAGATATAGGAGAAGAAGACTATACTGGGAGGAGCCCTGGCTTGTTGCAACATGCAGCGTCGCCGCCATTGTGCTGCTTTCAGGGTCCACGGCCTCCCTAAATAATGTAGAATAATAATAATAAGAACAATAAGACATAGAAGAAGAAGAAGAATGTACCAGGAGGAGCCCTAGCCTGCTGTAACATGTAGCGCCACCGCCATCGTGCTGCTTTTAGGGTCCACAGCCACCCTGGAATATGTAGCATCATAAGAAGAACAAGAAGTAGACATAGAAGAAGAAGAAAACAGAGAAGAATAAGAACAACAACAAGACCGTACCGGGAGCGGCAGGGGCCCCAGCATGCTGAAACATTCAGCGCCATTTCTAGGAGAGATTGGGTCTCTGTGCACGGTGGAACTGACCAGCTGGTTGAGCAGTAACTTCCAAGTCGGCGATTTTTCTCCATCCTCTGCGCGCACACGGTCGATCTGTCTCTGCCTCTCCTCCGGGGAGTAATGGATAATGCAGATGGAGAAAGGTGGGGGCAGGAGGAAGAAGAAAGTGATGTGCGGGGGAGAATGGTCAAAGAGTCCAGTCTGTGGGATAGTCTTATACAAGACCACAGTTTACTCTGGTGCTATCTCAACCTACATCCACTGTTCATTTGTTAATCGATGGCCTATGTCGCTTCCTTCTCAAAGAAGCTTGACTGGCAGAACCAGGGAATAAAACCCCAAAGTCCACACAATGTGACTCGATTGGACTGGCTTTAATGAGATGGACGGTTCAGCAGGGACTTCGGCACGCGCCGCCTAATTTCCTGCGGATAGGGGTGGGACTATGAGGGAGGATGTAATTACGGGTTGCACGTCTAGCGTGCGTCCGTGCTCAAGGGGTTGTCACGACACGCACAACTGCTGCACAGATAGAACATGATGGAGCGTTCAACTCCACGTCGATAGGCATGCACTGGACACTTGCCGGCACTTCCATATGACGCATTTTGTGGTTTGTTACATGACAACACTCCCAATACGTAGATATTTGACGATCTAGCACAATTTTTATGTGACTAGACTATGAGATGCACCTGGAGCCCCAGGATCGGCACCCAACTCTGCGTACCCGCCATCGCGCATTTCCGAACAACTTCCTCGCGTAGCATGGAACCATGCCGTGGCAATGGCAGATTGTAAGATCCCTCCTTTATAAAGGAAAAGGATCCCTGTGATTGCAATGCTAGTTCCTGGATCATTGCTAGCATCCACAGTTCAAGATGAAGTACACAGATACAAAGGTCATTATTACAGGCATTCCAGAGACAAACATAGTCTTTACAACTCCAAGTCCACAGGCCTAGTACATGAGTTTGAATAAGTAAATAAATAAAAGTCTTCAACTTCATGTGCCACAGGCAAACATGTTGAGTGTAGACTCATGACTCCTAATCCTCATCAGAGTAACCTGCAACATCACAAGTTACAGCCACAGTGGGTCAATACATTGGAATAGTATTGGCAAGTGATACCTTAGTATAATTTAGGTGGACTAGATACTATATGCAAATTTGGCTAAGTGTAGCTTGGCTTTCTTTGCTCAAAATAAGTATTGCCTATTAGTTGAAATAACTAAGTTTTTCTTTGTTAAAACTTTTCCCAAGGAACCACCAATAGACATTGAGGTCCTTCACCCTTGTTCACCCACAAGTTTTACTTAGAAATTGGGATGAGGAGATTCTTGATAGCTTCCATGTCTTGATGCTCTAGTTGTACTTTTCCAGGGACATGGCTAAGTACTTAGATTTTTCCATCTGCAGAGGTTGTGCACTTTCGCCACCAGACTTGATTTTCACCAAGACATGACCATTCAGAAGCCTTCCCTTAGATCAAATAGACGCGTTCCAACCTATCATCCCACTACCACCAACTGTCCAAATGACTAAGTTCTAGCAACTTATGTGATCCCGGCAGAGCCCATATTGCCAAGTGGCTGCACTAGAAGCTTCTCAACACTTGGCCTCGAAAATCTCTTTGTTCCTGGGTGGCTTTCCACAAGTGAGATACACAAGGTTCACCAGTCCCCTGGCCTTGTGTAACCACTTAGCACAAACCATTCCTTCCATTCCACCCAGGTGTTAATTTTACTTAGTTGTTTTATTAGGCAAACATAAGTCCAAAGACTTAGAAATATTTTCATCATAACATGTATATTTCACCAACCCTTGGTTGCTACTATCTAGGCTAAGAATGGCATAGATAAGCATCTTAACTTAGAAATTTCCTAGCAATTCTACAACTACTAGGATTTCCCAACATGGCATATAAGCAAAATATAGCATGCAAGACTGGCAAAATATTTCTAGTGCTTAGTAGAAAACATAGGGATAAAATATTTATGAAGTACCACTTGCCTTGGTAGTTTGGAGAGTAGCTACACTCCTCACAATCACAATCACTAGCACCAAAATCTACACAAAGATTCATAGCCACAAATCACATACAAAAACATATACAAAAAAAATATATGCATGCATGCAATATGACATGTGATGATTTTTAAAACTCAACAAAGCAAGTGTACAGCACTAGTTCATAAACAATTTAAAAACTTGCCAGACAACATTTAATTAAACCCTAAATCAATTCTTGAATAATTCATATACTCAAATTAGCCCTACACAAGTTTCTGCAAATAAAGCCATTTTAACAGAATCAAAACATTAAACACATTTCATATTTATAAAGATCTTGCTCTCCTGATTCCAACGGTATAAAATTTGTCAAATTCTAACGTGGGGATCAAAAGTTATAGCCAAAACAAATTTAAACATCTAATAGATTCAAATTCTGTTTTTAAACTTAAACAGATGCCACGCGTCTTAATCTTATTGGCGCGTACCGGTTCGTGTTGGATCACGCTTCTGAACCGCTGGATCTTACTTAACCGCATGGCTTAGATCTAAACTTAACGCTTCGTTCGCGTTCTATCCTACCCGCAAGATCTAGATATAACGGCGCACAGCACCCTTACCATCTAGTGGCGGTGCTGGCGGTGGCTACTGGCGGCGGCGAGCTCTGCCTATGGCGGCGCGTTGCTACAGATGGCTAGGGGATCGTCGGAGACACTTACCAGAAACGCGACGACGTGCTGATGCTCAACCTGGCGACGGCTTGGCAAGGGGCGCACGGACACGGTCGCTGGGGCTCGTCGGAGTTGCGAGCGGCGTCTGTTGCTTGCTTTCGAGGTCGTTGTCGAGGCTCTGCGTCGTCCTAGCACAAGGCAGAGGGTTTAGGAGATGCGCAAGGGTCTGGCGAACAAGATGGTACTAAAGGGGAGGCAAGGGGCGCTCGATTCTTACCGCTATTGCTCGTCGGAGTCGAGCAGCGGCTCTGGTGGTTGCGGGCGTGAACGAAGACGGCGTCCTGGGTCACGAGCAGGCAAACCAGGGGTGTTAGCAGATGCACAAGGACATGGCGGTCACGCTCGTTTGAACCAGAGACAGAGGGGCGGTCGGAGCTTACCGGAATCGCCTGCCGGAGTTGTTCTGTCTGCGGCGGTGCAGAGGCAATTGCGGGCAGCCAGGGGGCGTAGAGGTGGCGCTAGGTGAGGGGAAATGGCCGCGGGGCAGAGGGGATCTTATAGCCAGAGCGGGGGCGAGGATCTCGCGGCGTATCAATGGCAATTAAGCGCGCAGTAACAGCGGTGAGGTAACGGCGGAGCGAGCGGCGCAGGCGCGCGTGATTGACGACGAAGGTGACGTGGTCGCAGGGTCCACTCGTCAGCGAGTTAAGCAGCGAGGGGGTGGGGTCCTGGCGTCAGTGACCTATTGGTTTCGTTCACGAGTGAGAAGGAGAGAGGGGTAACCCGGGTGGGCTAACTGGGCTGGATCTGTTGCTGGGCTCAATTGCTGGCGCTGGCCTTTTTCTAATTCTTTTCTCCCTTTCTTTTTCTGTTTTGATTTTCTGAAATCATTTTCAAATCCAAATCAAAGGAGTTTGAATTCAAACCTTCTCAAGGTTTTTATACTGTAAACCTTGCACTCAAATGTGTGTCAAACACTACTGTTTAAACTGAACACTTTGTTCATATGAAAATAAAATAACACCAAGCCTTTATGATATATATTCAAATAGGCATAATATTGGTTTATTCACTCATTTTGTTTTGAAATTTGTTTAAACTTTTGGTTGTGCCTAAGTTTGAATTATTAAACTTTACTGAATCAAAACAAATATTCTTCTCATGGAAAGGTAGCACTAAGGCTAGAGCAAACTTACATGAAATAATAAGCATGGAAGCTTCTGTTTTGAAATGATTTGTTTGAAATGAAATTCATATGATCATGGATGCATGGATGATATGCATAAGTTTGAATCATGATTTTAGGGATGTTACAAATCTAACCCCCTTAAGGTGAATCTCGCCCTCGAGATTCGGATTGGCTAGCAAATAGGTGAGGGTGGTCTTTCCGAAGATCATCTTCTCTTTCCCATGTTGCTTCCTCTTCGGAATGATGGTTCCACTGAACTTTGCAAAACTTCATAGTCTTGGTCCGTGTGACTCTTTCTGCAGTCTCAAGAATCTTGATAGATTTCTCTTCATAAGTGAGGTCACTTTCCAATTGGACCTCCTCCAAGGGTATTGTATCCTTCAAAGAAGTTTCTTCCATTTCTGGATGACATTTCTTAAGCTGACTCACATGAAACACATTATGGACAGCTGACAGAGACTCTGGCAATTCAATTTCATAAGCAACTTCTCCTTTGCAACTTAGAATCTTGAATGGCCCAACATATCTTGGGGCCAACTTTCCTTTGACTCCAAACCTCTTCACTCCACGAAGCGGTGACACTCTAAGATAAGCTCTATCACCAACTTCATAGGTGACTTCTCTATGCTTAGGATCTACGTAGCTTTTCTGTCGGGACTGTGCTATCTTTAATCTGTCCTTAACCAACTTAACTTTCTCTTCGGCTTCTTTGATAAGTTCTGGTCTGAACAAACTTCTTTCTCCCACACCATTCCATAACAATGCGGTGGTACACTTTCTTCCGTAGAGAAACTCAAATGGTGCCATCTCAATGCTGGCTTGATAGCTGTTGTTATAAGAAAATTCTGCGTAAGGCAGACTTTCATCCCAACTGGCTCCATAGTCTAGGGCACATGCCCTCAACATATCTTCAAGAATCTGATTAGTTCTTTCTGTCTGTCCATCAGTTTGAGGATGAAAAGCAGTGCTGAATTCCAGCCTCGTTCCCAATGACTCATGTAGCTGCCTCCAAAAATGGGAAGTGAATTGAGTTCCCCTATCAGACACAATACTCTTGGGAACTCCATGTAGACATACAATTCTACTCATGTAGATCTTGGCCAACTTAGCACTTGTATAGGTTGTCTTCACGGGTATGAAATGAGCTACTTTGGTTAGGCGATCCACTACTACCCAAATAGAATCGTATCCTGACCTGGTCCTTGGTAATCCGGTAATGAAATCCATACCAATCTTGTCCCACTTCCAATCAGGAATAGGTTAGTGGTTGAAGCAAACCGGCTGGTTTCTGATGTTCCGCTTTCACTCTAGTACACACATCACACAAAGCAATATGTTCGGCGATGTCCTTCTTGAGATTATTCCACCAAAATCTTTCCTTCATGTCCATGTACATTTTGGTGTTACCCGGATGGATGGAATACGGTGAGTTGTGTGCTTCTTGCAAAATCAGTTTCCGAAGCTCTGGATCTTGTGGAACACAGATACGTTTCCCATGCCATAAAGTACCCTGTTCGTCTTCATGGAATCCTTTGGCTTTTCCTTTGCCAATCTTTTCTTTAATCTCTTTGAATTCCTTATCAATCTTCTGGGCTTCTTTGATCGTGTCTAACAAAGTGGGTTGAACATCCAAAGACATGAGATGTCCTTTGGGCACAATCTCCAATCTGAGATCTCTAAATTGGGCACACAAATCATCCGGCAATTCTCCTTTGGTAAGGCCATTCACAAAAACCTTACGACTTAGAGCATCCGCTACAACATTTGCTTTACCGGGGTGGTATTGCAAACTTAAGTCATAGTCCTTGATGAGTTCTAGCCATCTTCTTTGTCTCATATTAATTTCCTTCTGAGTGAAGATATACTTCAAACTCTTGTGATCTGTGAATACCTCACAACGCTTTCCCAAAAGATAGTGTCTCCATGTTTTGAGTGCATGGACAACAGAAGCTAACTCCAAATCATGAGTAGGGTAGTTCACCTCATGAGTTTTGAGTTGTCTCGAGGCATAAGCCACAACTTTTCCTTCTTGCATAAGTACTGCACCCAAACCATGATGAGATGCATCACAATATACTTGGAAATATTTTCCCAGGTCTGGCAAGCACAAGACTGGTGCTGTCACAAGTCTCTTCTTCAATTCCTGAAAGCTGAGTTCACAACCTTCAGACCAAGCAAATTTCTTGTCTTTCTTTATCAATTCTGTCATAGGCTTAGCTACTTTGGATAAATTATCAATGAACCTTCTGTAGTAACCTGCTAAGCCAAGGAAACTACGAACTTCTTTCACTGACTTGGGAGATTCCCATTCAGTTACAGCTAAAACTTTAGCAGGATCAACTACTACACCATCTTTTATCATAACATGTCCAAGAAATCCAACTTCATTCAACCAGAACTCACACTTGCTAAATTTGGCATAAAGTTTATGCTCTCTGAGCTTCTCAAGTATGAAACGTAAATGTCCTTCATTCTCTTCTTTGCTCTTGGAGTAGATCAAAATGTCGTCGATGAAAACGACAACAAACTTATCAAGAAATTCCATGAACACCTTGTTCATCATATTCATAAAGTATGCTGGAGCATTGGTCAATCCAAATGGCATCACGGTATACTCATACAATCCATACCTTGTGGTGAAAGCTGTCTTAGGTATGTCTTGGTCCCTTATCTTGAGTTGGAAATAGCCTGACCGGAGATCAATCTTTGAGAACACACAAGCTCCTTCAAGCTGATCAAACAAGTCATTGATTCTGGGCAAAGGGTATTTGTTCTTGATAGTTACCTCATTGAGTGAACGGTAATCTATGCATAACCTATGAATTCTATCTTTCTTCTCCACAAACAAAACTGGGGCTCCCCAAGGTGAAGAACTTGGTTGAATAAATCCTTTCTGCAACTGCTCTCCGAGTTGTTTCTTGAGTTCTTTTAGTTCATCCACTGACATCTTGTATGGTCTCTTTGCTATTGGTCCAGATCCTGGTAGCAAATCTATTAGAAACTCCACATCTCTATCTGGTGGCATTCCCGGCAATTCTTCCGGAAATACATCCGGATATTCACTCACAATTGGTACACTGTCTAGGCTAACCCCCTTAAGAGAATTCAACATACTCCTTCTTGCTTCAAAGTTGGTCTTGAATCTGATCCTTTTATTTTCTGGAGTTGTGAGTGAGACAGTATGGTTGGCACAATCTATCACTCCCTTGTGCTTAGTCATCCAGTCCATTCCCAAAATAACATCCAATCCTTGGAAATTTAGGATTATCAAGTTAACGGGAAACTTATACTTCCCAAACTCTATAACTAGATCATGACATCCTGAATTCACTATCATTTCTCCGCTAGGAGAACTTACTTTTATAGGACACCCAATAGTTTCTACTGGCAGTTCATTTCTTTCAACAAATGATCTTGATATGAATGAATGAGATGCACCAGTATCAAAGAGAACAAATGCTGGAACAGAATTGAGTTTGAACTTACCAGCAACAGCATCAGGCTCCTCATAGATTTCCTCCACATTGATGTGGTTAACTTGCCCTTTCTGAAAAGGGTTGGGCTTGTTGGGTCCTTCAACTTTCTTTTCTGGGCATTCATTTGCATAATGCCCCATCTTCTTGCACTTGAAGCATTCAACCTGACTGATGTCCTTCTTGACAGGCTGGCTTCCACTGCCACTTCCATTTCCACTATGGTGGCTCTTATATCCACCCGTGTGGTTCTTGTACTTGTCATTGTCATGACTACGGTGATGCTTGTTGTCATGACGGTTGTGGTTGTGGTGCTTGTTGAATTTCTCATGCTTGTGGGATCCTGAGCTTCCACTGTCATCATAATGGGAACGTTTGTGAGACGATCCCGAGATGTGCTTGTCCGAGTGCTTTCTCTTTCTGCTCTCAACTTGCTTAATTTTGTTCTCCAAAATAGCAGCCTTATCACAAAGTGACTAGCATGTGGGAACATATGCCACAGCCAACTGCAGGTTTAGCTCATCATTCAACCCTTCGAGGAACTTTTCTTTCCTCTTAGCATCAGTGTCAACCTCGTCCGGTGCATAACGCGCCAGATTGTTGAACTCCTCAATATATTCAGCCACGCTACGGTGGCGCTGCTTCAAATTATGAAACTCTTTCTTTTTCAGACTCATCACTCCAGATGAGATATGAGCAGTACGAAAGCCATCCTCAAAGATAGCCCATGTCACATCTTCTATGGGAGTGGTGATCTGGAAGTTATCCCACCAAGTGGCGGCTGGTCCTTCCAGCAAATGTGCTGCAAATCTGACCTTTTCTGCATCAGTACAGCCCACAGTTACCAAGTACTTGTTCACAGAGCATAGCCAATCATTGGCCACCATGGGATCAGTCGTTCTTGAGAACTTTGCTGGCCTCAATCTCAAGAACCTGGTAAGCATGTCAAAACCCGGTGGGTTGTTGTTGTTGTTATTGTTGTTATTGTTGTTGTTGTTGTTGTTTTGGTTCTGGATGAGCGTCGTCATCATTTGCATCAGCTGAGTTTGAGCGGTCATCATTTGCTGCATTTCTGGAGTGATGTTGTTGTTGTTGGGGTTGGGGTTTGCACGACGGGGAGGCATCTGTGGTTGGTTCAATAGAGATAAGAATGAGATACCCATAGATGCTTTCATGCACAATACATCACATAAACAATCACAAAGCATGCAACATAATGATAAAGATTCAACATCCAGATAACAAGTTTGCAAGGTAAAACACACACAAATAGCAAGCCATCCACATGTTGGATGGTCAAATAACAAGTTCTCAACGACAAGTATGATAATAAATGATAAATGAGTAGTCAAATCTACTCCTCGGCATCAACCTCCTCCTCGACAAAGGTAAGACCTGCGTTCTCCATCGCGGTCTTGTATTCCTCGACGCTGGTGGTCAAGGTCTCTATCTTGGCTTTGAGAGTCCTCTTCTGGGAACGAAGCCTCTCAATCACCGTCTGCTGATGCTCGAGCTCGAAGTCCTTGGCCTGCAGTTCTTCAGTCATGTCCCGGATCTTCTTGTTCCTATCCTGGACTCGCTTCTACTGACTCTTGAACTTCCTGTCCTGGCTCTCGAACATCGCCTCCATCTCCTTGACTATCTCATCTTGCTCCGCGAAGAGCTTGTCCTTCTCGCGAAGCTGCACCTAAAGTTCTTCATTTTTGAGCATGACGTTGGTCCTATTGGAGTCCACGTGCCTAATGAGAGCCCCTAAGTCCTGGAGGTATAAAGGAATGGGCTCCGCTGTGTCCTCGCAGTGTCCTCGAAGTCGATGGACTCTCCATCCTCATCACGTCTACCGAAGACGTGGAAGTGAGTACCTCTAACCAGTCGGGAGTGTCTCCCCAGCAGACGTCCTATCAGATCCTGCATGACTACCTCAAGGCCTCTCTCCTTGTCATCGTGCATGAGCTTGAAGACGATGGCCTCCGTGGTAGGCCCAGTCTGGCGTCCGGGATGGTTGACCTTGAAACCCTAGAGGTCTTTCCTCTCAAACTTGGTGAGGGGAAGCACCATGATGGTAGGAAGAGGGAGATTGAGAAAAGTACTAAGCTCAACAATACGAGGACCAAAGCGAGTTCCCTGGAACTCCTCAACAGTGCTGATGGTAACATTAGGCATCTATTTATAAGATAGAAAAGTTAGAACAACACAATTTAAGATAAAACACAAGGCAAAACATCACATACATATCCTTTGAAATCAAAACACACAAGTCATGGCATACAAGAATCCATTACATCAACCAAGGTTCAACTTATTTAAGCTAACATTTGGAAAATAAGGTGATAAGTGGTGGTCCAACTAACGTAGTACGTTTACAATCCTATCTCACTGGATCTGTTGGCTAACATAATGTTTCCAGAAGCAATCAGTCTATCTTGCTCACATGACTCCATCACTAAGTCTATAATGTCTCCTCTTAAGGTTTGGTTGGTAGCCTCCAAATCTTGGGTATGTTTCCTCTCTTCTTTCAGGCTCTTTTGGATGTTGAACATTCTGCACTTGACTCTTTCACCAAGTTCTTTGATGGTCTTCCAAGCTGCATCCCTTGCTAAGTCAAAGAATGTAGGGTGCATCACTGAATTGGTGAACATGCAGAATCCTGAGTCCTTGTGGTTGTCTTCCTTGTTTTTTTACAAGTGAAGTTGCACCCACCAGTACTCAACTCCTTCATCCATCACAGGATAACCTTTATACACAGCTGCACCATGTATTTCCATTGCAACCATGAGGTCCTTGAGAGCCTTGGGGAATTATGTCTCACACTCCAAAGTCATTTTCATGAGTGGTCCTTTCCTCACGGCTTTGTTGATGGAGTTCATCTACAATTAGAGATGAATAAAGAAGATTAGAAAAGTTTACGAGAAGAATAGACAAGTGTAGAAGTTGTTGAATTTTTTCCTTAGTGGTTTCCAATCCTAGGGTCATAATCCTACAGGCAACACAGTGCTCTGATACCATCTGTAAGATCCGTCCTTTATAAAGGAAAAGGATCCCTGTGATTGCAATGCTAGTCCCTGGATCATTGCTAGCATCCACAGTTTAAGATTAAGTACACAGATACAAAGGTCATTATTACAGGCATTCCAGAGACAAACATAGTCTTTACAACTCCAAGGCCACAGGCCTAGTACATGAGTTTGAATAAGTAAATAAATAAAAGTCTTCATCTTCATGTGCCATAGGCAAACATGTTGAGTGTAGACTCATGACTCCTAATCCTCATCAGAGTAACCTGAAACATCACAAGTTACAGCCACAGTGGGTCAATACATTGGAATAGTATTGGCAAGTGATCCCTTAGTATAATTTAGGTGGACTAGATACTATATGCAAATTTGGCTAAGTGTAGCTTGGCTTGCTTTGCTCAAAATAAGTTTTGCCTATTAGTTGAAATAACTAAGTTTTTCTTTGTCAAAACTTTTCCCAAGGAACCACCAATAGACAATGAGGTCCTTCACCCTTGTTCACCCACAAGTTTTACTTAGAAATTGGGATGAGGAGATTCTTGATAGCTTCCATGTCTTGATGCTCAATTTGTCCTTTTCCAGGGACATGGCTAAGTACTTAGATTTTTCCATCTGCAGAGGTTGTGCACTTTCCCCACCAGACTTGATTTTCACCAAGACAGGACCTTTCAGAAGCCTTCCCTTAGATCAAATGGACGCGTTCCAACCTATTATCCCACTACCACCAACTGTCCAAATGACTAAGTTCTAGCAACTTATGTGATCCCGGCAGAGCCCATATTGCCAAGTGGCTGCACTAGAAGCTTCTCAACACTTGGCCTCTAAAGTCTCTTTGTTCCTGGGTGGCTTTCCACAAATGAATACACAAGGTTCACCAGTCCCCTGGCCTTGTGTAACCACTCAACACAAACCATTCCTTCCATTCCACCCAGGTGTTTCTTTTACTTAGTTGTTTTATTAGGCAAACATAAGTCCAAAGACTTAAAAATATTTTCATCATAACATGTATATTTCACCAACCCTTGGTTGCTACTAGCTAGGCTAAGCATGGCATAGATAAGCATCTTAACTTAGAAATTTCCTAGCAATTCTACAACTACTAGGATTTCCCAACATGGCATATAAGCAAAATATAGCATGCAAGACTAGCAAAATATATCTAGTGCTTAGTAGAAAACATAGGGATAAAATATTCATGAAGTACCACTTGCCTTGGTAGTTTGGAGAGTACCTACACTCCTCACAATCACAATCACGAGCACCAAAATCTACACAAAGATTCATAGCCACAAATCACATACAAAAACATATACAAACAAAAATATATGCATGCATGCAATATGACATGTGATGATTTTTAAAACTCAACAAAGCAAGTGTAAAACACTGGTTCATAAACAAGTTAAAAACTTGCCAAAAAACATTTAATTAAACCCTAAATCAATTCTTGAATAATTCATATACTCAAATTAGCCCTACACAAGTTTCTGCAAATAAAGCCATTTTAACAAAAGCAAAACATTAAACACATTGCATATTTATAAAGAGCTTGCTCTCCTGATTCCAACGGTATAAAATTTGTCAAATTCTAACATGTGGATCAAAAGTTATAGCCAAAACAAATTTAAACATCTAATAGATTCAAATTCTGTTTTTAAACCTAAACAGATGCCACGCGTCTTAATCTTATTGGCGCGTACCGGTTCGCGTTGGATCACGCTTCTGAGCCGCTAGATCTGAATTAATCGCACGGCTCAGATCTAAACTTAACGCTTCGCTCGCGTTCTATCCTACCCGCAAGATCTAGATCTAACGGTGCACAGCACCCTGACCATCCAGTGGCGGCGCTGGCGGCGGCTACTGGCGGCGGCGAGCTCTGCCTACGGCGGCGCGGCGCTATAGATGGCTAGGGGATCGTCGGAGACGCTTACCAGAAATGCGACGACGTGCTGATGCTCAACCTGGCGACGGCTTGGCAAGGGGCGCACGGACACGGTCGCTGGGGCTCGTCGGAGTTGCGGGCGGCGTCTGTTGCTTGCTGTCGAGGTCGTTGTCGAGGCTCTGCGTCGTCCTAGCACAAGGAAGAGGGTTTAGGAGATGCGCAAGGGTCTGGCGAACAATATGGTACTAAAGGGGAGGCAAGGGGCGCTCGATTCTTACCGCTATTGCTCGTCGGAGTCGAGCGGCGGCTCTGGTGGTTGCGGGCATGAACGAAGACGGCGTCCTGGGTCACGAGCAGGCAAACCAGGGGTGTTAGCAGATGCACAAGGACATGGCGGTCACGCTCGTTTGAACCAGAGACAGGGGGGCGGTCGGAGCTTACCGGAATCACCTGCCGGAGTTGTTCTGTCTGCGGCGGTGCAGAGGCAATTGCGGGCAGCCTGGGGGCGTAGAGGTGGCGCTAGGTGAGGGGAAATGGCCGCGGGGAAGAGGGGATCTTATATCCAGAGCGGGGGAGAGGATCGCACGGCGTATCAATGGCAATTAAGCGCGCAGTAACAGCGGCGAGGTAACAGCGGAGCGAGCGGCGCAGGCGCGCGTGATTGACGACGAAGGTGACGTGGTCGCAGGGTCCACTCGTCAGCGAGTTAAGCAGCGAGGGGGTGGGGTCCTGGCGTCAGTGACCTGTTGGGTTCGTTCGCGAGTGAGAAGGAGAGAGGGGGAACCCAGGTGGGCTAACTGGGTTGGATCTGTTGCTGGGCTCAATTGCTGGCGCTGGCCTTTTTCTAATTCTTTTCTCCTTTTCTTTTTCTGTTTTGATTTTCTGAAATCATTTTCAAATCCAAATCAAATGAGTTTGAATTCAAAACTTCTCTAGGTTTTTATACTGTAAACCTTCCACTCAAATGTGTGTCAAACACTACTGTTTAAACTGAACACTTTGTTCATATGAAAATAAAATAACACCAAGCCTTTATGATATATATTCAAATAGGCATAATATTGGTTTATTCACTCATTTTGTTTTGAAATTTGTTTAAACTTTTGGTGGTGCCTAAGTTTGAATTATTAAACTTTACTGAATCAAAACAAATATTCTTCTCATGGAAAGGTAGCACTAAGGCTAGAGCAAACTTACATGAAATAATAAGCATGGAAGCTTCTGTTTTGAAATGATTTGTTTGAAATGAAATTCATATGATCATGGATGCATGGATGATATGCATAAGTTTGAATCATGATTTTAGGGATGTTACACAGATCCTTGCCGGTGGCTGACCGTCCTTGATCACCTTCTCGTCGCGGCATCATTCGTGCCTGTCGGCACCCATCTGAGGCACCAGGACATGTCCAGCCGCACCTGGATCCATCAACATTGGCACTCGAGGTCACCATGACATCGAAGCTTGTCATACCCGCCACACCCGAGAAGCGCGTTGCACCGGCAGAGACGGAGGAGCGCCTAGAAGCAACCAAGACGGAGGAGCACCAGAGGAAAGCATGTGATACCACCATGAAGAAGGGCAGGAGGAATAGTGGAGCCAGCGATTAGGATGAATCTGACTCGGGAAACAAGGAGGCGTTCATGGAGCAGTTGGAGGCACAAGCGGAGCAGAGTGACGTTGACCTGTGGGACTACGAGGAGGAGGAGGAGGATGACTACGACGAGGAGAGGGCTCATATATACGAGGAGGGAGTTGCCAGATACCCATTACAAGTACCAGATATAAATAAATTTCAATAAAAATTCAAGAAACGACGTTACTGTGCCACCTCCTCTCTGCTCCTCTTATTACTGTTCAATCCTGCGCTGCACTAAACAACAATTGATGAGGACATAAACAAAAATGATCAAAATGCCAGGTAAAACTACTTTCAAGCTTACCTTTCGTCCGGAGAATTGTACAAAGACGAAATTGAAAGGGCTTTATTGTTTCTCCTGCAGTTAGCCGAAAGACCCTCAAGAACATCCTCGATCACCCCAGCAACTTCTCATATTCAAACTCAACTCCATTATTATCGTTTCCCTTATGCTCCCGCTTACACTTTTGTTTCTTTCTGTCCCTATCCCCGCCGGTACATCCACGTCCTTAGCCAATTTCTACTTACCAGCGTTTCACTCCACATGCGCATCACCGATTTCCTTCACATGCAACACTTCCTCCACGCCATCTCGCTGCGCTTCCTCTAGTTCTGCCTGAGAAGCCTCATCTTGTTCCTCCATGATGTGAACGGGGACAAGGTCAGCATCTCCGAAATCACGTGGAACTGGGTTATTACATAGACTCTTGATATGGCCCAACCCTCCACACCGTTTGCACTTCTGCTTCCTTGCTCCTAGTCTCGAACCTTTTGCGATGAAGTCTTCGGTCCTTTCCTTTCTAGGCCTCCCAGGTGTCCTCCTAAGAACTGGTGGTTCGATTTTGAACCCTGGATCGACTATCTCCCAATCATTTTCATCAGCAATAGGTGGTACGTTTTCTGCATAAGTTGCAGCAAACTTATCCATAGAGAAATAGTTATGAACATAGTTCTCTATTTCAGCACCTCTACCTCTCATCTTTAAGATGAAGTGCAGTGCATGGTGGCATGACAGACCAATAACCTGCCACTTCCTGCATGAACAAGTCTTGTTAGCAATGTCTACAGTAAACCTCCATTTCGTGCTTGTCTTGTGCATAAACCTCAACCAATGTATTGGAACTTCTGAACATCCTCGTCTTTATTGTTCTTATTGCCCTGGTTCTTGCATTCAGTAATAAAACCACCTTTGGAATTATTTTATGGCCTACAGAGTTTCTCACACAAATTCTCTGACTAAAATCTATCTTCACCATTATAAACTGTCTTATTGCATCTAACAAAATAACAATTGCAAGTGACTTCATGCTCCTAATCTTAGCATTGAACCTTTCTGTCAGATTATTGCAGACAAAATCCGCTTTGCTTAACTCACCAAACTTGCTTCTGGCCCATAACTTGTTATGATGTTCTTCGAGGTATTCTTTCAGCTTCGGCACGGTATACAATTTCTGCATGTAAGTAGCATGCGTGCTTGGGGTGTACGTGTATGCTGATCGCCACAAGTTTTCTTCAAAGGTCTTTCCTTTGAACTTCTTCGTGAAGCTAGTAGCGAGGTGCCGCATGCATTCCCTATGCTCAACCCTAGGAAACACAACATCATCAACATTCTGAAGCCCCTTGCATGCACCAGTGTGTATCACCAAGCCTTCAGGGTGACCAATTACTTCACGTAGTCTCTACATGAACCATGTCCAGCTTTCAGTCGATTCACCCTCAAGAACAACATAGGTTACGGGAAAAATCAAATTATGTGCGTCCATAGCACAAGCGGTAGCAAGCTGTCTGATGACGTCCAGCACTGTCGTGGGACGCTTCGATGGAAACCCCAAGAGCAAGGTGTGATGAGCACAACAACAAGTTTTCCCTCAGTAAGAAACTAAGGTTATCGAACCAGTAGGAGGAAGGAAACGTCTCAAAGGTGTTGCAAGCAGCATGGAAACCTGCACAACACAAAATCAAGACTTTGCCCCAATGAATCAGTGAGGTTGTCAAGCTCACCGGTTTGCTGTAACAAAGGATTAAACGTATGGTGTGGAAATTAATGGTTTGTAGCAAGTAAACAGGTAATAGTGGAAGATGTATAAATGGTAAAGTTTGGACCGGGGTCCATAGTTCACTAGAGGTGCTCTCCTTAGATAAATAAATGGCATGAAGGGTAAAGAAATTACAACAGGGCAATTTACAGGAACTGAGCAAGGCATAATAATGAAATACCAGACAAAAAGATCCTATGAGATTCGATTGGGCAATACAACAATATACATAGACTGCCATCCAACTGCATTTATGACTAGAAGTCCACCTTCAGGTTATCATTCGAACCCCCTCCAGTATTAAGTTGCAAGCAATAGACAACTACTTTAAGAAAAGTGTGTAAGGTAAACAATCCACTTGTTCCATGAACAAGAGACCGTTGTTTTCTCCCTAGTGGTAACAGAACATCTACAACCGAAGAGATTTCTGTCACCTCCCTTGGAAACTACAGGCATGAACCCACTATCGAGCATAAATACCCCCTCTTGGAGTCACTAGCAACTACTTGGCCAAGATAGCTACTAACAACGGAGAGCATGCAAGATCACAAACAACACAGACATAATAGTATCAAATAGACAAAACCATTAATCAATCTGACATAGTAATCTCAATATCCATCGGATCCCCGTAAACACAACATGCATGATTACAAATAGATTATATCTTGGTCATGAACGGAGCTCACAAGATCTATACATGAAAGCACAAGGAGAAGATTCAACAATCTAGCTAAAACTACATGGACCCGTAGTGCAAGGTTGAACTACTCACACTTCATACCGGAGAAGAAGGCCTCCGGGATGATCTCCCCTCCGGCAGGGTGCTAGGAAGAACTTCAGATCCCCCCCAATCTAGGGACGATGGTGGCGGCGGCTACATAAGGTTTCGTGGAGTTTTGATCGGTTGCCTAGGGTTTCTGCATCGGGAGCTTCTTATAGGCGAAGAGGCGAGGCTGGGAGGTGGCCAGGGGGCCACACCCTACCCAGGTGCAGGGTGGGCCCACCCGCGCCTAGGGGGTGTGGCGGCCCTGGTTTGCCTCTCCCTCTTGTCTTCCAGCTTCGTGTCCCCATGGTAAAATATAGACTTTCTCTTTTGTCCCGTCCAATTCCGAGAATATTGATTTTCTGCCTTTCTGGAACCAAAAACTGAAGAAAACAAGCAACTAACACTGTGGAAACTTGTTAATAGGTTAGTTCCAGAAAAGATATAAAAACACCTCAGAGTGTAAACAAAGCAAAGCAAAGTAGATACTAAACAAGCATGGAGCATCAAGCTTAACTCATGCTCGTCCTCGAGTAGGTAAGTGATAAAAGAATAATTTTTGAGGTTACATGCACCGTCAAAACCAAGATCAAACCATTTGCAAGAATTGAAAGCTGAGATCAAAGAACTCTAAACATGTGCATGAAAGATGGAGTTCTCATAATAGGAGAAAATAAATATGCATGCAACATGAAAGGCTACAAACAAAGATCATGAATAACATTCATTGAAAAACGTTTGTTTGTTTCACATACAGAAAACATGGCATAGTGGCATTTAGCTTGTCCCTCATAGAGTAGAAAATAGATGCATAGGACACCTTCAAAGTTCATAAGAGTGACTAGATACTAGCAGCACAAGAACAAGTAATATCACAATATGCATCAATCAATAAGTTTTGGGACACTGCACACAGAATGACAATTATTCTCTCTTAATGGTGCCTAAAGGTTAGAAGGTGGAGACTCAATAAAATAGTGGAAGAAAGGCCTTTCATAAAGGAAGCAGGGATTTCAAGTTTCAAAAAGATCTTCCAAAAATTATGGTACTTGTTAGCTTTCATCCCACATTGCCCCTATCATAAGAATCTTGAAGTCATTAAGGTTAAAGTGAACAAACTATGGAGTATATGCTTGACAAAGTATCAGTTGGCAATCTCAAGTACCATGAATACGAGGGCCACACCTCATGCTACTAAAATTTAGTCACCTATAAGTTCTTGTCCTAGTAAGTACATGCGTATCATAGAGAACCGCCAACGGGGTACCCTTTGCACATGATACTAGAGCTATCCCATAACCAGAATGACAAGGCAAGCAGACAATGAGCATCTCAGCGATCTTTTTATTTACTATGTGCATAGCTTTTTATCCAGGATGCTTCATAGATAGCTTATTATGGTGATGCTGCAAGTTTCCACCATGATTAGGCATGGCTTAGGCTAGCGTCCCAGGCGTTTCTCTCACACAAATTACATAACTCCATGGACTTACAAGCTCCCTCTTTATTTCACACCGGTGACATCCATAGACAAAAGAGCATGATATCAACTAAGTACAAAGTACAAGTGCAATGTTGAAAACGTTCCCCGTGAGAGCACTGTTCTGCTAATTCCAACATATAAGTGCAAGAATATACAACATAGATGACACAATGGTTCAAGTTTATTAGGGGCAAAGAATATAAATTATGCCATCAAGTTTGTGAGGGATTTAATCACTAAGTTTTCACATAAAAAATACTTTTTAATTGGAAGATAGCTGAAAACTAGAATATACATGGAATGGTGTAACACAACATACATAGGAGTTTATAGTGGACACTTTGGAATAGCTTAGTTTGTTGGGAGTTAGAAGCATGAGTAGAGCTTAATCATACAAGTGGAGGCTAGCAAAAGACTAGGAGCAATCAACTAAGAGAGCAATAATGGCCATAATCATGCAGAGCAACAAAACATTAGTAATCAAAGAATAGAGTGGTACTACAAGTCAAGGACTAAATGATCATAGAGGCTATGGTGACTTGTTCATAGTCATAACATGGTGTGAGCATGTGCCAAGTGAACCCAAACAAAGAATCAAAGGAGAATACCACAGTACTATGCTTTTGCATGCTAAAACAACGCATAATTCTTTCAAGGCACACTAAGCAATCCCAATTGTTTGGAGCAAGACATGCTACCGCAATAATGACTAAGCATAAGGTCAAAACAACACCTAGCATTTCATGGTAAATTCTAAGTCACAATCAATGCAAGCTCCTCTTGCACCTTTAAGCAGGAACTTCCTACTCCTTTTCAAAACCAAGCAACTTATTTGGAACAACACAACGAGAACGGGGGTCCAAGCTACTTTATTAAAGCAAACTAAACACACTAAGCAAACCAAACAAAAACTAAGACGCTCCAAGAACAACACAACAGTGCATGAAACAATAAAAACGAAGTGTCCAGACAGACCTGAGCTTTTTATTGATGAAGAATGGGATGCCTTGGGCATCCCCAAGCTTTGAAGATTCTACCTCTTGGATATTTCTTGGGGTGATACCGGGGTGTCATCCCCAAGCTTGAGCTTTTGTCCTTTCTTCATCTCATTACATCATTCTCTCTTTACACATGAAATTTTTCCTTCATACAAAACTTCACACTATAGCAACATTAGTGTATTGAAAAGATAATAGACCTTTGGGTTTAGCTTTGGAACAGAAAAACTTTTCAGTAAAAACACAAGCTACTGAAGCAACTCCTTCAAAAATCTCAATTCACCATAGAGAACTCAACAGGAATCAGTAAGAAGCAAATGCAAATAATGGCAGAAATCTGTCAAAACAGACCAACAGATAGAAACCGTTTTTTTCGAAAATCTTTTGTTGCTCAACTAAAAACATGTTTAACTAACTAAAGTTAGCTAACATACTGGGTATTTATTGGTAAATTTTCAGCTCAATCCGACTTACAGAGACTCCTCACGAATATTTATGGTGGAGGAAATAAATCTGTTTCGGGACAACAACTCCCCAAATCTCACTTCCCTCTCATTAGAGGTCATTCTTGGAACAAAAAGCAAACAATAAGGATAAGAAGAGGTCATTACTGAAGTAATAACTTCCAGGACTCAAGAAAACTCTTGGGTTATCTCCCAACAAGTACTTTTCTTTAACGCCTTTAAGTTAGGCACAAGAAGCAAGAAATCAAATATTTTCAAATCAGGAAGTGAGATCAATATTTGCAACGTCTTCAACTATGAGAGGTATCTCAACCAAATGAGTCTTGGAGGATCCCTTCTCATCTCTTTTTGGTTTACTACTTTCATCAAAAGGATTTTTAGGAACAATCCAATCAAAAAAATCAAAGGCTTCATGCATTCCAACAAGCTTAAAGGGTATGGGTATCTTAAATTCCTCTATAGGCTTGGTTTTATCTGAAGTACCCACAACATCTACGCATGAGCCTAGCATGTTAAAACGCTCAAAGTCCTTTTTGGCTTCCTTAGCAACATCATGGAACTCTTTTAGTAAAGTTTCAAGAATAAATTTTCTCTTTTCAGCATTCTTTTCTTTCTTTAGTTTTAGGAACAAAATTTGTATCATGGGGTTAAGGCTAACAAACTATCACATCCCAAGATTTTCCAAATCTTGTAATGTGAAAATAAATGAATAAAATAAAACTTTGTTGATTTTCAGAGCCAGAAGAAACTTTTTGAAATCAATTGGAACTTCAAACCCATTTGAATTAAATAAAGTCCTAAAGGGATTTAAAGAGTTAAACATTTAATAAAAGCAAAATAAAAATGTTTTGGAATTACTATTTTTGATCTTTAATAAAAGATTTGTTTTACAAAAGAAAAGTGGATTCACAGATAAAGATTATTTTATGAAGCCAAATTAAACCTTGGCCAAGCTTTGGAATTAAAACATAATTGTTTTGAATAAAAATAACAAGGGTTGATTTAAATAAATTAATAAGAATTTAATATCCAAATTTATTTAAATAAAAGGTTTTGCCATTTTAAATTGAAACCTCAAAACTTATTAAATTATTTTAAATAAGTTTTCCAAATATTTTATATTCTCAAATAAAACTTACTGAAGTGTTTTGGTTTTATATTAGATTTCAAAATAAGGTTTCTAATAAAACAAATCCTATTTGATTTAATAACTAAGGCCCACTTTATTTAAATAATAATAGACCCTATTATTAAAATTATCAATTTGAATTTAGATTTTGATTCATGTTACTAAACAGAACTAATTTCATAGTTACAAAATTGGGTGAAGGTTTGAATTGTTTTGGTTGCTTGGAAATTGTTTGAGATTCAAAAACAGAATATAGAAATAGAAAAATAAAAAGAATCAGAAACAGAAAAAAAAAAGATTTAAGCCGGCCCAACCCAGCAGCCCAACAGGCCCAGGAACCAGCCCAGTTTCCTCACCCAGCAAGAAAACGTTTCGCACCTCGTATCTGACCCGCGCTGAGACTGACTGGTGGACCCTTCCCCTCGTTTCTTTCCCACTGGCGACTGGACCCCCTTTCCACTCTTCTTCCTCCTCACCCGCACGACCCCTTCTCCCTCCTTCGACACCGCTCCTGCCGATGAATTCGCGGCCTTAATTCGCTTTAACTCGACCACCGTTACCAGCTTTGATCACGCAGGTTGAAACGCCCATGCCTCTTCTATATTTCCCCTCTGACACCCCGCGCTGGCACGCCTTAGACCACCCCAATTTCCTCCTCGAGCTCCTCTGTTCCGACCACCATCTCCGGCCAATTCAGGCCAGTACACACCACCTCCTACCTTTCCGAGCACCCTAGTAGCTTCCCTACTTCCAGAAGCTTCTCCCCGTGCCCTTCATATAACCGCGGGCGCCCCGGAGCGTCGGCTTTGACAAGCTCAGACAGCGCCGCCGTCTGTTTCTTCTCCGACGACGTTTCCCAGGTGAACCAGACCGCCCCTTCACTTCTCGTTCACGCACACAGCATTGTCCTGATCCTACGAATCTGACCGCGCCTTCGTTTTGTCTTAGGGCGATCTGCAGCAACATCCTCGACCTCAACCCGAGTCACCCACCGCCAGAACGAACTCCGGCGAGAGATTCCACCTGACCCCGTGCGCCCCTTGCCCCGTCGACCATACGCCGAGCTTCACCACAACCTCGCGACCTCGGTAATCCTACTCTCTTCCTCTCTCGCTTCCTAAAACCACCGCAGAGCCACCGCCTGGTCGTGCGCCGCCGCTAGCCACCGTCAGCGCCGCCCCCTTTTGGTTAAACCCGCGCGAACCGTTCGATCTAGATCGGGCGAGCGAGATAGAATCACTTAGTCGCGAAGAGGTACTCAATAGGGACCGTGCGATCTAACTTGATCCAACGCACCGTGTCGCCGATCCGGCCGAATCGGTACCGTCCAGTAAAAACACGCCGCATGTCACCTAATCTGTTTAAAAACAGATTTGAAAACAGAATTATTTGCAAACTTCAAACCCTTGTAACTTTGGATCCACACGTCCAAAAATTATAAATTTTATATCGTTGGATTCAAGAGAGCAAGAACTAACCAACCATGGCCTTAGTTTAGAAAATAGTATCTGTTAGCTTGCTTGATTTTGCAGATTCATTTGTGAGCTTGTTTAGGTTAGAAAAATTGTTTAAAAATGTATTTAGGGTTAAAAACTTTGCAAAATGGTTTGCTGTAAACTCATTGACCCTAGGAACCAACCCTTGGTGTTAAAAATGATTTTAGTAAAAATTAGGTTGGAATATTTGACTTAGCCAATTTCTAGCCAAATAAAATTATTGATTTTATTATGAAAATGTTTATGGAAAGAAAACTTTGAGAAAATAGTTTGGACCAAACCTACTGACCCAAAAACACCAAGTTTTGCAAAAGCAACTCATTGGTGAAAAAACTTAAAGGTTTTGTTTTAATAAAACTATTTTCCAACACATAAAATGTTGAATGGATTTTAAAATAGATTTTGAGCAAAACCCTCTAACTAATGACTTTGCCATTTTGGTAAATGACCAATTTGGACCTTACAAAGTTTAGAAACCTAGTGGAGACCATCCTTGCAATAGAACCATCCTTTGCATACTTATGCATGACTTAAATTCCATTGCTTTGTGAGTGTGAAATTGTTTGTTTGACTTTGGTTTGGAATGTTAGTTGATTTTGTGTTTGCTTGATTGACTTGTAGTGAATTTAGCAAAGTGTGAGACTAGCAAGATCAAGGAGTGAACCACCATTCCCTACCAAAAAGGCAAGTGACACTATCATCTAAAGTCTTACCATTTTCATTATACTTCGTAAATTTTGAAAACATGCATGAAAATAATTTATACTTATGCTATGCTAAATCCTAATAGAATGCCCTTACCTTACTTAGTGAAAACATTGAAGTTGTACATGCTTAGCCATGCTATATTTTGAAAAGAGGTGCATGTTGAGATTTTACAAAGTTGAGAAAAGGACTTGTGTTTTATATAATAAAACAAGGACTCAATGAACCACCTAGGTGGAGGATACTTTAAGTTTTGGAGAAGGTGGCAACAAAAGGAACCATGTCTATGGTAATCACTTTGTGTTGGGCTCCAAAAGAAAACCACCTAGGAAACTTAGAGATCAAACATGCTTCTCGAATTGTGGCTTTCGTGTGCAACCACATGCTATTATGGCTCTGGCTTAGTCAATTACATTAGGAAAACCCATACATTGTCTTCAGTTACTGGACATGGGGATCTGGAATGCTTCATGGGGGCTGAAGACAAAGCTAGCAATGATGTATGGGAGGACCTTTTGGAAAGACTTCGTCACATTCTCAGTCTGCCAGTACTCCATCTTGGTGAGCACTAATCCAGTAGGCCACTGGTGGCAAAAGGATGGGATTGTGACATGTGGGTAAAGTGTACTCCTTATGCAGAAGTTAATAAAAATCTAAGTACTTAGCCGTGTCCCCGGTTATGGACAATACTGAGCAACTAAAGTTTGAACTATGGGAGATCTCGACATTCCAACTTCTATTATAAAACTTGATGCACTTGTGTGTCTACCAAGGAATTCAAAGAGATTTTGTTAAGCTTGATGCACTTGGGGTTACCAAGGTGCTCAAGAGATTTTTATGAAAACATGAACACTTGGGGTTACCAAGGAACTCATGAGATATTATAAAACTTGATGCACTTGAGTGTCTACCAAGGAGCTCAAGAGATTTTTGACAAGGACTTGAACACTTGAGTGTCTACCAAGGAGTTCAAGGGGATTCTTGGAAAAGAGATTTGACAAAGGACCAAAACCATTTTTGAAAAGATAGGATAAAATATTGCTTTGTGTAAATAAGCCTTAAACTCTACTTAGCCAAATATGCATGTATTGATAGGATCCACTCTTATTATACATAGAAGTGAAGCTTCCCAATACAATTCAAATGTATTGACCCTTGTGGCTGTAACTTGTTATGTTGCAGGTTTGTTTGATATTAGTGAAGTTTAATGATTAGGATTACAAGTCTACAACCAACATGTCTGCCTGTGGCACTTTGAAGATGAAGGACCCCATGCTATTGTTATATTCTGCTGCATTGTAATGAGATAGCCAAATGAGCTATGTAAGATGTAATAAATTATTTTATTCCTGGTTATAAAGTTGTATTATGACCTATGTTTCTTGATATTACATCTTAACTGTGGATGCTAGCTATTGATCCAGGGACTAGCATTGTAAACACAGGGATCTCTACCTTATTAAAGGTTGGGAACCTAACAGATGGTATCAGAGCATTGTGTTGCCTGTAGGATTTGTAAACCCTAGGATTGGACAAAAACCCTTAGAAGAATAGGAGTTATGTTTTAATCCAAAACTTATTTACAAAAACTTGTAAACTCTTTCCCCAACTATTTTGGTTTCAACTCTACATCTCTTCTACTTCAACTTGATGAAAAACCTACCCATGACCAAAGACTACACCATGTGCAAAGGACTCCCTCAACACTTTCAACTCTAATGACTTCAACTTCTTCAACTCTAATGACTTCAACTTCTTCAGCATGATCACCAAGGACTTACAACTTGGATACTACTAAGGACTGCATGTGAGACAAGGAAATCTTGCTCAAAACATAGAGACTGAGGGAATGCAAAAGTTAGAAGGAGTTCACTTCACTAGAAGACAAGGTAACCAAGAGTTTTTCCAAAGAACCATGATCTCATATAAGAAGAAGCAACCAAGAAGGATGGAAAGATCACAAGTGAACCATATAGATGGACAACCATATTTTAGTTAAGTCAAAACCGCCAACTTATGTGGTGTAACAAAAATATTTTATTGCCTAAGTATGTGCTTGAACTTGTTTGAGTGAAATGTTTGACTTGTGATTGCATGCACATTGTTTGTGTGAATTGTGATGTGTGTGATTAGAAATAATTTCTTAAAAATACCTTGCCTATTCTAACCTCCCTTCAACCCAAACAGATGACTAATCCAAAAGACTCCAACATCAAAGTGGATGACACCAACACCAACCAAGCTGTAACACCCTCAGAATCGTCCCTATGCAAGTTTTAGCGAAACCCGCCAAACCCGCATAGAAACGATTCAAAGGTGCCCACCAGGCACTTTCGTGCGGGTGGAAAACGAAGTAATATCATTACACAATAGTCCACGATGGAACCCACAGAACAGATATATATAACGGCGACTCAATGAGTCAAGAATACAGATATACAATACAAAGATCCAAATCACCTGGAAAACGATACAGCGTCCGACTATGGACAAGATGCAAATGGGGCTAAGAGCCCTGAAGAATAACCAATGGCGTCCATAACCCTGCCCAGGCCAAACCGGAAGGGTAACCCTGCTAACGATGTCGATCTCAAAACCTGCTTAAACAAAAGGGGTGCCGACAAAGGGCAAAGGAAAAAGAGAGAGCGGTCAGTACTGAGGCCAGTACACGGCGAGGCTAGAATTCGGCGGTCCTCGCCTAGATAGGTATGGTGGACTGAAGCGGCAGCGCAGCATGCACTAAACAACCTATAGAGACTCGAGATAACTGTCGGCTATCAGAGAGGGATAAGAAAGACCTATTCGGAACAATCCTGATACTACCACCAAACATACCCATCCTGGTATTTCCCCCTCGAGACCAAACGAGGAAGTCAACCGAGGAACTCACACAGTTGGCAGTTTTATTTATTCAGTTATCGTTGCAGCAATTACTAGTCAGGTATATTTAGTCATCCTGATAGAATAAGCAGTTGGCACTTTTAGTTAACCATTCCGTTGTAGTTGCAACACTTACTAGTCAGATACAATTAGCATGAGACATCCCAAACCCAGCAGTTGTTGGTACTTTTATTTAGCCATTCCGTTGCAGTGAAGCTGATTACTAGTCATATCGGATACAAGTCAAATTATAACAGTAAACTTTAGTTATAGTTGTCTATGATCGAGAACTGTGCTCCAAGTCGTCCATAACCGCGGACACGGCTTTTCGAAAAGATTTAACCCTGCAGGGGTGCACCAAAGTATCCACACGCACTTCAACCCTTTTTGCCAGATCAGTTAAAATACACCCATCGGTATGTCGGCGGGGCCTAAGTCATGACGTTTTCCTAGACCCAAAGCAAGTACATGGGGGCCACCCCACTAAGCTACCCGCAACGAAGTCGGCCGGTCTTCGAGACAGACTCAGGGTTTGCGTCAATGGCTGTAAACGACTGGGAACCCGAAAATGAGACTGGGCTTGTCGATACCGCGAAAACACTCCGCTTACCTAAACAGTACAGGTGCAGTACCTCGCACAATTTAAATTAAGCAGTAAAGCATGGCATAAGTACAGAATAGTAATAAAGCCCCAAACTACTTGTGGCCCCCGGTACAATACTTTGAAATCAGGTACTAATCGATGGGGGTGCCCATACACCCCACCTAGGGTTAGCGCGCTCGATCTCGGAACAGGTGTCAAGAACTCGGGGTCCTACGGGACACCAGTGAGCGGTTAACAACCAAATAACATCTATTGCCCACCGGTGCCTATGCATTTACCTACTTTCAATTTTAGTTATTAAAGAATAATTAAAGCCATGATCATCTCCAACATTAAACATGCGGCAATACTCCAACAACTGTGGTACTTGACGACACGCAACAGCACTTGAGCAAGCGACTACGACGCGCAGGTCCAACTATCTACCAAACAACAGGTAATAGGATGTGTGCAAGGAAATATAAGGTCGCAAGGGATATCATGGGTACGGAAACTAGAGCATCGCAACACAGATAGCAATAGATCAACAGGAGGAAATAAAGACTATAAATGCAAAATAGGTAGAAGGGGAAGGGATGCTCGCCTGAAAACATTGCCGGAGGTTCAGCCGAAGGTCGGGTCGACACTCGCATCAACTCATCGGCCTAATCCGTGAAGAAGCAAAGCACTAGAAGAAACACCAGATGGACTATTTAATACTACGGTAGAAAATCGGGTATGATGCATGTATGATGTATGACATGGCAAAGGTGCGATGCAATTAGGCAATATTAAGCGGAACCGGGGTTCCGACAATTAATTATTAAGTTCATGTTGTTTAGATACCCCGCAATTTAAATGTTGTCTTAACAAGGGAAAATATTTCATCGGTTCGCTACACAATTTTAGATGAGACCAATATAAGACTAGATTTGCCCGCGGATGGATCCCATATTTAATTTAGGTGAATCGGCATAACGCCCCCAAACCACATGAGATGCATGCAAGCATGAACAATTAATTATGCAACAGTTGATAATGTCATATTATAAAAATAATGGGGTCTCGGATAGGAAATCACATTAGGGTTCGGCGAACTTGGCTCCAGGGGGTTCGGGGTCGGGTCTCAGGGTCCGGATCTGAGGTTCGGTCTCGGCGGGATCGTTCTCGGATAACAGAGTAGATCTTGGCGTTCCGCGAAGAAGGACTTGGTTCGGTGTCGGGGCGCATCGGATTCGTCCTGGTCGGTGTCGATCTTGTCGTTGCGAAGATCTTGTCGGGTCCGCTCCATCAAGTCGGTCTTGGCATTCGGGGTGAAGAACTTGGCGTCCTCGAGGAAGTACTTGGCGTATCCGATTCGATGACCTGGCGTCCGGGTTCTCGGGCATCAGATCCGGGAAGAAGTACTTGTCGCATCTGTGGCCTTCGGTTCGAAGAACTTGGCACGCCAGGGTTCTGTCTTCTGACTCCGGGAGGATCGGTTTTCAGGGTCTCGACACCTTCGGTTCCATGTGGGCGATCTTGGCGTCCGAGGGTTTCTCCGAGTCCGTGGTGCGTCTGTGTGGTAGATCTTGTCAGTTTCATGAAGGAGGCCTTGTCGCTCGACAACCTTCTGTGACGACCTTGGTACTCCGGCATCGAACGTCAGTATCGAACTTGTATCAGCGTACGCAGTACCTCGGGTCCATCTTCCTTCTTGACAACATCACAGCTGGTAGACACGCGTGGTGCAGGATTGCTACCACCGGAGGCCTCCCTGCAGATACACGAGGGCAGGGCCTTGGTCGTCGGAGAGGCCTGCAAGGCTAGGGATCAAGGGTTGCGAAGCTCAGGGGCTCCAAGGCAGCCTCTGCCAGCGGTGACGAGGACGCAGGCCGGACGGAGGGGTCGCGGACGAGGAGGCCACGCGGCGGTGACGGGGCGTTCAGGCGGGGAGATCCTGCAGGCAGCCGGCGGGAGAGGAGAGGGCGGACGGCGCGGGGCGGAGGTCACGGACGGCCGGCGGGGAGCTCGGGCCGGCGGCGGAAGGCGACGGCAGGTGGCCGGGCTCCACGGGCGGGCGCGGGCCGGAACAGGGGACCACGGACGGCGCTGCGGGGTCACGCTGCCGGTGGGGAGGGCGCGAGCCAGGCCGGGGACGGGCGCGGCCAAGAGGGGCCCGCGAGGCCGGCGAGGTGGAGGCGAGGAGGTGCCGGCCGAAGACGGCTCCGGCCCTGGCGGCGGGGTCGAGCACGGCTCGGGCGCGGACGCGCGATGGAGGGCGGCGGCGGGGCTAGCCTGAACGGCGGAGGGGGTGCAGGCGGGGCCGGTCAGAGGCGGGGGTGGAGGTAACCGGCGGCGGCGGACGGTCGCAGAGGTGGAGCGGGCGGCGTCAGGCCGCGAGGGTTGGCGGCAGACGGCCTCGCGAGGGGGTCACGCGGCGGCGGCCGGGGCGAGGAAGGCCGGAGGAAGGAGGCGACGGGGACCTGCGAGCGGCAGCGGGAGGGAAGGTGGCCTGGTGGCGGCGGGGCTCTGGGAGAGGATGGCGGCGGGGATGGCGCGTGGTGGGGCCAGGGGCGCTGTGTGTGAGTGCGTGTGTGGTGTGTGTGTGAGTGCGTGTGTGGGGCCAGGCAGGCGGCGTGTGGTTGGCGGAGTGAGGAGTGCGAGGTGGCCAGGTGGTGGGTGGCTGGCTAGGGTGAGGCGGCGCTGGCGGGTGAGGTGGCGGCTGGTGGTTGGCTGGAGGGGAAGGGAGTGGTGAGGTGGAGGGAGGGGATTGGTCAGGGTGAGGTGGAGGGAGGCTGGGTAGAAAAATAGGGTAGGGTTTTTGGTAGAAAAGGTTTGGGTGTTTCTGGGGTAGGTAGGGTTTTATCTGGAGGCGGCCGACTGGGTCGGATCGGCCCGGTACGGCTTCCCCTAAAAATAAAGTAAATATTTTATTATTTTAAAACGGGGCTTTTGAAATCCATTGGTAGACGAAACAAATTAATCCGGAGACCCGGGTTTTGGATTTTGAAATAAAGGCGGGGTATTTAGAAAACCAAATATGTTTTTCGAAAATAGTTTCAGACAAACAAATGCATGATGATGACGATGCTCAAATGCAATGTGGCATGATGACATGAGCATGGGGTCATGATGATGCAATGCACAAAAACAACGCGATTTTCTAGTAGTGGTTTTTTGCGGGATGCCACACAAGCTGACAGCATGAAAGAGCTCATAGCAACCCAACACCAGTTGGACCAACTGACAGCTCAGTTCATAGCCAGCAATAGTGATAAAGATCCAACACTGCAAAGGTTTTTGGAGGAACAATCCCAACTGATGCTTAAGGTGACTAATCAAATGATCAGCATGGAAGAAAGCTATCCCAAAGGAGTTTATGATAACAAAGATGACAAGAATGTTGTTCTAGATGGAGCCCAGCTTGCATTATTTGTGGAGACAAGGATCATACTTCCAAAGAGCATGAAGGTCAATGCCCTAATTGTGAAGAAGAACATCCTAGTGGACAATGTCCTACCTCTCAAGCTACTTGCTACCTATGTGAAGGAAGTGATCATACTCCTAACCAATGTCCTATCTACTCCATGGTGGAACAAAGGAAACAAGAAGGATCCAAATCTACCAAAGGAAAAGGACCACTTGTACCCCCAAACAAGACAACCCACTTCAAAGGATCAAAGAAACCCAAGAAACCAAGACAGGACATGCACCTTGTGCAATGCCGTAAATGTAAGGAAATGGGACACTACTCCAGTGAGTGCCCAGAGAACAAAAAAAATAAGGGAATTGACCAAGTGGTGTGCAACAACTGCAAAGAACCAGGCCATTATGTAGCAACTTGTCCACAAGAACAACGCAAAGAACTCCAAGATATCCACTGTTTCAATTGTAAGAACCCAGGACATTATGCAAGCAACTGTCCAGAGAAGATGAAGAACAAGTTGAACAAGCCTATGGAGAAACTCAACCTTGGCCCATGAGTCAGGAATGGAAACCAAGGACACAATGCAAAAGTTTGCTTAGAGAAGTTTTCCCAGGATCCCAAGAAGGACAATATGTAATTTTTGTTTGAAAATTTTAAGGGTGGTAGTACCCTAGTTGTTTTGAGCCTGCTTGTAACCCTAACCTTCCCAAATCTCGGGACGAGATTTACTTTAAGGGTGGTAGCCTGTCACATCCCAAGATTTTCCAAATCTTGTAATGTGAAAATAAATGAATAAAATAAAACTTTGTTGATTTTCAGAGCCAGAAGAAACTTTTTGAAATCAATTGGAACTTCAAACCCATTTGAATTAAATAAAGTCCTAAAGGGATTTAAAGAGTTAAACATTTAATAAAAGCAAAATAAAAATGTTTTGGAATTACTATTTTTGATCTTTAATAAAAGATTTGTTTTACAAAAGAAAAGTGGATTCACAGATAAAGATTATTTTATGAAGCCAAATTAAACCTTGGCCAAGCTTTGGAATTAAAACATAATTGTTTTGAATAAAAATAACAAGGGTTGATTTAAATAAATTAATAAGAATTTAATATCCAAATTTATTTAAATAAAAGGTTTTGCCATTTTAAATTGAAACCTCAAAACTTATTAAATTATTTTAAATAAGTTTTCCAAATATTTTATATTCTCAAATAAAACTTACTGAAGTGTTTTGGTTTTATATTAGATTTCAAAATAAGGTTTCTAATAAAACAAATCCTATTTGATTTAATAACTAAGGCCCACTTTATTTAAATAATAATAAACCCTATTATTAAAATTATCAATTTGAATTTAGATTTTGATTCATGTTACTAAACAGAACTAATTTCATAGTTACAAAATTGGGTGAAGGTTTGAATTGTTTTGGTTGCTTGGAAATTGTTTGAGATTCAAAAACAGAATATAGAAATAGAAAAAGAAAAAGAATCAGAAACAGAAAAAAAAATAAGATTTAAGCCGACCCAACCCAGCAGCCCAACAGGCCCAGGAACCAGCCCAGTTTCCTCACCCCGCAAGAAAACGTTTCGCACCTCGTATCTGACCCGCGCTGAGACTGACTGGTGGACCCTTCCCCTCGTTTCTTTCCCACTGGCGACTGGACCCCTTTCCACTCTTCTTCCTCCTCACCCGCACGACCCCTTCTCCCTCCTTCGACACCGCTCCTGCCGATGAATTCGCGGCCTTAATTCGCTTTAACTCGACCACCGTTACCAGCTTTGATCACGCAGGTTGAAACGCCCATGCCTCTTCTATATTTCCCCTCTGACACCCCGCGCTGGCACGCCTTAGACCACCCCAATTTCCTCCTCGAGCTCCGCTGTTCCGACCACCGTCTCCGGCCAATTCAGGCCAGTACACGCCACCTCCTACCTTTCCGAGCACCCTAGCAGCTTCCCCACTCCCAGAAGCTTCTCCCCGTGCCCTTCATATAACCGCGGGCGCCCCGGAGCGTCGGCTTTGACAAGCTCAGACAGCGCCGCCGTCTGTTTCTTCTCCGACGACGTTTCCCAGGTGAACTAGACCGCCCCTTCACTTCTCGTTCACGCACACAGCGTTGTCCTGATCCTACGCATCTGACCGCGCCTTCGTTTTGTCTTAGGGCGATCTGCAGCAACATCCTCGACCTCAACCAGAGTCACCCACCGCCAGAACGAACTCCGGCGAGAGATTCCACCTGACCCCGTGCGCCCCTTGCCCCGTCGACCACACGCCGAGCTTCACCACAACCTTGCGACCTCGGTAAGCCTACTCTCTTCCTCTCTCGCTTCCTAAAACCACCGCAGAGCCACCGCCTGGTCGTGCGCCGCCGCTAGCCACCGTCAGCGCTGCCCCCTTTTGGTTAAACCCGCGCGAACCGTTCGATCTAGATCGGGCGAGCGAGATAGAATCACTTAGTCGCGAAGAGGTACTCAATAGGGACCGTGCGATCTAACTTGATCCAACGCACCGCGTCGCCGATCCGGCCGAATCGATACCGTCCAGTAAAAACACGCCGCGTGTCTGAAAACAGAATTATTTGCAAACTTCAAACCCTTGTAACTTTGGATCCACACGTCCAAAAATTATAAATTTTATATCGTTGGATTCAAGAGAGCAAGACCTAACCAACCATGGCCTTAGTTTAGAAAATAGTATCTGTTAGCTTGCTTGATTTTGCAGATTCATTTGTGAGCTTGTTTAGGTTAGAAAAATTGTTTAAAAATGTATTTAGGGTTAAAACCTTTGCAAAATGGTTTGCTGTAAACTCATTGACCCTAGGAACCAACCCTTGCTGTTAAAAATGATTTTGGTAAAATTTAGGTTGGATTATTTGACTTAGCCAATTTCTAGCCAAATAAAATTATTGATTTTATTATGAAAATGTTTATGGAAAGAAAACTTTGAGAAAATGGTTTGGACCAAACCTACTGACCCAAAAACACCAAGTTTTGCAATAGCAAATCATTTGGTGAAAAAACTTAAAGGTTTTGTTTTAATAAAACTATTTTCCACCACATAAAATGTTGAATGGATTTTAAAATAGATTTTGAGCAAAACCCTCTAACTAATGACTTTGCCATTTTGGTAAATGACCAATTTGGACCTTACAAAGTTTAGAAACCTAGTGGAGACCATCCTTGCAATAGAACCATCCTTTGCATACTTATGCATGACTTAAATTCCATTGCTTTGTGAGTGTGAAATTGTTTGTTTGACTTTGGTTTGGAATGTTAGTTGATTTTGTGTTTGCTTGATTGACTTGTAGTGAATTTAGCAAAGTGTGAGACTAGCAAGATCAAGGAGTGAACCACCATTCCCTACCAAAAAGGCAAGTGACACTATCATCTAAAGTCCTACCATTTTCATTATACTTAGTGAATTTTGAAAACATGCATGAAAATAATTTATACTTATGCTATGCTAAATCCTAATAGAATGCCCTTACCTTACTTAGTGAAAACATTGAAGTTGTACATGCTTAGCCATGCTATATTTTGAAAAGAGGTGCATGTTGAGATTTTACAAAGTTCAGAAAGGACTTGTGTTTTATATAATAAAACAAGGACTCAATGAACCACCTAGGTGGAGGATACTTTAAGTTTTGGAGAAGGTGGCAACAAAAGGAACCATGTCTATGGTAATCACTTTGTGTTGGGCTCCAAAAGAAAACCACCTAGGAAACTTAGAGATAAAACATGCTTCTCCAATTGTGGCTTTCGTGTGCAACCACATGCTATTATGGCTCTGGCTTAGTCAATTACATTAGGAAGACCCATACATTGTCTTCAGTTACTGGACATGGGGATCTGGAATGCTTCATGGGGGCTGAAGACAAAGCTAGCAATGATGTATGGGAGGACCTTTTGGAAAGACTTCGTCACATTCTCAGTCTGCCAGTACTCCATCTTGGTGAGCACTAATCCAGTAGGCCACTGGTGGCAAAAGGATGGGATTGTGACATGTGGGTAAAGTGTACTCCTTCTGCAGAAGTTAATAAAAATCTAAGTACTTAGCCGTGTCCCCGGTTATGGACAATACTGAGCAACTAAAGTTTGAACTATGGGAGATCTCGACATTCCAACTTCTATTATAAAACTTGATGCACTTGTGTGTCTACCAAGGAATTCAAAGAGATTTTGTTAAGCTTGATGCACTTGGGGTTACCAAGGTGCTTAAGAGATTTTGATGAAAACATGAACACTTGGGGTTACCAAGGAACTCATGAGATATTATAAAACTTGATGCACTTGAGTGTCTACCAAGGAGCTCAAGAGATTTTTGACAAGGACTTGAACACTTGAGTGTCTACCAAGGAGTTCAAGGGGATTCTTGGAAAAGAGATTTGACAAAGGACCAAAACCATTTTTGAAAAGATAGGATAAAATATTGCTTTGTGTAAATAAGCCTTAAACTCTACTTAGCCAAATATGCATGTATTGATAGGATCCACTCTTATTATACATAGAAGTGAAGCTTGCCAATACAATTCAAATGTATTGACCCTTGTGGCTGTAACTTGTTATGTTGCAGGTTTGTTTGATATTAGTGAAGTTTAATGATTAGGATTACAAGTCTACAACCAACATGTCTGCCTGTGTCACTTTGAAGATGAAGGACCCCATGCTATTGTTATATTCTGCTGCATTGTAATGAGATAGCCAAATGAGCTATGTAAGATGTAATAAATTATTTTATTCCTGGTTATAAATTTGTATTATGACCTATGTTTCTTGATATTACATCTTAACTGTGGATGCTAGCTATTGATCCAGGGACTAGCATTGTAAACACAGGGATCTCTACCTTATTAAAGGTTGGGAACCTAACACAAACCTAGACTCCAACATATGAACTAAATAAGCTGCACCAATCTCATAATTAGGATCAAGCTCTGCTATAGATTTATCCTCAATATCCTCATGTTTGCTAATATGATTAAAGAATTCTTCAATATTATCTTAACCAATTATGGAGCCACTACCTATTAAAAGGTTTTTCAGGTTGAACTTGGGGAGCAACAAGGTGTTCTCAGCAGAGTCCATTTTGGCAAAGGTGGGCAAGCCAAAAACAAAAATAGCAGCTAGAGCAGGAACTATTTTTTGTGTTTTTGAATAAAGGAAGCAAACCAAACTAAACTAATTTTTTTGGAGTTTTGATTAAAAGAGGCAAACAAAACCAAGCAAAAGAAACTAAGCAAACTAAAAACAAAGTAAAGTGAAAGGTTGAGGAGGACTCCCCTTGTGAAGATGTCCTTAGCCTCCCCGGCAACGGCGCTAGAAAGTACTTTTGATGGCACTTTGTTGACGTGAGAGCTTCTTCTTCTTTATTCCCTGGCAACGGCGCCAGAAAATACTTGATGACGCCCAGCACTGTCGTGGGACGCTTCGTTGGCAACCCCAAGAGCAAGGTGTGATGATCACAACAGCAAGTTTTCCCTCAGTAAGAGACCAAGGTTATCGAGTCAGTAGGAGGAAGGAAACGTCTGAAAGGTGTTGCAAGAAATGTGTAAACCTGCACAACACAAACTCAAGACTTTGCCCCAACGAATCATTGAGGTTGTAAAGCTCACCGGTTTGATGTAACAAAGGATTAAACATATGCTGTGGAAGGTAATGGTTTGCAGCAAGTAAACAAGTAACAGTGGAAGATGTATCAATGGTAAAGATTGGACGGGGATCCATAGTTCACTAGAGGTGCTCTCCTTAGATAAACAACATGGCATGAAGGTAAACAAATTACAACAGGGGAATTGACAGGAACTGAGCAAGGCATAACAATGCAATACCAAACAAAAAGATCCTATGATTTTCGCCTCTCCGTCTCGTCTTCTGGCTTTGTGTCCCCCACGGTAAAATATTGTCTTTGGATTTTGTCTTGGCCAATTCCGAGAATATTGATTGTCTGCCTTTCTGGAACCAAAAATAGAAGAAAACATGCAACTGGCACTGTGGCAACATGTTAATAGGTTAGTTCTAGAAAAGATATAAAAACACATCAATGGGTAGATAAAGCAAAGCAAAGTAGATACTAAACAAGCATGGAGCATCTAAAATTATAGATACATTTCCGACGTATCACTATCCCCTGAATTTCCCTATTAAACAAGTTGCATCTGTTGCCAAGTATGGCCTTCAGCCGTCTAGAAACCCCTTCCAGCATGCCTACAGGTAGACAAAACATCTCCTGAAGCATTTCTTATCCGCCTGCTTATACTTGACCCCCTTGAGACCTTTTTTCTTCCTTTCACAACCTCATAATCAATTTCAAAAACACTACCAGGTGATGTCTTCGCTACTTCATCTTTGAAACTATACAACATGTGAAAACTGTCAGTCCACTTACCCTGAATGAAGTATAGAGCCATCTCCTTCCCATCAAAGACTCTATTGTAAGGAATTAGAACGTTAAACTTTTTGCTAAGCTTAATTCTGAGTTCAGCAGGTCCAATGCTATGATCCTGCCTCACCCAGTCAAGTACCTTAGCAGGAATCCACTTGGTTGTCCCTGGTCTAACTTTATCACTCAAAGAAGTATTAGGGAAGTTGTGTTTCTTTGTGTTTACCTTGATCTGAATTCAATGGGAATAAAAATAAATCAGAGGACACATCAGCAGAACAAATTTGAGAAAGACCCAAACTAAATGTAGCTATTGCAACCTAAAATGGGTATCCACCCCGCATTGGAGATGCATGCAATCTCCATTTACACACCTTGCTTTCCCTACGGTGCACCCTAAATATCTTTTGGTCGCTCTTTTCAACGATAAATTCGAACCTAACTCTTATTGCACATGTAGCAACGGCATATCTACATTCCTTCCACAGTATCAAAGACAGTCCCCTCATCAATTGTAGGGTTGTCCCTGTCAAAGTATATCACTCGCCTGTCCTCGTATTCGTCATCGTATCTGCATCCCATTTCCCCATCCTCACATTCCTCTTCCTCATCAGTCCCATAGTCAGGCTCATAGTTTGAATAAACCAAATATTCCCTACTCTCCATCCTACCAGGGTTAGCAGCCACATCTGGACATTCTTTCTCATCATCATCATCTTCGAGCACAAAATCACCCTGATCGCCAGACATTTCGATGTCTTCATGCTCAACGAAAGGTTGGTCGGTCGCGCTCGGTATCGAAAACAGAGCCTGCTCTGTTCGCATTCCACATGGACCGGTATCATTCAGGACAGTATATTCCCTAGTATCTTTGTTAACGATGTGCACAAACATCAACATAGTCCCCATGCCGAGGTGTTTACTCCACATCATGGCCAGAGCCTCCTCAGTTCTAACATCGCAGAAAGTCTGCGAATTTGTGTCGTAGTACCTGATTACTAATTCATCATGTTGGCCAATGGGAAACTTGCCAAATTGCATGTGCAAGTCACTTAGAGTTATGTCCTCCGCGTCTATTGTCAGCCGATAATCAAATCCACTGGTAACTGCGATTCTACCGTCGGACAAGGTTTCAGTCCGACACCCATGCCGAATCTTTAAAAGAAATCTTGATGAAGCATACGTCCTACGGTCACCAACATAGATCCTATCGATCAACACGGGACTGGAAACGCTAATTGGGAGATGCATAGATGGAATTGCAGTTCTTACCCTTCAGGGAGGATGTACAACATGTTCAATGGGATCTAGAGCACCAAAGCTTTAGACCCCGCATCCTCTTCCCAAGTTTCGTGCTCCCACATGTTCTATAGCCTTGAAGGGTCCATCTCCTCGCTCTTGGTCCTGGAAGGACCCATCTCCGTGTTCTCCGACCACGCATGATCCATTTCCATGCGGGATCTAGATCAAAGCCACTGTCGTTGCGCGAGAATCTAGCGCCCAGCAAACGATTTTCGTTCCCAGACGCGCCTAGGCGGCGACAGAGGCAAGAGGGCAACGTAGGGCGGGTAGGGGATGACGGGAGGACGAGAGTGTTGCCGGAGGGGACGGAGTGGCGGCGTGCAAGAACAGAGCGATGGAGCAGAGTGGAGCTGCGAGCGAGCGATAGAATAATGGGGAGCACTAATCCTTGAACCTGGGGTGCGCACCATCGACGGTCGAGGTTGTGGGTCCCACCAGTCAGTAAAACGCCACGTTCTCTTCCCCTGTTTCTGATGGTGTTGTTACAATTCTACGATCATAGTGGCACAGGAAATATTTCTGGACACAACTAAGGACACACTCGTAAATATACTTAAAATGGAACCCTGACCTGGTACATTGCCTGATCCGTTTGCTAGCCACGACCTGTATTTTTAATATCTTAGCACTCTTATGCTAAGAAAGGGAAATAAAGATTCAGAAGTTAGTCTAACTAGTTTTGAATAAATAAGATACACTCTTAGGAAGCTTAGGTATGGCCCCGCCTAAGCAAAAACCGCCGCCGCCCCGGCCGTCGCTGAATCTTGGCTATTTGGCCCGTCTAAGGCAAACCATGCGGTTGTAATACAAGGCATGTATTCCATTGCCATCCAAAACTGTTGATTTCGCAGAATGTGCTGCATCTGCAACGGCGGCGGTGTCAACGACGAAGGCCGCCGTGGCGTCTAGAAGGGCCAACCGAGCATCATGGAGAATGTGCGCGGCAGCATTTTCGAGTGCTCTGCGCACGAGAAAGAAGGTACGTTCTGAAATGTTCCCGCGACATTGCCGCCGAGGAAACAAATCCCCGAATAGGGTGGCTCCAAGGTCAACAAACTCTCACCTCCGTTCCTCGGTGCAGGCGACCTTACAATGGGGCAATTTGGGCCCACGCCGTCACCGGCAAAGATGATCCATCCTACCCATCGTCGGTGGCCCGCACCACGGCGGCGTGCATCCATCTATACTCAGCTTGTTGGAGTGTTCGACAGCTGGAGCCAATGACATGCACTAGCTTAGCGCCGGAATTCAGGTTCAGATTTGCAGGGACCTACGATCCCTGCCACGAGAAGCCGGAGTTCACCTTCAAAGAAATCGTTGTTGTGGCACGGCTGTTCGTACTGAACCAGGACTGGTTCAGGCGCGTCAAGTAGTGCATGAACATTGCAAATCTCTTGAAGTTTGGCAGGAAGGAAAAAGATCAACTGTGGTTAAACGATCACTAAACTTACGTCCTCTCGAGGCAATTGGCTAGCCAACTTTTATGGTGGAGATCTGTAGTTTCTTCAGTGTAGAACAGTTAAGTTCAGAGACTAACTCTGTAGAATGCCTTTTGTAGAGGCAATAGCCCCCTTTTGTGCAGCTATCACATACTGTAGTATGGAACTAGTTCGGAAGTAATCAAATACTATCAATATGTAGATATTTATTCAATTACTATCGGCAGTTGAATTCAGTTTACTGTCATACTTATCCGAGGCAGACAAGATTCAGACAGCATTTTATGAACTGGTCTTGGGTGGTTTATTCATGCAAGTTCCATGCAGAATCACGCACCAGCTCAGAAAAAATATATGTAAAAATTGTTCGAGGCATACAAACCAGCAGCATTTTGTGCCTTTCGAATCGCTCACATCAGCATTTTCCCGGCAATGGTGACATTGATCATTGCTAGACCACCCTCTTTTCAGGAGGCTAACCTTGGTTATGCACACAAATTCATTAGCCACACATACTACAAATTCATTAGCCACACAAACTACAAATCATTAGCCACACGTACTATGAAATTATTAGACACACAAACTACAAATCATTTGCCACACATACTACGAATTTAGTAGCCACACATTACAAATTCAGTAGCCACACATACTACAGAAGTTCAAGCTATTACATAAGGCATACTACATGCTCGACTCTCAAGTCAGCAATCTTTCAGATTCACTAAACCTCTGTCTTCACTCGAGGGAAATCGGAACCACCAACTTACACTCATTTAGATTTTACCACTTACTTCAAGGTTGAAATTTCACACGGGCGGTGGGAGTACATTTCACATCAAGGACCTAAAAAATAGGAAAATTACATCGAGGTCCATACATTTAGCACAAAGGACCCTAAAATGCTTCTTGTCCTATTACTTTGGGAAGACCTTTTCTTAGAACTGTTGGTGCTATCATTGATATGAAAGAAGGCACCATTAAATATCAATTTCCATTCAAGAAAGGTATTGAACACTTCCCTATGAGGAGAGATAAGTTGCTTTTTGCTCCTCCTTTGAAAGCAAGGTTTGATGTTAATGCTTCTTCATTTGAAAATACTTGATTCTTCTTGCTTCTTGTGCCTAACTTAAAGGCGTTAAAGAAAAGTACTTGTTGGGAGATAACCCAAGAGTTCCCTTGAGTCTTGGAAGTTATTACTTTAGTAATTACCTCTTGTTATCCTTTTTGTTTGCTTTTTGTGCCAAGAATGACTTCTAATGAGAGGGAAGTAAGATTTGGGGAGTTGCTGTGCCGAAACAGATTTCTGTCCTCCACCAAAAAAATTCGTGAGGAGTCTTTGTAACTTCGATTGAGCTGAAAATTTAAGAATAAACCCCCCCGTATGTTAGCTAACTTTCGTTAGTTCAACACTTTTTTATGTGAGAAACATAAGGTCTTCGACAAAATCAGTTTCTACCTGCTGGTCTGTTTTGACAGATTTCTGCCATTATTTGCATTTGCTTCTTATTGATTCCTTTTTGAGTTCTATTTTGGGGAATTGAGGTTTTTGAAGGAGTTGCTACAGTAGCATGTGTTTTTAGTGAGAAGGCTTTCTGTTCCAAAGCTTTATCTAAGGGTCTATTATCTTTTGAATACACTAATGTTGCTAATGAAGATTGTGTGAAGTTTTGTATGAAGGAAAAATGTCAGGTGTAGAGAGAGAATGATGTAATGAGATGAAGAATGGACAAAAGATCAAGATTGGGGATGCCACCCCGGTTCACCCCAAGAAATATACAAGAGGTACAAGCGTCAAAGCTTGGGGATGTCTAGACACTTTGTTTTTATTGTTTCATGCACAAGTTGTGTTGTTCTTAGAGCTTCTTAGTTTTCGTTTGGTTTCCTTAGTTTGTTTAGTTTGCTTGAATAAAATAGTTTGGACCCCGTTCTCACTATGTTGTTTCAAATAAGTTGCTTGGTGTTGGAAAGAAGTAGGAAGATCCTGCATGAAAGTGCAGGAGGAGCTTGCATTGACTGTGACTTAGACTTTAGCATGAGATGCTTGGTGTTGTTTTTAACTTATGCTTTGTGATTATTGCTGTAGAATGTCTTGTTCCAAACAATTGGGATTGCTTAGTGTTCCTTGAAGAAATTATGTGTTGTTTTAGTATGATAAAGCATAATATTGTGGTATTCTCCTTTGATGCTTTGTTTGGGTTGACTTGGCACATGATCACACCATTTTGTGACTATACAAGTCACCATAGCCTCTATGATCATTTAGTCCTTGACTTGTAGTACCACTTTATGCTTTGATTAGTAATGTTTTGTTGCTCTGCATGATTATGGCCATCATTGCTCTCTTAGTTGGTTGCTCCCAGTCTTTTGCTAGCCTCCACTTGTATGAGTAAGATCTACTCATGCATCAAACTCCCAATAAACCAAGTTATTCCAAAGTGTCCACTATAAATTCCTATGCATGGTGTGTTACACCTTTCCAAGTATATTCTTGTTTTCAGCTATCTTCCAATTAAAAACTATTTTGTTATGTGAACACTTAGTGATTAAAGCTCTCACGAACTTGATGGCACACTTTATATACTTTGCCCCTAATAAACTTGAATAATTGTGTCATCTATGTTGTATATGCTTGCACTTACACGTTGGAATTAGCAGAACCGTGCTGTCACAGGGAACATATTCAACATTGCACTTGTACTTTGTACTTAGTTGATATCATGCTCTTTTGTCTATGGATGTCACCAGTGTGAAATAAAGAGGGAACTTGTAAGTCCATGGAGTTTGTATTTTGTGTTAGAGAAATGCCTGGGCCGCTAGCCTAATCCATGCCTAATCATGGTGGAAACTTGTAGCTATCTATGAAGCATCCTCAATAAAAATCTATGCACATAGTAAATAAAAAGATCGCTGAGATGCTCATTGTCTGCTTGCCTTGTCATTTTGGTTATGGGATAGCTCTTGTACCATGTGCAAGGGGTACCCCGTTGGCGGTTCTCTATGATACGCATGTACTTACAATGCCAAGAACTTACAGGTGCCTGAAGTTGAGTAGCATGAGGTGTGGCCCTCGTATTCAAGGGACTTGAGATTGCCAACTTATACTTTGTCAAGCATATACTCCATCTTTGTTCACTTTAACCTTAATCACTTCAAGATGCTTATGATAGGGGCAATGAGGGCTGAAAGCTAACAAGTACCATAATTTATGAAAGCTATTTTTGAAACTTGAAATCCCTGCTTCCCTTTGTGAAGGGCCTTTCTTCCAGCATTATTTGAGTCTCCAGTTCCTACCTTTAGGTACCATTAAGAGAGCATATTTGTCATTCTATGTGCAGTGTCCCAAAACCTATTGATTGATGCATATTGTGATATTACTTGTTCTTGTGCTACTTGTTTCTAGTCACCCTTGTGAACTTTGAAGGTGTCCTATGCATTTATTTGCTACTCTATGAGGGACAAGATGATTGCCACTATGCTATGTTTTCTGTATGTGAAACAAACAAACGTTTTTCAATGCATGTTATTCATGATCTTTGTTTGTAGCCTTTCATGTTGCATGCTTAGTTACTATGTCCTATTGTTAGAACTCCATCTTTCATGCACATGTTTAGAGTTCTTTGTTCCCAGCTTTCAATGCTTGCAAATGGTTTGATCTTGGTTTTGATGGTGCATGTCACCTCAAAAATTGTTCTTTTTATCACTTACCTACTGGAGGACGAGGAGTTAAGCTGGGGGATGCTTGATACGTCGGAAACGTATGTATAATTTTTGATGCTCCATTCTTGTTTAGTATCTACTTTGCTTTCCTTTGACACTTCGAGGTGTTTTTATATCTTTTCTGGAACTAACCTATTAACAAGTTGCCACAGTGACAGTTGAATGTTTTCTTCTGTTTTTGGTTCTAGAAAGGCAGTAAATCAATATTCTCGGAATTTGACGGGACAAAAGCCGAAGTCAATATTTTACCGTGGGGGACACGAAGCCAGAAGACGAGACGGAGAAGCAATCCAGGGTGGCAGACCCCCCCCTAGGCGCGGGTGGCCCACCCCACGCCTGGGTATGGTGTGGGGCCCCTGGCCGCCTCCCAGCCTCGCCGCTTCGTCTATAATAAGCCCCCGATGCAGAAACCCTAGGCACCCGATCAAAACTCCACAAAACCTTCTATAGCCGCCGCCACTGTCATCCCTATATCGGGGGGGGGGGGGGATCTGAAGTTCTTCCCGGCACCCTGTTGGAAGGGAAATCATCCTGGAGGCCTTCTCTCCAGTATGAAGCGTGATTAGTTCCACCTTGGACTATGGGTCCATGTAGTAGCTAGATGGTTGTATCTCCTCCTTGTGCTTTCATGTATAGATCGTGTGAGCTCCGTTCATGATCAAGATCTAATCTATTTGTAATCATGCATGTTGTGTTTGCGGGGATCCGATGGATATTGAGATTACTATGTCAGATTGATTAATGGTTTTGTCTTTATGATTCTATCATGTCTGTGTTGTTTGTGATCTTGCATGCTCTCCGTTGTTAGTAGCTATCTTGGCCGAGTAGTTGCTAGTGACTCCAAGAGGGGGTATTTATGTTTGATAGTGGGTTCATGCCTCTAGTTTCCAAGGATAGTGACAGAAATCTCTTCGGTTGTAGATGTGTTGTTGCCACCAGGGAGAAAAAATGGTCTCTTGTTCATGGAACAAGTGGATTGTTTACCTTACACACTTTGCTTAAAGTAGTTGTCTGTTGCTTGCAAATTAATACTGGAGGGGGTTCGGATGATAACCTGAAAGTGGACTTCTAGTCATAGATGCAGTTGGATGGCGGTATATGTATATTGTTGTATTTCCTAATCAAATCTCATAGGATCTTTTTGTCTGGTATTGCATTGTTATGCCTTGCTCAGTTCTTGTCAATTGCCCTGCTGTAATTTGTTTACCCTTCATGCCATGTTGTTTATCTAAAGAGAGCACCTCTAGTGAACTATGGAGCCCAGTCCAATCTTTACCATTGATACATCTTCCACTGTTACTTGTTTACTTGCTACAAACCATTACCTTCCACACCATACGTTTAATCCTTTGTTACAGCAACCGGTGAGACTGACAACCTTACTGTTAGTTGGGGCAATGTCTTGAGATTGTGTTGTGCAGGTCTCCACGTTGATTGAAGCACCTTTGGGTCGTTTCCTTCCTCCTAATGGTTCGATAACCTTGGTTTCTTACTAAGGGAAACTTGCCTGCTGAACTGCATCGTACATTCCTCTTGGGGTCTCCCAACGAAGTGCTGCTGCACTCATCAGCGAGTCGCAGGGGGTGTATGATGGAACGTGTCCTCTATGCGTACCCTAGGGAGGTTTATATAGAGTCACCTCGCTAGGGTTTACAAATCTACAACCGAGTTGGATAAGGACTCGGAGGGTGATTGACCTAATCCGACTGGGCCTAGCTATACTTCTGGTCCTTCAGCTTTCAGTCGCCTGGCTCCTTGTTGGGTCTTGATCTAGTCGCCGTCCTGCAGGCCCACTAACTGCCAGCATGGGCCAATGGGAATCGTCCTGCTAGGTATACCCTACTCGGCATATCCCCATCAGTAGTCCCCGAGGCCGTCGTTGATTCGTCGCAGGTGTTCTTTGGCAGTCGGAGTATTCGGGTCCAATTTGGACGCCCAGTCGAATTGGCGATGGACTCCTTCAATGAAAGATGGAACATGTTTTCTTAGTCATTATAACAACAACCATTCGAATCGCAGCACGACGAATGGGTCGGCGAGTAGTCGAATCTCAGCTATCGCGATTGGGTTGGCGAGCAGTCGAATCGCAGCTATGGCGATTGGGTCGGCGTGTATTCGAATCACAACTATGGCTATTGGGTCGACAAGTCGAGTAACGAAGTTGGACCGTCAGTCTTGGTCAAACTAGCCATTGGGTAATCCAATGGTAATATCGGCGTAATCACCGCGCGGTAACGACTCCCCGTAAATGGCGGGTAGCAACCGCTATATAAGTAGAGCGACGGACGAGGAACGATCATCCCCCAAATTTCCTCTGACCTCGTGCATCTCCCAGTCTTCCATTCCTCTGTATCGACCAGAGCGACCCAGAGTGATCCCGCAACCCTAGATCCTCCGACTGATGGCGCCTCCAGCAGATTCGTGGGGTAGATCCAAGTGCACAATAGTGTTGTTGAAATCCTTTGAAGATGCGTGAATTCTTTGCGCCGATAGATGGTGAATCCCCGCGGCCGAAGAGGTGGTGCCGAATCCACGCCCCGAGGAATTCATCTTCTTCACCAGTCACCTGGAGAGTGGGCTTGGCTTCCCCACCTCGCTCTTCTTCTGCCGTTTCTACGCATGCTACGGCATCCAGTCGTCGGATCTAGGGCCGCATAGCATAGAGCAACTCGCCATTTTCATGGCGTTTTGTGAGTGCTAGTTGGGCTGCCGCCCATTCTTCCCCCTATGGCAAGAGCTATTCCACGGGTACGTCGGACGCGAAGGGGCAGGCGACCCGATGCTGGCAGCGGGTGGCCTCACCTTCCAGCTAAAGTCCAAGGCTTCCTTCCTCGACCTCATCCTGCCATAGAAAGCGGCAAACGAATGGAAGAAGCACTGGTTTTACATCAGCAAATTGACCTCCGCCAACGAAGTGGCGCTGCCGATGTACTCTACCGACCCGCTCGAACCGCGTCGGCTTCAAGTCGCCAAACTTCCGCTCGACCAGCGGATGGTGGTCAGCTAAAGAAAGACGGCCTCCATATCATCAACCTATTCAGTTGTTGGCTCGGGTGTAGGTTGGTGCCTTTGGCCAGCCGCCCCCATTGGATGTATGAATACACGGGCAAGGACGACGCGACCAAGTCCTGCACCGCCGAGTGGGAACTCGGCGACTACAAATCCGCCCTGAAGAAAATCACCGACTCGGAATATCTTGACGCGAAGGCCAGGATTCCCCCATACACCGTGAAGCGCAAGGCTCCGCCAGTATGTTCGTACTTCCTTGCTCATTTCGCAGTCTCAGATATGCAGTCATGGTTTTGCTAATTGCGTTCGTCTGTGCAGTTGTTCCAAGTGGTGGAAGTTTGGCTTCCACCTGTTGACGATGAAGACTCGACCGAGTCCGCTGAGGACGAGAGCGAGTCATCCTCCAACAAAGGCAATGTTGGATGTGACAATGATGATGATGATGACGACAACGACGAGGCCGTGGAGGTCGCTGCACCCGTGGTCCGGAAGACCAGCGGGCAACGACAATGTGAGCTCGAGGCTAGCAAGAGCCTCGAACACACTTCTCGGCGCACAACCATGTTGTCGAAGAAGAAATCACCGTAGAAGAAGAAAGGACCGGCCAAGGCGGTGTCGCCGCCTCGGTCCCCGAGTACCTCTGAAGCTACCAGCGCGGCCGACGAAGCTGGGGCCAGCGCACCGGTACGGGCGAGTGCGGTAGCTGATGCGGCCGTGGTCGAAGACAAAGTGCCTTTGGCCTCGCTGCCACTATCTTTCGTCGCAGTCACCAAGCTCGGGGCCGCTCCGGCCGCAGGGGCCTCGCCACCAAAGGGAGCGCCTGCATCGATCTCCGTGGATCCTCCTGCCACGGCTTCGTCCTCGTAGAAGCCTTTTATGTCTTGGGTGCAGAGTGTGCTCGAGACGGGCCTCAGACGGAAGCTGGGGCCGAAGTTGGAGAAGCCGGCACATATTCACACCGGACTTCGCTTCATCCCAGTCGCCAAGTAAGTATCTATGGTGTATTTCTTTGAGCGACTGATTTATATTTATCTGGTGAACTTGTTGATGTTTGTCGTATCATAGGACTGGTGTGAATAAAATAGGTCACCTTTCGGTGGCTAAGGTCCCATTGGGTACAGCGGGGGCGCACATCGACACCTCGAAGAAGAGGAAAAGGGACGAAATCGAAGTGCCTGCTGAGGGCGTGAAGAAGGCGAAGACCGACGAGGTTGTCACTATCTCGGACAAACTAGTCATCGTCCCAAGTGAGGCTCTAACTGGAGCGGGCGTGGCCGCGAAGGCTGTGGTGGATGCGGGGTCACAGCAAATAGAGCCTGCGTCGCTAGTTGGGGCAACGGGCCCAACGGCGAGTGTCACAGGTGCAGCGGTGGCAACCTTCCCTCGCTTTGTGGCAAGGGCCTCCACGGTGAGTGCTTCAGCGCAATCAGCGGAGGTCGAGCAGTGTCGCGGATGCACACCTCTTGTGCTCCCATCGGTGGACGCATTCCAGCTCCACAGTATGCTTCGTGCATCCATCCAGGTATGTCCATTCCCTGAGGATCTAGTCGCTGAATTTCAGCGGGTAGATTCTGACTTTTTTGTTGTCTAGTTTCTGAGTGGAGAGTTGCTGAATTTCAGCAGCTAGGTACTTAATGATTTCTTTGTTATCAAGTCCCCGAGTGGATAGTCGCTGAATTTCGGCGACTAGGCACTTAGGAAGTTCTTCGTTGTCCAGTCCCCGAGTGGCTAGTTACTGAATTTCAGCGACTAGGCACTTAGGAAGTTCTTCGCAAGTTCTCGCTGATGTTTGTCATGGTTTTGAAGGGCCTTCAGCGCGAGTCGGCGGAGCGGTTGGCCACCAAGGAGCGTCTGGAAGATGAGTGTCGCTCCGTCCGAGAAGTGAACGAGCAGCTTCGAGCGATTGCGGGCAAGAGCTTGAGATGCCTTTGGTCGGTGTCGTCCATTTATTTCGTGCTTACACTTGTGATGATGAAGAGGGTCATGCGGCCGCGATGGACAAGGCTCGTGAGGGTTTGGTCCCTGCGAGCGACCTGACGGCTACTCAGTCGTTCTTGAGCGCCACGGAGAAGCGAGTCGCCAAACTGGAGCTAGAGCTCAAGGATGCAAAGGCGGAGGCGACCTCGGCAGATGAAAGAGCTAAGGCGGCTTTTGCTGCTGCTGCCGAGGAACGGAAGGTGTCAGATGCACTCGTTCCCGGGCTGCAGGCTGACTTCTCGGGTCTGCAAGATTTCATCACGGGGATCTTCCGTCCCTTGATTGGTGAGCTCCTTCGACCTTCGTGTGGTTGGCGAGTCCCCGAGCGTGCGGGCTGCCTTTTTGTTTTATGCGCCATTCTGATTGTATACTTGATGTGCTTCGCTGGGAAGATCTTTGACAACGAAGCCGAGGCGCAGTCATACGAAGCATGATAGTGTGTCACTATGTTAGTGGACTCTGCCGCTCTGTCGGCGACCTGCATCTGTGCGTATCTGCAGGAGATTTCGCCGACTGAGGTGATCCCTAGCGAGCTCACCGAAGGCTCCGGCGGTTGTGGAGTTCATGTCGCGGTAATCTTTGCGTCGTGTGGCGGCGACTGCGCTGAGCCTTGGGCTCGCGCACTTCCCCGACGATTTTGACCTCGACGACGTCACCAGCGGGTATCCTTCGTCGACTGGCGCGGTCGAGATCTCCGACGTGCTGAAGCTGACCGATCGGGCCTTGGTCTACTCCGATCGGGTGTTGGCGATGGGCGACTTCCTTTCGTACCAAGAGACGATCGTTGCCCCGAACAACAAGGAGCCGACGAAGCGTGACTTCAAGGTGGAGCAGCCATTCTGATCGGCGATGGCGGGCACCTTGATGACGTATCCGCCGAACCCGTGGGTGCCCTTCATCCGTGTCCGTGGAGGTGGTGGCGCGTCATCGTCGAAGCCTGCGAAGTGAATCAGGTGCCGATCGGTGTTACTTGTAAAAACGATGTACCTACCCTTGTAAGCGAACAATTTTTTGTTGCCATAAGGAATGCATGGATGCTTTTGTCAGTGTTCTTTTGATTGTGAGTTGTTGGGTTGTGCGAGTCCCAGAGCGCATCTGCCCTTTTATGGGGTTTACCTCATTTTTGTGTGTATGTTTGTTGTTATACAGTTAGTCAGTTGAGTTCGACTCGCCGTGGCTCAGAAAGCCAGACGCATGGCCACCCCAAGGGGTGCTCTATACTTAGCCATTTTCCCGAGCGCGAACGGGGTCGGTTGGCCGAGTCCCGGAGCATGGTACGTAGCCGTTCTAGTTGCATTCCCAAGGTAGGAGAGGACGAGGCGTGTTAATTTGTACTAAGGGCGTCGCTCCACCTGACCCGGAGGATCAGTCGCGTGGCGAGTCCAGGACGCGCTGTCATACTTGGCGTTTTCCCTAGTCACTCGGGTTTGGGCTGGTGTCAGTCCGCGAGTGTGGTATTTAACCATTCAAGTCACTGCGCCAAGGATGTGGAGGACTGGTTCGTTGTTGGAAGCAAATGCGCTTGTCTTGGCTCGGAAAGCCAGTTGAGCAAGGCGACTCCGATGGGCCTCCGGGTTGGCATTTTCATGGACGATACAAGGCCCAAAATTTATCAGTGCGCTTGTATCGCATTACTTAGCCGTGCCGGTCACGTAACCAAGGGTTGACTTCAGCGGTTACTGTGATGCTGTTCTTACGAATGCGAGTGGCACAAGATATGGAGAGTGGACACAATTTGTGCGAATCGATCTTATTTATTTCATAGCTGGGGGAGTACATGTTGGAGTTCTAGGTGTAGAACTTTCTTATGAGGTTTACATTCCACGGCCGCTTGACGTTAAGCTCTCTGTCGCCTCGGACGTTGATGAGGTAGTAGGCGTCGTTGCCTAGGACTCTCCCTATGGCGAATGGTCCCTCCCATGGGGGGAGAGCTTGTGCATACCCTTCTTTTCCTAGATCAGCCGGAGTACCAGGTTGCCTTCCTGGAAGGTGCGGGTTAAGACTCAGCGGCTGTGGTAGCGGCGGAGTCCTTGCTGGTAGATGGTGGCGTGGAAGCGAGCTAGGTAGCGTGCTTCATCGAGCTGGTCGACTCCGTCTTGGCGTGCGAGCTCGTTGTCGGCTTCTGCGTATTTGACGACTCGCGGTGAGTCGTGCTTGACGTCGGTCGGCATGACGGCTTCAGCACCGTACACCATGAAGAAGGGGGTGAAGCCGGTCGACCTGTTGACGGAGGTACGGATGCCCTAGATGACGAAGGGGAGTTTTTCGACCCAGCACACCGGGTTCGCTCGAGGGGAACTTGCAGTCGCGGCTTCAGGCCGTGGAGGAGGCTCTGGTTGGTGCGTTCCGCCTAGCCGTTGGACTCCGGGTGGACGACTGAGGCGAGGTCGAGTCGTATGTTGTGCTCCTCGCAGAATTAGGACATGGGCCCCTCGGCGAAGTTGGTGCCATTGTGCGTGATGATGCTGTGTGGGAAGCCGTAGCGATAGATGAGCTCGAGTAGGAACTTGGCGGCGGTCTTTCCGTCGCACTTGCGAACTGGCTTGGCCTCCACCCACTTTGTGAATTCGTCAACTGCGACTATGAGGTGGGTGTAGCCGGAGGGGGACTTCTTGAAGGGTCCCACCATGTCCATGCCCCACACGGCGAATGGCCAGGTGATGGGGATGGTCTTTGTTGGGAATATGCCCTAGATGCAATCATATATGATGATATTCCACATTGTAATCATAAAGATATTAAGTTTTCCTTGTATAAACATATGATGTGTATCATTGAATATGTTATTCGGTTGTGGAACTATACATTCATGTTGTTTGTACTAAATGTACTTGGTCATTGAGGTTGTGCTGGACACACAACTTAGACCAATGTGAAAGTCGGCTTGATGACTCGGTTCCACTTGTCATGGGCATGGAGATGCTATTCCGACTTACACAGATTCGGCTAAAGAGTTTAGCGAGTCGGATTGACCCATATTGAGGTACCACGATCAAGTTGTCATTTGTATATCTCAATCAATGTAATCCTTAGACCCGAGGTTGTTGCATAGTCCGAGTTGAGGATCACCGACTTAGGTTCTGTCAAACGCTGATCCGTAACTAGGCAGTTATAAAGGCAGTGTTCGGGTCGACTGAGAATCAAGATGCATGATGTGAATAACCAAGATGGAATTTTGCCCCGCCACTCGGAGAGATATTCTCTTGGCCATCTCGGATGATATGATTTGGAAAGCATGGCCATGCACGACTCGGTTAAGTGTTAACCGAGGTGATCGACTAAGAGTTAGTCGGGTGAATCACTTATCTCGGATCGAGAAGAGAGTCAGACTATTTAAGGGATGAAAATTATTTGCCTATAGTCTGACAAGGTATATCGTGAGGCAAAAGGAACTCGGACGTATGTCACAGTGGAAAGGCAAGTCATCATGACTCTTTGGTATTTGGGAGTCGGCATGTTCTGCTAGGAGCCGCTACCGACTGATCGATTGAGAGTCGGACTCTAATCATGTCCAAGTAGCCATGAACCTGCGGGGTCACACACTTAAGAGCGGGAGCAAGTTCGGATTGGATCTAAACCGGAAATCTGCTTGGGTTGGACCCAAGCGGATTAGGACTGAGTCAGTGAGTCGGACTCACGGTGACTAGTGTTATATGGGCTTTAGTGAATGGGCCACGAGAGTGGAGCCCATGTTCACTCCCTATATATAATGGAGCGCAGGAACCCGGAGAGGTTAATCGTTGATTGGTTAGGACATTCCATGTGTTGGAAACCCTAGCTCCATAGTCCTACCTTCGTAACGAACCTCGCATTTCGCCGCCGGTGCTCCTCCTTGTATGTGTGGATACCAGTAGAGGTGTTGTACGATCAGCACCAGGACGACCGGATCGCAAAGGACTGCACTGCATCAACTGACGCGCTTCATCAGTAATCTGCAATTGCGCGTCTAGTGGTAAACCTCGTGGCCTTCTACCTCAGCTAGATCTTGGGATCACCACATTAGAGGGAAAAGTTTTTGTTTTATCTCTACGTGGCCCAATAGTGGTATTAGAGCGATAGCTTATGGTTTTAGGCTCGAGATCTCGCATATGTGATATGCGGTTGGCTGTAGATGAGATCTATGTGATGTTTGGTGGTCGATCTATGAGATAGATCGGTTTTGTACGAGGTTGATTGGATCAACTGTACTCGGGGAATGGTAGATCCGATTTCCATGATCATACAGCTGAGGTCGTGGAACGACATACCCCAACCGGTCGGCTTTCGCCATTGGGGTAGACTGTGACACATAAATCCATAAGCGGTGATCGAAGATCTAAGAGTTTGATCGAATCAGAATAATGGTCGGAATCCATGTCCGGATCGTAGATGAGATATACATTTTCGGAAAAATCGTCGGGCGCTGCCCGCACCCGGGACCGCCGGCTTCGCCCTATCGTAGCGCCTTAGATGTCGTTGTGAGTTTCACAACGCCGGCAGATATTCTATCTGTGCATAACTTGTTTTTGCAGGAAGTTGTGAATGGTATGGTTCATGTGCATGTGATGTATGTCTGTAATCCATACGTGAACTGCGAATCACGGTTTTGCCAGCCGGCTGGAGCCTAGGTGATGTCATATTATTGTATAACGACCAGCATGTCGGATTCTCCTTGTAATTTACTTTACTAAGCTAGTGTAGTTGTTTAGAACCCGGAAGGCATGCAAGGCATTGTACATATCGGCGACATGGAGTAAGACGGCAAGTGACAAGAGTTGGCACGAGTCGGATTACAGGCTTTGTGGATATGGAGATCGCCATGAAGGGAGCCATAGCATTTCACATTATAATTGCTTTATTTTGTGTTATTGTTATGTATATGTTTTACCTCTATTAGATAGTCGGTAAAGTTTAATCCCTCAAAGAAGGTCTAGTCGGTTTTCCCGCTAGTGTTTGCACCATCACATGTCGGACATTTTTGGTAGTGGGCTCATAAAATTGAGGTGCTGCCAATTCTTTCCGACTAGGTGGGTTTGAGTCGGACTCTTACTGCGGAAACACTCGGTAAGCTAGACGGGTCTATCACAACGGTTGTGGGGCTCGGGGAAAAGTCGGAGGGGAGCCGGGGCATGTGATGCCACCCGTCCAACATGAGTCGTATGAGATGCCATTGACAAGGATTTTTCTACCTAGATCACCTGACGGCTAAAGCTCACTAGCCCACTTGCTTATTTAGGATCCTGAATCACTAAGTAACCATCGGAGGGGTGTTGGTTCTAGTGGGAGCATAAAATATTAAAGTGTTTAATATGCTTGCTATTTTATAAATACATGTCTTAAGTGTGTTGCATTTTTCTATTGTAGATCATGGCACCAAGTAGCAGTCACTCTTAGATATCTAGTTTTGCGTTGGGAACTATCCTTGATAAAGATAAACTAAACGACACAAATTTTACCAACTGGTATCAAAATCTGAGAATTGTTCTCAAACAAGAAAAGAAGGACCATGTCCTAGACAACCCACTTCCAGATGAGCCGAATGAGAATGCGACTATCGCTGCCACCAATGCCTACCGTCGGGCTAAGGATGCGTCCACGGATATTAGCTGTCTTATGCTTGCTCACATGGAACCGGACTTGCAAAAGCAGTTCGAGAATGTTGAGTCCTATGATATGATCGAAAGCCTCAAAAGTATGTTTCAGGCTCAGGCGAAGACTGAGAGGTCTCAAGTCTCTCAGGATTTGTTGAGTTGCAAGCTTAAGGATGGTGATCCACTGAGTCCGCGTGTGATGAAAATGGTTGGTTATGTGTAGTATCTAGAGTGGCTTGGATACCCCATTAGCGAAGAGTTCGCTACGGATATAATTCTAAACTCTCTTCCTAGTGCATATGGGTAGTTCATTTCGAACTACGACATGCATGGTATGGATAAGAAGCTCACTGAATTACATGGGATGCTCAAGCAGGCAGAGGCAGATCTCAAGAAGGGTGCCAGTCAAGTGTCGATGGTGCAGAATAAGTCTAAGTTCAAGAAGAGTTCTTGGACTAAGAAGAAGGCTATGTCGGGAGGAAAACAGGCTCAGGACCTGGTCCCAAGCGCTTCCTCAGGGACTAAGCCATCTCCTTCAGCAGGATCCACTTGCTTCTACTGCAAGGCGGATGGTCACTGGAAGAGGAATTGCAGCAAGTACTTGGCCGACAAAGCCAAGAGTGGAGGTATGACTTCCGACTCATGTACACTTGTTTGCAATGTTATAGACATATATCTTGCTGATGCACCTAATAGTTCTTGGGTATATGATACCGGATCAGTTATTCACATTTGCAACTCGTTGCAGGGACTTTTAAGAACTAGGAGCGTAGCAAGAGGCGAGCTTGATATTCGAGTCGGCACGATGCAACTTCATTTACCTTCCGGATTCATTATGGAACTGAATAATTGTTATTATGTTCCAGTGCTCAGTCAAAACATTATTTCTGCTTCATGTTTGATGAGGCAAGGCTATGAGTCGAATATCAAGAATAATGGTTGTTCTTTGTATTTGAATGATATGTTTCACGGCTTTGCACCCGTCCAGGATGGGTTATTTATTTTGAATCTTGATGGTGAGTCGGTTTATAACATAAATGTTAAAAGGTTGAAACCAAATGATCTGAACATGACTTACTTTTGGCATTGTCGTCTTGGTCATATAAGTTGGAAACGCATGAAGAATCTCCATGATGATGGACTCCTAACTTCGTTCGACTCGGATTCATTCGAGACATGTGAATCTTGCCTACTCGGCAAAATGACCAAGACACCTTTTGCAAAGAGTTGTGAAAGGGCATCCGACTTGTTGGGACTAGTACATAGTAATGTATGTGGACCAATGAGCACGACAACCAGGGGTGGTTATGAGTACTTCATTACCTTCACTGATAATTTGAGTCGGTATGGATATATCTACTTGATGAAACATAAGTCGGAAGCCTTTGAAAAGTTCAAATAATTCCAGAATGAAGCACAGAATCAACTCGGAAAGAAAATAAAGTTGATGACCATCTAAAAAGTTGTGGAATAGTTCCTCAACTTACTCCGCCAGGAACGCCACAAATGAATGGTGTTTCAGAAAGGTTGTAAGATCCCTCCCTTGTAAAGGTAAGGATCCCTGTGATTGTAATGCTAGTCCCTAGATCAAATGCTAGAATCCATAGTTTAAGATGAAGTACGCAGAAACAAAGGTCATTATTACATCGTCATTCTAGAGATAACATAGTCTTTTACAACTCCATGGCCATAGGCCTAATACAAGAGTTTAAGCATAACAATAAAAATAAAGTCTTCATCTTCATGTGCCACGGGCAAGCATGTTGAGTGTAGACTCATAACCCCTAATCATCATCAGAGTAACCTGCAACATCACAAGTTACAGCCACAGTGGGTCAATACATTGGAATAGTATTGGAAAGTGATACCTTAGTAAAATATTAGCATCTAGTTACTATATGAATTTGGCTAAGTGTAGCTTAGGCTTGCTTTTCTCAAAATAGGTTTTACTTATTAGTTGAAAACACTAAGTTTTTATTTGACAAAAACTTTCCCAAGGAACCACCAATAGAAATTGGTGAACCTTTACCCTTGTTCAACCATAAGTTTTAACTTAGAAAATTGGGATGAGGAGATTCTTGATAGCTTCCATCTCTTGATGCTCAAATTGTCGAATACTAGGGACATGGCTAAGTACTTATATTCTTCCATCTGCAGAGGTTGTGCACTTTCCCCACAAGACCTGATTTTCACTAAGACAGGACCTTTCAGAAGCCTTCCCTTAGACCAAAATGGACGCGTTCCAAACCTATCATTCCCCTACCACCAACTGTCCATTTGGCTAAGTTATTGCAACCTATATTATCCAGGCAGAGCTCATAATTCCATGTGGTTGCACTAGAAGCTTCTTAACATTTGGCATCTCAAATCCCTTTGTTCCTGGGTGGAAATCCACAAGTGAGATACACAAGGTAAACCATAGAAATGGGCCTTGTGTAACCACTCAACACAAACTATTCTTTCCATTCCACCCAGGTGTTTCATTCACTTAGTTTTTTATTAAGCAAAACATAAGTCAAAGACTTAAGAAATAATTCTCATAGCATGATTATATAATCCACCCTTGGTTTCTACTAGCTAAGCTAAGGATGACAATAGCAAGTATCTTAACTTAGAGGAATTTCTAACAATTCTACAACTACTAGGATTTCCCAAGCATAGCATATTGATACTTAGCAAAATATTCATGCAAGCCCTATACAAAATAATTCTAGTGCATAGGTAAAAATATTGGGACAAAAATATATGAAGCACCACTTTCCTTGGTAATTGGGGATTAGCAACAATCTTCACAACCACAATCACTACTATCACCAAGATCTACACATAAAATAATGGCACCAAATTCACATATCAAATATACAAACAAAAATATATGAATGCATGAAAATTCTATGAGATGATTTTTCTAAACCAAACAAGACAAGTGAAACAGTACTGATTCATCAGCAAGACAAATACACTCTAGACAAACTTTATTTAGTCATTTTTCAAATAATTTCTATAGTCAAAATAAGCCTATAAATGTCTCTCCAAAAATAATGAATTTTACAGAACAAAAACATTAAACACATTGCATAAATGGATAGAATTCTTTCTCCTGATTCCAATGATATAAAATTTGCAAAATTTGAACGCGTGGATCAAAAGTTATGAATTTTGCAAGTTTGAATCACTAATAGATCTATTTCAGATTTTCAAAACAAAGAACAGGCCACACGGCAGCGTCTGATTGGACGATACCGCTTCGCACTGGATCACGCTAGCGCACCGTTAGAGCTAATTAAAACCAGCGGCTCTGATCTGCCCGTACCTCTTCGGCCTGGCATCTAATCTAAACCACTGGATCTAGATCCAGTGGATTAAATCGCACTGACCTAAAATCGGCGGCGCAGCTGGTTGCTGGCGGCGGCGGCGTTGATTCCGACGATGTTCCGGTGGTTCTAGGAAGCAAGGGAGGAAACAGAGGGGCTTACTAAGCTCGTGGGGTCGTCGCGGTGCTCAAGGTGGTCGAGGGAGGGACAGGGGCGCACGGACTCGACCGCTATTGCTCGCCAGAGAACCTACAGTCGTCGGTTACGGTTGCTCGTCATCGTTGGCGAAGATACAGGTCACGCCTAGCCAAAAGAACGGTGTTGTTTGATGCGCACAAGTCTAGCGAACACGTGAGCAAAAAAAAGAGAGAAGGGGGCGGTCTGGAACTACCAGGGGATGTCACCGGAGTCGAGACAGACGGCGGTGCTTGCTTGACGTTGAGGTTGCCGACGATAGAGAGCGCGCGCGGGCAAGTGTGGGATACTGGCAGGTGCAGAGGGAGATGGGGAACTCACTCGCGGTGTCTGCGAGGCAAGGGGCGACGGTGGTTGGCCGGAATTTGAGCTGGAGCTCGTCGTAGCAGTGGGTGGTTCTGGGCTAATTCCGAGCAGCCTAGGGGCAGAGAGAGGGTGGCGACTGGGGAAAAGGAGGGGAAGACGCGGGCGATTAAGTACGCAAGGTTGGGGGCGATAATTACTGATGCATCCATTTGAATTGATGTGGGGTTAATCACCGGAAACAGCCGGCGTGATTTGGGGAAGAAGGGATCGCGGGGTGGAGACGACGACTGGCGTGTGGGGCCTAGCGTTCAGTGAGAGAGAGATAGGGTGGGGTCTAGTCGTCAGCGACGGCGCGGGTTAGCTCTACGGTGCGAAACGTTTTCTGTGGAGTGGAGGGCTGTTGGGCTAAATGGGCTAACTGGGCTAGTTGGGTTAGTTTAGTTAGTCTGTTTTATTTTTTTCTCCCTTTCTCTTTTTCTTTTTCTGATTTGATTTTCTGGTTTGAATTCACATGCCCAAATCAAATCTGTTTCAATTGGAATTTTCTCCAAACTTTTGTTTATTGTTTCTTGCATCCGGGGGTGTATAAAGCACCCATATAAACTCAGATTCAAAATGGGTTTGGAAATAAGGTTTAAAACTATGCCCTTAGTGAAATATTTTCAATAGGTAAAAGAATGGTTTTGATTTCATTTTTGTTTGAGAACCTTGACCAAGTTTTGTAATAACAAACAATCCTAAGTTAAAATCTTACTGGTTTAATACAAGTAATCTCATATTGGATAGTAGTAGTGGTTAATGCCTTGCTTACATAAAATAATAGACATTCAAATGCTTCTGTTTTGAAATTTCATTTGAAAATGATTATGAATGCATGAATGATATGCAAGCTTTGAAAACATTATTTTAGGGATGTTACAAAGGCGGAATCAGACTTGTTGGACATGGTATGGCAATGATAAGTCGGACAGATATGCCTTTATCATTTTGGGGTTATTGTCTAGAAACAGCGGCGTTCACACTAAACAAAGTACCATCAATGTCAGTAGAGAAGACACCGCATGAGATGTGGACAGGTAAAAAGCCAAGTTTGTCTTTTCTTAATATTTGGGGTTGTGAAGCATTTGTCAAGCGACTTTAGTCGGACAATCTTATGACCAAGTCAGATAAGTCTATTTTCGTGGGGTATCCGAGGGAAACCTTGGGTTACTACTTCTACAACAGAGAAGAGGGCAAAGTGTTTGTTGCTCGGAACGGTGTCTTCCTTGAGAAAGAGTTTCTCAGTCGAGGAGTCAGTGGGAGCACGGTGCAGCTCTAAGAAATTCGAGAGGAACCGGCTAGTAGCGATTCGGCAAAAACCTTGGAGGTCGAGACAGTCGTGGTAGCTGAGACGACAACATCACCTGTACTACGAAGATCGGCGAGATTGCGAAGTGTTTGTGATGTATTACTGTTAGACAGTGATGAGCCAGAAAATAATGCAAAAGCGATGGTGGGATCTGATTCTGAGTCATGGCTTGGAGCCATGAGATCCGAGTTAAAGTCCATGGATGAAAATCAAGTTTGGAACTTGGTTGATCTTCCAGACGGTGCAAGACCCGTCGAGTGCAAATGGGTATTTAAGAAGAAAACTGATATGGACGGAAATGTTTCTGTCTATAAAGCACGTCTTGTCGCAAAGGGGTTCCGACAAGTGCAAGGAGTTGATTACGACGAGACTTTCTCGCCCGTAGCGATGCTTAAATCAGTTCAGGTCATGTTAGCTATAGCATCCTATTTCGACTATGAGATATGGCAGATGGATGTCAAAACGGCTTTCCTTAACGGAAATTTAACCGAGGACGTGTATATGATACAGCCTGAGGGTTTTGTTGATCCGACTAAAGCTGACAAAGTGTGCAAACTTCAGAAATCCATTTTTGGGTTGAAGCAAGCATCTGGGAGTTGGAATATTCTTGTTTATACAAGAAGTTTAGTGGGAGGAAAGTAAACTTTCTAATCTTATATGTGGATGGCATATTATTGATTGGAAATGAAGTCCAGATGTTGCCAGAAACCAAGGAATCATTGGAAAGGAGTTTCTCAATGAAAGACTTGGTGAGGCAACATATATCCTCGGAATCCGGATCTATAGAGATAGATCAAGATGGCTCATTGGATTGAGCCAGAGTACTTATTTGGGCAAAGTGTTGAAGAAGTTCAACATGGAATCGTCTAAGAAGGGGTTCTTACCGATGTCCCATGGTGTAAAACTTAGCAAGACTCAGTGTCCTTCGACAACTGATGAGTGAAGTCGGATGAGTGGAATTCCGTATGCTTCTGCAGTCGGATCCATCATGTATGCCATGATTTGTACTAGGACGGATGTTTCCTATGCTCTAAGTGTGGTGAGCAGATACTAGGCTAATCCTAGAGAAATCCACTGGACATCGGCTAAAAATATCCTAAAGTACTTGAGAAGGACTAAGGATATGTTTTTGGTTTATGGTGGTGAAGATGAACTCAGTGTAAAGGGTTACAAGGATGCGAGTTATCTTACCGACTCTGATGATTATCATTCACAATCCGAATACGTGTTTATTATAAACGGAGGTACTGTGAGCTAGAAGAGTTCCAAGCAAGAGACTGTGTCTGAATCTAGAACAGAGGCTGAGTATATTGTCGCCTCAGAGGCGGCAAAGGAAGTTGTTTGGATGAGGAATTTTCTCATGGATCTTGGTGTGGTTCAGGGCTCGTCCAATCCGTTAGATGTGTATTGTGACAACAATGGTGCTATTGCACACGCCAAGGAACCTAGACAACAACAGAAGAATAAGCACATACTCATGCGGTACCATTTGATTCGCCAGTTCGTGGATCAGGGTGATATCAAGTTATGCAAGGTACACACAGATGCAAATATTGCGGATCCGTTGATAAAGCCGTTACCCCAACTTAAGCATGAGGCGCACCTGAGAGCCATGGGCATTAGATGATTAGACATGTGATGTCGGAAGATTGACTCTAGTGCAAGTGGGAGACTGTTGGGAATATGCCCTAGAGGCAATCATGTATGATGATATTTCTAATTGTATTCATAAAGATATTAAGTTGTCCTTGTATAAACATTTGATGTGTAACATTGAATATGTGATTCGATTGTGGAACTATACATTCATGTTGTTGGTACTAAATGTCCTTGGTCATTGAGGTTGTGTTGGAGACACAACATAGACCAATGTGAAAGTCGGCTTGATGACTCGGTTCCACTTGTCATGGGAACGGAGATGCTATTCCGACTTACATAGATTCGACTAAAGAGTTTAGCGAGTCAGATTGACCCATATTGAGGTACAACGAACAAGTTGTCATTTGTATATCTCAATCAATGTTATCCTTAGACCTAAGGTTGTTGCATAGTCTAAGTTGAGGATCACCGACTTAGGTTCTGTCAAACGCTGATCCGTAACTGGGCAGTTATAAAGATAGAGTTCGGGTCGACTTATAAAGATGGGATTTTGCCCCTCCAATGGGAGAGATATTCTCTGGGCCCTCTCGGATGATATGATTCGGAAAGCATGGCCATGCACGACTCGATTAAGTGTTAACCGAGGCGATCGACTAAGATTTAGTCGGGTCAATCACTTATCTCGGATCGAGAAGAGAGTCAGACTATTTAAAGGATGAAAATTATTCGCCTATAGTCTGGCAAGGTATATCATGAGGCAAAAGGGACTCGGACGTAAGTCACATTGGAAAGGGAAGTCATCATGAATCTTTGGTATTTGGGAGTCGGCATGTTCTACTAGGATCTGCTACCGACTGATCGATTGAGAGTCGGACTCTAATCGTGTCCAAGTAGCCATGAGCCTGCGGGGTCAAACACTTAAGAGCGGGAGCAAGTTCGGATTGGATCTGAACCGGAAATCTGGTTGGGTTGGACCCAAGATGGATTAGGAATGAGTTAGTGAGTCGAACTCACGGTGACTAGTGTTATATGGGCTTTAGTGAATGCTCCAAGAGAGTGGAGCCCATGTTCACTCCCTATATATAGTGGAGCGCAGTAACCCAGAGAGGTTAATCGTTGATCGGTTAGGTCATTCCATGTGTTGGAAACCCTATCTCCAAAGGAGTCCTGCCGCCGGTGCTCCTCCTTGTACGTGTAGATACCAGCAGAGGTGTTGCACGATCATCACCAGGACGACTGGATCGCAAAGGACTGCACTGTATCAACTAACGCGCTTCATCAGTAATTCGCATTTGCGCGTCTAGTGGTAAACCTCATGGCCTTCTACCTCAGCTAGATCTTGGGATCACCACGTTAGAGGGAAAAGTTTTTGTTTTATCTCTATGTGGCCCAACAGTCTTGAGCGCCGAGCTTGGCACATGAGTCTAGTTGGCGTACTTCTGGCACCCGACGCAGCATTGGACGATGTCGACCGCGTCGGCGTGTGCGGTGAGCCAGTAGAATCCATGTAGCATTGTTAGACCCCTCCTTTATAAAGGATAGGATCCCTGTGATTGCAATGCTAGTCCCTGGATCAATGCTAGCATCCACAGTTTAAGATGAAGTACACAGATACAAAGGTCGTTTATTACATTCATTCCAGAGATAAAAACATAGTCTTTTACAACTCCTGGCCATAGGCCTAATACAAGAGTTTTAAGGAACAAGTAAATAAACACAAGTCTTCATCTTCATGTGCCACAGGCAAGAATGTTGAGTGTAGACTCATGACTCCTATTCATCATCGGAGTAACCTGCAACATCACAAGTTACAGCCACAGTGGGTCAATACTTTGGAATAGTATTGGCAAGTGATACTTTATTATATTTTAAGTGGACTATATTACTATATGCATTTTGGCTATGTGTAGCTTGGCTTGCTTTGCTTGAAAATAGGTTTTTCCTATTAGTTGAAATCACTAAGTTTTTCTTTATCAAAACATTCCCAAGGAACCACCAATAGACATTGAGGTCCTTCACCCTTGTTCACCCATCAATTTTTATTTAGAAGTTGGAGTGATGAGATTCTTGTAGCTTCCATGTCTTGATGCTCAAAGTGTCCATTTCCTTGGACAAGGCTAAGTACTTAGGTTTCCCATCTGCAGAGGTTGTGCACTTTCCCCACCAGACTTGGTTTCCCAAGACAGGACCTTTCAGAAGCTTTTCCTTAGTCAAATGGACGCGTTCCATCCTATCATCCCATCTACCACCAACTGTCCAAGTGACTAAGTTCTAGCAACCTATATGATCATGGCAGAGCCCATATTGCCAAGTGGTTGCACTGTAAGCTTTCTCAACACTTGGCCTCCAAATCCCTTTGTGCCTGGGTGGCTTACCACAAGTGAGATACACAACCCAAGTCCATGGCCTTGTGTAACCACTCAACATAACCCATACTTTCCATTCCACCCAGGAGGTTCATTTGACTTAGTGGTTTTATTAGAAAAGTATAAGTCTCTTGACATAGAATATTTTCTTTATAGTATGAGTAGTTTTTCACCAACCCTTGTTTTGCTATAAGCTAGGCTAAGCAAAGTATGGCAACATATCTTAGGGATGATTCCTTAGCAAATCTACTAGACTACATAGGATTTCCCCATCTTTTACATTAGACAAAAATAGCATGCAACACTATAACAAAATATCTAATGCTAGTTCAAAATATATAGGACAAATTTATTCATGTAAATATCACTTGCCTTGGTAGTGGGGAGAGTAGCACTCTTCACAATCACAATCACTAGCAAAATCTACACAAGAAACAATAGCATACAATTACACACAAATATATACAACCAAAAATAATATGAATGCATGTATGCAAGAATTTACTAAGTGGTGATTTTTGAAAATTCTACCAAGTATGCTCATGGGTACAGAAACTTAACATGTCACAAGTTTGCCAACTAAATTCATTTGGCTCCATTTTAATTTACCAAATTAAATCTATACCTAAATTAGCCTAAAACTTGTCCCACAAATAAAATCATTTTATCTATTACTATATGCTAAACAAATTGGATATTCAGAAAGGCCTTGTTTCACTGAATCCAACGGTATAAAGTTTGCAAAAATCCAACGTGGCATTCAAAAGTTATAAGCATTTGAAGTTTGAAACTAAATCTGGTTTTTAAATCTGTTTTTAGATTTAACCTAGCCACGCGTCATGTTTTTATTCGCCCGTACCGGTTCGCACCGGATCACCCTTCTGTGCCGTTGGATCTAACTAACGCTGCACGGCTCAGATCGCGTACCTCTTCGGTTTAAGTGAATCTATCCTAGCGCTGCGATGCAGATCCAACGGTCCACATCACCAAGCCAGAAACGGGCGGCGCTGGCGGTGCTAACTGGCGGCGGCGCGTCTGACTACGGCGGCGCCGGAGTTCTACATCGTCCGCGAGAGGGAGAGGGGTATTACCAGGTTCGCCGGAGGCTGCTGAAGCTCGTCGTGGTGCTGGCTTGCGGAGGGGCGCTCAGAGATGGGCTCTAGATCTCGTCGGAGTTGCGTCTGGCGTCGGGTGGGTGTTGTCGGAGTCGTTGCCGAAGTTCTGCGTCGCCTGAGCGCGAACCAATGGGTTTATAAGATGCGCAGGACAACTGCGAACACGCTCGGGTGAATAAGAAAGCAAGGGGCGCTCGAAACTTACTGAGATTGCTCGCCGGAGTTGGGGTGGTCGTCGGGTGCCTACGGCGTCAAGCGAACACGTCGACCTGGGGCAATACAGGATGCTCTGTTGTGGTTAGAAGGTGCGCGGGAGGTTTACTAAGCGTCTCGAACAAACCAGAGGGAAAGGGGCGCTCGAGGCTCACCTGAATCGGTCGCCGGAGTTGCTCTGTCTGCGGTGGTTTTGTGCGAATCGGGGGCAGCCTGATGGCGTGAGTGTGCGATTGATTGGGGGAAAATGATCGTGGGGAGGTGGGGATCTTATAGCCGGTGCCTCGACAGGAAACGCCTGCGTTTAATTGCCCAATTAAGCCGCGCCATCACCGGCAGTCACTGCAGCTGCGACGTGGTCGCGGGCGAGTTTTGGGGAAGACGATGACAGCGTGTCCAGGGTTCACTCGTCAGCGATGTGCACGAAGTGAGTGTGGGGTCTGGCTGTCAGTGGCTCAGTGTGTGCGCTCGCGCGTGAGAGGAGAAAAAGAAATCCCCGGGTGGGCTTGCTGGGCTCGATTGGTTGCTGGGCCAGATACCTGGCGCCTGGCCCTTTTCTTTTGTTTGTTTCTTTTCTTTTTCTATTTCTATTTTCTGGAATGATTTTTGATATGAATTCAAATCCTTTTGAATCCAAGCTGTTCTGGGAATTTTTGCAGGGTTTTGTGGATTCAAAAACAGTCATTTTAACTAAGTGTTTACCATGCAAGGCTTGGTCAAGCTTGGTTTTCAAAGTAAACAGAGATTTGCTCTAGTTTGTAAATATTTGAAAAAGATTTTGAAACCATTTCCAAATTTGAAAACTTGGGTAAAAGCTTCACCTAAACTTTCCATCAATGGAGTTAAGTGAACCAGTATTTAAACTTTCACATTTCAAATGGGTGATGGTCATTTTGGAATAAAAATGTCCACATGAAATCATAGCCCCAACTTCTGTTTCTAAGTGATTTTTGAGAAAACCCTAAATGGATGAATGATGCAAAGATGATATGAATGAGTTTTGAAACTATGATTTTTGGGATGTTACAAATCTAACCCCCTTAAGATGAATCTCGCCCTCGAGATTCGGTTTGGCTAGCAAATAGGTGAGGGTGGTCTTTCCGAAGATCATCTTCTCTTTCCCATGTTGCTTCCTCTTCGGAGTGATGGTTCCATTGCACTTTACAAAACTTGATAGTCTTGGTCCTGGTGACTCTTTCTGCTGTCTCTAGAATCTTGACAGGCTTTTCCTCATAAGTGAGATCACTTTCTAGCTGAACTTCTTCCAAAGGTATGGTATCCTTCAAAGAAGACTCTTCCATTTCTGGGTGACATTTCTTAAGCTGACTCACATGAAATACGTTATGGACTGCTGATAGAGATTCTGGCAATTCAACTTCATATGCAACTTCTCCCTTGCAACTTAGAATCTTGAATGGCCCAACATATCTTGGTGCCAACTTTCCTTTGACTCCAAATCTTTTCACTCAACGAAGTGGTGATACCCTGAGATAAGCTTTATCCCCAACTTCGTAGGTGACTTCTCTACGCTTAGAATCCGCGTAGCTTTTCTGTCGGGATTGTGCTATTTTCAATCTGTCCTTAACCAATTTGACTTTCTCTTCGGCGTCCTTGATAAGATCAGGTCCAAATAAGCTTCTTTCTCCCACACCATTCCATAATAATGGGGTGGTACATTTCCTTCCGTAGAGTAACTCAAACGGTGCCATTCCAATACTAGATTGATGGCTGTTATTGTAAGAGAACTCCGCGTAAGGCAAACTTTCATCCCAACTTGCTCCATAATCTAGAGCACAGGCCCTCAACATGTCCTCAAGAATTTGGTTGGTCCTCTCTGTTTGTCCATCTGTTTGAGCATGAAAAGCAGTGCTAAACTCCAATCTCGTTCCTAAGGATTCATGAAGTTGTCTCCAAAAGTGAGATGTGAACTGGGTTCCTCTATCTGACACAATACTCTTTGGCACACCGTGAAGGCATACAATCCTGCTCATGTAAATTTTTGCTAACTTGGCACTTGTATAAGTTGTCTTCACGGGTATAAATGAGCCACTTTTGTTAGGCGATCCACTACTACCCATATGGAATCATACCCTGATCTGGTCCTTAGTAATCCGGTAATGAAATCCATACCGATATTCTCCCACTTCCATTCAGGAATAGGCAGTGGGTGAAGTAAACCTGCTGGTTTCTGGTGCTCCGCTTTGACTCTGCTACACACGTCACACAAAGCAATGTGTTCGGCGATGTCCCTTTTGAGATTGTTCCACCAAAACCTTTCCTTCATGTCCATGTACATCTTGGTATTTCCCGGGTGAATAGAATACGGAGAGTTGTGACCTTCTTGTAAGATCAGTTTCCGCAATTCTGGGTCTTGTGGAACACATATACGTTTTCCGTGCCATAAAGTACCCTGTTCGTCAACATGAAAACTCTTAGCTTTCCCCAGACCAATATTTACCTTAATCTTTTCAATTTCCTCATCAGTCTTCTGGACTTCTCGGATCTTGTCCAATAGAGTGGGTTGAACATCTAAGGACATGAGATGTCCTTCTGGCACAATCTCCAACCTGAGTTCTTTGAATTTCTTACACAAGTCATCTGGCAATTCCCTTTTGGTAAGGCCATTTACAAATGTCTTACGACTTAGAGCATCCGCTACTACATTTGCTTTACCGGGATGGTATTGCAAACTTAAGTCGTAATCTTTGATAAGTTCTAACCATCTCCTTTGTCTCATGTTGATTTCCTTCTGGGTGAAGATATACTTCGAACTCTTATGATCGGTGAACACTTCACAACGCTTTCCCAAAAGGTAATGTCTCCATGTTTTGAGTGCATGTACGACAGAGGCTAACTCCAAATCATGAGTAGGATAGTTTACTTCATGAGTTTTGAGTTGTCTCTAAGCATAGGCTACGACTTTACCATCTTGCATAAGTACGGCACCCAAACCTTGATGAGAAGCATCACAATACACTTGGAAATCCTTTTCCAAATCTGGCAGACATAGAACTGGTGCTGTTACAAGTCTCTTCTTCAATTCTTGAAAACTGACTTCGCAACCTTCAGACCAGGCAAACTTCTTGTCCTTCTTTAGAAATTCTGTCATAGGCTTAGCAACTTTCGAGAAATTTTCAATGAACCTTCTGTAGTAACCTGCTAAGCCGAGGAAACTACGAACTTCTTTCACATTCTTAGGTGATTCCCATTCTGTCACAGCTGAAACCTTAGCAGGATCAACTGCCACACCATCTTTTGTCATCACATGACCAAGAAAACCAACTTCCTCTAACCAGAACTCACACTTGCTGAATTTGGCATATAGTTTATGTTCCCTTAGTTTCTCAAGTATCAAGCGTAAGTGTCTCTCATGCTCTTCCTTACTCTTGGAGTAGACCAAGATGTCATCGATGAAAACGACAATGAACTTGTCAAGGAATTCCATGAACACCTTGTTCATCATATTCATGAAGTATGCCGGAGCGTTGGTTAATCCAAAAGGCATCAAAGTATAATCATACAATCCATACCTTGTGGTGAATGCTGTTTTTGGTATGTCTTGCTCTCGTATCTTGAGTTGAAAATAACCTGACCGAAGATCGATCTTCGAGAATACACATGCTCCTTCTAGCTGATCAAATAAGTCGTTGATTCTTGGTAAAGGATATTTGTTCTTGATGGTAACTTCGTTGAGAGAACGGTAGTCAATACATAATCTTTGGGTCCTATCCTTCTTCTCCACGAACAACACTGGGGCTCCCCAAGATGAAGAACTTGGTTGAATAAACCCTTTCTGTAACTGTTCACCTAGTTGTTTCTTGAGCTCTTTCAATTCATCCACAGACATTTTGTACGGTCTCTTAGCTATTGGTCCTGATCCTGGCACCAAATCTATCAGAAACTCCACATCTCTATCCGGTGGCATTCCTGGTAATTCCTCCGGAAATACATCCGGATATTCACATACTATTGGTACGCTGTCCATGCTAACCCCCTTAAGAGAATTTAACTTACCTCCTTTGGATTCAAAGTTTGACTTGAATTTTATCCTTTTACCTTCGGGGGTTGTGAGTGTAACTGTACGATTGGCACAATCTAGTACTCCTTCATGTTTAGCCATCCAATCCATTCCCAAAATTACATCTAGTCCTTGGGAATCCAGAATTATTAGGTTCACTGGAAACTTATATTTTCCAAACTCTATGACTAAGTCATGACAACCCGAGTTTACTATCATTTCTCCCCCCGGAGAACTTACTCTTATAGGGCACCCAATGGTTTCTACTGGCAGTTCATTTCTTTCAACAAATGCCTTTGATATGAACGAATGAGATGCACCGGTATCAAAGAGTACAAATGCTGAAATAGAATTGAGTCTGAACTTACCAGCCACGGCATCAGGTTCCTCATAGACCTCCTCCACATTGATGTGGTTAACCTGTCCTTTCTGGAAAGGATTCGGCTTGTTAGGTCCTTCCACCTTCTTTTCGGGGCACTCATTTGCATAGTGTCCCATCTTCTTGCATTTGAAGCATTCAACCTGACTGATGTCCTTTTTAGGAGGTTGGCCTCCACTTCCACTACCATTTCCACTATAGTGGCTCTTATGTCCACCCTTGTGGTTCTTGTACTTGTCCTTGTCATGACTGCGGTGATGCTTGTTGTCATGACGGTTGTGCTTGCTGAATTTCCCATGTTTATGGGATCCTGAGCTGCCACTGTCATCATAGTGAGATCGTTTGTGAGACGATCCCGAGCTGTGCTTGTCGGAGTGTTTCCTCTTTCTACTCTCGACTTGCTTCATTTTACTTTCCAAAATAGCAGCCTTGTCACACAACGACTGATAAGTTGGAACATATGCCACAGACAACTGTAGGTTCAGCTCATCATTCAAACCCTCCAAGAACTTTTCCTTTCTCTTGGCATCTGTATCAACCTCATCCGGTGCATAGCGCGCCAGATTGTTGAACTCTTCTATGTATTCTGCCACGCTGCGGTGGCGCTGTTTCAGGTTGTGAAACTCCTTCTTTTTCAGACTCATTATCCCTGATGAGATATGAGCCGTGCGAAAACCATCTTCAAAGATAGCCCAAGTCACTTCATCAATAGGAGTGGTGATTTGGAAGTTGTCCCACCATGTGGCGGCTGGTCCTTCCAACAAATGTGCTGCAAACCTGACCTTTTCAGCATCCGTGCAGCCCACGGTCACTAAGTCTTTGTTCACAGAACGTAACCAGTCATTGGCTACCATGGGATCAGTTGTTCCCGAAAACTTTGTTGGCCTCAGACGCAGAAATCTGGTGAGCATATCAAAACCCGGAGGGTTGTTGTTGTTGTTGTTGGGGTCGTTGTTGTTGTTGTTGTTGTTGTTATTCTGGTTTTGGATGAATGTTGTCATCATTTGCATAAGCTGCGTTTGTGCATTCATCATTTGTTGCATTTCCGGGGTGATGTTGTTGGGGTTGGGGTTTGCGCGACGGGGAGGCATCTGTGGTTTGTTCAAATAGATAAGAATGAGATACCCATAGATGTTTCATGCACAATACAATATAAGCAAACACATAACAAGCAACATAAGAACAAAGGTTCAACAACCACATAATAAGCTCATGAAGTAGAACACACAAGTGGCAAGCCATCCACATGTCGGATGGTCCAATAATAAGTTCACAATAACGAGTATGAACATGAAAGGTAAACAAGTAGTCAAGTCTACTCATCAGCGTCAATCTCCTCCTCGACGAAGGTAAGACCTGCGTTCTCCATCGCGGTATTGTTCTCCTCAATAGTAGTGGTCAAGGAATCGACCTTGGCCTTGAGAGCCCTCTTCTGGGAGCGAAGCCTGTCAATGACCATCTGTTGCTGCTCAAGCTCGAAGTCCTTGGACTTCAGTTCCTCGGTCATGTCCCGGATTTTCTTGTTCCTGTCTTGGACGCGTTTCTCCTGACTCTTGAACTTGCGATCTTGAGCCTCGAACTTCGTCTCCATTTCCTTGATCATCTCATCCTGCTGTGCGAAAAGCTTGTCCTTCTCGCGTAGCTGCACCTGAAGCTCGTCATTGCCAAGCATGACATTCGTCCTATCCGTATCTACGTGCCTGAGAAGAGTCTCTAAGTCCTGAAGATAGAGGCGTATCGGCTCTGCAGTGCTCCTCGAGTCGTCCTCAAAGTCGATGGAATCTCCATCAACATCACGCCTTCCGAAGGCGTGAAAGTGAGTGCCCCTAACCTGTCGGGAGTGACGGCCTAACAGTCGTCCTATCAGGTCCTGCATGACTACCTCCATGCCTCTCTCCCTGTCGTCGTGCATCAACTGGAAGACGATGGCCTCCGTAGTAGGCTCAGTCTGGCGTCCGGGCTGGTTCACCTTGAAGCCCCAGAGGTCCTTCCTCTCGAACTTGGTGAGTGGGTACACCGTGATGGTAGGAAGAGGGAGATCGAGCAAAGTGGTAAGCTCAATGATACGGGTTCCGAAACGAGTAACCTGGAACTCCTCAACAGTGCTGACGGCAATAGGCATCTATTTATAAAATTGAAAAGTTAGAACAACACTTATTTAAAATGAACAAAAAACAACCATCTCATACATAACCATGGAACACAAATACCACACATGTCATGCATACACAATCCATTACATCAAACAAGGTCCAATTTATTTAAGGTATCATTTTGGAAAATAAGGTGATAAGTGGTGGTCCAACTAACGAAGTGTTCTTACAATCCAATCTCACGGGACCTATTATTAAACACTATGTTCCTAGATGCAATCCACCAATCTTGCTCTCTTGACTCTATCACTAAGTCTATAACATCTCCCCTTATCTCTTGGTTGGTGTCTTCCAACTCTTGAGTAAGTTCCTTCTCTTTCTCTAAGTCCTTTTGGAGGTTGAGCATTCTGCACTTGACTCTAGCACTTAGTTCTTTGATAGTCCTCCAAGCTGCATCCCTGGCTGACTCAAAGAATGTGGTGTGCATTGTAGTGTTGGTGTACATACAGAATCCCCTTTATTTGTGGTTGTCTTCCTTGTTTTTGTACAAGTGAAGTTGCACCCACCAATATTCCACTCCTTCATCCATCACTGGAAAGCCCTTGTACACAGCTTCACCATGTGCATCCATTGCCTCCATGAGATCCTTGAGAACATTGGGAAACTCAGTTTCACACTCCAAGGTCATGGTCATGAGTGGTCCCTGCTTCATGGCTTCGTTGATGGAGTTCATCTACAAAGGAAGTTGAAAGAGATTAGAAAAGTTTTACGAGAAGAATAGACAAGTGTAGGAGTATTTGAAAAACTTTTTCCTTAGTGGTTTTCCAATCCTAGGGTCATAATCCTACAGGCAACACAGTGCTCTGATACCATCTGTTAGACCCCTCCTTTATAAAGGATAGGATCCCTGTGATTGCAATGCTAGTCCCTGGATCAATGCTAGCATCCACAGTTTAAGATGAAGTACACAGATACAAAGGTCGTTTATTACATTCATTCCAGAGATAAAAACATAGTCTTTTACAACTCCTGGCCATAGGCCTAATACAAGAGTTTTAAGGAACAAGTAAATAAACACAAGTCTTCATCTTCATGTGCCACAGGCAAACATGTTGAGTGTAGACTCATGACTCCTATTCATCATCGGAGTAACCTGCAACATCACAAGTTACAGCCACAGTGGGTCAATACTTTGGAATAGTATTGGCAAGTGATACCTTATTATATTTTAAGTGGACTATATTACTATATGCATTTTGGCTATGTGTAGCTTGGCTTGCTTTGCTTGAAAATAGGTTTTTCCTATTAGTTGAAATCACTAAGTTTTTCTTTATCAAAACATTCCCAAGGAACCACCAATAGACATTGAGGTCCTTCACCCTTGTTCACCCATCAATTTTTATTTAGAAGTTGGAGTGATGAGATTCTTGTAGCTTCCATGTCTTGATGCTCAAAGTGTCCATTTCCTTGGACAAGGCTAAGTACTTAGGTTTCCCATCTGCAGAGGTTGTGCACTTTCCCCACCAGACTTGGTTTCCCAAGACAGGACCTTTCAGAAGCTTTTCCTTAGTCAAATGGACGCGTTCCATCCTATCATCCCATCTACCACCAACTGTCCAAGTGACTAAGTTCTAGCAACCTATATGATCATGGCAGAGCCCATATTGCCAAGTGGTTGCACTGTAAGCTTTCTCAACACTTGGCCTCCAAATCCCTTTGTGCCTGGGTGGCTTACCACAAGTGAGATACACAACCCAAGTCCATGGCCTTGTGTAACCACTCAACATAACCCATACTTTCCATTCCACCCAGGAGGTTCATTTGACTTAGTGGTTTTATTAGAAAAGTATAAGTCTCTTGACATAGAATATTTTCTTTATAGTATGAGTAGTTTTTCACCAACCCTTGTTTTGCTATAAGCTAGGCTAAGCAAAGTATGGCAACATATCTTAGGGATGATTCCTTAGCAAATCTACTAGACTACATAGGATTTCCCCATCTTTTACATTAGACAAAAATAGCATGCAACACTATAACAAAATATCTAATGCTAGTTCAAAATATATAGGACAAATTTATTCATGTAAATATCACTTGCCTTGGTAGTGGGGAGAGTAGCACTCTTCACAATCACAATCACTAGCAAAATCTACACAAGAAACAATAGCATACAATTACACACAAATATATACAACCAAAAATAATATGAATGCATGTATGCAAGAATTTACTAAGTGGTGATTTTTGAAAATTCTACCAAGTATGCTCATGGGTACAGAAACTTAACATGTCACAAGTTTGCCAACTAAATTCATTTGGCTCCATTTTAATTTACCAAATTAAATCTATACCTAAATTAGCCTAAAACTTGTCCCACAAATAAAATCATTTTATCTATTACTATATGCTAAACAAATTGGATATTCAGAAAGGCCTTGTTTCACTGAATCCAACGGTATAAAGTTTGCAAAAATCCAACGTGGCATTCAAAAGTTATAAGCATTTGAAGTTTGAAACTAAATCCGGTTTTTAAATCTGTTTTTAGATTTAACCTAGCCACGCGTCATGTTTTTATTCGCCCGTACCGGTTCGCACCAGATCACCCTTCTGTGCCGTTGGATCTAACTAACGCTGCACGGCTCAGATCGCGTACCTCTTCGGTTTAAGTGAATCTATCCTAGCGCTGCGATGTAGATCCAACGGTCCACATCACCAAGCCAGAAACGGGCGGCGCTGGCGGTGCTAACTGGCGGCGGCGCGTCTGACTACGGCGGCGCCGGCGTTCTACATCGTCCGCGAGAGGGAGAGGGGTATTACCAGGTTCGCTGGAGGCTGCTGAAGCTCGTCGTGGTGCTGGCTTGCGGAGGGGCGCTCAGAGATGGGCTCTAGATCTCGTCGGAGTTGCGTCTGGCGTCGGGTGGGTGTTGTCGGAGTCGTTGCCGAAGTTCTGCGTCGCCTGAGCGCGAACCAATGGGTTTAGAAGATGCGCAGGACAACTGCGAACACGCTCGGGTGAATAAGAAAACAAGGGGCGCTCGAAACTTACTGCGATTGCTCGCCGGAGTTGGGGTGGTCGTCGGGTGCCTACGGCGTCAAGCGAACACGTCGACCTGGGGCAATACAGGATGCTCTATTGTGGTTAGAAGGTGCGCGGGAGGTTTACTAAGCGTCTCGAACAAACCAGAGGGAAAGGGGCGCTCGAGGCTCACCTGAATCGGTCGCCGGAGTTGCTCTGTCTGCGGTGGTTTTGTGCGAATTGGGGGCAGCCTGGGGGCGTGAGTGTGCGATTGACTGGGGGAAAATGATCGTGGGGAGGTGGGGATCTTATAGCCGGTGCCTCGACAGGAAACGCCTGCGTTTAATTGCCGAATTAAGCCGCGCCATCACCGGCAGTCACTGCAGCTGCGACGTGGTCGCGGGCGAGTTTTGGGGAAGACGATGACAGCGTGTCCAGGGTCCACTCGTCAGCGATGTGCGCGAAGTGAGTGTGGGGTCTGGCTGTCAGCGGCTCAGTGTGTGCGCTCGCGCGTGAGAGGAGAAAAAGAAATCCCCGGGTGGGCTTGCTGGGCTCGATTGGTTGCTGGGCCAGATACCTGGCGCCTGGCCCTTTTCTTTTGTTTGTTTCTTTTCTTTTTCTATTTCTATTTTCTGGAATGATTTTTGATATGAATTCAAATCCTTTTGAATCCAAGCTGTTCTGGGAATTTTTGCAGGGTTTTGTGGATTCAAAAACAGTCATTTTAACTAAGTGTTTACCATGCAAGGCTTGGTCAAGCTTGGTTTTCAAAGTAAACAGAGATTTGCTCTAGTTTGTAAATATTTGAAAAAGATTTTGAAACCATTTCCAAATTTGAAAACTTGGGTAAAAGCTTCACCTAAACTTTCCATCAATGGAGTCAAGTGAACCAGTATTTAAACTTTCACATTTCAAAGGGGTGATGGTCATTTTGGAATAAAAATGTCCACATGAAATCATAGCCCCAACTTCTGTTTCTAAGTGATTTTTGAGAAAACCCTAAATGGATGAATAATGCAAAGATGATATGAATGAGTTTTGAAACTATGATTTTTGGGATGTTACAAGCATGGCCTTGGCGACCAGGGACCGCGCGCCAGCGTGGTGGCCACAGTCACCGGCGTGGATGTCTTGGAGGACTTTGCGACCTTTCGTGGGTTGTACACAACGTTGGAACACACCGATCACGTTGCGCTTGTGAAGCTCACCGTTGATGATGACATAGGACTTGCAGCAACATACTATCATGTGGGCCTCTGTCTCGTCTATGGGTAGGGTCCCTCCCTCCGGGTAGGAAACGTATGGCACGGTCCAGTCGCTTGGTTCCGTGATCATGGCAATCATGGCGACCAGGGCTGGTTCTGGTTGCAGTGGTATCCCGATGTCGATCTCTCTCGGTAGTGAGATAGACGGCTTGGTGATGGTGTCGAGGAAGACACTAGCGGGTGGCGCGAGAGGAGCTGACCCGACGCGAGAGAGGGCTTCGGCCTCTTCATTCTTGCGCCGGTCGATCCACTCGACGGAGCAACCTGCGAAGTGCCCCCCCAGCTGGTCCACTGCTTGGCGGTATGCCGCCATGGTGGGGGATACTGCATCGCAAGTATCGGCGACTTGTCCGACGACAAGGTCGGAGTCGCCGTGGCAGCGCATACGGTTGATGTTCATCTCCTTGCATGCTCGCATGCCATGGAGGAGGGCCTCATACTTGGCCATGTTGTTGGTGCAGGGGGTGAAGTCGAGGTACAGGACATAGCGCAGCTTGTCGCGCTTTGGAGATGTGAGGACGATCCCTGCCCCTGCACAGTCTGCGTTCTTGGACCCGTCGAAGTGTAGCAACCAGTAGTGGAGGTACGGTAGCTTCTCCTACTGCTGCGCCTCCTCCTAGTCGGCGAGGAAGTCCGCCGAGGCTTGCGACTTGAATGCCTTGCAGGGCTCGTACTTGATGTTGTGGACTCCGATCTCGACGGCCCACTTGGCGACTCGCCCAGTCGTCTCGCGGTTGCGGATCATGTCTTGCAATAGCACTGAGGAGACGACCGTTATGGGGTGCTCCTGGAAGTAGTGCAGCAGTCGCCACTGGGCTTGGAATACCGCATATACCAGTTTCTGGTACTGCAGGTAGCGCTAGCGTGACTCGGTGAGAACTTCGCTTACGTAGTAGACAGGTCGCTGCACTGGGCGCTCCTTGCCCTCTTCTGGTCACTCGACGACCATGTCGGCGCTGACGAATCGTTTGGAAGCCGCGACAAAGACAAGCATGGGCTCCTTGTCGACGGGGGCGGCAAATAGCAGGGCCGCCAGTAGCACTTCCTTGACTACGTTGAGCGTGTCGTCTGCCTCCTTGTCCCACTGGAACCTGGGATTCTTGTGCATTAGGCGCTAGAGAGGCATTGCCTTCTCCCCTAGCTGGGGGATGAAGCGACTGAGAGCCACAACTCGTCCGGCCAACTTCTGGACATCGCGTAGGCACTCGGGTTTGCCGAGGCGGGCGATCGTGTTGATCTTGGTGGGGTTCGCCTCGATGCCTCGTTTGGAGACTACATACCCCAGCAGCTGTCGAGTAGGTACACCGAAGGTGCACTTTCCTGGATTTAGTTTGATCTTGTAGCTTCACAGATTTGTGAAGGTTTCAGCCAGGTTGGCGAGTAGATCGCCCTGGAGAGTGGACTTCACCACCATGTCGTCGATGTAGACATGAATGTTGCGGCCAATTTGGCTCGGAAGGCACTCCTGCATGCACCTCTGGTAGGTTGATCCGGCGTTCTTGATGCCGAATACCATGGCGGTGTAGAAGAATACTCCGAATGGCGTGATGAACGATGTCTTCTCCTCGTCATTGACTTCCATTTTTATCTGGTTGTAACCAAAGTAGGCGTCAAGGAATCACAGCGACACCAAGCCCACGGTCGAGTCGATGATTTGATCGATCCGCGGGAGGACGAACTGCTCCTTTGGGAAGGCGCTGTTGAGATTTGTGTAGTCGATACACATTATCCAGGTCCCGTTCTTCTTCTCAACCAGGACTGGGTTTGTCAGCCACTTGGAGTATTTGATTGGTCGTATGAAGCCTGCAGCGAGTAGATGCTGCACCTCCTCGGAGATTGCTCATCGGTGCTCTTCATTGAAGGGCTGTAGCGACTGCTTGATGGGTCGCGCTTTTGGGTCGGCATTGAGTTTGTGCTTAGCGAGTTCCGTCGGGACACCAGGCATGTCCGAGGTCTTCCATGCGAAGATGTCCCAATTCTCACGTAGGAACTCGATGAGCGCACCTTCCTATGCTGGGCTCATGCTCGTCCCGATCGTCACCGTCTGGCTGGAGTCGCCTGGGACCAGCTCGACGCAGCGCCTGTGCGTGGTCGCCTCGAACGTGGTCGAGCCACCATTCTCCGAGTTTGGCTTCTTGAGTATTGTGGGGTCGTTGTTGTTGACCCCTCTCGTGTACTTGGTGAGCTCCTCCGCATTTTTGGCTTCTGCGAGCTCGACGCCCTTGGCTTCGCACTCCGCGGCGATGCCATGGTCACCATGGACGGCGATGATACCGCACGGCCCTGGAAGCTTCATCGCGGTGTACGCGTAATGTGGTGCTGCCATGAACTTGGCGAACGCTTGCCGCCCCAAGACGCAATGGTAGGGGCTATTGAAAGGCACCAGCTCGAAGACGATCCAGTTGTTGTGGAAGTTCGCTGGGGTGCCGAAGGTGACTAGGAGTGTCACTTTGCCGATCGGGTACACCTTCCGACCAGGGACGATGCCGTGGAAGGTGGTGTAGGTTGTCTCGATCATCGACTGCGGGAGACATAGTCGCCTGAACGTGTCCAGGTAGAAGATGTTGATTGAGCTCCCGCCGTCCATCAGTGTCTCGGGAAGCCAGTAGTCGCCTACTTTGGGCTTGACCACCAAGGCGACTCGCCCCGGATATTCAATCCGTGGCGAGTGGTCCTCGCGGCTCCAGGTGATCGGCAGATCAAACCAGTTGAGGAAGCGAGGGATGTCGACTTGGGATACCGCATTGACGGCGACAACGCAGGCGATGACCTTCTTCTCGCGCTTGGTGCTGATCCCAGTGAAGGTGTGTAGCGATCCCACGTTGTTGCCGAATGCCCCGCCGTTTGGCGGGTGATTGTTGGGGTCCTCCCGTGCGCGTCGTGCCTTCGATCTCCTTCAGGGAGTGGTAGTCGGCGGTCGTGTGTGTGGCGGGCTTCCCGTCCCTACTATGGAACACACAGGGCTGGTTGAGAAGAGCTGCGGGGTCGAATTTTAGCCTCGCCTTGTAATTTCCGTTGTCGTGGCGCTGGCCCCCGTCACGGCGGAAGCTCTTGGGCTCGCGTGGCGCGTAGCCGGCGTTGGCGACGAAGTCGACTCGCCCGTCACCGCGGCGCTTGCGGTGAGGCAAGTGTCGCTGTAGCGTAGCTCGGGCCGCCTCCCGTTGTCGTCGCCGCTTGGGCGGCGGTTTCCACCAGACTCATCGTCGGTTTCTTGGTTCGGGTCCTCCTCCGCGTACCTCTTGGCGATCTCGAGGAGGTCTGGGATGTTGTCGAGGGTTTTGTACACCCACTTGAGCTTGGCGACCAAGGGCTCGTAGCGGCACGAGGTCTTGAAGCAGTGTATCACTGTGTCTGGGTGGATGTCGGCCACGTTGAACCACAGGTCCTGCCATCGCTGGACCCAGCTGCGGGTCAACTCGCGGGGTCCCTGCACGCATTGCTCCAGGTCCTCGAAGGTGGTGGCGCGGGTGTAGGAACCCTCGAAATGCCTGACGAAGGCATCGCGCATATCCTCCCAGGAGTCGATGCTGTCCACGGGGAGGGTGTTGATCCATTGTTGGCTCGCTCCCTCCATCATCCGGGGGAGGCAGCGAGCGGCGAGTAGGTCGGTGTGGTCGGCGATTCCCATCGCCATGAGGTATGTGTCCAACCACACGGACGGGACGTATGAGGGATCGTACTTCTCGATCTCCTTTCACGCTTTGAAGTTCGCCGGGTATTTTTTGCCTCGGATCGTTGGTCCGAAGCACTGGGGGCCGACTCGACTGAGCGATCCCCTTGGTTCGCCATCAAGGCAGTTGGTGAGGGTGTGCCTCAAGTCGTCAGGCTGGCGTGCGCGCTAGCTCTGGTTGTTGATGACATGGGTCTGCGCGTCGACTGGCTGCCCGTTGGAAGCAACCATGTTGTTCTTCGGTTGCAGGTCGTTGGTAGAGAGTGCCGCGTTCGCAGGTCGTGGTTGGAGCTTCAGGGGATCGGGGGTGGGCAATTGAGAGTATTTGCCGTAGTTGGGCGCCCGCTAAGGGCCGCCCTGCTTCCTGATGAGCGGGAGTACATGCGTCCCCGCTAATCGGCGTCCGCGGTTTGCTGCTCGACAACCTTGGCGAGTAGGGCCTTGTCGTACTGGATCTATAGCTCGCCTTCCCCTGTCACGTTGAGGCTGGCGACCACGGCTTGACTCGCGATGATGTTGCCCATTGGAGTGGAGAACAATGGGAGGCTGTTCGTGTCCCGCTCTTGCCGGGAGATCATGATCCTTGGCTGGTCCGGGGGGGCGTGCGACCGGGCGGTGGTGAGGGACCACTGTTTGTCGTTGCGCCCGATGGCGGTCGGGCACTTTCTCCTGGCGGTGCATTCTCGCAGGCCACGCGGTCGGCCATGTGGGCTGGATCATTCTCGTTGTTGAAGTTCAGGGCGCGGCCCTGAATGGTGGGGTTTAAGCGCGACCTGATGCGGCGCTGGTGGTAGAGCGAGAGCTCCTGCGCCGTTACTTGCTCGAGGCGAAATTTTTCACGCTCGGCCCGTTCCTTGTGGACCGCCTCCTCTAGTCACAGGAGGAGTTACTCGGCCTCCGTCGCCATCGCGGTCGGCGAGATCGGCATAGAGAAAGGGTCTTGAGGGGCGCTCGTGCCGCTTGCCATGTAGGTCGCGACGAAGCGACCCGATTCGACGTGGAGGTCGCCGGAGTTCTCCGAGCCGGAGTCGGAGTCGAAGGTCCCAAGGATGGAGGGATCTGCAAAATCCCCCATGTTGGAGACCTGGGTGATGGACCCTGCAGGTGACGCGACGACGATGGATCTAGCGGGTGACGCTGGGGTCGCCGAGTCGGCATCGTCGTTGAGGGCCGCGTCGTCCGCGGCCATGCTGGTCTCGGCCACGTTGTGTTGGCCGAGTCGTAATCGGATGCGAGGTGGTGGATGGTGCGGACCTGACTCTCAGAGAGCTGATCGCTCGGTGGCGACTCTCGGATGCGAGCCGAGTCCTCCGAGACGATGACGTCGGTGAAGTCTACGAAGAGGCTGATCGTGCCGACCGGCGTGATCACGTTGTGCGTGACGGGGCGCGCCGCCGGGACATAGCTGCTCAGCAAGATCTAGAGGATCTCGCCGATGGCGACCATGCGGCTAGTGGCGATCGTTTAGTTGATTGGCAGATTGGATCTCGCCGCAGAACACAGGCCTGACCGACCAGGCCCCACGGTGGGCGCCACTATGGGAAAGCCCACGACAGATGCTGCAATCGGTAGCGAGTAGTAGGACGAGGGGCAAGCACGGCCAGCCATCTACGGTGCGAGATGAGGGTGGAGACACAGGGTTTTATCCAGGTTCAGCCCCCGTAGGGTAAAGACCTACTCCTGCTATATTGTATTGATGAGAAAGTACAAGGGCCAGCTCGACGGCTAGGCGGCGAGTCGCCAGGAGTGTATGATGGAACCTGTCCTCTATGCGTACCCTAGGGAGGTTTATATGGAGTCACCTCGCTAGGGTTTACAGATCTACAACCGAGTTGGATAAGGACTCGGAGGGTGAATGACCTAATCTGACTGGGCCTAGCTATGATTCTGGGCCTTCAGCTTCTAGTCGCCTGACTCCTTGTTGGGTCTTGATCCAGTCGCCGTCCTGCAGGCCCACTCGCTGGTAGCATGGGCCAATGGGAATCATCCTGCTGGGTATACCCCTCTCGGCAATATCCCCATCATCGATTGTTTTCAAAATATGACCAGATCTGTTAGCATGCATATTCTTCGATATGGGATTATCAATATAATGTTTGATGTAGATATGGCCATGACCCTGGTCGTTCATCTTGAAATCCAAGAATGTTCATAATCATTGACAACTAAACTTAAATTTGTTTTGACTTTACAACATACTTTCAGGTTAGAATTTTACATGGGCGGTGGAAGTACATCCTACATAAAGGACCTAAAAGGGGAAAATTACATCGAGTTCCATATATTTAGCACAAAGGACCTCAAATTAATTAAGCAATGAAAATAGTTGGGTTCAGCTCCTTCTCGAGAGACCATCTGCTCGATCCATACTCTTCTAAATACTACTTCCTCTTCGATTGTTTTCAAAATATGGCCAAGTTTTTTGGCATGAAAATTGTGGACATGGGATTATGTCGTCGGATTGTCGACAAGTACGCCATAGGAGGTCCTAGTGGAATTGAAAAGATGGGGTGTGAGACATAGGATGTTCCAAGATCGGTGAGCACATGTCTACCCAGGTTCAGATTCGACTATGGTGATCGGATCCTACTCCTTCTAGCAACCCATTAATATATCAGCGTAATCCGGATGTTACAATGGATTACAAGAGAGGTTCGCCTATGCGAGTTGATTCTGGTGTTATGATTGGTTGTGTGCACTAAAGGCTCCCATAGGGTCGGTTTATATAGTCACCGGGGCCTAGGATTACAGGAGAGACCTATCCGGCTATGTTACAGAGTCAGTAACTAGATACAGCTTGGACTACAAGTAATACTGCAGGCCTAAGTCGGTAACTCTTATGGGCCTTGTCGTAGCCATAACTGGATCCTCCTCTTTCTCTGACTGGGCCGCCCGTGAAGCAAACCTCTAAGCCATTGGTGGGCCACCCTGGTCAGCGAGTCCTGTGGATATACCCAGAATGTATATCCCCAACAGTAGCCCTTGGAAGTCTCCAAGATCCTAAAGTCAGATAAATCATCTAGCTTGATGCTTTCTTCGTCTTGTGAATCTTGAAGGGTTCCCGAAAAATTCTTCTAGTAATATAGGATTCCAAGTCAGTTGAGTTGGATATATTTTATTCTGACTTTATTATTTTCCCTGCTCAATTTGAAACATGATCCGGATTTTACAGTGGCGTGTTGGCTGATAAATTTTCAGAACAGGTCCTATCAACACAACCGTTGGTGGGTACGTTCCTTACGGAACAGAACGCCATTTCAAAGACTAGGAAAAAATCGAGGGGGCGGAAGCGTCGCGAGGAAGCTAACTCCCCATTTCCTATACGCGTGGCGCTAATTGCGCGTATTAAAGCATGAATCTTGACACAGAGACAAATAAAAGAGAGGAGAAAACCCTTTCTCTTAGATTTATATCTCCATCGATTCATTCATTGCCTCCTCGTACTCCTCGAGCACTCCGCAGCCGTTCCCATCTGCACACCGTGAGAATATCCCTCTCCCCCACTAGTCCTTTTCCTCCAAGATCTATGGAGTCTTCCTCGACCTCAGGAGCAGCGGCAGGTTCGTCGACGGCGGATGAGAAGAAGATGTAGGGCCTCTGGATCGCCAATGCCATGGACAACTCTTAACTCCAAGTCATGGACGACGAAGGATTCATCGTCGCCGGCATGTGGCGGAGCGCCTCAGGGCATGCCGTTCCTGACCCTCGTGGTGGCGAGAGGGTGCTGTTCGGCACGAACGTCGACCACGTCCTTAGCTTGCCACCATCGGACATCTTTGTCGAGGTGCTCAACTACTATGGTGTGCAACTTCATAATCTTCCTCCCAACTCTCTGCTTGACTTTAGTACTCATGCAACTTTGTGCGAGGGGTTTCTTGGCATTAGTCCAAGTCTCACCCTTTTCCGGTACTACTATGGTACTCGGAAGAATTACATTAGCGTCGGTGTGCCTTACACCACAGGAACCCTTAGCTTAGTCCTTAGGAAAAACCGAGTCTATCCTAGGATTAATGCTAGTGAATCCGTCAAACGCTGGTCCGGAACCTTCTTTTATCACAAGGATATTTCGGCTCCTTGAAAGGCGGAAGGTTTTCCGGCGTTCACCGATGGCGCCATTCCCCACCAGAATTCATGGGATGCGGAGGCGCCGGAGCGATCGGATATCTTGATCCTCGCCAAAAGGCGGATTGAGTTTCTGATGAAGCATAAGGGCCTCAGTGGATCCGACTTGATCCACAGTTGGTTGGAGCACCGGATTCAGCCTCTCCAGCACCATGGAGATCACCTCATGCACACCTTCACCAACGACAAGAAAGACAGCATGCGGGTTAGCCCGAATCGGATTCTGGTGAAGGACTACAGGATCCTTATGCAATATTGATCAAGGGAAGAGTGGAAAGAAAGGTTCCAGAAGTCTTCATGAATATGTATACATCCAACCGTCCTCTGACTCCGGTAAATATTTTGACTCTGCTTTTGTGTTTCGTCGTTCTTTTCTGTTCTTTCTCCGACTCTATTTTCATCGATGCTTTTCGAATTTATTATCTCAAGAAACTCTCCGAGTCTGAGGTAGCTCCAGTAGAGGGCTATCCCTCAGAAGATCTGGAGGCGATGGAGGACGATGAGGTGCAAGAAGTTGCTGCCCCCGCTTCCAAGAAGTGTAAGGAAAAAGAAGTTGTTGTTCCTGCTGGTAGCCAAGTGCTGCCAGTAGTTAAAAAGTAAGCACCTTGTCTTTTATTTTCAGTAATTTTATACCTTTATTTCTTTCCAGAGCACACTTAATATTTCGATTTTCGTGTTCTAGAGATAAATCAGCTTTGAAGAGTAAGACCAAGCCGGGCAAGCAGATGCGTCTGCAAAAGCTTGTTATTTCCCCTACCGTGCCGCCACCAAATCCATCCAGTACTCCATCAGCACAGGAAGCTTCCGCCTCTCCTGATGCTGGCAACATCTCACAAGCCCTGGTCACTATTGATGATCAGGCAACTAACAAGGGTGAACCCGTTAAGGGTAATGATCCCGTGGTAACATCTATAGGAACATTGGATAAAGTGGCCAGGTCCACTGTCTCTGTCCTGAAGAGGAAAGAGAAGGAAGAGATCCTCAGACTGGTTCAATCCAGCCTTGAGAAGCAAACATTGACCCTAGAGGCAGCGAGCCAGGAGCAGGAGGACATCAAGCTGGTTAGCCTCCTGGATCACATTTTGGTCCGGGATGCTAAGATCGAGTCTGTTGAACTCCAAGCGATGGATGTTCCTTCCCTCACCCTTACCGAGAAGGTGTTTCACAGCACCAAGCTCGGATTTGAAAAGTTGCACCTGGAACACATTGTAAGTTTCTGATTCTTATTTGCATTTATTATCATATCTTCTAGCCCCCAAGCATAAAGCCGGATAAATATCGTTGGATCCGAGTTGATGCTTTTAGGTTGCAACAGAACGATGTATTGTAGACCCCAAGGATCTTGCTGTAATTTTACTCAGTTAAATTTACAGATCGAGTCTTAGTAGCCGTCTGATGGTATTTCATGTCTAAACTTATAGAAAATTGCATCTTCCAACCAGGAATTTCTCAAGAACATTTCCAATAAACGCAAAGGGATCAAAGCCGTGCGCCTTGAGAATTCGAAGTTAAAAATTGAGAAAGATGAAGCAGAAGGTAAACTTTTCCGACTTCCTCTTTGTCAGTTAACTTTTTTCATAGTCAAACTTGTTTTGTCCGACTGATATTTTTCCTTTGCAGAACTGTTGTGCCAGTCCAGCAAGATGGTGGAGCAATCCGAGAACTTCAAGGTCTTAGAAATGGAGAATGTTGAGCTCTAGGACAATCATCAGAAGCTCACTATTGTGTCAGAAAAATCCGTAGCTGTTGTCCTGGAGTAAAGCAATCATGAGACGGTGAGGCTCGAGAAGCTGCTAGACCTCCGATATAAACAACTAGATGATCTCAAGAAGGACTTGGATAGTCAGAAAGATCTGGGCCAGGCTGCAAAGAGTGAACTTAACATCCTCCGTGAGGAGCATGCTCAATGCAATCGCTTTGTGCTGGGTAAGATTTCCAACTTTTACTTTTTGTTGATTTTTTCAACTTTCTTTTCAGTCGAGTTTTGATTTTTTGGTTCTTTCCGATCTCCCCTGAATCTTTTCGACTCTCCTACCTCTGAACCTCGCCTCGAGCGCATCAAGATTGTCGGAGATATCTTTTACGACTTCCGCCAGACTCTTGAAGAGGCTGGCGAGTCAGTCAAGCTTTCCGACTTTCATACAATGTCAGTGCAAGAGGTTAGGGACAAGGTCAAGGAGATTCCGAAGCTTACCAAGGAATGGAAGATCTCCTATGCTTGGACTGCTGCTCAGACTTCTCTTACCATGGTTATGAGCCACCACAGCGAGATGGAAATCTGGCATGTCACCAAAGGTATTGCCGTGGAGGACGATGAGGGCAACCCACAAGACATCAAGGCCATCCAAGAGTCTTGTGCAGGTTATGCTTGTCGCGTGGAATAGATGACCAATTATACGATGTCGTTCTTCAGATCTGTCGCCGTGCCTCCCTCGCCCCAAGAGCCAGAAGGTAGCATTGCAGCTTCCGAGTCTGAGATCGATGGCGACAATGTTGTCGACTCCAGCGCTCCACCTTCTTCATCACCACCGCCTGACTCTACAGCATAAACAGTTTTTATGCATTATTCTGAACTTTATGGCAATGTAATGATGGAAACAATGTTTTTATTTGTGCTGGTCTTGTAAAATCTAATTCTTTTACTATCCGAGCATTTGTTCTTATATATTTTGTATGCATGTGCTTTGAAAATTTCTGAAGAACTTTTTATTTTATGCCTATACTTGTCGTTTTATCTGGCTCTATGCCTCATCCCTTTCATGGGTCGGCCAACCTTTAGCACAGAAACTTTACCGAGCAATGGAGCGCAATTGCTAAACCGGGTTTAAACTCGGAAACAAAGCCTGCTTCCAGTACCAACAACTCATTACTCAGAAAATACCCGCGTCTAAGCAATTAGATAAAAAAAACCAAAGTATAGACAATGAATTGAATTTTTTACCCTATGGTAACATTTTTAGATATTCAAAAATCATAACCAAAACGAACATGAGCATAAAGTACTTTCAAGCATTCTGGGATTTTTGAAAATGACATGCTCTTTTCGAAATAATATGGCAAAAACTTCTCAAAGATAACATATGAGGAAACCAATAGTTATTTCACTTTGAACATGTACACATATGATTACAAGGAAATATAACTAAGAATAGAAGGGACGTAGCTGTCCAATATTCCATGGATGGTCTATTTCATACGGGTCTGTGCTGCCACCAGCTCTCTTTCTCTTCCGAGTATCAGGTCTTTCATTGACTGGTCTCATATCGGTTAAATAATATGACCCATTATGCAGAACTCTACTAATCATAAAAGGTCCTTCCCAAATTGGGGAATGTTTGTGCTTTCTCTTTTGCACAAGTCGGAGAACCAAATCGCCTTTTCTGAAATAACCGTTTTGCACTCTCTGACTATGATACTTGCGCAACTTCTGCTGATAAGCTGTAGATCTCTACTCAGCAACGACGTGTACTTCTTCGATTATATCGGGAGAAACTTCTCATATTCTTCGATGTACGCTTTGAATCGTGGAGACTAATGAATTAGATCACTTGGAAGAACTGCCTCTGCACCATAGACCAAGAAGAAAGGAGTTTAGCCGGTTGATCTGTTAGGAGTTGTACGTAAGTTCCATATCACAAACGGTAATTCTTCCACCCAACCCCCCGCGGCCCGATGAAGCGGTGCCTCGAGACAAGTTTGGATTACTTGTAAATATGGCCATTAGTTCTTTAGACTTTTCCATTAGCATGTGGATGTGCGACCGATGCAATATCGAGTCGGATCCCTTGTTCTGAAAAATTGCTCCCATTGTCAGTAATTATACTATGCGGATATCCGAATCGGATGATTACGTCCTCAATGAAATTTTTGGCTATGGCACCATCGCAACTTGTTACGGGTTTAGCCTCAATCCACTTTGTAAATTTATCCACCATTACTTGTAGGGGAGTAAATACCAATTTTGCCGTTCGAAACGGCCCTACCATATCAATCCCCTAGAACGCGAACGGACATGTAATAGGGATTGTTCGCAGCTATTTAGTCAGAACATGTGCCTGATGGGCGTACTTTTGGTAGCCTCTGCATGTTTTGACCAGTTTATCGGCATCTGACTTAACTGTAAGCCAAAAGAATCCGTGTCGAAAAGATTTTTCCACTAAGGATCTGACTGCAGCATGGTGACCACACTTGCCTTCGTGGATTTCTCTTAAGATTTCCACTCCTTCTTCCGAAGAAATACATCGATGAAACACGCCAGAAACACTCTGTTTATAGAGCTCACCATTTATTATAGTGTACCCTTTTGCTCGTCGGATAATCTGCCGGCTCAAGACTTCGTCTTTGGGTAGTTTTCTGTCTATTAGGAATTCGAGATAGGGTTTTGTCCAGCTAGGAATTATAGCCAGAACTGCAATTAAAGGTGATTCAGATTTTGTCGGGTAGTCCTCATCAACTCCGACTATGGAGGGGACCCTTAAATGATCTAAGAAAGCGACATCCGGTACTTGTTTCCATGCAGAGCCTATCCTTTATATAGCATCTGCTTCCTCATTTTTTGCTCGAGGGATGTGTTGAACCTCAAAACCCTCGAACGATTTAGATAGTTCATCCACAATAGCTTTGTATGCTGCCATGTGCTTATTTGCATTGTAGATATCGGATACTTGTTGAGAAACTAAATCCGAGTCTCCGTAACACATGAGTCTTGTTATGCCAATGTTTTTGGCCATGCGTATTCCATGCAGCAATTCTTCATACTCAGCAATATTGTTGTTTGCCGTGAAATGTATGTGCCACACATAGAACGGCTTATCTCCTTGGGGTGATTTGAGCACCACGCCAGGCCCCGAGCCTCCTCGTGTTTTGATCCGTCAAAGTGAAGGGTACAAAATTCTGAGTCTGGAGGACTTGTGTCTTCTGCCATCTCTGTCCAATCAACAACAAAGTCGACATGTATTTGGGACTTGATTGATGTGCACGGCTTGTACTCAATTTCGAAAGCTGCAAGCTATATTCCCCACTTTGCGACACGTCTTGTGGCGTCGCGGTTATTGATTATATCTCGCAGGGGAGCGGTGCTCACCACTGTGATCTTGTGCTCTTGAAAATAATGGCGTAGCTTTCTAGATGCAAATAGCACTCCATAGGCTAGCTTTTGATGATGTGGGTACCGTTGTTTTTATTCTGTCAGGACCTCACTCAGGTAATAAGTTGGCCATTTCACCTTATGCTTGTGGCCTTCCTCCTCGCGTTTGACTATTGTTGCCACATTTATGACTTTGTTGGTCGGTGCAATGTAGAGTAACATAGGTTCCGGAAGTTCTGGCGCTGCGAGAACTGGTGGGTTTGAGAGTAGATCTGTCAAACTTTGCAGGGCAATTTCAGCTGCTGGAATTCCAAAGAAACACTTCTTCGGATTTAGCATCATGTTGAATTTTCGTAGACTAGCAAATGTTTCATCCAAGTCAGAAATTAAAGTTTACTTATTCTTGGACATTAATGCTATGTCGTCTATGTATACGTGGACGTTGCGTCCGATTTGGTCGTTGAGACAACGTTGCATAGTACGTTGATATGTTGCTTCTGCGTTCTTTAAGCCAAAAGGCATAGTTTTGTAGCAGAAGGTTCCAAAAGGAGTGACAAAAGACGTCTTAATTCGATCCGACTTTTTTATCGGTATTTGGTGATATCCGGAATATGCGTCGAGAAAATAGAGTAGTTCCGATCCTGCCGTTGAGTCAATAACTTGATCGATTCGTGGCAAAGGAAATGGATATTTTCGGCATGCCTTGTTCAAAGCGGTATAATCAACACATATCCTTAAATAAGTGGTGTCCATTTTAGGGACGAGTACATGATTTGCCACCCAATCTGTATAGATGGCCTTTGTTATGAAATCCGCTAATTCTAGTCGGGCTAATTCCTAGGCTATTGCTTTGCTCTTTTCATCACCAAACCGTCGTAAGGACTGTTTGACGGGTTTAGCGTCAGGGTACACATTAATAGAGTGCTCAAAAAGTTCCCGAGGTACTCCGGTCATGTCAGAAGGCTGCCATGCGAAGATATCACTATTAGCTTTGAGGAACTCGACGAGCGTGATTTCCTATGTGTGGTCTAAGCCTACCCCTATGTTCGTCGTCTTGGAGGGATCATCTTCCTTCAGCGACGTTTTCTTCGTCTCTTCCGACGCCTTGAACTGCAAACTTGGCTTCAGCACCTCGTTCTTTTTAGAAGGCATCTCGGACGGATTGATGGTCTTCTTGATCTCCTGGTATTCCTGGGCATGCAGCACGGCTTCAGCGAAGGAAGCAGATCCTTCGTCGCAATCTCGCTCCTTACTCGGATTTCCCCGTACGGTGATTACACCCTTTGTACCTGGAAGTTTAATCATGTTGTATATGTAACAGGGACGAGCCATGCACGCCCAGTAAGCCAGACGTCCGAAGATGGACTGGTAAGCACTTTTGAATGGTACCACCTCAAAAGAGAGTGGTTTGGTCCAGTAATTGTCTCGCTTCCGAATGTCACGTCCAGAGTAATCTCACCCAGAGAATCCCCTTGTCTCCCTGGTACAATGCCATAGAAAGTTACACTGCTGTAACTCAACTGGCTCTCTTGTAGCTTCATGCGGTTGAGCTCCTCGATGTAGAGGATGTTAATTCTTCTTCCACCGTACATGAGTGTTTTAGAGAACTCATAGCCATCGATAAGAGGATTGACGACTAGAGGGTACCTTCCCCGACGATGTGTTTTCCTTGGGTGATCTGAGCGATCAAACGTAATGATTACCTCTGAACAGTCCAAAAACTGTGGAACAGTCGGAACCGTGGCATTGAGCTCACAGAGAAACGCCTTCTTGTCTTTAGCAGTTTGGGATCCAAGGAAGCAGACGTATGCGTCTTTCTTAGTCGGAAAAGTCTTCTTTCCATCCGACTTGGGCTCTGCAGCGGTATCCACCTCTTCCATGTTAGAATCTTCCTTGGGCTCCTTTCCTTTATCAGAATTTTTCTTTCCTTTTCTTTGTTTGACTCTCTAGCCAGTGGATTCGTCTTTCTTGATGACGTCATTGAAACAACACTCGGAATTTGTGTGGTAGATCCTCTGTTACTATCCAAGTGGTGGACATAGGGATTATTGTCAATGTCGGCCCAGGTATAGGTTCTTCCGGGTTGTTGATCTCATCTGCCCTAGATTCAGGAAGTTCCACGGCCACTACCCCGGCCACCTCCGCGCCCTCCTCGTCCTCCAGATTCGAACGTTGCGTTGACAGCTGCATTGTCCGGAGCTGGTTTATCTTCCGAGGTATTCTTGCGCTTCTGAGCTTGTTGTTTTGGCTATTTGGCCGCATTGGGATTAGCCAGAATATTTAGCAGCCCTTCTAAATCATCATCAGCATATTTCCTTTCCGTTTCTATCATTTCTCCCAAATCTGTGACATGGTCATGCTTCAGTCTGTGATGTAAAAGTCTGACTGGAAGTCCTGCAATAAAATCTTCTATCACAGTTTGTTCGTTTACTCCCTCGCTAGAGTTCTTCATGTCCATCCATCTTCCGAGGTAATCCCGGCAGGTTTCTCCAGGTCTTAGTGTGCAACGCTGCAAGTCTATGACTGTGCAGGGCCTCCTGTATGTTCACTCGAAGTTTGAAAAGAACGGACTTTGCATATCATACCGGTTGTAAATTGAATTCTCTGGCAGTTCATTGAGCCATGGTCGAGCCGTCTTCCTCAACATGAGTGGGAGATATCTGACTGCGACCAAGATGTTTCCTCCTTTGGCGATGCAACAGGCCTGGAAAAAATCCTGGAGCCAAGTATCTGGCCGAGCTGCCCTGTCATAGGGCTGAATGTGTTTGGCAATACCAAAGTCAACCAGAAATTTGGTCTGACGTATGTGTTGTCCAAAGAACTTGGATCCTACATACACATCTTCTTCCTAGTACCGCTGCGCCTCTATGTTTGATTTAATGCGATGGCGAGCATCGTTTAGCGAGCGAGATCTGCGCCTTGGAGGCTCATGGCTTCTATGCGGTAGATTCGGATTTCTGTTTCTCCTTTCACCAGTGCTGCCTCCGCCCCTAGGTCTTCCATGGCTATGTCGGGATCCTTCATGGTCCCTGCTAGGAGGCGATGGTGGCCTTGGTAGATTATTTCCTGCTGGGTTACGCGGTGGTGGCGGTAGAGCCTCATTATGCTGACTCTGATGCTTGTTTCTTCGGGCACCATCCCTACTTGATTCAGGATGATCCGGATCATCTCTTCATCAGGCATTTCCAGCCGGATGGCTCGATGGTGGCATCCTTAGACCATCTTGCCCCTCTCGCTGGCGGCGTGTTTCCGGGTCTTCTCTGTAGCGGTTGTTTTGCCGACAATGGTCCTGATGAGGGACCATTGCCCTGATGGCGTCTTCGGACGCAGCCGGAATAACTCTTGCCCAGTCACACGCCGGCCGGCTAGAGTGGCCGTTTGAGCCAGTTCTTAAATTATCTTCTTCTCCATGGGGACGATAGCGTTGGTTCATATCCCTGCGGAGCCTTAGATCAGCGCTTTGGTTAGTGCCATTGTGGAAAAACTCGGACTTTGAGGCCAGCTTGCCACTAAATGACGCGGACATTTTCTGTTGCTTTAATCCTTTGTTCAACAACGCGACGTACTGCTGGACGTGCTGTGGAGACGGATTGTTGGCGAGGATGGCTCGAGCTGCAGCAGCATTTTCCAACCGTGTGTTGTAGACTTGGATCTTCTCTCCATACTTACCGTCAAATAGATCTTTGTGGATATTCGGGTCCTTGTTAGCAAGAAACAGACCTCCCCTTGTCTCGTTTGGGTGTCGCTTGAAATCTAACTGATATTTGGCAGGATCACTATCTAACTGTTGCCTTATCTCGATGATGCGTGTGGCCTCTTCGAGTAGAAATAGACGGTGCTTTTCCAGGTCCTCAGCCCTTTTCTCCAACGCCTCTGGTGTAAGATCCGAAGCCGTTGGGATTGAAATCGTGAGAGCATCTCCGTAAATTTCACGTGCACCCTTGGTGACGATGTGTCCATCCGCAGGAGGGTTGATCGGGGTGGTACTAATCGGATCTCCATCCTGATTCTCCATCTCGATCTCTTCATCAACTTTTTCTTCATTGGTCTCCTTGACGTCCGGCTCTGCAGATTTCTGATTTTTGTTTTTCTTCTTATTCTTTGACCGCCCAGTAGCCTTAACGTGCGTACCAGTGGCAAAGACAGCTTTTGGTCCGGTACCGGGGGATAAACTTCCGTCGGTACTTTCTGTCATGGTTGGCTTGTGGACCTCGGAGGAATCTCTGGTGTCCATGTCATCCTACGGGGTGTAGCTTTCATCCATGCTATCATACGGACTAGGAGAATTTTCTAGCTCACCTTGCGTATTCTTGGAGACGTGTTCTTTTTCATACTTCTCCATCTCTTTGTCGAAGTCTCGAAGTTCCTGAGAAGTTATTGACTCCTGAGGGGAGCCAGGTAAGTCGGTGTTTTCTTCGATTGCATCTAGGACCGAATCGCTACCGGCTCCAGCATCGACAGAGTCGGATCCTGAGCTTATGTGGTACACGAAATAGTGGTTCTTCTTATTCATTTTCTTTAACTAGTGGCACAGCTGGGTTTCCGCCTCCTCCATCTCAAAGTTCTCCTTGATGTCAGCGATTCCTTCGTAATTGATGTAGGGGCATTTCATCATCTCCTTTATCCTGTGATTCAAGGGTAGTTTTTCTGCTATGACGTCCGGGAGGACGGATCCGCAGCGGATATATTCCTCGTCTATGTATCCGATCTCAACAGAGAGATCAGATCCGAATTCTTCTTCCACCTCTTCTTCCACTGCAGGAGTAGGCTGGGTGGGTTTGTTTTCTTCCGGGATCTTGAACTCTTCCACCTCTGCGGACAAAGTAGATCCATATTTTTCTTCTGCCATGGTCATCACCTCAAGGGTGAGTTCGGCGGGATCAACGAAACCGAGATAAGTATCAATCTCGCTGATGGATATGATTGTGTAGGTCATCACGGGTTTCGAAGACAGAATCTAGGTCTCATCGAGAAGGACGAGAGGGATATCACTGGCGTAGACCACGCGACCCATGGCGATAGTTTTGCTGATTCCTGCACGCGCAGATTCCGCCTGGAACGTAGCTCCAAAGGTCACCTACCCCATGGTGGGAGCCAACTGTCGTCGGATTGTCGACAAGTACGCCATAGGGGGTCCTGGTGGCATTGGAAAGATGGGGTGTGAGACTTCGGATGTTCTAGGAGTGGTGAGCACAAGTTTACCCAGGTTCAGATCCGACTGCGGTGATTGGATCCTACTCCTGCTAGCACCACAGTAATATATCGGCGTAAGCCGGATGTTACAATGGATCCAAGAGAGGTTCGCCTTTGGGAGTTTATTGTGGTGTTAAAATTGGTTGTGTGCCCTAAAGGCTCCCATAGGGATGGTTTATATAGTCACCGGGTCCTAGGGTTACAGGAGAGACCTATCCGACTATGTTACATAGTCGGTAACTAGATACAGCTTGGACTACAAGTAATACTACAGTCCTAAGTCGGTAACTCTTCTGGACCTTGTCGTAGCCGGAACTAGCTCCTCCTATTTCTCTGACTGGGCCGCCTGTGAAGCAAAGATCTAACCCGTTGGTGGACCACCCCGATCAGCGAGTCCTGTGGGTATACCCGGAAAGTATATCCCCAACAGATTATCGATATAAAGTATGATATAGATATGTCCATGACCTTGGTCGTTCATCTTGAAATCTAAGAATGTTCATACTAATTGACTACTAAACTTAAATTTATTTAGATTTTACAACTAATTTTAGGTTAAAATTTTACACGAACGACGAGTGAACATTTTACACCAAGGACCTAAAAAATAGGAAAATTACACACTACAAGAGGAAAGTCATGTAGAGACACCAAATTTATGAGGATAAGATGTTTTATTTCATCTCTATACAGATATAGAGCCGCTTAGAAAAGCATCTTAGGAGCGTCTCCTCTTGCAACGTGTCTAACAATGCATGAGACGTTTGTAAAGCATATTTATCTGTGTAAGGACGTTTTTCTAGATGCCTTTGCACATATCTCCAATGCGTTCTAAAGAAGGCTCCAATACATCCTAAAGAAGCACCAAACGCTTTTTTTACTCCATAAAATGAATTTTTAATCATTATAATCAAATATTGCTGCTTCATATCAACAAAACCATAAACTTAGTACGACATACTACAAGACAACACATAAATACACAACACGGTTGGAAAAAAGTTGACTTTATTTCCATCGAGAGGTTATTTACAATTTACAACTGAGTTGTACATTCATAACAGAAGCAAACTTGCCAAGAGAAAATGCACAAAAATTTCACAAAACTTTTTCTACTAGCTAGCTTTAATCTATCTATAAGCTTTCCATACTGCAGATAGTGGTACATAGATCGCCGTCCTCCCTATGTTGCTTGATAATCCTAAAAAACAATTACCCTGGAAAGAAAACAAACCAACTTCCCAAGCAGTATAAGTATAATGAAGCATCATGTCAAACTTCTCATATTGAGCTTCAAATCTGCATAATGCATACCTACATGGAAAAACAACTGCCCTAGAAATCTGTGTTGGATGCAACAACTCTGGGTAGTAGCCTCTAGGTTTGGATCTTGCAGAGAGAGAGGAGAAGTTATAACTTCTCCGGTGGACGAACTCGATGACCCGTTGGCCATCTTGGTTGACGGCGAGAGCGTGGCTATAGAGGCCTAAGTGGTAGCGTCGGCAGAGCTTCCCATCGACCGTCGGCTAACCCTAGATCGGTAGGGAGTGTCGGTGGGGTTGGCGGCGCACGGGTGAACCTCGTACCATGTGGAACCTCCCCCACCTCTTTATATAGCTAGGTCGACAGGGGCCCACCAACCATAGGAAGGTTGGGCGCCCCCGATCAGGGCGCAATCACAAGGGGCCGATCGGGCCGTCGGGCCCCGATCGCGAGATCAAACTAACAGTCTCCCCCTTGATCTCAACTTTACTTTACTCGTTTCATCACTGTTTGGTACATAGAGCATGTTTCATCATCACAGATCAATTGCCGATAGAATCAGACAGCTACAATATACCTCTGGTTTGAAACAAGAAACTCTTTACTTTTTGGACCTCTTTGATCCAGGAATCATAGGATTTCCTTTAAACCCATGCCGTCTAAGTGCTCCTTGAACTTATTGGGTGGTAAGCCTTTCATTAGCGGATGCTCAAGCATTTCCTTTGTCTTCAAATGTTCGAGTCTTATAGTGTGATCCTGGATCTTATCTTTCACAACATAATACTTTATCTCTATTGGTTTGGAAGCAGTACTCGACATGTTGTTGTGAGCATAAAATACTGCGAGCTCGTTGTCACAGTACATCTTTAGTGGCTTGCTAATGCAATCTACCACTTTCAAGTCGGGTATAATTTTTTTTAACCATATCGCCTGCCCCGTGGCCTCATAGAATGCTATAAATTCGGCATACATCGTGGATGATGCAACTATTGACTGTTTGGAGCTTCTCCACGAAATAGCCCCTCCTACGAGAGTAAAGACGTATCCTGTTGTGGACTTTCGATCGTCTTTGTCTCCCGCCAAATTAGCATCTGAATACCCTCTTATCTCTAGGGAATCAGACCTTCTATATGTTAGCATGAGTTATTTTGAGCCTTGCGCATAACGCAAAGCTTTCTTTACCATTTTCCAGTGCTATATGCCTGGATTCTCTTGATATCTACCGAGTACCCCAGTGATAAAAGCTAAGTCAGCGCGAGTGCACAGTTGTGCATACTTTAACTTCCAACGGCCGAAGCATATGGTACTGACTTCATTTGATCGATCTCATATTGACTTCTGGGACATTGAAATTTCTCAAACTATCGCCCTTGACTATTGGAGCAAGTGTGGTATTGCATGAATGCATACTATATTTCTTTAGGATCTTTTCTAGGTATGAATTTTGTGACATCCTATGACCCCATTAGCTCTATATCGGTGAATTTCTATGCCCAAAACATACAAAGCTTCACAAAGGTCTTCCATGTCGAAGTTTGAGGACAATAACTTCTTTGTTTCTAGTAGTAGACCGACATTGCTGCTAGAAAAAAAGATATCATCCACATACAGAATTATGAAAATGTATCTCCCACTTTTGAACTTTGCGTAAACACAATTGTCCTCAACATTCTCTTTGAATCCAAATTTCTTAATGGTCTCATTGAATTTTAGATACCATTGTCGTGAGGCTTGCTTTAATCCATAAATGGATTTCCTTAGGCGGCATCCCATGCTTTCCTTTCCTTCCATGACAAAACTCTTAGGTTGTTTCATGTAGACTCTTTCTTCTAAATCCCCATTTAGAAATGTCGTCTTTACATCCATTTGATGCAGCTCTAAATCAAAATGTGCAACTAGTGCCATAATGATTTTGAACGAATCCTTACATGAGACTGGAGAAAATGTCTCATTGTAATCTACTCCTTATCTCTGTGTGAATATTTTTGCCACAAGTCAAGCTTTATATTTCTCCACATTCCCTCTAGAGTCATAGTTTTTTTGTAGACCCATTGCATCCTACTGTTTTGGCTCCTTCGGCAATTTTCTCTAAGTCCCAAACTTCAGTGGAACTCTTCGACCTCATCTCATCTTCCATGGCCTCCATCCACTTCGATGAGTGAGGGCTACTCATGGATTCTTCAAATGTAGTGGGATCATTCTCCATTTGAACTCTTTATGTGTTATAAACTTTATAATCTTTAGAAATTGCTGACTTTCTAACTCTTTGAGACCTTCTAGGGGCCTCATGAACTGGCTCATCATGTGTCTCAACATGTGGCATATCCTTTGGAGGTGGCTGTTGCTGCTCCCTTTCATGCTCAACAGTGGGTTCGGTTGGCTCCTGATGGACAGGTTCCGGGTCCTCACTCACTGTTGTCATGGGTGGAGTCACAACAGGTGCTTGCACCACAACCTCTAGGGTTGTCGACGCAGGAACAACAGGTAGCGAGAAAAATGGCTCCTGAATCATCGGATTAGGTGCATGCACCATCTTCTCCTCAAGATCAATTTTCCGAGCTACCATGCTCCCCCTCCTCATTTCATCCTCTAAGAAGATGGCGTGTCTCGTTTCTAGAAACTTTGTGTATCTATCTGGATAGTAGAAATGAAAACCTTTTGAATTTTCAGGATAACCAATGAAATGGCAACTGACTGTTTTAGGTTCACTCTTTGCTATATTTGGATTGAACACTTTAGCTCAGCTCGGCTCCCCCACACCCTAGGTGTTGTAGCGAGGGAACTCTTCCTGTCCATAGCTCATATGGTGTTTTGGGCAACGACTTGCTTGGTACTCTACTAAGAATATGAATGGCGGTTTTCAACGTCTCAATCCACAAACCCAATGGCAACGTGGATTAACTCATCATGATGCACACCATATCCATAAGGGTATGGTTGCGCCTTTCAGCTACTCCATTTTGCTGAGGCTCGCTCGACATCGAGTACTGGGCCACAATGCGAGTCTCATGTAAGAACCTTGCAAAAGGTCCAAGGACTTGGCCATATAGGGTGTGTCGACCGTAGTACTCCCCTCCATGGTCAGACCTTACTATCTTTATTGTTTTACTATGTTGGTTCTCAACCTCGGCTTTGAATATCTTAAATTTATCCAATGCTTCCAATATTTCTTTAATTTGATAAATATAACCATATCGGGAGTAATCATCTGTGAATGTTATGAATGAGTCGTAACCACCCATGCTTTTCACTAGAAATGGTCCACAAATGTCGGTGTGAATAATTTCAACTATTTCACCGCTTCGATTTGCACCCTTTTTGATTTGCTTTACATACATTCCTTTATTGCAATTGATGCATTGCTGTATGTCAGAGAACTCTAATGGCGGAAGAATATCGCTTTAACTAGTCTTTCTATTCTCCCCCTCAAAACATGGCCTAAATGACAGTGCCATAATTTCGACGAGTCTTGAGTTCTCTTTCTTTTGTTTGGTTCTTTATCCAATGAGGAAACATTCTCTTACACTTTACAAACAGAATTTACTTTTTCGTGAGTGGATAATAAATAAAGCTCATCATAAAGGAAAGCATGTAACACCCTAGTTTTAGCTAATTCTAATTAGGGTTTTAATTGTGCATTCATGAGCATCATGTATTCAATTGTGCATTAAAGAAAATAATACAAAACCATGAAACCCTATTTCTCCCCTCTTTTTGAAAACCATTTAAAAAGGTTGTTTTGAAAATATTTGAAAAATCCAAAATGTTTGGAGCCCAATTGGACTAAAAGGGCCCCTAGAATAATTTCATATATTTTATAAAAGTCCCTGGTATTTTAAAAGTATTCAAAACAGTTTGAAATTGAAATTAAACAAAGGAAAATAGAAACATAAATGGAAAAACAATTTTATCAAGAAATAAGCAAACCTAACCCTAGCTCTACCTGGGTTGAGCCCAGCTTCTCTTCTCCCTTTCACGCCGCACACGCGCTCTTGCATCTGGCCCAGCACGGCCCAACTGGCCCGTACCGCTTCACTCCTCCCCTTTGTCGTCTTCCTCCCGCTCGCAAGGTTCTCTCTGTCGCCGCCGGTGCCGTTGATCCGTGCCGCCTATGCACCGCCATCCTTCGAGATCTGGAGATAAGATAAGAATGCCATGACACCCTTGCCTCGACCCTATCTCCTTATACTCTCCCAGAGACCTCTCTCTCTTCTCTCTCGCGCAGACCCGAACCCTAGCCACCCAGGTCCCGCCGGTCGCCGTCGTACCACACCTCCCCGTGCTCTTCCGAGCATGCCACTGAAACCATCATGCTCCCTTGCCTCTTCTTGTCAAAGGAATCGAGCCGGGAAGGTCCCACTCGCCCGAGTCAACTCATCCGTCCCGAGCTCCGGCCATCGCGCTCATTGTCGATTTCGACCTCCCCGCTCCTCTCTGTCACCTTCGTCCGACCAACAGTGAGCTTCTGGTCCTCCTGGACTCCTCCTCCTTCTCTCTCTTACTCTCTACCGCGTCTGCGCTGAAACTCGCCGTATGCCGCCGTCGGGAACCATCGCAGCCACGTCTCGGTGACCTCTACCTAGTGGTGCCGCCCCTATTTGGTAGCCCGGGATGCGCTCATTCGAACGCGCTAGTTCTCGTAGCCCAGCGTGCCCACTATCGCCGTCCCTGCCGCTGTCTAGAAGGCCACCATCGGCGTGACGTCGTGCTGATGTCACCCGTGTGTCAGCAGCGCGTGGGTAATCTCTGGTCAAACCTAGGGTGGGTCCCTGGTGATGTTAGACTGGCACAGTAAATGTTTTAATATGGTTTAATAAATACAGAAAATGCTATAAAAGTTGTAAATTCGATATCTAATTAATTATAAGTCAGAAAAATATGTATAATATATCAAAATATTCAGAAAAATGAGAGCTATCTATTAGAGCTATAGTCATGAATTGTTAAGCAACTTACATTACAAGTATAATTAGAACAACAATATAACCCCTCTCATATGCTTTCGAACTTTTCCCGAGTTAGGTTTTACACCCCTCGGAACACCATTTAAACTGTCAAGAATGATTTGGGGTTTCATTACGGTGCAATTTAACTTGACATATCATCATTCTTGTTTGAGAATTGCATCAATACCATGTGTTGGTTGTTTCCCTTTCTGTTGGTATTTGGTTATTCTTTGGTAGAATACGATATCGATATCGAGATCAAGATAGAAGAGCAAGATCAACACCGTCGAAGATCGAAGATCAAAGATCAATACTTGACCAACTATAATCAAGTCACGTACAAGGGTTCCAAAGATCTACTTTCTTGTTATCAACAGGCAAAGACAAGCATAGCCCCACCATGTTATAATCCTATTATTTCAAAAGCATTTCTATTACTGCCATGATGGATATGATTCTATTGTGGTCTTTTATCGATAGATAGAGTATCCTATCTGTTGAATTACTCCCTTTGATTTTATATTACCTGATCCACTGCTCCTAGCATAACTAGGTTTGGCTTGTGTGCACTGCTAGAACTTATATATGTGTCCTGCTTAGCCATGCATAGCTATCAGTGCTGGTTCATCCAGATGATGTATCAGATGCAAATAATCTAGTATTAAAGGAGAACGTGATGAGATGAGATTAGATATGGTATGAGATTAAACATGCTAAGGCTTGTATGGTGGGATGTGGTTTTTCTAGTCCCATGCTCGCCACCACTAGGATCCGAGTTCTTGCCTTTGGACCAAGACGAGAGTACAGCCACACGAGGTTTATGGGGACCCCTCGATTGACTAACTTTCCTAGTATATTCCATGAGTCACATAGTTTGGGAATTGCATTCGACATGCATTCTCGATCTTCTCGAAGGCAGTAAAGGAGGTGCATTCATAACAGGTAGTTAAGTGTGGCTCAGGTTGCTTGGGATCGATGGAGCCCCTGGCGAACCAACCTCACCTCACATCTCAAGGGACCGGCTTTAGGATTTGACCTGTTATGGCGGAACCATCCTTAGGTCTTGACTCATGGTCTCGGTGAAAGCAAGGTAAAGGTCATGTCTAACCACGCTCTATCGGCCTTCCAAGGAAGAGGGCTCATCACTGTGGCATTAAGAGAAGGTTAGTACGTGTGGGTAAAGTTGTACACCCCTGCAGGGTTAAATATTTTCTAAAACCTGTGTTCACGGTTATGAAGGTTGGTGACCGATTTCTAAGATCATAGAAAACTATAACCTAATCATAAAACTTGGAAGAACAAAGTGTGCTAAAAGATGCTTCCTCATGGGTACAAGGGGGTGATCCTAGATAGGGTTCATATGATGATGACTTGGTGGATATCAAAATATGATGATCAATATTTCGGAGATGTTGTTCTCTTATCCCCTTTTAAAATACTCTGATTATATGAGTTTCCTCTCCCTCTTGTTTTATAAACAAAGATGGATTTATGCAAAACAACTCCACAAGCCATAAGTCTTGTGGAGTACAACATATACTCACCCTTGTTTTGTTGATACTTTTGGTATAGTAAGTGTTCACCTGAAGACGTGTTCCGTACGACATCCACACCGATGAGTAGCTTGGGGTTCCCGGCCGTCAGCCTAGAATCTATGGGCTGGAACGTCATCATTATGCTCCAGGCCTCTTAGGCCATTTGTTAAGTTTGCTATACTTAATAGAATAATTTGCCTTCCGTTGTTTGGTGTTTGTGGTCAGTAACCTCTGCTTGTAATATTTTGGTTCTCTGCTCAGTTATGAGCTTGCTGTAATAATTTTTGTGTTGTAGGGTCAATGATGTGTTACCGATTCTTCAGTGTATAAACTCGAACTTAAGGTTAAGCTTATGTCAGACGGAGGTCTGGGATTTTTTTATCCTTGATCCCAGGGGTGTCATAGGTTTTGGTATCAGAGTAGTACCGACCATAGGAAAACCTTGCTATTGGTTGATGTTGAGTCTAGTGTTTGTGAAAACTATTTGAAATATGAAATATATTTGTGAAAAATCAAGTATGATTCTTTTACTCCTTATCCAGTTTCGCTCTAAATCAGGGTTATCTTATCTGGTGTTGACTTTGAAAAAAGTTTTGATATCTCTTCTAGAATTTCAAAGATTAGGTGCCTTCTGGGCATGTCATTTCTAAGCCAGTTGACATAGTGTTGAGTTCTCTAGAGTCGTGTGTGTTGTGAATTCCTTGTTCCCCTTTGTTCCTATTCATCCGAGAGATTTCTTTCTATCATGATATCTCTATCTTTTGGGACACAATATTAAATTGTCGGTTCCACATTGTTCTGCTCTAGGCTTCGAGGTTTACTTTTGCCTCGTGTGCCTTCATTTCTTTTGTCTGGGTAGTTCAGAAGTTGTTTATTATCTTGGAAGATACCTCGTGGTTATTACCTTGCAGTGCATGCTATGTCACTCAAGTAGTGGTTACTTCTTTCTCGAGTTTTAACCCTTCGACTTGAACCTAAAATCCCTGATTGTGCTGGATTCTGGTGTTCTGAATCCTGTACATGAAGCTGACCTTTAGCCCAAGATCCATTCCTTTGATCCCTGTAGTTAATGTGCACACATTACCTCAAGATGGATGGTACTACAACCTGATACGTCGGAAACGTATCTATAATTTTTGATGTTCCATGCTTGTTTAGTATCTACTTTGCTTTGCTTTGTCTACACTTTGAGGTGTTTTTATATGTTTTTCTGGACTAACCTATTAACAAGATGCCAAAGTGCTAGTTACCCGTTTTCTTCTGTTTTTGGCTCCAGAAAAGGCAGAAAATCAATCTTCTCGGAATTGGACGGGACAAGAGACAAATTCAATATTTTACCGTGGGGAATACAGAGCCAGAATACGAGACGGAGGGGAGCCACCAGGGGGCCACACCCCCTGGCCGCGCGGCTGGGCCCAGCCCGCGCCTGGGGGGAGGTGCGGCCGCCATCGCTTCCCACTGCCTCGCCTCTTCGCCTACAAAGACCCCCCCGATACCAAAACCCTAAGTACCCGATCAATATTCCACGAAACCGTCTGTAGCCGCCGCCACCATCGTCCCTATATTAGGGGGGATCTGAAGCTCTTCCCGGCACCCTGTCGGAGGGGAGATCATCCCAGAGGCCTTCTTCTTCATCATGCCAGCCTTCAGTATGTGAGTAGCTCCACCTTGGACTACGGGTCCATGTATTAGCTAGATGGTTTTATCTCCTTTTTGCTACCATGTTTAGATCTTGTGAGCTTCGTTCATGATCAACATTATCTATTCGTAATCATGCATGTTGTGTTTGTGGGGATCCGATGGATATTGAGATTACTATGTCAGATTTATTAATGGTTTTTTTCTTATTGATTCTATCATGTCTTTGTTGTTTGATATCTTGCATGTTCTCCGGTTCTAGTATCTATCTTGTCCAAGTAGATTTAGTGACTCCAAGAGGGGGTATTTATGCTCGATATTGGGTTCATGCCTCTATTTAATCTAAGGGAAGTGACATAAATCTCTAAGGTTGTAGATGTGATGTTGCCAATAGGGAGAAAACAACGGTCTCTTGTTCATGGAACAAGTGGATTGTTTACCTTACACACTTTGCTTAAAGCACTTATCCATTGCTTGCAACTTAATACTGGAGGGGGTTCGAATAATAACCTGTAGGTGGATTACTAGTCATAGATGCAGTTGGATGGCGGTCTATGTATCTTGTTGTATTGACCAATTGAATCTCAAAGGATCAAGAATGTCTAGTATTGCATTGTTATGCCTTGCTTAGTCCTGTCAATTGCCCTGCTGTAATTTGTTTACCTAGCATGCCATGTTTGTTTACCTTAAGGAGAACACCTCCAGTGAACTATGGACCCCGGTCCAATCTTTACCATTGATACATCGTCCACCGTTACTGTTTACCTTTCTGCAAACCACTATTACTTTCCACACCATAGAGTTAACCCTATGTTTTCAGCAAACCGGTGAGATTAACAACCTCACTGTTTGTTTGGGAAAAGTCTTGAGTTTGTGTTGTTAAGGTTTCCATGTTGCTAGAAACACCTTTGAGTTGTTTCCTTCCTCCTACTTATTCGATAACCTTGGTTTCTTTCTAAGGTAAGACTTGCTGCTGTGCTCATCATACCTTCCTCATGGGGTCTCCCAACGAAGCTCTACATTGATCTGAGCGCATCAAGTTGTTTTCTGGCGCAATTGCCGGGGAGGCTAAGGACGTCTTCACAAGGGGAATCCTTCACAACCTTTCTCTTTACTTTGTTTTTGTTTTTCTTAGTTTCTTTTTCCTTGTTTTGTTTGCCTCTTTTTATCAAAAACACAAAAAAATTAGAGAGCTTTATAGTATTTATCTTGAGTTAGGACATGAAATGTTTGAAGAGAAAATTAAAAAACATTTTGAGCTTTATTTGCATGCTAATAGCAATGATATTAGTATGAATTATTTAAACACCATTATTGCTAATGCTATGGAAATGTCTAAGATTGGGGAATCTAGTTTTATGAAAATGATCTTTTTAGTTCCCCAGCTTTGGAAGATAGCTATTCTATTTCTTATGATGATACTATACCTCTAATGTATGATGATTACAATGATGAATATGATATTTTCAGTCCACCTACTATTGCAGAGAAAATTAATTGTGATTACAATATGCCTCCTATATTTGATGATTATGGTGATGAGAATAATAATGAGAGCTATTTTTTTGAATTTTCTCCCACTACAATTAATAAGAATTACTATGCTTATGTGGAGAGTAATAATCATTTTATGCATGTGGCTCATGATAAGAATGTTATATGTGATAGTTATATTGTTAATTTTATTCATGATGCTACTGAAAGTTATTATGAGAGAGGGAAACATAGTCTGATGTATCTCAACAATATTAAGTTTCCCCTCTTTATGTTGAAAATCTTGAAGTTGCACCTGTTTTGCTTTCCTATGCTTGTTGCTTTGTGATTCTTTGATTTATTTTCTTACAAGATTCCTATGCATATAAAGTGGGTTATAGTTAAATGTGTTTTGAATTTGCTTCTTGATGCTCTGTTTCACTTCAATTCATATTTCTTATGTGATCATCTTCTCAAACTATCATGCCTAACTTAAAGGAGTTATAGAAAAGTAATTATTGGGAGATAGCCCAAAAGTTTTCTTGAGTCTTGGAAGTTATTACTTCAGTAATGACCTCTCCTTATCCTTTTTATTTGCTTTTTGTGCCAAGAATTATCTCTAATGAGAGGGAAGTAAGATTTGGGGAGTTGTTGTCCCGAAAACATATTTTTGTGCTCTACCGTAAAAATTCGTGTAAAATCTTTGTAAGTCGGATTGAGCTGATATTTTCTGAATAAATCCCCCAGTATGTTATCTAACTTCTGTTAGTTCAACACTTTTTGATTTGAGCAACATAATGTCTTCTAAAAATTGGTTTCTACCAGCTGGTTTGTTCTGACAGATTTCTGCCATTATTTGCATTTGCTTCTTATGTTTTTGGGTTCTTTTTTGGGAAATTGAGTTTTTTGACGGAATTGCTACAGCAGCTTATGTTTTTAGTGAAAGTTTTGCTGTTCTAAAGCTAAACCCAAAGGTCTATTATTTTTTGAATACAATAATGTTGCTAATGAAGATTACGTGAAGTTTTGTATGTAGGAAAATTTGAAGGTGTAGAGGAAGAATGATGTAATGAGATGAAGAATGTACAAAAGCTCAAGCTTGGGGATGCCACCCCGTGTCACCCCAATAAATATTCAAGAGGTACAAGCTCAAAGCTTAGGGATGCCCAAGGCATCCCCTTGATCAATAAAAATCTCAGGTCTTTCTAGACATTTCGTTTTTATTGTTTCATGCACTCTTGTGTTGTTCTTGGAGCGTCTTAGTTTTCGTTTAGTTTTCTTAGTTTCCTTAAATAAAGTAGTTGGACCCCCATTCTCTCTGTGTTGTTTCAAATAAGTTGATTGGTGTTGGAGAGGAGTAGAAAGTTCTTGCTTGAATAGTGCAAGAGGAGCTTGCTTTGACTATGACTTATACTTTAGCATGTCATGCTAGATGTTGTTTTGACCTTATGCTTAGTGATTATTGTTTTAGCATGACTTGTTCCAAACAATTGGGATTTCTTAGTGTGCCTTGAAGTTATCATGCATTGTTTTAGCATACAAAAGCATAGTATTGTGGTATTCTCCTTTGATGCTTTGTTTGGGTTGAATTGGCACATGCTCACACCATGTTATGACTATGACCAGTCACCATAGCCTCTATGATCATTTAGTCCTTGACTTGTAGTACCACTTTATGCTTTGATTAGTAATGTTTTGTCACTCTGCATGATTATGGCCATTAATGCTCTCTTAGTTCGTCGTTCCCAGTCTTTTGCTAGCCTCCACTTGTATGAGTAAGATCTACTCATGCATCAAACTCCCAATAAACCAAGTTATTCCAAAGTTTCCACTATAAATTCCTATGCATGGTGTGTTACACCTTTCCAAGTATATTCTTGTTTTCAGCTATCTTCCAATTAAAAACTATTTTGTTATGTGAAAACTTAGTGATTAAAGATCTCACGAACTTGATGGCACACTTTATATACTTTGCCCCTAATAAACTTGAATAATTGTGTCATCTATGTTGTATATGCTTGCACTTACACGTTGGAATTAGCAGAACCGTGCTGTCACGGGGAACATATTCAACATTGCACTTGTACTTTGTACTTAGTTGATATCATGCTCTTTTGTCTATGGATGTCACCAGTGTGAAATAAAGAGGGAACTTGTAAGTCCATGGAGTTTGTATTTTGTGTTAGAGAAACGCCCGGGCCGCTAGCCTAAGCCATGCCTAATCATGGTGGAAACTTGGAGCATCACCATAGTGAGCAATCTATGAAGCATTCTTCTTCTAAAAAAAGAGATTGAGAAAAACAAACAAAAAAATATGAGAAAAGAGGAAAGAGAGAAAAAATCACCATTTTCCCATGGTAAATAAGAAGATTGCTGAGATGCTCATTGTCTGCTTGCCTTGTCATTTTGATTATGGGATATCTCATGTATCATGTGGAAGGGGTACCCCGTTGGCGGTTCTCTATTATACACATGTAATTACTATGACAAGAACTTGCAAGTAACTAAACTTGAGTAGCATGAGGAGCGGCCCTCGTATTCAAGGGACATGAGTTTGCCAACTTATAATTTGTCAAGAATATACTTTATAGTTTGTTCACTTTAACCTTAATTACTTCAAGATGCTCATGATAGGGGCAATGAGGGATGAAAGCTAACAAGTACCATAATTTTTGGAAGCTCTTTTTGAAACTTGAAATCCGTGCTTCCCTTTATGAAGGTCCTTTCTTCCACCATTATATTGAGTCTCCACCTTATATCCTTAGGAACCAATTAAGAGAGCATAGTTTCCATTCTTAGTTCTATGTGCATTGTCCCAAAACTTATTGATTGATACATATTGTTGATATTACTTGTTCTTGTGCTATTTGTATCTAGTCACTCTTTATGAACTTTGAAGGTGTCCTATGCATCTATTTACTACTCCATGAGGGACAAGCTGAATGCCACTATGCTATGTCTTCTGTGTGTGAAACAAATGTTTTTAAATGCATGGTATTCATGATCTTTGGGTGTAACCTTTCATGTTGCATGCATAGTATTTTTTCCATACAATCCCCATGAAAGGGATCGGGTTCCACTATCGACAGATAACGGAACAACCAACCACACAAGTTATCTAACAGTTTTTGACCCATCTAGAGGATCAAGCAGAGTATGACACCTTATTACAAACCAACACATATAAAAGGAAAGAGAAATATAAGGAAAGATGGAGATGCAAGAACACCGCCCGTAGGATATCGATAATTGTTTAGGCATGAAGAAAACCGACGCAAATACGACAGGAAAGGCCCAAAGATTTTTTCGTCCAACAACATCACATCCTTCTCCTTTTCTCCCGTCCCCTCTCCAATTCAGGTGCCTCATGTGCACGATCTTCAGGAATAGCCGGAAGTCCCAAGAAAGGTATAGGAGCCACATCCATTGCCGCAACGTCAGATAACACATTCTGTTGCAAAACATCAGCCCCAGCATGCAGCATCTCTTGTTCCTCCTCCCCATGTAAACCTGCCCAATACCGAATGAAAACACATGCATATATAACAAAATAAACGGGGGAGTTAATATGTTTTTTTCAAAACATGCCTTGTTCCTAAGCTTCCATATAGCCGAGCAAATCGTTGCCAGCACCGTAATCTACACATTTCTACTAACTCCCAAAAACTAAGGAGCCCACCAGAAGTACTGAGAAAAGGACCCAAGCCTATTCCCAGCACCAATAGATTTAGCTAACACACCCCACACATATTTAGCAATCACGCAGGCGAAGAACAGGTGCCGAATGGTTTCCTCCTCTCGACAAAATCTACAAGTGGAATCCCCTTCCCATCTTCTCTTTTTCATATTATCCTTAGTGAGAATAGCATTATGCCATATCAACCACAACGAGATTTTAATCTTCAAAGGAATTTTTGCTTTCCACAGGTGCTTAAAACTACTCTCAATCCCAACAATTGATAGATGAGAATACATAGATCTGACTGAGAATCTACTAGATTTGTTCCACAACTAGATAGGCCTATCCTTTTCCTGATTCAAAGTCATTCCACTCACCATAATTCTCAACTGATTATGTTGATTCATACCATCAGCATTTAACCATCTCCTAAAGGAACATCTCCACCCTCTCTCAACCATGTCAGCAACAGTAATCATTTGATTCTAACAAATAACAAGCAGATCAGGAAACTTTTTTTAGAGGAACATCTAAGCACGATGCATCATGCCATAAATCAGTCAACTCCCCATTTCCAACCTTCATTCTCCTACCAGCCAAATAGAGATCCCTAATATCAAGTAGATCAGCCCAACAAGGAGAATCACTATGTATGTGTTTCATAGCATAGATCCCTCCTCTTCTCATATATTTCTTTCTCACAAAAACTTGCCAGGGGCCCTCCTCAGCCTCAAGCCTCCACCACCATTTACAAAGCAAGCTGATATTAAACAACCTGATATTCTTGATCCCCAAGCCTCCTTTTTTTCTAGGTCTGCAAACAAATCTCCATTTCACCAAATGATACTTCCTTTTGCCAACCCTTCCATACCAGAAAAGGCTCTAGTCTGTTTTTCCACCTCCTCCACATTTGTTTTGTGCAAAAGGAACATAGACATGGGATAAACAGCCACATTGGACACACAAGCAGTAATTTTAACATGTCTACCTCCCAGAGACAAAGCTCCACCCATCCAGCCATCTAACTTCTTTTTTAATCTGTCCGCAATAAAACCCATCTCATCCACCGTGCATCTTCTACTACAAAAGGTAGCCACAAATATTTAATAGGAAAACTACCCTTCTGACAGTTAAACAACTTAGCATAATTGAAAAACTTATCCTCATCATCTAACACCAGCATCACCTCACTTTTTTCAAAGTTAATTTTGAGACCACACATGGATTCAAACAGGTATAACAGTAGCTTCAGGTTTCTGCCCCCCTCAATCTCATCCTCAATGAAAAGGATAGTATCATCAGCATATTGTAAAATATCAATCCCTTTATCAAACAGATTATCAACTAACCCTGTAAACAAAATACTTGCTTGAGCATTAAGAACCATCTTAGCCAAACAATCCCCGGCCAAATTAAACAAGAAGAGAGAAAAAGGATCCCCTTGTCTAACCCCTTTAAAGCTGCCAAAATAAGGACCAACCTCCCCATTCACTTTAACACTCAGAGTACCTTGAGTCACATCACTCCTCAACCAAATCAGCCAATCTTCACTAAAACCTTTCTGTTTACAACAGTAGAACACAAAATCCGAATTGACATTATCATAAGCCTTTTCAAAATCAATCTTCAGAATCACACCCTACTGCTTCTGAACTTTTGATTCTTTCAATATTTCATGCAACAAAGTAACCCCCATCAGCAATAAATCTCCCTTTGATAAAAGCAGTTTGACATGTATTAATCAATTTTCCCATCACAGGCTTAGTTCTTACTATCAATGTTTTGGTGAAAATCTTGAACAAAACCTGGAGCAAACAAATGGGCCTATACTTTTGAATACTATCAGCATCATCACTTTTAGGCAACAAAGTAATTACACCGTAGTTGATACTACTCAAATCAATCTTGTGTGCATAAAAATCACAAAACACAACCATAACATCCTCTCTGATAATCAGCCAAAAATGCTGATAGAATTCAATAGGAATCCCATCAGGACCAGCTGCTTTTTTTTCCATCTGATCAATCACCTCCTTCACCTCTTTCTCAGTAAAACGTACACCCATTCTTTCCCTATCTTCATCATTAAGTTTTTCCCAAGCCTTCCAATTATCATTAGAAAGCCTAACCGTAGCATGCAACAATAGATCATGAGTTCCTTGAACCTCACTATCCCCATCTTTCATAGAGAAAATCATTTTCTTTCTCCTCACACCATTAGCAATCCTGTGAAAGTATTCAGTATTATTATCACCTTTCAATAGACAGTTCTCTCTTGATCTTTGCTGCCAAAATTTCTCTTCATTCTCATACATTTCCATCAGTTCTTTCTAAATTGAAGCTTTTATTTTCAACTGCTCTGCACTAAGCAAAATCAACTCCTCTATGGCTTACAATTCCAAAAGCTCTTCTACTAACACTTTCTTCTTTTTCTTCTCCATCCACCTAACATGAGCACCCCACCCTTTCAGATCATTTCAGACATTTTTCAAATTTTTTTGCAAACTATCAAGATTGTTTTTACCTCTTATAGGTTTTTTCCGTAACTTCGCCATTCTAAGCAAAAATTCATCACTCTACAGCCAACTTTTCTCAAACCTGAAAGTCTTTGCAGCCACCTTCCTGCCCTTCCATGGTATCCAGGATCAGAGGACTATGATCAGAAACTTCCCTAGTCAGCTTATGCACTGTGGTAAGAGGAAAAAATTTCTCCAATTATTTTGCAAATAAGTATCATAACAAGTTTCTCCAAGGTAGGGACTGTCTGATTATTAGACAAAGTAAACTGCCCCATAGAAATTTGAATTTCCCTCAAACCATAAGCATTAATGATAGAGTTAAACACGTGGCCTCACTTATTCAAAGACTGACCTTTGTTTTTCTTAGAAACAAACCTAATCACATTAAAGTCACCACCCACCAGCAAAGGAATTGACTGGTCTTGACAAACATCAGCTAATTCTAACAAACATTCCTCCTTATTTTCCTCATGAGCAGCCCCATAGACCACCACCAAATGCCACTGAACCTGTTTCTTGGTATCAAACACGTTCATCTTAACATGAAATATGCCCACAGAAACATCAAGTTTGGCCAATTTGGAGGAACGTAGGCCCCCCAAAATGCCCCCAGATCTCCCCACAGAAGGCAACCAAATCCAGGAAAATTGATTCATAGGATCAATTTTCCTAAAAAAGTCAGTAGAATAATCTTTCTTAATAGTCTCTTGCAAACCAATAAAATCTACTTTTTCCTGTCTTAACAAATTACTCAAATAAGCACTCACACCTTTTTCCCCACACCTCTAATGTTCAAAATAGCACCTATAGTAATACAGTTCTTCTCTCCCTTGTTCCAGTCACAACACCACTCGTAGGGTGATAGTTGTGGACCTTCGCAGCAGCAGCACTTAACTTTCTATTCTTCCCACCAGAACCAGATCTCATCTTCTTCCTGTTTTTTCTAGAAATGTAACACCCCAGTTTTAGTTAATTGTATATTAGGGTTAGTTTTGTGCATCATGAGCATCATCATTTAAAATGTGCATTGAAGAAATAAATCAAACCCTAAACCCTAGTTTTTTCCCTCCCTTGAAATCCATTCAAAATGGTTTGAAATATTTGAAAAAGTATCAAAGTGTGTGGAGCCAATCTGAATAAAAGGGTCCTTACAATATTTTCCATATATTTGTAAACCTCCTGGTATTTTTGAAATCCTCAAAACAGATTCAAATTTGAAATTACAAACAGGAAATGAAAACAGAAAATAGAAAAATGGTTAGAAAGAAAATCTGGAGCCAGCCAACCTATCTGGGCTGGCCCACTTCTCTCTTCCCTTCCCTGTCGCCAACCAGCAGCCACCCGTGGCCCAGCTAAGGCCCAGCCGGCCCGTACTCCTTCGTTTCTTTTCTTCTTTCTTCCTCCTCCAGCCAGAAGGACACCGCAAGCACCTGCGTGTCCCGCTGCTCGCCGTCGATCCCCTCTGCGCCACGATGCCCGCCGCCGCCCGCTGAGAAGGGGATAAGAACGCCGACGCTCCTCTCTCTCTCCCCGTCCCCATCCCACTCTCTCTCGTGCTCCCTCGCGATTTCCCCTCTCTAGCCGAAACCCTAGCCGACGTCGCCGTCTCGCGCCGCCGCTAGAGGCCTCCCCGACGCCAAATGAGCTTGCCTCCATCGTCCTCCCCAGCGAAGGAATCACGCCTAGGAGCCTTGAATCGCCATCGCCAAGATCTTCTTCCTCGCCATCGACCCAGCTCGTCGTCGACATAGCCGACGCTACCGACCTCCTATGGATGAACTGGTCCCGGAATCGTGATATAGGTGAGTTTCCAGTTCTCAGGAGCCTCCCCTCCCTCTTCCTCCCGCTCTGGTTCGTGCTTGCGACGTCCACCGCCATGCGCCGCCGCCAGTCACCACTGTAGCCGCTTCTCCGGCGACCTAGAATCAGCGGCGCCGCCTCTCTCTTGTGCGCGTTGCTCCGCTAATTCGAACGCGCGAAATCTCGCTTCCCAAATCGCCCTCTACCGCGGTCCACTGCCGTGTCTGACGTGGTCTCCGGTGAGCCGACGTGGTGCCACCATGGCTTCCATGTGTCGCTGACGTGGCGCTGACCAAGCCCCGCCAGCGTGGCTAGTTGTCCTAGCCCAGGGCCCAGCAGTCAGTAACTGGGGCTAGGTAGAGCCCCAGTGAGAAAAGCCCCACCCCTCTGGTGACGTCAGCCTGCCTCGGTGATGACGCAATAAACCTTTTGAATTGATTTATAATTCCATAATTTGATTAAATTATGTAAATTCAATAAATTTTAATCTATAAGTCAGAAAAATACAAATAATATACCAAAATGTTCAAAAAAATGAAACCTAGCTATCTAAGCTATAATAATGTATTGTTCAACAACTCTCAAGACAATTTTAATTAGAATTTAGTAACCCCTCTCATATGCCTCCAGAGTTTTCACGAATCAGGGTTTGCGCCCCTCGGAACCCCGATTAATTTGTTGAGCATGCTTTAGGGCTACATTCCAATGCACTTTAACTTGTCATATCATCATCATTGCTTGAGCATTGCATCGATGCCATGTATTGATTGTTTCCCTTCCTTTCCGGTGTTTGCTTCTTCCCGGTAGAATACGATATCGAGGTCGAGATCGAAGACCGAGGTCAACACTGATGAAGATCGAAGATCGACGAACAATACTTGACCCACTCTAACCAATTCAAGTTCAAGGTTCCCAAAGATCTGCTTATCTGACATCAACTGGCAAAGGCAAGCGTAGCCCCACCATGATATAATCCTATGATTTTGAAAGCATTTCAATTCCTACCATGATGCATACGATTCTACTGTGGTCTATCGATAGATCGAGTATCATATTTATTGCATACTTCCTTTGAGCTTAAATTACCTGATCCACTGCTCCTAGCATAACTACGTTTGGCTTATGTGCATTGCTAGAGCTTATTCTGTGTCTTGCTTGGCCATGCATAGCTGTTGAGTCTGGTCCATCCAGATGATGTATCAGATGCAGAGAATCAAGTATGACACGAGAACATGATGATATGAGATCGGTGATTGAGTTAAACATGCTAAGGCTTGTATGGGAGGCCACGGTGGGATGTGGTTTTTCTAGTCCCATGCTCGCCACCACTAGGACCTGAGTTCTTGCCTTTGGAACCGAGACGAGCGTACAACCACACGGGGCCTGGAAAACCTCATGAGCAACTAACTTTCCTAGTAGATTCCATGAGTCACATAGTTCGGGCGTTCCATTCGACATATGCATAGAAAATCTTTTGAAAGATTTGCCGGGAGAAGTTGGTGCATTCATAACAGGTAGGTAAGCGTGGCCGGGGTTGCTTGGGGTCGATGGAGCCCTTGTTAACCAACCTCGCCTCACATCTTTAAGTACCGGCTTCGGGATTTGACCCGTTACGCTGGAACCATACTTATTGCGTGACTCATGGTCTCGGCGAAAGCAAGGTAAAGGTCGTGTCTAACCACCCTCTGTCGGCCTTCCAAGAAAGAGGGCTAATCATGTGGCATTAAGAGAAGGTTAGTACGTGTGGGTAAAGTTGTACACCCCTGCAGGGTAATAATATTTTCGAAAATCCGTGTTCACGGTTATGAACTCTTGGTGACCAGATTCTAAGATCATAGAGAACTTGAGCCTAATCGTAAAACTTGGTAGATCAACGTGTGCTTAAGGATGCTTCCTCATGGGTACGAGGGGGTGATCCTAGTTGGTAGATGATGATGTTTGGTGGATATCAAAAGATGATGATCAATATTTCAGAGATGTCACTCTCTTATCCCCATTTAAAATACTCTGACTAGACGATCTTATTCTCTCTCTTGTTTTATAAACAAAGATGGCTTTATGCAAAACAACTCCACCAGCCATAAGTCTTGCGGAGTACACCCTATACTCACCCTTGCTATGCTGATCCTTTTGACAGAGTAAATGTTCACCTGAAGACGAGTTCCGTACTATATCGACATCGACGAGTAGCTTGGGGTTCCCGGCCGGCAGCCTGGAATCTATGGGCTGGGACGTCATCGTTATGCTTCAGGCCTCTTAGGCATTTGTTAAGTTTTCTATACTTAATAGCATAATTTTCCTTCCGTTGTTTGATGTTTGTGGACAGTGACCTCTGCTTTTAATAATTTGGTTCTCTGCTTAGTTATGAGCTTGCTGTAATAAATTTTGTGTCGTAGGGTCACTGCTGTGTTACCGATTCTTCACTGGATATTCTCGAGCTCAAGGTTAAGCTTATATCAGACGGAGGTCTGGGATTTTTTTAGCCCTGATCTCGGGGGTGTCACAAGAAATCACAGGAGTAAATTCCCCTTAATCATTACTATCCTCCTTCCAATCAAAAAACAAAACTTTCTCACTCAGATCCAGCTCTACCACAACCTCGCCCTGTTTTCTATCATGTAAATTGTTCCTAGCAATCTCTAAATCTTTCAGAGAATTAATATGTTCTAAACATAAGGAAGAAGCATCAATCCCCATCTCCAAAGCTCTATGCATAATATCATCATCATCTAGAGAAGCAAAAGAATTATAAAAAGTTAAATTGGTAGCTGACAAATCTCTGTTAGGTTGTTGAGCCAGGTGCCTTTCCTCCATGCTTCCAGCACCACCTTGGGTAGCAACCCTTTAACTCATCCTCACCAGTTGCTCATCCACACAAGCTAAATTCTCAGGTTGAGATCCCATACTTTCTTGAGTGGAAACAATATCAGGTTGAGACGATCCCATAGCCACCACATCCTGCTCCTGACTTTCCACCTCCATAGCCTGTATATCACCCCTCACAGAACCTTCTCCATCTCCTTTGCCACTATCAGTAGAAGATCCAAATGATTCTTCAGCAGATACATCACCACCACCTTGTTGATCAACATCGCCCTATTCTCCCTCATCAACCAACAAATGACCATATTGCTTCTTGAGCTCATAATACTTATCACTACTCCTATCCCTTAACAAGCCTCTAATAAAGTCTTCAAAGTTCTGGGGGCCAGCAGCAGCAGGAGGATTGATATCGCCAACAACAGGAGGAGCTAAATTCTGAATGACCTCCATGTGAACATCACCTAAACCATCAACATCACCCACAACATCCCCCTGAAGAGAATCCTGTGGTCCCGCAGCAACATCCTTATTCTGAAAATTGTCATGATTAGTATTGCCACCCTCTATATTTTCCCTGGTGACAATCCCTCTTGTGTTTCTACCACTTCCAGAACTAGCCCAAATATTAGCCATCTTTGTCCCAAAGGACATCTCACCAGAATCCTATTTCTCCACCAACACCCCTTTACCTTTCTCCAAAACAACCCTACCAGTGTTACCAACAGCATGTTGGTGACCACCACTTCTCCCACCTGCACCATCAACAGCTCCAGTCTGATCCCCCTCACCACCAACAGGCCTATTTTTCCTAGTCTCTTCCTCAGTCCTCCTATCAATCACATTGACATCATCTTGTCCATCCACACCCACTGATACAGGAATAGGTGGCACTGCATCAGGAGCAAAAATTTCTCTGGTATATTTGAACTCATAAATCCCACCCTACATCTCCCCCTCCTGGTACTGGGGACCAAAGTTACATCCAAACAAGCAATCTTCACCCTCACATAAGCCAAATTCCTCAAGCTATTCTGTCCAGAGCCAAGGGCTTGCCCACAAGAGATGCAGCATAAAAATTAGTTGATTTCTCCCTATATTTCATAGGAATACCAACAATCCTGAACCAGGCTTCTTCCAACCACTCCACAGGTTCCAGATCCCCATTCCACTTGGACAAAAGAATCACTGCCTCAGGAATTGTCTTCATAAACACTTTCCCAAAGTGAAATTCATCAATGGATCTAGCAGAAGGAAATCTCATAAAAAACTCAACATGATTGATAGGTCTAGCATTGAATCTCCATCCATAACCCAAAGCATCAGCCCATATTTGGAATTATTTTGCAAGGTCTTTCCCTGTGAGATCACCCCTGACCACACTTATATGAGCATAGTGCAGCTGTTCCATGGACTGAACAGTAGACTCCACCACAGGAATGGAATGAAAACCCTGCTCAAAATTAGTACTGCCAAAAAATAGAGGAACATACTCCCAAGGCTTCTTCTCTTGACAGACCAAAATACTATGATCCTTTCCACAATTCTCACACACCTGCTCTTCTTGCACAACATCAAGTAACTGCATATCACCTAGATCAGCAACAACATTCACATTCCTCTACACACCTACTACTGGTGGTGGTATAGAGGCCCCCACCAGAGTAGTGGCCACAGCATCAGATTGGCTAACTGTAGTAATCGGTGACACACTTACATGACGACCACCCCCAACAGGCACATTGACACAAGTGGAAGCAGATGTATTCAACCCAGGAACAGGACAACTCACAGGTACAGAAGGATTCACCATAGGCCTAGTAATGGAAACATGTTCCACTGTACGAGCAAAAACCATCTCTCCTCTTCTAGGGTTAGCATCAGAATTACCTGATCTTCCCGGAAATGATGAGGCTATAGCATCTGATCCTGACCCCTGTTGCATGTCAGGATGATGACTCCACCGGCCACAATTGCGGGCCTGATCTGCTTCACGACGAGGCGCCTCCGCCAGGTCCCTGTCACGAGCCATGGCTTCACGACGATGATCCTCCAATCTGGCATCATTCTCCGCCTGCCGCATCTCATCATCTCCGCGCCTTGCATCTGACCGCCGCGCATCATCGCGAGGACGATCCTGTTCCTGGATCCAATCACTTTCCCTGCAATTATCATCCAACACTCTACGATCCACGGGTTGGCGCCCTTGTCCATACCCAGATCCCGATCTGTTCACATAGGGACTAGATCAGACTAGAGGACGAGAAGGAGATCCGTGCCCGCCACGGAAGCGACGATCCATAATCGATCCCACCGCCACAACCTGAGAAGATATCCTACAATCACCCGAACTAACACCGCTCCACCTGACCGGAGAAACAACTTTCAGAGATGAAGGATGAAGAACTGGAGAACCCCGGACAAAAATCACCTTGCACACCTTACGCGATCTAGGATTCAAGTCTCGATCTAGGGTTAATGGAAATGGGGGGCGGGGGGGGACTTTCTGGACTATGTCCCACTCCGGTGTACTAGTATCCCTCCCCTCAACTGTCAGGTGGCCCCCTCCACCGACGACCCACCGTCAGCGCCCGTACGCCTGCTAGAACTGCCCAGCCGTATCACCCGGATCTTACGCACGTAGGGCGGCGCACCGGCGATGCCACGAGAACGTGATCCATGTGTCGCAACCGCCGACCCCCATGCACCAAACGTGACCCGAACGTGATATCCGACGTCGAACTCCATGTCACTAAATCCTGTCCAGATTCGTCGCACAGCGACACCTGTCCCGATCCATCTCGCATGATCGAGCCCCGCCGACGTAAGCTGATCACCTCACCATTCACTTCCTTGACAATGGCCTTCAAACTCCCGATCGGAGCATGGTGATCACCGGAGACACCCGCCGCCATGGGGGAGAGGAGAGGATAGCGAGAACCCATGGTTATGTGAGCTTGCATGCTTGTTCTATGCTTACAGAAATCATTTTGATGAATGTTTAAGCCTCCTACCTTGCATTCATAGTTACTTTGTCTTACTGTTAGAACTCCATCTTTCATGCTCATGTTTAGAGTTCTTTGATCCCAGATTTCAATGCTTGCAAATGGTTTGATCTCGATTTTGATGGTGCATGTTGTAGGGTTCGTAGCATGGAAAACAAAATATTTCTACCGCATGCACACAAATAAGCCATGATCTATCTACTATATTGTAGTAATGAGTCGATAGAAGTACTCACCCTCGAAGATCCCAAAGCGGTTAACGAGAGAAGATTATCGTGGGTGATGTATTCGTACACTTGCCTATCTCAAGATCCCGTAGACGATCCTTCTGGCGCTGCGTTCCGGCAGCGCTTCCGCAGTCGGTCACACGTTCGGTACTCGCTGAAGACCTTCCTCTCCCTTGTTCCAGCAGGCAGCAAAGGTTGTAGTTCTCCCTTCGGGATTCCGGCAGCACGACGGCGTGGTGTCGGAAGTAGAGGGAAGATCCCATAGGGCTTCGCCTAAGCCGGTGCGAGTTATGGTGGATCTAAGGTTTCCTGACAATCTAGGGTTTAGAAGGCCGGTAGGAGGAGGAGGTGTCGGCGGCGTGCGACGGCGGCGGCGTCGCACAGGTGTGGGGAGGGCTAGGGCTTGGATTTTTGGGGCAACCCTCCCCCTCTATTTATGAGAGGGGGCAGCCTTGGGAGGGGTGGGTTTGAATCCAAACCCAAACCCAAGTTGGATTGAGAGAAGGACTATTTCCTTCTTCCACTAGGAAACCATTTTTCCAGTTTGAATTTTCAAACTTCCCGTTTGACTTTCAATTTAGAGCTTTAATTCTCTCTTGCAAATGCCAAAACCAAGTGACCTAGGATATGATCCAATCATTCCACTTACCCATGACACATTCATGGACCATTCCCCTTCCATTCAGGTGAACCTTCTAGACCCTTCTAGAACCTCTCCGATGAAAACATCGAAATCATTCCCGAACTCCGGAATCAGACTTTCCTTATATGAATCTTATTCTTCGGACCATTCCGGATCTCCTCGTGACATCCCGGATCCAATCCGAGACTCCGAACAACATTTGGTATCCCTACTAACATTCCATATCTACTAAAAAACATCGAATCCTTAAGTGTGTCTCCCTACGTTTCGTGAATTATATGGACGTGACCGAGACACTTCTCTGATTAATAACCAATAGAGGAATCTGGAATCCATATAGCTCCCATATATTTCTATAATTACTTTGTGATCGAATGAACCACTTACATACGATACCAATTTCCCTTTGTCTTACGATAGTTTACTTATCCGAGGTTTTGATCGTCGGTATCTCTGCGTACCTAGTTCAACCTCGTTACTGATAAGTACTCTTTTCTTGTTCCCATGATATGTGATCCCTTGTGAGCCAGTCACATGCTTGCAAGACAATTGGATGACATTCCACCGAGAGGGACTAGAGTATATCTATCTGTCATATGGATGGACAAATCCCACTCTTGATCCATGTGCCTCAAAAAATACTTTCCGAACACTCAATGCCACCTTTATAGCCACCCAGTTACGGTGTGGCGTTTGATGTCATCAAAGCATCCTTCCGGTGATGGTGATTAGCATGATCTCATGGTCGAAGGAATTAGGTTACTATGTATCAGAAAGCTTATAGCAAATGAACTATTGAAATGACTTGATCTCTATGCTAAGCTTATCTATAGGATTATGTCCATCATACCATTCTCCTAATGATATGATCTTGTTGTTAACAACATCTCAATGTTTATGATCGGGAAACCACCATCGTCTATTAACCAACAAGCTAGTATTAAAAGAGGCTTTACTAGGGACTCTAATTCAGTTTACAAATCACACAAGTATTAATGTTTTCGGTTAATACTATTATAGCATGAATGTAAAAATTTATCATAAACACAAAGATATAATAATAACCACTTTTATTATTGCCTCTAGGGCATATCTCCAACAGTCTCCCACTTGCACTAGAGTCAACTAATCTAGATTACATGGTAATATACCGAACACCCATGGCGGTTTGGTGATGGTCATGTTTTTCCCTCGGGAGAGGTTTAGTCAACGGATCCACCACATTCAGATATGTGTGTACTTTGCAAATCTTTATGTCACCATCTTGGACATGCTCTCGAATAGCGTGAAAACATAGCTTGATGTGCTTCATCTTCTTCTGTGACCTTGGTTCTTGCGCATTGGCTATGGCGCCCATGTTATCACAGTAGATAGACATTGGGTCCAGCGCACTTGTAAGCACACCGAGCTTTGTAATGAACTCCTTCATCCATATCTCCTCTTGTGAAGACTCTAAAGCAGCTACGTATTCCGATTCAGTTGAAGATCTTGCCACAACGCTTTGCTTTGCACTCCTCCAGCTAACTGCTGCACCATTCAAAGTAAATACGTATCCAGATTGAGATTTAGAATCATCCGGATTGGTGTTCCAACTGTCATCAGTGTAACCATTAACAACGAGTTGTTCATCACCTCCATAAGAAAGAACCATATCCACTCCTGGATCACTTTGATATCCGCTAGTCAAACTAACAACATATGCAATGTTGGGTCTAGTACATAGCATGGCATACATAAGAGATCCTATGGTTGAGGCATAGGGAGTCTTACTCATCCTTTCTCTATCTTCTGCCATTGCAGGACTTTGAGTTTTACTCAAGGTCGTATTGGGAAACATGGGCAAGAACCCTTTCTTTCTATCTTCCATTACAAACCTCTTTAAAACTTTGTCCAAATATGTTCTCTCTGACAATGATATTAGGCGTCTCGATCTATCTCTATAAATATTTTTGCCTAATATGTAAGCTGCTTCGCCAAGATCTTTCATTGAAAAACTATTATTCAAATAATCCTTCACACTATTGAGAAGGTCTACATCATTCCCAATCAACAATATGTCATCTACATATAGTATTAAGAATGCTACAGAGCTCCCACTCACTTTCTTGTAAAGACAAGCTTCTCCAAAAGTTTGTATAAAACCAAAGCTTTTGATTACCTTATCAAAATGTTGATTCCAACTTCGGGATGCTTGCTTCAATCCATATATGGACCGTTGAAGTTTTCATACCTTCTTAGCATCTTTAGGATCGACAAAACCTTTGGGTTTCATCATATACAACTCTTCATCAATGTCTCCATTGAGGAACGCTGTTTTGACATCCATCTTCCATATCTCATAATCATAATATACAGCGATTTCTAACATAATCCTCATAGACTTTAGCTTCGCTACTGGTGAGAAAGTCTCATCGTAGTCAACTCCTTGAATTTGTCGAAACCCTTTTGCGACAAGTCTAGCTTTATAGACAGTAACATTACCATCAACATCTGTTTTCTTCTTGAAAATCCATTTGTTCTCGACAGCCTTCCGGCCATTCGGTAAGTCCACCAAAGTCCATACTTGGTTTTCGTACATGGATCCAATCTCGAATTTCATGGCTTCTTTCCATTTATTGTAATCTAGGCTCATCATCGCTTCCTCATATGTCGCAGGGTCATCGGTGTTGTCCACCAACATGACACTCATAACAGGATCATACGAATCAGGAGTGGTATGAGTTATCATTGACCTGCGAGGTTCCGTAGTTACTTCAACCGAAGTTTCATGATCAACATCATTAGCTTCCTCTCTTATTGGTGTAGGCGCCACATGAACTACTTCCGGTGTTGCGCTACTCGCAAGTTCGAGAGAAGGTTCAACAACCTCGTCGCGTTCTACCTTCCTTCCAGTCACTTCTTTCGAGAGAAACTCCTTCTCTAGAAAGGATCCATTCTTGGCAACGAAGATTTTGCCCACGGATCTATGATAGAAGGTATACCCAATAGTTTCCTTTTGGTATCCTATGAAGACGCATTTTTCCGCTTTGGGTTCAAGCTTGTCAGGTTGTAACTTCTTTACATAAGCTTCGCAACCCCAAACTTTAAGGAACGACAATTTAGGTTTCTTCCCAAACCATAATTCATACGGTGTCATTTCAACGGATTTAGATGGTTCCCTATTAAAGTGAAGCGGCTGTTTCCAATGCATAACCCCAAAACAATAGCGGTAAATCTGTAAGTGACATCATAGAACGAACCATATCTAAGATAGTTCGATGATGACGTTCGGACACACCATTACGTTGTGGTGTTCCCGGCGGTGTCAATTGTGAAAGTATTCCGCATTTCTTCAAATGCTCGCTAAACTCGTAACTTAGTTATTCCCCTCCACGATCAGATCGTAGAAATTTAATCTTCTTGTTACGTTAATTCTCTACCTCATTTTGAAATTACTTAAACTTCTCGAAAGTTTCGGACTTATGTTTCATGAAATAGATATACCCATATCTACTCAAGTCATCCGTGAAGGTAAGAACATAACAATAACGATGCTACACTCATTGGGGCACACACATCGGTATGTATGATTTCCAATAAGTCCGTAGCTCGCTCCATCATACCAGAAAATGGAGTCTTAGTCATTTTACCCATCAGACATGCTTCGCCCCTTTCAAGTGATTCGAAATCAAGTGATTCAAGCAGTCCATCGGAATGGATTTTCTTCATACGCTTCACTCCAATATGACCAAGACGACAGTGCCACATATAGGTCGAGTTATCACTCAATTTCAAACGTTTAGCCTCAATGTTATTAATGTGTGTATTTCCAAAATCGAGATTCAATAAGAATAGACCATCTATCAAAGGTGGATGTTCATAAAACATATTACTCATATAAATCAAACAACCATTATTCTCGGACTTAAACAAGTAACTGTCTCGCAATAAACATGATCTGGATATAATGTTCATGCTCAACGCAGGCACAAAACAAAAATTATTTAATTATAAAACTAATCCCGATGGTAGATGAAGAGGTAGCATGCCGACCGCGATCTCATCAACCTTTGATCCATTTCCAATGCGCATCGTCACCTCGTTCTTCGCTAGTTTCCGTCTATTCTGCAGCACCTATTTCGAGGTACAAATATGAGCAACCGAACCAGTATCAAATACCAAGGCACTACTACGAGTACTAGCGAGATACACATCAATAACATGTATATCGGATATACCTTTCTTCTTGATGTTGTCGTTCTTCAAATCCGCAAAGTAGTTAGGGCAATTCCGCTTCTAGTGACCTTCTCCCTTGCAATAAAAGCACTCAGTATCAATCTTAGGCCTAGCCTTGGTCTTCTTCGCCGGCGCAGTAACTTTCTTACCTCCCTTCTTAAAGTGTCCCTTTTTCTTAGACTTTCCTTTCTTCTTGAATTTGGTGGTCTTATTGACCATCAACACTTGGTTCTCTTTCTTGATCTCCACTTCCACAGACTTTAACATGGAGAAGAGTTCAGGCAACGACTTTTCCATGTTTTGCATATTGTAGTTCATCACAAAGTTTTTTTAACTTGGTGGTAGTGATTGGAGGACACGGTGAATCCCCAAAGCATTAGGAATCACTATGCCCAAGCTTTGAAGCTTGCTTGCGTGTCCAGACATCTTAAGCACGTGCTCATTGACGGAGCTGCCCTCTTCCATCTTGCAGTTAAAGAACTTTTCAGAAGCCTCATAACTCTCAACTGCCGCGTGAGCCCCAAATATCATTTTGAGTTCACGGACCATATCATGTGGGTCATGGTTCTCGAACCTTTCCTGAAGCTCCAATTACAAACCATACAAGATAGCACATTGAACTATGGAGTACTGATTCTTCCGAGCGAGGAAAACATTCTTTACCTCATCGATAGCATTAGCTGCAGGCGGGTCACCCAGCGGTGCATCCAGCACATGGTTCAAATTACCAGCATTGAGGACAATCCTCAAATTGCGGAACCAATCCGTGAAGTTTCTTCCATTGTTTTTCAACTTTTCTTTCTCTAGGAACGCATTAAAATTGATGGTAGGGGCCTCCATTGATCTACAACATATTTGCAATAGTTTAGACTAAGTTTATGACAAATTGAGTTCTAAATAATAGTTAAATTAATCTAGGTGAACTCCCACTCAAAACAATATCCCTAACATTGCTTTAGTGATCACACGAACCAAATCCACCACATCGAAACCGATCATCACAAGAGTTAATGTAGCTTCAATGGCGAACAATCAACATGTTCATCATATCTACTATATGACTCATGCTTTACCTTTCGGTGACCCGTGTTCCGAGACCATGTCTGTACATGCTAGGATCGTCAAGATCAAACCTTAGTTTCTGCATGAGCAAATCTGGCTTGCTCACGTTGTATACACTCGCAGAATCTAACACATCCGATCATTGCATGGTGCTTCGAAACAACGAGCTTTAGCAACAGTGCTTACTAAGGATGAACACTTTATAACTTGAAATTTTGTGCTTGAGGGATCATCTTATAATGCTACCATCGTGAACTAAGCAATATAAGATGCATAAAAGGATTAACATCACATGCAATTCATAATATTTGATATGATATGGCCTTTCTTCTTGTGCTTCCGATCTCCATCTTCAAGCACGAACATGATCTCCATCATCACCGGCATGGCGTCAAGGTCAATGGAGCCGCTTCATGGTTGTCGTCCACCAGCATCAACTATTACAACTACTTTGAATAATAGACACAAGGGTCTTAACGGAATTAAAAGACAACCATATGGCTCCTTCTGGTTGCCGACTTACAATAAGGAACATTGCATACATCATATATAATCACAATCATGGCCATATCACATCACAACACACCCCTGCAAAACAAAGTTAGACGCCTCTAATTTTCTTTGCATATTTTACGTGGTTTGGGGCTTTCAATAAGTGTCGTTCTAACTTACGAACAAGAACCACTATGTTGATGTTTGAACTATCAAGTGCCCGTTGTAAATTGAATCTATACTATGGTGGGAGAGACAAACACCCGTAAAGCCACTTATGCAATACAAGTTGCATGTTGAGCATGGAGCAAGTCTCATGAACTATGTCATGTAAGGTTAGCACGGGCCGCTTCATCCCATCATACCGCAAGATGCAAATTACACAAAAAGCAATTGATAATAAAAGAACCACCGCAATGACCATTATGTTCTACTCCTGCAACAGATCTACATATAAACACGGCTCTGATACCACTGTAGGGGTTCGTAGCATGCAAAACAAAAAAATTCTACCGCATGCACACAAACAAGCCAAGATATATCTACTAGATTGTAACAACGAGTCGATAGAAGCACTCACCCTCGAATATTCCAAAGCGGTTAACGAGAGCAAATTCTAGTGGGTGATGTATTCGTACACTTGCCGATCTCAAGATTGCGTAGACGATCCTTCCGATGCTGCGTTCCGGCAGCGCTTCCGCAGTCGGTCACACGTTCGGTACTCGATGAAGAACTTCCTCTCCCTTGTTCCAGCAAGTAGTGAAGGTTGTAGTTCTCCCCTCGCAATTCCGGCAGCACGACAGCATGGTGTCGGAAGTAGAGGGAAGATCCCGCAGGGCTTGGCCTAAGCCGATGCGAGTTAGGGTGGAACTAGGGTTTCCCGGTGATCTAGGGTTTAGAAGGCCGGGAGTAGGAGGAGGTGTCGGCGGCGTCTAGGGCGGCGTCGGCTAGCAGCGGCGGTGGCGGCAGCACACAGGTGTGGGAAGGGCTAGGGCTTGGCTTTTTGGGGCAGCCCTCCCCCTATATTTATGAGAGGGGGTCAGCCTTGGGAGGGGTGGGTTTGTTTCCAAACCCAAACCCAAGTTGGATTGAGAGAAGGACTCTTTCCTTCTTCCACTATGAAACCATTGTTCGAGTTTGACTTTTCAAACTTCCTGTTTAACTTTCAATTTAGAGCCTTAATTCTCTCTTGCAAATGCCCAAACCAAGTGACCTAGTATATGATCCAATCATTCCACTTGCCCATGACACATTCATGGACCATTCCCCTTCCGTTCTGGTGAAACTTCTAGACCCTTCTAGAACCTCTCCCACGAAAATATTGAAATCATTTCCAAACTCCGAAATCGGACTTTCCTTATATGAATATTATTCTCCGGACCATTTCGGATCTCCTCGTGATATCCCGGATCCGATCCAAGACTTCGAACAACATTCGGTATCCCTACTAACATTCCATATCTACTAAACAACATCAAATCCTTAAGTGTGTCTCCCTACTGTTCATGAATTATGCGGACATGATCGAGACACTTCTCCGATCAATATGGCTCCCACATATTTCTACAATTACTTTGCGATCGAATGAACCACTTGCATATGAAACCAATTTCCCTTTGTCTTACGATAGTTTACTTATCCGAGGGTTTGATTGTCAGTATCTCTGCATACCTAGTTCAACCTCGTTACTGATAAGTACTCTTTTCTCGTTCCCGTGATATGTGATCCTTTGTGAGCCAGTCACATGCTTGAAATCCAATTGGATAACATTCCACAGAGAGGGCCCAGAGTATATCTATCTGTCATATGGATGGACAAATCCCACTCTTGATCCATGTGCCTCAACACATACTTTGTGAACACTCAATGCCACCTTTATAGCCACCCAGTTATGGTGTGGTGTTTGATGTCATCAAAGCATCCTTCCAGTGATGGTGATTAGCATGATCTCATGGTTGAAGGAATTAGGTTACTATATATCAGAAAGCTTATAGCAAATGAACTATTGAAATGACTTGATCTTTATTCTACGCTTATCTATAGGAGTATGTCCATCATACCATTCTCCTAATGATATGATATTGTTGTTAACAACATGTCAATGTTTATGATCGGGAAACCACGATCATCTATTAACCAACAAGCTAGTATTATAAAGAGGCTTTACTAGGGTCTCTAATTCAGTTTACAAATCACACAAGTATTAATATTTCCGGTTAATACTGTTATAGCATGAATGTAAAAATTTATCATAAACACAAAGATATAATAATAACCACTTTTATTATTTCCTCTAGGGCATATCTCCAACACATGTCACCTCAAAAATTATTCTTTTTATCACTTACCTACTCGAGGAAGAGCAGGAGTTAAGCTTGGGCATGCTTGATACATCAAAACGTATCTATAATTTTTGATGTTCCATGCTTGTTTAGTATCTACTTTGATTTTCTTTGTCTACACGTTGAGGTGTTTTTATATGTTTTTCTGGACTAACCTATTAACAAGATGCCATAGTACCAGTTGCCTGTTTTCTTATGTTTTTGGTTCTAGAAAAGGAAGAAAATAAATATTCTCGGAATTGGACGGGACAAAAGCCAAATTCAATATTTTACCGTGGGGAACACGAAGCCAAAATACGAGATGGAGAGGATCCACCAGGGGGCCACACCCCTAGATGCACGGCTGGGCCTAGCCCGCGCCTAGGGGGTGCGGCCGCCCTGGCTTCCCCCTGCCTGGCGTCTTCGCCTATAAAACCCCCCAATACCAAAAACCTAAGTACCCGATCAATATTCCACGAAACCTTCTACTGAAGTAATTTATCCTATAGGCAATCATAGAGATGATTATATTTCTTATGTATCCATGAGTTATTGTAATGTTCCTTGAATATCCATATCAGGAAACTTGTATTGATTGGCAATTATGCGAATTGTTTGTGAAACTCTTTACTTGCATGGTTATTTAATAGTTGTCCCTAGTCGGAGTTCATGTGAGGACATATGTGAATATTAGACTACAACATTGATTGGTTGATGAAAATGTTTCGCAAGTCATAGACATGGAGATGTCAAACCAATGATGTGGACACATGTTATGAACATGTGGTTGGACTGACCCAACTTGAGACTGGCAATTAGTTGCAGCTCTCTCTCAACAAATCGTATATGTTTTGTCCTTAGACCTGAGATTGTCGCATGTACTTGAGATGTGGATCGACCTACCTTGTGGCTATCAAACGCTGCTCGATAACTTGGTAGTTATAAAGGTAGCTTCCGGGTTTGTCCTGAAGCATGCTGCAAGGCATGGTCAATCGAGATGGGATTTGCCCCTCTCTACTTGAGAGAGATATCTATGGGCCCCTCGAGTGATCAGATCCAGAAATGCATGACCGTGCTACATATGGTTAAGAGTTAACCTGTTAAAGGGATTCCGAATCACAGTATCGAGAAAGGGAGGTCAGCTTGGAGCTAGACAAAATATCGTGAGGCAAAGGGAAAATATCCTGACAAAATACCGTGCTACATATGATCTTTGTATGCGTTTAGGAGTTGGCACGTCTTGCTAGAGGCTGCTACCAACTATTGAAAGAATAGGTGTATTCGTGTCATGTCTATACGTATATGAACCTATTGGGTCACACACTTAAGGGCCTGGAAGCCTAATGAGGATTGGATCCGAATTAGACCAGGCTAGGATACTAATGGGTTGCTAATGTAGAAGCCCACTAGGGATGCCTATATAAGAGAGGGTGGGGCGAGCTGACCAGGGTTAGACCATTCCACCCAGCTGCCACTCCTCATCCCTATGTTGCATGCGCAGACCTAGCAGTCCGGCGTCTGACGCTTCCACCCTGTATGTGTGGATGTCTTGGAGGCGCTGCATCTATAGCGCTTGGACGAGCCACGCACGGGGAGTTGCTCGTGGGACGAGAACGAGGAGGAGACATAGATCGTTTACACTGCCTCGACGCGCTTCATCAAGTTCCGCAACTGCACGTCTAGTTGTAATCCCGTGATCTATGACAACAGTAATCCTCGTTTACGCGGTAGAAAATTTTGATTTGCACTAGTGTAGCCTACCCGTATCCCTTCAGTGGTATCAGAGCCGATGCTATTCAGTTATAGGTTTGGGATGTTTGCATATGGTGATATGCAGATTGATATGAATGATGTGATCGTTTGTATTGTGGTGGTTCAGGATTGATCTATGATCTTGCTTTCCGTGATCGTGATTTTGAGGTTGTCGAACCACTTACCCCTAACGGTCGGCTTCTGCCATCGAGGTAGACGGTGACACATAAATCCTGTTGAATCACTCGAAGATCAATATGATTGATCGAATCGGAACCTAGATATAAAATCGATGTACCGTGATCAAAGGAGTTTGATCGGATCGGAACAATAGTCAGTTTATGGTAAATTTGATTTGCCAATCAAAATCCTTAAAGAAAATTGTGTAGATACCGCGAGGGGTGCTGCCCCTTTGAACCCCGCAGGGGAGACCCCCTAGACCCCCCTTAATCGTAGCCCCTTTTGTATCTCGTTAAGGTAACTAGGTGCTGCGATGTCACATGATCCGGTAGAAAGTGATTCTATGCATAACTTGTTGTCAATTATTGTAATGGACTGCGTGCCAACTTGTGATGATCCCAATTCTATGTAATTTTGATTACTAGCTATTAGGGGTAATAGCTTGTATTAGTTCTTGGAGGACTCATCACTTGGAGGAGGGCTCACGTGGAACATGAAGATGGAGATCATCATGGTGGACATGTTCTATGGTGATGGAGAGCACCATGATAAAATGGGCCATACTGTGTCACAACTACGTGAATGCTATTCTTATGCATTTTACTCTATGCATGCTTAGATGATAGAAGTGGAACGATCCCTCACAAAGTTTAAGTTAAACCATGCCCTCCCAACCAAGCCTTGCACCATCCTATGCCCTGTACAATCGTTGGTGGGCCTATTAAATTAGGGTGCCGCAGTTTTCCTTGGCCGGATGGGTTTGTATCGGATACCTACACACATAAGGCTTGGTGAGCTTGACAAGGTCATCTTAACAGTTAAGGACCTTGGGGCATAAAGGTTGGGCACCTAGTTTTGACATAGAGATGTCACCCAACAACAAGAGTCAAATATGATATGATTAGCAAGTGTTGCTTACCGATTTACCTTGTCTTCTAGCAATGATGCTAAAGCTCACTAGTCGACTTGTTAATTGTGGATCTTGAATCACTTAGTATTAATAGAGGGATATTGATTTAAGTGGGAGTATATGCTATTAAATTGTTTAATATGTTTTACTCTTTTCTGGTTACATGGCTTAGTATTTTGCATGTTTTCTGCTGTAGATCAATGGCACCGAACATTGCATCACCTTTTTCTTTGCGTTCGATTCTTGACAAAGATAAACTAAATGGAACAAACTAAACGGACTAGATCCGTAACCTGAGAATTGTTCTCAGGTCTGATAAAAAGGAAACGGTTCTAGATACCCCAATCCCCGATTAACCTGCTAATAATGCATTTTCTGCCCTCAGGAATGCCTACAAGAGAGCATGTGATGATTCTCTTGAGGTTAGCTGTGTTATGCTTGCATGCATGGAATCTGAACTCCAAAAGAAGTTTGAGGATCAGGATGCGTACAATATGATCGTTGCCCTTAAGGACATGTTACAAGACCAGGAAAGGACTGAGAGGTACAATTTTGCCAAGTCCTTTGTCGAATGCAAGATAGCAGAGGGAGCAGCTGTAGGCCCCCATGTGATCAAAATGGTTGGTTAAAGTCAGACTTTGGAAAAGCTTGGTTTTCCACTAGGCCAAGAGTTGGATACTGACTTTATTTTGGCGTCTCTTCTTTCTAGCCATGGGCAGTTCATTTCGAACTACTGCAACATCCATAAAATCATGTTTTCAAAGTTTGCACATCAGTCATGAATTCATACTCATCTTAGGATCTTTTCCTCAAAAATCAGAAACTTGTGATCTATCATTTTATGTAAGCAAGGCTTTGACCCAATGTTACTCTCTAGTATGAGATTATTTGTTTTAAACCAAAGATATTTGATCCTAAGTTTGCTTGATAATTTCCAAAGATGGGACAAAGTTTTCAAAACAAAGAATTAATTTAACACCATTTTTATACCTTTATTAAGCAATGGTAAAGGCACTGTTTTCTTTTAAAATTTCAAATGACCAAAGTAAGTTTGAGTGGACAACAGTGCTAAATGATGACTTAAGAGCTGGATCCATCCCTCTGTTTATCACCGCAGACGCACGCACCCACTAGCTGACAGACCGACCCCACATGCCCCGTCATCGTCGTCCCCAAACCCTGCCCACGACCTGGCCTCGCCGTTTCCTCCTCCTCCTTCACTTCCGTGTTTTAAATCAATTAAATGTCTTTGATTGCGTGCGTAATCCTCGCCCCCGCTCCGGCTACTTAATCCCCTCCCCCTCGCGGCCATTTCCCCCATCATAGCCAGCCAGAAGCGCCGCTAGGCTCGGCGAATTATCGCTTGCACCGCCGCAGCACCGAGAAGCTCTGGCGACTGATTTTGGTGAGTTCCGAGCACCCCTAGCCTTTTGCTTGACCCTGTCAAGTTCGCCATGTCTCTGTGCTGCTCCTAATGTCTTTTGTTTGCCCGCGCATGACCCAGGTCGCCATCCCCGACCACCTCAGCAAGCGACAGAGCCTCCGCCTAACTCCGGGGAATGATTTGGGTATAACCCGAGCACCCCTTGCCTTCTCTCTGACCCTATCATGATCGCCAGATCGTTGTGCACAGCCTGACGTCTTTGGTTTGTGTTAGGGCGGTATATATCGTTGGCAACGTCGTCGTCTGCAAGAACCCGACGTCACCCGCAACTCCGACGAGCCCCAACGACCTCCACAGCACGCCCCTGTCCACACCAGCGAGTCGTTGAGCATCAGCGTGATCTCGCGAGTCTGGTAAGCATCTCAACCAACCCCAGCCCCCTTCGTAGCCACCGGAACACCACTGGCAGTGTGCCTCCGTCGCTAGCGCCGCCCATCCATGGTCGCGTGCTCGACAGCCGTCAGATCTGAATCCAGCGCGTAGGATTATATCACTTAGCGAAGCGGTATGATTTGATTTGGGCCGTGCATAGTTAGTTGGATCCAACGGCCCGAGATCGTGATCCAGAGCGAACCGGTACCGTCCAATCAGGAGCTTCCACGTGGCCTGTGTTTAGATTTAAAAACAGAATTTAGATCTATTAGATGTTCAAACTTGCAAAATTCATAACTTTTGATCCACATGTTCAAAATTTGCAAATTTTATATCATTGGAGTCAGGATAAAGAGTTCTATGCAACCATGCAATTTTTTTAATGAATTGCTTCTGTAAAATTGGTTATTTTTGCAGAGACATTTATAGGCTTATTTTGAGTATAGAAATTATTTAAAAAATGATTTAAAGACTAAATAAAGTTTATTTAGTGTGTATTTGTCTTGTTTGCGATTCAGTACTGTATACTTGTCTTGTTTGGTGTAGAAAATCATCACATGGCATTTGCATGCATACATATATTTTTGCTTGTATATTTTGATATGTGAATTTGGTGCTATTATTTTATGTGTAGATTTTGGTGCTAATAGTGGTTGTGGTAGTGAATATTGTTGCTACTCCCCCAACTACACGGGCAAGTGGTGCTTCATATATTTTTGTCCCAATATTTTTACCTATGCATTAGAATTATTTGGTATAAGGTTTGCATGAATATTTTGCTAAGTATCTATATGTTATGCTTGGGAAATCCTAGTAGTTGTAAAATTGTTAGAATTTCCTCTAAGTTAAGATACTTGCTATTTCCATGCTTAGCCTATCTAGTAGTAACCAAGGGTGGATTACATATTCATGCTATGAGAAATATTTATAAGTCCTTGACTTATGTTTTGCTTAATAAAACAACTAAGTGAATGAATCACCTGGGTGGAATGGAAAGAATGGTTTGTGTTGAGTGGTTACACAAGGCCCATTTCTATGGTTTACCTTGTGTATCTCACTTGTGGATTGCCACCCAGGAACAAAGGGATTTGAGATGCCAAATGTCAAGAAGCTTCTAGTGCAGCCACATGACATTATGGGCTCTGCCTGGATCATATAGGTTGCAATAACTTAGCCATTTGGATAGTTGGTGGTAGTGGGATGATAGGTTGGAACGCGTCAATTTGGTCTAGGGGAAGGCTTCTGAAAGGTCATGTCTTGGTGAAAATAAAGTCTTGTGGGGAAAGTGTACAACCTTTGCAGATGGAAGAATCTAAGTACTTAGCCATGTCCCTGGTATTGGACAATTTGAGCATCAACACATGGAAGCTATCAAGAACCTCCTCATCCCAATTTTCTAAGTTAAAACTTGTGGTCGAACAAGGTTGAAGGTTCACCAATTTCTATTGGTGGTTCCTTGGGAATGTTTTTACCAAACAAAAACTTAGTGTTTTCAACTGATAGGTAAAACCTATTTTGAGCAAAGCAAGCCTAAGCTACACTTAGCCAAATTCATGTAGTAACTAGATGTTAATATTCTACTAAGGTATCACTTGCCAATACTATTCCAATGTATTGACCCACTGTGGCTGTAACTTGTGATGTTGCAGGTTACTCTGATGATGATTAGGGGTTATGAGTCTACACTCAACATGCTTGTCTGTGGCACATGAAGATGAAAACTTCTATTTAAATATTGTTAATTTAAACTCTTGTACTAGCCTATGGCTATGGAGTTGTAAAAGACTATGTTATCTCTGGAATGACGATGTAATAATGACCTTTGTTTCTCTGTACTTCATCTTAAACTGTGGATGCTAGCATTGATCCAGGTACTAGCATTGCAATCACAGGGATCTTTACATTTATAAATGTCACATCCCAAGATTTTCCAAATCTTGTAATGTGAAAATAAATGAATGAAATAAAACTTTGTTTGATTTTCAGGGCCAGAAGAAACTTTTTGAATTCAATTGGAACTTCAAACCCATTTGAATTAAATAAAAACCTAAAGGGATTTAAAAAGATTAACATTTAATAAAAGGAAAATAAAAACATTTGGAAATACTATTTTGAAACAATTAAATGAAAAGATTTGTTTTCAAATGAAATAGAAGTTTTATAAATAAAAGAACATTTTATAAAACCCAAATTAAACCTTGGCCAATCTTTGGAATTAAAACATTTTATTCTAAATAAAATTAGCAAAGGTTTATTTAAAATAAATTAATAAGGATTTAATATCCAAGTTTTATTAATAAAGGTTCTATCATTTATAAACCATCAAAAACTTATTTGTTTAATTTAAATAAGTTTTCCAAGTACTTTATATTCTCAGATAAAACCTACTAAAGTGTTTTGGCTTTATTTTAGATTTTAAAATAAATATTCTCAATAAAACAAATCCTACTTGATTTAATAATGAAAGTCTAATTATTTTTAATGATATTTTTTTTAAACAAATTTCCAAGTATTCAAAGTTTCCCAAATAAAACCTACTGATTTGGTTTTGAAAAATATTTAGGTTTCAAATGGGGATTTTATTAATTATATCAAACCCTATTTTATTAATAAACCATGGTCCATTTTATTTAATTATAAATGGAACCTTTAACAAAATTGTTATTTATTTTAAACAAGCTTTTTAGATATACCTTATTTCAAATACAACCCACTATTTGGTTTTGGAAATATTTAGATTTCAAATAAATATTTTATTAATAAAATCAAACTCTATTTGATTTAATAACTAAGGCCCATTTTATTTAATTATTAATGGACCCTAAAAATAAAAGGTTATTTTGTTTTAAACAAGTTTTTCAAATATTCTTTATTTCCAAATAAAACCTACTGATTTTGTTTTGAAAGTATTTGGTTTTCAAGTGAAGATTTTATTAAATAAATCAAACCCAATTTGATTAAATAACTTTGGTCTATTTTATTTAATTATTAAATGAGATCCTAAAAAGAATAAAATATTATTTTATTTTGGAATTTAGGTTTATGCTACTAAACAGAACCAAGTTCAAATTATGAAGTGTGGTGTTGTTTGAATTGATTTGGTTGATATTTGTTTGTTTGGAAATTCAAAACAGAAAAATAAGAAATAGAAAAGGAAAAAGAATTCAGACAGAAAAAAAAAATAGAACAGCCCACCAATCTGGCCCAACTAACCCAGCAGCAGCCCACCTAGCCCACCTCACCCTCGAACCGTTTTTCTACACCACAGAGGCGACCCGCACCCTCACTGACTGGTGGACCTTCTCCTCGCTCTTTTCCCACTGACTGACCGGCCCCACTCCTCCTGTTCTTCCTCTCCACCCCGCACGACCCCTTCTTCCCCCTCGCCGGCCGTTGCAAACTTAATTTTGCGGCATCAATTCTCCTTAACGCGGCCACCTTAACTCGCAGTGATCAAGCTCGATAAAACGCCAGCACGTCCTCTCTCGTTCCCCTCTGCCTCCTTCCCCAAGCACGCCCCCACGCTGTCGTATTTCGTCAGCCACTCTCTCTGTCTCCGATGACCCTTCTCGCCAATTCCGGCCAGCACACACCCCCTTCTGCCTCCCTGAGCACACGAGCATGCTCACCATACCCTGGCGCATCTTTCTGTGTCAATCATTCAACTGCGGGCGCACCATAGCGTCGGCTACGACAAACTCTGGACGACGCCGCCGTCTGCAACCTCTCCGTCGAGTACCTCCGGTAAGACCAGACCGCCCCTCTTCCCCTCAATCACACACGCGTCATCCCCTAGACCATACGCCTCTAACCGTGCCTTTTGTTCGCCTCCGAATGAACTGCAACGTCGACTTCGACCTCAGACAAAGCCGTCCGACGTTGTCATCAACTCCGGTGAGGAATTCCCGTAGCTCCAGCGCGCCCCTCAGCAAACGGGAAGCACCTCGAGCACCCCCACGCCTTGGCGAATTCAGTGAGCCCCCTCTCCTCCTTCCTCGCTTTCTGTAGCGTCGATTCTGCCGTCATCTGACCGTCGCCGCCACCGGCCACCGTTGAGCGCCGCCGGAATTTGGTTAGTGAATCAGTAGCCGTAGGATGCGCTTTGACTGGCTAGGATTAGATCTGGACGAAGAGGTAAGTTTGATCCTGAGCTGCTCGATCTAAATTAAATCCAACGCTCCGCAGTAAGCTATCCAGACGAACCGGTATCGGCCAATCACGGCTCGGCGCGTGTCCCTGTTCTGATTAAAACAGAATTAGAAACCAGATTTAAAAGCCATTTTGAAACCTTTGTAACTTTCAAACCACACGTCCAAATTTGACAAATTTTATATCAATGGATTCAGGAGAACAAGCCCTAACCAACCATGGCCTTAGTTTAGCAAATAGTATCTGTTAGCTTGTTTGAATTTGCAGAAACTTTTGTGATCTTGTTTAGAGTATAAAAATTGTTTAAAATTGAATTTAAGGATAAAACTTTTGCAAATTGGATTGTTGTGACCTTACTGACCCTAGGAACCAACCCTTGGTATTAAAAATGATTTTTGTAAGATTTAGGTTGGATTACTTGACTTAGTCATTTTCTAGCCAAATAAAAAGAATGGTTTTTGTTATAAAAATGTTTATGGAAAGAGAACTTTAAGAAAATGGTTTGATCAAACCCACTGACCCAAAACACCAAGTTTTGCAAATTGGCAACTCATTTGGTGAACAACTCAAGAGTTTTGCCTTAATAAAAACATTTTTCACCACATGAAATGATGAATGGATTTAAAAACAGTTTTTGGACAAAACCCTCTTGCTAATGACTTTGCCACTTTGGTAAATGACCAATTTGGACCTTACAAAGTTTAGAAACCCCATAGAGACCCCTTTGCAAAATAAAACTATCTTGTGCATGCTCCCATGCATGACTTAGATTCCATTACTTTGTGTGTGTGAAGAATTGTTTGTTTGACTTTGGTTTGGAATGTGAATTGAATTTGTGTTTGCTTGATTGATTTGTAGTGAAGTGTGAGACTAGAAAGATCAAGGAGTGAACCACCATTCCCTACCAAAAAGGCAAGTGATGCTTCATACTTTTTATCCCATTACTTTCTCTATGCATTAGTGATTTTGCTAAGTAAAACTTGCATGGATTTTGCTAAGTATAGACCTTGCTATAAGAAAACCTAGTAGATGAATCCTTAGTAGGATTTCCTAAGTTAAAGATTCCTACTACTATCAAGCTTAGCCTAGCTAATAGAAAACATGGGTGGAATATATATTCACACTATGGAAAAATATTCTAAGTCTAAGGACTTGTGATTTTGTCTAATAAAACAACTAAGTTAATGAATCACCTGGGTGGAATGGAATAGCTTGGTGGAGAATGGTTGAGTGGTTCACAATGCCATGGACTTGGATTGTGTATCTTACTTGTGGTATGCCACCCAGGAAACAAAGGGATTTGAGATGTCAAATGTTGAGAAGCTTCAAGTGCAACCACTTGGCAATATGGGCTCTGCCATGATCATATAGGTTGCAAGAACTTAGCCATATGGACAGTGGGTGGTAGTGTTTGATAGGTTGGAACGCGTCCATTTTGGTCTAAGGGAAGGCTTCTGAAAGATTTTGTCTTGGGAAACCAAGTCTTGTGGGTAAAGTGCACCACCTCTGCAGAGTGTAAAATCTAAGTACTTAGCCATGTCCCTGGTAAAGGACAATTTGAGCATCAAGACATGGAAGCAATCAAGAATCTCATCATTCCAATTTCTAAGTTAAAATCTTGTGGTTTGAACAAGGGATTGTTTGAATTCTTCAATCATTGATGGAGAGATGGCTTGGTACAAGGATCTTGAAATCTTTGATTGAGGAAAAAAGATTTTGTCAAGCAAAAACTTAGTATTTTCAAATGTTAAGGAAAAATCTATTTTGAGCAATGCAAGACTCAACTCCACTTAGCCAAATGCATATAGATGATAGACTCCACTATACTACCATAGTATCACTTGCCAATACAATTCAAATGTATTGACCCTTGTGGCTGTAACTTGTAATGTTGCAGGTTTGATTGATTTTAGTGAAGATTGTTTGATTAGGATTACAAAGTCTACAACCAACATCTACCTGTGGCACTTTGAAGATGAAGGACCCCATGCTTATAGTTATTCCGCTGCAATGTAATGTAATAGCCATATGAGCTATGAAAGATGTAATAAAATTTATGTTATTCCTGGTTATAAAGTTATATCATGACCTTTGTTTCTTGATATTACATCTTAACTGTGGATGCTAGCTATTGATCCAGGGACTAGCATTGTAAAACACAGGAGGGATCAACCTTATTAGGTTGGGACCCCTACAGATGGTATCAGAGCATTGTGTTGCCTGTAGGATTTGTAAACCCTAGGATTGAACAAAAACCCTTAGAAAAATAGGAGTTGTATTTTGTTCCAAAAACTTATTTACAAAAACTTGTAAGCTCTTTCCTCAACCATTTTGGTTTCAACTCTACATCTCTTCTATTTTCAACTTGATGGAAAAACCTACCCCATGGCCAAAGACTACACCATGTGCAAAGGACTTCTTCAACTTCTTCAACTCTAATGACTTCAACATCTTCAGCTCTAATGACTTCAACATCTTAAGCATATTCCCCAAGGATTTCCAACTTGGATATCACTAAGGACTACAAGTAAGACAAGAAAATCTTGCTCAAGATGTGGAGACTAAGGGAATGCAAAATAAGAAGGAGCCATCATCACCTTTGAAGGTTTTGTAACTAAGAGTTTATCTCAAGGAAACCATGATCTCATGTAAGAAGAATCATGAAGGAAGGAAAGATCACAAGTAAACCATATAGATGGACCTCCATATTTTAGTTAAGTCAAACACACCAACTTATGTAGTGTAACAAAAATATTGTGTTGCCTAAGTATGTGCATGAACTTTGTTGTTTGAGTGAAATGTTTGTTTGTGATTGCTTGCACATTGCTTGTGTGAATTGTGATGAGTGTGATTAGAAATATTTCCTTAGAAATATCTTGCCTATTCTAAATTCAAGAGACTCCAACATCAAGGTTGATGACACCAACACCAACCAAGAAGACAACATGAGAGAACTCATAGCAACCCAAAACCAGTTGAGCCAAGAGACAACTCAGCTTTTAGCCAACAACAATGGACTAGACCCAGCCATACAAAGGATTTTGAAACTTCAATCCCAAATGTTGCAAGGATTAGTTACTTAAATGATCAACATGGGAGAAAACTTTTCCCAAAGAGCCAATGACAATAAGGATGACAAAAGTGTTATTCTAGAAGGAACCCAAGTTAGCAATACTTGTGAAGTCAAGGATCATGCATCCAAGGAACATGAAGACCAATGCCCCAAGAAGAGAGAAAGATCTCCCACCTATGAAGAACATGAACTAGAAGAACTCCTAGCTTTGGAGAGACCCAAGAAGAAGAAGAAATTTCCCAACACTAGCAAGAAGGATATTACACAAGTGCAATGTTTTAAATGCAAAGAGATGGGACACTATGCCAATGAGTGCCCAGAAAACAAGAAGAACCAAGGAAACAAACAAGAGACAGTAATACCAAAGAAAAAGAAAGATATTAACCAAGTGATGTGCAAACACTGCAAAGAGTTAGGACATTATGCAAACTACTGTCCTGAAAAGATGAAGCATAAGATAAACCAGCCTATGAGGGATCTCAGCCTTGTCACATGTTTCAAATGCAGGGAACTAGGCCACTATGCAAATAATTGTCCAGAAAGGATGGAGAACAAGTTGAACAAACCTATGGAGAAACTCAACCTTGGCCCATGAGCCAAGTATGGAAACCAAGGACACATGCAAAAGTTTGCTTAGAGAAATTTCCCCAGGATTCCAAGAAGGACAATATGTAATTTTTGTTTGAAAATTTTTAAGGGTGGTGGTACCCTAGTTGTTTTGGACTTGCTTGTAACCCTAGCCTCCCGAAATCTCGGGACGAGATTTATTTTAAGGGTGGTAGCCTGTCACATCCCAAGATTTTCCAAATCTTGTAATGTGAAAATAAATGAATAAAATAAAACTTTGTTTGATTTTCAGGGCCAGAAGAAACTTTTTGAATTCAATTGGAACTTCAAACCCATTTGAATTAAATAAAAACCTAAAGGGATTTAAAAAGATTAACATTTAATAAAAGGAAAATAAAAACATTTGGAAATACTAATTTGAAATAATTAAATGAAAAGATTTGTTTTCAAATGAAATAGAAGTTTTATAAATAAAAGAACATTTTATAAAACCCAAATTAAACCTTGGCCAAGCTTTGGAATTAAAACATTTTATTCTAAATAAAATTAGCAAAGGTTTATTTAAAATAAATTAATAAGGATTTAATATCCAAGTTTTATTAATAAAGGTTCTATCATTTATAAACCATCAAAAACTTATTTGTTTAATTTAAATAAGTTTTCCAAGTACTTTATATTCTCAGATAAAACCTACTAAAGTGTTTTGGCTTTATTTTAGATTTTAAAATAAATATTCTCAATAAAACAAATCCTACTTGATTTAATAATGAAAGTCTAATTATATTTAATGATATTTTGTTTTAAACAAATTTCCAAGTATTCAAAGTTTCCCAAATAAAACCTACTGATTTGGTTTTGAAAAATATTTAGGTTTCAAATGGGGATTTTATTAATTATATCAAATCCTATTTTATTAATAAACCATGGTCCATTTTATTTAATTATAAATGGAACCTTTAACAAAATTGTTATTTATTTTAAACAAGCTTTTTAGATATACCTTATTTCAAATACAACCCACTATTTGGTTTTGGAAATATTTAGATTTCAAATAAATATTTTATTAATAAAATCAAACTCTATTTGATTTAATAACTAAGGCCCATTTTATTTAATTATTAATGGACCCTAAAAATAAAAGGTTATTTTGTTTTAAACAAGTTTTTCAAATATTCTTTATTTCCAAATAAAACCTACTGATTTTTGTTTTGAAAGTATTTGGTTTTCAAGTGAAGATTTTATTAAATAAATCAAACCCAATTTGATTAAATAACTTTGGTCTATTTCATTTAATTATTAAATGAGATCCTAAAAAGAATAAAATATTATTTTATTTTGGAATTTAGGTTTTGCTACTAAACAGAACCAAGTTCAAATTATGAAGTGTGGTGTTGTTTGAATTGATTTGGTTGATATTTGTTTGTTTGGAAATTCAAAACAGAAAAATAAGAAATAGAAAAGGAAAAAGAATTCAGACAGAAAAAAAAATAGAACAGCCCACCAATCTGGCCCAACTAACCCAGCAGCAGCCCACCTAGCCCACCTCACCCTCGAACCGTTTTTCTACACCACAGAGGCGACCCGCACCCTCACTGACTGGTGGACCTCCTCCTCGCTCTTTTCCCACTCACTGACCGGCCCCACTCCTCCTGTTCTTCCTCTCCACCCCGCACGACCCCTTCTTCCCCCTCGCCGGCCATTGCAGACTTAATTTCGCGGCATCAATTCTCCTTAACGCGGCCACCTTAACTCGCAGTGATCAAGCTCGATAAAACGCCATCACGTCCTCTCTCGTTCCCCTCTGCCTCCTTACCCAAGCACGCCCCCACGCTGTCGTATTTCGTCACCCACTCTCTCTGTCTCCGACGACCCTTCTCGCCAATTCCGGCCAGCACACACCCCCTTCTGCCTCCCTAAGCACACGAGCACGCTCACCATACCCTGGCGCATCTTTCTGTGTCAATCATTCAACTGCGGGCGCACCATAGCGTCGGCTACGACAAACTCTGGACGACGCCGCCGTCTGCAACCTCTCCGTCGAGTACCTCCGGTAAGACCAGACCGCCCCTCTTCCCCTCAATCACACACGCGTCATCCCCTAGACCATACGCCTCTAACCGTGCCTTTTGTTCGCCTCCGAATGAACTGCAACGTCGACTTCGACCTCAGACAAAGCCGTCCGACGTTGTCATCAACTCCGGTGAGGAATTCCCGTAGCTCCAGCGCGCCCCTCAGCAAACGGGAAGCACCTCGAGCACCCCCACGCCTTGGCGAATTCAGTGAGCCCCCTCTCCTCCTTCCTCACTTTCTGTAGCGTCGATTCTGCCGTCATCTGACCGTCGCCGCCACCGGCCACCGTTGAGCGCCGCCGGAATTTGGTTAGTGAATCAGTAGCCGTAGGATGCGCTTTGACTGGCTAGGATTAGATCTGGACGAAGAGGTAAGTTTGATCCTGAGCCGCTCGATCTAAATTAAATCCAACGCTCCGCAGTACGCGATCCAGACGAACCGGTATCGGCCAATCACGGCTCGACGCGTGTCCCTGTTCTGATTAAAACAGAATTAGAAACCAGATTTAAAAGCCATTTTGAAACCTTTGTAACTTTCAAACCACACGTCCAAATTTGACAAATTTTATATCAATGGATTCAGGAGAACAAGCCCTAACCAACCATGGCCTTAGTTTAGCAAATAGTATCTGTTAGCTTGTTTGAATTTGCAGAAACTTTTGTGAGCTTGTTTAGAGTATAAAAATTGTTTAAAATTGAATTTAAGGATAAAAATTTTGCAAATTGGATTGTTGTGACCTTACTGACCCTAGGAACCAACCCTTGGTATTAAAAATGATTTTTGTAAGATTTAGGTTGGATTACTTGACTTAGTCATTTTCTAGCCAAATAAAAAGAATGGTTTTTGTTATAAAAATGTTTATGGAAAGAGAACTTTAAGAAAATGGTTTGATCAAACCCACTGACCCAAAACACCAAGTTTTGCAAATTGGCAACTCATTTGGTGAACAACTCAAGAGTTTTGCCTTAATAAAAACATTTTTCACCACATGAAATGATGAATGGATTTAAAAACAGTTTTTGGACAAAACCCTCTTGCTAATGACTTTGCCACTTTGGTAAATGACCAATTTGGACCTTACAAAGTTTAGAAACCCCATAGAGACCCCTTTGCAAAATAAAACTATCTTGTGCATGCTCCCATGCATGACTTAGATTCCATTACTTTGTGTGTGTGAAGAATTGTTTGTTTGACTTTGGTTTGGAATGTGAATTGAATTTGTGTTTGCTTGATTGATTTGTAGTGAAGTGTGAGACTAGAAAGATCAAGGAGTGAACCACCATTCCCTACCAAAAAGGCAAGTGATGCTTCATACTTTTTATCCCATTACTTTCTCTATGCATTAGTGATTTTGCTAAGTAAAACTTGCATGGATTTTGCTAAGTATAGACCTTGCTATAAGAAAACCTAGTAGATGAATCCTTAGTAGGATTTCCTAAGTTAAAGATTCCTACTACTATCAAGCTTAGCCTAGCTAATAGAAAACATGGGTGGAATATATATTCACACTATGGAAAAATATTCTAAGTCTAAGGACTTGTGATTTTGTCTAATAAAACAACTAAGTTAATGAATCACCTGGGTGGAATGGAATAGCTTGGTGGAGAATGGTTGAGTGGTTCACAATGCCATGGACTTGGATTGTGTATCTTACTTGTGGTATGCCACCCAGGAAACAAAGGGATTTGAGATGTCAAATGTTGAGAAGCTTCAAGTGCAACCACTTGGCAATATGGGCTCTGCCATGATCATATAGGTTGCAAGAACTTAGCCATATGGACAGTGGGTGGTAGTGTTTGATAGGTTGGAACGCGTCCATTTTGGTCTAAGGGAAGGCTTCTGAAAGATTTTGTCTTGGGAAACCAAGTCTTGTGGGTAAAGTGCACCACCTCTGCAGAGTGTAAAATCTAAGTACTTAGTCATGTCCCTGGTAAAGGACAATTTGAGCATCAAGACATGGAAGCAATCAAGAATCTCATCATTCCAATTTCTAAGTTAAAATCTTGTGGTTTGAACAAGGGATTGTTTGAATTCTTCAATCATTGATGGAGAGATGGCTTGGTACAAGGATCTTGAAATCTTTGATTGAGGAAAAAAGATTTTTTCAAGCAAAAACTTAGTATTTTCAAATGTTAAGGAAAAATCTATTTTGAGCAATGCAAGCCTCAACTCCACTTAGCCAAATGCATATAGATGATAGACTCCACTATACTACCATAGTATCACTTGCCAATACAATTCAAATGTATTGACCCTTGTGGCTGTAACTTGTAATGTTGCAGGTTTGATTGATTTTAGTGAAGATTGTTTGATTAGGATTACAAAGTCTACAACCAACATCTGCCTGTGGCACTTTGAAGATGAAGGACCCCATGCTTATAGTTATTCCGCTGCAATGTAATGTAATAGCCATATGAGCTATGAAAGATGTAATAAAATTTATGTTATTCCTGGTTATAAAGTTATATCATGACCTTTGTTTCTTGATATTACATCTTAACTGTGGATGCTAGCTATTGATCCAGGGACTAGCATTGTAAAACACAGGAGGGATCAACCTTATTAGGTTGGGACCCCTACAGATGGTATCAGAGCATTGTGTTGCCTGTAGGATTTGTAAACCCTAGGATTGGACAAAAACCCTTAGAAAAATAGGAGTTGTATTTTGTTCCAAAAACTTATTTACAAAAACTTGTAAGCTCTTTCCTCAACCATTTTGGTTTCAACTCTACATCTCTTCTATTTTCAACTTGATGGAAAAACCTACCCCATGGCCAAAGACTACACCATGTGCAAAGGACTTCTTCAACTTCTTCAACTCTAATGACTTCAACATCTTCAGCTCTAATGACTTCAACATCTTCAGCATATTCCCCAAGGATTTCCAACATGGATATCACTAAGGACTACAAGTAAGACAAGAAAATCTTGCTCAAGATGTGGAGACTAAGGGAATGCAAAATAAGAAGGAGCCATCATCACCTTTGAAGGTTTTGTAACTAAGAGTTTATCTCAAGGAAACCATGATCTCATGTAAGAAGAATCATGAAGGAAGGAAAGATCACAAGTAAACCATATAGATGGACCTCCATATTTTAGTTAAGTCAAACACACCAACTTATGTAGTGTAACAAAAATATTTTTTTGCCTAAGTATGTGCATGAACTTTGTTGTTTGAGTGAAATGTTTGTTTGTGATTGCTTGCACATTGCTTGTGTGAATTGTGATGAGTGTGATTAGAAATATTTCCTTAGAAATATCTTGCCTATTCTAAATTCAAGAGACTCCAACATCAAGGTTGATGACACCAACACCAACCAAGAAGACAACATGAGAGAACTCATAGCAACCCAAAACCAGTTGAGCCAAGAGACAACTCAGCTTTTAGCCAACAACAATGGACTAGACCCAGCCATACAAAGGATTTTGAAACTTCAATCCCAAATGTTGCAAGGATTAGTTACTTAAATGATCAACATGGGAGAAAACTTTTCCCAAAGAGCCAATGACAATAAGGATGACAAAAGTGTTATTCTAGAAGGAACCCAAGTTAGCAATCCTTGTGAAGTCAAGGATCATGCATCCAAGGAACATGAAGACCAATGCCCCAAGAAGAGAGAAAGCTCTCCCACCTAGGAATAACATGAACTAGAAGAACTCCTAGCTTTGGAGAGACCCAAGAAGAAGAAGAAATTTCCCAACACTAGCAAGAAGGATATTACACAAGTGCAATGTTTTAAATGCAAATAGATGGGACACTATGCCAATGAGTGCCCAGAAAACAAGAAGAACCAAGGAAACAAACAAGAGACAGTAATACCAAAGAAAAAGAAAGATATTAACCAAGTGATGTGCAAACACTGCAAAGAGTTAGGACATTATGCAAACTACTGTCCTGAAAAGATGAAGCATAAGATAAACCAGCCTATGAGGGATCTCAGCCTTGTCACATGTTTCAAATGCAGGGAACTAGGCCACTATGCAAATAATTGTCCAGAAAGGATGGAGAACAAGTTGAACAAACCTATGGAGAAACTCAACCTTGGCCCATGAGCAAAGTATGGAAACCAAGGACACATGCAAAAGTTTGCTTAGAGAAATTTCCCCAGGATTCCAAGAAGGACAATATGTAATTTTTGTTTGAAAATTTTTAAGGGTGGTAGTACCCTAGTTGTTTTGGACTTGCTTGTAACCCTAGCCTCCCCAAATCTCGGGACGAGATTTATTTTAAGGGTGGTAGCCTGTCACATCCCAAGATTTTCCAAATCTTGTAATGTGAAAATAAATGAATAAAATAAAACTTTGTTTGATTTTCAGGGCCAGAAGAAACTTTTTGAATTCAATTGGAACTTCAAACCCATTTTAATTAAATAAAAACCTAAAGGGATTTAAAAAGATTAACATTTAATAAAAGGAAAATAAAAACATTTGGAAATACTATTTTGAAACAATTAAATCAAAAGATTTGTTTTCAAATGAAATAGAAGTTTTATAATAAAAGAACATTTTATAAAACCCAAATTAAACCTTGGCCAAGCTTTGGAATTAAAACATTTTATTCTAAATAAAATTAGCAAAGGTTTATTTAAGATAAATTAATAAGGATTTAATATCCAAGTTTTATTAATAAAGGTTCTATCATTTATAAACCATCAAAAACTTATTTGTTTAATTTAAATAAGTTTTCCAAGTACTTTATATTCTCAGATAAAACCTACTAAAGTGTTTTGGCTTTATTTTAGATTTTAAAATAAATATTCTCAATAAAACAAATCCTACTTGATTTAATAATGAAAGTCTAATTATATTTAATGATATTTTGTTTTAAACAAATTTCCAAGTATTCAAAGTTTCCCAAATAAAACCTACTGATTTGGTTTTGAAAAATATTTAGGTTTCAAATGGGGATTTTATTAATTATATCAAACCCTATTTTATTAATAAACCATGGTCCATTTTATTTAATTATAAATGGAACCTTTAACAAAATTGTTATTTATTTTAAACAAGCTTTTTAGATATACCTTATTTCAAATACAACCCACTATTTGGTTTTGGAAATATTTAGATTTCAAATAAATATTTTATTAATAAAATCAAACTCTATTTGATTTAATAACTAAGGCCCATTTTATTTAATTATTAATGGACCCTAAAAATAAAAGGTTATTTTGTTTTAAACAAGTTTTTCAAATATTCTTTATTTCCAAATAAAACCTACTGATTTTGTTTTGAAAGTATTTGGTTTTCAAGTGAAGATTTTATTAAATAAATCAAACCCAATTTGATTAAATAACTTTGGTCTATTTTATTTAATTATTAAATGAGATCCTAAAAAGAATAAAATATTATTTTATTTTGGAATTTAGGTTTATGCTACTAAACAGAACCAAGTTCAAATTATGAAGTGTGGTGTTGTTTGAATTGATTTGGTTGATATTTGTTTGTTTGGAATTTCAAAACAAAAAAATAAGAAATAGAAAAGGAAAAAGAATTCAGACAGAAAAAAAAAATAGAACAGCCCACCAATCTGGCCCAACTAACCCAGCAGCAGCCCACCTAGCCCACCTCACCCTCGAACCGTTTTTCTACACCACAGAGGCGACCCGCACCCTCACTGACTAGTGGACCTCCTCCTCGCTCTTTTCCCACAGACTGACCGGCCCCACTCCTCCTGTTCTTCCTCTCCACCCCGCACGACCCCTTCTTCCCCCTCGCCGGCCGTTGCAGACTTAATTTCGCGGCATCAATTCTCCTTAACGCGGCCACCTTAACTCGCAGTGATCAAGCTCTATAAAACGCCAGCACGTCCTCTCTCGTTCCCCTCTGCCTCCTTCCCCAAGCACGCCCCCACGCTGTCGTATTTCGTCAGCCACTCTCTCTGTCTCCGACGACCCTTCTCGCCAATTCCGGCCAGCACACACCCCCTTCTGCCTCCCTGAGCACACGAGCACGCTCACCATACCCTGGCGCATCTTTCTGTGTCAATCATTCAACTGCGGGCGCACCATAGCGTCGGCTACGACAAACTCTGGACGACGCCGCCGTCTGCAACCTCTCCGTCGAGTACCTCCGGTAAGACCAGACCGCCCCTCTTCCCCTCAATCACACACGCGTCATCCCCTAGACCATACGCCTCTAACCGTGCCTTTTGTTCGCCTCCGAATGAACTGCAACGTCGACTTCGACCTCAGACAAAGCCGTCCGACGTTGTCATCAACTCCGGTGAGGAATTCCCGTAGCTCCAGCGCGCCCCTCAGCAAACGGGAAGCACCTCGAGAACCCCCACGCCTTGGCTAATTCAGTGAGCCCCCTCTCCTCCTTCCTCGCTTTCTGTAGCATCGATTCTGCCGTCATCTGACCGTCGCCGCCACCGGCCACCGTTGAGCGCCGCCGGAATTTGGTTAGTGAATCAGTAGCCGTAGGATGCGCTTTGACTGGCTAGGATTATATCTGGACGAAGAGGTAAGTTTGATCCTGATCCGCTCGATCTAAATTAAATCCAACGCTCCGCAGTACGCGATCCAGACGAACCGGTATCGGCCAATCACGGCTCGACGCGTGTCCCTGTTCTGATTAAAACAGAATTAGAAACCAGATTTAAAAGCCATTTTGAAACCTTTGTAACTTTCAAACCACACGTCCAAATTTAACAAATTTTATATCAATGGATTCAGGAGAACAAGCCCTAACCAACCATGGCCTTAGTTTATCAAATAGTATCTGTTAGCTTGTTTGAATTTGCAGAAACTTTTGTGAGCTTGTTTAGAGTATAAAAATTGTTTAAAATTGAATTTAAGGATAAAAATTTTGCAAATTGGATTGTTGTGACCTTACTGACCCTAGGAACCAACCCTTGGTATTAAAAATGATTTTTGTAAGATTTAGGTTGGATTACTTGACTTAGTCATTTTCTAGCCAAATAAAAAGAATGGTTTTTGTTATAAAAATGTTTATGGAAAGAGAACTTTAAGAAAATGGTTTGATCAAACCCACTGACCCAAAACACCAAGTTTTGCAAATTGGCAACTCATTTGGTGAACAACTCAAGAGTTTTGCCTTAATAAAAACATTTTTCACCACATGAAATGATGAATGGATTTAAAAACAGTTTTTGGACAAAACCCTCTTGCTAATGACTTTGCCACTTTGGTAAATGACCAATTTGGACCTTACAAAGTTTAGAAACCCCATAGAGACCCCTTTGCAAAATAAAACTATCTTGTGCATGCTCCCATGCATGACTTAGATTCCATTACTTTGTGTGTGTGAAGAATTGTTTGTTTGACTTTGGTTTGGAATGTGAATTGAATTTGTGTTTGCTTGATTGATTTGTAGTGAAGTGTGAGACTAGAAAGATCAAGGAGTGAACCACCATTCCCTACCAAAAAGGCAAGTGATGCTTCATACTTTTTATCCCATTACTTTCTCTATGCATTAGTGATTTTGCTAAGTAAAACTTGCATGGATTTTGCTAAGTATAGACCTTGCTATAAGAAAACCTAGTAGATGAATCCTTAGTAGGATTTCCTAAGTTAAAGATTCCTACTACTATCAAGCTTAGCCTAGCTAATAGAAAACATGGGTGGAATATATATTCACACTATGGAAAAATATTCAAAGTCTAAGGACTTGTGATTTTGTCTAATAAAACAACTAAGTTAATGAATCACCTGGGTGGAATGGAATAGCTTGGTGGAGAATGGTTGAGTGGTTCACAATGCCATGGACTTGGATTGTGTATCTCACTTGTGGTATGCCACCCAGGAAACAAAGGGATTTGAGATGTCAAATGTTGAGAAGCTTCAAGTGCAACCACTTGGCAATATGGGCTCTGCCATGATCATATAGGTTGCAAGAACTTAGCCATATGGACAGTGGGTGGTAGTGTTTGATAGGTTGGAACGCGTCCATTTTGGTCTAAGGGAAGGCTTCTGAAAGATTTTGTCTTGGGAAACCAAGTCTTGTTGGTAAAGTGCACCACCTCTGCAGAGTGTAAAATCTAAGTACTTAGCCATGTCCCTGGTAAAGGACAATTTGAGCATCAAGACATGGAAGCAATCAAGAATCTCATCATTCCAATTTCTAAGTTAAAATCTTGTGGTTTGAACAAGGGATTGTTTGAATTCTTCAATCATTGATGGAGAGATGGCTTGGTACAAGGATCTTGAAATCTTTGATTGAGGAAAAAAGATTTTTTCAAGCAAAAACTTAGTATTTTCAAATGTTAAGGAAAAATCTATTTTGAGCAATGCAAGCCTCAACTCCACTTAGCCAAATGCATATAAATGATAGACTCCACTATACTACCATAGTATCACTTGCCAATACAATTCAAATGTATTGACCCTTGTGGCTGTAACTTGTAATGTTGCAGGTTTGATTGATTTTAGTGAAGATTGTTTGATTAGGATTACAAAGTCTACAACCAACATCTGCCTGTGGCACTTTGAAGATGAAGGACCCCATGCTTATAGTTATTCCGCTGCAATGTAATGTAATAGCCATATGAGCTATGAAAGATGTAATAAAATTTATGTTATTCCTGGTTATAAAGTTATATCATGACCTTTGTTTCTTGATATTACATCTTAACTGTGGATGCTAGCTATTGATCCAGGGACTAGCATTGTAAAACACAGGAGGCTCTGTCTTATCTAAGATTGGGACCTCTACAATAAAGGTGGCATCTTACAACTACCATATGCATGGGGTGGAGAAGGGCCTTAATGAGTTATGCGGGATGCTTAAAACAATAGAAAGTGACATGAAGAAGTGTGCAGGGCATATCCATGTGATGGCTGTGCAGAACAAGCCTAGCTTCAAGAAAAAGGGTACTTCTTGGAAGAAGAAGGGCAAGGCTAAGGATACGATCCCTAAGCCTGCACCCAAGCAAAAGGCTGGACCTGTAGAAGACACTGAGTGCTTCTTTTGTCATGAACATGGCCACTGGAAGAGAAACTGCAGCAAGTACCAGGCTTCTTTGAAGAAGAGTGGAAGTAAGAGTACTTCCCACTCAGGTACGCTTGTTGTAAATGTTGTGGACATTCTTCTCGCTGATTCCTATGTTAACTCTTGGGTATTTCCCATGACCTTGGAGTGTGAGACAGAATTCCCCAAGGCCCTCAAGGACCTCATGGTTGCCATGGGGATACATGGTGCAGCTGTGTACAAAGGTTTCCCCGTGATGGATGAAGGAGTGGAGTACTAGTGGGTGCAACTTCACTTGTACAAAAACAAGGAAGACAACCACAAGGAATCAGGATTCTGCATGGTCACCAACTCAGTAATACACACCACATTCTTTGACTCTGTAAGGATGCAACTTGGAAGGCCATCAAGGAGCTTGGTGATAGACTCAAGTGTAGAATGCTCAACACTCAAAATGACCTTAGAGAAGAAAAGAAGCATACCCAAGAGTTAGAGGCTACCAACCAACAACTAAGGGGAGACATCATAGACTTAATTTGGTAATCTTGTGAACAGGATAGACAGATGGCTAATAAGGATGCTCTGATAGCTATTTTGTCTAGTGAGTGAGAGTTGTAACGTACTTCGTTAGTTGGACCACCACACTTATCGTTTTATTTCCAAAAAAATTATCTAAGTTATGTTGAACCTTGGATGCTTGTAATGGATTTATGTATGCCATGACTTGTGTGATTGTTGCCAAAGATATGCTTGTGATACTTTGTCTTTTGATTTTTTTCTATTGATGTTGATTCTAACATTTCTCTATCTTATAAAATAGATGCCTAATGTTACTATCAAGTCGTTTTGGCACTCATCTTATTGATCTCACTAGTGTGCTCAACCTTTCGCTCCCTAGCATCATGACGCTTATCCTCACCAAGTTTGAGAGGAAGGACCTTTGGGACTTAAAGGTAACTCAGCTAGGACGCCAGACTGAGCCAACCATGGAGGCTATCACTTTCAAGCTAATGCATGACGACAAGGAGGGAGGCTTGGATGTAGTCATGCATGATTTACTTGGGCGTCTGGTAGGGAGGCACTCCAGAGATCTTAGAGGTCTTTACTTTCATGCCTTCGGAAGACGTGACGAGGAGGGTGAGACTATTGAGTTCGAGGATGCTGCTAGAGAGATGGCGGAGCCGATTCGTCTGTACCTTCAGGACCTAGATGTTCTTATTATGCACCTAGATACAGATAGGACCAACGTCATGCTTAGCAATGACGAGCTCCAGGTGTAGCTTCGTGAGAAGTATAAGCTCTTCGCGGAGCAAGACGAGATATTCAAGGAAATGGAGGCCATGTTTGAGAGCCAGGACAGGAAATTCAAGAGCCAGGAGAAGAGAGTCCAAGACCGGAACACGAAAATCCGGGAGATGAAGGAAGAGCTGGAGACCAAGGACTTCGAGCTCGAGCATCAGCAAGGTGTGATTGAGAGACTTCGCGCACAGAAGAGGGCTCTTAGGGCCAAGATAGAGGCCTTGACTACCAATGTCGAGGAATACAAGACCGCTATTGAGAATGCAGGTCTTACACTTGTTGGTGAGGAGGTTGATGCAGAGGAGTAGTGATGACTACTCATTTATCTTTCATTTACCATGCTTATAATTATTTGGACAAAGTGGATGGCTTACAGGTCTTACACTTGTCGATGAGGAGGTTGATGCAGAGGAGTAGTGATGACTACTCATTTATCTTTCATTTACCATGCTTATGATTATTTGGACAAAGTGGATGGCTTGCTATGGTGTGTTTGCTTTTTCAAACTTGTTTTTTATGTCATTGAACTTTATGTTATTTTGATGCTTGTTTTGGTGATTGTCTATGTGATGTATTATGAATGTTAACCATCTATGGGTATCTCATTCTTATCCTTATGAAAACCACAGATGCCTCCTCGACGTGCCAACCCCAACCCAAACAACAACAATGTCACCCCCGAGATGCAGCAGATGATGACAGCACAGGCACAGCTGATGCAGATGATGACCACTTTCAGAATAACAACAAAAACAACAACAACAACAACAACAACAACAACAACAACAACAACAACAACAACAACAACAAACACACTCAGAACAATCCACCAGGATTTGACATGCTCACCAGATTCCTAAGACCGAGGCCAATGATTGGCCTCAGGAACTACTGATCCCATGGTGGCCAATGATTGGCTACGTTCGGTGAACAAGGATTTGGTAACTGTCGGCTGCACTGACGAGGAGAAGGTTGTTGGGCCACGCGGAGATAAAACAAAATTTTCCTCTAACGTGGTGATCCCAAGATCCAGCTGAGGTTGAAGGCCACGAGGTTTACCAGTAGACGCGCAGTTGCGGATTACTGATGAAGCGCGTCAGTTGATTCAGTGCAGTCCTCACGATCCGATCGTCCTGGTGCTGATCGTACAACACCTCTGCTGGTATCCACACGTACAAGGAGGAGCGCCGGCGACGAACTGCTAGATTCGTTACGGCGGCAGGACTGCAGTGGAGCTAGGGTTTCCAACACATGGAATGACCTAACCGAACAACGATTAACCCTTCAGGGTTGGTGTGCTCCACTATATATAGGGAGTGAACGTGGGCTCTGCTTGCGCGGACCATTCACTAAAGCCCATAAAATGTTAGTCCCTGTGAGTCCAACTCACTGACTCAGTCCAAATCAGGCTCGGGTCCAACCCAACCGGATTTCCAGTTCAGATCCAATCCAAACTTGCTCCCGCTCTTAAGTGTGTGACCCCGCAGGCTCATGGCTACTTGGACACGATTAGAGTCCGACTCTAATCGATCAGTCGGTAGCGGCTCCTAGCAGAACGTGCCGACTCCCAAGTACCAAAGAGTCATGACCACTTGCCTTTCCAATGCGACTTGCGTCCGAGTCCCTTTTGCCTCACGATATACCTTGTCAGACTATAGGCAAATAATTGTCATCCCTTGAATAGTCCGACTCTCTTCTCGATCCGAGATAAGATATTCACCCGACTAACTCTTACTCGATCGCCTCGGTTAACAATTAACCGAGTCATGCATGGCCATGCTTTCCGAATCATATCTCACGAGAGGGCCCAGAGAATATCTCTCCAAGTGGAGGGGAAAAATCCCATCTTGGTTATAACTGCCCAGTTACGGATCAGCGTTTGACAGAACCTAAGTCGGTGATCCTCAACTCGGACTATGCAATAACCTCAGGTCTAAGGATTACATTGATTGAGATATACAAATGACAACTTGTTCGTTGTACCTCAATGTGGGTCAATCTGACTCGCTAAACTCTTTATCTGAATCTGTGTAAGTTGGAACAGCATCTCCATGCCCATGATAAGTGGAACCGAGTCATCAAGCCAACTTTCACATTGGTCTAAGTTGTGTGTCCAGCACAACCTCAATGACCAAGGATATTTAGTACAAACAACATGAATGTATAGTTCCACAATAGAATCACATATTCAATGATACACATTAGATGTTTATACAAGGACAACTTAATATCTTTATGAATACAATGGGAAATATCATCATACATGATTGCCTCTAGGGCATATTCCCAGCAAAGGTTAGGTTTGTAGCACACCTATTGGAAGGGCCAGCAGCTACTTGGTGGGATAACTTCCAGATCACCACTCCCACTGAGGATGGACATGGTCTATCTTTGAAGATAGTTTCCGTACATCTAACATCTCATCCGGAGTGATGAGTTTGAAGAAGAAGGAGTTCCATAACCTGAAGCAGCGTCACCGCAGCGTGACCGAGTATATTGAGGAGTTCAACAATCTGGAGCGTTATGCACCGGATGAAGTTGATACCGATGCCAAGAGGAAAGAGAAGTTCCTCGAAGGACTGAACGATGAACTGAATCTGCAGTTATCTGTGGCCTATGTTCCCACCTACCAATCCCTTTGTGACAAGGCTACCATCTTGGAGAACAAGATGAAACAGATTCAAAGCAGAAAGAGGAAGCACAGCTCTGACAAGCATAGCTCGGGATCGTCTCACAAACTTTCCCATCATGATGATAGTGGGAGTTCTAAATCCCACAAACATGGAAAGTACAACAACCACCACAACCACAACCGCTATCATGAGAACAAGCATCACCGTAGTCATGATAATGACAAGTACAAAAACCACAAGAGTGGATACAAGAGCCACCACAATGGAAGTGGAAGTGGTAGTGGAAGCCAGCCTGTGAAGAAGGATCTCAGTCAGGTTGAATGCTTCCAGTGTAAGAAGATGGGGCATTATGCAAATGAGTGCCCACAAAAGAAAGTTGAAGGTGCCAACAAGCCCAACCCTTTCTAGAAGGGACAGGTGAACCACATCAATGTGGAAGAGATCTATGAGGAACCTGATGCTGTGGCTGGTAAGTTCAAACTCAATTCTATTCTAGCACTTGTTCTTTTTAATACTGGCGCATCGCATTCATTCATATCAAGAGCATTTGTTGATAGAAATGAACTTCCAGTTGAAACTATTGGGTGTCCTATAAAAGTAAGTTCTCCTCGTGGAGAAATGATAGTGAACTCAGGATGTCATGACCTAGTCATAGAGTTTGGGAAGTATAAGTTTCCCGTTAATCTGATAATCCTTAATTCCCAAGGATTGGATGTCATTTTGGGAATGGACTAGATGACTAAGTACAAGGGAGTGCTAGACTGTCCAAACATACTGTCACACTCACAACCCAGATAATAAAAGGATTAGATTCAAGACCAATTTTGAATCAAAAGGGAGTAAGCTAAATTCTCTTAAGGGGGTTAGCATAGACAGTGTACCAGTTGTGAGAGAATATCCGGATGTGTTTTCGAAAGAATTGCCCGGAATGCCACCAAATAGAGATGTGGAATTTTTGATTGACTTGCTACCAGGATCAGGACCAATAGCAAAGAGACCTTACAAAATGTCAGTTGATGAGTTGAAAGAACTCAAGAAACAACTTGGAGAACAGTTGCAGAAAGGGTTTATTCAACCAAGTTCTTCATCTTGGGGAGCACCAGTCTTGTTTGTGGAAAAGGAAGATAGAAGTCAAAGATTATGCATAGATTATCGTTCACTCAATGAGGTGACTATCAAGAACAAATATCCTTTGTCTAGAATCAATGACTTATTTGATCAGCTAGAAGGAGCCTGTGTGTTCTCAAAGATTGATCTCCGGTCAGGTTATTTTCAGCTTAAGATAAGGGAACAAGACATACCTAAGACAACTTTCACCACTAGGTATGGATTGTATGAGTACACCGTGATGCCATTCGGTTTGACCAATGCACCAGCTTACTTCATGAATATGATGAACAAGGTGTTCATGGAGTTCCTTAACAAGTTTGTTGTCGTTTTCATCGATGACATTTTGATCTACTCTAAGAGCAAAGAAGAACATGAAGGACATTTCTGTTTGATACTTGAGAAGCTTAGGGAACATAAGTTGTATGCTAAATTCAGCAAGTGTGAATTCTGGTTGAATCAAGTTGGATTTCTTGGACATGTTGTGTCGGGAGAAGTGTAGCAGTTGATCCCGCAAAAGTGTTAGCTGTAACTGAATGGGAATCTCCTAAGTGAGTGAAAGAAGTTCGTAGTTTCTTTGGCTTGGCAGGATACTACAGAATATTCATTGCGAATTTCTCCAAGGTAGCTAAGCCAATGACGGAGTTACTAAAGAAATACAAGAAGTTTGCTTGGTCTGAAGGATGTGAACTCAGTTTCCAAGAATTGAAAAAGAGACTAGTGATAGCACCAGTCCTATGTCTGCCAGATTTGGAGAAAGATTTCCAAGTGTATTGTGATGCATCTCATCATGGATTAGGTGCAGTTCTAATGCAAGAAGGGAAAGTTGTGGCTTATGCCTCGAGACAACTCAAAACTCATGAGGTAAATTATCCTACTCATGATTTAGAGTTAGCCTCTGTTGTCCATGCACTCAAAACATGGAGACATTATCTTTTGGGAAAACGATGTGAAGTGTTCACAGATCACAAAAGTTTGAAATATATCTTCACTCAGAAAGAAATCAACATGAGACAAAGAAGATGGCTAGAACTCATCAAGGATTATGACTTGAGTTTGCAATACCACCCCGGTAAAGCAAATGTTGTAGCGGATGCACTAAGCCTGTAAGACCCCTCCTTTGTAAAGGAAAGGATCCCTGTGATTGCAATGCTAGTCCCTGGATCAATGCTAGCATCCACAGTTTAAGATGAAGTACACAGATACAAAGGTCGTTTATTACATTCATTCCAGAGATATAACATAGTCTTTTACAACTCAGGGCCAAAGGCCTAATACAAGAGTTTATGGAATAAGTAAATAAACACAAGTCCTCATCTTCATGTGCCACAAGCAAGCATGTTGAGTGTAGACTCATGACTCCTACTCATCATCGGAGTAACCTGCAACATCACAAGTTACAGCCACAGTGGGTCAATACCTTGGAATAGTATTGGCAAGTGATACCTTAGTAAATTTTAAGTGGACTATATTTCTATATGCATTTTGGCTAAGTGTAGCTTGGCTTGCTTTGCTTGAAAATAGGTTTTTCCTATTAGTTGAAATTGCTAAGTTTTTCTTTGTGAAAAACTTTCCCAAGAAACCACCAATAGACATTGGGGTCCTTCACCCTTGTTTACCCACAAGTTTTACTTAGAAGTTGGAGTGATGAGATTCTTGTAGCTTCCATGTCTTGATGCTCAAGTTGTCCATTGCCATGGACCTGGCTAAGTACTTAGATTTTCCATCTGCAGAGGTTGTGCACTTTCCCCACCAGACTTGGTTTCCCAAGACAGGACCTTTCAGAAGCTTTTCCTTAGTCAAATGGACGCGTTCCAACCTATCATCCCACTACCACCAACTGTCCAAATGACTAAGTTCTAGCAACTTATATGATCAAGGCAGAGCCCATATTGCCAAGTGGTTGCACTGTAAGCTTTCTCAACACTTGGCCTCCAAATCCCTTTGTGCCTGGGTGGCATACCACAAGTGAGATACACAAGCCAATCCATGGCCTTGTGTAACCACTCAACCAAAAACCACCATTCAAGTCCCATTCCACCCAGGAAGTTCATTGACTTAGTTGTTTTATTAAGAAAAGCATGAGTCCCAAAGGACTTAGAAATATTTCATCATAGCATGTACATTCTTTACCAACCCTTGTTTTCTACTAGCTAGGCTAAGCATGGCATAGTAAGTTAACTTAGGAAAATTCCCTAGCAATTCTACAATTCTACACTACATAGGATTTCCCAACATAGCATTTGGCAAAAGTAGCATGCAAGACTTAGCAAAAATAATTCTAATGCTTATTCAAAATAAAGGGTAGAAATATCATGTAGTATCACTTGCCTTGGTAATGGGGAGAGTGGCACTCTTCACAATCACAGTCACTAGCAAAATCTACACAAGAATTTTGTAGCACACAATTACATACAATTCATATACAAGCAAAAATATGAATGCATGCATGCAAGAAAATGCTAAGTGATGATTTTTGAAAACTCTACCAAGCAAGTGCATGAAACAGAAACATAACCAAGCCAAAAAGTTTGCTAACCAAACATATTTAGCCCTAAAACAATTTGCTAAACTAAAACTATACTCAAATTGGACCTAAACATGTTTCTGTATAAAAAATAATTTTAACAGTTACTATTTGTTAAACACATTGGATATTCAGGAAGGTCTTGACTCACTGAATCCAACGGTATAAAGTTTGCAAAATTCCAACGTGGGAATCAAAAGTTATAGCCAATTGAAATCTGGATCAAAATCTGTTTTTGAATTCTGTTTTTGAATCAACCCTAGCCACGTGTCGTAGTACTATTGGTGCGTACCGATTCGTTTGGATCGACCAACGCGGACCGTAGGATCTAAGTGAGATCTGGCGGCTCAGATGCGTGCTTACCTCTTCGCCCACGTTCTAATCTACACCGTAGGATCTACATCTGACGCTCCTAATCGTCCTGACCATACACGGGCGGCGCTAGCGGCGTTGACTGGCGGCGGCGCGTCTGACCGCGGCGGTGCTGGCGCTCTAGGTCGACAGGGAAGGAAGGGAGGCGCTTACCGGATCCGCAGTGGCGTGCTGAAGCTCGACGTGGTGTTGGTTTGCGAAGGGGCGCGCTGGCACGGTCTCAGGAACTCGTCGGAGTAACGGGCGGCGTCGGTAGCTTGCAGTCGTGGTCCTTGCCGAGGTTTAGCGTCGCCCTAGCACGAACCAGTGGCATCAGGATTTGCGCATGACATAGGCGAACAAGCTCGCGTGAAGGAGAGGGCAAGGGGCGCTCGGGTTTTACCTTAATTGGTCGCCGGAGTTTATCGGCGGCGCAGGTGGTTTCGGTCGCGAATGGAGACAACGACCTGGGTCACGAGCAGGCAAAAGGAAGGTATCAGAGGATGCGCAAGATCATTCTGAACATTCTCGTTTGAACCAGAGAGAGAGGGATGGTCGAGGCTCACCGTATTTGGTCGCCGGAGTTCTCGGTACTGCGGAGCTTTGAGAGCAATTGCGCGCAGCCTGGCGGCGGAGTGAGCGAGGTGAATGGGGAAAATTGCTCGCGAGGCAGAGGGGGTTAAATAGGCTCAGGTGCGACAGGAAACGCTCGCGGGTTAATGGCCAATTACGCCGCGCCATTACCGGCCTTGACTGCAGCAGCGACGTGGTCGCGGGCACGGTTTGGAGAAGAAGAGGACGACGTGGACGGGGCCCGCTGGTTAGTGAAATAAACAGAGTGGGCGTGGGGTCTGGCTGTCAGTGACTAAAGGAGTGCGCTCGCACGTGAGAGAAGAAAGGAAATGCCCCGGGTGGGCTTGTTGGGCTTGATTCGTTGCTGGGCTAGATCCCTGGCGCGCGGCCTTTTTCTTTTGTTTACTCCTTTTCCTTTTCTATTTCGATTTTCTGAATAGGTTTTCAAATGGTTTCAAGTTCAATTTGAATTCAAATCTTTCTGAGGTTTTGTAGTGGTGAATTGTTCTCAGAAATAGGTCAAAACCCATGGGGTTACTTTGTATAGGCTAGTTCAAGCTTGGATTTAAAATAGTCAGAGACTTTGCATCTGATTTGCAAATGTTTTTAAAAAGGGGTTTTGAAATTATTTCTAAGTTAAAAACTTTGGTCCAAATTCTACACACAAACTATCCAACAATGAAGATAAGCATCTAGGTTCCTAAACTTTCAAGCTTTCAAATGGTGATGGCCATTTGAATTAAATCTGCTCACATAAAATCATAGCATCAAGTGCTTCTGTTTTCCTGAAATGAGTTTGAATATGATCTCAAATCTATATGCATGCATGAGTGATATGCAAACTTTGAAATCATGATTTTCGGGATGTTACAAATCTAACCCCCTTAAGGTGAATCTCGCCCTCGAGATTCGGATTGGCTAGAAAATAGGTGAGGGTGGTCTTTCCGAAGATCATCTTCTCTTTCCCATGTTGCTTCATCTTCGGAATGATGATTCCATTGCACTTTGCAAAACTTGATAGTCTTTGTTCTCGTGACTCTTTCCGCTGTCTCCAGAATCTTGATAGGCTTTTCCTCATAGGTGAGATCACTTTCTAGTTGAACTTCTTCCAAAGGTATGGTATCCTTCAAAGAAGATTCTTCCATTTCTGGGTGACATTTCTTAAGTTGACTCACATGAAATACATTATGGACTGTTGATAGAGATGCTGGTAGTTCAATTTCATAAGCAACTTCTCCTTTGCGACTCAGAATCTTGAATGGCCCAACATACCTTGGTGCCAACTTTCCTTTGACTCCGAATCTTTTCACTCCACGGAGTGGTGATACTCTAAGATAGGCTCTATCACCAACTTCGTAGGTGACTTCTCTACGCTTAGGATCTGCATAGCTTTTCTGTCGGGACTGTGCTATCTTCAGCCTGTCTTTAACCAATTTGACTTTCTCTTTGGCTTCTTTGATAAGATCTGGCCCAAATAGACTTCTCTCTCCCACACCATTCCATAACAATGGGGTGGTACATTTCCTTCCATAGAGAAACTCAAACGGTGCCATCTCAATGCTGGCTTGATAGCTGTTATTATAAGAAAATTCTGCGTAAGGCATACTTTCATCCCAACTTGCTCCATAGTCTAGGGCACATGCTCTCAACATGTCTTCCAGAATTTGATTAGTCCTTTCTGTTTGCCCATCAGTTTGAGGATGAAAAGCAGTACTGAATTCCAACCTCGTTCCCAATGACTCATGTAGCTGTCTCCAAAAATGGGAAGTGAATTGGGTTCCCCTATCGGACACAATACTCTTAGGCACACCGTGAAGGCATAAAATTCTACTCATGTAGATTTTGGCTAACTTGGCACTTGTATAAGTTGTCTTCACAGGTATGAAATGTGCCACTTTAGTTAGGCGATCCACTACTACCCATATGGAGTCATATCTGTAGGGGTTCGTAGCATTATTGACTCTTGGGCATATCTCCAACAATATCCTGATCTGGTCCTTGGTAATCCGGTGATGAAATCCATACCAATTTTGTCCCATTTCCAATCAGGAATAGGTAGTGGTTGAAGCAAACCTGCGGGTTTCTGATGCTCCGCTTTTACTCTGCTACACACATCACACAAAGCAATATGCTCGGCGATGTCTCTCTTGAGATTGTTCCACCAAAATCTTTCTTTCATGTCCATGTACATTTTGGTGTTACCCGGAAGAATAGAATACGGAGAGTTGTGTGCTTCTTGTAAAATCAGTTTCCGTAACTCCGGATCTTGTGGTACACAGATACGTTTCCCATGCCATAACGTACCCTGTTCGTCTTCATGGAAATTTTTAGCTTTCCCTTGGCCAATATTTTCCTTGATCCTTTCAATTTCCCTATCGGTCTTCTGAGCTTCTCGGATCTTGTCCAACAAAGTGGGTTGAACATCCAATGACATAAGATGTCCTTTAGGTACGATTTCCAATCGGAGTTCTTTGAATTGAGCACACAAATCATCTGGCAATTCACCTTTGGTAAGGCCATTCACAAATACCTTACGACTTAGAGCATCTACTACAACATTTTCTTTGCCGGGGTGGTATTGCAAACTCAAGTCATAATCCTTGATAAGCTCTAACCATCTTCTTTGTCTCATATTGATTTCCTTTTGGGTGAAGATATACTTTAAACTTTTGTGGTCCGTGAACACTTCACAATGTTTTCCCAAAAGGTAATGTCTCCATGTTTTGAGTGCATGGACGACAGAGGCTAACTCCAAATCATGAGTAGGATAGTTTACTTCATGAGTTTTGAGTTGTCTCGAGGCATAGGCCACAACTTTACCGTCTTGCATAAGTACGGCACCCAACCCTTGATGAGACGCATCACAATATACTTGGAAATCCTTTTCCAAATCTGGCAGACATAGAACTGGTGCTGTCACAAGTCTCTTCTTTAATTCTTGAAAGATAACTTCACAACCTTCAGACCAGGCAAATTTCTTGTCCTTCTTTAACAATTCAGTCATTGGTTTAGCAACCTTTGAGAAATTTTCAATGAACCTTCTGTAGTAACCTGCTAAACCAAGGAAACTGCGTACTTCTTTCACGTTCTTGGGAGATTCCCATTCTGTCACAGCTGAAACTTTAGCAGGATCAACTGCCACACCATCCTTTGTCATAACATGACCAAGAAAGCCAACTTCCTCTAACCAAAACTCACACTTGCTGAATTTAGCATAAAGTTTATGCTCTCTTAATTTTTCAAGTATCAAACGCAAGTGTCCTTCATGCTCTTCCTTTCTCTTGGAGTAGACTAAGATGTCATCGATGAAAACGACAACAAACTTGTCAAGAAATTCCATGAACACCTTGTTCATCATATTCATGAAGTATGCTGGAGCATTGGTTAAGCCAAAAGGCATCACGGTATACTCATACAATCCATACCTTGTGGTGAATGCTGTTTTAGGTATGTCTTGCTCTCTTATCTTAAGTTGAAAATAGCCTGACCGGAGATCAATCTTCGAGAACACACATGCTCCCTCTAGCTGATCAAACAAGTCATTGATTCTAGGCAAAGGATATTTGTTCTTGATAGTTACCTCGTTGAGTGAACGGTAATCTATGCATAACCTTTGGCTTCTATCTTTCTTCTCCACGAACAATACTGGGGCTCCCCAAGATGAAGAACTTGGTTGAATAAATCCTTTCTGCAACTGTTCTCCTAGTTTCTTTTTGAGTTCCTTCGGTTCATCAACTGACATTTTGTACGGTCTTTTTGCTATTGGTCCAGAACTTGGTACCAAATCTATCAGAAACTCCACATCTCTATTCGGTGGCATTCCTGGTAATTCTTCCGGAAATACATCCGGATACTCACACACAATTGGCACACTGTCCATGCTAACCCCCTTAAGAGAATTTAGCATACTCTTCTTTGCTCCAAAGCTGGTCTTGAATCTGATTCTTTTATTATCCGGAGTTGTGAGTGAGACAGTATGGCTGGCACAATCTATCACTCCCTTGTACTTAGTCATCCAGTCCATACCCAGAATGACATCCAAACCTTGGGAGTTTAATATTATCAAGTTAACGGGAAACTTATACTTCCCGAATTCTATGACTAGGTCATGGCATACTGAATTCACTATCATTTCTCCACCAGGAGAACTTACTTTTATAGGACACCCAATAGTTTCTACCGGTAGTTCATTTCTTTCAACAAATGCTCTTGATATGAATGAATGAGATGCACCAGTATCAAAGAGTACAAATGCTGGAATGGAATTGAGTCTAAACTTACCAGCAACAGCGTCAGGTTCCTCATAGACCTCCTCCACATTAATGTGGTTCACCTGACCTTTCTGGAAAGGATTGGGCTTGACAGGTCCTTCAACTTTCTTCTCAGGGCACTCATTAGCATAATGCCCCAGCTTCTTGCATTTGAAGCACTCAACCTGACTGATGTCCTTTTTTGCAGGCTGACTTCCACTTCCACTACCATTCCCACTGTGGTGGCTCTTATGTCCACTCTTGTGGTTCTTGTACTTGTCATTGTCATGACTGCGGTGATGCTTGTTGTCATGACGGTTGTGGTTGTGGTGCTTGTTGAATTTCCCATGCTTATGGGATCCTGAGCTTCCACTGTCATCATAGTGAGATCGTTTGTGAGACGATCCCGAGCTGTGCTTGTCGGAGTGTTTCCTCTTCCTACTCTCGACTTGCTTCATTTTATTCTCCAAAATAGCAGCCTTGTCACACAGAGACTGATAAGTTGGAACATATGCCACAGACAACTGTAAGTTTAGATCATCATTCAAGCCTTCCAGAAACTTTTCCTTCCTTTTGGCATCTGTGTCAACCTCATCCGGTGCATAGCGCGCCATATTGTTGAACTCTTCTATGTATTCAGCCACGCTGCGGTGGCGCTGCTTCAGGTTGTGAAACTCCTTCTTTTTTAGGCTCATCATCCCAGATGAGATATGAGCAGTGCGAAAGCCATCTTCAAAGATAGCCTAGGTCACCTCATCTAAAGGAGTGGTGATTTGGAAGTTGTCCCACCATGTGGCGGCTGGTCCTTCCAATAGATGCGCTGCGAACCTGACCTTTTCAGCATCCGTGCAGCCCACGGTCACTAAGTCCTTGTTCACAGAACGTAGCCAATCATTGGCCACCATGGGATCAGTTGTCCCCGAAAACTTAGCTGGCCTCAAACGCAGAAATCTGGTGAGCATATCAAAAACCGGAGGGTTGTTGTTGTTGTTATTGTTGTTGTTGTTATTGGGGTTATTGTTGTTATTCTGGTTTTGGATGAATGTTGTCATCATCTGCATAAGCTGTGTCTGAGCATTCATCATCTGTTGCATTTCTGGAGTGATGTTGTTGGGGTTGGGGTTTGCGCGACGGGGAGGCATCTGTGGTTTGTTCAAATAGAGATAAGAATGAGATACCCTTAGATGTTTTATGCACATTACATCACAAGCAAACACAAAGCATGCAACACAAGATAAAAGTTCAACAACCAGATAACAAGTTCATGAAGTAAAACACACAAGTGGCAAGCCATCCACATGTCGGATGGTCCAATAACAAGTTCACAAATAACAAGTATCATAATAAAAGATAAATGAGTAGTCAAGTCTACTCATTAGCATCAATCTCCTCCTCGACAAAATTAAGACCTGCGTTCTCCATCGCGGTCTTGTTCTCCTCAATCGTAGTGGTCAAGGAATCGATCTTGGCCTTGAGAGCCCTCTTCTGGGAGCGAAGTCTCTCGATCACCATCTGCTGCTGCTCTAGCTCGAAATCCTTGGACTTCAGTTCCTCGATCATGTCCCGGATCTTCTTGTTCCTATCCTGGACGCGTTTCTCCTGACTCTTGAACTTATGGTCATGGGCCTCGAACTTCGTCTCCATTTCCTTGGCTATCTCGTCCTGCTGTGCGAAAAGCTTGTCCTTCTCGCGAAGCTGCACCTGGAGCTCGTCATTGCTGAGCATGACGTTGGTCCTGTCCGTGTCCACGTGCCTGATAAGAGACTCTAAGTCCTAGAGATAGAGACGTATTGGCTCTGCTACGTCCCTCGAGTCGTCCTCAAAGTCAATGGACTCTCCATCATCATCACGTCTTCCGAAGATGTGGAAGTGGGTGCCCCTAACCTGTCGGGAGTGACGGCCTAACAGACGTCCTATCAGGTCCTGCATGACGACCTCCATGCCTCTCTCCCTGTCGTCGTGCATAAGCTTGAACACGATGGCCTCTGTAGTAGGCTCTTCCTGGCGTCCGGGCTGGTTCACCTTGAAGCCGCAGAGGTCTTTCCTCTCGAACTTGGTGAGTGGGTGCACCATAATAGTGGGAAGAGGGAGATTGAGCAAAGTGGTAAGCTCAACGATACGAGGACCAAAACGGGTACCCTGGAACTCCTCAACAGTGCTGATGGTAACAGGCATCTATTTATAAGATAGAAAGTTAGGACAACACAATTTAAGATAAATCAAGACAAACATTTCATACATATCCATGTAGCACAAAATCACACAAGTCATGCATACATGATTCCATTACATCAATCAAGGTCCAAACTTATTTAGGGTATCATTTGGAAAAATAAGGTGATAGGTGGTGGTCCAACTAACGAAGTGTGCTCACAATCCTATCTCACTGGATCTGGTGGCTAACACAATGTTCCTAGAGGCAATCCACCTATCTTGTTCACATGATTCCATCACTAAGTCTATAATATCTCCCCTTAATTCTTGGTTGGTGGCTTCCAACTCTTGGGTAAGCTCCTTCTCTTTCTCTAAGTCTTTTTGGAGGTTGAGCATTCTGCACTTGACTCTAGCACTTAGTTCTTTGATAGTCCTCCAAGCTGCTTCTCTTGCTGACTCAAAGAATGTGGTGTGCATCACAGTGTTGGTATACATGCAGAACCCTCTTTATTTGTGGTTGTCTTCCTTGTTTTTGTACAAGTGAAGTTGCACCCACCAATACTCCACTCCTTCATCCATCACCGGAAAGCCTTTTTAAACAGCTGCACCATGTGCTTCCATTGCCACCATGAGGTCCTTGAGAATCTTGGGAAACTCAGTTTCACACTCCAAGGTCATGGTCATGAGTGGCCCTTTCTTCACGGCTTCGTTGATGGAGTTCATCTACAAATGGAGATGAGAATGAGAAGATTAGATAAGTTTTACGAGAAGAATAGACAAGTGTAGAAGTAGTTGAAAAAATTTCCTTAGTGGTTTTCCATTCCTAGGGGTCATAATCCTACAGGCAACACAGTGCTCTGATACCATCTGTAAGACCCCTCCTTTGTAAAGGAAAGGATCCCTGTGATTGCAATGCTAGTCCCTGGATCAGTGCTAGCATCCACAGTTTAAGATGAAGTACACAGATACAAAGGTCGTTTATTACATTCATTCCAGAGATATAACATAGTCTTTTACAACTCAGGGCCAAAGGCCTAATACAAGAGTTTATGGAATAAGTAAATAAACACAAGTCCTCATCTTCATGTGCCACAGGCAAGCATGTTGAGTGTAGACTCATGACTCCTACTCATCATCGGAGTAACCTGCAACATCACAAGTTACAGCCACAGTGGGTCAATACTTTGGAATAGTATTGGCAAGTGATACCTTAGTAAATTTTAAGTGGACTATATTTCTATATGCATTTTGGCTAAGTGTAGCTTGGCTTGCTTTGCTTGAAAATAGGTTTTTCCTATTAGTTGAAATTGCTAAGTTTTTCTTTGTCAAAAACTTTCCCAAGAAACCACCAATAGACATTGGGGTCCTTCACCCTTGTTTACCCACAAGTTTTACTTAGAAGTTGGAGTGATGAGATTCTTGTAGCTTCCATGTCTTGATGCTCAAGTTGTCCATTGCCATGGACCTGGCTAAGTACTTAGATTTTCCATCTGCAGAGGTTGTGCACTTTCCCCACCAGACTTGGTTTCCCAAGACAGGACCTTTCAGAAGCTTTTCCTTAGTCAAATGGACGCGTTCCAACCTATCATCCCACTACCACCAACTGTCCAAATGACTAAGTTCTAGCAACCTATATGATCAGGGCAGAGCCCATATTGCCAAGTGGTTGCACTGTAAGCTTTCTCAACACTTGGCCTCCAAATCCCTTTGTGCCTGGGTGGCATACCACAAGTGAGATACACAAGCCAATCCATGGCCTTGTGTAACCACTCAACCAAAAACCACCATTCAAGTCCCATTCCACCCAGGAAGTTCATTGACTTAGTTGTTTTATTAAGAAAAGCATGAGTCCCAAAGGACTTAGAATTATTTCATCATAGCATGTACATTCTTTACCAACCCTTGTTTTCTACTAGCTAGGCTAAGCATGGCATAGTAAGTTAACTTAGGAAAATTCCCTAGCAATTCTACAATTCTACACTACATAGGATTTCCCAACATAGCATTTGGCAAAAGTAGCATGCAAGACTTAGCAAAAATAATTCTAATGCTTATTCAAAATAAAGGGTGGAAATATCATGTAGTATCACTTGCCTTGGTAATGGGGAGAGTGGCACTCTTCACAATCACAGTCACTAGCAAAATCTACACAAGAATTTTGTAGCACACAATTACATACAATTCATATACAAGCAAAGATATGAATGCATGCATGCAAGAAAATGCTAAGTGATGATTTTTGAAAACTCTACCAAGCAAGTGCATGTAACAGAAACATAACCAAGCCAAAAAGTTTGCTAACCAAACATATTTAGCCCTAAAACAATTTGCTAAACTAAAACTATACTCAAATTGGACCTAAACATGTTTCTGTATAAAAAATCATTTTAACAGTTACTATTTGTTAAACACATTGGATATTCAGGAAGGTCTTGACTCACTGAATCCAACGGTATAAAGTTTGCAAAATTCCAACGTGGGAATCAAAAGTTCTAGCCAATTGAAATCTGGATCAAAATCTGTTTTTGAATTCTGTTTTTGAATCAACCCTAGCCACGTGTCGTAGTACTATAGGTGCGTACCGATTCGTTTGGATCGACCAACACGGACCGTAGGATCTAAGTGAGATCTGGCGGCTCAGATGCGTGCTTACCTCTTCGCCCACGTTCTAATCTACACCATAGGATCTACAGCTGACGCTCCTAATCGTCCTGACCATACATGGGCGGCGCTAGCGGCGTGGACTGGCGGCGGCGCGTCTGACCGCGGCGGTGCTGGTGCTCTAGGTCGCCAGGGAAGGAAGGGAGGCGCTTACCGGATCCGCAGTGGCGTGCTGAAGCTCGACGTGGTGTTGGTTTGCGAAGGGGCGCGCTGGCACGGTCTCAGGAACTGGTCGGAGTAACGGGCGGCGTCGGTAGCTTGCAGTCGTGGTCCTTGCCGAGGTTTGGCGTCACCCTAGCACGAACTAGTGGCATCAGGATTTGCGCATGACATAGGCGACAAGCTCGCGTGAATGAGGGGGCAAGGGGCGCTCGGGTTTTACCTTAATTGGTCGCCGGAGTTTATCGGCGGCGCAGGTGGTTTCGGTCGCGAATGGAGACGACGACCTGGGTCACGAGCAGGCAAAAGGAAGGTATCAGAGGATGCGCAAGATCATTCTGAACATTCTCGTTTGAACCAGAGAGAGGGGTGGTCGAGGCTCACCGTATTTGGTCGCCGGATTTCTCGGTACTGCGGAGCTTTGAGAGCAATTGCGCGCAGCCTGGCGGCGGAGTGAGAAAGGTGAATGGGGAAAATTGCTCGCGAGGGGGGGGGTTAAATAGGCTCAGGTGCGACAGGAAACGCTCGCGGGTTAATGGCCAATTACGCCGCGCCATTACCGGCCTTGACTGCAGCAGCGACGTGGTCGCGGGCGCGGTTTGGGGAAGAAGAGGACGACATGGACGGGGCCCGCTGGTCAGTGAAATAAACAGAGTGGGCGTGGGGTCTGGCTGTCAGTGACTGAAGGAGTGCGCTCGCGCGTGAGAGAAGAAAGGAAATGCCCCGGGTGGGCTTGTTGGGCTTGATTCGTTGCTGGGCTAGATCCCTGGCGCGCGGCCTTTTTCTTTTGTTTACTCCTTTTCCTTTTCTATTTCGATTTTCTGAATAGGTTTTCAAATGGTTTCAAGTTCAATTTGAATTCAAATCTTTCTGAGGTTTTGTAGTGGTGAATTGGTCTCAGAAATAGGTCAAAACCCATGGGGTTACTTTGTATAGGCTGGTTCAAGCTTGGATTTAAAATAGTCAGAGACTTTGCATCTGATTTGCAAATGTTTTTAAAAAGGGGTTTTGAAATTATTTCTAAGTTAAAAACTTTGGTCCAAATTATACACACAAACTATCCAACAATGAAGATAAGCATCTAGTTTCCTAAACTTTCCAGCTTTCAAATGGTGATGGCCATTTGAATTAAATCTGCTCACATAAAATCATAGCATCAAGTGCTTCTGTTTTCCTGAAATGAGTTTGAATATGGTCTCAAATCTATATGCATGCATGAGTGATATGCAAACTTTGAAATCATGATTTTAGGGATGTTACAAAGCCGTAAGGTATTTGTGAATGGCCTTACTAAGGGAGAGTTGCCAGATGATCTGTGTGCCCAATTTAGAGACCTCAGATTGTAGATTGTGCCTGAAGGACATCTCATGTCATTGGATGTTCAACCCACCTTGTTGGACAAGATCAAGGAAGCCCAAAGGACGAACAAGGAAATCGAAGAGATTAAGGAAAAGATTGGTAAAGGAAAAGCCAAGGGATTCGATGAAGACGAACAAGGTACTTTATGGTATGGAAAACGTATCTGTGTTCCGCAAGATCCGGAGCTTCAGAAACTGATTCTACAGGAAGCACACAACTCACCATATTCCATTCATCAGGGTAACACCAAAATGTACATGGATATGAAGGAAATATTTTGGTGGAATAATCTCAAGAAGGACATCGCTGAACATATTGCCTTGTGTGATGTATGTAGTAGTGTGAAAGCGGAACATCAGAAACCAGCAGGATTGCTACAACCACTACCTATTCCTGATTGGAAGAGGGACACGATTGGCATGGATTTCATCACCGGATTGCCAAGGACCGGGTCAGGATATGATTCTATTTGGGTAGTAGTGGATCGCCTCACTAAAGTGGCTCATTTTATACCGGTGAAGACAACCTACAGAAGTGCGAAGTTGGCCAAGATCTATATGAATAGGATTGTGTGTCTGCATGGAGTACCCAAGAGTATTGTGTCTGATAGGGGAACCCAATTCACTTCTCATTTTTGGAGGCAACTACATGAATCATTGGGAACGAGGTTGGAATTCAGCACTGCTTTTCATCCTCAGACTGATGGACAGACAGAAAGGACCAACCTGATTTTAGAGGATATGTTGAGGGCATGTGCCCTAGAATATGGAGCTAGTTGGGATGAAAGTCTGCCTTACGCAGAATTCTCTTATAAAAACATCTATCAAGCCAGTATTGAGAAGGCACCGTTTGAGTTTCTCTATGGGAGAAAGTGTACTACCCCATTACTATGCAATGGTGTGGGAGAAAGAAATTTGTTCGGACCAAAACTAATCAAAGAGGACGAAGAGAAAGTCAAGCTAGTAAAAGACAGATTAAAGATAGCACAATCCCGACAGAAGAGCTACGCAGATCCTAAGCGTAGAGAAGTCACCTATGAAGTGGGTGATAGAGCTTATCTTAGAGTGTCACCACTTCGTGGAGTGAAGAGATTTGGAGTCAAAGGAAAATTGGCCCCAAGATATGTTGGACCATTCAAGATTCTGAGTCGTAAAGGAGAAGTAGCTTATGAGATTGAACTGCCAGAATCATTGTCTACCGTTCACAATGTGTTTCATGTGAGTCAGCTAAAGAAATGCCATCCAGAGATGGAAGATACTTCTTTGAAGGATACCATACCTTTGGAAGACGTCCAGTTGGAAAGTGATCTAACTTATGTGGAAAAACCTATCAAGATTCTTGAGACTGCAGAAAGAGTTACTTGGACAAAGACTATCAAATTCTGCAAAGTACAGTGGAGCCATCATTCCGAAGAAGAAGCAACATGGGAAAGAGAAGATGACCTTCGGAAAGACCACCCTCACCTATTTTCTAGCCAATCTGAATCTCGAGGGCGAGATTCACCTTAAGGGGGTTAGATTTGTAACATCCCTAAAATCATGTTTTCAAAGTTTGCACATCATTCATGCATTCATACTCATCTTAGGATCTTTTCCTCAAAAATCAGAAACTTGTGATCTATCATTTTATGTAAGCAAGGCATTGAACCAATGCTACTCTCTAGTATGAGATTATTTGTTTTAAACCAAACATATTTGATCCTAAGTTTGCTTGATAATTTCCAAAGATGGGACAAAGTTTTCAAAACAAAGAATGAATTTAGAACAATTTTTATACCTTTATTATGCAATGGTAACGGCACTGTTTTCTTTTAAAATTTCAAATGACAAAAGTAAGTTTGACTGGACAACAGTGCTAAATGATCAATTAAGAGCTGGATACATCCTACAAAAATCCAGAACAATTTTGAATTCAGTTTGGTTTGAAACTCATTTGAATTTGGTTCCTGGAAATTCAAACAGAAAAAGAAAAAGGTTAAAGAATAAGAAATGGGCCGGCGCCACCCTTTTGGCCCAGTAGCCAAAATAGCCCACCCGGGGTTTCCCTTCTCCCTCTGTTTCTCACCGCAGCCGCACGCACCCACTCGCTGACAGACCGACCCCACATGCCCCGTCATTGTCGTTCCCAAACCCCGCCCACGACCTGGCCTCGCCGTTTCCTCCTCCTCCTTCACTTCCGTGTTTTAAATCGATTAAATGCTGTTGATTGTGGGCGTAATCCTCGCCCCCGCTCTGGCTACTTAATCCCCTCCCCCTCGCGGCCATTTACCCCATAATAGCCAGCCAGAAGCGCCGCCAGGCTCCACGAATTCCCGCTTGCACCGCCGCAGCACCGAGAACCTCTGGCGACTGATTCCGGTGAGTTCCGAGCGCCCCTCGCCTTTTGCTTGACCCTATCGAGTTCGCCATGTTTCTGTTCTTCTCCTAATTTCTTTGGTTTGACCGCGCATGACCCAGGTATGCCATCCCCGACCACCTCAGGAAGCGACAGAGCGGCCGCCTAACTCCGGTGAACGATTTCGGTAAAACCCGACCACCCCTTTCCTTCTCTCTGACCCTATCATGATCGCCAGATCATTGTGCACACCTTGACGTCTTTGGTTTGTGTTAGGGCGGTCCATATCATCGGCAACATCGTCGTCTGCAAGAACCCGACGTCGCCCGCAACTCCGACGAGCCCCGGCGACCTCCACAACACACCCCCGTCCACACCAGCGAGTCATTGAGCATTAGCGCGACCTCGCGAGTCTGGTAAGCATCTCGACCAACCCCAGCCCCCTCCGTAGCCCCCGGAACACCGCTGGCAGTGCGCCTCCGCCGCACCGCCCATCCATGGTCGCGTTCTCGACAGCCGTCAGATCTGAATCCAGCGCATAGGATTAAATCACTTAGCGAAGCGGTATGATTTGATCTGGGCCGTACATAGTTAGTTGGATCCATCGGCCCGCGAGCGTGATCCAGCGTGAACCGGTACCATCCAATCATGAGCTGCCGCGTGGCCTGTCTTTAGATTTAAAAACAGAATTTAGATCTATTAGATGTTCAAACTTGCAAAATTCATAACTTTTGATCCACACGTTCAAATTTTGCAAATTTTATATCATTGGAATCAGGAGAAAGAGTTATATCCAACCATGCAATTTGTTTAATGAATTGCTTCGGTAAAATTGGTATTTTGTAGAGACATTACAGGCTTATTTTGAGTATAGAAATTATTTGAAAAATGATTTAAAGACTAAATAAAGTTTATTTAGTGTGTATTTGTCTTGTTTGTGATTCAGTACTCTATACTTGTCTTGTTTGGTGTAGAAAATCATCACATGGCGTTTTCATGCATACATATATTTTTGCTTGTATATTTTGATATGTGAATTAGGTGCTATTATTTTATGTGTAGATTTTGGTGCTAATAGTGGTTGTGGTTGTGAAGATTGTTGCTACTCCCCCAACTACCAAGGCAAGTGGTGATTCATATATTTTTGTCCCAATATTTTTACCTATGCATTAGAATTATTTGGTATAGGGTTTGCATGAATATTTTGCTAAGTATCTATATGCTATGCTTGGGAAATCCTAGTAGTTGTAAAATTGTTAGAATTTCCTCTAAGTTAAGATACTTGTTATTGCCATGCTTAGCCTAGCTAGTAGTAACCAAGGGTGGATTACATATTCATGCTATGAGAAATATTTCTAAGTCCTTGACTTATGTTTTGCTTAATAAAACAACTAAGTGAATGAATCACCTAGGTGGAATGGAAAGAATGGTTTGTGTTGAGTGGTTACACAAGGCCCATCTCTATGGTTTACCTTGTGTATCTCACTAGTGGATTGCCACCCAGGAACAATGGGATTTGAGATGCCAAATGTCAAGAAGCTTCTAGTGTAGCCACATGGCATTATGGGCTCTGCCTGGATCATATAGGTTGCAATAACTTAGCCATTTGGACAATTGGTGGTAGTGGGATGATAGGTTGGAACGCGTCCATTTGGTCTAGGGGAAGGCTTCTGAAAGGTCCTGTCTTGGTCAAAATCAAGTCTTGTGGGGAAAGTGCACAACCTCTGCAGATGGAAGAATCTAAGTACTTAGCCATGTCCCTAGTATTGGACAATTTGAGCATCAAGACATGGAAGCTATCAAGAATCTCCTCATCCCAATTTTCTAAGTTAAAACTTGTGGTCGAACAAGGGTGAAGGTTCACCAATTTCTATTGGTGGTTCCTTGGGAATGTTTTTACCAAACAAAAACTTAGTGTTTTCAACTGATAGGTAAAACCTATTTTGAGCAAAGAAAGCCTAAGCTACAGTTATCCAAATTCATGTAGTAACTAGATGTTAATATTCTACTAAGGTATCACTTGCCAATACTATTCCAATGTATTGACCCACTGTGGCAGTAACTTGTGATGTTGCAGGTTACTCTTATGATGATTAGGGGTTATGAGTCTACACTCAACATGCTTACCTGTGGCACATGAAGATGAAGACTTCTATTTATATATTGTTAAGTTAAACTCTTGTACTAGCCTATGGCTATGGAGTTGTAAAATACTATGTTATCTCTGGAATGACGATGTAATAATGACCTTTGTTTTTGTGTACTTCATCTTAAACTGTGGATGCTAGCATTGATCCGGGTACTAGTGTAACATCCCAAAAATCATGATTTCAAAGATTGCATATCATTCATGCATGCATATAGAATGGAGATCAATTTCAAAACTCATTTCAGAAAAACAGAAGCACATAGTGCTATCATTTTATGTGAGCAAACTTAAATCAAATGGCCATCCCCATTTGAGAGTTTGAATGTTTTAAACCTAGATTGTTTGTCTCCCTTGTTGAATGGATTGAGTATGGAATTTGAACCAAGCTTTACAAAAATGGAAATGGTTTCAAAAACCATTTTTCAAACATTTGCAAATCAGGTGCAAAGTCACTGTTATTTTGTTTCTCCAAAGATGACCAAGCCTTTTCAAAGTGGCCCCATGGTTTTATTCCTAGAATTGAGACTGTTGCACACTGCAAAAATCCCAAATAGATTTGAATTCAAATGAAGTGTGAATTCATTTGAAAACCATTCCTGAAAATCAAATTGGGAAAAGAAAAAGAGAAGAGAATTAGAAAAGGGCTGGCGCCAGGATTTTGGCCCAGCAACAGACACAGCCCAGCTAGCCCACCCGGCCTCCCTCTCTCTCTCGCACGCGCAAACGCACCCACGCGGTCGCTGACACCCGGACCCCACTTTCTCTCTGCGCGTTTCGCTGATGAGCGGGCCCTCTCCACGTCAGCATTGTCTTCCCCAAATCCCGCGCACGAACTCCGCCGCTGCCCGTTGCTGCCTTGATTCCGCGAGGTAAATTGCATTGATTCAGTAAGCCTTTCTTGTCGAGCCTCTGGCTATATAATCCCCACTCTCTCGCGACCATTTCCCCTCAAACAATTCCTCCTTCACGCCACCAGGCTGCCCACAACTCGCTCGACGCCGCCGCTGTTCCGACGACTGCGCCGACGAATTCCGGTGAGCTCCGTGTTCCCCTCTGTCCCTGACTCATACTATCAAGCTCAGCAAGTCCTTGCGCACCTACTGACACTACCCATTTGTCCTCGCATGATCTCTAGCTTCGGCAACGACTTCGACAGAGCGCCACCGTTCTCTGCACGAACTCCGGCGACCTCTCCCCGTAAGTACCAGCCTCCCCTTGCCCTCTACCTGATACGCCTAGAACCCCCGTCGACTTGCGCATCTAACGGTGCCTTTCTTTTGACTTAGCGCGACGCGGAACCTCGCCAACGTCGACAACTGACTGTACCTGACGCGTTCGCGAACTCCGGCGAGGAATCTCCGACGACCCCGTGCGCCCCTTCCCAAGCCATCGCCACCTTGAGCATCAGCAGCTTCCTGCGGTTCTGGTAAGCCTCTTCCCCCACTCCCGCGCGACCTAGAACGCCAGCGCCGCCGCTGACAGACGCGCTGCCGCCAGTCGCCGCTCAGTTTTGGTCAAACGAATTGTAGCCGTCAGATCCATATCCAGCGCGTAGGATTAGTCCACTTATCGAATCGTTATGTTTAGATCTGAGCCATGTGCGTTAGTTAGATCCTACGGCTCGCGAGCGTGATCCGGAGCGAAGCGGTACGCGCCAGTAAGAATATGACGCGTGGCTAGGGTTTGAATCAAAAACAGATTTGAAATCAGATTTAGATCCAAAATTGAAATGGCTATAACTTTTGATTCCCACGTTAGATTTTTGCAAATTTTATATCGTTGGAATCAGGGAGACAAGCCCTTTCTGTTTATGCAATGTGTTTAGTGAAAAGTTTCTGTTAAAATGACTTTTTATGCAGAAACTTGTTTAGGACTATTTTTGAGTATAGAATTTGTTTAATAATTTGTTTTAGTGCTAAATAAGTTTGGTTTGGCAAGTTTTCAACTTAGTATTGATTCAGTATTGTGCACTAGCTTGGTGGAGTTTTAAAAGTCATCACTTAGCATTTTTGCATGCATGCATATATTTATGTTTGTATATGAATTGTGTGTAATTTTGTGCTACCAATTTTGTGTAGATTTTGGTGCTAGTGATTGTGATTGTGAAGAGTGCTACTCCCCCCATTACCAAGGAAAGTGGTACTTCATGAATATTTCCATCCCTATATTTTGTACAAGCATTAGAAATATTTTGCTAAGTCTTGCATGTTATTATTTTGCCAAATGCTATGTTGGGAAATCCTAAGTAGTGTAGAATTGCTAGGAAATTTCCTAAGTTAAGTTACTATGCCATGCTTAGCCTAGCTAGTAGCAAACAAGGGTTGGTGAAGTATATACATGCTATGATGAAAATATTTCTAAGTCTTTTGACTTATGTTTTCCTTAATAAAACAACTAAGTCAATGAATCACCTGGGTGGAATGGGACTCGAATGGTGGTTTTTGGTTGAGTGGTTACACAAGGCCCATGGACATGGTTTACCTTGTGTATCTCACTTGTGGTATGCCACCCAGGCACGAAGGGATTTTAGAGGCCAAGTGTTGAGAAGCTTATAGTGCAGCCACTTGGCAATATGGGCTCTGCATGGATCACATAAGTTGCTAGAACTTAGCCATTTGGACAGTTTGTGGTAGTGGGAATGATAGGTTGGAGCGCGTCCATTTGGTCTAAGGAAAGGCTTCTAAAAGGTCCTGTCTTGGGAAACCAAGTCTGGTGGGGAAAGTGCACAACCTCTGCAGATGGAAAATCTAAGTACTTAGCCAAGTCCATGGCAATGGACAACTTGAGCATCAAGACATGGAAGCTATCAAGAATCTCATCACTCCAACTTCTAAGTAAAAATTTGTGGGTGAACAAGGGTGAAGGACCCCAATGTCTCTTGGTGGTTTCTTGGGAAATGTTTTGACAAAGAAAAACTTAGTGATTTCAACTAATAGGAAAAACCTATTTTGAGCAAAGCAAGCCAAGCTACACTCAGCCAAAATGCATATAGTAATATAGTCCACTTAAAATTTACTAAGGTATCACTTGCCAATACTATTCCAAAGTATTGACCCACTGTGGCTGTAACTTGTGATGTTGCAGGTTACTCCGATGATGATTAGGTGTCATGAGTCTACACTCAACATGCTTGCCTGTGGCACATGAAGATGAAGACTTATGTTTATTTACTTATTCCAAAACTCTTGTATTAGGCCTGTGGCCTTGAGTTGTAAAAGACTATGTTTTATCTCTGGAATGGATGTAATAAATGACCTTTGTATCTGTGTACTTCATCTTAAACTGTGGATGCTAGCAATGATCCAGGGACTAGCATTGCAATCACAGGGATCCTTTTCCTTTACAAAGGAGGGATCTTACAGATGGTATCAGAGCATTGTGTTGCCTGTAGGATTATGACCCTAGGATTGGAAACCACTAAGGAAAAAATTTCAACTACTTCTACACTTGTCTATTCTCCTCGTAAACTTTTCTAATCTTCTCATTCTCATCTCTATTTGTAGATGAACTCCATCAACGAAGCCGTAAGAAAAGGACCACTCATGACCATGACCTTGGAGTGTGAGACTGAGTTTCCCAAAATTCTCAAGGACCTCATGGTGGCAATGGAAATACATGGTGCAGCTGTGTACAAAGGCTTTCCAGTGATGGATGAAGGAGTTGAGTACTGGTGGGTGCAACTTCACTTGTACAAAAACAAGGAAGACAACCACAAAGAAAAAGGATTCTGCATGTACACCAACACTGTGGTGCACACCACATTCTTTGAGTCAGCAAGACAAGCAGCTTGGAGGACTATCAAAGAACTTAGTGCTAGAGTCAAGTGCAGAATGCTCAACCTCCAAAAAGACTTAGAGAAAGAGAAGGAACATACCCAAGAGTTGGAAGCTACCAACCAAACCTTAAGAGGAGATATTATAGACTTAGTGATGGAATCATGTGAGCAAGATCGGCTGATTGCTTCTAGGAACATTGTGTTAGCCAACAGATCCAGTGAGATAGAATTGTAAACGTACTTCGTTAGTTGGACCACCACCTATCACCTTATTTTCCAAATTGTTACCTTAAAATAAGATTGGACCTTGGTTGATGTAATGGATTCATGTATGCATGACTTGTGTGATTTTGCTTTCCAAGGATATGTATGTGTGTTATGACTTTTGTTTATCTTGAATTGTGTTGTTCTAACTTTTCTATCTTATAAATAGATGCCTATTACCATCAGCACTGTTGAGGAGTTCCAGGTTACCCGTTTTGGTCCTCGTATCGTTGAGCTTACCACTTTGCTCAATCTCCCTCTTCCCACCATCATGGTGCATCCACTCACCAAGTTCGAGAGGAAGGACCTCTGGGGCTTCAAGGTGAACCAGCCCGGACGCCAGACAGAGCCTACTACGGAGGCCATCGTCTTCAAGCTTATGCACGATGACAGGGAGAGAGGCATGGAGGTAGTTATGCAGGACCTGATAGGACGTCTGCTAGGACGACACTCTCGACAGGTTAGAGGCACCCACTTCCACGTCTTCGGAAGACGTGATGAGGATGGAGAGTCCATCGACTTCGAGGACGACTCGAGGGACGCCGCAGAGCCGATACGTCTGTATCTCCAGGACTTAGAGTCTCTCATTAGGCACGTGGACACGGACAGGACCAATGTCATGCTCAGTAATGACGAGCTCCAGGTGCAACTTCGCGAGAAGGACAAGCTCTTCGCGCAGCAGGACGAGATAGTCAAGGAAATGGAGGCAAAGTTCGAGACCCAGGACCGGAAGTTCAAGAGTCAGGAGAAACGTGTCCAGGATAGGAACAAGAAGATCCGGGACATGACTGAAGAACTGCAGTCCAAGGACTTCGAGCTAGAGCAGCAGCAGACAGTGATAGAGAGGCTTCGTTCCCAGAAGAGGGCTCTCAAGGCCAAGATTGAGTCCTTGACCACTACTATCGAGGAGAACAAGACCGCGATGGAGAACGCAGGTCTTACCTTTGTCGAGGAGGAGATTGATGCTGATGAGTAGATTTGACTACTCGTTTATCTTTCATCATCGTACTTATTATTTGAGAACTTGTTATTGGACCATCCGACATGTGGATGGCTTGCCACTTGTGTGTTTTACTTTATGAACTTGTTATCTTGTTGTTGAACTTTTTATCTTCTGTTGCATGCTTGTGTTTGCTTATGTAATGTAATGTGCATGAAAGCATATATGGGTATCTCATTCTTATCTCTATTTGAACAAACCACAGATGCCTCCCCGTCGCGCAAACCCCAACCCCAACAACAACAACAACATCACTCTAGAAATGCAGCAAATGATGAATGCTTAAACACAGCTAATGCAGATGATGACAACATTCATCCAGAACCAAAACAATAACAACAACAACAACAACCCTCCGGGCTGTGATATGCTTACCCAATTCTTGAGGTTGAGGCCAGCTAAGTTCTCGGGGACGACTGATCCCATGGTGGCCAATGATTGGCTACGTTCTGTAAACAAGGACTTAGTAACCGTGGGCTGCACGGATGCTGAAAAGGTCAGATTTGCAGCACATCTGCTGGAAGGGCCAGCCGCCACTTGGTGGGACAACTTCCAAATCACCACTCCTATAGATGAGGTGACTTGGGATATCTTTGAGGATGGCTTTCGCACTGCTCATATCTCATCAGGAATAATGAGCCTGAAAAAAAAAGAGTTCCACAATATGAAGCAGCGCCACCGCAGCGTGGCTAAATACATTGAAGAGTTCAACAATCTGGCGCGTTATGCACCAGATGAGGTTGACACAGATGCCAAGAGAAATGAAAAATTTCTGGAAGGCTTGAATGATGAGTTGAATCTGCAGCTGGCTGTGGCATATGTTCCCACTTATCAGTCGCTCTGTGACAAGGCTGCAATATTGGAGAACAAAATGAAACAAGTCGAGAGTAGAAAGAGAAAGCACTCCGACAAGCACAGCTCGGGATCGTCTCACAAACGATCTCACTATGATGACAGTGGAAGCTCAAGATCCCACAATCATGGGAAATTCAACAAGCACCACAACCACAACCGTCATGACAACAAGCATCATCGCAGTCATGACAATGACAAGTACAAGAACCACAAGAGTGGACATAAGAGCCACCACAGTGGTAATGGAAGTGGAAGTGGAAGTCAGCCTGCTAAGAGAGACATCAGTCAGGTTGAATGCTTCAAATGCAAGAAGATGGGACACTATGCAAATGAGTGCCCCGAAAAGAAAGTTGAAGGACCTGTCAAGCCCAATCCTTTCCAGAAAGGACAGGAGAACCACATTAGTGTGGAGGAGGTCTATGAGGAGCCTGACGCTGTTGCTGGTAAGTTCAGACTCAATTCTATTCCAGCATTTGTTCTTTTTGATACTGGAGCATCGCATTCATTCATATCAAAAGCATTTGTTGATAGAAATGGGTTTCCGTCTGAAAACATTGGGTGTCCAATAAAAGTTAGTTCTCCGGGTGGAGAAATGATAGTAAGTCTTGGATGCCGGGATCTAGTAATAGAATTTGGAGAACATAAGTTTCTAGTAAGTCTGATAATCCTAGATTCCCAAGGACTGGACGTAATATTGGGAATGGATTGGATGGCTAAGTATGAAGGAATACTAGATTATGCTAATCGTACTGTTGCACTCACAACCCTGGAAAGAAAAAGAATTAAATTCAAGTCAAACTTTGAATCCAAAGGAAGTAAGCTAAATTCTCTTAAGGGGGTTAGCATGGACAGTGTGCCAATTGTGAGTGAGTATCCGGATGTGTTTCCGGAAGAATTGCCGGGAATGCCACCAGATAGAGATGTGGAGTTTCTGATAGATTTGGTACCAGGGTCTGGACCAATAGCAAAGAGACCATATAAAATGTCAGTTGATGAACTGAAAGAACTTAAGAAGCAACCAGGAGAACAGTTGCAGAAAGGATTTATTCAACCCAGTTCTTCATCTTGGGGAGCCCCAGTTTTGTTTGTGGAGAAGAAAGATAGAAGTCAAAGGTTATGCATAGATTACCGATCACTCAACGAGGTAACTATCAAGAACAAATATCCTTTGCCTAGAATAAATGACTTGTTTGATTAGCTAGAAGGAGCATGTGTGTTCTCAAAGATTGATCTCCGGTCAGGCTATTTTCAACTCAAGATAAGAGAATAAGACATACCTAAAACAGCATTCACTACAAGGTATGGATTGTATGAGTATACCGTAATGCCTTTTGGCTTAACCAATGCTCCAGCATACTTCATGAATATGATGAACAAGATGTTCATGGAATTTCTTGACAAGTTTGTTGTCGTTTTCATCGATGACATCTTAGTCTACTCCAAGAGCAAAGAAGAACATGAAGGACACTTGCGTTTGATACTTGAGAAATTAAGAGAGCATAAACTTTATGCCAAATTCAGCAAGTGTGAGTTCTGGTTAGAAGAAGTTGGTTTTCTTGGTCATGTTATGACAAAGGATGGTGTAGCAGTTGATCCTGCTAAGGTCTCAGCTGTGACTGAATGGGAATCTCCCAAGTCCGTGAAAGAAGTTCGTAGTTTCCTTGGCTTAGCAGGTTACTACAGAAGGTTCATCGAAAATTTCTCAAAGGTTGCTAAGCCAATGACTGAATTGTTAAAGAAAGACAAGAAGTTTGCTTGGTATGAAGGTTGTGAAGTCAGCTTTCAGGAGTTGAAGAAGAGACTTGTGACAGCACCAATTCTATGTCTGCCAGATTTGGAAAAGGATTTCCAAGTATATTGTGATGCATCTCATCATGGTTTGGGTGCAGTACTTATGCAAGACGGTAAAGTTGTGGCTTATTCCTCGAGACAACTCAAAACTCATGAAGTAAACTATCCTACTCATGATTTGGAGTTAGCCTCTGTCGTCCATGCACTCAAAACATGGAGACATTACCTTTTGGGAAAGCGTTGTGAAGTGTTCATGGATCACAAAAGTTTGAAGTATATCTTCACCCAGAAGGAAATTAATATGAGACAAAGAAGATGGCTAGAGCTTATCATGGACTATGACTTAAGTTTGCAATATCACCCCGGTAAAGCAAATGTTGTAGCAGATGCTCTAAGTCGTAAGGTATTTGTGAATGGCCTTACCAAAGGAGAATTGCCGGATGATTTGTGTACCCAATTCAGAAAACTCAGATTGGAGATTATGCCTGAAGGACATCTCATGTCTTTAGATGTTCAACCCACTTTGTTGGACAAGATCCGAGAAGCTCAGAAGACTAATAAGGAAATTGAGGAGATTAAGGAAAAGATTGGCCAGGGGAAAGCTAAAAATTTCCATGAAGACGAATAGGGTACTTTATGTCATGGGAAACGTATCTGTGTTCCACAAGATCCGGAGTTGCGGAAACTGATTCTGCAAGAAGCACACAACTCTCCGTATTCTATTCACCCGTGTAATACCAAAATGTACATGGACATGAAAGAAAGATTTTGGTGGAATAATCTCAAGAGGGACATCGCCGAACATATTGCTTTGTGTGATGTGTGTAGTAGAGTGAAAGCGGAGCATCAGAAACCACCAGGTTTGCTTCAACCACTACCTATTCCTGATTGGAAGTGGGACAAGATTGGTATGGATTTCATTACCGGACTACCAAGGACCAGGTCAGGATATGATTCAATATGGGTAGTAGTGGATCGCCTAACTAAGGTGGCTCATTTCATACCCGTGAAGACAACTTATACAAGTGCCAAGTTAGCCAAAATCTACATGAGTAGAATTGTATGTCTACATGGTGTGCCCAAGAGTATTGTGTCTGATAGGGGAACTCAATTCACTTCCCATTTTTGGAGACAGCTACATGAGTCATTGGGAACGAGGTTGGAATTCAGCACTGCTTTTCATCCTCAAACCGATGGACAAACAGAAAGAACAAATCAAATCCTTGAAGACATGTTGAGTGCATGTGCCTTAGACTATGGAGTCAGTTGGGATGAAAGCCTGCCTTACGAAGAATTTTCTTATAACAATAGCTATCAAGCCAGCATTGAGATGGCACCGTTTGAGTTTCTCTACGGAAGAAAGTGTACCACCCCATTGTTATGGAATTGTGTGGGAGAAAGAAGTTTATTCGGGCCAGATCTTATCAAAGAAGCTGAAGAGAAGGTCAAATTGGTTAAGGACAGGTTGAAGATAGCACAGTCCCAACAGAAAAGCTACGCGGATCCTAAGCGTAGAGAAGTCACCTACGAAGTGGGTGATAGAGCCTATCTTAGAGTGTCACCACTTCGCCGAGTGAAAAGATTCGGAGTCAAAGGAAAATTGGCGCCAAGATATGTTGGGCCATTCAAGATCTTGAGTCGCAAAGGAGAAGTTGCCTATGAAATTGAATTGCCAGAATCTCTATCATCTGTCCATAATGTGTTTCATGTGAGTCAGCTTAAGAAATGTCACCCAGAAATGGAAGAAACTTCTTTGAAGGATATTATACCTTTGGAGGAGGTTCAACTAGAAAGTGATCTCACTTATGAAGATGAAGACTTATGTTTATTTACTTATTCCAAAACTCTTGTATTAGGCCTGTGGCCTTGAGTTGTAAAAGACTATGTTTTATCTCTGGAATGGATGTAATAAATGACCTTTGTATCTGTGTACTTCATCTTAAACTGTGGATGCTAGCAATGATCCATGGACTAGCATTCAATCACAGGGATCCTTTTCCTTTACAAAGGAGGGATCTTACAAGTAGCATTGCAATCACAAGGATCTTTACCTTTATAAAGGTGGGATCTTACAACTACCATATGCATGGGGTGGAGAAGGGCCTTAATGAGTTATGCGGGATTCTTAAAACAGCAGAAAGTGACATGAAGAAGTGTGCATGGCATAGCCATGTGATGGCTGTGCAGAAAAAGCCTAGCTTCAAGAAAAAGGGGACTTCTTGGAAGAAGAAGAAGGCCAAGGATAAGGATACGATCCCTAAGCCTGCACCCGAGCAAAAGGCTGTACCTGTAGAAGACACTGAGTGCGTCTTTTGTCATGAACATGGCCACTGGAAGAGAAACTGCAGCAAGTACAAGGCTTCTTCGAAGAAGAGTGGAAGCAAGAGTACTTCCCACTCAGGTACGCTTGTTGTAAATGTTGTGGACATTCTTCTCGCTGATTCCTATGTTAACTCTTGGGTATTTGATACCGGATCAGTTGCTCATATTTGCAATTCGATGCAGGGGCTAATAAGGACTAGAGAAGTGCAGAAGGGCGAAGTGGATTTTCGCGTCGGAAATAAAGCAAGGGTTGCTGCATTGTTCGTTGGCGTCATGCAACTTCACCTTCCATCAGGATTTATTATGGAGTTGAATAATTGTTATTACATTCCTAGTATGGGTCGAAACATTTTATCACCTTCATGTTTGATGAGGGATGGATATTCATTTGCGAGTATGAACAATGGTTGTGTAATCTCTAAAAATGATATGTTTATGGCTAATGCTCCCATTGTGAACGGGTTATTTATTTTAAATATTGATGATCCATCTGTTTACAATGTTAGTGCTAAAAGGCTTCGGCCTAATGATTTGAGTCCTACCTATTTATGGCATTGTCGTTTGAGGCATATAAGTGAAAAGTGCACGAAGAAGCTCCATGGTGATGGTCTTGTGATGGTATTCTAACTTCGTTTGATTTTGAATCATACGAGACATGTCAGGCTTGTTTACTTGGAAAGATGACCAAGTCGCCTTTTTTGGGTTTTCCCGAGAGAGCGACAGACTTGTTGGAACTCATACATACTGATGTGTGTGGACCAACGAGCACGATAACCAGAGGAGGATATCACTACTTCATTACTTTCACTGATGATTTAAGTAGATATGGTTATGTCTATTTGATGAAGCATAAGTCTGAAACTTTTGAAAAGTTCAAGGAGTTTCAGAATGAGGTAGAGAATCAATGTGGCAAGAAAATAAAGGCCTTGCGATCTGATCGCGGAGGTGAATATTTGAGTCACGAATTTAGCAATCATCTTAAGAGTTGCGGAATTTTTCCATAGCTCACGCCGCCCGGAACGCCTCAAAGAAACGGAGTCTCCGAACGGCGCAATCGAACTTTGTTGGACATGGTTCGATCGATTATGAGCCAGTCGGATTTACCATTATCATTTTGGGGTTACGCTCTAGAAATTACAGCTTTCACACTTAACAGGGTACCATCTAAATCCGTAGTTAAGACACCATATGAGATGTGGACTGGAAAGAATCCCAGTTTGTATTTTCTAAAGATTTGGGGTTGTGATGCATTTGTCAAGCGACTTCAGTCGGACAAGCTAACACCCAAGTCGGATAAGTGCATTTTTGTGGGATATCCGAGGGAAACCTTAGGGTACTACTTATACAACTGAGAAGAGGGAAAAGTGTTTGTCGCTCGTAGCGGTGTTTTCCTAAAGAAAGATTTTCTCACAAAAGGAATGAGTGGAAGGTCGGTGCGACTTGAAGAAGTTCAAGATGAGCCAGTTGGGATGCTTCTACAAGTGATGCTATTGTAGCAGAACTAGTTGAGGAACCCGTGGCAATAGAAGCACCACAACCACGAAGGTGGGCGAGGCTCCGCAAAACGCGGGAATTATTATTGTTAGACAATGATGAGCCCGTGACCTATGCAGAAGCGATGGTGGACTCAGACTCTGAGAAATGGCTGATCGCCATGAGATCCGAGATAGAGTCCATGGGAGAAAATCAAGTTTGGAACTTGGTTGACCTGCCTGATGGTTTTAAAGCCATCGAGTGCAAATGGATCTATAAGAAGAAGATTGATATGGATGGAAATGTTCACATCCATAAAGCTCGACTTGTTGCAAAAGGTTTTAGACAAGTTCAAGGAGTTGACTACAACGAGACTTTCTCGCCAGTAGCGATGCTTAAATCTATACGGATCATTCTAGCCATTGCTGCACATTTCGACTATGAAATATGGCAGATGGATGTCAAGACGGCTTTCTTAAATGGAATCCTAACTGAGGACATGTATATGATGCAGCCCGAAGGTTTTGTCGATCCAAACAATGTTGGAAAGGTATGTGAACTTCTAAAGTCTATTTATGGGCTGAAGCAAGCATCTCGGAGTTGGAACATTAAATTTGCTGAAGTTGTAAAGGAGTTTGGCTTCATAAAAAATGAACAAGAACCTTGTGTTTACAAGAAGGAAAGTGGGAGAGTGCTGGTATTTCTAATCTTATATGTAGATGACATATTACTGATTGGAAATGACATTCCTATTCTCTAGTCTGTTAAGACCTCGTTGAAAAATAGTTTTTCGATGAAGGACTTAGGAGAAGCGGCATATATTCTAGGCATCAAGATCTATAGAGATAGATAAAGGAGGCTAATTGGATTAAGCCAGAGTACATACATTGACAAAGTGTTGAAACGGTTCAGCATGGAAAAGGCTAAGAAGGGGTTCTTGCCCATGTCTCACGACACTAAACTCAGCAAGACTCAGTGTCCTTCGACTACTGATGAGTGTGAGCGCATGAGTAGGGTTCCATATGATTCGGCTATTGGATCCATCATGTATGCAATGATATGTACTCGCCCAGATGTTTCCTATGCTCTAAGTGTTACAAGCAGATATCAGGCTGATCCAGGTGAAGGTCACTGGACAGCGGTAAAGAATATCCTTAAGTACTTGAGAAGGACTAAAGATGTGTTTCTAGTTTATGGAGGTGAGGATGAACTCAGTGTAAGGGGTTACACAGATGCGAGTTACCTAAACGACTCAGATGATTCTAGATCGCAATATGCTTATGTGTTTGTCATGGATGGTGGTGCTTTGTTTTGGAAAAGTTCCAAGCAAGATACGGTGACCTCCTCTTCAACACAATATGAATATATTGCCGCCTCGGAGGCTGCAAAGGAAGCTGTTTGGATTAGGAATTTCCTGATCGCTCTTGGTGTGGTTCAGGGCGCGTCCAATCCCATGGAGGTTTATTGTGACAACAATGGTTCTATTTCACAAGCCAAGGAACCTAGACAGCACCAGAAGAACAAACATATTCTCATGTGTTACCATCATATTCGAGGTTTCATTGAGGATGGTAGTGTCATGATATGCAAAATACATACGGACTCATATGTTGTTGATCCTTTTACAAAGACACTCCTGCAGCCTGCGCGTGAGGAGCACGCAAGAGCAATAGGTATTAGATACAATCTAGATTGACTCTAGTGCAAGTGGGAGACTGAAGGAAATATGCCCTAGAGGCAATCATAGAGATGATTATATTTCTTATGTATCCATGAGTTATTGTAATGTTCCTTGAATATCCATATCAGGCAACTTGTATTGATTGGCAATTATGTGAATTTTTTGTGAAACTCTTTACTTGTATGGTTATTTAATAGTTGTCCCTAGTATGAGTTCATGTGTGGACACATGTGAATATTAGACTAGCACATCAATTGGTTGATGACTATGTTTCACAAGTCATAGACATGGAGATGTCAAACCAATGATGTGGACACATGTTATGAACATGGGGTTGGACTGACCCAACTTGAGACTGGCAATTAATTGCAGCTCTCTCTCTCTACACATCGTGTATGTTTTGTCCTTAGACCTAAGATTGTCGCATGTAATTGAGATGTGGATCGACCTACTTTGGGGCTATCAAACGCTACTCCATAACTGGGTAGTTATAAATGTAGCTTTCGGGTTTGTCCTGAAGCATGCTGCAAGGCATGGTCAATCGAGATGGGATTTGCCCCGCTCTACTGGAGAGAGATATATCTGGGCCCCTCAAGTGATCGGATCCAAAAATGCCTGGCCATGCTACATATGGTTAAGAGTTAACCTAGTAAAGGGATTCTGAATCACAGTGTCGAGAAAGGGAGGTCAGCTTGGAGCTAGACCAAATATCGTGAGGCAAATGGAAAGACATGTACTAAACCTTGTGATTATACGTCCGATATGATCTTTGTATGCGTTTAGGAGTTGGCACGTGTTGCTAGAGGACGCTACCAACTATTGGCAGAATAGGTGTATTCATGTCATGTCTATACATATATGAACCTATAGGGTCACACACTTAAGGGGCTGGAAGCCTGATGAAGATTGGATCCGAATTAGACCAGGCTAGGGTACTAATGGGCTGCTAATGTAGAAGCCCACTAGGGATGCCTATATAAGAGAGGGTGGGGCGAGCTGACTAGGGTTAGACAATTCCACCCAGCCGCCACTCCTCACGCCTGTGTTGCATGTGCATACCTAGCAGTTCGGCGTCTGACGCTTCCACCCTGTACGTGTGGATACCTCAGAGGCGCTCCATCTGTAGAGCTTGGATGAGCCGCGCAAGGGTAGTTGCTTGTGGGACGAGAACGAGGAGGAGACGTAGATCATCTACACTGCCTCGACGCGCTTCATCAAGTTCCGCAACTGCGCATCTAGTGGTAATCCCGTGATCTATGAAAACAGTAATCCTGTTTTATGATGTACATAATTTTGATTTGCACTAGTGTAGCCTACCCGTATCCTTTCATCTATAGCCGCGCCACCATCGTCCCTAGATCGGGGGGATCTGAAGCTCTTCCCGGCACCCTGCCAGAGGGGATATCATCCCAGAGGCCTTCTTCTTCATCATGTCAGCCTCCGGTATGAAGTGTGAGTAGTTCCACCTTGGACTACAAGTCCATGTATTAGCCAGATGGTTGCATCTACTCCTTTGTGCTACCATGTTTAGATCTTGTGAGATCTGTTCATGATCAAGATCATCTATCTGTAATCATGCATGTTGTGTTTGTGGGTATCCGATGGATATTGAGATTACTATGTTAGATTGATTGATGGTTTTTCTTATTGATTATATCATGTTTGTGTTGTTTGAGATCTTGCATGCTCTCCGTTTCTAGTAGCTATCTTGGCCAAGTAGATGCTAGTAACTCCAAGAGGGGGTATTTATGCTTGATAGTGGGTTCATGCCTCTATTTAACCTAAGGGAAGTGACAGAAATCTCTAAGGTTGTAGATGTGTTGTTTCCACTAGGGATAAAACAACGGTCTCTTGTTCATGGAACAAGTGGATTGTTTACCTTACACACTTTGCTTAAAGTAGTTATCCGTTGCTTGCAACTTAATACTGGAGGGGGTCGGATGATAACCTAAAGGTGGATTACTAGTCATAGATGAAGTTGGATGGCGGTCTATGTATCTTGTTGTATTGCCCAATCGAATCTCATAGGATCATGAATGTCTAGTATTGCATTGTTATGCCTTGCTCAGTCCTGCTGTAATTTGTTGACCTAGCATATCATGTTTGTTTATCTTAAGGAGAACACCTCCAGTGAACTATGGATCCCGGTCCAATGTTTACCATTGATACATCTTCCACTGTTACTGTTTACCTTTCTACAAACCACTATTACCTTCCACACTATACATTTAACCCTTTGTTTTTAGCAAACCGGTGAGATTGACAACCTTACTGTTCATTGGGGCAAAGTCTTGAGTTTGTGTTATGTATATTTGCAAGTTGCTAGAAACACCTTTGAGTCATTTCCTTCCTCCTACTGGTTCGATAACCTTGTTTGCTTTCTGAGGGAGGACTTGTTGTTGTTCTCATCATACCTTCCTCTTGGGTTCTCCCAATAAAGCTCTGCATTGATCTAAGCGCATCACAACCCTAGCCTTCAAGCTTGTTGTTATTGTCGTTATTGAGTTGCGACAGCTAAGGACTTCACCTACCACTAGCTATGTCAGATGTTCTTTAATGGAACCAAATAGATCACGACAAGAGTACTCCTCGAGAGTCTCGCATCTATATTCATGACTCTGCCACACTTTACCTTTTCTATGCATTTGTTTTCGGGAGATTTTTGACTTATGCATCCACATCTCGGGATTCTATCCTGAGCATGTTCTTTTCCCCATGTTGTTCTCCATCCTTTGTTTACTGGTTGGTAACCAAGTAGTAAATGGACATCAGTGTCTTCTGATACAATTACTCTTGTGGTCCATCATGACAAACCATTTCGGGATGTTAGGAGAAAAAAAATCCAGTACCTCGTCATATCTAGGACCAGGTCAAAGTGTTGTAATCCGCAGATTAAGAGGCATTGAGTGTCTTTCATCTACTCTACCATAAAGTATCACACTCTTTCATACTAAGATGTTGTGCTGAGTTCCATGACCCCTTAATGAAGTGATCCTCTTACACATATTTACCCACCCTTCTTCGAGCTTTCGTGCCCGTAAGTGATGCGTGTGCGTATGATGTGGCCATCTGAGATTCTTAGCAAATATCATTGTTTTGAACTCTAAGTACATTTGTGTCATTTTTAGCGTGATGGTTAACCCTATCACTAACCGAAGTTTGACTGTGCTACCAAGACCGCTATTCTGGTACACTCTCTTTGGTCAAAGAGCTAGGCTCGTGCCAAAACCCTGATATTAGGTCTTCTTGCCTTATAAAGAAAGTTTCCTATTGCACTAAGTGACATATCGGTGGTTCGTGATATTCTAGAAGTCTATTGTAAGTATCGCCATGTGCCACATGACCATGTTGTCAAGTTCTTGAGCAAGCAAGTTCTCTGAACTGCTCTTTTCTCCAAAGATCCATACTATATACCCCTGAACTAGTTGTTTGAGCTTAAACAATAACTTGGATAGTTGTAAGACAAAAGTTCTACCCGACCCAATTCCTTTTTAAAGGGATGTCTAGTTTTTTCCGTGCTGAAGAAAGATAGTATTTCCTTTGTGGATATATTATTTTTCCCCACCTTTGATTTGATTTGGGTTATCATCAAGTCAAACTCAGTTCCAAGGACTATCTTCATGATGCTATTTTCTTGTGATGTTTCACTTGAGTACATCTTCATGTTCTTTGGTCTGACCAATACGTTTGCCTTGTTCATACGACATATGAGTCCATCTTCATGGAGTGTCCCGGTAAGTTTGTTGTTGAGCCCATCGATGAAATCCTTATTTTCTCCATGTTAGATTATGATCATATGGAATAGATGGCATTAATGTTGGAAATTTTTGAGAACCATCTTTGAGTCATCTCAAAGTATGTGTTTTGGATGTTAGAAGTAATCTTCTCTGGTTCACGTGCAAATGATGAAAGATGTCGCCGTGGATTTGAGTATAGCTATGTCCTTTCCTTAAGGATACATGTGTGTTCTTGTTAGTACTTTATGTGAATGCAGTTGTCTTTCGACAAATTAATAAATACATGGGTATAGCAATCTAGCTCATCTTTTGGAGCTTGACGTTGTAGTCCATATCCTGAGACTCTATTAACTTTACCTTCATGGTAATGTTGCAAACTTTCTATTCGGACATGCTCAGTCTGAAGTATCATTTCACCTAACCAAAGATAAATCTCAAGAAGCAATGATGGTTGGTGTTCTTCAAGGTTTTAACATAGGTCTCTTTGTAAATTCGGAAATAATGATGTAATGGTTGACACAATTAGCCGAAAAGACCTTTTGCTATATTCCCTTGATTCAGCAGTAACAACCACTCTTCATGAGGCTTATTCTATGATTTATTATATGAGTTGTGCTTATGGTTTCCTTCGTATCCAAAGTCTGACCTTTACTTGATATATCGTGTCTCAAATATCAATGAGAACATTTAAAGTAGTGTTGCTAAATTTCTCTTGCTCCATCCTCCAGACCCTTTAGGTTGGCAAGCATCTTGTTGTCCCAAGTAATTGAAGTATGAGAACGAAGTTTCTTTCTTCTCGTGTCATCAAGAATCTTCTTTATTACTCATCTGGTGGTGTAAAGTGATATCCTGATATGTGGCATTTTTTTTGATAGACCTGGATGAATAAAGAGTTTCCTTCCTTTTTTCAGCCATGTTTTCAGAGTGACTATGGTTTTGGTAATCAACAGTTTCTCTTGATACATGTTCCTCGTGACTCTTATGAGTCCTCTCCACAAAACACCTTTCTGTCTTGACCTTCTGTTGAATGAAAGAGTGACCCTACTGTTTTAAAAGTAGTTCAACAATTTGGTTTTGTTGATCCATATCTCCTCAACCTGAAATCTCTACCTAAGTCGTTTAGTAGAGGTTCTTCTCTCGAAGTCTGTGGTCATGTTCTTTCTGTTGGAACCTTCCTTTTCAGAAGCTTAAAATCTCATGTAAGCTCCATGGTCTCAATCCTTATGAAGACCATCTATCTAACAAATTGAAACCTTCTCCTCTTATTTCCTCTGTTACCTTGATGTGTTTCATGTTGTCATCTCAGAGTTGTTTCTAAACAATCCATCCATGAGTTGACCATGATATACTCTATGTGTGTTTAGTGTTCTTCCCTGTTGTCTTTAGAGTGACCCTGTTTCTTTCTCTCTCTTCCTCCCTTCCTACCTTTGGAATCTCAGGTCGAGATTCTCGTAAGGGGGATAGAGCTGTAACACCCCAGTTTTAGCTAATTCTAATTAGGGTTTCGATTGTGCACTCCACAACATCATGTATTAAATTGTGCATTACACAATATAATACAAAACACTTAAACCCTATTTCTCCCTCTTTTTGAAATCCATTTAAAAAGGTTTTGAAAAATCCAAAATGTTTGGAGCCCAATTGGACTAAAAGGGCCCCTGCAATAATTTAATATATTTAATAAAAGTCCCTGGTATTTTAGAAGTATTCAAAACAGTTTGAAATTGAAATTACATAAAGAAAAACAGAAACAAAATGGAAAAAAATTATCAAAAAAATAAGCAAACCTAACCCTAGCTCTACCTAGGCCGAGCTAGCTTCTCTTCTCCCCTTCACGCTGCACACACGTGCTTGCATCTGGCCCAGCACGGCCCAACTGGCCCGTACCGCTTCACTCCTCCCCTTCATCGTATTCCTCCCCCTCGCAAGATTCTCTTTGTTGCCGCCGGCGCCATTGATCCGTGTCGCCTACGCACCGCCATCCGTCGAGATTTGGAGTGAAGATAAGAACGCCACAACGCCCCCGCCTCGACCCTATCTCCTTATCCTTTCCCCATAGACCTCTCTCTTCTGTATCGCACGGACCTGAATCCTAGCCACCCAGGTCCCACGGGTCATAGTCGTACCACACCTTCCCGTGCTCGTCCGAGCATGCCACCGAAACCACCGTGCTCCCCGGTCTCTTCTCGTCAAAGGAATCGAGCCGGGAAGGTCCCAGTCGCCCGAATCAACTCCTCCGTCCCGAGATCCGGACACCGTGTTCATCCTCGATTTCGGCCTCCCCGATCCTCTCTGTCGCCTTCATCCGACCCACGGTAAGCTTCTGGTCCTCCTGGACCCCTCATCCTTCTCTCTCTTGCTATCTACCGCGTCTGAGCCGAAGCTTGCCGTCTACCGCCGTCGGGCACCGTCGTATCCACGTCTCTGGTGACCTCTACCTAGCGGCGCCACCCCTATTAGGTAACCCATGATGCCCTTGTTCGAACGCACTAGTTCTCGTAGCCCAGCGCGCCCGCTATCACCGTCCCTGTCGCTTTCTAGAACACGTGCATCAGCTGCGCGCGCGTCAGCTCTGGTCAAACCTAGGGTGGGTCCCCCTCCGCCAGCATGGACGCTGACCTGGCCCTGGGCCCAACCGTCAGCGTCTCTGGTTAGTATCTACCCTGGTGAGAAACCACCTAGGTTCCCTGGTGACATTAGCTTGGCGTAGTAAATGTTTTAATATGGTTTAATAAATACAGAAAAGGCTATAAAACTTATAAATTCAATATCTAATTAATTATAAGTTAGAAAAATATGTATAATATATAAAAATGTTCAGAAAAATGAGAACTATTTATTAGAGCTATAGTCATGCATTGTTAAGCAACTTACATTACAAGTATAATTAGAACAACAATACAACCCCTCTCATATGCTTCTGGAGTTTTCCCGAGTTAGGGTTTACATCCCTCGAAACACCGTTTAAACTGTCGAGCATGATTTGGGGTTTAATTACAATGCAATTTAACTTGTCATATCATCATTCTTGTTTGAGCATTGCATCAATGCCATGTGTTGATTTTTTCCCTTTCTTTCTGGTATTTGGTTCTTCTTTGGTAGAATACGATATCGAGATCGAGATCAAGATCGAGGACTAAGATCAACGCAATCGAAGATCGAAGGTCAAATATCAATACTTGACCAAATATAATCAAGTCAAGTACAAGGTTTCCAAAGATATGCTTTCTTATTATCAACAGGCAAAGACAAGCATAGCCCCACCATGATATAATCCTATGATTTCGAAAGCATTTCTATTCCTGCCATGATGCATATGATTCTATTGTGGTATTTTATCGATAGATAGAGTATCCTATCGGTTGCATTACTCCCTTTGAGTTTATATTACATGATCCACTGCTCCTAGCATAACTAGGTTTGGCTTGTGTGCACTGCTAGAGGTTATATATGTGTCCTTCTTAGCCATGCATAACTATCAGTGCTGGTTCATCCAGATGATGTATCAGATGTATATAATCTATTATGGAAGGAGAACATGATGAGATGAGATCAGAAGTGATATTAGATTAAACATGCTAAGGCTTGTATGGGAGGCCATGGTGGGATGTGGTTTTTCTAGTCCCATGCTCGCCACCACTAGGACCCGGGTTCTTGCCTTCGGACCAAGATGAGCATATAGCCACACGGGGTTTATGGGGACCCCTCGATTGACTAACTTTCCTAGTAGATTCCATGAGTCACATAGTTCGGGTGTTCCATTCGACATGCATTCTGGATCTACTCAAAGGCGGTGAGGAGGTGCATTCATAAAAGGTAGGTAAGCATGGCCGGGGTTTCTTGGGGTCGATGGAGCTCCTGGTGAACGAACGTCGCCTCACATATCTAGGGACCGGCTTCGGGATTTGACCCATTATGACGAAACCATCCTTAGGGCGTGAATCATGGTATTGGCGAAAGCAAGGTAAAGATCGTGTCTAACCACCCTCTGCCGGCCTTCCAAGGAAGAGGGCTAATCATTGTGGCATTAAGAGAAGTTTAGTACGTGTGGGTAAAGTTGTACACCCCTACAGGGTTAAATCTTTTCGAAAAGTTATGTTCACGGTTATGAATGCTCGGTGACCGAATTCTAAAATCATAGAGAACTATAACCTAATAATAAAACTTGGCAGATCAATGTGTGCTAAAGGATGCTTCCTCATGGGTACGAGGGGGTGATCCTAGATAGGGATCAGATGATGATGGCTTGGTGGATATCAAAAGATGATGATCAATATTTCAGAGATGTCGCACTCTTATTCCCTTTTAAATACTCTAATTACACGAGTTTCTTCTCCCTCTTGTTTTATAAACAAAGATGGCTTTACACAAAACAACTCTACCATCCATAAATCTTTCAGAGTACACCCTGTACTCACCCTTGATTTGTTGATACTTTTCGCAGAGTAAGTGTTCCCCTGAAGACATGTTCCATACGACATCGACACCGACGAGTAGCTTGGGGTTCCCGGCCGGCAGCCTGGAATCTATGGGCTGGGACGTCATAATTATGTTTCAGGCCTCTTAGGCCTTTTGTTAAGTTTGCTATACTTAATAGTATAATTTTCCTTCCATTGTTTGGTGTTTGTGGTAAGTGACCTCTACTTGTAATATTTTGGTTCTCTTCTCAGTTATGAGCTTGCTGTAATATTTTTGTGTCATAGGGTCCCTGATGTGTTACCGATTCTTCACTGTATATCCTCGAGCTAAGGTTAAGCTTATGTAAGATGGAGGTCTAGGATTTGTTTAGCCCTAATCCCAGGGGTTTCACAAATCAATACCAACACAACTTTATTGCAATAAATGGCACACATGCCATGTCCAAAATGACATTCATAGTTTACTTTGTCCAATCGCGACACACTTATTAAATTACTATGTATAGAAGGAACATAAAGAACATCTGTGAGCAAGATTATTGACCCATCGGCAAGCTCCAAGGATATGTCACCATCGTCCTCAATGTTCGCTTGGACTCCATTTGCGACTTCAACGCGTGCTTAGTTTCTTTTCATAGTCCTTGTCGAATGGAATCCCTGTAAAGGATTTGCAACATGAACAGTTGCCCCTGAGTCAATCCACCAAGTAGATTTTGAAAACTGTGTATTACATGGATTCATTTACAAATGAAACTATATTATTACCTTTCCTTGCCATTAGCTCCTTTATAAAAATAGAGCAATCTTTCTTGAAGTGCCCTTTCTTACCATAGTGAAGGCAAGCATCTTTATCAATGTTCACTGGCAGGGCAGGCCTATACCGAGAATGATAGCGCATGGGATCTTATGTGTGTGGCTTAGAAGGGGAGCCATGGTTGTTGTGAGTGAAGGGCCTTTTCTTATTGTCCTTCACTAGGTTCAATGAACCACCATTCTGGGCTTTGAGCCTCGCCTCTTCTTGAGCGCACATGGCGATGGCCTATTCTATGTCCCATTTTTTAGGGGCCATGTTGTAATTCACAACGAAGTTGTCAGACTATTGGGGCAATGATGACATCACCAAGTGAACAAGCAGAGCAAGCTTTAGCTCCATATCAGCATCCATGGTCTTCAATTTTGCAGCCATGTTGCTCATCCGGAGTATATGCTCCATGATGCTGTGTCCACCGCCGTGGTACTTTTCAGTCACCAGCTGCTTTAGCAGCTAGGAAGATCCAGTGAACTGGATCTTTATCTTTTTTAAGTACTCCGCGACGAAAGTATAATCTATGATGGAGCCAACAATAGCTTGCTCTATCGTGTTCATTACAAATGCCATGCATTTCTTTTTGGCATTCTGCCACTTTCTGTTTTTGAAAGTATAGGACATCTCCAATGGAGCATAGTCCCTTTTTTTCTCCCATGCCGCATCATCATAAGCAGCCTCTCGGACTGGCTCTGTTGGCTTTGGAGGAGGCTTGGTCTCAAGGACCCAATCCACCTCAGTGCAAATGAAGTCCATATCCACCTTCTTTCTCCACTCGGAGTAGTTGTCACCTCTAAGTGTGGGGACATCCTTGATGCAACTCATCAAGTAATACCATCCTTTTCTAGTTCTCTAGCCCCAATTTCTGTCTCTCCCCCGGTAGCTTTCACTCGCAGCAGCTGCGGCGGCGCTATGCCCCGTGCTGGCGAGGAGGTCGCGCCGCTCGGCGTCTAGCCTGCGATGAGCCCCTCCCTCTCATGCAGCGAGCTATTGCTCCTTCATTCTTTCTGTCTACTGAAACCCCAGCCCGGAAACTAATCGAGGAGAAGCAGCAGCAAGCGATGGCGCCCCCTAGCCCTTTGATGGAGCGCACATCCAACCGACGATGGGTGTGTTGCCGTCAAATGGCCCAGGCGATGGCTCCCTGTGCCGGCGCACAGCCGGCGACCCTTGCCCCCCTTTTTTTTATTCGGAAACTCTGTTTTGATTCAGGTTCGGGAGTTGGGGCCCGGACCGCGAGATCAACCTAACAATCTGTGCTAAAAGAAATAAGTTTTTACATTCATAATTAACATGGTCGTGGCAGACCATATCTCACTGCAAATAGCACAATGAAAATTAACATAAAATGAAATTCATAACATCAGTGCTTGTAGTATGCCGAGCGGGAAGGAAAATCTACTGGAAATCATTGGGTGCCCTTTTCCATCAAACAGACAATACACCAACGAAATTAACCAATAGTTCAATAGTTTTAGTGCTTGTATATCTGTAGTAATAGCAGCCTAGCAATGACTGCTTAATTTTATAACTTAATTCCATAAAATCTCATGCTATGTTGCAACAATGAACTCAAAAAAGGGAGAAATTTTCTTCCAGTAAATCGATCAAACACCCTATTTGCATGTAACACAGAAGACAATCCTGACCAAACCTGATAAATTGAAAGCTCGATGCCTCTAAATAAGTCACCTGGGTATACCTCAGGCTGCAAAAACAGCGGGCACTAACAAACGTCGGGTCGCCGGTGGCTATTGTGGAGCGTCGTGACCGCTGATGCCAGTGATGAAAGGAGATTTGCGACACCATATCTGAGTGCTCATGGATGGAATATGTTATGGAAGAGATGGCTGCAGAAGTGCAAGTCTAGCCAGGCGGCAAGAATGACGGCGGTAAGCCTATTGTGCAGGGAAGTGAACGTTGTGGACAAGAGTATGAGGATGAGGCAGCTAAGGGCATTTTCACTCGGCCGACCCATTCGGTCCGAGTGTGTCCGAACTTGTCTGCGCGGACGTGCGTGGCGTGCGCGGCGCTCCAGTGGGCCGACCATTCGGAGAGACACGTTCGGTTCGACCTATCCATGCATCTAATCTGGGGATTGGTTGTGTCGGCCTGGGCCCGCGCGGACAGCGCGGATGTCCTGCTCGCGCGTGCCACAGGCCCACCCGTCAGCCACCGCTTACCGGCGGCATTGATTCAGACGCGGTCAGCAGCACCGATTCAGACGCAACCGCGGCAGCGATTTAGAGGGAAGGATGACTGGCGGCAGCCTGCCTATGCCATTACTGGCGACGAGAAGGCACGCTGACCCACTGGGCAGCGCCTTCGTTTCCGCACTAGCATTGATGGCGAAGGAGCGGGAAGCTGTGCGTGTTCACGGGCGGCTGGGATATTTAACCCTGCGCCCATCGGTGCCGCCCTCCACACCTCTTGCCATCGCAAAACCCTAGCCGTCGCCGCCACCGCCAACGATGATGACACCGTCGTGGCTTAAGAGGAGCAAGAACGACCACGAGGCATCTGGCTCTAACAGCCGGCGGTCTCGGCTGCTGGCCTTCCTCCACGGAATGTCCTTGCCGCCTTTGTCGCGGCTAGAGGAGTTTCGGAGGGACCCCGTGGGGGACCGCAGGACCACCGCACCCGGCGGTACTATCGCATCGGGGAGTGCGAGTGCCGGTGGAGGGAGGGTCGCGGCATGCAGCACACGGATGTCTCCCTCCCACCGGATGGCACCTCAACCGAGTGTTGGGGATATACTTTTCGGGTATATCCACAGGACTCGCTGACCAGGGTGGCCCACCAATGGGTTAGAGCTTTTCTTTACGGGCGGCCCAGTCAGAAAAAGAGGAGGAGTCAGTTCCTGCTATGACAAGTCCCAGAAGAGTTACCGACTTAGGCCTCTAGTATTACTTGTAGTCCAAGTTGTACATAGTTACCGACTCTGTAACGTAGCCGGATAGGTCTCTCCCTGTAACCCTAGGCCCCGGTGACTATATAAACCGGCCCTATGGGAGCCTTTAGGACACAACAAGAACACAACAACCACAACCAACTCGCACAGGCGAACCTCTCTTTTAATCCATTGTAACATTTGGCTTGCGCAGCCGGATAGGTTGCTAGCAGAAGTAGGATCTGATCACCGCAGTCGGATCTGAACTTGGGAAAACTTGTGATCACCGCTCCTGGAACATCCGACATCTCACACCCCATCCTTCCAACGCCACTAGGACCCCCTTGTGGCGTACTTGTCAACAATCTGACGATAGTTGGCACCCACCGTGGGGCAGGTGACCTTTGGAGCATCGTTCCAGGCAGAATCTACGCATGCAGGAATTGGCGAAACAATCGCCATGGGTCACATGGTCTACGCCAGTGATGTCCCTCTCATCCTCCTCGATGAGACTTGGATTCCGACTTCGAAACCCGTGACAACTTACATGATCATGTCAATCGGCGAGATCGATATTTATCTCGGTTTCACTGAACCCGCCCAACCCACCCTTGAGGTGACGACCATGGCGGAAGAAAAATCCGGATCTACTTTGTCCGCAGATGCGGAAGAGTTCAGGGTCCCGGAGAAAATCAAACCCACCCAGCCCACTCCTGAAGTGGAAGAAGAGGTGGAAGAAGAATCTAGATCCGACCTCTCAAGCGAGATCGGATACACAGACGAGGAATACATCCGCTACGGATCCAGCTTTGCTGACGTCGAAGCAGAAACCAAGTTATAAAAGTACCTCAAGAACATGAACAAGAAGAAGCACTGTTTCGTATACCACATAAGCACTGACTCCCCAGCGGAGTCAATCACGTCGCAGGAGCTTCGAGACATCGACAAAGAGATAGAGGAGTACGAGCAAGAGAATGTCTCTAGACAAACGCCAGGTGAGACGGAAACTCCTCCTAGTCCATATGATAGCATGGATGAAAGCTACACCTCACAGGATGATATGGACACCAGACATTCCTCCAAGGTCTACACACCAACCATGAAGGAAAGTACCGACGGGAGTTTATCCCCCGGTACCATACCAAAAGCCATCTTTGCCCCTGGTACGCACGTTAAGGCTATTGGGCAGTCAAAGAAGAAGAAGAAGAAGAACAAGAATCTGACACCAGCAGAGCCGGACGTCGAGGAAACCAACGAAGAAAAAGTTGATGAAGAGATCGAAATGGAGAATTAGGACGGAGATCCGATTAATCCCACCCCGATCGATCCTCCTATAGATGGGCACGTTTTCACCAAGGGTGCACGCGAAATCTACGGAGATGCTCTAACAATTCCAATCCCAACAGCTTTGGATCTTACGCCAGAGGCACTGGAGAAAAGGGTTCATGACCTGGAAAAGAACCGCTTGTTTCTACTTGAAGAGGCCGCGCGCCTCGTAGAGATGAGATAGCAGTTATACAGTGATCCTGCCAAATATCAGTCAGATTTCAAACGACATCCAAACAAGACAAGGGGAGGTCCGTTTCTTGCAAACAAGAATCCGGATATCCACAATGATCTATTCGACGAAAAAGATGGAGAGAAAATACGAGTCTATAGCATGCCGGTGGAAAACACTGCTGCAGCTCGAGCCATCCTCGCCAACAATCCGTCTCCACAACAGGTCCAGCAGTGCGTCGCATTGTTGGACAAAGGATTAAAGCAGCAGAAAACGGCGGCGTCATTTAGTGGCAAGATGGCCTCAAAGTCTGAGTTTTGCCACACTAGAGCTGACCAAAGGGCTGACATAAGACTCCGTATGGATAAGAATCAGTGTTATCGTCCCCGTGGAGAAGAAGAAAATTACAGGACCGGCTCCAATAGCCACTCCCGCCGGCCGGCACGTGACTGGGCAAGAGTTATTCCGTTTATGGCTGAAGACGCCATCAGGGCAATGGTTCCTCATCAGGATGATAGTCGGCAAAACAATCCCTATAGAGAAGACCAGGAAACACGCCGCCAGCGAGAGGAGCAAGATTGGCTAAGGATTCCACCACCGAGCCATCTTGCTGGCAACGCCGGACGAAGAGATGATCCGGATCATCCTGAATCTAGTAGGGAAGATGCCCGAAGAAATAGGCATCGGAGTCAGCATAATGAGGCTCCACCGCCACCACCAAGAAACCCAGCCGGAAATAATCTACCAGGGCCACCATCGCCCCCCAACAGTGACCATGAAGGATCACTTCGTAACCATGGGAGCCGCAGGGGCCGAGGCGGCAATGGTGAGAGAAGAACAAGAAATCCGACTCCACCATGCAGAAGCCGCGAGCCTCCAAGGCGCAGATCTCTCTCGCCAAACGATGCTCGCCATCGCATCAAATCAAACATAGAGGCGCGGCGGTACGAGGAAGAAGATGTGTACGTAGGACCCAAATGCTTTGGACCGTGTATACATCAGACACAATTTCCGGTTGACTTTGGCATCGCCAAACACATTCAACCCTATGACGGACAGCTCGGCCAGATACTTGGCTCCAGGATTTTTTCCAGGCTTGTTGCATCGCCAAAGGAGGAAACAACCTGGTTGCAGTTCGATATCTCCCACTGATGCTGAGGAAGACGGCTCGATCATGGCTCAATGAACTGCCAGAGAATTCAATTCATAACTAGTATGATATGCAAATTGTGTTCTTTTAAACTTCGAGGGAACATACAGGAGGCCCTGCTGAAGGGAATATGTCCTGAGAGGCAATAATAAATTGTTTATTATGTTTATTCCAAGTATATGATAGATGTTTATTTTGCATGCTATAATGGTATTAATATGGAAACATTAATACGTGTGTGTTTAATAAACAAATAGAAAGTTCCTAGTTATGCCTCTCTCATAAACTAGCTCGTTGATTAACAAGATGATCAAAGTTTCCTGATCATAGACATTGCATGTTGTTAATAACGAGGTCACAACATTAGTGTAATGGTGTGATGAACATTCATCCGAAGTATAGCATTATGATCAAAGTCATTGAGTTTATATTGCTATAACAACTTACGAAGTGATCTTAATCCTTAGACCATGAGATCATGTCAATCACTAACACCAGAAGAGTATCTTGATGACATCAAACGTCACACCGTAACTGGGTGATTATAAAGATAGCTTCAGAACTACTAAAGTGTTATGCTGAGGGTCATGGATCAAGAGTGTAATTTGTTCATCCCGATGAAGGATAGATATACTCTGGGCCCTCTCGGTGATATCACATTGGTTAGCTTGCAAGCAAGTGATTTGATCACTAGAATATTATATCGCGGGAATGAGAAAAGAGTGCATGTCGTTAATGGGATAAAACTAGGTATGGAGATACCGATGATCGAATCTCAGACATGTAATATATCGCGAAACAAAGGGATTAAGATACTAGCGTAAAAGGTTCTGACGATCACAAGAAAGTCATCGTTGAATGTGTGGGAGTCAGTATGGGTCTCCCGATCCCGCTTCTATTTATTGATCATAAAAGGGTCTCGATCATGTCCGCATTATTCGGGAACCGTAGGGTGGCACACTTAAGAGACACCGACATCCAATTGGAGAAAAAGTTTCATGTCGAAAAGAATAACAAGCGCATGAATTTATTTCACTATATACCGAAACAGGTTTTCGGGTGAAGTTGCAAAAAGTGTTTTTGCATGTGAAATGAAATACTAGCAAGGGGTTATATGTGAATGTTTTTCGTTAAAGTAATTGACAAAATTGTGAATAAATAAAAGGAGTTTTATTTAATGAGAGTTTTCATTAAATTTGGTGGAAATTTAATGGGAATTTGAGTTGAGGGAATTGAAAGGCATTTGAGTGAGTGGAGTGTCCACCCACATGAATGAAGGAGGGGAGGGGGCAGCCCCCATGGCCGGAGGCCACCCCCTTGGGTACCCCCCCCTCCTATAAAAGGAGCTCCTCTCCTCTCTCTCACTTACACCTCCTCGTGAAGGATCTCTCTCCCCCTCTTGTATTTATCCCCCATGTTCTCGGACTAGCGAGATACATGTTCCCGGTGGCTATTCGGCAAGAAAGAGTTGTTCTTCCGCTGCATCGCTGGACCAAGGAGGCGGAGGTTGCTCGGTGCCTCGTATGTGTGTGCGAGGACGGATGCGCTGCTGATTTGTGGCGCTAGGACTTCCTCTCGATCTTGAGATCGGCAAGAGATCGTCTACATCAACCACGAGTTTTACTCGTTAAGATTTGAAGGTCTTCAAGGGTATGTTCTCTACGGATATACATCCTCCCGTTGTTTGTATCTAGTAGATAGATCTTGGTACATAGTTGTTCCCATCGTAGGAAATTTTGTGTTTTCTATGCTGCGAACCCTAAAGTGGTATCAGAGCCGGATCTATGTGTAGATGCTTTACACGGGTAGTACACATATGAGTATGTGGGCGATGATGATCATGTTATTGCTTCTTAGTTGTATTTTGGATATTGTTGGCATAGTGGGATGAAGCGGCCCGGACAAACTTTACATGTCCTCGCACATGAGACCTGTTCCACGCTTGACATGCAACTAGTTTTGCGTAAGTGGCTAGCGGGTGTCTGTCTCTCCTACTATTGTCAATATCTAATTTGCAACGAGTTGTCAACAATTTGGTTATCCTCGTTGTGGTTCATGCTCGTAGGTATGAACGGTTTTATCTTTTAAAGCCCTAACCAACGTAAAACTTGCAATGGATAAATTAGAGGCGTCTAGTTTAGATTGTTGGGCTATTGTTTTGATATGGTGATGTTGTAAGTAGAAGTATGAGATGATACTCTTACAACACTCATAACGTGTAAGTACCATAGACCTTGGCCTTACACATAGAGGTATGATAGTGATCATACCAAGGAGCACATGATGGAGATCATATGCAGGAACCATATCATTTCAGTTACAAACATGTGATGTTTAATTGCATATTATGTTGCTTGTTTGGCGTTTTATTAGCATAATAAGATGATCCCTCATTTAAATATCAAGATAAGTATGTGTTCTTCCTTAAGTATGCACCGATTATGTTTCGTCGCTCCAAGACATCACGTGCTGATCGGGTGTTCTTGGATCCACGACCATGTTATGGGTGTAAGGCAGTTACACACGCGAATACTAAGGTTCTTACTTGGAAATCCTAGCATGTACAGACATGGCCTCGGAACACGGACTGAAAGGTTAAGCATGAGTCATATGGTAGATATGATGCCCATTTGATGCTCGCCTTTGAAGCTACACCGACTCACGTGATGATCGGACTTGGTGTAGTGGATTTGGTTCATGTAATCACCAAAAAGGCACGAGGGATGTCATTTTTGAGTGGGAGTTCATTCGTAATGTGAATTAGTTGAACTCAATCTATCATAAACTTAGTCTAAACTTTACAAATTCTGTTGTAGATGGCATCACCTGCTTTTAATTTCAATGTGTTCATGGAGTAAGAGAAACTTGCAACGAACGGTAGCAACTTTACCGAATGGGCCATGAATTTGAGGATTCGCCTCTCTGCTACAGAAAAGCAATATGTGATAGAAGCGCCGCTAGGCCCCCCACCGTTCGATGATGCCCCTGACGAGGAGAAGAATGTCTATCAGACTCGTCAGGAGGACCACAACTTAGTTCATTGCGACATATTGTATGGGCTAGAGCCAGAACTTCGAAAGCGTTTTGAAAACGGCAATGCTTTTGATACAATGGGTGAGTTGAAAATGATTTTTGACACACATGCCGCAGTAAAGAGCTACAATGATTTAGAAAAGTTCTTTAGCTGCATGATGGAAGAGCATAGCTCCGTAAGTAATCATGTACTCAAGATGTCGGGTTACGCCGATAAGCTTGTGTCCTTGGGAATATCGATTCCCATTGACTTAGGCATCCTATAAGAGCTTCGTAATGAACTATAATATGCAAGGCATGAAGAATTCTCTCCCTGAGCTTCTGTCAATGCTTAAAACTGCAGAAGTGGAGATCAAGAAGGAACATCAAGTGTTGATGATCAATAAGAATACTGGTTTCAAGAAAGACAAGAAGGGAAAACGGAAGGGAAGTAAGGGCGGAAAGCCGTTTTCCGTGCCTAAAAAGAAGCCCTGAGTTGGACCTAAGTCTGATACTGAGTGCTATTATTGTAAGGGGACTGGCCACTGGAAGCAAAAGTTCCCCAAGTATTTGGAAGACAAGAAGGCCGGCAAGGCAAACAAAGGTATATATGATATATATGTTATTGATGTGTACTTGACTAGTACTCGTAGTAGCACCTGGGTATTTGATACCGGTTCAGTTGCTAATATTTGTAACTCGAATCAGGGGCTGCGGAACAAGCGATGGCTAGCAAGGGGTGAGTCAAGATGCGTGTCGGCAATGGATCAAGTGTTGATGTGATCGCCGTCAGAACGCTAACTCTCCACTTACCGTCGGGATTAGTAATAAACTTGAATAATTGTTATCTAGTGCCTGCACTGAGCATGAACATTGTATCTGGATCGTTTTTGATGCAAAGTGGTTATTCATTTAAATTCGAGAACAATGGTTTTCTATTTATATAAATGATATATTTTATGGTCTTGCATTGATGATGAATTGTTTATTTCTGTTGGATCTCGATAATAGTGTTACACATATTCATAATGTTGATGCTAAAAGAATTAAACTTAATGATGATATATCCGCATATATGTGGCACTACCGTCTAGGTCATATTGGCGTTAGACCGGAACATCCCAAAAATCATGATTTCAAAGTTTGCATAGCATCCATGCATTCATAATCATTTTAGGATCATTTTCAATGTTCTTTCAAAAACAGAAGCATTTGGGTTCAGTATTTTATGCAGGCAAGGCATTAGCCTTATTGCTACCTTATAAGAAGGAAGACCTTGTTTTGATCAGTAGTGAATTGATCCTATGGTTGATTGATGTTTTCCAAAGCTTGGACAAAATTTTCAAAACAAAGTATGAATTTAAAACCATTGATATGTCTTTATTAAACAATTGATAAAGGCATTGTTTATTTTTAATTCCAATGTGCCAATATATTTCCAAGTTTTCAACATTGTTCTGTAGACAAATGTGTATTTGTTCCACTTTACAAAAGTCCACAAGAGGTTTGAATTAAAACTCATTTGGAATTCATTTGAATTTGGTTCCTAAAAATCAAAATAGAAATAGAAAAAGATTAAAGAAATAGAAATGGGCTGGCGCCAGCATTTTGGCCCAGCAATAGAACCAGCCCACCCGGGCCAGTCCCCTCTACCCCCTCTCTCACCCGCGCGGAACGTACCCCGCAGCCACTGACGCTGGGCCCTCTCCACGTCAGCGTCGTCTTCCCCGAATTCGCACGCAGACGCCGCTCCGCCGTTACCTCTCTGCAGTGATGCCGCGTTTAAGCCCGGCGTAAATCCCATTGATTGGCCGCGTGATAGTTGCCCCTGCTCTGGCTACTTAACCACCTCCCCACCCCGCTCTTTTCCCCTCAATCAGCACCACCAGAGCGCCGCCAGGCTCCCCAAATTTCACCCAACACCGCCACGACACCGAGGAACTCCGGTGAGCCATCACGGTGAGTCCCGAGCGCGCCTTGCCTTTTGGTTCACACGAGTTGCTTCGCAATCATCCTGCGCACCTTCTCATGCTCTCCTTTTGTTCTGAATCGCCCTAGGTCGTCGCCCTCGTCAACCTATGGAAACGACCGAAGCTTGACTCGACTCCGATGAGCCATTCCGGTGAGCCCCGTCTTCTCCTCTGTCTTTGGTTCACGCAATCATGTCCGCCAGTGCCTCGCGCATCTTTTAACGTTCTCCGTTTGAATCCTTGCGCCCCAGAACATCGTCTTCGACTCCGGCAGTGAGCACCCGACGCTCAGATGAACTCCGACGAGGTCCTGGTGCTGTGTCTGTGCGCCCCGACCCTGCCAGTCAACACATTGAGTATCTCCGCGTTCTCGCGATCTTGGTAAGCACTAACACGCCACCCTTACCCCTCTGGCCTCGCCGGCGTGTCACCGCCAGAACCGTCGCCGCCGCGGGAACCATTTGCACCGCTGATTTCTGGTCAGATCGATCTGATCCATCGAATTCAGATCCAAAGGCCACAGTTAGATTTTGATCCAAACGGTATGATTAGATCTAGGCCGTGCTTAGTTAGTTAGATCCAATGGCCCGCGAGTGTGATCAAGTGCGAAGCGGTATCGTCCAATCAGGAAGCGCCGCTTGGACTGGGTTTTGATTTAAAATCTAGAATTAGATCTATTAGTTATTCAAACTTGCAAAATTCATAACTTTTGATCCACACGTTCAAATTTTGTAAAATTTATATTATTTGAATCAGGAGAAAGAATTCTATCCAATTATGCACTTTGTATAATAAATTGCATCTGTAAAATGGGTTGTTTTTGCAGACACATTTATAAGCTTATTTTGTATATAAAAATTGTATGTAAAATGTTCTAACGGCCAAATTAATTTTAATTAGTGTATAATTGTTTTCCTTATGACTCAGTACTTTTCCAATTGTCTTGTTTGATTTATAAAATCATCACATGGCATTTGCATGCATTCATATATTTTTGCTTGTTTATTTTGATATGTGAATTTGGTGCTATCATTTTATGTGTAGATTTTGGTGCTAGTGGTGATTGTGATTGTGAGGATTGTTGCTACTCTCCAACTACGAAGGCAAGTGGTGCTTCATATTTTTGTCCCTATATTTTGACTATGCATTAGAAATATTTTGTATAGTCTTGCATGAGTATTTTGCTAAGTATCTATATGCTATGCTTAGGAAATCCTAGTAGTTGTAGAATTGTTAAAATTTTCTCTAAGTTAAGATACTTGCTATTGCCATGCTTAGCCTAGATAGTAGTAACCAAGGGTGGAATATATACATGCTATGGAAAAATATTGCTAAGTCTTTGACTTATGTTTTTGCTTAATAAAACAACTAAGTGGATGAAACACCTGGGTGGAATGGTAATTGCTTGGTGGTTTTTGGTTGAGTGGTTATACAAGGCCCATTTCTATGGTCTACCTTGAGTATCTCACTTGTAGATTGCCACCCAGGAACAAAGGGATTTGAGATGCAAATGTTAATAAGCTTCTAGTGCAGCCACATGGCATTATGGGCTCTGCCTGGATCATATAGGTTGCAATAACTTAGCCAAATGGACAGTTTGTGGTAGGGGATTGATAGGTTTGGAGCGCGTCCATTTTGGTATAAGGGAAGGCTTCTGAAAGGTCCTGTCTTGGTGAAAATCAAGTCTTGTGGGGAAAGTTCACAACCTCGGCAGATGGAAGAAACTAAGTACTTAGCCGTGTCCCCGCTAATGGACAACTTGAGCATAAAGACATGGAAGCTATCAAGAATCTCCTCATCCTAATTTTCTAAGTTAAAACTTGTGGTTAAACAAGGGTGAAGGTTCACCAATTTCTATTGGTGGTTCCTTGGGAAAGTTTTTGCCAAACAAAAACTTATTGTTTTCATCTAATAGGTAAAACCTATTTTTGAGCAAAGCAAGCCTAAGCTACACTTAGCCAAATTCATGTAGTAACTAGATGCTAATATTCTACTAAGGTATCACTTGCCAATACTATTCCAATGTATTGACCCACTGTGGTTGTAACTTGTGATGTTGCAGGTTACTCTGATGATGATTAGGGGTTATGAGTCTACACTCAACATGCTTGCCTGTGGCACATGAAGATGAAGACTTCTTTTTATATATTGTTAATTTAAACTCTTGTACTAGCCTATGGCTATGGAGTTGTAAAAGACTATGTTATCTCTGGAATGACGATGTAATAATGACCTTTGTTTCTGTGTACTTCATCTTAAACTGTGGATGCTAGCATTGATCCAGGGACTAGAATTGCAATCACAGGGATCTTTACCTTTATAAAGGTGGGATCTTACAGATGGTATCAGAGCACTGTGTTGCCTATAGGATTATGACCCTAGGATTGGATTAGAAACTACTAAGGAAAAAATTTCAACAATTTCCACACTTGTCTTTTCCTTATCGTAAACTTTTCGAATCTTCTTTCTCATCTCTCTTTGTAGAAGAACTCCATCAATGAAGCCGTGAGAAAGGGACCACTCATGACCATGACCTTGGAGTGTGAGACAGAATTCCCCAAGGCCCTCAAGAACCTCATGGTTACCATGGGGATACATGGTGCATCTATGTACAAAGGATTCCCCGTGATGGATGAAGGAGTAGAGTACTGGTGGGTGCAACTTCACTTGTACAAAAACAAGGAAGAAAACTACATGGAGTCAGGATTCTGCATGGTCACCAACTCAGAAATGCACACCACATTCTTTGACTCTGCAAGAAATGCAGCTTGGAATGCTATCAAGGAGCTTGGTGATAGACTCAAGTGCAGAATGCTAAACACCCAAAATGGCCTTAGTGAAGAAAAGAAGCATACCCAAGAGTTAGAGACAACCAACCAACAACTAAGGGGAGACATCATAGACTTAATTTGGGAGTCTTGTGAGAAAGATAGACATATGGCTACTAGGGATGCCCTAATAGCTATTTTGTCTAGTGAGTGAGAGTTGTAACGTACTTTGTTAGTTGGACCACCACATCTATCGTTTTATTTCCAAAATTTGTCTAGGTTATGTTCAACCTTTGATGCTTGTAATTGATTTGTGTATGCCATGACTTGTGAGATTGTTGCAAAAGATATGCTTGTGATATTTTGTCTTGTGATTTTTCTCTATTTATGTTGATTCTAACTTTTTCTATCTTATAAAAAATAGATTCCTACTGTTATTATCAACACGGCCGAGGAGTTCAAGGGAACTCGATTTGGCTCTCGTCTCATTGAGCTCACTAGCGTGCTCAACCTTGCACTCCCTAGCATCATGACGATTCCCCTCACCAAGTTTGAGAGGAACGACCTTTGGGGCTTCAGAGTCACTCAGCCCAGACGCCAAGCAGAGCCAACCACGAAGACCATCACCTTCAAGCTCATGCATGACGACAAGGAGAAAGGCCTAAATGTAGTCATGCAGGAGTTACTTGGGCGCCTGATAGGGAGACACTCCAGGGAGCTTAGAGGTCTTTACTTTCACCCCTTCGGGAGACGCGACGAGTAGGGTGAGGCTATTGAGTTCGAGGATGCTGCTAGAGAGACGGTGGAGCCGATTCGTCTATACCTTCAGGACCTAGAGGTTCTTATTAGGCACCTAGATACTGATAGGACCAACGTCATGCTTAGCAATGACGAGCTCCAGGTGCAGCTTCGTGAGAAGGATAAGCTCTTCGCGGAGCAAGACGAGATAGTCAAGGAAATGGAGGCCAAGTTTGAGAGCCAGGACAGGAAATTCAAGAGCCAGGAGAAGAGAGTACAAGACCGGAACAAGAAGATCCGGGAGATGAAGGAAGAGCTGGAGGCCAAGGACTTCGAGCTCGAGCATCAGCAGGGTGTGATTGAGATACTTCACTCACAGAAGAGGGCTCTTAAGGCGAAGATAGAGGCCTTGACTACCAATGTCGAGGAATACAAGACCCCTATGGAGAATGCAGGTCTTACACTTGTTGATGTGGAGGTTGATGCATATGAGTAGTGATGACTACTCATTTATCTTTCAATTACCGTACTTATGATTATTGAGTCGCAATGACAATCCAAAATGTGGGTGGCTTGCTATGGTGTGTTTACTTTTTCAAACTTGTTGTTTACGTCGTTTGAACCTTATGTTATTTTGATGCTTGTTTTGGTGATTGTCTATGTGATGTATTGTGCATGTTAAGCATCTGTGGTTATCTCATTCTTATCCTTATGAAAACCATAGATGCCTCCTCGATGTGCCAACCCCAACCCAAACAACAACAACGTCATCCCCGAGATGCAGTAGTTGATGATAGCACAGGAACAACTGATGCAGATGATGACCACTTTTATGCAGAATCAAAATAACAACAACAACAATAATAATAACAACAACAATCCGAACAATCCACCAGGATTTGACATGCTCACCAGATTCCTAAGACTGAGGCCTGCGAAGTTCTCGGGAACCACTGACCCAATGGTGGCCAATGATTGGCTACGTTTGGTGAATAAGGATTTGGTAGCTGTCGGCTGCACCAACGAAGAGAAAGTCAGGTTTGCAGCACATCTGTTGGAAGGACCAGCAGCCACTTGGTGGGATAACTTCCAGATCACCACTCCCATTGAGGATGTGACATGAGCTATCTTTGAAGATGGATTTCGTACAGCTCACATCTCATCCGGGGTGATGAATTTTAAGAAGAAGGAGTTCCATAACCTGAAGCAGCTTCACCGTAGCGTGGCTGAATATATTGAGGAGTTCAACAATCTGGTGTGTTATGCACTGGATGAAGTTGATACTGATGCCAAGAGGAAGGAGAAATTCCTCGAAACGACTGAACGATGAACTGAATCTGCAGCTATCTGTTTCCTATGACCTAACCTACCAATCACTTTGTGACAAGGCTACCATCTTGGAGAACAAGATGAAACAGGTTGAAAGCAGTAAGAGGAAGCACAGCTCTGACAAGCACAACTCGGGATCGTCTCACAAGCGTTCCCATCATGATGATAGTGGGAGTTCTGGATCCCACAAACATGGAAATTACAACAACCACCACAGCCACAACCGCCATCATGACAACAAGCATCACCGTAGTCATGATAATGACAAGTACAAGAACAACAAGAGTGGACACAAGAGTCACCACAGTTGAGGTGGAAGTGGAATTGGCAGTCAGCCTGCAAAGAGAGATATCAGTCAGGTTGAATGTTTCAAGTGAAGGAACCAACAAGCCTAACCCTTTCCAGAAGGGACAAGTGAACCACATCAATGTGGAAGAGATTTATGAGGAGTCCGATGCTGTGGCTGGTAAGTTCAGACTCAATTCTATTCCAGCACTTGTTCTTTTTTATACTGGTGCATCACATTCATTCATATCAAAAGCATTTGTTGATATAAATGGGTTTCCAACTGAAAATATTGGGTGTCCAATAAAAGTAAGTTCTCCCGGTGGAGATATGATAGTAAGTCTTGGATGTCGTGATCTAGTGATAGAATTTGGAAAGCATAAGTTTCTAGTGAGTCTGATAATCCTAGATTCCCAAGGACTGGATGTAATTTTGGGAATGGACTGGATGACCAAGTATGAAGGAGTACTAGATTGTGCCAATCGTACTGTCGCACTCACAACCCCGGAAAAGAAACTGATAAGATTCAAGTCTAACTTCGAATCAAAAGGGAGTAAGCTAAATTCTCTGAAGGGAGTTAGCATAGACAGTGTACCAATTGTGTGAGAATATCCGGATGTGTTTCCAGAAGAATTGTCGGGAATGCCACCAGATAGAGATGTGGAATTTCTGATTGACTTGCTGCCAGGATCAGGACCAATAGCAAAGAGACCTTACAAGATGTCAGTCGATGAGTTGAAAGAACTCAAGAAACAACTTGGATAACAATTGCAAAAAGGATTTATTCAACCAAGTTCTTCATCTTGGGGAGCACCAGTCTTGTTTGTGGAAAAGAAAGATAGAAGTCAAAGATTATGCATAGATTATCGTTACTCTATGAGGTGACTATCAAGAACAAATATCCTTTGCCCATAATCAATGACTTGTTTGATCAGTTAGAAGGAGACTGTGTGTTCTCAAAGATTGATCTCCGGTCAGGTTATTTTCAGCTTAAGATAAGGGAACAAGGCATACCAAAGACAACTTTCACCACTAGGTATGGATTGTATGAGTACACCGTGATGCCGTTTGGATTGACCAATGCACCAGCTTACTTCATGAATATGATGAACAAGGTGTTCATGGAGTTCCTTGACAAGTTTGTTGTCGTTTTCATCGATGACATTTTGATCTACTCCAAGAGCAAAGAAGAGCATGAAGGACATTTGCGACTGATACTTGAGAAACTTAGAGAGCATAAGCTGTATACCAAATTCAGCAAGTGTGAATTCTGGTTGAATGAAGTTCGATTTCTTGGACACATTGTGTTAGGAGATGGTGTAGCAGTTGATCCCGCAAAAGTGTCAGCTGTAAAAGAATGGGAATCTCCTAAGTTAGTGAAAGAAGTTTATAGTTTTCTTGGGTTGTTTCACATCCCAAAATTTTCCAAATTTTGATATGTGAAAAAGAAATAAACAAAATAAATAAAGAATGAAATTTATGGGGAAAAGAAACTTTTTGCTTGTAATTGGAAACATTAAAAACCTTTTAAACTATTACAAAAGTCCCCCCCCCCAAAAGTACTCCTTAAAATAAAAATAACATTTAACAAAAACCCTAAGATCAAAGCACCAAGATTATCCATATATCTCCTCTACTTCAAAATTTTAATTTGTAAGGTTCCCCTTCAAAATATTTTTCACAAACTTCCTATATTTGAAAATCTATTTTTAATCTTGAGGAATGTTCTCAACTAAAAACCATCTCTACATCTCAACTACTTCATTTACATTTTTCAAACAACCTTTGTTTTGTTTTGAACCAAAAATAAAAGCAAAGAGTCTCGTTTTAAAATAAGCACCATAGCTTATGTGAGCTATTTTAAGATTTTATAAAATTATCCTCTCATATTTTCAAACTTTAATTTATGGTTATCAATGTAAAGTGGAACTAAATCAAATCAAGTTCAAATAAGGAAAGAATCCAAATCATTCCAAATATATTGCCCTGCAACTAGGCCAATATCGCACACACGCAATCGTACAATAATTGACTAATTAATAATTGAGAAAAACCAATATTTCTAAATATATAAAATTTATGTCCTAAAATATTGCCCATAAATTTACGAACCCGCAGAAATTGGAATCAACAAATTCGGAGCTCTAAGTCAAAAGTTATAAAAGAATTAGAATATAGAAAAAATATAAAACGAAAAAAAAATAGAGTAGCCGGCCAGGCACGTACATGAACGAACGAGGGAGCACTTGGTCTTCATTTTCTTTGAATCTAATGCTCCTAAATGACTCTCAATTGCCCTCTTAAATTGCACTAAATGTCCTCTAATTTCTCTCCATATTTAATCTTCTTTAATCCAGACCCACCATCCTCCTATATAAACCTCACTCCACGAAAGTTCAAAGTTTTAAACTCATCATACCTCCATTTTCGTCCAAAATTCTCTCCAATCTTCTCCACCCAAATAGACCTTCAAAACAACCTCGGATCGCGGTGGCTTGAAGACGGAAGTTGTTCCCCTCGTCAAGACGGTTCCATTCACACTGGTTTCACCTCGTTTCGTTCATTGAGCAGAGAGAAAAACACGGTCAAAGATTTAGATCTTAGAAGGTATAATCCATTTTACGCCCACCTCGTTGCTCCAAACACAATTTCCTTTGAACAGTAGATAGATCTAGTTCTTATCTACAACTTTCATGTAGAAAGTTTTTCCATCCAAGAAACTTTTTCTGTAGTCAATCTGACATCATCATGACATCAGTGTAGTCAACAGTCAACTCAGTCAGATTAGTAAAAGTCAATTTCAGTCAATTCCCGAGTTTGACTTTTCCAGATTTTAGTACAAACTCGTATAATTCATAGAAAAAGATTTAGAAGTACAAAAATTATAAATTTGGTATACTTGAAAAGCTGAGATTCTGTAGAATCCGTTTCAACAATAATATTACTTATTATCTGTACAAACATTTGATTTATAAATTAAATGGTTTAATTGGTCATTTTCACCATAAAAATTATATCTTTAGTTCTGTATATCCAAATTTAGCTAATAATATGTATACGGATTCACAAAAACGAGTAGAACACGGTGGAGCCATAACTCGGTATTTTTGATTCTGTTAAAATCACATTTTATACATAACCATTTGTGGAGTATTTTGAATATAAAAATTGTTATGTAAATTATTTTTAAGTAAATCCTTTTGCAAATGGTTGTGAATTGAACCCTCTGTACAGTAAAACCGAAATATAATTTTATTCTAGTATAAATAAGAACATGTCAATTATTTAATAAGAATGGTCTTTCCAACCGTTAGAAAATGTTGCTAATTCCTACAATTGCACAAATGGTTGCATTTGTAATCTTGAAAATAATTGCTACAATTGCACAAATGGTTGCATTAGTAATGTTCAGAACCTTGTTATAAAAATTTGTACAATAAAAATTGCCATCTTGCATGATTTTTGTGTTACCATTAGTGTTGATCTTGTGTATGTTTTGTCTTGGTTGTTTTGCTTGATAGATTGTGTTGATTTTCAAGTGTGTTATTTAGAAGAGTGTACCAACACCACCAAATACTAAGACAAGTGACACTATCATCCATGTCCTACTATTTTCACTACAGTTCGTGGTATTTTTGTAGTATGCATGATAGGGATACTATATTTCTATGCTATGCTATATCCTATTAAGATATCCTTATATCTTCCTTAGTGAAAACAATGTAGTTGTAGTATGCTTAGCCCTTCTATATATATTGGGATGGGATACATGATATGATTATATGAAGTATTGGAAAAATTATATGTCTTATATAATAAAACAAGTACTCAATGAACCACCTGGGTGGAAATAGGATACTCAAGTTTTGGACAAGGTGGAAACAAAGGGAACCATGTTTATATGGCTATCTTTTTGTATGTGCAATAGAAGAAAACCACCCAGGGACTTAGAGATTGAACATGTTTTTCGTACAGTGGCTTTCGTGTACAGCCACATGCTAAATGTGCTCTGGCTTAGTCAACTACATGGTGGAAGACCCTTGCATTGGCATCTTCAGGTTAACTAGAACCGTGTATTGGAAACCTATCCTTACATTGGTGCCTAGTAGACAAGCTAGCATTGTGTATTGGGAGGAATTCTATGGAAAGACTTTGTCACATTCTCGATCTGCCGGTACTCCATTTGGTGTGTACTTATCCAGCGGCCACTGGTGGCGTCAAGACGAGATTGTGTTATGTGGGTAAAGTGTACAACTTCTGTAGAAGATCAAATTCTAAGTACTTAGCCGTGTCCCCGGTTACGGACAACTCTAAGCAACTAAGGCCTAAACCTATGGAAGATCTCGACATTCCAATTTCTCAAAATAAAACTTGATGGTGTCAACAAGGGATTAGAAGCACTTGGAATTTTCAAAGGAGTTCAAAAATATTGTCAAAATATCAAAACTATTTTGAAATGATAGGATAAAATTATATTGCTTTCTGCAAATGAGCCTAAACCCTACTTAGCCAAATATGCGTGTAATGATAGAATCCACTTATTTGTACATAGTAGTGAATCTTGCCAATACAATTCAAATGTATTGACCCTTGTGGATGCAACTTATTATGTTGCAGGTTGTTTTGATGTTAGTGAAGTGTGTTGAATAGGATTACAATGTCTACAACCAACATGATTTCCTGTGGCACTTTGAAGATGAAGGACTCCATGCTATATAGATATTCTGCTGCATTGTAATGAGATAGCCAAATGAGCTATGTAAGATATAATGAATTATTTTATTCCTGGTTATAAAGTTGTATTATGACCTTTGTTTCTAGATATTACATCTTAACTGTGGATGCTAGCTAGTGATCCAGGGACTAGCATTGTAAACACAGGGATCTCTACCTTATATCAGGTTGGGACTTCTACAGATGGTATCAGAGCACTGTGTTGCCTGTAGGATTGTAACCCTAGGATTAGACAAAACCCCTTAGAAATATAGAAGTTGTATTTGTTCCAAAACTCTTTCCTCAACCTTTTGGTTTTCATTTTCTTCGAAGCTAATGCTCCTAAATGACTCTTAATTGCCCTCCTAAATTTCACTAAATGTCCTCTAATTTCTCTCCCTCTTTAATTTTCTTTACTCCAGCCCCCACCCTCCTCCTATATAAACCCCACTCCAGAAAAGTTCAAAGTTTTCAACTCATCATACCTCCATTTTCGTCCAAAATTCTCCCCTATCTTCTCCACCCAAATAGACCTTCAAAACAACCTCGGATTGTGGTGGCTTGAAGACGGAAGTTGTTACCCTCATCAAGACGGTTCCATTCCCGCTGGTTTCACCTCGTTTCGTTCATCGAGCATGAGAAAAACACGGTCAAAGATTCAGATCTTAGAAGGTATAATCCATTTTACGCCCACCTCGTTGCTCCAAACACAATTTCCATTGAACAGTAGATAGATCTAGTTGTTATCTACAACTTTCATGTAGAAAGTTTTTCCATCCGAGCAACTTTTTCTGTAGTCAAATCTGACATCATCATGACATCAGCGTAGTCAACAGTCAACTCAGTCAGATTAGTCAAAGTCAATTTCAGTCAATTCCCGAGTTTGACTTTTCCAGATTTTAGTACAAACTCGTATAATTCATAAAAAAAGATTTAGAAGTCCAAAAATTATAAATTTGGTATCCCTGAAAAGCTGAGATTCTGTAGAATCCATTTATGCTATAATATTACTTATTATCTGTACAAAAATTTGATTTATAAATTAAATGGTTTAATTGGTCATTTTCACCATAAAAATTATACCTTTAGTTCTGTATATCCAAATTTAGCAAATAATATGTCTATGGATACACAAAAACGAGTAGAACACAGTGGAGCCATAACTCGGTATTTTTGATTCTGTTAAAATCACGTTTTCTACAGAACCATTTGTGGATTATTTTGAGTATAAAAATTGTTGTGTAAATTATTTTTAAGTAAATCCTTTTGCAAATGGTTGTAAATTGAACCCTATGTACAGTAAAACCGAAATATAATTTTATTCTTGTATAAACAAGACCGTGGCAATTATTTAATATGAGTGGCCTTTCCAACCGTTAGAAAATGTTGCTAATTGCTAGAATTGCACAAATGGTTGGATTTGTAATCTTGAAAATATAAAATGTTAATAAATCACTTAGTAATGTTCAGAACCTTGTTATAAAAATTTGTACAATAAAAATTGCTATCTTGCATGTTTGCATACTTTGCATGATTTTTGTGTTGCCATTAGTGTTGATCTTGTGTATGTTTTGTCTTGGTTGTTTTGCTTGATAGATTGTGTTGATTGTCAAGTGTGTTATTGTGAAGAATGTACCAACACCACCAAATACTAAGGCAAGTGAAACTATCATCCATGTCCTACTATTTTCACTACACTTAGTGGTATTTTTGTAGTATGCATGATAGGGATACTATATTTCTATGCTATGCTATATCCCATTAAGATATCCTTATATCTTCCTTAGTGAAAACAATGTAGTTGTAGTATGCTTAGCCCTTCTATATATATTGGGATGGGATACATGATATGATTATATGAAGTATTGGAAAAATTATATGTCTTATATAATAAAACAAGTACTCAATGAACCACATGTGTGGAAAGAGGATACTCAAGTTTTGGACAAGGTGGCAACAAAGGGAACCATGTTTATATGGATATATTTTTGTATGTGCACTAGAAGAAAACCACCCAGGGACGTAGAGATTGAACATGTTTTTCATACAGTGGCTTCCGTGTATAGCCACATGCTAAATGGGCTCTGGCTTAGTCAACTACATAGTGGAAGACCCTTGCATTGGCATCTTCAGGTTAACTAGAACTGTGTATTGGAAATATATCCTTACATTGGTGCCTGGTAGACAAGCTAGCATTGTGTATTGGGAGGACTTCTATGGAATGACTTTGTCACATTCTCGATCTGCTGGTACTCCATTTGGTGTGTACTTATCCAGCGGCCACTTGTGGCGTCAAGACGAGATTGTGTCATGTGGGTAAAGTGTACAACTTCTGCAGCAGATCAAATTATAAGTACTTAGTCGTGTCCCCGGTTACGGACAACTCTAAGCAACTAAGGCCTGAAGCTATGGAAGATCTCGACATTCTAATTTCTCAAAATAAAACTTGATGGTGTCAACAAGGGATTAGAAGCACTTGGAGTTTTCCAAGGAGTTCAAATAGATTGTCAAAAGATCAAAAATATTTTGAAATGATAGGATAAAATTATATTGCTTTCTGCAAATGAGCCTAAACCCTACTTAGACAAATATGCATGTAATGATAGAATCCACTTATTTCTACATAGTAGTGAATCTTGCCAATACAATTCAAATGTATTGACCCTTGTGGCTGCAACTTATTATGTTGCAGGTTTGTTTGATGTTAGTGAAGTGTGTTCAATAGGATTATAATGTCTACAACCAACATGATTGTCTGTGGCACTTTGAAGATGAAGGACTTCATGCTATATAGATATTCTGATACATTGTAATGAGATAGCCAAATGAGCTATGTAAGATGTAATGAATTATTTTATTCCTGGTTATAAAGTTGTATTATGACCTTTGTTTCTGGATATTACATCTTAACTGTGGATGCTAGCTAGTGATCCAGGGACTAGCATTGTAAACACAGGGATCTCTACCTTATATCAGGTTGGGACTTCTATAGGTTGGCAGGATACTATAGAAGATTCATTGAGAATTTCTCCAAGGTGGTTAAGCCAATGACGGAGTTGCTAAAAAGACAAGAAATTCGCTTGGACTGAAGGATGTGAACTCAGTTTCCAAGAATTGAAGAAGAGACTAGTGACAGCACCAGTCCTATGCCTGCCAAATTTGGAGAAGGATTTCCAAGTTTATTGTGATGCATCTCATCATGGATTAGGTGCAGTTCTGATGCTAGAAGGAAAAGTTGTGGCTTATGCCTCGAGACAACTCAAAACTCATCAGGTGAATTATCCTACTCATGATTTAGAGTTAGCCTCTGTTGTCCATGCACTGAAAACATGGAGACATTATCTTTTGGGGAAGAGATGTTGTAGCACCCCGGTTAAATCCACTACTAGAAAACCACTGTTGTTTTTATTATGTGCATCATCATGCATTTATTCGCCTAAAACAATTTCCCAAAAGCCTATTTTGTTTTCTAAAGATTTCCCCTCTTTGTTCAAATCAAAACCCTAGATCCGTTCGGATCTTTTATTTGTCTAAAACCTTTTTGCAAATGTTTTATTTTAAAAGAAAAGAAAATAAATAATATAACTATTTTGTTAGGGAGAGGCAGTCCATCCGGTCAGGCCCAAAGGCCCAACTAGACAGACCACCTACTACCCCATATATAAAACCCTAACCTTAGTCCCTCTAAGCCTAACCCTACCCCAAACCCCACCAACCCCCTGCCGCGGCCGCCACCTCCCTGGTGTACACGCACGCGAAACCCCAACCTAATTCAAACCCACACACACAACGCCACCCCCTGGACCCGTCCCCACCCCGCACGTCGAGTGCCATCTGTCCCGCACCCCACCTCTACTACGTTTTCCCCACGTGAGACTCGGGCCCACCCCGTTCATTGCGTTTCCCAAGGAGCAATCACCCCGCAACGGATCCCCACGGTTCCGTCGCGATTGCCCTGCCTCTCCTCGATCCCTTGTCAATCTACATCACTCCTTCCTCTACGGTCAACCGCCGCCGATGCCCTCTGTCGCCGAGTGCGCCATCACGCCTCCTCGAGCAGCGCCGTCGGCCTCGCCTTCACCCCTGTCTCCCCCCCGCCACGCCTCCACCCGGAACCACGGCCGCTGCCTGCATCCGTTCGCAGGCTCCGCCGCCAACCGCCCTCCTCGCCCGATCGACCTCCTCCGCTATGGCCAACGCCCTCATCTCTGACCCCATGCTCTCTGCCCCGCTATGGCCCTCAGCGACGCCTGCCATGACCTCCTCTGTGTACCCTTGCAGAGACACCATCGGCGCCGCCCGGGGTCCTGTCTCCCCTCCTTGTGTTGTCTGCAGCCCGCGGGAGAGCCCCGCTCGTCCGTTTTCCTCCCTAGCATGGCTCCTTCCTACCAGCATAGCGCATGCGACCTGCCGCTGTGTTTATGCAGTTGCGTGTTCGTGTTGTAGTGTGCTGCCTCCACAGCCTGGTGCTGTGATGGTTCTGCCGTTTATGCTTTGTTCGTGTGTGAAGCTGAAGTTGTCCTCTGCTCCAGCCAAGATGTCCGTTTTGGCAATCTCCCCATGCTCGTATACCGTGTTTTCGTTAAGTTTGACCGACGCCAAGATCTTCTATGCCGACGTGTGATGCCAAACCGGAGGGGACATATCGGACCGGTGTCGCCTATTCAAGTCTGCCATCGACCATGAAGTTGGTACCTGAAGCTTTGCCTACATCGACCTCGATGCCGAAGCTTGAAGACGATGGCATAACATTCTGAGAAATCCCTCATAGAGCATCAAGTACTTCTACACGGACGCCAAGACTGAACCGACCCCTTCGAACCCCCAAGATCGTCGAGACCCCTAATGTGTGACCCCTTTTACCGATACCCCTATATTTTTGTAATATATATAATATACTTTTTGCATATTAAATTGTCATGGATGCATACATATTCGTGTGGGTTGGGGGCATTATGCCAATTTACCTCATAATTAAATATGGGGTCCATATGCGGGCAAATCTAGTCTTATATTGGCCTCATTTAAATTTGTATAGCGAACCGGTGCTATCTTTTGTCTTGTTAAGACAACATTTAAAATTACAGGTATATAAACAATATGAACCATCTAATTAAATGTCAGGCCCCGGTTCCACTTAATATTGCCTAATTGCATCGCACCTTTGCCATGTCACGCATCATACATTCATAATGCCCGATCTTTTGCTGTAGTATTAAATAGTGCATACGGTGTTTCTTCTAGTGTTTTGCTTCTTCACGGATTAGGCCGATGAGTTGATACGAGTGTCAACCCGATCTTCGGATGAACCTTCGGCAATGTTTTCAGGCGAGCATTCTCCCCCTTTCTATCTATTTTATATTTCTAGTCTTTATTTCCTCATGTTGATCTATTGCTATCTCTGTTGCGATGCTCTAGTTTTCGTACCCGTGATATCCCTTGCAGCCTTATATTGCCTTGGACACATCCTATTACCTGTTTTTTGGTAGATAGTTGGACTTGCGTGTCGTAGTCACTTGCTCAAGTGTCGGTGCGTGTCATCAAGTACCACAGTTGTTGGAGTAATGCCGCAGTTTAATGTTGGAGATGATTATGCCTTTCATTATCGTTTAATAACTAAAATTGAAAGTAGGTAAATAATGCAGAGGCACAGGTGGGCAATAGATGTTATTTGGTTTTTAACCGTCCACTTGTGTCCCGTAGGACCCCGAGTACTTGATACCTGTTCTTTTAATATTCGCACTATCCGCATGTGGGACCATGAATCCCCCTAGCCAGAGCTTGATTCATACCTTATTTCTTGGGGCCACAAACTAGTTTGGGGCTTTATTACTTTCATGTACTTATGCCATGCTTTACTGCTTTATTTACGATTGCGCGTGGAGCGCCTGTACTGTTTAGGTAAGTGGAATGTTTCCGCGGTATCGAGAAGCCCAGTCACACTTTCGGGTTCCCAGTCGTTTACAGCCATTGACACAAACCTCTGGGTCCGTGTCGGAGCCGGCCAACTTCGTCGCAGGTAGCTTGGTGGGGTGGCCCCCTGAAATATTATATGAATCTTGCAATTTCCCTGTCGTGATGCCTCGTTGGGTTTTCATTTGGTTTTTTCCGAGGTTGATCGTGCGTGTGTTTCTATTTGTGCCCCCTACAGGGTAAAACTTTCTGAAAGCCGTGTCCGCGGTTATGGACGACTTGGAGCATAGTATATCGATCATAGACAATCATAACTAAAGTAGTGCTATAAATTTGACTTTATAATGACTAGTAATCAGCTTCACTACAACAGAATGGTTAAATAAAAGTACCAACAACTACTGGTTTTGGGATGTCTCATGCTATATGTATCTGACTAGTAAGTATTGCAACTACAACGAAATGGTTAACTAAAACTGCCCACTATTTATAATATCAGGATGACTCATGTTATCTATATCTGACTAGTAATTGCCGCAACTATAACAGAATGAATAAAACTGCCAACTGTGTGAGTTCCTCGGTTGACTTCCTCATTTGGTCTCGAGGGGGAAATACCAGGATGGGTATGCTCGGTGATAGTTACAGGTTGGATCCGAATAGGTCTTTCTTATCCCTATCCGATAGCCGCCAGTTGTATTGAGTCTCTATAGGTTGTTTAGTGCATGCTGCGCTGCCGCTTCAGTCCACCATACCTGTGTAGGCGAGGACCACCGAATTCTAGTCTCGCCATGTACTGGCCTTAGTACTGACCGCTCTCTTTTTCCTTTGCCCTTTGTCGGCACCCGTTTTGTTGAAGCAGGTTTGAGATCGACGTCGTTAGCAGGGTTACCCTTCCGGCTTGGCCTGGGCAGGGTTATGGACGCCATTGGTTATTCTTTAGGGCTCTTAGCTTAATTTGCATCTTGTCCGTAGTCGGATGCTGTATCGTTTTAAAGGTGATTTGGATATTTGTATTATACATTTGTATTCTTGACTAGATTCGTTATTGTATATATCTTTTCTATGGATTCCATTGTGGAATATTGTGTAATGATATTACTTCGTTTTCCACCCGCACGAAAGTGCCTGGTGGGCACCTCTAAATCCTTTCTATGCGGGTTTGGCAGGAATCGCTAAAACTTTCATAGGCCGATCCGAGGGTGTTACAGATGTGAAGTGTTCACAGATCACAAAAGTTTGAAGTATATCTTCGCTCAGAAAGAAATCAACATGAGACAAAGGAGATGGCTAGAACTCATCAAGGACTATGGCTTGAGTTTGCAATACCACCCCGGTAAAGCAAATGTTGTAGCAGATGCACTAAGCCATAAAGTATTTGTGAATGGCCTTACTAAGGGAGAGTTGCCAGATGATCTGTGTGCCCAATTTAGAGACCTCGGATTGGAGATTGTGCCTGAGGTACATCTCATGTCATTGGATGTTCAACCCACCTTGTTGGACAAAATCAAGGAAGCCCAAAAGACGGACAAGGAAATTGAAGAGATTAAGGAAAAGATTGGCAAGCGAAAAGCCAAAGGGTTCCATGAAGACGAACAAAGTACTTTATGGTATGGAAAACGTATCTGTGTTCCGCAAGATCTGGAGCTTCGGAAACTAATTTTACAGGAAGCACACAACTCACCATATTCCATTCATCCGGGTAACTCAAAAATGTACATGGATATGAAGGAAAGATTTTGGTGGAATAATGTCAAGAAGGACATTGCCGAACATATTGTTTGTGTGATGTATGTAGTAGAGTGAAAACAGAACATCAGAAACCAGCAGGATTGTTACAACCACTACCTATTCCCGATTGGAAGTGGGACAAGATTGGCATGGATTTCATTACCGGATTGCCAAGGACCAGGTCAGGATACGATTCTATTTGGGTAGTAGTGGATCGCCTAACCAAAGTGGCCCATTTCATACCTGTGAAGACAACCTATACAAGTGCTAAGTTAGCCAAAGTTTATATGAATATGATTGTGTGTCTACATGGAGTACCCAAGAGTATTGTGTCTGATAGGGGAACCCAATTCGCTTCTCTTTTTTGGAGGCAACTACATGAATCATTGGGAACGAGATTGGAATTCAGTACTGCTTTTCATCCCCAGACCGATGAACAGACAGAAAGGACCAACCAGATTCTAGAGGATATGTTGAGGGCATGTGACCTAGACTATGGAACTAGTTGAGATGAAAGTCTGCCTTACGTAGAATTCTCTTACAACAACAGCTATCAAGACAGTATTGATATGGCACCGTTTGAATTTCTCTATGGGAGAAGTGTACTACCCCATTGCTATGGAATGGTGTGGGAGAAAGAAATTTGTTTGGACCAGAACTAATCAAAGAGGCTGAAGAGAAATTCAAGGTAGTAAAGGACAGATTGAAGATAGCACAGTCCTGACAGAAGAGCTACGCATATCCTAAGCATAGAGAAGTCACCTATGAGGTGGGTGATAGAGCTTATCTTAGAGTGTCACCACTTCGTGGAGTGAAGAGATTTGGAGTCAAAGGAAAATTGGCCCGAAGATATGTTGGACCATTCAAGATCCTGAGTCGTAAAGGGGAAGTAGCTTATGATATTGAATTTCCAAAATCATTGTCTGCCGTTCACAATGTGTTTCATGTGAGTCAGCTAAAGAAATGTCATCCAGAGATGGAAGAGCCTTCTTTGAAGGATACCATACCTTTGGAGGAGGTCCAATTGGAAAGTGATCTCACTTATGAGTAAAAACCTATCAAGAATCTTGAGACTGCAGAAAGAGTTACTCGGACAAAGACTATCAGATTCTGCAAAGTTCAATGGAACCATCATACCGAAGAAGAAGCAACATGGGAAAGAGAAGATGACCTACAGAAAGACCACCCTCACCTATTTGCTAGCCAATCTGAATATCGAGCGCGAGATTCACCTTAAGGGGGTTAGATTTGTAACATCCCAAAAATCATGATTTAAAAGTTTGCATATCATCCATGCATTCATAATAATTTTAGGATCATTTTCAATGTTATTTCAAAAACAGAAGCTTTTGAAGGGTTTAGTATTTTATGCAAGCAAGGCATTAGCCTTATTGCTACCTTATAAGAAGGAAGACCTTGTTTTGATCAGTAGTGAATCGATCATATGGTTGATTGATGTTTTCCAAAGGTTGGACAAAATTTTCAAAACAAAGTATGAATTTAAAACCATTCATATGTCTTTATTAAACAATTGATAAAGGCATTGTTTATTTTTAATTCCAATGTGCCAATATATTTCCAAGTGTCCAACACTGTTCTATAGCCAAATGTGTACTTGTTCCACTTTACAAAAGTCCAGAAGAGGTTTGGATTCAAACTCATTTGGAATTCATTTGAATTTGGTTCCTGAAAATCAAAATAGAAATAGAAAAAGATTAAATAAATAGAAATGGGCTGGCGCCAGCATTTCGGCCCAACAACAGAACCAGCCCACCCGGGCCAGTCCCCTCTACCCCCTCTCGCACCCGCGCGGAACATACACCGCAGCAACTAATGCTGGGCCCTCTCCACGTCAGCGTCGTCTTCCCCGAATCCTTGTGCGCAGACGCCGCTCCGCCGTTACCTCTCTGCAATGACGCCGCGTTTAAGCCCAGCGTAAATCCCACTGATTGGCCACGTGATAGTCGCCCCTGCTCTGGCTACTTAACCACCTCCCCACCCCGCTCTTTTCCCCTCACTCAGCACCACCAGAGCGCCGCCAGGCTCCCAAAATTTCACCCAACACCGCCGCGGCACCGAGGAACTCCGGTGAGCCATCACGGTGAGTACCGAGCGCGCCTTGCCTTCTGGTTCACGCGAGCTGCTTCAGAATCATCCTGCGCACCTTCTCATGCTCTCCTTTTGTTTTGAATCGCCCTAGGTCATCGCCCTCGTCAACCTCTGGAAACGACTGAAGCTTGACTCGACTCAGACGAGCCATTGCGGTGAGCCCCGTGTTCCCATCTGTCTTTGGTTCACGCAATCATGTCCGCCAGTGCCTCGTGCATCTGTTCATGTTTTCCGTCTGAATCCTTGCGCCCCAGAATGTCATCTTCGACTCCGGCTGTGAGCACTCGATGCTCAGACGAACTCTGACGAGGTCCTGCTGCTGTGTCCGTGCGCCCCGACCCTGCCCGTCAACGCGTTAAGCATCTTCGCGTTCTCGCGATCTCGGTAAGCACTAGCACGCCCCCTTACCCCTCTGGCCTCACCGGTGTGTCACCGCCGGAACCATCGCCGCCGTGGGCACCAATTGCGTCGCTGATTTCTGGTCAGATCGATCTAATCCATCGGATCCAGATCCAAAGGCCACAGTTAGATCTTGATCGAAACGGTATGATTAGATCTGGGCCGTGCTTAGTTAGTTAGATCCAAAGGCCTGCGAGCGTGATCCAGTGCGAAGCGGTATCGTCCAATCAGAAAGCGCCGCGTGGCCTGGGTTTTGATTTAAAATCTAGAATTAGATCTATTAGTTATTCAAACTTGCAAAATTCATAACTTTTGATCCACACGTTCAAATTTTGTAAATTTTATATCATTGCAACCAGGAGAAAGAATTCTATCCAATTATGCACTTTGTTTAATAAATTGCATCTGTAAAATGAGTTGTGTTTGCAGAGACATTTATAAGCTTATTTTGTATATAAAAATTGTATGGAAAATGTTCTAATGGACAAATTAATTTTATTTAGTGTATAATTGTTTTTTTTATGATTCAGTACCGTTCCACTTGTCTTGTTTGATTTCAAAATCATCACATGGCATTTGCATGCATTCATATATTTTTGCTTGTTTATTTTGATATGTGAATTTGGTGTTATCATTTTATGTGTAGATTTTGGTGCTAGTGGTGATTATGATTGTGAGGATTGTTGCTACTCCCCCAACTACCAAGGCAAGTGGTGCTTCATATTTTTGTCCCTATATTTTGACTATGCATTAGAAATATTTTGTATAGGCTTGCATGAGTATTTTGCTAAGTATCTATATGCTATGCTTGGGAAATCCTAGTAGTTGTAGAATTGTTAGAATTTTCTCTAAGTTAAGATACTTGCTATTGCCATGCTTAGCCTAGCTAGTAGTAACTAAGGGTGGAATATATACAGGCTATGGAAAAATATTGCTAAGTCTTTGACTTATGTTTTTGCTTAATAAAACAACTAAGTGAATGAAACACCTGGGTGGAATGGTAATTGCTTGGTGGTTTTTGGTTGAGTGGTTACACAAGGCCCATTTCTATGGTATACCTTGAGTATCTCACATGTGGATTGCCACCCAAGAACAAAGGGATTTTAGATGCCAAATGTTAAGAAGCTTCTAGTGCAGCCACATGGCATTATGGGCTCTGCCTGGATCATATAGGTTGCAATAACTTAGCCAAATGGACAATTGTTGGTAGGGGATTGATAGGTTTGGAGCGCGTCCATTTTGGTCTAAGGGAAGTCTTCTGAAAGGTCCTGTCTTGGTGAAAATCAAGTCTTGTGGGGAAAGTTCACAACCTCTGCAGGTGGAAGAAACTAAGTACTTAGCCGTGTCCACGGTAATGGACAACTTGACCATCAAGACATGGAAGATATCAAGAATCTCCTCATCCCAATTTTCTAAGTTAAAACTTGTGGTTAAACAAGGGTGAAGGTTCACCAGTTTCTATTGGTGGTTCCTTGGGAAAGTTTTTGCCAAACAAAAACTTAGTGTTTTCAACTAATAGGTAAAACCTATTTTTGAGCAAAGCAAGCCTAAGCTACACTTAGCCAAATTCATGTACTAACGAGATGCTAATATTCTACTAAGGTATCACTTGCCAATACTATTCCAATGTATTGATCCACTGTGGCTGTAACTTGTGATGTTGCAGGTTACTTTGATGATGATTAGGGGTTATGCGTCTACACTCAACATGCTTGCCTGTGGCACATGAAGATGAAGACTTCTATTTATATATTGTTAAGTTAAACTCTTGTACTAGCCTATGGCTATGGAGTTGTAAAAGACTATGTTATCTCTGGAATGACGCTGTAATAATGACCTTTGTTTCTGTGTACTTCATCTTAAACTGTAGATGCTAGCATTGATCCAGGGACTGGCATTGCAATCACAGGGATCACATGAAGAAGCTCCATTCGGATGGACTTTTGGAATCACTTGATTTTCAATCATTTGATACATGTGAGCCATGCCTTATGGGCAAGATGACTAGGACGTCGTTTTCCTGTTGAATGGAACAAGCGACAGATTTATTGGAAATCATACATTCTGATGTATGTGGTCCAATGAGTGTGTCGGCGCGAGGTGGATATCGTTATTTTGTTACTTTCATGCATGATTTGATTAGATACGGTTATATCTACTTGATGAAACACAAGTCTGAAACCTTTGAAAAGTTCAAGGAATGTTAGAGTGAATTGGAAAATCATCATAATAGAAAGATCAAATTTCTACGGTCCGACCATGGAGGAGAGTATCTAAGTTTCGAGTTTATCACTCATATGAAAGAGTGTGGAATTGTTTCACAACTCACACCTGCCGGAACACCACAGCGAAATGGTGTGTCGCAACGTCGTAATCGTATTTTATTGGATATGGTTCGATCTATGATGTCTCTGACGGACTTGCCATTGTCATTTTGGGGTTATGCACTAGAAACTACTGCATTCACTTTAAATCGGGCACCATCTAAATCCGTTGAAAAGACACCAGATGAATTGTGGTTTGGAAACAAACCTAAGCTGTCATTTCTTAAAGTTTGGGGATGCGATGTTTATGTGAAGAAACTTCAACCGGATAATAAACTCGAACCCAAAGCGGAAAAATGCGTCTTCATAGGATACCCTAAGGAAACTATTGGGTATTCCTTCTATCACAGATCCGAGGGCAAGGTTTTTGTTGCCAAGAATGGATCCTTTCTAGAGAAAGAGTTTCTCGCGAAAGGTGTGAGTAGTAGGAAGGTAGAACTCAAAGAGGTTATTAAACCTTCTCTACAAAGTATGGCGAGTAGCGCAGCGCCGGAAGTTGTTCTGGAGTTGGCTTCACCAGTTGAAGAGGGAACTAATGATAATGATCATGAAACTCGAAAAGAGAGTACTACCGAACCTCGTAGATCTAGCAGGACGCGTGCAGCTCCCGAGCTGTACGGAAATCCAGTTATGAATTTCATGGTTGATGAATATGAAGACCCTGCGACATATGAAGAAGCGATGATGATCCCGAATTCCATCAAATGGTTAGAATCCATGAAATCCGAGATGGAATCCATGTATGAAAATCAAGTTTGGAACTTGGTGGACTTACCTCACGACTGAAAGGCCGTGGAGAATAAATGGATTTTCAAAAGGAAAACGGATGCTGATGGTAATGTGAACGTCTATAGAGGTCGACTTGTCACAAAGGGGTTTCGAAAAATTCAAGGAGTTGACTACGATGAGACATTCTCTCCTGTAGCGATGCTAAAATTAGTTAGGATTATGTTAGCAATTGCTGCATATTTCGATTATGAGATATGGCAGATGGATGTCAAAACTGTGTTCTTCAATGGTAATATTGAAGAAGAGTTGTATATGATACAACCAAAGGGTTTTGTCGATCCTAAGGATGCTAACAAGGTGGAAAGCTTCAGGGATCCATCTACGGACTAAAGCAAGCATCAAGAAGTTGGAATCTCCGCTTTGATGAGGTGATCAAAGAGTTTGGATTTGTCCTAACTTATGGAGAAGCTTGTATTTACAAGAAAGTGAGTGGGAGCAATGTGGCATTTCTGATATTATATGTGGATGACATATTATTGATCGGAAATGATATAGATCTTTTAAACAGTGTTAAAAGTTATCTAAACAGCAAATTTTCAATGAAGGACCTAGGTGAAGCGTCATACATATTAGGCATAAAGATCTATAGAGATATATCTAGGCGCCTAATAGGGCTATCACAAAGTACATACCTTGATAAGATTTTAAACAAGTTTAAAATGGACCAAAGTAAGAAGGGGTTCTTACCTATGTTGCAAGGCAAGACATTGAGTAAGACTCAAAGTCAAGCTATGGCGGAAGAAAGAGAGATAATGGAAAAAGTCCCCTATGCTTCAGCCATAGGCTCTATAATGTACGCCATGCTATGTACAAGACCGGATGTGGCACATGCTATTAGTTTGACTAGTAAGTACCAATCGGATCTAGGTTCGTAACAATGGATAGCGGTCAAGAATATCCTTAAGTACTTGCGAAGAACTAAGGATATGTTTCTTGTATACGGAGGTGAAGAAGAGCTCGTCCCTAAGTGCTATCTCGATGCTATATTTGACACTGATCCGGATGACTCTAAGTCTCAATCCGGATACGTATTTCTCATGAATGGTGGAGCAGTTAGTTGGATAGTTCCAAACAACCCGTGGTGGCAGGATCAACAACGGAGGCCGAATATGTTGCTGCTTCGGAAGCGGCTCAGGAAGCAGTTTGGATGAAGGATTTCGTATCCGAACTAGGTGTGGTTGCAGGCACGTTGGACCCAATGGTGATCTATTGTGACAACAATGGCGCCATTGCCAATGCCAAAGAACCAAGGTCTCACAAGTATTCCAAGCATATTAAGCGCCGGTTTCACTCCATCCGTGAACATATCAAGGATGGAAATATAAAGATTTGTAAAGTACATACGGATCTCAATGTAGCAGATCCGTTGACTAAAACTCTCCCTAGAGCAAAACATGATCAACACCAGAACTCCATGGGTGTTAGATTCCTCACTATGTAACTAGATTATTGTCTCTAGTGCAAGTGGGAGACTGAAGGGAATATGCCCTGAGAGGAAATAATAAAGTGTTTATTATGTGTAATTCAAATATATGATATATGTTTATTTTGCATTCTATAATTGTATTAATATGGAAACATTAATACATGTGTGTTTAATAAACAAACAAAAAGTTCCTAGTTATGCCTCTCTCATAAACTAGCTCGTTGATTAACAAGATGATCAAAGTTTCTGTAACATCCCAAAAATATTAAACTTGAATCATCAAACTCTAATCATCAAAATTAGGGTTAACAAAAACTTTTCCAATTAAAAATATGAAAGCATTCATACGTGTGCATTAAAATTTGGATTCTTTTGAATTGCCATGGTTCTGTGTTTCTTTTCTTGTAAAATGATTCTTAGGTGAAATAAACATCATCTAAACAATCCTCAAACTTTTCCCAAAGATAAGCAAGTCAAAACAAACAAATTAAGTGAATGGTCACTTTGGCCAAATTAACTCCCATTCCTACTTTGGCTATCTCTAACTTTCAGAACATAACATAAACATGTATGGATCTTTGCATCCCTTGATGTTACTCATAAGAATGTACCAAGGCCCACCTTGTGATCATCCAAAAACATTTGAATGCATAGTTTAAATGACAGTTTAAAATTGAATCTATTTCATATGGGAAGATCCCATTATTTAAAAAACTACTCAAACAAGCTCAATTTTCAAAACCCAAGCATCCACAGTATCACCAGCACATGCCTAGCACACCCACCAGAAATCTTTTCAAAATTCAAAACTCAAGTTCTTGCGGCCATTTCATCAAACACTTGGCAGGCAAATTTAAACCAAATCAAATTCACTGTTTTTAATAGTGTTTTGGGCCTAACTGGTTCCCTCTCTAGCTCACAGAACCCATTTATTAGATCATATAGCCTAATTGGCAACCTATAGCCTCACTGTAAGCTGGCCATTGGCATCAATGGTGAGAAATCCGAGCCACCTCGCCGACCAAACATGGTCGCCGCCGCAGCAGACCATCTCCCCATCTCTAGCCATGTCTGGGAGGTAGCCAACACTCCACCGCCACCCACTGTCCCCTCTCCGAGCGAACGAAAGTCGTGGACCACCGAGCACGCCGCGCGCCCAGCGCCACTGCGACATGCCGAGCATGCGCCAGAGCACCGCACCCGGCACGCGTGCACACGCCGCCCCTCGACCACAGCCCGTGCCAACCGCTTCGCCATGACCCAGGGAGCACGCCAGACACCACCGTTCGCCGCCCCATGCCTCACAGCCACCGCTCGCCGTCGAAGACGCCGCCTCTGCCGCACAGAGCACCGCACGTTCCCGACCATTTGCCACCGCCCCTACACGCGCATTTAAGCTCTAGATCATCGCCAGGAGACCACCCGTCGAACGCCAACCTCGGCCATGCCCCTAGCCGCCCGTAGCCGTGTCGCCACCGTCGCCTGCCCATCCCTCTCAGTCTCGCCGTCGAGCCTATAAAAGGAGACGAACCCCGCTCGATTTCTTCACACCATCTCACTCCCCTCACCTCACTGATCCTTTGACCCCTTAGCCGGAGCAAGGTGAGCAGCCCATCGCCAGAATTTGGCGGGAGCTCGCCACTACAGAGGAGAAGAGGAGCCATTGATTTTGACCACCCCTAGAGCTACCGCGACCACCCCTGAGTTCTCCGTCGTCGGCTTCGTCATTTGCCCGCCTCACCGTCGTCACTGGAGCTCCGGTATGACCCCTATGCACCCCCACTGAGCCGCTAGGGTTCGAGCTCGCCGGTGACCTGTTCATCGTCGATGACGACCCTCAGCCGTCGATCTTCATTCTAATCCAACGCACCATATCGCCCCGTACCGCTTCGTGTTTAAGGAGCCACTGACCAATAGACCCCCCTGTCAGCTGCGCCCCGCGCTGCGGAGTGACACTGGGTCGGCCCAATAACACTTCCCGCGCAGCCCACTCATTTGAATTTAGTTTTTTCTATTTATATTCAAACATAGTTCTGTACCTAGTTTCAAAAATCAACCCAGCTTGATTCAGTAAACCAAATTGCATGAAACCAATTTTGTTAGAAAGATATTGAAATGCTTAATCCAAGCCCATTGGATTCAAATCATTTGGATCTATATATCAACCTTGGTAAAAATAACAAGGCAGAAGCTTTTCTGCATTCAAACATTTTTCAAATTTAAACCATAACAGCTTTTGAGTTGATTCCAATTCTCAAAAATCACATTTGATCATACCTTTCAGAATATATAAAAATATATGGGTTTACTTACAGAAATATTGTTCAAGTAATAAAAGGATGCCACATAGGCATTTCTAGTCACTTTATTTATTTAAAATAAAAAGGGTAAACCTTATTAAATTGTGACACCACTTTAAATCACATTCCCATGTACTGAAATATGTGGTGATGACATGTGTCAACATGATCCCATGTTTGGTTTGGAGAATATTAAATCTTAAGTAGTTTTTCAATGAGTATAAATTACTTTCCTAAAAGTAAAATAAATAAGACAAATGCTTTAATCTTGTAATGTTAGTGATGATGCTAGATCATCTATAGAACCCTTTTTGTGTGATGATTGAAAGTAGTTAAGTATTGTTTGGTGATTGTGTACCTCGTGTTTATTCATAGACGCTAGTACCGACCAAGGATACGAGGAGGAAGGAGGATACTACGAAGAAGAAGCTGAGGAGAACTTCAACCACTGCTCTGCACAAGGCAAGCCAATACTTGCAAGCTATTAACTTAGCAAGCTTATACTGATACTGATGCAAGCCTTACTAATCAAGTTGACCTATGCAAGCTAGTACTTACTTGTTACCATGCCAACTATATGCCTTAAGCATATGTGATCATCCCCACTTGATAACCCCATTCCTAGTTTTACTTGCAAGCTTTCTACTTTATTTCTTTATCAAAGCTATTACTTAGAGTTTACTTGAGTAAATTGTAGATACTAGAAAGATAATTGAAGGTTGCATAAAGAGCATTAAATTTGGCCTAAGCTAGATAATCTTGATGTCATCCTAAGGCATGAGACTAAACCTAGTTAAACTGCACTTGTTTACCACCCCTCATTAGTACTCACTCCCACTTGTAGATGCTAGTGCTAAACATAAAACTTGATCAACTTTAGATGGGAATACTTGGTGGAAAATGGTTATGAAAACCTTAGAATGATGAGTCATTCTACTGAGATGTTTTGACATGTGTTTCCGAACACCAGATGATTTGCATGACGAAAATGTTAAGGCATGAGCCTTATCCCTTTATAAAACTAATGGTTGTCTGGATGCGATACCATTCCAATTTTACCGTACAACCACAATACCCGAAAATTGGGTAGGGCTTGACTGGAAACTTATATACCTTAGTATGGGTTCCCTCACGACCAAGGTCTGAGCTGAGGCTACCTTGTGAAGATTTTCCACCTATGTAGTACCCAAGATGATAGGTGGTCATGGTTGGGAGGCCAAACTCACAAGAGAGGTGCCTATACTAGGGCGTGTAATTGAAAGGTTAGGATTGATTATCCGCATACTGAGTATGGTAAATTCAGGATTTGTTCCTGACGGATGTATTGAATGTTGTGGTGAAAGTGCACAATCTTTGCAGAGTGTCAAACTATTCGAATAGCTGCATCCACGGTTATGGACAGTAGGAGTGGCCATACTGTTCCCCCGTCAGATGTTTTCAAAATGACTTATGAAATGAATTCAGATTTTGACTTGACCACAACAGAGTTGTGATATGAAATTCAAGTTCCCACTTAGGTGTTCTAAAACTATAACTAGCTTTTCTTGCTTCTGAACTTAGTAGAGGTAAATCTGGCTTTTTGCAAAACAACCCTAGAGCTTAGTGTCCTACTACAAAAAACCCCTTCACTTGTTAGTATTAGTTTGCGAGTACTTAAAGAGTACTCATTGCTTTGTCCCTGGCTATTCCCACGGCCAGAAAAGGAAGAGGAGTACCAGGATGATGGACCCCAGGAAGGTTATGACAACTAGGATCATCTCCCATCGTCAGCATTGCATGTGACCCCGAAAATGGAGCCTCGCCTACGCTACCGTTATTATTACGTATTTCCGTTGCCTGAGTTGTATTAAGAACTGGATCATGAGATCCTTATTTGTGTAAGACCTTATGTATGGTTTGTAATGGATGATGTACTGTGGTATCCAATTCTGTTATGTCTCGCAAAAATGGTAATCCGGGGATTGCGATGTATGGCATAACAGGCATCTGGGATTAAAAATCCGGGTGTTGACAGTTTCCTTATCATAGACATTGGATGTTGTTAATAATGAGGTCAACATTAGTGTAATGGTGTGATGAACAGTCATCCGAAGTATAGCATTACGATCAAAGTCATTGAGTTTATATTGCTATAACAACTTACGAAGTGATCCTAATCCTTAGACCATGAGATCATGTCAATCACTAACATTGGAAGAGTTTCTTGATAACATCAAACGTCACACCGTAACTGGGTGATTATAAAGATGGGTTTAGAACTACTAAAGTGTTATGTTGAGGCCCATGGATCGAGAGTGGAATTTGTTCATCCCGGTGACGGATAGATATACTTTGGGCCCTTTCGGTGATATCACATTAGTTAGCTTGCAAGAAAGTGATTTGATCACTAGAATGTTATATCACGGGAACAAGAAAAAGAGTGCATGTCAGTAACGAGATCAAACTAGGTATGGAGATAGCGATGATCGAATCTCAGTCATGTAATATATCACGAAAAAAGGGATTAAGATACTAGCATAAAAGGTTTCGACGATCACAAGAAAGTCATTGTTGAATGTGTGGGAGTCAGTATGGGTCTCCAGATCCCGTTTCTGATTATTGATCATAGAAGGGTCTAGATCATGTCCGCATTATTCGCGAACCGTAGGGTGGCACACTTAAGAGACACCTATATCCAATTGGAGCAAAAGTTTCATGCCGGAAGGAATAACAAGCGCAAGAATGTATTTCACTAGATACTGAAACGGGTTTTCAGGTGAAATTGCAGAAAGTGTTTTTGCATGTGAAATGAAATACTAGCGAGGGGTTATATGTGAATGTTTGTCATTAAAGTAATTGACAGAATTCTGAATATATAAAAGGAGTTTTATTTAATGAGAGTTTGCATTAAATTTGGTGGAAATTTAATGGGAATTTGAGTGGGATTTTGAGTGTAGGGAAGTGCGTGGAGTGTCCACCCACATGAATGAAGGAGGGGAGGGGCAGCCCCCATGGCCGGCGGCCACCCCCTTGGGTGCCCCCCTCCTCCTATAAAAGGAGCCCCCTCTCCTCTCTCTCACTTACACCTCCTCGTGAAGGATCTCTCTCCCCCTCTAGTATTTATCCCCCATGGTCTCGGATTAGCGAGATACATGTTCCCGGTAGAAATTCGGAAAGAAAGAGTTGTGCTTCTGCTGTATCGCTAGAGCGAGGAGGCGGAGGTTGCTCAGTGCCTCGTATGTGTGTGCGAGCACGGATGCGCTGCTGATTTGCGGCGCTAGGACTTCCTCTCGATCTTGAGATCGTCAAGAGATCGTCTACATCAACCACGAGTTTTACTCGTTAAGATTTGTCAGTCTTCAAGGGTATGTTCTCTACGGATATACATCCACCCGTTGTGTGTATCTAGTAGATAGATCTTGGTACATAGTTGTTCCAATCGTAGGAATTTTTTTGTTTTCTATGCTGCGAACCCTACACCTGCACAGTCGGAGACTTGCAGCGTTGCACCCAAAGACACGGAGAAACCTGCCGGGACTACCTCGGTCGATGGATCGATACAAAGAACTCCTTCGAAGGAGTAAACGAGCAAATTGCGATAGAAGCTTTTATTGTAGGACTTCTAGTCGGACTTTTACGTCACAGGCTGAAGCGTGACCACATCACAGATTTGGGAGAAATGATAGAGACGGCAAGAAAATTGTAAGATCCCTCCTTTATAAAGGAAAAGGATCCCTATGATTGCAATGATAGTCCCTGGATCAATGCTAGCATCCATAGTTTAAGATGAAGTACACAGAAACAAAGGTCATTATTATAGGCATTCCAGAGACAAACATAGTCTTTACAACTCCAAGGCCACAGGCCTAGTACAAGAGTTTGAATAAGTAAATAAATAAAGTCTTCATCTTCATGTGCCATAGGCAAACATGTTGAGTGTAGACTCATGACTCCTAATCCTCATCAGAGTAACCTGCAACATCACAAGTTATAGCCACAGTGGGTCAATACATTGGAATAGTATTGGCAAGTGATACCTTAGTATAATTTAGGTGGACTATATTACTATATGCAATTTGGCTAAGTGTAGCTTGGCTTGCTTTGCTCAAAATAGGTTTTGCCTATCAGTTGAAATCACTAAGTTTTTCTTTGTCAAAATTGTTCCCAAGGACCCATCAATAGACATTGAGGTCCTTCACCCTTGTTCACCCACAAGTTTTACTTAGAAATTGGGATGAGGAGATTCTTGATAGCTTCCATGTCTTGATGCTCAAGTTGTCCTTTTCCATGGACATGGCTAAGTACTTAGGTTTTTCCATCTGCAGAGGTTGTGCACTTTCCCCACCAGACTTGATTTTCACCAAGACAGGATCTTTCAGAAGCCTTCCCTTAGACCAAATGGACGCGTTCCAACCTATCATCCCACTACCACCAACTGTCCAAATGACTAAGTTCTGGCAACTTATGATCCAGGCAGAGCCCATATTGCCAAGTGGCTGCACTAGAAACTTCTCAACACCTGGCCTATAAAATCTCTTTGTTCCTGGGTGGCTTTCCACAAGTGAGATACACAAGGTTCACCAGTCCCCTGGCCTTGTGTAACCACTCAACACAAACCATTCCTTCCATTCCACCTAGGTGTTTCATTTACTGAGTTGTTTTATTAGGCAAAACACAAGTCCAAAGACTTAGAAATATTTTCATCATAGCATGTATATATTTCACCAACCCTTGGTTGCTACTAGCTAGGCTAAGCATGGCATAGATAAGAATCTTAACTTAGAAATTTCCTAGCAATACTACAACTACTAGGATTTCCCAACATGGCATATAAGCAAAATATAGCATGCAAGACTAACAAAATATTTATAATGCTTAGTAGAAAACATAGGGATAAAAATATTCATGAAGAACCACTTGCCTTGGTAGTTTGGAGAGTAGCTACACTCCTCACAATCACAATCACTAGCACCAAAATCTACACAAAGAATTATAGCAACAATCATATACAAAACATATACAATCAAAAATATATGCATGCATGCCAAATGATAAGTGATGATTTTTAAAACTCAACCAGGCAAGTATACAGTACTGGTTCATAAACAAGTTAAAAACTTGCCAAACAACATTTAGATAAATCCTAAAACAATTCTTAAACAATTCATATACTCAAATTAGCCCTACACAAGTTTCTGCAAATAAAGTCATTTTAACAGAAGCATAACATTAAACACATTGCATATTTAGAAATATCTTGCTCTCCTGATTCCAACGGTATAAAATTTGTCAAATTCTAACGTGGGGATCAAAAGTTATAGCCAAAACAAATTTAAACATATAATAGATTCAAATCCTGTTTTTAAACTCTAACAGATGCCACGCGTCTTAATCTTATTGGCGCGTACCAGTTCGCGTTGGATCACGCTTCTGAGCCGCTGGATCTGACTTAATCGCACAGCTCAGATCTAAACTTAACGCTTCGCTCGCGTTCTATCCTACCCGCAAGATCTAGATCTAACGGCGCACAGCACTCTGACCATCCAGTGGCGGCGCTGGCGGCGGCTACTGGCGGCGGCGAGCTGTGCCTATGGCGGCGCGGCGCTACAGATGGCTAGGGGGTCATCGGAGACGCTTACCAGAAATGCGATGACGTGCTGATTCTCAACCTGGCGACGGCCTGACAAGGGGCGCACGGACACAGTCGCTGGAGCTCGTCGGAGTTGCGGGCGGCGTCTGTTGATTGATTTCGAGGTCGTTGCCGAGGCTCTACGTCGACCTAGCACAAGCCAGAGGTTTTAGGAGACGCGCAAGGGTCTGGCAAACAGGACAGTGCCAAAGGGGAGGCAAGGGGCGCATGGTTCTTACCGCTATTGCTCGTCGGAGTCGAGGGGCGGCTCTGGTGGTTGCGGGCGTGAACTAAGATGGCGTCCTGGGTCACGAGCAGGCAAACCAGGAGTGTTAGCAGATGCGCAAGGACGTGGCGGTCACGCTCGTTTGAACCAGAGGCAGAGGGGAGGTCGGGGCTTACCGAGATTCGTCGCCGGAGCTATTCTGTCTGCGGCGGTGCAAAGGCAATTGCGGGCAGCCTAGGGGTGTAGAGGTGGCGTTAGGTGAGGGGAAATGGCCGCGGTGCAGAGGGGATCTTATAGCCAGAGTGGGGGCGAGGATCGCACGGCGTATCAATGGCAATTAAGCACGCAGTAACAGCGGCGAGGTAACGGCGGAGCGAGCGTCGCAGGCGCGCGTGATTGACGACGAAGGCGACGTGGTCGCAGGGTCCACTCGTCAGCGAGGGGGTGGGGTCGTGCAGTCAGTCTCTCAGCGGGTTCGTTTGCGAGTGAGAAGGAGAGAGGGGGAACCCGGGTGGGCTAACTGGGCTGGATCTGTTGGTGGGCTCAATTGCTGGCGCTGGCCCTTTTCTATTTCTTTTCTCCTTTTCTTTTTCTGTTTTGATTTTCTGAATTGATTTTCAAATCCAAAACAAATGAGTTTGAATTCAAAACTTCTCTAGGTTTTTATATTGTAAACCTTGCACTCAAATGTGTGTCAAACACTACTGTTTAATCAAAACACTTTGATCATATGAAAATAAAATAAAACCAAGCCTTTATGATATATATTCAATTAGGCATAATATTGGTTTATTCACTCATTTTGTTTTGAAATTTTGTTCAAACTTTTGGTGGTGCCTAAGTTTGAATTATCAAACTTCACTGAAACAAAACAAATATTCTTCTCATTGGAAGATGGCACTAAGGCTAGAGCAAATTGACATGAAATAATAATCATGGAAGCTTCTGTTTTGAAATGATTTGTTTGAAATGAAATTCATATGATCATGGATGCATGGATGATATGCATAAGTTTGAATCATGATTTTAGGGATGTTACAAATCTAACCCCCTTAAGGTGAATCTCGCCCTCGAGATTCGGATTGGCTAGCAAATAGGTGAGGGTGGTCTTTCCGAAGATCATCTTCTCTTTCCCATGTTGCTTCCTCTTCGGAATGATGGTTCCACTGAACTTTGCAAAACTTGATAGTCTTAGTCCGTGTGACTCTTTCTGCAGTCTCGAGAATCTTGATAGGTTTCTCTTCATAAGTGGGATCACTTTCCAACTGTACCTCCTCTAAAGGTATAGTATCCTTCAAAGAAGTTTCTTCCATTTCTAGATGACATTTCTTAAGCTGACTCACGTGAAACACATTATGGACAGCCGACAAAGACTCTGGCAATTCAATTTCATAAGCAACTTCTCCTTTTCGACTTAGAATCTTGAATGGCCCAACATATCTTGGGGCCAACTTTCCTTTGACTCCAAACCTTTTCACCCCACGAAGTTGTTACACTCTAAGGTAAGCTCTATCACCAACGTCGTAGGTGACTTCTCTACGCTTATGGTCCGCGTAGCTTTTCTGTCGGGACTGTGCTATCTTCAATCTGTCCTTAACCAACTTGACCTTCTCTTCGGCTTCTTTGATAAGTTCTGGTCCGAACAAACTTCTTTCTCCCACACCATTCCATAATAATAGGGTGGTACACTTTCTCCCGTAGAGAAACTCAAATGGTGCCATCTCAATGCTGGCTTGATAGCTGTTGTTATAAGAAAATTATGCGTAAGGCAGACTTTCATCCCAACTGGCTCCATAGTCTAGGGCACATGCCCTCAACATGTCTTCAAGAATCTGATTAGTTCTTTCTGTCTGTCCATCAGTTTGAGGATGAAAAGCAGTGCTGAATTCCAACCTAGTTCCCAATGACTCATGTAGCTGTCTCCAAAAATGGGAAGAGAATTGAGTTCCCCTATCAGACACAATACTCTTGGGCACTCCATGTAGACATACAATTCTACTCATGTAGATCTTGGCCAACTTAGCACTTGTATAAGTTGTCTTCACGGGTATGAAATTAGCCACTTTAGTTAGGCGATCCACTACTACCCAAATAGAATCATATCCTGATCTGGTCCTTGGTAATCTGGTAATGAAGTCCATACCAATCTTGTCCCACTTCCAATCAGGAATAGGTAGTGGTTGAAGCAAACCGGCTGGTTTCTGATGTTCCGCCTTCACTCTACTACACACGTCACATAAAGCAATATGTTCAGCGATATCCTTCTTTTGATTATTCCACCAGAATCTTTCTTTCATATCCATGTACATTTTGGTGTTACCCGGATGAATGGAATACGGTGAGTTGTGTGCTTCTTGCAAAATCAGTTTCCGAAGCTCCGGATCTTGTGGAACACAGATACGTTTTCCATGCCATAAAGTACCCTGTTCGTCTTCAGGGAATCCTTTGGCTTTTCCCTTGCCAATCTTTTCCTTAATCTCTTCAATTTCCTTATCAGTCTTCTGGGCTTCTTTGATCTTGTCCAACAAAGTGGGTTGAACATCCAAAGACATGAGATGTCCTTCAGGCACAATCTCCAATCTGAGATCTCTGAATTGGGCACACAAATCATCGGGCAATTCTCCCTTGGTAAGGCCATTCACAAAAACCTTACGGCTTAGAGCATCCGCTACAACATTTGCTTTACCGGGATGGTATTGCAAACTTAATTCATAGTCCTTTATGAGTTCTAGCCATCTTCTTTGTCTCATATTAATTTCCTTCTGGGTGAAGATATACTTCAAACTCTTGTGATCCGTGAACACTTCACATCGCTTTCCCAAAAGATAGTGTCTCCATGTTTTGAGTGCATGTACAACGGAGGCTAACTCCAAATCATGAGTAGGGTAGTTCACTTCATGAGTTTTGAGTTGTCTCGAGGAATAAGCCACAACTTTTCCGTCTTGCATAAGTACTGCTCCCAAACCATGATGGGATGCATCACAATATACTTGGAAATCTTTTTCCAAGTCTGGCAAACACAAGACTGGTGCTGTCAAAAGTCTCTTCTTCAATTCCTGAAAGCTGAGTTCACAACCTTCACACCAAGCAAATTTCTTGTCTTTCTTTAGTAATTCTGTCATAGGCTTAGCTACCTTGGAGAAATTCTCAATGAACCTTCTGTAGTAACCTGCTAAGCCAAGGAAACTACGAACTTCTTTCACTAACTTGGGAGATTCCCATTCAGTTACAGCTGAAACTTTAGCAGGATCAACTGCTACACCATCTTTGGTCATAACATGACCAAGAAATCCAACTTCATTTAACCAGAATTCACACTTGCTGAATTTGGCATACAGTTTATGCTCTCTAAGCTTCTCAAGTATCAAACGCAAATGTCCTTCATGTTCTTATTTTCTCTTGGAGTAGATTAAAATGTCATCGATGAAAACGACAACAAATTTATCAAGAAATTCCATGAATACCTTGTTCATCATATTCATAAAGTATGCTGGAGGATTGGTTAAACCAAATGGCATCACGGTATACTCATACAATCCATACCTTGTGGTGAAAGCTGTCTTAGGTATATCTTGTTCTCTTATCTTGAGTTGGAAATAACCTGACCGGAGATCAATCTTCGAGAACAGACAAGCTCCTTCTAGCTGATCAAACAAGTCATTGATTCTAGGCAAAGGTTATTTGTTCTTGATAGTCACTTCATTGAGTGAACGGTAATCTATGCATAACCTTTGACTTCTATCTTTCTTTCCCACAAACAAAACTGGGGCTCCCCAAGATGAAGAACTTGGTTGAATAAATCCTTTCTGCAACTGCTCTCTGAGTTGTTTCTTGAGTTCTTTCAGTTCATCTACTGACATCTTGTACGGTCTCTTTGCTATTGGTCCAGATCCTAGTAGCAAATCAATAAGGAACTCCACATCTCTATCTGGTGGCATGCCCGGCAATTCTTCCGGAAACACATCCGGATATTCACTCACAATTGGCACACTGTCTATGCTAACCCCTTAAGAGAATTTAGCATACTCCTTCTTGCTTCAAAGTTGGTCTTGAATCTGATCCTTTTATTTTCAGGAGTTATGATTGAGACAATATGGTTGGCACAATCTATCACTCCCTTGTGCTTAGTCATCCAGTCCATTCCAAAAATGACATCCAATCCTTGGGAATTTAGGATTATCAAGTTAACGGGAAACTTATAGTTCCCAAACTCTATAACTAGATCATGACATCCTGAATTCACTATCATTTCTTCGCCAGGAGAACTTACTTTTATAGGACACCCAATAGTTTCTACTGGCAGTTCATTTCTTTCAACAAATGCTCTTGATATGAATGAATGAGATGCACCAGTATCAAAGAGAACAAATGCTAGAACAGAATTGAGTTTGAACTTACCAGCAACAGCATCAGGCTCCTCATAAATTTCCTCCACATTGATGTGGTTCACTTGTCCCTTCTGAACAGGGTTGGGCTTGTTGGGTCCTTCAACTTCCTTTTATGGTCATTCATTTGCATAATGCCCCATCTTCCTGCACTTGAATCATTCAACCTGACTGATGTCCTTCTTGATAGGCTGGCTTCCACTGCCACTTCCATTTCCACTGTGGTGGCTCTTATATCCACCCTTGTGGTTCTTGTACTTGTCATTGTCATGACTACGGTGATGCTTGTGGTCATGACGGTTGTGGTTGTGGTGCTTATTGAATTTCCCATGCTTGTGGGATGAACTTCCACTGTCATCATAATGGGAACGTTTGTGAGACGATCCCGAGCTGTGCTTGTCCGAGTGCTTTCTCTTCCTGCTCTCAACTTGCTTCATTTTGTTCTCCAAAATAGCAGCCTTATCACAAAGAGACTGGTATGTGGGAACATATGCCACAGCCAACTGCAGGTTCAGCTCATCATTCAAGCCTTCAAGAAATTTTTCCTTTCTCTTAGCATCGGTGTCAACTTCATCCGGTGCATAACACGCCAGATTGTTGAACTCCTCAATATATTCAGCCACGCTGCGGTGGCGTTGCTTCAGATTATGGAACTCTTTATTTTTTAGACTCATCACTCCATATGAGATATGAGCAGTACGAAAGCCATCCTCAAAGATAGCCCATGTCACATCTTCTATGGGAGTGGTGATCTGGAAGTTATCCCACCAAGTGGCGGCTGGTCCTTCCAGCAAATGTGCTGCAAATCTGACCTTTTCTGCATCAGTACAGCCCACAGTTACCAAGTCCTTGTTCACAGAGCGTAGCCAATCATTGGCCACCATGGGATCAGTCGTTCCTGAGAACTTTGCTGGCCTCAATCTCAAGAACCTGGTAAGCATGTCAAAACCCGGTGGGTTGTTGTTGTTGTTATTGTTGTTATTGTTGTTGTTGTTTTGGCTCTGGATGAGCGTCGTCATCATTTGCATCAGCTGAGTTTGAGCGGTCATCATTTGCTGCATTTCTGGAGTGATGTTGTTGTTGTTGGGGTTGGGGTTTGCACGACGGGGAGGAATCTGTGGTTTGTTCAATAGAGATAAGAATGAGATACCCATAGATGCTTTCATGCACAATACATCACATAAACAATCACAAAGAATGCAACATAATGATAAAGATTCAACAACCAGATAACAAGTTCGCAAAGTAAAACACACACGAATAACAAGCCATCCACATGTTGGATGGTCAAATAACAAGTTCTCAATGACAAGTATGATAATAAATGATAAATGAGTAGTCAAATCTACTCCTCGGCATCAACCTCCTCCTCGACAAAGGTAAGACCTCCGTTCTCCATCGCGGTCTTGTATTCCTCGACACTGGTGGTCAAGGTCTCTATCTTGGCTTTGAGAGCCCTCTTCTGGGAACGAAGTCTCTCAATCACCGTCTGCTGATGCTCGAGCTCGAAGTCCTTGGCCTGCAGTTCTTCAGTCATGTCCCGGATCTTCTTGTTCCTATCTTGGACTCGCTTCTCCTGACTCTTGAACTTTTTGTCCTGGCTCTCGAACGTTGCCTCCATCTCCTTAACTATCTCATCTTGCTCCGCGAAGAGCTTGTCTTTCTCGCAAAGCTGCACCTGGAGTTCGTCATTGTTGAGCATGACGTTGGTCCTATCAGAGTCCACGTGCCTAATGAGAGCCTCTAAGTCCTGGAGGTATAGACGAATGGGCTCTGCTGTCTCCCTCGAAGTGTCCTCGAGTCGATGGACTCTCCATCCTCATCACGTCTACCGAAGACGTGGAAGTGAGTACCTCTAACCTGTCGGGAGTGTCTCCCCAGCAGACGTCCTATCAGATCCCGCATGACTACCTCAAGGCCTCTCTCCTTGTCATAGTGCATGAGCTTGAAGACGATGGCCTCTGTGGTAGGCTCAGTCTGGCGTCCGGGCTAGTTGACCTTGAAACCCAGAGGTCTTTCCTCTCAAACTTGGTGAGGGGAAGCACCATGATGGTAGGAAGAGGGAGATTGAGCAAAGTAGTAAGCTCAACAATACGAGGACCAAAGCGAGTTCCCTGGAACTCCTCAACAGTGCTGATGGTAACAGTAGGCATCTATTTATAAGATAGAAAAGTTAGAACAACACAATTTAAGATGAAAACACAAGGCAAAACATCACATACATAACCTTGGGAATCAAAACACACAAGTCATGGCATACAAGAATCCATTACATCAATCGAGGTTCAACTTATTTAAGGTAACATTTGGAAAATAAGGTGATAAGTGGTGGTCCAACTAACGTAGTACGTTTACAATCCTATCTCACTGGATCTGTTGGCTAACATAATGTTTCTAGAAGCAAGCAGCCTATCTTGTTCACATGACTCCATCACTAAGTCTATAATGTCTCCTCTTAAAGTTTGGTTGGTAGCCTCCAAATCTTGGGTATGTTTCTTCTCTTCTTTCAGGATATTTTGGATGTTGAACATTCTGCACTTGACTCTTTCACCAAGTTCTTTGATGGTCTTCCAAGCTGCATCCGTTGCAGAGTCAAAGAATGTAGGGTGCATCACTGAATTGGTGAACATGCAGAATCCTGAGTCCTTGTGGTTGTCTTCCTTGTTTTTATACAAGTGAAGTTGCACCCACCAGTACTCAACTCCTTCATCCATCTCAGGAAAACCTTTGTACACAGCTGCACCATGTATTTCCATTGCAACCATGAGGTCCTTGAGAGCCTTGGGGAATTCTGTCCCACACTCCAGAGTCATTGTCATGAGTGGTCCTTTCCTCACGGCTTTGTTGATGGAGTTCATCTACAGTTAGAGATGAAAAAGAAGATTAGAAAAGTTTACGAGAAGAATAGACAAGTGTAGAAGTTGTTGAATTTTTTTTCCTTAGTGGTTTCCAATCCTAGGGTCATAATCCTACAGGAAACATAGTGCTCTGATGCCATCTGTAAGATCCCTCCTTTATAAAGGAAAAGGATCCCTGTGATTGCAATGCTAGTCCCTGGATCAATGCTAGCATCCACAGTTTAAGATGAAGTACACAGAAACAAAGGTCATTATTACAGGCATTCCAGAGACAAACATAGTCTTTACAACTCCAAGGCCATAGGCCTAGTACAAGAGTTTGAATAAGTAAATAAATAAAAGTCTTCATCTTCATGTGCCACAGGCAAACATGTTGAGTGTAGACTCATGACTCCTAATCCTCATCAGAGTAACCTGCAACATCACAAGTTACAGCCACAGTGGGTCAATACATTGGAATAGTATTGGCAAGTGATACCTTAGTATAATTTAGGTGGACTATATTACTATATGCAATTTTGCTAAGTGTAGCTTGGCTTGCTTTGCTCAAAATAGGTTTTGCCTATTAGTTGAAATCACTAAGTTTTTCTTTGTCAAAATTGTTCCCAAGGAACCACCAATAGACATTGAGGTCCTTCACCCTTGTTCACCCACAAGTTTTACTTAGAAATTGGGATGAGGAGATTCTTGATAGCTTCCATGTCTTGATGCTCAAGTTGTCCTTTTCCAGGGACATGGCTAAGTACTTAGGTTTTTCCATCTGCAGAGGTTGTGCACTTTCCCCACCAGACTTGATTTTCACCAAGACAGGATCTTTCAGAAGCCTTCCCTTAGACCAAATGGACGCGTTCCAACCTATCATCCCACTACCACCAACTGTCCAAATGACTAAGTTCTAGCAACTTATGATCCAGGCAGAGCCCATATTGCCAAGTGGCTGCACTAGAAGCTTCTCAACACTTGGCCACTAAAATCTCTTTGTTCCTGGGTAGCTTTCCACAAGTGAGATACACAAGGTTCACCAGTCCCCTGGCCTTGTGTAACCACTCAACACAAACCATTCCTTCCATTCCACTGAGGTGTTTCATTTACTTAGTTGTTTTATTAGGCAAAACACAAGTCCAAAGACTTAGAAATATTTTCATCATAGCATGTATATATTTCACCAACCCTTGGGTGCTACTAGCTAGGCTAAGCATGGCATAGATAAGCATCTTAACTTAGAAATTTCCTAGCAATACTACAACTACTAGGATTTCCCAACATGGCATATAAGCAAAATATAGCATGCAAGACTAACAAAATATTTATAATGCTTAGTAGAAAACATAGGGATAAAAATATTCATGAAGCACCACTTTCCTTAGTAGTTTGGAGAGTATCTACACTCCTCACAATCACAATCACTAGCACCAAAATCTACACAAATAATTATAGCAACAATCATATACAAAACATATACAATCAAAAATATATACATGCATGCCAAATGATATGTGATGATTTTTAAAACTCAACCAGGCAAGTATACAGTACTGGTTCATAAACAAGTTAAAAACTTGCCAAAAAACATTTAGATAAATCCTAAAACAATTCTTAAACAATTCATATACTCAAATTAGCCCTACACAAGTTTCTGCAAATAAAGTCATTTTAACAGAAGCAAAACATTAAACACATTGCATATTTAGAAAGATCTTGCTCTCCTGATTCCAACGGTATAAAATTTGTCAAATTCTAACGTGGGGATCAAAAGTTATAGCCAAAACAAATTTAAACATCTAATAGATTCAAATCTTATTTTTAAACTCTAACAGATGCCACGCGTCTTAATCTTATTGGTGCGTACCGGTTCGCGTTGGATCACGCTTCTGAGCCGCTGGATCTGACTTAATCGCACGGCTCAGATCTAAACTTAACGCTTCGCTCGCGTTCTATCCTACCCGCAAGATCTAGATCTAACGGCGCACAGCACTCTGACCATCCAGTGGCGGCGCTGGCGGAGGCTACTGGCGGCGGCGAGCTCTACCTACGGCGGCGCGGCGCTGCAGATGGATAGGGGGTCGTCGGAGACGCTTACCAGAAACACGACGACGTGCTGATGCTCAACCTGGCGACGGCTTGGCAAGGGGCGCACGGACACAGTCGCTGGAGCTCGTCGGAGTTGCGGGCGGCGTCTGTTGCTTGATATCGAGGTCGTTGCCGAGGCTCTGCGTCGACCCAGCACAAGCTAGAGGGTTTAGGAGACGCGCAAGGGTCTGGCGAACAGGACAGTACCAAAGGGAAGGCAAGGGGCGCACGATTCTTACCGCTATTGCTCGTCGGAGTCGAGCGACGACTCTGGTGGTTGCGGGCGTGAACGAAGACGGCGTCCTGGGTCACGATCAGGCAAACCAGGAGTGTTAGCAGATGCACAAGGATGTGGCGGTCACGCTCGTTTGAACCAGAGGCAGAGGGGCGGTCGGGGCTTACCGAGATTCTTCACCGGAGCTGTTCTGTCTGCGGCGGCGCAAAGGCAATTGCGGGCAGCCTAGGGGCGTAGAGGTGGCGCTAGGTGAGGGGAAATGGCCGCGGTGCAGAGGGGATCTTGTAGCCAGAGCGGGGGCGAGGATCGCGCGGCGTATCAATGGCAATTAAGCGTGCAATAACAATGGCGAGGTAACGGCGGAGCGAGCTTCGCAGGCGCGCATGATTGACGAAGAAGGCGACGTGGTCGCAGGGTCCACTCGTCAGCGAGTTAAACAGCGAGGCAGTGGGGTCGTGCAGTCAGTCTCTCAGCGGGTTCGTTTGCGAGTGAGGAGAGAGGGGGAACCCGGGTGGGCTAACTGGGCTGGATCTGTTGCTGGCCTCAATTGCTGACGCTGGCTCTTTTCTATTTCTTTTCTCCTTTTCTTTTTCTGTTTTGATTTTCTGAATTGATTTTCAAATCCAAATCAAATGAGTTTGAATTCAAAACTTCTCTAGGTTTTTATACTGTAAACCTTGCACTCAAATGTGTGTCAAACACTACTGTTTAATCAAAACACTTTGATCATATGAAAATAAAATAAAACCAAGCCTTTATGATATATATTCAAATAGGCATAATATTGGTTTATTCACTCATTTTGTTTTGAAATTTTGTTCAAACTTTTGGTGGTGCCTAAGTTTGAATTATCAAACTTCACTGAAACAAAACAAATATTCCTCTCATTGGAAGATGGCACTAAGGCTAGAGCAAATTTACATGAAATAATAAGCATGGAAGCTTCTGTTTTGAAATGATTGGTTCGAAATGAAATTCATATGATAATGGATGCATGGATGATATGCATAAGTTTGAATCATGATTTTAGGGATGTTACAAAAATACACTGACCCCTGTGATGATTCAGAAAGGCTGCTAAATATTGTGGACAATCCCAATATGGAAAACTAGCCAAAACAAACTCAGAAGCGCAAGAACACCTCAGACGAAAAGCCAGCTCCGGACAACGCAGCTGTCAACGCAATGTTCGGATATGGAGGACGAGGAGGGCACGGAGGCGGCCGTGGTAGAGGCCGAGGAACTTCCCAAATCCAGGGCAGAGGAGACCAACAACCCGGAAGAACCTATACCAGGGCTGACATTGCCAATAATCCCTGTGTCCACCACTTGGATAGTTACGCAGAATCTATCCACACAAATGTCGAGTGTCGTTTCAACGACGACATCAAGAAAGAAGAATCCGCTGGCTACAGAGCCAAGCGACGAAAAGGAAAGAAAAATTCCGAGAAAGGAAAGGAGCCCAAGGAAGATTCCGACACGGAAGAAGCGGAAGCCGCCGCAGAACCCAAGTCAGATGGAAAGAAAAAATTTCCAACTAAGAAAGACGCATATGTCTGCTTCCTTGGATCCCAACCAGCTAAGGACAAAAAGGCGGTTCTTCGTGAGCTCAATGCCAGCGTTCCGGCTGTCCCCCAATTCCTGTACTGGTCAGAGGTGACCATCACATTTGATCGTTCAGATCACCCGAGGAAAACACATTGTCAGGGAAAGTACCCTCTAGTCGTCAATCCTCTTATTGATGGCTATGAGTTCTCAAAAACACTCATTGACGGTGGGAGTAGCATTAACATCCTCTACATCGAGACTCCACCGCATGAAGCTACACGAGACCAGTTGAGTCACAACAGTGTAACTTTCCATGGCATTGTACCAGGGAGACAGGCGGATTCTCTGTGTGAGACTACTCTGGACGTGACATTCGGAACCCAAGATTATTACCGGACCAAGCCACTCTCCTTCGAGGTGGTACCATTCAAAAGTGCTTACCACGCCATCTTTGGACGTCCGGCTTACTGGGCGTTCATGGCCCGTCCCTCTTACATCTACAACATGATTAAACTTCCAGGTCCAAAGGGTGTAATCACCGTTCGAGGAAATCCTAGGAAGGCTCGAGAGTGCGACGAAGGATCTGCTGCCTTCGCCGAAGCCGTGCTGCACGCCCAGGAGTACCAGGAGATCAAGAAGACCATCAATCTATCTGAGCTGCCCGCTACGAAGAACGAGGTCCTGAAGCCAAGTTTGCAGTTCAAGGTGTCGAAAGAGACGAAGAAGATGTCGCTGAAGGAATATGATCCCTCCAAGACGATGAACATATGGGTAGGCTTAGGCCACGCATAGGAAAGTGCGCTCATTGAGTTCCTCAAATCTAATAGTGATATCTTCGCATGACAGCCATCTGACATGACCAGAGTACCTAGGGAACTCGCCGAGCACTCTCTTAATGTGTACCCAGACGCTAAACCCGTCAAACAGTCCTTACGACAGTTTGGTGATGAAAAGTGCAAAGAAATAGCCAAGGAATTAGCCTGCCTAGAGTTAGCGGATTTCATAACAGAGGTCATCCATACAGATTGGGTGGAAAATCCTGTACTCATCCCTAAAAAGGACACCATTGATTTAAGGATGTGTGTTGATTATACCGCTTTGAACAAGGCATGCCCAAAAGATCCGTTTCCTCTGCCAAGGATCGAACAAGTTATCGACTCAATAGCACGGTCGGAATTACTCTGTTTTCTCGACGCATATTCCGGATATCACCAAATACCGATGAAAAATTCGGATCAAATTAAGACGTCTTTCGTCACTCCTTTCGAAACCTTCTGCTACAAAACTATGCCTTTTGTCTTAAATAACGCTGGAGCAACATATCAACGTACCATGTAACGTTGTCTCAATGACCAAATCGGACGCAACGTCCATGTATACGTAGACGACATAGCAGTTATGTCCAAAAATAAGGAAACTTTAATTTCTGACTTGGATGAAACGTTTGATAGTCTACGAAAATTCAACATGATGCTAAATCCGAAGAAGTGTTTCATCATCTTAGAGAGAGGCATAGAGGTGAACTGAGACAAAATCAAGGCTATTCTAGATATTACCAGGCCGACTCGCCTGAAGGACGTACAGCGTCTCACTGGTTGCATTGCAGCAGTGAGTCGATTCGTCAGCCGGCTCGGTGAAAGAGCCGCACCCTTGTATAAACTCTTGAAGAAACCCCAGAAATTTGTCTAGACCCAGAAGCCGAAACTTCCCTGCAAAGTTTGAAATATATGCTTTCAAACCCACCAGTTCTCGCAATGCTAGAACCTCAGGAACCTATGTTACTCTACATTACAGCAACCAACATGGTCATAAGCGTGGTAACAGTAGTTGAGCAAGATGAAGAAGGCCACAAGAATAAGGTGCAACAGCCAACTTATTATCTAAGTGAGGTCCTAACAGAATCAAAGCAACGGTATCCACATGATCAAAAGCAAGCCTATGGAGTGTTCTTTGCGTCCAGAAAGCTACGCCACTATTTTCAAGAGAACAAGATCACAGTAGTGAGCACAGCTCCTCTGTGAGATATAATCAATAACCGTGACGCCACTAGACGTGTCGCAAAGTGGGGAATAGAGCTTGCATCTTTCGACATTGAGTACAAACCACGTACAGCGGTCAAGTCCCAAATTCTCGTCGACTTTGTTGTTGATTTGACAAAACCGGCAAAAAACTCAGGCCCTCCAGACTCGAAATTTTGGACCCTTCACTTCGATGGATCAAAAGCACGAGGAGGCTCAGGGGCTGGCGTGGTGCTCAAATCACCCCAAGGAGATAAGTTGTTATATGTCTTGCAAATACACTTCACAACAACCAATAATATTGCCAAGTATGAAGCACTGCTACATGGAATACGCATGGCCAAAACCATTGTCATATCAAGACTCATGTGTTACAGAGACTCGGATTTAGTTGCCCAGCAAGTATCCGACATCTGCAATGCAAACAAGCAGATGGCAACATACAAAGCTGTTCTGGATGAATTATCTAAATCATTCGAGGGCTTTGAGGTTCAACACATCCCTCGAGCAGAAAATGAGGAAGCAGACACACTATCAAGGATAGGATCTGCACGGAAACAAGTACCGGATGGAGATTTTTTAGAGCATTTAAGGTTCCCCTCCATAGTCGGAGTTGATGAGGACTATCCGACGAAATACGACTCACCTTTAATAGCAGTTCTGGCTATAATTCCCAGCTGGACAAAACCCTATCTGGATTTCCTGATAGACGGAAAACTACCCGAAGACGAAGTCTTGAGCCGGCAGATTGTCCGACAGGCAAAACCGTATACTATAATAAATGGTGAGTTCTATAAACAAAGTGTTTCTGGCGTGTTTCAGAGATGTATTTCTTTGGAAGAAAGAGTGGAAATATTAAGAAAAATTCACGAAGGCGAGTGTCATAACCATGCTGTAGCCAGATCCTTAGTGGCAAAAGCTTTTAGACACGGATTATTTTGGCTAACTGCTAAGGTGGATGCCGATAAACTGGTCAAAACATGCAAAGGCTGCCAAAAGTACGCTCATCAGGCACATGTTCCGGCTGAATAGCTGCGAACAATCCCTATTACATGGCCTTTCGCGGTCTGGGGGCTTGATATGGTAGGGGTGTTCTGCATGGCAAAATGTGGATTTACTCACCTACTAGTTATGGTGGATAAATTTACAAAATGGATTGAGGCTAAACCAATAACAAGTTGCGATGGAGCCACAGCCAGAAGATTCGTCGAGGACGTAATTATCAGATTCGGATATCCACATAGTATAATTACTAACAACGGGAGCAACTTTTCAATGGGGTGACTTGCCGAATTCTGCGAAGAGCAAGGGATCTGACTTGATATTGCATCAGTCGCACATCCACAAGCCAATGGACAAGTCGAAAGAACTAATGGCCTCATTCTACAAGGAATCTGACCTCGTCTTGAGGCACCGCTTCGTCGGGCCGCGGGGCTTGGGCAGAAGAATTACCGTCTGTGATTTGGAGCTTGTGTACAACTCCTAACAGGTCAACTAGCTTTACACCTTTCTTCTTGGTCTACGGTGCAGAAGCAGCTCTTCCAAGTGATCTGATTCATCAGGCTCCACGAGTCAAAGCGTATATCGAAGAAGATGCATAAGTTTCTCGGCAATATGATCTCGATATAATTGAAGAAGTGCGTGTTGTTGTTGAGCAGAGATCTACAACCTATCAGCAGAAGTTACGTAAGTATCATAGTCAGAGAGTGCAAAACCGTTCTTTCAGAAAAGGCGATTTATTTCTCCGACTTGTGCAAAGAGAAAGCACAAAATTTCCCCAATTTGGGAAGGACCTTTTATGATTAGCAGAGTCCTGCATAATGGGTCATATTATTTAACCGACATGAGATCAGTCAAGGAAAGACCTGATACTCGGAAAAGGAAGAGAGCTGGTGGCAGCACAGACCCGTATGAAATAGACTGCACAGCTACGTCCCTTCTATTCTTAGTTATATTTCCTTGTAATTATATATGTACATGTTCAAAGTGAAATAAAGTGTTGGTTTCCTCATATTGTTATTTTTGAGACGTTTTTGCCATCTTATTTCCAAAAGAGCATTTAATTTTTTTCAAAAATCCCAGAATGCTTGAAAGTACTTTATTCTGATGTTCGTTTTGGTTATGATTTTTGAACAGTCTAAAAATGTTACCTTAGGGTACAAAGTTTAAATTATTGTCTATACTTTGATTCTTTATCTGATTGCTTAGATGCGGGCATTTTCCGAGTAATGAGTTGTTTGTACTGGAAGCCGACTTTGTTTCTGAGTTTAAACTCATTTAGAAATTGCGCTCTGTTGCTCGGCAAAGTTTCCATGCTAAAGGTTGGCCGACCCATGAAAGGGACGAGGCAGAGAGCAAGATAAACTGATAAGTATAGGCATAAAAAAGAGTGCTTCAGAAACTTTCAAGCACAAAGCGTAAAAATATATAAACAAAAGTGCTAAGATAGTAAAAGAATCAGTTTTTATAGATCAGCACAAAATAAATATTGTAGCCATCATTACATTGCCATAAGTTTAAGATAATGCATAGAAATTGTTTATGTTGCAGGCGGTGGTGATGAAGCATGTGGAACACTGGAATCAACAGCAGTGTTGCCCTCGATCTCAGACTCGGAATCATTGCTGATTTCTGGATCTTGAGGCGAAGGAGGCGCGGCGATGGATTCGAAGAATGGCGTCGTGTAGTTGGTCATCTCCGCCACCCGACGAGCGTAACCTGCACAAGATTCTTGGATGGCCTTGATATCTTGCGGGTTACCCTCATCATCCTCCTCGGAAATGCCCTTGGTGTCGTGCCAGATTTCCATCTCGCTATGGTGGCTCATCACCATGGTCAGAGCTATTTGCGCAGCAGTCCAAGCATAGGAGGTCTTCCAGTCCTTGATCAACTTCGAAACCTCATGCACTGACATTGTGTGCAAGTCGGAAAGTTTGACGGCTTCGCCAACCTCTTCTGGAGTTTGGCGAAAGTCGAACAAGACATCTCCGACGAGCTTAATGCGCTCAAGGCGAGGTTCAGAAGTGGAAGAGTCATAAAGATTCAGGGGGGGGCTAGTAAAGAACCAAACAGTCAAAATTCGGCTGAAACAAAAGTCGAAAAATAAACAACATCAAGAAAAAAGATACGGAAATCTTACCAAGCACAGAGTGATTCCATTCATCATGATCCTTGCGAAGGTTGTCTAGTTCACTTGTTGAGGCCTGGGCAAGATACTTCTGGATATCAAAGTCCTTTTTGAGATTAGGAAGTTCCTTGTCTCGAAGGGCTAGGAGCTTATCGAGCCTCACGGTCTCGTGGTTGCTTAACTCCAGGATAGCGGCTACGGATTTCTGTGATTCCACGGTTAGCCTCTCAAGTTTTTCCCGGAGTTCAGCATTCTCTTCCTGCAAGACCTTGAAGTTTTTGGCCTGCTTCACCATCTTGCTAGATTGGCATAACAATTCTGCAAAGACAAAAATATCAGTCGGATAAAGCAAATTCGACTATGACAAAACATTTAACTGGAAGAGAGGAATTGGAAATATTCTTGAGCAATTCCTGGTTGGAAGATGCAATTTTCTATAAGTTCAGAGACAGAATACCGTGAGACGGCTACTAAGACTCGGGCTACAAATTTAGCTAAGTAAAATTACAGCACGAGCCTTGGGGGCTATATTATATCGTTCTTTTGCAACCTAAAAGTATCAACCCGGATCAAATGATGTTTATCCGACTTTATGCTTAGGGGCTAGACGATATGATAATAAATGAAAATAAGAAACGAAAACTTACAATGTGTTCCAGGTGCAACTTTTCAAATCCGAGTTTGGTGTGTTGTGAAACACCTTCTTGGTAAGGGTGAGGGATGGAACATCCATCGCTAGAAGCTCACCGGATGCGACTTTAGCATCCCGGACCAAAATTTGGTCCAGGAGGCTAACCAGCTTGACGTCTTCCTCCTCTTGGCTCGCTACCTCTGGAGTCAAGATTTGCTTCTCAAGACTGGATTGAGCCAGCCTGAGGATCTCCTCCTTCTCTTTCCTCTTAAGACCAGGGAAAGCGGAGTCAACCACTTTAGCCACCATACCTATGGTCATTACCATGGGGTCATTACCCTTTACGGGTTCACCCTTGTCAGTTGCCTGGTCATCAACGGTGACTAGGGCTTTTGAGATCTTGCCAGCGTCAGGGGATGCAGAAGCTCCATGCGCTGACGGAGTAGTGGATGGGGTCGATGTCGGCACAGCATTGGAGATAACAAGCATCTCCTGAGCATCGGCTGCCCCTGCTTGATGTCCGGCTTTATCTTGCTCTTTAACACTGATTTAGCTATAGAAACACGGAAATCCTAAAATTTAGGTGTGCTGGAAAGATAACAAAGGTACAAGAGTACTAAAAATATAAGGTGAGGTGCTTACTTTTTAACTACTGGCAGCACTTGGATACCAGCAGAAACAACTTCCTTCGCCTTGCGCTTCTTGGAGGTGGAGGCGGTAACTTCTTGCACCTCATCATCCTCCGCCGCCTTCGGGTCGTCTGAAGCATAGCCCTCTAGTGGAGCTAGCTCGGACTCGTAGAGTTCCTCGAGCTGACAAAGTCGAAAAGCATCGATGAAAATAGAGTCGGAGAAAGAACATAAAATAACGACAAAACATGAAAGGAGAGTCGAAATATTTACCGGAGTCAGAGGACGGATGGATGTATACATCTTCATGGAAACTTCCGGAACTTTTAGTTCCACTCTTTCCTTGATCAAATATCGCATGAGGGACCTGTAATACTTCGCCGAAAGCCGGCTCGAGCTGATCTTCATGCTGTACTTCTTGTCGCCGGTGATTTGGTGCATGAGGCGGTCTCCGTGGTGTTGGAGAGGCTGAATCCGGTGTTCCAGCCAGCAGTGGATCAAGTCATATCCACGAAGCCCCTCATGCTTCAATAAAATACTCGATTCACCTCTTCGCGAGGATCAAAATATCCAATAGCTTCGGCGCCTCCGTGTCCCATGAATCTTGGTGGGGAGAGGCACCGTTGAAAAACGCTGTAAGACCTTCCGCCTTTCCCGGAGCCGGAATATCCTTATGGTAGAAGAAAGTTCCGGCCCAGCGTTTGACAAACTCACTAGCGTTAATCCTAGGATAGATCCGATTCCTTCTAAGTACTAAGCTAAGAGTGCCGGTGACATAAGGCACACCGGCACTGACGGAATTCTTCCGAGTACCATAGTAGTACCGGAAAAGGGTGAGACTTGGCCTAATGCCAAGAAACCCCTCGCACAGAGCTGCATGAGCACTAAGCTTGAGCATAGAGTTGGGAGGAAGATTATGGATTTGCACACCGTAATGGTTGAGGATCTCGACGAAGAAGTCCGACGGTGGCAGGCTGAGGCCACGGTCGACGTGAGTGCTGAACAACACCCACTCGCCGTCTTTCGGCGCGGCGATGGCGTGTCCTGAGGTGCTATGCCACGTACCGGCGATGATGAACCCCTCATCCTCCATGACTTGGAGCTCCTCAGTATCCATGGCGCTGGGGATACAAAGACCCCTCATCTTCTTCTCGTCTGCCGTCGACGAACCCGCCGTCGCCGCTCCTGAGGACGAGGCAGATGCCATAGTTCTTGGAGGAAGAAGGGCTGGTGGGGGAAGGAGAGATTTTTCTCAACAGTGTGCAGATTAGAACTGGTGCGGAGAGCTCGAGGAGTACGAGGAAGCAATGAATGAATCGACTGAGAGATGAATCTGAGAAGAAGGGTTTCCTCTCCTCTTTATTTGTTTCTGTGTCAAGATTCATGCGATGAGACGCGCGATTATCGCGATGCGTATAGGAGAGGGTGAGTTAGTTTCCTCACGACTCTTCCGCCCCCTCGATTTTCATGAAGGCATTGAAATGGAGTACTGTTCTATAAGGAACAGACCCACTAACGGTTGTGTTGATGGAAATCCTATCAGTGACGCGACCTGGCCTGTAAAGTTGTCAGTCAGCACGCCGCTGTAAAATCCGTCTTATGTTTTAAATCAAGCAAGGAAAAGATCAAGGTCATAGTAAAATATATCCGACTCGATTGACTTGGAATCCTACATCAATGAAAGAAGTTTTTTGGGAACCCTTCAGGATTCTAAAGACGAAGAAACCATCAAGCTAGACGATTTATCCAACTTCAGATCTTGGAGACTTCTGGGGGCTACTGTTGGGGATATACTTTCGGGGTATACCCACAGGACTCGCTGACTAGGGTGGCCCACCAACGGGTTAGAGATTTGCTTCACGGGCGGCCCAGTCAGAGAAAGAAGAGGATCCAGTTCCGGCTACGACAAGGCCCAGAAGAGTTACCGACTTAGGCCTGTAGTATTACTTGTAGTCCAAGCTGTACATAGTTACTGAATCTGTAACGTAGCCGGATAGGTCTCTCCCTGTAACCCTAGGCCCCGGTGACTATATAAACCGTCCCTATGGGAACCTTTAGGGCACAACAATAACGCAACAACCACAACCAACTCGCGCAAGAGAACCTCTCTTGTAAGCCATTGTAACATCCGGCTTACGCCCATATATTACTGGGTCGCTAGCAGGAGTAGGATCCGATCATCATAGTTAGATCTGAACCTGGGTAAAATTGTGCTCACCGCTCCTGGAATATCCGACGTCTCATGCGCCATCCTTCCAACGCCACTAGGACCCCCTATGGCGTACTTGTCGACAATCTGACGACACCGAGAACGTGTTCCGGTGCCGCCACCGCCCAAGGCCAGCAGAGGGATGGCGGAGGAGATCCGCCACCGGATCAGCAACCTCCCTCGGACCCAACGGTGGGAGATGGGCTACCACTCCAAGGAATACTGGATCATGTTCTTTGAGTGGGAGCACAAGGCATGGCGCTCGACCACCATCCGCTGTGACCTGTAGCGGTCGGAGTTCTACTCCGTCCCCGACATAGACTCGGACGACGAGGGCGCCACAACCACTCTGGCGCCAACCTCGGTAGCGAGGGCGGCAACGAGGAGGAGAAGGACGACGATGCCGTCTTCAAGCAAGAGGCGGTGGACAACGTCGCCGTGAACCTTCCCCCGGAGTACCGCGAGGTGCTGGCGCAGGGCTACGACAATGACTCCTTCACCGAGCAGGCCATTGCGGCCAGCGCGCGGGAGGAGGAAGCCTAGTTGGTCGTCTTCGAGGAAGTCGTCCAGCTCACCGGCATGGTGGCGCAGACTAATGCCCAGCTTCCTCCGTCGCTTCCACTGCCGGGATGGGCGCCACCGATCACTCCGGAGGTGGGGATGGAGCTGGCGCACCTCTAGCACGGTTCGGCGCCGTGGCCTAGGAAGGTGAGCAATCCACCTGCACCCGCTCCTGCACCGGTCCTGCCTCCGCCCAAACTGATCCTTCGGACTACATCGACCTTGACCCGTAGATGGATGAGGCGGCTCCGGCACGCGAAGACCAGTAGATAGAGCTAGGATTAGTTTAAATTTCGTTTTTTATATTTTGAATGTAAATTAAGTATGAATTTTGCATGTTTTTAGCGTGAAATATTCGTGTTTGTATTTGCAAAAAAAATCTGCAGCTAGGGCATATTTATGGGTCGCGCCGCTGGGTGCAGCTGGCCGGACAGGCCGGACCCCCTCCCCAAATCGATTGGGGCCCGACCCAAACAGACAGAAACAAACCTTTTAGGTCTACTGGATGGATCGGCCCGGTGGAGATGCCCTAAATACCTCTGAAGAAGGGCGTTCGGAGAGGTCGCTCAGGTGCTACCGATACGGCGGCGGCAATAGTTTCACATTTGTTCTGTTTAGGGTAGTTTGGGTAGACAAAGATTTCTCTGAACAATAATAGGTGGAGATCGTGTGGCACTGAACTGTGACGACATGTACATGATTCTTTTTCCTTGGTTTGCCGGATAGAGACGAAGCGTCCTATAAAAAATGTCTTTATGTCAAGTTTTTCTTGTAGTGACATCGAGATCCATACATCACTACTAGGAAAAGGGTCGTTCGTGGTGCACCTGAAAAGGGCATCCGTGGCACACTAGTAGTGCGCCACTAGCCTCGCGATGCGGCTATCTCTTACCCACAGCGCACTTCCTAGTGCGCTACGGTTATCTCGAGATAGTAGCAGCGCACCTGCCAGTGCGCCAAGGCCAGTAAGGAAGGTGCACTACGGGTATTGTTTCCTGTTGCGCACATGGCAGTGCGCCACTGATCTACACATGTGAGCTTTAGTTGCAGTGCGCCACTAAAGCCATGTCGTGTGCGCCATGGGCAGTTTTTTTATTTTTTTTATTTCAGAGCCAGATGATATACAATACAGATTATATACAATATTACAGGTAGATATACACACACAGAAATAAGATATACAATTATATATATAAATACAAAATTTGCAAAACAAGACTGAAACAAATACGTATAGATAAGTCACATACATGAATACATAGTGTAAGTTACATTGTTTCGATCAAGTTACAAAGTAGTTGGTGACATGTGATTACATGTTTCTCGAACAAGTTAGAGCTCGGAAGCTCGCCTACACATCTAAACTAGCTAGAAAGAAGCACGGGATAAATAACTAAAGACGATAAGCATCACCGCGACAAAGGTGTAGGTCTTCATCTGGTTCCTCGTCCTAACTCCCGCTAGATAGCGTGTGTATCTATCTTTCGCCTCCGCCATAGTGTTATACCCTTTGTAGCTATTGCGATTGAAACGGTGCACCTGTTTCCGATGGTCATACCAATCATCGTAGACTCTGGGAACCCGTCCCTTGTACACTACGTACCACATCATCAACAAGTTGACAATAATTATTAACCGGTGATTGAAAAAACATGTATAATTAAAGTCGCATATGAAGATACACTTATAGAAAGTACTCCCAACTCAAAAAGACCAAAGTAACTCAAAAAGCATGCCTCATATATAACTAGATTGTTCGACACAGGAATATGCTACGATGGAAGTATCCACCAAATAGGATGCATAACACCTGGACTTGTGCATAGCACAAGACGGACAATCCCATCGCAGCACATTCACATATATAGTGTGCCATGACATTTCAATAATCGGCATTCTCAAAAAATACCAAAGTAACTCAAAAAGAATGCCTCATATATAACTAGGTCGTTCGACACATGAATATGCTATGATGGAACTGTAAGCCAAGTAGGATGCACAACATCTGGACTTGTGCATAACACAAGGCTTACAATCCCGTCATAGCACATTCACATATATAGTGTGCCACGACATTTCAATCATCGGCATTATTCTCGAAAAGGACCAAAGTAACTCAAAAAGAATGCCTCATATATAACTTGGTCGTTGAACACCGGAATATGCTATGACGGAACTGTAAGCCAAGTAGGATGCACAACATCTAGACTTGTGCATAACACAAGGTTTACAATCACGTCATAGCACATTCACATATATAGTGTGCCACAACAATTCAATCATCGGAATTATTCTTAAAAAAGACCAAAGTAACTCAAAATGAATGCCTCATATATATATACATAGGTCGTTGGACACATGAATATGCTACGACGGAACAGTTAGCCAAGTAGGATAAACAATACCTGGACTTGTGCATATCACAAGTCTCACTATCCCGTCATAGCATATTCACATATATAATGTGCCACGACATTTCAATCATTGAAATTATTCTCGAAAAATACCAAAGTAACTCAAAAATAATGCCTCGTATATATATACATAGGTCGTTGGACATAGGAATATGCTACGACGGAACCATGAGCCAATTAGGATGCACAAGACCTGGACTTGTGCATATCACAAGGCTCACAATCTCGTCATAGCACATTCACATATATAGTGTGCCATGAAATTTCAATCATCGGCATTCTCTATAAAAGACTAATAAAGTAAGGAAAAAGGACCAAAGTGAGCAAAGGACCAAAGAGTAAGCAAAAAATCAAGCATTGATTCATATATAATAATAATAAGTAAAAGAAGTAAGCGATGATTCATAAACCTAATAATATAAGTAGTAGCCTGTACACTTGTCCACACACACACACAAAATTCATCTATAGTTTGGAACTACAAATAGGCCAACATCAAGCCTTCTGGATCGACTCAGGGAACGGGAGGACGCCTTGTCTCGTCATGAACTTCCTATTGTCACCCTATATCTCTAGGCAATCTTCTATGTCACAGTTATTCAGGAGATTTTCTCCATAGAAGATCCCCCCCGAAGTCATGACATCACGAAAGATGATTTCCCCAAACTACTTCTGGATGCGATACATCTCTTGTATAATATCTGAATCAGTGATCTTGGCCTTGGCTTCGTCCCACTATTTGAGATGATCTTACAGCGTAGAATTCTGCTGGTCTAGTAGGAACTCCCTCATGTGATGGAGTGCATAGTAGGCTTCCTTCTTACTGCCTTCCGGCTGCTTCACGCAAGGGAACTCCGTTATGTGGTTGAAGACGTGCCTGTCGAACTTCACCTTCTTACGCACGAAGGTGGTGCCTACCGTCGAGACATAGCCAGTGAGAGCATCATCCAGAACTTCCTTGATCTTGTCGTAGTTTTTCTTTTTTTCTAGACTCCCCGAGTTGAAATACGTGGCATGCGAATGCTTCGGTGATAAGGAGATGAGCGTGCAGTGTTCATCTCTGCGCAAAAAAATCAAATGGAATTTGTTGGAAAAATAATGATGATAATCTAATAAAGACAATCGATGGTTGAGAGTGAATAATGACTTGCTCGGGAAAGTAAGGCACGAGAATGTATTCATTTGTCTTGTTTGCCATGAATATTATTTTTAGGTATGAGGCCACGAAACTTCGTTCAACGGTGCTTCCCAAGAAGCCGTCACGCATGTAGTAGGGGTCCACTATAGCGATGCCCGGTGTGTTCTCTCTAATGATCTACATGGCGAGGTTGAGAGAAAACATGCGGACCATAGTATAGTGCATCGGGTACAGGTGGAACATATTGAAGATGTCATCAAACCGTAGGAAGAACAGATCTGCGGGGGCACCTTAACCACAAATACCGGGTGCGAGGGATCTTTCTCCGCCAGAAGGTGTCTCTCTAGCGTCAGCACACCGTCATGCACACTCTTCAGTTCCGAACTGGCGAGCCTCCGCAAATTCTTAGGTAGCATGGGCTCACCCACCACATGAATCCTCCACATAATACCCTCGGGTCTTGGTGTCCCGTCCCGAAACCTGATCGGATTCGCAGTTGACGCCACCGGTTGGCTCGAGTTGCTAGATTTTCTTTTCCTGGCCTTTTTTCCTTATGGAGAGCGGGCAGGCACCGCAATCTGATCATCGCACGCCCTATATAGTGTGTCAGGGCTTAGAATAAAGGGCCGGTTGGTTGTATCAGCTGGCTCGGTGAAGGCAGAGATGTTCAGCAAGCATGGCAGAAGCAGTTTCCAAATTCAGAGATGTTCAGGTTTGGTATATTTAGTCGACACGGTAAACACTAAACAGTTCCTAGTAAATGGAGTTCTAGTATGCACATGTAGATACCTTACCACCCATAAGATTTTTAACAAAGTATAAGTGTCCACCTAGGAGTGCAAAACCAGATGTTGTACAACCCTGAAGCATCAGGTTTCACACGTTGAAACTTCCATGAGTTTAGGGGGTAAAGTTGGTTGATTTAGCATTAATACCTAGAACTAGAAGTACTTGAGCATTTAAAACCTTGGTGTACTGAATAATCCAAGGTCAATTTAAATTAATATTTCATCATTAGTGAAGGATAAATAGGAATACTGTAAGAGTTCGCATTCCACGGCTCTACATGTACCATGTAACTATATACTGTCACACAACAAAAATGCATGAGCGATATGTATGATAATTATATGAGAGAATGTGCATTTTAGTAGGCAGATATTATTTGGAAAATAACTCGTGATGATAATTAACAATGTTCATCAACAACATACAATTGTTTTTGCAGTGATACATATACATCTAATGCAACATCTAGAATAAACTCAACCTGCTGGTTGATTGGCGAAGGAAAACTAATAAATTAGTGGTATATATAGCCAAATACATGTATCTCTGAAACCACTCGATTAAATGCATTGCTTTACCAATGGACAGATAATCAGTTGTAGATTATATGAACTACTAACCTCACTGTCAACTTCTAACCTTACTGTCAACCTCATTCTATGTTTGCTAACCCTAGCTAATCATGGGCTAACATTCAACTGCTAATCATGGGCTAACCTCACTGTCAACTGCTAACCTCACTGAATTTTCTAACCCTAGCTAGCTTCTTGTCGCCTGCAGAGAGAGGGAGAGAGGAAGAGAGGAGAGGAGCTAACTTATGAGACGAGGACGACGATGGCAGGCGGACGATGACGAGCGAACGACGGCGGGAAGACGACGGCCTCCTCATCCTCCTCGGACACGGGCGGCCTCCTCCTCCTTCTCCTCGAACATGAGCGGGCCTCCTCCTCGGACGCAGGGGGTCCACCTCCACGGCCTCCTCCTCGAGCGGCGTCTGCTGGGGGATCGAGCGTGGCGGCGGCGGGGGGGGGGGGGATCGGGCTCGGGCTGTGAGAGATGGGGATGACGTGGATAAAGCCCAGATAGGCGTAGCGCACTCTGGGCTAGTGCGCTACGCCTATCGGGTTCTAATGACTCTATAACACTACTGCAAGACTGCTTCTAGCAACTAAACTTGCCTATCCCACTGGTTCTGCTCACCGCTCTATTCTAAACCTATGAGCACCCAGGTTCAAATCCTAGTGCCCACCTTTTTTGTTTTTATTTTAAAAATACTTTTAAATGTTCCAAAAAATGCCCAGAAGGGGTGATATATGCCATAGAAGTTTTGTTTTGTTTTTAAAATACTTTAAAATATTCTAAAAATGCCGAAAAGTGATAATATATGTCATAAAAGTGGTACAAACATGATTCAAAGTATAACTAACTTAAATAATAATTTGTCCATGAATATTACAATCTTTTTTGGCCACGCGTTTATAATAATTTTTGAGCTAGCGTTTTACAATATTTTTTCACTTCTTTGTCATGGTTGAATAATTTAGCCCCGGCACTTTAATATTTCTTCTTTCGAACAGGCTACCTTTTTTGGCTAGGGTTGTCCTTTTTGTGATGTATGTTGCTGCATCGTAGTCGTCGTCATCTTCAATCTTTGGATTGCCATACTGGTCAAAGTCTTGCTCGTTGGCCACTCCATCCATTTCGATGATGTTTCTTTTTCCTCTCCTCACGACAACACGGCTAGGCTTTGTCGGGTCGGTAATGAAAAAACATTGGTCCACTTTGCTATCTAGTACACACGGTTCATTTTTCACGGCCACGTTCGCACCGGCGGCCTTGGATTTGGCTGCTTCGGGTATAACCATGGTTGTGAAATACCGGAACATTGGTCCACTTTTGACGCTCTTTGCCCATCTGACACGGAACATCGGCACCTTTTCTCCATAGTATTTGAGCTCACATATCTCGTTGATCCTTCCGTAGAATCTTTTATTCATGTTGTCATTGGTGTAGAATTCCGACGTTACACCTGAGTTCTGATAATCACACTTGTCCGTTTCCTCTGTGTAGAATGTGTAGCCTTTGATATCATACGCCTGATAGGTCACCAGGTTTTGCATGGGTCCCTGTGACAAGGTGAATATGATCTTTTCCATGTCAGAAGAATGCGATCGCGGGGAATTATCAAGGAGCATCTGCCTAAACCAACATGTGAAATCTGAGTTGTGCTCTTTGATTATTTCTCCCTACATCCTCTGTATGTCCTGGTCACTGTACTTCTTCTCGATTAACCTTTTATGCTTATGTACTCAAGGATCGACCAGTTCTAATTGTTGTAGCGCTATGAGGTTTGCTCGATCAAAGTCTACGCGTCGACAATCGAAGTCTGCATGCAATATGCGATGACCCTCTCGGTGACCAGATCCGTCGATCTTGCCAAGGTGCCTGTTGACGGGAAGACCGATAGGGTTCTTGATGTCTAGATAATTCATGTAGAAGGAGATGCACTCTTCGGCCAGAAATCCCTTGGCTATGCTTCAATCTAGACGTGACCTGTTGTGAACGTATCCTTTGATGTGTCCGTTCATCCTTTCGAACGCCATCATGCTGTGGAGGAATATCGGCCCGAGTTGGACGATGTCCTCCATGACATGGACCATCAGATGCACCATAATGTCGAAGAATGCGGGCGGGAAGTAGACCTCAAGCTCGCATAGTATCACCACGATCTCCTCCTGTAGCCTCCCGAGCTGATTCACGCTAATCGACTTCCTAGCTATGACGTCGAAAAACTTGCAGAGGCCAAACAACGTTTCACGGACGTGCTCGTCCATTATCCCTCTTAGTGCAACCGGAAGTACCTGCGTCATTAGCACGGCACAGTCGTGAGATTTCATGCCACTAAACCTCTGCTTCGCCTCGTCTAGGTATCTTCTTATCTTGCCCGCGTAGCCGTAAGGAAATTTGACTCCTAGAAGGAACTTGAAAAACTGTTTGATCTCATCCTGGCTTTGATTAAATCAAGAAGGAGGGCATTAATATTCATTCTTCTTGAACTTTTTACCCTTCCGACGACCTTGTGTCGCCTCTGAGTCATGATCATCGTCATCTTCCTGATCATTAGGAGTAGTGCATCCTCCGTGAAGCTCCTTCCGGATGCCCAGGAATATCAGGTCGTGCCTTGCTTTCAGACCATCTTTCGTCCTATCTGGGATGTTGATTATGGTGGCGACCAGACTCTCGCACACGTTTTTCGTGATATGCATGATGTCAAGGCTATGAGGCATGCGGAGAAACTTCCAGTATGGCAACTCCCAGAAAACAGACCTTGTTTTCCATACCTTCAGCAGATGCTTGTCTTGCTGACTCTTTCGCTTCATTCCAGGCTTAGGACAATCTTTCCAGTTTTTCAGCAATTCTTCCACTTCTTTGCTGCTCCTCCACTCTGGGATTCCTCGGGTCTCGGATTTGCCATCGAATAGATTTCCTAGTTTTCTCCATTGATCATTCTTGCCGATCCACCTCCGGTGCACCATGAACACGGTTTTCGAAGACCCTGGATCTTTCTCTAGTTGGAGATAGCTTGTGTTATCCATGCACCTAACGCATGCGAAGAATCCTTGGAAAACCTGCCCTGTGATATACCCGCAACCTGGATAGTCTTGCACCATAGTGACCAACGCCCCGAGAATCCTTGGATATCATCTACATACATATGAGCATATCATCCATATACACATGAACACATACTTACATGGACAACTTACCGAGATGAGAGACCGATCGAGAAGATGGAAAGGAGAGGTGCGCACGAGATCGGCCGAGAGGATGGCATGTCCGGGAGGAGAGCTTCCTCTATTATTTATGTAACATCCAAGGCAAGTTCTACATGCTAAAATGGTGAATGAGTGGAGAAATTGAGGTGGGAAGGAGAAGGATCCCGACTAGATCTAAGGAGGAAGAAGGAGGGGAAAGTGAAGTGTGGGTGGTGGATAGTCACATGTGCATAAAGTGGAGCTGCCAAAAAATGGTCGACACATCCGTGGCGCACATGACCCTAGTGTGCCACATGCATTATTAGAAACCATGGCGCACATGTCAGGAGTGTGCCACGGATGTGTTTGCCCATTTATGGAGCAAAGGGAGCTTAACATAGGCGTAACGCACTTGCCTCATGTGCGCTATGGCTATACCTAACAACCATAGCGCACTTACCCTATGTGCACTATGGGTATCTGGCATGCGGCCAGCAGGCCCTTGGCCCACACATATATGTGGCGCACTAAGATAACATGCACCACGGTTGTTCTAGTTGCTAGTAGGGCACTGCCCACTGGTGAGCCACGCCTGTTTTACCCGTGGGGAACTTCAACAACGTGAGACACGGATGTGTGGATTACCTATAGCCCTTTTCCTAGTAGTGCATTTAGCACAAAGGATTCTAAAATAATTAAGCAAGAAAAATAGTTGGGTTCGCCTCCTTGACTCATACTACTTCCTCTTTGATTGTTTTTAAAATATGGCCATATTTGTCAGCATGCAAATGTTTGGATATGGGATCATCAACATAAAGTATAATGTAGATATGGCCATGACCCTGGTCGTTCTGCTTGAAATCCAAGAATGTTCATACTCATTGACAAGTAAGATCAATTTCATTTTGATTTCACCACGTACTTTTAGGTTATAATTTTACTAGTTGTCAATAAGTATGAACCGAGCCGGGCTTTACTTTTTGCTCTTTATCCTTAATGAGTAAATTATCCGAGCTTAAACAAGTGTGAGTCTTAACGAGCCAAGCCTTAATGAGTTGAGCTGCTTGATAGTCTAGCCCTATATATCATCTACATAAAGTATGATGTGGATATAACGATGACGTTGGTCTTTCAATGTTCATACTCATTGACAACTAAGCTTACATTCAATTAAATTTTAATACTTTTAGATTAAAATTATATACGGGCGATGGGAGTACATTTTATATCAAGGACCTAAAAATTTGTAAGATCCCTCCTTTGTAAAGGAAAGGATCCCTGTGATTGCAATGCTAGTCCCTGGATCAATGCTAGCATCCACAGTTTAAGATGAAGTACACAGAAACAAAGGACATTATTACAGTCATTCCAGAGACAAACATAGTCTTTTACAACTCCATGGCCACAGGCCTAGTACAAGAGTTTAAATAAGTAATAAGATAAATAAGTCTTCATCTTCATGTGCCACAGGCAAGCATGTTGAGTGTAGACTCATGACTCCTAATCATCATCAGAATAACCTGCAACATCACAAGTTACAGCCACAGTGGGTCAATACATTGGAATAGTATTGGCAAGTGATACCTTAGTATAATATTGGTGGCCTAAATACTATATGCATTTTGGCTAAGTGTAGCTTAGGCTTGCTTTGCTCAAAATAGGTTTTGCCTATCAGTTGAAAACTCTAAGTTTTTCTTTGTCAAAACTTATCCCAAGGAACCACCAATAGACATTGGGGTCCTTCACCCTTGTTCAACCACAAGTTTTACTTAGAAATTGGGATGAGGGGATTCTTGATAGATTCCATGTCTTGATGCTCAAATTGTCCAATACCAGGGACATGGCTAAGTACTTATATTCTTCCATCTGCAGAGGTTGTGCACTTTCCCCACAAGACTTGATTTTCACCAAGACTGGACCTTTCAGAAGCCTTCCCTAAGACCAAATGTACGCGCTCCAACCTATCATTCCACTACCACCAACTGTCCAAATGGCTAAGTTATTGCAACCTATGTGATCCAGGCAGAGCCCATATTGCCAAGTGGCTGCACTAGAAGCTTCTTAACATTTGGCCTCTCAAATCCCTTTGTTCCTGGGTGGCTTTCCACAAGTGAGATACACAAGGTAAACCATAGAAACGGGCCTTGTGTAACCACTCAACATAAACCATTCCTTCCATTCCACCCAGGTGTTTCATTTACTTAGTTGTTTTATTAAGCAAAACACAAGTCCAAAGATTTAGAAATATTTATTCATAGCATGAATATAACCACCCTTGGTTGCTACTAGCTAGGCTAAGCATGGCATAGATAAACATCTTAACTTAGAAATTTCTAGCAATTCTACAACTAATAGGATTTCCCAAGCATAGAATATAAAGACCAAAAATTATCCATGCAAATCTGGCAAAATATTTCTAATGCATATTTGAAAAACATAGGAATAAAATCATGAAGCACCACTTGCCTTGGTAGTTTTGAGAGTAGCTACAATCCTCAGAATCACAATCACTATTTGCACCAAAATCTACACATAAAATGATAGCACCAAATCACATACAAAATAAATACAAGCAAAAATATGTGGATGCATGCAATATGATATGTGATGATTTTCTAAACTCAACAAGACAAGTGCATAGTACTGGTTCATAAACAAGTTCAAAACTTGCCAAACAACCTTTATTTGAACACTAAAACATTTCTCAAATAATTAATATACACCAAAAAGGCCTACACATGTTTCTGTAAAAAAACTATTTTAACAGAAGCAAAACATTAAACACATTGCATAAATGGAAAGGGATTTCTCTCCTGATTCCATTGATATAAAATTCATCAAATTTGGACGTGGGAATCAAAAGTTATGAATTAAACAAGTTTTAATATCTTATAGATCTAATCTAGTTTTTAAATTCAAATCCTAGCCACGCGGCGTGCTCCTATTGGTTGATACCGCTTCACTCAGGATCACACACGTGAGCCGTTAGATCTAACTTAATCTGCACGACCCAGATCTGTTCGTACCCCTTCGCGTAAGTGATCTATCTAGCCCATCGGATCTAGATCCAACGGTTCGCGACCAAGCGACCAAACTCTGGCGGCGCTAGGGGTGGCGAGTGGCGGCGAAGGCTCTGTCTATGGTGGCACGGTCGCTACAGGGGGGTTTGGGGTCGTCGAAGATGCTTACAAGACTCGCAGCGGTGTGCTGAAGCTCAACGTGGCGGTGGTTGGTCAAGGGGCGCACAGATGCAGCGGCAGGGTCTCGTCGGAGTTGTTGGCGGCGTCAGGTGCTTGTTGACGAAGATGTTGCCGAGGTTCTGCGTCGGCCTAGCACGAGCCAGATGGTTAGGAGGTGCGCAAGGTCTCGGCGATCATGATAGCATCGAAGGGAAGGCAAGGGGCGGTCGGCTTTTACCTTAATCGCTCGCCGGAGTTGGAGACGGTGTCGGGAACTCGCGGTGCTCGTTGGAGTCGACGACCTGGGGCAGTACAGGATGAACCAAGGGTGTTAGTAGGAGCGCAAGAAGGTTGCGAAGCAGTTCGCGTGAACCAGAGAGGAAGGCGCGCACGGAGCTCACCAGGATTGGTCGCCGGAGTGGGTTCTGTCTACGGCGAGGTAAGGGCAAATACTAGCAGCCTGGAGGAGCTTCGGGCTGGCTTTGTTGGGGTAAATGGCCGTGAGGGGGAGAGGTTTAAGTAGCCGAATCTGGGCGTGGAGTTACTCGGCGAATCAACGCCATTTAGTCGCGCAATCAACGGCAGTGACGCGGGGGAGGAAACGGCGGAGGCTCAGTCGTGGGCGAGGTTTGGGGACGAAGCTGACGGGGCAAGTGGGTCCGAGGCGTCAATGGGAGGGGTGTGTTCGCGCGGGTGAGAAACAGAGGGAGAAAGGAATGGCCCGTGTTGGCTGGATTCTGTGTTGGGCCGAATTGGCAGCGCCAGCCTTTTTCCTTTTCTTATTCATTTTCCATTTCTGATTTTGATTTTCTGATATCATTTTCAAACAAATTCAAATGCCAATTGAATTCAAATTTGTTATGGGTTTTTGCAGAGTGTAAAAATCATACTTCTGGGTGTATAAACATATGGACTCTCTGTATTAGCTTGGTCCTATTGATCAAACAAAATAAATAGTGATAAGGCACTAGATTTGATCAAGTTTTGAAAATGGTTATAAATTCACATTTGTTTTGCAAATTTTTGATCTAAGCAATAGGAAGAAAGCAAAACATTCTGAGAGTAACAAGGTTTGATTCATGAACAACAATATCTCATTGGAGATTAGCATTTGATTTAATGCTGATCACATAAAATAATGAGCTCATATGCTCCTGTTTTTGAATTGATTTTTGAAATGAACTCTACATGATCATGGATGCATGGATGATATGCATGAGTTTTGAAACATGATTTTAGGGATGTTACAAATCTAACCCCCTTAAGGTGAATCTCGCCCTCGAGATTCGGATTGGCTAGCAAATAGGTGAGGGTGGTCTTTCCGAAGATCATCTTCTCTTTCCCATGTTGCTTCTTCTTCGGAATGATGGTTCCATTGAACTTTTCAGAACTTGATAGTCTTAGTCTGAGTAACTCTTTCTGCAGTCTCAAGAATCTTGATAGGTTTCTCTTCATAAGTGAGATCACTTTCCAATTGCACCTCTTCCAAAGGTATAGTATCCTTCAAAGAAGACTCTTGCATTTTTGGATGACATTTCTTAAGCTGACTCACATGAAACACATTATGAACTGCTAACAAAAACTCTGGCAATTCAATCTCATAGGCTACTTCTCCTTTGCGACTCAGAATCTTGAATGGTCCAACATATCTTGGGGCCAACTTTCCTTTGACTCCAAACTTCTTCACTCCACGAAGTGATGACACTCTAAGATAAGCTCTGTCACCTACTTCATAGGTGACCTCTCTACGCTTAGGATCTGCGTAGCTCTTTTGTCGGGACTGTGCTATCTTCAATCTGTCTTTAACCAGCTTGACTTTCTCTTCAGCCTCTTTGATGAGTTCTAGTCCGAATAAACTTCTTTCTCCCACTCCATTCCATATCAATGGGGTGGTACACTTTCTCCCATAGAGAAACTCAAATGGTGCCATCTCAATACTGGCTTGATAGCTGTTGTTGTAGGAAAATTCTGCGTAAGGCAGACTTTCATCCCAACTGGCTCCATAGTCTAGAGCACATGCTCTCAACATATCTTCAAGAATCTGATTAGTCCTTTCTGTCTGTCCATCAGTTTGAGGATGAAATGCATTGCTGAATTCCAACCTCGTTCCCAATGACTCATGTAGTTGTCTCCAAAATTGAGTAGTGAATTGTGTTCCCCTATCAGACACAATACTCTTGGGTACACCATGTAGACACACAATTCTACTCATATAAATCTTGGCTAACTTAGCACTGGTGTAGGTTGTCTTCACGGGTATGAAATGAGCCACTTTAGTTAGGCGATCCACTACTACCCAAATAGAATCATATCCTGACCTGGTCCTCGGCAATCCGGTCATGAAATCCATACCAATCTTGTCCCACTTCCAATCAGGAATAGGTAGTGGGTGAAGCAATCCTGCTGGTTTCTGGTGTTCCGCCTTCACTCTACTACATACATCACACAAGGCAATATGTGCGGCGATGTCCTTCTTGAGATTATTCCACCAAAATCTTTCCTTCATATCCATGCACATTTTTGTGTTACCCGGATGAATAGAATATGGTGAGTTGTGTGCTTCTTGTAAAATCAGATTCCGAAGCTCTGGATCTTGTGGAACACAGATACGTTTTCCATGCCATAAAGTACCCTGATCGTCTTCATGGAATCCTTTGGCTTTTCCCTTGCCAATCTTTTCCGTAATCTCTTCAATTTCCTTATCTGCCTTTTGGGCTTCTTTAATCTTGTCCAACAAAGTGGGTTGAACATCCAAAGACATAAGATGTCCTTCAGGCACAATCTCCAATCTGAGATCTCTAAATTGGACACACAGACCATCTGGCAATTCTCCTTTAGTAAGGCCATTCAAAAAAACCTTACCGCTTAGAGCATCCGCTACAACATTTGCTTTAATGGGGTGGTATTGCAAACTCAAGTCATAGTCCTTGATGAGTTCTAGCCATCTTCTTTGTCTCATGTTAATTTCTTTCTGGGTGAAGATATACTTCAAACTCTTGTGATCTGTGAACACTTCACATCGCTTTCCCAAAATATAATGTCTCCATGTTTTGAGTGCATGGACAACAGAGGCTAACTCTAAATCATGGGTAGGGTAGCTCACCTCACGAGTTTTGAGTTGTATCGAGGCATATGCCACAACTTTTCCTTCTTGCATAAGTACTGCACCCAATCCATGATGAGATGCATCACAATACACTTGGAAATCCTTCTCCAAATTTGGCAGACATAAGATTGGTGCTTTCACTAGTCTCTTCTTCAATTCTTGAAAGCTGAGTTCACAACCTTCTGACCAAGCAAATTTCTTGTCTTTCTTTAGCAATTTTGTCATAGGTTTTGACCTTGGAGAAATTCTCAATGAACCTTATGTAGTATCCTGCCATGCCAAGGAAACTAAGAACTTCTTTTACTGACTTAGGTGATTCCCATTCAGTCACAGCTGAAACTTTAGCAAGATCAACTGCTACTCCATCTCCTGACACAACGTGTCCAAGAAATCCCACTTCATTTAACCAAAATTCACACTTGCTGAATTTGGCATATAAATTATGCTCTCTAAGCTTCTCAAGTATCAAACGTAGATGTCCTTCATGCTCTTCTTTGCTCTTGGAGTAGATTAGAATTTCATCGATAAAAACGATAAAAAACTTATCAAGGAATTCCATGAACACCTTGTTCATCATATTCATGAAGTATGCTGGTGCATTGGTTAAACCAAATGGAATCACGGTATACTCATACAATCCATACCTTGTGGTGAAAGTTGTCTTAGTTATGTCTTGTTCCCTTATCTTAAGCTGGAAATAACCTGACCGGAGATCAATCTTTGAGAACACACAAGCTCCTTCTAACTGATCAAATAAGTCATTGATTCTAGGCAAAGGGTATTTTTTCTTGATAGTCACCTCATTGAGTGAACGGTAATCTATGCATAACCTTTGACTTCTATCTTTCTTTTCCACAAACAAAACTGGTGCTCCCCAACATGAAGAACTTGGTTGGATAAATCCTTTCTGTAACTGTTCTCCAAGTTGTTTCTTAAGTTCTTTCAACTCATCAACTAACATCTTGTACGGCCTTTTTGCTATTGGTCCAGATCCTGTTAGCAAATCAATAAGAAACTCCACATCTCTATCTGGTGGCATTCCCGGCAATTCTTCCGGAAACACATCTGGATACTCACTCACAATAGGCACACTGTCTATGCTAACCCCCTTAAGAGAATTTAGCTTACTTCCTTTTGATTCAAAGTTAGACTTTAATCTAATCCGTTTCTTTTCCGGGGTTGTGAGTGCAACAGTACGATTAGCACAATCTAGTACTCCTTCATACTTAGCCATCCAATCCATTCCCAATATTACATCCATTCCTTGAGAATCTAGGATTATCAGACTCACTAGAAACTTATGCTTTCCAAACTCTATCACTAGATCCCGGCATCCAAGACTTACTATCATATCTCCACCTGGAGAACTAACTTTTATTGGACACCCAATGTTTTTAGTTGGAAACCCATTTCTATCAACCAATTCTTTTAATATGAATGAATGCGATGCTCCAGTATCAAAAAGAACAAGTGCTGGAATAGAATTGAGTTTGAACTTACCAGCAACAGCATCTGGCTCCTCATAGATTTCCTCCACATTGATGTGGTTCACTTGTCCCTTCTGAAAAGGGTTGGGCTTCTTGGGTCCTTCAACTTTCTTTTCTGGGCATTCATTTGCATAATGCCCCATCTTCTTGCACTTGAAACACTCAACCTGACTAATATCCTTCTTGACAGGCTGGCTTCCACTTCCACTTCCACTGTGGTGGCTCTTATACCCACCATTGTGATTTTTGTACTTGTCATTGTCATGACCACGGTGACTCTTGTTGTCATGATGACGGTTGTGGTTGTGGTGCTTGTTGAATTTCCCATGCTTGTGGGATCCGGAACTCCCACTATCATCATAATGGGAACGTTTGTGAGACGATCCCGAGCTGTGCTTGTGAGAGTGCTTTCTCTTCCTACTTTCAACTTGCTTCATTTTGTTCTCCAAAATAGCAGCCTTGTCACAAAGAGACTGGTATGTGGGAACATAGTCCACAGCTAACTATAGGCTCAGTTCATCATTCAACCCTTCAAGGAACTTTTCCTTCCTCTTAGCATCAGTGTCAACTTCATCCGGTGCATAACACGCCAGATTGTTGAACTCTTCAATATATTCAGCCACGCTGCGGTGGCGCTGCTTTAGGTTATGGAACTCTTTCTTCTTCAAACTCATCACTCCGGATGATATGTGAGTAGTACGGAAACCTTCTTCAAAGATAGCCCATGTCACATCTGCAATGGGAGTGGTGATCTGGAAGTTATCCCAACAAGTAGCTGCTGGTCCTTCCAACAAGTGAGATGCAAATCTGACTTTCTCCTTATCAGTACAGCCAACTGTTACCAAGTCCTTGTTCACAGAGCGTAGCCAATCATTGGCCACCATAGGATCAGTTGTTCCTGAGAACTTTGCTGCCCTCAATCTCAAGAACCTGGTAAGCATGTCAAAACCCGGTGGGTTGTTCTGATTGTTGTTGTTGTTATTGTTATTATTGTTGTTGTTGTCGTTATGATTCTGGATGAACGTAGTCATCATCTGCATCAGCTGAGTCTGAGCTGTCATCATTTGCTGCATCTTAGGGGTGATGTTGTTGTTGTTGTTGGGGTTGGGATTGGCACGACAGGGAGGCATCTGTGGTTTGTTCAATAGAGATAAGAATGAGATACCCATAGATGCTAACATGCACAATACATCACATAAACAATCACCAAACATGCATCATAATAATAATAGTTCAACAACATAAACGACAAATTTGCAAAGTAAACACACCAATAGCAAGCCATCCACATGTTGGATGGTCATTGCGACTCAATAAAAACCATGATAAATAAATGATAAATGAGTAGTCATCATTACTCCTCGGCATCAACCTCCTCCTCAACAAAGGTAAGACCTGCATTCTCCATAGCGGTATTGTATTCCTCGACATTGGTGGTCAAGGTCTCTACTTTGGCTTTGAGAGCCCTCTTCTAAGAACGAAGCCTCTCAATCATAGTCTGCTGATGCTCGAGCTCGAAGTCCTCGGCCTCCAGTTCTGCAGTCATGTCTCGAATCCTCTTGTTCCTATCTTGGACTCGCTTCTCTTGACTCTTGAACTTTCTGTCCTGACTCTCGAACTTGGCCTCCATCACCTTGACTATCTCATCTTGCTCCGCGAAGAGCTTGTCCTTCTCACGAAGCTGCACCTGGAGTTCGTCATTGCTGAGCATGACGTTGGTCCTATCAGTGTCCACGTGCCTAAGAAGAACCTCTAAGTCCTGGAGGTATAAACGAATCGGCTCTGCTGTCTCCCTCGAAGTATCCTCGAAGTCAATGGCCTCACCATCCTCATCATGTCTACCGAAGGCGTGGAAGTGAATACCTCTAACCTATCGAGAGTGTCCCCCTAACAGACGTCCAATCAAGTCCTGCATGACTACCTCTAGGCCTCTCTCCTTGTCATTGTGCATGAGCTTGAAGATGGTAGCCTCCGTGGTAGGCTAGGTCTGGCGTCCGGGCTGATTGACCTTGAAACCCCAAAGGTCTTTCCTCTCAAACTTGGTAAGGGGAAGCACCATGATGGTAGGAAGAGGGAGGTTGAGAAAACTAGTGAGCTCAATAATACGAGGGCCAAAACAAGTTCCCTGGAACTCTTCAACAGTGCGGATGGTAACATTAGGCATCTATTTAATAAGATAGGAAAAGTTAGAATCAACACAATTTAAGACAAATCACAAAACAAGGCATCGCCTGCATAACTTTGGAAATCAAAACACACAAGTCATGGCATACATGGATCCATTACAAACAACCAAGGTTCAACTTATTTTAAACAACATTTGGAAAATAAAATGATAAGTGTGGTGGTCCAACTAACGAAGTATGCTTACAATCCCATCTCACTTGCCAAGTTGGCTAACAAGGCATCTCTAGAGGCAATCTATTTATCTTGATCACATGACTCCATTGCTAAGTCTATGACGTCTTTCCTTAAACTTTGATTGGTAGCCTCTAGCTCTTGGGTATGCTTCTTTTCTTCCCTAAGATCATTCTGGGTGTTAAGCATTCTGCACTTGATTCTATCACCAAGTTCTTTGATGGCCCTCCAAGCTGCATCCCTTGCTGAATCAAAGAATGTGGTGTGCATCATTGTGTTGGTGACCATGCAGAATCCTGAGTCCTTGTGGTTGTCTTCCTTGTTTTTATACAAGTGAAGTTGCACCCACCAGTACTCAACTCCTTCATCCATCACAGGAAAGCCTTTGTACACAGTTGCACCATGTATTCCCATGGAAACCATGAGGTCCTTGAGAGCCTTGGGAAACTCTGTCTCACATTCCAAAGTCATAGTCATGAGTAGTCCCTTCCTTACGGCTTCGTTGATGGAGTTCATCTACAAATAGAGATGAGAAAGAATATTAGAAAAGTTTACGAGAAGAAAAGACAAGTGTGGAAGTTGTCAAAAATTTTCCTTTGTGGTTTCCAATCCTAGGGTCAAAATCCTACAGGCAACACAGTGCTCTGATACCATCTGTAAGATCCCTCCTTTGTAAAGGAAAGGATCCCTGTGATTGCAATGCTAGTCCCTGGATCAATGCTAGCATCCACAGTTTAAGATGAAGTACACAGAAACAAAGGTCATTATTACAGTCATTCCAGAGACAAACATAGTCTTTTACAACTCCATGCCCACAGGCCTAGTACAAGAGTTTAAATAAGTAATAAGATAAATAAGTCTTCATCTTCATGTGCCACAGGCAAGCATGTTGAGTGTAGACTCATGACTCCTAATCATCATCAGAATAACCTGCAACATCACAAGTTACAGCCACAGTGGGTCAATACATTGGAATAGTATTGGCAAGTGATAGCTTAGTATAATATTGGTGGACTAAATACTATATGCATTTTGGCTAAGTGTAGCTTAGGCTTGCTTTGCTCAAAATAGGTTTTGCCTATCAGTTGAAAACTCTAAGTTTTTCTTTGTCAAAACTTATCCCAAGGAACCACCAATAGACATTGGGGTCCTTCACCCTTGTTCAACCACAAGTTTTACTTAGAAATTGGGATGAGGGGATTCTTGATAGATTCCATGTCTTGTTGCTCAAATTTTCCAATACCAGGGACATGGCTAAGTACTTAGATTCTTCCATCTGCAGACGTTGTGCACTTTCCCCACAAGACTTGATTTTCACCAAGACAGGACCTTTCAGAATCCTTCCCTTAGACCAAATGGACGCGCTCCAACCTATCATCCCACTACCACCAACTGTCCAAATGGCTAAGTTATTGCAACCTATGTGATCCAGGCAGAGCCCATATTGCCAAGTGGCTGCACTAGAAGCTTCTTAACATTTGGCCTCTTAAATCCCTTTGTTCCTGGGTGGCTTTCCACAAATGAGATACACAAGGTAAACCATAGAAATGGGCCTTGTGTAACCACTCAACATAAACCATTCCTTCCATTCCACCCAGGTGTTTCATTAACTTAGTTGTTTTATTAAGCAAAACACAAGTCCAAAGACTTAGCAATATTTATTCATAGCATGAATATAACCACCCTTGTTGCTACCAGCTAGGCTAAGCATGACATAGATAAACATCTTAACTTAGAAATTTCTAGCAATTCTACAACTACTAGGATTTCCCAAGAATAGCATATAAAGACCAAAAATTATCCATGCAAATCTAGCAAAATATTTCTAATGCATATTTGAAAAACATAGGAATAAAATCATGAAGCACCACTTGCCTTGGTAGTTTGGAGAGTAGCTACAATCCTCAGAATCACAATCACTATTTGCACCAAAATCTACACATAAAATGATAGCACCAAATCACATACAAAATAAATACAAGCAAAAATATATGGATGCATGCAATATGATATGTGATGATTTTCTAAACTCAACAAGACAAGTGCACAGTACTGGTTCATAAACAAGTTCAAAACTTGCCAAACAACCTTTATTTGAACACTAAAACATTTCTCAAATAATTAATATACACCAAAAAGGCCTACACATGTTTCTGTAAAAAAACTATTTTAACCAAAGCAAAACATTAAACACATTGCATAAATGGAAAGGGCTTTCTCTCCTGATTCCATTGATATAAAATTCATCAAATTTGGACGTGGGAATCAAAAGTTATGAATTAAACAAGTTTTAATATCTAATAGATCTAATCCAGTTTTTAAATTCAAATCCTAGCCACGCGGCGTGATCCTATTGGTTGATACCGCTTCACTCAGGATCACACACGTGAGCCGTTAGATCTAACTTAATCTACATGGCCCAGATCTGTTCGTACCCCTTCACGTAAGTGATCTATCTAGCCCATCGGATCTAGATCCAACGGTTCGCTACCAAGCGACCAAACTCTGGCGGCGCTAGGGGTGGCGAGTGGCGGCGGCGGCTCTGTCTATGGCGGCACGGTGGCTACAGGGGGGTTTGGGGTCGTCGAAGATGCTTACAAGACTCGCGGCGGTGTGCTGAAGCTCAACGTGGCGGTGGCTGGTCAAGGGGCGCACAGATGCAGGGCAGGGTCTCGTCGGATTTGTTGGTGGCGTTAGGTGCTTGTTGACGAAGATGTTGCCGAGGTTCTGCGTCGGCCTAGCACGAGCCAGATGGTTAGGAGGTGCGCAAGGTCTCGGCGATCATGATAGCATCGATGGGAAGGCAAGGGGCGGTCGACTTTTACCTTAATCGCTCGCCGGAGTTGGAGACGGCTTCGGGAACTCGCGGTGCTCGTTGGAGTCGACGACCTGGGGCAGTACAGGACGAACCAAGGGTCTCGGTAGGAGCGCAAGAAGGTTGCGAAGCAGTTCGCGTGATATGGCATCCCGCAAAAACCACTACTAGAAAATCGCGTTGAATTTGTGCATTGCATCGTCATCATCCTGCATTGTTTGCATAAAACTATTTTTTTCGCAAGCCCGTTTTGTTTTCTAAAAACGCCCCATCTTTATTCGAATATCAAAACCGGGTCGCCGGAATATTTTACTTGTCTGTTATTAGTTTACAAAAGGCTTGTTGGAATTAAATAACACTTTTAATTGTTTTAGTGGGGCAGTCGAACGGGCCGAATGACCCGAACGACCGCCCCAGGAAAATAAAACGGTCCACCTAACCGCCCCTCTAATCCTATTCCTACCAAACTACCTACCCACACCCAACCTCCACCTCACCCGGACCAACCCCCTTGCGCCACATCAGCCACCCCAATCCCCCACCAACCATCCTCTGCCACGTGGCCTCCCCCCTCTCTCTCTCCTCTCCCTCCCACCAGCACACCTCTCCTCACAGGCCACACACGCGCGCCAACACATCACGCCACCCCCTCAACCACCTGGACCCACCACCCCCTGGCAGGCCCACCCCCAACCCCACGCGTCTCCCTTCCCCCGCATCCTTCTTCCTCCTCCCGACCCAACCCCGCTCGCCATCCTCTTCGCCGGCGCCGCCTCGGCACCCTCTGCACCCACCCACCGCCGCCGGACCCCTCAGACTTCCCCGCCGCGCGGTCCCCCGCCTCTCCCCTCGCCGGTTCCCCCTCCTCTCCTCCTCCCTCTCCTTCCGCGAGCGGCCGCCACCGCCCTGCTTGCCCCGCCCCAGCCGTCGGCCGCCTCGCGCCCCCGCCAGCTCCGCTCGCCCTCGCCGCGTCCGCTCTCCCTCCTCCCCCCTCCTCTCTGCGCGCCGTCGAGCCGCCTCCCGCCTCACCCTCGCGCGCCGCAGCCTCCCTCTCCCCTCCCTTCGTCTCCCGCTCCCGCGCGCCGCCGCTCACCTCCGCGGCCGCGCCACCCCGCACCGCCTAGCCCCGCCTCCGGCTCGCTTCAGCCTCCTCGCCCCTGCCGCGGCGTCGCCCCCGTCCCCGCCGCCGGCCCCGCCTTCCTCCGTTCCGACCGCGGCCCCGCGCGCCGCCGCCGGAGCCGACGCCGTCGCCGGGTGCCTCCTCGAGCCGCCTCCCGCAGGGACTCCGCCGTCCTCCCTTCCCCGTTGCCGCCTCGCATACGGGCGCCGTGGAACGCCGCCGTCGCCCCGCGTGGCCCTGACCGGCCTCGGCCACGTCCTCATCGCCCAGCCCGCGTCCGTGTGTTCGTTTGGTCAGTGCAGGTTTGGGCCCCGTGTGCAGAGGCTTCTGGCTATGCCTGTGTCGTCCTTTGTTGTTCCTGGAGTTGTTCCTGTGCAAGTGCCCAAGAAGCAAAGTGAGGATATGGAGGGTGGCATGAGACCCTTCAATTGTTGTGTTTCGATCCCTCGTCGGCCGAGGTCGCCACACGGACTCGAGTACCCCGATGCCCGGATGCGAACAACCGCCAAGATCATCTTCGGAACGACAAGGCCGTTGCAGTGAACTCGACAAGATCTACCGCCAGACCCCGAAGACTGACCCCGACGAGCCCCGACGACGAACCAAGTCCGTCAATGATGGCCAAGTGGGAACCCCAAGATCTCCCCGTCACCGAGGACGCCTACACGGGAAAGACAAGTACTTCCCCCAGAGAACGCCAAGATCGCCACGGAACGGCAAGCTCTCCAACCCGGAAAACGCCAAGTCCTCCCTCGAGAACGCCAAGACCGACCCGACACGAGGACGCGACAAGACCTTCGCGATGACAAGAACGACACCGACCAGGGCGAGTCCGATGTGCCCCCGACACCGAAAGTCCGGCTTCCCGGAACGCCAGGACCTACCCCCGCTATCCAAGAACGCTTCCGTCGAACCCCGAACCCAGATCCGTCGAACCCCGAGACCGACCCCGAACCCCGGAACCCCAAGATCGTCGAGACCCCCTAATGTGTGATCCCTTTTTCTCGAACCTTATTTTATAAATGAAATAAAACCTGTTGCATATTAAATGTCATAATTGCATACATCTTGTCATGTGGTTTGGGGGCCTTATGCCGATTCACCTAATAATTAAATATGGGGCCCATATGCGGGCAAATCTAGCCTTATATTGGCCTCATTTAAATTTGTGTAGCGAACCGGTGCTATCTTTTGCCATGCTAAAACAACATTTAAATGCGGGGTTTCTAAATAACTTGAACCGTCTAATTAAATTGTCGGGACCCCGGTTCCGTTTAATACTGTCTAATTGCATTGCACCTTTGCCATGTCATACATCATACCCGCATCGTGCCGATCTTCTGCCGTTGTATTAAATATTGCATCCGGTGTTTCTTCTAGTGTTTTGCTTCTTCGCGGATAAGGACGTTGAGTTGATGTGAGCTTCGCCCCGATCTTTGGTTGAACCTTCGGCAATGTTTTCAGGCGAGCATCTCCCCCTTTCTACCTATCTTACTTTTATAGTATTTATTCCCTCCTGTTGATCTATTGCTATCTGTGTCGCGATGCTCTAGTTTCCGTACCCTTGATATTACTTGCAGCCTTATATTGCCCTGGACACATCCTATTACCTGTTGTTTGGTAGCTAGTTGGACCCGCGCGTCGTAGTCGCTTGCTCAAGTGCTATTGCATGTCGCCGAGTACCACAATTGTTGGAGAACTGCCGCATGTTGATGTTGGAGATGATCATGGTTTACTTATCGTTCACTTTAATTACTGTTTAACAACTAAAATTGAACTAAGCAGAGGCATCGGTGGGTGATAGGTAAGATTTGGTTTCCGACCGCCCACTTGTGTCCCGTAGGACCCGAGTTCTTGACACCTGTTCCGAGATCGAGCGCGCTAACCACAGTTGGGGAGATATGGGCCCCCCATTGATTATTACCTGATTTCAAAGTATTGTACTGGGGGCCACAAACTAGTTTGAGGTTTTATTTACTATCCTGTACTTATGCCATGTTTACCGCTTTATTTACGTTTGTGCGAGGTACTGCACACTGTACTGTTTAGGATCGGGACACGTTTTCGCGGTGTCTACAGTCCCCGTTTGGGGATTTGCTGTCGCTCACTGCCGTCTACCCAAACCCTAAGTCCGTCTCGGAGACCGGCCGACTTCGATACGGGTGTCGACTTGGTGGGGTGGCCCCCACGTACTTGCTTTGGGTCTGGGAACGTCGTGACTGAGGCCCCGCCGACATACCGATGGGTGTATGTTAACTGATCTGGCAAAAAGGGTCGAAGTGACTGTGGATACTTTGGTGCACCCCTGCAGGGTTAAATCTTTTCGAGAAGCCGTGTCCGCGGTTATGGACGACTTGGAGCACAGTGCTTGATCATAGATAACTATAACTAAAGTTTACTGTTATAAATTGACTTGTATCCGATATGACTAGTAATCAGCTTCACTACCACGGAATGGCTAAGTAAAAGCACCAACAACTGCTGGGTTTTTTGGGTTATCTCATGCTAATTGTGTCTGACTAGTAAGAGTTGCAACTATCATGGAATGGTTAACTAAAAGTGCCCACTGCTTACTTTACCAGGATGATTATCTAAACCTGACTAGTAAAGTGCCACAACTATAACTGAATAATTAAAACTGCCAACTGTGTGAGTTCCTCGGTTGACTTCCTCGTTTGGTCTCGAGGGGGAAACGCCAGGATGGGTTTGATTGATGATAGTATCAGGTTGGATCCAAATAGGTTTTTCTCACCCCTCTCTGATAGCCGCCAGTTGTATCGAGTCGCTATAGGTTGTTTAGTGCATGCTGCCGCTGCCGCTCAGACCACCATACCTATGTAGGCGAGGACCGCCGAATTCTAGCCTCGCCGTGTACTGGCCTCAGTACTGACGCTCCTTCTTTTTCCTTTGCCCTTTGTCGGCACCCCTTTTGTTTAAGAAGGTTTTGAGATCGACGCCGTTAGCAGGGTTTCCCTTCCGGCTTGGCCTGGGCAGGGTTATGGAAGCCATTGGTTATTCTTCAGGGCTCTTAGCCCCATTTGCATCTTGTCCGTAGTCGGACGCTCGATCATTTTCAAGGTGATTTGGATCTTTGTATATTATATCTGTATTCTTGACTCTTGGAGTCACGCTGTATATATATCTGTTCTGTGGGTCCCATCGAGGACTGTTGTGTAATGTTATTACTTTGTTCTCCACCCGCACGAAAGTGCCTGGTGGGCACCTTCGAATCGTTTCTATGCGGGTTTGGCGGGTTTTGCTAAAACTTGCATAGGGCCGATTTTGAGGGTGTTACAGAGTGGTATCAGAGCTCAGCAGTTGCGATACCCCACAAGTCCAGCCTGTAGGATAACCTAGCTAACGGCCGAAGTAGAGTGTCAAAACTATTTTGCAAAATCGGTTGGATAGTTCTGATTAGGTCTGATTTTACTCCTTACCCCTCTGCTATTCTCCTCTTAACTCGACGTGTTTTGAATCCGCTCTCTTCTCTCTCTTCGAGTCTAGGATTTCTCGCGGTTGGGTTTCCGTCGTACCTTCCGGGTTTCGTTTTCTTCCTTTTGTAACGGAGGTGCTACGATCATCAATCTGCAACTTGTCTGTTGTACCCTTCATCCAATCTTTTGTTCTTGAGCTCTTTATCCATATGTGTTCCTTGCTGGATATCCGTGTCGTTGGAAAACATATGAGAAGGACGAGCATTGGTGAAGTTGGAGTATACCTTGAGCATGTGTTGTTCATGCCAATGGAACCATCGCGAAACCTAATCAGTGTGTCTTTCATACGATTTCTGTTGTATCTTCCGGTGTTTCCCGATGTGATGACATCGTCTACGCCAGATCCGATGCAGAGTCTGCATCACTCCCTTGTTTCCGAACCTCGCTTGTCGAGATCTTCAGTCTAATTCCGAGAGTTGGTTGCATAATCCGTCTATTCGCGTGCAGAGTAATGGTTTGAGTGCGGGATGGAGTAGCTACCCTACCACTGCTCTTATCATTCGCTCTTGTACGTCGAATCAGTGGATCCAGCAGTTTTACTCCGTCCATGGAAGTTAGAGGTGGCCTTATCGTTTGATACCTCTACCTTCGTCCTTTGTTTCTCCGGAGTGTTCTCTCGACGATCAGGAACAACGACCCTTTGTTGGTGGTGTCGCCGATTTCCAGATGAAGAAGGAACCCTCGTTAGTGGTGTCGCGAGGATCTACCCGAAGCAAGAAGACGCAGATCACCGACCTTCCTTCCGGTACCATGAGGCGGATCTCGAGGGCGAGATCCCTTGTTAGTGGTGTCGAATTGTGGCATCCGCAAAAACCACTACTAGAAAATCGCGTTGAATTTGTGCATTGCATCGTCATCATCCTGCATTGTTTGCATAAAACTATTTTTTTCGCAAGCCCGTTTTGTTTTCTAAAAACGCCCCATCTTTATTCGAATATCAAAACCGGGTCGCCGGAATATTTTACTTGTCTGTTATTAGTTTGCAAAAGGCTTGTTGGAATTAAATAACACTTTTAATTGTTTTAGTGGGGCAGTCGAACGGGCCGAATGACCCGAACGACCGCCCCAGGAAAATAAAACGGTCCACCTAACCGCCCCTCTAATCCTATTCCTACCAAACTACCTACCCACACCCAACCTCCACCTCACCCGGACCAACCCCCTTGCGCCACATCAGCCACCCCAATCCCCCACCAACCATCCTCTGCCACGTGGCCTCCCCCCTCTCTCTCCTCTCCCTCCCACCAGCACACCTCTCCTCACAGGCCACACACGCGCGCCAACACATCACGCCACCCCCTCAACCACCTGGACCCACCACCCCCTGGCTGGCCCACCCCCAACCCCACGCGTCTCCCTTCCCCCGCATCCTTCTTCCTCCTCCCGACCCAACCCCGCTCGCCATCCTCTTCGCCGGCGCCGCCTCGGCACCCTCTGCACCCACCCACCGCCGCCGGACCCCTCAGACCTCCCCGCCGCGCGGTCCCCCGCCTCTCCCCTCGCCGGTTCCCCCTCCTCTCCTCCCTCTCCTTCCGCGAGCGGCCGCCACCGCCCTGCTTGCCCCGCCCCAGCCGCCGGCCGCCTCGCGCCCCCGCCAGCTCCGCTCGCCCTCGCCGCGTCCGCTCTCCCTCCTCCCCCCTCTTCTCTGCGCGCCGCCGAGCCGCCTCCCGCCTCACCCTCGCGCGCCGCAGCCTCCCTCTCCCCTCCCTTCGTCTCCCGCTCCCGCGCGCCGCCGCTCACCTCCGCGGCCGCGCCGCCCCGCACCGCCTAGCCCCGCCTCCGGCTCGCTTCAGCCGCCTCGCCCCTGCCGCGGTGTCGCCCCCGTCCCCGCCGCCGGCCCCGCCTTCCTCCGTTCCGACCGCGGCCCCGCGCGCCGCCGCCGGAGCCGACGCCATCGCCGGGTGCCTCCTCGAGCCGCCTCCCGCAGGGACTCCGCCGTCCTCCCTTCCCCGTTGCCGCCTCGCATACGGGCGCCGTGGAACGCCGCCATCGCCCCGCGTGGCCCTGACCGGCCTCGGCCACGTCCTCATCGCCCAGCCCGCGTCCGTGTGTTCGTTTGGTCAGTGCAGGTTTGGGCCCCGTGTGCAGAGGCTTCTGGCTATGCCTGTGTCGTCCTTTGTTGTTCCTGGAGTTGTTCCTGTGCAAGTGCCCAAGAAGCAAAGTGAGGATATGGAGGGTGGCATGAGACCCTTCAATTGTTGTGTTTCGATCCCTCGTCGGCCGAGGTCGCCACACGGACTCGAGTACCCCGATGCCCGGATGCAAACAACCGCCAAGATCATCTTCGGAATGACAAGGCCGTTGCAGTGAACTCGACAAGATCTACCGCCGGACCACGAAGACTGACCCCGACGAGCCCCGACGACGAACCAAGTCCGTCAATGATGGCCAAGTGGGAACCCCAAGATCTCCCCGTCACCGAGGACGCCTACACGGGAACGACAAGTACTTCCCCCAGAGAACGCCAAGATCGCCACGGAACGGCAAGCTCTCCAACCCGGAAAACGCCAAGTCCTCCCTCGAGAACGCCAAGACCGACCCGACACGAGGACGCGACAAGACCTTCGCGATGACAAGAACGACACCGACCAGGGCGAGTCCGATGTGCCCCCGACACCGAAAGTCCGGCTTCCCGGAACGCCAGGACCTACCCCCGCTATCCAAGAACGCTTCCGTCGAACCCCGAACCCAGATCCGTCGAACCCCGAGACCGACCCCGAACCCCGGAACCCCAAGATCGTCGAGACCCCCTAATGTGTGATCCCTTTTTATCGAACCTTATTTTATAAATGAAATAAAACCTGTTGCATATTAAATGTCATACTTGCATACATCTTGTCATGTGGTTTGGGGGCCTTATGCCGATTCACCTAATAATTAAATATGGGGCCCATATGCGGGCAAATCTAGCCTTATATTGGCCTCATTTAAATTTGTGTAGCGAACCGGTGCTATCTTTTGCCATGCTAAAACAACATTTAATTGCGGGGTTTCTAAATAACTTGAACCGTCTAATTAAATTGTCGGGACCCCGGTTCCGTTTAATACTGTCTAATTGCATTGCACCTTTGCCATGTCATACATCATACCCGCATCATGCCGATCTTCTGTCGTTGTATTAAATATTGCATCCGGTGTTTCTTCTAGTGTTTTGCTTCTTCGCGGATAAGGCCGTTGAGTTGATGTGAGCTTCGCCCCGATCTTCGGTTGAACCTTCGGCAATGTTTTCAGGCGAGCATCTCCCCCTTTCTACCTATCTTACTTTTATAGTATTTATTCCCTCCTGTTGATCTATTGCTATCTGTGTCGCGATGCTCTAGTTTCCGTACCCTTGATATTACTTGCAGCCTTATATTGCCCTGGACACATCCTATTACCTGTTGTTTGGTAGCTAGTTGGACCCGCGTGTCGTAGTCGCTTGCTCAAGTGCTGTTGCATGTCGCCGAGTACCACAATTGTTGGAGAACTGCCGCATGTTGATGTTGGAGATGATCATGGTTTACTTATCGTTCACTTTAATTACTGTTTAACAACTAAAATTGAACTAAGCAGAGGCATCGGTGGGTGATAGGTAAGATTTGGTTTCCGACCGCCCACTTTTGTCCCGTAGGACCCGAGTTCTTGACACCTGTTCCGAGATCGAGCGCGCTAACCACAGTTGGGGAGATATGGGCCCCCCATTGATTATTACCTGATTTCAAAGTATTGTACTGGGGGCCACAAACTAGTTTGAGGTTTTATTTACTATCCTGTACTTATGCCATGTTTACCGCTTTATTTATGTTTGTGCGAGGTACTGCACACTGTACTATTTAGGATCGGGACACGTTTTCGCGGTGTCGACAGTCCCCATTTGGGGATTTGCTGTCGCTCACTGCCGTCTACCCAAACCCTAAGTCCGTCTCGGAGACCGGCCGACTTCGTTACGGGTGTCGACTTGGTGGGGTGGCCCCCACGTACTTGCTTTGGGTCTGGGAACGTCGTGACTTAGGCCCCGCCGACATACCGATGGGTGTATGTTAACTGATCTGGCAAAAAGGGTCGAAGTGACTGTGGATACTTTGGTGCACCCCTGCAGGGTTAAATCTTTTCGAGAAGCCGTGTCCGCGGTTATGGACGACTTGGAGCACAGTGCTTGATCATAGATAACTATAACTAAAGTTTACTGTTATAAATTGACTTGTATCCGATATGACTAGTAATCAGCTTCACTACCACGGAATGGCTAAGTAAAAGCACCAACAACTGCTGGGATTTTGGGTTATCTCATGCTCATTGTGTCTGACTAGTAAGAGTTGCAACTATCATGGAATGGTTAACTAAAAGTGCCCACTGCTTACTTTACCAGGATGATTATCTAAACCTGACTAGTAAAGTGCCACAACTATAACTGAATAATTAAAACTGCCAACTGTGTGAGTTCCTCGGTTGACTTCCTCGTTTGGTCTCGAGGGGGAAACGCCAGGATGGTTTTGATTGATGATAGTATCAGGTTGGATCCGAATAGGTTTTTCTCACCCCTCTCTGATAGCCGCCAGTTGTATCGAGTCGCTATAGGTTGTTTAGTGCATGCTGCCGCTGCCGCTCAGACCACCATACCTATGTAGGCGAGGACCGCCGAATTCTAGTCTCGCCGTGTACTGGCCTCAGTACTGACGCTCCTTCTTTTTCCTTTGCCCTTTGTCGGCACCCCTTTTGTTTAAGCAGGTTTTGAGATCGACGCCGTTAGCAGGGTTTCCCTTCCGGCTTGGCCTGGGCAGGGTTATGGACGCCATTGGTTATTCTTCAGGGCTCTTAGCCCCATTTGCATCTTGTCCGTAGTCGGACGCTCGATCATTTTCAAGGTGATTTGGATCTTTGTATATTATATCTGTATTCTTGACTCTTGGAGTCGCGCTGTATATATATATCTGTTCTGTGGGTCCCATCGAGGACTGTTGTGTAATGTTATTACTTTGTTCTCCACCCGCACGAAAGTGCCTGGTGGGCACCTTCGAATCGTTTCTATGCGGGTTTGGCGGGTTTTGCTAAAACTTGCATAGGGCCGATTCTGAGGGTGTTACACGTGAACCAGAGAGGAAGGTGCGCACGGAGCTCACCAGGATTGGTCGCCGGAGTGGGTTCTGTCTGCGGCGAGGTAAGGGCAAATACTGGCAGCCTGGAGGCGCTTCGGGCTGGCTTTGTTGGGGGAAATGGCCGCGAGGGGGAGAGGTTTAAGTAGCCGGAGCTGGGTGTGGAGTTACTCGTCAAATCAACGCCATTTAGTCGCGCAATAAACGGCAGTGACGCGGGGGAGGAAACGGCGGAGGCTCAGTCGTGGGCAAGGTTTGGGGACAAAGCTGACGGGGCAAGTGGGTCCGGGGCGTCAATGGGAGGGGTGTGTTCGTGCGGGTGAGAAACAGAGGGAGAAAGGAATGGCCCGGGTGGGCTGGATTCTGTGTTGGGCCGAATTGGCAGCGCTAGCCTTTTTCCTTTTCTTATTCATTTTCCATTTCTGATTTTGATTTTCTGATATCATTTTCAAACAAATTCAAATGCCAATTGAATTCAAATTTGTTCTGGGTTTTTGCAGAGTGTAAAAATCATAATTCTGGGTGTATAAACATATGTACTCTCTGTATTAGCTTGGTCCTATTGATCAAACAAAATAAATAGTGATAAGGTACTAGATTTGATCAAGTTTTGAAAATGGTTTTAATTCACATTTGTTTTGCAAATTTTTGATTTAAGCAATAGCAAGCAAGAAAAACATTCTGAGAGTAACAAGGTTTGATTCATGAACAACAATCTCTCATTGGAGATTATCATTTGATTTAATGCTGATCACATAAAATAATGAGCTCATATGCTCCTGTTTTTGAATTGATTTTTGAAATGAACTCTACATGATCATGGATGCATGGATGATATGCATGAGTTTTGAAACATGATTTTAGGGATGTTACAAATCTAACCCCCTTAAGGTGAATCTCGCCCTCGAGATTCAGATTGGCTAGCAAATAGGTGAGGGTGGTCTTTCCGAAGATCATCTTCTCTTTCCCATGTTGCTTGTTCTTCGAAATGATGGTTCCATTGAACTTTGCAGAACTTGATAGTCTTAGTCCGAGTAACTCTTTCTACAGTATCAAGAATCTTGATAGGTTTCTCTTCATAAGTGAGATCACCTTCCAATTGAACCTCTTCCAAAGGTATAGTATCCTTCAAAGAAGTCTCTTCGATTTCTGGATGACATTACTTAAGCTGACTCACATGAAACACATTATGAACTGCTGACAAAGACTCTGGCAATTCAATCTCATAGGCTACTTCTCCTTTGCGACTCAGAATCTTGAATGGTCCAACATATCTTGGGGCCAACTTTCCTTTGACTCCAAACCTCTTCACTCCACGAAGTGGTGACACTCTAAGATAAGCTTTGTCACCTACTTCATAGGTGACCTCTCTACGCTTAGGATCTGTGTAGCTCTTTTGTCGGGACTGTGCTATCTTCAGTCTGTCTTTAACCAGGTTGACTTTCTCTTCATCCTCTTTGATGAGTTCTAGTCCGAATAAACTTCTTTCTCCCACTCCATTCCATATCAATGGGGTGGTACACTTTCTCCCATAGAGAAACTCAAATGGTGGCATCTCAATACTGGCTTGATAGTTGTTGTTGTAGGAAAATTCTGCGTAAGGCAGACTTTCATCCCAACTGGCTCCATAGTCTAGAGCACATGCTCTCAACATATCTTCAAGAATCTGATTAGTCCTTTCTGTCTGTCCATCAGTTTGAGGATGAAATGCAGTGCTGAATTCCAACCTCGTTCACAATGACTCATGTAGCTGTCTCCAAAAATGAGAAGTGAATTGTGTTCCCCTATAAGACACAATACTCCTGGGTACACCATGTAGACACACAATTCTACTCATATAAATCTTGGATAACTTAGCACTGGTGTAGGTTGTCTTCACGGGTATGAAATGAGCCACTTTAGTTAGGCGATCCACTACTACCCAAATAGAATCATATCCTGACTTGGTCCTCGGCAATCCGGTCATGAAATCCATACCAATCTTGTCCCACTTCCAATCAGGAATAGGTAGTGGTTGAAGCAATCCTGCTGGTTTCTGGTGTTCCGACTTCACTCTACTACATACATCACACAAGGAAATATGTGCGGCGATGTCCTTCTTGAGATTATTCCACCAAAATCTTTCCTTCATATCCATGTACATTTTGGTGTTACCCGGATGAATAAAATATGGTGAGTTGTGTGCTTCTTGTAAAATCAGTTTCCGAAGCTCCGGATCTTGTGGAACACAGATACGTTTTCCATGCCATAAAGTACCCTGTTCGTCTTCATGGAATCCTTTGTCTTTTCCCTTGCCAATCTTTTCCTTAATCTCTTCAATTTCCTTATCTGACTTTTGGGCTTCTTTAATCTTGTCCAACAAAGTGGGTTGAACATCCAAAGACATAAGATGTCCTTCAGGCACAATCTCCAATCTGAGATCTCTAAATTGGACTCACAGATCATCTGGCAATTCTCCTTTAGTAAGGCCATTCAAAAAAACATTACAGCTTAGAGCATCCGCTACAACATTTGCTTTACCGGGGTGGTATTGCAAACTCAAGTCATAGTCCTTGATGAGTTCTTGCCATCTTCTTTGTCTCATGTTAATTTATTTCTGGGTGAAGATATACTTCAAACTCTTGTGATCTGTGAACACTTCACATCGCTTTCCCAAAAGATAATGTATCCATGTTTGGAGTGCATGGACAACAGAGGCTAACTCTAAATCATGGGTAGGGTAGTTCACCTCATGAGTTTTGAGTTGTCTCGAGGCATATGCCACAACTTTTCCTTCTTGCATAAGTACTGCACCCAATCCATGATGAGATGCATCACAATACACTTGGAAATCCTTCTCCAAATCTGCAGACATAAGACTGGTGCTGTCACTACTCTCTTCTTCAATTCTTGAAAGCTGAGTTCACAACCTTCTGACCAAGCAAATTTCTTGTCTTTCTTTAGCAATTCTGTCATAGGTTTTGCCACCTTGGAGAAATTCTCAATGAACCTTCTGTAGTATCCTGCCAAGCCAAGGAAACTACGGACTTCTTTTACTGACTTAGGTGATTCCCATTCAGTCACAGCTGAAACTTTAGCAGGACAACTGCTACTCCATCTCCTCACCCAACGTGTCCAAGAAATCCCACTTCATTTAACCAAAATTCACACTTGCTGAATTTGGCATATAACTTATGCTCTCTAAGCTTCTCAAGTATCAAACGTAGATGTCCTTCATGCTCTTCTTTGCTCTTGGAGTAGATTAGAATGTCATCGATGAAAACGACAACAAACTTATCAAGGAATTCCATGAACACCTTGTTCATCATATTCATGAAGTATGCCGGTGCATTGGTTAAACCAAATGACATCACGGTATACTCATACAATCCATACCTTGTGGTGAAAGCTGTCTTAGGTATGTCTTGTTCCCTTATCTTAAGTTGGAAATAACCTGACCGGAGATCAATCTTTGAGAACACACAATCTCCTTCTAACTGATCAAACAAGTCATTGATTCTAGGCAAAGGGTATTTGTTCTTGATAGTCACCTCATTGAGTGAACGGTAATCTATGCATAACCTTTGACTTCTATCGGAAACACATCTGGATACTCACTCACAATAGGAACACTGTCTATGCTAACCCCCTTAAGAGAATTTAGCTTACTTCCTTTTGATTCAAAGTTAGACTTGAATCTAATCCGTTTCTTTTCCGGGGTTGTGAGTGCAACAGTACGATTAGCACAATCTAGTACTCCTTCATACTTAGCCATCCAATCCATTCCCAATATTACATCCAGTCCTTGAGAATCTAGGATTATCAGACTCACTGGAAACTTATGCTTTCCAAACTCTATCACTAGATCCCGGCATCCAAGACTTACTATCATATCTCCACCTGGAGAACTAACTTTTATTGGACACCCAATGTTTTCAGTTGGAAACCCATTTCTATCCATAAATGCTTTTGATATGAATGAATGTGATGCTCTAGTGTCAAAAAGAACAAGTTCTGGAATAGAATTGAGTTTGAACATACCAGCAACAGCATCTGGCTCCTCAATAGATTTCCTCCACATTGATGTGGTTCACTTGTACCTTCTGAAAAGGGTTGGGCTTGTTGGGTCCTTCAAATTTCTTTTCTGGGCATTCATTTGCATAATTCCTCATCTTCTTGCACTTGAAACACTCAACCTGACTAATATCCTTCTTGACAGGCTGGCTTCCACTGCCACTTCCACTGTGGTGGCTCTTATACCCACCCTTGTGATTTTTGTTCTTGTCATTGTCATGACCACGGTGATTCTTGTTGTCATGATGACGGTTGTGGTTGTGGTGCTTGTTGAATTTCCCATGCTTGTGGGATCCTGAACTCCCACTATCATCATAATGGGAACGTTTGTGAGACGATCCCGAGCTGTGCTTGTGAGAGTGCTTTCTCTTCCTACTTTCAACTTGCTTCATTTTGTTCTCCAAAATAGCAGCCTTGTCACAAAGAGACTGGTATGTGGGAACATAGGCCACAGCTAACTATAGGTTCAGTTCATCATTCAACCCTTCAAGGAACTTTTCCTTCCTCTTAGCATCAGTGTCAACTTCATCCGGTGCATAACGCGCCAGATTGTTGAACTCTTCAATATATTCAGACACGCTGTGGTGGTGCTGCTTCATGTTATGGAACTCTTTCTTCTTCAAAATCATCACTCCGGATGAGATGTGAGCAGTACGGAAACCTTCTTCAAAGATATCCCATGTCACATCCGCAATGGGAGTGGTGATCTGGAAGTTATCCCACCAAGTAGCTGCTGGTCCTTCCAACAAGTGAGCTGCAAATCTGACTTTCTCCTCATCAGTACAGCCAACTGTTACCAAGTCCTTGTTCATAGAGCGTAGCCAATCATTGGCCACCTTAGGATCAGTTGTTCCTGAGAACTTTGCTGGACTCAATCTCAAGAAGCCGGTAAGCATGTCAAAACCCGGTGGGTTGTTCTGATTGTTGTTGTTGTTGTTATTGTTATTGTTGTGTTTGTTGTTCTGATTCTGGATGAACGTAGTCATCATCTGCATCAGCTGAGTCTGAGCTCTCATCATTTGCTGCATCTCAGGGGTGATGTTGTTGTTGTTGTTGGGGTTGGGATTGGCACGACGGGGAGGCATCTGTGGTTTGTTCAATAGAGATAAGAATGAGATACCCATGGATGCTAACATGCACAATACATCACATAAACAATCACCAAACATGCATCAGAATAATAATAGTTCAACAACATAAACGACAAGTTTGCAATGTAAACACACCAATAGCAAGCCATCCACATGTTGGATGGTCATTGCGACTCAATAAAAAGCATGATAAATAAATGATAAATGAGTAGTCATCACTACTCCTCGGCATCAACCTCCTCCTCAACAAAGGTAAGACCTGCATTCTCCATAGCGGTCTTGTATTCCTCGACATTGGTGGTCAAGGTCTCTACTTTGGCTTTGAGAGCCCTCTTCTGAGAATGAAGCCTCTCAATCACAGTCTGCTGATGCTCGAGCTCTAAGTCCTTCGCCTCCAGTTCTGCAGTCATGTCTCGAATCCTCTTGTTCCTATCTTGGACTCGCTTCTCTTGACTCTTGAACTTTCTGTCCTGACTCTCGAACTTGGCCTCCATCTCCTTGACTATCTCATCTTGCTCCGCGAAGAGCTTGTCCTTCTCACGAAGCTGCACCTGGAGTTCGTCATTGCTGAGCATGACGTTGGTCCTATCAGTGTCCACGTGCCTAAGAAGAACCTCTAAGTCCTGGAGGTATAGACGAATCAGCTCTGCTGTCTCCCTCGAAGTATCCTCGAAGTCAATGGCCTCACCATCCTCATCACGTCTACCGAAGGCGTGGAAGTGAGTACCTCTAACCTGTCGAGAGTGTCTCCCTAACAGACGTCCAATCAAGTCCTGCATGACTACCTCTAGGCCTCTCTCCTTGTCATCGTGCATGAGCTTGAAGATGATAGCCTCCTTGGTAGGCTAGGTCTGGCGTCCGGGCTGATTGACCTTGAAACCCCAAAGGTCTTTCCTCTCAAACTTGGTGAGGGGAAGCACCATGATGGTAGGAAGAGGGAGGTTGAGAAAACTAGTGAGCTCAATAATACGAGGGCCAAAACAAGTTCCCTGGAACTCTTCAACAGTGCGGATGGTAACATTAGGCATCTATTTAATAAGATAGGAAAAGTTAGAATCAACACAATTTAAGACAAATCACAAAACAAGGCATCGCCTGCATAACTTTGGAAATCAAAACACACAAGTCATGGCATACATGGATCCATTACAAACAACCAAGGTTCAACTTATTTTAAACAACATTTGGAAAATAAAATGATAAGTGTGGTGGTCCAACTAACGAAGTACGCTTACAATCCCATCTCACTTGCCAAGTTGGCTAACAAGGCATCTCTAGAGGCAATCTGTTTATCTTGATCACATGACTCCATTGCTAAGTCTATGATGTCTTTCCTTAAACTTTGATTGGTAGCCTCTAGCTCTTGGGTATGCTTCTTTTCTTCCCTAAGATCATTCTGGGTGTTAAGTATTCTGCACTTGATTCTATCACCAAGTTCTTTGATGGACCTCCAAGCTGCATCCCTTGCTGAATCAAAGAATGTGGTGTGCATCATTGTGTTGGTGACCATGCAGAATCCTGAGTCCTTGTGGTTGTCTTCCTTGTTTTTATACAAGTGAAGTTGCACCCACCAGTACTCAACTCCTTGATCCATCACAGGAAAGACTTTGTACACAGCTGCACCATGTATTCCCATGGCAACCATGAGGTCCTTTAGTGCCTTGGGAAACTCTGTCTCACATTCCAAAGTCATACTCATGAGTGCTCCCTTCCTTACGGCTTCGTTGATGGAGTTCATCTACAAATAGAGATGAGAAAGAAGATTAGAAAAGTTTACGAGAAGAAAAGACAGGTGTGGAAGTTGAAAAAAAATTCCTTAGTGGTTTCCAATCCTAGGGTCATAATCCTACAGGCAACACAGTGCTCTGATACCATCTGTAAGATCCCTCCTTTGTAAAGGAAAGGATCCCTGTGATTGCAATGCTAGTCCCTGGATCAATGCTAGCATCCACAGTTTAAGATGAAGTACACAGAAACAAAAGTCATTATTACAGTCATTCCAGAGACAAACATAGTCTTTTACAACTCCATGGACACAGGCCTAGTACAAGAGTTTAAGTAAGTAATAAGATAAATAAGTCTTCATCTTCATGTGCCACAGGCAAGCATGTTGAGTGTAGACTCATGACTCCTAATCATCATCAGAATAACCTTCAACATCACAAGTTACAGCCACAGTGGGTCAATACATTGGAATAGTATTGGCAAGTGATACCTTAGTATAATATTGGTGGACTAAATACTATATGCATTTTGGCTAAGTGTAGCTTAGGCTTGCTTTTCTCAAAATAGGTTTTGCCTATCAGTTGAAAACTCTAAGTTTTTCTTTGTCAAAACTTATCCCAAGGAACCACAAATAGACATTGGGGTCCTTCACCCTTGTTCAACCACAAGTTTTACTTATAAATTGGGATGAGGGGATTCTTGATAGCTTCCATGTCTTGATGCTCAAATTGTCCAATACCAGGGACATGGCTAAGTACTTAGATTCTTCCATCTGCAGAGGTTGTGCACTTTCCCCACAAGACTTGATTTTCACCAAGACAGGACCTTTCAGAAGCCTTCCCTTAGACCAAATGGATGCGCTCCAACATATCATCCCACTACCACCAACTGTCCAAATGGCTAAGTTATTGCAACCTATGTGATCCAGGCAGAGCCCATATTGCCAAGTGGCTGCACTAGAAGCTTCTTAACATTTGGCCTCTCAAATCCCTTTGTTCCTGGGTGGCTTTCCACAAGTGAGATACACAAGGTAAACCATATAAATGGGCCTTGTGTAACCACTCAACATAAACCATTCCTTCCATTCCACCCAGGTGTTTCCTTTAATTAGTTGTTTTATTAAGCAAAACACAAGTCCAAAGACTTAGAAATATTTATTCATAGCATGAATATAACCATCCTTGGTTGGTACTAGCTAGGCTAAGCATTGAATAGATAAACATCTTAACTTAGAAATTTCTAGCAATTCTACAACTACTAGGATTTCCCAAGCATAGCATATAAAGACCAAAAATTATCCATGCAAATCTAGCAAAATATTTCTAATGCATATTTGAAAAACATAGGAATAAAATCATGAAGCACCACTTGCCTTGGTAGTTTGGAGAGTAGCTACAATCCTCACAATCACAATCACTATTTGCACCAAAATCTACACATAAAATGATAACACCAAATCACATACAAAATAAATACAAGCAAAAATATATGGATGCATGCAATATGATATGTGATGATTTTCTAAACTCAACAAGACAAGTGCACAGTACTGGTTCATAAACAAGTTAAAAAATTGCCAAACAACCTTTATTTGAACACTAAAACATTTCTCAAATAATTAATATACACCAAAAAGGCCTACACATGTTTCTGTAAAAAAACTATTTTAACAGAAGCAAAACATTAAACACATTGCATAAATGGAAAGGGCTTTCTCTTCTGATTCCATTGATATAAAATTTATCAAATTTGGACGTGGGAATCAAAAGTTATGAATTAAACAAGTTTTAATATCTAGTAGATCTAATCCAGTTTTTAAATTCAAATCCTAGCCACGCGGCGTGCTCCTATTTGTTGATACCGCTTCACTCAGGATCGCACACGTGAGCCGTTAGATCTAACTTAATCTGCATGGCCCAGATCTATTCGTACCCCTTCGCGTAAGTGATCTATCTAGCCCATCGGATCTAGATCCAACGGTTCGCGACCAAGCGACCAAACTCTGGCGGCGCTAGCGGTGGCGAGTGGCGGCGGCGGCTCTGTCTATGGCGGCGTGGTGGCTACAGGGGGGTTTGGGGTCGTCGGAGATGCTTACCATACTCGCAGCGGTGTGCTCAAGCTCAACATGGCGGTGGCTGGTCAAGGGGCGCACAGATGCAGCGGCAGGGTCTCGTCGGAGTTGTTGGCGGCGTCAGGTGCTTGTTAACGAAGATGTTGCCGAGGTTCTGCGTCGGTCTAGCACGAGCCAGATGGTTAGGAGGTGTGCAATGTCTCGGCGATCATGATAGCATCAAAGGGAAGGCAAGGGGCGATCGGCTTTTACATTAATCGCTCGCCGGAGTTGGAGACGGCGTCGGGAACTCGCGGTGCTCGTTGGAGTCGACGACCTGGGGCAGTACAGGACGAACCAAGGGTGTCAGTAGGAGCGCAAGAAGGTTGCGAAGCAGTTCGCGTGAACCAGAGAGGTAGGCGCGCACGGAGCTCACCAGGATTGGTCGCCGGAGTGGGTTCTGTCTGCGGCGAGGTAAGGGCAAATACTGGCAGCCTGGAGGCGCTTCGGGCTGGCTTTGTTGGGGGAAATGGCCGCGAGGGGGAGAGGTTTAAGTAGTCGGAGCTGGGCGTGGAGTTACTCGGCGAATCAACGCCATTTAGTCGCGCAATCAATGGCAGTGACGCGGGGGAGGAAACGGCAGAGGCTCAGTCGTGGGCGAGGTTTGGGGACAAAGCTGACGGGGCAAGTGGGTCCAGGGCGTCAGTGGGAGGGGTGTGTTCGCGCGGGTGAGAAAAAGAGGGAGAAAGGAATGGCCCGGGTGGGCTGGATTCTGTGTTCGGCCGAATTGGCAGTGCCAGCCTTTTTCCTTTTCTTATTCATTTTCCATTTCTGATTTTGATTTTCTGATATCATTTTCAAACAAATTCAAATGACAATTGAATTCAAATTTGTTTTGGGTTTTTGCAGAGTGTAAAAATCATAATTCTGGGTGTATAAACATATGGACTCTTTGTATTAGCTTGGTCCTATTGATCAAACAAAATAAATAGTGATAAGGCACTAGATTTGATCAAGTTTTGAAAATGGTTTTAAATTCACATTTGTTTTGCAAATTTTTTATTTAAGCAATAGCAAGCAAGCAAAACATTCTGAGAGTAACAAGTTTTGATTCATGAACAACAATCTATCATTGGAGAGTATCATTTGATTTAATGCTGATCACATAAAATAATGAGCTCATATGCTCCTGTTTTTGAATTGATTTTTGAAATGAACTCTACATGATCATGGATGCATGGATGATATGCATGAGTTTTGAAACATGATTTTAGGGATGTTAGAAATTACATAAGAGTTAATGCTGTAGCTACCCCTGCATTCATATTAATATGAAGGGAACTGGAGAAGAGGAGCATGCGTCCGTTAATCATTTTATTCAACCTCCCCTGTACTACTCTCTATCCCCATTTCCCCATTCCCCTACCTCTACGCCAAGCGTTTCTGTTCCCCTCCTCCACCATGCCGCTTTCCTATCCTGTCCACCGCACAGTATGAGAGTGTTTGTTCTTCTTCCTATCCCGCCTACCGCCATCGATCTTCCCTCTTTTCTAGAAAACCAAATCAAGCCATCATCCCAACTTCCAGCGTCTCCCTTGGGATGGAAGGACAGATCAAGGATAGTGATGATTCTGAGATCTTCATGGAGGTTGTACCAAAGGCTCACTTGAAGAACTCATAACGAGATGCCACATTATCACCGCCGCAAGCCTTGCTAGTTCGTCCAAACATAACTCGGAAAAATATAGTGTAAATTTACATGCTTCTCAGCCGTTTGGCCTCCCTTGTGTTCTTCATTCTCACCAGACTAAGAAACCATGGGAATGTAATTAGTACTTTGAGGGCAAGGGCACGACATGCAAGATGACTTCGCTGTATAGGTTCTCCTCCGATGCTATGTTCCCGAATTGTATGGGTAAGCAATGGGTAGGTTCCAATGGAGATTGGATTGCCACTGTTGGGTGCGAGTAGAAGTTGGAGCTTTTCAATGTGTATACTCACCAACGTGTTCCTCTCCCTCAAGTCCATGAGTTTGTACCAACCAATGATCCGTTTACATTCATGCATAATGATGCACCATTCTCCTCCGGAAGATTGCTATTTTGCTGATCCCACAACTAATGTGCATTATTTAGATTTCTCTCTTGTCGCTATCTTAGATTGCTACCCTTGATGGAAATGAGTATAGATGGATAGTTCTTGAGAACCAGTTCCATTACTATTTCAGATAGAGCGGTGCAGTTATCCACAAGGGTCTGGTGTTTGCAGCTACTAATAGTGGCAGTATTTATGTCTGGAATCATCTATATTTTGATAAGTTTTATCCACACCTGTTGTAATCACTAGTTTCAGTTTTTATGGATGTAAATTAGTTTTGGATGATTTGGCCGTCATTTCTTTTTCAAGGTCCTATTTTGCTCCCGACACCACCTATTGCGCATCTTGGGGAGGGAAACCTTGATGACATAGATGATGAGGTGTACAAACCTGGTTTATGGTTCTTAGCAATATCTACAGATGAATCTAGCCTTCTTATTATCCATACTAAGGGCGTAACTGATGACGAGTTTTATAACGGTACTTATTATGGCCATGGAAATCTTGTTGCGGATCATATTGTTGATCACTATGGTCGCACTTTGGGCACCTATTCTACTGGGTTTGGCTACAAGGTGTACTCAAAGGACAATGCTCACTTGTTGCCACCTAAGCCATGGATACCGATCACTGTACTCAACGGACAATGATCACTATGGTCGCATATTCCCTTTTCCTTGGATTAAACTATCCGATTAACATTATAGTAGGTGTAGTAGATGTTGCCCTAGGATATCTGACGAGAAGAAACTGTGTCTACACCTCCCACCATGCAATAGGAATTGTATATATGCCGTTTCCTGAAATATGATGCTTTAGTCTAAATATTGAAGAAGCAGTTGTTGGTTTCTCAACCAAAATTGTCTGGACTCCATTCTGGTTCATCCTGAGCTTCGCCAATGCCTGGGATTGGAACCTAGCTATCGTAATTACTTGTAATACTATGTAATAGGATAGTTCAGTTGGTATCGACCCTATTGAACTATTTTGGCTGCAAAGTAGTACTAGTATAGTATTAGGTCTAGTATTTCGGAGTATTTTATACGATATACTCATACTTGTTTAGATCAAGGGCAGGAGATGGTACTGCTTTTCCTTTGTTCTGCTGTTGCTATTACTAAAGTATTTTATAGAATTAATACTGATGTATCGGTACTTGTTTAGATCAAGTACAGATGGTCTTGCTTTTCTTTTGTAACTTGGCCTTGTCATAAACTCATAATCTATACAAGGCTTGGGCATTTTTAGATGCCTATGGAGGTCACACACACAGGCATTGAGGTGAGGAGATATGCACACAAAAGCAGACTTGATAGTCAATTTTCCTTGCTCCAATAATCGAGTGTACCAAGAAAAGGACAAACTGAATCGGTCACTTTGAAATGTTGAATAGTATGTCAAGTGCCGCTGAATATGAACTAGGAATCTGTCGATATTTTCTTTATTATTCTATACTCTTGAATCTTTCAAATGCTAGTGAATCTATCAAATGTTCTATTGCTATTACTAAGTATTTTTTAGATTAAGCGCAGTAGATGGTCTTTCTCTTCTTTTGAAACAGAATGGCTTGAATATGTTCTCTCTTTCCATTTTAATTATGGCCTTACTACATCTATTGAATTTCAATGTCTGCATTGTTAAATCTATAAATTCTTTTGCTCATTATTTGTACTTCTAAATCTTTTACTTTGAAATGTTGTTGAATCTGTCAAGTGCCACTGATTATGTAATGGGAATATGTTTATATTTTTCTGTTTTAGTTTGTACCACCGAATATTTCAAATGCTAGTGATCTGTCAAATTTCTGTCATTTTTATTACTAAAGTATTTTTTAGAACTAGTACTGATGTACTAGTACATGTTTAGATCAAGGGCAGTATATGGCCGGTCTTGCTTTTCTTTTGAAATATGGCCTTCTCACAATCTAGATGAGGCTTGGGAATTTTGGGTTGCATATATGTTGGTCACATAGGCATTGATGTAAGAACGAGGTATGCGTAGAAAAGAAGTCTTGATCGTCAGTTTTGCATGCTCCATGTGTTCAGAGAAAAGGGAAAACTGAATCATGAGCTGATTATCTATGTACTGCTATTGAATTTTAGTGTTTGTATTGCTAAATCAGCCAATTTGAAATGTTGTTTAACATGTTAAGTGCGGATGATTACGAATTGGGAATCTATCGATATTTTTATTTCTTATTTTTTACTGCTGAATCTTTGAAATGCTAGTAAGAACATTAGTTCCTAGCTTACGGTAGTTCAAAGTATTTTGTATGGAGTTCTTCCTCTGCTAATATATATTATACGGAGTTCTTCCATGTACTGGTACTTGTTCAGATCGACCTATTTAGTGCAGAATATGGTTTCGCTTTCCTTTTGAATTAGGCCTTGCTACACATTTATTGAATTTTAATATATGCATTGTTGAATCTATCAATTATTTTTGTTATTGTCTGTGTACTGCTAATCAGGAAGTTTGTGATACTGCTGAATCTGTCAAGTGCTGCTGAATATGAACTGGGAATCTGTCGATATCTTTTGTGTCTTATTCTGTACTGTTGAATCTATCAAATATTTTGTCTTTACTACTAGTAAAATATTTTGTACAACTAAGTGTGATGTAATTGGAGTACTTGTTTACGTCAAGTGCAGCAGATTGTCTTGCTTTTCTTTTGAAACTTGGCATTGTCACAATTATCTAGATGCGTCTTGGTCATTTTGGTTTGCATATAGGGGTCACACAGGCATTGACATAAGTAGGAGGTATTCACACAGAAGCATGCTTGATCGTCAGTTTTGCTTGCTCCAATGATCGACTTTGTTCAGAGAACAGGGCAAACTGATCATCCGCCAAGGTTTTTTTAGATGGAACAAGAACCGATTCTCTCTGTACTACTATTGAATTTCAAGCAGGAAAGCTATTGAGTCTCTCAATTGTTATGTCCTTTCCATTACTAAAGCATTTTGTGGAACTAATACCGATGTAGTGGTACTTGTTTAAATCAAGGGCGGTAGATAGTCTTGCTTTTATTTTGAAGCATGGCCTTGTCACAATCTAGATGAGTCTTGGGCATTTTGGGTTGCATACGGGTACTCAAAACATACTTGATCGTCAGTTTTGCATGCTCCAATGATCGAGTGTGTTTGGAGAAAAGGGCAAACTAATCACACGATAAGGTTTCTAGAGCTCAAACAAGAACTGGTTCTCTCTGTACTGCTATCACTTTGAAGTACAACTGAACTGGTCAAGTGCTGCTGAATTTGAACTTTGAATCTGTCGATAATTTTTCTATCGTATTCTATACTACTGGATTTTACATGAATATCTTCCAAAAAGAATTATTGTTCTTTCCCCTCTCTCTCTAAGGTCTTTGTTTCAAATCCAGATGAGCCACAACACAATGCAATTTTTATATACCAGGAGAAGAAATGTAGCCCATTCGGCCTCTCTTTAGCCAAAACATTTAAATTCGCCCTTTTAGGGGTGAGGGAACTGATGAGCACAACGTAGTGAGTTTTGAGACAGGATCCCATGCACCATATCCTATGTAGTATAACCAATGTAGATCGGACCATGCAGAATGTAACACCCTCGGATCGGCCCTATGCAAGTTTTAGTGATTCCCGCCAAACCCGCATAAAAATGATTCAATGGTGCCCACTTGACACTTTCGTGCGGATGGAAAACAAAGTAATACCATTACACATTAGTACATGATGGATCCCACAAAAGAGATATATACAACATGAATCCATGAGTCAAGAATACAGATATACAATACAAACATCCCAATCACCTTGAAAATGATATAGTGTTCGAGTATGGATAAGATGCAAATTGGGATAAGAGCCCTGTAGAATAACCAATGACATTCATAGCCCTGCCCAGGACAAGCTGGAAGGGTAATCCTGCTAACGTATCGATGTCAAACCTTCTTAACAAAAGGGGTGCCGACAAAGGACAAAGGAAAAAGAGAGCGGTCAGTACTGAGGCCAGTACATGGCGATACTTAGAATTTAGCGGCTCTCACCTACATAGGTGTGGTGGACTGAAGCGACAGTGGAGCATGCGCTAAACAACCTATAGAGACTCGATACAACTATCGGCTATCAGAGAGGGCTAAGAAAGACCTATTCGGAACCAACTTGATACTAACAGCATTTCCCCCTCGAGACCAAACGAGGAAGTCCTTCCGAGGAAACCCACACATTAGGCAGTTTTATTCATTCTTTCCATGGTGGTTATCCAACTTACTAGTCATATCAGATCCAAGTATAATTATACAGTAAACTTTAGTTATAGTTGTCTATGATCGAAAAACTATGCTCCAAGTCATCCATAACTACGGACACTACTTTTCGAAAAGATTTAACCCTACAGGGGTGCACCAAAGTTTCTAGATCAATTAACATACACCAATCAATATGTCGGCAGGGCCTCGGACACGACGCTTTTCCAGACCCAAAGCAAGTAAATGGGGGCCACCCGAAAATAGCTACCCGTACGAGGTATATCTAATCCTCCTCTTATGGACCCTGAGGTTGCATGCACTTGTCACGCGAGCAGAGGCCATAGGCAATATATTCCCACGACAGAGTGCCGCACCTACGCAACAGTAATAAACGCTCATCGAGCAACATGTAATAAACATTTCATACATGGCATATATGTCATAGATATAGTAGGTAACGTATAATTCCCAAACTAGTTTTTGGTCCCCAAAACAGTATTTTGAAAATCAGATATTAAGCCGATAGGGTTGCCCATACACCCCACATGTGGTTAGCTCGCTCAGTCTCAGAATAGTTGTCAAGAAGTCGGGTCCTATGCAGACACAAGGTGGTAGGATAATAACCATATATCAACTATTACCCACTTGTGCCTCTGCATTAATTAAATCTACTTTCAATTTTAATTATTAAACTATAATTAAAGTCATGATTTCTTCCCCATTAAGAATATGCCAACCCTCAACATCATTGTAACATCGATGAAGCGAAGCGATACCTGATCAAGCAACTACGACTCACAAGGACAACTGTCTATCAAACAATATGTAATAGGAGATGACCAAGGCAATATAGGCTGCAAGAGATATATCGGGTATGAAAAGACTAAAGCATCGCAACATAGGTAGAAGTAAAGATGACAAATGCAAAATAGGTAGAAAGGAGGAGAACACTCGCCTGGGAAACACTACCGAAGGTTCATCTGAAGATTGGTGGACACTCGCATCAACTCATCGGCCTAGTCGGTGAAGAAGCAAAACACTAAAAGAAACACCGAACGCACTAGTTAATACTACGACAGAAGATCGGGCATGATGCTTGTATGATGTATGACATGGAAAATATGCGATGCAATTAGGCAATATTAAGCGGAACCGCGGTCCCGAAAATTAACTAGGTGGTTTATGTTGTTTAGATACCCCGCAAATTAGATTTTGTATTGACAAGGCAAAAATGTTGGTTCGCTACACAAATTTAAATGGGTCCAATATAAAACTAGACTAGCCCACATATGGAATCCATATTTAATTTAGGTGAGTAATCTAAATATCCCAAAACATCCACAATATGCATGCAATTATAAATGATTCAAGTGCAACAAGTATATGTCATATATTATAAAAAATATAGGGGTCTTGGAATAGGTGTCACACATCTTGTCTTCGGAGGTCTTGGGTGTCCAATAGGTCGATGGGGTTCGTAGGTCGATGGGGTTCGGCCTCGGCAGGTTCGGTCTTCGGATTTGGCACCGAGTGCGTCGGATCCATGAAGTAGATCCTAGAGTTCCACAGTCCCTGGTGTGCTGAAGGTTCAGTCTTCGTATCCCCATGATCAGGTCCTAGGGTTCGTGTGGGGGATCTTGTAGACACCTCTTTGGAAACTCTTGTTGATGGGATGAAGTTTTCCAAGGTTCTTCGGGTGCCACCACTGTACCCTCACATGGACTCCGGCGTGTCTCCAGTCTCGAGCCTTTCACCACACCAACATCTCTACCACAATAACAGAACAACATCGAAAGGACAAAAAGATGAGCGACCACCGCCTGTGTCCAAAAAAATGAAGAACAATGCCCTGCTCCGTGATACGGTAAAACACGACACATGGCGGACTCATCGTCGATGGCAGAAATAGTGCTTGGCCCGTGAACAGAGGAGAACTATAACCGGGAATGGGGAGACAATGCGAGGAGGTCTTGGCGAGCTACGTCGGTGAAGGGATGCTAGCGCGGCGGCGCCGCAGCCAAGGAGGATGGTGGAGGTGCAGAGGGAGGTCCGGGTCGCGATAGGAAAGGCGAGGGCTCGGTTACATGGCAGAGGAGGACATGAGCGGGGAAAGAGGCGGTTGTGGGACAGACATGGAAGGCCGGGCTCTTGATTCTTGGGGTGGGCCGGCAGCGGAGCTCGGTCGCCACAGGGGGTAGGGGACGAGCTCAGAGAAAATGAGGGGTGACACGAGTCCTCGCGAGGGAGGCGGCGGAGACTGCGCGCCCCCTGGCGGCGGCCCTGCAATAGGCGGCAGGGACGGGAAGGGAGGAGGCGCGTAGGATGGACAGGTAGGGCGGAGGCGGTGTCTAGGGTTTGAGCTAGGAGTTGGTGGGGAAGGAGCTTCAGGTAGAGAGAGGGCAAGTGGGCGAGGGTGGGACCAGGGGAGCGTCACATCCGTGTTGACGCGGGATCCCGACGAGGTGGGGTCGATAGGCGGCAGGCAGGGTGTGCGCTAGGCGTGTAGTGGCGGGGCCAGGGGTGGAGCATTTGGTGAGGAACATGGGCGTGTAGCGCACTTGTGGTGGGTGCGTGTTGGTGGTATTAGGGAATAGGTGGGTAGTGGCGGGTGTGTTGGGGTTAGGGTTTGGGGTGGTCTAGGTTTTTCTCGGGTTTGGGGCAGTAGGCTGGCTAGCTAGGCCTTTGGGCCTGGCAGGCTGCCTTTCCCAATAAAAACATTTTTACTTTATTAGACTAATGTTTTATTTTTCAAAGCCTTTTCTAATATTTTTTAGACAAACAAATTATCCGGAAGGACCAAGTTTTGTAATTTGAAAAGAAGAAGGGGACTATTTACAAAACAAGATAGGTTTTTTGGCGGAAGTAGTTTAGTGCAGAAATATGCATGATGTCATGATGATCGTCAAATGCAATCTGGCATGATGGCATGAGCATTCATTCATGATGATGCACAACCTTGAGCGATTTTCTAGTAGTTGTTTTCCTAGGGTGCTACAAGTCAACACCACTAACAATGGATCTCGCCCTCGAGATCCGCCTCCTGGTACAGGGATGAAGCATGACGATCTAAATCTTCTCGCTTCATGTAGATACTCGTGACACCACTAACAAAGCTGCTTGCCCCGTCTTGAAATCGTCGACACCACCAACAAGGGTTCTTTCTCACATTCGTCGAGAGAACATTCCGGCGAAACATAGACAAACACAGAGGTCTAAGAAGGTAAGGCCACCTCTAATTTTCATGGAAAGAGTAAAATTGCATTGATCTGTTATTCATTGTACAAAAGCAAATGATAAGAGTAGTGGTATGGACGTGACTCCATCCCGCACTCAAAGAATTACTTTTTACATAAATAGGGCATCATACAACCAATCTCTCAGAATTCAGACTGGAGATCTTCACAATCGATGTTCGGAAAACAAAGGAGGGGTGTAGGATCTTCATCGGATCTGATGTAGATGATGTCGTCGCGAAGTAAAACACCAGAATATACAAGAAAGAGTTTAGTGAATTTTTGGTCCACTAAAAGGTACAACATAGGAAGATTCCTTAGATAGCATGGAGACCAGGCGTAGAGCATCATTACAGGAGGAGGAAGCAAAACCCTGAATGTATGATGGAACCCCGACCACGATAAATCCTGGACTCGTAGAAAAGATACAAGCGCAGATCCAAAACACGCAGAGGTAAGAAGAGAATAGCACATGGTAAGGAGTAAAATCTAACCTGATCATATCTACCTAACCGACTTTCCAAAATAGTTTTGACACTCTACAACGTCTGTTATCTAGGTTGTCCTACAGGCTGGACTAGTGGGGTATCGTAACTTCTGAGATTTTATACCACTTTGTAACACCCTCCGATCGGCTCTCTTCAAGTTAGGGCGATTCCCGCTAAACCCGCATAGAAACAATTCAAAGGTGCCCACCAGGGACTTTTGTGTGGGTGGAAAATGAATTAATACCATTAAACATTATTTCATGTTGGAACCCATAGAACATATATATACAACACGAATCCATGAGTCAGGAATACGGATATACAGTACAAATATCCAAATCACCGTCAAAATGGTACAACGTCCGAGTACAAAAAAGATGCAAATTGGGCTTAGAGCCCTAAAGAATAACCAATAATGTCCATAACCCTATCTAGGACAAGCCAGAAGGTTAATCCTTCTAATGATGTCGATCCCAAACCTGCTTAACAAAAGGGATCCCACAAAGGGCAAAGAAAAAGAGAGCGGTCAGTAATGAGGCTAGTACAAAGTGAGACTTAGAATTCGGTGGCTCTCGCCTATATAGGTATGGTGGACTGAAGCGACAGCGAAGCATGAGCTAGACAACCTATAGAGACTTGATACAACTGTCGGCTATCATAGCGGGGTAAGAAAGACCTATTCCAAACCAACCTCATACTAATACTAAACATACCCATCCTGGTATTTCCCCCTCGAGACCAAACGAGAAAGACCTGCCAAGGAAACTCACACGGTTGGAAGGTTTATTCTTTCTATCCATGGTTGTTATCCAACTTACTAGTCATATCAGATCCAAGTCAAATTTTAATATTAAACTTTAGTTATAGTTGTCTATGATCGAGAAACTATGCTCCAAGTCATCCATAACCACAGACACGACTTTTCAAAAAGAATTAAACCTACAGGGGTGCACCAAAGTTTCCACACGCACTTCGACCCTTGTTGCCAGATCAATTAACATACACCTAGCGGTATGTCGGCGGGGCCTTTTACACGACGCGTTCCCAGATCCAAAGCAAGTACATGGGGGCCACCCAAAAGAGCTACCCGAATGAGGTATAGCTAATCCTCCTCATACGGACCCTGAGGTTTCATGCACTTGTCATGCGAGCAGAGGACATAGACAATATATTCCCGTGACAGAGTGTCAAACCTATGCAACAGTAATAAATGCTCATCATGAAACAAGTAATAAACATATCATACATGGCATAGGTACAGTAGGTAACGTATAATACCAAACTAGTTTGTGCCCCCCACAATAGTACTTTGAAATTAGGTATGCCCATACACCCCACATGTGATTAGCGCGCTCAGTATCGGAACAAGTGTCACGAACTCAGGGCCTAGGTGGATACAAGGGACGGAAATTTCCACGCATGCTACACCATGGTGCATGGACATTACCGGGAGGTGGGTATTTATCTCGTGGTGCAGGAATGTACTATATTTTTTCTGAGTTACGGCCCGGTAAATGCGGTTTCTAACTATATGTACCCTATAAGACACTCTCAATTTTCAGGGATAAATGTTTTGGGGTGCCACATGGGGTACCTAGGCTGGATGCATGCCTGGGTCAAAGATTGCACCGACCGTCGCGTTTCCGTGGCCGCCGGCGGTTTCTCCGTTTTCTTGGGCAACACCAAACAAAATCTAAAAAAAATAAAAAAACGTGAAAACGGCTCATGGAGCCCTTGCATGTGACCCACTTCCCTCATAAAATTATAGGCATGGCATACCAGGTCATTTGGCACCCAAGGCACCACCAGGATTTCTATAGAGTGTGAGTAAACATGGCTTCCAACCCTCGACCCCCCCTCGCTGTCTAGATCATTGAACAACTCCATGGATAGAGCCCAAACCTAGCACCTAGCTCCCTCTTGGCATCGCAAGCTACTTCTCCAACTAGAGATTTCGTGGTGCTTTGGAGAAATATCAACTTTCCATTTTCTAAACCTAAAAAACCGGCGTTTTCCCAAAGGAGGTGCAATATTAGGACGGGCCCATGGGCCCGAGGCAATTTCCACGCATGCTGCAGCATGGTGCATGGCCATTCCCAGAAGGTGGGTAATTATCTCGTGGTACAGGCATTTACTGTATTTTTTCCGAGTTACGGCCCGACAAATGCGGTTTCTAACTTTATGTACCCTATAACACACTCTCAGTTTTCAAGGAAAAATGGTTTGGGGTGCACCATGGGGTACCTAGGCTGTATGCATGCCTGGGTCCAGGATTGCACCGACCGTCGCAATGACGCGGCCGTCGACGTGTTTCGCCATTTTCTTGGGAAGCACCAAATAAAATCTAAAAAATAAAAAAATGTGAAAACGGCTCATGGAGCCCATGCATGTGACCCACTTCCCTCATAAAATTATAAGCAGGGCATACTAGGTCATTTGGCACCCAACGCCCCACCAGGATGTCTATCGAGTGTCAGTAAACATTGCTTCCAACCCTAGATCCCCCCCTCGCTGCCCAGAACATGGAACGACTCCATGGATTGAGCCCAAACCCGGCACCTAGCTCTCTCTCGGCATCACAAGCGACTTCTCCAACTAGAGATTTCGTGGTGCTTTGGACAAATCTCGACTTTCCATTTTCTGAACCTGAAAAACAGGCGTTTTCCCAAAGGAGGTGCAAGATTAGGGCGCGCCCATGGGCCCAAGATAATTTACACGCATGCTACACCATGGGGCATGGCCATTCCCGGGAGGTGGGTATTATTCTCGCGGTGTAGGAATGTACTATATTTTTTCCGAGTTACGGCCCGGTAAATGTGGTTTCTAACTGTATGTATCCTATAAGACGCTCTCAATTTTCGGGGGAAAATGGTTTGGGGTGCCCCATGGGGTACCTAGGATGGATGCATGCCTGGGTCCAAGATTGCACCGACCGTCGCGTTGCCACGGCCACCGGCGGGTTTTGCCATTTTCTTGGGCAGCACCAATCTAAAAAAAACGTGAAAACGGCTTCTGGAACCCTTGCATGTGACCCACTGCCCTCATAAAATCATAGGCAGGGCATACCAAGTCATTTGGCACCCAAGGTACCACCAGGATGTCTATCGAGTATGAGTAAACATAGATTCCAACCCTAGATCTCCCCCTCGCTTCCCAGAACATGGAACGATTCCATGGATTGAGCCCAAACCCAGACCAAGCTCCCTCTCGGCATCGGAAGCGACTCCTCCAACTAGAGATTTCGTGGTGCTTTGCAGAAATCTCAACTTTCCATTTTCTGAACCAGAAAAACCGGTGTTTTCCCAAAGGAGTTGCAATATTAGGGCGTGCCCACGAGCCAGAGGCAATTTCCACGCATGCTACACAAATGGTGCATGGCCATTCCCGGAAGGTGGGTATTTATCTCGTGGTGCAGGCATGTACTTTATTTTTTCCGAGTTACGGCCCGGTAAATGCGGTTTCCAACTGTATGTACCCTATAAGACGCTCTCAATTTTCAGGGAAAAATGGTTTGGGGTGCCCCATGAGGTACCTAGGCTTGATGCATGCTTGGGTCCAAGATTGCACCGACCATCGCGTTGCCTTCGCCACCGGCGGGATTCACCATTTTCTTGGGCAGCACCAAAACAAATCTAAAAAGAACATGAAAACGGCTCCTGGAGCCCTTGCATGTGACCCACTGCCCTCATAAAATCATAAGCAGGGCAAACCAGCTCATTTGGCACCCAAGGCACCACCAGGATATCTATCGACTGTGAGTAAACATGGCTTCCAACCCTAGACCCCCCCTCGCTTTCTAGAACATGGAACCACTCCATGGATTGAGCCCAAACCCGGCACCTAGATCTCTTTCGGCATCGCAAGCGACTTCTCCAACTAGAGATTTTGTGGTGCTTTGGAGAAATCTCGACGTTCCATTTTATGAACCCGAAAAAACGGCAATTTACCAAAGGAGTTGCAAGATTAGGGCGCGCCCATGCTCCCGACGAATTTCCACACATGCTACACCATGGTGTATGGACATTCCCGGGAGGTGGGTATTTATCTCTGTAGCGTCCCAAAAATATTAATCATGATTATCAAGTTCCAATCACCCAAAATTAGGGTTAACAAAAACTTTTGTTAATTAAATCAATATGAATGCATGTGTGTATGTGACGAATGCATGAATCCTTGTATGGACTTGTTTGATTGTTATGAATGGCAAGGATTGGTTTAAAGATGAAAACAACATCATCTAAATCATTTCCAAAAAGAATCAAATCAATAGAAATTTAAATATAAACAATATTAGCTAATGGTCATTTTGACCAAAATTATCCACTAGACCACTTTGAGTGTTTCTCGTCCAAGATTTATAACAGAAACAAATCCAATTCTTTTCACCCTTTGCTAGAACAAGTAAAAGTGAACCCAATCCCACCTTGCAAACCCACAGAAACAAATTACACATCTATGTCAAGGACAATTAAATATTGAATCTAGTTCATATGGTAAGATCACCATTTCTCAAAACCCAACCAAACCAGTTCACCTTGACAAATCCAAACAACCAGAAACTACCAAGTATGTGACAAATGCACCCACCAAATTACGCGAAAACATTCAAATATAAATTTCTTTCTGTCATTTCATCAAACACTTGGCATACACAAATCAAATTGGCCAAACTTTCACTGTTTTGAGCAGTGATCATTCAAACCATTGTCTCACTTTGATCACCCTTTTCTCCCCCAGTGACAACCACTGTAGTGATCAACCTAGAACCCTACCATTGCACCATGCCATGCATGCCCGACCACCCCCTTGTCCACCTCAACATCAACGGCAAGCTACAAGCGTAGCCAGCCTCGCTAACCTTATCTTGCATGTTGCTCGTGCCTCACTGCCCCCTCTACACCATCCCTAGCATGAGGACAGAGAGAGGAGACGCCGGAAACACTGTGCCCGCGCCGCTGTTGACCATGCCGACGCGCACCACAGTTCATGCACCGTTCCCACTCGACCCGACCACCTCGAGCTCTCGCCACCCGTCTACATGATCACCACCATCCCAAGAAACCACCAGACATGCCCGTTTCCTCGATCGTTCCCTGTATTCGCCGCACGCCGCGAAGTTCTCCGTCGGTACTGCGCAGAGTGCCGCACGTTCCCGACCAAACCACACCGCCCTGTGCTTCGCCTTTAAGCCAACAACGATCGCCAGGGAACACAACACCGTCCCCTAGACTCAGCCACACTGCTAGCCGCCTGTAGCATCATCATCGACGAGCTCGCACCCACACCGTTTGGTCCCCTCGTCTTAGTATAAATAGAGCCCTCCCTCGCACCATTTCTCCACACTCCAACAGTCACCACCCCTCACTAATCCGCCCCACTTCTTCCCGGAGTAAGGCGAGCTCTCCCTCGCCAGAATTTCACCACAGACCGCCACAGCAGGAGGAGAAGGGCGCCGTTGATTGCGGACACCCCATGAGATGCTACCAGTACCAGGAGAACCGCCGGAGCCGCCTCGTTCGTTTTCCACCGTCTCTGACCCTCGCCTAAGCCCCGGTGATCCTCCCCCGGCCCTCACTAGCGGTGCTAGGGTTCGTCCCCGTCGTGTCCTGTTTCGATGACGAAGATGGTCGTGAGCCGTTGATCTTTAATCTAATCCTACGGTCATAATCATCCCATACCCTTTTGGCACCCCTGTCTCGCTGACGTGTGGGTACACCACTTAAACCAGCCCGCGGGCACGCTGTGCGCAGTGGGCCGGCCCAACTAGCTCTCCCGTGCAACTCAGTAGTTTAAATTTAGATTTTACCATTTAGTTTCAAACCTAGTTCGGGCAGTAAGTTTAAAAATCATTTCAAAGCGTTTTACTGAACCAAATTGCATGAAACTAATTTTCTTAGAAAGGTATGGAAATTGTTAATCCAAGCTCGTTGGATTCAAACCATTTGAATTTATAGATCACCTATAGTAAAAATAACAAGGCAGAGACTTTTCTGCATTCAAACATTTTTCAAATATCAACCATAAATGCTTTTGAGTTGATTCCAACTCTCAAAAATCTCATTTGATAAGACCTTTCTGAATATATAAAAATATCTAGGTTTACTTGCAGTAATAATGGACAAGTAATAAAAGGATGCCCCATATGCATTTCTAGTCACTTTAATTAATTAAAATAATAATGTTAAATCTTATTAAATTGTGACACCACTTTAAATCACATTCCCAAATATTAAAATGTGTGGCGATGACATGTGTCAACATGATCCCATATTTTAATTGGAGAATATTAAATCTTAATTAGTTTTCAATGGGTAGAAAATACTTTTCTAAAATAAAATAATTAAGATTAAGTCTTTAATTCATGTGATGATTGTGATGATGCTAGATCATCTAGTGTAAACCCTTTTGTGCCACATAGAAGTAGTTAATTATTGTTTGGTGATTGTGTACCTCTATTTATTTATACATGCTAGTATCGACCAAGGATACAAAGAGGAAGGAGACTACTACGGAGAGGAAGCAGAGAAGAACTTCAATCACTACACTACTCAATCAAGCTAAGCTAAACCATGCAAGCTAATACTTGCAAGCTAATACTTGCAAGCCCCACAATTCCACTTAACCTATTGATTGCCTTAGGCATATTTGGTTATACCACTTTACCATACCAAATCCCAGTTTGACTTGCAAGATTTATTCTTTTATTTCTTTATCAAAGTTCTTTGTTTACCCTTACTTAGTGACTTGTGAATTTTGGAAAGATTTTAGAGATAGCATAAAGAGCATAAAACTTGGCCTAAGTTAGATAGAACTAGATGTCACACTGAGGCATGAGATTAGATTTGGATAAGTCATACCGGATTATCACTCCTCATTAGTGATTACCCTCAACTTTAGTGGCTAGTGCTAAGCATAAAACTTGATCACTTTAGATGGGAATACTTGGTGAAATGGTTATGAAAACCTTAGAATGATGAGTCATTCTAATGAAATGTTTTGACATGTGTTATTGAACACCAGATGATTTTGATGATGAAAATGTTGAGGCATGAGCCTTAGCCCTTTATAAAACTGATTGGTGTGTTCGGATGCGATACCATTCCAATTTTACCGTACAACCACAATACCCGAATTTGGGCAGAGCTTGAATAGAATTTTATATATCTTAGTATGGGTTCCCTTGCGGATGAGGTTTGAGATAATGGTCATGGTTGGGAGGCCAAACTCATAGGGGAGGTGCCTATACTATGGTGTGTAATTGAAAGGTTAGGATTGATTATCCGCATACTGAGTATGGTGAATCAGGATTGTTCTTGACGGATGTATCGAATGTTGTGGTGAAAGTGTACCACCTCTGCAGTGTGTCAAATTATTCTAATAGTCACGTCCGCGGTTATGGACAGTTGGAGTGGCCATACTTTTCCGTCGTTAGATGTTTTCAAAATTACTTGTGAAATGAATCATGACTTTGACTTGACCATAAAAAGGTTGTAAAAATGAAATTTAAGTTCTCACTTGGGTGTTATAAAACATTAAACTAACTTTCTTTGCTTCAAAACTCAGTTAGAGATAAATCTGGCATTTTGCGAAACAACCTAGAGCTTAGGATTCCAACTGAAACCACTTACTTGTTAGTGATAGTTTGTGAGTACTTAAAGAGTACTCATGGCTTTGTCCCTGGCTATTCCTATGGCCAGACTATGAGGAGGACTACCATGATGATGGACAACAGGAAGTCTACGACAACTAGGATCAAATCCCATCGTCACTATTGCTTGTGACCCTGAAGATGGAGCTTCGCCCATGCTACCATTATTATATTATTCCGCTGCATTGATTGTATTAAGACTGGATCATGAGATCCTTTATTTGTAATACCTTTATTATGGTTTGTAGTGGATGATGAAATATGGTACTAATTTGTTATGTCTCGCAAAAATGGTAATCTTGGGATTGCGATGTACGGCATAACAGGCATCTGGGATTAAAAATCCGGGTGTTGACAATCTCATGGTGCAGGCATGTACTGTATTTTTTCCGAGTTATGGCCCGGTAAATGTGTTTTATAACTTTATGTACCCTATACGACACTCTCAATTTTGGGGGGAAAATGGTTTGGGATGCCCCAGGGGGTAACTAGGCTGGATGCATGTCTGGGTCCAAGATTGCACCGACCGTCGCGTTGCCGCGGCCGCCGGCGGGTTTCGTCGTTTTCTTGGGCAGCACCAAAAAAAACTAAAAAACCAAAAAAACATGAAAACGGCTCCTGGAGCCCTTGCATGTGACCCACTGCCCTCATAAAATCATAGGAAGGGCATACCAGGTCATTTGGCACCCAAGGCACCACCAGTATATCTATCGAGTGTGAGTAAACATGGCTTCCAACCCTAGACCCCTCCTCGCTTTCTAGAACATGGAACCACTCCATGGATTGAGCCCAAACCCGGCACCTCGATCTCTTTCGGGATCGCAAGCGACTTCTCCAACTAGAGATTTTGTGGTGCTTTGGAGAAATCTCGACTTTCCATTTTCTAAACCCGAAAAACCAACGATTTACCAAAGGAGGTGCAAGATTAGGGCGCGCCCATGGGCCCGAGAAAATTTCCACGCATGCTACACCATGGTGCATGGCCATTTCCGGGAGGTGGCTATTTTTCTAACGGTGCAGGCATGTACTGGATTTTTTAGAGTTACATCCCGGTAAATACGGTTTGTAACTGTATGTACCCTATAAGACACTCTCAATTTTCAGGGAAAAATGGTTTGGGGTGCCCCATGGGGTACCTAGGCTGAATGCATGCCTAGGTCCAAGATTGCACCGACCATCGCGTTGCTGCGGCCGCCTGCGAGTTTCATCATTTTCTTGGGCAGCACCAAAATATCTAATAAAAATAAAAAACGTGAAAATGGCTCCTGGAGCCCTTGCATGTGACCCACTGCCCTCATAAAATCATAAGCAGGGCAAACCAGCTCATTTGGAACCCAAGGCACCACTAGGATATCTATCGACTGTGAGTAAACATGGCTTCCAACCCTAGATCCACCCCTCGCTGCCCAGAACATGGAACCACTCCATGGATTGAACCCAAACCTGGAACCTAGCTCCCTCTCGGCATCGCAAGCGACTTCTCCAACTAGAGATTTCGTCGTGCTTTGGAGAAATCTCGACTTTCCATTTTCTGAACCCGAAAAACCGGCGTTTTCCCAAAGGATGTGCAAGATTACGGCGCGCCCATGGGCCCGAGGCAATTTCCACGCATCCTAAACCATGGTGTATGGCTATTCCCGGGAGGTGGGTATTTATCTCGTGGTGTAGGCATGTACTATATTTTTTCCGAGTTACGGTCTGGTAAATGCGGTTTCTAACTGTATATAACCTATAAGACACTCTTAATTTTCGGGGAAAAATGGTTTGGGGTGCCCCATGGAGTTCCTAGGCTGGATGCATGCCTGGGTCCAAGATTGCACCGACCGTCGCGTTGCCGCGGCCGCCGGCGGCTTTCGCCATTTTCTTGGGCAGTACCAAACAAAATCTAAAAAATATATAAAAACATCAAAACGGCTCCTGGAGCCTTCGCATGTCACCCACTGCCCTCATAAAATCATAGGCAGGGCATACCAGGTCATTTGGCACCCAGGGTACCACCAGGATGTCTATCGAGTGTGAGTAAACATGGTTTCCAACCCTAGATTCCCTCCATCGCTACCCAGAACAGGGAACCACTCCACGGATTGAGCCCAAACCCGGCACCTAGCTCCCTCTCGGCATCGCAAGCGACTTCTCCAAATAGAGATTTCGTGGTGCTTTGGAGAAATCTCGACTTTCCATTTTCTGAAACCGAAAATCGGCGTTTTCCCAAATGAGGTGCAAGTAGGGCCTTCTAGAAGCCCCCCACGAGGCTAGGTTGATTTTGTGTCCCAATTTTTAGGCACCATTGGATTGGGGAGAATGGATGATAAGGATCATCCTTTGCAATAGTGATCCACGAGTAGGCATTTTTACGTCCCTATTGGCCCTGGAAACCACCAGTGGGCCTACCTTCTTTACTTTATAAACGCGACCGTGTGGTTGAATCTCAAACCCCATTCATTCTCTGCTACTCGCGTCAGCACAAGTGTCGAATCCTACCTGAAGAAACGGCGCCTCGCAATGGAGATGCCCCGTCTCATCTTGCACAAGGCCGAGTTGTTCGCCCGGTACAACATACTCACGCCGCCGCTTGGGAGGCTACCGGCTGGCTACGAGCTCAGCTACGCCGGGGTGGCCGAGGAACCGCTCCTACGTGGTATCGCTCTGTCGAGGAAGATCGAGGAGCATCGCCGCAAGCTGCAGGAGCGGAAGAGGGCAATGGACCGATACGCATGCACCATCGTGTACTGGACAAGGTTCTTCAAGAAGGACCGAGAGGCGTTGATTTGGATTTGCAGAGATCACTATTCGGAGATCCACCCGGATCTACGCAACCCCAAAGGGAGGCAGCGCTTCTGGGCAGTGCTTGGGCATACACCCTCCACCGTTATCGATGCTGCGCGCCGTGCATCACTCGTGAAGAGGAACGCCGTCGGGCTCATCCTCATCGATTCAGACTCGGAAGAGGCGGAGGGCGATGTGGAGGACGTCGTGCACGACAAAGACAGTGGGAGCGGCATAGTCGATTAGGGTCACGTGAGCCTAAATTTAATTTATGTACGGTAGCTTTAATGACTTGTTCGGATAGAATGGCCAAGTTGTAAGAGGGTGTACAATGTTGTTTGAGTCTACATTTTTTCCTCTTATAGAGCATCAATGCCCCTGACGTTGCCGATGCGACGTCGCTGACAAAGACGAGGTGAGGCTGATGGGACGGTACACTGTCTCTAATCCCGACACTTGATGGCATAGTCATAATTTTGGTGTGCGTCGGAGGAGAAGGAGACGCGCGTATCCGCAAAAGATCTGCTCCCCGCTTGCTAGTCCAGTCGGCATCCTGATACAGCTGCGCACTATAGAAGTCCGATGAGGCAACACATAAACACCCCTCGATCAAAGAGCCTCCCATCTTCTCCATCTACTACGCACTTCGTTCTTGCACACGGAATCGGTTCTTGCAGGCCGCCATCACTCTCCTCCAAGAAACCCCAACAATAATGAATCTTCCCTCGCCCCCAGTTCATCCGGACTCAGTAGCGGATTCAATGCACAAGATTCGGTACGGTGGCTGGAGCAAGTTCAGGGATGACGCCTTCATAGAAATCGCTATGCGTATGGACACTACCAGCACCGTCAGGCTGGCCGCATGCTCCAAGGAGTTGCACCACAAAGCCGCTAGTAGAAAAGGTAGAAGATGCCCCAACTACGGATGCGGTACATTGGTCGCCTTCTACGACTTCCTCAACCACAAGATGGCGTGTTTGCCTCCTCGCCCACCTCGAAAAATCCCACTCGATGGAAGTGCACAGTTTCCACTATGGTGTGGAATACAGGTACATCTCTTAGCCTTTGCTAGAACTAGGATCATGGAGAGTAGATACCATCGGATCCGGTGATGATGTTACAGTGTTCGCCATGCGATTTGACATGCTCCACTCTGGCCGCGCCATATCTGTCGAGTGCGTCGGGTCGGAAGCATGCAAGTTTCCGCGGTACATGGTGGAGTTGCACTTATATAAACCTTCAATGATGGGAGGGGACCAGGAGGAGTTCGTCGAATATAGCCTGTTTTTCAAGACGAAGAGCAGTGCATCGCCGGCTACCACCAGGATGACTAAAGATTTATGGAATTTTCTTATTAATAAACATGACAGGTTCATCCTAGATTACTCATTCTACATCCACAAGGTGGTATATGACAGATATGACGGTCTTGATTCTGATGATCTGCCATTCAAATTTGGGATTAGGTATTGATGTTGATTCTAGTCGACCAAGGTTTTAATAGATCGAACAGGAACTGGTTCTATCTATACTGCTATTGTGTTTCGGTGTCTGTATTGCTGAATCACTCACTTTGAAATCCATCATACACGCATTTCTTCTAATGAGAGGATGACATGTAGGTCCAGATGCGTGATTAAACGGTAGCGCAATCAAGTTTAGATCAGGGTAGCGGGAGTGAAAGAAAAAATTACATCATGCTGGTCCTGTGCAATCGATCCTTCCAGGCCAACACTACAGGCGACGAGGCAACTCCATGGCACAACCATAATTTTGGTCTTTGAATTGTTACAAATCCATGATTATTGTTTATGGGTAATTAGATTAAAAATTAATGTACAATCTAACAACCTCGAATCAGGTCGACACCACACATTACATACCCGTTACAAGTACTAGATATGAATAAATTTCAATGAAAATTCAAGAAACGACATTACTATGCCGCCTCCTCTCTTCTCCTCTTATTACTGTTTAATCCCGCGCTGCACTAAACAACAGTTGATGAGGACAGAAACAAAAATGATCAAAATGCCAAGTAAAACTAGTTTCAAGCTTACCTTTCGTCTGGAGAATCGTACAGAGACGAAATTGACAGGATTTATTGTTTCTCCTGCATTTACTCAAAAGACCCTTAAGAAGATCCTCAATCACCCTAGCAACTTCTTCATATTCAAACTCAACTCCATTATTATTGTTTCCCTTCTGCTCCCTCTTACCATTTTGTTTCTTTTCGCTCCCTATCCCCACCGGCACATCCACATCCTCAGCGAATTGCTGCTTACCAATGTTTCCCTCCACATGCGCATCACCATTTTCCTTCACATGCAACACTTCCTCCATGTCATCTCGATGCGCTTCCTCTAGTTCTGCCTGAGAAACCTCATCTTGTTCCTCCGTGATGTGAACGGGGACAAGATGAGCATCTCTGAAATCACGTGGAACTGAGGTTTTGCATAGCCTCTTGATATGGCCCAACCCTCCACACTGTTTGCACTTCCGCTTCCTTGCTCCTAATCTCGAACCTTTTGCGGTGAAGGCTTCGATCCTTTCCTTTCTAGGCCTCCCAGGTGGCCTCCTATGAACTGGTGGTTCGAGTTTGAACCCTGGATTGACTATCTCCCAATCATTTTCGTCAGCAATAGGTGGTACATTTTCCGCATAAGTTGGAGCAAACTTGTCCACAGAGAAATAGTTATGAACATAGTTCTCTATTTCAGCACCTCTACCTCTCAGCTTTAATATGAAGTGCAGTGCATGGTAGCATGGCATATCAGTAACCTGCCACTTCCTGCATGAACAAGTCTTGTTACCAATGTCTACAGTAAACCTCCATTTAGTTTCGTGCTTGTCTTTTGCATAAACCTCATCCAATGTATTAGAACTTCTGACCATCCTCGTCTTTATCATTCTCATTGCCTTGGTTCTTGAATTCAGTAATAACACCACCTTTGGAATTATTTTATGGCCTACAAATTTTCTCGCACAAATTCTCTTCCTAAAATCTATCTTCACCATTATACACTGTCTTATTGTATCTAACAAAATAACAATTGCAAGTGACTTCATGCTCCTAATCTTAGCATTGAACCTTTCTGTCAGATTGTTGCAAACAAAATCCACTTTGCATAACTCACCAAACTTGCTTCTGGCCCATAACTTGTTATGTTGTTCTTCGAGGTATTCTTTCAGCTTCGGCATGGTATACAAGTTCTGCATGTAAGTAGCATGTGTGCTTGGGGTGTAGGTGTATGCTGATCGCCACAAGTTGTCTTCAAAGGTCTTTCCTTTGAACTTCTTCGTGAAGCTAGTAGAGATGTGCCGCATGCATTCCCTATGCTTAACCCCAAGAAACAAAGCATCAACAACATTCTGAAGCCCCTTGCATGCACCAATGTGTATCACCAACCCTTTAGGGTGACCAATTACTGCACGTAGTCTCTGCACGAACCATGTCCAGCTTTCAGTCGATTCACCCTCAAGAACAACATAGGCTACGGGAAAAATCCAATTATGCGCATCCATAGCACAAGCGGTAGCAAGGTGTCCCCTGAACATCCATGTTAAAGAAGTTGCATATGTTGCCAAGTATGGCCTGTAGCCATCTAGGAACCCCTTCCAGCATGCCTATAGGCAGACAAAACATCTCCCGAAGCATTTCTTATCCGCCTTCTTATACTTGCCCCCCTTGAGACCTTTTCTCTTCCTTTCACAACCTCGTAATCAATGTCAACAACACTACTAGGTGATGTCTTCTCTACCTCATATTTGAAACTATACAACATGTGAAAACTGTTAGTCCACTTGCCCTGAATGAAGTCTAGATCCATCTCCTTCCCATCAAAGACTCTATGGTAATGAATCAGAATGTTAAACTTTTCGCTAAGCTTAGCTCTGAGTTCAGCAGGTCCAACGCTATGATCCTGCCTCACCCAGTCAAGTACCTTAGCAGCAATCCACTTGGTTGTCGCCGGTCTATCTTTATCACTTAAAGAAGTATTAGGGAAGTTGTGTTTCTTCGTGTTTACCTTGATCTGCATTAAATGGGAATAAAAATAAATCAGAGGACTCATCAGCAGAACAAATATGAGAAAGACTGAAACTAAATGTAGCTATTGCAACCTGAAATGGGTGTCCACCCCGCATTTGAGATGCATACTAAATCTCTTTTGGTCGCTCTTTTCAACGATAAATTCGAACCCAACTCTTATTGCACATGTAGCAACGGCATATCTGCATTCCTCCACAGTATCAAAGACAGTCCCCTCATCATTTGTAGGGTTGTCCCTGTCAAAGTGTATCACTGGCATGTCATCGTCTTAGTCATCGTATCTGCATCCCATTTCCCCATCCTCACATTCCTCTTCCTCATCATTCCCATAGTTAGGCTCATAGTTCGAATCAACCAAATATTCCCTACTCTCCATCCTATCAGGGTTAGCAGCCACAGCTGGATATGCTTTCTCATCATCATTATCATCTTCGAGCACAAAATCACCCTAACCTCCACACATTCTGATGTCTTCATGATCAACGAAAGGATGGTCGGTCGTGCTCGGTATCGAAAACAGAGCCTGCTCTGTTCGCGTTCCACACGGACCGGTATCATTTCAGGACAGTCACTTCCCCAGTATCTTTGTTAATGATGTGCACAAACATTAGCACAGTCCCCATGCCGAGGTGTTTACTCCACATCATGGCCAGAGCCTCCTTAGTTCTAACGTTGCAGAAAGTCTGTGAATTTGTGTTATAGTACCTGATTACGAGATCATCATGCTGGCGAATGGGAAACTTTCCAAATTGCATGTGCAAGTCACTTAGAATTATGTCCTCCGCGTCTAATGTCAGCCGATAATCAAATCCACTGGTAACTGCGATTCCACCATCGGACAAGGTTTCAGTCTGACACCCATGCCGAATCTTCAAAAGAAATCTAGATGAAGCTGATGTCCTACGGTCCCCAACATAGATCCTATCCATCAACACGGGACTAGAAACGCTAATTGGGAGATGCAGAGATAGAATTGCAGTTCTTACCCTTCGGGGAGGATGTACAGCACGTTCAATGGGCTCCAGAGCACCAAAGCTTTACACCCCGCATCCTCTTCCCCTGTTTCGCGCTCCTCCATGTTCTCCAGCCTTGAAGGGTCCATCTCCTCGCTCTCCGTCCAGGAAGTACCCATCTTCGTGTTCTATGGCCATGCAGGATCCATTTCCATGTGGGATCCAGATCAAAGCCACCTTCGTTGCACGAGAACCTAGCGCCCACCAAACAATTTTAGTTCCCAAACATGCATAGGTGGCGATGGATGCAAGGAGACAGGGCAAGAGGGCAAGGCAGGGCGGGTAGGGGATGACGGGAAGACGGGAGGACGAGAGTGTTGCCGGAAGGGACGGAGTGGCATCCTGCAAGACCAGAGCGGTGGAGCAGAGCGGAGCTGCGAGCGAGCGACAGAATAATGGGGAGCACTAATCCTCGAACCTAGGATGCGCGCCGTCAACGGTCGAGGTTGTAGGTCCCACCAGTCAGTAAAATGCCACGTCCTCTTCCCCTGTTTCTGATGGTGTTGTTACAATTCTACGATCGTAGTGGCACAGGCAAAATTTCTGGACACAACCAAGGACACACTCGTAAATATACTTAAAATGGAACCCTGACCTGGTCATTGCCCGATTCGGTTGCTAGCCATGACCTGTATTTTTAATATCTTAGCACTCTTATGCTGAGAAAAGGGAACTAAAGATTCAGCAGTTAGTCGAACTAGTTTTGAATAAATAAGATACACTCTTAGGAAGCTAGGCTATGGCCCCGCCTAAGTAGAATCCACCAACGTCCCAGCCGCCGCTGAAACTTGGCTATTTGGCCCCTCTGAGGTAGGCCATACGGCTGTACTACAAGGACGGTCTTCCATTGCCATCCGAGACGGTTAATTTTGCAGAATGTGTTGCATCTGCGGCGGCGGCGGTGGCAACGGCGAAGGCCGCTGTGGCATCTTAAAGGGCCAACCGAGCGTCGTGGAGAATGTGCGTGGAAGCATTTTCGTGTGTTCTGCGCACGAGAAAGAAGGTTCGTTCCGAAGTGTTCCTGCGAGCTTGCCGCCGAGGAAACAAACCCCTGAATAGGGCGGCTCCAAGGTCAACAAACTCTCGCCTCCATGCCTCGGAGCAGGCGACCTTACAATGGGGCAATCTGGGCGCACGCCATCAGCGGCAAAGACGATCCATCCTACGCACCATTGGCGTCCCGCACCGCTGTGGCGTGTATCCATCTACACTCAGCTTGTTGGAGTGTTCGACAGCTAGAGACGATGACGGGCAACATCTCAGCGCCAGAATTTAGGTTCAGATTCACACGGACCTACGATCCCTGCAACGAGAAGCCGGAGTTCACCTTCAAAGAAATCATTGCGGCGGCGCGGCTGTTCGTACTGAACCGACACTGGTTCAAGCGTGTCAACTAGTGCATGAACATTGCAGATCTCTTGAAGTTTGGCGGGAAGGAAAAATATCTGTTGTGGTTAAACAATCGCTAAACTTACGTCCTCTCAAGGCAATTGGCTAGCCAACTTTTATGGTGGAGATCTGCAGTTTTTTTAGTGTAGAACAGTTAAGTTCAGAGACTAACTCTATAGAATTCCTTTTGTAGAGTCAACAACCCCTTTTGCGTAGCTATCACATACTGTAGTATGGAACTAGTTCGGAAGTAACCAAATACTATCAAGATGTATATATTTATTCAATTACTACTGGTAGTTGAATTCAGTTTACTGTCATACTTATCCGAGGAAGACAAGATTCATACATCATTTTATGAACTAATATTGGGTGGTTTATTCATGCAAGTTCCATGCAGAATCACGCACCAGCTCTAATAAATATATGTAAAAATTGTTCGACGCATACAAACCAGCAGGATTTCATGCCTTTTGGATCGCTCACCAGTAGCATTTTCCCGGCAGTGGTGACATTGATCATTGCTAGCCCACCCTCTTTTCAGGAGGCTAACCTTGGTTATGCACACAAATTAATTAGCCACACAAACTACAAATCATTAGCCACACATACTACGAATTCAGTAGCCACACATTAAAAATTCCGTGGCCACGCATACTACTGCAGTTCAAACTATTACATAAGGCGTACTACATGCTCAACTCTCAAGTCAGTAATCTTTCAGATTCACTAAACCTCTGTCTTCACTCGAGGGAAATCAGAACCACCAGCCTGTCCACGCCCGGTCCCCCCACCGAAATTGTGCGCTCTGTCGCGGAACAGTTGTGGTCCTGTGCCATCTATCCTTCTAGGCCAACACTGTAGGCGACGAGGACGCTTTCTGGCTGCCTCACCAGGGTCCTGAATGCCATGTACCGGATCCAGAACCTCCAGCAAGTGGATGATCACCGGGTGCTTCCAGCAAAGCTGTCCTCTTGCCCTGCTTGGAATCTCCATATTGTACATCTTAGGAATGGTGTCTGGATCTTTCAGCCATGCCTTTACCTCGATGATCCATCTGTCGCTTGGTGGCACAATCTCCACCAGCTCGCCACCAAGGCTACTGACGACCTTCTTGAGGGCCTCTGTTTCCCAAGCATGCAAAGGGAGGCCGTCAAACCCGAGTTTAGAGAAGAACCGAAGCTGCCCCAAGCGATCGTCCCACCCATAGGTGCGATGCCAACGCAGGAAGCTCATTTTCTCCCCACATCACTCGAAAGAACGAGAAGAATGCAGAACGCGCTCGCTGTGTGAGCTGTGAGCGAACCAGGCGAAGAAACCGAATGGCGGCGAGCATACCTCAATATTGACCACTTTTCGTCTGATCCCAAAACGATACCTAAAAGCCGACAACAAGTCTGCGGGCAACACGACGAGACGCGTGCCCAGCACAGTGGCCATGAGAGCATTGTCGTTGAAATCCTCTGCCAGGGCTACCATGCATGGGGTGCGCGACAGCATGCAACCGCCTGAGTCTAGTCACCGGTCCGGATTGCTCGGCCGGACGAGCTCCGCCGTGCGAGAAGGTCTAGGAAGTGGCGAGAGGCTAGCCTGGGGACGTGAAGATCCGACACGTCGACTAGGAAAAACGAGGTGAGGGCGATGGCGTCGAGCATCGATTAAGGGCGTGGGAGGTTGACCGGCCATGGCGGGGACGCAAGGAGAACAATGGAGATCTCCGATCTGGAGACAGTAGCCGGAGCTAAGCAAGGTAATGGAGAGGGGAATAATAGGGGAGAACAGCAGAGTAGAGAAGAAGATCTAGTCCTCGCAGGGGTAAACCATTCCACAACCGCAATGGATAACTAGAAATATTGACGGGTCAATGCAAGAAGAGTTGACCTAACAGCGGGATTTGAGTTCATCCTTTTTTACTGGTTCAAATGATCGTTTAGCTGTTAGATTTATATTTTCCCCCATTTGGACCCTCTTGATAATTGGCAAAGCTACTACAACCCTTCCGCGAGATTACACGCAACTTTGACCCCGCGTTGCCTTGGCGTCTGAAATTTCGGGCCTGACAACAACATCGCTGCACAGGAGAAAAATGCCCTGTGCATTTGAACCTTCTCCCCACGGAGAACATCGTGCCAGCTTTCATGCGCCTTCCTCGATGCTGCCTACGGTCGTCGCAAGTATCATATGTACGGCCTCCACAAGACTCCGGACAGGATGTTGATGGTCAAGTTCGTTAACTTCAGGGACGCTGGTCTCCTCTACGGCCATGCCTTCCACTGTGGCTACGAGATAGTGGTGTTCACTGGCGCCAACATCTTCACCAACTACTAGGACGAGTTCCCCAACAACGGTAATTTCATCCACAGGGTCCTCCTGGAGCTGCCGATGGCTCAAGAGGTGCCGCCGTATTTTTCGAAGGTGCCACCATGATTAGGAGCTAGAAGTGGCGCTGGAGATGTCGTTGGTGCCGGTGTCTAACGAGCTACTGCCGGCGATGCGTTAGGTGTTAGAAGGCGCCAGATCCACACTAGTTCAAAATTGAGTCATGTATATGTAAACTCATGTTGTTATGTTAATGGTTGAATGAAGTTTCTTTTGAGATGATAACCGGTGAACCTTAGCTAACAAGGACTATCAAAGGAAATAAAATGCCTCACTAACCACCAGCGGCCACGACAAGCACGCGCGAAGGAATAGAAGGAACGCGAGGGATTGCACGCGGGCGACGCAAGCAGGCACACGTGGAGGCGCAGCAGGCATGCACGCGGCACATCAGTTGTAACTACCTCGGTGAATTACGCTCCTAGATACAAGCCTGGATGAGCGGAAATGGGTGAAATAGTACGGTGGGGCCAAAAGCCACTCACAGGTAGACCTTTCGGCCGTCCCAACCATTTCCAATCATCGGGACAAGTACGGGCGGTGTAATCGGCAGGCGAAGGGATCAACTACATACACAAATGAGTATGTATGCAAGCCACCATACAATAGTACATCAGAGCCATACCATCTAAAAAGAAAGGAAATATAGCAACGCCATACGGCAAGATTCAAATGACCTAGATAGATATAATAGTTTAGGATATTTCCTCATACATCACACATCAGATACCAGGCGGAAGCGGCAAACAAGGTCCGAGTACGGATAAGAAGCAAATCGGCATAAGATGCCCAGAAATAAGCACATCCGCCCACAGATCTCATGGATCCCCGTTCCCGGAATCTCTACACCGAACGATCGTTGCCCACATCATCAGCCTCCTCCACCCAGTATTCGTCCTGCGAGTGTACCTGTTCATCTGAACCAATAATTTATCGTGTGAGACCCTAGGGGTACTCAGCAAGTCTTTATGCCTCTAAAGGGGACACAACCTGGGGTGACGCAATTGCAGCAAAAGATAAACCTAACAGTTCTATAGATACTCGCTAACCATCCGCCTAACCACAGATAGACGGATGTCCGTGAATTAAGGACAATAGTTACAACAGTAATATCCACAGATCCATCCTCCTCCTCGCTTACCAACGAGGAAGCGGACGAACAACCCCCCATCCGTTGGAAATTTTATTAACCATTCCATGAGTGTTGCGCTAATTACTAGTCAGTTACTTAGTCAAATTAAAAGAGGTACTTTAGTTATGCTTGTCTATGATCGAGAAACTGTGCTCCAAGTCGTCCATAACCGTGGACACGGCTTTCAGAAAGATTTACCCTGCAGGGGTGCACAAATAGCAACACACACTCGATCAGCCTCGGAAAAACCAAATCAAAACCCAACAAGGCCTTCACGACAAAGCAATCACAGGATTCAAAAATATTTCAGGGGGCCACCCCTTGGAGTACACCCGCAACGAAGTTAGCTGACTTCGAGACGGACCCGAGGTTTGTGGGGCCGGCTGTAAGCGACTGGGAACCCAAAAGTGGGCTTGTCGATACCGCGTAAACGGGTCACGATCCTAAACAGTACAGTGTGCTCCTCGCACAATCGTAATAAAGCAGTAAAGCATGGCATAAGTACAGGATAGTAAATAAAACCTCAAACTAGTTTGTGGCCCCAAGAAATAAGAATGAATCGAGCTCTGACTCAGGGGGGTCCCATAAGCCTCCCGGATGTGGATAGCGCGAATAATCAAGGAACAGGAATCAAGTACTCGGGGTCCTACGGGACACAAGTGAGCAGGAAAAACCAAATAGCAGATATTGCTCACCGGTGCCACTTTCATTAGTTATCCCATTACTACTCAGGTTAAGTTGTTTAGGTACCTCGTTATCCATCAGACTCTCACATACCCTACACATGCTGTTCTACGACTCGCATGGCTCAATCAACTCCTGTAGTAATGGCTCATGGGATGGAGGAACAAGCTTGGTGGAGTTTAAAAGTAAAGGCCATGCAATACTTGGGATTCAGTTTAATGCAATCGCGACTCAATGATGCAAGAATAAGATAGAGGCAATAGGTACTGTATGTATGGAAGCATGTGGTAGTGCTTGCCTGGCAACTCAGTTGAAGCGAGAGACGGATCTGGGTAGTGCTCCTGGTTCTCTTGATATATCCCCTGCTCAGTGTCTATTCGAAGAAGAACCAAACAAACAAGGGCCAACATAAATAAAGTGCACAAGCATTGGAATATAATGCTTCAAGCAAATAATCATGCCATGATGAATGATGCACAAGTTGCATGGCAATAATGTAGCATGGCATGGGTGAGGTGTAGAATACAAGAAATAACATTTTTATTGGGTTTTGGTCACATTTTATTGTCATATTAGTTGCTGTATACTATATATTTATATGATGCATGCTGCAATTGAAGTCATGGATAGCATAAACAGAAAGGTCTCGTCGAGCTGATCATTTTAGACATATCATTTGTCAAATTCGGAGTTACAAAACAAAAGTTATCAATTTATTAAGGTCCAGGGGCATTTTATTGTAATTAAAATAAACTTGGAATTTAAAGCGTTCAAAAAAATATTTTGAATGGCATATTTGAATTCCTCACATTTTTCTGATTCAAAAACATATATTATTTGTATTATTTGGAATTATGAATTTAAATTTATTTTATAGTCAAAATTATTAACTAGGGTCAAAGTCAAAGGTTGACTAATTAAATTAATTCTGAAATTATTTGATTAAAGATTTGAATTAACATTCAAAAATAAAACATTTTTCATATTAAGTTTGAATTCAAAAATATAAACCATTTGAAAGTTATGATTTAATTCATATTGAAACAGATTAAAAACATTTGAATTTGAATTCAGAAAAGGGTCTGGACTTTTGTCACCCAGCCAGATTATACCCACAGCCACTGACCAGGTGGGGCCAGGTGCTGACTGGACAGAGGCGTGAGGGAACACGTGGCTGGTTTGGGGGACCGCGGGTTGAGGGGAAAAGGGAACTGGGGGGGCTTGTGTAATACAGCAGAGAGGCTGTCGGGTGGGGTCCGGGGGTCTGCGGTTTGATGACAAGGAAACCTAGGGGCCTAAATAGAAAGCGTCTGGGGGGTTGGTTTAGACTGACGAAACTGAAGACGATTTCGAAATAAACTGCTAGCTGACCCGCGTTTTCAAATGAATTTGGCGAGCAAAAGGATGCGAATTTCGCAAAACCGTAAAAACCAAAAATGAAGAGGGATATACAGGCTACAAGTTTCGTGTTTGGAGCTTTGCCGTCGGAGAACTACAGCGGACGGGGCAAGGAGCTGAACATAGGGGAAGAACTGCAGGCACAGTTCACTGAATTTCTAACAGATGTTCTACGAGATTGCATCGATTTCGGAGGATGATTCCGAGGGATCTACTGCTCCGATTCAAGCGTCGTTTGATCCTACAGAAAGCTGGGAGTTCCCTCTACGCGTGAGTAAAAGATTCGGCGCCGGACTCAACCTACAGGGGTCGCGAGCACACTAGGAACAGAGGGAGATATGCTGCTGCCAGGAGTTGCTGCTGTTGCTAAAAGCGGGTGCTACGCGCGCGGCAGTGGCTCCCGACGACGGCGACGGCGAAAACCAGGCGGTATGAAGCAGCACGGAGGGGAAAAGGAAGGGGGAACAAGAGGTGGCACTCACCTCGACCGATTCCCAGAGGAATCGAGGATGGGGGTGGTCGGAGATGATGACGGCGACGGCGGTGAAGAACGGCTCGGCAGCGGCAGCAGTGATTCCGCGTCGGGAAGCAGAGGAAGGAGAGCGTCTTGGCTGCTTCTTACGGTCCCAGGTGGCGTAGAGGTGAAGGCGTGGGCGCCTGGGCGGTGTCGGCAACCCAAAGGGGACGGGGAGAGGGTTAGCGCGGCGACGCCATTGCAACACCAGGAGCTTGGGGGGGGGGAAACAGATGCAGAGGGAAAACGGCGGCGCGAGGAAGAGGGGAGGGAGCTAGGGTTCCAGGGACGCGGCTGGGTGGATAAGAAGAGCGGAGGGTGACGCGGCTGACGGCGGAGGACGGCCACCTGCCGCGCAGCTGCTTTCCGTCTGCTGCCGAGGGTGAGCGGGCGAACGGCGTCAGAGGCAGGAAGAAGAGGAACAGGGGTGAGCGACGGCGCTGAAGCGGTACGGGCTAGGAAGGCCGGTTGAGGGAAGTGGGCCGGGAGATGGGCCGGAGGAGGGAGCTAGTTGCGGGCTGCTGCGGCTGGGCTGCAGGTAAGGGTTTCTTTCTCCTCTCTGTAACTCTTTTTATATTAACAAAAAAATGTTTTGATTTGTTTTGTTTTGTTGCAGATTTAATCAAACCTAAGAAATACCTCTTTATGGAAGTTTGTGCAAAATTTTGTTATAGAAAAGAGATAGCTAAGGAGTGTGGAGAGGGCTTGGATTTAGACTAAGATGAGGTGAAAAAGAGAGGAGAGGGGTGGCATGGTAGCTAGGGTAGGGTTAGATGGGGTATGGGTTTAGATTAGGTATAGATTAGGAGAGAGGTTTAGAGAGAGAGGAGAGATTAGATGGAGTGGTCCTATTTGACAAGGTCAAGCATGCTCTAGACAAGCTCTAACAAGATCAAGTCAAGAAAAAGAGAGGGATGTGGTGATAGGGTTTAAGCAAGATCAACATAGATCGCTAAAAGAAAGGATGGAGATAGAGATGATCCACTCAAAAACCAAATAAAAACCACATGACAAGCAAAAGATGGTACTTGCATGGCTCTAGCTAGATCAAGCAAAAGAAGGAGAGAGAGAGAGATGAGGGAAAGACCCACTTCAAGAATTTCAAATAAAAACCAAATGACTTAGATGTGGTGGTTCTGCATGGCCCATGGAAATAATAAATGCCATGTATTCATATTGTGAAAACAACTTAAAATCACATGGCATTATTCCATGTATTCCCAAAAGGTGGAATAAGGCCAAGCAAAAAGGGACTAGTATAGGATCCACCCAACCCACATGAGCTAGGTAAACTCAAATAAATGCCAGCTCATATTAATTGGATGGTGGAATTATAAGGTGGTGAAGACAAGGTGGTGGAGTCAATAAAAGATATGCCCCCAACTCAACTTGGGCATTTGAACAATATATCAAGATCCAACTACAATATCAAGAGGCAAATACAATTAGCAATGCATATGAGATAAGAACCAAAACTCAAGGGTTTTGTATGATGCTCAAATGCAAGGTGGCATGATGACATGAGCATGATATGATGATGATGCAACAATTATATGTAGGAAGGGGCCATTTTATTACTAGATCAAGTAGCATTACAAATGTTAGACAATTGGGATGCTACAACTCTCCCCCACTAAACAGGAATCTCGCCCCGAGATTCTAGGAAGAAGAAGAAGACAGAAAGAGGGTAGGATAGTTGGCACGGAGTTCATCTTCACGCTCCCAAGTGGCTTCATCAACGGAATGGTGCGACCACTGCACCTTGCAGAACTTGATGGACTTGTTGTGAGTCCTTCTTTCTGCGACTTCGAGGATTTTTGTGGGTTGTTCTTGATAAGACAGGTCTTCTTGGAGATTGATTAGCTCATGATCCACGGTCCTGCCGGGATCCTTGAAGCACTTCTTGAGTTGAGAGATGTGGAAAACATCATGAACCTTGAGTTTTTCCGGGAGCTCGAGAGCATAAGCAACTTCTCCTCTTCTTCCACGAATTTTGAAAGGACCGATGTATCTAGGAGCCAGCTTTCCTTTGATACCAAAGCGGTGTGTGCCTTTCATGGGAGTGACACGAAGGTAAACGAGATCACCAGGGACATACACCATGTCCGTGTGCTTCCTGTCATAATTGCTCTTCTGACGACTTTGAGCAATCTTCAGGTTCTCAAGAATGATATGCACCTTCTCCTCCGCTTGAGTTACAATGTCAGGGCCAAACCATATTCTTTCTCCTACACCTGACCAACCAATCGGAGTTCTGCACTTGCGACCATAGAGAGCCTCAAATGGTGCCATCTTCAGACTTTTCTGGAAGCTGTTGTTGTAAGAGAATTCCGCATAAGGAAGACATTCCTCCCACTTCATGCCAAAAGAGATGACGCAAGCACGAAGCATATCCTCTAGAATCTGATTGATCCTTTCCACTTGTCCTTGCGACTGAGGGTGGTAAGCAGTGCTGAAGTTCAACTTTGTTCCCAAAGCATTTTGGAAACTTTCCCAGAACTTGGAAGTGAAGATGCTCCCACGGTCTGAACTGATCTCAAGCGGAACCCCATACAGAGAGACAATTCTGTTGATATAGAGCTCAGCCAACTGAATTCCAGAAATTGTTTCCTTGACGGGGAAGAAATGAGCCACCTTAGAGAGCCTGTCAATGACAACAAAGATTGCATTGTTGCCCTTCTGCGACATTGGAAAACCAGTGATGAAATCCATCTCTACTTTCTCCCATTTCCATTCCGGGGGTTTCAATGGTTGTAGAAGACCGAAAGGTTTCTGATGGACAGCTTTCACTCTGCGGCAGACATCAGACTCCGAGACATACTTGGCACAATATCGTTTCAAACCCGGCCACCAATATTGTGTTTTCAAGTCCATGTACATCTTTGTGCTGCCAGGGTGGATAGATAGAACAGAATCATGCGCCTCCTTGAGAACTTTCTCTCTCAAACCCGGGTAATTCGGAACAAACATCCGGTGTTCAAAGAAAAGCGTGCCTTGATCATCGACGTGGAAGGACTCATACTTCGGAAGCTCAAGTTTAGAGATGATCTTTCTGGTGTGCGGATCACCACGCTGACGAAAGCGAATCTTTTCTTCCAAGAGAGGAGTAGCCAGAAGGTTCAGGAGATGCCCTTGTTCCACAACTTCAAGGTTGAGCTGACGGAATTCCTCGCACAAGAGAGGTTGCTGCTCTTCCATCATGAGGTTGTTGACATAAGCTTTGCGGCTGAGAGCATCGGCCATGACATTAGCTTTTCCCGGTGTGTAGTTGATGGTCAAATCAAAATCATTGATTGCTTCAATCCATCTCCTCTGCCGAAGGTTGAGATCAGGCTGAGTGAAGATATACTTCAAACTCTTGTGGTTAGAAAAAATCTCACAACGGTTGCCAAGCAAGTAGTGCCTCCATAGCTTCAAAGCAAAGACAACTGCTGCTAGCTCGAGGTCATGTGTGGGATAGTTGATCTCATGCGTCTTTAACTGTCGAGAGGCATAAGCAACAACTTGTCTTTCTTGCATAAGGACCGCACCCAAACCTTGCAAAGAAGTGTCGCAGAATATCTGGAAAGGTTTAGATGTATCCAGAGGAACCAAGACTGGTGTGGAAGTGAGCTTCTCTTTGAGTGTCTCAAAGCTTGCTTGACATGCAGGGGTCCAAAGGTATTTCTTGCCTTTCTTGAGGAGATCGGTAAGAGGCTTCGCTATCTTCGAGAAGTTCTAAACGAAGCGACGGCAATAACTAGCCAAACCGAGGAAACTCCGCACTTCTTTGACATTAACAGGAGGAAGCCATTCAACAATTGTCTTCACAGTTTCCGGGTTAACTGCAATGCCCTTGGCAGAGATAACGTGACCAAGATAGGTTACTTGAGGCAGCCAAAACTCACACTTTGAGAACTTTGCATACAAGAGGTTCTCACGAAGCTTGTTTAGGACACAACGTAGGTGTTCTTCATGCTCTTCCTTTGACTTAGAATAGACTAGGATGTCATCCAGATAGACCACAACGAACTTATCAAGATACTCCATGAAGACCGAGATCATAAGCCTCGAGAAGGTAGCAGGTGCGTTGGTGAGACCGAAAGACATGAATGTGTACTCATACAGGCCATAGCGGGTGGTGAAAGCTGTTTTAGGCACATCTTCCTTGCGAATCTTGATTTGGTGATAACCACTTCTCAAGTCAAGCTTAGAGAACACCACAGCTCCAGCTAGCTGATCGAAGAGATCATTAATCCGCGGAAGGGGATATTTGTTCTTGATGGTTTTAGCATTGAGAGCCCGATAGTCAACACAAAGTCTATCAGTCTTGTCTCGCTTCTTCACAAAGATTGTTGGGCTGCCCCAAGAAGAAGTACTGTGTTGAATGAAACCCAACTTCTCTTGTTCATCAAGTTGACGTTTGAGTTCAGCCAACTCAGCAGGACCCATTTTATAAGGCCGCTTGGAGATAGGAGCCGTTCCAGGTTCAAGCTCAATTACAAACTCAACCTCACGATCCGGAGGCATACCCGGCAACTCTTCAGGAAAGACATCTGGGTACTCACAGACCACTGGGACACTCTGAATAGCTTCCATAGCATCATCATTCAGAGCCGCCAAAGAGAAAAGCTGGACAGCAGGAGTCTAACTTGGAGAAAAGACTATATGGCCTTCAGGAATCTTCAGAGAAACCGAGCGTTCAGCACAATCAATCACAGCTGCATTTGCCATCAACCAATCCATGCCCAAGATGACATCAATGTCAGAATTGCCCAGAAGAATTAAGGACGCCGAGAACGAAGAGCCACCAATCTCAATTTGATTGCCATGGCTGATATGAGCAGCCCTCATGTTTGAACCAGGAGATAGAACCACCAGACGACGTGATAAAGGAACCCTATCCAGATCCTGCTCTTGTGCAAACTTATGCGAAACAAAAGAATGCGATGCACCAGAATCAAACAAAACTCGTGCAGGGACTGAGTTAACAGGAAGCATACCCATCACAACTCCAGGTGCATGCTCAGCTTGAGCGGCGTTGACACAGTTGGCACGAGCAACAGTAGACCCGGGCTTGGTGTTGATGTTGAGAGCCCGAGGTGGTGGTGCACGAACCATAGGAGAGCTTGCCGCAGATCTTGGAGGGGGTGGAGGAAGAGCTTTGTTTTTCAACGGACAGTTCCAGTTCAGATGCCCAGGGTCTCCACACGTGAAGCAAGCACCAGGTGGACGTGGAGCAACGTAGCCAGGGACTCCGCTAGGCGCTCCAGGGTAGTTGTGGGTGTAGCCCCTGGGAGCAGCAGTGATGAAGTTTGGTGGCCTTGTCGCGAAGCTTGAAGGTCTTGGTGAAGCCGGGAGCGACGGTGGGGTGTTAGGAACCCAGACACGCCGCTTAGAAGGAGCTGACATAGCTGAAGAGCTTGGTGCATCACGGTTGTGTTTCTTTGACTCCTCAAACACTTGCCTACTTGCTTCCTCCTGCAGAGCTGTATGCTGAAGTTCCAGAAAAGATGCCGGCCTTTCATGTGTGATTGCATATTTAATCGATGCATTGAGCCCTTGCCTGAACCTCTTTTGCTTCTTCTTGTCATCGGAGATCTCATCGCCACCATAACGAGAAAGATTCATGAAGTTCCTGATGTAGGTGTTGACATTATCATTTCCCTGCTTGAAGTTGAGAAACGCTTCCTTCATCCTCTCCATGACAATTTCTGATAGATACTGCTCTTTGAACGCTCCAGTGAACCGTTCCCAAGTAGGCTGAAAACCAGTGCAGTTTGCCTTCAGGTAATTCTCCCACCAGAGAGCTGCATCCCCCTTCAGAAGGTGAGTAGCACACTTTACCCACTCTTGCTCAGGAACATCAGCAGTCTCGAGTAGCCTTGACATCTCACGCAACCAATCATCCGCATCCAGTGGTCGATCAGAAACATCAAATTGGCGAGGGTTGAACTTCAGGAAGCTTTTGATGTCTCCTCGCTTGGGAGGTGGAGGTAGTGGAGCAAACTCATTCCTCCGAACACGTTCCTCAAAGCGCTGCTGGTTCTGCTGCATTGCTGCCAAGGCATTGGCGATGTTTGACAGCGCGGATCCTAGTTCAGGTGGTATGTCCTCATCAGAACGGCGTGGAGCCATCCAATTCAATATACAAAAGCGAATGATAAGAGTAGTGGTATGGTCGCGACTCCATCCCGCACTCAAATCATTACTCCGCACATGAATAAGTGGAACACATATCCTAACCCCTTCTTCTCACGTTGAACCTAAAGATTAGTAACTACGGAAACGAACACCCCAAACAAGATAACGTCGGATAACAAAGAGTAAGACAAATCGCGTCGGTTTGCAAAAGCCTATCGGTATGGAATGTACCAACAGTTGATAACCAAAAGGCTGATTAGATCACAACTTGGATGCAACAGATAGACAAAGAATTACACACACATACACACACACACACAACCTATGGTACTACGGAAACCCAGAACACGTGAATCCTAGTTTGAATTTTTAGAAGAGGATTGAAAACATTACACTTCCTTACCAGAAAAAGGGTGGGTGGGTAAGAAGAAAAGTGGAAGCAGTCCTACTCTCGCGTTTTGTTTTTCCCTAGTATACATAACTACCAAAAATATTTGCTAGACTGACAACGACCATTTGGCTGAGACCCTGAAGGGCGGGATGGCTCTGGTACCAATTGTAACTACCTCGGTGAATTACGCTCCTATATACAAGCCTGGATGAGCGGAAATGGTTGAAATAGTACGGTGGGGCCAAAAGCCACTAACAGGTAGACCTTTCGGCCGTCCCAACCATTTCCAATCATCGGGACAAGTACGGGCGGCGTAATCGGCAGGCGAAGGGATCAACTACATACACAAATGAGTATGTATGCAAGCCACCATACAATAGTACATCAGAGCCATACCATCTAAAAAGAAAGGAAATATAGCAATGCCATACGGCAAGATTCAAATGACCTAGATAGATATAATAGTTTAGGATATTTCCTCATACATCACACATCAGAGTACCAGGCGGAAGCGGCAAACAAGGTCCGAGTACGGATAAGAAGCAAATCGGCATAAGATGCCTAGAAATAAGCACATCCCGCCCACAGATCTCACGGATCCCCGTTCCCGGAATCTCTACACCGAACGATCGTTGCCCACATCATCAGCCTCCTCCACCCAGTATCCGTCCTGCGAGTGTACCTGTTCATCTGAACCAATAATTTATCATGTGAGACCCTAGGGGTACTCAGCAAGTCTTTATGCCTCTAAAGGGGACACAACCTGGGGTGACGCAATTGCAGCAAAAGATAAACCTAACAGTTCTATAGATACTCGCTAACCATCCGCCTAACCAAAGATAGACGGATGTCCGTGAATTAAGGACAACAGTTACAACAGTAATATCCACAGATCCATCCTCCTCCTCGCTTACCAACGAGGAAGCGGACGAACAACCCCCCATCCGTTGGCAATTTTATTAACCATTCCATGAGTGTTGCGCTAATTACTAGTCAGTTACTTAGTCAAATTAAAAGAGGTACTTTAGTTATTCTTGTCTATGATCGAGAAACTGTGCTCCAAGTTGTCCATAACCGCGGACATGGCTTTCAGAAAGTTTTACCCTGCAGGGGTGCACAAATAGCAACACACACTCGATCAGCCTCGGAAAAACCAAATCAAAACCCAACGAGGCCTTCACGACAAAGCAATCACAGGATTCAAAAATATTTCAGGGGGCCACCCCTTGTAGTACACCCGCAACGAAGTTAGCTGACTTCGAGATGGACCCGAGGTTTGTGGGGCCGGCTGTAAGCGACTGGGAACCCAAAACTGGGCTTGTCGATACCGCGTAAACGGGTCACGATCCTAAACAGTACAGTGTGCTCCTCGCATAATCGTAATAAAGCAGTAAAGCATGGCATAAGTACAGGATAGTAAATAAAACCTCAAACTAGTTTGTGGCCCCAAGAAATAAGAATGAATCGAGCTCTGACTCAGGGGGGTCCCATAAGCCTCCCGGATGTGGATAGCGCGAATAATCAAGGAACAGGAATCAAGTACTCGGGGTCCTACGGGACACAAGTGAGCAGGAAAAACCAAATAGCAGATATTGCTCACCGGTGCCACTTTCATTAGTTATCCCATTACTACTCAGGTTAAGTTGTTTAGGTATCTTGTTATCCATCAGACTCTCACATACCCTACACATGCTGTTCTACGACTCGCATGGCTCAATCAACTCCTGTAGTAATGGCTCATGGGATGGAGGAACAAGCTTGGTGGAGTTTAAAAGTAAAGGCCATGCAATACTTGGGATTCAGTTTAATGCAATCGCGACTCAATGATGCAAGAATAAGATAGAGGCAATAGGTACTGTATGTATGCAAGCATGTGGTAGTGCTTGCCTGGCAACTCAGTTGAAGCGAGAGATGGATCTGGGTAGTGCTCCTGGTTCTCTTGATATATCCCCTGCTTAGTGTCTATTCGAAGAAGAACCAAACAAACAAGGGCCAACATAAATAAAGTGCACAAGCATAGGAATAAAATGCGTCAAGCAAACAATCATTCCATGATGAATGATGCACAAGTTGCATGGAAATAATGTAGCATGGCATGGGTGAGGTGTAGAATATAAGAAATAACATTTTTATTGGGTTTTGGTCACATTTTATTGTCATATTAGTTGCTGTATACTATATATTTATATGATGCATGCTGCAATTGAAGTCATGGATAGCATAAACAGAAAGGTCTCGTCGAGCTGATCATTTTAGACATATCATTTGTCAAATTCGGAGTTACAAAACAAAAGTTATCAATTTATTAAGGTCAAGGGGCATTTTATTGTAATTAAAATAAACTTGTAATTTAAAGCGTTCAAAAAAATATTTTGAATGGCATATTTGAATTCCTCACATTTTTCTGATTCAAAAACATATATTATTTGGAATTATGAATTTAAATTTATTTTATAGTCAAAATTATTAACTAGGGTCAAAGTCAAAGGTTGACTAATTAAATTAATTCTGAAATTATTTGATTAAAGATTTGAATTAACATTCAAAAATAAAACATTTTTCATATTAAGTTTGAATTCAAAAATATAAACCATTTGAAAGTTATGATTTAATTCATATTTAAACAGATTAAAAACATTTGAATTTGAATTCAGAAAAGGGTCTGGACTTTTGTCACCCAGCCAGATTATACCCACAGCCACTGACCAGGTGGGGCTAGGTGCTGACTGGGCAGAGGCGTGAGGGAACACGTGGCTGGTTTGGGGGACCGCGGGTTGAGGGGAAAAGGGAACTAGGGGGGCTTGTGTAAAACAGCAGAGAGGCTGTCGGGTGGGGTCCGGGGGTCTGCGGTTTGATGACAAGGAAACCTAGGGGCCTAAATAGAAAGCGTGTGGGGGGTTGGTTTAGACTGACGAAACTGAAGACGATTTCGAAATAAACTGCTAGCTGACCCGCGTTTTCAAATGAATTTGGCGAGCAAAAGGATGTGAATTTCGCAAAACCGTAAAAACCAAAAATGAAGAGAGATATACAGGCTACAAGTTTCGTGTTTGGAGCTTTGCCGTCGGAGAACTACAGCGGACGGGGCAAGGAGCTGAACATAGGGGAAGAACTGCAGGCACAGTTCACTGGATTTCTAACAGATGTTCTACGAGATTGCATCGATTTCGGAGGATGATTCCGAGGCATCTACTGCTCCGATTCAAGCGTCATTTGATCCTACAGAAAGCTGGGAGTTCCCTCTACGCGTGAGTAAAAGATTCGGCGCCGGAGTCAACCTACAGGGGTCGCGAGCACACTAGGAACAGAGGGAGATATGCTGCTGTTGCTAAAAGCGGGTGCTGCGCGCGCGGCAGTGGCTCCCGACGACGGCGACGACGAAAACCAGGCGGTATGAAGCAGCACGGAGGGGAAAAGGAAGGGGGAACAAGAGGTGGCACTCACCTCGACCGATTCCCAGAGGAATCGAGGATGGGGGTGGTCGGAGATGATGACGGCGACGGCGGTGAAGAACGGCTCGGCAGCGGCAGCAGTGATTCCGCGTCGGGAAGCAGAGGAAGGAGAGCGGCTTGGCTGCTTCTTACGGTCCCAGGTGAAGGCGTGGGCGCCTGGGCGGTGTCGGCAACCCAAAGGGGACGGGGAGAGGGTTAGCGCGACGACGCCATTGCAACACCAGGAGCTTGGGGGGGACAGAGGCAGAGGGAAAACGGCGGCGCGAGGAAGAGGGGAGGGAGCTAGGGTTCCAGGGACGCGGCTGGGTGGATAAGAAGAGCGGAGGGTGACGCGACTGATGGCGGAGGACGGCCACCTGCCGCGCAGCTGCTTTCCGTCTGCTGCCGAGGGTGAGCGGGCGAACGGCGTCAGAGGCAGGAAGAAGAGGAACAGGGGTGAGCGACGGCGCTGAAGCGGTACGGGCTGGGAAGGCCGGTTGAGGGAAGTGGGCCGGGAGATGGGCCGAAGGAGGGAGCTAGTTGCGGGCTGCTGCGGCTGGGCTGCAGGTAAGGGTTTCTTTCTCCTCTCTGTAACTCTTTTTATATTAACAAAAAACTGTTTTGATTTGTTTTGTTTTGTTGCAGATTTAATCAAACCTAAGAAATACCTCTTTATGGAAGTTTGTGCAAAATTTTGTTATAGAAAAGAGATAGCTAATGAGTGTGGAGAGGGCTTGGATTTAGACTAAGATGAGGTGAAAAAGAGAGGAGAGGGGTGGCATGGTAGCTAGGGTAGGGTTAGATGGGGTATGGGTTTAGATTAGGTATAGATTAGGAGAGAGGTTTAGAGAGAGAGGAGAGATTAGATGGAGTGGTCCTATTTGACAAGGTCAAGCATGCTCTAGACAAGCTCTAACAAGATCAAGTCAAGAAAAAGAGAGGGATGTGGTGATAGGGTTTAAGCAAGATCAACATAGATCAAGCTAAAACAAAGGATGGAGATAGAGATGATCCACTCAAAAACCAAATAAAAACCACATGACAAGCAAAAGATGGTACTTGCATGGCTCTAGCTAGATCAAGCAAAAGAAGGAGAGAGAGAGATGAGGGAAAGACCCACTTCAAGAATTTCAAATAAAAACCAAATGACTTAGATGTGGTGGTTCTGCATGGCCCATGCAAATAATAAATGCCATGTATTCATATTGTGAAATCAACTTAAAATCACATGGCATTATTCCATGCATTCCCAAAAGGTGGAATAAGGCCAAGCAAAAAGGGACTAGTATAGGATCCACCCAACCCACATGAGCTAGGTAAACTCAAATAAATGCCAGCTCATATTAATTGGATGGTGGAATTATAAGGTGGTGAAGACAAGGTGGTGGAGTCAATAAAAGATATGCCCCCAACTCAACTTGGGCATTTGAACAATATATCAAGATCCAACTACAATATCAAGAGGCAAATACAATTAGCAATGCATATGAGATAAGAACCAAAACTCAAGGGTTTTGTATGATGCTCAAATGCAAGGTGGCATGATGACATGAGCATGATATGATGATGATGCAACAATTATATGTAGGAAGGGGCCATTTTATTACTAGATCAAGTAGCATTACAAATGTTAGACAATTGGGATGCTATATCAGTTGACAACGCGCGGGCAGCGGCGGCACAAGCACGCGTGGGTGGTTGCTGCTACTCCCTCCGATCCAAATTAATTGACTTGGATTTGTCTAGATAAGGTGTATTTCGATTTTGGGTTAGCTATCCATCGAATTTGTGCCTCGATTTATTCGATTTGTGCCTCGATTCGTCTGATTTAGCTTATGTGTGTTATGATTTTGATACAAGATGATCTTTGTTTAGCTGTTAGCTACCCCGTTTTGGACAAATTTTTTAATTATGAGTAAAAATCTAGCCATTCTGTTCCATGTTTTTGTCCCAACCGAACATAAATTGGAACCTTTGTGCTCATAGTCTCTTCTCCCTTATAGGAACTACGCTTAAATTATTTTAGATTTTATCACCTACTTTTAGGTTAAAATTTTACACGAGCGATGGAAGTACATTTTACATCAAGGACTTAAAAAGGGAAAATTACAACAAGGTCCATACATTTAGCATAAAGGACCCTAAAATTAAGAAAGGAAAACAATCGGGTTCGGCTCCGACTCGAGATATGATGTAGATATGGCCATGACCTTAGTCGTTTGGCTTGAAATCCAAGAATTTTCATACTCATTGAAAACTAAACTTACATTCATTTAGATTTTACCACTTACTTTTAGGTTAAAATTTTACACGGGAGGTGGGAGTACATTTCACATCAAGGACCTAAAAAATAAGAAAATTACATCGAGGTCCATACATTTAGCACAAAGGACCTAAAATAATTAAGCAAGGAAAATAATCGGGTTCGGCTCCTTTTCAAGAGAGCAGCTGATCGAGCCATACTCTTCATAGTACTTCCTCTTTGATTGTTTTCAAAGTATGACAATATTTGTTAGCATGCATATTCTTGGATATGGGATTATCAATATAAAGTATGATGTAGATATGGCCATGACCCTGGTCATTCATCTTGAAATACAAAAATGTTCATACTCATTGACAACTAAACTTAAATTCGTTTTCACTTTACCACATACTTTCATGTTAGAATTTTACACGGGCGGTGGAAGTACATCCCACATAAAGGACCTAAAAAGGGAAAATTACATCGAGTTCCATATATTTAGCACAAAGGACCTTAAATTAATTAAGCAAGGAAAATATTCGGGTTCAGATCGTTCTCGAGAGACCAGCTGATCGAGCCATAGTCTTCTAAATACTACTTCCTCTTCGATTGTTTTCAAAATACGGCCAAGTTTGTTGGCATGAAAATTGTGGACATGGGATTATGTCGTCGGATTGTCGACAAGTACGCCATAGGAGGTCATAGTGGCGTTGGAAAGATGGGGTGTGAGACGTTGGATATTCTAGGAGCAGTGAGCACGTGTTTACCCAGGTTCAGATCCGACTGTGGTGATCGGATCCTACTCCTGCTAGCAACCTAGTAATATATCGGCGTAAGCCGGATGTTACAATGGATTATAAGAGAGGTTCGCCTACGCGAGTTGATTGTGGTGTTATGATTGGTTGTGTGCCCTAAAGGCTCTCATAGGGCAGGTTTATATAGTCACCAGGGCCTAGGGTTATAGGAGAGACCTTTTCGGCTATGTTACAGAGTCGGTAACTAGATACATCTTGGACTACAAGTAATACTACAGGCCTAAGTCGGTAACTCTTCTAGGCCTTGTCGTAGCCGGAAATGGGTCCTCCTCTTTCTCTGACTGGGCCGCCCGTAAGCTAAGCTCTATCCCATTGGTGGGCCACCCTGGTCAGCGAGTCCTGTGGGTATAGCCGGAAAGTATATCCCCTACAGTAGCCCCCAGAAGTCTCCAAGATCCCAAAGTCGGATAAATCGTCTAGCTTGATGGCTTCTTCGTCTTGAGAATCTTGAAGGGTTCCCGAAAACTTCTTCCAGTAATGTAGGATTCCGAGTCAGTTGAGTCAGATATATTTTATTCTGACTTTAGGCTTTTCCTTGCTCAATTTGAAACATGAGCCAGATTTTACAACGGCATGCTGGCTGACAAATTTTCAGACCAGGTCCTGTCACTGACAGAAGTCCTGTCAACACGACCGTTGGTGGGTCCATTCCTTACGGAACAGAATGCCGTTTCAATGCCTACGCGAAAATTGAGGGGGCGGAAGAGTCGCGAGGAAGCTAACTCCCCTTTTCCTATACGCATGGCGCTAATCGTGCGTATTAACACACAAATCTTGACACATAGACAAATAAAAGAGAGGAAAAAACCATTTCTCTTAGATTTATCTCTTCATTGATTCATTCATTGCCTCCTCGTACTCCTCGAGCACTCCACAGCCATTCACATCTGCACACCGTGTGAAAATCTCTCTCCCCCACCAGTCCTTTTCCTCCAAGATCTATGGCGTCTGCCTCGACCTCAGGAGCGGCGGTGGGTTCTTCGATGGCAGATGAGAAGAAGATGCAGGGCCTTTGGATCCCTAGCGCCATGGACAATCTTGCACTCCAATTCATGGAGGACGAAAGATTCATCGTCGTTGGTTCGTGGCGGAGCGCCTCAAGGCACACCGTTCCTACCCCGCGTGACGGCGGGAGGGTGTTGTTCGACACGCACATCAACCGCGGCCTCAGCTTGCCACCGTCGGACTTCTTCGTCGAGGCTCTCAACTAGTACAATGTCCAACTTCATAATATTCCTCCAAACTCTCTGCTTGAGCTTAGTACTCATGCAGCTTTGTGCGAGGGGTTTCTTGGCATTAGGCCAAGTCTCATCCTTTTCCGGTACTAGTATGGTACTCGGAAGAATTCCATTAGCGTTGGTGTTCCTTACACCACCGACACCCTTAGCTTAGTCCTTATGAGAAACTGAGTCTATCCTAGGATTAATGCTAGTGAATCCGTCAAACGTTGGGCCGGAACCTTCTTTTATCACAAGGATATTCTGGCTCCTAGAAAGGCGGAAGGTCTTCCGGCGTTCACCAATGGCGCCGCTCCCCACCAGAATTCATGGGACGCGGAGGTGCCTGCGCTGTCGGATATCTTGATCCTCGACAAAAGGCGGATTGAGTTTCTGATGATGCATGAGGGCCTCCGTGGATCCGACTTGATCCACTGCTGGTTGGAGCACAGGATTCAGCCTCTCTAACACCATGGAGATCTCCTCATGCACACCTTCACTAGCGACAAGAAGGACAACATGCGGGTTATCCCAAACCGGATTCTGGTGAAGGACTATAGGACCCTTATGCAATATTTGATCAAGGTAAGAGTGGAACGAAAGGTTCCAGAAGTCTCCATGAAGATGTATACGTCCAACCGTCCTCTAACTCCGGTAAATATTTTGACTCTGCTTTTGCGTTTCGTCGTTCTTTTCTGTTCTTTCTCCAACTCTATTTTCATCGATGCTTTTCGACTTTATTAGCTTGAGAAACTCTCCGAGTCTGAGCTAGCTCCATTATAGGGCTATCACTCAGACGATCCGGAGGCAACGGAGGATGATGAGGTGCAAGAAGTTGCCGCCCCCGCTTACAAGAAGCATAAGGCAAAAGAAGTTGTTGTTACTACTGGTAGCCAAGTGCCGCAAGTAGTTAAAAATTAAGCACCCTATCTTTTATTTTCAGTACTTTTATACCTTTATTTATCTGTAGAGCACACCTGATATTTCGATTTTCGTGTTCTAGAGCTAAATCAGCTTTGAAGAGTAAGACCAAGACGGACAGCAAGCCGAGCAAGCAGATGCGTCAGCAAAATCTTGTTATTTCCCCTGCCGTGCCGACACCAACTCCATCCAGTACTCCATCATCACATGAAGCTTCTTCCTCTCCTGATGCTGGCAACATCTCGCAAGCCCTGGTCACTATTGATGATCAGGCAACTAACAAGGGTGAACCCGTTAAGGGTAATGATCCCATGGTAACATCTACAAGAACGTTGGATAAAGTGGCCGGCTTCGCTGTTTCTGGCCTGAAGAGGAAAGAGAAGGAAGAGATCCTCAGACTGGCTCAATCCAGCCTTGAGAAGCAAACCTTGACCCCAAAGGCAGCGAGCCAGGAGCAGGAGGACGTCAAGCTGGTTAGCCTCCTGGATCAGATTTTGGTTTGGGATGCTAATATCGAGTCTGGCGAACTCCCAGCGACGGATTTTCCTTTCCTCACCATTACAAAGAAGGTGTTTCACAACAGCAAGATCGGATTTGAAAAGTTGCACCTGGAACACATTGTAAGTTTCTGATTCTTATTTGCATTTATTACCATATCCTCTAGCCCCCAAGCATAAAGCCGGATAAACATTGTTGGATCCGAGTTGATGCTTTTAGGTTATGAAAGAACGATGTAGTGTAGCCCCCAAGGCTCGTGCTGTAATTTTACTTAGTTAAATTTGCAGCCCGAGTCTTAGTAGTCGTCTGACGGTATTCCATCTCTAAACTTACAGAAAATTGCATCTTCCAACTAGCAATTGCTCAAGAAAATTTGCAATAAATGCAAAGAGATCAAAGCCTTGCGCCTTGAGAATTCGAAGTTGAAAATTGAGAAAGATGAAGCAGAAGGTGAACTTTTCCAACTTCCCTTTATTAGTTAAATTTTGTCATAGTCAAACTTGTTTTGTCTGACTGATATTTTTCCTTTGCAGAACTATTGTGCCAGTCCAGAAAGATGGTGGAGCAATCCAATAACCTCAAGGTCTTAGAAATGGAGAATGCTGAGCTCCGGGACAAGCTTCAGAAGCTCACTATTATTTCCGAAAAATCTGTAGCTGTTGTCCTGGAGTCAAGCAATCAGGAGACCATGAGGCTCGAGAAGCTGCTAGCCCTCTGAGATAAACAACTAGATGATCTCAAGGACTTCCATAGTCAGAAAGATCTGGCCCATGCCCCAGAGAGTGATCTTAACAGCCTCCGTGAGGATCATGCTCAATGGAATCGCTCTGTGCTAGGTAAGATTTCCAACTTTTACTTTTTGTTGATTTATTCGACTTTCTTTTCAGTCGAATTTTGATTTTTTGGTTCTTTCCCAACCCCCCTAAATCTTTCCGACTGTCCTACCTCCGAACCTCGCCTCGAGCGCATCAAGCTCGTCGGAGATATCTTGTACGACTTCTGCCAGACTCCTGATGAGGCTGGCAAGTCAGTCAAGCTTTCCGACTTGCAGACAATGTCAGTGCAAGAGGTTAGGGACAAGGTCAAGGACATTACGAAGCTTATCAAGGAATGGAAGATCTCCTACACACGGACTACTGCTCAGACTGCTCTTACCATGGTGATGAGCCACCACAGCGAGATAGAAATCTGGCATGTCACCAAAGGTATTGCCGAGGAGGACGATGAGGGAAACCCACAGGACATCAAGGCCATCCAAGAGTCCTGTGCAGGTTATGCTTGTCGTGTGGCGGAGATGACCAATTATACGATGCCGTAATTCGGATCCGTCGCCGTGCCTCCCACGCCCCAAGATCCAGAAGGCAGCATTGCAGCTTCCGAGTCTGAGATCGAGGGCGACAATACTGTCGACTCCAGCGCTCCACCTTCTTCATCACCCTCGCCTGACTCTAGAGCATAAACAGTTTTTATGCATTATTCTGAACTTTCTGGCAATGTAATGATGGAAACAATGTTTTTATTTGTGTTGGTCTTGTAAAATCTAATGCTTTTACTATCGTAGCACTTGTGCTTATATATTTTTTATGCATGTGCTTTGAAAATTTCTGAAGCACTTTTTATTTTATGCCTATTCTTGTCATTTTATCTGGCTCTCTGCCTCATCCCTTTCAGAGGCCGGCCAACCTTTAGCACGGAAACTTTTCCGAGCAACGGAGCGCAATTGCTAAACCGGTTTAAACTCAGAAAGAAAGCCGGCTTCTAATACCAATAACTCAATACTAGGAAAATGCCCGCGTCTCAGCAATCAGATAAATAACCAAAGTATAGACAATGAATTGAATTTTTTACCCTAAGGTAACATTTTTAGATATTCAAAAATCATAACCAGAATGAACATGAGAATAAAGTACTTTCAAGCATTCTGAGATTTTTGAAAATGACATGCTCTTTTGGAAATAAGTTGGCAAAAACTTCTCAAAGATAACATATGAGGAAACCAATATTTTATTTCACTTTGAACATGTACACATATGATTAGAAGAAAATATAACTAAGAATAGAAGGTATGTAGCTGTGCAATATTCCATGGACGGTCTATTTCATGCGGGTCTGTGCTGCCACCATCTCTCTTTCTCTTCCGAGTATCAGGTCTTTCCTTGACTGGTCTCATATCGGTTAAATATTATGACCCATTATGCAGAACTCTACTAATTATAAAAGGCCCTTCCCAAATCGAGAAAAGTTTGTGCTTTCTCTTTTGAACAAGTCGGAGAACCAATTTGACTTTTCTGAAAGAACAGTTTTGCACTCTCTGACTATGATACTTGCGCAACTTCTGCTGATAGGCTGTAGATCTCTGCTCAGCGACAACACATACTTTTTCGATTATATCGAGATCATCTTGTCCACTACAAGAAATGTGTTGATTTGTGACCTTCTCATAGTGACGGGGAATAAAATCGTCATACATGTATGACGATTTCGCACAGGATGGTCGTAAGCTATTTGGGAAGGCCAAAACCTTATTAAATTACGACGATTTTGATTAAAAACATCGTAATTTCAATACACAAAATCGTCATAACATGCTTGATACACCCTAAAACCTTATGTATAGCGGATTATGACCAAATTATATCGTCATACTGTATAAAATAGAATAGGTTTAAGTGACTGGTTGGCCACCTCATCATTTACACCTACGTGTCATTTTTATGTGTCAATTTTGATTGTGTAATAAATCCACGTGGCCTATGTGTCATTTTTGATTGTAACAAATCCACGTGCCTATATGTCATTTTTATGTGTCAATTTTTGACTATGTAATAAATCCACATGTCAGCATAGAGCGTTGCCAATTAACATGAAAAAAGAAGGTGCTGGGATTCGAACCAGCAACCCATCGCTGTTTGCCATGGAGGTCAACCACTACACCATTCATCTATTCGTGTTATAACAGGGAGCTAGACTTATTTGAACCAAAGCTTTCAGGCAAAGTGAGCAAATAAATAGTGCAAAAATACACGGGAGTTTCAGGGATCAAACACAAGACCTTTTCCCAGAAGCGCGTGATCTGAACCACTGCGCCATGATGTTTATTAATATGTACATGTTCGGTTGAGCCTGGGCCTTAATGGCCAGTGGCCATTTTTTTCTTTTACTTGGCGGCCTAGGTCTGTGCCTTCGCTGATGTTTTTTGGGCCGGTTTTACTTCCCGCGGTAGACCAAATCCAGGCCAGCTCGGCTGGTCCGGCTTGTTTTTTTTCTTTCGTTTTTTTTTTCTATTTTCTTAATTCTTTTGTATCTCTTTCATATGAACTCCAATGAATTGATTTTTGTCTCTCTCTTTTTATAAAATTCAGTAGATTATCTTAGATTGTTAATTAGGAATATTTTTTTAATTTAACAATAGTGGATTTACTAATTCCACATTAGTCCAAAGTAGAGACACTAGAAAATTCAAAATATAATCATAAAATTAGGGGTTTTAATTAAAATATTTAGGTGAGTGCAATGGATATATAAAATATTTGAAGTTTGATATTTTACTTGCAACTATGTCACATAACATGACGCCACGCGAAGGTTTTACATTGTTCGACCGTTTTTTATTTTTTAGTGCCCGTTTCAAACTATGGTCAAAACGGCGGGCACGGAGGTTCTTATATAGGGGCTGAGACTCGCTAAACTTGCATTGGATCTCTGAAGAAACAACATATTGTGAGTCTAAAATCATTTTTTCCAAAAATTACGAGCATCGGATCATGTACCTGTAGTTCAAATCGGACCCACTTCCTATCGATTCAGCAGGAATTTGTCTTTTCTGCCAGGGGTGAACGGATAGGTTTGAGAGACCCGGGTTGGGACATTGTCAAGGTAAGGTGGTCTAATATTTTTACAAAATATGGTGGTGCCATTCTAAAACTGTCATTTGGTGGTTGCTTCACAAAACGGCCCGTTTTTTGTGTTCAGAAAATGGAAAATGGATTTTCCTTGCGTCGAAAAGGAAAACTTTCTCCTGCAACATTGTTCGCCATCCCATGATACATATGTGTGCACAATATGGAAACATTATCACAAACTATGCCATGATTCTGGCCATAACATTGGTTGTTTGGCCCGAAAGCGATGAAACCTCGAACATGATAGGTCATTTCTGAGAGTTTTTTTGAGACACTTGCAATATACCAAGGTTGGTATTTTTCCTTGCAACCATGTCACATAATAAGACGCCGCGTGAAGGATTTGCATTGATCGGACCGTTTTTTAATTTTTTATGTCCGTTTCAAACTATGGTCAAAACGGCGGGCACGGAGGTTCTTAGCTAGGGGCTGAGACTCGCTAAACTTGCATTGGATCTCTGAAGAAACAGCATATTGTGAGTATAAAAATAATTTTCTCCAAAAATTACGAGCATCGGATCATGTACCTGTAGTTCAAACCGGACCCACTTCCTACCGATTCGGCAGGAATTTGTCTTTTCGCCAGGGGTGAACGAAAAGGTTTGAGATACCCCGGTTAGGACATTGTCCATGTAAGGTGGTCTAATATTTTTACAAAATGTGGTGGTGCCATTTTAAAACTGTCATTTGGTGGTTGCTTCACAAAACGGCCCGTTTTTTGTGTTCGAAAAATGGAAAATGGATTTTCCATGCGTCGAAAAGGAAAACTTTCTCCTGCAACATTGTTCGCCATTCCATGATACATATGCGTGGACAATATGGGAACATTATCACAAACTATGCCACGATTCTGGCCATGACATTGGTTGTTTGGCCCGAAAGCCATGAAACCTCAAACATGATAGGTCATTTCTGAAAGGTTTTTTTGAGACACTTGCAATATACCAATGTTGGTATTTTTCCTTGCAACCGTGTCACATAATAATACGCCGCGCGAAGGATTTGCATTGATCGGACCGTTTTTTAATTTTTTAGTCTGTTTCAAACCATGGTGAAAACGGCGGGCACGAAGGTTCTTAGCTAGGGGCTGAGACTCGCTAAACTAGCATTGAATCTCTGAAGAAACAGCATATTGTGAGTCTAAAAATCATTTTTACCAAAAATTACGAGCATCGGATCATGTACATGTAGTTCAAACTGGACCCAGTTCCTACCGATTCAGCAGGAATTTGTCTTTTTCGCTAGGGGTGAACGGAAAGGTTTGAGATACTCCGGTTGGGACATTGTCCATGTAAGGTGGTCTAATATTTTTACAAAATGTGGTTGTGCCATTCTAAAACTATCATTTGGTGGTTGCTTCACAAAACGCGGCATTTTTTGTGTTTGGAAAATGGAAAATGGATTTTCCGTGCGTCGAAAAGGAAAAATTTATCCTGCAACATTGTTCGCCATCCCATGATACATATGTGTGCACAATATGGTCACATTATCACAAAGTATGCCACGATTCTGGCCATAACGGCCCGAAAGCCATGAAACCTCGAACATGATAGGTCATTTCTGAGATGTTTTTTTGAGATGCAATCAATGTACCAAGTTTGGTATTTTTCTTGAAACTATGTCATATAAAAGGATGTCACGCAAAGGTTTTACATTGTTCAGACTGCTTTTGAAATTTTTATGCCCGTTTCAAACTATGGTCAAAACGGCGGGCATAAAGGTTCTTAGCTAGGGTTGAGCCTCACTAACTTGCATTGGATCTATAATAAAATAAGATAGTGTGAACCTAAAAATAATTATTCCAAAAAATTACGAGCATTAAATCATGTACATGTAGTTTAAAACGGACCCGATTGAGACAAAAATGTTTAAGATACCGCGATTAGGACATTGTCTATTTAAGATGGTCTATTATTTTTGAATAATATGGTTGTACCATTTTGAATGATGCCTTAAGTGGTTTGCTTAAAAAAGGCCCAATCAAAAAGAAATAGACCTATCCAACTCCCGACCAATGCACACTCTTGTCTAGCCAATCAAAACCCACAAAAAGGCTATCCACGGTTCATCCACCGAAATAGGTCTCAGTCGTCGTACGCTGCTAGATCCAACGCTCCGGAATTCGGCGTCCAACCACCGAAAATTCCGGGCGGCAAGTTGCTAGAAAATGGTCTCGGTGCTCGATTTTGGGCCGCGGGAGACAAATATTTGGCCCGAAAATATCTAGGTCAGGCCGCATCCAACCCCACCTACCCCCATCGCGCAGACCCCTCCCTCCTCTCCTCATACCCACCCGCGGGCGCCGCCTCCTCCCCGATAGCATCTCCTCCTTCCCCGGCTCCGCATCGCTGGTAACCCCGGACCACCGGTGCCCCTCCTCGCCTCCGTACCACCCCGGCCCCTCAGCCTCAACCTTGACCACCATATCCCCTAAAGGGATTTCTCCCATACGACCGACCCCATCCAGATAGCCGGAGCCCTCGTCTCGTCACTCTCCCCTCATCGCCGGAACATCGCCGCGGCAAGACACGAGTCAGGAGCACTGGTATTCCATCGCCGTCTCCATGACCGCGGAGGTGTGCGTCAAGGCCGCCGTCGGCCACGGCCTCAAGTTGTGGGATCTGTATTCTCCCGCCCAGGCAAGTCCTGTCGCCCACGGCCTCGAGTGGCCGTATCTGTCTTCTCCGGTTCCCGACGATGCTCAGGCTACTCCGGCCTCCCCACTGCCTCGAGTGGCCTGATCTGTCTTCACTCTCCTTTCCCGCTAGAGTAGGACACTGCGTCGGTCGCCGGAACACCGCGGGAAGTGCTCCGTGCTCACGAAGCACACCATCCTGTACAATCCTTCTCCACTAGTGGCTCTCCCTCGTGCAGGTTTCTCCATCCTCGGACTGTCCTCTCCCATCTGCCGTCATCGAAGCCTAGGTAATGTATGCAATTCTAGGTCGTCACCAGATTATTGCCTAAGTCGTCTGTTCAAAATAGTTCAGTAGTTCTGTTTGGTCCTCTTGCTGTAAAATCATGATCTGTTAGCTAATCTGAAGATAGCAATGAGTGCACAATGACGTGTTGCTCATACAACGATTCGTTTGGCTCCTAGCCGATCCTATAGTCTCATTTTTTATAGCGAGCATTTGAGTATATCAGGTCTGGACATGGTTAGCTTTAGTGGCAATTTGGCTTCAATCTTAGTACATATTGATCTATCTGTAGTTTGGTCAGAGCCCCAATTGTGAGAGCATTCAGTATACTTTTGTTTAGTGTTAATTTTCTGTTATTAGTTCTACAGTTTTAGGATCTTATGGTACTTGGCTGAGTATACTTTTAATCACACTTGTTTCGTTGTTGTTGGTTTTTATTTGGTTTTCAGGTAATTGGACTAGCAGCATACATCTGCGCTCGTCATCGATGCTATCCACCTCGCCACCTACTTCCTTGCCCCTAAGATTGCCTTCATCGCCAAGGTAAGAAAACTTCAGGATTTTTAAATCCATTAGGAAATATGGACATGTCCCTGTTCTCCTGTCTCCATACCCTTTACCTGAGTTATCCTTTTTGCCTCTGCGTGAGGTGAGGACACACCCCTGTTGTACTGTCTCCATACCCTGTACCTGTGTTTGCGTCAATGTGAGATGGTTCTGGGATGGTAGAATGTGCGACTTTTTACAACATTTTATGCCACCGAATGTCTGTTTAGCTGGGTTTTCTATAAATCTAACATGGTTTTCTAGTTTTGTTCATGCTCTTTTTTAGTGTGGCTAGGCGCTATTATCTATGTTGTGCGAACTGTTATAAACTGGACCTTTTGCTTCTGGACAGTTTCTTCATGTCTTGGATGAGATCTACTACAGCTTCACATGTATTTCAATGTGCTAGTAAGTGGTGGACTATGATGATTATGCAATGAACAACACAATATGCTGGAGTGCTGGACTGGCTTGGGTTTGGTAATGTGCTGTCATACTTCTTGAATTCTTACACAGGGATCTAGCCCTAGGATATGTGCATGTTTGTTTTGCCTAAGTAGATAGCATCAAATGGGTATAGTATTAGATAGCATAAACATGTCACTTGATGGAGATCTTTATTCTATTTGTTCTATCATGCTCACACTACTTAAATCATACTGTCATGTGTTATTTACATATTTTTATAGCAGTAATATTTGATTGGAACTTAGAGTCGGTAGTATGTTGTTTTTCCAAATTGATTCACTTGTCAATTGGTCCCTCTTCTGTGTATCTTTGCTAGTTATATCGTGTCTATCTTGAAAACCATTTCATTAGATCTTATATTCTAATTTGTCATGCATGCCTGTCTTAAATCATCTACAACAACTTATTTGATGTCTGTACTTGTTTCTTAAACACCAGGCTGGCACCCGATGTTCCAGGACACCATCCAAACACCACTCAAACAACATTCAGGGGCCTCCAGGCTAAGTGTGTCGCGTCCATATGCGGAAGTGTGTGAACCAGGCTGTGAACCATGCTGGGTACATGCTTGCATTTTTCTCACCCGATGGAGATACTTTTTTGCTAGAATATACTTGTATCTGGTTGTATGTCATGGTGCTATGTAATCCAAATGTTGGGAGTCAAATATCTATATTTATTCAGATTCTGTGTCTATTTCATTTGTATATTCTTTAAAATGATGCCTTATTTAATTTTCGGCTTGATCTATATAAATGGGCTGAACAGTACTAAACATGAAGTGGTGAAGGCCCAGATAGTAAAAAGGCTACAGTTGAATTATACTGGGCCATATAATAGTAATGAGAAAAGGCTGCAGTTGAATTATACTGGATCATATAATAGTAATGAGAAAAGGCTACGTGCCACAAATTTCGCATTATAGAAAGATTGAAAAAATGCAAAAAGGCCAAGGCCATAAAGAAAATGGACTATAAAAAGGTAAAGGCACCAAAAGAAAAAGGCTAAGTTATTGGGCTTGGCCCATTCAGACTGGGCTAAATTTATATTACGACGATTTCGTTTCTTCATAATTTTTCCACGTCAGACTAGCCACGTAGGATCTGACGTGGTTAGGGTAGACTACACGTGACGATATTGGATCGTCATAGATGTTATGACGATCTAATATCGTCATAGATGATTATGACGATTTCACAAAAAAACGTCGTCATATGCAATTACTGACGCTCAGTTTTTGATGATATGTTTTTCGTCATAAGATCGTCATATATTATAGACAATGACGATTCAGTGACGAAAATAAAGAGTCATGTATCAATAGATTCCTTATAGAGGTCGAGAAACTTCTGCATCTTCTTTGATATATACTTTGACTCGTCGAGACTAATGAATTAGATCACTTGGAAGATCTGCCTCTGCACCATAGACCAAGAAGAAAGGAGTATAGCCGGTTGATCTATTAGGAGTTATACATAAGCTTCGTATCACAGACGGTAATTCTTCCACCCAAACCCCCGCGGCCCGATGAAGTGGTGCCTCAAGACAAGGTCGGATTCCTTGTAAAATAAGGCCATTAGTTCTTTCTAATTATCCATAAGCTTGTGGATGTGCGACCGATGCAATATCGAGTCGGATCCCTTGTCCTTCGCAGAATTCGGCAAGTTCACCCATGGAAAAATTGCTCCCATTGTCAATAATTATACTGTGCGGATATCCGAATCGGATGATTACGTCCTCAATGAACTTTCTGGCTGTGGCATTGCAACTTATTATGGGTTTAGCCTCAATCCACTTTGTAAATTTATCCACCATTACTAGTAGGTGAGTAAATCCACATTTTGTCGTTCGAAATGGCCCTACCATATCAAGCCCCCAGACCGCAAACGACCATGTAATAGGGATAGTTCGCAGCTTTTCATCTGAAACATGTGCCTGATGGGCGTACTTTTGGCAGCCTCTGCATGTTTTGACCAGTTTATCGGCATTTGCCTTAGCTGTAAGCCAAAAGAATCCGTGTCAAAAAGATTTTGCCACTAAGGATCTGGCTGCAGCATGGTGACCACACTCGACTTTGTGGATTTCTCTTAAGATTTCAACTCCTTCTTTCTAAGAAATACATCGCTGAAACACGCCACAAACACTCTGTTTATAGAGCTCACCATTTATTATAGTGTACGCTTTTGCTCGTCGGACAATCTGCCGGCTCAAGACTTTGTCTTCGGGTAGTTTTCCGTCTATCAGGAATTCCAGATAGGGTTTTGTCCAGCTGGTAATTACAGCCAGAACTGCAATAAAAGGTGAGTCGGATTTCGTTGGATAGTCCTCATCAACTCCGACTATGGATGGGACCCTTAAATGCTCTAAGAAAGCGCCATCCGGTACTTGTTTCTGCACAGAGCCTATCCTTGATAGAGCATATGCTTCCTCATTTTATACTCGAGGGATGTGTGAAACCTCAAAACCCTCGAATGATTTCGATATTTCATCCACAACAGCTTTGTATGCTGCCATGTGCTTATTTGCGTTGCAGATATCGGATACTTGCTGAGGAAATAAATCCGAGTATTCGTAACACATGAGTCTTGTTATGCCAATGTTTTTGGCCATGCGTATTCCATGCAGCAATGCTTCATACTCGGCAATATTTTTGGTTGCCGTGAAATGTATTTGCAACACATAGAACAACTTATCTCCTTGGGGTGATTTTAGTACCACGCCAGCCCCCGAGCCTCCTCGTGCTTTTGATCCGTCAAAGTGAAGGGTCCAAAATTCCGAATCTACAGGACTTGTGTTTTCTGCCGTCTCTGTCCAATCAACAACAAAGTTGGCACGTATTTGATAGTTGATTGATGTGTGCGGCTTGTACTCAATGTTGAAAACTACAAGCTCTATTCCCCACTACGCGACACGTCCTGTGGCGTCGCTGTTATTGATTATATCTCGCAAGGGAGCGATGCTCACCACTGTGATCTTGTGCTCTTGAAAATAATGGCGTAGCTTTCTAGATGCAAAGACCAATCCATAGGCTAGCTTTTGATGATGTGGGTACCGTTGTTTTGATTCTGTCAGGACCTCACTCAGGTAATAAGTTGGCAATTGCACCTTATGCTCGTGGCCTTCCTCCTCGCATTCGACTACTGTTACCACACTTATGACTTTGTTGGTCGCTGCAATGTAGAGTAACATAGGTTCATGAGGTTCTGGCGCTGCGAGAACTAGTGGGTTTGAAAGTAGATCTTACAAACTTTGCAGGGCAATTTCGGCTTCCTGGGTCTAGACAAATTTGTCGGTTTTCTTCAAGAGTTTCTACAAAGGTGCGGCTCTTTCACCAAGCCGTCTGACGAACTGACTCAATGCCACAATGCAACCAGTGAGACACTGCACGTCTTTAGGCGAGTAGGCCTGGTAATATTTAGTATAGCCTTGATTTTGTCCCGGTTCACCTCTATGCCTCGCTCAGAGATGATGAAACCTAACAATTTTCCGGCTGGAATTCCAAAGAAACACTTCTTCGGATTTAGAATCATGTTGAATTTTCGTAGACTAGCAAATTTTTCATCCAAGTCGGAAATTAAAGTTTCCTTCTTCTTGGAAATTACTGTTATTTCGTCTACGTATATGTGGACGTTGCGTCCAATTTGGTCATTGAGACAACATTTCATAGTATGTTGATATGTTGCTCTTGCGTTCCTTAAGCCAAAAGGCATAGTTTTGTAGCATAAGGTTCCAAAAGGAGTGACCAAAGACGTATTAATTTGATCCGACTTTTTCATCGGTATTTGGTGATATCTGGAATATGCGTCAAGAAAACAGAGTAGTTCCGATCCTGTCGTTGAGTCGATAACTTGATTGATTCGTGGCAAAGGAAACAGATCTTTTGGGCATGCCTTGTTCAAAGCGATATAATCAACACACATCCTTAAATCAATTGTGTCCTTTTTAGGGACAAGTATAGGATTTGCCACCCAATCTGAATGCATGACCTCTGTTATGAAATCCGCTAATTCTAGTCGGGCTAATTCCTTGGTTATTGCTTTGCGCTTTTCATCACCAAACCGTCGTATGGACTGTTTGACGGGTTTAGCGTCAGGGTACAAATTAATAGAACGCTCAAAAAGTTCCCTAGGTACTCCAGTCATGTCAGAAGGCTGCCATGTGAAGATATCACTATTAGCTTTGAGGAACTCGACGAGCGCGCTTTCCTATGCACGGTCTAAGCCTACCCCTATGTTCGTCGTCTTGGAGGGATCATCTTCCTTCAGCGACGTTTTCTTCGTCTCTTCCGACGCCTTGAACTACAAACTTGGCTTCAGCACCTCGTTATTCATAGCGGGCATCTCAGACGGATTGATGGTCATCTTGATCTCCTGGTATTCCTGGGCGTGCAACACGGCTTCGACGAAGGCAGCAGATCCTTCGTCGCACTCTCGCGCCTTCCTCGGATTTCCCCATACGGTGATTACGCCCTTTGGACCTGGAAGTTTAATCATGTTGTATATGTAACATGGACGAGCCATGAATGCCTAGTAAGACGGATGTCCAAAGATGGCGTGGTAAGCACTTTTGAATGGTACCACCTCAAAAGAGAGTGGTTTGGTCCGGTAATTGTCTCGGGACGTCCAGAGTAATCTCACCCAGCGAATCCGCCAGTCTCCCTGGTACAATGCTATGGAAAGTTACACTACTGTAACTCAATTGGCTCTCGTGTAGCTTCATGCGGTGGAGCGTCTCGATGTAGAGGATGTTAAGGCTGCTTCCACCGTCCATGAGTGTTTTAGAGAACTCATAGCCATCAATAAGAGGATTGACGACCAGAGGGTACTTTCCCCGACAATGTGTTTTCCTCGGGCGATCTGAGCGATCAAAGGTAATGGTTACCTCCGACCAGTCCAGAAACTGTGGTGAACAGCCAGAACCGTGGCATTGAGCTCATGGAGAACCGCCTTCTTGTCTTTAGCAGGTTGGGATCCAAGGAAGCAGACGTATGCGTCTTTCTTAGTCGGCAAAATCTTCTTTCCATCCGACTTGGGCACTGCAGCGGTATCCGCCTCTTCCATGTCGGAATATTCCTTGGGCTCCTTTCCTTTCTTGGAATTTTTCTTTCCTTTTCGTCGCTTGGCTATGTAGCCAGCGGATTCGTCTTTCTTGATGTTGTCATTGAAAAGACACTCGACATTTGTGTGGGTAGATCCTCCGTTACTATCCAAGTGGTGGACACAGGGATTATTGGCAATGTCGGCCTAGGTATAGGTTCTTCCGGGTTGCTGATCTCCTCTGCACTGGATTTGGGAAGTTCCACGACCTCTACCCCGGCCGCCTCCGCGCCCTCCTCGTCCTCCAAATCCAAACATTGTGTTGATAGCTACGTTTTTTGGAGTTGTTTTATCTTCTGAGGTATTCTTGCGCTTCTGTGTAGTCCTTCTGAATCATCATCGGCATCAGCATATTTGCTTGCCATTTCTACCATTTCTCCCAAATCTGTGACATGGTCACGCTTTAGTCTATGATGTAAAAGTCTATCTGTAAGTCCTGCAATAAAAGCTTCTATCGCAGTTTGTTTGTTTACTCCCTCGTATGAGTTCTTTGTGTCAATCCAGCGTCCGAGGTAATCCCGGCAGGTTTCTCCGAGTCTTTGTGTGCAACGCTGCAAGTCTCCAACTGTGCAGGGCCTCCTGTATGTTCCCTCGAAGTTTGAAAAGAACGTACTTTTCATATCATACAAGTTGTGAATTGAATTCTCTAGCAATTCATTGATCCATGATCGAGCCGTCTTCCTCAACATGAGTGGAAGATATCTGACTGCGACCAAGTTTTTTCCTCCTTTGGCGATGCAGCAGGCAAGTATCTGGCCGAGTTGTGCCATCATAGGGCTGAATGTGTTTGGAAATACCAAAGTCAACCAAAAATTTGGTCTGACGTATGCGTGGTCCAAAGCACTTGGGTCCTACATACACATATTCTTCCTCGTACCTCCGTGCCTCTATGTTTGATTCAATGCGATGGCGATCATCGTTTGGCGAGAGAGATCTGCGCCTTGGAGGGTCACGGCTTCTACACGGCGGAGTCGGATTTCTGCTTCTCCTTTCACCATTGCTGCCTCTGCCCCTGCGGCTTCCATGGCTATGTCGGGATCCTTCATGGTCGCTGCTAGGAGGCGATGGTGGCCCTGGTGGATTATTTCTGGCTTGGTTAGGCGACGGTGGCGGTGGAGCCTCATTATGATGACTCTGATGCCTGTTTCTTTGGGCACCATCCCTACTTGATTCAGGATGATCCAGATCATCTCTTCATCCGGCATTGCCAGCCGGACGGCTCGGTGGTGGCATCCTTCGCCGATCTTGCCCCTATCGCTAGCGGTGTTTTTTCGGGTCTTCTCTGTAGCGGTTAGTTTGCCGATGATGGTCCTAATGAGGGACCATTTCCCTGATGGCATCTTCAGACGCAGCCGGAATAACTCTTGCCTAGTCACATGCCAGCCATCGAGAGTGGCCGTTTGAGCTGGTACTTGAATTCCCTTCTTATCCACGGGGACGACAGCGTTGGTTCATATCCGTGCGAAGCCTTACAGTAGCGCTTTCGTCAGCACTAGTATGGCAAAATTCGGACTTTGAGACCAGCTTGGCACTAAATGACGCGACCGTTTTCTGCTGCTTTAATCCTTTGTCCAACAAAGCGATGTACTACTGGACCTGCTGTGGAGACGGATTGTTGGCGAGGATGGCTCGAGCTGTAGCAGCGTTCTTCAACGGCGTGTTGTAGACTCGGATCTTCTCTCTGTCCTTTCCATCGAATAGATCTTTGTGGATATCCGGGTTCTTGTTAGCAATAAACGGACCTTACCTTGTCTTGTTTGGGTGTCGCTTGAAATCAGACTGAAATTTGGCAGGATCGTTGTCTAACTGCTGCCTCATCTCGACGATGCGCGTGGCCTCTTTGAGTAGAAACAGACGGTGCTTTTCCAGGTTCTCAACCCTTTTCTCCAGCACCTCCGATGTAAGATCCGAAGCCGTTGGGATTGGAATCGTGAGAGCATCTCCGTAAATTTCACGTGCACCCTTGGTGACGATGTGTCCATCCACGGGAGGGTCGATCGGGGTGGTTTTAATCAGATGTCCATCCTGATTCTCCATCTCGATCTCTTTATCAACTTTTTCTTCGTTGGTTTCCTCGACGTCCGGCTCTGTCCGTTTCGGATTTTTGTTTTACTTATTCTTCTTTGACCGACCAGTAGCCTTAACATGCGTACTAGTGGCAAAGACGGCTTTTGGTCCGATACCGGGGGATAAACTTCCATCGGTACTTTCCACCATAGTTGGCTTGTGGACTTCGGAGGAATCTTCGGTGTCCATGTCATCCTGCGAGGTGTAGATTTCATCCATGCTATCATATGGACTAGGAGAATTTTACAGATCACCTCGTGTTTCCTTGTAGACGTGTTCTTGTTCATACTCCTCCATCTCTTTGTCGAAGTTTTGAAGTTCCTGCGACGTTATTGACTCCTGAGGGGAGCCAGGTAAGTCGGTGTTTTCTTCGATTGCATATAGGACCAAATCGCTACTGGCTCCAGCATCTACAGATTCGGATCTAGAGCTTATGTGGTACACGAAACATTGTTTCTTCTGGTTCATGTTCTTGAAGTAGTGGCACAGCTGGGTTTCCGCCTCCTCCATCTCAAAGTTCTCCTTGATTTCGACGATTGCTTCGTAATCGATGTAGGGGCGTTTCATCATCTCCTTTATCCTGTGATTCAAGGGTAGTTTTTCTGCTACGACGTCCGGGAGGACGGATCCGTAGCGGATATATTCCTTGTCCATGTATCCGATCTCAACAGGGAGATCAGATCCGGATTCTTCTTCCACCTCTTCTTCCACCGCAGGAGTAGGTTGGGTGGGTTTGTTTTCTTCCGAGATCTTGAACTCTTCCACCTCTGCGGACAAAGTAGATCCGGATTTTTCTTCCGCCATGGTCATCACCTCAAGGGTGGTTTGGGCGGGGTCAGTGAAACCGAGATAAATATCGATCTAGCCGATGGATATGATTGTGTAGGTCGTCATGGGTTTCGAAGCTGGAATCCAGGTCTTGTCGAGAAGGACGAGAGGGACATCACTAGCGTAGACCACGCGACCGATGGCGATAGTTTTGCCAATTCCTCCACGCGCAGATTCCTCCTGGAACGAAGCTCCAAAGTTCACCTACCCCATGGTGGGCGCCAACTATCGTTGGATTGTCGACAAGTACGCCATAGGGGGTCCTAGTGGCGTTGGAAAGATGGGGTGTGAGACGTCGGATGTTCTAGGAGCGGTGAGAACAAGTTTACATAGGTGTAGATCCGACTGCGATGATCAGATCCTACTCCTACTAGCAACCCAGTAATATATCGGCGTAAGACGGATGTTACAATAGATTACAAGAGAGGTTCTCCTGTAAGAGTTGATTGTGGTGTTAGGATTGGTTGTGTGCCCTAAAGGCTCCTATAGGACCGGTTTATATAGTCACCGGGGCCTAGGGTTACAGGAGAGACCTATTCGGCTATGTTACAGAGTCGATAACTAGATACAGCTTGGACCACAAGTAATACTACAGGCCTAAGTTGGTAACTCCTCTAGGCCTTGTCGTAGCCGGAACTGGCTCCTCCTCTTTCTCTGACTGAGCAGCCCGTGAAGCAAAGCTCTAACCCGTTGGTGGCCACCCTGGTCAGCGAGTCTTGTGGGTATATCCGGAAAATATATCCCCAACAGATTATCGATATAAAGTATGATATAGATATGGCAATGACCTTGGTCGTTGATCGTGAAATCCAAGAATGTTCATACTTATTGACAACTAAACTTAAATTTATTTAGATTTTACCACTACTTTTAGGTTAAAATTTTACACGAACAACGGGAGAACATTTTACACCAAGGACCTAAAAAATAGGAAAATTCCACACTACAAGAGGAAAGTCGTGTAGAGATACCAAATTTATGAGGTTAAGACGTTTTATTTCATCTCTATACAGATATCGAGCCGCTTAGAAAAGCGTCTTAGGAGCGTCTCCTCTTGCACCGTCTCAAGAATCCAAAATACGCATTGCGAGCGTGTCTAACAATGCATGAGACGTTTGTAAAGAATGTTTATCTGTGTAAGGACGTTTTTCTAGATGCCTTTGCACATATCTCCAATGCGTTCTAAAGAAGGCTCCAATACATCCTAAAGAAGCACCAGACGCTTTTTGTTTTATTCCATAAAATGAATTTTTAATCAAATTTTACACGAACTTAGTACGACATACTACAAAACAACAAATAAATACACAACACGGTTGGAAAAAAGTTGACTTTATTTCCATGGAGAGGTTATTTACAATTTACAACTGAGTTGTACATTCATAACAGAAGCAAACTTTCCAAGAGAAAATGCACAAAAATTTCACAAAACATTTTCTACTAGCTAGCTATAACCTACCTATAAGATTTCCTTACTGCAGATAGTGGTACTTAGATCGCCGTCCTCCCTATGTTGCTTGAGAATCCTAAAAAACAATTACCCTGCAAAGAAAACAAACCAACAGAACAAGTAAATAAGTTAATAGGAATAGATACTACTAGTAAGTCTCACTTATCAGCAAGCACAAATTTAGATAAAATTATGATGTATCGTCAGTACATACATATAGAGAAACCCAAGAGATAATTTGCTGGGATATGTCATTATATTACTCACTCCTCGGAACTGAATGTATCTTTATACTTGCATATAAATGTGGATTTCCATTTTGGATTGAATTTTGTTCTGCTTGTCAAACAGATACGGAGTTATGGTTGATAGGATCATGCACTGGACATATGTGAGGGTGCATCATAATTGAAATGGAACTTAATATATGTTAACTGAAACGGAACTTAATATATGTACAGTTATCCCGAGGGTTTGATCACCTGAAGTTACATGCTTACAAAGATAGCTATAGCATTTTGAATATTGATAGAATTTAGATATCAAGCAGATGCGACAGCACTTCAGTATCCCAAGTTCCCGAGCAGTATAAGTATAATGAAGCATCATGTCAAACTTCTCATATTGAGCTTCAAATCTGCATAATGCATACCTACAAGGAAAAACAATTGCCCCAGAAATCTGTGTTGGATGCAATAGCTCTAGGTAGTAGCCTCTAGGGTTTGGATCTTGCAGAGAGAGAGAAGAAATTATACCTTCTTCGGTGGACGAACACGATGACCCGTTGGCCATCTTGGTCGACGGCGAGAGCGTGGCTATAGAGTCCTAAGTGGTAGAGGCGGCGGATCTTCCCGTCGAGCATCGGCTAACCCTAGATTGGTAGGAAGTGTCGCTGGGGTTGGCGGCGCATGGGTGTACCTCTTAATGTGTGCAGCCTCCCCCACCTCTTTATATAGTACGTCGACAGGGGCCCACCAACCATAGGAAGGTTGGGCGCCCCCGATCAGGGCGCAATCACAAGGGGCCGATCGGGCTGTTGGGCCCCAATCGCGAGATCAACCTAACAATCTCCCCCTTGATATCAACTTTACTTTTCACTTTACTTTACTCGTTTCATCACTGTTTGGTACATAGAGCATGTTTCATCGTCACAGATCAATTGCCGATAGAATCAAACAGCTACAATATACCTCTGGTTTTGAAACAAGAAACTCTTTACTTTTTGGACCTCTTTGATCCAGGAATCATAGGATTTCCCTTAAACCCATGGTGGCTAAGTGCTCCCTAAACTCATTGGGTGGTAAGCCTTTCATTAGCGGATCCGCAAGCATTTCCTTTGTCTTTAAATGCTCGAGTCTTATAGTGTGATCCTGGATCTATCTTTCACAACATAATACTTTATCTCTATTGGTTTGGAAGAAGTACTCGACTTGTTGTTTGAGCATAAAATACTGCGGGCTCGTTGTCACAGTACATCTTTAGTGGCTTGCTAATGCAATTTACCACTTCCAAGTCAGGTATAAATTTCTTTAACCATATTGCCTGCCCCATGGCCTCATAGCATGCTATAAATTCTTCATACATCGTGGATGATGCAACTATTGACTATTTGGAGATTCTCCACGAAATAGCCCCACCTGCAAGAATAAATACGTATCATGTCGTGGACTTTCGATCGTCTTTGTCTCCCACAAAATCAGCATCTGAATAACCTCTTATCTCTAGGGGAATCAGACCTTCTATATGTTAGCATGATGTATTTTTAGCCTTGCGCATAACGCAAAGCTTTCTTTACCATTTTCCAGTGCTCTATGCATGGATTCTCTTCATATCTACCAAGTACCCCTGTGATAAAAGCTAAGTAAGGGCGAGTGCATAGTTGTGCATACTGTAAACTTCCAACGGCCGAAACATATGGTACTCACTTCATTTGGTCGATCTCATATTGACTTCTGGGACATTGAAATTTCCCAAAACTGTCGCCCTTGACTATTAGAGCAACTGTGGTATTGCATGAATGCATACTATATTTCTTTAGGATCTTTTCTAGGTATGCCTTTTGTGACAGTCCTAGGACCCCATTAGCTCTATCTCGGTGAATTTCTATGCCCAAAACATATGAAGCTTCACAAAGGTATTTCATTTCGAATTTTGAGGACAAGAACTTCTTTGTTTCTAGTAGTAGACCGACATTGCTGCTAGCAAGCAAGATATCAGCCACATACAGAATTAGGAAAATGTATCTCCCACTTTTGAACTTTGCGTAAACACAGTTGTCGTCAACATTCTCTTTGAATCCAAATTTCTTAATGGTCTTATTGAATTTTAGATACCACTATCGCGAAGCTTGCTTTAATCCATAAATGGATTTCCTTAGGCGGCATCCCATGCTTTCCTTGCCTTCCATGACAAACCCTTAGGTTGTTTCATGTAGACTCTTTCTTCTAAATCTCAATTTAGAAATTCTGTCTTTACATCCATTTGATGCAGCTCTAAATTAAAATGTGCAACTAGTACCATAAAAGAATCCTTACATGAGACTGGAGAAAATGTCTCATTGTAATCTACTCCTTCTCTCCGTGTGAATTTGTTTTCAACAAGTCGAGCTTTATATTTCTCCACATTCCCTCTAGAGTCATACTTTGTTTTGTAGACCCATTGCAGCCTACTGTTTTGGCTCCTTTGGGAATTTCCTCTAAGTCCCAAACTTCAGTGGAACTCATCGACCTCGTCTCATCTTCCATGGCCTCTAGCCACTTCGATGAGTGAGGGATACTCATGGCTTCTTCAAATGTAGTGGTATCATTCTCCATTTGAACTCTTTATGTGTTATACACTTTATAATATTTAGAAATTGCTGACTTTCTAGCTCTTTGAGACCTTCTAGGGGCCTCATGAACTGGCTCATATTGTGTCTCAACATGTGGCGTATCCTCTAGAGGTGGTTGTTGCTGCTCCCTTTCATGCTTAAAAGTTGGTTCGTTCGGCTCCTAACGGACAGGTTTTGGGTCCTCACCCACTATTGTCATGGGTGGAGTCACAACAGGTGCTTGCACCACAACCTTTGGGACTGTCGACGCAGGAACAACTGGTAGTGAGAAAAATGGCTCCTGAATCATCCGATTAGGAGCATGCACCCTCTTCTCCTCAAGATTAATTTTCCGAGCTACCATGCTCCCCCTCATCATTTTGTCCTCTAAGAAGATGGCGTGTCTCGTTTCTACAAACTTTGTGTATCTGTCTCGATAGTAGAAATGAAAACCTTTTGACTTTTCAGGATAGCCAATGAAATGGCAACTGACTGTTTTAGGGTCAAGCTTTGTTATTTTTGGATTGAACACTTTAGCCTCAGCTTGGCTCCCCCACACCCTTAGGTGTTGTAGCGAGGGAACTCTTCCTGTCCATAGCTCATATGGTGTTTTGGGCACCGACTTGCTTGGTACTCTACTGAGATTATGAATGGCGGTTTTTAACGCCTCCATCCACAAACCCAATGGAAATGTGGAGTAACTCATCATGATGCGCACCATATCCATAAGGATATGGTTGCGCCTTTCAGCTGCTCCATTTTTCTTAGGTTCGCTCGGCATCGAGTACTGGGCCACAATGCCAGTCTCCTGTAAAAACCTTGCAAAAGGTCCAGGGACATGGCCATATAGGGTGTGTCAACCGTAGTACTCCCCTACATGGTCATACCTTACTATCTTTACTGTTTTAGTATGTTGGTTCTCAACCTCAGCTTTGAATATCTTAAATTTATCCAATGCTTCCAATCTTTCTTTAATTGGATAAATATAACCATATCGGGAGTAATCATCTGTGAATGTTATGAACGAGTCATAACCATCCATGTTTTTCACTGGAAACGGTCCACAAATTTCGGTGTGAATAATTTCAAGTGTTTCAGCGCTTCGATTTGCACCCTTTTTGATTTTCTTTACATACATTCCTTTATTGCAATTGATGCACTGATCTATGTCGAAGAACTCTAATGGAGGAAGAATATCGCTTTTAACTAGTCTTTCTATTCTCCCCCTCGAAACATGGCCTAAACGACAGTGCCATAAATTCGATGAGTCTTGAGGTCTCTTTCTTTTCTTTGATTCTTTATCCGATGAGGAAACATTCTCTTTCACTTTACAAACATAATTTACTTTTTCGTGAGTGGATAATGAATAAACCTCATCATGAAGGAAAGCATGTAACACCCTAGTTTTAGCTAATTCTAATTAGGGTTTTGATTGTGCATTCAGGAGAATCATGTATTAAATTGTGCATTAAATAAAATAATACAAAACACAAAAAACCCTATTTCTCCCCTCTTTTTGAAATCCATGTAAAGAGGTGGTTTTGAAAATATGTGAAAAATCCAAAATGTTTGGAGCCCAATTGGACTAAAAGGGCCCCTTCAATAATTTCATATATTTTATAAAAGTCCCTGGTATTTTAAAAGTATTCAAAACAGTTTGAAATTCAAATGACATAAAGGAAAAAAGAAACAGAAATGGAAAAACAATTTTACCGAAAAATAAGAAAACCTAACCCTAGCTCTACCTGGGCTGAGCCCAGATTCTCTTCTCCCTTTCACGCCGCACACGCGCGCTTGCATATGGCCCAGAACGGCCCAACTGGCCTGTACCACTTCACTCCTCCCCTTCGCCGTATTCCTCCCCCTCGCAAGATTCTCTCTGTCACCGCCGACGCTGTTGATCTGTGCCGCCTACGCACCGCCGTCCGTTGAGCTCTAGAGCGAAGATAAGAACACCATGACGCCCCCGCCTTGACCCTATCTCTTTATCCTCTCCCTAGAGACCTCTCTCTCTTCTCTCTCACGTGGACCCGAACCCTAGCGACCCAGGTTCTGCCGGTCGCCGTTGTACCACACCTCCTCGTGCTAGTCCGAGCATGCAACCGAAACCACCGTGCTCCCTTGCCTCTTCTTGTCAAAGGAATAGATCCGGGAAGGTCCCACTCGCCCGAATCAACTCCTCCGTCCCGAGCTCTGGCCACCACGCTCATCATCGATTTCAGCTTCTCCGCTCCTCTCGGTCGCCTTCGTCCGACCCACGGTGAGCTTCTGGTCCTCCTGGACCCCTCCTCCTCTCTCTTGCTCTCTACTGCGTCTGCGCCAAAGCTCACCATCTGCTGCCGTTGGGCACCCTCGCAGCCAAGTCTCGGTGACCTCTACCTAGCGGGCCTCCCCTATTAGATAGCTTGTGATGCCCTCGTTCGAACGCGCTAGTTCTCGTAGCCCAGCGCGCCCACTATCGCCGGCCCTGCCGTTGTCTGGAAGGCCACCGCCGGCGTGACGTCGTGCTGATGTCACCTGTGCGTCATCTACGCGTGGGTCAGCTCTTGTCAAACCTAGGGTGGGTCCCCCTCCACCAGCATGGACGCTGACCTGGCCCTAGGCCCAACCGTCAGCGTCTCTGGTAAGCCTCTGCCCTGGTGAGAAACCACCTAGGTTCCCTGGTGACGTGAGCCTGGCATAGTAAATGTTTTAATATGGTTTAATAAATACAGAAAATGCTATAAAACTTTTAAATTCAATATCTAATTAATTATAAGTCAAAAAATATGTATAATATATCAAAATATTCAGAAAAAATGAGAACTATCTGTTAGAGCTCTAGTTATGCATTGTTAAGCAACTTACATTACAAGTATAAGTATAACAACAATACAACCCCTCTCATATGCTTTTGGAGTTTTCCCGAGTTAGGGTTTACACCCCTCGGAAAACCGTTTAAACTTTCAAGCATGATTTGGGGTTTCATTACAATGCAATTTAACTTGCCATATCATCATTCTTGTTTGAGCATTGCATCAATGCCATGTGTTGATTGTTTCCCTTTCTTTCCAGTATTTGGTTCTTCTTCTGTAGAATACGATATCGAGATCGATATCGAGGAGCAAGATCAACACCGTCGAAGATCGAAGATCAAAGATCAATACTTGACCAACTGTAATCAAGTCAAGTACAAGGGTTCCAAAGATCTTATTTCTTGTTATCAACAGACAAAGACAATCATATCCCCACCATGATATAATCCTATGATTTCAAAAGCATTTCTATTACTGCCATGATGCATACGATTCTACTGTGGTCTTTTATCGAAAGATAGAGTATCCTATTTTTTGCATTACTCCCTTTGAGTTTATATTACCTGATCCATTGCTCCTAGCATAACTAGGTTTGGCTTATGTGCACTGCTAGAGCTTATATATGTGTCCTGGTTAGCCATGCATATCTATCAGTGTTGGTTCATCCAGATGATGTATCAGATGCAGGTAATCTAGTATGAAAGGAGAACGTGATGAGATGAGATCAGAGGTGATATGAGATTAAGCATGCTAATGATTATATGAGAGTCCATGGTGGGATGTCGTTTTCTAGTCCCATGCTCGCCACCACTAGGATCCGAGTTCTTGCCTTTGGACCAAGACGAGCGTATAGCCACACGGGGTTTATGGGGATCCCTTGATACTAACTTGCCTAGTAGATTATATAAGTCACATAGTTCGGGCGTTCCATTCGACATGCATTCTAGATCTTCTCGAAGGCGGTGAAGGAGGTGCATTCATAACATGTAGGTAAGTATGGCCGAGGTTGCTTGGGGTGGATGGAGACCCTGGTGAACCAACCTTGCCTTCATCTCTAGGGACCGGCTTCGGGATTTGACCCATTACGACGGAACAATCCTTAGGTCTAGACTCATGGTCTCGGCGAAAGCAAGGTAAAGGTCGTGTCTAACCACCCTCTGTCGGCCTTCCAAGGAAGAGATCTCATCATTGTGGCATTAAGAGAAGGTTAATATGTGTGGGTAAAGTTGTACACCCCTGTAGGGTTAAATCTTTTTGAAAATCCGTGTTCACGGTTATGAACGCTTGGTGACCGAATTGTAAGATCATAGAAAATAATAACCTAATCATAAAACTTGCCAGAACAACGTGTGCTAAAGGATGCTTCCTCATGGGTACGAGGGGGTGATCCTAGATAGGGTTTAGATGATGATGACTTTATGGATATCAAAATATGATGATCAATATTTCGGAGATGTCGCTCTCTTATCCCCTTTTAAATACTCTAATTACACGAGTTTCCTCTCCCTCTTGTTTTATAAACAAAGATGGCTTTATGCAAAACAACTCCACCAGCCATAAGTATTGCGGAGTACACCATGTACTCACCCTTGCTTTGTTGATACTTTTGGTAGAGTAAGTGTTCCCCTGAAGACGTGTTCTGTTCGACATCGAAACTGATGAGTAGCTTGGGGTTCCCGGCCGGCAGCCTGGAATCTATGGGCTGGGACGTCATCATTATGCTTCAGTCCTCTTAGGCCATTTGTTAAGTTTGCTATACTTAATAGAATAAATTGCCTTTCTTTGTTTGGTGTTTGTGGTCAGTGACCTCTACTTGTAATATTTTGGTTCTTTGCTTAGTTATGAGCTTGCTATAATAATTTTTGTGTCGTAGGATCACTGATGTTTTACTGATTGTTCACTGTATATCCTCGAGCTCAAGGTTACGCTTATGTGAGACGGAGGTCTTTGATTTGTTTAGCCTTGATCCCGTGGGTGTCACAGGTTTTGGTATCAGAGCAGTACCGACCATAGGAAAACCTCGCTATTGGTTGATGTTGAGTCTAGTGTTTGTGAAAACTATTTCAAAGATGAAAAGTATTTGTGAAAAATCTAGTATGATTCTTTTACTCCTTATCTAGTTTCGCACTAGCTCTGGGTTATCTTATCTGATGTTGACTTTGAAAAAGTTTTGATATCTCTTCTAGAATTTCAAAGCTTAGGTGCCTTTTGGGCATGTCGTTTCTAAGCCAGTTGACCTAGTGTTGAGTTCTATGGAGTCGTGTGTGTTGTGAATTCCTTGTTCCCCTCTGTTCCTATTCATCCGATAGATTTATTTCTATCATGATCTCTCTATCTTTTGGGCCACAATATTAAATTGTCGGTTCCACATTGTTCTGCTCTAGGCTTCGAGGTTTCCTTTCGCCTCGTGTGCCTTCATTTCTTTTGCTTGGGTACTTCAGAAGTTGTTTCTTATCTTGTAAGCTACCTCGTGGTTATTACCTTGTAGTGTATGCTATGTCACTCAAGTAGTGGTTAATTCTTTCTCTGGTTTTAACCCTTGGACTTGAACCTAAGATCCATGATTATGTTGGATTCTGGTGTTCTGAATCTTGTATATGACAATGACCTTTAGCCCAAGATACATTCCTTTGACCCCTGTAGTTAATGTTCACACATTACCTCAGGATGGCTGGAACTACAACCTGATACGCCGGAAACGTATCTATAATTTTTGCTGTTACATGCTTGTTTAGTATCTACTTTGCTTTGCTTTATCTACACTTTGAGGTGTTTTTATATGTTTTTCTGGACTAACCTATTAACAAAATGCCACAGTGCCAGTTGCCTGTTTTCTTCTGTTTTTGGTTCCAGAAAAGGCAGAAAATCAATCTTCTCGGAATTGGACGGGACAAAATCTAACCAAAGTGAATATTTTACCGTGGGGAACACGGATCCAGAATACGAGACGGAGGGGAGCCACTAGGGGGCCACACCCCTGGCCGTGGCCCTAGGCCCAGCCCATGCTGGGGGGAGGTGTGGCCGCCCTGGCTTCCCCCTGCCTCGCCTCTTCTCCTACAAAGACCCCCCAATACCAAAACCCTAAGAACCCGATCAGTATTCCACGAAACCGTCTATACCCGCCGCCACCATCGTCTGCAGGAGGGGAGATCATCCTGGAAGCCTTCTTCTTCATCATGCCAGCCTCCAGTATGAAGTATGAGTAGTTCCACCTAGGACTACGGGTCCATGTAGTAGCTAGATGGCTGTATCTCCTCCTTTGTGCTACCATATTTAGATCTTGTGAGCTCCGTTCATGATCAAGATTATCTATTTGTAATCATGCATGTTGTGTTTGCGGGTATCCGATGGATATTGAGATTACTATGTAAGATTGATTCATGGTTTTTTCTTATTGATTCTATCATTACTATGTTGTTTGAGACCTTGCATGATCTCCGTTTCTATTAGCTATCTTGGCCAAGTAGATGCTAGTGACTCCAAGAGGGGGTATTTATGCTCCATAGTGGGTTCATGCCTCTATTTAATCTAAGGGAAGTGACAAAAATCTCTAGGGTTGTAGATGTGTTGTTGCCACTAGGGAGAAAACAACGGTCTCTTGTTCATGGAACAAGTGGATTTTTTACCTTACACACTTTGCTTAAAGCAGTTATCTATTGATTGCAACTTAATACTGGGGGGGGGGGGGGTCAGATGATAACCTGAAGGTGGATTACTAGTCATAGATGCAGTTGGATGGCGGTCTATGTATCTTATTGTATTGCCCAATCGAATCTCATAGTATCATGAATGTCTAGTATTGCATTGTTGTGCCTTGATTAGTCCTGTCAATTGCCATGCTGTAATTTGTTTACCCAACATTACATGTTTGTTTATCTTAAGGAGAACACCTCTAGTGAACTATGGACCCCGGTCCAATCTTTAACATTGATACATCGTCCACTATTACTGTTTACCTTTCTGCAAACCACTATTACCTTCCACACCATACAGTTAACCCTATGTTTTCAGCAAACCGGTGAGATTGACAACCTCATTGTTTGTTTGGGCAAAGTCTTGAGTTTGTGTTGTGTAGGTTTCCAAGTTGCTAGAAACACCTTTGAGTCATTTCCTTCCTCCTACTGGTTCGATAACCTTGGTTTATTTCTAAGGGAATACTTGTTGCTTTGCTCATCATACCTTCCTGTTGGGGTCTCCCAATGAAGCTCTACATTGTGGCATCCCGCAAAACCACTACTAGAAAATCGCGTTGTTTTTGTGCATTGCATCATCATGACCGCATGCTCATGTCATCATGCCACATTGCATTTGAGCATCGTCATCATCTTGCATTTGCTTGCATAAAACTATTTGCAGAAAAACCTATTTTTGTTTTCTAAAACGCTCCATCTTTGTTCAAACGCAAAACCCGGGTCACCGGATTATTTTGTTTTGTTGCTATCGGTTTGCAAAAAGACTGTTTGGAACAAATAAAATAGTTAAATTATTTTAGGGGGGCAGTCGAACGGGCCGATTCGACCCGAACGACCACCCCCAGAAATAAAATCGGTCACCCTAAACCCCTTTTTACACCCAGACCTAGTCTACCCACCCTACCTCCACCTCACCCCAGCCTATCCTCTCTCGCCACCTCACCTCTCTCCCTCACCCCCTCCTATCAGCTGCTGCCACCTCACCTCCTCTCAACCCACCACACACCCACACACACACAACACACCCCACAGCCCACACCAACACACACAACAGCACACACGCACGCCGACCCCGCGTCAGGCCCCACCCCGCGTCCCACCACCCGGCCCACCTCCCTGGCCGCGTGCCCCGCTCCCTCCCTGGCCCGTCTTCCTCCTCCCGCCCGCTCCCTCTCACCCACCGACGCGCTCCCTCCCCTGCAACCCCCGCGACGCCCCACCCCTCCTCCTTCCTTCCGCTCCCTATTCTTCCTCAGCGGCCTCCCCCTCTGCCACCACCCTCCGCCGCCAGGGCCCGTGGCCGCGCTCGCCTCCCCTGTTCTCTCCTCCTCGCCGCCGCGCCGCCAACACCGGTGGCTGCCTCCGCCCGCAGCGCCCCGCCAGCTTCTCCCCGTCGCCCCGCCGTCCGACCACCCCGCCTCTGCCCGCCCTGTCGCCCGCCTCCGTCCGGCCCACGGCCGCCGCCCGTCGCCTCCTCTCCGGCCCTCTCCGGCCGACGCGCAGCCGTCCGCCTCCGCCTCCTCGCCGCGGCCGCCCGCGCCTCCACAGCCCCGTGGCACCGAGCCCGCCGTCTGCAGCCCAGCGCCACCCTCCGCGTCGGTCTGCCCCTCCCATCCTGCTTCATGGCCGTGCTCCGCCGAAGGAAGCTCAGGGTGCCCAAGGCCAAGGACATGGGGACCGTCGACGTCGTTTTCCTCAGCCCGTCCGAGACGGCAGCTGAGGCGCTCAGGCTCGCTGCCATGAAGTGGGACGGCGCCGTGTACTCGTCGATTAGAATTTCTTCCGGACGCGTGCAGCCATCTTGTTCGTCCTTTTCGCCAAGAAGAACCAAGTACATCTTCGAGAAGACCTCCGTCTCGGGTTTTGAGCATTTTGTCATGGACACCGAAGACCGCGGATACGACAAGGACTTCCTCACGGACATCGAGGGCCAAGATCGCCTCACGGATTCCGAAGCCCGTTCCTGGATCCGATGGCCGGACCCCGAAGACTGACCCCGACGAGACCCGACGACGAACCAAGTCCGTCTACGATGAGCAAGTCGGAACCCCAAGATCGTCAACACGGACTCGGAGGATCCCCGGACACCGAGACCCCGGTGCGACAAGTACTCCTTCCCGGACGCCGAGCTCGCCGAGAACCCGGATGCGACAAGATCAACTTCCCGTTGACCGAGACCGACCCCGTCGAACCCTGAGACCGACCCCGAACCCCGGAACCCCAAGTTCGTCGAGACCCCCTAATGTGTGAACCCCTTCCCGAAACCCTGTTTTATAATATAATCCAACTTGTTGCATATTGAATCATTCATGTTGCATGCATCCTTGTCTGTGGTTTGGGGGCACTATGCCGATTTACCTCATAAATAAATATGGGGCCCATATGCAGACAAATCTAGTCTTATATTGGCCTCATTTAAATTGGTGCATCGAACCGGTACTATCTTTTGCCATGTTCAAACAACATTTAATTTGCGGGGCAGATAAACAACTTGAACCATATAATCATTTGTCGGGACCCCGGTTCGACTTAATATGACCTAATTGCATCGCACCTTTGCCATGTCATACATCATACATGCATCATGCCCGATCTTTTGCCGTAGTATTAAATATTGCATCCGGTGTTTATTCTAGCGTTTTGCTTCTTCGCGGATAAGGCCGTTGAGTTGATGCGAGTGTCGACCCGATCTTCGGTTGAACCTTCGGCAATGTTTTCAGGCGAGCATCTCCCCCTTTCTACCTATCTTACTTTTATAGTATTTATTCCCTCCTGTTGATCTATTGCTATCTGTGTTGCGATGCTCTAGTTTTCGTACCCGAGATATCCCTTGCCGCCTTATATTGCCTTGGACACCTCCTATTACCTGTTGTTTGGTAGATAGTTGGACTTGCGCGTCGTAGTCGCTTGCTCAAGTGATGTTGCGTGTCGTCAAGTGCCACAATTGTTGGTGTATGGCCGCATGTTGATGTTGGAGATGATCATGGCTTTACTTATCGTTCACTTTAATTCCTGTTTAACAACTAAAATTGAAGTAAGTAAGCAGAGGCATCGGTGGGTGATAGATAACATTTGGTTTCCGACCGCCCACTTGTGTCCCGTAGGACCCCGAGTGCTTGATACCTGTTCCTTGATTTATCGCGCTATCCACATACGGGGAATTATGGGCCCCCCTTAGCCAGAGCTTGATTCAGTCTTATTTCTTGGGGCCACAAACTAGTTTGAGGTTTTATTTACGATCCTGTACTTATGCCATGTTTTACTGCTTTATTTACGATTGTGCGAGGAGCACACTATACTGTTTAGGATCGGGACACGTTTTCGCGGTGTCGACAAGCCCAGTTTTGGGTTCCCAGTCGTTCACAGCCGTCCACCCAAACCTCGGGTCCGTCTCGGAGCTAGCTTACTTCGTTGCGGGTGTACTCCAAGGGGTGGCCCCCTGAAATATTTCTGAATCCTGTGATTGCTTTGTCGTGAAAGCCTCGTTGGGTTTTGATTTGGTTTTTCCGAGGTCGATCGTGTGTGTGTTGCTATTTGTGCACCCCGGCCGGGTTAAAACTTTCTGAAAGCCGTGTCCGCGGTTATGGACGACTTGGAGCACAGTATCTCGACCATAGACAAGCATAACTAAAGTAGTGCTATAAATTTGACTTTATAATGACTAGTAATCAGATTCACTATAATGGAATGGCTAAATAATACTGGCCACAATTGCTTGCTTCGGGTGTCGCTTGCGACCATGGTACCTGACTAGTAAGTATTGCAACTACAACGGAATGGCTAAATAAAAGTACCAACAACTATTGGGTTTTGGGATATCTCATGCTATTTGTATCTGACTAGTAAGTGTTGCCACTACAACGGAATGGTTAACTAAAATTGCCCACTACTTATTTAATCAGGATGATTATCTATACCTGACTAGTAATTGGTGCAACGATAACTGAATAAATAAAACTGCCAACTGTGTGAGTTCCTCGGTTGACTTCCTCGTTTGGTCTCGAGGGGGGAAACACCAGGATGGGTTTGTTTGATGTTAGAATCAGGTTGGATCTGAATAGGTCTTTCTTACCCCTCTCTGATAGCCGCCAGTTGTATCGAGTCTCTATAGGTTGTTTAGTGCATGCCGCCGCTGCCGCTTCAGTCCACCATACCTATGTAGGCGAGGACCGCCGAATTCTAGTCTCGCCGTGTACTGGCCTCAGTACTGACGCTCCTCTTTTTCCTTTGCCCTTTGTCGGCACCCCTTTTGTTTAAGCAGGTTTTGAGATCGACGCCGTTAGCAGGGTTACCCTTCCGGCTTGGCCTGGGCAGGGTTATGGACGCCATTGGTTATTCTTCAGGGCTCTTAGCCCCATTTGCATCTTGTCCGTAGTCGGACGCTGTATCATTTTTAAGGTGATTTGGATCTTTGTACCGTATATCTGTATTCTTGACTCATTGAGTCGCTGTTATATATATATATATATTTGTTCTGTGGGTCCCATCGAGGACTGTTGTGTAATGTTATTACTTCGTTTTCCACCCGCACGAAAGTGCCTGGTGGGCACCTTTGAATCGTTTCTATGCGGGTTTGGCGGGTTTCGCTAAAACTTGCATAGGTCCGATTCTGAGGGTGTTACAGAGTGGTATCAGATCTCAGCAGTTGCGATACCCCACAAGTCCAGCCTGTAGGATAACCTAGCTAACGGCCGAAGTAGAGTGTCAAAACTATTTTTGGAAAATCGGTTGGATAGTTCTGATTAGGTCTGATTTTATTCCTCACCCCTCTGCTATTCTCCTCTTACCTCTACGTGTTTTGAATCCACTCTCTTCTCCCTCTCGAGTCCAGGATTTCTCGTGGTTGGGTTTCGTCGTACCTTCAGGGTTTCGCTTCCTCTTTTGGTAACGGTGTTTCTACATCCGGTCCTCCTGCTATCTGAGTGGTCCTTTATCTGTGGTACCATCCTTTGTTCTTTGTTTGTGCCTTCCGGTGTTTTCCGACGCGACGACATCATCTATGCCAGATCCGATGCAGAGTCTGCATCACTCCTTTGTTTCCGAACCTCGCTTGTCGAGATCTTCAGTCTGCTTCCGAGAATGGTTGCGCGCTTTTCTACTGATTGTGCAGAGTAATAGTTTGGGTGCGTGATGGATTGGCCCCCATGCCGACTACCCCTTCTATTCGCTTTTGTACGTTGAAGTGGATGAGAATGCATCGGTTCCCTCTTTCTATCGAAGATAGATGTGGCTTTAATTGTTGATACCTCTACCTTCAACCTTTTGTTTCCGGAGTGTTTCCCTCGACGATCACGGACAACGACCTCTTGTTAGTGGTGTCGCGAGGATCTACACGAAGCGAGCAGACGCAGATCGCCGGCCTTCCTTCCGGTACCATGAGGCGGATCTCGAGGGCGAGATCCATTGTTAGTGGTGTCGAATTGTGGCATCCCGCAAAACCACTACTAGAAAATCGCGTTGTTTTTGTGCATTGCATCATCATGACCGCATGCTCATGTCATCATGCCACATTGCATTTGAGCATCGTCATCATCTTGCATTTGCTTGCATAAAACAATTTGCAGAAAAACCTATTTTTGTTTTCTAAAACGCTTCATCTTTGTTCAAACGCAAAACCCGGGTCACCGGATTATTTTGTTTTGTTGCTATCGGTTTGCAAAAAGACTGTTTGGAACAAATAAAATAGTTAAATTATTTTAGGGGGGCAGTCGAACGGGCCGATTCGACCCGAACGACCACCCCCAGAAATAAAATCGGTCACCCTAAACCCCTTTTTACACCCAGACCTAGTCTACCCACCCTACCTCCACCTCACCCCAGCCTATCCTCTCTCGCCACCTCACCTCTCTCCCTCACCCCCTCCTATCAGCTGCTGCCACCTCACCTCCTCTCAACCCACCACACACCCACACACACACAACACACCCCACAGCCCACACCAACACACACAACAGCACACACGCACGCCGACCCCGCGTCAGGCCCCACCCCGCGTCCCACCACCCGGCCCCACCTCCCTGGCCGCGTGCCCCGCTCCCTCCCTAGCCCGTCTTCCTCCTCCCGCCCGCTCCCTCTCACCCACCGACGCGCTCCCTCCCCTGCAACCCCCGCGACGCCCCACCCCTCCTCCTTCCTTCCGCTCCCTCTTCTTCCTCAGCGGCCTCCCCCTCTGCCACCACCCTCCGCAGCCAGGGCCCGTGGCCGCTCTTGCCTCCCCCGTTATCTCTTCCTCGCCGCCGCGCCGCCAACACCGGTGGCCGCCTCCGCCCGCAGCGCCCCGCCAGCTTCTCCCCGTCGCCCCGCCGTTGTTGGAAATATGCCCAAGAGGCAATAATAAAGTGGTTATTATCATATCTTCACACTTATGATAAATGTTTACATACCATGCTATAATTGTATTAACCGGAAACATTAATACTTGTGTGATTTGTAAACTAAAAATAAGAGTCCCTAGTAAAGCCTCTTGTTAAACTAGCTTGTTGGTTAATATATGATCATGGTTTCCTAATCATGAACATAGAGATGTTATTAACAACAGGATCATATCGTTAGGAGAATGATATGGTGGACATACTCCTATAGATAAGCGTAGCATAAAGATCAAGTCATTTCAATAGTTCAATTGCTATATGCTTTCTGATACATAGTAACCTAATTCCTTCGACCATGAGATCATGCATATCACCTTTACCAGATGGATGCTTTGATGACATCAAACACCACACCGTAGCTGGGTGGCTATAAAGGTGGCATTGAGTGTTCGGAAAGTATTGGTTGAAACACATGGATCAAGAGTGGGATTTGTACATCCATATGACGGATAGATATACTCTGGGCCCTCTCGGTGAAATGTCATCCAATTAGCTTGCAAGCATGTGACTGGCTCACAAGGGATCACATAACACGGGAACGAGAAAAGAGTACTTATCGGTAACGAGGTTGAACTAGGTATGCAGAGATACCGACGATCATAACCTCGGATAAGTAAACTATCGTGAGACAAAGGGAAATTGGTATCGTATGTAAGTGGTTCATTCGATCGCAAAGTAATCGTAGAAATATGTGGGAGCCATATGAATTTCCAGATTCCTCTATTGGTTATTGTTCGGAGAAGTGTCTCGATCATGTCCGCATAATTCACGAACCGTAGGGAGACACACTTAAGGATTCGACGTTGTTTTGAGTAGTTATGGTATTATGAGAAAGAGACCGAATGTTGTTCGGAGTCTCGGATGGGATCCGGGATATCACGAGGTGATCCGGAATGGTCCGGAGAATAAGATTCATATAAGGAAAGTCCCGTTTCGGAGTTCGGGAATGATTCCGGTGTTCTCATCGGGAATGTTCTAGAAGGTTCCGGATTGTCCGGCACTCCGGGGGGGAAGGTACATGAATGTGTCATTGAATGATTACATCATGTACTAAGTGTTCTTGCTGTTCCAAAACTTGAAAGTCAAACTGCCAGTTTGAAAGTCAAACGGCTAAAACAGGAAACTGTGGAAAACAGGAAACTGTGGGAAACAGGAAACTGTGGGAAACAAGCAAGAGGAGGTTGAAACCAACTTGGAGGAGGAGTTCCTCTCCTCCAAGCCGGCGGCCAGCCCTAGTCCGAGTTGGGGAGGGACTCCCCTCCCTCCCTGGCGCGCCTAGCCCCTCCACCTATAAAAGGAGGGGCAGGGCTTCCTCCTTGAGACACACAAGTTTCTACCTCTAATCTCCGGTTTAGAGCCATTTGGTTTAGAGCTTCTAATTGCTTTAGCCTGCGGTTTAGAGCCTTCTAATTGGTGTGTCTAATCTCTAGACCACTAATAGCCCTCTCTCATAATCCACCATACTTGCTCCGGCTTAAGGCGAAGCCCTGCGGGATTTCCCCTCTACTTCCGGTACCACGCCGTTGTGCTGCCGGAATCGCGAGGAGAGTGATACAACCTCCGCTGCCTGCTGGAACAAGGGAGAGGAAGGTCTTCGTCAAGTACCGAACGTGTGACCGACTGCGGAAGCGCTGCCGGAACGCAGCGCCGAAAGGATCGTCTACGCGATCCTGAGATCGGAAAGAGTACGACTACATCACCCACAAGAATCTGCTCTCGTTAACCGCTTTGGAATCTTCGAGGGTAAGTTCCCCTATCAACTCGTTGCTACAATCTAGTAGATAGATCTTGGCTTGTTTGTTTGTATGCGATAGAAAATTTTTGTTTTCCATGCTACGAACCCTTACAGTGGTATCAGAGCTGTGTCTATATGTAGATCTGTTGCACGAGTAGAACACAATGGTCATTGTGGGCGTTGATGCTTTTATTGTCGATTGCTTCTTGTGTACTTTGTATCTTGCGGTATGTTGGGATGAAGCGGCCCGGGCTAACCTTACATGACATCGTTCATGAGACTTGCTCCACGCTTGACATGCAACTTGTATTGCATAAGTGGCTTTGCAGGTGCCTGTTTCTCCTAGCATAGTTAAGATCCAATTTACAACGGGTGATTAACAATACTAGTATCAATGTTGTGGTTCTTGTTCGTAAGTTAGAACGACACTTATTGAAAGCCCCAAACCACGTAAAATATGCAAAGAAAGTAGAGGCGTCTAACTTTGTTTTGCAGGGGTGTGCAGTGATGTGATATGGCCATGATTGTGATTATATATGATGTATGCAATGTTCCTTATTGTAAGTTGGCAACCGGCAGGAGCCATATGGTTGTCTTTAATTTCTGTTAAGACCCGCGTGTCTAATCAAAGTAGTTGTAATAGTTGAAGCCGGTGGACGACAACCATGGAGAGGCGTCATTGACCTTGATGCAATGCCGGTGATGATGGAGATCATGTTCGTGCTGGAAGATGGAGATCGGAAGCACAAAGAAGAAAGGCCATATCATATCACAAATTATGAATTGCATGTGATGTTAATCCTTTATGCATCTTGTATTGCTTAGTAGACGACGGTAGCATTATAAGATGATCCCTCATGCACATGAATTTCAAGTCATAAAGTGTTCACCCTTGGTTAGCACCGTTGCTAAAGCTTGTTGTTTCGAAGCACCACGTGATGATCGGGTGTGTTAGATTCTGCAAGTGTATACAACGTGAGCAAGCCAGATTTGCTCATGCGGAAACTAAGGTTTGATCTTGACGAGCCTAGCACGTACAGACATGGCCTCAGGAACACGGATTACCGAAAGGTAGAGCATGAGTCATATAGTAGATATGATGAACATGTTGATTGTTCGCCATTGAAGCTATATCAACTCTCGTGATGATCGGTTTTGATGTGGTGGATTTGGTTCGTGTGATCACTAAAACAATGTGAGGGATATTGTTTTGAGTGGGAGTTCACCTAGATTAATTTAATTATTAATTAGAACTCAATTTATCATAAACTAAATCAAAGTGAAATTGCATAGTTGTTGTAGTCATTGGCATCCGTTTACCACCTTGCGCTTAGTTATAATTGAGATGATAGAACTATAGAATTCTGGTTAGTTACTTTACGAACTGGTATCGTATTGTTTTGAAGTGTTAATCTAAAGTTTAAAAGTCCTATTGCAAACTTTCAGTAAGTTCCGGTTACTCCATGAAGTTTAATAATTAGTATTAAATCAAGAGTACCAATTCCAAGTGTTAGTATATAAGTATCATGTTTGTCTCCATGATTCTTGATATTCAAAGGATTCTCTTAATATCAAGGTTATCTAGGATCTGAAAGAATTGTTTCAGAAACCATGATGTGTGGAAGATATTGTGATATCTGAAACGAAGTTTTGGTTACAACATGATAGAGTATAATATGGCAAAGTTCATGTTCTCATATTTTGATGAGAATTTGCAAAAGGTTGGAGACACTTGTTGTCCTAATCCTCCAAATGGTTTTGGATAGCAACATTATACTCATAATTCATCGTTATAAGTTAAAGTAGCTTGATCATGGACGATTCCATGATAAGGGTGAATATTTGATGTAGGTAAAATGTTTACTACACCAAGAGATTACTAAAGAAAGGAATTTGAAAGAACACCAAACATTTGATGATGGTGATCTACTTCAAAGTGCAAGTCCAAAGACATTGGTATTTAACTATACACGCTTTTGGACTATATGTCATATGTATGACTCCACTATTGATGTTGATAGATTCTTTCAAACAGAAAAGGAAATATTGAAAGAAAATCTCATAAATATATGGCAGAAAGGAAAAGACTAGAATTGTTCAGTTTAAGTATATAGATGATATATATGTTATGGCTATATTCTTTGCTTATTAAACAATGTGGTTCTTAAGTATTTAATACTGAATTTGTTGGTATGAATCGTCATACGAAACAACAGAATTCATGAACTACAGTGGCCTAAGTAATTAGCAAAAGAATATGGATGATGTTCATCGAGAACAAATAAAGGGTTATTGTGTTGCTCGTTAAACATCAAAGCTTGCCTTCAAAGATTTGTTTTATCAGGTATTATGAGAACAAAAGGGTTGTTCAAATAATTGCTGTAATCCATAAAAGATGGATGATTCACAAATCTCGTTGGAGAAATCACATCCATAAAACTAGTGCTAAAAATGTCGAAAGACAAATTGATTGAAAGATCACTTAGGAAGTGACATCGCCGTTTAAATTATAATGGAAAGAAAACATGAAGAAACTCCATGTGGATGGAATTTTGGAGTCTTCTGATTTTTGATCAAATGACGCTTGTGAAACTTTCCTAGAGATAATTGAAACTTCGTTCATAGGCCAAAAGGGAACGAATGACTAGCTTATTTGAACTTGTACATATTGTTGTACGAAGTCCATTATGTGTAGTCAAGAGCGATGAATTTCAACTTCATATGCTTTCTCCGAAAATTTGAGTGAATATATGAATATTTACTTAATAAGGATAAAGTACAAAACACTTGAAAAGTTCAAAGACTTTCAAGATGAAGTGCAAAATCATATTAACAAGAATATAAATAGTTTATGATAAAGATCATAAAGGAAGATATTTGAGTTACAAAGTTTAGCATAATACCTAAGATTTAAGGAATCGTTCCGTGGATTTGCATTTTCCCGAAACACCATAAGAGTATGGAGCGTTCGAGATATGTAATTAAACCTTGTTTGACATGGTAAGATCGAAGGTGTAATTCATAAAACTGTCATTATATTTTAAAGATTAAAAGCTTTAGTGATTACCGTTTTTCCACTGAAAAGAGCTTCATCATAATCCGTTGAAATGACACCATATCAAGTTATGGTTTGGGATAAAACCCAAGTAGTCCTTTCTTAAAACATTGGTATGCTATGCATAAGAAAGATGTGTGCAACCAAAGTCGGATGAACCTGTCTTTGTATAAATTGTTAAGTATTCCTCCATAAACACCGGAGACAAAAGTGTTTGTTGCTTAGAAACGTCAAGTTTCTTTGAGAAGGAATTTTTCGTCAAAAGTTAAGTGGGAGGACAATAGAATTTTTTATAAGGTTAAAAGAACCTTAGCTATATGTGCAGAGTTGCGCAGCGCCGAAAAGTGTTTCGGAGGCAGCAACAATGCTCATGGCTCACGTGCTTCAAAGGTTGTGGTCACGGAGATCTAAGTTCCTATTGAAACAAGTAGGTCGAGTAAACAATCAAATACCAAGATTTGAGGGTTGATCATTATTTGAGAATAATGAACGGACTACATGCAAAGAAGTGATGATGGGCCCTTACTCCGTCAAATGGCTTGAAGCCATAAAATCCGTGATAGTTCCATGCACGAGAAATCAAGTTTTGAACTTGAAGGACCCTCGAGAAAGGTGTAAGACCTTACAGTTGTGTCTGGATCTATAAAGAAATAGACATGGATGTTTTACATCTATGAAATAGTCGAAATGTTGGGAAAGAGTTTACAACAATGTTCAAAGGTTGTATATGACAAGATTTGATCTTTCATAGCGATATTTAGTCTAGACGGATTAATGTAGCGGCCACTACATATAATTCTGTTATATGGTAGTTGAATAAACAAAACAAGTTCTTCTAATAGAATTGTTACCTAGGACGTGTGCATGACACGGTCCATAGGGTTTTGTTAAATCAAAGGATGCTAAAAGTATATGCAAACTTCAATGGTTAAAGTGAGCATCGCGGAGTTGGAATCTTCACTGTAATGAAACTGTTAAACGAGTTTAAAAGTTCATCAGAGACGATGGAGATGCTTGCATTTGCAAGAAATTAAGTGGGAGCGCTAAGACATGTTTCTAATACGTTATGTGGAAGACATATTGTTGATTGGAAATAATGTATCTTTTATTAACACATATTAAGAATTTCATCCCGATGAAAGACTTAGGCAAAACCCAAATATTTGGCATCAATAGACGCTAATATGGTTATGCCAGAAGTACATAGACAAGATATTGAATGAGTTCAATATAGAAACTACAAGAAAGGTTCTTGTTGCACAAAAAGGATTGAATGAGTTCAATACTGATGATATATTCAAGTGTATTGACATTTGGTAAAGTGAAACAAATAATCAAGTATAGATTGATACTTGACGTATGAAATCACAAAGAGTATTTATATCAATCATACTGTGATATGTACAAATCCAGATATGTCCTATGCTCTAAATGTTGTGAGCATATACCAGAATGATTCGTAAGATGATCATTGGACAATAGTAAGGATATTCTTATGATCTTTTGGAAGAACTAAGAGTATAATATTTGTGGAAGTGACAAATAGATGGTTAGTTCATTCTAAAAGTACTACATTGATACTAGTTTTGTCACAAAGTACAAATTAAGTTTATCTCAATCTAAACTAAGGGTGGCACAATATAATGGAAAGTGAGTTCCATAATGGATTTGGATGAGTTCCAAAGTTAAGACATTGTGACAGATACTACAACAAAAGGCTAAGTATATGACTGCTATTATAGGAGCAAAAAGAGGGCATTTGTGTCAAGTAGTTTGTTATCAAACTAGGTGTAGTTCACAGTGGGATAATACTATGAAGATATATTGTGCGACAATATTATCAACATGTTTTAACCCCAAAGAGCTAAAGGTCACACCGAAAGACCAAATTTATACAAAGCCATCTCATTAGAGAATGAGTGATGCGTAGAGACGCACAGACATGCAATTACACACGGACCTGGAAGTGTCAGATCCGGAGATCAGTTGACCACTAGCAATCGTGTACGTACAACACTGGAAAGCCATAGGTGTTGAATACACAAAGGTTTGAAACTAGATTATTGACTCTAGTGCAAGTGGGAGACTATTGGAGATATGCCCAAGAGGCAATAATAAAGTGGTTATTATCATATCTTCACACTTATGATAAATGTTTACATACCATGCTATAATTGTATTAACCGGAAACATTAATACTTGTGTGATTTGTAAACTAAAAATAAGAGTCGCTAGTAAAGCCTCTTGTTAAACTAGCTTGTTGGTTAATATATGATCATGGTTTCCTGATCATGAACATAGAGATGTTATTAACAACAGGATCATATCGTTAGGAGAATGATATGGTGGACATACTCCTATAGATAAGCGTAGCATAAAGATCAAGTCATTTCAATAGTTCAATTGCTATATGCTTTCTGATACATAGTAACCTAATTCCTTCGACCATGAGATCATGCATATCACCTTTACCGGATGGATGCTTTGATGACATCAAACACCACACCGTAACTGGGTGGCTATAAAGGTGGCATTGAGTGTTCGGAAAGTATTGGTTGAAACACATGGATCAAGAGTGGGATTTGTCCATCCATATGACGGATAGATATACTCTGGGCCCTCTCGGTGAAATGTCATCCAATTAGCTTGCAAGCATGTGACTGGCTCACGAGGGATCACATAACACGGGAACGAGAAAAGAGTACTTATCGGTAACGAGGTTGAACTAGGTATGCAGAGATACCGACGATCATAACCTCAGATAAGTAAACTATCGTGAGACAAAGGGAAATTGGTATCGTATGTAAGTGGTTCATTCGATCGCAAAGTAATCGTAGAAATATGTGGGAGCCATATGAATTTCCAGATTCCTCTATTGGTTATTGTTCGGAGAAGTGTCTCGATCATGTCCGCATAATTCACGAACCGTAGGGAGACACACTTAAGGATTCGACGTTGTTTTGAGTAGTTATGGTATTATGAGAAAGAGACCGAATGTTGTTCGGAGTCTCGGATGGGATCCGGGATATCACGAGGTGATCCGGAATGGTCCGGAGAATAAGATTCATACAAGGAAAGTCCCGTTTCGGAGTTCGGGAATGATTCCGGTGTTTTCATCGGGAATGTTCTAGAAGGTTCCGGATTGTCCGGCACTCCGGGGGGGGGGGGAAGGTACATGAATGTGTCATTGAATGATTACATCATGTACTAAGTGTTCTTGCTGTTCCAAAACTTGAAAGTCAAACTGCCAGTTTGAAAGTCAAACGGCTAAAACAGGAAACTGTGGAAAACAGGAAACTGTGGGAAACAGGAAACTGTGGGAAACAAGCAAGAGGAGGTTGAAACCAACTTGGAGGAGGAGTTCCTCTCCACCAAGCCGGCGGCCAGCCCTAGGCCGAGTTGGGGAGGGACTCCCCTCCCTCCCTGGCGCGCCTAGCCCCTCCACCTATAAAAGGAGGGGCAGGGCTTCCTCCTTGAGACACACAAGTTTCTACCTCTAATCTCCGGTTTAGAGCCGTTTGGTTTAGAGCTTCTAATTGCTTTAGCCTGCGGTTTAGAGCCTTCTAATTGGTGTGTCTAATCTCTAGACCACTAATAGCCCTCTCTCATAATCCACCATACTCGCTCCGGCTTAAGGCGAAGCCCTGCGGGATTTCCCCTCTACTTCCGGTACCACGCCGTTGTGCTGCCGGAATCGCGAGGAGAGTGCTACAACCTCCGCTGCCTGCTGGAACAAGGGAGAGGAAGGTCTTCGTCGAGTACCGAACGTGTGACCGACTGCGGAAGCGCTGCCGGAACGCAGCGCCGGAAGGATCGTCTACGCGATCTTGAGATCGGAAAGAGTACGACTACATCACCCACGAGAATCTGGTCTCGTTAACCGCTTTGGAATCTTCGAGGGTAAGTTCCCCTATCAACTCGTTGCTACAATCTAGTAGATAGATCTTGGCTTGTTTGTTTGTATGCGATAGAAATTTTTTGTTTTCCATGCTACGAACCCTTACAGTGGTATCAGAGCTGTGTCTATATGTAGATCTGTTGCACGAGTAGAACACAATGGTCATTGTGGGCGTTGATGCTTTTATTGTCGATTGCTTCTTGTGTACTTTGTATCTTGCGGTATGTTGGGATGAAGCGGCCCGGGCTAACCTTACATGACATCGTTCATGAGACTTGCTCCACGCTTGACATGCAACTTGTATTGCATAAGTGGCTTTGCGGGTGCCTATTTCTCCTAGCATAGTTAAGATCCAATTTACAACGGGTGATTAACAATACTAGTATCAATGTTGTGGTTCTTGTTCGTAAGTTAGAACGACACTTATTGAAAGCCCCAAACCACGTAAAATATGCAAAGAAAGTAGAGGCGTCTAACTTTGTTTTGCAGGGGTGTGCAGTGATGTGATATGGCCATGATTGTGATTATATATGATGTATGCAATGTTCCTTATTGTAAGTTGGCAACCGGCAGGAGCCATATGGTTGTCTTTAATTTCTGTTAAGACCCGTGTGTCTATTCAAAGTAGTTGTAATAGTTGAAGCCGGTGGACGACAACCATGGAGAGGCATCATTGACCTTGATGCAATGCCGGTGATGATGGAGATCATGTTCGTGCTGGAAGATGGAGATCGGAAGCACAAAGAAGAAAGGCCATATCATATCACAAATTATGAATTGCATGTGATGTTAATCCTTTATGCATCTTGTATTGCTTAGTAGACGACGGTAGCATTATAAGATGATCCCTCATGCACATGAATTTCAAGTCATAAAGTGTTCACCCTTGGTTAGCACCGTTGCTAAAGCTTGTTGTTTCGAAGCACCACGTGATGATCGGGTGTGTTAGATTCTGCAAGTGTATACAACGTGAGCAAGCCAGATTTGCTCATGCGGAAACTAAGGTTTGATCTTGACGAGCCTAGCATGTACAGACATGGCCTCAGGAACACGGATTACCGAAAGGTAGAGCATGAGTCATATAGTAGATATGATGAACATGTTGATTGTTCGCCATTGAAGCTATATCAACTCTCGTGATGATCGGTTTTGATGTGGTGGATTTGGTTCGTGTGATCACTAAAACAATGTGAGGGATATTGTTTTGAGTGGGAGTTCACCTAGATTAATTTAATTATTAATTAGAACTCAATTTATCATAAACTAAATCAAAGTGAAATTGCATAGTTGTTGTAGTCATTGGCATCCGTTTACCACCTTGCGCTTAGTTATAATTGAGATGATAGAACTATAGAATTCTGGTTAGTTACTTTACGAACTGGTATCGTATTGTTTTGAAGTGTTAATCTAAAGTTTAAAAGTCCTATTGCAAACTTTCAGTAAGTTCCGGTTACTCCATGAAGTTTAATAATTAGTATTAAATCAAGAGTAACAATTCCAAGTGTTAGTATATAAGTATCATGTTTGTCTCCATGATTCTTGATATTCAAAGGATTCTCTTAATATCAAGGTTATCTAGGATCTGAAAGAATTGTTTCAGAAACCATGATGTGTGGAAGATATTGTGATATCTGAAACGAAGTTTTGGTTACAACATGATAGAGTATAATATGGCAAAGTTCATGTTCTCATATTTTGATGAGAATTTGCAAAAGGTTGGAGACACTTGTTGTCCTAATCCTCCAAATGGTTTTGGATAGCAACATTATACTCATAATTCATCGTTATAAGTTAAAGTAGCTTGATCATGGACGATTCCATGATAAGGGTGAATATTTGATGTAGGTAAAATGTTTACTACACCAAGAGATTACTAAAGAAAGGAATTTGAAAGAACACCAAACATTTGATGATGGTGATCTACTTCAAAGTGCAAGTCCAAAGACATTGGTATTTAACTATACACGCTTTTGGACTATATGTCATATGTATGACTCCACTATTGATGTTGATAGATTCTTTCAAACAGAAAAGGAAATATTGAAAGAAAATCTCATAAATATATGGCAGAAAGGAAAAGACTAGAATTGTTCAGTTTAAGTATATAGATGATATATATGTTATGGCTATATTCTTTGCTTATTAAACAATGTGGTTCTTAAGTATTTAATACTGAATTTGTTGGTATGAATCGTCATACGAAACAACAGAATTCATGAACTACAGTGGCCTAAGTAATTAGCAAAAGAATATGGATGATGTTCATCGAGAACAAATAAAGGGTTATTGTGTTGCTCGTTAAACATCAAAGCTTGCCTTCAAAGATTTGTTTTATCAGGTATTATGAGAACAAAAGGGTTGTTCAAATAATTGCTGTAATCCATAAAAGATGGATGATTCACAAATCTCGTTGGAGAAATCACATCCATAAAACTAGTGCTAAAAATGTCGAAAGACAAATTGATTGAAAGATCACTTAGGAAGTGACATCGCCGTTTAAATTATAATGGAAAGAAAACATGAAGAAACTCCATGTGGATGGAATTTTGGAGTCTTCTGATTTTTGATCAAATGACGCTTGTGAAACTTTCCTAGAGATAATTGAAACTTCGTTCATAGGCCAAAAGGGAACGAATGACTAGCTTATTTGAACTTGTACATATTGTTGTACGAAGTCCATTATGTGTAGTCAAGAGCGATGAATTTCAACTTCATATGCTTTCTCCGAAAATTTGAGTGAATATATGAATATTTACTTAATAAGGATAAAGTACAAAACACTTGAAAAGTTCAAAGACTTTCAAGATGAAGTGCAAAATCATATTAACAAGAATATAAATAGTTTATGATAAAGATCATAAAGGAAGATATTTGAGTTACAAAGTTTAGCATAATACCTAAGATTTAAGGAATCGTTCCGTGGATTTGCATTTTCCCGAAACACCATAAGAGTATGGAGCGTTCGAGATATGTAATTAAACCTTGTTTGACATGGTAAGATCGAAGGTGTAATTCATAAAACTGTCATTATATTTTAAAGATTAAAAGCTTTAGTGATTACCGTTTTTCCACTGAAAAGAGCTTCATCATAATCCGTTGAAATGACACCATATCAAGTTATGGTTTGGGATAAAACCCAAGTAGTCCTTTCTTAAAACATTGGTATGCTATGCATAAGAAAGATGTGTGCAACCAAAGTCGGATGAACCTGTCTTTGTATAAATTGTTAAGTATTCCTCCATAAACACCGGAGACAAAAGTGTTTGTTGCTTAGAAACGTCAAGTTTCTTTGAGAAGGAATTTTTCGTCAAAAGTTAAGTGGGAGGACAATAGAATTTTTTATAAGGTTAAAAGAACCTTAGCTATATGTGCAGAGTTGCGCAGCGCCGAAAAGTGTTTCGGAGGCAGCAACAATGCTCATGGCTCACGTGCTTCAAAGGTTGTGGTCACGGAGATCTAAGTTCCTATTGAAACAAGTAGGTCGAGTAAACAATCAAATACCAAGATTTGAGGGTTGATCATTATTTGAGAATAATGAACGGACTACATGCAAAGAAGTGATGATGGGCCCTTACTCCGTCAAATGGCTTGAAGCCATAAAATCCGTGATAGTTCCATGCACGAGAAATCAAGTTTTGAACTTGAAGGACCCTCGAGAAAGGTGTAAGACCTTACAGTTGTGTCTGGATCTATAAAGAAATAGACATGGATGTTTTACATCTATGAAATAGTCGAAATGTTGGGAAAGAGTTTACAACAATGTTCAAAGGTTGTATATGACAAGATTTGATCTTTCATAGCGATATTTAGTCTAGACGGATTAATGTAGCGGCCACTACATATAATTCTGTTATATGGTAGTTGAATAAACAAAACAAGTTCTTCTAATAGAATTGTTACCTAGGACGTGTGCATGACACGGTCCATAGGGTTTTGTTAAATCAAAGGATGCTAAAAGTATATGCAAACTTCAATGGTTAAAGTGAGCATCGCGGAGTTGGAATCTTCACTGTAATGAAACTGTTAAACGAGTTTAAAAGTTCATCAGAGACGATGGAGATGCTTGCATTTGCAAGAAATTAAGTGGGAGCGCTAAGACATGTTTCTAATACGTTATGTGGAAGACATATTGTTGATTGGAAATAATGTATCTTTTATTAACACATATTAAGAATTTCATCCCGATGAAAGACTTAGGCAAAACCCAAATATTTGGCATCAATAGACGCTAATATGGTTATGCCAGAAGTACATAGACAAGATATTGAATGAGTTCAATATAGAAACTACAAGAAAGGTTCTTGTTGCACAAAAAGGATTGAATGAGTTCAATACTGATGATATATTCAAGTGTATTGACATTTGGTAAAGTGAAACAAATAATCAAGTATAGATTGATACTTGACGTATGAAATCACAAAGAGTATTTATATCAATCATACTGTGATATGTACAAATCCAGATATGTCCTATGCTCTAAATGTTGTGAGCATATACCAGAATGATTCGTAAGATGATCATTGGACAATAGTAAGGATATTCTTATGATCTTTTGGAAGAACTAAGAGTATAATATTTGTGGAAGTGACAAATAGATGGTTAGTTCATTGTAAAAGTACTACATTGATACTAGTTTTGTCACAAAGTACAAATTAAGTTTATCTCAATCTAAACTAAGGGTGGCACAATATAATGGAAAGTGAGTTCCATAATGGATTTGGATGAGTTCCAAAGTTAAGACATTGTGACAGATACTACAACAAAAGGCTAAGTATATGACTGCTATTATAGGAGCAAAAAGAGGGCATTTGTGTCAAGTAGTTTGTTATCAAACTAGGTGTAGTTCACAGTGGGATAATACTATGAAGATATATTGTGCGACAATATTATCAACATGTTTTAACCCCAAAGAGCTAAAGGTCACACCGAAAGACCAAATTTATACAAAGCCATCTCATTAGAGAATGAGTGATGCGTAGAGACGCAAAGACATGCAATTACACACGGACCTGGAAGTGTCAGATCCGGAGATCAGTTGACCACTAGCAATCGTGTACGTACAACACTGGAAAGCCATAGGTGTTGAATACACAAAGGTTTGAAACTAGATTATTGACTCTAGTGCAAGTGGGAGACTATTGGAGATATGCCCAAGAGGCAATAATAAAGTGGTTATTATCATATCTTCACACTTATGATAAATGTTTACATACCATGCTATAATTGTATTAACCGGAAACATTAATACTTGTGTGATTTGTAAACTAAAAATAAGAGTCCCTAGTAAAGCCTCTTGTTAAACTAGCTTGTTGGTTAATATATGATCATGGTTTCCTGATCATGAACATAGAGATGTTATTAACAACAGGATCATATCGTTAGGAGAATGATATGGTGGACATACTCCTATAGATAAGCGTAGCATAAAGATCAAGTCATTTCAATAGTTCAATTGCTATATGCTTTCTGATACATAGTAACCTAATTCCTTCGACCATGAGATCATGCATATCACCTTTACTGGATGGATGCTTTGATGACATCAAACACCACACCGTAACTGGGTGGCTATAAAGGTGGCATTGAGTGTTCGGAAAGTATTGGTTGAAACACATGGATCAAGAGTGGGATTTGTCCATCCATATGACGGATAGATATACTCTGGGCCCTCTCGGTGAAATGTCATCCAATTAGCTTGCAAGCATGTGACTGGCTCACGAGGGATCACATAACACGGGAACGAGAAAAGAGTACTTATCGGTAACGAGGTTGAACTAGGTATGCAGAGATACCGACGATCATAACCTCGGATAAGTAAACTATCGTGAGACAAAGGGAAATTGGTATCGTATGTAAGTGGTTCATTCGATCGCAAAGTAATCGTAGAAATATGTGGGAGCCATATGAATTTCCAGATTCCTCTATTGGTTATTGTTCGGAGAAGTGTCTTGATCATGTCCGCATAATTCACGAACCGTAGGGAGACACACTTAAGGATTCGACGTTGTTTTGAGTAGTTATGGTATTATGAGAAAGAGACCGAATGTTGTTCGGAGTCTCGGATGGGATCCGGGATATCACGAGGTGATCCGGAATGGTCCGGAGAATAAGATTCATATAAGGAAAGTCCCGTTTCTGAGTTCGGGAATGATTCCGGTGTTTTCATCGGGAATGTTCTAGAAGGTTCCGGATTGTCCGGCACTCCAGGCGGGGGGGGGGGGAAGGTACATGAATGTGTCATTGAATGATTACATCATGTACTAAGTGTTCTTGCTGTTCCAAAACTTGAAAGTCAAACTGCCAGTTTGAAAGTCAAACGGCTAAAACAGGAAACTGTGGAAAACAGGAAACTGTGGGAAACAGGAAACTGTGGGAAACAAGCAAGAGGAGGTTGAAACCAACTTGGAGGAGGAGTTCCTCTCCACCAAGCCGGCGGCCAGCCCTAGGCCGAGTTGGGGAGGGACTCCCCTCCCTCCCTGGCGCGCCTAGCCCCTCCACCTATAAAAGGAGGGGCAGGGCTTCCTCCTTGAGACACACAAGTTTCTACCTCTAATCTCCGGTTTAGAGCCGTTTGGTTTAGAGCTTCTAATTGCTTTAGCCTGCGGTTTAGAGCCTTCTAATTGTTGTTCTAATCTCTAGACCACTAATAGCCCTCTCTCATAATCCACCATACTCGCTCCGGCTTAAGGCGAAGCCCTGCGGGATTTCCCCTCTACTTCCGGTACCACGCCGTTGTGCTGCCGGAATCGCAAGGAGAGTGCTACAACCTCCGCTGCCTGCTGGAACAAGGGAGAGGAAGGTCTTCGTCGAGTACCGAACGTGTGACCGACTGCGGAAGCGCTGCCGGAACGCAGCGCCGGAAGGATCGTCTACGCGATCTTGAGATCGGAAAGAGTACGACTACATCACCCACGAGAATCTGCTCTCGTTAACCGCTTTGGAATCTTCGAGGGTAAGTTCCCCTATCAACTCGTTGCTACAATCTAGTAGATAGATCTTGGCTTGTTTGTTTGTATGCGATAGAAAATTTTTGTTTTCCATGCTACGAACCCTTACAGCCATCCGACCACCCCGCCTCTGCCCGCCCCGTCGCCCGCCTCCGGCCGGCCCACGGCTGCCGCCCGTCGCCTCCTCTCCGGCCCTCTCCGGCCGACCCGCAGCCGTCCGCCTCCGCCTCCTCGCCGCGGCCGCCCGCGCCTCCACAGCCCCGTGGCACCGAGCCCGCCGTCTGCAGCCCAGCGCCACCCTCCGCGTCGGTCTGCCCCTCCCATCCTGCTTCATGGCCGTGCTCCGCCGGAGGAAGCTCAGGGTGCCCAAGGCCAAGGACATGGGGACCGTCGACGTCGTTTTCCCCAGTGCGTCCGAGACGGGAGCTGAGGCGCTCAGGCTCGCTGCCATGAAGTGGGACGGCGCCGTGTACTCATCGATTAGAATTTCTTCCGGATGCGTGCAGCCATCTTGTTCGTCCTTTTCACCAAGAAGAACCAAGTACATCTTCGACAAGACCTCCGTCTCGGGTTTTGAGCATTTTGTCATGGACACCGAAGACCGCAGATACGACAAGGACTTCCTCACGGACATCAAGCGCCAAGATCGCCTCACGGATTCCGAAGCCCGTTCCTGGATCCGATGGCCGGACCCCGAAGACTGACCCCGACGAGACCCGACGACGAACCAAGTCCGTCTACGATGAGCAAGTCGGAACCCCAAGGTCGTCAACACGGACTCGGAGGATCCCCGGACACCGAGACCCCGGTGCGACAAGTACTCCTTCCCGGACGCCGAGCTCGCCGAGAACCCGGATGCGACAATATCAACTTCCCGTTGACCAAGACCGACCCCGTCGAACCCTGAGACCGACCCCGAACCCCGGAACCCCAAGTTCGTCGAGACCCCCTAATGTGTGAACCCCTTCCCGAAACCCTATTTTATAATATAATCCAACTTGTTGCATATTGAATCATTCATGTTGCATGCATCCTTGTCTGTGGTTTGGGGGCACAATCCAACTTCTTGCCGATTTACCTCATAAATAAATATGGGGCCCATATGCGGACAAATCTAGTCTTATATTGGCCTCATTTAAATTGGTGCATCGAACCGGTACTATCTTTTGCCATGCTCAAACAACATTTAATTTGCGGGGTAGATAAACAACTTGAACCATATAATCATTTGTCGGGACCTCGGTTCCACTTAATATGACCTAATTGCATCGCACCTTTGCCATGTCATACATCATACATGCATCATGCCCGATCTTTTGCCGTAGTATTAAATATTGCATCCGGTGTTTATTCTAGCGTTTTGCTTCTTCGCGGATAAGGCCGTTGAGTTGATGCGAGTGTCGACCCGATCTTCGGTTGAACCTTCGGCAATGTTTTCAGGCGAGCATCTCCCCCTTTCTACCTATCTTACTTTTATAGTATTTATTCCCTCCTGTTGATCTATTGCTATCTGTGTTGCGATGCTCTAGTTTTCGTACCCGAGATATCCCTTGCCGCCTTATATTGCCTTGGACACCTCCTATTACCTGTTGTTTGGTAGATAGTTGGACTTGCGCGTCGTAGTCGATTGCTCAAGTGCTGTTGCGTGTCGTCAAGTGCCACAGTTGTTGGTGTATGGCCACATGTTGATGTTGGAGATGATCATGGCTTTACTTATCGTTCACTTTAATTCCTGTTTAACAACTAAAATTGAAGTAAGTAAGCAGAGGCATCGTTGGGTGATAGATAACATTTGGTTTCTGACCGCCCACTTGTGTCCCGTAGGACCCCGAGTGCTTGATACCTGTTCCTTGATTTATCGCGCTATCCACATACGGGGAATTATGGGCCCCCCTTAGCCAGAGCTTGATTCAGTCTTATTTCTTGGGGCCACAAACTAGTTTGAGGTTTTATTTACGATCCTGTACTTATGCCATGTTTTACTGCTTTATTTACGATTGTGCGAGGAGCACACTGTACTGTTTAGGATCGGGACACGTTTTCGCGGTGTCGACAAGCCCAGTTTTGGGTTCCCAGTCGTTCACAACCGTCCACCCAAACCTCGGGTCCGTCTCGGAGCTAGCTTACTTCGTTGCGGGTGTACTCCAAGGGGTGGCCCCCTGAAATATTTCTGAATCCTGTGATTGCTTTGTCGTGAAAGCCTCGTTGGGTTTTGATTTGGTTTTTCCGAGGTCGATCGTGTGTGTGTTGCTATTTGTGCACCCCGGCCGGGTTAAAACTTTCTGAAAGCCGTGTCCACGGTTATGGACGACTTGGAGCACAGTATCTCGACCATAGACAAGCATAACTAAAGTAGTGCTATAAATTTGACTTTATAATGACTAGTAATCAGCTTCACTATAATGGAATGGCTAAATAATACTGGCCACAATTGCTTGCTTCGGGTGTCGCTTGCGACCATGGTACCTGACTAGTAAGTATTGCAACTACAACGGAATGGATAAATAAAAGTACCAACAACTGTTGGGTTTTGGGATATCTCATGCTATTTGTATCTGACTAGTAAGTGTTGCCACTACAACGGAATGGTTAACTAAAATTGCCCACTTCTTATTTAATCAGGATGATTATCTATACCTGACTAGTAATTGGTGCAACGATAACTGAATAAATAAAACTGCCAACTGTGTGAGTTCCTCGGTTGACTTCCTCGTTTGGTCTCGAGGGGGGAAACACCAGGATGGGTTTATTTGATGTTAGAATCAGGTTGGATCCGAATAGGTCTTTCTTACCCCTCTCTGATAGCCGCCAGTTGTATCGAGTCTCTATAGGTTGTTTACTGCATGCCGCCGCTGCCGCTTCAGTCCACCATACCTATGTAGGCGAGGACCGCCGAATTCTAGTCTCTCCGTGTACTGGCCTCAGTACTGACGCTCCTCTTTTTCCTTTGCCCTTTGTCGGCACCCCTTTTGTTTAAGCAGGTTTTGAGATCGACGCCGTTAGCAGGGTTACCCTTCCGGCTTGGCCTGGGCAGGGTTATGGACGCCATTGGTTATTCTTCAGGGCTCTTAGCCCCATTTGCATCTTGTCCGTAGTCGGACGCTGTATCATTTTTAAGGTGATTTGGATCTTTGTACCGTATATCTGTATTCTTGACTCATTGAGTCGCTGTTATATATATCTGTTCTGTGGGTCCCATCGAGGACTGTTGTGTAATGTTATTACTTCGTTTTCCACCCACACGAAAGTGCCTGGTGGGCACCTTTGAATCGTTTCTATGCGGGTTTGGCGGGTTTCGCTAAAACTTGCATAGGTCCGATTCTGAGGGTGTTACATACATTAATCTGAGTGCATCAAGCTATTTTCTGGCACCGTTGCTGGGGAGGATAAGGACGTATTCACAAGGGGAGTCCTTCACAACCTTTCTCTTTACTTTTTTTTTTGTTTTTCTTAGTTTCTTTTGCCTTATTTTGTTTGCCTCTTTATATTAAAAACACAAAAAAATAGAGAGCTCTATACTATTTATCTTGAGTTAGGACATGACATGTTTGAAGAGAAAAATGATAAACCTTTTGAGCTTTATTTGCATGCTAATAGTAATGATATTAGTATGAATTCTTTGAACACCATTATTGCCAATGCTATGGAAACGTCTAAGCTTGGGGAAGCTAGTTTTTATGGAAATGATCTTTTAAGTTCCCCAGCTTTGGAAGATAGCTATTCTATTGCTTATGATGATACTATACCTCCAATGTATGATGATTACAATGATGAATATGATATTTTAAATCCACCTACTATTGAGGAGAAAATTAATTGTGATTACAATATGCCTGCTATATTTGATGATTATGGTGATGAGAATAATAATGATAGCTATTTTGTTGAATTTGCTCCCACTACAATTAATAAAAATGACTATGCTTATGTGGAGAGTAATAATCATTTTATGCATGTGGCTCATGAAAAGAATGTTATATGTGATAGTTATATTGTTAAATTTATTCATGATGCTACTGAAAGTTATTATGAGAGAGGGAAACATAGTCTTATGTATCTCAACAATATTAAGTTTCCCCTCTTTATGTTGAAAACCTTGAAGTTGCACTTGTTTTGCTTTCCTATGCTTGTTGCTTTGTGCTTCTTTGATTTATTTTCTTACAAGATTCCTCTGCATAGGAAGTGGGTTAGAATTAAATGTGTTTTGAATTTGCTTCTTGATGCTCTCTTTCACTTCAATTCATCTTTCTTATGTGAGCATCTTCTCAAACTATCCTGTCTAACTTAAAGGAGTTAAAGAAAAGTACTTATTGGGAGATAACCCAAAAGTTTTCTTGAGTCTTGGAATTTATTACTTCATTAATGACCTCTCCTTATCGTTTTTATTTGCTTTTTTAGCCAACAATAACCTCTAATGAGAGGGAACTAAGATTTGGGGAGTTGCTATCCCGAAAACAGATTTTTGTGCTCCACCATAAAAATTCGTGTAAAATCTTGTCACATCCCAAAATTCTCCTAATTTTGGAATGTGAAATAAATAAATAAGTTTGATTGATTGTTTGACTATGTTGAAAATTCTCAAAGAGAAGAAACTTTTTGAATAGAAAATCCTCTCAACCTTGAATTCAAAATCTTATATTCTTTTGTTTTGACCTAAGTAGCCATATAGGAAAAAGGGCATGGATTGATTATGGATTGTAGAACTGGTGTGCAAGATTTCAAATTAAAATCATGAAGCATTCATAAGCATTTCATTACATCCATGCAAAGTTCTCACAAACTGAATCCAAATCCTGGTATCTAAATCCTATAGTTGATTCGCCAAAATGTTTCTAAAGGTAATTTAATTGACTTTATAAAACCCACTGTTGTTAAGGCATAAATTATTGATAATTATAGCCTAAAGAGATCCAATTAATACTACAAAATTTTAGAAACAAAATTGAGTTTATTTGGAGCTAGTATGAAAAAGTTATGGAATAAATACAAACAAATAAAAATATAAATAAAATGGAATATACAAGGATTTATAAATCCACTACTTCCAAACTAGTAAAAAGATTACAAATTTGATCCTACAATGATCTATTCGATTTTAGAAAAATTTAGAAACAAGAATCGTTTGGAGTTCGTATGCAAAAGATATAAGGAAAACAAGTAAATAGAAAAAAGAAGAAAAAAAACCTAACCGGGCCGGCCCAGCAAGACCGATCGAACCAACCAGCCAGCGTACGTGGCCAGGATTGTTTAAAAAGCATGCAGAACGAGTTTTGTCAAACCTATCTTTATTCAAACACTCGTAACTTTTAATCTATAACTCCAAATCGACTTCCGTTTGTTTCTACTTGTTCCCTACTCCAACATCTATCTCTACAACATCCTAAATCTCCATATAAACTCGTGGAGCTACAGCTGTACGAGTTTCTTTCCTCGAAATCCCGAATCTACACATGCCCGAATCTTATTTCGCTTTTTAACCCATCTAGACTTCATCGTTTGTCTTTGGTCAAAAAACGAAAGTTGTAGGAATCGTTGAAATATTTCAATCCCGACAAACATCACCTCTTTTCATCCACCACAGCCGGAGAATTTTGTATCGCAATATTTCCGATCTTACGGTGTAAATCCAAGATGTACTCACGCTCGTTTCTTCAAATACAAATTCCTTTGGTGAGAAGGTAGGAATAATGATTCCCCACAACTTTCATGTTCTGAGTTTTTCAATTTGACCTACGGATTTGTCTCTCTAACACAGATCTATTTCTTGTCTATTCTAAGCCAAAATCGGGTCAATATCTTCTTCTAGCCACCGGATCCTATCCAGACGGTCGAGATCCAATCAAACCGATGCGTGCCATGCCGTCATCCCGGTCAGCTTCCTCATCAATGCCACATCAACGTCAGGTTAACATCTGGTCCCAGTCAGCATGCAAAGTCAACCTGTCCAGTCAGCGGAATATTCTCTGGAATATTCCGTTCGAATTTAAAATTGCATATTATAGGTCTAACTTGTAAAATTCATTAGAAATTTATACCACGTCCAAAAATTGCGTATAATATATCAAATTGAATATAATTTTACGTAGAATCATCTTATCAGAATAGATCCAACTTTTACTGTACGTAGTTACTACAGTAATTTAATTAGTTTTAATGGTCTTTTAGGTTAATAAATTCATAGAAAATTATTTGTAACTCCGAAAAATATGAACAATATATCAAATTGAAGCTACTGTAATGTACAATAATAATATCTGGTTGGATCTAGCCTTTGCGGATTATTAACCTGTAGAAATTTAATTAGTTTTAATGGCTTTATAAATCATTAAATTCATAGTAAATTAATTGCTTGTCACAAAAATATAAATGATATACCGATGGAAATCTGGTTCTATGTAGATCATCAATATGCAATTAGTTCAGCCTTTGACTGTAAGGTTTTGCTGTGAAGATTTAAATGGTTTAATGGCTTATTTAGAGAAATAACTTCATAAGAAAATAAATACTATTCAGAAAATTACAAATAATATGTCCCTGAAATCACAATTCCGTGGAGATTACAGATATAATTTTAGTTTGATTTTTAGACAACAGAAACTATATGAATCATTTAAAACCATTAAACACTATTTAAATTATACAAAAAGATCTATAACTCCGATTAGGGTGAATCCAAGTGCTAAGGTTTTGTATTGACAATATCTATAAAGAGAAATTGCATGACAAATTATTTGGTACTGTTAAAACAGAAATTCATACAGAAATATTTAAACCCATTGAAATAGTGTTTCAATCATAAGAAAATATCTATAACTCCTTTTTAGGTGATTCAAATTGCCACTGTCTCTAAATTTCATTACCTCTATCCAGTAGCATCTAGTTCACAATTTAATACTACATAAACATATTTAGTTCAATTAAAGTGGTATACACCATATTAAATCGATACAACTTTAGTAATAAAAGCTTTAGTGCATTAAATGATTTTCCACATGCATCATGTAATCTAACTATGTTCATAACTAAAGTAACAACCTTTGTGACTTATTAAATTGTCATGCATGCATTTGTTGTATTTGTCTGATCTCTATGTGCTATTGTTTATGTTGTATGCAATTGTTTGATCGATAGATTGCGAGGAGTGCAACGTGTGTGATTGCAACTACTATGATTGCAAGTATTGTGGTTATGACGAGAGCAACCATTATATCTATGAAAATTGTGAGAATTATCTAATCGACTACATCTACAACAAAGGCCACTGGTGCTATCTTGGTCATAAATGTCCTATTGTTTTCCTATGCATTATAGATGTTTTTTTTGTAGAATTGCATATGTAGGAATTGATGTGTATATGCTATGCTATATCCCATATTATTCCCTAGCATTCCTTGTTTATGAGCCACCGTTGGTAGATGTGCTTAGCCATGCTATGATGAACGAGGGCTGGGTTACATCACTGAAGTTGTTTCTAAATGTGTTGATTTGCGAAAACTAAAACAACTTAATCAATGAATCTCCCGGGTGTGATGGGATTGATAATTTTTTTAGGTATCATTGCGGAAAGGCAGCCAGGACACTGAGAAATGATTGGTTTCTTTGTTTGGAAGCTTTCGTGTGCAACCATGTGCCAATAATGAAATGGGCGGTTGGCTGAACTCAGTAGGTTGTGGTAACTCGAACCCGTGTATCCAGAGATGTAGATAGTGTAGGTTGGACTGGTGCGCGTTGGGATTAGGGAGCTACTTCCCGAACGGTTCCTTCTTGGACTTCTCCCTATCATCACCCAATATGAGAGTGGTGGTACGAGCTGGGCTGACCAAGTCACATGGGTAAAGTGTACTAACCCCTGCAGGGTGTATAAACTAAGTTCTTAGCCGTGTCCCCGGTTATGGACAATTTGAGCGACCGATACTGATGCTATGATATTTCTCGCTCATCCTTATTTCTTAATTACTTAAAAGTTGTTGGGTGAACATAATTGGGTAGGAGCAACTAGGAGTGAACCAGAGTGTCCTATTTATCGTATTGGAAAACTACTTTGTTACAAATGTTAGGATAAAACTGTTTCTTTATGCAAATGAGCCTGAACTCCACTTGGCCAAATAAGCATGTAGTTGATAGATCTGTTGTTAACCACTTTAGCCTACTTGCCATACATTCAATGTATTGACCATTCGTCGCTGCAACCTTTCATGTTGTAGGTTATATCATATCTAAGTGATCGTTCATAGGTCGCGAGACTCCACTCAACAATTGTTCACCTGTGGCACATTTGAAGGATGGAGATCTACCTTGTATTTGTTTTCCGCTGTGTACTTGAATAAATAATGTAAATTCTGGATCATATTCGTTGTATTTATGATGCACAGTTATATTTGATATCATTTTGTACTGTGTGTGCCAGTGAACCGATTCAGAGATTGGCACTATACACATGAACTCAGCCTTATCAGGCGAGGGTGTTACAAGATGGTATCAGAGCTGTGTGTTGACTGTAGGATCGTGACCTTATAAATGGATTAGCAATAGAAGACCTCTATTAGGAGAATAGACATATTTTCTACTTATTAGAGTTCTTATAATCCTTATCTATCTTTTCTAGAACCTCTTCCTATTCAAATATTTATAGTTGTCCATTCTCATGATACCTATATGAGAGTTAGCTAAGTAAAAGAACAAATAGTATGACATAAATAAACATCTCATCAAGTTTGGTTAGGTCTGGACCACCATATTTTATCTCTTTAGGAGATCATCGCTATCGTGTTAGCATATTGTTCTTACCAACTTATGTGGTATGACAATATAGGTTGCTTGCTTGTTTGTACTATACCATATTGTATGATGCCTTGTTTAGGATCTGTTGTTTAGAAACTCTAAAGTTGCTGGAGTTTTCGCGTGGTTTTAAAATTATTTTAATGGTGTGAATTGATTGAAATTCGTGGAATTACTACTGTAGTTTTCTGCCTGACCTGTCGTACCGAGAGATTTTTCATATTTTATTGGTAACTCAGAAAAATCTCAAAAAATAGGATCTGGAGCGTAATTACCTATAGTATACGCACAAAAATTGGCTAAAATTCCTGATGCGCTTAAGCCCGTCAGAAAAATTCGTGAAGTCTGATGTACCGTTTTGACAGATTTTATTTATTGCTTATATGTTGCTCTATTTTACTCTAGTATTGTTCCCAATGCTTTCAAACTATTTTGTGGTTATATACTACTAAGTTTAGACCTCTGTATTATTTTTATGCAAGTGTTTGATTGTGTGTTGATCGCCTATGATTGTTTCCTTGTTTGTGACATTGATTGCTTCATATAGTTATGGGTAGGATTATTTTCTTAGTCGTTTCTTTCCTATAGAATCTATTCTTCCCTATCTTGAACCCTTGGAGATATAATGATGTGTTAAGTGGAAGGTTTGACAACACAATGCATTTAGGAAGGAGAAAGCTTTATCTAATAGAAAAAAAGAGATGTGGGAGTATGAAGTGTTGAAATGATGTTATGTAGTACATTACGCAACCTGAAAGTTGAAGTATCGATAGTTTAGTTTTAGTAGTAGCTTTGTTGATTGAATACATGGGAGTATACATAGAGCATTAGTTCGTGCCCATGGAAAGATTCTTCAAGGCAAGTGAGAATGCCCGAGGGATAGAAAAACGTGATTCACCTATCCTCATACAGGGTAATGATTTGGGTGCAGGATGGATTGATCACCATTCCTACTACTCTTATTATTCGCTCTTGTACTGTTGGCTTTGCAAATCTTGAGTGCCCTTTTCAACCTTAGCAGAGAGTCGATGTTGAGCCTAAACCCTAGAATGGTATATTATTACACCCTTATAAAAGCACCCAGTGCTTAGCGTAGGAATGTACGGTAAGGATGAATCCCAACCGTGAATTATGGGCACCTGAAGCGTTCCCTATTTGCCCACCATGAGAGTTTTGCTAGTTTAAGAAGTGCTTTCTCGGAAACTATCAATCATGATGTTTAGAATGTTCTAGAGACATTGTGCCAATAAAAGTCTAAATGAGAACCAATCTGAGCTAAGTGAATCCTCGAGAAATGACCTAGTCAATTTTATTTTAAGGGCCGTAGCATCCTAATGGATACTGAACCTTTCTTTCTTTCTAGCCTTCCCAAATCTCGAGACGAGATTTCTTTTAAGGGTGGTAGTCTGTCACATCCCAAAATTCTCCTAATTTTGGAATGTGAAATAAATAAATAAGTTTGATTGATTGTTTGACTATGTTGAAAATTCTCAAAGAGAAGAAACTTTTTGAATAGAAAATCCTCTCAACCTTGAATCTAAAATCTTATATTCTTTTGTTTTGACCTAAGTAGCCATATAGGAAAAAGGGCATGGATTGATTATGGATTGTAGAACTGGTGTGCAAGATTTCAAATTAAAATCATGAAGCATTCATAAGCATTTCATTACATCCATGCAAAGTTCTCACAAATTGAATCCAAATCCTAGTATCTAAATCCTATAGTTGATTTGCCCAAATGTTTCTAAATGTAATTAAATTGACTTTATAAAACCCACTGTTGTTAAGGCATAAATTATTGATAATTATAGCCTAAAGAGATCCAATTAATACTACAAAATTTTAGAAACAAAATTGAGTTTATTTGGACCTAGTATGAAAAAGTTATGGAATAAATACAGACAAATAAAGATATAAATAAAATGGAATATACAAGGATTTATAAATCCACTACTTCCAAACTAGTAAAAATATTACAAATTTGATCCTACAATGATCTATTCGATTTTAGAAAAATTTAGAAACAAGAATCGCGTCGTTTGGAGTTCGTATGCAAAATATATAAGGAAAACAAGTAAATAGAAAAAGAAAAAAAAACCTAACCGGGCCGGACCAGCAAGACCGATCGAACCAACCAGCCTAGGATTGCTTTAAAAAGCGTGCAGAACGAGTTTTGTCAAACCTATCTCTATTCAAACACTCGTTACTTTTAATCTACAACTCCAAATCGACTTCCGTTTGTTTCTACTTGTTCCCTACTCCAATACCTATCTCTACAACATCCTAAATCTCCATATAAACTCGTGGAGCCACAGCTATACGAGTTTCTTTCCTCGAAATCCCGAATCTACATATACCCGAATTTTATTTCGCTTTTTAACCCATCTAGACTTCGTCGTTTGCCTTCGGTCAAAAAACGAAAGTTGTAGGAATCGTCAAAATCTTTGAATCCCGACAAACCTCACCTCTTTTCATCCACCATAGCCGGAGAATTTTGTATCGTAATATTTCAGATCTTACGGTGTAAATCCAAGATGTACTCGCGCTCGTTTCTTCAAATCCAAATTCCTTTGGTGAGAAGGTAGGAGTAATGATTCCCCACAACTTTCATGTTCTGAGTTTTTCAATTTGACCTACGGATTTGTCTCTCTAACACAGATCTATTTCTTGTCTATTCTGAGCCAAAATCGGGTCAATATCTTCTTCTAGCCACCGGATCCTATCCAGACGGTCGAGATCCAATCAAACCGATGCGTGCCATGCCGTCATCCCGGTCAGCTTCCTCATCAACGCCACGTCAACGTCAGGTCAACATCTGGTCCCAGTCAGCATGCAAAATCAACCTGTCCAGTCAGCGGAATATTCTCTGGAATATTCCGTTCGAATTTAAAATTGCATATTATAGGTCTAACTTGTAAACTTCATTAGAAATTCATACCACGTCCAAAAATTGCGTATAATATATCAAATTGAAGATACTTTTATGTAGAATCATCTTATCAGAATAGATCCAACTTTTACTGTACGTAGTTACTGTAGTAATTTAATTAGTTTTAATGGTCTTTTAGGTTAATAAATTCATAGAAAATTATTTGTAACTCCGAAAAATATGAACAATATATCAAATTGAAGCTATTGTAATGTACAATAATAATATCTGGTTGGATCTAGCCTTTGCGGATTATTAACCTGTAGCAATTTAATTAGTTTTAATGGCTTTATAAATCATTAAATTCATAGTAAATTAATTGCTTGTCACAAAAATATAAATGATATACCTCTGGAAATCTGGTTCTATGTAGATCATCAATATGCAATTAGTTCAGCCTTTGACTGTAAGGTTTTGCCGTGAAGATTTAAATGGTGTAATGGCTTATTTAGAGTAATAAATTCATAAGAAAATAAATACTATTCAGAAAATTACAAATAATATGTCCCTGAAACCAAAATTCCGTGGAGATTACAGATATAATTTTAGTTTGATGTTTAGACAACAGAAAACTATATAAATCATTTAAAACCATTAAACACTATTTAAATCATACAAAAAGATCTATAACTCCGATTAGGGTGAATCCAAGTGCTAAGGTTTTGTATTGACAATATCTATAAAGAGAAATTGCATGACAAATTATTTGGTACTGTTAAAACAGAAATATTTAAACCCATTGAAATAGTGTTTCAATCATAAGAAAATATCTATAACTCCTTTTTAGGTGATTCAAATTGCCACTGTCTCTAAATTTCATTACCTCTATCTAGTAGCATCTAGTTCACAATTTAATACGACATAAACATATTTAGTTCAATTAAAGTGGTATACATCATATTAAATCGATACAACTTTAGTAATAAAAGCTTTAGTGCATTAAATGATTTTCCACATGCATCATGTAATCTAACTATGTTCATAACTAAAGTAATAACCTTTGTGACTTATTAAATTGTCATGCATGCATTTGTTGTATTTGTCTGATCTCTATGTTCTATTGTTTATGTTGTATGCAATTGTTTGATCGATAGATTGCGAGGAGTGCAACGTGTGTGATTGCAACTACTATGATTGCAAGTATTGTTGTAACATCCCTAAAATCATGATTTCAAAGATTGCATATCATTCATGCATGCATATAGAATTGAGATCAATTTCAAACTCATTTCAAGAAAATAGAAGCACATAGTGCTATCATTTTATGTGAGCAAACTTCAATCAAATGCCATCCCCATTTGAGAACTTGGGTGTTTTAAATCAAATGCCAAGTCTCGGTGACCTCTACCTAGCGGGCCTCCCCTATTAGATAGCTTGTGATGCCCTCGTTCGAACGCGCTAGTTCTCGTAGCCCAGCGCGCCCACTATCGCCGGCCCTGCCGTTGTCTGGAAGGCCACCGCCGGCGTGACGTCGTGCTGATGTCACCTGTGCGTCATCTACGCGTGGGTCAGCTCTTGTCAAACCTAGGGTGGGTCCCCCTCCACCAGCATGGACGCTGACCTGGCCCTAGGCCCAACCGTCAGCGTCTCTGGTAAGCCTCTGCCCTGGTGAGAAACCACCTAGGTTCCCTGGTGACGTGAGCCTGGCATAGTAAATGTTTTAATATGGTTTAATAAATACAGAAAATGCTATAAAACTTTTAAATTCAATATCTAATTAATTATAAGTCAAAAAATATGTATAATATATCAAAATATTCAGAAAAAATGAGAACTATCTGTTAGAGCTCTAGTTATGCATTGTTAAGCAACTTACATTACAAGTATAAGTATAACAACAATACAACCCCTCTCATATGCTTTTGGAGTTTTCCCGAGTTAGGGTTTACACCCCTCGGAAAACCGTTTAAACTTTCAAGCATGATTTGGGGTTTCATTACAATGCAATTTAACTTGCCATATCATCATTCTTGTTTGAGCATTGCATCAATGCCATGTGTTGATTGTTTCCCTTTCTTTCCAGTATTTGGTTCTTCTTCTGTAGAATACGATATCGAGATCGATATCGAGGAGCAAGATCAACACCGTCGAAGATCGAAGATCAAAGATCAATACTTGACCAACTGTAATCAAGTCAAGTACAAGGGTTCCAAAGATCTTATTTCTTGTTATCAACAGACAAAGACAATCATATCCCCACCATGATATAATCCTATGATTTCAAAAGCATTTCTATTACTGCCATGATGCATACGATTCTACTGTGGTCTTTTATCGAAAGATAGAGTATCCTATTTTTTGCATTACTCCCTTTGAGTTTATATTACCTGATCCATTGCTCCTAGCATAACTAGGTTTGGCTTATGTGCACTGCTAGAGCTTATATATGTGTCCTGGTTAGCCATGCATATCTATCAGTGTTGGTTCATCCAGATGATGTATCAGATGCAGGTAATCTAGTATGAAAGGAGAACGTGATGAGATGAGATCAGAGGTGATATGAGATTAAGCATGCTAATGATTATATGAGAGTCCATGGTGGGATGTCGTTTTCTAGTCCCATGCTCGCCACCACTAGGATCCGAGTTCTTGCCTTTGGACCAAGACGAGCGTATAGCCACACGGGGTTTATGGGGATCCCTTGATACTAACTTGCCTAGTAGATTATATAAGTCACATAGTTCGGGCGTTCCATTCGACATGCATTCTAGATCTTCTCGAAGGCGGTGAAGGAGGTGCATTCATAACATGTAGGTAAGTATGGCCGAGGTTGCTTGGGGTGGATGGAGACCCTGGTGAACCAACCTTGCCTTCATCTCTAGGGACCGGCTTCGGGATTTGACCCATTACGACGGAACAATCCTTAGGTCTAGACTCATGGTCTCGGCGAAAGCAAGGTAAAGGTCGTGTCTAACCACCCTCTGTCGGCCTTCCAAGGAAGAGATCTCATCATTGTGGCATTAAGAGAAGGTTAATATGTGTGGGTAAAGTTGTACACCCCTGTAGGGTTAAATCTTTTTGAAAATCCGTGTTCACGGTTATGAACGCTTGGTGACCGAATTGTAAGATCATAGAAAATAATAACCTAATCATAAAACTTGCCAGAACAACGTGTGCTAAAGGATGCTTCCTCATGGGTACGAGGGGGTGATCCTAGATAGGGTTTAGATGATGATGACTTTATGGATATCAAAATATGATGATCAATATTTCGGAGATGTCGCTCTCTTATCCCCTTTTAAATACTCTAATTACACGAGTTTCCTCTCCCTCTTGTTTTATAAACAAAGATGGCTTTATGCAAAACAACTCCACCAGCCATAAGTATTGCGGAGTACACCATGTACTCACCCTTGCTTTGTTGATACTTTTGGTAGAGTAAGTGTTCCCCTAAAGACGTGTTCTGTTCGACATCGAAACTGATGAGTAGCTTGGGGTTCCCGGCCGGCAGCCTGGAATCTATGGGCTGGGACGTCATCATTATGCTTCAGTCCTCTTAGGCCATTTGTTAAGTTTGCTATACTTAATAGAATAAATTGCCTTTCTTTGTTTGGTGTTTGTGGTCAGTGACCTCTACTTGTAATATTTTGGTTCTTTGCTTAGTTATGAGCTTGCTATAATAATTTTTGTGTCGTAGGATCACTGATGTTTTACTGATTGTTCACTGTATATCCTCGAGCTCAAGGTTACGCTTATGTGAGACGGAGGTCTTTGATTTGTTTAGCCTTGATCCCGTGGGTGTCACAGGTTTTGGTATCAGAGCAGTACCGACCATAGGAAAACCTCGCTATTGGTTGATGTTGAGTCTAGTGTTTGTGAAAACTATTTCAAAGATGAAAAGTATTTGTGAAAAATCTAGTATGATTCTTTTACTCCTTATCTAGTTTCGCACTAGCTCTGGGTTATCTTATCTGATGTTGACTTTGAAAAAGTTTTGATATCTCTTCTAGAATTTCAAAGCTTAGGTGCCTTTTGGGCATGTCGTTTCTAAGCCAGTTGACCTAGTGTTGAGTTCTATGGAGTCGTGTGTGTTGTGAATTCCTTGTTCCCCTCTGTTCCTATTCATCTGATAGATTTATTTCTATCATGATCTCTCTATCTTTTGGGCCACAATATTAAATTGTCGGTTCCACATTGTTCTGCTCTAGGCTTCGAGGTTTCCTTTCGCCTCGTGTGCCTTCATTTCTTTTGCTTGGGTACTTCAGAAGTTGTTTCTTATCTTGTAAGCTACCTCATGGTTATTACCTTGTAGTGTATGCTATGTCACTCAAGTAGTGGTTAATTCTTTCTCTGGTTTTAACCCTTGGACTTGAACCTAAGATCCATGATTATGTTGGATTCTGGTGTTCTGAATCTTGTATATGACAATGACCTTTAGCCCAAGATACATTCCTTTGACCCCTGTAGTTAATGTTCACACATTACCTCAGGATGGCTGGAACTACAACCTGATACGCCCGAAACGTATCTATAATTTTTGCTGTTACATGCTTGTTTAGTATCTACTTTGCTTTGCTTTATCTACACTTTGAGGTGTTTTTATATGTTTTTCTGGACTAACCTATTAACAAAATGCCACAGTGCCAGTTGCCTGTTTTCTTCTGTTTTTGGTTCCAGAAAAGGCAGAAAATCAATCTTCTCGGAATTGGACGGGACAAAATCTAACCAAAGTGAATATTTTACCGTGGGGAACACGGATCCAGAATACGAGACGGAGGGGAGCCACTAGGGGGCCACACCCCTGGCCGTGGCCCTAGGCCCAGCCCATGCTGGGGGGAGGTGTGGCCGCCCTGGCTTCCCCCTGCCTCGCCTCTTCTCCTACAAAGACCCCCCAATACCAAAACCCTAAGAACCCGATCAGTATTCCACGAAACCGTCTATACCCGCCGCCACCATCGTCTGCAGGAGGGGAGATCATCCTGGAAGCCTTCTTCTTCATCATGCCAGCCTCCAGTATGAAGTATGAGTAGTTCCACCTAGGACTACGGGTCCATGTAGTAGCTAGATGGCTGTATCTCCTCCTTTGTGCTACCATATTTAGATCTTGTGAGCTCCGTTCATGATCAAGATTATCTATTTGTAATCATGCATGTTGTGTTTGCGGGTATCCGATGGATATTGAGATTACTATGTAAGATTGATTCATGGTTTTTTCTTATTGATTCTATCATTACTATGTTGTTTGAGACCTTGCATGATCTCCGTTTCTATTAGCTATCTTGGCCAAGTAGATGCTAGTGACTCCAAGAGGGGGTATTTATGCTCCATAGTGGGTTCATGCCTCTATTTAATCTAAGGGAAGTGACAAAAATCTCTAGGGTTGTAGATGTGTTGTTGCCACTAGGGAGAAAACAACGGTCTCTTGTTCATGGAACAAGTGGATTTTTTACCTTACACACTTTGCTTAAAGCAGTTATCTATTGATTGCAACTTAATACTGGGGGGGGGGGGGTCAGATGATAACCTGAAGGTGGATTACTAGTCATAGATGCAGTTGGATGGCGGTCTATGTATCTTATTGTATTGCCCAATCGAATCTCATAGTATCATGAATGTCTAGTATTGCATTGTTGTGCCTTGATTAGTCCTGTCAATTGCCATGCTGTAATTTGTTTACCCAACATTACATGTTTGTTTATCTTAAGGAGAACACCTCTAGTGAACTATGGACCCCGGTCCAATCTTTAACATTGATACATCGTCCACTATTACTGTTTACCTTTCTGCAAACCACTATTACCTTCCACACCATACAGTTAACCCTATGTTTTCAGCAAACCGGTGAGATTGACAACCTCATTGTTTGTTTGGGCAAAGTCTTGAGTTTGTGTTGTGTAGGTTTCCAAGTTGCTAGAAACACCTTTGAGTCATTTCCTTCCTCCTACTGGTTCGATAACCTTGGTTTATTTCTAAGGGAATACTTGTTGCTTTGCTCATCATACCTTCCTGTTGGGGTCTCCCAATGAAGCTCTACATTGTGGCATCCCGCAAAACCACTACTAGAAAATCGCGTTGTTTTTGTGCATTGCATCATCATGACCGCATGCTCATGTCATCATGCCACATTGCATTTGAGCATCGTCATCATCTTGCATTTGCTTGCATAAAACTATTTGCAGAAAAACCTATTTTTGTTTTCTAAAACGCTCCATCTTTGTTCAAACGCAAAACCCGGGTCACCGGATTATTTTGTTTTGTTGCTATCGGTTTGCAAAAAGACTGTTTGGAACAAATAAAATAGTTAAATTATTTTAGGGGGGCAGTCGAACGGGCCGATTCGACCCGAACGACCACCCCCAGAAATAAAATCGGTCACCCTAAACCCCTTTTTACACCCAGACCTAGTCTACCCACCCTACCTCCACCTCACCCCAGCCTATCCTCTCTCGCCACCTCACCTCTCTCCCTCACCCCCTCCTATCAGCTGCTGCCACCTCACCTCCTCTCAACCCACCACACACCCACACACACACAACACACCCCACAGCCCACACCAACACACACAACAGCACACACGCACGCCGACCCCGCGTCAGGCCCCACCCCGCGTCCCACCACCCGGCCCACCTCCCTGGCCGCGTGCCCCGCTCCCTCCCTGGCCCGTCTTCCTCCTCCCGCCCGCTCCCTCTCACCCACCGACGCGCTCCCTCCCCTGCAACCCCCGCGACGCCCCACCCCTCCTCCTTCCTTCCGCTCCCTATTCTTCCTCAGCGGCCTCCCCCTCTGCCACCACCCTCCGCCGCCAGGGCCCGTGGCCGCGCTCGCCTCCCCTGTTCTCTCCTCCTCGCCGCCGCGCCGCCAACACCGGTGGCTGCCTCCGCCCGCAGCGCCCCGCCAGCTTCTCCCCGTCGCCCCGCCGTCCGACCACCCCGCCTCTGCCCGCCCCGTCGCCCGCCTCCGTCCGGCCCACGGCCGCCGCCCGTCGCCTCCTCTCCGGCCCTCTCCGGCCGACGCGCAGCCGTCCGCCTCCGCCTCCTCGCCGCGGCCGCCCGCGCCTCCACAGCCCCGTGGCACCGAGCCCGCCGTCTGCAGCCCAGCGCCACCCTCCGCGTCGGTCTGCCCCTCCCATCCTGCTTCATGGCCGTGCTCCGCCGAAGGAAGCTCAGGGTGCCCAAGGCCAAGGACATGGGGACCGTCGACGTCGTTTTCCCCAGCCCGTCCGAGACGGCAGCTGAGGCGCTCAGGCTCGCTGCCATGAAGTGGGACGGCGCCGTGTACTCGTCGATTAGAATTTCTTCCGGACGCGTGCAGCCATCTTGTTCGTCCTTTTCGCCAAGAAGAACCAAGTACATCTTCGAGAAGACCTCCGTCTCGGGTTTTGAGCATTTTGTCATGGACACCGAAGACCGCGGATACGACAAGGACTTCCTCACGGACATCGAGGGCCAAGATCGCCTCACGGATTCCGAAGCCCGTTCCTGGATCCGATGGCCGGACCCCGAAGACTGACCCCGACGAGACCCGACGACGAACCAAGTCCGTCTACGATGAGCAAGTCGGAACCCCAAGATCGTCAACACGGACTCGGAGGATCCCCGGACACCGAGACCCCGGTGCGACAAGTACTCCTTCCCGGACGCCGAGCTCGCCGAGAACCCGGATGCGACAAGATCAACTTCCCGTTGACCGAGACCGACCCCGTCGAACCCTGAGACCGACCCCGAACCCCGGAACCCCAAGTTCGTCGAGACCCCCTAATGTGTGAACCCCTTCCCGAAACCCTGTTTTATAATATAATCCAACTTGTTGCATATTGAATCATTCATGTTGCATGCATCCTTGTCTGTGGTTTGGGGGCACTATGCCGATTTACCTCATAAATAAATATGGGGCCCATATGCAGACAAATCTAGTCTTATATTGGCCTCATTTAAATTGGTGCATCGAACCGGTACTATCTTTTGCCATGTTCAAACAACATTTAATTTGCGGGGCAGATAAACAACTTGAACCATATAATCATTTGTCGGGACCCCGGTTCGACTTAATATGACCTAATTGCATCGCACCTTTGCCATGTCATACATCATACATGCATCATGCCCGATCTTTTGCCGTAGTATTAAATATTGCATCCGGTGTTTATTCTAGCGTTTTGCTTCTTCGCGGATAAGGCCGTTGAGTTGATGCGAGTGTCGACCCGATCTTCGGTTGAACCTTCGGCAATGTTTTCAGGCGAGCATCTCCCCCTTTCTACCTATCTTACTTTTATAGTATTTATTCCCTCCTGTTGATCTATTGCTATCTGTGTTGCGATGCTCTAGTTTTCGTACCCGAGATATCCCTTGCCGCCTTATATTGCCTTGGACACCTCCTATTACCTGTTGTTTGGTAGATAGTTGGACTTGCGCGTCGTAGTCGCTTGCTCAAGTGATGTTGCGTGTCGTCAAGTGCCACAATTGTTGGTGTATGGCCGCATGTTGATGTTGGAGATGATCATGGCTTTACTTATCGTTCACTTTAATTCCTGTTTAACAACTAAAATTGAAGTAAGTAAGCAGAGGCATCGGTGGGTGATAGATAACATTTGGTTTCCGACCGCCCACTTGTGTCCCGTAGGACCCCGAGTGCTTGATACCTGTTCCTTGATTTATCGCGCTATCCACATACGGGGAATTATGGGCCCCCCTTAGCCAGAGCTTGATTCAGTCTTATTTCTTGGGGCCACAAACTAGTTTGAGGTTTTATTTACGATCCTGTACTTATGCCATGTTTTACTGCTTTATTTACGATTGTGCGAGGAGCACACTATACTGTTTAGGATCGGGACACGTTTTCGCGGTGTCGACAAGCCCAGTTTTGGGTTCCCAGTCGTTCACAGCCATCCACCCAAACCTCGGGTCCGTCTCGGAGCTAGCTTACTTCGTTGCGGGTGTACTCCAAGGGGTGGCCCCCTGAAATATTTCTGAATCCTGTGATTGCTTTGTCGTGAAAGCCTCGTTGGGTTTTGATTTGGTTTTTCCGAGGTCGATCGTGTGTGTGTTGCTATTTGTGCACCCCGGCCGGGTTAAAACTTTCTGAAAGCCGTGTCCGCGGTTATGGACGACTTGGAGCACAGTATCTCGACCATAGACAAGCATAACTAAAGTAGTGCTATAAATTTGACTTTATAATGACTAGTAATCAGATTCACTATAATGGAATGGCTAAATAATACTGGCCACAATTGCTTGCTTCGGGTGTCGCTTGCGACCATGGTACCTGACTAGTAAGTATTGCAACTACAACGGAATGGCTAAATAAAAGTACCAACAACTATTGGGTTTTGGGATATCTCATGCTATTTGTATCTGACTAGTAAGTGTTGCCACTACAACGGAATGGTTAACTAAAATTGCCCACTACTTATTTAATCAGGATGATTATCTATACCTGACTAGTAATTGGTGCAACGATAACTGAATAAATAAAACTGCCAACTGTGTGAGTTCCTCGGTTGACTTCCTCGTTTGGTCTCGAGGGGGGAAACACCAGGATGGGTTTGTTTGATGTTAGAATCAGGTTGGATCTGAATAGGTCTTTCTTACCCCTCTCTGATAGCCGCCAGTTGTATCGAGTCTCTATAGGTTGTTTAGTGCATGCCGCCGCTGCCGCTTCAGTCCACCATACCTATGTAGGCGAGGACCGCCGAATTCTAGTCTCGCCGTGTACTGGCCTCAGTACTGACGCTCCTCTTTTTCCTTTGCCCTTTGTCGGCACCCCTTTTGTTTAAGCAGGTTTTGAGATCGACGCCGTTAGCAGGGTTACCCTTCCGGCTTGGCCTGGGCAGGGTTATGGACGCCATTGGTTATTCTTCAGGGCTCTTAGCCCCATTTGCATCTTGTCCGTAGTCGGACGCTGTATCATTTTTAAGGTGATTTGGATCTTTGTACCGTATATCTGTATTCTTGACTCATTGAGTCGCTGTTATATATATATATATATTTGTTCTGTGGGTCCCATCGAGGACTGTTGTGTAATGTTATTACTTCGTTTTCCACCCGCACGAAAGTGCCTGGTGGGCACCTTTGAATCGTTTCTATGCGGGTTTGGCGGGTTTCGCTAAAACTTGCATAGGTCCGATTCTGAGGGTGTTACAGAGTGGTATCAGATCTCAGCAGTTGCGATACCCCACAAGTCCAGCCTGTAGGATAACCTAGCTAACGGCCGAAGTAGAGTGTCAAAACTATTTTTGGAAAATCGGTTGGATAGTTCTGATTAGGTCTGATTTTATTCCTCACCCCTCTGCTATTCTCCTCTTACCTCTACGTGTTTTGAATCCACTCTCTTCTCCCTCTCGAGTCCAGGATTTCTCGTGGTTGGGTTTCGTCGTACCTTCAGGGTTTCGCTTCCTCTTTTGGTAACGGTGTTTCTACATCCGGTCCTCCTGCTATCTGAGTGGTCCTTTATCTGTGGTACCATCCTTTGTTCTTTGTTTGTGCCTTCCGGTGTTTTCCGACGCGACGACATCATCTATGCCAGATCCGATGCAGAGTCTGCATCACTCCTTTGTTTCCGAACCTCGCTTGTCGAGATCTTCAGTCTGCTTCCGAGAATGGTTGCGCGCTTTTCTACTGATTGTGCAGAGTAATAGTTTGGGTGCGTGATGGATTGGCCCCCATGCCGACTACCCCTTCTATTCGCTTTTGTACGTTGAAGTGGATGAGAATGCATCGGTTCCCTCTTTCTATCGAAGATAGATGTGGCTTTAATTGTTGATACCTCTACCTTCAACCTTTTGTTTCCGGAGTGTTTCCCTCGACGATCACGGACAACGACCTCTTGTTAGTGGTGTCGCGAGGATCTACACGAAGCGAGCAGACGCAGATCGCCGGCCTTCCTTCCGGTACCATGAGGCGGATCTCGAGGGCGAGATCCATTGTTAGTGGTGTCGAATTGTGGCATCCCGCAAAACCACTACTAGAAAATCGCGTTGTTTTTGTGCATTGCATCATCATGACCGCATGCTCATGTCATCATGCCACATTGCATTTGAGCATCGTCATCATCTTGCATTTGCTTGCATAAAACAATTTGCAGAAAAACCTATTTTTGTTTTCTAAAACGCTTCATCTTTGTTCAAACGCAAAACCCGGGTCACCGGATTATTTTGTTTTGTTGCTATCGGTTTGCAAAAAGACTGTTTGGAACAAATAAAATAGTTAAATTATTTTAGGGGGGCAGTCGAACGGGCCGATTCGACCCGAACGACCACCCCCAGAAATAAAATCGGTCACCCTAAACCCCTTTTTACACCCAGACCTAGTCTACCCACCCTACCTCCACCTCACCCCAGCCTATCCTCTCTCGCCACCTCACCTCTCTCCCTCACCCCCTCCTATCAGCTGCTGCCACCTCACCTCCTCTCAACCCACCACACACCCACACACACACAACACACCCCACAGCCCACACCAACACACACAACAGCACACACGCACGCCGACCCCGCGTCAGGCCCCACCCCGCGTCCCACCACCCGGCCCCACCTCCCTGGCCGCGTGCCCCGCTCCCTCCCTAGCCCGTCTTCCTCCTCCCGCCCGCTCCCTCTCACCCACCGACGCGCTCCCTCCCCTGCAACCCCCGCGACGCCCCACCCCTCCTCCTTCCTTCCGCTCCCTCTTCTTCCTCAGCGGCCTCCCCCTCTGCCACCACCCTCCGCAGCCAGGGCCCGTGGCCGCTCTTGCCTCCCCCGTTATCTCTTCCTCGCCGCCGCGCCGCCAACACCGGTGGCCGCCTCCGCCCGCAGCGCCCCGCCAGCTTCTCCCCGTCGCCCCGCCGTTGTTGGAAATATGCCCAAGAGGCAATAATAAAGTGGTTATTATCATATCTTCACACTTATGATAAATGTTTACATACCATGCTATAATTGTATTAACCGGAAACATTAATACTTGTGTGATTTGTAAACTAAAAATAAGAGTCCCTAGTAAAGCCTCTTGTTAAACTAGCTTGTTGGTTAATATATGATCATGGTTTCCTAATCATGAACATAGAGATGTTATTAACAACAGGATCATATCGTTAGGAGAATGATATGGTGGACATACTCCTATAGATAAGCGTAGCATAAAGATCAAGTCATTTCAATAGTTCAATTGCTATATGCTTTCTGATACATAGTAACCTAATTCCTTCGACCATGAGATCATGCATATCACCTTTACCAGATGGATGCTTTGATGACATCAAACACCACACCGTAGCTGGGTGGCTATAAAGGTGGCATTGAGTGTTCGGAAAGTATTGGTTGAAACACATGGATCAAGAGTGGGATTTGTACATCCATATGACGGATAGATATACTCTGGGCCCTCTCGGTGAAATGTCATCCAATTAGCTTGCAAGCATGTGACTGGCTCACAAGGGATCACATAACACGGGAACGAGAAAAGAGTACTTATCGGTAACGAGGTTGAACTAGGTATGCAGAGATACCGACGATCATAACCTCGGATAAGTAAACTATCGTGAGACAAAGGGAAATTGGTATCGTATGTAAGTGGTTCATTCGATCGCAAAGTAATCGTAGAAATATGTGGGAGCCATATGAATTTCCAGATTCCTCTATTGGTTATTGTTCGGAGAAGTGTCTCGATCATGTCCGCATAATTCACGAACCGTAGGGAGACACACTTAAGGATTCGACGTTGTTTTGAGTAGTTATGGTATTATGAGAAAGAGACCGAATGTTGTTCGGAGTCTCGGATGGGATCCGGGATATCACGAGGTGATCCGGAATGGTCCGGAGAATAAGATTCATATAAGGAAAGTCCCGTTTCGGAGTTCGGGAATGATTCCGGTGTTCTCATCGGGAATGTTCTAGAAGGTTCCGGATTGTCCGGCACTCCGGGGGGGAAGGTACATGAATGTGTCATTGAATGATTACATCATGTACTAAGTGTTCTTGCTGTTCCAAAACTTGAAAGTCAAACTGCCAGTTTGAAAGTCAAACGGCTAAAACAGGAAACTGTGGAAAACAGGAAACTGTGGGAAACAGGAAACTGTGGGAAACAAGCAAGAGGAGGTTGAAACCAACTTGGAGGAGGAGTTCCTCTCCTCCAAGCCGGCGGCCAGCCCTAGTCCGAGTTGGGGAGGGACTCCCCTCCCTCCCTGGCGCGCCTAGCCCCTCCACCTATAAAAGGAGGGGCAGGGCTTCCTCCTTGAGACACACAAGTTTCTACCTCTAATCTCCGGTTTAGAGCCATTTGGTTTAGAGCTTCTAATTGCTTTAGCCTGCGGTTTAGAGCCTTCTAATTGGTGTGTCTAATCTCTAGACCACTAATAGCCCTCTCTCATAATCCACCATACTTGCTCCGGCTTAAGGCGAAGCCCTGCGGGATTTCCCCTCTACTTCCGGTACCACGCCGTTGTGCTGCCGGAATCGAGAGGAGAGTGATACAACCTCCGCTGCCTGCTGGAACAAGGGAGAGGAAGGTCTTCGTCAAGTACCGAACGTGTGACCGACTGCGGAAGCGCTGCCGGAACGCAGCGCCGAAAGGATCGTCTACGCGATCCTGAGATCGGAAAGAGTACGACTACATCACCCACGAGAATCTGCTCTCGTTAACCGCTTTGGAATCTTCGAGGGTAAGTTCCCCTATCAACTCGTTGCTACAATCTAGTAGATAGATCTTGGCTTGTTTGTTTGTATGCGATAGAAAATTTTTGTTTTCCATGCTACGAACCCTTACAGTGGTATCAGAGCTGTGTCTATATGTAGATCTGTTGCACGAGTAGAACACAATGGTCATTGTGGGCGTTGATGCTTTTATTGTCGATTGCTTCTTGTGTACTTTGTATCTTGCGGTATGTTGGGATGAAGCGGCCCGGGCTAACCTTACATGACATCGTTCATGAGACTTGCTCCACGCTTGACATGCAACTTGTATTGCATAAGTGGCTTTGCGGGTGCCTGTTTCTCCTAGCATAGTTAAGATCCAATTTACAACGGGTGATTAACAATACTAGTATCAATGTTGTGGTTCTTGTTCGTAAGTTAGAACGACACTTATTGAAAGCCCCAAACCACGTAAAATATGCAAAGAAAGTAGAGGCGTCTAACTTTGTTTTGCAGGGGTGTGCAGTGATGTGATATGGCCATGATTGTGATTATATATGATGTATGCAATGTTCCTTATTGTAAGTTGGCAACCGGCAGGAGCCATATGGTTGTCTTTAATTTCTGTTAAGACCCGCGTGTCTAATCAAAGTAGTTGTAATAGTTGAAGCCGGTGGACGACAACCATGGAGAGGCGTCATTGACCTTGATGCAATGCCGGTGATGATGGAGATCATGTTCGTGCTGGAAGATGGAGATCGGAAGCACAAAGAAGAAAGGCCATATCATATCACAAATTATGAATTGCATGTGATGTTAATCCTTTATGCATCTTGTATTGCTTAGTAGACGACGGTAGCATTATAAGATGATCCCTCATGCACATGAATTTCAAGTCATAAAGTGTTCACCCTTGGTTAGCACCGTTGCTAAAGCTTGTTGTTTCGAAGCACCACGTGATGATCGGGTGTGTTAGATTCTGCAAGTGTATACAACGTGAGCAAGCCAGATTTGCTCATGCGGAAACTAAGGTTTGATCTTGACGAGCCTAGCACGTACAGACATGGCCTCAGGAACACGGATTACCGAAAGGTAGAGCATGAGTCATATAGTAGATATGATGAACATGTTGATTGTTCGCCATTGAAGCTATATCAACTCTCGTGATGATCGGTTTTGATGTGGTGGATTTGGTTCGTGTGATCACTAAAACAATGTGAGGGATATTGTTTTGAGTGGGAGTTCACCTAGATTAATTTAATTATTAATTAGAACTCAATTTATCATAAACTAAATCAAAGTGAAATTGCATAGTTGTTGTAGTCATTGGCATCCGTTTACCACCTTGCGCTTAGTTATAATTGAGATGATAGAACTATAGAATTCTGGTTAGTTACTTTACGAACTGGTATCGTATTGTTTTGAAGTGTTAATCTAAAGTTTAAAAGTCCTATTGCAAACTTTCAGTAAGTTCCGGTTACTCCATGAAGTTTAATAATTAGTATTAAATCAAGAGTACCAATTCCAAGTGTTAGTATATAAGTATCATGTTTGTCTCCATGATTCTTGATATTCAAAGGATTCTCTTAATATCAAGGTTATCTAGGATCTGAAAGAATTGTTTCAGAAACCATGATGTGTGGAAGATATTGTGATATCTGAAACGAAGTTTTGGTTACAACATGATAGAGTATAATATGGCAAAGTTCATGTTCTCATATTTTGATGAGAATTTGCAAAAGGTTGGAGACACTTGTTGTCCTAATCCTCCAAATGGTTTTGGATAGCAACATTATACTCATAATTCATCGTTATAAGTTAAAGTAGCTTGATCATGGACGATTCCATGATAAGGGTGAATATTTGATGTAGGTAAAATGTTTACTACACCAAGAGATTACTAAAGAAAGGAATTTGAAAGAACACCAAACATTTGATGATGGTGATCTACTTCAAAGTGCAAGTCCAAAGACATTGGTATTTAACTATACACGCTTTTGGACTATATGTCATATGTATGACTCCACTATTGATGTTGATAGATTCTTTCAAACAGAAAAGGAAATATTGAAAGAAAATCTCATAAATATATGGCAGAAAGGAAAAGACTAGAATTGTTCAGTTTAAGTATATAGATGATATATATGTTATGGCTATATTCTTTGCTTATTAAACAATGTGGTTCTTAAGTATTTAATACTGAATTTGTTGGTATGAATCGTCATACGAAACAACAGAATTCATGAACTACAGTGGCCTAAGTAATTAGCAAAAGAATATGGATGATGTTCATCGAGAACAAATAAAGGGTTATTGTGTTGCTCGTTAAACATCAAAGCTTGCCTTCAAAGATTTGTTTTATCAGGTATTATGAGAACAAAAGGGTTGTTCAAATAATTGCTGTAATCCATAAAAGATGGATGATTCACAAATCTCGTTGGAGAAATCACATCCATAAAACTAGTGCTAAAAATGTCGAAAGACAAATTGATTGAAAGATCACTTAGGAAGTGACATCGCCGTTTAAATTATAATGGAAAGAAAACATGAAGAAACTCCATGTGGATGGAATTTTGGAGTCTTCTGATTTTTGATCAAATGACGCTTGTGAAACTTTCCTAGAGATAATTGAAACTTCGTTCATAGGCCAAAAGGGAACGAATGACTAGCTTATTTGAACTTGTACATATTGTTGTACGAAGTCCATTATGTGTAGTCAAGAGCGATGAATTTCAACTTCATATGCTTTCTCCGAAAATTTGAGTGAATATATGAATATTTACTTAATAAGGATAAAGTACAAAACACTTGAAAAGTTCAAAGACTTTCAAGATGAAGTGCAAAATCATATTAACAAGAATATAAATAGTTTATGATAAAGATCATAAAGGAAGATATTTGAGTTACAAAGTTTAGCATAATACCTAAGATTTAAGGAATCGTTCCGTGGATTTGCATTTTCCCGAAACACCATAAGAGTATGGAGCGTTCGAGATATGTAATTAAACCTTGTTTGACATGGTAAGATCGAAGGTGTAATTCATAAAACTGTCATTATATTTTAAAGATTAAAAGCTTTAGTGATTACCGTTTTTCCACTGAAAAGAGCTTCATCATAATCCGTTGAAATGACACCATATCAAGTTATGGTTTGGGATAAAACCCAAGTAGTCCTTTCTTAAAACATTGGTATGCTATGCATAAGAAAGATGTGTGCAACCAAAGTCGGATGAACCTGTCTTTGTATAAATTGTTAAGTATTCCTCCATAAACACCGGAGACAAAAGTGTTTGTTGCTTAGAAACGTCAAGTTTCTTTGAGAAGGAATTTTTCGTCAAAAGTTAAGTGGGAGGACAATAGAATTTTTTATAAGGTTAAAAGAACCTTAGCTATATGTGTAGAGTTGCGCAGCGCCGAAAAGTGTTTCGGAGGCAGCAACAATGCTCATGGCTCACGTGCTTCAAAGGTTGTGGTCACGGAGATCTAAGTTCCTATTGAAACAAGTAGGTCGAGTAAACAATCAAATACCAAGATTTGAGGGTTGATCATTATTTGAGAATAATGAACGGACTACATGCAAAGAAGTGATGATGGGCCCTTACTCCGTCAAATGGCTTGAAGCCATAAAATCCGTGATAGTTCCATGCACGAGAAATCAAGTTTTGAACTTGAAGGACCCTCGAGAAAGGTGTAAGACCTTACAGTTGTGTCTGGATCTATAAAGAAATAGACATGGATGTTTTACATCTATGAAATAGTCGAAATGTTGGGAAAGAGTTTACAACAATGTTCAAAGGTTGTATATGACAAGATTTGATCTTTCATAGCGATATTTAGTCTAGACGGATTAATGTAGCGGCCACTACATATAATTCTGTTATATGGTAGTTGAATAAACAAAACAAGTTCTTCTAATAGAATTGTTACCTAGGACGTGTGCATGACACGGTCCATAGGGTTTTGTTAAATCAAAGGATGCTAAAAGTATATGCAAACTTCAATGGTTAAAGTGAGCATCGCGGAGTTGGAATCTTCACTGTAATGAAACTGTTAAACGAGTTTAAAAGTTCATCAGAGACGATGGAGATGCTTGCATTTGCAAGAAATTAAGTGGGAGCGCTAAGACATGTTTCTAATACGTTATGTGGAAGACATATTGTTGATTGGAAATAATGTATCTTTTATTAACACATATTAAGAATTTCATCCCGATGAAAGACTTAGGCAAAACCCAAATATTTGGCATCAATAGACGCTAATATGGTTATGCCAGAAGTACATAGACAAGATATTGAATGAGTTCAATATAGAAACTACAAGAAAGGTTCTTGTTGCACAAAAAGGATTGAATGAGTTCAATACTGATGATATATTCAAGTGTATTGACATTTGGTAAAGTGAAACAAATAATCAAGTATAGATTGATACTTGACGTATGAAATCACAAAGAGTATTTATATCAATCATACTGTGATATGTACAAATCCAGATATGTCCTATGCTCTAAATGTTGTGAGCATATACCAGAATGATTCGTAAGATGATCATTGGACAATAGTAAGGATATTCTTATGATCTTTTGGAAGAACTAAGAGTATAATATTTGTGGAAGTGACAAATAGATGGTTAGTTCATTCTAAAAGTACTACATTGATACTAGTTTTGTCACAAAGTACAAATTAAGTTTATCTCAATCTAAACTAAGGGTGGCACAATATAATGGAAAGTGAGTTCCATAATGGATTTGGATGAGTTCCAAAGTTAAGACATTGTGACAGATACTACAACAAAAGGCTAAGTATATGACTGCTATTATAGGAGCAAAAAGAGGGCATTTGTGTCAAGTAGTTTGTTATCAAACTAGGTGTAGTTCACAGTGGGATAATACTATGAAGATATATTGTGCGACAATATTATCAACATGTTTTAACCCCAAAGAGCTAAAGGTCACACCGAAAGACCAAATTTATACAAAGCCATCTCATTAGAGAATGAGTGATGCGTAGAGACGCACAGACATGCAATTACACACGGACCTGGAAGTGTCAGATCCGGAGATCAGTTGACCACTAGCAATCGTGTACGTACAACACTGGAAAGCCATAGGTGTTGAATACACAAAGGTTTGAAACTAGATTATTGACTCTAGTGCAAGTGGGAGACTATTGGAGATATGCCCAAGAGGCAATAATAAAGTGGTTATTATCATATCTTCACACTTATGATAAATGTTTACATACCATGCTATAATTGTATTAACCGGAAACATTAATACTTGTGTGATTTGTAAACTAAAAATAAGAGTCGCTAGTAAAGCCTCTTGTTAAACTAGCTTGTTGGTTAATATATGATCATGGTTTCCTGATCATGAACATAGAGATGTTATTAACAACAGGATCATATCGTTAGGAGAATGATATGGTGGACATACTCCTATAGATAAGCGTAGCATAAAGATCAAGTCATTTCAATAGTTCAATTGCTATATGCTTTCTGATACATAGTAACCTAATTCCTTCGACCATGAGACCATGCATATCACCTTTACCGGATGGATGCTTTGATGACATCAAACACCACACCGTAACTGGGTGGCTATAAAGGTGGCATTGAGTGTTCGGAAAGTATTGGTTGAAACACATGGATCAAGAGTGGGATTTGTCCATCCATATGACGGATAGATATACTCTGGGCCCTCTCGGTGAAATGTCATCCAATTAGCTTGCAAGCATGTGACTGGCTCACGAGGGATCACATAACACGGGAACGAGAAAAGAGTACTTATCGGTAACGAGGTTGAACTAGGTATGCAGAGATACCGACGATCATAACCTCAGATAAGTAAACTATCGTGAGACAAAGGGAAATTGGTATCGTATGTAAGTGGTTCATTCGATCGCAAAGTAATCGTAGAAATATGTGGGAGCCATATGAATTTCCAGATTCCTCTATTGGTTATTGTTCGGAGAAGTGTCTCGATCATGTCCGCATAATTCACGAACCGTAGGGAGACACACTTAAGGATTCGACGTTGTTTTGAGTAGTTATGGTATTATGAGAAAGAGACCGAATGTTGTTCGGAGTCTCGGATGGGATCCGGGATATCACGAGGTGATCCGGAATGGTCCGGAGAATAAGATTCATACAAGGAAAGTCCCGTTTCGGAGTTCGGGAATGATTCCGGTGTTTTCATCGGGAATGTTCTAGAAGGTTCCGGATTGTCCGGCACTCCGGGGGGGGGGGGGAAGGTACATGAATGTGTCATTGAATGATTACATCATGTACTAAGTGTTCTTGCTGTTCCAAAACTTGAAAGTCAAACTGCCAGTTTGAAAGTCAAACGGCTAAAACAGGAAACTGTGGAAAACAGGAAACTGTGGGAAACAGGAAACTGTGGGAAACAAGCAAGAGGAGGTTGAAACCAACTTGGAGGAGGAGTTCCTCTCCACCAAGCCGGCGGCCAGCCCTAGGCCGAGTTGGGGAGGGACTCCCCTCCCTCCCTGGCGCGCCTAGCCCCTCCACCTATAAAAGGAGGGGCAGGGCTTCCTCCTTGAGACACACAAGTTTCTACCTCTAATCTCCGGTTTAGAGCCGTTTGGTTTAGAGCTTCTAATTGCTTTAGCCTGCGGTTTAGAGCCTTCTAATTGGTGTGTCTAATCTCTAGACCACTAATAGCCCTCTCTCATAATCCACCATACTCGCTCCGGCTTAAGGCGAAGCCCTGCGGGATTTCCCCTCTACTTCCGGTACCACGCCGTTGTGCTGCCGGAATCGCGAGGAGAGTGCTACAACCTCCGCTGCCTGCTGGAACAAGGGAGAGGAAGGTCTTCGTCGAGTACCGAACGTGTGACCGACTGCGGAAGCGCTGCCGGAACGCAGCGCCGGAAGGATCGTCTACGCGATCTTGAGATCGGAAAGAGTACGACTACATCACCCACGAGAATCTGGTCTCGTTAACCGCTTTGGAATCTTCGAGGGTAAGTTCCCCTATCAACTCGTTGCTACAATCTAGTAGATAGATCTTGGCTTGTTTGTTTGTATGCGATAGAAATTTTTTGTTTTCCATGCTACGAACCCTTACAGTGGTATCAGAGCTGTGTCTATATGTAGATCTGTTGCACGAGTAGAACACAATGGTCATTGTGGGCGTTGATGCTTTTATTGTCGATTGCTTCTTGTGTACTTTGTATCTTGCGGTATGTTGGGATGAAGCGGCCCGGGCTAACCTTACATGACATCGTTCATGAGACTTGCTCCACGCTTGACATGCAACTTGTATTGCATAAGTGGCTTTGCGGGTGCCTATTTCTCCTAGCATAGTTAAGATCCAATTTACAACGGGTGATTAACAATACTAGTATCAATGTTGTGGTTCTTGTTCGTAAGTTAGAACGACACTTATTGAAAGCCCCAAACCACGTAAAATATGCAAAGAAAGTAGAGGCGTCTAACTTTGTTTTGCAGGGGTGTGCAGTGATGTGATATGGCCATGATTGTGATTATATATGATGTATGCAATGTTCCTTATTGTAAGTTGGCAACCGGCAGGAGCCATATGGTTGTCTTTAATTTCTGTTAAGACCCGTGTGTCTATTCAAAGTAGTTGTAATAGTTGAAGCCGGTGGACGACAACCATGGAGAGGCATCATTGACCTTGATGCAATGCCGGTGATGATGGAGATCATGTTCGTGCTGGAAGATGGAGATCGGAAGCACAAAGAAGAAAGGCCATATCATATCACAAATTATGAATTGCATGTGATGTTAATCCTTTATGCATCTTGTATTGCTTAGTAGACGACGGTAGCATTATAAGATGATCCCTCATGCACATGAATTTCAAGTCATAAAGTGTTCACCCTTGGTTAGCACCGTTGCTAAAGCTTGTTGTTTCGAAGCACCACGTGATGATCGGGTGTGTTAGATTCTGCAAGTGTATACAACGTGAGCAAGCCAGATTTGCTCATGCGGAAACTAAGGTTTGATCTTGACGAGCCTAGCATGTACAGACATGGCCTCAGGAACACGGATTACCGAAAGGTAGAGCATGAGTCATATAGTAGATATGATGAACATGTTGATTGTTCGCCATTGAAGCTATATCAACTCTCGTGATGATCGGTTTTGATGTGGTGGATTTGGTTCGTGTGATCACTAAAACAATGTGAGGGATATTGTTTTGAGTGGGAGTTCACCTAGATTAATTTAATTATTAATTAGAACTCAATTTATCATAAACTAAATCAAAGTGAAATTGCATAGTTGTTGTAGTCATTGGCATCCGTTTACCACCTTGCGCTTAGTTATAATTGAGATGATAGAACTATAGAATTCTGGTTAGTTACTTTACGAACTGGTATCGTATTGTTTTGAAGTGTTAATCTAAAGTTTAAAAGTCCTATTGCAAACTTTCAGTAAGTTCCGGTTACTCCATGAAGTTTAATAATTAGTATTAAATCAAGAGTAACAATTCCAAGTGTTAGTATATAAGTATCATGTTTGTCTCCATGATTCTTGATATTCAAAGGATTCTCTTAATATCAAGGTTATCTAGGATCTGAAAGAATTGTTTCAGAAACCATGATGTGTGGAAGATATTGTGATATCTGAAACGAAGTTTTGGTTACAACATGATAGAGTATAATATGGCAAAGTTCATGTTCTCATATTTTGATGAGAATTTGCAAAAGGTTGGAGACACTTGTTGTCCTAATCCTCCAAATGGTTTTGGATAGCAACATTATACTCATAATTCATCGTTATAAGTTAAAGTAGCTTGATCATGGACGATTCCATGATAAGGGTGAATATTTGATGTAGGTAAAATGTTTACTACACCAAGAGATTACTAAAGAAAGGAATTTGAAAGAACACCAAACATTTGATGATGGTGATCTACTTCAAAGTGCAAGTCCAAAGACATTGGTATTTAACTATACACGCTTTTGGACTATATGTCATATGTATGACTCCACTATTGATGTTGATAGATTCTTTCAAACAGAAAAGGAAATATTGAAAGAAAATCTCATAAATATATGGCAGAAAGGAAAAGACTAGAATTGTTCAGTTTAAGTATATAGATGATATATATGTTATGGCTATATTCTTTGCTTATTAAACAATGTGGTTCTTAAGTATTTAATACTGAATTTGTTGGTATGAATCGTCATACGAAACAACAGAATTCATGAACTACAGTGGCCTAAGTAATTAGCAAAAGAATATGGATGATGTTCATCGAGAACAAATAAAGGGTTATTGTGTTGCTCGTTAAACATCAAAGCTTGCCTTCAAAGATTTGTTTTATCAGGTATTATGAGAACAAAAGGGTTGTTCAAATAATTGCTGTAATCCATAAAAGATGGATGATTCACAAATCTCGTTGGAGAAATCACATCCATAAAACTAGTGCTAAAAATGTCGAAAGACAAATTGATTGAAAGATCACTTAGGAAGTGACATCGCCGTTTAAATTATAATGGAAAGAAAACATGAAGAAACTCCATGTGGATGGAATTTTGGAGTCTTCTGATTTTTGATCAAATGACGCTTGTGAAACTTTCCTAGAGATAATTGAAACTTCGTTCATAGGCCAAAAGGGAACGAATGACTAGCTTATTTGAACTTGTACATATTGTTGTACGAAGTCCATTATGTGTAGTCAAGAGCGATGAATTTCAACTTCATATGCTTTCTCCGAAAATTTGAGTGAATATATGAATATTTACTTAATAAGGATAAAGTACAAAACACTTGAAAAGTTCAAAGACTTTCAAGATGAAGTGCAAAATCATATTAACAAGAATATAAATAGTTTATGATAAAGATCATAAAGGAAGATATTTGAGTTACAAAGTTTAGCATAATACCTAAGATTTAAGGAATCGTTCCGTGGATTTGCATTTTCCCGAAACACCATAAGAGTATGGAGCGTTCGAGATATGTAATTAAACCTTGTTTGACATGGTAAGATCGAAGGTGTAATTCATAAAACTGTCATTATATTTTAAAGATTAAAAGCTTTAGTGATTACCGTTTTTCCACTGAAAAGAGCTTCATCATAATCCGTTGAAATGACACCATATCAAGTTATGGTTTGGGATAAAACCCAAGTAGTCCTTTCTTAAAACATTGGTATGCTATGCATAAGAAAGATGTGTGCAACCAAAGTCGGATGAACCTGTCTTTGTATAAATTGTTAAGTATTCCTCCATAAACACCGGAGACAAAAGTGTTTGTTGCTTAGAAACGTCAAGTTTCTTTGAGAAGGAATTTTTCGTCAAAAGTTAAGTGGGAGGACAATAGAATTTTTTATAAGGTTAAAAGAACCTTAGCTATATGTGCAGAGTTGCGCAGCGCCGAAAAGTGTTTCGGAGGCAGCAACAATGCTCATGGCTCACGTGCTTCAAAGGTTGTGGTCACGGAGATCTAAGTTCCTATTGAAACAAGTAGGTCGAGTAAACAATCAAATACCAAGATTTGAGGGTTGATCATTATTTGAGAATAATGAACGGACTACATGCAAAGAAGTGATGATGGGCCCTTACTCCGTCAAATGGCTTGAAGCCATAAAATCCGTGATAGTTCCATGCACGAGAAATCAAGTTTTGAACTTGAAGGACCCTCGAGAAAGGTGTAAGACCTTACAGTTGTGTCTGGATCTATAAAGAAATAGACATGGATGTTTTACATCTATGAAATAGTCGAAATGTTGGGAAAGAGTTTACAACAATGTTCAAAGGTTGTATATGACAAGATTTGATCTTTCATAGCGATATTTAGTCTAGACGGATTAATGTAGCGGCCACTACATATAATTCTGTTATATGGTAGTTGAATAAACAAAACAAGTTCTTCTAATAGAATTGTTACCTAGGACGTGTGCATGACACGGTCCATAGGGTTTTGTTAAATCAAAGGATGCTAAAAGTATATGCAAACTTCAATGGTTAAAGTGAGCATCGCGGAGTTGGAATCTTCACTGTAATGAAACTGTTAAACGAGTTTAAAAGTTCATCAGAGACGATGGAGATGCTTGCATTTGCAAGAAATTAAGTGGGAGCGCTAAGACATGTTTCTAATACGTTATGTGGAAGACATATTGTTGATTGGAAATAATGTATCTTTTATTAACACATATTAAGAATTTCATCCCGATGAAAGACTTAGGCAAAACCCAAATATTTGGCATCAATAGACGCTAATATGGTTATGCCAGAAGTACATAGACAAGATATTGAATGAGTTCAATATAGAAACTACAAGAAAGGTTCTTGTTGCACAAAAAGGATTGAATGAGTTCAATACTGATGATATATTCAAGTGTATTGACATTTGGTAAAGTGAAACAAATAATCAAGTATAGATTGATACTTGACGTATGAAATCACAAAGAGTATTTATATCAATCATACTGTGATATGTACAAATCCAGATATGTCCTATGCTCTAAATGTTGTGAGCATATACCAGAATGATTCGTAAGATGATCATTGGACAATAGTAAGGATATTCTTATGATCTTTTGGAAGAACTAAGAGTATAATATTTGTGGAAGTGACAAATAGATGGTTAGTTCATTGTAAAAGTACTACATTGATACTAGTTTTGTCACAAAGTACAAATTAAGTTTATCTCAATCTAAACTAAGGGTGGCACAATATAATGGAAAGTGAGTTCCATAATGGATTTGGATGAGTTCCAAAGTTAAGACATTGTGACAGATACTACAACAAAAGGCTAAGTATATGACTGCTATTATAGGAGCAAAAAGAGGGCATTTGTGTCAAGTAGTTTGTTATCAAACTAGGTGTAGTTCACAGTGGGATAATACTATGAAGATATATTGTGCGACAATATTATCAACATGTTTTAACCCCAAAGAGCTAAAGGTCACACCGAAAGACCAAATTTATACAAAGCCATCTCATTAGAGAATGAGTGATGCGTAGAGACGCAAAGACATGCAATTACACACGGACCTGGAAGTGTCAGATCCGGAGATCAGTTGACCACTAGCAATCGTGTACGTACAACACTGGAAAGCCATAGGTGTTGAATACACAAAGGTTTGAAACTAGATTATTGACTCTAGTGCAAGTGGGAGACTATTGGAGATATGCCCAAGAGGCAATAATAAAGTGGTTATTATCATATCTTCACACTTATGATAAATGTTTACATACCATGCTATAATTGTATTAACCGGAAACATTAATACTTGTGTGATTTGTAAACTAAAAATAAGAGTCCCTAGTAAAGCCTCTTGTTAAACTAGCTTGTTGGTTAATATATGATCATGGTTTCCTGATCATGAACATAGAGATGTTATTAACAACAGGATCATATCGTTAGGAGAATGATATGGTGGACATACTCCTATAGATAAGCGTAGCATAAAGATCAAGTCGTTTCAATAGTTCAATTGCTATATGCTTTCTGATACATAGTAACCTAATTCCTTCGACCATGAGATCATGCATATCACCTTTACTGGATGGATGCTTTGATGACATCAAACACCACACCGTAACTGGGTGGCTATAAAGGTGGCATTGAGTGTTCGGAAAGTATTGGTTGAAACACATGGATCAAGAGTGGGATTTGTCCATCCATATGACGGATAGATATACTCTGGGCCCTCTCGGTGAAATGTCATCCAATTAGCTTGCAAGCATGTGACTGGCTCACGAGGGATCACATAACACGGGAACGAGAAAAGAGTACTTATCGGTAACGAGGTTGAACTAGGTATGCAGAGATACCGACGATCATAACCTCGGATAAGTAAACTATCGTGAGACAAAGGGAAATTGGTATCGTATGTAAGTGGTTCATTCGATCGCAAAGTAATCGTAGAAATATGTGGGAGCCATATGAATTTCCAGATTCCTCTATTGGTTATTGTTCGGAGAAGTGTCTCGATCATGTCCGCATAATTCACGAACCGTAGGGAGACACACTTAAGGATTCGACGTTGTTTTGAGTAGTTATGGTATTATGAGAAAGAGACCGAATGTTGTTCGGAGTCTCGGATGGGATCCGGGATATCACGAGGTGATCCGGAATGGTCCGGAGAATAAGATTCATATAAGGAAAGTCCCGTTTCTGAGTTCGGGAATGATTCCGGTGTTTTCATCGGGAATGTTCTAGAAGGTTCCGGATTGTCCGGCACTCCGGGGGGGGGGGAAGGTACATGAATGTGTCATTGAATGATTACATCATGTACTAAGTGTTCTTGCTGTTCCAAAACTTGAAAGTCAAACTGCCAGTTTGAAAGTCAAACGGCTAAAACAGGAAACTGTGGAAAACAGGAAACTGTGGGAAACAGGAAACTGTGGGAAACAAGCAAGAGGAGGTTGAAACCAACTTGGAGGAGGAGTTCCTCTCCACCAAGCCGGCGGCCAGCCCTAGGCCGAGTTGGGGAGGGACTCCCCTCCCTCCCTGGCGCGCCTAGCCCCTCCACCTATAAAAGGAGGGGCAGGGCTTCCTCCTTGAGACACACAAGTTTCTACCTCTAATCTCCGGTTTAGAGCCGTTTGGTTTAGAGCTTCTAATTGCTTTAGCCTGCGGTTTAGAGCCTTCTAATTGTTGTTCTAATCTCTAGACCACTAATAGCCCTCTCTCATAATCCACCATACTCGCTCCGGCTTAAGGCGAAGCCCTGCGGGATTTCCCCTCTACTTCCGGTACCACGCCGTTGTGCTGCCGGAATCGCAAGGAGAGTGCTACAACCTCCGCTGCCTGCTGGAACAAGGGAGAGGAAGGTCTTCGTCGAGTACCGAACGTGTGACCGACTGCGGAAGCGCTGCCGGAACGCAGCGCCGGAAGGATCGTCTACGCGATCTTGAGATCGGAAAGAGTACGACTACATCACCCACGAGAATCTGCTCTCGTTAACCGCTTTGGAATCTTCGAGGGTAAGTTCCCCTATCAACTCGTTGCTACAATCTAGTAGATAGATCTTGGCTTGTTTGTTTGTATGCGATAGAAAATTTTTGTTTTCCATGCTACGAACCCTTACAGCCATCCGACCACCCCGCCTCTGCCCGCCCCGTCGCCCGCCTCCGGCCGGCCCACGGCTGCCGCCCGTCGCCTCCTCTCCGGCCCTCTCCGGCCGACCCGCAGCCGTCCGCCTCCGCCTCCTCGCCGCGGCCGCCCGCGCCTCCACAGCCCCGTGGCACCGAGCCCGCCGTCTGCAGCCCAGCGCCACCCTCCGCGTCGGTCTGCCCCTCCCATCCTGCTTCATGGCCGTGCTCCGCCGGAGGAAGCTCAGGGTGCCCAAGGCCAAGGACATGGGGACCGTCGACGTCGTTTTCCCCAGTGCGTCCGAGACGGGAGCTGAGGCGCTCAGGCTCGCTGCCATGAAGTGGGACGGCGCCGTGTACTCATCGATTAGAATTTCTTCCGGATGCGTGCAGCCATCTTGTTCGTCCTTTTCACCAAGAAGAACCAAGTACATCTTCGACAAGACCTCCTCTCGGGTTTTGAGCATTTTGTCATGGACACCGAAGACCGCAGATACGACAAGGACTTCCTCACGGACATCAAGCGCCAAGATCGCCTCACGGATTCCGAAGCCCGTTCCTGGATCCGATGGCCGGACCCCGAAGACTGACCCCGACGAGACCCGACGACGAACCAAGTCCGTCTACGATGAGCAAGTCGGAACCCCAAGGTCGTCAACACGGACTCGGAGGATCCCCGGACACCGAGACCCCGGTGCGACAAGTACTCCTTCCCGGACGCCGAGCTCGCCGAGAACCCGGATGCGACAATATCAACTTCCCGTTGACCAAGACCGACCCCGTCGAACCCTGAGACCGACCCCGAACCCCGGAACCCCAAGTTCGTCGAGACCCCCTAATGTGTGAACCCCTTCCCGAAACCCTATTTTATAATATAATCCAACTTGTTGCATATTGAATCATTCATGTTGCATGCATCCTTGTCTGTGGTTTGGGGGCACAATCCAACTTCTTGCCGATTTACCTCATAAATAAATATGGGGCCCATATGCGGACAAATCTAGTCTTATATTGGCCTCATTTAAATTGGTGCATCGAACCGGTACTATCTTTTGCCATGCTCAAACAACATTTAATTTGCGGGGTAGATAAACAACTTGAACCATATAATCATTTGTCGGGACCTCGGTTCCACTTAATATGACCTAATTGCATCGCACCTTTGCCATGTCATACATCATACATGCATCATGCCCGATCTTTTGCCGTAGTATTAAATATTGCATCCGGTGTTTATTCTAGCGTTTTGCTTCTTCGCGGATAAGGCCGTTGAGTTGATGCGAGTGTCGACCCGATCTTCGGTTGAATCTTCGGCAATGTTTTCAGGCGAGCATCTCCCCCTTTCTACCTATCTTACTTTTATAGTATTTATTCCCTCCTGTTGATCTATTGCTATCTGTGTTGCGATGCTCTAGTTTTCGTACCCGAGATATCCCTTGCCGCCTTATATTGCCTTGGACACCTCCTATTACCTGTTGTTTGGTAGATAGTTGGACTTGCGCGTCGTAGTCGATTGCTCAAGTGCTGTTGCGTGTCGTCAAGTGCCACAGTTGTTGGTGTATGGCCACATGTTGATGTTGGAGATGATCATGGCTTTACTTATCGTTCACTTTAATTCCTGTTTAACAACTAAAATTGAAGTAAGTAAGCAGAGGCATCGTTGGGTGATAGATAACATTTGGTTTCTGACCGCCCACTTGTGTCCCGTAGGACCCCGAGTGCTTGATACCTGTTCCTTGATTTATCGCGCTATCCACATACGGGGAATTATGGGCCCCCCTTAGCCAGAGCTTGATTCAGTCTTATTTCTTGGGGCCACAAACTAGTTTGAGGTTTTATTTACGATCCTGTACTTATGCCATGTTTTACTGCTTTATTTACGATTGTGCGAGGAGCACACTGTACTGTTTAGGATCGGGACACGTTTTCGCGGTGTCGACAAGCCCAGTTTTGGGTTCCCAGTCGTTCACAACCGTCCACCCAAACCTCGGGTCCGTCTCGGAGCTAGCTTACTTCGTTGCGGGTGTACTCCAAGGGGTGGCCCCCTGAAATATTTCTGAATCCTGTGATTGCTTTGTCGTGAAAGCCTCGTTGGGTTTTGATTTGGTTTTTCCGAGGTCGATCGTGTGTGTGTTGCTATTTGTGCACCCCGGCCGGGTTAAAACTTTCTGAAAGCCGTGTCCACGGTTATGGACGACTTGGAGCACAGTATCTCGACCATAGACAAGCATAACTAAAGTAGTGCTATAAATTTGACTTTATAATGACTAGTAATCAGCTTCACTATAATGGAATGGCTAAATAATACTGGCCACAATTGCTTGCTTCGGGTGTCGCTTGCGACCATGGTACCTGACTAGTAAGTATTGCAACTACAACGGAATGGATAAATAAAAGTACCAACAACTGTTGGGTTTTGGGATATCTCATGCTATTTGTATCTGACTAGTAAGTGTTGCCACTACAACGGAATGGTTAACTAAAATTGCCCACTTCTTATTTAATCAGGATGATTATCTATACCTGACTAGTAATTGGTGCAACGATAACTGAATAAATAAAACTGCCAACTGTGTGAGTTCCTCGGTTGACTTCCTCGTTTGGTCTCGAGGGGGGAAACACCAGGATGGGTTTATTTGATGTTAGAATCAGGTTGGATCCGAATAGGTCTTTCTTACCCCTCTCTGATAGCCGCCAGTTGTATCGAGTCTCTATAGGTTGTTTACTGCATGCCGCCGCTGCCGCTTCAGTCCACCATACCTATGTAGGCGAGGACCGCCGAATTCTAGTCTCTCCGTGTACTGGCCTCAGTACTGACGCTCCTCTTTTTCCTTTGCCCTTTGTCGGCACCCCTTTTGTTTAAGCAGGTTTTGAGATCGACGCCGTTAGCAGGGTTACCCTTCCGGCTTGGCCTGGGCAGGGTTATGGACGCCATTGGTTATTCTTCAGGGCTCTTAGCCCCATTTGCATCTTGTCCGTAGTCGGACGCTGTATCATTTTTAAGGTGATTTGGATCTTTGTACCGTATATCTGTATTCTTGACTCATTGAGTCGCTGTTATATATATCTGTTCTGTGGGTCCCATCGAGGACTGTTGTGTAATGTTATTACTTCGTTTTCCACCCACACGAAAGTGCCTGGTGGGCACCTTTGAATCGTTTCTATGCGGGTTTGGCGGGTTTCGCTAAAACTTGCATAGGTCCGATTCTGAGGGTGTTACATACATTAATCTGAGTGCATCAAGCTATTTTCTGGCACCGTTGCTGGGGAGGATAAGGACGTATTCACAAGGGGAGTCCTTCACAACCTTTCTCTTTACTTTTTTTTTTGTTTTTCTTAGTTTCTTTTGCCTTATTTTGTTTGCCTCTTTATATTAAAAACACAAAAAAATAGAGAGCTCTATACTATTTATCTTGAGTTAGGACATGACATGTTTGAAGAGAAAAATGATAAACCTTTTGAGCTTTATTTGCATGCTAATAGTAATGATATTAGTATGAATTCTTTGAACACCATTATTGCCAATGCTATGGAAACGTCTAAGCTTGGGGAAGCTAGTTTTTATGGAAATGATCTTTTAAGTTCCCCAGCTTTGGAAGATAGCTATTCTATTGCTTATGATGATACTATACCTCCAATGTATGATGATTACAATGATGAATATGATATTTTAAATCCACCTACTATTGAGGAGAAAATTAATTGTGATTACAATATGCCTGCTATATTTGATGATTATGGTGATGAGAATAATAATGATAGCTATTTTGTTGAATTTGCTCCCACTACAATTAATAAAAATGACTATGCTTATGTGGAGAGTAATAATCATTTTATGCATGTGGCTCATGAAAAGAATGTTATATGTGATAGTTATATTGTTAAATTTATTCATGATGCTACTGAAAGTTATTATGAGAGAGGGAAACATAGTCTTATGTATCTCAACAATATTAAGTTTCCCCTCTTTATGTTGAAAACCTTGAAGTTGCACTTGTTTTGCTTTCCTATGCTTGTTGCTTTGTGCTTCTTTGATTTATTTTCTTACAAGATTCCTCTGCATAGGAAGTGGGTTAGAATTAAATGTGTTTTGAATTTGCTTCTTGATGCTCTCTTTCACTTCAATTCATCTTTCTTATGTGAGCATCTTCTCAAACTATCCTGTCTAACTTAAAGGAGTTAAAGAAAAGTACTTATTGGGAGATAACCCAAAAGTTTTCTTGAGTCTTGGAATTTATTACTTCATTAATGACCTCTCCTTATCGTTTTTATTTGCTTTTTTAGCCAACAATAACCTCTAATGAGAGGGAACTAAGATTTGGGGAGTTGCTATCCCGAAAACAGATTTTTGTGCTCCACCATAAAAATTCGTGTAAAATCTTGTCACATCCCAAAATTCTCCTAATTTTGGAATGTGAAATAAATAAATAAGTTTGATTGATTGTTTGACTATGTTGAAAATTCTCAAAGAGAAGAAACTTTTTGAATAGAAAATCCTCTCAACCTTGAATTCAAAATCTTATATTCTTTTGTTTTGACCTAAGTAGCCATATAGGAAAAAGGGCATGGATTGATTATGGATTGTAGAACTGGTGTGCAAGATTTCAAATTAAAATCATGAAGCATTCATAAGCATTTCATTACATCCATGCAAAGTTCTCACAAACTGAATCCAAATCCTGGTATCTAAATCCTATAGTTGATTCGCCAAAATGTTTCTAAAGGTAATTTAATTGACTTTATAAAACCCACTGTTGTTAAGGCATAAATTATTGATAATTATAGCCTAAAGAGATCCAATTAATACTACAAAATTTTAGAAACAAAATTGAGTTTATTTGGAGCTAGTATGAAAAAGTTATGGAATAAATACAAACAAATAAAAATATAAATAAAATGGAATATACAAGGATTTATAAATCCACTACTTCCAAACTAGTAAAAAGATTACAAATTTGATCCTACAATGATCTATTCGATTTTAGAAAAATTTAGAAACAAGAATCGTTTGGAGTTCGTATGCAAAAGATATAAGGAAAACAAGTAAATAGAAAAAAGAAGAAAAAAAACCTAACCGGGCCGGCCCAGCAAGACCGATCGAACCAACCAGCCAGCGTACGTGGCCAGGATTGTTTAAAAAGCATGCAGAACGAGTTTTGTCAAACCTATCTTTATTCAAACACTCGTAACTTTTAATCTATAACTCCAAATCGACTTCCGTTTGTTTCTACTTGTTCCCTACTCCAACATCTATCTCTACAACATCCTAAATCTCCATATAAACTCGTGGAGCTACAGCTGTACGAGTTTCTTTCCTCGAAATCCCGAATCTACACATGCCCGAATCTTATTTCGCTTTTTAACCCATCTAGACTTCATCGTTTGTCTTTGGTCAAAAAACGAAAGTTGTAGGAATCGTTGAAATATTTCAATCCCGACAAACATCACCTCTTTTCATCCACCACAGCCGGAGAATTTTGTATCGCAATATTTCCGATCTTACGGTGTAAATCCAAGATGTACTCACGCTCGTTTCTTCAAATACAAATTCCTTTGGTGAGAAGGTAGGAATAATGATTCCCCACAACTTTCATGTTCTGAGTTTTTCAATTTGACCTACGGATTTGTCTCTCTAACACAGATCTATTTCTTGTCTATTCTAAGCCAAAATCGGGTCAATATCTTCTTCTAGCCACCGGATCCTATCCAGACGGTCGAGATCCAATCAAACCGATGCGTGCCATGCCGTCATCCCGGTCAGCTTCCTCATCAATGCCACATCAACGTCAGGTTAACATCTGGTCCCAGTCAGCATGCAAAGTCAACCTGTCCAGTCAGCGGAATATTCTCTGGAATATTCCGTTCGAATTTAAAATTGCATATTATAGGTCTAACTTGTAAAATTCATTAGAAATTTATACCACGTCCAAAAATTGCGTATAATATATCAAATTGAATATAATTTTACGTAGAATCATCTTATCAGAATAGATCCAACTTTTACTGTACGTAGTTACTACAGTAATTTAATTAGTTTTAATGGTCTTTTAGGTTAATAAATTCATAGAAAATTATTTGTAACTCCGAAAAATATGAACAATATATCAAATTGAAGCTACTGTAATGTACAATAATAATATCTGGTTGGATCTAGCCTTTGCGGATTATTAACCTGTAGAAATTTAATTAGTTTTAATGGCTTTATAAATCATTAAATTCATAGTAAATTAATTGCTTGTCACAAAAATATAAATGATATACCGATGGAAATCTGGTTCTATGTAGATCATCAATATGCAATTAGTTCAGCCTTTGATTGTAAGGTTTTGCTGTGAAGATTTAAATGGTTTAATGGCTTATTTAGAGAAATAACTTCATAAGAAAATAAATACTATTCAGAAAATTACAAATAATATGTCCCTGAAATCACAATTCCGTGGAGATTACAGATATAATTTTAGTTTGATTTTTAGACAACAGAAACTATATGAATCATTTAAAACCATTAAACACTATTTAAATTATACAAAAAGATCTATAACTCCGATTAGGGTGAATCCAAGTGCTAAGGTTTTGTATTGACAATATCTATAAAGAGAAATTGCATGACAAATTATTTGGTACTGTTAAAACAGAAATTCATACAGAAATATTTAAACCCATTGAAATAGTGTTTCAATCATAAGAAAATATCTATAACTCCTTTTTAGGTGATTCAAATTGCCACTGTCTCTAAATTTCATTACCTCTATCCAGTAGCATCTAGTTCACAATTTAATACTACATAAACATATTTAGTTCAATTAAAGTGGTATACACCATATTAAATCGATACAACTTTAGTAATAAAAGCTTTAGTGCATTAAATGATTTTCCACATGCATCATGTAATCTAACTATGTTCATAACTAAAGTAACAACCTTTGTGACTTATTAAATTGTCATGCATGCATTTGTTGTATTTGTCTGATCTCTATGTGCTATTGTTTATGTTGTATGCAATTGTTTGATCGATAGATTGCGAGGAGTGCAACGTGTGTGATTGCAACTACTATGATTGCAAGTATTGTGGTTATGACGAGAGCAACCATTATATCTATGAAAATTGTGAGAATTATCTAATCGACTACATCTACAACAAAGGCCACTGGTGCTATCTTGGTCATAAATGTCCTATTGTTTTCCTATGCATTATAGATGTTTTTTTTGTAGAATTGCATATGTAGGAATTGATGTGTATATGCTATGCTATATCCCATATTATTCCCTAGCATTCCTTGTTTATGAGCCACCGTTGGTAGATGTGCTTAGCCATGCTATGATGAACGAGGGCTGGGTTACATCACTGAAGTTGTTTCTAAATGTGTTGATTTGCGAAAACTAAAACAACTTAATCAATGAATCTCCCGGGTGTGATGGGATTGATAATTTTTTTAGGTATCATTGCGGAAAGGCAGCCAGGACACTGAGAAATGATTGGTTTCTTTGTTTGGAAGCTTTCGTGTGCAACCATGTGCCAATAATGAAATGGGCGGTTGGCTGAACTCAGTAGGTTGTGGTAACTCGAACCCGTGTATCCAGAGATGTAGATAGTGTAGGTTGGACTGGTGCGCGTTGGGATTAGGGAGCTACTTCCCGAACGGTTCCTTCTTGGACTTCTCCCTATCATCACCCAATATGAGAGTGGTGGTACGAGCTGGGCTGACCAAGTCACATGGGTAAAGTGTACTAACCCCTGCAGGGTGTATAAACTAAGTTCTTAGCCGTGTCCCCGGTTATGGACAATTTGAGCGACCGATACTGATGCTATGATATTTCTCGCTCATCCTTATTTCTTAATTACTTAAAAGTTGTTGGGTGAACATAATTGGGTAGGAGCAACTAGGAGTGAACCAGAGTGTCCTATTTATCGTATTGGAAAACTACTTTGTTACAAATGTTAGGATAAAACTGTTTCTTTATGCAAATGAGCCTGAACTCCACTTGGCCAAATAAGCATGTAGTTGATAGATCTGTTGTTAACCACTTTAGCCTACTTGCCATACATTCAATGTATTGACCATTCGTCGCTGCAACCTTTCATGTTGTAGGTTATATCATATCTAAGTGATCGTTCATAGGTCGCGAGACTCCACTCAACAATTGTTCACCTGTGGCACATTTGAAGGATGGAGATCTACCTTGTATTTGTTTTCCGCTGTGTACTTGAATAAATAATGTAAATTCTGGATCATATTCGTTGTATTTATGATGCACAGTTATATTTGATATCATTTTGTACTGTGTGTGCCAGTGAACCGATTCAGAGATTGGCACTATACACATGAACTCAGCCTTATCAGGCGAGGGTGTTACAAGATGGTATCAGAGCTGTGTGTTGACTGTAGGATCGTGACCTTATAAATGGATTAGCAATAGAAGACCTCTATTAGGAGAACAGACATATTTTCTACTTATTAGAGTTCTTATAATCCTTATCTATCTTTTCTAGAACCTCTTCCTATTCAAATATTTATAGTTGTCCATTCTCATGATACCTATATGAGAGTTAGCTAAGTAAAAGAACAAATAGTATGACATAAATAAACATCTCATCAAGTTTGGTTAGGTCTGGACCACCATATTTTATCTCTTTAGGAGATCATCGCTATCGTGTTAGCATATTGTTCTTACCAACTTATGTGGTATGACAATATAGGTTGCTTGCTTGTTTGTACTATACCATATTGTATGATGCCTTGTTTAGGATCTTTTGTTTAGAAACTCTAAAGTTGCTGGAGTTTTCGCGTGGTTTTAAAATTATTTTAATGGTGTGAATTGATTGAAATTCGTGGAATTACTACTGTAGTTTTCTGCCTGACCTGTCGTACCGAGAGATTTTTCATATTTTATTGGTACTCAGAAAAATCTCAAAAAATAGGATCTGGAGCGTAATTACCTATAGTATACGCACAAAAATTGGCTAAAATTCCTGATGCGCTTAAGCCCGTCAGAAAAATTCGTGAAGTCTGATGTACCGTTTTGACAGATTTTATTTATTGCTTATATGTTGCTCTATTTTACTCTAGTATTGTTCCCAATGCTTTCAAACTATTTTGTGGTTATATACTACTAAGTTTAGACCTCTGTATTATTTTTATGCAAGTGTTTGATTGTGTGTTGATCGCCTATGATTGTTTCCTTGTTTGTGACATTGATTGCTTCATATAGTTATGGGTAGGATTATTTTCTTAGTCGTTTCTTTCCTATAGAATCTATTCTTCCCTATCTTGAACCCTTGGAGATATAATGATGTGTTAAGTGGAAGGTTTGACAACACAATGCATTTAGGAAGGAGAAAGCTTTATCTAATAGAAAAAAAGAGATGTGGGAGTATGAAGTGTTGAAATGATGTTATGTAGTACATTACGCAACCTGAAAGTTGAAGTATCGATAGTTTAGTTTTAGTAGTAGCTTTGTTGATTGAATACATGGGAGTATACATAGAGCATTAGTTCGTGCCCATGGAAAGATTCTTCAAGGCAAGTGAGAATGCCCGAGGGATAGAAAAACGTGATTCACCTATCCTCATACAGGGTAATGATTTGGGTGCAGGATGGATTGATCACCATTCCTACTACTCTTATTATTCGCTCTTGTACTGTTGGCTTTGCAAATCTTGAGTGCCCTTTTCAACCTTAGCAGAGAGTCGATGTTGAGCCTAAACCCTAGAATGGTATATTATTACACCCTTATAAAAGCACCCAGTGCTTAGCGTAGGAATGTACGGTAAGGATGAATCCCAACCGTGAATTATGGGCACCTGAAGCGTTCCCTATTTGCCCACCATGAGAGTTTTGCTAGTTTAAGAAGTGCTTTCTCGGAAACTATCAATCATGATGTTTAGAATGTTCTAGAGACATTGTGCCAATAAAAGTCTAAATGAGAACCAATCTGAGCTAAGTGAATCCTCGAGAAATGACCTAGTCAATTTTATTTTAAGGGCCGTAGCATCCTAATGGATACTGAACCTTTCTTTCTTTCTAGCCTTCCCAAATCTCGAGACGAGATTTCTTTTAAGGGTGGTAGTCTGTCACATCCCAAAATTCTCCTAATTTTGGAATGTGAAATAAATAAATAAGTTTGATTGATTGTTTGACTATGTTGAAAATTCTCAAAGAGAAGAAACTTTTTGAATAGAAAATCCTCTCAACCTTGAATTCAAAATCTTATATTCTTTTGTTTTGACCTAAGTAGCCATATAGGAAAAAGGGCATGGATTGATTATGGATTGTAGAACTGGTGTGCAAGATTTCAAATTAAAATCATGAAGCATTCATAAGCATTTCATTACATCCATGCAAAGTTCTCACAAATTGAATCCAAATCCTAGTATCTAAATCCTATAGTTGATTTGCCCAAATGTTTCTAAATGTAATTAAATTGACTTTATAAAACCCACTGTTGTTAAGGCATAAATTATTGATAATTATAGCCTAAAGAGATCCAATTAATACTACAAAATTTTAGAAACAAAATTGAGTTTATTTGGACCTAGTATGAAAAAGTTATGGAATAAATACAGACAAATAAAGATATAAATAAAATGGAATATACAAGGATTTATAAATCCACTACTTCCAAACTAGTAAAAATATTACAAATTTGATCCTACAATGATCTATTCGATTTTAGAAAAATTTAGAAACAAGAATCGCGTCGTTTGGAGTTCGTATGCAAAATATATAAGGAAAACAAGTAAATAGAAAAAGAAAAAAAAACCTAACCGGGCCGGACCAGCAAGACCGATCGAACCAACCAGCCTAGGATTGCTTTAAAAAGCGTGCAGAACGAGTTTTGTCAAACCTATCTCTATTCAAACACTCGTTACTTTTAATCTACAACTCCAAATCGACTTCCGTTTGTTTCTACTTGTTCCCTACTCCAATACCTATCTCTACAACATCCTAAATCTCCATATAAACTCGTGGAGCCACAGCTATACGAGTTTCTTTCCTCGAAATCCCGAATCTACATATACCCGAATTTTATTTCGCTTTTTAACCCATCTAGACTTCGTCGTTTGCCTTCGGTCAAAAAACGAAAGTTGTAGGAATCGTCAAAATCTTTGAATCCCGACAAACCTCACCTCTTTTCATCCACCATAGCCGGAGAATTTTGTATCGTAATATTTCAGATCTTACGGTGTAAATCCAAGATGTACTCGCGCTCGTTTCTTCAAATCCAAATTCCTTTGGTGAGAAGGTAGGAGTAATGATTCCCCACAACTTTCATGTTCTGAGTTTTTCAATTTGACCTACGGATTTGTCTCTCTAACACAGATCTATTTCTTGTCTATTCTGAGCCAAAATCGGGTCAATATCTTCTTCTAGCCACCGGATCCTATCCAGACGGTCGAGATCCAATCAAACCGATGCGTGCCATGCCGTCATCCCGGTCAGCTTCCTCATCAACGCCACGTCAACGTCAGGTCAACATCTGGTCCCAGTCAGCATGCAAAATCAACCTGTCCAGTCAGCGGAATATTCTCTGGAATATTCCGTTCGAATTTAAAATTGCATATTATAGGTCTAACTTGTAAACTTCATTAGAAATTCATACCACGTCCAAAAATTGCGTATAATATATCAAATTGAAGATACTTTTATGTAGAATCATCTTATCAGAATAGATCCAACTTTTACTGTACGTAGTTACTGTAGTAATTTAATTAGTTTTAATGGTCTTTTAGGTTAATAAATTCATAGAAAATTATTTGTAACTCCGAAAAATATGAACAATATATCAAATTGAAGCTATTGTAATGTACAATAATAATATCTGGTTGGATCTAGCCTTTGCGGATTATTAACCTGTAGCAATTTAATTAGTTTTAATGGCTTTATAAATCATTAAATTCATAGTAAATTAATTGCTTGTCACAAAAATATAAATGATATACCTCTGGAAATCTGGTTCTATGTAGATCATCAATATGCAATTAGTTCAGCCTTTGACTGTAAGGTTTTGCCGTGAAGATTTAAATGGTGTAATGGCTTATTTAGAGTAATAAATTCATAAGAAAATAAATACTATTCAGAAAATTACAAATAATATGTCCCTGAAACCAAAATTCCGTGGAGATTACAGATATAATTTTAGTTTGATGTTTAGACAACAGAAAACTATATAAATCATTTAAAACCATTAAACACTATTTAAATCATACAAAAAGATCTATAACTCCGATTAGGGTGAATCCAAGTGCTAAGGTTTTGTATTGACAATATCTATAAAGAGAAATTGCATGACAAATTATTTGGTACTGTTAAAACAGAAATATTTAAACCCATTGAAATAGTGTTTCAATCATAAGAAAATATCTATAACTCCTTTTTAGGTGATTCAAATTGCCACTGTCTCTAAATTTCATTACCTCTATCTAGTAGCATCTAGTTCACAATTTAATACGACATAAACATATTTAGTTCAATTAAAGTGGTATACATCATATTAAATCGATACAACTTTAGTAATAAAAGCTTTAGTGCATTAAATGATTTTCCACATGCATCATGTAATCTAACTATGTTCATAACTAAAGTAATAACCTTTGTGACTTATTAAATTGTCATGCATGCATTTGTTGTATTTGTCTGATCTCTATGTTCTATTGTTTATGTTGTATGCAATTGTTTGATCGATAGATTGCGAGGAGTGCAACGTGTGTGATTGCAACTACTATGATTGCAAGTATTGTTGTAACATCCCTAAAATCATGATTTCAAAGATTGCATATCATTCATGCATGCATATAGAATTGAGATCAATTTCAAACTCATTTCAAGAAAATAGAAGCACATAGTGCTATCATTTTATGTGAGCAAACTTCAATCAAATGCCATCCCCATTTGAGAACTTGGGTGTTTTAAAACCTAGATTGTTTGTTTCCCTTGTTGATTGGTTTGAGTGTGGAGTTAGAACAAAATTTTACAAAATAGAAGTGGTTTCAAAAACCATTTTCAAACACTTGCAAACCAAGTGCAATGTCCCTATTATTTTGTTTTTCCAGAAATGACCAAGCCTTTTCAAAGTGACCACATAGTTTTATGCCTAGAATTGAGACTGTTGCACACTGCAAAAATCCCAAAAAGATTTGAATTCAAATAGAGTTTGAATTCATTTGAAAACCAATCCTGAAAAATGAATTTAGAAAAAGAAAAGAGAAAAGAATTGGAATAGGGCCGGCGCCAGGAATTTGGCCCAGCAACAGACGCAGCCCACCCGGGCCACCTCTCTCTCTCTCGCACGCGCGGACACACCCAGCAAGTCGCTGACACTCAGACCCCACTTCCCCTTTGTTCTATTCGCTGACAAGCGGGCCCCGTCCACGACGTCATCGTCTTCCCTAAAATTCCGCGCATGAACTCCGCCGCTGCCCGTTGCTGCTTTGATTCCGCGAGGTAATTGGCATTGAATCACTAAGCTTTTCTTGTCGAGCCTCTGCCTATTTAATCCCCTCTCTCTCACGGCCATTTCCCCTCAACCAATTCCCTCTCCACGCCACCAGGCTGCTCGAAACTCGCCAGATGCCGCCGCTGTCCCGACGATCTCCGGCAGCAATTCCGGTGAGTCCCGACCGCCCCTGTGCCCCTGTTTCAAACGATTATGCTCAGCATGAGCTCGTGCATCTTATGACACCCGTCGCTTGCCTGCTCGTGACCCAGGACGCCGTCCCCGTTCGTGCCCGCAACCGACCGAGCCGCCGCTCAACTCCGGCGACCAATTACGGTAAGCAGAGCGCGCCCCTTGCCCCCTCTTGCATACTAGGTTGTTCGCCTTCGTCTTGTGCGTCTTATAATCCCTCTGGTTCATGCTAGGGCGACGCGAAACCTCGGCAACCAACTCGACAGCAACCACCCGATGCCGTGCACGACTCCGACGAGCTCCAGCAGCCCCTGCCGTGCGCCCCTTGCCAATCCACCGCCACGTTGAGCTTCAGCACACCACCGCGGTTCTGGTAAGCCTCTTCCCCCACTCCCGCGCGACCTAGAACGCCAGCGCCGCCACTGACAGACGCGCCGCCGCCAGTCGCCGCCGCCAGCACCGCTCACTTTTGGTCAGATGATTCGTAGCCGTCAGATCCAGATCCAGCGCGTAGGATTAGTTCACTTATCGAACCGTTAAGTTTAGATCTGAGTCGTGTGTGTTAGTTAGATCCAATGGTAGCCGAGCGTGATCCGGTGCGAAGCGGTACGCACCAATAGGAAACAGACGCGTGGCTAGGTTTGTTTAAAAACAGAATTTGAAATCAGATTTATGTTCAAATTTGATTTGCTTGTAACTTTTGATTCCCAAGTTAGATTTTAGCAAATTTTATACCGTTGGAATCAGGGAGACAAGCCCTTTCTAAATATGCAATGTGTTTAAAGTTTAGGTTCTGTTAAAATTATTTTATTAACAGAAACTTGTTTAGGACTATTTTGAGTATAGAAATTGTTTAGGAAATTGTTTTAGTGTAAAATAAACTTGGTTTAGCAAGTTTTTGACTTGTTTATGATTCAGTAATATGCACTTGCTTGGTTGGGTTTTAAAAATCATCACTTAGCATTTTGCATGCATGCATATATTTATGTTTGTATATGAATTGTGTGTAATTTTGTGCTACCATTCTTTGTGTAGACTTTGGTGCTAGTGATTGTGATTGTGAAGAGTGCTACTCTCCCAACTACCAAGGCAAGTGGTACTTCATGAATATTTCCATCCCTATATTTTTATACAAGCATTAGAAATATTTTGCTAAGTCTTGCATGTTACTATTTTTGCCAAATGCCATGTTGGGAAATCCTAAGTAGTTGTAGAATTGCTAGGAAATTTCTAAGTTAAGTTACTACCTATGCCATGCTTAGCCTAGCTAGTAGCAAACAAGGGTTGGTGAAATATACATGCTATGATGAAAATATTTCTAAGTCTTTGGACTTATGTTTTCTTAATAAAACAACTAAGTCAATGAATCACCTGGGTGGAAAGGGACTTGATTGGTGGTTTTGGTTGAGTGGTTACACAAGGCCCATGGATATGGTTTACCTTGTGTATCTCACTTGTGGTATGCCACCTAGGAACAAAGGGATTTTAGAGGCCAAGTGTTGAGAAGCTTCTAGTGCAGCCACTTGGCAATATGGGCTCTGCCTGGATCACATAAGTTGCTAGAACTTAGCCATTTGGACAGTTGGTAGTAGTGGGAATGATAGGTTGGAGCGCGTCCATTTGGTCTAAGGAAAGGCTTCTGAAAGGTCCTGTCTTGGGAAACCAAGTCTGGTGGGGAAAGTGCACAACCTCTGCAGATGGAAAAATCTAAGTACTTAGCCAACTCCATGGCAATGGACAACTTGAGCATCAAGACATGGAACCTATCAAGAATCTCATCACTCCAACTTCTAAGTAAAACTTGTGGGTGAACAAGGGTGAAGGACCTCAATGTCTATTGATGGTTTCTTGGGAAAAAGTTTTGACAAAGAAAAACTTAGTGATTTCAACTAATAGGAAAAACCTATTTTGAGCAAAGCAAGCCAAGCTACACTTAGACAAAATGCATATAGTAATATAGTCCACTTAAAATTTACTAAGGTATCACTTGCCAATACTATTCCAAAGTATTGACCCACTGTGGCTGTAACTTGTGATGTTGCAGGTTACTCTGATGAGGATTAGGTGTCATGAGTCTACACTCAACATTTTTGCCTATGGCACATCAAGATGAAGACTTATAATTATTTACTTATTCCAAACTCTTGTATTAGGCCTGTGGCCTTGAGTTGTAAAGACTATGTTTTATCTCTGGAATGGATGTAATAAATGACCTTTGTATCTGTGTACTTCATCTTAAACTGTGTTGCCTGTAGGAGGGGTCCTTTTTCCTTTACAATCACAGGGATCCTTTTTCCTTTACAAAGGAGGGGTCTTACAGATGGTATCAGAGCACTGTGTTTCCTGTAGGATTATGACCCTAGGATTGGAAACCACTAAGGAAAAAATTTCAACTACTTCTACACTTGTCTATTCTTCTCGTAAACTTTTCTAATCTTCTCTTTCTCATCTCTATTTGTAGATGAACTCCATCAACGAAGCCGTAAGGAAAGGACCACTCATGACCATGACCTTGGAGTGTGAGACAGAGTTTCCCAAAATTCTCAAGGACCTCATGGTGGCAATGGAAATACATGGTGCAGCTGTGTACAAAGGCTTTCCTGTGATGGATGAAGGAGTTGAGTACTGGTGGGTGCAACTTCACTTGTACAAAAACAAGGAAGACAACCACAAAGAAACAGGATTCTGCATGTACACCAACACTGTGGTGCACACCACATTCTTTGAGTCAGCAAGAGATGCAGCTTGGAGGACTATCAAAGAACTTAGTGCTAGAGTCAAGTGCAGAATGCTCAACCTCCAAAAAGACTTGATGAAAGAGAAGGAACATACCCAAGAGTTGGAAGCTACCAACCAAACCTTAAGAGGAGATATTATAGACTTAGTGATGGAATCATGTGAGCAAGATAGGCTGATTGCTTCTAGGAACATTGTGTTAGCCAACAGATCCAGTGAGATAGGATTGTAAACGTACTTCGTTAGTTGGACCACCACCTATCACCCTATTTTCCAAAATGTTGCTTTGAAATAAGATTGAACCTTGGTTGATGTAATGGTTTCATGTATGCATGACTTGTGTGTTTTGCTTTCCAAGGATATGTATGTGATGTTTGTCCTTGTTTTATCTTAAATTGTGTTGTTCTAACTTTTCTATCTTATAAATAGATGCCTATTACCATCAGCACTGTTGAGGAGTTCCAGGTTACCCGCTTTTGTTGAGCTTACCACTTTGCTCAATCTCCCTCTTCCCACCATCATGGTGCACCCCCTCACCAAGTTCGAGAGGAAGGACCTCTGGGGATTCAAGGTGAACCAGCCCGGACGCCAGACAGAGCCTACTACGGAGGCCATCGTCTTCAAGCTTATGCACGATGACAGGGAGAGAGGCATGGAGGTAGTTATGCAGGATCTGATAGGACGTCTGCTAGGACGACACTCCCGGCAGGTCAGAGGCACCCACTTCCACGTCTTCGGAAGACGTGATGAGGACGGAGAGTCCATCGACTTCGAGGATGATTCGAGGGACGCAGCAGAGCTGATACGCCTGTACCTCCAGGACTTAGAGTCTCTCATTAGGCACGTGGACACGGATAGGACCAATGTCATGCTCAGTAATGACGAGCTCCAGGTGCAGCTTCGCGAGAAGGACAAGCTCTTCGCGCAGCAGGACGAGATAGTCAAGGAAATGGAGGCGAAGTTCGAGACCCAGGACAAGAAGTTCAAGAGTCAGGAGAAGCCTGTCCAGGATAGGAACAAGAAGATCCGGGACATGACTGAAGAACTGCAGTCCAAGGACTTCGAGCTAGAGCAGCAGCAGACGGTGATCGAGAGGCTTCGTTCCTAGAAGAGGGCTCTCAAGGCCAAGATAGAGTCCTTGACCACTACCATTGAGGAGAACAAGACCGCGATGGAGAACGCAGGTCTTACCTTTGTCGAGGAGGAGATTGATGCCGATGAGTAGACTTGACTACTCGTTTATCTTTCATTATCATACTTGTTATTTGAGAACTTTTTATTGGACCATCTGACATGTGGATGGCTTGCTACTTGTGTGTTTTACTTTGTGAACTTGTTATTTTGTTGTTGAACTTTTACCCTATGTTGCATGCTTTGTGTTTGTTTATGTGATGTAATGTGCATGAAAGCATCTATGGGTATCTCATTCTCATCTCTATTTGAACAAACCATAGATGCCTCCCCGTCGTGCAAACCCCAACCCCAACAACATCACTCCAGAAATGCAGCAAATGATGACTTCTCAAACACAGCTGATGCAGATGATGACAACATTCATCCAGAACCAAAACAATAACAACAACAACAACAACCCCAACAACAACATTAACAACAACAACAACCCTCCGGGCTTTGATATGCTCACCAGATTCTTGAGATTGAGGTCAGCTAAGTTCTCAGGGACGACTGATCCCATGGTGGCCAATGATTGGCTACATTCTGTAAACAAGGACTTAGTAACCGTGGGCTGTACGGATGCTGAAAAGGTCAGATTTGCAGCACATCTACTGGAAGGGCCAGCCGCCACTTGGTGGGACAACTTCCAGATCACCACTCCCATAGATGAAGTTGACACTGATGCCAAGAGAAAGGAAAATTTTCTTGAAGGTTTGAATGATGAGCTGAATCTGCAATTGGCTGTAGCATATGTTCCCACTTATCAGTCGCTCTGTGACAAGGCTGCTATTTTGGAGAACAAAATAAAGCAAGTTGAGAGTAGAAAAAGAAATCACTCCGACAAGCACAGCTCGGGATCGTCTCACAAACGATCTCATTATGATGACAGTGGAAGCTCAGGATCCCACAAGCATGGGAAATTCAACAAGAACCACAACCACAACCGTCATGACAACAAGCATCATCGCATTCATGACAATGACAAGTACAAGAACCACAAGAGTGGACGTAAGAGCCACCACAGTGGTAATGGAAGTGGAAGTGGAAGTCAGCCTGTTAAGAGAGACATCAGTCAGGTTGAATGCTTCAAATGCAAGAAAATGGGGCATTATGCAAATGAGTGCCCTGAAAAGAAAGTTGAAGGACCTATCAAGCCCAACCCTTTCTAGAAAGGACAGGTGAACCACATCAGTGTGGAGGAGGTCTATGAGGAGCCTGATGCTGTTGCTGGTAAGTTCAGACTCAATTCTATTCCAGCATTTGTTCTTTTTGATACTAGAGCATCGCATTCATTCATATCAAAAGCATTTGTTGATAGAAATGGGTTTCCAACTGAAAATATTGGGTGTCCAATAAAAGTTAGTTCTCCGGGTGGAGATATGATAGTAAGTCTTGGATGCCGGGATCTAGTAATAGAGTTTGGAAAACATAAGTTTCCAGTAAGTCTGATAATCCTAGATTCCCAAGGACCGGACGTAATATTGGGAATGGATTGGATGGCTAAGTATGAAGGAGTACTAGATTGTGCTAATCGTACTATTGCACTCACAACCCCGGAAAGAAAACGGAGTAAGTTCAAGTCCAACTTTGAATCTAAAGGAAGTAAGCTAAATTATCTTAAGGGGGTTAGCATGGACAGTGTACCAATTGTGAGTGAGTATCCGGATGTGTTTCCGGAAGAACTGCCGGGAATGCCACCTGATAGAGATGTGGAATTTCTGATAGATTTGGTACCAGGGTCTAGACCAATAGCAAAGAGACCGTATAAAATGTCAGTTGATGAACTGAAAGAACTCAAGAAGCAACTTGGAGAACAGTTGCAGAAGGGATTCATTCAACCAAGTTCTTCATCTTGGGGAGCCCCAGTTTTGTTCGTGGAGAAGAAAGATAGAAGTCAAAGGTTATGCATAGATTACCGTTCACTCAACGAGGTAACTATCAAGAACAAATATCCTTTGCCTAGAATCAATGACTTGTTTGATCAACTAGAAGGAGCATGTGTGTTCTCATAGATTGATTTAAGGTCAGGCTATTTTCAACTCAAGATAAGAGAACAAGACATACCAAAAACAGCATTCACTACAAGGTACGGATTATATGAGTATACCGTAATGCCTTTTGGCTTGACCAATGCTCCAGCATACTTCATGAATATGATGAACAAAGTGTTCATGGAATTCCTTGACAAGTTTGTTGTCATTTTCATCGATGACATCTTAGTCTACTCCAAGAGCAAAGTAGAACATGAAGGACACTTGCGTTTGATACTTGAGAAGTTGAGAGAGCATAAACTTTATGCCAAATTCAGCAAGTGTGAGTTCTGGTTAGAGGAAGTTGGTTTTCTTGGTCATGTTATGACAAAGGATAGTGTAGCAGTTGATCCTGCTAAAGTTTCAGCTGTGACTGAATGGGAGTCTCCCAAGTCCGTGAAAGAAGTTCGCAGTTTCCTTGGCTTAGCAGGTTTCTACAGAAGGTTTATTGAAAATTTCTCTGAGGTAGCTAAGCCCATGACTGAATTGTTAAAGAAAGACAAGAAGTTTGCTTGGTATGAAGGTTGTGAAATCAGCTTTCAGGAACTGAAGAAGAGACTTGTGACAGCACCAGTCTTGTGTCTGCCAGACTTGGAAAAGGATTTCCAAGTATATTGTGATGCATCTCATCAAGGTTTGGGTGCAGTTCTTATGCAAGACGGTAAAGTTGTGGCTTATGCCTCGAGACAACTCAAAACTCATGAGGTGAACTATCCTACACATGATTTAGAGTTAGCTTCTGTTGTCCATGCACTCAAAACATGGAGACACTATCTTTTGGGAAAGCGATGTGAAGTGTTCACAGATCACAAAAGTTTGAAGTATATCTTCACCCAGAAGGAAATCAATATGAGACAAAGAAGATGGCTTGAACTTATCAACGACTACGACTTAAGATTGCAATACCACCCCGGTAAAGCAAATGTTGTAGCAGATGCTCTAAGTCGTAAGGTTTTTGTGAATGGCCTTACCAAAGGAGAATTTCCAGATGATCTGTGTACCCAATTTAGAAAACTCAGATTGGAGATTGTGCCTGAAGGACATCTCATGTCTTTGGATGTTCAACCCACTTTGTTGGACAAGATCAAAGAAGCCCAGAAGATTGATAAAGAAATTGAAGAGATTAAAGGAAAGATTGGCATGGGAAAAGCCAAAGGATTCCATGAAGACGAATAGGGTACTTTATGGCATGGAAAATGTATCTGTGTTCCACAAGACCCGGAGTTATGGAATCTGATTCTGCAGGAAGCACACAACTCTCCGTATTCTATTCACCCGGGTAACACCAAAATGTACATGGACATGAAAGAAAGATTTTGGTGGAATAATCTCAAGAAAGACATCGCCGAACATATTGCTTTGTGTGATGTGTGTAGTAGAGTGAAAGCGGAGCATCAGAAACCAGCAGGTTTGCTTCAACCACTACCTATTCCTGATTGGAAGTGGGACAAAATTGGTATGGATTTCATTACCGGATTACCAAGGACCAGGTCAGGATATGATTCAATATGGGTAGTAGTGGATCGCCTAACTAAAGTGGCTCATTTCATACCCGTGAAGACAACCTATACAAGTGCTAAGTTAGCCAAAATCTACATGAGTAGAATTGTATGTCTACATGGAGTGCCCAAGAGTATTGTGTCTGATAGGGGAACTCAATTCACTTCCCATTTTTGGAGACAGCTACATGAGTCATTGGGAACGAGGTTGGAATTCAGTACTGCTTTTCATCCTCAAACTGATGGACAAACAGAAAAGACTAATCAAATTCTGGAAGACATGTTGAGGGCATGTGCCCTAGACTATGGAGCCAGTTGGGATGAAAGTCGGCCTTACGCAGAATTTTCTTATAACAACAGCTATCAAGCCAGCATTGAGATGGCACCGTTTGAGTTTCTCTACGGAAGAAAGTGTACCACCCCATTGTTATGGAATTGTGTGGGAGAAAGAAGTTTATTCAGGCCAGATCTTATCAAAGAAGCCGAAGAGAAGGTCAAATTGGTTAAGGACAGGTTGAAGATAGCACAGTCCCGATAGAAAAGCTACGCAGATCCTAAGTATAGAGAGGTCACCTACGAAGTTGGTGATAGAGCTTATCTTAGAGTATCACCACTTCGTGGAGTGAAGAGATTCGGAGTCAAAGGAAAGTTGGCACCAAGATATGTTAGGCCATTCAAGATTCTAAGTCGCAAAGGAGAAGTTGCCTATGAAACTGAATTGCCAGAATCTCTGTCACCTGTCCATAATGTGTTTCATGTGAGTCAGCTTAAGAAATGTCACCCAGAAATGGAAGAAACTTCTTTGAAGGACACTATACCTTTGGAGGAAGTTCAACTAGAAAGTGATCTCACTTATGAAGAGAAACCTATCAAGATTATTGAAACTACAGAAAGAGCCACAAGGACTAAGACTATCAAGTTTTTCAAAGTACAGTGGAATCATCATTCCGAAGAGGAAGCAACATGGGAAAGAGAAGATGATCTTCGGAAAGACCACCCTCACCTATTTTCTAGCCAATCCGAATCTCGAGGGCGAGATTCACCTTAAGGGGGTTAGATTTGTAACATCCCTAAAATCATGATTTCAAAGATTGCATATCATTCATGCATGCATATAGAATTGAGATCAATTTCAAACTCATTTCAAGAAAACAGAAGCACATAGTGCTATCATTTTATGTGAGCAAACTTAAATCAAATGCCATCCCCATTTGAGAACTTGGGTGTTTTAAAACCTAGATTGTTTGTTTCCCTTGTTGATTGGTTTGAGTGTGGAGTTAGAACAAAATTTTACAAAATAGAAGTGGTTTCAAAAACCATTTTCAAACACTTGCAAACCAAGTGCAATGTCCCTGTTATTTTGTTTTTCCAGAAATGACCAAGCCTTTTCAAAGTGACCACATAGTTTTATGCCTAGAATTGAGACTGTTGCACACTGCAAAAATCCCAAAAAGATTTGAATTCAAATAGAGTTTGAATTCATTTGAAAACCAATCCTGAAAAATGAATTTAGAAAAAGAAAAGAGAAAAGAATTGGAATAGGGCCGGCGCCAGGAATTTGGCCCAGCAACAGACGCAGCCCAACTAGCCCACCCGGGCCACCTCTCTCTCTCTCGCACGCGCGGACACACCCAGCAAGTTGCTGACACTCGGACCCCACTTCCCCTTTGCTCTATTCGCTGACAAGCGGGCCCCGTCCACGACGTCATCGTCTTCCCCAAAATTCCGCGCATGAACTCCGCCGCTGCCCGTTGCTGCTTTGATTCCGCGCGGTAATTGGCATTGAATCACTGAGTGTTTCTTGTCGAGCCTCTGCCTATTTAATCCCCTCTCTCTCGCAGCCATTTCCCCTCAACCAATTCCCTCTCCACGCCACCAGGCTGCTCGAAACTCGCCAGACGCCGCCGCTGTCCCGACGATCTCCGGCAGCAATTCCGGTGAGTCCCGACCGCCCCTGTGCCCCTGGTTCAAACGATTATGCTCAACATGAGCTCGTGCATCTTCTAACACCCGTCGATTGCCTGCTCGTGACCCAGGACGCCGTCCCCGTTCGTGCCCGCAACCGACCGAGCCGCCGCTCAACTCCGACGACCAATTACGGTAAGCAGAGCGCGCCCCTTGCCCCCTCTTGCATACTAGGTTGTTCGCCTTCGTCTTGTGCGTCTTCTAATCCCTCTGATTTGTGCTAGGGCGACGCGAAACCTCGGTAACCAACTCGACAGCAACCACCCGACGCCGTGCACGACTCCGACGAGCTCCAGCAGCCCCTGCCGTGCGCCCCTTGCCAAGCCACCGCCACATTGAGCTTCAGCACACCACCGCGGTTCTGGTAAGCCTCTTCCCCCACTCCCGCGCGACCTAGAACGCCAGTGCCGCCGCTGACAGACGCTCCGCCGCCAGTCGCCGCCCCCAGCGCCGCTCAGTTTTGGTCAGATGATTCGTAGCCGTCAGATCCAGATCCAGCGCGTAGGATTAGTTCACTTATCGAACCGTTTAAGTTTAGATCTGAGCCGTGCGTGTTAGTTAGATCCAACGGTAGCCGAGCGTGATCCGGTGCTAAGCGGTACGCACCAATAGGAAACAGACGCGTGGCTAGGGTTTGTTTAAAAACAGAATTTGAAATCAGATTTATGTTCAAATTTGATTTGCTTGTAACTTTTGATTCCCACGTTAGATTTTAGCAAATTTTATACCGTTGGAATCAGGGAGACAAGCCCTTTCTAAATATGCAATGTGTGTAATGTTTAGGTTCTGTTAAAATGATTTTATTTGCAGAAACATGTTTAGGACTATTTTGAGTATAGAAATTGTTTAGGAAATTGTTTTAGTGTAAAATAAACTTGGTTTAGCAAGTTTTTGACTTGTTTATGATTCAGTAATATGAACTTTCTTGGTTGGGTTTTAAAAATCATCACTTAACATTTTGCATGCATGCATATATTTATGTTTGTATATGAATTGTGTGTAATTTTGTGTTACCATTCTTTGTGTAGACTTTGGTGCTAGTGATTGTGATTGTGAAGAGTGCTACTCTCCCAACTACCAAGGCAAGTGGTACTTCATGAATATTTCCATCCCTATATTTTTATACAAGCATTAGAAATATTTTGCTAAGTCTTCCATGTTACTATTTTTTCCAAATGCCATGTTGGGAAATCCTAAGTAGTTGTAGAATTTCTAGGAAATTTCTAAGTTAAGTTACTATCTATGCCATGCTTAGCCTAGCTAGTAGCAAACAAGGGTTGGTGAAATATACATGCTATGATGAAAATATTTCTAAGTCTTTGGACTTATGTTTTCTTAATAAAACAACTAAGTCAATGAATCACCTGGGTGGAAAGGGACTTGATTGGTGGTTTTGGTTGAGTGATTACACAAGGCCCATGGATATGGTTTACCTTGTGTATCTCACTTGTGGTATGCCACCCAGGAACAAAGGGATTTTAGAGGCCAAGTGTTGAGAAGCTTCTAGTGCAGCCACTTGGCAATATGGGCTCTGCCTGGATCACATAAGTTGCTAGAACTTAGACATTTGGACAGTTGGTGGTAGTGGGAATGATATGTTGGAGCGCGTCCATTTGGTCTAAGGAAAGGCTTCTGAAAGTTCCGGTCTTGGGAAACCAAGTCTGGTGGGGAAAGTGCACAACCTCTGCAGATGGAAAAATCTAAGTACTTAGCCAAGTCCATGGCAATGGACAACTTGAGCATCAAGGCATGGAAGCTATCAAGAATCTCATCACTCCAACTTCTAAGTAAAACTTGTGGGTGAACAAGGGTGAAGGACCTCAATGTCTATTGATGGTTTCTTGGGAAAAAGTTTTGACAAAGAAAAACTTAGTGATTTCAACTAATAGGAAAAACCTATTTTGAGCAAAGCAAGCCAAGCTACACTTAGCGAAAATGCATATAGTAATATAGTCCACTTAAAATTTACTAAGGTATCACTTGCCAATACTATTCCAAAGTATTGACCCACTGTGGCTGTAACTTGTGATGTTGCAGGTTACTCTGATGAGGATTAGGTGTCATGAGTCTACACTCAACATGTTTGCCTGTGGCACATCAAGATGAAGATGAAGTCTTACAGATGGTATCAGAGCACTGTGTTTCCTGTAGGATTATGACCCTAGGATTGGAAACCACTAAGGAAAAAATTTCAACTACTTCTACACTTGTCTATTCTTCTCGTAAACTTTTCTAATCTTCTCTTTCTCATCTCTATTTGTAGATGAACTCCATCAACGAAGCCGTAAGGAAAGGACCACTCATGACCATGACCTTGGAGTGTGAGACAGAGTTTCCCAAAATTCTCAAGGACCTCATGGTGGCAATGGAAATACATGGTGCAGCTGTGTACAAAGGCTTTCCTGTGATGGATGAAGGAGTTGAGTACTGGTGGGTGCAACTTCACTTGTACAAAAACAAGGAAGACAACCACAAAGAAACAGGATTCTGCATGTACACCAACACTGTGGTGCACACCACATTCTTTGAGTCAGCAAGAGATGCAGCTGTGAGGACTATCAAAGAACTTAGTGCTAGAGTCAAGTGCAGAATGCTCAACCTCCAAAAAGACTTGATGAAAGAGAAGGAACATACCCAAGAGTTGGAAGCTACCAACCAAACCTTAAGAGGAGATATTATAGACTTAGTGATGGAATCATGTGAGCAAGATAGGCTGATTGCTTCTAGGAACATTGTGTTAGACAACAGATCCAGTGAGATAGGATTGTAAACGTACTTCGTTAGTTTGATCACCACCTATCACCCTATTTTCCAAAATGTTGCTTTGAAATAAGATTGAACCTTGGTTGATGTAATGGTTTCATGTATGCATGACTTGTGTGTTTTGCTTTCCAAGTATATGTATGTGATGTTTGTCCTTGTTTTATCTTAAATTGTGTTGTTCTAACTTTTCTATCTTACAAATAGATACCTATTACCATCAGCACTGTTGAGGAGTTCCAGGTTACCCGCTTTGGTCCTCGTATCGTTGAGCTTACCACTTTGCTCAATCTCCCTCTTCCCACCATCATGGTGCACCCCCTCACCAAGTTCGAGAGGAAGGACCTCTGGGGCTTCAAGGTGAACCAGCCCGGACGCCAGACAGAGCCTACTACGGAGGCCATCGTCTTCAAGCTTATGCACGATGACAGGGAGAGAGGCATGGAGGTAGTTATGCAGGATCTGATAGGACGTCTGCTAGGACGACACTCCCGACAGGTCAGAGGCACCCACTTCCACGTCTTCGGAAGACGTGATGAGGACGGAGAGTCCATCGACTTCGAGGACGATTCCAGGGACGCAGCAGAGCCGATACGCTTGTACCTCCAGGACTTAGAGTCTCTCATTAGGAACGTGGAAACGGACAGGACCAATGTCATGCTTAGTAATGACGAGCTCCAGGTGCAGCTTCGTGAGAAGGACAAGCTCTTCGCTCAGCAGGACGAGATAGTCAAGGAAATGGAGGCGAAGTTCGAGACCCAGGACAGGAAGTTCAAGAGTCAGGAGAAGCGTGTCCAGGATAGGAACAAGAAGATCCGGGACATGACTGAAGAACTGCAGTCCAAGGACTTTGAGCTAGAGCAGCAGCAGACGGTGATCGAGAGGCTTCGTTCCTAGAAGAGGGCTCTCAAGGCCAAGATAGAGTCCTTGACCACTACCATTGAGGAGAACAAGACCGCGATGGAGAACGCAGGTCTTACCTTTGTCGAGGAGGAGATTGATGCCGATGAGTAGACTTGACTACTCGTTTATCTTTCATTATCATACTTGTTATTTGAGAACTTGTTATTGGACCATCCGACATGTGGATGGCTTGCTACTTGTGTTTGTGAACTTGTTATTTTGTTGTTGAACTTTTATCCTATGTTGCATGCTTTGTGTTTGTTTATGTGATGTAATGTGCATGAAAGCATCTATGGGTATCTCATTCTCATCTCTATTTGAACAAACCACAGATGCCTCCCCGTCGTGCAAACCTCAACCCCAACAACAACAACAACATCACTCCAGAAATGCAGCAAATGATGACTGCTCAAACACAGCTGATGCAGATGATGACAACATTCATCCAGAACCAAAACAATAACAACAACAACAACCCCAACAACAACAATAACAACAACAACAACCCTCCGGGCTTTGAGGCCAGCTATGTTCTCAGGGACGACTGATCCCATGGTGGCCAATGATTGGCTACGTTCTGTAAACAAGGACTTAGTAACCGTGGGCTGTACGTATGCTGAAAAGGTCAGATTTGCAGCACATCTGCTGGAAGGGCCAGCCGCCACTTGGTGGGACAACTTCCAGATCACCACTCCCATAGACGAAGTTGACACTGATGCCAAGAGAAAGGAAAAATTTCTTGAAGGTTTGAATGATGATCTGAATCTGCAATTGGCTGTAGCATATGTTCCCACTTTGAAGGGAATATGCCCTGAGAGGCAATAATAAAGTGTTTATTATGTGTATTCCAAGTATATGATAGATGTTTATTTTGCATGCTATAATTGTATTAATACGGAAACGTTAATACATGTGTGTTTAATAAACAAACAGAAAGTTCCTAGTTATGCCTCTCTCATAAACTAGCTCGTTGATTAACAAGATGATCAAGGTTTCCTGATCATGGACATTGGATGTTGTTAATAACGGGATCACAACATTATTGTAATGGTGTGATGAACATTCATCCGAAGTATACCATTACGATCAAAGTCATTGAGTTTATATTTCTATAACAACTTACGAAGTGATCCTAATCCTTAGACCATGAGATCATGTCAATCACTAACACCGGAAGAGTTTCTTGATAACATCAAACGTCACACCGTAACAGGGTGATTATAAAGATGGATTCAGAACTAATAAAGTGTTATGTTGAGGCTCATGGATCGATAGTGGAATTTGTTCATCCCGATGACGGATAGATATACTCTGGGCCCTCTCGGTTATATCACATTAATTAGCTTGCAAGCAAGTGATTTGATCACTAGAATGTTATATCATAGGAACGAGAAAAGAGTGCATGTCGGTAACGAGATCAAACTAGGTATGGAGATACCGATGATCGAATCTCGGACATGTAATATATCATGAAACAAAGGGATTAAGATACTAGCGTAAAAGGTTCCGACGATCACAAGAAAGTCATCGTTGAATGTGTGGGAGTCAGTATGGGTCTCCAGATCCCGCTTCTGATTATTGATCCGAGAGGAGTCTCGATCATGTCCGCATTATTCACGAACCGTAGGGTGACACACTTAAGAGACACCGACATCCAATTGGAGCAAATGTTTCATGCCGAAAGAATGAACAAGCGCAGGAATTTATTTCACTAGATACCGAAACAGGTTTTCGGGTGAAATTGCATAAAGTGGTTATGCATGTGAAATAGAATTCTAGCAATGGGTTATTTGTGAATGTTTGTCATTAAAGTAATTGACAAAATTCTGAATAAAATAAAAGAGTTTTATTTAATGAGAGTTTGCATTAAATTTGGTGGAAATTTAATGGGAATTTGAGTGGACTTTTGAGTGGAGGGAATTTAAAGGAGATTTGTGAGTGGAGTGTCCACCCACATGAAGAGGGGAGGGCAAGGGGGCAGCCCCATGCGCCGGCCACCCCCTTGGGGTCCCCCCTCCTCCTATAAAAGGAGCCCCCCTCCTCACTTGTCTCTCACCTCCTCGTGAAGGATCTCTCGCCCCCTCTAGAATTTATCCCCCATGGTCTCGGACTAGCGAGATACATGTTCCCGATGGCTATTTGTCAAGAAAGAGTTGTGCTTCCACTGCATCGCTGGAGCAAGGAGGCGGAGGTTGCTCGGTGCCTCGAACGTGTGTGCGAGCACGGATGCGCTGCTGATTTGCGGCGCTAGGACTTCCTCTCGATCTTGAGATCGGCAAGAGATCGTCTACATCAACCACGAGTTGAACTCGTTAAGCTTTGTCGGTCTTCAAGGGTATGTTCTCTACGGATATACATCCGCCCGTTGTTTGTATCTAGTAGATAGATCTTGGTATATAGTTCACATCGTAGGAAAATTTTTGTTTTCTATGCTGCGAACCCTACAGTGGTATCAGAGCCGGATCTATGCGTACATACTTTACACGGGTAGTACACATATGAGTATGTGGGCGATGATGATCATGTTGTTGCTCCTTTGTTGTAATTTTGGATATTGGTGGCATAGTGGGATGAAGCGGCCCGGACAAACTTTACATGTCCTCGCACATGAGACCTGTTCCACGCTTGACATGCAACTAGTTTGCATAAGTGGCTAGCGGGTGTCTGTCTCTCCTACTATAGTCAATATCTATTTTGCAAGCGAGTTGTCAACAATTTTATTATCCTCGTTGTGGTTCATGTTCGTAGGTAAGAACGGTTCTATCTCGAAAGCCCTAAGCCACGTAAAACTTGCAATGGATAAATTAGAGGCGTCTAGTTTAGATTGTTGCTGGGCTAGTGTTATGATATGGTAGTGTTGTAAGTAGAAGTATGAGATGATACTCTTACAACACACATAGCGTGTAAAATCCATAGACCTTGGATTTACACATATAGGTATGATAGTGATCATACCACGATGCACATGATAGAGATCATCTGCGGGAACCATATCATTTCACTAATAAACATATGATGTTTGATAGCATCTTATATTGCTTGTTTAGCGCTTTGTTAGCATAATAAGATGATCCCTCATTTAAATATCAAGATAAGAATGTGTTCTTACTTTAGTATGCACCGATTATGTTTTTGTCGCTCCAAGACATCACGTGATAATCGGGTGTTCTTGGATCCACGACCATATTTCGGGTGTAAAACAGTTACACACGCGAATACTAAGGTTCTAACTTGGCGAGCCTAGCATGTACAGACATGGCCTCGGAACACGGACCGAAAGGTTAAGCATGAGTCATATAGTTGATATGATGCCCATTTCATGCTCGCCTTTGAAGCTATACCGACTCACGTGATGATCGGACTTGGTGTAGTGGATTTGGTTCATGTAATCACCAAAAAGGCACGAGGGATGTCGTTTTTGAGTGGGAGTTCATTCATTATATAGATTAGTTGAACTCAATCTATCATACACTTAGTCTAAACTTTACAAATTCTGTTGTAGATGGCACCACCTGCTTTTAATTTCAATGTGTTCATGGAGAAAGAGAAACTAGCAACGAACGGTAGAAACTTTACCGAATGGGCCATGAATTTGAGGATTCTCCTCTCTGCTGCACAAAAGCAATATGTGCTAGAAGCACCGTTAGGCCCCCCACCTTTAGATGATGCCCCTGACGAGGAGAAGAATGTCTATCAGACTCGTCAGGAGGACCACAACTTAGTTCATTGCGGCATATTGTATGGGCTAGAGTCGGAACTTCGAAAGCGTTTCGAAAACGGCAATGCATTTGATACAATGGGTGAGTTGAAAATGATTTTCGACACACATGCTGCTGTAGAGAGCTACAACGCTTCAGAAAAGTTCTTTAGCTGCATGATGGAAGAGCACAACTCCGTTAGTGAGCATGTACTCAAGATGTCGGGTTACGCCGATAAGCTTGTGTCCTTGGGAATATAGATTCCCATTGACTTAGGCATCCATCGTGTTCTGCAGTCTCTGCCACCTAGCTATAAGAGCTTCGTGATGAACTATAATATGCAAGGCATGAAGAAGTCTCTCCCCGAGCTTCTTTCAATGCTTAAAACTGCAGAAGTGGAGATCAAAAAGGAACATCAAGTGTTGATGATCAATAGGAACACTGGTTTCAAGAAATACAAGAAGGGAAAACGGAAGGGAAGTAAGGGCGGCAAGCCTGTTGCCGCGCCTGAAAAGAAACCCCGAGTTGGACCTAAGTCTGATTCCGAGTGCTACTATTGTAAGGGGACTGGCCACTGGAAGCGCAACTGCCCCAAGTATCTGGCAGACAAGAAGGCCGGCAAGGCAAACAAAGGTATATATGATATACATGTTATTGATGTGTACTTGACTAGTGCTCGCAGTAGCACCTGGGTATTTGATACCAGTTCAGTTGCTAATATTTGTAACTCGAATCAGGGGCTGTGGAACAAGCGACCGCTAGCAAGTGGTGAGGTCAAGACCCGTGTCGGCAATGGACCAAGCGTTGATGTGATCGCCATCGGAACGCTGCCTCTCCACTTGCCGTCGGGATTAGTTATAAACTTGAATAAATGTTATCTGGTGCCTGCACTGAGCATGAACATTGTATCTGGATCGTGTTTGATGCGAAGTGGTTATTCATTTAAATCCGAGAACAATGGTTGTTCCATTTATATGAAAGAAATCTTTTATGGTCATGCACCGATGATGAATGGTTTATTTCTATTAGATCTTGATGATAATGTTACACATATTCATAATGTTGATGCTAAAAGGATTAAACTTAATGATGATATATCCGCATATATGTGGCACTGCCGTCTAGGACATATTGGCGTTAAACGCATGAAGAAGCTCCATCCGGATGGACTTTTGGAATCACTTGATTATGAATCATTTGATACATGTGAGCCATGACTTATGGGCAAGATGACTAGAACACCGTTTTCCGGTTCAATGGAACGGGTGACAGATTTATTGGAAATCATACAATCTGATGTATGTGGTCCAATGAGTGTGTCGGTGCGAGGTGGATATCGTTATTTTGTTACTTTCACGGATGATTTGAGTAGATACGGTTATATCTACTTGATGAAACACAAGTCTGAAACCTTTGAAAAGTTCAAGGAATTTCAGAATGAAGTGGAAAATCATCGTAATAGAAAGATCAAATTTCTACGGTCCGACCGTGGAGGTTAGTATCTAAGTTACGAGTTTAGCACTCACATGAAAGAGTGTGGAATTGTTTCACAACTCACACCTGCCGGAACACCACAGCGAAATGGTGTGTCGGAATGTCGTAATCGTACTTTATTATATATGGTTCGATCTATGATGTCTCTGACGGACTTGCCGTTGTCATTTTGGGGTTATGCACTAGAAACTGCTGCATTCACTTTAAATCGGGCACCATCTAAATCCGTTGAAAAGACACCGTATGAATTGTGGTTTGGAAACAAACCTAAGCTGTTATTTCTTAAAGTTTGGGGATGCGATGTTTATGTGAAGAAACTTCAACCGGATAAACTCGAACCCAAAGCGGAAAAATGCGTCTTCATAGGATACCCTAAAGAAACTATTGGGTATTCCTTCTATCACAGATCCGAGGGCAAGGTTTTTGTTGCCAAGAATGGATCCTTTCTAGAGAAAGAGTTTCTCGCGAAAGGTGTGAGTAGTCGGAAGGTAGAACTCGAAGAGGTTGTGGAACCTTCTCTTCAAAGTATGGCGAGTAGCGCAGCGCCGGAAGTTGTTCCGGAGTTGGCTCCACCTGTTGAAGAGGGAACTAATGATAATGATCATGAAACTCCGAAAGAGAGTACTACCGAACCTCGCAGGTCAAACAGGACGCGTGCAGCTCCCGAGCTGTACGGAAATCCTGTCATGAATATCATGGTTGATGAAAATGATGACCCTGCGACGTATGAAGAAGCGATGATGAGCCCGGATTCCAACAAATGGTTAGAAGCCATGAAATCCGAGATGGAATCCATGTATGAAAATCAAGTTTGGAACTTGGTGGAATTACCTCACGACCGAAAGGCCGTGGAGAACAAATGGATTTTCAAAAGGAAAACTGATGCTGATGGTAATGTGACCGTCTATAAAGCTCGACTTGTCGCAAAGGGGTTTCGACAAATTCAAGGAGTTGACTACGATGAGACTTTCTCTCCCGTAGCGATGCTAAAGTCAGTTAGGATTATCTTAGCAATTGCTGCATATTTCGATTATGAGATATGGCAGATGGATGTCAAAACCGCGTTTCTCAATGGTAATATTGAAGAAGAGTTGTATATGATACAACCAAAGGGTTTTGTCGATCCTAAGGATGCTAACAAGGTGTGCAAGCTTCAGCGATCCATCTATGGATTGAAGCAAGCATCACGAAGTTGGAATCTCTGCTTTGATGAGGTGATCAAAGAGTTTGGATTTGTCCAAACTTATGGAGAAGCTTGTATTTACAAGAAAGTGAGTGGGAGCAATGTGGCATTTCTGATATTATATGTGGATGACATATTATTGATCGGAAATGATATAGATCTTTTAAACAGTGTTAAAAGTTATCTAAACAGCAAATTTTCAATGAAGGACCTAGGTGAAGCGTCATACATATTAGGCATAAAGATCTATAGAGATAGATCTAGGCGCCTAATAGGGCTATCGCAAAGTACATACCTTGATAAGATTTTAAAGAAGTTTAAAATGGACGGAAGTAAGAAGGGGTTCTTACCTATGTTGCAAGGCAAGACATTGAGTAAGACTCAAAGTCCGGCTTCGGCGGAAGAAAGAGAGATAATGGACAAAGTCCCCTATGCTTCAGCCATAGGCTCTATAATGTACGCCATGCTATGTACAAGACCGGATGTGGCACATGCTATTAGTTTGACTAGTAAGTACCAATTGGATCCAGGTTCGGAACACTAGATAGCGGTCAAGAATATCCTTAAGTACTTACGAAGAACTAAGGATATGTTTCTTGTATACGAAGGTGAAGAAGAGCTCGTCGCTAAGTGCTATGTCGACGCTAGCTTTGACACCGATCCGGATGACTCTAAGTCTCAATCCGGATACGTATTTCTCATGAATGGCGGAGCGGTTAGTTGGAGGAGCTCCAAACAACTTGTGGTAGTGGGATCAACAACGGAGGCCGAATATGTTGCTGCTTCAGAAGCGGCTCAGGAAGCAGTTTGGATGAAGGAGTTCATATCCGAACTAGGAGTGGTGGCAAACACGTTGGACCCAATGGTGATCTATTGTGACAACAATGGTGCCATTGCCAATGCCAAAGAGCCAAGGTCTCACAAGCATTCCAAGAATATTAAGCGCCGGTTTCACTCCATCTGCGAGCATGTCAAGGATGGAGATATAAAGATTTGTAAAGTACATACGGATCTCAATGTAGCAGATCCGTTGACTAAAACTCTCCCTAGAGCAAAACATGATCAACACCAGAACTCAATGGGTGTTAGATTTATCACTATGTAACTAAATTATTGTCTCTAGTGCAAGTGGGAGACTGAAGGGAATATGCCCTGAGAGGCAATAATAAAGTGTTTATTATGTTTATTCCAAGTATATGATAGATGTTTATTTTGCATGCTATAATTGTATTAATACGGAAACGTTAATACATGTGTGTTTAATAAACAAACAGAAAGTTCCTAGTTATGCCTCTCTCATAAACTAGCTCGTTGATTAACAAGATGATCAAGGTTTCCTGATCATGGACATTGGATGTTGTTAATAACGGGATCACAACATTAGTGTAATGGTGTGATGAACATTCATCCGAAGTATAGCATTACGATCAAAGTCATTGAGTTTATATTGCTATAACAACTTACGAAGTGATCCTAATCCTTAGACCATGAGATCATGTCAATCACTAACACCGGAAGAGTTTCTTGATAACATCAAACGTCACACCGTAACAGGGTGATTATAAAGATGGATTCAGAACTAATAAAGTGTTATGTTGAGGCTCATGGATCGAGAGTGGAATTTGTTCATCCCGATGACGGATAGATATACTCTGGGCCCTCTCGGTGATATCACATTAATTAGCTTGCAAGCAAGTGATTTGATCAATAGAATGTTATATCACAGGAACGAGAAAAGAGTGCATGTTGGTAACGAGATCAAACTAGGTATGGAGATACCGATGATCGAATATCGGACATGTAATATATCGTGAAACAAAGGGATTAAGATACTAGCGTAAAAGGTTCCGACGATCACAAGAAAGTCATCGTTGAATGTGTGGGAGTCAGTATGGGTCTCCAGATACCGCTTCTGATTATTGATCCGAGAGGGGTGTCGATCATGTCCGCATTATTCACGAACCGTAGGGTGACACACTTAAGAGACACCGACATCCAATTGGAGCAAATGTTTCATGCCGAAAGAATGAACAAGCGCAGGAATTTATTTCACTAGATACCGAAATAGGTTTTCGGGTGAAATTGCATAAAGTGGTTATGCATGTGAAATAGAATTCTAGCAAGGGGTTATTTGTGAATGTTTGTCATTAAAGTAATTGAAAAAATTCTGAATAAAATAAAAGAGTTTTATTTAATGAGAGTTTGCATTAAATTTGGTGGAAATTTAATGGGAATTTGAGTGGACTTTTGAGTGGAGGGAATTTAAAGGAGATTTGTGAGTGGAGTGTCCACCCACATGAAGGGGGGAGGGCAAGGGGGCAGCCCCATGCGTCGGCCACCCCCTTGGGGTCCCCCCTCCTCCTATAAAAGGAGCCCCCCTCCTCACTTGTCTCTCACACCTCCTCGTGAAGGATCTCTCTCCCCTCTAGAATTTATCCCCCATGGTCTCGGACTAGCGAGATACATGTTCCCGGTGGCTATTTGGCAAGAAAGAGTTGTGCTTCTGCTGCATCGGTGGAGCGAGGAGGCGGAGGTTGCTCGGTTCCTCGAACGTGTGTGCGAGCACGGATGCGCTGCTGATTTGCGGCGCTAGGACTTCCTCTCGATCTTGAGATCAGCAAGAGATCGTCTACATCAACCACGAGTTGAACTCGTTAAGCTTTGTCGGTCTTCAAGGGTATGTTCTCTACGGATATACATCCGCCCGTTGTTTGTATCTAGTAGATAGATCTTGGTATATAGTTCACATCGTAGGAAATTTTTTGTTTTCTATGCTGCGAACCCTACACACTTATCAGTCGCTCTGTGACAAGGCTGCTATTTTGGAGAACAAAATAAAGCAAGTTGAGAGTAGAAAAAGAAAGCACTCCGACAAGCACAGCTCGGGATCGTCTCACAAACGATCTCATTATGATGACAGTGGAATCTCAGGATCCCACAAGCATGGGAAATTCAACAAGCACCACAACCACAACCGTCATGACAACAACCGTCACCACAACCACAACCACAACCGTCACCACAACGGAATTGATGTGTATATGCTATGTCCCATATTATTCCCTAGCATTCCTTGTTTATGAGCCACCGTTGGTAGATGTGCTTAGCCATGCTATGATGAACGAGGGCTGGGTTACATCACTGAAGTTGTTTCTAAATGTGTTGGTTTGCGAAAACTAAAACAACTTAATCAATGAATCTCCTAGGTGTGATGGGATTGATAATTTTTGGTGGTATCATTGCGGAAAGGCAGCCAGGACACTGAGAAATGATTGGTTTCTTTGTTTGGAAGCTTTCGTGTGCAACCATATGCCAATAATGGAATGGGCGGTTGGCTGAACTCAGTAGGTTGTGGTAACTCGAACCCGCGTATCCAGAGATGTAGATACTGTAGGTTGAACCGGTGCGCGTCGGGATTGGGGAGCTACTTCCCGAACAGTTCCTTCTTGGACTTCTCCCTATCATCACCCAATATGAGAGTGGTGGTACGAGCTGGGATGACCAAGTCACATGGGTAAAGTGTACTAACCCCTGCAGGGTGTATAAACTAAGTGCTTAGCCGTGTCCCCGGTTATGGACAATTTGAGCGACCGATACTAATGCTATGATATTTGTCGCTCATCCTTATTTCTTAATTACTGAAAACTTGTTGGGTGAACATAATTGGGTAGGAGAACCTGGGAGTGAACCAGAGTGTCCTATTTATCGTATTGTAAAACTACTTTGTTACAAATGTTAGGATAAAACTGTTGCTTTATGCAAATGAGCCTGAACTCCACTTGGCCAAATAAGCATGTAGTTGATAGATCTGTTGTTAACCACTTTAGCCTACTTGCCATACATTCAATGTATTGACCATTCGTGGCTGCAACGTTTCATGTTGCAGGTTATATCGTATCTGAGTGATCGTTCATAGGTCGCGAGACTCCACTGAACAAGTGTTCGCCTGTGGCACATTTGAAGGATGGAGATCTACCTTGTATTCGTTTTCCGCTGTGTACTTGAATAAATAATGTAAATTCTGGATCATAATCATTGTATTTATGATGCACAGTTATATTTGATATCATTTTGTACTGTGTGTGCCAGTGAACCGATCCAGGGATTGGCACTATACACATGAACTCAGCCTTATCATGTGAGGGTGTTACAAATCTCTGTAAGTCGGATTGAGCTGATATTTTCTAAATATATCCCCCAGTAAGTTATCTAACTTTCGTTAGATCAATACTTTTTGATTTGAGCAACAGAAGGTCTTTGAAAAATTGATTTCTACCTGCTGGTCTGTTTTGACAGATTTCAGCCATTATTTGCATTTGCTTCTTATTGATTCCTTTTTGGGTTCTTTTTGGTAAATTGATCTTTTTGAGGGAATTGCTACAGTATCTTATGTTTTTAATGAAAGTTTTTTTGTTATAAAGCTAAACCCAAAGGTCTATTATCTTTTGAATACACTAATGTTGCTAATGAAGTTTGTATGAAGGAAAATTTGCAGGTGTAGAGGAAGAAAATGAGATGAAGAATGGACAAAATCTCAAGCTTGGGGATGCCACCCCGTGTCACCCCAAGGAATATTCAAGAGGTACAAGCGTCAAAGCTTGGGGATGCCCAAGGGATCCCCTTCTTCATCAATAAAAATCTCAAGTCTTTCTAGACACTTCGTTTTTATTGTTTCATGCACTGTTGTGTTGTTCTTGGAGAGTCTTAGTTTTCATTTAGTTTGCTTGAATAAATTAGTTGGACCCCCATTCTCGCTGTGTTGTTTCAAATAAGTTGATTGGTGTTGGAGAGGAGTAGAAAGTTCTTGCTTGAATATTGCAAGAGGAGCTTTCTTTGACTATGACTTAGAGTTTAGCCTGTCATGCTAGATGTTGTTTTGACCTTATGCTTAGTGATTATTGCTGTAGCATGACTTGTTCCAAACAATTGGGATTGCTTAGTGTGCCTTGAAGGAATACTGTGTTGTTTTAGCATACAAAAGCATAGTATTGTGGTATTCTCCTTTGATGCTTTGTTTGGGTTGACTTGGCACATGCTCACACCATGTTATGAATATGAACCAGTCACGATAGCCTCTATGATCATTTAGTCCTTGACTTGTAGTACCACTTGATGCTTTGATTAGTAATTTTTTGTCTCTCTGCATGATTATAGCCATTAATGCTCGCTTAGTTGGTTGCTCCCAGTCTTTTGCTAGCCTCCACTTGTATGAGTAGGCTCTACTCATGCATCCAACTCCCAATAAAGCAAGTTATTCCAAAGTGTCCATTATAAATTCCTATGCATGGTGTGTTACACCATTCCAAGTATATTCTTGTTTTCATCTATCTTCCAATTAAAAGGTCTCTCTGTTATGTGAAAACTTTGTGATTAAAGCTCTCACGAACTTGATGGCACACTTTATTTTTCTTGACCCTAATAAACTTGAACCATTGTGTCATCAATGTTGTATATGCTTAAACTTATACGTTGGGATTAGCAGAACCATGCTATCACGGGGAACGCTTTCAACATTGCACTTGTACTTCGTACACAGTTGATATCATGCTCTTTTGTCTATGGATGTTGTCGGTGTGAAATGAAAGGGGAGCTTGTAAGTCCATGGAGTTATGTATGTGTGTTAGAGAAACGCCCACGCTGCTAGCCTAATCCATGCCTAATCATGGTGGAAACTTGCAGCATCACTATAGTGAGCAATCTATGAAGCATTCTTCTTATAAAAAAGAGAGATAGAAAAAAGAGATTGAGAAAAAGAAAGAAAAAATATGAGAAAAGAGGAAAGAGAGAAAAAAGAACCATTTTCCCATGGTAAATAAGAATATTGATGAGATGCTCATTGTCTGCTTGCCTTGTCATTTTGATTATGGGATAGCTCATGTATCATGTGCAAGGGGTACCCCGTTGGCGGTTCTCTATTATACACATGTACTTACTATGACAAGAACTTGCATGTATCTAAACTTGAGTAGCATGAGGAGCGGCCCTCATATTCAAGGGACATGAGATTGCCAACTTATACTTTGTCAAGCATGTACTCCATAGTTTGTTCACTTTAACCTTAATCACTTCGAGATGCTTATGAGAGGGGCAATGAGGATGAAACCTAACAAGTACCATAATTTTTGGAAGCTCTTTTTGAAACATTAAATCCCTGCTTCCCTTAGGAACCAATTAAGAGAGCGTAGTTTCCATTCTTAGTTCTATGTGCATTGTCCCAAAACTTATTGATTGATGCATATTGTTGATATTACTTGTTCTTGTGCTATTTGTATCTAGTCACTCTTATGAACTTTGAAGGTGTCCTATGCATCTATTTTCCACTCCATGAGGGACAAGTTGAATGCCACTATGCTATGTTTTCTATGTGAAAAAAATAAAAAAAATTCAATGCATGTTATTCATGATCTTTGGTTGTAACCTTTCATGTTGCATGCATAGTTACTTTGTCTTACTGTTAGAACTCCATCTTTCATGCTCATGTTTACAGTTCTTTGATCCCATCTTTCAATGCTTGCAAATGGTTTGATCTTGATTTTGATGGTGCATGTCACCTCAAAAATTATTCTTTTTATCAATTACCTACTCGAGGACGAGCAGGAGTTAAGCTTGGGGATGCTTGATACATCAGAAACGTATCTATAATATTTGATGTTCCATGCTTGTTTAGTATCTACTTTGCTTTGATTTGTCTACACTTTGAAGTGTTTTTATATGTTTTTCTAGACTAACATATTAACAAGATGCCATAATGCCAGTTGCCTGTTTTCTTCTGTTTTTGTTTCTAATAAAATCAATATTCTTGGAATTGGACGGGACAAAAGCCAAAGTCAATATTTTACCAGGGGGAACACGGAGCCAGAATACAAGACGGACGGGAGCCACCATGGGGCCACACCCCCTAGCCGCGCTGCTGGGCCCAACCCGCGCCGGCGGGGTACAACCGCCCTGTCTTCCCCCTGCCTCGCCTCTTCGCCTATAAAGACCCCGCGATACCAAAACCCTAAGTACCTGATCAATATTCCACGAAACCGTCTATACCCGCCGCCACCATCGTCCCTAGATCGGGGGATCTGAAGCTCTTCCCGGCACCCTGCCGGAGGGGAGATCATCCTGGAGGCCTTCTTCTTCATGATGCCAGCCACCCGTATGAAGTGTGAGTAGTTCCACTTTGGACTACGGGTCCATGTAGTAGCTAGATGTTTATATCTCCTCCTTTGTGCTACCATGTTTAGATCTTGTGAGCTCCATTCATGATCAAGATCATCTATTTGTAATCATGCATGTTGTTTTTGCAGGGATCCGATGGATATTGAGATTACTATGTCAGATTGATTAATGATTTTTTATTATTGATTCTATCATGTCTGTGGTGTTTGAGATATTGCATGCTCTCTGTTTCTAGTAGCTATCTTGGCCAAGTAGATTCTAGTGACTCCAAGAGGTGGTATTTATGCTCGATAGTGGTTTCATGCCTCTATTTAATCTAAGGGAAGTGATATAAATCTCTAAGGTTGTAGATGTGATGTTGCCACTAGGGAGACAACAACGGTCTCTTGATCATGGAACAAGTGGATTGGTTACCTTACACACTTTGCTTAAAGCAGTTATCTGTTGCTTGCAACTTAATACTAGAGGGGGTTCGGATGATAACCTGAAGGTGGATTACTAGTCATAGATGTAGTTGGATGGCGGTTTATGTATCTTGTTGTATTGCCCAATCGAATCTCATAGCATCATGAATGTCTAGTATTGCATTGTTACGCCTTGCTCAGTCCTGTCAATTGCCATGCTGTAATTTGTTTACCCAGCATGCCATGTTTGTTTATCTTAAGAAGAACACCTCTAGTGAACTATGTACCTCGGTCCAATCTTTAGCATTGATACATCTTCCACTTTTACTGTTTACCTTTCTGCAAACCACTATTACCTTCCACACTATACAGTTAACCCTTTGTTTTTAGCAAACCGGTGAGATTGACAACCTCACCGTTTGTTGGGGCAAAGTCTTCAGTTTGTGTTCTGCAGTTTTCCAAGTTGCTAGCAACACCTTTGAGTCGTTTCCTTCCTCCTACTGGTTCGATAACCTTGGTTTCTTTCTGAGGGAAGAGTTGCTGATGTGCTCAGCATAACTTCCTCTTGGGGTCTCCCAATGAAGCTGCGCGTCACAACCCTAGCCTTCAAGCTTGTGGTTATTGTCGTTATTGAGTTGCGACAGCTAAGGACTTCCCCTACCACTAGCTATGGCAGATGTTCTTTAATGGAACAAAATAGATCACGACAAGAGTACTCCTCGATAGTCTCGCATCTATATTCATGACTCTGCCACACCTTACCTTTTACATGCATTTGTTTTCGGGAGATTGTTGACTTATGCATATACATCTCGGAATTCTATCCTGAGCATGTTCTTTTCCCCTTGTTTTTCTCCGACCTTTGTTTACCGGTTGGTAACCAAGTAGTAAATTCCCATCAGTGTCTTCTGATGCAATATACTCTTGTGGTCCGTCATGACAAACCATTTCGGGATGTCAGGAGAAACAAACTCCAATACCTTGTCATATCTAGGACCAGGTCATTGTGTTGTAATCCGCCGATTAATAGGCATTGATTGACTTTCATCTACTCTACCATAAACTATCACACTCTTTCATACTAAGAGGTTGTGCGGAGTTCCATGACCCCTTAATGAAGTGATTCTCTTACACATATTTACCCACGCTTCTTCGAGCTTTCGTGCCCGTAAGTGATGCGTGTGCGTATGATGTGGCCATCTGAAATTCTTAGAAAATATCATTGTTTTGAACTTTAAGGACATTTGTGCGATTTTTAGCGTGATGGTTAACTCTATCACTAAGCGAAGTTTGATTGTGCTACCAAGACCGCTATTCTAGTACACTCTCTTCGGTCAAATATCTAGGCTCGTGCCAAAACCTTAAGATTATGTCTTCTTGCCTATAAGATCCCTCCCTTATAAAGGTCAGGATCCCTGTGATTGCAATGCTAGTCCCTGGATCAATTGCTAGCATCCACAGTTTAAGATGAAGTACACAGAAACAAAGGTCATTATTACATCGTCATTCCAGAGATAACATAGTATTTTACAACTCCATGGCCATAGGCCTAATACAAGAGTTCATTCATAACAATATAAATAAAGTCTTCATCTTCATGTTCCACAGGCAAGCATGTTGAGTGTAGACTCATAACCCCTAATCATCATCAGAGTAACCTGCAACATCACAAGTTATAGCCACAGTGGTCAATACATTGGAATAGTATTGGCAAGTGATACCTTAGTAAAATATTAGCATCTAGTTACTACATGAATTTGGCTAAGTGTAGCTTAGGCTTGCTTTGCTCAAAATAGGTTTTACCTATTAGTTAAAATCACTAAGTTTTTCTTTGACAAAACTTTCCCAAGGAACCACCAATAGAAATTGGTGAACCTTCATGGTTGTTCAACCACAAGTTTTAACTTAGAAAATTGGGATGAGGAGATTCTTGTTAGCTTCCATGTATTGATGCTCAAATTGGCCAATACCAGGGACATGGCTAAGTACTTAGATTCTTCCATCTGCAGAGGTTGTGCACTTTCCCCACAAGACTTGATTTTCACCAAGACAGGACTTTTCAGAAGCCTTCCCTTAGAACAAATGGACGTGTTCCAACCTATCATCCCACTACCACCAACTTTCCAAATGGCTAAGTTATTTCAACCTATATGATCTAGGCAGAGCCCATAAATCCATGTGGCTGCACTAGAAGCTTCTTAACATTTGGCATCTCAAATCCCTTTGTTCCTGGGTGGCTTTCCACAAGTGAGATACACAAGGTAAACCATAGAAATGGGCCTTGTGTAACCACTCAACACAAACCATTCTTTCCATTCCACCCAGGTGTTTCATTCACTTAGTTGTTTTATTAAGCAAAACATAAGTCAAAGACTTAGAAATATTTCTCATAGCATGAATATATAATCCACCCTTGGTTGCTACTAGCTAGACTAAGCATGGAAATAGAAAGTATCTTAACTTAGAGGAAATTCTAACACTACTACAACTACTAGGATTTCCCAAGCATAGCATATAGATGCTTAGCAAAATAATCATGCAAGTCCTATACAAAATATTTCTACTGCATAGGTAAAAAGATATTGGGATAAAAACATGAAAAACCACTTGCCTTGGTAGTTTCGGGAGTAGCAACAATATTCACAACCACAATCACTATTAGCACCAAAATCTACACATAAAATAATGGCACCAAATTCACATATCAAAATATACAAGCAAAAATATATGAATGCATGCAAATGCTATGTGATGATTTTATTCCAAATCAAACAATACAACAGAAACAGTGTTGAATCATAAACAAGACAAAAACTCCCTAAACAAACTTTATTTAGTCTCTAAATCATTTTTCAAACAATTTCTATACTCAAACTAAGCCTATAAATGTCTCTGCATAAATAATCAATTTTACAGAAGAAAAATATTAAACACATTGCATAAATGGATATAATTCTTTCTCCTGATTCCAATGATATATAATTTGCAAAATTTGATCATGTGGATCAAAAGTTATGAATTTTGCAAGTTTGAATCAATAATAGATCTAATTCAGATTTTTAAAACGATACCGCTCCGCACTGGATCACGCTCGCACACCATTGGATCTAACTAACTGCACACGGTCCTGTCACATCCCAAGAATTTCCAAATCTTGTAATGTGAAAATAAATGAATAAAATAAAACTTTGTTTGATTTTCAGGGCCAGAAGAAACTTTTTGAATCCAAATGGAACCTTCAAACCAATTTGGATCAAATAAATCCTAAAGGGATTTGAAAAGATAAACATTTAATAAAGGAAAATAGAAATATTTAGACTTACTATTTTGGATCTTTTAAATAAAAGGTTTTGGCTTTCAAAAGAAAAAGTGGATTTATAAATAAAGATTATTTTACAAAGCCAAATTAAACCTTGGCCAAGTATTTAAAATAAAATGTTTTGTTTTGATTAAAAATAGTAAAGGTTTATTTAAATAAAATAATAAGGAAATAATATCCAAATTTTATTTAAATAAAAGGTTTTACCATTTTAATTAAAACATCAAAACTTATTAAATTATTTTAAAATAAGTTTTCTAAGTATTTTATTTTCTTAATTAAAACCTACTGAAGTGTTTTGGCTTTATTTTAGATTTCATAATAAATATCTTAAATAAAATAAATCCTAGTTTATTTAATAATGAAGGTCTATTGTATTTAATTATTAATGGACCCTAAAATAAAAGGTTATTTTGTTTTAAACAAGTTTCCAAGTATTCTTTATTTCCAAATAAAACCTACTGATTTGGTTTTGAAAATATTTGGATTTCAAATGAAGATTTTATTAAATAAATCAAACCCTATTTGATTAAATAACTAAAGGTCCATTTTATTTAATTAATGAATGGATCCTAAAATGAATTAAAATATTACTTTATTTTGGAATTTTGGTATTTGTTACTAAACAGAACCAAGTTCAAAAGTTGTGAAGTGCGGTGTTTGTTTGAATTGATTTGGTTGATTGGATTGTTTGTTTGAAATTCAAATTAGTAAATAGAAATGGAAAAAGATAAATCAATCAGACAGAAAAAAAATAAGAACAAGTCGACCCAGCCCAGCCGGCCCAACTAACCCAACAGCAGCCCACCTAGCCCACCTCACCCTCGCCCCCGAACCGTTTTTCTTCACCACAGAAGCAACCCGCGCAGACACCGACCGGTGGACCCTCCCCCTCACTCCCTCTCTCGCTGCCAGAGGACCCCGCAGACACGCTGTCATCTTCCCCACCCCCACGACCCGTTCTTCCTCCCCCGTCACCGTTGCAGGCTTTGATTTCGCGGCATGAATTCGTCTTAACGCAGCCACCGTTACTCGCAGCAACCATGCACATTTAAACGCCAGCGCATCCTCTCTCGTTCCCCTCTGACTCCTCCCTCAAGCACGCCCCCAGGCTGACAAATTTTGCTCAACAACCCCTCTGACTCCGGCGAGCTCCGACGGAAATTCCGGCCACGCCTCGCCACCCCTCAACTCCCTCTGCACGCGAGCTTGTTCTGCATCCCCTGGCGTACCTCCCCGCGTCAACTGCTTGGCCGCGGACACTCCAGACGCTCGGCTTTGTCAAACATCTGAGCACCACCGCCGGCGCGTCTACTCCGGCGAAACCTCCCTGGTAAACCAGACTACCCCGACCCCTCTCGTTCACGCGCCCACCTTCGCTTTGTCCTTGCGCGCCTAACTATGTGTTTCTTTTGTCTCCTGGTGATCCACAGCTCCGTCCTCGACGACGACTGAGCTTGGCCGAGGCGCAGCTCCACTCCGGCGAGAAATTATCACTACCCTCGTGCGCCCCCTGCTTCCCCGAGAGCACGTTGAGTATCAGCATCGTTCAGCGAACCAGGTGAGCACCCTCTCCCTCCTTCTCGCTTCCTACAACGCCGGCAACGCCACTGACAAGCCGCCGCCGCCGCGCGCCAGAGACCAGCGCCGCCAGTCATAGGTCATTAGACCAGGACCGTTGGATATGGATCCTAAGGCTTAGATAGGATCACTTAAAACCGAAAGGGTATGCGTTCTATGCCACACGATCTGACTTGATCTAACGCGCCAGGGCAGTCGATCCAACCGAAAGGGTATGGGCGAATCAGAAACAGCCACGTGGACTGGATTCGTTTTAAAACAGAATTTTGATCTGATTAGAATGCAAATTTGTAATTGGTGTAACTTTCAAACCACACGTCCAAATTTTACAAGTTTTATATCAATAGATTCAATGGAACAAGCCCTAGCCAACCATGCCCCTGGTTTAGTAAATAGTATCTATTAATTTACTTTTTTTTGCAGATTCATTTGTGTGCTTGTTTAGATTAGAAAAATTGTTTAAAAATGATTTTAGGGTTAAAACTTGTGCAAAATGGTTTGTTGTGACCTTACTGACCCTAGGAACCAACCCATGGTTTGGAAAATGAATTTGGAAAAGTTTAGAATGGATTAATTAGCTTAGTCCATTTCTAGCCAAATAAAACTATTGTTTTGTTATGAAAATGGTTTTGAGTAAAAACTTTGGAGGAAATGTTTTGGACCAAACCTACTGACCAAAAACACCAAGTTTTAAGAAACAACAACTTAATTGGTGAAACCATTTAAGGTTGTGGTATTGAGAAAAATGTTTTTCACCACATAAAATGATGAAAGGATTTGAAAATGGTTTATGGATAAAACCCATTTGCAAATGACTTTGCCATTTTGGTAAATGACCAATTTGGAACTTACAAAGTTTAGAAGCCTAGTGGAGACCATCCTTGCAATAGAACTAACCTTTGCATACTTATGCATGACTTAGATTCCATTACTTTGTGTGTGAAAAAAATTTTGTTTGTTTGACTTTGGTTTGGAATGTGAATAGAATTTGTGTTTGCTTGGTTGACTTGTAGTGAAGTGTGAGACTAGCAAGATCAAGGAATGAACCACCATTCCCTACCAAAAAGGCAAGTGATACGTCATACTTTCTATCCCATTACTTTCACTATGCATTAGTGTTTTTGCCAAGTAAAACTTGCATGGATTTTGCTAAGTATAGACCTTGCTATAGGAAAACCTAGTAGATGGAACCTTAGTGGAAATCTTCCTAAGTTAAGATTCCTATTACTATCAAGCTTAGCCTAGCTAATAGAAAACATGGGTGGAAAATATATTCACACTATGGAAAAATCTCTAAGTCTGAGGACTTATGTTTTTGTTTAATAAAACCACTAAGTCAATGAATCCCCTAGGTGGAATGGAAGGATTGGTTTATGTTGAGTGGTTCACAAGGCCCATGTTTATGGTTTACCTTGTGTATCTCACTTGTGGATGGCCACCCAGGAACAAAGAGATTTGAGATGTCAAATGTTGAGAAGCTTCAAGTGCAACCACTTGGCAATATGGGCTCTGCCATGATCATATAGGTTGCAAGAACTTAGCCATATGGACAGAGGATGGTAGTGTTTGATAGGTTGGAACGCGTCCATTTTGGTCTAAGGGAAGGCTTCTGAAAGATCTTGTCTTGGGAAACCAAGTCTTGTGGGGAAAGGGCACCACCTCTGCAGAGTGTAAAACCTAAGTACTTAGCCATGTCCCTGGTAAAGGACAATTTGAGCATCAAGACATGGAAGCAATCAAGAATCTCATCATTCAAATTTCTAAGTTAAAATCTTGTGGTTTGAACAAGGGTTGTTTGAAATCTTCAATCTTTGATGGAGAGATGCCTTGGTAAAAGGATCTTCAAATCTTTGATTGAGAAAAATGATTTTTGCCAAGAAAAACTTAGTATTTTCAAATGTTAAGGAAAAAAATCTATTTTGAGCAATTCAAGCCTCAACTCCACTTAGCCAAATGCATATAGATGATAGACTCCACTATACTATTATAGTATCACTTGCCAATACAATTCAAATGTATTGACCCTTGTGGCTGTAACTTGTAATGTTGCAGGTTTGATTGTTTTTAGTGAAGATTGATTGATTAGGATTACAAAGTCTACAACCAACATCTGCCTGTGGAACTTTGAAGATGAAGGACCCCATGACTATAGTTATTCCGCTGCAATGTAATGTAAAAGCCAAATGAGATATGTATGATGTAATAAAATTATGTTATCCTGGTTATAAAGTTATGTTATGACCTTTGTATCTTGATATTACATCTTAACTGTGGATGCTAGCTATTGGTCCAGGGACTAGCATTGTAAACACAGGGGGCTCTATCTTATTAAAGATTGGAACCCCTACAGGTCCAGATCAAAACGTACCCCTTCGCTACAGATCTAATCCTAAGCGCTAGATTCAGATCTGACGGACCACGTTGCTTTGACCAACAACGGGCGGCACAAATAGTTGCCGCGGCGGCTGCGCATCTGCCGGCGATGTTCCGGCGAAACCAGAGGGGCAGGCGGTCGGGTGTGTGCTTACCGAGACCGCGGAAACGTGGGGATTCTCAACGTGTGGACGGGCAGGGTCGGGGCGCACGGACACGGCAGCAGGACCTCGTCGGAGTTGCTGGCGGCGTTGGGTGCTCACTGTCGGAGTCGAAGACGACGTTCTGGGGCGCAAGGATCCAAACAGAAAACGTTAGCATATGCGCTAGACATTGGCGAACATGACCACGTGATTCAGAAATAGAGGGGAATGCGGGGCTCACCGGAATTAGTCGCCGGAGTCGAGTTGAGCTTTGGTCGTTTCCAGAGGTGGACGATGACGACGACCTAGGGCGATTCAGAACAAAATAAAGGCATGAGAAGATGCGCAGGATGATTGCAAAGCATCTCGCATGAACCAAAAGGCAAGGTGCGCTCGGTACTCACCGTGATGGCTCGCCGGAGTCTCTCGGTACAGCGGCGGTGCAACTCGAAATGCCTATAGCCTGGTGGCGAGGAGAGTGTGTAGTGTGGGGGCAAATGACCACGGCAGGGTCGGGTGTAAGTAGAAGGTGGAGGCTTGGCGAATTACTGCCGGAATCAAGGGAATTGATTCGATTTAATCCGTGAGGTAACGGCGGCGACGACGTGTTCATCGCGCGGAATTTTCGGGAGGACGATGACGACGTGGCGATGGGGCCACTGATCAGTCTCTGGTGGGTTGGTTCGGCACGGGTGAGAGAGAGAGGGGGAGGGAATGGCCCGGGTGGGCTTTTGGGACGGATCTGGTACTGGGCTAGTTTAGCAGCGCTGGCCTTTTACCTATTCTTTTCTCTTTTTCATTTTCTGTTTGATTTTCCAGGAAACATTTTCAAATGATTTCATGTTTGAATTCAAACTCTTTCTGTATTTTTATAAAGTGAAACCTGCACACAATTAGCTATAGAACAAAGTTGTACACTTGAAAATAATTTGGCACAATAAAATTCTAAAATAAACAATGCCTTTAATAATTGTTTAATAAAGGCATATAAATGGTTTTAAATTTATAATTTGTCTTGAAATCCATGTCCAAGCTTTGGAAAGCATCACTCTAACTTAGGTTCAAGCATCCTTGGTTTAAAACAAATAATCTCTTACTAGAGAGTAGCATTGGATCAAAGCCTTGCTTACATAAAATAATAGGCATTCAAATGCTCCTACTTTGTAATAACTTTGTAAATGATCCTAAAATGATTATGAATGCATGAATGATATGCAAGCTTTGGAAACATGATTTTAGGATGTTACAAATCTAACCCCCTTAAGGTGAATCTCGCCCTCAAGATTCTGATTGGCTAGCAAATAGGTGAGGGTGATCTTTCCGAAGATCATCTTCTCTTTCCCATGTTGCTTCTTCTTCGGAATGATGGTTCCACTATACTTTGCAGAACTTGATAGAATTTGTCCGAGTAACTCTTTATGCAGTCCCAAGAATCTTGATAGGTTTTTCTTCATAAGTGAGATCACTTTCCAATTGGACCTCCTCCAAAGGTATAATATCCTTCAAAGAAGTCTCTTCCATCTCTGGATGGCATTTCTTTAGCTGACTCACATGAGACACATTGTGAACGGCAGACAATGATTCTGGCAATTCAATCTCATAAGCTACTTCTCCTTTACGACTCAGAATCTTGAATGGTCCAACATATGTTGGGGCCAATTTTCCTTTGACTCCAAATCTCTTCACTCCCCGAAGTGGTGACACTCTTAGATAAGCTCTACCACCCACTTCATAGGTGACTTCTCTACTCTTAGGATCTGCGTAGCTCTTTTGTCGGGACTGTGCTATCTTCAATCTGTCCTTTACCAGCTTGACTTTCTCTTCAGCCTCCTTGATTAGTTCTGGTCCGAACAAGTTTCTTTCTCCCACACCATTCCATAGAAATGGGGTAGTACACTTTCTCCCATAGAGAAACTCAAACGGTGCCATCTCAATACTGGCTTGATAGCTGTTATTGTAAGAGAATTTTGCGTAAGGCAGACTTTCATCCCAACTAGCTCCATATTCTAGGGCACATGCCCTCAACATATCTTCTAGAATATGGTTGGTCCTTTTTGTCTGTCCATTAGTCTAGGGGTGAAAAGCAGTACTGAATTCCAATCTCGTTCCCAATGACTCATGTAGTTGCCTCCAGAAATGAGAAGTCAATTGATTTCCTCTATCAGACACAATACTCTTGGGTACTCCATGCAGACACATAATCCTATTCATATAGATATTGGCCAACTTAGCACTTGTGTAGGTTGTCTTCACGGATATGAAATGAGCCACTTTAGTTAGACGATCCACTACTACCTAAATAGAATCATATCCTGACCTGGCCCTTGGCAATCCGGTGATGAAGTCCATGCCAATCTTGTCCCACTTCCAATCAGGAATAGGTAGTGGTTGTAGCAATCCTGCTGGTTTCTGATGTTCCGCTTTCACCCTACTACATACATCACACAAAGCAATATGTTCGGCGATGTCCTTCTTGAGATTATTCCACAAAAATATTTCCTTCATATCCATGTACATTTTGGTTGAAGAAGATCTACAAGCATGTACCCATTTGTCCCTGCAAAAAAAGTGTGAACCCGAGTGAGTATGGACCATACGCTCATCTTTCTTCTCAATCTACACCTCGTTCCGCGAGAGACCTATCCTCGTTTCGAAATAAAGGACCGGGATCGATCCCGGATAAGCGAGTCAGTGTAGGGACAGAGGCTGATGATTCTAAAGGTGATTTCTAACTACAAGATGACTTTCTTTATGGTACAAGCCACCTTCAGGAATGACCCCACGATGAAATCAATCTACATCTACATGATTCCAAGGTTACTCGTATGAATGGAATATGGTGAGTTGCGTGCTTCCTGTAAAATCAGTTTCCGAAGTTCCGGATCTTGCGGAACGCAGATACGTTTTCCATACCATAAAGTACCCTGTTCGTCTTCATGGAATCCTTTGGCTTTTCCCCTGCCAATATTTTCCTTAATCTCTTCTATTTCCTTGTCCGTCTTTTGGGATTCCTTGATCTTGTCCAACAATGTGGGTTGAACATCCAATGACATGAGATGTCCCTCAGGCACAATTTCCAATCTAAGGTCTCTAAATTGGGCACACAGATCATCTGACAACTCTCCCTTAGTAAGGCCATTCACAAATACCTTACGGCTTAGAGCATCTGCTACCACTTTTGCTTTACCAAGGTGGTATTGCAAACTCAAGTCATAGTCCTTGATGAGTTCTAGCCATCTTCTTTGTCTCATGTTGATTTCTTTCTAAGTGAAGAGATACTTCAAACTTTTGTGATCTGTGAACACTTCACATCGCTTTCCCAAAAGATAATGTCGTTTTGAGTGCATGGACAACAGAGGCTAATTCCAAATCATGAGTAGGGTAATTTACCTCATGAGTTTTGAGTTGTCTCGAGGCAGAGGCCACAACTTTTCCTTCCTGCATTAGAACCGCATCTAATCCATGATGAGATGCATCACAATACACATGGGAATCATTCTCCAAATCTGGCAGACATAGGACTGGTGCTGTCACTAGTCTCTTCTTCAATTCTTGGAAACTGAGTTCACATCCTTTAGACCAAGCAAACTTCTTGTCTTTCTTTAGTAGGTCCGTCATTGGCTTAGCTACCTTGGAGAAATTCTCAATGAATCTTCTGTAGTATCCTTCAAAGCCAAGGAAACTACGAACTTCCTTTACTTAGTTAGGAGATTCCCATTCAGTTACAGCTGACAGTTTTGCAGGATCAACTGCTACACCATCTCCTGACACAACGTGTCCAAGAAATCCAACTTCATTTAGCCAGAATTCACATTTGCTGAATTTGGCATACATCTTATGCTCTCTAAGATTCTCAAGTATCAAACGCAAATGTCCTTCATGCTCTTCTTTGCTCTTGGAGTAGATCAAAATGTCATCAATGAAAACAACAAAAAACTTGTCAAGGAACTCCATCAACACCTTGTTCATCATATTCATGAAGTAAGCTGGTGCATTGGTCAAACCAAATGGCATCACTGTATACTCATACAATCCATACCTAGTGGTGAAAGCTGTCTTAGGTATGTCTTGTTCCCTTATCTTAAGCTGAAAATAACCTGACCAGAGATCAATCTTTGAGAATACACAGGCTCCTTCTAACTGATCAAACAAGTCATTTATTCTAGGCCAAGGATATTTGTTCTGGATGGTCACCTCATTGAGTGAAAGATAATCTATGCATAACCTTTGACTTCTATCTTTCTTTTCCAAAAATAAGACTGGTGCACACCAAGATGAAGAACTTGGTTGAATAAATCCTTTATACAACTATTCTCCAAGTTTCTTCTTGAGTTCTTTCAACTCATCAACTAACATCTTGTAAGGTCTCTTTGTTATTGGTCCTGATCCTGGCAGCAAGGCAATCAGAAATTCCACATCTCTATCTGGTGGCATTCCCGGCAATTCTTCCGGAAACACATCCGGATATTCTCTCACAATTGGCACATTGTCCATGCTAACCCCCTTAAGAGAATTTAGTTTACTCCCTTTTGATTCAAAGTTAGTATTGAATCTAATCCTTTTATTATCTGGGGTTGTGAGTGTGACAGTATGATTAGCACAATCTAGCACTCCCTTGTGCTTAGTCATCCAGTCCATTCCCAAAATGACATCCAATCCTTGGGAATTTAGGATTATCAGATTAACGGGAACCTTATACTTCCCAAACTCTATGACTAGGTCATGACATCCTGAGTTCACTATCATTTCTCCACCAGGAGAACTTACTTTTATAGGAAACCCAATAGTTTCAACTAGTTCATTTATTTCAACAAATACTCTTGATATGAATGAATGGGATGCGCCAGTATCAAAAAGAACAAGTGCTGGAACATAATTGAGTTTGAACTTACCAGCCACAACATCAGGTTCCTCATAGATCTCTTCCACATTGATGTGGTTCACCTGTCCCTTTTGGAAAGGGTTGGGTTTATTGGGTCCTTCAACTTTCTTTTATGGGCACTCATTTGCATAATGCCCCATCTTCTTACACTTGAAGCATTCAACCTGACTGAGATCCTTCTTGACAGGCTGGCTTCCACTACCACTTCCACTTCCACTGTGGTGACTCTTGTGTCTACCTTTGTGGTTCTTGTACTTGTCATTATCATGACTACGGTGATGCTTGTTGTCATGATGGCGGTTGTGGTTGTGGTGGCTATTGTACTTTCCATACTTGTGGGATCCAGAACTCCCACTATCATCATAACGGGAACGCTTGTGAGACGATCCCGAGCTGTGCTTGTCAGAGTTGTGCTTCCTCTTTCTGCTTTCAACTTGTTTCATCTTATTCTCTCAGATGGTAGCCTTGTCACATAGAGATTGGTAGGTGGGTACATAGGCCACAGTTAACTGCAGATTCAGTTCATCATTCAGTCCTTCGAGGAACTTCTCTTTCCTCTTGGCATCGGTATCAACTTCATCCGGTGCATAATGCGCCAGATTGTTGAACTCCTCAATATATTCAGCCACGTTGCGGTGGCGCTGCTTCAGGTTATGGAACTCCTTCTTCTTCAAACTCATCACTCCGGATGAGATGTGAGCTATACGGAAACCATCTTCAAAGATAGCCCATGTCACATCCTCAATGGGAGTGGTGATCTGGAAGTTATCCCACCAAGTAGCTGTTGGTCCTTCCAACAGGTGTGCTGCAAACCTGACTTTCTCCTCGTCGGTATAGCCGACAGTCACCAAATCTTTGTTCACCGAATGTATCCAATCATTGGCCACCATGGGATCAGTGGTTCCTGAGAACTTTGCAGGCCTTAGTCTTAGGAATCTAGTGAGCATGTCAAATCCTGGTGGATTGTTCTGATTGTTGTTGTTGTTGTTGTTGTTGTTGTTGTTGTTATTGTTGTTGTTGTTGTTGTTGTTGTTGTTGTTGTTGTTGTTGTTGTTGTTGTTGTTGTTGTTGTTGTTGTTCTGATTCTGCATGAAAGTGGTCATCATCTGCATCAGCTGTTGCATCTCGGGGGTGACATTGTTGTTGTTTGGGTTGGGGTTGGCATGTCGAGGAGGCATCTGTGGTTTTCAATAAGGATAAGAATGAGATACCCATAGATGCATAACATGCACAATACATCACATAGACAATCACCAAACAAGCATCAAAATAACATAAAGTTCAACGACATAAACAACACGTTTGAAAAGCAAACACACCAATAACAAGCCATCCACATGTTGGATGGTCATTGCGACTCAATAATCATAAGCATGGTAAATGATAGATAAATTAGTAGTCATCACTACTCCTCTGCATCAACCTCCTCATCAACAAGTGTAAGACCTGCATTCTCCATAGCGGTCTTCTATTCCTCGACATTGGTAGTCAAGGCCTCTATCTTGGCTTTGAGAGCCCTCTTCTGTGAACAAAGTCTCTCAATCACACCCTGCTGATGCTCGAGCTCGAAGTCCTTGGCCTCTAGTTCTACATTCATCTCTCGAATCCTCCTGTTCCTATCTTGGACTCTCTTCTCTTGGCTCTTGAACTTCCTGTCCTGGCTCTCAAACTTAGCCTCCATTTCCTTGACTATCTCGTCTTGCTCCGTGAAGAGCTTGTCCTTATCATGAAGCTGCACCTGGAGCTCGTCATTGCTAAGCATGACGTTGGTCCTATCAGTATCTAGGTGCCTAAGAAGAACCTCTAGGTCCTGAAGGTATAGACGAATCGGCGCTGCCGTCTGTCTAGCAGCATCCTCGAACTCAATAGCCTCACCATCCTCGTCGCATCTTCCGAAGGCGTGAAAGTGAGTACCTCTAAGCTCCCGAGAGTGCCTTCCTAACAGACGCCCAAGTAAATCCTGCATGACTACCTCTAGGCCTCTCTCCCTGTCGTCATGCATAAGCTAGAAGGTGATAGCCTCCGTGGCTATCTCATTCTGGCGTCCTGGCTGAGTAACTTTGAAGCCCCAAAGGTCCTTCCTTTCAAACATGGTGAGGGGAAGCATCATGATGCTAGGGACTGGAAGATTGAGCACACTAGTGAGCTCAATAAGACGAGTGCCAAGACGAGTTCCCTTGAACTCTTCAGCCGTGCTGATAGTAACATTAGGCATCTATTTTATAAGATAGAGAAAAGTTAGAATCAACATCAATAGAAAAATTCACAAGACAAAGTATCACAAGCATATCATTTGGCAAGCAAACACACAAGTCATGGCATACATAATCCATTACAAGCATCCAAGTTTCAACATAACTTCGACATAAATTTTTGGAAATAAAACGGTAAGTGTGGTGGTCCAACTAACGAAGTACATAACAAACCCATCTCACTTGCCAAGTTGGCTAACAGGGCATCCCTAGAGGCAATCTGTCGATCCTGATCACATGACTCCATTGCTAAGTCTATGATGTCCTCTCTTAAACGTTGGTTGGTAGCCTCTAAATCTTGGGTATGCTTCTTTTCTTCCCTAAGGTCATTTTGGGTGTTAAGCATTCTGCACTTGAGTCTATCACCAAGCTCCTTGATGGCCTTCCAAGCTGCATCTCTTGCAGAGTCAAAGAATGTGGTGTGCATCACTGAGTTGGTTGTGCGGAGTTCCATGACCCCTTAATGAAGTGATGCTCTTACACATATTTACCCACCCTTCTTTGAGCTTTCTTGCCCGTAAGTGATGCGTGTGCGCATGATGTGGCCATCTGAGATTCTTAGAAAATATCATTGTTTTGAACTTTAAGGACATTTGTGTGAATTTTAGCGTGATGGTTAACTCTATCACTAAGTGAAGTTTGATTGTGCTACCAAGACTGCTATTCTAGTACACTCTCTTCGATCAAAGAGCTAGGCTCGTGCCAAAACCTTGAGATTATGTTTTCTTGCCTGTAAGATCGCGCCCTTATAAAGGTAAGGATCCCTGTGATTGCAATGCTAGTCCCTGGATCAATTGCTAGCATCCACAGTTTAAGATGAAGTACACAGAAAAAAGGTCATTATTACATCGTCATTCCAGAGATAACATAGTCTTTTACAACTCCATGGCCATAGGCCTAATACAAGAGTTCATTCATAACAATATAAATAAATTCTTCATCTTCATGTGCCATAGGCAAGCATGTTGAGTGTAGACTCATAACCCCTAATCATCATCAGTGTAACATGCAACATCACAAGTTACAGCCACAGTGGGTCAATACATTGGAATAGTATTGGCAAGTGACACCTTAGTAAAATATTAGCATCTAGTTACTACATGAATTTGGCTAAGTGTAGCTGAGGCTTGCTTTGCTCAAAATAGGATTTAACTATTAGTTAAAATTACTAAGTTTTTCTTTGACAAAACGTTCCCAAGGAACCACCAATAGAAATTGGTGAACCTTCACCCTTGTTCAACCACAAGTTTTAACTTAGAAAATTGGGATGAGGAGATTCTTGATAGCTTCCATGTTTTGATGCTCAAATTGTCCAATACCAGGCACATGGCTAAGTACTTAGATTCTTCCATCTGCAGAGGTTCTGCACTTTCCCCACAAGACTTGATTTTCACCAAGACAGGACCTTTCAGAAGCCTTACCTTAGACCAAATGGACGCGTTCCAACCTATCATCCCACTAATACCAACTGTCCAAATGGCTAAGTAATTGCAACCTATATGATCCAGGCAGAGCCCATAATGCCATGTGGCTGCACTAGAAGCTTCTTAACATTTGGCATCTCAAATCCCTTTGTTCTTGGGTGGCTTTCCACAAGTGAGATACACAAGCTAAACCATAGAAATGGGCCTTATGTAACCACTCAACACAAACCATTCTTTCCATTCCACCCAGGTGTTTCGTTCACTTAGTTGTTTTATTAAGCAAAACATAAGTCAAAGACTTAGAAATATTTCTCATAGCATGAATATATGATCCACCCTTGGTTGCTACTAGCTATACTAAGCATGGCAATAGAAAGTATCTTAACTTAGAGGAAATTCTAACACTACTACAACTACTAGGATTTCCCAAGAATAGCATATATATACTTAGCAAAATAATCATGCAAGTCCTATACAAAATATTTCTAATGCATAGGTAAAAATATATTGGGATAAAAACATGAAGCACCACTTGCCTTGGTAGTTTGGGGAGTAGCAACAATCTTCACAACCACAATCACTATTAGCACCAAAATCTACACATAAAATGATGGCACCAAATTCACATATCAAAATATACAAGCAAAAATATATGAATGCATGCAAATTCTATGTGATGATTTTCTTCCAAATCAAACAAGACAAGTGAAACAGTACTGAATCATAAACAAGACAAAAACTCCCTAAACAAACTTTATTTAGTCTCTAAATCACTTTTCAAACAATTTCTATACTCAAACTAAGCCTATAAATGTCTCTGCATAAATAATCAATTTTACAGAATCAAAACATTAAACACATAGCATAAATGGATAGAATTCTTTCTCCTGATTCCAATGATATATAATTTTCAAAATTTGAACGTGTGGATCAAAACTTATGAATTTTGCAAGTTTGAATCACTAATAGACCTAATTCAGATTTTTAAAACGAATAACAGGCCACGCGGCAGCGCCTGATTGGACGATACCGCTTCGCATCGGATCACGCTCATGCACCGTTGGATCTATCTAACTGCGCATGGTCCAGATCAAAACGTAGCCCTTCGCTACAGATCTAATCCTAAGCGATGGATTCAGATCTGATGAACCACGTTGCATTGACCAACAACAGGCGGCACAAATGGTTGCCGCGGCGTCTGTGTGTCTGCCGGCGATGTTCCGGCAAAACTAGAGGGGCAGGGGGGTCGGGTGTGTGCTTACCGAGACCGCGGAAACGTGGGGATGCTCAACGTGTGGACAGGCAGGGTCAGGGCGCACGGACACAACAGCAGGACCTCGTCGGAGTTGCTGGCGGCGTCGGGTGCTCACTGTCGGAGTCAAAGACGACGTTCTGGGGCGCAAGGATCCAAACAGAAAACGTTAGCAGATGCGCTAGACATTGGTGAACACGACCGCGTGATTCAGAAATATAGGGGAACGCGGGTCTCACCGGAATTAGTCGTCGGAGTAGAGTTGAGCTTCGGTCTTTTCCAGAGGTGGACAATGACGACGGCCTAGGGCGATTCAGAATAAAAGAAAGGCATGAGAAGATGCGCAGGATGATTATGAAGCATCTCGCGTGAACCAGAAGGCAAGGTGCACTCGGTACTTACCGTGATGGCTCGCCGGAATCTCTCGGTACAACGGCAGTGCAACTCGAATTGCCGATAGCCTGGTGGGGAGTTGAGTGTGTGGTGTGCGGGGGGGGGGGAAATGACCGCGGCGGGGTGGGGTTTAAGTAGCAGGTGGAGGATGGGAGAATTACTGCCGGAATCAAGGGAATTGATTCGATTTACTCCGCGAGGTAACGGCGGCGACGACATGTTCATCGCGCGAAATTTTGGGGAGGACAATGATGACGTGGCGATGGCGCCACTTGTCAGTCTCTGGTGGGTTGATTCGACGCGGGTGAGAGAGAGGGGAAGGGAATGGCCCGGGTGGGCTTTTGGGCCGGATCTGGTACTGGGTGAGAGAGAGAGGGGAAGGGAATGGTTTTAAATTTATAATTTGTCTTGAAATCCATGTCCAAGCTTTGGAAAGCAGCACTCTAACTTAGGTTCAAGCATCCTTGGTTTAAAACAAATGATCTCTTACTAGAGAGTAGCATTGGATCAAAGTCTTGCTTACATAAAATAATAGGCATTCAAATGCTCCTGTTTTGTAATAACTTTGCAAATGATCCTAAAATGATTATGAATGCATGAATGATATGCAACCTTTGGAAACATGATTTTAGGGATGTTACATTGCCTTATAAAGCAAGTTTCCTCTTGAACTAAGTGACATATCGGTGGTTCGTGATATTCTAGAAGTCTACTGGAAGTATCTCCATGTTCCACATGACCATGTTGTCAAGTTCTTGAGCAAGCAAGTTCTCTAAACTTCTATTTTATCCAAGGATCCATACCAGATACCCCTGAACTAGTCGGTTGAGCTTAAACAACAACTTGGAGAGTTGTAAGTCAAAAGTTCTACCTGACCCAGTTCTTTTGTAAAGGGATGTCTAGTTTTGTCTGTGTTGAAGAAAGATAGTATTTACTTTGTGGATATATTATTTTTTCCCACCTTTGATTTGATTTGGGTTATCATCAAGTCAAACTGAGATCCAAGGACTATCTTGATGATGCTATTTTCTTGTGATGTTTCACTTGAGTACATCTTCATGTTCTTTGGTCTGACCAATACTTTTGCCTTGTTCATATGACATATGAGTCCATCTTCTTGGAGTGTCCCGGTAAGTTTGTTGTTGAGCCCATCGATGACATCTTTATTTTCTCCATGTTAGAATATGATCATATGGAATAGATGGCATTAATGTTGGAAAACCGCCGATATGTGTTCTAGATGTTAGACGTAACCTTCTTTGAGTCATCTCAAAGTATGTGTTCTGGATATTAGACATAATCTTATCTAGTTCACGTGGAAATGTTAAAAGATGTGCCGTGGATTTGAGTAGAGTTATCTCCTTTCCTTAAGGATACATGTGTGTTCTATTCTTAGTACTTTATGTGAATGCAGTTGTCTTTCGACAAATTGCTAAATACATGGGTATAGCAATCTAGCACATCTTTTGGATCTTGACGCTGTAGTCCATATCCTGAGACTCTAGAAACTTTACTTTCATTGTAAATGTTGCAAAATTTCTATTCGTACATGTTGATTCTGAAGTATCATTTCACCTAACAAAAGATAAATCTCAAGAAGCAATGATGGTTGGTGTTCTTCAAGGTTTTAACATAGGTCTCTTTGTAAATTCGGCAATAATGATGTAATGGTTGACACAATTAGCCGGAAAGACCTTTTTCTATATTCCCTTGATTCAGCAGTAACAACCACTCTTCACGAGGCTTCTTATATGATTTATTATATGAGTTGTGCTTATGGTTTCCTTCGTATCCGAAGTCCGACCTTTCCTTGATATATCGTGTCTCAAATATCAAGGAGAACATTTAAAGTAGTGTTGCTAAATGTCTCTCGGTCCATCCTCCAGGCCCTTTATGTTGGCAAGCGTCTTGTTGTGTCAAGTAATTGAAGTATGAGAAAGAAGTTTCTTTCTTCTCATGTCATCAGGAATCTTCTTTATTACTCATCTGGTGGTGTAAAGTCATATCGTGATATGTGGCAAAGATTTTTATAGACCTGGATGAATAAAGAGTTTCCTTCCTTTTCTCAGCCATGTTTTAATAGTGACTATGGTTTTGGTAATCAACAGTTTCTCTTGATACATGTTCCTTGTGACTCTTATGAGTCCTCTCCACAAAACACCTTTCTACCTTGACCTTCTGTTGAATGAAAGAGTGACCCTTCTGTTTTAAAAGTAGTTCAACAGTTTGGTTTTGTTGATCCATATCTCCTCAACGTGAAATCTCTACCTAAGTCGTTTAGTATAGGTTCTTATCTCGAAGTTTGTGGTCATGTTCTTTCTGTTGGAACCTTCCTTTTCAGAAGCTTAAACTATCCTGTAAGCTCCATGGTCTCAATCCTTATGAAGACCATCTATCTAACAACTTGAAACCTTCTCCTCTTGTTTCCTCCGCTACCTTGATGTGTTTCATGTTGGCATCTCAGCGAACAATCCATCCATGAGTTTACCATGAGATACTCTATGTGTGTTTAGTGTGCTTCCCTCTTGTCTTTAGAGTGACCATGTTTCTTTCTCTCTCTGCTTCTCTTCCTACCTTTGGAATCTCAGGTCGAGATTATCGTAAGGGGGATAGAGCTGTAACACCCCAGTTTTGATTGTGCATTCCACAGCATCATGTATTAGATTGTGCATTAAAGAAAATAATACAAAACCCTAAAACCCTATTTCTCTCCTCTTTTTGAAATCCATTTAAAAAGGTTTTGAAAAATCCAAAAATAATTTGGAGCCCAATTGGACTAAAAGGGCCCCTGCAATAATTTCATTTATTTTATAGAAGTCTCTGGTATTTTAAAAGTATTCAAAACAGAAATTGAAATTACATAAAGGAAAACAGAAACAAAAATGGAAAAACAATTTTACCAAAAAAATAAGCAAACTAACCCTAGCTCTACCTGGTCCGAGCCTAGCTTCTTTTCTCCCCTTCATACCACACATGCGTGCTTGCATCTGGCCCAGCACGGCCCAACTGGCCCATACCGCTTCGCTCCTCCCCTTTGTCGTCTTCCTCCCCCTCGCAAGCTTCTCTCTGTCACCGCTGGCGCCGTTGATCCGCGCTGCCTACGCACCGCCGTCCGTCGAGCTCTGGAGCAAAGATAAGAATGCCACAACGCCCCCGCCTCGACCCTATCTCATTATCCTCTCCCGGAGACCTCTCTCTTCTATCTCGCGTGCACCCGAACCCTAGCCACCCAGGTCCTACCGGTCGCAGTCGTACCACACCTCCTCGTGCTCGTCGAAGCATGCCGCCGAAACCAGCGTGCTCCTCTTCCTCTTCTCGTCAAAGGAATCGACCAAGGAAGGTCCCACTCGCCCGAATCAACTCCTCCGTCCCGAGCTCTAGCCACCATGCTCATCGTCGATTTCGACCTCTCCACTCCTCTCTGTCGCCTTCGTCCAACCCACGGTGAACTTCTGGTCCTCCTAGACCGCTCCTTCTTCTCTCTCTTGCTCTCTACCGCGTCTGCGCCGAAGCTCGTCGTCTGCCGCCATTGGGCACCGTCGCAACCACGTCTTCGGTGACCTCTACCTAGCGGCGCCGCCCCTATTAGGTAATCCGCGATGCCCTCGTTCAAACGTGCTAGTTCTCGTAGCCCAGCGTGCCCGCTATCGCCGTCCCTGCCGCTGTCTGGAAGGCCACAGCCGGCGTGACGTCGTACTGACATCACATGTGCGTCAGCTACGCGCGGGTCAACTCTAGTCAAACCCAGGGTGGGTCCCCCTCCGCAAGCATGGATGCTGACCTGGCCCTGGGCCCAATCGTCAGCATCTCTGGTTAGCATCTACCCCGGTGAGAAACCACCTAGGTTCCCTGGTGACGTCAGCCTGGCGCATTAAATGTATTAATATGGTTTAATAAATACATAAAATGCTATAAAACTGGTAAATTCAATATCTCATTAATTATAAGTTAGAAAAATATGTATAATATATAAAAATGTTCAAAAAATGAGAACTATCTATTAGATCTATAGTCATGCGTTGTTAAGCAACTTACATTACAAGTATAATTAGAACAACAATGCAACCCCTCTCATATGCTTCCGGAGTTTTCCTGAGTTAGGGTTTACACCCCTCGAAACACCGTTTAAACTGTCAAGCATGATTTGGGGTTTCATTACAATGCAATTTAACTTGTCATATCATCATTCTTGTTTCAGCATTGCATCAATGTCATGTGTTAATTTTTTCCCTTTCTTTCCGATATTTGGTTCTTCTTCGGTATAATACGATATTGAGATCAAGATAGAATACTTAGATCAACACAATCGAAGATCAGAGGTCAAAGATAAATACTTGACCAACTATAATCAAGTCAAGTATAAGGTTTCCAAAGATATGCTTTCTTGTTATCAACAGGAAAATTAAAGCATAGCCTCACCATGATATAATCCTATGATTTCGAAAGAATTTCTATTCCTGCCATGATGCATACGATTCTACTATGGTCTTTTATCGATAGATAGAGTATACTCTCGGTTGCATTATTCCCTTTGAGTTTATATTACTTGATCCTCTGCTCCTAACATAACTAGGATTGGCTTGTATGCACTGCTAGAGGTTATATATGTGTCCTTCTTAGCCATGTATAGCTATTAGTATGAAAGGAGAACGTGATGAGATGAGATCAGAGGTGATATGAGATTAAACATGCTAAGGCTTGCATGGGAGGCCACGGTGGGATGTTGTCGTGGTATTGCACGACAGATGCTACCGGGGGTAGCTTACATAGAGGGATCAAGGCGACATAGGAGAATACGGAAGCGAGATTGGCACACGATGTACCCAGATTCACGTCCCCTCGGTGGAGGATCGCTATGTCCTGCTATCAATCCAGTATATGATCATAGATTGGTTTACAAGGGAGCCGCCGTAGGCGAAGGGAGATTAGATCTAATGAGAGATGGGAGAAGATGCCCCGTGGGGGTGCCCCTAGTGGCTTTATATATGCAGCCAGTTAGGGTTTACAAGGGTTTTGGTGGGATTTGTATTTAATTCGCCGTCTTGGGCCTCCAGTCGACGCCGCTCGTCTAGCTCCAGCATGCGTTAGTCGCCGTATTGAGCGAGTCGACCCGCTAAGGGCTAGGTTTCAGTCGGCTCGCCCCAGCTGGCGACTCCGCTTCATGGGTATACCCCGATTGGTATTCCCCCATCAGTAGTCCCCAAGCGCGTTGTCGATTCGGCGCGGGCTTGAGGCAGGGCGCGGAGAGTCTTGACGATGGGTCGTGGCGAATCGGCGATGAGCTCCTAACACAGAAAAGAACCGCGAAGCGGGAGGCAGTCGGCGTGAGACAGTCGGTGATCGCTAGTTGGCGAAAGGCACGGGGTGTCGGTGAATCCTCCAGTTGTGGCGAGTCCCCGAACGTGGAGCGTGCCGAGTCCTCGAGCGCGGCCAGTGGCGAGGTCGAGAGACCGGCAAGTGCCGAGTCCCTGAGCGCGCCGAATGGCGAGGTTGGGCGACCGGCGAGTGGAGCTGTTTGTAGTGCGCCGAGTCCCCGAGCGCGTTGAGTACGCGAGGGCGAGTCCGTGGTGACGATTCCCTGAGCGCGTTGAGTACGCGAGGGCGAGTCCGTGGTGGCGAGTCTCCAAGCGTGTTGAATACGCGAGGGCGAGTCCGTGGTGGCGAGCCCTCGAGCGTGTTGAAGACGCGAGGGAGAGTCCGCGGTGGCGAGCCCCCGAGCGCGTTGAGTACGCGAGGGCGAGTGTCCACGGCGGCGATTCCCCGAGCGTCGAGCGTGCCGAGTCTCCGAGGGCGAGCCGCGGTCGTGGAACCACGCGTACACGCAGCATGCCTAAGAGTAGTCCCCAAGGATCGAGTTGTCTTGTAGAGGCGACTTGAGGCTCTTTCGAGATGCATATTCTGAAAATAGTAGTGGTTGCTGCCGAGAATGGCGAGTGGCGAGGTCGAGCGACCGATGAGCGCTGAGTCCCCGAGAGCGGCGAGTGGCGAGGTCGAGCGACCGGCGAGCACCGAGTTCCTGAGCGCGGAGAGTGGCGAGGTCGAGCTACCGCGAGCGCCGATCCCTCGATCGCGGCGAGTGCCGAGTCCCTGAGCGCGGCGAGGGGCGAGGTCGAACGACCGGCGAGCGCCGAGTCCCCGAGCGCGCCAGGCGGCGAGGTCCAACTACCGGCAAGCGTCGAGTCCCCGAGCGCCGCGAGTGGCGAGAAAGACATCGTTTTTCTGAGGAGGAAAAAGTACGACTGCAATAAGGTGTATTTATGAAATATATTAAACATTTGTAAGACGTGCAAATTGTAGATGTTGTAGAAAATGCGGTTTTGTGGATCGATGGGCGGTATGTAAGGTTTATGCGTGTCTTTTCATGAGTAGGCAGACCTCCAGCATCAAACGCTTGCGGGGTAACAGGGACGCGATGCCAGACTGTTGAACCCGGAGACAAGGTCGGCCTGTTGGTACCCAGCCTCACTACTTCGACGGACGCGAATAAACAGCAGACAAAACTGAAACTGATCCCAAGTATGATTTTGGTCCCTGAAAGGGTCATATGCGACTGCATGGTCGGCTTTGAAGAATGAATGAAGATGCATATATATTTTGGACTCATAACATGTACGAGTGTAAAGAAACTTAGCTGTGGCAAGTCCGTGACGGCGAGTTCGCGAGCATGGCGAGTCCGCACTGGGCGACTCGCCGAACATGGCGAGTCCATGATGACGAATTCATGGCAGGCGAGTCCCCGAACACGGCGACTATGCGACGGATGAGTCACCGCGCCTAGCGAGTCCGCGTTTAAGCGTGTCCGCGTTTAGGCAAGTTTCGAAGCATGGCGAGTCGCCGTGGGTTGTATATAGGCGCATGTCGTTCCGTGGATTGCCCATTCCTTCAGGACTCGTCTTATACTTATAAAAACAATTAAATTAGTAGATGTGATCTAGAATAAATCAGTAGATACGATCTAAAATAAATAACAGTAAATACTTAAGTGGAGAGAGATTGCCGTGGGAAATTATGCAAAGACACGTACGGTCGCACTTTCCTTTTGGCGTGGCTTTAGAATTTCCTTAGATATTGCTCAGAATGTATGCAGAATGCATGCTACAATTATGCACGTAGTGATTAGAATCCAATAAAATATCAATTCACAAGGTAATCAATCAGGGAGATATGATGAAATTAGAAACTTAGCAGCCATGTGGAGATAGGAAGGAATTAAAAACTTAGCTGCATTGTGAAACAGATCTCGTATGTTTCTACACCAATTTTCTCAGGTAGACATCTGCAGACACGTGAGACCGATAGGCTCCCAGCCTAGTCTACAAATAGCAGTTCGCCGATGCACGCGTACGGCCGCGCATGAAGGCTCTTTTGGCGTTGAGCCCCCAAGCCGTGCTTGGTGAAGATATAGTTGGTCGCGGCAGCGCAGATGAACCAGCTACATGCGACCTGACGGTAAGGGATCCCGCCCAGATTATCACCCTCCAAGCATCGCTAACCTCACGGTGGGCACCAACTGTCCTGGTATTGCACGGCAGATGCTACCGAGGGTAGCTTACGTAGAGGGAGCAAGGCGACGTGGGAGAATCCAGAAGCGAGATTGGCACACGATGTACCCAGATTCACGTCCCCGCGGTGGAGGATCGCTACGTCCTGCTATCAATCCAGTATATGATCATAGATTTGTTTACAAGGGAGCCGCCGTAGGCGGAGGGAGATTAGATCTAATGAGATATGGGAGAAGATGCCCCGTGGGGGTGCCCCTGGTGGCTTTATATATGCAGCCAGTTAGGGTTTACAATGGTTTTGGTGGGCTTTGTATTTAATTCGCCGTCTTGGGCCTCCAGTCGGCACCACTCGTCTAGCTCCAGCATGCGCCAGTCGCCGTATTGGGCGAGTCGACCCGCTAAGGGCTAGGTTTCAGTCGGCTCGCCCCAGCTGGCGACTCCGCTTCGTGGGTATACCCCGATTTGTATTCCCCCATCAGATGTGGTTTTGCTAGTCCCATGCTCGCCACCACTAGGACTCGAGTTCTTGCCTTTGGACCAAGACGAGCGTACAGCCACACGGGGTTTATGGTGACTCCTCGATTGACTAACTTGCCTAGTAGATTCAATGAGTCACATAGTTCGGGCGTTCCATTCGACATGCATTCTGGATCTTCTCAAAGGCGGTGAAGGAGGTGCATTCATAATAGGTAGGTAAGCATGGCCGGGGTTGCTTGGAGTCGATGGAACCCCTGGTGAACCAACCTCGCCTCACATCTCTAGGAACCGGCTTCGAGATTTGACCCGTTACGAGAAAACCATCCTTAGGGCATGACTAATGGTCTCGACGAAAGCAAGGTAAAGATCGTGTCTAACCACCCTCTGTCGGTGACGAGGTTTGATCTCGTCAATGCCCATTGTTATAGACTTGGGTTTTGGATAAGATGGGGATGCTGGAGATCGTGGAACGGTTAACAGACAAGCAACCAGGGGACACGAGATTTACCTAGGTTCAGGCTCCCGGAGAGAAAACCCTTCTCCTGCTTGTCTGCTCTTGATTACGGCGGAACCAAAGATTACAGGGGTGCGCAGATTCGATCTAGCGTGAAGGTGTGTATGCGAAAGTATGAGTCGAGAGCTCTAGGTCGTGCCCTCCTGGCCTTTATATAGACTTAGGCAGGTCCCGGGCGTAGTCCTAGTCGGTTACAGGTTCTAGGGTTTTACCCATTTGAATTTCCTATCTACTCTAGTCTTGCTCTCCAAGGATTCGAAGGCGTCATGGGCCTGGGCCACCAGAAAGTCTTCATGGGCCGGCGTATATCCACCGTGGGCCTTCCTTGGGCTAGACCAGGTATGCTGAGACCACGTACCCGTAGGGTATAACCATGTCAGTAGCCCCCGAGTGATCAGTCGAATCGTAGATTTGGCTGAGGACTCTTCAATCCTTCGGGTGCAACTATGTATTAACAGTATGTGTCTAGGGATTGTTGATGCGTGTGCCTGACTCACCGGACGGATCAGGGTCAGTTAACTGTCTTAGGACGAAACAACACGATCTTCCTCAGGTTCGAGTCCCTCAACTCGAAACTGGAACATATGCTGGCGTAATTCGACTCAGGCCGTGGAGGACTTATAGGAGTAGAATTCTAGTGAATTTAATTGATGTACCCAACGCGTCCGTCGGGATTTTTCATCGCACCTGTTAGCATGGGTTTTTACTAGCAGAGCGCAGTCGTGTGCGTTGCCAGGCCATCAGATGATATCTGTAGGTCTTATCTTTGTGTCGCAGACACAGCATCCGAATGTTTGTCACCGCGGAGGTGTTTCGGGTGGCCAAGGAGACCGTTGCTCACTCAGCGTTTTGTTGGGGCAGAGTTGCCGAAAAGTTTTTGCATACTAATCCGAAAGATCGCAGTCGAAGATCTCATAGGGTGCGCGACCAGCGCTCCCTATGGGAGTAGCCCCCGAGTGTCTGTTTGAGTCGTAGACTCGAGCGGAGACTTTAATTCAAACATTGTTTAGTTGTTAGGTCCGTAGGACACAAAAATTTTCGGATGCTTAAATCCATCCTCCCTATGGGAGTAGCCCCCGAGTCCGTAGTGGAGTCGTAGACTCGATGTAGGACTCGAAGAAAAATGTTGTTTTTATTCGACTTTCGGGTGCGCGGCCAGCGCTCCTGATAGGAGTATCCCCCGAGTATTTAGTCGAATCGAAGATTCGAGTGAGTACTCTTAGCTGTTGAGCCGAAGAATTGTAGTTGGTGCTAGTATAGCCTTTGATGACATCAGTGCTGACGATCGATGACCTCAAGCGCCTGCTACGCAAGAGGTGACTTGACTGGACGAACGTGGGTCCCACTTGCTGACCTTGAATTTACCGGTCACGCGCGGCGTGGAGATAATTACGGCGTCTCCTCGATTTCCGCGCGTAGTGGATGGCGTGGTAACGACGGTTCGTTGTGATGCTGACACGTGTATGGTCAGATGTGCCGTTGGCGTTAGGTCTTCTGGATGGACGGCTGTCGTGCGTCGTCTTCGTTGTTATAATCATTGGGGAAAGCTACAGTTTGTTTTCACCGCATCAGTTCTTGTTTTCACTGCTTCCTTGTGCTCTAGCGATTCCTGATGCGCGCTGGGATTTCCTTCCACATTTCCATCTTACCTTCTGTGCTTTCACCGCCGGCGCCGCCGTAGCGCAATGGGGAAACCGAAGAAATCGTCATCTGCAGTTGGTACCAGCGCCGCCGAAGGAAAGAAAGGCGCCACCGCTACCCGTGTCACCGATGGTGGCTGGCGCCAATCAGAGACGCGGGAGAGTGATCTCCGCAAGCTTCGCGAGCGGGGTCTGATCCCGCAAGATAGGGAGGCCGTCGAACTCCCCGGCAACGAGGTAATCCCCCGTCCCCCAGCTGGGTATCGGGTTATGTTTCTTGCCTTCGTTATGCGTGGGTTTTCCTTTCCAGTCCACAACTTCCTCTGTGGGCTGCTCTTTCTCTATGGCATCCAACTTCATCATCTTTCGCCCAACTCTCTTCTCCACATTTCTTGCTTCATCACTTTTTGCGAGTGCTGGCTCGGCATTGAGCCGCACTTTGGTCTCTTCCGGAAACTTTATTCTGTGAAGAGGCAGTCTGGTTCGGATGGTGTTTATCCCATTGGGGGTTGCATCATCTCCCTTAGTCCCAATCTTCTTTTCTTTTCTTTTTCCATGTCCGAATCTGTCCAGTACTGGTCGAGGCGATGGTTTTATATCCGCGACTCCATAGTGCCTGGGAAAGATTTTGGTCTTGTTCCTTTTGACCCCTCCCAAATGATTGAGCCGAAAAGGTCTTGGAAAAACAAAATCTTGGATGGCGAGGTGGCGGAGATAGAGTCCCTTTACCGTCGGGTGGAGGATCTCCAGCTGATTCCGAAGAAGGAAGTGAACGGCGTGGACATCATCCGGATGTTTCTTGAGCGTCGGGTGCAGCCTCTCCAAGCGAGGGCGCACCCGATGTTTCCTTATTCTGGGCGCCGTGATCCGACAAGGGTTTCGGCTGAGAAAATCTCTGAGGGGGATCTTGACAGGGCCCTTCGCTCGCTGCTGAAGTTCAAGGACGGAGAGGAAATCCCTGGGAAGTCGCTGACTCCGCCATTTTCTTCGACGTTGGCTGTTCCACAGGTGTAGATTTGAGCGCGTAGCGCTTTTTGTCGACTGCGTATTTATTTCCTTTGTTTGCTAACAAAGTTCCTTCTGGTTATGCAGAGCTTCAAGGTGCCGGGCATGGTACCGCCATTGCCTGAAAAGTATCCGAATGCCCCGGATAATGAAGTGGTGGAGTCCGTGTCCGAACTTCCTTCGGCGTGATCTCTGGCCGAAGATGCCAACGAGTCGAGTGAGGACCATACGCGCAAACGATCACAGAGCTCCAGCGAGTCTTCGGATGCATCGACTCCTCTGACTCCCAGAAACCCTCTGTGCCTTGATCGTCATAGTGACGGGTATGGAGGTTCTTCCTCTCCCATTCCTGCCATTCCTGTGCGGGCTGTAGCACCGCACCCGCTAGCAAAGCGGAAGAAGGAAGAAAAGAAGGAAGAGAACAAGGAAGAGAAGAAGGAGGAGAAGAGAGCCCGAAGGACTCCTCCTGTCTTTGACCTAAGCTCATTAGGCTCGTAAGTTTCTTTTTATACTACTGTCCTTTTTCCTTCTTGATTTTGCACTTGTGCTGATTGCTTCGTATGCAGGCATTCCTCCCACGACTCCTCCAGCGATGGTGCGCGGGAGATGATGGGGAAGTCGAAAATTGCATCTCCTGCTCCTCAGACGGTGGCGACTTCGGGGGGCGCCTCTCCGGATCCTCCTGTGCAGGAGGTGCAGGTGGTTGCGCCTCAGAATTTCTCCAGCGGGCCTTCGGAGTCGCCATCCGAGCATGTGAGTACCTCTGCTTCGTGCCACGGGGGGAGCCCCGAGTGTCTTCGTGTGCGAATTTTGCTTTTATTACTTTGTGTTGGGCGTAGCCCCCAAGTCCTTTTTCTTACTGCTGTTTCTTTTTCTGCAGCCTTTTGTGCAGGAGGCCAAGCGGCTGGTGCAGGAGCGCCTGGTGCTGGAGGCTAACCTTCGGCAGCTTCAAGGTACCTGTTTGCTTTTGGTGCTTCTTTCATTTATTCTGGTCCTGCTCTCTGACGTTTGCTTGTTTTGAATGCAGCGGAGCATAATACTTCTCTCCGTGAGGTCGATGCTCTCAAGAAGAGCCTTGGTCAGTCAGAGAAGAAGGTCGAGGCCGCCGTTGGTGCGAAGGAACGCCTCGAGCTAGAGCTGACTAAGGCAGCCGAAGCGAAGGAGCATCTGCAGCAGGAGGTCGCGGACCGTGAGGAGCAGTTGGCCACTGTTGTAGCTGCTCGTGAGAGAGAGGTGGCGGGCAAGCTCATGGCTGCTGCCAAGGATGTTTCCGGTGAGTGTTGTATTTGTTCTTATTTCTTCGTGTTTCTTGTCTTCTTCTATGCTGCTTTTCTTCATGTCTTCTCTCTTTTTTTTATCTCAGAAGCCGCAGGCATTTAGTTTGACCGCAGTGCTCTAGAGCACGGTAGTGCTCTAGATGATGCTACTGCAGCGGTCGAAGATCGCTGCAGCACCGTCGTCAGCTCCCTTGCCAAGGCAAAGGAGGTCCTTGGCCGCTTCTACAAGGAGCTTGTCCCTAAGGGTGCAGCCCTTGATGATGTGGATGCTCTGGCGGAGGCTTTGTCAGCCGATGCGCCCGTGGCGTACAAGCGCAAGCAGAAGGGCATCGGTGCGTCCGTCGGGCTGGCGATGGCTTTGGCGGCTGGAGCGGAGCTGGACCTGCCCCAGATCACCTCTCGGATGCCGACGACCGCAGACGAATCCGAGGTAGCCTTTGCTGCCTACTCTGCTCGCTGCAAGCGATATGGTCCGAAGCTCATTGATTTGCTGTCTGAGTATGCGCTACGGCAGCAAGGGGAGGCCAAGGCTAGGCAATCTGGCTCCAAAGCAACTCAGGGTGCCGCGTCTTAGGCGTCGTAGATGTAGGATAGTTTGTAGTCTGCTTTTGTTGTATATTTTGAAGAAACACAGTCCTTGTGCCACGTAGTGGACTTATATGCTAAATGAATTCTTCTGAGTTGTGCTCTATCATTGTCTGAATGTGTGTGTCCTTTTCTTTTTCTGCTACTCTAGGTTCCTTCGGGTGCTGACCCTATTGACACCGTGCCTGCAACGCAATTGCGTCCATCTTTGGATGCTTCCTCGCAACTCGCTTTTCTTCGGGATCGTGTTCGTAGTCTTGAGAAGGAGTTGCTTGGGTTGCGAGGTCACACCGATGTTTGGAAGTCCAAGGCGGATCGTGGTGCAGCCAGAGAGGAGTACTTGATGGCGGAACTGCTTCGGCTGTCTGAGCAGCTTCAGTGTAAGTTGTTCTTTGTTGCGAGCTGCAGATCAGTTCTTCGAATGAGCCTGCTAGCCTTGCCTCTTATTTTGTGCATTTGTCGCAGGTGCTAACCTTGCTTCGAGGGAAGAGAAGGAGCATGTCGCTGTTCGGGTCATTTGCTTGACTCAACAGGACATGGAGGCTGGCGGCTTCTTCTGGATGGATCGTGACCGCGCCATGGCTCTGGCGACGGTGCAGGATCGTGTGCACCAGGTTTTGCGGGTGCTTCGCCAAGTGCAAACATCGCTTGCCTCGGTGTTGCACGTCATGTTTCCCTTGGATGCCGTACCGACGAGCCTTGCGGGTCATCTATCGAAGTTTCAGAGCGTGAGCAATGTCAAGGAGTTGGTGCGGCAACAGCTCGTTGCGGGAGTGAAGGCTGCTTTGTCTCTTGTAAGGCTGCACCGGCCTGATGTAGATTTGGCTGTTGTGGCAGCTGGGCCACCTTCTCGGCCGGATGGCGGTGAGTGGGACATGCGTCCACATTACGCAGCTGTAAGGCAGTATGCCGAAAGGTAGTACCTGTAAAAGAGATAGATGTAAAGTTTGTATATTTTGACTGGGCGTGTTGTGCCCTTTGTTGTAAAGGTTTGTTTGTTGTAAGCACGCAGTGCTTTGTTTGTGTACGTGTCCTTTTCGTTTGCCTGACGTTGTCAGGTACTCAGGTGTACACGCGTGATCCTCAGTCGATGAAATCGTGAGGTGGGGGGAGCCCCCAAATGCGTTTGTAGCATAAAGTAAAGTTGAGAAATAGCGAACTTGAAGTTTGGGGCGAGACACTTAGCTTTATTTATATCGTAACGGAGGAACTACATTGTTCGGCTGAATAGCCTTGGCTGAAAAGCCTTATTGAAAGTAAAGGGGTAGGTAGCTAGGGGTAGAATCGTCGCAAGTGCACGATGTTCCATGGGTTGGAGTATGCGACTCCAGACTCCACGTGCTTGAGGCGGTAGGCGCCACCTGGGATGACTTCGGTGATGACGTAGGGTCCTTCCCATGGTGATTCGAATTTCGTCGGTCGCTTTTGCTTGAGTCGCAAGACGAGGTCTCCTTCGACGAAGGACCTTGGGCGCAGCCGGCGGCTGTGGTAGTTGCGGAGACTCTGCTGGTACACCGTTGATCGAGCTGCTGCTATGTCTCTTGCTTCGTCGAGTGTGTCGACGGCGTCTTCGAGTGCAGCCGTGGATTCGGCTTCGCTATAAGCGACGACCCGGGGGGCTTGGTGGCGTACTTCGGTTGGTAGTACGGTCTCAGCTCCGTGCACCATGAAGAACGGTGTGTAGCCTGTGGAGCTGTTTGGCGTGGTCCGTAAGCTCCACATGACGGATGGGAGCTCTTTCGTCCAGGCTCCGGCTTTCCGTTCGAGTGGACTCATGAGGCGCTTCTTGATTCCAGCGCCGATTAGGCCGTTGGCCTTTTCCACTTGCCCGTTCGTTTGCGGGTGTGCCACTGAGGCGTACGTGATGTTGATCCCAAGGCCTTCGCAGAAGTCCTGGAATTCCTTGGAGATAAAGTTTGATCCATTGTCGGTGATGATGTTATGCGGTACGCCGAACCTGTAGACAATGGACTCGAAGAACTTGACTGCAGTTTTGCCTTTCTAGTTGGTAACCGGCATGGCCTCGATCCACTTGGTGAATTTGTCTACTGCGACCAAGATGTAAACGTGTCCCCCTTTCGAAGATTTTGGCAGTTTGCCAATCATGTCGAGGCCCCATTGAGCAAAGGGCCAGGCTATAGGTATGGGTCTGAGCTCCGACCCGGGTGCGTGTGGTTTGTCGGCGAACCGTTGGCACCCGTTGCACCTTCGGACGATGTCTTTTGCGTCGCTCATGGCCATTGGCCATTAGAATCCGTCTCATAGATCTTTGGCAACAAGGGAGCGGCTGCATGCGTGATGGCCGCAGATGCCCTCGTGGATGTCTTGGAGGATGGCTTTCCCGTCACCGATGGTGACGCACCTTTGTAGTACACCCGTAATACTGCGCTTGTACAGCTCGCCATTGATGATGGTGAAGGCTTTTGACCGACGAGATATGCACCGGCCATTTGTCGGGCTGTCAGGCAGTTCTCCGTTTTTCAAGAACTGGAGGTATGGTTGCGTCCAAGTTTCTTCGACTACCATGACCTGCATTAGGTTGACCGTGGCTACCTCTGTGTCCAGTTTTTTGGGTCCTTCATGTCTTTCGGGCAGTGTAGCCCCCGAGTGTTCTGCTTCTTCGGGTGATACCTTGAGGAATTTCCGCTTGATGGATGGCACGCAGATCTGTTCGAGGAACACACCCGGTGGCACCTTTGCGCAGGTGGAGCCCATGTTGGCGAGTCTATCGGTCCTCGTTGCTCTCTCTTCCAACGTGCCGAAGCTCGCAGCCGTCGAATTCTCCTTCGAGTGTGTTGTAGAGCGCGCGGTACGCGATCATGTTTTCTGCGTGTGCGTCGCACTCATTCATCGTCTGCTGGACGACGAGGTTGGAGTCACCGTAGATGACCAGGCGCGTTGCGCCGCATATCTTTGCCATCCTCATGTCGTGGTTGAGGGCTTCGTATTCGGCCTCATTATTAGAAGCTCGGAATTTCATCCGAAGGACGTACTTCATCTTGTCGCCTTGCGGGGAGGTCATTATGACCCCTGCTCCTGCTCCAGCTTCTCGCTTGGAGCCGTCAAAGTGCATCGTCCATGACTGCGACATATCTGGGGTGTCTGGCAGCTGCAGCTCCATCCAATGTACCAGGAAGTCTGGAAGGACTTGAGATTTGATTGCGAGTCGCTTCTCGTAGACGATGTCCAAGGGTGTCAGTTCGATGCCCCACAGGGCCACGCGTCCTGTGGCCTCTGGGTTATTCAGGATGCTTTTCAGGGGTGCCTTGTTGATGACCATCACCTGGTGCTCCTGGAAGTAATGGCTCAGCCGTCGAGCCGTCATGAACACGCCGTAGGCGAGCTTCTGGAAATGAGGGTACCTCTGCTTTGTTGTCGTTAGTACCTCGCTGAGGCAGTAGATTGGGCGCTGGACCCCGTGGGTCTTGCCTTCTTCGGGTGTTTCGACCACTAGTACGGTGCTGACCACCTGGTGTGTGGCTGCTATATACAGCAGCAGAGGCTCGCGCTCCTGTGGCGTGACCAGGACGAGTGAGGTGGAGAGAAGCCGCTTGAGGCTTTCGAATGCGTTGTTGGATTCCGGCGTCCATTCGAATTTATCTGCTTTGCGTAGCAGCTGGTAGAATGGTAGGGCCTTCTCGCCCATGCGGCTGATGAACCTGCTTAGCGCCGCTATTCTTCCTGCGAGCTGTTGGACACCTTTGAGGTTTTTCGGCTTCTCCATCGTCATGATGGCTCTGATTTTCTTCGGGTTCGCCTCGATCCCTCGTTGAGAGATGAAGTACCCAAGCAACTGACCCGATGGGACGCCGAAAGCGCACTTTTCGGGGTTGAGCTTGATCCTGTAGCGGTCAACGTTGTCGAACGTCTCACGGAGATCGTCGATAAGTGTCCTTGCCTCCTTAGTTTTTATCACTATGTCGTCGACATAGACTTGGACGTTGCGACCGATCTGGTCCTTGAGGCAGGCCTGCATGCATCGCTGGTACGTGGCACCTGCGTTCTTTAGCCCGAAAGGCATTGTGTTGTAGCATAATACTCCAAACGGTGTGATAAACGCCATTTTCTCCCGATCTTCAACCTTGAGTCGAATCTGGTTATAGCCTGAGTAGGCGTCGACGAAGGAGAGTTTCTCACAACCTGCAGTCGAATCGATGATCTGATTGATCCGAGGAAGAGGGAAGTGGTACTTTGGGCAATGCTTGTTTAGTGACGTGAAATCCACGCACATCCGCAGGATGTCCGTGTCCTTATTTGGGACCATCACTGTATTTGCGAGCCACTCGCTTTCCTTGATTTCCCTGATGAAGTCTGCAGTGAGTAGTCTATTGATTTCCTTGCCGATAGCTTCGGCTCGTGGCTCTGACAGTCTCCGGATGGACTGCTTGACTGGCTTGGTGTCTGGAAAGACATTGAGTGCGTGCTCGGCGAATTCCCTGGGAACTCCTGGCATGTCCGCAGGACACCAGGCGAAGATTTCTCAGCGCTCACGGAGGAATTCGACGAGCACGCCTTCCTATGCGGGGCTGAGGTCGTTGGCAATCAGGGCCGTCTTGGAGGCATCCGTCGGATGGACCTGCACCTTCTTTGTGTTGACGGTGGAGTCGAAAGACATGTCAGGTGCGTTTTGCCTTGTGACTGGGGGTGCCCCATTGTCCGTCACCTCATGGAGCCTTACGAGCTCGTCTTGCATGATGAAAGACTGGGAGATTTTGTTGAAATCCCTGTCGCATTGGTCCGATCGGGTGAAGCTCCCGTGGACTGTGATGACGCCCTTCGGCCCTGGCATCTTGAGTAGTAGGTATGCGTAGTATGGGACAGCCAGGAACCTTGTGAATGCTACACGCCCAAGGATGGCGTGGTATTGTGATGGCTAGTCCACCACTTCGAATTCGAGTCGCTCCTGCCGGAAGTTGTCCGCTTTGCCAAAGATGACGTCGAGCCCTATTTTTCCCAGGGGAATATGCCCTTCCCTGGAACGATGCCGTGGAACGTTGTGTCTGACTATTCCAGGCTGTATTGCGGGATCCGCATTGCTGCTAGAGTACTTGCGAACATTAGGTTGATGCCGCTGCCGCCGTCCATGAAGACGTGACTCATCTCGAAACCTCCGATTTGCGCCTCCAGCACCAGGGCAGCATGACCTGGGCGGGGGATCTAGCAAGGGTGATCCGCATGAGTGAATGTGATGCAGGACTCCGATCCACTGAGGTACTCAGGGATAGCAGGTGGAGGTGCCACGGCCAGGTTGATTTGTCGGGTGATTTTCTTCTGCACCCTATTCGTGGGGTGTCCCTTCTGGATCATGTTTAGTGCTCCTTTCGGTGGGGGGTACCCATTCCCAGCGTGGTTTGGGCCTCCGATAGGCGGCGGTGGGGGAGCTCCATGTGCTATTTCACCTGGCACATGTGCGTTTCCGAACATAGGTATTGGGGCTTGTTCCCTCATCTGCACCATGCTTTCGCTGAGTTTCTAGAACTCGCGGCAGTCCTTGAGCATGTGGCTAGCTTTCTTTTTGCCATCCTGCTTGTCGATGTATAAGTGGATGGTGCATGGACCCGAAAGTTTGTTGTATGCTGAGGGTCCGTTGTCGCGGTCGCGGCGTTGCCACGACTGTGTTGGGTGTCCGTCGTCGCGAAAGTTTCCTCCGTGGTTGCGGCTGTTGTCATTGCGACGGTCGGCGTAGCCGGCCGCGACCATGTTGGGTCCGTCGCGATCGTCGTAGACGGGCGATCTCCTCTTGCTGCAGCGTTCCCGTCTTCGGCCATAGTCGTCCTCTTCATCCGATTGTGCTCGATGAATGCAATCTTCGCCGTCGGCCCACCTGTTGGCGATGTCCATGAGGTGGTCGAGTGTTTTGGGCTTGACGCGCCCGAGTTCCTCCTTGAAATCTTGGCGTTTAACGCCATCCCTGAAGGCGTCGATGGCCCTCTCTTCGGAGATGTGTGCTGCGGAGTTCTTGGTGGTAGACCAGCGAAGTATGTACGAGCGAATAGATTCGCCCGTTCTCTGAGTGCAGGCTCGCAACTCTTCGATTGAGGCGGGCCTCTTGCTAGTGCCCTTGAAATTTCGGATGAAGCTATAAGCTATCTCCTCCCAGCTTCGGATGGACCCTGATGATAGGCTGCTGAGCCAGACTCGCGTCGCGCCTGTCAGCTGCAGCTAAAGGCATTGCATGGCGGTTTCTTTGTTACCGCCGTGCAGCTTGACGGATGACAGATGGTCACTGAGCCAGGCTATTGGATCTTGCGTGCTGTTGAACTTCGGAGTATCCGAAGGAAGCTTGAAATTGCGTGGCATCTGTGTTCGCCGAACAGATCTGCTGAAGCATCGGGCTCCACAGAGTTCTCCTTCGTATTCGTCCATCTCGGATTCAGACGAACATGCACGTTTGGCTCGCGCTTTGTCAATTTTGCGCTGTGTAAGCTTGTCTCTGGCGTCGTAGTCGTGTTTATGGTGACGCGAGCTCTTCTTCCTTCGAGGAAGGTCGTGCTCCTCTTCCTCTTCGGATGAAGTGGTGGGGCTCCGGTTGTGCCTGGCCGGAGCCTTCTTCTTTGGCTCCGCAGGAGCGTCTTCGTGGAGCGCAGCTCCGACAAGTCCGAGTCCGGTGAGTGCGGACTTATGCATGGCTCTTTTAGGGTCCCCCTCCGGAGGTGGGTGGGCCGCGAGATACGCAGTGGCTGCCATGATCGCAGCTTGCGGCGTCTTCGGGATGACGTTGCCATCGGCGTCCATCTCCATGAATGATGTGTGGAGAGTTCGGGTCACATCACGGCGCTCCTTGGGATCCATGTTCTCCACCCGAGAGCGGTGCTTGTTTCCTTGGTTTCCGTTCGTGCTAGAGCCAGGAGCCATGGCGGAGAGCGCAACTCGTCGCGCGCTGGACTCAGAGGCTGCTTGCTTGCGTTTGTCAAGTGTTTCTTGCATCTTGACTTGCTTCTTGTGCTCCTCGATGAGGAGGAAGTGGTATGCCATCAGTAGTTCACGCGAGGCGTCCGCAGGTAGGACTATGTCGCCTGCTACCGCGCGGCGTGCCTGGACCCATCCTTCTTTGCTAAGTCGGATGACGTGGCTGTTCTTTTCCTCGTCGGGTGGTGGAGACTGGCTTCTTCTGTTCCCACCGTTTCCACCGTTTTTGTCCTGCGGGTTGGGGTTCGAGTTGGGCGGCGGGTTAGGCGTTTGCTGTTCCACGTCGCTCTGGATGACTACGGTGCATTGGTAGCGCTCGTAGATTAGTCTGCTGCTGCCGCAGCTTTCGGATCCGTAACCGTAGGTCCCTTTATCCGAAGGTGGATCGCACAGATCGGAGTTGCAGCTGTTGCTGTCATAGAACTCATCTGTTGATGATGATGTGCATAGCACAGGGTGTGGAGCCCACGAGGCGGGCCTGATTGATGGTAGGGGCACCCGCTCAGGAAGGCGGAGGGTGCCAGTCTGACCCACCTGGAAGCAGAAACTCCCGAACAGGATCTCGAGTCCGTCGCCTACGGGCTCGAAATCTTTCATGGTGGCCGGTGAGTGGGCGGTGAAGTCGAAAGCGCCGAAGAGGAGGTGACTCTCCGTCGCTGCAGAGATGTAGATCGACCGGGTCGGGACCGTCACGATCGCACAATCAGCAGCCCCGATTCCCACAGACGGCGCTAATTGACGAGGTTTCATCTCGTCAATACCCATTGTTATGAACTTGGGTTTTGGAGAAGATGGGGATGCTGGATATCGTGGAACGGTTAACAGACAAGCAACCAGGGGACACGAGATTTACCCAGGTTCAGGCCCCCGGAGGGGAAACCCTACTCCTTCTTGTCTGCTCTTGATTACGGCGGAACCGAAGATTACAGGGGTGCGCAGATTCGATCTGGCGTGAAGGTGTGTATGCGAAAGTATGAGTCGAGAGCTCTAGGTCGTGCCCTCCTGGCCTTTATATAGACTTAGGCAGGTCCCGGGCGTAGTCCTAGTCGGTTACAGGTTCTAGGGTTTTACCCCTTTGAATTTCCTATCTACTCTAGTCTTGCTCTCCAAGGATTCGAAGGCGTCATGGGCCTGGGCCACCCGAAAATCTTCATGGGCCGGCGTATATCCATCGTGGGCCTTCCTTGGGCTAGACCAGGTATGCTGAGACCACGTACCCGTGGGTTATAACCATGTCAGTCGGCCTTCCAAGGAAGAGGGCTAATCATTGTTGCATTAAGAGAAGGTTAGTATGTGTGGGTAAAGTTGTACAACCCTGCAGGGTTAAATCTTTTCGAAAAGTCGTGTTCACGGTTATGAACGCTTAGTGACTGAATTCTAAGATCATAGAGAACTATAACCTAATCATAAAACTTGGCAGATCAATATGTGCTAAAGGATGCTTCCTCATGGGTATGAGGCGGTGATCCTAGATACAGTTCAGATGATGATGATCAATATTTCAGAGATGTCGCTCTCTTATCCCCTTTTAAAATACTCTGATTAGATGAATTTCCTCTCCCTCATAAACAAATATGGCTTTATGCAAAACAACTCCACCATCCATAAGTCTTGCGGATTACAACCTGTACTCACCCTTGATTTGTTGATACTTTTTGCAGAGTAAGTGTTCCCCTGAAGATGTATTCCTTACGACATCGACACCGACGAGTAGCTTGGGGTTCCCGGCCGGCAACCTGGAATCTATGGGCTGGGACGTCTATGCTTCAGGCCTCTTAGGCCATTTGTTAAGTTTGCTATACTTAATAGAATAATCTGCCTTCTGTTGTTTGGTGTTTGTGTTCAATGACGTCTGCTTAGAATATTTTGGTTCTCTGCTCAGTTATGAGCTTGCTGTAATATTTTTTGTGTCATAGGGTCACTGATGTGTTATCGATTCTTCACTGTATATCCTCGAGCTCAAGGTTAAGCTTATGTAAGACGGAGGTCTAGGATTTGTTTTGCCCTGATCTCGGGGGTGTCACAAAGCAATATCAACACAAACTTTATTACAATAAATGGCACACTGGCCATGTCCAAAATGACATTTGTAGTTTACTTTGTGCAATCGCGACACAATTATTAAATTTCTATGTAAATAAGGATCATAAAGAACATCCGTGAGGAAGATCATTGACCCATTGGCAAGCTCCAAGGATATATCACCATCGTCCTCAACGTCCGCTTGGACTCCATTTGCGACTCCAACGCTTCCTTAGTTTCTTTTCATAGTCCTTGTCGAATGGAATCCTTGTAAAGAATTTGCAACATGAGAAGTTTCCCCTGAGTCAATCCACCAAGTATATTTTGAAAACTGTGTATACAGGGATTCATTTAAAAATGAAGCTATATTATTACCTTTCCTTGGCATTAGCTCCTTTATAAAATGGAGCAATCTTTCTTGAAGTGCCATTTCTTTCCATAGTGAAGACAAGCATTTTTATCAATGTTCACTGGGAGGGCAGGCCTATACTGAAGATGATAGCGTATGGGAGCTTTTCCGTGTGTCTTAGAAGGGGAGCCATGCTTGTTGTGAGTAAAGGGACATTTCTTGTTGTCCTTCACTAGGTTCAATGAACCACCATTCTGGATTTGAGCCTCGCCTCTTCTTGAGCGCACATGGCGATGGTCTTTTCTATGTCCCATTTTTCAGGAGCCATGTTATAATTCACAACGAACTTGTCAAACTATTGGGGAAATGATGACATCACCAAGTGAACAAGAAGAGCAATATTTAGCTTCAGATCAGCATCCATGGGTTTTAGTTTTGCAGCCATGTTGCTCATCCGGAGTATATGCTCGCTAATGCCGTGTCCATCGCCGTGGTAATTTTCTGTCACCAGCTGCTTCAGCAGCTGGGTTGCATATGTATTTGAAATCCAGTAAAGTAGCTCTTTATCTTTTTTAAGTATCCGTGAAGGAAGTACAATCTATGACGGAGCCAACAATAGATTGCTCTATTGTGTTCTTTATAAATGCCATGCATTTATTTTTGGCATTCTGCCACTTTCTGTTTTCTAAAGTATAGGACATCTCCAATGGAGCATAGTCCCTTTGCTTTTTCTCCCATGCCGCATCATCATCAGCGGCCTCTCGTACTGGATCTGTTGGCTTTGGAGGAGGCTTGTTCTCAAGGACCCAATCCACCTCAGTGCAAATGAAGGCCAGATCCACCTTCTTTCTCTACTCGGAGTAGTTGTCGTCTCTAAGTGTGGGGACATACTTGATGCAACTCATCAAGTAATACCCTCATTTCTAGTGCTCTAGCCCAAGTTTCTGTCTCTCCCCCGGTAGCTTTCACTTGTAGCAGCGGCAGTGGTGCTATGCCCCGTGCTAGCGAGGAGGCCGCGCCACTCGGCGTCTAGCCGGCGACGAGCCCCTTCCCCTCATGTAGCGAGCTCTTGCTCCTTCATTCTTCCTGTCTACTGAAACCCCAGCCTGAAAACTGAGCAAGGAGAAGCAGTAGCAGGCGATGGCGCCCCCTGGCCCTTTGCCGCAGTGCGCATCTACCCGACGGTGGTGCGTCGGCGTCAAACGACCTAGGCGATGGCTCCCTGTGACGGCGCACGGACGACGACCCTTGCCCCCCTTTTTTTGTTCTTCGAAAACTCTGTTTCGATTCAGGGTCAGGATTTGGGGACCAGACCGCGAGATCAAACTAACAATCTGTGCTAAAATAAATAAGTTTTTACATACATAATTAAGACGGTCGTGGCAGACCATGTCTCACTGCAAATAGCACAATGAAAATTAACATAAAATTAAATTCATAACATCATTGCTTGTAGTATGCCAAGCGGGAAGGAAAATCTACTGGAAATCATTGGGTGCCCTTTTCCATCAAACAGACAATACACCAACAAAATTAACCAAAAGTTCAATAGTTTTAGTGCTTGTATATTTGTAGTAATAGCATCCTAGAAATGACTGCTTAATTTTATAACTTAATTCCGTAAAATCTCATGCTATGTTGCAGCAATGAACTCAAAAAGGGAGAAATTTTCTTCGAGTAAATCGATCAAACACCCTATTTGCATGTAACACGGAAGACAATCCTAAACAAACCTGATATATTGACAGCTCGATGCCTCTGAATAAGTCACCTAGGTATACCTCAGGCTGCAAAAATAGCGGGCACTAACAAACGGCGGGTCGCTGGTGGCTATTATGGAGCGTCGTGACCGCTGATGCCAGTGATGAAAGGAGATTTGCGATACCATATCTGAGCGCTCATGGATGGAATATGTTATGGAAGAGAGGGCTGCAGAAGTGCAAGTCTAGCCAGGCGGAAAGAACGACGGCGGTCAGCCTGGTGTGCAGGGAAGAGAACGGTGTCGAGAAGAGGATGAGGATGAGGCAGCTAAGGGCATTTTCACTAGACCGACCCATTCGGTTCGAGCGTGTCTGAACTTGTTCGCGCGGACGCAATTATTTTTGTTATTGTCTATGTACTGCAAATCAGGAAGTTTGTGATACTGCTGAATCTGTCAAGTGCTGCTGAATATGAACTTGGAATCTGTCGATATTTTTTGTGTCTTATTCTGTACTGCTGAATCTATCAAATATATTTTTTGTGTCTTATTCTGTACATTGTATTTATTTATAGACGCTAGTATCGACCAAGGATACGAGGACGAGGAGTACTACAAAGAAGAAGAAAACTTCAACCACTTCACCAATCAAGGCAAGCTAACACTTGCAAGCAAGAACTTTTCATGCTACTTATGCAAGATGCATTAGGCATGTTTTGGTTATGCAACCTTGATTATACCAAATCCTAGTTTTATGTGCAAGCTTTATTCTGTTATTTTTACCCAAGTTCTTTATTACTTTTAGTTAGTGCTTTGTGAATTTTGGAAAGGTAGTATAGATAACATAAAACTTGGCCTAAGTAGTTATACTTAGATGTCACACTAAGGCATGAGACTATATTTGGATAGTCACACTTGATTAGCACCCCTCATTAGTGAATACCCTCAACTTTATTGGCTAGTGCTAAGCATAAAAGTTGATCACTTTAGATGGGAATACTTGGTGGAAATGAATTATGAAAAACTTGGAATGAAGATTCATTCTATTGAAATGTTTTTACATGTGTTATGAACACAAGATGATCTGATGATGAAACTGTTGAGGCATGAGCCTTAGCCCTTTTATTAAAAATTGATGGTTGGGTTCGTATGTGATACCATTCCAATTTTACCATACAACCATAATACCCGAATTTGGGTAGGGCTTGACTGGAAGTTTATATGTCTTAGTATGGGTTCCCTTGCAGAAGAGGTTTGCGGAAGAGGTTTGAGGTGAGGCTACCTCCTGTGCAGTTCCCAAGATAACAGATGGTCATGGTTGGGAGGCGAAACTCATAGGGGAGGTGCCTATACTAGGGTGTGTAATTGAAAGGTTAGGATTCATTATCCGCATACTAATTATGATGATTCAGGATTTCTCCTGACGGATGTATCGAATGTTGTGGTGAAAGTTTACCACCTCTGAAGAGTGTAAAACTATTCGAATAGCCGCCTCCACGGTCATGGACAGTTGGAGTGGCCATACGATTTCGTTGTCATATGTTTTCAAAATGACTTGTGAAATGAACTATGACTTTGACTTGACCACAACAGGGTTGTGAACATGAAAACTAGGTTCCCACTTAAGTGTTATAGAACATTAAACTAGTTTTATTTAATTCTAAACTCATTTAGAGATAAACTTGGCTTTTTGCAAATAAATCTAGAGCTTAGGATTCCTACTCGAACTACTTTACTTGTTAGTGATAGTTTGCGAGTACTTAAAGAGTACTCATGGCTTTGTCCATGGATATTCCCGTGGCCAGACTATGAGGAGGACTACCAGGATAATGAACAACAGGAGGTCTATGACAACTAGGATCATCTCCCATCGTCATCATTGCCTGTGACCCTGAAGATGTAGCTTCGACCATGCTACCGTTATTATTATTATTCCGCTTCGTTGATTGTATTAAGACTGGATCATAAGATCCTTTATTTTTAAGACCTTTATTATGGTTTGTAATGGATGATGAACCATGGTACCAATCTGTTATGTCTCGCAAAAATGGTAATCTTGGGATTGCGATGTATGGCATAACAGGTATCTGGGATTAAAAATCCGGGTGCTGAAAAGTTGGTATCAGAGCCATCCTAACCATAGGAGACCCTAGTTAGAATGGACGCTTGAAAAAAAAACTTAGTTTCAAAAACAGAAGAAGTGAGTATTTATGAAAAACTATTCTCATTCTTATCACTTAGATCCTTTCAACAAAATTCATGTTCCACAAAAATTCTTGCAATCTCACATGAAATTTGACACACTTGATCACCTCAGGAACTTACTCATCCTACATTCTTATAGATGGAAGTCAAGTATAGCAAGTTCTACTAGTTGGGCAACGGAGGACAGCTCATCTTCAAGCGCGAATTAAGCCAACTCTCGGAAGTTATTGAGCGCCCGCACCCCGAGTTCTTTGGAGCATAGGTCAATGATCAGCAAGGAGGAAAACTATAGTGGCTGATAGTTGCAAATCACAAAGGCAATATGGAGGCACCCACCTCAGAGGGCCAATTCAGCTTGAGGGAGAACAACTGGCTAGACGGACTCGCCAGGGCTATGCAGGAGGCTCTTGCCCGTCTGTGTGGGCAAAGAATCAACCAGATCAAGGGCACTGGCTTTGAGTACTACGCAAGGTGTGATGCTATGGGACAACCATTGGAGGTACCAAGCCATCCGGAGCTGAAGAATCAAGTGGATCATCTCGACTTCATGTTGTATGATAGGCAGAAGGAGTTGGACAACGCCCGCTCCTACGGCAACCAGAACTATGTCATTGCATTCAAGAAGGACCAGGCACTCGCCATCCTTGTGAAGGAGCACAAGTCACTTCGCCGTCTGCATGACAAGAAGGATCGCATCATTTCCCGTCTTTATCACAAAGTGTTAGACTTGGAGGAGACCATCCATGAGCGGGATATGCAGCTTGAGGAGAGGGAGAATGAAGGGGAAGATATCTGTGGAGATCCCTACTCCTACCTCAGCGATGATGATGACTACCTGGAGGACCTTGACATGGACTTCCACACCGATGATGATGATTCCGCCTTCATTAATGATGATGAAGCCACCAGTTCTGATGAGTAGTAGCACTTGAGCACTATCATAGGTGTGAGTTGTATCCAGTCCCACTATATCTTAGCTTCACAGAACGGTTCCTAAAACCATTTGTTACCTTAGTTTGGTGTGTGTTTGTATTGGGTGCTATGAATGAATGAAAAGCAAGTTGCTAGTAGGCAAAACCATAGTCAAACTCAAAGTTTAAAACATCTTCAAAAACAAACCCATGAACCTTATAAATTTCCCTCTTGTCTCATGATATATCTCAATCTTCAGATGACTCGCGGAGGGAGCAGTTCATCTCAGGATCCAATGCTACAAATCCTATAGATGTTGGTTGCTAACCGTGAAGCTGGAAGAGCTGTATGTCAAGCTAATTTAGCCACCCTTAAACATATAGCTTAGATGGCCAATAACAATCAAGGCCATGGAAACCAGAAAAACCATGTATCCAAGCTCAGGAACTTTAAAAACACCAATCCACCCATATTTAGTAAGTCTGAAGAGCCATTAGATGTTGATGACTGGCTGCAGACCATGGAGAACAACTTAGAAGTCGCAGGAGTGGAGGCCAATGAGAAAGTACTGTTTTCCACCCATTATCTGGCAGGTGATTCAAGAGCTTGGTGGAATAGAATTCGCACCATGAATGGAGGACAAATGATGGCTTGGGATGAATTCAAACTCAAGTTCAGCTGGACCCATGTGCCACCGGGTTTGATTCTGTGAATGCGGGATGAATTCAAGGAGCTGAAGCAAGGAAGGATGACTGTGGTAGAGTAGCGTGACAGATTTTTGTCTCTGTCTAGGTATGCCTCTGATGAGATTAATACTAAAGCCAAGAAGAAGGAGAGATTCCTGAATGGTCTGCATGATGAGATGCAGACAGTGCTGGTCAACATTCCCTTCGCTTACCTTGAAGCCTTAGTGGATTCTGCAATACAGATGGAACGCAAGATCAACCAAGCTAATGAGAATCACAAGCGTCGAATAATGCATTAACCAGGATCCCACCATACCCCGAAGTATCGCCCCAACCCTTCTGCTGGATATGCCCCAAGAAACAATAGACCCCCTATGTCGCGTACTAATTATCCCAACCGTGGAGGAGGGAACCCAAGGCCCGGAGGAAACCACAAAAACAACTTTGGCAACTCCAACACTTTCAACCGTGCACCGCCCAAGTCCAACAACAACAACAACACCACCAACAACAATACTGCCCTAAAGACTGGGAGAAATGCTATGCCTATTGCAGGAAAAGACAAGTCTCTAATTACTTGTTTTGAATGAGGAGTCAAGGGTCACTACTCCAATGAGTGCCCCAAGAAGCTTGCAGCAGCCACCAATGTGTTTCCCCAGGGAACTCACTCAACTGCAACGGCCGTCTGTTTCACATGAATGCTGAAGAAGCTCAGGAAGTGCCAAATGTCGTGCTGGGAATGTTTTCTGTTAACACAGTACTTGCAAGAGTGTTGTTTGATTCTGGAGCATCGCACTCATTTGTTACAGAAGAATTTGCATGCACTAGTAAGATTCAACCAACAAAATTGAAGCATGTTATGATAGTTCAAATACCTGGTTCAACCACCAAAGCTAGGCAAATTTGACGGGCCGTACCTATCAGAATCCATGGAATAGATTTGTATGCTAATCTAATAGTACTTGGAACCAAAGGTTTGGAAGTAGTACTAGGAAAGGATTCGATGTTGAAACATAAAGGATTAGTCGACTATGCCAAGAAAGCCATAACCATGACTACTACCACTGGAGTATCACTAGAGCATGTATCTAAAACTCTGCCCCGTCAATTCTAGTGCAACAAGAGTCTAGCTCAACCAACCATTGACCAAGTCGGAGTAGTTTGTGAATACCCCGACGTATTCCCAGATGAATTGCCCGGTATGCCCCCAGATCGAGATATCGAGTTTATCATTGAATAATCCCTGGAACTGGACCCATAGCTCAGAGAACTTATAGTATGAACCCGTCTGAATTAGCGAAGCTAAATAAGCATCTAGATGCTATGCTGGAGACAGGTTTGATTCAACCAAGTGCGTCGCCATGGAGATCACCTATTTTGTTTGTGGATAAGAAAGATGGAGGTAACCGTTTGTGCACGGATTATCAGAAGCTGAATGATGTCACCATTAAGAATAAGTACCCACTGCCAAAGATAGAAGACCTGTTTGACCAGTTGACCGGTGCCAAAGTGTTTTCTAAGATTGATCTTAGAACTGGTTATCATCAACTCAAGATTCGCCCAACGGATATTTCAAAGACTGCCTTTACCACCAGATATGGATTGTATGAGTACACTGTCATGTCTTTTGGATTAACCAATGCCCCCGCTTATTTCATGAATCTCATGAATAAGATTTTTATGAACTTCCTAGATAAGTTTGTCATTGTTTTTATCGACGATATTCTGATATATTCCAAATCAGAAGAAGACCATCAGATACACCTGAGGACCATCCTTGAAACGCTTAGATAGCATTAGTTGTATGCCAAGTTTAGAAAATGTGAGTTCTGGTTAAAGGAAGTAGGATTCCTAGGTCATATCGGGACGACAGGAGGAATTGTTGTCGATCCCACCAAGATTAAGGATGTTGAAGAATGGAAAGCCCCAACCACTCAAACTGAAGTTCGTGCATTTCTCGGATTAGCGGGATATTACCGCAAGTTCGTAGAACGATTCTCGAGCATCGCAAGACCCATGACCCAGTTGTTGAAGAAAGATAAGAAGTTTGAATGGACGGACAAATGTGAAGAAAGTTTTCAAGAGTGCAAAAAGAGATTAATTTCAGCCCCAATCTTGATTATGCCGGATATCCAGAAGCCTTTTTATGTGTATTGTGACGCATCCAAGGTTGGTATCGGATGTGTGTTGATGCAAGCAGGCAAAGTCATATCCTATCCGTCCCGACAACTGAAGAAACATGAGCAGAATTACCCTACCCATGACCTTGAACTAGCAGCCATAGTTTTAGCCTTGAAGACATGGCGACATTACCTCATGGGTAACTACTGTGAGATTTATCCGGATCACAAGATTCTGAAGTAAATTTTCACCTAAAATGAGCCAAATGTGAGGCAAAGGAGATGGATAGAGTTAATTAAGGACTATGATCTTTACATTCACTATCACCCCGGCAAAGCCAATGTGGTAGCGGATGCTCTTAGCAGATTGCCGTGTCGATTGAACACCATGATAAAAGAAGCCCAACCAAGTTTGCATAAGGAGTTGGAAGATTTCAGAATGGAGCTAGTAAGTCAAGGATTTTTGTCTAGCATAGAACTTCAAACCAGTTTGATAGATCGGATCAAGGAGGCATAGAAAATAAATGCTAGTATCGATGGAATCAAATGTCGTATCGGTACAGGTAAGGTACCTAGATTCACGGAATATGAAGAAGGAGTTTTGTGGTACAAATGACGTATCTGTGTGCCCACGGATTCGGAGTTAAAGAAAGCTATTTTGCAAGAAGCCCATGATACTCTTTATTCTATCCATCCTGGATGAACCAAGATGAATCAAAATTTGAAGGAGCAATTTTGGTTGCATAAGATGAAGCGAGAAATCGGAAGCTACATAGCCAAATGTGATATCTGTCAGAGAGTCAAAGCGGGACATCAGCGACCCGCAGGACTTTTGCAACCATTGCAGACCCTAGAATGGAAATGGGATTCAGTTGGAATGGATTTTATCACCGGTTTGCCTACATCTAGTAGGGGCAATGACTCTATTTGGGTCATAGTGGATAGACTGTCCAAAGTGGCCCATTTCTTACCGGTCAAGACCACTTACCAGATTTCGAAGCTAGCAGAGTTGTACACTGCTAGGATAGTCAGTTTGCATGGAATCCCCAAGAACATTGTGTTGTATTGAGGAACCTAGTTTACCTCGAGGTTTTTGAAGAAAGTCCAAGAAGGATTATGAACCAGAATGGATTTCAGCACAGCTTATCACCCGCAGACCGATGGACAAATGGAGCGAGTAAACTAGATACTCGAAGATATGTTGAGAGATTGTGTGTTGGAATATGGATAAAAATGGGAAGACTGACTGCCTTTCACAGAATTCTCATACAATACCAGTTACCAAGCCAGTTTGCAAATGGCCCCATTTGAATTTATGTATGGAAGGAAGTGTCGTACCCCACTGAATTGTTCGGAAGTAGGAGAGAGTCAAATTTTCAGACCCGACATCCTAAGAGGAGCTGAAGAGAAAGTTCACAAGATCCGTGAGCACCTCAAGACCTCCCAATCCATACAGAAGAGTTATGCCAACAAGAAACATCGAGGTCTAGCCTTCAATATCGGATATCTTGTATATCTAAAAGTATCACCCTTGAAAGGAATGCAATGTTTCCAACTAAAAGGGGAGTTAGCCCCAGATATATTGGACCCTTCAAGATTTTGAATTGCCAAGGAGAAGTATCATATCAACTGGAACTGCCGGAGGAGATGTCAACCGTGCATGATGTGTTCCATATCTAGTTACTTCGCAAATGGCTAGAGGTTCCGGAGAAGACCGAAGTTTTCAAGAATATTGATCACAGAACCATAGATATCAACGAGGACCTAAATTAACCTGAAGTACACATTCGTATTTTGTAAGAAGCCTTCAGAACCACCAGGACCAGGAGCATCAAGTTTCTCAAGATCGAGTGGAGTAACCATACTAAAGAAGAAGCTACTTGGGAGCGAGAAGGTTACATTAGGACCGAGTTTCCAGATCTCTTTAGTCCCTTGATTTCTTTCTCTTAAATCGCGGGACAAGATTTTGTTTAAGGAAGGAAGGTTTGTAACATCCCAAAAATATTAATCAAGATTATCAAGTTCCAATCACCCAAGTTTAGGGTTAACAAAAACTTTTATTATTAAAATTAATTTGAATGCATGTGTGTGTGATTAGTGCATGAATGAGTGCAATTGCCATGTTTGATTGCTATGAATGATAAGGATTGGTGTAAATATGAAAACAATATCATCTAGATCATTTCCAAGCAGAATCAAAAGAAGACAAAATAAAAAATAAGCAATATAAGGAAATGGTCATTTTGACCAATGTTAACAACTAGACCACTTGGAGTGTTCCTAGTCAAAGATTTCTAATAGAAACAAATCCAATTCTTTTCACCCCTTTCTAGACCAAGTAAAAGTGAACCCAAGCCCACTTTGCAAACCAACAAAAACTAATTCCAAATCTATCTAAAGGACAATTCAAAATTGAATCAAGTGTATGTACTAAGATCACCATTTCTCAAAAACCAACCAAACCAGTTCACGTTGGAAAACACCAGCAAACAGAGAATACCAAGCATGTGACAAGAGCACTCACCAAAAATGATCCAAAAATTCAAATCTAAATTTCATGCGGCCATTTCATCAAACACTTGGTGAACACAGTAACAACTGCCTAACTTCACTGTTCTTGGTCAATGCCTTCTCAAATTATTGTCCCCAATTCACTCCCCTTGTCACCCCCAACACCCAACAATGCATTGAAGCGGCTACTCCTCTACCCTTGCACCAGTGCCGCACCACCCGAGCCTGCCATTGCCGGACGGACATGGATAACTCGCAGAAGAAAGCGCTGCGCCCGTCCATGATGTCTAGGAGGCAGACCACCGTCCACCGCCACCCCTTGTCCAACCCTTGATCTCAGCCAAGCCATGGACCACCGAGAATAGCCATGCCCATTTTCTCTCGGCCATGCCGAGAGCGCGCCGTAGCCGACACGCACACACACGCCACGCCTCGCCTTCACCGCGTGCACTTGCACTCGCCATACCCCTAGCTACCTCTAAGAAACGACTGTTCGCCGCCGCGCGACATGAAGCCCCTTTACGTCGTCTAAAACACTATCGGTGCCGCGTAGAGCATCGACCCATTTCGACCGTTCTCGACCGCCCCGTGTCGTGCCTTTAAGCCCGTGATGATCGCCAGCCGACACCACACTGTCCTACACCCTTTGCCATGCCCGTAGCTCACTGTCTAACGTCACTAGAGGAACCTGGCCATGACGCACTACCCCTCTCACCGGTGTATAAATAGAGGCCACCCCCGCCTCAGTTCTTCACACCATCTCACTCCCCTCTCTCTCAGAATCACCCCTGACCCTTCCCCGGAGCAAGGTGAGCAACAGCCCGCCAGAATTTGGCCGGAGTCCGCCACTGTAGAGGAGGAGAAGGGTAGTTAATTGGAGCCACCCCAGAAGCCGCCGCGACCACCGTTTGAACCGCCGTCGTCGACAACGTTCTTCGCCCACATCGCCGACCCTAGCTGGTGCCCAGGTGAGCCACCGCATACCCCCAATGTCGTGTTAGGGTTCAGTCTTGTCGAAGTTTCTTGACGGAGACAACGCAACACAACCATATATCCTAGTCTAATCGCACGGTCCAGATTGAAACATACCGCTTCGTTTAGAATGAGTCGCTAACGCATCAGACCCCCCTGTCAGCAGCCCGCTGTGCACGTGCTGTGTAGCTGGGCCGGCCCGTTTCCTTTCCCGCATGTGTCCCAGTAATTCAAATAGTTATTTTCCATGTTATTCAAACCCTAGTTCTATCAGTAGATTCAAAAATCAATTCAAGGAGATGTACTGAATCAAATTGCATGATTCCAATTTTGTTAGAAAGATATTCAAATTATCAATCCAAGACCGTTGGATTAAAACCATTTGAAATTATAGATCACTATAGTAAAAATAAGAAGACAGAGACTTTTCCCCATTTAAACATTTTTCAAAAAACAACCATAAATGATTTTGAGTTGATTCTAACTCACAAAAATCACATTTGACAAGATCTAACTGAATATGTAAACATATTTAGGTTTACCTGCGGTGATCTTGTACTAGTACTAACAGAATGCTATATAGGCATTTCTAGTCACTTTAATTATATAAAATAGTAATTTAAACTTTATAAAATATAACCACCACTTTAAATCACATTCCTAAGTATTAGAATATGTGGTGATGACATGTGTCAACATGATCCCATATTTTAATTGGAGAATATTAAATCTTAAGTAGTTTTCAATGAGTAGAAATTATTTTTCCAAAATAAAATAATAAGACTATGTCTTTCTTTTATGTGATGATTGTGATGATGCTAGATCATCTAGTGTGAACCTTTGTGTGCCTAATAGAGGTAGTTATGTATTGTTTGGTGATTGTTACATCGTATTTATTTATAGACGCTAGTGCCGACCAAGGCTACGAGAAGGAGGAGTACTATGAAGAAGAAGAAAACTTCAACCACCGCACCAATCAAGCCAAGCTAACACTTGCAAGCTAGAACTTTGCATGCTACTTATGCAAGATAACCTATGCAAGATGCATTAGGCATATTTTGGTTATGCAACCTTGATTATACCAAATCCCAGTTTTACTTGCAATCTTTATTCTTTTATTTTTACCCAAGTTCTTTATTACTTTTAGTTAGTGCTTTGTGAGTTTTGGAAAGATAGTATAGATGACATAAAGAGCATAAAACTTGGCCTAAGTAGTTATACTTAGATGTCACACTAAGGCATGAGCCTAGGTTTGGATAGTCACACTTGATTAGCACCCCTCATTAGTGAGTACCCTCAACTTAAGTGCCTTGTGCTAAGCATAAAAGTTGATCACTTTAGATGGGAATACTTGGTGAAAATGAATTATGAAAACCTTGGAATGAAGATTCATTCTATTGAAATGTTTTGACATGTGTTATGAACACAAGATGATTTGATGATCAAACTGTTGAGGCATGAGCCTTATCCCTTTTATTAAAAAATGATGGTTGGCTTCGGATGCGATACCATTCCAATTTTACCATACAACCACAATACCCAAATTTGGGTAGGGCTTGACTGGAAGTTTTTATGTCTTAGTATGGGTTCCCTTGCAGAAGAGGTTTGAGATAAGGCTACCTCATGATGAATGTCCACCTATGCAGTTCCCAAGATGACAGATGGTCATGGTTGGGAGGCCAAACTCATAGGGGAGGTGCCTATTCTAGGGTGTGTAATTGAAAGGTTAGGATTGATTATCCACATACTAAGTATGATGATTCAGGATTTCTCCTGACGGATGTATCGAATGTTGTGGTGAAAGTGTACCACCTCTCCAGAGTGTCAAACTATTTGAATAGCCACGTTCGCGGTCATGGACAGTTAGAGTGGCCATACTGTTCAGTCGTCAGATGATTTCAAAATGACTTGTGAAATGAACTATGACTTGGACTTGACCACAACAGGGTTGTGAACATGAAAACTTGGTTCCCACTTAAGTGTTATAGAACATTAAACTAGTTCTCTTTACTTCTAAACTCAGTTAGAGATAAACATGGCTTTTTGCAAATAAACCTAGAGCTTAGGTTTCATACTCGAACAACTTTACTTGTTAGTGATAGTTTGCGAGTACTTAAAGAGTACTCATTGCTTTGTCCCTGGCTATTCCCGTGGCCAGACTATGAGGAGGACTACCAGGATGATGGACAGCAGGAGGTCTATGACAACTAGGATCATCTCCCATCGTCAACATTGCCTGTGACCCTGAAGATGGAGCTTCGACCATGCTACCATTATTATTATTCCGCTGCGTTGATTGTATTAAGACTGGATCATAAGATCCTTTATTTGTAAGACCTTTATTATTGTTTGTAATGGATGATGAACTATGGTAACAATCTGTTATGTCTCACAAAAAAGGTAATCATGGGATTGCGATTATGGCATAACAGGCATCTGGGATTAAAAATCCGGGTGTTGACACAACATATCTACCACAACAACAGAACAACATCGGAAGGACCAAAGCATGAGCGACCATCGTTGTTGTCCAAAGAATTTAGGAACAAGGCCTTGATCTGCAATACTTTACATCACGACACAGACCGGACTCATCATCGATGGCAGGAGTTCTTGGCCCACGAACAAAGAGAACCATAATCGAGAACAGGCGACGCTGCAAGGAAGCCACGGTGAGCCATGACGGTGCTAGGACGCTGGGACGGCGGCGCCGTGGCCGAGGAGGAAGGAGGCTGTGTAGAGAGGGCCCAGGGTCGCGATGGTGGGCGGCGCACGTGACGGGAAAGAAGGGGGGCTCGGTGCGGCGGCGGAGGAGGGCGCGAGCTAGGAAAGAGGCAGCTGCGGGGCATACGGGGGAGGACGGGATCATGCTTCCTGGGGCGGGCTGGCAGCGGAGCTCGATCGCCACATGAGGGGTGGGTGAGCTCAGGGAAGACGGTGGACGACATGAGGCCCAGCGAGGGAGGCGATGATGAGGTGTGTAGTGGTGGGTCTAGGGGTGGAGCGTTTGGTGAGGAACGCGGGCGTGTACCACACGTGTGGGGGGTTTGTATCAGTGGGGTTAGGGAATAGGTGGGTTAAGGGGGTGTGTAGGGCATTGGGGTGGTATAGGTTTTCTAGGGTTTGAGGTAGTAGGCTGGCTGGCTGGGCCTTTGGGCCTTGATGACCCACAAGTATAGAGGATTGCAACAGTCTTCGAGGGTAGTATTACCCAGTTTATTGATTCGACACAAGGGGAGCCAAAGAATACTTATAAGCCTTAACAACTGAGTTGTCAATGCAGCTGTACCTGGAAATAGTCTTGCTCACTGCGGTTTATCAGTAGCAACAGTTTTGTAGTAGAAATAGTATAGTAACAACAGCAGAACAAACAAAGGCAGTAGTAACAATAGTAGCAAACAGTAGGATATGAGTGCGGTAGGCATAGGGATGGATGGACAGTGGTTGCATGGATGAGACTATTCATGTAACTTCAATATCTAGGAAAATTGCAGATAAATAAGATAAAGCATCCAACTACTAAACAATCATAGGCATGTGTTCCATATATAGTCATACGTGCTCGCAGTGACAACGTGCACAACATCTTTTGTCCAGGCAGCCCGTTGCAGCGGGTCCTCAAGGGAATCTAGTGGAAATTCAGGTACTCCTTTTAATAAAGCACCGAAGCAAAGCATTAACACTCCGTGAACACATGTGATCCTCATATCACAGTCATCCCCGCCGGCTGTCCCAATTTCTATCACTTCGGGGCCTTTGGTTCCGAACAATGATATGTGTAAACAACTTGCAGATAAGATCTCAAATAATACTATCATCATGAATCAATAATAATTTTAGATCTGAGATCATGGAACTCGGGCCCTAGTGAAAAGAATTAAACACAACAAGTTGCAACAAATTTAAATAGCACTAATGGAGATACTAGGCACCATGACGTAACAATCTTATTCGATTACATGATAGAACTCATCCAATCCCTACCATCCCCATATCCTACAGCAGGGGATTACTCACTCATGGATGGGGAAACATGGATTGTTGATGGAGAGGCGTCGGTGATGATGGTGGCGATCATCCCCTCCAAACTCCCTGTCCCGACAGGGTGCCAGAACGAAGTTTCTGGTTCCGAATCGCTATTTCTGGTGGTGGCGGCGCATCAGAACTCTTTCTGGAAAAACGTCGAACCCCCTAAGTTTTTAGGCCAAGAGGCAACTTATTGTTAGACCCCTCCTTTATAAAGGATAGGATCCCTGTGATTGCAATGCTAGTCCCTGGATCAATGCTAGCATCCACAGTTTAAGATGAAGTACACAGATACAAAGGTCGTTTATTACATTCATTCCAGAGATAAAATATAGTCTTTTACAACTCATGGCCATAGGCCTAATACAAGAGTTTTAAGGAACAAGTAAATAAACATAAGTCTTCATCTTCATGTGCCACAGGCAAGCATGTTGAGTGTAGACTCATGACTCCTATTCATCATCGGAGTAACCTGCAACATCACAAGTTACAGCCACAGAGGGTCAATACTTTGGAATAGTATTGGCAAGTGATACATTATTATATTTTAGGTGGACTATACTACTATATGCATTTTGGCTAAGTGTAGCTTGGCTTGCTTTGCTTGAAAATAGGTTTTTCCTATTAGTTGAAATCACTAAGTTTTTCTTTGTCAAAAACATTCCCAAGGAACCACCAATAGACATTGAGGTCCTTCACCCTTGTTCACCCATCAATTTTTATTTAGAAGTTGGAGTGATGAGATTCTTGTAGCTTCCATGTCTTGATGCTCAAAGTGTCCATTTCCTTGGACAAGGCTAAGTACTTAGGTTTTCCATCTGCAGAGGTTGTGCACTTTCCCCACCAGACTTGGTTTCCCAAGACAAGACCTTTCAGAAGCTTTTCCTTAGTCAAATGGACGCGTTCCATCCTATCATCCCATCTACCACCAACTGTCCAAGTGACTAAGTTCTAGCAACCTATATGATCATGGCAGAGCCCATATTGCCAAGTGGTTGCACTATAAGCTTTCTCAACACTTGGCCTCCAAATCCCTTTGTGCCTGGGTGGCTTACCACAAGTGAGATACACAACCCAAGTCCATGGCCTTGTGTAACCACTCAACATAACCCATACTTTCCATTCCACCCAGGAGGTTCATTTGACTTAGTGGTTTTATTAGAAAAGTATAAGTCTCTTGACTTAGAATATTTTCTTTATAGTATGAGTAGTTTTTCACCAACCCTTGTTTTGCTATAAGCTAGTCTAAGAAAAGTATGGTATCTTATCTTAGGAAAATTTCCCTAGCAATTCTACTATTTCACTCTACTTAGGATTTCCCATCTTAGCACTAAGCAAAATATCATGCAAATAATTTAGCAAAATATCTAATGCAAGTACAAAACTTAGGATAGAAATTTCATGAAAATATCACTTGCCTTGGTAGTGGGGAGAGTAGCACTCTTCACAATCACAATCACTAGCAAAGTCTACACAAGAAATTAAAGCATACAATTACTCACAATTATATACAACCAAAAATAATATGAATGCATGCATGCAAGAATTTACTAAGTGGTGATTTTTTTTTAAAATCCTACCAAATATGCTCATGTCTACAGAAACTTAGCATGTCACAAGTTTGCCAACTAAACTTATTTGGCCCCAATATAATTTATCAAATTAAATCTATATCTAAAATGGCCTTAAACTTGTTCTACAAATAAAGTCATTTTTAACTGTTACTATATGCTAAATAAATTGGATATTCAGAAAGGCCTTGTTTCACTGAATCCAACGGTATAAAGTTTGCAAAAATCTAACGTGGCAATCAAAAGTTATAAGCATTTGAATTTGGATCAAATTTCTGGTTTTAAATCTAATTTCAGATCTAACCCTAGCCACGCGTCGCGCTGTGATTGGCGCGTACCGCTTCGGTTGGATCACGCTCTGCAGCCGCAGGATCTAAACAGATCATACGCTCCAGATCGCGTACCGCTTCGGGATTAAGTGGATCTATCCTAGCGCTTCGATACAGATCCAACGATCCAAAACAACGAGCCAAAATCTGGAGGCGCTTATCGGCTGTGCGCGGCGGCGACGACCAGACGGTGGCGGCGCCGGCGGTACAGATCGCTAGGTGGATGGGGAAGATGCTCACCGAGACCGCGAGGATGTGGGGATGCTCGACGTGTGATCAGCTCGGCAAGGGGCGCTCAGGGTTGCGGTAGATTTCTCGCCGGAGTTGGATCTGGCAACGGCGGTTCTGCTCGAGGTCGGAGGCGACGTTGTAGATCACTAGGATGCCAAAGGGAGGTGTGGTTAGATGCGGAAGATTACGGAGATCATGCAAGCGTGAACGACAAGGTTCGGGGCGGTCTGGACTTACCACTAGAGCTCGCCGGAGTTCGTGCAGAAGACGGTGGCGGTCAGTCGTCGACGTTGCCGAAGCTACGGGTCATGCGAAGGTGAACGGAGGGTGTCAGAAGATGCATAGAGGTTCACTGAGCAAGATAGCGTGAATGCGAGACCGAGGGGAACTCGAGGCTCACCGGAATTCGCCGGCGCAGTCGTCGGAGACGGCGGGGTTGCAGAGAGAAATGCGCGCAGCCTAGGGGCGTTCTGTGCTTGGGGTTTTGGGGAAAAGAGAGAGAGGACAGAGGGGTTTCTTATAGCCTGGTCGCGAGCGAGAATCACTCTGCCAATAACTCGAATTGACGCCGTGAATTAAAACCAGAAACGCCCGCGTTGATTTGGGGACGAACGGGTCGTGCGGGTGGAGACGATGCTGACGTGGAGATGGCCCGCTTGTCAGCGAGGTGTGCGGAGTGCAGGTGGGGTCTGCTTGTCAGCGACTCAGCGCGTGCGCTTGCGCGTGAGAGGAGAAAAAGAAATCCCCGGGTGGGCTTGCTGGGCTTGATTGGCTGCTGGGCCAGATTCTGGCCGCGTGGCCTTTTTCTTTTGTTCAAGCCTTTTTCTTTTCCTGAATTCATTTTCTGGTTTGATTTTGATATGAATTCAAATCCTTTTGAATTCAAACAAAACTGGGGATCTTTGCAGGGTTCTGTGGTTTCAAATACAGTCATTTAACCAAGTGGTTATCTTGCAAGGCTTGGTCAAGTTTGGGTTTTAAAATAAACAGAGGCTTGCTCTAGTTTGCAAATTTTTGAGAAAAGGATTTTGAAACCATTTCCAAATTTGATTCTTAGGTTAAAAGCTTCACCTAAACTTTCCTATTATGGAGGCAAGTGAACAAATATTTAAACTTTCATATTTCAAAGGGTGATGGTCATTTTGGTATAAAATGCCCACATGAAATCATAGTTCCAACTTCTGTTTCTAAATGATTTTTGAGAAAACTCTAAATGGATGAATGATGCAAAGATGATATGAATGAGTTTTGAAACTATGATTTTTAGGATGTTACAAATCTAACCCCCTTAAGATGAATCTCGCCCTCGAGATTCGGTTTGGCTAGCAAATAGGTGAGGGTGGTCTTTCCGAAGATCATCTTCTCTTTCCCATGTTGCTTCCTCTTCGGAGTGATGGTTCCATTGCACTTTACAAAACTTGATAGTCTTGGTTCTGGTGACTCTTTCTGCTGTCTCTAGAATCTTGACAGGCTTTTCCTCATAAGTGAGATCACTTTCTAGCTGAACTTCCTCCAAAGGTATGGTATCCTTCAAAGAAGACTCTTCCATTTCTGGGTGACATTTCTTAAGCTGACTCACATGGAATACGTTATGGACTGCTGATAGAGATTCTGGTAATTCAACTTCATATGCAACTTCTCCCTTGCGACCTAGAATCCTGAATGGCCCAACATATCTTGGTGCCAACTTTCCTTTGACTACAAATCTCTTCACTCCACGGAGTGGTGATACCCTAAGATAAGCTCTATCCCCAACTTCGTAGGTGACTTCTCTACGCTTAGAATCCGCGTAGCTTTTCTGTCGGGACTGTGCTATCTTCAATCTGTCTTTAACCAATTTGACTTTCTCTTCGGCGTCTTTGATAAGATCCGGTCCAAATAAGCTCCTTTCTCCCACACCATTCCATAACAATGGGGTGGTACATTTCCTTCCGTAGAGTAACTCAAATGGTGCCATTCCAATACTAGATTGATGACTATTGTTGTAAGAGAACTCTGCGTAAGGCAAGCTTTCATCCCAAATTGCTCCATAGTCTAAGGCACATGCCCTCAACATGTCTTCAAGAATTTGGTTAGTCCTTTCCGTTTGACCATCAGTTTGGGGATGAAAGGCAGTACTGAATTCCAACCTTGTTCCCAAAGATTCATGAAGCTGTCTCCAAAAGTGAGAAGTGAACTGGGTTCCTCTATCTGACACAATACTCTTTGGCACACCGTGAAGGCATACAATTTTGCTCATGTAGATTTTAGCTAACTTGGCACTTGTATAGGTTGTCTTCACTGGTATAAAATGAGCCACTTTAGTTAGGCGATCCACTACCACCCATATGGAATCATACCCTGACCTGGTCCTTGGTAATCCGGTAATGAAATCCATACGAATATTTTCCCACTTCCATTCAGGAATAGGCAGTGGTTGAAGCAAACCTGCTGGTTTCTGGAGCTCCGCTTTGACTCTGCTACACACATCACACAAAGCAATATGTTCGGCGATGTCCCTTTTGAGATTGTTCCACCAAAATCTTTCTTTCATGTCCATGTACATCTTGGTGTTTCCCGGGTGAATAGAATATGGAGAGTTGTGACCTTCTTGTAGGATCAGTTTCCATAACCCCGGGTCTTGTGGAACACATATACGTTTCCCGTGCCATAAAGTACCTTGTTCATCTATATGGAAATTCTTAGCCTTCCCTAGACTAGTATTTACCTTAATCTTTTCAATTTCCCCATCAGTCTTCTGGACTTCTCGGATCTTGTCCAATAGAGTGGGTTGAACATCTAAGGACATGAGATGTCCTTCTGGTACAATCTCCAATCTGAGTTCTTTGAATTGCTTAAACAAGTCATCTGGCAATTCCCCTTTTGTAAGGCCATTTACAAATGTCTTACGACTTAGAGCATCCGCTACTACATTTGCTTTACCGGGGTGGTATTGCAAACTTAAGTCGTAATCCTTGATAAGTTCTAGCCATCTTCTTTGTCTCATGTTGATTTCCTTCTGGGTGAAGATATACTTCAAACTCTTATGATCGGTGAACACTTCACACTGCTTACCCAAAAGGTAATGTCTCCATGTTTTGAGTGCATGGACGACAGAGGCTAACTCCAAATCATGAGTAGGATAGTTTACTTCATGTGTTTTGAGTTGTCTCGAAGCATAGGCTACGACTCTACCATCTTGCATAAGTACGGCACCCAAACCTTGATGAGAAGCATCACAATACACTTGGAAATCCTTTTCCAAATCTGGCAGACATAGAACTGGTGCTGTTACCAGTCTCTTCTTCAATTCTTGGAAACTGACTTCGCAACCTTCAGACCAAGCAAACTTCTTGTCCTTCTTTAGTAATTCTGTCATAGGCTTAGCAACTTTCGAGAAATTTTCAATGAATCTTCTGTAGTAACCTGCTAAGCCGAGGAAACTACGAACTTCTTTCACATTCTTGGGTGATTCCCAATCTGTCACAGCTGAAACTTTAGCAGGATCAACAGCCACACCATCCTTTGTCATCACATGACCAAGAAAACCCACTTTCTCTAACCAGAACTCACACTTGCTGAATTTGGCATATAGTTTATGTTCCCTTAGTTTCTCAAGTATCAAGCGTAAGTGTCTCTCATGCTCTTCCTTGCTCTTGGAGTAAACCAAGATGTCATCGATGAAAACGACAACGAACTTGTCCAGGAATTCCATGAACACCTTGTTCATCATATTCATGAAGTATGCTGGAGCGTTGGTTAATCCAAAAGGCATCGCAGTATACTCATACAATCCATACCTTGTGGTGAATGCTGTTTTTGGTATGTCTTGCTCTCGTATCTTGAGTTGAAAATAACCTGACCGAAGATCAATCTTCGAGAATACACATGCTCCTTCTAGATGATCAAATAAATCGTTGATTCTTGGCAAAGGATATTTGTTCTTGATGGTAACCTCGTTAAGAGAACGGTAGTCAATACATAATCTTTGGGTTCTATCCTTCTTCTCCACGAACAATACTGGGGCTCCCCAAGATGAAGAACTTGGTTGAATAAACCCTTTCTGTAACTGTTCACCTAGTTGTTTCTTGAGCTCTTTCAATTCATCAACAGACATTTTGTACGGTCTCTTAGCTATTGGTCCTGATCCTGGCACCAAATCTATCAAAAACTCCACATCTCTATCCGGTGGCATTCCTGGTAGCTCTTCCGGGAATACATCCGGATACTCACATACTATTGGTACACTGTCCATGCTAACCCCCTTAAGAGAATTCAGCTTACTTCCTTTGGATTCAAAGTTTGACTTGAATTTTATTCTTTTCCTTTCTGGGGTTGTGAGTGTAACTGTACGATTGGCACAATCTAGTACTCCTTCATGTTTAGCCATCCAATCCATTCCCAAAATTACATCTAGTCCTTGGGAATCCAGAATTATTAGGTTCACTGGAAACTTATATTTTCCAAACTCTATGACTAAGTCATGACAACCTGAGTTTACTATCATTTCTCCCCCCGGAGAACTTACTCTTATAGGACACCCAATGGTTTCTACCGGCAGTTCATTTCTTTCAACAAATGCCTTTGATATGAATGAATGAGATGCACCGGTATCAAAGAGTACAAATGCTGAAATTGAATTGAGTCTGAACTTACCAGCCACGGCATCCGGTTCTTCATAGACCTCCTCCACATTGATGTGGTTAACCTGTCCTTTCTGAAAAGGATTCGGCTTGTTGGGTCCTTCCACCTTCTTTTCGGGGCACTCATTTGCATAGTGTCCCATCTTCTTGCATTTGAAGCATTCAACCTGACTGATGTCCTTTTTAGGAGGTTGGCCTCCACTTCCACTACCATTTCCACCATAGTGGCTCTTATGTCCACCCTTGTTGTTCTTGTACTTGTCCTTGTCATGACTGCGGTGATGCTTGTTGTCATGACGGTTGTGCTTGCTGAATTTCCCATGTTTATGGGATCCTGAGTTGCCACTGTCATCATAGTGAGATCGTTTGTGAGACGATCCCGAGTTGTGCTTGTCGGAGTGTTTCCTCTTTCTACTCTCGACTTGCTTCATTTTACTTTCCAAAATAGCAGCCTTGTCACACAACGACTGATAAGTTGGGACATACGCCACAGACAACTGTAGGTTCAGCTCATCATTCAAACCCTCCAAGAACTTTTCTTTTCTCTTGGCATCTGTATCAACCTCATCCGGTGCGTAGCGCGCCAGATTGTTGAACTCTTCTATGTATTCTGCCACGCTGCGGTGGCGCTGTTTCAGGTTGTGAAACTCATTCTTTTTAAGGCTCATTATCCCTGATGAGATATGAGTTGTGCGAAATCCATCTTCAAAGATGGCCCAAGTCACCTCATCAATAGGAGTGGTGATTTGGAAGTTGTCCCACCATGTGGCGGCTGGTCCTTCCAACAGATGTGCTGCAAACCTGACCTTTTCAGCATCCGTGCAGCCCACGGTCACTAAGTCTTTGTTCACAGAACGTAACCAGTCATTGGCTACCATGGGATCAGTTGTTCCCGAAAACTTTGCTGGCCTCAGACGCAGAAATCTGGTGAGCATATCGAAACCCGGAGGGTTGTTGTTGTTGTTGTTGTTGTTGGGGTCGTTGTTGTTGTTGTTGTTGTTGTTATTCTGGTTTTGGATGAATGTTGTCATCATTTGCATAAGCTGTGTTTGCGCATTCATCATTTGTTGCATTTCCGAGGTGATGTTGTTGGGGTTGGGGTTTGCGCGACGGGGAGGCATCTGTGGTTTGTTCAAATAGATAAGAATGAGATACCCATAGATGTTTCATGCACAATACAACATAAGCAAACACATAACAAGCAACATAAGAATAGAAGTTCATCAACCACATAACAAGCTCATGAGGTAACACACAAGTGGCAAGCCATCCACATGTCGGATGGTCCAATAATAAGTTCACAATAACAAGTATGAATACTAAAAGTAACCGAGTAGTCAAGTCTACTCATCAGCATCAATCTCCTCCTCGACGAAGGTAAGACCTGCGTTCTCCATCGCGGTCTTGTTCTCCTCAATCGTAGTGGTCAAGGAATCGACCTTGGCCTTGAGAGCCCTCTTCTGGGAGCGAAGCCTCTCAATGACCATCTGCTGCTGCTCAAGCTCGAAGTCCTTGGACTTCAGTTCCTCGGTCATGTCCCGGATTTTCTTGTTCCTGTCCTGGACGCGTTTCTCCTGACTCTTGAACTTGCGATCCTGAGCTTCGAACCTCGTCTCCATTTCCTTGATCATCTCATCCTGCTGTGCGAAAAGCTTGTCCTTCTCGCGTAGCTGCACCTGAAGCTCGTCATTGCCCAGCATGATGTTCGTCCTGTCCGTATCTACGTGCCTGAGAAGAGTCTCTAAGTCCTGAAGATAGAGGCGTATCGGCTCCGCAGTGCTCCTCGAGTCGTCCTCAAAGTCGATGGAATCTCCATCAACATCACGCCTTCCAAAGGCGTGGAAGTGAGTGCCCCTAACCTGTCGGGAGTGACGGCCTAACAGTCGTCCTATCAGGTCCTGCATGACTACCTCCATGCCTCTCTCCCTGTCGTCGTGCATCAGCTTGAAGACGATGGCCTCCGTAGTAGGCTCAGTCTGGCGTCCGGGCTGGTTCACCTTGAAGCCCCAGAGGTCCTTCCTCTCGAACTTGGTGAGTGGGTACACCGTGATGGTAGGAAGAGGGAGATCGAGCAGAGTGGTAAGCTCAATGATACGGGGTCCGAAACGAGTAACCTGGAACTCCTCAACAGTGCTGACGGCAATAGGCATCTATTTATAAAATTGAAAAGTTAGAACAACACTTATTTAAAATGAACACAAAACAACCATCTCATACATAACCATGGAACACAAATTTCACACAAATCATGCTTACATAAATCCCTTACATCAAACAAGGTCCAACTTATTTAAGGTATCATTTTGGAAAATAAGGTGATAAATGGTGGTCCAACTAACGAAGTGTTCTTACAATCCAATCTCACGGGATCTATTATTAAACATAATGTTCCTAGAGGCAATCCACCAATCTTGCTCCCTTGACTCTATCACTAAGTCTATAACATCTCCCCTTATCTCTTGGTTGGTGTCTTCCAATTCTTGAGTAAGCTCTTTCTCTTTCTCTAAGTCCGTTTGGAGGTTGAACATTCTGCACTTGACTCTAGCACTTAGTTCTTTGATAGTCCTCCAAGCTGCATCCCTGGCTGACTCGAAGAATGTGGTGTGCATTGTAGTGTTGGTGTACATGCAGAATCCCCTTTCTTTGTGGTTGTCTTCCTTGTTTTTGTACAAGTGAAGTTGCACCCACCAATACTCCACTCCTTCATCCATCACCGGAAATCCTTTGTACACGGCTTCACCATGTGCATCCATTGCTTCCATGAGATCCTTGAGGATACTGGGAAACTCAGTTTCACACTCCAAGGTCATGGTCATGAGTGGTCCCTTCTTTACGGCTTCGTTGATGGAGTTCATCTACAAAGGAAGTTGAAAGAGATTAGAAAAGTTTTACGAGAAGAATAGACAAGTGTAGAAGTAGTTGAAAAACTTTTTCCTTAGTGGTTTCGAATCCTAGGGTCATAATCCTACAGGCAACACAGTGCTCTGATACCATCTGTTAGACCCCTCCTTTATAAAGGATAGGATCCCTGTGATTGCAATGCTAGTCCCTGGATCAATGCTAGCATCCACAGTTTAAGATGAAGTACACAGATACAAAGGTCGTTTATTACATTCATTCCAGAGATAAAATTTAGTCTTTTACAACTCATGGCCATAGGCCTAATACAAGAGTTTTAAGGAACAAGTAAATAAACATAAGTCTTCATCTTCATGTGCCATAGGCAAGCATGTTGAGTGTAGACTCATGACTCCTATTCATCATCGGAGTAACCTGCAACATCACAAGTTACAGCCACAGAGGGTCAATACTTTGGAATAGTATTGGCAAGTGATACCTTATTATATTTTAGGTGGACTATACTACTATATGCATTTTGGCTAAGTGTAGCTTGGCTTGCTTTGCTTGAAAATAGGTTTTTCCTATTAGTTGAAATCACTAAGTTTTTCTTTGTCAAAAACATTCCCAAGGAACCACCAATAGACATTGAGGTCCTTCACCCTTGTTCACCCATCAATTTTTATTTAGAAGTTGGAGTGATGAGATTCTTGTAGCTTCCATGTCTTGATGCTCAAAGTGTCCATTTCCTTGGACAAGGCTAAGTACTTAGGTTTTCCATCTGCAGAGGTTGTGCACTTTCCCCACCAGACTTGGTTTCCCAAGACAAGACCTTTCAGAAGCTTTTCCTTAGTCAAATGGACGCGTTCCATCCTATCATCCCATCTACCACCAACTGTCCAAGTGACTAAGTTCTAGCAACCTATATGATCATGGCAGAGCCCATATTGCCAAGTGGTTGCACTATAAGCTTTCTCAACACTTGGCCTCCAAATCCCTTTGTGCCTGGGTGGCTTACCACAAGTGAGATACACAACCCAAGTCCATGGCCTTGTGTAACCACTCAACATAACCCATACTTTCCATTCCACCCAGGAGGTTCATTTGACTTAGTGGTTTTATTAGAAAAGTATAAGTCTCTTGACTTAGAATATTTTCTTTATAGTATGAGTAGTTTTTCACCAACCCTTGTTTTGCTATAAGCTAGGCTAAGCAAAGTATGGTATCTTATCTTAGGAAAATTTCCCTAGCAATTCTACTATTTCACTCTACTTAGGATTTCCCATCTTAGCACTAAGCAAAATATCATGCAAATAATTTAGCAAAATATCTAATGCAAGTACAAAACTTAGGATAGAAATTTCATGAAAATATCACTTGCCTTGGTAGTGGGGAGAGTAGCACTCTTCACAATCACAATCACTAGCAAAGTCTACACAAGAAATTAAAGCATACAATTACTCACAATTATATACAACCAAAAATAATATGAATGCATGCATGCAAGAATTTACTAAGTGGTGATTTTTTTTAAAATCCTACCAAGTATGCTCATGTCTACAGAAACTTAGCATGTCACAAGTTTGCCAACTAAACTTATTTGGCCCCAATATAATTTATCAAATTAAATCTATATCTAAAATGGCCTTAAACTTGTTCTACAAATAAAGTCATTTTTAACTGTTACTATATGCTAAATAAATTGGATATTCAGAAAGGCCTTGTTTCACTGAATCCAACGGTATAAAGTTTGCAAAAATCTAACGTGGCAATCAAAAGTTATAAGCATTTGAATTTGGATCAAATTTCTGGTTTTAAATCTAATTTCAGATCTAACCCTAGCCACGCGTCGCGCTGTGATTGGCGCGTACCGCTTCGGTTGGATCACGCTCTGCAGCCGCAGGATCTAAACAGATCGTACACTCCAGATCGCGTACCGCTTCGGGATTAAGTGGATCTATCCTAGCGCTTCGATACAGATCCAACGATCCAAAACAACGAGCCAAAATCTGGAGGCGCTTATCGGCTGTGCGCGGCGGCGACGACCAGACGGTGGCGGCGCCGGCGGTACAGATCGCTAGGTGGATGGGGAAGATGCTCACCGAGACCGCGAGGATGTGGGGATGCTCGACGTGTGATCAGCTCGGCAAGGGGCGCTCAGGGTTGCGGTAGATTTCTCGCCGGAGTTGGATCTGGCAACGGCGGTTCTGCTCGAGGTCGGAGGCGACGTTGTAGATCACTAGGATGCCAAAGGGAGGTGTGGTTAGATGCGGAAGATTACGGAGATCATGCGAGCATGAACGACAAGGTTCGGGGCGGTCTGGACTTACCACTAGAGCTCGCCGGAGTTCGTGCAGAAGACGGTGGCGGTCAGTCGTCGACGTTGCCGAAGCTACGGGTCATGCGAAGGTGAACGGAGGGTGTCAGAAGATGCATAGAGGTTCACTGAGCAAGATAGCGTGAATGCGAGACCGAGGGGAACTCGAGGCTCACCGGAATTCGCCGGCGCAGTCGTCGGAGACGGCGGGGTTGTAGAGAGAAATGCGCGCAGCCTGGGGGCGTTCTGTGCTTGGGGTTTTGGGGAAAAGAGAGAGAGGACAGAGGGGTTTCTTATAGCCTGGTCGCGAGCGAGAATCACTCTGCCAATAACTCGAATTGACGCCGTGAATTAAAACCAGAAACGCCCGCGTTGATTTGGGGACGAACGGGTCGTGCGGGTGGAGACGATGCTGACGTGGAGATGGCCCGCTTGTCAGCGAGGTGTGCGGAGTGCAGGTGGGGTCTGCTTGTCAGCGACTCAGCGCGTGCGCTTGCGCGTGAGAGGAGAAAAAGAAATCCCCGGGTGGGCTTGCTGGGCTTGATTGGCTGCTGGGCCAGATTCTGGCCGCGTGGCCTTTTTCTTTTGTTCAAGCCTTTTTCTTTTCCTGAATTCATTTTCTGGTTTGATTTTGATATGAATTCAAATCCTTTTGAATTCAAACAAAACTGGGGATCTTTGCAGGGTTCTGTGGTTTCAAATATAGTCATTTAACCAAGTGGTTATCTTGCAAGGCTTGGTCAAGTTTGGGTTTTAAAATAAACAGAGGCTTGCTCTAGTTTGCAAATTTTTGAGAAAAGGATTTTGAAACCATTTCCAAATTTGATTCTTAGGTTAAAAGCTTCACCTAAACTTTCCTATTATGGAGGCAAGTGAACAAATATTTAAACTTTCATATTTCAAAGGGTGATGGTCATTTTGGTATAAAATGCCCACATGAAATCATAGTTCCAACTTCTGTTTCTAAATGATTTTTGAGAAAACTCTAAATGGATGAATGATGCAAAGATGATATGAATGAGTTTTGAAACTATGATTTTTAGGATGTTACACTTATAGGCGAAGAGGGAGGCCGAGGGGGTGCCAGAGGACGCCACACCCCTCCAAGGCGCGGCCAGGCCTGGCCCGTGCGGACATGGGGTGTGGGACCCTCGAAGCCCCACTCTGTCTCATCTTCTGGCTCCGTGAGGATTTTTGGCATATTTTCCGGGATTTTTCTTGATAGTTGATTTTTTTCACAAAAACTAGACATCAAGGTAATTCTGCTGAAAACAGCGTCAGTCCGTGTTAGTTGTATCCAAATAACACAAGTTTAGAGGAGAAACAATAGCAAAAGTGTTCCGGAAAGTAGATACGTGTTGGACGTATCAACTCCCCCCAAGCTTAGCTTATTTCTTCTCCTCAAGCAATTCAGTTGAAAACTTAGTGCGATAAAAGAACTTTCACGAACACATTTGCTTCATATGATGTAAATATTCTCAGCACATGAGTAGATACTCAGACAATTCATAATAAAGAGTGTGCAACTAAGTCTACTTAATAGTCATTGCAAGCTATGAAGATATTCCAACTCAATAATAATAAGTAGCATGAAACATAAACATAAGCAACATTGCAATGCTCAAAAACAGGTATGATAGAGTGGTATCTCGCTTGCCTTTGTTTGTAGAGTAAAACATAAATGCCAAGGAACCTCTGAAGTTCAAGTGATGACTAGAAGTAAAGATATCAAAGATATAAGCATCAAAGTCATGACATAATTAACCAAGTTTTGAGACAAGCACAGTACACTAAAAATGACAACTATGCTCTCAAGAAGGTGCTCATAGAGTAACACTAGTGGGAAAAGCCTATCTGTGGCACACGATTTTTGGAGTTAGTGGCGCACCCCCCGTGCGCCACGAATAAAACTCCACTAACTACAGGAGGTTCGTGGCGCACGCCGACGTGTGCCACTAACTACCCTGTTATCCGTGGCGCACCATCCTGCCGTGCGCCACGAATGTCTTCCATGGTGCACCCTAGTTCGATGCGCCACTAATTACGTGTGCCACTAACTATATAAACGCGTGCTCCACTAACTTGTCTTAGGATTTCAAAAAAATAGCAGAATACATCATAAATATGCAGAATACACAGGAAATATACCAGAATACATCAATATATCACAGAAATGCACATAGCTCACAGGAATACCCAGAAACTCACTGAAATTCATACAAAGTGCCAAAATACATCAATATGGAGAGTCCAAGTGTTACACACAAGTCATGGGAGAGTAAAAGTTCGAAATCACACATGCATCTCGATACATATTCGATCATCGTCGATCATGACCTAGACTATGACTGAATAGAGGACAACGACGGTGGCGATGAGCAAGTAGAATACCATGATGATCTTCATCCGGTTATTCTTCCATAGGTGCCTCCTCCACTTGGCTACCGCCAACTCTTGAGTCTTGTACCCCTTGTAGATGTTGCCGCTGAAGTTGATCACTTGTTGCTGGCAGTCCTCCCACTCCTCGTAGACTCCCGGAACACGGTCCCTGTACACCACGTAGCAGTTTGCCTTCGCCATCACTATGGACAAGGCAAAAATATAGACATAGTAGGCATTCATACACCTAAAACAATAGTATCACACATAATTAAATAGGTCCAACATAGCCACAAGGAGCCTCAGCAACTTAAGGTTTACGACTCCCACACATACACTGTTGGGAATATGCCCTAGAGGCAATCATGTGTGATGAGATTTCCCATTGTATTCATAAAGATATTAAGTTGTCCTTGTATAAACATCTGATGTGTATCATTGAATATGTGATTCGGTTGTGGAACTATACATTCATGTTGTTTTTACTAAATATCCTTGGTCATTGAGGTTGTGCTGGATAGAACTTAGACAAATGTGAAAGTTGGCTTGATGACTCGGTTCCACTTGTCATGGGCATGGAGATGCTATTCCAACTTACATAGATTCGGCTAAAGAGTTTAGCAAGTCGGATTGACCCATATTGAGGTACAACGAACAAGTTGTCATTTGTATATCTCAATGAATGTAATCCTTAGACCTGAGGTTGTTGCATAGTCCGAGTTGAGGATCACGGACTTAGGTTCTATCAAACGCTGATCCGTAACTGGGCATTCATAAAGGCAGAGTTCGGGTCGACTGAGAATCAAGCTGTGTGATGTGGATAACCAAGATGGGATTTTGCCCCTCCACTAGGAGAGATATTCTCTAGGCCCTCTCGTGAGATATGATTCATAAAGCATGGCCATGCACGACTCGGTTAAGTGTTAACCGAGATGATCGACTAAGAGTTAGTCGGGTGAATCACTTATCTCGGATCGAGAAGAGAGTAGGACTATTTAAGGGATGAAAAATATTTTCCTATAGTCTAACAAGGCATATCGTGAGGCAAAAGGGACTCGGACGCAAGTCACATTGGAAAGGCAAGTCCTCATGACTCTTTGGTACTTGGGAGTTGGCACGTTCTGCTATGAGCCACTGCCGACTAATTGATTGAGAGTCGGACTCTAATCGTGTCCAAGTAGCCATGAGCCTGCGGGGTCACACACTTAAGAGAGGGAGCAAGTTCGGATTGGATCTGAACTGGATATCTGGTTGGGTTGCACCCGAGCCTGATTTGGACTGAGTCAGTGAGTCAGAATCACAGGGACTAATATTATATGGGCTTTAGTGAATGGACACGCGAGCAGAGCCCACGTTCACTCCCTATATATAGTGGAGCACCGTAACCTAGAAAGGTTAATCGTTGTTCAGTTAGGTCATTCCATGTGTTGGAAACCCTAGCTCCACAAACAGTCCTGCCGTCGTACCGAACCTAGCAGTTCGCCGCCGGTGCTCCTCCTTGCACGTGTGGATACCAGCAGAGGTGTTGTACGATCAGCACCAGGATGATCGGATCGCAAAGGACTGCACTGCATCAACTGACGCGCTTCATCAGTAATCCGCAACTACGCGTCTAGTGGTAAACCTCGTGGCCTTCTACCTCGGCTAGATCTTGGGATCAGCAAGTTTTGTTTTATCTCCGCGTGGCCCAACAGTGGTATCAGAGCGATAGTTTCTGGTTTTAGGCTCGAGATCTCGCATATGTGATATGCGGTAGATGAGATCTATGTGTTGTTTTGGTGGTCGATCTATAAGATAGATCGGTTTTGTACGAGGTTGATTGGATCAACTATACTCGGGGAATGGTAGATCTGATTCCGTGATCATACTGCTGAGGTCGTGGAACGACATACCCCTACCAGTCGGCTTCCGCCATCGGGGTAGACCGTGACACGTAAATCCAGAGGCGATGATCGAAGATCAAAAAGTTTGATCGAATCAGAACAATGGTTGGAATCCATGTCCGGATCGTAGATGAGCTCTACGTTTTCGGAAAAATCGTCGGGCGCTGCCCGCACCCGCGAGGGGCACTGCCCCTTCGATCCCCGCCGGCTTCGCCCTTGAAATGGATCGTATGGGCACCTAGAGGGGGGGTGAATAGGTGCTAACCAATTTTTAATACTTTTTCAATTTTAGGATTGACACAAAGTAAATTCTCTAGATATGCAACTACGAGAATTTCCCTATATGTCACCCTAACTACTAAGCACGTAAAAGAGGAGCGAGGAAACCGTAGTGGACCACGCGGAGACACAGGGATTTGTTTTACCGCAGTTCCTTCCTTGTTAAGGGAAGTACATCTGCGTTGGAGGGGTGGGCGATTCTAAGACCACCACGCCACAATAGCCCTCACCCTATTCTCCGATGGATCTCGCCACAAGAGGCCTGATCCACCTTCTCCACTATTGGATCCCTTCGAGGCGGAAACCGGTGCCTTTTACAACACTATCGGGGCACACACCCACAACTGAATTGGGGGCTCCCGAGATGACAACAAGCTGCCACAAGAACAAGGTTTATCAATATAAACAAAAACAAGGATCTAGGTACTTGCAAGAAATACTAGATAGGGGGTTCTCCAAATGAATGGAGAGGAGATGAAGCGCTTGATTGCTGATGATGAAGATCGAGTTCTCCTCCTTCGATTCCCCAAGGGATGGGGCCTTTGGGTGGATCTGGGTGGAGCACTCTTGGATGAAGCTTTCAGATCTGATCTGGTCCTTTTCGAGATGAATCAAGAGTTCTGGCATGAGGAGGAAGGCTGGCTTAAATACCCCAACCCCAGATCTGGCCGTTGCACAACTTTGGGGGCAGATTATCCGCCCCCCACTTAGGGCGGATAATCCGCCCCCTGGGAAAACTCCGCCCCAAGAGTGGATTCTCCGGGGGAAAGTCCGCCCCCTCTGGCGCTTGCGCTAGAGGAACTTAGTGGAAATCTTGGGGGGGCGGATAATCCGGCCCCCTCCTGGGGCGGATTATCCGGCCATGCCGGAAAGTCCGGCAGAAACTCCGCTCCCTCTCTAGGGCTTGCGCCTTGGCGATGAGAAGGGAGGGCGGATTATCTGGCCCCCTGAGGGGCGGATTATCCGGCGGGGCCGAAAAATCCGGCCAAAACTCCGCCTCCCTTCTGGGGCTTGCGCCTTCTTGGGCAAAGGGAGGGGCGGATTATCCGCCCTTGGTGGGGCCGGATTATCTGCCTCCAAAGGCAAAGTTCTTTCTCCCTTTATTCTCAAATAGAGCTGCAACACTTCAACACACATTAAATGATCCTTGGTATTGTTATCTAACACACAAAACACTAGGGATTAAGAAATGTTCATTCAGCCCTGTCGTTGCGAGTTTCACAGCGCCGATAGATATTGTATCTTGCATAACTTGTTTTTTGCACGAAGTTGTGAATGGTATGGTTCATGTGCATGTGATGTATGTGTGTAATCCATACGTGATCTCCAAATCACGATTTTTGTCAGCCAGCTAGAGCCTAGGTGCTGTCATTTGTATTGTATAACGACCTGCGTGTCGGATTCTCCATGTAGTTTACTTTACTAAGCTAGTGTAGCTGTTTGGAGAACCCGGATGGCATGCAAGGTGATGAACAAGTCGGTGACATGGTGTAAGACGGCAAGTGACAAGAGTTGGCACGGGTCGGATTACAGGCTGTGTGGAGATAGAGATCGCCATGAAGGGAGCCATACCATTTCACATTATAATTGCTTTATTTTGTGTTATTGTTATGTCTGTGTTTTACCTCTATTAGATAGTTTGTAAAATTTAATCCCTCAAAGAAGGTCTAGTCGGTTTTCTTGCCAGTGTTTGCACCATCACAAGTCGGACATTTTTGGTAGTGGGATCATAAAATTGAGGTGCTGCCAATTCTTTCCGACTAGGTGGGTTCGAGTCAGACTCTTACTACGGAAACACTCAGTAAGCTAGACGGGTCTATCAAAACGGTTGTGGGGCTCGGGAAAAAGTCGGATGGGAGCCGGGGCATGTGATGCCACCCGTCCAACAGGAGTCGTATGAGATACGATTGACAAGGAGTTGTCTACCTAGATCACTTGGCGGCTAGCGGTGATGCTAAAGCTCACTAGCCGACTTGCTTATTTAGGATCCTAAATCACTAAGTAACCATTGGAGGGGTGTTGGTTCTAGTGGGAGCATAAAATATTAAAGTATTTAATATGCTTGTTCTTTTATGAATACATGTCTTAAGTGTTTTGCATATTTCTGTTGTAGATCATGGCACCAAGTAGTAGTCATTCTCAGATATCCGATTTTGCATTGAGAACCATTCTTGAGAAAGATAAACTGAACGACACTAATTTTACCAACTGGTATCGAAATCTGAGAATTCTCAAACAAGAAAAGAAGGACCATGTTCTAGACAACCCACTTCCAGATGAGCCGAATGATAATACAACTGTCGCTGCCACCAATGCCTACCGTCGGGCTAAGGATGAGTCCATGGATATTAGCTGTCTTATGCTTGCTCACATGGAACCGGACTTGCAAAAGCAGTTCGAGCATGTTGAGGCCTATGATATGATCGAATGCCTCAAAAGTATGTTCCAGGCAAAGACTGAGAGGTATCAAGTCTCTCAGGCTTTGCTGAGTTGCAAGCTTAATGATGGTGATCCACTGATTCCGCATGTGATCAAAATGGTTGGTTATGTGCAGTCTCTGGAGAGGCTTGGCTACCCCATTAACGAAGAGTTCTCTACGGATATAATTCTGAACTCTCTTCCTAGTGCATATGGGCAGCTCATTTCGAACTACCACATGCATGGTATGGATAATAAGCTCACTGAATTGTATGGGATGCTCAAGCAGGCAGAGGCGGATCTCAAGAAGGGCGCCAGTCAAGTGTTGATGGTGCAGAATAAGGCTAAGTTCAAGAAGAGTTCTTGGACTAAGAAGAAGGCTAAGTCAGGAGGAAAGCAGGCTCAGGACCCGGTCCCAAGTGCTTCCTCAGGGACTAAGACATCTTCTTCAGCCGGATCCACTTGCTTCTACTACAAGGCGGATGGCCACTGGGAGAGGAACTGCATCAAGTACTTGGCCGATAAAGCCAAGAGTGGAGGTATGAATTTCGACTCAGGTACACTTGTTTGCAATGTTATAGACATATATCTTGCTGATGCACCTAATAGTTCTTGGGTATATGATACCGCGTCAGTTATTCACATCTGCAACTCGTTGTAGGGACTGGTAAGAACTAGGAGCATAGCAAGAGGCAAGGTTGATATTCGAGTCGGCAACAAATCAAGAGTTGCTGCGTTGGAAGTCAGCACGATGCAGCTTCATTTACCTTCCCGATTCATTATGGAACTGAATAATTGTTATTATGTTCCAGTGCTTAGTCGAAACATTTTTTCTGCTTCATGTTTGATGAGGCAAGGCTATGATTCGAATATCAAGAATAATGGTTGTTCTTTGTATTTGAATGATATGTTTCACGGCTTTACACCCGTCCAGGACGGGTTATTTATTTTGAATCTTGATGGTGAGTCGGTTTATAACATAAATGTTAAAAGGTTGAAACCAAATGATCTGAATATGACTTACTTTTGGCACTGTCGGCTTGGTCATATAAGTTGGAAACGCATGAAGAAGCTCCATCATGATGTAGTCCTAACTTTGTTCGACTTGGAGTCGTTCGAGACATGCAAATCTTGCCTACTCGGCAAAATGACCAAGACACCTTTTGCAAAGAGCTGCGAAAGGGCGTCCGACTTGTTGGGACTAGTACATAGTGATGTATGTGGACCAATGAGCACGACAACCAGGGGTGGTTATGAGTACTTCATTACCTTCACTGATGATTTGAGTAGGTATGGATATATCTACTTGATGAAACATAAGTCGGAAGCCTTTGAAAAGTTCAAAGAACTCCAGAATGAAGCACAGAATCAACTCGACAAGAAAATAAAGTTTCTTCGGTCGGACCGAGGAGGCGAGTACATGAGCCATGAGTTTGATGACCACATGAAAAGTTGTAAAATAGTTCCTCAACTTACTCCGCCAGGAACGCCACAAAGGAATGGTGTTTCGGAAAGACGGAATCGGACCTTGTTTGACATGGTACGATCAATCTAGGTATATATTACAGTTGTTGAAAGCGTTCCCCGTGACAGCACTGTTCTGCTAACTCCCAGCCTATAGTTTGCAAGCATAAAACTTTCATGGACAGTCACCATGGTTCAGGTTTATTAAGTGCAATAAATAAAGTGTGCAATCAAGTTCGTGAGAGCTTTAATAACTAACTTTATCATAACAAACAAACATTTTATTTGGAAGAAAACAAGGCATAATGAATATGCATAGAATAGCAAACGATGCTAGTAGATAGGTATGGTGGACACTTTGACAATATTAGGTTTGGGGAGTTGGAAGCAAGGGTAGAGCTCATACTCAGTGAAAGTGAAGGCTAGCAATAGAAAGGGAGCGACAAACGAGAGAGCAATAATAACTGTCATAATCATGCTTGCAACAAAACATAACTAATTATTGAATAAAAGTGATAAAAGAACTCTGAGGAAAAATAAATCATCGAGTCTTAACTGACTTCGGTTCAGTCATATGCATGCGTGAGCATGTGCCAAGTTGGTTCAAATGAAACATTCAGAGGAGGATACCACAATGTCATACCAAATTATGAATAGAACAATGCAAGCAAACATTCATATGACATGCTAGCAAACTATTAGCAAGCTATAGCTAATCATAAGAGAGCAAGAACAACTAAGCATTCATAAATAACACACCTTACATGAATAGACTAAGCATGCCCACAATGATGAGCATATGTACAAAAATGAAAACAAATAGAGTTCATTACCAGCCTCTTACCACACCTCAAGTTGTCATTAACCTTCATTATTGCCCTCCACTTGTGTGCCTTGAATAATAACATGAAACCAAACGCCACGGAGGACCGCTGAATCCTGCAAAGAACTTCACAAAACTAAAGAAGAACAACAAATATTTTTGGTATTTTTGGATTTTTTAAAAAGCAAGCACACAAAGCAAAAACAAACAAAGCAAAATATTTTTGGATTTTTATTAAGGAAAACCAAAGCTTAAAAGAAAATAAACAAACCAAGACAAACAACGAAAATATTTTTGGTCTTTTTATGTTTTTGGAAACCAGAAACAAAAGCCAAAAAGAAAGCGAAACATGGATATACAAAGAAGCGGCTGAACATGATATATAGATGAGTGTGATGTCAGTATACCTCCCGCCAAGCTTAAGCTTTTGGCCTAAGAGGGGATCAATCTGAGCCTGACCAAGAAGGTGCACCTCCGTAATGCGACGAAGAGGTCCCTTCATCCTGGTACATGCTCGAGGACGCCCCTGTGTAGTGAACAGAGTGGTCGTAAGAGGGCATGTCCCCGTGGTAGTTTCCGTGGAAACCACGACTGTAAAGCTGCTCGTCCATCTCCTCCTTGGAGCGTGGCCAAGGTCCCCTGCAAGTACTGAAAATAGTGGTTTGTGGCAAAGGAATTTCCCTCTCTTCCATATCAGTAAACATCATCCTGTAAACCAAACTCTCAAGGGTAGAGCTGGCAGTGACAAAGTGATGCGCTTTCATGGCAGCAAGATCAAGCCTCTGAGGAGACAAAATTGTATCATTTGGATCAACAAAAAGTTCTAATGCAGCAACTACACGTGTAGCAATAATACCCCCATAAATGGGTCCTCTAGCAGCTAAGCGACGAGCAATGAGAGAACCAAGATTATACCTGGTTTCACTTTTGAGTGCAGCAGCTAGAAAGGCCAAATGATAGATGGAAATATTTCTAGTGTTCTCCCTCCTAAGAATACTAGTGGCAAGATAATAAGCAAAATATCTGATAGCTGGGAGTTGAATATTTATTATCTTCCCGCGCTGGCTTCTGCGGTCATCGTCATTAGTTACCCCGTGGTAGAGCTCCAACAAATCAGCGGGTTGAGCTAGAATCTTCTTCAATGTCCCAGCCATGCCAATATCCAAAATTCTTCAATGCCATGGTGATATCCCTATCATTGATTTTGAATGACACATCTGACCTGAAAGGGTTGTTAGAAAAAGAGAAACTCTGCACAAAAGTTTTGGTGAGCATAGAATATTGTTCACTCTCATCCTACATATAATCAGTTAGACCAACCCTCCTAACAAGAGTTAGGAAATCATTGAGAATCCCTACAGCTCGCAAAAAGGTTAAACAAGGGAAGTGTAGCACCATGGGTAAAACCACTACTAGAAATCGCTTGGTATTTTTGTTTTGCGCATCATCATGACATCATCTTGCATTTTCATCCTCAAATTATTTTCTCAAAAAACCTATTTTATTTCTACATGATTCATCTCCTTTGATTTAAAATCAAAAGGCCCGAATCTTCTGGATAATATTATCTGTCTAAAACTAATTACAAAATGTTCTAATTATAAAAATAAATAAACTAAATATTTTTTTTGGGGTGGCAGCCAAACTAGGCCAACCATCTAGGCCCAGCCAACCACCACAATCTAACCTAAACCATAACCCTAAATCCCCTCATCTAATCCTACTCCCTACTCCCTCTAGCCGCCACCTAACCAGCCATGCCGCGACAACCTGTCGCCCACAGCAATCCCCGCGTCCTGGGCCACCTGCCGTGATCCCCAGGTCCCTCCTCACGTCAACGCGCGCACCCCTCCTTGATGCTACCCTCCACCAACTCCCCCACCGACCCCGTGCCTGCACCCTTACATCGACGCGGCCGCACCCTTCCATCGACGCGTCCCTAGAACCACCCCAAACCCCACCTTGCTCACGAGCTCCTCCTTTCTCCTGACCCACTTTCCTCCCGAGTCGCCATCCTCTACAGGCCACCCCGCCGCCCCAGACGATGCCCCTCCTCTAATCCTCGCTCCTCCCTCCCCCGTCCCGCAAGACCTCCGTCGCATCTCCCCTCGCAAGCTCCCGTGCGACCTCGCCGATCGGCCCCATCATGCTCCCGCGTGCGAGAACGTGCCCCCGTTGCCTCTGCCTTTTGCCGAGCTCGGCGCGTTTGTCGCCCCTTCTCATCGTCAAGCCAGGCACTGCCTCGTTTCCTCTAATTGTGCATGTGTTGTGCCCTCTGTCCTTTCTTGTGCTGCAATATGTTTGGCTATAGTACAATTTGACCCGTACCTATTTTGTCATGTTCGTTAACTTGGAACGCTGCCAAGATCTCCGCCTTGGGTATTGGACAAGATTCACCCTAGATTGATGTGACCCGAATGCCATCGCCGGACGAAGAGACAACCGTCATGATCCCCAACATGTTTCTCTAGGAACCTCATCAAGGAAACAAGCTCTCCTCGCAGACCCGAAGATGCCATGTCCCGTCCCCGGCGTCCGAAGACCGATCCCCTGTCGACCCCTCCGAACCCTCAAGATCTCCGATCCGGCATGTGTGACCCCTATCTAAGACCATTATTTTTATAATATGACATTATGATATGTGGCATATAAATCATTCATACTCACGTGTATATTGTGTGATTTGGGGGCCTTATGACGATTCACCTAATAGTTAAATATGGAAACCATATGCGGACAAATCTAGTCTAATATTGGTCCCATTTAAATTTGTGCATAGAACCGGAGACATATTTTTCCTTGATAAGACAACATTTAAATTATGGGGTATCTAAACAACTTGAACCATCTAAGTAAATGACGGGACCCCGGTTCTGTTTAATATTGCCTAATCGCATTGCATATTTGCCATGCACGCATTATACATGCATCATGCCCGATGTTCTGTCGTAGTATTAAATAGTGCATCCGGTGTTTCTTCTAGTGCTTTGCTTCTTCATGGATTAGACCGATGAGTTGATGCGAGTGTCGACCCGATCTCTGTCGAATCTTTGGAAATGTTTTTAGGTGAGCATTCTCCCCCTTTCTACCTATTTTACATTTATAGTATTTACTTCCTCCTATTGATCTATTGCTTTATATTCCGTACCCCTTTATATATTCCTGCAGTTTTTATATTGCCTTGGACACCTCCTATTACCTGTTGTGTGCATAGAGAGTTGGCCTTGCGAGTCGTAGTCGCTTGCTCAGGTGTTGCTTTGCGTCGTAGATGTTCCAGTGATGTTGGGGGTTGGCATATTCATAAAGGTGGAAATGATAATGATTTTTATTATAGCTGGTTAATTAAATATTAAAATTGATATAGTTAATGAAGAGGCACCGGTGGGTAATAGTTGAGATTTGATTGTTAACCGCCCACTTGTGTCCACCTAGGACCCGAGTTCTTGACACCTGTTTCGAGACTGAGCGCGCTAGCCACATGTGGGGTGTGTGGGCACCCCTATCGGCTTACTACCTGATTTAAATGTACTATACTGGGGGATACAAACTAGTTTAACGTTTTCATGCCATGTTATGCCATGTATGCCATGTTTATTATCTGATGCTCGATGAGCATTTACTACTGTATTGTTTATGATGTGGGCCATTATGTTGAGGATTATACCTATGGCCTCTGATCTCTTGGACGATCTCGCAACCTCTGGGTCCGTCTTCAGAGCTCGGCCGACTTCGTTACAGGTAGATTATTGGGGTGTCCCCCCATTTACTTTCTTTGGGTATGGGAAAGCGTCATGTCCTAGGCCCCGCCAACATACCGATGGACGTATGTTAATTGATCTGGAAACAAGGGTCGAATTGCATGTGGAATCTTGGGTGCACCCTCCAGGGTTAAATATTTTCAAGAAGCCGTATCCGCCGTTATGGACAACTTGGAGCACAGTATCTCGATCATAGACAACTAAAACTAAATTTTACTATTATAAATTTGACTTATATCTGATATGACTAGTAAGTTGGATAATCACCATGTAAAGAATGAATAAAACTTCCAACCGTGTGAGTTTCCTCGTTTTGACTTCCTCGTTTCGTCTCGAGGGGAAATACCAGGATGGGTATGTTTGGTGGTAGTATCAGGTTGGATCCGAATAGGTCTTTGTCATCTCTCTCCGATAGTCGACAGTTGTATCGAGTCTCTATAGTTTGTTTAATGCATGCTGCACTGCCTCTTGAGTCCACCATACCTATGTAGGCGAGGACCACCGAATTCTAGTCTCGCTGTGTACTGGCCTCTGTACTGACCGCTCTCTTTTTCCTTTTCCCTTTGCCGGCACCCCTTTTGTTTTAGCAGGTTTTGAGATTGACGACGTTAGCACGGTTACCCTTATGGCTTGGCCTGGGTAGGGTTATGGAAGCCATTTATTATTCTTCAGATCTCTTAGCCCAATTTGCATCTTGTTCGTACTCAGACGTTCTATCGTTTTCAAGGTGATTTGGATCTTTGTACTGTATATCTGTATTCTTGACTCATGAAGTCGTGTTGTATATATCTGTTTTGTGGGTTCCATCATGGACAAATGTGTAATGATATTACTTTGTTTTCCAGCCGCACGAAAGTGCTTGGTGGGCACCTTTGAATCGTTTCCATGCAGGTTTGGCAGGAATCGCTAAAACTTGTATAGGGCCAATCCAAGGGTGTAATAGAGTGGTATCAGAGCTTATCAGTTATGATACCCCACTAGTCCATCTTGTAGGATAACATAGCTAATGGACATCATAGAGTGTCAAAACTATTTTGGAAAATCTTTTGAATATATATGATTAGGTCTGCTTTTACTCCTTATCCCTCTGCTATTCTGCTCTTACCTCTACATGTTTTGAATCTGCTCTCTTGTCTTTTCTGCGAGTCTAGGAATTCTCGTGGTCGGGTTTCCGTCGTACCTTCAGGGTTTCGCTTCCGTCCTCTTGTAACGGTGCTTCGACATCCGTACTTCTTGCTATCTAAGGAAATTTTATCTGTTGTACCTTTTAGTGGACAAAAAATCCACTAAAAATTTTCTTTGTATCCTCCAGTGTTTTCCAACGCGACAATATCATCTACGTCAGAACCGATGAAGATCCTACATCATTATTTTGATTTCTAACCTCGATTGTCGAGAACTTCCATCTGATTACGAGAGTTAGTTGCATAATTCTCCTATTCATGTGCGGAGTAGTGCTTTGGGTGTGCGATGAACTGATCACCATCCGACTACTCTTATCATTTGCTCGTGTACATTGAATCGATGGATTAACTTAGAGGTGGCTTTCCCTTTTTGAGACCTTGAACTCCTTCTTTGTTGATACGGAGTGTTCTCTTGACGAACGAGAGCCTTAACCCTTGTTGGTGGTATCGCAGATTTGAAGAGGAAGAAAGAATCTTTGTTAGTGATGTCGCGAAGATCTACACGAAACGTGAAGGTTCAGATCATCGGCCTTCTTCCCCGTACCATGAGGTGGATCTCGAGGACGAGATCCATTATGAGTGGTGTCGAATTGTAGCACCCCGAGTAAAACCACTACTAGAAATCACTTGGTATTTTTGTTTTGCGCATCATCATGACATCATCTTGCATTTTTCATCCTATAATTATTTTCGCCAAAAACCTATTTTATTTCTACATTATTCCTCTCCTTTGATTTCAAATCAAAAGGCCTAAATCTTTTGGATAATATTATCTGTCTAAAACTAATTACAAAATGTTCTAATTATAAAAATGTTTTTTTGGGTGGCAGCCAAACTGGTCCAACCATCTAGGCCCAGCCGACCACCACAATCTAACCTATACCCTAAACCTAAATCCCCTCATCCAATCCTACTCCCTACTCCCTCCAACCGCCACCCAACCAGCCATCCCGCGACAACCTGTTGCCCGCAGCAATCCCCGCGTCCTGGGCCACCTGCCGCGATCCCCAGGTCCCTCCTCGCGTCAACGCTCGCACCCTGCCTCGATGCTACCCTCCACCAACTCCCCCACCGACCCCGTGGCTCCACCTCTCTCTCCAATCCCGCGCCCGCACCCTTCCATCGACGTGTCCCTGGAACCACCCCGAACCCCACCTTGGTCGTGAGCTCCTCCTCTCTCCTAACCCACTTTCCTCCCGAGCCGTCATCTTCTACAGGCCACCTCGCTGCCCCGAACGATGCTCCTCCTCTCGGCCTCGCTCCTCCCTCCCCGTCATGCAAGGACGCCGCCGCCTCTCCCCTCGCAAGCTCCCAAGGCATGCTGTCCCTATGGCCTCGCCTCCGAGCCTCCGTGAGCGTCGCCACCCTAGGCGCCTGCGTCTCCTCCCTTTCCCCTCGCCGTGCGCCTCCCCATCCTCGAGCCGACCCCGCCAAGCACTGCCTTGGCTCGAATCTCATGGCCCGCCTCGTCCATGGTCCCGTGTGCGAGAACGTGCCCTCATTGCCTCTGCATCCTGCCGAGCTCGTCGCGTCCGTCGCTCCTGCTCATCGTCAAGCCAGGAACTGCCTCGTTTCCTTTATCCGTGCATGTGTTGTTCCCTCTGTCCTTTCTTCTGCTGCTATATGTTTGGCTATAGCACAATTTTACCCGTACCTATTTTGTCATGTTTGTTAACTTGGAACGCTGCCAAGATCTCGGCCTTGGGTACTAGACAAGATCGACCCTAGATTGATGTGATCTGAATGCCATCGGCAGACGAAGAGACAGCCGTCATGATCCCAACACGTTTCGCTAGGAACCTCATCAAGGAAACCAAGCTCTCCTCACGGACCCAAAAATGCCAAGTCCCATTCCTGGCACCGGAAGACCGATCCCCGTCGACCCCTCCGAACCCTCAAGATCTCCGATCCGGCATGTGTGACCCCTATCTAAGACCACTATTTTTATAATATGACATTATGAATTGTTGCATATAAATCATTCATACTCACATAAATATGGTGACCATATGCAGACAAATCTAGCTAATATTTGTCCCATGTAAATTTGTGCATAGAAGCGGTGACATATTTTTCCTTAATAAGACAACATTTAAATTATGGGGTATCTAAACAACTTGAACCATCTAAGTAAATGACGGTACCCTGGTTCCGTTTAATATTGCCTAATCGCATTGCATATTTTCCATGTCACGCATCATACATGCATCATTCCCGATCTTCTACCATAGTATTAAATAGTGCATCCGGTGTTTCTTCTAGTGCTTTGCTTCTTCACAGATTAGACCGATGAGTTTATGCGAGTGTCAACCCGATCTCCGTCGAATATTCGGCAATGTTTTCAGACGAGCATTCTACCCCTTTCTACCTATTTTACAATTATATTATTTACTTCCTCCTATTGATCTATTGCTATCTGTGTTGCGTTGCTTTAGATTCCGTACTCCTTTATATATCCGTGCAGCCTTTATATTGTCTTGGACACCTCCTATTTCCTACTGTGTGGGTAGATAGTTGGCCTTGCGAGTCGTATTCGCTTGCTCAGGTGCTGCTTCGTGTTGTCGATGTTCCACTGATGTTGGGGGTTACATATTCATAAAGGTGGATATGATCATGATTTTAATTATAGATGGTTAATTCAATATTAAAATTGATATAATTAATGAAGAGGCACTCGTGGGTAATAGTTGAGATTTGGTTGTTAACCGCCCACTTGTGTCCGCCTAGGACCCGAGTTCTTGACATCTGTTCCGAGGCTGAGTGCGCTAACCACATGTGGGGTGTGTGGGCACCCTTATCGGCTTAGTACCTGATTTCAGAGTACTATACCGGGGGCCACAAACTAGTTTGACATTTTCATGCCATGTTATGCCATGTGTATTATCTGTTGCTCGATGAGCATTTACTACTGCATTGTTTAGGATGTGGGTGGTTATGTTGAGGATTATACCTATGGTCTCTGATCTCTTGGCCGATCTCGCAACCTCTTGGTCCCTCTTCTAAGCTTGATTGACTTTATTACGGGTAGATTATTGGGGTGGCCCCCATTTACTTGCTTTGGGTTTGCGAAAGCGTCGTATCCTAGGCCCCGCCAACATACCAATGGAATTATGTTAATTGATCTGGCAACAAGGGTCGAAGTGCGTGTGGAAACTTTGGTGCACCCCTGTAGGGTTAAGTCTTTTTGAAAAGCCGTGTACGCGGTTATGGATGACTTGGAGCACAGTATCTCGATCATACACAACTAAAACTAAATTTTACTATTATAAATTTGACTTATATCTAATATGACTAGTAAGTTGGATAATCGTCATGTAAAGAATGAATAAAACTTCCAACCGTGTGAGTTTCCTCGGCTTGACTTCCTCGTTTGGTGGTAGTATCAGGTTGGGTCCGAATAGGTCTTTCTCATCTCTCTTTAATAGTCGGCAGTTGTATCGAGTCTATAGGTTGTTTAATGCATGTTGCGCTGCCCCTTGAGTCCACCATAACTATGTAGGCGAGGACCATCGAATTCTAGTCTCGCCGTGTACTAGCCTCAGTACTGACCGCTCTCTTTTTCCTTTGCCCTTTGCCGGCACCCCTTTTGTTTGAGAAAGTTTTGAGATTGAGGACGTTAGCAGGGTTACACTTCCGGCTTGGCATGGTCAGGGTTATGGAAGAAATTTATTATTCTTCAGGGCTCTTAGCCCAATTGGCATCGTGTCCGTACTCGGATGCTGTATCGTTTTCAAGGTGATTTGGATCTTTGTACTGTATTTTTTTTGAGGGTAAAACAGTAGGTTAAAACCCCACTGCAATTTTTATAAATCATAATGAGTTACAAGTAGTAGATATTTACAAATTCAATGCCACCTAAATGAGGGAAAACGATGTCATGGCTAACTATCTCCTTTCTAAATTGTTGTTGATCCAAGCTTTGAGGTCCTGGTAATACTTTTTCTTAATTCTCACAGAACCCATCTCAATTCCTGAGAAACAATAGCTCTCCATTCCTCAAGGGAAGCACGCTTATTGTTGAAGATTTCATTGTTTCTGCACATCCATATGCCCCAAGGCCCAAGAATAATAATCTCCATTGCAAAGGGGACTTTTAGTCTGTGTTTCATATTGGTCAAAACCTCAAATAGATTTAAGGCATTATCTTGGACAGGGAAAATTTCATCCCAGCATGCTTTTGCAAAAGAACAGACCCAAAATAAATGAAGTAACGTTTCCTCACTGGAGCAACCATAGAACACACAAGCGTATGTGACCAGAGAGAAACATTTCCTCTTTAGAATATTTCTGCTATTTAGTCTATCAAGGAGCAAAAGCTAGAAGAAGAACTTGTGTTTTTGCTGGCAAGAAGACTTCCATAACCAGGAAAAATGAGGTTGGGCTGTCTGATACCCAGATAACGAAGAATATTCCTTTTTGACTGAGAAAGATACACTTCCCCAAATGTAGCTCCAGCTATCTATTTCTCCCTGAGTCCCTTCACTCATAATTTTCTCAAGGCACTGATATTCAAAGTAAGCTTGCTGAGACAGAGGAAGAAAGAAATGATCATGCATGTTGAGTGCCTGCATGAACTCACTGACAGAGATGTGTGGATTTTTTGCATAAGACAGTAAGTGAGGAAACTTATGCTGTAAGCATTCATCTTTCCACATATCAGTCCAGAGGAGGGTGGATTTGCCATCTCCCATAGAGCACTTTGCAATTCCTTTAAAAATGTCAACTAATTTCAGATGAGCCTTCCACATATTTGTACTCTATATCTGTATTCTTGACTCATGAAGTCGTGTGGTATATATATGTTCTGTGGGTTCCATCGTGCACTAATGTGTAATGATATTACTTTGTTTTCCACCCGCACGAAAGTGCCTGATGGGCACCTTTGAACCGTTTCTATGCAGGTTTGGTGGGAATCGCTAAAACTTGCATAGGGCCGATCCGAGGGTCTTATAGAAGGTAGAAGGGTGCACATCCCCCTCATCTCCCTCGTTGCCAAAGCACGATGTAATAAGATCCTAATTGTATGATGGCCTAGCTCGGGAGGATCATATCGAAGGCCTTGTCCTCCTAGGCGCATCACTCTCAAATACTTCTCCAATGGTGTGGTTGTCCATGAATCTTTTTCTGAAATTTTAGACAAACATCAAACCAAGTAATTTCCAAGTTGATAAATGATGAGGAACTACTATAGGAACTTGCTAGAGGGCTAAACATGCATCAAAATGAAATATCTAAGTGTATAATAAGCATGCTAGATCACACAACCTGTCACCTACAACAGCAAAATACTCAAGATACAATCTACCAATCAAAAATCTAATTGGACAAGCGGAGGAGGCACATACCGGAGAGCAATCCCTCCAAAAATCAGCACCAAAGATGGGATGAGCAAGGAGATCGAAAATTGGAAGAAAGAACAGCATAAACTCGAGCTTAAGAAAGTTTTCCGGTGTTTTTCAGGAGAAAGAAAGAAGTGGTTGGGAGGAGACAACTTGGAGGGCCACAGGTGGGTCCCACCTAGGCCAGGCATGCCCTGGTGCTGGCCGCGCCACCAGGGGGTATGCTAGCCTGGTGGGTCCCCTGGGCCATTCTAGGTGCCCCTCTGTCCCTTTTTTGAGGAAAAATTTAATATGAATTTTTTGGAATTTTCTGGGAAACTTTATTTTTGGCCAATTTTCAGGTTATGAAAATTGATTTTCTCACAGAAAAAGATTTTTTAGAAGAAGAAAAACGCAAACCAAAAACAAAAACTACAGAAGTTCTAAGATACTCTAACAAACAAACAACTGGCAAAACTAAAACTAACAAGAGGAAGAACAAAGATTGGAGAGGAGAAAAATAAAAGTGAGAAAGTATAACCACAGTGAAAGCATTGTTTTGTTCATTAAAATCCCTTTGTTAATAAGGTTGATCAAATCTTGTTACCAAAACAATCTTATATGAAGCAAAACTTTGCATTCCACAAAGTGATTATGTTACCTCAAACTTGATAGCAATAGTCCCAATCATAATAGTTTCAAAACTTTCTTGTGGAATGGGATAATATATTTCTCCAACTTTGATGCTCTCAATATTTTCAATGGAATTCTTTCCATAGCTCTGATCAATCTTCCTAGGGAAATAGACAGTATGCTCTTTGTCATTAATATTAAAAGTTACTTTTCCTTGATTACAATTGATGAAAACACCTGCAGTATTAAGAAAAGGTCTCCCAAGAATAATGGACATATTATTATCTTCAGGAATCTCAAGCACAACAAAATACCTTAAAACCAAGCAATTATGAGCCACTTGAATAGGAATATCCTCACATATACCAACAGGAATAGTAGTGGACTTATCAGCCATTTGCAAAGATATATCAGTTGGTATCAACTTTTCTATTTGGACTCTCTTGTAGAGAGAAAAAGGCATAATACTAACTCCAGCTCCCAAATCACATAAAGCAGTTCTAACCTAATTATTCTTAATAGAGCAAGGAATAGTTGGTATACCTGGATCACCAAGTTTCTTTGGAACCTTACCATTTAAGGAATAATTAGCAAGCAAAGTAGCAATTTCCTAATTAGGAATCTTCCTTTTATTAGAGACAATATCCTTCATATACTTTGAATAAGGAGGCAACTTTATAGCATCAGTCAAAGGAATTTGCAAAAATAAAGGTTTCATACACTCACAAAACTTGTTATAGTGTTCTTCCTCCTTTGACTTGTGTTTCTTATTGGGAAAAGGCATAGGTTTCTGCACCCAAGGTTCTCTTTCACTACCATGTTTATTAGCAATAAAATTTTCCTTAGTGTACCGAGTGTTCTTAGTGTGCTTCTCAGGTTCTTCCTCAATTTCTTCCTTATCAGGAGCATCATTTTTATCATTACCACTTTTAGTTTCAGCATCAGAGACAGATATACTATTATGATCTACAGCAGGTTCAGAGGGTTCCTCAACTATTTCATGTTTCTTTTTCTTTCTCTTATGAGGACTACCACTATTTTTAGCTTGTTGAGAATCCTGCTCAATTCTTTTAGGATGTCCTTTAGGGTATAAAGGATCTTGAGTGGCTGTACGATTCCTAGTTCCAATCCCATCAGCATGTTTATCTCTAGAAGCATTAACTAGCATATCTTTTTGTACCTTAGCAAGTTGATCAATTTGAGTTGAACCATTTGGAAATGTTTAACAAGCATTTTAACATCATTAGCAGGGGAGGGCGGTAGGTTAGGTGGGATGCGGGTGCTGCTGCACACTGCGCGGCGCGGGCAATAGCTAGGGCGGCCCAGATCTGTCTGACTCATCATCTATAGCAGGGCTAAGCATTCTACAACCACGAGCTTGTTTCCACTAAGCAAGATACAAAAGGATATCCTAAATAGGACATAGCATAGCATAGCACATAGTGCAAAATATTCCTACACATGCAATTATACTAAAAAAACTACAATGCATAGAAAAAAATAATAGGACATTGTTGGGTCATGCAGAGATAAAACAAAACTTTTTCCTCTAACGTGGTGATCCCAAGATCTAGCCGGGGTAGAAGGCCACGAGGTTTACCACTAGACGCGCAGTTGCAGATTACTGATAAAGCGCGTCAGTTGATGTAGTGCAGTCCTTTGCGATCCGATCGTCCTGGTGCTGATGTTACAACACCTCTGCTGGTATCCACACGTACAAGCAGGAGCACCGGCGGCGAACTGCTAGGTTCGTTACAACGGCAGGACTGCTGTGGAGCTAGGGTTTCCAACACATGGAATGACCTAACCGATCAACGATTAACCTTTCTGGGTTACGGTGCTCCACTATATATAGGGAGTGAACGTGGGCTCCACTCTCGTGGCCCATTCACTAAAGCCCGTATAACACTGGTCACCGTGAGTCCGACTCACTAACTCAGTCCTGATCCAGCTTGGGTCCGACCCAACCAGATTTCCGGTTCATATCCAATCCGAACTTGCTCCCGCTCTTAAGTGTGTGACCCGGTAGGCTCATGGCTACTCGGACACGATTGGAGTCCGACTCACAATCGATCAGTCGGCAGCGGCCCCTAGCAGAACATGCCGACTCCCAAGTACCAAAGAGTCATGACGACTCGCCTTTCCAATGTGACTTACGTCCGAGTCCCTTTTGCCTCACGATATTCCTTGTCAGACTATAGGCGAATATATGTCATCTCTTAAATAGTCTGACTCTCTTCTTGATCTGAGATAAGTGATTCACCCAACTAACTCTTAGTCGACCGCCTCGGTTAACACTTAACCGAGTCGTGCATGGACATGCTTTCTGAATCATATCTTCTGAGAGGGCCCAGAGTATCTCTCCGAATGGAGGGTCAAAATCCCATCTCGGTTATTCACATCACACAGCTTGATTCTCAGTAGACCCGAACTCTGCCTTTATAACTGCCCAGTTACGGATCAGCGTTTGACAGAACCTAAGTCGGTGATCCTCAACTCGGACTATGCAACAACCTCAGGTCTAAGGATTACATTGATTGAGATATACAAATGACTACTTATTTGTTGTACCTCAATATGGGTCAATCCGACTTGCTAAACTCTTTAGCCGAGTCTGTGTAAGTCGGAATGGCATCACCATGCCCATGACAAGTTGTGTGTCCAGCACAACCTTAATGACCAAGGACATTTAGTATACACAACATGAATGCATAGTTCCACAACTGAATCACATATTCAATGATACACATCAGATGTTTATACAAGGACAACTTTATATCTTTATGAATACAATGGGAAATCTCATCATACATGATTGCCTCTAGGGCATATTCCCAACAGTCTCCCACTTGCACTAGAGTCAATCTTCTGATATCACATGTCTAAGCATCTAATGCCCATAGCTCTCAGGTGCGCCTCATGCTTCGGCTGGGGTAACGGCTTTCTCAACGGATCCGCAATATTTGCATTCGTGTGTACCTTACATAACTTGATATCACCCTGATCCACGAACTGGCGAATCAGATGGTACCGCATGAGTATGTGCTTGTTCTTCTGGTGTTGTCTAGGTTCCTTGGCTTGTGCAATAGCACCATTTTTGTCACAATACACGTCTAACGGATTGGACGAGCCCTGAACCACACCAAGATCCATGAGGAAATTCCTCATCCAAACAACTTCCTTTGCTGCCTCCGAGGCGGCAATATACTCAGCCTCTGTTGTAGATGCAGACACAGACTCTTGCTTGGAACTCTTCCAGCTCACAGCACCTCCGTTTATAATAAACACGTATCCAGATTGCGAACGAGAATCATCAGAGTCAGTAAGCTAACTCGCATCTGTGTAACCCTTTACACTGAGTTCATCTTCACCACCATAAACCAAAAACGTATCCTTAGTCCTTCTCAAGTACTTTAGGATATTTTTAGCCACTGTCCAGTGGATTTCTCCAGGATCAGCCTGGTATCTGCTCACAACACTTAGAGCATATGAAACATCCGTCCTAGTACAAATCATGGAATACATGATGGATCCACTGCAGAAGCATACGGAATCGCACTCATCCGACTTCGCTCATCATTTGTCAAAGGACACTGAGTCTTGCTAAGTTTTACAGCATGGGACATCAGTAAGAACCCCTACTTAGATGATTCCATGTTGAAATTCTTCAACACTTTGTCCAAATAAGTACTCTGACTCAATGAGCCTCCTTTACAATGATTCTAGGGCATATTCCCAATGAGCCTCCTTGATCTATCTCTATAGATTCAGATTCCGAGGATGTATGTTGCCTCACCCAAGTCTTTCATTGAGAAACTCCTTTACAATGATTCCTTGGTTTCTTGCAACATCTGGACATCATTTCCAATCAATAATATGTCATCCACATATAAGATCAGAAAGTTTACATTGCTCCCACCAAACTTCTTGTATAAAAAAGAATCATGATCACTCTTGATGAAGCCAAATGATTTGACTACCTCATCAAAGCTAATATTCCAACTCTGAGATGCTTGCTTCAACCCATAAATGGATTTCTGAAGTTTGCACACTTTGCCAGCGTTAGCCGGATCGACAAAACCCTCGGGTTGTATCATATACACGTCCTCAGTTAAATTTCCATTAAGGAAAGCTGTTTTGATACCCATCTGCCATATCTCATAGTCAAAATAGGCTGCTATAGCTAACATGATCCGAACTGATTTAAGCGTTGCTAGGGGCAAGAAAGTCTCGTCGTAATCAACTCCTTGAACTTGTCGGAACCCCTTCGTGACAAGACGTGCTTTATAGATAGAAACATTTCCATCCATATCAGTTTTCGTCCATGGACTTGATTTTCATCCATGGACTTTAACTCGGATATCATGGATCCAAGCCATGACTCGGAATCAGATCCCACCATCGCTTCCGAATAATTTGCAGGCTCAACACTGTCAACAGTAATACATCATGAACACTTCGTCATCTTGCCGATCTTCATAGTACAGGTACTGCTGTCGGCTCAGCCAACACGACCGGCTCAACCTCCAAGGTTTTTGCCGACTCGCTACTAGCCGGTTGCTCTAGACGTGCTTTATAGATAGAAACATTTCCATCCATATCAGGTTTCTTCTTAAAGACCCATTTGCACTCGACGGGTCTTGCACCGTCTAGCAGATCAACCAAGTTCCAAACTTGATTTTCATCCATGGACTTTAACTCGGATATCATGGCTCCAATCCATGACTCGGAATTAGATCCCACCATCTCTTCCGAATAATTTGACGGCTCATCACTGTCTAACAGTAATACATCACAAACACTTCGTAATCTTGCCGATCTTCGTAGTACAGGTACTGCTGCCGGCTCAGCCACCACGACCGGCTCAACCTTCAAGGTTTTTGCCGACTCGCTACTAGCCGATTTCTCTAGAATTTTATCGAGTTGCACCGTGCTCCCACTTACTCCCCGACTGAGAAACTCTTTCTCAAGGAAGACAACGTTTCGAGCGACAAACACTTTGCCCTCTTCTCAGTTGTAGAAGTAGTAACCCAAGGTTTCGCTCGGATACCCCACGAAGATACACTTATCCGACTTGGCCGTAAGCTTGTCCGACTGAAGTCACTTGACAAATGCTTCACAGCGCCAAATCTTAAGAAAAGACAAACTTGGATTTTTGCCTCTCCACATCTCATGCGGTGTCTTCTCTCCCGATTTTGATGGTACTCTGTTTAGTGTGAACGCCGCTGTTTCTAGACAATAACCCCAAAATGATAAAGGCAGATCTGTCCGACTCATCATTGATCGTACCATGTCCAACAAGGTCCGATTCCGCCTTTCCGAAACACCATTCCTTTAGGGTGTTCCTGGAGGAGTAAGTTGAGGAACTATTCCACAACTTTTCAGATGGTCATCAAACTCATGGCTCATGTACTCGCCTCCTCAGTCCGACCGAAGAAACTTTATTTTCTTGGGGAGTTGATTTTGTGCTTCATTCTGGAATTCTTTGAACTTTTCAAAGGATTCCGACTTATGTTTCATCAAGTAGATATATCCATACCTACTCAAATCATCAGTGAAGGTAATGAAGTACTCATAACCACCTCTAGCTTTCGTGCTCATTGGTCCACATACATCACTATGTACTAGTCCCAACAAGTCGGACGCCCTTTCGCAACTCTTTGCAAAAGGTGTCTTGGTCATTTTGCCGAGTAGGCAAGATTCGCATGTCTCGAATGACTCCAAGTCGAACGAAGTTAGGAGTCCATCATCATGGAGCTTCTTCTTGTGTTTCCAACATATATGACCAAGCCGATAGTGCCAAAAGTAAGTCATATTCAGATCATTTGGTTTCAACCTTTTAACATTTATGATATAAACCGACTCACCATCAAGATTCAAAATAAATAACCCGTCCTGGACGGGTGCAAAGTCGTGAAACATATCATTCAAATACAAAGAACAACCATTATTCTTGATATTCGACTCATAGGCATGCCTCATCAAACATGAAGCAGAAATAATGTTTCAACTAAGCATTGGAACATAATAACAATTATTCAGTTCCATAATGAATCCGGAAGGTAAATGAAGCTGCATCGTGCCGACTTCCAACGCAGCAACTCTTGCTTTGTTGCCGACTCGAATATCAACCTCGCCTCTTGCTACGCTCCTAGTTCTTACCAGTCCGTCCAACGAGTTGCAGATGTGAATAACTAATCCGGTATCATATACCCAAGAACTATTAGGTGCATCTGCAAGATATATGTCTATAACATTGCAAACAAGTGTACCAGAGTCGAAAGTCATACCTCCACTCTTGGCTTTGTCGGCCAAATACTTGCTGCAGTTCCTCTTCCAGTGGCCATCCACCTTGCAATAGAAGTAAGTGGATCCGGCTGAAGGAGATGGCTTAGTCCCGGAGGAAGCGCTTGGGACCGACTCCTAAGCCATCTTTCCTCCTGACTTAGCCATTGGTGGCAGCGACAGTCGCACTCTCATTCGGCTCATCTGGAAGTGGGTTGTCTAGGACATGGTCCTTCTTTTCTTGTTTGAGAACAATTCTCAGATTTCGATACCAGTTGGTAAAATTAGTGTCATTCAGTTTATCTTTCTCAAGAATGGTTCTCAATGCAAAACCGGATATCTGAGAGTGACTGCTACTTGGTGCCATGATCTACAACAGAAAATATGCAAAACACTTAAGACATGTATTCATAAAAGAGCAAGCATATTAAACACTTTAATATTTTATGCTCCCACTAGAACCAACACCCCTCTGATGGTTACTTAGTGATTCAGGATCCTAAATAAACAAGTCGGCTAGTGAGCTTTAGCATCACCACTAGCCGCCAAGAGATCTAGGTAGACAACTCCTTGTCAATCACATCTCATACGACTCCTGTTGGACGGGTGGCATCACATGCCCCGGCTCCCATCCGACCTTTACCCGAGCCCCACAACCGTTGTGATAGACCCGTCTAGCTTACCGAGTGTTTCGGCAGTAAGAGTCCAACTCGAACCCACCTAGTCGGAAAGAATTGGCAGCAGCTCAATTTTATGATCCCACTACCAAAAATGTCCGACTTGTGATGGTGCAAACACTAGCGGGAAAACCAACTAGACCTTCTTTGGGGGATTAAATTTTACCGACTATCTAATAGAGGTAAAACAGAGACATAACAATAACACAAAATAAAGCAATTATAATGTGAAATGGTATGGCTCCCTTCATGGCAATCTCCATCTCCACAAAGCCTGTAATCGGACTCGTGCCAACTCTTGTCAGTTGCCGTCTTACTCCATGTCGCCGACATATACAACGCCTTGCATGCCTTCCGGGTTCTCCAAACAGCTACACTAGCTAAGTAAAGTAAATTACAAGGAGAATCCGACACGCCGGTCGTTATACAATAAAATGACAGCACCTCAGCTCCAGCCGGCTGACAACAACCGTGATGCGCAGATCACGTATGGATTACACACATACATCACATGCATATGAACCATACCATTCACAACTTCCTGCAAAACAAGTTATGCATAGATACGATATCTACCGGTGTTGTGAAACTCGCAACGACATCTAAGGCGCTACGACAGGGCGAAGCCGGCGGTCCCGCTAGATCTGATCTACGATCCGGAAATGGATTCCGACCATTGTTCCGATTCAATCAAACTTTTTGATCTTCAATCACCGCCTCTGGATTTACGTGTCATAGTCTACCCCGATGGCGGAAGCCGACCGGTAGGGGTATGTCATTCCACGACCTCAGCAGTATGATCATGGAAATCAGATCTACCATTCCCCGAGTACAGTTGATCCAATCAACATCGTACAAAACCGATCTATCTCATAGATCGACCACCAAAACAGCATATAGATATCATCTACAGCCTACTGCATATCACATATGCGAGATCTCGAGCCTAAAACCAGAAGCTATCACTCTGATACCACCGTTGGACCACGCAGAGATAAAACAAAACCTTTTCCTCTAACGCGGTGATCCCAAGACCTAGCCGGGGTAGAAGGCCACGAGGTTTACCACTAGACGTGCAGTTGCGGATTACTGATGAAGCACGTCAGTTGATGCACAGTCCTTTGCGATCCGATCGTCCTGGTTCTGATTGTACAACACCTCAGCTGGTATCCACACGTACAAGGAGGAGCACCGGCGGCAAACTGCTAGGTTCGTTATGATGGCAGGACTGCTGTGGAGCTAGGGTTTCCAACACATGGAATGACCTAACTGATCAACGATTAACCTTTCTGGGTTACAGTGCTCCACTATATATAGGGAGTGAACGTGGGCTCCACTCTCATGGGCCATTCACTAAAGCCCATATAACACTGGTCACCGTGAGTCCGACTCACTGACTTAGTCCTGATCCGGCTTGGGTCCGACCCAATCAGATTTCCGGTTCATATCCAATCCAAACTTGCTCCCGCTCTTAAGTGTGTGACCCGGTAGGCTCATAGTTACTCGGACACAATTGGAGTCCGACTCACAATCGATCAGTCGGCAGCGGCCCCTAGCAGAACATGCCGACTCCCAAGTACCAAAGAGTCATGACGACTCGCCTTTCCAATGTGACTTACGTCCGAGTCCCTTTTGCCTCACGATATTCCTTGTCAGACTATAGGCGAATATATGTCATCTCTTAAATAGTCCGACTCTCTTCTCGATCCGAGATAAGTGATTCACCCAACTAACTCTTAGTCGACCGCCTCGGTTAACACTTAACCGAGTCGTTCATGGCCATGCTTTCCGAAAAATATCTTCCGAGAGGGCCTAGAGAATATCTCTTCGAGTGGAGGGGAAAAATTCTATCTCGGTTATTCACTTCACGCAGCTTGATTCTCAGTCGACCTGAACTCTGCCTTTATAACTGCCCAGTTACGGATCAACGTTTGACAGAACCTAAGTCGGTGATCCTCAACTCGGACTATGCAACAACCTCAAGTCTATGGATTACATTGATTGAGATATACAAATGACTACTTGTTCGTTGTACCTCAATATGGGTCAATCTCACTCGCTAAACTCTTTAGCCGAGTCTATGTAAGTCGGAATGGCATCACCATGCCCATGACAAGTGAAACCGATTCATCAAGCCAACTTTCACATTGGTCTAAGTTGTGTTTCCAGCACAACCTCAATGACCAAGGACATTTAGTATAAACAACATGAATGCATAGTTCCACAACCAAATCACATATTCAATGATACACATCAGATGTTTATACAAGGACAACTTTATATCTTTATGAATACATTGGGAAATCTCATCATACATGATTGCCTCTAGAGCATATTCCCAACAGACATTTATGATAGTGCCAATTGCCTTTAGTTGATGTAGTCGTTCAAACAATTCTCACAATACAAAAGGTTGCACTTGTCACAATCACAAATGTTGCACTCCTTGCAATCTATCGATTAAAACAAGTACACAACAAACACATTATTAAAAACATAGCAATTATTCTCAATACAATAAAACAATGAAGAACAAATGCATGCATCATGATTTAATATATCACAATGGTTTTCTTAGTTCTCTGAACATTACTAGATCATATGATGCATGTGGAGAATTATTTAATGCGATAGGGTATTTACTATTAATACTCAATTTCCAATATAGGGGTTTTAATAGTTCTGTTGGAACTTCTATACTAATTGGCGTATTAAATCGAGGTCTGTAGTGTACTGGATAGAGGATATTATTATGAACCAGTAGCAATTAGATTCACCATAATCGGAGTTGTAGATCTTTTTCTATAATTTAATTACTGTTTTATATAGTTTAAATCATTTAAATATTTTTTTTGTCTAAAATAAAAAATAAAACCATATCTGTAATCTACACGAGATTATGATTTCAGGGACATATTATTCATAATTATACGATCTATAAATTCTTTACTATGAATTTAATACTCTAAAAAGCCACTTAAATTATTTAAATTACTATAGTAATTATGCATGGCAAAAGTTGTATATAAACAACATATTAATGTCGTATATGAAATTACGCATTCATAGACACGTTATTTTTACTTTTATGATCTACAGATAATTTTCTATGATTTATGTAGTCTAAATTGTCCATTAAACCAATTAAATAATTACAGTAAATATATACTGTACAAGTCAGATCTAATAGCCTATTAATATTCTATATATTTTGTGAATGCAACGATATATTATTTACTAATTTTTTACAAGTATATATTTTACTATGAATTTCCTAAGATTAACATATATTCTATCTTTTTATTCAATTTCTAGTTTAAATAGGGAATATTCTGCTGACGTGGCGAGATTTGATTGGGCCATACCCCTTCGTTTAAGTGTTGTGTTCCTAGCCACTAGATCTAGATCGAATGGTAGGCGATGGGCAGCTCAATCAGCGGCTTGGCTTGGTCGTCGGCTTGGCTTCGGCTGAGTTTCAGCTTCTTCTAATCTGCCCCGTCAAGATGGGATTGTACGGCGTGCATTGATGGTGGCGAGCCAACGTCGGCTGGACTATTGTGGCGACGACGATGTACGGCGGCGCGGCGGTGGACGACACAGACAACAACGATGGCGGTGATTCTACTTCTCAATGGAGAAAGGGGATGCACATACGGCGTTCAAAGAGGATGGCGAGGATGATGGCATGCTCGGCGTCGGCTCGTTCTTCCTCGGGCAATGGTGAAGGACAGCTGGAGACGTGCAGCTGCTGCTGAGCTCCGACGAGGACGTGCATGTTCTGCGGTGAACCTATGATAGGGGAAATAGGGTGAGGCTATGTGGGCGAGCAAGGCTTAGATCATGGTGAAGAGAGGAGGGGAAGGGGCACTTGGAACCTTTCGATGGAGATCAATCTGGGAGCTTCGGCAGTGGCGCAATCAAAGCTCGACCGAGGGGCGCTAGAGTTCTAATACTTGGCAAAAAATCACACGGGGGAGAGGGGAGGGGGTTTATATGGAGGTGTGGTGTGGAGGAGGGGAAAGGAACAACCACGAATCGGCCAGGATTCGGTTCGAGAGGAGCAGTCGTGTGGAAGGCTGCCTCCGATGCAAGGATGAAGATGACTGGCAGGCCCCGTGTGGTTGCGAGAAGAGGAGGGGAGCAAGCTGCGGCTGGGCTTGTTTAGGCCGGCCTGCTGCTTAGGTGCGGTGCGCGTGACACAGGTAGGGGCGGGGCGGTAGGTTAGGCGGGCTGCTGGTGCTGCTGTGAGCTGCGCGACACGAGCGGTAGCTAGGACGACGCAGATGGGATGGGCAGCGGGATAGCTCGACTGGGCCGCGCGAGCTAGGGGCGGGGTTGGTTAGGTTTAGTTATTTTTTCTTTATTCTTTTTCTTTTTTTGTTTAGTATTTTCTTTATAAATTTTGCATAATAAACCCAAATGACTAGAAATTTGTTCCGAAAATTCTCTAAAATTCTGTAGATAATCTTAGGATCATTATTGTACCCTTCTATTTAGTTCAATAATATTAGATTTATAAAACCCTAGTTTATTCCTCACATGAATAATTGCAAAACCTATTAGGGTTAGGGTTTTTGAATTCAATTCTTGCATGGATGCAATGCAATGTACATGAATGACATGTAAAACAAATTTGTTTTTCCAGTCCCAATTCCAAAATCTTGGTATGTGACAACACCACAAAAGAAAAGTGTTTTCGAAAAAAGAAAAGCCAGAAAATTCATGTTAAATATGCGCACAGTTATGTTGACAACACTAGTACAGATGAAGTAAGATCCATGATAATATTGTAGATAATGACAACTATACTAATTACAACATCTCTTGAACCTATTTGTAACCAAACAACACTAACATTTTATCTCATGTTCTCAAGAACAACTTGAACCGATAGAAGTGAAAAAGAGTATCAAAAGAGAGGGATCAACAAAGTCCATCCTCAACTAGAAGTGATGATGATACTACTGATTCAGCTCAAGTAAGTTTCTATGAAATTTAAACCTAATGATTCAAATAAAACCAAATCAATTGACAGGATGTTTGTTACATCACGGCACTAAAACGTTTGATACATGTCCTGTAGGTGACATCAGAACCACATAAGCGAACGAGAAGTTCAAAAGGTACAGCATAGAAATATCGAGCACCAAGTGATAGTAGAAGAGATGAACAATACAAAAGCATTTGTACACAAGGGATTGATGGACATAACTCTGAAGTTATTGTATAAATATCTCATGTATACCCCACATAGAATATTATAAAACATAATGAAAGCCCCGATAGATATGTAACCTCAATGGAAATGATAACAATTTTTCTCGAAGATCTATACTTACAAGAATAAGTTGCAGAACGCCAGAACAAACGAGTAATGAAAAAACAATGAGGATTTTACAAACCCGGGAAAACAAACAATGATTACAAGGTGAAGTCTAGCGCATAGAACTATGTCAAGCCTTCAAAGCTCTCAAGTTTTTGTATAGAGGAATGTACAAACAAGAGGAAGACCTATAAGTTTAGTATAGTTCAATGTACAAACAAGAAACAGTCCTAAAAGTACGGTGATAAGAACTGCCAGGACAAGGAAAAGCAACGTCCAAGATGAAGATTCCCACACTATTAGGTCAAGAAATAGTATTCAAAACAAAGACACAACCCAAGTGAAAATCCCTGCAAAAGGAGAGTGGTATTTGACTAGATAAGTTCAAGCGCCAAGGAAAGTTTAATATGTCATTATATAGAAAATATTACAATCATTACATCAAAGTAAATAATAGTGCTGGATTGTTCCGGTCAAAACTACTATCCACGTCGCCCGATTCTTTTCCGCCTTGGGATGTCCATGATGGAAGGCTGAAAACCGTCCCCCAGACACAAAATTTTACTCCAATCCCATGTTCGGTGATATTTGGTGTCCGTTCTGATCCTGAATCGCGAACTGAGTCGCATACGGGTGGGCCTCGTATGACCCTGGGCCCTCCATCAGTGTATGCGTGCAACGTTTTTCTCTGTCGAAGGCGTTTCAGTTGCTACACGCATCCATACACGCCGCATGGAGGCATTGTCGCTGGCGTGTGGGCCTTAAGTTGGACCACGCGTGTGCCATTGGCCTGCCGTCAGTGTATGCGTGAAGAATTTCACTTTGTCCAAGATGTTCCAGGTGCTTGACGCCGACACGCCTGCCTTGTAGAACCGCCGTCGCTGGTGAGTGGGCCTTATGGCGGACCGCACGTGCCCTAGGGGCCCACCGTTAGGGGTTAGACCGTGAAAGGTGAGAAGCATCCTAGATGCGATAGCTCTCCGCACCCGCTGGTCAGCAGGCTCTCCAATAGTAGATGTGCCGCCGTGGTCAGCAGGCTCTCCAATAGTAGATGTGCCGCCGTGACTCCACGGCGGCCGCAGATTCACGCGGTCGTGGGGTTCGCCAGGAGCCCATGTGGCACCATGAGCACATCCCTTCTATGGTTTTTCATGGACATGGGACCGTCCATAGCCGACATGGCAACGTGAACCCATTTCGTCTGTCAGCTTATATCATAAATGATGCTGGTTCTCGCAGGAAGACCGCCAGCTGTTAGCGTGCACCGTACACCTCCACAGGTCATCACAGCGAAATCGTATTGTGGGTCCCGTTCATCGACAAGACGGGTGCATAGACTGTAGACATCTGCGTGTTTTCTCGACAGGTCGTATTATGCATACCGTTCGTAGCCGATTTGGTAGTGTAGATGATAAACATCCGCGTGTTGCCGTGGCTGTATCATGCTTATCTTTCTAAATATGGGCTCTCGAAATGAAAAATTGCATATAAATGACGTCTCCCATTGCTCTTTGGTTGCCATCATTTTCATTTCCTTTATCCACATTATACCTTTCGGTCAGTGACCAAAAATTGAGCCTCGACGACATTGATGGCGCGGAGGCAACATTGTTCATCGCCATCTATCAACTGTCCAGCCATCCTCGCATCGCCAACGCGCACGCACCATCGTTCATCTTGGGAATTCAGCCATCCAGCCTTTCTCGCATTCCGTTGCATACTATACATACATACGCGTGGCAACGATCGGACCCGCTACTCTAATAGACCTCTCCTCCATCGGTATTCACGAAGATGGCGAGGTCTGGCAGGCGGCCTTATTTTTTTGCCTTTTTTGTAGTTTTCGTTTCAGTTTTGGTAGTAGGTTTTTCTTTTACTCTTATTTTTTTCTTTTGTCTTTCTCTCCAAACATTTTCTCTGTTGTATGGTTTTGGCAGCGTCACGCCTCTTAGGACGGTCTCTCGTCGCGATCGCCTGCTCTAGGTCGACCTCTACGCCCTCTTTGGCTGCTTTAGGAGAGGACGATCTGGAGCAGGCGAGAACACCTGAAAGAATAACGTGTCTACCTCACCGCCCTAATGAGGTGTGTACGGTGTTATGTGGTAATTGTATCCTAGTAGATTCTACTGTAACTATAGACATAGAGTGTGTATCAGGTTGTGTTGTAACTGTAGTCATAGGTTGTGTATCGGCACTCTTGCTATGCCTCATGTAATGTAAATCTATTGTACTATGACGAACAAATTGGATGAGCGTGTGTATTGTAAAATATTTTCATTGATAATTAATGCATCATTTTCTTCCATTTTTTTCGTGTACTTTATATTCTTATCTATGTACTTATTTCTTGGTGCCAACTTTACAACTTCTTAGGAGGTATGCTTATGTGTCTTTACTTAGCTTTGTCTAGGAAAAACTCATAAAAGCCTGTTTTTGACATTACAAACATCCAAAAAGACTGTCGTACGGGTTGTTTAGTTCTACATCTTTATCTCCTTTTCCTATTCATATGGTTATATCCTTGCAATATTTATCGTTTTTACTGTGTATGTTGTGTACACTTTTTTCGACGTGTATTCCATCTAGCGATATGGAATATTGGTACATCCTCCCTATTAGAGATGTGAACCATGCTCTGAGACTGAACTGATAAGACGGTATTTATAAATGGAGTCGATCTCAATTTTTAAGGTATAAGATGAGATCTTTAAACACAGTCGTAGTTAGCCTCAAATAGATAAGAGAAGCCATGAATGTTCTCTTGGTTGTCTGTGCCACATGCAGATGACAGAATGGTAAGACGAGATCTTTAAACGGAGTTGTCGTCGGGCTCTAACAGATAAGATCATGTATGAATGTTCTATTTGTTGTTTGCACCACATGTTGTTGACATATTGCTTTAGTAAATGTGGCGTAAGACAAAAATGCATGAGAGACGGTTAAGTGTGTACTCGTGTATCAAGATGCGACCGACACGCATTACTTGCTATAGACGTTCCTAATCTTGCATTTAATACATACATAATATGAATTTGCGGAAATGCTTGTTCGCAAAAGAATTTTCTAGCTATTTCATTCGTGCATTATCTGCTTACCAATATCTATAACACGATAACATTCTATAGCTAACATATTTTCTCTAAATGTGTGTTCGAGATATTTATACTATGTCATCAGTCCTTCTAATTGCCGTCCTTCGCTCTTCGATGTATGTAATAATTTTCCATGATTAATTAATAATATTTACTCTCTATATTTACCTAATATTTCTTTGTTTGTTCTAGCGTTTTACTTAGACTATGCCTTCCTAGGATTCGTCGCCCAATAGCCTTTTAGCTATCAAAACATGTACAATCAAATCTTACAAAATATTAGGTTATAACTATTTGCGCTATCGCCGTGACACGAGATGCGGATCGATGAATTCGCTAAGCTGTCGACCAATTTTACCATCAAATGAATTATTTTTCTGTTTCCTTTATAACACCGTGTTCCCTCTCTTACTACTCGGCCATCGTAAACATATACGCACATATGACACGATTACTATAAGAAAAATATCCTTTTACAACGGACAATTTTCGTGGTTGAAGGTCCTTTTTCGTGGCTGAAAAGCCTTCTATGACGGATGCCCTTCGTGGTAAAAGCCCCGTCACAAATAAATCTATCACGGTTTTTTTACCGTGGCGGATCGTATCCTTCAGCCAAAAAACGTTGTTCCGTTATAGATCTGTTCGTCAACTACATTGACAACTGATGTCATGCAAACTGCCATATGGCGAACGCTGTTAACGGCCAGTTAGCGTCGTTAACTGTCAATGAAACCGTGGTAGAAGCCCAATAGTATCATGGCACTTTATTGTTTCTTCCTGATTGAATTGGACCCACGTGTGTTGCCCACTGCGGTCCGCAAACTTTTGGGCCCATTATTATTCTAACATGCACTGTTTGAAATGGTTCCATTTGTGTCGGCCATAAACTATCAGGCCCATTACTGTTTTGTTCTGCGCTATTTGAAATGGGCCCATTTGACTAGCCCGCTTTGGTCTGTAAACTTTTTGGCTCGTTACTGTATAATTCTACACTATTTGAAATTGGCCCATTTATGTAACCTGCTACGACCCATAATTTTTTGGGCCCGTTACTGTTTAGGCACGTAAATGGCCTACTCATATTTTGGACTATTACCGTTCTGTCCTGATAAGTCCTTCAGCCTATTACTGTTCTAGCATGTTGCAAATTTGGCATGTTATTGTTCTGGCCTGTTATGATCATTTCCTTTTTACTGGCCTAACCTACTACTGTTCTAGCCCGTTACTATTTTGTCCTTTTAAATTTCTCGCGCTTTTAATATTCTAATTTGTTACTGTTCTGGCCTGATACTGTTTTCGGTCTACCATTGTCTCGGCTTGTTACTGTTTTGGCATGTTACTATTTCGGCTAGTTATCATCTCAGCCAGTTACCATTTCGACTTGTTACTATTTCAGCATGTCATTGTTATGGCATATTACTATTACTAAACATGCCTGTGGGTTGGCCCATTACTTTTACGGTCTTTTATAGCTTCAGCATTTCTGAAGCCCATTCTAAGATCATAAAAGGTGTATAGCTTGCGAGCATCCTTTACTGTTCATCGCCGTCCTAATACAAGACGGGCAAATAATAAAGCCCAATACTATACCCTAATCAACCTGGCTAGCGCAGGTATGGTACCGCCTACTGCTATGTGTGGATGGCGTCAACTAAATGCCTATGCGATTTATCTAGATATTAAATCAAATGTAAACTACTTAAAATTATTACATATTATCTACTCAAGGGAAAGAAAATTCGGCATTTCAGTTGACAATCGAGTTGATAGCAGTCCTCAATTTGCTTTCTCCATCTATCACCTGCATCTTCCTTTTGAGTATGAAATCTACATTGGAAAAAACCTTGATACATGATCTCGCAGCACCCTCTTTGGTGGCGATAGCAATAATTGCAGTTTGAAACTAAGTAATAACAAGCTAATACATCAAACAAGGTAAACTACTCATTTAACTAATACGATAGGAGCTACGAACTAGAGTTTACTACTAGTCAATGGTTTAAATATATTGACCATCATGTCAAACAAACATGACAAGCAAGCATTAAAATAATATGCCTACCGTGAAAGGAGAATTATAAAAATGTGTGTGGCTTAAAATTTCAGCAAATATAAGCTAGCCAGGTCATTTCAACAAATATATATATAGAAGAATAAATCAGACAATGGCAAGTAGTTATTGTCGTAGCTAAGAATGAATGAGATAGAAATTATAACGGCATCATGTGACAACTTGTAGAGAAGGAATGCAAATCACAAATGATCGTAGCTAAGAATGAATGAGATAGAAATTATAACGGCATCATGTGACAACTCGTAGAGAAGGAATGCAAACCACAAATGAACTATACAGTAGATGGTAGTTATGTCGTTTCTTAGGATGAACTAGAATCAGATACGTAATATAATGGCGTCGCTTGTGAACCTGTAGAACAGTACAAGCAAGCATTAGACAAGTGTGCCTATAATGAAATGAGCAATCATACCAGATAATGGCATGCAGTTACTGTCGTACCTAAAAATGAACCAGATAAAAAATTATAATGGCATCATACTAGAACTTGTAGAACATAAACGCAAACGACGAATGAATTACATAGTAGAGGATAGTTATGACGTTACTTAGGATGAACAACACCAGATAAGAAAACAATGTCATCGCTTGTCAACCTGTAGAACATGACAAGAAAGCTTTAGACAAGTGTGCCTACGGTGAAATGAGCAAGCAATCAAACTAATTTCAGCAAATATAAATTAGCCAGGTCATTCAACAAATATATATGAAAGCAGTTTTTTCCTGGAATGTAAGAGACATTGGTGACTTAGAATTTGTGGTAAGCTACGCAATGGACATGCAATTACTTTCATAGCTAGGAATCAACAGAATAGAAAGTATAATGGCATCATAAGAGAACACGTAGAGCAGGAATGCAAACCACGAATGAACTATATATATAGTAAAGGATACCTATGTCGCTGCTTAGGAGGAACCACTAGATATGAAATATAATTGCATTTCTTGTGAACTGTAGAACAGGACAAGCAAGCATTACACAAGGGTTCCTACAAATGAGTTGAGTAATCGAACAGAGTGTTTCTTAAAATTTCAGCAAATATAAACTAGCCAGGTCATTTCAACAAATATATATGGAAGCAGTAGTATATCCTAAAATGTAGGAGATGCTGGGTGACTCAAAATTTGTGGTGAGATACACAATGATCATGCAGTTACTTTAGGATTCAACCGGATATAAATTATAATGGCATCATACCAGAACTTGTAGAGCAGGAACGCAAACCACAAATTAACTATAGAGTAGTGGATAGTTATGTTATTGCTTAGGATGAACCAACACCAAATAAGGAAACAATGACATCACTTGTGAACCTATAGAAGAGGATGTGCAAACCAATATGTTTAGTGTTCCCTTCTTGAGCTCTATGCAAAGAAAAAGAAAATAGTCACTGTTGCAGCTTTTAAAGATCTAGATGGAAATACAAAATGATAATCGAACTAGTACAATGAGTTTAAATGGGCACTAGAGGATAGAAAAATGATTCCAGGAAGGAAATAATAGAAGGAACTTAGATCGGGACAAACCAGATAGATTCAATAACTGTGAGCAGGGAATCCACACTAATATTTTCCACCGACTTTACATTTTGCAAGAACTACACAATAGCAGGTAATTACTGTTGTAGGGAGTAGCTAAGAACATGTGCATGACAAAATAATAACATGTGCATGACTTGAAATTTGTAGAGCAGCGAATGTAGACCAACATGTCTAGTGACCTTCTATGTAGCACATAGAACAGGCATGCCCAGTGACTTGTATGTACTAGCACGATTACAAAAATGCAGTTAACTGCGACAGGCTTGAACCTACTATAATGCTGACAAAACAAAAAGGGGCTAGAAATTTGGTTACCTTGGTAAAAGGGGCGTCTAAGCATCGTCGGTATCATGCGGGTGACGTGCAGGTCACCGAGGGTGCTGCGGTTGAGGGGAAGCAGATCTTGGGCCGTCGGAGAAAGCAGATCTTGGGCGGTCGATGTCGGCTTGAGCACGATGGACGAGAGCGTCGCTAAGGTAGATCCAGTGCAGTGAATGGGGACGCCCGTGCAGCTAGTCTGGAGCGGTGGACATGGAAATCGTTGAACTAGATTCCGTACGGTTGACACAAGTGAGTCGACTCTGGTACAGTTGGGTAACATTCATCGGCGGAGATGCAAAGCTTGGGCGGTCGATGACGCCATCGGCATGGTGAGCGAGACCGCAACCTCGGTGTTGTGGAAAAGAGACCTAGTGAAGTAGATCTGGTGGGATGGGTGTCGGTGAAGCGGCTCTGCGACGGTGCACGAGACCGCGACTCAAGCGTCTCAGGGCGTCGTGGAATTGCTGTCGACCAGTGCGCGCGGTGGTCATGGTGGGGACAGAGGAACTTGGGATTTTTGGGAGGGCCAGCGGGAAAAACTACACGAATAGGGACCATAGAGGTGAACAGAAACATAATTTTAATCGTGCCCCCAAGAGACCGACTTTAGCATGGCCATTTGTCGTCTAAACAAAAGGTAGAACAAGAATTTTAAAGTCAAAAGTTTTCGAAACGGAGGGGCGGGAAATTCTTCAAGGACGGCAGGTTATTTTGCCGCTCGTTTGACAATTTAAATTTGGCTAGCGTCCATCTACTAATAAAAAGGTAGTAGACTATAAGCTATATGTGTAGAAATTCAAGGCCGAGCATCACATCAACTGATCATCCATAACAATGGAGTATTTTTGCAAATAAAATAGGATGCATTCGATTCCCATAGCATAGGCAGTAAATTTTTCTGCTTGACTGAGATTTTAAACTTTCCTACCATCCAAGTAATAATATAAAAATGGTTGTTCTTTGCTGGGATATTTTGCCCCAAAATGTTTGAAATGGAGGGGCGCAAAATGCTTTTGGGGTGGTGATATAGGTAGATGTAGTATTATGAATTTGTCTAGCCTGCATCTATCTACAAATAGAAAAATGGTACTCCCCGTGGGAGATTTTTCCTCAAAGTTTTTGAAACGATGGGGCGGAAAATGCTTTAAGGTTGGTGGGTGATTTTGCTGCTCGATTGATATTTTGAATTTGGATACCGTCCATCTATTAATATAAAAAAGGTAGTAGACCATATGATAACTGTCCAAGAATTCAAGGCCGATTATCACATCCATGATCATAATTGCGTAGAAATTGGGCACAATACCTGATTGAAACATAGTAGGGGCACAGTAAATTCTGCAGCCCAACTAAAACTATTCCTGCCTGTTACTATTTTGGTCAAATATATCCAATTCAAGGACAGTTAAACATAATCCTGGTCCGTTGCGTTGACTGGATGCCCAATTATTTAGTCTATTATGTTGGGCCAATCAGATATAAGTAACGAAAGGAGTTAAAAGAACAATAACATGAGCTACAAAGAATTTACATTATTAAATAAGCTCCAAAAGTTATACGAAATAAAGTGTAGTAGTACACATGGATCAGAGTCTCGAATCATAGAATTTATGCTTCAAGAGCTTCATTCGCTAGAAGTGTATCAAGTGAATGACAGTCAGATATAGACAAGATATTTTCATGCAATTGGCGTATTTTAGAGATGTTAGTACCTGATACCTGTGTTTTTCTAAGCATGTAATTATACTCTTGGAGTCTAGCAGTTTCCTTTTTTCTGCCAAAAGTAGTTTGCAAAGAACTCGATAAACCATTGACCTGCTAAGGTCACTGCTTAGACAAGGAACAAGATGCTCAACTGTTCTTAGGGTAAGTATTGTAATCTCTTTGCAAACTTTGATGAGTATTGCAGGTGATTCAGTTCCTTGCTTCCTAAGAATATCAATAAAATCACAGAGTTAGTCACCTTTCTCACTTTCTATCAATAATTGAGCAACAATATAAGGAATAGTGTCAAGACAAGTGTTGCTGCTCCCTTCGACCTAAACAACTTTATTTGTAGTCTGCAACTAAGACAAAATAGGTTACAGTGGCACATAGTACATTGTCAAAGAATTTGGAAAGCATCATTTTTCTATATAACAAAGAAAGAAATCAATAGAAGTAGCTCATAGAGATTGAATTATATAGAGTATGGATAACAACATAAAATGAATCAAGCAGGTAGACTTTTAGAACTTCATAGAATAGCAAGAAACTGCAAATAAATTCTAGCAACTAAATAGCTAAAAGAAGCACAATATAATACTTTTCCTATAACTTTCTGAGACAAGACGCATTTTCTGTATAATAAAACCAAGTAGTCATGTGCCGCATATAAACTAGATAGATTATTTTGCAGTTGGAGATAAAATTAACATAAACAATGCCACAAGTAGAAACTAGCTTCTTATGTTGTCTTTCTTTGACTATTATATCTTTAACTGTGGTTGGCGGACTTATTTTAGTCATCGATAAAATAAAAATAAAAATAAAAGAAGCCAAATTGTTAGTCATTATGAAGCTAATATATACTATCAGTACAATTAAATGAAATATTTTTTGTGTACAATACAATGAAATGAGTAATCAGATATTGGCTGCATTTAGTCAACAAACAGGTAATATTAACAGACACACAAGTAATTTACAAATCATGTGCCTACAGACTACATACATAACAAAATAAGTAATTAAAACCTTTCTTGCATCATGTATACAATCAGATCATTATGTAGTTAGAGAAGCAATAGTCAGAGGAATAGAGAACTAACACTCTATGCAACCTATAATTATTGGATCTCGCAACTACATAGTATGGAATTAATTTAATGATTGCCCAAAGAACATATCGCCTTGGACCAAATGCAAGTGAACCATTATGGAGTACTAATCATGTATGTTAGTTATCCATGAATGAAGCAAATAAACATGTCGTGGCTCGTATAAACAATACAATCAATTCAATATGGGTATCTTAGAGATAGAGTAATGCGAAAGACTATTTTAGTAAAACTCATATAAACAAGCTAATGACCAAGCACATCAAACTAAAATGAGGTACTTACCATAGAAATGTGCGGTGTCACGCAGCATCTCATGTTGTTGTTGGTAGGCTCGTTGAAGCAGATCGGTGCATTTCTAGTGCGTCGTTAGTGAACATTATCGTGTGTAGTGCATGGTGACATCAGTCAAGCAGATCCGATGTGGTGTGGCTCAGGTTCGGTGCACAAGGGAGTTGACGCAGGTCGAGGATGACGAAGAGCTTCCGGTTTCTAATGGCGTCTCTAGTAAATTGGAGGATGAAAAGAACATGGTTCTGATGTGCGGCGGCAGGGGGTGGTGTGAGGGATGGGGGTGGGGGTGGGGGAGGGTGTTAGCGAAATTCCAGAAGTTCCCTTTGGGAGAAGGAGGGAGTAGTAGTTATTGAAAAAAATTAGAATAGGAAAGATCTTTTGGGAGAACTGCCGGAGTCAGACAATTTTTAGGGGAGTCCAAGATTCTTATATATAGGGAGAAATTTTAGAATAATTCGTGGACTCTATTGAAGTAGTAGTAATCTATTACCATTGATTTGATTTTTTTAACATTATTTCGTACATATTGACAAGACGTCTCCGACAGGAACCATGTGCGTGAGAGGGAAGATCGTTGGTTAGCGTGTAATTTACTACTACACGTGATGTGCAAAAGTACGAACTGCACATCAGGAAATGCTACTCCGCGAGGGGATAAACACGAGATCACAGTACTACTACTTCTTTTCAACTGCCTAATCTTGCGGATACTGCAAATGATTTGATAATAGTTCGAACAATGTGATTACAATTTCTACTGGAATGAAGAAAGTTATAGTACGACTACCTCATGCCTCTAATTAACCCTACTACCTCACGCCTCTAATTAACACTAACAATAATCCGAACAATACGATTATGACCGTGGCAAGGACAATAATATTGAATGCATATTGTAGGCATATATCCTTCTCTGTAGCATATCTTTTGATCTTCCTAAGCTTCAACCTATACTCATCTGTCTGGATCTTGTGTCCGTGGATGATATCTGTGATCTGTAGCTCCATTTGTATCTTCACTTCTTCTACTCTATGCTTCTGTTATCCATTCCCATTCTTTGCTAACTCTATCTTTTTCATTGCTTGATCCATATTCATTACCTCATGGTATTTCTTCTTCTCGTCTCTTTTTAAGTTCGAGTCTTCGGTTACCATCATTCTTCCTGAAATCAAATTACATCCACACGATTTCAGAAAAATGAGATTACAAATGAGCAAACAGTATGTTGAGGCGAGCAACCATCTGAGGAGTGCAATCTTCCTAAAATCAAAAGTGTACCTCGTCAGAATCTTCAGGAGCACAACATCGTGAGCTCGAGTGGACCAGAGGCTATGCCGAGGAGGAAGCGGGGCAGTGGGTCTAATGCCGTCGGTGGCAGGTCTGGATATCGAGCTCCCCTCCACTCAAATGATGAGTAGTGGTCATTAGAGGGCAACAAAGAAGGAAGGAGGGAAATTTAGGAACGGTGGTCTATGTGTCCGAACGGTTATAAAAAGAAGTCATTGAATAAGAAAATAAGGGGAGTATATTTTGATCTAGTAACATAGTAATAGTATTAAATTAGACTAGTAAGTTGCCACGTGCCTTGCACGTGAGTATCAATGGGATCTTCTAGATTCTATAATGGATAACATCCAATGGTTAGTAGTTTTTGGATTTTCCAATCTTCATCAAAGAGTCAAAGTTCAAAGTTGTTCATATACTATATAGTGACGAATAAGTTGCATGTGCCTTGCACACGTGATAATCATATAATAGAAGTATGACATATGATTTTTATATATAACTATAATAGGAGAGGCTAAAAAATAATTATAATTTTGATCGTCGTCCATAAAGTATCAGGTGTATATTTGGTTCTTGTACTTTGTATCATGTAGAAATCAACCTATTAGCTACCTAATACTCGACATATATGCTCTGGATAAATAACGAAGAAGATTCCATAATTATTGAGAAGTGTGTTATGAGATTTATGCATAGTGATCATTGTGATAAAGATCATCAAAAGAGAATCTTCTACATGATAGAATGGATAGAAGATCTAACGGTTTGCAAAGGTGGGATTTGCTAGTCGATCTGATCCAACAGTCAAAATTCGACCAAAGTTATCTGTACAGTATATATAGTGCTAAGATTATATAATAGGTAAATCTCACAAAATTTAAAATCTATATAAAGTATGGTTGTATATTTGGTTCCTGTATTTTGTATCATGTAGAAATCAATGTTTTTATTAGATATACCTAATACTTGAAAATCTTGGTAACATGGTCTAGAGAAATGATGGAGAATATTAATTTTAGAACGATGGAGAAGTGTGTTTTGAGGTTTGTGCATAGCCTTGACTGATCTAAAAACTATCAATAGTATCTTCTAGCAGATTCTAATAGAATGGGAAAGATGATTCAATGGCTGTAATTGTTGGGATTCGCAAGTCTTGATCAAACGGTCAATATTCAAAGTTATTCGTACACTATATATTGGAAAGATGGTAAGAGGTAAGATAGGATAGGGGATTATGGTTTAGGTTTTAGGGGTTTAGGTTTTAGGGAATTTTCAATAATGTTCAAGATTTATGCTTATAATCGTGGAATAGAATAGCATTACCATAATTTAATGAAACTATCTAAAATTTTGATCTAAAAGTGCATGATACCTGCCTGGTTGAGGTGTATGTGGGTAAAGGGTTTAGGGTTTTAGTAATTAGGGCTTGTTTAGGGTTTAGGGTTTAAGGAATTTCCAATAAGTATCAATATTTATGCATATATTCGTCTAATAGAATGGAATTACCCAATTCAATAAAAGTATCTCAAAATTTGATCTACAAGTGTGCATGACAGCTGCTTGGTCAGGGTTTAGGGGTTTAGTGTTTCAGGTTTTGGGGTTTAGGGTTTATGTTTTAGGGTTTCGAGAATTTTGAATAAAGTTCGAGATTGATGCTTATATTCGTGGAATGGAATGACTTAGCTACAATTTAATGAAAGTATCTCAAATTTTGATCTATAAGTGCATGATACCTTCTTCGTCAGTGTTTAGTGGTCAAGGGTTCATGGTTTGTTAGGTTTAGTGTTATAGGGATTAGGGTTTAGGTTTTAGGGGGTTAGGGTTTATGAAAATTTCAATAATTTTTGAGTTGTATGCCTATTACTCGTGAAATAGAATGGTGTTACCCAATTTAATAAAAGTTTATCAAAATTATATATATAAGTGCATGATACCTACTTGGTTTGGGTTTAATTATGGGTTGAGGGTTAAGGGTTTAGGGTTTTAATATTTAGGGGTTAAGGGCTTAGGTTTTAGGTGTTTTTTAGGGTTTAGGGTTTAGGGGAATTTTAATAATGATCAAGCTTCATGGTTATATTCGTCGAATAGAATGTCGTTGCCAATTTGATAAAAGTATCTCAAAATTTGATATATAAGTGTGCATGATAACTTATTAATTGGTCAGGGTTTAGGAGTTTAGTGTTTCAGGTTTTAGGGTTTAGGGTTGAGATTTTAGGGGTTTAGTGTTTTTGTTTTTAGGGTTTAGGGGTTTAGGGTTTCAGGAATTTTCAATGAAGTTTGAGCTTTTTATTCTTATATTCGTGGAATAGAATGACCAGGCAACAATTTAATGAAATTATAACACAAATTTTTATTTATAAGTGCATGGTATATACCTGCTTGGTTAGGGTTCAGGGGTCGAGGGTTAGGGTTTCTAGGGTTTAGTGGTATAGTGCTCACGGTTTAGGTTTTGGGGGGTTAGGGTTTGGGGAATAATTTTCATTAGTGTCCAAGTCGTATGCCTATATTCGTGAAATAGAATAGCGTTAGCATAATTTAATGAAAGTATCAATCTCATGTTTTGATCTAGAATTGCAATATACCTGCTTGGCGAGGGTTTAGGGGTTTATAGTTTAGAGTTTAGGGGTTTAAATTTTAGTTTTTAGGGAAATTTCAATAATGTTCAAGATTTATGGTTATATTCATGGAATGAAATATTGTTAGTGTAATTTAATGAATGTGACAACAATGATTTTGTGTGAAGCAACAATAAGGTAGTATATGGCTAAAATGACACCATTGTAGCCTATTTCATTGATATTACCATATTTCATAAATTTTCAAGATTCGTAGCTATATATCCATGCAATAATCTAGCTTTACGACAATTTTCTCATAGTATATCAAGATTGGAACTACAAGTGTGTTATAGCTAGGTCACTTGATTTTTAAACCAGTTTAAGCTTCCTGTTTTGCAAGAGTCAACATCTCTATTCGAAAGCCTATTGTTGTCAACATTTAGCCCCTTTTCAAAAAAAATAGGGGCGAAATTAGCTATTGTGGTGTACGACTTATGAACATTCATGGATTTCAGATGCGGCCAAAAAAGTTTGAATTGTACTAATATTTTCCTCTAGTGCCCAAAGTGGTTCCTTCCTCTTTACAGCAACACATTTGACAAGTACGCCAGAGTCATAGTGCCGCCATACTAAGGCACATGTGCGCAGCGTAGCCCCTAGCTGTGGAGGAGGAAGAGATCAGCCATCCCATGCGCGTGGGGTCGCCGAGGAGAGATGGATGGTGAGAGAGGCACTGAATGAGAGAGAAAAAACCAATTTGTTTTGTGTGCGAAATTTATTACTCCTTCAAGTAGTGAGTGTGTACGCTGTAAAAGTTGTAGTACTATTACCTCATGTTAGAAAACCATCATTATGGAGTGCTCTGATATCGCACTGCCTTCAACTCCTTCTCGTTGCTGCCCTCTTGCTCTTTGGTTTCCCCCTCTACTCCCAGCCATATTCTTAGTTGTAGTACTACTCCCTCTATATATCCCAAACTAGAACGCATATAATTTTTTGTCAAGGTCAACAAATTAAAAATTTGATCAACTATATAGGGAAAATTATCAACGTCTACAATATCTAATGTGCACCATATGAAGATATACTTCATAATAGTTTTAACAATACTAATTGGGGATTATAAAAAGTACAAATTTGAGCAAAAACTACATTCGTCCTATTTTGGGATAGAGGGAATGCTTGCTTTACAGAAAAAACCTTCCTATCACATGGAAAATTGAGATTATATCTTTATCTAGGTGCGCCCATCTACCTAATATAAGAAAATTATCATAAAATATGATGTGGATATGGCCACGACCTTGGCCGTTAGGCTTGAAACATGCTCATGCATGGTAGGTTAATTCTGTGAGGCGAGTTTTTCAAAAAAAATCAAAACTCATGTTTATCATTTTTCATGGCAGGTGGTACACGCAAAATCACACTATGGCTGGGTAAGTCTTTGTTTTTTGTGATTTTTCTTTATTTTGATTTAATGTTTTCATAACAGGGTCATCATTGTTGGCATAGAAGTTATGAACTAAGAAGTTTAATCTTTCAAAACTTTGTCATTCTCATATATTGGAAGCATGCTGGTGGGTACCTTGAAAGTATCCATTGATGACTGTTAGATCAAGACTGGCTAGCTAGGGGAGGAAGTCGGGGGCTAGCACTTCTATCCAGGTAATGTTGTTTCGTCTGTTTTGGTCGAGACATGCATTACCATTTTTTGTTGATATTGGCTGGTGGTCTTCTTTATTCGTTAATAGTACTATGATAATACACTCTTTATTTTATCTAGTTTTTTCACTTCTCGGTAGAATTTTTCTGGCAATGCAAATTCATGCTAAATAGAAAGAAGTTGACTCATTCAAAACATTGGATAGTATCCTCTAAACATTGAATGTGTGGTGGGTTGCCTTCAAAATTATTAAAAAACACTAGTAGTCTATCGCTTACATGCATGTATTTCAAATATGGTCTAATTTCCATAGATTGACATTTGGCCATTTAGGTGGCCAATATTAGCATGAAAGCTTGAATGATGACAAAACATGTGAATTGTCCCATTAGACATGGTCCACTCTTTGTGAAAAAGTTGGGGTGGTAGTGATTTGGTCGGAAATGGCCATGATCTTCGCCATTTGGTAAAAAACCAAAGAATGTCCATACATGACATGCCATACTGTTATGTATGTTTTCCCAGAATTTGTCAAAAATCAAGTTTACCAATTTTCATGGCACGTGGTACACTTAAGAGAGCGTCACGCGACAAGTCGTTTGCGTATTTTCTACGATTTTTCAACCTAGGTCAAATTTGTGGGAATGCAAAAGGTTTAGGGTTTAGGGAATTTTAAATAATGTTCAATCTTTATGCTTATATAGTTGTGGAACAGAATGGCGTTACTGCAATTTAATGAAACTATCTCAAACTTTTCGATCTATAAGTGCATGATACCTGCTTGGTTAGGGTTTAGGGGATTAGTGTTTAGGGTTTTAGGCTTTAGGGATTTAGGATTTCGGGAGTTTTCAATGATGTTAAAATTTTATGGTTATATTCGTGCAATATAATAGCGTTACTGCAATGTAATGGGAGTATCTCAGATATGGATATATAAGTCCATGATACCTCCTTAGGGTTTAATTATGGGTTGAGGGGTTGAGGGTTTAGGGTTCTTTAATTTAGGGGTTTAGGGTTTTAGTTTTAGCAGTTTTTAGGGTTTAGTGTTTAGGGAATATTTTGTAACGTTCAAGCTTCATGGTTATATCCGTCAAATGGAATGGCGTTGCCCAATTTAATAAAAGTATCTCAAAATTTGATATATATATATAAGTGTGTGATACCTGCTTCTTCAAGGTTTAGGGGGGGTAATGTTTAGGGTTTTAGGGTTTAGCGACTTTTCAATAATGTTCAAACTTTATGGTTATATTCATGGAAGAGAATGGTGTTACCGCAACATAATGAAAGTATCTCAAATTTGGATATATATATATAAGTGTACGATAAACCTTCTTGGTTATGGTTTAATTATGGGTCTAGGGGTTAAGGTTTCAGGGTTTTAGTATTTAGGGGTTTAGGGTTTAGATTTTAGTTGTTTTTTAGGTTTTCAATAATGTTCAAGCTTCATGGTTATATTCGTAAAATAGAATTTTGTTGCCCAATTTAATAAAAGTACCTCGATATAAGTGTGCATGATAACTGCTTAATTGGTCGAGGCTTAGGAGTTTAGTGTTTTAGGTTTTAGGGTTTAGGTTTTAGGAGTTTAGTGTTTCAGGTTTTAGATGTCGGATATTTTTCCCGCGAAGGAACTAGGGTCCAACGATCCCTTGGTTCGAGAGGGGGTTGAACACACATTCTCAAGGAGACTTGGCGACGGTGGCAACGGCGGAGCAAGAACCATGACAGAGTGGTGACACGTGTTTTTTTTACATAGGTTCACGACCCTCATGAGGAGGTAAACCCCCTACTCCTGCTTTGTTGTATTGCTCATCTGGCTTTGCGAGGGTACAATGATGGTTGTATGTCTAGGGTTTTGATTTCTAGGGATCGATCGATTCTAAAGTAGAAGAAGGGTCCCTTATAGGCCTCTTCCCCTATCCTTAGGAAGGAAGGGCGTCCACAATATCGCCCCTTGAGATCCTGGTCTAGGAGGCTACTTTACGTGGACTTGGTCCAGCCCTCCATGCTTCGCTCCGTCCTCCTGTAAAGCGTTCTTTGTTGATGACGCTTTTCTTCATCGGACGCTCTCTGCTTTCTCCCTTCTATCACCAAAATATCAATAGAAGGGGTCTTCCACCATGAAGTCGTTCGTATTCTATCTACAAAAGGAGGGTGGACGGAGTATTCTTTACTGAGGCGGCCGATGCCACAGAGGCACTGTACTTCCTGTCAGGGCCGTAGCTCATACTCCTCTCGGCGAAGTTATCGTCGTACCCCCAGACACAGTCTAACGTATCCGAGGCTCGAAGAGAATATATAATCACATGGAAGACTCCCTCCGGAGGTTTATTCCCTCATGAGACGGATGCCTTGCGATCCGCATTTGATTGGGTCCCCTCTAGAGGTATGCTGCCTCTAGAGAGCAGAGATTTTCTCGGCGCGGGGCTCATTCATCGTGGGGACGTGGAACCCCGGTTGCCAAGGTTCCGATAGTACCCCCCCTGGGCGCTTGTCCTGCACGTGTCCCTCTATGGGCTTGAAAGGGTAAGCGACCTTTGGCGGTGGATGGGCCTCCGCGCTCGTTTGGTAAACTGTAACATCCCAAAAATATTATTCAAGGTTATCAAATTCCAATCACCCAAATTTTGGGTTAACAATGAATGCATGTGTGTATGTGGTTAATGCATGAATGCTTGTATGGACTTGTTTTATTGTTGTGAATAGAAAGGATTGGTTTAAAGATGAAAAAACATCATCTAAATCATTCCCAAGCAGAATCAAATCAATAGAAATTCAAAATCAAACAATATAAGCAAATGGTCATTTTTGACAATCTTGTTCACTAGACCACTTTGAGTGTTTCTAGTCCAAGATTTCAAACAGAAACACATCCAATTCTTTTCACCCCTTGCTAGACCAAGTAAAAGTGAACCCAAGCCCACCTTGTAAACCCACTGAAACATTTGGCAACCCTATTCAAATGACATATGGTAAGATCACCATTTCTCAAAACCCCACCAAACCAGTTCACCTTGACAAATCCAATCAACCAGATACTTCCTAGTATGTGACCATTGCACCCACCAAGTTTCATCCAAAAATTCAAATATGAATTTCTTGTGGCCATTTCATCAAACACCTAGAGACACAAACCAAATCCTGCCAAACTTCACTCTTTTGAGTAGTAATCTTTCCAAACTTTGTTCCCCACTGATCACCCTTGTCTCTCCCAGTGACAACTAGTGCATTAACCCATCCTAGACCCCTACCATTGCACCATGTCGTGCATGCCCGAGCCACCCCTTTCCAGCCAACCATGGCAAGCTAGCCAGAGCCATCGCCGCGGCTAGCCACCATGTCCAGGAGGCACGCCACCGTCCACCGCCACCCTCTGTCCAGCCCTCGATCCTTGACAAGCAGTGGACCACCAAGAACACACGCGCCCACTTTGTCTCTGCCATGTACAGAGCACGCCATCTCGCCGCGCTCGACACGCTCGCATAGACCATGCCTCGCCTTAACTGCCCGTGCCTGCGATCAACACTGTCCCAGGAAGCCACCAGACATGCTTGTTCGCCGCAATGCGAACATGAGCGCATGTGCATCGTCAAAAATATCGTCGGTGCTGCTCAGAACACCAACGCGTTCCGACGGAACCACACCGCCCCTTGCCACGCCATCAAGCCGTTGAGCACCGCCAGTAGATCGTGCACCGTTCCCCAGTCTCAGCCATGCCGTTAGCTCGTTGTAACACCGAACCCGACGAGCACCGCCCATGTCGCTCGTTCTCTCTCGCTCGCCTAACAAAGGAGGCCTCCCCCGCTCATTTTATTCACACCAGTTCACTCCCCACCTCTCACTGATCCTTCCCACTTCTTCCCGGATCAAGGCGAGCTCTCCCTCGCCGGAATTTCTCCGGAGCCTGCCGCTATTGGAGGAGAAGGGCGCCGTCGATTGGAGCCACCCTAGGAGGAGCCGCCAGTACCAGGAGAACCGCCATTGTCGACTTCATAGTTCGCCCCGATCGCCGACCATCGCGTAAGCCCGGTGAACCGCCCTATACCCCCACTGGTCGTGCTAGGGTTCGAGCCCGCCATATTTTGTTTGACGAGGACGACGGACATGAGCCGTTGATTCTTAGTTTAATCGTATGGTCATAATCTCCCCGTACCTCTTCGCAACCCCCTGTCTTACTGACGTGTCGGGACACCACTTAACCAGCCCTTGTGCGCTATGCATAGTGGGCCAGCCCAGTTAGATTTCCCGCGTGACCCAGTTAGTTCAAATTAGAATTTTCAATTTAGTTCAAACCCTAGTTCTTTCTGTTGATTCAAAAATCAATTCAGAGAGTTTTACTAAACCAAATAACATGAAACAATTTTTTCTAGAAAGGTATTAAAATTATTAATCCAAGACCGTTGGATTCAAACCATTTGAAATTATAGGTCACCTATAGTAAAAATAACAAGACAGAGATTTTTCTGCATTCAAACATTTTTCAAAATTCAACCATAAATGGTTTTCAGTTGATTCCAACACTCAAAAATCACATTTGACTAGACCTTTCTGAATATATAAAAATATATAGGTTTACTTGCAGTGATAATGGACAAGTAATAAAAGAATGCCCCATAGACATTTCTAGTCACTTTAATTAATTAAAATAATAAGATTAAACACTATTAAATTGTGACACCACTTTAAATCACATTGCCAAGTATTAAAATATGTGGGGATGACATGTGTCAACATGATCCCATGTTTTAACTGGAGAATATTAAATCTTAAGTAGTTTTTCAATGAGTAGAAATTACTTTCCTAAAATAAAATAAATAAGACTAATGCCTTATTTCTTTTGATGATTGTGATGATGCTAGATCATCTAGTGTGAACCTTGTGTTCCAAATAGAAGTAGTTAAGTATTGTTTGGTGATTTTGTACTTCGTATTTATTTATAGACGCTAGTACCGACCAAGGATACGAAGAGGAAGGAGACTACTACTAAGAGGAAGCAGAGGAGAACTTCAACCACTGCACTGCACAAGGAAAGCTTCATAATACAAGTTAACTTAGCAAGCTATCTAATGCATGCTATCTAATGCAAGCTATCTAAGCAAGGTAGAACTTTGCAAGCTAACACTTTCATGATAACTATGCAAACCTAATTCCTTAGGCATATGTGATTATACCCCTTTGATTACACGAAATCCCAGTTTTACTTGCAAGCTTTATTCTTTTATTTCTTTATCAAAGATTTTTTTGTGTTTACTTAGTGACGTGTAAATTTAGCATAAAGAGCATAAAACTTGGCCTAAGTTAGGTAGAACTAGATGTCATCGTGAGGCATGAGATTGGACCTGGAGAAGTAACACTTGATTATCACCCCTCATTAGTGTTTACCCCCATCTTTAGTGGCTAGTGCTAAGAATAAAACTTGATCACTTTAGATGGGAATACTTGGTGAAAATGGTTATGAAAACCTTAGAGTGATGAGTCATTATATTCAAATGTTTTGACATGTGTTGTGAACACCAGATGATTTTGATGATGAAAATTTTGAGGCATGAGACTTAGACCTTTAAAAACTGATGGTTATGTTCGGATGCGATACCATTCCAATTTTACCATACAACCACAATTACCGAAATTGGGTAGGGCTTGACTGGAAGTTTTTATACCTTAGTATGGGTTCCCTTGCCGCCGAGGTTTGAGATGAGGCTACCTCATGATGATTGTCCATCTGTGCCGTTCGCAAGATGACAGATGGTTATCGTTGGGAGGCCAAACTCATAGGATAGGTGCCTATACTAGGGTGTGTAATTGAAAGGTTACGATTGATTATCCGCATACTGAGTATGGTGAATTAGGATTGTTCCTGATGGATGTATGGAATATTGTGGTGAAAGTTATGGAAAGTTGAAGTGGCCATACTGTTCTGTCGTCAGATGTTTTCAAAATTACTTGTGAAATGAATCATGACTTTGACTTAAACAATAGAGTTATGAGAGTGAAAACTAAGTTCCCACTTAGGTGTTATAAAACCTTAAACTAGTTTCTTTACTTCTGAACTCAGCTAGAGATAAACCTATCTTTTTGCAAAACAACTTAGAGCTTAGGATTCCTACTTGAAACCTCTTTACCTGTTAGTGATCGTTTGCAAGTACTTAAAGAGTACTCATGGCTTTGTCCCTGGCTATTCCCATGGCCAGACTATGGGGAGGACTACCAGGATGATGGACAACAGGAAGCCTACGATAACTAGGATCATCTCCCATCGTCAGCATTGCCTGTGACTTTGAAGATGGAGCTTCGCCCACGCTACCGTTATTATAATATTCCGCTGCGTTGATTGTATTAAGACTGGATCATGAGATCCTTTATTTGTAAGACTTGTATTATGGTTTGTAATATATGATGAAATATGGTACCAATCTATTATGTCTCGCAAAAATGGTAACCCTGGGATTGCGATATATGGCATAATTGGCTTCTGGGATTAAAAATCCGGTTGTTGACAAGTTGGTGTCAGAGCCATCCTGACCATAGGAGATCCTAGTTTAGAATGGACGCTTGAATCAAAAACTTAGTTCCAAAACAAAATAAGTGAGTATTTATGAAAATCTATTCTCATTCTTACCCCTTATATTCTTTCATGGAAAATTCATGTCCTTCAAAAATTCTTGCAAACTTACATAAAATTTGACACACTTGATCACTCTACTAACTTACTCATCCTACCTTCTTATAGATGGACGTGAAGTATAGAAAGTTCTATCAGTTGGGAAATGGAGGAGATCTCATCTTTGAGCGTGATTTGGACCAACTCTTGGAACTTCTGGAGCGCCCGCACCCCAAGTTCTTCGGAGACTAGCTCAACGATCATCAAGGAGGAGAATTGAAATGGCTGGTTGTTGCAAGTCTCAGAGGGAAGATTGATGCCCCCACCTCAGAGGGAATCCAGTTCACCTTAAGAGAGAACAACTAGCTAGATGGACTCGTCAGGGCCATGCAGGAAGCTCTTGCCAGTCTGTGTGGGCAAAGCATCAATCAGATCAAGGGCACGCACTTTGATTATTACCCAAGGCGTGATTCTATGGGACAGCCGTTGGAGGTACCACGTCACCCGGAGTTGAAGCATCAAGTGGACCATCTCAGCTTCATGATGTATGACAGGCAGAAGGAGTTGGACAATTCCCGCTCCTACGCCAAACACAACTATGCCATCGCAGTCAAGAAGGACCAGACCATTGCCATGCTTGTGAATGATCGCCAGTCTCGTCGCCGTCAGCTTGACAAGAAGGATCGGATTATTTACCGCCTTTGTCACAAGGTGACAAACTTGGAGGAGACCATCCACGAGCAGGACATGCAACTTTAGGAGATGGAGAATGCAGGGGAAGATATCCGTGGAGACCCTTACTCCTACCTCAGTGATGATGATGACTTCCTGGAGGATCAAGCCATGGACTTCCACACCAATGACGATGACTCCGCCTTCATTGATGATTATGATGATGAAGACACCAATTCCGAGGAGTAGTCGCACTTGAGCACTAGCGTTAGTGAAGTTATATCCGGCCCCATTGTATTGTAGTTTCATAGAATGGTTCCTAAAGCCATCTGTTTCCTTGTTGTGGTGTGTGTTTGTAATGTGTGCTATGAATGAATGAAAAGCAAGTTGCGAGTTAGCAAAACCTGAGTCAAACTTTAAAAACTTTTGAAAAACAAACCCCGAACCTTAGAAATTTCCCTACTTTCTCATGATATATCTCAATATTCAGATGCCTCGCGGAGGAAGCAGTTCATCCCCGGACCCAATGTTGCAAATCTTGCAAATGTTGTTTTCAGACCGCAAAGCTGAAAGAGACGAACGTCAAGCCAACCTAGCCACCCTTCAATACATAGCTCAGATGGCCAACAACAACCAAGGCCATGGAAACCAGGACAACCATGGATCCAAGCTCAAGAACTTTTAGAACACCAATCCACCCATCTTTAGTAAGTCTGAAGAGCCATTAGATGTTGATGACTGGCTGCAGACAATGGATAAAAACATGGAAATAGCAGGAGTGGAGGCCAATGAGAAAGTACTGTTCGCCACCCACTATCTGGCAGGAGATGCAAGAGCTTGGTGGAACACATTCGCGCCATGAATGGAGGACAAATGATGACTTGGGATGAATTCAAACTCAAGTTCAGCCGAACCCATGTGCCACCGGGTTTAATCAAGAGGATGGGAGATGAATTTAGAGAATTGAAGCTAGGGAGAATGACAGTAGTTGAGTACCATGAAAAATTTCTTTCATTAGCTAGATATGCACCAGATGAGATTGACACTGAAGCCAAGAAGAAGGAGAGATTCTTGAATGGTCTGCATGATGAGATGCAGACAGTGTTAGTCAATATTCAATTTGCTGACATTGAAGCCTTGTGGACTCTGCCATTCAGATGGAAGGCAAGATCAACCAAGCCAATGAGAACCGCACGCGTCGAATGATGCATCAACCAGGAACCCACCATACCCCAAAGTATCGCCCCAACCCATCTACAGGATTTTCCCCAAGAAGCAATAAACCCCCGATGAACCACACAACCTATCCCAACCGTGGAGAAGGAAATGACAACAACAACCCCGACAACTCCAACAATTTAAACCATGCACTGCCCAAGTTAAACAACAACAATGTCGCCAACAACACCGATACTACCCCAAGGACTGGAAGCAATGCCGTGCCTGTTGCAGGAAAGGACAAGTCGCAGGTGACTTGTTATGAATGTGGAACCAAGGGTTACTATCCAATGAGTGCCCCAATAAGCTTGCAGAAGCCCCCAATGTGAATGGCCCAGCTCAGCAACAACGTCATGTTTAGCCTAGAAGAAGATTTTCCCCGGGGAATTCGCTCAACCGCAACGGCTGTCTATTTCTCATGAATGTTGAAGAAGCACAAGAAGCGCCAGACGTTGTCCTGGGTATGTTTTCTATTAACTCGGTACTTGCAAGAGTGTTGTTTGATTCTGAAGTATCACACTCGTTTGTTACAGAAGAATTTGCATGCACTAGTAAGATTCAACCAACAAAACTGAAGCATGTTATGATAGTTCAAATACCTAGTTTAACTACCAAAGCTAGACAAATTTGCAAGGCCGTACCTATCAGAATCCATGGCATAGATTTTTATGCTAATCTAATAGTATTTGGAACCATAGGTTTGGAAGTAGTACTAGTAATGGATTGGATGTGGAAACATGAAGGATTAATCGACCCTGCCAAGAAAGCCATAACCGTGACCGGTACCACTGGAGTATCAGTAGAGCCTGTATCTGAAACCTTGCCCCGTTAATTGAAGTGCAACAAGAGTCTATCCCAACGAACCATTGACCAAGTCAGAGTAGTCTGTGAATACCCCAATGTATTTCCAGATGTGTTTCCCTGTATGCCCCCAGATCGGGATATCGAGTTTATCATTGATCTAATCCCTGGAACTGAACCCATAGATCAGAGACCCTATAGTATAAACCCATCTAAATTAGTGGAGCTGAAGAAGCAAATGGATGATATGTTGGAGATAGGACTGATTCAACCAAGTGCGTCGCCATGGAGATCACCTGTCTTATTTGTGGACAATAAATATGGAGGTAACCGTTTGTGTACGGATTATCAGAAGCTGAATGATGTCACCATTAAGAATAAGTATCCACTGCCGAAGATAGAAGATCTGTTTGAAAAGTTCACCGGTGCCAAAGTGTTCTCTAAGATTGATCTTAGAACTGGTTATCATCAACTCAAGATTCGCGAAGAGGATATTCCAAAGACAGCCTCTACCACTAGATATGGACTGTATGAGTACACTGTCATGTCTTTTGGATTAAACAATGCCCCCGCTTATTTCATGAACCTCATGAATAATATTTTTATGGACTTACTGGATAAGTTTGTCGTTGTTTTCATCGATGACATCCTGACCTATTCCAAATCAGAAGAAGAACATGAGTTACACCTAAGGACCATCCTTGGAACCCTTAGGGAGCATCAGTTGTATGCCAAGTTTAGCAAATGTGAATTCCGGTTACCGGAAGTAGGATTCCTCGGACATATCGTGTCAGTCGGAGGAATTCCTGTTGACCCCGCCAAGGTTAAGGATGTTGAAGAATGGCAAGCCCCAACCACTCAAACCCAAGTTCATGCATTTCTCCGATTAGTGGGATATTACCGCAAGTTCGTAGAAGGATTCTCGAGCATCGCAAGACCCATGACCTAGTTGTTGAAGAAAGATAAGAATTTTGAATCGACGGCCAAATGTGAAGCAATTTTTCAAGACCTTAAGAAGATATTGATCTCAGTACCAATCTTGATCATGCCGGATATCACGATGACTTTTGATGTGTATTGTGACGCATCCAAGATCGGTCTCGGATGTGTGTTGATGCAATAAGGAAAATTCATATCATATCTATCCCGACAACTGAAGCAACATAATCAGAATTACCCTACCCATGACCTTGAACTAGCAGTCGTAGTTTTAGCCTTGAAGACTGTCACATCCCAAGATTTTCCAAATCTTGTAATGTGAAAAATAAATGAATAAAATAAAACTTTGTTGATTTTCAGGGCCAGAAGAAACTTTTGAATCCAATTGGGAATCTTCAAACCTATTTTGAACAAATAAATCCTAAAGGGATTAAAAAGATAAATATTTAATAAAGGAAAAATAAAAATATTTTATTACTACTTTGAAATCTTTTTATAAAAGGATTTGTTTCTCAAAATGAATAGAAATATTTTTATTTTATAAAGCCAAATTAAACCTTGGCCAAGACTTTGAAACAAAAAGTTTTGCTTTGATTAAAATAGTAGAGGTTTATTTAAAATAAAATAAAAGGGACTTAAATATCCAAGTTTTTATTAATAAAAGTTTTACTATTTCTAAACCATCAAAACTTGTGTTTAAAATAAGTTTTCCAAGTGTTTATAATTTCCAAATAAAACCTACTAAATGGTTTTGGTACTATTTTAGTTTTCAAAATAAAGATTTCAATAAAACAAATCCTATTTGAATTAAATGAATAAGGTCTATTCATTTAATTAGTATTGGACCCTAAAAATAAAATGTTATTTTATTTTAAATAAGTATTTCAAGATCTTATATTTTCAAATAAAACCTACTGATTTGGTTTTGAAAGTGTTTGGATTTCAAATGAGGATTTTATTAAATAAATCAAACCCTATTTGATTAAATAAATAAAGGTCCATTTCATTTAATTATTAATGGACCCTATAGCAAAAATGTTATTTTGTTTTAAACAAGTTTTCCAAGTATTCTTTATATTCCTAAATAAAACCTACTGTTTTGGTTTTGAAAATAATTAAATTCCAAAAGGAGTATTTAAATAAAGCAAGTCCTATTTGATTTAATAACAAAGGTCCATTTATTTAATTAATAATGGGCCCTATTATTAAAACTATTATTTTGATTTTGGATTTTGGTTCATGTTACTGAACAGAACTAATTTCAAAATTACAAAGATTGGTGTTGTTTGAATTGATTTGGTTGATGTTTGTTTGTTTGAAATTCAAAACAGGAACTAAATTCAGAAAAAGAAAAGGATTTAGAATAAGAAAAAAAAATGAATTTAGGCCGACCCAACCCAGCAGCCCACTAAGGCCCAGCAAACCAGCCCAGTTTTCCTCCCCGAAGAAAACGATTCGCACTCAGTGTCTGACCCGCAGAGAGAATGACTGGTGGACCTCCCCCTCATTTCTTTTTCCACTTCCAGGTAGACCCCACCTCCCTGTTCATCGTCCACACCCCGCGCGACCTCTTCTTCCCCCCCTCGTCGCCGTTTCCTGCAGAGATTCTGCGGCCTTAATTCGCCATAATGCAGCCACCATTACTCGCCTTGACCATGCTCGATAAAACGCCTGCGTCTTCTCCTCCTTTCCCCTCTGTCACCACACCTCGACTCGCCCTTAGGCTGCTGAATTTTGCCAGAGACCATCCTCTGTTCCGACGACACCTCGGTGACGATTCCGGCCAAATTTCACCACCACTTGCCTCCCTGAGCACCCTAGGAGCTTCCCCACTTCCAGACACATCTCCCCGTACCACCCATTCGACCGCGGCCGCCCCAGAGCGTCGGCTACGACAAGCTCTGAACGACGCCGCCGTCTGCAACCTCTCCGACGACCTCCCCTGGTAAACGCTGACCGCCCCGAGCCTCCTCGTTCACGCTCCCTCACTTGCCTCGGTCTTGCGCAACTAACCCTGACCTCTGTTTGTCTTTTCGTGACCAGTAGCCTCGTCTTCGACCACGGACAGAGCCATCCGACGCCGTTCCCAACTCCGGCGAGAGATTCCACCTGACCCCATGCGCCCCTCGATGGACGAGCCACACGTTGAGAATCAGCACGACGCCACGAACACGGTGAGCTTACTCCCTCCCTGTTTCGCTTCCTGCCTCGCCAGCGCCGCCGCCAACTGGCCGCTTCGCCGCTCTCCGTTAACATTTCGCCGCCAGTCCTTGGCCAGGCAGCAACAGCCGTCCGATATCGATCGGGTGGATGTGATAGAATCACTTAATAGCGAAGGGGTATGCGCTCAGTATCGCACGATCTGACTTGATCCAACACGCCAGAGCAGTCGATCCACGCGAAACGTTTTCGACGAATAGGAGTCCGACGCGTGTCACTGGTTTGAGTTAAAACAGATTTTTGAATTAGATTTAATTGCAAACTTGAAACCTTTGTAACTTTTAAACCACACGTCCAAAAATTGCAAATTTGGTATCGTTGGAATCAGTAGAACAAACCCTAGCCAACCATGCCCTTAGTTTAGCAAATAGTATATGTTAGCTTGTTTGAATTTGCAGAAACATTTGTATGCTTGATAAGGATGTAAAAATTGTTTAAAAATGAATTTGGGGTTAAAATCTTTTGCAATTGGATTGCTTTGAACCTACTGACCCTAGGAAACACTTCGTGGATTCAAAAATGTATTTGGTAAAACAAAATAAATATTCTTTGATTTAAAACCATTTCTAGTCAAATAGAAATGTAGATTATTTATTGAAAATGATTTTGGAAGGAAAACCTTTGGGAAATGGTTTGTTGTAAACTCACTGACCCTAGGAACCAACCCATAGTTTGTAAAATGGATTTGGTAAAGTTTAGGATGGAAAACTTGATTTAGTCATTTCTAGCCAAATGAAAATAATGGTTTTTGTTATGAAAATGATTTTGAGTAAAAAACTTTGGGGAAATGGTTTAGACCAAACCTATTGACCGAAAACACCAAGTTTTGCAATAGCAACTCATTTGGTGAAAAACATAAAGTTTTGCTTTGATAAAAATAATTTTCACCACATAAAATAATGTTTAGATTTAAAAATGGTTCATGGACCAAAACCCTTTTGCAAATGACTTTGTCACTTTGGAAAATGACCACTTTTGACTTTACAAAGTCTAGAAGCCTAGTGGAGACCCCCTTTGCAATTAGAACCATCTTTTGCATGCTTGCATGCATTACTTTGACTTTGTCATTTTATGTGTTGTTTTGCTTGATTGGTAGATTGAGTTTGTGCCTTGTTTGATTGGATTGTAGTGACTTGAAGAGTGTGATTATTGCAAGGACAAGGAGTGAACCCATACTCTACCAAAAAGGCAAGTGATGCTTCATACTTCTTATCCCATTACTTTCACTATGCATTAGTGATTTTCTCTAAGTAAAACTTGCATAAATTTTGCTAAGTATGAACCTTGCTATAGGAAAACCTTGTAGATGAATCCTTAGTAGGATTTTCCTAAGTTAAGATTCCTACTACTATCAAGCTTAGCCTAGCTAATAGAAAACATGGGTGGAAAATATATTCACACTATGGAAAAATCTCTAAGTCTGAGGACTTATGTTTTTGTTTAATAAAACAACTAAGTTAATGAATCACCTGGGTGGAATGGAAGGATTGGTTTATGTTGAGTGGTTACACAAGGCCATGGACTTGGCTTGTGTATCTCACTTGTGGTATGCCACCCAGGAACAAAGAGATTTGAGATGTCAAATGTTGAGAAGCTTCAAGTGCAACCACTTTGCAATATGGGCTCTGCCATGATCATATAGGTTGCAAGAACTTGGCCATATGGACAGAGGGTGGTAGTGTTTGATAGGTTGGAACGCGTCCATTTTGGTCTAAGGGAAGGCTTCTGAAAGATCTTGTCTTGGGAAACCAAGTCTGGTGGGGAAAGTGCACCACCTCCGCAGAGTGTAAAATCTAAGTACTTAGCCATGTCCCTGGTAAAGGACAATTTGAGCATCAAGACATGGAAGCAATCAAGAATCTCATCATTCAAATTTCTAAGTTAAAATCTTGTGGTTGAACAAGGGTTGTTTGAAATCTTCAATCTTTGATTGAGAGATGCCTTGGTTAAGGATCTTCAAATCTTTGATTGAGAAAAATGATTTTGCCAAGAAAAACTTAGTATTTTCAAAATGATAAGGAAAATCTATTTTGAGCAATGCAAGCCTCAACTCCACTTAGCCAAATGCATATAGATGATAGATTCCACTAAACTACCATAGTATCACTTGCCAGTACAATTCAAATGTATTGACCCTTGTGGCTGTAACTTATAATGTTGCAGGTTTGATTGATTTTAGTGAAGATTGATTGATTAGGATTACAAAGTCTACAACCAACATCTGTCTGTGGCACTTTTGAAGATGAAGGACCCATGACTATAGATATTCCGCTGCAATGTAATGTAATAGCCAAATGAGTTATGTATGATGTAATAAAATTATGTTATTCCTGGTTATAAAGTTATATTATGACCTTTGTTTCTTGATATTACATCTAAACTGTGGATGCTAGCTATTGATCCAGGGACTAGGTTGTAAACACAGGGGCCTCTATCTTATTGAAGATTGGAACCTCTACAGATGGTATCAGAGCATTGTGTTGCCTGTAGGATTTGTAAACCCTAGGATTGGACAAAAAACCCTTAGAAAATAGGAGTTGTCTTATTCCAAAAACTTATTTACAAAAACACTTGTAAACTCTTTCCTCAACCATTTTGGTTTCAACTCTACATCTCTTCTATTTCAACTGATGGAAAAAAACCTACCCCATGACCAAAGACTTCACCATGTGCAAAGGACTACTTCAACTCTAATGACTTCAACATCTTCAACTCTAACGACTTCAACATCTTAAGCATATTCACCAAGGACTTCCAACTTAGATACCACTAAGGACTACAAGTGAGACAAGGAAATCTTGCTCAAAATTTAGAGACTGAGGGAATGCAAAAGTTAGAAGGAGCCTACATCATTGAAGTATTGTAACCAAGAGCTTTTCTCAAGGAAACCATGATCTCATACAAGAAGAATCATAAAGGAAGGAAAGAACACAAGTGAACCATATAGATGGACCACCAAATTTTAGTTAAGTCAAACCCACCAACTTATGTGGTGTAACAAAATTTTTTTGTTGCCTAAAAATGTGCTTGAACTTTGTTGTTTGAGTGAAATGTTTGTTTGTGATTGCTTGCACATTGCTTGTGTGAATTGTGATGTGTGTGATTAGGATCGACTCCTTAGAAATATTTTGCCTATTCTAATCCCTACCCAACCCAAACAGATGACTACTCCAAGAGACTCCAACATCAAGGTTGATAACAACAACAACAACCAAGAGGACAACATGAAAGAACTTATAGCAACCCAAAACCAGTTGAACCAAGAGACAACTCAGCTTTTAGCCAACAACAATGGACTAGACCCAGCCATACAAAGGATTTTGAAACTTCAATCCCAATTGTTGCAAGGATTGGTTACTCAAATGATCAACATGGGAGAAAACTTTTCCCAAAAAGCTAATAACAACAAGGATGACAAAGATGTTAATCTAGAAGGAACCCAAGTTAGCAATACTTGTGGAGACAAGGATCATGCATCCAAGGAGCATGAAGATCAATACCCCAAGAAGAGAGAAAGACCTCCCACCTATGAAGAACATGAACTAGAAGAACTCCTAGCTTTGGAGAGACCCAAAAAGAAGAAGAAAGACATAAGCCAGTTGCAATGCTACAATTGCAAAGAGATGGGACACTATGCCAATGAATGCCCAGAAAAGAAGAAGAACCAAAGCAACAAACAAGAGGCAGTGATACAAAAGGAAAAGAAAGATATCAGCCAAGTGATGTGTTTCAAATGCAAGGAACTAGGCCACTATGCAAGCAATTGTCCAGAAAAGATGAAGAACAAGTTAAACAAGTCTATGAAGGATCTCAAACTTGGTCCATGAGTCAAGCATGGAAACAAAGGACTCAATGCAAATGTTTGCTTAGAGAAGTTTTCCCAGGATCCCAAGAAGGACAATTTGTAATTTTTGTTTGAAAATTTTTAAGGGTGGTAGTACCCTAGTCGTTTTGAACCTGCCTGTAACCCTATCCTTCCCAAATCTCGGGACGAGATTTATTTTAAGGGTGGTAGCCTGTCACATCCCAAGATTTTCCAAATCTTGTAATGTGAAAAATAAATGAATAAAATAAAACTTTGTTGATTTTCAGGGCCAGAAGAAACTTTTGAATCCAATTGGGAATCTTCAAACCTATTTTGAACAAATAAATCCTAAAGGGATTAAAAAGATAAATATTTAATAAAGGAAAAATAAAAATATTTTATTACTACTTTGAAATCTTTTTATAAAAGGATTTGGTTCTCAAAATGAAAAGAAATATTTTTATTTTATAAAGCCAAATTAAACCTTGGCCAAGACTTTGAAACAAAAAGTTTTGCTTTGATTAAAATAGTAGAGGTTTATTTAAAATAAAATAAAAGGGACTTAAATATCCAAGTTTTTATTAATAAAAGTTTTACTATTTCTAAACCATCAAAACTTGTGTTTAAAATAAGTTTTCCAAGTGTTTATAATTTCCAAATAAAACCTACTGAATGGTTTTGGTACTATTTTAGTTTTCAAAATAAAGATTTCAATAAAACAAATCCTATTTGAATTAAATTAATAAGGTCTATTCATTTAATTAGTATTGGACCCTAAAAATAAAATGTTATTTTATTTTAAACAAGTATTTCAAGTATCTTATATTTTCAAATAAAACCTACTGATTTGGTTTTGAAAGTGTTTGGATTTCAAATGAGGATTTTATTAAATAAATCAAACTCTATTTGATTAAATAAATAAAGGTCCATTTCATTTAATTATTAATGGACCCTATAGCAAAAATGTTATTTTGTTTTAAACAAGTTTTCCAAGTATTCTTTATATTCCTAAATAAAATCTACTGTTTTGGTTTTGAAAATAATTAAATTCCAAAAGGAGTATTTAAATAAAGCAAGTCCTATTTGATTTAATAACAAAGGTCCATTTATTTAATTAATAATGGGCCCTATTATTAAAACTATTATTTTGATTTTGGATTTTGGTTCATGTTACTGAAAAGAACTAATTTCAAAATTACAAAGATTGGTGTTGTTTGAATTGATTTGGTTGATGTTTGTTTGTTTGAAATTCAAAACAGAAACTAAATTCAGAAAAAGAAAAGGATTCAGAATAAGAAAAAAAATGAATTTAGGCTGACCCAACCCAGCAGCCCACTAAGGCCCAGCAAACCAGCCCAGTTTTCCTCCCCGAAGAAAACGATTCGCACTCAGTGTCTGACCCGCAGAGAGAATGACTGGTGGACCTCCCCCTCATTTATTTTTCCACTGCCAGGTAGACCCCACCTCCCTGTTCATCGTCCACACCCCGCGCGACCTCTTCTTCCCCCCCTCGTCGCCGTTTCCTGCAGAGATTCCGCGGCCTTAATTCTCCATAATCCAGCCACCATTACTCGCCTTGACCATGCTCGATAAAACGCCTGCGTCTTCTCCTCCTCTGTCACCACACCTCGACTCGCCCTCAGGCTGCTGAATTTTGCCAGAGACCATCCTCTGTTCCGACGACACCTCGGTGACGATTCCGGCCAAATTTCACCACCACTTGCCTCCCTGAGCACCCTAGCAGCTTCCCCACTTCCAGACACATCTCCACGTACCACCCATTCGACCGCGGCCGCCCCAGAGCGTCGGCTACGACAAGCTCTGAACGACGCCGCCGTCTGCAACCTCTCCGACGACCTCCCCTGGTAAACGCTGACCGCCCCGAGCCTCCTCGTTCACGCTCCCTCACTCGCCTCGGTCTTGCGCAACTAACCCTGACCTCTGTTTGTCTTTTCATGACTAGTAGCCTCGTCTTCGACCACGGACAGAGCCGTCCGACGCCGTTCCCAACTCCGGCGAGAGATTCCACCTGACCCCGCGCGCCCCTCGGCGGACGAGCCACACGTTGAGAATCAGCTCGACGCCACGAACACGGTGAGCTTACTCCCTCCCTGTTTCGCTTCCTGCCTCGCTAGCGCCGCCGCCAACTGGCCACTCCGCCGCTCGCCGTTAACATTTCGCCGCCAGTCCTTGGCCAGGCAGCAGCAGCCGTCCGATATCGATCGGGTGGATGTGATAGAATCACTTAATAGCGAAGGGGTATGCGCTCAGTACCGCACAATCTGACTTGATCCAACGCGCCAGAGCAGTCGATCCACGCGAAACGTTTTCGACGAATAGGAGTCCGACGCGTGTCACTGGTTTGAGTTAAAAAAGATTTTTGAATCAGATTTAATTGCAAACTTGAAACCTTTGTAACTTTTAAACCACACGTCCAAAAATTGCAAATTTGGTATCGTTGGAATCAGTAGAACAAACCCTAGCCAACCATGCCCTTAGTTTAGCAAATAGTATCTGTTAGCTTGTTGGAATTTGCATTGTATGCTTGATAAGGATGTAAAAATTGTTTAAAAATGAATTTGGGGCTAAAATATTTTGCAATTGGATTGCTTTGAACCTACTGACCCTAGGAAACACTTCGTGGATTCAAAAATGTATTTGGTAAAACAAAATAAAGATTCTTTGATTTAAAACCATTTCTAGTCAAATAGAAATGTAGATTATTTATTGAAAATGATTTTGGAAGGAAAACCTTTGGGAAATGGTTTGTTGTAAACTCACTGACCCTAGGAACCAACCCATAGTTTGTAAAATGGATTTGGTAAAGTTTAGAATGGAAAACTTGATTTAGTCATTTCTAGCCAAATGAAAATAATGGTTTTTGTTATGAAAATGATTTTGAGTAAAAAACTTTGGGGAAATGGTTTAGACCAAACCTACTGACCCAAAACACCAAGTTTTGCAATAGCAACTCATTTGGTGAAAAACATAAAGTTTTGCTTTGATAAAAATAATTTTCACCACATAAAATAATGTTTAGATTTAAAAATGGTTCATGGACCAAAACCCTTTTGCAAATGACTTTGTCACTTTGGAAAATGACCACTTTTGACTTTACAAAGTCTAGAAGCCTAGTGGAGACCCCCTTTGCAATTAGAACCATCTTTTGCATGCTTGCATGCATTACTTTGACTTTGTCATTTTATGTGTTGTTTTGCTTGATTGGTAGATTGAGTTTGTGCCTTGTTTGATTGGATTGTAGTGACTTGAAGAGTGTGATTATTGCAAGGACAAGGAGTGAACCCATACTCTACCAAAAAGGCAAGTGATGCTTCATACTTTTTATCCCATTACTTTCACTATCCCAACATCTGGGGCACATATCTCACAGCCCATCTCAAATTTCCCCCGGCTCTTTTATGGCCGTGGCATAATCCATTAGCTAATCTTGCGGCTTCATACTTCCATTGTAAGTTTTCGTGCCTCTTGCTAACTGAAAGTTCAGCACGGGCGGTTCTCCCATAATCCGAGGTCCAAAGCATGCTGGACCAGGCGGACCCTGTACTTCCAACAGCTCGAAGCGATACAATCTGTCTAGCTTTAATCTTGCGTCTATTGACGACAAGTTTCTATAGATGATCGTCTCCTGCATTCCATAACGATTTTACCCACCATGCTCTACATTCTCCATCTCCGAGTAACCATCATTGTATTTGGTATTTTCTTGATTATGCAGAGCTTGTCTTGCTTCTCGCTCTTGCCGAGGTTCATGCCTCGGCTGATGATCTTGCGGAAGGTACCTCCTTCCCTCTGCTGGGTTATTATTCTCGAGGTTTACGCGGCCGGGGTTTCTATCACTGCTGTTACCTCGGCTTCCATTGCCTCTATTTTCATTGACCTTCCTGGCCACTGCCGGGTCATATGGGACAATCTGCTTATTTCTCTTTCCCGAAGTTACTGCTTTGTCTTTCCGCGTATTGTTTCCGGGCGAGGATGCCGCTGCTGTGGATAATGCGGGGGCAGCCCCTGCCGAATGAACCATGCGGGAAGCTCCCGGTTTTGCCGGGATAGGCCTAAGCATCTCCTCATTCTGCTGGTTCGTGATGCGTACCAGCTCGTTTACCCTTTCTTGCTGCTTTTGCTGGGCTTCCCCGGTTAGTCCTTCCAATTCTAGGGCTGCCGCATTTGCTGCCCTGAGGTTCTTTGTCGGGGTACTATACCTCGGTAGACCTGGGTCAACTGAATCATCTGGTTGAGCCTCATGCTCTATAACATCCCAAAAATCATGTTTTCAAAGTTTGCACATCATTCATACATTCCTACTCATCTTAGGATCTTTTCCTCAAAAATCAGAAACTTGTGATCTATCATTTTATGTAAGAAAGGCTTTGACCCAATGCTACTATCTAGTATGAGATTATTTTTTTTAAACCATAGATATTTGATCCTAAGTTTGCTTGATAATTTCCAAAGATGGGACAAAGTTTTCAAAATAAAGAATGAATTTAAAACCATTTTTATACCTTTATTAAGCAATGGTAAAGGCACTGTTTTCTTTTAAAATTTCAAATGACCAAAGTAAGTTTGAGTGGAAAACAATGCTAAATGATCAATTAATAGCTGGATCCATCCTACAAAAATCTAGAACAATTTTGAATTCAATTTGGTTTGAAACTCATTTGAATTTGGTTCCTGGAAATTCAAACAGAAAAAGAAAAAGGTTAAAGAATAAGAAATGGGCCGGCGCCACCCTTTTGGCCCAGTAGCCAAAACAGCCCACCCAGGGTTTCCCTTCTCCCTTTGTTTCTCACCGCAGCCGCACGCACCCACTCGCTGATAGACCGACCCCACATGCCCCGTCATCGTCGTCCCCAAACCCCGCCCATGACCTGGCCTCGCCGTTTCCTCCTCCTCCTTCACTATCATGTTTTAAATCGATTAAATGTCATTTATTGCGTGCTTAATCCTCTCCCCCGCTCGGCTACTTAATCCCCTCCCCCTCGCGGCCATTTCCCCCATCATAGCCAGCCAGAAGCGCCGCAGCACCGAGAAGCTCTGGAGACTGATTCTGGTGAGTTCCGAGCGCCCCTCGCCTTTTGCTTGACCCTGTCAAGTTCGCCATGTCTCTGTGCTTCTCCTAATGTCTTTGGTTTGCTCGCGCATGACCCAGGTCGCCGTCCCCGACCACCTCAGTAAGCGACAGAGCCGCCGCCTAACTCCGGTGAATGATTTGGGTAAAACCCGACCACCCCTTGCCTTCTCTCTGACCCTATCATGACCGCCAGATCGTTCTGCACACCCTGACGTCTTTGGTTTGTGTTAGGGTGGTCCATATCGTCGGCAACGTCGTCGTCTGCAAGAACCCGATGTCGCCCGCAACTCCGACGAGCCCCAGCGACCTCCACAGCACGCCCCCGTCCACACCAGCGAGTCGTTGAGCATCAGCGCGACCTCGCGAGTCTGGTAAGCATCTCGACCAACCCCAGCCCCCTCCGTAGCCACCAGAACACCGCTGGTAGTGCGCCTCCATCGCGCTGCCGTCGCTAGCGCCGCCCATCCATGGTCGCGTGCTCGACAGCCGTCAGATCTGAATCCAGTGCGCAGGATTAAATCACTTTGCTAAGCGGTATGATTTGATCTGGGCCGTGTGCAGTTTGTTGGATCCAACGGCCAGCGAGCGTGATCCAGCGTGAACCGGTACCGTCTAATCAGGAGCTGCCGTGTGGCTTGTGTCTAGATCTAAAAACAGAATTTAGATCTATTAGATGTTCAAACGTGCAAAATTCATAACTTTTGATCCACACGTTCAAATTTTGCAAATTTTATATCATTGGAATCAAGAGAAAGAGTTCTATCCAACCATGCAATTTGTTTAATGAATTGCTTCAGTAAAATTGGTTATTTTTGCAGAGACATTTATAGGCTTATTTTGAGTATAGAAATTATTTGAAAAATGATTTAAAGACTAAATAAAGCTTATTTAGTGTGTATTTGTCTTGTTTGTGATTCAGTACTGTATACTTGTATTGTTTGGTGTAGAAAATCATCACATGGCATTTGCATGCATACATATATTTTTGCTTGTATATTTTGATATGTGAATTTGGTGCTATTATTTTATGTGTAGATTTTGGTGCTAATAGTGGTTGTGGTTATGAAGATTGTTGCTACTCCCACAACTACCAAGGCAAGTGGTGCTTCATATATTTTTGTCCCAATATTTTTACCTATGCATTAGAATTATTTGGTATAGGGTTTGCATGAATATTTTGCTAAGTATCTATATGCTATGCTTGGGAAATCCTAGTCGTTGTAAAATTGTTAGAATTTCCTCTAAGTTAAGATACTTGCTATTTCCATGCTTAGCCTAGCTAGTAGTAACCAAGGGTGGATTACATATTCATGCTATGCGAAATATTTCTGAGTCCTTGACTTATGTTTTGCTTAATAAAACGACTAAGTGAATGGGTGGAATGGAAAGAATGGTTTATTTTGATTGGTTACACAAGGCCCATTTCTATGGTTTACCTTGTGTATCTCACTTGTGTATTGCCACCAAGGAACAAAGGGATTTGAGATGCCAAATGTTAAGAAGCTTCTAGTGCAGCCACATGGCATTATGGGCTCTGTCTGGATCATATAGGTTGCAATAACTTAGCCATTTGGACAGTTGGTTGTAGTGGAATGATAGGTTGGAATGCGTCCATTTGGTCTAGGGGAAGGCTTCTGAAAGGTCCTGTCTTGGTGAAAATCAAGTCTTGTGGGGAAAGTACACAACCTCTGCAGATGGAAGAATCTAAGTACTTAGCTATGTCCCTGGTATTGGACAATTTGAGCATCAAGACATGGAAGCTATCAAGAATCTCCTCATCCCAATTTTCTAAGTTAAAACTTGTGGTCGAACAAGGGTGAAGGTTCACCAATTTCTATTGGTGGTTCCTTGGGAATGTTTTTACCAAACAAAAACTTAGTGTTTTCAACTGATAGGTAAAACCTATTTTGAGCAAAGCAAGCCTAAGCTACACTTAGCCAAATTCATGTAGTAACTAGATGTTAATATTCTACTAAGGTATCACTTGCCAATACTATTCCAATGTATTGACCCACTGTGGTTGTAACTTGTGATGTTGCAGGTTACTCTGATGATCATTAGGGGTTATGAGTCTACACTCAACATGCTTGCATGTGGCACATGAAGATGAAGACTTCTATTTATATATTGTTAAGTTAAACTCTTGTACTAGCCTATGGCTATGGAGTTGTAAAAGACTATGTTATCTCTGGAATGATGATGTAATAATGACCTTTGTTTCTTTGTACTTCATCTTAAACTGTGGATGCTAGATTGATCCAGGGACTAGCATTGCAATCACAGGGATCTTTACCTTTATAAAGGTGGGATCTTACTGATGGTATCAGAGCACTATGTTGCCTATAGGATTATGACCGTAGGATTGGATTAGAAAACACTAAGGAAAAAATTTCAACAATTTCCACACTTGTCTTTTCTTCTCGTCAACTTCTCTAATCTTCTTTCTCATCTCTATTTGTATATGAACTCCATCAATGAAGCCGTGAGGAAGGGACCACTCATGACCATGACCTTGGAGTGTGAGAAAGAATTCCCCAAGGCCCTCGAGGACCTCATGGTTGCCATGGGGATACATGGTGCAGCTGTGTACAAAGGTTTCCCCGTGATGGATGAAGGAGTGGAGTACTGGTGGGTGCAACTTCACTTCTACAAAAACAAGGAAGACAACCACAAGGAATCAGGATTCTGCATGGTCACCAACTCAGTAATGCACACCACATTCTTTGACTCTGCAAGAGATGCAGCTTGGAACGCCATCAAGGAGCTTGGTGATAGACTCAAGTGTAGAATGCTCAACACTCAAAATGACCTTAGAGAAGAAAAGAAGCATACCCAAGAGTTAGAGGCTACCAACCAACAACTAAGGGGAGACATCATAGACTTAATTTGGGAATCTTGTGAACAGGATAGACAGATGGCTACTAAGGATGCTTTGATAGCTATTTTGTCTAGTGAGTGAGAGTCGTAACGTACTTTGTTAGTTGGACCACCACACTTATCGTTTTATTTCCAAAAAAAATTATCTAAGTTATGTTGAACCTTGGATGCTTGTAATGGATTTATGTATGCCATGACATGTGTGATTGTTGCCAAAGATATGCTTGTGATACTTTGTATTGTGATTTTTTTTTCTATTGATGTTGATTCTAACATTTCTCTATCTTATAAAATAGATGCCTAATGTTACTATCAGCATGGCTGAAGAGTTCAAGGGAACTCGTTTTGGCACTCGCCTTATTGAGCCCACTAGTGTGCTCAACCTTCCGCTCCCTAGCATCATGATGCTTCCCCTCACCAAGTTTGAGAGGAAGGACCTTTGGGGCTTCAAGGTTACTCAGCCAGGACGCCAGACTGAGCCAACCATGGAGGCTATCACTTTCAATCTAATGCATGACGACAAGGAGAGAGGCTTGGGTGTAGTCATGCAGGATTTACTTGGGTGTCTGGTAGGGAGGCACTCCAGAGAGCTTAGAGGTCTTTACTTTCACGCCTTCGGAAGACGCGACGAGGAGGGTGAGGCTATTGAGTTCGAGGATGCTGCTAGAGAGACGGCGGAGCCGATTCGTCTGTACCTTCAGGACCTAGAGGTTCTTATTAGGCACCTAGATACAGAGAGGACCAACGTCATGCTTAGCAATGATGAGCTCTAGGTGCAGCTTCGTGAGAAGGACAAGCTCTTCGCGGAGCAAGACGAGATAGGCAAGGAAATGGAGGCCAAGTTTGAGAGTCCAAGACCGGAACAAGAAAATCCAGGAGATGAAGGAAGATCTAGAGACCAAGGACTTCGAGCTCGAGCATCAGCAGGGTGTGATTGAGAGACTTCGCGCACAGAAGAGGGCTCTTAGGGCCAAGATAGAGGCCTTGACTACCAATGTCGAGGAATACAAGACCGCTATGGAGAATGCAGGTCTTACACTTGTTGATGAGGAGGTTGATGCAGAGGAGTAGTGATGACTACTCATTTATCTTTCATTTACCATGCTTATGATTATTGAGTCGCAATGACCATCCAACATGTGGATGGCTTGCGATGGTGTGTTTGCTTTTTCAAACTTGTTGTTTATGTCGTTGAACTTTATGTTTTTTTTATGCTTGTTTTGGTGATTGTCTATGTGATGTATTATGCATGTTAAGCATCTATGGGTATCTCATTCTTATCCTTATGAAAACCACATATGCCTCCTCGACGTGCCAACCCCAACCCAAACAACAACAATGTCACCCCCGAGATGCAGCAGCTGATGATAGCACATGCACAACTGATGCAGATGATGACCACTTTTATGCAGAATCAGAATAACAACAACAACAATAACAACAACAACAACAACAACAACAACAACAACAATAACAACAACAACAACAATCAGAATAATCCACTAGGATTTGACATGCTCACCAGATTCCTAAGATTGAGGCCTGCAAAGTTCTCAGGAACTACTGATCCCATGGTGGCCAATGATTGGCTACGTTCAGTGAACAAGGATTTGGTAACTGTCGGCTGCACTGACGAGGAGAATCTCAGGTTTGCAGCACACCTGTTGGAAGGACCAGCAGCTACTTGGTGGGATAACTTCCAGATCACCACTCCCATTGAGGATGTGACATGGGGTATCTTTGAAGATGGTTTCCGTACAGCTCACATCTCATCTGGAGTGATGAGTTTGAAGAAGGAGTTCCATAACCTGAAGCAGCGTCACCGCAGCGTGGCCGAGTATATTGAGGAGTTCAACAATCTGGCGCGTTATGCACCGGATGAAGTTGATACCGATGCCAAGAGGAAAGAGTAGTTCCTCGAAGGACTGAATAATGAACTGAATCTGTAGTTATCTGTGGCCTATGTTCCCACCTACCAATCCCTTTGTGACAAGGCTACCATCTTGGAGAACAAGATAAAATAGATTGAAAGCAGAAAGAGGAAGAACAGCTCTGACAAGCATAGCTCGGGATCATCTCACAAACGTTCCCATCATGATGATAGTGGGAGACATGGAAAGTACAACAGCCACCACAACCACCGCCGCCATCATGACAACAAGCATCACCGTAGTCATGATAATGACAAGTACAAAAACCACAAGAGTGGATACAAGAGCCACCACAATGGAAGTGGAAGTGGTAGTGGAAGCCAGCCTGTCAAGAAGGATCTCAGTCAGGTTGAATGCTTCAAGTGTAAGAAGATGGGGCATTATGCAAATGAGTGCCCAGAAAATAAAGTTGAAGGTGGCAACAAGCCCAACCCTTTCCAGAAGGGACAAGTGAACCACATCAATGTGGAAGAGATCTATGAGGAACCTGATGCTGCGGCTGGTAAGTTCAAACTCAATTTTGTTCCATCACTTGTTCTTTTTGATACTGGCACATCGCCTTCATTCATATCAAGAGCATTAGTTGATAGAAATGAACTTCCAGTTGAAACTATTGGGTGTCCTATAAAAGTTAGTTCTGCTGGTGGAGAAATGATAGTGAACTCAGGATGTCATGACCTAGTCATAGAGTTTGGGAAGTATAAGTTTCCCATTAATATGATAATCCTTACTTCCCAAGGATTGGATGTCATTTTGGGAATGGACTGGATGACTAAGTACAAGGGAGTGCTAGACTGTGCCAAACATACTGTCACACTCACAACCCCAGATAATAAAAGGATTAGATTCAAGACCAATTTTGAATCAAAAGGATTAAATTCTCTTAAGGGGGTTAGCATAGACCGTGTACCAGTTGTGAGAGAATATCCGGATGTGTTTCCGGAAGAATTGCCAGGAATGCCACCAGATAGAGATGTGGAATTTTTGATTGACTTGCTACCAGGATCAGGACCAATAGCAAAGAGACCTTACAAAATGTCAGCTGATGAGTTGAAAGAACTCAAGAAACAACTTGGAGAACAGTTGCATAAAGGGTTTATTCAACCAAGTTCTTCATCTTGGGGAGCACCAGTCTTGTTTGTGGAAAAGAAAGATAGAATTCAAAGATTATGCATAGATTATCGTTCAATCAATGAGGTGACTATCAAGAACAAATATCCTTTGTCAAGAATCAATTACTTGTTTGATCAGCTAGAAGGATCCTGTGTGTTCTCAAAGATTGATCTCCGGTCATGTTATTTTTAGCTTAAGATAAGGGAACAAGACATACCTAAGACAGCTTTCACCACTAGGTATGGATTGTATGAGTACACCATGATGCCATTCGGTTTGACCAATGCACCAGCTTACTTCATGAATATGATGAACAAGGTATTCATGGAGTTCCTTGACAAGTTTATTGTCGTTTTCATCGATAACATTTTAATCTACTCTAAGAGCAAAGAAGAACATGAAGGACATTTGCGTTTGATACTTGAGAAGCTTAGGGAACATAAGCTGTATGCTAAATTCAGCAAGTGTGAATTCTGGTTGAATGAAGTTGGATTTCTTGGACACATTGTGTCGGGAGATGGTGTAGCAGTTGATCCCGCAAAAGTGTCAGCTGTAACTGAACGGGAATCTCCTAAGTCAGTGAAAGAAGTTCGTAGTTTCCTTGGCTTGGCAGGATACTAGAGAATATTCATTGATAATTTCTCCAAGGTAGCTAAGCCAATGACGGAGTTACTAAAGAAAGACAAGAAGTTTGCTTGGTCTGAAGGATGTGAACTCAGTTTCCAAGAATTGAAAAAGAGACTAGTGACAGCACCACTCCTATGTCTGCCAAATTTGGAGAAAGATTTCCAAGTGTATTGTGATGCATCTCATCGTGGATTAGGTGCAGTTCTAATGCAAGAAGGGAAAGTTGTGGCTTATGCCTTGAGAAAACTCAAAACTCTTGAGGTAAATTATCCTACTCATGATTTAGAGTTAGCCTCTGTTGTCCATGCACTCAAAACATGGAGACATTATCTTTTGGGAAAGCGATGTGACGTGTTCACGGATCACAAAAAGTTTGAAATATATCTTCACTCGGAAAGAAATCAACATGAGACAAAGAAGATGGCTACAACTCATCAAGGACTATGACTTGAGTTTGCAATACCACCCCGGTAAAGAAAATGTTGTAGCGGATGCACTAAGCCGTAAGGTATTTGTGAATGGCCTTACTAAGGGAGAGTTGTCAGATGATCTGTGTGCCCAATTTAGAGACCTCAGATTGGAGATTATGCCTGAAGGACATCTCATGTCATTGGATGTTCAACCCACCTTGTTGGACAAGATCAAGGAAGCCCAAAGGACGGACAAGGAAATCTGTAACATCCCAAAAATCATAGTTTCAAAACTCATTCATATCATCTTTGCATTTAGAGTTTTCTCAAAAATCATTTAGAAACATAAGTTGGAGCTATGATTTCATGTGGGCAATTTATCCCAAAATGACCATCACCCTTTGAAAATTGAAAGTTTAAATACTTGTTTTCTTGTCTCTATTGATAGGAAGATTAGGTGAAGCTTTTAACCAAAATTTCAAATTTAGAAATAGTTTCAAAATCCTTTCTTCAAATATTTGCAAGCTAGAGCAAATTTCTGTTTATTTTGAAACCCAAGCTTGACCAAGCCTTGCAAAGTAATCACTTGGTTAAAATGACTGTTTTTGAATCCACAAAACCCTGCAAAAATCCCCAGAATAGTTTGGATTCAAAAGGATTTGAATTCATATCAAAAACCATTCCAGAAAATAGAAATAGAAAAAGAAAAGAATTAAACAAAAGAAAAAGGCCGCGCGGCCAGAATCTGGCCCAGCAGCCAATCAAGCCCAGCAAGCCCACCCGGGGGTTTCTTTTTCTCCCCTCACGCGCGAGCGCACGCACTGAGCCGCTGACAAGCAGGCCCCACCTGCACTCCGCGCACCTCGCTGACAAGCGGGCCACCTCCACGTCGGCGTCGTCTCCACCCGCACGACCTGTTCGTCCCCAATCAACGCGGCCGTTTCCTATGTGTTAATCGTGGCGTCAATTCGAATCAATGGCTGAGTGATTCTCGCGCTTGACTAGGCTATATAAACCCCCTCTGTCCCCTCTCTCTTTTCCCCCAAACCCCAAGCACAGAACGCCCCCAGGCTGCACGCATTTCTCTCTGCAACCCCGCCATCTCCGGCGACTACTCCGGCCAATTACGGTGAGTTCTGCGCTTCCCTCTGCCTCTCATTCTTGCAGACTAGATCAGTGAGCCTCTGCGCTTCTTTTGACACTTTCTGTTTGCCTTCGCATGAACCACAGCGTCGGCAATGTCGACGACTAGACCGCCACCGTCTTCTGCACGAACTCCGGCGAGTTCTTGTGGTAAGCCCCGACCGCCCCGTGACTTCTAGTTCAAACACACGACCCTGCCTTGACCCCGTGAATCTAACCGTGTCCTCGTCATGCCTTGGGGTGGTTCCCAGCGACGTCCACGACGACCACTGACGCACCGACGCCGTCCTACCACTCCGGCGAGCAATCACAACCGTGTCCGAGCGCCCCTCCGCAAGCCAGTACCACGACGAGATTCAGCAGTCTCCGGCGAACCTGGTAATGCTCCTCTCCCTCTCGCGGACGATGTAGAACGCCGGCGCCGCCGTAGTCAGACGCGCCGCCGCCGGTTAGCACCGCCAGCGCCGCCCGTTTCTGGCTTGATGATATGGACCGTTGGATCTACATCGCAGCGCTAGGATAGATTCACTTAAACCGAAGAGGTACGCGATCTAAGCCGCCAGATTTCATTTAGATCCTACGGCTGGGGAGCTCGATCCAGTGCGAAACGGTACGGGCGAATGAAAACACGACGCGTGGCAAGGTTTAAACTAAAAACAGAATTTAAAACCAGATTTAGATTCAAACTTCAAATGCTCATAACTTTTGAATGCCACGTTGGATTTTTGCAAATTTTATACCGTTGGATTCAGTGAAACAAGGCCTTTCTGAATATCCAATTTATTTAGCATATAGTAACAGTTAAAAATGATTTTATTTGTGGAACAAGTTTAAGGCTATTTTAGATATAGTTTTATTCTTGTATATTATTTTGGGGCCAAATAAGTTTAGTTGGCAAACTTGTGTCATGTTAAGTTTCTGTAGTCATGAACATACTTGGTAGAATTTTCAAAACTCAACACTTGGTAGATTCTTGCATACATGCATTCATATTATTTTTGGTTGTATATATTTGTGTGTAATTGTATGCTATTATTTCTTGTGTAGATTTTACAAGTGATTGTGATTGTGAAGAGTGCTACTCTCCCCACTACCAAGGCAAGTGATATTTTCATGAATTTTCTATCCTAAGTTTTGTACTTGCATTAGATATTTTTGCTAAAGTATTTGCATGATATTTTGCTTAGTGCTAAGATGGGAAATCCTAAGTAGAGTGAAATAGTAGAATTGCTAGGGAAATTTTCCTAAGATAAGATACCATACTTTGCTTAGCCTAGCTTATAGTAAACAAGGGTGGTGAACATCTATTTAGTTTATGATAAAAATATTCTAAGTCAAGAGACTTATATTTTATTAATAAAACAACTAAGGAAAACGAACCTCCTAGGTGGAATGGAAAGATTGGGTTATGTTGAGTGGTTACACAAGGCCATGGACTTGGGTTGTGTATCTCACTTGTGGAATGCCAGCCAGGCACAAAGGGATTTGGAGGCCAAGTGTTGAGAAAGCTTACAGTGCAACCACTTGGCAATATGGGCTCTGCCATGATCATATAGGTTGCTAGAACTTAGTCACTTGGACAGTTGGTGGTAGATGGGATGATAGGATGGAACGCGTCCATTTGACTAAGGAAAAGCTTCTGAAAGGTCCTGTCTTGGGAAACCAAGTCTGGTGGGGAAAGTGCACAACCTCTGCAGATGGAAAACCTAAGTACTTAGCCTTGTCCAAGGAAATGGACACTTTGAGCATCAAGACATGGAAGCTACAAGAATCTCATCACTCCAACTTCTAAATAAAAATTGATGGGTGAACAAGGGTGAAGGATCCCCAATGTCTATTGGTGGGTCCTTGGGAATGTTTTTGACAAAGAAAAACTTAGTGATTTCAACTAATAGGAAAACCTAATTTCAAGCAAAGCAAGCCAAGCTACACTTAACCAAAATGCATATTGTAATATAGTCCCCTTAAATATAATAAGGTATCACTTGCCAATACTATTCCAAAGTATTGACCCACTGTGGCTGTAACTTGTGATGTTGCAGGTTACTCCGATGATGAATAGGAGTCATGAGTCTACACTCAACATGCTTGCCTGTGGCACATGAAGATGAAGACTTGTGTTTATTTACTTGTTCCTTAAAACTCTTGTATTAGGCCTATGGCCATGAGTTGTAAAATACTATGTTTTTATCTCTGGAATGAATGTAATAAACGACCTTTGTATCTGTGTACTTCATCTTAAACTGTGGATGCTAGCATTGATCCAGGGACTAGCATTGCAATCACAGGGATCCTTTCCTTTATAAAGGAGGGGTCTAACAGATGGTATCAGAGCCAAAGTGTCCATTTCCTTGGACCCTCCTTTATAAAGGAAAGGATCCCTGTGATTGCAATGCTAGTCCCTGGATCAATGCTAGCATCCACAGTTTAAGATGAAGTACACAGATACAAAGGTCGTTTATTACATTCATTCCAGAGATAAAAACATAGTCTTTTACAACTCATGGCCATAGGCCTAATACAAGAGTTTTAAGGAACAAGTACATAAACACAAGTCTTCATCTTCATGTGCCACAGGCAAGCATGTTGAGTGTAGACTCATGACTCCTATTCATCATCGGAGTAACCTGCAACATCACAAGTTACAGCCACAGTGGGTCAATACTTTGGAATAGTATTGGCAAGTGATACCTTATTATATTTAAGGGGACTATATTACGATATGCATTTTGGTTAAGTGTAGCTTGGCTTGCTTTGCTTGAAATTAGGTTTTCCTATTAGTTGAAATCACTAAGTTTTTCTTTGTCAAAAACATTCCCAAGGACCCACCAATAGACATTGGGGATCCTTCACCCTTGTTCACCCATCAATTTTTATTTAGAAGTTGGAGTGATGAGATTCTTGTAGCTTCCATGTCTTGATGCTCAAAGTGTCCATTTCCTTGGACAAGGCTAAGTACTTAGGTTTTCCATCTGCAGAGGTTGTGCACTTTCCCCACCAGACTTGGTTTCCCAAGACAGGACCTTTCAGAAGCTTTTCCTTAGTCAAATGGACGCGTTCCATCCTATCATCCCATCTACCACCAACTGTCCAAGTGACTAAGTTCTAGCAACCTATATGATCATGGCAGAGCCCATATTGCCAAGTGGTTGCACTGTAAGCTTTCTCAACACTTGGCCTCCAAATCCCTTTGTGCCTGGGTGGCATTCCACAAGTGAGATACACAACCCAAGTCCATGGCCTTGTGTAACCACTCAACATAACCCAATCTTTCCATTCCACCCAGGAGGTTCGTTTGCCTTAGTTGTTTTATTAATAAAATATAAGTCTCTTGACTTAGAATATTTTTATCATAAACTAAATAGATGTTCACCACCCTTGTTTACTATAAGCTAGGCTAAGCAAAGTATGGTATCTTATCTTAGGAAAATTTCCCTAGCAATTCTACTATTTCACTCTACTTAGGATTTCCCATCTTAGCACTAAGCAAAATATCATGCAAATACTTTAGCAAAAATATCTAATGCAAGTACAAAACTTAGGATAGAAAATTCATGAAAATATCACTTGCCTTGGTAGTGGGGAGAGTAGCACTCTTCACAATCACAATCACTTGTAAAATCTACACAAGAAATAATAGCATACAATTACACACAAATATATACAACCAAAAATAATATGAATGCATGTATGCAAGAATCTACCAAGTATGTTCATGACTACAGAAACTTAACATGACACAAGTTTGCCAACTAAACTTATTTGGCCCCAAAATAATATACAAGAATAAAACTATATCTAAAATAGCCCTAAACTTGTTCCACAAATAAAATCATTTTTAACTGTTACTATATGCTAAATAAATTGGATATTCAGAAAGGCCTTGTTTCACTGAATCCAACGGTATAAAATTTGCAAAAATCCAACGTGGCATTCAAAAGTTATGAGCATTTGAAGTTTGAATCTAAATCTGGTTTTAAATTCTGTTTTTACTTTAAACCTTGCCACGCGTCGTGTTTTCATTCGCCCGTACCGTTTCGCACTGGATCGAGCTCCCCAGCCGTAGGATCTAAATGAAATCTGGCGGCTTAGATCGCGTACCTCTTCGGTTTAAGTGAATCTATCCTAGCGCTGCGATGCAGATCCAACGGTCCATATCATCAAGCCAGAAACGGGCGGCGCTGGTGGTGCTAACCGGCGACGGCGCGTCTGACTACGGCGGCGCCGGCGTTCTACATCGTCCGCGAGAGGGAGAGGAGCATTACCAGGTTCGCCGGAGACTGCTGAAGCTCGTCGTGGTACTGGCTTGCGGAGGGGCGCTTGGACACGGTTGTGATTGCTCGCCGGAGTGGTAGGACGGCGTCGGTGCGTCAGGTGGTCGTCGTGGACGTCGCTGGGAACCACCCCAGGCATGACGAGGACACGGTTAGATTCACGGGGTCAAGGCAGGGTCGTGTGTTTGAACTAGAAGTCACGGGGCGGTCGGGGCTTACCACAAGAACTCGCCGGAGTTCGTGCAGAAGACGGTGGCGGTCCAGTCGTCGACGTTGCCGACGCTGTGGTTCATGCGAAGGCAAACGGAAAGTGTCAAAAGAAGCGCAGAGGCTCACTGATCTAGTCTGCAAGAACGAGAGGCAGAGGGAAGTGCAGAACTCACCGTAATTGGCCGGAGTAGTCGCCGGAGACGGCGGGGTTGCAGAGAGAAATGCGTGCAGCCTGGGGGCGTTCTATGCTTGGGGTTTGGGGGAAAAGAGAGAGGGGACAGAGGGGGTTTATATAGCCTAGTCAAGCGCGATAATCACTCAGCCATTGATTCGAATTGACGCCACGATTAACACACAGGAAACGGCCACGTTGATTGGGGACGAATAGGTCGTGCGGGTGGAGACGACGTCGACTTGGAGGTGGCCCGCTTGTCAGCGAGGTGCGCGGAGTGCAGGTGGGGCCTGCTTGTCAGCGGCTCAGTGCATGCGCTCGCGCGTGAGGGGAGAAAAAGAAACCCCCGGGTGGGCTTGCTGGGCTTGATTGGCTGCTGGGCCAGATTCTGGCCGCGCGGCCTTTTTCTTTTGTTTAATTCTTTTCTTTTTCTATTTCTATTTTCTGGAATGGTTTTTGAGATGAATTCAAATCCTTTTGAATCCAAACTATTCTGGGGATTTTTGCAGGGTTTTGTGGATTCAAAAACAGTCATTTTAACCAAGTGATTACTTTGCAAGGCTTGGTCAAGCTTGGGTTTCAAAATAAACAGAAATTTGCTCTATCTTGCAAATATTTGAAGATAGGATTTTGAAACTATTTCTAAATTTGAAATTTTGGTTAAAAGCTTCACCTAATCTTCCTATCAATAGAGACAAGCAAACAAGTATTTAAACTTTCAATTTTCAAAGGGTGATGGTCATTTTGGGATAAATTGCCCACATGAAATCATAGCTCCAACTTATGTTTCTAAATGATTTTTGAGAAAACTCTAAATGCAAAGATGATATGAATGAGTTTTGAAACTATGATTTTTGGGATGTTACAAATCTAACCCCCTTAAGATGAATCTCGCCCTCGAGATTCGGGTTGGCTAGCAAATAGGTGAGGGTGGTCTTTCCGAAGATCATCTTCTCTTTCCCATGTTGCTTCCTCTTCAGAGTGATGGTTCCATTGTACTTTACAAAACTTGATGGTTTTAGTCCTTGTGACTCTTTCTGCGGTCTCAAGTATCTTGACAGGCTTTTCCTCATAAGTGAGGTCACTTTCTAGCTGAACTTCTTCCAAAGGTATGGTATCCTTCAAAGAAGACTCTTCCATTTCTGGGTGACATTTCTTAAGCTGACTCACATGAAATACGTTATGGACTGCTGATAGAGATTCTGGCAATTCAACTTCATATGCAACTTCTCCCTTGCGACTTAGAATCTTGAACGGCCCAACATATCTTGGTGCCAACTTTCCTTTGACTCCAAATCTTTTCACTCCACGATGTGGTGATACCCTGAGATAAGCTCTATCCCCAACTTCGTAGGTGACTTCTCTACGCTTAGAATCCGCGTAGCTTTTCTGTCGGGACTGTGCTATCTTCAATCTGTCCTTAACCAATTTGACTTTCTCTTCGGCGTCCTTGATAAGATCAGGTCCAAATAAGCTTCTTTCTCCCACACCATTCCATAATAATGGGGTGGTACATTTCCTTCCGTAGAGTAACTCAAACGGTGCCATTCCAATACTAGATTGATGGCTGTTATTGTAAGAGAACTCCGCGTAAGGCAAACTTTCATCCCAACTTGCTCCATAGTCTAAAGCACAGGCCCTCAACATGTCCTCAAGAATTTGGTTGGTCCTTTCTGTTTGTCCATCTGTTTGAGGATGAAAAGCAGTGCTAAACTCCAACCTCGTTCCTAAGGATTCATGAAGTTGTCTCCAAAAGTGAGATGTGAACTGGGTTCCTCTATCTGACACAATACTCTTTGGCACACCGTGAAGGCATACAATCCTGCTCATGTAAATTTTAGCTAACTTGGCACTTGTATAGGTTGTCTTCACCGGCACAAAATGAGCCACTTTTGTTAGGCGATCCACTACTACCCATATGGAATCATACCCTGACCTGGTCCTTGGTAATCCGGTAATAAAATCCATACCAATATTCTCCCACTTCCATTCAGGAATAGGCAGTGGTTGAAGCAAACCCGCTGGTTTCTGGTGCTCCGCTTTGACTCTGCTACACACATCACACAAAGCAATATATTCGGCGATGTCCCTTTTGAGATTGTTCCACCAAAACCTTTCCTTCATGTCCATGTACATCTTGGTATTTCCCGGGTGAATAGAATACGGAGAGTTGTGACCTTCTTGTAAGATCAGTTTCCGTAACTCCGGGTCTTGTGGAACACATATACGTTTCCCGTGCCATAAAGTACCTTGTTCATCTATATGGAAACTCTTAGCTTTCCCTAGACTAATATTTTCCTTAATCTTTTCAATTTCTTTATCGGTCTTCTGGACTTCTCGGATTTTGTCCAATAGAGTGGGTTGAACATCCAGGGACATGAGATGTCCTTCTGGCACAATCTCCAATCTGAGTTCTTTGAATTGCTTACACAAGTCATCTGGCAATTCCCCTTTTGTAAGGCCATTTACAAATGTCTTACGACTTAGAGCATCCGCTACTACATTTGCTTTACCAGGATGGTATTGCAAACTTAAATCGTAATCCTTGATAAGTTCTAGCCATCTTCTTTGTCTCATGTTGATCTCCTTCTGGGTGAAGATATACTTCAAACTCTTATGATCGGTGAACACTTCACAACGCTTTCCCAAAAGGTAATGTCTCCATGTTTTGAGTGCATGGACGACAGAGGCTAACTCCAAATCATGAGTAGGATAGTTTACTTCATGAGTTTTGAGTTGTCTCGAAGCATAGGCTACGACTTTACCATCTTGCATAAGTACGGCACCCAAACCTTGATGAGAAGCATCACAATATACTTGGAAATCCTTTTCCAAATCTGGCAGACATAGGACTGGTGCTGTTACAAGTCTCTTCTTCAATTCTTGAAAACTGACTTCGCAACCTTCATACCAGGCAAACTTCTTGTCCTTCTTTAGCAATTCTGTCATAGGCTTAGCAACTTTCGAGAAATTTTCAATGAACCTTCTGTAGTAACCTGCTAAGCCGAGGAAACTACGAACTTCTTTCACATTCTTGGGTGATTCCCATTCTGTCACAGCTGAAACTTTAGCAGGATCAACTGCCACACCATCTTTTGTCATCACATGACCAAGGAAACCAACTTCCTCTAACCAGAACTCACACTTGCTGAATTTGGCATATAGTTTATGTTCCCTCAGTTTCTCAAGTATCAAGCGTAAGTGTCTTTCATGCTCTTCCTTGCTCTTGGAATAGACTAAGATGTCATCGATGAAAACGACAACGAACTTGTCAAGGAATTCCATGAATACCTTGTTCATCATATTCATGAAGTATGCTGGAGCGTTGGTTAATCCAAAAGGCATCACAGTATACTCATACAATCCATACCTTGTGGTGAATGCTGTTTTTGGTATGTCTTGCTCTCGTATCTTGAGTTGAAAATAACCTGACCGGAGATCAATTTTCGAGAATACACATGCTCCTTCTAGCTGATCAAATAAGTCGTTGATTCTTGGCAAAGGATATTTGTTCTTGATGGTAACTTCGTTGAGAGAACGGTAGTCAATACATAATCTTTGTGTTCTATCCTTCTTCTCCACGAACAATACCGGGGCTCCCCAAGATGAAGAACTTGGTTGAATAAACCCTTTCTGTAACTGTTCTCCTAGCTGTTTCTTGAGCTCTTTCAATTCATCAACAGACATTTTGTACGGTCTCTTATCTATTGGTCCTGATCCTGGCACCAAATCTATCAGAAACTCCACATCTCTATCCGGTGGCATTCCTGGTAGTTCTTCCGGAAACACATCCGGATATTCACATACTATTGGTACACTATCCATGCTAACCCCCTTAAGAGAATTTAACTTACTTCCTTTGGATTCAAAGTTTGACTTGAATTTTATTCTTTTACCTTCGGGGGTTGTGAGGGTAACTGAACGGTTGGCACAATCTAATACTCCTTCATACTTAGCCATCCAATCCATTCCCAAAATCACATCCAGTCCTTGGGAATCCAGAATTATTAGGTTCACTGGAAACTTATATTTTCCAAACTCTATGACTAAGTCATGACAACCTGAGTTTACTATCATTTCTCCCCCCGGAGAACTTACTCTTATAGGACACCCAATGGTTTCTACCGGTAGTTCATTTCTTTCAACAAATGCCTTGGATATGAATGAATGAGATGCACCGGTATCAAAGAGTACAAATGCTGAAATTGAATTGAGTCTGAACTTACCAGACACGGCATCAGGTTCTTCATAGACCTCTTCCACATTGATGTGGTTAACCTGTCCTTTCTGGAAAGGATTCGGCTTGCTAGGTCCTTCCACCTTCTTTTCGGGGCACTCATTTGCATAGTGTCCCATCTTCTTGCATTTGAAGCATTCAACCTGACTGATGTCCTTTTTAGGAGGTTGGCTTCCACTTCCACTACCATTTCCACTATAGTGACTCTTATGTCCACTCTTGTGGTTCTTGTACTTGTCCTTGTCATGACTGCGATGATGCTTGTTGTCATGACGGTTGTGCTTGTTGAATTTCCCATGTTTATGGGATCCTGAGCTGCCATTGTCATCATAGTGAGATCGTTTGTGAGACGATCCCGAGCTGTGCTTGTCGGAGTGTTTCCTCTTTCTACTCTCGACTTGCTTCATTTTACTTTCCAAAATAGCAGCCTTGTCACACAACGACTGATAAGTTGGAACATATGCCACAGACAACTGTAGATTCAGCTCATCATTCAAACCTTCCAAGAACTTTTCCTTTCTCTTGGCATCTGTATCAACCTCATCCGGTGCGTAGCGCGCCAGATTGTTGAATTCTTCTATGTATTCTCCCACGTTGCGGTGGCGCTGTTTCAGGTTGTGAAACTCCTTCTTTTTCAGACTCATTATCCCTGATGAGATATGAGCCGTGCGAAAACCATCTTCAAAGATAGCCCAAGTCACCTCATCAATAGGAGTGGTGATTTGGAAGTTGTCCCACCATGTGGCGGCTGGTCCTTCCAACAGATGTGCTGCAAACCTGACCTTTTCAGCATCCGTGCAGCCCACGGTCACTAAGTCTTTGTTCACAGAACGTAACCAGTCATTGGCTACCATGGGATCAGTTGTTCCCGAAAACTTTGCTGGCCTCAGACGCAGAAATCTGGTGAGCATATCAAAACCCGGTGGGTTGTTGTTGTTGTTGTTATTGTTGTTGTTGTTGTTGTTGTTGTTGTTGTTGTTGTTGGGGTCGTTGTTGTTGTTGTTATTCTGGTTTTGGATGAACGTTGTCATCATTTGCATAAGCTGTGTTTGCGCATTCATCATTTGTTGCATTTCTGGGGTGATGTTGTTGGGGTTGGGGTTTGCGCGACGGGGAGGCATCTGTGGTTTGTTCAAATAGATAAGAATGAGATACCCATAGATTTTTCATGCACAATATATCATAAGCAAACACCTAACAAGCAACATAAGAATAAAAGTTCAACAACCACATAACAAGCTCATGAGGTAAACACACAACTGGCAAGCCATCCACATGTCGGATGGTCCAATAATAAGTTCACAATAACAAGTATGAATATGAAAGGTAAACGAGTAGTCAAGTCTACTCATCAGCGTCAATCTCCTCCTCAACGAAGGTAAGACCTGCGTTCTCCATCGCGGTCTTGTTCTCCTCAATCGTAGTGGTCAAGGAATCGACCTTGGCCTTGACAGCCCTCTTCTGGGAGCGAAGTCTCTCAATAACCATCTGCTGCTGCTCAAGCTCGAAGTCCTTGGACTTCAGTTCCTCGGTCATGTCCCGGATTTTCTTGTTCCTATCCTGGACGCGTTTCTCCTGACTCTTGAACTTGCGATCCTGAGCCTCGAACTTCGTCTCCATTTCCTTGATCATCTCATCCTACTGTGCGAAAAGCTTTCCTTCTCGCGTAGCTGCACCTGGAGCTCGTCATTACCTAGCATGACGTTCGTCCTGTCCGTATCTACGTGCCTGAGAAGAGTCTCTAAGTCCTGAAGATAGAGGCGTATCGGCTCTGCAGTGCTCCTCGAGTCGTCCTCAAAGTCGATAGAATCTCCATCAACGTCACGCCTTCCGAAGGCGTGGAAGTGAGTGCCCCTAACCTTTCGGGAGTGACGGCCTAACAGTCGTCCTATCAGGTCCTGCATGACTACCTCCATGCCTCTCTCTCTGTCGTCGTGCATCAACTTGAAGACGATGGCCTCCGTAGTAGGCTCAGTCTGGCGTCCGGGCTGGTTCACCTTGAAGCCCCAGAGGTCCTTCCTCTCGAACTTGGTGAGTGGGTACACCGTGATGGTAGGAAGAGGGAGATCGAGCAAAGTGGTAAGCTCAACGATACGGGGTCCGAAACGAGTAACCTGGAACTCCTCAACAGTGCTGACGGCAATAGGCATCTATTTATAAAATTGAAAAAGTTAGAACAACACTTATTTAAAATGATCACAAAACAACCATCTCATACATAACCATGGAACACAAATACCACACATGTCATGCATACACAATCCATTACATCAAACAAGGTCCAACTTATTTAAGGTATCATTTTGGAAAATAAGGTGATAAGTGGTGGTCCAACTAACGAAGTGTCCTTACAATCCAATCTCACGGGATCTATTATTAAACACAATGTTCCTAGAGGCAATCCACCAGTCTTGCTCTCTTGACTCTATCACTAGGTCTATAACATCTCCCCTTATCTCTTGGTTGGTGTCTTCCAACTCTTGAGTAAGCTCCTTCTCTTTCTCTAAGTCCTTTTGGAGGTTGAGCATTCTGCACTTGACTCTAGCACTTAGTTCTTTGATAGTCCTCCAAGCTGCATCCCTGGCTGACTCAAAGAATGTGGTGTGCATTGTAGTGTTAGTGTACATGCAGTATCCTCTTTCTTTGTGGTTGTCTTCCTTGTTTTTGTACAAGTGAAGTTGCACCCACCAATATTCCACTCCTTCATCCATCACTGGAAAGCCCTTGTACACGGCTTCACCATGTGCATCCATTGCCTCCATGAGGTCCTTGAGAATACTGGGAAACTCAGTTTCACACTCCAAGGTCATGGTCATGAGTGGTCCCTTCTTCACGGCTTCGTTGATGGAGTTCATCTACAAAGGAAGTTGAAAGAGATTAGAAAAGTTTTACGAGAAGAATAGACAAGTGTAGAAGTAGTTGAAAAACTTTTTCCTTAGTGGTTTTCCAATCCTAGGGTCATAATCCTACAGGCAACACAGTGCTCTGATACCATCTGTTAGACCCCTCCTTTATAAAGGAAAGGATCCCTGTGATTGCAATGCTAGTCCCTGGATCAATGCTAGCATCCACAGTTTAAGATGAAGTACACAGATACAAAGGTCGTTTATTACATTCATTCCAGAGATAAAAACATAGTCTTTTACAACTCATGGCCATAGGCCTAATACAAGAGTTTTAAGGAACAAGTAAATAAACACAAGTCTTCATCTTCATGTGCCACAGGCAAGCATGTTGAGTGTAGACTCATGACTCCTATTCATCATCGGAGTAACCTGCAACATCACAAGTTACAGCCACAGTGGGTCAATACTTTGGAATAGTATTGGCAAGTGATACCTTATTATATTTAAGGGGACTATATTACGATATGCATTTTGGTTAAGTGTAGCTTGGCTTGCTTTGCTTGAAATTAGGTTTTCCTATTAGTTGAAATCACTAAGTTTTTCTTTGTCAAAAACATTCCCAAGGACCCACCAATAGACATTGGGGATCCTTCACCCTTGTTCACCCATCAATTTTTATTTAGAAGTTGGAGTGATGAGATTCTTGTAGCTTCCATGTCTTTATGCTCAAAGTGTCCATTTCCTTGGACAAGGCTAAGTACTTAGGTTTTCCATCTGCAGAGGTTGTGCACTTTCCCCACCAGACTTGGTTTCCCAAGACAGGACCTTTCAGAAGCTTTTCCTTAGTCAAATGGACGCGTTCCATCCTATCATCCCATCTACCACCAACTGTCCAAGTGACTAAGTTCTAGCAACCTATATGATCATGGCAGAGCCCATATTGCCAAGTGGTTGCACTGTAAGCTTTCTCAACACTTGGCCTCCAAATCCCTTTGTGCCTGGGTGGCATTCCACAAGTGAGATACACAACCCAAGTCCATGGCCTTGTGTAACCACTCAACATAACCCAATCTTTCCATTCCACCCAGGAGGTTCGTTTGCCTTAGTTGTTTTATTAATAAAATATAAGTCTCTTGACTTAGAATATTTTTATCATAAACTAAATAGATGTTCACCACCCTTGTTTACTATAAGCTAGGCTAAGCAAAGTATGGTATCTTATCTTAGGAAAATTTCCCTAGCAATTCTACTATTTCACTCTACTTAGGATTTCCCATCTTAGCACTAAGCAAAATATCATGCAAATACTTTAGCAAAAATATCTAATGCAAGTACAAAACTTAGGATAGAAAATTCATGAAAATATCACTTGCCTTGGTAGTGGGGAGAGTAGCACTCTTCACAATCACAATCACTTGTAAAATCTACACAAAAAATAATAGCATACAATTACACACAAATATATACAACCAAAAATAATATGAATGCATGTATGCAAGAATCTACCAAGTGTTGAGTTTTGAAAATTCTACCAAGTATGTTCATGACTACAGAAACTTAACATGACACAAGTTTGCCAACTAAACTTATTTGGCCCCAAAATAATATACAAGAATAAAACTATATCTAAAATAGCCCTAAACTTGTTCCACAAATAAAATCATTTTTAACTGTTACTATATGCTAAATAAATTGGATATTCAGAAAGGCCTTGTTTCACTGAATCCAACGGTATAAAATTTGCAAAAATCCAACGTGGCATTCAAAAGTTATGTGCATTTGAAGTTTGAATCTAAATCTGGTTTTAAATTCTGTTTTTAGTTTAAACCTTGCCACGCGTCGTGTTTTCATTCGCCCGTACCGTTTCGCAATGGATCGAGCTCCCCAGCCGTAGGATCTAAATGAAATCTGGCGGCTTAGATCGCGTACCTCTTCGGTTTAAGTGAATTTATCCTAGCGCTGCGATGCAGATCCAACGGTCCATATCATCAAGCCAGAAACGGGCGGCGCTGGCGGTGCTAACCGGCGGCGGCGCGTCTCACTACGGCGGCGCCGGCGTTCTACATCGTCCACGAGAGGGAGAGGAGCATTACCAGGTTCGCCGGAGACTGCTGAAGCTCGTCGTGGTACTGGCTTGCAGAGGGGCGCTCGGACACGGTTGTGATTGCTCGCCGGAGTGGTAGGACGGCGTCGGTGCGTCAGGTGGTCATCGTGGACGTCGCTGGGAACCACCCCAAGGCATGACGAGGACACGGTTAGATTCACGGGGTCAAGGCAGGGTCGTGTGTTTGAACTAGAAGTCACGGGGCGGTCGGGGCTTACCACAAGAACTCGCCGGAGTTCGTGCAGAAGACGGTGGCGGTCCAGTCGTCGATGTTGCCGACTCTGTGGTTCATGCGAAGGCAAACGGAAAGTGTCAAAAGAAGCGCAGAGGCTCACTGATCTAGTCTGCAAGAACGAGAGGCAGAGGGAAGCGCAGAACTCACCGTAATTGGCCAGAGTAGTCGCCGGAGACGGCGGGGTTGCAGAGAGAAATGCGTGCAGCCTGGGGGCGTTCTGTGCTTGGGGTTTGGGGAAAAGAGAGAGGGGACAGAGGGGGTTTATATAGCCTAGTCAAGCGCGAGAATCACTCAGCCATTGATTCGAATTGACGCCACGATTAACACACAGGAAACGACCGCGTTGATTGGGGACGAACAGGTCGTGCGGGTGGAGACGACGCCGACATGGAGGTGGCCCGCTTGTCAGCGAGGTGCGCGGAGTGCAGGTGGGGCCTGCTTGTCAGCGGCTCAATGCATGCGCTCGCACGTGAGGGGAGAAAAAGAAACCCCCGGGTGGGCTTGCTGGGCTTGATTGGCTGCTGGGCCAGATTCTGGCCGCGCGGCCTTTTTCTTTTGTTTAATTCTTTTATTTTTCTATTTCTATTTTCTGGAATGGTTTTTGATATGAATTCAAATCCTTTTGAATCCAAACTATTCTGGGGATTTTTGCAGGGTTTTGTGGATTCAAAAACAGTCATTTTAACCAAGTGATTACTTTGCAAGGCTTGGTCAAGCTTGGGTTTCAAAATAAACAGAAATTTGCTCTAGCTTGCAAATATTTGAAGAAAGGATTTTGAAACTATTTCTAAATTTGAAATTTTGGTTAAAAGCTTCACCTAATCTTCCTATCAATAGAGACAAGCAAACAAGTATTTAAACTTTCAATTTTCAAAGGGTGATGGTCATTTTGGGATAAATTGCCCACATGAAATCATAGCTCCAACTTATGTTTCTAAATGATTTTTGAGAAAACTCTAAATGCAAAGATGATATGAATGAGTTTTGAAACTATGATTTTTGGGATGTTACAAATCTAACCCCCTTAAGATGAATCTCGCCCTCGAGATTCGGGTTGGCTAGCAAATAGGTGAGGGTGGTCTTTCCGAAGATCATCTTCTCTTTCCCATGTTGCTTCCTCTTCAGAGTGATGGTTCCATTGTACTTTACAAAACTTGATGGTTTTAGTCCTTGTGACTCTTTCTGCGGTCTCAAGTATCTTGACAGGCTTTTCCTCATAAGTGAGGTCACTTTCTAGCTGAACTTCTTCCAAAGGTATGGTATCCTTCAAAGAAGACTTCCATTTATGGGTGACATTTCTTAAGCTGACTCACATGAAATACGTTATGGACTGCTGATAGAGATTCTGGCAATTCAACTTCATATGCAACTTCTCCCTTGCGACTTAGAATCTTGAATGGCCCAACATATCTTGGTGCCAACTTTCCTTTGACTCCAAATCTTTTCACTCCAGGAAGTGGTGATACCCTGAGATAAGCTCTATCCCCAACTTCGTAGGTGACTTCTCTACGCTTAGAATCCGCGTAGCTTTTCTGTCGGGACTGTGCTATCTTCAATCTGTCCTTAACCAATTTGACTTTATCTTCGGCGTCCTTGATAAGATCAGGTCCAAATAATCTTCTTCTCCCACACCATTCCATAATAATGGGGTGGTACATTTCCTTCCGTAGAGTAACTCAAACGGTGCCATTCCAATACTAGATTGATGGCTGTTATTGTAAGAGAACTCCGCGTAAGGCAAACTTTCATCCCAACTTGCTCCATAGTCTAAAGCATAGGCCCTCAACATGTCCTCAAGAATTTGGTTGGTCCTTTCTGTTTGTCCATCTGTTTGAGGATGAAAAGCAGTGCTAAACTCCAACCTCCTTCCTAAGGATTCATGAAGTTGTCTCCAAAAGTGAGATGTGAACTGGGTTCCTCTATCTGACACAATACTCTTTGGCACACCGTGAAGGCATACAATCCTGCTCATGTAAATTTTAGCTAACTTGGCACTTGTATAGGTTGTCTTCACCGGCACAAAATGAGCCACTTTTGTTAGGCGATCCACTACTACCCATATGGAATCATACCCTGACCTGGTCCTTGGTAATCCGGTAATAAAATCCATACCAATATTCTCCCACTTCCATTCAGGAATAGGCAGTGGTTGAAGCAAACCCGCTGGTTTCTGGTGCTCCGCTTTGACTCTGCTACACACATCACACAAAGCAATATATTCGGCGATGTCCCTTTTGAGATTGTTCCACCAAAACCTTTCCTTCATGTCCATGTACATCTTGGTATTTCCCGGGTGAATAGAATACGGAGAGTTGTGACCTTCTTGTAAGATCAGTTTCCGTAACTCCGGGTCTTGTGGAACACATATACGTTTCCCGTGCCATAAAGTACCTTGTTCATCTATATGGAAACTCTTAGCTTTCCCTAGACTAATATTTTCCTTAATCTTTTCAATTTCTTTATCGGTCTTCTGGACTTCTAGGATTTTGTCCAATAGAGTGGGTTGAACATCCAGGGACATGAGATGTCCTTCTGGCACAATCTCCAATCTGAGTTCTTTGAATTGCTTACACAAGTCATCTGGCAATTCCCCTTTTGTAAGGCCATTTACAAATGTCTTACGACTTAGAGCATCCGCTACTACATTTGCTTTACCAGGATGGTATTGCAAACTTAAATCGTAATCCTTGATAAGTTCTAGCCATCTTCTTTGTCTCATGTTGATCTCCTTCTGGGTGAAGATATACTTCAAACTCTTATGATCGGTGAACACTTCACAACGCTTTCCCAAAAGGTAATGTCTCCATGTTTTGAGTGCATGGACGACAGAGGCTAACTCCAAATCATGAGTAGGATAGTTTACTTCATGAGTTTTGAGTTGTCTCGAAGCATAGGCTACGACTTTACCATCTTGCATAAGTACGGCACCCAAACCTTGATGAGAAGCATCACAATATACTTGGAAATCCTTTTCCAAATCTGGCAGACATAGGACTGGTGCTGTTACAAGTCTCTTCTTCAATTCTTGAAAACTGACTTCGCAACCTTCAGACCAGGCAAACTTCTTGTCCTTCTTTAGCAATTCTGTCATAGGCTTAGCAACTTTCGAGAAATTTTCAATGAACCTTCTGTAGTAACCTGCTAAGCCGAGGAAACTACGAACTTCTTTCACATTCTTGGGTGATTCCCATTCTGTCACAGCTGAAACTTTAGCAGGATCAACTGCCACACCATCTTTTGTCATCACATGACCAAGGAAACCAACTTCCTCTAACCAGAACTCACACTTGCTGAATTTGGCATATAGTTTATGTTCCCTCAGTTTCTCAAGTATCAAGCGTAAGTGTCTTTCATGCTCTTCCTTGCTCTTGGAATAGACTAAGATGTCATCGATGAAAACGACAACGAACTTGTCAAGGAATTCCATGAATACCTTGTTCATCATATTCATGAAGTATGCTGGAGCGTTGGTTAATCCAAAAGGCATCACAGTATACTCATACAATCCATACCTTGTGGTGAATGCTGTTTTTGGTATGTCTTGCTCTCGTATCTTGAGTTGAAAATAACCTGACCGGAGATCAATTTTCGAGAATACACATGCTCCTTCTAGCTGGTCAAATAAGTCGTTGATTCTTGGCAAAGGATATTTGTTCTTGATGGTAACTTTGTTGAGAGAACGGTAGTCAATACATAATCTTTGTGTTCTATCCTTCTTCTCCACGAACAATACCGGGGCTCCCCAAGATGAAGAACTTGGTTGAATAAACCCTTTCTGTAACTGTTCTCCTAGCTGTTTCTTGAGCTCTTTCAATTCATCAACAGACATTTTGTACGGTCTCTTAGCTATTGGTCCTGATCCTGGCACCAAATCTATCAGAAACTCCACATCTCTATCCGGTGGCATTCCTGGTAGTTCTTCCGGAAACACATCCGGATATTCACATACTATTGGTACACTATCCATGCTAACCCCCTTAAGAGAATTTAACTTACTTCCTTTGGATTCAAAGTTTGACTTGAATTTTATTATTTTACCTTCGGGGGTTGTGAGGGTAACTGAACGGTTGGCACAATCTAATACTCCTTCATACTTAGCCATCCAATCCATTCCCAAAATCACATCCAGTCCTTGGGAATCCAGAATTATTAGGTTCACTGGAAACTTATATTTTCCAAACTCTATGACTAAGTCATGACAACCTGAGTTTACTATCATTTCTCCCCCCGGAGAACTTACTCTTTTAGGACACCCAATGGTTTCTACCGGCAGTTCATTTCTTTCAACAAATGCCTTGGATATGAATGAATGAGATGCACCGGTATCAAATAGTACAAATGCTGAAATGGAATTGAGTCTGAACTTACCAGCCACGGCATCAGGTTCTTCATAGACCTCTTCCACATTGATGTGGTTAACCTGTCCTTTCTGGAAAGGATTCGGCTTCCTAGGTCCTTCCACCTTCTTTTCGGGGCACTCATTTGCATAGTGTCCCATCTTCTTGCATTTGAAGCATTCAACCTGACTGATGTCCTTTTTAGGAGGTTGGCTTCCACTTCCACTACCATTTCCACTATAGTGACTCTTATGTCCACTCTTGTGGTTCTTGTACTTGTCCTTGTCATGACTGCGATGATGCTTGTTGTCATGACGGTTGTGCTTGTTGAATTTCCCATGTTTATGGGATCCTGAGCTGCCATTGTCATCATAGTGAGATCGTTTGTGAGACGATCCCGAGCTGTGCTTGTCGGAGTGTTTCCTCTTTCTACTCTCGACTTGCTTCATTTTACTTTCCAAAATAGCAGCCTTGTCACACAACGACTGATAAGTTGGAACATATGCCACAGACAACTGTAGATTCAGCTCATCATTCAAACCTTCCAAGAACTTTTCCTTTCTCTTGGCATCTGTATCAACCTCATCCGGTGCGTAGCGCGCCAGATTGTTGAATTCTTCTATGTATTCTGCCACGTTGCGGTGGCGCTGTTTCAGGTTGTGAAACTCCTTCTTTTTCAGACTCATTATCCCTGATGAGATATGAGCCGTGCGAAAACCATCTTCAAAGATAGCCCAAGTCACCTCATCAATAGGAGTGGTGATTTGGAAGTTGTCCCACCATGTGGCGGCTGGTCCTTCCAACAGATGTGCTGCAAACCTGACCTTTTCAGCATCCGTGCAGCCCACGGTCACTAAGTCTTTGTTCACAGAACGTAACCAGTCATTGGCTACCATGGGATCAGTTGTTCCCGAAAACTTTGCTGGCCTCAGACGCAGAAATCTGGTGAGCATATCAAAACCCGGTGGGTTGTTGTTGTTGTTGTTGTTATTGTTGTTGTTTTTGTTGTTGTTGTTGTTGTTGGGGTCGTTGTTGTTGTTGTTATTCTGGTTTTGGATGAACGTTGTCATCATTTGCATAAGCTGTGTTTGCGCATTCATCATTTGTTGCATTTCTGGGTTGATGTTGTTGGGGTTGGGGTTTGCGCGATGGGGAGGCATCTGTGGTTTGTTCAAATAGATAAGAATGAGATACCCATAGATGTTTCATGCACAATATATCATAAGCAAACACCTAACAAGCAACATAAGAATAAAAGTTCAACAACCACATAACAAGCTCATGAGGTAAACACACAAGTGGCAAGCCATCCACATGTCGGATGGTCCAATAATAAGTTCACAATAACAAGTATGAATATGAAAGGTAAACGAGTAGTCAAGTCTACTCATCAGCGTCAATCTCCTCCTCAACGAAGGTAAGACCTGCGTTCTCCATCGCGGTCTTGTTCTCCTCAATCATAGTGGTCAAGGAATCGACCTTGGCCTTGAGAGCCCTCTTCTGGGAGCGAAGTCTCTCAATAACCATCTGCTGCTGCTCAAGCTCGAAGTCCTTGGACTTCAGTTCCTCGGTCATGTCCCGGATTTTCTTGTTCCTATCCTGGACGCGTTTCTCCTGACTCTTGAACTTGCGATCCTGAGCCTCGAACTTCGTCTCCATTTCCTTGATCATCTCATCCTGCTGTGCGAAAAGCTTGTCCTTCTCGCATAGCTGCACCTGGAGCTCGTCATTACCTAGCATGACGTTCGTCCTGTCCGTATCTACGTGCCTGAGAAGAGTCTCTAAGTCCTGAAGATAGAGGCGTATCGGCTCTACAGTGCTCCTCGAGTCGTCCTCAAAGTCGATAGAATCTCCATCAACGTCACGCCTTCCGAAGGCGTGGAAGTGAGTGCCCCTAACCTGTCGGGAGTGACGGCCTAACAGTCGTCCTATCAGGTCCTGCATGACTACCTCCATGCCTCTCTCTCTGTCGTGTGAGTTCTGGTTAGAGGAAGTTGGTTTCCTTGGTCATGTGATGACAAAAGATGGTGTGGCAGTTGATCCTACTAAAGTTTCAGCTGTGACAGAATGGGAATCACCCAAGAATGTGAAAGAAGTTCGTAGTTTCCTCGGCTTAGCAGGTTACTACAGAAGGTTCATTGAAAATTTCTCGAAAGTTGCTAAGCATATGACAGAATTGCTAAAGAAGGACAAGAAGTTTGCCTGGTCTGAAGGTTGCGAAGTCAGTTTTCAAGAATTGAAGAAGAGACTTGTAACAGCACCAGTCCTATGTCTGCCAGATTTGGAAAAGGATTTCCAAGTATATTGTGATGCTTCTCATCAAGGTTTGGGTGCCGTACTTATGCAAGATGGTAAAGTCGTAGCCTATGCTTCGAGACAACTCAAAACTCATGAAGTAAACTATCCTACTCATGATTTGGAGTTAGCCTCTGTCGTCCATGCACTCAAAACATGGAGACATTACCTTTTGGGAAAGCGTTGTGAAGTGTTCACCGATCATAAGAGTTTGAAGTATATCTTCACCCAGAAGGAGATCAACATGAGACAAAGAAGATGGCTAGAACTTATCAAGGATTACGATTTAAGTTTGCAATACCATCCTGGTAAAGCAAATGTAGTAGCGGATGCTCTAAGTCGTAAGACATTTGTAAATGGCCTTACAAAAGGGGAATTGCCAGATGACTTGTGTAAGCAATTCAAAGAACTCAGATTGGAGATTGTGCCAGAAGGACATCTCATGTCCCTGGATGTTCAACCCACTCTATTGGACAAAATCCGAGAAGTCCAGAAGACCGATAAAGAAATTGAAAAGATTAAGGAAAATATTAGTCTAGGGAAAGCTAAGAGTTTCCATATAGATGAACAAGGTACTTTATGGCACGGGAAACGTATATGTGTTCCACAAGACCCGGAGTTACGGAAACTGATCTTACAAGAAGGTCACAACTCTCCGTATTCTATTCACCCGGGAAATACCAAGATGTACATGGACATGAAGGAATGGTTTTGGTGGAACAATCTCAAAAGGGACATCGCCGAATATATTGCTTTGTGTGATGTGTGTAGCAGAGTCAAAGCGGAGCACCAGAAACCAGCGGGTTTGCTTCAACCACTGCCTATTCCTGAATGGAAGTGGGAGAATATTGGTATGGATTTTATTACCGGATTACCAAGGACCAGGTCAGGGTATGATTCCATAAGGGTAGTAGTGGATCGCCTAACAAAAGTGGCTCATTTTGTGCCGGTGAAGACAACCTATACAAGTGCCAAGTTAGCTAAAATTTACATGAGCAGGATTGTATGCCTTCACGGTGTGCCAAAGAGTATTGTGTCAGATAGAGGAACCCAGTTCACATCTCACTTTTGGAGACAACTTCATGAATCCTTAGGAACGAGGTTGGAGTTTAGCACTGCTTTTCATCCTCAAACAGATGGACAAACAGAAAGGACCAACCAAATTCTTGAGGACATGTTGAGGGCCTGTGCTTTAGACTATGGAGCAAGTTGGGATGAAAGTTTGCCTTACGCGGAGTTCTCTTACAATAACAGCCATCAATCTAGTATTGGAATGGCACCGTTTGAGTTACTCTACGGAAGGAAATGTACCACCCCATTATTATGGAATGGTGTGGGAGAAAGAAGCTTATTTGGACCTGATCTTATCAAGGACGCCGAAGAGAAAGTCAAATTGGTTAAGGACAGATTGAAGATAGCACAGTCCCGACAGAAAAGCTACGCGGATTCTAAGCGTAGAGAAGTCACCTACGAAGTTGGGGATAGAGCTTATCTCAGGGTATCACCACTTCGTGGAGTGAAAAGATTTGGAGTCAAAGGAAAGTTGGCACCAAGATATGTTGGGCCATTCAAGATTCTAAGTCGCAAGGGAGAAGTTGTATATGAAGTTGAATTGCCAGAATCTCTATCAGCAGTCCATAACGTATTTCATGTGAGTCAGCTTAAGAAATGTCACCCAGAAATGGAAGAGTCTTCTTTGAAGGATACCATACCTTTGGAAGAAGTTCAGCTAGAAAGTGACCTCACTTATGAGGAAAAGCCTGTCAAGATACTTGAGACCGCAGAAAGAGTCACAAGGACTAAAACCATCAAGTTTTGTAAAGTACAATGGAACCATCACTCTGAAGAGGAAGCAACATGGGAAAGAGAAGATGATCTTCGGAAAGACCACCCTCACCTATTTGCTAGCCAACCCGAATCTCGAGGGCGAGATTCATCTTAAGGGGGTTAGATTTGTAACATCCCAAAAATCATAGTTTCAAAACTCATTCATATCATCTTTGCATTTAGAGTTTTCTCAAAAATCATTTAGAAACATAAGTTGGAGCTATGATTTCATGTGGGCAATTTATCCCAAAATGACCATCACCCTTTGAAAATTGAAAGTTTAAATACTTGTTTGCTTGTCTCTATTGATAGGAAGATTAGGTGAAGCTTTTAACCAAAATTTCAAATTTAGAAATAGTTTCAAAATCCTTTCTTCAAATATTTGCAAGCTAGAGCAAATTTCTGTTTATTTTGAAACCCAAGCTTGACCAAGCCTTGCAAAGTAATCACTTGGTTAAAATGACTGTTTTTGAATCCACAAAACCCTGCAAAAATCCCCAGAATAGTTTGGATTCAAAAGGATTTGAATTCATATCAAAAACCATTCCAGAAAATAGAAATAGAAAAAGAAAAGAATTAAACAAAAGAAAAAGGCCGCGCGGCCAGAATCTGGCCCAGCAGCCAATCAAGCCCAGCAAGCCCACCCGGGGGTTTCTTTTTCTCCCCTCACGCGCGAGCGCACGCACTGAGCCGCTGACAAGCAGGCCCCACCTGCACTCCGCGCACCTCGCTGACAAGCGGGCCACCTCCACGTCGGCGTCGTCTCCACCCGCACGACCTGTTCGTCCCCAATCAACGCGGCCGTTTTCTGTGTGTTAATCGTGGCGTCAATTCGAATCAATGGCTGAGTGATTCTCGCGCTTGACTAGGCTATATAAACCCCCTCTGTCCCCTCTCTCTTTTCCCCCAAACCCCAAGCACAGAACGCCCCCAGGCTGCACGCATTTCTCTCTGCAACCCCGCCGTCTCCGGCGACTACTCTGGCCAATTACGGTGAGTTCTGCGCTTCCCTCTGCCTCTCGTTCTTGCAGACTAGATCAGTGAGCCTCTGCGCTTCTTTTGACACTTTCCGTTTGCCTTCGCATGAACCACAGAGTCGGCAACATCGACGACTGGACCGCCACCGTCTTCTGCACGAACTCCGGCGAGTTCTTGTGGTAAGCCCCGACCGCCCCGTGACTTCTAGTTCAAACACACGACCCTGCCTTGACCCCGTGAATCTAACCGTGTCCTCGTCATGCCTTGGGGTGGTTCCCAGCGACGTCCACGATGACCACCTGACGCACCGACGCCGTCCTACCACTCCGGCGAGCAATCACAACCGTGTCCGAGCGCCCCTCTGCAAGCCAGTACCACGACGAGCTTCAGCAGTCTCCGGCGAACCTGGTAATGCTCCTCTCCCTCTCGTGGACGATGTAGAACGCCGGCGCCGCCGTAGTGAGACGCGCCGCCGCCGGTTAGCACCGCCAGCGCCGCCCGTTTCTGGCTTGATGATATGGACCGTTGGATCTGCATCGCAGCGCTAGGATAAATTCACTTAAACCGAAGAGGTACGCGATCTAAGCCGCCAGATTTCATTTAGATCCTACGGCTGGGGAGCTCGATCCATTGCGAAACGGTACGGGCGAATGAAAACACGACGCGTGGCAAGGTTTAAACTAAAAACAGAATTTAAAACCAGATTTAGATTCAAACTTCAAATGCTCATAACTTTTAAATGCCACGTTGGATTTTTGCAAATTTTATACCGTTGGATTCAGTGAAACAAGGCCTTTCTGAATATCCAATTTATTTAGCATATAGTAATAGTTAAAAATGATTTTATTTGTGGAACAAGTTTAGGGATATTTTAGATATAGTTTTATTCTTGTATATTATTTTGGGGCCAAATAAGTTTAGTTGGCAAACTTGTGTCATGTTAAGTTTCTGTAGTCATGAACATACTTGGTAGAATTTTCAAAACTCAACACTTGGTAGATTCTTGCATACATGCATTCATATTATTTTTGGTTGTATATATTTGTGTGTAATTGTATGCTATTATTTCTTGTGTAGATTTTACAAGTGATTGTGATTGTGAAGAGTGCTACTCTCCGCACTACCAAGGCAAGTGATATTTTCATGAATTTTCTATCCTAAGTTTTATACTTGCATTAGATATTTTTGCTAAAATATTTGCATGATATTTTGCTTAGTGTAAGATGGGAAATCCTAAGTAGAGTGAAATAGTAGAATTGCTAGGGAAATTTTCCTAAGATAAGATACCATACTTTGCTTATCCTAGATTATAGTAAACAAGGGTGGTGAACATCTATTTAGTTTATGATAAAAATATTCTAAGTCAAGAGACTTATATTTTATTAATAAAACAACTAAGGCAAACGAACCTCCTGGGTGGAATGGAAAGATTGGGTTATGTTGAGTGGTTACACAAGGCCATGGACTTGGGTTGTGTATCTCACTTGTGGAATGCCACCCAGGCACAAAGGGATTTGGAGGCCAAGTGTTGAGAAAGCTTACAGTGCAACCACTTGGCAATATGGGCTCTGCCATGATCATATAGGTTGCTAGAACTTAGTCACTTGGACAGTTGGTGGTAGATGGGATGATAGGATGGAACGCGTCCATTTGACTAAGGAAAAGCTTCTGAAAGGTCCTGTCTTGGGAAACCAAGTCTGGTGGGGAAAGTGCACAACCTCTGCAGATGGAAAACCTAAGTACTTAGCCTTGTCCAAGGAAATGGACACTTTGAGCATCAAGACATGGAAGCTACAAGAATCTCATCACTCCAACTTCTAAATAAAAATTGATGGGTGAACAAGGGTGAAGGATCCCCAATGTCTATTCGTGGGTCCTTGGGAATGTTTTTGACAAAGAAAAACTTAGTGATTTCAACTAATAGGAAAACCTAATTTCAAGCAAAGCAAGCCAAGCTACACTTAACCAAAATTCATATCGTAATATAGTCCCCTTAAATATAATAAGGTATCACTTGCCAATACTATTCCAAAGTATTGACCCACTGTGGCTGTAACTTGTGATGTTGCAGGTTACTCCGATGATGAATAGGAGTCATGAGTCTACACTCAACATGCTTGCCTGTGGCACATGAAGATGAAGACTTGTGTTTATTTACTTGTTCCTTAAAACTCTTGTATTAGGCCTATGGCCATGAGTTGTAAAAGACTATGTTTTTATCTCTGGAATGAATGTAATAAACGACCTTTGTATCTGTGTACTTCATCTTAAACTGTGGATGCTAGCATTGATCCAGGGACTAGCATTGCAATCACAGGGATCCTTTCCTTTATAAAGGAGGGGTCTAACAAAATCGAAGAGATTAAGGAAAAGATTGGTAAAGGAAAAGCCAAGGGATTCCATGAAGACGAACAAGGTACTTTATGGTATGGAAAACGTATCTGTGTTCCGCAAGATCCGAAGCTTCGGAAACTGATTCTACAGGAAGCACACAACTCACCATATTCCATTTATCCGGGTAACACCAAAATGTACATGGATATGAAGGAAAGATTTTGGTGGAATAATCTCAAGAAGGCCATCGCTGAAAATATTTCCTTGTGTGATGTATGTAGTAGGGTGAAGGCGGAACATCAGAAACCAGCAGGATTGCTACAACCGCTACCTATTCCTGATTGGAAGTGGGACAAGATTGGCATGGATTTCATCACCAGATTTCCAAGGACCAGGTCAGGATATGATTCTATTTGGGTAGTAGTGGATCGCCTCACTAAAGTGGCTCATTTCATACCGGTGAAGACAACCTACACAAGTGCTAAGTTGGCCAAGATCTATATGAATAGGATTGTGTGTCTGCATGGAGTACCCAAGAGTATTGTGTCTGATAGGGGAACCCAATTTACTTCTCATTTTTGGAGGCAACTACATGAATCATTGGGAACGACGTTGGAATTCAGCACTGCTTTTCATCCTCAGACTGATGGACTGACAGAAAGGACCAACCAGATTTTAGAGGATATGTTGAGGGCATGTGCCCTAGACTATGGAGCTAGTTGTGATGAAAGTCTGCCTTACGCAGAATTCTCTTATAACAACAGCTATCAAGACGGTATTGAGATGGCACCGTTTGAGTTTCTCTATGGTGTACTACCCCATTACTATGGAATGGTGTGGGAGAAAGAAATTTGTTCGGACCAGAACTAATCAAAGAGGCTGAAGAGAAAGTCAAGCTAGTAAAACACAGATTGAAGATAGCACAATCCCGATAGAAGAGCTATGCATATCCTAAGCGTAGAGAAGTCACCTATGAAGTGGGTGATAGAGCTTATCTTAGAGTGTCACCACTTCGTGGAGTGAAGAGATTTGGAGTCAAAAGAAAATTGGCCCCAAGATATGTTGGACCATTCAAGATTCTGAGTCATAAAGGAGAAGTATCTTATGAGATTGAACTGCCGGAATCATTGTCTGCCATTCATAATGTGTTTCATGTGAGTCAGCTAAAGAAATGCCATCCAGAGATGGAAGAGACTTCTTTGAAGGATACCATACATTTGGAAGAGGTCTAGTTGGAAAGTGATCTCACTTATGAGGAAAAACCTATCAAGATTCTTGAGACCGCAGAAAGAGTTACTCGGACAAAGACTATCAAATTCTGCAAAGTACAGTGGAGCCATCATTCCGAATAAGAAGCAACATGGGAAAGAGAAGATGACCTTCGGAAAGACCACCCTCACCTATTTGCTAGCCAAACCGAATCTCGAGGGCGAGATTCACCATAAGGGGGTTAGATTTGTAACATCCCTAAAATCAAGTTTTCAAAGTTTGCACATCATTCATGCATTCATACTCATCTTAGGATCCTTTCCTCAAAAATCAGAAACTTGTGATCTATCATTTTATGTAAGCAAGGCTTTGACCCAATGCTACTCTCTAGTATGAGATTATTTGTTTTAAATCAAAGATATTTGATCCTAAGTTTGCTTGATAATTTCCAAAGATGGGACAAAGTTTTCAAAACAAAGAATGAATTTAAAACCATTTTTATACCTTTATTAAGCAATGGTAAAGGAACTGTTTTGTTTTAAAATTTCAAATGACCAAAGTAAGTTTGAGTGGACAATAGTGCTAAATGATCAATTAAGAGCTGGATCCATCCTACAAAAATCCAGAACAATTTTGAATTCAATTTGGTTTGAAACTCATTTGAATTTGGTTCCTGGAAATTCAAACAGAGAAAGAAAAAGGTTAAAGAATACGAAATGGGCCAGCGCCACCCTTTCGGCCCAGTTGCCAAAACATCCCACCCGGGGTTTCCCTTATCCCTCTGTTTCTCACCGCAGCCGCACGCACCCACTCGCTGACAGACCGACCCCACATGCCCCGTCATCATCGTCCCCAAACCCCGCCCACGACCTGGCCTCGCCGTTTCCTCCTCTTCCTTCACTGCCATGTTTTAAATCGATTAAATGTCGTTTATTGTGTGTGTAATCCTCGCCCTCGCTCCGGCTACTTAATCCCCTCCCCCTCGCGGCCATTTCCCCCATCATAGCCAGCCAGAAGCGCCGCTAGGCTCCGGGAATTACCGCTTGCACCGCCGCATCACCGAGAAGCTCCGGCGACTGATTCCGGTGAGTTCCGAGCGCCCCTCGCCTTTTGCTTGACCCTGTCGAGTTCACCATGTCTCTGTGCTGCTCCTAATGTCTTTGGTTTGCCCGTGCATGACCCAGGTCGCCGTCCCCGACCACCTTAACAAGCGACAGAGCCGCTGCCTAACTCCGGTGAACGATTTGGGTAAAACCCGACCACCTCTTGCCTTCTCTCTAACACTATCATGATCGCCAGATCGTTGTGCACACCCTGACGTCTTTTGTTTGTGTTAGGGCGGTCCATATCGTCGGCAACGTCGTCGTCTGCAAGAACCTGACGTCGCCTGCAACTCCGACGAGCCCCAACGACCTCCACAGCACGCCCCCGTCCACACCAGCAAGTCGTTGAGCATCAGCGCGACCTCGCGAGTCTGGTAAGCATCTCGACCAACCCCAGCCCCCTCCGTAGCCACCGGAACACCGCTGGCAGTGCGCTGCCGTCGCGCTGCCGTCGTGTTGGGCCACACAGAGATAAAACAAAACTTTTCCTCTAACATGGTGATCCGAAGATCTAGCTGAGGTAGAAGGCCACGCGGTTTACCACTAGACGCGCAGTTGCGGATTACTGATGAAGCGCGTCAGTTGATGCAGTGCAGTCCTCACGATCCGATCGTCCTGGTGCTGATCGCACAGCACTTCTGCTGGTATCCACACGTACAAGGAGGAGCACCGGCGGCGAACTGCTAGGTTCATGACGACGGCTGGACTGCTGTGGAGCTAGGGTTTCCAACACATGGAATGACCTAACCGAACAACGATTAACCTTTCTGGGTTACGGTGCTCCACTATATATAGGGAGTGAACGTGGGCTCTGCTCGCGCGACCCATTCACTAAATCCCATATAACACTAGTCACCATGAGTCCAACTCACTAACTCAGTCCTAATTCGGTTTAGGTCCAACCCAACCAGATTACAGGTTCAGATCCAATCCGAACTTGCTCCCGCTCTTATGTGTGTGACCCCGCAGGCTCATGGCTACTTGGACACGATTGGAGTCCGACTCTCAATCGATCAGTCGGTAGTGGCTCCTAGCAGAACGTGCCGACTCCCAAGCACCAAAGAGTCATGACGACTTGCCTTTCCAATGCGACTTTCGTCCGAGTCCCTTTTGCCTCACGATATACATTGTTAGACTATAGGAGAATATATGTCATCCCATAAATAGTCCGACTCTATTCTCGATCCGAGATAAGTGATTCACCCGACTAACTCTTAGTCGATCGCCTCGGTTAACACTTAACCGAGTCGTGCATGGCCATGATTTCCGAATCATATCTCACGAGAGGGCCCAGAGAATATCTCTCCAAGTGGAGGGGCAAAATCCCATCTTGTTTATTCACATCACGTAGCTCGATTCTCAGTCGACCCGAACTCTGCCTTTAGAACTAACAAGTTACGGATAAGAGTTTGACAGAACCTAAGTCGGTGATCCTCAACTCGGACTATGCAATAACCTCAGGTCTAAGGATTACATTGATTGAGATATACAAATGACAACTTGTTCGTTGTAACTCAATATGGGTCAATCCGACTCGCTAAACTCTTTAGCCGAATCTGTGTAAGTTGGAATAGCATCTCCATGCTCATGACAAGTCGAATCGAGTCATCAAGCCAACTCTCACATTGGTCTAAGTTGTGTGTCCAGCACAACTTCGATGACCAAGGATATTTAGTACAAACAACATGAATGCATAGTTCCACAACCGAATCACATATTCAATGATACATATCAGATGTTTATACAAGGACTACTTAATATCTTTATGAATACAATGGGAAATCTCATCATACATGATTGCCTCTAGGGCATATTCCCAACAGTCTCCCACTTGCACTAGAGTCAATCTTCTGACATCACATGTCTAAGCATCTAATGCCCATGGCTCTCAGGTGGGCCTCATGCTTCGGCTATGGTAACGGCTTTGTCAAAAGATCCACAATATTTGAATCCGTGTGTACCTTGCATAACTTGATATCACCCTGATCCACGAACTGGCGAATCAGGTGGTACCTCATGAGTATGTGCTTGTTCTTCTGGTGCTGTCTAGGTTCCTTCGCTTATGCAATAGCACCATTGTTGTCACAATACACGTCTAACGGATTGGACGAGCCCTGAACCACACCAAGATCCATGAGGAAATTCCTCATCCAAACAGCTTCCTTTGCTGCCTCCGAGGCGGCAATATACTCAGCCTCTATTGTCACGGTCTCTTGCTTAGAACTCTTCCAGCTCACGGCACCTCCATTTATAATAAACACGTATCCGGATTGCGAACGAGAATCATCAGAGTCGGTAAGATAACTCACATCCATGTAACCCTTTACACTGAGTTCATCTTCACCACCATAAACCAAGAACATATCCTTAGTCCTTCTCAAGTACTTTAGGATATTTTTAGCCGCTGTCCAGTGGATCTCTCCAGGATCAGCCTGGTATCTGCACACAATACATGATGGATCCGACTGTAGAAGCATATGGAATCGCACTCATCCGACTTCGCTCATCAGTTGTCGAAGGACACTGAGTCTTGCTAAGTTTTACACCATGGGACATCGGTAAGAACCCCTTATTAGACGATTCCATGTTGAGCTTCTTCAACACTTTGTCCAAATAAGTACTCTGACTCAATCCAATGAGCATCCTTGATCTATCTCTATAGATCCGGATTCCGAGGATGTATGTTGCCTCACCCAAGTCTTTCATTGAGAAACTCCTTTCCAATGATTCCTTGGTTTCTTGCAACATCTGGACATCATTTCCAATCAGAAATATGTCATCCACATATAAGATTAGAAAATTTACTTTGTTCCCACTAAACTTCTTGTACAAACAAGAATCATGATCACTCTTGATGAAGCCAAACGATTTGACTACCTCATCAAAGCGAATATTCCAACTCCGAGATGCTTGCTTCAACCCATAAATGGAATTCTGAAGTTTGCACATCTTGTCAGCATTAGCCGGATCAACAAAACCCTCGGGCTGTATCATATACACGTCCTCGGTTAAATTTCCGTTAAGGAAAGCCGTTTTGACATCCATCTGCCATATCTTGTAGTCGAAATAGGCCGCTATAGCTAACATGATCCGAACTGATTTAAGCATCGCTACGGACGAGAAAGTCTCGTCGTAATCAACTCCTTGAACTTGTCGACCCCTTCGCGAAAGGTGTGCTTTATAGATTGAAACATTTCCATCCATATCAGTTTTCTTCTTAAAGACCCATTTGCACTCGATGAGTCTTGCACCGTCTGGCAGATCAACCAAGTTCCAAACTTGATTTTCATCCATGGACTTTATCTCGGATCTCATGGCTCCAAGCCATGACTCGGAATCAGATCCCACCATCGCTTCCGAATAATTTGCCGGCTCATCACTGTCTAATAGTAACACATCACGAACACTTCGTAATCTTGCCGATCTTCGTAGTACAAGTGTTGCTGCCGGCTCAGCTACCACGACCGGCTCAACCTCCAAGGTTTTTGCCGACTCGCTACTAGCCGGTTCCTCTGGAATTTATTCGAGTTGCACCGTGCTCCCACTTACTCCCCGACTGAGAAACTCTTTCTCAAGAAGACACCGTTACGAGCGACAAACACTTTGCCCTCTTCTCGGTTGTAGAAGTAGTAACCCAAGGTTTCCCTCGGATACCCCACAAAAATACATTTATCTGACTTGGCCGTAAGCTTGTCCGACTGATGTCGCTTGACAAATGCTTCACAACCCCAAATCTTAAGAAAAGACAAACTCGGCTTTTTGCCTGTCAACATCTCATGCGGTGTCTTCTCTACCGATTTTGATGGTACTCTGTTTAGTGTGAACGCTGCTGTTTCTAGACAATAACCCCAAAATGATAAAGGCAGATATGTCCGACTCATCATTGATCGTACCATGTCCAACAAGGTTCGATTCCGCCTTTCCGAAACACCATTCCTTTGTGGTGTTCCTGGCGGAGTAAGTTGAGGAACTATTCCACAACTTTTCAGATGGTCATCAAACTCATGGCTCATGTACTCGCCTCCTCGGTCCGACAGAAGAAACTTTATTTACTTGTCAAGTTGATTCTGTGCTTCATTCTGGAATTCTTTGAACTTTTCAAAGGCTTCCGACTTGTGTTTCATCCATACCTACTTAAATCATCAGTGAAGGTAATGAAGTACTCATAACCACCCCTGGCTGTCGTGCTCATTGGTCCACATACATCACTATGTACTAGTCCCAACAAGTCGGACGCCCTTTCGCAAATCTTTGCAAAAGGTGACTTGGTCATTTTGCCGAGTAGGCAAGATTCGCATGTCTCGAACGACTCCAAGTCGAACGAAGTTAGGAGTCCATCATCATGGAGCTTCTTCATGCGTTTCCAACTTATATGACCAAGCCGACAGTGCCAAAATTAAGTCATATTCAGATCATTTGGTTTCAACCTTTTAACATTTATGTTATAAACTGACTCACCATCAAGATTCAAAATAAATAACCCGTCCTGGACGGGTGCAAATCCGTGAAACATATCATTCAAATACAAAGAACAACCATTATTCTTGATATTCGACTCATAGCCTTGGCTCATCAAACATGAAGCAGATAATGTTTCGACTGAGCACTGGAACATAATAACAATTATTCAGTTCTATAATGAATCCGGAAGGTAAATGAAGTTGCATCGTGCCGACTTCCAACGCGGCAACTCTTGCTTTGTTGCCGACTTGAATATCAACCTCGCCTCTTACTACACTCCTAGTTCTTACCAGTCCCTGCAACGAGTTGCAGATGTGAATAACTGATCCGATATCATATACCCAAGAACTATTAGGTGCATCAGCAAGATATATGTCTATAACATTGCAAACAAGTGTACCTGAGTCGGAAGTCATACCTCCACTCTTGGCTTTGTCGGCCAAGTACTTGCTGCAGTTCCTCTTCCAGTGGCCATCCGCCTTGCAGTAGAAGCAAGTGGATCCGGCTGAAGGAGATGGCTTAGTCCCTGAGGAAGTGCTTGGGACCGGGTCCTGAGCCTGCTTTCCTCCTGACTTAGCCTTCTTCTTAGTCCAAGAACTCTTCCTGAACTTAGCCTTATTCTGCACCATCAACACTTGACTGGCGCCCTTCTTGAGATCCGCCTCTGCCTGCTTGAGCATCCCATGTAATTCAGTAAGCTTCTTATCCATACCATGCATGTGGTAGTTCGAAATGAACTGCCCATATGCACTAGGAAGAGAGTTCAGAATTATATCCGTAGCGAACTCTTCGCTAATGGGGTAGCCAAGCCTTTCCAGAGACTGCACGTAACCAACCATTTTGATCACATGCGGACTCAGTGGATCACCATCCTTAAGCTTGCAACTCAGTAAAGCCTGAGAGACTTGATACCTCTCAGTCTTTGCCTGAGCCTGGAACATACATTTGAGTCTTTCGATCATATCGTAGGCCTGGACATGCTCGAACTGCTTTTCCAAGTCCGGTTCCATGTGAGCAAGCATAAGACAACTAATATCCGTGGACTCATCCTTAGCCCGACGGTAGGCATTGGTGACAGCGACAGTCGCATTCTCATTCGGCTCATCTGGAAGTGGGTTGTCTAGGACATGGTCCTTCTTTTTTTGTTTGAGAACAATTCTCAGATTTCGATACCAGTGGGTAAAATTAGTGTCGTTCAGTTTATCTTTCTCAAGAATGGTTCTCAACGCAAAATTGGATATCTGAGAGTGACTGCTACTTGGTGCCATGATCTACAACATAAAATATGCAAAACACTTAAGACATGTATTCATAAAAGAGCAAGCATATTAAACATTTTAATATTTTATGCTCCCACTAGAACCAACACCCCTCCGATGGTTACTTAGTGATTTAGGATCCTAAATAAGCAAGTCGGCTAGTGAGCTTTAGCATCACCGCTGTCCACCAAGTGATCTAGGTAGACAAGTCCTTGTCAATCGTATCTCATACGACTTCTATTGGACGGGTGGCATCACATGCCTCGGCTCCCATCCGACTTTTCCCCGAGTCCCACAACCGTTGTGATAGACCCGTCTAGCTTACCGAGTGTTTCTTCAGTAAGAGTCCGACTCGAACCCACCTAGTCGGAAAGAATTGGCAGCACCTCAATTTTATGAGCCCACTACCAAAAATGTCCGACTTGTGATGGTGCAAACACTGGCGGGAAAACCGACTAGACCTTCTTTGAGGGATTAAATTTTACCGACTATCTAATAGAGGTAAAACTGAGACATAACAATAACACAAAATAAAAGCATTTATAATGTGAAATGGTATGGCTCTCTTCATGGCGATCTCCATCTCCACAAAGCCTGTAATCCGACTCGTGCCAACTCTTGTCACTTGCCGTCTTACTCCATGTCGCTGACATGTACAATGCCTTGCATCCTTCCGAGTTCTCCAAACAGCTACACTAGCTTAGTAAAGTAAATTACATAGAGAATCCGACACGCAGGTCGTTATACAATAAAATGACAGCACCTAGGCTCCAGCCGGCTGACAAAAACCGTGATTCGCAGATCACGTATGGATTACACACATAGATCACATGCACATGAACCATACCATTCACAACTTCCTGCAAAAACAAGTTATGCATAGGTACAATATCTACCGGCGTTGTGAAACTCGCAACGACATCTAAGGCGCTACGTGTCACAGTCTACCCCGATGGCGGAAGCCGACCGGTAGGGGTATGTCGTTCCACGACCTCAACAGTATGATCACGGAAATCAGATCTACCATTCCCCGAGCACAGTTGGTCCAATCAACTTCGTACAAAACCGATCTATCTCATAGATCGACCACCAAACAGCACATAGATCTCATCTATAGCCAACCGCATATCACATATGCGAGATCTCGAGCCTAAAACCAGAAGCTATCGCTCTGATACCACTGTTGGGCCACGCAGAGATAAAACAAAACTTTTCCTCTAACATGGTGATCCCAAGATCTAGCTGAGGTAGAAGGCCACGCAGTTTACCACTAGACACACAGTTGAAGATTACTGATGAAGCGCGTCAGTTGATGCAGTGCAGTCCTCACGATCCGATCATCCTGGTGCTGATCGCACATCACCTCTGTTGGTATCCACACGTACAAGGAGGAGCACCGGCGGCGAACTGCTAGGTTCGTGATGACGGTTGGACTGCTGTGGAGCTAGTGTTTCCAACACATGGAATGACCTAGCCGAACAACGATTAACCTTTCTCGGTTACGGTGCTCCACTATATATAGGGAGTGAACATGGGCTCTACTCGCGCGACCCATTCACTAAAGCCCATATCTCTAGTCACCGTGAGTCCAACTCACTAACTCAGTCCTAATCCGGTTTAGGTCCAACCCAACCAGATTACAGGTTCAAATCCAATCCGAACTTGCTCCCGCTCTTAAGTGTGTGACCCCGCAGGCTCATGGCTACTTGGACACGATTGGAGTCCGACTCTCAACCGATCAGTCGGCAGCGGCTCCTAGCAGAACGTGCCGACTCCCAAGCACCAAAGAGTCATGACGACTTGCCTTTCCAATGCAACTTTCGTCCGAGTCCCTTTTGCCTCACGATATACCTTGTCAGACTATAGGCGAATATATGTCATCCCTTAAATAGTCCGACTCTCTTCTCGATCCGATATAAGTGATTCACCCGACTAACTCTTAGTCGATCGCCTCGGTTAACACTTAACTGAGTCGTGCATGGCCATGATTTCCGAATCATATCTCACGAGAGGGCCTAGAGAATATCTCTCCAAGTGGAGGGGCAAAATCCCATCTTGGTTATTCACATCACGCAGCTTGATTCTCAGTCGACCCGAACTCTGCCTTTATAACTAACCAGTTACGGATCAGCGTTTGACAGAACCTAAGTCGGTGATCCTCAACTCGGACTATGCAATAACCTCAGGTCTAAGGATTACATTGATTGAGATATACAAATGACAACTTGTTCGTTGTACCTCAATATGGGTCAATCCGACTCGCTAAACTCTTTAGCCGAATCTGTGTAAGATGGAATAGCATCTCCATGCTCATGACAAGTGGAACCGAGTCATCAAGGCAACTTTCACATTGGTATAAGCTGTGTGTCCAGCACAACTTCGATGACCAAGGATTTTTAGTACAAACAACATGAATGCATAGTTCCACAACCGAATCACATATTCAATGATACACATCAGATGTTTATACAAGGACTACTTAATATCTTTATGAATACAATGGGAAATCTCATCATACATGATTGCCTCTAGGGCATATTCCCAACACGTCGCTAGCGCTGCCCATCCATGGTCGCGTGCTCGACAGCCGTCAGATCTGAATCCAGCGTGTAGGATTAAATCACTTAGCGAAGCGGTATGATTTGATCTAGGCCGTGCGCAGTTAGTTGAATCCAACGGCCCGCGAGCGTGATCCAGCGCGCACTGGTACCGTCCAATCAGGAGCTGTCGCGTGGCCTGTGTTTAGATATAAAAACATAATTTAGATCTATTAGATGTTCAAACTTGCAAAATTCATAACTTTTGATCCACACGTTCAAATTTTGCAAATTTTATATCATTGGAATCAGGAGAAAGTGTTCTATCCAACCATGCAATTTTTTTAATGATTTGCTTCTGTAAAATTGGTTATTTTTGCAGAGAGATTTATAGGCTTATTTTGAGTATAGAAATTATTTGAAAAATGATTTAAAGACTAAATAAAGTTTATTTAGTGTGTATTTGTCTTGTTTGTGATTCAGTACTGTATACTTGTCTTGATTGGTGTAGAAAATCATCACATGGCATTTGCATGCATACATATATTTTTGCTTGTATATTTTGATATGTGAATTTGGTGCTATTATTTTATGTGTAGATTTTGGTTCTAATAGTGGTTATGGTTGTGAAGATTGTTGCTACTCCCCCAACTACCAAGGCAAGTGGTGCTTCATATATTTTTGTCCCAATATTTTTACCTATGCATTAGAATTATTTGGTATAGGGTTTGCATGAATATTTTGCTAAGTATCTATATGCTATGCTTGGGAAATCCTAGTAGTTGTAAAATTGTTAGAATTTCCTCTAAGCTAAGATACTTGCTATTGCCATGCTTAGCCTAGCTAGTAGTAACCAAGGGTGGATTACATGTTCATGCTATGAGAAATATTTCTAAGTCCTTGACTTATGTTTTGCTTAATAAAACGACTAAGTGAATGGGTGGAATGAAAATGTAGGGGTCCCAATCTTTAATAAGATAGAGCCCCCTGTGTATACAATGCTAGTCCCTGGATCAATAGCTAGCATCCACAGTTAAGATGTAATATCAAGAAACAAAGGTCATAATATGACTTTATAACCAGGAATAACATAAGTTTATTACATCAAACATAGCTCATTTGGCTATTACATTACATTGCAGCGGAATAACTATAAGTATGGGTCCTTCATCTTGAAAGTGCCACAGGCAGATGTTGGTTGTAGACTTTGTAATCCTAATCAATCAATCTTCTCTAAAACAATCAAACCTGCAACATACAAGTTACAGCCACAAAGGGTCAATACATTTGAATTGTATTGGCAAGTGATACTATGGTAGTATAGTGGAGTCTACCATTTATATGCATTTGTCTAAGTGGAGTTGAGGCTTGCATTGCTCAAAATAGATTTTTCCTTAACATTTGAAAATACTAAGTTTTGCTTGACAAAAACATTTTTCTCAATCAAAGATTGAAGATCCTTTCCAAGGCATCTCTCAATCAAAGATTGAAGATTTCAAACAACCCTTGTTCAAACCACAAGATTTTAACTTAGAAATTGGAATGATGAGATCCTTGATTGCTTTCATGTCTTGATGCTCAAATTGTCCTTTACCAGGGACATGGCTAAGTACTTAGGTTTTACACTCTGCAGAGGTGGTGCACTTTCCCCACAAGACTTGGTTTCCCAAGACAAGATCTTTCAGAAGCTTTCCCTTAGACCAAAATGGACGCGTTCCAACCTATCAAACACTACCACCCACTGTCCATATGGCTATGTTCTTGCAACCTATATGATCATGGCAGAGCCCATATTGCCAAGTGGTTGCACTTCAAGCTTCTCAACATTTGACATCTCAAATCTCTTTGTTCCTGGGTGGCCATCCACAAGTGAGATACACAAGCCAAGTCCATGGCCTTGTGTAACCACTCAACATAAACCAATCCTTCCATTCCACCCAGGTGATTTATTAACTTAGTTGTTTTATTAAACAAAACATAAGTCCTCAGACTTAGAATATTTTTCCATAGTGTGAATATATTTTCCACCCATGTTTTCTATTAGCTAGGTTAAGCTTGATAGTAGTAGGAATCTTTAACTTAGGAAAATCCTACTAAGGATTCATCTACTAGGTTTTCTTATAGCAAGGTCTATACTTAGCAAAATTCATGCAAGTTTTACTTAGAGAAAAATCACTAATGCATAGAGAAAGTAATGGGACAAAAAGTATGAAGCATCACTTGCCTTTTTGGTAGGGAATGGTGGTTCACTCCTTGATCTTTCTAGTCTCACACTTCACTACAAATCAATCAAGCAAACACAAATTCAATACACATTCTAAACCAAAGTCAAACAAACAATTTTTCACACACAAAGTAATGGAATCTAAGTCATGCATAAGTATGCAAAGGTTGGTTCTATTGCAAGGATGGTCTCCACTAGGCTTCTAAACTTTGTAAGATCCAAATTGGCCATTTACCAAAGTGGCAAAGTTATTAGCAAGTGGGTTTTATCCATAAACCATTTTCAAATCCATTCATCATTTTATGTGGTGGAAAATGTTTTTATCAAAACAAAACTTTTGAGTTTTTCACCAAATGAGTTGCTATTGCAAAACTTGGTGTTTTTGGGTCAGTGGGTTTGATCAAACCATTTTCTTAAAGTTTTCTTTCCATAAATATTTTTATAACAAAAACCATTCTTTTTATTTGGCTAGAAAATGGCTAAGTCAAGTAATCCAACCTAAATCTTACCAAAATCATTTTTAACACCAAGGGTTGGTTCTTAGGGTCAGTAAGGTCACATCAAACTATTTTGCAAAAGTTTTGACCCCAAAATTCAATTTTAAACAATTTTTCTACTCTAAATAAGCATACAAATGTTTCTGCAAATTCAAACAAGCTAACAGATACTATTTGCTAAACTAAGGGCATGGTTGTCTAGGGCTTTCTCTCCTGAATCAATTGATATAAAATTTGTAATTTTTGGACGTGTGGTTTAAAAGTTATAGTGGTTTCAAATTGGCACTTAAATCTGGTTTCTAATTCTGTTTTAATCAAACACTGGCCACGCGTCGAGCCGTGATTGGCCGGTACCGCTTCGGTGTGGATCACGCTACAGACCGTAGGATCTAATCTAATTGTGCGATCCAGAACGCATACCCCTTTGCGGTTAAGTGGTCTAATCCTGATCGCTCAATCTAGATCGGATGGCTGTCATCGCACTGACCAAACTTGGGCGGCCAGCGACGGTTGCTGGCGGCGGCGAGGTAAGTCGGCGGCGGCGCTGGCAAAATAGGATGTGAGGAAGAGGGGAAGGATGCTCACCGGGTTCAGGAGGTCACGGCGATGCTCAACGTGCCGATGGTTCGACGAGGGGCGCTCGTGGGTGAGGACAATGGCTCGCCGGAGTTGCTTCGGGCGGTGGTGCTCTCGAGTTGTTGTTGCCGGCGTCGTTTAGGACCGCGCTAGGACAAAATAGAGGCATGGTTAGGTGCGCACGAGGGTTGCGAGTAAGGGAGCATCATCGGGATTGAGAGGGGAGGTCGGGATTTACCTCGGGAGGTCGTCAGAGTAGCAAACAGACGATGGCGACGGCGGTAGCTGTCGTTGCCGAGCCTGCAGGGTACTCGCGGGCGAGCTGGAACTACGAGGGGGTTTGCCAGGATATGGGGAACTTGTCTGCTTGCTTGGGGAGGCAAGGAGAGGCAGGGTATGGCCGGAATTGAAAGTTTAGCTCGTCGGAGACGGCGGCGGTGCAGAAGAAAATTGCAACAGCCTGGTGGCGAAAAGAGGTTGGCGTCTGAGGGGAACGGAGGAGAAGGCGCTGGCATTTTATCGAGCATGGTTAAGGCGAGGTAAAGGCGCGGCGTTAAGACGAATTGATTCCGCGAAATCACAGCAGGTAACGGCGTCGAGGAAGGGAGAAGAGGTCGTGCGGGGAGGACGATGAACAGAGGAAAGTGGGGCCGTTGCGTCAGTGGGAAAAGGGGAGAGGGGGAGGTCAACCAGTCATTGGTGTTGCGGGTCAGGGAGTTGGTGCCAAACGTTTTCTACGAGGAAAAGAAGTTGGGATGGTTGGTGGGCTTCCTAGGCTGCTGGGCTGGATCAGATCCACTTCCATTTTTTTTATTCTGTATCCTTTTCTTTTTCTATTTCTGAATTCTGTTTTGAAATTTCTATCAAACAAACATGGTTCAAATCAATTCAAACAACACCACACTTCATAATTTGAACTTGGTCCTGTTTATCAGCATAAACCTAAATTCCAAAATAAAATAATATTTTAAATCTTTTTAGGTTCCATTTATTAATTAAGTAAAATGGTCCATGGTTTATTAATAAAATAGGGTTTGGTTTATTTAATAAAATCTTCATTTGAACTCCAAATACTTTCAAAACCAATCAGTAGATTTTATTTGGAAATAAAGAATATATGGAAAACTTGTTTAAAACAAAATAACCTTTTATTTTAGGGTCCATTAATAATTAAATAAAATGGGCCTTAGTTATTAAATCAAATAGCGTTTGATTTTATTAATAAAATCTTTATTTGAAACCTAAATATTTTCCAAACCAAATCAGTAGGTTTTATTTGGGAAATATAGAATACTTGGAAACTTGTTTTAAAGCAAAATAACATTTTATTTTAGAGTCCATTATTAATTTAACATAATAGACTTTCATTATTAAATAAAATATGATTTGTTTTATTGAGATATTTTATTTGAAATCTAAAATAAAGCCAAAACACTTTAGTAGGTTTTATTTGTGAATATCAAATATTTGGAAAACTTATTTTAAATAATTTAATAAGTTTTGATGTTTCAATTAAATTGGTAAAACCTTTTATTTAAATAAAGTTGGATATTAATTCTTTATTATTTTATTCAAATAAACCTTTACTATTTTTAATCAAAACAAAACATTTTATTTTAAATACTTGGCCAAGGTTTAATTCCTTATTATTTTAATTTGGCTCTGCAAAATAATCTTTATTTATAAATCCACTTTTTCTTTTGAAAGCCAAAACCTTTTATTTAAAAGATCCAAAATAGTAATTCAAAAACATTTTAATTTCCTTTAATAAATGTTTATCCTTTTTAAATCCCTTTAGGATTTATTTAATCCAAATAGGTTTGAAGTTCCATTTAAATTCAAAAAGTTTCTTCTGGCCCTGAAAATCAAACAAAGTTTTATTTTATTCATTTATTTTCACATTAAAAGGTTTGGAAAATCTTGGGATGTGACAGGCTACCACCCTTAAAATAAATCTCGTCCCGAGATTTGGGGAGGCTAGGGTTACAAGCAAGTTCAAAACAACTAGGGTACTACCACCCTTAAAATTTCTCAAACAAAAATTACATATTATCCATCTTGGGATCCTGGGGAAAACTTCTCTAAGCAAACATTTGCATTGTGCCATTGGTTTCCATTCTTGACTCATGGGCCAAGGTTGAGTTTCTCCATAGGCTTGTTCAACTTGTTCTTCATCTTCTCTAGACAATTGCTTGCATAGTGTCCTGGATTCTTACAATTGAAACAATGGATATCTTGGAGTTCTTTGCGTTGTTCTTGTGGACAAGTTGCTACATAATGGCCTGGTTCTTTGCAGTTGTTGCACACCACTTGGTTAATTCCCTTATTTTTCTTGTTCTCTGGGCACTCACTGGAGTAGTGTCCCATTTCCTTAATTTTACGGCATTGCACAAGGTGCATGTCCTGTCTTGGTTTCTTGGGTTTCTTTGATCCTTTGAAGTAGGTTGTCTTGTTTGGAGGTATAAGTGGTCCTTTTCCTTTGGTAGATTTGGATCCTTCTTGTTTCCTTTGTTCCACCATGGCATAGATGGGACATTGGTTAGGAGTATGATCACTTCCTTCACATAGGTAGCAAGTAGCTTGGGAGATGGGACATTGTCCAACAGGATGATTTTCTCCACAGTTAGGGCATTGACCTTCATGCTCCTTGGAAGTATGATCCTTGTCTCCACAAATAATGCAAGCTGGGGCTCCATCTAGAACAACATTCTTGTCGTCCTTGTTATCATAAACTATTTTGGGATAGCTTTCTTCCATGTTGATCATTTGATTAGTCACCTTAAGCATCAGTTGGGATTGTTCCTCCAAAAAAATTTGCAGTGCTGGATCTTTATCACTATTGTTGGCTATGAACTGAGCTGTCAGTTGGTTTAACTGGTTCTGGGTTGCTATGAGCTCTTTCATGCTGTCAACTTGGTTGTCATCAACCTTGATGTTGGAGTCTCTTGGAGTAGTCATCTGTTTGGGTTGAAGGGAGTTTAGAATAGGCAAAATATTTCTAAGGAGATAATTCTAATCACACACATCACAATTCACACAAGCAATGTGTAAGCAATCACAAACCAAACATTTCACTCAAACTATCAAAGTTTAAGCACATTTTTAGGCAACAAAATATTTTTGTTACACCACATAAGTTGGTGGTTTTGTTTTAACTAAAATATGGTGGTCCATCAATATGGTTCACTTGTGATCTTTCCTTCCTTCATGATTCTTCTTACTTGAGATCATGGTTTCCTTGAGAAAAACTCTTGGTTGCAATACTTCAAAGTTGTTGATGGATCCTTCTTATTTTGCATTCCCTTAGTCTCTAAATCTTGAGCAAGATTTCCTGTTTCACTTGTAGTCTTTGGTAGTTTCCAAGTTGGAAGTCCTTGGGGAATATACTGAAGATGTTGAAGTCATTAGAGTTGAAGAAGTTGAAGTCATTAGAGTTGATGGAGTCCTTTGCACATGGTGAAGTCCTTGGTCATGGGGTAGGTTTTTCCATCAAGTTGAAGTAGAAGAGATGTAGAGTTGAAACCAAAATGGTTGAGGAAAGAGTTTACAAGATTTTGTAAATAAGTTTTTGGAACAAATACAACTCCTATTTTTCTAAGGGTTTTTGTCCAATCCTAGGTTTACAAATCCTACAGGCAACACAATGCTCTGATACCATCTGTAGGGGTCCCAATCTTTAATAAGATAGAGCCCCCTGTGTATACAATGCTAGTCCCTGGATCAATAGCTAGCATCCACAGTTAAGATGTAATATCAAGAAACAAAGGTCATAATATAACTTTATAACCAGGAATAACATAAGTTTATTGCATCAAACATAGCTCATTTGGCTATTACATTACATTGCAGCGGAATAACTATAAGTATGGGTCCTTCATCTTGAAAGTGCCACAGGCAGATGTTGGTTGTAGACTTTGTAATCCTAATCAATCAATCTTCTCTAAAACAATCAAACCTGCAACATACAAGTTACAGCCACAAAGGGTCAATACATTTGAATTGTATTGGCAAGTGATACTATGATAGTATAGTGGAGTCTATCATTTATATGCATTTGGCTAAGTGGAGTTGAGGCTTGCATTGCTCAAAATAGATTTTTCCTTAACATTTGAAAATACTAAGTTTTGCTTGACAAAAACATTTTTCTCAATCAAAGATTGAAGATCCTTTCCAAGGCATCTCTCAATCAAAGATTGAAGATTTCAAACAACCCTTGTTCAAACCACAAGATTTTAACTTAGAAATTGGAATGATGAGATCCTTGATTGCTTCCATGTCTTGATGCTCAAATTGTCCTTTACCAGGGACATGGCTAAGTACTTAGTGTTTTACACTCTGCAGAGGTGGTGCACTTTCCCCACAAGACTTGGTTTCCCAAGACAAGATCTTTCAGAATCTTTCCCTTAGACCAAAATGGACGCGTTCCAACCTATCAAACACTACCACCCACTGTCCATATGGCTAAGTTCTTTCAACCTATATGATCATGGCAGAGCCCATATTGCCAAGTGGTTGCACTTGAAGCTTCTCAACATTTGACATCTCAAATCTCTTTGTTCCTGGGTGGCCATCCACAAGTGAGATACACAAGCCAAGTCCATGGCCTTGTGTAACCACTCAACATAAACCAATCCTTCCATTCCACCCAGGTGATTTATTAACTTAGTTGTTTTATTAAACAAAACATAAGTCCTCAGACTTAGAATATTTTTCCATAGTGTGAATATATTTTCCACCCATGTTTTCTATTAGCTAGGATAAGCTTGATAGTAGTAGGAATCTTTAACTTAGGAAAATCCTACTAAGGATTCATCTACTAGGTTTTCTTATAGCAAGGTCTATACTTAGCAAAATTCATGCAAGTTTTACTTAGAGAAAAATCACTAATGCATAGAGAAAGTAATGGGACAAAAAGTATGAAGCATCACTTGCCTTTTTGGTAGGGAATGGTGGTTCACTCCTTGATCTTTCTAGTCTCACACTTCACTACAAATCAATCAAGCAAACACAAATTCAATTCACATTCTAAACCAAAGTCAAACAAACAATTTTTCACACACAAAGTAATGGAATCTAAGTCATGCATAAGTATGCAAAGGTTGGTTCTATTGCAAGGATGGTCTCCACTAGGCTTCTAAACTTTGTAAGATCCAAATTGGCCATTTACCAAAGTGGCAAAGTTATTAGCAAGTGGGTTTTATCCATAAACCATTTTCAAATCCATTCATCATTTTATGTGGTGGAAAATGTTTTTATCAAAACAAAACTTTTGAGTTTTTCACCAAATGAGTTGCTATTGCAAAACTTGGTGTTTTTGGGTCAGTGGGTTTGATCAAACCATTTTCTTAAAGTTTTCTTTCCATAAATATTTTTATAACAAAAACCATTCTTTTTATTTGGCTAGAAAATGGTTAAGTCAAGTAATCCAACCTAAATCTTACCAAAATCATTTTTAACACCAAGGGTTGGTTCTTAGGGTCAGTAAGGTCACATCAAACCAATTTGCAAAAGTTTTGACCCCAAAATTCAATTTTAAACAATTTTTCTACTCTAAATAAGCATACAAATGTTTCTGCAAATTCAAACAAGCTAACATATACTATTTGCTAAACTAAGGGCATGGTTGTCTAGGGCTTGCTCTCCTGAATCCATTGATATAAAATTTGTAATTTTTGGACGTGTGGTTTAAAAGTTATAGTGGTTTCAAATTGGCACTTAAATCTGGTTTCTAATTCTGTTTTAATCAAACACTGGCCACGCGTCGAGCCGTGATTGGCCGGTACCGCTTCGGTGTGGATCACGCTGCAGACCATAGGATCTAATCTAATCGTGTGATCCAGAACGCATACCCCTTCGTGGTTAAGTGGTCTAATCCTGATCGCTCAATCTAGATCGGATGGCTGTCATCGCACTGACCAAACTTGGGCGGCGCAGCGACGGTTGCTGGCGGCGGCGAGGTCAGTCAGCGGCGGCGCTGGCGAAATAGGACGCGAGGAAGAGGGGAAGGATGCTCACCGGGTTCAGGAGGTCACGGCGATGCTCAACGTGCCGATGGTTCGACGAGGGGCGCTCGTGGGTGAGGACAATGGCTCGCCGGAGTTGCTTCGGGCGGTGGTGCTCTCGGGTTGTTGTTGCCGGCGTCGTTTAGGACCGCGCTAGGACAAAATAGAGGCATGGTTAGGTGCGCACGAGGGTTGCGAGTAAGGGAGCATCATCGGGATTGAGAGGGGAGGTCGGGATTTACCTCGGGAGGTCGTCGGAGTAGCAAACAGACGATGGCGACGGCGGTAGCTGTCGTTGCCGAGCCTGCAGGGCACTCACGGGCGATCTGGAACTACGAGGGGGTTTGCCAGGATATGGGGAACTTGTCTGCGTGCTTGGGGAGGCAAGGAGAGGCAGGGTATGGCCGGAATTGAAAGTTTAGCTCGTCGGAGACGGCGGCGGTGCAGAAGAAAATTGCAACAGCCTGGTGGCGAAAAGAGGTTGGCGTCTGAGGGGAACGGAGGAGAAGGCGCTGGCGTTTTATCGAGCATGGTTAAGGCGAGGTAAAGGCGCGGCGTTAAGACGAATTGATTCCGCGAAATCACAGCAGGTTACGGCATCGAGGAAGGGAGAAGAGGTCGTGCGGGGAGGACGATGAACAGAGGAAAGTGGGGCCGTTGCGTCAGTGGGAAAAGGGGAGAGGGGGAGGTCCACCAGTCATTGGTGTTGCGGGTCAGGGAGTTGGTGCCAAACGTTTTCTTCGAGGAAAAGAAGTTGGGCTGGTTGGTGGGCTTCCTGGGCTGCTGGGTTGGATCAGATCCACTTCCATTTTTTTTATTCTGTATCCTTTTCTTTTTCTATTTCTGAATTCTGTTTTGAAATTTCTATCAAACAAACATGGTTCAAATCAATTCAAACAACACCACACTTCATAATTTGAACTTGGTCCTGTTTATCAGCATAAACCTAAATTCCAAAATAAAATAATATTTTAAATCTTTTTAGGTTCCATTTATTAATTAAGTAAAATGGTCCATGGTTTATTAATAAAATAGGGTTTGGTTTATTTAATAAATCTTCATTTGAACTCCAAATACTTTCAAAACCAATCAGTAGATTTTATTTGGAAATAAAGAATATTTGGAAAACTTGTTTAAAACAAAATAACCTTTTATTTTAGGGTCCATTAATAATTAAATAAAATGAGCCTTAGTTATTAAATCAAATAGAGTTTGATTTTATTAATAAAATCTTTATTTGAAACCTAAATATTTTCCAAACCAAATCAGTAGGTTTTATTTGGGAAATATAGAATACTTGGAAACTTGTTTTAAAGCAAAATAACATTTTATTTTAGAGTCCATTATTAATTAAACATAATAGACTTTCATTATTAAATCAAATAGGATTTGTTTTATTGAGATATTTATTTTGAAATCTAAAATAAAGCCAAAACACTTTAGTAGGTTTTATTTGTGAATATCAAATATTTGGAAAACTTATTTTAAATAATTTAATAAGTTTTGATGTTTCAATTAAATTGGTAAAACCTTTTATTTAAATAAAGTTGGATATTAATTCTTTATTATTTTATTCAAATAAACCTTTACTATTTTTAATCAAAACAAAACATTTTATTTTAAATACTTGGCCAAGGTTTAATTCCTTATTATTTTAATTTGGCTCTGTAAAATAATATTTATTTATAAATCCACTTTTTCTTTTGAAAGCCAAAACCTTTTATTTAAAAGATCCAAAATAGTAATTCAAAAACATTTTAATTTCCTTTAATAAATGTTTATCCTTTTTAAATCCCTTTAGGATTTATTTAATCCAAATAGGTTTGAAGTTCCATTTAAATTCAAAAAGTTTCTTCTGGCCCTGAAAATCAAACAAAGTTTTATTTTATTCATTTATTTTCACATTACAAGATTTGGAAAATCTTGGGATGTGACAGAAAAGAATGGTTTGTGTTGAGTGGTTACACAAGGACAATTTCTATGGTTTACCTTGTGTATCTCACTTACGGATTGCCACCTAGGAACAAAGGGATTTGCGATGCGAAATGTTAAGAAGCTTCTGGTGCAGCCACATGGCATTATGGGCTCTGCCTGGATCATATATGTTGCAATAACTTAGCCATTTGGACAGTTGGTGGTAGTGGGATGATAGTCTGGAACACGTCCATTTGGTCTTGTGGAAGGCTTCTGAAAGGTCCTGTCTTGGTGAAAATCAAGTCTTGTGGGGAAAGTGCACAACCTCTGCAGATGGAAGAATCTAAGTACTTAGCCATGTCCCTAGTATTGGACAATTTGAGCATCAAGACATGGAAGCTATCAAGAATCTCCTCATCCCAATTTTCTAAGTTAAAACTTGTGGTCGAACAAGGGTGAAGGTTCACCAATTTTTATTGGTGGTTCCTTAGGAATGTTTTTACCAAACAAAAACTTAGTGTTTTCAACTAATAGGTAAAACCTATTTTGAGCAAAGCAAGCCTAAGCTACACTTAGCCAAATTCATGTAGTATTTGGATGTTAATATTCTACTAAGGTATCACTTGCCAATACTATTCCAATGTATTGACCCACTATGGTTTTAACTTGTGATGTTGCAGGTTACTCTGATGATGATTAGGGGTTATGAGTCTACACTCAACATGCTTGCCTGTGGCACATGAAGTTGAAGACTTCTATTTATATATTGTTAAGTTAAAATCTTATACTAGCCTATGGATATGGAGTTGTAAAAGACTATGTTATCTCTGGAATGACGATGTAATAATGACCTTTGTTTCTGTGTACTTCATCTTAAACTGTGGATGCTAGCATTGATCCAGGAAATAGCATTGCAATCACAGGGATCTTTACCTTTATAAAGATGGGATCTTACATGCTCTTTGTTGATATCATTCAAGAGGTTCTTTCCTCTTAATCTTAGGTCATCTACTCGGCCAGGGGGCGTATCTAGCTTGTTTGCCCTAGCATATTCTCGCAAGGTCCTGTTAAAGGACTCATGCAAGGCCGACACCTTTTTGGCCTCCTCTAACATTTTCAATCTAGTTTCTTCTAACTGTGCATGTGCGTTTGCCGAGTCAACTATCGGCGCTACAGGTGTAGTTAAGTTGTCTATAGCTTCCTGGAGGATATTCTCTGGCCTCTCCAGAGGTGGCCATCTTACCCTTGCTACTTTTGGAGTTACCTCCTGCACCTCGGCTACCCTGGTTACTGGAGGATCTGCTATTCTTGGATTTGGAGCTGCTTGCTTCATCGCTACCTGTCCTCCTGCCGCCGGGTCCTTGCTTGGCCCGGCACCTACCCCTGCCATTGGTGTAGGAGCTGTCATCATCACCTCTACATTGCCTGCGGGGCGAACGCCACGCTGACCGCTGGCAGCACTGAGGGGAGGATCTCCTGCGATGATGATTCAACGCGGATATACGCAAGAGGCGTCGATGCCTACGTAGATCTTGTGAGTGCCCAAGTTGACGAAGATGCCGTTGCGCGGGGGCGCCTTCCTCCTAAAACTGCCAGCATTGCCGCTGACGTAGTCCCAGATGTCAAATCTCTGGACTAATCCAGAAACCACACGCTCGCCGGTGTCGATGAAGTTTCCTGTCTTGATCTTGACTCCAGCTAGCATCGCTGCTGGCCCCATGGTGGGCGCCAACTGTAGTGGTGGTGGCACGGAAGATGCCATGGATAGGCTAAAGTTTAGGGACAATGGATGCTAGTGGGATCTGGGGAGGGAATATGTAGTGATTTCTACACACAACTAACTAGAACACAAATCTTTATTTCTCCTCAACCAAGTTACAAGTGCTCCTTGAGTTGTATCAGGGAGAGGGGGAAGAAGTTAAATACTACGCGAGCCCTCTGGTGTCAAATGAATCCCTCCCTCCTCAAGGAAGCCATGCCCCTCCTTATAAACGGGTCCCTTGGTTCCTTCTAGGGCATATTCTTGGAATATGCTTGTCCCAGAGTGGTAACTCGGCGGACCTGTTTCCGTGTCCCCCTTCTATCGAGGGCAAAGACCCAGAACCCCCACATGTGAGCCTCGGGCTTGCCCACTGTCACCTCCATGACGCATGTCTGCGGCTCTGCTCTTTGTCTCTAGTGCTTGGCCCTGTGTAGATTCCGACTAGCCAGTAGCTAGGGTCTCACTCTGGGATCCTTCTCCTTCTCCTGCAAGCTTACCATTATTCAGCCTCGTCCTGCATAACTTGGCTTGACTTTCCGCTGCGTATGAGCTGATCAAGCTTATTTAGCCGACTTAGCTCACACGTTTTTTGGCTAAGCCATGCCTTATTCGGCCGAGCCTTGCATAACTCAAGACTTTTCCCCAACGAATCAGTGAGGTTGTGAATCTCACCGGTTTGCTGTAACAAAGGATTAATTGTATGGTTTGGAAGGTAACAGTGGTTTGTAGAAAGTAAATAGTAATAGTGGAAGATGTATCAATGGTAAAGATTGGAATGGGGTCCATAGTTCACTAGAGGTTTTCTCCTTAGATAAAAAAACATGGCATGCTGGGTAAACAAATTACAGCAGGGCAATTGACAGGACTGAGCAAGGTATAACAATGCAATACTAGACATCAAGATCCTATGAGATTCGATTGGGCAATACAACAAGATAAATAAACCGCCATCCAATTGCATCTATGACTACAAGTCCACCTCTGGGTTATCATCCGAACACCCTCCAGTATTAAGTTGCAAGCAACAGACAACTACTTTAAGCAAAGTGTGTAAGGTAAACAATCCACTTGTTCCATGAACAAGAGACCATTGTTTTCTCCCTAGTAGCAACAACACATATACAACCTTAGAGATTTATGTCATTTACCTTAGATTCAATAGAGGCATGAACCCACTATCGAGCATAAATACCCCCTCTTAGAGTCACTAGCAACTACTTGGCCAAGATAGCCACTAACAAAAGAGAGCATTAAAGATCACAAACAACACAGACATGATAGAATCAATAAGACAAAACCATTAATCAATCTGACATAGTAATCTCAATATCCATCGGATCCCCGCAAACACAACATGCATGATTACAAATAGATGAGATCTTGATCATGAACGGAGCTCACAAGATCTAGACATGAAAGCACAAAGGAGGAGATACAACCATCTAGCTACTACATGGACCCGTAGTCCAAGGTGGAACTACTCACGCTTCATACCGGAGACTGGCATGGTGAACAAGAAGGCCTCCAGGAGGATCTCCCCTCCGGTAGGGTGTCCTGAAGAGCTTCAGATCCACCCGATCTAGGGACGATAGTGGCGGCGGTTATATTAGGTTTTGTGGAATACTGATCGGGTACTTAGGGTTTAGGCATATGGGGCTTCTTATATGCGAAGAGGCAAGGCAGGAGGGCGGTCAGGGGGCCCACACCCTGCGCAGGTGCAACCTAGGATGGGCCTGCGCCTAGGGAGGGTGTGGCCGCCCTGTGGCTCCCCTCCGTCTCTCCTCTGGACTCCGTGTTCTCCATGGTGAAATATTGAATTTGGATTTTGTCCCATACAATTCCGAGAATATTTCCTTACTAGCTTTTCTATAACCAAAAACAGCAGAAAACAGGCAACTGGCACTGTGGAATCTTGTTAATAGGTTAGTACTAAAAAAAATATAAAAACACCTCAAAATGTGGACAAAGGAAAGAAAAGTAGATACTAAACAAGCATGGAACATAAAAAATTATAGATAAATTTCCTGCTGGGCTGTCATCTGCCTCCTAAACGTATCTATAATTTTTGATGTTCCATGCTTGTTTAGTATCAACTTTGTTGTGCTTTTTCTACACTTTGAGGTATTTTTATACATTTTTTGGGATTAACCTATTAATAAGATGTCGCAGTGCCAATTGTCTGTTTTATGCTGTTTTTGGTTTTAGAAAATCTAGTAAGGAAATGTTCTCGGAAATGGACAGAAAAAATCTAAAGTGAATATTTTACCGGAGAGAACACACATACCGAAGGGTAGATGAAGGGGGGCCACGACGTGGCCACACCCTAGATCGGGGGATCTGAAGCTCTTCCTGGCACCCTACCGGAGGGGAGAGATCATCCCGGAGGCCTTGTTCATCACCATGCCATCCTTTGGTATGATGCGTGAGTAGTTCACCCTTGGACTATGGGTCCATACAGTAGCTAGATGGTTGTTTCTCCTCCTAGCTTTGTTCTATCATGTTTAGATCTTGTGAGCTCCGTTCATGATCAAGATCATCTATTTGTAATCATATATGTTGTTTTTGCGGGGATCTGATGGATATTGAGAAACTATGTCAGATTAATTATTGATTCTATCATGTCTGTGTTATTTGTGATCTTGCATGCTCTCAGTTTCTAGTAGCTATCTTGGACAAGTAGACGCGTGTGACTCCGAGAGGTAGTATTTATGCTCGATAGTAGGTTCATGCCTCTAGTATTCTGGGGAAGTGACAGAAATCTATAAGGTTGTAGATGTGTTGTTGCTACTAGGGAGAAAACAACAATCTTTTGTTCATGGAACAATTGTATTGTTTACTTTACACATATTGCTTAATGCAATTATCCATTGCTTGCAACTTAATACTGGAAGGGGTTCGGATGATATCCTGAAGGTGGATTCTTAGTCATAGATGCAGTTGGATTATGGTTTATGTATATTGTTGTAATGCCCAATCAAGTCTCATAGGAGTCATGGTGTCTAGTATATGCATTGTTATGCTTTCTCAACCTGTCAATTGTCCCGCTGTAATGTGTTCACCCAGCATGTTAAGGAGAACACCTCTAGTGAACTATGGACCTCGGTCCATTCCTTTACCATTGATACATCATCTACTGTTACCATTTACTTTCTACAAGCAACTATTACCTTCCACACTATACAATTAATCCTTTGTTTTCAGCAAACCAGTGAGATTGACAACCTCACTGTAAGTTGGGGCATGGTCTTGAGTTTGTGTTGTGCAGGATTCCAAGTTGTTAGCAACACCTTGGAGTTGTTTCCTTGCTCCTACTGGTTCGATAACCTTGGTTTCATAACTGAGGAAAACTTGATGTTTTGCTCATCACACCTTGCTCTTGGGGTCTCCAAACGAGGCTCTAGAGTTAACAGAGCCGCCATCAAGATTTTCTGGCGCCGTTTCCTGGGAGTTAAGGAGAGCTTTGCAAGGGGAGTCTTTCATAACCACTCTCTTTACTTTGTTTTTTGTTTGCTTAGTTTCTTTTGCTTTGTTTTTCTTGTTTCTTTCTTTCAGAAATACAAAATTAAATTATTTTCGTTTGGTTTGTATCTTTCTTATCAAAAACACAAACAAATTAGTTCCTACTCTAGTTGCTGCTGATGTTGGCTTGCTCCACTTTTGAAAAAATGAAAACTCCTGATAACAAGAAGTTGTGTGACTTCACTAGCACAAACAACAATGATTTCCTGTGTACACCTATTGCTCCACCTGCTCTTGATGCTACCTTTTATGAAATTAAACCTGCTTTGTTGAATCTAGTTATGAGAGAAATTTTCTAGTGCTAGTTATGATGATGTTGTTGCCCACCTTAATAACTTTGTTGAACTTTGTGAGATGCAAAAATATAATGATGTAGATGGAGATATTATTAAGCTCAAATTGTTTCCTTTCTAAAGAATGGTTGCTATCCTTGACTAGAAATAGTATTGATTCTTGGATTAAATGCAAAGATGCTTTTATTGGAAAATACTATCCTCCTGCTAAGATTATATCTATGAGAAGTGAAATAATGAAATTTAAACAACTTTATAATTAACATGTTGCTCAAGCCTGGGAAAGAATGAAAACTTTGGTAAAGAATTGTCCCACTCATGGACTGACTGATTTGATGATTATCCAAACTTTTTATGTAGGACTAAATTTTTATTCAAGAAATCTGTTGGATTCTGCTGCTGGAGGTACCTTTATGACCATTACTTTGGGTGCTGCAACAAAACCCCTTGATAATATGATGGTTAATTATTCTAAATGGCACACTGAGAGAGCTCCACATGGTAAGAAGGTAAATTCTGTTGAAGAAACCTCTTCCTTGAGTGATAAAATTGATGTTATTATGTATATGCTTGTCAATGGAAAATCTCATATTGATCCAAATAATGTTCCTTTAGCCTCTTTGGTTGCTCAAAAAGAGAAAGTTGATGTGAACTTCATTAGAAATACTAATTTTGGCAACAATGCTTATGGTAATAATAATTATAGGCCATATCCTCCTAATAATGGAAATACTTATCAAGGTAGATCTGGAATGCCTAGTGAAGATAGGATTATAGAAGTTGAAAGATCCACTAAAACATTCATGCAAATGCAATATGAGCAGAACAAAATATTCACTAAAACTATGGAAGAACAATCTGCTATTTTGAAAAATATTAGTCATCAACATGAGAATTTGAATAGGGGAATTCCTAGTTTTCAGTCCAAAATTTTGAATGCTGAGAGAAATATTTCATCTTTGTCTAAAGCACAATCCTCCTTGGTTAATAAAATGGCTGCTAAACCTGAAACCATGGGAAATACCTTTGCTGCTACTCATGCCATACAAGTTACTATTGATGAAAATGTTAGACTGTTAGCTAAATTGCATGCTAAGTGTGAAAGAGAACATGAGATTGCTAGAAACAATAGTATTTGTACTATTACCACCACCAATCTTGATGCTAGCAAACCACAAGAAGTACCCATTCCTTCTACAACAATGCCTAAACCCAATAAGAATGCTGAAATTTTTCGAAATATGGGAAAAAATAAGTCTACTACCTGTGATGCTAAGTTTGATTTGATCTTGATGGCTGCAATATTTGTGAAGTGATTATGTTCCTACAAAATCTTGCTATAAGTCCTAAAGATTATGCTATGAATATGGATTTCACAAAACACATTACAGATGCTCTCATTAAAATTAAAGAAGAAAAATTGAAACATAAAGCTTCTATTTCTAGGAAGTTGGAAGATGGCTGGGAAGCCATCATTAATATGCAAGTGAATGACTTTGTTCTCAAAGCTTTATTTGACCTTGGTTCTAGTGTCTCTATTATGCCTAGAAAGATTTATGAAATGCTTGATTTGCCACCTTTGGAAGATTGCTATTTAGATGTTCCACTTGATGATAATGCTAAAAATAAACTTATGGGGAGATTGAATGATGTTCTTATTATGGTTAACAATGCCTATGTCCCTGTTGATTTCTATGTTTTGGATCTTGAGTGCAATGCTTCATGTCCTATTACTTTGGGAATACCTTTTCTTAGAACTGTTGGTGCCATTATTGATATGAAAGAAGGCACCATTAAATATCAATTCCCATTAAAGAAAGGTATAGAACACTTCCCTATAAGGAGATATAATTTACCTTTTTCTTCTCCTACTAAAGCAAAATTTGATGTTAATGCTTCTTCATTTGAAAATAGTTGATTCTTGCTTTTTATGCCTACCTTAAAGGCGGTAAAGAAAAGTATTTCTTAGAATATAACCCAATAGTTTAATTTTGTCTTGGAAGTTATTAATTATGTAATAACCTCTCCTTATACTTTTTGAGTTATTTTTGTGCCAAGAATAACCTCTAATGAGAGAGAAGTAAGATTTGGGGAAGTTGCTATCCCGAAACAGATTTTTTGTGCTTCACTGTAAAAATTCGTGAAAAATCTCTGTATGTTCGATTGAGCTGTAATTTTCTGAATAAATGCCCAGGTTGTTTTCTAACTTCCGTGAGTTCAACACTTTTCCATTTGATCAACAGAAGGTCTTTGAAAAAATTGGTTTTTACCTGTTGGTCTGTTTTGAAAGATTTCTGCCATTATTTGCATTTGCCTCTTTATCGGTTTATTTTTGAGTTCTCCTTGATCACTTGATCTTTTTAAGGGAATTCCTACAATATCTTGTGTTTTTATGAAAGTTTTACTTGTGTAGAAACTAAACAAAAAAGGCCTATTATTTTGAATACACTAAAGTTGCTAATGAAGATCGTGTGAAGTTTTGTAAGAAGGAAATTTTCAAGTGTAGGGGAAGAATGATGTGATGAGATGAAGAATGGACAAAAGCTCAAGCTTGGCGATGCCACCCCGTGTCACCCGAAGAAATATTCAAGAGGTACAAGTATCAAATCTTGGGGATGCCCAAGGCATCCCCTTCTTCATCAATAAAAATCTCAGGTATCTTTCTAAACACTTCATTTTTATTGTTCCATGCACTGTTGTGTTGTTCTTGGAGCATCTTAGTTTTCATTTTTGGTTTTAGTTTTCTTAGTTTTCTTGAATAAAGTAGTTGGACCCCCACTTTCGCTCTGTTGTTTCAAATAAGTTGATTGGTGTTGGAAAAGAGTAGAAAGATTCATGCTTAAGTGGTACAAAAGGGAGCTTGTTTTGACTGTGACTTAGACTTTATCATGTCATGCTAGATGTTGTTTTGATCTTATTCTTAGTGATTATTGCTTCAGCATGACTTGTTCCAAATAATTGAGATTGCTTAATGTGCCTGAATCATGCGTTGTTTTAGCATACAAAAGTATAATATTGTGGTATTCTCCTTTGATGCTTTGTTTGGGTTGACTTGGCACATGCTCACACAATGTTATGACTATGAACCAATCACCTTAGCCTCTATTAATATTTAGTTTGACTTGTGATACCACTTTATGCTTTGATTGATAATGTTTTGTTGCTCTGCATGATTATGTCCATTATTGCGCTCTTAGTTGGTCGCTCCCAGTCTTTTGCTAGCCTCCACTTGTATTGAGTAAGCTCTACTCATGCATCAAACTCCCAAGAAACCAAGTTATTCCAAAGAGTCCACTATAAATTCCTATGCATGGTGTGTTACACCATTCCAAGTATATTCTTGTTTTATCTATCTTCCAAATTAAACTTGTTATGTGAAAATTAGTGATTAAAGCTCTCACAAACTTGATAGCACACTTTATTTTTCTTGCCCCTAATAAACTTGAACCATTGTGTCATCTATGTTGTATATGCTTGCAATTATAAGTTGGGAATTAGAAGTACCATGCTTTCATGGGGAACACTTTCAACACATGGACATATTACCTAGTTGATATCATGATCTTTTGTTTATGGATGTTGGCAGTGTGAAATAAAAGGGGAGCCTGTAATTTCACGGAGTATTATATATGTGTTATAGAAACTCCTGGGCAGCTAGCCTAAGCCATGCCTAATCATGGTGGAAACTTGCAGCATCGCCATAATGAGCAATCCACGAAGCATCCTCAGAAAAAAATATAGAAAAAGGAGAGAAAAAGAAGAAGAAAAATATATGCACCATGCTCATGGTAAATAAAAGGATAACTGAGATGCTCACTGTCTGTTGCCTTGTCATTTTGATATGTGATATCTCCTGTGTCATGGGGCAAGGGGTACCCCGTTGGCGGTTCTCTATGATACACATATACTTACAATGACAAGAACTTTCTTGTGACTAAAGTTGAGTAGCGTGGGGATCAACCCTTGTACTCAAGGGACATGAGATTTCTAGCTTAAGATTTGTCAAGCATATACTCCATATTTGTTTAACTTTAACCTTAATCACTTCAAGATGCTTATGATAGGGGCAATGAGAGTTGAAAGCTAATAAGTACCATAATATTTGGAAGCTCTTTATGAAACTTGAAATCTCTGCTTCCCTTTGTGAAGGGCCTTTCTTCCAACTTTTATATTGAGTCTCCACCTTCTATCTTTATACACCAATTAAGAGAGCAGAGTTGTCATTCTTAGTTTTATGTGCATTGTCCCAAAACTTATTGATTGATTCATAATGTTGATATTGCTTGTTCTTGAACTATTTGTATCTAGTCACCCTTATGAACTTTCAAGCTGTCCTATGAATTTATGTTTTGCTACTCCATGAGGGACAAGATGAATACCACTATGCTATGTTTTCTCTATGTGAAACAAACAAACGTCTTTCAATGCATTGTTATTCATGATCTTTGTTTGTATCTTTTCATGTTGCAACATAGATTCTATGTCTTATTGTTAGAAATACATCTTTCATGCTAATGTTTAGAGTACTTTGATCCCAGCTTTCAATGATTTGCAAATGGTTTGATCAAGATTGTGATGGTGCATGTCACCTCAAAAATTATTATTTTTATCACTTACCTACTCGAGGACGAGCAGGAGTTAAGCTTGGGGATGCTTGATACGTCGTAAACATATCTATAATTTTTGATGTTCCATGCTTGTTTAGTATCAACTTTGCTATGCTTTGTCTACACTTTGATGTATTTTTATACATTTTCTGGGACTAACCTATTAACAAGATGTCGCAGTGCTAGTTGCATGTTTTCTGCTGTTTTTGGTTTCAGCAAAGCTAGTAAGGAAATATTCTCGGAATTGGACGGGACAAAATCCAAAGTAAATATTTTACCGGAGAGAACTGAGAGACCGAAGGGCAGCCGAAGTGGGGCCACGAGGTGGCCACACCCTAGGGCTGCATGTCCTTGAGGGGGCGCGCCGCCACCTGGTGTGGGCCCCTCGGGCGGCCTCCTACCTCACATCTTCGCCTATAAAATCAACCCGATGCAGAAACCCTAAGCACCCGATCAGATCTCCACGAAACAGTCTGTAGCCGCTGCCACCATCATCCCTAGATCGGGGGATCTGAAGATCTTCCCAACACCCTGTCGGAGGGGAGAGATCATCCCGGAGGCCTTCTTCATCACCATGCCAGCCTCCGATATGATGCGTGAGTAGTTCACCCTTGGACTATGGGTACATACAGTAGCTAGATGGTTGTTTATCCTCCTTTGTGCTATCATGTTTAGAGAGCTCCGTTCATGATCAAGGTCAACTATTTGTAATCATACATGTTGTGTTTGCAGGGATCTAATGGATAATGAGATACTATGTCAGATTTATTATTGATTCTATCATGTCTGTGTTATTTGTGATCTTGCATGCTCTTTTTTGCTAGTAGCTATCTTGGCCATGTAGATGCTTGTGACTCCAAGAGGGAGTATTTATGCTCGATTGTAGGTTCATGCCTCTAGTAATCTATGGAAGTGACATAAATATCTAAGGTTGTAGATGTGATATTGCTACTAGGGAGAAAACAACAATCTTTTGTTCATGGAACAATTTTATTATTTACTTTACACACATTGCTTAATGGAATTATCTGTTGCTTGCAACTTAATGCTGGCAGGGGTTCGGATGATAACCTGAAGGTGGATTATTCTTAAAAGATGCAGTTGGATTACGGTGTATGTATATTGTTTTTATGCCCAATCAAATCTCATAGGAGTCATGATGTCTAGTATATGCATAGTTATACTTTCTCAACCTGTCAATTGCCCCGTTTTAATTTGTTCACCCAGCATGTTATCTATCTTAAGGAGAACACCTCTAGTGAACTATGGACCCCAGTACATTCCTTTACCATTGATACATCATCTACTGTTACCGTTTACTTTCTACGAGCAACTGTTAACTTCCACACTATATGTTTAATCCTTTATTTTCAGCAAACCAGTGAGATTGACAACCTCACTATAAGTTGGGGCAAGGTCTTTAGTTTGTGTTGTGTAGGATTCCAAGTTGTTAGCAACACCTTGGAGTTGTTTCCTTGCTCCCACTGATTCAATAACCTTGGTTTCATAACTGAGGGAAAACTTGCTAATGTGCTCATCACACCTTACTCTTGGGGTCTCCCAACGAGGCTCTACAGTCAACTGAGCCGCCATCAAGCCCCTAATGTAATACAACGTATCCATGTCCTCTTAGTAGGCGGTGGCCGATGCTTTGTAGGCGTACTAGAGGGAGTGCAGGGCCTCCACTTCATCACAGAGGACCATGATGATCTCTCCACTACCTCCGGGAATCTTGAGGACATTGTAAGCATGGTGAGTAGCTGCCATGAACATGGCCAGCATAGGGTAGCCGGGGATGACGTTGTACGGGACCTCGATATGGGCCATGTCGAAGTTGAAAACCTTGGTGCAGTAGTTGTCGGTGTCCGAACGTGACGGGGAGACACACCTTCCTGATGGGTGTGGTGGTTCCATCCATCACTCCGGAGAACAACATGGTCGACATCAGCCTGTCGTAGGGAACCAACAGCTGGGCGAACGTCTCGTTGGACATCACGTGCAGGCCATCGCCTCCATCGATGAGAGTCTTCACGACCGCAATGTTGTTGATGGTGGGGGTGCAGATCATGGGGAGAGTGCCCATAGGACTTGTGGAGACGGGGTGGTCACGAGCGTCAAAGGTGATTGGGTACTGAGAGCACCTGAGCTTCAGGGATGGAATTCCCGTCCGGCGGTGGCGACCTCACGAGTTAGCAGCTTGAAGTGCCGGTTGGATAACGGGGCCTGAGAGACACCAAGGATGCAAGCGACAGCTCCTTGTGGCACCTAATATCCCCAGGATCCTCGGCATGGCCTTTCTCCACCTCCAGAGGGTGCTGTTGTATGGTGTTGGCTTGATGGCCCATCTACGGTGTGTCGCCACCTCCGGAGTTGTTTTTCTAGCGCTCTCTCCCATGGTGGCCACCCCTACCATGCCACGCTCTCCACCAGATCTCCCCCTTCTCTGGCTATTGCGCATGTCGCGGAGCTTCTTGAGCTCGTAGCAGTCGTCGGTGGGGGTGTCCGTTCCTCTTGTGGTAATGACAGTACGCGTTGTCATCCCTTTCTCCTTCACCGCACTACTCATGAGGACTCCTCCAGTTTGTCTCAGTGGCGATCACAATGGCGGTCTTGTACTTGGAATCCTTGTCCTTGCCCCTGGACGAGCCCGAAACCTTGGGAGCGGTCTCTGCTTTGGCGAGGCTGAACATCCGCCCTGCCTCCGCCTTGGCGTAGTTTTCAGCCCTGACGAAGAGCTCGGCCGCCGTGGTGAGGTTCGCGTCCCTGATGTCGATCTTCTCCCTCATCTTGACATCCTTGATGCCTTCGGAGAAGGCGGTGATGATGTTGGAGTCTGAGATCTTGGGGATCTTGTTGCAGACTCGGTTGAACCTCTACATGAACTTGAAGAGGGTCTCTCTAGGCTCCTGCCGCACCTGGCGGTGGTCGAAATATGTGAGAGGGCGCTCATAGCGTCCCTTGAAGTTAGAAATGAAGAGGGAGATGAGTTTGGCCCATGATTCGATGGACTCCTCTAACAGGTTCATTAGCCAAGTGCTGGCCATTTCATTCAGGCACAGGGGAAGCGTCGATGCCCGTGGTGTAGAGCTTCAAGAACTCGCACGGGTTGGCCGTTCCGTTGTAATGCGTTGGTGCCTCCGGACGGAACTTGTGCGGACAGACTACACGGTAGAGCGCCTTTGTGAGGGAGAGGCACTCGTTGTCCTACACCGCCTTGCCGCTGGCAAGGTCACGCGAATTTGCTGGCCTGCTGCGGAGATTTCCTCGGCAAGACGATCTTCACATCCACGCGGTGGCACCGCGACAGCGGGGGGCATGACGAGATGGTAGTTGTTGGTCGCTAGAGGGGGCGCCTGTTTAGACTTAAGGGCCCCATCACGGCGTCGGGCCAGAAGACAGCCCCCATCCCTCTGCGCCTAGTCCTCACCCTGAGCCCCCTGGTCTTGCAGGGTAAGCGTGGCAATGCGGAGGAGGTCGGCGATCTGGTCACACCACCTCTCCTTGCCTGGGTCGGCCAGTGGGTGATCCAGGAGCTCCTGCACCATGCAATTGATTGCCTTAGGCGTGAGGTGCTCGGCGTTTCCGTGTGAGTACATGGTGTGGGAGAGCGAGGTGGCGCAACGCAAGGAGGACATGGACTCCTGCGACGGGAGGTAGCTGGAGCCTCCGTCATCCTTGGTCCATGGGTCCTGCTCGGAGGGGGCGCGTCACGGGGCCGGCTCGGTCTAGGCCCTTCTTTCCATGCGGCGGAGTGCACGATCGGCGCATGTCTCTAAAGCGCGCCTCAGCCCCAGGTTGGGACCCTCGTGCGGAGGTAAATCCCGTACTCTTGCTTTGTTGTATTACCAAGGATCGCGAGGGGCTTCGCAAGGGTACAATGGAGGTTGTATGTCTAGGATTTTGATCGTCGGGGATCGATCGATTCTAAGGTAGGAGAAGGGTCCCTTACATAGGTCGGCGTCGGGCCTCCTCCCCTATCCTTAGGCGGGAAGGGTGTCCACAATGCCGCCCCTCAAGATCCTGGTCTAGGAGGCTATTTTACGTGGACTTGGTCTAGCCCGCCATGATCCGCTCTGTCCTCCTGTAAAGCATCCTTTTTTGACTTCGCTTGTATTCATCCAGCGCACTCCGCTTTCTCCCTTATATCACCAAAACAGCAATAGAAAGGGTGTTCCACCACGAGGTCGTTCGTCCTCTCTCTTCAAAAGGAGGGTGGAACGAGTCTTCTTTACTGAGGAGGCCGGCGCCATGGAGGCACTGTACTTCCTGTTAGGGCTATAGCTCGTACTCCTCTCGGCGAAGTTATAGTCATACCCTCTTACGCACTCTGAGTTATCGGAGGCTCGAAGACAATATATGATGACGTGGTAGACTCCCTCCAGGGGTTTATTCCCTCGTGAGGCGGATGCCTCGCGATGCCCATTTGATTGGGTCCCCTCCAGAGGGGTGCTACCTTTTGAGAGATGAGATTCCCTCGTCATGGTGCTTGTTCATCGTGGGTATGTGGCACTCCAGTTTCTAGGGCTCCGACATTCAGGTTTAGGGTTTTAGGAATTTTCAACGAAGTTCGAGCTTTATGCTTATATTCATGGAATAGAATGACGTAGCAACAATTTAATGAAAGTATAACTCAAATTTTGATCTATAAGTGCATGTTATATACCTTCTTGGCCAGGGTTCAGGGGTCGAGGGTTAGGGTTTAGGGGTATAGGGCTTAGGGTTTAGGTTTTAGGGAAGTTTCATTAATATTCGAGTCGTATACCTATATTCGTCAAATAGAATGGCGTTAGCACAATTTAATGAAAGTATCGATTTTGAATTTTGATCTAAAATAGAATGATACATGCTTGGTGAGGGTTTAAGGTTTAGGGGTTTAAGGTTTAGGTTTTAGGGAAATTTCAATAATGTTCAAGACTGATGCTTATATTCGTAGAATGGAATGTCGTTAGCGTAATCTAATGAAAGTGATAACAATGTTTTCGTGTTAAGCAACTATAAGGTAGTATATGGCTAAAATTCCACCATTGTATCCTATTTCATTGATATTACCGAGTTTCATAAATTTTCAAGATCCATAGCTACATATTCATGCAATAATCTGGTTTACGGCAATTTTCTCAAAGTATCTCAAAATTGGAACTACAAGTGTGTTATAGATAAGTCACGTGCCTTTTAAACCATTTTAAGCTTCCTATTTTGCAAGATTCAACATCTTGATCTGAAATCCTATTGTAGTCAAAATTTCGCCCCTTTTCGAAAAAATTAGGGACGAAATTAGCTATTGTGGTGTAAGATGTATGAACATTCATGGATTTCAGACAAGACCAAAAAAGTTTGAATTCTACTGATATTTGCCTCTAGGACCCAAAGTGGTTACTTCCTCTATACATCAACACAACTGACGAGCACACCAAAGTCATAGCGCCACCGTACCAAGGCACATGTGCGCAGCGCAGTGCCTATCTGTGGACGAGGGAGAAATCCGGTCGGTGCGCTCAGGGTTGCCAAGGAGATATGGATGGTGAGAGAGGCAACAAATGAGAGAGAAAAAACCAATTTGTTTTGCGTGCAAAATTTATTACTCCTTCTAGTAGTATAGTGTTTACGATGTAAAATCTATAGTACTAGTACCTCATGTTATAAACCCATCATCATGGAGTGTATCGCACCGCCTTCAACTCCTCCTCGTTGTTGCTCTCTTGCTCTTTTGTTTTCCCCCTCCACTCTGAGCCATATTCTTCATTGTAGTACTACTCCCTCTATATATCCCAGACTAGAACGAATATTGTAATTTTTTGTCGAAGTCAACAAATTCAACATTTGATCAAATCCAACATCTACAATATCTAATGCGCACCATATGAACATATACTTCATCATTTTTCTAACAATACCGATTAGGGATTATAAACATCAACACATTTTTCTATGTAGTTGGCCAAATTTTAAAAAGTATTACTCTGAGCAAAAACTACATGCATCGTATTTTGGGATAGAGGGAATGCTTGATTTATAGAAAAAACCTTCCTATGATTTGGAAAATTGAGATTATCTCTTTATCTAGGTGCGCCTATCTACCTAATATGGGAAAACTATCATAAACTATGACCTGGATATGGTGATGGCCTTGGTCATTAGAGCAATTTGATCTACAAGGGCATGATACCTGGTGTTTTGTAAAAAACAGCTTCGCAATATTGTCCTACCATGTATGGACATTATTGGTTTTCAACACGAATGACCAATGTTGGGGTAGTAAGCATTGTTGACCATGGGAGTTTTCACACATATAGTGGATCATGTTTTCTATCAAACTACAACAGTTAAATGAATTTCAAAAAAAAATCAAGTCTAGCATGGTGGAGGCGGGAGTATAAGGCACACGTGTCTAAGGGCATTCGTAATGTAGGACCCACCCAACTTATGGAAATTACCACAATGTATAAGGTCAGGATTTGCCATAAGATAAGACACATATAGCATGTCATAATGCCCATGCAGGGGGAAATGATTTCCTATTCTCCATGGGAAACCGAAAACTTGACGTATATTTATTTTCTACACAATGTACTACTATATGCCTTGAGGTGTGCTTTTTTTACACACTGTGGATGCCATAAGGGAAAATAAAATAATGGGCCCACTTGGCAGTGTATGACCAAGCTATAAAACTCCTATGCAGATGTTAGCGTCTTCAGTTTAGTGGGTCCCACAAATCATCTCATTTAGACAATATCTAAACGGTGGATCTTAGTATATTTCTTTTGCTTGGACATATGCTCACCTCTGTCCATGCGTTGTACATGAAGAGAGAATAAAACATAGGCAAGGAGGAGGACAACAGTGAAGAGAGAAGAGGAGTTGAAGGTGGTTCTATGTTAGAGCAAAGTTTATTATGATGGGTTCCTGACACATGGTACTCCTTCCGCCTTACAGTTACAGTGTACACTCTACTTGTTGTAAATTTCAAGACTTATGCACGCAAAAAAATGTGTGTTTTCTCTTTGCTTCGCTGCCTCTCATCTCTACACCGCTCTCCAATCGCGCACCGACCCGACTGATCTCTCCCTCGTACATAGCGTGGCGCTGCTCACATGTGCCTTCGTACGGCGACTCTTTTTATTTTTCTTTGTTTTTTGAGAGGGAGGCTCTGTTTCTCTGGAGTGTTCGACAACCGTGTTGGTCTAGAGTAGGAGGAGTACATAGGAAGGAAACCACTTTGGTCCTTGGCAGCAAAAAAATTCAAACTTCTCCAATTTTGAAAATTTTACTTGCTTCCCAAATATTAGGAGGGAAGGTTATTAAAAAGATCGGCCATTCATAGTAGTACTTCTTACTTATCTTTTTCATCAGTGGTGACGTAACAGTGTCATCTCTGATATGCACCATAGAAGACCAATATCGATGTGCCACTGATGAATGATTTCCTTGTAGTGCACCGTACCCTTTGACGACATGGTCGGGCGCCAAATGAACCCCTGTTGGGATCACTTCAATAATTTATTCTCTGACGATTCCGACCATGTTCGGGCGCATTTCCTTCTTCTCCTTAGGCGGATTGCTACCACTTGTTGTGCCCTCGCCGCCATCGGTGGTTTCATCATGCACCATTCCTTCGGTTTCTTTTTCCTCAGTGTCATCCATCACATCATCGTCGCTCTCAGAAGGAGTGTATTCTTCATTGCCCCCTGTCATTCTTTCTAGCCACTTGGCCTCCTCCTAGAATGACATTTTTTGTTTTGAGGTCTGACTTTTCCTTCAATGTTGATGCGCTTAGAAGATCTAGCCTCGTCATTGTCACACATGTTTGCACTAAAAAAGAAAATAATGGTTAGAAAAGTTCATGGAAAAATCCGGCATGACTTTTGCTAATTTTCTTAACCTAGAAGTGCCCGATTTCTGTCAAAACGGAAGTTAATGAACATTTCGGAAAAATAGAGACTCATTTCATACAAGAACCTACATACACGACAGAATAAAGTGCTTCGTACAAGAACAATATATACTAACACTAAATCAAGTGCTTCATACATAGAGTGTATGTCATATGCAAGCACAAGCTCATTACTAGCACAGTAAGCACAAGCTCATTACCAGCACATCAAGCACAATATCATTACCAGCACAGCAAGAATAAAAACACAAGCTACAAGTATTGTTGTAGTTGTATTTAAAGAATAAACAAGAACAGCAAGAACTACCTATTGCTGGAGCTAGAACAACAATAACTACCTACTACAACTAACTATGTTGTAGCAAGAACAGTCTAAGAACAACACGAACAACAAGAACGGTCTAAAAATCCTAAGAACAGTCTAAGAACAGCAAGAACAGTAAAAAAATCCTATGTTACAGTAAGAACACTTGCTGCTAACCTACTTCTTGTTATCTACTACTAACATACTACTAACCTACTGCTTTCTATCTACTAGTAACCTATTGCTTGCTTGCTAACTACTACTGCTTGCTATTGCTTGCTTGCTAGTACTTGCTTGCGAACTACTACTAACCTACTATAAGTACTTGCTAACCTACTACTGCTTGCTTGCTAACTACTGATTTCTTACTAATAACCTACTGCTAGTACTTGATAACCTTGACAACAACTAACCCTGATATATTCTTCTAGCTTGACAGCAACTAACCTTGATTGCTAACCTTGACAACAACTAACCTTGATTGCTAACCTTGTAAGAAAATAACATTGATTGCTTCTTCTAGCTTGATAGAAACTAACCTTGATTGCTAACCTTGCTAACCTTGACGGCAACTAACTTGGTTGCTTACTAAAACTAGCTTCTTCTAGCTTGCTAATATTCTCCTACTTCAACTAATTACAGCAGGTAATTACAACAGTAACCATTTAGGTGGCAATAAACTTTTATTTCTGTACTGCTGGCAATAACCATTTAGGTGGCAACAAAATTTTATTTCTGTACTGCTCGCAATAACCATTTAGGTGGCAATAAACTTTTATAATTACCATTTAAGTGGCAATAACCACTGTTCAGTAAGAGAAATGCTTGCAAATGAAAAACAATACTATTTCAATTTTATTCATTAGAGAGACACGAGTCGTTTCACTCGCTTCTTTCCTTGTTTCTTGTGATGGGATGTTCCCAGGGCTCTCTTCCTCTCTCCTCTCCTATTTATAGTTCCTACTGCTTTCTTTCTTTCTTGCTTGGTAACTACTAATAACCTACAAAGATGGACCCCTAAGTAACCGTAGGAGATCTTGCATTTTTTACACAAGTACCTTGCTTGCTTTCTACTGTTACTACTACTACTTGCTTTCTTTCTACTGCAACTGCTTGCTTGCACTCCTTCATCATCAACTAAATAAACTACATGAAATCAAACCTCTCAAACCAGAAAACTTAACTTCAATACTTGCATTGATATTATGTGCATAAAGTTCAGACGTAGGAGAGGGGGTCCTACCAGGTGGGAGGGGGCGGAGGTTGGTCTTGGCGACAAGCGGAAGCGTGGGGACGACAAAGGCGGTCCTCCTTCATTGGTGAGAGCCCACGCGTGGAACCTCGTACTCCTCGGTCACGCGCGAGGTAGGCCTCCTCCTCCTAGGTTGCATGCAGGATGGGAGCCTCCTCCGGTGAGAGCGCGGGGCGGTGCAGGCCTCCTTCGGTGAGAGCGCTGGGTAGGGCGGACCTCCTCCTCCGGCAGGATTGGCATGCGTGTGTGCGGGCGTGATTGGAGAGGCAGATCGAGCGGCGGCGGAAGCGCGCGATGCGGGGTCGAGATCAATCTGCTGGACGGGAGTGAGGGATATGAGTGAAAGGGACGTGCCAGTGCTTGTGGTTTTGAGGATAAGCACAGATAGTCGTAGCACACGCTTACCTAGTGTGCTACGTGTAAAGTACTTACCCATAACGCACTAGGTAAGGGTGTGCTACGACTATCTACTCCGGTAATAGTAATAATAAGGCTCGCACCCCACTAATTAACACTACCACTGTCCTATCCCACTTGTTATTCCCTTTGCTCTATTCTGAACCCGTGAGCACTCAGGTTCGAACCCTGGTTCCCACCATTTGTTTGTTTTATTTTAAAAATACTTTTAAATGATAAAAAATTCCCAAAAATTATCTAAACTATATAAAATACTATTCAAAGTGGTAAATATATATCATAAAAGTGGTACAAATGTGATTCCAAGTATAAAGAAATAAAATAATAATGTGTCTATTAATAATACAATCTTTTTTCAGCATGTGTTTTACAATCTTTTTTGAGCTAGCGTTTTACAATCTTTTTCCCTTCTTTGTCGCGATTGAATAATTTAGCCTGGCACTTTAATGTTTCTTCTCTTGAACGGGCTACCTTTTTGGGTAAGGTTGTCCCTTTTCTTCTTGTGATGTATGTTGCTTCATCGTAGTCGTCGTCATCTTCAATCTTTGGATCGCCGTACTGCTCGAAGTCTTGATCGTCGGCGAATCCAACCATTCCGATGATGTTTCTTTTCCTCTCCTCACGACAACAAGGCTAGGCTTTGTCGGGACGGTAATAAAAAAATATTGGTCCAATTTGCTAGCAAGTACCCACGGTTCATTTTTCACGGCGATGTTCGCACCGATGGCCTTGGATTGGCTGCTTCAGGTATAACCATGGTTGTGAAATACCGGTCTTATCTTTCGACGCTCTTGGGCCATATGACATGGAACATCGGCATCTTTTCTCCATAGTAGTCGAGCTCCTAGATCTCATCGATCCTTCCGTAGAATACTTCCTTCATATTGTCATTGGTGTAGAATTTCGTCGTTACGGGTGAGTTCTGATAGTCACACTTGTTGTCCTTTTCCTCCGTGTAGAATGTGTAGCCGTTGATATCATACGCCTGATAGGACACCAGGTTGTCCATGGGTCCCTACGAAACGTTGAATATGATGTTTTCCTCTGTAGAATGCAATATCGGGGGATTATCTAGGAGTGTCTGCCTAAACCAATGCGTGAAATCTGAGTTGTACTCTTTCATTATTTCTCCCTGCATCCTCTCTATGCCCTAGTCACTGTAATTTTTCTCGATTAACCTTTTGTACTTTCATACCCAAGGATCGACCAGTTCTAAATGTTGTAGCGTGACCAGGGTTTCTCTATCATATTCTGCACGTCGACCATCGAAGTCTGCATGCAATACGTGACGACCCTCTCGGTGACCCGATCCCTCGAGCTTGCCAAAGGTGCCTGTTGACGGGAAGACCGATAGGGTTCTCGATGTAAAGATAATTCGTGTAGAAAGAGATGCACTCTTTGGCCACAAAGCCTTGGCTATGCTTCCATCTGGACGGGACCTATTGCAAAAGTATCCTTTGATGTGTCCATGCATCCTTTCGAACGCCATCATGTTGTGGAGGAACATAGGCCTGAGTTGGATGATATCCTCCATAATATGCACCAGCAGATGCACCATAATGTCGAAGAATGTGGTCGGGAAGTAGATCTCGAGCTTGCATAGTATCACCATGATCTCCTCCTATAGCATCCCGAGTTGATTCATGCCAATCGACTTTAGAGATATGCCGTCGAAAAACTTGCAGAGCCCAAACAACATTTCATGGACGTGCTTGTCCAGTATCCCTCTTAGTTCAACCGGAAGTATCTATGTCACTAGGACGACACAGTCGTGAGACTTCATCCCACTAAACCTCTGGTTCGCCTCGTCTAGGTATCTACTTATATTGCTCGCGTAGCCGTAAGGAAATTTGACTCCTAGAAGGCACTTGAAAAACTATTTGATCTCATCTTGTCTTAGAGTGAAGCATGAAGGGGGCAATAATATTTGTTCTTCTTGAACTTTTAACCCTTTCAACGACCTTGTGTCGCCTTCGACTGATGATGATCATCATCTTTCTGATCATCAGGAATAGTGCGTCCTCTGTGAAGATCCTTCCGGATGCCCATGAATATCAAGTCGTGCCTTGCTTTCAGACCATCTTTCGTCCTATCTGGCATGTAGATTAGGGTGGCGACCAGACTCTCGCACATGTTCTTCGTGATATGCATGATGTCAAGGATATGAGGCATGCGGAGGAACTTCTAGTATGGCAACTTCTAGAAAACAGACCTTGTTTTCCATACCTTTAACATCGGTTTGTCTTGCTGCTTCTTTCGCTTCTTTCCCGGCTTAGGACACTCTTTCCAGTTTTTCAGCAATTCATCCACTTCTTCGTTGCTCCTTTGCTCTGGGATTCCTCGGGTCTAGGATTTACCATCGAACAGTTCTCCACATTTTCTACATGCATCATTCTTGCTAAGACTCCTCCAGTTCCCCATGAACACGGTTTTCAAAGACCCTGGATCTTTCTCTAGTTGGAGATAGGTCGTGTTATCCATGCAACTAACGCATGCGTATAATCGTTGGATAAAATGCCCCAAGAAATATCCACAACCTTGACAGTCTTGCACCGTAGTGACCAATGCAGCTCTCATATTGAAATAATCTTGTGAGAGAGCGTAGTACGTATTAGCTCCGGATTCCCATAACGTGGCTAGCTCCTCTTTCAACAGCCCAAGATACAGACTGATGTCGGTACCAGGTTGTTTTGTACCTTGAATTAGCATACTCATTTGTATGTACTTCTTCTTCATGCAGAACTAGGTAGGGAGGTTGTACATCCATACAAACATGGGCCAAGTACGGTGTGTGCTGCTCTGGCTACGGATTGAGTCCATCGGTGCTTGCACCTAGCATGATGTTCCTCGAATCTCCAACAAATACTAGGAATTTGAGGTCCAATGATTTCCACTAGCTAGCATATGAAGGGTGCGTCAGCAGCTCGTCCTTTTCACGGTCATCTTCATCTCATGTCTTCTTTCTTTCCGCATGCACCGCATGAGCTTTGCTTCCTTAGGTTCTATGAAATAGCGCTACGGACGAGGAGTGATAGGAAAGTACCATACCACTTTTCGAGTAGCTTTCTTCCCTTTATTGTATTGAATCACACCGCACACCAGGCATGTGGTTTTCTCGCGTCATCGCCCAGATAAATGATGCAATCATTGATGCATACGTGGTATCTAACATGCGGTAGATCGAGAGAACACACAATTTTCTTGGCATCCCTGATACTAGTAGGAGACGTGTTCCCCTCCGGGAGACGATCATGCCAGAATGCCATCGTATAGTCAAAGCTTGCGTCAGTCCATTTGTGTTTTTCCTTCATGTCCATAGCCTTGAGTGTTACATTCAACCAGGTATCATCGGGCTTGCATCCTTCATACAATGGAGTAACCGTGTCTTTCTCAAGTTGCGTAATCTTGGCTTTCTCTCTAGCGGCAGCCCTGGTGTTACTCGTCTGCTTGAGAAGCAGTTCTTGAACATAAGGGTCCCGGACCAAGCCTGGCATTGTTCCATCGTCTCCTCCGGCATCTAGATCATCATCATCCTGGTATGCTTCCGCACCTTCACCCTCTCCAAGAGACTCTTCGTCATCTTGCACGTCATCTCCGTGATCATCATCATGTTTCCTGCCTTCCTTATTTTCCTCCACCCCATTTACGTCTTCATCACTTATCCACCGAGTGTAGCCATGCATGAAACCATGGCGGAGTAGGTGCTCCTACAAATGCCTAGAATCTAGGTCGATAAACCATTTGAGTTTGCATCTTCTGCATGGACATCTTATCTCCATCATATTATTTCGTATCATGTCGGCCGTCGCGCATTTCAAAAATCTAGCCACAATGCCTTCGCTAATTATGAGGACCATGGTTGCCTGTGCGGTATACATGGTAGAATTAGAAGTTTATTAGAACCACACAACCAATGCATGGATGCAATGGTAGATGGAAAATTTCGGTATGACCTATCCTAAAATTAGGACCTTTGCAAAATGCCAAAGTATTCCCAAAATGGAAATGAATCAATAGTTTGGCAAAACAATGGAAACTCATTCACACACAAACATGCACATGGGAGAGCTTGCATGCTCCAAATAGATGACCATCGATCCTCTCCATACATATGAGCATATCATCCATACACATGATCACATCCTCTTACATGGACAAATTACCGAGATGAGAGACCGATCAAGAAGATGGAAGGAGAGGTGAGAGACTAAGAGGATGGTGGCCGGAAGGAGAGCTTTCCTCTATTTTGTATGTAGCATCCAAGGTAAGTTTTACATGCTACAAATGGTGAGAGAGTGGAGAAATTGTGGTGGGAAGGAGGAGTAGGACGACCAGATCCAAGGAGGAAGAAGGAGGGGAAAGTGAAGTGGGAGGTGGTAGTGGATAGTCACATGTGCAAAAATTAGACAACACGTACATCTGTGGCGCACATGGTGGTGGTGCACCAAAGGCATAAAGCACAATTGTGGCACACATGCCAGTAGTGCTCCATGGATGTGTTTGCCTAGTTAAACATGGGAGTGGCCTGATTTTACCCATAGTTCAAGGTGCCCATATGCGTCAGGGCTACCTGCCACACCCGTAGTGTACTTCGCACAGGTGCACTATGGCTAGGTGGCCTATGGCCGATAGTGCTCTGGCCTATATGTACCCGTGGCACACAACCCCCATGTGCGCCATGCTTATGAAAGTTACCCGTAGGGCAACTGTGGGCAGTGTGCCACGCCTATTGTAGACCAAGGTTTTATGTTAGTTTTGCTCATTTCAGTGTCTGTTCTGATGATGTGTATATATTATAGTATATTGAATCGTTGATACATGGATCTCGGTTTTAAAAATTCAAACAATTGATATCAAAGTTCTAGAAAAAACCTAAAAAACCAACGATGTAAATGGTATAGTCTACCAGGTTTCAAATTCTCAGAGCTATGTAACTTGTATTATAGGCTATGAAAACGAACAAGTGAAGAGATTCGAACAACAAAATATTGTCAGATTTATTGTTTTCGCACAGCCCAGTTTACCGGAATGTCGATCCGATATATTTCAGGATGGTGGAATACACCATTCCCTAGTCACCGCCACTGATCTATCGCGGTCACACTTCCCTCATTTTCACATCGCTCGCCCTCTCACGCATCCCTCCATCGTGTCGGTGACCACCACCCGACTACGGGGATTCGTATCTATCCTCTACGGCAGTGACGACCTTTTAGCGGATAACACCTATAAGGCGGCGGCGCATACCTATTCCTCTTGCCTAGAAGCGGCAACTAATGGCGGTAGTCGTACCCAATCGCACAATTTCCTAGCATTGTTTGGTGTACAATATTGGCATTTAAATAGTTTGCGTAGACTAGGGCTACACATGCAAGAAAGTTTTTGGGCTAGATCTGTTGTGGTAAGTAGCAATAATCTTAAATTTAGTATTGATCGTTCCACGACAAATGATGATTTGTAAGGTCATTGTCCATGTTTTAGTTGGGTGGTCTGTATGCTGATAATGGTTTTTGTTGTTTGCTTGATCGATCTCTTCACTGGTGGATTATGATTTTCTTCGATGTCTTCATTTAGGTATTATTTTGCAATTCGATCTACATTAGCTCGAGACATTCCCTAAATTGAGGCCAAATTTTCAGCAGTGTTCAAGCAAGAAGCTCAAGGTTGGACAAAGGTCACTATGGAAGAAGACAAAATAAAACTCTACTGCCAGCATGATGTAGAGTCCACTGAAGCAGGCTAGGTACGCCCATTGGGAGAAGACCACTAACAGCTTCTGCAATGTGCTTAGTGAATCCGGGTTAAATATGCTTGCCATCCCTATTTTATTTTTTATTTGTTTTGAGGGCGAGTGTCCTCCGACCATCAAGTTGAAGACCTCTACTTCCTGCATCTGGGATGTCCACCTGAAGGAGGAATATGACAATATTTTCATGGACGCGGGATGGCTAGAAATTGCCAACGCACATGATTTGAAGAAAGGACAACTCCTGGTATTCAAGAAGCTTACCACCAGATCCTTGAAAAATAATTTTATTTGATAAACTACGGTGACCCAGCATACCACTGCATGATGTAGTACACTATAGTCGTTGATATAACACCAATGAAACACTGTTCACTAGTATTTCATCCCTCAGAGTGGTACAACAGAAACGCAGCAGGTCCAAGACATGACTATGGGTTACAACTCGACTCTTTACATAAGATCCAGAGAACACTCTAGGTTAAAGAGAGAGAAAGAAACTTCCTACAAAGAAGAATCAGGAATAAACAACTCAAAAACTATCATACTAATAGGACTAGTATCCGAACTATTGGTCAGGCATTGCTGCTATTACAATACACTAAAGAAATAGGTTCTATGGTTAGAGATTATATTCCTATCTAATCAGTAAGTTCGTCTTCACTTGAGTTGATGTATATGTTGACTTTCTTGACTTCATTGAAGATTTTTAGCTTCTGGTGATGATTCCTGGAGCATAACTTGATGTAGACGTCGTCTTAATGTCTTCAGAATCTAGCAAGGGTTAAGAGGATATGTTGAGTACAAGCGTACTCAGCAAGTTTACTAGAAAAGGAGTGTTTGATGCACTATATCTACAGACACAGACCATAGGTCGTAGGCAATGCACGTTTTCATAAACATTTCTTCAAAGGTTTCTTTTATTCTAAAAAGCTATGTCCTTCAGCCTTCACGAGTTTACCAGAACTTTCATGGAGTTCCTTTCCCGCCGCGTTCGCAGCTCCTTCCCGTAATGGGAGTAACAAGTTATAGTTCTTACACTCTGCAGAGGTGCGTAACTTTACCCATGAGAGATCTTAGCCTTGTTGCACAACCAAGTCATGAGCTTGTCCACACTTCCTTAGTATGGGGCCCAGTCTAAGATCCAAGCCAATCACTTCCTTCTCTGTGACCCCGCATGTCTCCTTCGTGTACGCCATCCCACCTATTGAATTACGGCTATTGGCAGTACAGACCGTTCAGATGCCGAAACTATCGTGGGATGTTGAGGGTTCCCACCCATATGTTGCATATCTCCTACGAATTACCAATTAATGCATGCTACGGAGATAACAGCCACGACACACACATCCGGCTCCATGCAAGAGGGAAAAGATACAGCTGACTTCTCCGTCCCATTCCAAATCTCATGGTCAACGCGTAATATACGACGCAAGAATCACTGGCGACATTGGTTGTTAACTCCTAGATAATATGTTCCTTTACTATCGGAACTTTTATAGTAGGTTATTACCTCATGGTAAATAACCAATAATCATATTATTATTGAAAATAGTGTTTTCTGACCTTTTTCAAATGCAAGTGATGACAATACTGAATTTGCAAAATACTTTAAAGAAAATAATCAAAGGACATGAGAAAGTGTGAACTTGCCTTTTGTGATTGCAAGATTATGCACTCGCGGTCTTCGGGATTAATATAAAAGATCCAATATCTGAAATCAGCATCATTGGTCTGATAAGGACTAATGTTTAAAGAAGCAATATGCAGTTATGCATAAATAATGATATGTGTTTTGTAAAACTCCCAAAGTGAATTCCCACTACTTTGATTAAATTAAATTAAGGTGATTCTTTTAAGAGTTGGTTTATCTTTAAATTTCATTCTATAAGTAATGACCTGTATAAGGAGCTTAAGTCTTAACAATTCATCATATAAAAGTAAAGTATACGGAGCTTAAGTCTTAACAATTCTATGGTTTGAAGTGGCAAAAAGAATAACATTTGAAGAAAAGATTTATTTTCTATGGTTTAAACAATCTTTGTGGTTAATCAAATGTGATCAATCTTGTTTGTGCTTGCTTAAATAGTTTGGACTTGGGATGCTATATGACTTAATTAAGATAGACCAAAGTTAACTATAAAAACATAAGTAGTTTATTAGACATAATGTTTATAAGATTTGAGACTAAAGTTAACTTTAAAAGGTTAAGTAAACTTAAGAGGTAATATGTTTTAATTATTCCCAAGTTTTAGATTGATGACACGTATAATTAAGGTGTGGAATTATTCAATTTATATTTAAGTGAATGATCAGATTAAATTTGTTTTTCTATTATGAAAATAATATGTATTTATTTAATGGAAGCATAATTAGATGATCCAAGTAATTTGTTAATATTTGAAGTTATGTTAATAATAGTTAAGGTATAATGATTATTCATCATATTATATGTATGAGTGATACCTAATGTTTATTTGAAAGGATTATTAATAAGATTTTTTAAAAAGAATATTTTAAAGTTAAAAGTTATACTTCAGTTTGATTATGAATTCAAGTTATGGGTTTGGATTTAATTGCTCAAGGTTTTATAATTTTTTTGATTATTTATTACTTAAGAATTATTTCTAAAGAATTCACAAAACAAGTATTTGATAAGGATTTAAAATATTAAAGACTTTTATAATAATGTATTTAATATTTTTCTAGTGTAATATATTTATTCAAGACCTTAAAATTGATTTTTATTTATTTTTAGGTATTATTTTTATGTTTATAAAATTCCATAAAGGATTAAATGTATTTAAATATTTACTTCAAAAAAAATTTATAGAAGAGTTCAGTTAGTATTTTTATAAAATATTGGATTTATTTTTATACACAAAAATGATTTTTATTTATTTTTAGGATTTTTCCTTATTTTATGAGATTTTACTTCGGATGTAATGGTGTTAAGATTTATTTTCTTTATATTTACTTTAAACAAATAAAGTTATATTTTTATTACGTAGATATTATTTTTTTGAACATTTTGATATACTATATGTATTTTTAGGATTTTTATTTATTTTTCCACAACTAATATTATACTGAGGCTATCTTGGTAATTATTATTTCCTTTTTCTCTTTATTTATTTTCTTGATATTACTTTACCTTGGACCCACCAGTCAGTCTGGCCCATGGTCGGGCTAAACCAACCCGATCGATGGACCAAGCCGGTCAAACCGATCCACTCGGTCTAGTGCGTCTTCCCCCTTGCTCGAATCCCTCTCTCTCTAGGACACTCTCTGGTGCCGCCACCGTCATTCCTTGATCAAGGCCGGCTCCGGCCACAACGGCCACCATCATGGTGTGAAATGACGCTGTGGATGACGCTGCATCACCCTAGCCGCGCTTCTCTCTCTCTCTCTGATGGTTAGGTTTTGCGCCGTTGCCGAGGATGTGGTGCTCCGACGTTCCTCTGGCATCGCCCTGGTGCCTTGGTGAGGAGATGGTGCCTTCCTCCTCACTATGAGCTCTATGAACAAGGCTTGGCGCAGGTTGCAGCGCCCTCTGGGTGCTCCCCGTGCCTCCGTGTTCATCCTCGACGCCAGCCACTGCTTCCTCTTCTCACCCTAGCGAGGACCACAGGTATGTTTTCCCCTTTTCACTACTCCTACTTCATCCATTGTAACCCTCTATCCTCGCAGCACCTCTTGATAGTGCTTCTGGGAGTAGTCCATGTTTCAATTTGAGTGTTATACGTGGTTTTCCTCAAAATTATTGAGGTGATTATTTCTTGTGAATCTTTGGTATTATCCTAGATTGTTCATACATATATTTGGGAAAACCTCTCGTCACTTATGCTTGCTTGTGCTACAAAGCTAGTCTTGAGCTCTAATTGTATTCTGCTACTGATATTAAAGTTGACAATCTTGATGGTGACCAAAATATAGTTTTATGCTTCTATAATAATTTTCTATTATATCTTGCTACTCAGGTGATACAAATGAATATGTAATTGGTGGTCTGGATCACCTTTGGTGATACTGAGAGGATGTTTAGTCTATGCTAATGATTGTTGATGAGCACGAGTAGTGGTTAGTGGTTTCCTGATGATCTCATGATCATGTAGATGATTTATATGGGCAAATAATCATTCTATTAAATCTACATGCAATATTCCTTTTTGTATTTGATCTCTTTCTTCTATGATTGACTGATATATTGCTTCAGGTAATCTTCCCAGTAGCTTTGCTTCTTGATTTTAATGATAATTTAAACTATCTGATTAGATGCTGGTAATATCTTGTTTAAGTTGTATTGTTTGTTTTAGCTTGTACATCCTTCCCACTTTTATGGTTGCTCAATGGATGAAGTAATGCAGTGTTTAACTTTGATATGAACAGATGTGTAAGATATGCTTGGTTTAGCTACTTGGATTTTTCTTTAGCCTTGGACTATTGATGTAGAACACTAAATCTTGTACAAGCATGATCTGATTCAAGTGCTATGTTTGACATGATTGTCACGACCTGGGATCAGGGCTAGACAAATACCAGATCCTCATATGATATAAGCCTAACCTAAATTCCGAAATGCACAGGGAAAGATTGGTAACATTACAGAACATACAAACCATACATTAATAAGGTTAACTCTTAAAAGAGTTACAAACCAGTCATACAAACCAGGGTCACACACCCATCATTACATCAAACAATGGAAGCAAACAAGTTGTTCCAAACAACAAACTTAGCAAAGGGCCTAAGAGGCCATTAACAGAATTAGCGACCCTTCCATAGATCCTAGGCTGCTACTCGTCGACTTCGACGTAGAAACCACCTTCAGTTGGAGTAGCTTCATCTGTAGAAAACATCAACGAAGCAAGGCTGAGTACAGGGTGTACTCCGCAATACTTATGGCTAGTGGAGTTATTTTGCATAAACCCATCTTCTGTTTTCAAAACAAGGGGGAGCAGAAACTCGTCTAATCAGATCATTTTCAAAGGGGATAAGAAGACTTCCAATCTAGCTCTTAGAATCATCTTTGATATCCACCAAGTATCATCATCTACTGAACCTCTCTTTCCGAACTACCCCCTCAAACAACCCTGAGGAAGTACTCCGGATCTCACATTAGTTGCCAAGTTTTATCATTCGGTTATAGTTTTCTAGGATCACAGAATCCGTTCCCAATTCGTCCATAACCGTGGACACGACTTTTCGAAAATATTAATAACCCTGCAAGGGTGCACAACTTTACCCACACGTACCAACCGATTCTTATTGCCTAATTTTTAGCCCTCTTCCTTGAAAGGCCGGCAGAGAGTGGTTGACCATGACCTTTACCTTGCTTTCGTCGAGACCATGAGTCACGCACTAAGGAGATGCCGCCGTAACGGGTCGAGTCCTGAAGTCGGTCCCTAGCGATGTGAACGGGCTTTGAGATTACGGATGTCGAGCATCTCCCATTCCCTTCCACGCTTACATACCTGTATGAATGCACCTCCTTCACCTCCATTCAAGAACAACCAATATGCGTATGTCGAATGGAAAGCCCGAACTATGTGACTCATGGAATCTACTAGGCAAGTTAGTGAGTCGAGGGGGTTTCTAGGCCCCGTGTGGTTGTACGCTCGTCTTGGTTCAAGAGGGCGAGAACATCAGGTCCTAAGAGTGGCAAGTATGGGTCTATAAAAACCACAACCCACGTGGACTCCATACAAGCCTTAGCATGTTTCTCATTCATATATGATCACATCACAACATCCTACCATACTAGATTAATTCGCATATCCGGTGCATCACAAGAATGATCAGCATCATACCACTAAGCATGGCTAAGCTTGACTGAACTGTGGCACTAGCGATGCTCATAAGCCAAACCCTAGTTATGCTAGGAGCGGTGGATCAGGTAATATAGTTCACAAAGGAAAAGATGCATCAAATAGGATTACTTTGTCTACTAATAAAATACTATGGAACCAAATGCATATGACGAGAATGAAATACTTTGTAATCATAGTATTCATATGTATGAGTGGGGCTTCGATTGCCTTATCCATTGCTGGACTGATACTGCTCTTCGGTGGCGTTGACTTCAGCTTCGGGTTCGTTTCCTATTCGCAAGAACCAATCACCGAAAAAGAGAAAGCAACACTCAACACATGGCATGTGCAATGCTCATACAATATGGATGATATGACAAGTTAAATTATGTTGAAAAGAACCCTAGAACATGTTTGGTCATTTTAAAGGGGGTCCGAGATATCCAAACCCTAGAATAGGGGGATCTTCGGAATCACCTATGGGGTTCAATTGGTTCTTCTAATTATACTTGCCATCAAAGTTGATTAACAATGTATGATTATAGCTTAGTTAGATAGGTTACATTTTTTTAAACATTTTGGTATATTATTTGTAATTTTCTGATTCAAAATTAATTAGTTATGAATTTCTCAAATTTTAATTCATTTTAAATCATTTTTGGAATATTTGAAATAATTTCCAAACTTGGGCCCACATGTTAGACTTTTAATCATTTCAGAAAATATTTACAGAAAATAATAAAACTCTTACAAGTATGGCCCACCTGTCAGGGATTTTCCATTTACAGAAATAATTTGAATAAAGCAAAAATAGTTATTGCATCATGCTGATGTCACCATGACATCAGCAATGGAGATGCCCACTGCTGGGGATCAAATCCGCTGATTCCGAGCACGCCTGCTCGCGCGGAGGGGCGCGTTAGAAAGAGGCGAGCGATGCGAGAAGATTAGTGGCGGCGCCATTCTTTCTTGGTCACGTGAGTGTCGCCTCGGCGAGCTCCAGCAGCGGCGGCGTCGGGCACTCGCGGGGAGAAAGGTACAAGAGGAAAGGGAGGCAATGGGAGGGTGCGTTAGCACCGCGAGCACGATAGGGTTGGCGACGAGGCTCGGTGAGGCCGGACGGTGGCAGATCGACGGCGTAACCTGCGACGGCTGTCAGTGCTTTGGGCTCGATTCCGGGGAGAGGAAGGCGTCCTAGCAAGCGAGATTCGAGGGTAAAGACGAGGTCGGCACGACGCATCAGCCGTGGTCTCAGCGTGGCGTGGGGTGGCTGGAGACGGCGAGGACGAGCGGCGGCAGAACTAGGTTTCTTTGGCCATGGTGCGGGAGAGCTAGGGAGAGGGGAAAAGATAGCGGGCTAGGGTTCTCTGTCGGCGAGGAGGGGTCCTTATAGACGCTGGCGGGCGGCGGCGTGCATCTTAGCGCACGCCGGCGATGGAGGCACCGCCATCAAGCTGCTCAACTCGATCCACCGGCGAGGAGGACAACGGGGAAAAAAACAAACAAAGGGGTATGGTCATGGTGGGCTGCACTTGGGCCCCGGGTGGCCTGGCTGGGGAGTGCATGGGAGATAGGGGGAGAGGGAGAGAAGTAGGCTGCGGCCAAAAGAGGGTTTAGGGATATTTTTCATTTGCAGATTTCTTTTTATATTTCTGTTTTCTAATTTCTTTTGTAAATTCTATTTGTAATTATGTTTTGAATAATTTCAAATTACAGAAACTTTTATAATATAACTGAAAACACTAAGTGGCCCTTGGTACTGATTGGGCTCCATGCATTTTGTGGTTTTTTTCCAAATATTTTCAAAACCAGATGAATGTTTCAAATAGAGAGGGGAGTTAGGGTTTAGGTTTTGTTGGTTCTTTCTTGATTAAACCAAAGTGCAAGTGTTATGCATGCAATGCTCAAACATATCTTATTTATATTACACAAAAGGTGGTATGTTACAGCTCTACCACACTTACAAGAATCTCGACCCGAGATTCCTAGGTTTTAGAAAAGAAGGCAGGGTACTCAGATCGAAGACGATCTTCGCATTCCTAGGTTGCTTCTGACTCAGAGTGATGAGACCATTGAACTTTCAGGAACTTGATGGTTTGACGACGAGTCTTCTGCTCGGTTTCATCAAGAATACGAACAGGGTATTCTCGGTAGGTTAGATAATCTTGGAGATCCAAAGTTTCATGGTCCACACCACGAATGGGATCTTTGAAGCAACGCTTGAGTTGTGAGAAATGAAAAACATCATGAACCTCTAGAAAAGTTTAAGGTAGATCCAATTGGTAGGCAAGCTCACCCTGCTTGGAGAGAATGCGAAAGGGACCAACATATCGATAAGCCAATTTCCCTTTGATACCGAATCGATGGACACCCTTCAGAGGAGTGACCCGGAGACAAACTTGATCACCAACTTCATAATGAACATCAAGATGATGACGATCGTAGTTGGTCTTCTGACGAGATTGAGCAGCCTTCAGACGCTCTCGAATTATGCGAACTTGATCTTCTGCTTCTTGGATCATCTTCGGACCAAAGAATTGTCTTTCGCCGGTCTTTGTCCAGTTCAGAGGTGTTCGACATGTTCTCCCATACAGGAATTGGAAAGGTGCCATGCCCAAACTAGATTGAAAACTGCTGTTATAGGAGAACTCCGCAAAAGGAAGACATTTCTCCCAGTTCTTTCCAAAGGATATGACACACGCTCGGAGCATGTCTTCAATAATTTGATTCACTCTTTCGGTCTGACCACCGGTTTTAGGATGATAAGCTATACTGAAGGAAACTTGAGTTCCCATTGCTTGTTGGATACTAGCCCAGAATTTGGAAGTGAACAAGCTTCCACGATCAGATATGATCTTCTTGGGAACACCATGAAGAACGACGATCCGGGATACATATAGCTCTGCCAACTGGCTTGCAGTAATGCTTTCCCGAACAGCAAGTGAGCAACTTTGGATAGTTGATCAATAACTACCCATATGGCATCATGTCCAGATTGTATCTTTGGGAGTCCAGTAATGAAATCCATACCAATTTCATCCCATTTCCACTTAGGGATTTTCAACGGCTGCATAAGTCCAGCATGCCTTTGGTGTTCAGCATTTACACGACAGCAAACGTCGCACTCTACCACAAAGCGAGCGATTTCTGGTTTCGTTCCACTCCACCAGAATCTTTGACGGAGATCTCGGTACATCTTGGTACCACCAGGATGGATAGACAAAGGGGATTCATGAGCTTCTAGTAGGATTAGATCTTTCATTTTCCGACTGTTTGAGACCACTAGCCGATTACCAAAATAGAGGGTACCTTGATCATTGATGGAGAAACATTTAGCTTCACCGCTTGCAACACGTTCTTTGATCTTGGTAACCTCACCATCTTGCTTTTGAGCTTATTGATTTGGTCCTCCAGAGAAGATTTTATTTCAAGGTTAGCAAGGAATCCACAAGGAACTACTTCAAGGTTAAGACGCTTGATTTCCTCGTAGAGAGCAGGTTGGGCTTGTGAAATCATCAGATTGTTGCAATAAGACTTCTGACTTAGCGCATCAGCTACGACATTGGCTTTGCCGGGTTGATAGTTGAGACCCAAATCACAATCCTTGATGAGTTCCAACCATCGTCTTTGCGTGAGATTCAAATCTTGTTGGGTAAAGAGATACTTCAGGCTTTGATGATCTGAGTAAAGTTCGCAACGGTTACCGATGAGATAATGCCGCCATTGCTTAAGAGCATGAACAACAACAGCGAGTTCGAGATCATGGGTTGGATAATTGTTCTCATGTGGCTTCAACTGTCGGAAGCATAGGCCACTACATGACCATATTGCATCAACACACAACCGAGCCCTTGGAGAGAAGCATCACAATAGATGACGAAGTCCTTGTTTGTATCCGGAAGGACAAGCACAGGGGCGGTGGTTAGCTTAGTTTTCAAATCTTGGAAGTTTTCTTCTGCCTTTTATGACCATTCAAACTTCTTATATTTCTTAAGAAGATCAGTCACAGGCTTGGCTACCTTGGAGAAGTTCTCAATGAATCGGTGGTAATATCTAGCCATTCCAAGAAAACTTCGGACTTCCTTGACTGAAGTAGGTGACTTCCATTCCAGAATGGTCTGAACCTTATCCGGTATGACAACAACACCACTTGAAGACACAACATGACCAAGGAAGATGAGCTCTTGTAACCAGAACTCACATTTGGAAAACTTGGCGTAGAGGCGATGTTCACGAAGTTTAGTTAATACCAAACATAAATGGACGGCATGATCTTCTTCGGTCTTGGAGTAGGTTAAAATGTCATCAATGTATACCACGACGAACTTGTCGAGATACTCCATGAAGAAGGAGTTCATTAGCATCATAAATGTGGTAGGGGCATTGGTTAACCCGAAGGACATCACTGTATACTCGTAAAGACCATAACGAGTTGTGAATGCTGTCTTTGGGACATCCTATTTTCTGATCTTGATTTCATGATACCCTGATCTTAAGTCCATTTTGGAGAATACAATGGCACCACTTAATTGATCAAAGAGGTCATTTATCTAGGGAAGTGGGTACTTATTCTTGATTGTCACCGCGTTGAGTGGACGGTAATCAACCACCAATCTTGGAATATTTGTATCCCGCTTCTTGACAAAGATGTTAGGGCAACCCCAAGAGGATGTGCTAGGTTGGATGTATCCTAGACCCTCTAACTCTTCAAGTTGCTTCTTCAACTCAACCAACTCATGAGGAGGCATGCTATAAGGTCTTTTGGAGATAGGAGCAGTTCCAGGAACTAGCTCCATGACAAACTCCACACTTCGATCTGGTGGCATGCCAGGCAACTCTTCAGGAAAGACATCCGGGAAATCATAGACTACATGGACATCTTGGAACTTGAGAGTAGGTAAAACATCCATGGCATACAACTCTGAGAAAGGTTTAAGGACTGATGACGGAGACTTTGAACCATCAATCCAATACTTGACAGTTATGCCAGCAGGAGAGGTCATAGAAACTATTCTGAGTGCACAGTAAATGACGGCTTGATACTTGGTTAACCAGTCCATGCCCAGAATGACATCAATGTCACATGACTTGAGTGCAGTGAAAGAAGTGGGGAACTTCTGGTAGGCTATGTCAATCTCATTCCCGTGACAAACCATAGTGGTGAACCAACTAGAACCCGGGGAATGGATGGTCAAAGGGGTGGACAGGGGTTCAAAATTTATCTCATGCTCTTGAGCAAACAAATTTTACATGAATGTATGCGATGCTCCAGTATCAAACAAGACTATTGCGAGAATTGAATTGACGCGGAGCTTAACCAGAATGACGTGTGGATCTTCTTGAGCTTCCTCAACAGTGACATGGGTCAGAAGACCACGTCCAGCACCTTGAAATTTGTCATTTTTCTTTGCCTGCTGATCATTGCGTCCGACAGCCCTTTGGGAACACTCCCTTGAGTAGTGACCAGGCTGACCATAGGAGTAGCAGGTAACTCCAGTGTGAGAATCAGCAGGAGAACGACATTTTTCTCCACCAGTATTTGACTGTGGCTGACGAGAAGCATTGCCAGAGGACTTGGGTGCATAAGGAGCACGAGGCACAACATTGTATGGAACAAAGACACAGCACTTAATGTTACCAGAGGAAGACGCACGAGAATTTCCTTCTTCATGCTTCTGGGAGACTTCCATATCCTTCCTTCCATGCTCCAAGGTAAGAGCCTGATTGTGCAAGTCCTAGAAAGACTAGAACTTTAAGGGCAGCAACTCATAGCGAAGTGCAGGGTTAAGTCATCCCTGGTTGCATAGCGATCCAGGCGAGTAAACTCACGCCCATAGGTTTCAATATCCCTATGCCCCTGAGTCAAATCTAGAAACTCCCTCCTTTTGAGATCCATGACGAGCTTATAGATATAAGAGGCACGGAATGCTGCAACAAACTCTTCCCAAGTAACAACATGTCCCTGAGCTTGCAGGTTCAGAAAACCTTCCGACCAAACACCAGCCTCACCTTCCAGTTGATAGGTGGCGAAGTTGACGCGGTTAGCGGGACGAACACGAAGAGCACTAAACTTGCGCTCTATGGTGCAGAGCCAATCATTGGCTTCAAGGGGCTCCTTGGAGTGGGTGAAGATTGGAGGAAAAGAGCGGATGGAATCTCCAAGTGTGACACAGTCGTCAGGACGACGTTCACTGTTCTGCGCCAGACGCTCCAGAAGGCGTTCATTCCTCAGACGGTTGGTCTCAATGTTGTTGAGAACCTCGGACATTGTGGGAGGTGGCGGAAGTTCTTGGTCAGCATTGTTGTTTGCTCGACAGCCAACAGAACCACGAGTACCAGACGACATCCTGAGGAGAAAACAGAAACCATGAGAATGGGTTCACCAAAAAGGGTATAACAGAGGATGGAAAAAACCATATCAAAAGATCATGGTAGAGGTGAACATGTGGAAGAAAATTATATCAATGCATTAAGTATGGCAGTAGAACAAGCATACGAAACGTATACACTACCAACTTAGATACAAACCATAATAATGGAATGCAAGCATGATATGATACCAACAAGTCACAAAAGAATTGAGAGCGGGATTAGAGGCATCCTCAGCAAAGTTGAAAAACAATTCTTCATTTGCACAGGTTTATCTTGGAAACTCTGAGTCTTGCAACCAAGTATGGAGTACTTAGGAAAAAAACATCCAAACCCGTATATCCTAGAAGTTTGAAATGATAGATGAGAAGTGAAAACTTTGCAAACAAAACGAGGTAAGATAACTCAGCAATAGAACAACCTTGGATAAGGAGTAAAAAGAGTCCTATTCAAAGTTTTGCAAATAATTTTTAGCTTTCAAATAGTTTTTTCAAACTCTAGACTTAACATCGACCAGCTAGAAGGGCTTCCTATAGGCAGTCCTGCTCTGATACCAAAAGTTGTCAGGACCCGGGATCAGGGCTAGACAAATACTAGATCCTCATCTGATATAAGCCTAACCTAAATTCCGAAATGCGCAGGTAAAGATCGGTAACATTACAGAACATACAAACCATACATTAATAAGGTAAACTCTTAAAATAGTTACAAACCAGTCATACAAACCAGGCTCACAGACCCTTCATTACATCAAACAACGGAAGCAAACAAGTTGTTCTAAACAAAAAACTTAGCAAAGGGCCTAAGAGGCCATAAACAGAAGTAGCGACCCTTCCATAGATCCTAGGCTATTGCCTGGGAACCCCAACTACTTGTCGACTTCGAGGTACAAACCACCTTCAGTTGGAGTAGCTTCATCTGTAGAAAACATCAACGAAGCAAGGCTGAGTACAAGGTGTACTCCACAAGAATTATGGATAGTGGAGTTATTTTGCATAAATCCATCTTTTGTTTTCAAAACAAGGGGGAGAAGAAACTCGTCTAGTCAGATCGTTTTCAAAGGGGATAAGAATAATTCAACTCTAGCTATTAGAATCATCTTTGATATCTACCAACTATCATCATCTACTGAACCTCTCTTTCCGAACTACCGCCTTAAACAACCCCGAGGAAGTACTCCAGATATCACATTAGTTGTGTAAGATCCCTCCCTTTATAAAGCTAAGGATCCCTGTGATTGCAATGCTAGTCCCTGGATCAATAGCTAGCATCCACAGTTAATATGTAATATCAAGAAACAAGGGTCATATTACAACTTTATAACCAGGAATAAAATAATTTATTACATCTTACATAGCTCATTTGGATATTTCATTACAATGCAGGAGAATATAACAATAGCATGGGGTCCTTCATCTTCAAAGTGCCACAGCCAGTCATGTTGGTTGTAGACTTGTAATCCTAATCAATAAACTTCACTAACATCAAACAAACCAGCAACATAATAAGTTACAGCCACAAGGGTCAATACATTTGAATTGTATTGGCAAGTGATACTATGGTAGTAGTGGAGTCTATCATCTATATGCATTTGGCTAAGTGGAGCTTAGGCTTGCTTTGCTCAAAATAGATTTTCCTTATCATTTGAAAAACACTAAGTTTTTGCTTGACAAAATCACCCAAGGCATCTACCAATAGAAATTGGTGATCCTTTAACCCTTGTTCAACCACAAGTTTTTAAATTAGAAATTGGGATGAGGAGATTCTTGATAGCTTCCATGTCTTGATGCTCAAATTGTCCTTTACTAGGGACATGGCTAAGTACTTAGATTTTACACTCTGCAGAGGTGGTGCACTTTCCCAACAAGACTTGGTTTCACCAAGACAAGAGCTTTTAGAAGCCTTACCTTAGACCAGAATGGACGCGTTCCAACCTATCATCCCCTACCACCAAATGTCCATTTGGCTAAGTTATTGCAACCTATATGATCCAGGAAGAGCCCATAATGCCAAGTGGCTGCACTTGAAGCTTCTCAACATTTGACATCTCAAATCTCTTTGTTCCTGGGTGGCCGTCCACAAGTGATATACACAAGGTAAACCATAGAAATGGTCCTTGTGTAACCACTCAACACAAACCATTCCTTCCATTCCACCAGGTGATTCATTCACTTAGTTGTTTTATTAAACAAAACACAAGTCCTTGACTTAGAAATATTACATAGTATGAATATATTCCACCCTTGTTTTCTACTAGATAAGCTAAGCATGATAGTAGTAGGAATCCTAACTTAGGAAAATTCTACTAAGGTTTCATCTACTAAGATTTCCCATGGCATAGTTTATACTTAGCAAAAATTCCATGCAAGTCCTACTGTAGAAATATGACTAATGCATAGTGAAATAGTGGGACAAAGTATGAAGCATCACTTGCCTTTTTGGTAGAGAATATAAGTTCACTCCTTGATCTAGAAATATTCACACTCTTCAAATCACTACAATTCAATCAAGCAAGCAACAATTCAATCTACCATTCAAGCAATCATCACATAAAATAATAGAAACAAAGAAATGCATGCAAGCATGCCACATATTGTTTTTTTGTAAAAGTGGTTTCTAATAGGCTATAAACATTGTAAAACACCTATTGGTCATTTTATATAAGTGGCAAAATCATTTGCAAAAGATTTTACTCATAAACCATTTTTAAACCCAATCAATATTTTATGTGGTTGAAAATGTTTTTAGCAAGTAATAATCTATAGGGTTCATCAAAATATACTTTTAAATCATAAAACTTTGTTTCACAAAATATGTTTTGAATCCACAAGTTGGTTTCTATGGTCATTAGGTTCAAAATAATCCATTTTCTAAAGATTTTATCACAAAAATAATTTTAGAATGATTTTTATATTCAAAATAAGCCTACATAAGTTTCTACAAAAACACCCAATTTAATAGAAGCAATTTACTAAAGAAAGTGCATGGTTGGATAGGGTTTGTCTTGCTGGTTACATTTATATAAAATTTGCAAAATTTGGACATGTGGTTTGAAATTTATGCAATTTGCAAAACAGACTGGGCCACGTGGCTGTTTTTCATTGGACAAAAACAGTCCGCGTGGATCGCGTGCTGTGAGGCATTGGATCTAACTGAATCGTGCAACACAGATCAAAAGATACCTCTTCACTTAGTTTCTTTTGTGTGCGTTGGATCTAGATCCTATGGTTGACGATCAAACAACCATCAAGTGGCAGCGCTGGCGGCGGCAGGTGGCGGCGGCGTGCTCTGGCGATGCGTTCTGGCAATTTCAGGAAGGAAGGGGGAGGGTGGATGTGATCACCGTGTTCGCCGTGGAACGCAGAATTCTTTATAAAATCCATATCTTTTTATTTCTCATTTAATATTTCTAGCTTTTTCTTATAAAATCCATATCTTTTTATTTATAGATCCAAAGTTGGTGATTCCAATTTGTAAAATCTTATTTAATATTTATTTATTCATTTAAAATCCTTTAGGACTATTTTCTCACCATTTTGTATGGATTTTTAGATAGGTGGTTTATTAGCTTTGGAAATTCAATTTCCTTATCTTATTAAATTCATAAGGTTTTATCTATGGCTCCAAATTAAGTGAAACAAATTTCTTTGGTTTTATAATATTTCTATTTGTCTTTATTGATCCTTTGTAAATGTTTGTTGACAAATTCTTATTTGGATCAAATCCATGGTCTTAGAGATATCTTGGAAATGTTTTCTTCCATTAGGGTTTTAGAGTTTTGGTTTATTTTCCAAGTGTTTAAATTTCCAGATGCATTTATGAAGAATGCATTTCACTTGATTTGAATTTAGTTTGGATTCAAACATTTAACCAAATTTTGTTCAATATGGGATTTTTAAGTTTCCATTTAGAAACAAAAGTTCCTTTTCACCCTAAATGTCAACAATTATTTATTTTGTTTATCATTCGGTTATAGTTTTCTATGATCACAGAATACGTTCCCAAGTCGTCCATAACCGTGGACATGGCTTTTCGACAAGATTAATAACGCTTCAGGGGTGCACAACTTTACCCACACGTACCAACCGATTCTTATTGCTTAATTTTTAGCCCTCTTCCTTGGAAGGCCAACAGAGAGTGGTTGACCACGAACTTTACCTTGCTATCGCTGAGACCATGAGTCACGCACTAACGAGATGCCGCCATAACGGGTCGAGTCCCGAAGTCGGTGCCTAGCGATGTGAACGGGGTTTGAGATTACGGATATCGGGCATCTCCCATTCCCTTCCACGCTTACCTACCTGTATGAATGCACCTTTTTCACCTCCATTCAAGAACAACCAATATGCGTATGTCGAATGGAAAGCCCGAACTATGTGACTCATGGAATCTACTAGGCAAGTTAGTGAGTCGAGGGGGTTTCCAGGCCCCGTGTGGTTGTACGCTCGTCTTGGTTCAAGAGGCGAGAACATCAGGTCCTAAGAGTGGCAAGTATGGGACTACAAAAACCACAACCCACGTGGCCTCCAATACAAGCCTTAGCATGTTTCTCATTCATATCTGATCACATCACAACATCCTAACATACTAGATTCATTCGCATCTCCGGTGCATCACATGAATTATCAGCATCAGACCATTAAGCATGGCTAAGCTTGACTGAACTGTGGCACTAGCGATGCTCATAAGAAAAACCCTAGTTATGCTAGGAGCGGTGGATCAGGTAATATAGTTCACAAAGGAAAACATGCATCAGATAGGATTACTCTGTCTACTGATACAAGACTATTTAACCGAATGCATATGACAAGAATGAAATACTTTGTAATCATAGGATTCATATGTATGAGTGGGGCTTCGCTTTCCATGTCCGTTGTTGGACTGATACTGTTCTTCGGTGGCGTTGACTTCAACTTCGGGTTTGGCTCCTATTCGCGAGAACCAATCACCGTAAAAGAGAAAGCAACACTAAACACATGGCATGTGCAATGCTCATACAATATGGATGATATGACAAGTTAAATGGTGTTGAAAAGAACCCTAGAACATGTTTGGTCATTTTAAAGGGGGTTCGAGATATCCAAACCCTAGAACAGGGAGATCTTCGGAATCACCTATGGGGTTCAATTGGTTCTTCTAATTATACTTGCCATCAAAGTTGATTAACAATGTATTATTATAGCTTAGTTATATAGGTTTCATTTTTCTGAACATTTTGGTATATTATTTGTATTTTTATGATTCAAAATTAATTAGTCATGAATTTCTCAAATTTTAGTTCATTTTAAATCATTTTTGGAATATTTGAAATAATTTCCAAACTTGGGCCCACATGTCAGACTTTTAATCATTTCACAAAATATTTACAGAAAATAATAAAACTCTTACAGGTATGGCCCACCTGTCAGGGATTTTCCATTTACAGAAATCATTTAAATAAAACAAAAAGAGTTACTGCATCACGCTGATCTCACCATGACATCAGCAATGGAGATGCCCACTGTTGGGGATCAAATTCGCTGATTCCGAGCGCGCCTGCTCACGCGGAGGGGCGCGTTCGAAAGAGGCGAGCGAGGCGAGCATATTAGTGGCGGCGCCGCTCTTTCTTGGTCATCGGAGAGTCGCCTCTGACGAGCTCCAGCAGCGGCACCGTCGGGCACTCGCGGGGAGAGAGGTACAGGAGGAGAGGGAGGCAACGGGAGGGTGCGTTAGCACCGCAGCTCACCGCGAGCACGACAAGGTTGGCGACGAGGCTCGGTGAGGCCGGACAGTGGAAGATCGACGATGTAACCTGCGGCGGCCGTCAGTGCTTCGGGCTCGATTCTGGGGAGAGGAAGGCGTCCCAGCAAGCGAGCTTCGAGGGTAAGGACGAGGGCGGCACGACGCATCCAGCCGTGGTCTCAGCGTGGCGTGGGGTGGCTGGAGACGGCGAGGATGAGTGGTGGCAGAACTAGGTTTCTTCGGCTATGGCGCTGGAGAGCTAGGAAGAGGGGAAAAGATAGCGGGCTAGGGTTCTCTGTCAGCGAGGCGGGTCCTCAGAGACGCTGGCGGGGGGCGGCGTGCATCTTAGCGCACGTCGGCGACGGAGACGCCGCCAGCGAGCTGTTTAGCTCGATCCACCGGCGAGGTGGACAACGGGGAAAAATCAAATGAAGGGGTATGGGCCTGGTGGGCGGCGCTTGGGCCCCGGGTGGGCTGGCTGGGAAGTGCATGGGCGATAGGGGGAGAGGGAGAGAAGTGGGCTGCGACCCAGAGAGGGTTAGGGGTAGTTTTTATTTGCAGATTTCTTTTTATATTTCTGTTTTATAATTTCTTTTGTAAATTCCATTTGTAATTCTGTTTTGAATAATTTCAAATTACAGAAACTTTTATAATATAACTGAAAACAATAAGGGGCCCTTGGTACTGATTGGGCTCCATGCATTTTGTGGTTTTTTCCAAATATTTTCAAAACCAGATGAATGTTTCAAATAGAGAGGGGAGTTAGGGTTTAGCGTTTTGTTGGTTCTTTCTTGATTAAACCAAAGTGCAAGTGTTATGCATGCAATGCTCAAACATATCTTATTTATATTACACAAAAGGTGGTATGTTACAATGATGGACTGAAACAATGGTTCAGTGACAATATTTGTTTCCTATCAGATATATCTAGATCCCTTAAAATGATATCTCTAGCTTTAATCTTCTGTGATGAACCTTGCATGGCACCTCCATGCAGTTCTAAGAACATAACTCCATATATTCCCCCTAGATAAGAATCTAATGGAATAGTAGCTTGAGCTAGTTGATGAATATGATTTTCCTTATATGCCCAAATTTATATGCAAGATATGAGGATATTTATGTATGATCTAGTGGATGATCCAGCTGATTTTTACCTGTTGCTGGTAAATGATATATGGCCTGTTAGAAGTCTTGGTGTATCACAACTACTTCTGGATTCACTTGCTGTAAGCTTGATCCACCTTCTCCCCTTGCTCCTGTGATCTGATACTGGTGTATAACAAGTTACTCTTTGCTACTACTGGCGTGGCCTTCTCCTCCTTGTTCTTGCCATTGGATGGCTTCTTGAAGCAACCATGGTGCAAGTGTTGTGGTGGTGATCTGGGCTAGTGTCTTGGTTGGTGAGATATGGATTGGCTGTGATGAGTTCTCAAGAGAAATGAGTTCTTGAGTTTTTTGGTGTAGTGATAGAATGGATCAGGACGTGTTGGTCTTATGCTCTGCAAACTAAGAATGGAATACTATTTTGGCTAGCTGCTGTGGTTATCCTCTTATATTACCACTACTGCTGCTGCCTATACTGCTGTGTGGACAACACAACATTGTGCATGGTTGTGTGAGCAGCTTGCACTGTTTTGGATCAGTGCAAGACAAAATATCTTGATTCCACTTCTTTTACTGCCACTACTCTGGTGAAAGTTTCCCCACATCTAAATGCCAATGAAATGGTACTGAGGCAATTTATCTGATTAAAAACAGATACTATGAATTGGTGAAGCTGGCCCCTCTCCTTACTTGGTGAAATTTGCCCCTGCCTATGATGCATCAGTTCTGAGGCTAACATTCTGGATAAGAACAGATTTTTACATTGGCCCCCTTTTTTGAATAGTACTCAATGATGAGTCAAAGCATATCATTTGTATGCCAAATCTGAGAGTAAAAATAATATACTAACCCTTCTTTTATTCTTTATTGTTTTTCTATCTTTTGTGTTGTTTTGCAGAGATCAAGAATCAGGAATATAAAGAGTGGATTTAGAGGATGAAGAAAATGAAGATGACTTTAGTTTTAAATTTTACTTTATTCTTTTGTAATTCATTTTTTCTTTTGTGAAGTAATAAGCATTGTATAATTGTAATAAAGGAATTCTTTTTTATTTATTCATTCTCATTTTGTAAAGAAATATTGTATTTTTTATTTTATTCAATAAAGTGTACTAGTTTCCTTTTTATTTTATAATGCATTTGCGAAGACAATGTAATATTTATATATGCTTGTAATAAAGAATCCTTTTAGTTATTTATTTATGTAATTCATTTTTATATTTATTTGTTTTATAATAATTTACTTTTATTCTTTTATTTTAATAACAATGAAACATTGTATTCTATAATAAAGTGGCCCATTATTCTTGGAACTAATTAAATATTTATATCTTACTTATAAATAAGAATTTCATTCTTATTTATTATTATAATTCATTCCATTCAATTTTTTTTATTAATTAAGACTTGCAATTATTCTATCTTTTCATAAATAAGAGTTCACCTAGTATCTCTTATTACAGTTATTAATCTATTTCAAACTCTTTTTGTATTCAAATTCATCAATTAAATATTAAAATTTGAATTGTCTTCTCCTCAAACAAAAAAGTACAGTAGAGGTCATGTAGAAATCCATCGCACCTGTCCTGGTGTTTCCATCAGAACAAGAGAGATGTCGATCCCTCTACAGCTTTATTTTTTCGCGAAAATTCCCCAGATTTTCTTATGCATGAATGCAATGCACAAACATGTGTCTTGTCTATTTCGAGGTTCTAATCCTGGGATGTTACATAAACATTGATGCGAGAAGGTGATCAGATGTGTAGGTTAATACCCATGAACCATCACTCGAGGAACAATATGTATAACAGTTGTATTAAGTTGGTGCCTGTTTGGTTTAGATTGCAACTGTTCTGTATAGAAGCAGTCTAAGTTTACCCCTCTCTTTGGCGTACTCGATCTTATAAATATGTGTGTGGCCTGAATATTTGAGTGTAGAATGTGGTCTCACTTTTCTTTCTAATCATGGACTTGCTACAACTATTGAATTTCAATGTCTGCATTGCGGAATCTACTAATTATTTTGGTCCATTGTCTATGTACTATTGAATCGGTCACTTTGAAATGTTGTTGAATATGTCACACTAGTACAAATGCGCTAGTTAGAGACGTTAATTTTCCATAGGCTTGAGACAGTTTCTCGTTCCAGCTCAAGCGCATAGCTTCTAACAGCGCACCACTTGAGCCAGTTTTTTTTGTGGCTCTAAGATACATGAACTTTTTTTGAGCAATAAGATACGTGAACTTAAAAGGTGGAAAAAGAAAAACGCATCTAACATGTATGAGTTGGAGACGTCCAATATTTCTGAACGCTTGCAAGAACTCCTCAATCTCAGACGACATGTACAAGGGACCGTCTCCAATAGTGAGGCGGCCTGAGTCGAATTCAAACAAAGAACGTCTCTAGAACTAGTGTGCCTCGAAGTGTATTTGTAAATTGACAGTCTCTAGTGTGTGTAAACCATTTTAAATGGTAGCATGCTAATTAGAACACGATCATAGATGACATGACACATAATCATGATTCAGCAGCCAGATAGATAGATTAACTCAAGAACATATATATAGCAGGTCGATTGCGGTAAACATTTGCAAGATATATATAGTTGCGGAAATCCATACAAATTTAGCCATTATATATTATGGCAGTACATACAAAGTGCATTACATAAATTAATCAACTAGACTGAGTACTCTCTAAGAAACCATCATTGCATTTATAATGGGCCACCCCGTGGAAGCTGGTGAACCAGAATATGTACCTCTCCATTATATTTTTCATCAAAGCAAAAAAGAACAATGGTATCCTGCTTTACGTTGAACCTTCTCACAACCTTCTCCCATCCAGTCGTAAAGATTGCATTTGAGCCAGCTCCCATCTTCATCCTAACCATCTTTGGATTTTTTCTCTTCATTTGCCAAACATGGACATCAATAGGTTCATTAAGGAGATTATTTAGGTATTTTCTTGTGCACTCAGCTCCAAATGTCAGGGCAAGAACAGAGAATTGAAGAATTAGCATGCTTGTGATCACTAGAAGTATTTAAATATCACAGGGTAGCTTTTTGTTGATAACACTATCAAGAATATATGATCTTACCAGCTTGCACTTCTTTTTCATGACAGATGAATAGGGTAGCATGTAGATGTAGTACTTGATTTCTGGTGGAAATTCGGGTTCATACCAGTCTAAGAGGAAGTCTACATGAACTTATTTTAGATACATGTTGTTTCCAAAAAGGCTCTTCTCATCAAAATCAATGGCCCCCTTGTGTTGAGGCCCTGATGCAACAAAAAATCAATGTCTACCATATAGACACATACAAAACAAAATGACTACAATTTTGATGTTCTTTTGATACCTCTAAAATCAATCCTCTCGGTGGGCTCTTCATCTGATGACTAGATATCATAACCACCAAAGGTAAAGCGAAAACTGTCATTGCCATATAGTGATATTGCATTGTTACTACAGGTTCCCATCTGTTAAATAGATACATACATAGAGCATCTTAATACAATCAAGATGCAAGCAGACTAATGAAGTGACAAATAAAATAGATATAGAGAGAACAATGAAGTGACAACTAAATCTCTATTGCTAGAAGTGATAATTGCAGATTTTGAGATTTATACAAGGGGAAAACAATTGGGACAGATGCAGGCCGACTGAGGGATGATACATCGGAATTGTATCTATAATTTTTGATGTTCCATGCTTGTTTAGTATCTACTTTGCTTTGCTTTGCCTATGCTTTGAGGTATTTTTATATGTTTTTCTGGACTAACCTATTAATAAGATGCCATAGTGCCAGTTTCCTGTTTTCTTCTGTTTTTGGTTCCATAAAGGCAGACAATCAATATTCTTGGAATTGGACGGGACAAAAGCCAAAGTCAATATTTTACCGTGAGGAACACGGAGCCAGAATACGAGACGGAGGGGAGCCACCAGGGGGCCACACCCCTTGGCCGCGCGGCTAACCCTAGCCCGCGCCTGGGGGTGCGGCCGCCCTGGTTACCCCCTGCCTCGCCTCTTCGCCTATAAATACCCCCCGATACAGAAACCCTAAGTAGCCGATCAATATTCCACGAAACCGTATGTAGCCGCCGCCACCATCGTCCCTAGATCGAGGGGGTATGAAGCTCTTCCCAGCACCCTGTCGGAGGGGAGATCATCCCGGAGGCCTTGTACTTCATCATGCCAGCATTCGGTATAAAGTGTGACTTGGAATATGGGTCCATGTAGTCGCTAGATGGTTGTATCTCCTCCTTTGGGCTACCATGTTTATATCTTGTGAGCTCCGTTCATGATCAAGATCATCTATTTGTAATAATGCATGTTGTGTTTGCGGGAACCAATGGATATTGAGATTACTATGTCAGATTGATTAATGGTTTTGTGTTATTAATTCTACCATGTCTGTGTTGTTTGTGATCTTGCATGCTCTCCGTTTCTAGTATCTATCTTGGCCAAGTAGATGCTAGTGACTCCAAGTGGGGGTATTTATGCTCGATAGTGGGTTCATGCCTCTGTTTAATCTAAGGTAAGTGACATAAATCTATAAGGTTGTAGATGTGTTGTTGCCACTAGGGAGAAAACAACAGTCTCTTATTCATGGAACAAGTGGATTGTTTACCTTACACACTTTGCTTAAAGCAGTTATCCATTGCTTGCAACATAATACTAGAGGGGGTTCGGATGATAACTTGAAGGTGGATTTCTAGTCATAGATGCAGTTGGATGGCAGTGTATGTATCTTGTTGTATTTCTCTTTACTTTGTTTTTGTTTTTCTTAGTTTTTTTTGCTTTGTTTTGTTTGCCTCTTTTTATCAAAACTTCAAAAAAAATAGTTTCGTTTGGTTTGCTTTCTCTTATCAAAAACAAAAAAATTAGCTCCTACTCTAGTTGCTCATATATTTTTTCCTTGATTTGTCATGCTTTCTATCCATGGATGGTTTCTTTGAAACTAGTTCTTATTGGCAAGGTGGTTTCACGGAAGAACAAAAGTATTATTATAAGGAACACCGTTTGTCACAAAAAGGGAAACACCTATGGGAACAAATTGATAAATTGAATACTATTGCTAGAGAGGTGTGCTCTACTTATAATGTTACTTATTTCTTTGATAAATATTTTTGATATAGGAGGTATAAACACCTCCCTTTTCAATGTGAGTATAATGATAATGTTACCATATCTTCTTATGTTAAAGGAAATTATCACTTTTATGATGTGGAATAAATTGACGAATTTATTTCTTTCAAGGGTGAATTTGAACGTGATAGTTTGCTGGAAAATACTGATGATTCATCTTATGAATATGAGGTTTATGATATACTTAAATTTTTCTTTGATAATTATAAGGAATATAATGGTTATATTCTTGAATAATTTAATAGATGCTTTCCACAAATGGAAGAGATTAATGCCTTGCAGTAGCTTATGAAAGACGAAATTGCTGAACCTGAAAGCTCATTAGATGAAAAAGAGGAGGAAGAATGGATCTACCCATGCCTACCTTCTAATGAGAGTAACTATTTACCTCTTACATTATTTGATTGTCCACCATTCTTACCAAAGGAGGATCAATGTTATGTTCCAGTGGATTATTTTGAAACATCTGCTATGGGTAAAACTTGTGATAATAGTTATGCTCCTGTTATCTATGATAATTCTATATTTGTGCCTAACTTTGAAATGCATGGTACTAAAGAGTTATGCTTAGAAAATGTTTATTATAAAGCTCTAGATGATGGTCCTATATTGAATGATCAGTCATCTTGTTATAAAAATTGTTAAAAGTGGGTTTGAAGGTTTGAGTCCCACTATTTTTGAACTTGATAAAAATTATGTGTTTGTAGATCATGAAAATCATACTTTATGTGATATTATATTGTTAATTTTATTCATGATGCTACTTGAAGTTATTATGAGAGAGGGAAACATGGTTTTATGCTCAATAATATTAAGTTCCCTCTCTTTATGTTGAAAATTTTGAAGTTACACTTGTTTTGCTTTCCTATGCTTGTTGCTTTGTGCTTTCATGACTTGTTTCTTTAGAAGATTCATATGCATAGGAAGTGGGTTAGACTTAAATGTGTTTTGAATTTGCTTCTTGATGCTCTCCTTTACTTCAATTCATATATCTCATGTGAGCATCTTCTCAAACTATCATGCCTAACTTAAAGGCGTTAAAGAAAAGTACTTATTGGGAGATAACCTAAAAGTTTTCTTGAGTCTTGGAAGTTATTACTTCAGTAAGATTTGGGGAGTTGCTGTCTCGAAACAGATTTTTGTGTTCCACCGCAAAAATTCATGAGGAATCTCTGTAAGTCGGATTTGAGCAACATAAGGTCTTCGAAAAAATCGGTTTCTACCTCTAGTCTGTTTTGACAGATTTCTGCCATTATTTGCATTTGCTTCTTATTGATTCCTTTTTAGGTTCTTTTTGGGAAATTGAGATTTCTAAGGGAATTGCTATAGTATCTTGTGTTTTTAGTGAAAGTTTTTCTGTTCTAAAGCTAAACCCAAAGGTCTATTATCTTTTGAATACACTAATGTTGCTAATGAAGATTGTGTGAAATTTTGTATGAAGGAAAATTTTCAGGTGTAGAGAAAGAATGATGTAATGAGATGAAGAAATGGACAAAAGCTCAAGCTTGGGGATGCCACCCCGTGTCACTCCATGAAATATTCAAGTGGTACAAGTGTCAAAGCTTGGGTATGCCCAAGGCATCCCCTTCTTCATCAATAAAAATCTCAGGTCTTTCTAGACACTTCGTTTTTATTGTTTTATGCACTGTTGTGTTGTTCTTGGAGAATCTTAGTTTCCGTTTAGTTTTCTTGAATAAAGTTGTTTGGAACCCGTTCTCGCAGTGTTGTTGCAAATAATTTTATTAGTGTTGGAGAGTAGTAGAAAGTTCTTGCTTAAATACTACAAGAGGAGCTTGCTTTGACTGTGACTTAGACTTTATGATGTCATGCCAGGTGTTGTTCTGACCTTATGCTTAGTGATTATTTCTATCGCATGACTTGTTCCAAACAATTGAGATTTCTTAGTGTGCCTTGAAGAATCATGCGTTGTTTTAGCATACAAAAGCATAGTATTGTGGTATTCTCCTTTGATGCTTTTTTGGGGTTGACTTGGCACATGCTCACACCATGTTATGACTATGAACAAGTCACCATAGCATCTATGATAATTTAGTCCTTGACTTGTAGTACCACTTTATGCTTTGGTTAGTAATGTTTTGTCGGTCTATATGATTATGGCCATTATTGCTCTCTTAGTTGGTCGCTCCCAGTCTTTTGCTAGCCACCACTTGTATGAGTAAGCTCTACTCATGCATCCAACTCCCAATAAACCAAGTTATTCCAGAGTGTCCACTATAAACTCATATGAATGGTGTGTTACAACATTCCAAGTATATTCTTGTTTTTATCTATCTTCCAATTAAAAAAAGTCTCTTTGTTATGTGAAAACTTAGTGATTAAAGCTCTCACGAACTTGATGGCACACGTTATTTTTCTTGCCCCTAATAAAATTGAACCATTTTGTCATATATGTTGTATATGCTTGCACTTATATGTTGGAATTAGCAGAACCATGCTATCACGAGGAATGCTTTCAACATTGCACGTGTACTTTGTACACAGTTGATATCATGCTCTTTTGTTTATGGATGTCGTCAGTGGGAAATGAAAGGGAGCTTGTATGTCCATGGAGTTATGTATATGTGTTAGATAAACGCCTGGGCCGCTAGCCTAAGACATGCCTAATCATGGTGGAAACTTGCATCATCACCATAATGACATCTATGAAGAATTCTTCTTATAAAAAAGAGATAGAAAAAAGATATTGAGAAAAACAAAAAAATATGAGAAAAGAGGAAAGAGAGAAAAAAGCACCATATTCCCATGGTAAATAAGAAGATTGCTGAGATGCTCATTTTCTGCTTTCCTTGTCATTTTGATTATGGGGTAGCTCCTGTATCAAGTGCAATGGGTACCCCATTTGTGGTTCTCTATGATACACATGTACTTACTATTACAAGAACTTGCAAGTAACTAAACTTGAGTAGCATGAGGAGCGGCCCTCGTATTCAAGGGACATGAGATTGGAAACTTATAATTTGTCAAGCATATACTCCATATTTTGTTCACTTTAACCTTAATCACTTCAAGATGCTTATGATAGGGGCAATGAGAGCTAGAAGCTAAAAGTACCATAATTTTTGGAAGCTCTTTTTGAAACTTGAAATCCCTGCTTCCCTTATGAAGGTCCTTTCTTCCACTATTATATTAAGTCTCCATCTACTACCCTTAGGCACTAGTTAAGAGAGCATAGTTGCCATTCTTAGTTCTATGTGCATTGTCCCAAAACTTATTGATTGATGCATATTGTTGATATTACTTATTCTTGTGCTATTTGTATCTAGTCACCCTTATGAACTTTGAAGGTGTCCTATGCATCTATTTGCTACTCCATGAGGAACAAGCTGAATTCCACTCTGCTATGTTTTCTGTATGTGAAACAAACAAACATTTTTCAATGCATGTTATTCACGATCTTTGTTTGTAACCTTTCATGTTGCATGCATAGTTACTTTGTCTTACTGTTAGAACTCCATCTTTCATGCTCATGTTTAGAGTTCTTTGATCCCAGCTTTCAATGCTTGCAAATGGTTTGATCTTGATTTTGATGGTTCATGTCACTTCAAAAATTATTATTTTTATCACTTACCTACTCGAGGGCGAGCAGGAGTTAAGCTTGGGGATGCTTGATACGTCGGAAACGTATCTATAATTTTTGATGTTCCATGCTTGTTTAGTATCTACGTTGATTTTCTTTGTCTACACTCTGAAGTGTTTATATATGTTTTTCTGGACTAACCTATTAACAAGATGCCACAGTGCCAATTGCATGTTTTCTTCTGTTTTTGGTTCCAGAAAGGCAGAAAACAATATTCTCGGAATTGGATGGGACAAAGGCCAATGTCAATATTTTACCATGGGGAACATGGAGCCAGAATACGAGAGAGAGGGCAGCCACCAGGGGGCCACACCCCCTGGCCGCGCGGCTCCCTAGCCTCCCGTGCCTAGGGGGTGCGGCCTCCCTGGCTTCCCCCTGCCTCGCCTCTTCGCCTATAAAGACCCCCCGATATAGAAACCCTAAGTACCCGATCGATATTCCACGAAACCATCTGTAGCCTCCGCCACCATCGTCCCTAGATCAGGGGGATCTGAAGCTCTTCCCGGCACCCTACTGGAGGGGAGATAATCCCGGAGGCCTTCTTCTTCATCATGCCAGCCTTCGGTATGAAGTGTGAGTAGTTCCACATTGGACTACGGGTCCATGTAGTAGATAGATGGTTGTATCTCCTCCTTTGTGCTACCATTTTTAGATCTTGTGAGCTCCGTTCATGATCTAGATCATCTATTTGTAATCATGCATGTTGTGTTTGCGGGGATCCAATGGATATTGAGATTACCATGTTAGATTGATTAATGGTTTTATCTTATTGATTTTATCATGTTTGTGTTGTTTGTGATCTTGCATGCTCTCCGTTTCTAGTAGCTATCTTGGCCAAGTAGATGCTAGTAACTCCAAAAGTGGGTATTTATGCTCGATAGTGGGTTCATATCTCTATTTAATCTAAGGGAAGTGTCAGAAATCTCTAAGGCTGTAGATGTGTTGTTGCCACTAGGGAGAAAACAGCGGTCTCTTGTTCATGGAACAAGTGGATTGTTTACCTTACACACTTTGCTTAAAGTAGTTATCCGTTGCTTGTAACTTAATACTGGAGGGGGGTCGGATGATAACCTGAAGCTGGATTTCTAGTCATAGATGTAGTTGGATAGAGGTCTATGTATCTTGTTGTATTGCCCAATCTAATCTCATAGGATCATGAATGTCTAGTATTGCATTGTTATGCCTTGCTTAGTCCTATCCCTAGCATGCCATGTTTGTTTATCTTAAGGAGTACACCTCTAGTGAACTATGGAACCCGGTCCAATCTTTACCATTGATACATCTTCCACTATTACTATTTACTTTCTGCAAACCTATTACCTTCCACACCATACAGTTAATCCTTTGTTTTCAGCAAACCGGTGAGATTGACAACCTCGCTATTCGTTGGGGCAAAGTCTTGAGTTTGTGTTGTGCAGGTTTCCAAGTTGCTAGCAACACCTTTGAGTCGTTTCCTTCCTCCTACTGGTTCGATAACCTTTGTTTCTTACTGAGGGAAATTTTCCGTTGTGCTCATCATACCTTCCGCTTGGGTTCTCCCAACAAAGTGTTCATGCACTCATCAAGGGAGGCTCTCCAGACTGCGCTGTCGGATCTTTGCATCTCGGTAAACCTGAACCTTAAATTCGAGAATCAAAATGGAATATTCCATGGAAAAATTCCTCAATCGAAGATGCTAATTTAGGGTTTTGGGGATTTGGTTTTCACGCATACCTACGTGGACGACGAAGGGGGTCCTCAGAAGCGAGCTAGAGCGTCTGCACTGCAGGACCGGAGGCGGCGGTAGTGGAGAGGCAGGGAACTGGAGGCTGCGGTGGTGGAGATGCAGGGGACCGGTGGCGGTGGATAGTGGTCTGGGCAGGCGGAGAAAAACAACAGTGGCACAGATCTGAAATGTTTTTCCAAACATTTTCAGATATTTTCCTCCAAGGGCTATCCTCAGACGGGTGCAAGTGGAAAATGTCAGAACAGTTGTTCTCCGAATATTTCATAATTTTCCGCCAAGAACTTCCCTAGATAAGACAACTAGTAATTTGAGAAAAAGCTAGTATTCGGAACTCTGGATATATTTGGAACTCCAAATTTTGATTATTCATAATTGAAAGGCAAAGAAAGGTGTTTATACATGCTTGCTATAGTGAAATTGAGTCCCCTAAGACTAATGGGGTTCATAAACTGAAACAAATAATTTGTGTCGTACAAGTGTGCATGCGACTTGCTGCAGAGCAATAAGGTGCAAGTGTTATAAATTTGACTAGTTCAAGTGTTTAATCATAAAGTGAGACCGTTTGGTTACTTAATTATGAATGTTTCACCAATATAACTTTATTCATGTACTCTTTGAAGGAAATCTTATTGAGTGAATATTCGGAACTCCGGATATATTCAGAACTCCGAATTTTGATTATCCTAAAATTTGAGAATTATTCATATTTAAAGGAAAATAAAGGTGTTTATACATGCTTTCTACAGTGAAATTGAGTCCCCTAAGACTAAATGAGGTTCATAAACTGAAGTAAAATAATTTGTTTAATACAAACCATGGATCTTTACCATGAAAGGCATGACTAGTGTTCATGCGACTTGCTGCAAAGAAATAAGGTGCAAGTGTTATGAATTTGACTTTTTTTCATGTACACTTTGAAGGAAATCTTGTTGACTAATTCATGAATGTTTCTTCATTAGTGTGCATCAGAATCACTAGTACATGATCATCAGTAATATAATTGAACACTCTAATTTTAAGGAACTCCATAGACAAAGGAGTAGATTAATATATATATATATATAGAGAGAGAGTGAAATTGTAAAAATAAGCAGGGGTAGCAGCAGGGAGACGCCTTAGCAGGGGCAGAAGCGGGAGGAGCATGCATAGCCTACTCCAGGGGAAACAGGCCAGTCTTGACATATCCTGAAGGAATTTGCCATAGGCTGCGTGCCGCGCCAAGGTCTTCGCCTGGTAACATCAGCCTAGGCCTTGGCCAACGTCCACCGCGTGCTGGATCAAGCTGTCGATGTCTGAGTTGATAACTCTACCACGGAATGGTCAAAACAGTCTCCCCTATGGTGGAAACATATCTGCCAACGTTGCAACTTCCTCAGCATGTAGCGGCTCTTGTTGTCCCTTGAGTACTTGCTAGAGTCCACGTCATCAGAATCCTCCAGTATATTTTTAAGAACGTAACTTAGAACTCATACATATGATTGACAACATATATGCAAGACAATATTAAATTGGTTGAATCAGAGTTATATGTAGAACAAAGTCTGCATCCTCATAAGTTTCTTTAGGCATGGCATAAGCCAACCAAGTACCCATTGCACAACCTATTGTTCTTGTACATTGCCCCGGGTTCGCTAACTCATCCCTGAAAAAATCTGACACCAATGTGTACTGCCACTCTTTTGGGGAAAATTTCAATCGTTGGCCACAATAATATATACAGCAGAAACAATTCAAAGATCATATAGTTCATATGTTAATAAATTAGGGGCCTCATCATTTTTTCAGAGATGGAGTTGGAGAACCAGGTACCCATTACAGAACCTATTATTCTTGTATATTGCCCCGGGTTCGCTAACTCATCCATAAAAAACCTGACACCAATGTGTACAACCTCTCTTTTGGGGAAATTTCAATCATTGGCCACAATAAGATATATAGCAAAAAAATTCAAAGATCATATAGTTCATATGAGAATAAAACTAGGGCCCTCAAAAGTTTTTTTGGAGACGGAGTAAGTGAACCAAAGTACCAACAACACAACCTGTATTGTTTGTGTAGCTGGCTCAGGTTCACTAACTCATCCCTAGAAAAACGACATCAACAAATGTGTGTCACCCTGCAATCTTTTGGGGAAAATTTCAATCATCGGCCTAAGTGAGAAACTGAAATTTAATTCATACTATACACTATGAATGCATGCAATAACAATTCAAAAATCATATAGTTCATAGAAATAATGTAGAATAAATTTGGGGGCCTCATAAGTTTATTTAGAGACGGTGTAAGTGAACCAAATTACCAACAACATAACCTATATTGTTTCTATAAATTGCCTCAGGTTCACTTACCCGTCCCTAAAAAAACTGACACCAACGAAATGTGTCACCCCTGCAATATCTTGGGGAAAATTTCAATCATCGGCCTCAGTGAGAAACTGAAATATAATTCTTATACACTATGAAAGCATGCAATAACAATTTAAATATTATAGTTCATATGAATGTAAAATAAATTTGGGGGGCTCATATAGAAGTTTCTTCAGAGACGGAGTTAGCGAACCAAAGTACCAGCACAACCTATATTGTATTTTTGTACATTGCATCAGGTTCACTCACCGTCCCGAAAACAATCGACGCCAACAAAATGTCTGTCACCCATCCCCTTCAAACTTTTGGGGCAAATTTAAATCATCGGCCTAACAGTGAATGCAGAAACAGTTCAAAGATGACAGTTCCTATGTGTGGAAGAAATCTAAGGCCTCATATGTTTTTTAGAGATGGTGTTTGCGAACCAAATTACGAAAATTGCACAAATTTTATTGTTGTACATTGCCTCAGGTTCACTCACACCATCCCTAAAAAATATCTGACATCATATATATGTGTCTTCCCCTTGCACTCTTTTGGTGCAAAATTGAATCATTGGCCTCGGTAAGTAATAGAAATGTAATGTTATATGCTTGTTGTGTACCAAAATCAACCATCAGCTAGCATGTCGTGTATGAACAAGCCATGTATGTACAACAAGCCAAGTAAATGTAAATTTACATGCTTGCAGATGAGTAGATCTAATAAAATCTCCAAAACAATCGACCATTCAAACCATACATATTCCCTACATCAAGAGCAAAAGAGTCTATAGACTATTGATCAAATCCTACATATGCATTGTGAAATTTGCGGCTGCGACTACAGAAGCTAGAGAAGTAGTACCTCAGACACCTCATTGGACACCTCCTCCTCGAACTCGTTGTTCTATACATGCCGATGCATGACCCTCCCCCAGATCTGCTGCTAGCACCACGACATTGTCGGCCACCTGATGCTCAACGGCGATAGGGATCACTGATGGCTGCATGGAGTCCGAAGCCTCGCCTGCTCGGAGACAAGCGGCGTGCGTGCCCGGAGCCTCCTCCACCTGCACGGCGATGATCGAGACATGTGCTGCTGCACCTCCAACTGGCTTCACCTCCGGCTCGTCTCCACGCGTACGCTTCATGGCGCAGCTAAGAGGAGGGCGGTGGTGCAAGCAAAGGAGCTTCAACACACGCGGAAGGTTCAAATTGGGGTTTTGTGACTAGACAAATTGGTGGAAAAGGACACGAGCTCGTGGAAGAAGAAGGCCTAGTGGGTTTATATACGCGGGACCGTTCGTAATCCTCGAGTGGACACGTGTGAGTGTGGACTCATGTGGGTGGGGGATAGAACGATCCCCACTTTCTACTTTGCATTGATAACACACGCACGATACCTCGGGAAGGTGCACGACGCGAGTTTTCGAGGAAGGCGGCATAATGGTCCGCCTTAGTAAACCCCTATAGGTGTTTAATATTTCTGACCTGCTGCGATTGAGTGATCTTGGTAGACGAACAATAATTACTTTGTCTCAGGTTCCATCTAGAGGCGTTTTTTTAACGAGCGGTTGAGGGCATTGTCGTACTAAAGACAGTGCAGATTAAAAACCGTCTAAGGATAAAGTTAGAGGCAGTCAAAAAATTACGACCGCCTGAGGGTGACGAACACAGCCAGTCGATTGTATTTTTGGTGTAAACCGGCTCTAGGCATAGTCTCCAAGTAGCGAGTTTGTACTAGTGTCAAGTGCTACTGAGTATAAACTGGAAATCTTTCGATATTTTCTCTTATTATATGCTGCTGAATCTTCTGAATGCTACTGAATCTATCAAATATTTAAGTCGTTGCTATTACTAAAATATTTTATAGGGCTAAAAGAAGAATTTAATTATTTTTGTATTGCTATTGAATTTTAGTGTCTCTTTTGCTGAATCGGTCACTTTGAAATGCTGCTTAATCTTCTTCTGAATATGTACTGGAAATTTGTCAATATTTTTTCTCTTATTATGTGTCGTTGAATCTTTCAAATGCTACCAAATCTATCGAAAGTTGCGTCGTTTCCTCCTTGCTATTTTCCATAGAGATTTTGTCATTCTATCATCAGAATCATTGGATGTGTCTTGGACAGAGATGAGAGGGGTAAACATACAGCGTGATTTGTCGGTGGATATCGGTCCAGTTTGGGCCCGGGCGGAGCTGTGTGTCCCTTGTTCTTTAGATTTTTCACATGAATATACCTGCTGGAAGAATTATCGCCTTTTCCCCATCCCTTAGTATTTTTCGTCCTCCTTTTTTGTAGAATATTTTACCTCCCTTGGTGACGTCTTTTTTTCGAGTCCCACCGAGAAGATGAGAGGAAAAGTAGCCCATTCACACCTGTTTATCCTAGAACATTTTAATTCTCTCAAATAAGGGTTAGGGGTATGCTGAGCATAACCTAATGAAATTAGAGAAAGGCCTATGGAGCATAGTTCTGAATATTTTAATTCAGACTTTGAGGGATCAGGGGATTGCTGACCACAACCTAGAGAAATTTCAGCAAGGAGCCGATGGATCATCGCCCTGGACATTTTAATTCAGACTTTTAGGTGTCAGGGGACTGCTGAGCACAACCAAGTAAAATTTGAGAAAGGAGCCCATAGAGAATAGCCCCTGGAGTATATCCCATGTTAAGCAGCCCATGTAGAATAGTAAAACTCTTTTTAATTCGGCCTTTTGGGCATTGCGCCTCACCTCTTAATTTTTTAAAAAAAACTCTACCTGTAGTTTTTAGTTTATCTACCAGGAGCGCCGCCTTATTATTTGATGGGAGATAAAAAATGGTCAAAACAATTCTTTTTAAGGAGACAAATTTATAAGTTATAAAAGTAAAGTTTAATGATTCTATTGTATTAGTTGTTTATTTGGAAGTGGCAAGGCACCCAGTTGACCGCTCGTGAGATCACGAGTTCGAATCCTAGGCAATTTTTGTAAATATAGAGTTAACTTTTTATACTCTCAGGCTAACATCTGGGACCCCGATAAAATATTGTTGCATTAGCAATGTTGCCAAGGTCAGGACGGTAGACTCGACCCAAAAAATAGCCCAACATATATACACAGGTTTCTTACAAATAGAGGCTGACATGTGAGACCCAGCATAGACACGTTTCCTGCATAGAGAAGGCTGATATGTGGGACCCAGCATAGACACGTTTCCTGAACATAGAACGCTGACATGTGGGACCCAACAACGGGCCAAGGTCAAAATAGTGGTCGTGGCAATTTCTGTTATTATATATACTACTATAAGGCTAACATGTGGGACCCAGCAATGGAGTATACATTAACATTTTTTGTAACATCCCAGGATTAGCACCTAGAAATAGAGAGGACACAGGTTTGTGCACTGCATTCATGCATAAGAAAATCCGGGGAATTTTTGCGCAAAACTAAAAGAGCTATAAAGAGATCGGGATCTCTTTTGTACTGAAGGGAACTTCGGAGCAAGTGCGATAGATTTTGACATGACCTTTGTAGAATTCTTTGTTTCAGGGGAAATTTTTTCAAACATGTATTTGATTTTCAAATATGAAATTCAAATGAATTTATAAAATTCACAAATAGGAATTGGAAATATTTAATAACTTGAAATAAAATGATTACATAAATAATATAAAAAGGATTCTTTATTAATATAAATATATATACCTATAGTATTATTTTACAATAGATAAATAAAAGTAAAGTATCAGGAAACAAATAAGTAGAAAAAAAAGAATTACATTGTTGAAATAAATAAAAGAATTCTTTATAAAATCCATATCTTTTTATTTCTCATTTAATATTTCTAGCCTTTTCTTATAAAATCCATATCTTTTTATTTATAGATCCAAAGTTGGTGATTCCAATTTGTAAAATCTTATTTAATATTTATTTATCCATTTAAAATCCTTTAGGACTATTTTCTCACCATTTTGTATGGATTTTTAGATAGGTGGTTTATTAGCTTTGGAAATTCAATTTCCTTATCTTATTAAATTCATAAGGTTTTATCTATGGCTCCAAATTAAGTGAAACAAATTTCTATGGTTTTATAATATTTCTATTTGTCTTTATTGATCCTTTGTAAATGTTTGTTGACAAATTCTTATTTGGATCAAATCCATGGTCTTAGAGATATCTTGGAAATGTTTTCTTCCATTAGGGTTTTAGAGTTTTGGTTTATTTTCCAAGTGTTTAAATTTCCAGATGCATTTATGAAGAATGCATTTCACTTGATTTGAATTTAGTTTGGATTCAAACATTTAACCAAATTTTGTTCAATATGGGATTTTTAAGTTTCCATTTAGAAACAAAAGTTCCTTTTCACCCTAAATGTCAACAATTATTTATTTTGTTTATCATTCGGTTATAGTTTTCTATGATCACAGAATACGTTCCCAAGTCGTCCATAACCGTGGACATGGCTTTTCGAAAAGATTAATAACGCTTCAGGGGTGCACAACTTTACCCACACGTACCAACCGATTCTTATTGCTTAATTTTTAGCCCTCTTCCTTGGAAGGCCGACAGAGAGTGGTTGACCACGAACTTTACCTTGCTATCGCCGAGACCATGAGTCACGCACTAAGGAGATGCCGCCATAACGGGTCGAGTCCCGAAGTCGGTGCCTAGCGATGTGAACAGGGTTTGAGATTACGGATGTCGGGCATCTCCCATTCCCTTCCACGCTTACCTACCTGTATGAATGCACCTTTTTCACCTCCATTCAAGAACAACCAATATGCGTATGTCGAATGGAAAGCCCGAACTATATGACTCATGGAATCTACTAGGCAAGTTAGTGAGTCGAGGGGGTTTCCAGGCCCCGTGTGGTTGTACGCTCGTCTTGGTTCAAGAGGCGAGAACATCAGGTCCTAAAAGTGGCAAGTATGGGACTACAAAAACCACAACCCACGTGGCCTCCAATACAATCCTTAGCATGTTTCTCATTCATATCTGATCACATCACAACATCCTAACATACTAGATTCATTCGCAACTCCGGTGCATCACATGAATTATCAGCATCAGACCATTAAGCATGGCTAACCTTGACTGAACTGTGGCACTAGCGATGCTCATAAGCAAAACCCTAGTTATGCTAGGAGCGGTGGATCAGGTAATATAGTTCACAAAGGAAAACATGCATCAGATAGATTACTCTGTCTACTGATAAAAGACTATTTAACCGAATGCATATGACAAGAATGAAATACTTTGTAATCATAGGATTCATATGTATGAGTGGGGCTTCGCTTTCCATGTCAGTTGTTGGACTGATACTGTTGTTCGGTGGCATTGACTTTAGCTTCGGCTTTGGCTCCTATTCGCGAGAACCAATCACCGTAAAAGAGAAAGCAACACTAAACACATGGCATGTGCAATGCTCATACAATATGGATGATATGACAAGTTAAATGGTGTTGAAAAGAACCCTAGAACATGTTTGGTCATTTTAAAGGGGGTCCGAGATATCCAAACCCTAGAACAGGGGGATCTTCGGAATCACCTATGGGTTTCAATTGGTTCTTCTAATTATACTTGCCATCAAAGTTGATTAACAATGTATGATTATAGCTTAGTTATATAGGTTTCATTTTTCTGAACATTTTGGTATATTATTTGTATTTTTATGATTCAAAATTAATTAGTCATGAATTTCTCAAATTTTAGTTCATTTTAAATCATTTTTGGAATATTTGAAATAATTTCCAAACTTGGGCCCACATGTCAGACTTTTAATCATTTCACAAAATATTTACAGAAAATAATAAAACTCTTACAGGTATGGCCCACCTGTCAGGGATTTTCCATTTACAGAAATCATTTAAATAAAACAAAAAGAGTTACTGCATCACGCTGATCTCACCATGACATCAGCAATGGAGATGCCCACTGTTGGGGATCAAATTCGCTGATTCCGAGCGCGCCTGCTCACGCGGAGGGGCGCGTTCGAAAGAGGCGAGCGAGGCGAGCATATTAGTGGCGGCGCCGCTCTTTCTTGGTCATCGGAGAGTCGCCTCTGACGAGCTCCAGCAGCGGCACCGTCGGGCACTCGCGGGGAGAGAGGTACAGGAGGAGAGGGAGGCAAAGGGAGGGTGCGTTAGCACCGCAGCTCACCGCGAGCACGGCAAGGTTGGCGACGAGGCTCGGTGAGGCCGGACGGTGGAAGATCGACGATGTAACCTGCGGCGGCCGTCAGTGCTTCGGGCTCGATTCCGGGGAGAGGAAGGCGTCCCAGCAAGCGAGCTTCGAGGGTAAGGACGAGGGCGGCACGACGCATCCAGCCGTGGTCTCAGCGTGGCGCGGGGTGGCCGGAGACGGCGAGGATGAGCGGTGGCAGAACTAGGTTTCTTCGGCTATGGAGCTGGAGAGCTAGGAAGAGTGGAAAAGATAGCGGGCTAGTGTTCTCTGTCAGCGAGGCGGGTCCTCAGAGACGCTGGCGGGGGGCGGCGTGCATCTTAGCGCACGTCGGCGACGGAGACGCCGCCAGCGAGCTGTTTAGCTCGATCCACCGGCGAGGTGGACAACGGGGAAAAATCAAATGAAGGGGTATGGCCCTGGTGGGTGGCGCTTGGGCCCCGGGTGGGCTGGCTGGGAAGTGCATGGGCGACAGGGGGAGAGGGAGAGAAGTGGGCTGCGACCCAGAGAGGGTTAGGGATAGTTTTTATTTGCAGATTTCTTTTTATATTTCTGTTTTCTAATTTCTTTTGTAAATTCCATTTGTAATTCTGTTTTGAATAATTTCAAATTACAGAAACTTTTATAATATAACTGAAAACAATAAGGGGCCCTTGGTACTGATTGGGCTCCATGCATTTTGTGGTTTTTTCCAAATATTTTCAAAACCAGATGAATGTTTCAAATAGAGAGGGGAGTTAGGGTTTAGCGTTTTGTTGGTTCTTTCTTGATTAAACCAAAGTGCAAGTGTTATGCATGCAATGCTCAAACATATCTTATTTATATTACACAAAAGGTGGTATGTTACAATGATGGACTGAAACAATGGTTCAGTGACAATATTTGTTTCCTATCAGATATATCTAGATCCCTTAAAATGATATCTCTAGCTTTAATCTTCTGTGATGAACCTTGCATGGCACCTCCATGCATTTCTAAGAACATAACTCCATATATTCCCCCTAGATAAGAATCTAATGGAATAGTAGCTTGAGCTAGTTGATGAATATGATTTTCCTTATATGCCCAAATTTATATGCAAGATATGAGGATATTTATCTATGATCTAGTGGATGATCCAGCTGATTTTTACCTGTTGCTGGTAAATGATATATGGCCTGTTAGAATTCTTGGTGTATCACAACTACTTCTGGATTCACTTGCTGTAAGCTTGATCCACCTTCTCCCCTTGCTCCTGTGATCTGATACTGGTGTATAACAAGTTACTCTTTGCTACTATTGGCGTGGCCTTCTCCTCCTTGTTCTTGCCATTGGATGGCTTCTTGAAGCAACCATGGTGCAAGTGTTATGGTGGTGATCTGGGCTAGTGTCTTGGTTGGTGAGATATGGATTGGCTGTGATGAGTTCTCAAGAGAAATGAGTTCTTGAGTTTTTTGGTGTAGTGATAGAATGGATCAGGACGTGTTGGTCTTATGCTCTGCAAACTAAGAATGGAATACTATTTTGGCTAGCTGCTGTGGTTATCCTCTTATATTACCACTACTGCTGCTGCCTATACTGCTGTGTGGACAACACAACATTGTGCATGGTTGTGTGAGCAGCTTGCACTATTTTGGATCAGTGCAAGACAAAATATCTTGATTCCACTTCTTTTACTGCCACTACTCTGGTGAAACTTTCCCCACATCTAAATGCCAATGAAATGGTACTGAGGCAATTTATCTGATTAAAAACAGATACTATGAATTGGTGAAGCTGGCCCCTCTCCTTACTTGGTGAAATTTGCCCCTGCCTATGATGCATCAGTTCTGAGGCTAACATTCTGGATAAGAACAGATTTTTACATTGGCCCCCTTTTTTGAATAGTACTCAATGATGAGTCAAAGCATATCATTTGTATGCCAAATCTGAGAGTAAAAATAATATACTAACCCTTCTTTTATTCTTTATTGTTTTTCTATCTTTTGTGTTGTTTTGCAGAGATCAAGAATCAGGAATATAACGAGTGGATTTAGAGGATGAAGAAAATGAAGATGACTTTAGTTTTAAATTTTACTTTATTCTTTTGTAATTCATTTTTTCTTTTGTGAAGTAATAAGCATTGTATAATTGTAATAAAGGATTTCTTTTTTATTTATTCATTCTCATTTTGTAAAGAAATATTGTATTTTTTATTTTATTCAATAAAGTGTACTAGTTTCCTTTTTATTTTATAATGCATTTGCAAAGACAATGTAATATTTATATATGCTTGTAATAAAGAATCCTTTTAGTTATTTATTTATGTAATTCATTTTTATATTTATTTGTTTTATAATAATTTACTTTATTCTTTTATTTTAATAACAATGAAACATTGTATTCTATAATAAAGTGGCCCATTATTCTTGGAACTAATTAAATATTTATATCTTACTTATAAATAAGAATTCCATTCTTATTTATTATTATAATTCATTTCATTCAATTTTGTTTATTAATTAAGACTTGCAATTATTGTATCTTTTCATAAATAAGAGTTCACCTAGTATCTCTTATTACAGTTATTAATCTATTTCAAACTCTTTTTGTATTCAAATTCATCAATTAAATATTAAAATTTGAATTGTCTTCTCCTCAAACACAAAAGTACAGTAGAGGTCATGTAGAAATCCATCGCACCTGTCCTGGTGTTTCCATCAGAACAAGAGAGATGTCGATCCCTCTACATCTTTAGTTTTTTCGCGAAAATTCCCTAGATTTTCTTATGCATGAATGCAATGCACAAACATGTGTCTTGTCTATTTCGAGGTTCTAATCCTGGGATGTTACATAAACATTGATGCGAGAAGGTGATCAGATGTGTAGGTTAACACCGATGAACCATCACTCGAGGAACAATATGAATAACAGTTGTATTAAGTTGGTGCCTGTTTGGTTTAGATTGCAACTGTTCTGTATAGAAGCAGTCTAAGTTTATCCCTCTCTTTGGCGTACTCGATCTTATAAATATGTGTGTGGCCTGAATATTTGAGTGTAGAATGTGGTCTCGCTTTTCTTTCTAATCATGGACTTGCTACAACTATTGAATTTCAATCTCTGCATTGCGGAATCTACTAATTATTTTGGTCCATTGTCTATGTACTATTGAATCGGTCACTTTGAAATGTTGTTGAATATGTCACACTAGTACAAATGCGCTAGTTAGAGACGTTAATTTTCCATAGGCTTGAGACGGTTTCTCGTTCCAGCTCAAGCGCATAGCTTCTAACAGCGCACCACTTGAGCCAGTTTTTTTTGTGGCTCTAAGATACATGAACTTTTTTTGAGCAATAAGATACGTGAACTTAAAAGGTGGAAAAAGAAAAACGCATCTAACATGTATGAGTTGGAGACGTCCAATATTTCTGAACGCTTGCAAGAACTCCTCAATCTCAGACGGCATGTACAAGGGCCCGTCTCCAATAGTGAGGCGGCCTGAGTCGAATTCAAACAAAGAACGTCTCTAGAACTAGTGTGCCTCGAAGTGTATTTGTAAATTGATAGTCTCTAGTGTGTGTAAACCATTTTAAATGGTAGCATGCTAATTAGAACCCGATCATAGATGACATGACACATAATCATGATTCAGCAGCCAGATAGATAGATTAACTCAAGAACATATATATAGCAGGTCGATTGCGGTAAACATTTGCAAGATATATATAGTTGCGGAAATCCATACAAATTTAGCCATTATATATTATGGCAGTACATACAAAGTGCATTACATAAATTAATCAACTAGACTGAGTACTCTCTAAGAAACCATCATTGCATTTATAATGGGCCACCCCGTGGAAGCTGGTGAACCAGAATATGTACCTCTCCATTATATTTTTCATCAAAGCAAAAAAGAACAATGGTATCCTGCTTTACGTTGAACCTTCTCACAACCTTCTCCCATCCAGTCGTAAAGATTGCATTTGAGCCAGCTCCCATCTTCATCCTAACCATCTTTGGATTTTTGCTCTTCATTTGCCAAACATGGACATCAATAGGTTCATTAAGGAGATTATTTAGGTATTTTCTTGTGCACTCGGCTCCAAATGTCAGGTCAAGAACAGAGAATTGAAGAATTAGCATGCTTGTGATTACTAGAAGTATTTAAATATCACAGGGTAGCTTTTTGTTGATAACACTATCAAGAATATATGATCTTACCAGCTTGCACTTCTTTTTCATGACAGATGAATAGGGTAGCATGTAGATGTAGTACTTGATTTCTGGTGGAAATTCGGGTTCAGACCAGTCTAAGAGGAAGTCTACATGAACTTATTTTAGATACATGTTGTTTCCAAAAAGGCTCTTCTCATCAAAATCAATGGCCCCCTTGTGTTGAGGCCCTGATGCAACAAAAAATCAATGTCTACCATATAAACACATACAAAACAAAATGACTACAATTTTGATGTTCTTTTGATACCTCTAAAATCAATCCTCTCGGTGGGCTCTTCATCTGATGACTAGATATCATAACCACCAAAGGTAAAGCGAAAACTGTCATTGCCATATAGTGATATTGCATTGTTACTACAGGTTCCCATCTGTTAGATAGATACATACATAGAGCATCTTAATACAATCAAGATGCAAGCAGACTAATGAAGTGACAAATAAAATAGATATAGAGAGAACAATGAAGTGACAACTAAATCTCTATTGCTAGAAGTGATAATTGCAGATTTTGAGATTTATACAAGGGGAAAACAATTGGGACAGATGCAGGCCGACTGAGGGATGATACATCGGAGTTGTATCTATAATTTTTGATGTTCCATGCTTGTTTAGTATCTACTTTGCTTTGCTTTGCCTATGCTTTGAGGTATTTTTATATGTTTTTCTGGACTAACATATTAATAAGATGCCATAGTGCCAGTTGCCTGTTTTCTTCTATTTTTGGTTCCAGAAAGGCAGAAAATCAATATTCTTGGAATTGGACGGGACAAAAGCCAAAGTCAATATTTTACCGTGAGGAACACGGAGCCAGAATACCAGACGGATGGGAGCCACCAGGGGGCCACACCCCTTGGCCGCGCGGCTAACCCTAGCCCGCGCCTGGGGGTGCGGCCGCCCTGGTTACCCCCTGCCTCGCCTCTTCGCCTATAAATACCCCCCGATACAGAAATCCTAAGTAGCCGATCAATATTCCACGAAACCGTATGTAGCCGCCGCCACCATCGTCCCTAGATCGAGGGGGTATGAAGCTCTTCCCAGCACCCTGTCGGAGGGGAGATCATCCCGGAGGCCTTGTACTTCATCATGCCAGCATTCGGTATGAAGTGTGACTTGGAATATGGGTCCATGTAGTCGCTAGATGGTTGTATCTCCTCCTTTGGGCTACCATGTTTATATCTTGTGGGCTCCGTTCATGATCAAGATCATCTATTTGTAATAATGCATGTTGTGTTTGCGGGGATCCAATGGATATTGAGATTACTATGTCAGATTGATTAATGGTTTTGTGTTATTAATTCTACCATGTCTGTGTTGTTTGTGATCTTGCATGCTCTCCGTTTCTAGTATCTATCTTGGCCAAGTAGATGCTAGTGACTCCAAGAGGGGGTATTTATGCTCGATAGTGGGTTCATGCCTCTGTTTAATCTAAGGTAAGTGACAGAAATCTATAAGGTTGTAGATGTGTTGTTGCCACTAGGGAGAAAACAACAGTCTCTTATTCATGGAACAAGTGGATTGTTTACCTTACACACTTTGCTTAAAGCAGTTATCCATTGCTTGCAACATAATACTAGAGGGGGTTCGGATGATAACTTGAAGGTGGATTTCTAGTCATAGATGCAGTTGGATGGCAGTGTATGTATCTTGTTGTATTTCTCTTTACTTTGTTTTTGTTTTTCTTAGTTTTTTTTGCTTTGTTTTGTTTGCCTCTTTTTATCAAAACCTCAAAAAAAAAATAGTTTAGTTTGGTTTGCTTTCTCTTATCAAAAACAAAAAAATTAGCTCCTACTCTAGTTGCTCATATATTTTTTCCTTGATTTGTCATGCTTTCTCTCCATGGATGGTTTCTTTGAAACTAGTTCTTATTGGCAAGGTGGTTTCACGGAAGAACAAAAGTATTATTATAAGGAACACCGTTTGTCACAAAAAGGGAAACACCTATGGGAACAAATTGATAAATTGAATACTATTGCTAGAGAGGTGTGCTCTACTTATAATGTTACTTATTTCTTTGATAAATATTTTTGATATAGGAGGTATAAACACCTCCCTTTTCAATGTGAGTATAATGATAATGTTACCATATCTTCTTATGTTAAAGGAAATTATCACTTTTATGATGTGGAATAAATTGAAGAATTTATTTCTTTCAAGGGTGAATTTGAACTTGATAGTTTGCTGGAAAATACTGATGATTCATCTTATGAATATGAGGTTTATGATATACTTAAATTTTTCTTTGATAATTATAAGGAATATAATGGTTATATTCTTGAATAATTTAATAGATGCTTTCCACAAATGGAAGAGATTAATGCCTTGCAGTAGCTTATGAAAGACGAAATTGCTGAACCTGAAAGCTCATTAGATGAAAAAGAGGAGGAAGAATGGATCTACCCATGCCTACCTTCTAATGGGAGTAACTATTTACCTCTTACATTATTTGATTGTCCACCATGCTTACCAAAGGAGGATCAATGTTATGTTCTAGTGGATTATTTTGAAACATCTGCTATGGGTAAAACTTGTGATAATAGTTATGCTCATGTTATCTATGATAATTCTATATTTGTGCCTAACTTTGAAATGCATGGTACTAAAGAGTTATGCTTAGAAAATGTTTATGATAAAGCTCTAGATGATGGTCCTATATTGAATGATCAGTCATCTTGTTATAAAAATTGTTAAAAGTGGGTTTGAAGGTTTGAGTCCCACTATTTTTGAGCTTGATAAAAATTATGTGTTTGTAGATCATGAAAATCATACTTTATGTGATATTATATTGTTAATTTTATTCATGATGCTACTTGAAGTTATTATGAGAGAGGGAAACATGGTTTTATGCTCAATAATATTAAGTTCCCTCTCTTTATGTTGAAAATTTTGAAGTTACACTTGTTTTGCTTTCCTATGCTTGTTGCTTTGTGCTTTCATGACTTGTTTCTTTAGAAGATTCATATGCATAGGAAGTGGGTTAGACTTAAATGTGTTTTGAATTTGCTTCTTGATGCTCTCCTTTACTTCAATTCATATATCTCATGTGAGCATCTTCTCAAACTATCATGCCTAACTTAAAGGCGTTAAAGAAAAGTACTTATTGGGAGATAACCTAAAAGTTTTCTTGAGTCTTGGAAGTTATTACTTCAGTAAGATTTGGGGAGTTGCTGTCTCGAAACAGATTTTTGTGTTCCACCGCAAAAATTCATGAGGAATCTCTGTAAGTCGGATTTGAGCAACATAAGGTCTTCGAAAAAATCGGTTTCTACCTGCTAGTCTGTTTTGACAGATTTCTGCCATTATTTGCATTTGCTTCTTATTGATTCCATTTTAGGTTCTTTTTGGGAAATTGAGATTTCTAAGGGAATTGCTATAGTATCTTGTGTTTTTAGTGAAAGTTTTTCTGTTCTAAAGCTAAACCCAAAGGTCTATTATCTTTTGAATACACTAATGTTGCTAATGAATATTGTGTGAAATTTTGTATGAAGGAAAATTTTCAGGTGTAGAGAAAGAATGATGTAATGAGATGAAGAAATGGACAAAAGCTCAAGCTTGGGGATGCCACCCCGTGTCACTCCATGAAATATTCAAGTGGTACAAGTGTCAAAGCTTGGGTATGCCCAAGGCATCCCCTTCTTCATCAATAAAAATCTCAAGTCTTTCTAGACACTTCGTTTTTATTGTTTTATGCACTGTTGTGTTGTTCTTGGAGAATCTTAGTTTCCGTTTAGTTTTCTTGAATAAAGTTGTTTGGAACCCGTTCTCGCAGTGTTGTTGCAAATAATTTGATTAGTGTTGGAGAGTAGTATAAAGTTCTTGCTTAAATACTACAAGAGGAGCTTGCTTTGACTGTGACTTAGACTTTATGATGTCATGGCAGGTGTTGTTCTGACCTTATGCTTAGTGATTATTTCTATCGCATGACTTGTTCCAAACAATTGGGATTGCTTAGTGTGCCTTGAAGAATCATGCGTTGTTTTAGCATACAAAAGCATAGTATTGTGGTATTCTCCTTTGATGCTTTTTTGGGGTTGACTTGGCACATGCTCACACCATGTTATGACTATGAACAAGTCACCATAGCATCTATGATAATTTAGTCCTTGACTTGTAGTACCACTTTATGCTTTGGTTAGTAATGTTTTGTCGGTCTATATGATTATGGCCATTATTGCTCTCTTAGTTGGTCGCTCCCAGTCTTTTGCTAGCCTCCACTTGTATGAGTAAGCTCTACTCATGCATCCAACTCCCAATAAACCAAGTTATTCCAGAGTGTCCACTATAAACTCATATGAATGGTGTGTTACAACATTCCAAGTATATTCTTGTTTTTATCTATCTTCCAATTAAAAAAAGTCTCTTTGTTTTGTGAAAACTTAGTGATTAAAGCTCTCACGAACTTGATGGCACACGTTATTTTTCTTGCCCCTAATAAAATTGAACCATTTTGTCATATATGTTGTATATGCTTGCACTTATACGTTGGAATTAGCAGAACCATGCTATCACGAGGAATGCTTTCAACATTGCACGTGTACTTTGTACACAGTTGATATCATGCTCTTTTGTTTATGGATGTCATCAGTGGGAAATGAAAGGGAGCTTGTATGTCCATGGAGTTATGTATATGTGTTAGATAAACGCCTGGGCCGCTAGCCTAAGACATGCCTAATCATGGTGGAAACTTGCATCATCACCATAATGACATCTATGAAGAATTCTTCTTATAAAAAAGAGATAGAAAAAAGATATTGAGAAAAACAAAAAAATATGAGAAAAGAGGAAAGAGAGAAAAAAGCACCATATTCCCATGGTAAATAAGAAGATTGCTGAGATGCTCATTTTCTGCTTTCCTTGTCATTTTGATTATGGGGTAGCTCCTGTATCAAGTGCAATGGGTACCCCATTTGTGGTTCTCTATGATACACATGTACTTACTATTACAAGAACTTGCAAGTAACTAAACTTGAGTAGCATGAGGAGCGGCCCTCGTATTCAAGGGACATGAGATTGGAAACTTATACTTTGTCAAGCATATACTCCATAGTTTCTTCACTTTAACCTTAATCACTTCAAGATGCTTATGATAGGGGCAATGAGAGCTAGAAGCTAAAAGTACCATAATTTTTGGAAGCTCTTTTTGAAACTTGAAATCCCTGCTTCCCTTATGAAGGTCCTTTCTTCCACTATTATATTAAGTCTCCATCTACTACCCTTAGGCACTAGTTAAGAGAGCATAGTTGCCATTCTTAGTTCTATGTGCATTGTCCCAAAACTTATTGATTGATGCATATTGTTGATATTACTTATTCTTGTGCTATTTGTATCTAGTCACCCTTATGAACTTTGAAGGTGTCCTATGCATCTATTTGCTACTCCATGAGGGACAAGCTGAATTCCACTCTGTTATGTTTTTTGTATGTGAAACAAACAAACATTTTTCAATGCATGTTATTCACGATCTTTGTTTGTAACCTTTCATGTTGCATGCATAGTTACTTTGTCTTACTGTTAGAACTCCATCTTTCATGCTCATGTTTAGAGTTCTTTGATCCCAGCTTTCAATGCTTGCAAATGGTTTGATCTTGATTTTGATGGTTCATGTCACTTCAAAAATTATTCTTTTTATCACTTACCTACTCGAGGGCGAGCAGGAGTTAAGCTTGGGGATGCTTGATACGTCGGAAACGTATCTATAATTTTTGATGTTCCATGCTTGTTTAGTATCTACGTTGATTTTCTTTGTCTACACTTTGAAGTGTTTATATATGTTTTTCTGGACTAACCTATTAACAAGATGCCACAGTGCCAATTGCATGTTTTCTTCTGTTTTTGGTTCCAGAAAGGCAGAAAACAATATTCTCGGAATTGGATGGGACAAAGGCCAATGTCAATATTTTACCATGGGGAACATGGAGCCAGAATACGAGAGAGAGGGCAGCCACCAGTGGGCCACACCCCCTGGCCGCGCGGCTCCCTAGCCTCCCGTGCCTGGGGGGTGCGGCCGCCCTGGCTTCCCCCTGCCTCGCCTCTTCGCCTATAAAGACCCCCCGATATAGAAACCCTAAGTACCCGATCAATATTCCACGAAACCATCTGTAGCCTCCGCCACCATCGTCCCTAGATCAGGGGGATCTGAAGCTCTTCCCGGCACCCTACCGGAGGGGAGATCATCCCGGAGGCCTTCTTCTTCATCATGCCAGCCTTCGGTATGAAGTGTGAGTAGTTCCACCTTGGACTACGGGTCCATGTAGTAGATAGATGGTTGTATCTCCTCCTTTGTGCTACCATTTTTAGATCTTGTGAGCTCCGTTCATGATCTAGATCATCTATTTGTAATCATGCATGTTGTGTTTGCGGGGATCCAATGGATATTGAGATTACCATGTCAGATTGATTAATGGTTTTATCTTATTGATTTTATCATGTTTGTGTTGTTTGTGATCTTGCATGCTCTCCGTTTCTAGTAGCTATCTTGGCCAAGTAGATGCTAGTAACTCCAAAAGTGGGTATTTATGCTCGATAGTGGGTTCATATCTCTATTTAATCTAAGGGAAGTGTCAGAAATCTCTAAGGCTATAGATGTGTTGTTGCCACTAGGGAGAAAACAGCGGTCTCTTGTTCATGGAACAAGTGGATTGTTTACCTTACACACTTTGCTTAAAGGAGTTATCCGTTGCTTGTAACTTAATACTGGAGGGGGTCGGATGATAACCTGAAGCTGGATTTCTAGTCATAGATGTAGTTGGATGGAGGTCTATGTATCTTGTTGTATTTCCCAATCTAATCTCATAGGATCATGAATGTCTAGTATTGCATTGTTATGCCTTGCTTAGTCCTATCCCTAGCATGCCATGTTTGTTTATCTTAAGGAGTACACCTCTAGTGAACTATGGACCCCGGTCCAATCTTTACCATTGATACATCTTCCACTATTACTATTTAATTTCTGCAAACCTATTACCTTCCACACCATACAGTTAATCCTTTGTTTTCAGCAAACCGGTGAGATTGACAACCTCGCTATTCGTTGGGGCAAAGTCTTGAGTTTGTGTTGTGCAGGTTTCCATGTTGCTAGCAACACCTTTGAGTCGTTTCCTTCCTCCTACTGGTTCGATAACCTTTGTTTCTTACTGAGGGAAATTTTCCGTTGTGCTCATCATACCTTCCGCTTGGGGTCTCCCAACAAAGTGTTCATGCACTCATCAAGGGAGGCTCTCCAGACTGCGCTGTCGGATCTTTGCATCTCGGTAAACTTGAACCTTAAATTCGAGAATCGAAATGGAATATTCCATGGAAAAATTCCTCAATCGAAGATGCTAATTTAGGGTTTTGGGGATTTGGTTTTCACGCATACCTACGTGGACGACGAAGGGGGTCCTCAGAAGCGAGCTAGAGCGTCTGCACTGCAGGACCGGAGGCGGCGGTAGTGGAGAGGCAGGGAACTGGAGGCTGCGGTGGTGGAGATGCAGGGGACCGGTGGCGGTGGATAGTGGTCTGGGCAGGCGGAGAAAAACAACAGTGGCACAGATCTGAAATGTTTTTCCAAACATTTTCAGATATTTTCCTCCAAGGGCTATCCTCAGACGGGTGCAAGTGGAAAATGTCAGAACAGTTGTTCTCCGAATATTTCATAATTTTCTGCCAAGAACTTCCCTAGATAAGACAACTAGTAATTTGAGAAAAAGCTAGTATTCGGAACTCTGGATATATTTGGAACTCCAAATTTTGATTATTCATAATTGAAAGGCAAAGAAAGGTGTTTATACATGCTTGCTATAGTGAAATTGAGTCCCCTAAGACTAATGGGGTTCATAAACTGAAGAAAATAATTTGCGTCGTACAAGTGTTCATGCGACTTGCTGCAGAGCAATAAGGTGCAAGTGTTATAAATTTGACTAGTTCAAGTGTTTAATCATAAAGTGAGACCGTTTGGTTACTTAATTATGAATGTTTCACCAATATAACTTTATTCATGTACTCTTTGAAGGAAATCTCATTGAGTGAATATTCGGAACTCCGGATATATTCAGAACTCCGAATTTTGATTATCCTAAAATTTGAGAATTATTCATATTTAAAGGAAAATAAAGGTGTTTATACATGCTTTCTACAGTGAAATTGAGTCCCCTAAGACTAAATGAGGTTCATAAACTGAAGTAAAATAATTTGTTTAATACAAACCATGGATCTTTACCATGAAAGGCATGACTAGTGTTCATGCGACTTGCTGCAGAGAAATAAGGTGCAAGTGTTATGAATTTGACTTTTTTTCATGTACACTTTGAAGGAAATCTTGTTGACTAATTCATGAATGTTTCTTCATTAGTGTGCATGAGAATCACTAGTACATGATCATCAGTAATATAATTGAACACTCTAATTTTAAGGAACTCCATAGACAAAGGAGTAGATTAATATATATATATATATATATATAGAGAGAGAGAGAGAGAGTGAAATTGTAAAAATAAGCAGGGGTAGCAGCAGGGAGACGCCTTAGCAGGGGCAGAAGCGGGAGGAGCATGCACAGCCTACTCCAGGGGAAACAGGCCAGTCTTGACATATCCTGAAGGAATTTGCCATAGGCTGCGTGCCGCGCCAAGGTCTTCGCCTGGTGACATCAGCCTAGGCCTTGGCCAACGTCCACCGTGTGCTGGATCAAGCTGTCGATGTCTGAGTTGATAACTCTACCACGGAATGGTCAAAACAGTCTCCCCTATGGTGGAAACATATCTGCCAACGTTGCAACTTCCTCAGCATGTAGCGGCTCTTGCTGTCCCTTGAGTACTTGCTAGAGTCCACGTCATCAGAATCCTCTAGTATATTTTTAAGAACGTAACTTAGAACTCATACATATGATTGACAACATATATGCAAGACATTATTAAATTGGTTGACTCAGAGTTATATGTAGAACAAAGTCTGCATCCTCATAAGTTTCTTTAGGTATGGCATAAGCGAACCAAGTACCCATTGCACAACCTATTGTTCTTGTACATTGCCCCGGGTTCGCTAACTCATCCCTGAAAAAATATGACACCAATGTGTACTGCCACTCTTTTGGGGAAAATTTAAATCGTTGGCCACAATAATATATACAGCAGAAACAATTCAAAGATCATATAGTTCATATGTTAATAAATTAGGGGCCTCATAATTTTTTCAGAGATGGAGTTGGAGAACCAGGTACCCATTACAGAACCTATTATTCTTGTATATTGCCCCGGGTTCGCTAACTCATCCATAAAAAAACTGACACCAATGTGTACAACCTCTCTTTTGGGGAAATTTCAATCATTGGCCACAATAAGATATATAGCAAAAAAATTCAAAGATCATATAGTTCATATGAGAATAAATCTAGGGCCCTCATAAGTTTTTTTAGAGACGGAGTAAGTGAACCAAAGTACCAACAACACAACCTGTATTGTTTGTGTAGCTGGCTCAGGTTCACTAACTCATCCCTAGAAAAACGACATCAACAAATGTGTGTCACCCTGCAATCTTTTGGGGAAAATTTCAATCATCGGCCTAAGTGAGAAACTGAAATTTAATTCATACTATACACTATGAATGCATGCAATAACAATTCAAAAATCATATAGTTCATAGAAATAATGTAGAATAAATTTGGGGGCCTCATAATTTTATTTAGAGACGGTGTAAGTGAACCAAATTACCAACAACATAACCTATATTGTTTCTATAAATTGTCTCAGGTTCACTTACCCGTCCCTAAAAAAACTAACACCAACGAAATGTGTCACCCCTGCAATATCTTGGGGAAAATTTCAATCATCGGCCTCAGTGAGAAACTGAAATATAATTCTTATACACTATGAATGCATGCAATAACAATTTAAATATTATAGTTCATATGAATGTAAAATAAATTTGGGGGGCTCATATAGAAGTTTCTTCAGAGACGGAGTCAGCGAACCAAAGTACCAGCACAACCTATATTGTATTTTTGTACATTGCATCAGGTTCACTCACCGTCCCGAAAACAATCGACGCCAACAAAATGTCTGTCACCCATCCCCTTCAAGCTTTTGGGGCAAATTTCAATCATCGGCCTAACAGTGAATGCAGAAACAGTTCAAAGATGACAGTTCCTATGTGTGGAAGAAATCTAAGGCCTCATATGTTTTTTAGAGATGGTGTTTGCGAACCAAATTACGAAAATTGCACAAATTTTATTGTTGTACATTGCCTCAGGTTCACTCACACCATCCCTAAAAAATATCTGACATCATATATATGTGTCTTCCCCTTGCACTCTTTTGGTGCAAAATTGAATCATTGGCCTCGGTAAGTAATAGAAATGTAATGTTATATGCTTGTTGTGTATCAAAATCAACACTCAGCTAGCATGTCGTGTATGAACAAGCCATGTATGAACAACAAGCCAAGTAAATGTAAATTTACATGCTTGCAGATGAGTAGATCTAATAAAATCTCCAAAACAATCGACCATTCAAACCATACATATTCCCTACATCAAGAGCAAAAGAGTCTATAGACTATTGATCAAATCCTACATATGCATTGTGAAATTTGCGGCTGCGACTACAAAAGCTAGAGAAGTAGTACCTCAGACACCTCATTGGACACCTCCTCCTCGAACTCGTTGTTCTATACATGCCGATGCATGACCCTCCCCCAGATCTGCTGCTAGCACCACGACATTGTCGGCCACCTGATGCTCAACGGCGATAGGGATCACTGATGGCTGCATGGAGTCCGAAGCCTCGCCTGCTCGGAGACAAGCGGCGTGCGTGCCCGGAGCCTCCTCCACCTACGCGGCGATGATCGAGACATGTGCTGCTTCACCTCCAACTGGCTTCACCTCCGGCTCGTCTCCACGCGTACGCTTCATGGCGCAGCTAAGAGGAGGGAGGTGGTGCAAGCAAAGGAGCTTCAACACACGCGGAAGGTTTAAATTGGGGTTTTGTGACAAGAAAAATTGGTGGAAAAGGACACGATCTCGTGGAAGAAGAAGGCCTAGTGGGTTTATATACGCGGGACCGTTCGTAATCCTCGAGTGGACACGTGTGAGTGTGGACTCGTGTGGGTGGGGGATAGAACGATCCCCACTTTCTACTTTGCATTGACAACACACGCACGATACCTCGGGAAGGTGCACGACGCGAGTTTTCGAGGAAGGCGGCATAATGGTCCGCCTTAGTAAACCCCTATAGGTGTTTAATATTTCTGACCTGCTGCGATTGAGTGATCTTGGTAGACGAACAATAATTACTTTGTCTCAGGTTCCATCTAGAGGCGTTTTTTTAACGAGCGGTTGAGGGCATTGTCGTACTAAAGACAGTGCAGATTAAAAACCGTCTAAGGATAAAGTTAGAGGCAGTCAAAAAATTACGACCGCCTGAGGGTGACGAACACAGCCAGTCGATTGTATTTTTGGTGTAAACCGGCTCTAGGCATAGTCGCCAAGTAGCGAGTTTGTACTAGTGTCAAGTGCTACTGAGTATAAACTGGAAATCTTTCGATATTTTCTCTTATTATATGCTGCTGAATCTTCTGAGTGCTACTGAATCTATCAAATATTTAAGTCGTTGCTATTACTAAAATATTTTATAGGGCTAAAAGAAGAATTTAATTATTTTTGTATTGCTATTGAATTTTAGTGTCTCTTTTGCTGAATCGGTCATTTTGAAATGCTGCTTAATCTTCTTCTGAATATGTACTAGAAATTTGTCAATATTTTTTTCTCTTATTATGTGTCGTTGAATCTTTCAAATGCTACCAAATCTATCGAAAGTTGCGTCGTTTCCTCCTTGCTATTTTCCATAGAGATTTTGTCATTCTATCATCAGAATCATTGGATGTGTCTTGGACAGAGATGAGAGGGGTAAACATACAGCGTGATTTGTCGGTGGATATCGGTCCAGTTTGGGCCCGGGCGGAGCTGCGTGTCCCTTGTTCTTCAGATTTTTCACATGAATATACCTGCCGGAAGAATTATCGCCTTTTCCCCATCCCTTAGTATTTTTCGTCCTCCTTTTTTGTAGAATATTTTCCCTCCCTTGGTGACGTCTTTTTTTCGAGTCCCATCGAGAAGATGAGAGGAAAAGTAGCCCATTCACACCTGTTTATCCTAGAACATTTTAATTCTCTCAAATAAGGGTTAGGGGAATGCTGAGCATAACCTAATGAAATTAGAGAAAGGCTTATGGAGCATAGTTCTGAATATTTTAATTCAGACTTTGAGGGATCAGGGGATTGCTGACCACAACCTAGAGAAATTTCAGCAAGGAGCCGATGGATCATAGCCCTGGACATTTTAATTCAGACTTTTAGGTGTCAGGGGACTGCTGAGCACAACCAAGTAAAATTTGAGAAAGGAGACCATAGAGAATAGCCCCTGGAGTATATCCCATGTTAAGAAGCCCATGTAGAATAGTAAAACTCTTTTTAATTCGGCCTTTTGGGCATTGCGCCTCACCTCTTAATTTTTTTTTAAAAACTCTACCTGTAGTTTTTAGTTTATCTACCAGGAGCGCCGCCTTATTATTTGATGGGAGATAAAAAATGGTCAAAACAATTCTTTTTAAGGAGACAAATTTATAAGTTATAAAAGTAAAGTTTAATGATTCTATTGTATTAGTTGTTTATTTGGAAGTGGCAAGGCACCCAGTTGACCGCTCGTGAGATCACGAGTTCGAATCCTAGGCAATTTGTGTAAATATAGAGTTAACTTTTTATACTCTCAGGCTAACATCTAGGACCCCGATAAAATATTGTTGCATTAGCAATGTTGCCAAGGTCAGGACGGTAGACTCGACCCAAAAAATAGCCCAACATATATACACAGGTTTCTTACAAATAGAGGCTGACATGTGAGACCCAGCATAGACACGTTTCCTGCACAGAGAAGGCTGATATGTGGGACCCAGCATAGACACGTTTCCTGAACATAGAACGCTGACATGTGGGACCCAACAACGGGCCAAGGTCAAAATAGTGGTCGTGGCAATTTCTGTTATTATATATACTACTATAAGGCTAACATGTGGGACCCAGCAATGGAGTATAGATTAACATTTTTTTGTAACATCCCAGGATTAGCACCTAGAAATAGAGAGGACACAGGTTTGTGCACTGCATTCATGCATAAGAAAATCTGGGGAATTTTCGCGCAAAACTAAAAGAGCTATAAAGATATCGGGATCTCTTTTGTACTGAAGGAAACTTTGGAGCAAGTGCGATAGATTTCGACATGACCTTTGTAGAATTCTTTGTTTCGAGGGAAATTTGTTCAAACATGTATATGATTTTCAAATATGAAATTCAAATGAATTTATAAAATTCGCAAATAGGAATTGGAAATATTTAATAACTTGAAATAAAATGATTACATAAATAATATAAAAAGGATTATTTATTAATATAAATATATATACCTATAGTATTATTTTAGAATAGATAAATAAAAGTAAAGTATCAGGAAACAAATAAGTAGAAAAAAAGAATTACATTGTTGAAATAAATAAAAGAATTCTTTATATATGACATTGTCTTTACAATTATGATTTACAAAGGAAGAATTAATAAATAAATAGTTCATTATTTACAAACAAAATAATAATACAAAATCTTTACACATGTGAATAAAAAGTAAATTACAACAAGATTAAAAATAAAACCTAACTAAGCTTCTTTTCTTCTTCTTGATCTTCATTCCTATAAAATAAACAATAGAGAACAAATATTGTTTTAATGTTAAAATATTTTCCCCACCATTTGTGAGGCAATTTGATATATGAAAATAGCTTAGGGATTCTGGTAAGAACTACCAAAATGACCTAAGAGGGTACCATCCAATCTAGACCATAAGTAGAAATTTTGATCTGTGAGCTATACACTTGAGGTTGAGAGGCAAAGTTAAGGTACAAAGAAACCAGCACAGATTTGAGTATTTGTATCATCAGGAAACAACTAGCATGCTATGGCACCCCCTTAAGCCTAGCTAAAATCAATTAAAAAGAAAGGGGCAACAATAATAAAAAATAATAACCATGTTGAGCACTAAATCAACTAAACAGATTATGTTTAAGCCATTAAAGTCCTCAGCCCAAGATGAACTAAACAGATTATCTTGAGTACTGCACAGGTGGACAATCTTCACAAGGTAGCCTCAGCTCAGACCTTGGCCGTGAGGGAACCAATACTAAGGTATATAAGTTTCTAGTCAAGCCCTACCCAATTCTCGGGTATTGTGGTTGTACGGTAAAACTGGAATGGTATCGCATCCAGACAACCATCAGTTTTATAAAGGGCTAAGGCTCATACCTCAATATTTTCATCACCATAAATCATCTGGTTTTCACAAACACATGTCCAAAACATTTCAATAGAATGATCCATCATTCCAAGGTTTTCATAACCATTTTTCCACCAAGTATTCCCATCTAAAGTTGATCAAATTTTATGCTTAGCACTAGCATGTACAAATGGGGGTAAGTACTAATGAGGGGTGCTAAACTAGTGGAGTTTAACTAAGTTCAATCTCATGCCTTAGGATGACATAAAGATTATCTAGCTTAGGCCAAATTTTATGCTCTTTATGCAACCTTCAATTATCTTTCTAGTATCTATAATTCACTTAAGTAAACTCTAAGTAATAGGTTTGATAAAGAAATAAAGTAGAAAGCTTGTAAGTAAAACTAGGATTGGTTTATCAAGTGGTTATGATCATATATGCTTAAGGCATATAGTTGGCATGGTAACAAGCAAGTATTTGCTTACATAGGTATAGTATATTGCAAGTGTTAGCTTGCACAAGTATCAGTATAAGCTTGCTAAGTTAATAGCTTGCAAGTATTGGCTTGCTTAATAAACTAGTAGTATTAGGCTTGCCTTGTGCAGAGCAGTGGTTGAAGTTCTCCTCGGCTTCTTCTTCATAGTATCCTCCTTCCTCCTCGTATCCTTGGTCGGTACTAGCGTCTATGAATAAATACGAGGTACACAATCACCAAACAATACTTAACTACTTTCAATCATCACACAAAAAGGGTCCTATAGATGATCTAGCATCATCACTAACATTACAAGATTAAAGCTTGGTTTAATTTCTTTTATTTTTAGAAAAGTAATTTCTACTCATTGAAAAACAACTTAAGATTTAATATTCTCCAAACCAAACATGGGATCATGTTGACACATGTCATCACCACACATTTCAGTATATGGGAATTTGATTTAAAGTGGTGTCACAATTTAATAAGGTTTAACCTTTTATTTTAATTAAATAAAGTGACTAGAAATGCCTATGTGGCATTCTTTTATTACTTGAACATTATTTCTGTAAGTAAACCCAAATGTTTTTATATATTCTGAAAGGTATGATCAAATGTGATTTTTGAGAGTTGGAATCAACTCAAAAGCTATTATGGTTTAAATTTGAAAAAATGTTTGAATGCAGAAAATGTTCTGCCTTGTTATTTTTACCCAGGTTGATCTATTGATTCAAATGATTTGAATCCAACAGGCTTGGATTAAGCATTTCAATATATTTCTAACAAAATTGGTTTCATTCAATTTGGTGCACTGAATCGAGCTGGGTTGATTTTTGAAACTAGGTACAGAAGTGTGTTTGAATTAAAATGGAAAAAGTTAAATTCAAACGACTGGGCTGCGCGGGAAACGATAATGGGCCGGCCCGGTGTCACTCCGCCGCGCGGGGCTCAACTGACAGGGGGGTTCCACCAGTCAGTGGCTCTTTAAACGCGAAGAGGTATGGGGCAATCTCATCCGCACGATCTAAGTCTAATCGAACGGCTGCTACTCATCGTCCACGTCGGGCGGCGCCGGCGAGACAGAAACCTAACGCGGCAGGTGGGGGTCGTTGGGGGCTCACCGGGGCTCAGGCGAGGGTCGGCAAGGCGGTTGAACGACAAAGTCGACAATGGCGAATCACCTGGTACCGGCAGCTTCTCCTGGGGTGGACAAAATCAACGGCGCCCTTCTTCTCCAGAGGCGGCCTGCTCCGGCCAAATTTCGGCGGTGCACTGCTCGCCTTTCTCCGGGAACGGGGTGGAACGATCAGTGAGGAGAGGGGAGTGAGATGGTGTGAAGAGTTTGATCGGGGGAGGCCTCTATTTATAGTCTCGACGATGAGACCGAACGGAGTGGGTAGGCGACGGTGGCGACATGGCTACTGGCTGCTAGAGGCATGGCCGGTGGTGGCGATCGATCGGTGGTATCCTGGCGATGCTCTATGTCTTTAATGCGCGTGTAGGGGCGGTGGCAATCGGTCTGGAACATGCGATGCTCTGTGCGGAAGAGGCGGCGTCTTCGACGGCGAGCGGTGGCTGTGAGGCATGGGGCGGTGAACGGGGATGTCTGGCGGTCTCCTGGGACGGTGGTGATAGCGTATGCACGCGGCGAGGGCGGCGCGCGGTCTGTGGGCGTGTGTCAAAGGTGGCGCTCTGGCGCACGCTCGGCATGGTTGACAGAGGCACGGGCTCGGCATTCCTGGGTGCTCTGGTCGATTTCTTCGAGGCAGGGCTGGTCGAGAGGGGGCGGTGAGGCATGGGTCATCTCCTAGACAAGGTTGGCATGGCTAGTTCCTCTCCTAGCTTGCTGTCTACACTGGGGTGGCATGGGTGGCTTCGGCTATTCACCATTGATGACATTGCCAAGCTTACAGTGGTGCTAGATGTTTACAAATGAGCTAGATGATCTACTAAAGCCTAGTTGCAACCAGAGAGGGAACAAGTTAGGCTCAAATCACTACTCCAAATAGTGTTTGGATTTTATTTGATTTGCATCTGCAAGGTGTTTGATGAAATGGCCGCATGAACTCAAGTTTTGAATTTTGAAAAGATTTTTGGTGGGTGTGCTAGGTTGGTGCTGGTGAGTCTGCAAATGCCTGGGTTTTGAAAGTTGAGCTTGTTTGAGTGGTTTTTGAAAAATTGGGATCTTCCCATATGATATCGATTCAATTTTAAACTGTCCTTTAAACTATGCATTCAAATGTTTTTGGATGATCACAAAGTGGGCCTTGATACTTTGTTATGAGTACTATCAAGGGGTGCAAAGATCCAAACAAATTTCTGTTAAGTTCTGAAAGTTAGAGACAGCCAAAGTAGGCATGGGAGTTAAATTGGTCAAAATGACCATTCCTTTATTTTGTTTGTTTTGATTTATTTGTCTTTGGGAAAAGTGTGGGGATTGTTTAGATGATGCTTATTTCACCTAAGAATCCTTTTACAAGCAAAGAAACACATAAACAAGGCAATTCAAAAGAATTCAAAATGGGATGCATACAGACATGCATGCTTTCATATTTTTATTTAGAAAAGTTTTTTGTTAACCCTAATTTTGATGCATAGAGTTTGATGATTCTAGTTTTGGGATGTTACAAACCTTCCCCCCTCAAACAAAATCTCGTCCCGAGATTTGAAAAAGGACGAAAAGATTACCTAGGATTTGAAGAGATCGGGAAACTCCGTCCTGATGTGATCTTCGCGCTCCCAGGTAGCTTCCTCTTCTATGTGGTTGCTCCACTGACTCTTGAGAAACTTGATGCTTCGGGTTCTGGTGGTTCGGAAAGCTTCTTCCAAAATACGTATGGGTACTTCAGGATAGGTCAGGTCATCGTTGATCTCTATGGTCCGGGGATCGATATTCTTGAATACTTTAGTCTTCTCAGGAACTTCGAGGCACTTGCGAAGAAATGAGATATGGAACAGATTGTGCACGGCTGACATCTCTTCGGGTAGTTCCAATTGATACGACACTTCTCCTCGACGGTTCAGAATTTTGAAAGGTCCGATATATCTGGGGGCTAACTTTCCATTGAGTTGGAAACGTTGCATTCCCTTCAATGGCGACACTTTCAGATATACAAAATCTCCTATGTTGAAGGCGAGGTCTCGACGTCTCTTGTCGGCGTAACTCTTCTGTCTGGATTGGGCTGTCTTGAGGTGCTCACGAATCTTGTGAACCTTCTCTTCTGCTTCTTGTAGGATATCGGGTCCGAAAATCTGACTCTCTCCTACTTCTGACCAGTTCAAAGGGGTGCGACACTTTCTTCCGTACATGAATTCAAATGGGGCCATTTGCAAACTAGCTTGATAACTGTTGTTGTATGAAAATTCTGCAAACGCCAGACAGTCTTCCTATTTAGATCCATACTCTAACACACATGCTCTCAGCATATCTTCGAGTATTTGATTTACTCGCTCCGTTTGTCCATCGGTCTGAGGGTGATAAGCGGTACTGAAATCTAGTCGGGTTCCTAAACATTCTTGGACTTTCTTCCAAAATCTCGAGGTAAACTGAGTTCCTCGATCCGATACGATCCTAGCGATGTATAACTCTGCTAGCTTCGAACTCTGATATGTGGTCTTGACGGGTAAGAAATGGGCGACTTTGGACAATCTGTCTACTATGACCCAGATAGAGTCATTTCCCCTACTAGAAGTAGGCAATCCGGTGATAAAGTCCATTCCAACGGAATCCCATTTCCATTCCAGAATCTGCAATGGTTGCAACAATCCAGTGGTTCTTTGATGTCCGGCCTTCACTCGCTGACATATATCACACTTGGTGATATAGCTTCCGATTTCTCTCTTCATCTTATGCCACCAAAATTGCTCTTTCAAATCTTGATACATCTTAGTTCCTCCAGGATGGATAGAATAAAGGGTATCATGAGCTTCCTTGAGAATAACTTCTTTCAACTCAGAATCTGCTGGTACACAAAGGAGTCCTTTGTACCACAGAACTCCTTCTTCGTCTTCGGTGAATCCGGGTACTTTGCCTGTACCGATACGACGCTTGATTCCTTCAATACTAGCATTTCCTTTCTGTGCCTCTTTGATCAGGCTGATCAAAGTGGGTTGAAGTTCTATGCTAGCCAAAAGTCCTTCACTCACTAATTCCATTCGAAAATCTTCCATCTCTTTGTGCAAGCTTGGTTGCTCCTTCAAAATCATGGAGTTCAAGTGGCACGGCAATCTACTAAGGGCATCTGCTACCATATTGGCTTTACCAGGGTGATAGTGAATGTCCAGATCGTAATCCTTGATTAACTCAATCCATCTTCTCTACCTCATATTCAACTCCTTCTGAGTGAATATATACTTCAGGCTCTTGTGATCTTAATAAATCTCACAACGATTTCCCATCAGGTAATGCCTCCATGTCTTCAGGGCTAGAACTACGGCTGCGAGTTCGAGGTCATGGGTTGGGTAATTTTTCTCATGTTGTTTCAGTTGTCGAGATAGATAAGATATAACTTTGCCTTCTTGCATTAGCACACATCCGAGACCGATCTTGGATGCGTCATAATACACGTCGAAGGGCTTCGTGATATCCGGCATGATTAAGATTGGGGCTGAAATCAATCTCCTCTTGAGTTCTTGAAAACTCGCTTCACATTTGTCTGTCCATTCAAACTTCTTGTCCTTCTTCAGCAATTGGTTCATGGGTCTGGCGATACTCGAGAATCCTTCTACGAACTTGCGGTAGTATCCTGCCAATACGATAAATGCACGAACATGGGTTTGAGTGGCTGGGGCATGCCAATCTTCGACATCTTTCACCTTTGCAGGGTCAACGTCAATTCCTCCGGCTGATACAATGTGGCCGAGGAATCCTACCTCCTACAACCAGAATTCACGTTTGCTAAACTTGGCATACAGCTGATGCTCTCTAAGGGTTCCAAGAATGGTCCTTAGGTGTAGCTCATGTTCTTCTTCCGATTTGGAATAAATCAGAATTTCATCGATGAAAACAACGACAAACTTATCCAGGAAGTCCATAAAAATCTTATTCATGAGATTCATGAAATAAGCGGGGGCATTGGTCAATCCAACAGACATGACGGTATACTCGTATAATCCATATCTGGTAGTAAAGGCAGTCTTGGAAATATCCTCTGCCCGAATTTTGAGTTGATGATAGTCAGTCCTAAAATCAATATTAGAAAACACTTTGGCACCGGTCAACTGATCAAACAAATCTTCTATCTTGGGCAAGGGGTACCTGGTTTTGATGGTGACATCATTCAACTTCCGATAATCCGTACACAAACGGTTACCTCCATCTTTCTTGTCCAAAAATAAGACAGGTGATCTCCATGGTGACGCACTTGGTTGAATCAATCCAATTTCCAGCATGGCATCCAGTTGATTCTTTAGTTCTGCTAGTTCAGACGGGTTCATACTATAGGGTCTCTAGGCTATGGGTCCTGTTCCAGGGATTAGTTCGATGATAAACTGAGATTTCCCGATCTGGGGGCATACCGGGCAAAACATCTGGAAATACATCGTGGTATTCATAGACTATCCGGACTTGGTCAATGGTAGGTTGGGCTATACTCTTGTTGCACTTGAATTGACGAGGTAAGGTTTCAGATATATGCTCGACTGATATTCCGGCTGTACTGGTCATGGTGATGGCTTTCTTGGCACAGTCAATCAATCCTTTATGTTTGGACATCCAATCCGTTCCTAGTACTACTTCCAAACCTTTAGTTCCGAGTACTATCATGTTAACATAAAAATATATGCCATGGATTCGGATAGGGACGGCTTTGCAAATTTGCCTAGCCTTGGTGGTTGAACCGGGAATTTGAACGATCATAACATGCTTCAGTTTTGTTGGTTGAATCTTACTAGTGCAGGCAAATTCTTCGGGGACAAATGAATGCGATGCACCAGAATCAAACAACACTCTTGCAAGTACTGAATTAACAGAAAACATACCCAGCATGACGTCTGGCGCTTCCTGAGCTTCTTCAGCATGCATGAGAAAAAGACGGCCATTGCGGTTGAGCGAATTTCCTGAGGCAAACCTTCTTCCTTGTTGAACACGATGCTGCTGCTGAGCTGGGGCATTTGCATTGGAGGCTGCGGCATTCTTCTTGTTGGGGCACTCGTTGGAGTAGTGACCCTTATTTCCATAGTCATAACAAGTCACTTGCGACTTGTCCTTTGCTGCAACAGGCACAACATTGCTTCCAGTACTCGAGGCAGTGCTGGTGTTGGCGATAGCATTGTTGTTGTTGAACTTAGGTGGGGCACGGTTGAAATTGTTAGAGTTGCCGGAGTTGTTGTGATTTCCTCCGGGCCTTGGGTTTCCACGGTTGGGATAGGTCGAACGATTCATTGGGGGTCTGTTGGTTCTCGGGGCAAATCCTGGAAATGGGTTGGGGCGGCACTTTGGGGTCTGATGGGTTCCTGGTTGATGCATCATGCGACGCTTGCGGTTATCATTGGCTTGGTTGATCTTTCCTTCCATCTGGATGGCAGAGTCGACAAGGGCTTCGATATCCTCAAAGGGAATATTGACTAACACTGTCTGCATCTCATCGTGCAGACCATTCAGGAATCTTTCTTTCTTCTTGGCTTCGGTGTCGATCTCATCCGGGGCATACCTAGCTAATGACAACAAATTGTCACAGTATTCCACTATGGTCATCCTTCCTTGCCTCAGTTCTCTGAATTCGTCTCTCATTCTCTTGATAAAACTTGGCGGCACATGGGTTCTGCTGAACTTGACTTTGAATTCCTCCCAGGTCATCATTTGTCCTCCGGTCATTGCACGAACACTGTTCCACCATGCTCTGGCATCTCCGGCTAGATAGTGGGTGGCGAACAGAACTTTCTCGTTAGCTTCCACTCCGGCGACTTCTTGTTATTTTCCATGGTTTGCAGCCAATCATCAGCGTCTAAAGGCTCTTCCGACTTAGTGAAAACAGGTGGGTTGGTGTTCTAGAAATTCTTGAGCTTAGATCCATGGTTGTCCTGATTTCCGTGGCCTTGATTGTTGTGGGCTAGCTGAGCTAGCTGTTGAAGGGTGGCTAAGTTGGCTTGACGTTCGGCTCTTTCAGCTTCGCGGTCAGAAACCAATATTTGCAAGATCTGCAACATCGGGTCCGGGGATGAACCACTTCCTCCTCGTGGCATCTGAAGATTGAGATAGATCATGAGAAAAGACGGAAATTTCTAAGGTTCAGGGCTTTGAAAAGTTTTTAAAGTTTGACTCAGATTTTCTAACAACTTGCTTTTCATCATTCATTCATAGCACACGATACAAACACACACCACAACAAGGTAAACATATGGTTTTAGGAACCATTCTGGAAACTACGATATAGCGGGACCGAATACTACTCACTACGCTAGTGCTCAAGTGCTACTACTCCTCGGAGTCGGTGTAGTCGTCATCCTCATCATCATTGTCATCATTGATGAAGGCGAAATCCTGCTCATCGGTGAAGAAATCCATAGCCTGATCCTCCAGAAAATCATCATCATCGCTGAGATAGGAGTAGGGGTCTCCACGAAGATCCTCTCCGGCATTCTCCATTTCCTCCAACTGCATGTCTCTCTCGTGGATGGTATCCTCCAAAGACGAGATACGGTGGCGAAGACGGGAAATGATGCGCTCCTTCTTGTCGAGCTGACGGAGGCGAGACTTTGAGATCCTTTGCTAGCATGGCGATGGTCTGATCCTTCGTCTTGATAATGTCAGACATGTGGTTGGAGTAGTCACGGCAATTATCCAACTCCTGCTGACGATCGTACATCATGAATCTAAGGTGGTCCAACTGAGTCTTCAGCTCGTGGTGGTATGGGGCTTCCAGTGGTTGTCCATTAGAATCATGCCTTGGACAAAACTCAAAGCGGGTACCCTTGATCTGGTTGATACTCTGCCCACACAGACGGGCAAGAGCTTCCTGCATGGCCCTGGCAAGTCCATCGAGCCAGTTGTTCTCTCTTAAGGTAAACTGAATTCCCTCAGCAGTGGGAGGTTCAATCTTTCCTCGGATACTTGCAAGAATTAGCCACTGCAGATCTTCTCCTCCTTGCTCATTGAGCTAAGCTCCGAAGAACACGGGGTGCGGACTCTCCAGAAGTTCCGAAAGCTGGTCCAAATGCCTCTCAAAGATAAGGTCTCCTCCATTTCCCAACTGGTAAAAATTGATGTACTTCACGTCCATCTAAAAGAATATAAGATGAGTAAGTTAGTAGAGTGATCAAGTGTGTCAAATTTTATGTATTTTTCAAGAGTTTTTAAGGAACATGAATTTTTATGAAAGAATCAAGGTGATAAGAATGGGAATAGGTTTTCATAAATATTTGCTTTCTTTGGTTTTGAAACTAAGTTTTTGATTCCAAACGTCTAGTCTAACTAGGGTCTCCTATGGTCAGGATGGCTCTGATACCAACTTGTCAACACCCGGATTTTTACTCCCAGATGCCTGTTATGCCATACATCGCAATCCCAGGATTACCATTTTTGCGAGACATAACATAATTGGATACCACAGTACATCATCCATTACAAACCATACATAAGATATTACACAAATAAGGATCTCATGATCCAGTTCTTAATACAACTCAAGCAGCGGAAATACGTAATAATAACGGTAGCATAGGCGAAGCTCCATCTTCGGGGTCATAGGCAATGCTGACGATGGGAGATGATCCTAGTTTCCGTAACCTTCCTGGGGTCCATCCTCCAGGTACTCCTCTTCATAGTCTGGCAATGGGAATATCCAGGTACAAAGCCATGAATACTATTTAAGTACTCGCAAACTAATACTAACAAGTGAAGGGGGGTTTTGTAGTAGGACACTGAGCTCTAGGGTTGTTTTGCAAAAAGCCAGATTTACATCTACTAAGTTCGGAAGCAAGAGAAAGCTAGTCAAATTTTATAACACCTAAGTGGGAACTTGAATTTCATATCATAACTCTGTTCTGGTCAAGTCAAAGTCTCAAGTCATTTCACAAGTCATTTTGAAAACATCTGACGGGGGAACAGTATGGCCACTCCAACTGTCCATAACCGCATACGCGGCTATTAGAATAGTTTGACACTCTGTAGAGATTGTACACTTTCACCACAACATTCGATACATACGTCTGGAACAAATCCTGAATTCACCATACTTAGTATGCGGATAATCAATCCTAACCTTTCAATTACACACCCTAGTATAAGCACCTCTCCTGTGAGTTTGGCCTCCCAACCATGACCAACTGTCATCTTGGGTACTGCACAGGTGGACAATCTTCACAAGGTAGCCTCAGCTCAGACCTTGGCCGTGAGGGAACCAATACTAAGGTATATAAGTTTCCAGTCAAGCCCTACCCAATTCTCGGGTATTGTGGTTATACGGTAAAATTGGAATGGTATCGCATCCAGACAACCATCAGTTTTATAAAGGTCTAAGGCTCATGCCTCAACATTTTCATCACCATAAATCATCTGGTGTTCAGAAACACATGTCCAAAACATTTCAATAGAATGATCCATCATTCCAAGGTTTTCATAACCATTTTTCCACCAAGTATTCCCATAAAAAGTTGATCAAATTTTATGCTTAGCACTAGCATCTACAAATGGGGGTAAGTACTAATGAGGGGTGGTAAACTAGTGGAGTTTAACTAAGTTCAATCTCATGCCTTAGGTGTAGGGTTCGCAGCATAGAAAACAAAAAATTTCCTACGATGGGAACAACTATGTACCAAGATCTATCTACTAGGTACAAACAACGGGCGGATGTATATCCGTAGAGAACATACCCTTGAAGACCGACAAAGCTAAACGAGTCCAAACTCGTGGTTGATGTAGACGATCTCTTACCGATCTCAAGATCGAGAGGAAGTCCTAGCGCCGCTAAACAGCAGTGCATTCGTGCTCGCACACACGTTCGAGGCACCGAGCAACCTCCGCCTCCTCGCTCCAGCGATGTAGCGGAAGCACAACTCCTTCTTGCCGAATAGCCACCGGGAACATGTATCTCGCTAGTCCGAGACCATGGGGGATAAATTCTAGAGGGGGAGAGAGATCCTTCACGAGGAGGTGTGAGTGAGAGAGAGGGAGGGAAGCTCCTTTTATAGGGAGAGGGGGGCACCCAAGGGGCCATGCGCCCAGCCATGGGGCTGCCCCCACCTCTTCCACATTCATGTGTGTGGACACTCCACTCACTCAAATGCCTTTCAATTCCCTCCACTCAAAAACTCACTCAAATTCCCATTAAATTTCCACCAAATTTAATGCAAACTCTCATTAAATAAAACTACTTTTATTTATTCAGAATTTTTGTCAATTACTTTAATGACAAACATTCACATATAACCCCTTGCTAGTATTTCATTTCACATGCAGAAACACTTTCTGCAATTTCACCCGAAAACCTGTTTCGGTATCTAGTGAAATAAATTCGTGCACTTGTTATTCTTTTTGGCATGAAACTTTTGGTCCAAATGGATGTCGGTGTCTCTTATGTGTGTCACCCTACGGTTCGCGAATAATGCGGACATGATCGAGACCCCTCTCGGATCAATAATCTGAAGCGGGATCTGGAGACCCATACTAACTCCCACACATTCAACGATGACTTTCTTGTGATCGTCGGAACCTTTTACGCTAGTATCTTAATCCTTTTGTTTCGCGATATATTACATGTCCGAGATTCGATCATCGGTATCTCCATACCTAGTTTGATCTCGTTACTGACATGTACTCTTTTCTCGTTCCCGTGATATAACATTCTAGTGATCAAATCACTTGCTTGCAAGCTAACCAATGTGATATCACCGAGAGGGCCCAGAGCATATCTATCCGTCATCGGGATGAACAAATTCCACTCGATCCATGGGCCTCAACATAACACATTAGTAGTTCTGAAGCCATCTTTATAATCACCCAGTTACGGTGTGACATTTGATGTTATCAAGAAACTCTTCCGGTGTTAGTGATTGACATGATCTCATGGTCTAAGGATTAGGATCACTTCGTAAGTTGTTATAGCAATATAAACTCAATGACTTTGATCGTAATGCTATACTTCGGATGAATGTTCATCACACCATTACACTAATGTTGTGACCTCGTTATTAACAACATCCATTGTCCATGATCATGAAACCTTTGATCATCTTGTTAATCAACGAGCTAGTTTATAAGAGAGGCATAACTAGGAACTTCCTTTTTGTTTATTAAACACACATGTATTAACGTTTCCGTATTAATACAATTACAGCATGTAAAATAAACATTTATCATAAACAAGGAATACGATAATAACCACTTTATTATTGCCTCTCGGGCATATTCCCTTCAGTCTCCCACTTGCACTAGAGACAATAATCTAGTTTGAAAACTTTGCGTATTGAACACTTATGGCTTTCCAGTGTTCCATATACGCGATTGTAAGTGGTTAACATAATCTATGGATCTGACACTTGCAGGTCCGTGTGTATTTGCATATCTTTGCGTCTACACGCATCACTCATTCTCCAATGAGATGGCATTGTATAAATTTGGTCTTTCGGTGAGACCTTTAGTTCCTTGGGGTTAAACCATGTAGATACTATTGTCATACAATATATCTTTAGTGTTAGCCCGTTGCGAACCACACCTTAGTTTGATTTCAAATTACTTGACACAAATTCCCTCCTTTTCTGCTACTATAGCAGTCATATACTTAGCCTTTTTGTTGTAGTATTCGTCACAATGTCTTAACTATATATTTCATCCAAATCCATCATGGAATCTCCTTTCCATTACATTGTGCCACCCATAGTTTAAATTGAGATAAACTTAATTTGTATCTTGTGACAAACCTAGTATCAATGTAACGCTTTACAATGAACTATTTTTAATTGTTTGTCACCTCTACACAAATATATTCTTAGTTCTTCCAAAAGATCATAAGAATATTCTCACTATCGTCCAATGATCATTTTATGATTCATTCTGGTATATGCTCATAACACTTAGAGCATAGTACATATCTAGATATGTACATATCATGGTATGATTGATCAAAACATTCTCGTGATTTCACTCATCAAGTGTCAAAGCACTTGAATCTTGTTTCACTTATCAAGTGTCGATACACTTGAATCTTGATTCAATTCCTTTCCATGCGACAAAAACCGTTTCTTGTTGTTTATATATTGAACTCCTTCAATATCTCATGTATGTACGTTTGGCACAACCATATTAGCATCATAGTCTATCCAATATAGACATTCATGCTAAATATTCAGGTTTTGCCTAAGTCTTTCATCGAAATGAAATTCTTAACCTTTGTTAATAAAAGATACATCATTTCTAATCAACAAGATGTCCTTCACATAATGTATTAGAAATATGTCTTAGCGCTCCCACTTAATTTCTTGCAAATGCAAGCATCTTCATCGTCTCCTGATGAAAAACTCCTTTTTCATCATGGTGAAGATTCCAACTCCGTGATGCTTAATTCAACCATTGAAGTTTGCATGCCCTTTTAGCATCCTTTGAATTTTAACAAAACCCTTTGGACCGTGTCATGTACACGTCCTAGGTAACCATTCAATTAGAAGAATTTTGTTTTGTTTATTCATCTACCATATACCAAATTATATGTAGTGGTTTCTACTTTAATCCGTCCAGACTAAATATCGCTATGAAAGATCAAATCTTGTCATAGTCAACTCCTTGAACATTGTCGTAAAATACTTTACCGACATGTCGACTATTTCATAGATGTGAAACATCCATGTCTGTTTCTTTATAGAGCCAAATACGACCGATAGGTTTTTACACCTTTCCGGAGGGTCTTCCAAGTTCAAAACTTGATTTCTCGTATATGGAACTATCACGGATTTTATGGCTTCAAGCCATTTGATGGAGTTAGGGCCCATCATCGCTTCTTTGCATGTAGTCGGTTCATCATTGTCAAACAATAATGATTTATTCTCAAATCTTAGCATTTGATTGTTTATTCGACCGACTTGGTTCAATAAGAACTTAGATCTCTATGACCACAACCTTTGAGGCTCATAAGCTATGAGCATTATGGCAGCCTCCGGAATGATTTCCGGCGCTGCACAACTCAGCACATTTAGCTCAGGTTCGTTAACCTTATCAAAGTTCTATTGAACTCCCACTTAACTTTTGCGAAAAATTTCTTTTTCAAGAAACTTCACATTTCAAGCGACAAACCCTTTTGTCCTTGGTGTTATGGAGGAATAACCAATTGTTATTCGAAATAACCTACAAAGAAATGCTCATCTGACTTTGGTTGTAAACATCTTACTTATGTTTAGCATACCAAAATTTAAGAAATGACAACTTGGGTTTTACCCCAAACCATAACTTCCATGGTGTCATTTCAACGAATCAAGATGGATCTCTTTTCAGTGTAAAAGCAAAAGCAGAAGTCTCTAAAGCTTTAATCTTTTAAAACATAATGGCAGTTTTATAAATAACAGCTTTGATCCAACCATGTTAAACAAGGTTTCATTACAAATCTCAAACACTCCATACTCCTATGGTGTTTCGGGATATGTAAATCTAGGTGTTTTGCTAAACTTGCAACTCAAATAAATCCCTGATGATAAAATCATAAACCATTTATTTTCTTGTCACAATGATTTTCACTTCATCTTGAAAGTCTTTGAACGTTTTCAAATATTTCACACTTCTTTCTCATTAAGTGAACATTCACTCAAATTTCTAGAGAAAGCATATGAAGTTGAAATCCATCGCTTATGACTATACATACATCGATATGTATAAATTCCAATAATTTAGTCGTTCGTTCTTCTTTGGCCTTTGAACGAAGTTTTAATTATCACGTGGAAAGTCTCACAAGCGTCACTTGATCAAATCAAAGACTCCAAAAATCCATGAATATGGATATTCTTCATGTTTTCTTTCCAATATAATTTAAATAGGGATGTCACTTCGTAAGAGATATTTCAATCATTTGTCTTGTGACATTTTAGCATTAGGTTTTATGGATGTGATTTCTTCAACTAGATTTTTAAATCATCTATCTTATATGGAATACGGTAATTATTTGAACAACCTTTGTTCTCATAATACCTGATTTAAATAACAATTATTAAAACAAATCGTGAAGTCAAGATTTGATGTCAACGAGAAATACAAACAACGGTTTGTTTGTTTTCGATGAACATCATCACATATTATCTTGCTAGTTACTTAGGCCATTGTGGTTCATGAAGTGCGTCGTTCCATATGAAATTTCATACCAACCAATTCGGTATCCAATACCCAAGAACCACATTGTTTAACAAGCAAAGAATACAACCATAACATGTATATCATATATATACCTAAATTGGATATTTCCAATCTTTTATTTTCTGCCAAATATATTTTATAGATTATCTTTTAGCATTTCCTTTTCCTTTTTAAAAGAATCTATCAACATAAAAAGTGGCGCCATATACATGACACATAGTCCAAAGCGTGTATATTCAAATAATAATACCTTTGGACTTGCACATTGAAGTAGATCACCATCATCAAAATGATCGGTATTCTTTCAAAATCCATTCTTTAGTAATATTTTAGTGTAGTAAACACTTTACATACATCTTCTATTCATCCTTATCATGACGACTTTCATGATCAAGCTACTATAGCTTATAAAGGTGAATCGTGAGTATAACATTACTTTCCAAAACCCTTTTGGATGATTAGGATGTCTAGCATCTCCAACCTTCGTAAATTCTCATCCAATATGAGAACATATATTATACTCTATCATATTGCAACCAAAACATTGTTTCAGATATCGTTATATCTGCCACACATGATGGTTTCTAAAACAATTCTTTCAGCTCATAGATAAACTTGATATTAAAAAAATCAAGAATCGTGGAGGCAAACGTGATACTTAAGATAGTAACACTGGAATTGTTACTCTCGATTTAATACCAATTATTAAATTTCACGGAGTAAATAGAGTTTGCTGAAACTTTGCAATAGGACTTTAAACTTTAGATTGACACTCAACACAATATGATACCAGTTCGTAAAGTATATATCCAGAATTCTATAGTTCTATTATCTCAATTACAACTATGCATAAGGTGGTGAACGAATGCCAATGACTACAACAAATTATGCAAATTCACTTTGATTTAATTTATGATAAATTGAGTTCTACTAATCCAAAGTAGAAATAAACTCCCACTCAAAAATGACATCCCTCGTGTCTTTTTAGTGATTACATGAACCAAATCCACTACACCAAGTCCGATCATCATGTGAGTCGGTGTAGCTTCAAGGGCGAGCATCCATATGGTCATCATATCAAAACATATGACTCATGCTTAACCTTTCGGTCCGTGTTCCGAGGCCATGTCTGTACATGCTAGGCTCTCCAAGTAAGAACCTTAGTATTCGCGTGTGTAACTGTCTTACACCCGAGATATGCTCGTGGTTTCAAGTACACCCGATCATCACGTGATGTCTTGAAGCGACGAAACATTGTCGGTGCATACTTAAGGAAGAACACATTCTTATCTTGATATCTAAATGAGGGATCATCTTATTATGCTAATAAAACGCCAAACAAGCAATATAAGATGTAATCAAACATCACATGTTTATAAGTGAAATGATATGGTTCCCGCATATGATCTCCATCATGTGCACCTTGTATGATATCTATCATACCTTTATGTGTAAGGCCAAGGTCTATGGAACCTAAACGTTATGTGTGTTGTAAGAGTATCATCTTATACTTCTAGTTACAACATCACCATATCATAACACTAGCCCAGCAACAATCTAAACTAGACGCCTCTAATTTATCCATTGCAAGTTTTACGTGGCTTAGGGCTTTCAAAGATAGAACCGTTCTTCCCTACGAAAATGAACCACAACGAGGATAACCAAATTGTTCACAACTCGTTGCAAATTAGATATTGACTATAGTAGGAGAGACAGACACCCGCTAGCCACTTATGCAAAACTAGTTGCATGTCAAGTGTGGAACAGGTCTCATGTGCGAGGACATGTAAAGTTTGTCCGGGCCGCTTCATCCCACTATGCCACCAATATCCAAATTACAACTAAGAAGCAATGAAATGATCATCATCGCCCACATACTCATATGTGTACTACCCGTGCAAAATATCTATGCATAAACCTGGCTCTGATACCACTTAGGGTTCGCAGCATAGAAAACAAAAAATTTCCTACGATGGGAACAACTATGTACCAAGATCTATCTACTAGATACAAACAACGGGCAAATGTATATCCGTAGAGAACATACCTTTGAAGACCGACAAATCATAACGAGTCCACACTCGTGGTTGATGTAGACGAACTCTTGCCGATCTCAAGATCGAGAGGAAGTCCTAGCGCCGCAAAACAGCAGCGCATCCGTGCTCGCACACACGTTCGAGGAGCAGAGCAACCTCCGCCTCCTCGCTCCATCGATGTAGCGGAAGCACAACTCTTTCTTGCCGAATAGCCACCGGAAACATGTATCTCGCTAGTCCGAGACCATGGGGGATAAATTCTAGAGGGGGAGAGAGATCCTTCACGAGGAGGTGTGAGTGGGAGAGAGGGAGGGGGGCTCCTTTTATAGGGAGAGGTGGGGCCATGCGCCCAGACATGGGGCTTCTCCCACCTCTTCCACATTCATGTGGGTGGACACTCCACTCACTCAAATGCCTTTCAATGCCCTCCACTCAAAAACCCACTCAAATTCCCATTAAATTTCCACCAAATTTAATGCAAACTCTCATTAAATAAAACTCCTTTTATTTATTCAGAATTTTTGTCAATTACTTTAATGAAAAACATTCTCATATAACCCCTTGCTAGTATTTCATTTCACATGCAGAAACACTTTCTGCAATTTCACCCGAAAACCTGTTTCGGTATCTAGTGAAATAAATTCTTGCGCTTGTTATTCTTTTCGGCATGAAACTTTTGCTCCAAATGGATGTCGGTGTCTCTTAAGTGTGTCACCCTATGGTTCACGAATAATGCGGACATGATCGAGACCCCTCTCCGATCAATAATAAGAAGAGGGGTCTGGAGACCCATACTGACTCCCACACATTCAACGATGACTTTCTTGTGATCGTCGGAACCTTTTATGCTAGTATCTTAATCCTTTTGTTTCGCGATATATTACATGTTCGAGATTAGATCATCGGTATCTCCTTACCTAGTTTGATCTCGTTACTGACATGTACTCTTTTCTCGTTCCCGTGATATAACATTCTAGTGATTAAATCACTTGCTTGCAAGCTAACCAATGTGATATCACCGAGAGGGCCCAGAGCATATCTATCCGTCATCAGGATGAACAAATTCCACTCTCGATCCATGGGCATCAACATAACACTGTATTAGTTTTGAAGCCTTCTTTATAATCACCCAGTTACGGTGTGTCGTTTGATGTTATCAAGAAACTCTTCTGGTGTTAGTGATTGACATGATCTCATGGTCTAAGGATTAGGATCACTTCGTAAGTTGTTATAGCAATATAAACTCAATGACTTTGATCGTAATGCTATACTTCGGATGAATGGTCATCACACCATTACACTAATATTGTGACCTCGTTATTAACAACATCCAATGTCCATGATCAGGAAACCTTTGATCATCTTGTTAATCAACGAGCTAGTTTATAAGAGAGGCATAACTAGGAACTTCCTTTTTGTTTATTAAACACACATGTATTAACGTTTCCGTATTAATACAATTACAGCATGTAAAATAAACATTTATCATAAACAAGGAATACGATAATAACCACTTTATTATTGCCTCTCTGGCATATTCCCTTCATTAGGATGACATAAAGATTATCTAGCTTAGGCCAAATTTTATGCTCTTTATGCAACCTTCAATTATCTTTCTAGTATCTACAATTCACTTAAGTAAACTCTAACTAATAGCTTTGATAAAGAAATAAAGTATAAAGCTTGTAAGTAAAACTAGGATTGGTTTATTAAGTGGTTATGATCATATATGCTTAAGGCATATAGTTGGCATGGTAACAAGCAAGTATTTGCTTTCATAGGTATAGTATCTTGCAAGTCTTAGCTTGCACAAGTATCAGTATAAGCTTGCTAAGTTAATAGCTTGCAAGTATTGGCTTGCTTAATCAACTAGTAGTATTAGGCTTGCCTTGTGCAGAGAAGTGGTTGAAGTTCTCCTCGGCTTCTTCTTCGTAGTATCCTCCTTCCTCCTTGTATCCTTGGTCGGTACTAGTGTCTATTGATAAATACGAGGTACACAATCACCAAACAATACTTAACTACTTTCAATCATCACATAAAAAGGGTCCTATAGATGATCTAGCATCATCACTAACATTACAAGATTAAAGCTTGGTTTAATTTCTTTTATTTTTAGAAAAGTAATTTCTACTCATTGAAAAACTACTTAAGATTTAATATTCTCCAAACCAAACATGGGATCATGTTGACACATTTCATCATCACACATTTCAGTATATGGGAATTTCATTTAAAGTGGTGTCACAATTTAATAAGGTTTAACCTTTTATTTTAATTAAATAAAGTGACTAGAAATGCCTATGTGGCATTCTTTTATTACTTGAACAATATTTCTATAAGTAAACCCAAATGTTTTTATATATTATTAAAGGTATGATCAAATGTGATTTTTGAGAGTTGGAATCAACTCAAAAGCTATTATGGTTTAAATTTGAAAAAATGTTTGAATGCATAAAAGGTTCTGCCTCGTTATTTTTACCCAGGTTGATCTATTGATTCAAATGATTTGAATCCAACGGGCTTGGATTAAGCATTTTAATATCTTTCTAACAAAATTGGTTTCATTCAATTTGGTGCACTGAATCGAGCTGGGTTGATTTTTGAAACTAGGTACAGAACTGTGTTTGAATTAAAATAGAAAAAGTTAAATTCAAACGACTGGGTTGCGCGGGAAACAATAATGGGCTGGCCCGGTGTCACTCCGCGGCGCGGGGCTCAACTGACAGGGGGGTTCCACCAGTCAGTGGCTCTTTAAAAACGAAGCAGTACGGGGCAATCTCATCCGCACGATCTAAGTCTAATCGAACGGCTGCTACTCATCGTCCACGTCGGGCGGCGCCGGCGAGACAGAAACCTAACGCGGCAGGTGGGGGTCGTTGGGGGCTCACCGGCGCTCAGGCGAGGGTCGGCGAGGCGGGGGAACAACGAAGTCGATGACGGAGAACCGCCTGGTACCGGCAACTTCTCCTGGGGTGGACGAAATCGACGACGCCCTTCTTCTCTAGAGGCGGCCTGCTCCGGCCAAATTCCGGCGGTGCGCTGCTCGCCTTGCTCCGGGAACGGGGTGGAACGATCAGTGAGGAGAGGGGAGTGAGATGGTGTGAAGAGTTTGAGAGGGGGAGGCCTCTATTTATAGTCTCGATGACGAGACCGAATTGAGTGGACAGGCGACGGTGGTGACATGGCTACGGGCTGCTAGAGGCATGGCAGGTGGTGACGATCGATCGGTGGTATCCTGGCGATGCTCTATGGATTTAATGCGTGTGTAGGGGCGGTGGCAATCGGTCTGGAACATGCGATGCTCTGCGCGGCAGAGGGAGCGTCTTCGACGGCGAGCGGTGGCTGTGAGGCACGGGGCGGAGAACAGGGATGTCTGGCGGTCTCCTGGGACGGTGGTGATCGCGTAAGCACGTGGCGAGGGCGGTGCGCGGTCTGTGGGCATGTGTCGAGGGTGGCGCTCTGGCGCACGCTCGGCATGGTTGATAGAGGCACGGGCGCGGCGTTCCTGGGTGCTCTGGTCGATGTCTTCGAGGCAGGGCTGGTCGAGAGGGTGCGGTGAGGCATGGGTGATCTCCCAGACAAGGTTGGCACGGCTAGTTCCTCTCCTAGCTTGCTGTCTACACTGGGGTGGCATGGGTGGCTTCGGCTGTTCACCATTGATAAAATTTCCAAGCTTACAGTGGTGCTAGATGTTTACAAATGATCTAGATTATCTACTAAAGCCTAGTTGCAACCAGAGAGGGAATAAGTTAAGCTCAAATCACTGCTCCAAATAGTGTTTGGATTTATTTGATTTGCATCTGCAAGGTGTTTGATGAAATGGCCGCATGAACTCAAGTTTTGAATTTTGAAAAGATTTTTGGTGGGTGTGCTAGGTTGGTGCTGGTGAGTCTGCATATGCCTGGGTTTTGAAAGTTGAGCTTGTTTGAGCGGTTTTTGAAAAAGTGAGATCTTCCCATACGATATAGATTTAATTTTAAACTGTCCTTTAAACTATTCATTCAAATGTTTTTGGATGATCACAAAGAGGGCCTTGATACTTTGTTATGATTACTATCAAGGGGTGCAAAGATCCAAACAAGTTTCTATTAAGTTCTGAAAGTTAGAGACAGCCAAAGTAGGCATGGGAGTTAAATTGGTCAAAATGACCATTCCTTAATTTTGTTTGTTTTGATTTATTTGTCTTTGGGAAAAGTGTGGGGATTGTTTAGATAATGTTTATTTCACCTAAGAATCCTTTTACAAGCAAAGAAACACATAAACAAGGCAATTCAAAGAAACACATGCATGCTTTCATATTTTTATTTAGAAAAGTTTTTTGTTAACCCTAATTTTGATGCATAGAGTTTGATGATTCTAGTTTAATATTTTTGGGATGTTACAACATCACCGGTGAACGGCGGCGCCACGGGCATCAGAACCCTAGAACCAGAGAGGGTTAGATACGACCTTTTAGAAGTAAGATTCTCAAATCGAGTTAGAGGGCAAGGTCATTCTAGGGGAGGCGGAGCTCTGGCAGCCAACAGAGGCGGCCGCAGCGACCTGCCTCACCGGAATCGAGCCGGAGGGCACCTCGCTGCGTCGCGAGAGGGGAGTCAAAGTCAGGGGCGTGCGTGAGTGCCTAGCTGCGAGGAGGAAGGAGCCAGGTGTGAGATAGTTGGACCCAATCCCAAACTGGGCCAACTTAGATGGGCCAGGCCAGCCCATATACCCCAAACAAATGGCCCAAATTAATTAGAATAAGAAATAAAATAAAAGTAACACAAATAAATTACCAAATTAACCTTTAAACATTTTTAGTATAGAAAATTATCAAAAATCATAAAAATACATTTAATATGTTAAAATTATCATAAAAATAAGATCTATCTATTAAAAATATAACTTTATTTATTTAAATTAAATACAGAGCACATAAATATTAACATCATTAAATCCTGAGTAAATTTCATAAAATAAGAAAGACCCCTAAAAATAAATAAAAATAATTTTTGTGTATAAAAATACCTCTACTATTTTATAAAAATACTAACTTAGAGTTTTACAAATAAAATATTAATAAAATACTTAAAGGCGCTTAATTCTTTAAAGAATTTTATAAAAATAAAGGTAATACTTAAAAATAAATAAAATTCAAAGATCTTTAATAATTATATTTCACCATAAAAATACTATGTATATTATTTAAAAACATTTTAAGATAAATAAAATTCATTATTATTTTACTCAAAATAACCACTTTTTTAATTCTCAAAATTATTTCTTAAGTAAGAAATAATCACATTTTCTTATAAGACACTAAAACCTTTAAATTTAATTATTAAGTCTAAATCCATAATCAAAATAAAACTTAAATATAACTTTTAGCCTTTAAATGTATTAATGTTTTAAAATATTAAATTCAAATTAAACTCCTTTTAAATAAATATTACATATCACTTATGTATAAGATGGTGAATAATCTCCATCTCTTAACCACTCTTAAAAATAACTCTAAACTATAATAAATTTATAAGATCATCTAATTATGCTCCCATTAATAAATTGCATGTTATTAAACCCATCTTTCACTTACATTAAAGAGGATCATTCATAATCATATTTGTCAAAACCCTAAAGCTAGATGATATTCTAAAATTCATTATATCTTAAAATTCACTTCTATTTTTATAGTTAACTTTGGTGTAAACAATTATAAACATTTCATTTGAAGTTTATTCATGTTTTTAAAGTTAACTTTGGTCACTTGTACCATCAACTAAAATATGATAACTTAACATCATTTGTAACCCTCACAAACCCTAATGTAAAACTTAATAACCCTTAAGACAAAGTAACCTTAACTAAAAACTAGTTTCTTAAAATGTTATTCTTTTTGCCACTTCACACAAACAAGTCTGTAATAGTTCTTTCAGTTCTTAAGAACTCAACCCAAGGACTTTTTATCCTAGTCACCAGATAACAATTAATCATAATCACATTACTATATCCGTACTTGTATATTTTAGATTGTTAACACCTAAGTTCCTTATCAATACCATTTCTTATGAACTAAACTTAAAGATAAACCCAATATTAAAGAAGATACCTTCAACTTATTTAAAATACTAAGGGTATCACTTTGGGAATTCTAAAATTGCATAGCATTATTTATGCATAATGGCATCTTGCTTCTTTAAACATTAGTCCTAACCGGACCAATGATGATGATTTCGGATATTGGATCTTCTATTATCTCGAAGACCGTGAGTGCATAATCTTGCAATCACAAAAGGCAAGTTCACACTTGCTCATGTCCTTTGATTATTTTCGATAAAGTATTTTGCAAATCCAGTGTTGTCATCACCTCCATTTCAAAAAGGTCAGAAAACACTATTTTCATAATAATATGATTATAGTTATTTACCATGAGGTAATAACCTTCTATGGAAGTTCCGGTGGTAAAGGAACATATCATCTAGGACTTAACAACCAATGTCGCCAGTGATTCTTGCGCCGTATATTATGCGTTAACCATGATATTTGGAATGGGACAGAGAAGTCAGCTGGATCGGCTCTCTCTCGCATGCCAACGAATGACCGGGCTGATGTTGCAACTCCTCTTGTAGAGGGTTAGCAGGTTATGGGTGGGATCCCTCAACGTCCCACGGATTCTAGTATTTTTGAGGGTTACACACCTTAGACTGATAAAGGAAACAATTTTTATCCTAGGTCTGATGTGCAATCCGTCGGGTATGCGGGGTCGAGGAGAAGGACAGTGATTGGCTTGGATCTTAGTCTGGGCCTTACACCAAGGAAGTGTGAACGAGCCTATAACTCAGATGTGCAACAAAGCTAAGATCTCTCATGGGTAAAGTGACGCACCTCTGCAGAGTGTAAGAACTGTAACTTGTTACCCCCTGTTCTGGGAAGGAGATGCAAACGCGGCGGGAAAGGAACTCCATGAAAGTTCAGGTAAACCCGTGAAGGCTGATGGACATAGATTTTTAGAATAAAAGCAATCTTTGAAGAAATGTTTACAAAAACTTGCATGGCCTAGGACCTATGGTCTGTGGCTATAGATAGTGCATCACACACTCCTCTTTAGTGAACTTGTTGAGTATGCTCGTACTCAACGTATCTTCATAACCCTTGCTAGATCTCGGAGAAACCAATGGCGTTCCCAGGAAATAATTTACTTGAAGAGTTGAAGATATCTGAGGGAGATCAACGGAGTCGAAGAACTTACCGAAATCTATCGAAGACAAGCTGAAGCGTAGAATATAAATAAAACTCCTAGAATCTAGAACCTACTTCTGTAGAACAATACTATAGTAGTACTTTCAAGCCTTATACATATCTTAACAGTAGTACTTCTAAAGTAACTCCGAGTGGATCTTTCTGGTTCTTTCTATATAATATTCCTCACTGTTTAAGGAAGTTATCTGGATCCTTTGTAATATGTTATATGTAATCTAAAGTGTTATCTTGGACCCGCGATGTTTCTGTTGTTCCACTCTAAGGGATATAATGCGGATAGAATGGTGTTCCATTGGTGTTATGTCAACGGCTATAGTGTACTACATCATGTAGTGGTATGCTGGGTCACCGCAGTTGGTACCAAAGCATATGCTTTGAACTTAGGTTGGAAACCTAGTAAATGGGTAGAACCTGTAGGTTGGATAGTGACTATAGGAAGCCATCTTATCTACACCATGTTTCCTTGTACGTGTAATGGATATTCACTTCAGAATAACCTTGTCACACCTTAGTGAAATTTACAGGTTATTTTCTTATAGAATGGTTACTTATCTACTACTTGTAGTAGGAAGTACCTATCAAGTATTTTGTAAGAAGGCAATATATCTTCTACTAGACTATTCTATACTATAACTAAACTAGAGTAGTATATCACCAAGTCAGAGTACCTCATAAGGGAGTAGTAAATCATGGTGTTATCTTACTAAGAGAATCCATGAAATGAAGTAAAACTCTGTTATTATCTTTATAATAGTGGTAAATACCAGGGGAGTATGCCCCAAAACCTTAAACAACCTGTTATGGTAGGGTAAGTAACTAATGTTTTGTTTAACTAAAAGCTATTATATGAAAAATAGAATCTTATAGAGAGTAACAAATAAGGTTATGCTTATCTAACCCCATGTAATATGCCAAATCTATAGTGGCATGAATGAAAAGGCACTATTCTTGTAGTACAAGTAGACCTATATAGGTTATGAAACTAGTTAAAACTTGAGAATTATTCATTGTTATAATAAATATGATTAGAGAAGTTAAGATTAGAAACAAAGGGTAGAAATGTGAGGATGATGTTTAGTATGTAAATCCAAGGATAATTAAGTTATAACCAATTATAGAGTGATTTAACCAACTATGTCTAGAGTCGGATCAAATTTTACCAAAAGTTATCCCTTTGCAAGTGGGCAAATGGTGCAATTTCAGAGGCAAAGAACATTATGAGACATACAAATAGGTATATAATGGTAGAATTCCATACACGATATGTATCAAAAATTGTAGTGTATAACATCAAAGCCTAGTACAAGAGATGTTTTACTCGAAGTACTGTTTCTACAGGCTTTTGATGTATGTTTGCTAGAGGTAATATTTGGATTTGTTGGATTTTATTGGATTTTATTGTGTGACTAGGTCTGTGCATGAAGTTTGAACTTTATGGGCATATGCATGATGTTTCATGGAGTCCTTACTTGCTGTACAGGTCTAGAAGGGGAAAATGGGTTCGCGTGAGGGAGAGGCGAATTATCAATTTAATGTTCGAAAGATGAAGTCTCGTGAGATGTTGGTGATACAACAGAAGGAGGCTAACCAGGCAATTTGGAAGGAAGGACCAAGTCAAAAGCCATATTTAACCACCAAAGAGGAGGTTCTTCAGTATACGAGGAGTATTGCAGAAGGAAGAAAGGTACCACTATTGTCACAATAAAAGTCCATGGGATTGGATGCGCCCTGAACCACACCAAGAGCAATTAGGAAATTCCTGATCCAAACAGATTCCTTTGTAGCCTTCGAGGCGGCAATATATTCAGCTTCTGTTGAAGAGGAGGCCACCGTATCTTGCTTGGAACTTTTCCAACTCACAGCACCACCATTCATGACAAACACATAACCAGATTGCGATCTGGAATCATCTGAGTCGTTAAGGTAACTCGCATATGTGTAACCCATTACACTGAGTTCATCCTCACATCCATAAACTAGGAACACATCCTTAGTCCTTCTCAAGTACTTAAGGATATTCTTTACCGCTATCCAGTGACCTTAACCTGGATCAGCCTAATATCTGCTCGTAACACTTAGATCATAGGAAACATCTGGGCGAGTACATATCATTGGATACATGATGGATACAATAGCCGAAGAATATGGAATCCTGCTCATGCGCTCACGCTCATCAGTAGTCGAAGGACACTGAGTCTTGCTGAGTTTTATGCCATGAGATATGGGCAAGAACCCTTCTTAGACTCTTCCATGCTGAACCGTTTCAACACTGTAACATCCCAAAATCATGTTTCAAACTCATGCATATCATCCATGCATCCATGATCATTTATGGTTTCATTTCAAATCATTTAAAAAACAAGAGCATATGTTGCTCATTATTTTATGTATGAACACTATAGTCTTTCGGCTACTTGCTATTCAGTAGTGTTTTGAATTAAAACATAAGTGGTTCAAAATCTTGAATAAAGTTTCCACACAAAGTATGAAATAAAACCAAGATTATGCCAAATATTATATCACATAATGGCTTGGTTTTATTCTAATTTTCAAATGACCCAAGTTCGATTTTCTAAACAGAATAGTTTGACACTTATTTGAGTACAAAATTCATTATACAAAAGTCCAGAGAAGATTTGAAATCAAACAGATTTGAATTGGAGTTTGAAAATCCTTTTAGAAATTCAAACAGAAAAAGAAAAGGGAATAAGGACAAAAAAATAAGCCAAACAGCTAAACAGGCCCAACCAGCCCAGTTCGACCCAACGTAGACCAACTACCCCTCCCACGAACCGTTTTCCTCTACCCGCAGACACACCCCCAGAGTCGCTGACGCAAGGACCCCACCTCTCCTCTGCTTCTCTCACTGACAACGCGGCCCGCGCAACGGTCTTCTTCTCCACCCCGGCGACGTGTTCTTCCCCAAATCACCCCGAGCGTTTCTGGTTTGATTCGCGTCGTCAATTCCCGTTGAATGCTAGAGTGATTCATGCCCCCGTCTTGCCTACTTAAACCCCCTCTTCCCCCTCTCCATTTTCCCCCAGACCCCCGCCGCAGACAGAGCCCACTCCGGCGACCAATCCCGATGAGCTCCATGCGCCCCTTCCTCTCTGGTTCATGCAGACTGCTCCGCAACATCCTTGCGCTTCTTCTGATGTCTTTGGTTCATCCTATACTACCCCAGGTCATCGACTCCATCAAGCACTACAAGTTCCCGACGACGTCTCCAACTCTGGCAACAAAATTCGGTGAGCCTCGTGTTCCCCTCTGGTTCTGAATCACGCGAGCTTGTTCGCTTGCGTCTGACGCCGACAGCAACTCCGACGAGCTCGTGCTGCCGTTTCCGTGCGCCCCCTGTCAAGCCATCGCCACGTTGAGCTTCAGTACATCACTTCGAGTCTGGTAAGCACTTCCACTGACCCCAGCCCTCCATGTAGCCACCGCGCCGGCGTAGACAGAGCCGCCGCCACCAGTCGTCGCCGCTAGCGCCGCGAGAGTGTGGTCGTTTGATCGCGCACCGTTGGATCCAGATCTGACGAGCTAGATAGATCACTTAAGCGAAGGGGTACGAATAGATTTGGGCCATGCAGTTTTAGTTAGATCTGACGGCTCACAGACACGATCCAGAGCAAACCGGTACGCACCAATCAGAACATGACGCGTGGCTAGGGTCTAGATTTAAAATCAGGATTTGAATCTATTAGATGTTTGATTTTGTTTTAATCATAACTTTTGATTCCCACGTCCAAATTTGATGAATTTTATATCAATGGAATCAGGAGAGAAAGCCCTTTCCAAATATGCAATGTGTTTAATGTTTTGTTTCTGTTAAAATGGTTTTATTTACAGAAACATGTGTAGGCCTATTTTGTGTATATAAATTATTTGAAAATTGTTTTAGTGTTCAAATAAAGTTTGTTTGGTAAGTTTTGAACTTGTTTATGAACCAGTACTGTACACTTGTCTTTTCGAGTTTAGAAAATCATCACATGTCATATTGCATGCATCCATATATATTTTTGCTTGTATTTATTTTGTATGTGATTTGTTGCTATGATTTTATGTGTAGATTTTGGTGCCAATAGTGATTGTGATTGTGAGGAGTGTCACTACTCTCCAAACTACCAAGGCAAGTGGTGCTTCATGATTTTATCCCTATGTTTTTCTACTATGCATTCGAAATATTTTGCTAGTCTTGCATGGTTATATTTTGCTTATATGCTATGCTTGGGAAATCCTAGTAGTTATAGAATTGCTAGAAATTTCTAAGTCAAGATGCTTATCTATGCCATGCTTAGCCTAGCTAGTAGCAACCAAGGGTGGTGAAACTATTCATGCTATGATAAAATATTTCTAAGTCTTTGGACTTGTGTTTTGCTTAATAAAACAACTAAGTGAATGAAACACCTGGGTGGAATGGAAGGAATGGTTTATGTTGAGTGGTTACACAAGGCCCATTTCTATGGTTTACCTTGTGTATCACACTTGTGGAAAGCCACCCAGGAACAAAGAGATTTGAGAGGTCAAATGTTAAGAAGCTTTTAGTGCAGCCACTTGGCAATATGGGCTCTGCCTGGATCATATAGGTTGCAATAAGTTAGCCATTTGGACAATTGGTGGTAGTGGGATGATAGGTTGGAGAGCGTCAATTTGGTCTAAGGAAGGCTTCTGAAAGGTCCTTTCTTGGTGAAAATCAAGGCTTGTGGGGAAAGTGCACAACCTCTGCAGATGGAAGAATCTAAGTACTTAGCCAAGTCCATGGTAATGGACAACTTGAGCATCAAGACATGGAAGCTATCAAGAATCTCCTCATCCCAATTTCTAAGTAAAATTTGTGGGTGAACAAGGGTGAAGGACCCCAATGTCTATTGGTGGTTCCTTGGGAATAGTTTTTGACAAAGAAAAACTTAGTGTTTTCAACTAATAGGCAAAACCTATTTTTGAGCAAAGCAAGCCTAAGCTACACTTAGCCAAAAAGCATATAGTAATTAGTCCACCAATATTCTACTAAGGTATCACTTGCCAATACTATTCCAATGTATTGACCCACTGTGGCTGTAACTTGTGATGTTGCAGGTTATTCTGATGAGGATTAGGAGTCATGAAGATGAATACTTTTATCTATTTACTTATTTAAACTATTGTACTAGGCCTGTGGCCATGGAGTTGTAAAGACTATGTTTGTCTCTCGAATGGCTGTAATAATGACCTTTGTTTATGTGTACTTCATCTTAAACTGTGGATGCTAGCATTGAATCACAGGGATCCTTTTCCTTTATAAAGGAGGGATCTTACAGATGGTATCAGAGCACTGTGTTGCCTGTAGGATTATGACACTAGGATTGGAAACCACTAAGGAAAAATTTTCAACAACTTCCACACTTGTCTACTCTTCTCGTAAACTTTTCTAATCTTCTTTCTCATCTCTATTTGTAGATGAACTCCATCAACAAAGCCGTGAAGATGGGACCACTCATGACTATGACTTTGGAATGTGAGACAGAATTCCCCAAGGCTCTCAAGGACCTCATGGTTGCAATGGGAATACATGGTGCAGCTGTGTACAAAGGTTTTCCTGTGATGGATGAAGGAGTTGAGTACTGGTGGGTGCAACTTCACTTGTATAAAAACAAGAAAGACAACCACAAAGAATCAGGATTCTGCATGTTCACCAATTCAGTGGTGCACGCTACATTCTTTGATTCGGCAAGGGATGCAGCTTGGAAGACCATCAAAGAACTTGGTGATAGAGTCAAGTGCAGGATGCTCAACATCAAGAATGACCTAAAGGAAGAAAAGAAACATACCCAAGAGTTGGAGGCTACCAACCAAACTTTAAGGGGATTCATTATAGACTTAGTAATGGAGTCATGTGCTCAAGATAGACTGATTGCTTCTAGAAATATTGTGTTAGCCAACTTGGCAAGTGAGATAGGATTGTAAGCATACTTCGTTAGTTGGACCACCACACTTATCACCTTATTTTCCAAATGTTTCTTGAAATAAGTTGAACCTTGGATGTTTTTGTAATAGTTTCATGTATGCCATGACTTGTGTGTTTTTGATTTCCAAAGTTATGCATGTGATGTCTTGTCTTGTGACTTTGTCTTAAATTGTGATGATTCTAACTTTTTCTATCTTATAAATAGATTCCTAATGTTACCATCAGCACTGTTGAAGAGTTCCAGGGAACTCGTTTTGGCCCTCGTATTATTGAGCTCGCTAGTTTGCTCAATCTCCCTCTTCCTACCATCATGGTGCTTCCCCTCACCAAGTTTGAGAGGAAAGACCTTTGGGTCTTCAAGGTCAATCAGCCCGAACGCCAGACTAAGCCTACCACAGAGCCTATCATCTTCAAGCTCATGCACGATGACAAGGAGAGAGGCCTAGAGGTAGTCATGCAGGACTTGATTGGACGTCTGTTAGGGAGACACTCTCGACAGGATAGAGGTACTCACTTCCATGCCTTCGGTAGACGTGATGAGGATGGAGAGGCCATCGACTTCGAGGACACTTCGAGGGAGACAGCAGAGCCGATTCGTCTATACCTCTAGGACTTAGAGGTTCTTCTTAGGCACGTGGATACTGATAGGACCAACGTCATGCTCAGCAATGACGAACTCCAGGTGCATCTTCGTGAGAAGGACAGGCTCTTCGTGGAGCAAGATGAGATAGTCAAGGAGATGGAGGCAAAGTTCGAGAGTCAAGGCAGAAAGTTCAAGAGTCAAGAGAAGCGAGTCCAAGATAGGAACAAGAGGATTCGAGACATGACTGCAGAACTAGAGAACAAGGACTTAGAGCTCGAGCATCATCAGACTATGATTGAGAGGCTTCGTTCTCACAAGAGGGCTCTCAAAGCCAAAGTAGAGACCTTGACCACCAATGTCGAGGAATACAAGACCGCTATGGAGAATGCAGGTCTTAACTTTGTTGAGGAGGAGGTTGATGCCGAGGAGTAGTGTTGACTACTCATTTATTATTTATTTACCATGCTTTATTTGAGTCGCAATGATCATCCAACATGTGGATTTCTTGCAATTGGTGTGTTTACTTTGCAAACTTGTTATCTTGTTGTTGAACATTTATTATTGTGATGCATGCTTGGTGATTGTTTATGTGATGTATTGTGCATGAAAGGATCTATGTGTATCTCATTCTTATCTCTATTGAACAAACCACAGATGCCTCCCCGTCGTCCAATCCCAACCCCAACAACAACAACATCACCCCTGAGATGCAGCAAATGATGATAGATCAGACTCAGCTGATGCAGATGATGACTACGTTCATCCAGAACCAGAACAACAAAAACAACAACTACAACCCACCTGGTTTTGACATGCTTACCAGGTTCTTGAGATTGAGGCCAGCAAAGTTCTCAGGAACAACTGATCATATGGTGGCCAATGATTGGCTACGCTCTATGAAAAAGTACTTGGTAACAATTGGCTGTACTGATGAAGAGAAAGTCAGATTTGCAGCTCACTTGTTGGAAGGACCAGCAGCTACTTCGTGGGATAACTTCCAGATCACCACTCCCATAGCGGATGTGACATGGTCTATCTTCGAAGATGGTTTCCGTACTGCTCACATCTCATCCGGAGTGATGAGTTTGAAGAAGAAAGAGTTCCATAATCTGAAGCAGCGCCACCGCAGCGTGGCTGAATATATTGAGGAGTTCAACAATCTGGCGCGTTATGCACCGAATGAAGTTGACATTGATGCTAAGACGAAGGAAAAGTTCCTTGAAGGGTTGAATGATGAACTAAACCTACAGCTATCAGTGTCCTATGTTCCCACTTATCAGTCTCTTTGTGATAAGGCTGCTATTTTGGAGAACAAAATGAAGCAAGTTGAGAGTAGAAAGAGAAAGCACTCGGACAAGCACAGCTCGGGATCGTCTCACAAGCGTTCCCATTATGATGATAGTGGAAGCTCAGGGTCCCACAAGCATGGGAAATTCAACAAGCACCACAACCACAACCGTCATCATGACAACAAGCATCACCGTAGTCATGACAATGACAAGTACAAAAACCACAAGGGTGGATATAAGAGCCACCACAGTGGTAGTGGAAGTGGTAGTGGAAGCCAGCCTGTCAAGAAGGATATTAGTTAGGTTGAGTGTTTCAAGTGCAAGAAGATGGGGCATTATGCAAATGAATGCCCAGAAAATAAAGTTGAAGGACCCAACAAGCCCAACCCTTTTCAGAAGGGACAAGTGAACCACATCAATGTGGAGGAAATCTATGAGGAGCCTGATGCTGTTGCTGGTAAGTTCAAACTCAATTCTATTCCAGCACTTGTTCTTTTTGATACTGGAGCATCACATTCATTCATATCAAAAGCATTTGTTGATAGAAATGGGTTTCCAACTGAAAATTGGGTGTCCAATAAAAGTTAGTTCTCTAGGTGGAGATATGATAGTAAGTCTTGGATGCCGGGATCTAGTGATAGAGTTTGGAAAGCATAAGTTTCCAGTGAGTCTGATAATCCTAGATTCTCAAGGACTGGATGTGATATTGGGAATGGATTGGATGGCTAAGTATGAAGGAGTACTAGATTGTGCAAATCGTACTGTTGCAGTCACAACCCCGGAAAAGAAACGGATTAGATTCAAGTCTAACTTTGAATCAAAAGGGAGTAAGCTAAATTCTCTTAAGGGGGTTAGCATAAACAGTGTGCCTATTGTGAGTGAATATCCGGATGTGTTTCCGGAAGAATTGTCGGGAATGTCACCTGATAGAGATGTGGAGTTTCTTATTGATTTGCTACCAGGATCTGGACCAATAGCAAAGAGACCGTACAAGATGTCAGTTGACGAACTGAAAGAACTCAAGAAACAACTTGGAGAACAGTTGCAGAAAGGATTTATTCAACCAAGTTCTTCATCTTGGGGAGCACCATTGTTTGTGGAGAAGAAAGATAGAAGTCAAAGGTTATGCATAGATTACCGTTCACTCAATGAAGTGACTATCAAAAACAAATACCCTTTGCCCAGAATAAATGACTTGTTTGATCAGCTAGAAGGAGCTTGTGTGTTCTCAAAGATTGATCTACGATCAGGTTATTTCCAGCTCAAGATAAGAGAACAAGACATACCCAAGACTGCTTTCACCACAAGGTATGGATTGTATGAGTATACCGTGATGCCATTTGGTTTGACCAATGCACCAGCATACTTCATGAATATGATGAACAAGGTGTTCATGGAATTTCTTGATACGTTTGTTGTCGTTTTCATCAATGACATTTTGATCTACTCCAAGAGCAAAGAAGAACATAAAGGACATTTGTGCTTGATACTTGAGAAGCTTAGAGAGCATAAACTGTATGCCAAATTCAGCAAGTGTGAATTCTGGTTGAATGAAGTTGGGTTTCTTGGACACGTTGTGTCAGGAGATGGAGTAGCGGTTGATCCTGCCAAAGTTTTAGCTGTGACTGAATGGGAATCTCCCAAGTCAGTGAAAGAAGTTTGTAGTTTCCTTGGCTTAGCAGGTTACTACAGAAGGTTCATTGAGAATTTCTCAAAGGTGGCAAAACCTATGACAGAATTACTAAAGAAAGACAAGAAATTTGCTTGGTCTAAAGGTTGTGAACTCAACTTTCAAGAATTGAAGAAGAGACTTGTGACAGCACCAATCTTGTGTTTTCTCGATTTGGAAAAAGATTTCCAAGTATATTGTGATGCATCTCATTATGGTTTAGGTGCAGTACTTATGCAAGAAGGAAAAGTTGTAGCTTATGCCTCGAGACAACTCAAAACTCATGAAGTGAACTATCCTACTCATGATTTAGAGTTAGCCTCTGTTGTCCATGCACTCAAAACATGGAGACATTATCTTTTGGGAAAGAGATGTGAAGTGTTCACAGATCACAAGAGTTTGAAGTATATCTTCACCCAGAAAGAAATTAATATGAGACAAAGAAGATGGCTAGAACTCATCAAGGACTATGACCTGATTTTGCAATACCACCCCGGTAAAGCAAATGTTGTAGCGGGTGCGCTAAGCCGTAAAGTTTTTGTGAATGTCCTTACTAAGGGAGAATTGCCAGATGATTTGTGTGCTCAATTTAGAGATCTCGGATTGGAGATTGTGCCTGAAGGACATCTCATGTCTTTGGATGTTCAACCCAATTTGTTGGACAAGATCAAAGAAGCCTAGAAGACTGATAAGGAAATTGAAGAGATTAAGGAAATGATTGGCAAGGGAAAAGCCAAAGGATTCTATGAAGACGAACAGGGTACTTTATGGCATGGAAAACGTATCTGTGTTCCACAAGATCCGGAGCTTCGGAAACTGATTTTAAAAGAAGCACACAACTCACTGTATTCCATTCATCCGGGTAACACCAAAATGTACATGGATATGAAGGAAAGATTTTGGTGGAATAATCTCAAGAAGTACATTGCCGAACATATTGCTTTGTGTGATGTATGTAGTAGAGTGAAGGCGGGACACCAGAAACCATCAGGATTGCTTCAACCACTACCTATTCCTGATTGGAAGTGGGACAAGATTGGTATGGATTTCATTACCGGATTGCCAAGAACCCGGTCAGGATATGATTCTATTTGGGTAGTAGTGGTTCGCCTAACTAAAGTGGCTCATTTCATACCCGTGAAGACAACCTATACAAGTGCTAAGTTAGCCAAGATCTATATGAGTAGAATTGTATGTCTACATGGAGTACCCAAGAGTATTGTGTCAGATAGAGGAACCCAATTCACTTCTCATTTTTGGAGGCAATTACATGATTCATTGGGAACGAGGATGGAATTCAGCACCGCTTTTCATCCTCAGACGGATGGACAGACAGAAAGGACTAATCAGATTCTTAATGATATGTTGAGGGCATGTGCCCTAGAATATGGAGCCAGTTGGGATGAAAGTATGCCTTATGCGGAATTTTCTTATAACAACAGCTATCAAGCCAGTATTGAGATGTCACCATTTGAGTTTCTCTATGGGAGAAAATGTACCACCCCATTGCTATGGAATGGTGTGGGAGAAAGAAGTTTGTTCGGACCAGAACTTATAAAAGAAGCTGAAGAGAAAGTCAAGATGGTTAAGGACAGATTAAAGATAGCACAGTCCCGACAGAAAAGTTACGCAGATCCTAAGCGTAGAGAAGTCACCTATGAAGTTGGTGATAGAGCCTATCTTAGAGTATCACCACTTCATGGAGTGAAGAGGTTTGGTGTCAAAGGTAAATTGGCCCCAAGATATGTTGGGCCATTTAGGATTATGAGTCGTAAAGGAGAAGTTGCTTATGAGATTGAATTGCCAGAGTCTTTGTCAGCAGTTCATAATGTGTTCCATGTGAGTCAACTTAAGAAATGTCATCCAGAAATGGAAGAAACTTCATTGAAGGATACTATACCCTTGGAAGAGGTTCAATTGGAAAGTGATCTTACTTATGAAGAGAAACCTATCAAGATTCTTGAGACTGCAGAAAGAGTTACTCGGACCAAGGCTATTAAGTTCTGCCAAGTTCAATGGAACCATCATTCCGAAGAAGAAGCAACATGGGAAAGAGAAGATGATCTTCGGAAAGACCACCCTCACCTATTTGCTAGCCAATCCGAATCTCGAGGGCGAGATTCACCTTAAGGGGGTTAGATTTGTAACATCCCAAAAATCATGTTTCAAACTCATGCATATCATCCATGCATCCATGATCATTTAGGGTTTCATTTCAAATCATTTCAAAAACAAGAGCATATGTTGCTCATTATTTTATGTATGAACACTATAGTCTTTGGGCTACTTGCTATTCAGTAGTGTTTTGAATTCAAACATAAGTGGTTCAAAAGCTTGAATAAAGTTTCCACACAAAGTATGAAATAAAACCAAGATTATACCAAATATTATATCACATAATGGCTTGGTTTTATTCTAATTTTCAAATGACCCAAGTTGGGTTTTGTGAAGAGAAGAGTTTGACACTTATTTGAGTACAAAATTCATTGTACAAAAGTCCAGAGAAGATTTGAAATCAAACAGAGTTGAATTGGAGTTTGAAAATCCTTTTAGAAATTCAAACAGAAAAAGAAAAGGGAATAAGGAGAAAAAAATAAGCCAAACAGCTAAACAGGCCCAACCAGCCCTGTTTGACCCAACCTAGCCCAACTACCCCTCCCGCGAACTGTTTTCCTCTACCCGCAGACACACCCCCAGAGTCGCTGACGCATGGACCCCACCTCTCTTCTGCTTCTCTCACTGACAACACGGCCCGCGCAACGGTCTTCTTCTCCACCCCGGCGACGTGTTCTTCCCCAAATCACGCCGAGCGTTTCTGGTTTGATTCGCGTCGTCAATTCCCGTTGAATGCTGGAGTGATTCACGCCCCCGTCTCGCCTACTTAAACCCCCTCGGCCCCCTCTCCATTTTCCCCCAGACCCCGAGCACAGAGCGCCCCCAGGCTGCCCATAATCGCCCTTGCACCGCCGCAGACATAGCCCACTCCGGCGACCAATCCCGGTGAGCTCCGTGCGCCCCTTCCTCTCTGGTTCATGCAGACTGCTCCGCAACATCCTTGCGCTTCTTCTGATGTCTTTGGTTCATCCTATACTAATCCAGGTCGTCGACTCCATCAAGCACAGCAAGTTCCCGACGACGTCTCCAACTCCGGCGACAAAATTCGGTGACCCTCTTGTTCCCCTCTGGTTCTGAATCACGCGAGCTTGTTCGCCTGCGTCTAGCGCATCTGCTGACACTTCGTTTGGATCCTCGCGTCCCAGAGTGTCGCCTTCGACTCCGACAAAGAGCATCTGACGCCGCTAGCAACCCCGACGAGCTTGTGCTGCCGTGTCCGTGCGCCCCTTGTCAAGCCATCGCCACGTTGAGCTTCAGTACATCACTACGAGTCTGGTAAACACTTCCACTGACCCCAGCCCTCCCTGTAGCCACCGCGCCGCTGTAGACAGAGCCGCCGCCACCAGTCGTCGCCGCTAGCGCCTCCAGAGTGTGGTCGTTTGATCGCGCACCGTTGGATCCAGATCTGACGAGCTAGATAGATCACTTAAGCGAAGGGGTATGAATAGATTTGGCCGTGCAGTTTTAGTTAGATCTGACGGCTCACAGACACAATCCAGAGCGAACCGGTACTCACCAATCAGAACATGACGCATGACTAGGGTTTAGATTTAAAATCAGGATTTGAATCTATTAGATGTTTGATTTTGTTTTAATCATAACTTTTGATTCCCACGTCCAAATTTGATGAATTTTATATCAATGGAATTAGGAGAGAAAGCCCTTTCCAAACATGCAATGTGTTTAATGTTTTGTTTCTGTTAAAATGGTTTTATTTACAGAAACATGTGTAGGCCTATTTTGTGTATATAAATTATTTGAAAATTGTTTTAGTGTTCAAATAAAGTTTGTTTGGTAAGTTTTGAACTTGTTTATGAACCAGTACTGTACACTTGTCTTGTTGAGTTTAGAAAATCATCACATGTCATATTGCATGCATCCATATATATTTTTGATTGTATTTATTTTGTATGTGCTTTGTTGCTATGATTTTATATGTAGATTTTGGTGCCAATAGTGATTGTGATTGTGAGGAGTGTAACTACTCTCCAAACTACCTAGGCAAGTGGTTCTTCATGATTTTATCCCTATGTTTTTCTACTATGCATTCGAAATATTTTGCTAGTCTTGCATGGTTATATTTCGCTTATATGCTATGCTTGGGAAATCCTAGTAGTTATAGAATTGATAGAAATTTCTAAGTCAAGATGCTTATCTATGCCATGCTTAGCCTAGCTAGTAGAAACCAAGGGTGGTGAAACTATTCATGCTATGATAAAATATTTCTAAGTCTTTGGACTTGTGTTTTGCTTAATAAAACAACTAAGTGAATGAAACACCTGGGTGGAATGGAAGGAATGGTTTATGTTGAGTGGTTACACAAGACCCATTTCTATGGTTTACCTTGTGTATCACACTTGTGGAAAGCCACCCATGAACAAAGGGATTTGAGAGGCCAAATGTTAAGAAGCTTTTAGTGCAGCCACTTGGCAATATGGGCTCTGCCTGGATCATATAGGTTGCAATAACTTAGCCATTTGGACAGTTGGTGGTAGTGGGATGATAGGTTGGAGCGCGTCCATTTGGTCTAAGGGAAGGCTTCTGAAAGGTCCTTTCTTGGTGAAAATCAAGGCTTGTGGGGAAAGTGCACAACCTCTGCAGATGGAAGAATCTAAGTACTTAGCCAAGTCCATGGTAATGGACAACTTGAGCATCAAGACATGGAAGCTATCAAGAATCTCCTCATCCCAATTTCTAAGTAAAATTTGTGGGTGAACAAGGGTGAAGGACCCCAATGTCTATTGGTGGTTCCTTGGGAAAAGTTTTTGACAAAGAAAAACTTAGTGTTTTCAACTAATAGGCAAAAACTATTTTTGAGAAAAGCAAGCCTAAGCTACACTTAGCCAAAAAGCATATAGTAATTAGTCCACCAATATTCTACTAAGGTATCACTTTCCAATACTATTCCTTTGTATTGACCCACTGTGGCTATAACTTGTGATGTTGCAGGTTATTCTGATGAAGATTAGGAGTCATGAGTCTACACTCAACATGTTTTCCTGTGCCACATGAAGATGAAGACTTTTATCTATTTACTTATTTAAACTCTTGTACTAGGCCTATGGCCATGGAGTTGTAAAGACTATTTTTGTCTCTCGAATGGCTGTTGTAGAGGGAGTGTCCCAACCTTTATTAACATAAGGTGGTGTCCCCTGTGTTTACAATGCTAGTCCCTGGATCAATAGCTAGCATCCACAGTTAAGATGTAATATCAAGAAACAAAGGTCATAATATAACTTTATAACCAGGAATAACAAAATTTTATTACATCTTACATAGCTCATTTGGGCTATTACATTACATTGCAGCGGAATAACTATAGTCATCGGTCCTTCATCTTCAAGAGCCACAGGCAGATGTTGGTTGTAGACTTTGTAATCCTAATCAATCAATCTTCACTAAAATCAATCAAATCTGCAACATTACAAGTTATAGCCACCAGGGTCAATACATTTGAATTGTATTGGCAAGTTTCACTACTATGTGAAATATATGTGGATACTAACACTATATGCATATTTGGCTAAGTAGAGTTTTAGGCTTATTTGCATAAAGCAAAATTTATCCTATCTTTTCAAAATGGTCTTGGTCCTTTGTCAAATCTCCTTTTCCAAGTTCCTTGAACTCCTTGGTAGAAACTCGAGTGTTCAAGTCCTTGTCAAAATTCCCTTGAGCTACTTGGTAACCCCAAGTGCAATAAGTTTTATCAAAATCTCATGAGTTCCTTGGTAACCCCAAGTGTTCATGTTTTTAACAAAATCTCTTGGGTTCCTTGGTAACCCCAAGTACATCAAGTTTTGTCAAAGTCTCTTGAGCTCCTTGGTAACCCCAAGTGCAATAAGTTCTTAAAAGTTTTCTTTTAGAAATTAGAATGTCGAGATCTCCCATAGCTTCAAACTTTAGTTGCTCAGTATTGTCCATAACCGGGGACACGGCTAAGTACTTAGATTTTATTATCTTCTGCAGAAGGAGTACACTTTACCCACATGTCACAATCCCATCCTTTTGCCACTAGTGGCCACTGGATTAGCACTCACCAAGATGGAGTACTGGCAGATTGAGAATGTGACGAAGTCTTTCCAAAGGGTCCTCCCATACACCATTGCTAGCTTGTCTTCAGCACCCATGAAGCATTCCAGATCCCCATGTCCAGTAAACTGAAGACAATGCATGGGTCTTCCCAATGTAGTTGACTAAGCCAGAGCCATAATAGCATGTGGTTGCACACGAAAGCCACAATTGGAGAAACATGTTCAATCTCTAAGTTTCCTGGGTGGTTTCCTTTGGAGCACAACACAAAGAGATTGCCATAGACAGGGTTCCTTTTGTTGCCACCTTCTCCAATACTCAAAGTATCCTTGGCCACCCAGGTGGTTCATTGAGTCCTTGTTTTATTATATAAAACACAAGTCCTTTTCTCAACTTCATAAAATCTCAACATGTATCTCTTTTCAAAATATATATAGCATGGCTAAGCATGTAACAACTACATTGTTTTATCTAAGGAATGTATAGGGAATCCTATTAGGATTTTAACATAGCATAAGTATAAAATATCTTTTCATGCATGTTTCAAAATCCACTAAGTATAATGAAAATAGTAGGACTTTAGATGATAGTGTCACTTGCCTTTTTGGAAGGGAATGGTGGTTCACTCCTTGATCTTGCTAGTCTCACACTTTGCTAATTTCACTACAATCAATCAAGCAAACACCAAAATCAACTAGCATTCCAAACCAATAATCAATCAAACAATTTCACACACATATAACTGTTGGAGATATGCCCTAGAGGCAATAATCAATGTAGTTATTATTATATCTTTGTGTTTATGACAAATGTTTACATTCATGCTATAATAGTATTAACAGGGAAACATTAATACTTGTGTGATTTGTAAACTTAGTTTGAAGTCCCTAGTATAGCCTCTATACTTCACTAGCTTGTTGGTTGATAAATGATTGTGGTTTCCCTATCATGAACATTGAGATGTTATCAACAACAAGATCATATCGTTAGGAGAATGATATGGTGGACATACTCCTATAGATAAGCATAGCATAAAGATCAAGTCATTTCAATAGTTCAATTGCTATATGCTTTCTGATACATAGTAACCTAATTCCTTCGACCATGAGATCATGAATATCACCTTTACCGGATGGATGCTTTGATGACATCAAACACCACACCGTAACTGGGTGGCTATAAAGGTGGCATTGAGTGTTCGGAAAGTATTGGTTGAGACACATGGATCAAGAGTGGGATTTGTCCATCCATATGACGGATAGATATACTCTGGGCCCTCTCGGTGAAATGTCATCCAATTAGCTTGCAAGCATGTGACTGGCTCACAAGGGATCACATATCACGGGAACGAGAAAAGAGTACTTATCAGTAACGAGGTTGAACTAGGTATGCAGAGATACCGACGATCATAACCTCGGATAAGTAACATATCGTGAGACAAAGGGAAATTGGTATCGTATGTAAGTGGTTCATTCGATCGCAAAGTAATCGTAGAAATATGTGGGAGCCATATGAATTTCCAGATTCATCTATTGGTTATTGTTCGGAGAAGTGTCTCGATCATGTCCGCATAATTCACGAACCGTAGGGAGACACACTTAAGGATTCGACGTTGTTTTAAGTAGTTATGGTATTATGAGAAAGAGACTGAATGTTGTTCGGAGTCTCGGATGGGATCCGGGATATCACGAGGTGATCCGGAATGGTCCGGAGAATAAGATTCATATAAGGAAAGTCCCGTTTCGGAGTTCGGGAATGATTCCGGTGATTTCATCGGGAATGTTCTAGAAGGTTCCGGAATGTCCGGCACTCCGGGGGGGAAGGGGTACATGAATGTGTCATTACATATTGGAATGATTGCATCATGTACTAAGTGTTCTTGCTGTTCCAAATAAAGGATTAAATTGAATCCTAAAACAGAAAAGTCAAATGGCCAGTTTGAAAGTCAAACGGCTAAAACAAGAAACTGTGGGAAACAAGCAAGAGGAGGCAAAAACCGACTTGGGGGAGGAGTCCCTCCTCTCCAAGCCGGCGGCCCACCTAGGCCGAGTTGGGGAGGGACTCCCCTCCCTCCCCTGGCGCGCCGGCCTCTCCACCTATAAAAGGAGGGGCAGGGCCTCCTCCTCTAGACACACAAGTTTCTACCTCTAATCTCCGGTTTAGAGCCGTTTTGGTTTAGAGCTTCTAATTGCTTTAGCCTGCGGTTTAGAGCCTTCTAATTGGTGTGTCTAATCTCTAGACCACTAATAGCCCTCTCTCATAATCCACCATACTCGCTCCGGCTTAAGGCGAAGCCTTGCGGGATCTCCCCTCTACTTCCGGTACCACGCCGTTGTGCTGCCGGAATCGCGAGGAGAGTGCTACAACCTCCGCTGCCTGCTGGAACAAGGGAGAGGAAGGTCTTCATCGAGTACCGAACGTGTGACCGACTGCGGGAGCGCTGCCGGAACGCAGCGCCGGAAGGATCGTCTACACGATCTTGAGATCGGGAAGAGTACGACTACATCACCCACGAGAATCCGCTCTCGTTAAACGCTTTGGAGTCTTCGAGGGTAAGTTATTCCATCGACTCGTTGCTACAATCTAGTAGATAGATCTTGGCTTGTTTGTTTGTATGCGATAGAAAAATTTTGTTTTCCATGCTACGAACCCCTACAGTGGTATCAGAGCCGTGTCTATATGTAGATCTGTTGCACGAGTAAAACACAATGGTCATTGTGGGCGTTGATGCTTTTATTGTCGATTAATTCTTGTGTACTTTGCATCTTGCGGTATGTTGGGATGAAGCGGCCCGGGCTAACCTTACATGACATCGTTCATGAGACTTGCTCCACGCTTGACATGCAACTTGTATTGCATAAGTGGCTTTGCGGGTGCCTGTTTCTCCTAGCATAGTTAAGATCCAATGTACAACGGGTGATCAACAATGCTAGTATCAATGTTGTGGTTCTTGTTCGTAAGTTAGAACGACACTTATTGAAAGCCCCAAACCACGTAAAATATGCAAAGAAAGTAGAGGCGTCTAACTTTGTTTTGCAGGGGTGTACAGTGATGTGATATGGCCATGATTGTGATTATATTTGATGTATGCAATGTTCCTTATTGTAAGTTGGCAACCGGCAGGAGCCATATGGTTGTCTTTAGTTTATGTTAAGACCCGCGTGTCTATTCAAAGTAGTTGTAATAGTTGAAGCCGGTGGACGACAACCATGGAGAAGCGTCATTGACCTTGATGCAATGCCGGTGATGATGAAGATCATGTTCGTGCTTGAAGATGGAGATCGGAAGCACAAAGAAGAAAGGCCATATCATATCACATATATATTGAATTGCATGTGATGTTAATCCTTTATGCATCTTGTATTGCTTAGTAGACGACGGTAGCATTATAAGATGATCCCTCATGCACATCAATTTCAAGTCATAAAGTGTTCACCCTTAGTTAGCACCGTTGCTAAAGCTTGTTGTTTCGAAGCACCACGTGATGATCGGGTGTGTTAGATTCTGCAAGTGTATACAACGTGAGCAAGCCAGATTTGCTCATGCAGAAACTAAGGATTGATCTTGACGAGCCTGGCATGTACAGACATGGTCTCGGAACACGGATCACCGAAAGGTAAAGCATGAATCATATAGTAGATATGATGAACATGTCGATTGTTCGCCATTGAAGCTATATCAACTCTCGTGATGATCGGTGTTGGTATGGTGGATTTGGTTCGTGTGATCACTAAAACAATGTGAGGGATATTGTTTTGAGTGGGAGTTCACCTAGTTTAATTTCATTAATTAATTTGAACTCAATTTGTCATAAACTTAGTCTAAACTATTGCAAATATGTTGTAGATCAATGGCAGCCCCTACCATCAATTTTAATGCGTTCCTAGAGAAAGAAAAGTTGAAAAACAATGGAAGCAACTTCGCGGATTGGTTCCGCAATTTGAGGATTGTCCTCACAGCTGGTAATTTGACCTATGTGCTGGATGCACCGCTGGGTGACCCACCTGCAGATGATGCTCCCGATGAAGTAAAGAATGTTTACCTCGCTCGGAAGAATCAGTACTCCATAGTTCAGTGTGCTATCTTGTATGGTTTGGAATCGGAGCTTCAGAAAAGGTTTGAGGATTCAGACCCATATGATATTGTCGAGGATCTCAAATTGATTTTTGAGACTCATGCGGCAATTGAAAGTTATGAAGCTTCTGAAAAGTTCTTTAACTTCAAGATGGAAGAGGGCAGCTCCGTCAGTGAGCATGTGCTTAAGATGTCTGGGCACGCAAACAAACTTCAAAGCTTGGGTATTGTGATTCCTAATGCTTTGGGGATTTACCGTGTCCTCCAATCACTACCACCAAGTTACAAGAACTTTGTGATGAACTACAACATGCAGAACATGAACAAGACGTTGCCAGAACTCTTTGCCATGTTGAAATCTACAGAAGTGGAGATCAAGAAAGAGCACCAAGTGTTCTTGGTCAATAAGACCACCAAATTCAAGAAAAACAAGTCTAAGCAAAAGGGACACTTCAAGAAGGGTGGTAAGAAAGTTACCACGCCGGCGAAGAAGACCAAGGCTGGACCCAAGCCTGATACTGAGTGCTTTTACTGCAAGGGAGAAGGTCACTGGAAGCGGAATTGCCCAAAGTACTTGGCGGATTTGAAGAACGGCAACATCAAGAAGAAAGGTATATCTGATATACATGTTATTGATGTGTATCTCACTAGTACTCGTAGTAGTGCCTGGGTATTTGATACTGGTTCGGTTGCTCATATTTGTAACTCGAAGCAGGTGCTGCAGAATAAACGGAAGCTAGCGAAGAACGAGGTGACGATGCGCGTGGGAAACGGATCAAAGGTTGATGTGATCCCGGTCGGCACGCTACCCCTTCATCTACCATCGGGATTAGTTTTATACTTAAATAATTGTTATTTGGTGCCTGCGTTGAGCATGAACATTATATCGGGATCTTGTTTATTGCGAGACGGTTACTTGTTTAAGTCCGAGAATAATGGTTGTTTGATTTATATGAGTAATATGTTTTACGCACATGCACCTTTGATAGATGGTCTATTCTTATTGAATCTCGATAGTGGAAATACACATATCAACAACATTGAGGCTAAACGTTTGAAATCAAGCGATAATTCGACCTATATGTGGCACTGTTGTCTTGGTCACATTGGAGTGAAGCGTATGAAGAAACTCCATTCCGATGGACTTCTTGAATCACTTGATTTTGAATCACTTGATAGATGCGAAGCATGTCTGATGGGAAAAATGACTAAGACTCCATTTTCTGGTATGATGGAGCGAGCTACGGACTTATTGGAAATCATACATACCGATGTGTGTGGTCCAATGAGTGTAGCATCGCACGGTGGTTATCGTTATGTTCTTACCTTCACGGATGATTTGAGTAGATATGGGTATATCTATTTCATGAAACATAAGTCCGAAACTTTCGAGAAGTTTAAGGAGTTTCAAAGTGAGGTAGAGAATCAACGTAACAAGAAGATTAAATTTCTACGTTCTGATCGTGGAGGTGAATATCTAAGTTACGAGTTTGGCGAGCATTTGAAGAAATGCGGAATACTTTCACAATTGACACCGCCGGGAACACCACAGCGTAATGGTGTGTCCGAACGTCGTAATCGAACTCTCTTAGATATGGTTCGTTCTATGATGTCACTTACAGATTTACCGCTATCATTTTGGGGTTATGCATTAGAAACAGCCGCATTCACTTTAAATAGGGCACCGTCTAAATCCGTTGAAACGACACCGTATGAATTATGGTTTGGGAAGAAACCTAAATTGTCGTTCCTTAAAGTTTGGGGATGCGAAGCCTATGTAAAGAAGTTACAGCCGGACAAGCTTGAACCCAAAGCGGAAAAATGCGTCTTCATAGGATACCCGAAGGAAACTATTGGGTATACCTTCTATCATAGATCCGAAGGCAAAATCTTCGTTGCCAAGAATGGATCCTTTCTAGAGAAGGAATTTCTCTCGAAAGAAGTGACTGGAAGGAAAGTAGAACTCGACGAGGTTGTCGAACCTTCTCTCAAAATTGCGAGTAGCGCAGCACCAGAAGAAATTCCTGTGGTGCCTGCACCAATTAGAGAGGGAGCTAATGATGGTGATCATGAAACTTCGGTTGAAGTTACTACAGAGCCTCGGAGGTCAATGAGAACTCGTACCACTCCAGATTGGTATGATGCCGTTATGAATGTCATGTTGGTGGACAACACTGATGACCCTGAGACATATGAGGAAGCGATGATGAGCCCAGATTCCAATAAATGGCAAGAAGCCATGAAATCCGAGATTGGATCCATGTACGAAAACCATGTATGGACTTTGGTGGACTTACCGGATGGCCGGAAGGCTGTCGAGAACAAATGGATTTTCAAGAAGAAAACAGATGCTGATGGTAATGTTACTGTCTATAAAGCTCGACTTGTCGCAAAAGGGTTTCGACAAATTCAAGGAGTTGACTACGATGAGACTTTCTCACCAGTAGCGAAGCTAAAGTCTGTGAGGATTATGTTAGCATTCGCTGCATATTATGATTATGAGATATGGCAGATGGATGTCAAAACAGCATTCCTCAATGGAGATATTGATGAAGAGTTGTATATGATGCAACCCAAAGGTTTTGTCGATCCTAAAGATGCTAACAAGGTATGCAAACTTCAACGGTCCATCTATGGATTGAAGCAAGCATCCCGAAGTTGGAATCAACGTTTTGATAAGGTAATCAAAAGTTTTGGTTTTATACAAACTTATGGAGAAGCTTGTATTTACAAGAAAGTGAGTGGGAGCTCTGTAGCATTCTTAATACTATATGTGGATGACATATTGTTGATTGGGAATGATGTAGACCTTCTTAATAGTGTCAAAGAATATTTGAATAATAGTTTTTCAATGAAGGATCTTGGCGAAGCAGCTTACATATTAGGCATAAAGATTTATAGAGATAGATCGAAACGCCAAATATCATTGTCACAGAGTACATATTTGGACAAAGTTCTAAAGAGGTTTGGAATGGAAGAAAGCAAGAAAGGGTTCTTGCCCATGTTGCCCAATACGACCTTGAGTAAAACTCAAAGTCCGACATCGGCAGAAGATAGAGAAAGGATGAGTAAGACTCCCTATGCCTCAGCCATAGGATCTCTAATGTATGCCATGCTGTGTACTAGACCCGACATTGCATATGCTGTTAGTTTAACTAGCAGATATCAAAGTGATCCAGGAGTGGATCATTGGACAGCGGTCAAAAACATCCTTAAGTACTTGAGAAGAACTAAGGATATGGTTCTTTCTTATGGAGGTGATGAACAGCTCGTTGTTAACGGTTACACCGATGCTAGTTGGAACACTGATCCGGATGATTCTAAATCACAATCTGGATACGTATTTATTTTGAATGGTGCAGCAGTTAGCTGGAGGAGTGCAAAGCAAAGCGTTGTGGCGAGATCTTCAACTGAATCGGAATACATGGCTGCTTCAGAGGCTTCACAAGAAGCGATATGGATGAAAGAGTTCATTACAGAGCTGGGTGTGGTTCCTAATGCGCTGGACCCAATGTCTGTCTACTGTGATAACATGGGCGCCATAGCCAATGCGCAAGAACCAAGGTCACACAAGAAGCTGAAGCATATCAAGCTACGTTTTCACGCTATTCGAGAACATATCCAGGATGGGGATATAAAGATTTGCAAAGTACACACATATCTGAATGTGGCGGATCCGTTGACTAAACCTCTCCCGAGGGCAAAACATGACCAACACCAAACTGCCATGGGTGTTCGGTATATTACCATGTAATCTAGATTAGATGACTCTAGTGCAAGTGGGAGACTGTTGGAGATATGCCCTAGAGGCAATAATAAATGTAGTTATTATTATATCTTTGTGTTTATGACAAATGTTTACATTCATGCTATAATAGTATTAACAGGGAAACATTAATACTTGTGTGATTTGTAAACTTAGTTTGAAGTCCCTAGTATAGCCTCTATACTTCACTAGCTTGTTGGTTGATAAATGATTGTGGTTTCCCTATCATGAACATTGAGATGTTATCAACAACAAGATCATATCGTTAGGAGAATGATATGGTGGACATACTCCTATAGATAAGCATAGCATAAAGATCAAGTCATTTCAATAGTTCAATTGCTATATGCTTTCTGATACATAGTAACCTAATTCCTTCGACCATGAGATCATGAATATCACCTTTACCGGATGGATGCTTTGATGACATCAAACACCACACCGTAACTGGGTGGCTATAAAGGTGGCATTGAGTGTTCAGAAAGTATTGGTTGAGACACATGGATCAAGAGTGGGATTTGTCCATCCATATGACGGATAGATATACTCTGGGCCCTCTCGGTGAAATGTCATCCAATTAGCTTGCAAGCATGTGACTGGCTCACAAGGGATCACATATCACGGGATCGAGAAAATAGTACTTATCAGTAACGAGGTTGAACTAGGTATGCAGAGATACCGACGATCATGACCTCGGATAAGTAACATATCGTGAGACAAAGGGAAATTGGTATCGTATGTAAGTGGTTCATTCGATCGCAAAGTAATCGTAGAAATATGTGGGAGCCATATGAATTTCCAGATTCCTCTATTGGTTATTGTTCGGAGAAGTGTCTCGATCATGTCCGCATAATTCACGAACCGTAGGGAGACACACTTAAGGATTCGACGTTGTTTTAAGTAGTTATGGTATTATGAGAAAGAGACCGAATGTTGTTCGGAGTCTCGGATGGGATCCGGGATATCACGAGGTCATCCGGAATGGTCCGGAGAATAAGATTCATATAAGGAAAGTCCCGTTTCGGAGTTCGGGAATGATTCCGATGATTTCATCGGGAATGTTCTAGAAGGTTCCGGAATGTCTGGCACTCCGGGGGGGAAGGGGTACATGAATGTGTCATTACATATTGGAATGATTGCATCATGTACTAAGTGTTCTTGCTGTTCCAAATAAAGGATTAAATTGAATCCTAAAACAGAAAAGTCAAATGGCCAGTTTGAAAGTCAAACGGCTAAAACAAGAAACTGTGGGAAACAAGCAAGAGGAGGCAAAAACCGACTTGGGGGAGGAGTCCCTCCTCTCCAAGCCGGCGGCCCACCTAGGCCGAGTTGGGGAGGGACTCCCCTCCCTCCCCTGGCGCGCCAGCCCCTCCACCTATAAAAGGAGGGGCAGGGCCTCCTCCTCTAGACACACAAGTTTCTACCTCTAATCTCCGGTTTAGAGCCGTTTTGGTTTAGAGCTTCTAATTGCTTTAGCCTGCGGTTTAGAGCCTTCTAATTGGTGTGTCTAATCTCTAGACCACTAATAGCCCTCTCTCATAATCCACCATACTCGCTCCGGCTTAAGGCGAAGCCCTGCGGGATCTCCCCTCTACTTCCGGTACCACGTCGTTGTGCTGCCGGAATCGCGAGGAGAGTGCTACAACCTCCGCTGCCTGCTGGAACAAGGGAGAGGAAGGTCTTCGTCGAGTACCGAACGTGTGACCGACTGCGGGAGCGCTGCCGGAACGCAGCGCCGGAAGGATCGTCTACACGATCTTGAGATCGGGAAGAGTACGACTACATCACCCACGAGAATCCGCTCTCGTTAAACGCTTTGGAATCTTCGAGGGTAAGTTATTCCATCGACTCGTTGCTACAATCTAGTAGATAGATCTTGGCTTGTTTTTTTGTATGCGATAGAAAATTTTTGTTTTCCATGCTACGAACCCCTACAATAACAATGGGAACTAAGATCTAAGTCATGCATGTGAGCATGCAAGAGGTGGTTCTATTTGCAAAGGTGGTCTACACTAGGCTTCTAACTTTGTAAGGTCCAAAGTGGTCATTCACCAAAATGGCAAAGTCATTTGAAAAAGGGTTTTATCCAAAATCCACTTTCAATTCCATTCATCATTTTATGTGGTGAAAAATATTTTTTTAAAGCAAAACTTTATGTTTTTCACTAAATGAGTTGCCATTGTAAAACTTGGTGTTTTGGGTCAGTAGGTTTGGTCCAAAGCATTTTCCCAAAGTTTTCTTTACAAAAACATTTTTATAATAAAATCATTAATTTTATTTGGCTAGAAAATGCCTAAGTCAAATAATCCAACCTAAATTTTACCAAAATCATTTTCAACACCAAGGGTTGGTTCCTAGGGTCAGTAGGTTCACAACAAACCATTTTGCCAAGGTTTCAAACTTAAAAACATTTTTGAATCATTTTTCTATTCTAAACAAGCATACAAATGTTTCTGAAAAATCAACCAATCTAACAGATACTATTTGCTAAACCAAAGGCATGGTTGTCTAGGGCTTGTTCCACTGATTCCAACGGTATCAAATTTGTAAATTTTGGACGTGTGGATCGAAAGTTACAAAGGTTTGAAATTGCAACTTAAATCTGATTTCCATATTCTGTTTTAAACAGACCTGGCCACGCGTCGCAATCTCATTGGACGGTACCGGTTCGGTCGGATTGGTAACGCGGTGCGTTGGATCTAAGCATATCGTGCGGTTCAGAAAACGTACCCCTTCGCGGCTTAAGTGATCTATCGCAAGCGTCGGATCGAGATCCTACGGTGCTAGCGTGCTCGACCATTTGCGAGCGGCGCCGGTGGTGGCTAGCGGCGGCGACGGTCAGATAGTGGTGGCGCTGGCGAAACAGGAAGCGAGAGAGGGAGGGAGTAAGCTCACCGAGATCGCAGGAGGCTGGGGAGGTTCGTCGTGTGGTCGTCGGGGCAAGGGGCGCACGAGGGCAGGAGGAATTCCTCGCCGGAGTTCGCTCTGGCGATGGTTGGCTCTGGTCGAGGTCGAAGACGATGCTACGGGTCACGAGAAGGCAAACCAGAAGCATGGTTAGACGCAGGGGATCACGGAGATGCTCTGTGCGTGAACGAGAAGAAGAGGGGCGGCCGAAATCTACCTGTGGGGCTTGTCGGAGTTGGAGCGGACGGCGGCGTCGTTCAGAGCTTGTTGCAGACGTTGCTCTGGGGCGCCCGCGGTAGTACGAAGGGCACAGGTGGATGCGCCTGGAAGTGGGGAAGGTGTTCATGTGCTCGGGGAGGCAGGAGGTGGTGTGGCTTGGCCGGAATCGAAGGTGGAAGGTGGTCAGAGACAGGGGGTTGTCGCAAGCAATGCGAGTAGCCTGGTGGCGATGTGGCGTTCGCGTTTGAGGAAAAAGACAGAGGGAGGAGGGGTGCTTATGTACGCATGGTCGGGGCAAGATTAACGCAGCCATTATTCGTGAATTGAACGCGCGGTTGAATGACAGAGAACGGCAGCGCGGTTTGGGGGAGAAGGGGTCGCGCGGGTGAAGAGGATGAACAGGGAGGTGGGGTCCAGTCGTCAGTGGGGGTGCGAGGAAGAAAGGAGGTCCACCGGTCAGTCTCTGCGTGGGTTTAAAATCGAGTGTGAAACGTTTTTCTCCGGGGAGGAAAAGCTGGGCTGGTTCTGGGCCTTGTGGGCTTGGCCGGCTGGGCTGGTCCAAACTCTATTTTTTTCTCTCTGCTGGCTTTTTCTTTTTCTATTTTCCAATTCTGTTTTGAATTTCAAACAACCCAATGATATTCAAATCAATTCAAACAAACACCAGTCTTTGCAACTTTGGATTTGGTTCTGTTTTGTCACATAAACCAGAATTCCAAAACCAAAATAAATTTTTTATTTTAGGTCCATTATTAATTAAATAAATAGACCATTGTTATTAAATCAAAATATAATTTGATGTTTATTTTAAAACTCCCTTTTGAAATCTAATTATTTTCAAAACCAAATCAGTAGGTTTTATTTGGGAATATAAAATAATTGGAAAACTTATTTTTAAGTAAATAAACAAATTTTGTTATTTTGGTAATAGTAAGACCTTTATTAATAAAACTTGGATATTAAAACCTTATTAATTTATTATTATTTTTTTAAAATAAACCTTTACTATTTTTAAATCAAAACAAAACATTTTACTTCAAAGGCTTGGCCAAGATTTAATTTGGCTTTATAAAATAATCCTTATTTATAAACTTCTATTTCTTTTGAAAACCAAAACCTTTTATTTAAAGAACCAAAATAGTAACTTTAAATCTTTTGAAGTTTCTTGTTTATTTAACTTTTCAAATCCCTTTGGGATTTTATTTGATCCAAATAGGTTTTGAAAGTTTCCAAATGGATTCAAAAAGTTTCTTCTGGCCCTGAAAATCAAACTAAGTTTTATTTTATTCATTTATTTTCACATTACAAGATTTGGAAAATCTTGGGATGTGACAGGCTACCACCCTTAAAATAAATCTCGTCCCGAGATTTGGGAAGGCTGGGTTTACATGTAGGCTCAAAACAACTAGGGTACTACCACCCTTAAAAATTTTCAAACAAAAAGTACATATTGTCCTTCTTGGGATCCTGGAAAAACTTCTCTAAGCAACATTTGCATTGTGCTCTTTGTTTCCATACTTGACTCATGGGCCAAGATTGAGTTTCTCCATAGGTTTGTTCAACTTGTTTCTTCATCTTTTTTGGACAGTTGCTTGCATAATGTCCTGGGTTCTTGCAATTGAAACAGTGGATGTCCTTGAGTTCTTTACATGGCTCTTGTGGACAAGTTGCTACATAATGGCCTAGCTCTTTGCAGTTGTTGCACATTACCTGGCCAATCTCTTTATTCTTTGGGTTCTCCGGGCATTCACCAGAATAGTGTCCCATTTCCTTACATTTATAACATTGCACATGGCTTTTGTCTATCTTTTGCTTCTTGGTTTTCTTTGATCCTTTGAATTGGGTTGTCTTGTTTGGAGGTATAAGTGGTCATTTTCCTTTGCCATCAACATTCTTGGCATACTTGGATCCTTCTTGTTTCCTTTGTTCAACAATGGCATAGATGGGGCATTGGATAGGAACATGATTGTTTCCTTCACACAAATAACAAGTGGCTTGAGAGGTGGGACATTGTCCAACAGGATGTTCCTCTTCACAGGGGGCATTGATCTCCATGTTCCTTGTAAGTATGATCCTTGTCTCCACAAATAATGCAAGCTGGGGCTCCATCTAGAATAATATTTCTGTCATCCTTGTTGTCATAGACTCTTTTGGGATAGTTTTCTTCCATTTTGATCATTTGATCAGTCACCTTAAGCATCAATTGGCCTTGAGTTTCCAAAAATCCTTGTAGCTTTGGATCTTCTCCACTAGAGTTGGCTATGAATTGAGCTGTCACTTGGTTCAACTGGTTATGGGTTGCTATGAGCTCTTTCACGCTGTCCTCTTGGTTGGTGTTGGTGTCATCAACCTTGATGTTGGTGTCTCTTGGAGTAGTCATCTGTTTGGGTTGAATGGAGATTAGAATAGGCAAGATATTTCTAAGGAAATATTTCTAGTCACACATAGCACATTTCACACAAGCAATGTGCATGCAATCACAAACCAATCATTTCACTCAAAAAACAAAGTTCAACACACACATAGGCAACAAAATATTTTTGTTACACCACATAAGTTGGTGGGTTTCAGCTTAACTATAGTATGGTGGTCCCTCTATAGGGTTCACTTGTGATCTTTCCAATCTTCTTGATTCTTCTTGTATGAGATCATGGTTTCCTTGAGAAAAACTACTGGTTACAATAACTTCCAGTGTTGTGGGCTCCTTCTAACTTTTGCATTCCCTCAGTCTCTAAATCTTGAGCAGGTGTTCTTTGTCTCACTTGTAGTCCTTAGTGTCATCCAAGTTGGAAGTCCTTGGTGAACATGCTGAAGATGTTGAAGTCATTAGAGTTGAAGAAGTTGAAGTCATTAGAGTTGAAAGTGTTGAAGAAGTCCTTTGCATATGGTGTGGTCTTTGGCCATGGGTAGGTTTTTCCATCAAGTTTGAAATAGATGAGATGTGGAGTTGAAACCAAAATGGTTAAGGAAAGGGTTTACAAGTATGTTTGTAAATGAGTTTTTGGAACAAAATACAACTCCTATTTTTCTAAGGGTTTTTGTCCAGTCCTAGGGTTTACAAATCCTACAGGCAACACAATCTTCTGATACCATCTGTAGAGGGAGTGTCCCAACCTTTATTAACATAAGGTGGTGTCCCCTGTGTTTACAATGCTAGTCCCTGGATCAATAGCTAGCATCCACAGTTAAGATGTAATATCAAGAAACAAAGGTCATAATATAATTTTATAACCAGGAATAACAAAATTTTATTACATCTTACATAGCTCATTTGGGCTATTACATTACATTGCAGCGAAATAACTATAGTCATGGGTCCTTCATCTTCAAGAGCCACAGACAGATGTTGGTTGTAGACTTTGTAATCCTAATCAATCAATCTTCACTAAAATCAATCAAACCTGCAACATTACAAGTTACAGCCACCAGGGTCAATACATTTGAATTGTATTGGCAAGTTTCACTACTATGTGAAATATATGTGGATACTAACACTATATGCATATTTGGCTAAGTAGAGTTTTAGGCTTATTTGCATAAAGCAAAATTTATCCTATCTTTTCAAAATGGTCTTGGTCCTTTGTCAAATCTCCTTTTCCAAGTTCCTTGAACTCCTTGGTAGAAACTCGAGTGTTCAAGTCCTTGTCAAAATTCCCTTGAGCTACTTGGTAACCCCAAGTGCAATAAGTTTTATCAAAATCTCATGAGTTCCTTGGTAACCCCAAGTGTTCATGTTTTTAACAAAATCTCTTGGGTTCCTTGGTAACCCCAAGTACATCAAGTTTTGTCAAAGTCTCTTGAGCTCCTTGGTAACCCCAAGTGCAATAAGTTCTTAAAAGTTTTCTTTTAGAAATTAGAATGTCGAGATCTCCCATAGCTTCAAACTTTAGTTGCTCAGTATTGTCCATAACCGGGGACACGGCTAAGTACTTAGATTTTATTATCTTCTGCAGAAGGAGTACACTTTACCCACATGTCACAATCCCATCCTTTTGCTACCAGTGGCCACTGGATTAGCACTCACCAAGATGGAGTACTGGCAGATTGAGAATGTGACGAAGTCTTTCCAAAGGGTCCTCCCATACACCATTGCTAGCTTGTCTTCAGCACCCATGAAGCATTCCAGATCCCCATGTCCAGTAAACTAAAGACAATGCATGGGTCTTCCCAATGTAGTTGACTAAGCCAGAGCCATAATAGCATGTGGTTGCACACGAAAGCCACAATTGGAGAAACATGTTCAATCTCTAAGTTTCCTGGGTGGTTTCCTTTGGAGCACAACACAAAGAGATTGCCATAGACAGGGTTCCTTTTGTTGCCACCTTCTCCAATACTCAAAGTATCCTTGGCCACCCAGGTGGTTCATTGAGTCCTTGTTTTATTATATAAAACACAAGTCCTTTTCTCAACTTCATAAAATCTCAACATGTATCTCTTTTCAAAATATATATAGCATGGCTAAGCATGTAACAACTACATTGTTTTATCTAAGGAATGTATAGGGAATCCTATTAGGATTTTAGCATAGCATAAGTATAAAATATCTTTTCATGCATGTTTCAAAATCCACTAAGTATAATGAAAATAGTAGGACTTTAGATGATAGTGTCACTTGCCTTTTTGGAAGGGAATGGTGGTTCACTCCTTGATCTTGCTAGTCTCACACTTTGCTAATTTCACTACAATCAATCAAGCAAACACCAAAATCAACTAGCATTCCAAACCAATAATCAATCAAACAATTTCACACACATATAACAATGGGATCTAAGATCTAAGTCATGCATGTGAGCATGCAAGAGGTGGTTCTATTTGCAAAGGTGGTCTACACTAGGCTTCTAACTTTGTAAGGTCCAAAGTGGTCATTCACCAAAATGGCAAAGTCATTTGCAAAAGGATTTTATCCAAAATCCACTTTCAATTCCATTCATCATTTTATGTGGTGAAAAATATTTTTTTAAAGCAAAACTTTATGTTTTTCACTAAATGAGTTGCCATTGTAAAACTTGGTGTTTTGGGTCAGTAGGTTTGGTGCAAAGCATTTTCCCAAAGTTTTCTTTACAAAAACATTTTTATAATAAAATCATTAATTTTATTTGGCTAGAAAATGGCTAAGTCAAATAATCCAACCTAAATTTTACCAAAATCATTTTCAACACCAAGGGTTGGTTCCTAGGGTCAGTAGGTTCACAACAAACCATTTTGCCAAGGTTTCAAACTTAAAAACATTTTTGAATCATTTTTCTATTCTAAACAAGCATACAAATGTTTCTGAAAAATCAACCAATCTAACAGATACTATTTGCTAAACCAAAGGCATGGTTGGCTAGGGCTTGTTCCACTGATTCCAACGGTATCAAATTTGTAAATTTTGGACGTGTGGATCCAAAGTTACAAAGGTTTGAAATTGCAACTTAAATCTGATTTCCAAATTCTGTTTTAAACAGACCTGGCCACGTGTCGCAATCTCATTGGACGGTACCGGTTCGGTCGGATTGGTAACGCGCTGCGTTGGATCTAAGCATATCGTGCGGTTCAGAAAACGTACCCCTTCGCGGCTTAAGTGATCTATCGCAAGCGTCGGATCGAGATCCTACGGTGCTAGCGTGCTCGACCATTTGCGAGCGGGGCCGGTGGTGGCTAGCGGCCGCGACGGTCAGATAGTGGCGGTGCTGGAGAAATAGGAAGCGAGAGAGGGAGGGAGTAAGCTCACCGAGATCGCAGGAGGCTGGGGAGGTTCGTCGTGTGGTCGTCGGGGCAAGGGGCGCACGAGGGCAGGAGGAATTCCTCGCCGGAGTTCGCTCTGGCGACGGTTGGCTCTGGTCGAGCTCGAAGACGATGCTACGGGTCACGATAAGGCAAACCAGAAGCATGGTTAGACGCAGGGGATCACGGAGATGCTGTGTGCGTGAACGAGAAGAAGAGGGGCGGCCGGAATCTACCTGTGGGGCTCGTCGGAGTTGGAGCGGACGGCGGCGTCGTTCAGAGCTTGTTGCAGACGTTGCTCTGGGGCGCCCGCGGTAGTACGAAGGGCACAGGTGGATGCGCCTGGAAGTGGGGAAGGTGTTCGTGTGCTCGGGGAGGCAGGAGGTGGCGTGGCTTGGCCGGAATCGAAGGTGGAAGGTGGTCGTACACAGGGGGTTGTCGCAAGCAATGCGAGCAGCCTGGTCGCGATGTGGCGTTCGCGTTTGAGGAAAAAGACAGAGGGAGGAGGGGAGCTTATGTACGCATGGTCGGGGCAAGATTAACGCAGCCATTATTCGTGAATTGAACGCGCGGTTGAATAACAGAGAACGGCAGCGCGGTTTGGGGGAGAAGGGGTCGTGCGGGTGAAGAGGATGAACAGGTAGGTGGGGTCCAGTCGTCAGTGGGGGTGCGAGGAAGAAAGGAGGTCCACCGGTCAGTCTCTGCGTGGGTTTAAAATCGAGTGTGAAACGTTTTTCTCCAGGGAGGAAAAGCTGGGCTGGTTCTGGGCCTTGTGGGCTTGGTCGGCTGGGCTGGTCCAAATTCTATTTTTTTCTGTCTGCTGGCTGTTTCTTTTTCTATTTTCCAATTCTGTTTTAAATTTCAAACAACCCAATGATATTCAAATCAATTCAAACAAACACCAGTCTTTGCAACTTTGGATTTGGTTCTGTTTTGTCACATAAACCAGAATTCCAAAACCAAAATAAATTTTTTATTTTAGGTCCATTATTAATTAAATAAATAGACCATTGTTATTAAATCAAAATATAATTTGATGTATATTTTAAAACTCCCTTTTGAAATCTAATTATTTTCAAAACCAAATCAGTAGGTTTTATTTGGGAATATAAAATAATTGGAAAACTTATTTTTAAGTAAATAAACAAATTTTGTTATTTTGGTAATAGTAAGACCTTTATTAATAAAATTTTGATATTAAAACCTTATTAATTTATTATTTTTTTAAATAAACCTTTACTATTTTTAAATCAAAACAAAACATTTTACTTCAAAGGCTTGGCCAAGATTTAATTTGGCTTTATAAAATAATCCTTATTTATAAACTTCTATTTCTTTTGAAAACCAAAACCTTTTATTTAAAGAACCAAAATAGTAACTTTAAATATTTTGAAGTTTCTTGTTTATTTAACTTTTCAAATCCCTTTGGGATTTTATTTGATACAAATAGGTTTTGAAAGTTTCCAAATGGATTCAAAAAGTTTCTTCTGGCCCTGAAAATCAAACTAAGTTTTATCTTATTCATTTATTTTCACATTACAAGATTTGGAAAATCTTGGGATGTGACAGCTGTAATAATGACCTTTGTTTCTGTGTACTTCATCTTAAACTGTGGATGCTAGCATTGCCAGGGACTAGCATTGCAATCACAGGGATCCTTTTCCTTTATAAAGGAGGGATCTTACAAACACTTTGTCAATGTATGTACTCTGGCTTAATCCAATTAGCCTCCTTGATCTATCCCTATAGATCTTGATGCCCAGAATATATGTCGCTTCTCCTAAGTCCTTCATCGAAAAAATATTTTTCAACGAGGTCTTAATAGACTCGAGCATAGGAATATCATTTCCAATCAGTAATATGGCATCTACATATAAGATTATAACTACCAGCGCTCTCCCACTTTCCTTCTTGTAAACAAAAGGTTCTTGTTCATTTTTGATGAAGCCAAACTCCTTTACAACTTCATCAAATCGAATGTTCCAACTCCGAGATGCTTGCTTCATCCCATAAATGGACTTTAGAAGTTTGCATACCTTTCCAGCATTGTTTGGATTGACAAAACCCTCGGGCTGCATCATATACACGTCCTCAGTTAGAATTCCATTTAGGAAAGCCGTCTTGACATCCATCTGCCATATTTCAAAGTCGAAATGTGCAGCAATGGCTAGAATTATCCGTATAGATTTAAGCATCACTACGGGCGAGAATGTCTTGTTGTAGTCAACTCCTTGAAATTGTCAAAAACCTTTTGCAACAAGTCGGGCTTTATGGATGTGAACATTTCCATCCATATCAATCTTCTTCTTATAGATCCATTTGCACATGATGGCTTTAAAACCATCAGGCAGGTCAACCAAGTTCTAAACTTGATTGTCTCCCATGGACTCTATCTCGGATCTCATGGCGATCAGCCATTTCTTAGAGTCTGGGTCCACCATCGCTTATGCATAGGTCGCAGGCTCATCATTGTCTAACAATAATAATTCCCGCATTTCGCGGAGCCTCGCCGACCTTCGTGGTTATGGTGCTTCTATTGCCACGGGTTCCTCAACTTGTTCTGCTACAATAGCATCACTTGTAGAAGCATCCCCAACTGGCTCATCTTGAACTTCTTCAAGTTGCACCGACCTTCCACTTGTTCCCTTTGTGAGAAACTCTTTCTCTAGGAAAACACCGCTACGAGCGACAAACACTTTGCCATCTTCTCGGTTGTAGAAGTAATACCCCAAGGTTTCCCTCGGATATCCCACAAAAATTCACTTATCCGATTTGGGTGTTAGCTTGTCCGACTGAAGTCGCTTGACAAATGCATCACAACCCCAAATCTTTAGAAAAGACAAACTGGGATTCTTTCCAGTCCACATCTCATATGGTGTCTTAACTATGGATTTAGATGGTACCCTGTTAAGTGTGAAAGCTGCCGTTTTTAGAGAATAACCCCAAAATGATAATGGTAAATCCGACTGGCTCATCATCGATCGAACAATGTCCACCAAAGTTCGATTGCGCCGTTCGGAGACCCCGTTTCTTTGAGGGGGGCGGCATGAGATGTGGAACAATTCCGCAACTCTTAAGATGATTGCTAAATTCGTGACTTAAATATTCACCTCCATGATCAGATCGCAAGGCCTTTATTTTCTTGCCACGTTGATTCTCTACCTCACTCTAAAACTCCTTGAACTTTTCAAAAGTTTCAGACTTATGCCTCATCAAGTAGACATAACCATATCTACTGAAATCATCAGTGAAAGTAATGAAGTAGTGATATCCTCCTCTAGATGTCGTGCTCATTGGTCCACACACATCAGTATGTATGAGTTCCAACAAGTCTGTCGCTCTCTTGGGTAAACCCGAAAAAGGCGATTTGGTCATCTTTCCAAGTAAACAAGCCTGACATGTCTCGTATGATTCAAAATCAAACGAAGTTAGAAGACCATCACCATGGAGCTTCTTCATGCGCTTTTCACTTATATGTCCCAAACGACAATCCCATAAATAGGTAGGACTCAAATCATTAAGCCGAAGCCTTATAGCACTAACATTGTAAACATATGCATCATCAAGATTTAAAATAAATAACCCATTCACAATGGGAGCATTAACCATAAACATATCATTCTTAGAGATTACACAACCATTGTTTGGACTCGCGAATGAATAACCATCCCTCATCAAACATGAAGGTGATAAAATGTTTCGACCCATACAAGGAATGTAATAACAATTATTAAACTCCATAATAAATCCCGATGGAAGGTGAAGTTGCATGACGCCGATGAACAATGAAGCAACCCTTGCTTTATTTCTGATGCGATAATCCACTTCGCCTTTCTGCACTTCTCTATTCCTTATTAGCCCCTGCATCGAATTGCAAATATGAGCAACCGATCCGGTATCAAATACCCAAGAGTTAACATAGGAATCAGCGAGAAGAATGTCCACAACATTTACCACAAGCGTACCTAAGTGGGAAGTACTCTTACTTCCACTCTTCTTCAAAGAAGCCTGGTACTTGCTGCAGTTTCTCCTCCAGTGGCCATGTTCATGACAAAATAAGCACTGAGTGTCTTCTACAGGTCCAACCTTTTGCTTGGGTGCAGGCTTAGGGATCGTATCCTTAGCCTTTCCCTTCTTCTTCCAAGGAGTACCCTTTTTCTTGAAGCTAGGCTTGTTCTGCACAACCATCACATGGCTATGCCCTTCACACTTCTTCATGTCACTTTCTGCTGTTTTTAGCATCCCGCATAACTCATTAAGGCCCTTCTCCACCCATGCATATGGTAGTTCGAAATGAACTACCCATATTTGGATGGAAGATACGCCAAAATGAAGTTAGTGGCCAACTCTTGGCCTAGTGGAAAACCAAGAATTTCGAAAGTCTAACTGTAACCAACCATTTTGATCACATGGGGGCCTACAGCTGCTCCCTCTGCTAGCTTGCATTCGACAAAGGACTTGGCAACATTGTACCTCTCAGTCCTTGCCTAATATTGGAACAAGTCCTTAAGCGCGACGATCATATCGTACGCATCCTGATCCTCAAACTTCTTTTGGACTTCAGGTTCCATGCATGCAAGCATAAGACAGCTAACCTCAAGAGAATCATCACATGCTCTCTTGTAGGTGTTCTTTAGGGCAGCGGATGCATTATCAGCAGGTTCATCGGGGATTGGGGTATCCAGAACCATTTCCTTTTCATCAGACCTGAGAACAATTCTCAGGTTATGGACCCAGTCCGTATAGTTTGTTCCATTAAGTTTATCTTAGTCAAGAATCGAACGCAAAGAAAAAGGTGATGCTGTGTTCGGTGCCATTGATCTAAAACAGAAAACATGCAAAATACTAAGCTATGTAACCATGATAAAGTAAAACATATTAAACAATTTAATAGAATATACTCCCACTTAAATCAATATCCCTCTATTGATACTAAGTGATTCAAGATCCAGAATTAACAAGTCGACTAGTGAGCTTTAGCATCACTACTAGAAGACAAGGTAAATCGGTAAGAAACACTAGCTAATCATATTACATATGACTCTTGTTGTTGGGTGACATCTCTATGTCAAAACTAGGCGCCCAACCTTTATACCCCAAGGTCCTTAAATTTTAAGATGACCTTGTCAAGCTCACCAATCCTTATGCGTGTAGGTATCTGATACAAACCCATCCAGCCAAGGAAAACCACGACACCCTAATTTCATAGGCCCACCAATGATTACACATGGCATAGGATGGTGCAAGGTTTGGTTGGGAGGGCATGGTTTAACTTAAACTTTGTGAGGGATCGTTCTAATTCTGTCATCTAAGCATGCATAGTAGTAAAACGCATAAGAATAGCATTCACATAGTTGTGACACAGTATGGCCCATTTTCTCAAGGTGATCTCTATCGGCATAGAACCTGTCCACCATGATGATCTCCATCTTAATGTTCCATGCGAGCCATCCTCCAAGTGATGAGTCCTCCAAGAACTAATACAAGCTATTACCCCTAACAGCTAGTAATCAAAATTACATAGCATTGGGATCATCACAAGTTGGCACGCAGGCCATTACAACAATTGACAACACATATGGCTCCAACCGTGTTGCCCTACTCATGACACGCAGGTCATGATAAAATTCATACATGCATCACGTACATATATGGTCCATACTGATCACATACATCCTGCAAAAACAAGTTATGCATAGAATCGCATTCTACCGGATCATGTTGACCTTGCAGCACCTAGTTACCTTAACGAGATACAAAAGGGGCTACGACTAGGGGGTCTCGGGGGTCTCCCCTTGCGGGGTTCGAAGGGGTAGCACCCCTCGCGGTATCTACACAATGAGAGATCTGATCTACATAATTTTCTTTAAGGATTTTGATCGGCAAATCAAAATTACCATAAACCGTCTATTTTTCCGATATGATCAAACTCCTTTGATCACGGTACATTGATTTTAGATCTAGGTTCCGATTCGATCAATCATATTGATCTCGGCGTGATTCAATAGGATTTATGTGTCATTGTCTACCCCGATGGCGGAAATCGACCGGTAGGGGTAAGTCGTTCGACAATCTCAGAATCACGAGACGGAAAGCAAGATCATAGATCAATCCCGAACCACCAAAATATAAACGATCACATCATTCATATCAATCTGCATATCACCATACCCAAACATCCCGAACCTATAACTGAACAGCATCGGCTCTGATACCACTGAAGGGATACGGGTAGGCTACACTAACGCAAATCAAAATTTTCTACCGCGTAAACCAGAAATACTATTGTCATAGATCACGGGATTACCACTAGACGCGCAGTTATAGAATTGATGAAGCGTGTTGAGGCAGTGCAGATGTTCCATGTATCCTCCTTGTCCTCGTCCCATGAGAAGCTCCCCTTGCACGGCTCATCCAAGTGCCACAGATGCAGCACCTCCGAGGTATCCACACATGCGGGGTGGAAGCGTCAGACGCCGGACTGCTAGGTCCGCACGTGCAACACAGGCGTGAGGAGTGGCGGCTGGGTGGAATGGTATAACCCTGGTCAGCTCGCCCCACCCTCTGTTATATAGGCGTCCCACGTGGACTTCTACATTATCAGCCCATTAGTAGCCTAAGCCTGGTCTAATTTGGATCCAATCCTCATTAGGCTTCCAGCCCCTTAAGTGTGTGACCCTATAGGTTCATATACATATAGACATGACACGAATACACTTATTCTGTCAATAGTTGGTAGCCCTCTAGCAAGACGTGCCAACTCCTAAACGCATACAAAGATCATGTCGGACGAACCATCACAAGGTTTAGTACATGTCTTTCCCTTTGCCTTGTGATATTTGGTCTATCTCCAAGTTGACCTCCCTTTCTCGATACTGTGATTCGGAATCCCTTTACTAGGTTAACTCTTAACCATATGTACCACGGCCATGCGTTTCTGGATCCGATCACTCGAGGGGCCCAGAGATATCTCTCTTAAGTAGAAAGGGGCAAATCCCATCTTGATTGACCATGCCTTGCAGCATGCTTCAGGACAAACCCGAAAGCTACCTTTATAACTACCGAGTTACGGAGTAGCGTCTGATAGCCCCAAATTAGGTCGATCCACATCTCAAGTACATGCGACAATCTCAGGTGTAAGGACAAAATGTACACGATGTGTAGTAAGAGCTTCAAGTCTAATTTCCAGTCTCATGATGGGTCAGTCCAACCCCATGTTCATAACATTTGTACACATCATTGGTTTGACATCTCCATGTCTATGACTTGCGAAACATAGTCATCAACCAATTGATGTGCTAGTCTAATATTCACATGTGTCCTCACATGAACTCCGACTAGGGACAACTATTAAATAACCATATAAGTAAAGAGTTTCACAAACAATTCACATAATTGTCAATCAATACAAGTTGCCTGATATGGATATTCAATGAACATTAAAATAACTCATGGATACATAAGAAATATAATCATCTCTATGATTGCCTCTAAGGCATATTTCCTTCACAAACCTCTTCTCACGGTGGAGGAGACGGAATCCAGGAGGATCATGTATGCACATGCGACACTGAAGGGGCCGAGGAGAAGGAGGTTCCCACCGGCGAGCGTGGCGGTTGGGAGGGTTCAGAGGTCTCCACCAAGGAGGTCGAATGGCTCCGCTCCACCAGGCGCATCCCGCTCCAGGTCAATTTTCGTCTTCCCATCGGTGAGATCTCTCCCAAACATGATGCCAATGAGCGGGTGGTTTTCCTTTCTCACTTTGAGCAAGGTTTCGCTCTTCCAGTGAGCACCTTCTTTTCTTCGGTTCTGTCCACTTTCCATCTCCAGACCCATCATCTTCCTGCCAACGCGATTGGCTCCCTATCTTGCTTTATTTCCGTTTGCGAGGCCTACCTTGGGATTTGGCCTATAGTACTTATGTGGGCCAAATACTTTAGTTTTAGGGTCCAAGTCGTTCCCTAGCCTGGTGCTCCTTGAGCCGAGAAGAGGCCGAGTCGGTGCGGTGCCGCTAGCATCACACCCAAGAGAGACTCTATCTTTCCTCAGGTTACTGGACTTGACTCTTGTAAGAAATGGCATAGGACTTTCTTCTATGTCAAAACAGCGGGTCCACCGATAACATCTGACTCCACCCTTTCATGGACGAGGTCCCCAGCAAGAAGCTCTGGCAGCTTGACCCACGTGACCAAGACGCTGTGGTGAACAAGGCTAACATGATCCTGGAAAGGTTGCTGTCGCCCGATGAAAACTTTCATCTCGCCGATAGGGACCTCATGTGCACCTTCGTCTCACGCCGGGTAAGCCCTATCCAAGCCAGGAGCCACAATATGTGCTTCATGAGTGGCTCCCACGATCCCACTCGACACTCCATGAAGGAGCTTACCCATGATTCCATTGCTCGCCGAGTAAGATCGACCTTCAAACTGAACTTGGCGGATGATTGGGCTTGGTGTAGGGTTTGCAGCATAGAAAACAAAAATTTTCCTACGTTGTGAATTATGTACCAAGATCTATCTATTAGATACAAACAACGGGCGGATGTATATCCGTAGAGAACATACCCTTGAAGAACGACAATGCTTAACAAGTTTAACTCGTGGTTGATGTAGACGATCTCTTGCCGATCTCAAGATCGAGAGGAAGTCCTAGCGCCGCAAATCAGCAGCGCATCCGTGCTCGCACACACGTTCGAGGCACCGAGCAACCTCCGCCTCCTCGCTCCAGCGATGCAGCGGAAGCACAACTCTTTCTTGCCGAATAGCCACCGGGAACATGTATCTCGCTAGTCCGAGACCATGGGGGATAAATTCTAGAGGGGGAGATAGATCCTTCACGAGGAGGTGTGAGTGAGAGAGAGGGGGCTCCTTTTATAGGGAGAGGGGGGGCACCCAAGGGGCCATGCGCCCAGCCATGGGGCTGCCCCCACCTCTTCCACATTCATGTCGGTGGACACTCCACTCACTCAAATGCCTTTCCATTCCCTCCACTTAAAAACCCACTCAAATTCCCATTAAATTTCCACCAAATTTAATGCAAACTCTCATTAAATAAAACTCCTTTTATTTATTTAGAATTTTGTCAATTACTTTAATGACAAACATTCACATATAACCCCTTGCTAGTATTTCATTTCACATGCAGAAACACTTTCTGCAATTTCACCCGAAAACCCGTGTCGGTATCTAGTGAAATAAATTCCTGCGCTTGTTATTATTTTCGGCATGAAACTTTTGCTCCAAATGGATGTCGGTGTCTCTTAAGTGTGTCACCCTACGGTTCGCGAATAATGCGGACATGATCGAGACCCCTCTCGGATCAATAATCAGAAGCGGGATCTGGAGACCCATACTGACTCCCACACATTCAACGATGACTTTCTTGTGATCGTCGGAACCTTTTACGCTAGTATCTTAATCCTTTTGTTTCGCGATATATTACATGTTCGAGATTCTATCATCGGTATCTCCATACCTAGTTTGATCTCGTTACTGACATGCACTCTTTTCTCGTTCCCGTGATATAACATTCTAGTGATCAAATCACTTGCTTGCAAGCTAATCAATGTGATATCACCGAGAGGGCCCAGAGCATATCTATCCGTCATCGGGATGAACAAATTCCACTATCGATCCATGGGCCTCAAAATAACACTTTAGTAGTTCTGAACCCATCTTTATAATCACCCTGTTACGGTGTGACGTTTGATGTTATCAAGGAACTCTTCCGGTGTTAGTGATTGACATGATCTCATGGTCTAAGGATTAGGATCACTTCGTAAGTTGTTATAGAAATACAAACTCAATGACTTTGATCGTAATGCTATACTTCGGATGAATGTTCATCACACCATTACACTAATGTTGTGATCCCGTTATTAACAACATCCAATGTCCATGATCAGGAAACCTTGATCATCTTGTTAATCAACGAGCTAGTTTATGAGAGAGGCATAACTAGGAACTTTCTGTTTTGTTTATTAAACACACATGTATTAACGTTTCCGTATTAATACAATTATAGCATGTAAAATAAAAATTTATCATAAATAAGGAATACGATAATAACCACTTTATTATTGCCTCTCGGGCATATTCCCTTCAGTCTCCCACTTGCACTAGAGACAATAATCTAGTTTGAAAACTTTGCGTATTGAACACCTATGGCTTTCTGGTGTTCCATATACGCAATTGCAAGTGGTTAACATAATCTACGGATCTGACGCTTCAAGTCCGTGTGTATTTGCATGTCTTTGCATCTTCACGCATCACTCATTCTCCAATGAGATGGCATTGTATAAATTTGGTCTTTCGGTGAGACCTTTAGTTCCTTGGGGTTAAATCATGTCGATACTATTGTCATACAATATATCTTTAGTGTTAGACCGTTGCGAACCACACCTTAGTTTGATAACAAACTACTTGACACAAATGCCCTCATTTGCTGCTACTATAGCAGTCTTATACTTAGCCTTTTTGTTGTAGTATTCGTCACAATGTCTTAACTTTGGAACTTTTCCAAATCCATCATGGAAACTTTCTTTCCATTTCATTGTGCCACCCATAGTTTAAATTGAGATAAACTTAATTTGTATCTGGTGACAAAACTAGTAACAATGTAACTCTTTACAATGAACTATTTGTAATTGTTTGCCACCTCTACACAAATATATTCTTAATTCTTCCAAAAGATCATAAGAATATCCTTACTATCGTCCAATGATCATTTTATGATTCATTCTGGTATATGCTCATAACACTTAGAGCATAGGACATATCTAGATGTGTACATATCATTGTATGATTGATCAAAACATTCTCGTGATTTCACTCATCAAGTGTCAAAGCACTTGAATCTTGTTTCACTTATCAAGTGTCGGTACACTTGAATCTTGATTCAATTACTTTCCATGCAACAAGAACTGTTTCTTGTCGTTTCTATATTGAACTCCTTCAATATCTCATATATGTACGTTTGGCACAACCATATTGGCGTCACAGTCTATTCACTATAGACATTCACGCTAAATATTCGGGTTTTTCCTAAGTATTTCATCAAAATGAAATTCTTAACCTTTGTCCATAAAAGATACATCATTTCTAATCAACAAGATGTCATCCACATAATGTATTAGAAATATGTCTCAGCGCTCCCACTTAATTTCTTGCAAATGCAAGCATCTTCATCGTCTCCTGATGAAAATTTCTTTTCATCACGGTGAAGATTCCAACTCCGCGATGCTTACTTCAAACATTGAAGTTTGCATGCCCTTTTTAGCATCCTTTGAATTAACAAAACCCTTTGGATCGTGTCATGTACACGTCCTAGGTAACCATTCTATTATAAGAACTTTGTTTTGTTTATCCATCTACCATATAACAAAACATATGTAGTGGTTGCTACTTTAATCCTTCCAGACTAAATATCGCTATGAAAGATCAAATCTTTTCATAGTCAACTCCTTGAACATTGTCGTAAAATACTTTACGACATGTCGACTATTTCATAGATGTGAAACATCCATGTCTGTTTCTTTATAGATCCAAATACAACCGATAGGTTTTTACAAATTTCCGGAGGGTCTTCCAAGTTTAAAACTTGATTTCTCGTGTATGGAATTATCACGGATTTTATGGCTTCAAGCCATTTGATGGAGTCTGGGCCCATCATCGCTTCTTTGCATATAGTCGGTTCATCATTGTCAAACAATAATGATTTACTCTGAAATCTTAGTATTTGATTGTTTATTCGACCGACTTGGTTCAATAAGAACTTAGATCTCCGTGACCACAACCTTTGAGGCACATAAGCTATGAGCGTTATGGCAGCCTCCGGAACGTTTTCCGGCGCTGCGCAACTCAGCACATTTAGCTAAGGTTCGTTAACCTGATCAAAGTTCTATTGTCCTCCCACTCAACTTTTGCAAAAAATTCCTTTTTCAAGAAACTTCACATTCCAAGCGACAAACCATTTTGTCCTCGGTATTATGGAGGAATAACCAATTTTTATTCGAAATAACCTACAAAGACATGCTCATCCGACTTTGGTTGTAAACATCTTACTTATGTTTAGCATACCAAAATTTAAGAAATGACAACTTGGGTTTTACCCCAAACCATAACTTCCATGGTGTCATTTCAACGGATCAAGATGGAGCTCCTTTTTAGTGTAAAAGCGGAAGTCTCTAAAGCTTTAATCTTTTAAAACGTAATGGCAGTTTTATAAATAACACCTTTGATCCAACCATGTCAAACAAGGTTTCATTACAAATCTCAAACACTCCATATTCCTATGGTGTTTCGGGATATGTAAATCTAGGTGTTTTGCTAAACTTGCAACTAAAATAAATCCCTTTATGATAAATCATAATTCATTTATTTTCTTGTTACACTTGTAACTCAAATAAATCCCTTATGATAAAATCATAAACCATTTATTTTCTTGTTACAATGATTTTCCACTTCATCTTGAAAGTCTTTGAAACGTTTTCAAATATTTCATACTTCTTTCTCATTAAGTGAACATTCACTCAAATTTCCGGAGAAAGCATATGAAGTTGAAATCCATCGCTTACGACTATACATAATGGACTACATACATCGATATGTATAAATTCCAATAATTTAGTCGTTCTTTCTTCTTTGGCCTTTGAACGAAGTTTTTATTATCCTGAGGAAAGTCTCACAAGCGTCACTTGATCAAATCAAAGACTCCAAAAATCCATGAATATGGAGATTCTTCATCTTTTCTGTCCAATATAATTTAAATGGCGATGTCACTTCGTAAGTGATCTTTCAATCATTTGTCTTGCGACATTTCAGCATTAGGTTTTATGGATGTGATTTCTCCAACTATATTTGTAAATCATCCATCTTATATGGAATACGGTAATTATTTGAACAAACTTTGTTCTCATAATACCTGATTTAAATAACAATTATTAAAACAAATCTTGAAGTCAAGCTTTGATGTCAATGAGAAATAAAAAAACGGTTTGTTTGTTTTCGATGAACATCATCACATATTCTCTTGCTAGTTACTTAGGCCATTGTGGTTCATGAATTGCGTTGTTCCGTATGAAATTTCATACCAACCAATTCGGTATCCAATACCCAAGAAACACATTGTTTAACAAGCAAAGAATACAACCATAACATGTATATCATTTATATATACTTAAATTGGATATTTCCAATCTTTTCTTTTCTGCCAAATATATTATATAGATTCTCTTTCAGCATTTCTTTTTCCTTTTTAAAAGAATCTATCAACATCAAAAGTGGCGCCATAGACATGACACATAGTCCAAAGCGTGTATATTCAAATAATAATACCTTTGGACTTGCACTTTGAAGTAGATCACCATCATCAAAATGATCGGTATTCTTTCAAAATCCATTCTTTAGTAATCTTTTAGTGTAGTAAACATTTTACATACATATTCTATTCACCCTTATCATGACGACTTTCATGATCAAGCTACTTTAGCTTATAATGGCGAATTGTGAGTATAACGTTACTTTCCAAAACCCTTTTGGATAATTAGGATGTCTAGCATCTCCAACCTTCGTAAATTCTCATCCAATATGAGAACATATATTATACTATATCAAATTGCAACCAAAACATTGTTTTAGATATCGTTATATCTGCCACACATGATGGTTTCTGAAACAATTCTTTCAGCTCCTAGATAATCTCGATATTTAAATCAAGAATCATGGAGGCAAACATGATACTTAAGATACTAACACTGGAATTGTTACTCTTGATTTAATACCAATTATTAAATCTCACGGAGTAAACAGAGTTTGCTGAAAGTTTGCAATAGGACTTTAAACTTTATATTGACACTCAACACAATACGATACGAGTTCGTAAAGTATATATCCAGAATTCTATAGTTCTATTATCTCAATTACAACTATGCATAAGGTGGTGAACGAATGCCAATGACTATAACAAATTATGCAAATTCACTTTGATTTAATTTATGATAAATTGAGTTCTACTAATCCAAATTAGAAATGAACTCCCACTCAAAAACGACATCCCTCGTGTCTTTTTGGTGATTTCATGAACCAAATCCACTACACCAAGTCCGATCATCATGTGAGTCGGTGTAGCTTCAAAGGCGAGCATCCATATGGTCATCATATCAAAACATATAACTCATGCTTAACCTTTCGATCCGTGTTCCGAGGCCATGTCTGTACATGCTAGGCTCGCCAAGTAAGAACCTTAGTATTTGCGTGTGTAACTGTTTTACACCCGAGATATGCTCGTGGATTCAAGTACACCCGATCATCACGTGATGTCTTGAAGCGACGAAACATTGTCGGTGCATACTTAAGGAAGAACACATTCTTATCTTGATATCTAAATGAGGGATCATCTTATTATGCTAATAAAACGCCAAACAAGCAATATAAGATGCAATCAAAACATCACATGTTTATTAGTGGAATGATATGGTTCCCGCATATGATCTCTATCATGTGCACCGTGGTATGATCACTATCATACCTATATGTGTAAGTCCAAGGTTTATGGAGATTACACATTATGTGTGTTGTAAGAGTATCATCTCATACTTCTACTTACAACATCACCATATCATATCACTAGCCCAGCAACAATCTAAACTAGACGCCTCTAATTTATCCATTGCAAATTTTACTTGGCTTAGGGCTTTCGAAGATAGAACCGTTCTTACCTACGAACATGAACCACAACGAGGATAACCAAATTGTTGACAACTCGTTGCAAATTAGATATTGACTATAGTAGGAGAGACAGACACCTGCTAGCCACTTATGCAAAACTAGTTGCATGTCAAGCGTGGAACAGGTCTCATGTGCGAGGACATGTAAAGTTTGTCCGGGCCGCTTCATCCCACTATGCCACCAATATCCAAAGTACAACTAAGAAGCAATAAAATGATCATCATCGCCCACATACTCATATGTGTACTACCCGTGCAAAGTATCTACGCATAGATCCGGCTCTGATACCACTGTAGGGTTCGCAACATAGAAAACAAATTTTTTCCTACGATGTGAACTATGTACCAAGATCTATCTATTAGATACAAACAACGGGCGGATGTATATCTGTAGAGAACATACCCTTGAAGACCGACAAAGCTTAACGAGTTTAACTCGTGGTTGATTGTAACACCCTCAGAATCGGACCTATGCAAGTTTTAGCGAAACCCGCCAAACCCGCATAGAAACGATTCAAAGGTGCCCACCAGGCACTTTCGTGCGGGTGGAAAACGAAGTAATAACATTACACAACAGTCCTCGATGGGACCCATAGAACAGATATATTTAACAGCGACTCAAAGAGTCAAGAATACAGATATATTATACAAAGATCCAAATCACCTTGAAAACGATAGTGCGTCCAGCTACGGACAAGATGCAAATGGGGCTAAGAGCCCTGAAGAATAACCAATGGCGTCCATAACCCTGCCCAGGCCAAGCCGGAAGGGTAACCCTGCTAACGACGTCGATCTCAAAACCTGCTTAAACAAAAGGGGTGCCGACAAAGGGCAAAGGAAAAAGAGGAGCGCCAGTACTGAGGCCAGTACACGGCGAGACTAGAGTTCGGCGGTCCTCGCCTACATAGGTATGGTGGACTGAAGCGGCAGCGGCAGCATGCACTGAACAACCTATAGAGACTCGATACAACTAGCGGCAATCAGAGAGGGGTAAGAAAGACCTATTCGGATCCAACCTGATTCTAACACCAAACAAACCCATCCTGGTGTTTCCCCCTCGAGACCAAACGAGGAAGTCAACCGAGGAACTCACACAGTTGGCAGTTTTACTTATTCCATTATCGTTGCATTAATTACTAGTCAAATATAGATAGTCATCCTGATAAAATAAGCAGTGGGCACTTTTATTTGACCATTCCATTGTAGTTGCAACACTTACTAGTCAGATACAAATAGCATGAGATAACCCAAAACCCAGCAGTTGTTGGTACTTTTATTTAGCCATTCCGTTATAGTTGCAACACTTACTAGTCAGATACAATGGTCGCAAGCGACAACCCAAACCAAGCAATTGTTGGCAGTTTTATTTAGCCATTCCATTATAGTGAAGCTGATTACTAGTCATTATAAAGTCAAATTTATAGCACTACTTTAGTTATAGTTGTCTATGATCGAGATACTGTGCTCCAAGTCGTCCATAACCACGGACACGGCTTTCAGAAAGTTTTAACCCGGCCGGGGTGCACAAATAGCAACACACACACGATCAACCTCGGAAAAACCAAATCAAAACCCAACGAGGCTTTCACGACAAAGCAATCACAGGATTCAGAAATATTTCAGGGGGCCACCCCATTGAGTAGACCCGCAACGAAGTAAGCTAGCTCCGAGACGGACTCAAGGTTTGCGTCAATGGCTGTAAACGACTGAGAACCCCAAACGGGGCTTGTCGATACCGCGAAAACACTCCGCTTACCTAAACAGTACAGTGTGCTATCCATCGCACAATCGTAAATAAAGCAGTAAAGCATGGCATAAGTACAGGATCGTAAATAAAACCTCAAACTAGTTTGTGGCCCCAAGAAATAAGACTGAATCAAGCTCTGGCTAAGGGGGGCCCATAATTCCCCGTATGTGGATAGCGCGATAAATCAAGGAACAGGTATCAAGCACTCGGGGTCCTACGGGACACAAGTGGGCGGTCGGAAACCAAATATTATCTATCACCCACCGATGCCTCTGCTTACTTACTTCAATTTTAGTTGTTAAACAATAATTAAAGTGAGCCATAAATAAACCATGATCATCTCCAACATTGAACGGGCGGCAATTCTCCAACAACTGTGGTACTTGACGACACGCAACAGCACTTGAGCAAGCGACTACGACGCGCAAGTCCAACTATCTACCAAACAACAGGTAATAGGATGTGTCCAAGGCAATATAAGGCTGCAAGGGATATCACGGGTACGAAAACTAGAGCATCGCAACACAGATAGCAATAGATCAACAGGAGGGAATAAATACTATAAAAGTAAGATAGGTAGAAAGGGGGAGATGCTCGCCTGAAAACATTGTCGAAGGTTCAACCGAAGATCGGGTCGACACTCGCATCAACTCAACGGCCTTATCCGCGAAGAAGCAAAACACTAGAAGAAACACCGGATGCAATATTTAATACAACGGCAGAAGATCGGCATGATGCATGTATGATGTATGGCATGGCAAAGATGCGATGCAATTATGTCATATTAAGCGGAAACGGGGTCCCGACAATTAAATATATGGTTCATGTTGTTTGTCTACCCCACAATTTAAATGTTGTTTAAACAAGGCAAAACAATGACACCGGTTCGCTACACAAATTTAAATGAGGCCAATATAAGGCTAGATTTGCCTGCATATGGGCCCCATATTTAATTATTAGGTGAATCGGCATAAGGCCCCCAAACCACACAAATATGCATGCGAGTATGACAATTTAATATGCAACAATTCATATAGATGGCATTTATAAAATAGGGTTCGGGAAAAGGTTCACACATTAGGGGGTCTCGACGAACTTGGGGTTCCGAGGTTCGGGGTTCGGTCTCAGGGTTCGGATCTTGGGTTCGACGAATCGTTCTCGGACAACTGAGGTAGATCTTGGCGTTCCGGGAAGTAGGACTTGGTTCGGCGCCGGGGCGCATCGGACTCGCCTTGGTCGATGTCGTTCTTGTCGTCGTGAAGACCTTGTCGGGTCTGCGGTTCGGGTCGGACTTGGCGTCCGGGGTGAAGTACTCGGCGTCCTCGAGGGAGTACTTGTCGTCCGGCGGTAGATCTTGTGGATTCCACTCCAACGGCCTTGTTGTTCCGCAGCATAGATCTTGGGGAGGTTTCGGGGTTCCACGGGTTCGGCTCGACAAACGGAATCCGGGAACGGGTCTTGGCGAACTTGGCGGTCATCGGGTTCTCGGTCATCGGTAGATCTTGTCATCGCTTTGGTGTTGGTCTCGACACATATGATGTAGATCTTGGGGTACCATCTTGATTATCAGAGTCGAACTTGGGGCTCGTCACCGAGGTCTTCGGGGTTCCCTGTCGGAGTACTAGATGTTCCGTGATGGAGTTCTTGTCGGAGATTCTTCGGACACCCTCGGCTCGGTACGGTCTTGGAGTCTCGCGCCCGTGGTCTTGTGGGGTCCTTCGGGGTCTCGAGTGGGTTTTGGCTTCCGTTAGAGCACCAGCGGGCACACACACGCGGAACGGGTCTTGGCGTCGACAGGCACGCGCACAGGACAGCGAGGCGCCGACGACAGCGGGCGCTGCCGGGAGGAGGCGGGGCAGCGCAGGGGCTCGGGGCGAGCTCGGACGACGACCTCGCGGCGCAAGGGACGGGGTGGAGGCGCGGGGCCGACTCGGGCTCCGACGGCCACGGCTGGAGGCGGGACGCGGGGCGGCGCAGGAGGACGCAGCGAGGGAGGCGACTGGCGGCGGCGGACCGGTGGCCTGGGGCAGAGAAGCTCGAGGGGGCGCCGCGGAGAGGGGGGACGCTGGCAAGCGAGGAGGAAGGGCGGCGGGGCAGACTCGCCGGAGAGAAGGCAGAAGGCCGGGGAAGGACGGCTCGGTGCCGCGGGGAGGAGACGCGGCGAGGAGGGGGCGTGGCCGACGCGGTCGGGGTCGCGGCCGGCCGGAGGACGCCAGCGGGCGGGGCGGCTACGCTTGACGGGGCGGAGGAGCGGCCGGAGCGCGGGCCGGCGCCGGAGAGGGATCGGGCGGCGTGGCGCCGGAGGAGAGAGGGAGCGGCAGCTCAGGGCGGAGGCGGCCGGCGCGCGAGCGGATGGAGGCGGGGCGGGAGTTGGTGTTGGGGTGGGGCCGCGGGCTTTGACCAGGGAGGAGGGAGTGTGCGTGGCGTGGGGGTGGTGGTTGGAGAAAGGGGGTGGGGTGGGTGATGTGGAGGCGGGGCAGGGGCCAGGGGTGAGGTGGCGCCCCGGGGTTGGTGGGGGAATAGATCCAGGTGAGGTGGCAACCGGCGATTGGCTGGGGTGAGGTGGAGGGGATCAGGGTAGGATTAGGTTGGGTAGCTTTAGGATTTCGGGCGAACCGTTTTATTCTGGGGGTGGTCGTCTGGGTCGAATCGGCCCGTTCGACTGCCCCCACTAAAATAATTTAATATTTTATTTGTTTAAAACAAAGCTTCTGCAAACCGATAGCAGACAAAACAAAATAATCCGGAGACCCGGGTTTTGCGTTTGAATAAAGACGGGGCGTTTAGAAAACAAAAACAGGTTTTCCGCAATTAGTTTATGCAAGCAAATGCAAGATGATGACGATGCTCAAATGCAATGTGGCATGATGACATGAGCATGCGGTCATGATGATGCAATGCACAAAAACAACGCGATTTTCTAGTAGTGGTTTTGCGGGATGCCACAATTCGACACCACTAACAATGGATCTCGCCCTCGAGATCCGCCTCATGGTACCGGAAGGAAGGTCGGCGATCTGCGTCTTCTCGCTTCGTGTAGATCCTCGCGACACCACTAACAAGAGGTCGTTGTCCCGTCTTGAAATCGGCGACACCACCAACAAGATGTCGTTGATCCTGTTCGTCAAGAGAACACTCCGGATAAACAACGGACGAAGTTAAAGGTAAGGCCACCTCTAACTTCCGTGGGCGGAGTAAAACTGCTGGATCCACTGATTCGATGTACAAGAGCGAATGATAAGAGTAGTCGGATGGTGATCAGTCCATCGCGCACCCAAACCATTACTCGGCACCCGAATAGGCGGATTATGCAACCAACTCTCGGAATTATACTGAAGATCTCGGCAAGCGAGGTGCGGAAACAAAGGAATGATGCAGACTCTGCATCGGATCTGGCGTAGATGATGTCGTCGCGTCGGAAAACAACGGAAGGCACGAGAAGGAACAAAGAGAAGTCCACCAAACGAAGGATTCTTCGGATAGCATGAAGACCAAACGAAGTAATAACATTACACAAGAGTCCTCGATGGGACCCACAGAACATATATATATATATATATAACAGCGACTCAATGAGTCAAGAATACAGATATAATATACAAAGATCCAAATCACCTTGAAAATGATAGAGCGTCCGACTACGGACAAGATGCAAATTGAGCTAAGAGCCCTGATGAATAACCGATGGCGTCCATAACCCTGCTCAGGCCAAGCCGGAAGGGTAACCCTGCTAACGACGTCGATCTCAAAACCTGCTTAAACAAAAGGGGTGCCGACAAAGGGCAAAGGAAAAAGAGGAGTGTCAGTACTGAGGCCAGTACACGGCGAGACTAGAATTCGGCGGTCCTCGCCTACATAGGTATGGTGGACTGAAGCGGCAGCGGCAGCATGCACTAAACAACATATAGAGACTCGATACAACTGGCGGCTATTAGAGAGGGTAAGAAAGACCTATCCGGAACCAACCTGATACTTCCATCAAACAAACCCATCCTGGCGTTTCCCCCTCGAGACCAAACAAGGAAGGCAACCGAGGAACTCACACTGTTGGCAATTTTACTCATTCCGTTATAGTTGCGGCAATTACTAGTCAAATATAGATAGTCGTCCTGATAAAATAAGCAGTGGGCACCTTTAGTTAACCATTCCGTTGTAGTTGCGACACTTACTAGTCAGATACAATAAACATGAGATATCCCAAAACCCAGCAGTTGTTGGTACTTTTATTTAGCCATTCCGTTGTAGTTGCAATACTTACTAGTCAGATACGATGGTCGCTGGCGATGACCCAAGCAAGCAATTGTTGGCAGTTTTATTTAGCCATTCCATTATAGTGAAGCTGATTACTAGTCATTATAAAGTCAAATTTATAGCACTACTTTAGTTATAGTTGTCTATGATCGAGATACTGTGCTCCAAGTCGTCCATAACCACGGACACGGCTTTCAGAAAGTTTTAACCCGGCCGGGGTGCACAAATAGCAACACACACACGATCAACCTCGGAAAAACCAAATCAAAACCCAACGAGGCTTTCACGACAAAGCAATCACAGGATTCAGAAATATTTCAGGGGGCCACCCCATTGAGTAGACCCGCAACGAAGTAAGCTAGCTCCGAGACGGACTCAAGGTTTGCGTCAATGGTTGTAAACGACTGGGAACCCCAAACGGGGCTTGTCGATACCGCGAAAACACTCCGCTTACCTAAACAGTACAGTGTGCTATCCATCGCACAATCGTAAATAAAGCAGTAAAGCATGGCATAAGTACAGGATCGTAAATAAAACCTCAAACTAGTTTGTGGCCCCAAGAAATAAGACTGAATCAAGCTCTGGCTAAGGGGGGCCCATAATTCCCCGTATGTGGATAGCGCGATAAATCAAGGAACAGGTATCAAGCACTCGGGGTCCTACGGGACACAAGTGGACGGTTAACAACCAAATAACATCTATTGCCCACCTGTGCCTCTGCTTACCTACTTCAATTTTAGTTGTTAAACAATAATTAAAGTGAGCAATAAACAAAGCCATGATCCTCTCCAACATTAAACAGGCGGCAATTCTCCAACAACTGTGGTACTTGACGACACGCAACAACACTTGAGCAAGCGACTACGACGCGCAGGTCCAACTATCTACCAAACAACAGGTAATAGGATGTGTCCAAGGCAATATAAGGCCGCAAGGGATATCATGGATACGAAAACTAGAGCATCGCAACACAGATAGCAGTAGATCAACAGGAGGGAATAAATACTATAAAAGTAAGATAGGTAGAAAGGGGGAGATGCTCGCCTGAAAAGCATTGCCGAAGGTTCATCCGAAGATCGGGTCGACACTCGCATCAACTCAACGGCCTTATCCGCGAAGAAGCAAAACACTAGAATAAACACCGGATGCACTATTTAATACTACGGCAAAAGATCGGGCATGATGCATGACATGGCAAAGGTGCAATGCAATTAGGTCATATTAAGCGGAACCGGAGGTCCCGACAATTAATTAAACGGTGCAAGTTGTTTATCTACCCCGCAAATTAAAGGTTGTTTAACAAGGCAGAATATATCATGAGGGCCCCATATTTAATTATGAGGTGATTCGGCCTAAGGCCCCCAAACCACATGACAAAATGTATGCGACATGAACAATTCAATATGCATCAGATATATCATTTATAAAATAAGGTCTCGGGAAAGAGGTCACACATTGAGGGTTCTCGACGGTCTTGGTGTTTCCGGGGTTCAGGGTTCGGTCTCGGGGTTTAGGGTTCGACGGGATCGGTCTCGGCAGGAACATTTTCGAACAACGGGGCAGATCTTGTCGCATCCGGGTTCTCGGCGGATTCGGCGTTCGGAAAGGAGTACTTGGTTCGGTGTCGGGGGCGCATCGGGTTCTTCCGGGTCGGTGTCGTTCTTATCGTCGCGAAGATCCTGTCGGGTCCGCACTTCGGATTCCGTGAGGCGATCTTGCCGCTCCGTGCAGAAGTCCTTGAGGTTTCCCCCTTATTCACCGGTGGCGAACTTGGGAACGGCGCCAGGGTCCGCGGGGTCCGGGGTGAAGTACTCGGTGTCCTCGAGGGAGTACTTGTCGTATCCGTGTCGACGACCTGGGCGTCCGGTTCTCGGCGAACTTGGCGTCCGGGGAGGAGGTCTTGATACTCCGGGTCGAAGTTCTCGAGTGTCGGTGTGGGGCTCAGATTCGGGCCCGATGGTGCTCCGGGTTTATTTTTGGGTCGATGTCGATCTTGTCGCAGGGAGCACGACACTCACATTTCCACATGAGATACATGGACGAGGATGGATGCGGTGGCGGAGCTCGCGTGCGAAGGCGCTCAGGAGGGCGGCGGACAGAACTGCTGGCGGCGCGCTGCGGCGGGGAGAGCGGGCCGACGGACGGAGGAGGCGGCGCCGCGGCCGGAACGGGCCGAGCGGGGCGGTGGAGGTCGGCACAGAGGGGCGGGGAGCGTCGGAGCCGGCGCGGGCCGAGGCGGCGGAGGGCGGGGCGGCGTGCAGACGAGGGGGAGGTGACGGGCCGCCGGCGGAGTTGAGCTCGTCGGTGGCGGGCGCCGGAGAGAAGGGAGAAAGGGGTGGGGCGAGGGCGCGGGCAGAGGAGCACCGGGGAGAGGAGGTGGCGAGCCTTGCGGGGCAGGGGCGGCGCCGAGAGGGAGGCGGCGGAAAGGGGCCGCGGCTGGGAGCTCCGGCGAGGAGGGAGGATACAGGCGGGTGGAGGCGAACGGTGCGCGCGGTCGTCGGGGTGGAGGGGTGCGGGAGGAAGGAGAGGGGAGGGAGCAGGCGGGGACGGGCGGGTGTCGTGGTGGGGCCGCGAGGCGGGTCCCGCGGGACAGGGGGAGAGGTGGGAGTGTGTGGGGTGAGAGAAGGAGAGAGGGTGGGGCTGGCGGGTGAGGGAGATGAGAGGGATGGGGTGAGGTGTCAGAGCACGGTTGGCTGGGGGTTGGGGGCAGGGTGATGTGTCGACCAGGGATTGGAGGGGGTGAGGTGGAGAGGGGCTTGGTAGGTTAGGTCTGGGTAGACTAGGGATTTAGAGGGACTGGTTTAGGTGGACCGTTTTAATACCAGGGGTGGTCGACTGGGTCGAATCGGCCCGTTCGACTGCCCCACTAAAAATAAATAAATATTTTATTTATTTCAAACAAGGCTTTTGCAAACCGATAGCAGACAAAACAAAATATTCCGGCGACCCGGATTTTGCGTTTGAACAAAGACGGGGCGTTTAGAAAACAAAACCAGACTTTTCAAAAATAGTTTTATGCGAACAGATGCAAGATGATGACGATGCTCAAATGCAATGTGGCATGATGACATGAGCATGCGGTCATGATGATGCAATGCACAAAAACAACGCGATTTTCTAGTAGTGGTTTTGCGGGATGCCACAATTCGACACCACTAACAATGGATCTCGCCCTCGAGATCCGCCTCATGGTACCGGAATGAAGGCGGCGATCTGAATCTTCTCGCTTCGTGTAGATCCTCGCGACACCACTAACAAGAGGTCGTCGTCCGTGATCGTCGAGGAAACACTCCGGGACAAAAGGTCGAAGGTAGAGGTATCAACAAATAAAGCCACCTCTAGCTTCCGTGGACGGAGTAAAATCGCTGGATCCACTGATTCGATGTACAAGAGCGAATGATAAGAGTAGTCGGATGGTGATCAGTCCATCGCGCACCCAAACCATTACTCTGCACACGAATAGGCGGATTATGCAACCAACTCTCGGAATCAGACTGAAGATCTCGACAAGCGAGGTTCGGAAACAAATGAGCGATGCAGACTCTGCATCGGATCTGGCGTGGATGATGTCGTCGCGTCGGAAAACACCGGAAGGCACAAACAAGGAGCAAATAATGGTACCACAGTAGACGGCTTCCTCGGGCAGCATGAACACCAGACGTAGCATCACCATTACCAAAGGAGGAAGCGAAACCCTGAAGGTACGACGGAAATCCAACCACGAGAATTCCTGGACTCGAAGAAAGAGACGAGAACGGATTCAAAACACGTAGAGGTAAGAGGAGAACAACAGAGGGGTAAGGAGTAAAATCAGACCTAATCAGAACTATCCAACCGATTTTGCAGAATAAGTTTTGACACTCTACTTCGGCCGTTAGCTAGGTTATCCTACAGGCTAGACTTGTGGGGTATCGCAACTGCTGAGCTCTGATACCACTCTGTAACACCCTCAGAATCGACCCTATGCAAGTTTTAGCGAAACCCGCCAAACCCGCATAGAAACGATTCAAAGGTGCCCACCAGGCACTTTCGTGCGGGTGGAAAACGAAGTAATAACATTACACAACAGTCCTCGATGGGACCCACAGAACAGATATATTTAACAGCGACTCAAAGAGTCAAGAATACAGATATATTATACAAAGATCCAAATCACCTTGAAAACGATAGTGCGTCCAGCTACGGACAAGATGCAAATGGGGCTAAGAGCCCTGAAGAATAACCAATGGCGTCCATAACCCTGCCCAGGCCAAGCCGGAAGGGTAACCCTGCTAACAACGTCGATCTCAAAACCTGCTTAAACAAAAGGGGTGCCGACAAAGGGCAAAGGAAAAGAGGAGCGTCAGTACTGAGGCCAGTACACGGCGAGACTAGAGTTCGGCGGTCCTCGCCTACATAGGTATGGTGGACTGAAGCGGCAGCGGCAGCATGCACTGAACAACCTATAGAGACTCGATACAACTAGCGGCAATCAGAGAGGGGTAAGAAAGACCTATTCGGATCCAACCTGATTCTAACACCAAACAAACCCATCCTGGTGTTTCCCCCTCGAGACCAAACGAGGAAGTCAACCGAGGAACTCACACAGTTGGCAGTTTTACTTATTCCGTTATCGTTGCATTAATTACTAGTCAAATATAGATAGTCATCCTGATAAAATAAGCAGTGGGCACTTTTATTTGACCATTCCATTGTAGTTGCAACACTTACTAGTCAGATACAAATAGCATGAGATAACCCAAAACCCAGCAGTTGTTGGTACTTTTATTTAGCCATTCCGTTATAGTTGCAACACTTACTAGTCAGATACAATGGTCGCAAGCGACAACCCAAACCAAGCAATTGTTGGCAGTTTTATTTAGCCATTCCATTATAGTGAAGCTGATTACTAGTCATTATAAAGTCAAATTTATAGCACTACTTTAGTTATAGTTGTCTATGATCGAGATACTGTGCTCCAAGTCGTCCATAACCGCGGACACGGCTTTCAGAAAGTTTTACCCGGCCAGGGTGCACAAATAGCAACACACACTCGATCAACCTTGGAAAAACCAAATCAAAACCCAACGAGGCCTTCACGACAAAGCAATCACAGGATTCAGAAATATTTCAGGGGGCCACCCCATTGAGTAGACCCGCAACGAAGTAAGCTAGCTCCGAGACGGACTCAAGGTTTGAGTCAATGGCTGTAAACGACTGGGAACCCCAAACGGGGCTTGTCGATACCGCGAAAACACTCCGCTTACCTAAACAGTACAGTGTGCTCCTCGCACAATCGTAAATAAAGCAGTAAAGCATGGCATAAGTACAGGATCGTAAATAAAACCTCAAACTAGTTTGTGGCCCCAAGAAATAAGACTGAATCAAGCTCTGGCTAAGGGGGGCCCATAATTCCCCGTATGTGGATAGCGCGATAAATCAAGGAACAAGTATCAAGCACTCGGGGTCCTACGGGACACAAGTGGGTGGTCGGAAACCAAATATTATCTATCACCCACCGATGCCTCTGCTTACTTACTTCAATTTTAGTTGTTAAACAATAATGAAAGTGAGCCATAAATAAACCGTGATCATCTCCAACATTGAACGGGCGGCAATTCTCCAACAACTGTGGTACTTGACGACACGCAACAGCACTTGAGCAAGCGACTACGACGCGCAAGTCCAACTATCTACCAAACAACAGGTAATAGGATGTGTCCAAGGCAATATAAGGCTGCAAGGGATATCACGGGTACGAAAACTAGAGCATCGCAACACAGATAGCAATAGATCAACAGGATGGAATAAATACTATAAAAGTAAGATAGGTAGAAAGGGGGAGATGCTCGCCTGAAAACATTGTCGAAGGTTCAACCGAAGATCGGGTCGACACTCGCATCAACTCAACGGCCTTATCCGCGAAGAAGCAAAACACTAGAAGAAACACCGGATGCAATATTTAATACAACGGCAGAAGATCGGCATGATGCATGTATGCTGTATGGCATGGCAAAGATGCGATGCAATTAGGTCATATTAAGCGGAAACAGGGTCCCGACAATTAAATATATGGTTCATGTTGTTTATCTACCCCACAATTTAAATGTTGTTTAAACAAGGCAAAACAATGACACCGGTTCGCTACACAAATTTAAATGAGGCCAATATAAGGCTAGATTTGCCCGCATATGGGCCCCATATTTAATTATTAGGTGAATCGGCATAAGGCCCCCAAACCACACAAATATGCATGCGAGTATGACAATTTAATATGCAACAATTCATATAGATGGCATTTATAAAATAGGGTTCGGGAAAAGGTTCACACATTAGGGGGTCTCGACGAACTTGGGGTTCCGAGGTTCGGGGTTCGGTCTCAGGGTTCGGATCTGGGGTTCGACGAATCGTTCTCGGACAACTGAGGTAGATCTTGGCGTTCCGGGAAGCAGGACTTGGTTCGGCGCCGGGGCGCATCGGACTCGCCTTGGTCGATGTCGTTCTTGTCGTCGTGAAGACCTTGTCGGGTCTGCGGTTCGGGTCGGACTTGGCGTCCGGGGTGAAGTACTCGGCGTCCTCGAAGGAGTACTTGTCGTCCGACGGTAGATCTTGTCGATTCCACTCCAACGGCCTTGTTGTTCCGCAACATAGATCTTGGGGAGGTTTCGGGGTTCCACGGGTTCGGCTCGACAAACGAAATCCGGGAACGGGTCTTGGCGAACTTGGCGGTCATCGGGTTCTCGGTCATCGGTAGATCTTGTCATCGCTTTGGTGTTGGTCTCGACACATATGATGTAGATCTTGGGGTACCATCTTGATTATCGGAGTCGAACTTGGGGCTCGTCACCGAGGTCTTCGGGGTTCCCTGTCGGAGTACTAGATGTTTCGTGATGGAGTTCTTGTCGGAGATTCTTCGGACACCCTCGGCTCGATACGGTCTTGGAGTCTCGCGCCCGTGGTCTTGTGGGGTCCTTCGGGGTCTCGAGTTGGTCTTGGCTTCCGTTAGAGCACCAGCGGGCACACACACGCGGAACGGGTCTTGGCGTCGACAGGCACGCGCACAGGACAGCGAGGCGCCGACGACAGCGGGCGCTGCCGGGAGGATGCGGGGCAGCGCAGGGGCTCGGGGCGAGCTCGGACGACGACGTCGCGGCGCAGGGGACGGGGTGGAGGCGCGGGGCCGACTCGGGCTCCGGCGGCCACGGCTGGAGGCGGGACGCGGGGCGGCGCAGGAGGACGCAGCGAGGGAGGCGACTGGCGGCGGAGGACCGGTGGCCTGGGGCGGAGAAGCTCGAGGGGGCGCCACGGAGAGGGGGGACGCTGGCAGGCGAGGAGGAAGGGCGGCGGGGCAGACTCGCCGGAGAGAAGGCAGAAGGCCGGGGAAGGACGGCTTGGTGCCGCGGGGAGGAGACGCGGCGAGGAGGGGGCGTGGCCGACGCGGTCGGGGTCGCGGCCGGCCGGAGGACGCCAGCGGGCGGGGCGGCTGCACTTGACGGGGCGGAGGAGCGGCCGGAGCGCGGGCCGGCGCCGGAGAGGGATCGGGCGGCGCGGCGCCGGAGGAGAGAGGGAGCGGCGGCTCGGGGCGGAGGCGGCCGGCGCGCGAGCGGAGGGAGGCGGGGCTGTAGTTGGTGTTGGGGTGGGGCCACGGGCTTTAACCAGGGAGGAGGGAGTGTGCGTGGCGTGGGGGTGGTGGTTGGAGAAAGGGGGTGGGGTGGGTGATGTGGAGGCGGGGCAGGGGACAGGGGTGAGGTGGCGCCCCGGGGTTGGTGGGGGAATAGATCCAGGTGAGGTGGCGACCGGCGATTGGCTGGGGTGAGGTGGAGGGGATCTGGGTAGGATTAGGTTGGGTAGCTTTAGGATTTCGGGCGAACCGTTTTATTCTGGGGGTGGTCGTCCGGGTCGAATCGGCCCGTTCGACTGCCCCCACTAAAATAATTTAATATTTTATTTGTTTAAAACAAAGCTTCTGCAAACCGATAGCAGACAAAACAAAATAATCCGGACACCCGGGTTTTGCGTTTGAATAAAGACGGGGCGTTTAGAAAACAAAAACAGGTTTTCCGCAATTAGTTTTATGCAAGCAAATGCAAGATGATGACGATGCTCAAATGCAATGTGGCATGATGACATGAGCATGCGGTCATGATGATGCAATGCACAAAAACAACCCGATTTTCTAGTAGTGGTTTTGCGGGATGCCACATTGATGTAGACGATCTCTTGCCGATCTCAAGATCGAGAGGAAGCCCTAGCGCCGCAAATTAGTAGCGCATCCGTGCTCGCACACACGTTCGAGGCACCGAGCAACCTCCGCCTCCTCGCTCCAGCGATGCAGCGGAAGCACAACTCTTTCTTGCCGAATAGCCACCGGGAACATGTATCTCGCTAGTCCGAGACCATGGGGGATAAATTCTAGAGGGAGAGATCCTTCACGAGGAGGTGTGAGTGAGAGAGAGGGAGGGGGCTCCTTTTATAGGGAGAGGGGGGCACCCAAGGGGCCATGCGCCCAGCCATGGGGCTGCCCCCACCTCTTCCACATTCATGTGGGTGGACACTCCACTCACTCAAATGCCTTTCCATTCCCTCCACTCAAAAACCAACTCAAATTCCCATTAAATTTCCACCAAATTTAATGCAAAATATCATTAAATAAAACTCCTTTTATTTATTCAGAATTTTGTCAATTACTTTAATGACAAACATTCACATATAACCCCTTGCTCGTATTTCATTTCACATGCAGAAACACTTTCTGCAATTTCACCCGAAAACCCGTTTCGGTATCTAGTGAAATAAATTCCTGCGCTTGTTATTCTTTTCGGCATGAAACTTTTGCTCCAAATGGATGTGGGTGTCTCTTAAGTGTGTCACCCTGCGGTTCGCGAATAATGCGCACATGATCGAGACCCCTCTCGGATCAATAATCAGAAGCGGGATTGTCACATCCCAAGATTTTCCAAATCTTGTAATGTGAAAAATAAAATAATCAAAATAAAATTTTTGTTGAAAATCAGGGTGAAAAGAAACTTTTGTTTCTGATGGAAACTTAAAATCCCATATTGAACAAACTTTGGTAAAAGTTTGAATCCAACAAAAATCCAAAATCAAGAGAAATGCATTCCTCAATGAATGTATCTGGAAATTTAAACACTTGGAAAATAAATCCAAAACCCTAAACCCAAATGGAATAAAATCATCCCCAAGTTATCTCCAAATCCATGGATGAGATCGATATAAAAATTTGTCAACAAACATTCACAAATGATCAAGAAAGACAAATAGAAATATTATAAAGCCATATAGATTGGTTTCACTCAATTTGGAACCATGGATAAAATCTTATGAATCTAATAAGATAAGGAAATTAAATTACCAAAGCTAATAAAGAACCTATCTATAAATCCAAACCAACTGGTGGACAATTAATCCTAAAAAGATTTAAAGTTATAACTAAATATCAAATAAGATTACACAAATTGGAATCACTAAGTTTGGATCTCTAAATAAAAAGATATGGATTTTATAAGATGAAGAAAGAAGTATTAAATAAATAATATTTAAAGACCAAATCAAAACTTGGCCAAATCCATTAAGCAAGTGGAATAAGTTATAATCCAAATCCAAATAAAAATATTGGATAAACAATTGCCAAAGTAAAATAAAATGGCATAAACCAAATTCTATTGGAATTAAAATAAATATCCAATCTTAAATGATTAATAAATCATATTAAATACTTTCCAAATAATTCAAGATGAATTATTTGAACCAACTAAACAAATAAAAACCTACTGAAAGGATTTGGAAAGTTTAAAGAATTTAAATGGAGGTTTAAAGTTATTATTAAATCCTATCTAATTAAAAACTAGAACCTATTTTGAATAAATAAAGGACCCCAAAATGAATAAGGTTTTATTCAAAAATTGATATCAGAATACAATACTAATCAGTATTTGAATCAACACAAAATCTGGCAAGGTTTTGAAATCAAATTGAGGTTTGAATTGATTAAACCAAACCAAAACAGAATAAAAAGAAAAGGAAAAACAAAAACAGAAGAAGTACAAAAAAAAGTAAAAGACCCAGCCCAACTAGCCTGGCCCAACTAAACCCATCGCCAGCCCGCGGGAAACCCTCTCTGGATCTTTTATCACTCAAACCCGCACCCCTCGACCGCTGACAGAATGGCCCCACCCCACTCTCTCTCACTCGCTGACGCCGGCCCCCACTGCCACCTCACCATCTTCTCTACCCATGCGAGGACTGCGCCCTCCCCCGGCCGTTTCCTGCCGTTAACTCCTCGGAATAAATTACCGGTAAATGCTCGACGTTTAATCCCCGCGACCACGCCAGTTAAATCACCTCCCTCTCCTCTTTCATTCCCCTCAAACCCCGCTGCCAGTGAGCCACCAGGCTGCTCCCATTTTGCGTTGCACTGCCGCTGTCTCCGGCGAGCTCACCGAGCGATTCCGGCAGCCTCGTGCCACCCCTTGCCTCCCCGAGCACGCAGGCAAGTTCCCCAGACCCTGGCACATCTCTCTCTGGCCTCAGCTCGCCCGCAAGTGCCCTGTAGCATCGACTCCGTCTTCGACTGAACGACGCCGCCGTCCGCTCCAACTCCGAGGAGCTCCACAGGTAGCCTCTGACCGCACTGCCCTCTCTCGTTGATGCTCCCATGCTCCCTACTCTCCCACGCGTCTAATAGTATCACCTGCCCCCTCTCCCGTGCTCTACAGCGACGTCCCCGACGACAGCGCATGCCCGTCACCAGACACCACTCCGGCGAGGAATCCCCGTAGCTCCAGCGCGCCCCTCGACAAACGGTAAGCACCTCGAGCACCCCCACACCTCGGTGAACTCGGTGAGCCTCCTCCCTCTCCTCCTCGCTTCCTGCATCGCCAAATCCATCGCCGACTGACCACGCGCCGCCACCTGCCGCCGCCAGCGCCGCTGCCAAATGGTCAAGGCAATAGAGTCCATAGGATCTAGATCTGACGGATGAGATTAGAACGAGAACGAAGGGGTACGCTCGCCTCTGTGCCGCACGATCCAACTTAGATCCAACGGCTGCCATCGCACGATCCAACCGAAGCGGTATGGGCGAATAGAATTAAGACACGTGTCTCTGATTGTTTGTTTAAAACATATTTGAATCTATTAGATATGTGATTTTGTAAATTCCATAACTTTAAATCTACATGTCCAAATTTTGCAAACTTTATATCAATGGATTCAGAAAAACAAGCCCTAGACAACCATGCACTTTGTTTAGTAAAAAGCTTCTGGTAAAATGTTTGTTTTTGCAGAAACTTTTGTATGCTTGTTTAGGATATAAAAATTATTCTAAAATGATTTTGGGGATAAAATCTTTGGAAAATGGTTTGTTTTGAACCTACTAACCATAGGAAACAAATTGTGGTTTCAAAAATGTATTTGGTAAAACAAAAGAATGAAACTTTGATTTAAACCATTTCTAGTCAAATAAAAATATGGTTTGATTATTAAAAATAGTTTTGGAAGAAAACCTTTGAGAAATGTTTTGGAAATAAACTCTCTGACCATAGACACAAGGTTTTGTGGTTTGAAAACATATTTTGTGAACCCTATAGATTAATGCCTTATTGAAAACATTTTACACCAAATAAAATGATACCTTGTTTTAAAAATGGTTTATAAAGTGAAACCTTTTGCAAATGACTTTGCCACTTTATAAAATGACCATTTGGTGTTTTCAAATATTTGTGAACCTTTAGAGACCACCATTCCAAATAAAACAATCTTTGGCATGCTTACATGCCATACACTGCGACGTTCGGGTCATCCTTTTTCTTTTCGACCAAGACTGGATTTGATAACCAATCCGGGTGCAGTACTTCCATGATGAATCCAGTAGCTAAAAGCCTGGCAATCTCGGCAGCTATTACTTTCCTCCTATCTTTGGCAAAGCGGCGGAGGGGTTGCTTCGCTGGCTTGGCATCTTGCCTTACATGAAGAGAGTGCTCAGCCAGCTCCGTCGGAAGTCCTTGCAAATCCTATGTGGACCATGCAAAGATATACCGATTCTCACGTAGGAACCTGGTGAGCTCGCTTTCCTATTTGTCAGTGAGGCCGGCCCCAATGGTAACTGTATGCTCTAGGAAAGTCTCATCCACCTGTACCCTCTTAGTCTCTTTGGAGGCTTGAAATGAAACATTGCCATGTGGGTTAGTGAGTGCCGGCATGGACATTTGCGCTGCTTTGGCCAATGATGCCACCTTCAACATTTGATATTTTTCCTGTGCTATGACCAGTGACTCGGCCAGTGAAGATCCGGCTGAGGCACACGCAATGGACCTTTTATAATCTCCCTCAACTGTAATCACCCAATATGGGCCTGGCAGCTTCATCTTCAAGTAAGAAATGTGAGGAGTAGCCATAAACTTTTCCATAGCCGGCCTGCCGAGTAAGGCGTGATATGAGCTGACTAAATCAACCACCTCAAACTCTATTGCTTCAGTGCGACAATTCTCTTTGTTGCCGAATAAGACGTCGACCCAGATCTTGCCAATTGGCTCACAGGACAATCCCGGCACAATACCATGTAAAGTTGTCTTAGTCGGCTCCAACATGTTCATGGTAATTCCTAGCTTGAGAATGCTATCCTTGTACATGATATTGATGCTACTGCCATCATTGATCAGTACCTTGGAAAACTTCACATTGATATTAGGGCGCATGAACGTTGGATCTAGGACCAGAGCATATCCTCCTGGGGTTAGCATGATCTTGGGGTGATCCTTTATACTCCAAGTTATTTCTTGCTCCCACCAATGCATGTACTTAGGAATTTCTGGCATTGTGGCATTCACCTCCATCATCCGTTGTTGTTGACTCTTTTTGTCATTCGACTCTGTGACGAAGACGACATAGCTCTGGTGATGTTCTCTATACTCGTTTCTAGTTCCGTTCCCGACATGAGCATCGCCACCTCTTGGATTGTGCACCTGCTGCACAGTTTCTCTTCTCTCTTGATTATGATACCTTGGTTGCCTGTTTTCATATCTGTTATCCGTTCCTACAGCCTGAGCATTTCCTCCTGTGAGTGGTGGAGGGGGAGGTGGTGGTAGCTTCTTACTCGGCGAATCCACTCTATCTCCTTTCTGAAACCAAGTGCATTGTCTTGTTGTGTGATTTGCTGTCTTAATCGGACTAGGCATGTGAAACTTACACGGCTGATCTAGCATCATCTCATAGGTATACTTCTGTCGGTCCTGATATTGCTTCCTTTGTTCATATGGCTTTTTGCCATCATTCTTTGGCACCCAGTGTTGTTGTCCATTTGTCCTTTGATGTTGGCTACTTCCAGCATCTGGATGATCCTGACTCACGGCTACAACCTGAGACGAACCATATCTGAAATCAGGCCTTTCATCTCTTCTTTTGCTTATGTATTCAGATCTTTCTTGGCGCCTCTACGACCCGGTAGCGTCATAAATCTGAGTCTCAGTCATCCCATCTGCCGACATGAGCATAGGCTGAGTCGGATCTCCCAACGCATACGAGTCAGTAATCCTTATTGTTCCTGCTAAACTTGCCGGCATATCTCTCTATAGCCTTTTCCACAACACACTTCCGTGTCTGCAACCTTGGGCAAACCAAGCGATTGCCTGTGACTCGATTACCCCTTCGCATGAATTGCGCATTGTGCACCATCTTGTGAGGAATTCTCTATCCATCTCATTCGGCCTTTGCTTGCACATTGCTAGCTATTGTGGGAGACTCGGCCTCTTGTAGGTGCTCATGAAATTGCTCACAAAAGCGCCTTGAAAATCGATCCAGCTATTGATGCTTCCGGGTGGCAAATTGTTCAGCCATACCCGAGCTGTTCCTTCTAGCATTTGCGATACATATCATACTGCCCAACTCAAATTCCCCAGCGTGATTTTCACAGACGTTCCATAATCTATGAGACAATCCTCTGGCTTTGTGCTTCCATCATATTTTTTTTCCTCTGGCCAGCTGGAAATTGGGTATAGGTGGCGCCTTCATGATCCTTGTGTCAACTCATGGTGGACCCTGCGACTCGATCAGTTCCACCATCTTTATCCAGTCAAGCTTCAGTCTTGCATCATCCGGCTAAAGATTCATGCCTCTAAGTCTAGCTTCCATCGCTTGATATGCGTGATCCGGCAGTTCATACCCGCCGTTTACCATCGCCGAGTAACCATCATTGCACATGTTCGTGTTCGGGTCAGCAGGCTGTTGTGCTTCTTTTCCTGCGCTTTGCTGTCTTCTTTCAGGTTGAGCTGGTGCATTATTTGGCACTGGATTTCCTCCTCCGTCCGAGTGAGCTCCACGCCTAGGTTGAGGCGAATTTTTTTTCCCTCCATTCTCGTTTCTTTGCCCTGCTTGCCTTTCTCGGCCTGCATTTTCCTGGTATTCATTTCCTTGGGAATTATTCCTTCTCGTTCCATGTGCATGTGCAGGGTTTCCCTGAGCCATTGCCGGGTCATAAGTGATTATCTTCTTGTTTCTCCCTGAATAAACACTTTTTTCTTTTCTCGGTCTTGGTGCCGCTCCGGGTGAGGATGCCGTGTGACCTGCTGATCTTGCCAGGACAGGAGTCGCCGAGTGAACCAGCTGTGACCTCCCTACTATACCCGGATTCGCTCTGTAGTACGCTTCATTCAGCATGCTAGCTGCTCTTACTAGTTCATTGACTCGCTCTTGTTGTCTTTTCTTTGCCTCTCCCGTTAGATGGGGTAATTTTGCCATTGCTGCTTCTGTGGCTCGCAGGTTAGCTGTTGTTGTATTGTATGTTGGCCGCATACCGGTTTCGTTGTTGTTCTTTGGCGTTATTTTCTACGTTGCATCCTCCAGCTCCTCATTGAGGTTTCTTCCTCTTAACCTTGTCGCATCAAGCCTAGTCTTTGCGCCCTTGACTCGATTTGCCGAGTTGAGCTCTCGGATTGTGATATCCACATCTTGCTGTAACTGTGCTAATTCATTGGCTTTCTCCAAAACCTTTATCCTGGCCTCCTCTAACTCATCTTGCACACCTGTCGGTTCAGTTGCTTGCGCAATTGGCTCTGCCAACTTATCTCTTGCAGCTCTTTAGCCCTTTTACTCCTAGCTATGTTTTCTGGCTTTTCTAGCGGTGCCTTTGCTGTTCTCACGGCCTTTGGTGTCTCCTCATGATTTCCTCTCTCAGCATTCTCATTCACTACTAGAGCTATCGGTGGAGCTGCTGGGTTAGGAGCTGTCATCATTACCTCCATGGAGACGAGTTGGTGAAGCTTTCAAGCGACAGGAACCGCTGGCGGATCCGGCGCCAGGACGACGCGCTCCGGATATGCGTGCTCCACGCGCACGGCGACGTAGACCTGGTGCTCGCCAAACTTGATGAAGCGACCACCCCTTGGGAAAGGCTTGGTCCCGAAGCACCCCGCGTTGTTGTTGACAAAGTTGAGCGCGCAAAACCTCTGGATGAGTCCGGAGTAGACACGCTCGCCGGTCTTGGCGATGATGTTGCCCGTCCGGATGAAGACTCCATCAAGCACCTGCTTCTGCCCCACGGTGGGCGCCAACTGTCGTGGTGGTGTCACGGTAGATGCCATGGGTAGGCTTAAGTTGGGGGCCGAATGGCTACTTGTGGTCACCGGGGATGGAGTGCATGGTCTTGCCATGCACGAAGAACAAGATGAACTCTCCACACTTAGGAATTACAAGTGCTCCTTGAGCTGTATGAACTAGTGTTCTCGGCACTAGTTCCCAACTTGGTCCAACCTCTTCCCACTACTGATATGCTCCTCCTTATATAGGCAGTGCTAGCTAACTTACAGCCCTTTGGGTTCTAGGGTTACTGTTTGGATCTTGGTCCCTATAGTACTGGCCAGGTCATGGGCTTTCCCAAAGCCCAATGGCCTAGTCCACAAAGTTAGACAGCTAACGGTCTTCTGGTATGTTGCCTCCTGTTCCTTTTGGCGTCATGCAGTTAGTTTGTACGTCCTCTTGCTTTGGGCATCACCCGGCTCCTTTTTCTGTCACCCGGCGTCTCCCTTCTCTTTTGACCATGCTTTACCATGGTCCCTCCTGAACCTCACTCGGAAAGGTGCCACGTGTCCTATCTGACTCAACCCTTCCTTGAGAGACCCGACTCATTGGTTCCTGCAAGACTAACAAGTTTGTCTTTTACGGGTCGACATAGTTTCTATGTCGGCCTCATACGATTCTCTCACCCAGCCGTTCTCACTCATCCTGGTTCTTTCTTTACTCCGAGCAAGGCAAGCTGGGCTGTGATTCACCCCTTGTGTCCTTACCGGGGCTTATCCCCCCGACACTCCTCATGACATTCATAAAGATAGGAACTATATTTATAATTTTCATCCTCATGAGGGAGAAAGTATTCCCGAAGCTTGGGGGAGATTGAAGTCACTAATGCTCAAATGTCCCATTCATGAGCTCCCTAGTAATATTATTATAAATAATTTTTATGCAAGGCTTTCAGGACATTACAAGCACTATCTAGATACCTGTTCAGAGGGATCCTTCACAAGTAATAAGGTCAAAGCTAAATGGGATCTTCTTGAAACAATTCAAAGCAATACTGAATATTGGGATAATGACAAAGGTAAAGAACCAGGTATAAACTATGAGTATGATTTCATTAAGTCTTTTACTGAAACTGCTGATTTTCAAGAGCTTAGTGCTAAATATGGTATTGATCCTCAAATTCTTGTTAGATATTATAGAGCCTTTGCTTCCCATATTAATGCTCCTAAAGAAAAATGGGACATGTATCATGAACCTTTTAAAGACACTTGCATGGAAAATGAAAATGTTATTCATGATTGCAATAAACATGCTCAAACTTCTGAAAGTACTATTTCTTATAAGCATGTTAATTTTTGTGGTATGCATAGACCTTGTGAAAAGAATCAAAATGAAGAAGATTATTGTATCACCCACTGGAATGAAAGAAATAGAACGTGGTATAAGGCTCTAAATGATCTTGGTAAAAAAGTTTGTGCCCTCTATCCTTTTATTTGTGAACTCTGCTATGAAGTGGGTCATTTCAATTTTCAATGCTCAGGCCATATGAGTACTGCAAGCTTGTATTGTGATAACGCGATCACTAATAATCAACATGATGAACTTACATTGTTTTTGGGGTGTGAAGAGTTATCAAGAAAAACTTCTTTGGTAGACATGAGTGTTTTGGGTATGAATTGCATCCTGCATGGTTGTCATATTTATTGTGTTGAAAACTGCCACGCAAATACTTACATATAAAATCTTTTAAAAGATGATATTTTACCAAATTATGACAAGAATGATATGCGTTTTGATCTTATTAATTAAAAGGAGGAATCCTCCAAAGTTTCTTCTATTGTCTCTAACAATAAGCCAGGGTATGTGGAGAATCTTCCTTTCAAGCCTCTCCCTCCTAAAGAGGAGAAGAAGAAAAAGAAGAAGAGGAGTAAAAGGAGAGAGGAAACGGTATCTTCCTCTAATCATGTTGCTCCTATCATAGTTTTTGCTGATGAGTCTGAACTAGATGATGTTCCTATGCCTGTTACATATAGTAGTGATCATGATTGGGAAAAGCACACCACTTTTGATATTGAAAACCTCTTTGGTACCAATTCTGAAAATGATGATATTAATAGTTGTTGTGCTATTAGTGCTATCCATGTTCCTTCCAATGATGATATGTTTACAAATGAACACACTTGAGAAGATAGCTATTCTATTGCTTATGATGATACTATACCTCCAATATATGATGAGTATGATATTTTCAGTCCACCTACTATTGAGGAGAAAAGTAATTATAATTACAATATGCCTCCTATATTTGATGATTATGGTGATGAGAATAGTAATGATAGCTATTTTGTTGAATTTTCTCCCACTACAGTTAATAAGAATGACTATGCTTATGTGGAGAGTAATAATCATTATATGCATGTGGCTCATGATAAGAATGTTTTATGTGATGGTTATATTGTTAATTTTGTTCATGTTGCTAATGAAAGTTATTATGAGAAAGGGAAACATGGTTTTATGCATCTCAATAATATTAAGTTTCCCCTCTTTATGTTGAAAGTCTTGAAGTTGCATTTGTTTTGCTTTCCTATGCTCGGTGCTTTGTGCTTTCATGACTTGTTTCTTTTCAAGATTCCTATGCATAGAAGTGGGTTAGACTTAAATGTGTTTTGAATTTGGTTCTTGATTCTCTTTTTTACTTCAATTCATATTTCTTATGTGAGCATCTTCTCAAAATATCAAGCCTAACTTAAAGGCGTTAAAGAAAAGTACTTGTTGGGAGATAACCCAAGAGTTTTATTGAGACTTGGAAGTTATTACTTCTGTAATGACCTATCCTTATCCTTTTTGTTAGTTTTTTGTGCCAAGAATGACCTCTAATGAGAGGGAAGTAAGATTTGGGGAGTTGCTGTCCCGAAACAGATTTCTGCCCTCCACCATAAAAATTCGTGAGGAGTCTTTGTAAGTCGGATTGAGCCAAAAATTTACAAATAAATCCCCAGTATGTTAGCTAACTTTAGTTAGTTCAACACTTTTTGATTTGATAAACAGAAGGTCTTCGAAAAAATCGGTTTCTACCTGCTGTTGAGTTTTGATAGATTTCTGCCATTATTTGCATTTGCTTCTTATTGATTCCTCTTTGAGTTTTATTTTGGGGAATTGAGCTTTTTGAAGGAGTTACTACAATATCTTGTGTTTTTAGTGAAAAGTCTTGCTGTTCCAAAGCTTTTCCTAGGGTCTAATATCTCTTGAATACACTAATGTTGCTAATGAAGATTGTGCGAAGTTTTGTATGAAGGAAAAATTTCAGGTGTAGAGAGAGAATGATGTAATTGTCGTGGTGGTGGCACGGCAGATGCCATGGGTAGGATTAAGTTTGGGGCCGAATGGGTTCTTGTGGTCACCGGGGAGGGAGTGCACGGTCGAGCCATGCACGAAGAACAAGAAGAAATCTCCAGACTCAGCGATTTGATTGATACCCGGAGATTACAAGTGCTCCTAGAGTTATATGAACTAGGGTTTAGTGCCCTAGTTCCCTACTTGGTCCAAGCTCCTTCTACTACTGCTATGCCCTTCCTTATATAAGCAGTGCTAGCTAGCTTATACCCCTTTGGGTTCTAGGGTTTACTGTTTGGATCTTGGTCCCTACAGTGTGGGTCGGGTCATGGGCTTTCCCTAAGCCCAACGGCCCAGTCCATAAAGCTTGATAGCTAACGGTCTTCTGGTATGCTGCTTCCTGTTGCTTTGGGCGTCATGCTGTTACTTTGTACATCAGCGTATGCTTTTGGCGTCACCCGGCGTCGCCCTTCTCTTTTGACCATGCTTGACCATGGTCCCTCCTGAACCTTACTCAAAAAGGTGCCACGCGTCCTACTTGACTCGGCCCTTCCTCGGTAGACTCGGCTCGTCGATTCCTACAAGAATTACAACTTTGTCTTATGCGGGCCGACATAGTTTATATGTCGGCCGCTCATGCTTATCTTACCCGGCCGTTCTTTCTTTACTCGGAGCTAACCAAGCTAACCAAGATGTGCTATGTTTCACCTCTCGTAACCCTACAAGAGGTTATCCCCTCGACATTAGTCCCCGAAGCTGGTGAGGTCTAGCAGTTCAAGCTGTTAGGCGTCTCCAGGTTCCTTTTATGTGATTGGAAATTAGTTTTTGTCTGTATTTGTCTCAATCTTGATCCTTGTCGGATCTGTCTGACATTTTTCGGATCCACTCTTTGAATTCTTGGCTCATTTTTGCCTCGAGCCGAGTCATTTTGGCCAATACCGAGTCATTTTTGGTGCCCTTCGGTCACTGACAGCTGGTAATCATGATTAATTGCCTCAAATTTTGTTCCATGCTCTGGCAGCACAATGACGGCTGCGCAGTTATTCTCCGTCACTGTGGCAGTCCAATCGGTCTGCGCCCCTTGTCCTTCCTCTCATGACGTGGCGTGGGATTTTTCGTGTATCTCTGGCTACGTGGCACTTGCTGATTGGCTTACTCGGCCTGGTAGACGGCCACACGCTTGCCGCACGGCACAGATGGATCCCACGACCAGGGTTTTTACTGTCTTTAAGTAGGGGTTGGGGGTTTCCATTTCCGCCACGCCCATTCAGTTTTCCTTGCCTTTTCTTCTTCCTTGCTCCTGCGAGATCGAACCTCCCCCTTTGTGGTTTGCTCTCCCTCCTGCTCTTGTATTGCAATCGCCCCTCTTTTCTTTCCATTCCACCACGGGTCCTCGTTGTTCCAAACCTCTTCCAACTGCGGAGGAGATTGAATCTGCGGAAATCATGGACGCTCGTGACGGCGCTGATGGTGCTGAGGAGCAGGAGATTCCCGCCGGCGAGCGCAATGGCTGGGAAGGCTCGGAGGTCTCCACTGAGGAGGTAGAATGGCTCCGCTCCACCAGGCATTCCGCTGCTACTAGATTGCCGTCTTCCCGCCGGTGAGATCTCTCCCAAACCCGAAGCTAACGAGCGGGTGGTTTTCCTTTCTCACTTTGAGCGCAGTTTTTCTCTTCTAGTGAGCACCTTTTTCTCCTCGTTTCTCTCCATCTTCCATCTTCAAACCCATCATCTTCCTACCAATGCGATTGGCTCTCTTTCCTGTTTTATCTCTGCTTGCGAGGCTTACCTCGGAATTTGGCCTACAGTTCTTCTGTGGGCCAAATATTTTAGATTTAGGGTTCAGGTTGTTCCCCAGCCCGGTGCTCATCGTGCCGACAAGAAACCGACTCGGTGCGGTGCTGCTAGCATCACGCCCAGGAGAGACTCCATCTTTCCTCGGGTTGCTGGGCTTGATTCTTGCAAGAAGTGGCATAGAACCTTTTTCTATGTCAAAAAACAGCGGGTCCACCGATAACATCCGGCTCCCCCCTTTATCGGACGAGGTCCCCAGCAAGAAGCTCTGGCTCCTTGACCCACGCGACCAAGATGCTGCGGTGAACAAGGCTAACGCGATCCTAGAAAGGTTGTTGTCGCCGGATGAAAACTTTCATCTTGCCTACACCGACCTCATGTGCGCCTTCATCTCATGCCGGGTAAGCCCCATCCAAGCGAGGAGCCACAAGATGTGCTTCATGAGTGGCTCCCATGATCCCACTTGGCACTCCACTAAGGAGCTCACCCATGACTCCATTGCCCGCCGAGTAAGCTCAATATTTAAATTAAACTTGTCGGATGATTGGGCTTGGAGTTACCCTCCGTTTAGCCGGGTCAGGCCTGTCCCCTGGGTAAGTTTTGCGAGTCGTTTTCCTTGCCGAGTAGGCTTTAGCTCTTTTGCCACTTTCAGTTTAGTTTTTGGTTACTTATTCTGTTTGTCTTTCGCAGAATCTCGTTCACCAGGTTGATGATAGTAATGTCCCTCCCTGCGGTTATAACGGGGATCGCTCCGACTCAGATGAATTCGAGTATGACTTGGAGTGCTTCATGCCCATCCCGCACGCTGCGGCTGCTTCAGCTTCGGGTAAGAGTCAATCTCGCAATCCCATACAAGATTGGTCTGACGATGATGAGGATGATGATTGTACGCTTTTGGAGGTACTTGCCTTGTGACCTTATTCGAGTAAGCTTGTTATTTACTCATGCAGTTGGCCAGGTACATGACACTCCTCCTCTCGCCATGGGCGGAGTTGGCAAGATCCCCGTCGCCAAGCCGAAGCGACGCGGAGCCTCATCCAGCACTTAGCCAGCCAAGAAGAGCAAGCCTAGTCCGGCAGCTCCTGCTGCCTCTGCTGCTGCCACTCTGGCTGAGACCCGCCAAGCCGGGCGCCGAGTCACACGCCGAGACACTCGTGACCCGGTCGTCACCGGGTAAGTTTTCATACTCTGCTTTCTTCGTTCCTTCTTTTTTGTCATTGATGTTCTCTTATACATGTCTCGTTGTTTTCAGCACCGCACCTTTGTTGGTGAACCAGGATGCTTGTAGCATTGCCTTGCCACTAAGGCCTGTGCCTCCTCCAGCTGACTCGGCGGCGCCGAGTCCCGTCCAAGTTGAGGCTCCCACTGTTGAGGCTCACGCCTCTCAGTGTCAGTCAGACCCGGTGGGTCATTCGGCTAGTGCCCCTAGCGCTGGCCAGGAACAACTTTTTGATCTTGGTGCCAGTGATTCTGGCGCCGAGAAACCTTTCGCCGCCAGTTCCTCTGGCATCGTCCCTCAGGGTTATGTGAATGAACAACTTCCTGATCTTGGAGCCAGCAAAACTGCTGAGCCTAGTCAGCCGGCTCCACTTTCTTCGCCAAATCCTCCTGCTCGCTATCCACTTCTGTCAAAGGGACAGACCTAGCCCAAGGCCTCTGGCTCTGCTCGCCCTTTATCCGGCAAATCCACCTCCTCCAAGCAGACAACGCTGGTCTGCACTCTGGGTTCTACTCCTCAGATCCGGCCTCCGACGTTGGGGACAATGGTCGCTTTAACGGGTAAGGGGGGGTGAATGCGCGGCTGCCGGGTGAGGTGATGGCTCTAAGGCTGTTACCCTCCATACTTCCGCTGTAGCGACCCGTGCCAATGTGGGAACCACCTTGAAAATGGTTCAATTTCTCACTCGGACGCTCAGTGGGAAAAGCCTTGGTTCGGGTGAGCCTTACGTTGTGGCATGGAATGCAGCTGGCGAGCAGGAGGTCAGCACCCGCGTTGGCAAAAAACTGAAGCTGGGCCCTAAGGCCATCTCTGACATGACCCAGCACGCCATTACTCTAATGGCCCGCGCCGACAAAGTGAACGAGGTAAAGTATCTTCTTACTCTTTTGTATTGTTGAGTATTTCCTTTATACATATCACCTATTGCCCGAGGTTACTGTCGAGTAAGGAACTTACTTGGTTGTAAGCTCTCAATAATCACTTAGTCTTTAAATTTTCACACCTATCTTGCATGCTAGAGCTTCAATCCCTAGCCCTCGAGGTTACTGGCGAGTAAGGAACTTACTCGGCTGTAAGCTCATAAGATTTTTTTATTTTCTTATGCCAAACTCATATGTTAGAGCTTCGATCCCTAGCCCTCGAGGTTACTGTCGAGTAAGGAACTTACTCAGCTATAATCTCTTAAGATTTTTAATCCGGCAGGCTGCTTGACTTGACCTTTCCTTTCCTTACTGTCTGTCTTCTTCGTCCAGCTCACGCATAACGAGCACACCATGGTGCACCAAGCTCTCATCTTGGTTCATCGCAAGCTCGAACTTGCGTATGAGAAGCTGCGGACTGACACCCAAGGCCAAGGTAATATCCTTACTCGTCCTTTCTCTATTCGGTGTAATTTTCTCTGGTTCATTTTCTCAATTTTTTCTCGCTCTTTTTTCACAGCCTCTACTCAGTCCACCATCGATGGTCTTCACTCGCAGATCAGCGAGGCCGAGAGTAAGTTTCTTGCCTCACTAATCCAATTGCTGAAGGTTTTTGTTGGTGCTAATAAGTATTTGCTCTGAATAAGTAGAGAAGCACCAAGCCGAACTCCAGAAGGAGTGAGATGAGGTGACTCGGATGAAGAAGTTGATGGCCGAGATGGAGCAGAAGCACTTGGCCGAGGTGAAAGGGTTGAAAGAGGAGCTTGTCGAGAAGAATGAGCAGCAGGCCGCCAGCGCCGAGAAGACCAAGAGGCTGCTCGACGAGGCCGAATCGTCAGTTGAGTCGGCAAACTTGAACTCCGACGCCCTCCAAGCCAAAGCCAAAACTTGGCATAGAAAGCGCGCCACTATCAACTTCTTTCTCGGTAGTGGGTTCTTACTCTTTTTGCACTGTATAGGTCGCTCTGGATTTCTTCCATCCACTTTTTTTATTTTGCTAACTTTTCTCTTTTGCTTGCAGAGAATTTTCCTGAAGCCAACATATTTGCCATCCGAGCCATGAAGAAAGTGAGGGTCGAATCTGGTGCTCCAGCCGACGGTGAGGTGTCCATGGAGGAGCTTCTCGAAGCGGTGTCCGAACGGGTCAGGACCCTCAAGTCCTGCAGTGTGGACCTGCTCAAGTCGCCTATTCATGCGTTTCACATGCTCTGGCCGGATGAAGACGCACCCAAACTCATCGAGCCAATTGCTGAGAGATTGCTCCTTACTGAGGACCGGCTGGATCAATGGCGTGAGTCGGCCGACCGAGCTGCAGCGGACAAGGCTCTCTCCTTCGTGCTTTCATGGTACGAGGACATCAATCTTGATGTTCTTGCTCACATAAGAGGGGATGGCAAATGGCTGAATGACACGGAGCTGATCAAGAAGCGCCAGGAGTGAGCTTACGCCATGATTGAATATACCATGGTGCACGCTTGGTGCGACGCGCCCAGCTTCCTCGACCTTGGCGACCCGCTCGTCGAATTTGCTGATGAAGAGGGTGGCGACAGCGAAGCAACCCAGTCAGATGGTCCGGATGACCCAGCCACAGATGCCCCTGACTCGGTTGATGCTCCAAGCAATTCTCCTAGCTCCAAGAGTGCTCCTCCGAGTCCTTCTGCTTCTTAGGCTAACAAATACACGAACTTTGATTAGATCCCCGGTATACCGGGTACAGATGTAACATACATTGCACTTTAAGTTTGATTATGCGCCTTTTGATAGGCTTTATATATTTTCGGTATGTTCTAAGTGTGAATCATTCAAGGGAAAGTCCCCGAGTTTCATTTTGCCGTGTCACCTTTCCTTGACTTTGGCCCCTATCTACCTTTTTCGGTGTTCGACATTAGAGTCTCAAAGTACTAAGGATATAGTTAGCGGGTATGAAACTTGGATCACTTGGCCAAGATTACTCGACACACAATATAACGTGACCTGCAGAGATTTAGGCAACAATCTAAAGCCGGCTCGCGTTTCTCCTTTGTACTTATCCGGCATTCGTGTTTACTCGTCATATATCCTTTTCTCTTGCTTGCCCTGAAGCCGTGTTTTCGAGCAACAGCATAGTCGAAGATTTTATTTCTTCCAAGTAAACACTACTTGTTCCGAGATAAATTTCGGGTGTCACGCCAGCCGACGTAAAATAATTGGGAGGGAAAGTTTAAGGGGTAGTCCCTGAGTCAGATTTTTGAATCATACCATTTTATTATCAGCACATAGCCGGCACACACATCCGGCATATGAGATTTCGAGTGATACATGCATTGCTTCTCCTAAGTGCAGAAGGGACGAAGTAGCGCCACATTCCATGGCCTTTTGGTCTCATCTCCTGACCTGTCGGCCTTGTTCTTTTGCGCTTCACGAGCGTCTATGAGATAATAGGAATTATTGTGCAATGCTTTGCTTACAATGAATGGTCCTTCCCATGGGGATGATAATTTATGCATTCCTGTTGTGCGTTGCACCAGCCTTAGCACCATATCCCCTTCTCGAAAAACACGAGGTTGCACTTTCTGGCTATGATAGCGTCGGAGATTCTGTTGATATATAGCGGATCTGGATAATGCAGTTCCCTTGCTTCTTCGAGTAAATCTACTCCATCTTCTCGGGCCTCTTTTACCTTGGCCTCCGAGTATTGCCTTATTCTTGGCGAGTCATACTCTATGTCGGCAGGCAAAACTGCTTCTGCCCCATACACGAGGAAAAATGGCGTATAACCCGTTGACCGATTCGGAGTTGTTCTTAAGCTCCATAGCACTGAGGGTAGTTCCTCTATCCAACAACCAGGTGACCTCTGGAGTGGTTCCATTAAAAGGGGTTTTATCCCTGACAAAACTAAGCCATTAGCCTGTTCAACTTGTCCATTTGATTCTGGATGGCGACTGATGCTACATTGAGTCTTATTAGGTGTTTCCCGCAGAAACGAGCAAAATCTCCTTCAACAAAGTTCGTGCCATTATCAGTGATTACACTATGCGGGTAACCATATCTGAGGATTATATCCCTTACGAATGTGACAACTATTTTACCGTCCAACTTTTTGATCGGTTTCACTTCTATCCACTTGGTGAACTTATCAATCATGACGAAAATATGAGTCATGCCTCCCCTTGCTAGTTTGAATGGCCCTACCATATCTAGGCACCACACTGCAAAAGGCCAAGTGATTGGTATAGTCTTTAATTCAGACATTGGTATATGTGACTTGGATGCATAATGTTGACAACCACTGCATTTTCCGACTAACTCTTGTGCTTGTGCCAATGCGCTTGGCCAATAGAATCCGTGTCGAAATGCCTTGGCCACCAATGCTCTTGATGATGCATGGTGCCCACATTCTCCTTGATGAATATCCAATAAGATCTCTTGGCCTTTCTCTCGGCTGACACAACGCTGCAGTACGCTCGTCACACTTCACTTGTATAATTCCTTGTTGATTATGGTGTACGCTTTTGCTCTTCGTATTGTTTGCCTTGCCAACGTTTCATCACTCGGGAAGGTCCCATATTTTAAGTAGTCGAATATTGGATGTGCCCATGTTGGTATCAGTGGTTCCGGGTCTGCTTCAGCATCAATATTCATTGGCTCTACCGACATATGATCTGCCGACATGACCTGAGGAGTCCCCGAGTGTGATTCGGCAGCCCCTGAATTGAGCGGATCAGTCCCTGAGTGATTCGAAGCTACCCTGAGTCGATATCCATTGGTACCACATCTGACTCCTGACTCGCCGGGGTGACCCTGATTGAGTCGGACTCTGGTGACGGCTTGATCGATGGTTTTCTAAGGTGCTCCAGCACTAACCCTGGTGGTATTGCTTGCCGAGATGACCCTAATTTGGATAGTACATCTGCTGCCTCATTTTCTACTCTAGGAACATGACGGAATTCGCATCCGTCAAAGTATCCCGAAATTTGTTGCACATGGAAACGGTATAATGCCATGTTTGCGTCCAGCGCATCCCAATGTCCAGACACTTGCTGAATCACCAAATCCGAATCGCCAAAACACATGATCCTTTTGATATCAATTTCCTTGGCTACTTTGATGCCATGGACAAGTGCTTCATACTCGGCAACGATGTTGGAAGCAGCAAAATAAATCTATAACACATACCTGAGTTGATCCCTCTTTGGAGATGTGAGCACTATCCCGGCGCCCAGACCCATTTTCGTCTTGGAGCCGTCAAAATGCATTTTCCAGTAGTTCGGATCTGACAGTGGTGGTTCGTACTGCATTTCCATCCAGTCTACAAAGAAATCTGCAATAGCCTGAGACTTTATTGCATCTCTCCTATCATATTGTGGAGTATACGGTGCCAGTTCTATGGCCCATTTTGCGACTCGGCCGCTGGCATCTTTGCTGCCCAATATATCCGAGATAGGTGCATCACATATTACCCGGATTGGGTGTTCCTAAAAATAATGTTTCAGCTTCTTTGCTGCCATATATACCCCATATGTCATCTTTTGATAATGCAGGTAATTCTGTTTCGGGACAGAGAGCACTTCGCTCAAGTAATAAACTGGTCTTTGGACTGATTTGCCCCCTTCTTCATGTTCAACCGCTATTACTGCACTTACAACTCTGTTGGTTGCAGCGACATAGAGCAACATTGGCTCTTTGGATAGTGGTGATGCTAATATTGGTGTTGTTGCGAACATTTTCTTTAATTCATGGAAAGCGCTATCAGCTTGCTGTGTCCACGTGAATTTGTCTGATTTCTTCATCAGTTGATATAGTGGTAGGGCTTTTTCACCTAGCCGACTAACAAACCTGCTCAACGAGGCCAGGAATCCAGTAAACTTCTGGACATCGTTGAGGGTTTTTGGTAATTCCATTCTTTCATTGGCCTTGATTTTTGTCGGGTTAGCCTCAATTCCTCGGCTGGATACAAGGAATCCGAGTAACTTGCCAGCCGGGACACCAAATGTTCATTTTTCCGGGTTAAGCTTCATCCGGAATCTTGTTAAGTTTGCGAATGTTTGACGCAAGTCCTCAATTAGAGTATGACTTTGCTTGGTTTTTATTACCATGTCATTGACGTATACTTGAACATTTTTGTCCAATTGATCTTGTAAGCAGTTTTGCATGCATCTTTGATATGTTGCACCTGCATTCCTCAACCCAAATGGCATGGTACGATAGCAATAAGCCCCATACGGGGTGATAAAAGCTGTCTTTATTTGATCATCCGGATTTAGTGGTATCTGATGGAATCCTGAATACGCATCCACAAACGACAACAACTCACACCTAGCAGTAAAATCTATGACTTGGTCGATCCGTGGCAGGGGAAATGGATCTTTTGGACTTGCCTTATTGAGATTCGTGTAATCAATACACATGCGCCATACCACTGCCACGTTCGGGTCATCTTTTTTCTTATCAACCAAGACTGGATTTGACAACCAATCTGGGTGAAGTACTTCCATGATGAATCCAGCAGCTAGGATTCGTGCACTCTTGGCATCTATTACTTTCCTCCTATCCTCGACGAAGCGGCGGAGGGGTTTCTTAACCGGCTTGGCCTTTGGTCTTACATGAAGGGATTCTCAGCCAGCTCCCTCGGAAATCCTTGCAGATCTTGGGTGGACCATGCAAAGATATCCCGATTCTCATGGAGGAAGCTGGTGAGCTCGCTTTCCTATTTGTCCGTGAGGCCAGCCCCAATGGTAATTGTGCGCTCTGGGAAAGTCTCATCCACATGTACCTTCTTGATTTCTTTGGTAGCTTGAAATGACATATTGCCATGCGGGTTGGTGAGTGCCGGCATGGACATTTGTGCTGCTTTGGCCAATGCTGCCACTTCCAACATTTCATTCTTTTCTTGTGCTATGACGAGTGACTCGGCCAGTGAAGATTCGGATGAGGCACAAGCAATAGATCTTTTGTAATCCCTATTCAACTGTAATTACCCCACATGGGCCTGACATCTTCATCTTTAAGTACGCAATGTGGGTAGTAGCCATGAATCTCGCTATAGCCGTCCTGCCGAGTAAGGCGTGATATGAGCTGACCAAATCCACTACCTCGAACTCTATGGCCTCAGTGCGACAGTTCTCTCTGTTTCCGAATAAGACGTCGACCCATATCTTGCCAATTGGCTCACAAGACAATCCTGGCACATTACCATGGAAAGTGGTCTTAGTCGGCTCCTGCATGTTCATGGTAATGCCTAACTTGAGCATAGTATCCTTGTACATGATGTTGATGCTACTGCCATCATCAATCAGCACTTTTGAAAACTTAACATTGATATCTGGGCCTATGAACGTTGGATCCAAAACTAGAGCATATCCTCGTGGGGTTGGCATGATCTTGGGGTGATATTTTATGCTCCAAGTTATTTCTTGCTCAGACTAATGCATGTACTTGGGAATTGTCGGCATTGTGGCATTCACCTCCATCATTCGTCGCTGCTGGCTCTTTTTGTCATTCTGCTCTGTGACAAAGACAACATAGATCTGGTGATGTTCTATGTATTCATTTCTAGTTTCGTGGCCGACATGAGCGCCGTCACCTCTTGGGCTATGCACCTGGTGCACAGTTTCTCTTCTTTCCTGATTGTGATACCTCAGCCGCCTGTTTTCGTATCTGTTATCTGCTCCCACCGTCTGAGCATTTCCTCCAGTAAGTGGTGGAGGGGGAGGTGGTGGAAGTTGCTTATTCGGTGAATCCACTCTATCTCCTTTCTGAAACCAAGAGCATTGCCTTGTTGTGTGATTGGCCGGTTTACTCGGACTAGGCGTGTGAAACTTACATGACTGGTCCAGCATCGTCTCATAGGTATACTTCTGTCGGTCTTGATATTGCTTCCTCTGTTCATATGGCTTTTTTCCATCATTCTTTGGTACCCACTGTTGTTGCCCACTTGTCCTTTGATGTTGGCTACTTCCAGCATCTGGATGCTCCTGACTTACGGCCGCAACCTGAATCGAACCATATTTGTAGTCTAGCCTTTCATCTCTTCTCTTTCTTCTGTATTCGGATATTTCCTAGCGCCTTTGCGACCCGGCAGCGTCATAGATCTGAGTCTCAGTCATCCCGTCTGCCGACATAAGCAGCGGCTGAGTCGGATCTCCTAACGCATATGAATCAGCAATTCTTATTGTTTCTGCCATACTTGTCGGCATATCTTTCTGTAACCTTTGCCATAGCACACTTCCATTTATGCATCCTTGTGCAAACCAAGCGATTGCATGTGACTCGGTTACCCCTTCACAAGAGTTGCGCATCTTACACCACCTTGTGAGGAATTCGCTGTCTGTCTCATTCGGTCTTTGCTTGCACATCGCCAGTTACTGTGGGCGATTCGGCCTCTTGTAAGTGCTGGTGAAATTGCTCACAAAAGAATCTTGAAAATCGATCCAGCTATTAATGCTTCCGGGTGGCAAATTGTTCAGCCATACCCGAGCTGGTCCTTCCAGGATCTGCAGTACATATCATACTGCCCATCTCAAATTTCCCTGCGCAATCTTCACAGTAGTTCCATAATCTATGAGCTAGTCCTCTAGCTTTGTACTTCCATCATATGTTTTGTCCCTCTGGCCAGCTGTAAATTTGGTATGGTGGCTCCTTCATGATCCTAGGGCCAAAGCATGGTGGACCCTGCGGACCTTGCGATTCAATCAGCTCTACCATCTTTATTTGGTCAAGCTTCAGCCTTGGATCATCCGGCTGAAGGTTCCTGCCTCCGAGTCTAGCTCCCATTGCTTGATATGCGTGATCCGGCAAGTCATATCCGTCATTCACCATAGCCGAGTAACCATCATTATACTTATTTGCATTCGGGTTGGCATGATGTTGAGCTGCCTTTCCCGCGCTTTGCTGTCTTCTTTCGGGTTGAGCTGGTGCATTATTCGGCACTGGATTTCCTCCTCCTGCCGAGTGAGTTTTGCGCCTAGCTTGAGGCACAGAATTTTGCCCTCCGTTGTTGTTTCTTTGCCCTTCTTGCCTTTCTCGGCCTGCATTCTCCTAGTTTTCATTTCCTTGGGCGTTATTCCTTCTCGACCCTTGTGCATGTGTCGGGTTTCCCTTAACCATTGCCGGATCATAGGTGACCATCGTCTTGTTTCTTCCAGAATCCACACTCTTTTCTTTTCTCGGTCTAGGCGCCGCTCCGGGTGAGGATGCCGTGTGCCCAGCCGATCTTGCCGGGACAGGAGTCGCCGAGGGAACCAGCTGTGACCTTCCTTCTATACCCGGATTTTCTCTATAATACGCTTCATTCAACATGCTAGCTGCTCTTACTAGTTCATTGACTCGTTCTTGTTGTCTTTCCTCTGCTTCTCCCTCCAAATGGGGTAACTCTGCCATTGCTGCCTCTGCTGCTCGCAGATTGGCTGCTGCTATGTTATATGTTGGTCGCATAGCTGTTTCGTTGCTGCTCTTTGGTGTTATTTTTGACGTTGCATATGTCAGCTGTTCGTTGAGGTTTCTTCCTCTCAACCTCTTCGCATCAAGCCGGGTCTTTGCACCCTTGACTCGATTTGCCGAGTTGATCTCTCAGATCGTGATATCCACATCCTGTTGTAACAGCGCTAATTCCTTGGCTTTCTCCAAAACTTTTATCCCAGCCTCCTCTAAATCAGCTTGCACACGTGTCGGGTCAGTTTCCTGTGCTACTGGCTCTGCCAACTTGTCTATCGCTTCCTGCAGCTCCTTAGCCCTTTTACTCCTAGCTATGTTTTCTGGTTTTTCCAATGGTGCCTTCGTTGTTCTTGTAGCCCTTGGTGTGTCCTCATGATTTCCTCCCTCAGCATTCTCATTCACTACTGGAACTATTGGTGGAGCTGAGGGATTTCGTGTTGTCATCATTACCTCCATGGAGACAAGTTGGTGAAGCTTCCCAGCGACAGGAATCGCTAGCGGATCGGCGCCAGGACAACGCGCTCAAGATATGCGCGCTCCACGCGCACCGTGACGTAGACCTGGTGCTCGCCGAACTTGATGAAGCGACCACCCCTAGGGAACGGCTTGGTCCCGAAGCAGCCCGCGTTGTCGCTGACGAAGTTGAGCGCTCCAAACCTCTGGATGAGGCCGGAGTAGACACGCTCGCCGGTCTTGGCGAGGATGTTGCCCGTCTGAATGAAGACTCCATCAAGCACCTACTTCTGCCCCACGGTGGGCGCCAACTGTCGTGGTGGTGGCACGGTAGATGCCATGGGTAGGCTTAAGTTGGGGGCCGAATGGGTGTTTGTGGTCACCGGGGAGGGAGTGCACGGTCGAGCCATGCACGAAGAACAAGAAGAACTCTCCAGACTTAGCGATTTGATTGATACCCGAAGATTACAAGTGCTCCTAGAGCTGTATGAACTAGGGTTTAGTGCCCTAGTTCCCTACTTGGTCCAACCTCCTTCTACTACTGTTATGCCCTTCCTTATATAGGCAGTGCTAGCTAGCTTATACCCCTTTGGGTTCTAGGGTTTACTGTTTGGATCTTGGTCCCTACAATGTGGGCCGGGTCATGGGCTTGCCCTAAGCCCAACGGCCTAGTCCATAAAGCTTGACAGCTAACAGTCTTCTGGTGCGCTGCTTCCTGTTGCTTTGGGCGTCATGTTGTTACTTTGTACGTCAGCGTATGCTTTTGGCATCACCCGGCTCCTTTTGTGTCACCCGGCGTCGCCCTTCTCTTTTGACCATGCTTTACCATGGTCCCTCCTAAACCTTACTCGGAAAGGTGCCTTGCGTCCTACTTGACTCATCCCTTCCTCGGTAGACTCGGCTCATCGGTTCCTGCAAGAATTACAACTTTGTCTTATGGGGCCGACATAGTTTATATGTCGGCCGCTCATGCTTACCTTACCCGACCGTTCTTACCCGGCCTGGTTCTTTCTTTACTCGGAGCTAACCAAGCTGTGCTATGTTTCACCTCTTGTGACCCCACCGGGGGTTATCCCCCCGACAGTAATGAGATAAAGAATGGACAAAAGTTCAAGCTTGGGGATGCCAGCCCATGTCATCCCAATAAATATTCAATAGGTACAAGCGTCAAAGCTTGGGGATGCCCATGGCATCCCCTTCTTCATCAATAAAAATCTCAGGTCTTTCTAGACACTTCGTTTTTTTTATTGTTTCATGCACTGTTGTGTTGTTCTTGGAGAGTCTTAGTTTTCATTTAGTTTGCTTGAATAAATTAGTTGGACCCCCATTCTCGCTGTGTTGTTTCAAATAAGTTGATTGGTGTTGGAGAGGAGTAGAAAGTTCTTGCTTGAATATTGCAAGAGGATCTTGCTTTGACTATGACTTAGAGTTTAGCCTGTCATGCTAGATGTTGTTTTGACCTTATGCTTAGTGATTATTGCTGTAGCATGACTTGTTCCAAACAATTGGGATTGCTTAGTGTGCCTTGAAGGAATAATGTGTTGTTTTTATTGTTTCATACACAGTTGTGTTGTTCTTGGAGCGTCTTAGTTTTCGTTTTTGGTTTTTGTTTGCTTAGTTGGCTTGAGTAATTTGGTTGGTTACACCACACTTCTTCTGGAGAGAGGCACACCATGTTTCCATTGCCTAGAACACTCTAGTTTTCACTCTTATTGTTTTGTGAGTGTTCACTTTTGCTAGCACTACGTTCAGCCTTAGTTTTCTTGTGTTTTAGCTTAGAAATTTTTGTTTCTTCTTTGTGGATTTCTGAGACAAGCACACTGATCTTTATTTTATTATTATCTTTGTGAGTTGTTTCAAATAAGTTTCTTAGTGTTGGAAAGGAGTAGAAAGTTCTTGCTTGATAAGTGCAAGAGGAGCTTTCATTCACTGTGACTTGGACTTTATCATGACATGCTAGGTGTTGTTTTGACCTTATGCTTAGTGATTATTGTTGTAGCATGACTTGTTCCAAACAATTGGGATTGCTTAGTGTGCCTTGAAAGAATCATGCGTTGTTTTAGCATACAGAAGCATAGTATTGTGGTATTCTCCTTTGATGCTTTGTATGGGTTGACTTGGCACATGCTCACACCATGTTATGACTATGAACAAGTCAACATAGCCTCTATGATCATCTAGTCCTTCACTTGTGGTACCACTTCATGCTTTGATTAGTAATGTTTTGTTGCTCTGCATGATTATGGCCATTATTGCTCTCTTAGTTGGTTGCTCCCAGTCTTTTGCTAGCCTCCACTTGTATGAGTAAGCTCTACTCATGCTTTCAACTCCCAAGAAACCAAGTTATTCCAAAGTGTCCACTATAAACTCCTATGCATGGTGTGTTACACCATTCCAAGTATATTCTTGTTTTTAGCTATCTTCCAATTTAAAACTATTTTGTTATGTGAAAACTTAGTGATTAAAGCCCTCACAAACTTGACGGCACACTTTATATTCTTTGCCCCTAATAAACTTGAACCATTATGTCATCTATGGTGTATATGCTTGCACTTATACGTTGGAATTAGCAGAACCATGTTGTCACGAGGAACATTTTCAAGATTGCACTTGTACTTTGTACTCAGTTGATATCATGCTCTTTTGTCTATGGATGTCACCGGTGTGAAATAAAAAGGGAACTTGTAAGTCCATGGAGTTTGTATTCTGTGTTAGAGAAACGCCTGGGCCTCTAGCCTAAGCCATGCCTAATCATGGTGGAAACTTGAAGCATCACCATAGTGACATCTATGAAACATTCTTCTTATAAAAAAAGAGACACATTGAGAGAAGAGGAAAGAGAGAAAAAAGCACCATATTCCCATGGTAAATAAGAAGATTGCTGAGATGCTTATTGTCTGCTTGCCTTGGCATTTTGGTTATGGGATAGCTCCTGTACCATGTGCAAGGGGAACCCCATTGGCGGTTCTCAATGATATGCAAATACTTACAATGACAAGAATTTACGGGTGACTAAAGTTGAGTAGCATGAGGTGCGGCCCTCGTATTCAAGGGACATGAGATTGCCAACTTATACTTTGTCAAGCATATACTCCATCTTTGTTCACTTTAACCTTAATCACTTCAAGATGCCTATGATAGGGGCAATGAGGGCTGAAAGCTAACAAGTACCATAATTTTTGGAAGCTCTTTTTGGAACTTGAAATCCCTACTTCCTTTATAAAAGGCTTTTCTTCCACCTTTATTGAGTCTCCACCTTCTACCTTTAGGCACCATTAAGAGAGCATAGTTTCCAAAGCTTATTGATTGATGCATATTGTGATATTACTTGTTCTTGTGCTATTTATTTGTACTCACCCTTGTGAACTTTGAAGGTTTCCTATGCATCTATATTGCTATTCTACGAGGGACAAGCTGATCGCCACTATGCCATGTTTTCTGTATGTGAAACAAACAAACGTTTTTTAATGCATGTTATTCATTATCTTTCTTTGTAGCCTTTCATGTTGCATGCATAGTTACTATGTCCTATTGTTAGAACTCCATCTTTCATGCACATGTTTAGAGTTCTTTGATCCCATCTTTCAATGCTTGCAAATGGTTTGATCTTGGTTTTGATGGTGCATGTCATCTCAAAAATTATTATTTTTATCACATACCTACTCGAGGATGAGCAGGAGTTAATCTTGGGGATGCTTGATACGTCGGAAACGTATCTATGATTTTTGATGCTCCATGCTTGTTTTGTATCTACTTTGCTTTGCTTTGTCTATACTTTGAGGTGTTTTATATCTTTTATGGAAATAACCTATTAACAAGTTGCCACAGTGCCAGTTGCCTATTTTCTTCTGTTTTTGGTTCCAGAAAGGCAGAAAATCAATATTATCGGAATTGGACAGGACAAAAGCCAAAGTTATTATATTTCTCGGTGCAACACGGAACCATGAAGCAGAGCCGGAGGGGGCCACAGGGTGGCCGCACCCCCTAGGCGCAGGCAAGCCCTGCAGGCGCCTGGAGGGGGTGTGGGCCCCTGGACCCCCACCGACCTTGATTCCTTCGCCTATAAGAAGCCTCCGACCCAAAAACCCTAGGGCATCCAGAAAAAATCCACGAAAACCTCCGTAGCATCGCCGCCACTAAAAGGGATATTCGGGGGGACAAAAAGTCTCTGTTCTGGCACCCTGCCGGGACGGGGAAGTGCCCCCAGAGCCATCTCCATCGATCTCCATCGCCATCTCCATCACCGTTGCTGATTCCCATGATGAGGAGGGAGTAGTTCTTCCTCAGGGATAAGGGCTCTACCGGTAGCTATGTGTTCATCTCTCTCTCTCTATGCATGATCTTGTGTTTATGACCTTTGTAATCAAGTAGATCTACCTTGCTACGCAAGTGCTTCATTAGATCTATGCTCTCCCCATGTGTGTGAAAGTGACAGCGTGCACGTCATGGTGGCACTTTGTCACATCCCAAGATTTTCCAAATCTTGTAATGTGAAAATAAATGAATAAAATAAAACTTTGTTTGATTTTCAGAGCCAGAAGAAACTTTTTGAATTCAATTGGACCTTCAAACCCATATTGAATTAAATAAATCCTAAAGGGATTTAAAAAGATAAACTTTTATTAAAGGAAAATAAAAATAATTAAAATTACTATTTTGGATCTTTTAATAAAAGGTTTTGGTTTTCAAAGGGAAAAGAAATATTTAAATAAAGATTATTTTATAGAGCCAAATTAAACCATGGCCAAGCTTTGGAATTAAAACATTTTGTTTTGAATAAAAATAGCAAAGGTTTATATAAATAAAATAATAAGGAATTAATATCCAAACTTTATTTAAATAAAAGGTTTTACCAATTTAATTGAAACATCAAAACTTATTAATTATTTAAAATAAGTTTTCCCAATATTTGATATTCACAAATAAAACCTACTAAAGTGTTTTGGCTTTATTTTAGATTTCAAAATAAATATCTCAATAAAACAAATCCTATTTGATTTAATAATGAAAGTCTATTATATTTAATTAATACTGGACTCTAAAATAAAAGGTTATTTTGTTTTAAAACAAGTTTCCAAGTATTCTATATTTCCCAAATAAAACCTACTGATTTGGTTTTGAAAATATTTAGGTTTCAAATAAAGATTTTATTAATAAGATCAAACTCTATTTGATTTAGTAACCAAGGTCCAATTATATTTAATTATTAATGGACCCTATATAACAAAATGTTATTTTAAAACAAGCTTTCCAAATATTCCTTAATTTCAAATACAACCTACTGAATGGTTTTAAATTATTTAGTTCTCAAGTGGAGCTTTGAATTAAATCAAAACCTATGGATTTAATAATTGGTACATCCATATGATTAAATAATAATAGCCCCTATTATTAAAATTATTAATTTGAATTTGGATTTTTGTTCATGTTACTGAATAGAACTAATTTCAATATTACAAAGTTTGGGTGTTGATTGAATTGATTTGAACCATGATTGTTTGATGGAAATTTCAAAACAGAATTCAGAAATAGAAAAAGAAAAGTATACAGAATAAAAAAAAATGGAAGTGGATATGACCCAACCCAGCAGCCCAACAGGTCCAGTAACCAGCCCACCTAGCCCACCTGTTCCCACGCCCCGAATCGTTTTTCCTCACCGCTGAAACAACCCGCTAAGCAACTGACCGGTGGACCTCCCCCTCTCTCCTTTTCCCACTGACTGGTAGGCCCATTTTCCCTGTTCATCGTCTCCTTCACCCCTCCCTCGCAGACCAGTTCCTCTCTTCCGTTTCTGCGATGAATTCGCGAGGATCAATTCGAGTTAACGCCGCAGTTAATCCCTCCTGCAACCACGCTGTTTTAAGCGCCAGCGCCTTCTCCTCCATTTCCCCCAAACCACTCCCTCTCTCTGCCCCCAGGCTGGACGAATTGCGCCGCACACCGCCCACTGTCCGATGATGTTCCGGTGACGATTTCGGCGAAACCAGACCTCCCCTTGCCTCATTGACCAAGCACACACACTCCCCAGCCCCTGGAGCTTCTGCCCGTGCCTTCCGTTCAACCGCGGGTGCCCTGTAACCTCGACTTCGACGACGACCTGCAGCGCCGCCGTCTGTCTCGTCTCCGTCAAACTTCCCCGGTAAGCCTCGACTGCCCCTAGCTTTTCCATGGATGCTCACATCATATCCAGCTCCGTCTGCGTCTAACACACCCTCTGCCTTGCTTCGGTGAACCCTGTAGCCTCGCCCCTGACAGCGTCTGCCCGCAACCGAGAACCAGAGCATCTCCGGCGAGGAATTCCGACGACAACCGTGCGCCCCTTGCCTTCTCGCGAGTACCTTGAGCTTCACCACGATCCCGCGATTCTGGTGAGCATCTCCTTATTCTACCTCGCTTCCTATTTCACCGGCGCCGCCACCGTCTGGTCGCTCCGCCGCCAGCAGCCGCCGCAGCGCCGCTGGTCTATGGTCGAGCACCCCACAGCCGTCCGATCAAGATCTGACACTCACGATAGTCTCACTTAACAGCGAAAGGGTATGCGCCCTGTGCCGTGCGATCAAACTAGACCCTGCGGTCCGCAGCACGTGATCCAGACGAACCCGTATCGGCCAATCACGACGCGATGCGTGGCCTATATTAGATCTAAAACCAGTTTTGAATCAGATTTATTTGCAAATTTCAAACCCTTATAACTTTCAAACCACACGTCCAAAAATTACAAATTTGGTATCAATGGATTCAGGAGAACAAGCCCTAGCCAACTGTGGAATTAGTTTAGCAAATAGTATATGTTAGTTTGCTTGTTTTTGCAGATTCTTTTGTGAGCTTGTTTAGAGTATAAAAATTGTTTAAAATTGATTTTAGGGTTAAAACTTTTGCTAAATGGTTTGTTGTGACCTTACTGACCCTAGGAACCAACCCTTGGTGTTAAAAATGATTTTGGAAAGAATTAGGTTGAATTACTTGACTTAGCCATTTTCTAGCCAAATAAAAATTATTGATTTTATTATGGAAATGTTTTTGCAAAGAAAACTTTGGGAAAATGTTTTGGACCAAACCTACTGACCCAAAACACCAAGATTTGCAAATGGCAACTCACTTGGTGAAAAACATAAAGTTTTGCTTTGATAAAAATATTTTTCACCACATGAAATGATGAATGGATTTAAAAATGGTTTTTGGGAAAAACCCTCTAACTAATGACTTTGCCATTTTGGTAAATGACCAATTGGACCCTACAAAGTTTAGAAACCTAGTAGAGACCCTCCTTGCAATAGAACCAACCTTTCCATGCTTATGCATGACTTAGACTCCATTACTTTGTGTGTGTAAAAAATTGTTTGTTTGACTTTGGTTTGGAATGTGAATTGAATTTGTGTTTGCTTGATTGATTTGTAGTGAAGTGTGAGACTAGAAAGATCAAGGAGTGAACCACCATTCTCAACCAAAAAGGCAAGTGATGCTTCATACTTTCTATCCCATTACTTTCTCTATGCATTAGTGATTTTGCTAAGTAAAACTTGCATGGATTTTGCTAAGTATAGACCTTGCTATAAGAAAACCTAGTAGATGAATCCTTAGTAGGATTTTCCTAAGTTAAAGATTCCTACTACTATAAAGCTTAGCCTAGCTAATAGAAAACATGGGTGGAAATATATTCACACTATGGAAAAATCTCTAAGTCTGAGGACTTATGTTTTTGTCTAATAAAACAACTAAGTTAATGAATCACCTGGGTGGAATGGGATGGCTTGGTGGTGTTTGGTTGAGTGGTGCACAAGGCCATGGACTTGGATTGTGTATCTCACTTGTGGATGGCCACCCAGGAAACAAAGGGATTTGAGATGTCAAATGTTGAGAAGCTTCAAGTGCAACCACTTGGCAATATGGGCTCTGCCATGATCATATAGGTTGCAAGAACTTAGCCATATGGACAGTGGGTGGTAGTGTTTGATAGGTTGGAGCGCGTCCATTTTGGTCTAAGGGAAGGCTTCTGAAAGATCTTGTCTTGGGAAACCAAGTCTTGTGGGGAAAGTGCACCACCTCTGTAGAGTGTAAAATCTAAGTACTTAGCCATGTCCCTGGTAAAGGACAATTTGAGCATCAAGACATGGAAGCAATCAAGAATCTCATCATTCAAATTTCTAAGTTAAAATCTTGTGGTTTGAACAAGGGTTGTTTGAAATATTCAATCTTTGATTGGTAGATGCCTTGGAAAGGATCTTCAATCTTTGATTGAGAAAAATGATTTTGTCAAGCAAAAACTTAGGATTTTCAAATGATAAGAAAAATCTATTTTGAGCAATGCAAGCCTCAACTCCACTTAGCCAAATGCATATAGAAGATAGACTCCACTATACTACCATAGTATCACTTGCCAATACAATTCAAATGTATTGACCCTTTGTGGCTGTAACTTGTATGTTGCAGGTTTGATTGTTTTAGTGAAGATTGATTGATTAGGATTACAAAGTCTAAAACCAACATCTGCCTGTGGCACTTTGAAGATGAAGGACCCATGACTATAGTTATTCCGCTGCAATGTAATGTAATAGCCAAATGAGCTATGTATGATGTAATAAAATTATGTTATTCCTGGTTATAAAGTTATGTTATGACCTTTGTTTCTTGATATTACATCTTAATTGTGGATGCTAGCTATTGATCCAGGGACTAGCATTGTAAACACAGGAGGAATCTACCTTATTAGGTTGAGACCCCTACAGATGGTATCAGAGCATTGTGTTGCCTGTAGGATTTGTAAACCTAGGATTGGACAAAAACCCTTAGAAAAATAGGAGTTGTATTTGTTCCAAAAACTTATTTACAAAATCTTGTAAACTCTTTCCTCAACCATTTTGGTTTCAACTCTACATCTCTTCTACTTCAACTTGATGGAAAAACCTACCCCATGGCCCAAGACTACACCATGTGCAAAGGACTACTTCAACATCTTCAACTCTAATGACTTTAACTTCTTCAACTCTAATGACTTCAACATCTTCAGCATATTCCCAAGGACTTCCAACTTGGAAACTACTAAGGACCACAAGTGAAAGAAGGAAAACCTACTCAAGATTTAGAGACTAAGGGAATGCAAAATAAGAAGGAGCCATCAACAACTTTGAAGTATTGCAACCAAGAGTTTTTCTCAAGGAAACCATGTTCCCAAGTAAGAAGAAGCAACCAAGAATGATGGAAAGATCACAAGTGAACCATATAGATGGACCACCATATTTTAGCTAAGACAAAACACACCAACTTATGTGGTGTAACAAAAATATTTTGTTGCCTAAGTATGTGCTTGAACCTTGTTTGAGTGAAATGTTTGATTTGTGATTGCTTGCACATTGCTTGAGTGAATTGTGATGTGTGTGATTAGAAATAATTCCTTAGAAATATCTTGCCTATTCTAATCTTCCTTCAAACCCAAACAGATGACTTCTCCAAGAAACTCCAACATCAAGGTTGATGACAACAACACCAACCAAGAGGACAGCATGAAAGAGCTCATAGCAACCCAGAACCAGTTAAACCAACTGACAGCTCAGTTCATAGCCAACAATAGTAATAAAGATCCAGCACTGCAAAAGTTTTTGGAGGAACAATCCCAACTGATGCTTAAGGTGACTAATCAAATGATCAACATGGAAGAAAACTATCCCAAAAGAGTTTATGATAACAAGGATGACAAGAATGTTATTCTAGATGGAGCCCCAGCTTGCATTATTTGTGGAGACAAGGATCATACTTCCAAGGAGCATGAAGGTCAATGCCCTAACTGTGAAGAAAATCATCCTGTTGGACAATGTCCCACCTCTCAAGCTACTTGTTACCTTTGTGAAGGAAATGACCATGCCCCTATCCAATGCCCCATCTATGCCATTGTGGAACAAAGGAAACAAGAAGGATCCAAATCTACCAAAGGAAAAGGACCACTTATACCTCCAAACAAGATAACCTACTTCAAAGGATCAAAGAAACCCAAGAAACCAAGACAGGACATGCACCTTGTGCAATGCCGTAAATGTAAGGAAATGGGACACTATTCCAGTGAGTGCCCAGAGAACAAGAAGAATAAAGAGATTGACCAAGTGTGGTGCAACAACTGCAAGGAGTTAGCCCACTATGTAGCAACTTGTCCACAAGAGCCACGCAAAGAACTCAAGGACATTCATTGTTTCAATTGCAAGAATCCAGGACATTATGCAAGCAACTGTCCAGAAAAGATGAAGAACAAGTTGAACAAGCCTATGGAGAAACTCAACCTTGGCCCATGAGTCAAGTATGGAAACCAAGGACACCATGCAAAAGTTTGCTTAGAGAAGTTTTTCCAGGATCCCAAGAAGGACAAGATGTAATTTTTGTTTGAAAATTTTTAAGGGTGGTAGTACCCTGGTTGTTTTGAACTTGCTTGAAACCCCAGCCTCCCCAAATCTCGGGACGAGATTTATTTTAAGGGTGGTAGCCTGTCACATCCCAAGATTTTCCAAATCTTGTAATGTGAAACTAAATGAATAAAATAGAACTTTGTTTGATTTTCAGAGCCAGAAGAAACTTTTTGAATTCAATTGGACCTTCAAACCCATATTGAATTAAATAAATCCTAAAGGGATTTAAAAAGATAAACTTTTATTAAAGGAAAATAAAAATAATTAAAATTACTATTTTGGATCTTTTAATAAAAGGTTTTGGTTTTCAAAGGGAAAAGAAATATTTAAATAAAGATTATTTTATAGAGCCAAATTAAACCTTGGCCAAGCTTTGGAATTAAAACATTTTGTTTTGAATAAAAATAGCAAAGGTTTATTTAAATAAAATAATAAAGAATTAATATCCAAACTTTATTTAAATAAAAGGTTTTACCAATTTAATTGAAACATCAAAACTTATTAATTATTTAAAATAAGTTTTCCCAATATTTGATATTCACAAATAAAACCTAGTAAAGTGTTTTGGCTTTATTTTAGATTTCAAAATAAATATCTCAATAAAACAAATCCTATTTGATTTAATAATGAAAGTCTATTATATTTAATTAATAATGGACTCTAAAATAAAAGGTTATTTTGTTTTAAAACAAGTTTCCAAGTATTCTATATTTCCCAAATAAAACCTACTGATTTGGTTTTGAAAATATTTAGGTTTCAAATAAAGATTTTATTAATAAGATCAAACTCTATTTGATTTAATAACCAAGGTCCAATTATATTTAATTATTAATGGACCCTATATAACAAAATGTTATTTTAAAACAAGCTTTCCAAATATTCCTTAATTTCAAATACAACCTACTGAATGGTTTTAAATTATTTAGTTCTCAAGTGGAGCTTTGAATTAAATCAAAACCTATGGATTTAATAATTGGTACATCCATATGATTAAATAATAATAGCCCCTATTATTAAAATTATTAATTTGAATTTGGATTTTGGTTCATGTTACTAAATAGAACTAATTTCAATATTACAAAGTTTGGGTGTTGATTGAATTGATTTGAACCATGTTTGTTTGATGGAAATTTCAAAACAGAATTCAGAAATAGAAAAAGAAAAGTATACAAAATAAAAAAATGGAAGTGGATATGACCCAACCCAGCAGCCCAACAGGTCCAGTAACCAGCCCACCTAGCCCACCTGTTCCCATGCCCCGAATCGTTTTTCCTCACCGCTTAAACAACCCGCTAAGCAACTGACCGGTGGACCTCCCCCTCTCTCCTTTTCCCACTGACTGGTAGGCCCAATTTCCCTGTTCATCGTCTCCTTCACCCCTCCCTCGCAGACCAGTTCCTCTCTTCCGTTTCTGCGATGAATTCGCGAGGATCAATTCGAGTTAACGCCGCAGTTAATCCCTCCTGCAACCACGCTGTTTTAAGCGCCAGCGCCTTCTCCTCCATTTCCCCAAGACCACTCCCTCTCTCTGCCCCGAGGCTGGACGAATTGCGCCGCACACCGCCCACTGTCCGATGATGTTCCGGTGACGATTCCGGCGAAACCAGACCTCCCCTTGCCTCATTGACCAAGCACACACACTCCCCAGCCCCTGGAGCTTCTGCCCGTGCCTTCCGTTCAACCGCGGGTGCCCTGTAACCTCGACTTCGACGACGACCTGCAGCGCCGCCGTCTGTCTCGTCTCCGTCAAAGTTCCCCGGTAAGCCTCGACTGCCCCTAGCTTTTCCATGGATGCTCACATCATCTCCAGCTCCGTCTGCGTCTAACACACCCTCTTCCTTGCTTCGGCGAACCCTGTAGCCTCGCCCCTGACAGCGTCTGCCCGCAACCGAGAACCAGAGCATCTCCGGCGAGGAATTCCGACGACAACCGTGCGCCCCTTGCCTTCTCGCGAGTACCTTGAGCTTCACCATGATCCCGCGATTCTGGTGAGCATCTCCTTATTCTACCTCGCTTCCTATTTCACCGGCGCCGCCACCGTCTGGTCGCTCCGCCGCCAGCAGCCGCCGCAGCGCCGCTGGTCTATGGTCGAGCACCCCACAGCCGTCCGATCAAGATCTGACACTCACGATAGTCTCACTTAACAGCGAAAGGGTACGCGCCCTGTGCCGTGCGATCAAACTAGATCCTGCGGTCCGCAGCACGTGATCCAGACGAACCGGTATCGGCCAATCACGACGCGACGCGTGGCCTATATTAGATCTAAAACCAGTTTTGAATCAGATTTATTTGCAAATTTCAAACCCTTATAACTTTCAAACCACACGTCCAAAAATTACAAATTTGGTATCAATGGATTCAGGAGAACAAGCCCTAGCCAACTGTGGAATTAGTTTAGCAAATAGTATATGTTAGTTTGCTTGATTTTGCAGATTCTTTTGTGATCTTGTTTAGAGTATAAAAATTGTTTAAAATTTATTTTAGGGTTAAAACTTTTGCTAAATGGTCTGTTGTGACCTTACTGACCCTAGGAACCAACCCTTGGTGTTAAAAATGATTTTGGAAAGAATTAGGTTGAATTACTTGACTTAGCCATTTTCTAGCCAAATAAAAATTATTGATTTTATTATGGAAATGTTTTTGCAAAGAAAACTTTGGGAAAATGTTTTGGTCCAAACCTACTGACCCAAAACACCAAGATTTGCAAATGGCAACTCACTTGGTGAAAAACATAAAGTTTTGCTTTGATAAAAATATTTTTCACCACATGAAATGATGAATGGATTTAAATATGGTTTTTGGGCAAAACCCTCTAACTAATGACTTTGCCATTTTGGTAAATGACCAATTGGACCCTACAAAGTTTAGAAACCTAGTAGAGACCCTCCTTGCAATAGAACCAACCTTTGCATGATTATGCATGACTTAGACTCCATTACTTTGTGTGTGTAAAAAATTGTTTGTTTGACTTTGGTTTGGAATGTGAATTGAATTTGTGTTTGCTTGATTGATTTGTAGTGAAGTGTGAGACTAGAAAGATCAAGGAGTGAACCACCATTCTCAACCAAAGAGGCAAGTGATGCTTCATACTTTCTATCCCATTACTTTCTCTATGCATTAGTGATTTTGCTAAGTAAAACTTGCATGGATTTTGCTAAGTATAGACCTTGCTATAAGAAAACCTAGTAGATGAATCCTTAGTAGGATTTTCCTAAGTTAAAGATTCCTACTACTATCAAGCTTAGCCTAGCTAATAGAAAACATGGGTGGAAATATATTCACACTATGGAAAAATCTCTAAGTCTGAGGACTTATGTTTTTGTCTAATAAAACAACTAAGTTAATGAATCACCTAGGTGGAATGGGATGGCTTGGTGGTGTTTGGTTGAGTCGTGCACAAGGCCATGGACTTGGATTGTGTATCTCACTTGTGGATGGCCACCCAAGAAACAAAGGGATTTGAGATGTCAAATGTTGAGAAGCTTCAAGTGCAACCACTTGGCAATATGGGCTCTGCCATGATCATATAGGTTGCAAGAACTTAGCCATATGGACAGTGGGTGGTAGTGTTTGATAGGTTGGAGCGCGTCCATTTTGGTCTAAGGGAAGGCTTCTGAAAGATCTTGTCTTGGGAAACCAAGTCTTGTGGGGAAAGTGCACCACCTCTGCAGAGTGTAAAATCTAAGTACTTAGCCATGTCCCTGGTAAAGGACAATTTGAGCATCAAGACATAGAAGCAATCAAGAATCTCATCATCAAATTTCTAAGTTAAAATCTTGTGGTTTGAACAAGGGTTGTTTGAAATATTCAATCTTTGATTGGTAGATGCCTTGGAAAAGATCTTCAATCTTTGATTGAGAAAAATGATTTTGTCAAGAAAAAACTTAGGATTTTCAAAATGATAAGAAAAATCTATTTTGAGCAATGCAAGCCTCAACTCCACTTAGACAAATGCATATAGAAGATAGACTCCACTATACTACCATAGTATCACTTGCCAATACAATTCAAATGTATTGACCCTTTGTGGCTGTAACTTGTATGTTGCAGGTTTGATTGTTTTAGTGAAGATTGATTGATTAGGATTACAAAGTCTACAACCAACATCTGCCTGTGGCACTTTGAAGATGAAGGACCCATGACTATAGTTATTCCGCTGCAATGTAATGTAATAGCCAAATGAGCTATGTATGATGTAATAAAATTATGTTATTCCTGTTTATAAAGTTATGTTATGACCTTTGTTTCTTGATATTACATCTTAATTGTGGATGCTAGCTATTGATCCAGGGACTAGCATTGTAAACACAGGAGGAATCTACCTTATTAGGTTGAGACCCCTACAGATGGTATCAGAGCATTGTGTTGCCTGTAGGATTTGTAAACCTAGGATTGGACAAAAACCCTTAGAAAAATAGGAGTTGTATTTGTTCCAAAAACTTATTTACAAAATCTTGTAAACTCTTTCCTCAACCATTTTGGTTTCAACTCTACATCTCTTCTACTTCAACTTGATGGAAAAACCTACCCCATGGCCCAAGAGTACACCATGTGCAAAGGACTACTTCAACATCTTCAACTCTAATGACTTCAACTTCTTCAACTCTAATGACTTCAACATCTTCAGCATATTCCCAAGGACTTCCAACTTGTAAACTACTAAGGACCACAAGTGAAACAAGGAAAACCAACTCAAGATTTAGAGACTAAGGGAATGCAAAATAAGAAGGAGCCATCAACAACTTTGAAGTATTGCAACCAAGAGTTTTTCCCAAGGAAACCATGTTCCCAAGTAAGAAGAAGCAACCAAGAATGATGGAAAGATCACAAGTGAACCATATAGATGGACCACCATATTTTAGCTAAGACAAAACACACCAACTTATGTGGTGTAACAAAAATATTTTGTTGCCTAAGTATGTGCTTGAACCTTGTTTGAGTGAAATGTTTGATTTGTGATTGCTTGCACATTGCTTGAGTGAATTGTGATGTGTGTGATTAGAAATAATTCCTTAGAAATATCTTGCCTATTCTAATCTTCCTTCAAACCCAAACAGATGACTTCTCCAAGAAACTCCAACATCAAGGTTGATGACAACAACACCAACCAAGAGGACAGCATGAAAGAGCTCATAGCAACCCAGAACCAGTTAAACCAACTGACAGCTCAGTTCATAGCCAACAATAGTAATAAAGATCCAGCACTGCAAAAGTTTTTGGAGGAACAATCCCAACTGATGCTTAAGGTGACTAATCAAATGATCAACATGGAAGAAAACTATCCCAAAAGAGTTTATGATAACAAGGATGACAAGAATGTTATTCTAGATGGAGCCCCAGCTTGCATTATTTGTGGAGACAAGGATCATACTTCCAAGGAGCATGAAGGTCAATGCCCTAACTGTGAAGAAAATCATCCTGTTGGACAATGTCCCACCTCTCAAGCTACTTGTTACCTTTGTGAAGGAAATGACCATGCCCCTATCCAATGCCCCATCTATGCCATTGTGGAACAAAGGAAACAAGAAGGATCCAAATCTACCAAAGGAAAAGGACCACTTATACCTCCAAACAAGACAACCTACTTCAAAGGATCAAAGAAACCCAAGAAACCAAGACAGGACATGCACCTTGTGCAATGCCGTAAATGTAAGGAAATGGGACACTATTCCAGTGAGTGCCCAGAGAACAAGAAGAATAAAGAGATTAACCAAGTGTGGTGCAACAACTGCAAGGAGTTAGGCCACTATGTAGCAACTTGTCCACAAGATCCACGCAAAGAACTCAAGGACATTCATTGTTTCAATTGCAAGAATCCAGGACATTATGCAAGCAACTGTCCAGAAAAGATGAAGAACAAGTTGAACAAGCCTATGGAGAAACTCATCCTTGGCCCATGAGTCAAGTATGGAAACCAAGGACACCATGCAAAAGTTTGCTTAGAGAAGTTATTCCAGGATCCCAAGAAGGACAAGATGTAATTTTTTTTGAAAATTTTTAAGGGTGGTAGTACCCTGGTTGTTTTGAACTTGCTTGAAACCCCAGCCTCCCCAAATCTCGGGACGAGATTTATTTTAAGGGTGGTAGCCTGTCACATCCCAAGATTTTCCAAATCTTGTAATGTGAAACTAAATGAATAAAATAAAACTTTGTTTGATTTTCAGAGCCAGAAGAAACTTTTTGAATTCAATTGGACCTTCAAACCCATATTGAATTAAATAAATCCTAAAGGGATTTAAAAAGATAAACTTTTATTAAAGGAAAATAAAAATAATTAAAATTACTATTTTGGATCTTTTAATAAAAGGTTTTGGTTTTCAAAGGGAAAATAAATATTTAAATAAAGATTATTTTATAGAGCCAAATTAAACCTTGGCCAAGCTTTGGAATTAAAACATTTTGTTTTGAATAAAAATAGCAAAGGTTTTTTTAAATAAAATAATAAGGAATTAATATCCAAACTTTATTTAAATAAAAGGTTTTACCAATTTAATTGAAACATCAAAACTTATTAATTATTTAAAATAAGTTTTCCCAATATTTGATATTCACAAATAAAACCTACTAAAGTGTTTTGGCTTTATTTTAGATTTCAAAATAAATATCTCAATAAAACAAATTCTATTTGATTTAATAATGAAAGTCTATTATATTTAATTAATAATGGACTCTAAAATAAAAGGTTATTTTGTTTTAAAACAAGTTTCCAAGTATTCTATATTTCCCAAATAAAACCTACTGATTTGGTTTTGAAAATATTTAGGTTTCAAATAAAGATTTTATTAATAAGATCAAACTCTATTTGATTTAATAACCAAGGTCCAATTATATTTAATTATTAATGGACCCTATATAACAAAATGTTATTTTAAAACAAGCTTTCCAAATATTCCTTAATTTCAAATACAACCTACTGAATGGTTTTAAATTATTTAGTTCTCAAGTGGAGCTTTGAATTAAATCAAAACCTATGGATTTAATAATTGGTACATCCATATGATTAAATAATAATAGCCCCTATTATTAAAATTATTAATTTGAATTTGGATTTTGGTTCATGTTACTGAATAGAACTAATTTCAATATTACAAAGTTTGGGTGTTGATTGAATTGATTTGAACCATGTTTGTTTGATGGAAATTTCAAAACAGAATTCAGAAATAGAAAAAGAAAAGTATACAGAATAAAAAAAATGGAAGTGGATATGACCCAACCCAGCAGCCCAACAGGTCCAGTAACCAGCCCACCTAGCCCAGCTGTTCCCACGCCCCGAATCGTTTTTCCTCACCGCTGAAATAACCCGCTAAGCAACTGACCGGTGGACCTCCCCCTCTCTCCTTTTCCCACTGACTGGTAGGCCCATTTTCCCTGTTCATCGTCTCCTTCATCCCTCCCTCGCAGACCAGTTCCTCTCTTCCATTTCTGCGATGAATTAGCGAGGATCAATTCGAGTTAACGCCGCAGTTAATCCCTCCTGCAACCACGCTGTTTTAAGCGCCAGCGCCTTCTCCTCCATTTCCCCCAGACCACTCCCTCTCTCTGCCCCCAGGCTGGACGAATTGCGCCGCACACCGCCCACTGTCCGATGATGTTCCGGTGACGATTCCGGCGAAACCAGACCTCCCCTTCCCTCATTGACCAAGCACACACACTCCCCAGCCCCTGGAGCTTTTGCCCGTGCCTTCCGTTCAACCGCGGGTGCCCTGTAACCTCGACTTCGACGACGACCTGCAGCGCCGCCGTCTGTCTCGTCTCCGTCAAACTTCCCCGGTAAGCCTCGACTGCCCCTAGCTTTTCCATGGATGCTCACATCATCTCCAGCTCCGTCTGCGTCTAACACACCCTCTGCCTTGCTTCGGCGAACCCTGTAGCCTCGCCCCTGACAGCGTCTGACCGCAACCGAGAACCAGAGCATCTCCGGCGAGGAATTCCGACGACAACCGTGCGCCCCTTGCCTTCTCGCGAGTACCTTGAGCTTCACCACGATCCCGCGATTCTGGTGAGCATCTCCTTATTCTACCTCGCTTCCTATTTCACCGGCGCCGCCACCGTCTGGTCGCTCCGCCGCCAGCAGCCGCCGCAGCGCCGCTGGTCTATGGTCGAGCACCCCACAGCCGTCCGATCAAGATCTGACACTCACGATAGTCTCACTTAACAGCGAAAGGGTACACGCCCTGTGCCGTGCGATCAAACTAGACCCTGCGGTCCGCAGCACGTGATCCAGACGAACCGGTATCGGCCAATCACGACGCGATGCGTGGCCTATATTAGATCTAAAACCAGTTTTGAATCAGATTTATTTGCAAATTTCAAACCCTTATAACTTTCAAACCACACGTCCAAAAATTACAAATTTGGTATCAATGGATTCAGGAGAACAAGCCCTAGCCAACTGTGGAATTAGTTTAGCAAATAGTATATGTTAGTTTGCTTGATTTTGCAGATTCTTTTGTGAGCTTGTTTAGAGTATAAAAATTGTTTAAAATTGATTTTAGGGTTAAAACTTTTGCTAAATGGTCTGTTGTGACCTTACTGACCCTAGGAACCAACCCTTGGTGTTAAAAATGATTTTGGAAAGAATTAGGTTGAATTACTTGACTTAGCCATTTTCTAGCCAAATAAAAATTATTGATTTTATTATGGAAATGTTTTTGCAAAGAAAACTTTGGGAAAATGTTTTGGACCAAACCTACTGACCCAAAACACCAAGATTTGCAAATGGCAACTCACTTGGTGAAAAACATAAAGTTTTGCTTTGATAAAAATATTTTTCACCACATGAAATGATGAATGGATTTAAAAATGGTTTTTGGGAAAAACCCTCTAACTAATGACTTTGCCATTTTGGTAAATGACCAATTGGACCCTACAAAGTTTAGAAACCTAGTAGAGACCCTCCTTGCAATAGAACCAACCTTTGCATGCTTATGCATGACTTAGACTCCATTACTTTGTGTGTGTAAAAAATTGTTTGTTTGACTTTGGTTTGGAATGTGAATTGAATTTGTGTTTGCTTGATTGATTTGTAGTGAAGTGTGAGACTAGAAAGATCAAGGAGTGAACCACCATTATCAACCAAAAAGGCAAGTGATGCTTCATACTTTCTATCCCATTACTTTCTCTATGCATTAGTGATTTTGCTAAGTAAAACTTGCATGGATTTTGCTAAGTATAGACCTTGCTATAAGAAAACCTAGTAGATGAATCCTTAGTAGGATTTTCCTAAGTTAAAGATTCCTACTACTATCAAGCTTAGCCTAGCTAATAGAAAACATGGGTGGAAATATATTCACACTATGGAAAAATCTCTAAGTCTGAGGACTTATGTTTTTGTCTAATAAAACAACTAAGTTAATGAATCACCTGGGTGGAATGGGATGGCTTGGTGGTGTTTGGTTGAGTGGTGCACAAGGCCATGGACTTGGATTGTGTATCTCACTTGTGGATGGCCACCCAGGAAACAAAGGGATTTGAGATGTCAAATGTTGAGAAGCTTCAAGTGCAACCACTTGGCATTATGGGCTCTGCCATGATCATATAGGTTGCAAGAACTTAGCCATATGGACAGTGGGTGGTAGTGTTTGATAGGTTGGAGCGCATCCATTTTGGTCTAAGGGAAGGCTTCTGAAAGATCTTGTCTTGGGAAACCAAGTCTTGTGGGGAAAGTGCACCACCTCTGCAGAGTTTAAAATCTAAGTACTTAGCCATGTCCCTGGTAAAGGACAATTTGAGCATCAAGACATGGAAGCAATCAAGAATCTCATCATTCAAATTTCTAAGTTAAAATCTTGTGGTTTGAACAAGGGTTGTTTGAAATATTCAATCTTTGATTGGTAGATGCCTTGGAAAGGATCTTCAATCTTTGATTGAGAAAAATGATTTTGTCAAGCAAAAACTTAGGATTTTCAAAATGATAAGAAAAATCTATTTTGAGCAATGCAAGCCTCAACTCCACTTAGCCAAATGCATATAGAAGATAGACTCCACTATACTACCATAGTATCACTTGCCAATACAATTCAAATGTATTGACCCTTTGTGGCTGTAACTTGTATGTTGCAGGTTTGATTGTTTTAGTGAAGATTGATTGATTAGGATTACAAAGTCTACAACCAACATCTGCCTGTGGCACTTTGAAGATGAAGGACCCATGACTATAGTTATTCCGCTGCAATGTAATGTAATAGCCAAATGAGCTATGTATGATGTAATAAAATTATGTTATTCCTGGTTATAAAGTTATGTTATGACCTTTGTTTCTTGATATTACATCTTAACTGTGGATGCTAGCTATTGATCCAGGGACTAGCATTTTAAACACAGGAGGAATCTACCTTATTAGGTTGAGACCCCTACACACTTAGGTTTGAGTCTACATAAATACTCTTTGTGCTTTAATAGATCTATGCTTTTCCCCACGTGTGTGAAAGTGACATCATGCATACCATGTGTGGCACTTTGGCTAGATTGAATATTTATTATGAGTTATATTTGGAGTTGGATGTCTCTATGAAATTGTGGTGTTTGTTGGAACCATCTAGCGCTCAAGGTGACAGTGTGGGGTTATCTAGATTGGGGAAGGCGGACTTTGAGGTGTGTTGTTATAGCCCTACCTTGGATTAGAGTGTCCAACCGGAGAGTAGTTAAGAGTAGTATCATGAAGAGAGGATATTTATATGAGAGAGTGTTCACTAGTGAAAGTATGATCCCTAGGCCTTGTTTCTAAGCATTGAAACACCGTTTGCTACTAGATCTGTTGCATGCTTACTTGCTTCCATCTTTGTTCCGTTTGCCGGGTAGGTTTTGGGCTTTTACCTTTCCTCGACGCCATCAACTCTTTTCTGGCACCGTTACCACTTGTATTTCACTATCTCTTTGCTGAACTAGTGCACCTATACATCTGACAAGTGTATTGGGTTTGTTGGGGACACAAGAGACTTCTTGTATCTTGATTGCAGGTTTGCTTGAGAGGGAATACCTTTGACCACTTCCTCCATGAGTTCGATAAACCTTGGGTAATCCACTTAAGGGAAACTTGTTGCTGTTCTACAAAGCTCTGCACTTGGAGGCCCAACAACTGTCTACAAGAATAGAAGTGGGTAGACATCATTCATGATCTTTGTTTGTAGCTTGTCATGTTGCATGCATATTTGCTATGTCCTATTGTTAGAACTCCAGCTTTCATGCACATGTTTAGAGTTCTTTGATCCCAGCTTTCAATGCTTGCAAATGGTTGGATCTTTATTGTGAGGGTGCATGTCACCTTAAAAATTATTCTGTTTATCACTTACCTACTCGAGGACGAGAAGGAGTTAAGCTTGGGGATGTTGATACGTTGGAAACGTATCTATAATTTTTGATGCTCCATGCTTGTTTAGTATCTACTTTGCTTTACTTGTCCACACTTTGAGGTGTTTTTTACATGTTTTATGGTACTAACCTACTAACAAGTTGCAACAGTTCCAGATGCCTGTTTTCTGCTATTTTTGATTTCAAAAAAGTTAGTAAAGAAATATTCTCTAAATTGGACGGGACAAACATCAAAGTAAATTAATTTCTGTGGGGAACAAGAATTCCAGAGGAGAGCCGGCGGGGCCGGCCAGGGTGGCCAGACCCACCCGACGCCTGGCTAGGGTTTGGCACCCCTGGCCACCGCCTCGGTCTCCCCCTTCGCCTATAAGAAGCCCCCGATACAGAAACCTTAAGTACCCGATCAAATCTCCATGAAATAGTCTGTAGCCGCCACCACCATCGTCCCTAGGTTGGGGGATTTGAAGTTCTTCCCGACACCCTGCTGGAGGGGAGATCATCCTAGAGGCCTTCTATCTGGTATGATGCATGAGTAGTTCCACCTTGGACTATGGGTCCATGTCACTCACTAGTGGAAAAAGGGCCATCCGTTCGCGACCCCTCAGAGCATTAGTCCCGGTTGCGCCACCAACCGGGACTAATGCTGGCACGCGTCCCGGTTCGAGCGGGCACGGGGCCAGGGGGCATGCGCCCCGGTTGGTAAGGGGGAATGCGTCCCGGTTGGAGCCACCAACCGGGACTAAAGGTTTGGCCACAGCCACGTGGCGTGGCACACACCTTTAGTCCCGGTTGCTGGTTCCAACCGGGACATATTCTCCCACCCTCTATAAATGCAACGCCCCAGCCCCCTCTGCCTCCACTATGTTTTTTCTCTTAGTGGAAGGTGTGAGGGGTGTGCTAGTTTTTTCTCTTGTATGCATGCATTGAAGGTGTTTGATGAAATGTTTGAGTGAATAATCCCGTTGAATTTCTCATAGATCAAAAATATAGAAGGTGTCCGAGACGCACTTGAGGTTTCTCCTCTTTATTTCCCTCGATCGAGGTTAGCAATCTTATCTTTTCTAGGTCATTGATACAATTCAGGTGTCGATGTGAATTGTTTATTTCACTATTTATGATGTCCTATTTTTTGATAAACTGACTTATATGATGCAGATGAACGGTCGGGAATGGATGTACGGTGACCAGCGCGTAGCCAGGTATATGAAAGGCGTGGATAAATTTATCGATGTGGCTACGGCAAACAAAGAGAATGGTTATATACGTTGTCCATGTGTTCAATGTCGGAACAACAAGGAGTACTCTTCCTCGAAAATCATTCATGGCCACCTGATTATGAAAGTTTTCATGCCCAACTATAATTGCTGGACCAAGCACGGGGAAAGAGGGGTTATGATGGAAGATGGTGAAGAAGAAGATGATGATAACAACTATCATCATATGTTTCCTGAATACAGTGATACTGCAATGGAACACAATGGAGAGGAAGGAGGTGAAGAACGGGCATCAGATGAGCCGGCTGATGAACTTGGTAGGGTCATTTCTGATGCAAAGCGAGATTGTGAAATAGAAAATGAGAAGTTGAAGTTAGAGGGCATGTTAGAAGATCACAAGAAATTGTTGTACCCAAATTGTAAATATGGCAGCACAAAGCTCGGTACCACACTGGTTTTTGGAAGGCAGAGTGTGGTCTAACTGACTCCTCATTTGAAAAGATCCTGAAAATAATGAAGCCGAAGTTTCCAAAACATAACAAACTTCCCGAGAGTACCTACGAAGCAAAGAAGACTCTCTGCCCTCTGGGATTAGATGTGCAAAAGATACATGCATGCATTAATGACTGCATCCTCTACCGCGGTAAGGAGTATGAGAATTTAGATAAATGCCCGGTATGCAATGCGTTGCGGTATAAGATCAGACGAGATGACCCTGGTGATGTTGAGGGAGAGCCCCTCCCGAAGAGGGTTCCTGCTAAGGTTATGTGGTATGCTCCTATAATACCAAGGTTGAAACGCATGTTCAGAAACAAAGAGCATGCCACGTTGTTGCGATGGCACAAAGAAGACCGTAAGAAAGACGGGAAGTTGAGACACCCTGCTGATGGGTCACAGTGGAGAAAAATCGAGAGAGACTTCCTAGACTTTGCAGGTGACGCAAGGAACTTATGGTTTGGTCTAAGTACGGATGGCATGAATCCTTTTGGGGAGCAGAGCTACAGTCACAGCACCTGGCCCGTGACTCTATGTATCCACAACCTGCCTCCTTGGTTGTGCATGAAGCGTAAGTTCATTATGATGCCAGTGCTCATCCAAGGCCCGAAGCAACCGGGCAACGACATTGATGTGTACCTTAGGCCATTAGTTGAAGAACTCTTACAGTTGTGGGGCAAACCAGGTGTACGTGCGTGGGATGAGAACAAAAAGGAGCCATTTGATCTACGAGGGTTGTTATTCGTAACCATCAATGATTGGCCTGCTCTTAGTAACCTTTCAGGACAGACAAACAAGGGATATAAGGCATGCACCCACTGTTCAGATAAGACTGAAGGTACATATTTGCATAAATGCAAGAAGGTTATGTACCTGGCGAATCGACGATTTCTTCCGACCAATCATCCGGTAAGAAAGAAAGGCAAGCATTTCAAAGGTGAGGCAGATCACCGAAAGAAGCCTGAACTCCCTGCTGGTGATGATGTATTTGGTATGGTCAAGGACATAGAAGTAATCTTTGGAAAGGGTCCCGGCGGTCAATCAGTTCTGAACGACGTCGCTACAGGACACGCACCCATGTGGAAGAAGAAATCTATATTTTGGGATCTGCCATATTGGAAAGTCCTGCGTGTCCGCTCTTCAATCGACGTGATGCACGTGACGAAGAATCTCTGCGTGAACCTGCTAGGATTCCTAGGTGTGTATGGGAAGACAAAAGATACACCTGAAGCACGGGAGGACCAACAAATTATGAAAGACCCAAAGAACATGCATACACATAACAAGACGGATAAAGGGCGTCACTTAAGTCGTGCCAGCTATGCTCTTACCAAAGCAGAGAAGAAAATCTTTTTTGAAGTCCTTTAAAGTATCAAGGTGCCATCGGGCTTCTCATCTAATATAAAGGGGATAATAAATATGGCAGAGAAAAAGTTCCAAAACCTGAAGTCTCATGACTGTCACGTGATTATGACGCAGTTGCTTCCGATTGCATTGAGGGGGCTTCTACCGGAAAATGTTCGAGTACCCATTGTGAAGTTGTGTGCATTCCTCAATGCAATATCTCAGAAGGTAATCAATCCAGATATTCTGCCAAGGTTACAGAAGGATGTGGTACAATGTCTTGTTAATTTTTAATTGGTGTTCCCACTATCCTTCTTCAATATTATGACGCATCTCCTGGTTCATCTAGTGGAAGAGATTGCCATTCTTGGTCCGGTATTTCTGCACAATATGTTCCCCTTTGAGAGGTTCATGGGAGTCTTAAAGAAATATGTTCATAACCGTGCTAGACCAGAAGGAAGCATCTCCAAGGGATATGGAACAGAGGAGGTCATTGAGTTTTGTGTTGACTTTATTCCTGACCTTAAGCCGATTGGTGTTTCTGACTTGCGGCATGAGGGAACACTAAGTGGAAAAGGCACGCTGGGAAAGAAAGAAATGATATGTAGGGACGGGGATTCTTTCACTAAAGCACACTACACAGTTCTACATAATTCCACCTTGGCAGCTCCGTATATCGAGGAACACGAGAATATTGTACGCTCCAAAAACCCGGGGAAGCCTAAATCATGGATAATAGATGAACACATGAAGTATTCGGTGGTTGGATGCGGACACATCTCTTGAATGACACCACTATTGGAGATCGGCTATACTTGTTGGCCGCGTCACCATCTTCTACTGTATTGAATTTCCAAGGGTACGAAATAAATGGGAATACATTCTACACGATCCCCCAAGATAAAAAGAGCACCAACCAAAATAGTGGTGTCCGCTTTGATGCAATAGACGAGAATGGACAAAAGGACACATATTATGGTTACATAGAGGAGATATGGGAACTAGACTATGGAGTCTCTTTTAAGGTCCCTTTGTTTCGCTTCAAATGGGTCAACCTGAATGGGGAAGGGGTAAAGATAGACCAGTTGTACGGAATGACAACAGTGGATCTCAACAATCTTGGTTATAGAGATGAACCATTCGTCCTAGCCAATGATGTGTCTCAGGTTTTCTATGTGAAGGACATGTCCTCCAGACCGAAAAAAAGAAAAAATATGCAAACGAATACATCATATGATGAGCCAAAGCGTCACATAGTTCTTTCAGGGAAAAGAAACATTGTGGGAATCGAGTACAAGACAGACATGTCAGAAGATTATAATAAGTTTGATAAAATTCCGCCCTTCACAGTGAAAACTGACCCAAGCATTCCGTTAAGTAAAGAAGATGCTCCATGGTTACGTCTGAAGCGATCATAAGGAAGGACATGTGCCAAGAAGTTCATGCTCATATTATGTAACTCTAGTTCATGTCTTTCGCGGTTTGTGGCTTGACTGAAGGATATCTTTCGCGGTTTGTGGCCTTTAGTCCCGGCTTTGTAGTCTCAGTTTTTAATATTAATAAATGTCTTGAGTGTTAGTCCTGTTTTGTGGCTAGACCGGGACTATGAAGAAGTTGTCCCGATTCGTACTTACCATTAAGATCTGATCTCCAAACGCGCGCAGTCACATATTAGGGAGTGCCTCTATGACCAATTTCTTGGAGATGCCGGAGGACTGGTATCCGGCGGCATCTCCCTGAAACTGGTCGTAGTGGTGTCCCTGCTCTCGAAAACCATCTTGCAGCTTGTAACTTCTCTAACTAGATCAATACGCCTCGGAGCTAACTAATTTCACATATTAGGGAGTGCCTCTATGACCAGTTTCTCGGAGATGCCGGAGGACTGGGCTCCGTCGGCATCTCCCTAAAACTGTCCATAGTGGTGTCCGAGCTCTCGAAAACCATCTTGCAGCTTGTAACTTCTCTAACTAGATCAATACGCCTCAGAGCTAACTAATTTCACATATTAGGGAGTGCCTCTATGACCAGTTTCTCGGAGATGCCGGAGGACTGCGCTCCGTCGGCATCTCCCTGAAACTGGCCGCAGTGGTGTCCCTGCTCTCGAAAACCATCTTGGAGCTTGTAACTTCTCTAACTAGATCAATACGCCTCGGAGCTAACTAATTTCACATATTAGGGAGTGCCTCTATGACCAGTTTCTCGGAGATGCCGGAGGACTGGGCTCCGTCGGCATCTCCCTGAAACTGGCCGCAGTGGTGTCCCTGCTCTCGAAAACCATCTTGGAGATGCCTCAAACTGGATGGAGGACTGGACTCGCAAGGATGCCTATTTATAGTACAAGCAGCTCGGCATAGTGTCGACACTTACGAAATAATGTCGACACTCACCCCTATCATTAGTGCTGACTCGTGTTTTGTCCCGGTTGGTGTCTCCAACCGGGACTACAGGTTGATCTTTAGTCTCGGTTGGTGACACCATCCGGGACAAGGTACACGCCGCACGACATAATGTCGACATAATGTTGTGCCCATATTATGCATGTGTCGCACGACATAATGTCCCGGTTGGTGACACCATCCTTTTTGTCGCACGAAAAAGCCCTTTTCCATTTTCCGAGCGCAAAAAAGGGTCGTTTTGTGAAGTAACCACCAAAATGCCGTTTCAGAATGCTACCGTCCCATTTTCCTAAAATACTAGACCACCTTACATGGACTATCTCCCAATAGGGACATCTCAAACCTTTTCGTCCATCCCGGGTAAAAAGGACAAATGTCTGCCAAATCGGTAGGAAGTGGGTCCGGTTTGTACTACAGGTACATGATCCATCACCCGTGATTTTTTGAAAAAATCATTTTTAGACTCGCAATATGTGGTTTCTTCAGAGATCCAATGCAAGTTCTAACGATGCTCGTCCCCTATCTTCATGCACACCGGTTCGAGCATAGTTAGAAATTCAGATAATTCAAAACGGGCATAATAAATTCAAAAAAAATCCGAACAATGAAAATCCTTCGCGTGGTGTCATATTATGTTACATAGTTGAAAGGAAAAATACCAGACTTGGTATATTGATCATGTTTCGAAAAAACCTTCACAAAATGACCTATCATGTTCGAGGTTTCATGGCTTTCGGTCCAAATGACCGATGTTATGTGCTGAATCACGACATAGTTTGTGATGTTGTGCCCATATTATGCATGTGTGTGGACATTGGTATGGAGAACAATGTTGCAGGAGGAAGTTTTCCTTTTTGTCGCACGGAAAAGCCCTTTTCCATTTTCCGAGCGCAAAAAACGGGTCGTTTTGTGAAGTAACCACCAAAAATGCCGTTTCAGAATGCTACCGTCCCATTTTCCTAAAATACTAGACCACCTTAAATGGACTATCTCCCAACAGGGACATCTCAGACCTTTTCGTCCATCCCGGGTAAAAAGGACAAATGTCTGCCGAATCGACAAGAAGTGGGTCCGGTTTGTACTAAAGGTACATGATCTATCGCCCGTGATTTTTTGAAAAAATCATTTTTAGACTCGCAATATGTGGTTTCTTCAGAGATCCAATGCAAGTTCTAACGATGCTCGTCCCCTATCTTCATGCACACCGGTTCGACCATAGTTAGAAATTCAGATAATTCAAAACAGGCATAATAAATTCAAAAAATATCCAAACAATGAAAATCCTTCGCATGGTGGCATATTATGTTACATAGTTGAAAGGAAAAATATCAGACTTGGTATATTGATCATGTTTCGAAAAAACCTTCATAAAATGACCTATCATGTTCGAGGTTTCATGGCTTTCGGTCCAAATGACCGATGTTATGTGCTGAATCACGGCATACTTTGTGATGTTGTGCCCATATTATGCATCTGTGTGGACATTGGTATGGAGAACAATGTTGCAGGAGGAAGTTTTCCTTTTTGTCGCACGGAAAGCCCTTTTCCATTTTCCGAGCGCAAAAAACGGGTCGTTTTGTGAAGTAACCACCAAAATGCCGTTTCAGAATGCTACCGTCCCATTTTCCTAAAATACTAGACCACCTTACATGGACTATCTCCCAACAGGGACATCTCAAACCTTTTCGTCCATCCCGGGAAAAAAGGACAAATGTCTGCCGAATCGGTAGGAAGTGGGTCCGGTTTGTACTACAGGTACATGATCCATCGCCCGTGATTTTTTGAAAAAATCATTTTTAGACTCGCAATATGTGGTTTCTTAAGAGATCCAATGCAAGTTCTAACGATGCTCGTCCCCTATCTTCATGCACACCGGTTCGACCATAGTTAGAAATTCAGATAATTCAAAACGGGCATAATAAATTCAAAAAAAATCCGAACAATGAAAATCCTTCGCGTGGTGTCATATTATGTTACATAGTTGAAAGGAAAAATACCAGACTTGGTATATTGATCATGTTTCGAAAAAACCTTCACAAAATGACCTATCATGTTCGAGGTTTCATGGCTTTCGGTCCAAATGACCGATGTTATGTGCTGAATCACGACATAGTTTGTGATGTTGTGCCCATATTATGCATGTGTGTGGACATTGGTATGGAGAACAATGTTGCAGGAGGAAGTTTTCCTTTTTGTCGCACGGAAAAGCCCTTTTCCATTTTCCGAGCGCAAAAAACGGGTCGTTTTGTGAAGTAACCACCAAAAATGCCGTTTCAGAATGCTACCGTCCCATTTTCCTAAAATACTAGACCACCTTAAATGGACTATCTCCCAACAGGGAGATCTCAGACCTTTTCGTCCATCCCGGGTAAAAAGGACAAATGTCTGCCGAATCGACAAGAAGTGGGTCCGGTTTGTACTACAGGTACATGATCTATCGCCCGTGATTTTTTGAAAAAATCATTTTTAGACTCGCAATATGTGGTTTCTTCAGAGATCCAATGCAAGTTCTAACGATGCTCGTCCCCTATCTTCATGCACACCGGTTCGACCATAGTTAGAAATTCAGATAATTCAAAACAAGCATAATAAATTCAAAAAATATCCAAACAATGAAAATCCTTCGCATGGTGGCATATTATGTTACATAGTTGAAAGGAAAAATATCAGACTTGGTATATTGATCATGTTTCGAAAAAACCTTCATAAAATGACCTATCATGTTCGAGGTTTCATGGCTTTCGGTCCAAATGACCGATGTTATGTGCTGAATCACGGCATACTTTGTGATGTTGTGCCCATATTATGCATGTGTGTGGACATTGGTATGGAGAACAATGTTGCAGGAGGAAGTTTTCCTTTTTGTCGCACGGAAAGCCCTTTTCCATTTTCCGAGCGCAAAAAACGGGTCGTTTTGTGAAGTAACCACCAAAATGCCGTTTCAGAATGCTACCGTCCCATTTTCCTAAAATACTAGACCACCTTACATGGACTATCTCCCAACAGGGACATCTCAAACCTTTTCGTCCATCCCGGGAAAAAAGGACAAATGTCTGCCGAATCGGTAGGAAGTGGGTCCGGTTTGTACTACAGGTACATGACCATCGCCCGTGATTTTTTGAAAAAATCATTTTTAGACTCGCAATATGTGGTTTCTTAAGAGATCCAATGCAAGTTCTAACGATGCTCGTCCCCTATCTTCATGCACACCGGTTCGACCATAGTTAGAAATTCAGATAATTCAAAACGGGCATAATAAATTCAAAAAAAATCCGAACAATGAAAATCCTTCGCGTGGTGTCATATTATGTTACATAGTTGAAAGGAAAAATACCAGACTTGGTATATTGATCATGTTTCGAAAAAACCTTCACAAAATGACATATCATGTTCGAGGTTTCATGGCATTCGGTCCAAATGACCGATGTTATGTGCTGAATCACGGCATAGTTTGTGATGTTGTGCCCATATTATGCATGCGTGTGGACATTGGTATGGAGAACAATGTTGCAGGAGGAAGTTTTCCTTTTTGTCGCACAGAAAAGCCCTTTTCTATTTTCCGACACTCACCCCTATTATTAGTGCTGACTCGTGTTTTGTCCCGGTTGGTGTCTCCAACCGGGACTAAAGGTTCATCTTTAGTCCCGGTTGGTGACACCATCCGGGACAAGGTACACGCCGCACGACATAATGTCGACATGCCATTTTTCCCGCCATTTTTCTTTCCGCCAGTTCTTCCCTCCAGTTCTTCCCGCCAGTTCTTCACTATATATATATGTAGGGTTGGCCTCCATTGTCATTGCACATCTCTAGACTCATATCTGCAACCTCATCACTCTTTCCCATGGCTTCCACCGTAGCACTAACTCCCAGGGAGGCGGAGGCGCTTTGCGCCTCGAACTACCCCTGCCCGCCGGGCTACTGTGTCCCCGTCGGCTGGATGCTGAGTGCCGGAGGCGTGCCGGTTCCTCCTGTCCCTCTAGGTGTGGCGCGTCGGATGGCCGTCACGAACCACTACTACTTCGAGCTCACGCCGGAGCAGCGGAGGAATCCCAGATGGCATCCCGACTATTTCCCGACTTGGGAAGCCTTCTTCGTGGATCGGCGTGAGAGGGCACTCGCCAGGCACCAGGAGGAGGGCCCACCTCCTCCGAACTTCAACGAGGCCGGCCGTCGGCTGTGGTGGCGCGGCCGGACTCTCCAGAGCGTCATGGCCTATGACACGGCCGCCGACTCTAGCCCCCGCCTGCGCTACCCTCAAGTCCAGCCCACTCATACTCAACCTTCAAGGTTCAACTACGGCGACCCCGACGACGATAGCGACGACGGCCGCAGCGAGTACGACGACTACAGTGGCAAGTATTACAGGTGTAGGCAGGAGCATGACTGAATTATTCGAACATTGCAAAACAAGTTCGGCCGATTGTGGCTTAATCTGGCCATGTATCTTAATTTTCAGTTCTTGTATGTAACTTTGTGTTAGTTGCGTTATGTACTTTAATTCCAGTTGTATCCTAATCAAATTTTCTTTCCGCCCATTATTTTCCGTCCTTTTTTTTCCGCCCATTAAAAACAGAAAATGGTTTTGAATTACTTATTCAAATCCAAACATTTTTTATGTTTATAGTTTTTCTAAATTCCAAATTGATATTAAAAAAATATAAGTTAATTCATTTTAAATTGTAAATGGTTCATATTTTAAATGGTTGCATTAATTATTTTTCAAAACAGAAAATGGTTTTGAAGTATTTATTCAAATCCAAACACTTTTTATGTTTAAAGTTTTTCTGAATTCCAAATAATAAGTTAATTCATTTTTAATTGTAAATGGTTACATTAATTATTTTTTAAAACAGAAAATGGTTTTGAATTATTTATTCAAATCCAAACACTTTTTATGTTTAAAGTTTTTATAAATTCCAAATTAATATTCAAAAATATAAGTTAATTCATTTTAAATGTTTACATTAATTATTTTTTAAAAATAGAAAATGGTTTTGGATTATTTATTCAAATCCATACACTTTTTATGTTTAAAGTTTTTCTAAATTCCAAATTAATTATCATTTAAAAAACAATACAAATTTAAACCCCAAAATAAAAAATAAGGCGGGAACAGAGAGAAAATACCTGAAAAAATTTGAAAACAGGGGAATATGTCCCGGTTGGAGCCATCAACCGGGACTAAAGACCCCCTGCACGCGCGCGCCCCTTCATCTGCTGAAAATTGGAGTATCCAACCGGGATGTATGCCCCTTTAGTCCCGGTTGGAGCCACCAACCGGGACGTATACTCCCTCCCCTTTATAACTTCTCTTCTTCTTCTCCATCTCACTCTTCTCTGCTTCTCTGTTTCTTCGACGACGCCGCCAGGCTCCCCGCGCCCTTCCCCGACGACCGCGTCGCCCTGCCTCCGCCTCCGGCCGCCACCGCTGCCCGCGTCTCCTTCACCGACGACCGTGCCGCCCGCGCCCTTCCCCGACGACCGCGCCGCCCGCGCCCTTCCCCCACCACCGCCGCACGTCATCGCCTCCAGAAGAGGTATGCCCCCTCCCTGCCTCTGTCCTCCCCCTCCCTCTGTCGGCCAGAAGCTTGCGCCACGCGCGCCGCTACTCCTCGAGGTGGGCGGCAGCTGCTACTAAGTGGGCGGCGGGTGTGTGGCGGCTGCTACTAGGTGGGCGGTGGCTGCTGCGAGGTGGGCGGCGGATGCTGCTAGGTGCCACGCGCGTGCAGGCAGGGAAGAGAGGAGGAGATGGGCCTCGGCCCAAGGAGAGAGGGAGAGATATATTTTTTCTACTGAAATGTTTTCTATTTCTGTTTTGTGTTTTCTAGTTGTATTTTCAATTTCTTTTCTGTTTTTGAATAGGTTCAAAATACAAGATACCTTTATAAAACATTTGAAAACACTAAGGGGCCCTTTATACTATTTGGGCTCCAAACACTTTGAGGTTTTCAAAATTCAAAAGCCATTTGAATTGATTTCAAAGAAGGAGGGAAACTAGGGTTTAGGGTCACCCGCGGGGATTTTTTAATGTAATGCAAAAAAAACTATGTGTTTCGTTTCATTTGTACAAAGAGGGTTTAGGGCCATCCGTTCACGCCCCCTCAGAGCATTAGTCCCGGTCGCGACTAATGCTAGCACGTGTCCCGGTTCGAGCGGGCACGGGGACGGTGGGAGCGCCTAAGCGACGGCGGTCGGTGGCTCGGGAAAAGGGGATGTCGGTGGACGGTTCCGCGGGACATGGGAGGCATGCAGGGACGCGTGGGGCGGGCGTATTGTGGAAAGAGAGTGGCAGAAGCTCTGTTTGCTCGGGATTCGGTTAGCGGCACCGAGAAAGCACCGAGAAACATCGGATAGACGGTGGAATCGTGAAAGGGTAAGACACTGAATTGTCGTGGAAAAAGGGCCAACGTTTACTGTAGATATGCACCACATCTACAGTATCAAGCCGCCACCGCCGGTGCCGGCAACGCACAGGAAAGGCCCGGTGGCCCGCCCTGACAGCGCAGCGACGAGGGGAAGGTGAGGAGAGGGGGGAGGAGGCGGCGGCGATGGGAGTTCCCCTGTTCGCTCACGCGTGGGCGAGACATGGGCGAAGGGGTCGCGCGGTCAAAACCATTGTGTTCGACGTAGGAAAGCTCGGTCTGGCTCGGTCGCGCGTAAATCTTCCCATGAAATTGCATGCAAAGTGACCATCTTGCCGTAGGAAAGCTCGGCCTGGCTCGGTCTAAGCCGTAGGAAATCTCGGTCCGAAATTGCCGAGCCCGAGCCAGGTGCCGCCGCTGGCGAGCCACAAAAAGAGCTCGGCCTGAGCTTCCGCCAAGCTTGGTGCAGCTCGTGACCCTAGCGGGGCTGAGTCACTAACGGTTGGGCCCTCTTAAATAGCACCAGCGTGGGCAGTGCGGCGCGGCTAGCATGGCGAGGACGAGGGGTCTAGGCAGCGGTGGTGGCTCCGGCGAGAAATCACGAGCTCTGCGGCGATCTACAAAGGGGAAAAATGTCAGAAAGAATATGTGCTTCGAGGGGAAGAGGGTGCAGGAGATCGAAACCGAGACGGGCGGGGGAATCGATCGGCATCGATGCTTTAGGGTTTCCCTTTATTTTCGGTGTTTGGATTATTAGGTTTATTATTAGTTAGGTATTATTAGGTTTATTAATTAGTTTGGTATTATTAGTCTTCGGCCCTATCTTAAAAACCCTATCTTAGATAAGGAATCATTAATACCCCTTAGGTGCATGTGGGTTCGACGATGTGCCTTCGCCAGGGCATTCCGAACCCTCTTTGTACTACAAGGAGTACACCCCTCGGAACTCCGGAATATTGATTTTAGTTGATTTTAGCTAGAGTTACCTATCTACTAGACGGTTTCCTTTTTGTAGATAGGTTTAGGGTTTAGGGTTTCTCTTCATTTTAATTATTGTGTATGTATATATTAGGGTTTCTCTGAATTAGGGTTTATATCTCTCAACACCGTACCTATCTTTCTCCTTTAGCCGCTTTGACTTATTCGTTTTTCCACCTATGCAGAAAATATGGACCCACACGTCAGAGACGAAGATAAGGAAGAGTTGATCCAAGGTGTGATCCGTGGGGAAGAAAATTTAGACGTATCAACGTTTCTGAACAACTCCGGTGATCCTCTTTTTACCGGAATAGACGAATTGTTTGAGGTTGAAGGTGTTGCCTTCCGCGAGGGAGAAGGCGATGCCTTGTGTAATCGAGAAGACGACCGCTCCGGCGAGGTGCATGTAATATAATCAATTCATTAATTAATCATCTTCTATCTATATAGAAATAGTAACGACGATCTTTCTTCTTTTAGCCCTCCGGATCGAAGGAATCTACTGAAAAGAGCAGACGAGGCCCAACCAAAAAGTTGCAAGACCATGAGAGGTTCAGGATCGAAGATGTCGCTGAAGACGGCAAACCGACGGCTCCCGAAGTTGTCGCAAACAAATTTGTGGCACAATGCGGAGTAATCGTTAGGGACTTAATCCCGATCACCATTAGAAATTGGAATAGGCCTGCTAATGCGGATGAAGAGGGAACATGTTTATTTGTCCCTAACCATGCCAAAGATTTACTGTGGAAGAGGCTCATGGTTAATTTCAAACTACCGAAGATAGAGCTGGATCCAAATGCGGAGGATCCAGTTGAGGACGCCTTACAACATGGGAGAGCCATGGAGGCTAAGGTCAGGGAGTGGGATTTGAAGAAGATGGCCCAGTGTTTCATCAACTGGAAGAAAAGATTGCACCTTGACAATGTCGTGAAAGAGAAGACTCCCGATTTCAAGAATATTCAGTTTGAGAAGATAAAACCATTCTGGGCTGAGTTTGTGGAATACAAGGCATCAGAAAAAGCTAAGAAAATGTCTGCAACGAATAAGCTAAATGCTGCTAACAAGAAGTATCACCATACTATGGGGCAAGGTGGCTACAGGGCTGGCATTCCTAAGTGGGAGAAACTTGAGAATGAACTGCGTGCTAAAAAGATCACCCCAGAGACAGACGATTGGGTAGAACGTGCAAGGAATTGGTTTTACGGGCATGGGGGCACGTTGGACTCGGAAGGGAGGTGCATATATAACATACGACATAAAGAAGACCCCTTGCCAATCGAGAGGATGAGAAAAGCAGTAGAGGACGTTAAAGATGGGGACTTCATTCCCGATAGAGAGAATGATGAGCTCACACTCGCCCTTGGAAATAAGGAACATGATGGACGAACACGAGGCACAAGAGGCTCCCAACCATGGAGGACTGGGTTTCCCGAAGAGAGGAAGAAATATCCTGATAGAAGCCGTCAGAGGAGAAAGGACAGAGCGGAAGTTGAAGCAGATAGTCAGAAAGAGCGAATGTGTTTAATTGAAGAACAATTATAGCAACAAAAAGATGAAATTAACGCTCTTAAAGAGCAAAGTACTACCGGCCCATCTCAGCAGCACACTGCATTCGATGCTACCGGCCTATCGAATAATCAAAAAAGCAGTGTGGCTTCCACCGAGGTCCCGGGTGATGACAATGGCGATGACGATGGTGCACCGACGATAGCTCCTGTTGGCTACCCAGTGGATGATATCACAGAGATGACACACTGCGAGCTACATGTCAAAGTTGTGAACATTTCAATGAAGGTGGCGGTCGGCTATGCCTTACCAATTGGACCCACACCAACATACCACTGTCGTCCGGTTCCAGAGGGCTACGCTGTTGTCGGGGTGGATGAAATCATGCCCACCTTTGAAGTGTTGGATCTTCACTACCCTGCAGCTGAAGGGGATGTGATTGTACTGGGAGACGCAAAAAACGTCACCATTCTATGGCCGAAGGAATGTATCGTGCTTCGAAATCACACGCCAAGGCCATCTTCGCCGCCGCCTCACCTGTCTCCAGCGAGGTCGTCGCCGCCGCGGCAGCCGTCTTCGTCGCCTCACCCGGCTACGTCGCCTCACCAATCTCCGGCGCAGCCGTCGTCGCGGGAGCCATCGCCGGCGCCTCAGGATAAAAAGTGTAAGCGTACCGCTACTGTGCGTCGTGGTAAGCGATCGCCGAAATGTAAACAAGAGCCTCTTCCAAAAGTACCAAAGGTTCCTCCCAAGAGAGCTTATGACTGTACTGAAGAGGAGACTGCGGCGATCGTTGATGCGGAAACGACAGTGTTTTTTGCTAAGCTGAGGCGGCCAAAAGATCCAGAGTTCCCCAGCACCAAAGAAGAAAAAGCCAACGTGTTGAAAATGCTAAAGACTCTTCATCAACCCGAGCCAAAGCTGTCATCAGACTATGAGCGTTCTATTCTCAAGTCACATGCGGCACAAAAAGCCTCGAAGAGCAGTACTGATGCAAGCGAGAAATCTGTTGCCCAGCTCGGAGAACAAGCAAAACAGACTTGCGCCCCTCTCAAGGTGATTTCCCAAACCAATGTGGGGTCGAGCAAATATGGGGCCGAAGAGCAGTATGATCCAGAGGTAGTTGCACAAGGTATGAGTATTGCCCAGTACTTATCCCAGTTAGAGTTCTTCCCCGTGAGTGAAGTAGCATACAAATACCAGTACGGTAAACCTCTCGTCAAACCTGAGGAGGTAAACAATCTTCCAACAAAAATGCGAAGATTGCATAACTGGTACATGCATGCCATAAAGGACGGGGCTAACTGGATAGTGCTGAGGGTTACAAAAAAGCATCATGGGAAAGAAAAGGATGACATGATATCCATTGAATTTGATGAACTATTTAAATTATTCAATCAAGACGCCTTGGAAAAATCGATTATCAGTGCCTATTGTCTGTAAGTACTAATTCTGTAATTAATTTAGTCTCCAGCTATCTCACCTTGTTTATTGCATGTATATAATCATATTGTAATATGCAGACTGAAGATTCTCGAATGCAGCAGAGGACAAATCTATGACATTCGCTTCATTGACCCATATTGGGTTCATGAAGCTAATCTCAAAGCAAGCCCCCAGGATACGAAGGATAATATAGTACACGCGTTAAGGTTTCAAGAAACCAAAAGGGAAATACTTTTTCCTTACAACTTCGAGTGAGTGTTATTGTCTTGTATACACTTTCTATTTCGCTTACTCGATGTTAAGTATATAATTGATTAGTTATGCATTCGCATCTTCCACTATATTCTCTTAATCATTCAACTTGACAAAGGGCTTGTACTAGTCATGGACTCGAAACATAAACACCTTGAGACGTGGAAGGACATGCAGATGCTTCTCCAGCGGTAATTCTAATCATTACGACACTATATCAGCAACGTTCGTGAATATTATGATATCAAGTAATTAATAACTGTTTTCTACGCCGGGCAGCGCTTGGAAACGGTTCACCAACAAGGCTAGGGGTGTTTGGAAAGAGGAGCTTATATTTAAACCACTAAATGTAAGCACCACTAGCTATATCCGCGCATCTCTTTGATTCTAGTTTTGATACAGTTATTATCATGCTTGATTATTATTTTTGATTGAACTCTGTTCTCGTAAAGTGCCTTACGCAGGGACCAGGTAACAATCTATGTGGATACTATGTTTGTGAGTTCATCCGGCAGACGTGCGATGAGAAGGGAAGAAATTTAGAGCAACTCCACATACGTAAACAATTTCTATAGTTTTTAATTACAATCAAATTGTGTTTAGTTTCATTCATATAGACTGACTCCTTTTTTAAATATCAGATCGAACGTCTACGGGACGGTCTTCTGCCAAAGGATCGCGTACAAGCAATTCAGGAGGAATTGGCCAGATTCTTGGATGCAGAAGTCCTAAACCCAAAAGGGGAATACTATTCGGTTGTGTATAGACAATAGGAATTGGCCGGTAGCATCGAATAGCAACTTTTGTATGTAGTGCATGAACTCGATCCGTGTATTGAATGTAATATTGTCATGATGATCTTGTGTAATATAAGGTTCCTTTATTGATAAGTGCAAAACACTAAATAAACAATAAAACAACCTAAATGAATTCTCTGCCGTGGCACAAAAAGTGGCGAAAATGCTGCCGTGGCAACGAAATGTGCCAAAATGAATTCTCTGCCGCGACAGAGAAATGGGCCAAATCTCTGCCGCGGCAGAAGGTTATTAGTCCCGGTTCGTGTTACGAACCGGGACTAATGCTCCACCCCCCTCGCCCTATGCCGCTGCCACGTGTGAACCCTTTTGTCCCGGTTGGTGGGGCAACCGGGACTAAAGCCCCGTACCAACCGGGACCTATAGGCCTGTTTCCACGAAGCAAAGCTTGAGGGGGCCACAGGGTGGCCGCACCCCCTAGGCGCAGGCAAGCCCTGCAGGCGCCTGGAGGGGGTGTGGGCCCCCTGGACCCCCACCGACCTTGATTCCTTCGCCTATAAGAAGCCTCCGACCCAAAAACCCTAGAGCATCCAGAAAAAATCCACGAAAACCTCCGTACCACCGCCGCCACCAAAAGGGATATTCGGGGGACAGAAAGTCTCTGTTCTGACACCCTGCCGGGACGGGGAAGTGCCCCCGGAGCCATCTCCATCGATCTCCATCGCCATCTCCATCACCGTTGCTAATTCCCATGATGAGGAGGGAGTAGTTCTTCCTCAGGGATAAGGGCTCTACCGGTAGCTATGTGTTCATCTCTCTCTCTCTCTATGCATGATCTTGTGTTCATGACCTTTGTAATCAAGTAGATCTACCTTGCTACGCAAGTGCTTCATTAGATCTATGCTCTCCCCATGTGTGTGAAAGTGACAGCGTGCATGCCATGGTGGCACTTAGGTTTGAGTCTACATAAATACTCTTTGTGCTTTAATAAATCTATGCTTTTCCCCACGTGTGTGAAAGTGACATCGTGCATACCATGTGTGGCACTTTGGCTAGATTGAATATTTATTATGAGTTATATTTGGAGTTGGATGTCTCTATGAAATTGTGGTGTTTGTTGGAACCATCTAGCGCTCAAGGTGACAGTGTGGGGTTATCTAGATTGGGGAAGGCGGACTTTGAGGTGTGTTGTTATAGCCCTACCTTGGATTAGAGTGTCCAACCGGAGAGTAGTTAAGAGTAGTATCATGAAGAGAGGATATTTATATGAGAGAGTGCTCACTAGTGAAAGTATGATCCCTAGGCCTTGTTTCTAAGCATTGAAACACCGTTTGCTACTAGATTTGTTGCATGCTTGCTTGCTTCCATCTTTGTTCCGTTTGCCAGGTAGGTTTTGGGCTTTTACCTTTCCTCAACGCCATCAGCTCTTTTCTGGCACCGTTACCACTTGTATTTCACTATCTCTTTGCTGAACTAGTGGACCTATACATCTGACAAGTGTATTGGGTGTGTTGGGGACACAAGAGACTTCTTGTATCTTGATTGCAGGGTTGCTTGAGAGGGAATACCTTTGACCACTTCCTCCATGAATTCGATAAACCTTGGGTAATCCACTTAAGGGAAACTTGTTGCTGTTCTACAAACCTCTGCACTTGGAGGCCCAACAACTGTCTACAAGAATAGAAGTGGGTATACATCATTCATGATCTTTGTTTGTAGCTTGTCATGTTGCATGCATAGTTGCTATGTCCTATTGTTAGAACTCCAGCTTTCATGCACATGTTTAGAGTTCTTTGATCCAAGCTTTCAATGCTTGCAAATGGTTGTATCTTTATTGTGAGGGTGCATGTCACCTTAAAAGTTATTCTGTTTATCAATTACCTACTCGAGGACGAGAAGGAGTTAAGCTTGGGGATGTTGATACGTTGGAAACGTATCTATACTTTTTGATGCTCCATGCTTGTTTAGTATCTACTTTGCTTCACTTGTCCACACATTGAGGTGTTTTTTACATGTTTTCTGGTACTAACCTACTAACAAGTTGCAACAGTGCCAGATGCCTATTTTCTGGTGTTTTTCATTTCAGAAAAGTTAGTAAAGAAATATTCTCTGAATTGGACGGGACAAACATCAAAGTAAATTAATTTCTGTGGGGAACAAGAATTCCAGAGGAGAGCTGGCGGGGCCGGCCAGGGTGGCCAGACCCACCCGACGCCTGGCTAGGGTTTGCACCCCTGGCCGCCGCCTCGGTCTCCCCCTTCGCCTATAAGAAGCCCCCGATACAGAAACCCTAAGTACCCGATCAAATATCCACGAAATCGTTTGTAGCCGCCACTACCATCGTCCCTAGGTTGGGGGGATCTGAAGTTCTTCCCGACACCCTGCTGGAGGGGAGATCATCCTGGAGGCCTTCTCTCTGGTATGATGCATGAGTAGTTCCACCTTGGATTATGGGTCCATGTAGTAGCTAGATGGTTGTATCTCCTCCTTTGTGCTTTCATGTATAGATCTTGTGAGCTCCGTTCATGATCAAGATCTAATCTATTTGTAATCATGCATGTTGTGTCTGTGGGGATCCGATGGATATTGAAATTATTATGTTGGTTTGATTAATGGTTTTGTCTTTATGATTCTATCATGTATGTGTTGTTTGTGATCTTGCATGATCTCCATTGTTAGTAGCTATCTTGGCCAAGTAGTTGCTAGTGACTCCAAGAGGGGGTATTTATGCTCGATAGTGGGTTCAGGCCTCTAGTTTCCAAGGGAAGTGACATAAATCTCTTCGATTGTAGATGTGTTGTTGCCACTAGGGAGAAAACAACGGTCTCTTGTTCATGGAACATGTGGACTGTTTACCTTACACACTTTGCTTAAAGCAGTTGTCTGTTGCTTGCAACTTAATACTGGAGGGGGTTCGGATGATAACCTGAAGGTGGACTTCTATTCATAGATGCAGTTGGATGGCGGTCTATGTACCTTGTTGTATTGCCCAATCGAATCTCATAGGATTTTTCTGACTAGTAATTGCATTGTTATGCCTTGCTCAGTTCGTGTCAATTTCCTTACTGTAATTTGTTTACCCTTCATGTCATGTTGTTTATCTAAGGAGAGCACCTCTAGTGAACTATGGACCCCGGTCCAATCTTTACCATTGATACATCTTCCACTGTTAGTTGTTAACTTGCTGCAAACCATTACCTTCCACACCATACATTTAATCCTTTGTTACAGCAAACCGGTGAGGTTGACAGCCTCACTGATTCGCTGTGACAAAGTCTTGAGTTTGTGTTGTGTAGGTCTCCACATTGCTTGCAACACCTTTGAGACGATTCCTTCCTCCTTCAGGATCGATAACCTCGGTCTCTACTGAGGGAAACTTGCTGCTGTGCTTATCACACCTTGCTCTTGGGGTTCCAACGAAGTGTCCCACGTCAACACTGGGTCCACGCATCAGGCTACGATTGTGTTCATTTAGTATGACACATAGACTTTTTTAAGTTGATCACCAAATATATGATGTGCTTTTGATTTAGTCTGTTATATTTGCAGCACAATGTCCTTTAACTTGGCTAAAACCTTGCTTAATGTGTGTAAAAATTATGTTGGTTATTCTCATTATCTTCTGAAGTATGTAATTATAGAGGTTGAATCTATAGTTGTATTCCATCTGTCTATTTTCAATGTGTTCTTGAAGATCAGCAAGTTTTTGCAGATAAATATGTAAAATTATATTCAAATTTATTTTCATAAAAAAAGTAGGGAGCAGTGAACAGATTTTAAAAAAATGTGCAGGGTTATGTGTCTACCAATAATAGAGAATACAACTATTCCACAAAGCAAAAACTATGAACAATGCAGTGAAAAAAAGAATAAGAATACAGAAGTGCAAAAAACAATTCTTGATCTGTTCACTCAAAAACATCATCAAAAATTCAGGTCAGATTGACTTCAACCAAATAGAAATAGATTCATCAATGGCTCTACCAACACAAAGTAAAATGTATATAACAAAGAAAGAAAGTGGTTTTCTAAAAAATCTAATCGAACTACACAACATATATGCATTACAAAGACATCTAAAGATGAACTCGAGAGTAAGAAGGCAGTGCATGAGTAGAACATCGGGCAGTACATCCACAAAAACTCAAAGGAAAATCCTCGTTCCTAATTACATAACATTAGTCAATATCACTCCATGCATCGGAACTTAGCAACAGAAACACGGGACTTAGCAACAGAAACATCCGGATCTGACATAATTATGTAGTGCATAAACTTTTTGGTAGGTAGTTCATTTAAAACATCAACAAAAATCCAGGTCAGATCGACTTCAACCAAATAGAAATAGAATCGCCAATGGCTCCACCAACACAAAGTTGAATATATACAATGCAGAAAGAAACTGGCTTGCTAAAAAGTCTAATCAAACTACACAACCTATATAAATTATAAAAACAAGTAGATATCCACTCGAGATTAAGAAGGTGGTGCACTCGTAAAATATCAATCATGATAATTCCACGCATCAGTCATGATCAGTCAAAGGAAGTTCGTCTTATCTAATTGCAGCATATTATTCATGATCATTCCACGCATTAGAACTTAAGAGCTAAAATAGCGGACTAAAAAAATAGGCAACCCTGACAGTGCATAAACAATAAAGTGGGTAGTGCATGATTTGCATGAAAATACATCTAGATCTTATAGAATAAGTGTAACACCCTCAGATCGGCCATATGCAAGTTTTAGCGATTCCTTCTGAACCCGCATAGAAACAATTCAAAGGTGCCCACCAGGCACTTGCGTGCGGGTGGAAAACGAAGTAATATCATTGCACAATAGTCCATGATGGAACCCACAAAACAGATATATACAACAATGACTCCGCCAGTCAAGAATACAAATATACAATACAAAGACCCAAATCACCTTTGAAAAAAGATACAGTGACCGAGTACGGACAAGATGCAAATCGAGCTAAGAGCCCTGAATAATAAACAATGGCGTCCATAACCCTGCCTAGGCCTAACAGGAAGGGTAACCCTGTTAACGACATCGATGTCAAAACTTATCAAACACAAAGGGGTGCCAGCAAAGGGCAAAGGAAAAAGAGGAGCGGTTAGTACTGAGACCAGTACACAGCGAGTCTTAGAATTTGGCGGTTCTCGCCTATATAGGTATGATGGACTGAAGCGGCAGCGCAACATGCACTAAACAACCTATAGATACTCGATACAAGTGTCGACTATCAAAGAGGGATAATAAAGACCTATTAAAATCGAACCTGATACTACCACCAAACATACTCATTCTGGTATTTCCCCCTCGAGACCAAACAAGGTTGTCCACCGAGAAACTCATACAGTTGGCAGTTTTATTCATTCTGTTATAGTTGCAATAATTACTAGTCAGATATAGATAGCATGAGTCATTCTGATAACATAAGCAGTGGGCAATTTTAGTTAACCATTTCATTGTAATTGCAATACTTTCTAATCGGATATAGACATAGTGATAGGGCAAAGGTGTCCGATCTTTCGATGAGATGGTGATAGTCGATTTGGTGTAGTTTAGGCTTGACGATCTGACTACACATGCGAGCACGAGCTCCAATACAATCGCTAGGCCAATCTCCTGGAGGTTACCGATCCTGTGGGAACACGATCAGCCTGACCAGCGAGGGTCTTAATTCCTACCTGAAATCGAGAACAAGTAAGAACTAATATTGCAATCAAGATATTGCGGATTAAGATGAAAGCTTTACTGAAAAGGTGGGATCATGTATAGGTGCGAAGTACAAGAGGCCTCTGCGACGCTCGAGCCTTGGTGAAGTTGATATGATGGCTAACTTTATGTCTAAACAAAATCCGAGTCTAATGTGACGGCTATGGGGAGTATTTAAGGAGGAAAATGTGGGGTTTCGGCCAACCATAGAGGTGGTGGCCGAATCCAACCCTAGAAGGCCTTTTCTCCTCAACTACGAACTCTAAAAAGTGGCTATTAATAATCCTGCAAAAATTACATGGGCCTGGCCCAAAGTAAAGGTGGCGCAGCACCATATTAATCTATGGAAGAATTTATAAATTATTAATCTTAACTATTTCGTCCAAGCCTTCAATCTTCATTATGATGGCTTCAAAGTTCTAAAATCTCCACTCGTGGTATCCTCTTCAATCGTCACATGCTTGCTGCCATCTCCATGCATGATCATGCTCAAATGCGTGTCCTTCTCGTCCTTGATAGGTCCATCATTCCTAAGAGTAACAAACATATCTGATTTAGACAGCATCATATTCTCATGTATATGAGGAATAGTTGCAAGAAACGAAACTACCTGATAATTAAGTTGCTTGGCATGATCTCGAGTGATAGTTCCTTGTATGTGTATAGTTGTAGGTACTACGGTTGTATCAATAGATGAGATGTACTCATCATGCTCCCCTTCTTGAATTGAAGTCGTCCTCAATGCAATCTCATCTTCCTCACCAAAGTAAGGCTTCAAATCTGCAAAGTTAAACGTAGGACTATCCATACCAAAGTCTGTAGGCAACTCAAGTTTATATGCATTATCATTTATTTTCTCTAACACCTTAAAAGGACCAGCAGCACATGGCATTAACTTAGACTTGCGCAAATCATGAAAACTATCTTTACGCAAATGTAACCAAACAATATCTCCAACATCAAATACAACATGCTTTCTCCCTTTATCCCCAGCAAGTTCATACTTAGCATTCATGTGTTCTGTGTTATCTTTAGTAGTCTTATGTAAGTTTAATATCATTTTAGCGCGTTGTGTAGCATCCAAATTAGTTTGCACCGAAGTAGGTAATGGCAATAAATCAATAGGTGCACGAGGAACAAAACCATACACAATCTCAAATGGGAACATCTTTGTGGTAGAATGCAACGAATGATTATAAGCAAATTCTATATGATGTAAACAATCTTCCTACAATTTTAAGTTCTTCTTTAAAACAGCCCGCAACATAGTAGACAAAGTTCTATTGACTACTTCAGTTTGTCCATGAGTTTGGGGATGACATGTAGTACTAAACAACAATTTAGTCCCCAACTTAGCCCATAAACATCTCCAAAAGTGGTTAAGAAATTTAGTATCACAATCAGAAACAATAGTATTTGGCACACCTTGTAAATGAACAATTTCACGAAAGAACAAATCTGCAATATGCGCAACAGCATCCGTTTTATGACAAGGAATAAAGTTTGCCATCTTAGAAAACCATCCACAACAACAAAAATGCTATCCCTCACCTTCTGTGTATGAGGTAATCCCAAAACAATGTCCATAGAAATATCCTCCCAAGGAACAGTAGGCACAGGAAGAGGTATATATAAACCATGTGGATTAAGGAGAGATTTAGCTATTTGACAAGTAGTGCAGCGTGCCACGAATCTCTTAACATCTCAACGCATACGTGGCCAAAAGAAGTGTGCATCAAGAACATCCTCCGTTTTCTTGACACCAAAATGTCCCATCAATCCTCCTCCATGCGCCTCCTGTAACAGCAAAAGACGAACTAAACTATCTAGGATGCATAGTTTGTTAGCACGAAACAGAAATCAATCATTGAAGACGAACTTATTCCATGTTCTACCATCTCTACAATTCTGCAACACAACTTTAAATTCAGTATCATGCACATATTGTTCCTTAATAGTTTCCAATCCAAATATGTTGAAGTCAAGTTGAGATAACAAAGTATAACGACGGGACAAAGCATCAGCAATAACATTATCTATACTCTTTTTGTGTTTGATAACATAAGGAAAAGACTCAATATATTCAACCCACTTTGCATGACGATGATTCAACTTAGCTTGACTACGAATATGCTTCAAAAATTCATGATCAGAATGTATAACAAATTCTTTAGGCCATAGATAATGTTGCCAAGTTTCTAATGTCCGAAACATCGCATATAATTCTTTATCATAAGTAGAATAGTTCAGACTATACCCACTCAATTTCTCACGGAAATATGCAACAAGTTTTCCCTCTTGTAATAACACAACTCCCAAACCAATTCCACTAGCATCACATTCAAGCTCAAATGTCTTATTAAAATCAGGAAGTTGGATTAATGGAGCATGTGTTAACTTATTTTTCAATATCACGAAGGCCTGTTGTTGTGCATCTCCCCAAACAAAGATCACATCCTTCTTGGTAAGTTCATTCAGCGACGTGGCAATTGATCCAAAGTCCTTCACAAAACACCTATAAAAACCAGCTAGGCCAAGAAAAATCCTCACTTGTGTGACCGTCTTGGGCTACGGCCAATTCTCAATAGCTTCAATCTTGACTGGATCCACTTTAATACCCTGTGATGTAACAACATAGGCAAGAAACACAACTTGATCAGTGCAAAAGGTGCACTTCTCAAGATTACCAAACAAACGTGCATAGCGTAAAGCATTGAAAACAACACATAAATGTTCTAAATTATCCTCTAATGATTTTCTATAAATCAGAATATCATGAAAGTAGACCACCACAAAACGTCCAATGAAAGAATGTAAAACTTCGTTCATTAATCTCATGAAAGTGATGGGTGCATTAGTTAAACCAAATGGCATCACTAACCACTCATATAAATCGAACTTAGTTTTAAAAGCAGTTTTCCATTCATCTCCCAATTTCATACGAATCTGGTGCTAACCACTACGCAAATATACTTTAGAAAACATGGTAGAGCCACTCAATTCATCAAGCATGTCATCTAAACGTGGAATAGGATGACGATATCTAATATTAATATTATTGATAGCTCTACAATCAGTACACATGCGCGAAGAACCATCTTTCTTAGGTACGAAAATAATAGGAATAGCACATGGTAAAGGGACTCACGAATATGTTCTCTGTCGAGTAGTTCCTGAATTTTGCATTGTATCTCCTTTGTCTCCACTGGATTGGTTCTATATGGCGTGCTGTTGGACAACGTGGCACCAGGAATTAGATCAATTTGGTGCTCAATTCCATAAATAGGAGGTAGTCCTGGTGGCATCTCAGCTGGAAAAACGTCCTCATATTCCTGCAAAAGTTTAGCAACAGCAGGTGGCAAAGGAGGCATATACTCAAATGAAAACGAAACCTATTTGCAGACAATTTCATAAGATTGACTATTGTTTACATCTAGTTCAGTAATATCAAGTTTATTTGCAAGAATACATGGACTCTTCAAACGAATTTTAGTAGCATGCTTAGAATCAGATTTAGTGTTCTTTGGTGGTACAAAATCTGCAGCAACAATCTGATTCTCACTTTTAGTTGTCTCCTCAAATTTAGCTCTACTAGCTCTAGCAAGATCGTCTTCTAAAATCTGTTTGGGAGTCATAGATTCTAGACCAATTTTCTTTCCATTATGCATAAGACAATAGTGATTAGTTTTACCATTATGAACATATTCTCTATCAAATTTCCACGGTCTACCAAGTAACAAAGAACAAGCTTGCATAAGTACAACATCACAATCAACAAAATCAGAATATGTACCAATAGTAAAATGCACACGTACCGTTCTTGTTACCTTGATCTTGGGAGAACTCTCAAACCACTGGATGTAATATGAATGTGTGCATTGTCTTGTTGGAAGTGCAAGCTTCTCTACCATGTCAACACTAACCAGATTATTACAACTCCCTCCATCAATGATTATCCTTATAGCTCTTTCCTTGACAACGCCGCATGTTTGGAACAGGTTGTGGCATTGATCATGCTCAGATTTGCTAAATTGCACACTCAACACACGTTGTTCCACTAAGCTCTTGTACTGATCAGCAGTTTCAGCTCCCATTATCTCTGTCTCTTCTTTAGAATCAAAATTATCTCCATCTCGGTCAGAAATAAGAGCTAATGTATCTTCATCAAAGTCACTTGCTGAATCATATTCACCATCATCACGCACAATCATAACACACTGTGTTGTGCACTGTTGCTCAATATGACCATAACCCTAGAACTTGCGGCATTGTATATCCTTTGTTTTGCATGTGGAAGCCATAGAAGATGCACTACGAGCATGAGCATTGAATGACGGTGGAGGAGCAGTTGAAGGAAGCCTTGTGGTGGCTTTGGATGTGGTAGTAGTTCGTGGAGAATCACGAGAAAAAGGAGCTGATTGGCGGGATGTCCAAGAGGATATGCGACATACAAAATTATAAGTCCTCCTCCAAGGTGTTTGGCGATCCTGCACTTCATGTTCAGCTTTGCAAGAAAGATGAAACAAACGAATGATGGTATTATATTACTTATAGTCTAGAATGTGTTGAATATCCTTGTATAATCCACCAAAGAAACGTACAAGCATTTGTTCAGTAGTTTCAACAAGACCACACCAAACTATAACCTTTTGCAATTCCTGATAATACTCTTCTACCGAATTTTTCCCCTGTTCTAAACATGTCAGGTTCTTTAGTAAATCATGTTGATAAGTAGGAGGCACAAAACGAACACGCATAGCAGTTTTTAAAGCAGTCCAAGTACTAGGAATAGTAGTAGGATTTAAGCGACAATATTTAGACCACCAAAGGGAAGAAAATTTAGTAAATTCACATGTAGCAGCACTAACACGCATATTCTCAGGATATTTTAAACACTAACAACGCTGATCTCACAACCTGTCAAACACAAAGGGGTGCCAGCAAAGGGCAAAGGAAAAAGAGGAGCACTCAGTACTAAGGCCAGTAGACGGCGAGTCTTAGAATTCAGAGGTTCTCTCCTACATAGGTATGGTGGACTAAAGCGGCAACGCAGCATGCACTAAACAACCTATAGAGACTCGATACAAGTGTCGGCTATCATAGAGGGATAATAAGGACCTATTCAAATCCAACCTGATACTACCAACAAACATAACCTTCCTGGTATTTCCCCCTTGAGACCAAACGAGGATGTCCACCGAGGAACTCACATAGTTGGCATATTTATTCATTCCGTTATAGTTGCAATAATTACTAGTCATATATAGATAGCACGAGTCATTATGATAACATAAGCAGTGGGAAGTTTTAGTTAACCATTCCATTGTAGTTGCAATACTTACTAATCAGATATAGACATAGTGATAGGGAAAAGGTGTCCTATCTTTCGATGAGACGGTGAAAGTCGATTTGGTGGAGTTCGGTCTTGACGTTCCAACTACACGTACAAGCACGAGCGCAAATCCAATCACTAGGCTAATCTCGTGGAGGTTACCGATCCTACGGGAACACGATCAGCCAGACCAGTGAGGGTCTTAATTCCTACCTGAACTCGAGAACAAGTAAGAACTAATATTGCGGATTAAGATGAAAGCTTTATTGAAAAGGTGGGATCCTGTATAGGTACGAAGTACAAGAGGCTTGTGCGACGCTCGAGCCTTGGCAAAGTTGCTATGATGGCTAACTTTATGTCTAAACAAAATCCAAGTCTAAAGTGACGCATATGGGGAGTATTTAAGGAGGAAAAGGTGGGGTTTCGGCCATCCATAGAGGTGGTGGCCGAATCCAACCCTAGAAGGCCTTTTCTCCTCAAATATGGACTCTAAAAAGTGGCTATTAAAAATCCTGCAAAAATTCATGGGCCTGGCCCAAAGTAAAGGTGGTGCAACACCATATTAAGCTATGGACGAATTTGTGAAGTATTAATCTTGAATATTTCATCCAAGGCTTCAATCTTCATTATGGCGGCTTCAAAGTTCTAAATTCTCCACTCGTGGCGTCCTCTTCAATCCTCTCACATGCTTGCTGCCATCTCCATGCATGATCATGCTCCAATGCTTGTCTTTCTCATCCTTGATAGGTCCATCATTCCTAATAGTAACAAACATATCTGATTTAGGGAGCAGTATACGAGGAATAGTTCCAAGAAACGAAAGTAACTGATAATTAAGTTGCTTGGCATGAGCTCGAGTGATAGGTCCTTGTATGTGTATAGTTGTAGGTATTGCGGTTGTATAGATGGGATGTCCTCATCATGTAGCATGTGACATCCCAAATCTAGTAGTTGTTGGCACTTTTATTTAGCCACTCCATTGTAGTGAAGTTGTTTACTAGTAATTTCAATATCAAATTTATAGAACTACTACCAAACAACAGGTAGCATGAGGTTTCCACGACAATATAATGGCTGCAAGGTACGAAAACTAGAGCATCGCAACACAGATAGCAATCGATCAACAGGAGAAAATAAATACTATAAAAGTAAGATAGGTAAAAAGGGTGAGAACGCTCGTCTAGAAAACATTGCCGAAGTTTCATAACCGAAGAACTTGTCGAAGCTCACAACATCTCATCGTCTTATTCGGGAAGAAGGAAAACACTAAAAGGAACAAGCGATGAAACAATTACAAATAATGCGTAAGAATCGGCATGATCATGATATGATGCATGACATGGCAAGTTAATGGTTCAAGCTATGTCGAAAAGGTATTAGGGGCATAGCACATTTATGATATAGCATTCGTGAGGCACTATTAATAAGAAACAATTAGTTTCCAATTTTATTTACCATGTTTTCCTTACATAAATAGTACTGACTATAAAACTGCTCTAAATGCATGATTAAAATGATAACATGGATATCATGGTTGGAGAGGTCTGGTCGCGCTGATAGATTTGGATATATTTTTACCGAATTCGGATTTACGGATTTAAAGTTATGAATTTCTTAAGAAAAGGCATTTATTGACAATTAAATTATTTTGAAATTTTAAATTATTCAAATGATATTATAAATAGCATAAACAGATTCATCATTTTTTTCTGATTCAAAAACATATATTATTCAATTTATTTGAATTTATGAATTTAAATTATAATTTAAAGTCAAATCATTTTAAAGGGGGTCAAAGTCAAAGGTTTGACTAGATAGAGTCAACAATGGTCAAATTTGAAATTAAATTTGAATTCACATTTGAAAATAATTCATATTTCATTTTATAAGTTTTCTTGAATTCACAAGATTTCCAAAGATATGATTTAATTTGAATATAACCATTTTCTGGAATTTTATTTATTTGGAAATAGCTCCTGGGACCTTTGTTACTCGGGGTGGGTTTACCCCAGCCACCGACAAGTGGGGACAGCGGGGCCGCGGGTCCACACGCGTGCTGCGAACAGGGTGGTGACAAGTGGCAGAAAGGGGAGTACGGGTTGAGCTGCCAAAAAGTCCAGGGGCCTCTTTGCAAGATAGCCAGAACGCATGGGTTGAAACTCCGATGAACTTAAAATGAGCAGCGCAAATGAGGCTAGTTGGTCCGATATTTGGATGAATATTGCGAGAGATACATTATGAATTTCAAAATGCCTCAAAAACTAAAAAATGGAGGGGATGATGATAGCTACAAATTTGGTTCAAGAAGATTCGCCGGATAAGGACTACAGAGGCCGTAAACTTGCGATAAACAGCAGCCCAAAACAGGTGTTTACAGAAGAACCTGACAGATAACAACTATACGTTCCGGTCGACTTCGGCTCACGATGGCGAAGAATCGAGCGTGAATTAGGAGATGAGTAAAAACGAAAAGCGTAGAGGATACACAAGCCTACAAGTTTGTTGTTTGTGATTTCGTTAGAGGCGGACTGAAAAGCTCGGGATTTCTAGATGAACAGGGGGCGGCTGGTCGCGGATACTGCTCGGGCTGATGTCTGCGGCTGCCAGCTTGCGGGTTCAGACTTGCGTGCGATGGTAGTGGACGGAAATTCCAGCACGGTGGCTATGATCTAGGCAGCCATTGATGCAGAGGTGGATTGAGGAAGATAGGTGGTGCTCACCTTAAGCGATTCCCACCAGAATCATGGCTGGGGACAGACGAAGGCAACTGCGATGCGAGGACGATGGCGTGGGACTCTCAAACATGTCTAGTACGGCGATGAGGAGGAATTACTCGGCGGATTCGGCTCCTTCCCGGCGAGCTGCTTCGTCACAAAAGAGATGAAGAAGGCGGCACCGCGGCTCAGCTCGGCTCACTCCTGCCCATGGCTGTGAGGAGGCGAGCGGATTTAGGGGTGGGCATCGGTAGCTTCCGAGAGGGGAGCTGGCGGCGCAAGGGCGGAAGAGGGGAAGGCTAGGGTTCAGAGGTATCCAAGGGATAAGAAGGGAGGTTCTGGCGCGACGTGGCTTGATGGAAGAGAGACGGAACCTGCTCGGGCTCGCTTTTCTATCGCTGTCGAGAGAGAGAGCAGAGAGCGATGGCGACAGACGGGGAGAAAGAGGAACAGAAGGCGGGGAAGTTGGGCCAAGCGGGCTGGGAAGGTGAGCCCCAGGTGGCTGATTCCAGGGACGGGCCCGAAAGGCAGCGGCGGACCAGGATGACATCTGATGAGAAAACTCATTTTTTCCACATTTTTCGTATCTATTTCAAAAATTGGTTTGAATTACTTCCTTAGTTTGTTTCTCTTTTTATTAGTTTCCATATGATACCAAAATAGTTGATTAGGATCCAAAACCAACACTGGTCGAAAACATGCCTCTAGTCCCGGGCCGCAACGGGCTCTAGTCCCGGTTTTGGGCCCGGGACTACGAAAATGGGACTAGAGGCCCGCCCACTAGTCCCGGCTCGCTATGACCTGTGACTGATAATAGCCACGTGGTTGTGACAGCGCCGCGGGGGGGGGGGACCCTCTAGTACCGGGCCATAACACCACCCGGGACTATAAGTTTTCCTACCGCGGCAGAGATTTGTGTGTTTCTCTGCCGCGACAGAGATTGTGTATTTCCTTTTTTTGCCATTTCGTTCCTTTTTCGTTTTTTGTTTCAAGATAATTTCAAACATATATTAAGTACACATATTCTACGTACATAGTACACGTTGATGCATCTATATAATTAATCGATCCCTTGCAAGCATACATTGATGATATATATATATCAAAAGGAAGAAATGTTTTGAAATTACATGGTCATTTATGAATATATATATATATATATCATATCAGCTATATGGAGATCACTAAGGCAAATCGAGTTCCACGTCATCCGCATAATTCTCTCTATGTACATCAAGGACTTCCTTCATCATAAATCCCGCCAGCTCCTCTTGAATTGCTCTTATGCGCTGGTCCGACTCTAGTTTCTCCCGCAAATTATAAATATAATGTGAGTCAACTTTCCGCTCACTGGTCAACTCGCGGATGTACTCGCAGACGTAGTATCCACATAAATGAGTTCCCGGTGGCTGTTGTAAACTCTTAACCATTTTATAAATTAACTCCTCTTTGAATGGACCTGGTATTTTCTGTCTGAACCGTGTCGAACACCTTCTCGGCAAAGAAAATGAACAAAGGAGTTATTAGTTACTTGATATCAGGAAATGAATGAAAGAGGACGATATAATGCGATAATGATTGAAATTACTTATGGAGCATTGCTTGCATGTCGCTCCACTTCTCTAGGTCCCAACTTAATGATTCGTGGACTTCAACTAGGGAGTTGTCTACTTGAATGTTTAGCAAGATCCAGTGGAATATGCGGGCGTTTACATAAGCATACATGCATAGCTCATCTAGTAAGAAAAAATAAAATGTGTACAAGATATAAACACTCACTTGAAGTTGTAAGGAAATAGTATTTCCTTAACAAAATTATTCTCGGTTAAGAACCTGCACAGGTCTTCCTCCACGTCCTTGGGTTGATTCTTTTAACGTATATTCAATAACTATATATGGGTCAATGAAACCAACGTCGTATCTTCTAGCTCTTTTGCATTCAAGCATCTTGATTCTGCAGAATATAATATCATCATACAAAAGGATATATAGTTAGGATAATATATTAAATGCAATGAACGAGCTGAGCTACAAACTTAATTATAGAAATAAATCACTTATAGACAGTAGCAACCAATGATAGATTTGTCGAGGGCGCGCTGGTTGTATAACTGAAACAGTTCGGTCATTTGAACCTGTATCGAGTATGGTTTAAAGTGATGCTCCTTTCTAACGTCCACCGGAAACCAATCTTTTTGATGCTTTTTTCTGCTTGCGACATGTACCATTCGTACAGATTTCGCATATGTGTGGATAGATGCGCGAGGTCCTCATTACTGACTAGAGGCTGCCCTTGGACATACTGCTGTACTATCTGACCCACTGGCGTATCTTCATACCCTAAATATTGACCAAGAGACATATTTGCTTCGGTAGCAAGTGCTTTGGCATGCGATACAGTGATTCCCATAAGTGAAGCATTATTACGGGCTCTGGGGTCCATTATTTGCATGTCCATATCCATTTCAGCTCTGAAGGCCTTGTCAAGGTTTGAAATGACTTTGAGGGGGGCGACTGATTGATTCTTCTCTGCTCCGAGCTGGGCAACTTGCTTCCCGCATTTCGCACTTGTGATTTTTTTCTTCTGTGCTTGCTTAATAATCTCTTGGTCATAGTCTAATTCCAGATTCATCGATATCTGGGATGGTTGCTCAAGAAAGGAGTTAGCCCACTTTTGGGTTTTTTCATCATATACCGGCTTTGGCCCAGGCTTTTTGGGTGCAAAATGAGCCTTAACTTGGGCAGCCACATCCGCGTTAGTTTACTCATCGGTCTTGTCATAAGGTCTCTTTGGAAGAGCCCGCGGGATGTCGACTATCTTCGCCGTTTGACCTTTCTTCGATGTGGGGCGCAGGGGAGCGTCGAACTTCCGTTTCTTCGACGAGGTAGTAGTATTGCACGGAGGCGGAGGCGGAGATCGAGTATTGCGCGGAGGCGGAGATAGAGTTGATGTACTCATGCTGCGGCGATCGTCGTCGGGGCGGGGTGGACTTGGAGGTTGGCGATAATCAGGTTGGGGTGGACTTGGAGGTTGACAATATTCGATGTGGGGTGGACTTGGATTCCTCAGAGCCGGTGGCCTTGGCGCCGATCCTGCAAACTTGATGTACTTCTTATTCCATAGAATGATGTTGCGCTTGACATCTCCTAGTTTCGTAAGGCCTTCAGGCGTAGCGATTTCAATCTCTAGGTCCGCAAAATCCTCCGCTATGTTATCCACCATGACACGAGCATAGCCTGGTGGAATCAGGAGTGAATGGTGGAGTGCACCAGGTAGACAAGGTAAAGCAGTGTCGATCGCCACCTTGAGGGACAGTTTGTTCATTGGCTGATGTAGCTCACATTGTGCCATCTCTCTGACATCATCCACGGGGTAGTGAGAAGTCGGTGCATCATCCAGCAGTGCTTGATCATCAGCCCGGACCTCCGTGGAAGCCACACTGCTTCTCCGCTGGCAAAGATCCAATGCAGGATCATCAGCCCGTGGGTGAGTAAACGACGACGGCCTTTGGCTAGTTTCATGCATGAGATTCTTCAGATCAGCTAGGTCCTGCTCTACCCTGGAGATCCAGTCTGTCTCCCGGTCCTTCTTTCTCTGATGGCTTCTGTAACTGGCATCAAACTGAGGAAACCCTTTTTTCCAGGAGACACCGGTGCCTTTGCCTCGTGTTCGTCCTCCCTTTTCAGGATTCCCTAGGTCGCATGTTAGCTCATCGTTCTCTCTCTCGGGACGGAACAATCCCAATTGAGCATCGTTCATTGCTTGAATAACGTCTTGGGAGGGTTTTAGAATTTTTTCATGAAATAATGTCTTCCCTGTTTCTAGGTCCAACGATCCCTCGTGACCGTACCACCAGTGCTTTGACCTCTCGGGCCATCCATCTATACCAGGAGTGACGCCTCTAGCCCTCATTTTCTTCTCCATAGTTTCCCACTTAGGGACGACACTCTTGTAGCCACCTGTCCCCATTTTATGATGGTATTTCTTTTGGGCATCATTTAACGTCTTCTTTGACGACATTGCCTTTGCTTTATCAGATTGCTTGTACTGTACAAAATCGGGCCACTGTTCTCTCAACTTCTCGTTTACTCCTTTGAAGTCTGGAGTTTTCTTTTTCGTGACATATTTTGCATATAAACTTTTCTTGTGGTTCCGGTATAGTTCAGCCATCTTGCTCAGAGCCCACTCCTTGACTTTCGCTCTATTTTCAAGCCCACCCGTCCTTAGGGTAATACCATCTACCTTAAATTCTTCATACTCTGGAGCTAGTATGAAATGCGCTATAAGCTTCTACCAAAGGTCATCTTTGGCATCAACGGTGACATAGCTGTTGGATTCTTCACCGGGTTTCTTTGACTGATTCCATTCTTGAATGGTGATCGGCAGGTTGTCCCTAACAAGCACCCCGCATTGATTTATAAACATCCTCTGGTGCTTCTCTGGAGCAATCGGTTCACCATCATCAGCTATTTCTTCGATGGTGAACCTCTGATTACCATCCAACTTTTTGTTCGTCCCTCTTTTCGTTCGAGCTATCGATTGCTTCGATCCGGTGGGCTAAAAGAAGAAGAGAGAGTGATTAATATATATCTAGATCAGTTAATGAATAGTAGTAACACGAGGCTTTATATATATATATATGTTCCTCGCCGGATCCTGTCGAGGGGTCATCATTGTTGTTGTTATTTGTTTGCCCTTCGTTCATCCGGTCTTCCCCTTGGTACATTAGGTTTTCCTCTAGTCCATCACCGGATGGATTCAGATATGAGGATATCTCTTCCTCGAGCAAAATATCTTCACTGGTATTAATATTAAGAGGAATTTCACCTCTTATCATGCCCTGAAGAAAACCTTCACCAATGCGACCAGGATCTTCGGATGGATCCATGACTTAATTAACTATAATAAAAGAGAGTTAAACATGTTAGAAAAAACAATAACCCTAATAACTAAAACAAAAAAACAATAACCCTAATAACACAAATTAATAACCCTAATAATTATATAATTAATAACCCTAATAACACTAATTAATAACCCTAATAACACTAGTTAATAATCCTAAAAAAACAACAAAAAACAATTATATATTCCCAAATCAACTAAAAACAATTAATATTCCTAATAAACCTAATAAACAATTATATATTCCTAAAAAAATTATATAAACAATTATATATTCCTAAAATAACAACTAAAAACAATTATATATTCCTAAAAAATGTTATATTCCTAAATATAACTAAAAACAATTATATAAACAATTATATATTCCTATAAAAAAAACTAAAAACAATTATATAAACAATTATATATTCCTAAAAACAACTAAAAACAAATATATAAACAATTATATATTCCAAAAAACAACTAAAAACAATTATATAAACAATTATATATTCCTAAAAAAGAAACTAAAAACAATTATAAATTCCTAAAAACAACTAAAAACAATTATATAAACAATTATATATTCCTAAAAAAAGAAACTAAAAACAATTATATAAAATATTATATATTCCTAAAAACAATTATATAAACATTTATATATATATTCCTAAAAACAAATAAAAACAATTATATAAACAAAAAATGCTAAGATCGACGCACGACGAGGCGGCGGCATTGCGGGGAAGCGCGCGGCAGCACGGCGAGGTGCGCGACAACACGGTGCGGGGCAGTGGCACGACGCGTGGCGGCACGGCGGGGCGGCCGGAGACGAGGGCGGCGGCGAAGTGGAATCAGGCAGCACCTCCCCTGCGTCGATCGAGCTCGCCGTCGTCTGTTCGTATCCACCTCGTCGATTTCGCTAAGTGCTGGGTGGGGGAGGCCAGGGGCGGGCGTAGTTACTTATATCCTCACTTTAGTCCCGGGCTAAGCCACCGCCCGGGACTAGAGGGTCATTATTCCTAGGTCGTGGCTTAACCCGCGACTAAAGACCCCCCTTTAGTCGCGGGTTAAGCCACAGCCCGGGACTAATGTGTTTTTTCGGCCGCTTGGTTTTCGCGCGCGCACGCACCCTCTAGTCCCGGGTCCATCCACGACCCGCGACTAGTTTATTTTTTGTAAATTTTCTTTTCTTTAATTCAAATTAAATATAAAACTTTGGAAAATCATATCTTTTATTGTAAAAATCCAAATAAAACAAATAATATGTCTATTATTATCATAAAAATATAGAGAATCTTAATATAATATCCATATATCTGTTTGCATCATTTATAAATTATTTTATTTGTAAATTTCATTTTTTAATTCAAATCAAATATAAAACTTTGGAAAATCATATCTTTTATTGTAAAAATCCAAATAAAACAAATAATATGTCTATTATTATCATATAAATATAAAGAATCTTAATATAATATCCATTTAGTCTCGGTTGTAGTCATAAACCGGGACTAAAGATATTTCCCGCCATTTCCTACCGCTTCCCGCCAAGTTTTCTGCCCTTTCCTTTTTACGAGAGCTTTTATTCCCGGTTATAGTCACTAACCGGGACTAAAGATATTTCCCGCCATTTCCAAAGCTTCACACCAAGTTTTCCCGCCCTTTCCCTCTATATCTAGGGCGATCGTGCCATGGCTATCCACACATCCACACCTTCCTCTCTTAGAACAATGGACAACGCCTACTGGGCCATTCTGACCCTCGAGGAGACCGAGGCGCTGTGCGCCTCCAACTACCCTTGTCTGCCAAGCTACCGGCCGCCCGCCGGCTGGATGTTGAGCGCTGGAGGGGTTCCTGTCCCTCAAGGTTCCGCACGCCAGGCGGCCATCACGAACCACTTCTACCACGAGCTCACACCGGAGCAGCGGATGGATCTCGAGTGGGATCCCGACAAATACGACACCTGGAATTCCTTCTTCGCTAATAGGCGGGAAAGTGATCTCGCCAGGTACGAGGGTGATGGCCCGCCCCCAGTGAACCACAATGAAGCCAACCTTCGTTTGTGGTGTGCGAACCGTACTATCATCGGTGTGATGCGCTACATCGCCGGGGGAGACCATCCTCGCCTGTTGTGCCCACAAGTCCACCCGCCACAGAGCCACAAGAAGGCCCCACCCCCGCCCGGCGATAGCGGCATCGTCTTCCAGGAGACCCCTTTCCCCGCCCGCCGTGAATCCGAGGCCGGAATGGCCCTTGGTATATGCCATGGCTTGGCTGAGGATCCCCGGAGTGGCAGGTGATGATGACGATGACGAAGAAGTCCCTGAAGATGCGTACTATAGGACTAGGCATGATTATGACTAGAGGGGGTGGCTTTAGTCCTGAGTGTTAGTTAGTCCCGGTTTGTCCCGGTTTTTAATATTAATAAATGCATTGAGTGTTACCTAAATATGAAGTTGTATTTAGAGGAAAAGGCCTATAAATAGAGGAAAGGGCGGGCATGCTGGATCGAGCAACCTATAAATAGAGGGAAATGCCTATAAAGAGAGGGTTCATCTTTAGTCCCAGTTGGAGAAACCAACCGCAACTGAAGGGATTGTGGCAGACTGGGCCAGGTAGCAGTAATAATAGGGGTGAGTGTCGACATTATGTCGTGCGGCTTGTACCTTCCCCCGGAGGGTGTCACCAACCGGGACTAAAGATGAACCTTTAGTCCCGGTTGGAGACACCAACCGGGACAAAACATGAGTCAACACTAATAATAGGGGGTGAGTGTCGACATTATGTCGTGAGTGTCGACATTATGCCGAGATGCTTGTACTATAAATAGGCATCCTTGTGAGTCCAGTCCTCCAGCCAGTTTCAGGGACACCACTACGGCCAGTTTCAGGGAGATGCTGCCGGAGCCCAGTCCTCCGGCATCTCCAAGAAACTGGTCATAAAGGCACTCCCTAATATATGAAATTAGTTAGCTCCCAGGCGTATTGATCTAGTTAGATAAGTTACAAGTTGCAAGATGTTTTTCGAGAGCAGGGATACCACTACGACCAGTTTCAGGGAGATGCCTCCGTAGCCCAGTCCTCTGGCATCTCCAAGAAGATGGTCATGGAGGCACTCCCTAATATGTGACCTCACGCGTTTGGAGATCAGATCTTAATGGTAAGTATGAATCGGTACTAAAGGCCCCCCTTTAGTCCCGATCCAGCCAGAAAACGGGACTACCACACTCAAGATTGTTTGCAGACAACACTATAAAAATGGACACATGGAGTATATTCACTAATAAAATGTTACAATTATTACACGTCACATCTTCGCATGTGTTTCTTTCTGATCCCGCCATATCCATGGAGCATCTTCATTCATTAACATGATGCTTGGGTCATCCTTCACTCCGAAGGGCAAAATTTCATGAAATTTCTCACAATCTTCTGACATGTCTGTCTTGTCCTCCACTCCCATGGTGTTTCTTTTTCCTAAAAGAACTATATGGCGCTTTGGCTCATCGTCTGATTTATTCTTTTTCTTATTTTTTCTTTTTCTAGGTTTGGTAGACATGTCCTTCACATAGAAAACCTGAGCCACATCATTGGCTAGGACGAATGGTTCGTCTAAGTACCCAATATTGTTGAGATCCAACGATGTCATTCCGTATTTCTTGTCTGCCTCAACCCCTCCTCCTGTCAGCTTGACCCATTTGCACTGAAACACGGGGACCTTAAAAGTAGGTCCATAGTCAAGTTCCCATATCTCCTCTATGTAACCATAATATGTGGTCTTTGACCCATTGTTGTCTGTTGCATCAAAGCGGACACCACTATTTTGGTTGGTGCTCTTTTTATCTTGGGATATCGTGTAAAATGTATACCCATTTATCTCGTACCATTGGAAAGTTGATATAGTCGAAGATGGTGACCTAGACAACAAGTATAGATGATCTCCAAGAGTGTTGTTTTTTATGAGATGTTGCAACCATCCGCCGAAACTCTTCATGTGTTCATCCCTAATCCAAGAGTCATGCTTTCCAGGGTTGTTGGAGCATAAGATTTTCTTGTGTTCCTCGATATATGGGACTGCCAAGATAGAATTCTGTAGAATGGTGTAATGTGCTTCGGTGTAAGAATGTCCGTCCCTACATATTATTGATTTCCTTCCTAGAGTACCCTTTCCACTCAGTCTTCCCTCATACCGCGATTGAGGAAGACCAATCGGCCTAAGGTCAGGAACGACGTCAACACAAAATTCAGTGACCTCCTCTGTTCCATAGCCCTTGGAGATTCTTCCTTCTGGCCTAGCACGGTTACTAACATATTTCTTTAAGATTCCCATGAACCTCTCAAAGGGAAACATATTGTGTAGAAATACAGGACCGAGAATGGAAATCTCTTCGACTAGGTGAACCAGCAGGTGTGTCATAATATTGAAGAAGGATGGTGGGAACACCAACTCAAAACTGACAAGACATTGGACCACATCATTCTGTAACCGTGGTAGATCTTCATGATTGATTATCTTCTGAGAGATTGCATTGAGAAATGCACATAGCTTCACAATGTGTACTCGAACATTATCTGGTAGAAGCCCCCTCAATGCAATCGAAAGCATTTGTGTCATAATCACGTGGCAGTCATGAGACTTTAGGTTTTGGAACTTTTTTTCCATATTTATTATTCCCTTTATATTCGACGAGAAGCCAGACGGGACCTTAATACTGCTTAGGCATTCAAAAAATATTTACTTCTCTTGTTTGGTAAGAGCGTAGCTGGCATGACCTTGAAACCATTCTAGATGCAGGCCATCTTGGTCTTTCATACGTTGATGGTCCTTTCGTGCTTCCGGTGTATCTTTTGTCTTCCCATACACGCGCAATAAGCCTAGAAGGTTCACGCAAAGATTCTTCGTCACATGCATCACATCAATTGCAGAGCGGACCTCTAAGAATTTCCAATATGGTAGATCCCAAAATATAGATTTCTTCTTCCACATGGGTGTGTGTCCTTCAGCGTCCTTCGGAACAGATTTTCCGCCAGGACCCTTTCCAAAGGTTACCATTTGATCCAAATCTTTGACCATATCAAATATATCAGCACCAGTACGCTCCTTAGGCTTCGTCTGGTGACATGCCAGACCGTTGAAATGCTTGCCTATCTTTCTTAAGGGATGCTTAGCCAAAAGAAATCAACGATGCTCATTCTATGCATTCTTCTGACAATGTTCCAAATATATACTTTAAGTCTCATCTAAACAGTGTGTGCATGCATTATATCCCTTGTTTGACTGTCCTAAAAGATTACTAAGAGCAGGCCAAACATTGATTGTTACGAAAAGAAAGGCTCGGAGGTTAAATTCCTCCTGCTTGTGCTCATCCCACACGCGTATCCCGGGTTCGTGCCACAATTGTAAAAGTTCTTCCACTAATGGCCTTAGGTACGCATCAATGTCGTTGCCGGGTTGCTTTGGACCTTGGATCAACACTGGATCATAATGAACTTCTGCTTCATGCACAACCAAGGAGGAAGGTTATAGATACATAGAGTCACGGGCCAGGTGCTGTGACTGGAGCTCTGCTCCTCAAAGGGATTCAGGCCATCTGTACTTAGACCAAACCTTAAACTCCTTGCGTCATCTGCAAAGTCCGGGTACTCTCTATCGATTTTTCTCCATTGCGACCCATCAGCGGGGTGTCTCAACATCCCGTCTGACTTACGTTCCTCTTTATGCCATTGCAACAACTTGGCGTGCTCTTTGTTTATGAATAAGCGTTTCAACCGTGGTATTATAGGAGCATACTACATAACCTTGGCAGGAACCCTCTTCCGGGGGGGCTTGCCCTCCACGTCACCAGGGTCATCTCGTCTAATCTTATACCGAAGTGAAGTGCATACCTGGCATGCATCCAAATTATCATACTCCTCACCGCGGTAGAGGATGCAGTCATTAGGGCATGCATGTATCTTATGAACCTCTAAACCTAGAGGGCAGACAACCTTCTTTGCTTCGTACGTACTAGCGGGCAATACATTATCTTTTGGAAGCATATTCTTCATCATTTTCAGCAACTTTTCAAATGAGGAGTCAGGTATAGCACACTCAGCCTTCCATCGCAGCAATTCCAATGTGTTGCCCAGTTTTTTCAGACCATTTTCGCAATTTGGGTACAACAACTTTTTGTGATCCTCTAACATGTGATTGAACTTCTTCCTATCCTTTTCAGTTTCACAATCTCTTCCTGCATCGACAATGGTCCGACCAAGATCATCAGCGGGTTCATCACGTGTCTCTTCTTCATCCTCCCCTCCAGCATCCCCCATGGAAGTATCTCCGTACTCAGGGAAACCATGATAGTTTTAATCCTCCTCCTATTCTTTATTGTCTTCCATTATAACCCCTCTCTCTCCGTGCTTGGTCCAACAATTAGAACTGGGCATGAAGCCGGAATTCAAAAGGTGGCTGTGAAGGGTTTTTGAGTCAGAGTAATCCTTCTGATTCCTACATCCATTACATGGACAGAATACAAAACCATTGCTCTTGTTTGCGTCAGCAACACAGATGAATTCATGCACGCCATTAATGAACTCGCTAGAGCGTCGGTCAGTACCGTACATCCATTTCCAGACCATCTTCATATAGTAAAAGTATATCAAAAACCATTACACAACATGATAAAATTATTACAAGTTATATTGAGAGCTTCTAGAGCATTAATTTTGAATTTTTGAAAAATTTACATGCACCAATTTGTGAATTGAAGAAAACAATCAACATGATAAGTGTGGAGTTTTTTATTATTGTTCTATCAGTGAAAACCTCATTCCATTCTAAGCTCTGAAACTCTAAAATTACATATTTCAATTTTCAGTAACTATGTGCCTAATCAAAATTTGTTACACATATATATCAAAATCCTTCTAGCTACTTCTATAGCATGCATGCATTGATCCATATCTCTATACTTCTAGAGCATTATAGAGCTAAAGTAGCAATAAGAGATGAAAGAATGAAGTTCTAACCTTTTAAATCTTTGGATTTAGGTGTTGCAAACTAAATCTTGACAAATCTTGAAAAAAAATGGCATGAACTCTCTTGCTTCTTTGTGAAAAATGGCAACCATATGCTTTAGGGCAGCAGGACAGGAAGCAGAATATATAGTGGTGGACAACTAGTCCCGGGCCGTGATACGACCAGGGACTAATAGTCCACAAAAAGACCAGCTGGCTTGCTCCAGGTCATTAGTCTTGGTCCATAATACGGACCGGGACTAAAGATCTTGTACGGCCCGGGACTAGTGACTATGGCCGTTTCTAGCCGTTAGAGGCCTCACGGCCCGGGACTAGTGCTCCCACTAGTCGCGGGTTGTGACAGGCCCGGATTGCTGGCCTTGTTCACGTCGAACCGAAGATGGTTTTTCCAGTAGTGCAAAACTAGAATGTGGAAACAAGAAGGAGCAAGGATGGTTGAGAAAAGAAAGTAGATGGTATAAGGAATGAACGAATATGAAGTGGCCAACTAGTGTGTGTGTGTGAGCCGCTAGATAATGATATGGCCACCAATATATTCATGCATGGTCATGTATCCAAATACAACCGTATGAAAGACAAAGGAGTTATGCTACCCTCATGGCTTGCAAAAGTGGACACGAGGCTCCACATAATTTTTATTGTGAAAACAATAATGGTACAACTATGGAAGCATGTAGATTTAGAATTGGATCCATCCCAACATACATGAGCTAGAGGTAAGAATCAATATAAATGCAAAGACTCACCTATAGTGGGATGGTGGGATTAAAAGGTGAATACAATGAAAGATGGTGGAATTGATAACAGATATGGCCCCAACTCAACTTGGGCATTAAGCAATATATCCAGAACCAACTACAATATAGCAAGAGGCAAATACAAATAATACAATATGAATGCATATGGGATAAGAACCAACAAAGGGGGTTTTATATGATGCTCAAATGGAATGTGGCATGATGATTGACCATGAGGATGATGTCATGATGATGCAACAAATAACAAACATACCTACATGTTATGAATGCACCTCCTTCACCTCCATTCAAGAACAACCAAGATGCGTATGTGAAATGGAAAGCCGGAACTATGTGACTCATGGAATCTACTTGGCAAGTTAGTGCATCGAGGGGGTTTCCAGGCCCCCATGTGGTTGTACGCTCGTCTTGGTTCAAGAGGCGAGAACTCGGTTCCTAAGGGTGGCTAGCATGGGACTACAAAAACACACCCAATGTGGCCTCCCATACCTGCCTTATCATGTTTATTATCCATCTCTGGTCATATCACAACGTCCTATCATACTAGGTTCATTCGCATCTCCGGTGCATCATCTGTATGATCGGTATTAGACCACTAAGCATTGATAAGCTCGACTGAATTGTGGCACTAGAGATGTTCATAAGGAAAACCCTAGTTATGCTAGGAGCAGTGGATCAGGTATTATAGTTTACAAAGGAAACATGCATCCGATAGGATTACTCTATCTACTGATAAAAGACAGTTGAACCGCATGCATATGGCGAGAATGAAATACTTTGTAAACATAGGATTCATATGTATGAGTGGGGCTTCGCTTGCCTTGTCTGTCATTGGACTGGTACTGCTCTTCGGTGGTGTTGACTTCATCCTCGGGCTTGGTTCCTATTCGCGAACAACCAATTACCGGAAAACAAAAGAAACACTCAATACATGGCATGTGCAATACTCATACAAAATGGATGATATGAAGGATTTCATGTAATAGAGTATCCCTAGGTGCATCATCGATTTAAATGGATCCGGAATGCCCTAGCTAGGAAAACCATCGAACCCATGGTATTTAGTGGGTGTTGGTGTTCTTCTAAGTAAGTTAGGGTTCAAATTTGTATGATTGTGAATTCATACATTTGAAATGATAGAGCTCATTTTTCTGAACATTTTGGTATATTACACATATTTTTCTGATTTAAAATGAATTAGTTATGAATTTCAAAAGATTTAATTCAAATTCCCAATTTTAAACATTTCTAAAATTATTAAATTCCTGACAGATGGACCCCACCTGTCATATGTTTTAATTACATTAGAAAATAATAAAAAGGATTATTAGCGTCAGCAAGACGTCATTGCCATGCTGTGGCCACGAGGGCGACACGCAGGCGACACGTCTGGACCACATCGGCGCCACGTCATCCACGGCGGAGCCACCAGATGGTGGTCGCCGGCGGTGAACTAGGGCGCCCCTGGAAGCGCGGTTGGGTGCGCTAGAACTACATGGAGGAGGCGAGCTTTCCAGCACTAGCCCAGCCCGATTTTGGTCAACGGAGCATGGCCTGCGATGAGTTACTACAGCGGCGGTGTCAGGCTTGTGCAGGGAGGCTGCTACAGAGGGAGAGAGAGAAGGGAGAACACCACGCGGACACTAAGCTCACCATGAGAGTGACGGGCTTGACGGCGAGGCGAGCTCCGGAACGACGGGGATCGACGGCGACGAGCGGCGGTAGGAGGTGTCGATCCGAGCGATTGGGGGAACGCGTGAGAGCGAGGAGGGGCTAGGGAGAGAGAGTCGAGCACGGGGAGTTGAACGGTGGCTTGGGCTTGGGCTAGGGTGGCGTAGGCAACGGGGACGATGGCTACTGCGTCTAGGGTTCGTTGGCCATGGCGGGAGGATAAGGGAGAGTAGGAGAAGTGGCATGCTAGGGTTGCTCCACGGCATCGACGAGGTTCTTGTAGGCTCCAGGGGCAGCGGCACGCATCTTGGCGCGGCGCGACGGTGGCGGCATCGCCGGCGACAGCGAGCTGCTTGCTCGTCATCGTCGAAGACGATGCATGGAAGGAGAAAGGACGAAGCGGTATCGGGGTGCAGCTGGGCTGACTTGGGCCCCGAGTGGGCGGGCTCAGGCTGCTACGCGCTGCACTGGCGGTAGAGAGAGGAGTTGGGCTGCGGCCCAGATAGCTAGGGTTTCTAGTTTTTTTAGAATAAACCTTTTTCTTTTTCAGTTTTGTGTTTTCTATTTGTATTTTCAATTTCTTTTCTGTTTTGAATATTTCCAAAATAGTAGAACTTTTCCAAACATATTAAAATAGTGTGGGAACCCTATTAGTCAATTTGGGCCCCACTCATTTGGGTTTTTTAGAATATTTCAAAACCATTTGAAAGGTTTCAAGTAAAGAAAGGGAATTAGGGTTTTTATTTATTTCTCTTTGATTAAACAAGGTGCAAGTGTAATGCATGTATGCAATACTCAACCATGTCTTTATTAATATTACACAAAAGGTTGGTATGTTATAGCTCTATCCCACTTACAAGAATGTCGACCAGAGATTCCTAGGTTTTAGAAAAGAAGGCAGGGTACTCAGATCGAAGATGATCGTCGCGTTCACAGGTTGCTTCTGACTCAGAGTGATGAGACCACTGAACTTTCAGAAACTTGATGGTTTGATGACGAGTCTTCCGCTTGGTTTCATCAAGAATACGAACAGGGTATTCCTGGTATGTTAGATCTTCTTAGAGATCCAAAATTTCATGATCCACACCATGGATGGGATCTTTGAAGCAACGCTTGAGTTGAGACACATGGAAGACATCATGTACTTTTGTAAAGGTTGAAGGTAGATCCAATTGGTAGGCAAGCTCACCCTACTTTGAAAGAATGCGAAAGGGACCAACGTAGCAAGGATCCAATTTGCCTTTGATACCGAATCGATGGACACCCTTCAGAGGATTGACCCAGAGATAAACTTGATTACCAACTTCATAATGAACATCAAGATGATCACTATCATAGTTGATCTTCGTATGAGATTGGACGGCCTTTAGATGCTCTCAAATTATGCGAACTTGATCTTCTGCTTCTTGGATCATGTCCGGACCAAGTAATTGTCTTTCGCCGGTTTCTGTCCAGTTCAGCAGTGTTCGACATGTTCTGCTGTATAGGAATTGGAAAGGTTCCATACCCAAATTGGAGTGAAAACTATTGTTATAGGAGAACTCAGAGAATGGAAGACATTTCTCATAGTACTTTCCAAAGGATATAACACGAGATCTAAGCATGTGTTCAGTAATTTGATTCACTCTTTTGGTTCGACTACCGGTTTTAGGATGATAAGCTGTGCACAAGGAGACATGAGTTCCCATTGCATGTTGGAAACTAGCCCATAATTTGGAAGTGAACAAGCTTTCATGATCAGACACGATCTTCTTGGGAACACCATGAAGTATGACTATTCGGGATAAATATAATTCTGCCAATTGACTTGAAGTAATGCTTTCTCGAACCGCAAGAAAATGAGAAACTTTGGAGAGTCGATCAATCACTACCCATATGGCATCATGTCTGGTTTGTGTCTTTGGGAGTCCAGTGATCAAATCCATACCAATTTCATCCCATTTCCACTAAGGAATTTGCAATGGCTGCAGAAGTCCAGGAGATCTTTGGTGTTTAGCCTTCACATGAGGACAAACATCGCATTTTGCAACAAAGCGAGCAATTTATGGTTTAATTCCACTCCACCAGAATCGTTGATGGAAGTCTCATTACATGTTGGTACCACCAGGATGAATGGACAGAGAGGATTCCTGATCTTCTAGTAGGATTAGATCTTTGATTTTCCTACTGTTTGGCACCACTAGCCGGTTACCGAAATAGAGGGTACCTTGATCATTGGGGGAGAAACATTTAGCTTCACTACTTGCAACACGTTACTTGATCCTGGTAACCTCATCTTTCTTGTTTTTTAGCTTCCTTAATTTGGTCCTCCAGAGAAGATTTTATTTCAAGGTTAGCAAGGAATCCACAAGGAACCACTTCAAGGTAGGACGCTTGATTTCCTCATATAAAGCAGGTTGGCCTTGTGAAATCATCAGATTAGTGCAATAAGACTTCTGACTCAGCGCATCAACAACGAAATTGGCTTTGCCGGGTTGATAGTTGAGACCCAAATCATAATGTTTGATGAGTTCCAACCATCATGTTTGCTTGAGATTCAGATTTGGTTGGGTAAAGAGATACTTTAGACTTTGATGATCTGAATAGAGTTCGCAACGGTTACTAATGAGGTAATGTCGCCATTGCTTAAGAACATGAACAATAGAAGCGAGTTCGAGATCATGGGTTGGATAATTTTTCTCATGTGGCTTCAACTTCCGAGAAGCATAGGCCACTACACGATCATCTTGCATCAGTACACAACCAAGTCCTTTTAGAGAGGCATCACAATAGATGAAAAAATCCTTGCTTGTGTCCAGAAGGACAAGCACAGGATCAGTGGTTAGTTTGGGGTTCAAGGTTTGGAATCTTTCTTCTTCCTTTTCTGACCATTCAAACTTCTTATCTTTCTTAAGAAGATCAGTCATAGGTTTGGCTATCCTGGAGAAGTTCTCGATGAATCGGTGGTAATATCCAGCCATTCCAAGAAAACTTTGGACTTCCTATACTGAAGTAGGTGACTTCCATTCTAGAATGGTTTGAACCTTATCTAGTATGATAGCAAAACCACTTGTAGACACCACATGACTAAGGAAGATGATATTTTGCAACCAAAACTCACATTTGGAGAACTTGGCATAGAGATGATGTTCACGAAGTTTAGTCAACACCAAACATAGATGTTCGACATGCTCTTCTTCGGTCTTGGAATAGATTAGAATATTGTCAATATATAGCATGACAAACATGTCGAGATACTTCATGAAGATGGAATTCATGATCCTCATAAAAGTGGCAGGGGAATTAGTTAGCCTAAAGGAAATCACTGTGTGCTTGTAAAGACCATAATGAGTTGTAAATGATGTCTTTGGGATATCCTCCTTTATGATCTTGATTTGATGATACCCTAACCTTAAGTCCATTTTGGAGAATACAGTGGCACCACTTAATTGATCAAAGAGGTCGTTTATTCGGGGTAGAGGATACTTATTCTTGATTGTCACTGCGTTAAGTGGTTGGTAATCAACAACCAGTCTCGGAATATTTGTATCCCTCTTATTGACAAAGATGGTAGGGCAACCCCAAGAGGATGTGGTAGGTTGGATGTAGCCTAGTCCTTCTAACTCTTCAAGTTGCTTCTTTAGCTCTACCTACTCACGAGGATGCATACGGTAATGTCTTTTGGAGATAGGACCAGTTCTAGGAAGTAGCTCTATGACAAACTCAACACTTCGATCAGGTGGCATGCCAGGCAACTCTTTAGGAAAGACCTCCAGGAAATCATAAACTACCTGGACATCTTGAATCTCGAGAGGAGGTTGAACATCCATGGCATACAACTCCAAGAAAGGAATAGAAACAGCCGATGGAGAGTTTGAACCACTAGTCCAGTACTTGACAGTTATGCCAGCAGGAGAGGTCACAGTAACTGTTCTAAGTGCACAATCTATGTCGGCTTGATACTTGGTTAACCAGTCCATTCCCGGAATGACATCAATGACTGTTGCATTGAGTGCAATGAGGGAAGTGGGAAAATTTTGATATGCTATATCTATCTCAACCCCATGAGTAACCCAGATGGTCTGCCAACGAGACCCAAGACTACTAATCTCTAGAGGGGAAGGCATTGCTTCAAAAGGTATATCATGCACCCTTGCAAACTCTTGCGATATGAATGTATGCGATGCTCCCGAATCAAACAAGACTGTTGCTAGAATTGAATTGACACGGAGCGTACCCAGAATGATGCGTGGATCTTCCTGAGCTTCTTCTACAGTGACATGGGTCAAACGAGCACGTCCAGCACCATGAGATTTATCATTTTTCTTTGCTGGTTGATCATTGCGACCGACAGCCCATTGGGGACACTCCCTTGAGTAGTGACTAGGCTGACTGCAGGAGTAGAAAGTAATTCTAGAGTAAGAACCAATAGGAGGACGATAATTTTCTTCACCAGTGTTTGACTGTGACGAATGAGAGGTATTGCCAGAAGACTTGGGTGCGTAAGGAGCACGAGGCACAACAATGTATGGAACAAAGACACGACGCTTCTTGTTACCAGAGGAAGAAGCACGAGAATTCCCTTCGTCACACTTCCGATAGACTTCCATCTCCTTCCTTCCATGTTCCATAGTGAGAGCCTGATTGTGCAAATCCTGAAAGGATTGGTACTGGAAGGGCAGAAACTCATAGCGAAGTGCAGGGTTAAGTCCCTTACGGAACAGATCTACTTATCTTCATCATTGGTCACATCCCTAGATGCATAGCGGGTGAGGCGAGTAAACTTACGCCCATATGATTCAATATCCATATGCCCCTGAGTCAGATCCAGAAACTCCCTCCTTTTGAGATCCATGATGGGCTTAGGAATATAGGAAGCACGGAATGTTGCAACAAACTCTTCCCAAGTAACAACATGTCCCTGAGCTTGCAGATTCAGAAAACCTTCCCACCAAACACCAGCCTCACCTTCCAGTTGATAGGTGGCGAAGTTAACGCGGTCATTTGGACGGACACGAAGAGCACTAAACTTGCGATCTATTGTACGAGGCCAATCATCAGGATAAAGGGGCTCCTTGGGATGGGTGAAGATTGGAGGAAAAGAGCGAATGAAATCTCCAAGTGTGACACACTCGTCAGGACAACGTTCAGTGTTCTACGTCACACTGTCAAGAAAGCGTTCATTCTTCAGACGGTTGGTCTCAATGTTGTTGGGAACCTCGACCATTGTGGGAGGTGGAGGAAGTTCCTGTTCAGCATTGTTGTTTCCTAGATGGCCAACAGAACGACGAGTACCATACGACATCCTTAGGAGAAAACAGAAACCATTAGAATGGATTCACCAAAAAGGGTACATCATAGGATGTCAGGAACCATATCGAAATATCATGGTGGAGATGAACATGTAGATTAAGATTATATCAATGCAGTAAGTATGGTAGTATAATAACCATACAAAACGTATACGCTACCAACTTAAGTACAAACCATAGCAATGGTATGCAAGCATGATATGAGACCAACCAGTCATGAAAGAATAGAGAGTAGGATTATAAGCATCCTTAACAAAGTTGAAAAACAATGCTTTAGATGCATGGATGTATCTTTGAAACTCTAAGCCTTGCAACCGAGTACGGAGTACTAGGGAAAACAACCCAAACCCGTATATCCTAGAAGATTTGAAATGATAGACCAGGAGTGAAACCTTTGCAAAACAAACAAGGTAAGATAACTCAGCAATAGAATAACCCTAGGTAATGAGTAAAAGGAGTCCTATTCAGAGTTTTGCAAATAATTTTTAGCTTTCAAATAGTTTTCTCAAACTCTAGACTCAAAATTGACCAGCAAGAAGGGTTTCCTACAGGCAGTCCTGCTCTGATACCAAAATATGTCACAACCCAGGATTAGGGCTAGACAAATACCAGATCTTCATCTGACATAAGCCTAACCAAAATCCCAAAACATGCAGGGGATGATCGGTAACATTACAGAACATACAAACCATACATTATTAAGGTAAACTTTTAACAGAGTTACAAACCAGTCATACAAGCCAGGGGTCATAGATCCAACATTACAACAAGCAACGAAAGCAAATAAGTTGTTCTAAACAACAAACTTAGGAAAGGGCCTAAGAGGCCTTAAACAGAAGTAACGACCCTTCCTTAGATCCTAGGCTGCTACCCAGGAACCCCAACTACTCGTCGACATCGATGTAGAAATCACCTTCAGTTGGCATAACTTCATCTGTAGAAAAACATCAATGAGGCAAGGCTGAGTACAAGATGTACTCTGCAAGACTTATGGCTAGTGGAGTTTGTAGCCGCCGCCACCATCGTCCCTATATCGGGGGGGGGGGTCTTAAGCTATTCCCGGCACCCTGCCGGAGGGGAGATCATCCCGGAGGCCTTCTTCTTCATCATGCCATCCTCTGGTATGAAGCTTCAGTAGTTCCACCTTGGTCTACGGGTCCATGTAGTAGCTAGATGGTTGTATCTCTTCCTTTGTGCTTTCATGTCTAGATCTTGTGAGCTCTGTTCATGATCAAGATCTCATCTATTTGTAATCATGCATGTTGTGTTTGCAGGGATCCGATGGATATTGAGATTACTATGTTAGATAGATTAATTGTTTTGTCTTATTGATTCTATCATGTCCGTGTTGTTTGTGATCTTGCATGCTCTCCGTTGTTAGTAGATATCTTGGCCAAGTAGTTGCTAGTGATTCCAAGACGGGGTATTTAGGCTCGATAGTAGGTTCATGGCTCTATTTAATCTAAGTGAAGTGACATAAATCTCTAAGGTTGTAGATGTGATGTTGCTACTAGGGAGAAAACAACGGTCTCTTGTTCACGGAATAAGTGGATTGTTTACCTTACACACTTTTCTTAAAGTAGTTGTCTGTTGCTTGCAACATAATACTGGAGGGGGTTCAGATGATTACCAAAAGGTGGACTTCTAGTCATATATGCAGCTAGATGGCGGTCTATGTATCTTGTTGTATTGCCCAATTGAATCTCATAGGATCATGATGTCTAGTATTGCATTATTATGCCTTGCTCAGTCATGTCAATTACCCTGCTGTAATTTGTTTACCCGACATGCCATGTTTGTTTATCTGAGGAGAATACCTCTAGTGGACTATGGACCCCGGTCCAATCTTTACCATTGATACATCTTATACTGTTATTGTTTACTTTCTGCAAACCACTGTTACCTTCCACACCATATAGTTAATCCTTTATTACAGGAAACCGGTGAGATTGACAACCTCACTGTTCGTTGGGGCAAAGTCTTGAGTTTATGTTGTGCAGGTCTCCAAGTTGCTTGCAACACCTTTGAGTCGTTTCCTTCCTCCTACTGGTTCGATAACCTTGGTTTCTTACTGAGGGAAAACTTGCTGCTGTGTTGCATCACACCTTGCTCTTGGGGTTTCCCGACGAAGTGCTTCACGTTGATACAATGCCAACATCAAGCTTTTTCTGGCGCCCGGGAGGCTAAGGACGTCTTCACAAGGGGATTCCTTTTCAACCTTTCTCTTTACTTTGTTTTTGTTTTGCTTAGTTTCTTTTGCTTGGTTTTGTTTGCCTCTTTTTATCAAAATCTCCAAAAAAATTAGTTTAGTTTGGTTTGCTTTCTCCTATCAAAAACACAAAAAAATTAGTCCCTTCTCTAGTTGCTATTGCTGTTGGCTTCCTCCACTTTTGCCAAAATGAACTCTACTGAGAACACCAAGTTGTGTGACTTCATAGCACAAACAACAATGATTTCCTAAGCACCCCTATTTCTTCACCTGCTCCTGATGCTACTTTTTTATGAAATTAAGCCTGCTCTGTTGAATCTTGTGATGAGAGAGCAATTTTCTGGTGCTATTTTGATGGTTTCCGTGAGAAATTTTCTGGTGCTAGTTTGATGGTTTCTAGTAGCCCCCAGAAGTCTCCAAGATCCAAAGTTGGATAAATTGTCTAGCTTGATGGTTTCTTCATCTTGAGAATTTTGAAGGGTTCCCGAAAAATTCTTTCAATAATGTAGGATTCCGAGTCATCGGAGTCAGATATGTTTTTTCATTGACCTCATTCTTTTCCTTGCTCGGTTTGAAACATGAGCCGGATTTGAAATAGCGGCGTGCTGTCTGACAACTTTTCAGACCAGGTCTTGTCACTGACAAGAGTCCCATCAGCATGACCGTTGGTGGGTCCGTTCCTTAGGGAAAAGAGAACCGTTTCAATGCATGCATGAAAATCAAGGGGGCGGAGTAGTAGCGAGGAATCTACCTCCCTCTATCATATACGCGTGGCGCAAATTTTGCGATTCAAACGTGAATCTTGGCCCAGAGGTAAATAAGAGAGGAAACCCTTCTCTCCTAGATTCATCTCTCCACCGTTTCATTCATTGCCTCCTCGTTCACCTCGAGCCCTCCGTAGCCATTCTCATATTCACATCGAAAAAAACCCAAACACCACCAATCTTCAATCTTCCCTAGCAAGATGGAGGCGCCATCCAGTTCTGGCGCAGCGGCAGCGGGTACAGCGGCAGACAAGAAGAAGATGCGGGGCCTCTTGATCCCAAGAATTATGGACAACACCGAGCTCCAGGTCATGGAGGACGAGGGCTACCTCGTCGCTGGCGCATGGCAGGGCGCCACTGAAGACGCCACTCCCGCACCGCGCGACGGCGATGGAGTGCTCTTTGGCACGCACGTCAACGGCTGCCTCAGTCTCCCACCATTGGACTTCTTCATCGAGGTCCTTTAATACTATGGTGTGCAACTTCACATTCTTCCCCCAACTCCTTGCTCGAACTTAGCGCTCATGCAGCCCTCAGCGAGGGGTTTCTTGGCATTAGGCCAAGTGTCACCCTTTTCCGGTACTACTATGGTACCCGGAAGAACTCGATTAGTGTTGGAGTTGGTGGAGATATGCCCTAGAGGCAATAATAAATGTAGTTATTATTATATATTTGTGTTTATGATAAATGTTTACATTCATGCTATAATAGTATTAACAAGGAAACATTGATACTTGTGTGATTTGTAAACTTAATTTGAAGTCCCTAGTAAAGCCTCTATGTAATACTAGCTTGTTGGTTAATAGATGATTGTGGTTTCCATATCATGAACATTGAGATGTTATTAACAACAGGATCATATCGTTAGGAGAATGATATGGTGGACATACTCCTATAGATAAGCGTAGCATAAAGATCAAGTCATTTTAATAGTTCAATTGCTATATGCTTTCTGATACATAGTAATCTAAATTCCTTCGACCATGAGATCATGCATATCACCTTTACCGGATGGATGCTTTGATGACATCAAACACCACACCGTAACTGGGTGGCTATAAAGGTGGCATTGAGTGTTCGGAAAGTATTGGTTCAAACACATGGATCAAGAGTGGGATTTGTCCATCCATATGACGGATAGATATACTCTGGTCCCTCTCGGTGAAATTTCATCCAATTAGCTTGCAAGCATGTGACTGGCTCACAAGGGATCACATATCACGGGAACGAGAAAAGACTACTTATCGGTAACGAGGTTGAACTAGGTATGCAGAGATACCGACGATCATAACCTCGGATAAGTAAACTATCGTGAGACAAAGGGAAATTGATATCGTATGTAAGTGGTTCATTCGATCGCAAAGTAATCGTATAAATATGTGGGAGCCATATGAATTTCCAGATTCCTCTATTGGTTATTGTTCGGAGAAGTGTCTCGATCATGTCCGCATAATTCACGAACCGTAGGGAGACACACTTTAGGATTCGACATTTTTTGAGTAGTTATGGTATGATGAGAAAGAGACCGAATGTTGTTCGGAGTCTCGGATGGGATCCGGGATATCACGAGGAGATCCGGAATGGTCCGGAGAATAAGATTCATATAAGGAAAGTCTCGTTTCGGAGTTGGGGAATGATTCCGGTGTTTTCATCGGGAATGTTCTAGAAGGTTCCGGAATGTCCAGCACTCCGGGGGGAAAGGGTACATAAATGTGTTATAGCAAGTTGGTATAGTTGCATCATGTACTCGGTGTCATCGCTGTTCAAAATAGAGGGTTTATTCAAATCCTAGTTTGAAAAGTCAAATGGCTAGTTTGAAAGTCAAACGGCAAGTTTTGGAAAGAGGAGGAGTGGGAAACCGAGTTGGGGAGGAGTTCCCTCCTCCAACCGGCGGCGCCCACCCAAGCCGAGTTGGGGAGGGACTCCTCTCCCTCCCCTTGGCCGGCCGGCCCCTCCACCTATATAAGGAGGGGCAGGGCTCCCTCCTAGAAACACACAACTCCTACTCCTCTAAACCCTAGCCCCAAGCCGCCGCCGGCCCCTAGGGCACCAAATCGCCGCCGCCTAGCTAAACCCTAGCCGCCGGCTTGTCCCCTCCTTGGTGTGTCTAAACCCTAGAACACCGAGGACTCTCTCATACTCCACCATACTTGCTCCGGCTTAAGGCGAAGCCCTGCGAGATCTCCCCTCTACTTCCGGTACCACACCGTTGTGCTGCCGGAATCGCGAGGAGAGTGCTACAACCTTCGCTGCCTGCTGGAACAAGGGAGAGGAAGGTCTTCGTCGAGTACCGAACGTGTGACCGACTGTGGGAGTGCTGCCGGAACGCAACGCCGGAAGGATCGTCTACGCGATCTTGAAATCGGGAAGAGTACGACTACATCACCCACGAGAATCTGCTCTCGTTAAACACTTTGGAATCTTCAAGGGTGAGTTATTCCATCAACTCGTTGCTACAATCTTGTAGATAGATCTTGGCTTGTTTGTTTGTATGCGATAGAAATTTTTTGTTTTCCATGGTACGAAACCCTACAGTGGTATCAGAGCCGTGTCTATATGTAGATCTGTTGCACGAGTAGAACAAAATGGTCATTGTGGGCGTTGATGCTTTTATTGTCGATTGCTTCTTGTGTACTTTGCATCTTGCGGTATGTTGGGATGAAGCGGCCCAGGCTAACCTTACATGACATCGTTCATGAGACTTGCTCCACGCTTGACATGCAACTTGTATTGCATAAGTGGCTTTGCGGGTGCCTGTTTCTCCTAGCATAGTTAAGATCCAATTTACAACGGGTGATTAACAATACTAGTATCAATGTTGTGGTTCTTGTTCGTAAGTTAGAAAGACACTTATTGAAAGCCCCAAACCACGTACAATATGCAAAGAAAGTAGAAGCGTCTAACTTTGTTTTGCAGGGGTGTGCTGTGATGTGATATGGCCATGATTGTGATTATATTTGATGTATGCAATGTTCCTTATTGTAAGTTGGCAACCGGCAGGAGCCATATGGTTGTCTTTAATTTATGTTAAGACTCGCGTGTCTATTCAAAGTAGTTGTAATAGTTGAAGCCGGTGGACGACAACCATGGAGAAGCGTCATTGACCTTGATGCAATGCCGGTGATGATGGAGATGATGTTCGTGCTAGAAGATGGAGATCGGAAGCACAAAGAATAAAGGCCATATCATATCACATATTATGAATTGCATGTGAAGTTAATCCTTTATGCATCTTGTATTGCTTAGTAGACGACGGTAGCATTATAAGATGATACCTCATGCACATGAATTTCAAGTCATAAAGTGTTCACCCTTAGTTAGCACCGTTGCTAAAGCTTGTTGTTTCGAAGCACCACGTGATGATCGGGTGTGTTAGATTCCGCAAGTGTATACAACGTGAGCAAGCCAGATTTGCTCATGCGGAAACTAAGGTTTGAACTTGACGAGCCTAGCATGTACAGACATGGTCTCAGAACACGGATCACCAAAAGGTAAAGCATGAATCATATAGTAGATATGATGAACATGTCGATTGTTTGCCATTGAAACTATATCAACTCTCGTGATGATCGGTGTTGATGTGGTGGATTTTGTTCGTGTGATCACTAAAACAATGTGAGGGATATTGTTTTGAGTGGGAGTTCACCTAGATTAATTTTATTATTAATTTGAACTCAATTTGTCATAAACTTAGTCAAAACTATTGCAAATATGTTGTAGATCAATGGCAGCCCCTACCATCAATTTTAATGCGTTCCTAGAGAAAGAAAAGTTGAAAAACAATGGAAGCAACTTCGCGGAATGGTTCCGCAATTTGAGGATTGTCCTCACAGCTGGTAATTTGACCTATGTGCTGGATGCACCGCTGGGTGACCCACCTGCAGCTGATGCTACCGATGAAGTAAAGAATGTTTACCTCGCTCGGAAGAATCAGTACTGCATAGTTCAGTGTGCTATATTGTATGGTTTAGAATCGGAGCTTCAGAAAAGGTTTGAGAAATCAGACCCATATGATATTGTCGAGGATCTCAAATTGATTTTTGAGACTCATGCGGCAATTGAAAGCTATCAGGCTTCTGAAAAGTTCTTTAATTGCAAGATGGAAGAGGGCAGCTCCGTCAGTGAGCATGTGCTTAAGATGTCTGGGCACGCAAACAAACTTCAAATCTTGGGTATAGTGATTCCTAATGCTTTGGGAATTTACCGTGTCCTCCAATCACTACCACCAAGTTACAAGAACTTTGTGATGAACTACAACATGCAAAACATGAACAAGACGTTGCCAGAACTCTTTGCCATGTTGAAATCTGCAGAAGTGGAGATCAAGAAAGAGCACCAAGTGTTGTTGGTCAATAAGACCACCAAATTCAAGAAAGGCAAGTCTAAGCAGAAGGGACACTTCAAGAAGGGTGGTAAGATAGTTACCACGCCGACGAAGAAGACCAAGGCTGGACCTAAGCCTGATACTGAGTGCTTTTACTGCAAGGGAGAAGGTCACTGGAAGCGGAATTGCCCAAAGTACTTGGCGGATTTGAAGAACGGCAACATCAAGAAGAAAGGTATATCTGATATACATGTTATTAATGTGTATCTCACTAGTACTCGTAGTAGTGCCTGGGTATTTGATACTGGTTCGGTTGCTCATATTTGTAACTCGAAACAGGTGCTGCAGAATAAACGGAAGCTAGCGAAGAACGAGGTGACGATGCGCGTTGGAAACGGATCAAAGGTTGATGTGATCGCGGTCGGCACGCTACCCCTTCATCTACCATCAGGATTAGTTTTATACTTAAATAATTGTTATTTGGTGCCTGCGTTGAGCATGAACATTATATCGGGATCTTGTTTATTGCGAGACGGTTACTTGTTTAAATCCGAGAATAATGGTTGTTCGATTTATAAGAGTAATATGTTTTATACACATGCACCTTTGATAGATGGTCTATTCTTGTTGAATCTCGATAGTGGAAATACACATATTAATAACATTGAGGCTAAACGTTTGAAATCGAGCGATAACTCGACCTATATGTGGCACTGTCGTCTTGGTCATATTGGAGTGAAGCGTATGAAGAAACTCCATTCCGATGGACTTCTTGAATCACTTGATTTCGAATCATTTGATAGATGCGAAGCATTTCTGATGGGTAAAATGACTAAGACTCCATTTTCTGGTATGATGGAGTGAGCTACGGACTTATTGGAAATCATACATACCGATGTGTGTGGTCCAATGAGTGTAGCATCGCGCGGTGGTTATCGTTATGTTCTTACCTTCACGGATGACTTGAGTAGATATGGATATATCTATTTCATGAAACATAAGTCCGAAACTTTCGAGAAGTTTAAGGAATTTCAAAGTGAGGTAGAGAATCAACGTAACAAGAAGATTAAATTTCTACGATCTGATCGTGGAGGTGAATATCTAAGTTACGAGTTTGGCGAGCATTTGAAGAAATGCGGAATACTTTCACAATTGACACCGCCGGGAACACCACAGCGTAATGGTGTGTCCGAACGTCGTAATCGAACTCTCCTAGATATGGTTCGTTCTATGATGTCACTTACAGATTTACCGCTATCATTTTGGGGTTATGCATTAGAAACAGCCGCATTCACTTTAAATAGGGCACCGTCTAAATACGTTGAAACGACACCGTATGAATTATGGTTTGGGAAGAAACCTAGATTGTCGCTCCTTAAAGTTTGGGGGTGCGAAGCCTATGTAAAGAAGTTACAGCCGGACAAGCTTGAACCCAAAGCGGAAAAATGCGTCTTCATAGGATACCCGAAGGAAACTATTGGGTATACCTTCTATCATAGATCCGAAGGCAAAATCTTCGTTGCCAAGAATGGATCCTTTCTAGAGAAGGAATTTCTCTCGAAAGAAGTGACTGGAAGGAAAGTAGAACTTGACGAGGTTGTCGAACCTTCTCTCGAAATTGCGAGTAGCGCAGCACCGGAAGAAGTTCCTGTGGTGCCTGCACCAATAAGAGAGGAAGCTAATGATGATGATCATGAAACTTTGGTTGAAGTTGCTACAGAGCCTCGCAGGTCAACGAGAACTCGTACCACTCCAGATTGGTATGATCCCGTTATGAGTGTCATGTTGGTGGACAACACCGATGACCTGAGACATATGAGGAAGCAATGATGAGCCCAGATTCCAATAAATGGCAAGAAGCCATGAAATCCGAGATTGGATCCATGTACGAAAACCAAGTATGGACTTTGGTGGACTTACCGGATGGCCGGAAGGCTGTCGAGAAAAAATGGATTTTCAAGAAGAAAACAGATGCTGATGGTAATGTTACTGTCTATAAAGCTCGACTTGTCGCAAAAGGGTTTCGACAAATTCAAGGAGTTGACTACGATGAGACTTTCTCACCAGTAGCGAAGCTAAAGTCTGTGAGGATTATGTTAGCAATCGCTGCATATTATGATTATGAGATATGGCAGATGGATGTCAAAACAGCATTCCTCAATGGAGACATTGATGAAAAGTTGTATATGATGCAACCCAAAGGTTTTGTCGATCCTAAAGATGCTAACAAGGTATGCAAACTTCAACGGTCCATCTATGGATTGAAGCAAGCATCCCGAAGTTGGAATCAACGTTTTGATAAGGTGATCAAAAGTTTTGGTTTTATACAAACTTATGGAGAAGCTTGTATATACAAGAAAGTGACTGGGAGCTCTGTAGCATTCTTAATACTATATGTAGATGACATATTGTTGATTGGGAATGATGTAGACCTTCTTAATAGTGTCAAGGAATATTTGAATAATAGTTTTTCAATGAAGGATCTTGGCGAAGCAGCTTACATATTAGGCATAAAGATTTATAGAGATAGATCGAAACGCCAAATATCATTGTCACAAAGTACATATTTGGACAAAGTTCTAAAGAGGTTTGGAATGGAAGATAGCAAGAAAGGGTTCTTGCCCATGTTTCCCAATACGACCTTGAGTAAAACTCAAAGTCCGACATCGGCAGAAGATAGAGAAAGGATGAGTAAGACTCCCTATGCCTCAGCCATAGGATCTCTAATGTATTCCATGCTATGTACTAGACCCGACATTGCATATGCTGTTAGTTTAACTAGCAGATATCAAAGTGATCCAGGAGTGGATCATTGGTGTGGCATCCCGCAAAACCACTACTAGAAAATCGCGTTGTTTTTGTGCATTGCATCATCATGACCGCATGCTCATGTCATCATGCCACATTGCATTTGAGCATCGTCATCATCTTGCATTTGCTTGCATAAAACTAATTGCGGAAAAACCTAATTTGTTTTCAAACTCCCCATCTTAATTCAAACGCCAAACTCGGGTCGCCGGAATATTTTGTTTTGACTAAATATGTTTTGCAAACGGTCCGTTTAAATAAATAAAATATTATATTATTTTAGTGGGGCAGTCGAACGGGCCGAATGACCCGAACGACCACCCCAGAAAATAAAACGGCCCACTCGTAAATCCTACAGCTACCAACTAACCTACCCAGCCCCCTCACCACCTCACCCCACCCACTCCCCTTGTGACACCTCACCTCCTCCCTCTCCCTTACCCACTCACACGCCGCCATGTCACCCCCTGAACAACCCACACCCACCGATCCCTGCCCACACTCAACCAGACATGCACGCCACACAACTCCCGCCCCGCTCCCGACAAGCCCCCCCTCGGGATCCCTCCCTGTCCCGCGCCTGGGACCCACCCCTCCGTCCCCTCCCTCTCTCTTCTCTCTCTGGCCGCTCGCTCCTCCAACCCGACGCCGCTCTCCTCCTCCCTCTCTCTCCCGCGGACCTCCCCTCCCCTCCGGCGCTCGCCCGTGCCGCCGGCCTCCCTCTCGCTGCCTTCCTCCGCCCCGCCTACCGCCTCCCCGCTCGAGACCGCCCCCGCCGGCAGCCTTCCGGTCCGCCTCCGTTTCCCCAAGCTCCACCCGCTGCCGCTCCTCCCCCTCCTCCCTCAGGCCGCGCCGACCCCGCCCTGGAGATCCCGACGCGTGCCACCCCTGCCCCGCGCCTCGGCCTCCTCCCAGCGAGCCCGCCGGAGCTCCCCGTCCTCGCCGGCTACCCATCTCCGTCCGCGGCCGCCACCGCCCACCGTCGCCCCCGCCGGCCGTCCCTTCGAGCTCCGCCGCGCGCCAGGCCCATCTCCGCGCCCGCGGCCGCCCCCGCGCTTGCCTTCGTTACCCTCGCCGGCTCGCCGCGCGCCGCCGTCCGCTTCTCTCCTCGGCAGGAGCTCGACGTGCCGCCGCCCTCCGTCCGCGTCCAGGCCCGGCCGTCCCTTCTCGCCCGCATCAGCCCTCCGCCTCCCGGTGCCAGCCTCCGCGCCGCCTGCGCCTCCCGCGAGCCGGCCCCGGTCTGCCTCTCCCGCGCCGGGGTCCTGCAGGTCCTCTTCGTCCGCCTGCGCGAGCCCGGTCCTGCGCTCTGTCTCTGTGTCGCTGTAGGATATCTTCTGCCGGTGTTTCTTCTGCCTCTACGTGTGGCCATCATATGTGTTTCCGATGGGAAACGACCTGATGCTTGTTGTGGTGGTGTGAGGATGGTTGAGATGTTCTGGTGTGGTGCTTCGGCTACTCGGCTCTCGAGTGACCGATTTTGGTGTGTTCGTCACTTCCTGCTGCCCCTGGAATCTCGTCAAGATCGACTCGTCTTTGATCGCTGCCCAGTCCGACTCTGATTAAAGTAACCAGATCACAAAGATCGTCGTCATGGAACGCCAAGATCCTCCCGACGCCAGGGCCTTCGATATGGTTCCAACAAGACCGCCTACACGGAATCCGAAGACCGTACCGATTCCTCGAACCCCTCCGAGCCGCCAAGATCGCCATGGAACGACAAGTACTTCACCCCGTATTTCGAGACCCCGACATCGAAACTACAAGATCGTCGTCATAACACCCGAAGACCACGGAGACGACAAGAACGGCGTCGACCCGGAAGAATCCGACGCGCCCCGACACCGACCCAAGTCCTGCTTCCTCGCGGAACGCCAAGACCTACCTCTGTTATCCGAGAACGTTTCCGTCGAACCCTGGACCCCAAGACCCGACCACGAACCCCGGAACCCCAAGACCGTCGAGACCCTAATGTGTGACCCTTATCCGAACCCTTATTTTTATAAATGCTAAACATAAAACCTGTTGCATATTAACTTGTCATTCTTGCATGCATGCTTGTCATGTGGTTTGGGGGGCCTTATGCCGATTCACCTAATAATTAAATATGGGGCCCATATGCGGGCAAATCTAGTCTTATATTGGCCTCATTTAAATTTGTGTAGCGAACCGGTGATATATCTTGCCTTGTTATTACAACATTTAATTTGCGGGGAGTTAAACAACTTGAACCTTTTAATTAATTGATGGGACCCCCGGTTCCGCTTAATATGACCTAATTGCATCGAACTTTTGCCATGTCATGCATCATACATGCATCATGCCCGTTCTTCTGCCGTAATCTTAAATCTTGCATCCGGTGTTTATTCTAGTGTTTTGCTTCTTCGCGGATAAGGCCGTTGAGTTGATGTGAGCTTCGCCCCGATCTTCGGATGAACCCTTCGACCATGTTTTCAGGCGAGCATCTCCCCCTTTCTACCTATCTTACTTTTATAGTATTTATTCCCTCCTGTTGATCTATTGCTATCTGTGTTGCGATGCTCTAGTTTTCGTACCCGTGATATCCCTTGCAGCCTTATATTGCCATGGCCACCTCCTATTACCTCCTGTTTGGTAGATAGCTGGACTTGCGCGTCGTAGTCGCTTGCTCAAATGTTGTTGCGTGTTGTCAAGTTCCACAGTTGTTGGAGTATTGCCGCATGTTTAATGTTGGAGATGATCATAGCTTTACTTTTCGTTCACTTTAATTCCTGTTTAACAACTAAAATTGAAGTAAGCAGAGGCATCGGTGGGTGATAGATAATATTTGGTTTCCGAACGCCCACTTATGTCCCGTAGGACCCCGAGTACTTGATACCTGTTCCTTGATTTATCGCGCTATCCACATCCGGGAGGTATATGGGACCCCCCTGAGCCAGAGCTTGATTCAGTCTTATTTCTTGGGGCCACAAACTAGTTTGAGGTTTTATTTACGATCCTGTACTTATGCCATGTTTTACTGCTTTATTACGATTGTGCGATGGATAGCACACTGTACTGTTTAGGTAAGCGGAGTGTTTTCGCGGTATCGACACCCCGAGTTTTCGGGTTCCCAGTCGTTTACAGCCATTGACGCAAACCTTGAGTCCGTCTCGGAGCTAGCTTACTTCGTTGCGGTTCTACTCAATGGGGTGGCCCCCTGAAATATTTCTGAATCCTATGATTGCTTTGTCGTGAAAGCCTCGTTGGGTTTTGTTTTGGTTTTTCCGAGGTTGATCGAGTGTGTGTTGCTATTGGTGCACCCCTGCCGGGTAAAACTTTCTGAAAGCCGTGTCCGCGGTTATGGACGACTTGGAGCACAGTATCTCGACCATAGACAAGCATAACTAAAGTTTATTGCTATAAATTTGACTTTATAATGACTAGTAATCAGCTTCACTATAACGGAATGGCTAATTAATACTGCCCACAATTGCTTGTTTGGAGTGTCGCTTGCGACCATTGTACCTGACTAGTAAGTATGACAACTACAACGGAATGGCTAAATAAAAGTGCCAACAACTGCTGGGTTTTTGGGTTATCTCATGCTAATTCTATCTGATTAGTAATTGTTGCAACTATCACGGAATGGTTAACTAAAAGTGCCCACTGCTTAATTTATCAGGATGATTATCTATACTTGACTAGTAATTGCTGCAACGATAACCGAATAAATAAAAATGCCAACTGTGTGAGTTCCTCGGTTGACTTCCTCGATTGGTCTCGAGGGGGAAACACCAGGATGGGTTTGTTTGGTGTTAGCTTCAGGTTGGATCCGGATAGGTCATTCTTATCCCTCTCTGATAACCGCCAGTTGTATCGAGTCTCTATATTTTGTTTAGTGCATGCTGCCACTGCCGCTTCAGTCCACCATACCTATGTAGGCGAGGACCGCCGAATTCTAGTCTCGCCGTGTACTGGCCTCAGTACTGACGCTCCTCTTTTTCCTTTGCCCTTTGTCGGCACCCCTTTTGTTTAAGCAGGTTTTGAGATCGACGTCGTTAGCAGGGTTACCCTTCCGGCTTGGCCTGGGCAGGGTTATGGATGCCATTGGTTATTCTTCAGGGCTCTTAGCCCCATTTGCATCTTGTCCGTAGCCGGACGCTGTACCGTTTTACAGGTGATTTGGATCTTTGTATATTATATCTGTATTCTTGACTCATTGAGTCGCTGCTGTATATATATCTGTTCTGTGGGTCCCATCGAGGACTGTTGTGTAATGTTATTACTTCGTTTTCCACCCGCACGAAAGTGCCTGGTGGGCACCTTTGAATCGTTTCTATGCGGGTTTGGCGAATTTCGCTAAAACTTGCATAGGGCCGATTCTGAGGGTGTTACAGAGTGGTATCAGAGCTCAACAGTTGCGATACCCCACAAGTCCAGCCTGTAGGATAACCTAGCTAACGGCCGAAGTAGAGTGTCAAAACTATTTTGCAAAAATGGTTGGATAGTTCTGATTAGGTCTGGTTTTACTCCTTACCCCTCTGCTATTCTCCTCTTATCTCGACGTGTTTTGAATCCGCTCTCTTCTCTCTCTTCGAGTCCAGGATTTCTCGTGGTTGGGTTCCGTCGTACCTTCAGGGTTTCGCTTCATCCTTGGGTAACGGTGTTGCTACATCCGGTCTTCATGCTACCTGAGTGGTCCTTTACCATGGGTACCATTCGGTGTTCCTTGTTTGTGCCTTCCGGTGTTTCGGACGCGACGACATCATCTACGCCAGATCCGATGCAGAGTCTGCATCACCCCTTTGTTTCCGAACCTCGATTGTCGAGATCTTCAGTCTAATTCCGAGAGTTGGTTGCATGAACCGCCTATTCGTGTGCGGAGTAATGGTTTGGGTGCACGATGGACTGATCACCATCCGACTACTCTCATCATCCGCTCTTGTACATCGAATCGGTGGATCCAGCAGTTTTACTCCGTCCACGGAAGCTAGAGGTGGCTTTATTTGTGGATACCTCTACCTTCGACCTTTTGTTCCGGAGTGTCCTCTCGACGATCACGGACAACGACCTCTTGTTGGTGGTGTCGCGAGGATCTACACGAAGCGTGAAGTATCAGATCGCCGACCTCCCTTCCGGTACCATGAGGCGGATCTCGAGGGCGAGATCCATTGTTAGTGGTGTCGAATTGTGGCATCCCGCAAAACCACTACTAGAAAATCGCGTTGTTTTTGTGCATTGCATCATCATGACCGCATGCTCATGTCATCATGCCACATTGCATTTGAGCATCGTCATCATCTTGCATTTGCTTGCATAAAACTAATTGCGGAAAAACCTAATTTGTTTTCAAACGCCCCATCTTAATTCAAACGCCAAACCCGGGTCGCCGGAATATTTTGTTTTGACTAAATATGTTTTGCAAACGGTCCGTTTAAATAAATAAAATATTATATTATTTTAGTGGGGCAGTCGAACGGGCCGAATGACCCGAACGACCACCCCAGAAAATAAAACGGCCCACTCGTAAATCCTACAGCTACCAACTAACCTACCCAGCCCCCTCACCACCTCACCCCACCCACTCCCCTCGTGACACCTCACCTCCTCCCTCTCCCTTACCCACTCACACGCCGCCATGTCAACCCCTGAACAACCCACACCCACCGATCCCTGCCCACACTCAACCACACATGCACGCCACACAACTCCCGCCCCGCTCCCGACAAGCCCCCCCTCGGGATCCCTCCCTGTCCCGCGCCTGGGACCCACCCCTCCGTCCCCTCCCTCTCTCTTCTCTCTCTGGCCGCTCGCTCCTCCAACCCGACGCTGCTCTGCTCCTCCCTCTCTCTCCCGCGGACCTCCCCTCCCCTCCGGCGCTCGCCCGTGCCGCCGGCCTCCCTCTCGCTGCCTTCCTCCGCCCCGCCTACCGCCTCCTCGCTCGAGACCGCCCCCGCCGGCAGCCTTCCGGTCCGCCTCCGTTTCCCCAAGCTCCGCCCGCTGCCGCTCCTCCCCCTCCTCCCTCAGGCCGCGCCGACCCCGCCTTGGAGATCCCGACGCGTGCCACCCCTGCCCCGCGCCTCGGCCTCCTCCCAGCGAGCCCGCCGGAGCTCCCCGTCCTCGCCGGCTACCCATCTCCGTCCGCGGCCGCCACCGCCCACCGTCGCCCCCGCCTGCCGTCCCTTCGAGCTCCGCCGCGCGCCAGGCCCATCTCTGCGCCCGCGGCCGCCCCCGAGCTCGCCTTCGTCCCCCTCGCCGGCTCGCCGCGCGCCGCCGTCCGCTTCTCTCCTCGGCAGGAGCTCGACGTGCCGCCGCCCTCCGTCCGCGTCCAGGCCCGGCCGTCCCTTCTCGCCCGCATCAGCCCTCCGCCTCCCGGTGCGAGCCTCCGCGCCGCCTGCGCCTCCCGCGAGCCGGCCCTGGTCTGCCTCTCCCGCGCCGGCGTCCTGCAGGTCCTCTTCGTCCGCCTGCGCGAGCCCGGTCCTGCGCTCTGTCTCCGTGTCGCTGTAGGATATCTTCTGTCGGTGTTTCTTCTGCCTCTACGTGTGGCCATCATATGTGTTTCCGATGGGAAACGACCTGATGCTTGTTGTGGTGGTGTGAGGATGGTTGAGATGTTCTGGTGTGGTGCTTCGGCTACTCGGCTCTCGAGTGACCGATTTTGGTGTGTTCGTCACTTCCTGCTGCCCCTAGAATCTCGTCAAGATCGACTCGTCTTTGATCGCTGCCCAATCCGACTCTGATTAAAGAAACCAGATCACAAAGATCGTCGTCATGGAACGCCAAGATCCTCCCGACGCCAGGGCCTTCGATATGGTTCCAACAAGACCGCCTACACGAAATCCGAAGACCGTACCGATTCCTCGAACCCCTCCGAGCCGCCAAGATCGCCATGGAACGATAAGTACTTCACCCCGGATTTCGAGACCCCGACATCAAAACGACAAGATCGTCGTCATAACACCCGAAGACCACGGAGACGACAAGAACGGCGTCGACCCGGAAGAATCCGACGCGCCCCGACACCGACCCAAGTCCTGCTTCCTCGCGGAACGCCAAGACCTACCTCTGTTATCCGAGAACGTTTCCGTCGAACCCTGGACCCCGAGACCCGACCCCGAACCCCGGAACCCCATGACCATCGAGACCCTAATGTGTGACCCTTATCCGAACCCTTATTTTTATAAATGCTAAACATAAAACCTGTTGCATATTAACTTGTCATTCTTGCATGCATGCTTGTCATGTGGTTTGGGGGGCCTTATGCCGATTCACCTAATAATTAAATATGGGGCCCATATGCGGGCAAATCTAGTCTTATATTGGCCTCATTTAAATTTGTGTAGCAAACCGGTGACATATCTTGCCTTGTTATTACAACATTTAATTTGCGGGGAGTTAAACAACTTGAACCGTTTAATTAATTGACGGGACCCCCGGTTCCGCTTAATATGACCTAATTGCATCGCACTTTTGCCATGTCATGCATCATACATGCATCATGCCCGTTCTTCTGCCGTAATCTTAAATCTTGCATCCGGTGTTTATTCTAGTGTTTTGCTTCTTCGCGGATAAGGCCGTTGAGTTGATGTGAGCTTCGCCCCGATCTTCGGATGAACCCTTCGACCATGTTTTCAGGCGAGCATCTCCCCCTTTCTACCTATCTTACTTTTATAGTATTTATTCCCTCCTGTTGATCTATTGCTATCTGTGTTGCGATGCTCTAGTTTTCGTACCCGTGATATCCCTTGCAGCCTTATATTGCCATGGCCACCTCCTATTACCTGCTGTTTGGTAGATAGCTGGACTTGCGCGTCGTAGTCGCTTGCTCAAATGTTGTTGCGTGTTGTCAAGTTCCACAGTTGTTGGAGTATTGCCGCATGTTTAATGTTGGAGATGATCATAGCTTTACTTTTCGTTCACTTTAATTCCTGTTTAACAACTAAAATTGAAGTAAGCAGAGGCATCGGTGGGTGATAGATAATATTTGGTTTCCGAACGCCCACTTGTGTCCCGTAGGACCCCGAGTACTTGATACCTGTTCCTTGGTTTATCGCGCTATCCACATCCGGGAGGTATATGGGACCCCCCTGAGCCAGAGCTTGATTCAGTCTTATTTCTTGGGGCCACAAACTAGTTTGAGGTTTTATTTACGATCCTGTACTTATGCCATGTTTTACTGCTTTATTACGATTGTGCGATGGATAGCACACTGTACTGTTTAGGTAAGCGGAGTGTTTTCGCGGTATCGACACCCCGAGTTTTTGGGTTCCCAGTCGTTTACAGCCATTGACGCAAACCTTGAGTCCGTCTCGGAGCTAGCTTACTTCGTTGCGGTTCTACTCAATGGGGTGGCCCCCTGAAATATTTCTGAATCCTGTGATTGCTTTGTCGTGAAAGCCTCGTTGGGTTTTGTTTTGGTTTTTCCGAGGTTGATCGAGTGTGTGTTGCTATTGGTGCACCCCGGCCGGGTAAAACTTTCTGAAAGCCGTGTCCGCGGTTATGGACGACTTGGAGCACAGTATCTCGACCATAGACAAGCATAACTAAAGTTTATTGCTATAAATTTGACTTTATAATGACTAGTAATCAGCTTCACTATAACGGAATGGCTAATTAATACTGCCCACAATTGCTTGTTTGGAGTGTCGCTTGCGACCATTGTACCTGACTAGTAAGTATGACAACTACAACGGAATGGCTAAATAAAAGTGCCAACAACTGCTGGGTTTTTGGGTTATCTCATGCTAATTGTATCTGATTAGTAATTGTTGCAACTATCACGGAATGGTTAACTAAAAGTGCCCACTGCTTAATTTATCAGGATGATTATCTATACTTGACTAGTAATTGCTGCAACGATAACCGAATAAATAAAAATGCCAACTGTGTGAGTTCCTCGGTTGACTTCCTCGATTGGTCTCGAGGGGGAAACACCAGGATGGGTTTGTTTGGTGTTAGCTTCAGGTTGGATCCGGATAGGTCATTCTTATCCCTCTCTGATAACCGCCAGTTGTATCGAGTCTCTATAGGTTGTTTAGTGCATGCTGCTGCTGCCGCTTCAGTCCACCATACCTATGTAGGCGAGGACCGCCGAATTCTAGTCTCGCCGTGTACTGGCCTCAGTACTGACGCTCCTCTTTTTCCTTTGCCCTTTGTCGGCACCCCTTTTGTTTAAGCAGGTTTTGAGATCGACGTCGTTAGCAGGGTTACCCTTACGGCTTGGCCTGGGCAGGGTTATGGACGCCATTGGTTATTCTTCAGGGCTCTTAGCCCCATTTGCATCTTGTCCGTAGCCGGACGCTGTACCGTTTTACAGGTGATTTGGATCTTTGTATATTATATCTGTATTCTTGACTCATTGAGTCGCTGCTGTATATATATCTGTTCTGTGGGTCCCATCAAGGACTGTTGTGTAATGTTATTACTTCGTTTTCCACCCGCACGAAAGTGCCTGGTGGGCACCTTTGAATCGTTTCTATGCGGGTTTGGCGAATTTCGCTAAAACTTGCATAGGGCCGATTCTAAGGGTGTTACAATTGGACAGCGGTCAAAAACATCCTTAAGTACTTGAGAAGAACTAAGGATATGGTTCTTTCTTATGGAGGTGATGAACAGCTCGTTGTTAATGGTTACACCGATGCTAGTTGGAACACCGATCCGGATGATTCTAAATCACAATCTGGATAAATATTTATTTTGAATGGTGCAGCAGTTAGCTGGAGGAGTGCAAAGCAAAGCGTTGTGGCGAGATCTTCAACTGAATCGGAATACATGGCTGCTTCGGAGGCTTCACAAGAAGCGATATGGATGAAAGAGTTCATTACAGAGCTGGGTGTGGTTCCTAGTGCGCTGGACCCAATGTCTATCTACAGTGATAACATGGGCGCCATAGCCAATGCGCAAGAACCAAGGTCACACAAGAAGCTGAAGCACATCAAGCTACGTTTTCACGCTATTCGAGAACATATCCAAGATGGGGATATAAAGATTTGCAAAGTACACACAGATCTGAATGTGGCGGATCCGTTGACTAAACCTCTCCCGAGGGCAAAACATGACCGCACCAAACTGCCATGGGTGTTCGGTATATTACCATGTAATCTAGATTAGATGACTCTAGTGCAAGTGGGAGACTGTTGGAGATATGCCCTAGAGGCAATAATAAATGTAGTTATTATTATATCTTTGTGTTTATGATAAATGTTTACATTCATGCTATAATAGTATTAACAAGGAAACATTGATACTTGTGTGATTTGTAAACTTAATTTGAAGTCCCTAGTAAAGCCTCTATGTAATACTAGCTTGTTGGTTAATAGATGATTGTGGTTTCCATATCATGAACATTGAGATGTTATTAACAACAGGATCATATCGTTAGGAGAATGATATGGTGGACATACTCCTATAGATAAGCGTAGCATAAAGATCAAGTCATTTTAATAGTTCAATTGCTATATGATTTCTGATACATAGTAATCTAAATTCCTTCGACCATGAGATCATGCATATCACCTTTTGGATGCTTTGATGACATCAAACACCACACCGTAACTGGGTGGCTATAAAGGTGGCATTGAGTGTTCGGAAAGTATTGGTTGAAACACATGGATCAAGAGTCGGATTTGTCCATCCATATGACGGATAGATATACTCTGGGCCCTCTCGGTGAAATGTCATCCAATTAGCTTGCAAACATGTGACTGGCTCACAAGGGATCACATATCACGGGAACGAGAAAAGAGTACTTATCGGTAACGAGGTTGAACTAGGTATGCAGAGATACCGACGATCATAACCTCGGATAAGTAAACTATCGTGAGACAAAGGGAAATTGATATCGTATGTAAGTGGTTCATTCGATCGCAAAGTAATCGTAGAAATATGTGGGAGCCATATGAATTTCCAGATTCCTCTATTGGTTATTGTTCAGAGAAGTGTCTCGATCATGTCCGCATAATTCACGAACCATAGGGAGACACACTTAAGGATTCGACGTTGTTTGAGTAGTTATGGTATGATGAGAAAGAGACCGAATGTTGTTTGGAGTCTCGGATGGGATCCGGGATATCACGAGGAGATCCGGAATGGTCCGGAGAATAAGATTCATATAAGGAAAGTCTCGTTTTGGAGTTGGGGAATGATTCCGGTGTTTTCATCGGGAATGTTCTCGAAGGTTCCGGAATGTCCGCCACTCCGGGGGGAAGGGTACACGAATGTGTTATATCAAGTTGGTATAGTTGCATCATGTACTCGGTGTCATTGCTGTTCAAAATAGAGGGTTTATTCAAATCCTAGTTTGAAAAGTCAAACGGCTAGTTTGAAAGTCAAACGGCAAGTTTTGGAAAGAGGAGGAGTGGGAAACCGAGTTGGGGAGGAGTTCCCTCCTCCAACCGGCGGCGCCCACCCAAGCCGAGTTGGGGAGGGACTCCTCTCCCTCCCCTTGGCCGACCGGCCCCTCCACCTATATAAGGAGGGGAAGGGCTCCCTCCTAGAAACACACAACTCCTACTCCTCTAAACCCTAGCCCCAAGCTGCCGCCGCCTCCAAGCCACCGCCGGCCCCTAGGGCACCAACTCGCCGCCGCCTAGCTAAACCCTAGCCGCCGGCTTGTCCCCTCTTTGGTGTGTCTAAACCCTAGAACACCGAGGACTCTCTCATACTCCACCATACTCGCTCCGGCTTAAGGCGAAGCCCTGCGAGATCTTCCCTCTACTTCCGGTACCACGCCGTTGTGCTGCCGGAATCGCGAGGAGAGTGCTACAACCTGCGCTGCCTGCTGGAACAAGGGAGAGGAAGGTCTTCGTCGAGTACCGAACGTGTGACCGACTGACCAGGTAGAACAGAGACACTCGACAAAAGACGAGCAGCAGCCCCTGACTGCGCCCGTGACTGCAGCCTCTGTTCCCTTTCGTACTCGATCTTCTAGCGTTCTCCCTGGATCCAGGGATGACGGTATCGATTGAACCCGGGGTGGGTTCAAAATGGCAGGGTCTTGCACTACAGGAGCAAGGGGTGTGTCCGCTGCTGCTTTGATCTGTTAAGAATGCAATTCGACTGCGTCAGCTTCTTTTATTGAACCAGTACGGTGCCATTGTTCTTTTTGAGGAAACAGATTCCATTGTTATAAATCACACGTACCTCCTCCAGCTGCATGATGGACTGGGATGCACTGGCAGCATCGAGAGGGAGGATGTTGAACGGCGCATAGATGTCCGGGTAAGGTGGTTTTGGGTCACCCTCATGTAAGCGTAGGCGTGGTCAAAGCCGCTGTTTTCAACCGCTACGCGCCTGTTTGACTTTTCAGCTGTACCCGGCTCGAAGAGAGCGTCAATGTTCCGTCTGATTATGCCAATGGATTGTTACAGGTACCCGGTATGATAACGTATTGTGTCAAGCATGCGGGATGTGAATCAAAAGGAAGCACTCAACACTACTCTGCGTACACTAATGATGAAGAAAGTGAGTCTTCGAACAAGGGGAGACTAAGCGGGGGAAGAGGGTTTTTCGTATCACAGCAGCGCCGGAAGGATCGTCTATGCGATCTTGAGACCGGGAAGAGTACGACTACATCACCCACGAGAATCTGCTCTCGTTAAACACTTTGGAATCTTCGAGGGTGAGTTATTCCATCGACTCGTTGCTACAATCTAGTAGATAGATCTTGGCTTGTTTGTTTGTATGCGATAGAAATTTTTTGTTTTCATGCTACGAAACTCTACAGGAGTTCCATACACCACCGGTACTCTTGGCCTAGTCCTCAGGAGATACTGAGTCTATCCTAGGATTAATGCTAGTGAGTCAGTTAAACGTTCGGTTGGAACCTGCTTCTACAACAAGGATATTCTGGCTCCTGAAAAGGCGGAAGGTCTTCGAGACTTCGTCGACGGTGCCGCTCCCCACTAGGAATCATGGGATGCGGAGGAGCCAGAACTTTCGAATGTCTTGATCCTTTCCAAAAGGCGGATCGAGTTTCTGATGAAGCATAAGGGCCTCTGTGGATCTGACTTGATCCACTGTTGGCTGGATCGCCAGATCCATCCACTGCAGTATCATGGATATTGCCTCATGCACACGGTCACCAGAGACAAGAAGGATAGCCTGAGGGTCAGCCCAAATCGTATTCCGACGAAGGACTAGAAGACCGGAATGCATTTTTTGATCAAGGAGAGAGTGGAAAGAAAAGTTTCAGATGTCTCCTCGAAGATGTTTACAGCTGACCATCCTATGACTCTGGTAAATATTTCGACTCTGCATTTGCATTCTGTCACCCTTTTTTGTCTTCACGTCCAACTCTATTTTTACCGATGCTTTCCCACTTTTCAGCTCGAGAAACTCCACAAGTCTAAGTTAGCTCCACTAGAGGGCTATCTTTCAGATGATCCAGAGGCGACGGAGGATGGTGAGGTGCAAGAAGTTCCTGCCTATGCTTCCAAGAAGCACAAGGCCAAGGATGTCATTAGTACTGCTGGCAGCCAAGTGTTGCCAGTAGTTAAAAGGTAAGAACCTTGTCAATATTGTAGTACTTTTGTACATTTCTTTCTTTCCGAAGAACTCCTGATGTTTGGATTTATGTGTTTCAGAGCAAAAATAGTTTTGAAGAGCAAGTCGAAGCCATATAGCAAAAGCCGAGCAAGAAGTTGCGCCAGCAGAAGCTTGTCATTTCCCCAGTTATGCCTACTCCAACTCCAAGCAGTGCCCAGATGTCAGCACTAGAGGATTCTGCCTCTCCCGATGCTGGCTCTACCATCCCCGACGCAATCACCACCGCGAAAGCCCTGGTTACCATTGATAGCCAGGCAACTAACAAGGCTGAACCCGTAAAGTGTAATGATCCCATGGTGATATCAACAGTGGATATGGATAAAGTAACCAGCTTTGCTGCCCCCGGCCTAAAGCGGAAGAAAAAAGAGGAGATTCTCAATCTGGCTCAGTCTAGTCTTGAGAAACAAACCCTCACCCTGGAGGTAGCGAGCCAAGAGACGGAGGACGTGAAGCTGGTTAACCTCCTGGACAAAATTTTGGTCCAGGATGCAAAAATAGGGTCTGGAAAGCTCCCAGCAACGAACGTCCCTCCCTCTCCCTTGCCGAGAAAGTGTTTCACAACACGAAACTCGAATTCGAGAAGCTGCATCTGGAACATATTATAAGTTTTCCGAATATTTTTTGCAATATTTATTTTCATATCCTCTAGACCCCAAGCATAAAGTCGGATAAACATCATAACATTAAATCCGAGTTGATGCTTATAGGATACAAAAGAACGATGTAGTGTATCCCCCAAGGCTCGTGCTGTATTTTTACTTGGTTAAATATGCAGCACGAGTCTTAGTAGCCGTATGACGGTATTCTGTCTCTAAACTTACAGAAAATTGCATGTTCCAATGAGGAATTTCCCAAGAATATCTGTAACAAGTGCAAAGAGATTAAGACTATGCGTCTTGAAAATTCCAAGCTGAAAGTAGAGAAAGAAGAGGCGGAAGGTAATCTTTTCCGACTCCTTTTTTCGTTAGTGTTTTCCATAGTTGAACTTTTCAGCCGACTGATAATTTTCCTTTGCAGAATTGTTGTGCGAGTCCAGCAAGATGGTGGGAGAGGCCGAATCAGAGAAATCTTTGAATGCCGTCCTAGAGTCCAGCAATATGGAGACCGAGAGGCTCGAGAGGCTGCTAGCCCTCCGAGAGAAGAAAATATATGATCTCAAGAAGGACTTTGAGAGCCAGAAAGATATAGCCCAGGCCACAGAAGCAGAACCGAAAAGTCCTCGAGAGGAGCATTCTCAGTGGAACTGTTGTGTGCTAGGTAAGATTTCTGACTTTTACTCTTCCTTAGATTTTCGACTTTCTTTTCATCAGTTTTAATTTTTGGTTCTTTCCTAGATCCTCTTCATCTTTCTGACTCTCCTTCCTCTAAACCCCGCCTCAAATGCATAAAACTTTTTGGAGATATTCTTTTCTACTTTCATCAGACTCTTGAAGAGGCTGGCGAGTCGGTCAGACTTTCCGATTTGCACAAAATGCCAGTGCTCGAGGTGAGGGACAGAGCCAAGGAGATCCCGAAGCTCATCGAAGACTGAAATATCTCCTATGCCCGGACCGCTGCACAAACCGCCCTCACCATAGTGATGAGCCACCACAGTGATATGGAGATCTGGCATGTCACCAAGGGCATCGCCGACAAGGACGATGAGGGTTACCCACAGAACATGAAGGCCATCCAAGAGTCCTGCGCGGGCTATGCTTGTCGTGTGGTAGAGATGACGAGCTACATGATGCCATTCTTTGAATCCGTCGCTCTGCCTCCCTCGCCCCAAGAATCGAAGGATCTTCTGAGTCTCAGGACCAAGGCAACGATGTCCAATCCAGCGCTCCACGGTCTCCTTCACCACCGCCTGAATCTGCAGCATAAACATCTTTGATGCATTATTCTGAACTTTATCATTTGGCATGTAATGACGGGAACAATAATTTGTTTAATATGTGTTGGTCTGTAAGAACTGATGCTTTATTATCTTATAACTTGTTTGTATATATTTTTATGCTTGTGCCAGAAAATTTCTTAAGCACAATTTTGTGGGTGTTTATACTTGTCATTTTATCTAGCTCTCTGCCTCGTCCCTTTCATGAGCGGACCAATCTTCAGCACAGAAACTTTTCCGAGCAATGAAGCTCAATTGCTTAACCTGTTTAAACTCAGAAACAAAGCCGGCTTCTCGTACCAACAATTCATTACTCGGAAAATTCCCTCATCTAAGCAATCAGATAAAAAACCAAAGTATAAACGACAGATTAAATTTTTACCCTAAGGTAACATTTATTAGATGTTCAAAAATCATAACTAGAACAAACATGAGCATAAAGTACTTTCAAGCATTCTGGGATTTTTATAAATGACATGCTCTTTTGGAAATAAGATGGTAAAAAACTTCTCAAGAATAACATATGAGGAAACGAAAACTTTATTTCACTTTGAACATGTACATATATGATTACAAGGAAATATAACTAAGAATAGAAGGGAAGTAGCTGTGAAATATTCCATGGACGGTATATATCATCAGGGTATGTACTACCGCCAACTCTCTTTCTCTTTCGAGTATCCGGCCTTTCCTTGATTGGTGTCATATCGGTTAAATAATATGACCCGTTATGCAGAACTCTGCTGATCATAAAATGTCCTTCCCAAATCAGGGAAAGTTTGTGCTTTCTTATTTGCACAAGTCGGAGAACCAAATGACCCTTCCTGAAAGAACGGTTTTGCACTCTCTGACTATGATACTTGCGTAACTTCTTCTAATAAGCTGTAGATCTCTATTCAGCAACAACACGAACTTCCACTACTAGGAAAAGGCACGTTGGTGGCGCACCTGTAAACAACATCTATGGCGCACAAGGTGTGCTCCACAGTAGCGCACTGCCTGGTGCGCTACAGGTGCACTTCCTGGTGCGCTACAGGTATCTAGAGACATTAGTAGTGCACCTTCCAGTGCGCCACGGCTAGGAAGGCAGGTGTGCTTCCACTATGTTACTTGTGGTGCACATGGTAGTGCGCCACTGAGGGAAGGCATGTGCGCTTTAGTTATAGTGCTCCACTAAAGCCATGCCATGTGCGCCACGGGCAAATTTTTTGTTTTTTTAATTCTGAGCGAGATGATATACAATATATATTATATACAATATTCAAGGCATATATACACACACATATATAAGATATACAGTTATATATATGAATACACAATTTTCAAAACAAGATTGAAACAAATACATATAGATAAGTCCCATACATGAACATATAGTATAATTTACATTGTTTCGATCAAGTTAACGTAGTTGGTGACATGAAAATACATGTGTCTCGAGCAAGTTAGAGCTCGGAAGCTCGCCTAGACATCTAAAGTAGAAACAAGCACGGGATAAGAAACCAAGTACGATAAGCATCACCGCGACGAAGGTGTAGGTCTTCATCTGGTTCCTCGTCCTAACTCCCGCTAGATAGCACGTGTATCTAGATTCCACCTCTGCCATAGTGTTGTACCCTCTATAGCTATTGCACATGAAATAGTGCACCTATCTCCGAAAGTATTCCCAATCATCGTAGACTCCGGGAACCCGTCCCTTGTACACGACGTACCACGTCATCTACAAGTTGGCAATAATAATTTACCGGTAATTGGAAAACATGTATAATTAAAGTCGCATATGAAGATACACTTATAGAAAGTAGTCCCAACTCAAAAAACTAAAGTAACTCAAAAATCATGACTCATATATAACTAGGTCGTTGGACACAGGAATATTCTACGACGGAACCGTAAGCCAAGTAGGATGCAAAACATCTAGACGTGTGCATAGAACAAGGATTAAAATCCCGTCCTAGCACATTCACATATATAGTGTTCCACGACATTTAAATCATCGGAATTCTCGAAAAATACCAAATTAACTCAAAAAGAATGCCTCATATATAACTAGGTCGTTGGACACAGGAATATGCTACATGGAACTTTAAGCCAAGTAGGATGCACAACATCTGGACTTGTGCATAGCACAAGGCTTACAATCCCGTCGCAGCATATTCACATATATATATAGTGTGCCACAACATTTAAATCATCAGCATTCTCGAAAAAAGACCAAAGTAAGCAAAGGACCAAAGAGTAAGCAAAAAAACCAAGAATTGATTTATATATAATAATAAGCAAAAGAAGTAAGCGATGATTCATAAACCTAATAAGCTAAGTAGTAGCATGTACTTGTCCACACACACAAGGTCATCTATAGTTTGGAACTACAACTAGGCCAACATCAGGACTTCTGGCTCGGCTCAGAGAATGGGAGGACGCCTTGTCTCGTCATGAACTTCCTATAGTCACCCTGTATCTCTAGGCGATCTTGTATGTCACGGTTATTCGGGAGATTTCCTCCGTAGAAGATATCCCCCCCCCCCCCGAAATAATGACATCACCAAAGATGATTGCCCCAAACTACTGCTGGATGCGATACATCTCTTGTCTAATATCTGAATCAATGATCTTGGCCTTGGCTTCGGCCCACTGTTTGAGATGATCTGGCAGCATAGAATTTTGTCGTCTAGTAGGAACGCCCTCATGTGATGGAGTGTGTAGTAGGCTTCCTTCTGACTGCCTCTCGGCTGCTTCACGCAGGGTAAGTCTGTTACGTGGTTGAAGATGTGCCTGCCAAACTTGACCTTCTTATGTGCGAAGTTGGTCCCTTCAGTCGAGGCATAGCCAGTGAGAGCATCATCCAGATCTTCCTTGATCTTGTCATAGTTTTTCATCTTTTCTAGACTCCCCAAGTCAAAATACATGGCTTGCGAATGCTTCTACGATAAGGATATGAGTGTGCAGTGTTCATCTCTGCAAAAAAATCAAATGGAATGTGTTGGAAAAATAATGATGATAATCTAATAAAGCCAACTAATGGTGGTGAGTGAATAATGACTTACTCGCGAAAGAAAGGCACGAGAATGTATTCCTTTGTCTTGTTCTCCATGAAGATTCCTTTTAGGTACGAGGCCACGAATCATCGTTCAAAGACGCTTCTCAAGTAGCCGTCACACATGTAGTAGGGGCCACTACCGCGATGCCCGGGGTGTTCTCTGCATGGCCAGGCTGAGAGAAAACATGCGGACCATGGTATAATGCAGCGGGTATAGGTGGAACATAATGAAGATGTCGTCAAACCACAGGAAGAACAGATCTGCGAGGACATTGTCGACGAAGCCCAAGCCTGGTGGCACCTTAACCACGAATACCTTGTGCGAGGGATCTTTCTCCGCCAGGAGGCGTCTCTCTACCATCAGCACACCATCATGCACACTCTTCATTTACGAACTGGCGACACTCCGCAAATTCTTAGTTAGCATGGGCTCACCTGCCACATGAATCCTCCACATAATACCCTCGGGTCTTTGTGGCCCGTCCCAAAACCTGATTGGATTCGCAGTTGACGCCACCGTCTGGCTCGAGCTTCTAGATTTTCTTTTCCTGGCCTTTTTGCCTTTTGGAGAGCGGGCATGCACTGGAATCTGAGCACCGACAACCCTATGTAGTGTTTCAAGGCTTAGAATAAAGGGCCGGTTGGTTGTATCAGCTGGCTCGGTGAAGGCGCAAGCTGGAGGAGTCTCTTGAGAACCAAACAAACGCTTGGTGATAGTGGGTTAATCTGTGGGGCCACCAGCTATGTCTTTGTTGCAAAACTAAGTGTGGAAGAACTGATCAAAGTCTTCGTCGTCCTCGTTCGGATCCTACGCCATGTTCATATCATCAACATGATCATACGACCCACCGTGTGGAGGTGACGGCTAGGGCAGTAAGGGGCCTTGCTGTTGGGAATATGCCCTAGAGGCAATCATGTATGATGATATTTCCCATTGTATTCTTAAAGATATTAAGTAGTCCTTGTATAAACATCTGATGTGTATCATTGAATATGTGATTCGGTTGTGGAACTATGCATTCATGTTGTTTGTACTAAATATCCTTGCTCATTGAGGTTGTGCTGGACACACAACTTAGACCAATGTGAAAGTTGGTTTGATGACTCGGTTCCACTTGTCATGGGCATGGAGATGCTATTCCAACTTACACAGATTCAGCTAAAGAGTTTAGCGAGTCGGATTGACCCATATTGAGGTACAGCGAACAAGTTGTCATTTGTATATCTCAGTCAATGTAATCCTTAGACCTGAGGTTGTTGCATAGTCCGAGCTGAGGATCACCGACTTAGGTTCTTTCAAACGCTTATCCGTAACTGGGCAGTTATAAAGACAGGGTTCGGGTCGACTGAGAATCAATCTGCGTGATGTGAATAACCAAGATGGGATTTTGCCCCTCCACTCGGAGAGATATTCTCTGGGCCCTCTCGTGAGATATGATTCGGAAAGCATGGCCATGCACGACTCGGTTAAGTTTTAACCGAGGCGATCTACTAAGAGTTAGTCGGGTGAATCACTTATCTCGGATGAAGAGAGTCAGACTATTTAAGGGATGACATATATTCGCCTATAGTCTGACAAGGTATATCGTGAGGCAAAAGGGACTCAGACGCAAGTCACATTGGAAAGGAAATTCGTCATGACTCTTTTGTACTTGGGAGTCGGCACGTTCCGCTAGGAGCCTCTACCGACTGATCGATTTAGAGTCGGACTCTAATCGTGTCTAAGTAGCCATGAGCCTGCGGGTCACACACTTAAGAGCGGGAGCAGGTTCGGATCGGATCTGAACCGGAAATCCAGTTGGGTTGGACCCAAGCCGGATTAGGACTGAGTTAGTGAGTTGGACTCACGGTGACTAAGATTATATGGGCTTTAGTGAATGGGCCGCGTGAGCAGAGCCCATGTTCACTCCCTATATATAGTGGAGCACACAAACCCTGAAGGGTTAATCATTATTCGGTTAGGTCATTCCATGTGTTGGAAACCCTAGCTCCACAGCAGTCCTGCCACCGTAACGAATCTAGCAGTTCACCACTGGCGCTCCTCCTTGTACGTGTGGATACCAGCAGAGGTGTTGTACGATCAGCACCAGGATGATTGGATCGCATAGGACTGCACTGCATCAACTGACGCGCTTCATCAGTAATCCGCAACTGCGCGTCTAGTGGTAAACCTCGTGGCCTTCTGCCTCAGCTAGATCTTGGGATCACCACGTTAGAGGGAAAATTTTATTTTATCTCTGCGTGGCCCAACACTTGCCACTGCTTGTCGCTGGCACAACAGGCGGTGATGTTGTATGTGGGGTGATGGCCCCCGCCGTCCCCAAACAAGTCATGCTCTTTGTCCATTGCAAGAATAAGCCAAAGAAACTTCTAAGGATTGCCAGCTCTTCTTCATCCACTCGTGGGGGTTGAATGGGAGGTACCAGGTCATCGCGGCCCCTTAGCACCCGACTAATTTTAACCCTGTGCATGCTATCTGGCACATCCCTCAACTTGTTATTCATGTAGCATAAGAGAGTGCAAGGAACATCCGTCTGTGGAAAACATGTACGGCGTCAGAGATATGCCATAAAAGTCATTTGTTTACCGTGATGGCGTCGAGATCGGCTAATGTCAAGGCACCGCATACGACGATGGGCGTGCAAGAGACGGAAGGGCTGCTTGATGGCGCGGTGCCTGCCGCCGGTGTATTCTCCCTACCAGGTGCATGGAGCTCCGGTGCCGCCTCGATGATGGTAGGGGAATTCACAAACATGTCCGCAGCCGCGGTGATGGCAGGAGGAGTCACCAACAATTCCTTAGCCGTGGTGCTAGCATGCGGAGTCACAGACACATAATTTTCCTGATTCATCGGTGTTGCGTTGTTCAAGTGCCTGCTGACCATGCTTGGAATCGGGCACGGCCCATGTCGACCACCCGCACTCCAGTTTGCTATTGAATCCACCAAGGTAGGCAGGATGGTCGTGAGGATGATTGCTAGGTTGTCTTGGACGATCTGCAGGATCTGCGCCACTTGTTCCTTAAGTTCTTGAACCTCGCGGTTTTCCTCCTCGCTCCTTCCCACTCACGCGTCCTCGGTGGTGGACCAAAATGATCCACCCAATTCTTACTCCCGAAACAAGCTAGACGGCCAGCCGACGACGGCTTCTTCATAACCGGCATGATTTTCTTGGCCTGGTTCATCGCCCTGTTAAAAGGGTTATCCCACCGGGTGGCAGCCGTCGACCCCTGGGATGAGGAACCCTGGGATCCATGACTAGCAATTTCCTACTCCTACAGAAGAAGTAATACTGAACCATTTAGATTTTCGACTTCATCAATTTGAATGCAATCGAGTTGATCCGAGGTAATTAAATTACTTACCACAATTTCCTCGAAGTCCTTCACCGCAGGATCCGCGGTGAGTTTTTTTGTTTTTGGGTCCACATGGTAATGTTCCCTAATGAAGTTTCGAAGATGACTATTTTCGAATTTCACAAAGGGGTTAGCTATCCCCTTAGCTCTATACTCGTCGTCCTCCATATCCCATTTGGCCTCCGCGGTTCTGTATCCATTAGATCCGAGATGGTGGTGAACTATATTCATCGCCTGCAGCACCTTTCCCCGATTACTCGAGGCCTAGGCTCTTTCGGATTCGCACCTCTCCTTGAACTCCCGGTATTGATCTTCGGTGATCTGCAGGTCAATCTTTTGGATCTCCTAGAGACTGTTGCGTTCTTTATAGATCTTCTCCTTTATCCGGGTTCTCCAGCTGGCCAGGGCAGTGCTCATCTTTGTGAGGTCGGATTTGTTTACTTCATTCCCATGATAATTTGTGTTCCGATACTAAGTGGGGCACTTATATCTTGCGTGTAGCTTCTCAAAGAAGAATGTGCGCAAATGGCCATTATCTTTATGCCGGAGATTCTCTGTGTTGATCGAGATAGTGGTCGGGGTGATAGCCTCCACTTGCCCACCGTACCCTCTGACGACAAGGTCGGGAACCAAAGGAACCCCTGTTGGGCTCACTTTGTTAATTTCCTCTCTGACGGTGCCGACCGTGTTCAGGCGCCGTTCCTTCGGCTTCTTCTTAGGAGGATTGCTACCACTCGCTGTGCCCTCGCCGCCACCAGTGGTTTCATCATCCGGTGTTCCTTCGGCTTCTTCGTCCTCCACGTCTTCCTTCTCATCGTCCTCGCTCTCTGAAGGGTGGTATTCTTCATCTTCTTCTAGCCGCTGGGCCTCCTCCCAGAATGACAATTGTTTATTCGGAGGTCTGACTTCTCCTTCAGCGCTGATGCACTTAGAATAGCCAGCCTCGTCGTTGTCACACATGTTTGCACTAATAAAAAATCAAATAATGGTTAGTAATAAAGTGCCCGGAAAAATCCGGTAGGACCTTTGCTAATTTTCTTAAACTAGGAGTGCCCAATTTCTGCCGAAACAGAAGTTAATCAACATTCTGGCAATAATCGAGATTCATTTCATACAAGAACCTGCATACAGATCATACACCTCCATCATGGCTTTCCATTTCAAAACTGATATGTAGAATATGATATTCACAGCATAAAAAAAGCAATATATACACAGCTACAACAATAACAACAATGTCACTGCACAACAATAACAGCAGTATACACAGCAATAACAATAATAACAGTAGTATACACAACAATGTCCATGCACAACAGTATATTGAGCTTGAGCTTGTACAAGTTAAATTGTCCAGAAATAACATCAGTATACACAGCAATCTCGGAACCTGATGCATATTACATTAGTAATTTTTTTCTTAAGTGACTGTTTTCTTATACAAGTGCTTATAAATGAACCTGATGCAATGTCCATATCCCATCATATACAACATTAAGTGACTGTTTTCTTATGCAGGTGCTTAATAGTACTATTTTTTTATAAGACAATGGAACTGTCATATTGCCACCACATATTAGATCTGTTTACAAGAAAACACCAAATATCATGTGCTTATTTTTAAGATCTTGTATAACCAATTCTAAGTGCATCCTGAAGAAATAAATTAAGAAACCATGACAACATACTCATTTACTTGACCAATTCGATAACTTATAAAGTGGAGAAAAATCAACAGGCAAACATACATGGATGGCAAGAAAGGCCTCTTACACTTCCGCAATTGGAATTTTATGTTTGCTTAGTCCAAAATCAATCTATAAATTAACTCTCTGTAACACTATGATAAAAACAATTAGTAAGAGGTGTTGAAAGGATAGGGTATCAAAAAATAACACAAGTCTTCCACACTTGTTGTTTGTTCTTTCTTCTTATTCATCTCTCTTCTATGCCTCGATCTAAATTTGCCAAGCATCTAAATCCATGGCAGAGAAGGGGATTTGATAGATTGAACAAAATGAAATCCGCAAACAATTTGCTAGATATATGTTATGTCCTCCTTTTACTGAACCATTATTTAATCCTACTCTGAATCTGACACTATACGTTATGGCTAACAATCTTTCACTAAATCCACTACTCGGAATCTTTCACTACTCTGAATTTGCTAACAATCTGTCACTACCCTACTATGAACCCTACTCTCAACCCTAATGTGTCAACAATTTGAACCCTAAAACATAGCTAAATCTGAACCATAATGTCGTCGTTGAACCCTACTCTGAACCCTAATCAGAATGGATGCAGCAAGAGGGGAGAGAGTGAGAGAGCGGAGGGCGAATCTCACCTCTGAGACGAGGATGAAGACAGCGGGCGGACGACGGCGGGCTCCTCCACAGCCTCCTCCTCATCGAGCGACGGCGACCTCCTCCTCCATGGATCGGCAGCGACGGCGACCTCCTCCACCATGGATTGGCAGCGGCGCGGTCCTCCTCCTCCATGGTCTCCTCCTCGAGCAGCGACGGCTGGCGGGGCTTGCGAGGCGGCGGATCGACAGTGGCGGCGGCGGCTCGGGCTCGATATGGGTGGTGGGCGCGTCTGATGGGGATGAGGGACGTGCCCGTGCACGTCGATAAGGCAAAGATAGGCGTAGCGCACTCTGGCATAGTGCACTATATATATCCGTAGCACACTCCGGTCAAGTGTGATACGCCTATCTCCTCTAGCACATGTATAAAAAAACAGCCTCCGCACTCTCTGTTAGATTCACTACCCTATCCCATTGGTTCCACCCAGTACTCTATCTCAACCTATGATCACCCAGGTTCGAATCCTGGTGCCCACCATTTTTGTTTTTATTTCAAAAATACTTTTTAATGTTCCAAAAAATGCCCAAAAGTGGTAATATATGCCATAAAAGTTTTGTTTTTATTTTAGAAATACTTTTAAATGTTCCAAAAATGCCCAAAAATGATAATATATGTCATAAAAGTGGTACAAATATGATTCAAAGTATAACTAAATTAAATAATATTTTGTCCATGAATATTACAATCTTTTTAGACCATGCGTTTTATAATATTTTTTGAGCTAGCATTTTACAATCTTTTTTTCCTTCTTTGTCGCGGTTGAATAATTTCGCCCCGGCACTTTAATGTTTCTTCTTTCGAACGGGCTACCTTTTTTGGGTAGGGTTGTCCTTTTTCTTCTTGAGATGTATGTCGTTGCATCATAGTAGTCGTCATCTTCAATCTTTGGATCACTGTACTGGTCGAAGTCTTGCTCGTTGGCGAGTCCATCCATTCTGATGATGTTTCTTTTTCCTCTCCTCACGACAACACGGCTAGGCTTTGTCGGTCGGTAATAACAAACAATGGTCCACTTTGCTAGCGAGTACCCACGTTTCATTTTTCGTGGCAACGTTCGCACCGACGGCCTTGGATTTGGCAGCTTCGAGTATAACCATGGTTGTGAAATACCGGTATTGTCTTTCGATGCTCTTATCCCATATGACACGGTACATCGGTACCTTTTCTCCACAGTAGTTGACCTCCCATATCTCCTTGATCCTTCCGTAGAATCTTTCCTTCATGTTGTCATCGGTGTAGAATTTCGACATTACGCCTGGGTTCTGATAATCACACTTGTTGTCCTTTTCCTCCGTGTAGAATGTGTAGCCATTGATATCATACGCCTATTAAGTCACCAGGTTTTGCATGGGTCCTGGTGACAAGGTGAATATGATATTTCCCGTGTCAGAAGAATGCGATCATGGGGGATTATCAAGGAGCGTCTGCCTAAACCAAGGCGTGAAATCTGAGTTGTGCTCTTTGATTGTTTCTCCCTGTGTCCTCTGTATTCCACGGTCACTATACTTCTTCTCGATTAACCTTTTGTGCTTATGTACCCAAGGATTGACCAGTTCTAAATGCTATAGCGCGGAGAGGTTTGCTCGATCAAAGTCTGCACGTTAACAATCGAAGTCTGCATGCAGTACGCGATGACCCTCTCGGTGACTAGATCCGTCGAGCTTGCCAAGGTGCCTGTTGACGGGAAGACCGACTGGGTTCTCAATGTCTAGATAATTCGTGTAGAAAGATATGCACTCTTTGGCCAGAAATCCCTTGGCTATGCTTCCATCTAGACGGGTACTGTTGCGAACATATCCTTTGATGTGTTCGTTCATCCTTTCGAACGCCATCGTGCTACGGAGGAACATCGTCCCGAGTTGGATGATGTACTCCATGACATGGACCAGCAGATGCACCATAATGTCGAAGAATGCGTGCGGGACGTAGACCTCAAGCTCGCATAGTATCACCACGATCTCCTCCTGTAGCCTCCCGAGTTAATTCACTCCAATCGACTTTTGAGAGATGACGTCAAAAAACTTGTAGATCCCAAACAACGTTTCACGGACGTGCTCGTCCATTATCCCTCTTAGTGCAACCGGAAGTGTACCAACATCATTAGCACGACATAGTCATGAGACTTCATGCCACTGAACCTCTGCTTCGCCTTGTCTACGTATCTGCTTATCTTGCCCGCGTAGCCATAAGGAAATTTGACTCCTAGAAGGCACTTGAAAAACTGTTTGATGTCATCCTGGCTTAGAGTGAAGCAAGAAGGAGGGCAGTAATATTCGTTCTTCTTGACCTTTTAACCCTTCCGATGACCTTGTGTCGCCTCCTACTCATGATCATCGTCATCTTCCCGATCATTAGGATTATTGCATCCTGCGTGAAGCTCCTTCCGGATTCCCATGAATATCAGGTCTTGCCTTGCTTTTGGACCATCTTTCGTCCTATCTGGCATGTTGATTATGGTGGTGACTAGACTCTCGCACACGTTTTTCGTGATATGCATGATGTCAAGGCTATGAGGCGTGCGGAGAAACTTCCAGTATGGCAACTCCCAGAAAACAGACCTTGTTTTCCATACCTTTAGCAGCGGATTGTCTTGCTGCCTCTTTTGCTTCTTTCCAGGGTTAGGAAAATCTTTCCATTTTTTAGCAATTCTTCCACTTCTTCGGTGCTCCTTCGCTTTGGTATTCCTCGGGTCTCGGATTTGCCATCGAACAGATCTCCATGTTTTCTCCACTGATCATTCTTGCCAAGCCACCTCCGGTGCACCATGAACATGGTTTTCGAAGACCCTGGATCTTTCTCTAGTTGGAGATAGCTTGTGTTATCCATGCACCTAACACAGGTGGAGAATCCTTGGATAACCTGCCCTGAGATATACCCGCAACCTGGATACTCTTGCACCGTAGTGACCAAGGCGGATCTCATAGTGAAATAATCTTGTGCGATGGCGTCGTATATATTGGCTCCAGATTCCCATAACATGGCTAGCTCCTCTTTCAACAGCCTAAGATACAGATTGATGTTGGTACCAGGTTGTTTCGGCCCTTATATTAGCATATTTGTATGTACTTCTTCTTCATGCACAACCATGGAGGGAGGTTGTACATCCACACAAACATGGGCCAAGTGATGTGCGTGCTACTTTGGATACCGAACGGATTGAGTACACAGGTGCTCGCACCAAGCCTGATGTTCCTTGAATCTCCACCAAATTTTGGGAATTCGAGGTTCAATGCTTTCCACTGGCTAGCATCTGAAGGGTGCGTTAGCAACTCGTCCTTTTCACGGTCATCGTCATCTCCTGGCTTCTTCCTTTTCGCATGCCATGGCATGAGCTTCGCTTCCTTAGGGTCCACGAAATAGCGCTGCAGACGAGGAGTGATAGGAAAGTACCATACCACTTTTCGAGGTGCTTTCTTCCCTTTCTTATATCGACTCACGCCGCACACTGGACATGTGGTTTTATCCGCGTCCTCGCCCTGATAAATGATGCAATCGTTGATGCATACGTGGTATCTAACATGCGGTAGATCGAGAGGACAGACGATTTTCTTGCCGTCCTCGATACTAGTTGGACACGTGTTCCCCTCCGGGAGACGATCATGCCATAATGGCATCATATCATCGAAGCTTGCGTCGGTCAATTTGTGTTTTGCCTTCATCTCCATAGCCTTGAGCATTACATTCAACTGGGTATCATCGGGCCTGCATCCTTCATATAATGGAGTAACCGCGTCTATCTCAAGTTGCGCAAGCTTGGCTTTCTCTCTAGCGGCAGCCCTGGTGTTACTCGTCTGCTTGAGAAGCAGCTATTGCACATAAGGGTCATGCCCCTAGCCTAACGTTGTTCCATCATCGTCTGCTCCTCCAGCATCTAGATGATCATCATCTCGGTCTGCTTCCGCACCTTCACCATCTCCAAGAGACTCTTCATCATCATATTGCCTGCCTTCCAAATTTCACGCCACCCCATTAACTTCTCCATCGTCTTCGTCATTGCTTATCCAATGAGTGTATCGATCCATGACACCATGGCGGAGGAGGTGCACCTGTAGATGCCCGGAATCTGGGTCGATCAACCAATTGAGTTTGCATCTTCTGCATGGACATCTTATCTCCATCTTGTTATTTCGTATCATGTCGGCCGTCGCGCATTTCAAAAATCTAGCCACAGTTCCTTCGCTCATTATGTGGACCATGGTTGCCTGCATGGTGTACACGTAGAATTAGAAGTTTATTAGAACCACATGATCAATGCATGCATGCAATGGTCGATAGAAAATTTTGGCATGACCTATCCTAAAATAAGGCCCTTTGCGAAATGCCAAAGTCTTGACAAAATGGAAACGAATCAACATTTTGGAAAAACAAATGGCAACTCATTCACACACAAACACAAGAGAGAGAGAGGCCGATCCATACACATGAACACATCATCACCTCCATACACACATGAACATCGATCCTCTCCATACAGACATGAGCATCGATCCTCTCCATATACACACATGAGCATCAATCCTATCCATACACACATGAGCATCGATCCTCTCCATACACACATGAGCATCGATCCTCTACATACATATGACCATATCATCCATATACATATGAACACTTCCTTACATGGACAACTTACCGAGATGAGAGACTGATCGAGAAGATGGAAGGAGATGTGCGAGACCGAGAGGATGGCGTGCCTGAAAGGAGAGCTTCCTCTATTATGTATGTAGCATCCAAGGTAAGTTCTACATGCTAAAAATGGTGAAAGAGTGGAGAAATTGAGGTGGGAAGGAGGGGGATCACGACTAGATCTAAGGAGGAAGAAGGAGGGGAAAGTGACGTGAGCGTGTGGTAGTGGATAGTCACATGTGCAAAGTGGAGCTGCCAAAAAGTGGTCGACACATCCGTGGCGTACATTACCTAGTGGGCCATAGAACTTAACCACAACAGTGGCGCACTATGTCCACGTGCACCATAGATGTGTTTGCCCAGTTAGGCAGCAGACATGCGGTGTGTTAGGCGTAGCGCATGGGCAGCAAGTGCGCCACGGTTACCCCTCACAACCATAGCGCATGTATCACATGTGCGCTATGGGTATGTGGCATGCGGACGGCAGGCCCCTGGCCCACAAGTATCTGTGGCGCACTACCCCCATGTGTGCCACAGTTGTTCTAGTTACCAGTAGGGCACTGCCCACAGGTGCGCCACGCCTGTTTTACCCGTGGGGAACTTCAACCACGTGAGCCATGGATGTGCGGATTACCTATAGCCCTTTTCCTAGTAGTGTTCTTTGATTATATCAAGATCATACTTTAGAGAAGCTTCTGCATCTTCTTCGATATATGCTTTGACTCGAGGAGACTGGTGAATTAAATCACATCGAAGAACCGCTTCTGCACCATAGACCAAGAAGAAAGGAGTGTATCTGGTTAATCTGTTAGGAGTTGTACGTAAGCTCCATATCACAAACGGTAATTCTTCTGCCCAAGCCCCTGCGACACGATGAAGTGGTGCCTCGAGACGAGTTCGGAGTCCTTGTAAAATGAGCCCGTTAGCTCTTTCGAATTGTCCATTAGCATGTGGATGTGCGACTAATGCAATATCGAGTCGGATCCCTTGCTCCTCATAGAATTCGGCAAGTTCCCCCATGGAAAAGTTGCTCCTGTTGTCAATAATTATACTGTGTGGATATCTTAATCGGATGATCACGTCCTCGACAAAAAATTTGGCTGTGGCCCCATCACAACTTGTTTCGGGTTTAGCCTCAATCCACTTTGTGAATTTATCCACCATCACTTATAGGTGAGTAAATCCACATTTTTCCGTGCGAAACGGTCCTACCATATCAAGCCCCCAGACCGCAAATGGCCATGTAATAGGGATTATTCGCAGCTGATCAGCCAGAACGTGTGCCTGATGGGCGTACTTTTGGCATCCTTTGCACGCTTTGACCAGTTTATCGGCATCCTCCTTAGCTGTAAGACAAAAGAATCTGTGTCTAAAAGCTTTTGCCACTAAAGATTTGGCTACAGCGTGGTGACCACACTCGCCTTCGTGGATTTCTCACAATATTTCCACTCCTTCGTTCGGAGAAATACATTGCTGAAAAACCCCAGAAACACTCCGCTTATAGAGATCACCCTTTATTATTGTATAGGCTTTTGCTCGTCGGACAATATGCCGGCTTAGGACTTCGTCGTTGGGTAATTTTTCGTCTATCAGGAAATCCAAATAGGGTTTTGTCCAACTAGGAATTATGGCCAGAACTGCTATTAAAGGTGAGTTAGATTTCGTCAAATAGTCCTCATCAACTCCAGTGATGGAGAGGACCTTTAAATGCTCTAAAAAAGCGCCATTCGGGGCTTGTTTCCGCACAGAGCCTATCCTTGATAAAGCATATGCTTCCTCATTTTCTGCTCAGGGAATATGTTGAACCTCAAAACCCTCGAACAATTTCGATAATTTATCCACGACAGCTTTGTAGGCTGCCATGTCCTTGTTTGCGTTGCAGATATCGGATACTTGCTGAGAAACTAAATCTGAGTCTGCGTAACACATGAGTCTAGTTACGCCAATATTTTTGGCCATGCGTATTCCATGTAATAATGCTTCATACTTGGCAATATTATTGGTTGTCATGAAGTGTATCTGTAACACATAGAACAACTTGTCTCCTTGGGGTGACTTGAGCACCAAGCCAAGCCACGAGCCTCCTCGTGCTTTTGATCCGTCAAAATGGAGGGTCCAAAATTCCGTGTCTGGAGGACTTGTGTTTTCTGCCGTCTCTATCAAATTAGCGACAAAATCGTCAAGTATTTGGGACTTCATTGTTGTACTGGCTTGTACTAAATGTCGAAAGCCACAAGCTCTATTCCCAATTTTGCGACACGTCATGTGGCATTGCGGTTGTTGGTTACATCTCGCAGGGGAGCAGTACTCATCACTGTGATCTTGTGCTCTTGAAAGTAGTGTCGTACCCTTTTGGAGGCAAAGAACACTCCATAGGCTAGATTTTGATGGTGTGGATACCGTTGTTTAGAATCTCTCAGAACCTCACTTAGGATGTAAGTTGGACGCTACACCTTATGCTCATATCCTTCTTCCTCGCTCTCCATTGTTGTTACCTCGCTTAGGACATTGTTAGTAGCTGCAATGTAAAGTAACATAGGCTCCTGAGGCTTTGGTCCTGTGAGAACTGGTGGTTTTGAAAGTAGGTATTTCAAACTTTTTAGAGCAGCTTCGGATTCCTGGGTCTAGACAAATTTGTCGGTTTTCTTCAAGAGTTTGTATAAAGGTGCGGCTCTCTATCCGAGCCGGCTGACAAACCGACTCACTGCTGCGATGCTACCAGTGAGGCATTGCACGTCCTAAAGGCAAGTCGGCCCGGTAATGTTGAGTATAGCCTTAATTTTGTCCCAATTCACCTCTATGCCTCTTTCAGACACGATGAATCCTAACAATTTTCTGGCTAGAATTCCAAAGAAACACTTCTTCGGATTTAGCATTATGTTGAATTTCTGAAGACTAGAAAATGTTTCCTCTAAGTCGGAAATAAGTGTTTCCTTATTTCTAGACATCACTGCTATATTGTCTACATATACATGGACGTTGCGTCCGATTTGATCATTAAGGCAACGCTGTATTGTGCACTGATATGTAGCTCTGTGTTCTTTAATCCGAAAGGCATAGTTTTGTAGCAGAAGGTTCCGAAAGGTGTGACGAAAAAAGTCTTTAGCTGATCCGATTCTTTCATCGGTATTTTGTGATATCCGAAATATGCATCTAAAAAAAGAGTAATTCTGACCCTGCCGCTGAGTCGAGAACTTGATCGATTCTGGGCAGTGGGAACGGATATTTGGGACAAGCCTTGTTCAATGAAGAGTAGCCAATACACATCCTTAAATCAAGTGTCCTTTTTATCGACAAGTGCAGGATTTTCCACCCATTCAGCGTGGATGACCTCTGCGAGGAATCCGACTAATTCTAGTCGGGCTAATTCCTTAGCTATTGATTTGTGCTTTTCATAACCAAGACTTCATAAGGACTGTTTGATGGGTTTAGCGTCAGATTACACATTAAGAGAGTGCTCTGAAAGTTCCCTAGGTACTCCGGTCATGTCAGAAGGCTGCCATGCGAAGATGTCACTATTAGCTTTCAGGAACTCGACGAGCGCGCTTTCCTATGCGCGGTCTAAACCTACCCCTACGTTCATCGTCTTGGGGGAATCTTATTCCTTCAGCGACGTCTTCTTCTTCTCTTCCGACGTCTTTAACTGCATGCTTGGCTTCTGCACCTCATTTTTTATAGCGGGCATCTCGGACGGATCGATGGTCTTCTTGATCTCCTGGTACTCCTAGGCGTGCAGCACCGCTTCAGCAAAGGCAGCAGATTGTTCGTTGCATTCTCACGTCTTCTTCGGATTTCCCTGGATGAAGATGACTCCCTTTGGACCCAGAAGTTTTATCATGTTGTAAATGTAATAGGGACGCTCCAGTAAGCCGGACGTCCGAAGATGGCATGGTAAGCACTTTTGAACGGTACCACCTCAAAAGAGAGTGGCTCGGTCCGATCATTGTCTCGGGTTCCAAATGTCATGTCCAGTGTGATCTCACCCAGAGAATCCGCCTGTCTCCCTGGTACAATGCCATGAAAACATACACTACTATAACTCAACTGGCTCTCGTGGATCTTCATGTAGTGCAGCGTTTCAATGTAGAGAGTTTTAGAGAACTCTTAGCCATCAATAAGAGGATTGACGACCAGAGGATACATTCCCCGACGATGTGTTTTCCTCGGGTGATCTGAACGGTCAAAGGTGATGGTTACATCCGACCAATCCAGGAATTGGGGGAAAGCCGGAACCGTGGAATTGAGCTCACGGAGAACCTCCTTCTTCACCTTAGTCGGCTGAGTCCCAAGGAAGAAGACGTATGTGTCTTTCTTTGTGGGATAATCCTTCTTTCCATCCGACTTGGGTTTTGCGTCATCCGCTTCTTCCATGTCGGAATCTTCCTTCAGCTCCTTGCCTTTCTCAAAAAATTTATTTCCTTTTCTTCGCTTGGACCTCTAGCCAGCGGATTTATCTTTTTGATGTCACCATTGAAATGACAATCGTCATTTGTGTGGGTAGATCGTTTGTTACTATCCAGGTGGTGGACACAGGGATTGTTGGCGATGACAGCCCAAATATAGGTTATGCCAGGTTGCTGATCTCCTCTGCCATGGATTTGGGAAGTTCAGCGACCTCTTCCCCGGCCTCCTTCGTGCCCTCCTCGTCCTCTGGATCCGAATGTTGTATTAACTGCTGCGTTGTCCGGAGCCGGTTTATTTTCTGAGGTGTTCTTGCACTTCTGAGTTTGTTGTTTCTGCTGCTTGGCTACATTTGGGTTGGCCAGAATATTCAACAGTCCTTATAAATCATCATCGGCGTCGACATATTTGCTCGCCATTTCAATCATATCTCCCAAATCTATGACGTGGTCACGCTTCAGCCTATGACGCAAAATTCCGACTGGGAGTCCTGCAATGAAAGCTTCAAACGCAGTTTGCTCATTTACTCCCTCGCAAGAGTTTTTTCGTATTGATCCAGCATCCGAGGTATCCCGGCAGGTTTCTCTAGGTCTTTGAGTGCAACGCTATAGGTCTATGGTGTGTAGGGCCTCCTGGATGTTCCCTCGAAGTTTCAAAAGAACGCACTTTGCATATCATACCATTTATGAATTGAAATCTCTAGCAGTTCATTGATCCATGATCGAGTTGTCTTCCTCAGCATAAGAAGGAGGTATCGGACTTCGACCAGGTTGTTTCCTCCTTTGGCGATGAAAAAAGCCTGGAAAAAATCTTGAAGCCATGTATCTGGCCGAGCTGCGCCATCATTGGGTTAGATGTGTTTATCAATATCAAAATCAACCGAAAACATGGTTCGACAGATGCGTGGGCCAAAGGATTTGGGTCCCACATACTCATCTTCTTCTTTGTACCGCTGCGCCTCAATGTTTGACTCAATTTGATGGTGAGCATCATTTGGCGAGAGAGATCTGCGCCTTGGAGGCTCGTGGCTTCTGAGCGGCGGAGTCGGATTTGTGAATCTTCTCTCACCATTGCCGTCTCCGCCCCTGCGGCTTCCATGGCTGCGATGAGATCCCTCATGGTAGCTGTCTGGAGGCAATGGTGGCCCTGGTGGATTGTTTCCGGCTGGATTACACGGTGGTGGTGGAGCCTCATTATGCTGACTCTGAGGTTGGTTTGTTCGGGCTTCGTCCCTACTTGATTCAGGACGATCCGGGTCATCTTTTCTTCCGGCGTTACCAGCCGGTCGGCTTGGAGGTGGCATTCTTAGCCGATCCTGCTCTCACTGGTGACACACTTCCGGATCTTCTCTATGGCGGTTGTTCTGCCGGTGATGGCCCTGATGAGGGACCATTTCCCTGATGGCATCTTCGGACGAAGCCGAAATAACTCTCGACCAGTCACGTCCAGGCCGGCGATGATGACTGTTTGATCCGGTCCTTGAATTTTCTTCTTCTCCCCGGGGACGATGGCGCTGATCCGTATCCTTGCGGGGTCTTTCGTCAGCGCTTTGGTCGGCGCCAGTGTGGAAAAATTCCGACTTTGAGGTCTATTGTTTCAATCCTTTGTCCAGCAACGCAATGCATTGCCGGACCTGCTCAGGAGACGGATTGTTGGTGAGGATAGCCCGAGCAGCCGCGGTGTTTTCCAATGGCGTGTTGTAGAATCTAATCTTCTCTCCTGATTTTCCGTCAAATAAATTATGTGGATATTCGGGTTCCTATTATCAAGAATAGGATCTCCCTTTGTGTTGTTTGGTAGTCGCTTGAAATCTGACTAGTATTTGGCAGGTTCACTGTCTAGCTGTTGTTTGAGCTCGACGATGCGCGCGGCTTCCTCGATTAAAAACAAAGGGTTCTTTTCCAGGTCCTTAGCCCTTTTCTCCAGCGCATCCAGAGTGAGATCCGAAGCAGTTGGGATTGGTATCGTGAGAGCATCTCCCTAAATATCACATGAACCTTTGGTGACGACGTATCCATCCATAGGAGGTTCGATCGGTGTGGGATTAATCGGATCTCCATCCTCATTGCCCATCTCGATCTCTTCATCAACTTTTTCTTTGTTGGTTTCCTTGATGTCCGGCTCTGTCGGTGTCAGATTTTTGTTGTTCTTCTTCTTATTGGACTGCCCAGTATCCCTGACGTGCGTACCGGTGGCAAAGACGCCTTTTGGTCCGGTACCGGGAGATAAACTTCCGTCGATACTTTTTGTAGTAGTCGGCTTCTGGACCTCGGACGACTCTCTAGTGTCCATGTCATCTTGCAAGTTGTAATCTTTGTCCATGCTACCATATGGACTCGAAGGGGTCTCCGGCTCACCTTGCACTGGTTTGGAGGAGTATTCTTCTTTGTATGCCTCCATCTTCTTCTCGAAGTCTCGAAGTTCCTGTGACGTTAATGACTCCTGAGCGGAACCAGGTAAGTTGGTGTTTTCTTTGATTGCATCGAGAATTGAATCATTTCCGGCTCCAGCATCGACAGAGTCGGATCCAGAGGTCACGTGGTATATGAAGCAGTGCTTCTTCTTGTTCATGTTCTGAAGTTAGCGGCACAACTGGGTTTCCACGTCTGCCATCTAAAAGCTTTCCTTGATATCGGCGGTTGCTTCGTAATCGATGTAGGGGCGTTTCGTCATCTGTTTTATCCTGTGCCTCAATAGTGTTTTCTGCTCCGACATCGATAGGACCGGATCCAAAGAGGATATACTCCTCGTATGTGTACCCGATCTCAACGGGGAGATTAGATCCGTATTTTTATTCCACCACTTCTTCCACTACAGGAGAGGGATGGGTGGGTTCATGTTTTTCAGGGGTCTGAAATTCTTCCGCCTCTGTAGACAGAACAGATCCAGATTTTTCTTCCACCATGGTCATCACCTCAAGGGTGGGTTGGGCGGGTTCAGCGAAACCGAGGTAGATATCGATCTCGCCGATGGACATGATCGTGTAGGTTGTCATGGGCTTGCTAGCCGAAATCCAAGTCTCGTCGAGAAGAACAAGAGGGACATCACTGGCATAGACCACGCGACCTATAACGATTGTTTCGCTGATTCCTGCACACGCAGACTTTTCCTGGAATGAAGCTCCAAAAGTCACCTACCCCACAGTGGGCGCCAACTGTCGTTGTATTGTCGACAAGTACGCCATAGGGGGTCCTGACGACGTTGAGAAGATGGGGTGTGAGATGTCGGATGTTCCATGAACGGTGAGCACAAGTTTACCCAGGCTCATATCCGACCGTGGTGATCGGATCCTACTCCTGCTAGCAACCTAGTAATATATCGGCGAAAGCCGGATCTTACAATGGATTACAAGAAAGGTTCGCCTATGCGAGTAGGATGTGGTTTATCTATGATCTGGTGCCCTAAGGGCTCCCATAGTGCCGGTTTATATAGTCACCGGGACCTAGGGTTACAGGAGAGACCTATCCGGCTACATTACAGAGTCGGTAACTAGATACAGCTTGGACTACAAGTAATACTACAAGCCTAAGTCGGTAACTCTTCTGGGCCTTGTCATAACAGGAAGTGGCTCCTCCTCTTTCTCTCACTGGGCCGCCCATGAAGCAAAGCTCTAACCCATTGGTGGGCCACCCTGGTCATTGAGTCCTGTGGGTATACCCAGAAATATATCCCCTACAGACAAGACACTACTAGAAATGTTTCCTTCCGCAACGACTGTGCCTGTCGGTCGTTGTAGAAGTCTTCCGCGACAAAAATCTCGGCTCGGCCGTCGCTGATGAAAAACGTTTTTTTGGTTTCGCGCCCCTCTACGATGAAGAAACCGCTAAAAGCATGGACGAAGATCGACAAGCGCGTGGAAGAAGTAAGATTTCCACTTCCTCGCGAGATGTTGACTTTCCAAAGTATTTTTTGCGTGTGGGTCCCAGACGTCAGTGACTCTAGTGGTCCAAACTTTTTGGTCGCGCCTCTCTTATTTGAACTCGATAACATTATTAGATGCCTCTTCCATTTAGTCAGGCTGCTAGGTCCCACATGTCTACCTCTCATTAGAGGAATCGTGTGTATGATGGAATTTATTTCCTTGGCTTGTGCCTTCCTGATTTGAACTCAATAACGTTGCTCGATTGTCGTTAATCATGATGCTGGGTCCCACATGTCAGCCTCTTAGAAGAATCGTGTGTATGATGGAATTTTTTCCTTTGATCCCGCTACCATGTTCCGAAATTGATAGCGCTTCTACATGCATCTACAGTTTAATCACGAAGTTGAGCCCCACATGCCATCCTCTCATTAGACGAAACATGTGCATGATGGATTTTTTCCTTGGCTTGTGCCTCCCTAATTTGAACTCAATAACGTTGCTCGATCTATCTGTCGTTAATCATGCTGATGTGTCCCACATGTTAGCCTCTCATTAGAAGAATCATGTGTATGATGGAATTTTTTCCTTCGCTCCCGCTACCCTGTTCTAAACTTGATAGCCCTGCTAGATGCATCTACCATTTAATCACGCAGCTCTGCCCCACATGTCATCATCTCATTAGAAGGAACGTGTGAATGATGAATTTTTTTCCCTCGGTCGCGCATCCGTGTTAACTTGATATTGTTGCTTGCTGCATCAGCCGTTTATTCAGGCTGGTGGGTCCCATATGTCAGCCTCACATTAGAAGAATTGTGTGTATTATGTAATTTTTTCTTCTCTAGCGCTACCATACCATGTTTCGAATTACATAGCGTTTCTCGATGAATCTGCCATTTGGTCATGCTGCTTGGTCCCATATGTCAGCCTCTTATTAAAAGAAACGTGTGCATGCTGGACTTTTTTCTTCACTCGTGTCTCCGTGTTTCGAACTTGGCAACGTTGCACGATGCATCAGCCGTTAATACAGGCTGGTAGGTCCCCCATGTCAGCCTCTCATTAGAAGAAAAGTGTGCATGCTAGACGTTTTTCTCGCTCGCTCCTCCCTGTTTCAATATTGGCAACGTTACTGGATGCATCAGTCGTTTATACAGGCTGGTGGGTCCCACATGTCAGCCTCTCATTAGAAGAAACCTGTGCATGCTGGACTTTTTTTCTCGCTCGCGCCTCCCTATTTCGAACTTGGCAACGTTGCTTGATGCCTTCACTATGTAAGCTCTTGCTGCTGGGTCCCACATGTCCGCATCCTCTGTACAGGAAACGTGTATATGTTGAACATTTTTTCGGTCGCCTCTGCTGGTTTGACGTTGGTAACGTTGCTCAATGCGGCAGCCGTGTACGTTCTTGCTGCTGGGGACCATGTGTTAGCCTCTGTAGACAAGAAACATGTATATATTTTTCTTCTTTTCGATCGTGACTGTTGTACGAGTACTTTTTAAACCCGCTCGTTAAAATTGATATCTTGTATAGTAAGATTGATGGGCACTAGCTATAGGAAAGTGGGTCGTCCATGTCAGCCTCTCAGTACAGAAATATTGCTACAGATAAAATAGTAATCTACATAGCAACATTATAACCGTAGGATTCGAACTTCAAACTCGAGACTTCAGCACAGATAAACTGCATTCCTTGCCACTACACAAATAAATGTGATGCTTTTTTAAAATGTCTCCTTAAAAATTTGCATGTCCATGTGCTACGCGTGATTGTTGGCAGCTCAATTAAACAATGTTATACATAATCTACTGGGTAGTAGCTTCTACATAAAATACATGGATAGGCAGAGTTTTTTGGGGGGTGGGGCGACAGTTCTCAAAAAGGCCGAATTGAAGAAAACTGGGTCAGGTAGGCATTGATGGGTTATTTTCCATGGGCTATATTCCATGGCTTTTTACCTAATATATCGCCCAACTTTCTTTGATACAATGGAGCATTTGCCTGTTGATGTACCTGACGAGGAAGTACTTAGAGTTATAGTACAGTATAGATCACTACAAGAAATGTGTTAGCTTGTGACGTTTTGGTAGTGATCATCTACAAAATCGTCTTAGATTTATGAAGATTCCGCTCAAGCTGCTTGGGAGGGTCAAAGCCTTAGTAAACTATGACGATTTTGCTCAAAAATGTCGTAATTCCTTTAAATGAAATCGTCATAAAAGCTAGGGAGATCTAAATATATAGGATAGCAACATGGACCATTGGATCCAAACAAGATGGACGGACAGGATGCTGATATGCGGGAACTTTGACATGGATCGATGACATGGCACTACCCATCGCGCACAGGCACCAAATATTTTCACATCGCGCGCGTGCCAACCGAACCAAAACCGCCACATCCCCACCCTCCCAACAAACATCTCCCCAACCCTAAAACTTTCGCCGCCGCTCCAGACGCAAGATCCGCGCCGCTGCTCTAGCCATGAGATCCACCCTCCCCTCCCCTCTCCCCGGCTTGAGCCCAGCTCGGCCTCCCGCCGACCATCTCCTCTCGATCTCGTGGAGCACCGCGCCCATCTCCTCTCGACAGCCTCGCCCCTTCTCCTCCCAGCGGCGGCTGCGCATTTCCCCGTCCCTTCACAGCCGCCATGATCCCCTCCGCCCAGCCCATAGGCTCATCGTTGGGTCGGCCATCTTCCAGTGGGTGACACTCTAACCCTCCCCTCCCTCACTACTAGGAAAATGGCCTTTAGTGGTGCACCATGAAACATCATCTGTGGCGCAGCGCACTGCCTAGTGCGCCACAGAAGTTTAGAGACAGGCGTGGCGCACAAGCCAGTGCGCCACAGAAGTTTGGGCAGGTGCGCCACGCGTATGAAACGATAACCATGGCGCACTAGGTGCTGTGCGCCACGGATGTAAATTTCAAAATTCAAAAAAAGCAGCAGATCTGGATCTCGTCGTCAGTGCGGCCGCGCGTCGGTGCAGGTCGCCATCGCCGTCAGTGCGGTCGCGCGTCGGTGTCATCGTCGGAACTGCAAGGAGGAGGAAGAGGAGAATGGGAGGAAGAGGAGGAGAAGAAGAAGATGAGGCAGAGGAGGAGAAGAAGAGGAGGAGGAGGAGAAGAGGAGGGAGAGGAGGAGAATAAGAAGAGGAGGCAGAGGAGGAAGAGGAGGAGAAGAACAGGAGGCAGAGGAGGAGAAGGAGGCCGCCGTTGCACCGCCGTCGCGAGGAGGAGGAGAAGGAGGCCGCCGTTGCACCGCCGTCGCCCGTTGTCACTGCGAGGAGGAGGAGAAGGAGGTCGACGTCGTGCCATCACTGCAAGAAGAGGAGAAGGGGAAGGAGGAGAAGGGAGAAGGAAGAAGGAAGAAGGAAGAAGGAGAAGGGAAAGGGAAAGGAAGAGGAAGAGGGAAAAGGGGAAGGGAAAAGTGGAAAGGGAAAGGGAGAGGAAGATGGAAAAGGGGAAAGGGAGGAGGAGGGCGGGGTGGGGATTCAAATTTGAATCCCGCCCAAGCTTATCCGTGGCGCACTAGGTGTAGGTGCGCTACGGATAAGTCGCCCTGTATTTTTTTTTCTGCAGGAAAAAACGGTTTTTTGACCGTAACTTTTTACTCTTTTCGAATTTTGAAAATCTAAAAAATCGCTAAACGACCGTAGGTGGTTGCGAGCGGATGCGAAATCTCGTTCTCGTCATTTTGGTATATTATACGATTTTTTTCGATATCGTATGCAAAAGTTACGGCCTTTTTACCGTGGCATAACTTTTTTTTGCAAATAAAGTCGAAACTCATTTTTGTTAATTTTACTAGAAGCTATATCACATTACCTACCTAAATATGAAAGGATTTAATTTTTTGAAGTGTTTATCATTTTCTTTTATTTTTTGCAAACCCTAAAAAGGCGATCCACGGGGGGGGGGGGGGGGGGGGGGCGGGGGTGGGGGTGGAGTTGGTGCATGCCACTACATCTGTGGCGCACATGCCATAGTGCGCCACAGAGAGTACAAACTTCTGTGGCGCACTATGCCATGTGCGCCACAGATGCTTGCGGATGGTTCACATCAGAGAGGGGCGTGCGCTTAGGCGTAGCGCACCCCCCCATGTGCGCCACAGATGACACTAACAACCGTGGCGCACATGACTATAGTGCACTACAGATGTTGGGCATGCGGCCAACAGGGCCCTGGCCCACACACATCTGTGGCGCACTACAGTCATGTGCGCCACGGTTGTTCTAGTTACTAGTAGGGCACTGCCCACAGGTGAGTCACGCCTGTTTTAGCCGTGGGGCACTTCAACCATGTGAGCCACGGATGTGCTAATTACCTATAGCTGTTTTCCTAGTAGTGACCGTCGCCGCCATGTCCCTCCTCTCCTTTTCTCCCTCACGTCAGGTCCTTCCCATGTCTAGGGTTTCAGGCGGCAATGTCAATGGGGGCAGGCAGAGTTGTGGCATCGAGAACCCCAGACGGGTCGGCAACGACGAGCTTCATGTTGATCCTGCTGCGGTACATACTGGTGACAAGGTGCTCGGTGATAGGGAGGAGGCCCGCGAGAGCGTCTACACGAAGGTATACTCCCCCACTTCCTTCAATCACGAGTCGTGTGACCCCTCCTCTCTCTTTCCATCCATCCCTCTCTCTCTAGCATTCTCTAACAATCCCCTTTTGGCTGTCTCTCTCTCTCTTCAGGCTCCCCTAGATGCGACCGTGAGCAACGCCACGCCCGACGACTATTGATCTGGCTGTTCGCGTTCATCTCCCTCCAAGGCCGCGCCTGACGCCCCGAGATCTGCGGCCCAGCTGAGATGAGACCGATGCTAGCGATGTAGCTGGCCGGCGGTCAAGACAGCAACGACGAGGCGACCATGTATCATCGACCGATGATTTATGTCCCATAGTAGGTCAGTTAGAGTCCGGTTTAGCGATTCTGCATTAATCAAAGTCAAGAAAAGGTAGCATCAATACCACATTTCTGTCATGACTTAGATGCTTACGAGCAGAAGCATGTGTTCTTTTATGCACCATGAAACTCATTGTATAATTTCAAAGTAGAAGAATGTGTACTGCTAATGAATGTTACTCATGTCAAAGTAGCTCTTATTATTGCAGTACTCTTATTTGATTTTTTTCTTATATTGACTAGAGTGCTAGACCATCTAGATACTGCAATCATCTAAGTTTTATGATATTTGCTTCACAAATAAACTACTTAAGATCCTTTGCAACAATGAACCTACACTTCATCTCAATCAGGGTGGAAGCGAGGGCACACTACACCGCAGGATTAGCTGAAATTATTGTCACTCTTAATTTTCTATGCTATACGGTTTTATTACAAGTTGTTGAACACTAAAATGCAACTTTCTTATATATTCAATATAAACTGTTCTTAGTGGATTTGTAGATTTGGAGAAAAACATTCGCATTGGCCAAGTAATGATTCGTGGTCTTTTTCTAGACATACGTGGCTTTAGTGCAACACTATATTTTCATACAGATCTGATATAGCTTTGATAAATTTGGCAGGAGCTTGTTTTTACTACTGGGATACAATGTTTGCTCTATTTACCTGGTCGACCTCGCGGGGTGTGATGGACTAAATCAAGTATGCACGGATCCTCCCCTTTTATTTTGATCTGAACCTATTTTGTTCCCAAGAGAGGTTATGCTAGATTATTAGATAGACTTTGCTAGACCTGTAGGAGTCCTAGGGTTCCTGTAGGGTCCTAGGGTTCTTATAGGTTCACAGTTTTTTATAGGAGTACCTACTGATTTGTACTCAATTTAATTCCCTATATGAGATGTGTGCCTCACATTAGCTGTTTGTCGCATAAAAACTATATATATCCTTGGGCATCTCTTCTATTTGCACATTATTAATATGCTTGAAAATATAATTGATGCTTGCAGATGCTTATTGAAAAATATATTTGACTATTTCTGTTTTACTCCAAAGCTTGAAAAAATATAGTACTGATAAGATCCATGTAGCATCATGTTATGTGACATAGTTGCAAGGAACCTAATAAGATCCATGTAGCAGAGTATTGTGTCTGAACTTTTTACAGATGTATCTACATATTTTCATTTTTACTTGCAAGCAACCTGCTAGATGGAGCTAAGGCCCTTCTTTGTTCTTGATGTAATCTCTCTCATCATTACTGCTATGGAACTTGTTCATTACTTGCATCTTCGATGTATCAAATCATAAATATATGTTTGGTCAGTCAATGCAATGACCTGCTCTATTGGATTGCAGTACTGGACATGTCATGCTTTACATTTTCCCTATCAGTTTACCATTGTAGCTGCATTAGTTTATTTTCCTTTGCTATTCATGACATTTCCATCAGTATAGCCATGAAATTCTTGTCGCATTTTGTTTGTGTGCAGTGTAATGTGTTTCTTATTCTACTTCTGCTTAGATATATTTAATGCATCATTCCTATGTGCATACAAGGCTTGTGATAAATAACCGGTTAGGTGCTAAATCATCACACCGGTGTGTGGTCTTGCAGCTTTTTTTAGCTGATGCCAAGCGCTTCTTTTTTGCGCTTCCATACTTGAGTGCCAATTTTCGTATTCTTGATGTACTATTGTTTACTGGTTGCTATTTCCCTAGCCATATCTTTTGACATTGTGAGACTAAGAGTACTGATATTTTCCATTTCCATATGTCTGAGATAGAACTGTGTGATGTACTGCTGTTTGCTATTTCCATATGTTTGATATAGAACAATGCATGATGTCCTACTATTTTCTATTTGCCTATCTCCTGACTCGTGTGAGAACTAAGTCAAAACAGACCCTAAACTGACTTGTGTAATTTACGTAGGCAAAATCATGTCTAGAACAGACTTAATGTTATTCTTATTGCTTCAGAATCTTGTCGTTGAACTGTTAGTAATAATTATCATAGCGAATAACTAGAGTTACAAAGTTGTACATCTGAAGTGAAGATATAGATTCTCATGAGATCTTCCTAGCACCTGTGAATATCTTGGGATTGTGAGTGCATAATCATGTAGCCAATTTCTAAAATACGCAACTGTAGGCTTATTTTGTTCTGCTGGATATTCATTGGAAATTGTACTCTTGCTTAAATGGCTTCGATAGTTGGATCAGAGCTAATTCTCTTACAGATTTGCCATACTTACTTTGAATGACGACACTAGTATTTTCTTCTGATTTAGGATTCTAAGTACTGCTCATTGCTAGAATGGCTTAACCACATGTATAATATTTTTTTATTTCTATGATCAATTTGGTGCTCCAGGCCCTTGAATACTTATTTTGATTACTGAGCTTTTCTAACTTTGCTATATGCATACTTTATTTATCTCATGTGTACTTCTCGACCACATCCTCTTTGGCTAGGTCTTCCTCAAAAGACGCCGATGGACAAGTACCTGCTATGACCATCGTCAACCATGATACGGATCATATCTTCAACTATATCCCCATCCACCGCATCTCAGGTATCTACTTGACTTGTCGAATGGATATGGGCATGTTGATTTATGGCCTTAGTCTTGAGTAGTTCGTTTAGTAAGAGAAACAAATTTGCACTTGTTGGATAAATGTATGTACATATGGGCAACAGATCTTGTGCATTTGTTTATATTTACCTGGGTACCAGAAAATTTTCTCAGCTTATCATCCATAAATATACAATTAAGGTTTTCAAAGACTTTGTCATTCATACTTCTGATGACATGTTGAAATCCAACATCATAGAGAGCTACATCCCTCTATATTACTATGTGGTGCTGAATGTAGCTCCAGGTTATTATTTTTGTGAAATAGTACTGTAAAATGATTCTTGCACTTGATTTTGATTTGAATGGAAACTTTGGATACGAGTTTGTAGCAAATCTATGTCTCTTTATATAATTTACATTCTAACGATTCTTGCACTTGATGACCTCCTTTTCTCATCCTAGGCTGGCAACATTTGAATGGGAGTCTCCCTTTTGATGCATGTATCAAGAGCTTCAGGATGAAGATCTCAGAAAACCGTTGTAGCATGCTCCAACAAAGTTTTGTAGCTTGTTGAGCTGGTTATTCTGATATTTTGTTCTATGTGGTAGCCAAATACCTGATTTGTACTATACATGATTGTAATGTATCTTAGAAAATATTGCTTTCTTTCCAACTGATAGACACGATTGTAATGTATTCCTGGGTTATGTCTCATTGTAATATACTGTATGTGATTTTGGCTGTGCGTACTGAAATATTGAATATTTAATGTCTATACTTTGTAAATGAACCAAATGTTAGTTGGGCTCTAAAAAGGCCATGGCCCAAAACATATTGGACCGAAGCAGTGAACAATCTTTCACAAAAATTGTTGAAATAAGAATGAATTGGGAGCTAAAAAGGCCTTTGCCCATGAAATAAAAAAGGCCAAAATATTGGGCTTGACCCAAGCAGAAAAGAATAAATTAATGGACTGAATTTTGGGCTTGGCCCATGTAAACTATTGAATGGACCAGGCTGATTGTGTGCCACGTAGGCTTAGCCACGTAGGATCTGACTTGGCGAGGCCAGTTTGCCCATGATGATATCAGATCGTCATAATGGTTATGACGATCCAATATCGTCATAGACGGTTATGACGATTTTGCTAAAATCGTCGTTATAGTTCATTTGCGACGCCCAGCTTTCGACGATCTCAAAATCGTCATAGAATCGTCATAAACGGACTATTGTGACGATTTTGTGACGAAAATAGAGGGTCATATATAGCCATATTCCTTGTAGTGGATGTATGTACCCTATAGTACATCCACTTTGCATTTCCAAGGAGTGGGGAGATATCCGTATACCGTTTTCTAAGTGAGTGTTATGCAAAGACATCTTCATATATAATATAAGCTATACCAAAATTAGATATATTCAGATGTCTGACTTGGCTATATTTTGTAGGTTATTCATAGAAATAAAAGTACCAGAAAATTTCGTTCTACCAATAAAAAGGCCGGATGGACTAATAAGGTACAAGGATCATGTAAGATGCTTAAATTGCACTGTGAATTGTCTATGAATTCTCCATATGGGATATCCTCTTGCCTATTTTGTAAAACTAGATTTGGGAGTTTGAATTTCTGGCCCTTATCTGTGGTCCAGATGATAGGAGTATAACAATAGCTTTAGCAAGCAATTCCAATGGTGTCTGCCATACCGCTGATGTACCTTCTGTGGATGATGCAGTTGGAGGTTGTCTTGATGAACATGCACTGGATTGTGTTTAGACTCGAAATCCTGCACTTGACATTGTTGTCCCACAACAAAGAAGGTTGTGGATCTGGTATACCACCTTCTCTAGAACAAGACGCTGGAGTTGATGATTTCCTATGGCAATCCCTACCATTATATGACTTGAATGAGTAGTTATCGTAATGTGATTGAATTGCATGCCCCTCTCTATCAATGAAAATGGCAAATCTTTTGCCTTATTTCAAAAACATAATAGCATGTCTCCTTGTGTTAGTGGATACAAAGAAGATACGATTTTCTGTTCAAGTCATGTGAACAAATATGTTTGTATGTAGAATCATAAAAGCCGGTTGGGTAACAAACAAATTCAGCATGAAGTTGCCAGATCAGTAACACAAGCATAATGTCATCACAAGAAAAGAATAGAACCATCTTTTTACTGTTCTTGTGAAAAGGAGATGAGTCAGGAACCATGCCTGGAAGTGGCAGAGGCCAATTCCCGTGCAGCTCATCTAGCATTGCTTTATCATCGATAATATTTAAGGATACATATATGATTATATACTTGGAGTAGTTCCAGTTCCACACTACAGTTCAACAACCAAAATCTTAAGGTATCTCAATAATATAGGTTCCATAGAAAAGCATACAAATCATAAGAAATATAGGTCCACATCATTGTTCACCACCTTCAGGTGCAATAGTGTCTGCAGATTGTAAACCCAAATCACCACCTCCTTCAGGTGGCACGATGATTTGGAAGCAGGATTAGCAGAACCAACAGCAGCACCAACAGCAGCGCCAGCATCAGTAACATGAGTCTCCACAATAGGTGAACTATCCAGCACCACAATGTCCGCTGTAGGCTGTTCACTACCAACTCCATCCACACCAGTCTTAGCCGATAGTAAAACCAATCCACCACCTCCATCGGCTGCCACGATGATGGCAGGTGCAGGCTCATCAGTACCAGCTGCAGCTGCATCAGTACCAGGTAAACAAGGTGGCATCTAAGGTGTAGCAATCTAACATCAATTTTCAACTCTATCATCAGGAAACTGAGAGTCTTCTTCAACTTTGTGCTTATGGAGTTACAAGATAAACAAAGATTATAACCAAATCATATGCGAGGGACGCAAGAACATATGTCATTCTATTGATTTACCTTGCCATCCGGTATAGCAGAATTCATAGAATTGGAACCAATTTCATCAAAAATCCTCTTTTTTGCTCCATCCCCTATCTCCTTCTGCAGTAAGTTGTAATATTGATAACAAATTACATGATGTTGATTGTCAAATATATGCAACTGTAGAAAAGTTTGCGATATCGAACTACCAACTTTGAATGGATCCCAACTATTCTTAGTTATGGGATCTAGCCCAAAAACCAAGCTTTCATGCAATCCTAGTCTACAAAAAAGGATGCATACCCGACATAAGAACTACTCTATATATCACAATGCTATGCAATCGACAATAAAAATTTAACCGCATCATCAAATCTATCATGTAAGTTCAAAGTGAATCTGATACACTCATTTCACATAAGCTAAAACATCTAACATTATGAAATGGAGGGAATAGGTACGAGTGTTCTAGTAGTATTTAACAAACCTCCATTGCCTTCACAAGATAGGGATGACGGATGCGTCGCCACCCTATAGAAGGTTGCCGCGTTGATCTCACCACCACCTGTAGAGGACGGAGCCGGGGAGTTGGTCGGTAGCAATATGGAGAGAGAGGCCAGAGCGTGGTAGTCGATGGAAGAAGGGATTGTTGTATGTGCATGGGGGAGGCCGGTGACGGAGTTAAAGCCAGTTTGTCTCAAAAGGAACGCTCGCTGCCACGTGCACCGACATGTGCAAAACTCCCTTCATCTCTCTATTCTACGGAAGCTAGTATCAATACTACTCCAGCTAGCTTCATTGAGTATTTAGCTAGACTGGCACACCGTCGTATAGTACTTCCTTGTCAAATCACTGGCGATACCATAACGAGCGACATGTTTTTACTGGTAAACCTTTTTTTGCGATTCTACTAGTAAACTTGGAAACTTCGTGTTCCACCGCATGTAGTTTCCGAGCGTAGTACCAACACGTCCAACTTACCTACAATATCTTGTTGCGGGACTTAAACTCCGGTGAAAAAGGAAAAAAAATTACGGAACTGCTAGGAGTATACAACTAGTAGTATAACATTCTGGAAGAAAATATGTAGTACTAGTAGAGTACAATTGTACTCCTAAATAAGGTTCTTTTATGATCTTGGTGAAACATAAATACTAGAGAAACTACCAAGTTTACAAAAGGGGTTTGGTCATATGGAGAATTTTACAAGCTGGACCGGATGCGAAACTAAATGTTGAATAGTACTTACATCATCTAAACTAGCCAAAATAAAGAGTTAAACAAAAGGCCGATACCAAATGAGCTATCCTTGAAACATCTCGTTCCACTCCAGGGCGTTTGAGAAGCTTGGGATGAACCAAAATGGTGTCTCTGACCATATCCAACAAATGGTTTGTGTGGAAACTGAAGGAAATATGCCCTGGAGGCAATCATAGAGATGATTATATTTCTTATGTATCCATGAGTTATTGTAATGTTCCTTGGATATCCATATCAGACAACTTGTATTGATTGGCAATTATGTGAATTGTTTGTGAAACTCTTTACTTGTATGGTTATCTAATAGTTTTCCCTAGTCGGAGTTCATGTGAGGACACATGTGAATATTACACTAGCACATCGATTGGTTGATGACTATGTTTCGCAAGTCATAGACATGGAGATGTCAAACCAATAATGTGGATACATGTTATGAACATGGGGTTGAACTGACCCAACTTGAGACTAACAATTAGACTTGCAGCTCTCTCTACGCATTGTGTACGTTTTGTCCTTATACCTGAGATTGTCGCATGTACTTGAGACGTGGATCGACCTATTTTGGGGCTATCAGACGCTGCTCCATAACTGGGTAGTTATAAAGGTAGCCTTCGGGTTTGTCCTGAAGCATGCTACAAGGCATGGTCAATCAAGATGGGATTTGCCCATCTCTACTTGAGAGAGATATCTCTGGGCCCCTCGAGTGATCGGATCCAGAAATGCATGGCCGTGCTACATATGGTTAAGAGTTAACCTAGTAAAGGGATTCCGAATCATAGTATCGAGAAAGCGAGGTCAGCTTGGAGCTAGACCAAATATCGTGATGGTTTGTCCGATATGATCTTTGTATGCGTTTAGGAGTTGGCATATCTTGCTAGAGGACTCTACCAACTATTGACAGAATAAGTGTATTTGTGTCATGTCTATACGTATATGAACCTATAGGGTCATACACTTAAGGGGCTGGAAGCCTAATGAGGATTAGATCCGAATTAGACCACGCTTAGGCTACTAAAGAGCTGCTAATGTAGAAACCCACTAGGGACGCCTATATAAGATAGGGTAGGGCGTGCTGACCAGAGTAAGACCATTCCACCCAGCCGCCACTCCTCACGCCTGTGTTACACGCGTGGACCTAGCAGTCCGGCATCTGACGCTTCCACCCCACACGTGTGGATACTTCGGAGGTGCTGCATCTGTGGAACTTGGACAAGCCGCGAAAGGGGAGCTTCTCGTGGGACGAGGACAAGCAGGAGACGTAGAACATCTGCACTGCCTCGACGCGCTTCATCAAGTTCCGCAACTGCGCATCTAGTGGTCATCCCGTGATTTATGACAACAGTAATCCTGGTTTACTCGGTAGAAAATTTTGATTTGCGCTAGTGTAGCCTACCCATATTCCTTCAGAAACGAACAAATGTGTCACCATTCAGACTAAAGCGGAAAAAAAATTCAGGACGTGTCTTCTAGTCGTAGCCAATTGCTTGGAGTGAGGTGTAAATACAATTCCTTCTCGTCAGATGTCCTGCCGGATCATTTGCACCTCCAAGGTCAGTAACCCTTTTCCATGGGTTAGCTACATGTAACTCGGTTGTGTCCATCGAGAACACCATGCACTCAAACCCATAAGGATAGGTGCGAATGGTGCGACCATAGTGAACACTAGTATCATCAGAAATTGTATTGTCTAGGACACCATATGTATAGACCAGAAGAATTCTTGAACCATGGGGATATTTCGCTAACCATCACATACCAGGATCATCCTCCTCATCGTCATCAGCAAGCCCATATGTCATGTAAAAAACATCATGTGGCGATTGGATAAGCAAAGGACCTTCAAAGGTAAAGAAAATGTAACATGGAAATAATACTGATATTGATCTGACATTATAGAAGTTGATATACTATTTTCAAAAATCTTGATTATAGTTAGGATGTTTGATTGCGTAAATAAATATGCCAACCTAGGGAGATGCTATGGAAATTCTCCTTTGTCGAAATGGGGATATGCCAACCTAGACATCGTTTGATTTATAGGATCAACTGAAATAGGAAAAAATCCTATAGGATCTTGCAATGTATAGTTCATCGCGAAAAAATCAAAGGTTCACTCTACAAGATTTTGGCGTGTTGTATATCAAAGGAGAACCAACAATAATTATTTCTTAGAGGTTTAATATCTTACCTTATCTTATGTTACCACTCAAATGACCATCATAGGAAAATTTTCCATAGGATTGAAAAAATTGCACTTAACATTAGCCTTTGTGGCATTTGTTGCACAAAACACAAAAACAAAGTCGTTTTTGCACATAGCATAGTTTGTGGCTTAATTTTGTGCACCTACCCCAAATGAACAACCTAGCCTTGTTAACTAGCTGGTTGTGCGTGCTATTTTGCTTGCAACACAACATTCAAAACATAAATATTTAAAAAAAAATATTACCAAAAAATCTATTTTGACACACACACCAAAACATATATTACCAATAAATCAATATATTACCATAATAAATATTTACTACTATTTGTATATCTATTAAAACATACAAATGCATATACATGCGTAGTATGTATGAACAAATTTGCATCAAAATATATTTTCACATGGCACATAAAAAAAGTTGAAATAAAATGAGGCCTTTTTGCCTTTTTAGATACACGATTTTGTGATTTTTATGTAGCCTATGATGCAATGTATTATGTACCAAAACTATGCAAATAATTAAGTCACAAAATATGCTAGCTACAAATTTTTTTCTTACTTCTATGTTTTGTGCAACAAATACCACTAGGAATGATGTTAACTGCAATTTTCTCCGTCATATAAGATGTTATCAAGGCTAAGATGTTAACTTAGGCTGGATGCAAATAATTAATCAACAAAATGTGCTAGCTGCAAAACATGGTTTATTTTCGTATTTTGTGCAACAAACGCCAATAAGGGTGGTGGTAGCTGTAATTTTCTCCATAGGATTTAGGAATAATATCGGAATCTCGTGTAAATACTACAAGTAGACAGCATCTTATCCGTGGGATGTACTATGAGCAAAGCAATACTATCAGCAAAAATCAATCATATGTATCAAACTACTTATATGTAAGAAAATTTCCCAAAGATTGCATTCCTTTGAAATTCCTAGGGAATTCCTTCGAATCAAAGAGGCTAAAATTCCTACTAACCAATGAATGTTCAGAAAAATAAGCTTACATCGATTCAGGTATAATATCTGAATCTCGCATACGTACTACAAGTAGATATCATATTTTCTATGGGATGTACTAGGAGCAAAGCAACAACGATATGAATCAAACTACTTGTATGTAAAAAAACTTTCCAAAATATTGCATTCCTCTAAAATTCCTAGGGAATTCGTTCGAATCAAAGAGGTTAAAATTCCTATGAAATTCCTACTAACTAATGATTATTCAGAAAAAATAGCTTACATCGATTCAGGAAAAAAGCTAATAAAATATGTAGGGAGGTGAATTTACCAAGTTTCAGAGGCTTCCATGCATAAACACTGCCGTTCTTGGATAATAGCATCACAGTATCTGAAGTAGCTCTGGAACTCGTTCACACAAACTGACCATCCATTACAACCATTCCCCTTAAGGACAACAATCTTGAATTAAAAGATGGTGAAAAGAGAGAAATCCTTGTATCCCACAGCAGCTGTCGGAACTTGGAAAATGACTATCTTCTGTAGTTCAGTACGTCGACCTTCATCAACATTATACTGCAATGTAAGTGCATAACCTTCGGTCGCTTCAAACCCCGACACTTGCGAAAGAACAATACTGCACTGAGTGTACATGTTGACAAGGTCCCACATGAAATCGGTCCCATCCATGACGATCCAATCTCCATTATCGCCTGCTCGCTTCTCATCAAAACCATTTGGCATCACAGCATCGGAGGAGAACCTGTCTATTGGCGTCAGCTTGCACGGGATGGTTGCCACTTTTATGTAGTTTTGGATTCCCACGGTCTCACTGTCGGGTGAGAATGAAGAACACATGGGAGGCCAACCAGCTGAGAAGCAGGCATAGTTGCACTCTCTTTTGCTGAGTGAAGAATATGTTTGGATGTACCGATGAGGATGGCGGCGGTGGTGTCGTCGCAATGGTTGATGAGTACTTGAAGGGGGCCTTTGATGAACACCTTCTAAAACAGATCGGGATCTTTACTGACCTTGATCAATCTCACCATGGAAGGAGGGTCTGGATGGTTTTTTGGGGGGTTTTGTGGGTGGGTGGGAGTGAGGGGAGGAGAGGGAAGATCGTTTGTGGGAGCTGGCAGCCGAGGTGAGATGGAGAAGACAAAGGCTGATGGTGCACAAACCTCAGGATCTTTACTGACCTTGCTCGATCCCACTACAGGAGGTGGAGTGGGGAGTGGGACTCCAATTGAGGCTAGTTGCACAAACCTCCAACAAATAGAGTTGTAGTTTCAAGGAGCTCCAACTAGGTTTCCTCTCTCAGAAAAAAGGAACTCCACCTTTTGGAGAAGGAAGGTGCAATGTGACGAGAGTATCTACTAGAGTAGTACTAATTTCTAGTACTAGCTGTAGGGCCTCATTATAGATCGTTATTAGTGGAGTGTAGTACTACTGATGTAGTAGGCAAAGTAGTATCAGTCTTTGCAGGTGCCTCAAAGGAAAGAAAATAAAGCTCTGCAGGTAATAAATGACCATGGAAATTTCCTAGATAGACAATCTTTTGCTTGTTCATTTTGATCTAGGTGATAGCCAGGGGCTAGAGCGGTACTAGCTATTTCGTGTCTTGAGCCATCGAGCTAGAGTATAAATTTTGATATCTCAATGCTCGTGGCATGCAACTTGACCAAACAGACTTACTGCACTACTTTACTTTGCGTCCAAAACTATGGAGTAGTAGTATACTAGTACTACTAGTACAGTAATGTGACACAGAGAGTTCCACCTTCATTCATCTTGTACCACAAAAGCAGAAATTGTGCCGGTAGTACTATACTAGTAGTAGTCGAGTCTAGGTTTCCTTACAGGACAAAAAAACTAGTACGATGAGAAAAAAAATCTATCTATTTATGTACTCCTATTGTATTTGCATACTCAGGAACGGGACGAGCGTGTGCTGGGCGTTCATCCTAACGGACTGTCTACTCCACTAGTGTGCCTCCGCACGTAGCTTAGTCCATTTTATTACTAGTACGGACTATTGCAAGGATAATACTGCGAAGCTGTTTTTCCAAACCTCCTCAAATCCCAATAATATCCATATATGGTACTCCCTCTATCCCAAATTTGCTAGATTCAAGTCTAAGAAACCATATGTGCTCCACCGTTAGCACATGTAAGGGGTCCTTCTGCCATTTGATTACCTTAGACATATGTCTAGTACTAGACTAAAGTCTAAGAAAAATTTAGCTAGACTCACCCTCTCTAGTGTTTAGAAATAGGTCTAATAACAAAAAGGTTCTCTTATACATAGCTTTTTTCTAACACTTTACACGCTCAACTCCACCATTTAGACAGTTTCTAAACAAGATGATTCATGGGACCCACTAAACTGATGACGCTAGCTTCTGCATAGGAGTTTCATAGCTTGGTCATACACTTCCAAGTGGGCTCATTATTTTCTTTTTCCTTAGGACATCCGTAATGTGTAAAAAAGAACACCATAAGTCATATAGTAGTACATTATGGAGAAAACAATGTTACCTCAAGCTTGTGGGTTTCCCATAGAGAATAGAAAAGTCATTTAACCTTTCACGGAGCAATACGACAAGCTATGTGGATCCTACCTTGTGGAAAATGGTGACCTTATACATTATGGTAATTTCCATAAATCGGGTGGGTCCTACATTACGTATGCCCTTAAACACACGTGCCTTGTACTCACGTCTCCATCGCGCTAGACTCGATCTTTTGTGAAATTAATTTAACTCTTGTAGTCAGATAGGACACATGATCCACTATATGTGTGAAAACTCCCATGGTCAACAATGCTTACTACCCCATGATGCACCCATCTAGTGTGGAAACTCTATCATGTCGTAAACTATGATGTCGATCGATATGGCCTTGACGACCCTTGGTCATTCGGGTTGAAACCCAAAGATGTGCATACATGTTAGGACAATACTGCGAAGCTGTTTTTTCAAAAACTTGTCAAATCCCATGGCTACGACTAAAACCCTAAACAACTCCTAAAACCTAAACCCTCAACCCATAAAACCTAAACCCTTAACCCCTAAATAAGAAAACCCTAAACCCTAAATCACTCAACCCATAATTAAACCCTAACCAAGTAGGTATCATGCACTTATAGATCCAAATTTGGAATACTTTCATAATTAGATTGCGGTAATGCCATTCTGTTCGACAAATATAAGCATAAATATTGAACATTATTAAAAATTCCCTAAACCATAAACCCCTAAACGACCCTGCCTAAGTAGGTATATAATCCACTTATAGATCAACATTTCAGATATAGGTTCATTAAATTACGCTAATGCCATTCTGTTCGATGAATCTAAGCATAAAGCTTGAACATTATTGAAAATGCCCTAAAACCTAAATCTTAAACCCAATAACCCTAAACCCTGACCAAGCAGGTATCATGCACTTATAGATCCAACATTGAGATACTTTCATTAAATTGTGCTAACACCATTCTAATTCACGAAAGCTCGAACATTATTGAAAATTCCCTAAACCCTAACCTCCTAAAGCCTAAATCCTAAGCCCTATACCCTAAAAACCATCAACCCCTAACCCTAAGCTCAGACATATTATTGAAAAGTTCCTAAACCCTAAACACTAAACTACCCGTAAAAAACCAAAACCTTGAACCCCTCAACCAATAATTAAAACCTAACCAAATAGGTGGCATGCACTTATAGATCTAGATTTGAGATATCATTAAATTACAGTAACGCCATTCTGTTCCACAAATATAAGCATAATGCTTGAACATTATTGAAAATTCCATAAACCCTAAACCCCTAAATGCCCCTGACTAAGCGCATATATCATCCACTTATAAATCGATATTTGAGATATAATTTCATTAAATTATGCTAACGCCATTCCATTCCACGAATCTAAGCACAAAGCTTGAACATTATTGAAAATTCCCTAAAACCTAAACCTGAAATGATATAACCCTAAACCTTGAGATACTTTCATTAAATTGCACTAACTCTAGTCTAATTCATGAAAGCTCGAACATTATTGAAAATTCCCTAAACCCTAACGCCCTAAAGACTAAACCCTAAGCCCTATACCCCTAAACACCCTAAACCCTCAACCCCTAACCCTAAGCTCGGACATATTATTAAAAATTCCTAAACCCTAAACCCTAAACTATCCCAAAAAAACCAAAACCCTAAACCATCAATACTAAAAACCTAAACCCTTGACCCATAAACAACCCTAAACAAGAAGGTATCATGCACTTATAGATCAAAATTTGAGATACATTCATTAATAAATTGTTGCTAAGTCCTTCTATTCCATGAATATATGCATAAGGCTCGAACTTTATTGAAAATTCCCGAAACCCTAAGACCCTAAATAGCTAAACCCTCAACACTAAAACCTGAATCACTAAACCCCTAAACCCTAAAACCCGAAACACTAAACCTCTAAACCTTGACCAAGAAGCTGTCATGCACACTTAAAGATCAAATTTTCAGATATTTTTATTAATTCTAGTAAAACCATTCTATTCGATGAATATAGGCATAAAGCTTGAACATTATTGAAAAACAACTATCATGCACTTGTAGATCAAATTTGAGATACGTACATTAAATTGGGAAACGCCATTATATTCGACGAATATAAGCATAAAGCTTCAACATTATTGAAATTCCCTAAACCCTAATACACAACCCCTAAACCCTAAAACCCTAAATACTAAAACCCTAAACCCTAAATACTAAAACCCTAAACTAGAAAACTACTAAAACTTATACCATAAACCCATAAATACTAAATCCCTAAACCCTCAACCCACATACACCGGAACGAAGCATGTATCATTCACTTATAGATCAAAATTTGAGATAATTTCAATAAATTATGGTAACGCCATTCTATTCCATGATTAAAAGCATAAAGCATCTTCAACATTGTTGAAAATTCCCGAAACCATAAAACCCTAAACCCTAAAGCCCTAAACCCTAACCAAACAAGTATCATGCACTTGTAGATCAAATTTCATATACGTACATTAAATTGGGCAACGCCATTATATTCGACGAATAAAGCATAAAGCTTGAACATTATTGAAAATTCCATAAACCCTAAACCCTAATAAATAACCCCTAAATCTCGAACCCTAAACCCCTAAATACTAAAACCCTAAACCCTTCAACCCATAATTAAACCCTAACCAAGCAGGGTATCATGCGCTTATATATCCAAATTTTGGATACTCCCATTAAATTGGGTAACACCATTATGTTCCACGATTACACATATGCATAAATCTTGAATAGTATTGAAAATTCCCTAAACCCCTAAACGACCCTGACCAGGCAGGGGTATCATCCACTTGTAGTGGTATGATATTGTAAGAGATAGGAAAAGATAAATATAAGATAAGAAGTACTACTGTGAATGTCCGATCTTTTGAATAACCTTCCCTCGTGATGTTCGGGAAGAAAGTGAGAATTTTGAAATCGGAAAAGTTTGAAGTTTTTTGCCGCCAAGGACCAAAGTGGTTTCCTTACTAAGTACTCCTCCTACTCCACACCAACGCGTCTGCCAAACACGCTAGAGAACTAGAGCCGCCCTCTCAAAAAACAAAGAAAATAATCATAGCCGTCGTACTAAGGCACACGTGAGCAGCGCCACGCTGTGGATGAGGGAGAGTTCAGCCAGGCCGGTGCGCGAGGAGAGAGGGGTGAGCAGAGATGAGAGGCAACAAAGGAGAGAGAAAACACACAATTTTTTGTGTGAATAGGTCCTTTACTACTAGTAGAGTGTACACTTTAAAGGCGGCAGGAGTACCTCGTGTCAGTAACCCATCATAATAAACTTTGCTCTGACATCAAACCGCCTTCAACTCCTCTTCTCTATTTGCTGCTGCCCTCTTCCCCTGCCTACATTTTATTCTCTCGGCGCATGGACAGAGGTGAGCATATGTCCAAGAAAAAAATATTACTAAGATCCACCATTTACACAGTGTATGAACGAGATGATTCATGGGACCCACTAAACTGGTGATGCTAACTTCTACATAGGAGTTTTATAGCTTGGTTATAAACTGCCAAGTGGGCCCATTATTTTATTTTTCCTTACGGCATCGACAATGTGTAAAAAAAATCACATTGTAAGGCATATAGTGGTACATTGTGGAGAAAATAAAATTACCTCAAGCTTTTGGGTAAGCTACGCGGGTCCTACCATGTGGAAAATTCTGACCTTATACATTATGGTAATTTCCATAAGTCGAGTGGGTCCTACGTTACGGATTCCCTTAGACATGCATGCCTTGTAGTCCCGTCTCCATCACGCTAGACTCATTTTTTTGCGAAATTCATTTAACTACTGTAGTTAGATAGGACGCTTGATCCACTATATGTGTGAAAACTCCCACGGTCAACAATGCTTTCTACCCCACGATGCATCCATCTAGTGTGGGAACTCTATAGTGTCATAAACTATGCTGTCGATCGATATGGTATTGACGACCCTTGCTCGTTCAGGTTGAAACCCAATAATGTCCATACATGGTACGACAATACTGCGAAGCTATTTTTTCCAAAACTCGTCAAATCCCACGGCTGCCACTAAAACCCTAACCCTAAAAAACCGCTAGAACCCAAACCTTCAACCCCTAAGTACTAATACCCTAAACCCTAAACACCTCAACCCATAAAATCCTAACCAAGTAGGTATCATGCAATCATAGATACAAATTTGAGATACTTTCATTAAATTGTGGTAATGCCATTCTGTTCCACAAATATAAGCATAAAGCTTGAACATTATTGAAAATTCTCTAAACCCTAAAATACCCTGACTAAGCAGGTATATCATCCATTTATAGATCAACATTTAAGATATACTTTCATTAAATTACACTAACGCCATTTTGGTCCACGTATCTAAGCATAACTCTTGAACATTATTGAAAATGCCCAAAATCCTAAACCTTAAACCCAATAACCCCAAGAGGCTTGATTCCATAGACCCGCGCGCTCTAGAAATTTGTAAAGTTCATAGGGGCAGAATTGTCCATGTGCGTTTTCAGAGGAGGGCGCGCGAGGGTAGCTCCCGAAGCCCAAGTCCAGACCCTTATTCCCACGTATTCGCATACGTACTATTGATTGCCGCGATGTCAACCATTGCCATGTCGTCACGCCATTAGATTTGACCATTCATTGCCACGTTGTCAACCATTTCCACGTCGCCACGACATTATTAGGTTTCATCACAAAAAGTATTGCCTCCGCCATTTCCCCAGACACCGCTCTAAACCCTAAATTTTCAATCATCCTGCCTAGATCCGGCGGCGACGTGCGCCGGCGAAGGTTACGGATTGGTGACGTGAATCTGGCGGCCATCCTTCTAATCGTGTAACCACGAGCCTGCCCGGATCCGGGGGCGACGTGGCCATCCATGTCGTCGGCCAAGATCTAATCCTTAACCTGCGAACCTGCCCGGCTCCGGTGGCGACGTGTCCATCCACGCCCACAATAACCGTTCCAATCCTACATCTCCAGATCAAAGGCTAGCCAGATCTTCTCATCCTTAGGCCGCATCAACCAGTTCCGTGTCCCATCTCGCCACCGGCGACCGGAAGATGTGAGTGGCTGCCTCTCTAACCCACATTCTTTTCATCACCTTTAGAATAGCAGCTTAGGGTTCATCTTTGCATCTACGAGTCCTCCACATATACATGACTGACTAGATTATCGTTTTTGTTTTTTTTTTGCTTGAAGAGATGGAGGACTCTATTACAACTGGGAGTGACAATTAGAGCATCCCCATGCACAATGGTGATTTAAGTTCGGATGATAGAGATATGTCTTTCTTTGATAATGAGCTTACTGAGAACGACCTATTTGAAGAAAATGAATCCGAGGATGATAAGGTCAAGTGCAGTTTCTTTTTAATTTTTACGCACACCTAGAGCATGAAAATTTATACACATACTTTCTAAATTGTGCAGATGGACATCAGTTGTGGAAACAATGAGCGCCATCGGAAAGAATCGATCTCGGAAAGCATTAGTGATGTATGTCTAGTGCTACATTATTTTTATAAGAATTGAATAGCCATGTTATATGACTTTGTGATACAATGTTGTAGGTTGTACTATTCTCTCAGAGTGACCATGATTATTTTGGGAATTCGGACTTAGAAACCTGGGATGAAGAGGCGATAGAGGAATCACAAGAACCTGAAGGATCAAAATCTGAATTCAAGAGTGATGTAAGTTGCTTATTGTTGTATGACAATGCATATATAGGATCAACCATATGACCACCACTTATATTTCTTTGCGTTTAATTATGTAGGTTACAGACAGACAGCATGAGCACAGACAACATCTAGTGATGTCAGAGAAGGTTTTTCAGCATGCTCATGATAAGCGTGGTAGACATCGGATTGTAAAGGAGATGACCTTCACTACCGAAGGGGCAGCATTAACTTACTACAACGCATATGCAAGAGAACGTGGTTTCAGCATAAGGAAACAGAAGGTGAGGCGAGATCCTAGTGGAGATATTATATACAGCAGTTTCTCTGTTCCAGGGAAGGGGGACGTGAGGATAAGTATGTGCACATGGAGAACCGCAAGAAGAGGCCACGAGCTCTATCTCGCTGCGACTGTCGAGCCTATCTCAGCGTGTCGTATAACAAATCCAAGGGGAATTGGAAAGTTCTGCAATTTAAGGACGATCACAACCATCTGCTAGCTAGACCCGATGAAGTCTCGTTTCTTCGGTCCCATCGGAAGATCAAGTCTTATCAGAGAGCTGAAATCATGTCACTGGCCGCAACTGGATGCGGAAGTTCGAGATTATGAAAACCTTTATCAGCAAAAGTGGAAGGTGGAGCAAGGTTGGGTTCGTCTCGAAGGATCTTTAGAACATGTGTTCCCGGGAGAAGAGGAAGCTCATTGCATCAGGTGACGCTAAGACAACCATCCACATTATGCAGAACAGGCAGGACTGTGATCTTGAATTCTTTTTCGATTACCATCTAGATGAAGAAGGAAATTTGAAAACCATGTTTTGGTGTGACTCTCAGTCACGTCGGGACTATGAGGATTTTGGTGATGTGCTGGTACTCGACAGTATGTACAAAATGAATCAGTATGGAATGTCGTTCATTCCTTTCGCGGGGTTGAACCATCACCGCAGAACTACCGTTTTCGCATGCGCAATCGTCTCCAATGAGAAAACAGAAACATATATATGGCTGCTTGAAACATTTTTGAAAGCTATATGTCAAAAGAAGACAAAAGGGGTTATCACTAATGCAGACGGTTCAATGATGAAAGCCATTGGCATTGTCTTAAAGGATGTGTGGCACCATATATGTACGTGGCACATTGAAAAGAATATGAAAAAACACCTCAATCAAGATCCTCTGAATGAATTCAGGTCATTAATATACTACAGCACCTTAGAAGAGATCTTTGAGCAGAGATGGAGCGCCTATATTAAGAAATGGCAGACGAAGGCAACCAAAGAGTGGTTGAGTAGAATGTATAAGAAGAAGAGATGGTGGGCTGCTGCGTATCTAGCCAATGGCTTTTTTCTCGGAATGAAAAGCAATCAGAGGAGCAAGAGTTTGAACTCATTCCTACACCTTCACCTTGACTCTAAAATGACACTAGTGGATTTGATCGTGCACTACGACAATGCCATTAACTGTATCCGTCAGGAAGATGCGCGATAGGACTATGAGGACTCACAGACATTACCTTTGCGGTTAGTAAATACAAAGATATTGAGTTGGCTGCTGAGAAAGTATTCACTGCAGCAAACTTCTATATCTTGCACTCGGAGCGGAAAAGAATTGATGGACTCAAGATTGTTGAATGTGTGCATACCAGTGATAATAAGAACACTCTGGTATGGGCAGATAAAGCTACTAGGCAGTTTGACGTGACCTACATGCCTGACAGTGAGGAAACTATTGGCTTACCTGCGACCTGAAAAAATACCAACTTGTTGTGTCCTTCGGCGCTTCTCAAAGAACGGAAGATTTGGATTGTCTGCGAAGCACGAGAGCGATATGTTCAGATATGGATGGTGAAGTGCAACCGAGAGGACAATTTTTTTCGACATGAATGTATGATCTCAAGAAGTTATCGCAGTGGTATGCCATCATGAACAGTCTAGTCATGAATACAAGGAATGCATGGATTGAATAATGCAAATGACAAAAGGGATCAACAATATTCAAACTAGCTACTTCGATGCAGATGCACAGAGAAGCAAGGGAAAAGCACCTCAAGTTGGTGATCCACTAAAAGTTAAATCCAAAGGCGCGCCTAAGAAAAAAAACGAGTTGGAGCTGATGGTGCTAATCCACGCATGAGTAAAAATGGCAGACCACTATCATACGATGAACAAAAAAAGAAGATGAAGAAGGGGCACCACCTGTGCAGCGCATGCAATACTGCTGGTCATAACAGACGAAACGCTAAATTATGCGAACTACATACGGAGTAAGTCATTCCTTGAGTACAACTAAAAAGCATTATCAAAATTTTAATTGAAATTGTCAATAGCTAATTGTGTCTTACTGTTATGCATGCAGGTATGTGGAGGTAGCAGAAAACTAGACGTTGCCCTTAATTCATAAACTTTGCTCATACCAAAGACAGAGTGCACCACACACACAACACACATAACTTTGCTCATACTACTACAAGTTGGTCAGTTGTTTCTAGACAACTTAGATTGTTTAATTTTAGATCCCATGCAATGTTGTTGTGGGTCCATAATTTCCACAAGCATCATGGCTCGGTCAAATTTAGGCCAAAAATCAAGGCGTCTGCGGTGACCCAGCATACCACTGGATGTGTAGTACACTATAGTCGTTGACATGACATCCACAAAACACCGTTCCGTAAATATCACATCCCTCAGAGTGGTACAACATAAAAATTTCGGGTCCATATTACAAACATACACACATATTATTATTACAATACCAGAAGTTCAAACTTCAAACGATTCAACTTACAAACCAAAATATAAAGTGTTTCAGCGGAAGTTGAAAGTAACAACTCCAACTAAGAGTTGAGCTTAACAGCTTATTATATAAGGTTCATGTTGCTTGGCTTCATTAGTTACTAATAACTAGGGGAACTAAGCTGACTCGTTGCCATCTACTGTCGTGGGAATGACCACGGCAGATGCTGCAATCGGCAGCGAGTAGTAGAACATAGGGCAAGGGCGGCCAGCCATCTGCTGTGCGAGATGAGGGCAGAGACACAGGGTTTTACCCAGGTTTGGCCCCCCGGAGGGTAAAGACCTACTCCTTCTAGATTGTATTATGATGGAGGTACAATGGGGCGAGCTTGACGACTAAGCGGCGAGTCGCTTGGGTGGATGATGGAACGTATCCTCTACACGCCCTGTAGGGAGGTTTATATAGACTCACCCTCCCCTAGGGTTTACATATCTCAACCGAATCAGTTAAGGTTTCGGCACTCGTTTAACCTAATCCGACTGGGCCTATCTACTCTCCTGGGCCTTCAGCTTCCAGTCGCTTGGATCCACGCCAGGCCTTGATCCAGTCGCCGTCCTGCAGGCCCACTCGCCAGTTCCTGGTCCAATCGGAAACGTCCTGCTGGGTATACCCCGGTAGGCATATCCCCATCATCTACTCCATAGAGGATCTCGTAGTCCACTTCTTCAACACCTCCTGATAGGTCAGGATCTTCGTAGAAGACATCTTCTTGGCATTCTGCTGAATACATTGGAGTATCTTCAGGATCCTCAGAGTCTAAGTGGGGGATCAAAGGAAAAGGTGAGTAACAGCGTTACCCATCAAGTTTATTATATGCAAGGTGGGAAGTTTGATGCTCTGTAACATCCCAAAAATCATGATTTCAAAGCTTGCATATCATTCATGCATTCATAATCATTTTAGGAACATTTTCAAATGTGATTTCAAAAACAGAGGCATTTGAATGTCTATTATTTTATGTGAGCAAGTCAATGGCCTTAATGCTACCCTCTAATTGGAGAAAGATTTGTTTTGACTAGAAAAGAACTGATCATTTGATTTATTAATATTTTCCAAAGTTTGAACAAAGATTTTCAAACAAAATATGAAATTAAAAACATTCTTAAGACTTTATTAAAAAGAGATAAAGGCTTTGTTTATTTTTAAATTCCAATGATCCAAAGTATTTTGGGTGAGAAACTTTGTTCTGTAGCCAATTGTGTACAAGTTTCACCTTACAGAAATCCAGGAGATGTTTGAATTCAAACCATTTTAAAATCATTTGAAAAGGATTCCTAGAAAATCAAACAGAAATAGAAAAAGATAAAAGAAATAGAAATGGGTTGGCGCCAACATTTCATCCCAACAACAAAACCAGCCCACCCGGTCCAGTCCCCCTCTACCCCCTCTCTCACCCGCGCGGAACGTAGCCGCAGTCACTGACGCTGGGCCCTCTCCACGTCAGCGTCGTCTTCCCTGAATCCTCGCGCGCAGATGCCGCTCCGCCGTTACCTCTCTGCGGTGACGCCGCGATTAAACCCAGCGTAACTTCCATTGATTGGCCGCGTGATTGTCGCCCATGCTTTGTCTAAAAAACCCCCTCTCCACCCCGCACTTTTCCCCTCACTCCACTCGCTCGCTCCGCCACCAGACCGCCCCTATTTCGCATTACACCGTCGCAGACAGAGCTAGCTCTGGCGTGATATTCCGGTAAGTCCCGTGTTCGCGCCCACTCCTCGTTCACTCTGGGATGATCCCCTAATCCTTGCGCACCTCCTGATACCCTTTGTTCATCTGCTTGTGATCCAGAGCGTCGACTTCGATGAGCACCGTAGGCATCCAACGCCGTATCCAACTCCGGCGAGAGATTTAGTTAAAACCCGACCGCCTCGTGCCTTCTCCTTGACTCTATTAGGTTTGCCTGAGCGTTGTGCACGCTGATACCCTCAGGTTCGCCTGAGCGTTGTGCACACGCTGATACCCTCGGTTTATGCTAGGGTGTCCAGGAATGTTGCCTTCGTCACCGTCCGAGCAAACCCGACGCTGTCTTCAACTCCGAGGAGCCCCAGCAGCCTCTGCAGCACGCCCCCGCCCACGCCAGCGACACCTTGAGCATCGTCGTGTTCCCGCGAGTCTGGTAAGCCACTGCTCAACCCTTAGCCCATTCTGGAATCACCGGAGCATCACCGGCAGAAGCGCCGCCGCCTCCAGCATCCATTGGCGCCGCCAGTCTTTGGTCGTTTGCGCTGTAGCCATTAGATCTAGATCTGATGCTCAGGATTAGATCACTTAAGTGAACCGGTACGCGTAGATCTGGCCGTGCGCTGCCACTTCAATCCAACGGCTCACATTGATCGATCCAGGCGAAGCGGTATCAACCAAACATACAGCGCCGCGCGGCCTGTGTTTTGATTTAAAATCTGGAATTAGATCTATTAGTTGTTCAAACTTGCAAAATTCATAACTTTTGATCCACATGTTCAAATTTTGTAAATTTTTTATCATTGGAATCAGGAGAAAGAATTATATCCAATTATGCACTTTGTTTAATAAATTTCATATGTAAAATGGTTTGTTTATGCAGAGACATTTATAAGTTTATTTTGTATATAAAAATTGTATGGAAAATGTTCTAAGGGACAAATTAATTTTATTTAGTGTATAATTGTTTTGATTATGATTCAGTAATGTTCCACTTGTCTTGTTTGATTTAGAAAATCATCACATGGCATTTGCATGCATTCATATATTTTTGCTTGTTTATTTTGATATGTGAATTTGGTGCTATCATTTTATGTGTAGACTTTGGTGCTAGTGGTGATTGTGATTGTGAGGATTGTTGCTACTCCCCCAACTACCAATGCAAGTGGTGCTTCATATTTTTTCCCAATATTTTTACTATGCATTAGAAATATTTTGTATAGGGCTTGGATGAATATTTTGCTAAGTATCTATATGCTATGCTTGGGAATTCCTAGTAGTTGTAGAATTGTTAGAATTTTCTCTAAGTTAAGATACTTGCTATTGACATGCTTAGCCTAGCTAGTAGTAACCAAGGGTGGAATATATACATTCTATGGAAAAATTGCTAAGTCTTTGACTTATGTTTTTGCTTAATAAAACAACTAAGTGAATGAAACACCTAGGTGGAATGGTAATTGCTTGGTGGTTTTGGTTGAGTGGTTACACAAGGCCCATTTCTATGGTTTACCTTGTGTATCTCACTTGTGGATTTCCACCCAGGAACAAGGGGATTTGAGATGCCAAATTTTAAGAAGCTTCTAGTGCAGCCACATGGCATTATGGGCTCTGCTTGGATCATATAGGTTGCAATAACTTAGCCAAATGGACAGTTGGTGGTAGGGGATTGATAGGTTTGGAGCGCGTCCATTTTGGTCTAAGGGAAGGCTTCTGAAAGGTCCTGTCTTGGTGAAACCAGGTCTTGTGGGGAAAGTGCACCACCTCTGCAGATGGAAGAAACTAAGTACTTAGTCGTGTCCCCGGTAATGGACAACTTGAGCATCAAGACATGGAAGCTATCAACAATCTCCTTATCCCAATTTCCTAAGTTAAAACTTGTGGTTGAACAAGGGTGGAGGTTCACCAATTTCTATTGGTGGTTCCTTGGGAAAGTTTTTGTTTGGCAAAAACTTAGTCTTTTCAACTGATAGGTAAAACCTATTTTGAGCAAAGCAAGCCTAAGCTACACTTAGCGAAATTCATGTAGTAACTAGATGCTAATATTCTACTAACGTATCACTTGCCAATACTATTCCAATGTATTGAACCACTGTGGTTGTAACTTGTGATGTTGCAGGTTACTCTGATGATGGTTAGGGGTTATGAGTGTACACTCAACATGCTTGCCTGTGGCACATGAAGATGAAGACTTCTATTTTTATATTGTTAAGTTAAACTCTTGTACTAGCCTATGGCTATGGAGTTGTAAAAGACTATGTTATCTCTGGAATGACGATGTAATAATGACCTTTGTTTCTGTGTACTTCATCTTAAACTTTGGATGCTAGCAATTGGTCCAGGGACTAGCATTGCAATCACATGGATCTTTACCTTTATAAAGGTGGGATCTTAAAGTTGGTATCAGAGCACTGTGTTTCCTATAGGATTATGACCCTAGGATTGGTTTAGAAACCACTAAGGAAAAATTTTCAACAATTTCCACACTTGTCTTTTCTTCTCGTAAACTTTTCTACTCTTCTTTATCATCTCTATTTGTAGATGAACTCCATCAACGAAGCCATGAGGAAGGGACCACTCATGACCATGACCTTGGAGTGTGAGACAGAATTCCCCAAGGCCCTCAAGAACCTCATGGTTACCATGGGGATACATGGTGCAACTGTGTACAAAGGATTCCCCGTGATGGATGAAGGAGTAGAGTACTGGTGGGTGCAACTTCACTTGTACAAAAACAAGGAAGACAACCACAAGGAGTCAGGATTCTGCATGGTCACCAACTCAGAAATACACACAACATTCTTTGATTGTGCAAGAAATGCATCTTGGAATGCCATCAAGGAGCTTGGTGATAGACTCAAGTGTAGAATGCTTAACACCCAAAATGACCTTAGGGAAGAAAAGAAGCATACCCAAGATTTAGAGGCTACCAACCAACATTTAAGAGAATACATCATGGACCTAGCAATGGAGTCATGTGATCAGGATCGACAGATTGCCTCTAGGGATGCCCTGTTAGCCAACTTGGCAAGTGATATGGGATTGTAATGTACTTCGTTAGTTGGACCACCACACTTATCATTTTATTTCCAAAAATTTATCTAAGTTATGTTGAACCTTTGATGCTTGTAATGGATTTGTGTATGCCATGACTTGTGTGATTGTTGCAAAAGATATGCTTGTGATATTTTGTCTTGTGATTTTTCTCTATTGATGTTGATTCTAACTTTTCTCTATCTTATAAAAATAGATGCCTAATGTTATTATCAACACGGCCGAGGAGTTCAAGGGAACTTGTTTTGGTACTCGTGTCATTGAGCTCACTAGTGTGCTCAACCTTCCACTTCCTAGCATCATGACGCTTCCCCTCACCAAGTTTGAGAGGAAGGACCTTTGGGGCTTCAGAGTCACTCAGCCCGGACGCCAGGCAGAGCCAACGACGGAGACCATCACCTTCAAGCTGATGCATGACGACAAGGAGAAAGGCCTAGATATAGTTATGCAGGAGTTACTTGGGCATCTGGTAGGGAGACACTCCAGAGAGCTTAGAGGTCTTTACTTTCACCCCTTCAAGAGACGCGACGAGGAGGGTGAGGCTATTGAGTTCGAGGATGCTGCTAGAGAGACAGTGGACCCGATTCGTATATACCTTTAGGACCTAGAGGTTCTTATTAGCCACCTAGATACTGATAGGACCAACGTCATGCTTAGCAATGAAGAGCTCCAGGTGCAGCTTCGTGACAAGGAAAATCTCTTCACGGAGCAAGACAAGATAGTGAAGGAAATGGAGGCCAAGTTTGAAAGCCAGGACAAGAAATTCAAAAGCCAAGAGAAGAGAGTCCAAGACCGGAACAAGAAGATCCGGGGTATGAAGGAAGAGCTGGGGGCCAAGGACTTTGAGCTTGAGCATCAGCAGGGAGTGATCGAGAGACTTCGCTCACAGAAGAGGGATCTTAGGTCCAAGATAGAGGCCTTGACTAGCAATGTTGAGGAATACAAGACAGCTATGGAGAATGCAGGTCTTACACTTGTTGATGTGGAGATTGATGTGGAGGAGTAGTGATGACTACTCATTTATCTTTCATCTACCATACTTATGATTTTTTTGAGTCGCAATGACCATCCAACATGTGGATGGCTTGCTATGCTGTGTTTGCTTTTCCAAACTTGTTGTTTATGTCGTTTGAACCTTATGTTATTTTGATGCTTGGTTTGGTGATTGTTTATGTGATGTATTGTGCATCATAAGCATCTATGGGTATCTCATTCTTATCATTATGAAAATCACAGATGCCTCCTCGACGTGCCAACCCCAACCCAAACAACAACAATGTAACCCCCGAGATGCATCATCTGATGACAGCACAGGCACAGCTGATGCAGATGATGACCACTTTTATGCAGAATCAGAATAACAACAACAACAACAACAATTCAAACAATCCACCAGGATTTGACATGCTCACCAGATTCCTAAGACTGAGGCCTACAAAGTTCTCAGGAACCACGGATCCAATGGTGGCCAATGATTGGCTACGTTCGGTGAACAAGGATTTGGTAACTGTCGGCTGCATCGACGAGGAGAATGTCAGGTTTGCAGCACATCTGTTGGAAGGACCAGCAGATACTTGGTGGGATAACTTCCAGATCACCACTCCCATTGAGGATGTGACATGCGCTATCTTTGAAGATGGATTCCATACAGCTCACATCTCATCCGGGGTGATGAATTTGAAGAAGGAGTTCCATAACCTGAAACAGCGTCACCGCAGCTTGGCTGAATATATTGAGGAGTTCAACAATCTGGTGCGTTATGCACCGGATGAAGTTGATACTGATGCCAAGAGGAAGGAGAAATTCCTCGAAGGACTGAACGATGAACTGAATCTGCAGCTATATGTTGCCTATATCCCAACCTACCAATCACTTTGTGACAAGGCTACCATCCTGGAGAACAAGATGAAACATGTTGAAAGCAGAAAGAGGAAGCACAGCATTGACAAGCACAGCTTGGGATCATCTCACAAGCGTTCCCATCACGATGATAGTGGGAGTTCTGGATCCCACAAACATGGAAAGCACAACAACCACCACAACCACAACCGCCATCATGACAACAAGCATCACCATAGTCATGATAATGACAAGTACAAGAACCACAAGAGTGGACACAAGAGTCACCACATTGGAGGTGGAAGTGGAAGTGGTAGTCAGCCTGCAAAGAGAGATATTAGTCAGGTTGACTGCTTCAAGTGTAAGAAGCTGGGGCATTATGCAAATGAGTGCCCATAAAAGAAAGTTGAAGGAACCACCAATCCCAACCCTTTTTAGAAGGGACAAGTGAACCACATCAATGTGGAAGAAATTTATTAGGAGTCCGATGCTGTGGCTAGTAAGTTCAAACTCAATTCTATTCCAATACTCGTTCTTTTTTATACTAGTGCATCACATTCATTCATATCAAAAGAATTTGTCAATAGAAATGGGTTTCCAATTGAAATATTTGGTGTCCAATAAAAGTAAGTTCTCCCGGTGGAGATATGATAGTAAGTCTTGGATGTCATGATCTAGTGATAGAATTTGGAAAGCATAAGTTTCCAATTAGTCTGATAATCCTAGATTCCCAAGGACTGGATGCAATTTTGGGAATGGACTGGATGACCAAGTACGAAGGAGTACTAGATTGTGCCAATCGTACTATCGCACTCACAACCCCGGAAAAGAAACGGATAAGATTCAAGTCTAACTTTGAATCAAAAGGGAGTAAGCTAAATTCTCTTAAGGAGGTTAGCATAGACAATGTGCCAATTGTGAGAGAATATCCAGATGTGTTTCTAGAGGAATTACCAGGAATGCCACCAGATAGAGATGTAAAGTTTCTGATTGACTTGCTGCCAGGATCAGGACCAATAGCTAAGGGACCTTACAAGATGTCAGTTGATGAGTTGAAAGAACTCAAGAAACAACTTGGAGAACAATTGCAGAAAGGATTTATTCAAACAAGTTCTTCATCCCGGGGAGGACCAGTCTTGTTTGTGGAAAAGAAAGATAGAATTCAAAGGTTATGCATCGATTATCGTTCACTCAATGAGGTGACTATCAAGAACAAATATCCTTTTCCCAGAATCAATGAATTGTTTGATCAGTTAGAAGGAGCCTGTGTGTTCTCAAAGATTGATCTCCGGTCAGGTTATTTTCAACTTAAGATAAGGGAACAAGACATACCTAAGACATCTTTCACCACTAGGTATGGATTGTATGATTACACCGTGATGCCATTTGGTTTGACCAATGCACTAGCTTACTTCATGAATATGATAAAAAAGTTGTTCATGGAGTTCCTTGACAAGTTTGTTGTCATTTTCATCGAGGACATTTTGATCTACTCCAAGAGCAAAGAAGAGCATGAAGGACATTTGCGTTTGATACTTGAGAAGCTTAGAGAGCATAAGTTGTATGCCAAATTCAGCAAGTGTGAATTCTGGTTGAATGAAGTTGGATTTCTTGGACACATTGTGTCAGGAGATGGTGTAGCAGTTGATCCCGCAAAAGTGTCAGCTGTAACTGAATGGGAATCTCCTAAGTCAGTGAATGAAGTTCGTAGTTTTCTTGGCTTGGCAGGATACTATATAAGATTCTTTGAGAATTTCTCCAAGGTAGCTAAGCCAATGACGGAGTTACTAAAGAAAGACAAGAAATTTGCTTGGACTGAAGGATGTGAACTCAGTTTCCAAGAATTAAAGAACAGACTAGTGACAACACCAGTCCTATGTCTACCAGATTTGGAGAAGGATTTCCAAGTTTATTGTGATGATTCTCATCATGGATTAGGTGCAGTTCTGATGCAAGAAGGGAAAGTTGTGGCTTATGACTCGAGACAACTCAAAACTCATGAGGTGAATTATCCTACTCATGATTTAGACTTAGCCTTTGTTGTCCATGCACTCAAAACATGGAGACATTATCTTTTGGGAAGGCGATGTGAAGTGTTCACGGATCACAAAAGTTTCAAGTATATCTTCACTTAGAAAGAAATCAACATGAGACAAATAAGATGGCTAGAACTCATCAAGGACTATGACTTGAGTTTGCAATACCACCCAGGTAAAGCAAATGTTGTAGCGGATGCACTAAGCCATAAGGTATTTGTAAATGGCCTTACTAAGGGAGAATTGCAAGATGATCTGTGTGCCCAATTTAGAGACCTTATATTGGAGATTGTGCCTGAGGGACATCTCATGTCATTGGATGTTCAACCCACCTTGTTGGACAAAATCAAGGAAGCCCAAAAGACGGACAAGGAAATTGAAGATATTAAAGAAAAGATTGGCAAAGTAAAAGCCAAAGGATTCCATGAAGACAAACAGGGTACTTTATGGTATGGAAAACGTATCTGCGTTCCGCAAGATCCGGAGCTTCGGAAACTGATACTACAAGAAGCACACAACTCACCATATTCCATTCATCCGGGTAACACCAAAATGTACATGGATCCGGAGCTTTCATATCATTCATGCATTCATAATCATTTTAGGATCATTTTCAAATGTGATTTAAAAAATAGAGGCATTTGAATGTCTATTATTTTATGTGAGCAATACAATGGCCTTAATGCTACCCTCTAATTGGAGAAAGATTCGTTTTGACCAAAAAAGAATTGATCATTTGATTAATTAATATTTTCCAAAGTTTGAATAAAGATTTTCAAACAAAATATGAAATTAAAACCATTCTTAAGACTTTATTAAATAAGAGATAAAGGCTTTGTTTATTTATAAATTCCAATGAGCCAAAGTATTTTGGGTGAGCAACTTTGTTCTTTAGCCAATTGTGTACAAGTTTCACTATCTAGGAGATGTTTGAATTCAAACCATTCTAAAATCATTTGAAAAGGATTCCTAGAAAATCAAACAGAAATAGAAAAAGATAAAAGAAATAGAAATGGGCTGGCGCCAGCATTTCGTCCCAACAATAGAACCAGCCCACCTGGGCCAGTCCCCATCTACCCCCTCTCTCACCCGCGCGAAACGTACCCCGCAGCCACTGACGCTGGGCCCTCTCCACGTCAGCGTCGTCTTCCCCGAATCCTCGCACGTAGACGCCGCTCCGCCGTTACCTCTCTGTAGTGACGCCGCGATTAAACCCAGCGTAAATTCCATTGATTGGCCGCGTGATTGTCGCCCCTGCTCTGGCTACAAAACCACCTCTCCACCCCGCACTTTTCCCCTCACTCCACTCGCTCGCTCCGCCACCAGGCTGTCCCTATTTCGCATTACACCGCCGCAGACAGAGCCAGCTCCGGCGAGATATTCCGGTAAGTCTCGTGTTCTTGCCCACTCCTCATTCACTCTGGGATGATCCCCTGATCCTTGCGCACCTCCTGATACCCTTTGTTCATATGCTTGTGATCCAGAGCATCGACTTTGACGAGCACCGTACGCATCCGACGCCGTCTCCAACTCTGGCGAGAGATTTAGGTAAAACCTGACTGACCCGTGCCTTCTCCTTGACCCTATCAGGTTTGCCTGAGCGTTGTGCACACCCTGATACCCTCGGTTTGTGCTAGGGTGGCCAGGAACATCGCCTTCGTCACCGTCCAAGCAAACCCGACGCTGTCTCCAACTCCGACGAGCCCCAGCAGCCTCTGCAGCACGCCCCCGCCCACGCCAGCCACACCTTGAGCATCGTCGTGTTCCCGCGAGTCTGGTAAGCCACTGCTCCACCCTTATCCCCCTCTGGAATCACCGAAGCATCACCGGCAGAAGGTCCACCGCCGCCAGCACCCATTGGCGTTGTGAGTCTTTGGTCGTTTGCACCATAGCCGTTAGATCTAGATCTGATGCTCAGGATTAGATCACTTAAGTGAACTGGTACACGCAGATCTGGCCGTGATCTGCCACTTAAATCCAATGGCTCATGTTGATCGATCTAGCTGAAGCGGTATCAACCAATCAGACAGCGCCGCGTGGCCTGTGTTTTGATTTAAAATCTGGAATTAGATCTATTAGTTGTTCAAACTTGAAAAATTCATAACTTTTGATCCACACGTTCAAATTTTGTAAATTTTATATCATTGGAATCAGGAGAAAGAATTCTATCCAATTATGCACTTTGTTTAATAAAATGCATCTGTAAAATGGGTTGTTTTTGCAGAGACATTTATAAGCTTATTTTGTATATAAAAATTGTATGGAAAATGTTCTAAGGGCCAAATTAATTGTATTTAGTGTATAATTGTTTTGCCTATGATTCAATACTATTCCACTTGTCTTGTTTGATTTAGAAAATCATCACATGGCATTTGCATGCATTCATATATTTTTGCTCGTTTATTTTGATATGTGAATTTGGTGCTATCATTTTATGTGTAGACTTTGGTGCTAGTGGTCATTGTGATTGTGAGGATTGTTGCTACTCCCCCAAATACCAAGGCAAGTGGTTCTTTATATTTTTGTCCCAATATTTTGACTATGCATTAGAAATATTTTGTATAGGGCTTGCATGAATATTTTGCTAAGTATCTATAGTTTATGCTTGGGAAATCCTAGTAGTTGTAGAATTGTTAGAATTTTCTCTAAGTTAAGACACTTTTTATTGCCATGCTTAGCCTAGCTATTAGTAACCAAGGGTGGAATATATACATGCTATGGAAAAATTGCTAAGTCTTTGACTTATGTTTTTGCTTAATAAAACAACTAAGTGAATGAAAAACCTAGGTGGAATGGTAATTGCTTGGTGGTTTTGGTTGAGTGGTTACACAAGGACCATTTCTATGGTTTACCATGTGTATCTCAGTTGTGGATTGCCACGCAGCAACAAAGGGATTTGAGATGCCAAATGTCAAGAAGCTTCTAGTGCAGCCACATGGCATTATGGGCTCTGCTTGGATCATATAGGTTGCAATAACTTAGCCAAATGGACAGTTGGTGGTAGGGGATTGATAGGTTTGCAGCACGTCCATTTTGGTCTAAGGGAAGGCTTCTGAAAGGTCATGTCTTGGTGAAACCAAGTCTTGTGGGGAAAGTGCACCACCTCTGCAGATGGAAGAAATAAGTACTTAGCTGTGTCCCCGGTAATGGAAAACTTGAGCATCAAGACATGGAAGCTATCAAGAATCTCCTCATCCCAATTTTCTAAGTTAAAACTTGTGGTCAAGGGTGGAGGTTCACCAATTTCTATTGGTGGTTCCTTGGGAAAGTTTTTGCTAAACAAAAACTTAGTGTTTTCAACTGATAGGTAAAACCTATTTTGAGCAAAGCAAGCCTAAGATACACTTAGCCAAATTCATGTAGTAACTAGATGCTAATATTCTAGTAAGGTATCACTTTCTAATACTATTCCAATGTATTGACCCACTATGGCTGTAACTTGTGATGTTGCAGGTTACTCTGATGATGATTATGGGTTATGAGTGTACACTCAACATTCTTGCCTATGGCACATGAAGATGAAGACTTCTATTTTTATATTGTTAAGTTAAACTCTTGTACTATCCTATGGCTATGGAGTTGTAAAAGACTATGTTATCTCTGGAATGACGATGTAATAATGACCTTTGTTTCTGTGTACTTCATCTTAAACTGTGGATGCTAGCAATTGATCCAGGGACTAGCATTCTAATCATAGGGATCTTTACCTTTATAAAGGTGGGATCTTACATGCTCCATCTACCACCTCGGACTATAAGTCCTTAGCACTATGCAGTTTTCGTAAATCTTTCTTCAAAGATTTATTTTATTATTAAAAACTATGCCCATCAGTCTTCACAGGTTTACCAGAACTTTCATGGAGTTCCTTTCCTGCCGCGTTTGTAGCTCCTTCCCGGAACAGGGAGTAACTAGTTACAGTTCATTCACTCTGCAGAGGTGCATTACTTTACCCATGAGATATCAAATCTTTGTTGGACAACCGGGAGTACTTTCCCGTCCACAATTCCATGATGTGGGGCCCAGTAGTTCGTCCAAGGCAATCATTGCCCCCTTCGCGACCTCGCATGCCTCCTTGGTGTACACCATGCCCACCCATTGAATTATGGCAATGGTTTGTACATACCGTTAGATGCCAGATCTATCGTGGGATGTCACGACCCAGGATCAGGGCTAGACAAATACCATATCCTTATCTGATATAATCCTAACCTAAATTCCGAAGCGCACAGGGAGAGATCATTAACATTACAGAACATACAAACCATACATTAATAAGGTAAACTCTTAAGAGAGTTACAAACCATTCATACAAGCCAGGGGTCATAGACCCATCATTACAACAAACAACGGAAGCAAACAAGTTGTTCTAAAAAACAAACTTAACAAAGGGCCTAAGAGGCCATAAACAGAAGTACCGACCCTTCCATAGATCCTAGGCTGCTGCCCAGGAACCCCGACTACTCATCGACTTCGACGTAGAAACCACCTTCAGTTGGAGTAGCATCATCTGTAGAAAACATCAACGAAGCAAGGCTGAGTACAGGGTGTACTCCACAAGACTTATGGCTAGTGGAGTTATTTTGCATAAAGCCATCTTTTGTTTTCAAAAACAAGAGGGAGGAGAAAAAGCCCGTCTAGTCAGATCATTTTCAAAAGGGATAAGAAGACTACAACTCTAGATATTCGGAGTCATCTTCGATATCCACCAAGAACCAGCATCAACTGAACCTCTCTTCCCGGACTACCGCTTCAAACAACCCCGAGGAAGTACTCCGGATCTCACATTAGTTGGCAAGTTTTATCATTCGGTTATAATTTTCTATGATCACAGAATCCGTTCCCAAGTCGTCCATAACCATGGACACGGCTTTTCGAAAAGATTATAACCCTGCAGGGGTGCAAAAATTTACCCACGCGTACCAACCGATTCTTAATGCCAAATTATTAGCCCTCTTCCTTGGAAGGCCGACAGAGAATGGTTGACCACGACATTTACCTTGCTTTCGCCGAGACCATGACTCACACAGTAAGGAGATGCCACCATAACGGGTCGAGTCCCAAAGTCGGTCCCTAGCGATGTGAACAGGGTTTGAGATTACGGATGTCGGGCATCTCCCATTGCCTGCCACGCTTACCTTACCTGTATGAATGCACCTCGTTCACCTCCATTCAAGAACAACCAAGATTCGTATGTCGAATGGAAAGCCCGAACTATGTGACTCATGGAATCTACTAGGAAAGTTAGTGAGTCGAGGGGGTTTCCAGGCCCCGTGTGGTTATACGCTCGTCTTGGTTCAAGAGGAGAGAACATGAGGTGCTAAGGGTGGAAAGTATGGGACTACAAAAACCACAACCCATGTGGCCTCCCATACAAGCTTTAGCATGTTTATGATCCATCTCTGATTACATCACCACATCCTACCATACTAGATTCATTCGCATCTCCGGTGCATCATCTGAATGATTAGCATCGGACCACTAAGCATGGATAAGATTGACTGAACTGTGGCACTAGCGATGCTCATAAGCCAAACCCTAGTTATGCTAGGAGTAGTGGATCAGGTAATATAGTTCACAAAGGGAAACATGCATCAGATAGGGTTACTCTATCTACTGATAAAATACTGTTGAACTGAATGCATATGACGAGAATGAAATACTTTGTAAACATAGGATTCATATGTATGAGTGGGGCTTCGCTTGCCTTGTCCGTTGTTGGACTGGTACTGCTCTTCGATGGCGTTGACTTCAGCTTCGGGTTCGGTTCCTATTCGCAAGAATCAATCATCGGAAAAGAGAAAGCAACATTCAACACATGGCATGTGCAATTCTCATACAATATGGATTATATGACAAGTTAAATAGTGTTGAAATGAACCCTAGAACATGCTTGGTCATTTTAAACGGGGTCCGAGAGGTCCAAACCCTAGAACAGGGGGATCATCGGAATCACCTGCGGGGTTCAATTTGTTCTTCTAATTAAACTTGCCATCAAAGTTGGTTAACAATGTATGATTATAACTTAGTTAGATAGGTTTCATTTTTCTGAACATTTTGGTATATTATTTGTATTTTTCTAATTTAAAATGAATTAGTTAAGAATTTCTCCAATTTTAATTCATTTTAAATCATTTTTGGAATATTTAAAATAATTTCCAACCTGGGCCCACATGTCAGATTTTTATTAATTTTAGAAAACATTTACAGAAAAGATTAAAATCCTGACAGGCAGGGCCCACCTGTCATATATTCTTATTTACAGAACATATTTACAAAACACTTAATAATAGAAAAAGAGTATTGCATCATGCTGATGTTAGGCTGACGTCATCCAGAGCTTGATCCTCAGATCAAGGCTCGATCCACTAATTCCTTGCGTGCGGGGCAGCGAGAGCAAGGGTGTTCGACGCAGCGCGTCGCTCTGAGCACGCTAGTGGCGGCGCCGCCCAGGAATGGTCACCGGAGCGGCGGGGCGACGACGAACAGCGACGGCAGCGTCGGCCTCATGCGGGGAGGAAGATATAGAGGGAGAGGGGAAGAAATGGAGGGGTGTGTTAGCACCGTTGGCTCACCGCGAGCATGATAGGGTTGGTGGCGAGGATCGGGGAGGCCGGACAGCGATGGATCGACAGCATGAACTACGACGGGCTTCAGTGCTTCGAGCTCGATTCCGGGGAAAGGAGGGCGTCCCAGCACGCGAGCTTCAAGGGGAAGTACGAGGGAAACGAGGCGCGTCCAACAGTGGCGTCGGCTTGAGCTAGGGTGGCCGGAGACGGCGGGGCGACACGGCTGCAGAGCTAGGGTTCGTCGGCCATGGCGCAGGAGAGCTAGGGAGAGGGGGAAGTGGCAGGCTAGGGTTCTCCGTGGCAACGATGGCGGGTTTATAGACAACGGCGGGCGGTGGCACAAATCATGGTGCACGCCAGCGACGACAGACGGCGGCGGTGTCGACAGCGAGCTGTTTGCTCATCGTCGACGAAGACGACGCGGAATAGAAGGGTTGAAGTTGTACGGGGCCGGGGACGGGCTGCTCCTAGGCCAGGCTTGGGCCGGATGCTGACTGCTGCGTGCTGCGCTAGCGGCAGAGAGGGAGGGGAGAGGTGGGCTCGACCTAGTAGAGATAGGCTAGCTAGTTTTTTTTCCAGAAACTATTTTTATTTTTCTATTTTTCTGATTTCCTTTTATATTTTTAATTCAAATCTGTTTTGAATATTTTAAAATTACAGAAACTTTTATATAATATCTGAAAACACTAAGGGGCGCTCAATAGTATTTGGGATCCATTTGTTTTGATAGTTTTCAAAATATGTAAACCATTTGAATGGTTTTGAGAGGAAACAAAATTAGGGTTTTATTTGTTCTTACTTGATTAAACCAAAGTGCAACTGTTATGCATGCATGCAATGCTGAAACATGTCCTGATTAATATTCCACAAAAGGTTGGTATGTTAAAGCTCTACCCCACTTACAAGAATCTCGACCCGAGATTCCTAGGTTTTATAAAAGAAGTCAGGGTACTCAGATCGAAGACGATCTTCGCGTTCCCAGGTTGCTTCTGACTCAGAGTGATGAGATTATTGGACTTTTAGGAACTTGATGGTTTGGCGACGAGTCTTGCGCTCGGTTTCATCAAGAATACGAACTGGGTATTCTTGGTAGGTTAGATCATCTTGGAGATCCCAATTTTCATGGTCCACACCACGGATGGGATCTTTGAAGCAACGCTTGAGTTGAGACACGTGAAAAACATCATGTACCTCTGGAAAAGTTGAAGGTAGATCCAATTTGTAGGCAATTTCACCCCGTTTGGATAAAATGCGAAAGGGACCAACGTAGCGAGGTGCCAATTTGCCTTTGATACCGAATCGATGGACACCCTTCAGAGGAGTGACCCGGAGGTAAACTTGATCACCAACTTCATAATGAACATCGAGATGATGACGATCGTAGTTGGTCTTCTGACGAGATTGAGCAGCCTTCAGACGCTCTCGAATTATGCAAACTTGATCTTCTACTTCTTGGATCATATCTGGACCAAAGAATTGTATTTCGCCGGTTTTTTGGTCCAGTTCAGTGGTGTTCGACATGTTCTCCCATACAGTAACTAGAAAGGTGCCATGCCCAAACTGGATTGAAAACTGTTGTTATAGGAGAACTCCGCAAAAGGAAGACATTTCTCCTAGTTCTTTCCAAAGGATATGACACACGCTCTAAGCATGTCTTCAAGAATTTGATTCACTCTTTCAGTCTGACCACCGGTTTTAGGATGATTGTCACATCCCAAGATTTTCCAAGTCTTGTAATGTGAAAATAAATGAATAAAATAAAACTTAGTTTGATTTTCAGGGCCAGAAGAAACTTTTTGAATCCATTTGGAAACTTTCAAAACCTATTTGGATCAAATAAAATCCCAAAGGGATTTGAAAAGTTAAATAAACAAGAAACTTCAAAAGATTTAAAGTTACTATTTTGGTTCTTTAAATAAGAGGTTTTGGTTTTCAAAAGAAATAGAAGTTTATAAATAAGGATTATTTTATAAAGCCAAATTAAATCTTGGCCAAGCCTTTGAAGTAAAATGTTTTGTTTTGATTTAAAAATAGTAAAGGTTTATTTAAAAAAACAAATTAATAAGGTTTTAATATCCAAGTTTTATTAATAAAGGTCTTACTATTACCAAAATAACAAAATTTGTTTATTTACTTAAAAATAAGTTTTCCAATTATTTTATATTCCCAAATAAAACCTACTGATTTGGTTTTGAAAATAATTAGATTTCAAAAGGGAGTTTTAAAATAAACATCAAATTATATTTTGATTTAATAACAATGGTCTATTTATTTAATTAATAATGGACCTAAAATAAATTTTTTATTTTGGTTTTGGAATTCTGGTTTATGTGACAAAACAGAACCAAATCCAAAGTTGCAAAGACTGGTGTTTGTTTGAATTGATTTGAATATCATTGGGTTGTTTGAAATTCAAAACAGAATTGGAAAATAGAAAAAGAAAAAGCCAGCAGACAGAAAAAAATAGAGTTTGGACCAGCCCAGCCCGCCAAGCCCACAAGGCCCAGAACCAGCCCAGCTTTTCCTCCCCGGAGAAAAACGTTTCACACTCGATTTTAAACCCACGCAGAGACTGACCGGTGGACCTTCTTTCTTCCTCGCACCCCCACTGACGACTGGACCCCACCTCCCTGTTCATCCTCTTCACCCGCGCGACCCGTTCTCCCCCAAACCGCGCTGCCGTTATCTGTCATTCAACCGTGCATTCAATTCACGAATAATGGTTGCGTTAATCTTGCCCCGACCATGCGTACATAAGCGCCCCTCCTCCCTCTGTCTTTTTCCTCAAACGCGAACGCCACATCGCCACCAGGCTGCTCGCATTGCTTGCGACAACCCCCTGTCTCCGACCACCTTCCACCTTCGATTCCGGCCAAGCCACACCACCTCCTGCCTCCCCGAGCACACGAACACCTTCCCCACTTCCAGGCGCATCCACTTGTGCCCTTCGTACTACCGCGGGCGCCCCAGAGCAACGTCTGCAACAAGCTCTGAATGACGCCGCCGTCCGCTCCAACTCCGACGAGCCCCACAGGTAGATTCCGGCCGCCCCTCTTCTTCTCGTTCACGCACACAGCATCTCCGTGATCCCCTGCGTCTAACCATGCTTCTGGTTTGCCTTCTCGTGACCCGTAGCATCGTCTTCGACCTCGACCAGAGCCAACCGTCGCCAGAGCGAACTCCGGCGAGGAATTCCTCCTGCCCTCGTGCGCCCCTTGCCCCGATGACCACACGACGAACCTCCCCAGCCTCCTGTGATCTCGATGAGCTTACTCCCTCCCTCTCTCGCTTCCTGTTTCGCCAGCGCCGCCACTATCTGACCGTCGCCGCCGCTAGCCACCACCGGCGCCGCTCGCAAATGGTCGAGCACGCTAGCACCGTAGGATCTCGATCCGACGCTTGCGATAGATCACTTAAGCCGCGAAGGGGTACGTTTTCTGAACCGCATGATATGCTTAGATCCAACGCACCGCGTTACCAATCCGACCGAACCGGTACCGTCCAATGAGATTGCGACGCGTGGCCAGGTCTGTTTAAAACAGAATTTGGAAATCAGATTTAAGTTGCAATTTCAAACCTTCGTAACTTTCGATCCACATGTCCAAAATTTACAAATTTGATACCGTTGGAATCATTGGAACAAGCCCTAGCCATCCATGCCTTTGGTTTAACAAATAGTATCTGTTAGATTGGTTGATTTTTCAAAAACATTTGTATGATTGTTTAGAATAGAAAAATGATTCAAAAATGTTTTTAAATTTGAAACCTTGGCAAAATGGTTTGTTGTGAACCTACTGACCCTAGGAACCACCCCTTTGTGTTGAAAATGATTTTGGTAAAATTTAGGTTGGATTATTTGACTTAGCCATTTTCTAGCCAAATAAAATTAATGATTTTATTATAAAAATGTTTTTGTAAAGAAAACTTTGGGAAAATGCTTTGGACCAAACCTACTGACCCAAAACACCAAGTTTTACAATGGCAACTCATTTAGTGAAAAACATAAAGTTTTGCTTTAAAAAAATATTTTTCACCACATAAAATGATGAATGGAATTGAAAGTGGATTTTGGATAAAACCCTTTTGCAAATGACTTTGCCATTTTGGTGAATGACCACTTTGGACCTTACAAAGTTAGAAGCCTAGTGTAGACCACCTTTGCAAATAGAACCAGCTCTTGCATGCTCACATTCATGACTTAGATCTTAGATCCCATTGTTATATGTGTGTGAAATTGTTTGATTGATTATTGGTTTGGAATGCTAGTTGATTTTGGTGTTTGCTTGATTGATTGTAGTGAAATTAGCAAAGTGTGAGACTAGCAAGATCAAGGAGTGAACCACCATTCCCTTCCAAAAAGGCAAGTGACACTATCATCTAAAGTCCTACTATTTTCATTATACTTAGTGGATTTTGAAACATGCATGAAAAGATATTTTATACTTATGCTATGCTAAAATCCTAATAGGATTCCCTATACATTCCTTAGAGAAAACAATGTAGTTGTTACATGCTTAGCCATGCTATATATATTTTGAAAAGAGATACATGTTGAGATTTTATGAAGTTGAGAAAAGGACTTGTGTTTTATATAATAAAACAAGGACTCAATGAACCACCTGGGTGGCCAAGGATACTTTGAGTATTGGAGAAGGTGGCAACAAAAGGAACCTTGTCTATGGCAATCTCTTTGTGTTGTGCTCCAAAGGAAACCACCCAGGAAACTTAGAGATTGAACATGTTTCTCCAATTGTGGCTTTCGTGTGCAACCACATGCTATTATGGCTCTGGATTAGTCAACTACATTGGGAAGACACATGCATTGTCTTCAGTTTACTGGACATGGGGATCTGGAATGCTTCATGGGTGCTGAAGACAAGCTAGCAATGGTGTATGGGAGGACCCTTTGGAAAGACTTCGTCACATTCTCAATCTGCCAGTACTCCATCTTGGTGAGTGCTAATCCAGTGGCCACTGGTGGCAAAAGGATGGGATTGTGACATGTGGGTAAAGTGTACTCCTTCTGCAGAAGATAATAAAATCTAAGTACCTAGCCGTGTCCCCGGTTATGGACAATACTGAGCAACTAAAGTTTGAAGCTATGGGAGATCTCGACATTCTAATTTCTAAAATAAAACTTTTAAGAACTTATTGCACTTGGGGTTACCAAGGAGCTCAAGAGACTTTGACAAAACTTGATGTACTTGGGGTTACCAAGGAACCCAAGAGATTTTGTTAAAAACATGAACACTTGGGGTTACCAAGGAACTCATGAGATTTTGATAAAACTTATTGCACTTGGGGTTACCAAGTAGCTCAAGGGAATTTTGACAAGGACTTGAACACTCGAGTTTCTACCAAGGAGTTCAAGGAACTTGGAAAAGGAGATTTGACAAAGGACCAAGACCATTTTGAAAAGATAGGATAAATTTTGCTTTATGCAAATAAGCCTAAAACTCTACTTAGCCAAATATGCATATAGTGTTAGTATCCACATATATTTCACATAGTAGTGAAACTTGCCAATACAATTCAAATGTATTGACCCTGGTGGATGTAACTTGTAATGTTGCAGGTTTGATTGATTTTAGTGAAGATTGATTGATTAGGATTACAAAGTCTATAACCAACATCTGCCTGTGGCTCTTGAAGATGAAGGACCCATGACTATAGTTATTCCGCTGCAATGTAATGTAATAGCCCAAATGAGTTATGTAAGATGTAATAAAATTTGTTATTCCTGGTTATAAAGTTATATTATGACCTTTGTTTCTTGATTACATCTTAACTGTGGATGCTATCTATTGATCCAGGGACTAGCATTGTAAACACAGGGGACACCACCTTATGTTAATAAAGGTTGGGACACTCCCTCTACAATGATAGGTTGTACTGAAGGAGACCTGAGTTCCCATTGCTTCTTGCAAACTTTGCCAGAATTTGTAAGTAAACAAACTTCCACGATCAGAAATGATCTTCTTGGGAACACCATGGAGAACAACGATCCGAGAGATGTATAGGTCAGCCATTTGACTAACACGGATAGTTTCACGAAACGGAAGGAAATGAGCAACTTTGGATAACCGATCAACTATTACCCATATGGCATCATTTCCTGCTTGTGTCCTTGGGAGTCCAGTGATAAAATCCATACCAATTTCATCCCATTTCCACTCAGGAATTTTCAACGGCTGCAGGATTCCAGCATTCCTTTGGTGTTCAGCCTGCACACGATGGCAAACGTCACACTCTGCAACAAAGCGAGCGATTTCTGTTTTCATTCCACTCCACCAGAATCTTTGACGGAGATCTCGGTACATCTTGGTACCACCAGTATGGATAGACAGAGGGGATTCATGAGCTTCTAGTAGGATTAGATCTTTGATTTTCCGACTGTTTGGAACCACAAGCCGGTTACTGAAGTATAGGATACCTTGATCATTGACGGAGAAGCATTTAGCTTCACCACTTGCAACATGTTCTTTGATCTTGGTAACCTCATCATCTTGCTATTGAGATTCCTTGATTTGGTCTTCGAGAAAAGATTTTATTTCAAGGTTAGCAAGGAATCCACAAGGAACCACTTCAAGGTTAAGACGCTTGATTTCCTCATAGAGAGCAGGTTGGGCTTTTGAAATCATCAGATTGTTGCAATAAGACTTTCGACTTAGTGCATCAGCAACGACGTTGTCTTTGCCGGGTTGATAGTTGAGACCCAAATCATAATCTTTGATGAGTTCCAACCATCGTCTTTGCTTGATATTCAGATCTGGCTGGGTGAAGAGGTACTTCAAACTTTGATGATTCGAGTAAAGTTCGCAACTGTCACCGATGAGGTAATGTCGCCATTGCTTAAGAGCATGAACAACAACAGCGAGATAGAGATCATGGGTTGGGTAATTGTTCTCATGTGGCTTCAACTGTCGAATAGGCCACTACATGACCATATTGCATCAACACACAACCGAGCCCTTGGAGAGAAGCGTCACAATAGATGACGGAATCCTTGCTTGTATCCGGAAGGACAAGCACATGGGTGGTGGTTAGCTTAGTTTTCAAAGTTTGGAAGCTTTCTTCTGCCTTTTCTGACCATTCAAACTTCTTATATTTCTTAAGAAGATTAGTCATAGGCTTGGCTATCTTGGAGAAGTTCTCGATGAATCGGCGGTAATATCCAGCCATTCCAAGAAAACTTCGGACTTCCTTGACTGAAGTAGGCGACTTCCATTCCAAAGTGGTCTGAACCTTATCTGGTATGACAGCAACACCACTTGCAGACACAACATGGCCAAGGAAGACGAGCTCTTCTAACCAGAACCCACATTTGGAAAACTTGGCGTAGAGACGATGTTCACGAAGTTTAGTATTCACCAAACATAAATGTTCGGCATGCTCTTCTTCGGTCTTGGAATAGATTAGGATGTCATCAATGTGTACCACGATGAACTTGTTGAGATATTCCATGAATACGGAGTTCATGATCCTCATAAATGTGGCAGGGGCATTGGTTAACCCGAAGGACATCACTGTATACTCGTAAAGACCATAACGAGTTGTGAATGTTGTCTTTGGGATATCCTCCTTTAGGACCTTGATTTGATGATACCCTGATCTTAAATCCATTTTGGAGAAGACAGTGGCACCACTTAATTGATCAAAGAGGTCATTTATCCGAGGAAGTGGGTACTTATTCTTGATTGTCACCGTGTTGAGTGGACGGTAATCAACCACCAATCTTGGAATATTTGTATACCGCTTCTTGACAAAGATAGTAGGGAAACCCCAAGAGGATGTGCTAGGTTGGATGTATCCTAGACCCTCTAACTCTTCAAGTTGCTTCTTCAACTCAACCAACTCATGAGGAGGCATGCAGTAAGGTCTTTTGGAGATACGGGTAGTTCCAGGAACTAGCTTTATGACAAACTCCACACTTCCATCAGGTGGCATTCCAGGCAACTCTTCAGGAAAGACATTTGGGAAATCACAGACTACATGGACATATTGGAACTCAAGAGTAGGTAAAACTCCATGGAATACAACTCCGAGAAAGGTTTAAGAACTGCTGACGGAGACTTTGAACCATCAATCCGATACTTGACAGTTATGCCAGCAGGAGAGGTCACAGTAACGGTTCCAAGTGCACAGTCAATGACGGCTTGATACTTGGTTAACCAGTCCATGCCCAGAATTACATCTATTTCAGTTGACTTGAGTGCAATGAAAGAAGTGGGAAACTTCTGGTAGGCTATGTCAATCTCATTTCCATGACTAACCATAGTGGTGAACCATCTAGAACCCGGGGAATGGATGGTCAAAGGGGTGGACAGGGGTTCAAAATTTATCCCATTATCTTGAGCAAACAAATTTGACATGAATGTATGCGATGATCCAGAATCAAACAAGACTATTGCGAGAATTGAATTGACATGGAGCATACCCAGAATGATGTGTGGATCTTCCTTGGATTCCTCAGCAGTGACATGGGTCAGACGACCACGTCCAGCACCTTGAGCCTTATTATTCTTCTTTGCATGTTGATCATTGCGTCCGACAGCCCTTTGGGAACACTCCCTTGAGTAGTGACTAGGCTGACCATAGGAGTAACTGGTAATTCTAGTGTGAGAACCAGCAAGAGGATGATAGTTTGCTCCACCAGTATTTGACTGTGGCTGACGAGAAGCATTGCCAGAGGACTTGGGTTCGTAAGGAGCATGAGGCACAACACTGTATGGAACAAAGACACGGCGCTTCTTGTTACCAGAGGATGAAGCATGAGAATTTCCTTCTTCACGCTTCTGAGAGACTTCCATGTCCTTCCTTCCATGCTCCAAGGTAAGAGACTGAATGTGCAAGTCTTGTAAAGACTAGAACTTGAAGGGCAGCAACTCATAACGAAGTGCATGGTTAAGTCCCTTACGAAACAATTCTTGCTTATCTTCATCATTGGTCACATCCCTGGTTGCATAGGGAGCCAGGCGAGTAAACTCACGCCCATAGGTTTCAATATCCTTGCGCCCCTGAGTCAGATCCAGAAATTCCCGCCTTTTGAGATCCATGATGGTCTTAGGGATATAAGAGGAACGGAATGCTGCAACAAACTCTTCCAAGGTAACAACATGTCCCTGAGCTTGCAGATTCAGAAAACCTTCCCACCAAACACCAGCCTCACCTTCCAGTTGATAGGTGGCAAAGTTGACACGGTCAGCGGGACAGACACGGAGAGCACTAAACTGCGCTCTATGGTGCAGAGCCAATCATCAGCTTCAAGGGGCTCCTTCGAGTGGGTGAAGATTGGAGGAAAAGAGCGGACGAAATCTACAAGTGTGACACAGTCGTCAGGACGAAGTTCAGTGTTCTCCGCCACACGCTCCAGAAGGTGTTCATTCCTCAGACGGTTGGTCTCAATGTTGTTGAGAACCTCGACAATTGTGGGAGTTGGCGGAAGTTCCTGATCAGCATTGTTGTTTGCTCGACAGCCAACAGAACCACGAGTACCAGATGACATCCTAAGAAGAAGACAGAAACCATGAGAATGGATTCACCAAAAAGGGTACAACAAAGGATGACAAAAACCATATCGGAAGATCATGGTAGAGGTGAACATGTGGACGAGAATTATATCAATGCATTAAGTATGGTAGTAGAACAAGCTTACGAAATGTATACGCTACCAACTTAGATACAACCATGATAATGGAATGCAAGCATGATACGATACCAACAAGTCACAAAAGAATAGAGAGTAGAATTATAGGCATCCTTAGCAAAGCTGAAAAACAATGCTCAGGTGCACATATTTATCTTGGAAACTCTAAGGCTTGCAACGAAGTACGGAGTACAAGGGAAAACAACCCAAACCCGTATATCCTAAAAGTTTGAAATGATAGACGAGAAGTGAAAACCAAGCAAAACAAACTAGATAAGTTAACTTAGCAATAGAACAACCTTGGATAAGGAGTAAAAAGAGTCCTATTAAGAGTTTTGCAAATAGTTTTTGGCTTTAAAATAGTTTTCTCAAACTCTAAACTCAACATCGACCAGCTAGAAGGTTTTCCTACAGCCAGTCCTGCTCTGATACCAAAATTTGTCACGATCCGGGATTAGGGCTAGACAAATACCAGATCCTTATCTGATATAAGCCTAACCTAAATTCCGAAGCATGCAGGGAGAGATCGGTAACATTATAGAACATACAAACCATACATTAATAAGGTAAACTCTTAAGAGAGTTAAAAAACAATCATACAAGCCAGGGGTCACATACCCATCATTACAACAAACAACGGAAGCAAACAAGTTGTTCTAAACAACAAACTTAATAAAGGGCCTAAGAGGCCATAAACATAAGTAGCTACCCTTCCATAGATCCTAGGCTGCTGCCCGGGAACCCCGACTACTCGTAGGGACTAGCATTCTAATCATAGGGATCTTTACCTTTATAAAGGTGGGATCTTACATGCTCCATCTACCACCTCGGACTATAAGTCCTTAGCACTATGCAGTTTTCGTAAATCTTTCTTCAAAGATTTATTTTATTATTAAAAACTATGCCCATCAGTCTTCACAGGTTTACCAGAACTTTCATGGAGTTCCTCTCCTGCCGCGTTTGTAGCTCCTTCCCGGAACAGGGAGTAACTAGTTATAGTTCATTCACTCTGCAGAGGTGCATTACTTTACCCATGAGATATCAAATCTTTGTTGGACAACCGGGAGTACTTTCCCGTCCACAATTCCATGATGTGGGGCCCAGTAGTTCGTCCAAGGCAATCATTGCCCCCTTCGCGACCTCGCATGCCTCCTTGGTGTACACCATGCCAACCCATTGAATTATGGCAATGGTTTGTACATACCGTTAGATGCCAGATCTATCATGGGATGTCACGACCCGGGATCAGGGCTAGACAAATACCATATCCTTATCTGATATAATCCTAAGATAAATTCCGAAGCGCACAGGGAGAGATCATTAACATTACAGAACATACAAACCATACATTAATAAGGTAAACTCTTAAGAGAGTTACAAACAATTCATACAAGCCAGGGGTCATAGACCCATCATTACAACAAACAACGGAAGCAAACAAGTTGTTCTAAAAAACAAAATTAGCAAAGGGCCTAAGAGGCCATAAACAGAAGTACCGACCCTTCCATAGATCCTAGGCTGCTGCCTAGGAACCCCGACTACTCGTCGACTTCGACGTAGAAACCACCTTCAGTTGGAGTAGCATCATCTGTAGAAAACATCAACGAAGCAAGGCTGAGTACAGGGTGTAATCCGCAATACTTATGGCTAGTGGAGTTATTTTGCATAAATCCATCTTTTGTTTTCAAAACAATAGGGAGGAGAAAAAGTTCGTCTAGTCAGATCATTTTCAAAAGGGATAAGAAGACTACAACTCTAGGTCTCGGGATTCATCTTCGATATCCACCAAGAACCATCATCAACTGAACCTCTCTTCTAGGACTACCCCCTCAAACAACCCCGAGGAAGTACTTCGGATCTCACATTAGTTGGCAAGTTTTATCATTCGGTTATAATTTTCTATGATCACAGAATCCGTTCCCAAGTAGTCCATAACTATGGACACGACTTCTCGAAAATATTATAACCCTGCAGGGGTGCACAACTTTACCCACACGTACCAACCGATTCTTAATGCCAAATTATTAGCCCTCTTCCTTGGAAGACCGACAGAGAGTGGCTGACAACGACCTTTACCTTGCTTTCGCAGAGACCATGAGTCACGCTCTAAGAAGATGCCGCCATAACGGGTCGAGTCCCGAAGTCGGTCCCTAGCGATGTGAATAGGGTTTGAGATTACGGATGCCGGGCATCTCCCATTCCATGCCACGCTTACCTACCTGTATGAATGCACCTCCTTCACCTCCATTCAAGAACAACCAAGATGCGTATGTCAAATGGAAAGCCCGAACTATGTGACTCATGGAATCTACTAGGAAAGTTAGTGCGTCGAGGGGTTTTCCAGGCCCACGTGTGGTTGTACGCTCGTATTGGTTCAAGAGGAGAGAACATCAGGTCCTAAGGGTGGCAAGTATGGGACTACAAAAACCATAACCCATGTGGCCTCCCATACAAGCCTTAGCATGTTTATGATCCATCTCTGATTACATCACCACATCCTACCATACTAGATTCATTCGCATCTCCAGTGCATCATATAAATGATTAGCATCAGACCACTAAGCATGGCTAAGCTTGACTGAACTGTGGCACTAGCGATTCTCATAAGCTAAACCCTAGTTATGCTAGGAGTAGTGGATCAGGTAATATAGTTCACAAAGGGAAACATGCATCATATAGGGTTACTATATCTACTAATAAAATACTGTTGAACCGAATGCATATGACGAGAATGAAATACTTTGTAAACATAGGATTCATATGTATGAGTGGGGCTTCGCTTGTCATGTCCGTTGTTGGACTGGTACTGCTCTTCCAGTGGCGTTGACTTTAGCTTCGGGTTCGGTTCCTATTCGCAAGAACCAATCACCGAAAAGGAGAAAGCAACATTCAACACATGGCATGTTTAATGCTCATACAATATGGATGAAATGATAAGTTAAATAGTGTTGAAATGAACCCTAGAACATGCTTTGTCATTTTAAACGGGGTCCGAGAGGTCCAAACCCTAGAACAGGGGAATCCTCGGAATCACCTGTGGGGTTCAATTAGTTCTTCTAACTAAACTTGCCATAAAATTTGGTTAACAATGTATGATTATATCTTAGTTAGATAGGTTTCATTTTTCCGAACATTTTGGTATACTATTTGTATTTTTCTGATTTAAAATCAATTAGTTATGAATTTCTCCAATTTATATTCATTTTAAATCATTTTTGGAATATTTAAAATAATTTCCAACTTGGGCCCACATGTTAGACTTTTATTAATTTCAGAAAACATTTACAAAACATATTAAAATCCTGACAGGTAGGGCCCATCATATATTCTTATTTACAGAAAATATTTACAAAACAATTAATAACAAAAAAAGAATATTGCATCATGCTGATGTGAGGCTGACGTCATCCAGAGCTTGATCCTCAGATCAAGGCTCGATCCACTGATTCCTTGCGCGTGGGGAAGCGAGAGAAGGAGTGTTCGACGCATCGCATCACGCTGAGCACGCTAGTGGCGGCGCCGCCCAGGAATGGTCGCCAGAGAGGCAGGGCGACGATGAATAGCGGCGGCAGCGTCGGGCTCATGCGAGGAGGAAGATACAGAGGGGGAGGGGAGAAACGGAGGGGTGCATTAGCACCGTGGTCTCACCGCGAGCACGGTAGGGTTGGTGGCGAGTCTCGGGGAGGCCGGACGGCGACATATCAACGGTGTGAACTGCGGCGACCGTCGGTGCTTCGAGCTCGATTCCGGGGAGAGGAGGGAGTCCCAGCACGCGAGCTTCTAGGGGAAGGACGAGGGAGGCGAGGCGCGTCCAACGGTGGAGTCGACTTGAGATGGGGTGGACGGAGACGGCGGGGCGACATAGCGGGAGAGCTAGGGTTCATCGGCCATGGCGCAGGAGAGCTAGGGAGAGGAGGAAGTGGCGGGATAGGGTTCTCCGCAGCGACGATGGCGGTTTTATGGACGAGGCGGGCAGTGGCACGAATCCTGGCGCACGCCGGCGATGACGGACGGCGGTGGTGTCGACAGCGAGCTGCTTACTCGTCGTCGACGTAGACGACGCGTAACAGAAGGGCTGAAGCGGAACGGGGCTGGGGACGGGCTGCTCCTGCGCCAGGCTTGGGCCGGCTCCTGGCTGCTGCGCGCTGCGCTAGCGGCGGAGAGAGAGGGGAGAGGTGGGCTCGGCCTAGTAGAGATAGGCTAGCTAGTTTTTTTTCCAGAATTTTTTTTTCTTTTTCTGTTTTTCTGATTTCCTTTTATATTTTCAATTCAAATATGTTTTGAATATTTTCAAATTACAGAAACTTTTATATAATATCTGAAAACACTAAGGGGCCCTCAACACTATTTGGGCTCCATTTGTTTTGATAGTTTTCAAAATATGTAAACAATTTGAATGGTTTGGAGAGGAAATAAAATTAGGGTTTTATTTGTTCTTACTTGATTAAACCAAAGTGCAAGTGTTATGCATGCATGTAATGCTAAAACATGTCCTTATTAATATTACACAAAAGGGTGGTATGTTACATGGGACGATGAGGGTTCCCACCCATATGTTGCATATCCTCTATGAATTACCAATTAATATGCACGCTACGAGTGATAACATCCACGACCTGCACATCTGGCTACATCAAGAGGAAGAAGATACAACTGACTTCTTTGTCCCATTCGAAATCTCATGGTTAACGCGTGATATACGATGCTAGAATCACTGATGTCATGGGTTGTTAAGTTCCTAGTAGATTATCATAGTTGCAAATAGAAACCTAAGTTCTATTGCTCCATTATATCATCACTTAGGATGATATCTACAATTTGTTTATTTGGGAAAATAATATTTTCTTTTCTTGAAACATAGATGATAACACACAATTGGCAAATACTTTGATAAAGACTCTTCAAAGGACATGAGCAAGTGATGAACTTGCCTTGTGATTGCAAGGTAGTGAAGTCGGACGCTTGCACTCGACCTTGAGCTTCTATGTCTCCAAAGCATCATTATTGCGTGGTAAGGACAATATTTAAAGAAGCAATATGAATATGCATAGTAATGTAATGCATTATTTATCATTTATTTTTCTTTTTGTGTTTCACCCATTATTTTAGTTTCAATAATTCCGTAAATAAATAAAGGATTTCATTTAAAAATAATCTTTAATATTTATTGAATATTATATTTGCCATTTTATAAGATAATAAAGTATTTTTTGAATTAAAATTTAATATAAATTTATATATTTATTCATTTAATAATTCTTTTAAGAATTAATATTGGATTAAAAGAGTTTCTTCAAATATTTATTTAGTATTTTTCTAAAATACTACAATAATAATATATAATAAAAGTGATTTGTATTTATTTATTTCCTCTTTCTATAATTTTATAAAATTCCATAAGGGATAAATATATTATAAAATTCTTGACCAAAAATTATATACATAAAAATTTATTTCTTAATTTTCTTGAATAGGTTGGATTATTATGAATCCAAAAATATATTATTTGCAATTTTTAACTTTATATTTTATTTTTTTAGGATTTTATTTAATTCTAGGGGTATTTTGGACTTTTATTAATTATTAAGACTTGTTTTTAATTTTTGGGCTGGTTCTATTGGGCTTATTGGGCCAGCTTGGCCCAAGTGACCTTGACCAAAAGGGCACCCTGAAGGGTTCTAGCCCTATTGGCTCACTCCCTCTGTCTCTCTCTCTCATCCTCATCTTCGCTCCTCCTCGACCCCGTGGGGTGCTGGCGCCGCCGCCATGCGATGCTCGCCGTCGTGGCCCTCCCTGGCCGCTGCCATGGTGCAGGGCAAGGTTGTCGACCACGCTTGTTCATCTTATCCGCTTCGATTTGCTTTTGGATCCCTCCTGTGGCCAGTCTAGCCCCGTTCCCGAACCGTAGTTGATTTATCTAGTTGATTTATGAAAACTAGACTATCTGGTTGTCTTAGATGTAAGATCATTTCTTGTGAAACCATCTTTGAATGGCACACAATCTGATCTTGTTGCTGGTTTCACTTATGGTCATTACTGGAAACTTGATAGATGCTTAATAATAAGTTGGAAAGCTTACTGATTGTTCATGCCTATGATGTTGGTCTGAGGGTCTAGGAACTTAAGTTCCTATGTTGTTGTCACTTTCAAAATTGGCTAAGGCATTAGTTGATTACTAGATCTTGGATCCTAGTTAGTTAAGTTAATGGTTTTGGTTGTAGCTTATAAAATCTAAGGTGCTACTCCTTTTTGGAGATGTGCCTAGATTTTTATAAGAACATATGATTGAATATATATAATTTGCATGTGATAGCACCAAATCTGTGAGTCTGGTATGAGATTTTTGGTGTTTTTGATAAAGTTTGGTTCTGACCTTTATATTTTATACCTCTAGGATAGATTCACCCCACTTGGGTGATCATTGAGAGGTTGTTTTATGAAACAACACATATTTATGTTTGGATAAGATGAATAAATCATGTGGTTGTTTATGACACTCACCACAAAACTGATGATTGTAGTGGTTTGTTGTGATGTTGGTGTTGTTGGCTGGATCCTGTCCTTCACCTCCTGATGTTGTTCTTGTTTCCCCTTGTTCCTAAGCTTGGCCTTGATCTAGCCTGCTCCTCCTAGCTCTTGTGGCTTGGCCTTGCTGTCCACCCAATGTTGTCCCTTCTTAAGTCACCATCTGGTGATGTTTGGGTTGATCTGGTGTGGAGTTTTGTTGGCTGGTTTTCTTGGCTTTGGCTAAGCTGCTAGTGCTTGGCCATGGCTGTCCTTGGTCCTTTTGTTGGTTTGAACTATTGGGGTTGTGTCGATAGCACACCCATGCAGGTAGGTGACTGAGTTGTGTGTGTGTCTGCTGCATGGTTGTGGATATGCTCATTGAGGTGTTCTACCTTTTTATCTGGTTACTATTAACCTTCCTGGTGAAACTTGCCCCTTTACTTGCTGTGATCACTTGACTTATGGTTTATTTATTATGAAAGATTGGTTTCTTTCATGTTGGTGAAACTTGCCCCTAATAGATTTACTGAATGATGTAAAATTGAAAAGTGCAACTCACTGCTCTCTGCTGAGAGTAAAAATTAATAACTTAACCTTTATTTTCCTTTTTGGTTTGTTCTTTGTTTCGAAGGTACAAGGTTTGAAGATTCAAGATTAGTATAGATTTTTCTATTTAGACAGATATAATCCTTTGTAATGTTTATTTCATTCTTTTGTCAAGAATTTTTTAATAGTTCATTAGTATGTAAAAATTCCTCTTTTTGTAATTTTATTTCTGCAAAGATTCTTTATTGACGTTATGAGTTACATTTTATAACTTATTCATGGAATAAATATATTAAATAAGTATTCATTTGTTTGATTGAATTTCTTATTTAGAGTTTCTGTTACTATATATTATTTCTTGATTAAATAGTATTACTAAAACATAACTCTAATCTTTTAAAATATAAACTCCAATCTCAAGTTTGAACTCAAATTCCTTCCCCAAAACACTCTAATTCATAAAGATCATGTCAAAATTTATCACACTCACTCTCCAAAGCTATTCCTAAACTTAGAGAGTGAAAGAAACTTTGATCACCTTAAGTTTTTATTTGGCAAAATTTTACCCACATTTTGCAGAGGAATGCATGCATATGCACAATTCCCTAAATCTACCCTTCGTTTGTTCCTAAATGCTGGGATGTTACAAACTTCCCCCCTTAAATTAAACTTCGTCCCTAAGTTTGTTGAAGTGTACTTGAATAGTTCTGGATAGGCTTTTCATAAGTCATCTTATTTCTCCCATTTGGCTTGTCGTTCGGGATGATGTTCCCATTGTACATTCCAGTACTTGATTGCCCTATTTCTCAACCTTTTCCAGTTTTCTTCCAGAATTTTACAAGGTTTTTCCAAATAAGTTAGGTATGCTTGTAACTCTATCTGTTGATGTGTAATTGCATCGTTAGGAAGTTTAAGACATTTCTGGAGTTGTGACACATGGAAAACATTATGAACTTGATCCAATCTTGATGGTAGCTCTAAAGCATAAGATATTGTCCTGTTCTGACTTAGTACTTTGAATCGTCTGATATATCTTGGACTTAATTTTCCTTTAACTCCGGACCTCTTGACTCCTTTCATTGTACTTACTTTGAGATATACCATGTCTCCTACTTCAGGATGCCATGATCTTCGACTTTGGTCAGCATAACTTTTCTGTCTACTTTGAGCTATTTTCAATCTATCCTTGATTATATCAATGATATCTTGCCTTTCTTTCATATAATCTGGTGCAAATTCTTTGCTACTTTCAGGCTCATACCGACATATTGGTGATCTACATTTCCTTCCATAAAGTACTTGATATGGAGCTGCCTTCAGACTACTCTGGTAGCTGTTATTATAGGAAAATTCTGCCAATGGTATATGATCTTCCCACGAACCTTCAAAATCTAATGCACAAGCCCTAAGCATGTATTCTAGTATTTGATTTGTTCTTTCAGTTTGATCCCCCGTCTTTGGATGATAGGCTGTGCTAAAATCTAACTTTGAACCAAGACCTTCATGTAGTTTCTTCCAAAATGCCAAAGTAAACACTGACCCTCTATCAGTTACAATCTTTTTGGGCACTTCATGCTTACTTACTATCTCCTTGATGTATACTTCTACTAACTTCTCGACATTATCCTTCTAATTCACCGGAATAAAATGTGCACTTTTAGTGAGTCTATCAACAATCACCCATATCTACTAACTTCTTTCAAATCCATGTACATCTTAGTACTTCCTGGATGAATGGAATATGGTGTCTCATGTGCCTCTCGAACTATCACTTCACGACTTTTCGGCACATCTGTAACACAAAGAAGATCTTGGAACCATAAAGACTCATAACCTCCTAAGCTAAATACTGATGTTTGTCCTTGAGATATCCTCCGAAATTCCTCAACAATAAAAGGATCTTCTGCTTGATGCCTAAAAATTTCGTGATTAAGATCACTATTTTGTTCTGCAACTACCTGCATAGTAGCTAATCCTCCAAAAGTCTATGTTCTTATAAATTGAACCTCTAACCTTTCCAAATCCATCTGTAACTCTTTTGGAAGCTTCCTATTGCTTGGTTGAATATCTGCACTTTTACGACTTAAAGCATCTGCTACAACATTTTCTTTTCCACGGGTATAGTTGATTGTTAAATCATAATCTTTGATTAGTTCTCACCAACGCTTCATTCTCATATTCAATTCCTTTTGAGTGAAGAAATATTTGAGACTTTTATGGTCAGTGTATAACTCACATCTGGCTCCATAAAGAAAATGTCTCCATCCTTTCAGAGCAAAGACTACTATTGCTAACTCCAAATCAGGAGTTGGTAATTAACTTCATGTGGTTTAAGTTGTCTCGATCCGTAAGCAATTAATTTTCGATCTTGCATTAACACAAAACCCAAACCTTCTTTGGATGCATCACAGTATACTGTAAAGTCCTTTCCTGTTTCAGGAAATGCTAAGATTGGAGCTGTAGTTAACCTGGTATTTAACTCCTGAAAACTGGCTACAAACTTTTCATCCCAGATGAATGGTATATCCTTCCTTAATAATTTGGTCATTGGTCCAGCTATTTTAGAGAAACCTTCATTGAACCTCCGATAGTAACCAAACATTCCCAAGAAACCTCTAATTTGTTTCAAATTAGTGGGTGCAGTCCATTCTAATACTGATTGAACTTTGGATGGATTTACAGCAATTCCATATTTACTAATCACATGACCGAGGAATTCTTCCTCATCTAGCCAGAATTCACACTTATTGAACTTAGCATAAAGCTTATGTTCTCTTAAGATCTGCTATGCTATTCTCAAATGATCATCAAGCGCTTCCTTATCCTTGGAATATATCAGAATATCATCAATAAACACTATGACAAACTTGTCCAAGTATGGCATGATGATTTTGTTCATAAAATTAATGAATATTGTTGGTGCATTGGTCAAACCAAACGGTACGACAATATACTCATGGTGTCCATACCATGAGACAAATGTTGTCTTTGGAACATCTTCTGTTTTGATTTTTATCTGATGATACCCGGATCTTAGATCGATCTTGGAAAATACTCTAGCTCCTTTAACTTGATCAAATAGATCATGGATTCTAGGTAATGGATACTTATTCTTGATACTAACATTATTGAGATTCCTATATTCCCCACACATCCTTCTTCCTCCATCTCTTTTATCCACAAAGATCACCGGTGTTCCCCATGGAGAAAAACTTTCATGAATAAATCCTTTTCTGGCTAACTCATCAATTTGCTCTTTGAGTTCTTTTAATTCTTTTGGACCCATCTTGTATGGTGCTTGAGCTATTCGTGTGGTAACCGGAATTAGATCAATAGTGAACTCTATCTCCCGATCTGGTGGCATTCCTGGTAACTCTGTTGGAAAAACATCTTGAAACTCATTTACTATAGGAATATATTTCAACATGACCTCCCTCATTGAGTTCAACTGCATATCCACCATGATAGGACTGTGCTTATCTGCTTGATAAAATATCCTTGCTCCACTTAGAGTCTTGATTGAGACAGTTTTATCCTCACAATTAATCTAGGACCCATATTCAGTCATCCAATCCATACCCAACACTACTACAATTCCCTTCAAAGGAATCACATAAAGTTCCGCAAAGTAGGTACAACCACAGATCGAGATAACCTGATCTTGTTTAATGTGGAGTACAACAACATTTCCCCTGCCATCACTACGGTCATAGGGTTTTCTTACGTTGCCCTTCTAATCCCGAAATTATCGCAGAATTCTTCAGAAATGAATGAAGTAGTTGCACCAGTATCAAATAGAACTTTTCCGGGATTGGTAAGGATATCGAGCGTACCTATCACTGCATGCTCTGAGTTATCCACCTCCACCAGGGTTGCGTAATCCAGCTTCCCGGTAGGTCTGTTCCTCTTGCCATTACTATTCTTGACAAAATTTCCTCCCTGATTGGGTTGTCCATTACCTCCGCTGGCTTGTCCTCCACTCTTGGTATGCCAACCACCCGGTGGTTTACTCGGACAGTCAGGCTTGATATCACCCTTGTGGCCACAACCGTAAGAAATAACTACTGGCTTTTTGCATTCTCTCTAGAAATGCCCTAGAAGTCCACAATTGATACAGATAACATTTCTCTGGGGATTGAACTGATTTCCACCATTGCCCTTATTATTTTTATTGTTGTTGTAGGCTTTTTTCCTGGGTTTGAACTCCATATTGGGTTTAGGTTTACTTGCTTGAATCCACTTAGTTTCCTTCTTGTCTCTCTTCCTCATATCCTCTTGGAGATTATTGTAGTCATCTTCAAAAGTGATGGCTGCGTCTAGTAGCTGCTTCTAGGTTTGTTTATTGGCCAACCTCAACTGCATCCTCACAAATGGATTTAACTCTCACAGAAAACGCTTCTCTCCCTTCTCTTTAGTGCTCACTTCATCCTCGGCATAACGAGACAGTTGGCTAAACTCCCGGATGTACTTCATGACACTAGTATATCCTTTCTAAAGCTCCTCAAACTCTCTGCGCTTCAACTCCATAACACTCTCTGGAACATGATACTCACGGAACCTCTGCTTGAACTCTTCCCAAGTATATTCTCTCCCTGACTGGTGCATGGCTAACTGATTTTCCCACCATGATGCTGCAGGTCCCGTCAGCAGATGAGACGCATACCTCAGCTTTTCCTCATCATTACAACCTACAGTCTTCAGCTTTCTCTCTGTATTTGCTATCCAATCTTCTGCATCCATTGGTTCCGGAGCTGATGCAAAAGGTAACGGCCTTGCATTCTGGAAGTCGGAAAGTCTCACTCCACCTTTAGGTGCTCTCTGATTTCCTGCTCATCCCAACAACTCTTCCATGAACTTGTTTTGGATTTCTTGCATCATTTGCATATACTGCATAAAATTTTCTTCCATTAACGGCCTCATTGGTGGTGGTGGTGGTAATGTTCCCTGATTATCGGCATCTGCATCGGCCTTATCGTTGGCCTCACGTTCAATGCACTGCTGCTTAGATTCAGTTTCTACACATGTATCCATGACTCCCCAGTCTTGCAACATAAAGCGAATACTCATAATTACATCATGCACATGTGTTCTGAGCTCAACTTTACGCACAGAACTAGTCACACAATGAAAATCCAAATAAACTCCAAATATGCATTTCACATATACATTACAAGCCTAATAATAAAGTACAAATTCATCATACTTGTACCCTACAAGTACTATAGTATAATAAGCATACTGCCTTACTTATTTATTTACATCTCTCTCTCGGATTACAACAATACACGATACTTCCAAATAAGCCGCCTGCTTCTAGTATCCACGAAGCTCATCATATATGCCTGAAGTCCAACTGTGATGACGTACCGTCCGTCGCACAGTTTGTGGAACAAATGGCCTTCCATAAGGAACATACTCAGTATATGAAGTATCATGACTTGAGTCATTACTCACCCTGAGTGTATTGACTCCCTCCAGCTCAGATAAAAAGTCTTTAGAAACATGTTCAACATTATCACCCACTTGCATATCCTGAGCGTCATGCCTTGAGTTGTCAACAAAATACGTAGATTCTGCTGCTCCCCAGGTGCTCTATTGGGCAAGATAGTTAAACACCGTATAATGTATATTCCCTGGGTTTTGAGAAAATGTTGATGATTCAAACACTCTCTCCTCAGGATCTTCTTCCTCATCCCGATCTTCGACGAATATGGTATTTCTACTACTGTTGCTAGGATTGGTTCTTTCTCCAACTGGAATGCTAACTGCTTCCTTCTTTCAGGATCAGTTAGATCCTCTAACATGTCATTTTTATCTTCAACAATAACTTGATGGGTCTTATAAAAATATGCAACAAGTGTTCGATACGATCCATAAACTTGGAAGCTAACTTAGGATGCTTTTTCACCAAGGTAAGATGATCCGGTACTGGCTCCGAGTCAATAGAATCATGAGGAATCACAAAAAATGTGCTCCCTTATAACTCCTTGGCTATATGCTCCCGAATATTAGCTATCGCCTCCACAACAACAACATGATATGCTGCTAAATGACCCCTACCTTCACCTATAGGTAGATCGTGATACAATCCAAGCTCCTCTGGAAGTTGGATACTCACACAATACTTGGATAACATCCGACCATTATAATAGGTTATGGTATTCACCGAAATTTTTGTTGGGAAACTAAAAATCTTTAAGAGTTGACGAAGCTGATCCGTGAATGATCCTTGGTAATGATCAAGAGTCTCCTCTTTCCTTACAATTTTTTTTGGAAACTTTGGTGCCATAACTCTGTATATTCAAAAATATCTTGATTAGTAATAGATAATATATCACATCATAACAAAGAATTATCACACTAAAACATATAATGGAGTATTCTCATTTGAATACCCATTATACCCTTTTAGGGAATTCTTTATCGTTGCTATTCACTCCTAAATGTAATACCCTTTAATAGATTTCCAAGCTAAGGTCATAGCAATTTGCTCTAATACCAACTGCGGTGACTAAGCATACCACTGCATATGTAGTACACTATAGTCGTTGACATGACATCCATACAACACCGTTCCGTAAATATCACATCCCTCAGAGTGGTACAACAGAAACATTGCGGGTCCATATTACAAACATACACACATATTATTATTACAATACCAGAATTTCAAGAATTCAAACGATTCAACTTACAAACCAAAATATAAAGTGTTTCAGCGGAAGTTGAAACTAACAACTCCAACTAAGAGTTGAGCTCAGCAGCTCATTATATAAGGTTCATGCTGCTTGGCTTCATTAGTTACTAATAACTAGGGAAACTAAGCTGACTCATTGCCATCTACTCCATAGCGGATATCGTAGTCCACTCCTTCAACACCTCCTGACAGGCCAGGCTCTTCATAGAAGACATCTTCTTGGCATTCTACTGAATACATTGGAGTATCTTCAGGATCCTCATAGTCTAAGCAGAGGATCAAAGGAAAAGGTGAGTAACAGCGTTACTCATCAAGTTCATTATATGCAAGGTGGGACGTTTGATGCTCTATCTACCACCTCGGACTATAAGTCCTTGGCACTATGCAGTTTTTGTAAATCTTTCTTCAAAGATTTATGTTATTATTAAAAACTATGCCCATCGGTCTTCACATGTTTACCAGAACTTTCATGGAGTTCCTTTCCTGCCGCGTTCGTAGCTCCTTCCCAGAACAGGGAGTAACAAGTTATAGTTCTTACACTCTACAGAGGTGCGTTACTTTACCCATGAGAGATCAACTCCTTGTTGCACAACCGGGCGTACTTTCCCGCCCACAATTCCATGATGTGGGGCCCAGTAGTTGGTCCAAGACAATCACTACCCCCTTCGCGACCTCGCATGCCTCCTTGGGGTACACCATGCCCACCCATTGAATTACGGCAGTGGTTTGTACAGACCGTTAGATGACAGAACTATCGTGGGACGTTGAGGGTTCCCACCCATATGTTGCATATCCTCTATGAATTACCAATTAATATGCATGCTACGAGTGATAATAGCCACGACCTGCACATCCGGCTACATGCTAGAGGAAGAAGATACAGCTGACTTCTCTGTCCCATTCCAAATCTCATGGTTAACGCGTGATATATGGTGCTAGAATCACTGATGTCATGGGTTGTTAAGTTCCTAGTTGATTATCATAGTTGAAAATAGAAACCTAAGTTCTAATGCTCCATTATATCATCACTTAGGATGATATCTACAATTTGTTTATTTGGGAAAATAATATTTTCTTTTCTTGAAACATAGATGATAACACACAATTTGCAAAAACTTTGATAAAGACTCTTCAAAGGACATGAGCAAGTGATGAACTTGCCTTGTGATTGCAAGGTAGTGAAGTCGGATGCTTGCACTGGACCTTCAACTTCTATGTCTACAAAACATCATTAGTGCCCGGTAAGGATAATATTTAAAGAAGCAAAATGATTATGCATAGTAATGTAATGCATTATTTATCATTTATTTTTCTTTGTGTGTTTTACCTATTATTTTAGTTTCAAGAATTCCTTTAAATATATAAAGGATTTCATCTAAAAATAATCTTTAATATTTATTGAATAGTATATTTTCCATTTTATAAGATAATAATTTATTTTTGAATTTAAATTTAATATAAATTTCTATATTTATTCATTTAATAATTCTTTTAAGAATTAATATTGGAATAAAAGAATTTCTTCAAATATTTATTTAGTATTTTTCTAAAATACTACAATAATAATATATAATAAAAGTGATTTTTTTTCCTCTTTCTATAATTTTATAAAATTCCATAAGGGATAAATATATTATAAAATTCTTGACCAAAAATTATATACATAAAAATTTATTTCTTAATTTACTTGAATAGGTTAGATTATTATGAATCCAAAAATATATTATTTGCAATTTTTAACTTTCTATTTTATTTTTTTAGGATTTTATTTAATTCTAGGGGTATTTTGGTCTTTTATTAATTATTAAGACTTCTTTTTAATTTTTGGGCTAGTTCTATTGGGCTTATTGGTCCAACTTGGCCCAAGTGACCTTGACCAAAAGGGCACCCCGAAGGGTTCTAGCCCTATTAGCGCAGTCCCTCTGTCTCTCTCTCCTCTCGTCCTCGTCTCCTCTCCTCCTCGACCTCGTGGGGTGCTGGCGCCGTCGCCGTGGCCCTTCCTGGCCGCTACCGTGGTGTAGGGCGACATTGTTGACCATGCTTGTTCATCTTCGACACTTTGATTTGCTTTCAGATCCCTCCTGTGGCCAGGCTAGCCCCGTTCTTGAACCCTAGGATCTGGGGTTGGTGCTGCCACTGCCGCTGCTGATCCTCCCATGGTGGTGTGCGGTGTTGTGCGCTATTGTGGCCGCCGCTGTGGCTGGTGTGGGTTGCAGCGCCCTCTGGTTGTACCCGTGCTGCCATGAGCTCTTCGGCCCCTCTTCTTCCTCTTCAATCCTTCAGCAAGGACCATCGGTGAGTTGTGCCTGTGTGATTTTTAGTGTATCTAGCTTCCTCGAGTCCCTCTGTGTGTATCTAGTGGCCAATCTATGATTAGTGTTTGCACTGATTCTAGGGCTCACCTTGGTTCTTGTAAAATGATGCTATGGTCTGGTAATGATGCTTGGTGAGAAATGCTGTTGACTTGATGCTAGTGTTGGTCTGATGTTAGTGGTTCATCTGATGCTAGTGTTACATAGTGTTGCCTATGGTTGAATATATGGTGGCTTAATGTGTTCATCTTCTGTCAGTATCTTGATACTGACAGTAACTCTTTCAGTATCTTCATACTGACAGTAACTCTTTCAGTGAGGATTCACTGCATTAGTGTTTGTTGGCTTGCCTGTTTCTCCATAATCCGAATTTTATTCAATAGAGTCTAATGATTCTTTCAAAATAAATGGATATATATTGTATGATATCTGAGTATGGTCTCAGGGAAATGATAGATATTGATTTGCTAGTTGATTTATGAAAAAACTAGACTATCTGGCTGGCTTAGCTGTAAGATCATTTCTTGTGAAACCATCTTTGAATGGCACACAATTTGATCTTGTTGATGGTTTCACTTATGGTCATTACTGGAAACTTGATAGATGCTTAATAATAAGTTGGAAAGCTTACTGATTTTTCATGCCTATGATGCTGGTCTGAGGCTCTAGGAACTTAAGTTCCTATGTTACTATCACTTTCAAAATTGGCTAAGGCATCAGTTGCTTACTAGATCTTGGATCCTAGTTGATTAAGTTAATGGTTTTGTTGATTAAGTTAATGGTCACTCTTGTGATCATTGAGAGTTGTTTAATGAAACAACACATATTTCTGTTTGGATAAGATGAATAAATCATGTTGTTGTTTATGACACTCACCACAAAACTGATGATTATAGTGGTTTTTTGTGATGTTGGTGTTGCTGGCTGGATCCTGTCCTTCACCTCCTGATATTGTTCTTGTTTCCCCTGGTTCCTGAGCTTGGCCTTGATCTAGCCTGCTCCTCCTAGCTCCTGTGGCTTGGCCTCGCTGTCCACCCAATGCTCCCCCTCCTTAAGTCACCATCTGGTGATGTTTGGGTTGATCTGGTGTGGAGTTTTGTTGCTGGTTTGCTTGGCTTTGGCTAAGTTGTTGGTTCTTGTGTGGTGTGAGCAATGGAGATGTGAACTAGTGCTTGACCACGGTTGTGCTTGGTCCTTTTGTTGGTTTGAAATATTGGGGCTGTGTCGACAGCACTCCCATGCAGTTAGTTGACTGAACTGTGTGTGTGTCTGCTGCATGGTTGTGGATATGCTCACTGAGGTGTTCTACCTTTTTATCTGGTTACTATTAACCTGCCTGGTGAAACTTGCCCCTTTACTTGATGTGATCACTTGACTTATGGCTTATTTATTATGAAAGATTGGTTTCTTTCATGTTGCTGAAACTTGCCCCTAATAGATTTACTCAATGATGTAAAATTGAGCAGTGCAACTCACTGCTCTCTACTGAGAGTAAAAATTAATAACTTAACCTTTATTTTCCTTTTTGGTTTGTTCTTTGTTGTGCAGGTACAAGATTTGAAGATTCAAGATTAGTATAGGTTTTTCTTGTTAGACAGATGTAATCCTTTGTAATGTTTTTTTCATTCTTTTGTAAAGAATTTTGTAATAGCTCATGAGTATGTAAAAATTCCTCTTTTTGTAATTTTATTTCTGAAAATATTCTTTATTAACTTTATGAGTTACATTTTGTAACTTATTCATGGAATAAATATATGAAATAAGTATTCATTGTTTGATTGAATTTCTTATTTAGAGTTTCTGATATATTATTTCTTGATTAAATAATATTACTAAATCATAAATCTAATCTTTTAAAAGATAAACTCAAATCTCAAGTTTGAATTCAAATTCCTTCCCCCAAAACACACTAATTCATAAAGATCATGTCAAAATTTATAACAATCACTCTCCACAAGCTATTCCTAAACTTAGAGAGTGAAAGAAACTCTGATCACCTTAAGTTTTTATTTGGCGAAAATTACCCACATTTTGCAGATGAATGCATGCATATGCACAATTTTCTAAACTACCCTTCGTTCGTTGCTAAATGCTGGGATGTTATAGTGTCTAGTAAGGATGCCTAGGGGTTAGACCTTTGTGATGTGAGAGTTGCTCCATGCTGAAACATGGCATCCTCTACATAGAAGTAATTTTTAAATGTGTCCAAGGTTTCACACAACTTTTTTTTGTATTTTTGGTGGCCCGGTCAAATTTAGGCCAAAACTCTAAGTGTCTGGTAAGGATGTGAAACTAGGTCCATGTTGTAACATGCCATCCTCTACCAATAAGTGAATTTTTATGATGTGAAACTAGGTCGATGTTGTAACATGGCATACAACCACAAGTTTGTTAAGGTGTTTCTATCCAACTAAGAGAGGTCTAGATCTCATGCAATGTTGGCATGGGTCCACATCTGCCACAAGTGTGTGTCATGGCTTGGCATAGCACTCTTATGCTTAGATGTATCAACTGGGTGGGATCATGTTAGATCTTGGTGGGACAAGGTGCAATCAATAACATTTCTATTAGAGCTTGGTGGGATCTTGCATAGCACACTTCAGTTTGTATCCCTTTTAGCTTCATGCAAGTTTTATGGTTCTCCTGTAGATGTTAATAGTGCGAACCGAATTGTGCCCTCAGTACGAATTTTTGGGTCCTTTATACTTCCTTCGTTTCACAATATAAAACTTTTTAGCAAGATATTTTAGTTTGCTAAAAAGCCTTACATTTTGGAACGGACGTAGTAGTACCTTTTTTGTAGTCGAGTGCGGGGTTCAGCAGCAGTACATACGTCAGCAGCAGGTGTTGCAGAAGATCCTTGCACTGAAGATTGTACAGGTGCAGAATATTCCTGGTCACCAGCGCTCGACGATGTGCTGATTGGATTTCCTGGCGAGGCGTCACTGTCGAAGCCGTCAGAAGAACCATGGGGAAGAGCTGGGTGGGAGATCCGTGCGTCCATGCGTTGGTGGGGATCACGGGGAAGACGTGTCGGGCTCCCCATGGCCGCCATAGTTACGCGCAGAACACGACGCAAGGGATGGACCAGACATTGGGGACGTGGCGTGAGGGCACTGGCACGGATCAATACGCCTAGGTGACGGCGCGCCAGAGTCTCGGGGGAGGATCCGAGGCAGATTTTGCCCCCGTATCATGCTCAGAGTCTGTCTTTTCTTGGCTTGTAGCGGTGTTTTCTTCAGCCTCATTGTCTGATGTGTTGTCATCAGTATTTTCGACAGAATTTTGCGTGACTAGATTGGTAGAGATTTTGGGCAGGGTGTCATCTGTGGCCTGTAGAGGATCAACGACAGGAACAATCGGCACATATATATTGGTCATTAGTATGCACACCCCTAGTCGTTTCTATCGAGGAGGGATTGTCTGAAGGAAGCAAAAGAATTTCATCATGGAGACGATGACCCGCAATTTTCATGAACTGTAGTAAAGGGAAAAACATTTTCATAAAAAACTACATCCCTTGACACGTAGACATGGCCAGTAGTACTAACAAGGCATTTTACTGCTTTGTGACGAGGACTATAATAAAGAAATACACACCATTTTGAGAGATAGGTGAAACGCTGGTGAAGATGTTTCTAGCCGGCCTAGAGAGGTCTAGATCCCATGCAATGTTGGCATGGGCCCACATATGCCATAAAGTGTCTCAACATGTCTTGTCATATCAGTCTTATGGTTAGATCGATTAGTTGATATAGTAGGTCATGATGACATGTCAATTTTTTCTAAGAAAACCTTGATCTTACTAGTGGCAAAACTACGGTTATTGGATAGTCATATTAGGCACAACTGATTAATAGATTTTGAAAAAAAAACTAGTGGCATCTTGACACTGAGTCTTGTTTTGTATCCTACCACCAAGGAAAAATAAGAAACACGCGTGGGTAATGTAGTTTTTCCCAAAACCACTTCTCAACATAAGCTAGTAGCTATGAAAATGCATGGCTATCGACTCAATCCCCATCCCAAAACCTTATTTTGTGTGAATGAGGCCATATTTGGCACACAAGACTGATGGGTTTGTTTGTACAAAACATGCATTTTCCATTTTTTAAGTGGCACAATGTGAATTCCCTCTTTCTGCTTAATTCTAGAATCTTTCACACGCATGGATGGACCAATGGTGGCGTGTAGGATTCCACTATTTATTGATTTTTTTAATTTCTGGTGCTTCTTTCACACTAAGGAAAAAACCATGATAGGTGAGACTCTGAATCAGTAATCACAACTTGAGTTCTATGAGTAAAGCTGAAAGATAGTACTTACACATAATTATGAAAGCCCCCACATAGAATTCTGAAAGCTACCACACTGAATTATAAAAGTACTAAAAATAAATACATTGCAATTTTTTACTTCGAAAAGATCTGAACATGCTAGCGATCGAGCAAATAACCTAGGCTATTCTACCCTATATATTTCATCGGCGTCCGCTCCCGTGTGCTACAGGACAAATTCATTGAACTCCCCCCGTCTGCAATGTGCTGCCAGCATCTTGTCGAGACGGTAAGGCCTCGGTGAACGTTCCAGATCATTTCGACCAAAGCCATGTATAGGTGTTGGTACCCCATCCCAGGCTATAAGATCATGATTGTAAGCTCAGATATAAGAAAAATACGCGTAGTAGATGCTACCGGCTTGGACAGTACTAGGCTGCACTGTAGTGTCGACGGAGATCGACCGGTTAAAATGAACAAAGAAGGCGCTGGTGCCAATGTCACTTACAGCTGCGAGACAACGTTTCTCCATGTCCACCCGGTAAAGCACCGGTTGACCTTCGGCGAAAACCCTGCCCAACATAAGAAGCAGATGACCTTGTGACTCCACAAGGTAGAGCTTGTAGACTTCAAAGACTGGACCTAAAATTATTTTGGCCATCTTGACGCTACTCGTGCACTGATCCACCTGGATGTTGGTCGACACGATGTCTCCACCATCATGTACTGCATACACTGCACCATGGAACGGGGTCATGCATTGCACGTGCACATCATCGGACGGCGGATAAATTCCTTCTCCAAAACTCCATTGAAATCACCTGTCGGGGTCGCCTCATCGGCCCAAGCAATAGAATACTCATAATTTGCGGAAACAAACACCATCATGGGGGACTTCATGACGGTTATAGATTCCATAATATCTGATGGTATCTGCGCCTGAAACTCAGTGTTGGACTTACGGGTTGAAGGAAATATGCCCTAGAGGCAATCATAGAGATGATTATATTTCTTATGTATCCATGAGTTATTGTAATGTTCCTTGAATATCCATATCAGGCAACTTGTATTGATTGGCAATTATGTGAATTGTTTGTGAAACTCTATACTTGTATGGTTATTTAAGAGTTGTCCCTAGTCGGAGTTCATGTGAGGACACACGTGAATATTACACTAGCACATCGATTGGTTGATGACTATGTTTTGCAAGTCATAGACATGGAGATGTCAAACCAATGATGTGGACACATGTTATGGACATGGGGTTGGACTGACCCAACTTGAGACTGGCAATTAGTTGCAGCTCTCTCTCTACACATCGTGTACGTTTTGTCCTTAGACCTGCGATTGTCGCATGTACTTGAGATGTGGATCGACCTACTTTGGGGCTATCAAACGCTGCTCCGTAACTGGGTAGTTATAAAGGTAGCTTTCGGGTTTGTCCTGAAGCATGCTACAAGGCATGGTCAATCAAGATGGGATTTTCCCCTCTCTACTTGAGAGAGATATCTCTGGGCCCCTCGAGTGATCGGAACCAAAAATGCATGGTCGTGCTACATATGGTTAAGAGTTAACCTAGTAAAGGGATTCCGAATCACAGTATCGAGAAAGCGAGGTCAGCTTGGAGCTAGACCAAATATCGTGAGGCAAAGGGAAAGACATGTACTAAACCTTGTGATGGTTCGTCCGATATGATGTTCGTATGCGTTTAGGAGTTAGCACATCTTGCTAGAGGCCGCTACCAACTATTGACAGAATAAGTGTATTCGTGTCATGTCTATACGTATATGAACCTATAGGGTCACACACTTAAGGGGCTGGAAGCCTAATGAGGATTGGATCCGAATTAGACCAGGCTTAGGCTACTAATGGGCTGCTAATGTAGAAGCCCACTAGGGACGCCTATATAAGAGAGGGTGGGGCGAGCTGACCAGGGTTAGACCATTCCACCCAGCCGCCACTCCTCACGCTTGTGTTGCACGCGCGGACCTAGCAGTCCGGCGTCTGACGCTTCCACCCTGTACGTGTGGATACCTCGGAGGCGCTGCATCTGTAGCGCTTGGACGAGCCACGCAAGGGGAGCTGCTCATGGGACGAGAACAAGGAGGAGACGTAGATCGTCTACACTGCCTCGACGCGCTTCATGAAGTTCCGCAGCTGCGCGTCTAGTGATAATCCCGTGATCTATGACAACAGTAATCCTGGTATACACGGTATAAAATTTTGATTTGCGCTAGTGTAGCCTACCCGTATCCCTTCACGGGTGAGTGGGTTCAGAAGGCGAATCTTGTGCGGCTCTTCCCTCTGAGCAATAACGATGATGCCACGATAAACACCAATGAAGTAGAATCTTTTGATGAAGAGAACAGTTATCCCTAAGATATATGTACAATGGAAAATACTCCCTTTGTTCACTAATATAAGACAGAGCTTCTAGATATTTAAAAATGTACTAGATATATATCCTAAAATGAGTGAACCTATACAATTAAACATGCATGTCTTGTAAACCTGCATGTTTAAGTATAACTTTTCTTAAGAATGTTCAAGAACATGCATGTTTAAGAACCTACACAATTAAACATGCATGTTTAAGAATAACTTTGTATCAAAATAACAAATGAATGCTAGATCGGATGAATTGTGAACCTGCGTTGAACTTCAATTAGATTCGTTGTGAAGCAACGACCTGTGGCGATGTTGAGGAACGTGAAGTCGCCAATATCTGGAAGTGTGTGATATACCAAGATCCAGTTGTTGAGATGGAACTCGGGTTATTTTAACACGCGGCACCAATCGCCACATACTCTCCTACAAGTAGCATAGGCATCGACGTACTCCTCGTTCTCCAGGAAGGATTCACCGATCTTGGCAAGTGGTCCGTTGGTCGGGAGATCGGACCAGTTCACCTTCATTCGGCTGCTCGCTATGCCTTCCTATCGAGGAATAAAGAAGACAAGGAGATGACGAGGAGAAGAACAAGGATAGGAGGAGACGAAGAAGGAAGCTCTGCGCCGGAACAAGGAGGCGAGGAGACGGGAGGAACTGCCACTAGGACACTATGCGTTCGAGGAACTAGCAATTTTCTTTTCCTGTAATGTATAAGGACGTCGGCTAACCGCGCTGATAGGTGAGGTCAGTTCATCACGGATAGCGCTTTCATTAGAAAAAACTGAACCTACCTACTCCCTCTTTTTCAAAATATAAGATGTTTTAGGTTTGCGAAGAAAATGTACATAGACTTGTTTTAGTGTGTAGATTCACTCCAATGCTATAGGCTTCTTTGGGTTGGCTAGAGACTCCTCCATCAACTTGTGGTTGTATGACTAAACACTTGGCCAACATGATCCTAACGAGTTGATATCTAAGTATAAGAATGTTATGCCACACACTTGTAGCATATGATTCAACACTTGGCCAACATGGTCCTACCTACTTTACATATATAAGTATAAGACTGCTATGCCTAGACATGATGAGACACTTTGCGCCAAATGTGGGCGCGCATGCCAACATTTCATGGGCTGGCCAGAAACTCCTTCATCAAATTGTTGTTGTATTTGAGTCAAGACTTGACCAACATAATCCTACCTAGTTAATAGATTTTATTATAACACTATATGTCATGAAATTATGATGAGACACTTTTTGGCAAATGTAGGCCCATGCATCATTGCATGGTCTATATACTTCATCAACTTGTGGTTGTATGTGAGTCAACACTTGGCCAACATGATCTTACCTACTTGATAGATCTAAGTATAACACTGCTATGTCAAGACATGATGAGACACTTTGTGGCAAATGTAGGCCCATGCCAACATTGCATGGGCTATAGACCTCTCTCGCTTGGCTAGAAACACCATAATAAATTTGTGGTTTTGTGACTCGACACTTGGCCAACATGATCCACCCAGTTGATACATCTAAGTACAAGAGTGATATTGCCAAGCCATGACACAGACACTAGTGGCAGATGTGGGCCCATGCCAACATTGCATTGGATCTACTCATATCTTAACTGTCTAGAAACAACCTCAAATTTCTTCAGAGTCGACATGTGTTATCTGTGTTATCCATGGAGGATTGAGGGTGCCCGAAGGGCGTGCAGATGATGCTGATGCGCAAGGGGTCCATTTTACCCGTGTTATCCATGTCTACTATAGAATAATTAAGTTAAAACGGTTTGGATTAATGTATGAAAAGCAAGAACCAGCGTACAAAATGTTTTTATCTACTCCCTCTGTCTCAAAATAGATTTCTCAAATATGTCAAACTTGAAAGAATCTAGAAACTATTTAGTTTATAGATTCATCCAAATTTTAAAAAACCTAAGACATCTATTTTGTGTCAAAGGTAGTATTTTGTTACATGAACATGTGCATAAAGAGAAGCAAACAGAGAAAACTTGGGCAAATTCGTGATGCTTTTTATTTAGGGCTTGCAAAGCATCAGGAAGCTAACTGATGAACTTATTATAGTGTCTACTGCTTAATGATTAGCAGATAGACCAACCCACAAGCAATTGCACAAAAATAAAATACATCATTCATCATGTTCGCCTGCTTGTTCAGATCGATAATGTGCCTTAACTGCTTGTTGAGTTTCTTCAGTTCTCCCTTAACTTCTGCATCACCCATCGTAGCAACGATTTCAGAGCCCAAGATCTCGACCGTATGAGGGTAATTGAGCTCAATCGACGCGCCCCCCTTCCGACCAACTGCGCCCTCTCGTTTAAGCCTCTCAATGTACTAATCCATCCACTCAAAATGCCTACAATTCTGCAGATCCTGAAATCAGATGGGAAAGATGAACCTTGATTCAAATCCCAAATCTAGGGAAGAACCAAAATTGGCATACGAAATCAACAAATTGACTTGAAGAACTCAGATCTAACCTTCCCCCCCTCTGGCTTGCTCTCGCATTTCACAAATTCACGCCCACAGTTGGCATTTTCCTCGTTCTTAGTGACCAATTGTTTCAGTGGCGCGATGCGTGGGCAGTCAGGGCACCTCGTCATCTGCACTGCACCATATCGCGGCCATGAGGGGCCAAAGGTTGTACTAGAGTTCGGCATCTATCGCTGGCGTTGCGCGGTTGAAGAAAGGCACCCGAAGAAGGAAGAGAAATAAAGGGAAGGCAATAGAGGCTCGGGTTCCTGTTCCCTCCTTTTCTAAAGGTAATGATGAGGTGAATATGTGGTGGGTCCTGTGCTGTTTAGGGCGGTGGTTGCATCAGGACGGGATGCGAGATGAGCGCAGCATACGCATCAAACACTGTACATGCTAACAAAGTTTGGTATTCACTTACACTACAAAATATAAGATGTTTCAGGTTTCTGAAGAAAATGAATCTATACTTCTTTTTGTGTTTAGATTCACCCCAAAGTTAAGTGAACCTACATCCTAAAACAAGTCTAGAAACATTTGCTTCACAAAGCTAAAAAATCTTATATTTTGAAACAAAGCGAGTAATTCCCATTCATTTATATGTCTGGTCCGTTACTATTTTGGCGAGCGTTGTATTTTAAGTATACACACTACAAATAGTCCTATGAACATTGCTCATCAAATCCACAAATTGGAGAACATAAACAACCCAAACTTTAGATTACAATCTAAATTAAGCAAAACAACAAAACCACAGTCATGAAACATTCTTCTAACAAAAACATAGCGCCATGCGGGAACTATTTAGCAATCAAACAACCCAACTTTGCGTAAATTGTTTAATGATATACCAACATTCGCTAGGGAATCGGTAGTAGGAATTTTTGTTTCTTGAGTTTTCAAGAATCTTCCAGCAGCTCCGTGATATCAAGAACTATGCTTTTTACCTTTTCGAGTTCTTCGACAGAATAATTTCTGCAAGAGTATGTCTCCTAGAATCATTTATCCATTCCTGTAACAAAATATTAGCAGGGTTAATAAGGTCACATGCTAGTGTATATATATGAAAATGCCAAATAGAAATTTTGAATACCTGCGAGACTACATCTGTGAATTTATCTCCATCAAAGTGCTCCATACGTAGCACGAACATTCCATACGAGTTCCTGATCATAACGAATCTAAATTTGAATAACAGTACTAACACATCAAAAGAAATGATATTAGTTCAACTAGAAACTCAAGAATTTTGCCGTGGTGTTTCGCAGCATAGAATCTCCCAATTGGAAACATCATCAAACTTATACTCCGTATATTTGTTAGCCACTCGTATGTCTTTCAAAATTTGCTCTCTCTATGAAACAGAGAGGTTTAGTGTAATGCTTGGAGTAACCATATCGTCGCTAAATTTATAGAGAGAAAACATACCAGAGCTTCGACATTTTTCTAGACCCTTTTAAATTCAAACAGCGAGTCGAGCACTTTAAATATCTTCTTTGGTCTATTCAGGACGACACAGCACCAGTGGCAATCGCTTGTATTCAACGCGAAATATTCCTACCAAAAAGAGACAAGTGTTATCACATTACATAATCTAGTTTATACCCTGCATATATTTGTAAAAACAATACTTACCTTATTAGCACAAAAGTATTCTTCCATGCATCTTTCAAAGCATCCTTATATATCATACACAATTTTTTAATTTTTTCCAAGGCCTATTTCTTATGCTGGGATCTAGTTTTTCTTCTTGGTGGAGTATGCATTAGAGCATTTTCCCTCCATGCAGGGCACAAGTTTCGGTCATCCCCCAGTCGAAGAGACAATTCTTCCATGTAAGCACCTATAACCTACAGAAAAATTTAATAATGTGTGACAAACGATCCTTATTGTTTGCATAAAATAACAAAACCGTGGTACTTGGACTTACATTGCCACCCAGCCATACTTTATCAAGGATCTCACTAATGTGGTTGGCATTGACCTGAGTTTCGCCATTGTTATCATAGACACTTTGATTCCTAAAATCTTTCCTTTTATTTGTTGTTTCAACGTACAACACTGTAGCATCTATTTATTGTGGTGTCAAACTGTTCAGGACTTCTGAGTCCTTGAAAAGACCTGCATATATAGAAACAAATATTTAATACGTGCATGTAACTGTTTTAATTTAATACATGCACAACCATGTAATTCAATGATGTTGCATTACCTTTTCTAACATCATTTTTTGGTTTTTTACACTTTTTGTTCGACGACCTAAGAAATATCTTCTCACCATTAATAGCTTTACGACAAATGGTATATATGCTATTAAACAAGTCAGATGATCCATTCGACAGAGTGTCTCCTACCTCACCTTTTTTCCTCCTCGCCCCTTTTTCAATTCATCTGTGAATGCTTCTAGTGTAATCGGCTCTATGTCCGGTCGCGTCGGTGAAGGACCCCTACCATAAATTAGTATTGGTGACTCTTGGGTACTGCTGAGTTTTGCTGGTGCGATGTGGCAAGCATCAGTAGCATTCATTTCCTTCTTGTCTGTGGGTAACATGAATATTTCATCTTCAACCTCTTTCTCCTAACTATTTGAATCCTTATTTAAATCAGAGTCCTGTGCAAAGTCAAAGGAGTTACTTTTTGAGGTGTCTGAACGCTCCATGAAATCTTTTGGCATATATTTGGTGGTAGTAAGGCGATTCCTTCACCATTATCTACCTCCTTCTCTACCTTCTTATATACCTCCTCCTCTTTATTGTCATTATCAGACATTTTTTTCTTTACAAGGTATATACATGAATCTTGCCGAGTTCATCATAATAAGAAGTTTCTGCAAAATTGAAAATAAATGAATCATCATGTCATGTTCAAAAAAAGTATTTGTTAGAAGATGACACATAGGGTGTATCACCTTAGCACAAGCTTCTAAGAAGACCTTCATCTTTCTATGAAAGGTTTCTTCAATTGCTCTATCAACATGCTCTGTTAGATTTTTCGTCATATATTACAACACGACTTCTGTCATTTCTTTAGCCCTGCTGGATGTAGAACCTCCATCCTTCTTCTTGTAGGTCCCTCTACTACGTTTCTTACCACATGCAATTTTGGGTGTATCGAAACATCTTCTCGATGCTTTTGAGTTATGTTATCGTTAATATTCAAGATATGTGTATATAAACCAATTAATATTGACAACCTACAATCGTTAGCAGAAAAAAAAATCCACGATATCACTTGTATTTACGTAACTTCCCCAAAGCACGGCCCTTTAATTCTAAGGCGTCTCTCGCAGAAGCCGCATCTTCCGTCCAGTTCCTCATCAGTGGTCTTATGGACGTATACTCGGCTCCATCTGGGAGTATCTTCTAATAGTATAGATACTTCAAATATCACAACAAAATTTGATTAAAACAAAGATAAAATGTATTGTAGATAATTATATACTCCCTCTGATTCAAAGTATTTAACTTAGATTTGTCTAGATTTGGATGTATCTAGACATGTTTTAGTGCTAGATATATCTGAATCTAGACAAAACCAAGTCAATTAGTTGAGAATGGAATTTACTTGTAACAAGATGGTGCTGCCTGTCGGCCATTGCCTCACCTCATATGTGTTGCCTACTTGTTTTAGGCTAGCAATGAGGTATGTCCGTACATACTCATTGAAATTGAGCTTTTTAATGCGTCCCACATCTTCTACTAGTGCATAGTAGCATTTTGGGACGATCTTCTGGTTTTGTTGAGGCAAGGACTGTCCCAATCAGAACCAGAACCACCTTGTGGATAAAGTCATCATCCGCAACTTTATCCTTGATGACATCGGTGATTAGGTCATCAATTACAAGATTACCTGTCTTTTTGCTTACAAAGCTATCAGGTATACGGTTCTTTGCATCATCACCTTACTCATAAAGAATATCCGATATATTTAATCCATGATTTTTTAAACCATAGATGCACTCAACGTCCACTTTCGTAAGGGATATTTCACCATGATTCTTGCGTACATTAAATTTTTCTGTCTTTGTCATAAATTTGATCACCAGTCATCTTGACTTCAATGGGGGAATCTCAAGCATGCACTGCAAGTCGGTTTCTCCAATTTTGGAACGTGGTGCCGGTGTCATATTTTTCACGAAATGACACCACTTCTCAACAACATAACACATTTCTCCGATTTTGTTCATTCTGTTGAAAAATAACTATATTTATTTAGGTGTTTTGTTGGCATCCGAAGAAATAATACTATTCATAACACACATAGACTAAGATGGATAACACTAAGAGTACATTATACTACACCATGTCAAGTAAATCTCTGGACGCTCCTAACTACCGATAAATCGAGAGCGGGATTTTGAACTTGTTTACACATATATACAATTACAAATATACTTACACATAGAAATATAATTACAAATCTCTGCATGTGCAATTGCATATAAAAATGTTTATACATATACTTCTTTTTAAAAATGTTTACACATATATACAATTACAAATAAAGAGTTTACACACATAGTTTTTCTGTAGTGCATGTGTTTATAGACCTTTTATTGCAAACATATATGAATAGTATTACCCATAACCAGCTAAATTGAATAACAACAGGAGAATCAAATATCTTGTTTTTTTTATCAAAAGGGACTTCTACATCATTCATTTTTAAACACCAAACAAGCTAAATTGCATCTCAACACCGCATGTAGGCTTGAGATGTGATGTCTAACACAGAACCAACACAAGAAAATTACAGCAGAATTAACAGGAAACATCCTGCCAAACGATTTCCCGCCCTCAAACAGATCCCAATAACAGGAATTCCTAACGAAGATCCACTAACAATTCTTCGACATAATGGTGACTACCCTTGGGCGGAAAATCTAACGACTAAACAAAAGGATCCATATGGATCGAGCTCTAATCGAAGTTCTGCTGAACTTAGAACTAGTAATATTGTATGATAAATCCACAGTGCATACAAAAATACCTGTAACGATAGTGCGTGTGCTGCGATTATGCAGATCCTCAAAAAGAAACGGCGTGTCCTCGATGTAGCTCTCACGTAGGGCAGGACAAAAAAAATTCAGATGTCGTCGTTGGAGGCGATGGGCGGAGTCGAGGCGAACAAGAAAATCCTGAGATACGATTTATGTCCCCTCTGATAAGATGGTTGCCTCTTTGTGCACACGTATAACATGGGGTGTGTGCGTGGTGGGTAGGTGGGGGTGTGGGGTTTATAGTTTAGTTCCATGGATTAAAATGATGTGGAAGTATTTTTGCATGGGCTTTGGCCAGCCCGTATACCGGTCGGCCTGTCTCGGGCCAATTGTGCAATCAGGCTGTAACACTACGGTTCTGAAAAGACCGTAGCCTCTATGTGGCATGCCAATCCCTGGATTGGTTCATTGGCCCACAATAGAATAAGATGAATAACATAGCAAAATATCCGTGTATCATAAATAACAAAGATCCAGAGTATCATTATTACAAATAAAGCTTAGCTCAAGGCTAGCTCAAATAACTCAAGTAGCAACATAAATATAGTAAATCCTCCATTCTTCAAATTGCCCAGAAGTGAACAAGTGCCGAGTGGAGTACCGTGGCCTAAATCGATTACTCAGAATCGGAATATCCTGCAACATGAAACGTAGCAGCCCTGAAGGGTCAATACATGGAATGTATGGCAAGTAGAGATATTAAAGGAGACAATAGTGCTAACATCTACATGCATATTTGGCAGGTGGAGATGTGGCTAGCTTGCATTTGCAAATACCTTTGTCCTAATTTCATAAACAGTTTTTGATTTTCTTTGAAAAGATCCCAATTAAGTTAACCCAACAACATTAAAGCAATTATGAAATTGGAATGAGCGAGAAACAAGTCATGGAATCAATATCAAGCAACTCAGATGTCCATAACCGGGGACACGGCTAATCGATTAGATTATACACCCTACAGGGGTTAGTACACTTTACCCATGTGACTTGGCCAGCCCAGCTCGTACCATCACTCTCATTTTGGGTGATGATAGGGAGAAGTCCAAGAAGAGACCGTTCGGGAAGTAGCTTCCCAAACCCGACGCGCACCGGTCCAACCTACCAAAATTCTACATCTCTGGATACGCGGGTTCGAGTTACCACAACCTACTGAGTCCAAACAACCGCCCATTTTATTATTGGCACATGGTTGTACACGTAAGCTACAAAATAAAGAAGCCAATCACTTCTCTTGATACCTGGGTGCCTTTCCGCAATGATACCACCAAAAATTATCAATCCCATCACACCTAGGAGATTCATTGATTAAGTTGTTTTAGTTTTTGCAAACCAACACATTCAGAAACAACTTTCATTGATGTAACCCAGCCCTCGTTCATCATAGCATGGCTAAGCACATCTACCAACGGTGGTTCATCTACAGGGAAAGCCCTACCACATAATAGGTCATAGCATAGCGATAGTAATATCCCACACATGCATCTACAAAATACACGACAATGTATTGAAAATAGTAGGACAACATCATGAACAAAGTAGGATCTACTTGCCTTGGCTGTAGCGGTCGGAAGAACAATCCACACACGAGCAAGCGTTGCACTCGTTACAATCTACACGATACAATTGCAATCATAAACTAACCATCCACAATCATATGCAAACAAAGATGATGGAAGATGCATGCATGACAAGTGGAATAATTCTATAGGAGCATCACATAATCTTATTCAGTATAACTACTGTATGCATGCATGGAAATTATTTTGAGTGCAAAGAAAACAAGGCATGCAATTTATAATGCTCAAATAATAGGGCTAGAGACTAAATAATTAGCCACTGCTAACATACTGTTTGTAAAATCTTGGAAAATTTCCAATGCGTAGGCAACTCATAAGAGAATCAGTACCAGTTGGATATTCTCAAAAAGGATTTATATAACTCCCTGAGTAATTAAAATACTACAATAAGCCTTTAAATATATTATGCAAAAACCATTACTGTAAGACTAAATTTTTAATTCACTATGAGATTCCCCTTGTTCTACTGATTCCAAGGGACATCTTATTTGCAATTTTGGAGTTACAGAAGTTATTCTATGAATTAATTACTCTAAAAAGGGCATTAACTCATTTAATTAATCAGGACAAAACCTTGCTGTAAAAGTGTAAAACAATTTTCCAGCAAGATTCTACGTGAGACACTGAATCCACACATATTTTATTTGCAATTTTTGGCCAAGTAGATCTAAAGTTATGGATTTTACAAAAGTTTTAGCTAATTTCTGCCAATTTAAATCAAATTAGAAATACACAATCAAAGCTGACTGTTGACCGCGCCTATGTGGTAGCTGACGTGGCGATTGACTAGTTAGCTGCCAGTGCTGACCTTTCCACGGTCCATCTGGACCGTTGGATCGGGATCAAGTGGCTGGGGAGCAAGGCGGCGAGGTGGAGCTCACCGGCGGCGTCGGGTGGCGTCGGGGCGGCGGCTCTGGCGAGTCTTGATGGCGGCGGAGGGGCGTACGGCATCGGGGGCGTCGCGGTCGAGCTCGTCAGCGTGGAGGCGGTGGCTGGCGCGCGTGAGGGCGACGACTGGAGCTCGGCGGCGGCGTCGGCGAGAACGAGCGACATCGGGGCAAGGTCCTGCGAGCAGAGGGGAAGGAGGCGGGTCAGTGGGAGGTGGCGGCGAGCTCGCGGGGCGAAAGAGGGGCGAGGCGCGGCGGCGGCGAGTGCTTACCGAGCTCGGTGGCGGCGGCGGCGAACTCCGGCGAGAAATCGCCCGAGATTGTAGGCGTTTTAGGGCTTGCGAGAGGGGGGGAAAAGGTGGCGGCGGGTGTTGCTTATGAGGGCCGAGAATTTGGGGAGGAGGCGAGGTCGTTCGAGGCCGGTACGGAGCGAGGTGGTGGCATCGGTGTCCGCATCGATCATGGCGGCGGGGATGAAAGGCGGGCCCCGCCTGTCAGTGGCTGCGACGCGCGCGGGCTGGCAGGGGGCGGGTACTAGCCGCTGCGCACGCTGCGCGGCAGCTGCGCGGCTGGGCCGGCGTGGCTGGGCTGGCTGGCTGGCGGGCTGCTTCCTTTTTTTTATTCCCTTTTTTTTCTCTGACGATTTTCCTTATCTGAATTTTGACAGAACTGTCCAGAATTTTTAGAAAAAATTCAGATTCGCGTAACTTTTGCTACGGAGCTCCGAATTGGGTGAATCAAAGTGCTATGGGTTCGTGGTGGAACCCTCTATGCACCTGTGCCTTCCATACATCCAAAATATAATGTTTTTCACAGAAGCATGGTAAAACCAGGTGTTCATGTGTAGGTGTCAAAAATACAAATGCAAGTGGTTTTGTTTTGTCAAACCCTTTTCAAACTAAAATTTTGCAAGGATGATCATGATGCAACGCCATGAATGTTATGCAGTACCAAATCTAAAATTTGGTATGTGACATAGGCAATCGTGTCTATGCTTCTAAAGAGTAACTATGAGTGGCTAACTAGTGCATGAGTGGGTCTACACGTGGCTTCGTGCATCGAAAGTAGTCATTATTAGTGCATCGAAAGTTACTTATGTAATACCGACAAGGTTTGTGTTGTGAATAAATTTGGAGTTACAATGTTTCATAGTAACACATTAGGAATATTTGAAGAAACTATTAAAAATATATACATTGCTAGGTTCGAATGGAGAATATTAAAGATGTATACATTGCTAGGCCAATAATGTTAACTCGTCAGAATAATAATGTTGTTACATATGGCGGCGAAATAGATAAATAATTTTTTAAGGATAGCTACAAACAAATAAACATCGATCTTAAGAAACAAGTAGCTAGATGATGTTGATGATAAACATAATGTTCAGGCCAACTTGTTTTGTGGTCCTAGAAGTAATGAGCAAGGCTTGTTCAACTTGTAGCTCATCTTCTTTCATATGGAAATCCCTATATGCCTTTTTATTGAATATCAGCCGGCCATCATTGTCAATTGTGTAGGAAATGTTGCTGACTTCGAAATCTCCAACCCGCAGCCCAATCAAGCCTTCCTTGGGAATTTTAAGGAAGACAACAAATTTTTTAGGTAGTTTCTGTGATGTCGTCGTGGATGATGAAATCAAAAGATTAACGATGTGAGACGATTGCTACAATTTATGCACATATAAGGAGGAACAACATAATATAACTACCCCCTCCGTCTCAAAATAGATATCTTAGGTTTAAATGTGGATGAATCTATATACTAAATTGTGTCTAGATTTGTTCAAATTTTGACAAAATTGAGACATCTATTTTGAGACGGAGGGAGTACGAGAATAACATACCATGTTGTGTTTCGCAAGATTGGTGTGTGTTAAACAGGTTACTAATGGGACCCCAACAATTCTCATCTCCACTCAGTTCGCATACTTGGGAGATGATGGTAGCTTCATACGGGTCTTTCTCGCCACTGCTAAAATAGACAATACTGATACTCGGTGTTTTCCTCCCAACAAAAACACAATCATTTGATCTCCCCCAAACACATGGTTCTGTCTAACGAATTCTTTCCATCTATCACCACCCATGCGGGTCAAAGCCTTTTATTTCACCACAGCAACCTCATATGCACGCCCAAGTGCTAGAAAGCGCACAATAGTCTTCTCTTCTACATATTCATTGAACATGAACCTTGCATTGTATGGAATAATCTACGCAATATTAACCAAATATACACACATTTTAAAAAGTTAGAGCGCCGCCAACAAAGGTTACAAGATAGCAATTGTGGAAGGAAAAATAGTGTGTTTCGTACCACTGAATCTTCAAACTCTTCATGCATAAAGACACGAAATAATAACCCCGAGGTCAAGGAGTCGCACACACTCTTGCATTTTCCGCACAACGCCATGTCTCCTAAAACAATTACATAATCATATAAATCCATTACACACGTCATACACTAGTACACACATCTAAAACATCAGTCATGCACATGTTCAACAAATACAAATAATGTATAGTGAAAGATCTAAATAAATCAGCTACATAATTAATATATTGTATACTATGTAGTTCATCTAGACAATGAAATCAGAGCTATCCTACAAATTTAATGTAAATGTATGAGCAATAGCGAGTCTAGGGCTCACGAACGGTGGCGGATCGACGTCACGAACGGGAGCAGAGACGTCGAGAGAAGATAGACGTGGGGCGGCAGCGAGAGGAGAGTATAGGCGCAGTGGTGGGATGAGTAATCCTATTTATGCATTTTATAGGAAATTAATGTTGAGCCGGAAAGGCCGCCACATGAAGCTTCCATCGGCAGACTCATGGGCCGCCTTGTAGGCAGTTGACGAGTTGGCCCATTTCCTCCCCGCTCCGCTCATCCATGAGCACTGTACAACGGGCCCAGATACGATTTTATTATTTTCCTTTTCTTTTTCTTCTATTTGTCCCTATTTTCTTACTTTCGTACTTCATAGTCCCTCCATTCCGTTTACATTCATTTCACAAAACTAAAACGTCTTAAATTTTGGAACGAAATATGTTGGCATGGAGAATTATTTGTATACATGGCATTTTGAACTTAATAACTGAGCATTCACATAGATATATGAACACATGTCGTGTAGACTTAAAAAATTTAAAGCGGTACGAAAATAGCATAACATAATTCGGGTGTCCACTAACAGAGCAAGTGCAACATTTGATACGAAAAATAACTACAGGGCATCATCAGGAAAATGGGTAACAAACAAGTAAGATCCTTTATAGACTTGGTACAGCAAGAACAACATCTTGACACCCAATCCAAGTGTACGCTCCTTGTCCATGAAATTATTCCAGCTACTCACATAGAGATGACTATCATTGTTTGAAATGGTGTATGACCCCATCACCATTGTGTGAGGATAACACACAATGGTCATGCGACCTTCCTTGTCCATCGTATTTGGGACAAGACGTTTTGGGATTTTCCGATTTAAAAAAAAAGAAGCATGACACCAAAAAAATTGTCAGTTAAACTTGGAATGGAACAGAAATGATACTCCCTACATTCACTAAATATAAGCCTTTCCATTCACTAATACTCCCTCCGTTTAGAAATATAAGACGCGATAGAGCCAGCTTTGTGAAACAAATTTGTCTAGACAACTTTTGTACTTCTTCCGTCCATGAATAGATGTCTGAGGTTTTTCAAATCTTGAATGAATCTATATACTAAATAGTGTCTAGATTCATTCATATTTTGACAAATTATTAATAATGACAAATTTTGACATCCATATTCAAATCTTGAGCGCATGGTTGGCCCAGCCCAGCGCTCACATTCTTCGATTTTAAGGAGGAGGACTACGACCCGGATGCAAACATCGAGGAGGACTACGAGGTGTACCCGGATGCAAACGTCGAGGAGAACTACGAGGTGTACCTAGATGCAAACGTCGCCCACCTTCGAGGTCCCAGAGAATGCGACGAGTTCGAGGTTAAGGTCAGTGACGAGTGCAAGTTGTTTCTCTGTTAGAGTGTTTGTTGATTACCATTCGTATGTTTTGTTCTCACTGTAGATTGATTTGATCTGCCACAAAGTTGATTTAGCCATATTTTATTTTCAGTTTTGCTAGTTCTCAGGCGCCTGAGAACTTCTTAGGTCTCAGTCGCCTCTTTCACCGTTCGATTTACCTTGTGATTCATGCAAAGTGAAAGTTATACATGAGTTGCAACTATGGTGTAACTGAGAATTTAATGAGTTGAAACTAGGTTGCAACTAAGAATTAGTACAAATATTATGAGTTGCAACTAGGTTACAACTGAGATTTTAGCAGAAATATTAGGATGACATCAGGCGCCTGAGATCTAGGCATAGGGTTGGTGGTTTCATTGTATTGTATATTGATTCGATCTGCGAGTTAGTAATTTTATTCATATCTAATCAGATTACTTAATTATTAATAATGATAGAATACTAATTTTGTAATCAACGTGAGTAAGTATCAACTGATTTTTGTAGGTCGTAACCATGAATTTGTAATCAAAGTTATTGCACTTGTTTTCATGAAGGCATATCTTTATTGTGTACTACCTAAGTAATGCACTTGGTAGTAACCATATCAAATGCATGCAAGTTGATTAGATGCACACTGTTCTTAATATAGATTAGTACCAATATGATGATTCCATATTTGATGCATACCCTTTATCTTATATTTTCAAAATTCTCGGATGCATGTTACATACCAATCTATGTATTGCTAAGATGAGATGCATGCCCGTTTTATCTTATAATTCATATTCTTACATATGATTTTATTCATGATGATAATAATTTTTGAAAGCTTGAATTTATATTTCAAGTAAATTAATTTTCTCACTTCTTCGTATTTAATAAATCCAGGAGTATGACAACATGGGAGATGACAAGGAGGCCAGGGACAACAAAAGCATGAACATAGATAAGAAGCTCAAGTATGTCAACACTGATATGGTGCCCCTCGACCCCGATCCTAAGGCCAAGATTTGATTGTTCTACCAGTGCTTTGGTCCCCTATAAATTTTAGTTGTTCTCGTTGAAACTATTTGTTGCAGAAACTGATGTTATTTTGTCATTTGTGATGGAACCTCGTTTAATCCATATATATGCCTTACGAGTGTTCCCTACTTCGTGAGATGTAGTTTTGGTTTGTGTTCATGCACACTAAATTGTTTAGATGGTTATTTATTCATGCACACCAAAATTCTTGGAGTATTAGATAGATTCGTCTGATCCAACTATTTTCTACAAATCGCAATGGAGAGAAAAACTATGGTATACCTTATTATTTCAATATTCCAAATGTTACATTTTTATGGAAAATAGGACACCAATTACAAAGGCAAAATTCTAAAGGGTTTCTAGCCAACTCAGATTAGTCTAGAGCCCATGAAATGTTGGGATGAGGCTATGTGAGGTACAAGTGTGCATCATAGCAGTTATTTAGTTAATTAGAATTAACAACTAGCTGGGATCATGTTTGAGCAAGTTTTGGCTCATACTACTACAAGTTGGTCAGTTGTTTCTAGAAAACTCAGATTGGTTAATTTTAGATCGCATGAAACGTTGTTGGGGGTACTTATTTGCCTATAAACACCTTCATCAACTTGTGGTTGCACGAGTCATCACTTGGATAACATGATCCTTCCCGGTTGATAGATCTTATTATAACACTTATAGAAACCCCTTCACCAACTTGTTGTTCTATGAGTCATCACACCTGATAGATCTAACTATAATTTGGCTATGCCAAACCATGACACACACAACTATGGTAGTTGTGGGCCCATGCCAACATTACATGGGATCTAGACCTCTCTGGGTTTGCTAGAAACCTCCAGCATCAACTTAGTGGTTTTGTGAGTCACTACACCCAACCAACATGATCCCTCCCACTTGATAGATCTAGCTATAAGAGTGCTATGCCAAGCCATGACACACTAGCTTGTGGCAGATGTGGGGCCATGCCAACATTGCATGGCGCCTCTAGACCTCTATGGGCTGGATAGAAACAACTTCCCCAACTTGTTGTTGTATGAGTCATCACACCTGACCAACATGATCCTACCTACTTGCTAGATCTAGCTATAATTTTTCGATGCCAAACCATGACACACACAACTAAGGTAGATGTGGGCCCATGCCAACATTGCATGGGGTCTAGACCTCTCTAGGTTGTCTAGAAATACCATCATCAACTTGGTGGCTGTGTGAGTCACTACACCTGACCAACATGATCCCACCCACTTGATAGATCTAGCTATAAGAGTGTTATGCCAGGACATGACACAAACTTGTGGCAAATGTGCGGCCATGCCAACATTGCATAGGGTCTAGACCTCTGTGGGCTGGATAGAAACACCTTCACCAACTTCTTGTTGTATGAGTCATCACACCTGACCAACATGATCCTACCTACTTGATAGATCTAACTATACTTTTTCTATGCCAAGCCATGACACACACATTTGTGGTAGATGTGGGCCCATGCCAACATTGCATGTGGTCTAGACATCTATCTAGGCTGGATAGAAACACCTTCACCAACTTGTTGTTGTATGTGTCATCACACCTGGCCAACATGATCCTACCTACTTGCTAGATCTAGCTATAATTTTGCTATGACAAGCCATGACACAGACTAGCTTGTGGCAAATGTGGGCCCATGCCAAAATTGCATGGGATCTAGACCTCTCTAGGTTGGCTAGAAACACCATCATCAACTTAGCGGCTATGTGAGTCACTACACCTGACCAACATGATCCCACCCACTTGATAGATCTAGATATAAGAGTGCTATGCCAAGCCATGACACGCACTAGCTTGTGGCAGATGTGGGCCCATGCCAACATTGCATGGGATCTAGACCTCTTTGGGTTGGCTAGTAACACGATCATCAACTTAGTGGATTTGTGAGTCACTACACCTGGCCAACATGATCCTACCTACTTGCTAGATCTAACTATAATTTTGCTATGCCAAGCCATGACACACACTAGCCTGTGGAAAATGTGGGGCCATGCCAACATTGCATGGGGTCTAGTCCTCTCTGGGCTGGCTAGAAACACCATCATCAACTTAGTGGTTGTGTGAGTCACTACACCTGGCCTACATGATCCCACTCACTTGATATATCTAGCTATAAGAGGGCTATGCCAAGGCATGACACACTAGCTTGTGGAAACTGTGGGGCCATGCCTACATTGCATGCATGGGGTCTAGACACCTCTCCGGGCTGGATAGATACACCTTCACCAACTTTTTGTTGTATGTGTCATCACACCTGGCCAACATGATCCTACCTACTTTCTATATCGATCTATAATTTTGCTATGCCAATCCATGACACACACTAGCCTGTGGCAAATGTGGGGCCATGCCAACATTGCATGTGGTCTAGACCGCTCTGGATAGCTAGAACCACCATCATCAAGTTAGTGGTTGTGTGAGTCACTACACCTGTCCAACATGATCCCACCCACTTGATAGATCTAGCTATAAGAGTGCTATGCCAAGGCATGACACACACTAGCTTGTGGAAAATGTGGGGCCATGCCAACATTGCATGCATGGGGTCTAGACACCTCTCTGGGCTGGATAGAAACACCTTCACCAACTTGTTGTTTTATGTGTCATCACACCTAGTCAACATGATCCTACCTTCTTGCTAGATCTAGCTAAAATTTTGACTCTACCAAGCCATGACACGCACTAGCTTTTGGCAAATGTGGGGCCATGCCAACATTGCATGGGGTCTAGACCTCTCTAGGCTGGCTAGAAACACCGCCACCAACTTAGTGGTTGTGTGAGTCACTACACGTGGCCAACATGATCCCACCCACTTGATAGATCTAGCTATAAGAGGGCTATGCCAAGGCATGACACACTAGCTTGTGGAAAATGTGGGGCCATGCTTACATTGCATGCATGGGGTCTAGACACCTCTCCAGGCTAGATAGGTACACCTTCACCAACTTGTTGTTGTATGTGTCATAACACCTGGCCAACATGATCCTACCTACTTGGTAGATCTAGCTATAATTTTGCTATACCAAGCGATGACACACACTAGCTTGTGGAAAATGTGGGGCCATGCCAACATTGCATGGGGTCAAGACCTCTCTTGGCTGGCTAGAACCACCGTCAACAACTTAGTGGTTGTGTGATTCACTACACCTGGACAACATGATCCCACCCACTTGATAGATCTAGCTATAATAGTGCTATGCCAAGCCATGACACACACTAGCTTGTGGAAAATGTGGGGCCATGCCAACATTGCATTCATGGGGTCTAGACACCTCTAGGCTGGATAGAAACACCTTCACCAACTTATTATTGTATGTGTCATCACACCTGTCCAACATGATCCTACCTACTTGCTAGATCTAAGTATAACTAGGTGACATCATGTTTGAGAAATTGTTGGCTCATAGAACTACAAGTTGGTCAGTTGTTTCTAGACAACTCAGATTGTTTAATTTTAGATCCCAATGAAATGCTGTTGTGGGTCCATATTTGCCACAAGGCTCATGGATAGGCATAGCAATGATATAGTTACATCTAACAACTAGTTGGGATACGCGTTGACCAATCGTTGACTCATTCAGCCAGAAGGTGATCAAGGTGTTTCTAACTAAGTCATATATATATATAGGTCTATAATGTCACCCTACACTAGGAAGTTTGAGCAGCACAAAATACTTGTCTCTATTCGTTCTCTCACAATCACAGACGCTCTGAATTTGCCAATGAAGCCTTTCTTCTCAATGAGGAGCGTGTGCCGTGGCGAAGCCTGCTCTTGATGTCGATCACCAGGGCCTCTCCCTGGTGATCTGGACTCCGTTCTGTTCAACATCGACGGGGGTCCGCACTGCACCTTCACGTCAGCCACCAAGGACCAAGCTGCAGCGGAGACCGAGAGCGGGCGCAAGCTCCGAGTACTAGGCACGGACCCCTTCGGCAAGTTCACGTGTCGGCCACGTTTGCTATGCACAGTGCACCGACACCGGCGTCAAGCGCCACCTCATGGCGCCGTAATCACCCCAGCAGCACGGGGTGATCGCGGGGCACAACCAGACGGTCGTAGCAGCGGCCAGAAGCATGCTGAAGGCGAAGGGTATGCAAAATTACTTCTGGGGCGAGACCGTGCTGACAGTGGTCTACTTGCTGAACCTCAACCGGGCATTCACGCGCAGAATCATCGGCATGACGCCATACGAGGCTTGGTATCTGTGTACCATTGGCTACGTCACGCACGTACGTGAAGAGCGCGCGTCCTCACCTGAATAAGCTGGACGACCGGAGCACGCCAATGGTCATCATCGGCTATGAGAGCGGCACCAATGGCTACCGTCTCGACGATCCCGTCGCCAAACGTGTGCACCCACACGGAACGTATTCTTTGACGAGGACACGAGCTGGGACTGGATCACGCTCGAGGACAACCCTGTGAGCACAGTATTCACGGTGGACTGCTACGTGCACTCGACTCCAATGCGTATCGCTACACCTGAGGTGGCAGGCCAGGATTCGTCGTCTTCTCCATCGAGACCAGCTCCCACAGAGCACACGTCGCCGGCAGCGTCATCCTCGCGCATTGAGCTAGCCTCTCCGACACCAGAAGCTGAATCCGCGTCGCCATCACATCTGTCTCGCAGCGAGGCGCACCCGATGACCACGCGCACCATGGACGACATCGTGCAGCCGAACACCCGCCTCGCCTCGTCGCCAAAAGGGATATGTGCAGCAGTAGGGCATCAACGTCGTGGAGGCCTTTGCGCCTGTTGCACGGCTGGAGTCCGTGCGGCTCCCGCTGGTGAGGACGCGCACCATGACACACACAACTATGGTAGATTTGGGCCCATGCCAAGTTTGCATGGGTTCTAGACCTCTCTGGGTTGGCTAGAAACACCATCATCAACTTAGTGGCTGTGTGAGTCACTACACCTGACCAACATGATCCCACCCACTTGATAGATCTAGCTATAAGAGTGCTATGCCAGGCCAAGACACAAATTTGTGGGAAATGTGCGGCCATGCCAACATTGCATGGGGTCTAGACCTCTCTGGCTGGATAGAAACACCTTCACCAACTTCTTGTTGTATGAGTCATCACACCTGACCAACATGATCCTACCTACTTGATAGATCTAACTATACTTTTTCTATGCCAATCCATGACACACACATTTGTGGTAGATGTGGGCCCATGCCAACATTGCATGGGGTCTAGACATCTCTCTAGGCTGGATAGAAACACCTTCAACAACTTGTTGTTGAATGTGTCATCACACCTAGCCAACATGATCCTACCTACTTGCTATATCTAGCTATAATTTTGCTATGCCAAGCCATGAAACAGACTATCTTGTGGCAAATGTGGGCCCATGCCAACATTGCATGGGATCTAGACCTCTCTAGGTTGGCTAGAGACACCATCATCAACTTAGTGGCTGTGTGAGTCACTACACTGACCAACATGATCCCACCCACTTGATAGATCTAGCTATAAGAGTGCTATGCCAAGCCATGACACGCACTAGCTTGTGGCAGATGTCGGCCCATGCCAACATTGCATGGGATCTAGACCTCTTTGGGTTAGCTAGAAACACGATCATCAACTTAGTGTCTGTGTGAGTCACTACACCTGGCCAACATGATCCTACCTACTTTCTAGATCTAACTATAATTTTGTTATGCCAAGCCATGACACACACTAGCCTGTGGCAAATATGGGGCCATGCCAACATTGCATGGGGTCTAGTCCTTTCTAGGCTGGCTAGAAACACCATCATCAACTTAGTGGTTGTGTGAGTCACTACACCTGGCCAACATGATCTCACTCACTTGATAGATCTAGCTATAAGAGTGTTATGCCAAGGCATGTAACACACTAGCTTGTGGAAAATGTGGGTCCATGCCAACATTGCATGCATGGGGTCTAGACACCTCTCTGGGCTAGATAGAAACACCTTCACCAACTTGTTGTTGTATGTGTCATCACACCTGGCCAACATGATCCTACCTACTTTCCATATCTATCTATAATTTTGCTATGCCAAGCCATGACACACACTAGCCTGTGGCAAATGTGGGTCCATGCCAACATTGCAAGACGTCTAGACCTCTCTGGATAGCTAGAACCACCATCATCAAGTTAGTGGTTGTGTGAGTCACTACACCTGGCCAACATGATCCCACCCACTTGATAGATCTAGCTATAAGAGTGCTATGCCAAGGCATGACACACACTAGCTTGGGGAAAATGTGGGGCCATGCCAACATTGCATGCATGGGGTCTAGACACCTCGCTGGGCTGGATAGAAACACCTTCACCAACTTGTTGCTGTATGTGTCATCACACCTGTCCAACATGATCCTACCTACTTTTTAGATCTAGCTATAATTTTGCTATGCCAAGACATGACACACACTAGCTTGTGGCAAATGTGGGCCCATGCCAACATTGCATGGGATCTAGACCTCTCTAGGTTGGCTAGAAACACCATCATCAACTTAGTGGCTGTGTGAGTCACTACACCTGACCAACATGATCCCACCCACTTGATAGATCTAGCTATAAGAGTGCTATGCTAAGGCATGACATGCACTAGCTTGTGGCAGATGTGGGCCCATGCCAACATTGCATGGGATCTAGACCTCTTTGGGTTGGCTAGAAACACGATCATCAACTTAGTGGATGTGTGAGTCACTACACCTGGCCAACATGATTCTACCTACTTGCTAGATCTAACTATAATTTTGCTATGCCAAGCCATGACACACACTAGCCTGTGCCAAATGTGGGGCCCTGCCAACATTGCATGGGGTCTAGTCCTCTCTGGGCTGGCTAGAAACACCATCATCAACTTAGTGGTTGTGTGAGTCACTACACCTGGCCAACATGATCCCACTCACTTGATAGATCTAGCTATAAGAGTGTTATGCCAAGGCATGTAACACACTAGCTTGTGGAAAATGTGGGTCCATGCCAACATTGCATGCATGGAGTCTAGACACCTCTCTGGGCTAGATAGAAACACCTTCACCAACTTGTTGTTGTATGTGTCATCACACCTGGCCAACATGATCCTACCTACTTTCTATATCTATCTATAATTTTGCTATGCCAAACCATGACACACACTAGCCTGTGGCAAATGTGGGGCCATGCCAACATTGCAAGGGGTCTAGACCTCTCTGGATAGCTAGAACCACCATCATCAAGTTAGTGGTTGTGTGAGTCACTACACCTGGCCAACATGATCCCACCCACTTGATAGATCTAGCTATAAGTGTGCTATGCCAAGGCATGACACACACTAGCTTGTGGAAAATGTGGGGCCATGCCAACATTGCATGCATGGGGTCTAGACACCTCTCTGGGCTGGATAGAAACACCTTCACCAACTTGTTGCTGTATGTGTCATCACACCTGGCCAACATGATCCTACCTACTTGCTAGATCTAGCTATAATTTTGCTATGCCAAGCCATGACACGCACTAGCTTGTGGCAAATGTGGGCCCATGCCAACATTGCATGGGATCTAGACCTCTCTAGGTTGGCTAGAAATACCATCATCAACTTAGTGGCTATGTGAGTCACTACACCAGACCAACATGATCCCACCCACTTGATAGATCTAGCTATAAGAGTGCTATGCCAAGCCATGACACGCACTAGCTTGTGGCAGATGTGGGCCCATGCCAACATTGCATGGGATCTAGACCTCTTTGGGTTGGCTAGTAACACGATCATCAACTTAGTGGATTTGTGAGTCACTACACCTGGCCAACATGATCCTACCTACTTGCTAGATCTAACTATAATTTTGCTATGCCAAGCCATGACACACACTAGCCTGTGGCAAATGTGGGGCCATGCCAACATTGCATGGGGTCTAGTCCTCTCTAGGCTGGCTAGAAACACCATCATCAACTTAGTGGTTGTGTGAGTCACTACACCTGGCCAACATGATCCCACTCACTTGATAGATCTAGCTATAAGAGTGTTATGCCAAGGCATGTAACGCACTAGCTTGTGGAAAATGTGGGTCCATGCCAACATTGCATTCATGGGGTCTAGACACTTCTCTGGGCTAGATAGAAACACCTTCACCAACTTGTTGTTGTATGTGTCATCACACCTGGCCAACATGATCCTACCTACTTTCTATATCTATCTATAATTTTGCTATGCCAAGCCATGACACACACTAGCCTATGGCAAATGTGGGGCCATGCCAACATTGCAAGGGGTCTAGAGCTCTCTGGATAGCTAGAACCACCATCATCAAGTTAGTGGATGTGTGAGTCACTACACCTGGCCAACATGATCCCACCCACTTGATAGATCTAGCTATAAGAGTGCCATTCCAAGGCATGACACACACTAGCTTGTGGAAAATGTGGGGCCATGCCAACATTGCATGGGATCTAGACCTCTTTGGGTTGGCTAGAAACACGATCATCAACTTAGTGGCTGTGTGAGTCACTACACCTGGCCAACATGATCCTACCTACTTGCTAGATATAACTATAATTTTGCTATGCCAAGCCATGACACACACTAGCCTGTGGCAAATGTGGGGCCATGCCAACATTGCATGGGGTCTAGTCCTTTCTAGGCTGGCTAGAAACACCATCATCAACTTAGTGGTTGTGTGAGTCACTACAACTGGCCAACATGATCCCACTCACTTGATAGATCTAGCTATAAGAGTGTTATGCCAAGGCATGTAACACACTAGCTTGTGGAAAATTGTCAACACCCGGATTTTTCAATCCTAGATGCCTGTTATGCCATACATCGCAATCCCAGGATTACCATTTTTGCGAGACATAACAGAATTGGATACCATAGTACTTCATCCATTACAAACGATACATAAGTTCTTACACAAATAGGGATCTCATGATCCAGTTCTTAATACAACATCAAGAAGCGGAATACGTAATAATAACGGTAGCGTACACGAAGCTCCATCTTCGGGGTCACAGGCAATGCTAACGATGGGAGATGATCCTAGTTGTCGTAAACTTCCGGGGGTCCATCTTCGAGGTACTCCTCTTCATAGTCTGGCCATGGGAATAGCCAGGGACAAAGCCATGAGTACTCTTTAAGTACTCGCAAACTAATACTAAAAGGTAAAAGGGTTTTTGGATAATAGGACACTAGGCTCTAAGGTTGTTTTGCAAAAGCCAGATTTATCTTTACTAAGTTCCAAAGCTGGGCACAATTTTATAACTCCTAAGTGGGATCTTGTAATTCAGGTCACAACTCTGTTGTGGTCAAGTCAAAGTCTCAACTCATTTCACAAGTCATTTTAAAAGTCTGACGGGGGAACAGTATGGCCACTCCAACTGTCCATAACCGCGGACGCGGCTATTCGAATAGTTTGACACTCTGCAGAGACTGTACACTTTCACCAGAACATTCGATACATCCGTCAGGAACAAATCCTGAATTCACCATACTCAGTATGCGGATAATCAATCCTAACCTTTCAATTACACTCCCTAGTATCAGCACCTCTCCTGTGAGTTTGGCCTCCCAACCATGACCACTGTCATCTTGGGTACTGCACAGGTGGACAATCTTCACAAGGTAGCCTCAGCTCAGACCTTGGACGTGAGGGAACTAATACTAAGGTATATAAGTTTCCAGTCAAGCCCTACCCAATATTCGGGTATTGTGGTTGTACGCTAAAATTGGAATGGTATCGCATCCAGACAACCATCAGTTTTATAAAGGGATAAGGCTCATGCCTCAACATTTTCATCACCAAAACCATCAAGTGTTTGGAAACACATGTCCAAAACATTTCAATAGAATGATCCATCATTCCAAGGTTTTCATAACCATTTTTCCACCAAGAATTCCCATCTAAAAGTTGATCAAGTTTTATGCTTAGCACTAGCAACTACAGGTGGGGGTAGTAATAATGAGGGGTGGTAACTGGTGGAGTTTCACTAAGTCCAACCTTATATCTTAGGCTGATATCAAGGTTTCTAGCTTAGGCCAAATTTTATGCTCTTTAAGCAACCTTCAGCACAACTTTCTAGTATCTACCAAAAAACTTGCCATAAAAAGAAATAAAGTAAGAAGCTTGCCATAAAACTAGGATTGGTTTAGCAACTGGATATGATCACATATGCTTAAGGCATATAATAGTCATATCACAAGTATGGGTTTGTGGCATCAGTAGGGTATCTTGCAAGGGTTAACTTGCATTGGTATAATATCAGCTTGCATCAATATCAGTATAAGCTTGCCTTGTGCAGAGCAGTGGTTGAAGTTCTCCTCGGCTTCCTCTTCGTAGTATCCTCCTTCCTCCTCGTAGTATCCTTGGTCGGTACTAGCGTCTAGGAATAAATACGAGGTACACAATCACCAAACAATACTTAACTACTTGCAATCATCACACACAAGGGTCCTATAGATGATCTAGCATCATCTCTAACATTACAAGGTTAAAGCTTGGTTTAAAACTCCTTATTTTTAGAAAAGTAATTTCTACTCATTGAAAAACTACTTAAGATTTAATATTCTCCAAACTAAACATGGGATCATTTTGACACATGTCATCACCACATATTGTAGTCCATGGGAATGTGATTTAAAGTGGTGTCACAATTTAATAAGGTTTTACCCTTTTATTTTAATTAATTAAAGTGGCTAGAAATGCTTATGAAGCATTCTTTTATTACTTGAACATTATTTCTACAAGTAAACCTATATATTTTTATATATTCTGAAAGGTATGGTTAAATGTGATTTTTGAGAGTTGGAATCAACTCAAAAGATTTTATGGTTTAAATGTGAAAAATGTTTGAATGCAGAAAAGCTTCTGCCTTGTTATTTTTACTATGGGTGATCTACAGATCCAAATGACTTGAATCCAACGGGCTTGGATTAAGCATTCACAAAACTTTCCAACAAAATTGGTTTGATTCAATTTGGTGTAATGAATCGATCTGGGTTGATTTTTGAAGTTGGGTACAGAAGTGTGTTTGAATTTAAAAAGAAAAACGTTTAATTTGAATTGCTGGGCTGCGCGGGAAATTCTAACGGGCCGGCCTGCTAAGCGCAGTGATCCCGCGGGCTGCTTAAGTGGGTGTCCCCACTCGTCAGTGACACGGGGCTGGGCGAAGCGGTATGGGGCAACGTGGATCGTTCGATCTAGTTCTAATCTAACGGCTGAGGGCCATCGTCGACGCGAGACAACTCCGGCGAGAACGAAACCTAGCGCGGCCAGTGAGGGGTGCTGGGGGCTCACCGGGGTACGGGCGAGGGTCGGTGAGGCTGGCGAACGACAAAGTCGACGACGGCGAACCTCCTGGTACCGGTGGCTTCTCCTAGGGCGGCTCCAATCATTGGCTCCCTTCTTCTCCGGCAGCGGCATGCTCCAGTGAAATTCCGGCGAGGTGGTGCTCGTCTTGCTCTGAGGATGGTGTGGCACGGTCAGTGGGGAGAGGGGAGTGAGATGGTGTGAAGAAATCATGCGGGGGTGGCCTCTACTTATAGTCGAGCTAGGCGACCGTCGGGGCGCAGGGTGAGCTCGTCGGGGACGACGTTACAGGCGGCTATAGGCATGGGCAAGGGTAGGGGACGGTGCTGTGTCTCCTGGCGATGCTCAACGACATGATCGCGAGGCATGGGGCGGTGCGGTTTGGTCTGGAACGGGCGGTGCTCTGCGCGGCAGAGGCGGCGTCTTCGACGGCGGGCGGTGGCTGTATGGCACGGGGCGGAAAACGGGGGTGTCTGGCGGTCTCCTGGGTCGGTGGTGATCGTGTATGCACGCGGTGAGGGCGGCGCGCGGTCTGTGGGTGATGGTCGAGGGTGGCGCTCTGGCGCACGCTCGGCATGGTCTGGGCGTGTCTCGTGCGCGTGGTCCAGGGCTTGGCAACGCTCGCGGCTGGGACAGGCAGTGGCGGTGGACGGTGGGCTGCCTCCCAGACATGCTGGCTAGGCTTGCTGCTGCTCCTAGCTTGCTGTCCACAATGGGGTGACATGGGGGTGCTCGGCTGTTCACCATTAATGACAATGGCAAGCTCACAGGGGTGCTAGTGTTGGGCTAATCTTTCTAGATGATCTACTGGGTTGTGTGTGAGCTAACTAGGGAACAAGTTAGGCTCAAAACACTGCACACTATAGTGTTTGATGTTTTGTTTGATTTGTGTCTGCAACCTGTTTGATGAAATGGCCGCATGAAATCAAGTTTTGAATTTTGAAATGAATTTTGGTGGGTTTGCTAGATTGGTTTTGGTGAGTCTGCAGATACTTGGGTTTTTAAAGTTGAGCTTGTTTGAGTGGGTTTTGAAAAAGTGGGATCTTCCCATATGAAGAAGATTCAATTTTGAATTGTCATTTAAACTATGCATTCGAAAGTTTCTGGATGATCACAAAGTGGGCCTTGATACTTTGTTATGAGTACATTCAAGGGGTGCAAAGATCCAGAAAAGTTTCTGTTAGGTTTTGAAAGTTTGGGACAGCCAAAGTAGGCATGGGAGTTAAATTGGTCAAAATGACCATTCACTTAATATATTTGTTTTGATTTACTTGTCTTAAGGAAAAGTGTGGGAAACGTTTTAGATGATGTTCTTTTCACCTAAGAAACATTTTACAAGCAATGGTTCACACAAACAAGGTGGTTTTTAAAGAAATTCAAAATCCATGCATACACATATACATGCATTCATGAATTCATTTAGAAAAGTTTTTGTTAACCCTAAACTTGATGATTAGTGTTTTCATGATCTAAGTTTGATATTTTTGGGATGTTACAAAAATTTGGGTCCATGCCAACATTGCATGCATGGGGTCTAGACACCTCTCTGGGCTAGATAGAAACACCTTCACCAACTTGTTGTTGTATGTGTCATCACACCTGGACAACATGATACTACCTACTTTCTATATCTATCTACAATTTTGCTATGCCAAGCCATGACACACACTAGCATGTGGCAAATGTGGGGCCATGCCAACATTGCATGGGGTCTAGACCTCTCTGGATATCTAGAACCACCATCATCAAGTTAGTGGTTGTGTGAGTCACTACACCTGGCCAACATGATCCCACCCACTTGATAGATCTAGATATAAGAGTGCTATGCCAAGGCATGACACACACTAGCTTGTGGAAAATGTGGGGCCATGCCAACATTGCATGCATGGGGTCTAGACACCCCTCTGGGCTGGATAGAAACACCTTCACCAACTTGTTGTTTTATGTGTCATCACACCTGGCCAACATGATCCTACCTTCTTGCTAGATTTAGCTAAAATTTTGACTCTACCAAGCCATGACCCGCACTAGCTTTTGGCAAATGTGGGGCCATGCCAACATTGCATGGGGTCTAGACCTCTCTGGGCTGGCTAGAAACACCGCCACCAACTTAGTGGTTATGTGAGTCACTACACGTGGCCAACATGATCCCACCCACTTGATAGATCTAGCTATAAGAGGGCTATGCCAAGGCATGACACACTAGCTTGTGGAAAATGTGGGTCCATGCCTACATTGCATGCATGGGGTCTAGACACCTCTCCGGGATGGATAGATACACCTTCACCAACTTGTTGTATGTGTCATAACACCTGGCCAACATGATCCTACCTACGTGGTAGATCTAGCTATAATTTTGCTATACCAAGCCATGACACACACTAGCTTGTGGCAAATGTGGGGCCATGCCAACATTGCATGGGTTCAAGACCTCTCTGGGCTGGCTAGAACCACCATCATCAACTTAGTGGTTGTGTGATTCACTACACCTGGAAAACATGATCCCACACACTTAATAGATCTAGCTATAAGAGTGCTATGCCAAGGCATGACACACACTAGCTTGTGGAAAATGTGGGGCCATGCCAACATTGCATTCATGGGGTGTAGTCACCTCTCTAGGTTGGATAGAAACACCTTCACCAACTTATTGTTGTATGTGTCATCACACCTGTCCAACATGATCCTACCTACTTGCTAGATCTAAGTATAACTAGGTGAGATCATGTTTGAGCAAGTGTTGGCTCATAGAACTACAAGTTGGTCAGTTGTTTCTAGACAACTCAGATTGTTTAATTTTAGATCCCAATGAAATGATGTTGTGGGTCCATATTTGCCACAAGCATCATGGCTAGGCATAGCAATGATAGAGTTACATCTAATAACTAGTTGGGATCACACGTTGACCAATCGTTGACTCATTCAACTAGAAGGTGATCAAGGTGTTTCTATCTAACTCATATATATATAGGTCTATAATGTCACCCTAGACTAGGAAGTTTGAGAAGCACAAAATACTTGTCTCTGTTTGTTCTCTCACAATCACAGTCGCTCTGAATTCGCTAGTGAAGCCTTTCTCTGCAATGAGGAGCGTGTGCCGTGGCGAAGCCTGCGCTTGATGTCGATCACGAGGGCCTCTCCCTGGTGACCGGACTCCGTTCTGTTCACCATCGACGGGGGTCCACACTGCACCTTCACGTCGGCCACCAAGGACCAAGCTACAGCGGAGACGGAGAGCGGGCGCAAGCTCCGAGTACTGCGCACGGACTGCGTCGGCCACATTTGCTATGCACAGTGCACCGACACCGGCGTCAAGCGCCACCTCATGGCGCCGTAATCACCCCAGCAGCACGGGGTGATCGCGGGGCACAACCAGACGGTCGTAGCAGTGGCCAGAAGCATGGTGAAGGCGAAGGGTATGCCAAATTACTTTTGGGGCGAGACTGTGCTGACAGTGGTCTACTTGCTGAACCTCAACCGGGCATTCACGCGCAGCATCATCGGCATGACGCCATATGAGGCTTGGTATCTATGGACCATTGGCTACGTCGCGCACATACGTGAAGAGCGCGCGTCCTCACCTGAAGAAGTTGGACGACCGGAGCACGCCAATGTCTTCATCGGCTATGAGAGCGGCACCAATGGCTACCGTCTCTACGATCCCATCGCCAAACGTGTGCACGCACACGGAACGTAGACTTTGACGAGGACACGAGCTGGGACTGGAGCACGCTCGAGGACAACCCTGTGAGCATAGTGTTCACGGTGGACTGCTATGTGCACTCGACTCCACTGCGTACCGCTACACCTGAGGTGGCAGGCCAGGACTCGCCGTCTTCTCCATCGAGACCAGCTCCCACAGAGCACACGTCGCCGGCAGCGTCATCCTCGCGCATCGAGCTAGCCTCTCCGACAACCGAAGCTGAATTCGCGTCGCCATCACATCTGCCTCGCCGCGAGGCACACCCGATGACCACGCGCACCATGGACGGCATCGTGCAGCCGAACACCCGCCTCGCCTCGTCTCCAAAAGGGATATGTGCAGCAGTAGGGCATCAACGTCCCGGAGGCCTTTGCGCCTGTTGCACGGCTGGAGTCCGTGCGGCTCCTGCTGGTGCTCGACGCGCACCGCGGATGGGCTGTGCACCATATGGACGTCAAGTCTGCTGGCCTGAGTTCGTCGTGGCTGGCCAGGAGCGCTAGGTGATGCGCATGCACAAGCCCTCTACGCACTCCGTCAGGTACCTAGAGGCTAGAGCCTGGAACGCGAAGTTGGACGCCAAGCTCGGCGCGCTCGGCTTCAGTTTAGGTGTTAGTCTATTAGAGTTTCAGTTTCGTTAGCTTAGTACTTAGCCGTTTTAGTTGGTTGATTTAGTCGCAGGTCTAGCTCCCGTTCTGTTGTTACAAATTGGAGCGAGTCACGCGGATAACGATCCGTTCGTGGGATGGCACGAACACAAGGATCATGGCCATGTTTTCCCACTATAAGAAAGAATAAAAGGAGAGAAAGTTAGCTAGAAATATGGAATATGCATCATGCCATGGGTCTAGAGCCCAATGAAGTGTTTGGATATATGAGGCACAAGTGTGCATCATGCCATGGGCATACCACTTTTATATTTACAATCAATGTCATGATTTTTCATAGTAGTTGTATAGTTTGATGTAACAACTAGGTGGGATCATGTTGACCAAGTGTTGACTCATACAACCACAAAGATGATGAAGGTGTTCATAGACAACTCCCATAGGTCAAGAACCCATGCAATGATGGCATGAGGCTATACGTGCTACAAGTGTGCATCATCCAAAGGCGTAGCACACTTGTGGCAGATCTAGACCTATCTTAGTTGTCTAGAAATACCTTAATCAACTTGTGGTTGCATGAGTCATCACTATGGACAACATATCCTACCTATAGTTGATTGATCTAAATATAACATTGCTATGCCAAGACATGACGAGCCACTTTGTGACAGATGTGGGCCCATTCCAACATTGCATTGGCTATAGACCTCTCTAGGATGGCTAGAAATACCACCATCAACTTGTGGTTGTGTGGCTCAGCAGTTGGCCAAGCCAGTTGATACATCTAAGTATGAGAGTGCTATGCCAAGCCATGACACACACTTGTGGCAGATGTGGGACCATGCCAATATTGCATGGGATCTAGACCTATCTAGGCTGTCTAGAAAGACCTTCATCAACTTGTGGTTGTATGAGTCATCACTTGGATAGAATTATCCTACCTAGTTGATAGATCTAAGTATAACACTGCTATGCCAAGACATGATGAGACACTTTGTGGCAAATTGGGTTTGCATGGGCTATAGACATCTCTTGGTTGCCTAAAAACTCCTTCATCAACTTGTGGTTGTGTGGCTCAGCACTTGGCCAACATGATCCCACCTAGTTGATACATCTAAGAATGAGAATGCTATGCCAATACATGACGCACACTTGTGGCAGATGTGGGCCCATGCCAACATTGCATGGGATGTTGATCTATCTAAGTTGTCTAGAAACACCTTCACTAGCTTGTGGTTGTGTGACTTAGCACTTGGCCAACATGATCCTACCCAGTTGATAGATCTTACTATAACACTTATATTCCAAGGCATGATGAGACACTTTGTGGCAAATGTGGGCCCATGCCAACATTGGATTGGCTATGGACCTCTCTGGGTTAACTAGAAACAATACCATCAACTTGTGGTTGTGTGGCTCAGCAGTTGGCCAACATGATCCCACCTAGTTGATACATCTAAGTATGAGAGTGCTATGCCAAGCCATGACACACACTTGTGGTAGATGTGGGACCATGCCAATATTGCATGGGATCTAGACCTATCTAGGCTATCTAGAAAACCTTCATCAACTTGTGGTTGTATGAGTCATCACTTCGATATCATTATCCTACCTAGTTGATAGATATAAGTATAACGCTACTATGCCAAGACATGATGAGACACTTTGTGGCAAATGTGGTTTGCATGGTCTATAGACCTCTCTTGGTTGGCTAGAAACTCCTTCATCAACTTGTGGTTGTGTGGCTCAGAACTTGGTTAACATGATCCTACCTACTTGATAGATCTAAGAATGAGAATGTTATGCCAAGACTTGACACACACTTGTGGGGGATGTGGGCTCATGCCAACATTGCATGGGATGTAGACCTATCTAAGCTTTCTAGAAACACCTTCATCAACTTGTGGTTGCATGTGTCATTACATGGATAACATGATCTTTCCCAGTTGTTAGATCTCAGTATATAACATTGTATGCCAAGAAATGATGAGACACTTTGTGGCAAATGTGGGCCCATGCCAACATTCAATGTGTTATAGACATATCTGGGTTGGTACAAACTCCTTCATCAACGTGTGGTTGTGTGCCTCAGAACTAGGCCAACATGATCCCACCTAGTTGATACAGCTAAGTAGGAGAGTGCTATGTCAAGCCATGCCAAACACATGTGACAGGTGTGGACCCTAGCTAATATTGCATGGGCTATAGACATCTCTAGGTTGGCTAGAAACTCCTTCATCAACTTGTGGTTGTATGAGACATCACTTGGATAGCATGATCCTGCATAGTTGATAGATCTAAGTATAACACTGCTATGCCAAGACATGATGAGACACTTTGTGGCAAATGTGGTACCATGTCAACATTGCATGGGCTATAGATCTCTCTGGTTGGCTAGAAACTCCTTCATAAACTTTTGGTTGTGTGACTCACCACTTGGCCAACATGATCCTACCTAGTTGATACATCTAATTTTGAGAGTGCTATGCCAAGACATGATGAGACACTTCTGGCAGATGTGGGCCCATGCAAACATTGCATGGGCTATAGACCTCTCTTGGTTGGCTAGAAACTCATACAACCACATGTTGATGATGTTTCTAGCCAACTCAGATATGTCTAGATACCATGCAATGTTCGCATTCTTTGCATAAATCTAAAAGATACCATACATCATTCTAAAAGTGTTATGAGTAAAGGTGGAAGGTGTGAAATGAATTCATTAAAAAATTGCACTCCGAATAAACCTGAGCATGGTGTGGAAACGTTTTAGGGCATGAAAACTGTACCTTACCCATGTTTATTACTTATTATACTATTATATAATGATGATGTTTGAGTAAGTACACCGACGCTAGCACATCAGAGTGGTACGGGCGATGATAGCCTGTGTTTTTATGCCTGTGATCATGCATCTATGATATACCCCATGTGAACCATTTTATATGCACAAATTACAGTGTAGGTCAGGTTTTGGGCCACTATTGGGCCGGCCTTCACGTTATATACTCCGTGACCCCTGATTCCCTGGTTCCTTCTCTAACGACGGCAAAGACGGTGGGTGGTTCATCATGGAGGCTGCGACGATCAACACGATGCGACGACTCGAGGTAAACGAAAGTTTCGTTCTTGACCCCCTCCTCTTCTACACAACGTAGTTGCGCAAGTACTGATAGGGTTTGCCACTACTATTGTTGGGATGGTTTTGGTGACGGAAAGGGGTGGATTTTTTTTGATTTTGTTGATTGTTGTGTTGAATATAACTATGATCTCCTAAATTCTATCGCATTGTACTTTTATTTCAGCTAATTCATGGACCCTAGGGAAATTTTGTTGGTGAGATTTCATTTCGGAGGGGAGTTCATCAAAGTTGGGCCAAATCTGGACTACGTTGGAGGAGATGATGCGCTTTCAGAGATAGAGAGGAAAAAACCTTCGCTGCAGGAAGTCAAAGGATTTGTTAAAGATCACATAGCATCGAAGGAAACGATAAAATGATATTTTCTTATTCCAGGGAAAGATCTTGTGGATGGGTTGGTGTTGCTCTATGATGACAGCGGCTGTGTTGAGATGGCTCATTATGTTCGCCTTGGGAGAGTGGCTGATGTGTACGTTGAGTACCACGGTGAGGAAGACAGTAAGCCTAGTAGAATCATGTGTGATTTCAAGGATGAAGTGTGGGAATTGAGTGATGGAGAGGAAGAACCAGATGGTGTTGTCATAATTGTAGTTAAACCTATTGAGTATGAAACCAGATGTTGCCCACTGAGGCAGAAGAAATCATTCAATAAAAGACCAGTGCAAATAGAAAGTGATGAAGATGATGTACAATGACAGAACCAATATTATCTCAAGTGGTGAATCGTACACAAGGTGCAGCCTTTTCATCTTTAGGTCAGGATCATCATCCCATGCCAGCAGCTTCGGGCCATGACCTGCAACCAAATCTAGCAACTCCAGGACAAGACGGTGAAGTGAAATATATTATACTATCAGATTGAGAGAGTGACGTGGAATACGTTGCACATAATAATAACAAAGCGGAAGATTCAGAGGTTGTGGAGATAAGAAGGCAAGGTAGAAAGTTTAATAAATGTATGACAGACTCCAAGAGCTGGATTGGTATAGATGCAACTGCCACTACCCCTCCATCTGCCCCTGTGCAGATTCCCCCTCAACTGCAAGGTCTCAACCAGCTGTAAGAACTACAGCTCCTGCAGGTGCAAGATCTCTAGCTATTTCTGGGGGAGCATCTGGTAGCAGAGGAAGACGAGCAAGAAGAGCCAAAAGGGGAAAAACAGTGCCAGCATCTCGCGCTCCCATATACTCTTATTTCACTTGAAGTGGCAACTACTGAATGTCATTTTCTTATGTTAATGTAATGTTGCATAAAGTGCGAAAACTTTCTAAGGGACATGTTATGACCTTACCTGAATCTCTATGATTTTTGCTGAATTTATATGATTTTTGCAGAATTTATATGTTTTCTGTTAAATTTATTCTGATATTATGACCAAAATATACACTATTTTTGTTGTCTTGGAGTACAAGATAGAAGAGGGAGACATCATTCTCTTCGACTTTAATCCAGATAGTGATGGTGGACTGCATCTGATCATGGTGGGGCTAAGAACAACTGAAGACCTTGCTGAAAGTACTTATTAGTAGAACCTGTTAGAACCTGTTATGTTAAATTGCTGTGCGTGTGTGCAAACTACTAACAGTGCTGTAACATAGAGAATATACCATCGGGTTCCAATTTCATCAGTTCTACCATTAGCATGTACTGTGATTCATCATGAGCCAGTGCAACCAGAAACCAGAGATGCATCTAATTCCATCTAATAACACCATGTTGTAGCCTCATATGTGATGCCCACAGGAAAACCAGTGATACGAATATGTACTACCAAGAACAGTGCATGCTTTCGTGCAACCAATTGTGATCTTGGACACAGAATGCGAATTAATCATCGGCTGGGCAGAGCACCTCCCATCATCACCTTGTAGGACTGACAAAAAACATACTTCCTCTGGTTTATATTAATGGCCTCAACTTTTCCTAGATACGATTGCATCTAGTCTAAATACTTAACTAGATACATACAGATTTATATAAAGTTGAGTCCTTTAATATGGACCAGAGGGAGTACACAATTTTAGCACATCACATTCTGCTAAGCACATATTGCCTCACATATGCCAAAATTCTCCCAGGACCAACACAAATGAACACAAAAATATTCTGTAGAGCTGGTGAGACCCGAAATTAAATTGTACAGATCTAGGGTGATGGAACAGAATGATAGAGGTTTGAATTCTTCTGCGGCCATAAACAAACATAATAGATAAGTTCTTAAACTAAAACATCTTGATAACATGAAAATGATCCTTGTTCTTCAGTTCGAGGCATGGTTGTGTTCGAAAGAGTCATCTAGATGATTCCTGTAATGCACCTTGTTTATCTTTTCCTTGTCAAAGTATTTGCTACACTTCGTAACACTGTTGACAAGATAAAACTTGATCATGAATCTATCAACAAAGTAATTCCTCCGTGCCATTGCTTCAGCGTTGACAGGGTCGACAAATTTCATGTACAGGCTCCCATCTTGATCAACAACATGTTTGAACCTAAAGTCTGATGGAACAACCCTGAGTGGATAGCAAATAGTACCAGTACAGAACATGTACTTCACAATAACTCTAGTTAGGACTTCTGGAGTACCCTCAGACACATCAAGAATGTTCATGGTTGTTTCTGACAGATGAGGATTCTTCCATTTCTAAATTGGGTATCCCTGGCATGAAAATCCAGTAGGGTAACTTAGTTTACACATGTGATCAACTGACAGGTGTTCATATTTCTGTGGATATGTAAACACCGGCATGTTCAATAGCTTGTCCTCCTTCCTTGGCACAAGATTAAGCTCAACAATCTTGTAAATCTTAACAACCACGTGAGCTACACTAAATGCTTTCTCCTTTGCAGACGCACTCTCAAGAACATCATTATTAGCAGTGGAAGTGGCCCTCACAAACACTTGTGCTTCATAGGCATCGTTTAACACAAACTCAAACTCTCTTATGAGAAGAGTCTTTGCTATATGCAGAACACTGAAAATTCCTTCTGTGCCCATACTGCCCAATAACTTGAAAAGGAATAAGCCATTGACTAGACCTGTCCTTTCTCCTAGACGGGCCAGAACATGCCGAGTAACCTGTGGCTTCCTGTGCTGGGAGATGTACCCCGTTTCCTTCACCCCCTGGTGGATAATACATTAACAAAATCAACCCAGATGCATTGAACAAAGGAGAACAAATTCATCAATAAAAAACCACCAAGTGTACTACATATTAGTAAAAAAAATATGGCTGGCAATGCAGTTATATCATAATGAAAACAAGTTCAATTATCCCTATATGCTTATCAAGTTTCAATCTACACAATCATGTAATTAAAATAAAATTCAGTTCTTCTAATATTAACACATCAGATAGAATACAAACGGTTGTAAACACTTTTGAGAAGATAATGAACCCCAAAGAGGGGAGCAATCATCACAGATATTACATACTACTGTCACATCTATACTGATGATAAGGTATATTTCATTTGCATATTCTCTTGAAAAAAAAGGCAAAACAAAGGGCCCTATCCTCTTGTAATTGCAACACCAACTTTCCGTCTAAATGAGACCCACTTAGGTGGTACATTCACATTCAATTAATATTTGATAAATTCCAGTGCCTTCTTCACAACAAATACCAATGTTTAAATAAATTACAAATAAAAGTTGGGCAACAAATGAAAAATAAAAGCTTGGCATGTATAATTGCTCGGAAGATTATACTTAGATCAGGGCCTCATTCAGTTTATACATCTGTCAGAAAACTCACCGACTCGTGTGTGTCCGAGGAGTACCCAAGGTGCACCTTCCTCTTCTGCCCACCTTCTACTGGCTCCCCTTCCTGTTTGAATAAATAAACAACACTTCAGCTGACATGATCAAGTTTGAAAAGAGGTAATCATGGAAATAAAAAATTGCCAGGTTATAATAGAAAGATTAATGGGAAGTAAAACTTCTAAGTTCAAATACTTTCTGAAATTATGGATTAAGGCAATGGAAGGAAATGAAATCCTTTATGATGGATATATAAACACTACTCATCTCTGAATGCATTGTCAGGTTCCACTAGACCATCAAAAATTCAATTTAAATCCCTAATCTGGAAGTATTTCACAGATTTCATAGCACATGACAATACGTTCTGATGTTATGATTAAGATTCTACCAGATAATAGGTTATTCTAAAACAAAATTATGTTTTTTAATTGTCTATGTATGCTTATGTAGTTTAAACCTACACAACCTTGTAATTCAAATAGAACTCAGTTTTGTAATTTTAACACATCAGACAGATTACCAAAGGTTGTAAAACACTTTCAAGAATATAAAGAACCCCAAAAGAGGGGAGCAATCTTCACAGATTATATACTACTGTCTCATCTATGTATTGATGAAAAGGTGTATTTGATTTGCATATTTTCGATGCAAAAACAAGCAAAACAAAGGGCCCTATCCTCCTACAAATGGAACACCAACTTTCCATCTAAACAAGACACACTTAGATGGTACATAACCATTCAATTAATATTTGATAAATTGAGGTGTGTTCTTCAGAACATATTCTAGTGTTTTAATAAATGACAAATAAAATCCAGGCAGTAAATGAAAAATAAAAGCTTGACATGTATAATTGCTGGCAAGATTCTACTTAGATTAGGGCCTCTTTCAGTATATACATCTGCCTGAAAACTTACCGACTCGTCTCTGTCGGAGGAGTACCCAAGGTGCACCTTCCTATTGTACCCACCTTCTGCTGGCTCCCCTTCCTATTTGAATAAATAAACAACTCTTTATCTCACAGGAGCAAGAGTATAATAAGTTTGAAAAGAGGTACTCCCTCCATCCAGAAATAACTGATTATGGATTAAGGCAATGGAAGGAAATGAAATCATCTATGATGAAAATGAGCTGTCAATTTATAACTGTCATGTATATCTAAGCACTACTCATCTCTGTATGCTTATCAATTTTCGACCTACACAATATTGTAATTCAAATAAAACTAAGTTTTGTAATGTTAACACATCAGACAGATTATAAAAGGTTGTAAAACACTTTCAAGAACATAAAGAACCGCAAAAGAGGGGAGCAATGTTCACATATTATTACTGTCACATCTATGTACTGATGACAAGGTGTCTTTTATTTGCATATTGTCTATTGCAAAAACAAGCAAAACATAGGGCCTATCCTCTTGCAAATTGAACACCAGCTTTCCATCTAAATGAGACACACCTAGTTGATAACCATGCAATTAATTTGATAAAATCTAGTGCCTTCTTCACAAAATATGTCAGTGTTTGAATAAATGACTATGTAAAGCTGGGAAATAAATGAAAAATAAAAGCTTGGCATCTATAATTGCTGGCAAGATTATACTTAGATCAAGTCCTCTTTGAGTCTATACATCTATCATAAAACTCACCGACTCGTCTCTGCCGGATGAGTACCCAAGGTGCAACTTCCTCTTATGCGTATCTTCTGTTGGCGCCCTTCCTGTTTGAATAAATAAACAACACTTCAGCTCACATGATCAAATTTAAAAAGAGGTAATTATGGAAAGAAAAATAATTGGCAGGTTATAATATAAAGAATAATGGGAAAAAAACTTCTAAGTTCAAATACTATCTGAAATTATGCATTTAGGCAATGGAAGGAAATGAAATCCTCATCTCACAATGCATTGTCAGGTTCCACTAGACCAGCAACAATTCAATTTAAAGCCCTGATCTGAAAGCACATGACAATAGGTTCTAATGTTATCATTAGGATTCTACCGGATAATATGGTATTGTAAAACAAAATTAAGTTTTCTAATTGTCTCCGTATGATTATCAAGTTTAAACCTACACAACCTTATAATTCAAATAAAACGCAGTATTGTAATTTTAACACGTCAGACATATTAGAAAAGGTTGTAAAACACTTTCAAGAACATAAAGAACCCCAAAAGAGGGGAGCAATCTTCATAGATTACATACTACTGTCACGTCTATGTACTGATTACAAGGTGTCTTAGATTTGCATATGTCTATTGCAAAAACAAGAAAAAAAGGGCCCTATCCTTCTACAAATGCAACACCAACTTTCCATCTAAATGAGACACACTTAGATGGTACATAACCATTCAATTAGTATTCATGCATAGTTTAAGGTTCACAAAAACTTAAAAAGAACTCAATATGGTCCACTTGGCAAATGACAATGAGAGAAAAAGACATATGACAACATATAAGATGCAACTACCAACCTATTCCATGATGACAAAGTTCAAACTCAATACTATAAATAATGGAAGCAATTTGATAAATTCTAGTGCATAGTTCACAACAGATACCAGTGTTTCAATAAATGACAAATAAAAGCTTGGCATGTATAATTGTTGGCAAGAATCATTATATAGTTGATCAGCCACAAGATTATAAAAAATAAGTCTATTTGTTTGTGGTCAGGGTCTCTTACAGTCTATTTGTTGGTGACCACAAGTAATAATTATATAGTAGATCAGAAACTAGAATATAAACAATGCATGAAAAAAACTACACCCTGAAGCACATGCTCCCTCGGCAAATAGTACAAGACTGAAAATAATAATTCCATACATATAAAAGTTGTCAAAGAACACACATACTTAATTTCAAACACACAAATTTGCAGCAACATTTCATGCAAAATCAAATGTTTAAGCTCTAGGTAAAAGGAACAAATCTAAAGATCCTAACATATATAATTTTGTGTGGTGCACTTAGAATGTGTAAACATGGTGCATTTATATACATCTTTAGTAATGTCCAGAGATGAATAATTTATTAACACGTGTACACTTTTTCTGAATGATTAGATATCATAAATTATATTTTTATACAACACATAAATATTATTACTTGTCAGTTGCCGAAGATGTATATTGTCATTATGCACTAATGAATTCCATCATTCAGTCTAGAGAAATTTATCATACACATAATTCTTCAAACTATAAACATTCAATATCTATGATCCTCTCTGCAAAGTACTATCAACGATGCACATAGTGTGTCCATCTACTCTTCAATGCTCCCAAAAGGTGCTAACCACTGAATGAAGTACTACACCAACCTCGTACTAACATTGAAATCCGAAGAATCAACCCTAAAAATCAAACCCTAGTTATCAGTACAAAAAAATGATAAATGGAGGTTAAAGAAAACACATAGATGCACCACCGCAAGCTGTTGGGCATTCACCACCAAATTCTCGTCGGAGTTGTGCTTCGCGCCTAGATCCAGCACGTCCGCCCCAACGACCTCCACATTCTCCTTCTCGTTCGGCCAATTTGGCCACACCACCAAACGCACTTCCGTGGGAATTGCCAACCTCCTTCACCGCATCTATGTCGGTGACGGCGCGCTTGTTGTCCACAGTAGCAGTGGCCGTGTCGGCTGCGCTGCTCCCCGCTTTCATTGCTGGCGGAGTCGACGAATGTGCGGGGAGATGGAGAAGAATCGAGTGGGAGGGGCTGGAGTCGATGGAGTGAGATGAGGGTTTTCTTCTTCCTGATTTGGGGGTAAGTGGGTGGGGAAAAGGATACGAATCAGCCGTCGAACCCTTTTATACGTGGTGCCGTTTTGGTTTTGCCCACGTCACTCCTCCACCACAACGTACGCCGTAAATGTCGCGTACGCGTACGGTGCGTGAAACAGCATGACCAATGCAGCAGGGTTACTAGGTCGGCCCTTTATCTAGTGCCCGCTTCCAATTTCTATCACACAATTTTTCATATATGAGATTGAACATACTTCAAATATAAATTACCTGAAATCTTCAGTAGAAGTATATTACTTTACTACAATAAGTTGACCATATCGTTTGCTTTTATTCAAATTCAACAATAGGAATGTCATATGGAATATGCATCACGGGTTTTTCAAACTTCCAATTATCGATTCATCTTACATTTTAAATTAATGAAATTAAAATTGAGCACTGAAAACACATGAACAACTATGCATAGGCATACCCATATATATAAGTATAGCGTCAAGTGTGCATCATACTATGGCATAGCAAGTTTTTACTCATACTACAACAAGTTGATGATGGTGTTTCTAGTCAACTCACATGGGTCTAGAGCCCAATGCAATGTTGGGATATGAGCCTATATGAGGCACAAGTGTGCATCATGCCATGGGCATACCACTTTTATACTTAGAATCAATGTCATGATTTGGCATAGTAGTTGTATAGTTTGATGTAACAACTAGGTGGGATCATGTTGACCAAGTGTTGACTCATACAACCACAAAGATGATGAAGGTGTTCATAGATAACTCCCATAGGTCAAGAACCCATACAATGTTGGCATGAGGCTATACATGCTACAAGTGTGCATCATCCAAAGGCATAGCACACTTGTGACAGATCTAGACCTATCTCAGCTGTCTAGAAATACCTTCATCAACTTGTGGTTGTACGAGTCATCACTTTGGACAACATGATCGGCGGAGGATCTGGGCCCCGTGCGGCCCGGGCTACAGCCACGGGCAGCCCGGGCTACAGCCCGGGTCTTGTCCCGTGTGTTGTGTGTTACGTGCAATATCCTTCTAAATTTGACCAAAATTTTAATCCCAAGCAGCCCAGCCCGTCTCCTTGAGCCAGAATTACCGGATGCTACTCTCACAATGAAGGCAGGAACGATCCAACAGCGCACCATGCGCGTGGACTTCCCTAAAAAAGAACAACTAGACTACCTGTTCGTATTCGTTTGCTAAAAAAACATTTTCATGTTTCGACGCAACCTCTAGTGTTCGATCAAATCGTTCCCAGCGGTTGATACCACCCTGTCCCCTTGATGGCACCGCCGCTGCCGCGACGGTCGATGGATTCCCGCTCATCTGAAACTTGCGAAGGCAGCGCCACCGCTCCTTTTCAGATCTTGACTTGCAAAACCACACTGAAGCGTTGTTGCTGCCGCTGCCCATGCATCGCCGCACCTGCAACCAGGCACTGGTGCTTTGGTCGGCTCATCGCCTCCAACAGGCCAGTTTCTTGTGCACTATATCTCTGCACATACTAATTTGTATGGTTCTAATGCAAAGTCTGAATTCTAATGAAGTAAAGACTAAAGAGTCAATTTAATTTATTGAACTGCTACAACTACGTCATGCTATATTATTGTTTTGCAAGCATGGACGATAATAAGATTTTAGATTGTTTTTAAAAGCATCAGATCACACGAGGGAAAAGCTCTTTTTTTTAGATTACACGAGGGACAAGCTAGTTCTACCCCTACATAGGCTAAACTCACCTTTTAGGTTCCGATTCTTCTCCTATGATAAACGAAGAATTGATAGGCAAGGATAGAAAATCTTTTTTATTTAGGTACTAAAAATGTTTCATGATTATTTATGTCTTTTTGTTCTTTCTTATTGTGGTTTGGTTAAAAACTGAGCACAAGTTTATGTCAAAACACAAATGATGCATCTGTATTGCACTTTTTGGCTGATATTGTTATTAGGAGAAGGTGATTTTTTATAGTTTTTGTGCACGGGAAATTAGCCCTGGTCATAGGCAAATCCTGGGTCCGCCACTGAACATGATCCTACCTAGTTGATAGATATAAATATAACACTCTATGCCAAGGCATGATGAGCCACTTTGTGGCAGATGTGGGCCCATGCCAACATTGCATTGGCTATAAACCACTTTGGGTTGGCTAGAAACACCAGTATCAACTTGTGGTTGTGTGACTCAGCAGTTGGCCAACATGATCCCACCCAGTTGGTACATCTAAGTATGAGAGTGCTATGCCAAGCCATGACACACACTTATGGCAGGTGTGGGCCCATTCCAACATTGCATGGGATCTAGACCTATCTAGGCTGTCTAGAAACACCTTTATCAACTTGTGGTTGTATGAGTCATCACTTGGATATTATGATCCTACCTATTTGATAGATCTAAGTACAACACTGTTATGCCAAGACATGATGAGACACTTTGTGGCAAATATGGGCACATACAAACATTGCATGGCTATAGACCCATCTGGGTTGGCTAGAAACTCCATCAACTTGTGGTTGTGTTGCTCACAACTTTGGCAACATGATCCCACCCAGTTGATACATCTAAGTATGAGAGTGCTATGCCAAGCCCTGACACACACTTGTGGCATATGTGTGCCCATGCCAACATTCCATGGGATCTAGGCCTATGTGAGCTATCTAGAAACACCTTCCTGAACTTGTGGTTGTATGAGTCATCACTTGGATAACATGATCCTTCCCAGTTGATATATCTCAGAAATGATGAGACACTTTGTGGCAAATGTGGACCCATGCAAAAGTTGCATGGGATATAGACCTCTCTTGGTTGGCTCCTTCATCAACTTGTGGCTGTGTGTCTCAATACTTGGCCAACATGATTCCACCAAATTGATACATCTAAGTATCTGAATGCTATTCCAAGCCATGGCACACACTTGTGGCAAATATGGTCCCATGCCAACATTACATGGGATATAGACCTATCTGAGCTGTCTAGAAACACCTTCACCAACTTATGGTTGTTTGAGTAATCACTTGGACAACATGATCCTACCTAGTTGATATATCTAAGTAAAAGACTGTTATGCCAAGACATGATGAGAGACTAGTGACAACACCTGTCTTATGTATGCCAGATTTGGAGAAATATTTCCAAGTGTATTGTGATGCATCTCATCATGGATTAGGTGCAGTACTTATGCAAGAAGGGAAAGTTGTGGCTTATGCCTCGAGACAACTCAAAACTCATGAGGTAAACTACCCCACTCATGATTTAGAGTTAGCCTCTGTTGTCCATGCACTCAAAACATGGAGACATTATCTTTTGGGAAAACGATGTGAAGTGTTCACAGATCACAAGAGTTTGAAGTATATCTTCACCTAGAAAGAAATTAAGATGAGACAAAGAAGATGGCTAGAACTCATCAAGGACTATGACTTGAGTTTGCAGTACCATCCCGGTAAAGCTAATGTTGTAGCAGATGCCCTAAGCCGTAAGGTTTTTGTGAATGGCCTTACTAAGGGAGAATTGCCAGATGATCTGTGTGCCCAATTTAGAGATCTCAGATTGGAGATTGTGCCTGAAGGACATCTCATGTCTTTGGACATTCAACCCACTTTGTTGGACAAGATCAAAGAAGCCCAAAAGACAGATAAGGAAATTGAAGAGATTAAGGAAAAGATTGGCAAGGGAAAAGGCAAAGGATTCCATGAAGATGAACATGGTACTTTATGGCATGGAAAACGTATCTGTGTTCCACAAGATCCGGAGCTTCGGAAACTGATTTTACAAGAAGCCCACAACTCACCGTATTCCATTCATCCGGGTAACACCAAAATGTACATGGATATGAAAGAAAGATTTTGGTGGAATAATCTCAAGAAGGACATCGCCGAACATATTGATTTGTGTGATGTATGTAGCAGAGTGAAAGCGGAACATCAGAACCCAGCAGGATTGTTACAACCACTACCTATTCCTGATTGGAAATGGGACAAGATTGGTATGGATTTCATCACCGGATTGCCAAGGACCCAGTCAGCATATGATTCTATTTGGGTAGTAGTGGATCGCTTGACTAAAGTGGCTCATTTTATACCCGTGAAGACAACTTATACAAGTGCTAAGTTAGCCAAGATCTATATGAGTAGAATTGTATGTCTACATGGAGTACCCAAGAGTATTGTGTCTGATAGGGGAACTCAATTCACTTCTCATTTTTGGAGGCAACTACATGAGCTATTGGGAATGAGGTTGGAATTCAGCACTGCATTTCATCCTCAAACTGATGGACAAACGTAAAGGACCAACCAGATACTTGAAGATATGCTTAGGGCATGTGCTCTAGATTATGGAGCCAGTTGGGATGAAAGTCTTCCTTACACAAAATTTTCTTACAATAACAGCTATCAAGCCAGTATTCAGATGGCACCATTTGAGTTTCTCTATGGGAGAAAGTGTACCAACCCATTACTATGGAATGGTGTGGGAGAAAGAAGTCTATTTGGACCATAACTAATCAAAGAGGCTGAAGAGAAAGTCAAGCTGGTTAAGGACAGGTTGAAGATTGCACAGTCCCGACAAAAGAGCTACGCAGATCCTATGCGTAGAGAAGTCACTGTCTGCTGTTCACAATGTATTTCATGTGAGTCAGCTTAAGAAATGCCATCCAGAGATGGAAGAGACTTCTTTGAAGGATATTATACCTTTGGAGAAGGTCCAATTGGAAAGTGATCTCACTTATGAGGAGAAGCCTATCAAGATTCTTGAGACTGCAGAAAGAGTTACTCGGACTAAGACTATCAAATTCTGCAAAGTTCAATGGAATCATCATTCCGAAGAAGAAGCAACATGGGAAAGAGAAGATGATCTTCGGAAAGACCACCCTCACCTATTTTCTAGCCAACCCGAATATCGAGGGCGAGATTCACCTTAAGGTGGTTAGATTTGTAACATCCCTAAAATCATGTTTTCAAAGATATTGTATCATGCATGCATGCATATCATTTAGGGATCAAATTCAAACTCTTTTGAAAGAAACAGAACTTGAGAGCTATGATTTTATGTGATCAAACACTAATCAAATGCCACTCTTAAATGAGAGTATAATTGTTTTGAAACCAAGACTTGTTTCTCTCAGATTGTTTTGCTTGAATGCTAGTACTTAAACCAAAATTTACAAAACAAATATGTATTTAAAACCATTTTCAAAAACTTATTCAGATCAAGTGCTATGTCACTATTTATTTTTGTTTAATCAAAAGGGCCAAGCTAGTACAGAGAGATCACATGTTTTTATGGCTAGAAATATGAATATTACACTCTACAAAAATCCAGAAAAGATTTGAATTCAATTGGCTTTTGAAATCATTTGAAAAAGGTTCCTGGAATTCAAACAGAAAAAGAAAAAGAATAAGGAAGTAAGAAAAGGCCGGCGCCAGACTTTTGGCCCATCAGCAAACATAGCCCACAAGCCCACCCGGGCCGTTTCCCCTTTTCCCTCTATTTCTCACCCACCCGCACACCCCTCCCTCGCTGACACTCCGGACCCACCGCCACATCAGCACTGTCGTCAATCCCGCGCCGGAGGAACTGCTCCTCTCTGCCGTTTCTTCCCGAATCAAATCCAATTGATTGCGCTTGATTCCCGGCGTAATTGCACCTCTCATCCTTGCTACTTAAACCCCCTCTGCCCCCTCTCCATTTCCCCCCAAACCCCAAGCATAGAGCGCCCCCAGGCTGCGAGAATTTCTCGTCGCGACCTCGTTGCTCCGACAAACCGCAGCATCGATTCCGGCCAACCCCGACCACCCCTCTGCTCCTGGTTCACACGAGCATGCTCCACTTTACCTTGCGCACCTCCCAGTACCACTAGCTCGCCCGCGCGTGCCCCAGAGCATCGGCAACACAATCGACTGAGCGCCACCGTCTTCGGCTTCAACTCCGACGACCTCCAGTGGTAATTTCCGACCGCCCCTTTCTCTCTCGTTGACACCCGCATGACTAGCATCGTCTTGCGCATCTGACCCACCGCTTCTTTTGCCATGGCATGATCTGCACCCTCACCAACGTCGACGAACAGAAGCATCCGTCGCCAGGGACTTCTCTGACGAGCAATCCACGACGACCCCGAGCGCCCCTTCGCCAACCGAGCACACGTCGAGCATCTCCTTGTCACGGCGATTCTGGTGAGCATCCTCACACCTCCCCGTGCGACCTAGTTTGCTGGCAAGCTTGCAGTCAAAGCGCGCCGCCGCCTGTCGCTGCCGCTAGCGCCACCAGTTTAGGGTTAGTTGCTTAGGGCCGTTCGATTTATATCCAGTGGACGCGATAGATCCATCACCGAAGAGGTACAATTAGATTTGAGCCACAGATGTTAAGTAAGATCTGACGGTGCGCGAGCACGATCCAGCCCGAACCGGTACAAGCCACCCAGGAAGCGCCGCGTGGCACGAGTTTTGTTTTAAAATTTGAATTAGATCTATTAGATGTTTAAACTTGTTTAATTCATAACTTTTGAATCCCACGTCCAAATTTGACAAATTTTATATCAATGGAATCAGGAGAGAAATTCCTTTCCATCTATGCAATGTGTTTAAGGTTTTTCTTCTGTTAAAATGGTTGTTTTTGCAGAAACATGTGTAGGCCTATTTTGTGTATAATAATTATTTGGAAAATGTTTTGCTATGCAAAAAAAGTTTATTTGGCTTATTTTGTACTTGTTTATGTTTCAGTATTGTGCACTTGTCTCGTTTGGTGTAGAAAAATCATCACATGGCATTATGCATGCATCCATATATTTTTGCTTGTATTTATTTTGTATGTGATTTTGGTGCTATCATTTTATGTGTAGATCTTGGTGCAAATAGTGATTGTGATTGTGAGGATTGTAGCTACTCTCCAAACTACCAAGGCAAGTGGTGCTTCATGATTCTAATCCTGTGTTTTTCAATATGCATTAGAAATATTTTGCTAGTCTTGCATGGATATTTTTGATCTATATGCTATGCTTGGGAAATCCTAGTAGTTGTAGAATTGCTAGAAATATTTCTAAGTCTTATCAATGCCATGCTTAGCCTAGCTAGTAGCAACCAAGGGTGGTTATATTCATGCTATGAATAAGTATTTCTAAGTCTTTGGACTATGTTTTTGCTTAATAAAATAACTAAGTGAATGAAACACCTGGGTGGAATGGAAAGAATGGGTTATGTTGAGTGGTTACACAGGGCCCATTTATATGGTTTACCTTGTGTGCCTCACTTGTGGAAAGCCACCCAGGAACAAAGGGATTTGAGAGGCCAAATGTTAAGAAGCTTCTAGTGCAGCCACTTGGCAATATGGGCTCTGCCTGGATCACATAGGTTGCAATAACTTAGCCATTTGGACAGTTGGTGGTAGTGGGATGATAGGTTGGAATGAGTCCATTTGGTCTAAGGGATGGCTTCTGAAAGGTCCTGTCTTAGTGAAAATCAAGTCTTGTGGGCAAAGTGCACAACCTTTGCAGATGGAAGAATCTAAGTACTTAGCCATGTCCCTGGTATTGGACAACTTGAGCATCAAGACATGGAAGCTATCAAGAATCTCCTCATCCCAATTTCTAAGTAAAAACTTGTGGTTGAACAAGGGTGAAGGACCCCAATGTCTATTGGTGGTTCCTTGGGAAATATTTTGACAAAGAAAAACTTAGTGTTTTTCAACTAATAGGTAAACCTCGTTTGAGCAAAGCAAGCCTAAGCTACACTTAGCCAAAATGCATATAGTATCTAGTCCACCAATATTCTACTAAGGTATCACTTGCCAATACTATTCCAATGTATTGAACCACTGTGACTGTAACTTGTGATGTTGCAGGTTATTCTGATGGTGATTAGGGGTTATGAGTCTACACTCAACATGCTTGCCTGTGGCACATGAAGATGAAGACTTATTTATCTTATTAAATATTTAAACTCCTGTACTAGGCCTGTGGCCATGGAGTTTGTAAAAGACTATGTTTGTCTTTGGAATGACTTGTAATAATGACCTTTGTTTCTATGTACTTCATCTTAAACTGTGGATGCTAGCATTGATTCAGGGACTAGCATTGCAATCACAGGGATCCTTTTTCCTTTATGAAGGAGGGATCTTACAGATGGTATCAGAGCACTGTGTTGCCTGTAGGATTATGACCCTAGGATTGGAAACCACTAAGGGAAAAATTTCAACAACTTCCACACTTGTATTTCTTCTCGTAAACTTTTCTAATCTTCTTTCTCATCTCTATTTGTAGATGAACTCCATGAACGAAGCTGTGAAGAAGGGACCACTCATGACTATGACTTTGGAATGTGAGACAGAATTCCCCAAGGCTCTCAAGGACCTCATGGTTGCCATGGGAATACATGGTGCAGCTGTGTACAAAGGTTTTCCTGTGATGGATGAAGGAGTTGAGTACTGGTGGGTGCAACTTCACTTGTATAAAAACAAGGAAGATAACCACAAGGAATCAGGATTCTGCATGGTCACCAACTCAGTGATGCACACCACATTCTTTGATTCAGCAAGGGATGCAGCTTGGAAGGCCATCAAAGAGCTTGGTGATAGAATCAAGTGCAGAATGATTAACACCCAGAATGACCTTAGGGAAGAAAAGAAGCATACCCAAGAGTTAGAGGATACCAACCAAAGTTTAAGGAAGGACATCATCGACTTAGCAATGGAGTCATGTGATTTAGACAAACAGATTGCATCTAGGGATGCCCTGTTAGCCAACTTGGCAAGTGAGATGGGATTGTAACGTACTCCGTTAGTTGGACCACCACACTTATCATTTTATTTCCCAAATGTTGTTTAAAATAAGTTGAACCTAGGTTGTTTGTAATGAATCCATGTATGCCATGACTTGTGTGTTTTGGTTTCCAAAGTTATGCATGTGATGCCTTGTCTTATGATTTGTCTTAAATTGTGTTGATTCTAACTTTTTCTATCTTATTAAATAGATGCCTAATGTTACTATCAGCACGGCTAAAGAGTTCAAGGGAACTCGTTTTGGCACTCGTATTATTGAGCTCACTAGTCTGCTCAATCTCCCTCTTCCTACTATCATGATGCTTCCCCTCACCAAGTTTGAGAGGAAAGACCTTTGGGGCTTCAAGGTTAATCAGCCAGGACGCCAGACTGAGCCAGCCACGGAGGCCATCATCTTCGAGCTCATGCATGATGACAAGGAGAGAGGCCTAGAGGTAGTCATGCAGGATTTGATTGGACGTTTACTAGGGAGACACTCTCGAGAGGTTAGAGGTACTCACTTCCACACCTTTGGTAGACGTGATGATGATGGTGAGGCCATTGACTTTTAGGATACTTCGAGAGAGACGGCAGAGCCGATTCGCCTATACCTCCAGGACTTAGAGGTTCTTCTTAGGCACATAGACACTGATAGGACCAACGTCATGCTTAGCAATGCCGAACTCCAGGTGCAACATCGTGAGAAGGACAAGCTCTTTGCGGAGCAAGATGAGATAGTCAAGGAGATGGAGGCTAAGTTTGAGAGTCAGGATAGAAAGTTCAAGAGTCAAGAGAAGCGAGTCCAAGATAGGAACAAGAGGATTCGAGACATGACTGCAGAACTAGAGGCCAAGGACTTCGAGCTCGAGCATCAGCAGACTGTGATTGAGAGGCTTCGTTCACAGAAGAGGGCTCTCAAAGCCAAAGTAGAGACCTTGACCACCAATGTCGAGGAATACAAGACCGCTATGGAGAATGCAGGTCTTACATTTGTTGATGAGGAGGTTGATGCGGATGAGTAGTGATGACTACTCATGTACCTTTATTTATCATGTCTTTGATTATTGAGTCGCAATGACCATCCAACATGTGGATGGCTTGCTATTGGTGTGTTTACTTTTCAGAACTTGCTATCGGTGTTGTTGAACCTTTTACTATTTTGATGCATGATTGTGGTTTGTTATGTGATGTATTGTGCATGATAGCATCTATGGGTATCTCATTCTTATCCTTATTGAAAACCACAGATGCCTCCCTGACGTGCCAATCCCAACCCCAACAACAACAACATCACCCCTGAGATGCAGCAGATGATGACAGCTCAGACTCAGTTGATGCAAATGATGACCACGTTCATCCAGAATCAGAACAACAACAACAACAACAACAACAACAACAACAACAACAACACCACCAACAATAATAATAACAACAATCAGAACAACCCACCGGGTTTTGACATGCTTACCAGGTTCTTAAGGCTAAGTCCAGTAAAGTTCTCAGGAACTACTGATCCTATGGTGGCCAGTGATTGGCTACGCTCTATGAACAAGGACTTGGTAACTGTTGGCAGTACTAATGAAGAGAAAGTCAGATTTCCAGCTCACTTGTTGGAAGGACCAGCAACCACTTGGTGGGATAACTTCCAGATCACCACTCCCATTGAGGATGTGACATCTCATCCGGAGTGATGAGTTTGAAGAAGAAAGAGTTCCATAACTTGAAACAACGCCACCGCAGCGTGGCTGAATATATTGAGGAGTTCAACAATCTGGCGCGATATGCACCGGATGAAGTTGACACTGATGCTAAGAGGAAGGAAAAGTTCCTTGAAGGGTTGAATGATGAATTGAACCTACAGTTAGTTGTGTCCTATGTTCCCACATACCAGTCTCTTTGTGACAAGGCTGCTATTTTGGGGAGCAAAATGAAACAAGTGGAAAGCAGGAAGAGAAAGCACTCTGACAAGCACGGCTCGGGATCGTCTCACGAGCATTCCCATTATGATGACACTGGGAGTTCTGGATCCCACAAGCATGGGAAGTTCAACAAGCATCACAACCACAACCGTTATCATGACAACAAACACCACCGTAGTCATGACAACGATAAGTACAAGAATCACAAGGGTGGATATAAGATCCACCACAGTGGAAGTGGAACTGGCAGTGGAAGCCAGCCTGCCAAGAAGGATCTTAGTCAGGTTGAATGTTTCAAGTGCAAGAAGATGGGGCATTATGCAAATGAATTCCCAGAAAATAAAGTTGAAGGAACCAAAACAAGCCCAACCCTTTTCAAAAGGGAAAAGTGAACCACATCAATGTGGAGGAAATCTATGAGGAACCTGATGCTGTTGCTGGTAAGTTCAAACTCAATTCTATTCCAGCATTTGTTCTCTTTGATACTGGTGCATCTCATTCATTCATATCAAGAGCATTTGTTGAAAGAAATGAACTACCGGTAGAAAGTATTGGGTGTCCTGTAAAAGTAAGTTCTCCTGGCGGAGAAATGATAGTGAATTCAGGATGTCATGATCTAGTCATAGAGTTTGGGAAGTATAAGTTTCCTGTTAACCTGGTAATCCTAAATTCCCAAGGATTGGATGTTATTTTGGGAATGGACTGGATTACTAAGAACAAGGGAGTACTAGATTGTGCCAACCACACTTCCTTACTCACAACTCTAGAAAACAAAAGGATCAGATTCAAGACCAACTTTGAATCAAAAAGGAGTAAGCTAAATTCTCTTAAGGGGGTTAGCATAGACAGTGTGCCAATTTTGAGAGAATATCCGGATGTGTTTCCCATTGTTGTTGTTGTTCTGAGCTTTCATGAACTGGGTCATAACTTGGGTCAGCTGTGCCTGAGCTGCCATGAGCTGCTCCAACTCAGTGGGTTGACGGCGGGGAGGCATCTGCGGTTCAGCACAAGTAAGTTTAGAAAGAATCGATTACGAAAACAGGATTCTACCCATGCATTATGACCAACAACAACAAAACAATCACAGACAATCTGTTGCAAGCAACACATAAACAAACAAATGATCCAGCAACATCCCAGGGGTTATCCTAGCAGTATATATCTACTGAAATAGTTTTTAGAAGAGTTGGCATTAGTTGTCTACACAAAAGGTCAACAAAGCATTAAAAACATGAATCTGCCAGAACAGTCCAGCAGCGTTCACAAATTTTTCTACCTGTTAAACTCTTCAGGAATTTTTTCTGATTTTTCTGTATACAGTACAGAGAGTTTCAAACCAGCCCTATTTGTTTCAGATTTTACCCAGATACCAGTAAAATATGAAAAATCGTGAAGTACTGCTGTGTCAGCAGAAAACTACAACAGGAAAAACTCAGATATCAACCAAAACTTGCCATAACTCTTCTATAAAATTCGCAAAAATAATTCTGGGATATTGGAGTACACATAGGAGCAACTAAACACTCTTAAACTAACAGTAATTAAGTTTTATATCGATCGAGACTAATCTTAACAATTTTACCTAACGAAGACTAATTGGTGGACTTCTATCTACTTCTTGAACAGGTTGCGGTAGGTACTCGCACTCATGTGTTGGAGCTTCTGTCCACGAACCAACCATGGCGGCGGAGTATACACCTCTCCTGAGTCATCACTTGAAATCTCAAACTCCACCTCTTCTGGATCCTCCTCTTCTTCTTCATTCTCTGCTGCAGCTGCAACAGCTTCATGTCCTCCACCATCATCGTCTCCATCATCATCCTCGTCCTCATCATCATCATTGTCATCATCAGAGGGTGGATTCAGCTGCGCTTGGAGAGCGGCAATCTGGGCTGTCATCTCTTCAATAGTTTGATCCCTTTCCTGGACGGTCCCTTGCAGCTGTTGTATGGCCTGGTTGTTTTCCTGCACAGTTCCATTAAGCTGAGCTATGGTTGCGTCCCTGCCTATCAGGGAATTCTTCATGCAAGGTCTCTATCTCCAGTCCTTGGACCACCATACCATTGCTGGCAAAATCTGCTATCTCTTTTACCATCATCACTTTCTCAGCTAGAGCTCCATTCTCCCTTTCCATATCCTCTATGTGCCTCCGACGGGGCGGCATGTTGTTCCTGTCGCCCGGGGTAACCATAATGTTCCCATCCTCATCACGCCTCCCGTAGTCCCGGTAGGGTGAGTCTGCTGGCAGCAGGTGTCGGACAAGATGGCACTGGCGTGACAGGGCTTCATGCAGGGCCAAGTTTATTCCAAGTCCCTAGTTGTAGTATGTCTTGGTGTAGATCAGATGCACAGGGTTTGGCAAGGCGGCATCCCTGAAGATGAAAGTGGTGATCTCCCATGCATCCTCACCATATCCATAGGTGTACAGCCTCCTTCCCTTGAACATGGGTAGTGGCAATCCCAATGACTGCGAGAGCTGTGCTAACTGTCTTGCAAAGGGCCTTGGTGACTCCATGGTTGCATACTCAGTCCTGACTTCTCCCATCTATCAATTAAAAGAGGAAAGTGTGAGAATAGCATATGGTAAGAATTTACGAGAGTGAAAGGCATAAGATGAAAGATAGAGTTAATATAAGCTTTAATAATTCTATGGCTTCCTAATCCAAACCTAGGTCACGATCCTACAGTCGACACACGGGCTCTGATACCATCGTGTAACACTACGGTTCTGAAAAGACCGTAGATTCTATGTGGCATTCCAATCCCTGGATCGGTTCATTGGCCCACAATAGAATAAGATGAATAACATAGCAAAATATCGGTGTATCATAAATAACGAAGATCCAGAGTATCATTATTACAAATAAAGCTTAGCTCAAGGCTAGCTCAAATAACTCAAGTAGCAACATAAATATAGTAAATCCTCCATTCTTCAAATTGCCCACAAGTGAACAAGTGCCGAGTGGAGTACCGTGGCCTAAATCGATTACTCAGAATCGGACTATCCTGCAACATGAAACATAGCAGCCCCGAAGGGTCAATACATGGAATGTATGGCAAGTAGAGCTATTAAAGGAGACAATAGTGCTAACATCTACATGCATATTTGGCAAGTGGAGATGTGGCTAGCTTGCATTTGCACCTTTGTCCTACTTTCATAAAAAGTTTTTGATTTTCTTTGAAAAGATCCCAGTTAAGTTAACCCAACAACATTAAAGCAATTATGAAATTGGAATGAGCGAGAAACAAGTCATGGAATCAATATCAAGCAACTCAGATGTCCATAACCGGGGACACGGCTAATCGATTAGATTATACACCCTGCAGGGGTTAGTACACTTTACCCATGTGAATTGGCCAGCCCAGCTCGAACCATCACTCTCATTTTGGGTGATGATAGGGAGAAGTCCAAGAAGAGAACGTTCGGGAAGTAGCTTCCCAAACTCGACGCGCACCGTTCCAACCTACCAAAATTCTACATCTCTGGATACGCGGGTTCGAGTTACCACAACCTACTGAGTCCAACCAACCGCCCATTTTATTATTGGCACATGGTTGTACACGTAAGCTAATAAAAAAAGCCAATCATTTTCTCTTGATACCTGGGGGCCTTTTCGCAATGATACCACCAAAAATTATCAATCCCATCACACCCAGGAGATTCATTGATTAAGTTGTTTTAGTTTTTGCAAACCAGCACAGTTAGAAACAACTTTCAGTGATGTAACCCAGCCCTCGTTCATCATAGCATGGCTAAGCACATCTACCAACGGTGTTTCATCTACAGGGAAAGCCCTACCACATAATAGGTCATAGCATAGCGATAGTAATATCCTACACATGCATCTACAAAATACACGACAATGCATTGAAAATAGTAGGACAACATCATGAACAAAGTAGCATCTACTTGCCTTGGTTGTAGCAGTCGGAAGAACAATCCACACACGAGCAAGCGTTGCACTCGTCACAATCTACACGATACAATTGCAATCATAAACAAACCATCCACAATCATATGCAAACAAAGATGATGCAAGATGCATGCATGACAAGTGGAATAACGCTATAGCAGCATGACATAATCTTATTCAGTATAACTATTGTATGCATGCATGGAAATTATTTTGAGTGCAAAGAAAACAAGGCATGCAATTTATAATGCTCAAATAATAGGACTAGAGACTAAATAATTAGCCACTGCTAACATACTGTTTGTAAAATCTTGTAAAATTTCCAATGCGTAGGCAACTCATAAGAGAATCAGTACCAGTTGGAAATTCTCAAAAAGGATTTATATAACTCCCTGAGTAATTAAAATACTACAGTAAGCCTTTAAATATATTATGCAAAAACCATTACTGTAAGCCTAAATTTTTAATTCACTATGAGATTCCCCTTGTTCTACTGATTCTAAGGGACATCTTATTTGCAATTTTTGGAGTTACAGAAGTTATTCAATGAATTAATTACTCTAAAAAGGGCATTAACTCATTTAATTAATCAGGACAAAACCTTGTTGTAAAAGTGTAAAACAATTGTACAAAAAGATTCTACGTGAGACACTAAATCCGCACATATTTTATTTGCAATTTTTGGCCCAGTAGATCTAAAGTTATGGATTTTACAAGTTTTAGCTAATTTCTGCCAATTTAAATTAAATTAGAAATACACAATCAAAGTTCACTGTTGACCGCGCTTATGTGGCAGCTGACGTGGCCATTGACTAGTCAGCTGCCAGTGCTGACCTTTCCACGGTCCATCTGGACCGTTGGATCGGGATCAAGCGGCTGGGGAGCAAGGCGGCGAGGTGGAGCTCACCGGCGGCGTCGGGTGGCGGCTCCGGGGAGTCTTGGCGGCGGCGGAGGGGCGTAAGGCATCGGGGGCATCGCGGTCGAGCTCGTCAGCGTGGAGGAGGTGGCTGGCGCGCGTGAGGGCGACGGCGGCGGGCGGCTGGAGCTCGGCGGCGGCGTCGGCGAGCATGGGCGACGTCGGGGCGAGGTCCTGCGGGCAGAGGGGAAGGAGGCGGGTCAGTGGGAGGCGGCGGCGAGCTCACGGGGCGAGAGAGGGGCGAGGCGCGGCGGCGGCGAGCGCTTACCGAGCTCGGTGGAGGCAGCGGCGAACTCCGGCGAGAAATCGCTGGAGATTGGAGGCGTTTTAGGGCTTGCGAGAGGGGGGAAAAGGTGGCGGCGGGTGTTGCTTATGAGGGCCGAGAATTTGGGGAGGAGGCGAGGTCGTTCGAGGCCGGTACGGAGCGAGATACGCGGCGGTGGCGTCGGTGTCCGAGTCGGTCATGACGGCGGGGATGACAGGCGGGCCCCGTCTGTTAGCGGCTGCGACGCCCGCGGGCTGGCAGGCGGCGGGTACTAGCCGCTGCGGGCGCGCTGTGCTGCAGCTGCGCGGATGGGCCGGCGCGGCTAGGCTGGCGGCCCAGCAGGCTGGCTGGCTGGAGGGCTGCTTCCTTTTTTTATTCCTTTTTTTTTCTCTCTGACGATTTTCCTTATCTGAATTTTGACAGAACTGTCCAGAATTTTTAGACAAAATTCAGATTCGCGTAACTTTTGCTACGGAGCTCCGAATTGGGTGAATCAAAGTGCTATGGGTTCGTGGTGGAACCCTCTATGCACGTGTGCCTTCCATACATCCAAAATATAATGTTTTTCATAGCAGCATGGTAAAACCAAGTGTTCATGTGTAGGTGTCAAAAATGCAAATGCAAGTGGTTTGTTTTGTCAAACCCTTTTAAAACTGAAATTTTGCAAGGATGATCATGATGCAATGCCATGAATGTTATGCATGAATGTTATGTAGTACCAAATATAAAATTTGGGATGTGTCATAGGCAATCGTGTCTCTGCTTCTAAAGAGTAACTATGAGTGGCTAACCAGTGCATGAGTGGGTCTACACGTGGCTTCGTGCATCAAAAGTAGTCATTATTAGTGCATCGAAAGTTACTTATGTAATACCGACAAGGTTTGTGTTGTGAATAAATTTGGAATTACAACGTTTCATAGTAACACATTAGGAATATTTGAAGAAAATATATACATTGCTAGGTTCAAGGGAGAATATTAAAGATGTATACATTGCTAGGCCAATAATGTTAACTCGTCAGAATAATAATGTTGTTACATATGGCGGCTAAATAGATAAATAATTGTTTCAGGATAGCTACAAACGAATAAACATCGATCTTAAGAAACAAGTAGCTAGATGATGTTGATGATAAACATAATGTTCAGGCCAACTTGTTTTGTGGTCCTAAAAGTAATGATCAAGGCTTGTTCAACTTGTAGCTCATATTCTTTCGTATGGAAATCCCTCTATGCCTTTTTGTTGAATATCAGCCGGCCATCGTTGTCAATCGTGTAGGAAATGTTGCTGACTTAGAAATCTCCAACCCACAACCCAACCAAGCCTTCCTCGGGAATTTTAAGGAAGACAACAAAATTTTTAGGTAGTTTCTGTGATGTCGTCGTGGATGATGAAATCAAAAGACTAACGATGTGAGACGATTGCTACAATTTATGCACATATAAGGAGGAACAACATAATTATAACTACCCCCTCCGTCTCAAAATAGATGTCTTAGGTTTAAATGTGGATGAATCTATATACTAAATTGTGTCTAGATTTGTCCAAATTTTTACAAATTTTGACAAAATTGAGACATCTATTTTGAGACGTAGGGAGTACGAGGATAACATACCATGTTGTGTTTCGCAAGATTGGTGTGTGTTAAACAGGTTACTAATGGGACCCCAACAATAGTACTTTCTGCATGTATAATAATTAAGAGGTGACAATGCTCATCTCCACTCAGTTCGCATACTTGGGAGATGATGGTAGATTCATACGGGTCTTTCTCACCACTGCTGAAATAGATAATACTGATACTCGGTGTTTTGATCTCCCCCTAACACATGGTTCTGTCTAACAAATTCTTTCCATCTATCACCACCCATGCGGGTCAAAGCCTTTTCCTTCACCACATCAACCTCATATGCACGCCCAAGTGCTAGAAAGCGCACACTAGTCTTATCTTCTACATATTCATTGAACATGAACCTCATTGCATGGAATAATCTACGCACAATTAACCAAATATACACACGTTTTAAAAAGGTAGAGCGTCGCCAACAAAGGTTACAAGATAGCAATTGTGTAAGGAAAAATAGTGTGTTTCGTACCACTGAATCTTCAAACTCTTCATGCATAAAGACACTAAATAATAACCCCGAGGTCAAGGAGTCGCACACACTCTTGCATTTTCCGCACAACGCCATGTCTCCTAAAACAATTACATAATCATATAAATCCATTACACACGTCATACACTAGTACACACATCAAAAACATCAGTCATGCACATGTTCAACAAATACAAATAATGTATAGTGAAAGATCTAAATAAATCAGCTACATAATTAATATATTGTATACTATGTAGTTCATCTAGACAATGAAATCAGAGCTATCCTACAAATTTAATGTAAATGTATGAGCAATAGCGAGTCTAGGGCTCATGGACGGTGGCTGATCGACGTCACGAACGGGAGCAGAGACGTCGAGAGAAGATAGACGTGGGGCGGCAGCGAGAGGAGAGTATAGGCGCGGTGGTGGGATGAGTAAACCTATTTATGCATTTTATAGTAAATTAATGTTGAGCTGGAAAGGCCGCCACATGAAGCTTCCATCGGCAGACTCATGGGTCGCCTTGTAGGCAGCTGACGAGTTGGCCCATTTCCTCCCCGCTCCGCTCATCCATGAGCACTGTACAATGGGACCAGATACGATTTTATTATTTTCCTTTTCTTTTTCTTATATTTGTCCCTATTTTCTTACTTTCGTACTTCATAGTCCCTCCATTCCGTTTACATTCATTTCAAAAAACTAAAAAGTCTTAAATTTTGGAACGAAATATGTTGGCATGGAGAATTATTTGTATACATGGCATTTTGAACTTAATAATTGAGCATTCACGTAGATGTATGAACACATATCGTGTAGACTTAAAAAATTGAAACCGGTACAAAAATAGCATAACATAATTCGGGTGTCCACTAACAGAGCAAGTGCAACATTTGATACGAAAAATAACTACAGGGCATCATCAGGAAAATGGATAACAAACAAGTAAGATCCTTTATAGACTTGGTACAGCAAGAACAACATCTTGACACCCAATCCAAGTGTACGCTCCTTGTCCATGAAATTCTTCCAGCTACTCACATAGAGACGACCATCATTGTTTGAAATGGTGTATTACCCCATCACCATTGTGTGAGGATAACACACAATGGTCATGCCACCTTCCTTGTCCATCGTATTTAGGACAAGACGTTTTGGGATTTTCCGATTTTAAAAAAAAGTAGCACGACACCAAAAAAATTGTCAGTTAAACTTGGAATGGAACAGAAATGATACTCCCTACATTCACTAAATATAAGCCTTTCCATTCACTAATACTCCCTCCGTTTAGAAATATAAGACGCGTTAGAGCCAGCTTTGTGAAACAAATTTGTCTAGACAACTTTTGTACTTCTTCCGTCCATGAATAGATGTCTTAGATTTTTCAAATCTTGAATGAATCTATATACTAAATAGTGTCTAGATTCATCCATATTTTGACAAATTATTAATAATGACAAATTTTGACATCCATATTCAAATCTTGAGCGCACGGTTGGCCTGGCCCAGTGCTCACATTCTTCGATTTTAAGGAGGAGGACTACGACCCGGATGCAACATCAAGGAGGACTACGAGGTGTACCCGGATGCAAACGTCAAGGAGGACTACGAGGTGTACCTGGATGCAAACGTCGCCCACCTTCAAGGTCCTAGAGAATGTGACGAGTTCGAGGTTAAGGTCAGTGACGAGTGCAAGTTGTTTCTCTGTTAGAGTGTTTGTTGATTACCATTCGTATGTTTTGTTCTCACTGTAGATTGGTTTGATCTGCCACAAAGTTGATTTAGCCATATTTTATTTTCAGTTTTGCTAGTTCTCAGGCGCCTGAGAACTTCATAGGTCTCAGTCGCCTCTTTCACCGTTCGATTTACCTCGTGATTCATGCAAAGTGAAAGTTACACATAGTTGCAACTAGGGTGTAACTGAGAATTTAATGAGTTGCAACTAGGTTGCAACAAAGAATTAGTACAAATATTATGAGTTGCAACTAGGTTACAACTGAGATTTTAGCAGAAATATTAGGATGACATTAGGCGCCTGGGATCTAGGCATAGGGTTGGTGGTTTCATTGTATTGTATATTGATTCGATCTACGAGTTAGTAATTTTATTCATATCTAATCAGATTACTTAATTATTAATAATGATAGAATACTAATTTTATAATCAAGGTGATTAAGTATCAACTGATTTTTGTAGGTCGTAACCATGAATTTGTAATCAAAGTTATTGCACTTGTTTTCATGAAGGCATATCTTTATTGTGTACTACCTAAGTAATGCACTTGGTAGTAACCATATCAAATGCATGCAAGTTCATTAGATGCACACTGTTCTTAATATAGATTAGTACCAATATGATGATTCCATATTTGATGCATACCCTTTATCTTATATTTTCAAAATTCTCGGATGCATGTTACATACCAATCTATGTATTGCTAAGATGAGATGCATGCCCATTTTATCTTATAATTCAGATTCTTACGTATGATTTTATTCATGATGATAATAATTTTTGAAAGCTTGAATTTATATTTCAAGTAAATTAATTTTCTCACTTCTTCGTATTTAATAAATCCAGGAGTATGACAACATGGGAGATGACAAGGAGGCCAGGGACAACAAAAGCATGAACATACATAAGAAGCTCAAGTATGTCAACACTGATACGGTGCCCCTCGACCCCGATCCTAAGGCCAAGATTTGATTGTTCTACCAGTGCTTTGGTCCCCTATAAATTTTAGTTGTTCTCGTTGAAACTATTTGTTGCAGAAACTGATGTTATTTTGTCGTTTGTGATGGAACCTCGTTTAATTCATATATATGCCTTACGAGTGTTCCCTACTTCGTGAGATGTAGTTTTGGTTTGTGTTCATGCACACTGAATTGTTTAGATGGTTGTTTATTCATGCACACCAAAATTCTTGGAGTATTAGGTAGATTGGTCTGATCCAACTATTTTCTACAAATCGCAATGGAGAGAAAAACTATGGTATACCTTATTATTTCAATATTCCAAATGTTACATTTTTATGGAAAATAGGACACCAAATACAAAGGGAAAATTCTAAAGGGTTTCTAGCCAACTCAGATTAGTCTAGAGCCCATACAATGTTGGGATGAGGCTATGTGAGGTACAAGTGTGCATCATAGCAGTTATTTAGTTAATTAGAATTAACAACTAGCTGGGATCATTGTCACATCCCAAGATTTTCCAAATCTTGTAATGTGAAAATAAATTAATAAAATAAAACTTTGTTTGATTTTCAGAGCCAGAAGAAACTTTTTGAATTCAATTGGAACTTCAAACCCATTTGAATTAAATAAAATCCTAAAGGGATTCATAAAGATAAACATTTATTAAAGGAAATTAAAAATGTTCTGGAATTACTATTTTGGATCTTTTAAAATAAAAGATTTGGTATTCAAAAGAAAAGATGGATTTATAAATAAAGATTATTTTATAAAGCCAAATTAAACCTTGGCCAAGCTTTGGAATTAAAACATTTTATTCTAAATAAAATTAGCAAAGGTTTATTTAAAATAAATTAATAAGGATTTAATATCCAAGTTTTATTAATAAAGGTTCTATCATTTATAAACCATCAAAAACTTATTTGTTTAATTTAATAAAGTTTTCCAAGTACTTTATATCCTCAGATAAAACCTACTAAAGTGTTTTGGCTTTATTTTAGATTTTAAAATAAATATTCTCAATAAAACAAACCCAAGTTGATTTAACAATGAAAGTCTATGTTATTTAATTAATAAAGGACTCTAAAATAAAAGGTTATTTTGTTTTAAACAAATTTTCCAAATATTCTTTATTTCCAAATAAAACCTACTGATTGGATTTTGAAAGCATTAGGATTTCAAATGAAGATTTTATTAAATGAACCAAACCCTATTTGATTAATAAACCATGGTCCATTTTATTTAAATTATAAATGGAACCTTTAAGAAAATTGTTATTTATTTTAAACAAGCTTTCTAGATATACCTTATTTCAAATACAACCCACTATTTTGGTTTTGGAAAATATATGGATTTAAATTGAGTTTGAAATAAATCAAATCCTAATTTGATTAATTAGCAATGGGCATTTATTTAATTAATAATGGACTTAATTATTTAAAAATTATGGATTTTAGAATTAGGTTCAGGCTACTGAACAGAACCAAATCAAACTTACAAAGTTTGGGAGTTGTTTGAATTGATGTGAATATTGTTTGTTTGTTTGAATTTCAAAACAGGAAAATAGGAATAGAAAAAGAAAAGGAATCAGAAACAGAAAAAAATATGGAAAAGGACAGACCCAACAAGGCCCAGCCCAACAGTCCCACAACCCAGTTTCCCCTCACCCCGAAGAAAACGATTCGCACCAAATAACTAACCCACACCGAGACTGACTGGTGGACCTCCCCCTTTCTCTCCTTTTCTCACTGACAGTGGACCCCACACCCTACTGCCCTTCTTCCCCACCCCGCGGACTGGTTCTTCCCCCTCTCCTCGCCGTTGCAGGCTTAATTTCTCGGCTTGATTACGCCTTAACGCAGCCACCTTAACTCGCAGTAATCAAGCTCAATAAAACGCCAGCACGTCCTCTCTCGTTTCCCTCTGACCCCTCCCTCAAGCGCGCCTCCAGGACGAAGAATTTTGCCAGACACTTCCCTGTTTCCGACGACCTTCCTCGCCAAAATCCGACCAGCACACACCACCCCGAGCCTCCCCGAGCACCCTGGCAGCCTCCCCACTCCCAGACCTTCCTCCCCGTATCACCCATTTGACCGCGGGCGCCCCAGAGCCTCGGCTACGACAAACTTCCGAACACCGCCGTGTCTGCAACCTCTCCGACGATCTTCCTCGGTAAGCACTGACCGCCCCGCGTCTTTCTGATCACACCAACGTATTCACCTTGATCTTGCGTACCTAACTACGCCCTCTGTTTGCCTCCGCATGATCTGCAACGTCGACTTCGACCTTAGACAGAGCCGCCCGACGTTGTCTTCAACTCCGGCGAGCAATCAAGCCCGACCCAGTGCGCCCCTCGACGGACCAGTACCACGTTGAGCATCAGCGTCGCTCCACGAACCCGGTGAGCATCCTCCCCCTCTTCCTCGCTTCCGGCCTCGCCAACGCCGCCGCCGTCTGCCCATCGCCGCCGCACAGCCGCCGTTAGCGCCGCTCCTTTTAGGTCAAACACGCAGCGACCGTTAGATGCAGATCCATTGGCTGCGAAAGATTCACTTAAACGCGAAAGGGTACGCGATCAGGGCCGCACGATATGACTTAATCCAACGCGCTGCAGCACGCGATCCAGACGAATCGGTATCGGCCAATCACGGCTCGACGCGTGTCCCTGTTTTGATTAAAACAGATTTTTGGAAAATAGATTTAAGTAGCATTTTGAAAACCCTATAACTTTCAAACCACACGTCCAAATTTGACAAATTTTATATCAATGGATTCAGGAGAACAAGCCCTAGCCAACCATGGCCTTAGTTTGACAAATAGTATCTGTTAGCTTGTTTGAATTTGCAGAAACTTTTGTGAGCTTGTTTAGAGTATAAAAATTGTTTAAAAATGATTTTTGGATTAAAACCTTTGCAAAATGGTTTGTTGTGACCTTACTGACCCTAGGAACCAACCCTTGGTATTAAAAATGATTTTGGTAAGATTTAGGTTGGATTACTTGACTTAGTCATTTTCTAGCCAAATAAAAAGAATTGATTTTATTATGGAAATGTTTATGGGAAGAAAACTTTGAGTAGATGGTTTGGACCAAACCTACTGACCAAAACACCAAGTTTTGCAATAGCAACTCATTTGGTGAACCCTATGGGCTAATGCCTTAGTAAAAATATTTCTACACCACATAAAATAACACTTTGTTTTGAAAATGGTTTTTAAGTGAAACCTTTTGCAAATGACTTGGCCACTTTAGGAAATGACCATTGGATGTACCTAAATGTCTATGACCCACTAGGGACCACTTTTTCAAACAAAACAAAGCTTGGCATGCTTGCATGCATTTCTTTGACTTTGTTATTTATGTGTGTTGTTTTGCTTGATTGGTAGATTGAGTTTGTGCCTTGCTTGATTGATTTGTAGTGACTTGAAGAGTGTGATTGTTGCAAAGATCAAGAAGTGAACCTATACTCTACCAAAAAGGCAAGTGATGCTTCATACTTTTTGTCCCATTATTTTTTTCTATGCATTAGTGATTTTGCTAAGTAAACTTGCATGGATTTTGCTAAGTATAGATCTTGCTATAGGAAAATCTAGTAGATGAATCCTTAGTAGGATTTTTCCTAAGTTAGAGATTCCTACTACTACCAAGCTTAGCCTAGCTAATAGAAAACATGGGTGGAATATATATTCACACTATGGAAAAATATTCTAAGTCTAAGGACTTGTGATTTTGTCTAATAAAACAACTAAGCTAATGAATCACCTGGGTGGAATGGGCTTGCTTGGTGGAGAATGGTTGAGTGGTTCACAAGGCCCATGTTTATGGTTGACCTTGTGTATCTCACTTGTGGATGGCCACCCAGGAAATAAAGAGATTTGAGATGTCAAATGTTGAGAAGCTTCAAGTGCAACCACTTGGCAATATGGGCTCTGCCATGATCATATAGGTTGCAAGAACTTAGCCATATGGACAGTGGGTGGTAGTGTTTGATAGGTTGGAACGCGTCCATATTGGTCTAAGGGAAAGCTTCTGAAAGATCTTGTCTTGGGAAACCAAGTCTTGTGGGGAAAGTGCACCACCTCTGCAGAGTGTAAAATCTAAGTACTTAGCCATGTCCCTGGTAAAGGACAATTTGAGCATCAAGACATGGAAGCAATCAAGAATCTCATCATTCAAATTTCTAAGTTAAAATCTTGTGGTTTGAACAAGGGTTGTTTGAATTCTTCAATCATTGATGGAGAGATGGCTTGGTACAAGGATCTTGAAATCTTTGATTGAGAAAAATGATTTTGTCATGCAAAAACTTAGTATTTTCAAAATGATAAGAAAAATCTATTTTGAGCAATGCAAGCCTCAACTCCACTTAGCCAAATGCATATAGAAGATAGACTCCACAATACTACCATAGTATCACTTGCCAATACAATTCAAATGTATTGACCCTTTGTGGCTGTAACTTGTATGTTGCAGGTTTGATTGATTTTAGTGAAGATTGATTGAATAGGATTACAAAGTCTACAACCAACATCTGCCTGTGGCACTTTGAAGATGAAGGACCCATGCTTATAGTTATTCCCCTGCAATGTAATGTAATAGCCTAATGAGCTATGTTTGATGTAATAAAATTATGTTATTCCTGGTTATAAAGTTATATTATGACCCTTGTTTCTTGATATTACATCTAAACTGTGGATGCTAGCTATTGATCCAGGGACTAGCATTGTAAAACACAGGAGGGATCAACCTTATTAGGTTGGGACCCCTACAGATGGTATCAGAGCATTGTGTTGCCTGTAGGATTTGTAAACCCTAGGATTGGACAAAAACCCTTAGAAAAATAGGAGTTGTATTTTGTTCCAAAACTTATTTACAAAAACACTTGTAAACTCTTTCCTCAACCATTTTTGGTTTTAACTCTACACCTCTTCTACTTCAACTTGATGGAAAAACCTACCCCAAGACCAAAGACTTCATCATATGCAAAGAACTTCTTCAACATCTTCAGCTCTAATGACTTCAACATCTTCAGCATATTCACCAAGGACTTCCAACTTGGAAACCACTAAGGACTACAATTGAAACAAAGAAATCCTACTCAAGATTTAGAGACTGAGGGAATGCAAAATAAGAAGGAACCATCAACAACTTTGAAGAATTGCAACCAAGAGTTTTTCTCAAGGAAATCATGAGCCCAAGAAAGAAGAAGCAACCAAGAAGGATGGAAAGATCACAAGTGAACCATATAGATGGACCACCATATTTTAGTTAAGTCAAATACACCAACTTATGTGGTGTAACAAAAATATTTTGTTGCCTAAGTATGTGCTTGACCCTTGTTTGAGTGAAATGTTTGTTTGTGAATGCATGCACATTGTTTGTGTGAATTGTGATGTGTGTGAGTAGAAATATTTCCTTAGAAATATCTTGCCTATTCTAAGCTCAACCCAACCCAAACAGATGATTACTCCAAAAGACATCAAGGTTGATAACAACAACAACAACCAAGAAGACAACATGAGAGAACTTATAGTAACCCAAAACCAGTTGAGCCAAGAGACAACTCAGCTTTTAGCCAACAACAATGGACTAGACCCAGCCATACAAAGGATTTTGAAACATCAATCCAAATTGTTGCAAGGACTCATTACTCAAATGATCAACATGAGAGAAAATTTTCTCCCAAGAGCCAATGACAACAAGGATGACAAAGATGTTAATCTAGAAGGAACCCAAGATAGCAATATTTTTAGATACAAAGATCATGCATCCAAGGAACATGAAGATCAATGCCCCAAGAAGAGAGAAAGATCTCCCACTCATGAAGAACATGAACTAGAAGAACTCCTAGCTTTGGAGAGACCCAAGAAGAAGAAGAAATGCCCCAACCCAAACAAGAAGGATATTACTCAAGAGCAATGTTACACTTGCAAAGAGATGGGACACTATTACAATGAATGCCCAGAAAAGAAGAAGAGACAAGAAGACAAACAAAAGCTGGTGAAACCCAAGATAAGGAAGGATTTTAGCCAAGTGATGTGCAAATACTGCAAAGAGTTAGGACATTATGCAAACTACTGTCCTGAAAAGATGAAGCATAAGATAAACCAGCCTATGAGGGATATCAGCCTTGTCACATGTTTCAAATGCAAGGAACTAGGCCACTATGCAAACAATTGTCCAGAAAGGATGGAGAACAAGTTAAACAAGTCTATGAAGGATCTCAACCTTGGCCCATGAGTCAAGTATGGAAACCAAGGACACAATGCAAAAGTTTGCTTAGAGAAGTTTTCCAGGACCCAAGAAGGCCAATATGTAATTTTTGTTTGAAATTTTTTAAGGGTGGTAGTACCCTAGTTGTTTGAACTTGCTTGTAACCCTAGCCTCCCCAAATCTCGGGACGAGATTTATTTTAAGGGTGGTAGCCTGTCACATCCCAAGATTTTCCAAATCTTGTAATGTGAAAATAAATTAATAAAATAAAACTTTGTTTGATTTTCAGAGCCAGAAGAAACTTTTTGAATTCAATTGGAACTTCAAACCCATTTGAACTAAATAAAATCCTAAAGGGATTCATAAAGATAAACATTTATTAAAGGAAATTAAAAATGTTCTGGAATTACTATTTTGGATCTTTTAAAATAAAAGATTTGGTATTCAAAAGAAAAGATGGATTTATAAATAAAGATTATTTTATAAAGCCAAATTAAACCTTGGCCAAGCTTTGGAATTAAAACATTTTATTCTAAATAAAATTAGCAAAGGTTTATTTAAAATAAATTAATAAGGATTTAATATCCAAGTTTTATTAATAAAGGTTCTATCATTTATAAACCATCAAAAACTTATTTGTTTAATTTAATAAAGTTTTCCAAGTACTTTATATCCTCAGATAAAACCTACTAAAGTGTTTTGGCTTTATTTTAGATTTTAAAATAAATATTCTCAATAAAACAAACCCAAGTTGATTTAACAATGAAAGTCTATGTTATTTAATTAATAAAGGACTCTAAAATAAAAGGTTATTTTGTTTTAAACAAATTTTCCAAATATTCTTTATTTCCAAATAAAACCTACTAATTGGATTTTGAAAGCATTAGGATTTCAAATGAAGATTTTATTAAATGAACCAAACCCTATTTGATTAATAAACCATGGTCCATTTTATTTAAATTATAAATGGAACCTTTAATAAAATTGTTAGTTATTTTAAACAAGCTTTCTAGATATACCTTATTTCAAATACAACCCACTATTTTGGTTTTGGAAAATATATGGATTTAAATTGAGTTTGAAATAAATCAAATCCTAATTTGATTAATTAGCAATGGGCATTTATTTAATTAATAATGGACTTAATTTTTTAAAAATTATGGATTTTAGAATTAGGTTCAGGCTACTGAACAGAACCAAATCAAACTTACAAAGTTTGGGAGTTGTTTGAATTGATGTGAATATTGTTTGTTTGTTTGAATTTCAAAACAGGAAAATAGGAATAGAAAAAGAAAAGGAATCAGAAACAGAAAAAAATATGGAAAAGGACAGACCCAACAAGGCCCAGCCCAACAGTCCCACAACCCAGTTTCCCCTCACCCCGAAGAAAACGATTCGCACCAAATAACTAACCCACACCGAGACTGACTGGTGGACCTCCCCCTTTCTCTCCTTTTCTCACTGACAGTGGACCCCACACCCTACTGCCCTTCTTCCCCACCCCGCGGACTGGTTCTTCCCCCTCTCCTCGCCGTTGCAGGCTTAATTTCTCGGCTTGATTACGCCTTAACACAGCCACCTTAACTCGCAGTAATCAAGCTCAATAAAACGCCAGCATGTCCTCTCTCGTTTCCCTCTGACCCTTCCCTCAAGCGCGCCTCCAGGCCGAAGAATTTTGCCAGACACTTCCCTGTTTCCGACGACCTTCCTCGCCAAAATCCGACCAGCACCCACCACCCCGAGCCTCCCCGAGCACCCTGGCAGCCTCCCCACTCCCAGACCTTCCTCCCCGTATCACCCATTTGACCGCGGGCGCCCCAGAGCCTCGGCTACGACAAACTTCCGAACACCGCCGTGTCTGCAACCTCTCCGACGATCTTCCTCGGTAAGCACTGACCGCCCCGCGTCTTTCTGATCACACCAACGTATTCGCCTTGGTCTTGCGTACCTAACTACGCCCTCTGTTTGCCTCCGCATGATCTGCAACGTCGACTTCGACCTTAGACAGAGCCGCCCGACGTTGTCTTCAACTCCGGCGAGCAATCAAGCCCGACCTAGTGCGCCCCTCGACGGACCAGTACCACGTTGAGCATCAGCGTCGCTCCACGAACCCGGTGAGCATCCTCCCCCTCTTCCTCGCTTCCTGCCTCGCCAACGCCGCCGCCGTCTGCCCATCGCCGCCGCACAGCCGCCGTTAGCGCCGCTCCTTTTAGGTCAAACGCGCAGCGACCGTTAGATGCAGATCCATTGGCTACGAAAGATTCACTTAAACGCGAAAGGGTACGCGATCAGGGCCGCATGATATGACTTAATCCAACGCGCTGCAGCACGCGATCCAGACGAATCGGTATCGGCCAATCACGGCTCGACGCGTGTCCCTGTTCTGATTAAAACAGATTTTTGGAAAACAGATTTAAGTAGCATTTTGAAAACCCTATAACTTTCAAACCACACGTCCAAATTTGACAAATTTTATATAAATGGATTCAGGAGAACAAGCCCTAGCCAACCATGGCCTTAGTTTGACAAATAGTATCTGTTAGCTTGTTTGAATTTGCAGAAACTTTTGTGAGCTTGTTTAGAGTATAAAAATTGTTTAAAAATGATTTTTGGATTAAAACCTTTGCAAAATGGTTTGTTGTGACCTTACTGACCCTAGGAACCAACCCTTGGTATTAAAAATGATTTTGGTAAGATTTAGGTTGGATTACTTGACTTAGTCATTTTCTAGCCAAATAAAAAGAATTGATTTTATTATGGAAATGTTTATGGGAAGAAAACTTTGAGTAGATGGTTTGGACCAAACCTACTGACCAAAACACCAAGTTTTGCAATAGCAACTCATTTGGTGAACCCTATGGGCTAATGCCTTAGTAAAAATATTTCTACACCACATAAAATAACACTTTGTTTTGAAAATGGTTTTTAAGTGAAACCTTTTGCAAATGACTTGGCCACTTTAGGAAATGACCATTGGATGTACCTAAATGTCTATGACCCACTAGGGACCACTTTTTCAAACAAAACAAAGCTTGGCATGCTTGCATGCATTTCTTTGACTTTGTTATTTATGTGTGTTGTTTTGCTTGATTGGTAGATTGAGTTTGTGCCTTGCTTGATTGATTTGTAGTGACTTGAAGAGTGTGATTGTTGCAAAGATCAAGAAGTGAACCTATACTCTACCAAAAAGGCAAGTGATGCTTCATACTTTTTGTCCCATTATTTTTTTCTATGCATTAGTGATTTTGCTAAGTAAACTTGCATGGATTTTGCTAAGTATAGATCTTGCTATAGGAAAATCTAGTAGATGAATCCTTAGTAGGATTTTTCCTAAGTTAGAGATTCCTACTACTACCAAGCTTAGCCTAGCTAATAGAAAACATGGGTGGAATATATATTCACACTATGGAAAAATATTCTAAGTCTAAGGACTTGTGATTTTGTCTAATAAAACAACTAAGCTAATGAATCACCTGGGTGGAATGGGCTTGCTTGGTGGAGAATGGTTGAGTGGTTCACAAGGCCCATGTTTATGGTTGACCTTGTGTATCTCACTTGTGGATGGCCACCCAGGAAATAAAGAGATTTGAGATGTCAAATGTTGAGAAGCTTCAAGTGCAACCACTTGGCAATATGGGCTCTGCCATGATCATATAGGTTGCAAGAACTTAGCCATATGGACAGTGGGTGGTAGTGTTTGATAGGTTGGAACGCGTCCATATTGGTCTAAGGGAAAGCTTCTGAAAGATCTTGTCTTGGGAAACCAAGTCTTGTGGGGAAAGTGCACCACCTCTGCAGAGTGTAAAATCTAAGTACTTAGCCATGTCCCTGGTAAAGGACAATTTGAGCATCAAGACATGGAAGCAATCAAGAATCTCATCATTCAAATTTCTAAGTTAAAATCTTGTGGTTTGAACAAGGGTTGTTTGAATTCTTCAATCATTGATGGAGAGATGGCTTGGTACAAGGATCTTGAAATCTTTGATTGAGAAAAATGATTTTGTCAAGCAAAAACTTAGTATTTTCAAAATGATAAGAAAAATCTATTTTGAGCAATGCAAGCCTCAACTCCACTTAGCCAAATGCATATAGAAGATAGACTCCACAATACTACCATAGTATCACTTGCCAATACAATTCAAATGTATTGACCCTTTGTGGCTGTAACTTGTATGTTGCAGGTTTGATTGATTTTAATGAAGATTGATTGAATAGGATTACAAAGTCTACAACCAACATCTGCATGTGGCACTTTGAAGATGAAGGACCCATGCTTATAGTTATTCCGCTGCAATGTAATGTAATAGCCTAATGAGCTATGTTTGATGTAATAAAATTATGTTATTCCTGGTTATAAAGTTATATTATGACCCTTGTTTCTTGATATTACATCTAAACTGTGGATGCTAGCTATTGATCCAGGGACTAGCATTGTAAAACACAGGAGGGATCAACCTTATTAGGTTGGGACCCCTACAATCATGTTTGAGCAAGTGCTGGCTCATACTACTACAAGTTGGTCAGTTGTTTCTAGAAAACTCAGATTGGTTAATTTTAGATCCCATGCAATGTTGTTGGGGGTACTTATTTGCCTATAAACACCTTCATCAACTTGTGGTTACATGAGTCATCACTTGGATAACATGATCCTTCCCGGTTGATAGATCTTATTATAACACTTATAGAAACCCCTTCACCAACTTGTTGTTCTATGAGTCATCACACCTGATAGATCTAACTATAATTTTGCTATGCCAAGCCATGACACACACAACTATGGTAGTTGTGGGCCCATGCCAACATTACATGGGATCTATACCTCTCTGGGTTTGCTAGAAACCGCCAGCATCAACTTAGTGGTTTTGTGAGTCACTACACCCAACCAACATGATCCCTCCCACTTGATAGATCTAGTTATAAGAGTGCTATGCCAAGCCATGACATACTAGCTTGTGGCAGATGTGGGGCCATGCCAACATTGCATGGCGCCTCTAGACCTCTATGGGCTGGATCGAAACAACTTCCCCAACTTGTTGTTGTATGAGTCATCACACCTGACCAACATTATCCTACCTACTTGCTAGATCTAACTATAATTTTTCTATGCCAAACCATGACACACACAACTATGGTAGATGTGGGCCCATGCCAACATTGCATGGGGTCTAGACCTCTCTAGGTTGGCTAGAAACACCATCATCAACTTAGTGGCTATGTGAGTCACTACACCTGACCAACATGATCCCACCCACTTGATAGATCTAGCTATAAGAGTGCTATGCCAGGCCATGACACAAACTTGTGGCAAATGTGCGGCCATGCCAACATTGCATAGGGTCTCGACCTCTCTGGGCTGGATAGAAACACCTTCACCAACTTCTTGTTGTATGAGTCATCACACCTGACCAACATGATCCTACCTACTTGATAGATCTAACTATACTTTTTCTATGCCAAGCCATGACACACACATTTGTGGTAGATGTGGGTCCATGCCAACATTGCATGGGGTCTAGACATCTCTCTAGGATGGATAGAAACACCTTCACCAACTTGTTGTTGTATGTGTTTTACACCTGGCCAACATGATCCTACATACTTGCTAGATCTAGCTATAATTTTGCTATGACAAGCCATGACACAGACTAGCTTGTGGCAAATGTGGGCCCATGCCAACATTGCATGGGATCTAGACCTCTCTAGGTTGGCTAGAAACACCATCATCAACTTAGCGGCTGTGTGAGTCACTACACCTGACCAACATGATCCCACCCAGTTGATAGATCTAGCTATAAGAGTGCTATGCCAAGCCATGACACGCACTAGCTTGTGGCAGATGTGGGCCCATGCCAACATTGCATGGGATCTAGACCTCTTTGGGTTGCCTAGAAACACGATCATCAACTTAGTGGCTGTGTGAGTCACTACACCTGGCCAACATGATCCTACCTACTTGCTAGATCTAACTATAATTTTGCTATGCCAAGCCATGACACACACTAGCCTGTGGCAAATGTGGGGCCATGCCAACATTGCATGGGGTCTAGTCCTCTCTGGGCTGGCTAGAAACACCATCATCAACTTAGTGGTTGTGTGAGTCACTACACCTGGCCAACATGATCCCACTCACTTTATAGATCTAGCTATAAGAGTGTTATGCCAAGGCATGTAACACACTAACTTGTGGAAAATGTGGGTCCATGCGAACATTGCATGCATGGGGTTTAGACACCTCTCTGGTCTAGATAGAAACACCTTCACCAACTAGTTGTTGTATGTGTCATCACACCTGGCCAACATGATCCTACCTACTTTCTATATCTATCTATAATTTTGCTATGACAAGCCGTGACACACACTAGCCTATGGCAATTGTGGGGCCATGCCAACATTGCATGGGGTCTAGACCTCTCTGGATAGCTAGAACCACCATCATCAAGTTAGTGGTTGTGTGAGTCACTACACCTGGCCAACATGATCCCACCCACTTGATAGATCTAGCTATAAGAGTGATATGCCAAGGCATGACACACACTAGCTTGTGGAAAAGGTGGGGCCATGCCAACATTGCATGCATGGGGTCTAGACACCTCTCTGGACTAGATAGAAACACCTTCACCAAATTGTTGCTGTATGTGTCATCACACCTGGCCAACATGATCCTACCTACTTGCTAGATCTAGCTATAATTTTGCTATGCCAAGCCATGACACGCACTAGCTTGTGGCAAATGTGGGCCCATGCCAACATTGCATGGGATCTAGACCACTCTAGGTTGGCTAGAAACACCATCATCAACTTAGTGGTTATGTGAGTCACTACACGTGGCCAACATGATCCCACCCACTTGATAGATCTAGCTATAAGAGTGCTATGCCAAGGCATGACACGCACTAGCTTGTGGCAGATGTGGGCCCATGACAACATTGCATGCATGGGGTCTAGACACCTCTCCGGGCTGGATAGATACACCTTCACCAACTTTTTGTTGTATGTGTCATAACACCTGGCCAACATGATCCTACCTACTTGGTAGATCTAGCTATATTTTTGCTATACCAAGCCATGACACACACTAGCTTGTGGCAAATGTGGGGCCATGCCAACATTGCATGGGGTCAAGACCTCTCTGGGCTGGCTAGAACCACCGTCATCAACTTAGTGGTTGTGTGATTCACTACACCTGGACAACATGATCCCACCCACTTGATAGATCTAGCTATAAGAGTGTTATGCCAAGGCATGACACACACTAGCTTGTGGAAAATGTGGGGCCATGCCAACATTGCATTCATGAGGTCTAGACACCTCTCTAGGCTGGATAGAAACACCTTCACCAACTTATTGTTGTATGTGTCATCACACCTGTCCAACATGATCCTACCTACTTTCTAGATCTAAGTATAACTAGGTGACATGATGTTTGAGCAATTGTTGGCTCATAGAACTACAAGTTGGTCAGTTGTTTCTAGACAACTCAGATTGTTTAATTTTAGATCCCAATGAAATGCTGTTGTGGGTCCATATTTGCCACAAGCATCATGGATAGGCATAGCAATGATATAGTTACATCTAACAACTACTTGGGATCACACGTTGACCAATCATTGACTCATTCAACCAGAAGGTGATCAAGGTGTTTCTAACTAACTCATATATATAGGTTTATAATGTCACCCTAGACTAGGAAGTTTGAGCAGCACAAAATACTCATCTCTGTTTGTTCTCTCACAATCACAGTCGCTCTGAATTTGCCAGTGAAGCCTTTCTCTGCAATGAGGAGCGTGTGCCGTGGCGAAGCTTGCGCTTGATGTCGATCACCAGGGCCTCTCCCTGGTGATCTGGACTCCGTTATGTTCACCATCGACGGGGGTCCGCACTGCACCTTCAAGTCAGCCACCAAGGACCAAGCTGCGAGTACTGCGGACGGACCCCGTCGGCAAGTTCACGTGTCGGCCACGTTTGCTACGCACAGTGCACCGACACCGGCGTCAAGCGCCACCTCATGGCTCCGTAATCACCCCAGCAGCACAGGGTGATCGCGGGGCACAACCAGACGGTCGTAGCAGCGGCCAGAAGCATGCTGAAGGCGAAGGGTATGCCAAATTACTTCTGGGGCGAGACTGTGCTGACAGTGGTCTACTTGCTGAACCTCAACCGGGCATTCACGCGCAACATCATCGGCATGACGCCATATGAGGCTTGGTATCTGTGGACCATTGGCTACGTCGCGCACGTACGTGAAGAGCGCGCGTCCTCACCTGAAGAAGCTAGACGACTGGAGCACGCCAATGGTCTTCATCGGCTATGAGAGCGGCACCAATGGCTACCGTCTCCACGATCCCGTCTCCAAACGTGTGCACCCACATGGAACGTAGTCTTTGACGAGGACACGAGATGGGACTGGAGCACGCTCGAGGACAACCCTGTGAGCACAGTGTTCATGGTGGACTGCTACGTGCACTCGACTCCAATGCGTACCGCTACACCTGAGGTGGCAGGCCAGGACTCGTTGTCTTCTCCATCGAGACCAGCTCCCACAGAGCACACGTCGCTGGCAGCATCATCATAGCGCATTGAGCTAGCCTCTCCGACACCAGGAGCTGAATCCGCGTCGCCATCACATCTGCCTCACAGCGAGGCGCACCCGATGACAACGCGCACCATGGACGGCATCGTGCAGCCGAACACCCGCCTCACCTCGTCGCCAAAAGGGATATGTGCAGCAGTAGGGCATCAACGTCGTGGAGGCCTTTGCGCCTGTTGCACGGCTGGAGTCCGTGCGGCTCCTGCTGGTGAGGACGCGCACCATGACACACACAACTATGGTAGATGTGCGCCCATGCCAACATTGCATGGGTTCTAGACCTCTCTGGGTTAGCTAGAAACACCATCATCAACTTAGTGGCTGTGTGAGTGACTACACCTGACCAACATGATCCCACCCACTTGATAGATCTAGCTATAAGAGTGCTATGCCAGGCCAAGACACAAACTTGTGGCAAATGTGCGGCCATGCCAACATTGCATGGGGTCTAGACCTCTCTGGGCTGGATAGAAACACCTTCACCAACTTCTTGTTGTATGAGTCATCACACCTGACCAACATGATCCTACCTACTTGATAGATCTAACTATACTTTTTCTATGCCAAGCCATGACACACACATTTGTGGTAGATGTGGGCCCATGCCAACATTGCATGGGGTCTAGACATCTCTCTAGGCTGGATATAAACACCTTCACCAACTTGTTGTTGAATGTGTCATCACACCTGGCCAACATGATCCTACCTACTTGCTAGATCTAGCTATAATTTTGCTATGCCAAGCCATGACACAGACTATCTTGTGCCAAATGTGGGCCCATGCCAACATTGCATGGGATCTAGACCTCTCTAGGTTGGCTAGAAACACCATCATCAACTTAGTGGCTGTGTGAGTCACTAAACTGACCAACATGATCCCACCCACTTGATAGATCTAGCTATAAGAGTGCTATGCCAAGCCATGACACGCACTAGCTCGTGGCAGATGTGGGCCCATGCCAACATTGCATGGGATCTAGATGTAACACCCTCAGAATCGGCCCTATGCAAGTTTCGGCGATTCCCGCCAAACCCGCATAGAAACAATTCAAAGGTGCCCACCAGGCACTTTCGTGCGGGTGGAAAACGAAGTAATAACATTACACAACAGTCCTCGATGGGACCCACAGAACAGATATATATATACAACACGACTCCATGAGTCAAGAATACAGATATACTGAACAAAGATCCAAATCACCTTGAAAACGATAGAGCGTCCAACTACGGACAAGATGCAAATTGAGCTAAGAGCCCTAAATAATAACCAATGGCGTCCACAACCCTACCCAGGCCAAGCCGGAAGGGTAACCCTGCTAACGACGTCGATCTCAAACCTGCTTAAACAAAAGGGGTGCCTACAAAGGGCAAAGGAAAAGGAGAGAGCGGTCAGTACTGAGGCCAGTACACGGCGAGGCTAGAATTCGGCGGTCCTCGCCTACATAGGTATGGTGGACTGAAGCGGCAGCGGCAGCATGCACTAAACAACCTGTAGAGAGTCGATACAACTGGCGGCTATCAGAGAGGGGTGAGAAGAGCTATTCGGATCCAACCTGAATCTTACACCAAACAATCCCATCCTGGTATTTCCCCCTCGAGACCAAACGAGGAAGTCCACCGAGGAACTCACACAGTTGGCAGTTTTATTTATTCGGTTATCATTACACCAATTACTAGTCAGGTATAGATAAACATCCTGATATAATAAGCAGTGGGCAGTTTTAGTTAACCATTCCGTTATAGTTGCGACACTTACTAGTCAGATACAATTAGCATGAGATATCCCAAAACCCAGCAGTTGTTGGTACTTTTATTTAGCCATTCCGTTGTGGTGAAGCTGATTACTAGTCATATCGGATACAAGTCAATTTATAACAGTAAACTTTAGTTATAGTTGTCTATGATCAAGCACTGTGCTCCAAGTCGTCCATAACCGCGGACACGACTTCTCGAAAAGATTTAACCCTGCAGGGGTGCACCAAAGTATCCACACGCACTTCGACCCTTTTTGCCAGATCAATTAACATACACCCATCGGTATGTCGGCGGGGCCTAAGTCATGACGTTTCCCAGACCAAAAGCAAGCACGGGGGGCCACCCCACTAAGTCTACCCGCAACGAAGTCGGCCGGTCTCCGAGACGGACTCAGGGTTTGCGTCAGTGGCTGTAAACGACTGGGAACCCAAAACTGGGATTGTCGATACCGCGAAAACACTCCGCTTCCAAAACAGTAAAGTGTGCTCCTCGCACAATCGTAAATAAAACAGTAAAGCATGGCATAAGTACATGATAGTAATAAAGCCCCAAACTACTTGTGGCCCCCAGTACAGTACTTTGAAATCAGGTACTAAATCGATGGGGTGCCCATACATCCCACATGTGGTTAGCGCGCTCGATCTCGGAACAGGTGTCAAGAACTCGGGGTCCTATGGGACACCAGTGAGCGGTCGGAAACCAAATATTATCTATCACCCACCGGTGCCTCTACATTTACCTACTTCAATTTTAGTATTAAACAGTAATTAAAGTAAACGATAATTAAAGCCATGATCATCTCCAACATTAAACATGCGGCAAGGCTCCAACAACGGTGGTACTGGACGACACGCAACAGCACTTGAGCAAGCGACTACGACGCGCAAGTCCAACTATCTACCAACCAACAGGTAATAGGATGTGTCCATGGCAATATAAGGCTGCAAGTGATATCACGGGTACGAAAACTAGAGCAACGCATCGCAGATAGCAATAGATCAACATGAGGGAAATAAATACTATAAAAGTAAGATAGGTAGAAAGGGGGAGATGCTCGCCTGAAAACATTGCCGAAGGTTCATCCGAAGATCGGGTCGGTACTCGCATCAACTCATCGGCCTAGTCCGTGAAGAAGCAAAGCACTAGAAGAAACACCGGATGCACTATTTAATACTACGGCAGAAGATCGGGCATGATGTGGGTATGATGCATGACATGGCAAAGGTGCGATGCAATTGGGAAATATTAAGTGGAACCGGGGTTCCGACAATTAATTAGATGGTTCATGTTATTTAGCTACCCCGCAATTTAAATGTTGTATTAACATGGCAAAACATAGTATCGGTTCGCTACACAAACTTAAATGGGACCAATATACGACTAGATTTGCCCGCATATGGGCCCCATATTTAATTATATGGTGAATCAGCATAAGGCCCCCAACCACACGACAATATGCATGCATGAACAATTAAATATGCAACAATTTGTATGTTATTTACAAAATAAGGGTCTCAGGAAAAGGGGTCACACATCTGGGTTCGGCCGACCTTGGGGGGGGGGGGTGCGGAGGTTCGGTCTCAGGGTTCAGGGTTCGACGGGATCAGCGGGATCGGATACGAGATGGAGAAATTGTCGTGACATGTCGGAGATCTTGGTTCCACGCGGTCGATCTTGTCGTCGCGAAGACCTTGTCGGGTCCGCGCCATCGAGTCGGTCTTGGCATTCGGGGTGCAGAACTTGTCGTTCCGAGTAGACGATCTTGGCGTCCGGCACTCGGGCATCGGTGTGGAAAGGAGGTCTTGTCGTGTCCGGTGGACCGGTCCTCGGGGTCGTAGAACTTAGCGCGCCAGGGTTCGGTCTTCGGACTCGTGGAGATGAGATCGGTGTTCGCGTCGAAGGTCTTGTCGATGGATCCTCGGGTTCATGCGGCTCCTCGAGGCAAACTTGTCGATGTGTCGGATCGAAGATCTTGTCGAGGGGGTCTTGGAATGGTACTCCGATGGTGCTTCGGGTTCGGATTTGCCATGTTGGCAAACTTGGCGTTTGTTGGGTCTTCGCAACACGATCAATTCTCATCAGGGATTCAACCAAGAGGTACCACAGGCGTGCGGGAAAAAGCGGGGCCGACGCGGCTCGGCCGGAGGACGCGGGGAAGGAGGACTGGAGAACGCGCGGAGACAGAGGGAGGTCGGGCCGCGGTGGCGGGGATCTAGGAGGCGCCGCGGACGGTCATGGCGGCGGGTGACAGGAGATGGGGCTCGGGCTCGGCCGGCGCAGAGGAGGTCGGCCGGAGCGAGGTGGTTGACGGCGGACGGGAGGCCGGCGGATCAAGGGAAAAAGGGAAGCAGCGGCGGCAGACGCGAGGCCGGCAGGGAGCGGAGGCGGTCGGAGGCGGGGCGAGTGAGGGAGGCCGTTGCACCGGCGGCGGCAGCTTGCTGGGTCGCGGCTCGGCGACGAGCCCCTGGCGGCGGACGACGGCACGGGGAGGCGGGCCTGCGCGAGGGACGGCGAGGGGAGGGCGACGCGGTGAGGGAGAGGGGAGAGGCGGGCCCGACGGCGGCCGGCGGGGTGGAAGACGCGAGCAGGGGAGGAGGCGGTGGCGGGGCCCGGCCCGGATCGAGGGCGCTGCGGCGGAGGCTAGCAAGCCGCAGCAGCGGTGGAGGGTACCGACGAGGGGAGAGAGAGAGGGGATGCGGGGGAGTGGGAGCGTGCGGGAGGAGCGAGGGCAGTGGGGCCGGAGGGGGAGGACGCGGTTGGGGAAGGTGGGCCTGGGGTGGGGCCGGCTGGCAGTGGGGTGGAGGGAGAGAGTGTTTGGGCTTGTTGCGTGCGTTGGGTGTGTGTGTGACCAGGGCAGGCGCGCGCCGGTGTGAGTGCGTGTGTGGGGGGGTGTGGTTCCGGCGGGGGTTGGCTGGGTGGAGTGGAGAGGGATTGATGAGGTGGCAAGGCCGGTGGGGATTGGGGTCCAGGGGGTGAGATGGCTCAGGGAGGTGAGGTGGAGGGCTGGGAGTGGCTGGGTAGGTTAGAACTGGTAGAAAAGGGTTAGGGATAGCCAGGATTTTTATCTGGAGGTGGCCGGCTGGGCTTTTGGGCCTGGCTGGCTGCCTCCTACAAAATAATTAAATATTTTATTTATTTAAACAGGGCTTTTTGCAAACCGATAGCAGACAAAACAAAATAATCCGGAGACCCGGGTTTTAATTTGAAAACAAGACGGGGCGTTTAGAAAACAAGAACAGGCTTTGCGAAAATAGTTTTATGCAAGCAAATGCAAGATGATGACGATGCTAAAATGCAATGTGGCATGATGACATGAGCATGCGGTCATGATGATGCAATGCACAAAAACAACGCGATTTTCTAGTAGTGGTTTTAGCGGGATGCCACAATTCGACACCACTAACAATGGATCTCGCCCTCGAGATCCGCCTCATGGTACTGGAAAGAAGGTCGGTGATCTGCATCTTCTCGCTTCGTGTAGATCCTCGCGACACCACTAACAAGAGGTCGTTGTCCGTGACCGTCGAGAGAACACTCCGGGAACAAAAGGTCAAAGGTAGAGGTATCAACAAATAAAGCCACCTCTAGCTTCCGTGGACGGAGTAAAATTGCTGGATCCACTGATTCGTTGTACAAGAGCGAATGATAAGAGTAGTCGGATGGTGATCAGTCCATCGCGCACCCAAACCATTACTCTGCACACGAATAGGCGAATTGTGCAACCAACTCTCGGAAGTCAGATTGTAGATCTCGACAAGCGAGGTGCAGAACAAAGGAGTGATGCAGACTCTGCATCGGATCTGGCGTAGATGATGTCGTTGCGTCGGAAAAACACCGGAAGGCACGAGAAGGAACAAAGAGAAGTCCATCAGACGAAGGATTCCTCGGATAGAATGAAGACCAGATGTAGCAACACAGTTACCAAAGGAGGAAGCGAAACCCTGAAGGTACGATGGAACCCAACCACGAGAAATCCTGGACTCGAAGAGGGAGAAGAGAGCGGATTCAAAACACGCAGAGGTGAGAGGAGAGCAGCAGAGGGGTAAGGAGTAAAATCAGACCTAATCAGAACTATCCAACCGATTTTGCAAAAATAGTTTTGGACACTCTACTTCGGCCGTTAGCTAGGTTATCCTACAGGCTGGACTTGTGGGGTATCGTAACTGCTGAGCTCTGATACCACTCTGTAACACCCTCAGAATCGGCCCTATGCAAGTTTCGGCGATTCCCGCCAAACCCGCATAGAAACGATTCAAAGGTGCCCACCAGGCACTTTCGTGTGGGTGGAAAACAAAGTAATAACATTACACAACAGTCTTCGATGGGACCCACAGAACAGATATATATACAACACGACTCCATGAGTCAAGAATACAGATATACTGAACAAAGATCTAAATCTCCTTGAAAACGATAGAGCGTCCAACTACGGACAAGATGCAAATTGAGCTAAGAGCCCTGAAGAATAACCAATGGCGTCCATAACCCTACCCAGGCCAAGCCGGAAGGGTAACCCTGCTAACGACGTCGATCTCAAACCTGCTTAAACAAAAGGGGTGCCGAGAAAGGGCAAAGGAAAAAGAGAGAGCGGTCAGTACTGAGGCCAGTACACGGCGAGGCTAGAATTCGGCGGTCCTCGCCTACATAGGTATGGTGGACTGAAGCGGCAGCGGCAGCATGCACTAAACAACCTGTAGAGACTCGATACAACTGGCGGCTATCAGAGAGGGGTGAGAAGAGCTATTCGGATCCAACCTGAATCTTACACCAAACAATCCCATCCTGGTATTTCCCCCTCGAGACCAAACGAGGAAGTCCACCGTGGAACTCACACAGTTGGCAGTTTTATTTATTCGGTTATCGTTACACCAATTACTAGTCAGGTATAGATAAACATCCTGATATAATAAGCAGTGGGCAGTTTTACTTAACCATTCCGTTATAGTTGCGACACTTACTAGTCAGATACAATTAGCATGAGATATCCCAAAACCCAGCAGTTGTTGGTACTTTTATTTAGCCATTCCGTTGTGGTGAAGTTGATTACTAGTCATATCGGATACAAGTCAATTTATAACAGTAAACTTTAGTTATAGTTGTCTATGATCAAGCACTGTGCTCCAAGTCATCCATAACCGCGGACACGGCTCCTCGAAAAGATTTAACCCTGCAGGGGTGCACCAAAGTATCCACACGCACTTCGACCCTTTTTGCCAGATCAATTAACATACACCCATCGGTATGTCGGCGGGGCCTAAGTCATGACGTTTCCCAGACCGAAAGCAAGCACGGGGGGGCCACCCCACTAAGTCTACCCGTAACGAAGTCGGCCGGTCTCCGAGACGGACTCAGGGTTTGCGTCAGTGGCTGTAAACGACTGGGAACCCAAAACTGGGATTGTCGATACCGCGAAAACACTCCGCTTCCAAAACAGTACAGTGTGCTCCTCGCACAATCGTAAATAATGCAGTAAAGCATGGCATAAGTACAGGATAGTAATAAAGCCCCAAACTACTTGTGGCCCCCAGTACAGTACTTTGAAATCAGGTAGTAAATCGATGGGGTTCCCATACATCCCACATGTGGTTAGCGCGCTCGATCTCGGAACAGGTGTCAAGAACTCGGGGTCCTACGGGACACCAGTGAGCGGTCGGAAACCAAATATTATCTATCACCCACCGGTGCCTCTACATTTACCTACTTCAATTTTAGTATTAAACAGTAATTAAAGTAAACGATAATTAAAGCCATGATCATCTCCAACATTAAACATGCGGCAAGGCTCCAACAACTGTGGTACTGGACGACACACAACAGCACTTGAGCAAGCGACTACGACGCGCAAGTCCAACTATCTACCAACCAACAGGTAATAGGATGTGTCCATGGCAATATAAGGCTGCAAGTGATATCACGGGTACGAAAACTAGAGCAACGCATCGCAGATAGCAATAGATCAACAGGAGGGAAATAAATACTATAAAAGTAAGATAGGTAGAAAGGGGGAGATGCTCGCCTAAAAACATTGCCGAAGGTTCATCCGAAGATCGGGTCGGTACTCGCATCAACTCATCGGCCTAGTCCGTGAAGAAGCAAAGCACTAGAAGAAACACCGGATGCACTATTTAATACTACGGCAGAAGATCGAGCATGATGCGGGTATCATGCATGACATGGCAAAGGTGCGATGCAATTGGGCAATATTAAGTGGAACCGGGGTTCCGACAATTAATTAGATGGTTCATGTTATTTAGCTACCCCGCAATTTAAATGTTGTATTAACATGGCAAAACATAGTATCTGTTCGCTACACAAACTTAAATGGGACCAATATACGACTAGATTTGCCCGCATATGGGCCCCATATTTAATTATATGGTGAATCGGCATAAGGCCCCCAACCACACGACAATACGCATGCATGAACAATTAAACATGCAACAATTTGTATGTTATTTACAAAATAAGGGTCTCAGGAAAAGGGGTCACACATCTGGGTTCGGCCGACCTTGGGGGGGGGGTGCGGAGGTTCGGGGTTCGGTCTCAGGGTTCAGGGTTCGACGGGATCAGCGGGATCGGATACGAGATGGAGAACTTGTCGTGACGTGCCGGAGATCTTGGTTCCACGCGGTCGATCTTGTCGTCGCGAAGACCTTGTCGGGTCCGCGCCATTGAGTCGGTCTTGGCATTCGGGGTGAAGAACTTGTCGTTCCGAGTAGACGATCTTGGCCTCCGGCACTCGGGCATCGGTGTGGAAAGGAGGTCTTGTCGCGTCCGGTGGACCGGTCCTCGGGGTCGTAGAACTTAGCGCGCCAGGGTTCGGTCTTCGGACTCGTGGAGATGAGCTCGGTGTTCGCGTCGAAGGTCTTGTCGATGGATCCTCGGGTTCATGCGGCTCCTCGAGGCGAACTTGTCGATGTGTCGGATCGGAGATCTTGTCGAGGGGGTCTTGGAATGGTACTCCGATGGTGCTTCGGGTTCGGACTTGCCATGTTGGCAAACTTGGCGTTTGTTGGGTCTTCGCAACACGATCAATTCTCATCAGGGATTCAACCAAGAGGTACCACGCGCGTGCGGGCAAAAGCGGGGCCGACGCGGCTCGGCCGGAGGACGCGGGGAAGGAGGACTGGAGAACGCGCGGAGATAGAGGGAGGTCGGGCCGCGGTGGCGGGGACCTAGGAGGAGCCGCGGACGGTCATGGCGGCGGGTGACAGGAGACGGGGCTCGGGCTCGGCCGGAGCAGAGGAGGTCGGCCGGAGCGAGGCGGTTGACGGCAGACGGGAGGCCGGCGGATCAAGGGAAAAAGGGAAGCGGCGGCGGCAGACGCGAGGCCGGCGGGGAGCGGAGGCGGTCGGAGGCGGGGCGAGCGAGGGAGGCCGCTGCACCTGCGGCGGCAGCTTGCTGGGTCGCGGCTCGGCGACGAGCCCCTGGCGGCGGACGACGGCACGGGGAGGCGGGCCTGCGCGAGGGACGGCGAGGGGAGGGCGACGCGGTGAGGGAGAGGGGAGAGGCGGGCCCGACGGCGGCCGGCGGGGTGGAAGACGCGAGCAGGGGAGGAGGCGGTGGCGGGGCCCGGCCCGGATCGAGGGCGCTGCGGCGGAGGCGAGCAAGCCGCAGCGGCGGTGGAGGGTACCGACGAGGGGAGAGAGAGAGGGGATGCGGGGGAGTGGGAGCGTGCGGGAGGAGCGAGGGCAGTGGGGCCGGAGGGGGAGGACGCGGTTGGGGAAGGTGGGCCTGGGGTGGGGCCGGCTGGCAGTGGGGTGGAGGGAGAGAGGGTTTGGGCTGGGTGCGTGCATTGGGTGTGTGTGTGACCAGGGCAGGCGCGCGCCGGTGTCAGTGCGTGTGTGGGAGGGGGAGTGTGGGTCCGGCGGGGGTTGGCTGGGTGGAGTGGAGAGGGATTGATGAGGTGGCAAGGCGGGTGGGGATTGGGGTCCAGGGGGTGAGATGGCTCAGGGAGGTGAGGTGGAGGGCTGGGAGTGGCTGGGTAGGTTAGAACTGGTAGAAAAGGGTTAGGGATAGCCAGGATTTTTATCTGGAGGTGGCCGGCTGGGCTTTTGGGCCTGGCTGGCTGCCTCCTACAAAATAATTAAATATTTTATTTATTTAAACAGGGCTTTTTGCAAACCGATAGCAGACAAAATAAAATAATCCGGAGACCCGGGTTTTAATTTGAAAAAAAGACGGGGCGTTTAGAAAACAAGAACAGGCTTTGCGAAAATAGTTTTATGCAAGCAAATGCAAGATGATGACGATGCTCAAATGCAATGTGGCATGATGACATGAGCATGCGGTCATGATGATGCAATGCACAAAAACAACGTGATTTTCTAGTAGTGGTTTTAGCGGGATGCCACACTAGACCTCTTTGGGTTGGCTAGAAACACGATCATCAACTTAGTGGCTGTGTGAGTCACTACACCTGGCCAACATGATCCTACCTACTTGCTAGATCTAACTATAATTTTGCTATGCCAAGCCATGACACACACTAGCTCCGAGAGCGGGCACAAGCTCCGAGTACTACGCACGGACCCCGTCGGCAAGTTCACGTGTCGGCCATGTTTGCTATGCACAGTGCACCGACACCGGCGTCAAGCGCCACCTCATGGCACCGTAATCACCCCAGCAGCACAGGGTGATCGCGGGGCACAACCAGACGGTCGTAGCAGCGGCCAGAAGCATGCTGAAGGCGAAGGGTATGCCAAATTACTTCTGGGGCGAGACCGTGCTGACAGTGGTCTACTTGCTAAACCTCAACCGGGCATTCACGCGCAACATCATCGGCTCGACGCCATATGAAGATTGGTATCTGTGGACCATTGGCTACGTCGCACACGTACGTGAAGAGCGCGCGTCCTCACCTGAAGAAGCTAGACGACCGGAGCACACCAATGGTCTTCATCGGCTATGAGAGCGGCACCAATGGCTACCGTCTCCACGATCCCGTCTCCAAACGTGTGCACCCACACGGAACATAGTCTTTGACGAGGACACGAGCTGGGACTGGAGCACGCTCGAGGACAACCCTGTGAGCACAATGTTCATGGTGGACTGCTACGTGCACTCGACTCCAATGCGTACCGCTACACCTGAGGTGTCAGGCTAGGACTCGTCGTCTTCTCCATCGAGACCAGCTCCCACAGAGCACACGTCGCCGACAGCGTCATCCTCGCGCATTGAGCTAGCCTCTCTGACACCAGGAGCTGAATCCGCGTCGCCATCACACCTCTCTGGATGGGGTGTTGGCATGGCAATTGTGGGGCCATGCCAACATTGCATGGGGTCTAGACCTCTCTGGATAGCTAGAACCACCATCATCAAGTTAGTGGTTGTGTGAGACTACACCTGGCCAACATGATCCCACCCACTTGATAGATCTAGCTATAAGAGTGCTATGCCAAGGCCAGACACACACTAGCTTGTGGAAAATGTGGGGCCATGCCAACATTGCATGCATGGGGTCTAGACACCTCTCTGGGCTGGATAGAAACACCTTCACCAACTTGTTGTTTTATGTGTCATCACACCTGGCCAACATGAACCTACCTTCTTGCTAGATCTAGCTAAAATTTTGACTCTACCAAGCCATGACACGCACTAGATTTTGGCAAATGTGGGGCCATGCCAACATTGCATGGGGTCTAGACCTCTCTGGGCTGGCTAGAAACACCGCCACCAACTTAGTGGTTATGTGAGTCACTACACGTGGCCAACATGATCCCACCCACTTGATAGATCTAGCTATAAGAGTGCTATGCCAAGGCATGACACGCACTAGCTTGTGGCAGATGTGGGACCATGACAACATTGCATGGGATCTAGACCTCTTTGGGTTGGCTAGAAACACGATCATCAACTTAGTGGTTGTGTGAGTCACTACACCTGGCCAACATGATCCTACCTACTTGCTAGATCTAACTATAATTTTGCTATGCCAAGCCATGACACACACTAGCCTGTGGAAAATGTGGGGCCATTCCAACATTGCATGGGGTCTAGTCCTCTCTGGGCTGGCTAGAAACACCATCATCAACTTAGTGGTTCTGTGAGTCACTACACCTGGCCAACATGATCCCACTCACTAGATAGATCTAGCTATAAGAGTGTTATGCCAAGGCATGTAACACACTAGCTTGTGGAAAATGTGGGTCCATGCCAACATTGCATGCATGGGGTCTAGACACCTCTCTAGGCTAGATAGAAACACCTTCACCAACTTGTTGTTGTATGTGTCATCACACCTGGCCAACATGATCCTACCTACTTTCTATATCTATCTATAATTTTGCTATGCCAAGCCATGACACACACTAGCATGTGGCAAATGTGGGGCCATGCCAACATTGCAACGGGTCTAGACCTCTCTAGATAGCTAGAACCACCATCATCAAGTTAGTGGTTGTGTGAGTCACTACACCTGGCCAACATGATCCCACCCACTTGATAGATCTAGCTATAAGAGTGCTATGCCAAGCCATGACACGCACTAGCTTGTGGCAGATGTGGGCCCATGCCAACATTGCATGGGATCTAGACTTCTTTGGGTTGGCTAGAAACACGATCATCAACTTAGTGGCTGTGTGAGTCACTACACATGGCCAACATGATCCTACATACTTGCTAGATCTAAGTATAATTTTGCTATGCCAAGCCATGACACACACTAGCCTGTGGCAAATGTGGGGCCATGCCAACATTGCATGGGGTCTAGTCCTCTCTGGGCTGGCTAGAAACACTATCATCAACTTAGTGGTTGTGTGAGTCACTACACCTGGCCAACATGATCCCACTGACTTGATAGATCTAGCTATAAGATTGTTATGCCAAGGCATGTAACACACTAGCTTGTGGAAAATGTGGGTCCATGCCAACATTGCATGCATGGTGTCAAGACACCTCTTTGGGATAGATAGAAACACTTTCACCAACTTGTTGTTGTATGTGTCATCACACCTGCCCAACATGATCCTACCTACTTTCTATATCTATCTATAATTTGGCTATGCCAAGCCATGACACATACTAGCCTGTGGCAAATGTGGGGCCATGCCAACATTGCAAGGGGTCTAGACCTCTCTGGATAGCTAGAACCACCATCATCAAGTTAGTGGTTGTGTGAGTCACTACACCTGGCCAACATGATCCCACCCACTTGATAGATCTAGCTATAAGAGTGCTATGCCAAGGCATGACACACACTAGCTTGTGGAAAATCTGGGGCCATGCCAACATTGCATGCATGGGGTCTAGACACCTCTTTGGGCTGGATAGAAACACCTTCACCAACTTGTTGCTGTATGTGTCATCACACCTGGCCAACATGATCCTACCTACTTGCTAGATCTAGCTATAATTTTGCTATGCCAAGCCATGACACGCACTAGCTTGTGGCAAATGTGGGCCCATGCCAACATTGCATGGGATCTAGACCTCTCTAGGTTGGCTAGAAACACCATCATCAACTTAGTGGCTATGTGAGTCACTACACCTGACCAACATGATCCCACCCACTTGATAGATCTAGCTCTAAGAGTGCTATGCCAAGGCATGACACGCACTAGCTTGTGGCAGATGTGGGCCCATGCCAACATTGCATGGGATCTAGACCTCTTTGGGTTGGCTAGAAACACGATCGTCAACTTAGTGGCTATGTGAGTCACTACACCTGGCCAACATGATCCTACCTACTTGCTAGATCTAACTATAATTTTGATATGCCAAGCCATGACACACACTAGCCTGTGGCAAATGTGGGGCCATGCCAACATTGCATGGGGTCTAGTCCTCTCTGGGCTGGCTAGAAACACCATCATCAACTTAGTGGTTGTGTGAGTCACTACACCTGGCCAACATGATCCCACTCACTTGATAGATCTAGCTATAAGAGTGTTATGCCAAGGCATGTAACACACTAGCTTGTGGAAAATGTGGGTTCATGCCAACATTGCATGCATGGGGTCTAGACACCTCTCTGGGCTAGATAGAAACACCATCATCAAGTTAGTGGTTGTGTGAGTCACTACACCTGGCCAACATGATCCCACCCACTTGATAGATCTAGCTATAAGAGTGCTATGCCAAGGCATGACACACACTAGCTTGTGGAAAATGTGGGGCCATGCCAACATTGCATGCATGGGGTCTAGACACCTCTCTGGGCTGGATAAAAACACCTTCAACAACTTGTTGTTTTATGTGTCATCACACCTGGCCAACATGATCCTACCTTCTTGCTATATTTAGCTAAAATTTTGAATCTACCAAGCCATGACACGCACTAGCTTTTGGCAAATGTGGGGACATGCCAACATTGCATGGGGTCTAGACCTCTCTGGGCTGGCTAGAAACACCGCCACCAACTTAGTGGTTGTGTGAGTCACTACACGTGGCCAACATGATCCCACCCACTTGATAGATCTAGATATAAGAGGGCTATGCCAAGACATGACACACTAGCTTGTGGAAAATGTGGGGCCATGCCTACATTGCATGCATGGGGTCTAGACACCTCTCCGGGCTAGATAGATACACCTTCACCAACTTGTTGTATGTGTCATAACACCTGGCCAACATGATCCTACCTACTTGGTAGATCTAGCTATAATTTTGCTATACCAAGCCATGATACACACTAGCTTGTGGCAAATGTGGGGCCATGCCAACATTGCATGGGGTCAAGACCTCTCTGGGCTGGCTAGAACCACCGTCATCAACTTAGTGGTTGTGTGATTCACTACACCTGGACAACATGATCCCACACACTTGATAGATCTAGCTATAAGAGTGTTATGCCAAGGCATGACACACACTAGCTTGTGGAAAATGTGGGACCATGCCAACATTGCATTCATGGGGTCTAGACACCTCTCTAGGCTGGATAGAAACACCTTCACCAACTTATTGTTGTATGTGTCATCACACCTATCCAACATGATCCTACCTACTTGCTAGATCTAAGTATAACTAGGTGAGATCATGTTTGAGCAAGTGTTGGCTCATAGAACTACAAGTTGGTTAGTTGTTTCTAGACAACTCATATTGTTTAATTTTAGATCCCAATGAAATGTTGTTGTGGGTCTATATTTGCCACAAGCATCATGGATAGGCATAGCAATGATATAGTTACGTCTAACAACTAGTTGGGATCACACGTTGACCAATCGTTGTCTCATTCAACTAGAAGGTGATCAAGGTGTTTCTAACTAACTCATATATATATATAGGTCTATAATGTCACCCTAGACTAGGAAGTTTGAGCAGCACAAAATACTTGTCTCTGTTCGTTCTCTCACCATCACAGTCGCTCTGAATTTGCTAGTGAAGCCTTTCTCTGCAATGAGGAGCGTGTGCTGTGGCGAAGCCTGCGCTTGATGTCGATCACCAGGGCCTCTCCTTGGTGATCTGGATTCCGTTCTGTTCACCATCGACGGGGGTCCGCACTGCACCTTCACGTCGACCACCAAGGACCAAGCTGCAGCAGAGACGGAGAGCGGGCGCAAGCTCCGAGTACTGCGCACGGACCGCGTCGACAAGTTCACGTGTCGGCCACGTTTGCTATGCACAGTGCACCGACACCGGCGTCAAGCGCCACCTCATGGCGCCATAATCACCCCAGCAGCATGGGGTGATCGCGGGGCACAACCAGACGGTCGTAGCAGCGGCCAGAAGCATGGTGAAGGCGAAGGGTATGCCAAATTACTTCTGGGGCGAGACCGTGCTGACAGTGGTCTACTTGCTGAACCTCAACCGGGCATTCACGCGCAGCATCAACGGCATGACGCCATATGAGGCTTGGTATCTGTGGACCATTGGCTACGTCGCGCACGTACGTGAAGAGCGCGCGTCCTCACCTCAAGAAGCTGGACGACCGGAGCACGCCAATGTCTCCATCGGCTATGAGAGTGGCACCAATGGCTACCTTCTCTACGATCCCGTCGCCAAACATAGTCTTTTACGAGGACACGAGCTGGGACTGGAGCATGCTCGAGGACAACCCTGTGAGCACAGTGTTCACGGTGGACTTCTATGTGCATTCGACTCCACTGCGTACCGCTACACCTGAGGTGGCAGGCCAGGACTCGCCGTCTTCTCCATCGAGACCAGCTCCCACAGAGGACACGTCGCCTGCAGCGTCATCCTCGCGCATCGAGCTAGCCTCTCCGACACCCGAATCTGAATCCGCGTCGCCATCACATCTGCCTTGCAGCAAGGCACACCCGATGACCACGCGCACCATGGACGGCATCGTGCAGCCGAACACCCGCCTCGCCTCGTCTCCAAAAGGGATAGGTGCAGCAGTAGGGCATCAACGTCGTGGAGGCCTTTGCGCCTGTTGCACGGCTGGAGTCCGTGCGGGTCCTGCTGGTGCTCAACGCGCACCGCGGGTGGGCTCTGCACCATATGGACGTCAAGTCTGCTGGCCAGAGTTCGTCGTGGCTGTCCAGGAGCGCTAGGTGATGCGCCTACACAAGCCCCTCTACGCACTCCGTCAGGTACCTAGAGGCTAGAGCCTGGAACGCGAAGTTGGACGCCACGCTCGAGGCGCTCGGCTTCAGTTTAGGTTTTAGTCTATTAGAGTTTCAGTTTCGTTAGCTTAGTACTTAGCCATTTTAGTTGGTTGATTTAGTCGCATGTCTAGCTCCGGTTCTGTTGTTACAAATTGGAGCGAGTCACGCGGATAACGATCCGTCCGTGGGATGGCACGAACGCAAGGATCATGGCCATGTTTTCCCACTATAAGAAAGAATAAAAGGAGAGAAAGTTAGCTAGAAATATGGAATATGCATCATGCCATGGGTCTAGAGCCCAATGAAGTGTTTGGATATATGAGGCACAAGTGTGCATCATGCCATGGGCATACCACTTTTGTACTTACAATCAATGTCATGATTTTTCATAGTAGTTGTATAGTTTGATGTAACAACTAGGTGGGATCATGTTGACCAAGTGTTGACTCATACAACCACAAAGATGATGAAGGTGTTCATAGACAACTCCCATAGGTCAAGAACCCATGCAATGTTGGCATGAGGCTATACGTGCTACAAGTGTGCATCATCCAAAGGCATAGCACACTTGTGGCAGATCTAGACCTATCTTAGCTGTCTAGAAATACCTTAATCAACTTGTGGTTGCATGATTCATCACTATGGACAACATATTCTACCTATAGTTGATTGATCTAAATATAACACTTTTATGCCAAGACATGACGAGCCACTTTGTGGCAGATGTGGGCCCATGCCAACATTGCATTGGCTATAGACCTTTCTGGGATGGCTAGAAATACCACCATCAACTTGTGGTTGTGTGGCTCAGCAGTTGGCCAAGTCAGTTGATACATCTAAGTATGAGAGTGCTATGCCAAGCCATGACACACACTTGTGGCAGATGTGGGACCATGCCAATATTGCATGCGATCTAGACCTATCTAGGCTGTCTAGAAACACCTTCATCAACTTGTGGTTGTATGAGTCATCACTTCGATATCATTATCCTACCTAGTTGATAGATCTAAGTATAACGCTGCTATGCCAAGACATGATGAGACACTTTGTGGAAAATGTGGTTTGCATGGTCTATAGACCTCTCTTGGTTGGCTAGAAACTCCTTCATCAACTTGTGGTTGTGTGGCTCAGAACTTGGTTAACATGATCCTACCTACTTGATAGATCTAAGAATGTGAATGTTATGCCAAGACTTGACACACACTTGTGGGGGATGTGGGCTCATGCCAACATTCCATGGGATGTAGACCTATCTAAGCTTTCTAGAAACACCTTCATCAACTTGTGGTTGCATGTGTTATTGCATGGATAACATGATCTTTCCCAGTTGTTAGATCTCAGTATATAACAATGTATGCCAAGAAATGATGAGACAATTTGTGGAAAATGTGGGCCCATGCCAACATTCCATGTGTTATAGACATATCTAGGTTGGTACAAACTCCTTCATCAATGTGTGGTTGTGTGCCTCAGAACTAGGCCAACATGATCCCACCTAGTTGATACAGCTAAGTAGGAGAGTGCTATGTCAAGCCATGACAAACACATGTGACAGGTGTGGACCCTAGCTAATATTGCATGGGCTATAGACATCTCTAATTTGGCTAGAAACTCCTTCATCAACTTGAGGTTGTATGAGACATCACTTGGATAGCATGATCCTGCATAGTTGATAGATCTAAGTATAACACTGCTATGGCAAGACATGATGAGACACTTTGTGGCAAATGCGGTACCATGTCAACATTGCATGGGCTATAGATCTCTCTGGGTTGGCTAGAAACTCCTTCATCAACTTTTGGTTGTGTGAGGCACCACTTGGCCAACATGATCCTACCTAGTTGATACATCTAATTTTGATAGTGCTATGCCAAGACATGATGAGACACTTCTGGCAGATGTGGGCCCATGCAAACATTGCATGGGCTATAGACCTCTCTTGGTTGGCTAGAAACTCATAGAACCACATGTTGATGGTGTTTCTAGCCAACTCAGATATGTCTAGATACCATGCAATGTTCGCATTATTTGCATAAATCTAAAAGCTACCATACATCATTCTAAAAGTGTTATGAGTAAAGGTGGAAGGTGTGAAATGAATTCATTAAAAAATTGCACTCCGAATAAACCTGAGCATGGTGTGGAAACCTTTTAGGGCATGAAAACTGTACCTTACCCATGTTTATTACTTATTATACTATTATATAATGATGATGTTTGAGTAAGTACACCGACGCTAGCACATCATAGTGGTACGAGCGATGATAGCCTCTGTTTTTATGCTTGAGATCATGCATCTATAATATACCCCGTGTGAACCATTTTATATGCACAAATTACGGTGTAGGTCAGGTTTTGGGCCACTATTGGGCCGGCCTTCACGTTATATACTCCATGACCCCTGATTCCCTGGTTCCTTCTCTAGCGACGGCAAAGACGGTGGGTGGTTCATCATGGAGGCTGCGACGATCGACACGATGCGACGACTCGAGGTAAACAAAGGTTTCGGTCTTGACCCCCTCCTCTTCTACACAACGTAGTTGCGCAAGTACTGATAGGGTTTGCCACTACTATTGTTGGGATGGTTTTGGTGACGGAAAGGGGTGGATTTTTTTTGATTTTGCTGACTTTTGTGTTGAATTTAACTATGATCTCCTAAATTCTATCGCATTCTACTTTTATTTCATCTAATTCACGGACCCTAGGGAAATTTTGTTGGTGAGATTTCATTTCGGAGGGGAGTTCATCAAAGTTGGGCCAAATCTAGACTACGTTGAAGGAGATGATGCGCTTTCAGAGATAGAGAGGAAAAAACCTTCGCTGCTGGAAGTCAAAGGATTTGTTAAAGATCACAGAGCATCAAAGGAAATGATAAAATTATATTTTCTTATTCCAGGGAAAGATCTTGTGGATGGGTTGGTGTTGCTCTATGATGACAGTGGCTGTGTCGAGATGGCTCATTATGTTCGCCTTGGGAGAGTGGCTGATGTGTACGTTGAGTACCACGGTGAGGAAGACAGTAAGCCTAGTAGAATCATGTGTGATTTCAAGGATGAAGTGTGGGAATTGAGTGATGGAGAGGAAGAACCAGATGTTTTTGTCATAATTGTAGTTAAACCTATTGAGTATGAAACCAGATGTTGCCCACTGAGGCAGAAGAAATCATTCAATAAAAGACCAGTGCAAATAGAAAGTGATGAAGATGATGTACAATGACAGAACCAGTATTATCTCAAGTGGTGAATCGTACACAAGGTCCAGCCTTTTCATCTTTAGGTCAGGATCATCATCCCATGCCAGCAGCTTCGGGCCATGACCAGCAACCAAATCCAGCAACTCCAGGACAAGACGGTGAAGTGAAATATATTATACTATTAGATTGAGAGAGTGACATGGAATACGTTGCACATAATAATAACAAAGGGGAAGATTCAGAGGTTGTGGAGATAAGAAGGCAAGGTAGAAAGTTTAATAAATGTATGACAGACTCCAAGAGCTGAATTGGTATAGATGCAACTGCCACTACCCCTCCATCTACCCCTGCGTCACATGGAACTGCAGATTCCCCCTCAATTGCAAGGTCTCAACCAGCTATAAGAACTACAGCTCCTGCAGGTGCAAGATCTCTAGCTATTCCTGGGGGAGCATCTAGTAGCAGAGGAAGACGAGCAAGAAGAGCCAAAAGGGGAAAAATAGTGCCAGCATCTCGCGCTCCCATATACTGTTATTTCACTTGAAGTGGCAACTACTGAATGTCATTTTCTTATGTTAATGTAATGTTGCATAAAGTGTGAAAACTTTCTAAGGGACATGTTATGACCTTACCTAAATCTCTATGATTTTTGCAGAATTTATATGATTTCTGTTAAATTTATTCTGATAATATGACCAAAATATACACTATTTTTGTTGTCTTGGAGTACAAGATAGAAGAGGGAGACATCATCCTCTTCCACTTTAATCCAGATAGTGATGGTGGACTGCATCTGATCATGGTGGGGCTAAGAACAACTGAAGACCTTGCTGAAAGTACTTATTAGTAGAACCTGCTAGAACCTGTTATGTTAACTTGCTGTGCGTGTGTGCAAACTACTGACAGTGCTGGAACATAGAGAATATACCATCAGGTTCCAATTTCATCAGTTCTACCATTAGCATGTACTGTGATTCATCATGAGCCAGTGCAACCAGAAACCAGAGATGCATCTAATTGCATCTAATAACACCATGTTGTAGCCTCATATGTGATGCCCACAGGAAAACCAGTGATACGAATATGTACTACCAAGAACAGTGCATGCTTTCGTGCAACCAATTGTGATCTTGGACATAGAATGCGAATTAATCATCGGCTGGGCAGAGCACCTCCCATCATCACCTTGTAGGACTGACAAAAAACATACTTCCTCTGGTTTATATTAATGGCCTCAACTTTGCCTAGATACGATTGCATCTAGTATAAATACTTAACTAGATACATACGGATTTAGATAAAGTTGAGTCCTTTAATATGGACCAGAGGGAGTACACAATTTTAGCACATCACATTCTGCTAAGCACATATTGCCTCACATATGCCAAAATTCTCCCAGGACCAACACAAATGAACACAAAAATATTCTGTAGAGCTGGTGAGACCCGAAATTATATTGTACAGATCTAGGGTGATGGAACAGAATGATAGAGGTTTGAATTCTTCTGCGGCCATAAACAAACATAATAGATAAGTTCTTAAACTAAAACATCTTGATAACATGCAAATGATCCTTGTTCTTCAGTTCGAGGTATGGTTGGGTTCGAAAGAGTCATCTAGATGATTCCTGTAATGCACCTTGTTTGTATTTGCCTTGTCAAAGTATTTGCTACACTTCGTAACACTATTGACAAGATAAAACTTGATCATGAATCTATCAACAAAGTAATTCCTCCGTGCCATTGCTTCAGCGTTGACAGGGTCGAAAAATTTCATGTACAGGCTACCATCTTGATCAACAACATGTTTGAACCTAAAGTCTGATGGAACAACCCTGAGTGGATAGCAAATAGTACTAGTACAGAACATGTACTTCATAAAAACTCTAGTTAGGACTGCTGGAGTACCCTCAGACACATCAAGAATGTTCATGGTTGTTTCTGACAGATGAGGATTCTTCCATTTTCAATTGGGTATCCCTGGCATGAAAATCCAGTAGGGTAACTTAGTTTACGCATGCGATCATCTGACAGGTGTTCATATTCCTGTGGATATGTAAACACCGGCATGTTCAATAGCTTGTCCTCCTTCCTTGGCACAAGATTAAGCTCAACAATCTTGTAAATCTTGACAACCACGTGAGATAAACTAAATGCTTTCTCCTTTGCAGACGCACTCTCAAGAACATCATTATTAGCAGTGGAAGTGGCCCTCACAAACACTTGTGCTTCATAGGCATCGTTTAGAACAAACTCAAACTCTCTTCTGAGAAGAGTCTTTGCTATATGCAGAACAGTGAAAATTCCTTCTGTGCCCATACTGCCCAATAACTTGAAAAGGAATAAGCCATTGACTGGACCTGTCCTTTATCCTAGACGGGCCAGAACATGCCGAGTAACCTGTGGCTTCCTGTGCTGGGAGATGTACCCCGTTTCCTTCACCCCCTGGTGGATAATACATTAACAAAATCAACCCAGATGCATTGAACAAAGGAGAACAAATTCATCAATAAAAAACCACCAAGTGTACTACATATTAGTAAAAAAATATGGATGGCAATGCAGTTATATCATAATGAAAACAAGTTCAATTATCCCTATATGTTTATCAAGTTTGAATCTACACAATCATGTAATTAAAATAAAATTTAGTTCTTCTAATATTAACACATCAGATAGAATACAAACGGTTGTAAACACTTTTGAGAAGATAATGAACCCCAAAGAGGGGAGCAATCATCACAGATATAACATACTACTGTCACATCTATACTGATGATAAGGTATCTTTCATTTGCATATTCTCTTGCAAAAAAAGGCAAAACAAAGGGCCCTATCCTCTTGTAATTGCAACACCAACTTTCCGTCTAAATGAGACCCACTTAGGTGGTACATTCACATTCAATTAATATTTGATAAATTCCAGTGCCTTCTTAACAACAAATACCAATGTTTGAATAAATTAGAAATAAAAGCTGGGCAACAAATGAAAAATAAAAGCTTGGCATGTATTATTGCTCGGAAGATTATACTTAGATCAGGGCCTCATTCAGTTTATACATCTGTCAGAAAACTCACCGACTCGTGTGTGTCCGAGGAGTACCCAAGGTGCACCTTCCTCTTTTTCCCACCTTCTACTGGCTCCCCTTCCTGTTTGAATAAATAAACAACACTTCAGCTGACATGATCAAGTTTGAAAAGAGGTAATTACGGAAATAAAAAATTGGCAGGTTATAATAGAAAGATTAATGGAAAGTAAAACTTCTAAGTTCAAATACTTTCTGAAATTATGGATTAAGGCAATGGAAGGAAATGAAATCCTTTATGATGGATATATAAACACTACTCATCTCTGAATGCATTGTCAGGTTCCACTAGACCATCAAAAATTCAATTTAAATCCCTAATCTGAAAGTATTTCACAGATTTCATAGCACATGACAATACGTTCTGATGTTATGATTAAGATTCTACCAGATAATAGGTTATTCTAAAACAAAATTATGTTTTTTAATTATCTATGTATGCTTATTTAGTTTAAACCTACATAACCTTGTAATTCAAATAGAACTCAGTTTTGTAATTTTAACACATCAGACAGATTACCAAAGGTTGTAAAACACTATCAAGAACATAAAGAACCCCAAAAGAGGGGAGCAATCTTCACAGATTATATACTACTGTCTCATCTATGTATTGATGAAAAGGTGTATTTGATTTGCATATTTTCTATTGCAAAAACAAGCAAAACAAAGGGCCCTAACCTCCTACAAATGGAACACCAACTTTCCATCTAAACGAGACACACTTAGATGGTACATAACCATTCAATTAATATTTGATAAATTGAGGTGTGTTCTTCAGAACAGATTCTAGTGTTTTAATAAATGACAAATAAAAGCCAGGCAGTAAATGAAAAATAAAATCTTGACATGTATAATTGCTGGCAAGATTCTACTTAGATCATAGCCTCTTTCAGTATATACATCTGTCTAAAAACATACCGACTCGTCTCTGTCGGAGGAGTACCCAAGGTGCCTGTCACATCCCAAGATTTTCCAAATCTTGTAATGTGAAAAATAAATGAATAAAATAAAACTTTGTTGATTTTCAGGGTGAGAAGAAACTTTTGAATCCAATTTGAAACTTTCAAAACCTATTTGGATCAAATAAAATCCTAAAGGGATTTAAAAAGATAAATAAACAATAAACTTAAAAATATTTAAAATTACTATTTTGGATCTTTTAATAAAAAGATTTGGTTTTCAAATGAAAGGGTAGAAATATAAATAAGGATTATTTTATAGAGCCAAATTAAACCTTGGCCAAGCTTTTGAAATAAAACATTTTGTTTTGATAAAAATAGTAAAGGTTTATTTAAATAAAATAATAAGGATTTAATATCCAATTTTATTTAAATAAAAGGTTTTACCATTTTAATTAAACATCAAAAAACTTATTAAATTATTTTAAATAAGTTTTCCAAGTGTTTATTATTTTCAAATAAAACCTACTGAATGGTTTTGGTACTATTTTAGATTTCAAATAGAGTTTTAAAAATAAATAAATCAAACCCTATTTTGATTTAATAACTAAGGTCCATTTTATTTAATTAATAAATGGGTCCTAAAAAGATTAAAAATATTATTTTGTTTTGGACTTTGAATTGTGTTGATAAACAGAGCTAAACTCAATATAAAGTTTAGTGGAAGTTTATTTGATTTGGTTGTTTGAATTGTGATTTGAATTTCAAAACAGAAATTGAATTGGAAAAAGGAAAAATATTCAGAACAGAAAAGAAATAGAATCAAACCAACCCAACCAAGTAAGCCCACTAGGCCCAGTTAGCCCTCTCCCTCTCACCCCGCAGAAAAACGTTTCGCACTCCGTAACTCACCCACTCAGCGACTGACTGGTGGACCCCGTTCCCTTTCCTTCTCTCTCGCTGCTAGAGGACCCCATAGCCACGCGGTCATCTTCCCCACCCCACGACCCGTTCTTCCTCCCCTAGACGCCGTTTCTGGCTATGATTCCGCGGCTTAAATTCGCCGGCACCGTCATCGTCTGAGCGCATGCCGCCACCTGCCGCCGCCAGCGCCGCCACTCGATAGCTAACGTGTTGTGCACCATAGGATGTAGATCCAAGCGCCACGATAGATCCACTGATCGAAAGGGTACGAATAGCTCTGCGCCGCATGATCTGTTTAAAATCCAACGCACCAGAGAGATCGATCCAACAGAAACGGTATGGACGAATCAGAAACAGCCACGTGGCTCAGGCTTCGATTTAAAACAGATTTGAATCTATTAGATTTGTGATTTTGTAAATTGCACAACTTTTATTCTACACGTCCAAATTTTGCAAACTTTATATCAATGGAATCAGTGGAACAATACCTAGCCAACCATGCCATTTGTTTAGTAAAAAGCCTCTGGTAAAATGTTTGTTTTTGCAGAAACTTATGAATGCTTGTTTAGATTATAAAAATTGTTCAAAAATGATTTTGGGGATAAAATCTTTTGCAAATGGTGTGTTTTGAACCTACTGACCCTAGGAATCACTTTGTGATTTCAAAAATATATTTAGTGAAGTAAAAGAATGATTCTTTGATTTAAAACCAATTCTAGCCAAATAAAAATATGGTTTATTTATTAAAAATGGTTTTGTAAGAAAACCTTTGGGAAATGTTTTGTTTTAAACTCTCTGACCCCAAACACCAAGTTTTATGATTTGAAAATGTATTTTGTGAACCCTATAGATTAATACCTTAGTAAAAACATTTGTACACCACATAAAATGATACCTTGTTTTGAAAATGGTTTATGAAGTGAAACCTTTTGCAAATGACTTTGCCACTTTACAAAATGACCAATAGGTGTTTTCAAAATGTTTATGTCCCATTAGGAACCACTTTTCCAAATAAAACAATCCTTGGCATGCTTGCATGCATTATCTTGGTTCTATGATTTTATGTGATGTTTTGCTTGATTGGTAGATTGAGTTTGTGCCTTGCTTGATTGAATTGTAGTGACTTGAAGAGTGTGATTGTTGCAAGGACAAGGAGTGAACTTATACCCTCTACCAAAAAGGCAAGTGATGCTTCATACTTTTGTCCCATTACTTTCACTATGCATTAGTGATTTTTCTAAGTAAAACTTGCATGGAATTTTTGCTAAGTGTAAACCATGCTATGGGAAATCCTAGTAGATGAAACCTTAGTATAATTTCCTAAGTTAAGAATCCTACTACTATCAAGCTTAGCTTAGCTAATAGAAAACAAGGGTGGAATATACATTCATACTATGGAAAAATTTCTAAGTCTGAGGACTTGTGTTTTTGTTTAATAAAACAACTAAGTTAATGAATCACCTGGGTGGATTGGTAATTGCTTGGTGGTTTTTGGTTGAGTGGTTACACAAGGCCCATGTTTATGGTTTACCTTGTGTATCTCACTTGTGGATGGCCACCCAGGAACAAAGAGATTTGAGATGTCAAATGTTGAGAGCTTCAAGTGCAACCACTTGGCATTATGGGCTCTGCCTGGATCATATAGGTTGCTAACACTTAGCCATTTGGACAGTTGGTGGTAGTGGGATGATAGTACGGAACGCGTCCATTTGGTCTAAGGAAAGGCTTTTGAAAGATCTTGTCTTGGTGAAACCAAGTCTTGTGGGGAAAGTGCACCACCTCTGCAGAGTGTAAAATCTAAGTACTTAGCCATGTCCCTGGTAAAGGACAATTTGAGCATCAAGACATGGAAGCAATCAAGAATATCATCATCCAAATTTCTAAGTTAAAAACTTGTGGTTGAACAAGGGTTAAAGGATCTTCAATCTTTGATTGGGAGATGCCTTGGGAAAGATTATTTTTGTCAAGCAAAAACTTAGTGTTTTCAAATGATAAGGAAAATCTATTTTGAGCAAAGCAAGCCTCAACTCCACTTTGCCAAATGCATATAGGTGATAGACTCCACTATACTACCATAGTATCACTTGCCAATACAATTCAAATGTATTGACCCTTTGTGGCTGTAACTTGTGATGTTGCAGGTTTGATTGATTTAGTGAAGTGTGTTGATTAGGATTACAAAGTCTACAACCAACATGTCTGCCTGTGGCACTTTGAAGATGAAGGACCCCATGCTTATAGATATTCTGCTGCAATGTAATGTAATAGCCAAATAAGCTATGTAAGATGTAATAAAATTATGTTATTCCTGGTTATAAAGTTGTATTATGTCCTTTGTTTCTTGATATTACATCTTAACTATGGATGCTAGCTATTGTTCCAGGGACTAGCATTGTAAACACAGGGATCTCTACCTTATTAAAGGTTGGTAACCTTACAGATTGTATCAGAGTATTGTGTTGCCTGCAGGATTTGTAAACCCTAGGATTGGATAAAAACCCTTAGAAAAATAGGAGTTGTATTGTTCCAAAACTTATTTACAAACACTCTTGTAAACTCTTTCCTCAACCATTTTGGTTTTGATTCCACATCTCTTCTATTTCAAACTTGATGGACAAAACCTACCCCATGGCCAAAGACTTCACCATGTGCAAAGGACTTCATCAACTCTAATGACTTCAACATCTTCAACTCTAATGACTTCAACATCTTCAACATTTTCACCAAGGAACTCAACCTTGGATATCAGTAAGGACAAATGAGACAAGAAATCTTGCTCAAGATTTGAAGACTAAGGAAACACAACTTAGAAGGAGCCATCATCACCTTTGAAGTTTTGTGACCAAGAGTTTTCCCAAGGAAACCATGATCTCATGCAAGGTGAAACAACCAAAAAGGAGGAAGGAAAGATCTCAAGTGAACCATATAGATGGACCACCATATTTAGTTTAAGTCAAGCCCACCAACTTATGTGGTATAACAAAAATATTTTGTTGCCTAAAAATGTGCTTGAACTTTGTTGTTTGAGTGAAATGTTTGTTTGTGATTGCTTGCAAATTGCATGTGTGAATTGTGATGTGTGTGATTAGAAACCTTACTTAGAAATATTTTGCCTATTCTAATCCCAATCCAACCCAAACAGATGACTACTCCAAGAGACTCCAACATCAAGGATGGTGACAACAACAACAACCAAGAGGACAACATGAGAGAACTTATAGCAAACCAAAACAAGTTGAGCCAAATGACAACTCAGCTTTTAGCCAACAACAATGGACTAGACCCAGCCATACAAAGGATTTTGAAACTTCGATCCCAATTGTTGCAAGGATTGGTTACTCAAATGATCAACATGGGAGAAAACTTTTCCCAGAGAGCTAATGACAACAAGGATGACAAAGATGTTATTTTAGAAGAACCCAAGCTTGTAATATTTGTGGAGACAAGGATCATACATCCAAGGAGCATGAAGATCAATGCCCTAATTGTGAAGAAGAAGGTCATATCTCTAGTAACTGCCCCAAGAAGAGAGAAAGATTTCCCACCTTTGAGGTGAGATATGAAGAGCATGAACTAGAAGAACTCCTAGCTTTGGAGAGACCCAAGAAGAAGAAGTGCCCCAACCCTAACAAGAAGGATATTACTCAAGTGCAATGTTACAATTGCAAAGAGATGGGACACTATGCCAGTGAATGCCCAGAAAAGAAGAAGAGCCAAGAAGACAAACAAAAGCTAGTGAAACCCAAGATAAGGAAGGATATTAGCCAAGTGATGTGCAACCACTGCAAAGAGCTAGGACATTATGCATCATATTGTCCAGAGAAGCCACCTCAAGACCTCAGCCTTATCACATGTTTCAAATACAAGGAACTAGGCCACTATGCAAACTTCTGTCCAGGAAAGTTACATCAAGATCCCAAGAAGGCCAATATGTAATTTAGTTGGAAAAATTTTAAGGGTGGTAGTACCCTAGTTGTTTTGAACCAACTTGTAACCCCTAGCCTCCCCTAATCTCGGGACGAGATTTATTTTAAGGGTGGTAGCCTGTCACATCCCAAGATTTTCCAAATCTTGTAATGTATAAAATAAATGAATAAAATAAAACTTTGTTGATTTTCAGGGTGAGAAGAAACTTTTGAATCCAATTTGAAACTTTCAAAACCTATTTGGATCAAATAAAATCCTAAAGGGATTTAAAAAGATAAATAAACAATAAACTTAAAAATATTTAAAATTACTATTTTGGATCTTTTAATAAAAAGATTTGGTTTTCAAATGAAAGGGTAGAAATATAAATAAGGATTATTTTATAGAGCCAAATTAAACCTTGGCCAAGCTTTTGAAATAAAACATTTTGTTTTGATAAAAATAGTAAAGGTTTATTTAAATAAAATAATAAGGATTTAATATCCAATTTTATTTAAATAAAAGGTTTTACCATTTTAATTAAACATCAAAAAACTTATTAAATTATTTTAAATAAGTTTTCCAAGTGTTTATTATTTTCAAATAAAACCTACTGAATGGTTTTGGTACTATTTTAGATTTCAAATAGAGTTTTAAAAATAAATAAATCAAACCCTATTTTGATTTAATAAGTAAGGTCCATTTTATTTAATTAATAAATGGGTCCTAAAAAGATTAAAAATATTATTTTGTTTTGGACTTTGAATTGTGTTGATAAACAGAGCTAAACTCAATATAAAGTTTAGTGGAAGTTTATTTGATTTGGTTGTTTGAATTGTGATTTGAATTTCAAAACAGAAATTGAATTGGAAAAAGGAAAAATATTCAGAACAGAAAAGAAATAGAATCAAACCAACCCAACCAAGTAAGCCCACTAGGCCCAGTTAGCCCTCTCCCTCTCACCCCGCAGAAAAACGTTTCGCACTCCGCAACTCACCCACTCAGCGACTGACTGGTGGACCCCGTTCCCTTTCCTTCTCTCTCGCTGCTAGAGGACCCCATAGCCACGCGGTCATCTTCCCCACCCCACGACCCGTTCTTCCTCCCCTCGACGCCGTTTCTGGCTATGATTCCGCGGATTAAATTCGCCTTAACGCCTTAGACATTACTCGCTGTGATGATGCATAGTTAAACGCCCACGCCCCCTCTCCATTTTCCCCCAGTCGACCCACCTTAGCACGCCCCCAGGCCGCCCTAATTCCTCTCCGAACACTGCTGACTCCGACGAGATCCGGCATCGATTCTGGCCGGACCCTGCCACCCCTTACCTTCCCGAGCATACGGGCAAGTTCCCCAGACCCAGGCGCACCTCCCCGTAGCGCCAGCTCGCTCGCGCGCGCCTCTGATCCTCGACAGCGACGACTCCAAGCGCCGCCACCGTCTGTTTGCTACTCCGGCGAGACCTCCAGGTAGAATATGACCACCCCATTTCCTCTCGTTGATTCTCGCTTGTCAGTGACTCCCGTACGAAACTAACCGCAACCTCTGTTCCCTCTCCCGTGCTCTGTAGCAACATCCCCAGCGACGCCTGAGCACACCCGTCGCCAGGAGCAACTCCGACGAGACATTACCGACCTATCCGTGCGCCCCCTGCCCTGCGACAACCACGTTGAGCATCAGCAAGCTTCGGCGATTATGGTGAGCTACCCCTCTGTTCCTCTAGCTTCCTGTATCGTCGGCACAGTCATCGTCTGAGCGCACGCCGCCACCTGCCGCCGCCAGCGCCGCCACTCGATGGCTAACGTGTTGTGCATCGTAGGATGTAGATCCAAGCGCCACGATAGATCCACTCATCGAAAGGGTACGAATAGATCTGCGCCGCATGATCTGTTTAAAATCCAACGCACCAGAGAGATCGATCCAACCGAAACGGTATGGACGAATCAGAAACAGCCACGTGGCTCAGGCTTCTATTTAAAACAGATTTGAATCTATTAGATTTGTGATTTTGTAAATTGCCCAACTTTTATTCTACACGTCCAAATTTTGCAAACTTTATATCAATGGAATCAATGGAACAAGCCCTAGCCAACCATGCCATTTGTTTAGTAAAAAGCCTCTGGTAAAATTTTTGTTTTTGCAGAAACTTATGAATGCTTGTTTAGATTATAAAAATTGTTCAAAAATGATTTTGGCGATAAAATCTTTTGCAAATGGTGTGTTTTGAACCTACTGACCCTAGGAATCACTCTGTGATTTCAAAAATATATTTGGTGAAGGAAAAGAATGATTCTTTGATTTAAAACCAATTCTAGCCAAATAAAAATATGGTTTATTTATTAAAAATGGTTTTGTAAGAAAACCTTTGGGAAATGTTTTGTTTTAAACTCTCTGACCCCAAACACCAAGTTTTATGATTTGAAAATGTATTTTGTGAACCCTATAGATTAATGCCTTAGTAAAAACATTTCTACACCACATAAAATGATACCTTGTTTTGCAAAAGGGTTTATGAAGTGAAACCTTTTGCAAATGACTTTGCCACTTTACAAAATGACCAATAGGTGTTTTCAAAATGTTTATGTCCCATTAGGAACCCCTTTTCCAAATAAAACAATCTTTGGCTTGCTTGCATGCATAATCTTGGTTCTATGATTTTATGTGATGTTTTGCTTGATTGGTAGATTGAGTTTGTGCCTTGCTTGATTGAATTGTAGTGACTTGAAGAGTGTGATTGTTGCAAGGACAAGGAGTGAACTTATACCCTCTACCAAAAAGGCAAGTGATGCTTCATACTTTTGTCCCATTACTTTCACTATGCATTAGTGATTTTTCTAAGTAAAACTTGCATGGAATTTTTGCTAAGTATAAACCATGCTATGGGAAATCCTAGTAGATTAAACCTTAGTATAATTTCCTAAGTTAAGATTCCTACTACTATCAAGCTTAGCTTAGCTAATAGAAAACAAGGGTGGGATATACATTCATACTATGGAAAAATTTCTAAGTTTGAGGACTTATGTTTTTGTTTAATAAAACAACTAAGTTAATGAATCACCTGGGTGGAATGGTAATTGCTTGGTGGTTTTTGGTTGAGTGGTTACACAAGGCCCATGTTTATGGTTTACCTTGTGTATCTCACTTGTGGATGGCCACCCAGAAACAAAGAGATTTGAGATGTCAAATGTTGAGAAGCTTCAAGTGCAACCACTTGGCATTATGGGCTCTGCCTGGATCATATAGGTTGCTAGAACTTAGCCATTTGGACAGTTGGTGGTAGTGGGATGATAGGACGGAACGCGTCCATTTGGTCTAAGGAAAGTCTTCTCAAAGATCTTGTCTTGGTGAAACCAAGTCTTGTGGGGAAAGTGCACCACCTCTGCAGAGTGTAAAATCTAAGTACTTAGCCATGTCCCTTGTAAAGGACAATTTGAGCATCAAGACATGGAAGCAATCAAGAATCTCATCATCCAAATTTCTAAGTTAAAAACTTGTGGTTTAACAAGGGTTAAAGGATCTTCAATCTTTGATTGGGAGATGCCTTGGGAAAGATTATTTTTGTCAAGCAAAAACTTAGTGTTTTCAAATGATAAGGAAAATCTATTTTGAGCAAAGCAAGCCTCAACTCCACTTTGCCAAATGAATATAGGTGATAGACTCCACTATACTACCATAGTATCACTTGCCAATACAATTCAAATGTATTGACCCTTTGTGGCTGTAACTTGTGATGTTGCAGGTTTGATTGATTTAGTGAAGTGTTTTGATTAGGATTACAAAGTCTACAACCAACATGTCTGCCTGTGGCACTTTGAAGATGAAGGACCCCATGCTTATAGATATTCTGCTTCAATGTAATGTAATAGCCAAATAAGCTATGTAAGATGTAATAAAATTATGTTATTCCTGGTTATAAAGTTGTATTATGACCTTTGTTTCTTGATATTACATCTTAACTGTGGATGCTAGCTATTGATCCAGGGACTAGCATTGTAAACACATGGATCTCTACCTTATTAAAGGTTGGGAACCTTACAGTGCACCTTCCTATTGTACCCACCTTCTGCTAGCTCCCCTTCCTATTTGAATAAATAAACAACTCTTTAGCTCACAAGAGCAAGAGTATAATAAGTTTGAAAAGAGGTACTCCCTCCATCCAGAAATAACTGATTATGGATTAAGGCAATGGAAGGAAATGAAATCATCTATGATGAAAATGAGCTATCAATTTATAACTGTCATGTATATCTAAGCACTACTCATCTCTGTATGCTTATTAATTTTCGACCTACACAATATTGTAATTCAAATAAAACTAAGTTTTGTAATGTTAACACATCAGACAGATTATAAAAGGTTGTAAAACACTTTCAAGAACATAAAGAACCGCAAAAGAGGGGAGCAAAGTTCACATATTATTACTGTCACATCTATGTACTGATGACAAGGTGTCTTTTATTTGCATATTGTCTATTGCAAAAACAAGCAAAACATAGGGCCTATCCTCTTGCAAATGGAACACCATCTTTCCATCTAAATGAGACACACCTAGTTGATAACCATGCAATTAATTTGATAAAATCTAGTGCCTTCTTCACAAAATATGTCAGTGTTTGAATAAATGACTATGTAAAGCTGGGCAATAAATGAAAAATAAAATCTTGGCATCTATAATTGCTGGCAAGATTATACTTAGATCAAGTCCTCTTTCAGTCTATACATCTATCATAAAACTCACCGACTCGTCTCTGCCGGATGAGTACCCAAGGTGAACCTTCCTCTTATGCGCATCTTCTGTTGGCGCCCTTCCCGTTTGAATAAATAAACAACACTTCAGCTCACATGATCAAATTTGAAAAGAGGTAATTATGGAAAGAAAAATAATTGGCAGGTTATAATATAAATAATAATGGGAAAAAAACTTCTAAGTTCAAATACTATCTGAAATTATGCATTTAGGAAATGGAAGGAAATGAAATCCTCATATCACAATGCATTGTCAGGTTCCACTAGACCAGAAACAATTCAATTTAAAGCCCTGATCTGAAAGCACATGATAATAGGTACTGATGTTATCATTAGGATTCTACCGGATAATATGGTATTGTAAAACAAAATTAAGTTTTCTAATTGTCTCCGTATGATTATCAAGTTTAAACCTACACAACCTTATAATTCAAATAAAACGCAGTATTGTAATTTTAACACGTCATACATATTAGAAAAGGTTGTAAAACACTTTCAAGAACATAAAGAACCCCAAAAGAGGGGAGAAATCTTCATAGATTACATACTACTGTCACGTCTATGTACTGATTACAAGGTGTCTTAGATTTGCATATGTCTATTGCAAAAACAAGCAAAAAAGGGCCCTATCCTTCTACAAATGAAACACCAACTTTCCATCTAAATGAGACACACTTAGATGGTACATAACCATTCAATTAGTATTCATGCATAGTTTAAGGTTCACAAAAACTTAAAAAGAACTCAATATGGTCCACTTGGCAAATGATAAAGAGAGAAAAAGACATATGACAACATATAAGATGCAACTACCAACCTATTCCATGATGACAAAGTTCAAACTCAATACTATAAATAATGGAAGCAATTTGATAAATTCCAGTGCATAGTTCACAACAGTTACGAGTGTTTCAATAAATGACAAATAAAAGCTTGGAATGTATAATTGTTGGCAAGAATCATTATATAGTTGATCAGCCACAAGATTATAAAAAATAAGTCTATTTGTTTGTGGTCAGGGTCTCTTACAGTCTATTTGTTGGTGGACACAAGTAATAATTATATAGTAGATCAGAAACTAGAATATAAACAATGCATGAAAAAAACTACACCCTGAAGCACATGCTCCCTCGGCAAATAGTACAAGACTGAAAATAATAATTCCATACATATAAAAGTTGTCAAAGAACACACATACTTAATTTCAAACACACAAATTTGCAGCAACATTTCATGCAAAATCAAATGTTTAAGCTCTAGGTAAAAGGAACAAATCTAAAGATCCTAACATATATAATATTGTGTGGTGCACTTAGAATGTGTAAACATGGTGCATTTATATACATCTTTAGTAATGTCCAGAGATGAATAATTTATTAACACATGTACACTTTTTCTGAATGATTAGATATCATAAATTATATTTTTATACCGCACATAAATATTATAACTTGTCAGTTGCCGAAGATGTATATTGTCATTATGAACTAATGAATTCCATCATTCAATCTAGAGAAATTTATCATACACATAATTCTTCAAACTATAAACATTCAATATCTATGATCCTCTCTGCAAAGTACTATCAACAATGCACATAGTGTGTCCATCTACTCTTCAATGCTCCCAAAAGGTGCTGACCACTGAATGAAGTACTACACCAACCTCGTACTAACATTGAAATCCGATGAATCAACCCTAAAAATCAAACCCAAGTTATCAGTACAAAAAAATGATAAATGGAGGTTAAAGAAAACACATAGATGCACCACCGCAAGCTGTTAGGAATTCATCACCAAATTATCGTCGGAGTTGTGCTTCGCGCCTAGATCCAGCACGTCCGCCTCAACGACCTCCACATTCTCCTTCTCGTCTGGCCAACTTGGCCACACCACCAAACGCACTTCTGTGGGAATTGCCAACCTCCTTCACCGCATCTATGTCGGTGACGGCGCGCTTGTTGTCCACAGTAGCAGTGGTCGTGTCGGCTGCGCTGCTCCCCGCCTTCATTGCTGGCGGAGTCGACGAATGTGCGGGGAGAGGGAGAAGAATCGAGTGGGATGGGCTGGAGTCGATGGAGTGAGACGAGGGTTTTCTTCTTCCTGATTTTGGGGTAAGTGGGTGGGGAAAAGGATACGAATCAACCGACGAACCCTTTTATACGTGGTGCCGTTTTGGTTTTGCCCAGTCACTCCTCCACCACAACGTACGCCGTAAATGTCGCGTACGCGTACGGTGCGTGAAACAGCATGACCAATGCAGCAGGGTTACTAGGTAGGCCCATTATCTAGTGCCCGCTTCCAATTTCTATCACACAATTTTTCATATATGAGATTGAACATACTTCAAATATAAATTACCTTAAATCTTCAGCAAAAGTATATTAGTTTACTACAATAAGTTGACCATATCGTTTGCTTTTATTCAAATTCAAACAATAGGAATGTCATATGGAATATGCATCACGGGTTTTTAAAACTTCCAATTATCGATTCATCTTACATTTTAAATTAATGAAATTAAAATTGAGCACTGAAAACACATGAACAACTATGCAGAGGCATACCCATATATATAAGTGTAGCGTCAAGTGTGCATCATACTATGGCATAGCAAGTTTTTACTCATACTACAACAAGTTGATGATGGTGTTTCTAGTCAACTCACATGGGTCTAGAGCCCAATGCAATGTTGGGATATATGAGCCTATATGAGGCACAAGTGTGCATCATGCCATGGGCATACCACTTTTATACTTAGAATCAATGTCATGATTTGACATAGTAGTTTTATAGTTTGATGTAACAACTATGTGGGATCATGTTGACCAAGTGTTGACTCATACAACCACAAAGATGATGAAGGTGTTCATAGATAACTCCCATAGGTCAAGAACCCATACAATGTTAGCATGAGGCTATACGTGCTACAAGTGTGCATCATCCAAAGGCATAGCACACTTGTGGCAGATCTAGACCTATCTCAGCTGTCTAGAAATACCTTCATCAACTTATGATTGTATGAGTCATCACTTTGGACAACATGATCGGCGACGGATCTGGGCCCCGGGCAGCCCGGGCTACAGCCACGGGCAGCCCGGGTCTTGGCCCATGTGGTACATGCAATATCCTTCTAAATTTGACCAAAATTTTAATCCCAAGCAGCCCAGCCCGTCTCCTTGAGCCAGAATTACCGGATGCTACTCTCACAATGAAGGAAGGAACGATCCAACAGGGCACCATGCGCGTGGACTTCCCTAAAAAAAGAACAACTAGACTACCTGTTCGTATTCGTTTGCTAAAAAAACATTTTCATGTTTCGACGCAACCTCTAGTCCTCGATCAAATCGTTCCCAGCGGCTGATGCCGCCCTGTCCCCTTGATGGCACTGCCGCTGCCGCGACAGTCGATGGATTCCCGCTCATCTGAATCTTGCGAAGGCAGCGCCACCGCTCCTTTTCAGATCTTGACTTGCAAAACCACACCGAAGCGTTGTTGCTGCCGCTGCCCATGCATCGCCGCACCTGCAACCAGGCACTGGTGCTTTGGTCGGCTCATCGCCTCCAACAGGCCAGTTTCTTGTCCACTATATCTCTGCACATACTAATTTTTATGGTTCTAATGCAAAGTCTAAATTCTAATGAAGTAAAGACTAAAGAGTCAATTTAATTTATTGAACTGCTACAACTACGTCATGCTATATTATTGTTTTGCAAGCATGGACGATAATAAGATTTTAGAGTGTTTTTAAAAGAATCAGATCACACGAGGGAAAATCTTTTTTTTAGATTACACGAGGGACAAGCTAGTTCTACCCCTACATAGGCTAAACTCACCTTTTAGGTTCCGATTCTTCTCCTATGATTAACGAAGAATTGATAGGCAAGGATAGAAAATATTTTTTATTTAGGTACTAAAAATGTTTCATGATTATTTATGTCTTTTTGTTCTTTCTTATTGTGGTTTGGTTAAAAATTGAGCACAAGTTTATGTCAAAACGCAAATGATGCATCTGTATTGCACTTTTTGGCTGATATTGTTATTAGGAGAAGGTGATTTTTTATAGTTTTTGTGCACGGGAAATTAGCCCTGGTCATAGGAAAATCCTGGGTCCACCACTGAACATGATCCTACCTAGTTGATAGATATAAATATAACACTCTATGCCAAGACATGATGAGCCACTTTGTGGCAGATGTGGGCCCATGCCAACATTGCATTGGCTATAGACCTCTTTGGGTTGGCTAGAAACACCAGCATCAACTTGTGGTTGTGTGACTCAGCAGTTGGCCAACATGATCCCACCCAGTTGGTACATCTAAGTATGAGAGTGCTATGCCAAGCCATGACACACACTTATGGCAGGTGTGGGCCCATGCCAACATTGCATGGGATCTAGACCTATCTAGGCTGTCTAGAAACACCTTCATCAACTTGTGGTTGTATGATTCATCACTTGGATATCATGATCCTACCTATTTGATAGATCTAAGTACAACACTGTTATGCCAAGACATGATGAGACACTTTGTGGAAAATATGGGCACATACAAACATTGCATGGCTATAGACCCATCTGGGTTGGCTAGAAACTCCATCAACTTGTGGTTGTGTTGCTCACAACTTTGGCAACATGATCCCACCCAGTTGATACATCTAAGTATGAGAGTGCTATGCCAAGCCCTGACACACACTTGTGGCATATGTGTGCCCATGCCAACATTCCATGGGATCTAGACCTATGTGAGCTATCTAGAAACACCTTCCTGAACTTGTGGTTGTATGAGTCATCACTTGGATAGCATGATACTTCCCAGTTGATATATCTTAGAAATGATGAGACACTTTGTGGCAAATCTGGACCCATGCAAAAGTTGCATGGGATATAGACCTCTGTTGGTTGGCTCCTTCATCAACTTGTGGCTGTGTGTCTCAATACTTGGCCAACATGATTCCACCAAATTGATACATCTAAGTATCTGAATGCTATTCCAAGCCATGGCACACACTTGTGGCAAATATGGTCCCATGCCAACATTACATGGGATATAGACCTATCTGAGCTGTCTCGAAACACCTTCATCAACTTATGGTTGTTTGAGTAATCACTTGGACAACATGATCCTACCTAGTTGATATATCTAAGTAAAAGACTGTTATGCCAAGACATGATGAGAGACTAGTGACAACACCCGTCTTATGTTTGCCAGATTTGGAGAAAGATTTCCAAGTGTATTGTGATGCATCTCATCATGGATTAGGTGCAGTACTTATGCAAGAAGGGAAAGTTGTGGCTTATGCCTCGAGACAACTCAAAACTCATGAGGTAAACTACCCCACTCATGATTTAGAATTAGCCTCTATTGTCCATGCACTCAAAACATGGAGACATTATCTTTTGGGAAAACGATGTGAAGTGTTCACAGATCACAAGAGTTTGAAGTATATCTTCACCCAGAAAGAAATTAACATGAGACAAAGAATATGGCTAGAACTCATCAAGGACTATGACTTGAGTTTGCCGTACCATCCCGGTAAAGCTAATGTTGTACGGGATGCCCTAAGCCGTAAGGTTTTTGTGAATGGCCTTACTAAGGGAGAATTGCCAGATGATCTGTGTGCCCAATTTAGAGATCTCAGATTGGATATTATGCCTGAAGGACATCTCATGTATTTGGACGTTCAACCCACTTTGTTGGACAAGATCAAAGAAGCCCAAAAGACAGATAAGGAAATTGAAGAGATTAAGGAAAAGATTGGCAAGGGAAAAGCCAAAGGATTCCATGAAGATGAACATGGTACTTTATGGCATGGAAAACGTATCTGTGTTCCACAAGATCCGGAGCTTCCGAAACTGATTTTACAAGAAGCCCACAACTCACCATATTCGATTCATCCGGGTAACACCAAAATGTACATGGATATGAAAGAAAGATTTTGGTGGAATAATCTCAAGAAGGACATCGCCGTACATATTGCTTTGTGTGATGTATGTAGCAGAGTGAAAGCGGAACATCAGAACCCAGCAGGATTGTTACAACCACTACCTATTCCTGATTGGAAATGGGACAAGATTGGTATGGATTTCATCACCGGATTGCCAAGGACCCAGTCAGGATATGATTCTATTTTGGTAGTAGTGGATCGCTTGACTAAAGTGGCTCATTTTATACCCGTGAAGACAACTTATACAAGTGCTAAGTTAGCCAAGATCTATATGAGTAGAATTGTATGTCTACATGGAGTACCCAAGAGTATTGTGTCTAATAGGGGAACTCAATTCACTTCTCATTTTTGGAGGCAACTACATGAGTTATTGGGAACGAGGTTGGAATTCAGCACTGCATTTCATCCTCAAACTGATGGACAAACGTAAAGGACCAACCATATACTTGAAGATATGCTGAGGGCATGTGCTCTAGATTATTGAGCCAGTTGGGATGAAAGTCTGCCTTACGCAGAATTTTCTTACAATAACAGCTATCAAGCCAGTATTGAGATGGCACCATTTGAGTTTCTCTATGGGAGAAAGTGTACCACCCCATTACTATGGAATGGTGTGGGAGAAAGAAGTCTATTTGGACCAGAACTAATCAAAGAGGCTGAAGAGAAAGTCAAGCTGGTTAAGGATAGGTTGAAGATTGCACACTCCCGACAAAAGAGCTACGCAGATCCTAAGCGTAGAGAAGTCACCTATAAAGTGGGTGATAGAGCTTATCTTAGAGTGTCACCACTTCGTGGAGTGAAGAGGTTTGGTGTCAAAGGTAAATTGGCCCCAAGATATTGGACCATTCAAAATTCTAAGTCGTAAAGGAGAAGTAGCTTATGAGATTGAATTGCCAGAGTCACTGTCTGCTGTTCACAATGTATTTCATGTGAGTCAGCTTAAGAAATGCTATCCAGAGATGGAAGAGACTTCTTTGAAGGATATTATACCTTTGGAGGAGGTCCAATTGGAAAGTGATCTCAATTATGAGGAGAAGCCTATCAAGATTCTTGAGACTGCAGAAAGAGTTACTCGGGCTAAGACTATCAAATTCTGCAAAGTTCAATGGAATCATCATTCCAAAGAAGAAGCAACATGGGAAAGAGAAGATGATCTTCGGAAAGACCACCCTCACCTATTTGCTAGCCAACCCGAATCTCGAGGGAGAGATTCACCCTAAGGGGGTTAGATTTGTAACATCCCTAAAATCATGTTTTCAAAGATTTCGTATCATGCATGCATGCATATCATTTAGGGATCAAATTCAAACTCTTTTGAAAGAAACAGAACTTGATAGCTATGATTTTATGTGATCAAACACTAATCAAATGCCAATCTTAAATGAGAGTATAATTGTTTTGAAACCAAGACTTGTTGCTCTTAGATTGTTTTGCTTGAATGCTAGTACTTAAACCAAAATTTACAAAACAAATATGTATTTAAAACCATTTTCAAAAACTTATTCAAATCAAGTGCTATGTCACTATTTATTTTTGTTTAATCAAAAGGGCCAAGCTAGTATAGAGAGATCGCATGTTTTTATGCCTAGAAATGTGAATATTACACTCTACAAAAATCCAGAAAATATTTGAATTCAATTGGCTTTTGAAATCATTTGAAAAAGGTTCCTGGAAATTCAAACAGAAAAAGAAAAAAGAATAAGGAAATAAGAAAAGGCCGGCGCCAGACTTTTGGCCCATCAGCAAACACAGCATTGTCGTCAATCCCGCGCCGGAGGAACTGCTCCTCTCTGCCGTTTCTTCCCGAATCAAATCCGATTGATGGCGCTTGATTCCCGGCGTAATTTCCCCGCTCATCCTTGCTACTTAAACCCCCTCTCCATTTCCCCCCAAACCCCAAGCATAGAGCGCCCCCAGGCTGCGAGAATTTCTCGCCGCGCTCGTTGCTCCGACAAACCGCAGCATCGATTCTGGCCAACCCCGACCACCCCTCAGCTCCTGGTTCACACGAGCATGCTCCACTTTATCTTGCGCACCTCCCAGTACCACTAGATCGCCCGCGCGTGCCCTAGAGCATCGGCAACACAATCGATTGAGCGCCACCGTCTTCGGCTTCAACTCCGACGACCTCTAGTGGTAATTTTCGACCGCCCCTTTCCCTCTCGTTGACACCCGTGTGACTAGCATCGTCTTGCGCATCTGACCCACCGCTTCTTTTGCCTTGGCATGATCTGCACCCTCGCCAACGTCGACGAACAGAAGCATCCGTCGCCAGGGACTTCTCCGACGAGCAATCCACAACGACCCCGAGCGCCCCTTCGCCAACCGAGCACACGTCAAGCATCTCCTCGTCACGGCGATTCTGGTGAGCATCCTCACACCTCCCCGCGTGACCTAGTTCGCCGGCAAGCTCAGTCAGAGCGCGCCGCCGCCTGTCCCCGCCGCTAGCGCCACCAGTTTAGGGTTAGTTGCTTAGGGCCGTTCGATTTATATCCAGTGGACGCGATAGATCCATCACCGAAGAGGTACGATTAGATCTGAGCCGCAGATGTTAAGTAAGATCTGACGGTGCGCGAGCACGATCCAGCCCGAACCGGTACCAGGCAACCAGAAAGCGCCGCGTGGCACGAGTTTTGTTTTAAAAGTTTGAATTAGATCTATTAGATGTTTAAACTTGTTTAATTCATAACTTTTGAATCCCACGTCCAAATTTGACAAATTTTATATTAATGGAATCAGGAGAGAAAGTCCTTTCCATCTATGCAATGTGTATAAGGTTTTGCCTCTGTTAAAATGGTTGTTTTTGCAGAAACATGTGTAGGCCTATTTTGTGTATAATAATTATTTGGAAAATGTTTTGCTATGCAAATAAAGTTTATTTGACTTATTTTGTACTTGTTTATGTTTTAGTACTGTGCACTTGTCTTGTTTGGTGTAGAAAAATCATCACATGGCATTATGCATGCATCCATATATTTTTGCTTGTATTTATTTTGTATGTGATTTTGGTGCTATCATTTTATGTGTAGATCTTGGTGCAAATAGTGATTGTGATTGTGAGGATTGTAGCTACTCTCCAAACTACCAAGGCAAGTGGTGCTTCATGATTCTAATCCTATGTTTTTCAAATATGCATTAGAAATATTTTGCTAGTCTTGCATGGATATTTTTGATCTATATGCTATGCTTGGGAAATCCTAGTAGTTGTAGAATTGCTAGAAATATTTCTAAGTCTTATCAATGCCATGCTTAGCCTAGCTAGTAGCAACCAAGGGTGGTTATATTCATGCTATGAATAAGTATTTCTAAGTCTTTGTACTATGTTTTTGCTTAATAAAACAACTAAGTGAATGAAACACCTGGGTGGAATGGAAAGAATGGGTTATGTTGAGTGGATACACAAGGCCCATTTCTATGGTTTACCTTGTGTATCTCACTTGTGGAAAGCCACCCAGGAACAAAGGGATTTGAGAGGCCAAATGTTAAGAAGCTTCTAGTGCAGCCACTTGGCAATATGGGCTCTGCCTGGATCACATAGGTTGCAATAACTTAGCCATTTGGATAGTTCGTGGTAGTGGGATGATAGGTTGGAACGCGTCCATTTGGTCTAAGGGATGGCTTCTGAAAGGTCCTGTCTTTGTGAAAATCAAGTCTTGTGGGGAAAGTGCACAACCTCTGCAGATGGAAGAATCTAAGTACTTAGCCATGTCCCTGGTATTGGACAACTTGAGCATCAAGACATGGAAGCTATCAAGAATCTCCTCATCCCAATTTCTAAGTAAAAACTTGTGGTTGAACAAGGGTGAAGGACCCCAATGTCTATTGGTGGTTCCTTGGGAAAGATTTTTACAAAGAAAAACTTAGTGTTTTCAACTAATAGGTAAACCTCGTTTGAGCAAAGCAAGCCTAAGCTACACTTAGCCTAAATGCATATAGTATCTAGTCCACCAATATTCTACAAAGGTATCACTTGCCAATACTATTACAATGTATTGACCCACTGTGGCTGTAACTTGTGATGTTGCAGGTTATTCTGATGGTGATTAGGGGTTATGAGTCTACACTCAACATGCTTGCCTGTGGCACATGTAGATGAAGACTTATTTATCTTATTACATATTTAAACTCTAGTACTAGGCCTGTGGCCATGGAGTTTGTAAAAGACTATGTTTGTCTCTGGAATGACTTGTAATAATGACCTTTGTTTCTGTGTACTTCATCTTAAATTGTGGATGCTAGCATTGATCCAGGGACTAGCATTGCAATCATAGGGATCCTTTTTTCCTTTATAAAGGAGGGATCTTACAGATGGTATCAGAGCACTGTGTTGCCTGTAGGATTATGACCCTAGGATTGGAAACCACTAAGGGAAAAAAATTCAACAACTTCCACACTTGTATTTCTTCTCGTAAACTTTTCTAATCTTCTTTCTCATCTCTATTTGTAGATGAACTCCATCAACGAAGCCGTGAAGAAGGGACCACTCATGACTATGACTTTGGAATGTGAGACAGAATTCCCCAAGGCTCTCAAGGACCTCATGATTGCCATGGGAATACATGGTGCAGCTGTGTACAAAGGTTTTCCTGTGATGGATGAAGGAGTTGAGTACTGGTGGGTGCAACTTCACTTGTATAAAAACAAGGAAGACAACCACAAGGAATCAGGATTCTGCATGGTCACCAACTCAGTGATGCACACCACATTCTTTGATTCAGCAAGGGATGCAGCTTGGAAGGCCATCAAAGAGCTTGGTGATAGAATCAGGTGTAGAATGCTTAACACCCAGAATGACCTTAGGGAAGAAAAGAAGCATACCCAAGAGTTAGAGGCTACCAACCAAAGTTTAAGGAAGGACATCATCAACTTAGCAATGGAGTCATGTGATTTAGACAAACAGATTGCCTCTAGGGATGCCCTGTTAGCCAACTTGGCAAATGAGATGGGATTGTAACGTACTCCCTTAGTTGGACCACCACACTTATCATTTTATTTCCCAAATGTTGTTTAAAATAAGTTGAACCTTGGTTGTTTGTAATGAATCCATGTATGCCATGAATTGTGTGTTTTGGTTTCCAAAGTTATGCATGTGATGCCTTGTCTTGTGATTTGTCTTAAATTGTGTTGATTCTAACTTTTTCTATCTTATTAAATAGATGCCTAATGTTACTATCAACACGGCTGAAGAGTTCAAGGCAACTCGTTTTGGCACCCGTATTATTGAGCTCACTAGTCTGCTCAATCTCCCTCTTCCTACTATCATGATGCTTCCCCTCACCAAGTTTGAGAGGAAAGACCTTTGGGGCTTCAAGGTTAATCAGCCAGGATGCCAGACTGAGCCAGCCACGGAGGCCATCATCTTCGAGCTCATGCATGATGACAAGGAGAGAGGCCTAGAGGTAGTCATGCAGGATTTGATTGGACGTTTATTAGGGAGACACTCTCGAGAGGTTAGAGGTACTCACTTCCACACCTTCGGTAGACATGATGATGATGGTGAGGCCATTGACTTTGAGGATACTTCGAGAGAGACGGCATAGCCGATTCGCCTATACCTCCAGGACATAGAGGTTCTTATTAGGCACATAGACACTGATAGGACCAACGTCATGCTTAGCAATGACGAACTCCAGGTGCAGCATCGTGAGAAGGACAAGCTCTTTGCGGAGCAAGATGAGATAGTCAAGGAGATGGAGGCTAAGTTTGAGTCAGGATCGAAAGTTCAAGAGTCAAGAGAAGCGAGTCCAAGATAGGAACAAGAGGATTCGATACATGACTGCAGAACTAGAGGCCAAGGACTTCGAGCTCGAGCATCAGCAGACTATGATTGATAGGCTTCGTTCACAGAAGAGGGCTCTCAAAGCCAAAGTAGAGACCTTGACCACCAATGTCGAGGAATACAAGACCGCTATGGAGAATGCAGGTCTTACATTTGTTGATGAGGAGGTTGATGCAGATGAGTAGCGATGACTACTCATGTACCTTTATTTATCATGTCTTTGATTATTGAGTCACAATGACCATCCAACATGTGGATGGCTTGCTATTGGTGTGTTTACTTTTCAAAACTTGCTGTCGGTGTTGTTGAACCTTTTACTATTTTGATGCATGATTGTGGTTTGTTATGTGATGTATTGTGCATGATAGCATCTATGGGTATCTCATTCTTATCCTTATTGAAAACCACAGATGCCTCCCCGACGTGCCAATCCCAACCCCAACAACAACAACATCACCCCTGAGATGCAGCAGATGATGACAGCTCAGACTCAGTTGATGCAAATGATGACCACGTTCATCCAGAATCAGAACAACAACAACAATAATAACAATAATAATAACAACAACAACAATTAGAACAACCCACCAGGTTTTGACATGCTTACCAGTTTCTCAAGGCTAAGGCCAGTAAAGTTCTCAGGAACTACTGATCCTATGGTGGCCAATTATTGGCTACGCTCTATGAACAAGGACTTGGTAACTGTTGGTAGTACCGATGAAGAGAAAGTTAGATTTGCAGCTCACTTGTTGGAAGGACCAGCAGCCACTTGGTGGGATAACTTCCAGATCACCACTCCCATTGAGGATGTGACATGGGCTATCTTTGAAGATGGTTTTCGTATTGATCACATCTCATCCGGAGTGATGAGTTTGAAGAAGAAAGAGTTCCATAACTTGAAACAACGCCACCGCAGCGTGGCTGAATATATTGAGGAGTTCAACAATCTGGCGCGATATGCACCGGATGAAGTTGACACTGATGCTAAGAGGAAGGAAAAGTTCCTTGAAGGGTTGAATGATGAATTGAACCTACAGTTAGTTGTGTCCTATGTTCCCACATACCAGTCTCTTTGTGACAAGGCTGCTATTTTGGGGAGCAAAATGAAATAAGTGGAAAGCAGGAAGAGAAAGCACTCTGACAAGCACAGCTCGGGATCGTCTCACGAGCATTCCCATTATGATGACACTGGGAGTTCTGGATCCCACAAGCATGGGAAGTTCAACAAGCATCACAACCACAACCGTTATCATGACAACAAACACCACCGTAGTCATGACAACGATAAGTACAAGAATCACAAGGGTGGATATAAGATCCACCACAATGGAAGTGGAAGTGGCAGTGGAAGCTAGCCTGCCAAGAAGGATCTTAGTCAGGTTGAATGTTTCAAGTGCAAGAAGATGGGGCATTATGCAAATGAATTCCCAGAAAATAAAGTTGAAGGAACCAAAACAAGCCCAACCCTTTTCAAAAGGGAAAAGTGAACCACATCAATGTGGAGGAAATCTATGAGGAACCTGATGCTGTTGCTGGTAAGTTCAAACTCAATTCTGTTCCAGCATTTGTTCTCTTTGATACTGGTGCATCTCATTCATTCATATCAAGAGCATTTGTTGAAAGAAATGAACTACCGGTAGAAACTATTGGGTGTCCTATAAAAGTAAGTTCTCCTGGCGGAGAAATGATAGTGAATTCAGGATGTCATGATCTAGTCATAGAGTTTGGGAAGTATAAGTTTCCCGTGAACCTGGTAATCCTAAATTCCCAAGGATTGGATGTTATTTTGGGAATGGACTGGATTACTAAGAACAAGGGAGTACTAGATTGTGCCAACCATACTGTCTTACTCACAACTCCAGAAAACAAAAGGATCAGATTCAAGACCAACTTTGAATCAAAAAGGAGTAAGCTAAATTCTCTTAAGGGGGTTAGCATAGACAGTGTGCCAATTTTGAGAGAATATCTGGATGTGTTTCCGGAAGAATTGCCGGGAATGCCACCCGAAAGAGATGTGGAGTTTCTTATTGATTTGCTACCAGGATCTGGACCAATAGCAAAGAGACCGTACAAGATGTCAGTGGATGAGTTGAAAGAACTCAAGAAGGAGCTTGGGGAACAGTGGCAGAAAGGATTTATTCAACCAAGTTCTTCATCTTGGGGAGCACCATTTTTTTTTGTGGAAAAGAAAGATAGGAGTCAAAGGTTATGCATAGATTACCGTTCACTCAATGAGGTGACTATCAAGAACAAATACCCTTTGCCTAGAATCAATGACTTGTTTGATCAGTTAGAAGGAGCTTGTGTGTTCTCAAAGATCGATCTCCGGTCAGGTTATTTCCAGATCAAGATAAGAGAACAAGACATACCTAAAACAGCTTTCATCACAAGGTATGGATTGTATGAGTATACCGTGATGCCATTTGGTTTGACCAATGCACCAGCATACTTCATGAATATGATGAACAAGGTGTTCATGGAATTCCTTGATAAGTTTGTTGTCGTTTTCATCGATGACATTTTGATCTACTCCAAGAGCAAAGAAGAGCATGAAGGACATTTACGTTTGATACTTGAGAAGCTTAGAGAGCATAAGCTGTATGCCAAATTCAGCAAGTGTGAATTTTGGTTAAACGAAGTTGGTTTTCTTGGACACATTGTGTCAGGAGATGGTGTAGCAGTTGATCCTGCTAAGGTTTCAGCTGTAACTGAATGGGAATCTCCCAAGTCAGTGAAAGAGGTTCGTAGTTTCCTTGGCTTAGCAGGTCACTACAGAAGGTTCATTGATAATTTCTCCAAGGTAGCTAAGCCTATGACAGAATTGCTAAAGAAAGAAAAGAAATTTGCTTGGTTTGAAGGTTGTGAACTCATCTTTCAAGAATTGAAGAAGAGACTAGTGACAGCACCCGTCTTATGTTTGCCAGATTTGGAGAAAGATTTCCAAGTGTATTGTGATGCATCTCATCATGGATTAGGTGCAGTACTTATGCAAGAAGGGAAAGTTGTGGCTTATGCCTCGAGACAACTCAAAACTCATGAGGTAAACTACCCCACTCATGATTTAGAGTTAGCCTCTGTTGTCCATGCACTCAAAACATGGAGACATTATCTTTTGGGAAAACGATGTGAAGTGTTCACAGATCACAAGAGTTTGAAGTATATCTGCACCCAGAAAGAAATTAACATGAGACAAAGAAGATGGCTAGAACTCATCAAGGACTATGACTTGAGTTTTCCGTACCATCCCGGTAAATCTAATGTTGTAGCGAATGCCCTAAGCCGTAAGGTTTTTGTGAATGGCCTTACTAAGGGAGAATTGCCAGATGATCTGTGTGCCCAATTTAGAGATCTCAGATTGGATATTGTGCCTGAAGGACATCTCATGTCTTTGGACGTTCAACCCACTTTGTTGGACAAGATCAAAGAAGCCCAAAAGACAGATAAGGAAATTGAAGAGATTAAGGAAAAGATTGGCAAGGGAAAAGCCAAAGGATTCCATGAAGATGAACATGGTACTTTATGGCATGGAAAACGTATCTGTGTTCCACAAGATCCGGAGCTTCGGAAACTGATTTTACAAGAACCCCACAACTCACCATATTCGATTCATCCGGGTAACACCAAAATGTACATGGATATGAAAGAAAGATTTTGGTGGAATAATCTCAAGAAGGACATCGCCGAACATATTGCTTTGTGTGATGTATGTAGCAGAGTGAAAGCAGAACATCAGAATCCAGCAGGATTGTTACAACCACTACCTATTCCTGATTGGAAATGGGACAATATTGGTATGGATTTCATCACCGGATTGCCAAGGACCCAGTCAGGATATGATTCTATTTGGGTAGTAGTGGATCGCTTGACTAAAGTGGCTCCTTTTATACCCGTGAAGACAACTTATACAAGTTCTAAGTTAGCCAAGATCTCTATGAGTAGAATTGTATGTCTACATGGAGTACCCAAGAGTATTGTGTCTGATAGGGGAACTCAATTCACTTCTCATTTTTGGAGGCAACTACATGACTTATTGGGAACGAGGTTGGAATTCAGCACTGCATTTCATCCTCAAACTGATGGACAAACGTAAAGGACCAACCATATAATTGAAGATATGCTGAGGGCATGTGCGCTAGATTATGGAGCCAGTTGGGATGAAAGTCTGCCTTACGCAGAATTTTCTTACAATAACAGCTATCAAGCCAGTATTGAGATGGCACCATTTGAGTTTCTCTATGGGAGAAAGTGTACCACCCCATTACTATGGAATGGTGTGGGAGAAAGAAGTCTATTTGGACCAGAACTAATCAAAGAGGCTGAAGAGAAAGTCAAGCTGGTTAAGGACAGGTTGAATATTGCACACTCCCGACAAAAGAGCTACGCAGATCCTAAGCGTAGAGAAGTCACCTATAAAGTGGGTGATAGAGCTTCTCTTAGAGTGTCACCACTTCGTGGAGTGAAGAGGTTTGGTGTCAAAGGTAAATTGGCCCCAAGATATGTTGGACCATTCAAAATTCTAAGTCGTAAAGGAGAAGTAGCTTATGAGATTGAATTGCCAGAGTCACTGTCTGCTGTTCACAATGTATTTCATGTGAGTCAGCTTAAGAAATGCTATCCAGAGATGGAAGAGACTTCTTTGAAGGATATTATACCTTTGGAGGAGGTCCAATTGGAAAGTGATCTCACTTATGAGGTGAAGCCTATCAAGATTCTTGAGACTGCAGAAAGAGTTACTCGTACTAAGACTATCAAATTCTGCAAAGTTCAATGGAATCATCATTCCGAAGAAGAAGCAACATGGGAAAGAGAAGATGATCTTCGGAAAGACCACCCTCACCTATTTGCTAGCCAACACGAATCTCGAGGGCGAGATTCACCCTAAGGGGGTTAGATTTGTAACATCCCTAAAATCATGTTTTCAAAGATTTCATATCATGCATGCATGCATATTATTTAGGGATCAAATTCAAACTCTTTTGAAAGAAACAGAACTTGAGAGCTATGATTTTATGTGATCAAACACTAATCAAATGCCACTCTTAAATGAGAGTATAATTGTTTTGAAACCAAGCCTTGTTGCTCTCAGATTGTTTTGCTTGAATGCTAGTACTTAAACCAAAATTTACAAAACAAATATGGATTTAAAACCATTTTCAAAAACTTATTCAAATCAAGTGCTATGTCACTATTTATTTTTGTTTAATCAAAAGGGACAAGCTAGTACAGAGAGATCACATGTTTTTTTGCCTAGAAATATGAATATTACAATCTACAAAAATCCACAAAATATTTGAATTCAATTGGCTTTTGAAATCATTTGAAAAAGGTTCCTGGAAATTCAAACAGAAAAAGAAAAAGAATAAGGAAATAAGAAAAGGCCGACGCCAGACTTTTGGCCCATCAGCAAACACAGCCCACAAGCCCACCCGGGCCGTTTCCCCTTTTCCCTATGTTTCTCACCCACCCGCACACCCCTCCCTCGCTGACACTCCGGACCCACCGCCACATCAGCATCGTCGTCAATCCCGCGCCGGAGGAACTGCTCCTCTCTGCCGTTTCATCCCGAATCAAATCCGATTGATTGCGCTTGATTCCCATCGCAATTGCCCCGATCATACTTGCTACTTAAACCCCCTCTGCCCCCTCTCCATTTTCCCCCCAAACCCCAAGCACAGAGTGCCCCTAGGCTGCGAGAATTTCTCGCCGCGACCTCGCTGCTCTGACAAACCGCAGCATCGATTCCGGATAACCCCGACCACCCCTCTGCTCCTGGTTCACATGAGCATGCTCCACTTTACCTTGCGCACCTCCCAGTACCACTAGCTCGCCCGCGCGTGCCCCAAATCATCGGCAACATAATCGACTGAGCGCCACCGTCTTCGGCTTCAACTCCGACGACCTCCAGTGGTAATTTTCGACCGCCCCTTTCCCTCTCGTTGACACCCGCGTGACTAGCATCGTCTTGCGCATCTGACCCACCGCTTCTTTTACCTTGGCATGATCTGCACCCTCGCCAACATCGACGAACAGAAGCATCCATCGCCAGGGACATATCCGACGAGCAATCCACGATGACCCCGAGCGCCCCTTCGCCAACCGAGCACACGTCAAGCATATCCTCGTCACGTCGATTCTGGTGAGCATCCTCACACCTCGCCGCACGACCTAGTTCGCTGGCAAGCTTGCAGCCAGAGCGCGCCGCCGCCTGTCGCCGCCGCTAGCGCCGCCAGTTTAGGGTTAGCTGGTTAGGGCCGTTCGATTTATATCCAGTGGACTCGATAGATCCATCACCGAAGAGGTACGATTAGATCTGAGCCGCAGATGTTAAGTAAGATCTGACGGTGCGCGAGCACGATCCAGCCCGAACCGGTACAAGCCAACCACGAAGCACCGCGTGGCACGAGTTTTGTTTTAAAAGTTTGAATTAGATCTATTAGATGTTTAAACTTGTTTAATTCATAACTTTGGAATCCCACGTCCAAATTTGACAAATTTTATATCAATGGAATCAGGAGAGAAAGTCATTTCCATCTATGCAATGTGTTTAAGGTTTTGACTCTGTTAAAATGGTTGTTTTTTATAAACATGTGTAGGCCTATTTTGTGTATAATAATTATTTGGAAAATGTTTTGCTATGCAAATAAAGTTTATTTGGCTTATTTTGTACTTGTTTATGCTTCAGTACTGTGCACTTGTCTTGTTTGGTGTAGAAAAATCATCACATGGCATTATGCATGCATCCATATATTTTTGCTTGTATTTATTTTGTATGTGATTTTGGTGCTATCATTTTATGTGTAGATCTTGGTGCAAATAGTGATTTTGATTGTGAGGATTGTAGATACTCTCCAAACTACCAAGGCAAGTGGTGCTTCATGATTCTAATCCTATGTTTTTCAAATATGCATTAGAAATATTTTGCTAGTCTTGCATGGATATTTTTGATCTATATGCTATGCTTGGGAAATCCTAGTAGTTGTAGAATTGCTAGAAATATTTCTAAGTCTTATAAATGCCATGCTTAGCCTAGCTAGTGGCAACCAAGGGTGGTTATATTCATGCCATGAATAAGTATTTCTAAGTCTTTGGACTATGTTTTTGCTTAATAAAACAACTAAGTGAATGAAACACCTGGGTGGAATGGAAAGAATGGGTTATGTTGAGTGGTTACACAAGGCCCATTTCTATGGTTTACCTTGTGTATCTCACTTGTGGAAAGCCACCCAGGAACAAAGGGATTTGAGAGGCCAAATGTTAAGAAGCTTCTAGTGCAGCCACTTGGCAATATGGGCTCTGCCTGGATCACATAGGTTGCAATAACTTAGCCATTTGGACAGTTGGTGGTAGTGGGATGATAGGTTGGAACGCGTCCATTTGGTCTAAGGGATAGCTTCTGAAAGGTCCTGTCTTGGTGAAAATCAAGTCTTGTGGGGAAAGTGCACAACCTCTGCAGATGGAAGAATCTAAGTACTTAGCCATGTCCCTGGTATTGGACAACTTGAGCATCAAGACATGGAAGATATCAAGAATCTCCTCATCCTAATTTCTAAGTAAAAACTTGTGGTTGAACAAGGGTGAAGGACCCCAATGTCTATTGGTGGTTCCTTGGGAAATATTTTGACAAAGAAAAACTTAGTGTTTTTCAACTAATAGGTAAACCTAGTTTGAGCAAAGCAAGCCTAAGCTACATTTAGCCAAAATGCATATAGTATCTAGTCCACCAATATTCTACTAAGGTATCACTTGCCAATACTATTCCAATGTATTGACCCACTGTGGCTGTAACTTGTGATGTTGCAGGTTATTCTGATGGTGATTAGGGGTTATGAGTCTACACTCAACATGCTTGCATGTGGCACATGAAGATGAATACTTATTTATCTTATTAAATATTTAAACTCTTGTACTAGGCCTGTGGCCATGGAGTTTGTAAAAGACTATGTTTGTCTCTGGAATTACTTGTAATAATGACCTTTGTTTCTTTGTACTTCATCTTAAACTGTGGATGCTAGCATTGATCCAGGGACTAGCATTGCAATCACAGTGATCCTTTTTCCTTTATAAAGGAGGGATCTTACAGCTATAGACCTCTCTCGGTTGGGTTTAATGTATTTCATCAACTTGTGGTTGTGTGGATCAGCACTTGGCCACCTAGTTTATACATCTAGGTATGAGAGTGCTATACCAAACCATGACACATACTTGTGGCAAATGTGGGCACATGCCAACATTGCATGGGATGTAGACCTCTCTAAGATGTCTAGAAACTCCTTCATCAACTTGTGGTTGCATGAGTCATCAATTGGATAACATTATCCTTCTTAGTTGAAAGATGTTATTATAACACTAATATGCCAATACATGATGAGACACTTTGTGGAAAAGGTGGGCCCATATAAAAATTGCATGGGCTATAGAACTCTCTTGGTTGGCTAGAAACTCCTTAATCAACTTGTGATTGTGTAGCTCAACACTTGGCCAGCATGATCCCACCCAGTTGATACATGTAAGAATGAGAGTGCTACGCCAAGTCCTAACAAAACCTTATGGCATTTGTGGGCCCATGGCAGCATTGCATGGGATTTAGAACTATCTAATATGTCTAGAAACACCTTCATGAATACCTAGTTGATACATATAAGTATAAGAGTGCTATACCAAGACATTATGAGACACTTTGTGGCAAATATGGTCCCATGACAATATTGCATGGGCTATTGACCTCTCTAGTTTGGGTTGAATGTAATTCATCAACTTGTGTTTGCGTGGCTCAGCACTTGGCCATCTAGTTGATACATCTAGTTATGAGAGTGCTATGCCAAACAATGACACACACTTGTGGTAGATGTGGGAACATCCCAACATTGCATGGGATGTAGACCTATCTAAGCTGTCTAGAAACTCCTTCATCAACTTTTGGTTGCATGAGTCATCACTTGGATAACATGATCCTTCCTAGTTGAAAGATCTAATTATAACACTTATATGCCAAGACATGATGAGACACTTTGTGGAAAAGGTGGGCCCATGCAAACATTGCATGGGATATAAAACTATCTTGGTCGGCTAGAAACTCCTTAAACAACTTGTTATTGTGTAGCTCAGCACTTGGCCAACATGATTCCACCCAGTTGATACATGTAAGTATGAGAGTGCTATGCCAAGCCCTAACAAAAACTTGTGGCATATGTGGGCCCATGGCAACATTGCATGGGATGTAGACCTATCTAATATGTCTAGAAACACCTTCATCAACTTGTGGTTGCATGACTCATCACTTGGACAACATGATCCGACCCAGTTGATACATATAAGTATAAGAGTTCTATGCCAAGAAGTGACGAGACACTTTGTGGCAAATGTGGTCCCATGGAAATATTGGATGGGCTATAGACCTCTCTAGGTTGGCTGGAAAATCCTTCATCAGCTTGTGGTTGTGTTGCTCAGCACTTGGCCTCCTAGTTGATACATCTAAGTATGAGAGTGCTATGCCAAGCCATGACACACACTTGTGGCAGATGTGGGCACATGCCAACATTGCATGGGATGTAGTCCAATCTAATATGTCTAGAAACAACTTCATCAACTTGTGGTTGTATGATTCGTCACTTGGATTGCATGATCTTACCTATTTGGAAGATCTAAGTACAACATTGTTATGCCAAGACATGATGAATCACTTTGTAGAAAATGTGGGCCCATGCCAACATTGCATGGGCTATATATATCTCTTGGTTGGCTAGAAACTACTTCATCAACTTGTGGTTGTGTGGAGCAGAACTTGGCCAACATGATCCCACCTAGTTGATACATCTAAGTATTAGAGTGCTATGCCAAGCCATGACACACACTTGTGACAGTTGTGGGCCCATGCCAACATTGCATGGGATCTAGACCTATGTGAGCTGTCTAGAAATACCTTCATGAACTTGTGGTTGCATGAGTCATCACTTGGATACCATGATCCTTCCTAGTTCATATATCTTAGTATAACACTACAATTCCAAGAAATGGTGAGACACTTTGTGGCAAATGTGGTCCCATGCCAACATTGCATGGGATATAGATATCTCTTGGTTGGCTAGAAACTCCTTCATCAACTTGTGGTTGTGTGGATCAGCACTTGGCCAAGATGATCCAACCCAGTTGATACATCTAAGTTTGAGAGTGCTATGCCAAGCCATGACACACACTTGTGGCAGTTGTGGGCCCATGCCAACATTGCATTGGATCTAGAACTATGTGAGATGTCTAGAAACACCTTCATGAACTTGTGGTTGCATGAGTCATCACTTGGATAGCATGATCCTTCCCAGTTTATATATCTTAGTATAACACTACTATGCCAAGAAATGGTGAGACACTTTGTGGCAAATGTGGACCCATGCAAAAATTGCATGGGCTATAAAACTCTCTTGGTTGGATAGAAAATCCTTCATCAACTTGTGGTTGTGTGGATCATCACTTGGCCAACATGATCCCACACAGTTGATACATCTAAGTATGACAATGCTATGACAAGCCATGACACAAAAGTGTGGCAGATGTGGGCCCATGCCGACATTGCATGGGATCTAGACCTATCTTAGAAGTCTAGAAACACCTTCACCAAATTGTCGTTGCATGAGTAATCACTTGGATAACATGATCCTGCCTAGTTGAAAGATCTTATTATGAAACTTATATGCCAAGACATGATGTTACAGTTTGTGGGAAAGGTGGGTCCATGCAAACATTGCATAGGCTATAGACCTATCTAGGTTGGCTAGAAACTCCTTGATCAACTTGTGGTTGTGTGGCTAAGCACTTTTCCAATATGATCCCACCCAGTTGATACATATAAGTATGATAGTGCTATGCCAAGCCATGACACACACTTGTGGCAGATGTGGGTCCATGCCAACATTGCATGGGATGTAGACCTATCTGAGCTGTCTAGAAACACCTTTATGAACTTGTGGTTGCATGAGTCATCAGTTGGATATCATGATCCTTCCGACTTTATATATCTTAGTGTAACACTACTATGCCAAGAAATGGTGAGACACTTTGTGGCAAATGTGGACCCATGCCAACATTGCATGGGCTATATATCTCTCTTGGTTGGCTAGAAACTACTTCATGAACTTGTGGTTGTGTGGATCAGCACTTGGCCAACATGATCCCACCCAGCTGATACATTTAAGTATGAGAGTGCTATGCCAAGCGATGGCACACACTTGTGGTAGTTGTGGGCCCATGACAACATTGCATGGGATGTAGTCCAATCTAATATGTCTTGAAACACCTTCATCAACTTGTGGTTGTATGAGTCATCACTTGGATAGCATGATCTTAACTAGTTGAAAGATCTAAGTACAACATTGTTATGCCAAGCCATGACACACACTTGTGGTAGATGTGGGCACATGCCAACATTCTATGGGATGTAGTCCAATCTAATATGTCTAGAAACACCTTCATAAACTTGTGGTTGTATGATTCGTCACTTGGATTGCATGAACTTACCTAGTTGGAAGATCTAAGTACAACATTGTTATGCCAAGACATGATGAGACACTTTGTAGAAAATGTGGGCCCATGCCAACATTGCATGGGCTATATATCTCTCTAGGTTGGCTATAAACTCCTTCATCAACTTGTGGTTGTGTGGAGAAGAACTTGGCCAACATGATCCCACCCAGTTGATACATCTAAGTATCCGAGTGCTATGCCAAGCCATGACACACACTTGTGGCAGTTGTGGGCCCATGCCAACATTGCATGGGATCTAGAACTATGTGAGCTGTCTAGAAACACCTTCATGAACTTGTGGGTTGCATGAGTCATCACTTGGATACCATGATCCTTCCTAGTTTATATATCTTAGTATAACACTACTATGCCAAGAAATGGTGAGACACTTTGTGGCAAATGTGGTCCCATGCCAACATTGCATGGGCTATAGATATCTCTTGGTTGGCTAGAAACTCCTTCATTAACATGTGGTTGTGTGGATCAGCACTTGGCCAACATGATCCAACCAAGTTGATACATCTAAGTTTGAGAGTGCTATGCCAAGCCATGACACACACTTGTGGCAGTTGTGGACCCATGCCAACATTGCATGGGATCTAGACCTATCTGAGATGTGTAGAAACACCTTCATGAACTTGTGGTTGCATGAGTCATCACTTGGATAGCATGCTCCTTCCCAGTTTATATATCTTAGTATAACACTACTATGCCAAGAAATGGTAAGACACTTTGTGGCAAATGTGGACCCATGCAAAAACTGCATGGGCTATAGAACTCTCTTGGTTGGCTAGAAAATCCTTCATCAACTTGTGGTTGTGTGGATCATCACTTGGCCAACATGATCCCACACAGTTGATACATCTAAGTATGACAATGCTATGACAAGCCATGACACAAAAGTGTGGCAGATGTGGGCCCATGCCGACATTGCATGGGATCTAGACCTATCTTAGAAGTCTGGAAACACCTTCACCAAATTGTCATTGCATGAGTAATCACTTGGATAACATGATCCTGCCTAGTTGAAAGATCTTATTATGAAACTTATATGCCAAGACATGATGTTACAGTTTGTGGGAAAGGTGGGTCCATGCAAACATTGCATAGGCTATAGACCTATCTAGGTTGGCTAGAAACTCCTTGATCAACTTGTGGTTGTGTGGCTAAGCACTTTTCCAATATGATCCCACCCAGTTGATACATATAAGTATGATAGTGCTATGCCAAGCCATGACACACACTTGTGGAAGATGTGGGTCCATGCCAACATTGCATGGGATGTAGACCTATCTGAGCTGTCTAGAAACACCTTTATGAACTTGTGGTTGCATGAGTCATCAGTTGGATATCATGATCCTTCCGACTTTATATATCTTATTAGTGTAACACTACTATGCCAAGAAATGGTAAGACACTTTGTGGCAAATGTGGACCCATGCCAACATTGCATGGGCTATATATCTCTCTTGGTTGGCTAGAAACTACTTCATGAACTTGTGGTTGTGTGGATCAGCACTTGGCCAACATGATCCCACCCAACTGATACATTTAAGTATGAGAGTGCTATGCCAAGCGATGGCACACACTTGTGGCAGTTGTGGGCCCATGACAACATTGCATGGGATGTAGTCCAATCTTATATGTCTTGAAACACCTTCATCAACTTGTGGTTGTATGAGTCATCACTTGGATAGCATGATCTTAACTAGTTGAAAGATCTAAGTACAACATTGTTATGCCAAGCCATGACACACACTTGTGGTAGATGTGGGCACATGCCAACATTGCATGTGATGTAGTCCAATCTAATATGTCTAGAAACACCTTCATCAACTTGTGGTTGTATGATTCGTCACTTGGATTGCATGAACTTACCTAGTTGTAAGATCTAAGTACAACATTGTTATGCCAAGACATGATGAGACACTTTGTAGAAAATGTGGGCCCATGCCAACATTGCATGGGCTATATATCTCTCTAGGTTGGCTATAAACTCCTTCATCAACTTGTGGTTGTGTGGAGAAGAACTTGTCCAACATGATCCCACCCAGTTGATACATCTAAGTATCCGAGTGCTATGCCAAGCCATGACACACACTTGTGGCACTTGTGGGCCCATGCCAACATTGCATGGGATCTAGACCTATGTGAGCTGTCTAGAAACACCTTCATGAACTTGTGGGTTGCATGAGTCATCACTTGGATACCATGATCCTTCCTAGTTTATATATCTTAGTATAACACTACTATGCCAAGAAATGGTGAGACACTTTGTGGCAAATGTGGTCCCATGCCAACATTGCATGGGCTATAGATATCTCTTGGTTGGCTAGAAACTCCTTCATCAACATGTGGTTGTGTGGATCAGCACTTGGCCAACATGATCCAACCAAGTTGATACATCTAAGTTTGAGAGTGCTATGCCAAGCCATGACACACACTTGTGGCAGTTGTGGGCCTATGCCAACATTGCATGGGATCTAGACCTATCTGAGATGTGTAGAAACACCTTCATGAACTTGTGGTTGCATGAGTCATCACTTGGATAGCATGCTCCTTCCCAGTTTATATATCTTAGTATAACACTACTATGCCAAGAAATGGTAAGACACTTTGTGGCAAATGTTGACCCATGCAAAAATTGCATGGGCTATAGAACTCTCTTGGTTGGCTAGAAAATCCTTCATCAACTTGTGGTTGTGTGGATCATCACTTGGCCAACATGATCCCACATAGTTGATACATCTAAGTATGACAATGCTATGCCAAGCCATGACACAAACGTGTGGCAGATGTGGGCCCATGCCGACATTGCATGGGATCTAGACCTATCTTAGAAGTATAGAAACACCTTCATCAACTTGTCGTTGCATGAGTAATCACTTGGATAACATGATCCTGCCTAGTTAAAAGATCTTATTATGAAACTTATATGCCAAGACATGATGGTACAGTTTGTGCAAAGGTGGGTCCATGCAAACATTGCATAGGCTATAGACCTATCTAGGTTGGCTAGAAACTCCTTGATCAACTTGTGGTTGGGTGGCTAAGAACTTTGCCAATATGATCCCACCCAGTTGATACATATAAGTATGATAGTGCTATGCCAAGCCATGACACACACTTGTGGAAGATGTGGGTCCATGCCAACATTGCATGGGATGTAGACCTATCTGAGCTGTCTAGAAACACCTTTATGAACTTGTGGTTGCATGAGTCATCAAGTGGATATCATGATCCTTCTGACTTTATATATCTTAGTGTAACACTACTATGCCAAGAAATGGTGAGACACTTTGTGGCAAATGTGGACCCATGCCAACATTGCATGGGCTATATATCTCTCTGGGTTGGCTATAAACTCCTTCATGAACTTGTGGTTGTGTGGATCAGCACTTGGCCAACATGATCCCACCCAGCTGATACATTTAAGTATGAGAGTGCTATGCCAAGCCGTGACACACACTCGTGGCAGTTATGGGCCCATGACAACATTGCATGGGATGTAGTCCAAACTAATATGTCTTGAAACACCTTCATCAACTTGTGGTTGTATGAGTCATCACTTGGATAGCATGATCTTACCTAGTTGAAAGGTCTAAGTACAACATTATTATGCCAAGACATGATGAGACACTTCGTGGCAAATGTGGGCCCATGCCAACATTGCATGGGCTATAGATCTCTCTTGGTTGGCTAGAAACTCCTTCATAAACTTGTGGTTGTGTGGATCAGCACTTGGCCAACATGATCCCACCCAGTTGATACATCTAAGTATGAGAGTGTTATGCCAAGGCATCACACACACCTGTGGAAGTTGTGGGACCATGGCAACATTGCATGGGATCTAAACCTATGTGAGATGTCTAGAAACACCTTCATGAACTTGTGGTTGCATGAGTAATCACATGGATACCAGGATCCTTCCCAGATTATATATCTTAGTATAACACTACTATGCCAAGAAATGGTGAGACACTTTGTGGCAGATGTGGACCCATGCCAACATTGCATGGGCTATATATCTCTCTTGGTTGGCTAGAAACTCCTTCATTAACTTGTGGTTGTGTGGATCAGCACTTGGCCAACATGATCCCACCCAGCTGATACATCTAAGTATGAGAGTGCTATGCCAAGCCATGACACACACTTGTGGCAGTTGTGGGCCCATGACAACATTGCATGGAATCTAGACCTATGTGAGTTGTCTAAAAACACCTTCATGAACTTGTGGTTGCATGAGTGATCACTTGGATAACATGCGCCTTCCCAGTTTATATATCTTATTATAACACTACTATGTCAAGAAATGGTGAGACACTTTGTGGCAAATTTGTACCCATGCAAAAATTGCATTGGCTATATACCTCTCTTGGTTGGCTACAAACTCATTCATCAACTTGTGGTTATGTGGATCTGCACTTGGCCAACATGATCCCACACAGTTGATACATCTAAGTATGAGAATGCTATGCTAAGCCATGAAACAACACTTGTGCCAGATGTGGCCCCATGCCCTTGGATAACATGATCCTTCCTAGTTGAAAGATCTTATTATAACTCTTATATGACAAGACATGATGATACACTTTGTGGCAAAAGTGGGCCCATGCAAACATTGCATAGGATATAGACCTATCTGGGTTGGCTAGAAACTCCTTGATCAACTTGTGGTTGTGTGGCTAAGCACTTTGGCAATATGATCCCACCCAGTTGATACATATAAGTATGAGAGTGTTATGCCAAGCAATGACACACACTTATGCAGATGTGGGTCCATGCCAACATTGCATGGGATCTAGACCTATCTGAGCTGTCTAGAAACACCTTTATGAACTTTTGGTTGCATGAGTCATCAGTTGGATAGCATGATCCTTCCCAGTTTATATATTTTAGTATAACACTTCTATGCCAAGAAATGATGAGACACTTTGTGGCAAATGTGGACCCATGCAAAATTTGCATGGGCTATAAACCTCTATTGGTTGGCTAGAAACTCCTTTATCAACTTGTGTTTGTGTGGACCAGCACTTGGCCAACATGATCCCACCTAGTTCATACATCTAAGTATGAGAATTCCATGCCAAGCCATGACACACAGTTGTGGGCCCATGCCAACATATTATGCAATATAGACCTATCTGAGCTGTTTGGAAACACCTTCATCAACTTTGATCTAGTCCCTCCATCCCATATTATGTTGCGCATAATTTTGCGTGCAAGTCAAACTTTGCAAAGTTTGACCAAGAATATACAAAATAATATAAATATGTGTGATATAAAATGTATATATTATGAAAATATAATTCAAGACAATGTAAGATACCTCCCTTTATAAAGGTAAGGATCCCTGTGATTGCAATGCTAGTCCCTGGATCAATAGCTAGAATCCACAGTTAAGATGTAATATCAAGAAACAAGGGTCATATTACAACTTTATAACCAGGAATAACATAATTTATTACATCTTACATAGCTCATTTGGCTATTTCATTACAATGCAACATAATATAACAATAGCATGGGGTCCTTCATCTTCAAAGTGCCACAGGCAGTCATGTTGGTTGTAGACTAGTAATCCTAATCAATAAACTTCACTAACATCAAACAAACCTGCAACATAATAAGTTACAGCCACAAGGGTCAATACATTTGAATTGTATTGGCAAGTGATACTATGGTAGTATAGTGGAGTCTATCATCTATATGCATTTGGCTATGTGGATCTTAGGCTTGCTTTGCTCAAAATAGATTTTCCTTATCATTTGAAAAACACCAAGTTTTTGCTTGACAAAATCACCCAAGGAATCTCCAAATAGAAATTGGTGATCCTTTAACCCTTGTTTAACCACAAGTTTTTAACTTAGAAATTGGGATGAGGATATTCTTGATAGCTTCCATGTCTTGATGCTCAAATTTTCCTTTACCAGGGACATGGCTAAGTACTTAGATTTTACACTCTGCAGAGGTGGTGCACTTTCCCCACAAGACTTGGTTTCACCAAGACAAGATCTTTCACAAGCCTTCCCTTAGACCAGAATGGACGCGTTCGAACCTATCATCCCCTACCACCAACTGTCCATTTGGCTAAGTTATTGCAACCTATATGATCCAGGCAGAGCCCATAATGCCAAGTGGCTGCACTTGAAGCTTCTCAACATTTGACATCTCAAATCTCTTTGTTCCTGGGTGGCCATCCACAAGTGAGATACACAAGGTAAACCATAGAAATGGGCCTTGTGTAACCACTCAACACAAACCATTCCTTCCATTCCACCCAGGTGATTCATTCACTTAGTTGTTTTATTAAACAAAACACAAGTCCTTGACTTAGAAATATTACATAGTATGAATATATTCCACCCTTGTTTTCTACTAGCTAAGCTAAGCATGATAGTAGTAGGAATCTTAACTTAGGAAAATTCTACTAAGGTTTCATCTACTAGGATTTCCCATGGCATAGTTTATACTTAGCAAAAATTCCATGCAAGTCCTACTTTAGAAATATCACTAATGCATAGTGAAATAATGGGACAAAGTATGAAGCATCACTTGCCTTTTTGGTAGAGAATATAAGTTCACTCCTTGATCTTGCAATATTCACACTCTTCAAATCACTACAATTCAATCAAGCAATCAAGAATTCAATCTACCATTCAAGCAATCATCACATAAAATAATAGAAACAAAGCAATGCATGCAAGCATGCCAAAGATTGTTTTTTTTGGAAAAGTGGTTTCTAATAGGTATAAACATTCTAAAACACCTATTGCTCATTTTATATAAGTGGCAAAATCATTAGCAAAATATTTTACTCATAAACCATTTTTAAACCCAATCAATATTTTATGTGGTTGAAAATGTTTTTAGCAAGTAATAATCTATAGGGTTCATCAAAATATACTTTTAAATCATAAAACTTTGTGTTTGGGGTCAGAGAGTTTAAATCAAAACATTTCCCAAAGGTTTTTCTCCAAAAAGTATTTTCAACATATAAACAACATTTTTATTTGACTAGAAATGATTTAAATCAAAGATTTATTCTTTTATTTCAAAAATATGTTTTTGAATCCACAAGTTGGTTTCTATGGTCAGTAGGTTCAAAACAATCCATTTGCTAAACATTTTATCACAAAAATAATTTTAGAATGATTTTTATATTCAAAATAAGCCTACACAAGTTTCTGCAAAAACACCCAATTTAACAGAATCAATTTACTAAACAAAGTGCATAGTTGGATAGGGTTTGTCTTGCTTATTCCATTGATATAAAATTTGCAAAATTTGGACGTGTGGTTTGAAAGTTATGCAATTTACAAGTTTGGTCATCTAATAGATTAATTTCTGGTTTTTATAAACAGACTGGGCCACGTGGCTGTTTTTCATTGGACAAAAACGGTTCGCGTGGATCGCGTGCTGTGAGGCGTTGGATCTAACTGAATCGTGCGGCACATATCAAAAGATACCTCTTCGCTTAGTTTCTTTCGTGTGCATTGGATCTACATCCTGCGGTTGACGATCAAACAACCATCAAGTGGCGGCGCTGGCGGCGGAAGGTGGCAGCGGCGTGCTCTGGCGATGCGTTCTATCTATTCCAGGAAGGAAGGGGGAGGGTGGATGTGCTCACCGTGTTCGCCGTGGAACGTAGATGATCTTCGTGCTCGGGGTTGGCGAAGGGGCGCACGTCTTCGTCTTTAATCTCTCGCCGGAGTTCGCAACGGCGTCGGACACGCTCTGATGTTGACGGGGTCAAGGCTACGAAGCGTGCTAGGACACTCTCTGATGTGGACGAGTTCACTGGTCATAGGTGTATCATCGGAAGGACGAGGGGCAGTCAAAAGGTTATCAGGGAAGTCGCCGGAGTTCGTGCAGACGGTGGCGGAGCTCAGTCGAAGATGTTGCCGAGGATACAGGGCGCGCACTGGCGAGCTGGCGCTACGGGGAGGTGCAGGAGATGCTGGCGAGCAAGCTCGTGTGGTCGAGGGGGCGAGGCGCAGTGGAGGATCTCTGGAATCATCGCCGGAAGACGTCGGAGACAGCGGCAGTGCAAGGCAAATTAGAGGCAGCCTGGTGGCTCTCTGGCAGCGGGGTTTGAGGGGAAAGGGAGAGAAGAGGGAGGGGATTTATCGGGCGTGATCGCGAGGATTAATCGTCGAGCCATTACCGTGAATTTACTCCGAAGAGCTAACGGCAGAAAACGGCCGGGAGGGCGTGGTCTCCGCAGTAAGTGAGGAAGAAGCTTGCGTGGCTGTGGGGTCTGGCGTCAGCGAGTGAGAGAGAGGAGGAGTGGGGCCAGGCAGTCAGCGACGCTGTGGGTTCAAATGCGAGTGCGAAAACGCTTCGGGGTGGAAGGAGGAACTGGGCTGCGCTGTTGGGCCAGGTGGGTTAGTTGGGCTGGGCTGAGTCCTTTTATTTTTTTTCCTGTTCCTGTTTCTTTTTATTTTTCCCATTTGATTTTCTGTTTTGATTTTGATTAATCCATTCAAACAACTTTTGAATTTCAAATTTCAACCAAACTTTGAGTATATTCAAATACTGTTTAATAACACATTCTGAAGTCAAATTTAGAATAATATATTTTATTCTTTTTAGGGTCTTTTAATTATTTAAAATAGGCTCTTGCACTTATTCAAATAAGATTTAATAATGTTTTCAAACTCCATTTGAATTCTAAATCTTTCCAAATCTTTTTAGTAGGTTTTATTTGTTTATTTGGGTGTCAAATAATTCACCTTGAATTATTTGGAATGTCTTTAATATGATTTATTAATCATTTAAAATTGGATTTGTCTTTATTCCAATGAAATTAAATATATTTTTAATTCCATAAATTTTATTTGGAAGATTTCTTTGATCTTATTTAAGTTAATTAAACCACTTTTATTCCACTTGGGTAAATTCCAAATTCTATTTTCCCATGATTTATTTAATCATTTCTAATAGGGATTTTATCTTTATTCAAATAGAATAGGATTTGGTTAATGCCCTTTCAATTAATTTGAAAATTTATCCATTATTTTATTTGGATTTGGTTTATATTCATTCCATTTGCTTATGGATTAGGTCAAGATTTTAATTTGGCCTTTAAATATTTCTCATTTAATATTTCTAGCTTTATCTTATAAAATCCATATCTTTTTATTTATATATCCAGAGTTGGTGATTCGAATTTGTAAAATCTTATTTAATATTTATTTATCCATTTAAAATCCTTTAGGACTATTTGATCACCATTTTGTATGGATTTTTGGATAGGTGCTTTATTAGCTTTGGAAATTCCATTTCCTTATCTTATTAAATTCATAAGGTTTTATCTATGGCTCCAAATTAAGTGAAACCAATTTCTATGGTTTTATAATATTTCTATTTGTCTTCCTTGATCCTTTGTAAATGTTTGTTGACAAATTCTTATTTGGATCAAATCCATGGTCTTAGAGATATATTGGAAATGTTTTCTTCCATTAGGGTTTTAGAGTTTTGGTTTATTTTCCAAGTGTTTAAATTTCCAGATGCATTTATGAAGAATGCATTTCACTTGATTTGAATTTAGTTTGGATTCAAACATTTAACCAAAGTTTTTTCAAGATGGGATTTTTAAGTTTCCATTTAGAAACAAAAGTTTCTTTTCACCCTAAATTTCAACAATTATTTATTTTTCACATTACAAGATTTGGAAAATCTTGGGATGTGACACTAACAATATTATTTTGGCACTGTATAATATGGAACCTAAATTGGGACTGAGAGAGTAACAACTAGGTGGGATCATGTTGACCAAGTGTTCACACATACAACCACAAGTCTAGAGTCCGTGCAATATTGGTAGTATGAGGTGGACGTCACGTGCGCCGGTGACGTCAGTGGAAACGAATCGACGGGACATATAAGAGCCCTCTCGACCGCTGCGCGTCTCCAGATCCCCACCATTTCCCCCTCCTCCCTTTTGTCTCACCTGATACTGAAACGAGTGAGGACTGAGAAACCCTACCGCACGTCGTCGTCTCCTTCGCTTTCGGCCTTAGTGTCGTCCTCCTCTGTGCGATTTCGACTCCAGCAATGGCGGGAGTGGGCTCCGGAGCTGATGCGGGCGGTTCTGCTAGGGTGGGGATGGGAGCCGTGACCCGCCCAGATGCAGTCGACAAGGTCGAGCGCCATGGTGGTGGCGGTGGTGGTACGACCGCTTTGGCCTTTTTTGCCTATGCGGCTCTAGGAGAGGAGGAGATGCTGGATGCGGAGGTCGACGAGGCGGAGCGGCTAGATCTGAACATGGTGCTCGGCACCAGGAGGATCTGTCGCCGGTGCAGCCTCAGGAGGTTGTTGTGATGCAGGTAAGAGGTTTTTTTTGCTAACTTCCGTTTTCCCTATTTAGATTGTTTGGATGGAATCTCTGTTCTGTAGCTATATCAGTATTAGGGATTGACATCTGTTAGGGATTCTTTGGATGGAAGCATGGTTCTGTAGCTTCCTGGTGTAGATTTTTTTAGGGATTTATATATTTCAGCGAAAGTTATTCGTTGCAGCATATATCTAGCCCTAGGAAATAGTTCAGTGCATCGGCTTATTCGGGATGATTAACTATGAAATTACACAATGTTGTGTATATATTTTTGTTGTAGTTTTTTGCCTGAACTTGTATGATCATATCTTAGACTAGTTCTGTTATATGAATGCGTAGCTACGAGGGATGTCCCTAAGATATGATATTCAGTGTAGTTTAAGTAGTTAGTATAGTGCAATATCAGTTTATCATTTTGCCTTGATTTTTGCACGGTGATCAAATGGTAAATAGTTGCATGCTCTAAACTGTATTAGCATATTGAGTAGACCTTTGCGGCTGTTTTTGGACACTTGAACTAGAGAGTTGTCCTAAAAGTTCAGTCAGATCTTCTTCATAATCTGTTATTGAACACCCTGGTGGTTTATGTTGTTTATACCTCTACTCTATGGCAATTAATAGGATAATCTTAGCCTTTTAGGTTACCTTGTTTCTATGGCTGCAATACTTGTAGACTGATGTCAGCTGCCTCTTCAATTTTGCAAGTTTTAAACATTGGTTCCTGACTATCTAAGGCAATAACATGTATGGGCATCAGATTTAGTTGATGCAGGCCATGCTATATCCTAAAAAGGTCTGTAGAGTTTTAAAATGTTCTAATCCTTGAACATGTTGCAGCAGTTAAATGTTTCTTTATTAAATGATGTCTCCTGTTTTGGAATATTTCTTTCATGGATCATGTAGTAGTGATTTTTCCATGGTGTGATGTTGGGATTGTTGATGTGTTGTTGCCATGTTTAAGTAATAGAAGATTGGGTCATATATTTGATAGAAGTAAGTTTGCATTTGTTGTATTTTATTTTTATGTAACATAAGTGCATAATCCTTGTTATTTATTGTCATCTAGCATAAATATATTTGATGTATTATTTAATCATATTGAATGATGTTTCCCTTTGTGAAATCTTTCTTTTATGGATCATCTAGTAGTGATGTTGCCATAGTGAGATGGTGGAATTGCAGCAGTTATGTTGGCAAGTTGTAGTAATAGGAAAATTTGATTATATGTATGATAGAACAAAGGTTGCATAATTATGGTGCAATTATGTACATGTAACATAATTGCATAATCCTTGTAATTTAATGGCATGTGGCATAAATATCATTGATGTACTACTTAACCACTATTAGTTTAATGATCAGATTTGTGAACCTTTAATTATTATGCTATAAATTTTTGCTAGTGTTGTTCATTTACTTATATTGAATGCTTTTAATAATTACTATTTTAAATATTTCTGGCAGGCACCAAACCCAGGAGCTGTCTATGATGTACTCTCCCCGTGGCCCGATGAGAAGGTTTGTTCTTCGAAGCTGTTATAGTGCATTTAGACATGCACAAAAGTAGTAGTTGTTGTATTAACTAGGAAGTACTAACTGTTTTGTTGTTTTCTTGATTATGTAGTACTTTTCTGGTTCAGATGTTGATGTGGAGCAATGGCCTACAAGTCCTTTGTGAAGAAAGAAGAGAAGAAGTTGAGGCGTCAGGGAATTTCTGCCTACCTTCCATTCACCACAGAGTACTACAGGTGCCCATTCCACCACTTCAAGCCACATAGGGGCCTAAGGGTGGGGCTTGTCCAACATCTCCGTGAGATGGCCACTCGAGGACGTCTGGGTGAAGACTTTCAGGGTGACCTGCGTGATCGTGGCAGCCATGATGTTTATGTAGGGTAAATATGTTGAACTTCTTAAGTAAGTCTCTGGGTCGAGAACTTGGTTATTTTGGTTGTGTGATGTGCACTGGTAACCTTCTGATGGTGATTTTTCCGTAGGACTTCTATGTTATCATACAACTAGTAATGTATATATGGTTATGGTAATATGCTGTTATTTGCTTCTTTATTATTTCCCTATCTGTGATCTGGCATGATAGCAGTGTTGTCACTTAGTAATCTATTTTTCATTGTGTCATTTCTAAATTGGATGGTTTTGATAGTTGCAGCACATTCTAGTATTTTTTGAAAATTTTAAATGGTCTGAGTAATTAGAAATATCTAGATTTTGCAATGCTGTATTATTTTCTGTAATATCAAAACAAATAGAATTGTAGATAAAGTGATCTATATGTATTATGCCAGCCAAGCTTGTATACATAACGTCTGAGTTTATGTTTAAATATAGGGAAAAAGGTAAATAAAAAGAAAAAAAAGCCCGCCCACTAGCGGGATATTTCTCAAGCTAACCACGGCCTGCATACGACTAGAAACAGAACGAACGGCTAGGATACAGGCCCGTGCGACGGGATTGGTAAAATATAGTCTATTCAAAAAATATTAGAGAATTGTTTGTAAAAATTAGTTGAAGTTTGAATATAAAATAAAAAACTACTACGTAATTAATTAGTAAGTGTTTTCATGTAGATGTTCAGCAAACAAACAGGCTTGTATATATAAGATGGTAAGTAATTAAATTCGTGCAGACTTATTCAAAATACAAAATATTATTGTATTTCAGAAGGGGTGAAAAAAATATGCCTACCAACACATTTTGTGCTCAACGGCCTGCATACGACTAGAAGATCATTGTTGGCCCAGGATACAGGCCTGCGTAGCGCAAATTTTTCATGTGTAGTCCAACAGGCAGATAAGTGAAAATAGTATGTGTCAGGTTGATTTGTGGAGAGAAGATCATGCCAATGTCATGAATGCAGGGTATATAAGCCGGTAGAATCGTTTCTCTCTAGGAAATGTGGGACTAAAGTCCCACCCGTGTTAGTCTTTCCCGCTATGGTTTTCCGTTGGACCCGAAAGAGCCCAATTACTGTTTGATGCCCATGATTAAGATGGCCAGCCCCAATCTACTTGACGCCCGGACGCAGCCGTGACGTGGGCGCGGGAGTAGGAGTTGGGGTGCCTTGTTGCCTACTTGTCGAATCTTATTTTTTTCTTCTATCCTATATTCCTTTTTATTTTCTATTTAAAAATTTGAACAAAATAATTATTTTACAATTTTGAATTTTTTCAAATAAATTACATATTCTTGACAGGCACCATTGGTATAGCATGTGCAAAAAATTTGGGATCATTTGATGAACATCGAAAAAATGAGAAATTTCCGACAACCCTTTTGGTCTCACCTAGGCCTCTTTTCCTAGCAATGTGCTTTTTCGACTTTCGCGAAACAACCTGGATTTTTTTAAACATGCTAACATACACAAACTAAGACACATGTACAAGGTTTCACACAAATTTGAATTTTTTTAAATTTTTTGTGGCCAGGTCAAATTTAGGCCAAATATCAAGGTGTCTAGTGAGGATGCCTAGGGGTTATACCTTTCTGATGTAAGACATGCTCCATGCTGAAACATGGCATCCTCTACCTAGAAGAAATTTAAAATGTGTCCAAGGTTTCAAACAATTTTGATTTTTTTTGAATTTTTGGTGGTCCGGTCAAATTATGAATTTTTGCAAGGGCTTTAGACCTCTCTAGGGTGGCTAGAAACACCTTCACCAACTTGTGGTTGTGTGACTAAGCAGTTGGCCAACATGATCCTACCTACTTGATAGTTCTAACTATAAATTTGCTATGCCATGACATGACACACAAAAGTGTGGTAGATGTGGGCCCATGCCAACATTGCATGGGATCTAGGCCTCTCTGGATTGGCTGGAAACAACATTATCAACTTAGTGGCTGTGTGAGTCCCTGCATCTAACCAAAATGATTCCACCCACTTGATTGATCTAGCTATAAGAGTGCTATTCCAAGCCATGACACACACTTGTGGCAGATGTGTGTCCATGCCAACATTGCATCGGGTCTAGACCTCTCTAGGCTGGATAGAAACACCTTCACCAACTTGTTGTTGTATGAGTCATCACACCTGACCAACATGATCCTACCTACTTTCTAGATCTAGCTATAATCTGTAGGGGTTCGTAGCATGGAAAACAAAAAATTTCTACTGCATACAAACAAACAAGCCAAGATCTATCTACTAGATTGTAGCAACGAGTCGATAGAATAACTCACACTCGAAGATTCCAAAGTGTTTAACGAGAGCGGATTCTCGTGGGTGATGTAGTCGTACTCTTGCCGATCTCAAGATCGTGTAGACGATCCTTCCGGTGCTGCGTTCTGGCAGCGCTCCCGCAGTCGGTCACAGGTTCGATACTCGATGAAGACCTTCCTCTCCCTTGTTCCAGCAGGCAGCGGAGGTTGTAGCACTCTCCTCGCGATTCCGGCAGCACGACGGCGTGGTACCGGAAGTAGAGGGGAGATATCGCAGGGCTTCACCTTAAGCCGGAGCGAGTATGGTGGACTATGAGAGAGGCCTTGGCGATCTAGGGTTTAGAGGCACCAAGGGAGGAGCCTATCCGGTGGCTAGGGTTAGGGTTTCACCCCAACTCGGCGAGTTGGTGGTGCCCTAGGAGGCGGCAGCAGGGGGTGGTGGCGCCGGCGGCTTAGGTCTAGGGTTTGGGTGGTGAGAGGTGTATGCTAGAGGGGCACCCCTGCCCCTCCTTATATAGGTGGGAGGGAGCCGGTTGGGAGGAGGGAGTCCTCCCCCAACTCGGCCTCCTTGGCCGGCGGTGGAGGGAGGAGGACTTCCTCCCCAAGTAGGTTTCCTACTCTCCCTCCACCAAGCAAACTTGCTGTTTGACTTTTCAAATTGGCGTTTGACTTTTCAAACTAGGATTTGATTTATCCTTTTATTTTTCTCAGCGATGACACCTAGTACATGATGAAACCATTCCAAATTGTTATGACACATTCATGTACCCTTCCCCTCCGGAGTGTCGGACCTTCCGGAACCTTCTAGAACATTCCCGACGAAAACATTGGAATCATTCTCCAACTCCGAAACAGGACTTTCCTTATATGAATCTTATTCTCCGGACCATTCCGGATCTCCTCGTGATATCCCGGATCCCATCCGAGACTCCGAACAACATTCGGTCTCTTACTCATCATTCCATAACTACTCAACAACATCGAATCCTTAAGTGTGTCTCCCTACGGTTCGTGAATTATGCGGACATGATCGAGACACTTCTCCAAACAATAACCAATAGAGGAATCTGGAAATTCATATGGTTTCCATATATTTCTACGATTACTTTGCGATCGAATGAACCACTTACATATGATACCAATTTCCCTTTGTCTCACGATAGTTTACTTATCCGAGGTTTTGATCGTCGGTATCCCTGCATACCTAGTTCAACCTTGTTACCGATAAGTACTCTTTTCTCGTTCCCGTGATATGTGATCCCTTGTGAGACAGTCACATGCTTGCAAGCTAATTGGATGACATTCCACCGAGAGGTCCCAGAGTATATCTATCCGTCATATGGATGGACAAATCCCACTCTTGATCCATGTGTCTCAACCCATACTTTCCGAACACTCAATGCCACCTTTATAGCCACCCAGTTATGGTGTGGTGTTTGATGTCATCAAAGCATCCTTCCGGTGATGGTGATAAGCATGATCTCATGGTCGAAGGAATTAGGTTACTATGTATCAGAAAGCATATAGCAATTGAACTATTAAAATAATTTTGATCTTTATGGTACGCTTATCTATAGGAGTATGTCCATCATACCATTCTCCTAACGATATGATCTTGTTGTTAATAACATCTCAATGTTCATGATAGGGAAACCACAATCATTTATTAACCAACAAGCTAGTATTATGAAGAGGCTTTACTAGGGACTCTAATTTAGTTTACAAATCACCACTACTACAAGACTAGCCCTACAACAACGTATAGCTTGCTACGGTATGGATATGTGTATCAAAATCCCGTTCAAAAAAAATCCCATGACCTCGCCCATGTCTCCACGCCTATGTTTTTTTACAACCTGTCTCCCCACTCAGCAGCCCATGCCAACTCCCGATCCACATTCTCCTCAACTCTATTTACCCCTCAAAAAAGTCTCTATTTACCCTAGAAGCAGCCGCCACAAACCAATCAAGTCGTTCTCCTCCCTTGTTCTCCGGCTTCACCTCCACTGGCCATCCGACGCCGGCCGCCACAACACCTTCTTCTTCACCCCCGCCCTCCCACTAGTCGCAGCACTCGCCGTCGCCCTTGCCCTCGCCTACCTCTCCTTCCCCAAGGACGCACATGGACCACGCACCATCGCGGAGCTCAACTGCCCAGAGGTCAAATGGGGTTTCAGACACTGCTAGGCCTCCTCTAGCGCCTACAAGGCCATGTGCCGCGACGGGGAGTGCAGCTGTGACTCATGGGTCCTCCATCCGTAGATGCAACTGTCGATTTAGGGATGTTCGTTTGTCGCCTATACTTTACTCATCGTTCCTCATATCTGACCTTTTCATTCTTCTGAATCATCTGCTAAACAGAGAACGTGTATGGTTGTAGTGCTAGTTGAAGAAACAAAAGGATGTGACGGCTGCAGTTATCATGATAGGTTTGTAGATTTGTTGTGAGCATGCCGTAAGTGTAGTTCGTAGTTTGTCCTAACTGTAGATAAAGATGTGTGATATATGCTCTGCTTCCACAAGAAGGAATAAAGCTACAGATTAAATTAGAATTAAACAAGTTTTTGTAGGAAATATGTCAACTTACTTATGTTGTGATGTTACGTCCTATGAATCTCACCGAGTCATAGTTAATTCAAAAGTCAGAATGACCATCTGAAATCATCGGCATGGCTAGCTTGTGAACATAATTAAATACGAACTTGTCCTTGACAATGACTACGACACTACCAAGTTACAGTAAGGGATTTTTTTGCATACTGCATCTAGTTCCATTAAGTTCTGAATGGCATAGGTATGATGAGTTTCATTACTAGTTGAAAATCTATTAGCAACTCAGGCAGAAAGATGTAGTTTTTGTTCTAGAGTTTTTTCATGCACACCTGTTATTCAGATCTAACTATCAAAATAGTGCAATGCAGCCGAGGATGATAAGAAGGTTTTTGAGGGAGACACTTGGGAAGAACTCCAAAGTTTCATGTTAGTTTGGTATGCCTCTTCTCACTTGCTGCTTTCCTGTGATTGGCCTGGTCTTAATTGATCTCCATGTTGTAAAGTTGTTACTCCCTCTGTCCTAAAAAGGATGTCTTAATTTTATCTATGTTCGTATGTATCTACATACTGTTAAGAAATCGTTTTTAGGACTGAGAGAGTAGTTAAGTTAACTACAAAACTCTGAACTTTGAGCCTTTTAAAGCGATTGACTTTTGCTACTAGTTTTTTCAAGGAATTATGTAGCTGCATTTAATGACAGGAGTATAGACCATTAATAATAAAATGTATAGTTTTGGGCCTGTGGATGGTCTACAATGCTCCTGGTTGTGTTATAATTGTATTAATGTTCACTGAGCTGCTCTTGGGACATATGTAAACTTTTGATTATGCCCACTGATTGTTCAGCTTCATCCAATTATGACTGACCATTGTGTCAATCTAGTTAATGAAAGCATTCTAATCTGCTGTAAAATCGATTCTTTGTATATTTATCATTGTTACTCTTTTTTTATTTTGACATGTGTGGTAGACGACATGGGCTGTTTCAATTTGAACAAAGATGCACATTATGCATTTTCCTTTCATTTTTAATAGATTTTACTCTATCTGTACATATGCCATAAAAATCATACAAAGTGGTTCGTACTATTATTAAGATTGTGTTCTCTATTCAATTTATATAGGAAAGAAACTTGTAGATTGGAGCTTTGGGTGGTGAAGATATCCCTTGATTCAGATATAGTATGTATTTTGACATTTTGGAATGGTGAGTAGTAGAGCAAGTAGGTAGTAGAATTTAGTATACCATTTCCTACTATTTTTGCCACATCGGTTTAACTTGGAACTTTCTTTTTCCAGGCCCAAAAGATCAGCAAGGACTGCCACATTCAAGTCCACATTAGAAGGAAGAGCATTAGAAGGAATGTATATAGGATTACTTAGAATATATCATATTCTGATGCAAGATTGTAAGATGTGTACTCTTAGGATAATTTTCATGTATGGATGGTGATTTCAATAATAAATACGGAATTGTTTCCTCATGCAATGCATTCATGTTTTCAAATTTGTGTGTTGTTATTTGTATCATGTAAAGTAATATTCTCTTGACGTGGAAAAAATTACTACCATCTTTGAAGTCATAAACCCACATAATCGAGAAATTAATATTTATTTCAAATAAAATAATTCAATCCGCATATATTATGTACCAACGGATACAATTGTAGCTTGATATCTGTTGCCACTTTGCAACACTTTATATATTGGTTACCAGCGCACATATACGTGTTGCATTATAACCTACATTTATTAATATTTCCTTGTTAATACTGTTATAGCATGAATGTAAACATTTATCATAAACACAAAGATATAATAATAACAGTATTAACAGTATCTTGGTATAGGTTGGGTCATGTTGTACTGCACAGAAGTATTAATTTTTCCTTGTTAATACTGTTATAGCATGAATGTAAACATTTATCATAAACACAAAGATATACTAATAACTACATTTATTATTGCCTCTAGGGCATATCTCCAACAGTCTCCCACTTGCACTAGAGTCAACTAATCTAGATTACATGGTAATATACCGACACCCATGGCAGTTTGGTGTTGGTCATGTTTTGCCCTCGGGAGAGGTTTAGTCAACGGGTCTGCCACATTCAGATCTGTGTGTACTTTGCAAATCTTTATGTCACCATCTTGGACATGTTCTCGAATAGCGTGAAAACGTAGCTTGATGTGCTTCAGCTTCTTGTGTGACCTTGGTTCTTGCGCATTGGCTATGGCGCCCATGTTATCACAGTAGATAGACATTGGGTCCAGCGCACTTGGAACCACACCGAGCTCTGTAATGAACTCCTTCATCCATATCGCTTCTTGTGAAGCCTCCTAAGCAGCTATGTATTCCGATTCAGTTGAAGATCTTGCCACAACGCTTTGCTTTGCACTCCTCCAGCTAACTGCTGCACCATTCAAAGTAAATACGTATCCAGATTGAGATTTAGAATCATACGGATTGGTGTCCCAACTAGCATCGCTGTAACCATTAACAACGAATTGTTCATCACCTCCATAAGAAAGAACCATATCCTTAGTTCTTCTCAAGTACTTAAGGATGTTTTTGACCGCTGTCCAATGATCCACTCCTGGATCACTTTGATATCGGCTAGTCAAACTAACAGCATATGTGATGTCGGGTCTAGTACATAGCATGGCATACATTAGAGATTCTATGGCTGAGGCATAGGGAGTCTTACTCATCCTTTCTCTATCTTCTGCCGTTGCTGGACTTTGAGTTTTACTCAATGTCGCATTCGGCAACATGGGCAAGAACCCTTTCTTGATATCTTCCATTCCAAACCTCTTTAGAACTTTGTCCAAATATGTACTTTGTGACAATGATATTAGGCGTCTCGATCTATGTCTATAAATCTTTATGCCTAATATGTAAGCTGCTTCGCCAAGATGTTTCATTGAAAAACTATTATTCAAATATTCCTTGACACTATTAAGAAGGTCTACATCATTCCCAATCAACAATATGTCATCTACATATAGTATTAAGAATTGTTTGTAAAATATAGTCTATTCAAAAAATATTAGAGAATTGTTTGTAAAAATTAGTTGAAGTTTGAATATAAAATAAAAAACTACTACGTAATTAATTAGTAAGTTTTTTCATGTAGATGTTCAGCAAACAAACAGGCTTGTATATATAAGATGGTAAGTAATTAAATTCGTGCAGACTTATTCAAAATACAAAATATTATTGTATTTCAGAAGGGGGTGAAAAAAATATGCCTACCAACACATTTTGTGCTCAACGGCCTGCATACGACTAGAGGATCATTGTTGGCCCAGGATGCAGGCCTGCGTAGCGCAAATTTTTCATGTGTAGTCCAACATGCAGATAAGTGAAAATAGTATGTGTCAGGTTGATTTGTGGAGAGAAGCTCATGCCAATGTCATGAATGCAGGGTATATAAGCCGGTAGAATCGTTTCTCGCTAGGCAATGTGGGACTAAAGTCCCACCCGTGTTAGTCCTTCCCGCTATGGTTTTCTGTTGGACCCGAAAGAGCCCAATTACTGTTTGATGCCCAGGATTAAGATGGCCAGCCCCAATCTACTTGACGCCCGGACGCAGCCGTGACGTGGGCGCGGGAGTAGGAGTTGGGCTGCCTTGTTGCCTGCATGCCGAATCTTATTTTTTTCTTCTATCCTATATTCCTTTTTATTTTTTATTTAAAAATTTGAACAAAATAATTATTTTACAATTTTGAATTTTTTCAAATAAATTACATATTCTTGACAGGCACCATTGGTATAGCATGTGCAAAAAATTTGGAATCATTTGATGAACATCGAAAAATTGAGAAATTTTCGAACAACCCTTTTGGTCTCACCTAGGCTTCTTTTCCTAGCAATGTGTTTTTTCGACTTTCACGAAACAACCTGGATTTTTTTAAACATGCTAACATACACAAACTAAGACACATGTACAAGGTTTCACACAAATTTGAATTTTTTTAAATTTTTTGTGGCCAGGTCAAATTTAGGCCAAATATCAAGGTGTCTAGTGAGGATGCCTAGGGGTTATACCTTTCTGATGTAAGACATGCTCCATGCTGAAACATGGCATCCTCTACCTAGAAGAAATTTAAAATGTGTCCAAGGTTTCACACAATTTTGATTTTTTTTTGAATTTTTGGTGGCCCGGTCAAATTATGAATTTTTGCAAGGGCTTTAGACCTCTCTAGGGTGGCTAGAAACACCTTCACCAACTTGTGGTTGTGTGACTAAGCAGTTGGCCAACATGATCCTACCTACTTGATAGTTCTAACTATAAATTTGCTATGCCATGACATGACACACAAAAGTGTGGTAGATGTGGGCCCATGCCAACATTGCATGGGATCTAGGCCTCTCTGGATTGGCTGGAAACAACATTATCAACTTAGTGGCTGTGTGAGTCACTGCATCTAACCAAAATGATCCCACCCACTTGATTGATCTAGCTATAAGAGTGCTATTCCAAGCCATGACACACACTTGTGGCAGATGTGTGTCCATGCCAACATTGCATCGGGTCTAGACCTCTCTAGGCTGGATAGAAACACCTTCACCAACTTGTTGTTGTATGAGTCATCACACCTGACCAACATGATCCTACCTACTTGCTAGATCTAGCTATAATCTGTAGGGGTTCGTATCATGGAAAACAAAAAATTTCTACTGCATACAAACAAACAAGCCAAGATCTATCTACTAGATTGTAGCAACGAGTCGATAGAATAACTCACACTCGAAGATTCCAAAGTGTTTAACGAGAGCGGATTCTCGTGGGTGATGTAGTCGTACTCTTGCCGATCTCAAGATCGTGTAGACGATCCTTCCGGCGCTGCGTTCTGGCAGCGCTCCCGCAGTCGGTCACACGTTCGGTACTCGATGAAGACCTTTCTCTCCCCTGTTCCAGCAGGCACCGGAGGTTGTAGCACTCTCCTCGCGATTCCGGCAGCACGACGGCGTGGTACCGGAAGTAGAGGGGAGATCTCGCAAGGCTTCACCTTAAGCCGGAGCGAGTATGGTGGACTATGAGAGAGGCCTTGGCGATCTAGGGTTTAGAGGCACCAAGGGAGGAGCCTAGCCGGCGGCTAGGGTTAGGGTTTCACCCCAACTCGGTGAGTTGGTGGTGCCCTAGGCAGCGGCAGCAGGGGGTGGTGGCGCCGGCAGCTTAGGGCTAGGGTTTGGGTGGTGAGAGGTGTATGCTAGAGGGGCACCCCTGCCCCTCCTTATATAGGTGGGAGGGAGCCGGTTGGGAGGAGGGAGTCCTCCCCCAACTCGGCCTCCTTGGCCGGCGGTGGAGGGAGGAGGACTTCCTCCCCAAGTAGGTTTCCTACTCTCCCTCCACCAAGAAAACTTGCCGTTTGACTTTTCAAATTGGCGTTTGACTTTTCAAACTAGGATTTGATTTATCCTTTTATTTTGCTCAACGATGACACCTAGTACATGATGCAACCATTCCAACTTGTTATGACACATTCATGTACCCTTCCCCTCCGGAGTGTCGGACCTTCCGGAACCTTCTAGAACATTCCCGACGAAAACACTGGAATCATTCTCCAACTCCGAAACAGGACTTTCCTTATATGAATCTTATTCTTCGGAGCATTCCGGATCTCCTCGTGATATCCCGGATCCCATCCGAGACTCCGAACAACATTCGGTCTCTTACTCATCATTCCATAACTACTCAACAACATCGAATCCTTATGTGTGTCTCCCTACGGTTCGTGAATTATGCGGACATGATCGAGACACTTCTCCGGACAATAACCAATAGAGGAATCTGGAAATTCATATGGTTTCCACATATTTCTACGATTACTTTGCGATCGAATGAACCACTTACATATGATACCAATTTCCCTTTGTCTCACGATAGTTTACTTATCCGAGGTTTTGATCGTCGGTATCCCTGCATACCTAGTTCAACCTTGTTACCGATAAGTACTCTTTTCTCGTTCCCGTGATATGTGATCCCTTGTGAGACAGTCACATGCTTGCAAGCTAATTGGATGACATTCCACCGAGAGGTCCCAGAGTATATCTATCTGTCATATGGATGGACAAATCCCACTCTTGATCCATGTGTCTCAACCCATACTTTCCGAACACTCAATGCCACCTTATAGCCACCCAGTTACGGTGTGGTGTTTGATGTCATCAAAGCATCCTTCCGGTGATGGTGATAAGCATGATCTCATGGTCGAAGGAATTAGGTTACTATGTATCAGAAAGCATATAGCAATTGAACTATTAAAATGACTTTGATCTTTATGCTACGCTTATCTATAGGAGTATGTCCATCATACCATTCTCCTAACGATATGATCATGTTGTTAATAACATCTCAATGTTCATGATAGGGAAACCACAATCATTTATTAACCAACAAGCTAGTATTATGAAGAGGCTTTACTAGGGACTCTAATTTAGTTTACAAATCACCACTACTACAAGACTAGCCCTACAACAACGTATAGGTTGCTACGGTATGGATATGTGTATCAAAATCCCGTTCAAAAAAAAAATCCCATGACCTCGCCCATGTCTCCACGCCTAAGTTTTTTTACAACTTGTCTCCCCACTCAGCAGCCCATGCCAACTCCCGATCCACATTCTCCTCAACTCTATTTACCCCTCAAAAAAGTCTCTATTTACCCTAGAAGCAGCCGCCACAAACCAATCAAGTCGTTCTCCTCCCTTGTTCTCCGGCTTCACCTCCACTGGCCATCCGACGCCGGCCGCCACAGCACCTTCTTCTTCACCCCCGCCCTCCCACTAGTCGCAGCACTCGCCGTCACCCTTGCCCTCGCCTACCTCTCCTTCCCCAAGGACGCACATGGACCACGCACCATCGCGGAGCTCAACTGCCCAGAGGTCAAATGGGGTTCCGGACACTCCTAGGCCTCCTCTAGCACCTACAAGGCCATGTGCCGCGACGGGGAGTGCATCTGTGACTCGTGGGTCCTCCATCCGTAGATGCAACCGTCGATTTAGGGATGTTCGTTTGTCGCCTAGACTTTACTCATCGTTCCTCATATCTGACCTTTTCATTCTTCTGAATCATCTGCTAAACAGAGAACGTGTGTGGTTGTAGTGCTAGTTGAAGAAACAAAAGGATGTGATGGCTGCAGTTATCATGATAGGTTTGTAGATTTGTTGTGAGCATGTCGTAAGTGTAGTTCGTAGTTTGTCCTAACTGTAGATAAAGATGTGTGATATATGCTCTGCTTCCACAAGAAGGAATAAAGCTACAGATTAAAGTAGAATTAAACAAGTTTTTGTAGTAAATATGTCAACTTACTTATGTTGTGATGTTACGTCCTATGAATCTCACCGAGTCACAGTTAATTCAAAAGTCAGAATGACCATCTGAAATCATCGGCATGTGTAGCTTGTGAACATAATTAAATACGAACTTGTCCTTGACAATGACTAAGACACTACCAAGTTACAGTACGGGGTTTTTTTTCATACTGCATCTAGTTCCATTAAGTTCTGAATGGCATAGGTATGATGAGTTTCATTACTAGTTGAAAATCTATTAGCAACTCAGGTAGAAAGATGTAGTTTTTGTTCTAGAGTTTTTTCATGCACACCTGTTATTCAGATCTAACTATCAAAATAGTGCAATGCAGCCGAGGATGATAAGAAGGTTTTTCAGGGAGACACTTGGGAAGAACTCCAAAGTTTCATGTTAGTTTGGTATGCCTCTTCTCACTTGCTGCTTTCCTGTGATTGGCCTGGTCTTAATTGATCTCCATGTTGTAAAGTTTTTACTCCCTCTTTTCTAAAAAGGATGTCTTAATTTTATCTATGTTCGTATGTATCTACATACTGTTAAGAAATCGTTTTTAGGACTGAGAGAGTAGTTAAGTTAACTACAAAACTCTGAACTTTGAGCCTTTTAAAGCGATTGACTTTTGCTACTAGTTTTTTCAAGGAATTATGTAGCTGCATTTAATGACAGGAGTATAGACCATTAATAATAAAATGTATAGCTTTGGGCCTGTGGATGGTCTACAATGCTCCTGGTTGTGTTATAATTGTATTAATGTTCACTGAGCTGCTCTTGGGACATATGTAAACTTTTGATTATGCCCACTGATTGTTCAGCTTCGTCCAATTATGACTGACCATTGTGTCAATCTAGTTAATGAAAGGATTCTAATCTGCTGTAAAATCGATTCTTTGTATATCTATCATTGTTACTCTTTTTTTATTTTGACATGTGTGGTAGACGACATGGGCTGTTTCAATTTGAACAAAGATGCACATTATGCATTTTCCTTTCATTTTTAATAGATTTTACTCTATCTGTACATATTCCATAAAAATCATACAAAGTGGTTCGTACTATTATTAAGATTGTGTTCTCTATTCAATTTATATAGGAAAGAAACTTGTAGATTGGAGCTTTGGGTGGTGAAGATATCCCTTGATTCAGATATAGTATGTATTTTGACATTTTGGAATGGTGAGTAGTAGAGCAAGTAGGTAGTAGAATTTAGTATACCCTTTCCTACTATTTTTGCCACATCGGTTTAACTTGGAACTTCCTTTTTCCAGGCCCAAAAGATTAGCAAGGATTGCCACATTCAAGTCCACATTAGAAGGAAGAGCATTAGAAGTAATGTATATAGGATTACTTGGAATATATCATATTCTGATGCAAGATTGTAAGATGTGTACTCTTAGGATAATTTTCATGTATGGATGGTGATTTCAATAATAAATACGGAATTGTTTCCTCATGCAATGCATTCATGTTTTCAAATTTGTGTGTTGTTATTTGTATCATGTAAAGTAATATTCTCTTGACGTGGAAAAAATTACTACCATCTTTGAAGTCATAAACCCACATAATCGAGAAATTAATATTTATTTCAAATAAAATAATTCAATCCGCATATATTATGTACCAACGGATACAATTGTAGCTTGATATCTGTTGCCACTTTGCAACACTTTATATATTGGTTACCAGCGCACATATACATGTTGCATTATAACCTAGCAACGCCAAAAAACGCAACGCGTATGAAATCTGTTGGTACAAGTGCTAGCAACGCTTATATGGGCATTTAGATACAGATTTGTGTGTTGGTATAGGTTGGGTCATGTTGTACTGCACACAAGTATTAATGTTTCCTTGTTAATACTGTTATAGCATGAATGTAAACATTTATCATAAACACAAAGATATAATAATAACTACATTTATTATTGCCTCTAGGGCATATCTCCAACAGTCTCCCACTTGCACTAGAGTCAACTAATCTAGATTACATGGTAATATACCGACACCCATGGCAGTTTGGTGTTGGTCATGTTTTGCCCTCGGGAGAGGTTTAGTCAACGGATCTGCCACATTCAGATCTGTGTGTACTTTGCATATCTTTATGTCACCATCTTGGACATGTTCTCGAATAGCGTAAAAACGTAGCTTGATGTGCTTCAGCTTCTTGTGTGACCTTGGTTCTTGCGCATTGGCTATGGCTCCCATGTTATCACAGTAGATAGACATTGGGTCCAGCGCACATGGAACCACACCGAGCTCTATAATGAACTCCTTCATCCATATCGCTTCTTGTGAAGCCTCCTAAGCAGCTATGTATTCCGATTCAGTTGAAGATCTTGCCACAACGCTTTTCTTTGCACTCCTCTAGCTAACTGCTGCACCATTCAAAGTAAATACGTATCCAGATTGAGATTTAGAATCATCCGGATCGGTGTTCCAACTAGCATCGGTGTAACCATTAACAACGAATTGTTCATCACCTCCATAAGAAAGAACCATATCCTTAGTTCTTCTCAAGTACTTAAGGATGTTTTTGACCGCTGTCCAATGATCCACTCCTGGATCACTTTGATATCGGCTAGTCAAACTAACAGCATATGTGATGTCGGGTCTAGTACATAGCATGGCATACATTAGAGATTCTATGGCTGAGGCATAGGGAGTCTTACTCATCCTTTCTCTATCTTCTGCCGTTGCTGGACTTTGAGTTTTACTCAATGTCGTATTGGGCAACATGGGCAAGAACCCTTTCTTGATATCTTCCATTCCAAACCTCTTTAGAACTTTTGCCAAATATGTACTTTGTGACAATGATATTAGGCGTCTTGATCTATCTCTATAAATCTTTATGCCTAATATGTAAGCTGCTTCGCCAAGATCTTTCATTGAAAAACTATTATTCAAATATTCCTTGACACTATTAAGAAGGTCTACATCATTCCCAATCAACAATATGTCATCTACATATAGTATTAAGAATGCTACAGAGCTCCCACTCACTTTCTTGTAAATACAAGCTTCTCCATAAGTTTGTATAAAACCAAAACTTTTGATTACCTTATCAAAACGTTGATTCCAACTTCGGGATGCTTGCTTCAATCCATATATGGATCATTTAAATTTGCATACCTTGTTAGCATCTTTAGGATCGACAAAACCTTTGGGTTGCATCATATACAACTCTTCATCAATGTCTCCATTGGGGAATGTTGTTTTGACATCCATCTGCCATATCTCATAATCATAATATGCAGCGATTGCTAACAAAATCCTCACAGACTTTAGCTTCGCTACTGGTGAGAAAGTCTCATCGTAGTCAACTCCTTGAATTTGTCAAAACCCTTTTGCGACAAGTTGAGCTTTATAGACAGTAACATTACCATCAGCATCTGTTTTCTTCTTGAAAATCCATTTGTTCTCGACAGCCTTCCGGCCATACGGTAAGTCCACCAAAGTCCATACTTGGTTTTCGTACATGGATCCAATCTCGGATTTCATGGCTTCTTGCCATTTCTTGGAATCTGGGCTCATCATCGCTTCCTAATATGTTGCAGGGTCATCGGTGTTGTCCAACAACATGACACTCATAACGGGATCATACCAATCAGGAGTGGTACGAGTTCTCGTTGACCTGCGAGGTTCTGTAGCAACTTCAACCGAAGTTTCATGATCATCATCATTAGCTTCCTCTCTTATTGGTGCAGGCACCACATGAACTTCTTCCGGTGCTACGCTACTCGCAAGTTCGAGAGAAGGTTCAACAACCTCGTCGAGTTCTACTTTCCTTCTAGTCACTTCTTTTGAGAGAAATTCCTTCTCTAGAAAGGATCCATTCTTGGCAACAAAGATTTTGCATTCGGATCTATGATAGAAGGTATACCCAATAGTTTTCTTTGGGTATCCTATGAAGACGCATTTTTCCGCTTTGGGTTCAAGCTTGTCTGGCTGTAACTTCTTTACATAGGCTTCGCAACCCCAAACTTTAAGGAACGACAATTTAGGTTTCTTCCCAAACCATAATTCATATGGTGTCGTTTCAACGGATTTAGATGGTGCCCTATTTAAAGTGAATGCGGCTATTTCTTATGCATAACCCCAAAATGATAGCGGTAAATCTGTAAGTGACATCATAGAACGAACCATATCTAAGAGAGTTCGATTACGACGTTCGGACACACCATTACGCTGTGGTGTTCCCGGCGGTGTCAATTGTGAAATTATTCCGCATTTCTTTAAATGCTCGCCAAACTCGTAACTTAGATATTCACCTCCACGATCAGAACGTAGAAATTTAATCTTCTTGTTACGTTGATACTCCACCTCACTTTGAAATTCCTTAAACTTCTCGAAAGTTTCAGACTTATGTTTTATGAAATAGATATACCCATATCTACTCAAGTCATCCGTGAAGGTAAGAACATAACAATAACCACCGCGCGATGATACACTCATTGGACCACACACATCGGTATGTATGATTTCCAATAAGTCCGTAGCTCGCTCCATCATACCAGAAAATGGAGTCTTAGTCATTTTACCCATCAGACATGCTTCGCATCTTTCAAGTGATTCGAAATCAAGTGATTCAAGAAGTCCATCGGAATGGAGTTTCTTCATACGCTTCACTCCAATGTGACCAAGACGACAGTGCCACATATAGGTCGAGTTATCGCTCAATTTCAAATGTTTAGCTTCAATGTTATTAATATGTGTATTTCCACTATCGAGATTCAATAAGAATAGACCATCTATCAAAGGTGCATGTGCATAAAACATATTACTCATATAAATCGAACAACCGTTATTCTCGGACTTAAACAAGTAACCGTCTCGCAATAAACAAGATCCCGATATAATGTTCATGCTTAACGCACGCACCAAATAACAATTATTTAAGTATAAAACTAATCCCGATGGTAGATGAAGAGGTAGAGTGCCGACCGCGATCACATCAACATTTGATCCATTTCCTACGCGCATCGTCACCTCGTTATTCTGCAGCACCTGTTTCGAGTTACAAATATGAGAAACCGAACCAGTATCAAATACCCAGGCACTACTACGAGTACTAGTGATATACACATCAATAACATGTATATCAGATATACCTTTCTTCTTGATGTTGCTGTTCTTCAATTCCGCCAAGTACTTTGGGCAATTCCTCTTCCAGTGACCTTCTCCCTTGCAGTAAAAGCACTCAGTATCAGGCTTAGGTCCAGCCTTGGTCTTCTTCGTCGGTGCGGCAACTTTCTTACCACCCTTCTTGAAGTGTCCCTTTTGATTAGACTTGCCTTTCTTGAATTTGGTGGTCTTATTGACCATCAACACTTGGTGCTCTTTCTTGATCTCCACTTCTGCAGATTTCAACATGGAAAAGAGTTCTGGCAACTGCTTGTTCATGCTTTGCATATTGTAGTTCATCACAAAGTTCTTGTAACTTGGTGGTAGTGATTGGAGGACACGGTAAATCCTAAAAGCATTAGGAATCACTATACCCAAGCTTTGGAGTTTGTTTGCGTGCCCAGACATCTTAAGCACATGCTCACTGACGGAGCTGCCCTCTTCCATCTTGTAGTTAAAGAATTTTTCAGAAGCCTCATAACTCTCAACTGCCGCGTGAGTCTCAAATATCAATTTGAGTTCATGGACAATATCATGTGGGTCTGAGTTCTCAAACCTTTTCTGAAGCTCCGATTCCAAACCATACAAGATAGCACACTGAACTGTGGAGTACTGATTCTTCCGAGCGAGGTAAACATTCTTTACTTCATCAGTAGCATCAGCTGCAGGCGGGTCACCCAGCGTTGCATCCAACACATAGGTCAAATTACCAGCATTGAGGACAATCCTCAAATTGCGGAACCAATCCGCAAAGTTGCTTCCATTGTTTTTCAACTTTTCTTTCTCTAGGAACACATTAAAATTGATGGTAGGGCCGCCATTGATCTACAACATATTTGCAATAGTTTAGACTAAGTTTATGACAAATTGAGTTCTAATTAATAGTTATATTAATCTAGGTGAACTCCCACTCAAAACAATATCCCTCACATTGTTTTAGTGATCACACAAACCAGATCCACCACATCAAAACCGATCATCACGAGAGTTGATGTAGCTTCAATGGCGAACAATCGACATGTTCATCATATCTACTATATGATTCATGCTTTACCTTTTGGTGATCCGTGTTCCGAGACCATGTCTGTACATTCTAGGCTCGTCAAGATCAAATCTTAGCTTCCGCATGAGCAAATCTGGCTTGCTCACGTTGTATACACTTGCAGAATCTAACACACCCGATCATCACGTGGTGCTTCGAAACAACAAGCTTTAGCAACGGTGCTTACTAAGGATGAACACTTTAGAACTTGAAATTTATGTGCATGAGGGATCATCTTATAATTCTACCGTCGTTAAATAAGCAATACAAGATGCATAAAGGATTAACATCACATGCAATTCATAATATGTGATATGATATGGCCTTTCTTCTTTGTGCTTCCGATCTCCATCTTCAAGCACGAACATGATCTCCATCATCACCGATGTTGCATCAAGGTCAATGACGCTGCTCCATGATTGTCGTCCACCAGCTTCAACTATTACAACTACTTTGAATAGACACGCGGGTCTTAACAGAAATTAAAGACCACCATATGGCTCCTGCCGGTTGCCAACTTACAATAAGGAACATTGCATACATCAAATATAATCACAATCATGGCCATATCACATCACAGCACACCCCTGCAAAAAAAGTTAGACGCCTCTAATTTCTTTGCATATTTTACGTGGTTTGGGGCTTTCAATAAGTGTCGATCTAACTTACGAACAAGAACCACAACATTGATGTTTGAACTATCAAGTGCCCGTTGTAAATTGGATCTATATTATAATGGGAGAGACAGACACCCGCAAAGCCACTTATGCAATAAAAGTTGCATGTTGAGCGTGGAGCAAGTCTCATGAACGATGTCATGTAAGGTTAGCCCGGGCCGCTTCATCCCATCATACCGCAAGATGCAAAGTACACAAGAAGAAATTGATAATAAAAGCACCACCGCCCACAATGACCATTGCGTTCTACTCGTGCAACAGATCTACATATAGACACGTCTCTGATACCACTGTACGGGTTCGTAGCATGGAAAACAAAAAATTTCTACCGCATACAAACAAACAAGCCAAGATCTATCTACTAGATTGTAGCAACGAGTCGATATAATAACTCACCCTCGAAGATTCCAAAGTGTTTAACGAGAGGGATTCTTGTGGGTGATGTAGTCATACTCTTGCCGATCTCAAGATCGTGTAGACTATCCTTCTGGCGCTGCGTTTCGGCAGCGCTCCCGCAGTCGGTCACACGTTCGGTACTCGATGAAGACCTTCCTCTCCCTTGTTCCAGCAGGCAGCGGAGGTTGTAGCACTCTCCTCGCGATTCCGGCAGCACGACGGCGTGGTTGTCACATCCCAAGATTTTCCAAATCTTGTAATGTGAAAATAAATGAATAAAATAAAACTTGTCTGATTTTTAGGGCCAGAAGAAACTTTTTGAATTCAATTGGAGCTTCAAACCAATTTGGATCAAATAAATCCTAAAGGGATTTAAAAAGATAAACATTTAATAAAGGAAAATAAAAATATTTTGAATTACTATTTTTGTTCTTTTAATAAAAAGATTTGGATTTCAAATAAAATAGAAGATTTACAAATAAGGATTATTTTATAAAGCCAAATTAAACTTTGGCCAAGATTTTGAAAATAAAACATTTTGTTTGGATAAAAATAGTAAAGGTTTATTTAAAATAAATTGTTAAGGATTTAATAACCAAGTTTTAATAATAAAGGTTTTACTATTCCCAAAACATCAAAACTTATTTATTTATTTAAAATAAGTTTTCCAAGTATTTTATATTCTCAAATAAAACCTACTGTTTTGGTTTTGAAAATATTTAGATTTCAAATAAAGAATTTAAACAAAACAAAACCTATTTGATTTTATAACAATGGTCTATTTATTTAATTAATAATGGACCCTAAAATAAAATTACTATTTTTGGTTTTGGATTTTGGTCTATGTTACTGAACAGAACCAAATTCATAATGCAAGGTTTGGTGATTGCTTGATTTGATTTGAACATTATTTGGTTGTTTGAATTTCAAAAAAGAAAATAGTTATAGAAAAAGAAAAAGCCAGCAGACAGAAAAAAATAGGATCTGGTCGACCCAACCCAGCAGCGCAACAAGGCCCAATACCAGCCCAGCCTTCTTTACCCTGAAGAAAACGCTTCGCACCTGGCAACTGACCCACAGAGTGAATGACTGGTGGACCTCCCTCTCACTCCTTTTCCCGCTGACCAGCAGACCCCACTTTTCCAGCTCGTCTCCTTCCTCGCGACGACCACGCCGGCCGTTTAGCCGTTGATGTCGCGGCTTCAATTCGCAGTAATGTCGCGCCTTAATCTCGCCGTGACTGCACGCTATTAAACGCCAGCGTCTCCTCCTCCTTTCCCCTCACACGCCACTCCCTCTCTGCCCCGAGGCTGCCTCAATTTGGCTTGGCACTCCCTCTGTTCCGACGACGCTCCGGTGCCAATTCCGGCGACTCAGCACCGCCCCTTGTCTCATTGACCACGCACACACACTCACCACTCCCAGACGCATCTGCCTGTGTCCTTCATTCAACTGCGGGAGCCCCAGAGCATCGACTACGACAAGCTTCTGAGCGCCGCCGTCTGTCTTCAACTGCGACGACGACTCCCAGGTAAACCAGACAGCCCCGCGCCTCCTCGTTCACGCTCCCTCACTCGCCTCGACCATGCGCATCTAACCCTACTATCGGTTTGCCCCCTTGTGACCTGCAGCGTCGCCCTCGACAGGAACCAGAGCCACCCGACGGTGTTCTCTACTCCGGCGAGCAATAGCAGCTGTACCCGAGCACCCCTTGCCACGACAAGCACACGTCGAGCATCACCACGTCCTCGCGATTCTGGTGAGCACCTTCCCTCCCCTCTCCGCTTCCTGTAACCGCCGTAGCGCCACTGCCTGGCCGTACGCCGCCGCTAGCCACCGCCGGCGCCGCTCGCATATGGTCAAGCATGCTAGCACCGTAGGATCGAGATCTGACGCTCGCGATTAGATCACTTAAGCAGCGAAGGGGTACGTTTCTAAACCGTGCGATCTGATAGATCCAACGCACTGCAGAGCCGATCCGGCCAAACCAGTATCATCCAACCAGAACGCGCCGCGTGCCCAGATTTCGTTTTAAAAACAGATTTGAATCTGTTATAGATTCAATTTTCAAACCTTTGTAACTTTTGATCCACACGTCCAAAAATTACAAATTTTATATCGTTGGAATCAGTGGAAAAAGCCCTAGCCAACCATGCCTTTGGTTTAGTAAATAGTATCTGTTAGTTTGCTTGTTTTTGCAGATAATTTTGTGTGCTTGTTTAGAGTAGAAAAATGATTCAAAAATGTTTTAGGGTTAAAACCTTGGCAAATTGATTTGTTGTGAACTTACTGACCCTAGGAACCAACCCAAAGAGTTAAAAAATGAATTTGGTGAAATTTAGGATGGATTAATTAGTTTAGCCCATTTCTAGCCAAATAAAAAGAATGGTTTTTGTTATAAAAATGTTTATGGAAAGAAAACTTTGAGAAAATGGTTTCGATCAAACCTACTGACCCAAAACACCAAGTTTTGAGAAACAACAACTTATTAGGTGAACCACATAGAGTTGTTGCTTTTATAAAAAAAATGTTTTCCACCACATAAAATAATGAAAGGATTTAAAAATGGTTTTTGGACAAAACCCTTTTTCAAATAACTTTGCCACTTTGGAAAATGACCACTTTGGACTTTACAAAGTTTAGAGGCCTAGTGTAGACCACCTTTGCAAATAGAACCACCTCTTGCATGCTCACATGCATGACTTAGATCTTAGATCCCATTGTTTTATGTGTGTGAAATGTTTGATTGATTATTTGGAATGCTAGTTGATATAGAGTTTGCTTGATTGATTGTAGTGAAATTAGCAAAGTGTGAGACTAGCAAGATCAAGGAGTGAACCACCATTCCCTTCCAAAAAGGCAAGTTACACTATCATCTAAAGTCCTACTATTTTCTTATACTTAGTGGATTTTGAAACATGCATGAAAAGAATTTTATACTTATGCTATGCTAAATCCTAATAGGATTCCCTATACATTCCTTAGTGAAAATATTCTAGTTGTTACATGCTTAGCCATGCTATATTTTGAAAAGAGATACATGTTGAGATTTTATGAAGATGAGAAAAGGACTTGTGTTTTTATATAATAAAACAAGGACTCAATGAACCACCTGGGTGGCCAAGGATACTTTGAGTATTGGAGAAGGTGGCAACAAAAGGAACCATGTCTATGGCAATCTATTTGTGTTGTGCTCCAAAGGAAACCACCCAGGAAACTTAGAGATTGAACATGTTTCTACAATTGTGGCTTTAGTGTGCAACCACATGCTATTATGGCTCTGGCTTAGTCAACTACATTGGGAAGACCCATGCATTGGCTTCAGTTAACTGGACATGGGGACCTGGAATCCTACATGGGTGCTGAAGGCAAGCTAGCAATGATGTATGGGAGGACCTTTTGGAAAGACTTCGTCACATTCTCAATCTGCCAGTACTCCATCTTGGTGAGCACTAATCCAGTAGGCCACTGGTGGCAAAAGGATGGGATTGCGACATGTGGGTAAAGTGTACTACTTCTGCAGAAGATAATAAAATCTAAGTACTTAGCCGTGTCCCCGGTTATGGACAATACTGAGCAACTAAAGTTTGAAGCTATGGGAGATCTCGACATTATAATTTCTAAAAGAAAACTTTTAAGGACTTGATGCACTTGGGATTACCAAGGAGCTCAAGAGACTTTGAAAAAACTTGATGTACTTGGGGTTACCAAGGAACTCAAGAGATTTTGTTGAAAACATGAACACTTGGGGTTACCAAGGAACTCATGTGATTTTGATAAAACTTGTTGCACTTGGGGATACCAAGTAGCTCAAGGGAATTTTGAGAAGAACTTGAACACTTGAGTTTCTACCAAGGAGTTCAAGGGATTCTTGGAAAAGAGATTTGACAAAGGACCAAAACCATTTTGAAAAGATAGGATAAATTTTGCTTTATGCAAATGAGCCTTAAACTCTACTTAGCCAAATATGCATGTATTGATAGGATCCACTCATATTATACATAGTAGTGAAACTTGCAAATACAATTCAAATGTATTGACCCTTGTGGCTATAACTTGTAATGTTGCAGGTTTGATTGATTTTAGTGAAGATTGATTGTATAGGATTACAAAGTCTACAACCAACATCTGCCTGTGGCACTTCGAAGATGAAGGACCCCATGACTATAGTTATTCCGCTGCAATGTAATGTAATAGCCAAATGAGCTATGTATGATGTAATAAAATTATGTTATTTCCTGGTTATAAAGTTATATTATGACCTTTGTTTCTTGATATTACATCTTAACTGTGGATGCTAGCTATTGATCCAGGGACTAGCATTGTAAACACAGGGGACACCACCTTATGTTATTTAAAGGTTGGGACACTCCCTCTACAGATGGTATCAGATCATTGTGTTGCCTGTAGGATTTGTAAACCCTAGGATTGGAAAAAAACCCTTAGAAAAATAGGAGTTGTACTTGTTCCAAAAACTTATTTACAAAAACACTTGTAAACTCTTTCCTCAACCATTTTGGTTTCAACTCTACCTCTCTTCTATTTCAACTTGATGGAAAAACCTACCCCATGGCCAAAGACTACACCATGTGCAAAGGACTTCATCAACTCTAATGACTTCAACTTCTTCAATTCTAATGACTTCAACTTCTTCAACTCAAATGACTTCAACTTCTTCAACTCTAATGACTTCAACATCTTCAACTCTAATGACTTCAACATCTTCAGCATATTCACCAAGGACTTCCAACTTGGATACCACTAAGGACTACAAGTGAAACAAGAAAATCTTGCTCAAGAATTAGAGACTGAGGGAATGCAAAAGTTAGAAGGAGACCACATCACTAGAAGTTATAGTAACCAAGAGTTTTTCTCAAGGAAACCATGATCTCCTACAAGAAGAAGCAACCAAAGAAGGATGGAAAGATCACAAGTGAACCATATAGATGGACCACCATATTTTAGTTAAGACAAACCCACCAACTTATGTGGTGTAACAAAAATATTTTGTTGCCTAAGTATGTGTTTGAACTTTGGGTTTGAGTGAAATGTTTGGTTTGTGATTGCATGCACATTGCTTGTGTGAATTGTGATGTGTGTGATTAGAATTGATTTCTTAGAAATATCTTGCCTATTCTAATCTCCATTCAACCCAAACAGATGACTACTCCAAAATATTCCAACGTCAAGGTTGATGACATCAACACCAACCAAGAGGACAGCATGAAAGAGCTCATAGCAACTCAGAACCAGTTGAACCAAGTGACAGCTCAATTCATAGCCAACACTAGTGGAGAAGATCCAATACTACAAGGATTTTTGGAAACTCAAGGCCAACTGATGCTTAAGGTGACCGATCAAATGATCAAAATGGAAGAAAGCTATCCCAAAAGAGTCTTTGACAACAAGGATGATAGAAATATTGTTCTAGATGGAGCCCCAGCTTGCATTATTTGTGGAGACAAGGACCATACTTCCAAGGAGCATGGAGATCAATGCCCCAACTGTGAAGAGAAACATCATGTTGGACAATGTCCCACCTCTCAAGCTACTTGCTACCTATGTGAAGGAAACAACCATGTTCCTATCCAATGCCCCATCTATGCCATTATGGAACAAAGGAAACAAGAAGGATCCAAGTCTATCAAGAATTTTGATGGCAAAGGAAAAGGATCACTTATACCTCCAAACAAAACAACCCAATTCAAAGGATCAAAGAAACCCAAGAAACAAAAGATAGACAAAAGCCATGTGCAATGTTATAAATGTAAGGAAATGGGACACTATTCCGGTGAATGCCCAGAGAACCCGAAGAATAAAGAGATTGGCCAAGTAGTGTGCAACAATTGCAAAGAGCTAGGCCACTATGTAGCAACTTGTCCACAAGAGCCACGTAAAGAACTCAAGGACATCCACTGTTTCAATTGCAAGAACCCAGGACATTATGCAAGCAACTGTCCAGAAAAGATGAAGAACAAGTTGAACAAGCCTATGGAGAAACTCAACCTTGGCCCATGAGTCAAGTGTGGAAACCAAGGACACATTGCAAAAGTTTGCTTAGAGAAGTTTCCCCAGGATCCCAAGAAGGACAATATGTAATTTTTGTTGAAAAATTTTAAGGGTGGTAGTACCCTAGTTGTTTTGAGCCTACTTGTAACCCTAGCCTTCCCAAATCTCGGGACGAGATTTATTTTAAGGGTGGTAGCCTGTCACATCCCAAGATTTTCCAAATCTTGTAATGTGAAAATAAATGAATAAAATAAAACTTTTCTGATTTTCATCTTCAAACCAATTTGGATCAAATAAATCCTAAAGGGATTTAAAAATATAAACATTTAATAAAGGAAAATAAAAATATTTTGAATTACTATTTTTGTTCTTTTAATAAAAAGATTTGGATTTCAAATAAAATAGAAGATTTACAAATAAGGATTATTTTATAAATCCACATTAAACTTTGGCCAAGCTTTTGAAAATAAAACATTTTGTTTGGATAAAAATAGTAAAGGTTTATTTAAAATAAATTGTTAAGGATTTAATAACCAAGTTTTAATAATAAAGGTTTTACTATTCCCAAAACATCAAAACTTATTTATTTATTTAAAATAAGTTTTCCAAGTATTTTATATTCTCAAATAAAATCTACTGTTTTGGTTTTGAAAATATTTAGATTTCAAATAAATAATTTAAACAAAACAAAACCTATTTGATTTTATAACAATGGTCTATTTATTTAATTAATAATGGACCCTAAAATAAAATTACTATTTTTGGTTTTGGATTTTGGTCTATGTTACTGAACAGAACCAAATTCATAATGAAAGGTTTGGTGATTGCTTGATTTGATTTGAACATTATTTGGTTGTTTGAATTTCAAAACAGAAAATAGTTATAGAAAAAGAAAAAGCCAGCAGACAGAAAAAAATAGGATCTGGTCGACCCAACCCAGCAGCCCAACAAGGCCCAGTACCAGCCCAGCCTTCTTTACCCCGAAGAAAACGCTTCGCACCTGGCAACTGACCCACAGAGTGAATGACTGGTAGACCTCCCTCTCACTCCTTTTCCCACTGACCAGCAGACCCCACTTTTCCAGCTCGTCTCCTTCCTCGCGACGACCACGCCGGCCGTTTCTGCCGTTGATGTCGCGGCTTCAATTCGTAGTAATGCCGCGCCTTAATATCGCCGTGACTGCACGCTATTAAACGCCAGCATCTCCTCCTCCTTTCCCCTCACACGCCACTCCCTCTCTGCCCCGAGGATGCCTCAATTTGGCTTGGCACTCCCTCTGTTCCGACGACGCTCCGGTGCCAATTCCGGCGACTCAGCACCGCCCCTTGTCTCATTGACCACGCACACACACTCACCACTTCCAGGCGCATCTGCCTGTGTCCTTCATTCGACTGCGGGCGCCCCAGAGCGTCGACTACGACAAGCTTCTGAGCGCCGCCGTCTGTCTTCAACTGCGATGACGACTCCCAGGTAAACCAGACCGCCCCGCACCTCCTCGTTCACGCTCCCTCACTCGCCTCGACCATGCGCATCTAACCCTACTCTCGGTTTGCCCCCTTGTGACCTGCAGCGTCGCCCTCGACAGCAACCAGAGCCACCCGACGGTGTTCTCTACTCCGGCGAGCAATCGCAGCTGTACCAGAGCACCCCTTGCCACGACAAGCACACGTCGAGCATCACCACGTCCTCGTGATTCTGGTGAGCACCTTCCCTCCCCTCTCCGCTTCCTGTAACCGCCGTAGCGCCACTGCCTGGCCGTACGCCGCCGCTAGCCACCGCCGGTGCCGCTCGCATATGGTCAAGCATGCTAGCACCGTAGGATCGAGATCTGACGCTCGCGATTAGATCACTTAAGCAGCGAAGGGGTACGTTTCTAAACTGTGCGATCTGATAGATCCAACGCACCGCAGAGCCGATCCGGCCGAACCGGTATCATCCAACCAGAATGCGCCGCGTGGCCAGATTTCGTTTTAAAAACAGATTTGAATATGTTATAGATTCAATTTTCAAACCTTTGTAACTTTTGATCCACACGTCCAAAAATTACAAATTTTATATCGTTGGAATCAGTGTAACAAGCCCTAGCCAACCATGCCTTTGGTTTAGTAAATAGTATCTGTTAGTTTGCTTGTTTTTGCAGATACTTTTGTGTGCTTGTTTAGAGTAGAAAAATGATTCAAAAATGTTTTAGGGTTAAAACCTTGGCAAATTGATTTGTTGTGAACTTACTGACCCTAGGAACCAACCCAAAGAGTTAAAAAATGAATTTGGTGAAATTTAGGATGGATTAATTAGTTTAGCCCATTTCTAGCCAAATAAAAAGAATGGTTTTTGTTATAAAAATGTTTATGGAAAGAAAACTTTGAGAAAATGGTTTCGATCAAACCTACTGACCCAAAACACCAAGTTTTGAGAAACAACAACTTATTAGGTGAACCACATAGAGTTGTTGATTTTATAAAAAAAATGTTTTCCACCACATAAAATAATGAAAGGATTTAAAAATGGTTTTTGGACAAAACCCTTTTGCAAATAACTTTGCCACTTTGGAAAATGACCACTTTGGACTTTACAAAGTTTAGAGGCCTAGTGTAGACCACCTTTGCAAATAGAACCACCTCTTGCATGCTCACATGCATGACTTAGATCTTAGATCCCATTGTTTTATGTGTGTGAAATGTTTGATTGATTATTTGGAATGCTAGTTGATATAGAGTTTGCTTGATTGATTGTAGTGAAATTAGCAAAGTGTGAGACTAGTAAGATCAAGGAGTGAACCACCATTCCCTTCCAAAAAGGCAAGTTACACTATCATATAAAGTCCTACTATTTTCTTATACTTAGTGGATTTTGAAACATGCATGAAAAGAATTTTATACTTATGCTATGCTAAATCCTAATAGGATTCCCTATACATTCCTTAGTGAAAATATTGTAGTTGTTACATGCTTAGCCATGCTATATTTTGAAAAGAGATACATGTTGAGATTTTATGAAGATGAGAAAAGGACTTGTGTTTTTATATAATAAAACAAGGACTCAATGAACCACCTGGGTGGCCAAGGATACTTTGAGTATTGGATAAGGTGGCAACAAAAGGAACCATGTCTATGGCAATCTCTTTGTGTTGTGCTCCAAAGGAAACCACCCAGGAAACTTAGAGATTGAACATGTTTCTCCAATTGTGGCTTTCGTGTGCAACCACATGCTATTATGGCTCTGGCTTAGTCAACTACATTGGGAAGACCCATGCACTGGCTTCAGTTAACTGGACATGGGGACCTGGAATCGTACATGGGTGCTGAAGGCAAGCTAGCAATGGTGTATGGGAGGACCTTTTGGAAAGACTTCGTCACATTCTCAATCTGCCAGTACTCCATCTTGGTGAGCACTAATCCAGTAGGCCACTGGTGGCAAAAGGATGGGATTGTGACATGTGGGTAAAGTGTACTACTTCTGCAGAAGATAATAAAATCTAAGTACTTAGCCGTGTCCCCGGTTATGGATAATACTGAGCAACTAAAGTTTGAAGCTATGGGAGATCTCGACATTCTAATTTCTAAAAGAAAACTTTTAAGGACTTGATGCACTTGGGGTTACCAAGGAGCTCAAGAGACTTTGAAAAAACTTGATGTACTTGGGGTTACCAAGGAACTCAAGAGATTTTGTTGAAAACATGAACACTTGGGGTTACCAAGGAACTCATGTGATTTTGATAAAACTTGTTGCACTTGGGGATACCAAGTAGCTCAAGGGAATTTTGACAAGAACTTGAACACTTGAGTTTCTACCAAGGAGTTCAAGGGATTCTTGGAAAAGAGATTTTATAAAGGACCAAAACTATTTTGAAAAGATAGGATAAATTTTGCTTTATGCAAATGAGCCTTAAACTCTACTTAGCCAAATATGCATGTATTGATAGGATCCACTCATATTATACATAGTAGTGAAACTTGCCAATACAATTCAAATGTATTGACCCTTGTGGCTGTAACTTGTAATGTTATAGGTTTGATTGATTTTAGTGAAGATTGATTGTATAGGATTACAAAGTCTACAACCAACATCTGCCTATGGCACTTTGAAGATGAAGGACCCCATGACTATAGTTATTCCGCTGCAATGTAATGTAATAGCCAAATGAGCTATGTATGATGTAATAAAATTATGTTATTTCCTGGTTATAAAGTTATATTATGACCTTTGTTTCTTGATATTACATCTTAACTGTGGATGCTAGCTATTGATCCAGGGACTAGCATTGTAAACACAGGGGACACCACCTTATGTTATTTAAAGGTTGGGACACTCCCTCTACAGTGGTACCGGAAGTAGAGGGGAGATCTCGCAGGGCTTTACCTTAAGCCGGAGCGAGTATGGTGGACTATGAGAGAGGCCTTGGCGATCTAGGGTTTAGAGGCACCAAGGGAGGAGCCTAGCCGGCGGCTAGAGTTAGGGTTTCACCCCAACTCGGCGAGTTGGTGGTGCCCTAGGCGGCAGCGACAGCAGGGGGTGGTGGCGCCGGTGGCTTAGGGCTAGGGTTTGGGTGGTGAGAGGTGTATGCTAGAGGGGCACCCCTGCCCCTCCTTATATAGGTGGGAGGGCGCCGGTTGGGAGGAGGGAGTCCTCCCCCAACTCGGCCTCCTTGGCCGGCGGTGGAGGGAGGAGGACTTCCTCCCCAAGTAGGTTTCCTACTCTCCCTCCACCAAGCAAACTTGCCGTTTGACTTTCCAGATTGGCGTTTGACTTTTCAAACTAGGATTTGATTTATCCCTTTATTTTTCTCAGCGATGACACCTAGTACATGATGAAACCATTCCAACTTGTTATGACACATTCATGTAACATTCCCCTCCGGAGTGCCGGACCTTCCGGAACCTTCTAGACCATTCCCGACGAAAACACCGGAATCATTCTCCAACTCCGAAATAGGACTTTCCTTATATGAATCTTATTCTCCGGACCATTCCGGATCTCCTCGTGATATCCCGGATCCCATCCGAGACTCCGAACAACATTCGGTCTCTTACTCATCATTCCATAACTACTCAATAACATCGAATCCTTAAGTGTGTCTCCCTACGGTTCGTGAATTATGCGGACATGATCGAGACACTTCTCCGAACAATAACCAATAGAGGAATCTGGAAATTCATATGGCTCCCACATATATCTACGATTACTTTGCGATCTAATGAACCACTTACATACGATACCAATTTCCCTTTGTCTCACGGTAGTTTACTTATCCGAGGTTTTGATCGTCGGTATCTCTGCATACCTAGTTCAACCTTGTTACCGATAAGTACTCTTTTCTCGTTCTCATGATATGTGATCCCTTGTGATCCAGTCACATGCTTGCAAGCTAATTGGATGACATTCCACCGAGAGGTCCCAGAGTATATCTATCCGTCATATGGATGGACAAATCCCACTCTTGATCCATGTGTCTCAACCCATACTTTCCGAACACTCAATGCCACCTTTATAGCCACCCAGTTACGGTGTGGTGTTTGATGTCATCAAAGCATCCTTCCGGTGATGGTGATAAGCATGATCTCATGGTTGAAGGAATTAGGTTACTATGTATCAGAAAGCATATAGCAATTCAACTATTAAATTGACTTTGATCTTTATGCTACGCTTATCTATAGGAGTATGTCCATCATACCATTCTCCTAACGATATGATCTTGTTGTTAATAACATCTCAATGTTCATGATAGGGAAACCACAATCATTTATTAACCAACAAGCTAGTATTATGAAGAGGCTTTACTAGGGACTCTAATTTAGTTTACAAATCACACAAGTATTAATGTTTCCTTGTTAATACTGTTATAGCATGAATGTAAACATTTATCATAAACACAAAGATATAATAATAACTACATTTATTATTGCCTCTAGGGCATATCTCCAACATAATCTTGCTATGCCAAGCCAAGACACACACAACTGTGGTAGATGTGGGCCCATTGCCAACATTGCATGGGATCTAGACCTCTCTGGGTTGGCTAGAAACACCATCATCAACTTAGTGGATGTGTGAGTCACTACACCTGACCAACATGATCCCACCCACTTGATAGATGTAGTTATAAGAGTGCTATGCCAGGCCATGACACACACTTGTGGCAAATGTGTGGCCATGCCAACATTTCATGGGGTCTAGACCTCTCTGGGCTGGATAGAAACACCTTCACGAACTTGTTATTGTATGAGTCATCACACCTGACCAACATGATCCTACCTACTTGATAGATGTAACTATACTTTTGCTATGCCAAGCGATGACACACACAACTGTGGTAGATGTAGGCCCATGCTAACATTGCATGGGGTCTAGACACCTCTCTGGGCTAGATAGAAACACCTTCAACAACTTGTTGTTGTATGTGTCATCACACCTGGCCAACATGATCCTACCTACTTGCTAGATCTAGCTATAATTTTGCTATGCCAAGCCATGACACACACTAGCTTGTGGCAAATGTGGGCCCATGCCAACATTTCATGGGATCTAGACCTCTCTGGGTTGGCAAGAAACACCATCATCAACTTAGTGGCTGTGTGAGTCACTACACCTGACCAACATTATCCCACCCACTTGATAGATCTAGATATAGGAGTGCTATCCCAAGCCATGACAAACACTACCTTGTGGCAGATGTGAGCCCATGCCAACATTACATGGGATCTAGACCTCTTTCGGTTGGCTAGAAACACCATCATCAACTTAGTGGATGTGTGAGTCACTACACCTGTCCAACATGATCCTACCTATTTGCTTGATCTAGCTATATTTTTTCTATGCCAAGCCATGACACACACTAGCATGTGGCAAATGTGGAGCCATCCCAACATTGCATGGGGTCTAGACCTCTCTGGGATGGCTAGAAACACCATCATCAACTTAGTGGTTGTGTGAGTCACTACAACTTGCCAACATGATCCCACCCACTTGATAGATCTAGCTATAAGAGTGCTATGCCAAGGTATGACACACACTAGCTTGTGGAAAATGTGGGGCCATGCCAACATTGCATGCATGGGGTCTAGACACCTCTCTGGGCTGGATAGAACACCTTCACCAACTTGTTGTTGTATGTGTCATCACACCTGACCAACATGATCCTACCTACTTTCTAGATATAGCTATAATTTTGTTATGAAAAGCCATGACACACACTAGCCTGTGGAAAATGTGGGGCCATGCCAACATTGCATGGGGTCTAGACCTCTCTGGGCTAGCTAGAACCACCATCATCAACTTACTGGTTGTGTGAGTCACTACACCTTGCCAACATGATCCCACCGACGTGATAGATCTAGCTATAAGAGTTCTATGCCAAGGCATGACACACACTAGCTTGTGGAAAATGTGGGGCCATGCCAACATTGCATGCATGGGGTCTAGACACCTCTATGGGCTGGATAGAAACACCTTCACCAACTTGTTGTTGTATGTGTCATCACACCTAGCCAACATGATCTTACCTACTTGCTAGATCTAGCTATAATTTTACTATGCCAAGCCATGACACACACTAGCTTGTGGCAAATGTGGGGCCATGCCAACATTGCATGGGGTCTAGACTTCTCTAGGCTGGCTAGGACCACCGTCATCAACTTAGTGGTTGTGTGAGTCACTACACCTGGCCAACATGATCCCACCGACTTGATAGATCTAGCTATAAGAGTGCTATGCCAAGGCATGACACACACTAAATTGTGGAAAATGTGGGGCCATGCCAACATTGCATTCATGGGGTCTAGACACCTCTCTGGGCTGGATAGAAACACCTTCACCAACTTATTATTGTATGTGTCATCACACCTGGCCAACATGATCCTACCTACTTGCTAGATCTAAGTATAACTAGGTGGGATCATGTTTGAGCAAGTGTTGGATCATACTACTACAAGTTGGTCAGTTGTTTCTAGACAACTTAGATTGTTTGATTTTAGATCCCAATGAAATGTTGTTGTGGGTCCATATTTTCCACAAGGTTAGGCATAGCAATGATATAGTTACATCTAACAACTAGTTGGGATCACACGTTGACCAATAGTTGACTCGTTCAACCAGAAGGTGATCAAGGTGTTTCTAACTAACTCAGATATATATAGGTCTATAATGTCACCCTAGACTAGGAAGTTTGACCAGCACAAAATACTTGTCTCTGTTCGTTCTCTCACAGTCACAGTCCCTCTAAATTTGCCAGTGAAGCCTTTCTCTGCAATGAGGAGTGTGTGTCGTGGTGAAGCATGCGCTTGATGTCAATCACCAGGGCCTCTCCCTAGTGATCTGGACTCCGTTCTGTTCACCATCGACGGGGGTGTGCACCGCACCTTCACGTCGGCCACCGAGGACCAAGCTGCAACAGAGATGGAGAGCGGGCGCAAGCTCCGAGTGCTACGCACGGACCGTGTCGGCGAGTTCACGTGTCGGTCATGTTCGCTATGCACAGTGCGCTGACACTAGCGTTAAGCGCCACCTCACGGTGCTGTAATCACCCCATCAGAACGGGGTGATCGCGCGGTGCAACTAAATGGTTGTAGCGGTGGCCAGAAGCATGCTGAAGGCGAAGGGCATGCCAAATTACTTCTCAGGCAAGATGTGCTGACAGCGGTCTACTTGCTGAACCTGAACCGGGCGTTCACGCGAAGCGTCACCGGCATGATGCCATATGAGGCTTGGTATCTGTGGACCTTCGGCTACGTCACGCACATACGTGAAGAGCGTGCGTCCTCAACTGAAGAAGATGGATGACCGAAGACGCCAATGGTCTTCATCGGCTACGAGAGCGGCACCAAGGGCTACTGTGTGTATGATCCCGTCGCCAAGCGTGTGCACGCACATGGAACATAGTCTTTGACGAGGACGCGAGCTGGGACTGGAGCACACACGAGGACAACCCTGTGAGCACAGTGTTCACGGCGGACTACTACATGCACTCGACTCCACTGCGCACCGCTACACCTAAGGTGGCAGGCCAGGATCGCCGACATCTCCATCGACACTACCTCCCGCAGGGCACACATCACCGGCAGCATCATCCTCGCGCATCGAGCTAGCCTATCTGACACTCGAAGCTGAAGCCGCGCCGCCATCACATCTGCCTCGCCGCGAGGCGCACCCGATGACCATGCTCACCATGGACGGCATCGTGCAGACGAACACTCGCCACGCCTCGTCGCCAAAAGGGATATGCGCAACAGCAGGGCATCGACGTCGCGGAGACCTTTACGCCTGTTGCACGGCTAGAGTCCGTGTGGCTCCTGCTGCGCTTGCCGCGCACCGCGGGTGGGCTGTGCACCATATGGACGTCAAGTCTGCTGGCGAGGGTTCATCGTGGATAGCCAGGAGTGCTAGGTGATGCGCCTGCACAAGCCCCTCTACGGACTCCGTCAGGCACCTAGAGGCTGGAGCCTGGAACGCGAAGTTGGACGCCACGCTCGACGCGCTCGGCTTTAGTTTAGGTGTTAGTCTGTTAGAGTTTTAGTTTCGTCAGGTTAGCACTTAGCTGTTTTAGTTGGTTGATTTAGTCACTTAGCAGTCCTACACTTAGTGCATCCACATCCATAATACTTAAATCCACTCAGCATTAGCTTGATGCTAAGAAGAAAAAATCTGATGGAAGCTCTGCCATCGTGGGACTTTATTAAATGGAGGGAAACCGAAGGGACTCGGTTCAGTTCTTCCATCGACCCCCCACCCCCTCTCCCATTGTGCACATCCAGAGCAGTTCCCGAGAATAGTTCCTCAGAGCAGAGCAGTTCCTCAGAGCAGTTCGTCCCCTCCAATTGATATTTCTCCTCTTATCCCCTCTGCCTTCCCTTTTATTTCTTGGTTTCAATTCTAATCCTTCTTTGTTTCTTCATTTGAAGAAGCTTTGTTCTTTGTTTCGCATCTCCCTTCCATTCTCTTTCTACAGCTCGACGGTGAGTTTTGCATCTCCCTTCCATTCTATTTCTTGGTTTCCATGTAATCCTTCCTGTGTCCTTCCTATCATCTTATCCCCTCAAGATTTATTGTGATTATGGATCGATTCGATTAGACTTCCATCGATTTACTAGTTATGGATAGTTATGGATTAGGGTTTTGTACTAATCAGATTAGAGTTTTTATTATCGTGTAAATGAATTGTTTACGGAACATTATGATTCTAAAACACACGACTGAACATTATATATGATTTACTAGTTATGGATTAGGGTTTTTTAATTTTTCATATTGTTCGTGCTTTATAACTGAATGCATAGTGTGATGTAGTTTATGCCTGATAATTAATCTATTTTTCACTTTCTAGATTAGGGTTCTACACTGTTAAATGCATATATTGCCCTCTAGTTTTAATGCACAGTTCATTCCTTTAGTGCAGTGTTACTTTTTTTAGGTGTTTCTTGAAATGGACTGTGCCATGTGTGGGCAGCTTGCCCACAATTGTGGTAGGACACAGAGGAGAGCATCCAACTTCCAAGTTAACATTGTTAATGGTTTTCCCATCAATGGTGTGGTAAGTTTTTACATCTTTTCATTTTATGTACTGTTTCTTTTACCATGTTGTTTTCGCATGAACTGAATTGTGTTGTTTTTTACCTTTAGGTAGTGTCATGCTCATTTTGGGAAAGACTGAATGATTTCAGTCCAAATAATTGGAGGGTTGCGAACAGTGAAGCATTTAGGAATTTTGATTTGTTCCTGAAGAAGTCTAATGTTAGGACAATCATCTGTGGTCCATACTGGAAGTCTTTGATGAGGGTTTATGATATAGGACTTGGAGATGTAGTGCGTTTTGAATATGATGACGACGACCCCCTTGATCATGTTGGTTTCAACTTGACCAACTTATTTCATGTCACTGTTTACTCTAATGGTGAAGAGAAACTGGTTCATTAAGAAACTGGTATTTCCCGTATTTACTGTAAATAATTTGCACTTATAGTTTCTCCTTGTCCTACTACTAAATCATCATAATAACATTTTTTAATAATTAACATGTATTTCCCCTCATTGATCAGAGGTTGGAGATGTGCCTAGTTCCATCAGAAGCATTCTGCACAGGACCATCTTCTCAGACATAAATGCAGTCACTGAGCAGGAAATGGCTTTCATCTTGTTTTCCATTTACAAAGATGTTTATGTCACTGAACATGAGTTTTTTGAAAGTAAAGATGAAAAGCATTTCTGGGTACACAAGATGGATATGGAAAACTATGAACATAATGCACTGGTTAGATTCCACATGATTCATTATATGTTATTTTTAGTTTCCACATAGAACTGAATGCATTTGTTAGTTTAGAATGCTTGTTCGAATAGTAACTTTAAACTTAATTGTAGTTCATGCCAATTGAGGTTGTAGATGGCTTCAGGTACCCAACTCAAGGCATAGAACATCTGTATAGGAAGGGACATGATCTCAAAGGAGAAAAATATAATTTCATTGCATTTGCTTATACTGTACAGAGGGACCATGGACATGTCAGCTTCACCACAAGGTGGAATGACTTCATATTTGCTGCTGATGTTGGATGGGCGTATCTAATTCTAATGGAAGTAGATCATATGTAGGAGCACCTTGGTCTCAACTTTGTTGAGATTACCATGTAGTGTTTCACCTTGGAAGAAGCTTGTTCAGATAGTCATCTTTTCTTGTTTCATCTAGTGCTGAAGTCTAATGTAGTCGTGTTGTTTAGTAAGTTGAACATATTGTATCTAGTGTAATATGTTACTAAATTTATTTAGTATGTTTAGGATGTTGTTTCTACTATAATGTGTTATTGAATGTAAGTTTAACATGTTGATCATCTTGTATGTATTGCATATGTCTATCTTGAATGTTGAATGTATTGCATCTTGGATCATCTTACTGTGAGGTAATCACAAGTATACCAGAAGATTAAAAAATGCAGGAATCTGTTACAGAAGGAAGTCAGGCAACAACTAGACAGAAGAAGAAGAGGAAACTTGATGAAATAGTTCAAGATGTGGTTGCATGAGTCATCACTTGATAGGATGATCCTATTTTGCGTACGGAATAGCTCGAACAAAACATGGAAAATTAACTGAAAATACGAAATACATTACAAACTTCGACCCTACAACCACTTATTTCGAAAAAACCCTAAACTACTTGGAATGCCAGTCGAAATACGACGAGCCCAGAGTCGGCGACGACACCGGAGGTGATGTCCACTCGAAGGAGGAGGAGGAGGAGGAGGAGAGGACGATCATTGATGGGTCGGCGCCATTTTTCTTCTCCTCCGCCTTCCTCGCGGCCTTCTCCTCCCTCTCCTTCTTCCTTGCTACCGACTTTGCCCTCCGCTCCTCGCGATCTGCCTTCTTTGCCGCCTTCGCCGCCTTCTTCTTCTTGTATAATGCCTCCATCGCGGCGACATCCTCCGGGAACTGGCGCACCCACTCGAGGCGGAGGCGCTCGTCGAGCTCTGCCTTGATGAGCCGCTGCTCGAGCTCGCGCGTGACGGCCGAAGGCGGCGGCGCAAGCGATTCCGCCTGTTACCACGTCCACACGTCGTGGAAGTTCATCGTCCGGAGGGAGCGTCTGAGGCGACAGGCTACCGCGTCATAGGCATGCGCCACCTCGTGCGCCATCTCGAATGTGCCAAGCCCGATGCGCTTGCTACCGATGTAGATCTCGGCGTAGAACATGCCGCTCGGCCACGCGCGGACGCCGCGGTAGCCGGTGGTCGAGCGGCGGTAGGGCGGCATCTCTTCGGGAGGCGGAGCGAGGCGGGGGCGGTGAAGCGACACGCGGGGGATGTGAAACTTTTAGACAGTTGGCTGCGCGCGCGCACGGCAGTCGACGCGGAAAAAAGTTTTTGCGCATCAGCTGGAGGTTCGCGCGGGCTCCCGCGCGCGCCAAATCTACAGTTGCTGTGTGCGTGCGGTAATTTCGTTTTCAGACGCTTCCCTTGGCATTTCTAGGCCTTCTTCAATAAATAATCGGCGGTCTGTCTCTGGAACCGCTACCTCTGCCATTCGACGGGACCGAGACCACATGAACACCATCATCCATGGCCGAGAACAAGAAGTAGGATTCGCCATGGGCTGATCTCCCTGAGGGAGTCATGCAGAAGATAGGTGACATCTTCCTGTCGACGAACGACTTCGACTACTACGCAGCCTTCCGGGCAGTCTGCAGCGCCTGGACTGGCTTCACGGAGGGGCGCTTTATACCAGCCAACTGGATTGTTCTAGAGCACCAGTTGTCGCTGGGGTATGGGGTAGATGATGCCGCCATCACGTTGTTGAACGTGAGAACCGATGATACGTCCAAAACGTATCTACTTTCTCGAACACTTTGCTATTGTTTTTCCTCTATACTTGTGTGATTTGGATACAACTAACATGGATTGACGCTATTTTTAGCAGAATTACCTTGGTGTCTTGTTTTTGTGCAGAAAATGAACTATCAGGAAAAATCCCGGAAAATATGCCAAAAATTATATTTCACCAGAAAATCCACGGAGCCAGAAGGGGAGATAGAGGGGAGGCCTGGGGGCCCAGACCACCCCAGGCATGGGCGCACTAACCCCGCGCGTGGGAGAGGTTTGGCCACCCCGGGAAGCTTCTCGTCCTCCCTCTGCGTCTATAAGTTGCCTTCTGACCTAAAAACAGAGAGGGGTTCGATAGTTTTCCAGAAAGAGTTCCGCTCTGCTGCCGCCACCAAAAACCAAGTTTCGGATCCAGAAACTCTATAGGTTTGGCCCCTAAGTGACAATAATTGGGACAACCAGAGGGGATTACTCCTTCTATGGTAAGGTTCCAAAGAAACTTGGTGATCCAGGTATACCAACTATTCCTTGCTCCATTAAGAATAATTATGTTAGAACTGCTTTATGTGATTTGGGGGCTGGAGTTAGTGTTATGCCTTTTTCTCTCTATAAGAGACTCCAGCTAGAAAAGTTGATACCAACTGATATATCTTTGCAAATGGCTTGTAAGTCAACTACTGTCCCTGTTGGTATATGGGAGGATGTTCCTGTTCAAGTTACTCATAATTGCATGGTCTTAACTGATTTTGTTGTGCTTGAAATGCCGGAAGATGATAATATGTCTATTATTCTTGGGAGACCTTTTCTTAACACTGCAGGTGCTGTCATAAATTGCAATCAGGGAAAAGTAACATTCAATATTAATGACAAAGAGCACACTGTCTATTTCCCCAAGAAGGTTGTCAGAAGCTATTGCCTTAATTCTATTGAAAATATTGAAGGCATCAAGGTTAGATAAATATATTGTCCCATTCCACAAGAAAATATTGAAACTATTATGATTGGGACCATTGCTATCAAGTATGAGGTAACATAATCACTTTGTGGAAGGCAAAGTTTTGTTTCATATAATATTGTTTTGGTAACAAGACTTGATCAACCTTGTTAATAAAAGGATTTTTATGAACAAAATAATGTTTCCACTGTGATTATACTTGCGTTCTTTTTCCTTTCTCCTTCCTAGTCTTTGCTTTATCTTTAGTTTTCCTAGTTGTTTGCTTGTTTGAGTTTCTTAGAGCTCCTGTAGTTTGGATTTTGGTTCTTTTGAAAAACTATTTCTGCGAGAAAATCAATTTTTATACCCTGAAAATTGGCCAAAATAAAGTTTCCTGAAAAATCCCAGAAAATTCAAAATAAAATTTTACTCGAAAAAAGGGGCAGAGTGGCACCTGAGATGACCCAGGGGCCACCTCTAGTCCCCACACCCATGGTAGGCGTGGCCTACCTAGTGGTGGCGCCTAGGGGGGTCTGGACCACCTGGGCCCCTCCAGGATGCCTCCTCAAAGCCACCTTCTTTCTCTCTCGAAAAAAACACCGGAAAACTTGCTCGAGCTCGAGTTCTTGCTATTCTTGCTCGTGATTTTAGATCTCCTTGTTCAGCCCATCTCAAGTGCTGATTTTTGGAGGGATTGTTCCTTGGTATGTGCCTCCTCCACTTGTCCAATTAGATTTGTGATTGGTAGATTATATCTTGAGTATTTTTCTACTGTAGGTGACATGTTGTTTGAGCTTGCTTGCTTGTTCTATGCTTAGAAACTTTGTTTCGATGCATGTGTAGTCCTCTAGCAAGTTCCTATAGTAGTTGCTCATCATTTATCAACTTACAAATCACTTGGTTTGATGGTTGTCTAAAATTTCAGCAAAGAGAAGTCATGGACCACCACACCTTTGGTGACATTTTTGAGAGTGATGCACCTAGAAGGGAAAGGCTCCCAGGGTCATCTACAAGCTCCAGACCCTCATACAATGAGGATCTCATCACTCCGCGGTTTGGTGCCGAGGGGGATGAAGGGGATGTGCACCCCTTCACCTTTCCTTGTCAAAACGTTCTTGCGAGCTGCTGGGATTCTTAATGATTTCATGGCTTTGATTGAGAGGTCTGGTCTAACAAGTTTCATGCATGATGAGAGTGCACAATATGCTTCACTTACTAAAACATTTGTGGAGAGTTTCTCCTTCACCAATAGTTTGTCCAGTTCTTCTGTGCCTTTCAGACTTTATGGCAGGGATCATTCTATGACATTGAAGGATTTTTGCAAGGCCTTGGGACTTGGTACAAAGGGGTCATCAAAGAAGATTACAGCTCTTCCCGCTGATTTTCTGGAGCTATACCGAGGAATAACAAATGATGATGACTGCAAGGCTCAGCAAGGGAAGATAAAGAACATTCAACTGCCAGCCATCAGGTACTTCACCTACTATCTTACCACCAGTGTTCTTGGTAGGGAGAACACTAATAATATATCCAACTATCAATTGGCCTTCTTAGTTGCTGCGCTCTATGGTGTGGAAAAGTATAACCTTGGTTCCCTCATTGCTCATCGCTTAGCTGCTAGGGGACCCATCAATGGGGGAATTATTGCTACTCGTATCGCTGCTGCCTTGAACATTGCTATTGATCCCCATGATACAGTTTTGGCTCCCCAGAGACTTGATCTTGCTGCCATGAAGGCACACCACTTTGTCCCCTCTAGCTCTACTCTTGATAACTTGGTTTATAGAATGATGTTTACTAACGGGGAAGAGAGAGAGATCCCTCTACCCCAAACCACTTTGTTCAGTATTTCTCAAGGACCTTGGTCACGCTCGAAGGAGGAGATGGATGAGTTGCTGGATTCTCTTAACTTCCACGGGCACTATCTGGGGGGAGCGCCCTCTTATGACCCCGTTGTACACTACACAGGGGAGGCTTCGAGCTCGTACCAGGACAAGGGAGCTTCCTCGATATACTACAGAGGTGCATCTACTTGGGCACCATGGGATTGATCCCTGCTTAAGCCAAAAGCCTAAGCTTGGGGGAAGGTACACCGATGTCACACTCATCTATATATTATGTTCGGTCGGTTCTTTGTATATCCATTGTTTTCGCTTTCTTTTTCGTTGTTGTTGCTTCTTTCTCAAAAACCCAAAAATACCAAAAATATTTTCGTTGTTTCTCTTGGTTTGTTTCTTTGTTTTTTCGCTTTGGTTTTCCTTAAAAGAAAAATCTAAAAAGGTTTTGCTTTGTTTGGTTTGCTTTGTTTTTGTTTGGTTTTTCTTGTTTGCTTGTTTCTAAAAAATCGAAAACACCAAAAATATTTGTTGCTCTTCTTTGGTTTTGAGTTCTTCGCAGGGTTTTGCCGTCCTCAGTGGATATTGGTTTTCATGTTAATTATTCAAGTCACACAAGTGAAGGGAAATAATGAAGATTAAGACAACTTGAGGTGTGGTAAGAGGGCGGTAACAAACTCTATTTGTTTCATTTTTGTACATATACTCATCATTGTGAGCATGCTTAGATTTTTGTGTAAGGTGTATGTCATTATGGATGCTTAGTAGTTCTTGCTTGTCTATGATTAGCTCCAGCTTGATAATAGTTTGTAGCATGTCATATGAATGTTTGCCTGCATTGTTTTATTCATACTTTGGTATGATATTGTGGTATCCTCCTCTGACTGTTCATGTGAATCGACTTGGCACATGCTCACGCATGCATATGACTAATCAATAGTTAGTAAACCTCGACGATTTATTTTTCCTCAGAGTTCTTGTATCACTTTCATGCCATGATTAGTCCTGTTTTGTTGCAAGCATGATTATGACAGTTATTGCTCTCTCGTTTGTCGCTCCCTCTCTATTGCTAGACTTCACTTGTACTGAGTATGTGCTCTACCTGTGCTTCCAACTCCCCAAAACCAATATTGCCTGTTGTGTCCACTATACCTACCTATTAGCATCATTTTCTACTTCAGCGCATATTCTATATGCCGCGTTTTCTTCCAAAATAAAATGTTTGTCTGTTTTGAGAAAGTTAGTTAGTAAAGCTCTCATGAACTTGATGGAACACTTTATTCGTTCCGCTTAATAAGTTTGAACCATTGTGACTAGTCCATGAAAGTTATATGCTTGCAAATTATATGCTGGGAGTCAACAAAACCGTGCTGTCACGGAGAACGCTTTCAACACCTGTTAGATACATTTATATCTAGTTGATACCTTGCTCTTTTGTTTGTGGATGTCAACGATGCGAAATGAGAGGGGGACTTGTGAGTCCATGGAGTTTGTATTCTGTGTTAGAGAAACGCCTGGGCCGCTAGCCAAAGCCATGCCTAATCATGGTGGAAACTTGCAGCATCACCATAGTGAGTCATCTATGAAGCATCCTCAAAAAAAAACTATGCATATAGTAAATAAAAAGATTGCTGAGATGCTCATTGTCTGCTTGCCTTGTCATTTTGGTTATGGAAAGCTCCTATACCATGTGCAAGGGGTACCCCGTTGGCGGTTCTCGATGATATGCAAATACTTACAATGACAAGAACTTGCCTGGACCCAAAGTTGAGTAGTATGCGGAGTGCCCTCGCACTCAAGGGACTTGGGATTTTCAGTATATGGTCTTTCAAGCATATAATTCAGAGTGGACCTCACTTTCACCTTAACCACATGAAGATGCCTATGATAGGGGCAATGAGATCTCAAAGCTAATGAGTACCTTCCTTTCAGCATTAGGAAGCCTTTCAAACCGTCAAAAAACCCGTTTTCATAATTTTTTTGAGTCACCACTTATTCTATGAGCACCTTCTTGAGAGCATAATTGTCATTTTTGTGTTTGTTCCAAAACTTGGTTAATTATGTCATGACTTTGATGCTTGTATCTCTGATATCTTTACTTCTAGTCTTCATGTGAACTTCAGAGGTGCCTCAGCATTTATATTGTGTTGTTCAAACAAAGGCAAGCGAGATACCACTCTATCATACCTTATTATGAGCATTGCAATGTTCCTTATGTTTATGGTTCATGCTACTTATTATTATTGAGTTGGTTTCTCTTCATAGCTTGCAATGACTATTGAGTAGACTTAGTTGCATACTCCTTATTATGAATTGTCTAAGCATCTACTCCTGTGCTGAGAATATATACATCATATGAAGCAAAGTGTTCGTGAAAGTTCTTTTATCGCACTCAGTTTTCATCTGAATTGCTTGAGGACAAGCAATAAGCTAAGCTTGGGGGAGTTGATACGTACAAAACGTATCTACTTTCTAGAACACTTTTCTATTGTTTTTCCTCTATACTTGTTTGATTTGGATAGAACTAACAGGGACTGACGCTGTTTTCAGCAGAATTACCTTGGTGTGCAGAAAATGAACTATCAGGAAAAATTACGGAAAAAATGCCAAAAAATATATTTCACCAGAAGATCCACGAAGCCAGAAGGGGAGACAGAGGGGAGGCCTGGGGGGCCCAGACCCACCCCAGGCGCGGTCCCACTGACCCCGCGCCTCGGGGAGGTTTGGCTACCCCAGGCAACTTCTCGGCCTTCCTCCGCATCTATAAGTTGCCTTCTGACCCAAAAACAGACGGGGGTTCGATAGTTTTCCAGAAAGAGTTCCGCTCCGCCGCCTCCACGAAAAACCAAGATTCGGATCCAGAAACTCCGTTCTGGCACCCTGCCGGGATCGGGAATTTGTAGAGGATCATCGCCATCGTCATCACCAACGCATCTCCATCAACCACCGATGTTTCCCTCATCCATGAGTGAGTAATCCCCCGCTGTAGGCTTGGGGATGGTAGGGATTGGATGAGTTCTATCATGTAATCGAATAAGATTTTTAGGGCATGGTGCCTAGTATCTCTATTAGTGCTATTTGACTTTGTTGCAACCTTTTGTGCTTAATGCTTGTCACTAGGGCCCGAGTGCCATGATCTCAGATCTGAACTTATTATTGAATAATTATAATAGTATTGTTTATGGTCTTACCTGCAAGTTGTGTACACATATCATTGTCCGGATACAAAGGCCCCAAAGTGACAATAATTGGGACAACCAGAGGGGATGGCTGTGGTGTGAGGATCACATGTGTTCATGGAGTGTTAATGCTTTGCTCCGGCGCTCTATTAAAAAGAGCACCTTAATTTGCCAGTAGTTCCCTAGAGGCCCCGATGCCACGGGCTGGCTGGACAGAAGATGTTGTGCAAGTTCTCATTGCGAGCACGTATGACTATATTTGGAGCACATGCCTAGGATTGTTTAGTACTGGATGCTTGTTATTATTTATCTGCAATTCCCTAGTTCTCTGAAGTTACATGTTTAGACTCGTCCATGCAACGCCCGTCCAATCATCCCTATGCCTACCGCACTCGAATCCTACTATTACCGTTACTGTTACTATTGCTGCTATTGCTGTTACTGTTGTTGTTGCTTTGTTGTTGCTACTACAAACTGTTGCTACTAATAAACTTCTGTGAGAAAGAACTATTTCCAGGTGCAGCTGAATTGAAAACTCAGTTGTTAAGGCTTGCAAGTATTCTTTGTCTCCCTTGTGTCGAATCAATAAATTCGGTAATACTACCCGTGAAGACTGTTGCGATCCCCTATACTTGTGGGTCATCAACCGACCACTACCTTGAGAAGAAGATTAGTCGGGTTATTCGTAGGTCCTTTCTTGATATTCATCTATATATGTGCGATCCTTTTTTTTGCGTTCACCTCCTATACGATATGTTTTTCAAGTTTTGTTTCTCCATCTACTTGTTTTACCTTGATTGAATCTTTGTTTGTTTACCTTAACTGAATCTCTGCTTCTCATCTCTCTCTCTCCCTCTCTTTGTCTCTGGAAGGTACTTTTACGTCGGTAGCACAATCGACGGCCTCCTTGTGCTTGGACAGAGGGTGCATCCGTACAAGACACTGTTGTACAACCCCTTCTCGGGCGCTATCAAGCGCCTGAGGGTGGAGATACCGACCGAGCAAGTGGCTTCTGTTGCTGTGACGATGTTCCCATCGGTGATGGTGTTTACATCAAACCTTGGGAACACCATCATTCGGTGGGCGGATGAGGGCACGGAGGAGGTAGTCGCCCGAACTTTGGTGAAGGGTGGTACACGCCGAATGACGTCGCGGAACTCCGGAGCATGACTTCTTACGCCGGTGATGTTTTTCGCGCAGATACAGGTCTGTCTTCTCGACAATGCCTGATGATGCTCATGGAGATGTCCAGATGCAGCGCTCCGCACAGAACCTGAAGATGCATGCCACTGTCGATGGCCCTGTTTCGGGCTGCCGGTACCCGGAGAATCGTTTTTACCTCGTCGAGACTAAAGGGGAGTTGTTGTTCGTTGTAACTGGACCGGTCTATGGCAGCGGGCCTGTTGTTTACCGGGTTGATACACAGAACTGTGTCCTTCAGCCGATCAGAGGCATCGGCAGCCGTTCTCTCTTCGTTGCTGACAATCGGTGCATCTGCATCAACAACGCCTGGGTACCCATGGTGCAGGCTGGCACCATCTACTATCCGGACCTATCCCAGATTACATCTTACAACTTTGAGGCTCTTGCATGGGAAGAGGAGCCATGGGTTGACCATGGGTATGCAGTAGGAGGATTATGGATCAATGACAGTCCTTTCAAACTCGATCGATTGTTGGCGCAGTATTGCAGAATCGTCGAGCATTCTGAACTGTAGATGGTGCCACCTTATGGCGAATATGGTACCACCCACTACAATTAGTACGACGGCTACCCGTCAGATTGATGGATCATGTTGGTCTAGTTCTGTTGTATTCTTTGTCGTTTGTGAATTATAAGCAAGTGCAAGTTGTATGGTGTGCCTGTAATACAATGGATTCTCTATGTTTCAAAATATCATGTGTTGTACCTATTTCAATTTCGTTGTTTTTCTATGTACATGTAGTAATTCTGATACGTGCTCGCTTTGTAAAAATATATGCCAACAATGCATGCGATCTAGACCTATCTTAGCTGTCTAGAAAAACCTTGATCATCTTGTTGCTGTATATATGATCCTACCTACTTGATAGATCCAACTATAATGTTGTTATGCCAAGCCATGACACACAAGTAAGTTTTTTCATGTAAAACATATTGGAAAAGATGTTCATCAAACAAACAATAAGCTTATATATATAAGATGGTAAGTAATTAAATTCGTGTAGACTTATTCAAAATGCGAAATATTATTTAGTAAAGAAGGGAATATAAAAAATATGCCTACCTACACATTTCATCCTCAACGTCCTGCATACAACTAGAAGACCATTGTTGGCCTTGGATGCAGGCCCGCGTAGCGCAAATTTTTCATGTGTAGTCCAACGGGCAGACAACTGATAGCAATACGTGTCATCGTTGATTTCTTGAGAGAAGCTAATGCTAGTCATGAATGTAGGGTATATAAGCTGGTCGACTCGTTTCTCGCTCGGCGATGTGGGACTAAACTCCAACCCGCATCAGTCCTTCCCCCTATGGTGTTCCGTTGGGCCCGAAAGACCCATTACTGTTTGATTCCCGGGATTAAGATGGGTCACCCCAAACTACTTGACGCCCGGAAGCAGCCTTGACGCGGGCGCGGGAGTAGGAGTTGGGTTGGCTTGTTGCCTGCACGCCGAGTCTTAATTTTTTCTTCTATCCTATATTTCTTTTTATTTTCTATTCAAAATTTGAACAAAATAGCTATTTTACAATTTTGAATTTTTTTAAATAATTACATATTCTTGACAGGCACCATTGGTATAGCATGTGCAAAAATTTTGGGATCATTAGATAAACATCGAAAAATTGAGAAATTTACGAACAGCCCTTTTGGTCTCACCTAGGCCTCTTTTCCTAGCAATGTGTTTTTTTCGACTTTCGTGAAACAACCTAGATTTTTTTAACCAAGCTAATATAGACAAACTAAGACACATGTACAAGGTTTCACACAAATTTGAATGTTTTTGAATTTTTGGTGGCCCGGTCAAATTTAGGACAAAAATCATGGTGACTAGTAAGGATGCCTAGGGGTTAGGAATTTGTGATGTGAGACATCCTTAATGATAAAACATGGCATCCTCTACCTAGAAGCAATTTAAAATGTGTGCAAGGTTTCACACAATTGTGATGTTTTTTTAAATTTCAGGTGGGCTGGTGAAATTTTGAATTTTTGCAGGGCTTTAGACCTCTTTGGGGTGGCTAGAAACACTTTCACCAACTTGTGGTTGTGTGACTCCGCAGTTGGCCAACATGATCCTACCTAATTGATAGATCTAAGTATAATTTTGCTATGCCAAGCCATGACACACACAACTGTGGTAGATGTGGGCCCATGCCAACATTGCATGGGATCTAGACCTCTCTAGGCTAGCTAGAAACACCATCATTAACTTAGTGGCTGTGTGAGTCACTGCACCTGACCAACATGATCCCACCCACTTGATAGATCTAGCTATAAGAGTGCTATGCCAAGCCATGATAAACAATTGTGGTTGATGTGGGGCCATGCTAATATTGCATGGGGTCTAGACCTCTTTGGGCTGGATAGAAACACCATCATCAGCTTAGTGGTTGTTTGAGTCACTAGTATTGACCAACATGATCCCACCCACTTGATAGATCTAGCTATAAGAGTGCTATGTCAAGCCATGACACACTTGATGATGGTATTTCTAGTCAACTCATATGGGTCTAGAGCCCAATGCAATGTTGGGATAACATGATCCCACCCACTTGATAGATCTAAGTATAACAATACTATGCCAAGAGATGATGAATTTTGAATTGCTTCTAGAAATTAGTTGAATTTTGAATCTGAAATAAAAAACTACTACAAAATTAATTAGTAAGTTTTTCATGTAAAACAAATTGGAAAGCTGTTCAGCAAACAAATAACAGGCTTGTGTATATAAGATGGTAAGTAATTAAATTCGTTCAGACTAATTCAAAATGCAAAATATTATTGTAGTTCAACTAGGTGGGATCATGTTAGAGCTTGGTGGGACAAGGTGCAATCAATAACATTTCTGTTAGAGATTGGTGGGATCTTGCATAACACACTTTAGTTTGTATCCATTTTAGCTTCACGCAAGTTTTATGGTTCTCCTGTACTCCCTCTGTTTCAAAATATAAGATGTTTTAGGTTTGTGAAGAAAATGAATATAGATTTTTTTAGTGTATAGATTCATCCCATTGTTGAGTGAACCAATATACTAATACAAGTCTATATTCATTTTCTTCACAAACCTAAAACATCTTATAATTTGAAATGGAGGGAGTAGTTAACTGTGCCAACCGAATTATGCCCTCAGTACGAATTTTGGGGTCCTTTATACTTCCTTTGTTTCACAATATAAACCTTTTTAGTAAGATGATTTAGTTTTCTAAAAAGCCTTACATTTTGGAATGGAGGTAGTAGTACATTTTTTGTAGTCGAGAGCAGGGTTCAGCAGCAGTATATACGTCAGCAGTAGGTGCTGCAGAAGATCCTGGCGCTGAAGATTGTACAGGTGCAGAATATTCCTGGGCACTAGCGCTCGACGACGTGCCGATTGGATCTCCTGGCGAGGCTTCACTCTCGAAGCCATCAAAAGAACCACGTGGAAGAGCTGGGCAGGAGATCCGCGCGTCCACGCATTGGTGGGGACCACGGGGAAGACGTGTTGGGTTCCCCATGGTCGCCATAGTTACGCGCAGAACGCGACACAATGGAGGGCCTAGACCTTGGGGACGTGGCGTGATGGGACTGGCGCGGATCGATACGCCAGGTGACGGTGTGTCAGAGTCTCGGGGGCGGATCAGAGGCATATATTTCCCTCGTATCATGCTCAGAGTCCGTGTTTTCTTGGCTTGTAGCGGTGTTTTATTCAGCCTCATTATCTGATCTGTTGTCATCAGTATTTTTGGCAAGATTTTTGCGTGACTAGTTCGGTAGAGCTTGTGGGCAGGGTGTCAGTTGTGGCCTGCATAGGATCAATGACAGGAACAATCGACACATATATATTGGTCATTTGTATGCACACCCCTAGTTGTTTCTACCGAGAAGGGATTGGCTAAAGGAAGCAAAAGAATTTCATCGTGGAGATGACGACCCGCAATTTTGATGAAGTGTAGCAAATGGAAAAAAAATTCATCAAAAACTACATCCCTTCACACGTAGACACGGCCAGTAGTACTATCAAGGTAGTTTACTCCTTTGTGACGAGGACTATACCAAAGAAATATACAATGTTTTGAGCGATAGAAAAAACGCTGGTGATGATGTTTCTAGCCAGCCTAGAAAGGTCTAGATCCCACATCTAAGATGTTTCAGGTTTCTGAAGAAAATGAATCTAGACTTCTTTTTATGTTTAGATTCACCACAAAGTTGACTGAACCTACATCCTAAAACAAGTCTAGATACATTTGCTTCATAAAGCTAAAAACTCTTATATTTTGAAACTGAGGGAGTAATTCCCATTCATTTATATGTCTGGTCCATTACTATTTTGGTGAGCGTTCTATTTTAAGCATACACACTACAACTAGGCCTATGAACATTCCTCATAAAATCCACAAATTGGCGAACATAAACAACCCAAACTTAAGATTACAATCGTAAATTAAGCAAAACGACAAAACCACAGTCATGAAACATTCTTCTAACAAAAACACAACGCCATGCGCGAACTGTTTAGCAATCAAACAACCCAACTTAGCGTAAATTGTTTAATGGTATAAAACCATTCGCCAGGGAATCGGTAGTAGGATTTTTTGTTTCTTGAGTTTTCAAGAATCTGCCAGCAACTTAGCGGTTTCAAGAACTCTTCTTTTTACCTTTTCGAGTTTGTTTGTCTTCGACAGAATAATTTCTGCAACAGTACGTCTCCTAGAATCATTTATCCTTTCATGTAACAAAATATTAGCAGGGTTAATAAGGTCACATGCTAGTGTATATATATGAAAATGCCAAATAGAAATTTTGAATACCTGCGAGACTACATCTGTGAATTTATCTCCGTCAAAGTGATCCATACAGCGCAGCAGGAACATTCCACATGAGTTCCTAATCATAATGAATCAAAATTTGAATAACAGTACTAACACATCAAAAGAAATGACATTAGTTCAACCAGAAACTCACGAATCATCTTGCTGTGGTGTTTCACAGCTTACGATCTCCCAATTGGAAACATCATCAAACTTATACTCTGTATATTTGTTAGCCACTTGTATGTCTTTCGAAATTTTCTCTCTGTATGAAACAAAGAGGTTTAGTGTAATGCTTGGAGTAACCATATCGTCGCTAAATGTATAGAGAAAAAACATACCAGAGCTTCGACATTTTTCTGGACCCTTTTAAATTGAAACTGCAAGTCAAGCATTGAAATATCTTCTTTCGTCTATTCATGACGACAGTGCACCAGTAGCAATCGCTTATATTCAACACGAAATATTGCCGACCAAAAAGAGACAAGTGTTATCACATTACATAATCTGGTTTTTTAGCCTGCATTTTCTTATACAAACAGTACTTACCTTAGTAGCACAAAAGTATTCTTTCATGCATCTTTCAAAGCATCCTGATATATCATACACAATTTTTGAATTTTTGTCCAACGCTTCTTTCTTATGCTGGGATCTAGTTTTTCTTCTTGGTGTTGTACTTATTAGAGTGTTTGCCCTCCATGCAGGGCACAAGTTTCGGTCATACCCCAGTCGAAGAGACAATTCTTCCATGTAAGCACCTACAACCTACAGAAAAATTTAATAATGTGTGACAAACGATCCTTCTTGTTTGCATAAAATAAAAAAACCGTGGTACTTGGACTTACATTGTTGCCCATCCTTAAATAATCAAGGATCACACTAATGTGGTTGGCAGTGACCTGAGTGTCGCCCTTATTATCATAGACACATTGATTCCTAAAATCTTTACTTTTTTTGCTGTTTCAACGTACAACACTGCAGTATCTATTTGTTGCGGTGTCAATCCGTCCAGGACATCTAGGTCTACGAAAAGACCTGCATACACAGAAACAAATATTTAGTACGTGCATGTAACTGTTTTAATTTAATACATGCACAACCATGCAATTCAATGATGTTGCACTACCTTTTCTAGCATCATTTTTTGGTTTTTTACCCTTTTTTGTCCGCCGACCTGAGCTTGCGCTTCTCGCCAACGGCTTCTCTCTTCTCACCATTAATAGCTTTCCAGCAAATGGTATGTAGTCTATTAAACGAGTCAGATGATCCATTCAACAGAGTGTCTCCTACCTCACATTTTTTCCTCCCTGCCCCTTTTTCAATGTAGCTGTGAATGCTTCTAATGGAATCGTCTCTGGGTCCGATCACGTCGGTGAAGGACCCCTACCATCAATTAGTATTGGTGACGCTTGGGTACTGCAGAGTTCCGCTGGTGCGGTGTGGCAAGCATCAGTAGCATTCATTTCCTTCTTGTCTATGGGTAACATGAATATGTCAACTTTAACCTCTTTCTCCTTTGAATCCTTCTTCAAATTAGAGTCCTGTGCAAATTCAAAGGAGTTACTTTTTGAGGTGTCTGAACGCTCCATGAAATATTTTTGCGTATATTTGGTGTTAGTATATGCGATTCCTTCATCATTCTCTACCTCCTTTTCTACCTCGTTATCTACCTCCTCCTCCTCTAAATTGTTATTATCAGACATTTTTTCTTTAGAAGGTCTGTACACAACTACTGCTGAGTTCATCATAATAAGAAGTTTCTGCAAGATTGAAAATAAATGAATCATCATGTCATGTTAAAAAAAGCATTTGTTTAACTCAGAGAAAATGACACATAGGGTGTATCACCTTAGCACAAGCTTCTGAGAAGACCTCCATCTTTCTATGAAAGGTTTCTTCAATTGTTCTATCAATATGCTCTGTTAGATTCTTCGTCATATGTTCCAACACGAATTCTATCATTCCTTTAGCCCTGTTGGATGTAGAACCTCCATCCTTCTTATTGTGGGGCCCTATACTACGTTTCTTACCAGATGCAATTTCGGGTGTATCGAGAGCCTCTTCTCGATGCTTTTGAGTTATGTCATCGTCAATCTTCAAGATATTTGTATATAAACCAATTAAAATTGACAACCTACAACCATTAACAGAACAAAAAATAAGCCACGATATCACTTGTATTTATGTATCTTCCCCAAAGCACGGCCCTTTAATTCTAAGGCGTCTCTCGCAGAAGCTGCATCTTCCGTCTAGTTCCTCATCAATGGTCTTCTGGACGTATACTCGGCTCCATCTAGGAGTATCTTCTCATAGTACAGATACTTCAAATATCACAACAAAATTAGATTGAAACAAAGAAAAATGTATTGTAGATAAATATATACTCGCTCCAATTCAAATTATTTAACTCAGATTGGTCTAGATTTGGATGTATCTAGACATGTTTTAGTGCTAGATATATCCGAATCTAGACAAAACCAAGTCAATTAGTTTGAATCAGAGGAAGTATGTAAGTTGAGAATGGAATTTACCTGTAACAAGATGGTGCTGCCTGTCGGCCATTATCTCACCTCATATGTGTTGCCTACTTGTTTTAGGCTAGCAATGAGGTATGTTCGTACATACTCATTGAAATTCAGCTTTTTAATGCGTCCCACATCTTCTACTAGTGCATAGTAGTGTTTTGGGACGATCTTCTGGTTCTGTGGGGCAAGGATTGTCCCAATCAGAACCGGAACCACCTTGCGGATAAAATCGTCATCCGCGACTTTATCTTTGATGATGTCGGCGATTAGGTCATCAATTATAAGATTACCTGTCTTTTTGCTTACAAAGCTATCAGGTATACGGTTCTTTGCGTCATCACCTTCCTCATAAAGAATGTCTGATATATTCAATCCATGATTTTTTAAACCATAGATGCACTCAACGTCCACTCCCGTAAGGGATATTTCACCATGATTCTTGCATACATTAAATTTTTATGTCATTTGATAAAAAAATTCTGTCATAAATTTGATCACCAGACATCTTGACTTCAATGGGGGAATATCAAGCATGCACTTCAAGTCGGTTTCTCAAATTTTGTCACATTGTGCCGGTGTCATATTTTTTACGAAATAACACCACTTCTCAACAGCACAACACATTTCTCTGATTTCGTCCATTCCATTGAGAAATAACTATATTTATTTAGGTGTTTTGTTGGCATCCGAATAAATAATACTATTCATAACACACATAGACTAAGATGGATAAAACTAAGAATACGTTATACTACACCATGTCAGGTAAATCCCTAGAAGTGCCTAACTACTGATAAATCGAGCGCGGGATTTTGAACTTGTTTACACATATATACAATTACAAATATACATACACATACAAATATAAAAATGTTTACACATATACTTGTTTTTAAAAATATTTACACATATATACAATTACAAATAATGAGTTTACACACATAGTTTTTTTGTAGTGCATGTGTTTACAGACCTTTTATTGCAAACATATATGGACATTATTACACATAACCAGCTAAATTGAATAACAACAGGAGAATCAAATGTCTTGTTTTTTTATCAAAAGGGATTTCTACATCATTCATTTTTAAACACCAAACCAGATAAATTGCATCTCAACACCGCATGTTGGCCTGAGATGCGATGTCTAACACAGAACCAACACAAGAAAATTACAGTAGAATTAACAGGCAACATCCTACCAAACGATTTCCATCCCTCAAACAGAGCCTAACAACATGAATTCCTAATGAAGATCCACTAAAAATTCTTTGACATAATGGCGACTACCCTTGGGCAGAAAATCTAACGACTAAACAAACGGATCCATATGGATCGAGCTCTAATCGAAGTTTTGCTAAACTTAGAACTAGTAAAAATGTATGATAAATACAGTGCATACAAAAATACCTGCAACGGTAGTGTGTGTGCTGCGATTATGCAGCTACTCAAAAAGAAATGACATGTCCTCGATGTAGCTCTCATGTAGGGCAGGACGAAAAAAATTCAGATCTCGTCGTTGGCGGCGATGGGTGGAGTCGAGGCGAACAAGAAAATCCCGAGATACGATTTACGTACGTCCCCTCTGATAAGATGGTTGCCCCTTTGTGCGCACGTACAACATGGGATGTGTGCGTGGTGGGTGGGTGGGGGTGTGGGGTTTAGGGTTTAGGTCCATGGATTAAAATGATGTGGGAGTATGATGCATGGGCTTTGGCCAGCCGGTATACCGGTCGGCATGTCTCAGGACAATTGTGTCTGGTCAAATCTGTCCAAGGTTTCACAAAATTTTGATGTTTTTTTTGAATTTCAGGTGGCCCGGTCAAATTTGAATTTTTGCATTGGCTTTAGACCTCTCTGGGGTGGCTAGAAACACCTTCACCAACTTGTGGTTGCGTGACTCAGCAGTTGGCCAAGATGATCCTACATAATTGATAGATCTAAGTATAATTTTGCTATGTCAAACCAAGACACACACAACTGTGGTAGATGTGGGCCCATGCCAACATTGCATGGGATCTAGACCTCTCTGGGTTGGCTAGAAACACCATCATCAACTTAGTGGCTGTGTGAGTCACTTCACTTGACCAACTAATCCCACCCACTTGATAGATCTAACTATAAGAATACTATGCCAATCCATGACACACACTTGTGGTAGATGTAGGGCTATGCTAACATTGCATGGGGTCTAGACCTCTCTGGGATGGCTAGAAACACCAACTTAGTGGTTGTTTGAGTCACTACACTTGACCAACATGATCCCTGACACTTGATAGATCTAGCTATAAGAGTGCTATGTCAAGCCACGACAAACTTGATCATGGTGTTTCTAGTCAACTCATATGGGCTTAGAGCCTAATGCAATGTTGGGATAACATGATCCCACCCACTTGATAGATCTATATATAACACTACTATGCAAAGAGATGATGAATTTTGAATTGTTTCTAAAAATTAGTTGAATTTTGAATCAAAAACAAAAAACTATGATGGAATTAATTAGTAAGTTTTTCATGTAAACCATATTGGAAAGGATGTTCAGCAAACAAACAACAAGCTTGTAAAGGGAATGAAAAAAATATGCCTACCTACACATTTTTAGCTCAACGGCCTGCATACGACTAGAAGACCATTGTTGGCCCAGGATGCAGGCCAGCGTAGCGCAAATTTTTTATATGTAGTCCAACAGGCAAATAACTGGCAGCAATATGTGTCATCATTGATTTGTTGAGACAAGCTCATGCCAGTTATGAATCCAGGGTATATAAGCTAGTCGAATCGTTTCCCGCACGACAATGTGGGACTAAGATCCAACCCGCGCCAGTCCTTCCCGCTACGGTTTTCCGTTGGACCCGAAAGAGCCCATTACTATTGGATGCCCGGGGTTAAGATGGGCCGCCCCAAACTATTTGACGCCCGGACGCAGCCGTGACGCAGGCGCGGGAGTAGGAGATGGTCTGGCTTGATGCCTGCACGCCGAGTCTTACTTTTTTCTTCTATCCTATATTCCTTTTTATTTTCTATTTACAAATTTGAACAAAATAGCTATTTTACAATCTGAATTTTTTAAAATAAATTACATATTCTTGACAGGCACCATTGGTATAGCATGTGCAAAATTTTTGGGATCATTTGATGAACATTGAAAAATTGAGAAATTTACGAACAACCCTTTTGGTCTCACCTAGGCCTCTTTTCCTAGCAATGTGTTTTTTCAACTTTCGTGAAACAACCTGTATTTTTTTACACATGCTAACATACACAAACTAAGACACATGTACAAGGTTTCACATAAATTTGAATGTTTTTGAATTTTTGGTGGCCCGGTCAAATTTAGGCCAAAAATCAAGGTGTCTAGTAAGGATGCCTAGGGGTTAGGCCTTTGTGATATGAGACATGCTCCATGCTGAAACATGGGATCCTCTACCAAGAAGCATTTTTAAATGTGTCCAAGGTTTCACACAATTTTGATATTTTTTTGAATTTTAGGTGGCCCGGTCAAATTTTGAACTTTTGCATGGTCTTTAGACCTCTCTAGGGTGGCTAGAAACACCTTCACCAACTTATAGTTGCGTGACTCAGCAGTTGGCCAACATGATCCTACCTAATTGATAGATCTAACTATAATTTTGCTATGCCAAGCCATGACACACACAACTGTGGTAGATGTGGGCCCATGCCAACATTGCATTAGATCTAGACCTCTCTGGGTTGGCTAGAAACACCATCATCAACTTAGTGGCTGTGTGAGTCACTGCACCTGACCAACATAATCCCACCCACTTGATAGATCTAGCTATAAGAGTGCTATGTCAAGCCATGACACACATGATGATGGTGTTTCTCGTCAACTCATATGTGTCTAGAGCCCAATGCAATGTTGGGATAACATGATCCCACCCACTTGATAGATATAAGTATAACACTACTATGCCAAGAGATGATGAATTTTGAATTGTTTCTAGAAATTCGTTGAATTTTGAATCTAAAATAAAAAAATACTACGGAATTAATTAGTAAGTTTTTCATGTAAAACAAAGATGTTCAGCAAACAAACAACAGGCTTGTATATATAAATGGTAAGTAATTAAATTCGTGCATACTAATTCAAAATGCAAAGTATTATTGTATTTCAGAAGGGGGTGAAATTTTTTTACCTACTTACACATTTCGTGCTCAACGTCCTGCATACAACTAGAACACCATTGTTGGCCCAGGATGCATGCCCGCGTAGCTCAAAATTTTCATGTGTAGTCCAACAGACAGATAAGTGACAATAGTATGTGTTAGGTTGATTTTTTGAGAGAATCTCATGCCAATGTCATGAATGCAGGGTATATAAGCTGGTAGAATCGTTTCTCGCTGGGCGATGTGGGACTAAACTCCCACCCACATCAGTCCTTCCCACTACGTTTTTCCGTTGGGTCTGAAAGAGCCCAATTACTGTTTGATGCCCGGGATCAAGATGGCCCTCCCCAATCTACTGGACGCCCGGACGCATCCGTGATGCGGGCGTGGGAGTAGGAGTTGGGCTGGCTTGTTGCCTGCACGACGAGTCTTACTTTTTTCTTCTATCCCATATTCCTTTTTATTTTCTATTTAAAAATTTGAACAAAATAGCTATTTTACAATTTTATTTTTTTAAAAATAAGTTACATATTCTTGACAGGCACCGTTGGTATAGCATGTGCAAAATTTTTGGGATCATTTGGTGAACATCAAAAAATTGAGAAATTTACGAACAGCCCTTTTGGTCTCACCTAGGCCTCTTTTCCTAGCAATGTGTGTATTTTGACTTCGTGAAATAACCTGGATTTTTTTACACAAACTAACATGCACAAACTAAGACACATGTACAAGGTTTCACACAAATTTGAATGTTTTTGATGTTTTGGTGGCCTGGTCAAATTTAGGCCAAAAATCAAGGTGTCTAGTAAGGATGCCTAGGGTTTAGGCCTTTGTGATGTGAGACATGCTCCATGCTGAAACATGGCAGCCTCTACCTAGAAGCAATTTTAAATGTGTTCAAGGTTTCACACAATTTTGATTTTTCTTGGATTTTTTGGTGACCCGGTTAAATTTTGAAATTTTGCACGGGCTTTAAACCTCTCTGGGGTGGATAAAAACACCTTCACCAACTTGTGGTTGTGTGATTCAGCAGTTGGCCAACATGATCCTACCTAATTGATAGATCTAACTATAATTTTGCTATGCCAAGCCATGACACACACAATTGTGGTAGATGTGAGACCCTGCCAACATTGCATGGGATCTAGACCTCTCTGGGTTGGCTAGAAACACCATCATCAACTTAGTAGCTGTGTGAGTCACTACACCTGACCAACATGATCCCACCCACTTGATAGATCTAGCTATAAGAGTGCTATGCCAAGCCATGACACACACTTGTGGCAAATGTGGGGCCATGCCAACATTTCATGGGGTCTAGACCTCCCTGGGCTGGATAGAAACACCTTCACCAACTTGTTGTTGTATGAGTCATCACTTGGCCAACATGATCCTACCTACTTGATAGATCTAACTATACTTTTGATATTCCAAGCCACGACACACACAACTGTGGTAGATGTGGGCCCATGCCAACATTGCATGGGATCTATACCTCTCTAGGTTTGCTAGAAACACCATCATCAAGTTAGAGGTTGTGTGAGTCACTACACCTGGCCAACATGATCCCACCCACTTGATAGATCTAGCTATAAGAGTGTTATGCCAAGCCATGACACACACTAGCTTGTGGCAGACGTGGGTTCATGCCAACATTGCATGGGGTCTCTGACCTCTCTAGGGTGGATAGAAACACCTTCACCAACTTGTTGTATAAGTCATCACACCTGACCAACATGATCCTACCTACTTGATAGATCAAGCTATAATTTTGCTATGCCAAGCCATGACACACACTAGGTGGGATCATGTTGACCAAGTGTTGACTCATATAACCACAAAGATGTTGAAGGTGTTCATAGACAACTCCCATAGGTCAAGAACCCATGCAATGTTGGCATGAGGCTATACGTGCTACAAGTGTGCATCATCTAAAGGCATAGCATACTTGTGGTAGATCTAGACCTATCTCAGCTGTCTAGAAATACCTTAATCAACTTGTGGTTGCATGATTCATCACTATGGAAAACATGATCCTACCTATAGTTGATTGATCTAAATATAAAACTACTATGCCAAGACATGATGAGCCACTTTGTTGCAGATGTGGGCCCATGCCAACATTGCATTGGCTATAGACCTCTCTGGGTACAATTCTAGCAACATTAGGCTAGATACAATGCTAGCATCATTAGGCACGTGGTGATACACCCTTGTGCCAAATTTGAGTCCATTTAGCTAGCATCAATACATCTTATGAATTTGTAATTTAAACAATATGAATATTTCAATATTCTTAGTTATGATTTAGGGAGGGGTAATGTATGCATCATTCAGGTCTAACACTAGTACTTTGTAATGTTATATGAAGTCATAAAAATGAGATATCTTCGGCTAATCCTAGTTTTTTAAAAACTATAAATTTTACAACATGGGATATCTTCGGCTAATACTTGGTGCTTAAAAAATGGGTGTCATATGAAAAGGGAAAAGCTGAACTATCTGGGATAGATGGGAAATATAAAGAATCTTCAGTTAATTTACTATGAATCTAAGTTTCTGTTTTTTGCGGTTAAATTTGTTTCTCTTCGGGATTGAGTTTGTTTCCCTTAAGATATACCAGGGAGGATGTTTTTTTGGATTGATCGGTAATTTTTATAGATCAATTTTCAGCGTAGGTATAACTTTTTGGGTTTGGTAGTAATCATCATAGTGGCCGGTCAGAACTAGCTTCATACATGGATTCAGTTCAGAGCACAAGATAGTTATTTTGCAAATCCCCCTTGTGTTTTTCTATTATTTCATAAAACTTGGCGTGTAATACAATAAAGTTGGTCCTAGGTGGTACAAAAGGAATTTCGATAGCTATAGATGAACGACTGCGTCCTTTGGAACCCTGACCTAAGGTGCCCCTAACCATCCACTCTTCCAAGATTCAAATTGATTCTTATATCCTTCCACTAAAACTCTCATATATCTCCCGTTATGAACGAGAGGGATGAGGGTGTGCTTTCGCCTAAGGTTCCAAGGTCTGGCTGGGTTGTCGCCATGGAAGATTCTCTGGGATTTAGAGAGTTCAACACTTCAGGCGATGGATTTCGAAAACAAGCTTCTGTTAATGTTGATTGCTTTTATCCGACTGCATATGTAAAATTTTGTATGGTTTCCTATATACGGGTATGTTCTGCGTAGATCTAAAGAGCTCTTCAGAGTATATTTGTTTCTTAGAGTATTTAAGAACCGTGCTATAGTTTGGGATGTGCTGAAGGATCTGACTTTAATTGTTTCTTATACAAAGGAGAAATTGAAAAATAAAATACTTTATGTTCTTTATAAGTGACTACTTTTAGGTATGGAAGCTTCAGTAACAGCCTCCTTCGCAAATTGGGGGGTGGGGGGGTGGGGTGGAATTTAGTAGTGTGCTGTAGTTTGTATGGATTTTATTTCTGTTATGTTGTTTGATTTGTTATTCTGTAAATGATGGAAGCTTGTTGACATGCTTCTATTCCTTGGTATAAAAAATTCATGGCATTGTATCAAACATATGACATATGGTTTCTTGTTTGGCAGATGGAGTTGGATCCAACATATCTGTGGAATTGAAAACTTCTGTGAATTCAGTGATGAGCAACTCAGATTTGGTTCAAAAATTATTACATAGTCTAAAATTGCAACTCTATGGCATTGATCTATTGCAGTATTTTCAATAATGTCTGGTTGTCAGCTAGTAGGTCTCTAATTGTGCAACGCTGGTTTAGTTCGACAAAAACACCAGCACATCTAGGTTTTTGGTGCAGTTCAAGAAACCAGGAACAAGAACAGGTGTATTTAGGTTAATTTATGCACGGGGAAACCATACAGAGGTTTCATCTAAAGGTTTACGCCCATTATTAAACTATGAACTATGGGAAGGTGCGGATATTTTGAGTTCAGCAGATGGTGTTGTCCTTGGTCTTAAAGCTAGAAGCATGTGGGGGTTCGGATGTTTACTACACGCTTTGCCCCTCTGCAAGAAAAAATAGTTTTAGTTCTTTGGAGATGGAGAATTATAGTGCAAATTCCAAGAAATGGGGGTCATCAAACTGATAACACATTTGGGAAGTTTGGGTTGATCCTTGGAAGGGGTGGTCAGGGTTACCTTTCTTCGAGAAAGATGCAGCTACGATCTTTAATTCTGACTACAATGGGGTAAGATTTAATAGTAATGATCCGGTGTTTGTTCGCGTGTGTATTTATAAAGATGGGGGTGGTCAAGAATAGTAAGTTCGCCAATACAATCACCTGTGGTTCCTGTCTTTCACCGTAATCCGTATGGTGTTTTATCTAGAGGCAAGCTCTACCTGATGTATGTAGTCGGGTATATAGTTTGTTTGGACATTTTAACATCACAGACTTGCATAATAGAACTGACAGATGAAATGGGATTCAATGTTAACTCTTGGAATGATTACACGGTAGCTCCTAAATGTGGAGGAGGGGTGGTGTTCATTCAGTTTTCCAATGGAGATCTTGAAAGATGGGTTCTACATCATGAGGGAAACCACACTATGTGGTCTTTGGAGTCTAAAGTTGATTTGGTTCAAAAAATTGGATCTAGGATATCAGATGACTGCTGGGAAGAAGTTTTCAATAATAAGGGTAAGTCAGGGTTCGCAAATTATTACTACAAAATCCAGGTGAGGAAGGCATCAAGCAATGGACGATTTGTATTGTTATCAACTGGGTTTGATCCTAGATTGTTTGAAGTCGACATGGATATGAAAACTATGACTGAAATTCAGATGTCAAGCAATGAAAGTCATATGGGTAGGATCTACTAATTGTCGGAGGAATGGCCTCCAAAAGTTTATTTCAACGGTGGCTTTTAGTATTTTTATTGCGTTATGTCCTGTTATTTGTATGCAACATTGTAGTCAATGTACAAGATATTTTGTAACAGCTGCGGTTAAATATCCGTGTTTGAAGTGTGTCTTATGCGGTTAAAAGTACAACAACTCTTATGTGGTCCAATGTGATGTAAAACCGCACAAGCATGCAACTAGAAGGTTTCAAATTGTAGTTTTGGTACTTGCTTCACAAATGAAAGCCTGTTTTTGAGTTTGTTGGTTAAATTTTTGAAAATTTCAAACCAAAATGTCTAGATACGATGGTAGCATCATTAGGCACATGGTGATAAACCCTCGTGCCAAATTTGAGTCCATTTTAATAAACGTAGATGAAAACATGGTACACAAGTGGCTCTTTCGAGTAGTCGTACATGATGGTTGACCTAACTACCCCATGTTTGGATAGATCTAGCTATAATTTTGCTATGCCAAGCCATGACACACACAACTGTGGTAGATGTGGGGCCATGCCAACATTGCATGGGATCTAGACCTCTCTGGGTTGACTAGAAACACTATCATCAACTTAGTGGTTGTGTGAGTCACTACACCTAGCCAACATGATCCCACCCACTAGATAGATCTAGCTATAAGAGTGCTATGCCAAGCCATGACACACACTAGCTTGTGGCAAATGTGGGTCCATGCCAACATTGCATGGGGTCTAGACCTCTCTGTGCTGGATAGAAACACCTTCACCAACTTATTGTTGTATGTATTATCACTTGGCCAACATGATCCTACCTACTTGATAGATCTAAGTATAACTAGGTGGGATCATGTTTGAGAAAATGTTGGATCATACTACTACAAGTTGGTCAGTTGTTTCTAGACAACTCAGATTGGTTAATTTTAGATCCCATGCAATGTTGTTGTGGGTCCATAATTGCCACAAGCATCATGGCTAGGTCAAATTTAGGCCAAAAATCAAGGTGTCTAGTAAGGATGCCCAGGGGTTAGACCTTTGTGATGTGAGAGTTGCTCCATGCTGAAACATGGTAAATGTGTCCAAGGTTTCACATAACTTTGATTTTTTTGAATTTTTGGTGGCCCGGTCAAATTTAGGCCAAAACTCTAGGTGCCTGGTAAGGATGTGAAACTAGGTCCATGTTGTAATATGGCATCCTCTACCTATAAGTGAATTTTTATGATGTGAAACTAGGTCGATGTTGTAACATGGCATACAACCACAAGTTGGTTAAAGTGTTTCTAGCCAGCTAAGAGAGGTCTAGATCTCATGCAATGTTGGCATGGGTCCACATCTGCCATAAGTGTGTGTCATGGCTTAACATAGCACTCTTATGATTAGATGTATCAACTGGGTGGGATCATGTTAGAGCTTGGTGGGACAAGGTGCAATCACTAACATTTCTATTAGATCTCGGTGGGATCTTGCATATCACACTTCAGTTTGCATCCGTTTTAGCTTCATGCAAGTTTTATGGTTCTCCTGTAGATGGTAACAGTGCCAACCGAATTGTGCCCTCACTATGAATTTTTGGGTCCTTTATACTTCCTTCATTTCACAATATAAACCTTTTTTGGAAGCTGTTTTAGTTTGCTAAAAATCCTTACATTTTGGAATGGAGGAAGTAGGACCTTTTTTTAGTCGAGTGCAGGGTTCAGCAGCAGTATATACGTCAGCAGCATGTGCTGGAGAAGATCCTGGCGCTGAAGATTGTACAGGTGCAGAATATTCCTGGGCACCAGCGCTCGATGATGTGCCGATTGGATCTCCTGGCGAGGCGTCACTCCAGAAGTCGTCAGAAGAACCATGGGGAAGAGATGGGTGGGAGATCCGCGTGCCCACACGTTGGTGGGGACCACGGGGAAGACATGCCGGGCTCCCCATGGCCACCATAGTTACGCGCAGAACGCGACGCAAGGGAGGGCCTAGACCTAGGGGACGTTGCGTGAGGGGACTGGCGTGGATCGATACGCCTAGGTGACGGTGTGTCAGAGTCTCGAGGGCGGATCTGATGTAGATTTTGCCCCCGTATCATGCTCAGAGTCCGTGTTTTCTTGGCTTGTAGCGGTGTTTTCTTCAGCCTCATTATTTGATGTCTTGTTATGTATCTGTATCAAGCTCAGGACCAATGAGAGGAACAATCGGCACATATATATTGGTCATTAGTATGAACACCCTTAGTTGTTTCTACCGAGGAGGTATTGTCTGAAGTAAGCAAAATAATTTCATCATGGAGACGACGACCTGCAATTTTGATGAAGTGTAGAAAAGGGAAAAACATTTTTAGCAAATACTACATCCCTTGACACTTAGACACAAACAGTAGTACTATCAAGGCATTTTACTCCTTTGTGACGAGGACTATTCCAAAGAAATACACACCATTTTGAACGATAAGTGAAACGCTGATGAAGATGTTTCTAGCCAGCCTAGAGAGGTCTAGATCCCATGCAATGTTGGCATGGGCCCACATCTTCCACAAGTGTGTCATGGCTTACTCAGATGTATCAACTGGGTTTGATCATTTTGGCCAGGTGATGAGTCACACAACCACAAGTTGATGAGGGAGATTTTAGCCAACCTAAAGAGGTCTAGATCCCATGCAAGGTTGGCATCGGCCCACATATGGCATAAAGTGTCTCAACATGTCTTGTCATATCAGTCTTATGGTTAGATCGATTAGTTGATATAGTAGGTCATGATGACATGTCAATTTTTTCTAAAAAAACCTTGATCTTACTAGTGGCAAAACTATGATTATTGTATAGTCATATTAGGCACAAGTAATTACTAGTTTTTGAAAAAAAAAACTAGTGGCATCTTGACATGGAGTCTTGTTATGTATCCTACCACCAAGGAAAAATAAGAAACATGCGTGGGTACTGTAGTTTTTCCCAAAATCACTTCTCAACATAAGCTAGTAGCTATGAAAATGCATGGCTATAGACTCAATCCCCTTCCCAAAACCCTATTTTGTCTGAATGAGGTCATATTTGGCACACAAGACTGATGCGTTTATTTGCACAAAACAGGCATATTCCATTTTGTAAGTGGAAAAAATGTGAATTCCCTCTTTCTACTTAATTCTAGAATCTTTCTATACACGCATGGATGGACCAACGGAGGCGTGTAGGGTTCCACTATTTCTTGATTTTTTTTTAATTTCTGGTGCTTCTTTCAAACTAAGGCAAAAACCATGATAGGTGAGACTCTTAATCAGTAATCACAACTTGAGTTCTATGAGTAAAGCTGAAAGATAGTACTTACACATAATTATGAAAGCCGCCACACAGAATTCTAAAAAATACCACACTGAATTATGAAAGTACTAAAAATAAATACATTGCAATTTTTTACTTCTAAAATATCTGAATGCGCTAGCGATCGAGCAAATAACCTAGGATATTATGCCCTATATATTTCATCGGCGTTCGCTCCCGTGTGCTGCAGGACAAATTCATTGAACTCCCTCGTCTGCAATGTGCTTCCAGTATCTGGTCGAGACGGTAAGGCCTCGGTGAACATTCCAGATCATGTTTACCAAAGCAATGTACAGGTGTTGGTACCCCATCCCAGGCCTTAAGATCATGATTGTACGCTCTGATATAAGAAAAATCCGTGTAGTATATGCAACCGGCTTGGACTGTACTAGGTGCACTCTAGTTTCGACGGAGATCGGCTGGTTAAAATGAACGAAGAAGGCACGGCTGCCAATGCCACCGACATCCTCGAGACAACGTTTCTCCGTGTCCACCAGGTAAAGCATCGGTTGACCTTCGGCGAAAACCCCGGCCAACACAAGAAGCAGATCACCTTATGACTCCACAAGTTAGAACTGTAGACTCCGCGTATCTCTTCAAAGACTGGACCTGAAATTATTTTGGACATCTTGACGGTGCTCGCGTGCTACTCCACTGGATGTTGGTCGACACGATGTCTCCACCATCCTGTACTAAATACACTTTACCACGGAATGGGGTAATGCATTGCACGTGCACATCATCGGACGACGGATAAATTCCTTCTCCAAATACTCCATTGAAATCCCCTATCAGGGTGGCCTCATCGGACCAAGCAATATAATACACATAATTTTTGAAAACAAACAATATCATGGGGGGCTTCATGACGGCTACACATGCCATAATATCTGATGGTATCTGCGCCTAAAACTCAGTGTTGCACTTACGGGTGAGTGGGTTCAGAAGGAGAATCTTGTGTGTCTCTTTGCTCTGAGCAATAACGATGATGCCATGATAAAAACGGATGAAGTAGAACCTTTTTATGAAGAGAACAGTTAGCCCTAAGATATATGTACAATGGAAAATACTCCCTTTGTTCACTAATATAAGATAGAGCTTCTAGATATTTCAAAATGTACTAGATATATATATATCCTAAAATGAGTGAACCTATACAATTAAACATGCATGTATTGTGAACCTACATGTTTAAGTATAACTTTGCTTAAGAATGTTTAATAACATGCATGTTTAAGAACCTACACAATTAAACATTAATGTTTAAGAATAACTTTGTATCCAAATAACAAGTGAATGTTCATGAACCCGCGTTGAACTCCCATTAGATTTGTCGTGAAGCAACGACCTGTGGCAAGGTTGAGGAACGTGAAGTCGCCGACGTCCGGAAGTGTGTTATATACCAGGATCCAGTTGTTGCGATGGAAATCGGGTTCTTTTAACGCACGGCACCAATCGTCATAGACTCTCCGACAAGCAGCAAAGGCATCGATGTACTCCTCGTTCTCCAGGAAGTATTCGCCGATCTTGGCAAGTGGTCCGTAGGCCGGGAGATCGGACCAGTTCACCTTCATTCAGCTGCTCGCCATGCCTTCCTATCAAGGAATAAAGAAGACCAGGAAATGACGAGGAGAAGAACAAGGATAGGAGGAGTCGGAGAGGGAAGCACTGCGCCGGAACAAGGAGGTGAGGAGACGGCAGGGACTGCCACTAGGCCACTATGCGGTCGAGGAACTGGCAATTTTATTTTATTGTAATGTATAAGGACGTCGGCTAACCGCGCTGACAGGTGGGGTCAGTTCATCACGGATAGCGCATTCATTAGAAAAAACTGATCCTAACTACTCCCCCCGTTTCAAAATATAAGATGTTTTAGGTTTGCGAAGAAAATGTACATAGAATTGTTTTAGTGTATAGATCCACTCCAATGCTATATGCTTCTTTGAGTTGGCTAGAGACTCCTTCATCAACTTGTGGTTGTGTGACTGAACACTTGGCCAACATGATCCTAACAAGTTGATATCTAAGTATAAGAGTGCTATGACACACACTTGTAGCATATGAATCAACACTTGGCCAACATGGTCCTACCTACTTTACAGATCTAAGTATAAGACTGCTATGCCTAGACATGATGAGACACTTTGCGCCAAATGTGGGCGCGCATGCCAACATTTCATGGGCTGGCCAGAAACTCCTTCATCAACTTGTTGTTGTATATAAGTCAACACTTGGCCAACATAATCCTACCTAGTTAATAGATCTTAGTATAACACTATATGCCAACAAATTATGATGAGACACTTTGTGGCAAATGTAGGCCCATGCATCATTGCATGGTCTATATACTTCATATACTTGTGGTTGTATATGAGTCAACACTTGGCCAACATGATCCTACCTACTTGATAGATCTAAGTATAAGACTGCTATGCCAAGACATGATGAGACACTTTGTGGAAAATGTGGGCCCATGCCAACATTGCATGCGCTATAGACCTATCTCGGTTGGCTACAAAAACTATAATCAATTTGTGGTTTTGTGACTTGACACTTGGCCAACATGATCCCACCTAGTGGATACATCTAAGTATAAGAGTGATATTTCCAAGTCATGACACCAACACTAGTGGCCGATGTGGGCCCATGACAACATTGCATTGGATCTACTCATATCTGAACTGTCTAGAAACACCCTCAAATTTCTTCAGAGTCGACATGTGTTATCTGTGTTATCCATGGTGGATTGAGGGTGCTCGGAGGCCGTGCAGATGATGCTGATGCGCAAGGGATCCGTTTTACCCGTGTTATCCATGTCTACTGTAGAATAATTAAGTAAAAACGGTTTGGATTAATGTATGAAAAGCAAGAACCAGCGTACAAAATGTTTTTATCTACTCCCTCTATATCAAAATAGATGTCTCAAATATGTCAAAAATTGAATGAATCTAGACACTATTTAGTATATAGATTCATCCAAATTTTGAAAACATAAGACATCTATTTTGTGACGGAGGTAGTATTTTGTTACATGAACATGTGCATAAAGAGAAGCAAACGGAGAAAACTTGAGCAAATTCGTGATGCTTTTTATTCAGGGCTTGCAAAGCATGAGGAAGCTAACTGATACACTTATTACAGTGTCTACTGCTTAATGATAAGAAGATAGACCAACCCAAGAGCAACTGCACAAAAATAAAATACAGCATTCATCATGTTCGCCTACTTGTTCAGAATGATAATCTTCCTTACCTGCTTGTTGAGTTTCTTCAGTTCTCCCTTAACTTCTGCATCACTCATCGTAGCAATGATTTCAAAGCCCATGCTCTCGATCGTATGAGGGTAATTGAGCTCAATCGATGCGCCCCCCCTTCCGATCAACTGCGCCCTCTAGTTTAATCCTCTCAATGTACTCATCCATCCAATCAAAATGACTACAATTCTTCAGATCCTGAAATCGGATGGGAAAGATGAACCCTGATTCAAATCCCAAATCCATGGAAGAACCAAAATGGGAAAATGAAGTCAACAAATTGACTTGAATAACTCAGATCCAACATTCTCCTCCTCTGTCTTTCTCTCGCATTTCACAAATTCACGCCCACAGTTGTCTTTTTCCTCGTTCTTAGTGACCAATCGTTTCAGTGGTGCGATGCATGGGCAGTCAGGGCACCTCGTCATCTTTACTACACCATACCACGGCCATGAGGGGCCGGAGGTTGTACTGGAGTTCGGCATCTATCGCTGGCGTTGCGGGGTTGAATAAAGCCACCCGAAGAAGAAAGAGAGAGAGAAAGGGAAGGCAATGGCGGATCGGGTTCCTGTTCCCCCCTTTTCTAAAGGTAATGATGAGGTGAATATGCGCTGGGTCCCGTGCTATTTAGGAACAATGGCTAAATCAAGACGGGATGCCAGATGAGCGCGGCATACGCATCAAACACTGTACATGCTAACAAAGTTTGCTATGCACTTTACACTACAAAATATAAGATGTTTCAGGTTTCTGAAGAAAATGAATCTAGTCTTATTTTTGTGTTTAGATTCACCCCAAAGTTGAGTGAACCTACATCCTGGAACAAGTCTAGATACATTTGCTTCACAAAGCTAAAAACTCTTATATTTTGAAACAGAATGAGTAATTCCCATTCATTTATATGTCTGGTCTGTTACTATTTTAGCAAGCGTTATATTTTAAGCATACACACTATAACTAGGCCTATGAACATTGATCATCAAATCCACAAATTGGTGAACATAAACAACCCAAACTTTAGATTACAATCGTAAATTAAGCAAAAAAACAAAACCACAGTCATGAAACATTCTTCTGACAAAAATACAGCGCCATGCACGAACTGTTTAGCAATCAAACAACCCAGCTTTGTGTAAATTGTTTAATGGTATACCAACATTCGCCAGGGAATCGGTAGTTGGAATTTTTGTTTCTTGAGTGTTCAAGAATCTGCTAGAATGTCACATCCAAAAAATTTCCAAATTTTGAAATGTGAAAAATAAAAAAAAATAAAAAAAATAATTGTTGAAATTTAGAGTGAAAAGAAACTTTTTGTTTCGAAATGGAAACATCAAAACCCTTCTTGAACAAAATTTGAATGAAAAGGGAATCCAACAAAATTTGAATCAAGTGAAATGCATTCATCAATGAATGTATCTTGAAATTTAACATTTGGAAAAGTTAAACCAAAACCCAAATCTTAATGAAATAAATCACTTCGAAAGATCAAATGCATTTTATGTAAGGAAAGAACCTAGAATTTAAACACTTCGGAAAATAAACCAAAACCCTAAAACCCAAATGGAAGAAAATCATTTCCAAGATCTCTCTAAGACTATGGATTTGATCCATATAAAAATTCAGCAACAAACATTTATAAATGATAAAAAATGAAAAATAAAATATTATAAAACCATAGAAATTGGTTTCATTTAATTTGGATCCATGGATAAAAACTTATGAATTTAATAAGATAAAAGGAAATAATTTCCAAAGCTAATAAAGCTCCTAGCTAAAATCGATACCAAATTGTGAGCAAAGTAATCCTAGAAGGATTTAGAAAGATAAACTAATATGAAATAAAATTATACAAATTGGAATCACCAATTTTGGATCTATAAATAAAAAAATATGGATTTTATAAGGCAAAGAAATAAATAAATAAATAAGGAATATTAAAAAGCCAAATTAAATCTGGGCCAAATCCATAAACAAATGAAATTTTATTGAATAATAAAAAGAAATAAAAGATTATTTAAATAAAACTATATGGGCTTTTAACCATATCCAATTTTATTTAAATAAAGACAAATTGCCTAAACTAAATAATAAATCCCAATAAAATTATTTAGAAGACAATTTAAACCTTGAATTAAATCCATAAGCAAATGGAACAAAGATAATTCAAATCCAAATAAAATAAAGGTATAAAGAATAATCAAATAAAAAATACGGGATTTAACCATATTTTAATTATATTTAAATGGAGAGAAATGCCTAATACAAATGGTTAATTAAATGATGAGAAAATAATAAATTGGAATTCCCCAAGTGGAATAAAAGTTATCTAATTAACTTAAAAGGAATAAAAGAATTATTTGAATAAAATTTATATGGGTTTAAAACCATATTTGATTTTATTTAAATAAAGACAAAGGCCTCATTTGAATAAATATTAGATCATATTAAAATATTTGAAAATAATTCAAAGTGAATTATTTAAAAACATTAATGAATAAATAAAACCTACTGAAAAAGGTTTGGGAAAAATTAGAATTCAAATAGAAGTTTGAAAACATATTTAAACCCTTATTTAAATAAAGACAAAATGTCTAATTTAAATAAATACTAAACCATAAAAGAATATTTGTAATATTCTAAAAATGGAATTTCAAACACATAAATAAATAGTACTAAACTACTAAAAGGGTTCGATGAATATTTGAATTCAAACTGAAACATAAATCAAAAGATTTGAATCAAAACAGACAATAGAAAAGGAAAAATAAAAAGAAAACATAAGGGGGAAAATAGAAACAGACCCAGACCCACTAACCTAACCCAGCCCAACAGGCCCACCTCTCTCCCACGCGAGCCCCCTTTTCTCACCCACGCGTCTACCCCTCTCAGTCACTGACAATGCGACCCCACGCCAACTCAGCGCCACATCATCATTGTAACATCCCAGCATTAGAGCTTAGAAATAAGCTGAACCCAGATGTGTGCATTGCATTTATGCATAGAAAATCCGAATAATTTTCGCGCTTTTGAATAAAACTTGTCAAAGTGATTGAAGATTCTCTCAACTTGATGGAATTAAAGTAGATCATCAAGTTGATTGCGATAAGTTTCAATATGACCTTTGCTAAAACCTTATCTGGGTAAACATGATTTGATCTAAGGGTAGATCAAATATAATAAAGTTTAAATCATAATGCATTTCTTATTGATTGATATCTGATCCTTAAGGGCTCATATCATAATATTCATCACAACAACTCATGAATACCAAGTTAAGACTACAACTCAAGTAATAAGAATGTAATAACTAATTCTGACCTATCTTATTCTTATCTATTCTTACTATGAGTATCATGGTAATATCTACCTTTAGTGAGATTAAGTAGCAAGGAAATCAAGTTAAGATCATTTACCACATATCTTTCTTTCCATATCAATCTTTATCATCTCTACTGAATCTTATCTTAATATCTGTTGTTCATCAAAGTTGAGTAATCAACTATTGATTCACCAATTCTTAACCTATCAATTCTTGATATATTACCTCTTGTTCTTATCACAGCATTCACTTAAAAATACTTTAAAGAAGGAGGTAAGGAAAGGTATATGGTAATGCTAGATTCAAATATCATCTATAGGATGGGAGTGTTGGAAGTGAATAAGATCAATATGATAATTGATGGAGTTAACTCACTCCTGAAATGATAGAAGGGTATCTGAGGTAAAGATTACAAGGATGAATATTAAAGATAGTTAATAGGAGTAATCTTATGGGATAAAGTATGTATACTCAATGAATTATATCTTTTATTCCAATAGAGATAAACAGAAGATAATTATAATACAACTATAATGTTGTAAGAATGAAATCTTGATTAGCCAATGGGAAACCAAATCCATAAAGGATCAAGGGATTGTAATAAACAGGCTTTAGTCACCAACATTGAATGCTTATATCTTGTATAAGTAACATTGGTGGGTAAAACATGATTAAACTCTAATATGAGATATTGGAGTCAATTAAAGATCAGTTTGTATGATTAAGATGATGTTAGAGCAGCATTGAATTATAGAGTTAGTATTTTCCTCTGGAAAAAAGAGTAAACACTTGAGGTGAAGTAGGATTTGATGTATATATAATTATAAACACATCTACTAAAGTAATATTAGTGGTGGATGATTATGGAAGAATAGGAATGGAGTTAGAAGTAGCTACTTGTTGGATTGGAGGTTATCAGCAGAAGAGTAGTTGATATAACCAAGTCTGGATAGGTGAATATCATGAAAAGCTTTAGTGTCAAACTCATTGGATTCATCAATGAGTTTAGAAGAATAAAAGGTGGATAAGAATATTTTTGTGAAGTAAAGATCATCATGTTAGCACATGATGATGGATATGAAGGAGTAGAATATCTAGGAAAGGAATTCCTTAATCAGAAGTCTAGAATTATGAATTATGGAAGATAGTAATTCTTGGTAAACACTAAACCCTAAATCTATGATCAAACTTAACATCCATATCATATGTTGGATAAATCATATTATTTCCACAATGCTTTATAGGAATATTTCCAATAGCAAATCACTTAAGCACATCTCTTTTAATTCCAATTATCATAACTAGATGTTCTTAGGAGTTATCTTTATCAATTCTTTTCCAATCAGACATTCTAGTTAATAACTTTCTATTTTAAAAGGTGATATCATTAAATATCACAAACAAAAAGACAATATGCTTAGTCATAAATTTTTATCGACAAAAGAACATAAGTATATTAAGAACCCCTAAACTCTAGGGTAAGCACTTACAATTCAAACCCTAACTTCTATGTTAATTATAATAGAATATGTACATTGCTATTTCCTAAATTGATGGGAGTAATATTAACCAAATAATTTCCTTTGTATATCATGCATCAAATAATGATATAGGATCATTATATAAAAATTTCCATCCAAACTATGAGCTAACTAGAATTAAGTTTTATAAACAAATAAGGAAATATCATTTAATAAAGCCATGGTTTAGTATAGAAAGAAAATTAATAACAAAGGCTTCTACAAAATATTAAAAGGGATTCATATAAAGAAAATAAAGAAATATAAAAATGTTGTAATTCAAATAAAACTCAGTTTTGTAATGTTAATACATCAGAAAGATTGTAAAAGGTTGTAAAACACTTTCAAGAAATAAAGAACCGCAAAAGAGGGGAGCAATGTTCACATATTATTACTGTCACGTCTATGTACTGATGACAAAGTGTCTTTTATTTGCATATTGTTTATTGCAAAAACAAGCAAAACAAAGGGCCTATCCTCTTGCAAATGGAACACCAGCTTTCCATCTAAATGAGAAACACCTAGTAGATAACCATTCAATTAACTTGATAAAATACAGTTCCTTCTTCACAAAAGATGCCATTGTTTGAATAAATGACTATGTAAAGCTAGGTAATAAATGAAAAATAAAAGCTTGGCATGTATAATTGCTGGCAAGATTATACTTAGATCAAGGCCTCTTTCAGCCTATACATCTGTCATAAATCTCACCGAATCATCTCTGCCGGAGGAGTACCCAAGGTGCAACTTCCTCTTCTGCGCATCTTCTGCTAGCCCCGCTTCCTGTTTGAATAAATAAACAACATTTTAGCTCACATGATCAAATTTGAAAAGAAAAATAATTGGCAGGTTATAATATAAATAATAATAGGAAAAAAACTTCTAAGTTCAAATACTATCTGAAATTATGCATTAAGGCAATGGAAGGAAATAAAATCCTCATCTCTCAAGGCATTGTCAGGTTCCACTAGACTAGCAACAATTCAATTTAAATCCCTGATCTCAAAGTATTGGAATTTGACTTCAGATTCCATAGCACATCACATTAGGTTCAGATGTTATCATTAGGATTCTACCGGATAATAGGGTATTGTAAAACAAAATTAAGTTTTCTAATTGTCTCCATATTATTATCAAGTTTAAACCTACACAACCTTTTAATTCAAATAAAATGCAGTATTGTAATTTTAACACGTCAGACGGATTACAACAAGTTGTAGAACACTTTCAAGAACATAAAGAACCCCAAAAGAGGGGGGAAATCTTCACATATTACATACTACTGTCACGTCTATGTACTGATTACAAGGTGTCTTAGATTTGCATATGTCTATTGCAAAAACAAGCAAAAAAAGCCCTATCCTTCTTCCAATGCAACACCAACTTTCCATCTAAATGAGACACACTCAGATGGTACATAACCATCAAATTAGTATTCATGCACAGTTTGAGGTTCACAAAAACTTAAAAATAACTCACTATGGTCCACTTGGCAAATGACCAAGAGAGAAAAAGATATATGACAACATATAAGATGCAACTGCCAACCTATTCCATGATGACAAAGATCAAACTCAATACTATAAATAATGGGAGCAATTTGATAAATTCCAGTGCATAGTTCACAATAGATACCAGTGTTTCAATAAATGACAAATAAAAGATTGGCATGTATAATTGTTGGCAATAATCATTATATAGTTGATCAGCAACAAGATTATAAAAAATAAGTCTATTTGTTTGTGGTTAGGTCTCTTATAGTCTATTTGTTGGTGGTCACAAGTAATAATTATATAGTAGATCAGCAACTAGAATATAAACAATGCATGAACAAAACTACACCCTGAAGCACATGCTCCCTCGGCAAATAGTACAAGACTGAACATACTAATTCCATACATATAAAAGTTGTCAAAGGACACACATACTTAATTTTAGACACATAAATTTGCAGTATCATTTCATGCAAAATCAAACGTTTAAGCTCTGGGTAAAGGGAACAAATTTAAAGCGCCTAACATAAATAATTTTGTGTGGTGCACTTAGACTGTGTAAACATGATGCATTTATATACATCTTTAGTAATGTCCAGAGATGAATAATTTATTAACATGTGTACATTTTTTCTGAATGATTAGATATCATAAATTATATTTTTATACCACACATAAATATTATAACTTGTTAGTTGCCGAAGATGTATATTGTCATTATGCACTAATGAATTCCAGCATTCAATCTAGATAAATTTTATCATACACATAATTCTTCAAACTATAAACATTCAATATCTATGATCCTCTCTGCAAAGTCCTATCAACGATGCACAGAGTGTGTCCATATACTCTTCAATGCCCCCAAAAGGTGCTGACCAGTTAATGAAGTACTACACCAACCTCGTACTAACATTCAAATCCTAAAAATCAACCCTAAAAATCAAACCCTAGTTATCAGTACAAAAAATGAGAAATGGAGGTTAAAGAAAACATATAGATGCACCACCGCAAGCTGCTGGGCCTTCACCACTAGATTCTCTTCGGAGCCGTGCTTCGCGCCCAGATCCAGCATGTTCGCCTCAAGGACCGCCACATTCTCCTTCTCATCCTGATTCGGCGCCGCCGCGACGAAACCGGCCAACTTGGCCGCACCACCGACCGCACTTCCGTGGGAACCGCCAACCTCCTTCACCGCATCTATACCGGTGACGGCGCGCTTCATGTCCACAGTAGCAGTAGCCGTGTAGGCTGCGCTGCTCCCCGCCTTCATCGCTGTCGGAGTCGATGAATATGCGGGGAGAGGGAGAATAATCGAGTGGGAGGGGCTAGAGTCGATGGAGTGAGACGAGGGTTTTCTTCTTCACGATTTGGGGGTAAATGGTTGGGGAAAAGGAGATGAAACAGCCGATGAACCCTTTTATACGGGGTGCCATTTCGGTTTTGCCCACGTCACTCCTCCACCACCACGTACGCCCTAAACATCGCGTATGCGTACCGTGCGTGAAACAACATGACAGTAGAAGCAGGGTTACTAGGACGGGCCGTTGTCTAGCGCCCGCTTCCAATTTCTATCACATAATTTTTCATATATGGGATTAAACATACTTCAAATATAAATTACCTGAAATATTCAGCAGAAGTATATTAGTTTACTACAATAAGTTGACCATTTAGGTCTCGTTTGCTTTAATTCAAATTCAAACAATAGAATATATGGAATATGCATCACGGGTTTTTAATACTTCCAATTATCAATGCATCTTACATTGTAAATTAATTAAATTAAAATTGAGCACTGAAAACACATGAACAACTATGCATAGGCATAGACATATATATAAGTGTAGCATCAAGTGTGCATCATACCATGGCATAGCAAGTTTTTACTCATACTACAACAAGTTGATGATGGTGTTTCTACTCAACTCACATGGGTCTAGAGCCCAATGCAAGGTTGGGACATATGAGCCTATATGAGGCACAAGTGTGCATCATGCCATGGGCATACCACTTTTATACTTAGAATAAATGTCATGATGTGGCATAGTAGTTGTATAGTTTGATGTAAAAACTAGATGGGATCATGTTGACCAAGTGTTGACTCATACAACCACAAAGATGATGAAGGTGTTCATAGACAACTCCCATATGTCAAGAACCCATGCAATGTTGGCATGAGGCTATACGTGCTACAAGTGTGCATCATCCAAAGGCATAGCACACTTGTGGCAGATCTAGACCTATCTCAGATGTCTAGAAATACCTTCATCAACTTGTGGTTGTATGAGTCATCAATTTAGAAAACATGATCCTACCTAGTTGATAGATATAAATATAACACTGCTATGGCAAGACATGATGAGCCACTTTGTGGCAGATGTGGGCCCATGCCAACATTGCATTGGCTATAGACCTCTCTGCGTTGGCTAGAAACACCAGCATCAACTTGTGGTTGTGTGAATCAGCAGTTGGCCAACATGATCCCACCCAGTTGATACATATAAGTATGAGAGTGCTATGCCAAGACATGACACACACTTGTGGCAGGTGTGGGCCCATGCCAACATTGCATGGAATCTAGACCTATCTATTTGATAGATCTAAGTACAACACTGTTATGCCAAGACATAATGAGACACTTTGTAGAAAATATGGGCACACATACAAACATTGCATGTCTATATACCCATCTAGGTTGGCTAGAAACTCCATCAACTTGTGGTTGTGTTGCTCAGAACTTTCCCAACATGATCCCACCCAGTTGATACATCTAAGTATGAGAGTTGTATGCCAAGCCATGACACACACTTGTGGCATATGTGTGCCCATGCCAACATTGCATGGGATCTAGACCTATGTGAGCTATCTAGAAACACCTTCATGAACTTGTGGTTGTATGAGTCATCACTTAGATAGCATCTTCCCAGTTGATATATCTTAGAAATGATGAGACACTTTGTGGCAAATGTGGACCCATGCAAAAGTTGCATGGGCTATAGACCTCTCTTGGTTGGATCCTTCATCAACTTGTGGTTGTGTGGCTCAACACTTGGCCAACATGATTCCACCAAGTTGATACATCTAAGTATCTGAATGCTATTACAAGCCATGGCACACACTTGTGGCAAATATGGTCCTATGCCAGCATTACATGGGATATAGACCTATCTGAGTTGTCTAGAAACACCTTCATCAACTTAGGTTGTTTGAGTAATCACTTGTACAACATGATCCTACCTAGTTGATATATCTAAGTAAAAGACTGTTATGCCAAGACATGATGAGAGACTTTGCAGCAAATGTGGTCCCATGCCAATATTGCATGGGCTATAGAACTCTCTGGGTTGGGTTGAATGTATTTCATCAACTTGTGGTTGTGTGGCTCAGCACTTGGCCACCTAGTTTATACATCTAGGTATGAGAGTGTTATACCAAACCATGACACACACTTGTGGCAGATGTGGGAACATGAAAACATTCCATGGGATGTAGACCTATCTAAGCTGTCTAGAAACTCCTTCATCAACTTGTGGTTGCATGAGTTATCAATTGGATAACATGATCCTTCCTAGTTGAAAGATCTTATTATAACACTTATAGGCCAAGACATGATGAGACACTTTGTAGAAAAGGTGGGCCCATGCAAACATTGCATGGGCTATAGAACTCTCTTGGTTGGCTAGAAACTCCTTAATCAACTTGTGATTGTGTAGCTTAGCACTTGGCCAACATGATCCCACACAGTTGATACATGTAAGTATGAGAGTGCTATGCCAAGCCCTAACAAAACCTTATGGCATATGTGGGCCCATGGCAACATTTCATGGGATGTAGACCTATCTAATATGTCTAGAAACACATTCATCAACTTGTGGTTGAATGAATCATCACTTGGACATCATGATCCTACCCAGTTGATACGTATAAGTATAAGAGTGCTATACCAAGACATGATGAGACACATTGTGGCAAATGTGGTCCCACGGAAATATTGCATGGGCTATAGACCTCTCTGGGTTGGGTTGAATGTACTTCATCAACTTGTGGTTGTGTGGCTCAGCACCTGTCCACCTAGTTGATAAACCTAGCTATGAGAGTGCGATGCCAAACCATGACACACACTTGTGGAAGATGTGGGCACATGCCAACATTGCATGGGATGTAGATCTATCTAAGCTGTCTAGAAACTCCTTCATCAATGCGGTGACCCAGCATACCACTACATGTGTAGTACACTATAATTGTTGACATGACATCCACAGAACACCGTTCCATAAATATCACATCCCTCAGAGTGGTACAATAGAAACATTGCGGGTCCATATTACAAAAGTACATACATTATTATTATTACAATACCGGAAGTTCAAGACTTCCAAAAGATCCAACTTACAAACCAAATATAAAGTGTTCAGCGGAATTTAAAAGTAGCAACTCCGACAAGGAGTTGAGCTCAACAACTTATTCTATAGAGTTCATGCTGCTCGGCTCCGTTAGTTACTACTAACTAGGTACTTAGTTGGTCTCGTTCTCATCGACACGATAGCGGATCTCGTAATCCACTCCTTCAACTCCTCCGGACAGATCAGGTTCCTCGTAGAACACTTCTTCTTGGCATTCAGCTGCATACATTGGCACGTCTTCGGGATCCTCAGAGTCTAAGCAAGGTATCAAAGGAAATAATGAGTAACAGCGTTACCCAACAAGTTCATCATATGCAAGGTGGGAAGTTTGATGCTCTAACTACCACCTCAGATTATAAATCCTTGGCACTATGCAGTTTTTGTAAATCTTTCTTCAAAGATTGATTTATTCCGAAAAACTATGACAATCAGCCTTCACAGGTTGAGCAGAACTTTCATGGAGTTCCTTTCCTGCCGCGTTCGTAGCTCCTTCCCAGAACAGGGAGTAACAAGTTACAGTTCTTACACTCTGCAGAGGTGCGTTACTTTACCCATGAGAGATCAACTCCTTGTTGCACAAACGGGCGTACTTTCCCGTCCACAATTCCATGATGTGGGGCCCAGTAGTTTGTCCAAGCCAATAACTGCCCCCTTCGCGACCCCGCATGCCTCCTTGGTGTACACCATGCCCACATAATGATTTACGGCAATGGTTTGTACAAACCGTTAGATGCCGGAACTATCGTGGGGCGATGAGGGTTCCCACCCATATGCTGCATATCCTCTACGAATTACCAATTAATATGCACGCTACGAGGATAACAGTCGCGACCTGCACATCCAGCTTCATGCGAGAGGAATAAGATACAACTGACTTCTTTGTCCCATTACAAATCTCATGGCTAACGCGTAATATATGGCGCTAGAATCACTGATGCTAGGGGTTATTAAGTCCCTACTTGAGCATCATTGTTGCAAATAGAACCCTAACTTCTATTGCACATTATATCATCACTTAGGATGATAACTATGATTTCCTTATTTATGAAATTAATATTTTCTTTCTTTTATAGCATATATGATAACACACAATTTGCAAATACTTTGATAAAGACTCTTCAAAGGACATGAGCAAGTGATGAACTTGCCTTGTGATGGCAAGGTAGTGAAGTCTGATGCTTGCACAGGACCTTGAGCTTCTAGTTCTACAAAACATTATTATTGCCTGGTAAGGACAATATTTAAAGAAGCAAAATGATTATGCAAGTAATGTAACACATTATTTAATTCTATAAGCATTTATAAATATTATTTTTTATATTTATTGCATATACTAAATTATTTTATTTTATTTCCCTTTGACGTTTATTGATTTAATAATTCTTTAGGGAATTATTAATTATACATTAAAATTTATTATTAAGTATTTGTTTAGTATTTTCAAAAATACTATAATATTAATATATAATGAAAGTGATTTTTATTTATTTTTATCATCTTTCAATAATTTTGTAAAATTTCATAAAGAATATATAAATTACAAAATTCTTATAAAAATTTAAATGTCCACAATTTGATATCTTATTTTATTTAGACAGAGTGGATTATTGTGAATCCAAAAATATTTTATTTACAATTTTTGGACTTTTATTTTATTTTCATTAATTTTATTGAGGTCAGGGGTATTTTGGTCTTTTCCATTTGATCAAAAAAAATTATTAAACAACTTGGGCTAGACTTTTGGGCTTATTGGGCCAGTGTGGCCCAATAGGGCAAAGTCAAAATATCACCCCGAGGGGTTTTGGCCCACCCAGCCCATTCTCTCTGCCTCCCTCTCTCTCTCTCGACCTTATCCTCTCCTCCTCTGACCCGACCCTGTGGCCGGCGATGTCGCCACCATCGATTCCCGCTGTCATCGGACATTCTGGTCGCCGCCGTGGTGTGATTTGGGTTTGTCGACGATGCTCGTTCGTTCTATCCAATTGGATTTGACTCCGAGGCTTCCCCGTGGCCAGGTCCACCCTGTTCCCGAACGCTAGGGTTAAGGAAAGGTGCTATCGCCACCTCCGTGGTCCCGTCTGCGGTGGTGTGCTGGGCTCGTGTGTTGCTGCGGCCGCCGCTGTGGCTGGTGCAGGTTGCAGCGCCCCCCTTGGGGTGCTTCCTGTGCCGCCACGGTTCGTCGGCCAATATGCTTCCTCTTTGATTCATCAGCGAGGACCTTGGGTAAGTTGCTTCTGTGGTTCTTGTTCATGCTACTACCATGAATCTATCTGTGTGTATTTAGTGGCTTCTGGTGCCTAGTGATTATGCTCTGATTAGGGTTCATAGCCCCCTGTTTATCATATCCATGATGCTTTTAGATCTAGTGATGATCATACTTGAGCATGAAGAATGATTGTCTACTATGGTTAATGATTGGTAGTGACTTTGATGATGCTAGTTGCATGTCAGATTTATTCTAGTGATGATTCACTATGATCCCATGCTAGTGTTTCTATGGAATCCCTGATTGGACTATGTTGTTGATCTGAGGATTTACTCTACTGTCAGAATGCTTGTACTGACAGTAGTTCTCTCTTAGTAGTTGCTTACTCCAAATATAATGGAGGCTTGTATGAGATTATACACACTAAATAAAATCATTACATGTAATGATTTTCTATGGATGTATAGATGCATATGATATTGATTCCTAGCACTTGGCTTCAGGAAAATGATATTTATTGGTTGTCCCTTTTATCTTTGGAAACTAAGAAAAGATTGGTTTTAGTTTATTTAAAACCTGCCCTTGTGATACCATTATGATCTGGCACAGAAGTGATGGAGTTTTGCTTTTGGGATTAGCTTGATAATGCTTGTGATTAATACTAGCAAGATGAAATGAAAGCTTTTCTTAACTTTCCTGCCTATGATGTTGGTTTGAGGCTCTAGGATTTAATTCCTAGTTAGTTGAGCAATAGTTTGTTTGAAACTTGTAAGATTAGAGGTGCTACTCTCTCTGGGAGATGTGCCCTGATCTGATAAGATCAAATGAAGAATGATCTAAGTTGCAAAAAATATCACTCAACTTAGTGATGCTGGTCTGAGGTTTTAGTTCTTTTGGCTGAGTTTGATTTCTTAGCTTATACTTGAAATATCTAGGATAGATTCACCTCTCTTGGGTGATTATTGAGAGATAACTTCATAAAGCAACACATGCTTTTATTTAAATGATATGATGAAATCATGTGATGGTCTTATGAGGCTCACCACAAAATTTGATGTTGGTGTAGTAGATTGATGATGATCTTGATCTTGATCTGTTTTTGCTGGGCTCCTGAGCTTGCTCTTGAGCTTGCCTGCTCCTCCTAGCTCCTAGGCTTGATCTTGCTGTCCACCTGATTCATCCCACTCCTTATGTCACCATCCTGGTGATGTTTGGGTTGATCTGGGTGGTTTGGTTTGGATGCTTCTCTTGGTTTGGCTGCTGTCTACACTGGCTGTTCTAGTGTGATGTGTAGTGGAGTGATGCACTAGTGCTTCCCCCACGGATGTGCTGTGGTTTTGTGAGATTGAGTTTCTTTGTGAGCTCGACAGCACACCATCTGCATGCTGGTGTGTGTCCAGCTTGTGTGCCTTCTATGCACTTGTGGATAGGTTCAGAAATTTTGAACTTACTATTACCAGCTTACTTTCACCTGGCTGGTGAATTGATCTTTCTTGGCTATCATTTGACTTCTGGCTTTGAATTTATGAAAGATGAAATCTTTCATATTGGTGAAACTTGCCCCTTTATAACATCTCTCAATGATGAATTTGTCAAGTGCATTTCACTGACATATCTGAGAGAAATATTCTAACACTAATCTTATTTTGTTTCTATTTAGTCTTTGCTTTGCAGGTACAAAGATAAAGATGAAGATTTAGTTTAGATTTATATATGGGATAGTTAGTAAATATTCCAATGTAATTTTCTTATTCTTTTGTAATTTTCTTTTATTATTCTTGTAATCTTTATTTTATTCAATTGTAATAAAGATTATATTATTATTAATAAAGAATATTCCTATTCTTTGTATTTTTACTATTATAAGTTATGTGGATGATTCAAATAAGTTATAATTTTATAACTTGATTATATATATTGATGATAAGAAATAAACTTTATATTCATTATTGTTTTTCTTTGGATAGAATTCAAGTTGTAATATTTATCTCTTAATTGAATTAAGATTCAAAACTTATATCTAATTATTTTGAATTATAATTCAAACACTTAAGTCTAATATTTCAAATCCATTTGAAAACACATAACTCCTTAAGATCATCTAAAAGTTTATAACAATCATCCTTTAAGACTAAACCTAATCTCAAAGTATGAAAGAAACATTGATCACTTAGGTTTTTATTTGGCGAAAATTATACCCACATTTTCACAAATGAATGCATGCAACAATTCATATTCCTAAATCTACCCTTCGTTAGGTTCCTAAATGCTGGGATGTTACAGACTTCCCCCCCTTAAATTAAACTCCGTCCTGAAGTTTGTGGAGATGTACCTAAATAGTTCTGGATAAGCTTTTCTTAAATCCTCTTCCTTATCCCATGTGGCTTCCCTCTCAGGGTGATGTTCCCACTGTACCTTGCAATATTTGATTGCTCTGTTCCTCAATCTTTTCTAGTTTTCTTCTAGAATTTTACAGGGCTTTTCAATATAAGTTAGGTCTGCTTGTAGTTCTATCTCTTGATGTGTTATTGCATCATATGGAACTTTCAAACATTTGCGAAGTTGTGACACATGGAAAACATTATTTACTTGAGCCAGTCTTGATGGTAACTCTAAAGCATAAGCTATAGTTCTGTTTTGACTCAGTATCTTGAATGGTCCGATATATCTTGGACTCAATTTCCCTTTAACTCCGAATCTTTTTACTCCTTTCATAGGACTTACTTTCAAGTAGACCATATCTCCCACTTCTGGATGCCATGATCTTTAGCTTTGATCCGCATAAATTTTCTGCCTACTCTGGGATATTTTCAGTCTATCCCTGATCTTATCAAGGATGTCTTGTCTCTCCTTGATATAATCTGGTGCAAATTCTTTGCTATTGCCAGGTTCATACCAACATATTGGTGATCTACACTTCCTTCCATACAAAATCTCATATGGGGCTGCCTTTAGACTACTCTGATAGATATTGTTATAAGAAAATTCTGCCAATGGTAGGTGATCTTCCCATGTTCCTCCAAAATCTAGTGCACAAGCTCTCAACATGTCTTCTAGTATTTGATTTGTTCTTTTAGTTTGACCTCCTATCTCATGATGATATGTCGTGCTGAAATCTAACTTTGAACCAAGTGCTTCATGCAATTGCTTCCAAAATGCTGAAGTAAACACTGATCCCCTATCAGTTACGATATTTTTCGGTACTCCATGCTTACTTACTATCTCTTTAACATATACTTCAACTAACTTTTCGGCATTATACTTTTGATTCACTGGAATAAAATGTGCACTCTTAGTGAGTCTGTCCACAATTACCCATATCGTATCCTTCCTTTTTGGTGTCATAGGTAATCCTGTGATGAAGTCCATACCTATTTCCTCCCACTTCCATTCAGGAATTTCTAAGGGTTGTAATGGTCCTGTTGGACTTTGATGTTCAGCTTTCACCCTTTGACAAGTATGGCATTCAGATACATATTTAGCAATATCTCTTTTCATGTTATTCCACCAGAACAGTTCTTTCAAATCCATATACATCTTAGTACTCCCTGGATGTATAGAATATGGGGTATCATGTGCTTCTTTGAGTATGACATTTCTGATCTCGGTCACATCTGGAACACATAGGCGATCTTGTAACCACAAAGACCCATAATCTCCAAGGCGAAAAACTGATTTTTGCCCTTGAGATATCCTTCGAATTTCCTCAGCAATAAAAGGATCTTCTTCTTGATGTCTAAAAATTTATTGCTTAAGATCACTGTCCTGCTCTGCAACTACCTGCATAGTAGCTAATCCTCCAAGAACCTCTGTTCTGATGAATTGAAGTTCTAATCTTTCCAAGTCCATTTCTAACTCTTTTGGTAGCTCCCTATTGCTAGGATGACTATCTGCACTCTTTCTGCTTAAAGCATCTGCTACAACATTTTCTTTCCTGGGGTGTAATTGATTGTTAAATCATAATCCTTGATTAATTCCAACCAACGTTTTTGTCTCATATTCAATTCCTTTTGAGTGAAGAAATATTTGAGACTTTTATGGTCAGTGTATAACTCACATCTGGCTCCATAAAGAAAATGCCTCCATCCTTTCAGTGCGAAAACTACTGCTGCTAACTCTAAATCATGAGTTGGATAATTTCCTTCATGTGGTTTCAATTGCCTTGAACCATAAGCAATTACTTTCCGATCTTGCATTAATACACAACACAAACCTTCTTTAGATGCATCACAGTATACGGTGAAGTCCTTCCCTATTTCAGGAACTTCTAAGATTGGAGCTGTGGTTAATCTAGTCTTCAACTCTTGGAAACTTGCTTCACATTTCTCATCCCACTTAAATGGTGTATTCTTCCTTAATAATTTGGTCATTGATCCGGCTATTTTGGAGAAACCTTCAATGAATCTCCGATAATAACCAGCCATTCCTAGGAAACCTCTAATTTGTTTCACATTGGTCAGTGCAGTCCATTCTAGTACCGACTGAACTTTAGATGGATTCACAGCAATCCCATCCTTACTGACCACATGACCGAGGAATTATACCTCATCTAGCCAAAACTCACACTTACTGAACTTAGCATAAAGCTTATGTTCTCTTAAAGTTTGCAATGCTATTCTTAAATGGTCAGCATGCTCTTCCTTATCCTTGGAATATATTAGAATATCATCAATAAAAACGATGACAAACTTGTCCAAATATGGCATGAAAATCTTGTTCATCAGATTCATGAATATTGCCGGTGCATTGGTCAAACCAAATGGTACTACCAGATACTCATGGTGTCCATATCTTGAGACAAATGTTGTTTTTGGAACATCTTCCAGCTTGATTTTTATTTGATGGTATCCAGATCTTAAATCGATCTTTGAAAATACTCCAGCTCCTTTCACTTGAGCAAACAAATCTTGAATTCTCGTTAAAGGATACTTATTCTTGATAGTCATGTTGTTCAGATTTTTATAATCACCACACATCCGTCTTCCACCATCTCTTTTATCCACAAAGATTACTGGGGTTCCCCATGGAGATACACTTTCCTGTATAAATCCTTTTCTCGCTAACTCATCAATATGTTCCTTGAGTTCTTTCAACTCTTTGGGTCCAATTTTATATGGTGCTTGAGCTATTGGTGTTGTACCAGGTATTAAGTCAATGCTGAACTCTATCTCCCTGTCTGGTGGCATTCCCGGTAACTCTGTTGGAAAAACATCTTGGAATTCATTAACTATTGGAATCTCTTCTAATTTAACTTCCTTCGTTGAATTCAGCTGCAGATCCACCATGATATGACTGTGTTTATCTGCTTGGTAAACTATCCTTGCTCCACTTGGAGTTTTGATTGAGACAGTTTTCTCCTCACAATTAATCTGATCTCCGTGTTCCATCATCCAATCCATCCCCTTCACTACTGCAATTCCCTTCAAAGGAATCACATAAAAGTCTGCGAAATATGTGCAACCACAGATCGAGATAACCTGATCTTGTTTTATGTGGCATACGATCACATTCCCTCCTGCCGTAACTACGGTCATAGGACTTTCTAACATTGCCCTTCTAATCCCGAACTTATCACAAAATTCTTCAGAAATGAATGAAGTAGTTGCACCACTAGGTAAGGATATTGAGCGTACCTATCACTGCATGCTCCGAATTATCCACCTCCTCGAGGGTTGCACAGTTTAGTTTTTCCGGTAGGTCGGTTTCTCTTGCCATTGTTGTTCTTGCCATTATTTCCTCCTTTATTGGGCTGTCCATTTCCTCCACAAATCGATTCTATCCATATGCAAAACACACATGTGAAGCAAATATGTAGAAACTACAACTAAAATTGAATGCTTAACAAAGGAAGCAACAAATAAAAGTCTCCAGCTACCAATAACAGAAAGTAATCTCGGGATCAAACAGATAATCCAATTTTGTCGGTCAATAAGCTAGCATTAATCCATAGAAATGAAAACAACAATCCATAGATCCACAAATATTAATCGATTCTATCCATAATCGAACCCTAGCTAGCAGTAATCCATAGATCCAATAATTACACATCAATCATAACAGATATCAAACGAATCTGACGTTAAGTGAAAACCTAGGCCCCAAGCTTAACAATTATTAATTGGAACTTACCTCCTCATCGTCGACGATGTTCTCGTCGAAGGCCGGCAGCGGTGGCCTGATGATGAGCTCGACCTCCTCGTCGTCATCCCGTGCGCCTCCGTCACGGCTCTGGCCACCTCCGTCGCGGTTGTGGCCGCCTCCTCCGCGGCTAACACCAGCCTCGCGGCCTTCTCCTTCGTTGCGGCGACAGCGTCGAATGGGTGCTCCATCGCCAGAATGGGAAGTGGAGCGGAAGCGAAAGGGGAGAGGGTTTTTTCCTCGTCGGTAGAGAGAGGAGTGGGTAGGGGCCTAGGGGAGTTGGGAAGCGGTAGAGTGATGGAGTGAATGAGGGGAGGCGGAGAGAGATAGAGGGATAGGCTCTATATGGTTAGACGCCGACGTTTCGTGCTCCCACAGTTCACATGTGTATGGTTCAACAGCATACACACGCGCACCTTCTCGCACAGTGCACCACGGACATGCGTACAGTACTACACAGTTCACACGCGCACGGTGCGCCTCGGACACGCCTATGGTACATGCACAGTTCTCGCGCGCACGGTGGCCCCATTCGCCAACAATCTCTCTCTTTTTTTGGACGAATCTCACTCTCTCTGTGTGCGGACCCCCGCCAGTGGACCACCTACTCTTTTCCGATCGTGGCTACATCCTTTTGCAACTATTTGAAGTTGAGTTTGGAATACACAATTTAAATTTTAATGCACGGTTGAGTGTGTGTATTATCTAAGTTTAAGGTTTTCTTACAAAAAAATGACACTTGTCCAACATGGTCCCACCCAGATGATACACCTAATAATTACGAGATTGCTATGCCAAGCCATCACACAAACTTGTGTTTGTATGAGTCATCACTTTGTCATCATGATCGTACCTAGTTGATAGATCTAAGTAAAAGATTTCCATGCCATAGCATACCACTTTTACACTTAGAATCAATGTCATGGTTTGGCATAGAAGTTGTATAGTTCGATCTAACAACTAGGTGAGATCATGTTGACCAAGTGTTGTGTTAGTCACCACACCTGACCATCATGATCCAACCCAGTTGATACATCTAAGTATAAGAGTGCTATGCCAAGCCATGAGACATACTTGTGGCAGATTGTGGGTCCATGCCAACATTGCATGGGATCTAGACCTCTCTGGGATGGATAGAAACACCTTCACCAACTTGGTGTTGTATGAGTCATCACTTGGCCAAAATGATCCTACCTACTTGATAGATGTAAGTATGAATTTGCTATTCCAAGACATGATGAGACACTTTTTGGAAAATGTGGGCCCATGTCAACATTGCATGGTCTATAGACCTCTATAGGTTGGCTAGAAACACCATCATCAACCTAGTGGTTGTGTTCCTCAACACTTTGCCAACATGATGCCACCCTGTTGATAGATCTTAGTATGCCAAGACATGATGAGACACAACTGTGGCAAATGTGGGCCCATTCCAACATTGCATGGGCTATAGACCTCTATGGGTTGGATAGAAACACCATCATCAATTTAGTGGGTGTGTGAGTCACTACACCTAACCATCATGATCCCACCCAGTTGATACATCTAAGTATAAGAGTGCTATGCCAAGACATGACACACAGTTTTGGCAGATTGTGGAGCCGTGCGAACATTGCATGGGATCTAGACCTCTCTAGGCTGGATAGAAACACCTTCACCAACTTGTTGTTGTATGAGTCATCACTTGGCCAACATGATCCTACCTACTTGATAGATGTAAGTATGAATTTGCTATGCCAAGACATGATGAGACACTTTGTGGCAGATGTTGGCCCATGCCAACATTGCATGGTCTATAGACCTCTCTGGGTGGGCTTGAAACACCATTATCAACCAAGTGGTTGTGTGCCTCAGCACTTGGCCAACATTATGCCACCCTATTGTTAGATCTTAGTATAACACTACTATTCCAAGAAATGATGAGACACAACTTGTAACACCCCCAGGATTAAGGCTAGACAAATCCCAGACCACCGTCTGAACATAAGCCTAACCTAATCTCGAAAGCATATGGAGAGAAAATCGGTAACACGGCAGTGACCCTACGACACAAAAATTATTACATCAAGCTCATAACTAAGCAAAGAACCAAAATATTACAAGCAGATGTCACTAACCACAAACATCAAACAACGGAAGGCAAATTATTCTATTAAGTATAGCAAACGTAAACAAATGGCCTAAGAGGCCTGAAGTAGAACAATGACGTCCAATCCATTGATCCCAGATTGCCAACTGGGAACCCCAAGCTACTCGTCGATGTTGATGCCGTAAAGAACTCATCTTATATGGTAACACTTACTCTGCTGCAAAAGTATCAACGAAGCAAGGGTGAGTACAGGGTGTACTCCGCAAGACTTATGGCTGGTGGAGACTTATGGTTGGTGGAGAAGAATCTTGACTAATCAGAATATTTTGAAAGGGGACAAGAGAGCGGTATCTCTAACTTTGATATCCACCAAATCATCATCAGCTGAACCTATCTAGGATCACCCCATCGATAGCTGAGGAAGCATCCTTAAGCACACATTACTTAACGTGCCAAGTTTTACGATTAGGTTCAAGTTCTCTATGATCTTCACGTTCGTTTCCAAGTCGTCCATAACCGTGTACGCGGCTTTTGGAAAAGATTAATAACCCTCTAGGGATGTACAACTTTACCCACACGTACCAACCGATTCTTAATGCCAAATATTATTAGCTCTCTTCCTTGGAAGGCCGACAGAGAGTGGTTGGACACGACCTTTACCTTGCTTTCGCCGAGACCATGAGTCACGCACTAGGGAGATGTCGCCGTAACGGGTTGAGTCCCGAAGTTGGTACCTAATGATGTGAACAGGGTTTGAGATTACAGATGCCGGGCATCTCCCATTCCCTGCCACGATTACCTACCTGTATGAATGCACCTCCTTCACCTCCTTCGAGAAGAACCAGAATGCGTATGTCAAATGGAACGCCCGAACTATGTGACTCATGGAATCTACTAGGCAAGTTAGTTGGTCGAGGCGGTTTCCAGGCCCCCGTGTGGCTATACGCTCGTCTTGGTTCAAGAGGCAAGAACATCGGGTCCTAAGGGTGGCAAGTATGGGACTACAAAAACCACAACCCACGTGGCCTCCCATACAAGCCTTAGCATGTTTAACTTTCATCTCCGATCATACCACATCATCCTATCATACTAGGTTCATTCGCAGCTCTAATTCATCAAACGGATGGACCAGCGATAACAGCTAAGCATGGCTAAGCACAGCCAATATATATAGCTCTAGCGAAGCTCATAAGCCAAACTGTAGTTATGCTAGGAGAAGTGGATCAGGAGATGTAGTATTCAAAGGTAACATGCATAAGATATGATCACTCTATCTATGGATAAAAGACTTTAGAATCGTATGCACATGTCAAGAATGTAAATACTTTGAAATCACAGGATTATATCATGTGTGGGGCTTCGCTTGCCTTTGCTAGTTGATATCCAGAAAGCAGAGTTCCGGACACCTGGTACTTTACTTGGTTATAGCTGTCCAAGTATTGATCTTTGAGCTTTGACGGTGTTGATCTCAGTCGTCAGTCTTGGACTTGATCTCGATTCCGATATCGTATTCTACCGGAGAAGAACCAAATACCGGAAAGAAAGAGAAATAATCAACACATGGCATCGATGCAATTCTCAATCAAGGATGATGATATTACAAGTTGAATTGTATTGAAATGTAACCCTAAGGCATGCTCGACCATTTTAAACAGGGTTCTAGAGGTGCAAACCCTAGAATAAAGGGATCCTCAAAATCACCTGTGGGGTCCAGTTTGTTCTTCCAATTATACTTGCAATTCAAGTTGTTTAACAATGCATGATTATAGCTTAAATAGATAGAGATCATTTTTCTGAACATTTTGATATATTATTTGTATTTTTCTGATTTAAAATGAATTAGTTATGAATTTTTCCATTTTTATTTCATTTTAAACCATTTTTAAATCAATTAAACATTTTAGTTTTTATAATTTATTTTATAACCTGGACCCACATGTCATGTATTTATTCATTTTAAATCAGAAAAAGAGAATTGACATAAGCCTGACGTCAAGATGGCGTCATCGACGCCATTGCTCCCAGGTTGAGCTTGGGACTGGCGCTACAGGCAATGCTGGGGCACGGGAGGGGACTGGCTCGACGCGGCGCTCTACATGGAGCCTAAATGTGGCGGCGCCGCCATGAGATGGTCGCCGGAGTGGCATCCATGACGACGGCCGACGGCGGCAAGCTACAGTGCACGGGGACAGGACGACAGAGAGCGAGAGGGAGAGTGTGGAGAGGTCCATGACGACAGGGAGCGAGAGGGAGAGTGCGGAGAGGTCCATGACGGAGCTAGGGTTCGGCCTCCTCTGGCGAGCGGCACAGGGAAAGAGAGAAAGGGATAAAGGTATGTGGAGAGAGAGTGGATCACGGCGGTTCTTGTGGTGATCTTATCCTTGAGAGGGAACCATAGCGGCGACGCAAATCACAGCGGTGAGGCGACGGACGGCTCAGGGAGGAAGAAGACAACGAAGGGGTATGTGGGCCTGGGCCGCATGTCGGCTTCGGCTGGGCTGCGGCTGCACGCGCTGAGCGGTAGAGAAAGGGAGGATATGGGGAGAGAGCGAGCTGGGCCGGCCTGCTACGTCTTGCTGGCTCTGTTTTATTTGCAAAAGTTGTTTTTACATTTATATTTTTGTTTTATCTTTTGTAGTTTCAAATGCCAAACTATTTTGGACTTTTCAAAAATGCCACAGAGTTTTATAAAGATTTAAAATACTATGGGGCCCTCATAACCAGTTGGGCACCACATTTTGGTAGGTTTTTAAACATATCTAAAACCTTTTAAATTGTTTTCAAGGAGAGAGAGGGGACTAGGTTTTAGGGTTTTGTGATTAGTTCTTGCATGAATTTTAAAATGATGCTCATGAATGCACGATAAATTCCTAATTACCATTAAGCAAAACTAGGGTTGTTACATTTCTATCCCCCTTAAAAGAATCTCGACCCGAGATTCCTAGGTAGGAAGATAGAAGGAACAGGGTTACACTAAACTTCGACGATCTTCTCGAACAGGTTGATCCATGCCACCATTATTGAAGCGCTTCATAATCTTCGAGGTGGCTGCTCACACTAAGGAAGAGAGGGAATGACATGGAACCACAAACTGAGTATCTCATGGTCAACTCATGGATAGATGATACGCGAACATCTCTAGAGATAATGACATGAAACACGCCAAGGTAAAGGATGAAACAAGAGGAGATGGTTTCAAGGTGAAAGGTAATTAGTCTTCATAAGGATTGAGACCATGGAGCTTGCAGAACAGTTTTGACTTCAGATGGAAGGAAATATTCCAACAGATGGAACATGACCACAGACTTCGAGATATAAACCTCTACTAAATAGCTTAATAGAGCTTTACAGGTGGAAGAGATAGATACCAACAAAACCAAGCTGTTGAACTACTTTTGAAATAGAAGGGTCACTCTTTCATTCAATAGAAGGCCAAGAAAGATAGGTGCTTTGGTGGAGAGGACTCGGAAGAGCCACAAGGAACATGTAACAAGAGAAACTATTGATTACCAAAATCATAGTTGCTCCTCAAACAAGATTAAGAAAGCGGAAAGGAAACTCCTTAATTCATCCAGGACTATCAAAATCCTTGTCAAAGATCATGATATCACTTTACACCACAAAGATGAATAGTTTAGAAGATTCCTGGTGACACGAGAAGAAAGAAACTTCATTCTCAGACTCCAAGTACTTGGCATAATAAGATGTTTGCCATCATAGAAGGGTCTGGAGGATCGACCGAGAGACATTTAGCAACACTACTTTAAATATTCTCCTTGATTTTTAAGATACTAATATCAAACTTTTAACAAGCCTTCAACTAGTCATCAAGTAAAGGTCAGACTTCAGATCCAAATAAAACCATAAGCCCAATTCCCATGATAGATCACAGAAAATGCCTCAGGAGGAGTTGTTGTTATTGCTGATTCAAGGAATATGGCAATAGATCTTCCGAATGATTGTGACCACCACCACATCAATCTTGCCAGATGTATAGAGATCTATGTCAAAACCTTGCGGAACACCAACCATCATATCTGCTTGAGATTCAGATTTGGTTACGTGAAGAGATACTTCAGACTCAGTATATTTGAATGGAAAGTTTGCAACATTTACTCAGAGGTAAAGTCACTAGATTCTCAAAACATGGACTACAGTGTCAGGCTCAAAAAGATGAGCTAGATTGCGGAACCCATGTATTAGCAAGTTATCAAAAGACAATTGCACCTACATGAATTGTTTGCAACTAAAAACAACTGAATCCTTGTTGGAAAACATTTAGGAGGATATCGAAGTTTTGTTGGACTTCTTATCTTTCGTGAAAAAACCAATCAGTGGCTTGGTGTGCTTGGAGGATCTTCTTGAGATGTGGAGGTATCAACCTACCATATCAAGAATATCTCGCACATGCTTGACTAACTTGGAATGATTCTGGAAGAAACAAAGATAACGCTACTCGAATCCACGACGACATCTTTCGACAGTTTGGACGTGAATCGGAGAAAGTCACTTCTAACATCTAGAACACTTACTTCGAGATGAATCTAATATGGTTCTCAAAAGTTTCCAACATTAATGCCAATTGTTCCATATGAGTCTGATATAACATGGAGAAGCTAAGAGTGTCATCGATGGGCTCAATAAAAAACTTATCTACACACTCCAAGAAGACGGACTCACATGTTGTATGAACAAGGCATAGACATTTGTCAGACCAGAGGACATCCACAAAGGACATACTATCTTACTTTAGCACGAACAAAACCAGACATCCCTTTAAGGAGGAACAGAGATGGATAGAACTTTGGTCTTACAACTCTCCAAGTTGTTGTTCAAGCTCAACCAACTATTTCAGGGGTATCCAGTACGGATCCTTAGAGAAAGGAGCGGTTTGAAGAAACAGCTTACTCAAGAACCTGACAACACGGTCATGTGGCAACATGGCAATACTTCTAGTAGACATCTAGAATATCACAAACCACCGATGTCACTTAGTTCGAGTGGAAAATTTGCTTGGTAAGGCAGAAAGACATAATCTCAGAGGTTCGGCACAAGCCTAACTCTATGACCAAAGAGAGCGCACCAGAATATCAGACTTATTAGCACAATCAAACTTTGCTTAGTGATAAGATAGCTAATCACGCTAAGAATGACACAAATTTCCTTAGAGTTCAAAGCAATAACAATTGCTAATAATCTCAGATGACCACATTATTACGCACACGCAACATTTACAAGCATGGAAGCTCGAGGAAGGGTGGGTAATTATGTATAAGAGCATCACTTCATTAAGAGGGTCATGAGACTCATCACGACTTCTTAATATAAAAAGGTGTGATACTTCAAGGTAGAACAGAACGTAAGCTAATCAACGCTTATTGATTCTATGAATTACAACACTTTGACCTGGTCCTAGAAACGATGAGGTACTGGAGTTTGTTTCTCCTAACATCCCGAACTGGTTTGTCATGATGGACCACAAGAGTAGCTTGCATCGGAAGACACCAATGCACATTTACTACTTGTCTACCAACTGGTAGACAAAGGTTGGAAAGCAACAAGGAAAAAGGAACATGCTCAGGACAGAATCCCGAGATGTGGATGCATAAGTAAACAATCTTCCAAAAACCAATGCAAAGATGGGAAAGGTGTGGCAGAGTCACGGGTATAGAAGTGGGACTCACTAAGAGAACTCTTGTTGTGATCTATTTGGTTCCATTAAAGAACATCTGCCATAGCATGTTGTAGGGGAAGTCTTTATTATCACTGTCCAATAGCGACAAATATCCACAAGCTTGAAGGCTATACTATGAGGTACTAGCCATCCCGAGGTAATGTGTGAACATTCAGGACAGGGGTCAAAGGTCTGGATCTTGGGTTAAAGGTCATCTTCATGTACAAGATTCAAAACACCGAAATCCAGCACAATTGGGTAGCTTAGGTTCAAGTCAGAGGGTTAAAACATAGAGAAGGAGTAACTGCTACTTGAGTGACAAAGCGTACACTACAAGATAGTGATCACGAGGTAGCTTCCAAGATAAGATACAACTTCTGAAGTACCCAAACAACCAAAAAGGAGGCACACAAGGCGAAAGGAAACCTCGAAGCCTAGAAGAGAACATTATGGATCCTACAATATAATATTGTGGGTCCAAAAGACAGAGAGATCATGATAGAAAGGAATCTCTCAGAAGAAACAGAACAAAGGGAAATAAGGAACACACAACTGACTCTAGAGAACTGAGCACTAGGTCAAATTGTTGAGGAACGACATGCCTGAAGAGGCACCTAAGTTTTGAAATACTAGATGAGATAGAAAAACTTTTACAAACCAACACAAGATAAGATAACCCAGAGTTATAGAGAAACTTGATAATAAGAAAAATAAGAATACAAGAGTTTTCGCAAATAATTTTCAGCTTTCAAATAGTTTTCACAAACACTAGACTCAATATCGACCAATAGAAAGGTTTCCTACAGTCGGTACTGCTCTGATACCAAAACCTGTAACACCCCCGGGATTAAGGCTAGACAAATCCTAGACCACCGTCTGAACATAAGCCTAACCTAATCTTGAAAGCGTACAAAGATAAAATTGGTAACATAGCAGTAACCCTACGACACAAAAATTATTATAGCAAGCTCATAACTAAGCAAAGAACGAAAATATTACAAGCAGAGGTCACTGACCACAAACATCAAACAATGGAAGGAAAATTATGCTATTAAGTATAGAAAACTTAACAAATGGCCTAAGAGGCCTGAAGCATAATGATGACGTCCAATCCAATAGATCCCAGACTGCGAACTGGGAACCCCAAGCTACTCGTCGATGTCGATGCCGTAAAGAACTCATCTTCTATGATAACACTTACTCTGCTGCAAAAATATAAACGAAGCAAGGGTGAGTACAGAGTGTACTCCGCAAGACTTATGGCCGGTGGAGGTATTTTGCATAAAGCCATCTTTGTTTTGTAAAACGAGAGGGAGAAGAATCTTGACTAATCAAAATATTTTAAAAGGGGACAAGAGAGTGGTATCTCTAACTTTGATCATCTCTTGATATCCACTTAATCATCATCAGCTGAACCTATCTAGTATCACCCCCTCGATCCCTGAGGAAGCATCTTTAAGCACACATTACTTAACTTGCCAAGTTTTATTATTAGGTTCAGTTCTCTATGATCTGCACGTCCGTTTCGAAGTCGTCCATAACCGCGGACGTGGATTTTTGAAAAGATTAATAACCCTGCAGGGGTGTACAACTTTACCCACACGTACCAACCGATTCTTAATGCCAAATATTATTAGCCCTCTTCTTTGGAAGGCCGGAAAAGAGTGGTTGGACACGACCTTTACCTTTCTTTCGACGAGACCATGAGTCATGCACTAGGGAGATGCCGCCGTAATGGGTCGAGTCCCGAAGTGGGTCCCTAATGATGTGAACAGGGTTTGAGATTATGGATGACGGGCATCTACCATTCCCTGCCACGCTTACCTACCTATATGAATGCACCTCCTTCACCTCCTTTGAGAAGAACCAGAATGCGTATGTCGAATGGAACGCCCGAACCAGAATGTGTATGTCGAATGGAACGCCCAAACTATGTGACTCATGGAATATACTAGGCAAGTTAGTTGGTCTAGGGGGTTTCCCGGCCCCGTGTGGCTGTACGCTCATCTTGGTTCAAGAGGAAAGAACATCGGGTCCTAAGGGTGGCAAGTATGGGACTGCAAAAACCACAACCCACGTGGCCTCCCATACAACCCTTAGCATTTTTAACTTTCATCTCTGATCATACCATGTCATCCTATCATACTAGGTTCATTCACAGCTCTGATTCATTAAACGAGTGGACCAACGATAACAGCTAAGCATGGCTAAGCACAACCAATATATATAGCTCTAGCGAAGCTCATAAGCCAAACCGTAGTTATGCTAGGAGCAGTGGATCAGGGGATGTAGTCTTCAAAGGTAACATGCATAAGATAGGATCACTCTAACTATCGATAAAAGACTTTAGAATCGTATGCACATGTCAAGAATGTAAATACTTTGAAATCATAGGATTATATCATGTGTGGGGCTTCGCTTGCCTTTGCCAGTTGATATCCATAAAGCAGAGTTCCGGACACCTAGTACATTACTTGGTTATAGCTGTCCAAGTATTGATCTTCGAGCTTCGACGGTGTTGATCTCGGTCTTCAGTCTTGGACTTGATCTCGATTCCGATATCGTATTCTACCGAAGAAGAACCAAATACCGGAAAGAAAGATAAACAATCAACACATGGCATCGATGCAATGCTCAATCAAGGATGATGATATGACAAGTTGAATTGTATTGAAATGTAACCCTAAGGCATGCTCGGCCATTTTAAACAGGGTTCGAGAGGTACAAACCCTAGAATAAAGCGATCCTCGGAATCACCTATGGGGTTCAGTTTGTTCTTCTAATTATACTTGCAATTCAAGTTGTTTAACAATGCATGATTATAGCTTAAATAGATAGAGTTCATTTTTCTGAACATTTTGATATATTATTTGTATTTTTCTGATTTAAAATGAATTAGTTATGAATTTTTCCATTTTTAATTCATTTTAAACCATTTTTAAACCAATTAAACATTTTAGTTTTTATAATTTATTTTATAACCTGTACCCACATGTCATGTATTTATTCATTTCAGAAAACAACTATGGAAATGATTAAATATCTGACAATCGGGTCCCACTTGTCATCAGTTTTATTTAATAAAACAATTACAGAAAGATTAAATTAAAAGAAAAAGAGAATTGACATAAGCCTGACGTCAATATGACGTCATCGACGCCATTGCTCCCAGGTTGAGCTCGGGGCTGGCGCTACAGGCGATGCTGGGGCATGGGAGGGGGCTGGCTCAACACGACGCTCTGTATGGAGCCTAAATGTGATGGCGTCGCCATGAGGTGTTCGCCGGAGTGGCTTCCATGACGACGGCCGACGGCGGCAAGCGGCGGTGCATGGGGATAGGACGACAGGGAGCGAGAGGGAGAGCGCGGAGAGGTCCATGATGACCAGGAGCTCACCAGGAAGCGAACGGTGGCGACGGAGAGGCGCGGGGTGGCCGGAATCGATGGCGAGATCGGCGCCGGAGCTCGAGAGGGAGACCTCGATTGGGGCTTCTGGGATCTCGCCGGCTCAAGCGAGCGGGGGCAATTGACCGAGTCGACGAAGGCGGTCATCCACGCATGCTCAGAACAACGGGAGGAGGCGAGGAACGACGGCGACGGAAGACTCTGGCCGAAGCTAGGGTTCGGCCTCCTTTGGCGAGCGGCATAGGGCAAGATAGAAAGGGATAAAGGTATGGGGAGAGAGAGTGGATCACGGCGGTTCTTGTGGTGATCTTATCCTTGCGAGGGAACCATAGTGGCGACGTGAATCACAGCGGCGAGGCGACGGACGGCTCAGGGAGGAAGAAGACAACGAAGGGGTATGTGGGCCTGGGTCGCATGTGGGCTTCGGCTGGGCTGCGGCTGCACGCGCTGAGCAGTAGAGAAAGGGAGGAGATGGGGAGAGTGCGAGCTAGGCCGGCCTGCTACGGCTTACTGGCTCTGTTTTATTTGCAAAAAATGTTTTTCCATTTATATTTCTGTTTTCTCTTTTGTAGTTTCAAATTCCACACTATTTTGGACATTTCAAAAATGCCACAGAGTTTTATAAAGATTTATAATACTATGGGGCCCTAATAACCAGTTGGGCTCCACATTTTGGTAGGTTTTCAACAATATTTAAAACCTTTTGAATTGTTTTTAAGGAGAGAGAGGGGACTAGGGTTTAGGGTTTTGTGATTAGTTCATGCATGCATTTTAAAAAGATGCTCATGAATGCACAATCAATTCCTAATTACCATTAAGCAAAACTAGGGTTGTTACACAACTGTGGCAAAAGTGGGGCCATGCCAACATTGCATGGTCTATAGACCTCTCTAGGTTGGCTAGAAACACCATCATCAACCTAGTGGGTGTGTGCCTAAACACTTGGCCAACATGATGCCACCCTGTTGATAGATCTTAGTATAACACTACTATGCCAAGACATGATGAGACACAACTGTGGCAAATGTGGGCCCATGCCAACAATGCATGGGGTCTAGACCTCTCTGGCCTGGCTAGAACCAGCATCATCAACTTAGTGGTTGTGTGAGTCGCTACACCTAGATAACATGATCCCACCCACTTGATCGATCTAGCTATAAGAGTGCTATGCCAAGGCATGACACACACTAGCTTGTGGCATATTGTGGGGCCAGGCCAACATTGCATGGGATCTAGGCCTCTCTGGGCTGGATAGAAACACCTTCACCAACTTGGCCAACATGATCCTACCTACTTGATAGATCTAAGTATGATTTTTCTATGCCAATCCATGATGAGACACTTTGTGGAAGATGTGGGCCCATGCCAACATTGCATGGTCTATAGACCTCTCTGGGTGGGTTTGAAATATCATCATCAACCTAGTGGTTGTGTGCCTCAGCACTTTGCCAACATGAGGCTACCATGTTGATAGATCTTAGTATAACACTACTATGCCAAGACATGATGAGACACACCTGTGGAAAATGTGGTCCCATGCCAATATTGCATGGGCTATAGACCTCTATGCGCTGGATAGAAACACCATCATCAATTTAGTGGGTGTGTGAGTCACTACACCTGACCATCATATCCCACCCATTTGATACATCTAAGTATAAGAGTTCTATGCCAAGCCATGACACACACTTGTGGCAGATTGTGGAGCCATGCCAAAATTGCATGGCATCTATACCTCTTTGGGCTGGATAGAAACACCTTCACCAACTTGTTGGTGTATGAGTCATCACTTGGCCAACATGATACTACCTAATTGATAGATCTAAGTATGATTTTGCTATGCCAATACATGATGAGACACTTTGTGGCAGATGTGGGCCCATGCCAACATTGCATGGACTATAGACCTCTATAGGTTGGCTAGAAACACCATCATCAACCTAGTGGTTGTGTGCCTCATTAGTTGGCAACAAGATGCCACCCTGTTGTTAGATCTTAGTATAACACTAGTATGCCAAGACATGATGAGACACACTTGTGGCAATTGTGGGGCCATGACAACATTGCATGGGATCTAGGTCTCTCTGGGCTAGATAGAAACACCTTCACCAACTTGTATGAGTCATCACCTAGTCAACATGGTCGTACCTACTTGATAGATCTAACTATAGTTTTGCTATGCGAAGCCATGACACACACAACTCTGGTAGATGTGGGCCCATGCCAACATTGCATGGGCTATTGACCTCTCTGGTTTGGCTAGAAACAACATCATCAACTTAGGGGTTGTGTGAGTCACTACACTTGACCAACATGATCCCACCGAGTTGGTTCTAAAAGTCATGTAGGATATTCAACTCTATTTCTCTGCACTCCCTGGTTGAGCATCAGCGGATCCTCATCTGCAAGTTGATGTATATTTTGTTATGTTTAGTTTGTTACTTTGTTTTTTCTGCTGTTGGTACTTCGTGAACTTAGATTGATTCTCTATTCTAAAAGTGTGATGCTTCATCTACTGAAACTTATAATGATAGTGGATGTATAAGTTTGTGGACAACTTCTAGATTTCTTTCAGTTTCATATAACACTTGTTTAGGTCGTCTTTTGATCCATTCTTTTAGTGTACATGACGAACTATATCAAACGGGATATAATAAGCGAACCTAGTCCGGGACCTGCACGTTCGATTCTCGGGATGGCACTAGTAGTATCTGGTCTTGCGGAGCAGATTTTCACACTGTAAATCTGTACCTTTGTTGAGCATCTATAAATCTGAATAAATAGATAGAAACAATAGGAAAGCAGATAGTTTTCGGACTTCCCAAAAGGAGTCTCCCGTTGCAACTCATTGTTCGGATAGTTCAGTTTACAGTTGCAAAATAGAAACACATAGTTCAATTCAGCAGAGTAACACTGCTCAAAGTCTGCTACATTAAAGTTGTAGCCTGGCGAGCAGCTGCTTGTTTTCGTCCTCAATCTCTTCAAGTCATAGGCGATGTACGAGCATGTCCTGCCTGATCTTGACCTGCTCCCTGAGCGAAGCCTCGAGCTTTCGAAGCAGGTTCATGTTCTCGACACAGAGATCGACATTATCATATTTTATCCTTGCATTATCCTTCGAGAGCCCCTCGTTGATGGATGTATTCCGTCGGTTCGAGGCTTGGATCTTCTTATGCAGTTTCTTCCAGGCAGTGTTGTCCCTTTTCAGCTCGTCGCGCTCCTCAGTAAGGGTATTCACAGCTAATTTGAGCCATTCTAATTCCAGTTCTTGTGTTTGCATTTTCTCCCTGTGGCTGCTTATTCATGCATTAAGCCAAGCATCCACCTGATTGTTGAGTTTTGGCTTCTTTTCCTGGGACAAAGAATATGTGGTTTTAGTCCTATCATGGATAGGGAACAACAGTAACTGAAATTATAGCACCGAGTTTATGCAAAAATGGGCAGTGTGGAAAAGATATAGGATATCCCAAATCCTAGTCGCAAAAACCCCAGTGTACAATGTTTACCTCGCTGATCCAGGGATCTGGGGCAAACATGTCTGCCGGTGAACCGACGGCTCTAAATAAGCAGAAGTAGGTGATGATTAAGGAGAAGAATAATGTTGGATAACACTATTAAGGAGAAGAAGTACATGACCTACCCGGCGGATCCCTCGCCTGCGGGCACAACCATTAGCATATGTTGTGACTCTTCAGTGCGTAAAGCATAGCGGCGAGCTCTCTCTTTTCACTCCTCACGCCTTGTCGCCGTGGCACGCTTCCGAGAGGGCGCCATGCCTGTGCAGAGGGAAGGAGCAGGAGCGGGATGAGCAGGAGGAAGAAGAAAGGGAGGAGGGCGCTAGTGACGAGTGTAGGTAGATAGTCAAAAAGTCTAGGCAGACCAGTCTTATGCACCCCACCATCCTCTCCCCTAATGTGCGATCTGCCTTCTTAGAGAAGTTTTGTGCACACGTGGCAGGCAGAGAACTGCAATGATGCGACCAATTGGATGCTCCATTAAGTCGATTGACAATTCAATGACACTTCGGCGCTGATATAATGGTGCACGCGTCCGTCCTGCACGCGTCATGATGACACAGTGCGGCGTCGTCACGATCACATTTAAAATTTATGTCTAGTTTTGTTTCTGGATCTGAATTTCACATGGGTGATGTCAGACGTGCACCGCGTCGGAGGTAACGGGTGGTTTCACGGGTGCTGCTATTTCCCTCCTACATTGGGCGTTTATACGCATCGCCTGAAGTGTTTCCCGTGTGGGCCAGCCCATTAGTGCTTCCCTAGTTTCCTTTCCAGTTTGCTTTGATATTTTTCATTTTGTTGAAATTCAAATCTGAACAGAGAAACCGAACAAAAACCAAATTTGAACAAATTTTGAATCTGTACAAATTTCGGATATGAAAAAATTTCAAATATGAACAAATTTCAAATCTGAACAAATTTCGAATCCAAACAAAAATCAAATCTGAAGAAAATTGAAAATATTCAAATTCGAAAATTGTTCACATTTGAAAATGTTCGAATTGGAAAACTGTTCACAAGAAAGAAAAGAAAACAGAAAATAAATAATAAAAAAGATAAAAGAAATAGAGAAACAGAGAAACAGAGAAAAACAACTGAGACAAAAATAAGCGTTATATGGGTCGGCCCAACGTGCGCGCCCGCGGTGGTGAATGGGGAGAGTGCACCCTCCCGATGTATCGCTAGCCCCCGCTCTTATCTGCGCGTGCAACACAAACGGCCTGCCAGTTGGAACAGAAATGCAGCCCAGCAAACCGGTCAGACTGCTAAGTTTGACGACGGGAATCCACATCGCGTTACAGAATACGTGCGTACTGATCCGCTTCGGGCCCATACGGGCTTTGGCGGGCTCTACCGGCGCGATCTAACCTTTCCGTATGCCAATCCTACACCCAGGCGCGAAGGGGTATCTGCCCATCCCAGCCCTCGATCGCGCCTGAATTTTTCTTTCTTTCCTTGACGGGTCTATTGAATCAGAAGTCTAACCCTAAACCCTGACCAAGAAGGTATCATGCACTTATAGATCAAAAATTGAGATACCTTCATTGAATTGCACTAACACCATTCTAATTGACGAAAGCTCGAACATTATTGAAAATTCCCTAAACCCTAACCCCCTAAAGCCTAAACCCTAAGACCTACACCCCTAAAAATCTTAAACCCTCAACCCCTAACCCTAAGCTCGGACATATTATTGAAAAATTCCTAAACCCTAAACTACCCCTCAACAAATAATAAAAACCTGACCAAATAGGTGGAATGCACTTATAGATCCAAATTTGAGATACTTTCATTAAATTACAATAACGCCATTTTGTTCCATAAATATAATCATAAAGCTTGAACATTATTAAAAATTCCCTAAACCCTAAACCCCTAAACTCCCCTAACTAAGCACGTATATCATCCACTTATAAATCGATATTCAAGATATACTTTCATTAAATTACGCTAACGCCATTCCATTCCACGAATCTAAGCACAAAGCTTGCACATTATTGAAAATGCGGTAAAACCTAAACCTTAAATGCTATAACCCTAAACCTTTAGATACTCTCATTAAATTGTGCTAATGCAATTCTATATCACGAAAGCTCGAATATTATTGAAATTTCCCTAAACCCTGACCCCCTAAACCATAAACCCTAAGCCCAATACCCCTACAACCCTAAACCCTCAACCCCTAACCCTAAGCTCGCTCATATTATTAAAAAAATTCTGAACCCTAAACCATAAACAACCCAAAAACCAAAACCTTAAACCCTCAATACTAAAACCATAAACCCTCGACCCATAAACAACCCTAACCAAGCAGGTATCATGCACTTGTAGATCAAAATTTGAGATACTTTCATTAATAAATTGTTGCCAAGTCATTCTATTCCATGAATATATACATAAAGCTCAAACTTTATTGAAAATTCCCGAAACCCTAAACCCCTGAATACCTAAACCCTCAACCCTAAAACATGAATCACTAACCCCTAAACCCTAAAACCCAAAACACTAAACCCCTAAACCTTGTCCAAGAATCTATCATGCACACTTATATATAGAACAAATTATCAGATACTTCTATTAATTTGGGTAACACCATTCTATTCGACGAATATAGGCATAAAACTTGAACATTATTGAAAATTCCCTAAACCCTCGGACCCTAAAACCCCTAAAACTTAAACCCTAAACCCATAAATAGTAAAACCCTCAACCTACGTACACCCTAACCAAGCATGCATCATGCACCTATAGATCAAAATATGAGACGCTTTCATTAAATTCCGGTAACTCTATTATATTCCATGAATATAAGCATAAAGCTTGAAAATTGTTGTAAATTACCTATACCATAAACCCCTAAACCCATAATTAAACACAACCAAGTAGGTATCATGCACTTATAGATCCAAATTTTAGATACTTTCATTAAATTGTGGTAACGCCATTCTGTTCCACAAATTTAAGAAAAAAGGGTTAACACTATTGAAAATTCCCTAAACCCCTAAACTACCCTGACTCAGCAGGTATATCATCCACTTATAGATCAACATTTGAGATATACTGTCATTAAACTATGCTAATGCAAGTTTGTTCCATGTATCAAAGCATAATCCTTGAACATTATGGAAAATGCCCTAAAACCTAAACCTTAAACCCGATAACCCTAAACCCTGACCAAGAAGATATCATGCACTTATATATAAAACATTGAGATACTTTCATTAAATTGCGCTAACACCATTCTAATTCATGAAATCTCGAACATTATTGAAAATTCCCTAAACCCTAACCCCCTAAAGCCTAAAACCTATGCCCTATACCCCTAAAAACTCTAAACCCTCAACCCCTAACCCTAAGCTCAGACATACTATTGAGAAGTTCCTAAACCCTAAAATACCCCTAAAAAACCAAAACCCTAAACCCCTCAACCAATAATTAAAACCTAACCAAATAGTGGGCATGCACTTTTAGATCCAAATTTGAGTTACTTTCATTAAATTGCAGTAACGCTAATCTGTTCCACAAATACAAGCATAATGCTTGAACATTATTGAAAAATCCCTAAACCCCTAAATACCCTTGACTAAGTGTGTATATCATCCACATATAAATCGATATTTGGGGCATACTTTCATTAAATTATGCTAACGCCATTCCATTACACGAATCTAAGCACAAAGCTTGAACATGATTGAAACTGCCCTAAAACCTAAACCTTAAACGCTATAACCCTAAACCTTTAGATACTTTCATTAAATTGCGCTAACGCCATTATAATTCACGAAAGCTCGTACATTATTGAAATTTCCCTAACCCTGTCCCCCTAAATCCTAAACCCTAAGCCCTATACCCCTAAAACCCTAAACTCTCAACCCCTAACCCTATGCTCGCACATATTATTAAAAAATTCTTGAACCCTAAACCATAAACTACCCCTAAAAACCAAAACCATAAACCCTCAATACTAAAATCCTAAACCCTCGACCCATAAAAAACCCTAACCAAGCAGGTATCATGAATACCTAAACCCTAAATCCTATTGAAAATTTTTGCTAAGTCATTCTATTCCATGAATATATACATAAAGCTCAAACTTTATTGAAAATTTCTGAAACCCTAAACACCTGAATACCTAAACCCTAAATCCTAAAACATGAATCACTAACCCCTAAACCCTAAAACCCTAAAAAATAAACCCCTACACCTTGAGCAAGAAGCTATCATGCAAACTTATATATAGATCAAATTTAAAGATACTTCTATTAATTTGGGTAACACCATTCTATTCGACAAATATAGGCATAAATGTTGAACATTATTGAAAATTCCCTAAACCCTCGGACCCTAAAAACTCCAAAAACTTAAACCCTAAACCCATAAATACTAAAACCCTCAACCCACATACACCCTAACCAAGCATGCATCATGCACCTATAGATCAAAATCTGAGATGCTTTCATTAAATTGTGGTAACTCTATTATATTCCATGAATATAAGCATAAAGCTTGAAAAGTGTTGAAAGTTACCTAAACCCTAAACCCTCAACCCCTCAACCCATAATTAAACACAACCAAGTAGGTATGATGCACTTATAGATCCAAATTTTAGATACTTTCATTAAATTGTGGTAACAACATTCTGTTTCACAAATATAAGAAAAAAGGGTTAACACTATTGAAAATTACCTAAAACCTAAATCCCTAAACCCCTAAAATACCCTGACTAAGCAAGTATATCATCCACTTATAGATCAGCATTTGAGATATACTTTCATTAAATTATGCTAACGCTATTCTGTTCCATGTATCTAAGCATAATGCTTGAACATTATTGAAAATGCCCTAAAACCTAAACCTTAAACCCGATAACCCTAAACCCTGACCAAGAAGGTATCATCCACTTATAGATCAAACATTGAGATACTTTCATTAAATTGCGCTAACACCATTCTAATTCACGAAAGCTCGAACATTATTGAAAATTCCCTAAACGCTAACCTTCTAAAGCCTAAAGCCTAAGCCATATACCCCTAAAACCCTAAACCCTCAACAAGGCATGTGTCCAACTCATTGGGACAACCGACCTCGAAACTGCTTTCAAATAGGGTCTCTTGGGCATTGCTGGGATAAAAACCCTAACCCTAAGCTCAGACATATTACTAAAAAGTCCCTAAACCCTAAACCCTAAACTACACCTAAAAACAAAACCCTAAACCCCTCAACCAATAATTAAAACCTAACCAAATAGGTGGCATGCACTTTTAGATACAAATTTGAGATACTTTCATTAAATTGCAGTAACGCCATTTCGTTCCACAAATATAAGCATAATGCTTGAACATTATTGAAAATTCCCTAAAGCCTAAACCCCTAAACGCCCCTGACTAAGCGCGTATATCATCCACTTATAAATCGATATTTGAGATATACTTTCATTAAATTACGCTAACGCCATTCCATTCCACGAATCTAAGCACAAACCTTTTACATTATTGAAAATGCCCTAAAACCTAAACCTTAAACGCTATAACCCTAAACTTTTAGATAATTTCATTAAATTGCACTACCGCCATTCTAATTCAAGAAAGCTCGAACATTATTGAAATTTCTCTAAACCCTGTCCCCTAGAGCCTAAACCCTAAGCCCTATACCCCTAAAACCCTAAACCCTCAATCCCCAACCCTAAGCTTGGACATATTATTAAAAAAATCCTGAACCCTAAACCATAAACTACCCCTATAAACCAAAACCCTAAACCCTCTATACTAAAACCCTGTACCCTCGACCCATATACAACCCTAACCAAGCAGGTATCATGCACTTATAGATCGAAATTTGAGATACTGTCATTAATAAATTGTTGCTAAGTCATTATATTCCATGAATATATGTATAAAGCTAGAACTTTATTGAAATTACCAAAACCCTAAAACCTAGAATACCTGACCCTAAAACATGAATCACTAACCCCTAAACCGTAAAACCCAAAACAGTAAACCCCTAAGCCATGACCAAGCACATAGCATGCACACTTATATGTAGAGCAAATTTTCAGATACTTCTATTAATTCAGGTAAGACCATTCTATTAGACGAATATAGGCATAAATCTTGAACATTATTGAAAATTCCCTAAACCATCAACCCTAAAACCCCCTAAAACTTAAACCCTAAACCCATAAATACTAAAACCATAAACCCTCAATCCACATACACCCTAACCAAGCATGCATCATACACCTATAGATCAAAATTTGAGATGCTTTCATTAAATTGCGGTAATCCCATTATGTTCCACGTATCTAAGCATAACGCTTGAACATTATTGAAAATTACCTAAAACCTAAACCTTAAACCCGATAACCCTAAACTCTGACCAAGAAGGTATCATCCACTTATAGATCAAAAATTGAGATACTTTCATTAAATTTGCGCTAACACCATTCTAATTCATGAAATCTCAAACATTATTGAAAATTACCTAAACCCTAACCCCCTAAAGACTAAACCTAAGCTCTATACCTTGAAAAACCCTAAACCCTCAACCCCTAACCCTAAGCTTAGACATATTATTGAAAAATTCCTAAACCCTAAACTACCCCTAAAAACAAAAAACAAAACCCTAAACCCCTCAACCAATAATTAAAACCTAACCACATAGATGGCATGCACTTATAGATCCAGATTCGAGACACATTCAGTAAATTGTAGTAACACCATTCTATTCCACAAATATAATAATAATGCTTGAACATTATTGAAAATTCCCTAAACCCTAAACCCCTGAATGCCCCTGACTAACCGTGTATATCATCCACTTATAAATCAATATTTCAGATATACTTTCAATAAATTATGCTAACGCCATTCCATTCCATGAATCTAAGCACAAAGCTTGAACATTATTGAAAATGCCCTAAAACCCAAACCTTAAACGCTATAACCCTAAACCTTGAGATACTTTCATTAAATTACGCTAACGCCATTCTAATTCACGAAAGCTCGAACATTATTGAAATTTCCCTAAATTCTGAAACCCTAAAGCCTAAACCCTAAGCCCTATACCCCCAAAACCCTAAACCCTATGCTCGGACATATTATTAAAAAATTCCTGAACCCAAAACCATAAAATACCCCTAAAAAACAAAACCCTATACCCTCGATACTAAAACCCTAAACCCTCGACCCGTATACAACCCTAACCAAGCAGGTATCATGCACTTATAGATCAAACATTGAGATACTTTAATTAATAAATTGTTGCTAAGTCATTCTATTCCATGAATATATGCATAAAGCTTGAACTTTATTGAAAATTACCAAAACCCTAAAACCTAGAATACCTAAACCCTAAAACATGAATCACTAACCCCTAAACCCTAAAACCCGAAACACTAAACCCCTAAACCATGACCAAGCACATATCATGCACACTTATATCTAGAGCAAATTTTCAGATTTAATTCAGGTAACACCATTCTATTCGACGAATATAGGCATAAAGCTTGAACATTATTGAAAATTCCCTAAACCATCGACCCTAAAAACCCCTCAAACTTAAACCCTAAACCCATAATACTAAAACCATAAACCCTTAACCCACATACACCCTAACCAAGCATGCATCATGCACCGATAGATCAAAATTTGAGATGCTTTCATTAAATTGCGGTAACACTACTATATTCCATGAATATAAGCATAAAGCTTGAAAATTGTTGAAAATTACCTAAACTCTAATCCCTTAACCCCTCAACCTATATTTAAACCCTAACCAAGAAGGTATCATGCACTTACAGATCCAAATTTGAGATACTTTCATTAAATTGTGGTAACGCCATTTTGTTCCACAAATATAAGCATAAATCTTGAACATTATTGAAAATTCCCTAAACCCTAAACCCCTAAACTACCCTGACTAAGCAGGTGTATTATCCACTTATAGATCATGATTTGAGATATACATTCATTAAATTGCGCTAATGCCATTCTGTTCCACGTATCTAGGCATAACGCTTGAACATTATTGAAAATGCCCTAAAACCTAAACCTTAAACCATATAACCCTAAACTCTGACCAAGAAGTTATCATGCACTTATAGATCAAAAATTGAGATACTTTCATTAAATTGCGCTAACACCATTTTAATTCATGAAATCTCAAACATTATTGAAAATTACCTAAACCCTAACCCCCTAAAGACAATTACCTAAGCTCTATACCCTGAAAAACCCTAAACCCTCAACCCCTAACCCTAAGCTTAGAAATATTATTGAAAAATTCCTAAACCCTAAACTACCCCTAAAAACAAAAAACAAAATCCTAAACCCCTCAACCAATAATTAAAACCTAACCACATAGGTGGCATGCACTTATAGATCCAGATTCGAGACACTTTCATTAAATTGTAGTAATGCCATTCTATTCCACAAATATAAGAATAATGCTTGAACATTATTGAAAATTCCCTAAATCCTAAACCCCTAAATGCCCCTGACTAACCTTGTATATCATCCACTTATAAATCAATATTTGTGATATACTTTCAATAAATTATGCTAACGCCATTCCATTCCATGAATCTAAGCACAAAGCTTGAACATTATTGAAAATGCCCTAAAACCCAAACCTTAAACGCTATAACCCTAAACCTTGAGATACTTTCATTAAATTACGCTAACGCCATTCTAATTCACGAAAGCTCGAACATTATTGATATTTCCCTAAATTCTGAAACCCTAAAGCCTAAACCCTAAGCCCTATAGCCCTAAAACCCTAAACCCTCAACCCCTAACCCTATGCTCGGACATATTATTAAAAAATTCCTAAACCCTAAACCATAAACTACACCTAGAAACCAAAACCCTACACCCTCGATACTAAAGCTCTAAACCCTCGACCCATAAACAACCCTAACCCAGCAGGTAGCATGCACTTATAGATCGAAATTTGAGATACTTTCATTAATAAATTGTTGCTAATTCATCCTATTCCATGAATATATGCATAAAGCTTAAAATTTATTGTAAATTCCCCGTAACCCTAAACCCCTGAATACCTAAACCTTAAACATGAATCACTAACCTCTAACCCCTAAAAACCGAAACACTAAACCCCTAAACCTTGACCAAGTAGCTATCATGCACACTTATATATAGATCAAATTTTCAGATACTTTTATTAACTCGGGTAACACCATTCTATTCGACGAATATGGGCTTAAAGCTTGAAAATTATTGAAAATTTCCTAAACCCTCGACCCTAAAAAACCGCTAAAACTTAAACCCTAAACCTATAAATACTAAAACCCTAAACCCTCAACCCACATACACCCTAACAAAGCATGCATCATGCACCTATAGATCAAAATTTGAGATGCTTTCATTAAATTGCGGTAACGCTACTATATTCCATGAATATAAGCATCAAGCTTGAAAATTGTTGAAAATTACCTAAACTCTAATCCCTTAACCCCTTAACCCTTAATGAAACCCTAACCAAGAAGGTATCATGCACTTACAGATCCAAATTTGAGATACTTTCATTAAATTGTGGTAACACCATTTTGTTCCACAAATATAAGCATAAAGCTTGAACATTATTGAAAATTCCCTAAACCCTAAACCCCTAAACTACCCTGACTAAGCAGGTATATCATCCACTTATAGATCATGATTTGAGATATACATTCATTAAATTGTGCTAATGCCATTCTTTTCCATGTATCTAAGCATAACGCTTGAACATTATTGAAAATGCCCTAAAACCTAAACCTTAAACCCGATAACCCTAAACTCTGACCAAGAAGGTATCATGCACTTATAGATAAAAAATTGAGATACTTTCATTAAATTGCGCTAACACCATTCTAATTCATGAAATCTCAAACATTATTGAAAATTACCTAAACACTAACCCCCTAAAGACTAAAATCTAAGCTTTATACCCTGAAAAACCCTAAACCCTCAACCCCTAACCCTAAGCTTAGACATATTATTGAAAAATTCCTAAGCCCTAAACTACCCCTAAAAACAAAAAACAAAACCCTAAACCCCTCAACCAATAATTATAACCTAACCACATTGGTGGCATGCACTTATAGATCTAGATTCGAGACACTTTCATTAAATTGTAGTAACACCATTCTATTCCACAAATATAAGAATAATGCTTGAACATTATTGAAAATTCCCTAAACCCTAAACCCTTAAATGCCCCTGACTAACCGTGTATATCATCCACTTATAAATCAATATTTGAGATATACTTTCAATAAATTATGCTAACGCCATTCCATTCCATGAATCTAAGAACAAAGCTTGAACATTTTTGAAAATGCCCTAAAACCCAAACCTTAAACGCTATAACCCTAAACCTTGAGATACTTTCATTAAATTACGCTAACGCCATTCAAATTCACGAAAGCTCGAACATTATTGAAATTTCCCTAAATTCTAAACCCCTAAAGCCTAAACCCTAAGCCCTATACCCCTAAAACCCTAAACCCTCAACCCCTAACGCTATGCTCGAACATATTATTAAAAAATTCCTAAACCCTAAACCATAAACTACCCCTAAAAACAAAAAACCCTAAACCCTCGACCCATAAACAACCCTAACCAAGCAGGTATCATGCACTTATAGATAAAAATTTGAGATACTTTCATTAATAAATTGTTGCTAATTCATTCTATTCCACGAGTATATGCATAAAGCCAGAAATTTATTGAAAATTTCCGTAACCCTAAACCCTAAATACCTAAACCCTAAAACATGAATCACTAACCCCTAACTCCTAAAACCCGAAACACTAAACCCCTAAACCTTGACCAAGTAGCTATCATGCACACTTATATATAGATCAAATTTTCAGATACTTTTATTAACTCGGGTAACACCATTCTATTTGACGAATATAGGCTTAAAGCTTGAAAATTATTGAAAATTCCCTAAACCCTCGACCCTAAAAAACTGCTAAAACTTAAACCCTAAACCCATAAATACTAAAACCCTAAACTCTCAACCCACATACACTATAACATCCCAAAAATATTGAACAACGATTATCAAATTCCAATCACTCAAAATTAGGGTTAACAAATTTTTTGTTAATCAATATCATATGAATGCATGTGTGTATGTGATGATTGTATGAATGCATGAATGGACTTATTTGATTGTTGTAGATAGCAAGGAATGGTTTAAAGATGAAAAATCATCATCTAAAACTTTTCCAAATAGAAAAAAATCAATATAAAATCAATAACAAACAAAACAAGCAAATGGTCATTTTTGCCAATCTTGCTCACTAGGCCACTTTGAGTGTTTCTAGTCCAAGATTTCAAACAGAAACAATTCCATTTCTTTTCACCCCTTGCTAGACAAATTAAAAGTGAACCCAAGCCCATCTTTCAAACTGAGAGAAACATTTGGCAACTTGATTCAAATGACAACTCAAAATTGAATCTTTAACGTATGTGAAGATCACCCATTTTCAAAAACCAACCAAACCAGTGCACCTTGACCTTTCCAACTAACCAAAGACTACCTAGTATGTAACTAGTGCACCCACCAAGTTTGAACCAAAAAAATTCAAATTCAAATATCTTTCGGCCATTTCATCAAACACCTGGCAAACACAAATCAAACAAACAACAAACACTATAGTGAGCAGTGGTTTGGCCAACCTTGTCCCCTTTCTAGCTCACAGCAAGCTATTAGGAGATCATCTAGCTTAGTTAACAAGCCCTAGCACCACTTTGAGCTTGCCATTGCCATCAATGGTGAGCATGCAGAGCCTCACCTTGCCACCCCTTGGTTGACAACAAGCTAGGAGCAGCACCAAGCCTAGCCACCTTGTCTGTGACATTGACCACCGTCCACTGCCACTCCCTGTCCAAAGCCAACACCCTGCCAGCCACTGGACCACTCTAGAACCTCCGTGCCCTATGCCTCTATGCCATGCCGAGAGTGCGCCAGAGCGCCGCACTCGACACGCGCCCACAGAACGCGCGCCGCCCTCGCCGCTTGCAAGCATGATCACAACCGTCCTAGGAGACCTCCAGACAACCCCGTTCTCCGCCACGCGACCTGTAGCCATGGTGCGCCATTAAAATGCCCGTCGGACCCGCCAAGAACACCGCAGCATTCCGACCGTCTCGCACCGCCCCACGCCTCAAGACCATGTCGTTGAGCTTCGCTAGGGAGCACAGCACCGCCCCCTACCGTCGCCCATGCCATTAGCCCACTGTGCCGACGACCACAACGAGCTCCACCCGCGCCCTTCGGTCCCCTCTTGGCACTATAAATAGAGGCCACCCCCGCTCAATTTCTTCACACCAACACACTCCCCTCTCTCTCAGCACCACCCCCACTCATTCCCGGAGCAAGGCGAGCAGCAGGTCGCCAGAATTTGGCCGAAGTCTGCCGCGGAGGAGGAAGAAAGGAGAAAGCGATTGGAGCCGCCCCAGGAGAAGCCACCGGTACCAGGTGGTTCGCCGTCATCGACTTCGTCGTTCGCCACCATCGCCGACCCTCGCCTGAGCCCCGGTGAGTCCCGATGAGCCCCCATAGACCCCCACTAGCCGCGCTAGGGTTCTACCTCACCAGAGTTGCCCGACAGAGACGACAAGCCCCAACCGTTATATTAGATGAAGATCGCATGGTCTAGATCACCCCGTACTGCTTTGCACCCCTGTCTCGCTGACTGGTGGGTACAACCACTTAAACTCACCCGCAGGTGCACTATGCGCCGTGGGAAGGCCCATTTACATTCCCGCCTGACCCAGTAGTTTGAATTTAGGTTTATTCTTTTTGTTTCAAACTCAGTTCTACACCTAGATTGAAAAATCAACCCAGGTCGATTCATTAAACCAAATTGCATGAAACCAATTTTGTTAGAAAGGTACTGGAATTCTTAATCTAATCCTGTTTGATTCACATCATTTAGAATTGTATATCACCTATAGTAAAAATAACAAGGCAGCAGCTTTTCTGCATTCAAACATTTTTCAAAATTCAACCACAAAAGATTTTGAGTTGATTGCAACTCTCAAAAATCACATTAAACTATACCCTTCCGAATATATAAAAATATCTAGGTTTACTTGCAGAAATAATGGACAAGTAATAAAAGAATGCCCCATAGGAATTTCTAGTAACTTTATTTAATTAAAAATAAAAAGGTTAAACCTTGTTAAATTATGACACCTCTTTAAATCACATTCCCATGTACTGAAATATGTGGTGATGACATGTGTCAACATGATCCCATGTTTTAGTTGGATAATTTTAAATCTTAAGTAGTTTTTCAATGAGTAGAAATTACTTTTCCAAAATAAAATAAATAATAAAATTTATTTGAGGATTGTAATGTTTGTGATGATGCTAGATCATCTAGTGAAAACCTTGATGTGATAAATAAAAGTAGTTAAGTATTGTTTGGTGATTGTGTACCTCGTATTTATTTATAGATGCTAGTATTGACCAAGGATATGAGGAGGAAGGAGAATACTACGAGGAAGAAGCCGAGGAGAACTTCAACCACTGCTCTACTCAAGGCAAGATAATCCTTGCAATCACTAATATCTTAGCAAGCTAAGCTAAACTATGCAAGTTTTACTTGCAAGCTTACATCACTTGATACCCCATCCTAGTTTTATTTCCAAGCTTAGTTATTTTATTTCCTTATCAAAACTTTCTACTGGAGTTTACTTGGTGACTTGTAGATTTTAGAAAGATATTTAAAGGTAGCATAAAGAGCATAAAACTTGGCCTAAGTTAGATAATATTTATGTCATCCTGAGGCATGAGATTGATCTTAGATAAGATACACTTGTTCATGACCCCTCATTAGTGTTTACCCCCACTTGTAGATGCTAGTGCTAAGCATAAAACTTTATCACTTTAGATGGGAATACTTGGTGAAAATGGTTATCAAAACCTTAGAATGATGAGTCATTCTACTGAAATGTTTTGCCATGTGTTCTTAAACACCAGATGATTTTGATGATGAAAATGTTAAGGCATGAGCTTTAGCCCTTTATAAAACTGTCACATCCCAAAAGTTTCCAAATTTTGAAATGTGAAAAATAAATAAACAAAAGAAAAGATTGTTGAAATTTAGGGTGAAAAGAAACTTTTTTTATTCTAAATGGAAACATCAAAACCCTTCTTCAACAAACTTTGAATAAAATAGAATCCAAAAAATTTCAATCAAATGAAAAGAATTCATCAATGGATGTATCTTGAAATTTAAACATTTGGAAAAGTAAACCAAAACCCCTAAAACCCTAATGGAATAAATCACTTCCAAGATATCTCAAACACTATGGATTTGATCCATATAATAATTTGTAAACAAACATTTATAAATGATCAAGAATGATAAATAAAAATATTATAAAACCATAGAAATTGGATTCATTTAATTTGGAGCCATGGATAAAATCTTATGGAGTTAATAAGATAAAGGAATTAAATTTCAAAGATAATAAAGCTCCTATCTAAAATCCAAACTAAATTGTGAGCAAAAGAATCCTCAAAGGATTTAAAAAGATAGACAAATATTAAATAAAATTATACAAATTTGGAATCACCCACTTTGGATTTATAAATAAATAAGATATGGATTTTATAAGACAAATAAAGAAATAAATAAATTAGGAATATTTAAAAGCCAAATTAAATCTTGGCCAAATCCTTAAACAAATCAAATGAAATATTATTGAATAATAAAAAGAAAAAGATTATTTAAATAAAATCACAAGGATGAAACAATATCCAATTTTATTTAAATAAAGATAATATGCCTAAACCAAATAATAAATCCTAACAAAATTATTTAGGAGTCAATTGAAACCTTGAATTAGACCCATAAGCAAATGGGACAAATAATCCAAATCCAAATGAAATAAAGGGATAAAGAATATTCAAATAAAATTATATGGCATTAACCAAATTCTATTCCATTTGAATAAAGACAAAATCCCTAATAGAAATGATTAATTAAATCATGAGAAAATAATAAATGGGAATTTCCCAAAGTGGATTAAAAAGTTATTTAATTAACTAAAATGGAATAAAAGAATCATTTAAATAAAATTTATATGGAATTAAAACCATATTGGATTTTCTTTGAATAAAATTGCCCAATTTAAATGATTAATAAATCATATTAAATATTTTAAATAATTCAAAGTGAATTATTTAGACTAATGAATAAATAAAACCCACTGAAAAATGTTTGGTGAAAATTAGAATTTAAATAAGAGTTTGAAAATATAATTAAAATCTTATTTGAATAAAGGCAAGTTCCTATTTTAAATAAATAAAAAACCATATGTGAATAAAATAATTATTCCAAAATGGACTTTAAATACATATTTAAAACATTATACAAACATATTGAATATTTGGAAAAGATTTGAAAAAGAAATCTGAATTCAAATAATAGTTTGAATTCAAAACGGAAAAATGAAAAGGAAACAAAATAAAAAAAGGGAAAAGAACCAGCCCAGCACACTAAGCCCAGCTAGCCCATCTCTCTTTCACCCCGCAGAAAACGATTCGCACCAGAATACTTACCCGCTCCCTCATTGATGCTTGGACCCCACCGTTTTCCCCTCTCTCTTGCTGGCGACACGACCCCAATTGCCAGTCATCGTTCTCACCCGCCGCGACTGCTTCTTCCCCAAACCTCGCCGTTTCCTATCAATCAATCCTCACATAAATTCGAGTAAATGTCGCGTTGATTCCGCCATGCAACCGTGCCCTCTTAATTGCCCAATCCCCCTCTCCATTTCCCCTCGCTCGCTATCCTCCCTCTGCCCATAGGCTGCTCGAATCGCAGCTCATACTATCGCTTCTCCGACGAAACTCCGGCCAAAATTCCGGCCAAGCCTCGCCTTCCCTTGCCTCCTAGTTACTGCAAGAATGGTCTCCATCGTCCCCTGCATCTCTGAGTACCATCCACTTCCTCCGCGCGCCCCAGATACTCGACTATGTCTTCACCTAAGCGTCGCCACTGTTTGCCATTACTCTCTCGTTGGCACTCGCATACTCCCCTCTCTCTCTCGCGTCTAACGCACCCATTGTTTTGCGTTGGCGTGCCTTGTAGCTTCATCTCCGTCAACGACAGAGCTTGCCTAATGGAAGCAGGAACTCTGTCGAGAAATTGTCGTTAACCCCGTGCGCCCCTGCCCTTTGACGACCACCTCGAGCATCCCCACGCCACGGCGAACTCGGTGAGGTTATCCCCTCGCTCTCTCGCTTCCTATATCGTCGGCACCGTCACCGTCTGAGCGCGTCGCCAGCCACCGTCGCAGCGTCGCCCATCCATGGTCAAGTTGCTAGGAGCTGTCAGATCTAGATCGTAGAGCTGCGATAGATTCACTTAACAAACCATTTTTGATCGATCTATGCCGTACGATTTTAGTTAGATCCAACGCACTGCGTAGGTCGATCCAGACGAACCGGTATGAGCCAATAAGAAGCAGACACGTGTCTAGGCTTCTGTTTTAAAAACAGAAATGTTCTATTAGATGTTTGATTTTATAAAATTCATAACTTTTAATCTACGAGTCCAAAATTTTCAAATTTTATATCATTGGAATCAGAAAAAGAATATTGTGCAACCATGCCCTTTGTTTAATGAATTGCTTCTGTAAAATTGGTTGTTTTTGCAGAAACATGTGTAGGGATATTTTGTGTATAAAATTTATTCTAAAAATTTTTTTAGGGTAAAATCTTTTGTAAATGGATTGTTTTGAACCTACTGACCATAGAAACCAACTTTTGGATTTAAAAATATATTTTGTGACACTAAGGAATTATTCCTTTGAATTAAAGCATTTCTAGTTAAATAAAATATTTAATATGTTTTATAAATGCTTTTCGAATAAAACCTTTTGAAAATGGTTTGAATTAAATTCTCTGGCCCTAAACACCAAGTTTTAGGATTTAAAAATATATTTGGTGAACCCTAGAAAATTATTAATTTGTTTAAAGGTATTTCCAACAAAATAAAATGTTGCTTTGATTTAAAAATGGTTTTTAGATGAACCCTTTTGCAAATGGTTTAATATTAAACACTTGAACTTAAAACACTAAAATTTGTGTTTAAAAATATATTTGCCAAACAGTAGAAATTATTATTTGATTTAAATCATTTATAGCAAAACAAAAATGGTTTAAATGGCCATTTTCACTAACTTGATATCAAATGGTTTTTCCACATTTGTAAATGACCAATAGGTGTTTTAAAATGCTTATAGCCTATTAGAAACCACTTTTCCAAAAGAAAAAATCTTTAGCATGCTTGCATGCATTGTTTTGTTTTTACTATTTTATGTGGTGAATTGTTTGAATGCTAGATTGAATTTGTGCCTTGATTGAATTGTAGTGAAATTTGAAGAGTGTGACTATTTCAAGATCAAGGAGTGAACTTATATTCTCTACCAGAAAGGAAAGTGGTGCTTCATACTTTTGTCGCATTATTTTCATTATGCACTAGTGATATTTCTATGTAGGACTTGCATGGAATTTTCTATGTGTTAACTATGCCATGGGAAATCCTAGTAGATGAAACCTTAGTATCCCTAAGTTAAGATTAGTACTACTATCACGCTTAGCCTAGCTTGTAGAAAACAAGGGTGGATCATATTCATGCTATGGAATATTTCTAAGTCAAGGACTTATGTTTTGTTTAATAAAACAACTATGTGAATGAATCACCTAGGTGGAATGGAAAGAATGGGTTATGTTGAGTGGTTACACAGGGCCCATATTTATGGTCTACCCTAGTGTATCTCACTTGTGGAAAGCCACCTAGGAACAAAGATATTTGAGATGTCAAATGTTGAGAAGCTTCAAGTGCGGCCACATGGCAATATGGGCTCTTCTTGGATCATATAGGTTGCAATAACTTAGCCGGATGGACAGTTGGTGGTAGCGGATGATAGGTTGGAGCGCGTCCATTTTGGTCTAAGGGAAGGCTTCTTAAAGATCTTGTCTTGATGCATGTCGAGTCTTGTGGGGAATGTGCACCACCTCTCGAGAGAGTAAAATCTAAGTACTTAGTCGTGTCCCCGGCAATGGACAATTTGAGCATCAAGAATATCCTCATCCCAATTTCTAAGTTAAAAACTTGTGGTTGAACAAGGGTAAAGGTTCACCAATGTCTATTGGTGGTTCCTTGGGTGATTTTGACAAACAAAAACTTAGTTTTTTCAAATGATAAGGAAAATCTATTTTGAGCAAAGCAAGCCTAAGCTCCACTTAGCCAAATGCATATAGATGATAGATACCACTATTCTACCATAGTATCACTTGCCAATACAATTCAAATCTATTGACCCTTGTGGATGTAACTTATTATGTTGCAGGTTTGTTTGATGTTAGTGAAGTGTGTTGATTAGGATTACAAGTCTACAACCAACATGATTGCCTGTGGCACTTTGAAGATGAAGGACTCCATGCTATATAGTTATTTTTGCTGCATTGTAATGAAATAGCCAAATGAGCTATGTAATATGTAATGAATTATTTTATTTATGGTTATAAAGTTGTAATATGACCTTTGTTTCTTGATATTACATCTTAACTGTGGATACTAGCTATTGATCTAGAGACTAGGATTGTAAACACAGGGATCTCTACCTTATTAAAGGTTGGGACCTCTACAAAAATTGATGGTTGTCTGGATGCGATACCATTCCAAGTTTACCGTACAACCACAATACCCAAAATTTGGGTAGGGCTTGACTGGAAATTTATATACCTTAGTATGGGTTCCCTTGCGGCCAAGGTTTGAGCTAAGGATACCTTGTGAAGATTGTCCACCTGTGCAGTTCCCAAGATGATAATTGGTCATGGTTGGGAGGCCAAACTCATAGGAGAGGTGCCTATACTAGGGCGTGTAATTGAAAGGTTAGGATTGATTATCTGCATACTTAGTATGGGGAATTCAGGATTGTTCCTGACAGATGTATCGAATGTTGTGGTGAAAGTGTACCACCTCTGCAGAGTATCAAACTATTCGAATAGCCGCGTCCGCGGTTATGGAGAGTTGGAGTGGCCATACTGTTCCATCGTCAGATGTTTTCAAAATGACTTATGAAATGATTCATGACTTAGGTGTTATAAAACTTTCAACTAGCTTTCTTTGCTTCTAAACTCAGTTAAGGTAAATCTGGCTTGTTCCAAAACAACTAGAGCTTAGTATTCCTTCTCAAAATAACTTTACCTATTAGTGATAGTTTGTGAGTACTTAAAGAGTACTCATGGCTTTGTCCCTGGCTATTCCCGTTGCCATACTATGAAGAGGACTATTAGGAGGATGGACCGCAGGAAGGTTATGACAACTAGGATCATCTCCCATCGTCAGCATTGCCTGTGACCATGAAGATGGAGTATCGCCTACGCTATCGTTATTATTACGTTATTCCGCTGCTTGATTTGTATTAAGACTGGATCATGAGATCCTTTATTTGTTGTAAGACCTTACGTAAGGTTTGTAATGGATGATGTACTATGATATCCAATCTGTTATGTCTCCCAAAAATGGTAATCGTGTGATTGCGATGTATGCCATAACAACCATCTGGGATTAAAAATCCGGGTGTTGACAAGTTGGTATCAGAGCCATCCTGACCATAGGAGACCCTAGTCTAGAATGGACGTTTGAATCAAAAACTTAGTTTCAAAACCAAGGAAGTAGGTATTTATGAAAACTTATTCTCAACCTTATCACTTAGACTCTTTCATAAAAATTCATGTTCCTCAAAAAAATTCTTGCAAACGTACATAATAATTGACACACTTGATCACTCTACTAACTTACTCATCCTATATTCTTATAGATGGACGTGAAGTATAGCAAGTTTTATCAACTTGGGAATGGAGGAGACCTCATCTTTGAGCGTGACTTGGACCAGCTATTGGAAATGATAGAGCGTCCGCACCCCGAGTTCTTCGGAGCTTAGCTTAATGATCATGAAGGAGAGGATTTTCAATGGCTGATTGTTGCAAGTCTCCGAGGAAAGATCGAATCCCCCACCTCAGAGGTAATTCAGTTCACCATAAGAGAGAACAAATGGCTCGATGGACTTGCCAGGGCCATGCAGGAAGCTCTTGCCCGTCTGTGTGGGCAGAGTATCAATTAGATCAAGGGTACCCGCTTTGAGTTCTATCCAAGGCGTGATGTTATGGAACAACCACTGGAGGCCCCGTATCATCATGAGCTGAAGACTTAATTGGACCACCTCAGCTTCATGATGTATGACCGGAAGAAGGAATTAGACAATGCCCACTCCTACGCCAAGCACAAGTATGCCATCGCCGCCTAGAAGGATCAGACCATTGCCATTCTAGTGAAGGATCGCCAGTCTCGTCGCCGTCAGCTCGACAAGAAGGAGCGCATCATTGACCGTCTCCGCCACAAGATCACAGAGCTGGAGGAGACTGTCCACGAGAGGGATATGCAGCTCGAGGAGAGGGAGAATGCAGGGGAGGACATCCGTGGAGACCCCTACTCCTATCTCAGTGATGATAATGACTTTATGGAGGATCAGGCCATGGACTTCTTCACCGATGAGGATGACTTCGCCTTCATTGATGATGATGAGGAGGACACCGACTCCAAGGAGTAGTAGCACTTGAGCACTAGCGTTAGTGAGTTGTATCCGGTCCCACTGTATCGTAGTTTCCCAAAATGGTTCTTAAAACCATCTGTTTTCTTTGTTGTGGTGTGTGTTTGTATCATGTTCTATGAATGAATGAAAAGCATGTTTCTAGAAAAATATAAGTCAAACTTCAAAAACTTTTCAAAACTCTGAACCTTAGAAATTCCCCCTCTTTTCTCATGATCTATCTGAATCTTCAGATGCCTCGCGGAGGAAGCAGTTCATCCCCGGACCCGATGTTGCAAATCTTGCAAATGTTGGTTTCTGATCGCGAAGCTGAAAGTGCTGAACGTCAAGCCAACTTAGCCACCCTTCAGCACATCGCTTAGATGGCCAACAACAATCAAGGCCATGGAAATTAGGACAACCATGGATCCAAGCTTAAGAACTTCCAGAACACCAACCCACCCATTTTCACTAAGTCTGAAGTGACCCTCGATGCCGATGATTGGCTACAAACCATGGAGAACAACCTAGAAGTTGCAGGAATGGAAGCCAATGAGAAGGTACTGTTTGCCACCCACTATCTGGCCAGAGATGCAAGAGCATGGTGGAACAGCGTTCGTGCCATGAATGGAGGACAAATGATGACTTGGGATGAATTCAAAATCAAGCTTAGCAGAACCCATGTGCCACCGGGTTTGATCAAGAGGATGAAGATGAATTCAGGGAACTGAAGCAAGGAAGGATGACAGTAGTTGAGTACCGTGACAAATTTTTGTCATTGGCTAGGTATGCACCGGATGAGATAGATACCGAAGACAAGAAGGAGAGATTCTTGAATGGTCTGCATGATGAGATGCAGACAGTGTTGGTCATTATCCCATTTGCTGATATTGAAGACTTAGTGGATTTTGCCATCCAGATGGAGGGCAAGATCAACCAAGCCAATGAGAACCGCAAGAGTTGCATGACGCATCAACCAGGAAACCACCATACCCCAAAATATCGCCCCAACCCATCTCCAGGATTTGCCCCAAGAAACAATAGACCCCTGATGAACCGTCTGACCTAACCCAACCGTGGAGGAGGAAACCCAAGGCCTAGAGTAAATCACAACAACAACCCCGACAACTCTAGCAATTTCAACTGTGCACCGCCTAAGTTTAACAACAACATTGTAGCCACCAACACCAACACTGCCCCAAGGACTGGAAGCAATGATGTGCTTGTTGCAGCAAAAGACAAGTCTCATGTGACTTGCTATCAATGTGGAACCAAGGGTCACTATTCCAATGAGTGCCCCAAGAATATTGTCACAACCCCCAATGCAACTGCCCCAGCTCAGCAGCAGCGTTGTGTTCAGCCTCGAAGAAGATTTTCCCCAGGGAATTCACTCAACCGCAATGACCGTCTCTTTCTCATACATGCTAAAGAAGCCCAAGAAGCGCCAGATGTCATGCTGGGTATGTTTTCTGTTAACTTAGTACTTGCAAGAGTGTTGTTTGATTCTGGAGCATCGCACTCGTTTGTTACCGAAGAATTTGCATGCACTAGTAAGATTCAACCCACCAAATTGAAGCATGTTATGATAGTTCAAATACCTGGTTCAACCACCAAAGCTAGACAAATTTCAAGGCCGTACCTATCCGAATCCATGGCATAGAATTCAATGCTGAACTAATAGTACTTGGAACTAAAGGTTTGGAAGTAGTACTAGGAGTGGATTGGATGTCAAAACATAAGGATTAATCGACTATGCCAAGAAAGCCATAACCATGACCAGTACAGCCGAAATATCAGTCGAGCATGTATCTGAAACCTTGTCCCATCAATTCAAGTGCAACAAGAGTCTAGACCAACCAACCCTTGACCAATTCAGAATAGTCTGTGAATACCCCGACATATTCCTAGATGTTTTTCCCGGTATGCCTGTCAACACCCGGATTTTTCAATCCTAGATGCCTGTTATGCCATACATCGCAATCCCAGGATTACCATTTTTGCGAGACATAACAGAATTGGATACCATAGTACTTCATCCATTACAAACGATACATAAGTTCTTACACCAACAGGGATCTCATGATCCAGTTCTCAATACAACATCAAGCAGCGGAATACGTAATAGTAACGGTAGCGTAGGCGAAGCTCCATATTCGGGGTCACAGGCAATGCCGACGATGGGAGATGATCCTAGTTGTCGTAAACTTCCTGGGGTCCATCTTCGAGGTACTCCTCTTCATAGTCTGGCCATGGGAATAGCCAGGGACAAAGCCATGAGTACTCTTTAGGTACTCGCAAACTAATACTAACAGGTAAAAGGGTTTTTGGATAATAGGACACTAGGCTCTAAGGTTGTTTTGCAAAAGGCATATTTATCTTTACTAAGTTCCAAAGCTGGTCACAATTTTATAACTCCTAAGTGGGATCTTGTAATTCAGGTCACAACTTTGTTGTGGTCAAGTCAAAGTCTCAACTCATTTCACAAGTCATTTTAAAAGTCTGACGGGGGAACAGTATGGCCACTCCAACTGTCCATAACCGCGGACGCGGCTATTCGAATAGTTTGACACTCTATAGAGATTGTACACTTTCACCACAACATTCGATACATCTGTCAGGAACAAATCCTGAATTCACCATACTCAGTATGCGGATAATCAATCCTAACCTTTCAATTACACTCCCTAGTATCAGCACCTCTCCTGTGAGTTTGGCCTCCCAACCATGACCACTGTCATCTTGGGTACTGCACAGGTGGACAATCTTCACAAGGTAGCCTTAGCTCAGACCTTGGCCGTGAGGGAACTAATACTAAGGTATATAAGTTTCCAGTCAAGCCATACCCAATATTCGGGTATTGTGGTTGTACGCTAAAATTGGAATGGTATCACATCCAGACAACCATCAGTTTTATAAAGGGCTAAGGCTCATGCCTCAACATTTTCATCACCAAAATCATCAAGTGTTTGGAAACACATGTCCAAAACATTTCAATAGAATGATCCATCATTCCAAGGTTTTCATAACCATTTTTCCACCAAGCATTCCCATCTAAAAGTTGATCAAGTTTTATGCTTAGCACTAGCATCTACATGTGGGGGTAGTAATAATGAGGGGTGGTAACTGGTGGAGTTTCACTAAGTCCAACCTTATATCTTAGGCTGATATCAAGGTTTCTAGCTTAGGCCAAATTTTATGCTCTTTAAGCAACCTTCAGCACAACTGTCTAGTATCTACCAAACTCTTAGGTAAACTCTAAGTAAGCTTTGATAAAGAAATAAAGTAAGAAGCTTGCCATAAAACTAGGATTGGTTTAGCAAGTGGATATGATCACATATGCTTAAGGCATATAATAGTCATATCACAAGTATGGGTTTGTGGCATCAGTAGGGTATCTTGCAAGGGTTAACTTGCATTGGTATAATATCAGCTTGCATCAATATCAGTATAAGCTTGCCTTGTGTAGAGCAGTGGTTGAAGTTCTCCTCGGCTTCCTCTTCGTAGTATCCTCCTTCCTCCTCGTAGTATCCTTGGTCGGTACTAGCGTCTAGGAATAAATACGAGGTACACAATCACCAAACAATACTTAACTACTTGCAATCATCACACACAAGGGTCATATAGATGATCTAGCATCATCTCTAACATTACAAGGTTAAAGCTTGGTTTAAAACTCCTTATTTTTAGAAAAGTAATTTCTACTCATTGAAAAACTACTTAAGATTTAATATTCTCCAAACTAAACATGGGATCATTTTGACACATGTCATCACCACATATTGTAGTCCATGGGAATGTGATTTAAAGTGGTGTCACAATTTAATAAGGTTTTACCCTTTTATTTTAATTAATTAAAGTGGCTAGAAATTCTTATGAAGCATTCTTTTATTACTTGAACATTATATCTGCAAGTAAACCAATATATTTTTATATATTCTGAAAGGTATGGTTAAATGTGATTTTTTAGAGTTGGAATCAACTCAAAAGCTTTTATGGTTTAAATGTGAAAAATGTTTGAATGCAGAAAAGCTTCTGCCTTGTTATTTTTACTATGGGTGATCTACAGCTCCAAATGACTTGAATCCAACAGGCTTGGATTAAGCATTCACAGACCTTTCCAACAAAATTGGTTTCATTCAATTTGGTGTACTGAATCGATCTGGGTTTATTTTTGAAGTTGGGTACATAAGTGTGTTTGAATTTAAAAAGAAAAAGGTTTAATTTGAATTGCTGGGCTGCGCGGGAAATTCTAATGGGCCGGCCTGCTAAGCGCAGTGCTCCCGCGGGCTGCTTAAGTGGGTGTCCCCACTCGTCAGTGACACGGGGCTGGGCGAAGCGGTATGGGGCAACGTGGATCGTTCGATCTAGTTCTAATCTAACGGCTGAGGGTCATCGTCGACGCGAGACAGCTCCGGCGAGAACGAAACCTAGCGCGACAAGTGAGGGGTGCTGGGGGCTCACCGGGGTATGGGCGAAGGTCGGCGAGGCGGGCGAACGACGAAGTCGACAACGGCGAACCTCCTGGTATCGGTGGCTTCTCCTGGGGCGGCTCCAATCGCTGGCTCCCTTCTTCTCCAGTAGCGGCAGGCTCCAGTGAAATTCCGGCGAGGTGGTGCTCGGCTTGCTCTGAGGATGGTGTGGCACGGTCAGTGGGGAGAGGGGAGTGAGATGGTGTGAAGAAATCGTGCGGGGGTGGCCTCTATTTATAGTCGAGCTAGGCAACCGTCGGGGCGCACGATGAGCTCGTCGGGGGCGACGTTACAGGCGGCTATAGGCATGGGCAAGGGTAGGGGACGGTGCTGCGTCTCCTGGCGATGCTCAACGACATGGTCGCGAGGCATGGGGCGGTGCGGTTTGGTCTGGAACAGGCGGCGCTCTGCGTAGCAGAGGCGGCGTCTTCGACGGCGGGCGGTGGCTGTATGGCAGGGGCGACAAACGGGGGTGTCTGGCGGTCTCCTGGGTCGGTGGTGATCGTGTATGCACGCGGTGAGGGCGGCGCACGGTCTGTGGGTGATGGTCGAGGGTGGCGCTCTGGCGCACGCTCGGCATGGTCTGGGCGTGTCTCGTGCGCGTGGTCCAGGGCTTGGCAACGCTCGCGGCTGGGACAGGCAGTGGCAGTGGATGGTGGGCTGCCTCCCAGACATGCTGGCTAGGCTTGCTGCTGCTCCTAGCTTGCTGTCCACAATGGGGTGACATGGGGGTCCTCGGCTGTTCACCATTAATGACAATGGCAAGCTCACAGGGGTGCTAGTGTTGGGCTAATCTTTCTAGATGATCTACTGGGTTGTGTGTGAGCTAACTAGGGAACAAGTTAGGCTCAAAACACTGCACACTATAGTGTTTGATGTTTTGTTTGATTTGTGTCTGCAACCTGTTTGATGAAATGGCCGCATGAAATCAAGTTTTGAATTTTGAAATGAATTTTGGTGGGTTTTCTAGATTGGTTTTGGTGAGTCTGCAGATGCTGGGGTTTTGAAAGTTGAGCTTGTTTGAGTGGGTTTTGAAAAAGTGGGATCTTCCCATATGAAGAAGATTCAATTTTGAATTGTCATTTAAACTATGCATTTGAAAGTTTCTGGATGATCACAAAGTGGGCCTTGATACTTTGTTATGAGTACATTCAAGGGGTGCAAAGATCCAGAAAAGTTTCTGTTAGGTTTTGAAAGTTTGAGACAACCAAAGTAGGCATGGGAGTTAAATTGGTCAAAATGACCATTCACTTAATATATTTGTTTTGATTTACTTGTCTTAAGGAAAAGTGTGGGAAATGTTTTAGATTATGTTCTTTTCACCTAAGAAACATTTTACAAGCAATGGTTCACACAAACAAGGTGGTTTTTAAAGAAATTCAAAATCCATGCATACACATATACATGCATTCATGAATTCATTTAGAAAAGTTTTTGTTAACCCTAATCTTGATGATTAGTGTTTTTATGATGTAAGTTTCATATTTTTGGGATGTTACAAACCTTCCCCCTTAAACAAAATCTCGTCCCGAGATTTGAAAAAGGACGAAAAGATTACCTAGGATTTGAAGAGATCTGGAAACTCCGTTCTGATGTGATCTTCGCGTTCCCAGGTAGCTTCCTCTTCTGTGTGATTGCTCCACTGAATCTTGAGAAACTTGATGCTTCGGGTTCTGGTAGTTCGAAAGGCTTCTTCCAATATACGGATGGGTACTTCGGGATAGGTTAGATCATCATTGATCTCAATGGTCCGGTGATCGATATTCTTGAACACTTCGGTCTTCTCGGGGACTTCGAGACATTTGCGAAGTAACGAGATATGGAACACATTGTGCACCGCTGACATCTCTTCAGGTAGTTCCAGTTGATACGATACTTCTCCTCGACGGTTCAGAATTTTGAAAGGTCCGATATATCTGGGGGCTAACTTTCCTTTGAGTTGGAAACGTTCCATTCCCTTCAATGGAGACACTTTCAGATAAACAAAATCTCCGATGTTGAAGCCGAGGTCTCGACGTCTCTTGTCGGCGTAACTCTTTTGTCGGGATTGGGCTGCCTTGAGGTGCTCACGAATCTTGTGAACCTTCTCTTCTGCTTCTCGTAGGATGTCGGGTCCGAAAATTTGACTCTCTCCCACTTCCGACCAGTTCAAAGGGGTGCGACACTTTCTTCCGTACATAAATTCAAATGGGGCCATTTGCAAACTGGCTTGGTAACTATTGTTGTATGAAAATTCTGCAAACGGCAGACAGTCTTCCCACTTGGATCCATATTCTAGCACACATGCTCTAAGCATATCTTCGAGTATTTGGTTTACTCGCTCCGTTTGTCCATCGGTCTGAGGGTGATACGCGGCACTGAAATCTAGGCGGGTTCCTAAACCTTCTTGGACTTTCTTCCAGAATCTCGAGGTAAACTGAGTTCCTCGATCCGATACTATATTCTTGGGGACTCCATGCAAACTAACGATCCTAGCGATGTACAACTCCGCTAGATTCGAACTCTGATAGGTAGTTTTGACGGGCAAGAAATGGGCGACTTTGGACAATCTGTCCACTATGACCCAAATAGAGTCATTTACCCTACTAGAAGTAGGTAGTCCAGTGATAAAGTCCATTCCTACAGAATCCCATTTCCATTCCGGAATTTGCAAAGGTTGCAACAATCCAGCGGGTCGTTGATGTCCTGCTTTGACTCGCTGACATATATCACACTTGGTGATATAGCTTCCGATTTCTCTCTTCATCTTATGCCCCCAAAATTGCTCTTTCAAATCTTGATACATCTTAGTTTTCTGCGGGATGGATAGAATAAAGAGTATCGTGAGCCTCCTTCAAGATAACTTCTTTCAACTCCAAATCTGCTGGTACACAAAGGCGTCCTTTGTACCACAGAACTCCTTCTTCGTCCTCGGTGAATCCGGGTACTTTGCCTGTACCGATACGACGCTTGATTTCGTCGATACTGGCATTTCCCTTCTGCGCCTCTTTAATCTGACTGATCAAAGTGGGCTGAAGTTCTATGCTAGCCAAAAATCCTTCACTTACTAATTCCACTCGAAAATCTTCCATCTCTTTGTGCAAACTTGGTTGCTCCTTCAAAATCATGGAGTTCAAGCGGCACGGCAATCTGCTAAGGGCATCAGCTACCACATTGGCTTTTCCAGGGTGATAGTGAATGTCCAGGTCGTAATCCTTGATTAGCTCAATCCATCTTCTCTGCCTCATATTCAGCTCCTTCTGAGTGAATATATAGTTTAGGCTCTTGTGATCTGAATAAATCTCACAACGCTTTCCCATCAGGTAATGTCTCCATGTCTTTAGGGCTAGAACTACGGCTGCAAGTTCGAGGTCATGGGTTGGGTAATTTTGTTCATGTTGCTTCAATTGTCACGATAGATAAGATATAACTTTGCCTTCTTGCATTAGCACACATCCGAGACCAATCTTGGATGCATCACAATACACATCGAAGGGCTTCGTGATATCCGGCATGATCAAGATTGGGGCTGAAATCAATCTCCTCTTGAGTTCTTGAAAACTCGCTTCACATTTTTCGGTCCATTCAAACTTCTTGTCCTTCTTCAGCAATTGGGTCATGGGTCGGGCGATACTCGAGAATCCTTCTACAAATTTGCGGTAATATCCCGCCAATCCGAGAAAAGCACGAACTTGGGTTTGAGTGGTTGGGGCTTGCTAATATTCTACATCTTTCACTTTGGCAGGGTCAACGGCAATTCCTCCGGCTGATACAATGTGACTGAGGAATCCTACTTCCTGTAACCAGAATTCACATTTGCTAAATTTTCCATACAACTGATGCTCTCTAAGGGTTCCAAGAATGGTCCTTAGGTGTAGCTCATGTTCTTCTTCTGATTTGGAATAAATCAGAATGTCATCGATGAAAACAACTACAAACTTATCCAGGAAGTCCATAAAAATCTTATTCATGAGGTTCATGAAATAAGCGGGGGCGTTGGTTAATCCAAAAGACATGACTGTATACTCATACAATCCATATCTTGTGGTAAAGGCGGTCTTTGGAATATCCTCTGCACGAATCTTGAGTTGATGATAGCCAGTTCTAAGATCAATCTTAGAAAACACCTAGGCACCGGTCAACTGATCAAACAAATCTTCTATCTTAGGCAAGGGGTACTTATTCTTGATGGTGACATCATTCAACTTCCGATAATCTGTACACAAACGGTTACCTCCATCCTTCTTGTCCACAAACAAGACAGGTGATCTCCATGGGGACGCACTCGGTTGAATCAATCCGATTTCTAGCATGGAATCCAGTTGCTTCTTCAGTTCTTCTAGTTTTGATGGGTTCATACTATAGGGTCTCTGGGCTATGGGTCCTGTTCCGGGGATTAGTTCGATGATAAACTCGATATCCCGATCTGGGGGCATACCGGGCAAAACATCTGGAAATACATCGGGGTATTCGCAGACTATCCGAACTTGGTCAATGGTAGGTTGGGCTATACTCTTGTTACACTTGAATTGACGAGGTAAGGTTTCAGATATATGCTCGACTGATATTCCGGTGGTACTGGTCATGGTGATGGCTTTCTTGGCACAGTCAATCAATCCTTTATGTTTGGACATCCAATCCATTCCTAGTACTACTTCCAAACCTTTAGTTCCAAGTACTATTAGATTAGCATAAAAATCTATGCCATGGATTCGGATAGGGACGACTTTGCAAATTTGCCTAGCCTTGGTGGTTGATCCGGGAATTTGTACAATCATCACATGCTTCAATTTGGTTGGTTGAATTTTACTAGTGCAAGCAAATTCTTCGGTGACAAATGAATGCGATGCACCAGAATCAAACAACACTCTTGCAAGTACTGAATTAACAGAAAACATACCCAGCACGACGTCTGGCGCTTCCTGAGCTTCTTCAGCATGCATGAGAAAAAGACGGCCATTGCGGTTGAGTGAATTCCCTGGGGCAAATCTTCTCCCTGGCTGGACACGACACTGCTGCTGAGCTGGGACATTGGCGTTGGGGGCTGTAGCATTCTTCTTGTTGGGGCACTCATTGGAATAGTGGCCTTTATTTCCACAGTCATAACAGGTCACTTGTGACTTGTCCTTGGTTGCGACAGGCACAACATTGCTTCCAGTCCTCGGGGCAGTGTTGGGTTTGGTGGTAGTATTGTTGGTGTTGAATTTGGGTGGGGCACGGGTGAAATTGCTAGCGTTGCCGGGGTTGTTGTGATTTCCTCCGGGTCTAGGGTTTCCACGGTTGGGATAGGTCGGACGGGTCATAGGGGGTCTGTTGGTTCTTGGGGCAAATCCTGGAGATGGGTTGGGGCGATTCTTTGGGTTTTTATGGGTTCCTGGTTGATGCATCATGCGACGCTTGCGGTTCTTATTGGCCTGGTTGATCTTTCCTTCCATCCGGATAGCAGAGTCTACAAGGGCTTCAATATCAACAAAGGGGATATTGACTAACACCGTCTGCATCTCGTCATGCAGACCATTCAGGAATCTTTCTTTCTTCTTGGCTTCGGTGTCTATCTCGTTCGGGGCATACCTAGCTAATGACAAAAATTTGTCACGGTATTCCACTACAGTCATCCTTCCTTGCTTCAACTCTCTGAACTCGTCTCTCATTCTCTTGATTAAACCTGGTGGCACATGGGTTCTGCTAAACTTGACCTTGAATTCCTCCCAGGTCATCATCTGGCCTCCGGTCATCGCACGAACACTGTTCCACCATGCCCTGGCATCTCCGGCTAGATAATGGGTTGCGAACAAGACTTTCTCGTTGGCTTCCACTCTGGGTACTTCTAAGTTATTTTCCATGGTTTGCAGCCAATCATCGGCGTCGAGGGGTTCTTCCGACTTGGTGAAAACAGGTGGGTTGGTATTCTGGAAATTCTTGAGCATAGATCTGTGGTTATCCTGATTTCCATGGCCTTGGTTGTTGTGGGATAGCTGGGCTATCTGTTGCAGAGTGGCTAGGTTGGCTTGACGTTCGGCTCTTTCAGCTTCGCGGTCAGAAGTCAACATTTGCAGGATCTGCAACATCGGGTCCGGGGTTGAACCACTTCCTCCACGTGGCATCTGAAGATTGATATAGATCATGAGAAAAGAGGGAAATTGCTAAGGTTTTGGGTTTTTGAAAAGTGTTTGGAGTTTGACTCAAGTTTTTTTTTAGCAACTTGCTTTTTCATTCATTCACTCATAGCACACAGTACAACACACACCACAACAAGGAAAAACAGATGGTTTTAAGAACCATTCTGGAATCTACGATACAGTGGGACCGACTACTACTCACTACGCTAGTGCTCAGTGCTACTACTGCTCGGAGTCGGTGGCTTCATCATCTTCCGCATCATCGATGAAGGCGAAATCATCCTCATCGGTGAAGAAGTCCATGGCCTGATCCTCCAGAAAATCATGGTCATCGCTGAGATAGGAGTAAGGGTCTCCACGAAGATCCTCTCCTGCATTCTCCCTTTCCTCTAACTGCATGTCTCTCTCGTGGATGGTCTCTTCCAGAGATGATATGCGATGGCGAAGACGGGCAATAATGCGCTCCTTGTCGAGCTGACGGCAGCGAGACTTGCGATCCTTTGCTAGCATGGTGATGGTCTGATCCTTCGTCTTGATGATGGCAGATTTGTGGTTGCAATAGTCATGACAGTTGTCCAACTCTTGTTGACGATCATACATCATGAAGCTAAGGTGGTCCAATTGAGTCTTCAGCTCGGGGTGGTATGGGGCTTGCAGTGGTTGTCCATTTGCATCACGTCTTGGGCAAAACTCAAAACGAGTACCCTTGATCTGATTGATGCTTTGCCCACACAGACGGGAAAGAGCTTCCTGCATTGCTCTGGCAAGTCCATCGAGCCAGTTGTTTTCCCTCAAGGTAAACTGAATTCCCTCTGCAGTGGCAGGTTCAATCTTTCCTCGGAAACTTGCAACAATTATCCACTGCAGATCTTCTTCTCCTTGATCATTGAGCTGAGCTCCGAAGAACTCGGGATGCGGACGCTCCAGAAGTTCCGAAAGCTAGTCCAGATCCCTCTCAAAGATAAGGTCCCCTCCATTTCCGAGTTGATAAAACTTGCTGTACTTCACGTCCATCTATAAAAATAGAGGATGAGTAGATTAGCAGAGTGATCAAGTGTGTCAAAATTTTATCTATTTTGCAAGAGTTTTTGAGGAACATGAAGTTTTATTAAAGAATTAAAGAGGTAAGAATGAGAATAAGTTTTCGTAAATATTTTTGTCCTTTCGTTTTGAAACTAAGTTTTTGGTTCAACGTCCAATCTAACTAGGGTCTCCTATGGTCAGGATGGCTCTAATACCAACTTGTCAACACCCGGATTTTTCAATCCTAGATGCCTGTTATGCCATACATCGCAATCCCAGGATTACCATTTTTGCGAGACATGACAGAATTGGATACCATAGTACTTCATCCATTACGAACGATACATAAGTTCTTACACAAATAGGGATCTCATGATCCAGTTCTTAATACAACATCAAGCAGCGGAATACATAATAGTAACGGTAGCATAGGCGAAGCTCCATCTTCGGGGTCACAGGCAATGCTGACGATGGGAGATGATCCTAGTTGTCGTAAACTTCCTGGGGTCCATCTTCGAGGTACTCCTCTTCATAGTCTGGCCATGGGAATAGCCAGGGACAAAGCCATGAGTACTCTTTAAGTACTCGCAAACTAATACTAACAGGTAAAAGGGTTTTTGGATAATAGGACACTAGGCTCTAAGGTTGTTTTGCAAAAGGCAGATTTATCTTTACTAAGTTCCAAAGCTGGTCACAATTTTATAACTCCTAAGTGGGATCTTGTAATTCAGGTCACAACTTTGTTGTGGTCAAGTCAAAGTCTCAACTCATTTCACAAGTCATTTTAAAAGTCTGACGGGGGAACAGTATGGCCACTCCAACTGTCCATAACCGCGGACGCGGCTATTCGAATAGTTTGACACTCTGCAGAGATTGTACACTTTCACCACAACATTTGATACATCCGTCAGGAACAAATCCTGAATTCACCATACTCAGTATGCGGATAATCAATCCTAACCTTTCAATTACACTCCCTAGTATCAGCACCTCTCCTGTGAGTTTGGCCTCCCAACCATGACCACTGTCATCTTGGGTACTGCATAGGTGGACAATCTTCACAAGGTAGCCTTAGCTCAGACCTTGGCCGTGAGGGAACTAATACTAAGGTATATAAGTTTCCAGTCAAGCCCTACCCAATATTCGGGTATTGTGGTTGTACACTAAAATTGGAATGGTATCGCATCCAGACAACCATCAGTTTTATAAAGGGCTAAGGCTCATGCCTCAACATTTTCATCACCAAAATCATCAAGTGTTTGGAAACACATGTCCAAAACATTTCAATAGAATGATCCATCATTCCAAGGTTTTCATAACCATTTTTCCACCAAGAATTCCCATCTAAAATTTGATCAAGTTTTATGCTTAGCACTAGCATCTACATGTGGGGGTAGTAATAATGAGGGGTGGTAACTGGTGGAGTTTCACTAAGTCCAACCTTATATCTTAGGCTGATATCAAGGTTTCTAGCTTAGGCCAAATTTTATGCTCTTTAAGTAACCTTCAGCACAACTGTCTAGTATCTACCAAACTCTTAGGTAAACTCTAAGTAAGCTTTGATAAAGAAATAAAGTAAGAAGCTTGCCATAAAACTAGGATTGGTTTAGCAAGTGGATATGATCACATATGCTTAAGGCATATAATAGTCATATCACAAGTATGGGTTTGTGGCATCAGTAGGGTATCTTACAAGGGTTAACTTGCATTGGTATAATATCAGCTTGCATCAATATCAGTATAAGCTTGCCTTGTGCAGAGCAGTGGTTGAAGTTCTCCTCGGCTTCCTCTTCGTAGTATCCTCCTTCCTCCTCGTAGTATCCTTGGTCGGTACTAGTGTCTAGGAATAAATACGAGGTACACAATCACCAAACAATACTTAACTACTTGCAATCATCACACACAAGGGTCCTATAGATGATCTAGCATCATCTCTAACATTACAAGGTTAAAGCTTGGTTTAAAACTCCTTATTTTTAGAAAAGTAATTTCTACTCATTGAAAAACTACTTAAGATTTAATATTCTCCAAACTAAACATGGGATCATTTTGACACATGTCATCACCACATATTGTAGTCCATGGGAATGTGATTTAAAGTGGTGTCACAATTTAATAAGGTTTTAACCTTTTATTTTAATTAATTAAAGTGGCTAGAAATTCTTATGAAGCATTCTTTTATTACTTGAACATTATTTCTGCAAGTAAACCTATATATTTTTATATATTCTGAAAGGTATGGTTAAATGTGATTTTTTAGAGTTGGAATCAACTCAAAAGCTTTTATGGTTTAAATGTGAAAAATGTTTGAATGCAGAAAAGCTTCTGCCTTGTTATTTTTACTATGGGTGATCTACAGATCCAAATGACTTGAATCCAACGGGCTTGGATTAAGCATTCACAGACCTTTCCAACAAAATTGGTTTCATTCAATTTGGTGATATGAATCGATCTGGGTTGATTTTTGAAGTTGGGTATAGAAGTGTGTTTGAATTTAAAAAGAAAAAGGTTTAATTTGAATTGCTGGGCTACGCGGGAAATTCTAACGGGCCGGCCTGCTAAGCGCAGTGCTCCCGCGGGCTGCTTAAGTGGGTGTCCCCTTCTTTGCCATCCCAGATGGCACTTCCGTGTTCCACACCACGACAGTTGGCGCCCACCGTGGGACACAGCGCTTCGGCTGGGATCATCTTCCGCACGGGACTTCCGTTCGCCACCAGTGAACATGTGGCCTCTGTCCTCGGTCTCACGCTCGGCGCTTTCGACCGCGTCATCGACAACGCCACGTGCTTCACTAGGAACACCTTCCCGCCAACGGCTCCATCCTGCATTTTGGAGACGTCCGCGTCTACATCGCCACTATCGCTGAGGCTTTCCCCAGCGTGTTCACCTCCGTCCTCTACGTGCCCCTAGCCCGCGGCCCAGCCGTGGTGAGTGGTTGCGTCGAAGTCATGGTGGTAAAATCCCGCAAAAACCATCGTCCGCTTCAGGAGCATCGGGCGGGCGGAGAGAACTCTGTGCCCGAGCAAGGGCAAGACCCGCTCACCGCCTCCATCCAGCACTTGCGCGCTCCGGTCATCGTCGAGGTAGACCCAGCAGTTACCGCGGCCGCGCTCGAAGCCACGCGCCAGAAACTCATGGAGGAGGCCACCAAGGTCGTGGCTAACCAGCGTCGGCTGAACGCCACCGTGCATGAGTACAACGCGGCCCACGGCTTCGTCAGGAAGATTCAGCACCGGGGGCGCGACCTAGCGTCAGAGCTAGACCGTGCCGCTGATTCACATGCAGGTGTGGCGCAGTCCGTCTAAAGCACCCCCGCCAAGAACATGAGGGCATCCGAGGCGGCAGCCATGGAGCTGAAGCACCTTGAGGGCGAGGAACTTCGTCGTCGGCATGAGCACGTCCAGCTCCTCGTCGCCACCGCTAACAATCAGCAGGCCGAAAGAACCCCCAGCCAGATGGGCAACTCCCGCGACATCGTCGTTCGCAAAGGCATGGACCAGACGGAGCATGGAGGAAGCAAACATCAACAGGCATCCTCCCCAGGAGGATTCGGGTTAAATAGCCGCCCGCGTGGCAAATCTGGCAATCGTGTCCGCCACAACCGAGATGCCGCCGCCTCTAGCGTAAGTCGCGCTCTGGCAGCAGGATCTTCCCAAGGGAAGAAGACGCGCATCCCAGATGAGGGAGTAGACGCGAACAAGGACCCGCCTGCATCACTGTAACACCCTCTAGATCGGCCCTATGCAAGTTTTAGCGATCCCGCCAAACCCGGATAGAACCGATTCAAAGGTGCCAACCAGGCACTTGCGTGCGGGTGGAAAACAAAGTAATATCATTACACAATAGTCCACGATGGAACCCAAAGAACAGATATATACAAAAACAACTCAAAGAGTCAAGAATACAGATATACCATACAAAGATCCAAATCACCTTGAAAACAATTCAACGCTCGAGTATGGACAAGATGCAATTTGGGCTAAGAGCCTTGAAGAATAACAAATGGTGTCCATAACCCTGCCCAGGCCAAGACGAAGGGTAACCCTGCTAATGACGTTGATCTCAAAACCAGCTTAAACAAAAGGGGTGCCGACAAAGGGCAAAGGAAAAAGAGAGCGGTCAGTACTGAGGCCAGTACCTGGCGAGACTAGAATTCGACGGTCCTCGCCTACATAGGTATGGTGGACTGAGGCGGCGGCGCAGCATGCACTAAACAACCTATAATACAACTGGCGACTATCAGATAGGGATAATAAAGACCTATTCGGATCCAACCTGAAACTATCACCAAGCATACCCATCCTGGTATTTCCCCCTCGAGACCAAACGAGGAAGTCAACCGAGGAACTCACACAGTTGGCAGTTTTATTCATTTTGTTATAGTTGCAGCAATTACTAGTCAGATATAGATAGCATGAGTCATCCTCATACTATAAACAGTGGACAGTTTTAGTTAACCATTCTGTTGTAGTTGCAATACTTACTAGTCAGATACAATTGTAACAGGTGACAACCCAAATCCAGCAGTTGTTGGCACTTTTATTTAACCATTCCATTATAGTGAAGCTGATTACTAGTCATTATAAAGTAAAATTAATACCACTACTTTAGTTATAGTTGTCTATGATCGAGATACTGTCTCCAAGTCGTCCATAACCGCGGACACGGCTTCCAGAAAGTTTTATCCTGAAGGGGGGCACAAATAGCAACACACGCACGATCAACCTCAGAAAAAACCAAATGAAAACCCAACGAGGCATCACAACAAAGCAATTGCAAGATTCATATAATATTTCAGGGGGCCACTCCACTAAGCTACCCGCGACGAAGTTGGCCGGCTCCGAGACGGACCCAAAGGTTTTTGTCGACGGTTGTAAATGACTGGGACCCGAAAGTGTGATTGGGCTTGTCGATACCGCATAAACGTATCACAATTCCTAAACAGTGCAGACGCTCTACGTGCAATAGTAATAAAGCAGTAAAGCATGGCATAGTATAGGATAGTAATAAAGCCTCAAACTACTTTGTGGCCCCAAGAAATAATATATGACTAAAGCTCTGGCTAAGGGGATTCATGGTCCCACACGCGGATAGTGTGAATATTCAAAGAATAGGTATCAAGTACTCGGGGTCCTATAGGACACAAGTGGACGGTTAAAAACCAAATAATATCTATTGCCCACCAGTGCCTCTGCATTATTTACCTACTTTCAATTTTAGTTATGAAACTATAATTAAATCCATGATCATCTCCAGCATAAAGCATAAGGCATTTCTCCAACAACTATGGTACTTGACGACATCGAAACAACACCTGAGCAAGCAAATGCAACTCGCAAGGCCGACTGTCTACCAAACAACATGTAATAGGATGTGTCCATGGCAATATATGGGCTGCAGGAAAGTATAAAGGCGTACGAAATCTATAGCATCGCAACACAGATAGCAATAGGTCAATAGGAGGAAGTAAAGACTAGAAATATAAAATAGGTAGAATGGGGGAGAATGATCGCCTGAAAACATTTTCAAAGGTTCATCCGAAGATCGGGTCGACACTCGCATCAACTCATCGGCCTAATCCGTGAAGAAGCAAAGCACTAGAAGAAACATCGGATGCACTATTTAATACTACGGCAAAAGATCAGGCATGATCCATGTATGATGTATGGAATGGCATAATGCCGCCAAAACACCAAATATGTATGCAAGCATGTCAATTTAAGATGCACAATTTTATATTACAATTTATAAAATAGGGTTCGAAAAGGGGATCACACATCGGTTCGGAGATCTTGGGGGCTCAACGGGGGTTCAAGGATCTCCGGATCGGTCTTCGGATCTAGCTTCGGATCGGGCTTCGGTTTCCATGTGGTTGTTCTTGGCGTCCGGGATGAAGATCTTATCGGATCCATGCCGAAGGCCTTAGAGATACAGTACGGAGACCTTTGAGCTTGGTGGCATCTCCCTAGGGTTCCTTCTTTGGTCGCTTGCGATGGACTTGGTTCGGCACCGGCACAACGTCCACAAGCGCACAAACAAAACCTGCACGTGCACATAGGGGAGCACCAAGACCAAATGCTGGGCCAGCTTCACTGCAGAGGAACAGCAGCACAACGAGGCACGGCCGAGCTCGGGCGCAACCAGCGATGGCTCCGCGACTGCAGAGGGCGGTAGAGCGGCCGGCGCGAGGACAAGCACAGGCAGTGGCGGAACTTGGCGAGGGAGACGAGGGCGCGCGTGGCGATCACTGGCGAGGGTGTCAAGGGAAGGCGGCATCCTGCATCGGTGAGGACAAGGCCTGGTGATACAGCAGAGGCCGACGGTGTCGAGGACCTCGCGGAATGGCGGCCAGGGAGATGGGAACTGGAGGCGGGGAGGTGGGCGCAGCCAAGGTTCTCTACCAGGGACACGTCCTATAGGAAGAGGAGACGAGTGCGGGGCCCCGGGGTGGGCTTCGATTGAGTAGGGCGGCGAGGCCGGCGGTTGTGGAGAGGGTCGGCGCTTGGACCAGTTCGGGGAGGAGAGGCCCGTTCTGGAGTCGGCGCGGCTAGATTGCAGAGAGGAAGGTGGACAGGCCAATGCGGGGTGGAGCTCGCGCGCCGGTGAAGGGGAGAGGGAGAGAGGAACCCAGGAGAGGGCCGTGACGAGGAAGGCAGGAACTTGGCGGCGGCGGTGGACCGAGAGGGAGAGGATCGAGGGAGGCCGATGCGGGAGGATGAGAGGATCGCGAGCAAGAGGCGTGCGGGAGTGGTGGCGAGTGCAGGGCCGGGAATCTTGGTGGGGCCTGCGGGGAGCGTGCGGACGGGGAGAGAGAGAGGGTTGGCGCTAGGGTGGCGATGGGGGTTGGTGGATGGATCAGATGGTACTAGCATCGATGGTAGAGGGTAGGTTAGGATTTGTCCAGGGTTTAGGATTAGGGTTTTTTATTTGGGTTGTAGGTAGCCTTTGACTGGGCCTTTGGGCATGGTCATCTGGCTGCCTCCCCACAAAACATTTATTTATTTATTTTAAAATACTTCTGTAAATTGTTTTTAGACAATAAAAGAATCGATCGGACCGAGGATTTGATTTGAAATAGAAGGAGGGCTAGTTTAAAAAAACAATATAGTCTTTCGCAACATAGTTTCAAGAAAAATAATATGCATGATGATGTCATGATGATGCATAGAGATAAAGACATGTGGTTTCTAGTAGTGGTTTTATCCGGGGTGATACAATCACGCCTGAAGGGCCGGATCGGCCCCCGAGAACTGGCTGACGCGCGCGAGCGCATCGACCTCCTGGTGCAGTCACGCACGTAGGAAGAGGACAGTCCGGAACGAACCGTTTCCGAAGGGATTTTGCTTCCAAGGGATACGCCGAAGTACAACGGTACGGTCAAACCTGAGGATTGGTTGGTGGATTACACCACCGCAGTGGGAATCACCAAAGGAAACCTCCTCCTGGCCGTCCGCTACGTCCCCCTCATGCTCGTCGATTCAGCAAGAACATGGCTCAACAGCCTCCCCAACAATAGCATTAACACCTGGCTGGACTTCGAAGAAGCGTTCATTCGCAACATCACCGGAACATACAAGCGGTCAGCTCGACCTCGCAAGCTCGCCCTCTGCGTTTAGGTCAAGGATGAGTCCGACCGCGCCTACCTCACCCGCTGGATTAGCATGCACAACTCGTGTGAAGGGGTACGCGAGAACCAGGAGATATATTTCTGTAGAGGGAGTGTCCCAACCTTTAAACAATATAAGGTGGAGTCCCCTGTGTTTACAATGCTAGTCCCTGGATCAATAGCTAGCATCCACAGTTAATATGTAATATCAAGAAACAAAGGTCATAATATAACTTTATAACCAGGAATAGCATAATTTTATTACATCATACACAGCTCATTTGGCTATTACATTACATTGCAGCGGAATAACTATAGTCATGGGGTCCTTCATCTTCAAAGTGCCACAGGCAGACATGTTGGTTGTAGACTTTGTAATCCTAATCAACACACTTCACTAAATCAATCAAACCTGCAACATACAAGTTACAGCCAAAAAGGGTCAATACATTTGAATTGTATTGGCAAGTGATACTATGGTAGTATAGTGGAGTCTATCTTCTATATGCATTTGGCTAAGTGGAGTTGAGGCTTGCATTGCTCAAAATAGATTTTTCCTTAACATTTGGAAATACTAAGTTTTTGCTTTGACAAAATCATTTTTCTCAATCAAAGATTGAAGATCCTTTAACCCTTGTTCAAACCACAAATTTTAACTTAGAAATTTGAATGATGAGATTCTTGATTGCTTCCATGTCTTGATGCTCAAATTGTCCTTTACTAGGGACATGGATAAGTACTTAGATTTTACACTCTGCAGAGGTGGTGCACTTTCCCCACAAGACTTGGTTTCCCAAGACAAGATCTTTCAGAAGCCTTCCCTTAGACCAAAATGGACGCGTTCCAACCTATCAAAAACTACCACCAACTGTCCATATGGCTAAGTTCTTGCAACCTATATGATCCAGGCAGAGCCCATAATGCCAAGTGGCTGCACTTGAAGCTTCTCAACATTTGACATCTCAAATCTCTTTGTTCCTGGGTGGCCATCCACAAGTGAGATACACAAGGTCAACCATAGACATGGGCCTTGTGAACCACTCAACCAAAAACCACCAACCAATTACCATTCCACCCAGGTGATTCATTAACTTAGTTGTTTTATTAAACAAAAACACAAGTCCTCAGACTTAGAAATTTTCCATAGTGTGAATATATTTCCACCCTTGTTTTCTATTAGCTAAGCTAAGCATGATAGTAGTAGGTATCTTGACTTAGGAAGACTTTCTACTAAGGTATCATCTACTAGGTTTTCCTTTAGCAAGGTTTATACTTAGCAAAAATCCATGCAAGTTTTACTTAGCAAAATCACTAATGCATAGTGAAAGTAATGGGACAAAAAGTATGAAGCATCACTTGCCTTTTTGGTAGAGTATAGGTTCACTTCTTGTCCTTGCAACAATCACACTCCTCAAGTCACTACAAATCAATCAAGCAAGGTACAAACTCAATCTACCAATCAAGCAAAACAAACACATAAAATCATAAAGTCAAAGTAATGCATGCAAGCATGCCAAGCTTTGTTTTATTTGACAAAGTGGTTCCTAATGGGTCATAAACATTTGAAAGCACCTAATGGTCATTTTGTAAAGTGGCCAAGTTATTTGCAAAAGGTTTCACTTCAAAAGCCATTTTCAAAACAAGGTATCGATTTATGTGGTGTTGAAATATTTTTACTAAGGCATTAACCTATAGGGTTCACCAAATATGTTTTCAAATCACAAAACTTGGTGTTTGGGGTCAGAGAGTTTAAAACAAAACATTTCCCAAAAGTTTTCCTTCAAAATCATTTTTAATAAATAAACCACATTTCTATTTGACTAGAAATGGTTTTAAATCAAAGAATCATTATTTTGTTTCACCAAATTCATTTTTGAATCCACAAAGTGTTTCCTAATGTTAGTAGGTTCAAATCACACCATTTGCCAAAGATTTTATCCCCAAATTCATTTTTAAACAATTTTTACATCCTTAACAAGCATACAAATGTTTCTGCAAAAACAACCATTTTTCCAGAAGCTTTTTACTAAACAAAAGACATGGTTGGCTAGGGCTTGTCTTGCTGATTCCAATGATATAAATTTTGTAAATTTTGGACGTGTGGTTTGAACGTTACAAGGGTTTCAAAATGGCATCTAAATCTGATTTCAAATTCTATTTTAAATCATCCAGTGACACGCGGCGCGTTCTGATTTGTCCATACCGTTTTGGTTGGATCGACTGCTCTGGCGCGTTGGATCAAGTCAGATCGTGCGGCATAGATCGCATACCCTTTCGGTTTTAAGTGGTCCTATCTAAGCCTCAGGATCAAGATCCAACGGTCCTAGTCTAATGACCTAGAACTGGCGGCGCTGGACTCTGACGCGCGGCGGCGGCGGCTTGACAGTGGCGTCGCCGGCGTTGCAGGAAGCGAGAAGGAGGGAGAGGGTGCTCACCTGGTCGCTGAATGATGCTGATACTCAACATGCTCTCGGGGAAGCAGGGGGCGTACGAGGGTAGTGATAATTTCTCGCCGGAGTTCCTTCTGGCGACGGCGTGCTCTGGTGCTGTCGGAGACGATCCTACAAGGTGCGACAGGATGCGAAACAGGGGACATTAGAAGCGCGAAGGAACGCAGGGTGTAGTGGTGTCCTCTAGAGAAAGGGGGAAAGACAGGGCTTACGGGGAAGGTCACCGGAGCTGATGTAGTTGGGCGGTGGCGCTCAGTCGAAGACGTTGTCGAGCTTGCAGGTCACTCGCGGCCGAGCTGAGGCCACAGAGAGATGCGCCAGGGTCTGGTGAACTTGCCTGCGTGCTCGGGGAGGCAAGGGGCGATGCGTTGCTGCCGGAATCATCGTCGGAGTGTCGTCGGGCAGTGGGGGATGTCTGGCGAAATTTGGCAGCCTGGGGGCAAGGGAGGTCTGGCGACAGAGGGGAACCAGAGAGGGGAAAGGGGCACTTAAATGCGCGCGGTCACGGGGCTGATTCAACGCGCGATTAAGACGTATTACGCCGGATTTATTCTGTCTGCAACGGCCGGCGAGGGGGAAGGCGTAGTCCGCGGGTGGGGAAGAAGAGAACGTGGCTATGGGGCCTAGTGTCAGCGAGAAAAGGAGTGAGGGGGAGGGTCCATTCGTCAGTGTCTTCGCGGGTTGCTTCTGCGGTAAAGAAAACGTTTCGGGGGCGAGGGAACAGGTGGGCTGGACTGGGCTGTTGGGCTAGCCTGCTGGGCTGGTTGGTTTCTCTTTTTTTTTTGTTCCGAATCTATTTTTTTTCCAAATCAATTTCTGTTTTGAAAATCATTTCACACAACAACAATACAAACATTCAAGTAATTCAAAACAATCAACACACTTGTAATGAATTTTTGGTTCTGTTTATCAACATAAACCAAATCCCAAAAATAAATTAATATAATTTTATTCTTTTTAGAATCAATTTAATAATTAAATAAAATAGACCTTTAATTATTAATTCAAATAGGTTTTGATTTATTTAATGAAATCTCCATTTGAAAACCAAATATTATCAAAACCAAATCAGTAGGTTTTATCTGAAAATAAAAGATACTTGGAAAACTTGTTTTAAACAAAATAACATTTTATTTTAGGGTCCAATAACAATTAAATGAATAGACTTTATTCATTTAATTCAAATAGGATTTGTTTTATTAAAAACTTTATTTTGAAATCTAAAATAAAGCCAAAGCACTTCAGTAGGTTTTATTTGAGAATATAAAATACTTGGAAAACTTATTTAAAATAAATAAATAAGTTTTTGTGTTTATTTAAAATGGGAAAAGCCTTTACTTAAATAAAATTGGATACTAAAACCTTATTATTTTATTTAAATAAACCTTTACTATTTTTATCAAAACAAAACATTTTATTTCAAAACATTGGCCAAGGTTTAATTTGGCTTTATAAATAATCCTTATTTATAAATCTATCTTTTCTTTTGAAAACCAAATCTTTTATAAAAAGATTTCAAAAAAATAGTAAAACCAAATATTTTTATTTTCCTTTATTAAATGTTACTTTTTAAATCCCTTTAGGATTTATCTTGATCAAAATAGGTTTTGAAGGTTTCAAATTGGATTCAAAAAGTTTCTTCTCACCCTGAAAATCAACAAAGTTTTATTTTATTCATTTATTTTTCACATTACAAGATTTGGAAAATCTTGGGATGTGACAATTTCTTCACCAACGGCTGCCGAGACGCCACCATGTTGAAGCATAAGCTCAGTCGGGTAGACCCGCAAACCATGGCCCAGGTCATGGCTATCGCGGACAGGTATGCCACCGCTGACGTGGCCATGAAGAAGCCCATCATGGTGGATGACCAAGGCCAAATCATCACGGACGAACAGGCGGAGCGCCTCCAGCCGGGTGACCATCGTCCCAGGTGGCACGGCCATGACAACCGCCACAGCAAGAGGAAAGACGACCAACCAGATAGCCGGTACGGCACCAAGCATGTAGCCGATGTGCATGAGGACCCAACTGCAGGCGGCAGCCGGAGACAGAGGCCGGATGATAGGCCGCCTCGGCCCAAGTAAACCATGGAGTCCATGCTCGATGGGTCGTGCAAGTTCCACAACGGCGGCAGCAAGCCCGCGAATCACACAACACGCTAGTGCAGCTGGACAAAGAAGATGGCCGAAGCCGGTGGGCTCCCACCACCACCACCACCGCCAGCCGGAGGCCCACCGGACAATAGGGAGTGGCGTCGGAGGTGAACGCAATCGTCCCCCCCGTTCCCCAGTACCTGCACTGGTCGGATCAGGTGATCACTTGGAGCAAGGAAGATCAGCCGGCTGTGCTACCAAGCCCTGGCAGCTACGCGCTGGTCCTCGACCCCATCATCATCTCCAAGAAGCACTCGTGCCACTTCTCCCGGGTGCCGATCGATGGTGGCAGCAACATCAACCTTCTCTATCGGAGTAGCCTCGAGCGGCTAGGCATCAACAAATCCCAGCTGCAGCCCTCAAGCACTTTGTTCCACGGAGCAGTACCAGGCCTGCCACACTCGCCAATCGGCAAGATTCGGCTGGACGTCATCTTCGGCAGAGAGAACAATTTCCGTCGCGAACCAATTTGGTTAGAGGTTGTGAACCTCTCCAGCGCCTACCACACCATACTAGGGCGCCCAGCTCTCACCAAGTTCATGGGAGTACCGCACTACGCGCACCTCAAGAAGAAGCTGCCAGGCCCAAAGGGAGTGATCACCGTCGATGGATGCTACAAGCGTCCGATCGAGTGCGCTTTAGACGTCTCTAAGCTAGCCGAAGCAATGATCATCGCTGAAGAGAAGCGCGTCATAATGCAGAACGTGGCGGCTCTGCAAAAGGATATGCCGGCTGGAGAACCTAAACCGGTTGGAGACTCACAGTTCAATCCCTCGCAAGGAACAAGGAAGATCCTGCTGAACGAGGAGGACCCAAGAAAGTTCGTCCTTGTCGGAGACGGCCTGGACAGCAAATAGGAAAGTGCGCTCCTCGATTTCCTCTGTGAGAATCAGGACATTTTTGCATGGTGCCCCAAATACATGCCAGGTGTCCCAAGGGAACTCTCCGAGCACTCTCTTCATGTTCGACCAGACGCGAAGCCGGTCAAGCAATCTTTACGCCGCTTAGTAGAAGAAAAATAAGAACCATCGCTGAGGAGATCACACGGATGCTCGCAGCCGGCTTCATCATGGAATTTTTCCACCCGGAATGGCTCGCCAACCCGGTGTTGCTGCTGAAGAAGAACAAGACATGGTGCATGTACATTGACTACACCAGTCTCAACAAGGCATGCCCCAAGGATCCTTTCGCTCTACCACGGATTGATCAAGTCATCGACTCCACCGTCGGGTACGATTTGTTGTCTTATGGATGCTTACTCGGGCTATCACCAGATCAAGATCAATGTAACCGATCAAATAAAAACATCATTCATAACCCCGTATGGAGCTTACTGCTACACCACCATGACCTTCGGCTTGAAGAACGCAGGAGCAACCTATCAGCGCTGCATGGAGAAATGCTTGTACACGCAGATCGGCAAAAACATGCATAGCTACGTTGACGACGTCGTCATCAAGACCAAGGAGCAGCACAGACTCCTTGAGGATCTGAAGGACACATTCTACAACCTCCGCCGTTTCCAGATCAAGCTGAATCCGGAGAAGTGTGTGTTTGGTGTCCCATCCGGCAAGCTCCTGGGTTTTCTTGGCTCGAACAAGGAATTGAGGAAAACCCGCAGAAGATCGGAGCCATTGAGTGCATGGAGTTGCCGCAGAACCTGCGCGACGGATAGAAGTTTACTGGGTGCCTCGCCTCCCATAGCCAGTTCGTCAGCCGGCTAGGGGAGAAAGCCCTTCCCTTGTACTAGCTGATGAAGAAGACTGACAAGTTCGTCTGGACAGCTAAGGCAGACGAAGCTTGCCGAGACCTCAAGCGCATGCTCACCTCACCACCCATTCTGGCGATGCCAGTGGCAAAGGAGCCTATGCTGATGTACATCGCTGCCACAAACAGAGTGGTTAGCTAGCATGGTACTGGTAGTGGAAAGGCCAGAGGAAGGGAAGGCCTAGCCGGTCCAGCGCCCCGTATACTACCTGAGCGAGGTGTTGTCGCTCTCCAAGAAGAACTACCCCCACTACCAGAAGCTGGTATATGGAGTGTACATGGCTGCCAAGAAACTCAAGCACTACTTCCAAGAGCACTCCATCCGGGTAGTAGCATTGGCCCCGCTTGCAGAAATTATCGGTAACAAGGACGCCACCGGTCGCGTGGCAAAATGGGCCATCGAGCTCCCTGCACATAACATCCAGTACGAGCCACGGACAGCGATCAAGTCCCAAGCACTGGCCGATTTCATCGTCGATTGGGCGGAGACACAGTGCCACCAGTGCCGGATCAACTTACTGGAAGCTACACTTCGACGGCTCCAAGATGCGAGGAGGACTCAGAGCCGGAATCGTGATAACCTCGCCCAAAGGCGACCGACTGGAGTACGTCCTCCAAATCCACTTCAAAGCATCCAACAACGTGGCCGAGTATGAAACGCTCATCCATGGGCTAAAGATGGCCAAGCAGATAGGCATCCAGAGCGTACTATGCTTTGGAGATTCGGACCTAGTGGTGGGAGGCAAGGGATGCAAACATGGCCCTCTACCGTTTCTTCGTTCAGCAACTATGTGCATGCTTCGAAGGATGCGAGTTCCACCACGTGCCCAGAGCCAACAATGAAGCCACCGACCCCTTGGCCAAGGACGGTTCAACAAGACAAGCAATACCGCATGGAGTCTCCCTCGAGCACTTGCGCAAACCCTCCATCACCCCGTCACCAGAATCTGACTCCATCGTACTCAGCGTAGATCCAGGAACAGCCGGTGCCACGCCGCACCCGGGGACTGCCGCACCGCACCCGAGGACTGCCGCACCACACCCAGGGACTACCTCGCAGCACCTGGGGACTACGACATCGCACCTGGAGACTGCCGCATCTCACCCGGAGACTGCCTCGCCGCACCTGGGGACTGCCGCATCGCACCCGGGGACTGCCGCACCGCATCCGGGGACTTCCTTGCCGCGCCCGGGGATTGTCGCGCCTCATCCGGGGACTACCTCCCTGCACCCAGGGACTGCTGCAACGTAGCCCGTGGTCGACACCAACAAGATACCACCCTAAAAAACTCCCGACATTCCGGAGCCGGCCATCCGTGGCGAGATCAAGCTCATCATGCAGAAGGTGCACACCATTCGAGAAACACCCGACTGGGCGAAGTCGTTCATGAAATTCTTGGCCAAAGACAAACTCCCAACAGAGGAAGTGGCAGAACGACAAGTGCGGCGAAGAGCAAGCGCCTACACCATCATCAACAACGAGCTATACAAGCACAGCGTCGGGGCATCTATCAGCGATTCGTAAGCCAAGAGGAGGGAACCAGGCTCCTAGCTGACATACACTAGGGCGAATGTGGCCACCACACTTCATCAAGAGCAATAGCATCCAAGGCTCTTCTTCACGGTTTCTACTAGCCCACAACACCGAAGGACGCTGAGGAATTGGTCAAGAGATGCAACGGCTATCAGCTATTTAGCCAGCTGAAGCACACGCCGTTTGCGGCACTCAAGACAATACCAATCACCTGGCCATTCGCATTCTAGGGGATGGACATGGTTGGGACGTTCAAAACCTCGATCAGGCATGCCGCACTTGCTCGTAGCCGTGGACAAGTTCACCAAATGGATCGAGGCGAAGCCCATCAAGAAGCTGGACGGAGCAACAGTGATCAAATTCTCACGGACATCATCATCCGGTTCGGCTACCCACACAACATCATCACTGAAACTGGAACCAACTTCGCAAAAGGAGTTTTCGCTCGCTTTTGCGGAGAAAAGGGCATCCGCTTGGACCTGGCATCAGTCACGCACCCACAATCCAATCGATAGTGCGAGTGCGCTAACGAACTAGTCCTAGCCAGAATCAAGCCAAGTCTAATCGAACCACTCATCAGATCACCCGGATGCTGGATAGAGGAGCTGCCAGCTGTTCTCTGGAGCCTACGCACCACACCCAACTGCTCAACCGGCTTCACACCGTTCTTCCTTGTCTATGGGGTGGAGGTAGTTCTCCCCATGGACATCCAGTTCGACACGCCCCGCACGCAGCTCTACACAGAGCAGGAAGCCAAAGAAGCACGAGAGGACAGCATGGACTTGCTCGAGGAAGAACGTGAGTTAGCTCTATCTAGGTCAGCAATATACCAGCAAGACCTGCGCCGGTACCACGCCAGCCGGATCCGGCCTACCTCTTTTCGCGAGGGAGATCTGGTGTTGCGCCTGGTCCAGAGTACAAAAGGAATGCACAAGCTATCCCCATGGGAAGGCCCATTCGTCGTCAGCCGGGAACTTCACAACAATTCATACTATCTGATCGACGCCCAGCAGCCGGTGAAGAACAAGGAAGATCGCTCAGATGAGGAGACGGAACGCCCATGGAACGCGAGCCTACTCCGGCCGTTTTATACTTGAACAGGAAGTGTATTTACCTTCCCTTTTCATGTAATAAATGAAGAAGATTAGAAGCCTTGGCATAGCATCGAGGACTTTGTCCCAATTCCGCGCACCACCTTCGCCTCGACCCGGCTGGCCTAGACCCCCATGATTTCTACAGGCGCCATAATATTGCACAAGGTGCCTAGAGCAAACTCTTCGGTTCTGGCTTCAGACCGCATTCCGGCTGTCGACCCGGCAAGAGCAAAAACTCAAAGAACATGCTGCAAGAAAATGCTAACGCAGAAAGCAAGGGCGCCTGGGCGAACAGATCGCGCCTACATGAGCTAAGCCAACAACAACGAACCGATGTATCGCGAGGCACGCCAACACAGCTACTCATTCGGTTCCGGCTACAGACAACAACTCGGCTGGCAGCCGGAAAGGGCAACGCTCAAAAGGCCAATGTTTGCTGAGGAAAGGGGAGCTGCTAATGGCCTAACTCGAAGGGGCGCGCCTCTTCTTTCCTTTTACGTTCAGTCCCAACTAATGAATGAGAATATGCATAATGAAACTTACCTAAAGCAACGTTATGTCTCACGCGTCTCGAGCCACAACTTGATAGGAAACGCGATGGCAAAGAGCTTCGACTCGGTTGGCTACCCCAGCCGGCCCGAACCTCGGGGACTACACCCAGTGGGCGCGCTCCCATGCACCCATAAGTTCAAGTCGAGATGGCGAAAGAGCTTCGACCCGGTTGGCTACCCCAGCCGGCCTGAACCTCGGGGACTACACCCAGTGGGCGCGCTCCCGCGCACCCATAAGTTCAAGTCAAGACGGCGAAAGAGCTTCCACCCGGTTGGCTACCCCAGCCGGCCCGAACCTCGGGGACTATACCCAGTGGGCGCGCTCCTGCGCACCCATCAACATAAGTGAAGATGGCAAGGATATTCGACCCGGTTGGCTACCCCAGCCGGACCGAACCTCGGGGACTACACCCAGTGGGCGCGATCCCGCGCACCCATCAACCCAAGACAAGACGGCCAAAATCCTCGACCCGGATGGACACCCAGCCGGTGACAATCCCAAACATTACAATTAACGAAGACATAACAACAGGAAGACAGACTGCGCTCGAAAACTGAAGGGGCACCAGGAGATTTAAGCAGAACACGAAGGTTCTATGCTAAATTCAAAATTTGACGATAAAAATTTGTCAAAAGTGTAGCACCAACAAAAGGTCAGTTCAACAAATACACTCGGCATTCCGGGGATCAAGGCTTTGGAGCCAGAGTGGCGGAGGGAGCGTCTGCAGCAGGGGCAGGAGCCGGATCGGCAAGAGTCGCGCCAACATCAGCTACAAGAGCTTGGCTGGTGGAGGAAACGTCGGTGGGATTCCAGGGCGCCGGGTCACAGTGGAACGGCCATGGCTCTCCGGCGGCGCTAAAGTCACGGTCCAGGTCCACGTAGGTGCCAATCTTCACCCCCACAAGACTGGATCGCCGGAGTGTTGGCACGAAGACCCTCGTAGCTCGTCCCAAGACGAAAGCCACGAGTGAGCACGCTCAGATCAGCACCCGGGTACCACGACTTTACTAGGGCTAAAGCCATCTCCACCCCACCTCGGGCAGCCCATTCCTTTTGGATCACCAGCACGTCGATGCCCTTGGACAAAGTAAGAGCCAGGCTGGCAATGTCATGCAGATCGCCTGCATCTGTCCAGATGTAGTGGAAGAGGTCGTTGCCGACGGCACGAAGGCCATTGCTCTCTTCCGCCAACACCTTAACCAAGTCGAGAAGAAGGAAGCTGGAGAACTTACTAACAACCATCTCCGAGATACTATGGAGGTGCTGAGCCAGCTCCACCTCCCGGGAGCGGAGAATATTGATCGTCTCCTCCTATTGGGTGGAGATCGTCTCAAAATTCTTTAGCGCCTCCTCCGGATGTTAGCTGCTTTCTTGCCCCTCTCCACGCTAACCTCAAGCTGATGCTTGGCCACGGAAATTTGATCGAATTGTGCCTGTCGCTCCTTGTTCGACTCTTCCATCCGGGCAACCTCAGCTTTGAGGCGCTCCACCTCCTTCTCCTTGTCCTGGATCATGGCTGTAGGAGGATACCCGATGGTCAACAAAAACGGGAAAAGGGATCCAATCGCCAAGATAGATCTGAAGAAGCAATCTTACGGCCAAGATCCTGGGTATTGTTCACCGACTCTGCAAAAGCTCTCTGCAGCAAGAAAACAAATAAGTAACAGAACAACAAACCGTCTGGAAGAACAGAAAGATGTTGGGGATAATGACCTACCTCCATCAAGAAAGATAAATTTTTGGCCTCGCCAGGGCCCTTCTCCATTCCCTCAACCAGGTGGCGAACCTGGTTGAGTGCGACGGGTGCCACGCCGGAGAGATGGGCGAGGATCACACCCGGCGTCAGCACAGCCGGAGCTGGCCTCGAGCCGGTGACAACAACCTCGCCATCATCAGCAGCCGCACCGGAAGACGCGGCCACCACCAACTCCCTCCCAGCCAGAACGGAAGCACCCGGCTGGACGCCGCCCGCTACAGCCGCCTGCGCGTCCCCAGCCTCCTCCGTAACCTCCGGGATCACGGGCCTGGCGGAGCTGCCTGGAACATCGCTCTAGGCCGGGTTCATGCCAGCCCCAGGACGAAGGAGGAGGGTCTCCGGGTTCTGTGCAGCCGCGAACAGCTGCCCCAACTGTGAAGACGCGGGCGCCTGGTTCAGAAACCCTGTGGTCAGGGAGCCTTGAGGGACCCTGGGCGGAGATGGCGCAACAAGCGCAGCCGGGCCGGATGCAGCCGGTGCGGGTGCAGCCGGCGACCTCACCACCTCCTCAACAGGTGGAGGAGGGGGAGGAGCAACAATGGCAGCGCCACCATCGCCAAGTGACATCGCCTCGCTGCACAGAGTGAAGAATAAGAGAAAGCACCAGCAGAACCACAAAACAGCAAGGAGACGCAAGGAGGATGCTAACCCGACGATGGACGGCGGAGCAACGACTTGATGCCCACCACTAATAGAGAAAACCTTATGCGAGGCGTACCTAAAAGCATATGCAAGGCGCATATCGTATGTGCCTCTAACTTTGAGCCTCGCCTATTTTTTATGCGAGGCGGATATGATATGCGCCTCCTATACTTCACATATACGAGGCGCATATCCATATGTGCCTCCTATATTCTGCATATGCGAGGCGCATATTGATATGCGCCTCCTATACTCTGCATACATGCCTCCTATATTGTGCATATGCGAGGCACATATTGATTCGAATGTGCATCGTATATTATTTTTTAATTTCCAAAAAAGTGCAGACAGATCTAGATCTGGCCAGAATTTCGTCAGAGTTCGTCGGAGTCCATGCTCGTGGCCACAACCTACCACCGCAAGCTTGTGCAGGAGGCCATGTCCACGCTGATCACCGGAGATGGTGGAGGAGGATGAGGCCACCGAAGATCGTCGCCGGAGGTGGAGGAGGAAATGGTCGGTGTGGTTGTGGAGGCCATGGCCGGAGTGGTCGCCGGAGGAGGAGGAGGTCGCCGGAGGAGGAGAAGGTCGCCGGAGGAAGAGGAGGAAGAGGAGGAGGAGGAGAGTGGAGAAGGAGGAGAAGGGGAGAAGAAGGAGATATGGAGGAGAAGGAGAAGGAGGAGAGGTGGAGGAGAAGGAGAAGGAGAAGGAGGAGAGGTGGTAGGTGTTATATAGGTGTGGTAGGTGGCTGTTTCGAATTTGAATTCGGCCAGGTTATAGGAGGCGCATATTGCTCCATATGTGCCTCCTATACTTCAAACTATAGGAGGCACATATTGCTCCATATGTGCATCCTATACTTCGAACTATAGGAGGCGCATATGACCATTTGGGCCTGGCCTATGCGGCCACCTACTTCCACCCGGGCCCGCATGAGTTACTTGAGGCGCACTCTAGAGGAGCAAGAGACTCCACTTACATATGAGTGTCAACCAATGGAGGTTGAGCGAGATTCTATGGTGAATCAATGGGGGAAATGAAGTGGGGAGGAGGAGGGGGCGACCAGATTTGTCTTGGTGGAGGAGGAAGAAGTGAGACAAGTGAGTGGGGTGGTAGTTGGCTCCATGTGCAAAAAGCTGGAAAAAGGTGGTGCCAGGTTATAGGAGGCGCATATTGCACAATATGTGCCTCCTATAATTCAAACTATAGGAGGCGCATATAGCAATATGCGCCTCGCCTATGTGGCCAGCTACCTCCACCCAGGCCCGCAGGAGTTACTTGAGGCACATATGACCATATGTGCCTCGCATATTATCAAATATAGGAGGCGCATATGACCATATGTGCCTCGTATATTTGAGCACATACCAACACGCGGGCCCATACAGATTATGCAAGGCACATTCTGCCCATATGCGCCTCCCCATATCTGATATATAGGAGGCGCATATGCTAGAATGCGCCTCGCATAATCTGGGGCTGCTTGATTTTGACCGTACTTGGATTATAGGAGGCGCATTCTTATCATATGCGCCTCTCCTATTTTCATACTAGAGGTGCATGGAGAATGAGTGCGCCTCGCCTATTTTATAGGAGGCACATATGGTCTAAATGTGCCTCCTATAAGCATGTCTCCATGTCCTTTTCTCTAGTAGTGCACGGCGCATACTTTTCTGTTGAACTGTAGCGGGAACGGCAACAGGCACCGCCCTCTTTCCCAAGGCTTTTGCCGCGGGTTTATCTCGGCCACCCTCCTCATCGGTGACATCGACCGCAATAGAAACAAAGCCTCAAACCACAACCTCACGAGCCAGGACGAGAGAAGGAGCTGCAGCCGGCAACTTACCATGAGGATCCGAGGGGTCGTCGTCCGCCCGGACGGGAAACCCTTCGGGATCCATCTGGGGGTACTTCTTCGGCTTGCTGTCCGGCAAGAAGGACGGAAGAAGGAGGTCACCCATACCGTCTTCGGCTAGCTGCGCCATGAACAACTACTCAAAAAGGGGAGCATAAGGCACCCAAGGAAAACTAACAATGATGAAGAATAAAATGCAAGATAATCAGAGGGCAACTCACCCGGGGCGGTAGGCGGCCGTGATGGTACGGAGGGAAGGACTACACCCAGGTTCCCTCCATACGAAACTTGGAGATCATCGAGACCCAGTTCCATAGGTCCTGGTAGGGCACCTCCTTCCGCGACGTCCTCGTCGAATCATCAGCAGTCGATATATGGCACATCGTGCGCGACCGCTTCTACAGCGGAAGCACGCGACACACCATCCATGACAAAGTGATGTCCCAGGCGGTGAGCCTCTCCGTCTCCACCATCTCCTCCACCCGGGTGGCCATCCGGTCGAGGTCCACCGAGGCGCCCATACCTTTCGTTGACCAGCCCTTCTGCGTTGAGGGCAAGTTGGCGAAAGGCGGAAGGCAGATCCAGTCCACCTCTGTGGCATTTCTCACATAAAAATATGAGTGCTGCCACAGCTTGATGGTGTTGGGAAGCTCGAACTGCAGCATTGGCGAGGAGGACCGTGGGTAGATGGCGCAGCAGCCTATCTGCGTCAGCGGACCTCCCTTAGAGGTGTTATGGGCCTTGAAGTGGAAGAAATTAAGGAAGTTCGCCACCTCAGGCCACACACCAAGGTACGACTCGCAGCAAGCCGCGTGGTGCGATAGTTGCGCGATGGCGTTGGCGCCCAGATGATGGAGCTGGAGGTCGAAGAAGAAAAAGAGTTCGAAGAGGAAGGGGCTAACGGTAATACCGAAGCCGCGGGCGAAGTGCGCGAGGAAGACTAAACGCTCCCCGGGCCGAGGGTCCGGCACCCGCTCCCCCTCCAGCGCGAGCTGATGCTTCACAAGCATCGATGAGGAAAGAAATCTCCCCCGCCAGTACTTGTTGACGAGTTCGTCGGTCACAAATGACCCACACCAACTGTCGTGCTATTCCGGCAACATCTCGATAGAAGAGGCGGCCGTGGCGAACAGTGTGCAGTGATTCCGGCGGCAGCAAGGAGAAGGGGAAAAAGTAGAAAGGTGCGCTGGAGCACGAGGTGAAGATGAGCCGATGGATGGGGAAGTGTGTACATTGTTCCCCCTCAGGGCTATATTTATCCCCGCGGGCGGTACCGTCGCCTCCTTGGCTCCCGCGCGATGCGTGGAATCAAGGCACCATGGCTGCACGACGTTACGGCTTCAGATCCTTTGCGCCATCATGATCGCCATAGAAGATCCACAAGAGTTACTGGGAGACGAGGCATGCGCGCTCGCCCCGAGAAACCGCTGCGGCAAGTTGTGTGCGCAGTTGCCAAAAAACTGATAGAGCGACGCGGGAGTCCAACTGACGCGACATGCACCAGAGCAGCAGTTTACGCCCAGGTGACAACATCAACTGCGTCATCAAGATAACACTTCGTCTTCAGCTACGCCAGCCGGTCCCTGCCTTCGCTATTTACACCTAGTGGGCATCCATCGATTTTGCAGCCGGTTAAATTCAGCCGGAAAGCAAAAACAAAAGCTGCAGCCGGATGCGGTAAAGCAATCACTTCAAAAGGAAAAGAGAGCATGCAAGATCTTACCCATCGGCCAAGCCCATACGCACTCGGGGACTAGCGTTGGGGGATAACTGTAACAACCCAAGTTTGTAATATATGTAATTAGTACTTAAGCATTGCATGCATCTGTTTAAATCACTAAAATATTTGCATGAGATCAAAGTGTGTGAATAAAAATACAAGTTTTTGAATAATGCAAACCCGAAACCGTAATTTCCCTCTCTCTATGAAACAAATTCAAATAGCTTTGATATTTCGAAAACCCAAAAATTTGTGGAGCCCAAACAGTATGGAGGGCCCCAATGTGTTTTAAAATATATTCTAAAACTTCCTGTATTTTTGAATTATACAAGAAGTTTGAATGGTCTAATCAGGCTGAAGAAAGCTTCCAGATGTTGAAAACAAGGTTAACAACTGCTCCGGTGCTGGTTCATCCAGACACTGGCAAAGACTTTGTTGTCTTCTGCGATGCTTCCCACCAATGTCTCGGATGTGTGTTGATGCAAGATGGAAATGTGGTTGATTATGCTTCCCGTCAGCTGAAACCACACGAGAATAACTACCCAACTCATGATCTTGAGCTTGCAGTTGTTGTTCATGCTCTTAATAAATGGATACATTACCTCCTCGGTAGTCGTTGCGAGTTATAATCGGATCATCAGAGTCTGAAGTATCTTTTCACAAAACCTGATCTGAATGTCAGGCAAAGAAGATGATTGGAACTCATCAAGGACTATGATTTGGGTCTCAACTATCAACCTAGCAAAGCCAATGTCGTTGCTAATGCGCCGAGCCGTAAGTCTTATTGCAACACCCTGATGGTGAAACAAGCACAACCTTCTCTTCATGAGGAATTTGCTCGATTGAATCTTTAAGTAGTTCCTCGTGGATTACTTTCTACTCTTGAAGTGAAGTCTTCTATAGAGGATGAAATCAAGCTTGCTCAAAAACCTGATTCTGAAATTGCTGAGATCAAAGGGAACATTGCTAGCGGAGTTGCTAAGTGTTTCTCTGTTGATAATCAAGGTACCGTTTACTTTTGTAACCGTCTGGTAGTGCCGAAGAGAACAAAACTGAGGGATTTAATTCTCCAAGAGGCACATGAATCACCTCTTTCTATCCACCCTAGAGGTACCAAGATGTATCGGGATCTTCATCAAAGATTCTGGTGGTCTGGTATGAAGAAGGATATCGCTTGTTTTTTTGCTGAATGTGACGTTTGCCGTCGCGTCAAAACTGAGCACCAAAGACCCGCTGGTCTCCTGCAACCACATAAAATACCTGAGTGGAAATGGGATGAAGTTGGTATGGATTTCATCACCGGTCTTCCTAAGACTGAGAAAGGAAATGATGCCATCTGGGTAATCGTTGACTATCTATCCAAGGTTGCTCACTTTCTACCTGTTCGTGAGAGTATCAATGCTAGTCAGTTAGCAGATCTATATATCTCTCGAATAATTGTTCTTCATGGGATTCCAAAGAAAATCGTCTCTGACCGAGGGAGTTTGTTCACCTCAAGGTTCTGGACAACCTTCTAAACTGCTATGGGAACTCGCCTCTCCTTCAGTACAGCTTATCATCCTAGTACCGGTGGCCAGACCAAAAGAGTGAATCAAATCCTCGAAGACATGCTAAGAGCGTGTGTCATATCCTTTGGCAAGGACTGGCAGAAATGCCTTCCTTTTGCTGAGTTCTCCTATAATAACAACTACCAGTCCAGCATAGAAATGGCACATTTCCAGTTCTTATATGGAAGAACCTGTCGTACTCCTTTGAACTAGTCAGAAACCAGCGAAAGAAAGTTCTTCGGACCGGATATGATCCAGGAAGCAGAAGATCAAGTTCGTATCATTCGAGATCGTTTGAAAACTTCTCAGTCTCACCAGAAAAGCTATCATGATCGTCACCATCAACATGTTGAATATGAAGTTGGTGATCAAGCTTATCTTCGGGTCACTCCTTTGAAGGGTGTCCATCATTTCGGCATCATAGGCAAACTAGCTCCTCGCTATGTTGGTCCTTTTCACGTTCTTTCCCGGCAAGGTAATCTCGCATACAAATTGGAGTTGCCTGCAAATTTCCCTGAGGTACATGACATCTTTCATGTATCTCAACTCAAGCGTTGCTTCAAAGATCCTGTCCGTGGTGTTGATCACCAAACTCTTGATCTCCAGAAGGATCTGACTTATCGTGAGTATCCTGTTCGTATCCTTGATGAAATCGAGCGTATTACTCGTCGTCAAAACATCAACTTCCTGAAAGTTCAGTGGTCTCATCACTCTTAGGATGAAGCAACCTAGGAACGAGAAGATTGTCTTCAATCTGAGTACCCTGCCTTCTTTTCTAAAACATAGGAATCTCGGGTCGAGATTCTTGTAAGGGGGGTAGAGCTGTAACAGCCCAAGTTTGTAATATATGTAATTAGTACTTAAGCATTTCATGCATCTGTTTAAATAACTAAAATATTTGCATGAGATCAAATTGTGTGAATAAAAATACAAGTTTTTGAATAATGCGAACCCTAAACCCTAATTTCCCTCTCTCTATGAAACACATTCAAATAGTTTTGATATTTCAAAAACCCAAAAATTTGTGGAGCCCAAACAGTATGGAGGGCCCCTATGTGTTTTAAACAATATTCTAAAACTTCCTGTATTTTTGAATTATACAAAACAGAAAAAGGAATTGAATTACATTTGTAAAGAGTAGAACAGAAAAAGAAAACAGTTTGTAGGAAAATAAATGGGTAGCAACAGCCAACGGGTCGTGGCCCATATCCCATCTCCTCTTCCTGTCGCCCAGCGCCCTTTCCGCGGCCCAGCAACCGGCCCACGCTAGCCCGGAAGCGGCCTCGTACCGCTTCGGCCCTGAAACATCGTCTTCGTCTTCGTCCCCGACAAAGAAGTTGCTCGCTGGCGCTACGCTCGCCGTCCGCCGTCGTGCCGTGCCAAGATTCATGCCACCAACGACGCCGACGCCTACAAGAACCCCAAGCCGCCGCAGTGGAGAACCCTAGACCACTTTCTCCCCCTCGCACACGTTCTTCCCTCTCTCTGGAAAAACCCTAGCCAAGCTCCGTCGCCGTATCCGGTCGCCCCGTGCATCGTGGTGTCGCCTGGGAGAAGCGTCGTGTCGCCGTCTTCATTTCTGTCAAGCCACGCAAGCTGGGAGGACGTCGTTAGGCCGGAATCAAGCTCGACCTCAACTCCGGCCACCGCAGTCAAATCATTGATTCCTCTCCGTCCGGCCTTCCCTCGCTTCATCGACCTCACCGTCGTGCTCGTGGTGAGCTAGCGGACCTCCTGGACCCCTCCGTTCTCCCCCACTTGCGTTGTATCATTGTCCTGACGAGAACCTGCCGCCGCCGCTATTTGCCATCGCTGCCGTCGCTCCGGTAACCATACCAAGGCGGCGCCGCCACTATAATTCTTTCCTCGGCCTCCTCTTTCGAGCAAGACCAACCACACATCCACAGATGCCACCAATCGCTCACCCCTCTCTCGATCTGAGAAGATCAGCCATAGATGACGTCATAGTGACGTCATCATGATGCAATAAATCCTTTTCTATTTACTTAAATGATTTCTGTAAATATTTTCTATAATAAGTAAATGCTGATAAGTGGGCCCTATTTGTCAGGGTTTTAATCTTTTTGTAAATCATTTCTGAAATTAATAAAAGTCTGACATGTGGGACCAAGTTAGAAAAATAATTCAAATATTCCAAAAATGATTTAAAATGAATTACAATTGGAGAAATTCATAACTAATTCATTTTGAATCATAAAAATACAAATAATATATCAAAATGTTCAGAAAATTGAGACCTATATGTTTAAGCAATCATCATACATTGTTAACCAACTTTCATGACAAGTTTAATTAGAATAATCATTTGAACCCCACATGTGATTCCGAGGATCTCCCTATTCTAGGGTTTGGACCTCTCGGACCCCGTTTAAAGTGACCAAGCATGTTCTAGGGTTCATTTCAACACTATTTAACTTGTCATATCATCCATATTGTATGAGCATTGCACATAACATGTATTGATTGTCGTTTTCCTTTCCGGTATTGGTTCTTCGCGATAGGATAATAACCCGAGGCTGAAGTCAAAGGAAAGTGTAGACTCTCATTCTAAACCTATGTTTTATAAAGTATATTACTTTCCCGCTATGATGCACACGATTCCAATGTGGTCTTTTGTCAGTAGCTAGTGTTACCTATCTGCTGCACTGTTTCCCTTTTGTAGCCTTATACTCCTGATCCACTGCTCCTAGCATACCTAGGTTTGGAATGTGAGAATTGGTAGAGCTTTTGCAACCGACAGCTTAGCATGCATAGTAACAACGTCTGATCCGTCTGAATGATGAATCAGAGATGCCGGTGAAACTAGAAAGTTAGGAGATGGTGACATCATCGAAGGAGTTAACTAAACATGCTAAGGCTTGTATGGGAGCCCACGTTGGGTGTGGTTTTTGTAGTCCCATGCTCGCCACCATTAGGATCCAAGTTCTTACCTATTGAACCAAGACGAGCATACAACCGCACGGGGCTATGGGAACCCCTCGAATGACTAACTTGCCTAGTAGATTCCATGCGTCACATAGTTCGGGCTTTCCATTTGGCATACGCATTGAAAATGTTTTTGAACAAGAAGGCGAAGGAGGTGCATCATAACAGGTAGGGAAGCATGGACCGGGTTGCTTGGGATCGGTGGAGCCCCTGGTAAACCAACCTCGCCTCACATCTTTAAGTACCGGCTTCGGGATTTGACCCGTTATGGCGGAACCATACTTATTGCGTGACTCATGGTCTCGGTGAAAGGAAGGTAAAGGTTGTGGTCAACCACCCTCTGTCGGCCTTCCAAGGAAGAGGGCTAATAATTTGGCATTAAGAGTCAGTTGGTACGTGTGGGTAAAGTTGTACACCCTTGCAGGGTAATAATCTTTTCGAAAAGCCATGTTCACGGTTATGAATGACTTGGGAACGGACGTGATGATCATAGAGAACTATAACCTAAGTAAAACTTTCTGATGTACGTGTGTTTAAGGTTGCTTCCTCTGGGTCGACGGGGTGATCCTAGATATGAGGTTTTGATGAAGCTGGTGGTTACCAAGATATGATGAACAAGATGAAGAGCTCGTTATCTTATCCCTTTTAAAAGATTCTGTGTAGACGAGCCTCTTCTCTCTTGTTTACAAATAAAGATTATTTCCCGCAAAAGTAAATCCAGAGAAAGCCTTTCTAGCCAGAGCATGTAGATACTAGGTTATCTATGTATTGCGGAGTAATTCTCGTACTCAGCCTTGCGCCATTGTTGTTTTTCTATAGAGGATCTGGTTGCAACTGAAGGTGGATTTTACATTGACATCGACGAGTAGTTGGGGGTCCCAGGTAGCAGCCTGAGGACTATGGGATGGACGTAGCTTTTGTTTATGGCGTCTTAGGCCCTTTGCTAAGTTGTTGTGTAGAACAACATATTTGCTTTCGCTGTGTGATGTAATGTTGGGTCTATGACCTCTGGTTTGTAATAACTCTAATATCTTACTCTGTTAAGAGTTTAAACTTATGCTGTTGAATCCATATGTTCTGTAATATTACAAAATCATACTGTGATCTTCCGTGTTTGGAGCTGAACTTATCTTAGATGGTGATCTGAGGTTAGTTTAACCCTAATCCCGGGGGGGGGGGGGGTGCTACAATAACCCTCGGGTGGGGAAAGACAAGAACAAGTAGGCCGGCTCCAGAAGGAACAGGCTGTCTGGCCCTAAAGAAGGACAACTCTAGCTGGTTGGCGAACCCCGCCCGGCTAGGCTTATAACCTTCCCGGCTGTCCCATCTAGACGGTAGCCAAAAGAACCGGCTGGGTGGCTGCTTCCACCCGGCTCACCTCGGATTCGATGGAGAGAACAGAGGGGCTGACGCTCCTTGCGGGGTACGCCTCCGGCTCTCCCTCGTCATCAAGCAAGCTGGCGTGTTGTCATGACCAACACAACACGACGAAGATAAAGAAAAGTGGTCGACTGACTGACAAAAGCAGTCCGGGTGACCGGTAAAGCAAGGGTGACGCCCCAAAGGAAGCCCGGGTGACAACTAAAGAAGAAGATGACGCTAAAGGAAGGGTGGACTGGGTCCTGGCCCACCGACAGGGCCCTGCGGCCAACCTGTCCTGTAAACCCATATCCAAATAGTAAACCCTAGCGCCCAATTTGTAATCTGCCCCCTAGACTAGTATATAAGGGAGGGCAGAGCTCGGGTTCTAGGTAGGAAACAATAGAAGGATAAAATTTTTGGTAGCTAGTTCCCATCTTCCTCGAGCTCTAAATATTTGCTAAGGAAATAGCTCAAGGAGCATCTGCACAGGGAATTTGCTCCCTCATATAGTTCTTCTTGCAGGAGTAGGGGTGTTACCTCGCCGAGAGGGCCCCGAACCTGGATACATCACTGTGTTTGCAGTTAACCGTGCCCAACCCGTTGCGTGAGCCACCGAATGCATCCGAGTGTCCCTTCTTTGCCATCCCCGATGGCACTGCCGTGTTCCACACCACGACAAAGTCCATTCATTTAGCACAAGGTCCTTGAACTAAGTAATGAAGTGTGTTTTTAGGTTTGCCTATACGCATTCACTGTGCTAAAGACTATCAATAGAATCTTCTGGATTCTACGAGAGGAAAATAAGATCCAATGGTTAGGAATGATTGGATTTGCCAGTCTTCATCCAACGGTCCATGTTCAAAGTTATTTGTACATTGTATCTTACCTTACCAATATATAGTGTATGAGTAACTTTGAATATTTATCATTGGATCAAGACTCGCGAATCCTTACATTGCGAGCCGTCAGATCTTGTTTTCCATTGTATTAGAATTTGCTAGATGATACTATTGATATAGTCTTTAGCATAATAAACGCTATGCACAAACCTCAAAACACACTACTCCATCATTCTTGATTCTATCCAGAGAAAGCCTTTCTCTAGATCATGTTACCAAAATTGACATGTTTTCGGTAAATTACCATATTGTCAATTTATTGCAAGAATTTAGCAAGTACGATTGAATGGTTATCCATTAAAGAAGTTACTTTGTGTGACAATTGTCATGATGTCATATTGAGCCATAATCTTTGAAGTTGCTTCACAAACAAAAACAATTTTATCACATGGAAAAAATAAAAAATAAATGTCTATCTACAACTATGGTTGTGCAAGTAAAAAAAGCAACTATGGCTGTGACCTTGGTCATCTTGTTTAAAAGACGACAAATGTCTATCAACTCATTAAATGCTCGAAAGCGTACAGGCGTCTGGGTCTATCTAACGGGGACAACAAAACTTCAGCTTCATAATTTCGAGAGAGCGTCGAAACATATCGCCCATCCATTCAAAAACCCCGCCTATTCAATCAAACGTTCATCCCCAAACATACTTCACCTTTTTATAGAATGCAAAATTCATCTTCTATCCCTACTCCGAAAACAATTACCCGAGGAGCACTACAATAATAGAGGGATATAAGTGGTAATTTTGCGTTATACCACATGCATAACCCCATCGACATGGTTCCCTGCCCTTCTTCAATTAGTATTTACCTGCCCGCCCACTCTGGCCTTACACTAACTTTATGGACCCATAAAGAAAGTGACCAGCATGTTAGTGTCCCAGAATTACGTGAAGTAGAGATTCCCATTGTTTGCAGTTCAAAATTCAAACATTTTTCACTAAACCGAGATAAACTCATTAAAATCGGCGAACTCGCTTGGAAACTTGAAAAAAGTATGATACTTGGGCATTATTCGTCAAATAATTCATATTTTGTGATAAAATTTGTGCGATGAGACTTTGAACCATAAACTTGGTAACACCGTTCTATTCTACGGTTATAACCATAAAGTTTGAACATTATAGAAAATTCCTGAAACACTAAACCCCTAAACCCTAAAACCCTAAACACTAATAAACCCCTAAACCCTTATGAAGAAGGTATCATTTACTTGTAGATCAAATTTAAGGTACTTTCATTAAATTGGGCAACGCCATTCTATTCGACGATTATATTCATAAAGCTTGACCATTATTAAAAATTCCCTAAAGCCTAAACAACCTCTGGAACCTAAACCCTCAACCCCTAAATACTAAAACCCTAAACCACTCAACCCATAATTAAACCCTAACCAAGTAGGTAGCATGCACTTATAGATCCAAATTTGAGATACTTTAATAAATAATTGCGGTAACGCCATTCTATTCCACAAATATAAGCATAAATCTTGAACATTATTGAAAAATCCTTAAACCCTAAACCCCTATATGACCCTGACTAAGTAGGTATATCATCCACTTATAGATCTACATTTGAGATATCCGTTCATTAAATTATGTTAACGCCATTCCATTGCACGAATCTAAGGGGCTGTATGGTTCACTGGCTATCTAGTGGATGACAAGGGATATCCAATTTTTTGTGGTTATCTAGTGTTTGGTTTAAAGAGTGGAGGGGATATGGATAACCACTTTTGGCTCAAAATTATGGTTGAGCATATCCCATAAAAATAGCTAGATGAGCTCAACCACTTTTTGATAGCTCCTCCGAAGCGTTTGCTTGTTCGTTCACCCTTCTACTTTTTGACTAGCTATCCGTAACCACTTTTTATCACACCTTAGCCAAAAAGAAAATGGCTACCCCTAACTAGGTGGTTGGGGATATCCTCATCCCCTATGACATGCTCTAAGCCAAACAACCCCTAAGCATTAAGCTTGAACATTATTGAAAATTCTCTAAAACCTAAACGTTAAACCCTATAACCCTAAACCCTTACCAAGCAGGTATCATGCACTTATAGATCAAAAATTGAGATGCTTTCATTAAATTGCGCTAACGCCATTCTAATTCACGAAAGCTCGAACATTATTGAAAATTCCCTAAACCCTAACCCCTAAAGCCTAAACCCAAAGCACTAGAACCCTAAAAATCATAAGCCCTTAACCCCTAAGCCTAAGCTCGGACATATTATTGAAAAATTCCTAAACCCTAACCCAAAGAACGAACTTTATTGAAAATTCCTGAAACCCTAAACCCCTAAATACCTAAAACCTCAACAATCAACCCTAAAACCTGAAACACTAAATCCCTAAAATCTAAACCTGAAACAGTAAACCCATAAACCTTGACCAAGCAGAAGTGTCATTCACACTTATAGATTTAATTTTATATACTTTTATTTATTTGGGTAACACCATTCTATTTGACAAATATAGGCATAAAGCTTTAACATTATTGAAAATTCCCTAAACCCTCGACCCTAAAAAACCCCTAAAACTTAAACCCTAAACCCATAAATACTAAAACCCACTGTTCAAAAGATCGGCCGATATGCCAATTAATCGTCCGATTTATCGTTTCTCAAGGTTGGCCGATATGCCGATTTTCTAATTATCGTCCGATTTTCCGATTTATCGCCCGATAAATTGGCCGATGCGCTGAAAAATCACCAATTTTCAGTCGGCCGATAAATTACCGATAAGCGATATCCTTAACATTGCTAAAACCCTAAACCCTCAACCCACATACACCCTAACCAAGCATGCATCATGCACCTATAGATCAAAATTAGAGATGCTTTCATTAAATTGCGGTAATGCTATTATATTCCATGAATATAAGCATAAATCTTGAAATTTTTTGAAAATTTACTAAACCCTAAACCCTAATCCCTAAACCCTCAACCCCCATACACCCTAACCAAGCATATATCATGCACTTATAGATCAAAATTTGAGATACTTTCATTAAATTATGGTAACACCATTCTATTCCATGATTAAAAGAATAAAGCGGCTTAAACATTGTTGAAAATTCCCAAAACCATAAAATCCTAAACAATAAGCCCCTAAACCTTGACCAAACAAGTATCTTGCACTTGTAGATCAAATTTGAGATACTTACATTAAATTGAGAAATGCCATTATATTCGACGAATATAAGCATAAAGCTTGAACATTATTGAAAATTCCCTAAACCCTAAATCCTAATAAACAACCCCTAAACCTTGAACCCTAAACCCCTAAATACTAAAACCCTAAACCCTTCAACCCATAATTAAACCATAACCAAGGATGGTATCATGCACATATAGATCCAAATTTGAGATCCTTTCATTAAATTGGGTAACGCCATTATGTTCCATGATTATAAGCATAAAGCTTGAACATTATTGAAAAATCCCTAAACAGCTAAACAACCCTGACCAGGCAGGGATATCATCCACTTGTAGTGGTATTGTATTGTAAGAGATAAGACAAGATAAACATAAGATAAGATAAGATGTACTACTGTGAATGGCAGATCTTTTGAATAACCTTCCCTCGCAGTGAAAATTTTGAAACCGAAAAAGTTTGATTTTTTCTGCCGCCAAGGACCAAAGTGGTTTCCTTCATAAGTTATCCTCCTACTCCACACCAACGCGTCTGCCGATCACGCCAGATAAACAGAGCCTCCCTCTCAAAAAACAAAGAAAAAACATAGCCGCCATACCAAGGCACACGTGACCAACACCACGCCGTGGACGAGGAAGAATTCACTCGGGCCGGTGCGCGAGGGGAGAGGGGTGGAGAGAGATGAGAGGCAGCAAAGGAGAGAGAAAACACACATTTTTTCATGCATAGGTCCTGAAATTTACTACTAGTACATTGTACGCTGTAAAGGCAGCATGAGTACTCGTGTCAAGAATCTATCCTAATAAACTTTGCTCTAACATCAAACCACCTTAAACTCCTCTTCTCCCTTTGTTGCTATCCTCTTTCACTACCTAGGTTTTATTCTCTCTATGCGTGGATAGAGGTGAGCATATGTCCAAGAAAAAGTAATACTATACTAAGCTCCACCATTTAGACAGTGTCTGAACAAGATGATTCGTGGGACCCACTAAATTGATGATGCTAACTTCTGCATCAGAGTATTATAGCTGGGTCAAACACTGCCAAGTGGGCCCATTACTTACTTTTTCATAGGGCATACACATTGTGTAAAAAAAGCACACCTTAAGGCATATAGTAGTACATTGTGGAGAAAATAAAGTTAACTCAAGCTTGTGGATTTCCCATAGAGAATAGAAAAATCATTTACCCTTGCATGGAGCAATATGAAAAGCTATGTGGGTCTTACCTTGTGGCAAATGCTGACCTTATACATTGTGGTTATTTCCATAATTCGGATGGGTCCTACATTATGGATGCCCTTAGATACACGTGCCTTGTACTCCCGTCTCCATCGTGCTAGACTTGATTTTTTCGCGAAATTCATTTAACTGTTGTAGTTAGATAGGACGCATGATCCACTATATGTGTGAAAACTCCTACGGTCAACAATGCTTACTACGCCCACGATGCACCCATCTAGTGTGGGAACTCTATCATCTCGTGAACTATGATCTCGATCAATATGGCCTTGACGACCCTTGGTTGTTTTGGTTGAAACCCAATAATGTCCATACATTGTAGGACAATACTGCGAAGCTATTTTTTCCAAACCTCATCAAATCCCATGGCTACCACAAAAAACCTAAACCCTAAACAACCCCTAGAACCTAAACCCTTAACCCCTAAATACAAAAACCCTAAATCCTAAACCCCTTAACACCATTCTATTCCACAAATATAAGCATAAAGCTTCAACATTATTGAAAATTCCCTAAACCCTTAAACCCTAAACCCATAAACGACGCTGACTAAGCAGTTATATCATTCACTTATAGATCAACATTTGAGATATACTTTCATTAAATTACACTAATGTCATTTTGTTCTATGTATCTAAGCATAACGCTTGAACATTATTGAAAATACCCTAAAACCTAAACATTAAACCCTATAACCCTAAACCCTGACCAAGCAGGTATCATGCACTTATAGATCAAAAATTGAGATATTATCATTAAAGTGCGCTAACACCATTCGAATTCACGAAAGCTCGAACATTATTGCCTAAACCCTAACCCCTAAAGCCCAAACCGTAAACCCTATACCCCTAAAAACCCTAAACCCTCAACCCCTAAACCGAAGACCGGACATATTATTGAAAAATTCCTAAACCCTAAACCCCTCAACCCATAATTAAACCCTAACCAAGTGGGTATCCTGCACTTATAGATCCAAATTTGAGATAGCTTCATTAAATTGTGCTAATGACATTATAATTCACGAAAGCTTGAAAATTATTGAAATTTCCCTAAACCATAAAGCCTAAACCCTAAGTAGTATACCCCTAAAAACCCTAAACCCTCATCCCCTAACCCTAAGCTCAGACATATTATGAAAAATTCCTCAACCCTTAACTACTCCTAAAAAACCAAAACCCTAAACCCTTAATACTAAACCCCGACCCATAAATAACCCTAACCAAGCAGGTATCATACACTTATAGATCAAATTTGAGATACTTTCATTAATAAATTGTTGATAAGTCATTATGTTCCATGAATATATGCATAAATCTCAAACTTTTTGAAAATTTCCAACACCCTAAACCCTAAACTCGAGAATCGAGAATGTTCTTTATAGATTTAATTGGACACCCACACCTTCAGCATTATTTAATACAAGAAGATGAACCCGTCTCTACCTGTGAAATTACATTTAATTCAAGAGAACCCTATCGCTCTTATTTGTAACTCAAGTTTGACCTAATTTAGATAAACTATCAAGATGCAAAATCTTAGCAAGAATTTGAATGTGTCATCAAAACTCTCTTTGGTTTATGATATATTAATTCACCCCCTATGGGTACCTCCAAAAGCTTTTTTATAGAATTTCCAAAGCAACCTGCAATTTACATGTTAGTTCAAATTTGACCTAATTTCAATAAATCGGCATAAAGTCATTCTTGTTGGCGGAGTTAGTAGCTTGGAAGTTTGAAAACTCATAAAACATGGGTATCATCAGTACAACATGTGTTGGTCCACTATATATGTCCTAAAATTTGGCTTGTGGCATTCAAATCCATATTATACAAACATTCTTTAGGGAAAAGAACAATCTTGTCATCACTTAAAAAATTGAGAATTCAATGTTCTTTGCTGATAGTTGGGAACTCACACGTTTAACATTGTTTTCTACAAGAAGATGCACCCATCTACCTCCGAAAATACATTTAATTCAAGAGCAATCTATCGTGCTTTCTCGTGTAGAAAATTTTTGACCTAATTTTGTTAAAACGACAAAAAGTCACCAAAGTGTGCGAAGTTAGCTAGTAATTTTGAAAAAACATAGTACTAAAAACTTGGAAATTATAAGAAACCATGGTCCACTTTGTCTGATAATTAGGGCAGTGTCATTTTATTTAAATTGTGGTTGTTCCCATAGGATCGAGGTTCTTTAGTTTACATGGTCAGTGAAAGTACAAGTTATACCAAGGACCTCATAAAAATGAAAATTATATCCAAGTCCATGCATTTAGCACAAGGACCCTGAACCTAAATAATGATGTGTGTTCTGAGGTTTATGTGTATACTACATATCGTGATTAGGTTTTACTACAAGCAGTAAACAAGAACAAATAAAAAAAAGTGATTGTACTCTCTCTCTATTGGAGTATTAGTTTGTATAGGTTGTTCAATACTTAGTACTACTACTAATTTCTCAAAAAATAGTACTAATAGATGTAGTACTAGTCTCTCTGATTTTTCTAAGATGTATAGAGTAGTACAATGGAATAGAGGGAGTATACTACTAGTAGTAATACACTATAGTGCAGTGTGTACTAGTACTACTACTACTACTCCCTCTGTTTGGAATGCCATTTTGCCAATTTTATATATTAAGACAGAAAAAGTAAATTACAGGTTGGTGTCGAAGAGATGCATGCAGTACTCTATTTCTCCCTTGCAGCACTGTACACTCTGCACCAGTACCCAGGCTTTTCTGTCTCTCTCTAGGAGTATTTGTTCTTACCTCTCACGTGGATCTGTCTGTCTGGTACAGTACCACATGACACCTGCTTTACTCACCTATAAATTTTCTGCAGCCTTTTTTTCTTTTAACAAAGCAGTCTGAAGCATGGCGAGAAGTGGTCATAGATGCAGGGCAAGTTTCCTAGCGTATTCCTGTAAGAACAGTACCAAACTCAATTAGTATAGTCCTCAGCAAATGCAGCCTGGGTTTCTGGCCGGCGGGCACTACGACGGCAAGCCGATCTTCCCTCTGTAACCACTTCCACAAGTGCGTGTACCGCCGGCCGACGAATTCAACCGCGGTCCGGCGGCTATGGACGGCGTCGATTCTGCGGCGATGATTGAGTGCCCCTATGATGTCTGCTTTAGCTTGGTCGCCTTCAACAAGCTCGACGAGCACAAGATCGCGTGCCCGCATGTCCCATGCTCCTTCATTGATCTCGCATCTCGTTTCATCGCCTCGCCAGCAGAGCTCCTTCCCCACATGAATGAGGCCCACAGGATCATACTAATTAGGGCCATGTACGACATCGCCTTCTTTTGCCTGATGCTGATTCCGCCACCAGCAATCATGGGGGGATTAACGCACATCATCTATGGGGATGACGGTACCGTGTTCGTCCTGACCATCAGCGCGCTCAGCCCTTCCGCTGTCGTGTCCTATGTGTGAATCAGGTAGGATATGTGCTTGTGCCCTCGGTACATGGTGAAACTGTGTGCGCCTGGCCCGTCTGGGTCGGCGGACTTCTCGATGGTCGAGACACTTCATGAGTTAATCGAGCTGTTGAGAAGCTCGTCGCCGGCCAACTTCCCGTCCGACAAGCTCACGATGTGCCTCGAGGTGCCATCACGGTTCCTGCTGAAGTTTGGTGAGTCCACCCATGTATCTTTCTTGGTTTGCATCGAAAAGAAGAAATGATCTTAATCTATGGCTAATGATCCTAACAAGACTGTAATGGTGTTTTAGCAGATAGTACTACTAGTAGTACTAGTACTATTTTACTACTGTAGTTTAATAGTAATAGTAGTAGTCGCATGTAGGTTCTATTTTGGCACTAGGAAGCATGCATTTTGGATGTAAAGTTAGTTTGCTTCTAATGTTATTACAGAGTATTGAGGAGTTTATTACGAATTTCTGTAATTGTTCACTTCTATGGCATGGACCAGAGATAAACACACTAACTATTCATATCGTGCTTCAATTTTGTCCTCCAACTCAGTGATTACGAAATTTTAAGCCCAAACTTGTCAATTCGACTTGATTTAAGTCTTGAACCAGGATTGATGTCGAAATTTCGTTGGTGTACACTACATGTCGATGTGGGTCCAGCATGCGTGAGAGGCTTCCCTAGAATTTTCCAAGTCGCGCCTCCCGCATCTTGAACAAATAGTAGGCCCAATGTTTCCATGTAAACTCCCCCTTTCCCTTCCTGCGCATCCTTCCGGGTAACTAATGCCACGTCTTTTTACTCCATGCCATTTTATTTTTGTTTTCTTTGAGAGAAGGAAAAAATTAAGGCTTAGATCAATTTAGCACATTAGACCCATTGGGTTATATTACCGAAAAACAAAATTATCCCAACTTCAACATTAAGAAGGAAATTTAGTTCAAACGCGAGAGAAAACTGGAGGCAAATCCAAAGTAGCCCACCTCACTAACCCTGTGACAAGGACACACTTCAAGAAATACTATTCGGATTCCCGTGGACATTGATCTAGGTGGTTCAATTCTAAAAGAAACGATGCTTGCATTGGTCACACTTAACGATGGGCAGCTTTGTGTTGGGCACACGATACTTCTTCGGACTGGAGCTCGACCCACCCGAGCCACCTCTCGCCATACTCGAGATCCAACCACGAGATGCGCTCGTGCGGGAAGATCAAGGCACGAGCCAAGGAAAAAATGAACTAGGGTTAGGGATTTAAAATATGTGGAACAAAATATATATTATAATTATGTGACACGATGATTTCATAAAATTACTCGTGTCGGAGATAAGGTCACCCTAACTCTCTATTATACGAGAGGCGCTAGGTACAAACTTATATGGAAAATGCTCTCCTATACGCATGACCCCTGTACATGTGTCATCCAGGAAAACACAATTTTGACTAAAAACCTCGCTCACAATAAAGAGAGTATATTTGAAGTTGCTGCTACTGTGTGCGGGTCCGTTTGTGTGTGTGTGTGTGTGTATGTGGGGGGTGTTATGATATTTGCATCACTATTTCTTTTGCCTTATTTTGTGTGTGGAGATTTGCCTCATCTTTATTAACATCTGATTTGTGTTAGTACTAATTAATTATCCCTTGAAAATGGCTGCACAGTATACATATTTATTCTTCTTGGATATTGGTAAACATTGGCAGTATGGACATGGATGAGCAGTTTAGGATGTGCTGGACTTCTGAACAGAGAGGGATTACGGCCTTGGATTCTTTAAAGAGAGGAAGTATGCTTTGAATAGAGAGGGGGTGCATGGACCATGACCAAATTCAAAACGAAAATTGGTAGGTAAAATCTCCCATTTATCTGGACATAATTCGTGCCCCAAAATTTTAGATATTTCGAAATTACAATTTGACCCCTAGTGAATTAGGTATGTGGGGGGATTCACTCATATTTTTTCCGGTGCCCCCACCCACCCACACACACCAAAAACCCTACCCCGTCTCTCCTACAGGAATATGTCACTGGCCGGAACATCCCCACTACACTTAAGCTGGCGTACTCGCCACACCTGCTCTTCTCAATCGACCCTCGAGTCCGATGGACATCGCACATCATCGACTGCCCTGGATCTGCTCTACGGACGTTGTGGTCCAGCGCTCTGCTTCTATCCTTGCCCGCCCAAGATCTGTGTCTCCGTTGTCGACACACACTACAACTGTTGCACTTTCGGCGACCTTGACGTGACCTGTGAGGATGCAGAGGAGGCCTAGATACCATCCCGACCGAGGTAACCAGATCTCCCTGCGCGAGTTGCTTTGTTTGGCTATGCTGTATTCGTGCTAAATTTCCTAACTAATAGTTTCTTTACTTGATATACCTGTAATTTTGTAACATCCTCGCCTAATTAGGCTGAGTTCATGTGTATAGTGCCAATCCCTGGATCGGTTCACTGGCACACATAGTACAAAATGATACCAAATATAATTGTACATCATAAATACAGCGAATATGATCCAGAATTTACATTATATTACACAAGTACACAGCGGAAACAATAATAAGGTAGATCTCCATTCTTCAAATGTGCCACAGGCGAACAATCGTTGAGTGGAGTCTCGCGACCTATAACGATCACTCATAAACGATAAAACCTGCAAAATAAAAAGTTGCAGCCACGAATGGTCAATACTTTGAATGTATTGGCAAGTGTCAGTAGTATGTGGATATAAAGTGAAACCTATCAATTACATGCATATTTGGCTCAGTGGAGTTTCAGGCTCATTTGCATAAAGCAATAGTTTATCCTATCTTTTCAAAATAGTTTTATTCTTTCAGAAAATTGTCTGAACACGTTGGCCAACACCAAGTGCTCCTACTCCCTTGTTCAAACCATCAAATTTTATTAATAAATTGGAATGTCAAGATCGTCCATAAGCTTCAGGCCATAGTTGCTCAATATTGTCCATAACTGGGGACACGGCTAATCAATTAGATTTATATCTTCTGCAGAAGATGTACACTTTACCCACATGACACAATCTCGCCTTGACGCCACCAGTGGCCGCTGGTTTAGTACACACCAATTGGTATACCGGCAGATCGAGAATGTGATGAAGTCGTTCCATAGAAGTCCTCCCAATACACAATACTAGCACGTCTAACAGGCACCAATGCAAGGATATAACCTCCAATACACAATTCTAGTTAACCTGAAGATATATCAATGCAAAGGGTCTTCCGCTATGTAATTAACTAAGATAGAGCCCATATTATCATGTGGCTGTACACAGAAGCTACTGTACGCGAAACATGTTAATTGGTCTTCTTCTAGTGCACACACGAGAGAGGTAGCCAGAGCTACGGTCCCCTTCGTTGCCACTTCTTTAAAACTCAACAACAACAATATCCATCCAAGTGATTCATTAAGTACTTGTTTTATTAAATAAAACATAGCTTTTCCAATACCTCATAATACTCATGACATAATATTCCACCCTGAATCTATATCAGGGATAAGCATACTACAACTACGATGTTTCCACTAAGCAAGATCCAAAAGGATATCCTAAATAGGACATAGAATATAGTATAAAATATTCCTACATATGCAATTCTACTAAAAACAACTACAATGCATAGGAAAATAAGTAGGATATTTATGATAGTGCCACTTGCCTTTATTGTTGATGTAGTCGTTCAAATAATCCTCACAACTGAAAAGGTTCCTCTCATCACAATCACAAACTTTGCGCTCCTCGCAATATATCGATTAAAACAAGTGCACAACAAACACACCATTCAAAACAATGCAATTATGCACAATACAACAAAATAATGATGAAAAAAAGCATGCATGATGATTTAATATGTCACAATGGTTGAAATTAGTTCTCTAAACATTACTAGATCACATGATGCACGCAGGAGATCATTTAATGCAATAGGATATTTATTATTAATTCTTGATTGCCAATATAAAGGTTTTAATAGTTCTCTTGAAACTTCTTTACTAATTTCCATATTAACTTTTTCTGGAGTGTATTGGATAGGGGACACTAATACGGACCAGTAGGAATTGGATTCAGCCTAATTAGAGTTGTAGATCTTTTTCTATGATTTAGTTACTATATAGAGTTTAAATCACTTAAATAGTTTAGGTTGTCTAATATTAAAACTAAAACCAGATGTGTAATCTACACGAGATTTTGCTTCCAGGACTTATTATTTATATTTTTCTGATCTACAAGTGATTTTTTGTGAATTTAATAACCTAAAAAGGCCATTAAAACTATTTAAATTATTACCAGTTAACTATACTGCAAAACTTGGATAGAGCAGTATATTAATGTTGTACATGAAATTACTAATCCATAGACATCTTATTTGTATTTTTAGGATCCAAAGATAATTTATTATCATTTATTTGGTATAAAATTTCCATTAAACCAATTAAATAATTACGGTAAAACTATACTGTACAGGTCAGATCTAATAGCATATTAATATTCTACACAATTTTATGAATCTAACCTTATATTATTTATAATTTTTGTACATGTATTCCATTTTATATGAATTTTATAATATTGGGTAAATATCAGGCTATTTAAACAATTTTTGCAATTAACAGACAAGCATGGCCACGTGGCTTAACCTGATTGGCTGCGCGAGCTGAGTTGGCGCTGTCCTAGCTGGATGATGAGGCAGACACTTGGCGTGATCTTGCTGGTCGATACCCCTTCGATGGAAATCTAATCTGGCGCGTCTGTTGACGATCGAACGGCTAGTAAGCAACCCGCGTGAGCTTGTCGGTGTCTCCCGGCGATGGTGGTGGGGTCTACGAGGTTCGTAGAGGCTCGGAGAATACGTGGGCGTGGTCTTCCTCCTCGTTTGCTTCCCAGGGCAATCGCGATTGGCGGATGGAGAGGGAGATGTCGGTGATGCGCCGACGAGAAATTGGAGCTTCTCTGACGATCTCTTCAATGGTAATTCGGGTTAGGGGGAAGCCTTAGAGCGAGGGGAGGAGCATATGGCATAGAGTAGGGAGGCGGGCTCGCTAGAACTTTAGTTCCAAGATCGATCTGAGAGCTCCCGGCGGTGGCGGACGGAACCTCGATAGTGGGCTAGGGTTTCGAGTAAAAATGAAAAGAAACGTAGAGGGACGGAGGCGGGGTAGATATAGGGGTGATTGAGTGAAGGAGGGGTCAAGGAATCGTTGCCGGGTCAGAGAAATCGCGGATTTATGTTTGGGATCGAACCCGTGCATGTTTCTGTCTCTGGCTGGAGCAAGGAGATGACCAGTGGGTCCCGACTGTCAGCTGAAGGAAGGGACACGGGATGTTCGGTGTTCCTTTGGGCTGGAGGTGGGCTGCTGCGAAGTTGCTACTGGATGCGCGGGTGGTGGAGGGCAAGCGGGAAGGAGTGGGTCGGCCTGCTGCTGGCTGATGCACTATGCACTGCTCGCGGGTGGGGTGCGCGGTAGATAGGGAGGAGTAGGTGGGTTGGGCCGGCTTCGGTCGCTGGCCTAGGTAGGTAGTTTTAGTTTTTTTGTTTCATTTCCTTTTCTATTTCCTGATTTCTATTTTTTTAATAACTTTTTCTCTATAACTCCAAATGAGCTGAAATTTGTTCCTAAAATTTTATAATATTCCGTAGATAATTTTAGGATCATTTTTGTATCATTTTATTGAGTTCAATTATATTGGATTTATAAAACCCTTGTTTAATCCTCATAGGAATATTTGCAAAACCCATTTAGAGTTAGGGTTTTCAAATTCAATTCTTGCAACCTTTTGTATGGATGAATGCAATGCTCATGAATGACATGTAAAAACATTTTTTTTCTTTTTAGTCCTAATTTCAAAAATCTTGGGATGTGACAAATTTACTAAATTAACTAGTTGTGGTTAGGCTTAAACTACACGCATTGAACTGTTTTTATGTATATCTATTTGTGAATTGTTAGTCACATAACATATTTGTTTACATTCTTTGCTGTACATGTCCACAGGAGATATGATTATACAATGTGTTTCTCGTTGGCGGATTTACGAGTATTTTCCATCCTGCTATTATCCTACTATCCTGTACTACACATTTACACAAGTCATACTATTTGACCATTATGTACTATCGATTTGATCCCTCTTAACATGTTGCTCTAACCATTTTCTGTTATTATGCAATGATCAGCCCCAGTTTGCACACATCATCATAGAGTGAATGGCTCCTATGAAATCCTAAGACCCCATCACTTCTGTTTCACTTTATGCCTACTTATATCATAATGGAACCTGTTTGTATCTAAAGTTGGCCTTACCTTTATCCAGAGGAACAACAATGGAGTACATAGTCAGCCCATCCACAGGAGCATCCGTAGAACTCATGCAACACCTACCAAGCCGCCCTCCCCCCCAAAGTTTGGTCCTTGGCACATTTTATTGCTTAAATTTGCCATTTGTCTGTCTTGTTTTAATTTTATTTGGCCAAAAATTTGAGTCAAACATTTTATCCCCACTATGGTCTACTTTTGTTCCATCTGCTTAGTCCAATTTCCAGGATATGCAGAGACTAGGTGTATTGCATCCGACTTGGCTGATAATAAGAACAAGGCCACACTAGCGATTAGATCCTATATAATACGCATGTATCATAATGAACTTTGTGCGCTTCATCCCACTCTTGTATCTTCTATGTATCATAGATACATGAACTGGTCATTTTAATATGAGGCACATGATGGTTCAGTTTGTTTTGTTCTAAGTCTGCTAAACCGTTGAAATAATCTAGCAGTTCATGAATAACCCAATGTATGATAGTTTTTTCATTGTTTGTCTGGAATGATCTGAATAGTATATTCGAGGGACACAATTGGTTTGTTTTGGTTGGCTGAGGTACTCTTTTTCTCCCTATGATTAAAAAAGTGGCATCTATCATCGTGTAGTCCTTGGCTATTTTATGAGAAACATAATGGCTTAGTTTTCATATTTGTTTTTTTCATGTTCTGCACATTCTAGTTTGATTAGTTTGCATAAGCTACTTTGGTTGACTACACACATTGTTATTTTTGTCTGGTGAATTTTTTAAAAATTTATTCGAAATGAACTTGTAGTTTGTTTCCCAAGTCTTCTGTTTAAGTAACTTGTTTTTTCTTGGTCTCATCCATCTTCAAGTATAGCAGTCATTTTACAGATCAGCACATGCTTGCATTGCTCCATGGCGTCAACTGTTCCAGTTATTTAAGAAGAAATACATGTATGAGCCACCACTGTTAATTGCTTCCTTCCTTACATCACTGTATTGACACATCTAAAAATCATAGTGATGTGATTGCATGGTAATGTTGTTATAACATGTTTTGTGTTTGTTGCAGGCTGCAAATATCCCTTTTGAATGCTGAATAAAGACCTGCTTCTCCAATTTTTGAGTTTTTTCAGACAGCAGGAGTGACAATACCTATTGCTCATGGCACACTACTTCGACTGACCCTCGTATTTCAGCCAAAAGATTATTTGGGGATGCCATCCAAGATGCCATTGATATTTTTGAGCAAGAAGCCAACAAAACAGATTCAGTAATCACCCTAGCACGCAAATATGTAAATGAATTGAAAAACGGGCAAGCTTTGATGCAGAATGTACTTAATAATCTCATTTGCAGATCTCATGGGAATCTAGTTCTTACATGCCTCGCGATGCAAGCTCCATAGAGACCTTTTCTATAACACTAGTTATTGTGTTTTTCTAGTTGTGCTAGACTCTGATGCAACTTTAATTCACTATGTAAATTTACCGAGGAATGAAATAATCCACTATAATTCGCTGTTGTATGTCTTTTGCGGATTGTAACAATCTACTGTAATTCATAGTCGTAAGTTTTTTTGAGGATTGTTACAAACCGAGAATGATCATAATTACTACACGTACATAGAAAAATAGTGAAATTGAAAGAGCTACAACACACGATCATTTTCAAACAGAGAACATCCATTGTATTACGGTCACACCATAGAACTTGCACTTGCATACTTCACAGATAGAGAATACAACATGAGTAGACCCACATAATCCATCATTCTGACGGATAGCCCTCGTAGTAATCGTAGTGGGTGGTACCATATTCTCCATAAGGCAGCACCATCTGCAGCTCAGAATGCTCGACTATTCTGCAATACTCCGCCAGCAATCGATCGAGTTTGAAAGGATGGTCATTGATCCATAATCCTCCTACTCCGTACCAATGGACAACCCTTGGCTCCTCTTTCCACGCAAGAGCCTCAAAGTTGTAAGATCTAACCTCGGATAGGTCCAGATAGTAGATGTTGCCGGCCTGCACCATGGGTACCCTGGTACTGTCGACACAGATGCAACGATTGTTAGCAACAAAGAGAGAACGACTGCCGGTGCCTCTGACCTGCTGAAGGACACGGTTATGTGTATCAGTCCGGTAAACAACAGGCCAGTCGCCATAGACCGGTCCACTCACAACGAAAAATAACTCCCCATCGGACTCGACGAGGTAAAACCAATTCTCTAGGTATCGGCAGCCCGAAAAAGGGTCTGCAATGGTGGCACAAATCTTCAGGGTCTGTGTAGAGCGTTGCATCTGGACATCTCCATGATCAGCACCGCACATAAACGAGAGGACAAACCCATATCTGTATGTCACAAAATCATCATCGGCGTAAGAAGTCATCCTACAGAGTTCCACGAAGTCATTCGGCGTGTACCACCCTTCACCAAAGACCGGGCGACTTCCTTCCTCCGTCGTAGTAATCATAGTGGGTGGTGCCATATTCTCCATAAGGCGGCACCATCTGCAGCTTAGAATGCTAGACGATTCTGCAATACTCCACCAGCAATCGATCGAGTTCGAAAGGACGGTCATTGATCCATAATCCTCCTACTCCGTACCCATGGACAACCCTTGGCTCCTCTTTCCATGTAAGAGCCTCAAAGTTGTAAGATCTAACCTCTGATAGGTCCATATAGTAGATGTTGCTGGCCTACACCATGGGTACCCTAGCGCTATCGACGCAGATGCACCGATTATCAGCAACAAAGAGAGCACGGCTGCCGATGCCTCCGACCGGCTAAAGGACACGGTTATGTGTATCAATCCGGTAAACAACGGGCCTGCCACCATAGACCGGTCCACTCACAATAAAAAAACAACTCCCCATCGGACTCGACAAGGTAAAATCAATTCTTCGGGTACCGGCAGGCCGGAAGAGGGCTTGCGCGGTGGCATGCATCTTCAGGTTCCATGCAGAGCACTGCATCGGGACATCTCCATGATTAGCACCGCGCATAGTCGAGACGGCAAGCCCATATATGTCTGCGATGAAAACATCACCGGCGTCAGAAGTCATTCTCTAGAGTTCCACGAAATCATTCGGTGTGTACCACCCTTCACCAAAGACCGGGCGACTGCCTTCCTCTGTGCTCTCATCCGACCACCGAATGATGGTGTTCCGACGGTTTCATGTAAACACCATCAACATCGGGAACATCGTCACAGCGACAGAAGCCACCTGCTCGGTCGGTATCTCCACCCTTAGGCGCCTGATATTATAACACACCACCTTTTGTGTAATATAAATAAAGATATGTTTGAGTATTGCATGCATGCATTATACTTGCACTTTGGTATAATCAATTAAGAACAAACAAAACCCTATTTATTTTCCCTCTCAAACCATTCAAATGTTTTTTATACCATGAAAACAACCCAAAAGAATGGAACCCAAAATGAATAAAAGGGTCCCACACTATTTTATACACTTTATAAAAAGTCTTTGGTAATTTTGAAATATTGAAAACAATTTGGAATTTGAAAGTACAAACATATAAATAGAAAAACAGAAAAGAAAAGGTTTAACAAAAAGAAAATCTAACCGTAACCCTCTCTCGGTCGCAGCCCATCTCTCCCTCTCTCTCTCCGTCGCTTGCACGCGTAGTAGCAGCCTGGAGCCAGCCCACCCGGGGCCAAGCCAGTCCAGCAGCAGCCCGCCTCGGCCCCGTACCCCTTCGTGTCGTCTTCCACCTCTCAGACAGGCAGCTCTGTGTCGGCCGCTCTGCCGCTCGCCGTCGCTGTGATGCTCACCGGCGCCGCGATTCGTGCCGCCGCCCCCGAGTGTCTACAGGACCCGCTGGTCGCCGCTGGACGAACCCTAGACCCCACTTTCCCCCTCACTTCCTCATATCCACGCCATGGCCGATGAACCCTAGCTACTGCCGCCGTCGTCCCAGCCGTCTCCGGCCACCCTAGCACAAGTCGACGCCACCGTTGGACGCGCCGTGTTTTGCTCGTTCTCCCCCTCGCAGCATGCGTGTTGGTAAGCCCCCTCCTCACCGGAATCGACCCCGAAGCACCGTCGGTCTCCGCCGTTGCCGACCTCGATTCGTCGCCGTCTGAGCTTGACCTCGATTCGTCGCCGTCTGAGCAACCACCTATGCCGTGATCCTGGTGTGCTACTGGTTCTCGTGGTGCCCTCCGCTTCTTCCTTTCCCCTTGTACTGCCCTCCCCGCTTGATCCTTACGCCGCCGCCGCTGGAGCTCGTCGGAGGCAATGCTCCAGTGACCAAGAAGGAGCGGCGCCGCCACTATCTTGCTCAGCGCGATGCCCTCTCTCCAACACACCCCTCCACGCATCCAGGCGCGCACGGGATCGAAACATCCGTGCTCGATCTGGAGCTCCACCATTGATGACATCAGCATGATGTCATGCCTATGTCATAATCTCTTTTTCCTTTTTCTTTTATTAATATCTGTAATTATTTTCTGTAATTAAGAAATCCCTAACAGGTGGGCCATACCTGTAAGACTTTTAATATTTTCTGTAAATTTTTCTAGAAGGATTAAATCTATGACATGTGGGCCCAAGTTGGAAATTATTTTAAATATTCCAAAAAATGATTTATAAATGGATTAAAATTGAGAAAAATCATAACTAATTCATTTTAAATCAGAAAATGCAAATAATATATCAAACTGATCAAAAAAATTAAATCTATCTAACTAAGCTATAATCATACATTGTTAACCAACTTAGATGGAAAGTTTGATTAGAATAATCAATTGAACCCGTAGGTGATTCCGAGGATCCCCGTGTTTTAGGGTTTGTACCTCTCGGACCCCGTTTAAAATGACCAAGCTTGTTCTAGGGTTCATTTCAACACTATTTAACTTGTCATATCATCCATATTGTATGATCATTACACATGCCATGTGTTGATTGTTTATTTTCCTTTTCTAGTGATTGGTTCTTCGCGAATAGGAACCGAACCCGAGGCTGAAGTCAACGCCACCGAAGAGCAGTACCAGTCCAACAACGGACAAGGCAAGCGAAGCCCCACTCATACATATGAATCCTATGTTTACAAAGTATTTCATTCTCGCCATATGCATTCGGTTCAACAGTCTTTTATCAGTAGATAGAGTAATCCTATCTGATGCATGTTGCCCCTTGTGAACTACATACCTGATCCACTGCTCCTAGCATAACTAGGGTTTGGCTTATGAGCATCGCTAGTGCCACAGTTCAGTCAAGATTAGCCATGCTTAGTGGTCCGATGCTGATCATTCAGGTGATGCATCGGAGATGCGAATGAATCTAGTATGATAGGATGTGCTGATGTCATCAGAGATGGATGATAAACATGCTAAGGCTTGTATGGGAGGCCACGTGGGTTGTGGTTTTTGTAGTCCCATACTTGGCACCCTTAGGACCTGATGTTCTCGCCACTTGTACCAAGACGAGCGTACAACCACACGGGGGCCTGGAAACTCCCTCGAACAACTAACTTTCCTAGTAGATTCCATGAGTCACATAGTTCGGGCTTTCCATTCGACAAACGCATCTTGGTTGTTCTTGAATGGAGGTGAAGGAGGTGCATTCATAACAGGCAGGTATGCATGGCCCGGAACAAGAGATGCCCGACATCCGTAATCTTGAACCCTGTGCACATCATTAGGGACCGGCTTAAGGACTTGAACCGTTACGGCGGCATCTCCCTAGTGCGTGACTCATGGTCTCGGCGAAAGAAAGGTAAAGGTCATGGTCAACCACTCTTTGTCGGCCTTCCAAGGAAGAGGGATAATAATTTGGCATTAAGAATCGGTTGGTACGTGTGGGTAAAGTTGTGCACCCCTGCAAGGTTATAATCTTTTCGAAAAGCCATGTCCACGGTTATGGACGACTTGAGAACGGATTTTGTGATCATAGAAAACTATAACCGAATGATAAAACTTGGCCAACTATTGTGAGATCCGAAATACTTCTTCGGGGTTGTTGAGGGGTAGTCCGGGAAGAGAGGTTCAGTTGATGATGGTACTTGGTGGATATCAAAGATGACTCTAAGAGCTAGAGTTGTAGCCTTCTTATCCCTTTTGAAAATGATCTGACTAGACAAGCTTATTTTCCTCCTTGATTTGAAAAACAAAAGCTGGCTTTATGCAAAATAACTCCACTAGCCATAAGTCTTGCGGAGTACACCCTATACTCAGCCTTGCTTCGTTGATGTTTTTCTACAAATAAAGCTACTCCAACTGAAAGTGGTTTCTACGTCGAAGTCAACGAGTAGTCGGGGTTCTCGGGTAGCAGCCTAGGATCTATGGAAGGTTGCTACTTCTATTTAAGGCCTCTTAGGCCCTTTGCTAAGTTTGTTGTTTAAAATAACTTGTTTGCTTCTGTTGCTTGTTGTAATGATGGGTCTGTGACCTCTATCTTGTATGACTGGTTTGTAACTCTCTTAAGAGTTTACCTTATTCATGTATGGTTTGTATGTTCTGTAATGTTACCAATCTCTCCCTGCGCGCTTCGGAATTTAGTTTAGGCTTATATCATATAAGGATATAGTATATGTCTAGCCCTGATCCCGGGTTGTGATAGATTTTGGTATCATAGCAGGACTGCCTGTAGGAAACCCTTCTAGCTGGTCGATGTTGAGTCTAGAGATGAGAAAACTATTTAAAAGCTAAAATTATTTGCAAAACTCTAAATAGGACTCTTTTTACTCCTTATCTAAGGTTGTTCTATTGCTGAGTTATCTTACCTTGTTTGTTTTGAAAAGTTTCCCTTCTCATCTATCATTTCAAATTTTAGGATATACGGGTTTGGGTTGTTTTCCCTAATACTCCGTACTCGGTTGCAAGGCTCAGAGTTTCCAAGATGAAACTGTGCAACTGAAGCATTGTTTTTCAAATTTGCTAAGGATGCACATAATCCCACTCCGTATTCTTTTGTAACTTGTTGGTATCATATCATGCTTGCATTCCTTTGTTACGGTTTGTATCTAAGTTGGTAACGTATATGTTTCGTATGCTTGTTCTACTCCCATAATTAATGTAGTGATATAATCTTCATCCACATGTTCACCTCTACCATGATCTTTCTACATGGTTCATGTCATCCTTTGATGTACCTTTTTTGTGAATCCATTCTAATGGTCTATGTTTTCTCCCCAGGATGTCGTCTGGTACTCGTGGTTCTGTGGGCCGTCGAGGAAACAACAATGCTAAACAGGAAATTCCGCCAGCTCCCATAATGGCCGAGGTTCTCAACGACATTGAGACCAACCGTCTGAGGAATGAACGCCTTCTGGAGCGTGTGGCGCAGAACACTGAACGTCATCCTGACGACTATGTCACACTTGGCGATTTCATCCGCTCTTTTCCTCCAATCTTCACCCACCCAAGGAACCCCTTGAAGCTGATGATTGGCTTCGCACCATAGAGCACAAGTTCATTGCTCTCCGTGTCCGTCCCACTGACCGTGTTAACTTCACCACCTATCAACTGGAGGTGAGGCTGGTGTTTGGTGGGAAGGTTTTATGAATCTACAAGCTCAGGGACATGTTGTTACCTAGGAAGAGTTTGTTGCAGCATTCCGTGCTTCTTATATCCCTAAGCCCGTCATGGATCTCAAAACGAGGGAGTTTCTGGATCTGACTCAGGGGCGCAGGGATATTGAAACATATGGGCGTGAGTTTACTCGCCTGGCTCGTTGTGCAACCAGGGATGTGACCAATGATGAAGATAAGAAAGAGTTGTTCCGTAAGGGACTTAACCCTGCACTTCGTTATGAGTTTCTTCCCTTCAAGTTCCAGTCTTTCTAGGAACTACACAATCAGGCTCTTACTCTGGAGCATGGAAGGAAGGATATGGAGGTCTCTCAGAAGCGTGAAGAAAGAAATTCTCGTGCTTCTTGCTCTGGTCAGAAGAAGCGCTGTGTCTTTGTTCCATACAGTGATGTGCCTTGTTCTCCTTATGCACCCAAGTCTTCTGGCAATTCTTCTCATCAGCCACAGTGTAGGGGTCCCAATCTTAGATAAGATTGATCCCTCCTGTGTTTTACAATGCTAGTCCCTGGATCAATAGCTAGCATCCACAGTTTAGATGTAATATCAAGAAACAAGGGTCATAATATAACTTTATAACCAGGAATAACATAATTTTATTACATCAAACATAGCTCATTAGGCTATTACATTACATTGCAGCGGAATAAATATAGTCATGGGTCCTTCATCTTCAAAGTGCCACAGGCAGATGTTGGTTGTAGACTTTGTAATCCTAAACAATCAATCTCCACTAAAATCAATCAAACCTGCAACATACAAGTTACAGCCACAAAGGGTCAATACATTTGAATTGTATTGGCAAGTGATACTATATTTGTATAGTGGAGTCTATCATCTATATGCATTTGGCTAAGTGGAGTTGAGGCTTGCATTGCTCAAAATAGATTTTTCTTATCATTTTGAAAATACTAAGTTTTTGCTTGACAAAATCATTTTTTTCTCAATCAAAGATTTCAAGATCCTTGTACCAAGCCATCTCTCCATCAATGATTGAAGAATTCAAACAACCCTTGTTCAAACCACAAGATTTTAATTTAGAAATTTGAATGATGAGATTCTTGATTTCTTCCATGTCTTGATGCTCAAATTGTCCTTTACCAGGGACATGGCTAAGTACTTAGGTTTTACACTCTGCAGAGGTGGTGCACTTTCCCCACAAGACTTGGTTTCCCAAGACAAGATCTTTCAGAAGCCTTCCCTTAGACCAAAATGGACGCGCTCCAACCTATCAAACACTACCACCCACTGTCCATTTGGCTAAGTTCTTGCAACCTATATGATCATGGCAGAGCCCATATTGCCAAGTGGTTGCACTTGAAGCTTCTCAACATTTGACATCTCAAATCTCTTTGTTTCCTGGGTGGCCATCCACAAGTGAGATACACAATCCAAGTCCATGGCATTGTGAACCACTCAACATAACCCAATCCTTCCATTTCCACCCAGGTGATTCATTAACTTAGTTGTTTTATTAAACAAAATCACAAGTCCTTAGACTTAGAATATTTTTCCATAGTGTGAATATATATTCCACCCATGTTTTCTATTAGCTAGGCTAAGCTTGGTAGTAGTAGGAATCTCTAACTTAGGAAAATCCTACTAAGGATTCATCTACTAGGTTTTTCTATAGCAAGATCTATACTTAGCAAAATCCATGCAAGTTTACTTAGCAAAATCACTAAATGCATAGATAAAGTAATAGGACAAAAAGTATGAAGCATCACTTGCCTTTTTGGTAGAGTATAGGTTCACTTCTTGATCTTTGCAATAATCACACTCTTCAAGTCACTACAAATCAATCAAGCAAGGCACAAACTCAATCTACCAATCAAGCAAAACAACACACATAAATAACAAAGTCAAAGAAATGCATGCAAGCATGCCAAGCTTTGTTTTGTTTGAAAAAGTGGTTCCTAGTGGGTCATAGTCATTTGGGTACATCTAATGGTCATTTCCTAAAGTGGCCAAGTCATTTGCAAAAGGTTTCACTTTAAAACTATTTTCAAAACAAAGTGTTATTTTATGTGGTGTAGAAATATTTTTATTAAGGCATTAGCCTATAGGGTTCACCAAATGAGTTGCTATTGCAAAACTTGGTGTTTTTTGGTCAGTAGGTTTGGTCCAAAACATTTCCTTGAAGTTTTGTTTTCATAAACATTTTTATAATAAAAACTATTCCTTTTATTTGGCTAGAATATGATTAAGTCAAGTAATCCAACCTAAATCTTACAAAAATCATTTTTAATACCAAAGATTGGTTCCTAGGGTCAGTAAGGTCACAACAAATCAATTGGCAAAGGTTTGAATCCAAAAATCATTTTTAAACAATTTTTATACTCTAAACAAGCATACATAAGTTTCTTCAAATTCAAACAAGATAACAAATACTATTTGCTAAACTAACTCCACAGTTGGATAGGGCTTGTTCTCCTGAATCCATTGATATAAAATTTGCCAAATTTGGACGTGTGGTTTGAAAGTTATAGGGTTTTCAAATTGCTACTTAAATCTGTTTTTCAAATCCTGTTCTAAAACAGATCCTGCCACGCGGCTTGCTCCTATTCGCCAGTACCGGTTCGCACGGATCAGTCGCTGGGGAGCGTTGGATTAAGCCTAATCGTGCGGTACTGAGCGCATACCTCTTCGGCGTTTAAGTGACATAATCCTGTTCGTCTGATCTAGATCTAACGACCCTAAACAGATGGCCATTAACCGGCGGCGCTGTGTGGCTGTGCCCGGCGGCGACGGGCAGACGGCGGCGGTGCTAGCGAAGCAGGAGGCAAAGGAAGGTGGGGAAATGCTCACAGTGATCGTCGTGGCACGGGGATGCTCAACCTGCCACTGGTTGATGAAGGGGTGCACTATGCTGGCTTGAATCTCTCGCCGGAGTTCGTGTCCGCGTCGGGCTTCTCTGTTCTTCGTCGGAGGCGACGACACAAGCCACGGAAAAGCAAGGTAACCGTTGAGTTAGATGCGTACGGGGTCGGTGATCGTGTGTGCATCAACGAGACAGAAGGGGGTGGTCAGATATCACCTGGAGGACTCGCCGAAAAAGTAGCAGACGACGGCGGCGTATAAGTGGAGCTGTTGCCGACGTTTTGGAGCTCCCGCAGGTGAATGGTTGGTATGGACGGATGCGTCTGGACGCGTGGAGTATGTGTGCTAGGTCGACGAGGCAAGGGGCGGCGTGTGGCAGCCGGAATCGGCCGGAGACGGTGGTCGGAGCCGAGGCAGTCGAGGAGAAATTGGGATGGACTGGAGGCGTGCTCGGGGGAGGAAACAGAGGGGAACGAGAGAGGAGTCACTGGCGTTTAAGCGTGTGTGGTCAGGGGGCGTTAATCGCACGGCATTGAAGCGAATTGACGAGGCAATCAATCGGCAGTAACAGCCAGGACGACGAGGTCATGTTGAAGACGATGAATAGGAGGGGGTGGGGTCGGCTTGTCAGCGTTTGAGTGAGGGGAAGAAGAGGGTCCACATGTCAGTTGCTGGGTGGGTGCGGTTCTGAGTGCAAAATAAAACGGTCCGGGGAGGGGAGTTGGGCTAGGTGGGCTGTTTGGGCCGGGGTAGTGGGTTGGGTCAGTTTTCTTATTTTTTTCTGTCTGATTCCTTTTTCCTTTTCTAATTCTATTTTATGATTTGAATTTTATCCAACTATTCAAGCATTCAAATAATTCAAACAATTCAAACAATTGTAAGGAGTTTTTAGTTCTGTTTATCAATAACCAATCTCAAAATAAAATAATATTTTTATTTATTTTTAGGATCTATTTAATAATTAAATAAAATAGACCATAGTTATTTAACCAATTTGGGTTTGATTTATTTTAATAAAATCTCCATTTGAAATCCAAATATTTTCAAAACCAAATCAGTAGGTATCATTTGGAAGTAAATAATACTTGGATACTTGTTTAAAACAAAATATTATTTTACTTTAGGGTCCAATATTAAAATAAAATGGGCCAAGGTTTATTAATCAAATAGGATTTGATTTTATTAACAAAATCTTTATTTGAAACCTAAATATTTCAAAACCAATCAGTGGGTTTTATTTGGGAAACATAGAATAATTGGAGATTTGTTATAAATAAAATAACATTTTATTTTAGGGTTCATTATTAATTAAATAATAATAGACTTTCATTATTAAATCAATATTTGTTTTATTGAGATATTTATTTTGAACTCTAAAATAAACTAAAACACTTTAGTAGGTTTTATTTGTGAATATCAAACATTTGGAAAACTTATTTTAAACAATTTAATAAGTCTTTGAACAAAACTTTTATATAATAAAACTTGGATATTAAATCCTTATTATTTTATTTAAGCAAATCTTTATTATTTTTAAATAACCTTTGCTACTTTATTTGAAATAAAATGTTTTTAATTCTCAAAGCTTGGCCAAGGATTAATTTGGCTTTATAACAAAATCTTTATTTATAAACTTCTATTTCATTTGAAAACAAATCTTTTCATTTGATTGTTTTAAAATAATTTCCAATTGTTTCCTTTTATGAAATGTTTATCCTTTTAAATCTTTTTAGGATTTTTATTTAATTCAGAAGGGTTTGAGGTTCCATTTTAATTCAAAAAGTTTCTTCTGGCTCTGAAAATCAAACATAGTTTTATTTTATTCATTTATTTTCACATTACAAGATTTGGAAAATCTTGGGATGTGACAGGCTACCACCCTTAAAATAAATCTCGTCCCGAGATTTGGGAAGGTTAGGGGTACAAGCAGGTTCAAAACAACTAGGGTACTACCACCCTTAAAATTTTTCAACCAAAAAATTACATATTGGCCTTCTTGGGTCCTGGAAAACTTCTCTAAGCCAACTTTTGTCTTATTTCTACACTTGACTCATGGGCCAAGGTTGAGCTTTTCCATAGGCTTGTTTAACTTGTTCTCTATCCTTTCTGGACACTTGTTTGCATAGTGGCCTAGTTCCTTGCATTTGAAACAGGTGACAAGGCTGATATCCCTCATAGGCTGGTTTATCCTATGCTTCATCTTTTCTGGACAGTAGTTTGCATAATGTCCTAACTCTTTGCAGTATTTGCACATCACTTGGCTAAAATCCTTCCTTATCTTGGGTTTCACCAGCTTTTGTTTGTCTTCTTGTATCTTCTTCTTTTCTGGGCATTCATTGTAATAGTGTCCCATCTCTTTGCAAGTGTAACATTGCTCTTGAGTAATATCCTTCTTGTTTGGGTTGGGGCATTTCTTCTTCTTCTTGGGTCTCTCCAAAGCTAGGAGTTCTAGTTCATGTTCTTCATAGGTGGGAGATCTTTCTCTCTTCTTGGGGCATTGATCTTCATGTTCCTTGGGTGCATGATCCTTGTCTCTAAAAATATTGCTATCTTGGGTTCCTTCTAGAATAGCATCCTTGTCATCCTTGTTGTCATTAGCTCTTTGGAAAAAGTTTTCTCTCATGTTGATCATTTGAGTAACCAATCCTTGCAACAATTGGGATTGAAGTTTCAAAATCCTTTGTATGGCAGGGTCTAGTCCATTGTTGTTTGGCTAAAAGCTGAGTTGTCATTTGGCTCAACTGGTTTTGGTTTTCTATAAGTTCTCTCATGTTGTCTTCTTGGTTGGTGTTGTTGTCATCAACCTTGATGTTGGATTTTCTTGGAGTAGTCATATGTTTGGGTTGAAGGGAGATTTAGAATAGGCAAAATATTTCTAAGGAAATATTTCTAATCACACACATCACAATTCACACAAACAATGTGCATGCAATCACAAACAAACATTTCATTCAAACAAGGTTCAAGCTCATACTTAGGCAACAAAAATATTTTTAATACACCACATAGGTTGGGGTGTTTGACTTAACTAAATTATGGTGGTCCATCTATATGGTTCACTTGTGGTCTTTCCTTCCTTTATGATTCTTCTTGTATGAGATCTTGGTTTCCTTGAGAAAAACTCTTGGTCACAATTCTTCAAAATTGTTGATGGTTCCTTCTTATTTTGCATTCCCTTAATCTCTAAATCTTGAGTAAGAGTTCCTTGTTTCACTTGTAGTCCTTAGTAGTTTCCAAGTTGAAAGTCCTTGGTGTTCATGCTGAAGATGTTGAAGTCATTAGGGTTGAAGATGTTGAAGTCATTAGAGTTGAAGAAATTGAAGAAGTCCTTTGCACATGGTGTAGTCCTTGTCCATGGGTAGGTTTTTCCATCAAGTTGAAGTAGAAGAGATGTAGAGTTGAAACCAAAATGGTTGAGGAAAGAGTTTACAAGTGTTTTTGTAAATAAGTTTTTGGAACAAATACACTCCTATTTTTCTAAGGGTTTTTGTCCAGTCCTAGGGTTTACAAATCCTACAGGCAACACAATGCTCTGATACCATCTGTAGGGGTCCCAATCTTAGATAAGATTGATCCCTCCTGTGTTTTACAATGCTAGTCCCTGGATCAATAGCTAGCATCCACAGTTTAGATGTAATATCAAGAAACAAGGGTCATAATATAACTTTATAACCAGGAATAACATAATTTTATTACATCAAACATAGCTCATTAGGCTATTACATTACATTGCAGCGGAATAAATATAGTCATGGGTCCTTCATCTTCAAAGTGCCACAGGCAGATGTTGGTTGTAGACTTTGTAATCCTAAACAATCAATCTCCACTAAAATCAATCAAACCTACAACATACAAGTTACAGCCACAAAGGGTCAATACATTTGAATTGTATTGGCAAGTGATACTATATTTGTATAGTGGAGTCTATCATCTATATGCATTTGGCTAAGTGGAGTTGAGGCTTGCATTGCTCAAAATAGATTTTTCTTATCATTTTGAAAATACTAAGTTTTTGCTTGACAAAATCATTTTTTTCTCAATCAAAGATTTCAAGATCCTTGTACCAAGCCATCTCTCCATCAATGATTGAAGAATTCAAACAACCCTTGTTCAAACCACAAGATTTTAATTTAGAAATTTGAATGATGAGATTCTTGATTGCTTCCATGTCTTGATGCTCAAATTGTCCTTTACCAGGGACATGGCTAAGTACTTAGGTTTTACACTCTGCAGAGGTGGTGCACTTTCCCCACAAGACTTGGTTTCCCAAGACAAGATCTTTCAGAAGCCTTCCCTTAGACCAAAATGGACGCGCTCCAACCTATCAAACACTACCACCCACTGTCCATTTGGCTAAGTTCTTGCAACCTATATGATCATGGCAGAGCCCATATTGCCAAGTGGTTGCACTTGAAGCTTCTCAACATTTGACATCTCAAATCTCTTTGTTTCCTGGGTGGCCATCCACAAGTGAGATACACAATCCAAGTCCATGGCATTGTGAACCACTCAACATAACCCAATCCTTCCATTTCCACCCAGGTGATTCATTAACTTAGTTGTTTTATTAAACAAAATCACAAGTCCTTAGACTTAGAATATTTTTCCATAGTGTGAATATATATTCCACCCATGTTTTCTATTAGCTAGGCTAAGCTTGGTAGTAGTAGGAATCTCTAACTTAGGAAAATCCTACTAAGGATTCATCTACTAGGTTTTTCTATAGCAAGATCTATACTTAGCAAAATCCATGCAAGTTTACTTAGCAAAATCACTAAATGCATAGATAAAGTAATAGGACAAAAAGTATGAAGCATCACTTGCCTTTTTGGTAGAGTATAGGTTCACTTCTTGATCTTTGCAATAATCACACTCTTCAAGTCACTACAAATCAATCAAGCAAGGCACAAACTCAATCTACCAATCAAGCAAAACAACACACATAAATAACAAAGTCAAAGAAATGCATGCAAGCATGCCAAGCTTTGTTTTGTTTGAAAAAGTGGTTCCTAGTGGGTCATAGTCATTTGGGTACATCTAATGGTCATTTCCTAAAGTGGCCAAGTCATTTGCAAAAGGTTTCACTTTAAAACTATTTTCAAAACAAAGTGTTATTTTATGTGGTGTAGAAATATTTTTATTAAGGCATTAGCCTATAGGGTTCACCAAATGAGTTGCTATTGCAAAACTTGGTGTTTTTTGGTCAGTAGGTTTGGTCCAAAACATTTCCTTGAAGTTTTGTTTTCATAAACATTTTTATAATAAAAACTATTCCTTTTATTTGGCTAGAATATGATTAAGTCAAGTAATCCAACCTAAATCTTACAAAAATCATTTTTAATACCAAAGATTGGTTCCTAGGGTCAGTAAGGTCACAACAAATCAATTGGCAAAGGTTTGAATCCAAAAATCATTTTTAAACAATTTTTATACTCTAAACAAGCATACATAAGTTTCTTCAAATTCAAACAAGATAACAAATACTATTTGCTAAACTAACTCCACAGTTGGATAGGGCTTGTTCTCCTGAATCCATTGATATAAAATTTGCCAAATTTGGACGTGTGGTTTGAAAGTTATAGGGTTTTCAAATTGCTACTTAAATCTGTTTTTCAAATCCTGTTTTAAAACAGATCCTGCCACGCGGCTTGCTCCTATTCGCCAGTGCCGGTTCGCACGGATCAGTCGCTGGGGAGCGTTGGATTAAGCCTAATCGTGCGGTACTGAGCGCATACCTCTTCGGCGTTTAAGTGACATAATCCTGTTCGTCTGATCTAGATCTAACGACCCTAAACAGATGGCCATTAACCGGCGGCGCTGTGTGGCTGTGCCCGGCGGCGACGGGCAGACGGCGGCGGTGCTAGCGAAGCAGGAGGCAAAGGAAGGTGGGGAAATGCTCACAGTGATCGTCGTGGCACGGGGATGCTCAACCTGCCACTGGTTGATGAAGGGGTGCACTATGCTGGCTTGAATCTCTCGCCGGAGTTTGTGTCCGCGTCGGGCTTCTCTGTTCTTCGTCGGAGGCGACGACACAAGCCACGGAAAAGCAAGGTAACCGTTGAGTTAGATGAGTACGGGGTCGGTGATCGTGTGTGCATCAACGAGACAGAAGGGGGTGGTCAGATATCACCTGGAGGACTCGCCGGAAAAGTAGCAGACGACGACGGCGTATAAGTGGAGCTGTTGCCGACGTTTTGGAGCTCCCGCAGGTGAATGGTTGGTATGGACGGATGCGTCTGGACGCGTGGAGTATGTGTGCTAGGTAGACGAGGCAAGGGGCGGCGTGTGGCAGCCGGAATCGGCCGGAGACGGTGGTCGGAGCCGAGGCAGTCGAGGAGAAATTGGGATGGACTGGAGGCGTGCTCGGGGGAGGAAACAGAGGGGAACGAGAGAGGAGTCACTGGCGTTTAAGCGTGTGTGGTCAGGGGGCGTTAATCGCACGGCATTGAAGCAAATTAACGAGGCAATCAATCGGCAGTAACAGCCAGGACGACGAGGTCATGTTGAAGACGATGAATAGGAGGGGGTGGGGTCGGCTTGTCAGCGTTTGAGTGAGGGGAAGAAGAGGGTCCACATGTCAGTTGCTGGGTGGGTGCGGTTCTGAGTGGAAAAGAAAACGGTCCGGGGAGGGGAGTTGGGCTAGGTGGGTTGTTTGGGCCGGGGTAGTGGGTTGGGTCAGTTTTCTTATTTTTTTCTGTCTGATTCCTTTTTCCTTTTCTAATTCTATTTTCTGATTTGAATTTTATCCAACTATTCAAGCATTCGAATAAGTCAAACAATTCAAACAATTGTAAGGAGTTTTTTAGTTCTGTTTATCAATAACCAATCTCAAAATAAAATAATATTTTTATTTATTTTTAGGATCTATTTAATAATTAAATAAAATAGACCATAATTATTTAACCAATTTGGGTTTGATTTATTTTAATAAAATCTCCATTTGAAATCCAAATATTTTCAAAACCAAATCAGTAGGTATCATTTGGAAGTAAATAATACTTGGATACTTGTTTAAAACAAAATATTATTTTACTTTAGGGTCCAATATTAAAATAAAATGGGCCAAGGTTTATTAATCAAATAGGATTTGATTTTATTAACAAAATCTTTATTTGAAACCTAAATATTTCAAAACCAATCAGTGGGTTTTATTTGGGAAACATAGAATAATTGGAGATTTGTTATAAATAAAATAACATTTTATTTTAGGGTTCATTATTAATTAAATAATAATAGACTTTCATTATTAAATCAATATTTGTTTTATTTAGATATTTATTTTGAACTCTAAAATAAACTAAAACACTTTAGTAGGTTTTATTTGTGAATATCAAACATTTGGAAAACTTATTTTAAACAATTTAATAAGTCTTTGAACAAAACTTTTATATAATAAAACTTGGATATTAAATCCTTATTATTTTATTTAAGCAAATCTTTATTATTTTTAAATAACCTTTGCTACTTTATTTGAAATAAAATGTTTTTAATTCTCAAAGCTTGGCCAAGGATTAATTTGGCTTTATAACAAAATCTTTATTTATAAACTTCTATTTCATTTGAAAACAAATCTTTTCATTTGATTGTTTTAAAATAATTTCCAATTGTTTCCTTTTATGAAATGTTTATCCTTTTAAATCTTTTTTAGGATTTTTATTTAATTCAGAAGGGTTTGAGGTTCCATTTTAATTCAAAAAGTTTCTTCTGGCTCTGAAAATCAAACATAGTTTTATTTTATTCATTTATTTTCACATTACAAGATTTGGAAAATCTTGGGATGTGACACACAGTCAAATACTGGTGAACCAAATTATCGCCCTCCTGCTGGTTCTTACAATGGATTTACTTGCTACTCCTGTGTTCATCCTGGTCACTACTCAAGGGAGTGTTCCAAAAGGGTTGTCGGACGCAATGATCAGCATGCAAGGAAGAATGATAAAGCTCAAGGTGCTGGACGTGGTCGTCTGACCCATGTCACTGCTGAGGAAGCTCAGGAAGATCCACGCGTCATTCTAGGTATGCTCCCTGTCAATTCAATTCTCGCAACAGTCTTGTTTTATTCTGGAGCATCGCATACATTCATATCACAAGAGTTTGCACAGGAGCATAATATACCTTTTGAATAAATGTCTTCCCCTCTAGAGATTAGTACTCTTGGGTCTTGTTGGCAGACCATCTGGGTTACTCGTGGGGTTGAGATAGATATAGCCTACCATAAGTTTCCCACTTCCCTCATTGCACTCAAGTCAACTAAAATAGATGTCATTCTGGGCATGGATTGGTTAACCAAGTATCAAGCCGTCATGGACTGTGCACTTAGAACAGTTACTGTGACCTCTCCTGCTGGCATAACTGTCAAGTATTGGACTGGTGGTTCAAAGACTCTGTCAGTAGTTCTCAAACCTTTCTCGGAGTTGTATGCCATGGATGTCCTACCTACTCTCGAGATTCAAGATGTCCATGTAGTCTGTGATTTCCCGGATGTCTTTCCTAAAGATTTGGCTGGCATGCCACCTGATCGGAGTGTGGAGTTTGTCATAGAGCTAGTTCTTGGAACTGCTCCTATCTCCAAACACCTTACCGTATGCCTCCTCATTAGTTGGTTGAGCTGAAGAAGCAACTTGAAGAGCTTGATGGCCTAGGCTACATCCAACCTAGCACATCCTCTTGGGGTTGCCCTACCATATTTGTCAAGAAGCGGGAAACAAATATTCCAAGATTGGTGGTTGATTACCGTCCACTCAACATGGTGATAATCAAGAATAAGTACCCACTTCCCCGGATAAATGACCTCTTTGATCAATTAAGTGGTGCCACTATCTTCTCCAAAATGGATTTAAGATCCGGGTATCATCAAATCAAGATCAAGAAGGAGGATATCCCAAAGATAGCATTCACAACTCGTTATGGTCTTTACGAGTATACAATGATGTCCTTTGGATTAACCAATGCCCCTGCCACATGTATGAGGCTCATGAACTCCGTCTTCATGGAATATCTCGACAAGTTCGTCGTGGTATACATTGATGACATTTTAATCTATTCCAAGAACGAAGAAGAACATGCCGAACATCTACGTTTGGTGTTGACTAAACTCTGTGAACATCATCTCTACGCCAAATTCCCCAAATGTGAGTTCTGGTACAAGAGCTCGTCTTCCTTGGTCATGTTGTGTCTGCAAGTGGTGTTGTTGTCATACCGTATAAGGTTCAGACCATTCTGGAATGGAAGTCACCTACTTTAGTCATGGAAGTCCGAAGTTTTCTTGGAATGGCTGGATATTACCGCCGATTCATCGAGAACTTCTCCAGGATAGCCAAGCCTATGACTAATCTTCTTAATAAAGATAAGAAGTTTGAATGGTCAAAAAAGGCAAAATAAAGCTTCCAAGCTTTGAAAACTAAGCTAACCACTGCTCATGTGCTTGTCCTTCTGGATACAAGCAAGGATTTCGTCATCTACTGTGATGCTTCTCTCCAAGGGCTCGGTTGTGTGTTGATGCAAGATAGTCAAGTAGTGGCCTATGATTCTTGGCAGTTGAAGCCACATGAGAACAATTATCTAACCCATGATCTCGAACATGCTGCTGTTGTTCACGCTCTTAAGCAATGGCGACATTACCTCATCGTTAACCGATGCGAACTTTACTCGGATCATCAAAGCCTGAAGTGTCTCTTTACCCAGCCAGATCTGAATCTCAGGCAAAGACGATGGTTGGAACTCATCAAAGATTTTGATTTGGGTCTCAACTATCAACCCGGCAAAGCCAATGTCGTTGCTGATGCGCTAAGTCGGAAGTCTTATTGCAACAATCTGATGATTTCACAAGCCCAACCTGCTCTCTATGAGGAAATCAAGCGTCTTAACCTTGAAGTAGTTCCTTATGGATTCCTTGCTAACCTTGAAATAAAATCTTCTCTGGAGGATCAAATAAAGGAAGCTCAAAAGCAATATGACGAGGTTACCAAGATCAAAGAATGTGTTGCAGAGGTGAATCTAAATGCTTCTCCGTCAATGATCAAGGTATCCTATACTTCAGTAACCGGCTAGTAGTTCCAAACAGTCGGAAAATCAAAGATCTAATCCTACTAGAAGATCATGAATCTCCTTTGTCCATCCATCCTGGTGGTACCAAGATGTACCGAGATCTCCGTCAAAGATTCTGGTGGAGTGGAATGAAACCAAAAATAGCTCGCTTTGTTGTAGAGTGCGATGTTTGCCGTCGTGTGAAGGCTGAACACCAAAGGCCTGCTGGACTTCTACAACCATTGAAAATTCCTGAGTGGAAATGGGATGAAGTTGGTATGGATTTCATCATTGGACTCACAAGGACGCAAAAAGGAAATGATGCCATATGGGTAGTTATTGATTGATTATCCAAAGTTGCTAACGTCCTTGCTGTTCGGGAAAGCATTACCGAAAGCTAGATGGCAAAGCTATATGTATCGTGGATAGTCGTTTTGCATGGTGTTCCCAAGAAGATCGTATCTGATCGTGGATGTTTGTTCACTTCCAAATTCTGGGCTAGTATCCAACAAGCAATGGGAACTCAGGTATCCTTCAGTACAGCCTATCATCCTAAAACCGGTGGTTAGACCGAAAGAGTAAATCAAACTCTTGAAGACATGCTCAGAGCGTGTGTCATATCCTTTGGAAAGAACTAGGATAAATATCTTCCTTTTGCGGAATTCTCTTACAACAACAGTTTTCAATCCAGTTTAGGCATGGCACCTTTCCAATTCCTGTATGGGAGAACATGTCGAACACCGCTGAAATGGAAAAAACAGGCGAAAGACAATTCTTTGGTCTGGACATGATCCAAGAAGTAGAAGATCAAGTTTGCATAATTCGAGAGCGTCTGAAGGCCGCTCAATCTCGTCAGAAGACCAACTACGATCGTCATCATCTTGATGTTCTTTATGAAGTTGGTGATCAAGTTTACCTTCGGGTCACTCCTCTGAAGGGTGTCCATTGATTCGGTATCAAAGGCAAATTGGCTCCTCGCTACGTTGGTCCCTTTCGCATTCTATCCAAGCGGGGTGAGCTTGCCTACCAATTGGATCTACCTTCAACTTTTCCGGAGGTTCATGATGTCTTTCATGCGTCCCACCTCAAGCGTTGCTTCAAAGATCCCATTCGTGGTGTGGACCATGAAACTTTGGATCTCCAAGATGGTCTAACCTACCGAGAATACCATGTTCATATTCTTGATGAAACAGAGCGCAAGACTCGTCGTCAAACCATCAAGTTCCAGAAAGTTCAATGGTCTCATCACTCTAGGCCAGAAGCAACGTGGGAACGCGAAGATCATCTTCGATCAGAGTACCCTGCCTTCTTTTCTAAAACCTAGTAATCTCGGGTAGAGCTGTAACATACCACCTTTTGTGTAATATAAATAAAGACATGTTTGAGCATTGCATGCATGCATTATACTTGCACTTTGGTTTAATCAAATAAGAACAAACAAAACCCTAGTTATTTTCCTTCTCAAACCATTCAAATGGTTTTTATACTTTAAAAACTACCCAAAAGAATGGAACCCAAAATGAATAAAAGGGACCCACACTATTTTATACACTTTATAAAAAGTCTCTGGTAATTTTTAAATATTCAAAAGAGTTTGGAATTTGAAAATACAAACAAATAAATAGAAAAAACAGAAAATAAAAAGGTTTAATAGAAAAAATATCTTACCCTAACCCTCTTTGGGCCGCAGCCCATCTCTCTATCTCTCTCTGTCACTCGTGCGCAGCAGCAGCCGAGAGCCAGCCCACCCGGGGCCCAAGCCAGCCCAGCAGCAGCCCGCCTCGGCCCTGTACCCCTTCGCGTCGTCTTCCACCTCTCAGACAGGCAACTCCGTGTCGGCCGCTCTGCCGCTCGCCATCGCTGCGATGCTCGCCGGCGCTGTGATTCCTTCTGCCACCCCCGAGTGTCTAAAGACCCATTGGTCGCTGATGGACGAACCCTAGACCCCACTTTTCTCCTCAATTCCTCGTTTCCACGCCATGGTCGATGAACCCTAGCTACTGACGCCGTCGTCCCCATCGTCTCCGGCCACCCTAGCTCAAGCCAACGCCACAGTTGGACGCTCAGTGTCTTCCTCGTCCTCCCCCTCGAAGAACGCGTGCTGGGAAGCCCCCTCCTCGCCGGAATCGACTCTGAAGCGCCGTTGTCTGCCGCTGTTGCCGACCTCGATTCGTCACCCTCCGAGCTCGCCCGGCCTCGCCACCACCTCTGCCGTGATCCTGGTGAGCTGCTGGTCCTCGCGGTGCCCTCCGCTTCGTCCCTCTACCCTTGTACTTCCCTCCACGCTTGATCCCGCCGCCGCCGCCGCTGGAGCTCGTCGGAGGCGACGCTCCAATGACCAAGAAGGAGCGGCGCCGCCACTATCTAGCTCAGCGCGACGCCCTCTCTCCAACGCGCCCCTCTGCGCATCCAGGCGCGCACGGGATCGAAATATCCGTGCTCGATCCAGAGCTCCACCGCTGATGACATCAGCATGATGTCATGCTGATGTCATAATATCTTTTTCCTTTTTCTTTTATTAATATCTGTAATTATTTTCTGTAATTAAGAAATCCCTGACAGGTGGGCCATACCTGTAAGACTTTTAATATTTTATGTAAATGTTTTCTGAAATGATTAAATCTATGACATGTGGGCCCAAGTTGGAAATTATTTTAAATATTCCAAAAAATGATTTATTAATGGATTAAAATTGAGAAAAATCATAACTAATTCATTTTAAATCAGAAAAATACAAATAATATATTAAAATGACTAGGAAAATGAAATCTATCTAACTAAGCTATAATCATACATTGTTAACCAACTTAGATGGCAAGATTAATTAGAAGAATCAATTGAACCCCACAGGTGATTCCGAGGATCCCCCTGTTCTAGGGTTTGGACCTCTCGCACCCCATTTAAAATGACCAAGCATGTTCTAGGGTTCATTTCAACACTATTTAACTTTTCATATCTTGTATGAGCATTGCACATGCCATGTGTTGAATGTTGCTTTTCCTTTTCTAGAGATTGGTTCTTCGCGAATAGGAACCGAACCTGAGGCTGAAGTCAACACCACCGAAGAGAAGTACTAGTCCAACAACGGACAAGGCAAGCAAAGCCCCACTCATACATATGAATCCTATGTTTACAAAGTATTTCATTCTTGCCAAATGCATTCGGTTCAATAGTCTTTTATCAGTAGATAGAGTAATCCTATCTGATGCATGTTTCCCCTTGTGAACTAAATACCTGATCCACTACTCCAAGCATAACTAGGGTTTGGCTTATGAGCATCGCTAGTGCCACAGTTCGGTCAAGCTTATTCATGCTTAGTGGTCCAATGCTGATCATTCAGGTGATGCATGGGAGATACGAATGAATCTAGTATGGTAGGATGTGGTGACGTGATCAGAGATGGATGATAAACATGCTAAGGCTTGTATGGGAGGCTACGTGGGTTGTGGTTTTTGTAGTCCCATACTTCCCACCCTTAGGACCTAATGTTATCGCCTCTTGAACCAAGACGAGCGTACTACCACACGAGGGCCTGGAAACCCCCTCGACCAACTAACTTGCCTAGTAGATTCCATGAGTCACATAGTTCGGGCTTTCCATTCGGCATACGCATCTTGGTTGTTCTTGAATGGAGGTGAAGGAGGTGCATTCATAACATGTAGGTAAGTGTGTCCGGAAACAAGAAATGCCCGGCATCCGTAATCTTGAACCCTGCGTACATCATTAGGGACCGGCTTCGGGACTTGAACCGTTATGGCGGCATCTCCCTAGTGTGTGACTCATGGTCTCGGCGAAAGCAAGGTAAAGGTCGTGGTCAACCACTCTCTGCCGGCCTTCCAAGGAAGAGGGCTAATAATTTGGCATTAAGAATCAGTTGGTACGTGTGGTAAAGTTGTGCACCCCTACAGGGTAATAATATTTTTGAAAAGTTGTGTCCACGGTTATGGACGACTTGGGAATGGATTCTGTGATCATATAAAACTATAACCAAATGATAAAACTTGGCCAACTAATGTGAGATCCGGAATACTTCCTCGGGTTTGTTGAGGGTGTAGTCCGGGAAGAGAGGTTCAGTTGATGATGATACTTGGTGGATATCAAAGATGATTCTATTAGCTAGAGTTGTAGCCTTCTTATCCCCTTTGAAAATGATCTGACTAGACGAGCTTCTTTTCCTCCTTGGTTTGAAAAACAAAAGCTAGCTTTAGGCAAAATAACTCCATTAGCCATAAGTCTTGCGGAGTACACCCTGTACATAGCCTTGCTTCGTTGATGTTTTTCTACAGATGAAGCTACTCCAACTGAAGGTGGTTTCTATGTCGAAGTAGACGAGTAGTCATGGTTCCCGGTCAGTAGCCTAGGATCTATGGAAGGGTCGCTACTTATGTTTAAGGCCTCTTAGGACCTTTGCTAAGTTTGTTGTTTAGAACAACTTGTTTGCTTCCGTTGCTTGTTGTAATGATGGGTCTGTGATCTCTAGCTTGTATGAATTGGTTGTAACTCTCTTAAGAGTTTACCTTATTAATGTATGGTTTATATGTTCTGTAAAGTTACCGATCTCTCCCTGCGCGCTTCGGAATTTAGGTTAGGCTTATATCAGATAAGGATATGGTATTTGTCTAGCCCTGATCCCGGGTCGTGACAGATATTGCTGGAGAAGGGGTTGTACAACCGGGCCTTTTAGGGCTGCACCCTCTGTCCAAGCACAAGGAGGCCGCCGGTTGTGCTACCGATGTAAAAGTACCTTCCATATATATAAAGAGAGAGAGAGGAGAAACAGAGATTCAGTCAAGGTAAATAGACAAAGATTCAATCAAGGTAAACAAGTAGATGAAGAAACATATCGTATAGGAGGTGAACACAAAAAAGCATCGGACATATACAGATGAATATCAAGAAAGCACCTGCGAATAACCCGACTAATCTTCTTCTCAAGTTGGCGGCCAGTTATCACGTTCAGCAACGTGAGTGCGGCATCGTCTACCCGGCACTCCTCTGACAACTGGTGCTCTAGAACAATCCAGTTGGATGGCATAAGGCGCTCTTTCTTGAAGCCGCGCGAGGCGCTGCAGACTGCCCAGAAGGCGGCATAGTAGTCAAAATCGTCTGTCGACAGGAAGATGTCACCTATCTTCTGCATGGATCCCTCAGGGAGATCAGCCCATGGCGAATCCTGCTGCTTTTTTGGTAATGGATGATGGTGTTCAGTGGTCTTGGTCCCGTCGATTGGCAGAGGAAGCGGTTCCAGAGAAATACATTTAAAGAAGGCCGAGGAATGCTAAGAGAAGCGTGTGGAAACAAGACGACCGCATGCACATAGCAAATGCAGCCGCCAACGTCAACGAGGGATGTAAAAAATTGGACCGGGTTACCCCTCCACCCAGCGCCCACGCCGACGCCAGCACCAACAATCCTTTCCCATCCATCATGCACGGTCTCTTCGATCTCCTCATCCAGCCCGCATGCAATCTCTCTCTTCGGTTCAGTTCATGCCAAGTTAATGCGGGGGTTGCTACATAGGGGCAAAAGGGTCCAACGAATGATATTTTTATGCATGATACGCAACACAATATGGGAATTCCTAGAAAACTAACAAAATGGGCAGGAGGGAGTAGTATGTAGTACTACTACTCAAGTGTGGTCATGGATGATCAGTTGATGTGACTCTCAGCCATGAATTCCTGACCAGATAGCCGTATGGTTTATCACCTTATTTACAAGTAGCGATACTACAAGTAAGTACATGGATGCTAGCCAGATTCAAAATCTCAATCAAGCATCAAAATCACCCATTGATATTGCAACATTTCCTTCCTCACCGTTTCAAAAACTTTGAGGCCAAATCTCCCACCCGGGGAGTAGTATTTTTATATTATTATTGGATGGACCCTAGCCAAGTTTAAAATATCAATCGAGCAGCAAAGTCACAAACCGACCTTGTAGCATTTCTTGTGCCTCCATTTTTTAAAAAAATTGACTTTAAAATTTCAATTCTACCCATTGTTCAGACGCCCTATGGGAAAGCTATAGTAGGTAGCTTGCGGGCACGATCGTAATTATTTTTATTTTCACCTCCATAGTCCCGATTCGTGCATTTTTTCCGCTGGCCCTCCCATAAATCACAGGCTCCTCTCCCATGCCCTTAGCTCCACGACCACCGCGTGCACCGGACGACGGAAATTCCATGGCGGCCTAAGCCACTTGAGCTATGGTTTCGTGCACTGCCGCAGAGCCACTTCACCGACACCCACCCCATCAGATCTAGTTCACCGGGTCTCTCTTCAACTTCACCAGAGTTGCGTTCTCGGTGACCGCGCCAATGGCATCATCGAACACTCAAGCTCTGATTCCCCACCTCCGAAAGCTACCCAATCATAACGGATCCGCCTCACAGGTGTCTATCGGATGGGACCTAGTTCAATGAGTTCCATGTCCACAGCTCCAAACCAGCTGCACGGGTGTCGTCGTTCACTGCTGTGTCGGCAACGCTCTCTTCCATCGCCCTCAAGCCAGCATTGACCACCCAAGATCTTCTTCCCCAACCGCCCAAGATATGCTTCCCTGACCGCCCAAGATATGCTTCCCCGCAACCGCAGCACCCTCAGTGACTTGGACGTCGCCCGCCCAATACCGACGATTCTTAGACGCCTCTCTGACCAATGTAACCACATATCCAACCCCTTTTTGTTTTGTCAGCAATATAGCAGGTTAAAGTCTGTCATAGTGAACTGCATTTTTGTAATTGTGCTAGTACACACAAGTCACCTGGGCATGCATGTTCTTTGTGCTACATACAAGGTCACTAGATAAGTTGGTTTGCATTCACTATTCTAGAAATTTCAAGTCATGCACATGATTGTTATTTTTTCATGTGTGTGTTCTTAGCTACTCCCTATAACAGTAATTGTCTGCTATTGTATAGTTATTAAAAAATGTAAAGTCAGTGGAAAATATTAGTGTGGATTCCCTACCCCACAGTTACTAAATATATCTGGTTCGTCCCAAGCTAAGTTCCTTCTATTATTTCCTCCCTGGCATCGTTCTGCTATCCTGTAGTACCCGTTTAAACTCATCATACTAGTTCAATTATAATTTTGTTGTTTCTATCTAGATCTTTAAAAGCTACAACACTGACTATTTTTTTCTTTCCATAGAGCTCAAAAGGGAACACTGAACATCTTGGTTTGCACAGCCTCTTCTACAGGTTCACAAGCGCGATAACATTGTTTCCTTATCTGGTGCTGGTTCATCCTAAGCAACGACATAACTATCCACTACTGGATAGTTCATTTGTGGTTCGCATTCCTGCTCTACAAGTTCTCTTATGATGCCATTATAACTTCTATCTGGTTGAATCATAGCTATGAAAGTAACTACATGCCCATTGTGTAGCTCACCGCAAATTCTTAGTCACCCAACGTCTCTTGCGTTGTAGGATATACTATTGCTTCCATATATATTTTTTGAAATGACCTGCCTAGTTTATATTTCCTAAAATTCTAAGAAACACTATGTTCTATTTCTCAATTCATTTGTAGGCACACTTGTGTAATGCTTGCTTATCCTGTTCTACAGGTTCACAAGCAATGCCATTATATTTCATATCTAATGGTTCGTCCTAAGAAGCGGCATAGCTATCCTCTACTATATATATAGTTCATTCGTAGTTTACATTCTTGCTCTACAAGTTCTCTTATGATGCGTTTATAATTTCTATTCAGTTCATAGCTAATACAGTAACTTCATGCTCATTGTATAGCTCATGGAAAATTCTGGGTCACCCACGTCTCTTGCATTCTAGGATAAACGGCTGCTTCCATATATATTTGTTGAAATGACTTGGCCAGTTTATATTTGCTAAAATTCTAAGAAACACTTTGATTGATTGCTCAGTTCATTGTAGGCACACTTGTATAATGCCTTCTTGTCCTATTCTATAGGTTCACAAGAGACGACATTATATTTCTAATCTGGTGATGGTTCATCCTAAGCAACGATAACTAGTGTGTAGTTCATTCGTGGTTTGCATTCCTGCTCTGCAATTTCTCGCATTATGCCATTATAATTTATTTATCGTTCATTCTTAGCTACAAAAGTGACTACATGCCCATTGTGTAGCTCACCGCAAATTCTGAGTCAACCAACGTCTCTTGCATTCTAGGATATATTATAGCTTCCATATATATTTGGTGAAATGACCTGACTAGTTTATATTTGCTGAAATTCTAGGAAACACTCTGCTCGATTGCTCAATTCATTTTTAGGCACACTTCTGTAATGCTTGCTTATCCTGTTATACAGGTTCACAAGCAATGCCATTATATTTCATATCTAATATTTTGTCCTATGCAGCGACATTGTTATCCTCTACTGTATATATAGTTCATTCGTGGTTTGCATTCTTTCTCTACAAGTTCTCTTATGATGCCATTATAATTTCTATTCGGTTCCTAGCTATGAAAGTAACTGCATGCCCACTGTGTAGTCACCGCAAATTTTGGGTCACCCAATGCCTATTGCATTCTAGCATAAACGACTGCTTGCATATATATTTGTTGAAATGTCCTGGCTAATTTATATTTTCTTAAATTCTCAGAAACGCTTTGATTGATTCGCAAGAGACAATTTATTTTCCTATTTTATATGTTCGCAAGAGACGCCATTATATTTCTAATCTCGTGATGGTTCATCCTAAGCAACGACATAACTATCCTCTACTATATAGTTCATTTGTGGTTTTCATTCTTACTCTACAAGTTCTCGCATGATGCTATTATAAGTTAGGTATCTTCATTCTTAGCTACAACAGTAACTGCATGCCATTGTTTGGTTTATTATTCTATATATATTTGTTGAAATGACCTGGCTAGTTTATATTTGATGAAATTCTAAGACACACACTATTATATTTCTTGTTTCATAGTAGGCACAATTGTTTAATGCTTGCTTATCCTGTTTCTTTGACATGATAGTTAATATATTTGAACCACTGACTAGTGGTAAACTCTATTTCATAGCTCATGTCGTATCAGTGATTAGTAGTTTGCCTTGTTTGATATATTAACTTGTTATTACTTAGTTTCAGACTACAATTATTGCTATCTCCACCAAAGAGGGGGCTGCAAGATCATTTCTCAAGGTTGTTTTCGGATGTAGATGTCACACTCAAAAGGTTGATGCAGGTGATAGATGGAGAAAGAAAATTGAGAACTGTTATCAACTTGATTGTTAACTGAAATGTCGAATTTGTTGAAATGACTTTGCCAGTTTATATTTGCTTAAATTCTAAGAAACACTTTGATTGATTGCTCATTTTATTGTAGGCACACTTGTATAATGCTTTGTTTTCCTCTTCTATAGGTTCGCACGAGATGTCATTATATTTCTAATCGCTTGCTGGTTCATCCTAAGAAACGACATAACTATCCTCTATTGTATAGTTCATTTGTGGTTTGCATTCCTGCTTTATAAGTTCTCGCGTGATTCTGGTATAATTTCGTTCATTCTTAGCTACAACAGTAACTGCATGCCATTGTCTGGTATATTCTTCTATATATATTTGTTGAAATGACCTGGATAGTATATATTTGGTGAAATTATAAGACACACACACTGTTATATTTCTCGTTTCACGGTAGGCACACTTGTTTAAGGCTTGATTGTCCTATTTCTTTGACGTGATAGTTAATATATTTAAACCACTGACCAGTGGTAAACTCCAGCTCATAGCTCCTGTCGTATCAGTTAAATGAGTAGTTTGCCTAGTTTGATATATTAACTTGTTATTAGTTAGTTTTAGACTATAATTATTCCTATCGCCACCAAAGAGGAGGCTGCAAGATCATGTCTCAAGGTTTTTTTCGGATGTAGATGTCACACTCAAAAGGGAGATGCGGGTGATAGATGGAGAAAGCAAATTGAGGACTGCTATCAACTCGATTGTCAACTAAAATGCCAAATTTTCTTTCCCTTGAGTTGATAATATGTAATAATTTTAAGTACTATGCATTTGATGTAATATCTAGATTAATCGCATAGGCCTTGTAGGCATTTAGTTGACACTGCCCACACATAGCGGTAGGCGGTACCATAACTGGGCAAGCCAGGTCGATTAGAATACAGTATCGTGCTTTCTATTTGCCTGTCATGTATTAGGCTGACGATGAAGAGTAAAAATGCTCACAAGTTGTACACATTTTATGATATCGGAATGGGCTCCAGAAATGCAGAAACTATAAGAGACCGTAAAAGTAACGAGCCGTCCCACAGGCGTGCTTAGTAACAGTAACAGGCCATAAAAGTGACATGCCGAAAAAGTAACCGACCAAAATAGTCTCTGACCAAACCAGTAACAGGCCAAAAATAGTAATGGACCAGAAAATTAAAGGGCCAGAACCTTCAACGGCCAAAATATTGACGGGCCAGAACAGTAGCAGGCTAGACCAGAAAAAGGTATGGATCATAGCAGGCCAGAACAATAATAGGTAGAATTTGCACAGTACAATAATAGGCCGAGGAACTTACCAGGCCAGCACAGTAATAGGCCAGAATATGAGCAGGTCATTTATGGTCCTGAATAGTAATGGGCCAAACTGTGCATAGCTATACATTACAGGTCGAGAAAGTTTATGGGCCAAAGCGGGCAGCCCAAATGGGACCAACTCGAATAGTACATGGTGGAACAGTAATGGTCCTGGTACTTTACAGGCCTAACAAATGGGCCATTTTCAAATAGTGTAGGTCGAAACAGTAACGGACCCAACAAGTTCACGGTCCGCCGTGGGCATCACTAGTGGTCCCATTTGTAACAATGTAATACAAAACAGTAACGGGTCATGATACTATTGGGCTCTCTTAATAGGCCGACCCACTTAAAAATTATCAGGTCTTGGCTAGGCCTGGCTTCTACAATGTTTTCATTGACAGTTAATGGTGCTAACTAGCTGTTAACAACGTTTGCCACGTGGAAGTTTTCATGACGTCTGCAGTCAACGCGGCTGGCAAACAGATCTATGATGGAATGACTTTTTGTGGTTAAAGGGTGCGATCCGCCATAGTCAAAAAAAAACTGTCAACACCCGGATTTTTAATCCTAGATGCCTGTTATGCCATACATTGCAATCCTAGGATTACCATTTTTGCGAGACATAACAGAATTGGATACCACAGTACATTATCCATTACAAACCATACATAAGGTCTTACACAAATAAGGATCTCATAATCCAGTTCTTAATACAACTCAAGTAGCGGAATAACTGTCACATCCCAAGATTTTCCAAATCTTGTAATGTGAAAAATAAATGAATAAAATAAAACTTTGTTTGATTTTCAGAGTGAGAAGAAACTTTTTGAATCCAATTGGAAATCTTCAAACCAATGTGGATCAAATAAAATCCTAAAGGGATTTAAAAAGTTAAACATTTAATAAAGGAAAATAAAACACTTTGGATTTACTATTTTTGATCTTTAAATAAAAGGATTTGGTTTTCAAAAGAAATAGAGGTTTTATAAATAAGGATTATTTTATAAGCCAAATTAAACCTTGGCCAAGCTTTTGAAATAAAACATTTTGTTTTGATAAAAATGGTAAAGGTTTATTAAATAAAATAATAAGGATTTAATATCCAAGTTTTATTAATAAAGGTTTTACAATTTCCAAAACATCAAAACTTATTTATTTATTTAAAATAAGTTTTCCAAATATTTTATATTCCCAAATAAAACCTACTGATTTGGTTTTGAAAATAATTAGATTTCAAGAGGAGTATTTAAATAAATCAAATCCTATTTTTTTTAATAAAACAAGGTCTATTTATTTAATTAATAATGGACCCTAAAATAAAATTATTTTGGTTTTGGAATTTTGGTTTATGTTACTGAACAGAACCAAATTCAAAGTTCTTTAGTGTGGTGATTTTTTGAATTAATTTGAATGTTGTTTGTTTGTTTGAATTTCAAAACAGAAATTAGAAACAGAAAAAGGAAAAGGCATTTGAAAGAAAAAGTTAGGATCTGGACCAGCCCAGCCGGCCAAGCCCAACAAGGCCCAGTACCAGCCCCTCTCTCCCTCCAGAAAGAAAACGATTCACACTCATTATCGAACCTGTGCAGTGAATGACTGGTGGACCCTCCCCTCACTCCCTTTCTCACTGACCAGCAGACCCCACTTTTCCAGCTCACCTTCTTCCTCGCGACAACCACGCCGGCCGTTTCCTGCCGTTGATGTCGCGGCTTCAATTCGCCTTAATGCGGCCACCATTACTCGCTGCGACCACGCACAATAAAGCGCCCACTCCTCCTCTCCAATTCCCCTCAAGCTCCTCCCTCTCTCTGCCTCTAGGCTGCGACTATTTTGCCCTGCACTCCCTCTGCTCCGGCCACCGTCCCCAGACAATTCCGGCCGAGCCTCGCCACCTCCTGCCTCCCCGAGCACACGAGCAAACTCCCCACTCCCAGGTGCATCTTCCAGTACCCTCAGTTCAACCGCGGGCGCCCCTGAGCATCACCTTCGACAAGCTCTGAGCGCCGCCGCGTCTGTCTTCCACTCCGGCGACGTCTCCTGGTAAGTCCAGACCGCCCCAAACCTTCTCCTTCACGCTCGCGTCATCTTCGTGATCTCCTGCATCTGACCACGCCCTCTGTTTGCCTCCTCGTGATCGACAGCGTCGCCTCCGACCACGACCAGAACCGCCTGACGCCAGACCCAACTCCGGCGAGGAATTACTGCCGTTCCCGTGCGCCCCCTGCCACGTCGACCACGCGTTGATCATCACCACGTCCTCGCGATTCTGGTGAGCATCTCCCCTACTCCTCTCGCTTCCTGTAACCGCCGTAGCGCCACCGCCTGGACGTGCGCCGCCGCTAGCCACCGTCGGCTCCGCTCGCATTTGGTCAAGCAAACCAGCATCGTAGGATCTTGATCCGACGCCCACGATAGATTCATTTAGTGAAAGGGTACGGGCTAGTCTGAGCCATGCGATCTGATTAGATCCAACGGCTTCAACTGCGCAATCCACACGAACCGGTACCGTCCAATAAGAAAGCGACGCGTGGCCAGTTCTTATTTAAAACAGAAGTTTGAATCTGTTTAGAATATGATTTTGAAAACCCTATAACTTTTGATCCACACGTCCAAAATTTGCAAACTTTATATCATTGGAATCAGTGGAACAAACCCTAGCCAACCATGGAATTTGTTTAGCAAATAGTATCTGTTAGATTGTTTGTTTTACAGAAACTTTTGTATGCTTGTTTAGATTAGAAAAATGATTCAAAAATGTTTTTGAGTTTGAAACCTTGGAAAATTAGTTTATGATGAACTTACTGACCCTAGGAACCAACCCATGGATTTAAAATGATTTTTGTGGAAGTTTAGGAATAAAAACTTGATTTAGCCATTTCTAGCCAAATAAAAATAATGGTTTTGTTATGAAAATTGTTTTGGAGTAAAAACTTTGGGAAAATGATTTGGACCAAACCTACTGACCCTAAACACCAAGTTTTGAGAAACAACAACTTATTCTGTGAACAACTTAAAGTTGTTGCTTTGATAAAAATATTTTCCACCATATAAAATAATGAATGGATTTAAAAATAGTTTATGGATCAAACCCCTTTTGCAAATGACTTTGCCACTTTGTAAAAATGACCATTTTGAACCTTACAAAGTTTAGAAACCTAGTGGAGACCATCTTTGCAAATAAACCTATCTCTTGCATGCTTACATGCATGACTTAGATCCCATTGTTTTATGTGAATGAAATGTTTGATTGATTATTGGTTTGGAATGCTAGTTCATATTGTGTTTGCTTGGTTGATTGTAGTGAAGTTAGAAAAGTGTGAGACTAGAAAGATCAAGGAGTGAACCAACATTCCCTACCAAAAGAAAGGCAAGTGACACTATCATCTAAAGTCCTACTATTTTCATTATACTTAGTGGATTTTGAAACATGCATGAAAAGATATTTCTATACTTATGCTATGCTGAATCCTAATAGGATTCCCTATACATTCCTTAGTGAAAACAATGTAGTTGTTACATGCTTAGCCATGCTATATTTTGAAAAGAGATACATGTTGAGATTTTATGAAGTTGAGAAAAGGACTTGTGTTTTTACATAATAAAACAAGGACTCAATGTACCACCTGGGTGGCCAAGGATACTTTGAGGTTTGGAGAAGGTGGCAACAAAAGGAACCATGTCTATGGCAATCTCTTTGTGTTGTGCTCCAAAGGAAACCACCCAGGAAACTTAGAGATTGAACATGTTTCTCCAATTGTGGCTTTCGTGTGCAACCACATGCTATTATGGCTCTGGCTTAGTCAACTACATTGGGAAGACCCATGCATTTTCTTCATGCTACTGGACATGAGGACCTGGAATCCTACATGGGTACTTGAAGACAAGCTAGCAATGGTGTATGGGAGAACCCTTTGGAAAGACTTCGTCACATTCTCAATCTGCCGGTACTCCATCTTGGTGAGCACTAATCCAGTGGCCACTGGTGGCAAAAGGATGGGATTGTGACATGTGGGTAAAGTGTACTCCTTCTGCAGAAGATAATAAAATCTAAGTACTTAGCCGTGTCCCGGGTTATGGACAATACTGAGCAACTAAAGTTTGAAGCTATGGGAGATCTCGACATTCTAATTTCTAAAAGAAAACTTTTAAAGACTTTATGCACTTGGGGGTACCAAGGAGCTCAAGAGACTTTGATAAAACTTGATGTACTTGGGGGTACCAAGGAACTCAGGAGATTTTGATGAAAACATGAACACTTGGGGCTACCAAGGAACTCATGAGATTTTGATAAAACTTGATGCACTTGGGGTTACCAAGCAGCTCAAGGGATTTTTGACAAAGACTTGAATACTTGGGGATACCAAGGAGTTCAAGGAATTTTGAAGAGGAGATTTGACAAAGGACCAAAACCATTTTGAAAAGATAGGATAAAGTATTGCTTTCTGCAAATGAACCTTAAAACCTACTTAGCCAAAATGCATGTAATGGTAGTATCCACTCATATTAAACTTAGTGGTGAAACTTGCCAATACAATTCAAATGTATTGACCCTTTGTGGCTGTAACTTGTAATGTTGCAGGTTTGATTGATTTAGTGAAGTTGATTGATTAGTATTACAAAGCCTACAACCAACATGTCTGACTGTGGCACTTTGAAGATGAAGGACCCCATGCTTATAGTTATTCTGCTGCAATGTAATGTAATAGCCAAATGAGCTATGTAAGATGTAATAAAATTATGTTATTCCTGGTTATAAAGTTATATTATGACCTTTGTTTCTTGATATTACATCTTAACTGTGGATGCTAGCTATTGATCCAGGGACTAGGATTGTAAACACAGGGGACTCCACCTTATATTGTTTAAAGGTTGGGACACTCCCTCTACAATAACGTAGTAATAAAGGTAGCGTAGGCGAAGCTCCATCTTCGGGGTCACAGGAAATGCTGACGATGGGAGATGATCCTAGTTGTCGTAACCTTCCGGGGGTCCATCCTCCAGGTACTCCTCTTCATAGTCTGGCCACGGGAATAGCCAGGGACAAAGCCATGAGTACTCTTTAAGTACTCGCAAACTAATACTAACAAGTGAAGGGGGTTTTTGGTAATAGGACACTAAGCTCTATGGTTGTTTTGCAAAAAGCCAGATTTACCTCTACTAAGTTCAGAAGCAAGAAAAGCTAGTTGAAATTTTATAACACCTAAGTGGGAACTTGTATTTCATATCACAACTATGTTGTGGTCAAGTCAAAATCTCAATTCATTTCACAAGTCATTTTGAAAACATCTGACAGGGGAACAGTATGGCCGCTCCAACTGTCCATAACCGCGGACGCGGCTATGCGAATAGTTTGACACTCTGCAGAGATTGTACACTTTCACCACAACATTCGATACATCCGTCAGGAACAAATCCCGAATTCACCATACTCAGTATGCGGATAATCAATCCTAACCTTTCGATTACACGCCCTAGTATAAGCACCTCTCCTGTGAGTTTGGCCTCCCAACCTTGACCAACTGTCATCTTGGGTACTGCACAGGTGGACAATCTTCACAAGTTAGCCTCAGCTCAGACCTTGGCTGTGAGGGAACCAATACTAAGGTATATAAGTTTCCAGTCAAGCCCTACCCAATTCTCGAGTATTGTGGTTGTACGGTAAAATTGGAATGGTATCGCATCCAGACAACCATTAGTTTTATAAAGGGCTAAGGCTCATGCCTCAACATTTTTATCACCAAAATCATCTGGTGTTCGGAAACACATGTCAAAACATCTCAGTAGAATGATCCATCATTCCAAGGTTTTCATAACCATTTTCACCAAGTATTCCCATCTAAAGTTGATCAAGTTTTATGCTTAGCACTAGCATCTACAAATGGGAGTGAGTACTAATGAGGGGTGGTAAACTAGTGGAGTTTAACTAAGTTCAATCTCATGCCTTAGGATGTCATCAATATTATATAGCTTAGGCCAAATTTAATGCTCTTTATGCAACCTTCAATTATCTGTCTAGTATCTACCATTTACTCAAGTAAACTCTAAGTAAGAGCTTTGATAAAGAAATAAAGTAGAAGCTTGCCAGTACAACTAGGATTGGGTTATCAAGTGGGTATGATCACATATGCTTAAGGCATATAGTTGGCATGGTAACAAATAGTATTAGCTTGCATAAATAGAGTATCTTGCAAGTGTTAGCTCGCATAGGTCAACTTGATTAATAAGGCTTGCATCAGTATTAGTATAATCTTGCTAATTTAATAGCTTGCAAGTATTGGCTTGCTCAATCAACTAGTAGTATTAGGCTTGCCTTGTGCAGAGCAGTGGTTGAAGTTCTCCTCGGCTTCTTCTTCGTAGTATCCTCCTTCCTCCTCGTATCCTTGGTCGGTACTAGCGTCTATGAATAAATACGAGGTACACAATCACCAAACAATACTTAACTACTTTCAATCATCACACAAAAGGGTTCTATAGATGATCTAGCATCATCACTAACGTTCAAGATTAAAGCACTTGCATTATTTATTTATTTTTAGAAAAGTAATTTCTACTCATTGGAAAACTACTTAAGATTTAATATTCTCGAAACCAAACATGGGATCATATTGACACATTTCATCACCACATATTTCAGTACATGGGACTATGATTTAAAGTGGTGTCACAATTTAATAAGGTTTAACCTTTTATTTCAATTAAATAAAGTGACTAGAAATGTCTATGTGGCATTCTTTTATTACTTGAACATTATTTCTGTAAGTAAACCATATGTTTTTATATATTCTGAAAGGTATGATCAAATGTGATTTTTGAGAGTTGGAATCAAGTCAAAAGCTATTATAGTTTAAATTTGAAAAATGTTTGAATGCATAAAAGCTTCTGCCTTGTTATTTTTACCAAGGTTGACCTATAGATTCAAATGATTTCAATCCAACGGGCTTGAATTAAGCATTTCAATATTTTTCTAACAAAATTGTTTTCATTCAATTTGGTTCACTGAATCGAGCTGGGTTGATTTTTGAAACTAGGTACAGAACTATGTTTGAACTTAAAATGAAAAAGCTAAATTCAAACGAGTGGGCTACGCGGGAAAGGTTAATGGGCCGGCCCAGTGTCACTCCGCGGAGCGGGGCGCAACTGACAGGGCGGGTCTACTAGTTAGTGACTCTTAACACGCGAAGCGGTACGGGGCGATATGCTGCGTTGGATTAGAAGTGAGATCAACGGCTGAGGGTCGTCGTCGACAATGAACTAGTCACCGGCGAGCTCGAACCCAGCGGCTCAGTGGGGGTCGTGGGAGGCTCACCGGGGCTAAGGTGAAGGTCGGCGATGCGGGCGAACGACGAAATCGACGACGGCGATCTCAGGGGTGGTCGCGGCAGCTCCTGGGGTGGACGAAATCGATGGCTTCCTTCTCCTCCAGCAGCGGCGGACTCCGGTGAAATTCCGGTGATGCGCTGCTCGCCTTGCTCCGGGAATGAGGTGGGGTGGTTCTGGGTGAGAGGGGAGTAGAATGGTGTGAATAATTCGAGTGGGGATGCCTCTATTTATAGTGGCGAGAGGGGACCGACGGGCGCAAGTTGAGCTCGTCGTGGTCGATGGCACAGAGGGCTATCGGCGTGGGCGACGGTAGGGGGCGGTGTTGTGCTCCCTGGCGAAGCTCAACGGCGTGGTGGCGAGGCGTGGGGCGGTGCTGATCGGTCAGAATGATGCGGTGTTGTGCGCTGGTCCGATGGAAGTTTTGATGGCGCACATCGCGCGTGGTCCGGTGGTGATCACGCGTGCACGCGGCAAGGGCGTGTCTGCGGGGTTACTGGGACGGTGGTGATCACGCGTGCACGCCATCAAACTCTAATCACCAAATTAAGGGTTAACAAAAACTTTTCCAGTTAAGATATGAAAGCATTCATATGAGTGTGCATTAAAATTTGGATTCTTTTGAATTGCCATGATTATGTTTTCTTTTCTTGTAAAATGATTCTTAGGTGAAATAAACATCATCTAAACAATCCCCAAACTTTTCCCAAAGTCAAACAAATCAAAACAAACAAATTAAGTGAATGGTCACTTTGGCCAAATTAACTCACATGCCTACTTTGGCTATCCCTAACTTTCAGAACTTAACAGAATCATGTATGGATCTTTGCACCCCTTGATAGTACTCATAACAAGGTACCACGGCCCACTTTGTGGACATCCAAAAACATTTAAATGCATAGTTTAAATGACAGTTTAAAAATGAATCTAATTCATATGGGAAGATCCCACTTTTTCAAAAACCACTCAAACAAGCTCAATTTGCAAAACCCAAGCATCCACAGTATCACCAGCACATACCTAGCACACCCACCAAAAATAATTTAAAAATTCAAAACTTGAGTTCATGCGGCCATTTCATCAAACAGGTTGCAGATACAAATCAAACAAAATCAGAACACTATGTTGAGCAGTGTTTTGGGCCTAACTTGTTCCCTCTCTGGACACCACTAGACTTAGTAGATCATCTAAAAACCTTAACTAATCACTAGCACTACTGTAAGCTGGCCATTGTCATCAATGGTGAGAAGGCCGAGAGCACCACTGCCACCCCATAGTCGACAGCAAGCTACGAGCAACACTAGCCTTGCCAACCTTGTCTGGGAGCAAGCTAGCACCCCACCGCCACTCCCTGTCCCAGCCGCGAGCAATTCCAGCCACTGGACCACACGCCCAGGCCATGCCAACCTTCTCTGCAACCATGCCAAGAGCGCGCCCCGTGCGCCCCGCTCGACCAGCACCCAAAGACCGCGCGTCGCCCTCGCCGCGTGCACGCGTGATCACAACCATACCAGCAACCCCCCAGACACGCCCGTTCGCCTCCGCGCGGACCACGCCACTGAGCTTTGCTAGGGAGCACAGCATCGCCCCCTACCGTCGCCCACGCCAATAGCCCTCTGTGCCATCGACCACGACGAGCTCAGCTTGCGCCCGTCGGTCCCCTCTCGCCACTATAAATAGAGGCATCCCCCGCTCGAATTCTTCACACCATTATACTCCCCTCTCACCCAGAACCACCCCAACTCATTCCCAGAGAAAGGCGAGCAGTGCATCGCCGGAATTTCACCGGAGTCTGCCGCTGCTGGAGGAGAAGGAAGCCATCGATTTCGTCCACCCCATGAGCTGCCACGACCACCCCTGAGTTCGCCGTCATCGACTTCATCGTTCGCCCGCATCGCCGACCTTCGCCTGAGCCCAGTGAGCCTCCCACGACCCCCACTGAGCCGCTAGAGTTGGAGCTCGCCGGTCACTAGTTCATCGTTGACGACGACCCTCGGCCGTTGATCTCACTTCTAATCCAACGCACCACATCACCCCGTACCGCTTCGCGTTTAAAGAGTCACTGACCAGTAGACCCTCCCTGTCTGTTGCACCCCGTGCCGCGGGGTGACACTGGGCCGGCCCGTTAACCTTTCACGCGCAGCCTTTCACGCGCAGCCCACTCGTTTGAATTTACCTTTTTCTTTTTAAGTTCAAACATAGTTCTGTACCTAGTTTCAAAAATCAACCAAGATCGATTCAGTGAACCAAATTGAATGAAACCAATTTTGTTAGAAAGATATTGAAATTCTTAATCCAAGCCCGCTGGATTCAAATCATTTGAATCTATAGATCAACCTTGGTAAAAATAACAAGGCAAAAGATTTTCTGCATTCAAACATTTTTCAAATTTAAACTATAATAGCTTTTGAGTTGATTCCAACTCTCAAAAATCACATTTGATCATAGCTTTCAGAATATATAAAAACATATGGGTTTACTTACAGAAATAATGTTCAAGTAATAAAAGAAGGCCACATAGACATTTCTAGTTACTTATTTTATTTAAAATAAAAAGGTTAAACCTTATTAAATTGTGGCACCACTTTAAAGCACATTCCCATGCACTGAAATATGTGGTGATGACATGTGTCAACATGATCCCTTGTTTGGTTTGGAGAATATTAAATCTTAATTAGTTTTTCAATGAGTAGAAATTACTTTTCTAAAAATAAATAAATAATGCAAGTGCTTTAATCTTGAATGTTAGTGATGATGCTAGATCATCTATAGAACCCTTGTGTGTGATGATTTAAAGTAGTTAAGTATTGTTTGGTGATTGTGTACCTTGTATATATTCATAGACGCTAGTACCGACCAAGGATACGAGGAGGAAGGAGGATACTACAAAGAAGAAGCTGAGGAGAACTTCAACCACTGCTCTGCACAAAGCAAGCCAATACTTGCAAGCTATTAAATTAGCAAGCTTATACTGATACTGATGCAAGCCTTATTAATCAAGGTAACCTATGCAAGCTAACACTTGCAAGATACTCTACTTATGAAAGCTAATACTGCTTGTTACCATTCCAACTATATGCCTTAAGCAGATGTGATCATACCCACTTGATAACCCAATCCTAGTTTTACTTGCAAGCTTCTACTTTATTTCTTTATCAAAGCTCTTACTTAGAGTTTACTTGAGTAAATTGTAGATACTAGAAAGATAATTGAAGGTTGCATAAAGAGCATTAAATTTGGCCTAAGCTAGATAAGCTTGATGTCATCCTAAGGCATGAGATTGTACTTGGTTAAACTCCACTAGTTTACCACCCCTCATTAGTATTCACTCCCATTTGTAGATGCTAGTGCTAAGAATAAAACTTGACCAACTTTAGATGGGAATACTTGGTGGAAAAATGGTTATGAAAACCTTGGAATGATGGATCACTCTATTGAAATGTTTTGACATGTGTTTCCGAACACCAGATGATTTTGGTGATAAAAATGTTGAGGCATGAGCCTTAGCCCTTTATAAAACTGATGGTTGTCTGGATGCGATACGATTCCAATTTTACCGTACAACCAGAATACCCGAGAATTGGGTAGGGCTTGACTGGAAACTTATATACCTTAGTATTGGTTCCCTCACAGCCAAGGTCTAAGCTGAGGCTACCTTGTGAAGATTGTCCACCTGTGTAGTACCAAAGATGACAGTTGGTCATGGTTGGGAGGCCAAACTCACAGGAGAGGTGCTTATACTAGGGCGTGTAATCGAAAGGTTAGGATTGATTATCCGCATACTGAGTATGGTGAATTCAGGATTTGTTCCTGACAGATGTATCGAATGTTGTGGTGAAAGTGTACAATCTCTGCAGAGTGTCAAACTATTCGAATAGCCGCACCCGCGGTTATGGACAGTTGGAGTGGCCATATTGTTCCCCCGTCAAATGTTTTCAAAATGACGTGTGAAATGAATTGAGATTTTGACTTGACCACAGCAGAGCTGTGATATGAAATACAAGTTCCCACTTAGGTGTTATAAAATTTCAACTAGCTTTTCTTGCTTCTAAACTTAGTAGAGGTAAATCTGGCTTTTTGCAAAACAACCATAGAGCTTAGTGTCCTATTACCAAAAACCCCCTTCACTTGTTAGTATTAGTTTCCGAGTACTTCAAGAGTACTCATGGCTTTGTCCCTGGCTATTCCCGTGGCCAGACTATGAAGAGGAGTTCCAGGAGGATGGACCCCAGGAACGTTACGACAACTAGGATCATCTCCCTCGTCAGCATTGCCTGTGACCCCGAAGATGGAGCTTCGCCTACGCTACCTTTATTATTATGTTATTCCGCTGCTTGAGTTGTATTAAGAACTCGATCATGAGATCCTTATTTGTGTAAGACCTTAAGTATGGTTTTTAATGAATGATGTACTGTGGTATCCAATTCTGTTATGTCTCGCAAAAATGGTAATCCTGGGATTGCGATGTATGGCATAACAGGCATTTGGGATTAAAAATCCGGGTGTCGAAAAGTTGGTATCAGAGCCATCCTGACCATAGGAGACCCTAGTTAGAATGGACGTTGAATCAAAAACTTAGTTTCAAAACCAAAGGAAACAAATATTTACAAAAAACTTATTCCCATTCTTATCACCTTGATTCTTTCATAAAAATTCATGTTCCTCAAAAAAAAACTCTTGCAAAATACATAAAATTTGACACACTTGATCACTCTACTAACTTAATCATCCTATATTCTTATAGATGGACGTGAAGTACAACAAGTTTTATCAGTTGGGGAATGGAGGAGACCTTATCTTTGAGCGGGATTTGGACCAGATTTCGGAACTTCTGGAGCATCCGCACCCCGAATTCTTTGGAGCTCAGCTCAATGATCAAGGAGGAGAAGATCTGCAGTGGCTAATCGTTGTAAGTCTCCGAGGAAAGATTGAACCCCCCATTGCCGAGGGAATTCAGTTTACCTTAAGAGAGAACAACTGGCTCGATGGACTTGCCAGGGCCGTGCAGGAAGGTCTTGACCGTCTGTGTGGGCAGAGTATCAACCAGATCAAGGGTACCGCTTTGAGTTTTGTCCAAGGCGTGATGCTAATGGACAACCACTGGAAGCCCCATACCACCACGAGCTGAAGACCCAATTGGACCACCTTAGCTTCATGATGTACAATTGTCAGCAGGAATTGGACAATTGCCGTGACTACTCCAACCACAAGTCAGCCATCATCAAGACGAAGGGTCAGACCATCGCCATGCTAGTAAAGGAGCGCATCATTGCCCGTATGCGCCACCATATCTCGGATTTGGAGGAGACCATCCACGAGAGAGACATGCAGCTGGAGGAAAGGGAGAATGCCGGAGAGGATCTTCGTGGAGACCCCTACTCCTATCTTAGCAATGATCATGATTTTCTGGAGGATCAGGCTATGGACTTCTTCACCGATGAGGAATATTACGCCTTCATCGATGACGATGAGGATGATGAGGATGACTACTACACCGACTCCGACGAGTAGTAGCACTTGAGCACTAGTGTAGTGAGTTTTATTCGGTCCCACTGTATCGTAGTTTCCGGAATGGTTCTTAAAACCATCTGTTTTTCCTGTTGTGTGGTGTGCGTTTGTATCGTGTGCTATGAATGAATGAATGAAAATCAAGTTTCTAGAAAATCTGAGTCAAACTTTAAAAACTTTTCAAAGTCCCTGAACCTTAGAAATTCCCCTCTTTTCTCATGATCTATCTAAATCTTCAGATGCCATGCGGAGGAAGTGGTTCATCCCCGGACCCGATGTTGCAGATCCTGCAAATGTTGGTTTCTGACCGCGAAGCTGAAAGAGCCGAACGTCAAGCCAACCTAGCCACCCTTCAACAGATAGCTCAGCTAGTCCACAACAATCAAGGCCACGGAAATCAGGACAACCATGGATCTAAGGTCAAGAATTTCCAGAACACCAACCCACCTGTTTTCACTAAGTCAGAAGAGCCCCTAGATGCGGATGATTGGCTACAAACCATGGAAAACAACCTGGAAGTCGCCGGAGTGGAAGCCAACAAGAAAGTTCTGTTCGCCACCCACTATCTGGCCGGAGAGGCAAGAGCATGGTGGAACATCGTTCGTGCAATGAGCGGAGGACAGATGATGACCTGGGAGGAATTCAAGGTCAAGTTCAGCAGAACCCATGTGCCACCGGGTTTGATCAAGAGAATGAGAGATGAGTTCAGAGAACTAAAGCAAGGAAGGATGACCGTAGTGGAATACCATGACAAATTCTTGTCATTAGCTGGGTATGCCCCGGATGAGATCGACAACAAGGCCAAGAAGAAGGAAAGATTCTTGAATGGTCTGCACGATGAGATGCAGACGGTGTTGGTCAATATCCCCTTTGCTGATATTGAAGCCCTTGTCGACTCTGCCATCCAGATGGAAGGAAAGATCAACCAAGCCAATGAGAACAGCAAGCGTCGCATGATGCATCAACCAGGAACCCATCAGACCCCAAAGTATCGCCCTAACCCATCTCCAGGATTTTCCCCGAGAACCAACAGACCCCCGATGAACCATTCGACCTATCCCAACCATGGAAACCCGAGGCCCGGAGGAAATCACAACAACCCCGGCAACTCTAACAATTTCAACCGTGCACCACCCAAGTTCAACAACAACAATGCTACCGCCAACACCAACACTGCCCCGAGGACTGGAAGCAATGTTGTGCCTGTTGCAGCAAAGGATAAGTCGCAAGTGACTTGTTATGACTGTGGAAATAAGGGTCACTACTCCAACGAGTGCCCAAACAAGAAGAATGTCGCAGCCCCCAATGCAAATGCCCCAGCTCAGCAGCAACGTCGTGTTCAGTCTAGAATAAGATTTGCCCCAGGGAATTCACTCAACCGCAATGGCTGTCTTTTTCTCATGCATGCTGAAGAAGCTCAGGAAGCGCCAGACGTCGTGCTTGGTATGTTTTCTGTTAATTCAGTACTTGCTAGAGTGTTGTTCGATTCGGTGCATCGCATTCATTTGTCACCGAAGAATTTTCCTACACTGTAAGATTCAACCAACAAAACTGAAGCATGTTATGATTGTTCAAATCCCCGGTTCAACCACCAAAGCTAGGCAAATTTGCAAAGCCGTCCCTATCCGAATCCATGGCATAGATTTTTATGCTAATCTTATAGTACTTGGAACTAAAGGTTTGGAAGTAACTAGGAATGGATTGGATGTCCAAACATAAAGGATTGATTGACTGTGCCAAGAAAGCTATAACCATGACGAGTACAGCCAGAATATCAGTCGAGCATATATCTGAAACCTTACCTCGTCAATTCAAGTGCAACAAGAGTATAGCCCAACCTAACATTGACCAAGTCCGGATAGTCTATGAATACCCCGATGTATTTCTAGATGTTTTGCCTGGTATGACCCCAGATCGGGATATCGAGTTTATCATTGAACTAATCCCCAGAACAGGACCCATAGCCTAGAGACCCTATAGTATGAACCCGTCTGAACTAGCAGAAATGAAGAAGCAACTGGATTCCATGTTGGAAATTGGATTGATTCAACCAAGTGCGTCACCATGGAGATCATCTGTCTTATTCGTGGACAAAAAGGATGGAGTTAACCGTTTGTGTACGGATTATCGGAAGTTGAATGATGGCACCATCAAGAACAAGTACCCATTTCCCAAGATAGAATATTTGTTTGATCAGTTGACCGGTGCCAAAGTGTTTTCTAAGATTGATCCTAGAACTGGCTATCATCAACTCAAGATTAGCGCAGAGGATATTCCCAAGACTGCCTTTACCACCAGATATGGATTATACGAGTATACTGTCATGTCTTTTGGATTAACCAATGCCCCCGCTTACTTCATGAATCTCATGAATAAGATTTTTATGGACTTCCTGGATAAGTTTGTCATTGTTTTCATCGATGACATACTGATTTATTCCAAATCAGAAGAAGAACATGAGCTACACCTAAGGACCATTCTTGGAACCCTTAGGGAGCATCAGTTGTATGCCAAGTTTAGCAAATGTGAATTATGGTTACAATAAGTAGGATTCCCCGGCCACATTGTATCAGCCGGAGGAATTGCCGTTGACCCTGCAAAGGTGAAAGATGTCGAAGATTGGCAAGCCCCAACCACATTAGCTTGCAAGCATGTGACTGGCTCACAAGGGATCACATATCACGGGAACGAGAAAAGAGTACTTATCAGTAACGAGGTTGAACTAGGTATGTAGAGATACCAACGATCATAACCTCGGATAAGTAAACTATCGTGAGACAAAGGGAAATTGGTATCGTATGTAAGTGGTTCATTCGATCGCAAAGTAATCATAGAAATATGTGGGAGCCATATGAATTTCCAGATTCCTATATTGGTTATTGTTCGGAGATGTGTCTCGATCATGTCCGCATAATTCACGAACCGTAGGGAGACACACTTAAGGATTCGATGTTGTTTGAATAGTTATGGAATGATGAGTAAGAGACCCAATGTTCTTCAACCTTTAGTTCTGAGTACTTCCAAACCTAAGTTCGTGCATTTCTCGGATTGGCGGGATATTACCGCAAGTTCGTAGAAGGATTCTCAAGTATCGCCAGACCCATGACCCAATTGTTGAAGAAGGACAAGAAGTTTGAATGGTCCGACAAATGTGAAGCGAGTTTTCAAGAACTCAAGAGGAGATTGATTTTAGCCCCAATCTTAATCATGCCAGATATCACGAAGCCCTTTGACGTGTATTGTGATGCATCCAAGATCGGTCTCGGATGTGTGCTAATGCAAGAAGGCAAAGTTATATCTTATCTATCTCAACAACTGAAACAACATGAGGAAAATTACCCAACCCATGACCTCGAGCTCGCAGCCATAGTTCTAGCCCTGAAGATATGGAGACACTACCTGATGGGAAATCGTTGTGAGATATATTCGGATCACAAGAGCCTGAAGTATATATTCACTCAGAAGGAGCTGAATATGAGACAGAGAAGATGGATTGAGCTAATCAAGGATTATGATCTGGACATTCACTATCACCCTGGTAAAGCCAATGTGGTAGTAGATGCCCTTAGCAGATTGCCGGGCCGCTTGAACTACATGATTTTGAAGGAGAAACCAAGCTTGTGTTGGAGATATGCCCTAGAGGCAATAATAAATGTAGTTATTATTATATCTTTGTGTTTATGATAAATGTTTACATTCATGCTATAATAGTATTAACAAGGAAACATTAATACTTGTGTGATTTGTAAACTAAAATAGAGTCCCTAGTAAAGCCTCTTTATAAATACTAGCTTGTTCGTTAATAAATGATTGTGGTTTCCCTATCATGAACATTGAGATGTTATTAACAACAAGATCATATCATTAGGAGAATGATATGGTGGACATACTCCTATAGATAAGCGGAGCATAAAGATCAAGTCATTTTAATAGTTCAATTGCTATATGCTTTTTGATACATAGTAACCTAATTCCTTCGACCATGAGATCATGCATATCACCTTCACCGGAAGGATGCTTTGATGACATCAAACACCACACCGTAACTGGGTGGCTATAAAGGTGGCATTGAGTGTTCAGAAAGTATTGGTTGAGACACATGGATCAAGAGTGGGATTTGTCCATCCATATGACAGATAGATATACTCTGGGCCCTCTCGGTGGAATTTCATCCAATTAGCTTGCAAGCATGTGACTGGCTCACAAGGGATCACATATCACGGGAACGAGAAAAGAGTACTTATCAGTAACGAGGTTGAACTAGGTATGTAGAGATACCGACGATCATAACCTCGGATAAGTAAACTATCGTGAGACAAAGGGAAATTGGTATCGTATGTAAGTGGTTCATTCGATCGCAAAGTAATCATAGAAATATGTGGGAGCCATATGAATTTCCAGATTCCTCTATTGGTTATTGTTCGGAGATGTGTCTCGATCATGTCCGCATAATTCACGAACCGTAGGGAGACACACTTAAGGATTCGACGTTGTTTGAATAGTTATGGAATGATGAGTAAGAGACCGAATGTTGTTCGGAGTCTCGGATCGTATCCGGGATATCACGAGGAGATCCGTAATAGTCCGGAGAATAAGATTCATATAAGGAAAGTCCTATTTCGGGGTTGGAGAATGGTTCCAGTGTTTTCATCGGGAATGTTCTAGAAGGTTCCGGAATGTCCGGTACTCCGGAGGGGAAGGGTACATGAATGTGTCATAACAAGTTGGAATGATTGCATCATGTACTAGGTGTCATCGCTGAACAAAATAAAGGGTTTAATCAAATCCTAGTTTGAAAAGTCAAACGGCTATTTTGTGAGTTGGAGGGAGAGTAGGAAACCTACTTGGGGAGGAGTTCCCTCCCTCCACCACCGGCCCAATTGGAGACTGAGTTGGGGAGGGACTCCCCTCCCCTTGGCGCGCCCCCTCCACCTATATAAGGAGGGGCAGGGCTGCCCCTCCAAGCACACAACACCACACCCCTCTAAACCCTAACCCTAGCCGCTGCCGCCCACCCATAGCCGCCGCCTAGGGCAAGCCACCGCCGCCTAGGAAAACCCTAGCCTCCGGCCTTGCTCCTCCTTGGTGCGTATAAACCCTAGATCGCCGAGGCTCTCTCTCATAGTCCACCATACTCGCTCCGGCTTAAGGCGAAGCCCTGCGAGATCTCCCCTCTACTTCCGGTACCACGCCGTTGTGCTACCAGAATCGCGAGGAGAGTTCTACAACCTCCGCTGCCTGCTGGAACAAGGGAGAGGAAGGTCTTCATCGAGTATCGAACGTGTGACCGACTGCGGAAGCGCTGCCGTAACACAGTGCCGGAAGGATCGTCTACGCGATCTTGAGATCGGCAAGAGTACGACTACATCACCCACGAGAATCCGCTCTCGTTAAACACTTTGGAATCTTCAAGGGTGAGTTATTCCATCGACTCGTTGCTGCAATCTAGTAGATAGATCTTGGCTTGTTTGTTTGTATGCGGTAGAAATTTTTTGTTTTTCCATGCTACGAACCCCTACAGTGGTATCAGAGCCGTGTCTATATGTAGACCTGTTGCACGAGTAGAACACAATGGTCATTGTGGGCGTTGATGCTTTTGTTGTCGATTGATTCTTGTGTACTTTGCATCTTGCGGGATGGTGGGATGAAGCGGCCCGCGCTAACCTTACATGACATCGTTCATGAGACTTGCTCGACGCTTGACATGCAACTTGTATTGCATAAGTGGCTTTGCGGGTGCCTGTTTCTCCCAACATAGTTAAGATTCAATTTACAACGGGTGATTGACAATACTAGTTTCAATGTTGTGGTTCTTGTTCGTAAGTTAGAACGACACTTATTGAAAGCCCCAAACCACGTAAAACATGCAAAGAAAGTAGAGGCGTCTAACTTTGTTTTGCAGGGGTGTGTCGTGATGTGATATGGCCATGATTGTGATTATATTTGATGTATGCAATGTTCCTTATTGTAAGTTGGCAACCGGCAGGAGCCATATGGTTGTCTTTAATTTCTGTTAAGACCCGCATGTCTATTCAAAGTAGTTGTAATAGTTGAAGCTGGTGGATGACAACCATGGAGCAGCATCATTGACCTTGATGCAATGCCGGTGATGATGGACATCATGTTCGTGCTTGAAGATGGAGATCGGAAGCACAAAGAAGAAAGGTCATATCATATCACATATTATGAATTGCATGTGATGTTAATCCTTATGCATCTTGTCTTGCTTAGTTAACAACGGTAGCATTATAAGATGATCCCTCATGCAGATGAATATCAAGTTTATAGTGTTCACCCTTAGTAAGCACCGTTGCTAAAGCTTGTTGTTTCGAAGCACCACGTGATGATCTGGTGTGTTAGATTCTGCAAGTGTATACAACGTGAGCAAGCCAGATTTGCTCATGCGGAAGCTAAGGTTTGATCTTGATGATCCTAGCATGTACCGACATGGTCTCAGTACACGCATCACCGAAAGGTAAAGCATGAATCATATAGTAAGATATGATGAACATGTCGATTGTTCGCCATTGAAGCTACATCGACTCTCGTGATGATCGGTGTCGATGTGGTGGATTTGGTTCGTGTGATCACTAAAACAATGTGAGGGATATTGTTTTGAGTGGGAGTTCACCTAGATTAATTTAACTATTAATTAGAACTCAATTTGTCATAAACTTAGTTTAAACTATTGCAAATATGTTGTAGATCAATGGCGGCCCCTACCATCAATTTTTAATGCGTTCCTAGAGAAAGAAAAGTTGAAAAACAATGGAAGCAACTTCGCAGATTGGTTCCGCAATTTGAGGATTGTCCTCACTGCTGGTAATTTGACCTATGTGCTGGATGCACCGCTGGGTGACCCACATGCAGCTACTGCTACCGATGAAGTAAAAAATGTTTACCTCGCTCGGAAGACTCAGTACTCCACAGTTCAGTGTGCTATCTTGTATGGTTTAGAATCGGAGCTTCAGAAAAGGTTTGAGAATTCAGACCCACATGATATTGTCCGTGATCTCAAATTGATCTTTGAGACTCACGCGGCAATTGAGAGCTATGAGGCTTCTGAAAAGTTCTTTAACTGCAAGATGGAAGAGGGCAGCTCCGTCAGTGAGCATGTGCTTAAGATGTCTGGGCACGCAAACAAACTTCAAAGCTTGGGTATAGTGATTCCTAATGCTTTGGGGATTTATCGTGTCCTCCAATCACTACCACCAAGTTACAAGAACTTTGTGATGAACTACAATATGCAAAACATGAACAAGCAGTTGCTAGAACTCTTCGCCATGTTAAAATCTGCAGAAGTGGAGATCAAGAAAGAGCACCAAGTGTTGATGGTCAATAAGACCACCAAATTCAAGAAAGGCAAGTCTAAGCAAAAGGGACACTTCAAGAAGGGTGGTAATAAAGTTACCGCACCGACGAATAAGACCAAGGATGGACCTAAGCCTGATACTGAGTGCTTTTACTGCAAGGGAGAAGGTCACTGGAAGCGGAATTGCCCAAAGTACTTAGCGGATTTGAAGAACGACAACATCAAGAAGAAAGGTATATCCGATATACATGTTATTGATGTGTATCTCACTAGTACTCGTAGTAGTTCCTGGGTATTTGATACTGGTTCGGTTGCTCATATCTGTAACTCGAAATAGGTGCTGCAGAATAAACGGAAGCTAGCGAAGAACGAGGTGACGATGTGCGTGGGAAACGGATCAAAGGTTGATGTGATCGCGGTCGGCACGCTACCTCTTAATCTACCATCGGGATTAGTTTTATACTTAAATAATTGTTATTTGGTGCCTGCATTAAGCATGAACATTATATCGGGATCTTGTTTATTGCGAGACGGTTACTTGTTTAAGTCCGAGAATAATGGTTGTTCGATTTATATGAGTAATATGTTTTATGCACATGCACCTTTGATAGATGGTATATTCTTATTGAATCTCGATAGTGGAAATACACATATTAATAACATTGAAGCTAAACGTTTGAAATCGAGCGATAACTCGACCTATATGTGGCACCGTCGTCTTGGTCACATTGGAGTGAAGCGTATGAAGAAACTCCATTCCGATGGACTTATTGAATCACTTGATTTCGAATCACTTGAAAGATGCGAAGCATGTCTGATGGGTAAAATGACTAAGACTCCATTTTTTGGTATGATGGAGCGAGCTACGGACTTATTGGAAATCATACATATCGATGTGTGTGGTCCAATGAGTGTAGCATCGCGCGGTGGTTATCGTTATGTTCTTACCTTCACGGATGACTTGAGTAGATATGGGTATATCTATTTCATGAAACATAAGTCCGAAACTTTCGAGAAGTTTAAGGAATTTCAAAGTGAGGTTGAGAATCAACATAACAAGAAGATTAAATTTCTGCATTTTGATCGTGGAGGTGAATATCTAAGTTACGAGTTTGGCGAGCATTTGAAGAAATGCGGAATACTTTCACAATTGACACCGTCGGGAGCACCACAGCGTAATGGTGTGTCCGAACGTCGTAATCGAACTCTCTTAGATATGGTTCGTTCTATGATGTCACTTACAGATTTACCGCTATCATTTTGGGGTTATGCATTAGAAACAGCCGCATTCACTTTAAATAGGGCACCATCTAAATCCGTTGAAACGACACCGTATGAATTATTGTTTGGGAAGAAACCTAAATTGTCGTACCTTAAAGTTTGGGGTTGTGAAGCCTATGTAAAGAAGTTACAACCGGACAAGCTTGATCCCAAAGCGAAAAAATGCGTCTTCATAGGATACCCGAAGGAAACTATTGGGTATACCTTCTATCATAGATCCGAAGGCAAAATCTTCGTTGCCAAGAATGGATCCTTTCTAGAGAAGGAATTTCTCTCGAAAGAAGTGACTGGAAGGAAAGTAGAACTCGACGATGTTGTTGAACCTTCTCTCGAACTTGCGAGTAGCGCAGCACCGGAAGAAGTTCCAATGGTGCCTGCACCAATAAGAGAGGAAGCTAATGATGATGATCATGAAACTTCGGTTGTAGTTGCTACAGAGCCTCGCAGGTCAACGAGAACTCGTACCACTCCTGATTGGTATGATCCCGTTATGAATGTCATGTTGGTGGACAACACCGATGACCCTGCGACATATGAGGAAGCGATGATGAGCCCAGATTCCAATAAATGGCAAGAAGCCATGAAATCCGAGATTGGATCCATGTATGAAAACCAAGTATGGACTTTGGTGGACTTACCGGATGGCCGGAAGGCTGTCGAGAACAAATGGATTTTCAAGAAGAAAACAGATGCTGATGGTAATGTTACTGTCTATAAATCTCGACTTGTCGCAAAAGGGTTTCGAAAAATTCAAGGTGTTGACTACGATGAGACTTTCTCACCAGTAGAGAAGCTAAAGTCTGTGAGGATTATGTTAGCAATCGCTGCATATTATGATTATGAGATATGGCAGATGGATGTCAAAACAGCGTTCCTCAATGGAGACATTGATGAAGAGTTGTATATGATGCAACCAAAAGGTTTTGTCTATCCTAAGGATGCTAACAAGGTATGCAAACTTCAACGGTGCATTTATGGATTGAAGTAAGCATCCCGAAGTTGGAATCAACGTTTTGATAAGGTAATCAAAAGTTTTGGTTTTATACAAACTTATGGAGAAGCTTGTATTTACAAGAAAGTGAGTGGGAGCTCTGTATCATTCTTAATACTATATGTAGATGACATATTGTTGATTGGGAATGATGTAGACCTTCTTAATAGTGTCAAGGAATATTTGAATAATAGTTTTTCAATGAAAGATCTTGGCGAAGCAGCTTACATATTAGGCATAAAGATTTATAGAGATAGATCGAGACGCCTAATATCATTGTCTCAAAGTACATATTTGGACAAAGTTCTAAAGAGGTTTGGAATGGAAGATAGCAAGAAAGGGTTCTTGACCATGTTGCCCAATACGACATTGAGTAAAACTCAAAGTCCGACAACGGCAGAAGATAGAGAAAGGATGAGTAAGACTCCCTATGCCTCAGCCATAGGATCTCTAATGTATGCCATGCTATGTACTAGACCCGACATTGCATATGCTGTTAGTTTGACTAGCAGATATCAAAGTGATCCAGGAGTGGATCATTGGACAGCGGTCAAAAATATCCTTAAGTACTTGAGAAGAACTAAGGATATGGTTCTTTCTTATGGAGGTGATGAACAACTCGTTGTTAATGGTTACACCGATGCTAGTCGGAACACCGATCCGGATGATTCTAAATCACAATCTGGATACGTATTTACTTTGAATGGTGCAGCAGTTAGCTAGAGGAGTTCAAAGAAAAGCGTTGTGGCGAAATCTTCAACTGGATCGGAATACATGGCTGCTTCGGAGGCTTCACAAGAAGCAATATGGATGAAAGAGTTCATTACAGAGCTCGGTGTGGTTCCTAGTGCGCTGGACCCAATGTCAATCTACTGTGATAACATGGGCGCCATAGCCAATGCGCAAGAACCAAGGTCACACAAGAAGCTGAAGCACATCAAGCTACGTTTTCACGCTATTCGAGAACATGTCCAAGATGGTGACATAAAGATTTGCAAAGTACACACAGATCTGAATGTGGCGGATCCGTTGACTAAACCTCTCCCGAGGGCAAAACATGACCAACACCAAACTGCCATGGGTGTTCGGTATATTACCATGTAATCTAGATTAGATGACTCTAGTGCAAGTGGGAGACTGTTGGAGATATGCCCTAGAGGCAATAATAAATGTAGTTATTATTATATCTTTGTTTTTATGATAAATGTTTACATTCATGCTATAATAGTATTAACAAGGAAACATTAATACTTGTGTGATTTGTAAACTAAAATAGAGTCCCTAGTAAAGCCTCTTTATAAATACTAGCTTGTTGGTTAATAAATGATTGTGGTTTCCCTATCATGAACATTGAGATGTTATTAACAACAAGATCATATCATTAGGAGAATGATATGGTGGACATACTCCTATAGATAAGCGTAGCATAAAGATCAAGTCATTTTAATAGTTCAATTGCTATATGCTTTTTGATACATAGTAACCTAATTCCTTCGACCATGAGATCATGCATATCACCTTCACCGGAAGGATGCTTTGATGACGTCAAACACCACACCTTAGCTGGGTGGCTATAAAGGTGGCATTGAGTGTTCGGAAAGTATTGGTTGAGACACATGGATCAAGAGTGGGATTTGTGCATCCATATGACAGATAGATATACTCTGGGCCCTCTCGGTGGAATGTCATCCAATTAGCTTGCAAGCATGTGACTATCTCACAAGGGATCATATCACGAGAACGAGAAAAGAGTACTTATCAGTAACGAGGTTGAACTAGGTATGTAGAGATACCGACGATCATAACCTCGGATAAGTAAACTATCGTGAGACAAAGGGAAATTGGTATCGTATGTAAGTGGTTCATTCGATCGCAAAGTAATTGTAGAAATATGTGGGAGCCATATGAATTTCCAGATTCCTCTATTGGTTATTGTTCGGAGAAGTGTCTCGATCTTGTCCGCATAATTCACGAACCGTAGGGAGACACACTTAAGGATTCGACGTTGTTTGAGTAGTTATGGAATGATGAGTAAGAGACCGAATGTTGTTCGGAGTCTCGGATCGTATCCGGGATATCACGAGGAGATCCGGAATGGTCCGGAGACTCAGATTCATATAAGGAAAGTCATGTTTCGGGGTTGGAGAATGGTTCCCGGTGTTTTCATCGGGAATGTTCTAGAAGGTTCCGGAATATCCGGTACTCCGGAGGGGAAGGGTACATGAATGTGTCATAACAAGTTGGAATGATTGCATCATGTACTAGGTGTCATCGCTGAACAAAATAAAGGGTTTAATAAAATCCTAGTTTGAAAAGTCAAACGCCAATTTGAAAAGTCAAACGGCTATTTTGTGAGGTGGAGGGAGCGTAGGAAACCTACATGGGGAGGAGTTCCCTCCCTACACCGCCGGCCCACTTGGAGACCGAGTTGGGGAGGGACTCCCCTCCCCTTGGCGCGCCCCCTCCACCTATATAAGGAGGGGCAGGGCTGCCCTCTAAGCACACAACACCACGCCCCTCTAAACCCTAACCCTAGCCACCGCCGCCCACCATAGCCGTCGCCTAGGCAAACCCTAGCCGCCGGCCTTGCTCCTCCTTGGTGCGTCTAAACACTAGATCGCCGAGGCTCTCTCTCATAGTCCACCATACTCGCTCTGGCTTAAGGCGAAGCCCTGCGAGATCTCCCCTCTACTTCCGGTACCACGCCGTCGTGCTGCCGGAATCGCGAGGAGAGTGCTACAACCTCCGCTGCCTGCTGGAACAAGGGAGAGGAAGGTCTTCGTCGAGTACCGAACGTGTGACCGACTGCGGAAGCGCTGCCGGAACGCAGCGCCGGAAGGATCGTCTATGCGATCTTGAGATCGGCAAGAGTACGACTACATCACCCACGAGAATCCGCTCTCGTTAAACACTTTGGAATCTTCGAGGGTAAGTTATTCCATTGAATCGTTGCTACAATCTAGTAGATAGATCTTGGCTTGTTTGTTTGTATGCGGTAGAAATTTTTTGTTTTTCCATGCTACGAACCCCTACAGCTTGCACAAAGAGATGGAAGATTTTCGAATGGAATTAGTGAGTGAAGTATTTTTGGCTAGCATAGAACTTCAACCCACTTTGATCAGCCAGATCAAAGAGGCGCAGAAAGGAAATGCTAGTATCGACGGAATCAGGTGTCATTTCGGTACAGGCAAAGTACCCGTATTCACCGAAGATGAAGAAGGAGTTCTGTGGTACAAAGGACGCCTTTGTGTACCAACAGATTCTGAGTTGAAAGAACTTATTCTGAAGGAAGCTCATGATACTCTTTATTCTATCCACCCCAGAGGAACGAATATGTATCAAGATTTGAAAGAGCAATTTTGGTGGCATAAGATGAAGAGAGAAATCGGAAGCTATATCGCCAAGTGTGATATATGTCAGAGAGTCAAGGCTGGACATCAAAGAACCATTGGATTGTTGCAACCATTGTAGATTCCGAAATGCAAATGGGATTCCGTTGGAATGGACTTTATCACCGGATTGCCTACTTCTAGTAGGGGAAATGACTCTATCTGGGTCATAGTGGACAGATTGTCCAAAGTCGCCCATTTCTTACCCGTCAAGACCACATATAAGAGTTCGAATCTAGCGGAGTTATACATCACTAGAATCGTCAGTTTGCATGGAGTCCCCAAGAACATCGTATCGGATCGAGGAACTCAGTTTACCTCGAGATTCTGGAAGAAAGTCCAAGAAGGTTTAGGAACCCGCCTAGATTTCAGCACCGCTTATCACCCTCAGACAGATGGACAAACGGAGCGAGTAAATCAAACACTCGAAGATATGCTGAGAGCCTGTGTGTTAGAATATGGATTTAAGTGGGAAGAATGTCTACCGTTCGCAGAACTTTCGTACAACAACAGTTATCAAGCTAGTTTGCAAATGGACCCATTTGAATTCATGTATGGAAGAAAGTGTCGCACCCCTTTGAATTGGTCGGAAGTAGAAGAGAGTCAGATTTTTGGACCCGATATCCTACGAGAAGCAGAAAAGAAGGTTCACAAGATTCGTGAGCACCTCAAGACCGCCCAGTCCAGACAGAAGAGTTACGCCGACCAGAGACGTCGAGACCTCTCCTTCACCATAGGAGATTTTGTGTATCTGAAAGTGTCGCCATTGAAAGGAATGCAACGTTTCCAACTGAAAGGAATGTTAGCCCCCAGATGTATCGAACCCTTCAAGATTCTGAACCATCGAGGAGAAGTTTCGTATCAATTGGAACTACCCGAAGAGATGTCAGCCGTGCACAATGTGTTCCATATCTCATTACTTCGCAAGTGCCTCGAAGTTCCGGAGAAGACCGAAGTATTCAAGAATATCGATCACCGGACTATAGAAATCAACGATGACCTGACCTATCCCGAAGTACCCATCCGTATTTTGGAAGAAGCTTTCAGAACTAAAAGAACCCGAAGCATCAAGTTTATCAAGATTCAGTGGAGCAACCACACACAAGGGGAAGCTACCTAGGAGCGCGAAGATCACATCAGGACGGAGTTTCCCGATCTCTTCAAATCCTAGGTAATCTTTTTCGTCCTTTTTCAAATCTCATGAAGAGATTTTATTTAAGGGAGAAGGTTTGTAACATCCCAAAAATATTAAACTAGAATCATCAAACTCTAATCACCAAATTAAGGGTTAAAAAAAACTTTTCCAATTAAGATATGAAAGCATTCATAGGAGTGTGCATTAAAATTTGGATTCTTTCGAATTGCCATGATTATGTGTTTCTTTTCTTGTAAAATGATTCTTAGGTGAAATAAACATCATCTAAACAATCCCCAAACTTTTCCCAAAGACAAACAAATCAAAACAAACAAATTAAGTGAATGGTCACTTTGGCCAAATTAACTCCCATGCCTACTTTGGCGATCTGTAACTTTCATAACTTAATAGAAACATGTATGGATATTTGCACCCCTTGATAGTACTCATAACAAGGTACCAAGGCCCACTTTGTGATCATCCAAAAACATTTAAATGCATAGTTTAAATGACAATTTAAAAATGAATCTAATTCATATGGGAAGATCCCACTTTTTCAAAAACCACTCAAACAAGCTCAATTTGCAAAACCCAAGAATCCACAATATCACCAGCACATGCCTAGCACAAACACCAAAAATAATTTCAAAATTCAAAACTTGAGTTCATGCGGCCATTTCATCAAACAGGTTGCAGATACAAATCAAACAAAATCAGAACACTATGTTGAGCAGTGTTTTGGGCCTAACTTGTTCCCTCTCTGGACACCACTAGCCTTAGTAGATCATATAAAAACCTTAACTAATCACTAGCACTACTGTAAGCTGGCCATTGTCATTAATGGTGAGCAGGCCGAGAGCACCACTGCCACCCCATAGTCGACAGCAAGCTACGAGCAACACTAGCCTCGCCAACCTTGTCTGGGAGCAAGCTAGCACCCCACCGCCACTCCCTGTCCCAGCCGCGAGCAATTACAGCCACTGGACCACACGCCCAGGCCATGCCAACCTTCTCTGCAACCATGCCGAGAGCGCGCCACGTGCGCCCCGCTCGACCAGCACCCAAAGACCGCGCGCCGCCCTCGCCGCGTGCACGCGTGATCACCACCATACCAGCAACCCCCCAGACACGCCCGTTCGCCTTCGCGCGGACCACGCGCGCTGTGCGCCATAAAAAATTCTATCGGACCAGCGCAGAGCACTGAAGCATTCCGACCGATCAGCACCGGCCCACGCCTCGCCACCACGCCGTTGAGCTTCGCCAGGGAGCATAGCACCTCCCCCTACCGTCACCCACGCTGATATCCCTCTGTGCCGTCGACCACGACGAGCTCAGCTTGCGCCCGTCGGTCCCCTCTCTCCACTATAAATAGAGGCATCCCCCCGCTCGAATTCTTCACACCATTCTACTCCCCTCTCACCCAGTACCACCCCACCTCATTCCCGGAGCAAGGCGAGCAGCGCATCGCCAGAATTCCACCCCAAGAACCGCCGCGACTACCCCTGAGATCACCGTCGTCAACTTCGTCGTTCGCCCGCATCGCCGACCTTCGCCTTAGCCCCGATGAGCCTCCCACGACCCCCACTGAGATGCTAGGGTTTGAGCTCGCCGGTGACTAGTTCATTGTCGATGACGACCCTCAGCCGTTGATCTCACTTCTAATCCAACGCACCACATCACCCCGTACCGCTTCGCGTTTAAAGAGTCACTGACCAGTAGACCCACCCTGTCAGTTGCGCCCCGCGCCGCGGAGTGATACTGGGCCAGCCCGTTAACCTTTCCCGCGCAGCCCACTCGTTTGAATTTAGCTTTTTCTTTTTAAGTTCAAACATAGTTCTGTACCTAGTTTCAAAAATCAACCCAGCTCGATTCAGTAAACCAAATTGAATGAAATCAAGTTTGTTAGAAAGATATTGAAATGCTTAATCCAAGCCCATAGGATTCAAATCATTTGAATCTATAGATCAACCTTGGTAAAAATAATAACGCAGAAGCTTTTCTGCATTCAAACATTTTTCAAATTTAAAATATAATAGCTTTTGAGTTGATTCCAACTCTCAAAAATTACATTTGATCCTTTCAGAATATATAAAAACATATGGATTTACTTACAGAAATAATGTTCAAGAAATAAAATCATGCCACATAGACATTTCTAGTCACTTATTTTATTTAAAATAAAAAGGTTAAACCTTATTAAATTGTGACACCACTTTAAATCACATTCCCATGTACTTAAATATATGGTGATGACATGTGTCAACATGATGCCATGTTTGGTTTGGAGAATATTAAATCTTAATTAGTTTTTCGATCAGTAGAAATTACTTTTCTAAAAATAAATAAATAATGCAAGTACTTTAATCTTGAATGTTAGTGATGATGCTAGATCATCTATAGAACCCTTGTGTGTTATGATTGAAAGTAGTTAAGTATTGTTTGGTGATTGTGTACCTCGTATTTATTCATAGACGCTAGTACCTACCAAGGATACGAGGAGGAAGGAGGATACTACCAAGAAGAAGCCGAGGAGAACTTCAACCACTGCTCTGCACAAGGCAAGCCAATACTTGCAAGCTATTAAATTAGCAAGCTTATACTGATATTGATGCAAGCCTTATTAATCAAGTTGACCTATGCAAGATACTCTACTTATGCAAGCTAATACTGCTTGTTACCATGCCAACTATAGGCCTTAAGCATATGTGATCATAACCACTTGATAACCCAATCCTAGTTTTACTTGCAAGCTTCTACTTTATTTCTTTATCAAAGCTCTTACTTAGAGTTTACTTGAGTAAATTGTAGATACTAGAAAGATAATTGAAGGTTGCATAAAGAGCATTAAATTTGGCCTAAGCTAGATAATCTTGATGTCATCCTAAGGCATGAGATTGTACTTGGTTAAACTCCACTTGTTTACCACCCCTCATTAGTATTCACTCCCATTTGTAGATGCTAGTGCTAAGGATAAAACTTGATCAACTTTAGATGGGAATACTTGGTGGAAAAATGGTTATGAAAACCCTGGAATGATGGATCATTCTATTAAGATGTTTTGACATGTGTTTCCGAACACCAGATGATTTTGGTGATAAAAATGTTGAGGCATGAGCCTTAGCCGTTTATAAAACTGATGGTTATCTGGATGCGATACCATTTCAATTTTACCGTACAACCATAATACCCGAGAATCGGGTAGGGCTTGACTGGAAACTTATATACCTTAGTATTGGTCCCCTCACGGCCAAGGTCTGAGCCGAGGCTACCTTGTGAAGATTTTCCACCTGTGCAGTACCCATGAAGACAGTTGGTCATGGTTCGGAGGCCAAACTCACAGGAGAGGTGCTTATACTAGGGCGTGTAATCGAAAGGTTAGGATTGATTATCCGCATACTAAGTATGGTGAATTCAGGATTTGTTCCTGACGGATGTATCGACTGTTGTCGTGAAAGTGTACAATCTCTCCAGAGTTTCAAACTATTCGAATAGCCGCGTCCGCGGTTATGGACAGTTGGAGCGGCCATATTGTTCCCCCATCAGATGTTTTCAAAATGACTTGTGAAATGGATTGAGATTTTGACTTGACAACAACAGAGTTGTGATATGAAATACAAGTTCCCACTTAGGTGTTATAAAATTTCAACTAGCTTTTCTTGCTTCTGAACTTAGTAGAGGTAAATCTGGCTTTTTGCAAAACAACCATAGAGCTTAGTGTCCTATTACCAAAAACCCCCTTCACTTGTTAGTATTAGTTTGCGAGTACTTAAAGAGTACTCATGGCTTTGTCCCCGGCTATTCCCGTGGCCAGACTATGAAGAGGAGTACTAGGAGGATGGACCCCAGGAATGTTACGACAACTAGGATCATCTCCCATCGTTAGCATTGCCTGTGACCCCGAAGATGGAGCTTCGCCTACGCTACCTTTATTATTATGTTATTCCGCTGCTTGAGTTGTATTAAGAACTGGATCATGAGATCCTTATTTGTGTAAGACCTTATGTATGGTTTGTAATGGATGATGTACTGTGGTATCCAATTATGTTATGTCTCGCAAAAATGGAAATCCTGGGATTGCGATGTATGGCATAAAAGGCATCTGGGATTAAAAATTCGGGTGTTGACAGATTAGCTAATCCATCTTCTCTGTCTCATATTTAGCTCCTTCTGAGTGAATATATACTTCAGGATCTTGTGATCCGAATATATCTCACAACGATTTCCCATCAGGTAGTGTCTCGATGTCTTTAGGGCTAGAACTACGACTGCGAGCTCGAGGTCATGGGTTGGGTAATTTTGCTTATGTTCTTTCATTTGTCGAGATAGATACGATATAACTTTGCCTTCTTGCATTAGCACACATCCGAGACCGATCTTGGATACATCACAATACACGTCAAAGGGCTTCGTGATATCTGGCATGATTAAGATTGGGGCTGAAATCAATCTCCTCTTGAGTTCTTGAAAACTCGCTTCACATTTGTCGGTCCATTCAAACTTCTTGTCCTTGAGCAATTGGGTCATGGGTCTGGAGATACTTGAGAATCCTTCTACGAACTTGCGGTAATATCCCGCCAATCCGAGAAATGCACGAACTTGGGTTTGAGTGGTTGGGGCTTGCCAATCTTCGACATATTTCACCTTTGCAGGGTCAACGGCAATTCCTCCGGCTGATACAATGTGGCTGAGGAATCCTACTTCTTGTAACCAGAATTCACATTTTCTAAATTTGGCATACAACTGATGCTCCCTAAGGGTTCCAAGAATGGTCCTTAGGTGTAGCTCATGCTCTTCTTCTGATTTGGAATAAATCAGTATGTCATCGATGAAAACAACGACAAACTTATCCAGGAAGTCCATAAAAATCTTATTCATGAGATTCATGAAGTAAGCGGGGGCATTGGTTAATCCAAAAGACATGACAGTATACTCGTATAATCCATATCTGGTGGTAAAGGCAGTCTTGGGAATAATCTCTGCGCGAATCTTGAGTTGATGATAGCCAGTTCTAAGATCAATCTTAGAAAACACTTTTGCATCGGTCAACTGATCAAACAAATCTTATATCTTGGGCAATGGGTACTTGTTCTTGATGGTGACATCATTCAACTTTCGATAATCCGTACACAAACGGTTACCTCCATCCTTTTTGTACACGAATAAGACAGGTAATCTCCAAGGTGACGCACTTGGTTGAATCAATCCAATTTCCAACATGGAATCCATTTTCTTCTTCAGTTCTGCTAGTTCATACGGGTTCATACTATAGGTTCTCTGGGCTATGGGTCCTGTTCCGGGGATTAGTTCAATGATAACTCGATATCCCGATCTAGGGGCATACCGGGCAAAACATCTAGAAATACATCGGGGTATTCACAGACTATCCGGACTTGGTCAATGGTGGGTTGGGCTATACTCTTGTTGCACTTGAATTGACGAGGTAAGGTTTCAGATATATGCTCGACTGATATTCCGACTGTACTGGTTATGGTTATGGCTTTCTTGGCATAGTCAATCAATCCTTTATGTTTGGACATCCAATCCATTCCTAGTACTACTTCCAAACCTTTAGTTCCGAGTACTATCAGATTAGAATAAAAATCTATGCCATGGATTCGGATAGGGACGGCTTTGCAAATTTGCCTAGCTTTGGTGGTTGAACCGGGGATTTGAACAATCATAACATGCTTCAGTTTTGTTTGTTGAATCTTACTAGTGTAGGAAAATTCTTCGGTGAAAAATGAATGCGATGCACCCAAATCGAACAACACTCTAGCAAGTACTGAATTAACATAAAACATACCCAGCACGATGTCTGGCGCTTCCTGAGCATCTTCAGCATGCATGAGAAAAAGACGGCCGTTGCGGTTGAGTGAATTCCCTGGGGCAAATCTTCTTCCGGGCTGAACATGACGCTGCTGCTGAGCTGGGGCATTTGCATTGGGTGTTGCGGCATTCTTCTTGTTGGGGCACTCATTGGAGTAGTGACCCTTATTTCCACAGTCATAACAAGTCACTTGCGACTTGTCCTTTGCTGCAACAGGCACAACATTGCTTCCAGTCCTCGGGGCAGTGTTGGTGTTGGCGGTAGCATTGTTGTTGTTGAACTTGGGTTGTGCACGGTTGAAATTGTTAGAGTTGCCGGGGTTGTTGTGATTTCCTCCGGGCCTCGGGTTTCCACGGTTGGGATAGGTCGAACGGTTCATCGGGGGTCTGTTGGTTCTCGAGGAAAATCCTGGAGATGGGTTAGGGCGATACTTTGGGGTCTGATGGGTTCCTGGTTGATGCACCATGCGACACTTGCGGTTCTCATTGGCTTGGTTGATCTTTCCTTCCATCTGGATGGCAGAGTCGACAAGGGCTTCAATATCAGCAAAGGGGATATTGACCAACAATGTCTGCATCTCATCGTGCAGACCATTCAAGAATCTTTCCTTCTTCTTGGCTTCGGTATTCCACTATGGTCATCCTTCCTTTCTTCATTTCTCTGAACTCATCTCTCATTCTCTTGATCAAACCCGGTGGCACATGGGTTCTGCTGAACTTGACCTTGAATTCCTCCCAGGTCATCATCTGTCCTCCGGTCATTGCACGAACGCTGTTCCACCATGCTCTTGCGTCTCCGGCCAGATAGTGGGTGGCGAATAGAACTTTATCGTTGGCTTCCACTCCGGTGACTTCCAGGTTGTTTTCCATGGTTTGCAGCCAATCATCGGCGTCTAGGGGCTCTTCCGACTTAGTGAAAACAGGTGGGTTGGTGTTCTGGAAATTCTTGAGCTTAGATCCATGGTTGTCCTGATTTCCGTGGCCTTGATTGTTGTATGCTAGCTAAGCTATCTGTTGAAGGGTGTCTAGGTTGGCTTGATGTTCGGCTCTTTTAGCTTCGCGGTCAGAAACCAACATTTGCAGGATCTGCAACATCGGGTCTAGGGATGAACCACTTCCTTCGCGTGGCATCTGAAGATTGAGATAGATCATGAGAAAAGAAGGAAATTTCTAAGGTTTCGGGACTTGGAAAAGTTTTTAAAGTTTGACTCAGATTTTCTATCAACTTGATTTTCATTCATTCATAGCACACGAAACAAACGCACACCACACAACAGGAAAAACGGATTGTTTTAAGAACCATTCCAGAAACTACGATACAGTGGGACCGAATACAACTCACTACGCTAGTGCTCAAGTGCTACTACTCCTCTGAGTCGGTGTAGTCATCATCCTCATCATCCTCATCGTCATCGAAGAAGGCATAATCATCCTCATCGGTGAAGAAGTCCATAGCCTGATCCTCTAGAAAATCATCATCATCGCTGAGATAGGAGTAGGGGTCTCCACGAAGATCCTCTCCGGCATTCTCCCTTTCCTCCAACTACATGTCTCTCTCGTGTATGGTCTCCTCCAAATCCGAGATACGGTGGCGCAGACGGGCAATGATGCGCTCCTTCTTGTCGAGCTAACGGCGGCGAGACTTGCGATCCTTTGCTAGCATGGCGATGGTCTGATCCTTCATCTTGATGATGGCTGACTTGTGGTTGGAGTAGTCAGGGCAATTGTCCAATTCCTGCTGGCGATCGTACATCATGAAGCTAAGGTGGTCCAATTGGGTCTTCAGCTCGTGGTGGCATGGGTATTCCACTGGCTGTCCATTAGCATCACACCTTGGACAAAACTCAAAGCGGGTACCCTTGATCTGGTTGATACTCTGCCCACACAAACGGGCAAGAGCTTCCTGCATGGCCCTAGCAAGTCCATTGAGCCAGTTGTTCTCTCTTAAGGTAAACTGAATTCCCTCGGCAATGGGGGGTTCAATCTTTCCTCGGAGACTGGCAACGATTAGCCACTGCAGATCTTCTCCTCCTTGATCATTGAGATGAGCTCCGAAGAACTCGGGGTGCGGACGCTCCAGAAGTTCCGAAAGCTGGTGCAAATCCCGCTCAAAGATAAGGTCTCCTCCATTCCCAACTGATAAAACTTGTTGTACTTCACGTCCATCTATAAGAATATAGGATGAGTAAGTTAGTAGAGTGATCAAGTGTGTCAAATTTTATGTAGTTTGCAAGAGTTTTTTTTAGGAACATGAATTTTTATCAAAGAATCAAGGTGATAAGAATGGGAATAAGTTTTTGTAAATATGTGTTTCCTTTGGTTTTGAAACTAAGTTTTTGATTCAAACGTCGATTCTAACTAGGGTCTCCTATGGTCAGGATGGATCTGATACCAACTTGTCAACACCCGGATTTTTAATCCCAGATACCTATTATGCCATACATCGCAATTCCAGGATTACCATTTTTGCGAGACATAAGAGAATTGGATACCACAGTACATCATCCATTACAAACCATACATAAGGTCTTACACAAATAAGGATCTCATGATCTAGTTCTTAAGACAACTCAAGCAGCGGAATAACATAATAATAAAGATAGCGTAGGCGAAGCTCCATCTTCGGGGTCACAGGCAATGCTAACGATGGGAGATGATCCTAGTTGTCGTAACCTTCCTGGGGTCCATCCTCCTGGTACTCCTCTTAATAGTCTGGCCACGGGAAGAGCCAGGGACAAAGACATGAGTACTCTTTAAGTACTCACAAACTAATACTAACAAGTGAAGGGGGTTTTTGGTAATACGACACTAAGCTCTATGGTTGTTTTGCAAAAAGCCAGATTTACCTCTACTAAGTTCAGAAGAAAGAAAATCTAGTTTAAATTTTATAACACCTAAGTGGGAACTTGTATTTCATATCACAACTCTGTTGTGCTCAAGTCAAAATATCAATTCATTTCACAAGTCATTTTGAAAACATCTAACGGGGAACAGTATGGCCACTCCAACTGTCCATAACCGCGGACGCGGCTATTCGAATAGTTTGACACTCTGCAGAGATTGTACACTTTCACCACAACATTTGATACATCCGTCAGGAACAAATCCTGAATTCACCATGCTTAGTATGCGGATAATCAATCCTAAACTTTCGATTACACGCCCTAGTATGAGCACCTCTCCTGTGAGTTTGGCCTCCCAACTATGACCAACTGTCATCTTGGGTACTGCATAGGTGGACAATCTTCACAAGGTAGCCTCAGCTTAGACCTTGGCCGTGAGGGCACCAATACTAAGGTATATAAGTTTCCAGTCAAGCCCTACCCAATTCTCGGTTATTGTGGTTGTACGATAAAATTGGAATGGTATCGCATGCAGACAACCATCGGTTTTATAAAGGGCTAAGGCTCATGCCTCAACATTTTTATCACCAAAATCATCTGGTGTTCGGAAACACATGTCAAAACATCTCAGTAGAATGATCCATCATTCCAAGGTTTTCATAACCATTTTCACCAAGTATTCCCATCTAAAGTTGATCAAGTTATTCTTAGCACTAGCATCTACAAATGGGAGTGAGTACTAATGAGGGGTGGTAAACTAGTGGAGTTTAACTAAGTTCAATCTCATGCCTTAGGATGACATCAAGATTATCTAGCTTAGGCCAAATTTAATGCTCTTTATGCAACCTTCAATTATCTTTATAGTATCTACCATTTACTCAAGTAAACTCTAAGTAAGAGATTTGATAAAGAAATAAAGTAGAAGCTTGCCAGTACAACAAGGATTGGGTTATCAAGTGGGTATGATCACATATTCTTAAGGCATATAGTTGGCATGGTAACAACCAGTATTAGCTTGCATAAGTAGAGTATCTTGCAAGTGTTAGCTTGCATAGGTCAACTTGATTAATAAGGGTTGCATTAGTATCAGTATAAGCTTGCTAATTTAATAGCTTGAAAGTATTGGCTTGCTCATTCAACTAGTAGTATTAGGCTTGCCTTGAGCAGAGCTGTGGTTGAAATTCTCCTCGGCTTCTTCTTCGTAGTATCCTCCTTCATCCTCGTATCCTTGGTCGGTACTAGCGTCTATGAATAAATACGAGGTACACAATCACCAAACAATACTTAAATACTTTCAATCATCACACACAAGGGTTCTATATATGATCTAGCATCATCACTAACTTTCAAGATTAAAGCACTTGCATTATTTATTTATTTTTAGAAAAGTAATGTCTACTCATTGAAAAACTACTTAAGATTTAATATTCTCCAAACCAAACATGGGATCATGTTGACACATGTCATCACCACATATTTCAGTAGATGGGACTGTGATTTAAAGTGGTGTCACAATTTAATAAGGTTTAACATTTTATTTCAATTAAATAAAGTGACTAGAAATGTCTATGTGGCATTCTTTTATTACTTGAACATTATTTCTGTATGTAAACCCATATGTTTTTATATATTCTGAAAGGTATGATCAAATGTGATTTTTGAGAGTTGGAATCAACTCAAAAGGTATTATATTTTAAATTTTAAAAATGTTTGAATGCAGAAAAGCTTCTGCCTTTTTATTTTTACCAAGGTTGATCTATAGATTCAAATGATTTGAATCCAATGGGATTAGATTAAGCATTTCAATATCTTTCTAACAAAATTGGTTTCATTCAATTTGGTTCACAGAATCGATCTGGGTTGATTTTTGAAACTAGGTACAGAACTATGTTTGAACTTAAAAAGAAAAAGCTAAATTCAAACGAGTGGGCTGCGCGGGAAAGGTTAACATGCCGGCCCAGTGTCACACCGCGGCGCGGGGCGCAACTGACAGGGGGGTTCTACTGGTCAGTGACTCTTAACACGCGAAGCGGTACGAGGCGATATGGTGCGTTGGATTAGAAGTGAGATCAATGGCTGAGGGTCGTCGTCGACGATGAACTAGCCACCGGAGAGCTCAAACCCTAGCGGCTCAGTGGGGGTCGTGGGAGGATCACCGGGGCTCAGGCGAAGGTTGGCAATGCGGGTGAACGACGAAGTCGACGACGACAATCTCAGGAGTGGTCGCGGCAGCTCCTGGGGTGGATAAAATCGATGGCTTCCTTCTTCTCCAGCAGCGGCAGACTCCGGTGAAATTCCGGCGATGCGCTGCTCGCCTTGATCCGGGAATGAGGTTGGGTGGTTCTGGGTGAGAGGGGAGTAGAATGGTGTGAAGAATTCAAGTGGGGGATGCCTCTATTTATAGTGGCGAGAGGGGACCGACGGGCACAAGATGAGCTCGTTGTGGTCGATGGCATAGAGGGCAATCGGCGTGGGCGACGGTAGGGGGAGGTGCTGTGCTCCCTAGAGAAGCTCAACGGCATGGTGTCGAGGCGTGGGGCGGTGCTGATCGGTCGGAACGCTGTGGTGCTCTGTGCTGGTTCGACGGAAGTTTTGATGGCGCACAGCGCGCGTTGTCCGCGCGGCGGCGAACGGGCGTGTCTGCGGGGTTGCTGGGACAGTGGTGATCACACGTGCACGCGGCAAGGGCGGCGCCCGGTATGTGGGTGCTGGTCGAGCGTGGCGCATGGGGCGCGCTCTCGACATGGTTGCAGACAAGGTTGGCATGGCCTGTGCATGTGGTCCAGTGGCTGGCATTGCTCGCGGCTGGGACAGGGAGTGGCGGTGGGGTGCTAGCTTTCTCCCAGACAAGGTTGGCGAGGCTAGTGTTGCTCGTAGCTTGCCGTCGACAATGGGGTGGCAATGGTGCTCTCGGCCTGCTCACCATTGATGACAATGGCCAGCTTATAGTAGTGCTAGTGATTAGTTAAGGTTGTTAGATGATCTACTAAGGCTAGTGGTGTCCAGAGAGGGAACAAGTTAGGCCCAAAACACTACTTAACATAGTATTATGATTTTGTTTGATTTGTATCTGCAACCTGTTTGATGAAATGGCCGCATGAACTCAAGTTTTGAATTTTGAAATTATTTTTGGTGGGTGTGCTAGGCATGTGCTGGTGATACTGTGGATGCTTGGGTTTTGCAAATTGAGCTTGTTTGAATGGTTTTTGAAAAAGTAGGATCTTCCCATATGAATTAGATTCATTTTAAATTTTCATTTAAACTATGCATTTAAATATTTTTGGATGATCACAAAGTGGGCCTTGGTACCTTGTTATGAGTACTATCAAGGGGTGCAAAGATCCGTACATGTTTATGTTAAGTTCTGAAAGTTAGAGATAGCCAAAGTAGGCATGGGAGTTAATTTGGCCAAAGTGACCATTCACTTAATTTGTTTGTCTTTGGGAAAAGTTTGGGGATTTTTTAGATGATGTTTATTTCAGCTAAGAATCATTTTAAAAGCAAAGAAACACATAATCATGGCAATTCAAAAGAATCCAAATTTTAATGCACACTCATATGAATGCTTTCATATCTTAATTGGAAAAGTTTTTGTTAACCCTTAATTTGGTGATTAGAGTTTGATGATTCTAGTTTAATATTTTTGGGATGTTACAAAAACCATGGTAGATTCATTTGTGACGGGGCTTCTACAACGAATGGCATCCATCCTAGAAGGCTTTTCAACCACGAAAAATAGACCTTCAACCATGAAAATCGTTCGTTGTAAAAGGACATTTTTCTTGTAGTGAGAAGACAAAAGGAGGCCTTTTCCCCGAAGAAAGGGAATGTGGTAACCCTTCTGACCTAATATTTGGGGGAAGAGTCTCGGTGCTGCCCTATATAAGGAGATCGTCCTCCTACCCTAGAACGGTCGATCCTCAGCGATCTAAACCCTAGACATTCATCATCCATTGTACCCTCGCGAAGCCAAGCGAGCAATACAACAAAGTAGGAGGAGGGGCTTTACCTCCTCATGAGGGTCCCGAACCTGGGTAAAAAAAAATGTGTCATCTCTTTGTCGGGGTTCTTGCTCCCTGTCGCCACTATCGCCGAGGTACCTTGGGAATGCATGTTCAGCCCGCTCTCGAACCAAGGGATCATTGGACCCTAGTTCCTTCACAGGAAAAATCTCCGATAGACTAAATGCCTATTTTGTTTTATAATTAGTCTCATCCGTTATCTCAAATTAAAACCCCAGCCTTTTCCGGATATATTTTTTTGTCAAAAAACTATTTATAAAAATGTTTTAAGAGCTAAATTAAAATAGATATTTTAGTGGGGGAGGCAGCCACCGGTCAGGCCCAAAAGGCCGAACCGGAATCCACCTACCACCGCACCTCTAAACCCTAACCACACCTGCCACACACACCTGGCCACCACCATACCTAGCCGCCGCCACACCCGACACCAACCCCTGCCACTTCAAGCATCACACACATGCACTGCACTACACTACACCCACCTAACCCAACTAACCTCGCCCGACACGACTCCACCGCGACCAACCCCACCCTACGCTACACCCCACGCACACAACACTGACGCTGCGCATGCCACACACTCATACATGCACGCGACCAACCCCCAATTCCCAATCGAGTTCGGCCCCACCCTATCGTGAGAATGTCCACGGTAGTGGCGCTCGCCGTGGGGATTGGTAAGTCAAGCCTTATATCTACGGCGAGACCCTACACTCCTATTTGCCGGCCCTTCGCTACTGGTGCATGATTGCTGACGGTGGATTCCTCTAGATCCTACCAAGTAGCTATGTGTCAGCCTCGTGTCCGGTCACTCATGCCGCCATGGTGCCAATCGGCTCCATCAAACTCTTCATATTCTTCACCGATACCATCGACCTGACAGATCCTGCCGGGCCCATCATTAGCAATAGATCGCCTCCAAGTATGACTTGGACAAGAATGGCTTAGTCGAAAGCAACTCCACCCTCTGCGACGATGCTGGATCGGTGATGTCTGAGCTAGCCACGGGAACTAACACCCCCGCATCGAACGCTAGCTCCATCATGAAAGTCTCCAATGTCGGGGACTACGAGGATCACTTGATCCTTCCTATCTTCGGCTATGACTCAGGGTCGGAATCTCCTGCCAATAGCGACTGCTGACGAGATCGAGCGGCACCACGTGGCCCTGAACAAAGTCAGAGAGAAGGAGAAGACTGAGCACAAAAAATCGCGTTGAGAAAGAAACCGCACAGAAACTCTCGTCTTACCACCAACACCAAGTGATGCGGCGACAAAACCTCTCCACCCAAGGCTGAGCCATGAACTTCAATGACGAGAACAACCCTGTGAGAGCAGCCGACTATGAAGTCTGCCACAACACGCCATCCGGAGGCAGTCGCGCACTACCTAGGTCGAATGAGCATGAAGCACATCCACCACCCCACCACGCACCTCCTCTAGAGGAGCCACAGATATTAATCATGCCACGGGAGTATGATGCCAATGTCCTCCCTCTCTATTCAACCCCGATGGACAAGGTCATCGTGATCCATGTTGCGGTCGCTAACCTAAACCCTATGGGTGATGGTGCGATCTAGATCATGTATGGCCAGGCCCTACTCGCAAAAGTTGTCGAATAGAAGACCGCAGGCCACGACATGCAGGGGCGTGTCTACTCCAGATCCACAAATAGCAGGGCAGCATCGTCCAATCACCCAGGCGAGTGGACAGTCGCCAATGTTATCAACTACCCACCCCTAGAGCCATGGCCGCAACAATTAGTGGTCGCCAACTGATACCTTTGATCTAGATTTCTGATGTAGTATATCTCTTTTTCCCTAGTAGACCTAGGTTTTTCGAATCCTCGGGAGGCAGAAAGCAAAGTGAGATTACTTAATTGGACCTTCGAGAGTTTTATAAATTCTTTTGTGTTTTCACCGGACCAAGAGTTTAAAATCATTTTTTTGTTGTTGACGATGGAGCGAGAGAGGGCCTAGGGTATTCGGTTTTCACCAGTAGCTGTGCAAAAACATCTGATGAGAATAACAAATAATACTAAAGTATGCATGTAATCGTTAAAGAAAGATAATTATATGTGGGCAGTGCATCCATAATTATTATCGCCTCCGCAACTGCTTATATCAATACCGTACTAGTCTCATCCTTAGAAGAAAGAGAACTAATGATATGCATAGTGATGTCACCGTTAATCCCAAGTAAATTCCTCACATACAGCCGTACTACCCCTTCTGTCACTAGGGTTCCCATCCTGCAGGTCAGTGATTACTCACACTCCCTTTACCAAGATCAATCCTTGGGGTCTTGGGTACCTGACAAGTACTTAGATTGAGGCAAGAGAGGGTACTACAATCATCATGTCATACAAACTAATACATGACCCCCTCTATGATAAATAGCATGCAAAAAAGCTACATGGCTACGCAGAAGCCCTTATCCCAAGGAGAAATACTCACACATAGAGATGAAATCAACAATCATAAACATTGTAATAGAGATCATAAGGTTGATAGGAAATAGTCTTAAAATGTTGCCAATTGGAGAAGATATCTACTATTATAAATGGTGGAGGATGGCTATATTGGTGGAGAAGGGTTTAGAGGTTTAGATCTAGATATATTCCTCCGGCGTGGTGGCTTCTGGTGGCAGGAGAGTTGATGTAGAAAAGAAGCATTGTTTCCCGTCGCCCGAAGCCTCTTTATATAGGGGTCCCTTCACGAAAGTTGTTCTATTTGACCTAATGAAGTCGATGGCAACTAAACGGCCGGAACTATACGTCCGGAATAAATTTCCCACCGTATAGTTGGTCGTTAAAGCTTCTGCCTCCACTTCACGGCTCCTGGTTTCTTTGACGTGTTGGAATTCTCTTATCTTTGGCATTTATGTAGTGATTCCCTTCATCATACGTCATTATCTGCGCAGGGAAAAACATCAAGAAAGGATTGCATACCCCTTTGATCATTAGGAATTAGTGGCAGGATTTAGAGAGATATTTCATAAAATATATGAATAATATCTAGTTTATATGCGGACATGGATGGCTATATTTGATATCCATCAACCTCCCCATGCTTAAACTTGATCGTCCTCGAGCAAGAAAACCAAAATCAAAAGGGAACTTAGCATTTAAACTGAAATAACGAGATGATGACCTTACTCATGATTGATAGTCTCATGTTTCCTCCACTTTATTAATCTGAAAAACTTCATCATAGATAGAGAAATGGCAAGCATATCATACGAGTTTCATTAATCCTTATAGAGTAGCAAATTTATTGTAAGAATGGATGATTCAAAAGGGTAAACTTTATTCCATGTCATGTAATCAATTCATAAGCTTGCCTTTGAACAATAAAGTATAATCATGTAGAACTAAGAGTGTGAGAGTTTGTCATGAAAATCATATGCTCTCAATTCTCCCACATCAATAAATCAAGACTTTTCAAGCACTACTTTTCTATTTATTGTCCTTGAAGAATTTAAGTTCTTAAGTAATTGAGAGCATGCCAAAAAAATCATTAGTTTATCGGGATGTGATGGACACTCGTGCATCACTAAGGCTTTTGTTCCTTTTGCATAATGATTACTCATATCATCCAGAGGAGTGATTCCATCATGTTTACGGCTACCCAGGAGTGCCAAGAATCTTACCAATTATAGCATTGCTACTACATATGTTTAATCAACTCATAGCCGAAATCTAGGAGTTTCCTCCATGAAGATCGCTCGTAGGCTAGCGGAGTTGTTAGTATCCGATCAAGTTTGACATGCATAAAGCTATATCATTCTTATGATTCACAAGTCAAACTTTGGCATGCTCATAAAAACCGCTAAACATTAATTCAATTGAACAAATCCTTTCAAAGAGAGCTATCATGTCAATAATTATTTTCTGTGGTGTTGAGTGTCTCTAGGAATAAGCTTTCAAGACGAAACATTACAACACCCAAGCCTTCAATTGTGAGACTTTTTATTATTTCAATTTTTTAGCAAATTTTAGGCAAAACTTGGTTAACTACAAGGGCTGGAACAAACCAAACTCAATTAAATACCCATGCAATCAAAAATTTACTGCAATATAGAGACTCACTCCACTGATATAACATCTTAACATTACTTCTAACTAGCATCGGTTTCTCAAACTTCAAAAATGGGGGGTCATATGGCATACCTCTCATGTTTGGTTCCACTTATCTCTTCCCTTTTTATTTGTTTCTTCAAAACTCGAAGTCAATCACTCTCCTATAAATACACGAGAATCTCGAGGCAAAAAGAAAAGAAAGAGGGAAATAAAGATAAATGGAGAATCTTTTTGTGGTTTTTGAGAAAGAGAATTAAAGAATAGAAAATTTCCGGCAAAGCTTGGCTTGAAATTCTCAAATAGAATAAAATAACTAAAGATAAAGTGTTAGGGAAATCAACACGAGTGCTTATAAACTCAAATAAAAGCATAACCTCGAATATAAAGCAAATGAACACCAAATAAAAAATAGAAAACCTCCCCGAGATGAGGCTTTTACAAGCCCTTCAAATCATTGTGATTGGGGAAAAACTTGTAACTCCAGTGCGAAAATTGAGTTGATAAGTTACTTGTTGTTTCTCAGAGGTTCAGGGCAAGATTATACATCCCCTCCACAATTCCTCCAAGTTCTTGGAAATCTTGATATGTAGAGAACCGGCTTGGTGGCTGCTCCTCCCGATGAGGGACTTCTTACTCCTCCTCTTGGTCCTCATCCTTTTTTAGAATATCCACCTGGGTTGGTATTTCTCAACCTACAAGTCATAAATCATGCGTTCTTCCTCGATAGATAAAAGACCATTAGGCAAAGGAGCAGGATAGAGACGCCCAGCTCCAGCAATATGCAGATAATAAACACCACCTCTCCTAGTGAGCATTCCACAAGCCTCAAAGTAGATAAACCAACACGTTGCTCACCTAGTACCGGTTTTAAATCACCTAGGTCAATGCCTAGGGCATTGGCAAGCACGGTGATGATGCCTCCACAAGTGATTGGTCCTTGGCTTTGGGAGGATTCGTACTCCAAGTAGTGCACAAGAATTGCACCCAAGTGGGGTGACAAGTTGTCATAGTTGAAAACAGCTTTTGCAAGGACTAAGATGTCCTCCTCATTGAGTCTTGTAAACTCATTACGCGCCTGCAAGGTGTTAGCAATAACATTGAACAAATAGAAGCAGGATGTTGAATATTTTTCCCTTTGCCGACTCTAGAAGTAAAGCTCATTCTAGTATAGCAGAGTTTAGGGGAAGGTTCTATGCTGGTAAAAGATGTGCGCATAGCATTAGGATCATTGTTGGGTAAACAAAAACAATTGCACCATTCATCGAGTGATAATGAATAATTGTTGTTCATGAGTCAGAAAGAAATTATATCCTCCCCATGCCATCTCTTAACAGTGCTTTTCAAAGAACTAAGAAATTCAATGGTTAACCGGCAATAGGTGAATCATGAAATACAAAGTTTTACATGCCAACCCTATTGCAAAGTAAATTAAAGTCATCAGAAATACCGAGTTGGTTCAATATGACAGGGAAATCCCACTTGGTTGCCTTGACTTCTAGGTTTTTGATGATGTCGAAACGTTCATGGTGGGAATCGTTCTTGAATCGAATCCCCATGCATTCCTGAGCTACAGCCCGAGAAGAACTAGCGGCAAGAGCACGCGTTTGGATCCTCGTGTTCATCTATAAGAAAGACAAATATAAAAACTTTTGATCCAACAATAATAGTCATAGCATATTCCTCATCATAGCAAACTAAATAATTTCCTCAACATAATAATCTAAGCAAGAGAATCATGGCAAATAGTTCAAAATAAGTCTTACCCTAGATTGATAATGACAATAGAACAGAGATGAATTCGCAAAAAGTAATTGGAGCATCAGAGGAGAAACATACCGTAGATCACTTGTGTGTGAGGAAATCGAATGAAATTGAGTAGAGGTGAAGATCCCTTGAGGTTTTGAGAGAGTTTGGAGGTAGAAGAGAGAGAAAGGATTGGTATTTTGATGTTTTGGGTATCTCCCCATGCGTTTAAGTGGCCGGACGCAACTATACGGCCACAAAACTTGTTCCCGCCATATAGTTGGTCTGACGGCAAAAAATTAGGGTTTCTAGTGTTTCTTTCCTAGCGGCTATAACTATACGGCCGAAACTTTTGTTCCCGCCGTATAGTTGGTTATTAAACCTTCTATATCTCGAGATGAAGAATTGTCGATGGATCAAACAACTATACGGCCGCAGCTATATGGCGGGAATTTTTATTCTCGATATATAGTTGGTCGTTAAAGCATCAGTACACATCAAAAAACTCTATTTATTCAAGAATTACATTTTAGACTAAAACATAGCAAAACACCTTGTCTTTATAGAAAAAATGATAGACTAAATTGTCGACCAACTTTGTCATGTATAAAATAGCAATTTTTAGTACTACAAAAACCCTCCTCACTAGAGTTTTCTAGCATTCTTTATTCAACACAAAACTTAAATTAAAACTTAAAAACTTTACTCAAACCTTTATTTCACATGGGTTGCCTCCCATGCAGCGCTCTTTTATGGTCAATAGCTTGACCTTAATGTTGCTCACTTAGGCCATATGAGTGGAACACCCACTCCAAAATAGTTGGCCTTCAAAGTGATGGCCTCCTTCTCGTCTTTCTTGGATTTCTTTTTCCTGGGAAAATGAATAACAAAAGGATCCCGTGAAGGAAATTGGAGCTTCATGTTCCCTTCATGCAAATTAATTAAAGCCTTAATAGTTCTTCAAAAAGGATGGCCTAATATGATAGGAGCAATAGCATCTTCATCATGTCAACAATAAAAAATCAATAAGAGCATGACAACCTTTAATGTACACTAAGGTATTCTTGTGGCACCGCGGATTTATGGTCCGGGAGTCCTTGTTATGCATACAATTCACGTTCCCATGATCAGTGAGCCATGAGCATAACCGACAAGTATCATTACAACATCCATAGAATACGATTACGAAACTTTCAATAGTGCCATTATGGCGATTACAACAAGAATAGCGAAATTATTCATCGTAGATCCCATGTCGTGCCTTAACCTACAGGCGACTGGCTGGGAGACAGCCTAGATCGCATAGACGTCGGCTCTTCCTCGTTCCTCGATCTTCTGGAAATCTTGCCAAGTAAATAGCCATGGACAAAGCCGATGAGTACTTTGAATGTACTCACAAACCTCCTTAAGAGAATAATAAGAACAAGAGGATATGCAATATGGTTGTGGTGATAGGAGGGCTCCATGAGGGTTTCCTTTCTAAGATGGTTTCTCTTGTAGATATAGCATCTACAAGGTTTTATTGAATAATTTTGTAAAACATTTTGGAAACATTAGGAAAAGTGTTCGGAAATGAATAGGAATGGGTCACCCTATATCATCAACACGGTCTTCAACTGACCGGGTTATTATGCTCCTTCTCTGGTGTCCCACAGACCACCAGGTTTTTGTAAACACTTGTTTTATGAAAATATATTTTGAAAACAAAACTGGCACCGCTCTACAACAACCTTCTCAACCGTCCATGAACAAGGACTCGGGTATTCTAATAGATTTTACACTTTGTAGAGGTTGTACACTTTCCCCACAAGATTTGATACATCCGTCAGGATCACCCCCGGGTCGTCATACGAAAGTATGCGGGTCTCAGATAATCAAACATAGCCTTGGCAAAGTTCACTCCGACATGGGCCCTACCTTATGAGTGGTTCCCCTCAACACCGGGACATCGGGATCCACAGACCAACCGGAGTGCAACCCAGCTCCTTCAGAGCCGGCACTTTCAATGAGGGGCTCATAGAATCGCCCGGTCACTCAAATGGGTGATCCTTCTTCCTCCAGGTGACTGCCTTGTAGTTGACCCATTACATAAAGGAAGCCCGGAATTAGAGGGAGATGATCCCTTATAAGTAGTCATGCGGATACCCATATCGAAGTGAACCATCTTTGGGTTAAGCCCCATCGCACTTCAGGGTATTGTGGCTGTACGAGTTAATTGTTCTGGCAAAACTGCAAAGAACCAGGTGCCTTTTCGTAAACCCTTTTTGATGCAGCCCGTCCTACGGACGCACCTCCATCTACAACACCTAGCCATCCCAGTGGATCAATGACTCGCACCCGAGGCAAGCTCCTACAAGCCAAGGTTAACTCGCTCCTTTCCTTGTGTGATTTCGATACGTCCCTGGATGGCTTGCTACTTCATACGCATACACTGTGCATCATCAGGTACGAAGAGAAGGACCCATGGAACGGAGAAACCAGAGCGGAAGCGACCAATCGCCGCCAGACTGCAGCAGTACTACCGGACCCTACGGCCGGTACTACCGGTTCAAGCGGCACAACCGGCCGCAGCTACCGGACGATCCAGGAGGAACCCAACCAAGGCCTAGACGCCTGTGGTACTACCGGTGGGCGGAACTACCGCCCTCTCCTACCGCTCGCTATTGGCGACTCCGATGGAAGCTCCAGGACCGCCAGCGGTACTACCGTGTAGAGGGAGTGTCCCAACCTTTATACAACATAAGGTGGAGTCCCCTGTGTTTACAATGCTAGTCCCTGGATCAATAGCTAGCATCCACAGTTAAGATGTAATATCAAGAAACAAAGGTCATAATACAACTTTATTACCAGGAATAACATAATTCTATTACATCTTACATAGCTCATTGGCTATTACATTACATTGCAGCAGAATAACTATAAGCATGGGGTCCTTCATCTTCCAAGTGCCACAGGCAGATGTTGGTTGTAGACTTTGTAATCCTAATCAATCAATCTTCACTAAAACAATCAACCCTGCAACATTACAAGTTACAGCCACAAGGGTCAATACATTTGAATTGTATTGGCAAGTGATACTATGGTAGTATAGTGGAGTCTATCATCTATATGCATTTTGCTAAGTGGAGTTGAGGCTTGCATTGCTCAAAATAGATTTTTCTTATCATTTTGAAAATACTAAGTTTTTGTTTTGACAAAATCTTTTCCAAGGCATCTCTCAATCAAAGATTGAAGATTTCAAATAACCCTTGTTCAAACCAAAAGTTTTAACTTAGAAATTTGAATGATGAGATTCTTGATTGCTTCCATGTCTTGATGCTCAAATTGTCCTTTACCAGGGACATGTCTAAGTACTTAGATTTTACACTCTGCAGAGGTGGTGCACTTTCCCCAAAAGACTTGGTTTCCCAAGACAAGATCTTTCAGAAGCCTTCCCTTAGACCAAAATGGACGCGTTCCAACCTATCAAACTCTACCACCCACTGTCCATTTGGCTAAGTTCTTGCAACCTATATGATCCAGGCAGAGCCCATAATGCCAAGTGGCTGCACTTGAAGCTTCTCAACATTTGACATCTCAAATCTCTTTGTTCCTGGGTGGCCATCCACAAGTGAGATACACAAGGTAAACCATAGACATGGGCCTTGTGAACCACTCAACCAAAATCCACCAAGCAATTACCATTCCACCCAGGTGATTCATTAACTTAGTTGTTTTATTAAACAAAAACTCAAGTCCTCAGACTTAGAAATTTTCCATAGTGTGAATATATATTCCACCCTTGTTTTCTATTAGCTAGGCTAAGCTTGATAGTAGTAGGAATCTTAAATTAGGAAAATTTCTACTAAGGTTTCATCCACTAGGTTTTCCTATAGCAAAATTTCCATGCAAGTTTTACTTAGAAAAATCACTAATGCATAGTGAAATTAATGGGACAAAAAGTATGAAGCATCACTTGCCTTTTTGGTAGAGTATGGGTTCACTCCTTGTCCTTGCAACAATCACACTCTTCAAGTCACTACAATTCAATCAAGCAAGGCACAAACTCAATTTACCAATCAAGCAAAACATCACATAAAATAACAAAGTCAAAGTAATGCATGCAAGCATGCCAAGCTTTGTTTTGATTTGAAAAGTGGTTCCTAATGGGTCATAAACATTTGAAAACACCTAATGGTCATTTTGTAAAGTGGCAAAGTCATTTGCAAAAGGTTTCACTTTAAAAACCATTTTCAAAACAAAGTATCATTTTATGTGGTGGAGAAATGTTTTTCTAAGGCATTAATCTATAGGGTTCACCAAATAAGTTTTCAAACCATAAAAATTGGTGTTTGGGGTCAGAGAGTTTAAAACAAAACATTTTCCAAAGGTTTTCTTTCAAAATCATTTTCAATAGATAAACCACATTTCTATTTGACTAGAAATGGTTTTAAATCAAAGAATCTTTATATTGTTTCACCAAATACATTTTTTAGTTCACAAAGTGTTTCCTATGATCAGTAGGTTCAAAGCAATCCAATTTCAAAAGATTTTAACCCCAAATTCATTTTTAAACAATTTTTACATCCCTAACAAGCATACAAATGTTTCTGCAAAAACAACCATTTTAACAGAAGTTTTTTGCTAAACAAAAGGCATGGTTGTCTAGGGCTTGTTCCACTGATTCCAACGATATAAAGTTTGCAAATTTTGGACGTGTGGATCAAAAGTTACAAAGGTTTGAAAATCACAAACTAATCTGATTTCAAATCTGTTTTTAAACAGAACAAGTGACACGCGGCGCATCGCTATTCGCGGGTATCGGTTCGGCCGGATCGGCCCTACGGTGCGTTGGATCTAAGCATATCGTGCGGTTCAGAAAACATACCCCTTCGCGGCTTAAGTGATCTATCGCAAGCATCGGATCGAGATCCTACGGTGCTAGCGTGCTTGACCATATGCGAGCGGCGCCGGCGGTGGCTAGTGGCGGCGACGGTCAGACAGTGGCGGCGCTAGCGAAACAGGAAGCGAGAGAGGGAGGGAGTAGGCTCACCGCGTTCGTGAGGTCGAGGTGGTGCTCAACATACGGTCGGCTTGGCAAGGGGCGCACGAGGACAGGCGGGATTCCTCACCGAAGTTTGGTCTGGCGACGGTTAGCTCTGGTCGAGGTCGAAGACGATGCTACGGGTCACGAGAAGGCAAACCAGAAGCATGGTTAGACGCAGGAGATCACGGAGATGCTGTGTGCGTGAACGAGAAGAAGAGGGGCGGCCGGAAACTACCTGTGGGGCTCGTCGGAGTTGGAGCGGACGGCGGCGTCGTTCAGAGCTTGTTGCAGACGTTGCTCTGGAGCGCCCGCGGTCGTACGAAGGGAACAGGTGGATGCGCCTGGAAGGGGTGAGCGTGCTCGTGTGCTCGGGGAGGCAGGAGGTGGTGTGCTTCGGCCGGAATTAAAGGTGGAAGCTCGTCGGAGACAGAGCTGCTCGGGGAGAAATTGGGGCGGCCTGGGGGCGTGCTTGGGGGAGGAGATAGAGGGGAAACGGAGGAGAGTCGTTGGCGTTTAAAGGGGCATGGTTACTGCGAGTAATGGTGGCCGCGTTATGATGAATTCAAGCCGCGAAATCAAAGCAGAAAACAGGGATGAACTGGTCGCTGCGGTGAGGACGATGAACAGGAGGGTGGGGCATACTTGTCAGCGAGAGAGGAAAGTTTCTGGTGGGCTCCAGTTGTCATTCACTGCGCGGGTTTGTTTTGCGGTAAGGAAAACGTTTCGGGGGCGAGAGAACAGGTGGGCTGGACTGGGCTATTGGGCCAGTTTGTTGGGCTGGGTCTTTTGCACTATTTTTTTCTGTCTGAAAGATTTAACCTTTTCTATTTCTATTTACTGGTTTGAAATTCCAAACAACATTCAACATTCAAAAAATTCAAACAATTCAAACATTCAACACTCTTTGCACTTGAATTTGGTTCTGTTTAACAACATAGACCAAAATCCAAAATAAAATAATATTTTTATTCTTTTTAGGATCTATTAAATAATTAAATAAAATAGACCATAGTTATTTAATCAAATAGGGTTTGATTTATTTAATAAAATCTCCATTTGAAATCCAAATATTTTCAAAACCAAATCAGTAGGTTTTATTTGGAAATATAAGATATTTGGAAAACTTGTTTAAAACAAAATAACCTTTTATTTTAGGGTCCATTAATAGTTAAATAAAATGGACCTTTGTTAATAATCCATATAGAATTTGTTTTATTAAAATATTTATTTTGAAATCTAAAATAAAACCAAAACACTTCAGTAGGTTTTATTTGAGAATATAAAGTATTTGAAAAACCTATTTTAAACAAATAAACAAGTTTTGTTGGTTTAGAAATAATAAAACCTTTATTATTAAAAACTTGGATGTTAAATCCTTATTACTTTATTTAAATAAACCTTTACTATTTTTATCAAAATGTTTCATTTTCAAAAGCTTGGCCAAGGTTTAATTTGGCTCTATAAAATAATCCTTATTTGAATATTTCTCTTCCCTTTGAAAACCAAAGCCTTTATAAAAAGATTTCAAAGTAGTAGTAAAATATTTTTATTTTTCCTTTACTAAATATTTATCTTTTTAATCCCTTTAGGATTTCTTTGTTCAAAATAGGTTTGAAGATTTCCAATTGGATTCAAAAGTTTCTTCTGGCCCTGAAAATGAACAAAGTTTTATTTTATTCATTTATTTTTCACATTACAAGATTTGGAAAATTTTGGGATGTGATAGGCTACCACCCTTAAAATAAATCTCGTCCCGAGATTTGGGGAGGCTAGGGTTACAAGTAGGTTCAAAACAACTAGGGTACTACCACCCTTAAAAATTTGCCAACTAGTTTACATACTGGCCTTCTTGGAATCTTGGGGAAACTTCTCTAGGCAAACATCTGCATAATGTCCTTTGTTTTCACACTTGAAACATGTGACAAGGCTGAGATCTTTTATAGGTTGGTTTATCTTGGGCTTCCTCTTTCCTGGACAAGAGTTTACATAGTGGCCTAGTTCCTTGCATTTGAAACACATCACTTGGCTGATATCTTTCTTTTCCTTTGGTATCATTGACTTTTGTTTGTTTCTTTGATTCTTCTTCTCTTCTAGGCATTCATTGGCATAGTGTCCCATCTCTTTGCAATTGTAACATTGCACTTGATTAATATCCTCCTTGTTAGGGTTGGGGCATTTCTTCTTCTTCTTGGGTTTCTCCAAAGCTAAGAGTTCTTCTAGTTCATGCTCTTCTTAGGTGGGAGATCTTTCTCTCTTCTTGGGGCATTGATCTTCATGTTCCTTGGATGCATGATCCTTGTCTCTAAAAATATTGCTAGCTTGGGTTCCTTCTAGATTAGCATCTTTGTCATCCCTGTTGTCATTAGCTCTTTGGGAAAAGTTTTCTCCCTTGTTGATCATTTGAGTAACCAATCCTTGCAACAATTGGGATTAAAGTTTCAAAATCCTTTGTATGGTTGGGTCTAGTCCATTGTTGTTGGCTAAAAGTTGAGTTGTCTCTTGGCTCAACTGGTGTTGAGTTGCTATGAGCTCTTTCATGTTGTTCTATTGGTTGGTGTTGGTGTCATCAACCTTGAGGTTGGAGTCTCTTGGAGTAGTCATCTGTTTGGGTTGGGTAGGGATTAGAATAGGCAAGATATTTCTAAGGAAATAGTTCTAATCACACACATCACAATTCACACAAGCAATGTGCAAGCAATCACAAACAAACATTCCACTCAAACAACAAGTTTCAAGCATATTTTTAGGCAAACAAAAATATTTTTGTTACACCACATAAGTTGGTGTTTTAGACTTAACTAAAATATGGTGGTCCATCTATATGGTTCACTTGTGATATTTCCATTCTTCTTGGTTGATTCTTTTTGCATGAGACCATGGTTTTTTGGAAAAACTTTTGGTCACAAATCTTCAAGTGATGTGGGTTCCTTCTAACTTTTGCATTCCCTCAGTCTCTAAATCTTGAGCAAGATTTCCTTGTTTCACTTGTAGTCCTTAGTGGTATCCAAGTTGAAAGTCCTTGGTGAATATGCTGAAGATGTTGAAGTCATTAGAGTTGAAGATGTTGAAGTCATTAGAGTTGAAGATGTTGAAGAAGTCCTTTGCACATGGTGTAGTCTTTGGTCATGGGTAGGTTTTTCCATCAAGTTGAAGTAGAAAAGGGGTAGAGTTGAAACCAAAATGGTTGAGGAAAGAGTTTACAAGTGTTTTTGTAAATAAGTTTTTGGAACAAGTACAACTCCTATTATTCTAAGGGTTTTTGTCCAATCCTAGGTTTACAAATCCTACAGGCAACAAAGTGCTCTGATACCATCTGTAGAGGGAGTGTCCCAACCTTTATACAACATAAGGTGGAGTCCCCTGTGTTTACAATGCTAGTCCCTTGATCAATAGCTAGCATCCACAGTTAAGATGTAATATCAAGAAACAAAGGTCATAATACAACTTTATAACCAGGAATAACATAATTCTATTACATCTTACATAGCTCATTGGCTATTACATTACATTGCAGCAGAATAACTATAAGCATGGGGTCCTTCATCTTCCAAGTGCCATAGGCAGATGTTGGTTGTAGACTTTGTAATCCTAATCAATCAACCTTCACTAAAACAATCAACCCTGCAACATTACAAGTTACAGCCACAAGGGTCAATACATTTGAATTGTATTGGAAAGTGATACTATGGTAGTATAGTGGAGTCTATCATCTATATGCATTTGGCTAAGTGGAGTTGAGGCTTGCATTGCTCAAAATAGATTTTTCTTATCATTTTGAAAATACTAAGTTTTTGTTTTGACAAAATCTTTTCCAAGGCATCTCTCAATCAAAGATTGAAGATTTCAAATAACCCTTGTTCAAACCACAAGTTTTAACTTAGAAATTTGAATGATGAGATTCTTGATTGCTTCCATGTCTTGATGCTCACATTGTCCTTTACCAGGGACATGGCTAAGTACTTAGATTTTACACTCTGCAGAGGTGGTGCACTTTCCCCACAAGACTTGGTTTCCCAGGACAAGATCTTTCAGAAGCCTTCCCTTAGACCAAAATGGACGCGTTCCAACCTATCAAACTCTACCACCCACTATCCATTTGGCTAAGTTCTTGCAACCTATATGATCCAGGCAGAGCCCATAATGCCAAGTAGCTGCACTTGAAGCTTCTCAACATTTGACATCTCAAATCTCTTTGTTCCTGGGTGGCCATCCACAAGTGAGATACACAAGGTAAACCATAGACATGGGCCTTGTGAACCACTCAACCAAAATCCACCAAGCAATTACCATTCCACCCAGGTGATTCATTAACTTAGTTGTTTTATTAAACAAAAACTCAAGTCCTCAGACTTAGAAATTTTCCATAGTGTGAATATATATTCCACCCTTGTTTTCTATTAGCTAGGCTAATCTTGATAGTAGTAGGAATCTTAACTTAGGAAAATTTCTACTAAGGTTTCATCCACTAGGTTTTCCTATAGCAAGGTTTATACTTAGCAAAATTTCCATGCAAGTTTTACTTAGAAAAATCACTAATGCATAGTGAAAGTAATGGGACAAAAAGTATGAAGCATCACTTGCCTTTTTGGTAGAGTATGGGTTCACTCCTTGTCCTTGCAACAATCACACTCTTCAAGTCACTACAATTCAATCAAGCAAGGCACAAACTCAATCTACCAATCAAGCAAAACATCACATAAAATAACAAAGTCAAAGTAATGCATGCAAGCATGCCAAGCTTTGTTTTGTTTTGAAAAGTGGTTCCTAATTGGTCATAAACATTTTAAAACACCTAATGGTCATTTTGTAAAGTGGCAAAGTCATTTGCAAAAGGTTTCACTTTAAAAACCATTTTCAAAACAAAGTATCATTTTATGTGGTGGAGAAATGTTTTTACTAAGGCATTAATCTATAGGGTTCACCAAATAAGTTTTCAAACCATAAAAATTGGTGTTTGGGGTCAGAGAGTTTAAAACAAAACATTTTCCAAAGGTTTTCTTTCAAAATCATTTTCAATAGATAAACCACATTTCTATTTTACTAGAAATGGTTTTAAATCAAAGAATCTTTATTTTGTTTCACCAAATACATTTTTGAGTCCACAAAGTGTTTCCTATGCTCAGTAGGTTCAAAGCAATCCAATTGCAAAAGATTTTAACCCCAAATTCATTTTTAAACAATTTTTACATCCTTAACAAGCATACAAATTTTTCTGCAAAAACAACCATTTTAACAGAAGATTTTTGCTAAACAAAAGGCATGGTTGGCTAGGGCTTGTTCCACTGATTCCAACGATATAAAGTTTGCAAATTTTGGACGTGTGGATCAAAAGTTACAAAGGTTTGAAAATCACAAACTAATCTGATTTCAAATCTGTTTTTAAACAGAACAAGTGACACGCGGCGCATCGCTATTCGCGGGTATCGGTTCGGCCGGATCGGCCCTACGGTGCGTTGGATCTAAGCATATCGTGCGGTTCAGAAAACGTACCCCTTCGCGGCTTAAGTGATCTATCGCAAGCGTCGGATCGAGATCCTACGGTGCTAGTGTGCTTGACCATATGCGAGCGGCGCCGGCGGTGGCTAGCGGCGGCGACGGTCAGACAGTGGCGGCGCTAGCGAAACAGTAAGCGAGAGAGGGAGGGAGTAGGCTCACCGCGTTCGTGAGGTCGAGGTGGTTCTCAACGTACGGTCGGCTTGGCAAGGGGCGCACGAGGACAGGCGGGATTCCTCACCGAAGTTTGGTCTGGCGACGGTTGGCTCTGGTCGAGGTCGAAGACGATGCTACGGGTCACGAGAAGGCAAACCAGAAGCATGGTTAGGCGCAGGAGATCACGGAGATGCTGTGTGCGTGAACGAGAAGAAGAGGGGCGGCTGGAAACTACCTGTGGGGCTCGTTGCAGTTGGAGCGGACGGCGGCGTCGTTCACAGCTTGTTGCAGATGTTGCTCTGGAGCGCCCACGGTCATACGAAGGGCACAGGTGGATGCGCCTGGAAGTGGTGAGCGTGCTCGTGTGCTCGGGGAGGCAGGAGGTGGTGTGCTTCGGCCGGAATTGAAGGTGGAAGCTCGTCGGAGACAGAGCTGCTCGAGGAGAAATTGGGGCGGCCTGGGGGCGTGCTTGGGGGAGGAGACAGAGGGGAAACGGAGGAGAGTCGTTGGCGTTTAAAGGGGCATGGTTACTGTGAGTAATGGTGGCCGCGTTATGACGAATTCAAGCCGTGAAATCAAAGCAGAAAACGGGGATGAACTGGTCGCTGCGGTGAGGACGATGAACAGGAGGGTGGGGCATACTTGTCAGCGAGAGAGGAAAGTTTCAGGTGGGCTCCAGTTGTCATTCACTGCGCGGGTTTGTTTTGCGGTAAGGAAAACGTTTCTGGGGCGAGAGAACAGGTGGGCTGGACTGGGCTGTTGGGCCAGTTTGTTGGGCTGGGTCCTTTGCACTATTTTTTTCTATCTGAAAGATTTAACCTTTTCTATTTCTATTTACTGGTTTTGAAATTCCAAACAACATTCAACATTCAAACAATTCAAACAATTCAAACATTCAACACTCTTTGCACTTGAATTTGGTTCTGTTTAACAACATAGACCAAAATCCAAAATAAAATAATATTTTTATTCTTTTTAGGATATATTTAATAATTAAATAAAATAGACCAGAGTTATTTAATCAAATAGGGTTTGATTTATTTAATAAAATCTCCATTTGAAATCCAAATATTTTCAAAACCAAATCAGTAGGTTTTATTTGGAAATATAAGATATTTGGAAATCTTGTTTAAAAAAAAATAACCTTTTATTTTAGGGTCCATTAATAGTTAAATAAAATGGACCTTAGTTAATAATCCATATAGAATTTGTTTTATTAAAATATTTATTTTGAAATCTAAAATAAAACCAAAACACTTCAGTAGGTTTTATTTGAGAATATAAAGTATTTGGAAAACCTATTTTAAACAAGTAAACAAGTTTTGATGGTTTAGAAATAATAAAACCTTTATTATTAAAAACTTGGATATTAAATCCTTATTACTTTATTTAAATAAACCTTTACTATTTTTATCAAAATGTTTTATTTTCAAAAGCTTGGCCAAGGTTTAATTTGGCTCTATAAAATAATCCTTATTTGAATATTTCTTTTCCCTTTGAAAACCAAAGCCTTTATAAAAAGATTTCAAAGTAGTAGTAAAATATTTTTATTTTTCCTTTACTAAATATTTATCTTTTTAATCCCTTTAGGATTTCTTTGTTCAAAATAGGTTTGAAGATTTCCAATTGGATTCAAAAGTTTCTTCTGGCCCTGAAAATGAACAAAGTTTTATTTTATTCATTTATTTTTCACATTACAAGATTTGGAAAATCTTGGGATGTGACATACCGCCACCAGAGCGGTACTACCGGTTGCGACCGGTACTACCGGTTGCCCGACCGGTACTACCGGTCTTGACTGAACCAGATCGCATCAGTTCGGCCCAGCGCCCTGTACCCCTCTCTATATTTTCCCATTTCGTTACTAAACTACCCCTGTTATTGTGGCTGGCCTATATATAGCCCCCACCCTCCATTGTAAACCCTAGACTTGGATAATAATAGATTGAGGACACCCCTTTGATACTTTCATCTATTGTTCTCATGCTCCTACCAAGGGGCACCCTATTATCCACAACCTCTTGGATCTTGCCTAGTGCGTTCAAGTTGTACAAGGCCTTGGGTTCTCGGCTTCTCGCCCCCAAGTCATCAAGATCTCACCAAGCACCTCGTCCCCCGTTGTTGGTCGTGGAGAGAGAGCTTCGCCCAACACCGATCCTAGAGATTATGTTGGACCGGTTGCCACTGGCGTGAGTTATCAGCGTGTATCGTGATTTGTGTGCGTGAGTTCATCGGGATATTAGTGTGCGTGTGTTCGTGGATTTCGTCCCCTCTTCCCCTCCACCGCTTTTCCCTCGATACCCGCGGAGATTCGTGAAAGATCGGTCCACCCCACAGGGTCCCCCATAACATATTGGTATCAAGAGCAAGGTTGATCACGAATTTCCCCCCAATTTTTCTTATATCCCCTTAAAATCGAAAATCCCACCAAAAAGAGCCCCAATTTTCATTCGGATCGATCTTTGGATTTGGTGAGTTTTTCGTGGTTTTGGTCATCGATCTGTTGCTTTTGGAGTCGATCTATAGCCTTTTATGCTCCTAGCCCAGCCTTTTGGTCAGATCACCACGAATTTGAGGATTTTGTCAAGTTGATCTCGTTCCTGTTCCGCGCCTGGCGGTACTACCGGTCGTACGAGCGGTACTACCGCAAGTCACCGGTACTACCGGTCACACAAGCGGTACTACCGCGCTCCGGTACTACCGGTCGTGCCTGGCGGTACTACCGCCCGCCTCTGACTGTGTTTCCTTTTCTCTTTGACGCCTCAACTTTGTTTGCTGACTGTCATCTTTAACTTGTTCGTGTTTCGCGTGTTTGTAGCCATTTTAACAAAAGCTTCCGCATCAAATTCACCACGCGCTCAACAACACCGCGACACTCGAACATCATCCCCACCAACGGTTGCAAGTCGTCAACGATACCAAAGGTATAACTTGCGCCACTTTGACAGCCCCATATCCTCCTTTGTGTGTATCTATCCTATGAGAGCAACTCATTTTTGTGTTTGTCTAAGCATTGTGCACTTGCCTTTGGAAAGTGAGAGTGTGAGGCCAAATACAAAAGTTGACATAGTAGCATAGAAAGGGAAAAAGAACCAAAAAAAAGGAAGAAAAATAGAAAGATACATAGTCTCCCAATACAAAGAGAACACCAAGCTTGTAAGCCAAAAAGAGAGAGAGGAAAGAGCGCACCAAGGCAAGTGCACAAATCTGTTGCTTATCCTCTTTTGGCGAACGAGTTGTGGTCTCTCCTTGAGTTGGCACGACAATCGAGCGTAGTCTTCGTTAGGACCTTTTGTGCTCATTTTCATAGTCGTGCTAACCCCGTTATTCTCCACTTGTGCGTTCTGCCGTGTTTTTTAGATCGTATCCTTTTTCTTTTGATCTTTGGTTCTTTACCACTTAGAACAATACCCTTTTGCTTGGATCGTTTCGTTTGATTTTCCACAATCCTAACCTTCCACCATAAGCTTTTGAGAGTTGTAGTGTATCGGTGTGTGAGTTTCTTTGCGTTTTCACTTTGCACGCCATTAGTTCTCAAGTGTGGAAATTGGTTTGATATAATATCCAAGGTAAGGTGAAAGGCTAACTTCCCGCATCCTCATTATCCATATACAACCTTTGTCGGCTTTGCATCATGGACAGGAATGGCGAGCCGTCCCAACCACCACCACCTCCGGAGGACGACACACAATACATGACGCGATGGGATCATTGGAAGATCCGAGGTGAATTCAACTACCGTTGTGAAGCTCTTGAGCAGCGCCAAGATGAACAATTTAGCGAAGCCCGCGTGGAATTCAATAACATCGACAACCGCTTCGAAGAAGTTCGAGGACAAATGCATGCCATGCAACACAACCTCGGCCATCAAAATGAAGCTCTTGGTCGCGCCCTCGCCTAAACGGATGAGAATCTTCAACGCCTCATTGATGGGCTCGCAAGGCCACGATCGCGCGACTCAATCTCATCACGACACTCCTCAAGTGAATCAAGCGCACCTCGCCGTCACGCTTCAAGGCACCGGGATGGACCCGTCCTTCAATCCATGATCTCTTCTCAAGTGGTACCATCTCCGCGACATGCCGCGACGTTAAGCTATGATGGTGACCTCTCCGCAAGACCTCTAAGACGTGAAGCGAACCGGCCTCAACAAAGGGCACTTGTGATTCAACAAGAACAACCTCACGCGGACCACCAAGCCCATCGTCAACGACGTGTTCTCTCAACAACAAGTGAAGCATCCGAAGTGGACGAACAAGATCACCGTCGGCGGGAGGCACTCGAAGACCCACCAAGGCGGCATCATCGACATGAACGTCAACATCGACAACATGATCATCATGATGAGCATCCTCCACATCAAGAAGAAGGAGAGCAGCCCATTGCACATGCGGCTCGACGTCCTCCTCGCCACATGGCACAAGACGATGCTCATCGGCATCAACCATGACAAGAACAATAGCAAGCTCCCCAATCTCGTCGTGAGGACCATCAACCTCCTCCTCCTCCTCAACCGCGCCAACAACACAAGCAAGCTCCCCAAGCTCGTCGTCAAAACCAAGTTCCACCACCAAACAAGGCACCTCAACAACCGCAAGAGCAACGCCACCATCACCAAGCAAGACATGAGAGCTCGGATGATGAAGATGGCCGCCAAAATCATGGCAACCGTCGACACCGGAACCGCAATAAAGAAGAAACTTTCGGCAAGCTCAAGTTCACCGATTCCAATGAACCCGAAGAATACCTCTCATGGGAGCTCAAGGTTGACAAGATCTTCCGCATGCACAACTATAGCAATGAGAAGATGATGGGCATGGCCTCCCTCGAGTTTGATGAGTATGCCAACCTTTGGTGGGAACAAGTCCAACTCGCTCGTGAAGCAAAAGAAGATCCTCCAATCTCAACTTGGCAAGATATGAAGGCTCATATGAGATCCCGCTTTGTTCCTTCGCACTACACGCGCGACCTCTTCAACAAGCTTCAAACGCTTAGTCAAGGGACAAAGACCGTGGAAGAGTACTTAAAGCAAATGGAGCTCAACATGATACGCGCCAACATTGAAGAGCGTGATGAGCAAACAATGGCACGTTTCCTCAATGGCTTGAACCATCCAATCAAGCGCATCACCGAGTTCCAAAAGTACAACAACATGGTTGAGCTTGTGCACATCGCATGAAAGTCCGAGCATCAATTGCAAGAGGACATCAAGTACAACAAGCCAAAGACGTACTTCACCTACAAGCAAGGACCAAAAACTACTCCAACAACACCAAGTGGAATCTCATCAAGTACCACCAAGCTTCCCTTCAAGCCAACACTTCCTTAAGGAAAACAGCCCCCAAGTGGCAAATACACAAGGGATGATCAACCTTTCAATGGTGAGTGCTACAAGTGTGGAGGCAAAGGACACAAGTCGGCCGCATGTGGGAACAAGAAAGTTTTGTTCATCCATGACAATGGAGACGAAGAATACTTGAATGAAGATGAGTTTGATGCAAGGGTCAAGGAAGCATTGGCAAGGCAACATTTGGAAGAGGACCAAGAACTACTTGTGTGTGAGCATGACGCAAGTCCATCGCTTGTGGTCACAAGGGTCTTAACTACTCAAGTCAATGAAAATGAAGACCAACGATCAAACATCTTCCAAACTTGTGCCGGTATCAATGGGAAGTCCATCAAAGTTGTCATCAATGGAGGGAGTTTCCACAATCTTGCAAGCACGGAATTGTGTGAGAAACTCAACCTCACCCTCCATCCGCATAACCACCCCTACCATATACAATGGCTAAGTGACCAAGGGTCCATCAAGATCAAGCACACCGTCTCGGTAACGTTCTCAATTGGACCCTACAAGGACACAGTGGAATGTGACGTGGTCCCAATGACGGTTTTCCATATGTTGCTAGGTAGGCCATGGCAATATGACAAGCGTGCTTTGCATGATGGTCACTCAAACACTTATACCTTCAAATGGCTTGAAAAAACTTGTGTGTTGCAACCAATGACTCCTAGCCAAATAATTGCGGACAATGCAAAGGCTTTAGCGAGGGCGTAATACACAAAAACACCTTGTGAGAAGAGTGGTGAGCGAGAGAACCACACTATAGTGAGTGAGTGCCACAAGCCAAACTCGAGTGGAAAAACTAAGAGTGTTCTTCTTGCCACCAAAAGTGAGATGAGAGAAGTGCGGAACAACCCATCCATCTTGCACTATGTCCTTGTATGCAAGGGACTAGCGCAAGGAACTAATGACTTGACAACTGTTCCTCCTTCTTTGATGGCTATCTTGCAGGAATTTCAAGATGTATTCCCCGAAGAGCTTCCTCATGGACTACCTCCTCTTCATGGAATCGAGCACCGCATCGACCTCATACCCGGCGCCCCACTCCCAAACCGTGTCGCGTATCGCACGAACCCGGAGGAGACAAAGGAGATAGAACGACAAATCACCCAACTCGTCTCCAAAGGTTTGATTCAAGTAAGCACTAGCCCAAGCGCGGTTCCCGTGATTCTAGTTCCAAAAACGGATGATACGTTGCGGTTATGCATGGACTGCCGTCCAATCAATGCTATCACCGTACGTTATCGACATCCTATACCGCGCCTTGATGACATGCTTGATGAGTTATGTGGATCCACTATATTTTTGAAAATTGATATTCGTAGTGGTTACCATCAAATTCGCATGGACGAAGGTGATGAGTGGAAAACCGCCTTCAAGACCAAGCTTGGTCTCTATGAATGGTTGGTTATGCCTTTTGGCTTATCAAATGCCCCATCTACCTTCATGCGCCTCATGAACCATATTTTGAGATCTCTCATTGGGAAGAGTGTCGTTGTTTACTTTGATGACATCCTTGTCTATAGCAAGTCACTAGAGGAGCATGTTACTCATGTTAAGGAGGTCCTTCAAATCCTTCGTCATGAAAAGCTTTATGCTAATCTCCCAAAGTGCACTTTTGCAAAAGACAAACTCATTTTCCTTGGTTTTGTTGTGTCTTCTAATGGCATTGAAGTTGATGTCTCAAAAGTTAAGGACATACGAGATTGGCCCATACCGACCAATGTTAGTGAAATTCATAGTTTTCATGGGTTGGCTGGCTTTTACCGTCGCTTTGTGAAAGACTTTTCTACCATTGCTTGCCCCCACAACGAATTGACCAAGAAAAATGTCACGTTCGTTTGGGGAACAGCACAACAAAAGGCTTTTGATGAGCTCAAAAATAGGCTCACCGAAGCACCACTTCTTGCATTACCGGATTTCACAAAAACCTTTGAGATTGAATGTGACGCTAGTGGAATTGGCATTGGAGGCGTCCTTATGCAAAATGGGCGTCCTATTGCCTACCATAGTGAGAAACTTGATGGCGCACGCCTAAACTATCCCATTTATGACAAAGAGCTTTTTTCCTTGGTTCGTTTCCTTCAAGTGTGGCAACACTATCTTTGGCCCAAAGAATTTATCATCCATTCCGACCATGAGTCGTTGAAGTATCTTAAGGGCGAGTAAAAGGCACGCCAAATGGGTTGAGTTCATGGAGTCTTTTCCTTACATTGTCAAGTACAATAAGGGCAAAGAAAATGTTGTAGCGTACGCTTTGTCTCGCAAAAACACAAACCTTCTTACGCGACTCGAAGTAAATGTCTTGGGTCTTGATGACATCAAATCTTTGTACGCGTCCGACCCTTTCTTTGGACCAATTTTTGCAAGATGTTAAATAGACAAAGGGATTGATGATTTCTATTTGCATAAGGGTTTTCTTTTCAAACAAAACAAGCTTTGCATTCCGAAGTCGTCTCTCCAAATTTTGCTTCTTCAAGAGTCCCATGGTGGAGGCCTTATGGGTCACTTTGGCCGTGACAAGACATATGACATGCTATCCACTCACTACTTTTGGCCAAAGATGAAGAGCGACGTGGAGCGCCACGTCCAACGATGCACTACATGTATCCAAGCTAAGTCTAAGTCTAACCCCTTTGGTCTTTATATGCCATTACCTATTCCTCATGCACCTTGGTCGGACATTAGCATGGACTTTGTGTTAGGATTGCCTAGATCTAAACATGGACATGATTCTATATTTGTGGTAGTCGATCGTTTTTCCAAAATGGCACACTTCATTCCGTGCCATAAGACCGATGATGCTTCACATGTAGCAAATTTGTTTTTCAGGGAAATAATTCGGCTACACGGTGTACCAAGAACAATCGTCTCTGACCGCGACGTCAAATTCATGAGCTACTTCTGGAAGACTCTCATGGCCAAGCTCGGCATCAAGCTCCTCTTCTCGTCCGCCTCGCATCCTCAAACCGATGGACAAACCGAGGTCGTCAATCGAAGCCTTGGCACACTCCTACGTGTGTTGATAAAGAAGAATTTTAAAGACTGGGAGGAATGTATTCCACACGCCAAGTTCGCCTACAACCGCGCCAAGCACTCCACCACCATGAGGAGCCCGTTCATGATCGTCTATGGCTTCGAGCCCCTCACCGCGCTCGATATCCTCCCACTTCCGCTTCATGAACGTGCCAATATGGACGTTGTCAAGTGTGCCCAAACAATGAAGAAACTCCATGAAGACACAAGAGCTACGATCGAGAAACAAGTCCTTCGCCAAGCATCAAGGCTCAACAAGAACAAGAAAGAGATGATCTTCGAAGAAGGCGACCTTGTGTGGATACACTTGAGTAAAGACCGCTTTCCCAAGGACCGCGACTCCAAACTCAAGCCAAGAGGTGATGGACCGTTCAAAGCACTAAAGAGGATCAACAACAACGCCTACATCATCGATATCCCAACATCCAAATATCTTGTGAGCCCGGCATTCAATGTCAAGGACATCTCACCCTACCATGGCGAAGATGAAGTTGAGAAGGTTGAAGAGTCAAGGACGACTCTTCCCCAAGGGGGGGGGAGCTGATGCAGCCCGTCCTATGGACGCACCTCCATCTACAACACCTAGCCCTCCCAGTGGACCAATGACTCGCGCCCGAGCCAAGCTCCTACAAGCCAAGGTTAACTCGCTCCTTTCCTTGTGTGATTTCGATACGTCCCTGGATGGCTTGCTACTTCATACGCATACACTGTGCATCATCAGGTACGAAGAGAAGGACCCATGGAACAGAGAAACCGGAGCACAAGCAACCAATCGCCGCCAGACTCCAGCGGTACTACCGGACCCTATGGCCGGTACTACCGGTTCAAGCGGCACAACCGGCCGCAGCTACCGGACGATCCAGGAGGAACCCAACCAAGGCCCAGACGCCTGCGGTACTACCGATCCGGGAACCGGTATTACCGGTGGGCGGTACTACTGCCCTCTCCTACCGCTCGCTACTAGCGACTCCGACGGAAGCTCCAGGACCGCCAGCAGTACTACCGCCACCAGAGCGGTACTACCAGTTGCGACCGATACTACCGGTCTTGACTAAACTAGATCGCATCAGTTTGGCCCAACGCCCTGTACCCCTCTCTATATTTTCCCATTTCATTACTAAACTACCCCTGTAATTGTGGCTGGCCTATATATAGCCCCCACCCTCCATTGTAAACCCTAGACTTGGATAATAATAGTTTGAGGACACCCCTTTGAGGATCTTTCATCTATTGGTCTCATGCTCCTACCAAGGGGCACCCTATTATCCACAACCTCTTGGATCTTGCCTAGTGCGTTCAAGTTGTACAAGGCCTTGGGTTCTCAGTTTCTCGCCCCCAAGTCGTAAAGATCTCACCAAGCACCTCGTCCCCCGTTGTTGGTCGTGGAGAGAGAGCTTCGCCCAACACCGATCCTAGAGATTATGTTGGACCGGTTGCCACCGGCGTGAGTTATCGGCGTGTATCGTGATTTGTGTGTGTGAGTTCATCGGGATCTTAGTGTGCGTGTGTTCGTGGATTTCGTCCCCTCTCCCCCTCCACCGCTTTTCCCTCGATCCCTGCGGAGATTCGTGAAAGATCGGGCCACCCCACGGGGTTCCCCCATAACACTTTTTCTTCCATCCTTTGTCCCAACCTTTTTATAAAACAAAAACCTTTCTCATTTTTCAAACCTCTCTTGTTAGGTAGAACCTCACCAAGGTTTTCTCATAAAACATTTTATAAACATCTTACTAGGGTCTTCGCATCCTATAATTTTGGTTAGGCCAAAACAGGGTCTCCAACGGGTTATGGTGTTAAACACCATCTATCATACTAGGATAAAATAGGTGTCATCAAAGGGGTTTTACCTAATGTGTAACATCCCCAAATTTCATCAAATACAAAAGCATGTTATTGCATCCATAGCATCATGGGATTTTGACCTTGCACAAAATTTTCAAAGCTAAACCCTAAGTAAAACCATATTTAAACCCCTCTTTTTATTTTATGTAAGAGGCATGGTTTTTTTTAATTTCAAAAGACAAAAGTGTTTTGGAGTGATTAGTGGTGTCTTACACACTTTTAAACACTAGGTTCACCTCAAGAAAATTTGGTGAAAGTTTGAAAAGATTTGGAGTTCATTTGGTGATTCAAATCACATTTGAAAATCAAAACAAAAAAAGAAAAAGAGAAAAGGAAAAAATAACAGCAGCAGCCTAACTAGCCCAACCCACGCCGCGGCCCAACTAGCAGCCCACCTAGCCCACCAGGGAAAACCCCCTCTCCCTCTCTGTTTCTCACCGCCAACGCGCGCACCCACTCGCTGACAGGCGGACCCCACCTCCACGTCACCCCTTCGTCCTCAATCAACGCCCGCAGACCTCGCCGTCGCCGCCTGTTATCTCGCCGATTGATTTCGAATCAATTCGATATATTGCATCAATAATTCCCACACCCGACCCTGCCTACTTAAACCCCTTCCTCTCCCGCATCTTTCCCCTCACTCGCCACCGTCTAAGCGCCACTAGGATGCGCACACTTGAGCTCACACTACCACGGTACCGAGCATCTCCGGTGACCAATCCCGGTGAGCCTCGACCCCCCTTGCTCTCTGGTTCTTACCATCTTGATCGCCATCCTCGCACACATCTAATGCCGCTTTCTGTTTGTCCTGTTTTGCTTCGTAGCGCTATCGCCGTCAACCACCGTACGCACCTGACGCCGACCGCGACTCCGACGAGGGATTCACAAGGACACCGTGCGCCCCCGCCTCAACCGCGACCACGTTGCGCCTCACCGCATCTTCACGAGCTCAGTAAGCCCCAGCACCCCCTCTCCTACCCCCTGGCCTCGCCGGAGCCCATCGCTAGACGTGCCGCCGCCATGGTCGCCATTTGCACCGCCACTCGATGGTCAGAGCGTTCTGGACCGTTAGATCTAGAGCTAGGGGTTATAATTAGAAGTTAGCGCGAAGGGGTACAGTTCGATGTGGACCGTGCGATCTAACTTAGATCCAGCGGCTTGCGATCGTGATCCGCATGAAGCCGTACGGGCCAATCAGATGGCACCGCGTGTCTAGATTTTTCTTTTAAAATCCAGATTTGAATTATTAGATGAATTAACTTGTAAAATTCATAACTTTTGTTCTGTTTATCCAAAAAAATCAAATAATATATCAATGGATTCAAAAAAATAAATCCTACACATCTATCGGCTTAGTTTTGTACTTTGTTTCTGTAAAAATGGAATTTTATGCAGCGACATTTGTAGGCTTATTTTAAGTATAAAAATTATTTAGAAAATGTTTGAAAGACTAATTTGAGTCTATTTAGTCTATAAAAGTTTAGTTTTGTGTTTAGTACTGTTTACTTGTCTTTTTTGGTTTAATAAAAATAATCACATGGCATTTGCATGCATTCATTTATTTTTGCTTGATTAATTTGAATGTAAATTTGGTGCTATCATTTTATGTGTATATTTTGGTGCTAGTGGTGATTGTGATTGTGAGGATTGTTGCTACTCCCCCAACTACCAAGGCAAGTGGTCCTTCATGTTTATGTTCCAATATTTTGACTTTGCACTAGTGATATTTTGTATAGGGCTTGCATGAGTTTTTGCTAAGTATTTATATGCTATGCTATGGGAAATCCTAGTAGTTGTAGTCCTGGTAGAATTTTCTCTAAGTTAAGATACTTGTTATATTGCCATGCTTAGCCTAGCTAGTAGCAAACAAGGGTGGATTATATACATGCTATGGAAAATATTGTTAAGTCTTTGACTTGTGTTTTTTCTTAATAAAACAACTAAGTGAATGAATCACCTGGGTGGAATGGTATGTTTGGGTTATGTTGAGTGGTTACACAAGGCCCATATCTATGGTCTACCTTGTGTATCACACTTGTGGAAATCCACCCATGAACAAAGGGATTTGAGATACTTAGTGTATCACACTTATGGTCTACCTTGTGTATCACACTTGTGAAAGATCTCGTCTCGATGCATGTCGAGTCTTGTGGGTAAAGTGCACCACCTCTCGAGAAGGAAAAATCTAAGTACTTAGTTGTGTCCCCGGCAACAGACAATTTGAGCATCAAGACATTGAAGCTATCAAGGATCTCCTCATCCCAATTTCTAAGTTAAAAACTTGTGGTTGAACAAGGGTAAAGGTTCACCAATGTCTATTGGTGGTTCCTTGGGAGTTTTTGTCAAACAAAAACTTAGTGTTTTCAACTGATAGTAAAAACCTATTTTGAGCAAAGCAAGCCTAAGCTACACTTATCCAAAATTCATATAGAAGCTAGGAACAATTTTTCTACTAAGGTATCACTTGCCAATACTATTCCAATGTATTGACCCACTGTGGCTGTAACTTGCGATGTTGTAGGTTACTCTGATGAGGATTAGGGTTATGAGTCTACACTCAACATGTTTGCCTGTGGCACATGAAGATGAAGACTTTACTTTATTTAATTATGTTGAACTCTTATATTAGCCTATGGCTATGGAGTTGTAAAAGACTATGTTATCTCTGGAATGATGATGTAATAAAGACCTTTGTATCTGTGTACTTCATCTTAAACTGTGGATGCTAGCATTTGATCCAGGGACTAGCATTGCAATCATAGGGACCTTTAGCTTTATAAAGGTGGGGTCTTGCAGATGGTATCATAGCACTGTGTTGCCTATAGGCTTATGACCCTAGGTTGGATTAGACTAAGAAACCACTAAGGAAAATTTCAACACTTTGTAAAATTCCACACTTGTCTTTTCTTCTTGTAAACTTTTCTAATCTTCTTTCTCATCTGTATTTGTAGATGAACTCCATCAACGAAGCCGTCAGGAAGGGACCACTTATGACCATGACTTTGGAATGTGAGACGGAGTTTCCCAAAGCACGCAAGAACCTTATGGTTACCATGGGGATACATGGTGTAGCTGTGTACAAGGGATTCCCTGTGATGGATGAAGGAGAAGAGTATTGGTGGGTGTAACTTCACTTGTACAAAAACAAGGAAGACAACCACAAAGAGTCAGGGTTCTGCATGGTCACCAAATCTGAAATGCACACAACATTCTTTGACTCTACAAGAAATGCAGCTTGGAATCCCATCAAGGAGCTTGGTGATAGGCTCAAGTGTAGAATGCTCAACACTCAAAATGACCTTAGAGAAGAAAAGAAGCATACCCAAGACTTAGAGGCTACCAATAAACGTCTAAGGGAAGACATCATAGACTTAATATGTGAGTCTTGTGATCAAGATAGACAGATTGCCACTAAGGATGCCCTGATAGCTATTTTGTCTAGTGAGTGAGAATTGTAACGTACTCCGTTAGTTGGACCACCACACTTATCGTTCTACTCGCAAAAATTTGTCTAAGTTATGTTGAACCTTGATGTTTGTATTGGACTTGAGTATGCCATGACTTGTATGTTTTATTGTCAAAAGTTTGTTTGTGTTTTTGTTGTCTTGTGATTTTCTCTACTTGTATTGATTCTAACCTTTATCTATCTTATACAATGGTTGCCTAACATTGTTATCAGCACTTCCGAGGAGTTCAAGGGAACTCGTTTCAGTTCTCATCTCGTGGATCTCACTAGTGTGCTCAACCTTCCACTTCCTAGTATCACGACACTCCAGCTCACCAAGTTTGAGAGGAAGGACCTTTGGGGCTTCAGAGTCACACAGCCCGGACGCCAGGCAGAGCCACCCATGGAGGACATCACCTTCAAGCTGATGCATGATGACAACGAGAAGGGCTTAGATGTAGTCATGCAGGAGTTACTTGGACGCCTGGTTGGGAGGCACTCCACCGAGCTTAGAGGCCTCTACTTTCACCCTTTCGGGAGATGTGACGAGTAGGGTGAGGCAGTAGAGTACGATGACACTACTAGAGAGAAGATTGAGCCAGTTCATCTATACCTTCAGGACTTAGGGGGTCTTATTAGGCACCTTGACACCGATAGGACCAACGTCATGCTTAGCAATGATGAGCTCCAGGTTCAGTTGAGGGAGAAGGACAATCTCTTCGCAGAGAAAGACGAGATCATCAAGGAGATGGAGGCCAGATTCGAGAGCCAGGACAAGAAGTTCAAGAATCAGGAGAAAAGGGTCCAAGACAGAAACAAGAAGATCAGGGAGATGAAGGATGAGTTAGAGGCCAAGGACTTCGAGCTTGATCACCAGCAGGGAGTGATTGAGAGGCTTAGCTCACATAAGAGGGCCCTCAGGGCCAAGATTGAGGCCTTGACCACAAGTGTAGAGGAGTACAAGGCCGCCATGGATAATGCAGGTCTTGATATTGTTGACGTGGAGGTCGACATGGAGGAGTAGTGTAGACTACTCGACTATCTTTTATCTATCATACTTCGATTATTGAGTCGCAATGACCATCCAACATGTGGATGGCTTGCTAATGTGTGTTTGCATTTTCAAAACCCGTTGTTTATGTCGTTCAAACTCTAAGTTATTTTGAGCTTGGATATTATGATTGTTTCTATGTGATGTTTTGTGCATGTTAAGCATCTATGGGTATCTCATCCTTATCCTTATTGAAACCACAGATGCCTCCCCATCGTGCCAACACCAACCCAAACAACAACAATAACGTCACTCCCGAGATGTAGCAGTTGATGATAGCTCAAGCTCAGCTGACGCAAATGATGACACAGTTAATGCAAAATCAGAATCATAATAACAACAACAACAATCAGAATAATCATCCAACATTTGACATGCTCACCAGATTTCTAAGACTGAGGCCTGCAAAGTTCTCGGGAACCACTGACCCAATGGTAGCCAATGACTGGTTATGTTCAGTGAACAAGGACTTAGTCATCATCGGCTCCACCGATGAGGAAAAAGTCAGGTTTGCAGCACATCTCCTTGAAGGACCGGCAACAACCTGGTGGGACAACTTTTAGATCACCACCCCCCTTGAGGATGTGACTTGGGCTATTTTTGAGGATGGTTTCCGTACAGCTCACATCTCATCAGGAGTGACAAACTTGAAGAAAAAGTAGTTCCACAACCTAAAGCAACGTCACCGTAGTGTGGCTGAATACATTGAGGAGTTCAACAATCTGGCGCGCTATGCACCGGATGAAGTTGATACTGATGCTAAGAGGAAGGAGAAATTCCTCGAAGGACTTAATGATGAGTTGAACCTGCAGTTGTCTGTTGCCTATGTCCCAACCTATCAATCACTTTGTGACAAGGCTACCATCTTGGAGAACAAGATGAAATAGGTTGAGGGCAGGAAGAGGAAGCATAGCTTCGATAAGCACGGCTCGAGATCGTCTCAACAACGTTCCCATCATGATGATAGTGGAATTTCTGGATTCCACAAATATGGGAAGTACAACAACCACCACAACCGTCATCATGACAACAAGAATCATCGCAGTCATGACAATGACAAGTATAAGAATCACAAGAGTGGACACAAGATCCACCATAGTGGAAGTGGAAATGGGAGTCAGCCTGTAACGAAAGATCTCAGTCAGGTTGAATGTTTCAAGTGTAAGAAGATGGGGCACTATGAAAATGAGTGCCTAGAAAAGAAAGTTGAAGGTGCCAACAAGCCCAATCCCTTCCAAAAGGGACAAGTGAACCACATTAATGTGGAAGAAATATATGTAGAGTCTGATGTCGTGGCTGGTAAGTTCAAGCTCAATTCTTTTCCAGCACTTGTTCTTTTTTATACTGGCACATCGCATTGATTCATATCAAGAGAATTTGTTGATAAAAATGGATTTCCCACTGAAAATATTGGGTGTCCTATAAAAGTGAGCTCTCCTGGTGGAGAGATGATAGTGAGCCTTGGATGTCGTGGTCTAGTGATACAATTTGGGAAGCATAAGTTTCTAGATAGTTTGATAATCCTAGATTCCCAAGGATTGGATGTTATTTTGGGAATGGATTGGATGACTAAGTATGAGGGAGTACTAGATTGTGCCAATCGTACTGTCACACTCACTACCCCGGACAAGAAACGGATTAGGTTCAAATCCGAGTAAGCTAAATTCTCTTAAGGGGTTAGCATAGACAGTGTGCTAATTGTGAGAGAGTATCCGGATGTGTTTCCAGAGGAATTGCCTGGAATGCCACCAGATAGAGATGTAGAGTTTCTGACTGACTTGCTGCCAGGATCTGGACCAATAGCAAAAAGACCCTACAAGATGTCAGTTGATGAGTTGAAAGAACTCAAGAAACAACTTGGAGAACAGTTGCAGAAAGGATTTATACAACCAAGTTCTTCATCTTGGGGTGCACCAGTGTTGTTTGTTGAAAAGAAAGATAGAAGTCAAAGGTTATGCATAGATTACCGTTCACTCAATGAGGTAACTATCAAGAACAAGTATCCTTTTCCTAGAATCAATGATATGTTTGATCAGCTAGAAGGAGCCCGAGTGTTCTCAAAGATTGATCTCTGATCAGGCTACTTTCAGCTAAAGATTAGAGAGCAAGACATACCGAAAACTTCTTTCACCACTAGGTATGGTTTGTATGAAAATACCGTGATGCCATTTGGTTTGACGAATGCACCAACCTACTTCATGACTATGATGAACAAGGTGTTCATGGAATTTCTTGACAAGTTTGTTGTCTTATTCATCAATGACATTTTGATCTACTCCAAGAGAAAAGAAGAGCATGAAGAACATTTACGATTGATACTTGAGAAGCTCAGGGAGCACAAATTGTATGCCAAATTCAGCAAGTGTGAATTCTAGTTGAATGAAGTGGGATTTCTCGGACATATTGTGTTAGGATATGGTGTAGCTATTGATCCCGCAAAAGTGTCAGCTGTAACTGAGTGGGAATCCCCTAAGTCAGTGAAAGAAGTGCGTAGTTTCCTCGGCTTGGCAGGATACTATAGAAGATTCATTGAGAATTTCTCAAAGGTAGCAAAGCCAATGAAGGAACTACTTAAGAAAGACAAGAAATTTGATTGGACTGAAGGATGTGAACTTAGTTTCCAAGAATTGAAGAAGAGACTAGTGACAGCACCAGTCTTATGCCTGCCAAATTTGGAAAAAGATTTACATGTGTATTGTGCTGCATCTCACCAAGGATTAGGTGGAGTTCTGATGCAAGAAGGGAAAGTCGTAGCTTATGCCTCGAGATAACTCAACTCATGAAGTGAATTATCCTACTCATGATTTAGAGTTAGCCTCTGTTGTCCATGCACTCAAAACATGGAAATATTATCTTTTGGGAAAGCGATGTGAAGTGTTCACAGATCACAAAAGTTTGAACTGTATCTTTACTCGGAAAGAAATCAACATGAGACAAAGAAGATGGCTAGAACTCATCAAAGACTATGACTTGAGTTTGCAATACCACCCCGGTAAAGCAAATGTTGTAGCATATGCTTTAAGCCATAAGGCTTATGTGAATGGCCTCGCTAAAGGAGAATTGCCAGATGATCTGTGTGCCCAATTCAAAGATCTTAGATTGGAGATAGTGCCTGAGGGACATCTCATGTCACTGGATATTCAACCCAACTTGTTGGAAAAAATCAGGGAGCCCAAAATATGGACAAGGAAATTGAAGAGATTAAGGGAAAGATTAGCAAAGGAAAAGCTAAACGATTCCAGGAAGACGAACATGGTACTTTATGGTATGGAAAACGTATCTGCATTCTGCAAGATTCGGAACTTCGAAAACTTATTTTACAAGAAGTAAACAACTCACCATATTCCATTCATCCGGGTAATACCAAAATGTACATGGATGTGAAGGAAAGATTTTGGTGGAATAATCTCAAGGAGGACATCGTAGAACATATTGCTTTGTGTGATGTGTGTAGTAGAGTGAAAGCGGAACATAAGAAACCAGCAGGATTATTCCAACCACTACCTATTCCTGATTGGAAGTGGGACAAGATGGTCATGGATTTCATCACCATACTGCCAAGGACTAGATCAGGATATGATTCTATTTGGGTCGTGGTATATCGCCTAAATAAAGTGGCTCATTTCATACCCGTGAAGACAACCTATACAAGTGCTAAGTTAGCCAAGATTTATATGAATAGGATCGTGTGTTTACATGGAGTACCCAAGAGTATTGTGCCTGATAGAGGAACTCAGTTCACTTCGCATTTTTGGAGGCAACTACATGAATCATTGGGAACATGATTAGAATTCAGCACAACTTTTCATCCTCAAACTAATGGACAGACAGAAAGGACCAACCAGATTCTAGAGGATATGTTGAGGGCATGTGCCCTAGACTATGGTGCTAGTTGGGATGAAAGTCTGCCTTACGTAGAATTATCTTACAACAACAGCTATCAAGGCAGCATTGAGATGGCAACGTTCGAATTCCTCTATGGAAGGAAGTGTACTACACCATTTCTATGGAGTGGTGTCGGAGAAAGAAATTTGTTCGGGCCAGAACTAATCAAGGAAGCTGAAGAGAAAGTCAAGTTGGTAAAGGGCATATTGAAGATAGCATAGTCCCAACAGAAGAGCTACACATATCCAAAGCGTAGGGAAGTCACCTATGAGGTAGGTGATAGAGCTTATCTTAGAGTCTCACCACTTCGTGTAGTGAAGATATTTGGAGTCAAAGGAAAATTGGCACCAAGGTATGTTGGACCATTCAAGATTCTGAGTCGCAAGGGAGAAGTGGCTTATGAAATTGAGTTGCCTGAATCACTGTCTGCCGTTCACAATGTGTTTCATGTAAGTCAGTTGAAGAAATGCCATCCGGATATGGAAGAGACTTCTTTGAAGGATACTATACCTTTGGAAGAGGTTCAGTTGGAAAGTGATCTCACTTATGAGGAGAAACCTATCAAGATTCTTGAGACTGCAGAAAGAGTTACTCAGACTAAGACTATCAAATTTTGCAAAGTTCAGTGGAACCATCATTTCGAGGAAGAAGCAACTTGGGAAAGAGAAGATGATCTTCGGAAAGACCACCCACACCTATTTGCTAGCCAATCCGAATCTCGAGGGCGAGATTCATCTTAAGGAGGTTAGATTTGTAACATCCCCAAATTTTATCAAATACAAAATCATGTTATTGCATCCATAGCATCATGGCATTTTGACATTGCACAAAAAATTTCAAAGCTAAACCCTAAGTAAAACCATCTTTAAACCCCTCCTTTTATTTTATGTAAGAGGCATGGTTTATTTTTTTAATTTCAAAAGACAAAAGTGTTTTGGAGTGACTAGTGGTGTTTTATACACTAGGTTCACCTCAAGAAAATTTGGTGAAAGTTTGAAAAGATTTGGAGTTCATTTGGTTATTCAAATCACATTTGAAAAATCAAAAAAGAAAAAGAAAAAGAGAAAAGGGAAAAAAATAAGAGCAGCAGCCTAACTAGACCAACCCACCTCGCGGCCCAACTAGCAGCCCACCTAGCCAACCCGGGAAAACCCCCTCTCCCTCACTGTTTCTCACCGCCAACGCGCGCACCCACTCGCTGACAGGAGGACCCCACCTCCACGTCACCCCTTCGTCCTCAATCAACGCCCGCAGACCTCGCCGTCACCGCCCGTTACCTCGCCGATTGATTTCAAATAAATTCGATTGATTGCCTCAATAATTCCGGCACCCGACCCTACCTACTTAAACCCCTTCCTCCCCCGCATATTTCCCCTCACTCGCCACCGTCTAAGCGCCACCAGGCTGCCCACACTTTAGCTCACACCGTCGCGGTACCAAGCCTCTCCGGCGACCAATCCCGGTGAGCCTCAACCCCCCCTTGATCTCTGGTTCTTACCATCTTTATTGCCATCCTTACGCACATCTAATGCCTCTTTCTGTTTGTCCTTTTTTTTTGCTTCGTAGCAACGTCGCCATCAACCACCGTACGCACCCGACGTCGACCGCGACTCCGACGAGGGATTCACAAGGATACTGTGCGCCCCCGCCCCAACTGCGACCATGTTGAGCTTCACCGCATCTTCACGAGCTCAGTAAGCCCCAGCACCCCCTCTCCTACCCCCTGGCCTCGCCGGAGGCCGTCGCCAGACGAGCCACCGCCGCGTTCTCCATTTGCGTCGCCACTCGATGGTCAGAGCGTCGTGGACCATTAGATCTAGATCTAGGGGTTAGAATTAGAATAGCACGAAGGGGTACGGTTCGATCTGCACCATGCCATCTAACTTAGATCAAGCGGATCGCGAGCGTGATCCGCACGAAGCGATATGGGCCAATCATATGGCACCGTGTGTCAGGATTTTTCTTTTAAAATCCAGATTTGAATTATTAGATGAATTAACTTGTAAAATTCATAACTTTTGTTCTATTTATCCAAAAAATGCAAATAATATATCAATGGATTCACAAAATAAATCCTACACATCTATGTGCTTATTTTTGTACTTTGTGTCTGTAAAAATGGAATTTTATGCAGATACATTTGTAGGCTTATTTTGAGTATAAAACTTATTTAACAAATGTTTTAAAGACTAATTTGAGTCTATTTAATATATAAAAGTTTAGTTTTGTGTTTACTACTGTTTACTTGTCTTGTTTGGTTTAAGAAAAATCATCACATGGCATTTGCATGAATTCATATATTTTTGCTTGATTATTTTTGAATGTAAATTTGGTGCTATCATTTTATGTGTAGATTTTGGTGCTAGTGGTGATTGTGATTGTGAGGATTGTTGCTACTCCCCCATCTACCAAGGCAAGTGGTGCTTCATGTGTTTGTCCCAATATTTTTACTATGCACTAGTGATATTTTGTATAGGGCTTGCATGAGTTTTTGCTAAGTATCTATATGCTATGCTATGGGAAATCCTAGTAGTTGTAGTCTTGGTAGAATTTTCTCTAAGATAAGATACTTGATATATTTCCATGCTTAGCCTACCTAGTAGAAAACAAGGGTGGATTATATACATGCTATGGAAAATATTGTTAAGTCTTTGACTTGTGTTTTTACTTAATAAAACAACTAAGTGAATGAATCACCTGGGTGGAATGGTATGTTTGGGTTATGTTGAGTGGTTACACAAGGCCCATATCTATGTTCTACCTTGTGTATCACACTTGTGTAAAGCCACCCAAGAACAAAGGGATTTGAGATACTTAGTGTTTAGAAGCTTATAGTGCAACCACATGGCATATGGGCTCTAGCTTGATCATATAGGTTGCAATAACTTAGCCAGATGGACAGCATAGTGGTAGGGTGATAGGTTGGAGCGCGTCCATTTGGTCTAAGGGAAGGCTTCTAAAAGATCTCGTCTCGATGCATGTTGAGTCTTGTGGGGAAAGTGCACCACCTCTCGAGAAGGAAAAATCTAAGTACTTAGCCGTGTCCCCGGCAACGGACAATTTGAGCATCAAGACATTGAAGCTATCAAGGATCTCATCATCCTAATTTCTAAGTTAAAAACTTGTGGTTGAACAAGGGTAAAGGTTCACCAATGTCTATTGGTGGTTCCTTGGGAGTTTTTGTTAAACAAAAACTTAGTGTTTTCAACTGATAGGCAAAACCTATTTTGAGCAAAGCAAGCCTAAGATACACTTAGCCAAAATTCATATAGAGGCTAGGAACTATTTTTCTACTAAGGTATCACTTGCCAATACTATTCCAATGTATTGACCCACTGTGGCTGTAACTTGTGATATTGTAGGTTACACTGATGAGGATTAGGGTTATGAGTCTACACTCAACATGTTTGCCTGTGGCACATGAAGATGAAGACTTTACTTTATTTAATTATGTTGAGCTCTTGTATTAGCCTATGGCTATGGAGTTGTAAAAGACTATGTTATCTCTGGAATGACGATGTAATAAAGACCTTTGTATCTGTGTACTTCGTCTTAAACTATGGATGCTAGCATTTGATCCAGGGACTAGCATTGCAATCACAGGGACCTTTACCTTTATAAAGGTGGGGTCTTACATAATGGTACGCAAGTGGTATTGGTTTGGAGGATCCAAACCTTCCCACAAACAATGCAATTTAGATAAACAGGTATATAAAACATGCATAAGTAATAATATCTCCTCTTCTCGTCGTGTGATAATTCAGCAATATGGCATGTGTGTCCCTGGACTTCTTCAAAATACCAGAATACCGAGAATACCCAAATAAGAATAATATCTCCTCTTCTTGTCGTCAGACAATCGTAACTATCATCGTCGAGGATTACACATGCAAACAAAGAAAATGCACAATCAACACAAGGCATACAAGCATCTTTGCATACACCAAACAAACAAGTAATTCAGGTACACTTTAGTAGGGCATGAGAATAATGGATTTAAGAAGATTGGGAAATGTCTTGGAACATTTGAGGGCAATCCATATGTGTTTTATAGTTTAGAAACTAAGTAGGAGAGGGGTTTTAGACCAAAGAAACATTCAGTATGATATCATTTTATAAAAATGATACCTTCAGATAGGTATTGATAAAATGAACCTAACAAAAGAGGGTTCACTATTTTATCAATTTCCATTGATTTATAATGATTTAAAAGGTGAATAAAGCTCTAGTTTGAGGAAATAATTCACCAGAAACGTTGTGTAGTGCCAAAAATTATTTCCTTGGGTGATGAAGTAGTATTTGGTGGACTGAATCCAGGGGAGTTGCCACTTCAAAATAATTAACAGAATGCCCTTGGTAAAATCCCCAAATCAGTTCTAGATGATAATTTTCTTTTTGACCAGATTAATTATCTAGAATATTTTGATGTGATTCCAAAGGCATATGTCAGGTATTTGGAATACCTTTCTGTAGAAATTGGGATCACCATTTTTGGGTTTGTAGAACTATTTCTTTTATTTAATTGGTGAAAACACCCTAGGAAGAGAGGTTTAAATGATTAAAATTAATCCAGAGCTCAATAAATCATGAGCTCCTAGGGGTTGATAGATATTATGACATAGAAGTACTTAGAGTTCGAATTAGGTTAGAACCACTTTTGGTTTGACCTATAGAAATTCTCAATTGCAGAAAAGGGTTGTTTTTGTTATTCTTACCAACGACATTTTACAAAGCAATTTAGAATGGGGTTAATGTGGCAAGCAAGGTATCCGGGTTACCTTTTAGTACCACTTGGGTTCATGCCATTTGGATTGGTAAAACTCACAAAAGCAATTTACTAGTGAAAAGAGTACCCTTAGGTATTATATTTATTGAAATAAATTTGGGAAATATTTGGGTCAAATCCTGGTGCTGCATGTTAGGGAAAACCCTAAGGAACTTGTATAAATTTAGATCTGGGCATATCAGGTCATTTTTTATTTTACTTTGATTTAAACCAAGCAAGAATTTTCTGGATCTAAGAAAATAATTAAAGATCAACCACGAAACAGGCCGGATCTAGGAGGTAACGGACCACCGTGTAGAGGTCCCAACCTTAGATAAGATTGATCCCTCCTGTGTTTACAATGCTAGTCCCTGGATCAATAGCTAGCATCCACAGTTAAGATGTAATATCAAGAAACAAAGGTCATAGTATAACTTTATAACCAGGAATAACATAAGTTTATTACATCAAACATAGCTCATTAGGCTATTACATTACATTGCAGCGGAATAACAATAAGCATGGGGTCCTTCATCTTCAAAGTGCCACAGGCAGATGTTGGTTGTAGACTTTGTAATCCTAATCAAACATTCTTCACTAAAACAATCAAACCTGCAACATACAAGTTACAGCCACAAGGGTCAATACATTTGAATTGTATTGGCAAGTGATACTATATTTGTATAGTGGAGTCTATCATCTATATGCATTTGGCTAAGTGGAGTTGAGGCTTGCATTGCTCAAAATAGATTTTCTTATCATTTTGATAATACTAAGTTTTTGCTTGACAAAATCTTTTTTTCTCAATCAAAGATTTCAAGATCCTTGTACCAAGCCATCTCTCCATCAATGATTGAAGAATTCAAACAATCCCTTGTTCAAACCACAAGATTTTAATTTAGAAATTTGAATGATGAGATTCTTGATTGTTTCCATGTCTTGATGCTCAAATTGTCCTTTACCAGGGACATGGCTAAGTACTTAGATTTTACACTCTGCAGAGGTGGTGCACTTTACCCACAAGACTTGGTTTCCCAAGACAAAATCTTTGAGAAGCTTTCCCTTAGACCAAAATGGACGCGTTCCAACCTATCAAACACTACCACCCACTGTCCATATGGCTAAGTTCTTGCAACCTATATGATCATGGCAGAGCCCATATTGCCAAGTGGTTGCACTTGAAGCTTCTCAACATTTGACATCTCAAATCTCTTTGTTTCCTGGGTGGCCATCCACAAGTAAGATACACAATCCAAGTCTATGGCATTGTGAACCACTCAACATAACCCAATCCTTCCATTTCCACCCAGGTGATACATTAACTTAGTTGTTTTATTAAACAAAATCACAAGTCCTTAGACTTAGAATATTTTTCCATAGTGTGAATATATATTCCACCCATGTTTTCTATTAGCTAGGCTAAGCTTGGTAGCAATAGGAAACTTATCTTAGGAAAATCCTACTAAGGATTCATCTACTAGGTTTCCTATAGCAAGATCTATACTTAGCAAAATCCATGCAAGTTTATTTAGCAAAATCACTAATGCATAGTGAAAGTAATAGGATAAAAAGTATGAAGCATCACTTGCCTTTTTGGTAGGGAATGGTGGTTCACACCTTGATCTTTGCAACAATCACACTCTTCAAGTCACTACAAATCAATCAAGCAAGGCACAAACTCAATCTACCAATCAAGCAAAACAACACACATAAATAACAAAGTCAAATAAATGCATGCAAGCATGCCAAGCTTTGTTTTGTTTGAAAAAGTGGTTCCTAGTGGGTCATAGTCATTTGGGTACATCTGATGGTCATTTCCTAAAGTGGCCAAGTCATTTGCAAAAGGTTTCACTTTAAAACCATTTTCAAAACAAAGTGTTATTTTATGTGGTGTAGAAATATTTTTATTAAGGCATTAGCCTATAGGGTTCACCAAATGAGTTGCTATTGCAAAACTTGGTGTTTTTTGGTCAATAGGTTTGGTCCAAACCATCTACTCAAAGTTTTCTTTCCATAAACATTTTCATAATAAAAACTATTCTTTTTATTTGGCTAGAAAATGACTAAGTCAAGTAATCTAACCTAAATTTTACAAAAATCATTTCTAACACCAAGGTTTGGTTCTTAGGGTCAGTAAGGTCACAACAAATCAATTTGCAAAGGTTTTAATCCAAAAATCATTTTTAAACAATTTTTATACTCTAAACAAGCTCACACAAGTTTCTGCAAATTCAAACAAGCTAACAGATACTATTTGTCAAACTAAGGCCATGGTTGGCTAGGGTTTGTTCTCCTGAATCCATTGATATAAAATTTGCCAAATTTGGACGTGTGGATCAAAAGTTATAAGGATTTGAAAACTGCATCAAATTCTGATTTCAAAATCTGTTTTTAAACAGAAACTGGCCACGTGGCTATTCCTGATTCGCTTATACCGGTTCAGTGTGGATAGCTGGTGTGGGTCGCACGATTTACATAAAACGAACGGTGCAGATTCAACAAGGCTCGAGCTAGGCTGGAGGCTTGGCTCACGGCACGGTGCTCGGCTAGGCTTGGCTAGATCTAATCGTGTCCGTCGAAGCAAGATCGAAGGGTAAGGAACAGAGGGTGCTGGCTCACCTGGTGGCTCTGGTCACCGGCGATGGTGAGGACGGCGGCGAAGCTCGGGATGTGTAAGAAGGCGACGTTCTGGAGGTTCCCGAAGGTGGTGGAGGTGGAGACGATGCACAGAAGTTCCGGGCAAAGCCAGTGGCGTTGGAGCGGTGGAGGTTTGCTTCCTGGAATGGTTCCTAGGGGTGGCCGGAGTCGAGCTGGCGGCGACGCTTGCAGATGTTGTCACTGTCGAATGCCTGGGGGTCAAGAAATCGAACCAAGGAGTCAAGAGGGTACGTGTAAGAATACCAGGGAGATTCAACAGAAAAATGAAGGTGCGGGTGTGTTCTTTTCACCGGAATTTGGCTCTGGAACTCGTCGGAGCTGCGGCGGCGCTCAGTGGTTTGCTGTAGACGGCGTTCTGGGGCGCCCGCGGGTAATTGGAAAGTGCCAGGATATGCTCCTGGGAGTGGGGAAGGTGTGAGATTGGTCGGGGAGAAGAGGGGTGGCGAGGGGCAGCCGGAATCGGCGTCGGAGCGTCGTCGGACACAGAGTGGTTCGGGGAGAAATTAGAGTGGTATGGGGGCAGGATTGGGGAAGGAAACTGAGGGGAAACGGAGAGGAGTCAGAGGCGAGTTAAAGAGAGTAATCACAGTGTATTTGCTGCAGTGTTTATGACGAATTTACTCGGCGAGAATCTGGCAGAAACGGAGGAGAAGAACTGGTCTGCGGGGGGGTGGGTGAAGGAGACGATGATGTGGCATGGGGCCGTCTTGTTAGTGTTAGAGGAGGAATGGGAGTTGGGTCCACCAGTCATTGTCTACGTGGGTCAATTAGTTGGTGCAGACTGTTTTCTTCGGGAGGAAGAGCTGGGCTGTTGCTGGGCCTATTGGGCTGCCTGGGTTGGGTTGTTCTATTTTTTTCTGTCTAATTCCTTTTTCTTTTTCTATATCTATTTCCTGATTTGTTATTTCAAACAATTATTCAAGCATTCAAATATTTCAAACAATCATTAAACTTTGCATTGTGTTTTTGGTTCTGTTTAACAACATACCCAAATTCCAGAATAAAATAATATTTTTATATTTAATTTAGGATCCATTTAATAATTAAATAAAATGGATCTTTAGTTATTTAATAAAATAGGGTTTGATTTATTTAAATAAAATTTCCATTTGAAATCCAAATGTTTTCAAAACCCAAACAGTAGGTTTTATTTGGAAATAAAGAATATTTGGAAAACTTGTTTAAAATAAGATAATCTTTTTACTTTAGGGTCCATTAATAATTAAAAAATGGAACTTAGTTATTAAATCAAAATAGGGTTTGATTTTTATTAATAAAATCTTTATTTGAAACCTAAATATTTTCAAAACCAAATTAGTAGGTTTAATTTTTAAAGTATATAATATTTGGAAATTTGTTTTAAAACAAAATAACCTTTTATTTTAGTGTCCAATATTAATTAAATGTAATAGACTTTCATTATTAAATCAATTAGGATTTGTTTTATTGAGATATTTATTTTGAAATCTAAAAATAAAGTTAAAACACTTTAGTAGGTTTTAATTATGAATATCAAATATTTGAGAAAACTTATTTTAAGTATTTTAATAAGTTTTGATGTTTCAATTAAATTAGTAAAACCTTTTATTTAAATAAAGTTGGATAGTAAATTCTTATTAATTTATTGGAATCAACTTTTGCTATTTTTATTCAAAACTAAATGTTTTAAATCCAAAGCTTGTCCAAGGTTTAATTTGGCTTTATAAAATGTTCTTTATTTATAAATCATCTTTTCTTTTGATTACCAAATCTTTTATTCAAAGATTCAAAATAATAATTTTAAAACATTTTAATTTCCTTTAATAAATGTTTATCCTTATAAATACTTTTAGGATTTTATTTGATTCAAATGGGTTTGAAGTTCCAATTGAGTTCAAAAAGTTTCTTCTGGCTCTGAAAATCAAACAAAATTTTATTTTATTCATTTATTTTCACATTACAAGATTTGGAAAATCTTGGGATGTGACAGGCTACCACCCTTAAAATAAATCTCGTCCCGAGATTTGGGGAGGCTGGGGTTTACAAGCAAGTTCAAAACAACTAGGGTACTACCACCCTTAAAAATTTTCAAACAAAAATTACATATTGGCCTTCTTGGGTCCTGGAAATCTTCTCTAAGCAAACTTTTGCTTTATTTCTACACTTGACTCATGGGCCAAGGTTGAGTTTCTCCATGGGCTTGTTCAACTTGTTTCTCATCCTTTCTGGACAGTTGCTTGCATAGTGTCCTGGATTCTTGCAGTTGTAACAATTAATGTCCTTAAGTTCTTTGTGTTGCTCTTGTGGGCAAGTTGCTACATAGTGGCCTGGTTCTTTGCAGTTGTTGCACCACACTTGGTCAATCTCTTTATTCTTCTTGTTCTCTGGGCATCCACTGGAGTAGTGTCCCATTTCTTTACATTTACGACATTGCACAAGGCTCATGTCTTGCTTGGGCTTCTTGATTTTCCTTGATCCTTTGAATTGGGTTGTCTTGTTTGGATGTATAAGTGGTCCTTTTCCTTTGGTAGACTTGGATCCTTCTTGTTTCCTTTGTTCCACCATGGCATAGATAGGACATAGTCCTGGAGTATGATCACTTCCTTCACACAGGTAGCAAGTAGCTTGAGAGGTAGGACATTGTCCAACAGGATGATCTTCTTCACAATTGGGGCATTGTCCTTCATGCTCCTTGGAGGTATGATCCTTGTCTCCACAAATAATGCAAGTTGGGGCTCCATCTAGAACAATATTCTTTTCATCCTTGTTATCATACATTCTCTTTGGATAGTTTTCTTCCATGCTAATCATTTGATTAGTCACCTTAAGCATCAGTTGAGACTGCTCTTCCAAAAACCTTTGTAGTGCTGGATCCTTATCACTATTGTTGACTAGGAACTGAGCTGTTAGTTGGTTCAACTGGTGTTGGGTTGCTATGAGCTCTTTCAAGCTATCAGCTTGGTTGGTGTTGGTGTCAACAACCTTGGAGTCCTTTGGAGTGGTCATCTGTTTAGGTTTGAAGGGAGTCTAGAATAGGAAAGATATTTCTAAGGAATTATTTCTACATCACAAATCACACAAACAATGTGCATGTAATCAAAAACAGTCATTTCACTCAAACAACAAAGTTCAAGCACATTTTTAGGCAACAAAATATTTTTTTTGTTACACCACATAAGTTGGTGTGTTTGAGTTAACTATAAATGGTGGTCCATCTATATGGTTTACTTGTGATCTTTCCTTCCTTCATGATTCTTCTTGTATGAGATCTTGGTTTCCTTGAGAAACTTTTGGTCACAATACTTCAAAGTTGTTGATGGCTTCTTCTTATTTTGCATTCCCTCAGTCTCTAAACCTTAAGCAAGATTTCCTTGTTTCACTTGTGGTCCTTAGTAGTTTCCAAGTTGGAAGTCCTTGGTGAACATGCTGAAGATGTTGAAGTCATTTAGAGCTGAAGATGTTGAAGTCATTAGAGTTGTAGATGTTGAAGTCTTTAAAGTTGAAGAAGTTGAAGAAGTCCTTTGCACATGGTGTAGTCTTTGGTCATGGTTAGGCTTTTTCCATCAAGTTGAAGTAGAAGAGATGTAGAGTTGAAACCAAAATGATTGAGGAAAGAGTTTACAAGTGTTTTTGTAAATAAGTTTTTGGAACAAATACACTCCTATTTTTTCTAAGGGTTTTTGTCCAATCCTAGGGTTTACAAATCCTACAGGCAACACAATGCTCTGATACCATCTGTAGAGGTCCCAACCTTAGATAAGATTGATCCCTCCTGTGTTTATAATGCTAGTCCCTGGATCAATAGCTAGCATCCACAGTTAAGATGTAATATCAAGAAACAAAGGTCATAGTATAACTTTATAACCAGGAATAACATAAGTTTATTACATCAAACATAGCTCATTAGGCTATTACATTACATTGCAGCGGAATAACAATAAGCATGGGGTCCTTCATCTTCAAAGTGCCACAGGCAGATGTTGGTTGTAGACTTTGTAATCCTAATCAAACATTCTTCACTAAAACAATCAAACCTGCAACATACAAGTTACAGCCACAAGGGTCAATACATTTGAATTGTATTGGCAAGTGATACTATATTTCTATAGTGGAGTCTATCATCTATATGCATTTGGCTAAGTGGAGTTGAGGCTTGCATTGCTCAAAATAGATTTTTCTTATCATTTTGATAATACTAAGTTTTTGCTTGACAAAATCTTTTTTTCTCAATCAAAGATTTCAAGATCCTTGTACCAAGCCATCTCTCCATCAATGATTGAAGAATTCAAACAATCCCTTGTTCAAACCACAAGATTTTAATTTAGAAATTTGAATGATGAGATTCTTGATTGTTTCCATGTCTTGATGCTCAAATTGTCCTTTACCAGGGACATGGCTAAGTACTTAGATTTTACACTCTGGAGAGGTGGTGCACTTTACCCACAAGACTTGGTTTCCCAAGACAAAATCTTTGAGAAGCTTTCCCTTAGACCAAAATGGACGCGTTCCAACCTATCAAACACTACCACCCACTGTCCATATGGCTAAGTTCTTGCAACCTATATGATCATGGCAGAGCCCATATTGCCAAGTGGTTGCACTTGAAGCTTCTCAACATTTGACATCTCAAATCTCTTTGTTTCCTGGGTGGCCATCCACAAGTAAGATACACAATCCAAGTCTATGGCATTGTGAACCACTCAACATAACCCAATCCTTCCATTTCCACCCAGGTGATACATTAACTTAGTTGTTTTATTAAACAAAATCACAAGTCCTTAGACTTAGAATATTTTTCCATAGTGTGAATATATATTCCACCCATGTTTTCTATTAGCTAGGCTAAGCTTGGTAGCAATAGGAAACTTATCTTAGGAAAATCCTACTAAGGATTCATCTACTAGGTTTCCTATAGCAAGATCTATACTTAGCAAAATCCATGCAAGTTTATTTAGCAAAATCACTAATGCATAGTGAAAGTAATAGGATAAAAAGTATGAAGCATCACTTGCCTTTTTGGTAGGGAATGGTGGTTCACTCCTTGATCTTTGCAACAATCACACTCTTCAAGTCACTACAAATCAATCAAGCAAGGCACAAACTCAATCTACCAATCAAGCAAAACAACACACATAAATAACAAAGTCAAATAAATGCATGCAAGCATGCCAAGCTTTGTTTTGTTTGAAAAAGTGGTTCCTAGTGGGTCATAGTCATTTGGGTACATCTGATGGTCATTTCCTAAAGTGGCCAAGTCATTTGCAAAAGGTTTCACTTTAAAACCATTTTCAAAACAAAGTGTTATTTTATGTGGTGTAGAAATATTTTTATTAAGGCATTAGCCTATAGGGTTCACCAAATGAGTTGCTATTGCAAAACTTGGTGTTTTTTGGTCAATAGGTTTGGTCCAAACCATCTACTCAAAGTTTTCTTTCCATAAACATTTTCATAATAAAAACTATTCTTTTTATTTGGCTAGAAAATGACTAAGTCAAGTAATCTAACCTAAATTTTACAAAAATCATTTCTAACACCAAGGTTTGGTTCTTAGGGTCAGTAAGGTCACAACAAATCAATTTGCAAAGGTTTTAATCCAAAAATCATTTTTAAACAATTTTTATACTCTAAACAAGCTCACACAAGTTTCTGCAAATTCAAACAAGCTAACAGATACTATTTGTCAAACTAAGGCCATGGTTGGCTAGGGTTTGTTCTCCTGAATCCATTGATATAAAATTTGCCAAATTTGGACGTGTGGATCAAAAGTTATAAGGATTTGAAAACTGCATCAAATTCTGATTTCAAAATCTGTTTTTAAACAGAAACTGGCCACGTGGCTATTCCTGATTCGCTTATACCGGTTTAGTGTGGATAGCTGGTGTGGGTCGCACGATTTACATAAAACGAACGGTGCAGATTCAACAAGGCTCGAGCTAGGCTGGAGGCTTGGCTCACGGCGCGGTGCTCGGCTAGGCTTGGCTAGATCTAATCGTGTCCGTCGAAGCAAGATCGAAGGGTAAGGAACAGAGGGTGCTGGCTCACCTGGTGGCTCTGGTCACCGGCGATGGTGAGGACGGCGGCGAAGCTCGGGATGTGTAAGAAGGCGACGTTCTGGAGGTTCCCGAAGGTGGTGGAGGTGGAGACGATGCACAGAAGTTCCGGGCAAAGCCAGTGGCGTTGGAGCGGTGGAGGTTTGCTTCCTGGAATGGTTCCTAGGGGTGGCCGGAGTCGAGCTGGCGGCGACGCTTGCATATGTTGTCACTGTCGAATTCCTGGGGGTCAAGAAATCGAACCAAGGAGTCAAGAGGGTACGTGTAAGAATACCAGGGAGATTCAACAAAAAAATGAAGGTGCGGGTGTGTTCTTTTCACCGGAATTTGGCTCTGGAACTCGTCGGAGCTGCGGCGGCGCTCAGTGGTTTGCTGGAGACGGCGTTCTGGGGCGCCCGCGGGTAATTGGAAAGTGCCAGGATATGCTCCTGGGAGTGGGGAAGGTGTGAGATTGGTCGGGGAGAACAGGGGCGGCGAGGGGCAGCCGGAATCGGCGTCGGAGCGTCGTCGGACACAGAGTGGTTCGGGGAGAAATTAGAGCGGTCTGGGGGCGGGATTGGGGAAGGAAACTGAGGGGAAACGGAGAGGAGTCAGAGGCGAGTTAAAGAGAGTAATCACGGTGTATTTGCTGCAGTGTTTATGACGAATTTACTCGGCGAGAATCTGGCAGAAACGGAGGAGAAGAACTGGTCTGCGGGGGGGGGGGGGGGGGGGGTGGGTGAAGGAGACGATGATGTGGCGTGGGGCCGTCTTGTCAGTGTTAGAGGAGGAATGGCAGTTGGGTCCACCAGTCATTGTCTACGTGGGTCAATTAGTTGGTGCAGACTGTTTTCTTCGGGAGGAAGAGCTGGGCTGTTGCTGGGCCTATTGGGCTGCCTGGGTTGGGTTGTTCTATTTTTTCTGTCTAATTCCTTTTTCTTTTTCTATATCTATTTCCTGATTTGTTATTTCAAACAATTATTCAAGCATTCAAATAATTCAAACAATCATTAAACTTTGCATTGTGTTTTTGGTTCTGTTTAACAACATACCCAAATTCCAGAATAAAATAATATTTTTATATTTAATTTAGGATCCATTTAATAATTAAATAAAATGGATCTTTAGTTATTTAATAAAATAGGGTTTGATTTATTTAAATAAAATTTCCATTTGAAATCCAAATGTTTTCAAAACCCAAACAGTAGGTTTTATTTGGAAATAAAGAATATTTGGAAAACTTGTTTAAAATAAAATAATCTTTTTACTTTAGGGTCCATTAATAATTAAAAAATGGAACTTAGTTATTAAATCAAAATAGGGTTTGATTTTTATTAATAAAATCTTTATTTGAAACCTAAATATTTTCAAAACCAAATTAGTAGGTTTAATTTGGAAAGTATATAATATTTGGAAATTTGTTTTAAAACAAAATAACCTTTTATTTTAGTGTCCATTATTAATTAAATGTAATAGACTTTCATTATTAAATCAATTAGGATTTGTTTTATTGAGATATTTATTTTGAAATCTAAAAATAAAGTTAAAACACTTTAGTAGGTTTTAATTATGAATATCAAATATTTGAGAAAACTTATTTTAAGTATTTTAATAAGTTTTGATGTTTCAATTAAATTAGTAAAACCTTTTATTTAAATAAAGTTGGCTAGTAAATTCTTATTAATTTATTGGAATCAACTTTTGCTATTTTTATTCAAAACTAAATGTTTTAAATCCAAAGCTTGTCCAAGGTTTAATTTGGATTTATAAAATGTTCTTTATTTATAAATCATCTTTTCTTTTGATTACCAAATCTTTTATTCAAAGATTCAAAATAATAATTTTAAAACATTTTAATTTCCTTTAATAAATGTTTATCCTTATAAATCCTTTTAGGATTTTATTTGATTCAAATGGGTTTGAAGTTCCAATTGAGTTCAAAAAGTTTCTTCTGGCTCTGAAAATCAAACAAAATTTTATTTTATTCATTTATTTTCACATTACAAGATTTGGAAAATCTTGGGATGTGACACACCGTTACTGGGCCGTCCCACTAGCGCTTGCAGATGCCCGGGTGGTGATGTTTGGAGGTGGCCTAGAAGAGTATGAGGCCCGGCGGCCTGGTGGAAGCGAAGCGGTATGAAGGAGGGGTAGCCGTTCAATCTTAAGGAGATCGACGGTGCACCTCCTTCTTCCTCGCGGGGCAGGTCTCCTCTAAGCATAAACCCTAACAGTTAACAGGGGTGTCGGGGGGCTCACCGGGCGATGGAGAGGCATCAGGGAGGAGGGGAGTCAATGCAGCGCATGACTCCGAGCTCGGAGATGGGCGGCAGGAGGAGATTCGACATCGGGAGATTCCTCTTGCGACGGTGGCCGAGAGATCCTCTCTGAAGCTCGTCGGAGATGACAGTACTGAGGGTTCTGGGCAAAAAGGAAAGCAGGGTTAGATAGAGTAGGAGGAGGGGAGCACAGTGATGTGACATGAAGTGAGAGAAAATCAATGAGGGAGGAGATATGCTCAGGTTTTGAGCTAGGGCCGAGAGGGCTTTTCCTTCTTCTCCTAGTTGAAGCATAACAAGGGAGGGGATGGGGAGCTCAGGGGATGGCTCTGGATGGTGTAGGATCCGAATGAGGGGAAGGGGATAGATCAAAGTGGATTCAATCCTTTTTATTGCAAGATTTTTGGAGGCAAACGGGAAATGTCTATAATGGCCATGGTGGGGGTAGTGTTAGCCTGGGCTACTTCCAGATGGAAGAGAGGAAGGATAGGAGGTGTCCTGGTCGGTGGGGGACAGAGAGGGGTGTGGGTTTGGTTTTGCCCAAGTGTACAAAGTGTGGGACCAAAACAAAAGGATTTGTCTCCCTCTTATTCAAGAGAGAGAGGGCCAAAGGAGGGTTTGATGCTGTGGTGCTACAGTGCACACGACCAGGAAGGAGTGGTGTTGCTGGGCAAGCTTGCTTTACAAGGTTTGTGGAGGTTTGAGATTGGGTTAGCTCAAGATTTTGTAAGATTCTAAGATTTTCTAGGATAATGATTACTAAGCAAAGTCTAAAAATTTGATCTTGAAAATATGAGGCAAGGATGCTGGTATATATATGTAGTCAAGAGGAACCTTCAGTAATTATTTGGGATTTTTCCAAAGATTATAAATCCATTTAAAAGCATTTATTCAAAAAGTGTAGAAATGGTTTATAGAAGCTAATGTGATATTTTTTACATTAGGGCAGGTGGTTTTTTGGTATGAGATGGTCCTAAATACCATAATACACCTTGGGGAATTTTATTGGGATTTAATTAAGAGGGAAAGTATTTTTAAGTTATCATTTCATGTTTGTGCCATTTAAGCGAAAGGGCAATAAGAAATAATAAAGAATCTCAAAGATTTTTCTTTTTGAGGTACGAAGATATTATATGATATATAGGCATCAAATATGTCTTGAGTGGACAATGTGCTTTGGATAAAAACAAACTTGCCTTTATGGGCAAGGTTTTGAGGATTTGGAAAATAAAGGAATTCAAATGGTTTTAGGTCCCAAATAATTAGGGTAATTATTTGGGAGATGATTATATCCAAGATGGATGATCTAAACTTTAATTATACATCATAACCAACCTAGGGAATCTAGGGCAAAGATATTTTTATGCCACCTAAACCGGGTTGGATTAGTGAGATCATAGCTCACCTTGGTACAAGGAATATATGGATAGATAGAAAAAGTTATATAGATGAGAATGGTTCCAATATTTAGGCTTGGTTGTATTTGTGGTGGTCTAGAAGTGATGGCAAACATTGTTGAAAACAAGGCTGCCATAGAAGGATTGTCATGATGCCTTATAAGCCATGTGGGTTTAAGAAGCACAGGGCTCCACTGGAAACAAATGAAGTATGGAGTGATAGACAATGGTTAGATGAGAATAACCATGCAAATATTTGGGCAAGGGGAGGTGGCATAAGGATGTGAGCTTCTGCCAAAGTAGGCATGTTGACTAGATTTGTAGCAAAAGAATATCCTGATGTCTACAAAACCATCATGGATGCGTTGGTACACGAATGGTTTAGACAAGGGGGATATTGGCCTTTGGTAGTACTAATGATGTAATACAATATGGTTCAAGTACATTCTCAATAATGCACATAGGTTAAGATGGGTGGAGTCTCAAATAATGAATCCAACAAGGATTTCATACTTAGCCATTTTGGTAGATTTAGGGTTTTGGACTAGATTACAAGTGTAGATGATTTTGAGAGAAAGTTGGGTTGCAAACTCATGATCAAGGAGATGATGTGGAAGTTTTAATTAATATAAACGATTCATGCTTGGATTGGGTCTTTAATGAGTTGGGGACTATCAGAAGGGATTAGCTTAGTATGGATCTGCTTAAGTACAATAGAGGTTCACCAGAGTAGCTCAAGATTGATCTAGCTTAGGATGTTTGGTTCAAGATGTGGAGATCTCAAACATAGATATAATCCTAAAGCATGAGCTACTAGATTAGCTCATGCTACTTCCAAATAAAACAAGGCAATCAGCAGATCAAGGCAATTCATTAGACAACAGATCATGGCAATTCATCTAGCTAGATAATCAGATACCACTAAAGTTACCTTTAAGTCTAACTTGAGGTAAGAATGGGTATTTTGAAGGGGGTTATGCTTTGAAGTAGGGTAAGGAACTATTTTTATTTATAACAATATTATAATGAAAAGGTTTTATGAAAGGTTTTGGAAAAAACTAGAGATGAGAGTAGTCAAAGTTCTATCTTGAAAGCAGTTTATATATATAGTTTTTGTAAATAGAAACTAATAAAATATTTTGTTTTATCAAAGTCATCTTGGCTCAGGTTTCAAATGCCAAAACATTTGAGAATATGAAGGATGATCCAAGACTTCTCTTTTGTAAAATAGTTTTGGGCCAACTAGTGTTAGGGTAAAGAGTATATCCTCTAATATACAATCAGATAAGAAACAAGAGTTGCAACTCTTAACAAGAAAAAGTTTTTGTTCCCCCTGATTTTTTCCTTTTTGTCAATAAATCAGGGTTACTGAATTTGGGATGTTACAATTCTCTTTAATACCTATTGCTTGTTTATAGGTAGAATCTGCTAGATGTAATTTTAGTTCAGTGATTTCAAAAGAGCAAAGATTTAACTTATTAAAGAGACTCTTTGGAATTGTTGAAACACTTGCACCTAGATCACACAGTGCAGCTATTTCATTAGTCCCAATTTTAATCTTTAGGCTCAAATATATCATCTAGCCTAACAGGTAATTTTTCATCAATTTTCTTATACTCTTCCTCAAGACCACGTACCTTTATTGCTACCTGATTAACGACGTTCTGATACATGGCTTCCTCATTTCCTTTACTTACCAGAATCTTGAAATTGATCCTTTTTACAAGATCTTCAACTATGTAGTTCGGTGAAGGAGCATTGTTATAATCAAGTTCTTCGAGCTCCTCCCCTTGGATTCTTATCATCTTGAGGTCTTCAACTAGATTGGGCTCAGCTTTACCTGCAAATTTAGCTAGAATGAGAGTTTGACTCTCGGATATCTTACCTAGATATGCCTCAATAATCCTTGCTCTTTCTTGGAGGGCCTGCAAATCATTTCTCAAACTAACAGCTTGGTTACATAATTTACTAAGCATAGCATCATGATTCTCTGTAATTTTAACTAGAGTGTTGTTTTGCTCATTTTGTGATTCCATAAAAGATTTAAGAGTTTCTTGGAGACTACTATTACTTGCTGCCATATTATTATTAGAGTTACCTGTAGGACTAGAATAATGTTTCTAAAAATTTGGATTATAATTATTTTTCCAAGCAGGGTTATAATCATTACGAGCTATGAAGTCTATTTCTTCAATAGTTGGTTCTGGAGTAGCTCTTACCTGGGTTTCCTTACCTTTAACGGCTTATATGAGCTCATCCAACTTAGCATTGAGTTCTTCATTTTCTTGAGGTGTGACAGAGTTCACCTTCTTCGTGTTTGATCTTTCCACATGCCATTGGGCATGGTTGTCTTGCATATTGTCTAGCAACTGCTTTGCTTCGGTAATTTGCTTACCCATAAATGTTCCTCCAGCTGCAGTATCATGCATAGACTTAGACACATGGTTAAGAGCATTATAAAATAAATGGAGAATTAACCAATCTTCCATCCCATGGCTGGGACAGTTCCTCATGCATTCTTTCATTCTCTCCCATGCAAGCGCTAGTGGCTCACGCTCTTCCTATCTAAAACTAGTAATATTAGATCTGAGTTGCATAGTCTTTGCAGGTGGAAATAATTTAGTCATAAATAAAGAAGTACATTCCACCCATGATGCAATAGTATTTCTAGGCAAACATAACAACCATTCTTTTGCTCTTCCACCCAATAAGCGCAACTTGACCGCGTCGGGGTCAACATCTTCAATACACATCATATCACATATTTCAGTGAAAGTATTTAAGTGCATACCTGCATCTTCAACAACAGAGCCTCCAAATTGATTCTGTTGAACCAAACATACATAGTAGGGCTTAATTTCATAATCTTCGGCAGCAATTGTTGGCTAAGTAATAGGAGTACTTGAAGAATAATTGTTAGGAGTTGTAAACTCCCCTAGATTCTTTTCAGCCATACATCGTATGTTTTTGGATTTTCTTAAACAAGTACTAATAATTGTAAAATCAAGAGTTAAAAGACTAACTAATTTTTTTGGTTTTTCAAATAAAGACTGAAAGAAAACTAACAAAATTAAAAACAAGAATTAAAACTAGCAAGGTTCCTACTAACCTCACCAGGGCAGCTATTGCTTCCCCGGAAACGACACCATAAAAAGGGTTGATACCTTCAATCTGGATTATGGATGTAGTATAGCTCTTTTTCCCTAGTATACCTAGGTTTATCGAATACTCAGGAAATAGAAAGCGAAGTGAGATTACTTAAACGGACCTTCAAGAGTTTTAGAATTCCTTTTGTGTTTTCATCGGACCAAGAGTTTGCAATATTTTTGTTGTTGATGATGGAGAGAGAGAGAAGGCCTAGGGTCTTCGGTTTTCACCAGTAGCTGTGCAAAAACATCTTATGGGAAGAATAGATACTGATAAATTATGCATGTAATCGTTAGAGCAAGATAATTATAAGTGGGCAGTGCATCCATAATTATTATCGCCTCCTCAACCGCTTATAGAAATAACCTACTAGTCTCATCCATAGACAAAAGAGAACTAATGATATGCATAGTGATGTCACTGTTAATCCCAAGTGAATTCCTCACATACAGTCATACTACCCCTTCTGTCACTTGGGTTCCCATCCTGCAGATCAGTCATTACTCACACTCCCTTTACCTGGATCAATCCTCAGGGTCTTGGGTACCTGGCAAGTCCATAGATTAAGGAAAGAGAGGGTACTACAATCATCATGTCATACAAACTAGTACATGATCCCATCTATGATAAATAGCATGCACAAAAGCTATATGGCTAGGATGAAGCCCTTAGCCCAAGGAGAATTACTCACACATAGAGATGAAATCAACAATCATAAACATCGTAATAGATATCATAAGGTTGATAGAAAATAGTCTTACAATGTCGCCAATTGGAGAAGACATCTACTATTACAAGTGGTGGAAGATGGCTATGGTGGTGGAGAAGGGTTTAGAGGTTTAGATCTAGATCTATTCCTCCAGCGTGGCGGCTTCTGGTGGCAGGGAGAGTTGAGGTCGAAAAGAAGCGCTATTTCCCGTCACCTGAATCCTCTTTATATAGGGGTCCCTTCACGAAAGTTGTTCTCTTTGACTTATTAAAGTCGATGGCAACTATACGGCCGGAATAAATTTCCCACCGTATAGTTGGTCGTTAAGGATTTTGCCTACACTTCACGGCTCCTGGTTTCTTTGACGTGTTAGAAATATCTTATATTTGGCATTTATGTAGTGATTCCCATCATCATACATCATTATCTGTGTAGGGAAAATAGCAAGAAAGTATTAGTGGTATTAGTGGTAGGATTTAGAGAGATATTTCATCAAATATATGAATAATATATAGTTTAAATGTAGACGTGGATGGCTATATTTCACATCCATCACCAACCCTGCAATATCCACCAACCACCCACGACCCTAGTACAACATGGTTACCGCCAACGGCTAGCCAGTCTATGCGCGGGGCCACATCATAAATACTCAGGCGTGGCGAGCCCGCCAACCATATGACCTAAGTCACATGCTCTCCAACCACGGCGACCTCAGCCGAGTCAGTCCATCATGCTTCGAACCAATGGTCAAAGGATAAAACTAACCTCCAAACTTCTAGGGGCCAAATGACATTGAGAAGCCTCACCCCATGCTCGATCCCAAAGTGTGGATCGGCACCTACCTCATGGCAATGGGGATTCCCAGCCACAACGAGCTACTGTCCACTCTCTACCGCCCCTTGATGATGGAGGGTGTGACGCACCAATGGATCAACACCCTCCCCAAAAATAGCGTCGACTCATGGAAAGATATGTGTGAGGCCTTCATCAAGAACTTCGAAGGCTCTTGCTCACGCGCCACCATGATCGAAGACCTGGAGCGATGCGTCTAGGGTCCCATCGAGTCGACCCGCCATTGGGTCCATTGTTGGTAGGACCTGTGGGTAAACGTCGTGGGCATCCACCTAGACACGGCCAACCACTACTTCAAGAATGTGTGTCGGTACAAACCCTTGGTCTCCAAGATCAAGAGAGTCTACCAAACGCTCGACAACATACCCTACCTCCTCGAATTGCCAAGCGCTACTCGGAGGACCTAATCCAAGAATCCGACGACGAATCGGGCGAAGACGCCACACGAACGGACAAGTCAGTGGCCAGAACCGCGAGCTTCGCTATGGCAACACTCGTCAAACGACAAAGCTCCTCAATGACGGAAGGATCGACTTCGTCGCCAACGCCGGTTATGGCCAACGCGACCCAAAGAACTACTGTTGCTAGTGGAACAACCCACGTGGAAACCCCCCGGCCCGGCCAAAATTCGACCCCACCGCTCTACTGAACCAACCATGTGTCTACCACAACAGGGAGGGAAAACCTGCCACCCACATGACTGCCGACTGCCACTCTCTCAAAGAGATCGAGAAGGCATGACATGCCAGGGATAACCTGAACCCTGATAAGACGCACGACTACGGCAACAGCGACATTCGTAAACTCAGTCGGCTTGCTCCACACATTCACTGGTGTGGGTAGGTGGCGCGAGAAGAAAGTACTCGCCTATTCTATCTCCATCAAAGAGGTACAACAAGTCGACATCCCACGCTGGCTAAACTGTTCAGAACAAAGCATCACCTAGAATCGCGAGGATCACGCCCCCAGAATCGAATATCCAGGGCGAGTCACCCTGGTCATTAAGCCCAAAGTGGCTGATTACTAGATGCCAAAGACACTGATGTATGGAGCAAGCTCCATAAACATTCTTTACATGGACACGTTCAGGCGACTGCACTCAAACAGTCTATGGTCAAATCGACCCCGTGCACCTTCCACGGCATTGTCCCAGGTCGGAAGGATTATCCAATTGGCAAGGTGATGCTGCCAGTCACCTTCGGCACGCTAGAAAACTTCTGCATAGAGCGGATCGTCTTCGAGCTGGTGAACTTCAGGATACCGTAACATTGTATGCTCGGGCGACAGGTGTTCGCCAAATTTATGGCAACCCCCCATTACTCCTAAAACATGATGAAGCTTTCGGGCCCCCACGGCATAATCACCGTGTGTGGAGACCTAGATATAGCTGTTGAATGCGATGAAAACAGCACCAAGCTCGCCGACACCATCATCGTTGAGGAGGCGCAGCATGCCGATGGGCTCACCAAAGTAGAGAGCGGTGTTTACCAGGATGACCCCACAGCCCTGAAGAAGCCAACAACGACGCGCTTCCTCCCAAGCACTTTCGATCCTCCCACACAAGCCCCCTAGGCCGAGCACGCACCTAGCAACTCGAGCCAGTAGGGAACCTTGGAGGTATAGCTCATCCACACATAGGAAGGCGTGCGCTGCGATTCTCGGCGTCAGAACTGCGATGCCCCTGTTTGGATAATATCCAACACGCCCGGCATTACAGAGGAACTCGCTGATCACCCATCAAACATCGACCCAATGGTGTTTCCCATGAAGCACTCACTGCGACCTCTCGATAAAGAGCATCGTCGGACAACCACCGTAGAGGTACAGCGGCTATTCGCTGCAGGTTTCGGCACCCCAGACAAGCACTTTGACTGGCCAACAAAGCCAATCCTGGTGCTGAAAAAATAGTGCCTAGAGTATGTGTATAGACTACACTAACCTCACCAGCACCCGAGGGTAATTCGCCTAGAGACCATTACAGGACCAACCTTCCCACCAAAGAACGCGTCCGAGGGAAAGCCATTCGTCACCATGCGACCGGTAGGCAACGACGGCCACCACCTCAACCTACGCAAGCGGTGGTCACCCCCTGTGAATCAACTCATAGTGCAAGTGTTACACTTTGCGCCCTACCTTGTTTAACAAATTTTGTAACCTCAATAATAAAGCTACTGTTTTCACAAATCGTATCCACTCACCTTGTCTTGTGCTAGTCACACTCATAAATGTAATAGCATATACGCTCCAACGGTGGTCAACCCTTGGGAGAGCGACTCAACACGGCCAACTAGTGCAGTATAAGGGCATTTGGGACACGTGAGACTTGTGCTGTCCATGAAAAACACCAAACCGACAGCCCCATCGGAGTTGCCTCGCTCGACTAGCTCCCTGTTGGGGATATGCTTATCTAGTATACGCACAGGACTCGCTGATCAGGGTGGCCCACCAACGGGTTAGAGCTTTGCTTCACGGGCGGCCCAGTCAGAGAAAGAGGAGGATCCAGTTCCGGCTACGACAAGGCCCAAAAGAGTTATCGACTTAGGCCTGTAGTATTACTTGTAGTACAAGATGTACATAGTTACCGACTATGTAACATAGCCGGATAGGTCTCTCCTGTAACCCTAGGCCCCGGTGACTATATAAATCGGCCCTATGGGAGCCTTTAGGGAAACAACTCAATAGACAACTACAACCAACTTGCATAGGAGGACCTCACTTGTAATCCGTTGTAGCATCCGACTTACGCCAATATATTACTGGGTTGCTAGCAGGAGTAGGATCCGATCACCACAGTCGGATCTGAACCTGGTAAACTTGTGCTCGCCGCTCCTGGAACATCCGACGTCTCACACCCCATCTTTCCAACGCCACTAGGACCCCCTATGGCGTACTTGTCGACAATCCGACGATAGTTGGCGCCCACCGTGGGGCAGGTGACTTTTGGAGCATCGTTCCAGGCGGAATCTGTGCATGCAGGAATCGGCGAAACAATATCCATGGGTCTCGTGGTCTACGCCAGTGATGTCCCTCTCATCCTTCTCGATGAGACTTGGATTCTGTCTTCAAAACCCATGACGACCTACACGATCATGTCAATCAGCGAGATCGATATCTATCTCGGTTTTGCTGAACCCACCCTTGAGGTGATGACCATGGTGGAAGAAAAATCCGGATCTACTTTGTCCACAGAGGCGGAAGAGTTCAGGGTCCCGTTGAAAATCAAACGTACCAAACCCGCTCCTGTGGCGGAATAATAGGTGGAAGAAGAATCCAGATCCGATCTCTCTAGCGAGATCGGATACATAGACGAGGAATACATCTGCTACGGATCCAGATTTGCTGACGTCGAAGCGGAAACCAAGTTATACAAGTACCTCAAGAACATGAACAAGAAGAAGCATTGTTTCTTATACCACATAAGCACTGGATCTGACTTTGTCGATGCTGGAGCTGGTAGCGACTCGGGCCTAGACGCAATCGAAGAAAATGCTGACTTACCTGACTCCCCAGCGGAGTCAATCACGTCGCAAGAACTTCGAGACTTCGACAAAGAGATAGAGGAGTATGAACAAGAGAACGTCTCCAAGAAAATGCAAGGTGGCCGGAAACTCCTCCTAGTCCAAATGATAGCATGGATGAAAGCTACACCTCGCAGGATGACATGGACACCGTAGATTCCTCCGAGGTCCACAAGCCAACCATGACGGAAAGTACCGACGGAAGTTTATCCCCCGGTACCGGACCAAAATCCGTCTTTGCCACTGGTATGCACATTAAGGCTAGCGGATAGTCAAAGAAGAAGAAGAAGAAGAACAAAAATCCGACACCGACAGAGTCGGACGTCAAGGAAACCAACAAAGAAAAAGTTGATGAAGAGATCGAGATGGAGAATCAGGATGGAGATCCAATTAATACCACCCCAATCGACCCTCCTGTGGATGGACACGTTATCACCAAGGGTGCACGTGAAATTTACGGAGACACTCTCACAATTCCAATCCCAACAGCCTCGGATCTTACGCTGGAGGCGCTGGAGAAAAGGGCTGAGGACCTAGAAAAGCACCGCTTGTTTCTACTTGAAGAGGCCGCGCGCCTTGTTGAGATGAGACAGTAGTTAGACAGTGATCCTGCCAGATATTAGTCAGATTTCAAGCGACATCCAAACAAAACAAGGGGAGGTCTGTTTCTTGCTAACAAGAATCCGGATATCCACAAAGATCTATTCGACAAAAAAGATGGAGAGAAGATCCGAGTCTACAGCACGCCGGTGGAAAACGATGCTGCAGCTCGAGCCATCCTCGCCAACAATCCGTCTCCCCAGCAGGTCCAGCAGTGCGTCGCGTTGATGGACAAAGGATTAAAGCAGCAAAACACGGCTGCCTCATTTAGTGGCAAGCTGGCCTCAAAATCCAAGATTTGCCACACTGTCACTGACCAAAGAATTGACATAAGGCTTCGTAGGGATACGACTCAACGTTATCGCCCCCATGGAGAAGAACAGAATTCAAGAACCAGCTCAAACGGCCACTCTCGCAGGCCGATACATGACCGGGCAAGAGTTATTCTGGCTGCGGCCAAAGACGCCATCAGGGCAATGGTTCCTCATCAGGACCATCATCGGTAAAACAGCCGCTATAGAGAAGACTCAGAAACACGCCGCCAGTGAGAGGAACAAGATCGGCTAAGGATGCCACCACCGAGCCCTCCGGCCGGCAACGCTGGACAAAGAGATGATCCGGATCGTCCCGAATCAAGTAACAGGTATCGGAGTGAGCATAATGAGGCTCCACCACCACCACCAAGAAATCCAGCCGAAAATAATCCACCAAGGCCACCATCGCCTCCCAGCAGCGACCATGAAGGATCACGTCGTAGCCATGGGAGCCGCAGGGGCGAAGGTGGCAGTGGTGAGAGGAGAAGCAGAAATCCGACTCCACCATGCAGAAGTCGCGAGCCTCCAAGGCGCAGATCTCTCTCGCCAAACGACGCTCTCCATCGCATTGAATCGAACATAGAAGCGCGAAGGTACGAGGAAGAAGATGTGTACGTGGTACCCAAGTCTTTGGTCCACGTATACGTCAGACCAAATTTCCTATTGACTTTGGCATTGCCAAACATATTCATCCCTATGACGATGCAGCTCGGCCAGATACTTGGCTCCAGGATTTTTTCCAGGCTTGCTGCATCGCCAAAGGAGGAAACAGCCTGGTTGCAGTTCGATATCTCCCACTGATGTCGAGGAAGACGGCTCGGTCATGGCTCAATGAACTACCAGAGAATTCAATTCATAACTGGTATGATATGAAAAGTGCATTCTTTTCAAACTTCGAGGGAACATACAGAAGGCATGCACAGTCGGAGACTTGCAGCGCTGCACCCAAAGAACCGGAGAAACCTGCCGGGATTACCTCGGACGCTGGATTGATACGAAGAACTCCTCCGGAGGAGTAAACGAGCAAACTGCGATAGAAGCTTTTATTGCAGGACTTCCAGTCGGACTTTTACGTCACAGGCTGAAGCGCGACCACGTCATAGATTTGGGAGAAATGATAGAGACGGCAAGAAAATATGCTGACGCCGATGACGATTCAGAAGGGCTGCTAAATATTCTGGCCAATCCCAATGCGGCCAAACATCCAACGCAAACTCAGAAGCGAAAGAACACCTCGGACGAAAAGCCGGCTCCGGAAAACGCAGCTGTCAACGCAACATTCAGATCTGGAGGACGAGGAGGGCGCAGAGGCGTCCGGGTAGAGGCCGAGGAACTTCTCGAATCCAGGGCAGAGGAGACCAGCAACCCGGAAGAACCTATACCTAGGCTGACATTGACAATAATCCCTGTGTCCACCACTTGGATAGTAACGGAGGATCTACCCACACAATTATCGAGTGTCGTTTCAATCACGACATCAAGAAAGACGAATCCGCTGGCTATAGAGCCAAGCGACAAAAAGGAAAGGAGCCCAAGCAAGATTCTTACATGGAAGAGGCGGAAGCCGCCGCAGAACCCAAGCAGGATGGAAATAAAACTTTTACGACTAAGAAATACGCATATGTCTACTTCCTTGGATCCCAACCAGCTAAGGACAAAAAGGCGGTTCTTTGTGAGCTCAACGCCATGCTTCCGGCTGTCCCACAGTTCCTGGACTGGTCAGAAGTAACCATCACCTTTGATCGTTTAGATCACCCGAGGAAAACACATCGTCTGGGAAAGTACCCTCTAGTTGTCAATCCTCTTATTGATGGCTATGAGTTCTCAAAAACACTCATGGACAGTGGGATCAGCATCAACATCCTCTACATTGAGACACTCCACCGCATGAAACTATACGAGATCCAGCTGAGTTACAACAGTGTAACTTTCCATGACATTGTACCAGGGAGACAGGCGGATTCTCTGGGTGAGATTACTCTAGACGAGACATTTGGAACCCGAGACAATTACCGGACCGAGCCACTCTCTTTTCAGGTGGTACCATTCAAAAGTGCTTATCATGCCATCTTTGGACATCCGGCTTACTGGGTGTTCATTGTTGGGGATATGCTATATGGGTATCCTCATAGCATGTCTCTTATCCGGCTAACCTGGGTGGCCCACAGTTGGTAGCATGGCCCATGGCCTGCTGGGCGGCCCAGTTAGATGGATCCAGAAGGGAGGCCCATGCCTGATAAAGGAAGGCTATGGCGGAGTCAGCGACGTACCCGGAGCCTTGGAGTACAAGACACACAAGACTAGTAATAGATGGTGTAGGACTCTGTAACCTGTCCGGCTAGGACTTTTCCCTGTAACCCTAGGACCTGACGACTATATAAGTTGGGCCTATGGGAGCCTTTAGGGCACGATAACTTAGATTCTCTAATCACCTCGCACAGCGAACCTATCTCTGTAACTCGGCGTATTGCCCTTATAGTGATTTATAGCAGGAGTAGGATTCCGCCACCGTTGTGGGATTTGAACCTGGGTAAGCTATGTTACCTAGTACCCGTCAACCGTTCGCCTTCCCCCACGTCTCTAAACACGCACTGTGAGGACCCCTCCATGGAGTACTCGTCGGCAATACCATGACAGTTGGCGCCCACCGTGGGGCAAGAGGCGCTTCAGGCTCTTCAACGGGCGAGGACCAAGATCTTCGCGGGAATCGGCAAAACCATATCCATCGGCCGTGTTCTCTTCTCCGGCAACGTTCCGATCGTCCCTCCCGACGATTTTTGTATCCCCGCGAAGACGAACCCTACGCGGTGTTCGATCGTTCCTATCGGAGACATCCACCTCTTCATTGGCGAAACCGACTCGGGCACTAGTTCCCTGGGAGTCGGAGGAGTATCAAGACCCGCATGGACCGCCTACGGGCAGGATACGTTCGCGGAAGGATCAATGTCGGATCTCTCTTCGGAGTTTCCCGGCAAAGATCGGAAAAATTCAAGGCCCACCCAAACCGCCCCTGTGCAGGTCTGCCGGCTTCGCCTGTATGTCTAGACAACAGAGATCCAAGTTCGTCGGCGTGGTTACCATATTTGATCTGGCGTGTTGCGTTCAGAGAGAGGGTGAAAACCCCCGCGATTACCTTGCCAGGTGGCTCCGTATACGAGCCGATCTGGCCCACTACCCCAATGATGATGCCATGTATCACTTTGTGGAAGGACTGGACCACCGCACGCTTCTCCGGCATTCTCTAAGACGGCAGCAGGCTTCGGGACGCCTTACCTTCGAAGGCATGGTGAACACCATCAACAACTACGCGGAGGCTAAAGCGGCAGCTCAGACAGCGCTTGCTCTCATTGATGTAGCCCCTCCGATTCAGTCGCCGCCACCATCGCCTCCGGCCGCCATTGCCGCAGTCGTGCCGCCACCACCAGTCATCGTTGCTGCCGTTGCACCTCCACCCCCCGTCATCGAGGAAGTCCTGGAACCCTCCGACTCTGTGATTGACACGCTATATGCCGACTTCAGTGCATATTTAGAGGAGATAGATTTCAGTCCAGAGGAACTAGACTCCGCCATGCAGGAGATGGAGGAGGAGTACACGCGCGACGAGCAAGCCAACAACGCCGTCACGTCTCAAGAGGTGTTCGTCACCATTGGGACGGCGATGGACGAAGATCAACCCGGACGAGCTCCGCCTACAGCCCTGGAAAAAGGGAAGGGACCACCTGTTGCTGACGATATTGATTGCGCAAAGGTCATGCCCCCTTCGCCTAACCCAGTGCAGCAGCCGCAGGAACTCGGCACCGACCCGAGCAACAACATCACCGCAAACTTGCCACCTTCGGCATCTACATCTGCTATTTCCCAAGTTACTCCAGCTGATAGAGTGATGTACGACAATCTCCTCGTCGAGTCACTGACCGTCGCGCATATCCGGAATGTGACCCATCTTGACGAGAAGCGCCAGCAGCTGCTGGAGGAAGCGCAGGCCATCGCAGAGCAAGGCGCTAAGCTAGATCGAGATCTCGTCAACACGTAGAAATCCATAGAGAAAGCTAGAGCAATGGAGGCCGAGTACAAGACTCTGCTGCAGTAGAAGAAGGCCAAGAAAGCTTCGGCTCGCGTCATCAACAATCCTGGTGTACGGCGAAACCTAGGATGGGCTCCCCCGAAGCCAGCACAAGCCAAGCCATACATTGACTGTGAAGGGAGACAGGTGATGCCCACTCCACTCCTCAACCTCACCGTCGCCAAGACCCTTCTAGAGCAGGATAGATCGCCCGAGGCAGTGGATCAGGTCTATGACCTAGTGGACAAGGCAGTGAAGTAGCAGGAAAAGGCCACCTCTCAGAGGCTTGAGTCTGACCCAGCGTTTTGCCAGTCTAGCCAGCATAAGCCGCCAAGGGACATATCTCCTCTTGATGTCGGGTCTCAGACGGGTTCATCAGAACGAAGACGGAGGGATGCGCGCAACAGGAAGGATGCTATCCCCATATCCTCCGACCACGGAGAAAAGTCCCGACCTTGTCGCCCATCGCCACCGCCCCACTCCCCCCGACATCGCAAAGACCCCAAGGCTCACCATCATACGGATATGTCCTGGCCAAGGTAGGGCGGCATCGTCATTCGCGACAACATGGAGCAGACCCGTCATGACAGCGAGCGCAACCAGGGACACAAGAGCAGGTCGCGCCATGACCCTCCGCGTCCGGCAAGCAATCGACAAGCGTGAGGCGTCGCAGGAGGGTAAAACAAGAAATCTAACCCAGAGCCACCGCCTCCTCCATCGCCACCTAGCAGTCACCATGGCGGAGGAGGCCCGTGTCGTTCACGCAACCCATCCCCTATTGACAAGAAGAAGAGAAACCCGTAGCCGTACGACGCACGTTCGCAGATCGATAAGATCCACGAGGCCCGGGAAGGACCATACCTGGGACCACGTTGCTTTGGACCTGCGATACGGTTCGCAACTTACCCCAAAGGTTTTCGGATTGATAAGACCATCAATCCCTATGATGTCACCGCTAAGCCAGCTACATGGTTGCAGGATTACGGCAAAGCGGTAGAGATTGTCGGGGGTAACCCTAACGTTGCCGTCAAGTACCTCCCATTGATGTTGGCGGCCACATCCCGTCAATGGAATGATGACTTTCCGGAGAAATCCATCTGCAATTGGTTGGACATGCAAGAAGCGTTCACCAAGAACTTCGAGGGTACGTACAAACGTCCCTGCACTGTTGGCGATCTACAGCGGTGTGTGCAAGAGAAAGACGAGGCATCTCGCACCTACCTCTCCCGCTGGCTGGATATGAAGAATTCCTGTGCAGGAGTGCATGCTTAGACCGCCATGGCCGCCTTCATCGATGGGTTGGAAAGGGGCACGTTGCTCCGACATAAGCTGAAGCGCTTGCAGGACAATCACCAGCTTGACTTGAACAAGATGATTCAGTTGGCTAGTGAGTTCGAAGCTGCCGACGACGATTCTCGCGGCTCTTTGCCGGCAACGGCCGTTCCAACTCAAGGTAGGAGGAACAACAACACAAAGCGGAAAACCGCTCCAGAAGAAAAGCAAACTCCTGACATGGTCGCCATGACCTTTGCAGGACGAGGTGATGTCGGACAAAGGTGGCCGAGGACGAGGAGCTGGTCGTGGGCAATAGCGAGGAAGTAAAACTACCTCGACAGCGCTCCGTGTTCCCCAAACCTACAAAGAGTACCGCGATATGTCGTGCCTCGTACACCTCGATGTCAACGGCAAGGCCACCCATACCAATCGACACTACAAGTTCGTCAACGACCTCAAGGAGGAACCGGAGTCCGTCTACAAGGGAAGTCGGAAGAACAGACCACGAGGCAAGGGCAAGGGGAAGAAGAAGGAGGAGGAGTCCAAGGATTCAAGTGACATGGACGAGGATGTTGACCCCAAGAACGCCGCCAAGAGTGATGACAAAGGCAAGAACCCCTTCGTGAAGAAGGCGTCTACCACACTTTCCTTGGCACCCCCACCGTCCGACAACAGAAGACCTCTATGAGGATACTGATGGACCCTCTACCCCCAGTTCCCCAGTACTTGCGCTGGTCGGAGGTTCCATTTACTTGGGACAAGAAGGATCACCCAGACCTCATCCCTACGGAGAATCAATACACCATGGTCATCAACCCCTTGATTGACGGCGTGGAGTTCACCAAGTGTATGGTGGATAGTGGAAGCAGCATCAACATAATGTACCTGGATACACGGCAGAAGATGAACTTGACGGAGGCAAACCTAAGGCAGACCAACACCATCTTCCATGGCGTAGTTCCTGGTCGGGAGGCTTGGTCCCTTGGGTGCATCACACTTCAGGTTGCCTTTGGCGATGTTAATAATTACCGCCAAGAGCACATGACCTTTGAGGTGGTCCCCTTCAAGAGAGTGTACCACGTCATATTCGGCCGCGACATATTGCACACCTTCATGGCCAAGCCATGCTTCGTCTACAACAAACTCAAGATACCCGGACAAAACAGTGTCGTCATCGTATCCGGAAGCTTTACCAAAGCAAGGGACTGCGAGATTAATGAAGCAGCCTTCGTGGAAGATGTCCTCTACAGCGAAGAATTCAAGGAGATCCAGAGCAAGGTCGATGACTCAGAGATGCCCGCGTCGAAGAAACAGATCTCCGACTCCGCTCCTGTATTCAAGGCCTCCATCGAGACCAAGACGGTGGAACTTGTGGTAGGCGATGCCTCCAAGACCACCGCCATTAGGACGAACCAGGATCCCAAATAGGAAAGAGCGCTCGTCGAGTTCCTCCGTGAGAACAAGGACATCTTTTCCTGGCAAACTGCCGACACGAAAGGTGTACCTAGGGAACTTGCCGAGCACAACTTAAACATTGATCCAAAATGCAAACCAGTGAATCAACCTCTACGACGCTTTGAGATGAGAAGAGACGCGCCATAGGCAAAGAGATAGCTAGGTTACTTAAGGCTAGTTTTATCCGAGAAGTCCTTCACACCCAATGGGTGGACAATCTTGTACTTGTCCCCAAAAAGGGAACCAAAGAATTAAAGAATGTGCGTTGATTACACCGGCTTGAACAAGGCATGCCCCAAAGATCCGTTTTCTTTGCCTAGCATTGACCAAGTCATTGACTCGATGGCTGGCTCGGAACTTTTGTGTTTTCTCGATGCATACTCAGCATACCACCAGATCAAGATGAGGAAGTCATACCAATTGGACACTTCGTTTACTACCCCATACGACACGTTTTGCTATGTTACGATGCCCTTTGGGCTGAAAAACGCAGGTGCTACGTACCAGCGGATAATGCAACATTGCCTTCATGACCAAATTGGTCGGAACGTTCACGCCTATGTGGACGATATCGCGGTGATGTCTAAAAAGTCAAATGACTTAATCTCCGACTTAAAAGAAACCTTCAATAATCTCCGGAAATACAACATGATGCTTAACCCTAAGAAGTGCGTCTTCGGGGTTCCAGCCAGCAAATTGTTGGGTTTCATCGTTTCCCAGCGTGGAATCGAGGTCAATCCGGAGAACATCAAGGCCATCTTAAACATAAACTATCTTACATGCCTAAAGGACATTCAACGACTAATAGGTTGTGTTGCAGCAGTTAGTCGGTTCATCAGCCGACTTGGAGAGAAGGACCTGCCGCTGTACAAGTTGCTGAAGAAGGTGGACAAATTTATGTGGACGGACGAAGCAGATGCAGCATTGAAGCAGCTCAAGGATATTCTTTCCTCAGCGCCCATCCTTGAAGCACCCGAGCTTGGAGAGCCCATGTTAATTTACATGGCGGCAGCCAACCGGGTAATCAGCATCGTCGTCGTGGTAGAGCGGAAGGAACGAGGCTATGTGCACGGAGTTCAACGACCAGTTTACTATGTAAGCGAGGTCTTGACGGAGCCCAAGAAGCGTTACCTGCACTACCAGAAGATATCTTATGGAGTATTCCTTGCTTCTCGGAATCTGAGGCATTACTTTCAGGAGCACCCAATCACAGTGGTGAGAAAGACTCCACTGTCTGACATTATCAACAATAGCGATGCTACAAGAAAAGTCGCGAAGTGGGGCATTGAACTTGCCTATTTTGAGATCACCTGCAAGAGACGCGACACTATCAAGTCACAAGCCTTGGTGGATTTCATCGCAGATTGGATGGAGATGCCAGATGCTACTCCATTGCCGGAACCAGAGTACGGGTTATGCACTTTGACGGATCAAAGCTTCTCAACGGCTCGGGGGCTGGTGTATTTCTACAGTCACCAACTGGGGACAAGCTACACTATGTTCTGCAGATCCACTTCGAGGCTACGAACAACATGGCGGAGTATGAAGCACTCATTCACGGATTACACGTATCCAAGGATATTGGCATCAAGCGCATAGTTTGCTGTGGAGATTCCGACTTGGTTGCCTAGTAGGTGGCTGACACCTGGAATGCGCGGAACCCTATGATGGCGGCATATCGAGAAGAAGTGGACGAGATAGCCAAAAGCTTCTTGGGCTACGAAGTCAAGTATGTACCTAGGGAGCAAAACGAGGCGGCTGATCTGCTATCTAGCTTGGATCAGGGCGCAAGAGAATTCTGCCAGGAGTTTTCCTAGAGCATCTACGGACACCATCCGTGAAGGGAGTCGACATCGATAACCCGGATAGTGCTGAATCTTTCATCCACATGGTGGCAAAGGTCCCTCTGGCTTGGACAAAACCGTTCATGGAATATCTCGAACACGAAACTATGCCCGACGACAAAGTCAAAAGACGGCAAATAGTACAACGAGCAAAGGGCTATACCATAATCAATGGACAGCTCTACAAAAGGAGCACTACTGGTGTATAACTAAAGTGTGTTTCCCAACTTGAAGGTATGGAAATCCTACGCGAAATCCATCTCGGAGATTGCGGGAATCACACAGCTCCTCGATCGCTGATCGCGAAAGCCTTCCGGCAAGGATTCTACTGGCTGACCGTGAAGGCGGACGCCGACAAGCTCATTGACACGTGCATGGGATTCTAGTATTATGCCCGACAACCACATGTTCCTGCTGAAGACTTGCGAACAATACCAATAACTTGGCCGTTTGCAGTCTGGGGGCTAGACATGGTGGGACCGTTACAGACGGCACCATGTGGGTTTACGCATCTGATAGTAGCAGTTGATAAATTCACTAAATGGATAGAAGATAAACCCACTAGAAAGCTTGATGGGGCAACTGCCCTTAGGTTTGTCCGGGATCTGGTGGTGAGATTTGGTCTCCCACATAGAATTATCACCAACAACGGCAGCAACTTATCACTCGGAGAAGTGGAGGCATATTGTTGGGAGAAAGGCATCTGACTTGACCTTGCATCTGTGGCACATCCACAATCCAACGGTCAGGTTGAGCGAGCCAAAGGATTAATTCTGCATGGAATCAAGCCACGTCTTGAGGCACCGCTACATAGAGTAGCTGGAACCTGGGCGGAAGAATTTCCATATGTGTCGTGGAGTTTACGAACTACACCCAACAGATCCACCGGCTACACCCCTTAATTCATGGTGTATGGAGCAGAAGCCATCCTACCTTCTGACATACTTCACGATGCACCAAGGGTTGCCACCTATGACGAAGATGACGCTGAAGAATCCAGACGCCTAGGTGTGGACCTTCTCGAGGAGGAGCATGTTTTGGCATGCCAAAGATCCGCCATCTACCAGCAGAAGCTACGCAGCTACCATAGTCGCCGCATTCAGCATCACTCATTTAAAGAGGGGGATTTGGTGCTCCGACTTAAGAAGAAGAAGTCACACAAATTATCCCCGCCATGGGAAGGACCGTTCATCATAAGCAAGGTGCTACTCAATGAGTCTTACTACCTCGTTGACAATCGTGAACTAAAGGATAGACCCAACGAGGACCATAAGCATAAGCAACATGACCCGGATGATGACTACCCGGGGCTTGATCGGCCATGGAACATAGCACAACTATGTCCTTTTTACACTTAGCATTTTTTATCTAATTGTGTACCTCTTATATGATCAATGAAATAAAGCTCTCTGGTTCACTCATATTTCTGATTCTTTTACCTCCTCTAGTGTTCATTTTTGGATCATATAAAACCTTTATGCACAAGTTTGCGATTGCACTTGTGAAAATTCTGCCTACGGGCGTTCACTTAAGTTTTCTAGTCTACACATTCTTTGTCATTTTTATGTGGATTCTGGAGTAGTGACTTTCGGCACTTATTGTCAGCGATTTTGTGCTTAGGTTATTGACGGTGCCATTGGGCATCATCACCTGAGCGCATGGTTCCGACAACGAGTCTTCCGACTCACAAAAATTCAAGCATAAGAACCAAAGTGATGGATAAGCCAGCACTTGCTTAAAAAATATATACATGCTGGAACTAGTTCTTAAGTAGAAGGACATACAACATTGTTTTCCGCCTTAAGTTAATACATAGTTTTTTCCGCATACACATCACAGAGGAAACAAATATTACAAATTGTTTTTCATTCCTCTGGCGCATGCGACTTGGAAGCAACATCATCGGTAGCAGGAGAGTCACCCTCGAAGTCGGCAGTGTGAAGGGACTTAGAGGAGCTTTGGTTGTCACCATCGATGGTATTCATCGGCACGAAGACATTGACGTCGACTAACTCGGCAACTCTGGTGTCATAACCCGCGAGTGACAATAAGATATTCATGATTAATCTCTTTGCCTTCATCATCTACGTCGGGAATTCCAGAGTTTACCATGTCGATGTCGGCATCCTCGTAGTGTGCCTTCACCATGGGCATAGCCATCCTTTCACCGGCCCATGCACATGAAGCTTTCGAGCTTGTGATACGCTCGGGGGCTCGGCACAGGATCTCCGAGAACTTCGCCATAGAGTCTGATGCCTTGATATTGATCTGGAGGGGCTTGGCAACCTCTTTGGCTTGAACAATGGTGGTGTTGATGAAGTTGCCGGCAAGAACCATGCATTCCTTTGCTAGAGGAGGCGACCGGGTTGCACCCATAGGAGCTACGAATTTCCGACAAAGGAGCACATGAGTTCAAAAATTTAAAGTATCTAGACTACAGAAATCCAAGACGGAGAATCACTTACTGAAGATTCTAGCCTTATCTTCCCAGAGGGTATCCGCCAAGGAGTCCCGTTATTGTTGGAGGAGCTTGTATGCTTCATGATGGCGTTGATTCTGCTCATCGGCATCTTTCTTCTGATCTCTTAAGATCGAGATCTCCTCCTTCAAGCGGTTCATCTCCTCGGTGGCGGAGTCCTGCAGGGCATTCATCGATTCTTCATGCATCTTCAGCATGTCCTTCCTCTCCTGCTTAAGGATCTTGTTCTCGCTATCCAGCTCCTGAATGTGCTTGGATTGCTCGGCAATGTCCTTAGCCTTGGCAATGGTTTCTGCAAGTCGGAGAAAGCAAAGTACACAGTGAGTACTCGGAGAATACACAAGTTCAAGTCGGAATACAAAAAGAAAGGAAAAAACAGACGCTTGCTCTTGATGATCTGTTCCTTCAAGAAGTCAGTTTTACCCTTTTTAGCTTCCAAGTCCGCGCGCATCTTCTGGTACGTGTTGTTGGCCATGCCCCTCCGAGCATTCTCATTCTATGGAAAGAAAAAAGTTAAGCGTTGTTTGGTCTACTTGGAGCATCTAGACGGTAAGTTTCCACCTAGACGCTCGGGGGCTACAGCGAGAGTTTTTAACTTAGCAATATGCTTAGTCTTTATTTAAGCATCTAGTCGGAACTAAGTCAGTTTTCGATTAGAAGCTTGGGGGATACAGTATAAAGTTTTTAACTCGGATGTATGCTTAGCTTCTCTTTAAGCATCTAGTCGGAACTAATTCAGTTAAAACTAGAGGCTTGGGGGCTACAGTATTGAAATTTATGAACACTGCATATGCTACTCTTAAAGCATCTAGTCGGAATAATTCATTCCACCTATATGCTTGGGGGTTCTAGCTTAGTCACTCTTAGAGCATCTAGACGCAAAGACCTATGGTTTTCCGTCTAAATCCTCAGGGCTATAGTGGGATATTCATATGAAATGCAAAAAGGCAAATAAAACTTACAAGTGTAATGATCTTGAGGATGGTAGCACTCTCAGCCAGCAGCTTGCCGAAGGATACACTGTTTCCTTGCAAGATCTATATTTGCCACAGAAGCTCCTCTAGACCGCACGTCGGAGATGTCGGCGTCGCATCAGGAACCAGAGCAGTGCTACCCGGTGTAAGTACCGGGTAGACTATCTTCGGATACTCTATGGTTTTCTTGGTTGCAGGGGCGCCGCCTTCGGCAGAAGTACCACCTTCCACCACCGCCTTACCGCAACCGATGGCATCCTTAGCCGAAGCTTCAGCCATTTGGTGTGCGGAACTCTCCTGCGTCGCCTGCTCGCCGACAACATCAAGCTCGATAGAGGCACCTGAGTCCACTTCCATGGTGGAAGGGCCAGCTGCTTCCTTGGCTTGAGAGCTTGTCGGAGCAGATGAGGGCTTGACGATGGGAGTGACAGGGGCGATTGCGGGAGATGCATCGCGATGCAGCATATGCTTGATGGTTCTAGAAGCCCCCGAAGTTTTGGAGGTCTTCTTCAAGATGGTCGTGGCTTTATTTCTGAAACATGCAAAATGCGTCCAGGGAGAAGTATAGGAATAAGACAGATAAATGGACAATGTTGGAGAGAAAGAATCTTACACAAGAGAGGGTACTTTGGCAAAGGGGATCCCAGTAGTCTTTCTTTTCTCCGCCTCCAGGGTGGTGGTAGTCTTTTTGGAGGCTCCACCCTCCGTCTTCTTCTTCTTGCCTCCGTCGGGAGCGTCAGAGGTGGAGCTCTTCCGCTTTCGCGCCAACGGAGCATCATCGTCAGACACGACGGTGACTTCCTTCATCTGTGGATCATAGATTTGAGGAGCCATGCTGTCCTCGTCTATGTCGCTAAGCTGTTAAGGTGAAGAACCTCTATGTTATATGAGGTGGTAATTGCTAGACGGAAGAACTGGAGTATATGTCATACACGGAAAATAAACAGTTACCTTTGGGCACTTGCTCTCTACAAACATGTCCTAGGTGATGGTAAAGCCAAGCTTCTTGTCCTTCACCTTGAAGATGTCCTTGAGGCGGAGCTTGACGGAGTCGCTCGAGAAATTGTCCACGAAGATGCGAAGGCTATCCCTTCTATCGTTAGTATACTCGTGCATTATCTTCGAGCGGTGCTACAGAGGCTGGATTCGCCTGATGAACCAGCACATGGCCAGGTCCAAGCCGGTCAAACCCGTCTCTACGAACCACTCTATCCGCCTTATAGCATGGGAAGCGTCGAGGTCGGAGGGAAGGGAGGCCTGGTATCTCCATGTCGAAGTTTCAGCGGCTGCTCCATCGACGAAGTCCGGGTACGTTACTTCTCGGCCGGCCAGAGGGATATCTGGGCCATAGAAGTAAGTACGCTGCCAGTTCTTGAAGGACTTGTGGCCGACGATATCGGGGAAGCGCCGTCCAGGTCGGATCTTGAAGCTAATAGTGCCACAATTTCTAAGTTCGTCCTTGGTGGTGTCGGCTTCGCGCTTGACGGTGAAGAAATAGATAAAGAGGTCTAGCCTAGGCTTAATCCCTAAGTAACACTCACAAAGCTCCGCGTAATTGCCAAGCGCTAGGATACTATTGGGAGAGAGGTTCTGTGCCTAAACTCGATAATGGTTCAATATGGCAAGGAAGAAGTTAGAGATGGGCAGGGAGATGTCGCGTACCATTTGCGCTTTGAGGTACACCTTTTCTCCGACTTGGGGAGAAGGTGTGACCTCGCCGGCGGCGCCGCCCGCCAGGCGAGCCCCTCCGTCGCGGGGAGGTAGCCTTCGACGGTCAACTCCTTGATGTCGCGGTCCGTGATGTCCGAACCACGCCAGTCGCCTTTGTGGGAGTCGTTTTCCTCCTCCAGCAGCTCCAGCGCCGCTGGATTATGGTCGCCGCTGGTATCCTCGACCATCATGGAGATGGGGATGACCAAGCCCTCTGGGGGCACGATGATGTAGCTCACTGGCCTCGCCGCGGCTTCACCCGACGCCGCCATCGAAGGAGAAGAGTTGCTGCTGGCCATTGCGAGCGTTTAGAAGTGACTGGCGAGATTGGTAATTAGGGTTTTTCGTGAGAGGCGCGGAGAGCTCGAGGGGACGCTTTCCTGAGGAAGAAGAAGATGCAGGGGAGAATGAGGTGAAAAATTAAATTTTCCACCGCAGTTACTATTTATGATACCCAGCGTCAGATTCGTGCAGCTTGATCTGACGGTTGCCGCGTAGACGACGTGTGTGGATACGTGGGCGGAAATTTCGCCACGTACCAACCGTCGGGGCCAACGGTACGTATCGCTTGCGCGAGAAAGGTGGACATGATTGCATTCTCTGCATGTGTGAGTTACGAGGAGTTGCTAACCTATGTCTACATCACCCTAGCTGACATAGGAATATGAACCATCACATCAGAAGATTCCGGCATGGACGGATCCAGTCCGGCTACGGAAGAGTAAGATGGAAGATTCAGCAATTCTCCGACTTACAAGTTGAAGACGGAGAAAACCTTGCAGGGTTCTTTGGGAGGACTACAAGATATTGGTTGACGATTTTCCGACATCCATTTAGATGGAGCATTCAATGTGAAGAGGCGAGATGGCACAAGATCTCGGAGTTCTCCGGGGGCTACTGTTGGGGATATACTATATGGGTATCCTCATAGCATGTCTCTTATCCGGCTAACCCGGGTGGCCCACAGTTGATAGCATGTCCCATGGCCTGCTGGGCAGCCCAGTTAGATGGATACAGAAGGGAGGCCCATGCCGGATAAAGGAAGGCTACGACGGAGTCACCGACGTACCCGGAGCCTTGGAGTACAAGACACACAAGACTAGTAATAGATGGTGTAGGACTCTATAACCTGCCCGGCTAGGACTTTTCCCTATAACCCTAGGACTTGGCGACTATATAAGTCGGGCCTATGGGAGCCTTTAGGGCACGATAACTTAGATTCTCTAATCACCTCGCACAGCGAACCTTTCTCTGTAACTCGGCGTATAACCCTTATAGTGATTTATAGCAGGAGTAGGATTCCGCCACCGTTGTGGGATCTGAACCTGAGTTGTGTTACCTCGTACCCGTCAACCGTCCGCCTCCCCCCATGTCTCTAAACACGCAGTGTGAGGACCCCTCCATGGCGTACTCGTCGGCAATACCATGACATTCATGGCACGTCCCTGCTACATCTACAACATGATTAAACTTCCAGGTCCAAAGGGCGTAATGACCGTATGAAGAAATCCGAGGAAGGCACAAGAATGCGACGAAGGATCTGATGCCTTCTCCGAAGCCGTGCTGCACGCCCAGGAGTACCAGGAGATCAAGAAGACCATAAATCTGCCCGAGATGCCCGCCATGAAGAACGAGGTGCTGAAGCCAAGTTTGCAGTTCAAGGCGTCGGAAGAGACGAAGAAGACATCACTGAAGGAAGATGATCCCTCCAAGACGACGAACATAGGGGTAGGCTTAGGCCACGCATAGGAAAGCACGCTCGTCGAGTTCCTCAAAGCTAATAGTGATATTTTCGCATGGAAGCCATCTGACATGACTGGAGTACCTAGGGAATTTGCCGAGCACTCTCTTAATGTGTACCTAGACGCTAAACCCGTCAGATAGTCCTTACGACGGTTTGGTGATGAAAAGTGCAAAGCTATAGCCAAGGAATTAGCCGCCTAGAGTTAGCGGATTTCATAACAGAGGTCATCCATACAGATTGGGTGGAAAATCCTATACTCGTCCCTAAAAAGGACACCATTAATTTAAGGATGTGTGTTGATTATACCGCTTTGAACAAGGCATGCCCAAAAGATCCATTTCCTTTGCCAAGAATCGATCAAGTTATCGACTCAACGACAGGGTCGGAATTACTCTATTTTCTCTATGCATATTCCGGATATCACCAAATACCGATGAAAAAGTCGGATCAAATTAAGACGTATTTCTTCACTCCTTTCAGAACCTTCTGCTATAGAAATATGCCTTTTGGCTTAAAGAATGCAGGAGCAACATATCAACGTACCATACAACATTGTCTCAACGACCAAATCGGACGCAACGTCCATGTATACGTAGACGACATAGCAGTTATGTCCAAAAAGAAGGAAACTTTAATTTCTAACTTGGATGAAATGTTTGCTAGTCTACGAAAATTCAATATGATGCTAAATCCGAAGAAGTATTTCTTTGAAATTCCAGCCAAAAAATTGTTAGGTTTCATCGTCTCTAAGCGAGGCATAGAGGTGAACCAGGTGTAGGGGTCCCAATCTTTAATAAGATAGAGCCTCCTGTGTTTACAATGCTAGTCCCTGGATCAATAGCTAGCATCCACAGTTAAGATGTAATAACAAGAAACAAAGGTCATAATATAACTTTATAACCAGGAATAACATAATTTTATTACATCTTTCATAGCTCATATGGCTATTACATTACATTGCAGCGGAATAACTATAAGCATGGGGTCCTTCATCTTCAAAGTGCCACAGGCAGATGTTGGTTGTAGACTTTGTAATCCTAATCAAACAATCTTCACTAAAATCAATCAAACCTGCAACATACAAGTTATAGCCACAAAGGGTCAATACATTTGAATTGTATTGGCAAGTGATACTATATTTGTATAGTAGAGTCTAACATCTATATGCATTTGGCTAAGTGGAGTTGAGGCTTGCATTGCTCAAAATAGATTTTTCTTATCATTTTGAAAATACTAAGTTTTTGCTTGACAAAATCATTTTCTCAATCAAAGATTTCAAGATCCTTGTACCAAGCCATCTCTCCATCAATGATTGAAGAATTCAAACAACCCTTGTTCAATCCACAAGTTTTAATTTAGAAATTTGAATGATGAGATTCTTGATTGCTTCCATGTCTTGATGCTCAAATTGTCCTTTACCAGGGACATGGCTAAGTACTTAGATTTTACACTCTGCAGAGGTGGTGCACTTTCCCCACAAGACTTGGTTTCCCAAGACAAGATCTTTCAGAAGCTTTCCCTTAGACCAAAATGGACGCGTTCCAACCTATCAAACACTACCACCCACTGTCCATATGGCTAAGTTCTTGCAACCTATATGATCATGGCAGAGCCCATATTGCCAAGTGGTTGCACTTGAAGCTTCTCAACATTTGACATCTCAAATCCCTTTGTTTCCTGGGTGGCATACCACAAGTGAGATACACAATCCAAGCCTATGGCATTGTGAACCACTCAACCATTCTCCACCAAGCAAGCCCATTCCACCCAGGTGGTTCATTAACTTAGTTGTTTTATTAAACAAAACTTAAGTCCTCAGACTTAGAATATTTTTCCATAGTGTGAATATATATTCCACCCATGTTTTCTATTAGCTAGGCTAAGCTTGGTAGTAGTAGGAAACTTAACTTAGGAAATCCTACTAAGGATTCATCTACTAGATTTCCTATAGCAAGGTTTATACTTAGCAAAATCCATGCAAGTTTTACTTAGCAAAATCACTAATGCATAGAGAAAGTAATGGGACAAAAAGTATGAAGCATCACTTGCCTTTTTGGTAGAGTATAGGTTCACTTCTTGATCTTTGCAACAATCACACTCTTCAAGTCACTACAAATCAATCAAGCAAGGCACAAACTCAATCAACCAATCAAGCAAAACAACACACATAAATAACAAAGTCAAAGAAATGCATGCAAGCATGCCAAGCTTTGTTTTATTTGAAAAAGTGGTTCCTAGTGGGTCATAATCATTTGGGTACATCTAATGGTCATTTCCTAAAGTGGCCAAGTCATTCGCAAAAGGTTTCACTTAAAAACCATTTTCAAAACAAGGTGTTATTTTATATGGTGTAGAAATATTTTTTTACTAAGGCATTAGCCTATAGGGTTCACCAAATGAGTTGCTATTGCAAAACTTGGTGTTTTTGGGTCAGTAGGTTTGATCCAAAACATTTCCTTGAAGTTTTCTTTCCATAAACATTTTTATAATAAAATCAACCATTTTATTTGGCTAGAAATGGACTAAATCAAGTAATCCAACCTAAATCTTACAAAAATCATTTTTAATACCAAGGGTTGGTTCCCAGGGTCAGTAAGATCACAACAATCCAATTTGCAAAGGTTTAATCCCTAAATTCAATTTTAAACAATTTTTATACTCTAAACAAGCATTCATAAGTTTCTGCAAATTCAAACAAGATAACAAATACTATTTGCTAAACTAACTCCACAGTTGGATAGGGCTTGTCCTCCTGAATCCATTGATATAAAATTTGCCAAATTTTGACGTGTGGTTCAAAAGTTATAAGGGTTTGAAAATGACTTTTAAATCTGGTTTCTAATTCTGTTTTAATCAAAACAGGGGACACGCGGCGTTATCTTATTGGGCGATACCGGTTCGTCCGGATCGTGGCCTGCTGTGCATTGGATCTAAACGAATCGTGCGGCTCTGAAAACGTACCCTTTCGGCGTTAAATGATTCTATCGTGCCCGCCCGATCTAGATCGAACGGTTCCTATCTAATGGCCATGAACTGGCGGCGCGAGGTCATCGGCGAGCGGCGGAGCGACCAGTTGGCGGCGGTGCTGGCGAGGCAGGAAGCAAGAGAGGGTAAGAAGATGCTCACCAGGCTCAGGAGAACACGGCGAAGCTCAAGGTGCTCGCGGTTGGTCAAGGGGCGCACAGATGGGTCGGCAATCTCTCGCCGGAGTCAGGGCGGCGTCGGTCTTGTTCAGATGTTGTCGAAGGTGAGGATAGAGGGCGCCCTAGGACAAACGGAAGGTGTGGTTAGATTCGTAAGAGCTTGGAGATCATCCTCGTGTCCACGGGGATGAGAGGGGAGTCAGGTTTTACCGGGGAGACGTCATCGGAGAACAGCAGTAGACGGTGGCATTCAGTGGTGTGTTGGAGTCGACGTTCTGAGGTGCCCGTGGTCAAATGGAAGGTGCAGGGAGATGCTACAGGAAGTGGGGAATGTGCCTGCGTGCTTGGGGAGGCAAGGAGTGGCAAGACACGGCCGGAATTCTTGCCGGAGCGTCGTCGGAGACAGGGCAGTCAAGGAGAAATTGGGATGGACTGGAGGCGTGCTCGGGGAAGGAAACAGAGGGGAACGAGAGAGGAGTCACTGGCGTTTAAGCATGTGTGGTCAGGGGGCGTTAATCGCACGGCATTGAAGCGAATTGACGAGGCAATCAATCGGCAGTAACAGCCAGGGCGACGAGGTCGTGTTGAAGACGATGAATAGGAGGGGGTGGGGTCGGCTTGTCAGCGTTTGAGTGAGGGGGAGAAGAGGGTCCACATGTCAGTTGCTTTGCGGGTTAGGGAGTTGGTTCGAATCGTTTTCTGCGGAGAGAACTAGGCTAAGTGGGCTGTTTGGGCCGGGGTAGTTGGGTCTGGTCCACTTTCATTTTTTTTATTCTGTATCCTTTTCTTTTTCTATTTCTGAATTCTGTTTTGAATTTCCAAACAAATAAATCACACCCAAATAAATTCAAACAATCATTCATCTTTGTAATTTTGAATTTGATTCTGTTTATCAACATACCCAAATTCCAGAATAAATTAATATTTTTATATTTAATTTAGGATCCATTTAATAATTAAATAAAATGGATCTTTAGTTATTTAATAAAATAGGGTTTGATTTATTTAAATAAAATTTCCATTTGAAATCCAAATGTTTTCAAAACCAAATCAGCAGGTTTTGTTTGGAAATATTAAATACTTGTAAACTTGTTTTTAAAACAAAATAACATTTTATTTTAGAGTCCATTATTAATTAAATAAAATAGACTTTCATTATTAAATCAACTTGGGTTTGTTTTATTGAGAATATTTATTTTAAAATCTAAAATAAAGCCAAAACACTTTAGTAGGTTTTATCTGAGAATATAAAGTACTTGGAAAACTTTATTAAATTAAACAAATAAGTTTTTGATGGTTTATAAATGATAGACCCTTTATTAATAAAACTTGGATATTAAATCCTTATTAATTTATTTTAATTAAACCTTTGCTAATTTTATTTAGAATAAAATGTTTTTTTAATTTCCAAAGCTTGGCCAATGTTTAATTTGGCTTTATAAAATAATCTTTATTTAAATCCATCTTTTCTTTTGAATACCCAATCTTTTATTTTAAAAGATCCAAAATAGTAATTCCAAAACATTTTTAATTTCCTTTATTAAATGTTTATCTTTATGAATCCCTTTGGGATTTTATTTAATTCAAATGGGTTTGAAGTTCCAATTGAATTCAAAAAGTTTCTTCTGGCTCTGAAAATCAAACAAAGTTTTATTTTATTCATTTATTTTCACATTACAAGATTTGGAAAATCTTGGGATGTGACACCAGGACAAAATCAAGGCTATCTTAAACATTACCAGGCCGACTCACCTGAATGACGTACAACGCCTCACTGGTTGCATTGTAGCGGTGAGTCCGTTCGTCAGCCGGCTCGGCGAAAGAGCCGCACCTTTGTACAAACTCTTGAAGAAAGCCGACAAATTTTTCTGGACCCCAGAAGCCGAAACTGCCCTACAAAGTTTGAAATATCTGCTTGCAAACCCACTAGTTCTCAAAGCGCCAAAACCTCCGGAACCTATGTTACTCTACATTCCAGCGACCAACAAGATCATAATTGTGGTAACGGTAGTTGAGCGCGAGGAAGAAGGCCACGAGCATAAGTTGCAACGGCCAACTTATTATCTAAGTGAGGTCCTAACAGAATCAAAGCAACGGTATCCACATCATCAAAAGCTAGCCTATGGAGTGTTATTTGCATCCAGAAAGCTACGCCACTATTTTCAAGAGCACAAGATCATAGTAGTGAGCACAGCTCCTCTGTGAGATATAATCAACAACCACGACGCCACAGGACGTGTCGTGAAGTGGGGAATAGAGCTTGCAGCTTTTGACATTGAGTACAAACAATGTACAGAAATCAAGTCCCAAATTCTCGCCGACTTTGTTGTTGATTGGACAGAAATGGTAGAAAACACAGACCCTCCAGACTTGGAGTTTTAGACCCTTCACTTCGATGGGTCAAAAGCACGAGGAGGCTCGGGGGCTGGCGTTGTGCTCAAATCACCTCAAGGAGATAAGCTGTTCTATGTATTGCAAATACACTTCGCGGCAACCAATAATAGTTCCGAGTACGAAGCACTACTACATGGAATACATATAGCCAAAAACATTGGCATATCAAGACTCATGTGTTATGGAGACTCGGATTTAGTTGCTCACCAAGTATCCAATATCTGCAACACAAACAAACACATGGCAACATACAAAGTTGTTGTGGATGAACTATCCAAATCGTTCGAGGGTTTTGAGGTTCAACACATCCCTCGAGCAGAAAATGAGGAAGCAGATGAACTATAAAGAATAGGCTCTGCACGGAAACAAGTACCGGATGGAGCTTTTTTAGAGCATTTAAGCGTCCCCTCCATAGTCAGAGTTTATGAGGACTATCCGACCGTAAGATCCCTCCCTTTTAAAAAGGTAAGGATCCCTGTGATTGCAATGCTAGTCCCTGGATCAATGCTAGCATCCACAGTTTAAGATGAAGTACAAAGAAACAAAGGTCATTATTACATATCATTCCAGAGACAAACATAGTCTTTTACAAACTCCATGGCCACAGGCCTAATACAAGAGTTATAATAAGATAAATAAGTCTTCATCATCATGTGCCATAGGCAAGCATGTTGAGTGTAGACTCATAACCCCTAATCATCATCAGAATAACCTGCAACATCACAAGTTACAGCCACAGTGGGTCAATACATTGGAATAGTATTGGCAAGTGATACCTTAGTGGAATTTTAGTAGACTAGATACTATATGCATTTTTGGCTAAGTGTAGCTTAGGCTTGCTTTGCTCAAAATAGGTTTTACCTATCAGTTGAAAACACTAAGTTTTTCTTTGACAAAACTTTCCCAAGGAAACACCAATAGAAATTGGTGTACCTCCACCCTTGTTCAGCCACAAGTTTTTACTTAGAAATTGGGATGAGGAGATTCTTGATAGCTTCCATGTCTTGATGCTCAAGTTGTCCAATACCAGGGACATGGCTAAGTACTTAGATTCTTCCATCTGCAGAGGTTGTGCACTTAACCCACAAGACTTGATTTTCACCAAGACAGGACCTTTCAGAAGCCTTCCCTTGGACCAAATGGACGTGTTCCAACCTATCATCCCACTACCACCAACTGTCCATATGGCTAAGTTATTGCAACCTATATGATCCAGGCAGAGCCCATATTGCCATCTGGCTGCACTAGAAGCTTCTTAACATTTGGCCTCTCAAATCCCTTTGTTCCTAGGTGGCTTTCCACAAGTGAGATACACAAGGTAAGCCATAGAAATGGGCCTTGTGTAACCACTCAACATAAACCATTCTTTCCATTCCACCTAGGTGCTTCATTCACTTAGTTGTTTTATTATGCAAAAACATAAGTCCAAAGACTTTAGAAATATTTTCTCATAGCATGAATATATAACCACCCTTGGTTGCTACTAGCTAGGCTAAGCATGGCATTGATAAGCATAACTTAGAAATTTCTAGCAATTCTACAACTACTAGGATTCCCCAAGCATAGCATATAGATCAAAATATTCATGCAGGTATAGCAAAATATTTCTAGTGCATAGTTGAAAAACATAGGAATAAAATCATGAAGCACCACTTGCCTTGGTAATTTGGGGAGTAACAACAATCCTCACAGTCACAATCACTATTTGCACCAAAATCTACACATAAAATAATGGCACCAAATCACATACAAAATATATACAAACAAAAATATATGAATGCATGCAAAATGCCATGTGATGACTTTCTACACCAAACAAGACAAGTGCACAGTACTGAATCTTAAACAAGTTCAAAACTTGTCAATTAAACTTTATTTGAACAAGAAAACATTTTTCATGTAATTACTGCACCACTTGCCTTGGTAATTTGGGGAGTAACAACAATCCTCACAGTCACAATCACTATTTGCACCAAAATCTACACATAAAATAATGGCACCAAATCACATACAAAATATATACAAACAAAAATATATGAATGCATGCAAAATGCCATGTGATGATTTTCTACACCAAACAAGACAAGTTCATAGTACTGAATCTTAAACAAGTTCAAAACTTTTCAATTAAACTTTATTTGAACAACAAAACATTTTTCATGTAATTACTATACACAAATTATGGCTACAAATGTTTCTGTAAAAACAATCATTTTAATAGAGGCAAAACATTAAACACATTGCATAAATGGAAAGGATTTTCTCTCCTGATTCCAATGATATAAAATTTGTCAAATTTGGATGTGGGAATCAAAAGTTATGAATTTTACAAGTTTAAACATCTAACAGATCTAAATTCTGATTTTAAATCAAACCTACTGACACGCGGCGTGTTCTGATTGGTTGATACCGCTTCGTGCGGATCGATCAATGAGGGCCGTTAAATCTAACTTAAATCACACGGCCAGATCTGTTCCATACCCCTTCGTTAAGTGTTCTATCTGACACGTTGGATCTAGATCCAACGGTGGCCGATCAAACGACCAAATCCTGGCGGCGCGCGGCGACGGTGAGCAGCGGCGCGCTATGTCTACGGCGTCGCGGTGGCTACAGAGGGGGCTGGGGTCGTCGGAGAGGCTTACCAGAATCGCAGAAGCATGCTGGAGCTCAACGCGGAAGTGGCTTGTCAAGGGGCGCGCGGACACGGTGGGGATTCCTCGTCGGAGTAGAGGCAGACGTCAGGTTAGGTGCGCACGAGTCTGGCAAAAACGTGAGTGTCAATAAGAGGGACGGGGGCGGTCGGAATTTACCAGAAGGGGTCACCGGAGTTGTGCCGTGCTTCGGCTGCTTCCAGAGGTGGATGGTGGCGACGTTCTAGGATGATACAGAGGAAAAGGAATGTATGAGAAGATGCGCAAGGGCATGCTGATCACACTCGCATGAAACAGAGACAGAGGGGAGGACGGTGCTCACCGGAATTGGTTGCCGGAGGTCGTCGGTACAGCGGCGGTGCGAGCAAGATTGTGGGCAGCCTGGTGGAGGAAATGGTGCGCCGAATGAGGGGAAATGAGCGGAGAGGGGAGGGGGTCTTATAGCCGGAGCAGGGGCGAGAATCTCGCGAGGAAACGCCGGCAATTAAGCCTGCTTCAATCGCGACAGTGATGAGGTAACGGCGGCGTCGACGGGGTCGTGGGGGTGCGTGGCTGGGGACGATGCTCGCATGGCACTTGGGTCCACCAGTCAGCGAGCGCGGGGTAAGTCTGCGCCGCGTGAGAGAGAGACAGAGAAGAACCCCGAGTGGGCTTAGTGGGCTAGGTCTGTTGCTGGGCTGAAAGTCTGGCGCCGGCCCTATTGGGTTTTCTATTTCTTTTTATTTTTTTGAGTTGATTTTCAGGAATCATTTTCAAATAAATTCAAAAGCAATTGAATTCAAATCTTTTCTGGATTTTTGTAAAGTATAAACTTCATAAAATTAGACACAGAACCTTGCTGTCTTATTGGATTTGCTTGGTCCTATTGGAGAAATCAAAATAAACAGTGCCATATCATTTGATTTGAATATGTTTTGGAGATGGTTTTAAAACCATATTTTTTTTGTAAATTTTTATCCAAACTCTAACATTTAACCAAATCAACATGAGAGCAAACAAAACTTGGTTTAAAACAATTATACTCTCACTTGAGAGTGGCATTAGATCAATGCATGATCACATAAAATAATAGCACTTAGTGCTTCTGTTTTCTTGAAATGAGTTTGAGATTTGATCCCTAAATGGTATGCATGCATGAATGATATGAAATCTTGAAATCATGATTTTAGGGATGTTCCACCGATGAACTCTGACTCACCATTAATAGCAGTTCTGGCTGAAATTCCCAGCTGGACAAAACCCTATCAGGATTTTCTGATAGACGGAAAACTACCCGAAGACGAAGTCTTGAGCCGGCAGATTGTCCAACGAGCAAAAGCCTACACTATAATAAATGGTGAGCTCTATAAACGGAATGTTTCAGGCGTGTTTCGGTGATTTATTTCTTCGGAAGAAGGAGTGGAAATCTTAAGATAAATCCATGAAGGCGAGTGTGGTCACGATGCTGCAACCAGATCCTTAGTGGCAAAAGCTTTTCGACATGGATTCTTTTGGCTTACAGCTAAGGCAGATGCCGACAAACTTGTCAAAACATGCAAGGGCTGCCAAAAGTACGCTCATCAGGCACATGTTCCGGCTGAATAGCTGCGAACAATCCCTATTACATGGCCGTTCACGGTCTTGGGGCTTGATATGGTAGGGTCGTTTCACACGGCAAAATGTGGATTTACTCACCTACTAGTGATGGTGGATAAATTTACAAAATGGATTGAGGCTAAACCCGTAACAAGTTGCGATGGAGCCATAGCCAGAAGATTCGTTAGGGACGTAATCATCAGATTCGGATATCCGCACAGTATAATTACTGACAACGGGAGCAACTTTTCCATGGGTGAACTAGTCGAATTCTGCGAAGAGCAAGGGATCTAACTTAATATTGCATCAGTCGCACATCCACAAGCCAATGGACAAGTCAAAAGAACTAATGGCCTTATTATACAAGGCATCTGACCACGTCTCGAGGCACCGTTTCGTCGGGCTACGGGGGCTTGGGCGGAAGAATTACCGTCTGTGATATGGAGCCTACGTACAACTCCTGACAGGTCAACCAGCTATACTCCTTTCTTCTTGGTCTATGGTGCGGAAGCAATTCTTCCAAGTGATATGATTCATCAGGCTCCACGAGTTAAAGAGTATATCGAAGAAGATGCAGAAGTTTATCGGCAAGATGATCTCGATATAATCGAATAAGTACGCGTCGTTGCTGAGCAGAGATCTACAACCTAAAAGCAGAAGTTGCGCAAGTATCATAGTCAGAGAGTACAAAACCGTTCATTCAGAAAAGACGATTTGGTTCTCCGACTTGTGCAAAAGAGAAAGCATAAACTTTCCCCAATTTGGGAAGGACCTTTAATGGAAAGCAAAGTTCTGCATAATGGGTCATATTATTTAACCGACATGAGACCGGTCAAGGAAAGACATGATACTCGGAAAAGGAAGAGAGTTGGTGGTAGCACAGACCCAGATGAAATAGACCGTCCATGGAATATTGCACAGCTACGTCCCTTCTATTCTTAGCTATATTTCATTGCAATCATATATCTACATGTTCAAAGTGAAATAAAGTATTGGTTTCCTCATATTGTTATCTTTGAGACGTTTTTGTCATCTTATTTCTAAAAAGAGCATGTAATTTTTTCAAAAAACCCAGAATTCTTGAAAGTACTTTATGCTCATGTTCGTTCTGGTCATGATTTTTTAATAATTTAAAAATATTGCCTTAGGGTACAAAGTTTAAATTATTGTCTATACTTTGATTCTTTATCTAATTGCTTAGACGCGGGCATTTTCTGAGTAATGAGTTATTGGTACTACAAGCCGGCTTTGTTTCCGAGTTTAAACTAGTTTAGCAATTGCGCTCCATTGCTCGGCAAAGTTTTTGTGCTAAAGGTTGGCCTACCCATGAAAGGGACGAGGCAGAGAGCCAGATAAACCAATAAGTATAGGCATAAAAAATGCAAAGTTCTTTAGAAACTTTCAAGCACAAAGCATAAAAATATATAAACAAAAGTGCTAAGATAGTAAAAGCATCAGTTTTTACAGACCAGCACAAAATAAACATTGTATACATCATTACATTTCCAGAAGTTTAAGATAATGCATAGAAATTGTTTATGTTGCAGGCGGTGGTGATGAAGAAGGTGGAGCACTATAATCAACAGCAGTATCACCCTCGATCTTAGACTCGGAAGCATTGTTGGCTTCTGGCTCTTGGGGCGAGGGAGGAGCGGTGACGGATTGAAAGAATGGAGTCATATAATTGGTCATCTCTACCACCCGACAAGCGTAACCTGCACAAGACTCTTGAATGGCCTTGATGTCCTGCGGATTACCCTCATCATATTCCTCGGCAATGCCCTTGGTGACATGCCATATTTCCATCTCGCTATGGTGGCTCATCACCATGGTCAGAGCTATTAGCGTAGTAGTCCGAGCATAGGAGATCTTCCAGTACTCGATCAACTTCAAAATCTCCTTAACTTTGTCCCTCACCTCATGCACTGACATTGTGTGCAAGTCAGAAAGCTTGACGGCTTTGCCAGCCTCTTCTAGAGTTTGGAGAAAGTCGAAAAAGACATCTCCGACGAGCTTAATGCGCTCGAGGCGAGGTTCAAAAGTGGAAGAGTCAGAAAGATTTAGGGGGCGCTGGGAAATAACCAAAAAGTAAAAATTCGGCTAAAACAAAAGTCGAAAACTGAACAACACAAAGTAAAAAGATTCGGAAATCTTACCAAGCACAGAGTGATTCCATTCAGCATGCTCCTTGCGAAGGTTGTCTAGTTCACTAGCTGAGGCCTGGGCAAGATCCCTCTGGATATTGAAGTCCTTCTTGAGATCAGCAAGTTCTTTATCTCGAAGGGCTAGGAGCTTATCGAGCCTCATGGTCTCGTGATTGCTTGACTCTAGGACTACGCTAACAGATTTCTCCCATTCCAAAGATAGCTTCTCAAGCTTGTCCCGGAGTTTGGCATTTTCTATCTCCAAGACCTTGAAGTTTTCGGTCTGCTCCACCATCTTGCTGGATTGACATAAAAATTATGCAAAGACAAAAATATTAGTCGGATAAAGCAAATTAGACTATGAAAAAACATATGAATAACAAAGAGCAAGCCGGAAAAGTTTACCTTCTGCTTCATCTTTTATCATCTTTCAACTTTGAATTCTCAAAATGCAAAGCTTTGATTTCTTTGCGCTTATTACTAATATTCTTGAGCAATTCCTGGTTGGAAGATGCAATTTTATGTAAGTTTAGAGACAGAATACCATCAGACGGCTACTAAGACTCGGGCTGCAAATTTAACTAAGTAAAATTACAGCACGAGCCTTGCGGGCTACACTACATAGTTCTTTTGCAACCTAAAATCATCAACTCGGAATCCAATGATGTTTATCCGACTTTATGCTTGGGGGCTAGAGGATATGATAATAAAAGCAAATAAGAATAGGAAACTTACAATGTGTTCCAGGTGGATCTTTTCAAATCCGAGCTTGGTGCTGTGAAACACCTTCTCGGTAATGGTGAGGGACGGAACATTCGTCGCTGGAAGTTCACCAGATGCGACTTTGACGTCCCGGACCAAAATTTTGTCTAGGAGGCTGACTAGTTTGACATCCTCCTCTTCCTGGCTCGCTGCCTCTGGAGTCAAGGTTTGCTTCTCAAGACTGGATTGGGCCAGCCTGAGAATCTCTTCCTTATCGTTCCTCTTGAGGCCAGGGACAGCAGAGTCAACCACCTTATCCACCGTTCCTATGGTCATCACCATGGGATCATTACCCTTGACGGGTTCACACTTGTTAGTTGCCTGGTCATCAACGGTGACTAGGTATTTCGAGATCTTTCCAGCATCAAGGGATGCAGAAGCTCCCTGTGCTGACGGAGTAGTGGATGGAGTCGACAGCGGAACAGCAGGGGAGGTAACAAGCTTCTGCTAACGCATCTGCTTACCCGGCTTGCTGTTCGGCTTTATATTGCTCTTCAACACTGATTTAGCTCTAGAACATGAAAATCCTAAACATTAGGTATGTTCTATAAAGAAATAAAGGTACATGAGTACTAAAAATGAAAGGTGAGGTGCTTACTTTTTAACTACTGGCAGCACTTGGCTACCAACAGCAACAACTTCCTTCGCCTTACGCTTCTTGGAGGCGGGGGCGGCAACTTCTTGCACCTCATCATCCTCCATCGCCTCCGGGTCGTGTGAAGCATAGCCCTCTAGTGGATCTAGCTTGGACTCGGAGAGTTTCTCGAGCTGACAAAGTCAAAAAACATCGATGAAGATAGAGTCGGAGAAAGAACCGAAAAGAACGACAAAATGCAAAAGCAGAGTCGAAATATTTACCGGAGTCAGAGGACGGTTGGTCGTATACATCTTCAGGGAAACTTCCAGAACTTTCTATTACACTCTTTCCTTGATAAAATATTGCATGAGGGTCTTGTAGTCCTTAGGCACGAGCCGGCTAGAACTGACCCTCATCTTGTCCTTGTCGCTCGTGATCTGGTGCATGAGGCGGTCTCCGTGGTGCTGGAGAGGCTGAATCCGGCACTCCAGCCAATGGTGGATCAAGTCGGATCCACGGAGTCCCTCATGCTTCATCAAAAACCCTATCCGCCTCTTGGCAGGAATCAAAATATCCGACAGCTCCGGCGTCTCCGTGTCCCATGAATCTTGGTGGGGAGCAGCGCCGTTGACAAACGCCGGAAGACTTTCCGCCTTTCCAGGAGCTGGAATATCCTTATGATAGAAGAAAGTTCTGGCCCAGCATTTGACGGATTCACTAGCGTTAATCCTAGGATAGATCCGATTCCTCCTAAGGACTAAGCTAAGAGTTCTGGTGACATAAGGCACGCCGGCACTGATGGAATTCTTCCGAGTACCATAGTAGTACCGGAAAAGGGTGAGACTTGGCCTAATGCCAAGAAATCCCTTGCACAAAGCTGCCTGAGAACTAAGATCAAGCAGAGAGTTGGGAGTAAGGTTATGGAGTTGCGCACCGTAGTGGTTGAGGACCTCGACGAGGAAGTCCGACGGTGGCAAGCTCAGGCTGCGGTCGATTGAGTTTCCAACAACACCCTCTCGCCGTCGATCGACGCGGGGACGGCGTGTCCTAAGGCGCTCCGCCACGCACTGTCAACGATGAACCCTTCGTCCTCCATGACTTGGAGCTCCGCGTTATCCATGGTGCTGGGATCCAAAGACCCTGCATCTTCTTCTCTTCTACCGCCGATGAACCCGCCGCTGCCGCTCCAGAGGTTGAGGCAGAAGCCATAGATCTTGGAGGAAGAAAGGATGGTGGGGGAAGGAGAGATTTTTTGTCAAAGGTGTGCGTATGGGAACTGGTGTGCAGAGCTCGAGGAGTACGAGGAAGCAATGAATGAATCGATGAAGAGGTGAATCTGAGAAGAAGGGTTTTCTCTCCTCTTTATTTGTCTTTGCGTCAAGATTCGTGTGCTGAGACGCGCAATTATAGCCACGCATATAGGAGAGGGGGAGTTAGCTTCCTCGCGACTCTTGCAGCCACTCGATTTTCACGCAGGCATTGAAACGGTGTTCTGTTCCATAAGGAACGGACCCACCAACGGTCGTGCTGATGCAAATCCTGTCAGTGACAGGACCTGGCCTGTAAAGTTGTCAGTCAGCACGCAGCTGAAAAATCCGGCTTATGTTTAGATTCAAGCAAGTAAAATATTAAGGTCAAAGCAAAATATATCTGACTCGATTGACTCAGAATCCTACACTAATGAAAGAAGTTTTCGAGAACCCTTCAAGATTATCAAGATGAAGAAACCATCAAGCTAGACAATTTGTCCGACTTCAGATCTTGGAGACTTCCGGGGGCTACTATTGTGGATAGGATTTCCTAGTATACCCACAGGACTCGCTGACTAGGATGGCCCACCAACGGGTTAGAGCTTTTCTTCACGGGCGGCCCAGTCAGAGAAAGAGGAGGAGCCAGTTCCGGCTACGACAAGGCCCAGAAGAGTTACTGAATTAGGCTTGTAGTATTACTTGTAGTCCAAGCTTTACATAGTTACCGACTCAGTAACGTAGTCGGATAGGTCTCTGATACGTCCAAAACGTATCTACTTTCTCGAACACTTTGCTATTGTTTCTTCTCTAAACTTGTGTGATTTGGATACAACTAACACGGACTTACGCTGTTTTCAGCAGAATTACCTTGGTGTCTTGTTTTTATGCAGAAAATCAACTATCGGGAAAAATCCCGGAAAATATGCCAAAAACTATTTTCACCAAAAGATCCACGGAGCCAGAAGGGGTGACAGAGAGGAGGCCTGGGGCCCAGACCCACCCCAGGCGCGGGCCCACCTGACCCCGTGCCTGGAGGGGGTTTGGCCACCCCAGGCAGCTCATCGGCCTCCCTCTGCACTTATAAGTTGCCTTATGACCTAAAAACTCAGGGGGGTTCGATAGTTTTCCAGAAAGAGTTCCGCTCGGTCGCCGCCACCAGAAACCAAGATTCGGATCCAGAAACTCCGTTCTGGCACCCTGCCGGGACGGGAAATTTGGAGAGGATCATCGCCATCATCATCACCAACGCATCTCCATCAACCACCGATGTTTCCCTCATCCATGAGTGAGTAATCCCCCGTTGTAGGCTTGGGGATGGTAGGGATTGGATGAGTTCTATCATGTACTCGAATAAGATCTGTTAGGGCATAGTGCCTAGTATCTCTATTAGTGCTATTTGACTTTGTTGCAACTAGTTGTGCTTAATGCTTGTCACTAGGGCCCGAGTGCCATGATCTCAGATCTGAACTTATTATTGAATCATTATGGTAGTATTGTCTGTGACCTTATCTGCAAGTTGTGTACACATATCATTGTCCGGATCCAAAGGCCCCTAAAGTGACAATAATTGGGACAACCGGAGGGGATGGCTGTGGTGTGAGGATCACATGTGTTCATGGAGTGTTAATGCTTTACTCCGGTGCTCTATTAAAAGGAGCACCTTAATTGCCAGTAGTTCCCTAGAGGCCTCGCTGCCATGGGCTGGCTGGATAGAAGATGTTGTGCAAGTTCTCATTGCGAGCACGTATGACTATATTTGGAGAACATGCCTAGGATTGTTTAGTACTTGGATGCTTGTTATTATTTATCTGCAATGCCCTAGATCTTGAAATTACATGTTTAGACTCGTCCATGCAATGCCCGTCCATCCATCCCTATGACTACCGCACTCGAATCCTACTGTTACCGTTACCGTTACTATTGCTCATGTTTCATTGTTGCTATTGCTTTGCTGTTGCTACTACAAACTGTTGCTACTGATAAACTTCTGTGAGCACGAACTATTTCCAGGTGCAGCTGACCTGACAACTCAGTTGTTCAGGCTTGCAAGTATTCTTTGGCTCCCCTTGTGTTGAATCAATAAATTGGGTAATACTACCAACAAAGACTGTTGCGATCAACTACACTTGTGGGTCATCAAGACTATTTTCTGGCGCCATTGCCGGGGAGCATAGCTTTATTTTAAGTTCACTTGGATCTACTATTGTTCACTGCTACTCCTTTCATCATGTGGAAGTCTCGTGATGGAAAGTTCCCTATTTTAACATCCACTACAAGAAGAGGTATAGTCCTAAACACCTCTGCTGCTCTTGATTCACCGTCTGTTATAAGTAAGCTTGTTACACCACCACCACATACACATGCCACACACACTGCTACTACTGCTGAGTCTGAAACTGCTTTTAATGTTCATGATCTTACTTCTACTTTGCTTGATGCAAGTGGTTCATTAGGTCCTTTTCTAGATGCTACTATGGCTAGTCTAGGAAATACCAAAACTCCTAGTGAAGACACTGTTACACCTATTAGCTCACCAGAGGCTAGTGAGAGTTACGATATAATGATGGTTACATTGAGTTCACTGATGATTTTGTTGAAGAGTGCCGAAACACACATGGTACTAGTGCTATTAAGAGTCTCCTTGCTAGACGTACTATTATGCCTAAGATGTCCTCTGATTTCTCTCTTGATTTATCTTATTTAGATATTGTTGAAAAAGAACCTTTTTGTGGGACTGAAAATGGGAGTGATGTGGCTCATATGAATGAGCTTTCTACTATGAGTTATTTGTTCTCTGATGATTTTAAGATGCGCGAGTACTTTGTTACTAAGATCTTCCCTTTTTCACTAAAAGGAGAAGCTAGGGCTTGGTTTAATAGATTACCTCCCGGTTCCATTGATAGGCCTGATTGCTTGATTGCTTCTTTCTTCCATAAATATTTTCCTCCTAGTGATATACATGCTGCTTTGCAGAGACTTTTTGATTTTAAACAGGGAGAAGAAGAGAAATTGCCTGAGTCATGGACAAGGTTCTGCGCCTTGATTCATGCACATCCTGGATGTCGATTACCTAAGAATGAGCTTCTTGATATTTATTATAATGGACTAACTTATGATTCTAGGACATACCTAGATAGCTTTGCTGATTGTGTTTTCAGGAAAAGAACTCCTGCAGATGCTGAAGAATTAATGACCAAGATAAGCAAGAATTATGATGATTGGACTTCAACTGAGCTGAATACACATGAGCCTATTACTCCTGAACCAGTTGTTCCTAAACCAATTCCAACACCAACAACAAAGAAGAGGGGAGTTATTGCATTAAATGATGAAGTGATGAAGGAAGCTAAGAAGTGTCTAAAGGAGAAAGGTATTAGAGCTGAAGATGTGAAGAATCTAACTCCTATAGAAGAATTATGTAACCCAATTCCCCACTCATCTACTATTGAGGTACACTCTCTCCAACACTTTGATGAAGGTGATATTCCTTATGGTAAGCCTCATGATCAATGTTTAGAATAACTTGACACATTTATTGTTAAGCAAGGGTATTTTAATAAACAAGTTCAGAATCATTTATTGGAAAACTCTAGAGCTATCCATGAGTTGAAAGATATTATGGAAAGAACTTCTAATGATATTAAAATGCTTTGTAAACACTTTCAAATGATTAAAACCTAACTTGATCAACATGCTAAGGCATAAAAGGATATGCTAGTTAATGCTTCAGGAGATAAACATGCTTATGGAATTAGAACAAGGAGTGGTATAGCTACTCAAGATCCTTTATATCCTGAAGGACACCCTAAAATAATTGAGCAGGATTCTCAACAAGGTGAAGATAGTGGTAGTCCTCATAAGAGAAAGAAAAAGAAACATAAGATAGTTGAGGAACCACTTGAACCTGCTATAGTCCTAATAGTATATCTGTCTCTGATGCTGAAACAGAGAGTGGTAATAATAATGATGCTCGTGATAAGGAGGAAGTTGAGGAAGAACCTAAGAAGCACACTAAGAACACTAGGTACACAAAGGAAGATTTTATTGCTAATAAACATGGTAAATAGAGAGAACCTTGGGTGAAGAAACATATGCCTTTTCCAGGTAAGAAACACAAGTCAAAGGAGGAAGAACACTACAACAAGTTTTGAGAGTGGGTGAAACCCTTATTCTTGCAAATTCCTTTGACTGATGCTATTAAGTTGCCTCCTTATTCAAAATATATGAAGGATATTGTCTCTAATAAAAGGAAGATGCCTAATGAGGAGAATTCTACTTTGCTTGCTAATTACTCCTTCAATGGTAAGGTTCCAAAGAAACTTGGTGATCCAGGTATACCAACTATTCCCTGCTCCATTAATAATTATTATGTTAGAACTGCTTTATGTGATTTGGGAGCTGGAGTTAGTGTTATGCCTTTTTCTCTCTATAAGAGACTCCATCTAGAAAACTTGTTACCAACCGATATATCTTTGTAAATGGCTGATAAGTCAACTACTATTCCTATTGGTATATGTAAGGATGTTCCTGTTCAAGTTGCTCAAAATTGCATTGTTTTAACTAATTTTGTTGTGCTTGAAATGTCTGAAGATGATAATATGTCTATTATTCTTGGGAGACCTTTTCTTAATACTGCAGGTGCTGTCATCAAGTGCAATCAAGGAAAAGTATCATTCAATATTAATGGAAAACAACACACTGTATATTTCCCCAAGAAGGTTGTTAAGAGCTATTTCCTGAATTCCATTGAAAATATTGAGAGCATCTGGGTTGGAGAAATATATTGTCCCATTCCATGAGAAAACTTTGAAACTATTATGATTGGGACCATTCCTATCAAGTATGAGGTAACATAATCACCTTGTGGAATGCAAAGTTTTGTTTCATATAAGATTGTTTTGGTAAAAAGACTTGATCAACCTTATTAACAAAAGTATTTTAATGAACAAAACATTGTTTTCATAGTGGTTTTACTTGCTCACTTTTTTTTCTCCTTTCCAATCTTTGCTCTTCGTTGTGCCTAACTTAAAGGCGTTAAAGAAAATTACTTGTTGGGAGATAACCCAAGAGTTTCCTTGAGTCTTGTAAGTTATTACTTCAGTAATGACCTCTCCTTATCCTTTTTTGTTTGCTTTTTGTGCCAAGAATGACCTCTAATGAGAGGGAAGTAAGATTTGGGGAGTTGCTGTCCCGAAACAGATTTTTGTCCTCCACCAAAAAAATACTTGAGGAGTCTCTGTAAGTCGGATTGAGCTGAGAATTTATGAATAAATACCCCAGTTTGTTAGATAACTTTTGTTAGTTCAACACTTTTTGATTTGAGAAACAAAAGGTCTTCTAAAAAATCGGTTTCTACCTTCTGGTCTGTTTTGACAGATTTCTGAAATTATTTGCATTTGCTTCTTATTGATTCCTTTTTGGTTCTTTTTGGGAAATTGAGCTTTTTTAAGGAGTTGCTACAGTATATTGTGTTTTTAGTGAAATTTTTTATGTTCTAAAGCTAAACCCAAAGGTCTATTATCTTTTGAATGCACTAATGTTACTAATGAAGATTGGGTGAAGTTTTGTATGAAGGAAAATTTTCAGGTGTAAGGAAAGAATGATGAAATGAAATGAAGAATGGACAAAATCTCAAGCTTGGGGGAGCCACCCCGTGTCACCCCAAGAAGTATTCAAAAAGTACAAGCTTCAAAGCTTGGGGGTGCCCAAGGCATCCCCTTCTTCATCAATAAAAATCTCAGGTCTTTCTAGACACTTCATTTTTATTATTTCATGCACAGTTGTGTTGTTCTTGGAGCGTCTTAGTTTTTGTTTTTGGTTTTCTTTTGCTTTGTTTGGTTTGCTTTTTCTTTATTTTTTTTTTGCTTTGTTTGCTTTCTTTAAAAAAATCTAAAACACCAAAAATATTTGTTGTTCTTCTTTGGTTTTGTGAGTTCTTTGCAGGGTTCAGCCGTCCTCAGTGGATTTTGGTTTCATGTTATTATTCAAGTCACACAAGTGAAGGGCAATAATGGAGATTAAGACAACTCGAGGTGTGGTAAGAGGCTGGTAACGGACTCTATTTGTTTCATTTTTGTACATATACTCATCATTGTGAGCATGTTTAGCCTGTTTGTGTAAGGTGTATGTCATTATGGATTCTTAGTAGTTCTTGCTTGTCTATGATTAGCTCCAGCTTGTTAATAGTTTATAGCATGTCATATGAATGTTTGCTTGCATTGTTTTATTCATACTTTGGTATGACATTGCGGTATCCTCCTCTGACTGTTTGTGTGAATCGACTTGGCACATGATCACACATGCATATGACTAATCAATAGTCAGTAAGCCTCGATGATTTATTTTGCCTCAGAGTTATTGTATCACTTTCATGCCATAATTAGTCCTGTTTTGTTGCAAGCATGATTATGAAAGCTATTTCTCTCTCGTTTGTCGCTCCCTCTCTATTGCTAGCCTTCACTTGCACTGAGTATGTGCTCTACCTGTGCTTCCAACTCCCCAAAACCAATATTGCCAGTTGTGTCCACCATACCTACCTATTAGCATCATTTGATACTTCAGTGCATGTTTTATATATGTCGTGCTTTCTTCCAAAATAAAATGTTTGTCTATTTTGAGAAAGTTAGTTAGTAAAGCTCTCATGAACTTGATGCCACACTTTATTCTTTGCGCTTAATAATCCTAAACCATTGTGACTAGTCCATGAAAGTTATATGCTTGCTAATTATATGCTGGGAGTCAGCAGAACCGTGCTATCACGAGGAACGCTTCAACAATTTTTGGATATCTTATCCAGTTGATACTTTGCTCTTTTGTTTATGGATGCCGACTATGTGAAATAAAAGGGGAGCTTGTGATTTCATGGAGTCTATAGATTGTGTTACAGAAACGCCTAGGACGCTAGCCTACGCCATGCCTAATCATGGTGGAAACTTGCAGCATCACCATAATGAGCATCTATGAAGCATCCTAAATAAAAAGCTATGCATATGGTAAATAAAAAGATTGATGAGATGCTCATTGTCTGCTTACCTTGTCATTTTGGTCATGGGAAAGCTCATGTACCATGTGCAAGGGGTACCCCATTGGCGGTTCTCTATGATATGCATGTATTTACAATGACAAGAACTTTCAGGTGACCAAAGTTTAGTAGCATGCGGAGCGACCCTCGTACTCAAGGGACTTGGGATTTCCAGTTTATGATCTGTCAAGCATATGATTCAGAGTGGACCTCACTTTCACCTTAACCACATGAAGATGCCTATGATAGGGGTAATGAGAGCTCAAATCTAATGAGTACCTTCCTTTCAGCATTTGGAAGCCTTTCAAACCTTCGCACAAACGTTTTCACAAATTTGTTGAGCCACCACTTATTCTATGAGCACCTTCTTGAGAGCATAGTTGTCATTCATGTGTTTGTTCCAAAACTTGGTTAATTATGTCATGACTTTGATGCTTGTATCTCTGATATCTTTACTTCTAGTCTTCATGTGAACTTCAGAGGTGCCTTGTCATTTATTTTGTGCTCTTCAAACAAAGGCAAGCGAGATACCACTCTATCATACCTTATTATGAGCATTGCAATGTTGTTTTTGTTTATGTTTCATGCTACTTATTATTATTGAGTTGGTTTCTCTTCATAGCTTGCAATGACAGTTGAGTGTACTTAGTTGCATACTCCTTATTATGAATTTCCTAAGCATCTACTCATGTGCTGAGAATATTTACATCATATGAAGCAAAGTGTTCGTGAAAGTTCTTTTATCGCACTCAGTTTTCAAATGAATTGCTTGCAATAAGCTAATCTTGGGGGGGGGAGTTGATACGTCCAAAACGTATCTACTTTCTCGAACACTTTGCTATTGTTTATTCTCTAAACTTGTGTGATTTGGAAACAACTAACACAGACTGACGCTGTTTTCAGCAGAATTACCTTGGTGTCTTGTTTTTGTGCAGAAAGTCAACTATCAGGAAAAATCCCGGAAAATATGCCAAAAACTATTTTTCACCAGAAGATCCATGGAGCCTGAAGGGGAGACAGAGAGGAGGCCTGGGGGGGGCCAGACCCACCCCAGGCGCGGGCCCACCTGACCCCGCGCCTGGAGGGTGTTTGGCCACCCCAGGCAGCTCCTCGGCCTCCCTCCGCGCCTATAAGTTGCATTCTGACCTAAAAACTCAGGGGGTCGATAGTTTTCCAGAAAGAGTTCCGCTCCGCCGCCGCCACCAGAAACCAAGATTCGGATCTAGAAACTCCGTTCTGGCACCCTGCCGGGATGGGGAATTTGGAAAGGATCATCGCCATCATCATCACCAACGCATCTCCATCAACCACCAATGTTTCCCTCATCCATGAGTGAGTAATCCCCCGATGTAGGCTTGGGGATGGTAGGGATTGGATGAGTTCTATTATGTAATCGAATAAGATATTTTAGGGCATAGTGCCTAGTATCTCTATTAGTGATATTTGACTTTGTTGCAACTTGTTGTGCTTAATGCTTGTCACTAGGGCTCGAATGCCATTATCTCAGATCTGAACTTATTATTGAATCATTATGATAGTATTGTTTGTGATCTTATCTGCAAGTTGTGCATACATATCATTGTCCGGATCCAAAGGCCCCAAAGTGACATAATTGGGACAACCGGAGGGGATGGCTGTGGTGTGAGGATCACAGGTGTTCAAGGAGTGTTAATGCTTTGCTCCGGTGCTCTATTAAAAGGAGCACATTAATTGCCAGTAGTTCCCTAGAGGCCCCGCTGCCACGGGCTGGCTTGACAGAAGATGTTGTGCAAGTTCTCATTGCGATCATGTATGACTATATTTGGAGCACATGCCTAGGATTGTTTAGACTTGGATGCTTGTTATTGTTTATCTGCAATGCCCTAGATCTTGAATTTACATGTTTAGACTCGTCCATGCAACGCCCGTCCATCCATCCCTATGTCTACCGCACTCGAATGCTACTGTTACCGTTACCGTTACTATTGCTCATGTTTCACTGTTGTTGTTGTTGCCGTTGCTTTGTTGGTGCTACTACAAACTGTTTCTACTGATAAACGTCTGTGAGCAAGAACTATTTCCAGGTGCAGCTGAACTGACAACTCGGTTGTTAAGGCTTGCAAGTATTCTTTGGCTCCCTTGTGTCGAATCAATAAATTGGGTAATACTACCCGCGAAGACTGTTGCGATCCCCTACACTTGTGGGTCATCAGTCTCTCCTGTAACCCTAGGCCCCTGTGACTATATAATCCGTCCCTATGGGAGCCTTTAGGGCAACAACTCAATAGACAACCACAACCAACTCGCACAGGCGAACCTCTCTTGTAATACGTTGTAACATCCGGCTTACGCTGATATATTACTAGGTTACTAGCAGGATTAGGATCCGATCACCGCATTCGGATCTGAACCTGGGTAAACATGTGCTCACCGCTCCTGGAACATCTGATGTCTCACACCCCATCTTTCCAACGCCACTAGGAACCCCTATGGCATACTTATCGACAATCCGACGACACTCCCTGATTCAAGATGACCGGCTGTGCTTCTAACAACAGCTTGTCTCCCTCATCCTTGGATGCAGCGACTCAAACGGTTAATTAGAACGCTCGAGGACTCATGACAACATGAACCCGCACACGCCTTGCGAAAACACCTAGTACGAGAGCTCGCCCTCGATTAGCCAAGCGACTGGCTCCGCGAGCTAGGAGGGATGACGCTCTATACACCAACAGTGCAAAAGAGTCCTTCCTACCTTAGGTTCAACGCCTCGAACATCTAAGTACCATGCCCGGGGACTCGTCAAACACGAACCCGCATGCATCCTAGGAAAACGCCAAGTACAATGAGTCCTTTGGGATCGCACGTGAATGGCTCCACGAGCCACGACAAGTCGACCGAGAGCTAATCGAACAGCTCACATACACACACCATCAATATTAATCACGCGCGTGCAAACTCAAATCAAAATGCTCCTAGACTAGCTACCCCCGATGCACCCAACCCATAAAACAACCCCATGACAAATAAATACAGATCATTTTCAAATTCATACAAAATCTAATCCATTCATACTCGCATCAAGTTTTTTTTACATACCCAGTCAGCACTAATACAATTGCATAGGGACGCCCCTTACACTATATGATTTGAAGCAGAAGTGCCACCCACACCCTTCGTCCTTACAATGGGCTTGGTCGGAAACGTCGACAGCTTCTTGGCGATAGCCGATTGAAACGGCCACTCCGATGGGAGGTCACGATACTGTAGCTCAGCATCGCCAGACGCCACCTGAGTCCCTTAGTATGACAGGATCTCATTCATCACCATCACGCGCTCTGCATACGGAGCATCCTTCGCCTGCAGTGTGAGGATGTCGGTAGTGTCCACTGTACCTGTCACCGACAGATACCCGATGGTGACATCATCGAGCTCAAAATCCTCAGGAAATGAGCAAACCCGAGACTCGGCGTGGTAGTCGCCCTGTGATGGAACACAGACCGCGCCATCCACTCCACCACCGCGGGTGCTTCCTCCAAATACCTCCACACCTCCATGAACCTCGCAGGTATCACTTCGGTTGGAGTGATGCTCTGGAGGATCGCTCGGATGCTGTTCGATGACTCTGTTGCAGCATTCAACACTGACTTCATCCACTACTCGGTGCCGAACTCCTGCACCGTCCTATCCCCCTTACCTACAACATCTGCAAGAAATAAGATCACATCAAAGCATTTGGACAACAGACCCACCCGCGAACTGCCCCTAAAGAACATTCTATTGGAAGAAGAACTCAGCAAGGAGTGTACGGTAGCTGTCCTTCACGAACTTCTCCAAATTGGAAATTTTCTCCTAGAGATCAAAGATAATAGAGTTAGATGCCTTGAGGTCCAACTCCGCCTCTGCGACTGTAGCTCTCGCCTTATCCTCCGCCTTGGCAAGCGCGGTTTTCATTGAATCAAGCTCGGCGATTGGTACGTAGCCCACGTGGGCCTTTGCCAGTGCGGCGGTATGGTTCTCTGCACAATGAGCATAACTCTTAGCAATCGCTCGCGAATTGGCCGCAGGAGATATTAAAGACAGAGACCTGCCCACTAAATCCTTAAGATGGCGCGCTTCCTCCTGTGTTGCCACCAGCTCCTTTTCCATCCGTTGTATCATGGACCGTCGGTCATCCGCTTCGACCTGCAACATAGAAATGCAACTGGTGTTAGTAAAAAAATCTCCATAGACTCGACTCGTCAATTTCACACGACCTGACCCTCGGGGACTGGGGAAGCCAAGTTATTAAGCGTCCAGTCGTTGATTGCTAAAGGTTAGCGACTAGACCCTAGGGGACTAGAATTACCTGGAGGGCCTCGTCCAGAAGCCGATACATTTTGAAGGCTCCCACGGTGGGCGCTGGAGCCGTCTCGCCGCCCGGCCGTAGCGATACCGACTCGGCGCAATCGTCGATCACCTCAGGCATCACGGGAGATTGGACACCAGCGGCCTTCCCATTGAATTGAGGTAAATTGTCAGGTTTCACCGCAGGTGCCTCAGTCTCCTGCGCGCTTTCCTTGACGGGTGGGTCGACGTCTGCAATGTTGCCCTCTTCACTGAGAAACTTCCTTCCTCAAGGGGCCGCCGCACCCTCCATGGGGAGGTCGACCTTCTTTTTCTTAGCATCTGCCTCAAGCGCCTTAGGGTCTCCCTCCTTCCTCTTCATGGAAGGGTCGTTTGTGACCTCACTATGCCCGGTTTAGAACTTCGCCACAAATGCGCGCTTAATTTTCTTGGGTCCACCCCTGTAAAATAGGCAATGGTTAGCGACTCAGAAATTCCGAATGAAACACGTGAAGCAAAAAAGGAAGCATAGGCAGTACTACTTACTTGGCGATCACGATAGCCCGCAGCACGGTGGTGATGTGCACGGGTTTCTCTAGCTTGGGCCCGATGGGCCTCGACAGGCCCATCTCTAGCAGGATCGTCTGATGCCTCTTCTTTGGAGGGGCCTTCGGCTTCGCAACATGCTTGGATTGCGTAGGCTCATTTGGAGCTCTCTTCCGTGACGATCTCCGGGTCATTGTCCCCTTCCTCGAGACTGCGACTGGCTTCATCCTTGCAACGCTTTTGACCATGCATCTTGCGGTTTGCCGAGGTAGGCTCGTGCTCCTCCTTGGTGACTTCTTCTTCCTCCTCCTCATTAGTGGAGGATCTACCCTCCCCCTCGCCGAGAATCTCTTCGGGTACCTCCTTGTCTAGAGAAGGAAGCCACTGCACCAGAATTTGGAACTTCTGCAGGCACTCAAGTCAGTTAGGCGAGCTCATAAATGCGACTAGAAAGGAAAACAGTTAAAGCTGCTTACCGTGGGGGCCGGCATTTCGCTCGGCCTGTACGGGATGAGCCCGTCATTGAGGCCAGTGTAGGGGGCCTCTGTGATCTTCTTCAGGGCCGTGATGTAGTCCTCCGCGACCCATTGTGCCGGGCTCGCCTTCAAAGTGTCGGAGCGCCCGGTGTACTCGCCCATCAAACTCGGCCGGTTCATCAGCGGAACCAACTGTCGCTCGAGGCAGTAGTTGAAGAGGTTGATTGTCTTCAATCCCTCATCCTCCAGCTCGGTCATCCGAGCACACATTTTAGTGACGACCACTTTCTGTTCTTGGGGGATATCTTTCACTGACAACCGCTTCAGATTGCTCCACACTCCGCAGTGTATGCCGGGATCACCACTTCTTCGGCTGGGGTCGATTCCTTGACGTAGAACCAAGACTTATTCCACTCGCTAGGCACCTTTTTTGGCGGCATGAGTTTGAAGCAACTGGCGTGGGGATTCACCTGGAAGGTGACGCCACCCGCCGCCAATAGAGGACCATTCTTCGCTCACGAGTGGCCCACCCGTGGAACATCTCTAGCTAGAGAGGAAATAGGGTCAGCACCATAGGTACGACTCGCAGAAGGCGATGAAGACCGTGATCTTCTCGATGTTGTGAGGCCCTAGATCAGAGGGATTGATCTGGTTGAAATGAAGGAAGCGCCTAAAGAATAAATAAGTGGGAAACCCTAGACCGCATTCTAGGTGACTGACGAAGGAAATGAACTTGCTGGGGCATGGCTTGGGTTCTCTCTTGCTAGCTGGCACGGCTTGCCAATTTCCCTTGGTAAGAATACATGCATCCTGAAAGGACTGCAGTACAGATGTGGTACACTTTGATTTGGACCATGCAGGCGCCATGAGAGTGGACTCGCAAAGAATTGATGTTATGATTGGAAGAAGGAACGCTTGGGAAGAATGATGGGAACACGGGTGAGATCCATATTTCTCTCCACCACTCGCCATTTATAGTGTCTCACCCTAGTAATCACGGTATTAGCCATTACTTCACGGTAAATCCGCTAAAGTTATCGTTAGAAACTAACTAATGGCTACTGGCTTATTCCACTCACTCATTCCAATCGTCTGAGCGAGGCGACTCAAAGAAAAACAACTCGCCAAAGCTGCGAGTGAAATTTAGCGGATTCTCCCTTCATTGGAGGAGTTCGTCACCGATTCTACTGGGCACCCACTCGGACTTTCCTACTCCGACTACCAAGTTGACTCCTACGCCGAACCCCTGACGCACTCAGGGACTAGTGATGGGGATATGCCAATCGTGATATCCCTAGAGGCTAGAAACAATTAGCCCAGGACAATGTCAACTGAGCCTGTTCTGACAGCGATTGGAAGAAAGGCTTCAAATAAGAACGACGACTAGACGCGAAGGCCCAAGATCATAGCTAGGCCCAATCGAATTAGGCCAAAGCCTTTGAAAACTTTACTGAATCGGTTGTAATCTTGTAAACCCGAGCGAGGTGCCCCTATATAACCCTCCCTAGGGTCCCTATTGTACTCATGAGCTATTAGCTAGCCCATCCTTGAGACTCGCTGCCCATACACCGAGTTAGCCCTACTTGTAATCTCACTCGCCATCAATACAAACAAGCAGGAAATAGGTATTTACCCTACGGGGGGCGAACCTGGGTAAACCCTTGTCTTGCCATCAATCTCGATCTACGGATGACGACTCGCTATTACCACTTTCGACTCAATTTCTACGCCTGATAGCGACTGCCATGGCCATTCCTACCACAATATCGAGATAGAGATAGAGAATGGTTGAGAGAGATTTGGAGAACAGGACCAGAGAAAGCAAGTGTAGAGAAACTCTCATAGAGAGAGAGTGAGAGGAAAAGAAAAAAGAAGCTTGGGAAGTGTAGAAGCTAACTAAAAGCGGCTCCCCGACATGAGTTTGTCGATCTCTTTGTACATCATCCACCAGATAATCCACCAAAGAAGGACGTAGGGTTTTGTAGCACCCCGGGAAAACCAATACTAGAAAATCGCTTGTTGTTTCTATTTTATGAATCATTGTAATAGCATGCTCATGTCATCATGGCACATTGCATCTGAGCATCATCATGACATCATCATGCATATTCTTCCTCCAAAATATTTCACTAAAAGCATATTTTGTTTTCTATTTAGTCTCATTAGTTATTTCAAATTAAAACCCCGTATTTTTTCGAATCTTTTATTTATCTAAAAAATATTTATAAAAATGTTTTGAATGTTAAATTAAAATAAATATTTTAGTGGGGAGGCATCCACCAGAAAGGTCCAAAAGGCCCAACCGGGCACCCACCTCCCCACCTCTAAACCCTAACCCTAACCCTACCTGCCACACACACACCCGGCCACACCACACCTAGCCGCCACCACACCCGACACCGCACGCGCGTAGGAAAGTATCCCAAATGACACTTCACTGCAGCCTCTCTGCTTCGCGAGCGCTGCACTCCCCGCATCCTCCGTCATGCCCTTCGCCACCGAAATCCTCCCTCTCTCCAACCATACCTTATCCTCCGCGTTCGTCTGCGCCTCTGGTTCCTCGATCCGAGTTTGATTCTAGCGCTGATGGGTGCAGTGGTCTGGGGAGTTTGGGATAGGGTAGATCTAGAGGCAATCTGGCTGATCCACTACTTCCGTCCACGAATTCGAGATGGAAGGTATGTTTTACTCTGATTCCTGGGGTGGGTTTGCATAGGGTTCATTTGTTTGCGGATGGATTTTTGATTTCATATCCGAGCGCTCGCCGATTTTTCCTACGTGATTCCTCTGGCTTGGTTTTGGATGGGAGGCCTTGGGGTAAGGAGGCATAGGTTGGGGATGGATGTAATCTTCTGTTCCCCAAGTTTCTGGTCCAAGTTTTGGATAGATCTGTTTCTCCTTCGATTTCGAGGATTCGGGTTCCAAAGTTGGGAATCTCAAATTGGCCTGTTTTGCCTAATTCGATTCGCTAGATTTCCTCATATATGGATCAAATTTCCCCGGTTTGTATGATTGGGGAGGTTATTCTTCGATGTGCTGAGCGTAGGATTGTTCTTATTGGGGAGAATGGTATTGTTGTGGATGTCCGACAATTAGGTGAAGGGAGGAAGTTCATTCTGATTCGGAGTTGGTTTTTCATTCCATACTGCAGTTCCGGAAGCTTGTATTCATTTAGTCGATGCTCCACCTTCGTGTGGGTCTCCTTTGAGAACGTTGCGCAAGCTGGGACCTCGTTCTTTATTCCGGCGATCACCGGAGATGGGGAAGAAAGTTAAGGGGGATTCTCTGAATTTGAATTCCAATGTTTCGCTGCATGCGAGGACTGGGTCCATTCAGTTTGGTGGGCCGGTTACGTGGACTCGTTCTGGTCATGGGTCACGGTGAGGGTGATAATAAATCCCACATATTATCTGGTTGACCTAGTTCTCTTGCGGCTATTCCTTCTTCTTCTAGATCTTCAGTGGCGGTTTCTAGATTACACCATATCTGGGAGAGACTGGTCCACCGCGGGTGGTGTTTGTTGACAAGCTGGTCCTTCGCTCGATTATTTGTCCTGCGTCCTTTGTCCCTTGGGCTGGGACGCGGTCGGGGGATCATAGGAGCTTTGCTTCGCTGGTTGATTCACCACCGTCGACGATGTCGTTCAACTACAAACAGGGGGCGGTGCAAGCGGGGGATGCTCGTGCCAATTACCCCCCTTATCGGCCGCTTGGTGGTTTCGCCCCTGGTGCCTTTCATTCCAATCTTATGCACTCGAGCCAGGTTCGTTCTGATAACCCTAGGTCTTCTTTGAATAGGGGTCGTGAGGAATTTAGGTGTGATCCTTTGCATCACGTTTCTTCTAGTAATCATGGTGACCTGAGGAGGAGTCTTGGAGGTAATCATTCTTGCAGCCGTGATGCTCCTCATGCTGATTTACATCCCTCTCGTGATGGGAAGAGTTCTAGGCTTAGTGCGGTTGCTTCTCAGGACCGTGGATTTTAGCGTGAATTTAGTAATCCTGGTGGTAGAGATAGATGGGCGCATAGGCCTGAGATGAGGGAGGAGGGTTCTAATAACTCTTCCAATGACAGGAGGGGGAATTATTCTGCTAACAGGGAGGATAATCTCAGTGGCTCCTCGGTAGCTGCATCTAATGCTGATCGTTTTGGAAGTGGGCTGAACACTGCTCGTCTGCAGCAGAAGTTCCCTGTGCAGCAGACTCATGGTGTTCTGTCTCAGGAGTACAGGCAGGGGAATCAGTATGAGCAGCAAGGTCTATCCTTATTAGGGAAAATCTGAATCAATTTTTGCAGCCAGGTGAATTGTGTTTAATCTGTGGGGAGGTTCATGTGGATAAATTTATGTTCTTTGAACAGAAACCTTGGGAGATTGCAACTCCCTTTGTGGGTGCAGCTCTGCATGGGAATGGTTTTTTGTTGTCCCTAATATCAGAAATGTTGCTCCTGCTAAAGATATTTTCCAAGTTGTGGTTCAGGTAGTGGATGTAAATATTTCTTCTAGACATATTGAAGAAGAGTTTAGTCAGTGGGATGGTGCTAAGTGTATTTGGATATGGTATGCTAAGCCTATGACTGATACAAGTTTCTTGATGAGGTTTCCCAGTCCAAGAGATATAGATGCTTGGAAGAACTTTGGAAAGACTCAATTGAGAACAATGAGAAATGTTACCATTCAGGTGGACAACTGGTTTCCTAGTTATGGAGCTACTGGTGATTTGGATATTGCTTGGTTTCAAGTTAAAGGTATCCCATTGAGCAATAGGAATTGCCCCACTGCTACCTTTGTTGGAAGTATGGTTGGTAGAACCCTAGCCATTGATAATAACAGTTTGAATAATGTTGACTATGTCAGAATCCAGATTGGCAACATGGATGTGTCTCTAGTGCCTCCTGTTGTCTTCAATGTCAACATTGGTTCTTGTTTCTATGATATTGAATTTACCAGATAAATCCCAAGAGGAAAGAATGCTATTGAAAAGGTGTCTATGTCTACTGATGTTAGAGATGGTGCTAGGCCTTCCCAGAATCCCCAACATACTTCCAAAATACCCAGGACTGATTCTGCGACTGGTGGGAATTCTAGAGGTTTTATGGGTGATGCTCGGAGATCATACAATGCTGGACCTGGTTTTAGGTCAGTTCCTGATGTTGCTGAGAAAGCTGTGGATGAGAGTGATAAATTGGGTAAGAGGAAGGCAATTGCTGATAATGTGGATGAGGTGGACAGTGACAGTGATGATGATGCCCCTTCCTCGGAACATGTGCTGAGAGAGAAAGGTTTGCTTCCTGATGACTATGTTATTAGTAATGAAGCTTCATCTAGTGCAGCTGTAAAACCTACTGTGGCAATTGATTACTATGATCAGTATATGGAGTTCATCAAGAGGCCTAGTCTCATGGCTCCTGGGGTGGTTGAGAATCCTGAAGAACCCTTGAAGAATGAACTTACATATGAGGAATTCTTGAGGCAGTTGATGGAAACTAATCGTGACAATAAATATGAATGGAGGCAGCACTTGTCAAGATTAACTGGTGTAAATTTGGAGCCAGTGGTGGAATCTCCTTCGGGAAGTGAAATGGAATCTAGTGCAAGCTTGGCTGCTAACAGTGATGGGATTTCTAAGGAAAGGTCTTCACCTCATATTATCAGAACTTCTGTGATTAGTATCACTGAGATGCCTTCTGACTTTGCTGACAATGTGCCTAATTCCTCTATGGTTCGGCCCTTAGTGCCTACCATTCCAACTCCTGAACAGCCTGTTCCTACCAGAGCTATGGCTAGTGTGAGAATTCAGACTTCTGGTTCTGCTAATATACCTATCCTTACCAACGCTATGGAGCATATCAATGCAAGGGATAATGCAGGTAACAAACTTATTTCTTATGCTAATTCTTTTTTAGTTTTGAGTGATTATGATATTATGGATAAATCTCTAGAAATTTTTATTGATTTAAAAACTATGACTCTGTCTACTGTTCACCTGTTAAAAGATTTAGAAAGTGCTAGATCTAATTTGGCAAACAAAAAAGTTGGTTTAATGGATTGTGATGGGGTGGTTGTAAACCAGGGAAATTTCTTGCTAGTTATTGAGGAGAATAGGGAAGAGGAGAATAGGGAAAAAGCTAAATCTATTTGTGATGGTTTGGTTGATGATGAGGATTTTTACTCCTATTTAATAGGAAATCAAAAAAGGAAATGTGGAAAAAGAATAACAATATTGCTAAGAAATCTGGGGGGTATCCCTTGGTGGTACCAGGAAGAGTGGTTGGGAAGAAAAAAATCACCCTCCATGTGATATTTTGTCTGGACCAAGGTTTAGGAATAACAATAAGTATCTATGATAGGTTTGATTATGAAATGTAGGGGTGTGGGAAAGAAAGGTTTTGCTTTTTGTCTCAGAGATTTAATTGCTGGATATAAATTTGATTTTATTGGGCTCCAGGAAACCATGAAGAAGTTTGAATATTCAGTTTGTAGAAACTTTGATCCTAATAATGACTATATTTGGCTATGGGCCCCCGCTGTGGAAAAATATGGTGGAATTTTGTGTGGTATTAAATCCTCTAGATTTAAGGTCCTTAAGGTGGTCACTAGTAGATATTTTGTTAAAGCTAGAGTTTTCGATAAAAAACTATTGAGGGAAATGTTTATTATTGTCGTATATGGTGCTGCTCAGGTTGGGGATAGGGAGTTATTCCTTACTGAGTTTGTTGGGATTTGTAATGATCTTGATGTCCCTTCTCTAATTGGTGGTGACTTCAACATTATTCGTTTTTATTGTGAAAAGAACAAACCTGGGTTTTGTTCTAAATTCATAGATATATTTAACTCCATCATTAACACTTATGCTTTGAGGGAGTTTAATTTCTCTGGGAGTCAATTTACCTGGTCTAATAATCAGCAAGTTCCTACTCTAGAGAAACTGGAGAGGGTGTTAGTTAATGATGATTGGGAGGATATGTTCCCCTTGTCACAAATTAAGAAGATTCCTAGGGTTATGTCTGACCACAATCCCTTAGTGATTGATACTTGTGAATGTGCGGATGTTAAATGTAGAGAGTTCAGATTTGAGAAAACTTGAATTTCTCACCATGAATTCCAAGATAGAGTTAGTAGGGCTTGGAATTCCTATATGAGGATGTCTGATAGCATCAGTGTTGTGTGGCAGAAAACCAAATTAGTGAAAAATAGTTTGAAAGGTTGGGGAATTAAAGTTAGAGGAAGTTTTATTAAAGAGAAAAATATCTTATTGCTGAATTAGAAATTCTAGAAAAAGAGGAGGAGGATTATATTTTATCTAGAGAACAATTTAAGAGGAAAAGTTATATTCAATTCAGATTAATGCAGATGTATGAAGAAGAAGATAAATTCTGGTTTAGCAGATCTAGTGCTAAGTGGCTTTTGTAGGGAGACAATAACACTGCTTATTTTCATCGTATCGCTAATGGGACGAGAAGGAAAAACTTAATGTACTTTTTAAAAAGTAATGATGTGGTGATTCAGGGGACCTCTAATCTCCTGTCTCATGCTACATAGTATTATAAAATGTTGTTTGGTAAGGGGAAGAGAACTTGATGGGTTTAGATGCTGATGTTTGGTCTGATCATGAAAAACTCAATGATGAGGATAAAGTTTTTTTGGATAGACCTTTTGGTGAGGATGAGGTTAAATTTGCTTTGGATGTCATGGTTAAAAATAAAGCCCCTAGACCTGATGGGATGCCTGTAGAATTTTATCAATCTTGTTGGCCTATTATTAAATTTAATATTATGTCTTTGTTTAATAATTTGGATTCTGGTAATTTGTACTTGTTTAGAATCAACTTTGGCATGATAATCCTTCTTCAAAAAACCCCTGACGCTGATATTATTTCCATGTATAGACCTATTTTCTTACTTCAGGTATTGTATAAGTGGATCACTAAAGTCATTACTGTTAGAGTTGAGCCATTTATGAAAAAGCTAATTTATGGGTGCCAAACTTCTTTTATTAAGGGAAGGAACATTATGGATGGGGTAATGTCTCTGCATGAAATCTTGCATGAAACTCGTAGGTGTAAAAGCCAGGGGTTGTTTTGAAATTAGATTCTGAAAAGGCTTATGATAAAGTTGATTGGAATTATTTGGTCAAATGTGTTTCTTGGAAAGGGTTTAGTGATCTTTGGTGTAAGATGATTAGTACGATATTGAATGATGGTACCTTGTGTGTTAAGATTAATGAGAAGAAAGGTTGTGACTTTGGAAGCCATAGAGGGGTGAGACAGGGTGATCCCTTCTCACCCTTCCTTTTCAATTTAGCTGCGGAAAGTTTGGCTAAAATGTTTGGATGTCAACTTGGTCATTGGCCCATTAAGTATCTTGGTGTCCCTGTTTGTGGCACCAGACTTCCTGTGGCTGATCTTCGGCCTTTAGCTGATAAGCTTAGGAAAAAGCTTGATGGTTGGGTTGGCAACTCCTCATCAATTGGGGTTAGACTTACCCTTATTCTGTCTTCTCTTAGCAGTCTACATATCTACCATATGTCCGTGTATCTTATGGAAGATACTAATCTGGAAGAGTAAACTAAGATCATTAGGAAGTTCTTTTGGGAGGGATCAAGTGGTAAAAATAAGTATCATATGGTGAGATGGTCCTTGCTGTGTAGACCAAAAAAGAAAGGGGGTTTGGTAGTTAAAAACGTGAAGTTGTTCAATATTTGTTTAATGTGCAAATGGTGGTGGAAATTGGAAGCGGAAGATGGTTTATGGCAAAAAATTGTTAAGGCAAAATATGGAATTTCACATGGTATTTGGAGAATAAAAGTTAAAAAAAATGATTCTGCTGCTTGGAAGGATCTGATGAAAATTAGGCAGATTTATCTGTCTGGTAGAAAAATGGAAGTGCGGGGGGGGGGGGGGAACTGACTTTTGGCATGATCAATGGCTTGGTGATTTCTCCCTTTGTGAGAAATTCTTGGAGTTATTTGATGTGTGCAATCCACAGATTGGTATAGTTAGAGAGATGAGTGACCTGGGTTGGTTTTTCACTTTTAGGAGATGGTTATCCCCTAGACTGACTAATCAACGGTAAGAGTTAAGAAGTTTGTTGGGTGGTCTCAGACTTAATGATGAGATTGACAAGCCTAAGTGGAGATATTGCAAATCTGGGGTGTTCTTTGTAAAATCCTTGTATAATAAGTTGTCTGATGTAGGTCATATTAGATCCTTTCGACATCTCTGGAAAGCTATACTCCCCTTGAAAATTAAAATCTGGCTGTGGTTAATCTGGCATAATGCTATTGCGACCAAAGATAATATGAAGAAAAGGAAATGGGTTGGTAGTTATGTGTGTCGCTTTTTCCCTCTTGACGAAACGATCAACCATCTATTTTTTTACTTGCCCTACTGCTGTATATATGTGGAGTTCGGTTGCTTGGGTTTTGGGTGCACAAACTAGACCTTCTTGCTTTACTCAATATTTTTGGTGAATTGTGAAGTTTCTTCCCTTTGGATTTAATTTTCACATCATATGTATTGTTTCTTTATGCTGGGCATTATGGAAGAGTAGGAATAGTGCTTGTTTTGAAGGGAAGTTGCCATCTTCCCCTCTAGGACTAATTTTCTACATGTGTGCCTTCCTACGATATTGGGCAGGCCTGCAGAATGAAGAAGATAGGGCTACTCTGGAGGAAGGTGCCAATCGCCTACAGAATTTGGCCACCCAGGTACATGATATGGCTAGTAGAGCATCCATGAGGAGGATCAAGAATGCTGATGTTGAAGTGGAAGTTGCTGACCCTGATGGGGCGGTCAAGGGAAAGGATTCTTAGATCGTCTAGGAGAATGTTAGGGTTCCATGGGGATGGTCAGGGTGTGATTTTGTTGTGGTGTTGTTGTTGGGCTCTAATTCGTGCTAAGTTTGGTGATATTAGCTGTGAATTGTGGCTGTCCTGGATTCTCTCTTAGCCCTGGAGCTTTATGTTTATGACTAGTTCTGGAGTCTTTTTCGTTAGTTTGGTTTGTATTTGGTTGCTTAAGAATCGATCTTCTGTTATCTGATGGTAATGGAACCCGGCTCATGTGAGTCGTATGGAAAAAAAACACACCCGACAACAACCCTTGCCACTGCAAGCATCACACACATGCACCGCACTACACTTCACCCACCGAACCCAACTAACCCCGCACAACACGACTCCACCGCGACCAACCCCACACTTATGATATACCCCACTCAAATAACATCGACGCGACGCCCGCGCACGAAACACGCCACAAACTCGTATATGCAAGCGAATGACCTCCAATTCACGATCAAGTCTGGCCCCACCCCTTCACCCCGCATGCTTCCCTACTTAATCCCACCAACCCCCGATCCCTTCTGCCTCCAGCGCCATGTTCCCGACCTCGTGATCTCCACATGTATGATTGCCGCCTAGGCCTCGCCCCACCGCTGCCCTATCCTAGCTCCGTTCCCCTTCCTACGCCCCTGAGCTCCTCTCCTCCCTCGACCAAGTTGTGCCACCTATCTACGCCGTCGTGCCCGCCCGGCCGCGTCCACACCTCCTGTCGCCCCGGGCGCCGTGCATCCCCGGCAGTGGCCCCCCCGTCCTCTATCTCGGTCATCACCAACCATGCTGAGCTTCTGTCATGCCTGCACCTCTCCATCCCCTCCGATCATCGCTGTTGGAGCCCCGATCCTCGTCGCCAGCAACTCGTCCCGGTCGCACCACGGCGCTTCTGCCTGCACTCGTCCCTGCCCGCATCTAGCTCCACTTCGTCCTTTTTCTGCTTGGTGCCTCCAAGCTCGTCATCCACCGCGTCCCCATCTCTGAGCCGCCTCCCGCCCGACTGCTTTGCCCGAGGACCACCTGTGCCACTTCCTGCCCCGCCGCCTCCAACCTGCAGTGGGCCATCGCCAGCGAGCCTCCTTCCTTGCCTCTGCTCATATCCTGGGCGCCAAGGCTGTGTGTCCTCCTCGACCTGCCAAGTTTGCCGCTGTTGATCGTGGGACCCGCTACGGCACCACCCAAGACTGATGGTGTGATCAGCACAACAGCAAGTTTTACCTCAGTAAGAAAACATGGTTATCGAACCAGTAGGAGGAAGGAAATGACTCAAAGGTGTTGCTAGCAACTTGGAAACCCGCACAACAGAAACTCAAGACTTTTCCCCAAAGAACACTGAGATTGCCAATCTCACCGGTTTGCTGAAAACAAAGGGTTAACTGTATGGTGTGGAGGGTAATAGTGGTTTGTAGAAAGTACACGGTAATAGTGGAAGATGTATAAATGGTAAAGATTGGACCGGGGTCCATAGTTCACTAGAGGTGTTCTGCTCAAGATTAACAAACATGGCATGCTGGGTAAACAAATTACAGTAGGGAAATTGACAGGAATGAGCAAGGCATAACAATGCAATACTAGACATTCATGATCCTATGAGATTCAATTGGGCAATACAACAAGATTCATAGACCGCCATCCAACTACATCTATGACTAGTAATCCACCTTCAGTTTATCATCCGAACCCCCTCCAGTATTAAGTTGCAAGCACCGGATAACTGCTTTAAGCAAAGTGTGTAAGGTAGACAATACACTTGTTCCATGAACAAGAGACCGTTGTTTTCTCCCTAGTGGCAAGAACACATCTACAACCTTAGAGATTTCTGTCACTTCCCTTAGATTAAATAGAGGCATGAACCCACTATCGATCATAAATACCCCCTCTTGGAGTCACTAGCATCTACTTGGCCAAGATAGCTACTAGAAACGGAGAGCATGCAAGATCTCAAACAACACAGACATGATAGAATCAATAAGACAAAACCATTAATCAATCTGACATAGTAATCTCAATATACATCGGATCCCCGCAAACACAACATGCATGATTAAAAATAGATGATCTTGATCATGAACGGATCTCACAAGATCTAAACATGGTAGCACAAAGGAGGAGATACAACCATCTAGCTACTACATGGACCCATAGTTGACATGGTTATACCCTATGGGTACACGACATCAACATACCTGGTCCAGCCCAAGGAAGGCCCACAAGAATATACGCGGCCCATGAAGATTTTCGGGTGGCCCAATACCATGACGTCTTCGCATCCTTGGAGAGCAAGACTAGAATAGATAGAATATTCAAAGGGGCAAACCCTAAATCTGTAACCGACTCGATCCGTGCCTGGGACCTACCTACCTCTATATAAAGTCTAGGAGGGTACGAAGAGGAGGCTCTCTCTCATACCACTGCATACACACCTCCATTCCAGATTGCATCGGCGCACCCCTGTAACTTTCGGTTCCACCGTAATTAAGAGCAGATAAGCAGGAGTAGGGTTTTCCCTCCGGGGGCCTGAACCTGGGTAAATATCATGTCCCCTGGTTGCTTGTCTATTAACCGTTCCGCGATCTGCAGCACCCCCATCTTCTCCAAAACCCAAGCTCATAACAATGGGCATTGACGAGAATAAACCTCGTCAATTGGCACCGTTTGTGGGAATCGGGGGTGCTGATTGTGCGATCGTGACGGTCCCAACCAAAGCGATCTAGAATTCCTCGGCAATGGAGAGCCATCTCCTCTTTGGCGCTTTCGACTTCACCGCCCACTCGCCAGCCACCCTGAAGGACTTCGAGCCTGTTGGCGACAGGCTCGAGATCCTGTTTGGGAGCTTCTGCTTCTAGGTGGGACGGACCGGCACTCTTCGTCTCCCAAAGAGGGTGCCATTGCCATCGATCAGGCCCACCTCATGGGCTCCGCATCCCGTGCTACGCATGTCAACATCGACAGATGAGTCATACGACAGCAGCAGCTGCAACTCAGATCTGTGCGACCCTCCATCTGATGAAGGAACCTACGGTACCGAAGCCAAAAGCTGCGGCAGCAGCGATCCGACATACGGACGCTACCAATGCGCCGTGGTCATACAAAGCGACGTAGAGCAACAACCACCAGGTTTGGGTGCTCACATACCGCCACCCAACCCGCATGGTAGAAACGGAGAAACCAATCCCCCCGCCCAACGAGGACGACCCTGGCGCCAATCGGGTAATCCACGTCAGCGAGGAAGGATGGAACCAAGCACGCGAAGCCGTGGCGGGCAACAAGATCCTTCCTGTGGGTGCCTCATGGTACCTACTCATGGCATACCACCTGCTCCTCATCGAAGAGCACAGAAAGCAGGTGAAGATGCAAGAAGTGCTCGACAAACGCAAGCAAGCGGCTTTGGAGTCTAGCGCGTGGCGAGCTGCGCTCTCCGCTGTTGGCGGATCCAGCTCGCACGACAACAACGCCAACAAGCATTGTTCTCACGTAGAGAACATGGATTCCGCTGCACGTCACGAGGTGACCCAAACCCTCAACACGTCCTTCATGGAGAAGGACACCAATGGCAACGTCATCCCAAAGACGCCGCAAGCTGCGATCATGGCAACCACCACATACCTTGCATCCCATCCACCTCCGGTGGGGGACCCAAAAAGGGCCACGCACAAATCCGCACTAGCCAGACTCGGACTCGTTGGAGCTGCGCTCCACGGAGAAGCTCTTGTGGAGCCAAAAAAGAAGGCTGCGGTCAGATTCAACAGCAGCTCCACACCCTCATCCGACGAGGAGGAACACGACCTACCTCGATGGCACAAGAGCTCACGACATCGCAGCCACGACTACGACGCCCGAAGCGAACTCACTCAACGCAAGATCGACAAGGCACGCGCCAAGCGCATGTGCTCATCCGAATTCGAAGAGGATGATGATGAAGGAGAACTCTGCGGGGCCCAATGCTTCAGCAGATCTATTCGGCGGACGCGGATGTCGAGGAACTTCAAGCTTCCTTCGGACACTCCGAAGTTTGACGGCACGCAGGACCCTAAGGCGTGGCTCAGCGACCACCTGTTGTCCGTCAAACTGCACGGCAGCAACAAAAACATCGCCCTACAATTCCTTCAGCTGCAGCTGACTGACGTAGCCCGGATCTGGCTCAGCAGCCTATCCTCGGGATCCATCCGAAGCTGGGAGGAACTGGAGTACAATTTCATCCTAAACTTCAAGGGCACCAGCAAGAGGCCAGCCTTGATCGAAGAGCTGCGGGCCTGCACCCAACGAACGGGTGAATCCATTCGCTCGTATATACTACGCTGGTCGAACATCAAGATCTCCGTGGCACACATCTCTGAGGAGAGAACAATCGACGCCTTCAAGGATGGCGTCAAATGCAGAACTTCGAGGAAGAACTTGGGTGCGTCAAGCCCAAGACACTCGACCACCTCATGGACATCGCCAACAGGTGGTCAGATGGCAAGGACTCCGTCCACCGAGCACATTCAGAGGTGGAATATGACTACGACCACTGACGCGAGTGTCGCAGCAAGCGAAGATCGTGCATCTACGACGAGCGCGATGGACCCGACATGGTCGTGGCTGGCTACGCCGACCGCCGCAACGAAAGCAACCGCAGCAGCAACGGATACCGTGGAAACAACATCCGTGATGGAGGACGCCCAACGCAAACGTGGCAACGCCGCGGCCGCGACGACGAGCCCTCGGTATACGACAAATTGTCAGGCCCATGCACCATCCAATTCTACATCGACAAGCATGATGGAAAAAGAAGGCCAGTCACATGCTCAAAGATTGCCGCGAGATCTAGAAACTCAGCGAGAGCATGTCCCTGATGAGACGGCAAGCCCCGAACCCCGGGAACGGACATGCACCCGCACTAGGTGACATCGCCCACGGAGCTCCTCCACCACCACCTGTGGGACCTTCGAATCACCCGATCGCACCCGCGCAGAACAACAGCGGAAACGGGTACCCTGCGCCGAAAGGGTAATTAATGATCCAAAAGGGGCGCCCAACAAACAGGGTGCAAAAGAAAATCACCCGCCAAGTCAGTTTGGCTGTGACTGCTCCACCCGCCATCCCTGAGTACCTCAGCGGTTCGGTGTCCTGCATCACGTTCAGCCATTCGGATCACCCCCGCCAGATCCCTTGCCCTGGTCATGCTGCCCTGGTGCTCGAGGCGCAGATCGGAGGGTTCGAGATGAGCAGCGTTGTAACATCCCAGCATTAGAGGTTAGAAATAAGCTGAACCCAGATGTGTGCATTGCATTCATGCATAGAAAATCTGAATAATTTTCACGCTTTTAAATAAGAACTTGTCAAAGTGATTGAAGCTTCTCTCAAATTGATGGAATTGAAGTAGATCATCAAGTTGAATGTGATAAGTTTCAATATGAACTTTGGTAAAACCTTATCAGGGTAAACATGATTTGATCTAAGGGTAGATCAAATATAATAAACTTTAAAACTTAATGTATTGCTTAATGATTGATATCTCATCCTTAAGGGATCATATCATAATATTCCTTACAACAACTTATGAATACCAAGTTTAGATTACAACTCAAGTAATAAGAATGTATAGACTAATCCTGACCTATCTTATTCTTATCTATTCTTACTTTGAGAGTCATGGTAATACCTAACTTTAACTTTTTAGTGTGATTGAGTAGGAAAGAAACCAAGTCAAGATCATTCACCATGTATCTTTCTTTCCATATCAATCTTTATCATCTCTATTGAGCTTTATTCTAATATCTGTTGTTCATCAATGTTGAGAAATCAACTATTGATTCACCCATTCTTAAACTATCAATTCTTGATCCATCAACTCTTGTCCTTATCATAGCATCCACTCTAAACCCTTTAGAGAAAGAAGTAAGAAAAGATAGGTGGTAATGTTAGATTTAAATATCATCTATATGATGGGAGTGTTGAAAGAGAATTAAATCAATATGATAATTGATGGAGTTAACTCACTCCTGGATGGATAGAAGAGTTATTTGAAATAAGATATAGGTGTTAACAAAGAGGATTACAAGGATGAATTATGAAGATAGGTTACAAGGAGTAATCCTATAGAATAAGGTAGGAATAGTAATGAATAATCTCTCTCAACAGATAGATACACTGAGAAGATAATTATAATACAACTGTAGTGTTGTATTGATGAAGTCGTGATTAGCCCATTTGGAAACCTAAGCTATAAATGATCAGATGATTATAATGATCAAGCCTTGCTCACCAGGATTGTATACTTATATCAAGTATGAGTGACATTGGTGGGTAGAACATGATTGGAACCCTAGTATATATAAGTTATCCTAGAGTAGTTATTACAAGTCACATTAATATAATGTGAGGTTGCAGTATGAGTTATTAGAGTAAAGTAAATGTAGGATAGTATGATTAAATTAAAGCTAGTATAGCATAGAGTTATGGAAGAACAGGAATGGAGTTAGAAATAGCTACTTGTTGGATTGAAGGTTATCAGGAGAAGAGTAGTTGAGATAACCAAGTCTGGATAGATGAAGATCATGAAATGCTTTAGGGTCAAACTCATTGGATTCATCAATGAGTTCAGAAGAATAAAAGGTGAATAAGAATATTCTTTTGAAGCAAAACTCATCATGTTAACCATGATGATAGATAGGAAGAAGTAGTATATCTAGGAAAGGAATTCCTTAATTAGAAGTCCAGAATTATGAATTATGGAATATAGGAATTCTTGGTAAACACCCAATTTTAAATCTTAAACCAAGTATAATATCCATTTCATGTTATGAATTCCTCATCTTATATCTATATCACTTTATAGGAATATTTTCCTATAGCAAATCACATAAGCACATCTCTGTCAATTCCAATTATCATAATTGTATGTTCTTAGGAGTATCTTTATCGATTCTTTTCTATAAAACATTTTAGAAATAACTTTCTATTTTAAAAGGTGATGTCATCAAAGATCACAAACATAAGACAATATGCTTAGTTATTAAATCTTTACTCACATCAACAAAAGAAGAGAAGTAAAATAAGAACCCTAAACCCTTGGGTAAACATTTACAATTCAAACCTTAACCTCTATGCTAATCTTAATAGAATATATACATTGCCATTTTATAAATTAGTGGAAGTAATGTTAACCATATTATTTCCTTTGTATATTATGCATCAAATAAGAATATAGGATCATTATATAAAAATTTCCTTATAAAATATGAGCTAACTAGAATTAAGTTTTATAAACAAATAAGTAAATATCAAATAATTAAAACCATGGTTGATTCTTAGGAAGATAAGTAATAACAAAGCCTTTTACAAAATAGTAAACAAGGAATTTATATCAAGAAAATAAAGAATGATATAAAAGGAAAAATATTAATTGTTGCTACAAAATAAATCTCAATCAATACTAATTGTTGCTACAAGTGATCAGAAAATAAACTTTCATAAGAAAAGTTCAAATTATAGATTAAATACAAATCTGAAAAGCAAAACAGAAAATAGAAAAGTAAAGCAAATAAAAAACATTTCTTGGCCGTGGCCCATTTCCTTCTCCACTATCTACCACCCACATGTAGCCCACAAAGGCCCAACAGCCAGCCCAGCTCATCCTTTTCTGTGACTGACGGGTGGGACCGAAGAAGGACTGCGGGTTGAGCTAAAAGATTTGCCAGGGGGTTATCCGCAAAAGTGACATCGTCGTCATCCTCACGCACACAGGCAGCTCGCTGGAGGAGTCCGCCGCCTCCCGATGTCGTCGTCATCCGTGCGTCAAGATGCTCGTCGTCGTTCCAGAGGAGGATAAGAAGGCCACCACGACACCCTACCTCAATCCCTATCCACATTCCCTCCTTATCCTCTCTGATTCGAATGAGGCCGAAACCCTAGCTCATCGGAGCCACACCTCGCCGTCGAGCCACACCTCCCCACTCTCTTCCAAGTATCCATGGTGATGCCCCGTCCTCCGTAGATCCTCTAGGTGAAATCTTGCATCAAGGGGAGCATTGGAGAGGACGAATTTTGCCGTTCCTCTTTGCGGCATTTCGTCGGAATCCTCGTCGGAGAGATCGCCTCCGACCACGCCTGTCCTTGCCGACCTCTCTATCATCATCAGGGTGAGTTCCTGAACCTCCAATATCCCTAAATCGCCATTTCTCGTTGTAAAATGCCGTCACACCATATGCCACCGTCGTCCACCGTCGGAGCTCTTCGGAGCCTAGGCTCCAGTGACCATTTTCGAGTGGCGCCGCCACTTTAGGGTTCAGCGCATTATGATGATTCGAACTAGGTTAGTTTCGTTTGCTGGGGCGCCGTGGATCGTCGCCGGCGACCACCCACTGACGGAGGTGGTGGTGCTGACGCAAATAGCGACGTCATGCCGACGCCACCCTGGACCCAGTCCACTGTTTGACCTGGTCTTTGTCTCACGTGGCAAGTGACATGGCCTAGGGCCCATCTGTCATTGTCTGCGAGTAACGATCAGGCCGGTAACAAATGTATTTATTTTAACTTGAGAGCTTATGTGGCCGTTGGCCCACTAGTCAGTGACTTTGGGTAGAGTTAGCCTCGGTACAGAAAGTTATTTTCTGTTTAAGAAATAAATAAAATGTTATAAGTTCAATTATTAATATTCCAGAAATCAAATAAATGATTAAATCTTGTTTAATTAATAACTTTTGTTTTATAATTCAGAAAAATATGTATAATACATGAAAATTTGTAGAAAAATAAAATCTATAACTTAAAACTATTATCAAACATTATCATGTCAACAATTTAAAGAAATTTTTTTAATATACAAGTAGTAAAACTTTGATAATTCATATTCTAATAATGGTAAATGTTAACAATATGAATAAAATACCAAAAATCTTAGAAAAATAAGAACTATAGTTTAAAAATATAATCATGCAATGATAAAGAATTCTCTGTAGGAAAGATTAGCAACGATAAAGAAATCTAATAATGGAAACCTAGTAAAGGGTATTACCTGTAGGAATGATTAGCAACGATAAAGAATTCTCTAAAAGTAATATAATGGGTATTCAAATGAGAATATTCCGTTATATATTTTAGTGCGATAATTCTTTGTTATGATGCAATATATCATTGGATACTAATTAAAATTATTTTTCTGATATACAGAGATATGGCACCAAAGTTTCCAAAACAGTCTTTGGTAAGGAAAGAGGAGACTCTTGATGATTATCAAGGATCATTCACAGACCAACTTCGTCAACTTTTAAAGCTCTTTAGTTGTCCAACTAGAATTCCAGTAAACACTATCACTTACCTCGATGGTCGGATATTATCCAAGTATCGTGTGAGTATCCAACTTCCAGAGAAGCTTGGATTATATCACGATCTACCTATAGGAGAAGGCATTTAGCAGCATATCATGTTGTTGTTATGGAGGCGATAGCTAATATCCGGGAGCAGAAACCAAGGAGCTAGAAGGTAGCACATTCTCTGTGATACCTCATGATTCTATAGACTCGGAGCCTATACCGGATCATCTTACTTTGGTTAAGAAGCATCCTAAGTTAGCTTCCAAGTTTATGGATAGATACCGGACACTCGTTGCGTCTTTCTATAAGACTCATCAAGTGATTGTTGAAGACAAAAATGACATGTTAGAGGATCTAACTGATCCAGAAAGGAGGAAGCAGTTAGCATTCCAGCTAGAGAAAGAAGCAAGTAGTAGTGCAACACCTATCTTTAAGGATATACCTATAGATCCTGAATCTTTTATACCATATCCTTATTCACCAAGACCTGAACCTATACATGTTCCTACTATGGATATGCGGTATGTAGTACCACAGGGCTCAGAGGATGGTTCTGATTCAGAACTTCCTATTGAGAATTCGGATGGATGGAGAATGGGATCATATGATGGATCTCATGAACACCAGATGTCCATAGATGTTTCTGACAGAAATGTTGGACAATCCAGTTGGATGGGTGCAAGAATGAACCCTAATAATAGTAGTAGAAATACCATGTCAATAGATAATCAGGATGAAGAAGAAGATCCTAAGGAGAGAGTGTTTGAATCATCAACATCTTCTCAAAACCCAGGGAATATACATTATCCAGTGTTTGATTATCTTGCCCACGAGAGCACCTGGGAAGCAGCAGGTTCTGCATATCCTGTTGGCAACTCAAGAAATGAAGCTCAGAAGATGCAGGCCAGAGATAATGTTGAATATGTTTCTGAAGATTTTTCAGCTAGGCTAGAAGGAGTCAATATGCTCAGGTTGAGTAATGACTCAAGTCCTGATACTTCAGATACAGAGTATATTCCTTCTGGAAGGCCATATGTTCCACAAATTGTGCGACGAACAACACGTCATTATGGTTGGACATCAGGCATGTACGATGAACGTAGTTACTATTAGATGGAGACAATTAGTCAGTAGTATCAAGTACTGTGTATTGTACCCAAGTAATAAGGTAGTTTTGTAATGATACCTATATGGTATATGTTGTAATGACTTTGTATCATTATGTAAAATATGTGAAATGCATATTTGGATTTTCTTTGGATCTTCATTGTGTGACTAGTTTTGTGCGTAAAGTCAATCTCAAAACACATGTGCATGATGTAATTATGAGTATTCGCTTTATGTTTCAGGACTAGAGGGTCATGGATACGGGTGTAGGAATGGAAACTGAGCAGGAGCGGGTGGAGCGAGAAGCCAAGGAAAAGGCCGATGCAGATGCAGCAAACCAAGAAGCATTACCACCACCACCAATGAGGCCGTTAATGGAGCAGAACTTTATGCAATGCATGCAAATGATGCAAAGAGACACAGAACAAGTTCGTGGAAGAGCTTCTGGGGCGAGAAAATCAGAGGGCACCTGAAGTTGGAGGAGTGAGTCTATCTGATTTTCAGAATGCAAGACCGTTACCTTTTGCATCAGCTCCTGAACCAATGGATGCAGAAGACTGGCTAGCAGATACTGAAAGGAAGATGAGAACTGTAGGTTGCAATGATGAGGAGAAATTGAGGTAGGCAACTCATCTTGTGACTGGACCTGCAGCATCATGGTGGGAAAATCAGTTAGCCATGCAACAACCAGGAAGAGAGTTTACCTGGGAAGAGTTCAAGAAGATATTCCATGAATATCATGTTCTGGAATGTGTTATGGAGTTGAAGCAGAGAGAATTTCAGGAGCTTCAGCAAGGATATACTAGTGTCATGACGTACATCCGGGAGTTTAGCCAACTGTCTCGTTATGCTGAGGAGGATGTTAACACTGAAGAGAAGCGTAATAAGTGTTTCTTGCGTGGATTAAATCCGTTTGTGAAGATGCAGCTAAGGTTAGCCAATAAGCAAACTTATCAGCAGTTGTTGGATGCAGCCATTACTTTTGAAGATGACTACAATAATGTCCAAGAGGACCGAAGGAAGAGAGCCAAGAAAGAAACCAAGAGGTTTCAGGCAAGCAAACCTAAACCCAACCTGGAGTTCAAACCTCGGAATAGGAATTATGAAAACAATAATTCCACAAGACTTATGGCTAGTGGAGTTATTTTGCATAAAGCCATCTTTTGTTTTAAAAAAACAAGTGGGAGAAGAAACTCGTCTAGTCAGATCATTTTCAAAAAGGGATCAGAAGACTTCAACTCTAGCTCTTAGAATCATCTTGATATCAACCAAGTATCATCATCAACTGAACCTATCTTCCTTGACTACCCCCTCAAACAAACCCGAGGAAGTACTCCGGATCTCACATTAGTTGACAAGTTTTATCATTTGGTTATAGTTATCTATGATCACAGAATTCATTCCCAAGTCGTCCATAACCGTGGACATGGCTTTTCGAAAAGATTAATAACCCTGCAGGGGTGCACAACTTTACCCACACGTACCAACCAATTCTTGATGCCAAATTATTAGCCCTCTTCCTTGGAAGGCCGACAGAGAGTGGTTGACCACGACCTTTACCTTGCTTTCGCCGAGACCATGAGTCACGCACTAGGGAGATGCCGCCATAATGGGTCAAGTCCCGAAGCTGGTCCCTAATGATGTGTGAGGGTTCAAGATTACGGATTTCGGGCATCTCTTGTTCTCGGCCACGCTTACATACCTGTTATGAATGCACCTCCTTCACCTCCATTCAAGAACAACCAAGATGTGTATGTCGAATGGAAAGCCCGAACTATGTGACTCATGGAATCTACTAGGAAAGTTAGTTGGTCGAGGGGGTTTCCAGGCCCCCGTGTGGTTGTACGCTCGTCTTGGTTCAAGAGGCGAGAACATCAGGTCCTAATGGTGGCAAGTATGGGAGTACAAAAACCACAACCCACGTGGCCTCCCATACAAGCCTTAGCATGTTTATTATCCAACTTTGATCACATCACCACACCCTTCCATACTAGATTCATTCACATCTTCGGTGCATCACATGAATGATCAGCATGAGACCACTAAGCATGGCTAAGCTTGACTGAACTGTGGCACTAGCGATTCTCATTAGCCAAACCCCAGTTATGCTAGGAGCGGTGGATCAGGTAATACAGTTCACAAAAGAAAACATGCATCAGATAGGATTACTCTGTCTACTGATAAAAGACTGTTGAACTGAATGCATATGACGAGAATGAAACACTTTGTAATCATAGGATTCATATGTATGAGTGGAGCTTCGCTTGCCTTGTCCGTTGTTGGACTGGTACTGCTCTTCGGTGGCGTTGACTTCAGCTTCGGGTTCGGTTCCTATTCGCGAGAACCAATCACCGGAAAAGAGAAAGCAACACTCAACACATGGCATGTGCAATGCTCATACAATATGGATAATATGTCAAGTTAAATAGTGTTGAAATAAACCCTAGAACATACTTGGTCACTTTAAAGGGAGTTCGAAAGGTCCAAACCCTAGAACAGGGGGATCATCGGAATCACCTATGGGGTTCAATTGGTTCTTCTAATTAAACCTGCCATCAAAGTTGATTAACAATGTATGATTATAGCTTAGTTATATTGGGTTCATTTTTCTGATCATTTTGGTATATTTTTGTATTTTTATGATTTAAAATGAATTAGTTATGAATTTCTCAAATTTTAATTCATTTTAATCATTTTGGAATATTTAAAATAATTTCCAACTTCGGCCCACATGTCAGACTTTTAATCATTTCAGAAAATATTTACAGAAAATAATAAAACCCTGACAGGTAGGGCCCACCTGTCATACATATCTTATTACAGAAATAATTAAAAGAAAAGAAAAGGGTTATTGCCTCATGCTAACATCAGCAATGGAGCTCACCCTCAGATCGAGCAAGGATCCCTTGATCCAGTGCTTGCCTGGATGCACGTATGGGTGCGTTAGAGAGAGGGCGTCGCGGGGAGAAAAATAGTGGCGGCATCGCTTCTTCTTGGTCACCGGAGACGGCGGCGCAATGAAGAACAACGGTGGCAGCGTCGGGCACACGCGGGGAGAGCGACACAGGGGGAGAGGGAGGAAACAGGGGGTACTACAAGGATCAACAGCTCACCGTGAGCAAGACGGGATTGACGGCGAGGCAGGGCGAGCTCGGGACTGGCGAGGATCGACGGAGACCGATGGCGGACAGAGCTTCCGATTCGCTCGATTGAGGTCACGCGCGAAGGGGAAAAGAGGCTAGGGAGAGAGAGTCAAGCACAGCGAACTCAACAGTGGCACTGGCTAGGGCTGGGGTGGCCGGAGACGGCGAGGCCGACGGCGACTGGCGGCTAGGGTTCTTCGGCCATGGCGTTGCAGCGAGGGAGGGAAAGGTGAGGAGAAGTGGGAGGGCACTAGGGTTCGTCGATGCGTCCGGCAGGATCTTGTAGGCGCTCGGGGGCGGCGGCACGGATCTTGGCGCGCGGCGGACGGCGGCGAGGCGACAGCGAGCTTCTTCGGGTGCGGCGAGAGGTGGACGACTGTAACATCCCAGTATTTAGGACCTAACGAAGGGTATATTAAGGAATATGCAATGTTGCATGCATCTATTTGTGAAAATGTGGGTAAAATTTTCGCCAAATAAAAACCTAAGTGATCAACGTTTCTTTCATACTTGGAGATTAGGTTTAGTCTTAAAGGATGATTGTTATAAACTTTGAGATGATCTTAAGGAGTTATGTGTTTTCAAATGGATTTGAAATATTAGACTTGAGTGTTTGAATTATAATTCAAATGAACTAGATATAAGAGATAAATATTACAACTTGAATTCTATCCAAAGAAAAACAATAATGAATATAAAGTTTATTTCTTATCATCAATATATATAATAAAGTTATAAAATTATAACTTATTTGAATCATCCACATAACTTAAAAAAGTAAATATACAAAGAATAGGAATATTCTTTATTAATAATAATATAATATTTATTACAATTGAATAAAATAAAGATTACAAGAATAATAAAAGAAAATTACAAAATAATAAGAAAATTACATTGGAATATTTACTAACTATCCTATATCTAAATCTAAACTAATTCTTCATCTTTATCTTTGTACCTGCAAAACAAAGACTAAATAAAAACAAAAGAAGATTAGTGTTAGTATTATTTCTCTCAGACATGTCAGTGAAATGCACTTGATAAATTCATCATTGAGACATTTAAAAAAGGGGCAAGTTTCACCAATATGAAAGAATTTATCTTTCATAAATTCAAAGCCAGAAGTCAAATGACAGCTAAGAGGGACAAATTCACCAGCCAGGTGAAAGTAATCTGGTAAGAGTAAGTTCAAAAATTCTGAACATATCCACAAGTTCATAGCAAGCACACAGGCAGGACACACACCAGCATGCATGTGGTGTGTTGTCAAGCTCACAGATCAACTCAATCTCACAAAACCACAAGCACAGCCGTGGGAGGCACTAGTGCATCACTCCACTGGACAACACACAAGAACAGCCAGTGTAGACAGCAGCTAAACCAAGCACTACAGCTAGCAACCAAACCAACTAAGGATCAATCAAACATCACCAGGATGGTGACATAAGGAGGGGGATGGATTAGGTGGATAGCAAGATCAAGCCAGGAGCTAGGAGGAGCAGGGTCAGCTCAAGATCAAGCACAGGAAGCTAGCCAAACCAGATCAAGATCATCATCACCAACTTACTACACCATCATGAGATTTTGTGGTGAGTTTCATAAAACCTTCACATGATCTAATCATCTTATTTAGAGAGAAACATGTGTTGTTTTATAAAACAAAACCTCAGAAAAAACCCAAGTGGGGTGAATCCATCATAGGGATTTTTAAAACTCTAAAGGCAAACAACACAATACCTGGATACAACCAGAGCTCAAAGCAACATCCTTGCTCTGGTTGTCAAACTTCATTTTACCATTCAATCATGCATATACCTATGATCTATTTCTAGGAACATCCCTAAAGGAAGGGTAACACCTTAGAAACAAATCTTTGGATCCATAACATGATCAAGCCCACTATCATTTTTCCAAGCTTTGATCCAATCAAGAATAACTGGTACCACTACCAGGACTATCTAGATGAACCAATTAGATAAGATCTAAATCCCTAAGCCTCAGACCAACATCATTGGTCTTAGGGAATTCAGATAAGAGCATTTATATTTATCTTTCAAAGCCAAGATTGTCTTAAACATAAACTAACCAAATCCATTGTTTAGAATTAAACTTGTGTGCCATACATGATGGTGTCACAAGAACAATCCATTATGAATCAGGAAAGACAGTAAATCATCATAGATTCAGACAATCAACTAACTAATCATTTTCCTATTAACACAGGGATCATAACTAGGATATTCCTATGATACACTTCATTGTTTGAGATCATGAGGCAGTAGTTGTATCTTAACATAACCATGACCATGAATCAAATAAACAGTGGAAAGCTATCAAATCATTGGCTTTACCAAGCATGCTTCCCATACAACCACATCATCTGAATCAGATGCAAGCCAAGCATCAAATCATCTAGTAAGCCACCAGAAACATCATATATCATTTTAAGCAACAAGCCTTGGGCCAATAAACATTTAGCATGTGTACAGACCATCCAAACATGAATATATTCATCCAATACATGATTAATCACATAACAGGAACCCTGAACGGATAATCATCCTAAACTGAATCAGACAGTAGCAAGAGAGGACACAGTCAACATCTAGCATCGAATCAACAAGCACAGAAAGCACCAGGGGGAAGGAATCAAACTCACCATAGGTCCTCGCTGAAGAAATTGAAGAGGAAGCAGATTGGCCGACGAACCCGCGGTGGAAAAGGGAGCACCCAGGGGGCACTGCAACCTGCACCAGCCACGGCGGCGGCCACAACAGCACACGAATCCACCACACCACCACAGGCGAGACCACGATGGCCGCGGCAGCATTTCAACACATGCCAAACCTCAAACCCTAGGGTTCAGAGAGGCATCGATCCATTGCAGGAGAGCCCCAGACTCAAATCCAATTGGATGGAACGAACGAGCATCGTCGACAACCCCCAATTGCACCACGACGGCGACCAGAACGGCCGACAGCAGCGGGAATCGACGGTGGCGGCATCTCCGGCCACGGGGTCGGGGTCAGAGGAGGAGAGGATAAGATCGAGGGAGAGAGAGAGGCAGTGAGGAGTGGGCCGAGCTCGGCCAAACCATTTGGGGTGGTCCTTTTGTCTAAAACTAAATGGGCCACGAGGGCCCAATAAGAATAATCAGCCCAGAAACAATTCTAGGCATGTTTTAATAAACAGGAAAAGACCAAAATACCCCTTGACTTAATTAAATTTTATAAAATAAAATAAAAGTCAAAAAATTATAAATAAAATACTTTTGGATTCACAATAATCCATACTATTCAAATAAAATGAAATATAAAATTTTAGACATTTAAAATTTTATAAGAATTTTGTAATTTATATATTCCTTACGGAATTTTACAAAAATTTTGAAAGATGATAAAAATAAATAAAAATCACTTTCATTATATATTAATATTATATTATTTTTAAAAAATACTAAATAAATATTTAATAACAATTTTAAGGTATAATTGATAATTCCTAAAATAATTATTAAATCAATAAAAGTCAAATATAAAGGAAATAAACTAAACTAATTCAATATATGTTATAAATATTATAAAGTAATATTTAAAAATACTTTATTAAAACGCACCAGGTAAAGTGCATATAGAATTAAATAATGCATTACATTACTTGCATAAGCATTTTGGTTCTTTAAATATTGTCGTTACCGGGCAATAATGATGTTTTTGTAGAACTAGAAGCTCAAGGTCCAGTTCAAGCATCAGACTTCACTACCTTGCCATCACAAGGCAAGTTCATCACTTGCTCATGTCCTTTGAAGAGTCTTTATCAAAGTATTTGCAAATTGTGTGTTATCATATATGCTATAAAAGAAAGAAACTATTATTTTCACAAATAAAGAAATTATAGATATCATCCGTGATATGATGGAGCAATAGAACTTAGAGTTCTAATTGCAATGATGATAATCAAGTAGGGACTTAATAACCCTTGACATCAGTGATTCTAGCACCGTATATTACGCGTTAAACAGGAGATTTGGAATGGGACAGAAGTCAGCTGAATCTTCTTCCTCTAACATGAAGCCGGATGTGCCGGTCGTGGCTGTTATCCTCGTAGCGTGCATATTAATTGGTAATTCGTAGAGGATATGGAACATATGGGTGGGAACCCTCATCGTCCCATGATAGTTCGGGCATCTAACGGTTTGTACAAACCATTGCCGTAATTCATTATGTGGGCATGGTGTACACCAAGGAGGCATGCGGGGTCGCATAGGGGGCAGTGATTGGATTGGACCAACTACTGGGCCCCACATCATGGAATTGTGGATGGGAAAGTATGCCCGGTTGTGCAACAAGGAGTTGATCTCTCATGGGTAAAGTAACGCACCTCTGCACAGTTTAAGAACTGTACCTTGTTACTCCCTGTTCCGGGAAGGAGCTACGAACACAACAGGAAAGAACTCCATGAAAGTTCTAGTCAACCTGTGAAGGCTGATTGTCATAGTTTTTCAGAATAAAATCAATCTTTTAAGAAAGATTTACAAAAATTTCATAGTGCCAAGGATTTACAATCTAAGGTGGTAGTTAGAGCATCAAACTTCCCACCTTGCACATAAAGAACTTGTTGGGTAACGCTGTTACTCATTCTTTCCTTTGATCCCTTGCTTAGACTCTGAGTATCCCGAAGACGTGCCAAAGTATGCAGCCGAATGCCAAGAAGATGTGTTCTATGAGGAACCTGATCTGTCCGGAGGAGTTGAAGGAGTGGATTACGAAATCCACTATGGTGTCGATGATAACGAGTCCAACTAAGTACCCCTAGATAGTAGTAACCAACGGAGCCGAGCAGCATGAACTCTATAGAATAAGCTGTTGAGTTCAACTCCTAGTCGGATTTGCTACTTTTAAATTCCGCTGAACAATTTATATTTTGGTTTGTAGGTTGGATCTTTTGTAAGTCTTGAACTTCCGGTATTGTAATAATAATGATGTGTGTACTTTTGTAATATGGACCCGCAATGTTTCTGTTGTACCACTCTAAGGGATGTGATATTTACGGAACGATGTTTTGTGGATGTCATGTCAACGACTATAGTGTACTACACATGCAGTGGTATGTTGGGTCACCGAAACGACGATGATAGTGTCGACGAAACGGTACGGGCCAGGCTGGGCCCTGGGTGGGCCTCTGCGGGGTTGCTGCATGCTGCGATGGGCGACAGAGAGAGGGGAGAGGTGGGCTCGGCCCAGTAGCTAGGTTAGTTAGATTTTTATTTCAGAAACCTTTTCTATTTCTGTTTTTCTGATTTCCTTTTATATTTTGAATTTCAAATCTGTTTTGAATAATTTCAAATCACAGAAACTTTTATATAATATTCGAAAACACTAAGAGGCCCTCAACACAATTTGGGCTCCATTTGTTTTGAGAATTTTCAAAATATAGAAACCATTTGAATTGATTCAAAGAGATAGGGAAAGATATTAGGGTTTAGGGTTTTGTTTGTTCTTTCTTGATTAAACCAAAGTGCAAGTGTTATGCATGCATGCAATGCTCAAACATGGCCTTCTTAATATTACACAAAAGGGTGGTATGTTACAAAACACACCTATATAAAGAAGGAGTAAATGGCATTATGAGAAGATGTGTTCCAGAATTTGAACAATAAGAGATATTGAGAAAATTTCATGGCAGTGCTTATAGAGGACATCATGATGGGGATTGGACTGCACAAAAGGTTTTACAATCTGGATTTTATTGGCCTACCCTTTTTAAATATGCAAGGAAGTTTGTTATATCATGTGATGAATGCCAACGAGTAGGTAACATCTCTAGACGCAATGAAATGCCTATGAATTATTCTCTTGTTATTGAACCTTTTGATTCTTGGGGATTTGACTTTATGGGGCCTTTTCCTCCTTCAAAAGGGTATACTCATATTCTTGTTGCTGTTGACTATGTTACAAAGTGGGTAGAAGACATACCTAGAAGCAGTGCTGATGGTAAGACCTCTTTGAAAATGCTCAAAGATGTAATTTTTCCTAGGTTCGGTGTGCCTAGATATCTCATGACTGATGGAGGCTCCCATTTTATTCATGGGGGTTTTAGAAAAACTGTCGCTAAGTATGATGTAAACCACAAAATAGCTTCATCTTATCACCCCCAAACTAGTGGGCAAGTAGAACTTTCCAATAGGGAAATTAAATCTATTTTGCAGAAGACTGTCAATAGATCTAGGAAAAATTGGGCTAAAAAGTTGAATGACGCTTTGTGGGCTTATAGAACTGCTTATAAAAATCCTATGGGAATGTCTCCTTATAAAATGGTCTATGGGAAGGCTTCTCACCTGCCTTTAGAATTAGAACATAAAGCTTATTGGGCAGTGAAGGAGTTGAATAGAGACTTTAGACTTGCTGGTGAGAAAAGACTGCTCGACTTAAGTAATCTAGATGAGTGGAGAGGTGAAGCTTACGAAAATGCTAGGCTCTTTAAGGAAAAAGTAAAAAGATGGCATGATAGGAGAATTCTCAAAAGGGAGTTCCATGTGGGTGAGAAAGTTCTTTTGTATAGGTCTCATCTTAGATTTTTTGCAGGGAAACTACTCTCCAAATGGAAGGACCTTTTGTCATCAAGGAAGTGTATCGTTCAGGTGCCATCAAAATTTGTTCTCTGAAGGATGACACAACACAGGTGGTTAATGGTCAAAGATTAAAGCATTATATTTCTGGAGATTCTTATAATGAAGATGTGGATGTTATTCACATGGTGACTCCAGAAGAATTTATCAGAATCCAAACATTAGAAACTGCAGAGTTCGCCTTTGAATAGGTAAAAGTGGTGAAAACAGAAGGTTCATGAAACTCCAATCTTTTTATATTTTTGATGTGTTTAATACATAAGGGAAGTTATGAGACGAAACTGGAGAGGAAACAGAGCCTGGGGTGGACAAAACCGCCCCAGGCGCGGGCCCAGCCTGGCCGCGCCTGGAGGTGGTTTGTCTCCCCCGAACTTCGTCTCTGCTTCGTTTCCGTGTCAAAACTTTCCTTGTGCATTGAATCTTCGTAACATATAACCCCCCGGGTTTCTCGAGGTTCTTGCATCGTGTTCTCGTCGTGTTTTCGTTTCGATCTATTTCTGTCAGGAAAATCCTCAGGTTTGGAGCCTCATTGTCTTCCTCTGGAACACCCACGGAGGATCCCTTCGCGGAAGTCCTCAACCCGTACATGTATGAGTTGAATACTCATCCCAAAGAGTTCATCCTTAAGGAGGGGAAGGTACAGATGAAAGAAGTTCAAGGCCCTAAAGGAGAAGGGAGTCTGGAAGATAGGATGGAAGCGCTGGAACAAGAAGTTTTCAGCTACAAGAAGATGGCGGAACGCGAAGTGGATGTTATTCACAAGAAAAGTTCAGAACTCGTCACCAAGCACGAGGGAGAAGTTGCTGAGCTCCAAGAAGAGATCATCTCACTCCGTCGGGCCACCAATCAATTTCAAGCACAGCTCTATGACATACAGAACCAAAACTATGAGTATGAGGCTAGATTTGATCGCATTAGCTTTGCTGCTGGTTTCAGGATTGTAGAGACAAGGACATCCTTTTTGGATGGGGAACCATTGCCTTGGAAGTTTAATGATGATAAGAAAACACCACCACCACCAAGGGAGTAAATCGTCATCAGGTTTCGCATCCCCTTGGCTTGTTCCAAGCTTGGGGGAGTGTCGCGGTATCACCACCACTATCTTTCATCCTTTATCCTTTTTAGTGGATTCATATCTGTGGTAGAGAAGTTATCTTATAGTTTGGTTTGCATGTGGAAGTATCTCTCCTTTAGTTGATTATCTATGTATCCCTTGGTGTGATTGCCTTTATTGGAATATTAATGAGAAGACTCATCTTTTACTTTTTGCACTTCTTATTTTTAGTTTGCAATCTCTATTATATGATGGATCTTGTTGATCAGTATTGGAACCACTTTGGGATCATCAAGTGGATCTAAATTGGTTTTGGCAAACTGAGTTCTGGTCAGTGGCATTAGTTTGAAAGAAAGAGAAAGAAAGAAAAAGCTTACAGGTATTTGGTATCATTTGTTTTCTTTCTTGATTGGCTCATAAGCTTAGTATTCTTTATTTAAGATTCTTTTGTGTCTTCAAGGAAGATTGCATGTTTGGCTTTATTACTTGTATGTTTTCTTGTTTCTTCCAACTCTTTTGCTTGCTACCCAGCCTGGATAGCCAAAAACCTGTTTTGGAGAAGGCATACTTCTCATGTTTCCAAAATCCTTTGAACACAAAACTTTTGCCACTTGTGTCCACCATATCTACCTAGTAGATTTTTCTATTCCTAGCAAATTCTCAAGCTTCATCTACCTTTCAAATTAAAAAGTATTTTGTTATGTGAAAACTAGTTAGTAAAGCTCTCACGAACTTGATGGCACGCCTTATTTACTTGCCCCTAATAAACTTGAACCATTGTGAACATTGAAGTTGTATATGCTTGCATATATACGTTGGGATTAGCAGAACTGTGCTGTCACGGGGAACGTTTTCAACATTGCACTTGTACTCTGTACACAGTTGATATCGTGCTCTTTTGTCTATGGATGTCAACGGTGTGAAATAAAGAGGGAACTTGTAAGTCCATGGAGTTTGTATTCTGTATTAGAGAAACGCCTGGGCCGCTAGCCTAAGCCATTCTTAATCATGGTGGAAACTTGCAGCATCACCATAATGAGCTATCTATGAAGCATCCTCAATAAAAAGCTATGCATATGGTAAATAAAAAGATTGTTGAGAAGCTCATTGTCTGCTTGCCTTGTCATTTTGGTTATGGGAAAGCTCCTGTACCATGTCCAAGGGGTACCCCGTTGGCAGTTCTCAATGATATGCAAATACTTACAATGACAAGAACTTACCTGGGCCCAAAGTTGAGTATGCATGAGGAGTGGCCCTCATATTCAAGGGACATGAGATTGCCAACTTATAATTCGCCAAGCATATACTCCATCTTTGTTCACTTTAACCTTAATCATCTCAAGATGCTTATGATAGGGGCAATGAGGGCTCAAAGCTAGTAAGTACCATAATCTTTTGAAATCTCTTGATGATTTGTAAATCCCTGCTACCCTCTAAGAAGGGACCTTTCTCCCACTACCAGTTTAAGTTAGTAAACCTACTTCCTCTCTATCTCTAGCAAGCATTTGAGTTGTTTTGTTTCAAGCATTCATATGGTGATTTATTCAATCATGTTGTTTGTCTTCCTTGTTTGCACAAAACTCTTATCTATTGAGTATTACTTTGAAAGCCTCCACTTGTGAAAAACCTTTTTGAGCAAAGAGTGCTCCTGTTTTGAAACTTCTACAAAAAGATTTTGTGAAACTGTTTGCCATGTGTTATCTGACCAAGAATAAGTTTGCCAATTCCAATTATGATTTATCTTTATGTATATCTATTGTGACTGTTGTACTTGGTTGCAAGCTAAGTTATATAATGGTGAGTTGCTTTGTTTTATGAATTATGCAATGCTAAGTGTGATGCTTCCTGTTTGTATTCTTTTATCGACACTTCACTCCGTAAACCTATGGACATGTTTACTGAGCTCGGTATTCGCTTGGGGACAAGCGAAGTCTAAGCTTGGGGGAGTTGATACGCCCAATTTGCATCACCATTCTATATCATAATTTACCTCCATTCATTGATATTTGTCTTATTATGAGGTATTACTTATGGCTTTTCATCTGTTTATGCATGTTGGATGATTCCTGGAGGATGGACTGCCGAAGTCTGGATTCTGATGGAAAAGAAGGCGTTTCGGTGCAATTTCGCGAAGATCAGAAAAATACCAAAAAAAATATGGAAACATATTATTTTACCAGAATACGAAGGAAGCCAGAAGGAGGGACGGAGTTGGGCCTCAGGGGGCCCACACACCCCCTAGGCGCGGGCCCACCTGACACCGCGCCTAGGGCAGGTGTGGTCCACCTGCCCGGCCTCCGACTTCGACCCTTCACCTATATCTTCCCTACGGAACCCTAATACCGAGGGAGCGATCATAGATAGATTTCCGCCGCCTCTGGGGGCGGAAAACACCGAGAGAGAAAGATCTCTCCGGAAGACAGATTTCTGCCGGGGGAATTCCTTCCCGGAGAGGGGAGATCATCGCCATCAACACCATCATCAAGCTGGGCTTCATTAGGATCATCATCATCATCCACACCGTTATCTCCACCAGCACCATCATCACTCAGTCCCGCTGTAACAATTGTGTTGGATATTGCTTAGTTCATCAGGGGAAACTTTCCCGGTGTTGATTACTATTGTAGTTGATGCTTGTGAGTGGAACCATTGGATTATTGTTTATGTTCAGATTGTTATCCATTATCATATCATCTTTGATCTTGATCCATATGATGTCTTGTGAGTAGTTCGTTTAGTTCTTGAGGACATGGGAGAAGTCATGTTGTTAGTAGTGAATCTGTGTTGAGTTATTATTCAATGGTTTAATATTTAAGTTGTGGTTCTATTCTTCTAGTGGTGTCATGTGAATGTTGACTACATGATACTTCACCATTTATGGGCCTAGGGTAATGCATTGTGTATTTTGCTACTAATCGCAGGGTTGCCGGAGTGACAGAAACCTGAACCCCCGTTAGGACACCTTTGCACAAGGGAGCGTATGATCTCAGAGTTTAAGTCTGTGGTTAGATTTATATCTTAATTACTTTCATGTAGTTACGGATGTTTGCAGGGGGTTTAATCACAAGTATGTATTAGTCCCAGGAAGGGCGGTATGTTAGCACAGGTTCACCCACACAACACTTACAAACACCAAAGAAGAGTACTCAGCTATTTGAAGCGAAAGCACTTGACAGAATTCCCATGTGTCCTCGAGAACGTTTGGTCCTTATAAGTATTTCCGTCGGCTTATCCTTTGCTAAGAAAGGATTGGGCCACTTGCTTCGTTTGTTCGTTATTACTGTTACTTGCTCTTTCTTTTGTTGCCTTATCAGAAAACCACTAAAAATCCGTTTGCTAAGTATTCACAGGGATTTCCTTCTCCATACCACTGTTCAGCACCTTCTGCTCCTCGTTGGGATCGAAACTCCTATTTATCGAAAGTACTACGATACACCCCCTATACTTGTGGGTCATCAGTATGCCTTGGGCATCCCCAAGCTTTGACGCTTGTACCTCTTGAATATTTCTTGGGGTGACACGGAGTGGCATCCCCAAGCTTGAGATTTTGTCCATTGTTCATCTCATTACATCATTCTTTCTCTACACCAAAAAAATTTCCTTCATACAAAACTTCACAACATCTTCATTAGCAACATTAGTGTATTCAAAAGATAATAGACCTTTGGGTTTAGCTTTAGAACAGCAAAACTTTAAGCTACTATAGCAATTCCCTCAAAAAGCTCAATTTCCCAAAAAGAACCCAAAAAGGAATCAATAAGAAGCAAAAGCAAATAATGGAAGAAATTTGTCAAAACAGACCAACAGGTAGAAACCAATTTGTTTCAAAGACCTTCTGTTTCTCAAATCAAAAAGTGTTGAACTAACGAAAGTTAGCTAACATACTGGAAGATATTCAGAAAATATCATCTCAATCCGACTTATAAAGATTTTACACGAATTTTTACGGTGGAGCACAAAAATCTGTTTCGGGAAAGCAACTCCCCAAATCTTACTTCCCTCTCATTAGAGGTTATTCTTGGCACAAAAAGAAAACAAAAAAGGATAAGGAGAGGTCATTATTGAAGTAATAACTTCCAAGACTCAAGAAAACTTTTGGGTTATCTCCCAATAAGTACTTTTCTTTAACGCCTTTAAGTTAGGCACAAGAAGCAAGAATCAAGTATTTTCAAATGAAGAAGCATTAAGATCAATACTCAAAATCTCTTCAACTAGGAAAGGTATCTCATCCAAATGAGTCTTAAATGATCCTTCCTCATCTCTCTTAAGTTCACTACTTTCATCAAATGGATTTTCAAGAACAATCCAGTCAAAATTCTTTTCTAAGGCTTCATGCATTCCTACAAGTTTAAAAGGTATCTGTATCTTAATTTCCTCTCTGGGTTTGGTTTTATCTAAAGTACCCATAACATCTACACATGAGCCTAGCATATTAAAACATTCAAAGACCTTTTGGGATTCCTTAGCAACATCATTGAACTCTTTTAGTAAAGTTTCTAGGATAAATTCTCTCTTTTCAGGATCCCCTTCTTATTTTAGTTTAAGAAACAAAATTTGCATCATGGGGTTAAGGTTAACAAACCTAGCCTCAAACATATGAACTAAAGAAGCTGCAGCAATTTCATAATTAGGCGCAAGTTCTTCTATAGATCTATCCTCAATATCCTCATGTTTGCTAACATGATTAAAGAATTCTTCAATATTTTCTTTCCCAATTATAAAGCCACTACCTATTGAAAGGTCTTTCAGGGTGAACTTGGGAATCAACATGGTGAGCTAGACCAAGGTGACAACTAGGGTAGGAACTAATTTTTTTGTTTTTGATAAGAGAAAGAAAACCAAACTAAACTATTTTTTTTGGAGTTTTTGATAAAAAAGAGGCAAACAAAACGAAGCAAAAGAAACTAAGCAAAAAAAACAAAGTAAAGAGAAAGGTTGTGAAGGACTCCCCTTGTGAAGACGTCCTTAGCCTCCCCGGCAACGGCGCTAGAAAATCTTGATGGTGCGTGGAAGCTTCGTTGGGAGACCCCAAGAGGAAGGTGTGATGAGCACAACAACAAGTTTTCCCTCAGTAAGAAACCAAGGTTATCAAACCAGTAGGAGGAAGGAAACGACTCAAAGGTGTTGCTAGCAACTTGGAAAACTGCACAACACAAACTCAAGAGTTTGCCCCCAACGAACAGTGAGGTTGTCAATCCCACCGGTTTGCTATAACAAAGGGTTAACTGTATGGTGTGTAAGGTAATAGTGGTTTGCAAAAAGTAAACATTGACATTGGAAGATGTATTAATGGTAAATATTGGACCGGGGTCCATAGTTCACTAGAGGTGTTCTGGTTAAGATTAACAAACATGGCATGCTGGGTAAATAACTTACAGCAGGGCAATTGACAGGACTGAGCAAGGCATAACAATGCAATACTACACATGCATGATCCTATGAGATTTGATTGGGCAATACAACAAGATTCATAGACTGCCATCCAACTGCATCTATGACTAGTAATCCACCTTCAGGTTATCATCCGAACCCCCTCCAGTATTAAGTTGCAAGCAACGGATAACTGCTTTAAGCAAAGTGTGTAAGGTAAACAATACACTTGTTCCATGAACAAGAGACCATTCTTTTCTCCCTAGTGGCAACAGCACATCTACAACCTTAGAGATTTCTATCACTTCCCTTAGATTAAATAGAGGCATGAACCCACTATCGAGCATAAATACCCCCTCTTGGAGTCACTAGCATCTACTTGGCCAAGATAGCTACTAGCAACGGAGAGCATGCAAGATCTCAAACAACACAGACATGATATAATCAATAAGACAAAACCATTAATCAATCTGACATATTAATCTCAATATCCATCGGATCCCCGCAAACACAACATGCATGATTACAAATAGATGATCTTGATCATGAACGGATCTCACAAGATCTAAACAGGGTAGCACAAAGTAGGAGATACAACCATATAGCTACTACATGGACCCGTAGTCCAAGGTGGAACTACTCACACTTCATATTGGAGACTGGCATGATGAAGAAGAAGGCCTCCAGGATGATCTCTCCTCCGGCAGGGTGGCAGGAAGAGCTTCAGATCCCCCTCCCCGATCTAGGGACGATGTTGGCGGCGGCTACAGACGGTTTTGTGGAATATTGATCGGGTACTTAGGGTTTTGGCATCGGGAGGTCTTTATAGGCGAGGCAGGGGCAGCCAGGGCGGCTGCACCCCCCCTCCCAGGCACGGGCTGGGCCCAGCTGTGCGGCCAAGGGGTGTGGCCCCCTGGTGGCTCCCCTCCGTCTCGTATTCAGGATCCGTGTTCCTCACGGTAAAATATTGACTTTGGCTTTTGTCCCGTCCAATTCCGAGAATATTGATTTTCTTCCCTTTTTGGAACCAAAAACAGAAGAAAACAGGCAACTGGCACTGTGGCATCTTGTTAATAGGTTAGTCCAGAAAAACATATAAAAACACCTCAAAGTGTAGACAAAGCAAAGTAAAGTAGATACTAAACCAGCATGGAACATAAAAAATTATAGATACGTTTTCGACGTATCAAAGACCCATCTCATGTTGCTCCACCCTGACTGCGAACCTACAGCACTGCCACGTCGGGTCCTCTACTTCCTATCATGCGCCAAAGTCTCGAGTTGGAATTTTTTTATTGGTGTGGATGTTTGGTTCGGCTCCTGACTATGTGATATTGCAGTTGTGTTGATTCTATTACAAATATGATTCCCTGCAAATTTCCATTGCCTAAACTAACCTCTTCTCAACTCTATTGTGAAAAATGGCTTGACGGAAAGAGAAAAAGCTGACACGTGTAACATCCCGCCATGGCAGCTGCTGGAACTAACCTCCCGCCAGACAGAATGCCGGCAGGGACATACCTCCAGTGCCATGGGCGGATGGTGGCTTCTACGCTGTCGGGAGGGAGCAAATCCTAATCGCATGCACTAATTAAGCTCTTTTGATGATGGCGAGCAGGAGACGTGCAGCTCTAGTGTATTTTGAAAGGAATAAGTTCTAGATAGGTATATATCATAGTTATGTACTACTAGCGGTTAATTAGATTGAAGCCAAACACAAGATAGTACACCTCTATCCTAGACTAATTAGTAAATGCAAGCTTTGATCAGCTAAAGATGGCAGCCAGATTTCTTCAATCAACGGCCATGGTACCCTCTCACTGTTGGCAGGGTAGGGATGTCCTTCCCGCCAGTCCCCATGGTGGGATCTTAGCTCTGTCAGCTGCTGTGGTGGGATGTTACACGTGGCACTTTTTTATTTTTGCCAGGTTAATTTTGACAATAGAGTTGACATGGGGTCAGTTTTGGCGATGGGAATTTAGAAGTGGTCATATTTGTAAAAAAATCCAGTTGTGCTGGGATAGAGTGGCTTCTCCCGTCGGACACCAAGATCTTCCTCGTACCTGTATAACTCGAAGATTCACCATATACATGGTAGTCCCCAAGAACCTGAAGACCATTCCTGATCTTGCTGAATCCCTCAGGAACCAAGATCTTCGAACCTTGATGTGTGACCCATATCCGAGTCCCTATTTTATAAATTTCCTAATTAAAATTGTCGCATATTAAATAATTCATGTTTTCATACATATTTATTTGTTTGGAAAACTTTGTTGAATCACGTAATAATTAAATATTGGGGCTATATGCGGGATAAACTTATCTTATATCGACTCCATTTAATTTTTTGTAGCGAATTGATGCCATGATTTGCCTTGTTAAATCAACATTTAAATTGCGGGGTACCTAAACAAGATGAACCTTCTGTTTAATTGTCGGGATTTCGATTCCGCTTAATATTGTCTAGTTGCATTGTATCTTTGCCATGTCATGCATCATATCAGGAACATGCATGATCTTCCGCCTTAGTATTAAATAGTGCATCTGGTGTTTCTTTTAGTGCTTTGCTTCTTCATGGATTGGGGTGTTGAGTGATGCGAGCTTTGACCCATTCTTCGGATACATCTTCGGCAGTATTTCCTAGGCGATAATTCTCCCCCTATCTACCTATTTTGAATTTATAGTCTTTCCTTCCTCCTGCGGATCTATTGATATCCTTGTTATCGATGCTTTAGTTTTCATACCATTGATATCCCATGCAGCCTATATTTCCTTGGTCACTTCCTATTGCCCGTTGTTTGGTAGATAGTTGGCCTTGCGAGTCAGACTTGCTTGCTTAGGTGTTGCTTTGTGTCATCGAGTTCCAACGTTGTTGGGAGGTTGGCACATGCTTAATGGTGGAGATAATCATGGTTCTACTTATAGATTGATAATTAAATGTTGGTAGTAGATTCAATTAATAAAGAGGCGCTAATGGGTAATAGTTGAGATCTGGATCTTATCCCGCCCACTTGTGTCCAACTAGGACCCGAGTTCTTGAAACCTATTCTGAGAGCGAGCGCGCTAAGCACATGTGGTGTGTATGGGAACCCCTATTGGCTTACTACCTAATTTCAAAGTACTATACTAGGGGCCATAAACTAGTTTGGGGCGTTATTACTATCTCGTACTTATGCCATGCTTTATTGCTTTATTTACTAATGTTCCTCGAGAAGCGTTTACTACTGTACTGTTTAGGAACTCTATGCCATGTTTCCGCTATATCGACAAGCCTAGTCAAACTTTTAGGTTCCCAGTCGTCTATAGTCGTCGCCACAAACCCTGGGTCCATCTTGGAGTTGGCTTACTTCGCTGCGGGTAGCTTACTGGGGTAGCCCTCATGTACTTGCTTTGTGTTTGGAAAACATCGTACCCGAAGCCCCACCGACATACCGATGAGTGTATGTTTACATGATCTGGAAACTACCCGATCTGGCAAATGAGGGTGGAAGCGCGTGCGGATACTTTGGTGCGCCCCTAGAGGGTTAAATCTTTTCGAAAAGTCGTGTTCGCAGTTATGGACGACTTGGATCATAGTTTCTCGATCACAGACTTACACTAAAGAATTAATTTTTTCATTTTACTTGGATCTGACATCACTAGTAAGTTGGATAACCACCATGGAATGAATGAATAAAACTGCCAACTATATGAGTTTCCTCAGAAGGACTTCCACATTTGGTGTCGAGGGGGAAATACCAGGATGGGTAAGTTTGGTGTTAGTATCAGGTTGCTTCTGAATAGGTATTTCTTATCCCTCTCTGATAGCCGACAAATGTATCAAGTCTCTATAGGTTGTTTAGTGCATGCTTAGCTGCCACTTCAGTCCACCATACCTATGTAGGCGAGAGCCGCGAATTCTAAGACTCGTCGTGTACTGACCTCAGTACTGACCGACCCCTTTTTCCTTTTCCCTTTGTTGTCACCCCTTTTTCTTTGATAGGTACGAGTTTGACAATATTATCAAGGTTACCCTTCCAATTTGGCATTGGTAGGGTTATGGACGCCATTGGTTAGTCTTCTGGGCTCTTAGTCCAATTTGCATCTTATCCATACTCAGATGTTGTATCGTTTTCAAGGTGATTTGGATCTTTTTAATGTATATATGTATTCTTGACTCGTTCATTCGATGTTGTATATTTATGTTCTTGTGGGTTCCATGATGAACTATTGTGTAATGATATTACTTCGTTTTCCACCCGCACACAAGTGCTTGGTGGGCATCTTAGGATCATTTCTATGAGGGTTTGGCAGAAATCGCTGAAATCTGCATAGGGCCGATTCGAGGGTGTTACAACTGATATTAGAGCTTTAGTAGTTTTGATACCCCACTAGTCCAGCATGTAGTATAACCTAGCTAATAGCCGATTTAGAGTGTCAAAACTATTTTAAAACATCGGTTGGATAGATCTGATTAGGTCTTCTTTTACTCCTTACCCCTATGATATTCTCCTATTAGCTTTTCATGTTTTGAATCTACTCTCTTACCTTTCTTCAAGTCCAGGAATTCTCATGGTTCGGTTTCCATCGTACCTTTAGGGTTTCAATTTCTTATTCTTACAACAATGTTTCTACATCCGGTCTTCCATGCTATCCAAGGAATATTTCATTTGTTGTAGCTTTCCTGTGTTACAAAATTCATTAAAAAAATTATTTATATATGCTGGTGATTCCAATATGACGAGATCATCTACACAAGATCTGATGAAGATCCTGCATCACTCCTTGTCTACCAAACCTTTCCGGACATGGCTTGTTGAGATCTTCAGTATGAATTCCGAGAGTTTGGTTGTATGATTCCCTATTCATGTACAGAGTAATGCTTTGAGTAAGGGGTGGAGTCACGACCGTACCACTACTCTTATCATTCACTCTTTTGCATTGAAATGGATGGATAATGCGATTTATACTCCTTCCATGGAAGTTAGAGGTGGCCTAATCTTTTGAGACCTCTACCTTCGTCTTTTGTTTCTCTGGATTGTTCTCCTAAAGAACGAGAGCGACAACCTCTTGTTGGTGGTGTTGACAACATCAAGATGGAACAAGAATCCTTGTTAGTAGTGTCACGAGGATCTACATGATGCGAGAAGATTCAGATTGTCAGCCTTCTCTCCCGTACCATGAGGCAGATCTCGGGGCCGAGATCCCTAGTTAGTGGTATGGAATTGTAGCACCCCGGGAAAACCACTACTAGCAAATCGCTTGTTTCTATTTTTGTGCATCATCATGATAGAATGCTCATGTCATCATGCCACATTGCATTTGAGCATCATCATGACATCATCATGTATATTCTGCCTCTAAAATATTTCACTAAAAGCCTATTTTGTTTTCTAATTAGTCTCATCCGTTATTTCAATTAAAACACCGGCCTTTTCCGAATCTTTTATTTGTCTACAAAACTATTTATAATTTTTTTTAAGAGTTAAATTAAAATAAATATTTTAGTGGGGAGGCAACCACCAGCCAGGCCAAAAGGCCCAACCGGCATCCACCTACCACCCGACCTCAAAACCCTAACCTCGCCTACCAGACACACCCAAGCACCACCACACCTAGCCGTCACCACACCCTAAAGGAAATGTGCCCTAGAGGCAAATAATAAAGGGGTTTATTAAACACATTCCATTAGTTCATAATAGTTTTATATCATGCTATACCTATATCAATAGAAAACATTGATATGTGTGTGATATGTAAACAAACAAAGGTCCCTAGTAGCCTCTATTTAACTAGTTCATTGGTCAACGGATGGTCAAGGTTTCCTGACCATGTTGGTCCTTCTACACCTATTTGACCATGGATCTATCTCATTAGAGAATGAGATAGTGGACATCATTCCACAGATTATTGTTGCAACACGATCGTATCATAAAGTTCATTGTTGCAATTGTCAGAAACATAGTGACTTGTTCCTCAGACTATAAGACCATATTTAATCACTTTCACCCGAGAGTTGTTTGAGAGCATCAAACGTGTCACGTCCCAAAATTTTCCAAATTTTGAAATGTGAAAAATAAATAAACAAAATAAATAATTGTTTAAATTTAGGGTGATAAGAAACTTTTTGATTCCAATTGGAAACACCAAAACCTATTTTGATCAAATAAAGTCCTAAAGGGGTTTAAAAGATAAACAAATAATAAATAAAGTTATAAAAGTTGGAATCACTATTTTTGGATCTTTAAATAAAAAGATATGGTTTTTATAAAGCAAAGGTAGAAATATAAATAAGGATTATTTTAAAGAGTCAAATTTAATCTTGGCCAAGCTTTTGAAATAAAATATTTTGATTGATAAAAATAGTAAAGGTTTATTTAAATAAAACCATGAGGATTTATTAATATCTAAATTTTATTTAAGTAAAGGCTTTTCCCATTTTTAAATAAACACTGAAACTTGTTAAAGTATTGTAAATAAGAATTCCAAGTGTTTTATATTTTCAAATGAAACCTACTGAAAAGGTTTTGGTATTATTTAGATTTCAAATAGAGTTTTTAAATAAATTAAATTCCATTTGAAATAAAGACTAAGGTCTATTTATTTAATTATTAATAGATCCTAAAAGAATAAAAGAATTATTTTATTTTGGACTTTGGAATATAATGTTAAACATAATTAAAACCAACACAAAGTTTGGTGGTGGATTGATTTGAATTGAAGTTTGAATTATTTGTTAGAAAATCAAAACAGAAATTCCAAATAGAAAAAGAAAAAGCTTTCAGTACAAAAAAATAAACCAAACCCAACCCATCAACCAGCCCAGCAGGCCCAGCAATGCAGCCCGCCTGCTCACCCCACGCGTGAAATGTTTTCCACCCAGAAATCAACCCGCGAAGTCACTGAACGCTCGGCCCCACTCCCTCTTCCTCTCTCTCGCAGACAGCGCGGCCCCACCGCCAATGCAGCGTCATCAACCTCACGACCACGTCCCCCTCGCCGTTGCTGATCTTGATTGCGGTGATGAATTCGAGTTATTGCCCGCGTTAATCTCGCCCCCGACCACGCGTACTTAAGCGCCTGCCTCTCCTCTCTCATTCCCCTCGCTCACCCCACCTTCTCTGCCCCCCCCGGGCTTCCTGGATTTCTGCCGGCAACGCCACTGCTCCGACGAGCTTCTCCAGCGAATTCCGGCGTCGACCAGCCGCCCCTCGCCTCCCATTTCACGGAAGCTTGTTCCCCATCGCCTGGCGCATCTCCCAGTGCCAGCTGCTTGGCCGCGCCCGCTCCAGAACGTTGGCAACCTCAACGCCACTCGCCACCGCCGTCTGCCATCGCTCCGACGAACTCCCCTGGTAAGAGCAGACCGCCCCGAGCCTTTTCGTTGATGCTCCTATCATCTACGCACTCGCCTGCATCTAACTGCATGCCCCGTTCGTCTTAGCTCGCTCTCAAGCCTCGCCCCCGACGACCTCCAGAGACACCCGACGCCGCTGCACACTCCGGCGAGCAATCCCTCCGTTCCTGAGCACCCCTCGTCAAGCAGACCTCTCCTTGAGCTTCTCCACACCTCTGCGAGCACGGTGAGCACCTCCGTTACCTCTCTTGCTTCCTGGTTCGTCTCCGATGCCACCGCTAGAGCGTGCGCCTCCGCCAGCCGCCGCTAGCGCCGCCCGGAAATGGTCTGGCTCCTGTGATCCGTTGGATCTCAATCCGATGGCTAGGATAGATGCATTTAATCAAAAGAGTATGTTGGATCTGCGCCGTGCGATTTAATTGAAATCCTGCGGTCCATAGAGTCTGATCCGCACGAATCGGTATCGTCCAATAGAATCAAGCCACGTGTCCAGAGACTGATTTAAAAACAGAAATTTGAATCTATTAGTTATGCCAACTTGTAAAATTCATAACTTTAATTCTAGACGTCCAAATTTTGCAAATTTTATATCAATGGATTCAACAGAACAAGTACTTTGCAACCATGCATTTTTTTAATGTTTTCCTTCTGGAAAATTGGTTGAAATTGCAGAAACATGTGTAGGCATAATTTGAATACAAAAATAGTTCTAGATATATTTTTAATATCAAATCTTTGCAAAATGGATTGTTTGGAACCTACTGACCATAGGAACCAACTTATGTATTTAAAAATGTATTTTGTGAGGTTAAGGAATAAATATTTGAATTAGCACATTTCTAGTCAAATAGAAATATTGTTTATGGTTTAGAAATGAATTTTCAGTAAAACCTTTGGGAAATGATTTGATTCAAACCTTCTGACCCCAAACACCAAGTTTTGAGATTAAGAACATAATTGATGAACCATATAAAGTTATTTCTTTGCTAAAAGATATTTTCAACAACATAAAATATCACCTTAGCATAATATTTGGTTTATGAGATGAAACCTTTTGCAAATGGTTTACCACTTTTGTAAATGACCAATGTGAGCTTGAAAATGTTTAGAGCCTAGTAGAAACCACTTTTCCAAATAAAACTATCTTTTGCATGCTTGCATGCATGACCTTGTTTTTGTTATTTTATGTGGTGAAATGGTTTGAATGCTAGTTGAATTTGTGTTTGCTTGATTGAATTGTAGTGAAGTTAGAGGAGTGTGATATTTGCAAGATCAAGAAGTGAACCAACATTCTCTACTAAAAAGGCAAGTGACACTATCATCCATGTCCTACTATTTTGATTACACTTAGTGGATTTTGTAACATGCATGGAAAGGACTACTATATTTTATGCTATGCTAAATCCTAATAGGATACCCTTATATATTCCTTAGTGAAAACATTGTAGTTGTAGTATGCTTAGCCCTGCTATATATTTGGGATGAGATACATGATATGATTATATGAAGAGTTCAAAAGCTATATGTTTTATATAATAAAACAAGTACTCAATGAACCACCTGGGTGGACAAGGATACTCAATATTGGACAAGGTGGCAACAAAAGGAACCATGTTTATATGGCTATCTTTTTGTATGTGCACTAGAAGAAAACGACCCAGGAACATAGAGATTGAACATGTTTCTCGTACAATGGCTTACGTGTACAACCACATGCTAAATGGGCTCTGGCTTAGTCAACTACATAGTGGAAGACCCATGCATTGTCATCTTCAGGTTAGCTAGAATTGTGTAAGGGAAATTTATCCCTACCTTGGTGCCTGGTTGACAAGCTAGCATTGTGTATTGGGAGGACTTCTATGGAAAGACTTTGTCACATTCTCGATCTGCCAGTACTCCATTTTGGTGAGTACTTATCCAGCGGCCACTGGTGGAATCAAGACGAGATTGTGTCATGTGGGTAAAGTGTACAACTTCTGCAGAAGATCGAAATTCTAAGTACTTAGCCGTGTCCCCGGTTATGGACAACTCTGAGAAACTAAGGCCTGAAGCTAGGGAAGATCTCGACATTCCAATTTCACAAAGTAAAACTTGATGGTGACAACAAGGGATTAGAAGCACTTGGAGTTTTCCAAGTAGTTCAGAAAGATTTGACAAAAGATCAAAACTATTTTGAAAAGATAGGATAAAACTATATTGCTTTCTGCAAAAGAGCCTAAACCCTACTTAGCCAAATATGCATGTAATGATAGGATCCACTTATTTCTACATAGTAGTGAAACTTGCCAATACAATTCAAATGTATTGACCCTTGTGGCTGCAACTTATTATGTTGCAGGTTTGTTTGATGTTAGTGAAGTGTGTTGAATAGGATTACAAGTCTACAACCAACATGTTTGCCTGTGGCACTTTGATGATGAAGGACTCCATGCTATAGATATTCTGTTGCAATATAATGAGATAGCCAAATGAGCTATGTAAGATGTAATAAATTATTTTATTCCTGGTTATAAACTTGTATTATGACCTTTGCTTCTTGATATTACATCTTAACTGTGGATGCTAGCTATTGATCCAGGGACTAGCATTGTAAACACAGGGATCTCTACCTTATTAAAGGTTAGGAACCTTATAGATGGTATCAGAGCACTGTGTTTCCGGTAGGATTGTAACCCTAGGATTAGACAAAACCCCTTAGAAAAATAGGAGTTGCATTTGTTCCAAAACTTATTTACAAACAATCTTATAAACTCTTTCCTCAACCTTTTGGTTTGAATTCTACATCTCTTCCTTTTTAAACATCATGGACAAAGCCTTCACCATGACCAATGACTTCAACTTTAGTTTCACTAAGGACTTCTACTTAGACATCCCTAAGGACTACAAGTGAAAAACCAAGATACATTAGATTTCATACCCAAAAACATTGATATCATGTTAGTGTATGGATCATATTGACCTATGAGGTATGACCATACCAAGTTAATCATTTCAAGAAAATTTGTTGTTTCCTTCAACTCATGAGTTAAGCTCATAAGTTGTTAAGTGGATAGTTGCTTGTTGATTGTTTGATGTTTGATTGAACTTGGTTGTTTTGAGTTGTGTGTTAGGACTTCTTTAGACCTATCTGTCATTACTCATCCCTATCAAACCAACAGATGCCTCCCCGTCATGCCAACCCCAACCAAAACAACAATATCACTCCTGAGATGCAGTAGATGATGACAGCTCAGACACAACTGATGCAGGAGATGACCACATTCATACAGAATCAGAACAACAACAACAACAACAACAACAACAACAACAACAACAACAACAACAACAACAATAACAACAACAACAACAACAACAACAACAACAACAACAACAACAACAACAACAACAACAACAACAACAACAACAATCAGAATAATCCTCCAGCTCATGACATGCTCACCAGGTTTCTGAAACTTAGGCCTGCAAGGTTCTCTGGAACAACTGATCCAATGGAAGCCGATGATTGGTTACGTTCGGTGAATAAGGAATTAGTGACTGTTGGCTGCACCGACGAAGAAAAAGTTAGGTTTGCAGCATTTCTGCTTGAAGGACCAGCAGCAGCATGGTGGGACAACTTTCAGATCACCACTCCCCTTGAGGATGTGACTTGGGCTATTTTTGAGGATGGTTTCCGTACAGCTCACATCTCATCTGGAGTGATGCACTTGAAGAAAAAGGATTTTCACAATCTGAAACAGCGTCACCTCAGTGTGGCTGAGTATATTGAAGAATTCAACAATCTGGCACGCTATGCACCGGATGAAGTTGACACAGATACTAAGAGAAATGAGAAATTTCTTGAAGGACTTAATGATGAGTTGAACCTGCAGCTAGCTGTTGCCTATGTCCCAACTTATCAATCACTCTATGACAAAGCCACCATTTTGGAAAATAAGATGAATCAAGTTGAGAACAGAAAGAGGAAGCATAAACTCAAGTATCACTCAGGATCATCACAAAAGAAGCGTTCATTCAAAAAGAGCAATGAAGATTCTGAACCACATCAGTATCACCACAACAACAATAGAATTGATAATAATGGAAATGATACTGACATTGGTCAGAACCAACATGACACTTTCAGGAAGAAAGATATTAGCCAGTTGCAGTGCTATAATTGCAACGAACTTGGACACTATGCATCCGACTGTCCAGAGAAGAAAAAGAAAAAGGATGCTAGAAGATCCAATGGAAATGACTCCAATGTGACCCAGAAAGGACGTGTGAACCACCTTGACATGGATGGAAACTTTGAAGAGATAGAAGAAGTGGATGTCAGGAACTAATTAACTCAGTAGAGTCAAATAAGGATTCCTTGTCTGGATATTAAGTGTTGAACCCATAGTCAAGTGAACCATCAATGTAACCCTATGAGACTTTCTTTTAAGGGTGGTAGTACCCTAGTTGTCTTCAAGCCAACTTGTAACCCTAGCATTCCCAAATCTTGGGACGAGATTTCTTTTAAGGGTGGTAGCCTGTCACATCCCAAAATTTTCCAAATTTTGAAATGTGAAAAATAAATAGACAAAATAAATAATTGTTCAAATTTAGGGTGAGAAGAAACTTTTTGATTCCAATTGGAAACATCAAAACCTATTTTGATCAAATAAAGTCCTAAAGGTATTTAACAGATAAACAAATAATAAATAAAGTTATAAAAGTTGGAATCACTATTTTTGGATCTTTAAATAAAAAGATATGGTTTTATAAAGCAAAGGTAGAAATATAAATAAGGATTATTTTAAAGAGTCAAATTTAATCTTGGCCAAGCTTTTGAAATAAAATATTTTGATTGATAAAAATAGTAAAGGTTTATTTAAATAAAACCATGAGGATTTATTAATATCCAAATTTTATTTAAGTAAAGGCTTTTCCCATTTTTAAATAAACACGGAAACTTGTTAAAGTATTGTAAATAAGAATTCCAAGTGTTTTATATTTTCAAATGAAACCTACTGAAAAGGTTTTGGTATTATTTAGATTTCAAATAGAGTTTTTAAATAAATTAAATTCCAGTTGAAATAAAGACTAAGGTCTATTTTTTTAATTATTAATAGATCCTAAAAGAATAAAAGAATTATTTTATTTTGGACTTTGGAATATAATGTTAAACAGAATTAAAAACAACACAAAGTTTGGTGGTGGATTGATTTGAATTGGAGTTTGAATTATTTGTTTGAAATCAAAACAAAAATTCCAAATAGAAAAAGAAAAAGCTTTCAGTACAAAAAAAATAAACCAAACCCAACCCATCATCCAGCCCAGCAGGCCCAGCATTGCAGCCCACCTGCTCAGCCCACGCGTGAAACGTTTTCCACCCAGAAATCAACCCGCGAAGTCACTGAACGCTCGGCCCCAGTCGCTCTTCCTCTCTCTCGCAGACAGCGCGGCCCCACCGCCAGCGCAGCGTCATCAACCTCGCGACCACGTCCCCCTCGCCGTTGCTGACCTTGATTGCGGCGATGAATTCGAGTTATTGCCGCCGTTAATCTTGCCCCCGACCACGCATACTTAAGCGCCTGCCTCTCCTCCCTCATTCCCCTCGCTCACCCCACCTTCTCTGCCCCCAGGTGCCTGGATTTCTGTCGGCAACGCCACTGCTCCGACGAGCTTCTCCAGCGAATTCCGGCGCCAACCAGCCGTCCCTCGCCTTCCATTGCACGCAAGCTTGTTCCCCATCGCCTGGCGCATCTCCCAGTGCCAGCTGCTTGGCCGCGCCCGCTTCAGAACATCGGCAACCTCAACGCCACTCGCCACCGCCGTCTGCCATCGCTCCGACGAACTCCCCTGGTAAGAGCAGACCGCCCCGAGCCTTTCCGTTGATGCTCCTATCATCTACGCACTCTCCCGCATCTAACTGCATGCCCCATTCGTCTTAGCTCGCTCTCAAGCCTCGCCCTCGACGACCTCCAGAGACACCCGACGCGGCTACACACTCCGGCGAGCAATCCCCTCCGTTCCTGAGCGCCCCTCGTCAAGCAGACCTCTCCTTGAGCTTTGCCACACCTCTGCGAGCACGGTTAGCACCTCCGTTACCTCTCTTGCTTCCTGGTTCGTCGCCGACGCCACCGCCAGAGCATGCGCCGCCGCCAGCCGCCGCTAGCGTCGCCCGGAAATGGTCTGGCTGCTGTGATCCGTTGGATCTCAATCCGATGGCTAAGATAGATGCATTTAATCAAAAGGGTATGTTGGATCTGCGCCGTGCGATTTAATTGAAATCTTGCGGTCCATAGAGGCTGATCCGCACGAAGCAGTATCGTCCAATAGAATCAAGCCACGTGTCCAGAGACTGATTTAAAAACAGAAATTTGAATCTATTGGTTATGCAAACTTGTAAAATTCATAACTTTAATTTAGACATCCAAATTTTGCAAATTTTATATCAATGGATTCAGCAGAACAAGTACTTTGCAACCAGGTATTTTTTTAATGTTTTGCTTCTGGAAAATTGGTTGAAATTGCAGAAACATGTGTAGGCATAATTTGAATACAAAAATAGTTCTAGATATATTTTTAATATCAAATCTTTGCAAAATGGATTGTTTGGAACCTACTGACCATAGGAACCAACTTATGTATTTAAAAATGTATTTTGTGAGGTTAAGGAATAAATATTTGAATTAGCACATTTCTAGTCAAATAAAAATATTGTTTATGGTTTAGAAATGAATTTTGAGTAAAACCTTTGGGAAATGATTTGATTCAAACCTTCTGACCCCAAACACCAAGTTTTGAGATTAAGAACATAATTGATGAACCATATAAAGTTATTTCTTTGCTAAAATATATTTTCAACAACATAAAATATCACCTTAGCATAATATTTCGTTTATGAGATGAAACCTTTTGCAAATGGTTTACCACTTTTGTAAATGACCAATGTGAGCTTGAAAATGTTTAGAGCCTAGTAGAAACCACTTTTCCAAATAAAACTATCTTTTGCATGCTTGCATGCATGACCTTGTTTTTGTTATTTTATGTGGTGAAATGGTTTGAATGCTAGTTGAATTTGTGTTTGCTTGATTGAATTGTAGTGAAGTTAGAAGAGTGTGATATTTGCAAGATCAAGAAGTGAACCAACATTCTCTACTAAAAAGGCAAGTGACACTATCATCCATGTCCTACTATTTTCATTACACTTAGTGGATTTTGTAACATGCATGGAAAGGACTACTATATTTTATGCTATGCTGAATCCTAATAGGATACCCTTATATATTCCTTAGTGAAAACATTGTAGTTGTTGTATGCTTAGCCCTGCTATATATTTGGGATGAGATACATGATATGATTATATGAAGAGTTCAAAAGCTATATGTTTTGTATAATAAAACAAGTACTCAATGAACCACCTGGGTGGACAAGGATACTCAATATTGGACAAGGTGGCAACAAAAGGAACCATGTTTATATGGCTATCTTTTTGTATGTGCACTAGAAGAAAACCACCCAGGGACTTAGAGATTGAACATGTTTCTCGTACAGTGGCTTCCATGTACAGCCACATGCTAAATGGGCTCTGGCTTAGTCAACTACATAGTGGAAGACCCATGCATTGGCATCTTCAGGTTAACTTGAATTGTGTAAGGGAAATTTATCCCTACATTGGTGCCTGGTTGACAAGCTAGCATTGTGTATTGGGAGGACTTCTATGGAAAGACTTTGTCACATTCTCGATCTGCCAGTACTCCATTTTGGTGAGTACTTATCCAGCGGCCAGTGGTGGCATCAAGATGTGATTGTGTCTTGTGGGTAAAGTGTACAACTTCTGCAGAAGATCAAAATTCTAAGTACTTAGACGTGTCCCCGGTTATGGACAACTCTGAGCAACTAAGGCCTGAAGCTATGGAAGATCTCGACATTCTAATTTCACAAAGTAAAACTTGATGGTGACAACAAGGGATTAGAAGCACTTGGAGTTTTGCAAGTAGTTCAGAAAGATTTGACAAAAGATCAAAACTATTTTGAAAAGATAGGATAAAACTATATTGCTTTCTGCAAAAGAGCCTAAACCCTACTTAGCCAAATATGCATGTAATGATAGGATCCACTTATTTCTACATAGTAGTGAAACTTGCCAATACAATTCAAATGTATTGACCCTTGTGGATGCAACTTATTATGTTGCAGGTTTGTTTGATGTTAGTGAAGTGTGTTGAATAGGATTACAAGTCTACAACCAACATGTTTGCCTATGGCACTTTGATGATGAAGGACTCCATGATATAGATATTTTGCTGCAATGTAATGAGATAGCCAAATGAGCTATGTAAGATGTAATAAATTATTTTATTCCTGGTTATAAAGTTGTATTATGACCTTTGTTTCATGATATTACATCTTAACTGTGGATGCTAGCTATTGATCCAGGGACTAGCATTGTAAACACAAGGATCTCTACCTTATTAAAGGTTGGGAACCTTACAAAACATCACTCTATGAAGAGGTGATTATAAAGGTGTGATCAGGTACATAGAGGAACAAGTTGCGGCATATGTGTCAAGAGCGGGATTTGTACGTCCATGCGATGGAAGATACTCTGGGCCCACTTGGATAAGATATATCAATTATGTTGTGCAACATGTGACTAGGTCACGGGATATCACTTATCGGTACGAGTTAACGTAGAATTGTCGGTAATGAGGTTGAACCCAGCATGGAGATGTCGATGATCAAATCTCCGACAATGCAAGCATCAAAGAGACAAAAGGAATACCACATATTGTTTTAGGTTCAAAACAATGGAGAATCGTGAGTGCATAGGGGTCATCGTAGGCATAAATGAATAAAATAAAACTTTGTTTGATTTTCAGAGCCAGAAGAAACTTTTTGAATTCAATTGGACCTTCAAACCCATATTGAATTAAATAAATCCTAAAGGGATTTAAAAAGATAAACTTTTATTAAAGGAAAACAAAAATAATTAAAACTTCTATTTTGGATCTTTTAATAAAAGGTTTTGGTTTTCAAAGGGAAAAGAAATATTTAAATAAAGATTATTTTATAGAGCCAAATTAAACCTTGGCCAAGCTTTGGAATTAAAACATTTTGTTTTGAATAAAAATAGCAAAGGTTTATTTAAATAAAATAATAAGGAATTAATATCCAAACTTTATTTAAATAAAAGGTTTTACCAATTTAATTGAAACATCAAAACTTATTAATTATTTAAAATAAGTTTTCCAAATATTTGATATTCACAAATAAAACCTACTAAAGTGTTTTGGCTTTATTTTAGATTTCAAAATAAATATCTCAATAAAACAAATCCTATTTGATTTAATAATGAAAGTCTATTATATTTAATTAATAATGGACTCTAAAATAAAAGGTTATTTTGTTTTGAAACAAGTTTCCAAGTATTCTATATTTCCCAAATAAAACCTACTGATTTGGTTTTGAAAATATTTAGGTTTCAAATAATGATTTTATTAATAAGATCAAACTCTATTTGATTTAATAACCAAGGTCCAATTATATTTAATTATTAATGGACCCTATATAACAAAATGTTATTTTAAAACAAGCTTTCCAAATATTCCTTAATTTCAAATACAACCTACAGAATGGTTTTAAATTATTTAGTTCTCAAGTGGAGCTTTGAATTAAATCAAAACCTATGGATTTAATAATTGGTACATCCATATGATTAAATAATAATAGCCCCTATTATTAAAATTATTAATTTGAATTTGGATTTTGGTTCATGTTACTGAATAGAACTAATTTCAATATTACAAAGTTTGGGTGTTGATTGAATTGATTTGAACCATGTTTGTTTGATGGAAATTTCAAAACAGAATTCAGAAATAGAAAAAGAAAAGTATACAGAATAAAAAAAAATGGAAGTGGATATGACCCAAACCAGCAGCCCAATAGGTCCAGTAACCAGCCCACCTAGCCCACCTGTTCCCACGCCCCGAATCGTTTTTCCTCACCGCTGAAACAACCCGCTAAGCAACTGACCGGTGGACCTCCCCCTCTCTCCTTTTCCCACTGACTGGTAGGCCCATTTTCCCTGTTCATCGTCTCCTTCACCCCTCCCTCGCAGACCAGTTCCTCTCTTCTGTTTCTGCGCTGAATTCGCGAGGATCAATTCGAGTTAACGCCGAAGTTAATCCCTCCTGCAACCACGCTGTTTTAAGCGCCAGCGCCTTCTCCTCCATTTCCCCCAGACCACTCCCTCTCTCTGCCCCCAGGCTGGACGAATTGCGCCGCACACCGCCCACTGTCCGATGATGTTCCGGTGACGATTCCGGCGAAACCAGACCTCCCCTTGCCTCATTGACCAAGCACACACACTCCCCAGCCCCTGGAGCTTCTGCCCGTGCCTTCCGTTCAACCGCGGGTGCCCTGTAACCTCGACTTCGACGACGACCTGCAGCGCCGCCGTCTGTCTCGTCTCCGTCAAACTTCCCCGGTAAGCCTCGACTGCCCCTAGCTTTTCCATGGATGCTCACATCATCTCCAGCTCCGTATGCGTCTAACACACCCTCTGCCTTGCTTCGGCGAACCCTGTAGCCTCGCCCCTGACAGCGTCTGACCGCAACCGAGAACCAGAGCATCTCTGGCGAGGAATTCCGATGACAACCGTGCGCCCCTTGCCTTCTCGCGAGTACCTTGAGCTTCACCACGATCCCGCGATACTGGTGAGCATCTCCTTATTCTACCTTGCTTCCTATTTCACCGGCGCCGCCACCGTCTGGTCGCTCCGCCGCCAGCAGCCGCCGCAGCGCCGCTGGTCTATGGTCGAGCACCCCACAGCCGTCCGATCAAGATCTAACACTCACGATAGTCTCACTTAATAGCGAAAGGGTACGCGCCCTGTGCCGTGCGATCAAACTAGATCCTGCGGTCCGCAGCACGCGATCCAGACGAACCGGTATCGGCCAATCACGACGCGACGCGTGGCCTATATTAGATCTAAAATCAGATTTGAAAACAGAATTGTTTGTGAATTTCAAACCCTTGTATCTTTGGATCCACACGTCCAAAAATTACAAATTTTATGTCGTTGGATTCCGGAGAACAAGCCCTAGCCAACTGTGGAATTAGTTTAGCAAATAGTATATGTTAGTTTGCTTGATTTTGTAGATTATTTTGTGAGCTTGTTTAGAGTATAAAAGTTGTTTAAAATTGATTTTGGGTTAAAACTTTTGCAAAATGGTTTGTTGTGACCTTACTAACCCTAGGAACCAACCCTTGGTGTTGAAAAATGATTTTGGTAAAGTTTAGGTTAGATTACTTGACTTAGCCATTTTCTAGCCAAATAAAAAGAATGGTTTTTGTTATAAAAATATTTATGGAAAGAAAACTTTAAGAAAATGGTTTGATCAAACCCACTGACCCCAAAACACCAAGTCCTAAGAGTTAGAAACTTTTGGTGAAGATTTAAAGGTTTTAGACTTGATAAAACTAAAATTCCACCACATATAATAATGAATGGATTTAAAAATGGTTTTGGACAAAACCCTCTTGCTAATGACTTTGCCACTTTGGTAAATGACCAATTTGGATCTTACAAAGTTTAGAAACCCAATAGAGACCCTCTTTACAAAATAACACTATCTTGTGCATGCTCCCATGCATGACTTAGATCCCATTGTTTTGTGTGTGTTAAATTGTTTGATTGATTTATTGGTTTGGAATGCTAGTTGATTTTGTGTCTACTTGATTGACTTGTAGTGAAGTTAGAAAGTGTGAGACTAGCAAGATCAAGGAGTGAACCACCAATCCCTACCAAAAAGGAAAGTGATGCTTCATAATTTTGTCCCATTACTTTCACTATGCATTAGTGATTTTGCTAAGTAAAACTTGCATGGATTTTGCTAAGTATAGACCTTGCTATAGTAAAACCTAGTAGATGAATCCTTAGTAGGATTTTCCTAAGTTAATATTCCTATTACTATCAAGCTTAGCCTAGCTAATAGAAAACATGGGTGGAAAATATATTCACACTATGGAAAAATCTCTAAGTCTGAGGACTTATGTTTTTGTTTAATAAAACAACTAAGTTAATAAATCCCCTGGGTGGAATGGGCTTGCTTGGTGGTTTTTGGTTGAGTGGTTCACAAGGCCCATGTTTATGGTTGACCTTGTGTATCTCACTTGTGGATGGCCACCCAGGAACAAAGGGATTTGAGATGTCAAATGTTGAGAAGCTTCAAGTGTAACCACTTGGCAATATGGGCTCTGCCATGATCATATAGGTTGCAAGAACTTAGCCATATGGACAGTGGGTGGTAGTGTTTGATAGGTTGGAGCGCGTCCATTTTGGTCTAAGGGAAGGCTTCTGAAAGATCTTGTCTTGGGAAACCAAGTCTTGTGGGGAAAGTGCACCACCTCTGCAGAGTGTAAAACCTAAGTACTTAGCCATGTCCCTGGTAAAGGACAATTTGAGCATCAAGACATGGAAGAAATCAAGAATCTCATCATTCAAATTTCTAAATTAAAACTTGAGGATTGAACAAGGGTTGTTTGAAATCTTCAATCTTTGATTGAGAGATGCCTTGTAAAGGATCTTCAATCTTTGATTGAGAAAAATGATTTTGTCAAAACAAAAACTTAGTATTTTCAAATGTTAAGGAAAAATCTATTTTGAGCAATGCAAACCTCAACTCCACTTAGCCAAATGCATATAGTTGATAGACTCCACAATACTACCATAGTATCACTTGCCAATACAATTCAAATGTATTGACCCTTTGTGGCTGTAACTTGTATGCTGCAGGTTTGATTGATTTTAGTGAAGATTGATTGATTAGGATTACAAAGTCTACAACCAACATCTGCCTGTGGCACTTTGAAGATGAAGGACCCCATGCTTATAGTTATTCCGCTGCAATGAAATGTAATAGCCATATGAGCTATGTGTGATTTAATAAAATTATGTTATTCCTGGTTATAAAGTTATAATATGACCTTTGTATCTTGATATTACATCTTAACTGTGGATGCTAGCTATTGATCCAGGGACTAGCATTGTAAAACACAGGAGGCTCTATCTTATTAAAGATTGGGACCTCTACAGATGGTATCAGAGCATTGTGTTGCCTGTAGGATTTGTAAACCCTAGGATTGGACAAAAACCCTTAGAAAAATAGGAGTTGTATTTTGTTCCAAAAACTATTTACAAAAACACTTGTAAACTCTTTCCTCAACCATTTTTTTTTCAACTCTACATCTCTTCTATTTCAACTTGATGGAAAACCTACCCATGGCCAAAGACTACACCATGTGCAAAGGACTTCTTCAATTTCTTCAACTCTAATGACTTCAACATCTTCAGCATGTTCGCCAAGGACTCCCAACTTGGATACCACTAAGGACTACAAGTGAGACAAGGAAATCCTACTCAAAGTTTTAGAGACTGAGGGAATGAAAAATAAGAAGGAGCCATCAACAACTTTGAAGTATTGTAACCAAGAGTTTTCTCAAGGAAACCAAGATCTCAAGTAAGAATAAGCAACCAAGAATGATGGAAAGATCACAAGTGAACCATATAGATGGACCACCATATTTTAGCTAAGACAAAACACACCAACTTATGTGGTGTAACAAAAATATTTTGTTGCCTAAGTATGTGCTTGAACCTTGTTTGAGTGAAATGTTTGATTTGTGATTGCTTGCACATTGCTTGAGTGAATTGTGATGTGTGTGATTAGAAATAATTCCTTAGAAATATCTTGCCTATTCTAATCTTCCTTCAAACCCAAACAGATGACTACTCCAAGAGACACCAACACCAACCAAGAAGACAACATGAGAGAACTTATAGCAACCCAAAACCAGTTGAGCCAAGAGACAACTCAGCTTTTAGCCAACAACAATGGACTAGACCCAGCCATAAAAAGGATTTTGAAACTTCAATCCCAAATGTTGCAAGGATTGGTTACTCAAATGATCAACATGGGAGAAAACTTTTCCCAAAGAGCTAATGACAACAAGGATGACAAAGATGTTATTCTAGAAGGAACCCAAGCTAGCAATGTTTTTAGATACAAGGATCATGCATCCAAGGAGCATGAAGATCAATGCCCCAAGAAGAGAGAAAGATCTCCCACCTATGAAGAACATGAACTAGAAGAACTCCTAGTTTGGAGAGACCCAACAAGAAGAAGAAAGACATAAGCCAATTGCAGTGTTACAATTGCAAAGAGATGGGACACTATGCCAGCGAATGCCCAGAAAAGAAGAAGAACCAAAGAAACAAACAAAAGGCAATGATACCAAAGGAAAAGAAAGATATCAGCCAAGTGATGTGCAAACACTGCAAAGAGTTAGGACATTATGCAAACAACTGTCCAGAAAAGATGAAGCATAAGATAAACCAGCCTATGAGGGATCTCAACCTTGTCACATGTTTCAAATGCAGGGAACTAGGCCACTATGCAAACAATTGTCCAGAAAGGATGGAGAACAAGTTAAACAAGTCTATGAAGGATCTCAACCTTGGCCCATGAGTCAAGCATGGAAATTAAGGACATAAATGCAACTGTTTGCTTAGAGAAAGTATTTCTCATGATCCCAAGAAGGACAATGTGTAATTTTTGTTTGAAAATTTTTAAGGGTGGTAGTACCCTGGCTGCTTTGAACTTGCTTGTAACCCCAGCCTCCCCAAATCTCGGGACGAGATTTATTTTAAGGGTGGTAGCCTGTCACATCCCAAGATTTTCCAAATCTTGTAATGTGAAAAAAAATGAATAAAATAAAACTTTGTTTGATTTTCAGAGCCAGAAGAAACTTTTTGAATTCAATTGGACCTTCAAACCCATATTGAATTAAATAAATCCTAAAGGGATTTAAAAAGATAAACTTTTATTAAAGGAAAATAAAAATAACTAAAATTACTATTTTGGATCTTTTAATAAAAGGTTTTGGTTTTCAAAGGGAAAAGAAATATTTAAATAAAGATTATTTTATAGAGCCAAATTAAACCTTGGCCAAGCTTTGGAATTAAAACATTTTGTTTTGAATAAAAATAGCAAAGGTTTATTTAAATAAAATAATAAGGAATTAATATCCAAACTTTATTTAAATAAAAGGTTTTACCAATTTAATTGAAACATCAAAACTTATTAATTATTTAAAATAAGTTTTCCCAATATTTGATATTCACAAATAAAACCTACTAAAGTGTTTTGGCTTTATTTTAGATTTCAAAATAAATATCTCAATAAAACAAATCCTATTTGATTTAATAATGAAAGTCTATTATATTTAATTAATAATGGACTCTAAAATAAAAGGTTATTTTGTTTTAAAACAAGTTTCCAAGTATTCTATATTTCCCAAATAAAACCTACTGATTTGGTTTTGAAAATATTTAGGTTTCAAATAAAGATTTTATTAATAAGATCAAACTCTATTTGATTTAATAACCAAGGTCCAATTATATTTAATTATTAATGGACCCTATATAACAAAATGTTATTTTAAAACAAGCTTTCCAAATATTCCTTAATTTCAAATACAACCTACTGAATGGTTTTAAATTATTTAGTTCTCAAGTGGAGCTTTGAATTAAATCAAAACCTATGGATTTAATAATTGGTATATCCATATGATTAAATAATAATAGCCCCTATTATTAAAATTATTAATTTGAATTTGGATTTTGGTTCATGTTACTGAATAGAACTAATTTCAATATTACAAAGTTTGGGTGTTGATTGAATTGATTTGAACCATGTTTGTTTGATGGAAATTTCAAAACAGAATTCAGAAATAGAAAAAGAAAAGTATACAGAATAAAAAAAAATGGAAGTGGATATGACCCAACCCAGCAGCCCAACAGGTCCAGTAACCAGCCCACCTAGCCCACCTGTTCCCACACCCCGAATCGTTTTTCCTCACCGCTGAAACAACCCGCTAAGCAACTGACCGGTGGACCTCCCCCTCTCTCCTTTTCCCACTGACTGGTAGGCCCATTTTCCCTGTTCATCGTCTCCTTCACCCCTCCCTCGCAGACCAGTTCCTCTCTTCTGTTTCTGCGCTGAATTCGCGAGGATCAATTCGAGTTAACGCCGAAGTTAATCCCTCCTGCAACCACGCTGTTTTAAGCGCCAGCGCCTTCTCCTCCATTTCCCCCAGACCACTCCCTCTCTCTGCCCCCAGGCTGGACGAATTGCGCCGCACACCGCCCACTGTCCGATGATGTTCCGGTGACGATTCCGGCGAAACCAGACCTCCCCTTGCCTCATTGACCAAGCACACACACTCCCCAGCCCCTGGAGCTTCTGCCCGTGCCTTCCGTTCAACCGCGGGTGCCCTGTAACCTCGACTTCGACGACGACCTGCAGCGCCGCCGTCTGTCTCGTCTCCGTCAAACTTCCCCGGTAAGCCTCGACTGCCCCTAGCTTTTCCATGGATGCTCACATCATCTCCAGCTCCGTATGCGTCTAACACACCCTCTGCCTTGCTTCGGCGAACCCTGTAGCCTCGCCCCTGACAGCGTCTGACCGCAACCGAGAACCAGAGCATCTCTGGCGAGGAATTCCGATGACAACCGTGCGCCCCTTGCCTTCTCGCGAGTACCTTGAGCTTCACCACGATCCCGCGATACTGGTGAGCATCTCCTTATTCTACCTTGCTTCCTATTTCACCGGCGCCGCCACCGTCTGGTCGCTCCGCCGCCAGCAGCCGCCGCAGCGCCGCTGGTCTATGGTCGAGCACCCCACAGCCGTCCGATCAAGATCTAACACTCACGATAGTCTCACTTAATAGCGAAAGGGTACGCGCCCTGTGCCGTGCGATCAAACTAGATCCTGCGGTCCGCAGCACGCGATCCAGACGAACCGGTATCGGCCAATCACGACGCGACGCGTGGCCTATATTAGATCTAAAATCAGATTTGAAAACAGAATTGTTTGTGAATTTCAAACCCTTGTATCTTTGGATCCACACGTCCAAAAATTACAAATTTTATGTCGTTGGATTCCGGAGAACAAGCCCTAGCCAACTGTGGAATTAGTTTAGCAAATAGTATATGTTAGTTTGCTTGATTTTGTAGATTATTTTGTGAGCTTGTTTAGAGTATAAAAGTTGTTTAAAATTGATTTTGGGTTAAAACTTTTGCAAAATGGTTTGTTGTGACCTTACTAACCCTAGGAACCAACCCTTGGTGTTGAAAAATGATTTTGGTAAAGTTTAGGTTAGATTACTTGACTTAGCCATTTTCTAGCCAAATAAAAAGAATGGTTTTTGTTATAAAAATATTTATGGAAAGAAAACTTTAAGAAAATGGTTTGATCAAACCCACTGACCCCAAAACACCAAGTCCTAAGAGTTAGAAACTTTTGGTGAAGATTTAAAGGTTTTAGACTTGATAAAACTAAAATTCCACCACATATAATAATGAATGGATTTAAAAATGGTTTTGGACAAAACCCTCTTGCTAATGACTTTGCCACTTTGGTAAATGACCAATTTGGATCTTACAAAGTTTAGAAACCCAATAAAGACCCTCTTTACAAAATAACACTATCTTGTGCATGCTCCCATGCATGACTTAGATCCCATTGTTTTGTGTGTGTTAAATTGTTTGATTGATTTATTGGTTTGGAATGCTAGTTGATTTTGTGTCTACTTGATTGACTTGTAGTGAAGTTAGAAAGTGTGAGACTAGCAAGATCAAGGAGTGAACCACCAATCCCTACCAAAAAGGCAAGTGATGCTTCATAATTTTGTCCCATTACTTTCACTATGCATTAGTGATTTTGCTAAGTAAAACTTGCATGGATTTTGCTAAGTATAGACCTTGCTATAGTAAAACCTAGTAGATGAATCCTTAGTAGGATTTTCCTAAGTTAATATTCCTATTACTATCAAGCTTAGCCTAGCTAATAGAAAACATGGGTGGAAAATATATTCACACTATGGAAAAATCTCTAAGTCTGAGGACTTATGTTTTTGTTTAATAAAACAACTAAGTTAATAAATCCCCTGGGTGGAATGGGCTTGCTTGGTGGTTTTTGGTTGAGTGGTTCACAAGGCCCATGTTTATGGTTGACCTTGTGTATCTCACTTGTGGATGGCCACCCAGGAACAAAGGGATTTGAGATGTCAAATGTTGAGAAGCTTCAAGTGCAACCACTTGGCAATATGGGCTCTGCCATGATCATATAGGTTGCAAGAACTTAGCCATATGGACAGTGGGTGGTAGTGTTTGATAGGTTGGAGCGCGTCCATTTTGGTCTAAGGGAAGGCTTCTGAAAGATCTTGTCTTGGGAAACCAAGTATTGTGGGGAAAGTGCACCACCTCTGCAGAGTGTAAAACCTAAGTACTTAGCCATGTCCCTGGTAAAGGACAATTTGAGCATCAAGACATGGAAGAAATCAAGAATCTCATCATTCAAATTTCTAAATTAAAACTTGAGGATTGAACAAGGGTTGTTTGAAATCTTCAATCTTTGATTGAGAGATGCCTTGTAAAGGATCTTCAATCTTTGATTGAGAAAAATGATTTTGTCAAAACAAAAACTTAGTATTTTCAAATGTTAAGGAAAAATCTATTTTGAGCAATGCAAACCTCAACTCCACTTAGCCAAATGCATATAGTTGATAGACTCCACAATACTACCATAGTATCACTTGCCAATACAATTCAAATGTATTGAACCTTTGTGGCTGTAACTTGTATGTTGCAGGTTTGATTGATTTTAGTGAAGATTGATTGATTAGGATTACAAAGTCTACAACCAACATCTGCCTGTGGCACTTTGAAGATGAAGGACCCCATGCTTATAGTTATTCCGCTGCAATGAAATGTAATAGCCATATGAGCTATGTGTGATGTAATAAAATTATGTTATTCCTGGTTATAAAGTTATAATATGACCTTTGTATCTTGATATTACATCTTAACTGTGGATGCTAGCTATTGATCCAGGGACTAGCATTGTAAAACACAGGAGGCTCTATCTTATTAAAGATTGGGACCTCTACACGGGCTAGCGACCGTGGGCTGCTAGGCAGTCAAGCAAGACGGGCCGCGGGGTGGTGCCAGCACACCTGGCTGGTTGTCGCAGGAAGGCGTTCTGTGTCGCGCTGGTGGCGACCTAGACCCACCCGGGTTCCCTCTTTCTTGTTGGGATAATGGATTCAGCCCATCTGGCTATAACCCTGTTTTTTGTTTATTTTTTGACGAATTAGTCCCACATGGCTAAGCTTTTGAGAAAATCACACCCCCTCTGGCTATGTAAAGGGGTGCCCATGGGTGGGATTAAAGACACAATAAATTGAGATATTCCCTTTGGTTTGAATACTCCCCTATCTCTCTAAAAGTTGCCTCTGCTAGTGTGTGGTCCCAAGTCTGGACTGTATAGGCGAGGCATTCTCTTCTATAGCACGCCATTGTGCTACTAGGATTCCATCCAGGAGGTCTACTTCCGCAACCTCGGCGGGATCGGAGGTCGGGAGTCATCATCTTGCATTGTATGCCTGTGGCAACTCAGTGGAGCTATTGAAGCTTCTAGGCCATCATGCAAGGACCAGGACAAGGGATGACTTACAAGGAGCTTCGCGACCTTAAGGTCAGACGGGTACGACTACATCAACCACTCTTCTGCATTAGTGTAATGCTCTCTCAGTCTTCAAGGGTACGTTACTATTGTTTTCCTCCGTTACTTCATTCCTAGTAGATAGATCTTAGGAAATTAGAGTTTCCTGCATAGTAAATTTTTTGATTTTCTGCACCGGAACCCCAACAGTGGTATCAGAGCCTAATCTATGTGTAGTATGCTAGTACGGATTAGAAACATGTAGAAGTGTGGGCATTGATACTATATTGTTACCTTCCCATGTGTATTTGTTTATATCGCGATACTCTGAGATGAAGCGGCCCGGACCGACCTTACGCAGACTCTTATGCGAGACTGGTTCCACGCCCGACATACGACTTGTACCATATAAGTGTCTCGCGGGTGTCTGTCTCTCTCATAGTAGTTGATATAGAATCTACAAAGGAAGGCCCTGAAAGGGGTGTAGTATAAACAACTATTGTATCCATGTTGTGGCTGGAAATTCGTAGGTAGAAATGTTATATTGCGAAAGCCTTAACAACCGCGTAAAATCTGCAATAGATAAAGTAGAGGTGTCTAACTTTATGTTGCGGGGAGGGCTTTGTGATGTGATATGGTTATAGTCGTGAATGAGGTAAGGTAGTTTACAGTTCTTATTGCTAAGTAGTATAGTAATAGTTATTGTGAAGATGAACGATAAGACCGATGGCATCGTGGACTTGGCACGAAACTGGTGGCCTAATGGAGATCATGTCAGAGCACCTGATGGATATCATGGAGCAAGAAGACAACCATGCCACGTCACATTTTGATTATATATGATTTAATCTTTGTGTGCGTCATGTTTGAGTGCTAGTATTAGATACACAACGGTAGCATTAAATATGATGATCCCTAAATTAATTCCAACGATAGTGTTCCCCTTGTGTGTGCACTACCAAGAAAGTTCTCTGGTATGAGGCAGGCCATGACGATCGGGTGTTAGACATACATGCGTTCGCATACAGTGGGTGTAATAAATGTTACACTATAATACATACTAGTTAGAATTGGCAAGCCTAGCATGTGCAGATGGCCTCGGAACATAAGAGATCGATAGATCGATCATGAGTCACATGGATGATGTGATTGACATTGGTGAATATTTACCCTGGCAGCAGCATCAAAGGCCATGACGGTCGGGGATGATGTGGTGTAAAGGGATCGTGTAGTCACTTAAATTGTTGTTAGGGATGACAATTTAAGTGGGAGACCGTTTGTTAATATGATTACAAATTAGACTCATAATTATGAACTTATTCTAAGTCCTTTTGCAAATATCTTGTAGACAATGGCCATCCCCTCAGTTCACAACTCCTTTGGTCCATTCATTGATGGGGAGAAACTTAAGCTAGATGGGTCAAATTTCACCGACTGGTACCAATTCCTCAGAAGGATCTCATAGAAAATGATCTTCTCTATGTCCTTCGTGAACCCTTGGAAGATTTCCCCGTTGACTCCTATGGAAAAGAATATGCGACTATTCACGACCACCGAGATACCTTCATGATAGTCAAGTACACCATTATCCATGCCATGGAACTCGGCTTGAGAGTACCCTTCCATGAAATCGACAGATATGCTCGATGTCTTGAAGAGTATGTTTCCAGCTAAGGAGACGAGCATGAAGTATGGGTACATAAAGGAGTTTGTCTCCATAAATATGGAAGAGAACTCAAGATTGAATAGCCACCTGGACACCATGGAAAGGCTCCATGAACATCTGAAGGATGCTATAGGAGACGTGTTGACTGAAGACCCTGCAATAGATGGGGTCTTGCGTTCACTTTCCCCAAGTTACAAGGACATTGTCATGGACTATATTGCGACAGGGATTCTGAATACCTTTCCCGAAGTCATAGAGAAGCTCAGGACTACCAAGGATGAACCCAAATCTAGGAAGGATGTCAACGGAGAAGGTATATGTTGATATACAAGTTATAAATGTTTCCATGAAACACTTATGCAGTTTCAAGTATTGGATACTTACCCCTGGTTTATTTGAAATTAGGACCCTCTGTGTGAGTTATGGATGGAACAAGGCCCTGATGGCGTGATGACGGCAAGCAATCTGGTTGAAGGCTGAAACCAGTCCTTCCCTCAAAGTTTATCATTAGGATCAGAAGATTTGAATAAAAGATTTGTAATCAAGTTTGTGAATGTCACATCCCAAGATTTTCCAAATCTTGTAATGTGAAAATAAATGAATAAAATAAAACTTTGTTTGATTTTCAGAGCCAAGGAACTTTTTGAATTCAATTGGAACTTCAAACCCACTTGAATTAAATAAAACCTAAAGGGATTTAAAAAGATAAACATTTAATAAAAGGAAAAATAAAAACATTTGGAAATACTATTTTGAAACAATTAAATGAAAGGATTTGTTTTCAAATGAAATAGATGATTTACAAATAAGGATTATTTTATAAAGCCAAATTAAAACTTGGCCAAGCTTTGGAATTAAAACATTTTGTTCTAAATAAAATTAGCAAAGGTTTATTTAAATAAATTAATAAGGATTTAATATCCAAACTTTATTTAAATAAAAGGTTTTACCATTTTAATTAAAACATCAAAACTTATTAAATTATTTTAAATAGGTTTTCCAAGTATTTATTATTCTCTAATAAAACCTACTAAAGTGTTTTGGCTTTATTTTAGATTTCAAAATAAATATCTCAATAAAATAAAACCTATTTGAAATAATGGTGAAAGTCTATTATATTTAATTAATAATGGACCCTAAAATAAGATGTTATTTTATTTTAAAACAAATTTCCAAGTATTCTATATTTCCCAAAATAAAACCCACTGATTTGGTTTTGAAAATATTTGGATTTTAAATGAAGATTTTATTAATTAAAACAAACCCTATTTTTATTAAATAACTAATGATCCATTTATTTAATTAATAAATGGAACCTAAAAAGATTTAAAATAATATTTTATTATAGAATGTGAATTATGATGTTAAACAGAACCAAAAACTCATTACAATGGTTGAATTGTTTGAATAGTTTGAATGTTTGAAATGTGATTGAAAATCAAATCAGGAAATAGAAATAGAAAAAGAAAAGAAATCAGAAACAGAAAAAAAATAACAAAGAGGGCGACCCAACCCAGGCAGCCCAACAAGGCCCAGCATACAGCCCAGCTCCCCCTCACCCGAAGGAAACGGTTGACACCAACTAACTGACCCACGAAGACGATGACCGGTGGACCCTCCCTCTCGTTTCTTTTTCCACTGACCAGTGGACCCCTTTCCACTGTTCTCCTTCTCCACCCCGCGACTGCTTCTTCCTCCTCTCGTCGTCGTTGCCAGCATTGAATCGCGGCATCAATACGCCTTAACACAGCCACCATAACTCGCCGCGATCAAGCACCTTAAAGCGCCAGCCTCGCCTCTTCTGTTTCCCCTAGACGCCCCTCCTCGACACGCCTCCAGGCCGCCACAATTTCTCCTCGACTGCTCTGTCTCCGATGATGCTCCGGTGATGATTCCGGCGAAACCAGACCTCCCCTTGCTTCATTGACCAAGCTCACAGCTTCCCCACAACCAGACGCATCTCCCAGCATCCTCCTCTCAACCGCGGGCGCCCCATAGCGTCGGCTACATCAAGCTTTCGAACGCCGCCGCGTCTGCCATTCTCCGACGATGTCCCCAAGTAGAACCCGACCTCCCCTCTCAAACCCGATGATGTTCCCTTACTCACGACCCTCGTGCGCACCTAACCATGCCTCTATTTTGTCCTAGCGCGGTCCTAAACGACGCCGGCAACAACAACCCGAGAGCACCGCCGCTCGAAGCAACTCCGGCGAGCAATCCTGCCAAGACCAGTGCACCCCTTCACCAACCCGTACCACGTTGAACATCAACGAGCGTCAGCAAACCCGGTGAGCACACTCCCCCTCTGCTTCGCTTCCTATATCGCCGGCGCCACCGTGAAACAGAGTCGCCGCCGCCAGCAGCCGTCGCAGCGCCGCCCGACTATGGTCGAGCACGCCAGCACCGTCCGATCTAGATCGCAGCGTCACGATAGATTCACTTAACCGAAGGGGTATCGAGCAATCTGTGCCGCACGACCCAACTTAAATCCAACGGTTCGCAACGTGATCCTCACTGAACCGGTATCAGCCAGTGAGATAGCGACGCGTGGCAGGATTTGTTTTAAAACAGGATTTGAAAAACAGATTTAAGTAGCAATTTGAAAACCCTATAACTTTCAAACCACACGTCCAAGTTTTGCAAATTTTATATCAATGAATTCAGCAAGACAAGCCCTAACCAACCCTACCCTTAGTTTGACAAATAGTATATGTTAGCTTGTTTGAAATTGCAGAAACTTGTGTGAGCTTGTTTAGAGTATAAAAATTGTTTAAAAATGATTTTTGGATTAAAACCTTTGCAAAATGGTTTGTTGTGACCTTACTGACCCTAGGAACCAACCCTTGGTATTAAAAATGATTTTGGTAAGATTTAGGTTGGATTACTTGACTTAGTCATTTTCTAGCCAAATAAAAAGAATTGATTTTATTATGGAAATGTTTATGGGAAGAAAACTTTGAGTAGATGGTTTGGACCAAACCTACTGACCAAAACACCAAGTTTTGCAATAGCAACTCATTTGGTGAACCCTATGGGCTAATGCCTTAGTAAAGATATTTCTACACCACATAAAATAACACTTTGTTTTGAAAATGGTTTTTAAGTGAAACCTTTTGCAAATGACTTGGCCACTTTAGGAAATGACCATTGGATGTACCTAAATGTCTATGACCCACTAGGGACCACTTTTTCAAAAAAAACAAAGCTTGGCATGCTTGCATGCATTTCTTTGACTTTGTTATTTATGTGTGTTGTTTTGCTTGATTGGTAGATTGAGTTTGTGCCTTGCTTGATTGATTTGTAGTGACTTGAAGAGTGTGATTGTTGCAAAGATCAAGAAGTGAACCTATACTCTACCAAAAAGGCAAGTGATGCTTCATACTTTTTGTCCCATTATTTTTTCTATGCATTAGTGATTTTGCTAAGTAAACTTGCATGGATTTTGCTAAGTATAGATCTTGCTATAGGAAAATCTAGTAGATGAATCCTTAGTAGGATTTTTCCTAAGTTAGAGATTCCTACTACTACCAAGCTTAGCCTAGCTAATAGAAAACATGGGTGGAATATATATTCACACTATGGAAAAATATTCTAAGTCTAAGGACTTGTGATTTTGTCTAATAAAACAACTAAGCTAATGAATCACCTGGGTGGAATGGGCTTGCTTGGTGGAGAATGGTTGAGTGGTTCACAAGGCCCATGTTGATGGTTGACCTTGTGTATCTCACTTGTGGATGGCCACCCAGGAAATAAAGAGATTTGAGATGTCAAATGTTGAGAAGCTTCAAGTGCAACCACTTGGCAATATGGGCTCTGCCATGATCATATAGGTTGCAAGAACTTAGCCATATGGACAGTGGGTGGTAGTGTTTGATAGGTTGGAACGCGTCCATATTGGTCTAAGGGAAAGCTTCTGAAAGATCTTGTCTTGGGAAACCAAGTCTTGTGGGGAAAGTGCACCACCTCTGCAGAGTGTAAAATCTAAGTACTTAGCCATGTCCCTGGTAAAGGACAATTTGAGCATCAAGACATGGAAGCAATCAAGAATCTCATCATTCAAATTTCTAAGTTAAAATCTTGTGGTTTGAACAAGGGTTGTTTGAATTCTTCAATCATTGATGGAGAGATGGCTTGGTACAAGGATCTTGAAATCTTTGATTGAGAAAAATGATTTTGTCAAGCAAAAACTTAGTATTTTCAAAATGATAAGAAAAATCTATTTTGAGCAATGCAAGCCTCAACTACACTTAGCCAAATGCATATAGAAGATAGACTCCACAATACTACCATAGTATCACTTGCCAATACAATTCAAATGTATTGACCCTTTGTGGCTGTAACTTGTATGTTGCAGGTTTGATTGATTTTAGTGAAGATTGATTGAATAGGATTACAAAGTCTACAACCAACATCTGCCTGTGGCACTTTGAAGATGAAGGACCCATGCTTATAGTTATTCCGCTGCAATGTAATGTAATAGCCTAATGAGCTATGTTTGATGTAATAAAATTATGTTATTCCTGGTTATAAAGTTATATTATGACCCTTGTTTCTTGATATTACATCTAAACTGTGGATGCTAGCTATTGATCCAGGGACTAGCATTGTAAAACACAGGAGGGATCAACCTTATTAGGTTGGGACCCCTACAGATGGTATCAGAGCATTGTGTTGCCTGTAGGATTTGTAAACCCTAGGATTGGACAAAAACCCTTCGAAAAATAGGAGTTGTATTTTGTTCCAAAACTTATTTACAAAAACACTTGTAAACTCTTTCCTCAACCATTTTTGGTTTTAACTCTACACCTCTTCTACTTCAACTTGATGGAAAAACCTACCCCAAGACCAAAGACTTCATCATATGCAAAGAACTTCTTCAACATCTTCAGCTCTAATGACTTCAACATCTTCAGCATATTCACCAAGGACTTCCAACTTGGAAACCACTAAGGACCACAATTGAAACAAAGAAATCCTACTCAAGATTTAGGGACTGAGGGAATGCAAAATAAGAAGGAACCATCAACAACTTTGAAGAATTGCAACCAAGAGTTTTTCTCAAGGAAATCATGAGCCCAAGAAAGAAGAAGCAACCAAGAAGGATGGAAAGATCACAAGTGAACCATATAGATGGACCACCATATTTTAGTTAAGTCAAATACACCAACTTATGTGGTGTAACAAAAATATTTTGTTGCCTAAGTATGTGCTTGACCCTTGTTTGAGTGAAATGTTTGTTTGTGAATGCATGCACATTGTTTGTGTGAATTGTGATGTGTGTGAGTAGAAATATTTCCTTAGAAATATCTTGCCTATTCTAAGATCAACCCAACCCAAACAGATGATTACTCCAAAAGACATCAAGGTTGATAACAACAACAACAACCAAGAAGACAACATGAGAGAACTTATAGTAACCCAAAACCAGTTGAGCCAAGAGACAACTCAGCTTTTAGCCAACAACAATGGACTAGACCCAGCCATACAAAGGATTTTGAAACTTCAATCCAAATTGTTGCAAGGACTCATTACTCAAATGATCAACATGAGAGAAAATTTTCTCCCAAGAGCCAATGACAACAAGGATGACAAAGATGTTAATCTAGAAGGAACCCAAGATAGCAATATTTTTAGATACAAAGATCATGCATCCAAGGAACATGAAGATCAATGCCCCAAGAAGAGAGAAAGATCTCCCACTCATGAAGAACATGAACTAGAAGAACTCCTAGCTTTGGAGAGACCCAAGAAGAAGAAGAAATGCCCCAACCCAAACAAGAAGGATATTACTCAAGAGCAATGTTACACTTGCAAAGAGATGGGACACTATTACAATGAATGCCCAGAAAAGAAGAAGAGACAAGAAGACAAACAAAAGCTGGTGAAACCCAAGATAAGGAAGGATTTTAGCCAAGTGATGTGCAAATACTGCAAAGAGTTAGGACATTATGCAAACTACTGTCCTGAAAAGATGAAGCATAAGATAAACCAGCCTATGAGGGATATCAGCCTTGTCACATGTTTCAAATGCAAGGAACTAGGCCACTATGCAAACAATTGTCCAGAAAGGATGGAGAACAAGTTAAACAAGTCTATGAAGGATCTCAACCTTGGCCCATGAGTCAAGTATGGAAACCAAGGACACAATGCAAAAGTTTGCTTAGAGAAGTTTTCCAGGACCCAAGAAGGCCAATATGTAATTTTTGTTTGAAAATTTTTAAGGGTGGTAGTACCCTAGTTGTTTTTGAACTTGCTTGTAACCTAGCCTCCCCAAATCTCGGGACGAGATTTATTTTAAGGGTGGTAGCCTGTCACATCCCAAGATTTTCCAAATCTTGTAATGTGAAAATAAATGAATAAAATAAAACTTTGTTTGATTTTCAGAGCCAAGGAACTTTTTGAATTCAATTGGAACTTCAAACCCACTTGAATTAAATAAAACCTAAAGGGATTTAAAAAGATAAACATTTAATAAAAGGAAAAATAAAAACATTTGGAAATACTATTTTGAAACAATTAAATGAAAGGATTTGTTTTCAAATGAAATAGATGATTTACAAATAAGGATTATTTTATAAAGCCAAATTAAAACTTGGCCAAGCTTTGGAATTAAAACATTTTGTTCTAAATAAAATTATCAAAGGTTTATTTAAATAAATTAATAGGGATTTAATATCCAAACTTTATTTAAATAAAAGGTTTTACCATTTTAATTAAAACATCAAAACTTATTAAATTATTTTAAATAGGTTTTCCAAGTATTTATTATTCTCTAATAAAACCTACTAAAGTTTTTTGGCTTTATTTTAGATTTCAAAATAAATATCTCAATAAAATAAAACCTATTTGAAATAATAATGAAAGTCTATTATATTTAATTAATAATGGACCCTAAAATAAGATGTTATTTTATTTTAAAACAAATTTCCAAGTATTCTATATTTCCCAAAATAAAACCCACTGATTTGGTTTTGAAAATATTTGGATTTTAAATGAAGATTTTATTAATTAAAACAAACCCTATTTTTATTAAATAACTAATGATCCATTTATTTAATTAATAAATGGAACCTAAAAAGATTTAAAATAATATTTTATTATAGAATGTGAATTATGATGTTAAACAGAACCAAAAACTCATTACAATGGTTGAATTGTTTGAATAGTTTGAATGTTTGAAATGTGATTGAAAATCAAATCAGGAAATAGAAATAGAAAAAGAAAAGAAATCAGAAACAGAAAAAAAATAACAAAGAGGGCGACCCAACCCAGGCAGCCCAACAAGGCCCAGCATACAGCCCAGCTCCCCCTCACCCGAAGGAAACGGTTGACACCAACTAACTGACCCACAAAGACGATGACCGGTGGACCCTCCCTCTCGTTTCTTTTTCCACTGACCAGTGGACCCCTTTCCACTGTTCTCCTTCTCCACCCCGTGACTGCTTCTTCCTCCTCTCGTCGCCGTTGCCAGCATTGAATCGCGGCATCAATACGCCTTAACGCAGCCACCATAACTCGCCGCGATCAAGCACCTTAAAGCGCCAGCCTCCCCTCTTCTGTTTCCCCCAGACGCCCCTCCTCGACACGCCTCCAGGCCGCCACAATTTCTCCTCGACTGCTCTGTCTCCGATGATGCTCCGGTGATGATTCCGGCGAAACCAGACCTCCCCTTGCTTCATTGACCAAGCTCACAGCTTCCCCACAACCAGACGCATCTCCCAGCATCCTCCTCTCAACCGCGGGCGCCCCATAGCTTCGGCTACATCAAGCTTTCGAACGCCGCCGCGTCTGCCATTCTCCGACGATGTCCCCAGGTAGAACCCGACCTCCCCTCTCAAACCCGATGATGTTCCCTTACTCACGACCCTCGTGCGCACCTAACCATGCCTCTATTTTGTCCTAGCGCGGTCCTAAACGACGCCGGCAACAACAACCCGAGAGCACCGCCGCTCGAAGCAACTCCGGCGAGCAATCCTGCCAAGACCAGTGCGCCCCTTCACCAACTCGTACCACGTTGAACATCAGCGAGCGTCAGCAAACCCGGTGAGCACACTCCCCCTCTGCTTCGCTTCCTATATCGCCGGTGCCACCGTGAAACAGAGTCGCCGCCGCCAGCAGCCGTCGCAGCGCCGCCCGACTATGGTCGAGCACGCCAGCACCGTCCGATCTAGATCGCAGCGTCACGATAGATTCACTTAACCGAAGGGGTATCGAGCAATCTGTGCCGCACGACCCAACTTAAATCCAACGGTTCGCAACGTGATCCTCACTGAACCGGTATCAGCCAGTGAGATAGCGACGCGTGGCAGGATTTGTTTTAAAACAGGATTTGAAAAACAGATTTAAGTAGCAATTTGAAAACCCTATAACTTTCAAACCACACGTCCAAGTTTTGCAAATTTTATATCAATGAATTCAGCAAGACAAGCCCTAACCAACCCTACCCTTAGTTTGACAAATAGTATCTGTTAGCTTGTTTGAAATTGCAGAAACTTGTGTGAGCTTGTTTAGAGTATAAAAATTGTTTAAAAATGATTTTTGGATTAAAACCTTTGCAAAATGGTTTGTTGTGACCTTACTGACCCTAGGAACCAACCCTTGGTATTAAAAATGATTTTGGTAAGATTTAGGTTGGATTACTTGACTTAGTCATTTTCTAGCCAAATAAAAAGAATTGATTTTATTATGGAAATGTTTATGGGAAGAAAACTTTGAGTAGATGGTTTGGACCAAACCTACTGACCAAAACACCAAGTTTTGCAATAGCAACTCATTTGGTGAACCCTATGGGCTAATGCCTTAGTAAAAATATTTCTACACCACATAAAATAACACTTTGTTTTGAAAATGGTTTTTAAGTGAAACCTTTTGCAAATGACTTGGCCACTTTAGGAAATGACCATTGGATGTACCTAAATGTCTATGACCCACTAGGGACCACTTTTTCAAACGAAACAAATCTTGGCATGCTTGCATGCATTTCTTTGACTTTGTTATTTATGTGTGTTGTTTTGCTTGATTGGTAGATTGAGTTTGTGCCTTGCTTGATTGATTTGTAGTGACTTGAAGAGTGTGATTGTTGCAAAGATCAAGAAGTGAACCTATGCTCTACCAAAAAGGCAAGTGATGCTTCATACTTTTTGTCCCATTATTTTTTCTATGCATTAGTGATTTTGCTAAGTAAACTTGCATGGATTTTGCTAAGTATAGATCTTGCTATAGGAAAATCTAGTAGATGAATCCTTAGTAGGATTTTTCCTAAGTTAGAGATTCCTACTACTACCAAGCTTAGCCTAGCTAATAGAAAACATGGGTGGAATATATATTCACACTATGGAAAAATATTCTAAGTCTAAGGACTTGTGATTTTGTCTAATAAAACAACTAAGCTAATGAATCACCTGGGTGGAATGGGCTTGCTTGGTGGAGAATGGTTGAGTGGTTCACAAGGCCCATGTTTATGGTTGACCTTGTGTATCTCACTTGTGGATGGCCACCCAGGAAATAAAGAGATTTGAGATGTCAAATGTTGAGAAGCTTCAAGTGCAACCACTTGGCAATATGGGCTCTGCCATTATCATATAGGTTGCAAGAACTTAGCCATATGGACAGTGGGTGGTAGTGTTTGATAGGTTGGAACGCGTCCATATTGGTCTAAGGGAAAGCTTCTGAAAGATCTTGTCTTGGGAAACCAAGTCTTGTGGGGAAAGTGCACCACCTCTGCAGAGTGTAAAATCTAAGTACTTAGCCATGTCCCTGGTAAAGGACAATTTGAGCATCAAGACATGGAAGCAATCAAGAATCTCATCATTCAAATTTCTAAGTTAAAATCTTGTGGTTTGAACAAGGGTTGTTTGAATTCTTCAATCATTGATGGAGAGATGGCTTGGTACAAGGATCTTGAAATCTTTGATTGAGAAAAATGATTTTGTCAAGCAAAAACTTAGTATTTTCAAAATGATAAGAAAAATCTATTTTGAGCAATGCAAGCCTCAACTCCACTTAGCCAAATGCATATAGAAGATAGACTCCACAATACTACCATAGTATCACTTGCCAATACAATTCAAATGTATTGACCCTTTGTGGCTGTAACTTGTATGTTGCAGGTTTGATTGATTTTAGTGAAGATTGATTGAATAGGATTACAAAGTCTACAACCAACATCTGCCTGTGGCACTTTGAAGATGAAGGACCCATGCTTATAGTTATTCCGCTGCAATGTAATGTAATAGCCTAATGAGCTATGTTTGATGTAATAAAATTATGTTATTCCTGGTTATAAAGTTATATTATGACCCTTGTTTCTTGATATTACATCTAAACTGTGGATGCTAGCTATTGATCCAGGGACTAGCATTGTAAAACACAGGAGGGATCAACCTTATTAGGTTGGGACCCCTATAGATGGTATCAGAGCATTGTGTTGCCTGTAGGATTTGTAAACCCTAGGATTGGACAAAAACCCTTAGAAAAATAGGAGTTGTATTTTGTTCCAAAACTTATTTACAAAAACACTTGTAAACTCTTTCCTCAACCATTTTTGGTTTTAACTCTACACCTCTTCTACTTCAACTTGATGGAAAAACCTACCCCAAGACCAAAGACTTCATCATATGCAAAGAACTTCTTCAACATCTTCAGCTCTAATGACTTCAACATCTTCAGTATATTCACCAAGGACTTCCAACTTGGAAACCACTAAGGACTACAATTGAAACAAAGAAATCCTACTCAAGATTTAGAGACTAAGGGAATGCAAAATAAGAAGGAACCATCAACAACTTTGAAGAATTGCAACCAAGAGTTTTTCTCAAGGAAATCATGAGCCCAAGAAAGAAGAAGCAACCAAGAAGGATGGAAAGATCACAAGTGAACCATATAGATGGACCACCATATTTTAGTTAAGTCAAATACACCAACTTATGTGGTGTAACAAAAATATTTTGTTGCCTAAGTATGTGCTTGACCCTTGTTTGAGTGAAATGTTTGTTTGTGAATGCATGCACATTGTTTGTGTGAATTGTGATGTGTGTGAGTAGAAATATTTCCTTAGAAATATCTTGCCTATTCTAAGCTCAACCCAACCCAAACAGATGATTACTCCAAAAGACATCAAGGTTGATAACAACAACAACAACCAAGAAGACAACATGAGAGAACTTATAGTAACCCAAAACCAGTTGAGCCAAGAGACAACTCAGCTTTTAGCCAACAACAATGGACTAGACCCAGCCATACAAAGGATTTTGAAACTTCAATCCAAATTGTTGCAAGGACTCATTACTCAAATGATCAACATGAGAGAAAATTTTCTCCCAAGAGCCAATGACAATAAGGATGACAAAGATGTTAATCTAGAAGGAACCCAAGATAGCAATATTTTTAGATACAAAGATCATGCATCCAAGGAACATGAAGATCAATGCCCCAAGAAGAGAGAAAGATCTCCCACTCATGAAGAACATGAACTAGAAGAACTCCTAGCTTTGGAGAGACCCAAGAAGAAGAAGAAATGCCCCAACCCAAACAAGAAGGATATTACTCAAGAGCAATGTTACACTTGCAAAGAGATGGGACACTATTACAATGAATGCCCAGAAAAGAAGAAGAGACAAGAAGACAAACAAAAGCTGGTGAAACCCAAGATAAGGAAGGATTTTAGCCAAGTGATGTGCAAATACTGCAAAGAGTTAGGACATTATGCAAACTACTGTCCTGAAAAGATGAAGCATAAGATAAACCAGCCTATGAGGGATATCAGCCTTGTCACATGTTTCAAATGCAAGGAACTAGGCCACTATGCAAACAATTGTCCAGAAAGGATGGAGAACAAGTTAAACAAGTCTATGAAGGATCTCAACCTTGGCCCATGAGTCAAGTATGGAAACCAAGGACACAATGCAAAAGTTTGCTTAGAGAAGTTTTCCAGGACCCAAGAAGGCCAATATGTAATTTTTGTTTGAAAATTTTTAAGGGTGGTAGTACCCTAGTTGTTTTTGAACTTTCTTGTAACCTAGCCTCCCCAAATCTCGGGACGAGATTTATTTTAAGGGTGGTAGCCTGTCACATCCCAAGATTTTCCAAATCTTGTAATGTGAAAATAAATGAATAAAATAAAACTTTGTTTGATTTTCAGAGCCAAGGAACTTTTTGAATTCAATTGGAACTTCAAACCCACTTGAATTAAATAAAACCTAAAGGGATTTAAAAAGATAAACATTTAATAAAAGGAAAAATAAAAACATTTGGAAATACTATTTTGAAACAATTAAATGAAAGGATTTGTTTTCAAATGAAATAGATGATTTACAAATAAGGATTATTTTATAAAGCCAAATTAAAACTTGGCCAAGCTTTGGAATTAAAACATTTTGTTCTAAATAAAATTAGCAAAGGTTTATTTAAATAAATTAATAAGGATTTAATATCCAAACTTTATTTAAATAAAAGGTTTTACCATTTTAATTAAAACATCAAAACTTATTAAATTATTTTAAATAGGTTTTCCAAGTATTTATTATTCTCTAATAAAACCTACTAAAGTGTTTTGGCTTTATTTTATATTTAATTAATAGTGAACCATGCAAGTGTGTCTTGCTTAATGCGAGACGGTTATTCATATTAATGAGAAACAATCATTTGTTCCTTTTTCTATGAATGATTTCTTTTATGATTCGCATTGAAATTACAAACAAGTTATTCTAGTTCTTAATATATATGATAATAAAGCATCTATAAAGAACAAAGAATTGCCAAGATATATCGAAACATAAATTTGAATCAGTTTGAATCATTCAAAGTTTTTAGAATCAAGAAGGATATAGAATTAACCAAAATGTTAAAGTGTTATTGATTTGATCCAAGTGACTTCGAAGTCAAGTTAATAGCAATTTCTCATATAAGGACTTGTGAAAACAGTTTAGAAAATTATAGTTACTGGACTAATCAAATAGTATTGATATGTCTAATACAACATAATCATGATGTATAAGATACATATGGTATGAAACAAAATCCACTCGGATTAACATTAGATATTAGAGTTTAGATTGAAATAGTAAACACTCAATGAAACATAAGGAACATCTAAAGATTCATGGAAACGGCAGCATATGAGATATGCCAAGCTCGAGTTTCTAGAGATTTCGATAGTTTGAAATCGTGGAGAATACCAAGTATTTGTGGTGCGTTCTTAGTAAGACTATAAACACAAATTCCAAACTAATACCAAAAGGACCAAGTTTGTTTTGTCTCAGTGGGGTACTTAGTTGAGAAAGTGTCTTCTCATAGAAGTGTTTGTGGAAGGACATAAGTGTAAGAAGAAAGGTTTTACCTTACCTCTGAATTGTTAAGAATGTAAAATGGAATATGGTCCGGAAACAAACTCTAAAAATGGAGGGAAACTATAATGATGTGATCATAAATGTTTCAACTAATACTTTATAAAAGTGGGATTCAAAATTTCATTCTGCCCTTTGTAGAATTTCATTCTTGATTCACTTGACTTATTATTGGAATAAGACATACCTACAAACTACAAAGAAAGTTTGATGGACCTAAGTACAAGAAATGACTTAGAGTCAAGAAATCCCAAACTAAGTAACATTTGAGATTATGAAGTAAAAGCTACTTGATCTCATTAAGTAATGGAATTTACTTAGTCCTTCCTAGTAAACTACAAAGTTGAAAGAATGGAAATAAAACTTAAAAGGAAGACATAAAGGCTTGTTTTGTCATAAAGTTGTTTTGAGAAATGCTTAAATGTCTATTGGATTCAATCAGTAGATAAGTCCAATTTGAAAATTGGCTAAGGATTGTTCAAAACTGCAATGTCTTCAAGAGTTTGAAGAGAGAGGTTGTAATTAGTACAACAGGCAGGTTTTGATCAATCAGGAACTGTTGAAGTCTTGTAATAGAAATTCTCGATTTGATGCAAGATCAAAGAATTTTGGATTTGCCAAGATTATCGAGAAAGGATTTAAATTGAGTGGGATCTAAGGAGTTTCCCAGTAGAATATGTGTTCGACATATTTGAGTGGGAGATGACTGACATCCCTGAATATCAAATATTGATGATATATTTGAGTGGGAGTATAACTACGTTCTTGAATATGTGATTGACATATTGCTGAATAATGTGCTGGGTATTAGAAATGATTAGATCATTTAGGTGAAATTATATATAATGTGACATATGTTCTTAGTTGTGTATAACAAACATTCTAGAATGATTTCTGAGCTAACAACTAAATCAGAGTTAAGTTTAGCGCAAAGGAAGGATGGTTAGAATCAAAGTAGCAAGGGTTGCACTTGGATTGAAACTATAAAGATATAGAAGTATTAGGATACTTCAAAATTAGCAAGTATAATTTTTGGTTTGGAGAAAGTTTGACTTTCGACTATGTGTATTTATTGTTATACATGACATATTGAAAATCCAGTTGATTGATAGATCATCATTGTATATACTATAATACAAACGTCTCACTTTGTCACCAAAATGCTAAAAGTACATTATATGATAATCGGGATTAATGTCAAATAGGTGACATTAATGATTTGCAAAATAGGACCTTCTGAATCTGGTAAAACAGATTCAGGACAATAAGTCCTCCATGAGCAGCATGATCAATAAACGCATATGAGTTATGGTTTATGATTAGTAGTAATTCAACTAGATTATTTGTACTACAGTGAAAGTAGGAGACTGAAGGAAATGTGCCCTAGAGGCAAATAATAAAGGAGTTTATTAAACACATTCCATTAGTTCATAATATTTCTATACCATGCTATAACTATATCAATAGGAAACATTAATATAGGTGTGATATGTAAACAAACCAAGGTCCCTAATAGACTTTATTTAACTCGTTCATTGGTCAATGGATTGTCAAGGTTTCCTGACCATGTTGGTTCTTCGGCACCTATTTCACAATGGAGCTATCTCATTAGAGAATGAGATAGTGGACATCATTCCAAAGATGATTGTTGCAGCACAATCATATCACAAAGTTCACAGTTACAATTATCAGAAACATAGTGACTTGTTCCTCAGACCGTGAGACCATATTTAATCATTCTCACCCGAGAGTGCTTTGAGAGCATCGACACTCACCCTGTGAAAAGGTGATTATAAAGGTGTGATTAGGTACTCGGAGGAACAGGTTAAGGCGTATATGTCAAGAGCGGTATTTGTACGTCTGTGCGATGGAAGATACTATGGGCCCACTCAGATAAGATATATCAAATATGTTGTGCAACATGTGACTAGGTCATGGGATATGACTTATCGGTACAAGTTAAAGTAGCATTGTCGGTAACAAGGTTGAACCCGACATGGAGATGTCGATGATCAAATCTTGGACAATGCAACTATCGAAGAGACAAAAGGAACATAATACATATTTTTTCAGGCTCAAAATGATGGAGAATCGTGAGTGCATAAGGGTCATCATGGGCATCCCGGTTCTGCTGTTGATCATTGATAGAGATCATGTCTATGACATTCCGGAACCATAGGGACGCACGCTGAAGGGCTTTACGATACTTGGAGATCTACCTATAATATGGAATCCTGATAGAGAAAGAAACCAGAATTGTTCTAGGGAGATCCAAAGTTGTTCGGAGAAAGAAAGAAGGAAAAGGAGAAAGGAGTTTTATATAAATGAGAATTTAAATATACATTTATGATATGTTAATTGTGAATTAATATATTCTATATAATATTTAAATTAAGATTTATAAACTCAACTTTCTTATTAGGTCATAACCCCAGAGGGATTTGACCTAAAAAGAAATGTTGCAGAAAATAGGAAAAAGGAAACAACCAATGGGGTTGGTTTGACCAGCCCAGGCCCACATAGGCAACGGATAACAACCGCCGCATGGGGCGGTCCATAGCGGGGCAGCAAGCCGCCAGCTCGACCTGTCCCAGGGAGCTCGCGGGAATATGGTGCGCCTGCTGGGCCACGGGTATTGCTGCCAGCCCACTCGGGCGACGGGGTCCCTCGCGCGGGCCATGTGGAGGGGTGGCGACTCGCCGGGATAGCGACCGCAGGCTGCTGGGAAGCCGCATGAGCTAGGCCATGGGGTGGTGCCAGCCCACCTGGTCGGTTGTCGCGGGAGGGAGTGTTGGGACGCACTAGTGGCGCCCTATGCCCACCCAGATTCCCTCTTGCTTGTTGGGATAATGGATTCAGCCCATCCGTCTATAACCCTATTTTATGTTTATTCTTTTGAAGAAATTAGTCCCACATGGCCAAGTTTTTAAGAAAAGCACACCCCCTCTTCCTATATAAGGGGTTCCCATTGGTGGGATTAAAAACATAATAAATTAAGATATTCCCTTTGGTCGGAATACTTCCCGTCTCTCTCGAAAAGGTGCCTCTGCTAGTGTGCGGTCCCAAGTCTAGACTGTAGAGACAAGGCGTTCTCTTCTGCGACATGCCGCTGTTCTTTCGGGATTCTAGCCAGGAGGTCTACTTCCGCAACCTTGGCAGGGTCAGAGGATGGGTGTAGCACCCCGGGTAAAACCACTACTAGAAAATCACCGTGTTTTGCCTTGTGCATCATCATGATGGCATGGTCATGTCATCATGCCACCTTGCATTTGAGCATCCTCATGACTACATGCATATATCGCATAAAACTATTTTCTAAAAGACTATCTTTGTTTTGTAAATAACCCCCTCTTCATTTCAAGGTATAAAAACACCCGGTGTTCCGGATATCTCTATTTGTATAAAACTAATTATAAAATATTTTATTAAAATGAAACAAACAAATGTTTTTAAATAAATATTAAACGGGGGATACAGCCGGCCAGGCCCAGGCATCCAGCCTACAACGCCATCTATCTTGACTAAACTCTAACCCTAATCTACCTTCTACCCTCACCCCGCCGATGAAAGCAAACACATGCTCGAACACAGCAAACATGCAACCGGCCACAACTCCCAACTATCCACGTGATGGTGGGCGTGTTGTCAACGCCTCGTTGGGAAACCCCAAGAGCAAGGTGTGATTAGCACAACAGAAAGTTTTCCCTCAGTAAGAAACCGAGCTATCGAACCACTAGGAGGAAGGAAACGACTCAAAGGTGTTGCTAGCAAGTTTTCCATAATTCACTATAGGTGTTCTACTTAGATAAACAAACATGGCATGCTGGTAAACAAATTACAGCATGGTAATTGACATGACTGAGCAAGGCATAACAATGCAATACTAGACATTCATGATCATATGAGATTCGATTGGGCAATACAACAATATACATAGACCGCCATCCAACTGCATCTATGACTAGAAATCCACCTTCAGGTTATCATCTGAAGCCCCTCTAGTATTAAGTTGCAAGCAACAAATAACTTCTTTAAGAAAAGTATGTAAGGTAAACAATCCACTTGTTCCATGAATAAGAGACCGTTGTTTTCTCCCTAGTGGCAACAACACATCTAGAACCTTAGAGATTTCAGTCACTTCCCTTAGATTAAATAGAGGCATGAACTAACTATCGAGCATAAATACCCCTCTTGGAGTCACTAGCAACTACTTGGCCAAGATAGCTACTAACAACGGAGAGCATGTAAGATCACAAACAACACAGACATGATAGAATCAATAAGACAAAACCATTAATCATCTGACATAGTAATCTCAATATACATCGAATCCCCACAAACACAACATGCATGATTACAAATAGATGAGATCTTGATCATGAATGGAGATCACAAGATCTAAACATGATAGCACAAAGGAGGAGATACAACCATCTATCTACTACATGGACCCATAGTCCAAGGTGGAACTACTCACGCTTCATACCGGAGGCTGGCATGATGAAGAAGAAGGCCTCTGGGATGATCTCCCCTCTGATAGGGTGCCGGGAAGAACTTCAGATCCCCCTCCCCCCCCCCCCCGATCCAGGGACGATGGTGGCGGTGGCTACAGACGCTTTCGCGGAATATTGATCGGGTACTTAGGGTTTAGGAATCGGGGGTCTTTGTAGGCGAAGAGGCGAGGCAGGGAGTCGCCAGGGCGGCTGCACCCCCCCCCCCCAAGGCACGGGGTGGGCTCACCCGTGTGGCCAGGGGGTGTGGCCCCCTGGTGACTCTCCTCTGTCTCATATTTCGGCTTCGTGTTCCCCACGGTAAAATATTTACCTTGGCTTTTGTCTCGTCCAATTCCGAAAATATTGATTTTCTGCCTTTCTGGAACCAAAAACAGAAGAAAACAGGCAACTGGCACTGTGGCATATTGTTAATAGGTTAGTACCAGAAAACATATAAAAACACATCAAAGTGTATACAAAGCAAAACAAAGTAGATACTAAACAAACATGGACCATCAAAAATTATAGATACATTTCCGACGTATCAAGCATCCCCAAGCTTAACTCCTTCTCGTCCTCGAGTAGGTAAGTGATAAAAAGAATAATTTTTGAGGTGACATAAAACCATCAAAATCAAGATCAAATCATTTGCAAGCATTGAAACCTGGGATCAAAGAACTCTAAAACATGAGCATGAAAGATGGAGTTCTAATAGTAATACAAAGTAACTATGCATGCAACATGAAAGGCTACAAAAAAAGATCATGAATAACATGCACTAAAAACGTTTGTTTGTTTCACATACAGAAAACATAGCATAGTGGCATTCATCTTGTCCCTCATGCAGTACCAAATAGATGCATAGGACACCTTCAAAGTTCATAAGAGTGACTAGATACAAATAGCACAAGAACAAGTAATATCAACAATATGCATCAATCAATAAGTTTTGGGACAATGCACATAGAACTAAGAATGGCAATGTCAACACCCGGATTTTTAATCCCAGATGCCTATTATGCCATACATCGAAATCCCAGGATTACCATTTTTGTGAGACATAACATATTGGTACCATAGTTCATCATCCATTACAAACCATAATAACGGTCTTACAATTAAAGGATCTCATGATCCAGTCTTAATACAATCAATGCAGCGGAATAATAATATTAACTGTAGCATGGTCGAAGCTCCATCTTAAGGGTCACAGGCAATGCTGATGATGGGAGATGATCCTAGTAGTCATAGACCTCCTGTTGTCCATCATCCTGGTAGTCCTCCTCATAGTCTAGCCATGGAAATAGCCAGGGATAAGGCCATGAGTACTCTTTAAGTACTCGCAAACTATCACTAACAAATAAAGTAGTTCGAGTAGGATTCCTAAGCTCTAGGTTTATTTGAAAAAATCTAGCTTTATCTCTAACTGAGTTTAGAAGTAAAGAAAACTAGTTTAATGTTCTATAACACTTAAGTGGGAACCTAGTTTTCATGTTCACAACCCTGTTGTGGTCAAGTCAAAGTCATAGTTCATTTCACAAGTCATTTTGAAAACATCTGACGAAGGAACATTATGGACACTCCAACTGTCCATGAACGCAGACGCAGCTATTTGAATATTTGACACTTTGCAGAGGTGGTACAATTTCACCACAACATTCGATACATCCGTCAGGAGAAATCCTGATCATCATACTTAGTATGCGGATAATCAATCCTAACCTTTCAATTACACACCCTAGTATAGGCACCTCCCCTATGAGTTTGGCCTCCCAAACATGACCATTTGTCATCTTGTGAACTACACAGGTGGACATTCATCACGAGGTAGCCTCAGCTCAAACCTCTTCCGCAAGGGAACCCATACTAAGACATATAAACTTCTAGTCAAGCCCTACCCAAATTCGGGTATTGTGGTTGTACGATAAAGTTAGAATGGTATTGCATCCGAACCCAACCATCACTTTTTAATAAAAGGGCTAAGGCTCATGCCTCAACGGTTTCATCATCAAATCATCGTGTGTTCATAACGCATGTCAAAACATTTCAATAGAATGAATTTTCATTCCAAGGTTTTCATAATTCATTTTCAGCAAGCATTCCCATCTAAAGTGATCAACTTTTATGCTTAGCACTAGGCACTAAAGTTCAGGGTATTCACTAATGAGAGGTGATAATCAAGTGTGACTATCCAAATCTAGTCTCATGCCTTAATGTGACATCTAAGTATAACTACTTAGGCCAAGTTTTATGCTCTTTATGCTATCTATACTATCTTTCCAAAACTCACAAAGCACTAACTAAAAGTAATAAAGAACTTGGGTAAAAATAAAAGAATAAAGCTTGCAAGTAAAACTGGGATTTGGTATAATCAAGGTTGCATAACCAAAACATGCCTAATGCATCTTGCATAGGTTATCTTGCATAAGTAGCATGCAAAGTTCTAGCTTGCAAGTGTTAGCTTGCCTTGATTGGTGCAGTGGTTGAAGTTTTCTTCTTCGTAGTAGTAGTACTCCTCCTCCTCGCAGCCTTGGTCGGTACTAGAGTCTATAAATAAATACGAGGTAAACAATCACCAAACAATACTTAACTACCTATATTAGGCACACAAAGGTTCACACTAGATGATCTAGCATCATCACAATCATCACATAAAAGAAAGACCTAGTCTTATTATTTTATTTTGGAAAAGTAATTTCTACTCATTGAAAACTACTTAAGATTTAATATTCTCCAATTAAAATATGGGATCATGTTAACATATGTCATCACCATATATTCTAATACTTGGGAATATGATTTAAAGTGGTGGTTATATTTTATAAAGTTTAAAATTAATATTTTATATAATTAAAGTGACTAGAAATGCCTATATAGCATTCTTTTAGTACTAGTCCAAGAACCCTGCCGGTAAAACTAAATATTTTTACATATTCAGTTAGATCTTGGAAAATGTGATTTTTGAGAGTTGGGATCAACTCAAAAGCATTTATGGTTGATTTTTTAAAAATGTTTGAATAGGGAAGTCTCTGTCTTGTTATTTTTACTATAGGTGATATATAATTTCAAATGGTTTGAATCCAACGGGCTTGGATTGATAATTTGAATATCTTTCTAAAAAAATTGGAATCATGCAATTTGGTTTAGTACATCTCCTTGAATTGAATTTTTAATCTTCTAACAAAACTAGGGTTTGAATAAAATTGAAAATAACTATTTGAATTACTGGGCTACACGCGGGAAAGGAAATGGGCCAGCCCAGCTGCATAGGGCACGCGCAGCGGGCTACTGACAGGGGGGGTCCCGTGCGTCAGCGGCTCATTCTAAACGAAGCGGTATGTTTCAATCTGGGTCGTGCAATTAGACTAGGATCTACGGTTGTGGTGCGTCGTCTCCGTCGAACAGCTCCGACGAGACTGGACCCTAACGCGACGGTGGGGGTACGCGGCGGCTCACCTAGGCTCCAGCTAAGATTTGCAATGTGGGTGAACGATGTTGTCGACGACGGCGGTTCAAACGGTGGTCGCGGAAGCTCCTGGGGTGGCTCCAATCAACGACCCTTCTCCTCCTCTATAGCGGCGGACTCCAGCCAAATCCCGGTGGGCTGGTGCTTGCCGTGCTCCAGGGACGGGTCAGGGGTGGTTCTGAGAGACAGGGGAGTGAGATGGTGTGAAGAATTGAGGTGGGGGTGGCCTCTATTTATACACCGGCGAGAGGGGCAGTGCGGCATGGCCAGGTTCCTCCGGCGACGTTAGTACAGCAAGCTACGGGCATGACTAAGGGCGTAGGATGGTGTGGTGTCTCCTGGCGATCATCACGGGCTTAAAGGCATGGCACGGGGCAGTCGAGAACGGTCAGAACGGGTCGACGCTCTGCGTGGCACCGATGGCGTTTTAGACGACGTACAGGGGCTTCGTGTCGCGCGGCAGCGAACGGTCATGTTTGGGAGGTAGCTAAGGGTATAGTGAGTGCAGGTGCACGCGATGAAGGCGAGGCGCGGCGTGTGCGTGCGTGTCGGCTGCGGCGCTCTGGCGCGCTCTCGGCATAGCAGAGAGAAAATTGGCGCAGCTGTTCTCGGTGGTCCATGGCTTGGCTGAGCTCGAGGGTTTGACAGGGGATGGTGATGGACGGTGGCCTGCCTCCTAGACATCATGGACGGGCATGACGCTTCCTCCTGTGAGCTCTCCACGATCGGCCGGCAATGGAGGGCTCGGGTGGCGCAGCACTGGTGCAAGGGTAGAGGAGTAGCTGCTTCAATGCATTGCTGGGTGTTGGGGGTGACAAAGGGAGTGAATTGGGGACAAGAATTGGACAAGTCAATGATCAAGAACAGTGATAGTTAGGCAGTTGTTACTGTGTTCACCAAGTGTTTGATGAAATGGCCGCACGAAATTTAGATTTGAATTTTTGGATGATTTTTGGTGAGTGCTCTGGTCACATGCTTGGTAGTCTCCGGTTGCTTGGGTTTGCCAAGGTGAACTGGTTTCGTTGGTTTTTGAGAAATGGTGATCTTAGTACATACACTTGATTCAATTTTGAATTGTCCTTTAGATAGATTTGGGATTTGTTTCTGTTGGTTTGCAAAGTGAGCATGGGTTCACTTTTACTTGGTCTAGCAAGGGGTGGAAAGAATTGGATTTTTTCTGCTAGATATCTTTGACTAGGAACACTTAAAGTGGTCTAGTTGTTAACTTTGGTCAAAGTGACCATTTGCTTATATTGCTTATTTTTTATTTTCTCTTCTTTTGATTCTTCTTGCAAATGATCTAGATGATATTGTTTTCATCTTTAAACCAATCCTTAGCATTGATAGCAATCAAACATGGCAATTGCAATCATTCAGGCACTAATCGCACACACACACATGCATTCATATTAATCTTAATAATAAAAGTTTTTGTTAACCCTAAAGTTGGGCGATTAGAACTTGATAATCTTGTTTAATATTTTTGGGGTGTTTTAAACCTTCCCTCCTTAAACAAAATCTCGTCCCGAGTTTTAAGAAAAAGAAAAATAGGAACTAAAGAGATCTGGAAACGCAGTCCTAATGTAATCTTCTCGCTCCCAAGTAGCTTCTTCTTCAGTATGGTTGCTCCACTTGATCATGAGAAACTTGATACTACGGGTTCTGGTGGTTCTGAAGGCTTCTTCCAAAATACGAATGGGTACTTCAGGATAAGTTAGGTCCTCGTTGATCTCTATGGTTCTGTGATCAATATTCTTGAAAACTTCGGTCTTCTTCGGGACTTCTAGGCATTTGCAAAGTAACGAGATATGGAACACATCATGCACGGCTAACATCTCCTCTGGTAGTTCCAGTTGATATGATACTTCTCCTCGGCGATTCACACTCTTGAAGGTTCCAATATATCTGGGGGCTAACTTCCCTTTCAGTTGGAAACGTTGCATTCCTTTCAAGGGTGATACTTTCAGATATACAAAATCTCCTATATTGAAGGCTAGATCTCGACGTATCTTGTCAGCATAACTCTTATGTCTGGATTTGGTGGTCTTAAGGTGCTCACGGATCTTGTGAACTTTCTCTTCGGCTTCTCTTAGGATGTCGGGTCCGAAAATCTGACTCTCTCCTACTTCCGACCAATTCAACGGGGTACGACACTTCCGTCCATACATAAACTCAAATGGGGCCATTTGCAAACTGGCTTGGTAACTGTTGTTGTATGAGAATTCTGCGAAAGGAAGACAACCTTCCCATTTTGATCCATATTCTAGCACACAAGATCTCAACATATCTTAGAGTATCTGGTTTACTCACTCCATTTGTCCATCGGTCTACGGGTGATAAGTTGTGCTCAAATCTAGTCTGTTTCCCAATCCTTCTTGGACTTTCTTCCAAAATCTCGAGGTAAACTGAGTTCCTCGATCCGATACAATGTTCTTGGGGATTCCATGCAAACTGAGTATCCTAGCAATGTACAACTCTGCTAGCTTCGAAATCTGATAAGTGGTCTTGACCGGTAAGAAATGGGCTACTTTGGACAGTCTATCCACTATGACCCAAATAGAGTCATTTCCCCTACTAGATGTAGGAAAACCGGTGATAAAATCCATTCCAACTGAATCCCATTCCATTCTGAGATCTGCAATGGTTGCAAAAGTCCTACGGGTCGCTGATGTCCCGCTTTGACTCTCTGACAGATATCACATTTGTCTATGTAGCTTCCGATTTCTCGCTTCATCTTATGCCACCAAAATTGCTCCTTCAAATCCTGATACATTTTGGTTCCTCCAGGGTGGATAGAATAAAGAGTATCATGGGCTTCTTGCAAAATAGCTTGCTTCAACTCTGAATCTACGGTCACACACATACGTCCTTTGTACCACAAAACTCCTTCTTCATCTTCTGTGAATCCGGGTACCTTCCCTGTATCGATACGATGTTTGATTCTATCGATACTAGCATTTCCTGTCTGCGCCTCCTTGATCTGATCTATCAAAGTGGGTTGAAGTTCTATGTAGCCAAAAATCCTTCACTAACTAGCTCCATTCTGAAATCTTCCAACTCCTTATGCAAACTTGGTTTCTCTTTCAGAATCATGGTGTTCAATCGACACGGCAATCTTCTAAAAGCATCCTCTACCACATTGGCTTTGCCGGGGTGATAGTGAATGTCAAAGTCATAGTCCTTGATTAACTCTATCCATCTCCTTTGCCTCATATTTAGCTCCTTCTGGGTGAAAATATACTTCAGACTCTTGTGATCCGAATAAATCTCACAGCGGTTACCCATGAGGAAATGTCGCCATGTTTGCAAGGCTAAAACTACGGCTGCTAGTTCAAGGTCATGGGTAGGGTAATTCTGCTCATGTTGCTTTAGTTGTCGGGACAGATAGGATATGACTTTGCCTTCTTGCATCAACACACATCCGATACCAACATTGGATGCGTCACAATACACATCAAAAGGCTTCTAGATATTCGGCATAATCAAGATTGGGGCTGAAATCAATCTCCTTTTGAGCTCTTGAAAACTTGCTTCACATTTGTCTGTCCATTCAAACTTCTTATCTTTCTTCAACAACTGGGTCATGGGTCTTGTGATGCTCGAGAATCCTTCTACGAACTTGCGGTAATATCCCGCTAATCCGAGAAATGCACGAACTTCAGTTTGAGTGGTTGGGGCTTTCCATTCTTCAACATCCTTAATCTTGGTGGGATCGACAGCAATTCCTCCTGCCGACACGATATGACCTAGGAATCCTACTTCCTTTAACCAGAACTCACATTTCCTAAACATGACATACAACTGATGCTCTCTAAGGGTTTCAAGGATGGTCCTCAGGTGTAGCTCATGGTCTTCTTCTGATTTGGAATAGATCAGAATATCATCGATAAAAACAACGAAAAACTTATCTAGGAAGTTCATAAAAATCTTATTCATGAGATTAGTGAAATAAGCGGGGCATTGGTTAATCAAAAAGACATGACAGTGTACTCATATAATCCATATCTGGTGGTGAAGGCAGTCTTTGGAATATCCGTTGCGCGAATCTTGAGTTGATGATAACCAGTTCTGAGATCAGTCTTAGAAAACACTTTGGCACCGGTCAACTAGTTAAACAGATCTTCTATCTTCGGCAGTGGGTACTTGTTCTTAATGGTGACATCATTTAGCTTCTGATAATCCGTGCATAAACAGTTACCTCCATATTTCTTATCCACAAACAAAACAGGTGATCTCCATGGCGACGCACTTGGTTGAATCAAACCTATCTCCAGCATAGCATCCAACTGCTTCTTTAGCTCCACTAATTCAGACGGGTTCATACTATAGGGTCTCTGAGCTATGGGTCCAGTTCTAGGGATTAGTTCAATGATAAACTCGATATCCCGATCTAGGGGCATACCGGGCAATTCATCTGGGAATACGCCGGGGTATTCACAGACTACTCTGACTTGGTCAATGGTTGGGTGGGCTAGACTCTTGTTGCACTTGAATTTACGAGGAAAAGTCTCGGATACATGCTCTACTGATACTCCAGTGGCACTAGTCATGGTTATGGCTTTCTTGGCATAGTCGATTAATCCTTTATGTTTTGACATCCAATTCATTCCTAGTACTACTTCCAAACCTTTGGTTCCAAGTACTATTAGATTAGCATAAAAATCTATTCCATGGATTCTGATAGGTACGGCCTTGCAAATTTGTCTAGCTTTGGTGGTTGAACCAGGTATTTGAACTATCATAACATGCTTCAATTTTGTTGGTTGAATCTTACTAGTGCATGCAAATTCTTCGGTAACAAACAAGTGTGATGCTCCACAATCAAACAACACTCTTGCAAGTACTGAGTTAACAGAAAACATACCCAGCATGACATCTGGCGCTTCCTGAGATTCTTCATCATTCATGTCAAACAGACGGCCGTTGAGGTTGAGTGACTTCCCTGGGGCAAATCTCCTTCCAGGCTAAACACGGTGTTACTGCTGAGCTGGTGCATTCACATTGGTGGCTGCTGCAAGCTTCTTGCAGCACTCGTTGGAGTAGGGACCCTTGACTCAGCATTCAAAACAAGTAACCAGAGACTTGTCTTTTCCTGCAACAGGCACGACATTGCTTCCAGTCCATGGGGAAGTATTGTTGTTGTTGGGGTTGTTGTTGTTGGACCTGGGCGGTGCACGGTTGAAAGTGTTGGTGTTGCCGAAGTTGTTGTTGTGGTTTCCTCCGGGCCTTGGGTTCCCTCCTCCATGGTTGGGATAGTTAGGACGGAACATAGGGGGTCTATTGTTTCTTGGGGCATATCCAGCAGACATGTTGGGGCGATACTTCGGGGTATGGTGGGATCCTGGTTGATGCATAATTCGACGCTTGCGATTCTCATTGGCTTGTTTGATCTTGCCTTCCATTTGGATTGCTGAATCCACTAAGGCTTCAAGGTCAGTGAAGGGAATGTTGACCAGCACTGTATGCATCTCATCATGCAGACCATTCAAGAATCTCTCCTTCTTCTTGGTTTCAGTACTAATCTCATCAGGGGCATACCTAGACAGATACAGAAATCTATCATGGTACTCTACCACAGTCATCCTTCCTTGCTTCAGCTCCTTGAATTCATCCCGCATCCGCAGAATCAAACTCGATGGCACATGGGTTCAGCTGAACTTGAGTTTGAATTCATCCCAAGCCATCATATGTACTCCATTCATGGTGCGAATGCTATTCCACCAAGCTCTTGCATCACCTACCAGATAATGGGTGGCAAATAGTACTTTCTCATTGGCCTCCACTCCTGCGACTTCTAAGTTGTTCTCCATGGTCTGTAGCCAGTCATCAGCATCTAATGGCTCTTCAGACTTACTAAATATGGGTGGATTGGTGTTTTGAAATTTCTTGAGCTTGGATCCATGGTTGTCCTGGTTTCCATGGCCTTGATTGTTATTGGCCATCTGAGCTATCCGTTGAAGGGTGGCTAAATTAGCTTGACGTTCAGCTCTTCTAGCTTCACGGTCAGCAACCAACATCTGTAGGATTTCCAGCATTGGATCCCGAGATGAACTGCTCCCTCCGCGAGTCATCTAAAGATTGAGATAGATCATGAGACAAGTGGGAAATTTCTAAGGTTCATGGGTTTGTTTTTGAAAAGGTTTTAAACTTTGAGTTTGACTCTGGTTTTGCCAATTAGCAACTTGCTTTTCATTCATTCATAGCACCCAATACAAACACACACCACACTAAGGTAAAAGATGGTTTTAGGAACCATTATGTGAATCTACGATATAGTGGGACCAGATACAACTCACATCTACGATAGTGCTCAAGTGCTACTAATCATCAGAAGCGGTGGCTTCATCATCATCAATGAAGGTGGAATCATCATCATCAGTGTGGAAGTCCACGTCGAGGTCCTCTAGGTAGTCATCATCATCACTGAGGTAGGAGTAGGGATCTCCACGGATACCTTCCCCTTCATTCTCCCTCTCCTCAAGCTGCATGTCCCTCTCATGGATGGTCTCCTCCAAGTCTGACACTTTGTGACGAAGGCGGGCAATGATGCAATCCTTCTTATCACGCAGACGACAAAGTGACTTGCGCTCCTTCACGAGGATGGCGAGGGTCTAGTCCTTCTTGACTGCAATGGCATAGTTGTGGTTGGCATAGGCGCGGGCGTTGTCCAACTCCTTCTGCCTATCATACAGCATGAAGTCGAGATGATCCACTTCATGCTTCAGCTCCGGATGGCCTGTTACTTCCAATGGCTATCCCATAGCATCACGCCTTGCGTAGTACTCAAAGCGGGTGCCCTTGATCTGGTTGATGCTTTGCCCACACAGATGGGCAAGAGCCTCCTGCATAGCCCTGGTGAGTCTGTCTAGCCAGTTGTTCTCCCTCAAGCTGAATTGGATCCCCTCTGAGGTGGGTGCCTCCATCTTGCCTCTGAGATTTGCAACTATCAGCCACTGTAGTTCTCCTCCTTGTTGATCATTGAGTTGTGCTCCAAAGAACTCGTGGTGCGGGCGCTCAAGAAGTTCCGAGAGTTGGCTTAATTTGCACTCGAACATGAGCTCTCCTCTGTTGCCCAACTTGTAGAACTTCCTATACTGACTTCCATCTATAAGAATGTAGGATGAGTAAGTTAGTGAGGTGATCAAGTGTGTCAAATTTTATGTAAGATTGCAAGAATTTTTGAGGAACATGAATTTTCTTGAAAGGATATAACTAATAAGAATGAGAATAGGTTTTCATAAATACTCACTTCTTTTGTGTTTGAAACTAAGTTTTTCATTCAAGAGTCCATTCTAACTATGGTCTCCTATTGTTAGGATGGCTCTGATACCAACTTGTCAACACCCGGATTTTTAATCCCAGATGCCTGTTATGCCATACATCGCAATCCCAGGATTACCATTTTTACAAGACATAACAGATTGGTACCATAGTTCATCATCCATTACAAACCATAATAAAGGTCTTACAAATAAAGGATCTCATGATCCAGACTTAATACAATCAACCCAGTGGAATAATAATAATAATAATGGTAGCGTGGTTGAAGCTCCATCTTTAGGGTCACAGGCAATCCTGACGATGGGAGATGATCCTAGTTGTCATAGACCTCTTATTGTCCATCATCCTGGTAGTCCTTCTCATAGTCTGGCCACGGGAATAGCCAGGGACAAAGCCATGAGTACACTTTAAGTACTCGCAAACTATCACTAACAAGTAAAGTAGTTCAAGTAGGAATCCTAAGCTCTAGGTTTATTTGCAAAAAGGCAGGTTTATCTCTAACTAAGTTTAGAAGTAAAGAAAACTAGTTTAATGTTTATAACACTTAAGTGGGAACCTAGTTTTCATGTTCACAACCCTATTGTGGTCAAGTCAAAGTCATAGTTCATTTCACATGTCATTTTGAAAACATCTGACGACGGAATAGTATGGCCACTCCAACTGTCCATGATCACGGACGCGGCTATTCGAATAGTTTGACACTCTGCGGTGGTACACTTTCACCACAACATTCGTTACATCCGTTAGGAGAAATCCTGAATCATCATACTTAGTATGCGGATAATCAATCCTAACCTTTCAATTACACACCCTAGTATAGGCACCTACCCTATGATTATGGCCTCCCAACCATGACCATCTGTCATCTTGGAAACTGCACAGGTGGACATTCATCACGAGGTAGCCTCAGCTCAAACCTCTTCCGCAAGGGAACCCATACTAAGACATATAAACTTCCAATCAAGACATACCCAAATTCGGGTATTGTGGTTGTACGGTAAAATTGGAATGGTATCGCATCCGAACCCAACCATCAATTTTTAATAAAAGGGCTAAGGATCATGCCTCAACAGTTTCATCATCAAATATTCTTGTGTTCATAACACATGTCAAAACATTTCAATAGAAGGAATCTTCATTCCAAGGTTTTCATAATTCATTTTCACCAAGTATTCCCATCTAAAGTGATAAACTTTTATGCTTAGCACTAAGCACTAAAGTTGAGGGTATTCACTAATGAGGGTATTTTCATAATTCATTTTCACTAATCAAGTGTGACTATCCAAATCTAGTCTCATGCCTTAGTGTGACATCTAAGTATAACTACTTAGGCCAAGTTTTATGCTCTTTATGCTATCTATACTATATTTCCAAAACTCACAAAGCACTAACTAAAAGTAATAAAGAACTTTGGTAAAAATAAAAGAATAAAGCTTGCAATTAAAACTAGGATTTGGTATGATCAAGGTTTCATAACCAAAACATGCGTAATGCATCTTGCATAGGTTATATTGCATAAGTAGCATGCAAAGTTCTAGCTTGCAAGTGTTAGCTTGCCTTGATTGGTGCAGTGGTTGAAGTTTTCTTCTTCGTAGTACTCCTCCTCCTTGTAGCCTTGGTCGGTACTAGCGTCTATAAATAAATACGAGGTACACAATCACCAAATAATACTTAACTGCCTCTATTAGGCACACAAAGGTTCACACTAGATGATCTAGCATCATCACAATCATCACATAAAAGAAAGACCTAGTCTTATTATTTTATTTTGGAAAAGTATTTTCTACTCATTGAAAACTACTTAAGATTTATTATCATCCAATTAAAATATGGGATCATGTTGACACATGTCATCACCATATATTCTAATACTCTAGAATATGATTTAAAGTGGTGGTTATATTTTATAAAGTTTAAAATTACTATTTTATATAATTAAAGTGACTAGAAATGCCTATATAGCATTCTTTTAGTTCTAGTCCAAGATCACTTTAGGTAAACCTAAATATTTTTACATATTCAGTTAGATCTTATCAAATGTGATTTCTGAGAGTTGGGATCAACTCAAAAGCATTTATGGTTGATTTTTGAAAAAAAAATTGAATAGGGAAAGTCTCTGTCTTGTTATTTTTACTATAGGTGATATATAATTTCAAATGGTTTGAATCCAATGGGTTGGATTGATAATTTGAATATCTTTCTAACAAAATTGGAATCATGCAATTTTGTTCAGTACATCTCCTTGAATTGATTTTTGAATCAACTGACATGACTAGGGTTTGAATAAAATGGAAAATAACTATTTGAATTACTGGGATACACGCGGGAAAGGAAATGGGCTGGCCCAGCTGCACAGCATGCACACCAGGCTGCTGACAGGGGGGTCCCGTGCGTCAGCGGCTCATTCTAAACGAAGCGGTATGTTTTAATCTGGGTCGTGCGATTCGACTAGGATCTACGGCTGTGGTGTGTCATCTTCGTTGAACAGCTCCGACGAGACTGAACCCTAACATGACGGTGGGGGTACTCGGTGGCTCACCTAGGCTCTAGCTAGGGTCAGCGATGTGGGCGAACGATGTTGTCAACGACGGCGGTTCGAACGGTGGTCGCGATGGCTCTTGGGGTGGCTCCAATCAACGGCCCTTCTCCTCGCTCCTCTGCAGCGGCGGACTCCGGCCAAATTTCAGCGGGCCGGTGCTCGCCTTGCTCCGGGGAAGAGTCAGGGGTGGTTCTAAGAGAGAGGGGAGTCAGATGGTATGAATAATTGAGGCGGTGGTGGCCTCTATTTATACACTGGCGAGAGGGGCAGTACGGCATGGCCAGGTTCCTCTGGCGACATCAGTACAGCGAGCTATGGGCATGGCAAAGTTCGTAGGACGGTGCGGTGTCTCCTGGTGATCATCACGGTCTTAAAGGCATGGCACGGGGCGGTCGAGAACGGTCGGAATGGGTCGACGCTTTGTGTGGCACCGACGGTGTTTTAGACGACGTACGGGGGCTTCATGTCGCGCGGTAGCGGACGATCATGTTTGGGAGGTAGCTAGGGGTATGGCGAGTGCATGTGCACGCGGTGAAGGCGAGGCGCAGCTTGTGTGTACGTGTCGACTGTGGCGCTCTGGCACGCTCTCGGCATGGTAGAGAGAAAATGGGCGCAACTGTTCTCGGTGGTCCATGGCTTGGCTGTGCTCGAGGTTTGGACAGGGGGTGGAAGTGGACGGTGTCCTGCTTCCTAGACATCATGGACGGGAGCGGCGCTTCCTCCTGCGAGCTGTCCACGGTCGGCCAGCAGTGACGGGCTTGGGTGGTGCGGCACTGGTGCAAGGGTAGAGGAGTAGCTGCTTCAATGCATTGCTGGGTGTTGGGGTTGACGAGGGGAGTGAATTGGGGACAAGAATTGGACAAGGCATTCATAAAGAACAGTGATAGTTAGGTAGTTGTTAATGTGTTCAACAAGCGTTTAATGAAATGGCCGCATGAAATTTAGATTTTAATTTTTGGATGATTTTTGGTGAGTGCTCTGGTCACATTCTTGGTAGTCTCTGGTTAATTGTGTTTGCCAAGGTGAACTGGTTTGGTTGGTTTTTGAGAAATGGTGATCTTAGTACATACACTTGATTCAATTTTGAATTGTCCTTTAGATAGATTTGGAATTTGTTTCTATTGGTTTGCAAAGTGGGCTTGGGTTCAATTTTACTTAGTCTAGCAAGGTATGAAAAGAATTGGATTTGTTTCTGTTAGAAATCTTTGACTAGAAACACTCAAAGTGTTCTAGTTGTTAACTTTGGTCAAAATGACCATTTGCTTATATTGCTTATTTTTTATTTTCTCTTCTTTTGATTCTACTTGGAAAAGATCTAGATGATATTGTTTTCATCTTTAAACCAATCCTTAGCATTCATAGCAATCAAACATGGCAATTGCAATCATTCAGGCACTAATCGCACACACACATGCATTTATATTAATCTTAATAATAAAAGTTTTTGTTAACCGTAAACTTGGGTGATTAGAACTTGATAATCTTGTTTAATATTTTTGGGGTGTTACAGGTAACTATGCTCTCTTAACTGGTGCATAAAGGTAGAAGGTGAAGACTCAATATAATGGTGGAAGAAAGGCCCTTCATAAATGGAAGCAGGGATTTCAAGTTCAAAAAGGGCTTCCAAAAATTATGGTACTTGTTAGCTTTGAGCCCTCATTGCCCCTATCATAAGCATCTTGAAGTGATTAAGGTTAAAGTGAACAAACTATGGAGTATATGCTTGACAAAGTATAATTTGGCAATCTCAAGTCCCTTGAATACGAGGGCCGCACCTCATGCTACTCAACTCTAGTCACCTGTAAGTTCTTGTCATAGTAAGTACATGTGTATCATAGAGAACCGCCAATGGGGTACCCCTTGCACATGATACAGGAGCTATCCCATAATCAAAATAACAAGGCAAGCAGACAATGAGCATCTCAGCAATCTTCTTATTTACCATGGTAATATGGTGCTTTTTCTCTCTTTTGTCTTTTCAATATGTCTCTCTTTTTTTATAAGAAGAAAGCTTCATAGATGTCATTATGGTGATGTTGCATGTTTACACCATGATTAGGCATGGCTTAGGCTAGCGGCCCAGGAATTTCTCTAACACACATACATAACTCCATCGACTTACAAGCTCCCCTTTTATTTCACACCGGCGACATCCATAGACAAAAGAGCAAGATATCAACTGTGTGCAAAGTACAAGTGCAATGTTGAAAGCGTTCCCCGTGACAGCACGGTTCTGCTAATTCCAACGTATAAGTGCAATCATATACAACATAGATGACACAATGGTTCAAGTTTATTAGGGGCAAGATAATAAAGTGTGCCATCAAGTTTGGGAGAGCTTCAATCACTAAATTTTCACATAACAAAATATTTTTTAATTGGAAGATAGATGAAAACAAGAATATACTTGGAATGGTGTAACACACCATGCATAGGAGTTTATAGTGGACAGTTTGGAATAACTTGGTTTCTTGGGAGTTGGATGCATGAGTAGAGCTTACTCATACAAGTGGAGGCTAGCAAAAGACTGGGAGCGACCATATCATGTTTGTCTTCTCTCACGGTCACTCTATGGGCTCAAGCAGGCGCCACGTGCTTGGTATCAGCGCATCATAGCGTTTCTTCATCAGCTCGGCTTTCGCTCCACTCGCTCCGATGCTTCACTGCTTGTCTACCGCCAGGGAGATGCCATAGCTTATCTTCTCCTCTATGTCGATGATATTATCTTGATGTCCTGCTCTTCTCAACCGATCCTACAACTCACTGACCATCTTCATGCTGAGTTTTCTCTCAAGGATTTGGGACCCCTTCAATACTTCCTCGGGATTGAGGTGGTATTGCACGCAGATGGTTTCTTCCTTCATCAGCGGAAGTATGCTCATGAGCTTCTAGACCGTACGGGGATGCTTAATTGCACCCCGTGACTACGTCTATCGACGCGAAGGCCAAGATCTCCGCCACTGATGGTTCTCTATCACCGGATGCCTCGTTCTATTGGTCCATCGTCAGTGCTCTTCAGTACCTCACTCTGATTCGGCCGGAGTTACAGTATGCTGTTCAGCAGGTGTGCCTTCATATGCATGCTCCTCGTGATTCTCACTGGGCTTAGGTGAATCGGATACTATGTTACATTCGTGGTACTCTGGATCTTGGCTTGATGCTACACGCCTCCTTTGCCACGGACATTGTCGCCTACTCCTATGTCGACTGGGTCGGTTGCTGATGACTGCAAGTGCACAGATCAGATGTAGCTAGTTTCGATATAAATATATCGATCCCATTGGGAGAAGGAGTCTGAAGTCTAAGAATTCCTAAAGTAAATACTGAAAATAGAATTGATAATAAAGTTCTAAGTAACAAGATAAAATGCGAGTGTTGCTTGAAAAGGTGTTTTGGGGGTTTTGGTATTAGAGAACAATGAGTAAAGTAAATAAAACTGAATGCATAAAATAAGTATCGCTTATGTAAAAGAGATTTGAAACTTCAGTGGGAGAAAGGCGTTCTCAGGATTGGCAGATACACCACTAGCATTATAAAGTGCTAGGTAAAGATTATTATCATGAACATTCTCAACTATCTATGTGTGGGAGGAACTCCGTATTTGGACAAAGAGACAACAACCACAGCTCAAATCATCCTCATAACCACAGCAGACAGCAATCATAATCAATTGAATTACTGTTTTATTAAGGTACATAATCCCGCAAGACGTATCCCATGGCATGGATAGTGTTTTGTGAGTTTCCTTGATTCCCAAGTTGATACGTAAGGGGTGCCAACAGCTTTATAGTCACTCTAATTGCTAACATCTCTCCGTCTACCAAACAGTAGTTCCCAACATCAAGTCCCCTAATACGGCTTAGATCACTCTAGAGCTTTGTTGGGAGACCCAAAGAGGAAGGTATGATGAGTACAGCAGCAAGTTTTTTCCTCAGTAAGAAACCAAGGTTATCGAACCAGTAGGAGGAAGGAAATGACTCAAAGGTGTTGCTCGCAACTGGAAACCTACACAACACAAACTCAAGACTTTTCCCCAACGAACAGTGAGGTTGTCAATCTCCCCGGTTTGCTGTAAACAAAGGATTAAATGTATGGTGTGGAAGGTAATAGTGGTTTGCACAAAGTAAATAGTAACAGTGGAAGATGTATCAATGGTAAAGATTGGACCGGGCTCCATAGTTCACTAGAGGTGTTCTCCTTAAGATAAAAAACATGGCATGCAGGGTAAACAAATTACAGCAGGGCAATTTACAGGACAGAGCAAGGCATAACAATGCAATACTAGACATTCATGATCCTATGAGATTTGATTGGGCAATACAACAAGATACATAGACCGTCATCCAACTGCATCTATGACTAGTAATCCACCTTCAGGTTATCATCTGAACCCCCTCTAGTATTAAGTTGCAAGCAACGGATAACTTCTTTAAGCAAAGTGTGTAAGGTAAACAATCCACTTGTTCCATGAACAAGAGATCGTTGTTTTCTCCCTAGTAGCAACATCACATCTACAACCTTAGAGATTTATGTCACTTCCCCAGATTAAATAGAGGCATGAACCCACTATCGAGCATAAATACTCCCTCTTGAAGTCACTAGCATCTACTTGGCCAAGATAGCTACTAGAAATGGAGAGCATGCAAGATCACAAACAACACAGACATGATAGAATCAATAAGACAAAATCATTAACCAATCTGATATAGTAATCTCAATATCCATCAGATCCCCGCAAACACAACATGCATGATTACAAATAGATGATCTTGATCATGAACGGAGCTCACAATATCTCAACATGGTAGCACAAAGGAGAAGAAACAAACATCTAGCTACTAAATGGACCCGTATTCCAAGGTGGAACTACTCACGCATCATACCAGAGGCTGGCATGGTGATGAAGAAGGCCTCCGGTATGATCTCTCCACTCCGGCAGGGTGCCGGGAAGAGCTTCAGATCCCCCCGATCTAGGTACGATGGTGGCGGCGGCTACGAACTATTTCATGGAAGATTGATCGGCTGCTTAGGGTCTAGGTATTGGGGGCTTCTTATAGGCGAAGAGGGAGGCCGAGGGGGTGCCCGAGGCGGCTGCACCCCCCAGACGCAGGCCAGGCCTGGCCACGTGGCCAGGGGGTGTGGCCCCCTCGAGGCCTTCCTCCGTCTCGTCTTCTGGCTCTGTGTTCCCCATGGTAAAATATTGACTTTAGCTTTTGTCCCGTCCAATTCCGATAATATTGATTTTCTGCCTTTTCTGGAACCAAAAACAGAAGAAAACAGACAGCTGGCACTATGGCATCTTGTTAATAGGTTAGTCCTAGAAAACGTATAAAAATACCTCAAAGTGTAGACAAAGCAAATCAAATTCGATACTAAACAAGCATGGAACATCAAAAATTATAGATATGTTTCCGATGTATCAAGCATCCCCAAGCTTAACTCCTGCTCGTCCTCGAGTAGGTAAGTGATAAAAAGAATAAGTTTTGAGGTGACATGCACCATCAAAATCAAGATCAAACCATTTGCAAGCATTGAAAGCTGAGATCAAAGAACTCTAAACATGAGCATGAAAGAAGTTCTAACAGTAGGACAAAGTAACTATGCATGCAACATGAAAGGTTACAAACAAAGATCATGAATAACAATGCATTGAAAAACATTTGTTTGTTTCACATACAGAAAACATAGCATAGTGTCATTCAGCTTGTCCCTCATGGAGTAGGAAATAAATGCATAGGACACCTTCAAAGTTCATAAGAGTGACTAGATACAAATAGTTCATGAGCAAGAAATATCAACAATATGAATCAATCAATAAGTTTTGGGACAATGCACATAGAACTAAGAATGGCAACTATGATCTCTTAATTGGTTCCTAAGGATAGAAGGTGGAAACTCAATATAATGGTGGAAGAAAGGACGTTCATAAAAGGGAAGCAAGGATTTCAAGTCTCATAAAGAGCTTCCAAAAATTATGGTACTTGTTAGCTTTCAGCTCTTATTGCCCCTATCATAAGAATCTTGAAGTGATTAAGGTTAAAGTGAACAAACTATGGAGTATATTATTGACAAAGTATAAGTTGGCAATCTCATGTCCCTTGAATATGAGGGTCGCTCCTCATGCTACTCAAGTTTAGTTACCTTTAAGTTCTTGTCATAGTAAGTACAAGTGTATCATAGAGAACCGCCAACGAGGTACCCCTTGCACATGATACAGGAGCTATCGCATAATGAAAATGACAAGGCAAGCAGACAATGAGCATCTCAGCAATCTTCTTATTTACCATGGGAAAAATGGTGCTTTTTCCTCTCTTTCCTCTTTTCAATATGTCTTTTTTTTCTTTTTCTCAATCTCTATCTATTTTTTTATAAGAAGAATGCTTCATAGATTGCTCACTATGGTGATGCGAAAGTTTCCACCATGATTAGGCATGGCTTAGGCTAGCGGCCCAGGCGTTTCTCTAACACACATACATAACTCCATGGACTTACAAGCTCCCCTTTCATTTCACACCAATGACATCCATAAACAAAAGATCATGATATCAACTGGTTACAATGTACAAGTACAATGTTGAAACTGTTCCCCATGACAGCATCCTTCTGCTAATTCCAACGTATAAGTGCAAGCATATACAACATAGATGACACAATGGTTGAAGTTTATTTAGGGGCAAGAAAAATAAAGTATGCCATCAAGTTTATGAGATCTTTAATCACTAAGTTTCACATAACAAAGTGACTTTTTAATTGGAAGGTAGATGTTACACACCATTCATAGGAATTTATAGTGGACACTTTGGAATAACTTGGTTTCTTGGGAGTTGGATGCATGATTAGAGGTTACTCATACAAGTGGAGGCTAGCAAAAGACTGGGAGCGACCAACTAAGAGAGCAATAATGGCCATAATCATGCAGAGCGACAAAACATTACTAATCAAAGCATAAAATGGTACTACAAGTCAAAAACTAAATGATCATAGAGGCTATGGTGTCTAGTTCATATTCATAACATGGTGTGAGCATGTGCCAAGTCAACCCAACCAAAGCAGCAAAGGAGAATACCACAATAATATGCTTTTGTATGCTAAAACAACGCATGGTTCTTTCAAGGCACATTAAGCAATCCTAATTGTTTGGAACAAGTCATGCTACAGTAATAATCACTAAGCATAAGGTCAAAAAAACATCTAGCATGGCATGATAAAGTCTAAGCCACAGTCAAAGCAAGCTCCTCTTGTACTACTAAAGCAAGAAATTTCTACTCCTCTCCAACACCAATCAACTTATTTGAAACAACACAGCGAGAACGTGGGTCCAAACTACTTAATTCAAGCAAACTATGCAAACAAAAACCAAAAACAAAAACTAAGACGCTCCCAGAACAACACAACTGTGCATGAAACAATAAAAACGAACTCTCTAGAAAGACTTGAGATTTTTATTGATGAAGAAGGGGATGCCTTGGGCATCCCCAAGATTTGACGCTTGTACCTCTTGGATATTTCTTGGGGTGACACTGGGGTGGCATCCCCAAGCTTGAGCTTATGTCCATTCTTCATCTCATTACATCATTCTCTCTCTACACCTAAAATTTTTCCTTCATATAAAACTTCACACAATCTTCATTAGCAACATTAGTGTATTCAAAAGATAATAAACCCTTGTGTTTAGCTTTATAACAGCAAAACTTTCACTAAAAACACAAGATACCATAGCAATTCCCTCAAAAATCTCAATTTCCCAAAAAGAACCCAAAAAGAAATCAATAAGAAACAAATGCAACTAATGGCAGAAATATATCAAAACAGACCAACTGGTAGAAACCTATTTTTTAGAAGACCTTCTGTTGCTAAAATCAAAAATTGTAGAACAAACGAAAGTTAGCTAACAATCTGGGGGATTTATTCAGAAAATTATAGCTCAATCCGAAGTACATTGATTTTACACGAATTTTTACAGTGGATCACAAAAATCTGTTTCGGGACAGCAACTCCCCAAATCTTACTTCCCTCTCATTAGAGGTTATTCTTGGCACAAAATGCAAGTAAAAAGGATAAGGAGAGGTTATTACAGAAGTAATAACTTCCAAGTCTCAAGAAAACTATTGAGTTATCTCCCAATAAGTACTTTTCTTTAACGCCTTTAAGTTAGGCACAAGAAGCAAGAATCAAGTATTTTCAAATGAAGAAGCATTAACATCAAACCTTGCTTTCAAAGGAGGAGCAAAAAGCAACTTATCTCTCCTCATAGGGAAGTGTTCAATACCTTTCTTGAATGGAAATTGATATTTAATGGTTCCTTCTTTCATATCAATGATGGCACCAACAGTTCTAAGAAAAGGTCTTCCCAAAGTAATAGGACAAGAAGCATTGTATTCAACATCCAAAACATAGAAATCAACAGGGACATAAGAATTGTTAACCATAAGAAGAACATCATTAACACTCCACATGAGTTTCTTCTTAGCATTATCATTAAGTGGGACATCCAAATAACAATCTTCCAAAGGTGCCAAATCAAGCATTTCATAAATCTTTCTAGGCATAATAGAGACACTAGAACCAAGGTCACATGAAGCTTTGAGATCAAAGTCATTCACTTGCATATTAATAACGGGTTCCCAACTATCTTCTACTTTCCTAGGAATAGAGGCTTTGTGTTTCAACTTATCTTCCTTAATTTTAATAAGAGCATCTGTAATGTGTTTGGTGAAAGCTACATGCATATCACTAGCATGAGGACTTCTAGCAAGATTTTTTAGGAACATAATCACTTTAGAAATATTGAAACCATCAAGATCAAAATCAAACTTAGCATCACTAGTAGTAGTACTGTAGAGGGAGTGTCCCAACCTTTAAACAATATAAGGTGGAGTCCCCTGTGTTTACAATGCTAGTCCCTGGATCAATAGCTAGCATCCACAGTTAAGATGTAATATCAAGAAACAAAGGTCATAATATAACTTTCTAACCAGGAATAACATAATTTTATTACATCTTACATAGTTTATTTGGCTATTACATTACATTGCAGCGGAATTACTATAGTCATGGGGTCCTTCATCTTCAAACTGCCACAGGCAGACATGTTGGTTGTAGGCTTTGTAATCCTAATCAATCAATCTTCACTAAAATCAATCAAACCTGCAACATTACAAGTTACAGCCACAAGGGTCAATACTTTGGAATAGTATTGGCAAGTTTCACCACTAATTTGAATATAAGTGGATCCTATCATTACATGCATATTTGGCTAATTAGAGTTTTCGGCTCATTTGCATAAAGCAATAATTTTATCCTATCTTTTCAAAATGGTTTTGGTCCTTTGTCAAATCTCCTTTTCAAAATCCCTTGAACTCCTTGGTAAATTCCCAAGTGTTCAAGTCCTTGTTAAAAATCCCTTGAGCTCCTTGGTAACCCCAAGTGCATCAAGTTTTATCAAAATCTTTTGAGCTCCTTGGTAACCCCAAGTGCATCAAGTTTTATCAAAATCTCTTGACCTCCTTGGTACCCCCAAGTACATCAAGTTTTATCAAAATCTCTTGAGCTCCTTGGTACCCCCAAGTGCATCAAGTCTTTAAAGGTTTTCTTTTAGAAATTAGAATGTCAAGATTTCCCATAGCTTCAAACTTTAGTTGCTCAGTATTGTCCATAACCAGGGACACGGCTAAGTACTTAGATTTTATTATCTTCTGCAGAAGTAGTACACTTTACCCATATGTCACAATCCCATCTTGTTGCCACTAGTGGCCACTGGATTAGTGCTCACCAATATGGAGTACTGGCAGATTGAGAATGTGACGAAGTCTTTCCAGAGGGTCCTCCCATACACCATTGCTAGCTTGTCTTCAAGTACCCATGTAGGATTCCATGTCCTCATGTCCAGTAGCCTGAAGACAATGCATGGGTCTTCCCAATGTAGTTGACTAAGACAGAGCCATAAATATCATGTGGTTGCACACGAAAGCCACAATTGGAGAAACATGTTCAATCTCTAAGTTTCCTGGGTGGTTTCCTTTGGAGCACAACACAAAGAGATTGCCATAGACATGGTTCCTTTTGTTGCCACCTTCTCCAAAACTCAAAGTATCCTTGGCCACCCAGGTGGTCCATTGAGTCCTTTTTTTATTATATAAAACACAAGTCCTTTTCTCAACTTCATAAAATCTCAACATGTATCTCTTTTCAAAATATAGCATGGCTAGGCATGTAACAACTACATTGTTTTCACTAAGGAATGTATAGGGAATCCTATTAGGCTTTAGCATAGCATAAGTATAGAAATTCTTTTCATGCATGTTTCAAAATCCACTAAGTATAATGAAAATAGTAGGACTTTAGATGATAGTGTAACTTGCCTTTTTGGTAGGGAATGTTGGTTCACTCCTTGATCTTGCTAGTCTCACACTTTACTAACTTCACTACAATCAATCAAGCAAACCCAATATCAACTAGCATTCCAAACCAATAATCAATCAAACAATTCACACACATAAAACAATGGAATCTAAGTCATGCATATAAGCATGCAAGGGATAGTTTTATTTGCAAAGATGGTTTCTACTAGGCTCCAAAATTTGCAAGGTTCAAAGTGGTCATTTTCCAAAGTGGCAAAGTCATTTGCAAAAGGGTTTTGTCCATAACCCATTTTTAAATCCAATCCTTATTTTATGTGGTGGAAAATATTTTTATCAAGGCAACAACTTTAAGTGGTTCACCAATTAAGTTGTTGTTTCTCAAAACTTGGTGTTTAGGGTCAGTAGGTTTGGTCCAAAACATTTTCCCAAAGTTTTTACTCCAAAATCATTTTCATAACAAAAACCATTATTTTTATTTGGCTAGAAATGGGCTAAACCAATTAATCCATCCTAAACTTCACCAAATTCATTTTTGAATCCATGGGTTGGTTCCTAGGGTCAGTAAGTTCACCACAAACTAATTTTCCAAGATTTCAACCTCAAAATCATTTTTGAACAATTTTTCTAATCTAAACAAGCATACAAATTTTTCTGCAAAAACAAACAATCTAACAGATACTATTTACTAAACCAATTGCATGGTTGGCTAGGGCTTGTTCCACTGATTCCAACGATATAAAGTTTGTAATTTTTGGACGTGTGGATCAAAAGTTATAGGGTTTTCAAATCTGCATCTCAATCTGATTTCAAATCTGTTTTTAAATCGAATACTGGCCACGCGTCGCGTTCCTATTGGGCGGTACCGCTTCGTGCGGATTGCGCTCTCTAGTGCGTTAGATCTAGACAGATCGCACGGCTCAGATGCTTCCACACCGGTTCACTTAAGTCGTTCTATCTACGCCATAGGATGGGGATCTAACGGCTCTCGCGTGTTTGACCAAAAGCTGGCGGCGCTGCGCGGCGGCAGACGGCGGCGACGGTCAGGCGAGGTGCTAGCGGTGGTTCTAGGAAGCAAAGAACGAGGTGGGGATGCTCACTGTGATCGCGAGGACGTGGTGATGCTCGTCGTGTGGTCGACGTGGTAAGGGGCGTTCTGGAACAGCAGTGATTGCTCGCCGGAGTGGAGAACAGCGTCGGGTGGTCCTGGTCGTGGTCGGAGACGGTGCTGTGGTTCGCCCCGAGGGAAAATGAAGACACAGTTAGACGCGCAAGATCAATGCGAAGCTGCCTGCGTGAAGGAGAAGAAGAGGGGTGGTCGGATTCTACCTGGGGACTTCGCCGGAGAAGTAAACAGACGCGGCGGCGCTCAGAGCTTGTCGAAGACGGCGTTCTGGGGCGCCCGCGGTTGAATGGAAGGTACTGGCAGGAGCGCCTGGGAGTGGGGAGTGAGTTCGTGTGCTCGGGGAGGCACGGGGTGGAGAGGCTCGGCCGGAATTTGTGCTGCAGCTCGTCAGAGCAGAGTGGGTTTACGCGTGAAACCGTGGCAGCCTTGTGGCCGGGAGAGAGGAGTGAGCGAGGGGAAATGGAGAGGGAAGAGAGACGCTTAAGTGCACGCAGTCACAGGCTGAATCAATGCGTGGTTAAGGAGGAATCAAGTGTGCATTCAAACAGCAGAAACGGCGACGAGGTTTGGGGAGAAGAAGTCGCGCGGGTGAGGAAGAAGGCTCGGGTGTGGGGCCGTTTCGTTAGTGGAGCGAGAGAGAGGGTTGGGGTCCACAAGTCAGTCACTCTGCGGGTCAGGGAGCGGGTGTGAACCGTTTTTCTGCGGATGAGGGGAATTGGGCTGGTTGTTTGGGCTTCTTGGGCTTGGTCAGTTGGGCTGAGTCCAAAACCATTTTTTTCTTCCTAAAACCTTTTTCTTTTTCTATTTCTAATTTCTGTTTTGAAATTCAAACAACCAAACAAAACTCAAATCAATTCAAACAATCACCACACTATACAACTTTGAATTTGGTTTTGTTCAGTAACATAAACCAAAATTCCAAAACCAAAATAATAATTTTATTTTAGGGTCCATTATTAATTAAATAAATAGACCATTGTTATTAAATCAAATAGGATTTGTTTTATTTAAATACTCCTTTTGAAATCTAATTATTTTCTAAACCAAATCAGTAGGTTTTATTTGAAAATACAAAATACTTGGAAAACTTATTTAAACTAAATAAATAAGTTTTTGTGTTTATTTAAAATGGGAAAAGCCTTTACTTAAATAAAATTGGACATTATATCCTTATTATTTTATTTTAATAAATCTTTACTATTTTTATCAAAACAAAACATTTTATTTCAAAACATTGGCCAAGGTTTAATTTGGCTTTATAAATAATCCTTATTTATAAAACTTATATTTCCTTTGAAAACCAAATCTTTTTATTTAAAAGATCCAAAATAGTAATTCCAAATATTTTTATTTTCCTTTTTATTAAATGTTTATCTTTTTAAATCCCTTTAGGATTTATTTGATCCAACTTGGTTTGAATTTCCAATTGGATTCAAAAGTTTCTTCTCACCCTGAAAATCAACAAAGTTTTTATTTTATTCATTTATTTTTCACATTACAAGATTTGGAAAATCTTGGGATGTGACAGGCTACCACCCTTAAAATAAATCTCGTCCCGAGATTTGGGAAGGCTAGGGTTACAAGCAGGCTCAAAACAACTAGGGTACTACCACCCTTAAAATAAATTTCAAACAAAATTACATATTGGCCTTCTTGGGATCCTGGGAAAACTTCTCTGGGAAAACATTTGCATTTGTGTCCTTAGTTTCCATGCTTGACTCATGGGCCAAGGTTGAGTTTCTCCATAGGCTTGTTCAACTTGTTCTTCATCTTTTCTGGATAGTTGCTTGCATAATGTCCTGGGTTCTTGCAGTTGAAACAGTTGATGTCCTTGAGTTCTTTACGTAGCTCTTGTGGACAAGTTGCTACATAATGGCCTAGCTCTTTGCAGTTGTTGCACACCACTTGGCCAATCTCTTTATTCTTCTGGTTCTCTGGGCATTCACTGGAATAGTGTCCCATTTCTTTACACTTATGACATTGCACATGGCTTTTGTCCTTCTTTTGCTTTTTGGGTTTCTCCAAAGCTAGGAGTGCATCCAGTTCATGTTGTTCATATGTTATCTGGTAAGTAGGAATGTCTACATGTTTCCTGGGCCTTCTCTTGCTCTTTGGATAATTCATAGGCCCTTTCTTTGGTCCTTTGAATTGGGTTGTTTTGTTTGGAGGTATAAGTGGTCCTTTTCCTTTGCCATCCACCTTCTTGGTAGACTTGGATCGTTCTTGATGGTTTGCAATCATTTGTTGCACTCCACCTTGTTTCCTTTGTTCCACAATGGAGTAGATGGGGCATTGGATAGGGACATGATTGTTTCCTTCACATAGGTAGCAAGTAGCTTGAGAGGTGGGACATTGTCCAACAGGATGTTTCTCTTCACAGTTGGGGCATTGATCTCCATGCTCCTTGGAAGTATGATCCTTGTCTCCACAAATAATGCAAGCTGGGGCTCCATCTAGAATAACATTTCTGTCATCCTTGTTGTCACAAACTCTTTTGGAATAGTTGTCTTCCATGTTGATCATTTGATCAGTCACCTTAAGCATCAACTGGGCTTGAGTTTCCAAAAATCCTTGCAAGGTTGGATCTTCCCCACTGGTGTTGGCTATGAATTGAGCTGTCACTTGGTTCAACTGGTGTTGGGTTGCTATGAGTTCTTTCATGCTGTCCTCTTGGTTGGTGTTGGTGTCATCAAACTTGATGTTGGAGTCTCTTGGAGTAGTCATCTGTTTGGGGTTGGATGAAGATTAGAATAGGCAAGATATTTCTAAGGAAATATTTCTAATCACACACATCACAATTCACACAAGCAATGTGCATGCAATCACAAGCCAAACATTTCACTCAAACAACAAAGTTCAAGCATATACTTAGGCAACAAAATATTTTTGTTACACCACATAAGTTGGTGAGTTTGTCTTAACTAAAATATGGTGGTCCATCTATATAGTTCACTTGTGATCTTTCCATCATTCTTGGTTGAATTTTCTTGCATGAGATCATGGTTTCCTTAGGAAACAATTTCTTGGTCACAAAACTTCTAGTGAAATGATCTCCTTCTTATTTTTGCATTCCCTTAGTCTCCATATCTTGAGCAAGATTTCCTTGTTTCACTTGTAGTCCTTAGTGGTTTCCAAGTTGGAAGTCCTTGGTGAATATGCTGAAGATGTTGAAGTCATTAGAGTTGAAGATGTTGAAGAAGTCCTTTGCACATGGTGTAGTCTTTGGTCCTGGGGTAGGTTTTTCCATCAAGTTGAAGTAGAAGAGATGTAGAGTTGAAACCAAAATGGTTAAGGAAAGAGTTTACAAGTGTTTTTGTAAATAAGTTTTTGGAACAAGTACAACTCCTATTTCCTAAGGGTTTTTGTCCAATCCTAGGTTTACAAATCCTACAGGCAACACAATGCTCTGATACCATCTGTAGAGGGAGTGTCCCAACCTTTAAACAATATAAGGTGGAGTCCCCTGTGTTTACAATGCTAGTCCCAGGATCAATAACTAGCATCCACAGTTAAGATGTAATATCAAGAAACAAAGGTCATAATATAACTTTATAACCAGGAATAACATAATTTTATTACATCTTACATAGCTCATTTGTCTATTACATTACATTGCAGCGGAATTACTATAGTCATGGGGTCCTTCATCTTCAAAGTGCCACAGGCAGACATGTTGGTTGTAGGCTTTGTAATCCTAATCAATCAATCTTCACTAAAATCAATCAAACCTGCAACATTACAAGTTACAGCCACAAGGGTCAATACTTTGGAATAGTATTGGCAAGTTTCACCACTAAGTTGAATATAAGTGGATCCTATCATTACATGCATATTTGGCTAAGTAGAGTTTTAGGCTCATTTGCATAAAGCAATAATTTTATCCTATCTTTTCAAAATGGTTTTGGTCCTTTGTCAAATCTCCTTTTCAAAATCCCTTGAACTCCTTGGTAAATTCTCAAGTGTTCAAGTCCTTGTTAAAAATCCCTTGAGCTCCTTGGTAACCCCAAGTGCATCAAGTTTTATCAAAATCTTTTGAGCTCCTTGGTAACCCCAAGTGCATCAAGTTTTATCAAAATCTCTTGAGCTCCTTGGTACCCCCAAGTACATCAAGTTTTATCAAAATCTCTTGAGCTCCTTGGTACCCCCAAGTGCATCAAGTCTTTAAAGGTTTTCTTTTAGAAATTAGAATGTCGAGATTTCCCATAGCTTCAAACTTTAGTTGCTCAGTATTATCCATAACCGGGGACACGGCTAAGTACTTAGATTTTATTATCTTCTGCAGAAGTAGTACACTTTACCCACATGTCACAATCTCATCTTGTTGCCACCAGTGGCCACTGGATTAGTGCTCACCAAGATGGAGTACTGGCAGATTGAGAATGTGACGAAGTCTTTCCAGAGGGTCCTCCCATACACCATTGCTAGCTTGTCTTCAAGTACCCATGTAGGATTCCAGGTCCTCATGTCCAGTAGCCTGAAGACAATGCATGGGTCTTCCCAATGTAGTTGACTAAGCCAGAGCCATAAATAGCATGTGGTTGCACACGAAAACCACAATTGGAGAAACATGTTCAATCTCTAAGTTTCCTGGGTGGTTTCCTTTGGAGCACAACACAAAGAGATTGCCATAGACATGGTTCCTTTTGTTTCCACCTTCTCCAAAACTCAAAGTATCCTTGGCCACCCAGGTGGTTCATTGAGTCCTTGTTTTATTATATAAAACACAAGTCCTTTTCTCAACTTCATAAAATCTCAACATGTATCTCTTTTCAAAATATAGCATGGCTAGGCATGTAACAACTACATTGTTTTCACTAAGGAATGTATAGGGAATCCTATTAGGATTTAGCATAGCATAAGTATAGAAATTCTTTTCATGCATGTTTCAAAATCCAGTAAGTATAATGAAAATATTAGGACTTTAGATGATAGTGTAACTTGCCTTTTTGGTAGGGAATGTTGGTTCACTCCTTGATCTTGCTAGTCTCACACTTTACTAACTTCACTACAATCAATCAAGCAAACCCAATATCAACTAGCATTCCAAACCAATAATCAATCAAACAATTCACACACATAAAACAATGGAATCTAAGTCATGCATATAAGCATGCAAGGGATAGTTTTATTTGCAAAGATGGTTTCTACTAGGCTCTAAACTTTGCAAGGTTCAAAGTGGTCATTTTCCAAAGTGGCAAAGTCATTTGCAAAAGGGTTTTGTCCATAACCCATTTTTAAATCCAATCCTTATTTTATGTGGTGGAAAATATTTTTATCAAGGCAACAACTTTAAGTGGTTCACCAATTAAGTTGTTGTTTCTCAAAACTTGGTGTTTAGGGTCAGTAGGTTTGGTCCAAAACATTTTCCCAAAGTTTTTACTCCAAAATCATTTTCATAACAAAAACCATTATTTTTATTTGGCTAGAAATGGGCTAAACCAATTAATCCATCCTATACTTCACCAAATTCATTTTTGAATCCATGGGTTGCTTCCTAGGGTCAGTAAGTTCACCACAAACTAATTTGCCAAGATTTCAACCTCAAAATCATTTTTGAACAATTTTTCTAATCTAAACAAGCATACAAATGTTTCTGCAAAAACAAACAATCTAACAGATACTATTTACTAAACCAATTGCATGGTTGGCTAGGGCTTGTTCCACTGATTCCAACGATATAAAGTTTGTAATTTTTGGACGTGTGGATGAAAAGTTATAGGGTTTTCAAATCTACATCTCAATCTGATTTCAAATCTGTTTTTAAATCGAATACTGGCCACGCGTCGCGTTCCTATTGGGCGGTACCGCTTCGTGCGGATTGCGCTCTCTGGTGCGTTAGATCTATACAGATCGCACGGCTCAGATGCTTCCATACCAGTTCGCTTAAGTCATTCTATCTACGCCACAGGATGGGGATCTAACGGCTCTCGCGTGTTTGACCAAAAGCTGGCGGCGCTGCGCGGCGGCAGACGGCAGCGATGGTCAGACGAGGTGCTAGCGGTGGTTCTAGGAAGCAAAGAACGAGGTGGGGATGCTCACCGTGATCGCGAGGACATGGTGATGCTCGTCGTGTGGTCGGCGTGGTAAGGGGCGTTCTGGAACAGCAGCGATTGCTCGCCGGAGTGGAGAACAGCGTCGGGTGGTCCTGGTCGTGGTCGGAGACGGTGCTGTGGTTCGCCCCGAGGGTAAATGAAGACACAGTTAGACGCGCAAGATCAATGCGAAGCTGCCTGCGTGAAGGAGAAGAAGAGGGGCGGTCGGATTCTACCTGGGGACTTCGCCGGAGAAGTAAACAGACGCGGCGGCGCTCAGAGCTTGTCGAAGACGGCGTTCTGGGGTGCACGCGGTTGAATGGAAGGTACTGGCAGGAGCGCCTGGGAGTGGCGAGTGAGTTCGTGTGATCGGGGAGGCACGGGGTGGAGAGGCTCGGCCGGAATTTGTGATGCAGCTCGTCGGAGCAGAGTGGGTTTACGCGTGAAATCGTGGCAGCCTTGTGGCCGGGAGAGAGGAGTGAGCGAGGGGAAATGGAGAGGGAAGACAGACGCTTAAGTGCACGCAGTCACGGGCTGAATCAATGCGTGGTTAAGGAGGAATCAAGCGCGCATTCAAACAGCAGAAACGGCGACGAGGTTTGGGGAGAAGAAGTCGCGCGGGTGAGGAAGAAGGCTCGGGTGTGGGGCCGTTTCGTCAGTGGAGCGAGAGAGAGGGTTGGGGTCCACAAGTCAGTCACTCTGCGGGTCAGGGAGCGGGTGCGAAGCGTTTTTCTGCGGATGAGGGGAATTGGGCTGGTTGTTTGGGCTTCTTGGGCTTGGTCAGTTGGGCTGAGTCCAAAACCATTTTTTTCTTCCTAAGACCTTTTTCTTTTTCTATTTCTAATTTCTGTTTTGAAATTCAAACAACCAAACAAAACTCAAACCAATTCAAACAATCACCACACTATACAACTTTGAATTTGGTTCTGTTCAGTAACATAAACCAAAATTCCAAAACCAAAATAATAATTTTATTTTAGGTTCCATTATTAATTAAATAAATAGACCATTGTTATTAAATCAAATAGGATTTGTTTTATTTAAATACTCCTTTTGAAATCTAATTATTTTCTAAACCAAATCAGTAGGTTTTATTTGAAAATACAAAATACTTGGAAAACTTATTTAAACTAAATAAATAAGTTTTTGTGTTTATTTAAAATGGGAAAAGCCTTTACTTAAATAAAATTGGACATTAAATCCTTATTATTTTATTTAAATAAATCTTTACTATTTTTATCAAAACAAAACATTTTATTTCAAAACATTGGCCAAGGTTTAATTTGGCTTTATAAATAATCCTTATTTATAAAACTTCTATTTCCTTTGAAAACCAAATCTTTTTATTTAAAAGATCCAAAATAGTAATTCCAAATATTTTTATTTTCCTTTTATTAAATGTTTATCTTTTTAAATCCCTTTAGGATTTATTTGATCCAACTTGGTTTGAATTTCCAATTGGATTCAAAAGTTTCTTCTCACCCTGAAAATCAACAAATTTTTTATTTTATTCATTTATTTTTCACATTACAAGATTTGGAAAATCTTGGGATGTGACAAGTACTCATTGGGGTTAGGCATTGTGGTAGAAGGAATAGGGACTTCTTGTGGTTTAGTAGCATCCATATGGGTGGTGGTGATAGTGCACACACTATTGTTTCTAGCAATTTCAGCTTCTCTTTCCCACTTAGCATGAAGTTGGGCTAACAGTCTAACATTTTCATCCATAGTAACTTGTATGGCATGAGTAGCAGCAAAGGTACTTTCCAAAGTTTCCGGTTTAGAAGACATTTTATTAATCAAAGAGGACTGTGCTTCAAACAAAGAGGAAATATTTTTCTCAACATTCAAAAGCTTTTCCTCCACAGTCTTGTTAAAAGTGGTTTGTTTACTAATAAAGTCTTTAAGCATGGCTTTAAGTTCAGAGGGGGCACTTATAGTATTGTTGTAGGAGTTTCCATAGGTATTGCCATTATTAGGAGGACAAGGCCTATAATTGTTGTTACTACCAAAATTATTCCTATAGGCATTGTTATTGAAATTGTTCTAATGAAGTTCACATCAACTTGCTCTTCTTGAGCAACCAAAGAGGCTAAGGGAACATTATTTGGATCTAACGGAGCTTTCCCATTAACAAGCATAGACATGATAACATCAATCGTATCACTCAAAGAGGAGGTTTCTTCATCATAATTTACCTTTTTACCATGTGGAGCTCTCTCAGTGTGCCATTCAGAATAATTAACCATCATATTCTTAAGGAGTTTTGTTGCAACACCCAAGGTGATGGTCATAAAGGTACCTCCAGCAGCTGAATCCAACAGGTTTCTTGAGGAGAAGTTCAAACCTGCATAAAAAGTCTGGATAATCATCCAAGCAGTAAGTCCATGAGTGGGACAATTCTTAACCAAAGATTTCATTATTTCCCAATCTTGAGAAACATGTTCATTATCAAGTTGTTTAAATTTCATAATATCACTTCTCATAGATATAATATTAGCAGGAGGATAGTACTTTCCAATAAAATCATCTTTGCACTTAATCCAAGAATCAATAATATTTCTAGGCAAGGATAGAAACCATTCTTTAGCTTTTCCTCTCAAGGAGAAAGGAAAAAACTTGAGCTTAATAATATCTCCATCTACATCCTTATACTTTTGCATTTCACAAAGTTCAACAAAGTTATTGAGGTGGGCAGCAGCATAATCAGAACTAGCACCAGAAAATTTCTCTCTCATCACAAGATTCAACAAAGCAGGCTTAATTTCATAAAAGGTAGCATCAGGAGCAGGTGGAGCAATAGGAGTGCTAAGGAGATCATTTTTGTTTGTGCTAGTGAAGTCACACCACTTAGTGTTCTCGGTAGAGTTCGTTTTTGCTAAAGTGGAGCAAGCCAAAACAGCAGCAACTAGAGCAGGAACTAATTTTGTTGGAGTTTTTGATAAGGGAAAGGAAACCAAACTAAACTAATTTTTTTGGAGTTTTTGAAAAAAATAGGCAAACAAAACCAAGCAAAAGAAACTAAGCAAAACAAAAACAAAGTAAAGAGAAAGGTTGAGAAGGACTCCCCTTGTGAAGACGTCCTTAGCCTCCCCGGCAGCGGCGCCAGAAAAAGCTTGATGATGGGCTTGTTGTCAATGCCTCGTTGGGAAACCCCAAGAGCAAGGTGTGATGAGCACAGCAACAAGTTTTCCCTTAGTAAGAAACCGAGGTTATCGAACCAGTAGGAGGAAGGAAATGACTCAAAGGTGTTGCTAGCAACTTGGAGACCTGCACAACACAAAAGGTATGGGTATCTTAATTTCCTCTCTGGGTTTGGTTTTATCTAAAGTACCCATAACATCTACACATGATCCTAGCATATTAAAACGTTCAAAGACCTTTTGGGCTTCCTTAGCAACATCATTAAACTTTTTTAGTAAAGTTTCTAGGATAAATTCTCTCTTTTCAGGATCTTCTTCTTTTTTAGTTTAAGAAACAAAATTTGCATCATGGGGTAAAGGTTAACAAACCTAGCCTCCAACATATGAACTAAAGAAGCTGCAGCAATTGCATAATTAGGCGCAAGTTATGCTATAGATCTATCCTCAATATCCTCATGTTTGCTAACATGATTAAAGAATTCTTCAATATTTTCTTTCCCAATTATAAAGCCACTACCTATTGAAAGGTATTTCAGGGTGAACTTGGGAATCAACATGGTGATCTAGGGAAAGGTGACAACTAGGGTAGGAACTAATTTTTTTATAAGAGAAAGAAAACCAAACTAAACTATTTTTTTTGGAGTTTTTGATAAAAAGAGGCATACAAAACGAAGCAAAAGAAACTAAGAAAATAAAAACAATGAAAAGAGAAAGGTTCTGAAGGATTCCCCTTGTGAAGACGTCCTTAGCCTCCCCGGCAACGGCGCCAGAAAATCTTGATGGTGCGTGGAAGCTTTGTTGGGAGACCCCAATAGGAAGGTGTGATGAGCACAGCAGCAAGTTTTCCCTCAGTAAGAAACCAAGGTTATCAAACTAGTAGGAGGAAGGAAACGACTCAGAGGTGTTGCTAGCAACTTGGAAACATGCACAACACAAACTCAAGACTTTGCCCCCAACGAACAGTGAGGTTGACAATCTCACCGGTTTGCTGTAACAAAGGATTAACTGTATGGTGTGGAAGGTAATAGTGGTTTGCAAAAAGTAAACAGTGACAGTGGAAGATGTATCAATGGTAAAGATTGGACCGGTGTCCATAGTTCACTAGAGGTTTTATCCTTAGATAAACAAACATGGAATGTTGGGTAAACAAATTACAGCAGGGCAATTGACAGGACTGAGCAAGGCATAACAATGCAATACTAGACATTCATGATCCTATGAGATTTGATTGGGCAATACAACAAGATACATAGACCGCCATCCAACTGCATCTATGAATACAAATCCACCTTCGGGTTATCATCTGAACCCCATCCAGTATTAAGTTGCAAGCAACAGATAACTGCTTTAAGCAAAGTGTGTAAGGTAAACAATCCACTTGTTCCATGTACAAGAGACCGTTGTTTTCTCCCTAGTGGCAACAACACATCTACAACCTTAGAGATTTATGTCACTTCCCTTAGAGTAAATAGAGGCATGAACCCACTATCGAGCATAAATAACCCCTCTTGGAGTCACTAGCATCTACTTGGCCAAGATAGCTACTAGAAAAGGCGAACATGCAAGATCATAAACAACACAGACGTGATAGAATCAATAAGACAAAACCATTAATCAATCTGACATAGTAATCTCAATATCCATCGGATCCCCGCAAACACAACATGCATGATTACAAATAGATGAGATCTTGATCATGAACGGAGGTCACAAGATCTAAACATGATAGCACAAAGGAGGAGATACAACCATCTAGCTACTACATGGACCTGCAGTCCAAGGTGGAACTACTCACGCTTCATACCGAAGGCTGGCATGATGAAGAAAGCCTCCGGGATGATCTCCCCTCCCGTAGGGTGCCGGGAAGAGCTTCAGATCCCCCCGATCTAGGGACGATGGTGGCATCGGCTATAGACGGTTTCGTGGAATATTGATCGGGTACTTAGGGTTTAGGCATCAGGAGGTCTTTATAGGCGAAGAGGCGAGGCAGGGGGTCGCCAGGAGCGGGGTGGGCCCACCCACGCGGCCAGGGGGTGTGTCCCCCTGGTGACTCTTCTCCGTCTCGTATTCTGGCTTCGTGTTCCCCGTGGTAAAATATTGACTTTGGCTTTTGTCCCATCCAATTACGAGAATATTGATTTTCTGCCTTTCTAGAACCAAAAACAGAAGAAAACAGGCAATTGGCACTGCGGCATCTTGTTAATAGGTTAGTACCAGAAAACATGTAAAAACACCTCAAAGTGTAGACAAAGAAAAACAAAGTAGATACTAAACAAGCATGGAACATCAAAAAATTATAGATATGTTTCCGATGTATCAGCATGCTCCTCCCGGCCCCACCCGCTCGGACACCCCTACGCGTCCCCCGGGGGATCAATCGTTTTCATCCCCCCGGGTCCCCAGCCAACCACGTGTCCATTATTTTCTGGCTTAAACCCGCTTTTGCTACAAAACATCTGATTTTTCTACAAAATAACCTGCTTTTGCTATATGTAGGAAAAAAACGGTTCAGCCCTGAAAATAGAAAAATAGACCGGACCTCGCCTGAGATTTCGCCGGAGACCTCGCCGGCGACCGTGTATCAAAAAAATATTCTAATGTAGCAAAACTGACTTCACCAGAGACATCGTCGGAGACTCTCGCCAGAAAAAACATCGTCGGAGACTCTCACCGGAAAAATGTCGCCGGAGACCATGTAGCAAAAATGTTATGCTATTATAGCAAAACCGCAAAACGGTGGTAGCAAAAAATTTTGCTAATGTAGCAAAAAGAACAACCTCGTCGGTGCCTGCCGTAGCAAAACCGAATTTGCTTAGGACTTTCGTCGAAAATGTCGTAGGAAATACTTTGTGCTATTGTAGCAAAAACATAGAAAAGAAATAGTAAAAACTTGCTACTATTGTAGCATCACCCTGTAGCAAAAAATCAAAATACATCTATTGACCGGTACCGTCGCAACCCTTCATCTGTTGCAACATCGTCCTGCCTATGTAGCATCGTGTCGTGGCTCTACAGCAAACACCGTCGACCACGCATGGCATTGCTTGCATCAGAGGGGCGGTGCACCGAGGAAGAAGCAGGACGAAGCAGGACAGCTCGCCGGAGCCTAGAGGTTACGACGGTGAACATGGCAGTGCACACGGGCGGAGGTGGCGACCACCACCGGCATGGGTGGCAGCACTACCGTGTGAGGTAACACAACCCATCTATGGTCCGATCTCTCGGCCATGGAATGCATGCGGAGAAAGGGGAGAATGTAGGGAGCAGCAGGAGTCGTGGTCGAGCAGTGGCGCCGGCTGTCGTCCTTGCGACCGGCCATCGTGGGATAGCGGGAGCGCGAGGCCGTGAGATGGTGGCCAGCACGGGGGCACTGCACAGGGAGTCGAGGACGAGGAAACTTGCAGCATCCAGGCGAATCGGGGCATGCGGTGGCGGTTGCCATGAGCAGGCGGCGGCGGCACTCCATCAGGGAAGGAAGTCCGTGATGCAGGTAGATGGGGATTAGAACTAATGTGTGTGGAACCACCTAAAACGAGCGTGTATGTGGAAAGTTCAAGGCAGAACGAGCGGAATCTACGACCCCGGCGGATCAGATCGTTCGATCCCCCGAGGGCACTATATCATTTTCCCACCCGCTCTCTCTCTCTCACCCCGCGTACATGAACACTCACTCCTGACGCTTCTCTCCCTCATTCCCCATCGTGATACGCCACCTAAACAGCCCACTAATCCCCTCGGTCAACTCCCTACTACACTAGGCCGATGCGATCCCCGTCCCCAATTCTCGCTCGCCGCTTTGACCCGTTCACCCTCTCGCCTCTGGCACCATCCGTCGCCTCCCTCGCGACCTCCCCGACACCAGCGACGACCGCCGCCACCACCGCGTCCGTAGGCCGCCACCACTGCTGCACCTCGCCAAGCCGAGATCCGCTGCCGCAAAGCCTCCTTGTGGCCGCGCCTTGCTAGGTCCATCCTCGGGAGCTCCCCGAGCAGCTGCTGCTCGACTCCCGCAGGTATCGCGGAACCCCGGTGATGCCCAGGAGCTCCGGTCGCCTCGCCTCCCTTGCCGCCTGCGCCACTTCCTCCCTTCGCGCGCCATTGTTCACTACCTCTCGCACCGGAGTTCCACCGCTGGATGCCGCCTCCCTGAGCTCCTCGGCCTCCTCTACCCTGAAGACCTGCAACCGCGAGTCGACGGTGCCACCGCCGGCCATGCACCTCCGTTCCCACCGCTTATGGTCGCGTTCCTTGTCGCCCTACACGGCCGTGGGCCTCTACTTCGACTTCCAAAGCTCATGATGTCCTTCACGCGCGGCCCTAGTTCCAGCGTGTTTCCCCAAAGTTCCAGCGTGTACGTGCCCATGATATGGATATTGGCCTATTTTCGCCTGGGTTGCTTGAGCCGAAAACATGTCCGAGCGTGGTACCTAAAAATTTCCACAGTCCTTCGAACCTTTCTTGTTTGTGTTATGTGGTGGTGTGGGAGAGAAGCCTGTGCTGCAGCCCCGATGACAAGTTGATCGTGTCGTGAAGACCCAACAACACCAAGTCCACCAACGATGGCAAGTATGAACCCTTGACAAGATCTTTATCACGGATGCCTTTGACACGGAGCACCGAGGACGCCATCATGGACCCGAAGACCACCAACCAAGAAGCTGAGACCCCTAGGCCTCGGGTATGGAACGCAAAGAACTTCCTGGATCCAGAGACCCAAAACCAGTCGAACCCCTGGCACCCAATACCTTCGACCCATGTGTGACCCATTTATCCGAGACCCTATTTTATAAATGACATATACTTGGTTGCATCTTAATTGAACATGCTTGCATACATATGTGGATTGGGGCGTTATGTCGATTCACCTCATAATTAAATATGAAGACCATATGCAGGCTATTCTTGTCTTATATTGGCTTCTTTTAAATTTGTGTAGCGAACCGATGATATATTTTGTCTTGTTAACACAACATTTAAATTGTCGGGTATGTAAACAACATGAACCTACTAATTAAATGTCCAAAACCCCAGTTCCGCTTAATATTGCATAATTGCATCACATCTTTGTCATGTAATACATCATACATGCATCATGCCTGATCTTCTACCGTAGTATTAAATAGTGCATCCGGTGTTTCTTTTAGAGCTTTGCTTCTTCATGGATTAGGCCGATGAGTTGATGCGAGTGTTGATCCATCCCCGGTGTATTTCGGCAGTGTTTTCCAGGCGAGCATTCTCCCTCTTTCTACCTATTTTACATTTCTAGTGTTTACTTCCTCCTTTTGATCTATTGTTACCTGTCGTGATGCTTTAGTCTTTTTGTACCCGGTATATCCCTTGCAGCCTCTATATTTCCTTGGACACCTCCTATTACATGTTGTTTGGTATATAGTTTGTCCTTATGAGTCATAGTCGCTTGCTTAGGTGTTGCGTCATGTCGTTGAGTGCCACTAATGTTGGAGGTTGGCATATTCTTAATGGTGGAGATGATCATGACTTTAAATATAGTTTAATAATTAATATTGAAAGTAGATAATAATGCAAAGGCACATGTGGGTAATATTTGAGATCTTGGTTATTATCCTGCCCCCTATGTCCACCTAGGACCTGAGTTCTTGACACTTGTTCCGAGACTAAGCATGCTAACCACGTGTGGGGTGTATGGGCACCCCTATCGACTTAGTACCTGATTCCAAAGTACTGTTCTAGGGGCCACAAACTAGTTCGGGATTTATACGTTACTAGTGTACCTATGTCATATATGCTATGTATGAGATGTTTATTACCTGTTGCTCAATGAGCATTTATTACTGTTGCGTAGGTGCGGCCCTCTTTCATGGGAATATTTTGTCTATGACCTCTGCTCACTCACGTGACAAGTCCATGCAACCTTAGGATCCGTATGAGGAGGATTAGCTATACCTCATATGGGTATCTCTTTCAGGTGGCCCCCATATACTTGCGTTGGGTCTTGGAAAGCGTCGTGTCCTAGGCCCTGTCGTCATGCCGATGGGTGTATGTTAACTGATCTGGCAAAAAGGGTCGAAGTGCGTGTGGAAACTTTGGTGCACCCCTGCAGGGTTAAATCTTTTTGAAAAGACATGTTTGTGGTTATGGACGACTTGGAGCACAGTATATCGATCATATACAACTATAACTAAATTGTACTGTTATAATTTGACTTGTATCTGTTATGACTAGTAAGTTGGATAACCTCCATATAAAGAATGAATAAAATTGACAACCGTATGAGTTTCCTTGGCAGGACTACCTCGTTTTGGTTTGAGGGGGTACCAGGATGGGTATGAATGTTGTTAGTATCAGGTTGGTTCCGAATAGGGATTTCTTATCTCTCTATGATAGCCGACAGTTGTATCGAGCCTCTATAGGTTGTTTAGTTCATGATGTACTACCGCTTTAGTCCACCATACCTATGTAGGCGAGGACCGCTGAATTCTAAGTCTCGCCGTGTACGGGCCTCAGTACTGACCGCTCTATTTTTCCTTTGACCTTTGTCGGCACCCCTTTTGTTCTTGCAGGTTGAGATCAATGTCATTAGCAGGGTAACACTTCTGGCTTGGCTTAGGCTGGGTTATGGATGCCATTGGTTATTCCTCAGCGCTCTTAGCCCCATTTGCTTCTTGTCCATACTTGGATGTTGAACTGTTTTCGAAGGTGATTTGGATCTTTGTACTGTATATCTGTATTCTTGACTCTAGATTCATTGTTGTATATATAAGTTCTCTGATTCCATCGTGGACTATTGTGTAATAGTATTACTTTGTTTTCCTCCCGCATGCAAGTGCCTGGTGGGCACCTTTAAACCGTTTCTATGCTGGTTTGGCAGGAATTGCTAAAACTTGCATAGGGCCGATCCGAGGGTGTTACAGAGTGGTATTAGAGCAGTTACGATACCCCACTGGTCCATCATGTATGTTACCTAGCTAGCGGACGTTGTAGAGTGTCAAAACTATTTTGAAAATTGGTTGGATAGATCTGATTAGGTATGCTTTTACTCCTTACCCCTGTGCTATTCTATTCTTACCTCTACGTGTTTTGAATCTGCCCTCTTATCTTTTCTTCGAGTCCAGGATTTCTCGTGGTTGGGTTTATGTCATACCTTCAGGGTTTCGCTTCCTTCCTCTTGTAACGGTGCTTCGACATATGGTCTTTATGCTAACTAAGGAATTTTACTCTATGTACCTTTTTAGTGGACCAAAATTCACTAAAAATTTCTTTGTATCTTCTGGTGTTTTCAACGCGACAACTTCATCTGAGTTAGATCCGATGAAGAGACTGCATCACTCCTTTTTTCCGAACATCATTTGTGAAGATCTTCAGTTTAAATTCCGAGAATAGGTTGCACACTTTTATACTGAATGTGCGGAGTAATAGTTTGGGTGTGTGATGGATTGGCCCCTATGCCGACTATCCATTCTATTTTCTCTTGTACATTGAAGTGGATTGGAATGCATCTTTCTCTTCTTCTATTAAAGTTAGAGGTGGCCTTATCTTTTGAGACCTTTACCTTCATCTTGTGTTTATCCGGAGTGTTTCCTCGATGAACGTGAGCACCAACCCTTGTTGGTGGTGTCGCTGATTTCAAGACGGAAGAAGAATCTCTGTTAGTGGTGTCCTGAGGTTCTACATGAAGCGATGAAATTCAGATCGTCAGTCTTCTTCCCCATACCATGAGGCGGATCTCGAGGGCGAGATCCATTGTTAGTGGTGTCGAATTGTAGCACCCGGGGTAAAACCACTACTAGAAAATCGTTGTGTTTTCCCTTTGTGCATCATCATGACGGCATGCTCATGTCATCATGCCACCTTTCATTTGAGCATCTTCATGACTGCATGCGTATGTTGCATAAAACTATTTTCTAAAAGCATGTCTTTGTTTTCTAAATAACCCCCTCTTCATTTCAAAGTATAAAAAATCCTGGTGTTTCGGATATCTCTATTTGTCTAAAACTAATTATAAAATCTTTTATTAAAATGAAACAAACAAATATTTTTAAATAAATATTAAACTGAAGGAGATAGCCGGCCAGGCCCAAAGGCCCAGCCAACGAGCCTACAACCCCATCTATCCTGAGTAAACCCTAACCCTAATCCACCTTCTACCCTCACCCCGCTGCTGGAAGCAAACACACGCACAAACACAGCACACACACGCAATCGGCCACAGCACCCAACTTGCCACGCTGCTCCCAGCCCCACCAGCTCTCTCTCTCTCTCTCTCTCCCCACGTGCACGCATGATCCCTCCCGACGCTTCTCTCCCTCGTTCCCCATCGTGACACGCCACCGAAACCTCCTGTGAATCCTCGCGGTAAACTCCCCACTACCTCGGGCCGACGTGATCCTTGTCCCTAATTCATGCTTGCTGCTGTGACCCGGCCTCCCTCTATCCTCTAGCGTCATCTGCCGCCTCCCTCGCGACCTCCAAGCCACCAGCGACGCGCGCTGTCGCCGTTGCTTCCGCAAGCCGCCACCACTGTTGCACTTCGCCGAGCCGATCTCCACCACTGTAGGGCCTCCTCGTGGTCGCGCCTCGCCAGGTCCCTACTCACGAGCTCCCTCAGCTGTTGTTGCTCGCCTCTCACAGGTACCGCAGCGCCCCGGCAATGCCTAGGAGCTCTGGCCGCCTTGCCTACCATGTCGCCTGTTCTACCACCTCCACCCCGCACACCTCCCTCTGCGTGCTTCCGTTCTCTACCTCTCGCACTGGAGCTCCGATGCTGGATGCTGCCTTCCTGATCTCCTCGGCCTCCTACGCCCCGACGACGTGCAACTGTGAGTCGATGGCGCCGCCACCGGCCATGCGCCTTCGTTCCCGTCGCTTCTGAGCCATGTTCCTTGTCGCCCTGCACGGTCATGGGCCTCTTATCCTCTTCTTCGGCTTCCAAAGCTCATCATGTGTTGCACGCAAGGCCCCAGTTCCACCGTGTTTCCCCTGCAGTTCCAGTGTGTATGCGCCCCTGATGGATAATGGCTTATTTTTGCCTAGGTTGCTTGAGCCTAAAACATGTCCGAGCGTGGTACCTATTAGTTTGCCACGGTCCTTTGAACCTTTCATTTTTGTGCTATGTGGTGGTGTGGGAGCGAAGCCTATGCCGCAGCTGTTGGAATTTAATAAGTTTTGGTCTACTGTCCCATTAGACAAATTCTGAAATTCTCTTTGGCCCACTTGTGTATGGCAGCATATGGATGTGCTAGTGGTGCTAAAGTTTAGTCTCACATTGCTAGTTGAAGGGGAGTTGGACCACCTTATATAGTAGAGTGTTGCACCACTTACTAAGGTGTGACAAGAAGAGTAGCCCTCGCGCACTCCTCCTCCGACGCCGCCCGCCTCGCCTCGTCACGATGTGCGCACGCCGCGGGTTGTGGGAATCTCGCCGAGCCGAGCTTTATTTTGCTGGTTGGGAAAACTGATTATGAATCATTAACGGACGCGTTAATTACAGCTATTTCCAGTTTTTATGGACGTGGCTATTACTATTGATCGTCCTTATGGGTGTAAACCTGTAGGATGTAAATGGGTGTTCAAGAAAAAGCTTAGACCTGATGGTACTATTGAAAAGTACAAGGCCCGTCTTGTGGCTAAGGGTTATACCCAAAAGGAAGGTGAAGACTTCTTCGATACCTACTCACCTGTAGCCAGATTGAGAACTATTTGAGTACTACTTTCCTTGGCTGCCTCACATGGTCTTCTCGTTCATCAAATGGACGTTAAGACAGCTTTTCTAAATGGAGAGCTAGATGAGGAAATTTATATGGAGCAGCCTGATGGATTTGTAGTAGATGGTCATGAAGGAAAGGTGTGTAAGTTAGTGAAGTCTTTATATGGTATTAAGCAAGCTCCTAAACAGTGGCACCATAAGTTTGAAAGAACTTTAACTGCTGAAGGCTTTGTTGTAAACGAAGCTGACAAATGTGTGTACTATCGCCATGGTGGGGCGAAGGAGTTATTTTGTGTCACTATGTCGATGACATATTGATATTTGGGACCAACCTCGTTGTTATCGAAGAGGTCAAAGAGTTCCTATCTCGCTGCTTTGAGATGAAGGACTTGGGAGTGGCTGATGTAATATTAAACATCAAGCTACTAAAGGATGACAATGGTGGGATTACACTGCTTCAATCTCACTATGTGGAAAAGATATTGAGTCGCTTCGGGTATAGTGACTGCAATTCTTCTCCAACGCCTTACGATCCGAGTGTGCTACTTCGAAAGAATTGAAGGTTTGCTAAAGATCAATTGAGATATTCTCAAATTATTGGCTCGCTCATGTATTTAGCCAGCGCTACTAGACCTGACATCTCCTTTGCTGTAAGCAAACTGAGTCGATTTGTGTCAAATCCTGGAGATGATCATTGCCATTCTCTTGAAAGAGTTTTGCGCTATTTGAAAGGCACTGCGAGTTATGGTATTCACTATACTGGGTATCCACGGGTACTTGAGGGTTATAGTGATTCAAACTGGATATCTGATGCTGATGAGATTAAGGCCACAAGTGGTTATTTGTTTACACTTGGTGGTGGCGTTGTTTCCTGGAAGTCTTGCAAGCAGACCATCTTAACGAGGTCAACAATGGAAGCAGAACTCACAGCATTAGACACAGCCACTATTGAAGCAGAGTGGCTTCGCGAGCTCTTGATGGACTTACATGTGGTTGAAAACCCAATACCCTCCATGCCGATGAACTGTGATAATCAAACTGTGATTGTCAAAGTAAACAGTTCTAAGGATAATATGAAGCCATCAAGGCATGTGAAGAGGATATTGAAATCTGTCAGGAAACTGAGAAACTCCAGAGTTATTGCGTTGGATTATATCCAAACATCTAAAAACCTGGCAGATCCCTTCACAAAGGGTTTATCATGCAATGTGATAGATAATGCATCATGGGAGATGGGTTTGAGACCCACACTATGAGTTGGTCCCAGTGGCAACCCACTCTATGTGATCGGAGATCCTGTGAATTAGAGCTGGGAGACAAGCTGTTGGTCAGCTGAGAGGAGAGTATACCCATATTATGTTTACATCTCCATAAAGATGCAATACTCTCTTAATTTGCATGGTAGGTTGATATTTATCTTAATGTGTTTCAAGTGGCTTTTATCAGCGAAGATGTTGTCTCTTGAGGAACACACCTATATGAGTCTGACTGTCAAACGTCACAGTCCATGAGAGTTGGGTGCTCTCTAATAAACTCATGAAAGGCCCTGGAGTATGACGGATAAGCTCCAAACCACGAGGAAGCCGACGGTAGCCCTGTACCGGTCTAGACTTTGTGTGAAACTAGCGCGTAGGAAACTTGTAGTTCAAGGCATAGTCCACTATTCAAGTTGCTAGCCAGTGTAGCATGAAGTTTAACGTGGAAGTTCAACTTAACAGTCTCCACTACACACCGGTATATAAAAGAATGTTCTGGAAGGAAAATGATGTGATGTGCCAATGAGACTTTGTGGGGGATTGTTGGAATTTGATAAGTTTTGGGCTGCTGGCCCATTAGACAAATTCTGAAATTCTCTTTGGCCCACTTGTGTATGGAAACATATGGTTGTGCTAGTGGTGCTAAAGTTTAGTGCCACATTGCTAGTTGAAGGGGATTTGGACCACCTTATATAGTAGAGTGTTGCACCACTTACTAAGGTGTGACAAGAAGAGTAGCCCTCGCACACTCCTCCTCCGACGCTGCCTGCCTCGCCTCGCCACGCCTCGCCTCGTCACGACGCGCGCGCGCCGCGGGTTGCGGGAATCTCGCCGAGCCGAGCTTTATTTTGCTGGTTGGGAAAACTGATTATGAGTCATTAACGGACGCCTTAATTACAGCCGTTTCCAGTTTTTATGGACATGGCTGTTACCAACTCGGACGTGGGCTGAGCCCACGATCCTCCTAACCTGCACTATATAAGCGTCCGGGATAAACCTAATCGGCACCAAATCAATCCACACACGCGCCTACCTCCAGAGCCTTGCACTGCCGCTTTCATCTTCCCCATCCTGGCTTGCGCCATGCAACGCAGATCGGGACAGTAGGCCTCCGGAACCCCGCCTCTTGTGAACCTGTGCGGGTGAGGGGCGATCAGGTTTTTGGGGAGCGCTCAAGCGCGACTACTGGCGACCACGACGTCATCCGACGGCGAGTTCCCAAATGACGACTTCTTCCCGGACGTGAGCGATCTCTTCGACAACCTCAACATGGGTGACGCTGCTGCAACCACTGCGGCTGCTATTCATCCTACATCGTATGTGATCTCGATTTCTCTCTTTCGGATTATGCTAGAGTTCTTTGTTCTAGCGTTTGGTGTAGATGTGATAGGTTTATCTCCTATGGATGTAATCTGTTCATCTACTTTGTTGATCTGCATAATTGGTTTTAGTACCGTTTGTATGATCATGATTTATTAGTTTATTATTCGGATTATATCATATGGATTATTACTTATATTTCCAACAATCCAAAAACCTGATAATAGGCAACTGAATTCCACTGGTGTAGCCGCGGCTACTAGGCCGCCTCCTTTTGATGGCATGCACTATAAGAGATGGCGCAAGAGAGTAGTTCTCTGGTTTGAAAACCTAAACTGCTATAGCGCCACTCTTGGCAAGCCTGAAGGAGATCTTTCTGCTCAGCAGGAAGCGAACTTTAAGAAAGCCGATACCATGTTTATGGCGGCTTTGTTCAGTATTCTTGGGGACAACATAGTTGACCCTTATATGTCATCTAATAATGGCAAGGACGCGTGGGAAGCGCTCGAGGCCAAGTTTGGGGTCTCGGACGCTGGCACTGAGCTGTACGTCATGGAGCAATTCTATGACTACAGGATGTTTGATGAGCGCTCCGTCGTTGAGAAAGCTCATGAGATACAATCACTTGCCAAAGAACTTGAGCAGTTCAAGTGTTCCTTACCGGACAAATTTGTGGCTGGTGGCATTATTGCCAAGCTTCCTCCTTCGTGGAGGAACTGTGCTACTTCTCTGAAACATAAGAGACAAGAGTTTTCCGTTACGGATCTCATTGGGTCTCTTCATGTGGAAGAGAAGGCGAGAGCAAAGGAAAAAACTGCTCGAGGACTTGAGGGAGGATCTACTGCCAATTTGGTGCAGAGGAAAAACTTCCAATCCCACAAGTTCAAGAATAAGAACAAAATTGAAGCAAAGGGGAAGTTCGATGGCAAGAACAAGGCCACGCACTCAACCAACTTCAAGTAGAAAAATGATAAGAGGAAAGGCTCTTGCCATGTTTATGGTGATCCTGGTCATTGGGCTCCTAGCTGCCCTAATCGCTTTGACAAGCGTCAACATGGGAACAGCGGCAATACCGCTAATCTTGTTATTAGCGATACTGAGATGAAGGATGCTGGGTACGGTATTTTACCTACTATCCTTTCAGTATGTCATTCTCCTGATTGGTGGATAGACACAGGTGCTAATACACATGTATGTTCTGATATTTCCATGTTTTCCTCTTATCAGATCTCAAGGACCTCTTCCTTGCTGATGGGAAACGGCTCACGTGCTTCTGTTCATGGTGTTGGTACAGTAAATCTGAAGTTTAGTTCGGGGAAGACCGTATGGCTGAAGAATGTGCAGCACGTTCCCTCCATCAATAAGAATCTCGTTAGCAGATCGCTTTTATGTCGAGATGGCTTTAAGTTGGTTTTTTAGTCCAATAAAGTTGTAAATTTCTAAATATGTACAATTTGTTGGAAAGGGTTATGTGTGCGGAGGTCTGTTCCGCTTGTCTTTGTCAGACTCGTGTACTAAAGTTATTAATCATGTTTGCAATGATAATGAGTCCAATGTTTGGCATTCACGACTCTGTCATATTAACTTTGGTTGCATGACGTGGCTAGCCAATATGAGTTTAATTTTGAAATTTACCACTGTCAAAGGTTCTAAGTGCCAAGTTTGTGTGCAAGCAAAGGAACCCCGCAAGTCTCATACGGCTGCGGAACCAAGAAACTTAGCACCGCTAGAACTTATACATTCAGATCTTTGTGAGATGAATGGTGTGTTGAAAAAAGGTGGAAAAAGATACTTTATGACGTTGATTGATGACTCCACTAGATACTGCTATGTTTATCTTCTGAAATCTGAATATGAAGCTTTGAACTACTTTAAAATCTATAAAGCTAAGGCAGAAAACCAACTTGATCTTAAAATCAAGCGGCTAAGGTCGGATCGTGGTGGAGAGTACTTTTCAAATGAATTTGATTTATTCTGTATGGAACACGGTATTATACATGAGAGGACGCCTCCCTACTCACCTCAGTCAAATGGGGTGGCCGAAAGAAAGAACCGCACTCTAACTGATTTGGTTAACGCCATGTTAGATACATCGGGTCTTTCCAAGGAATGGTGGGGGGAGGCGCTAATGACCGTGTGTCATGTCCTAAACCGTGTTCCTGTAAAGGATAAAACCATGACTCCATTTGAGGAATGGGAAAAGAAAAGGCTTAAACTCTCTTACTTACGAACTTGGGGTTGTTTGGCGAAAGTCAATATTCCAATACACAAGAAGCGAAAGCTTGGACCAAAAACCGTTGATTGTGTTTTTCTGGGATATGCTTTTCATAGCATTGGCTATAGATTTTTGATAGTAAAATCTCAGGTATCCGACTTGCATGTTGGTACAATTATGGAGTCGAATGATGCGACTTTCTTTGAAGACATCTTTCCTATCAAAGGCATGTCTAGCTCATCAAATCAGGAGATGACTAGTTCATCTAGTCAGGAATTTTCTATAATTCCTGAATCCACTATGCCGATAGAACACTATGATGATCCTGTGGAGGATGACAATGAAGCTCCCAAAAGGAGCAAGAGACAAAATACTGCAAAGTCATTTGGTGATGATTTCATTGTGTACCTTGTGGATGATACTGCCACTTCTATTTCAGAAGCCTATGCATCTCAAGATGCTGACTACTGGAAGGAAGCTATCCGAAGCGAGATGGACTCCATCTTAGCTAATGGTACTTGGGAAATCACAGATCGTCCTTATGGGTGTATACCTGTAGGATGTAAATGGGTGTTCAAGAAAAATCTTAGACCCGATGGTACTATTGAAAAGTACAAGGCCCGTCTTGTGGCTAAGGGTTATACCCAAAAGGAAGGTGAATACTTCTTCGATACCTACTCACCTATAGCCAGATTGACCACTATTCGAGTACTTTCCTTGGCTGCCTCACATGGTCTTCTCGTTCATCAAATGGATGTTAAGACAGCTTTTCTAAATGGAGAGCTAGATGAGGAAATTTATATGGAGCAGCCTGATGGATTTGTAGTAGATGGTCATGAAGGAAAGGTTTGTAAGTTAGTGAAGTCTTTATATGGTCTTAAGCAAGCTCCTAAGCAGTGGCATGAGAAGTTTGAATTAACTTTAACTGCTGAAGGCTTTATTGTAAATGAAGCTGACAAATGTGTGTACTATCGCCATGGTGGGGGCGAAGGAGTTATTATGTGTCTCTATGTCGATGACATATTGATATTTGGGACCAACCTCGTTGTTATCGAGGAGGTCAAAGAGTTCCTATCTCGCTTCTTTGAGATGAAGGACTTGGGAGTGGCTGGTGTAATATTAAACATCAAGCTACTAAAGGATGACAATGGTGGGATTACACTGCTTCAATCTCACTATGTGGAAAAGATATTGAGTCGCTTCGGGTATAGTGACTGAAATTCTTCTCCAATGCCTTACGATCCGAGTGTGCTACTTCGAAAGAATCGAAGGTTTGCTAAATAACAATTGAGATATTCTCAAATTATTGGCTTGCTCATGTATTTAGCCAGCGCTACTAGACCTAACATCTCCTTTGCTATAAGCAAACTGAGTGGATTTGTGTCAAATCCTGGAGATGATCATTGGCATGCTCTTGAAAGAGTTTTGCGCTATTTGAAAGGCACTGCGAGTTATGGTATTCACTATAATCGGTATCCACAGTACTTGAGGGTTATAGTGATTCAAACTGGATATCTGATGCTGATGAGATTAAGGCCACAAGTGGTTATTTGTTGACACTTGGTGGTGGCGCTGTTTCCTGGAAGTATTGCAAGCCGACCATCTTAACGAGGTCAACAATGGAAGCAGAACTCACAGCATTAGACACAACCAGTGTTGAAGCAGAGTGGCTTCGTGAGCTCTTGATGGACTTACCTGTGGTTGAAAAACCAATACCCGCCATCCCGATGAACTGTGATAATCAAACTGTGATCGTCAAAGTAAACAGTTCTAAGGATAATATGAAGTCATCAAGGCATGTGAAGAGGAGATTGAAATCTGTCAAGAAACTGAGAAACTCCGGAGTTATTGCGTTGGATTATATCCAAACATCTAAAAACCTGGCATATCCCTTCACAAAGGGTTTATCACGCAATGTGATAGATAATGCATCATGGGAGATGGGTTTGAGACCCACACTATGAGTTGATCCCAGTGGCAACCCACTCTATGTGATCGGAGATCCCGTGAATTAGAGCTGGGAGACAAGGTGTTGGTCAGCTGAGAGGAGAGTATACCCATATTATGTTTACATCTCCATAAAGATGCAATACTCTCTTAATCTGCATGGCAGGTTGATATTTATCTTAATGTGTTCCAAGTGGCTTTTATCAGCGGAGATGTTGTCCTGCAGAACATCTCTTGAGGAACACACCTATATGAGTCTGACTGTCAAACGTCGCAGTCCGTAAGAGTTGGGTGCTCTCTAATAAACTCATGAAAGGCCCTGGAGTATGACGCATAAGCTACAAACCGTGGGGAAGCCGACGGTAGCCCTGTACCGGTCTGTGAAACTAGCGCGCAGGAAACTTGTAGTTCAAGGCATAGTCCACTATTCAAGTTGCTAGCTAGTGTAGCATGAAGTTTAACGTGGAAGTTCAACTTAACAGTCTCCACTACACACCGGTATATAAAACAATGTTCTGGAAGGAAAATGATGTGATGTGCCAATGAGACTTTGTGGGGGATTGTTGGAATCTGATAAGTTTTGGGCTGCTGGCCCATTAGACAAATTCTGAAATTCTCTTCGGCCCACTTGTGTATGGCAGCATATGGCTGTTCTAGTGGTGCTAAAGTTTAGTCCCACATTGCTAGTTGAAGGGGAGTTGGACCACCTTATATAGTAGAGTGTTACACCACTTACTAAGGTGTGACAAGAAGAGTAGCCCTCGCGCACTCCTCCTCCGACGCTGCCCGCCTCGCCACGCCTCGCCTCGTCACGACGCGCGCGCGCTGCGGGTTCTGGGAATCTCGCCGAACCGAGCTTTATTTTTCTGGTTGGGAAAACTGATTATGAGTCATTAACGGACGCGTTAATTACAGCCGTTTCTAGTTTTTATGGACGTGGCTGTTACCGACTCGGACGTGGGCTGAGCCCACGATCTTCCCAACCTGCACTATATAAGCGTCTGGGGTAAACCTAATCGGCACCGAATCAATCCACACATGCGCCTACCTCTAGAACCTTGTGCCGCCGCTTTCGTCTACCCCATCCCGGCTTGCGGCATGCATTGCAGATCGGGACAGTAGGCCTCCGGAACCCCGCCTCTCGTGAACCTGTACGGGTGAGGGGCGATCAGGTTTTTGGCGAGCGCTCAAGCGCGACTACTGGCAACCATGACGTCGTTCGACGGCGAGTTCCCAAACGATGACTTCTTCCCGGACGTGAGCGATCTCTTCGACAACCTCAACACGACACTGCTGCAACCGTTGCGGCTGCTATTCAGCCTACATAGTATGTGATCTTGATTTCTCTCTTTCGGATTATGTTCTTTGTTCTAGCATTTGGTGTAGATGTGATAGGTTTATCTCCTATGGATGTAATCTGTTCATCTACTTTGTTGATCTGCATAATTGGTTTTAGTGCCGTTTGTATGATCATGATTTATCAGTTTATTATTTGGATTAAATCATATGGATTATTGCTTATATTTCCAACAGCAGCCCCGACGAAAAGTTGATCGTGTCGTGAAGACCCAACAACACCAAGTCCACCAACGATGGCAAGTATGAACCCTCGACAAGATATTCGTCACGAAAACACAGATGCCTTCGACACGGAGTACCAAGAACGCCATCACCGACCCGAAGACCATCAATATCTCCATCGACCAAGAATCCGAGACCCCTAGGCCTTGGGTATGGAATGCCAAGAACTTCCCAGATCCAGAGACCCAAACCCCGTCGAACCCCTGGCACCCAAGACCTTTGACCCACGTGTGACCCCTTTATACGAGACCGTATTTTATAAATGACATATACTTGATTGCATCTTAATTGAACATGATTGCATACATATGTGGATTAGGGAGTTATGTCCATTCACTTCGTAATTAAATATGGAGACCATATGAGGGCTTTTCTAGTCTTATATTGGCTTATTTTAAATTTGTGTGACGAACCGATGGTATATTTTGTCTTGCTAACACAACATTTAAATTGCGGGGTATCTAAACAACATGAACCTACTAATTAAATGTCGGGACCTCGGTTCCGCTTAATATTGCCTAATTGCATCACATCTTTGTCATGTCATACATCATACATGCATTTTCCAAATCTTGTAATGTGAAAAATAAATGAATAAAATAAAACTTTGTTGATTTTCAGGGTGAGAAGAAACATTTTGATTCCAATTGGAAAATTTCAAAAACCTATTTGGATCAAATAAAATCCTAAAGGGATTTAAAGAGTTAAATAAACAATAAAGTTAAAAATATTTGGAATTACTATTTTTGGATCTTTTAATAAAAATATTTGGTTTTCAAAAGCAAAGGATAGAATTATAAATAAGGATTATTTGATAAGCCAAATTAAAACTTGGCCAAACCTTTGAAATAAAATATTTCTATTTGATAAAAATAGTAAAGGTTTATTTAAATAAAATAATAAGGATTTAATATCCAATTTTATTAGAAATAAAGGTTTTACTATTTTAATTAAACATCAAAAACTTGTTAATTTATTTTAAACAAGTTTTCCAAGTATTTTATATTCTCAAATAAAACCTACTGAAGTGTTTTTAGTTTTATATTTAGATTTCAAAAATAAAGATTTTAATAAAACAAATCCTATTTGAATTAAATGATTAAGGTCTAGTCATTTAATTATTAATGGACCCTAAAATAAAAATATTATTTTAATTTTGGGACTTGGATTTGTGTTGTTAAACAGAACCAAACTCAAATGCAAAGTGTGGTGGAAGTTGATTGTTTTGAATGTTTGAATTGTTTGATTGAAATTCAAAACAGAAAATCAAATGGAAAAAGGGAAAAGTTTCAGTACAAAAAAAATGCTAAAGGGCTCGACCCAACTAAGCAGGCCCAGCAGCCCATTCCAGCCCAACTTCTTTCCCCCACGCGCGAATAGTTTTACACCCATTATCACACCCGCGCATACACCGAAGAGTGGACCCTCTCCCTCTCTCCCTTTCTCGCTGACAAGCATGCCCCACAGCCACGTCATCGTCTCCTTCACCCCGCTGACCACGCCCCCTCTCGCCGGCCGTTGCTGCCGAATCAAAGCCGGCGTAATACGGAGTAACGCCGCGATTAATTGGCCCCTCGAACACGCGTACTAAAGCGCATGCCCCTCCTCTCTATTTCCCCTCCCTCGCACGCACCAGCTCGCTACCAGGCTGCGCCAATTTCACCAGAAACCCCGCTCTGCTCCGACGAACTCGCGAGCAAATTCCGGCGCCGTCCAGCCTCGCCTCGCCTTCCCAAGCACGCGATCTTGCTCATCAGACCAGCGCGCACCTGCCAGTGCTTTCTGTTCGCCCGCGCTCGCCCCAGAGCCTCGGCTTCGACAACCTCTGAGCGTCGTCGCGTCTGCTTCTTTCTCCGGCGACCTCCCCTGGTAAGCACATGACCGCCCCTCTCCTTCCCGATGACGCTCCTGCAATCGCCACACTCGGCCACATCTAACCATGCCCTTGTTTTCCCTCGGGGTGAACCGCAGCGTCGCCCTCGACGACCTCCAGAACCGCCTGACGCCGCCATCGTCTTCGGCGAGCAATCCCCTCCGCTCCAGTGCGCCCCTCGACAAACTGACCACACCTTGAGCTTCACCACAACCCTGCGAGCACAGTGAGACCCTCCTATGTCTTCCTCGCTTCCTCTAGCACCAACTCCGCCGTAGCCAGACACGCCGCCGCCACCTGCCGCCGCCAGCGCCGCCCGTCTATGGCCAGTGTGTTGTGCGCCGTGCGATTAAAATCCTGCGGCTGCGATTAGATCTAACTGAAGGGGTATCGTGTGCCTCTGTGCCACTCGATCTAAGTTAGATCCTACGGTCCACAAAGCTCGATCCGACCGAACCGGTATCAGCCAATGGCAAGCCGCCGCGTGGCACTAGATGATTTAAAACAGATTTTAGAATCTGATTTAGATGCAAATTTGTAAACCTCATAACTTTTGATCCACACGTCCAAAATTTGCAAACTTTATATCAATGGAATCATCAAGACAAGACCTATCCAACCATGAAATTTGTTTAGTAAAAAGTTTCTGTTAAATTCTTTGTTTTTGCAGAAACTTGTGGATGCTTGTTTAGGATATAAAAATTATTCCAAAAAGTTTTTGAGGATGAAATCTTTGCAAATTGGTTTTTTGTGAACCTACTGACCCTAGGAACCAACTCATGGATTTAAAAATGTATTTTGTGAAGATTAGGATTGAATAATTGAATTAGCCCATTTCTAGTCAAATAAAAATGTTGATTTTGATATGGAAATGATTTTTGAGAAAAACCTTTGGAAAATGTTTTAATTCAAACCTACTGACCCTAAACACCAAGTTTTGTGAATTAACAACTTATTTGGTGAACAATATAAAATTGTTGCTTTGCTAAAAACATTATCCACCACATGAAATAATGATTGGATTTGAAAAATGGTTTTTAGATAAAACCCTTTTGCAAATGACTTTGCCACTTTAGAAAATGACCACTTTGAGCCTTACAAAGTTAGCCTAGTAGAAACCACTTTTGCAAATAAAACTATCTTTTGCATGCTTGCATGCATGACTTAGTTTCTATTATTTTATGTGTGTTGAATTGTTTGAATATTGGTTGGAATGCTAGTTGAATCTATGTTTGCTTGATTGATTTGTAGTGAAGTTAGAAGAGTGTGATATTAGCAAGATCAAGGAGTGAACCAACATTCTCTACCAAAAAGGAAAGTGACACTATCATCCAAGTCTTACTATTTTCATTACACTTAGTGGATTTTGAAACATGCATGAGAAGGACTACTATATTTTGCTATGCTAAATCCTATTAGGATACCCTTATATATTCCTTAGTGAAAACAATGTAGTTGTAAAATGCTTAGCCATGCTATATATATTTTGAGAATAGTTACATGTTGAGATTTTATGAAGTTGAGAAAAGACTTATGTTTTATATAATAAAACAAGTACTCAATGAACCACCTGGGTGGACAAGGATACTCAAGTTTTGGACAAGGTGGCAACAAGAGGAACCATGTTTATATGGAAATCTATTTTTCTTGTGCACTAGATGAAAACCACCCAGGGACTTAGAGATTGAACATGTTTCTCCAACAGTGGCTTCCGTGTACAGCCACATGCTAAATGGGCACTGGCTTAGTCAACTACATTGGGAAGACCCATGCATTGGTCTTCAGGTTAACTGGAAATGAGGGAACTCGGAACCCTACATTGGTGCCTGAAGACAAGCTAGCATTGTGTATGGGAGGACCCTATGGAAAGACTTCGTCACATTCTCAATCTGCCAGTACTCCATCTTGGTGAGTACTTATCCAGCGGCCACTGGTGGCAACAAGATGAGATTGTGTCATGTGGGTAAAGTGTACAACTTCTACAGAAGATCAAAAATCTAAGTACTTAGCCATGTCCCCGGTTATGGACAATACTGAGCAACTAAAGCCTGAAGCTATGGGAAATCTCGACTTTCCAATTTCTAAAAGCAAAACTTTAAAGTGACAACAAAAGACTTGAAGCACTTGGGGTGTACCAAGGAGCTCAAGAGATTTTGACAAAGACTTGAAGCACTTGGGGTGTACCAAGGAGCTCAAGAGATTTTGACAAAGACCTGAAGCACTTGGGGTGTACCAAGGAGCTCAGAAAGATTTTAACAAAAGATCAAAACTGTTTTGAAAAGATAGGATAAATTATTGCTTTCTGCAAATGAGCCCAAAACCATACTTAGCCAAATATGCATGTAATGATAGGATCCACTTATTTCTACATAGTAGTGAAACTTGCCAATACAATTAAATTGTATTGACCCTGGTGGCTGTAACTCGTAATGTTGCAGGTTTGATTGATTTAGTGAAGTGTGTTGATTAGGATTACAAAGTCTACAACCAACATGTCTGCCTGTGGAACTTTGAAGATGAAGGACCCCATGCTTATAGATTTTCTGCTGCAATGTAATGTATTATCCAAATGAGCTATGTAAGATGTAATGAAATTATGTTATTCCTGGTTATAAAATTGTATTATGACCCTTGTTTCTTGATATTACATCTTAACTGTGGATGCTAGCTATTGATCTAGGGACTGGCATTGTAAACACAGGGTTCTCTACCTTATTAAAGGTTGGGACCTCTACACTCATGTGCCACTAGAGCTCCGATCCACATTCCTAGCGGCCCTCCCCGGCCACACCGCAGTGCCGCCTACGCTCATCCCTGCCCACATCAAGATCCACACCGAGTGTCGTGGTGGTGGCACGGCAGATCCCATGGGTAGGCTTAAGTTGGGGGGCCAATGTATGCTAGTGGGATCCAGGGAGGGACGATGCAGTGATTTCTACACACAGAACACAAGAACTTGATCTTTATTCGACACAGGTGAAGCTACACTTGCTCCTCGAGTTGTTTGAGCAAGAGGAGGAAGAAGCTACTACAAGTGCTAAGTAAGAAAATGAATTGATCCCCTCCTCGTGAGGCCCTGGCTCACATTATAAAGGGGTGCCGGATTATAGCTAGGGCTCATGTGGACAACATATTCGATGGAATATGCTTGTCCCAAAATGGTAACTCGGCGGGCGCCTTTCCGTGTCCCCCTTCTATCAGCGACAATAACCCAGAGCCCATGACATGTGATCCTCGGCCTCGGGGATTGTCACCTCCGTGACCTTCTTCTACTTCTCTGTCTCTCTGACTCTTGTCCATAGCGCATGGCACTTATAGATTCCTGAGGGAGAGACAGTGTGTAGTGTTGACTTCGGGGTTCCCTATCTCCTTCTCGAGCAAGCTTCAATATGATTCAGCCTCACTTCATATTACTCGGCAAAGCTTTAACCTGCATACACAAAGAGTGATATACGCAGGCTGACATAGCCCGTATATCGGCCGAGCCAGGTTTTAGTCTCTTGATTCGGATTAGGCCATGTCTTACCCGGCCGGTATCTCGATAACTCGGTCAGGTCATCCCTTAAGTCGGTGTGGACCATTTAGGGCTTTCCCCTTTTACCTTATCTTGACCCTACCTGGGGTCATCCCCCCAAAATTAGTCCCCAAAGCTGGTGCGGTCTTGACGACCTTCAGTCGGCAAGGCTACAACAGGTTCTAGTTACTCGGTATATGTGCATATGTTTGCCAAGCTAGTCTTTATTCCGTTCTTTTCTTGAGGCATACCCCGCAGTACGCACTGTCATGCGTCCGAGTCATTTTGACCCTTTCCAAGGTATGAATCATCCTCTTGTGTCGGTCTCGTTCATCCGAGTCGTCCCTTTAGCATCTCTTGGAAGTTTCATCATATGTGTCTCAATCATTGCGTTTCTGCCTCATTTTTTGTACCGCTACAGTGTCACTGACATTGCTACAGTGATGACTGCGGGCGGTCATATCGATGCAGTGACTCTTTGATCGCTGCAACGGTCATAGCGGTCGGATCTCCTCATGCGCTGTGTGACCCCTCCTGTGGCACCAATCTCTGTTTGCCAACACACGATACAAGCGCTTACGCGGTAACCGTGGCGCACCGGTGATCCCACGATCGCTTGTGGTGTGCGGTTATAAATGGGGGGTGCGGAAAGCGTTCATTCACTTTCCCCATTTCCGTCCTCTTTGTCTTCCTCCTCGCGTCGCCGCCGCAGTTCCCTAGTTCACGTGACCGTGCCGCCGCTATTTGGTCCCTCTCGCAATGTCGTGTGTCTGCATCGAGCTTATGCTCCGCTCCCTTCTCTCCACCGCCACCATGCCCTTTCTTGCCGCGAAGGGGCTGTGCACCTCTAGGCCTCTTTCTGCCGCTAGTGTTTCTTCCTCAGTTGATTCTTCTGATGAGCCTATATCGAGCTCACACAGCGGTGCCCTAGTCGGAGAAGAAGATCTTGCTGCAGGCCCGGAGCGTGGTTCTTGGCAGGGTTCTACGGTCACTCGCCGAGAAATCGAGTGGCTCCGCAAAACCCGCCAAATTCCCGCCGAGGTAAGGTGTCGCTTACCTGGCAAAGAGGCTACCCCCATAGTTGAGGACGATGAATACGTAGTTTTTATGTCACACTTTGCTAGAGGATTCGGCCTTCCCCTTGGCGATTTCGCCAGAGGTTTTCTAGAGTTCTTCGGCCTTCATCCTCATCACTTGCCGGCTAACACAATTGCCTCTCTGTCGGCCTTTATTTGTCCTCTGGATGATACTTTGGCCTTTGGCCTTCTGTAGCAGTTTGGTCCAAGTTCTTCCAGATCCGATCCAACATTGTGCCGGATAAATATCTACACCCTTCCGAGAAATCTTTGACCCAATGCGGGACCGCCTACATCACACCCCAGAAAAACTCTTTGTTTCCCCGAGTCACAGGTCTAGAATCCTGCAAGAAATGGCATAGTCCGTTCTTCTATGTGAAAAACACCGGCAAGGAGGACAAGATTCGGCTTCCTGCCTTTTCAATCAGTACTCCTTCTAAGAAGAATTGGAACTATAATCCAAAGAAGACTGATGCTCTTGCCGAGGCATTTGATCTCCGACTCAAAGAGTTAATTCAGGCTGGGCTTCATGCCGAAGATTTGATGGCCACTTTTATTAGTAGCCGAATCTGCCCCTTCCAGCAGCGGTCTAATAAGCTTTGATACATGAGCGGTCCTCTCGACCCCAACAGAGTTTCCATGGTCGAACTTGAATATGACCAGATTCGGAAACGTGTCCGAGCTATATTCAAGACTGACATGGCCAAGGATTGGGCGTGGGGCATGAAGCCCTTTTCCCATGATAATCCCCCTCCTCAGGTAACTTAAATCTAATCCGTTTTATCCGAGCTATTTTCCTTTGCCTTCTTGATTGCTTAGTTTGTTTATGTTTCCCCTTTTTGTATAAATTCGATGAACAGACTTCAGAGGATGCCGAGGTGCTCGCTCTTCCTTGGAGCGGGGACCGTGAAACTACAGATAACGGGGAACTAGATTTGGAGGAGTTTATCCCCAATCCCGAATCTGCCCCCACCTGTACCCGAGGAAAAGCTTCCACCCGTGTCGACGAAGGTGACTTGGACGACGTTGAAGTTCTCGGGGTAGTTGATGTGGTGCCTATCTCTTATGCATACCCGGCTCATTTTTCCCCATCTAACCCGGTTGGCCAGGTGCACGAGGCCGATCCCCTTGCCACCGAAGGTCATCCTCCGTCAAAAAACCGTGTTGCTTCAAACGATCCCTCCGATGCAGCTCCCGAGAAACAAATCAAGAAGTTCGCACAGAAGCATCCGAAGCACTAAGTCATGCCTAGGGTTTCCGCGTAAGTCAGTTTACTCGGACTAAATTTGTATTTCTTGTTTCTCTCTTTCTGTTTCTGATTTTTTTATCTTTCTATATCATCAGTGCCCCACTTTCTGCCAATTCGAGTGGCCCGAGTATGACCTCTCAGGTTACTCGGCTACCCTCACCACATGCGCAAGATAACATCCGGGTCCCCAGTCCTGCCCGTGAAGATCCTCCTCCCATGCCGACTAATAGCCCAACTCGGCGTGAAGAGGTCGAAGTTGCACCTGGTGGTGCTGCTGACGTTACTATGCCGGATCATCCTACTAATCCGGTAATTTCCGGCGATGTTTCCAAGGCTGCCCCCTCCGCGCCAACTCCTGCCGAAGCTCCAGTTACTTCGGCTCCTACTAAAGGTGTTGCTACTTCCATTCCGAAGATGTCCGCTCCTAGCTTGGCTCAGCCCATCAAGTCGCAATCCGTCGTCGAGGTTCCTTCCAAGGCCAAGAAATACAGTGCTGCTAAGCCCAAGCCGACCCAAAAATCTAAGCCAAGTTCCTCTCGACCGAGTATAGTTGATATGCTTCATCAGGGAGCCTCTATCACTAAATCTGGGGTTACCTCCACCGCTGGCACACAAATTGTGCTTCATAAGAGCCCGGCGACCAAGGTAGCTGTCCATCAAGCGTGAGAGGCCAAAGGCAAAGTGCTAACGCGCACGGACAGTGGAGGAAGCCTTGGATCTTTGGTAGAATATGCCAATAACTAGAACAAAACCGACCAGATCGAGGGTAATCCGAGTAATCAGCCTTTCTAGTTATCCGACATCAATAGCCATTTGCATTTGGCCGCCAAAGTTGTTCTTGAGAGTGATAAAATGAACGAGGTACATGCTTCGGTCTATGCTTTACTTCTGCGCACAATATACTGTATGCCCACTAGTCCCCGATCATTCGACCGAATGACTTGTCATTTGGCCGGAAGCTTTTACTGGTAAAGCATAGTTACTTACGCATATAACAAACCATACGTAATTTTTAAACAATTCTCCTTATTTCTTAGTTTCAGTTTCAAATATCCGGCTACTTAGATCCGAGTCAAGTTTTACCTGACTTGGATCCTTTAGGTTTAGCTTCGAATATCCAGCCACCTAGATCGGAATCAAGTTTTACTTGGCTTGGATTTTTTAGGTTTTAACTTCAAATATCCAGCCACCTAGATCCGAGTTAAGTTTTACTTGATTCAGATCTTTTTAGTTTTAGCTTTGAATATCTAGCCACCTAGATCCGAGTCAAGTTTTAATTGATTCGGATCTTTTTAGGTTTAGCTTCGAATATCCAGCCACCTAGATCCGAGTCAAGTTTTAATTGATTTGAATCTTTTTAGGTTTAGCTTCGAATATCCAGCCACCTAGATCCAAGTCAAGTTTTACTTCATTCGGATCTTTTTAGGTTTAGCTTCAAATATCCAGCTACCTAGATCCGAGTCAAGTTTTACTTGATTCGGACCTTTTTAGGTTTAGCTTCGGATATCCAGCCACCTAGATCCAAGTTAAGTTTTTGTTGGCTTAGATTTTGCTATTTCGAATATCTTTCCCCTGTATAATTCCCCATAATGCCCCGTGATTCCAGTTTGCTCATAATCGGTGCACTGTCGAGTTCCAAAAACTTCTCTTCGCTCATAGGAAGTTGTAGGTCAAGTATGATAAGTTGGTGCCTATTTTGAAGAAAACGGGTTAGCTGACTGATGTGTATCTTGAAAAATTTTCATTCGGTTTTTTGTTTCCAAATTGATCTCTAACTTGTCTTTTTTTAGCCAACGTTGATACTCAAAATACTACACTAAACAAGAAAATTTCTAGTCTTGAAGGTGAGTCGGCCACCTTCTTTTTACTCGTTTCCCTCCTCTCCCGAATTATTGTCTTAGTATCTTATAGTACTCTTCCCTTGGCCCAGCCGAATTACAAAGCTCTGCAGCATAACATCAAGAGTACATACCCATGTCTGATATGATGCTGCATTTTTTAGAACAAGCGGGAACTCATTCGGTGTAGCTGAAGGAAAAGGACGATGATATAACTCGGCTTCGTGCCGAGGTTGGCTCCTTGAAAATGGCACATAAATCCGAGTTGGAGAAGATTGACTAAGAATTCTCTGAGGATAAGAATCGGCTAACTCTCCAGCTCCAGAAAAATAAGGAGCTACTCGACGCAGCCGAGTCAACGAACAAGTCCATGACTGATGACATTGTTCAGTTTTAGAAGAAAAGAGTTCAATGGGCTGGCGATCTTCATAAAATGTTGTGATATATCCATTGTAAGTTCTCTTTTTTACCTTGTGGCGACTGGCCGAATTATCCTTGACTATTGCTTGTATTGACTTATGTTATGCTTTGTATTATAGATTACTTTCCGGAGTCTAAATCTGTGAGTAGTAAAGTTGTGGTTGATGCCCGGGCTTGTCGAGGTGGCCCCAATGAGCCGAATCATGAGTATTATATGGAGGATTTCTTAATTGTAGCTACTGCTGCTGCCATCAAGCCCATGAAGGTCATTGGAAAGGATCTAGTGGATGCGGCTATACGAGTATTCCATGTACTTTGGCCGAATGAGCCGAATATTACCAAGGTCGAAGTTCTTTCTAATAAATTGATGGACTGCCAAACTCAACTGAGTCTTTGGAGGGAATCCACAGGGCGAGACAGGGCTAATATGGCGCTCACAGATGTTTTGTCATGGTATGAGAATATCTCTCTTGACATCTTGATGAACTTGCGTAGCGGCTCCCCTTGGATCACTAATCCGGACCATATCGCTCGCCGGCAAGCATGTGCTTACCAGTTCGTCGAGTATGTTGACGTGCACCAATGGCATGAAGGGCCGAGTTTCCTTCAAGATGAGGCCGACGAGAATGTTGCGGCAGCAGAATATGATGAATTCGAGGAAAATTCTAGTGACGAAGAGGATATCGGTGAGGAGTCCGGAAGTTCGGATCAAGCAGGAGATGACTCGGAGCAAGAGGCTGAGGCCCGATCTTCCTCCAAGGGGACCGAGGCTTCGCAAGATTAGGGAGAGGTTTCGCACTAAGCAACCACCATTCAGGACATCGTGGCAGCTTCTGTCGATGCCGAAGTAACTTCCGGAGAGGTCCAGATAGCTTCGGAAGTTATTCCTTCTTCTGAGGTAGAAGTTCCTCCGGTGATAACCGAGGCGCCCACTTCGGAGAACCTTGCTCCTGAAGTCGTTGCTCCTGCCGAAGCCAAAGTTCCTCCGGTGGTGACCAAGGCGACTACTTTCGAAACCCCTGCTCCTGTTGTTACCGTTCCTTCGTCTGCCGATGATCCAGCTGTAAACAACGCTTGAGCTAAAAAAAACTTCTTATTCGCTAAGTCCCCGGTATGCCGGGCGTATGTCATTTAAGAAAATTTGGTCCTTTTCGTACTCTTCGGTCTGTATAACTTATATGTTGTGCTTAACGTTAAGTTGTTACTATTCTAAGTCAATTATTCAGCATGCGATCATTATTTGCGATTTCTAATTTGTGGGTTTGAAACGAATAGACCTGATTATTCGTGTTTAGAGATTAGGAGTGATGTTTGAAGATGAATGTGGGTCAATACCCTACCGCAATCACAAAAAAGATAATAAAACATGAGTCGGCTCGCGTACGATCCATTCCTTAGTCGTTTTTCATGAGTTTGATTTTCTGCTGGCACTTATCTTGCTTATCATGAAGTCCTTTTGTCACATCCCAAGATTTTCCAAATCTTGTAATGTGAAAAATAAATGAATAAAATAAAACTTTGTTCATTTTCAGGGCCAGAAGAAACTTTTGAATCCAATTGGAAATCTTCAAACCTATTTTGAACAAAGATATCCTAAAGGGATTAAAAAGATAAATATTTAGTAAAGGAAAAACAAAAATATTTTACTACTACTTTGAAATCTTTTTATAAAGGCTTTGGTTTTCAAAGGGAAAAGAAATATTCAAATAAGGATTATTTTATAGAGCCAAATTAAACCTTGGCCAAGCTTTTGAAAATAAAACATTTTGATAAAAATAGTAAAGGTTTATTTAAATAAAGTAATAAGGATTTAATATCCAAGTTTTTAATAATAAAGGTTTTATTATTTCTAAACCATCAAAACTTGTTTATTTGTTTAAAATAGGTTTTCCAAATACTTTATATTCTCAAATAAAACCTACTGAAGTGTTTTGGTTTTATTTTAGATTTCAAAATAAATATTTTAATAAAACAAATTCTATATGGATTATTAACTAAGGTCCATTTTATTTAACTATTAATGGACCCTAAAATAAAAGGTTATTTTGTTTTAAACAAGTTTTCCAAATATCTTATATTTCCAAATAAAACCTACTGATTTGGTTTTGAAAATATTTGGATTTCAAATGGAGATTTTGTTAAATAAATCAAACCCTATTTGATTAAATAACTATGGTCTATTTTATTTAATTATTAAATAGATCCTAAAAAGAATAAAAATATTATTTTATTTTGGATTTTGGTCTATGTTGTTAAACAGAACCAAATTCAAGTGCAAAGAGTGTTGAATGTTTGAATTGTTTGAAAATTGATTGTTGTTTGGGATTTCAAACCAGTAAATAGAAATAGAAAAGGTTAAATCTTTCAGACAGAAAAAAATAGTGCAAAGGACCCAGCCCAACAAACTGGCCCAACAGCCCAGTCCAGCCCACATGTTCTCTCGCCCCCGAAACGTTTTCCTTACCGCAAAACAAACCCGCGCTGTGAATGACAACTGGAGCCCACCTGAAACTTTCCTCTCTCGCTGACAAGTATGCCCCACCCTCCTGTTCATCGTCCTCACCGCAGCGACCAGTTCATCCCCGTTTTCTGCTTTGATTTCGCGGCTTGAATTCGTCATAACGCGGCCACCATTACTCGCAGTAACCATGCCCCTTTAAACGCCAACGACTCTCCTCCGTTTCCCCTCTGTCTCCTCCCCCAAGCACGCCCCCAGGCCGCCCCAATTTCTCCCCGAGCAGCTCTGTCTCCGACGAGCTTCCACCTTCAATTCCGGCCGAAGCACACCACCTCCTGCCTTTCCGAGCACACGAGCACGCTCACCACTTCCAGGCGCATCCACCTGTGCCCTTCGTACGACCGCGGGCGCTCCAGAGCAACGTCTACAACAAGCTCTGAACGTCGTCGCCGTCCGCTCCAACTCCGACGAGCCCCACAGGTAGTTTCCGGCCGCCCCTCTTCTTCTCGTTCACGCGCACAGCATCTCAGTGATCTCCTGCGTCTAACCATGCTTCTGGTTTGCCTTCTCGTGACCCGTAGCATCGTCTTCGACCTCGACCAGAGCCAACCGTCGCCAGACCAAACTTCTGTGAGGAATCCCGCCTGTCCTCGTGCGCCCCGTGCCAATCCGACCGTACGTTGAGCACCACCTCGACCTCATGAACACGGTGAGCCTACTCCCTCCCTCTCTCGCTTCCTGTTTCGCTAGCGCCGCCACTGTCTGACCGTCACCGCCGCTAGCCACCGCCGGCGCCGCTCGCATATGGTCAAGCACGCTAGCACCGTAGGATCTCGATCCGACGCTTGCGATAGATCACTTAAGCCGCGAAGGGGTACGTTTTCTGAACCGCACGATATGCTTAGATCCAGCGCACCGTATGGCCGATCCGGCCGAACCGATACCCGCGAATAGCGATGCGCCGCGTGTCACTTGTTCTGTTTAAAAACAGATTTGAAATCAGATTAGTTTGTGATTTTCAAACCTTTGTAACTTTTGATCCACACGTCCAAAATTTGCAAACTTTATATCGTTGGAATCAGTGGAACAAGCCCTAGCCAACCATGCCTTTTGTTTAGCAAAAAGCTTCTGTTAAAATGGTTGTTTTTGCAGAAACATTTGTATGCTTGTTAAGGATGTAAAAATTGTTTAAAAATGAATTTGGGGTTAAAATCTTTTGCAATTGGATTGCTTTGAACCTACTGACCATAGGAAACACTTTGTGGACTCAAAAATGTATTTGGTGAAACAAAATAAAGATTCTTTGATTTAAAACCATTTCTAGTCAAATAGAAATGTGGTTTATCTATTGAAAATGATTTTGAAAGAAAACCTTTGGAAAATGTTTTGTTTTAAACTCTCTGACCCCAAACACCAATTTTTATGGTTTGAAAACTTATTTGGTGAACCCTATAGATTAATGCCTTAGTAAAAACATTTCTCCACCACATAAAATGATACTTTGTTTTGAAAATGGTTTTTAAAGTGAAACCTTTTGCAAATGACTTTGCCACTTTACAAAATGACCATTAGGTGTTTTCAAATGTTTATGACCCATTAGGAACCACTTTTCAAAACAAAACAAAGCTTGGCATGCTTGCATGCATTACTTTGACTTTGTTATTTTATGTGATGTTTTGCTTGATTGGTAGATTGAGTTTGTGCCTTGCTTGATTGAATTGTAGTGACTTGAAGAGTGTGATTGTTTCAAGGACAAGTAGTGAACCCATACTCTACCAAAAAGGCAAGTGATGCTTCATACTTTTTGTCCCATTACTTTCACTATGCATTAGTGATTTTTCTAAGTAAAACTTGCATGGAAATTTTGCTAAGTATAAACCTTGCTATAGGAAAACCTAGTGGATGAAACCTTAGTAGAAATTTTCCTAAGTTAAGATTCCTACTACTATCAAGCTTAGCCTATCTAATAGAAAACAAGGGTGGAATATATATTCACACTATGGAAAATTTCTAAGTCTGAGGACTTGAGTTTTTGTTTAATAAAACAACTAAGTTAATGAATCACCTGGGTGGAATGGTAATTGCTTCGTGGATTTTGGTTGAGTGGTTCACAAGGCCCATGTCTATGGCTTACCTTGTGTATCTCACTTGTGGATGGCCACCCAGGAACAAAGAGATTTGAGATGTCAAATGTTGAGAAGCTTCAAGTGCAGCCACTTGGCATTATGGGCTCTGCCTGGATCATATAGGTTGCAAGAACTTAGCCAAATGGACAGTGGGTGGTAGAGTTTGATAGGTTGGAACGCGTCCATTTTGGTCTAAGGGAAGGCTTCTGAAAGATCTTGTCTTGGGAAACCAAGTCTTGTGGGGAAAGTGCACCACCTCTGCAGAGTGTAAAATCTAAGTACTTAGCCATGTCCCTGGTAAAGGAAAATTTGAGCATCAAGACATGGAAGCAATCAAGAATCTCATCATTCAAATTTCTAAGTTAAAACTTGTGGTTTGAACAAGGGTAATTTGAAATCTTCAATCTTTGATTGAGAGAAGCCTTGGAAAATATTTTGTCAAAACAAAAACTTAGTATTTTCAAAATGATAAGGAAAATCTATTTTGAGCAATGCAAGCCTCAACTCCACTTAGCCAAATGCATATAGATGATAGATTCCACTATACTACCATAGTATCACCTGCCAATACAATTCAAATGTATTGACCCTTGTGGCTGTAACTTGTTATGTTGCAGGTTTGATTGTTTTAGAGAAGATTGATTGATTAGGATTACAAAGTCTACAACCAACATGTCTTCCTGTGGCACTTTGAAGATGAAGGACCCCATGCTTATAGATATTCTGCTGCAATGTATTGTAATAGCCAAATGAGCTATGTAAGATGTAATAAAATTATGTTATTCCTGGTTATAAAGTTAATTATGACCTTTGTTTCTTGATATTACATCTTAACTGTGGATGCTAGCTATTGATCCAGGGACTAGCATTGTAAACACAGGGGACTCCACCTTATATTGTTTAAAGGTTAGGACACTCCCTCTACAGCTTTTCTAGACAATAATAAGTTAGATATTTTTCCTTTGCCATCAACACATTACTAACTCGGCTTAGGGGTTGGACATATAAGCCAGCCAACATATCAAGAATATGTAAGACAAGGAAAAATAATATAGGGCAGTCCCTGAGTCACTGCTCGAGTTGCCGAAGTTTCATTCATTGATTCATTTCCGACATACAAATCCGATATATGATGGTTCGGGATACAATACAGTTCCTCTAAGTGTAAAAAGGACAAAGTAATCTTACATTCCATGGCCTTTTAGATTTGTCTCCTGACTTGTCCGCCTTATTTTTCTCTGGTGTTTGAGCATCTATGAGATAGTACGCATCATTATGCAGTGCTTTTCTCACAATGAACGGGCCCTCCCATGGAGGTGACAACTTATGCATGTCGGTTGTGCGTTGCACGAGCCGAAGCACCAGATCTCCCTCCCAAAAGACTCGGGGGTTTACTTTTTTGCTATGGTAGCGTCTGAGAGCTTGTTGATAAACAGCTGATATGGACAATGCCAATTCTCTTGCTTCTTCTAATAAATCGACATCGTCTTGCCGGGATATTTTTTTACCTCGGCGTTTGTGTATTGGGTGACTCTAGGCGAGTCATGCACTATGTTGGCCAGTAGTACAGCTTCTGCCCCATATACAAGAAAGAATTGCGTGTATCATGTTGATCTATTCGGAGTGGTTCTTAAGGTTCATAATACGGCTGGGAGTTCCTCAATCCAACACCCCGCCAATCTTTGCAGTGGTTCTATGAGCCGAGGTTTTATCCCGAATAATACAAGTCCGTTTGACCTTTCCACTTGTCCATTTGATGCGGGATGTGCTACCGATGCAACATCAAGCCTTATGTGCTTATCCTGGAAGAAGAGAGCAAAGGCTCCCTTAGCGAAATTTGTGCCATTGTCTGTAATGACACTGTGTGGGTATCCATATCTCAGAACGATATCTTTAAGGAATTTCACAGATGTGGGCCCATCACATTTCTTATAGACTTTACCTCTATCCATTTTGTGAACTTGTCCACCATGACCAAAATGTGAGTCATGCCACTGCGAGCCGGCTTAAATGGGCCTACCATATCCAAGCACCATACGGAGAATGGCCAAGTGATGGGTATCATTTTTAGTTTGGAAGAAGGCATATGGATTTTACTGGCATATCTCTGGCAACCATTGCATCTTGCTACCAACTCTTTTGCTTCTTTTAGTGCAGTTGGCCAATAAAATTCGTGCCGGAATGCTTTGGCCACAAGGGCTCTGGATGAAGCATGATACCCACATTCCCCTTGATGTATGTCTAAAAGGATTTCTTGTCCTTTTGCCAGTGTAACGCACCTTTGCAATATATTTGTTACACTTCTTTTATATAGTTCCCTTTTTATTATCGTTTAAGCCTTTGCCCTTCTTACTATTTGCCTAGCGAGGACTTCATCACTCGGTAGGGTATCATCTTTGAGGAATAGAAATATTGGTTGTGCCCATTCTGGCACCTCGCGCACCGGGGTAACTGTTTCATCAATTTCCATTACTTCTTCCGTCATGATTTCTGTCAAATTACCCCGATCAGTCCCTGGGTTTGCCGAGTCAGTCCCCGGGTTCACCGTGTCAGTCCCCGGGTTACTCGGCTCATTTCTCTTATCAATTTCCATCGGGACTATCTCGGATCCTTGATCTGATGAGAGATAGATTGATTCAGACTATAGGGAAGGTATGATTGATGGATTTCTTAGGTGTTCTGAGGCTATACCCAGTGGAATTGACTGTCTGGTCGATCCGAGCTTAGACAAGGTATCTACAGCGTCGTTTTCTGCCGGAGTTATATGATGAAATTTGCATCCATCAAAATAGCCACTAATCTTTTGTACATGAAATCTATATAAGACCATGTTTGCATCCAATGCATCCCAATTGCCTAATACTTGCTGGACTACGAGATCCAAATCACCGAAACATAAGATCCGACGTATGCTAATTTAGTTTGCCATTTTTAGGCCATGGACAAGTGCCTCATATTCGGCTACATTGTTTGATGCAGCAAAGTGTATTTGTAACACATATTTCAGTTGATCATTCTTTGGAGAAGTTAATACTATCCCTTCTCCTAACCCATTTCTTAGTTTGGACCCAACGAAATGCATTGTCCAATAATTCGGATCAGGCAGCAGGGGTTAATATTGCATTTCGGCCCAATCGACAAAAAAGCCGGCCACTGCCTGAGATTTGATTGCATCTCGTCTATCAAATTGCGGAGCATAGAGGGGTAACTCAATTGCCCATTTTGCTATTCGGCTGCTTGCATCTTCATTGCTCATTATCTCGGCTATCGGTGCCTCACAAATCACCTTGATGGGGTGTTCTTCAAAATAATTCTTCAGCTTTTTAGCCGACATATATACACCATAGCCATTTTGTAGTGTGGGTACTTTTGCTTCGATTCCGACGGTACCTCGCTTAGGTAATAAACCGGCCTTTGTACTGACTTACCTTCCTCATCATGCTCGACCACTATCACAGCACTTACGACTCGGTTGGTCGCTGCTACATAGAGCAACATAGGCTCTTTTGATAATGGTGAAGCTAAAATCGGCGTAGTGGCTAGCATCCTCTTTAATTCATGAAAGGCATTATCGGCCTGAGGTGTCCAGATAAACTTATCTGATTTTTCATCAATTGATATAAGGGTAATGCCTTTTCCCCTAGCCAACTTACAAACTGACTTAGAGATGCCAAGCATCCGGTGAATTTTGTACATCATTAAGACAAGCAGTTCCATCCTTTCTACTGCCCGAATCTTAGTCAGATTTGCCTCTATACCTATTGGGGATATGCTATATGGGTATCCTCATAGCATGTCCTCTATCCGGATAACCCGGGTGGCCCACAATTGGTAGCATGGCCCATGGCCTGCTGGGCGGCCCAGTTAGATGGATCTAGAAGGGAGGCCCATGCCGGATAAAGGAAGGCTACGGAGGAGTCACCTGTCTGGCATGGGATTCTGTAACCTGTGCAAGACACGCTACACTAGTAATAGACAGTGTAGGACTCTGTAACCTGTCCGGCTAGGATTTTTCCCTGTAACCCTAGGACCTGGCGACTATATAAGTCAGGCCTATGGGAGCCTTTAGGGCACCAATTAACTCATACCTCGCACAGCGAATCGATCCTTGTAACTCGACGTATTGACATTATAGTGATTTATAGCAGGAGTAGGATTTCGCCACCATCGTGGGATCTAAACCTGGGTAAGCTGTGTTACCTCGTACCCGTCAACCGTCCGCCTTACCCCACGTCTCTAAACACGCACTGTGAGGACCCCTCCATGGCGTACTCGTCGGCAATACCACGACAGTTGACGCCCACCGTGGGGCAAGAGGCGCTTCAGGCTCTTCAGCGGGCGAGGACCAAGATCTTCGCAGGAATCGGCAAAACCATGGCCATCTGTCACATCCCAAGATTTTCCAAATATTGTAATGTGAAAATAAATGAATAAAATAAAACTTTGTTTGATTTTTAGAGCCAGAAGAAACTTTTGAATCCAATTGGAACCTCAAACCCATTTGAATTAAATAAAATCCTCAAGGGATTCATAAAGATAAACATTTAATAAAGGAAATTAAAATGTTTTGGAACTACTACTTTAGATCTTTTAATAAAATGATTGGGTATTCAAAAGAAAAGAATGGATTTATAAATAAAGATTATTTTATAAGCCAAATTAAACCTTGGACAAGCTTTGGATTTAAAACATTTTGTTTTGAATAAAAATAGCAAAAGTTGTTTTAAATAAATAAATAAGAGTTTAATATCCAACTTTATTTGAATAAAAGGTTTTACTAATTTAACTGAAACATCAAAACTTATTAAAATATTTAAAATAAGTTTTCTCAAATATTTGATAATCATAATTAAAACCTACTAAAGTGTTTTAGCTTTATTTTAGATTTTAAATAATTATCTCAATAAAACAAACCCTAGTTGATTTAATAATGAAAGTCAATTTTATTAATAATGGACTCTAAAATAAAATGTTATTTTGTTTTAAAACAAGTTTCCAAGTATTGAATATTTCCAAATAAAACCTATTGAATTGGTTTTGAAAATATTTAGGTTTTAAATAAAGATTTTATTCATAAAATCAAATTCTATTTTATTAATTAACTAAGGCCCATATTATTTAATTATTAATGGACCTTAAAGTAAAGGGATTATTTTATTTTAAAACAAGACTTCCAATATTCTTTATTTCCAAATAAAACCTACTGATGGGGTTGAAAATATTTGGATTTTAAATGAAAATTTTATTACTTAAACCAAACCCTATTTTATTAATAAACCATAGTCCATTTTAGTTAATTATCAAATGGATCCTAAATTGAATATAAAAATATTATTTATTTTTGGATTTGGATTATGTTGATAAACAGAACTAATTTCAATATTACAAGTTTGAGTGTTGTTTGAATTAATTTGGTTGATGTTTGTTTGATTGGAATTTCAAAACAGAAATTCAAATTAGAAAAAGAAAAGGCATTCAGTATTAAAAAAAATGAAACAAAGCAGCCCAGTCAAACAGGCCCAGCTCCAGCCCATCTAGCCCACCTCCTCTCCCGAACCGTTTTCCTACACCGCAAAAGAAACCCGCTGAACCACTGACATGTGGACCTTTCCCCTCTTCCCTTTTTCCACTGACAGGTAGACCCACTTGTCACTGTTCTTCTTCCCACCCACACGACCTCTTCTCCCTCCTTCGACACCGCTCCTGCCGATGATTTCTCGGCCTTAATTCGCTTTAACTCGACCACCGTTACCAGCTTTGATCACGCAGGTTGAAACGCCCAAGCCTCCTCTATAATTCCCCTCTGACACCTCGCGCTCGCACGCCTTAGACCACCTCAATTCCCTCCTCGAGCTCCTCTGTTCCGACCGCCGTCTCCGGCCAATTCAGGCCAGTACAGACCACCTTCCACCTTTCCGAGCACGCTAGCAGCTTCCCCACTCCCAGACGCTTCTCCCCGTGCCCTTCTTTCAACCGCGGGCGCCCCGGAGCATCGGCTTCGACAAGCTCCGACAGCGTCGCCATCCGTTTCTACTCCGGTGACGACTCTCAGGTGAACCAGACCGCCCCGACCCCTCTCGTTCATGCACACAGCCTCGCCTTACTCTTGCGCATCTGAATGTGCTACTGTTTTGCCTTAGGGCGATCTGCAGGACAAGCTCCACTCGCCACCACCGTCGGCCTCGACTCCGGCAAACTTCCCCGGTGAGCACAGACTTTCCCTCGCCCCCTCTTTGATGCTCCCTTACTCACAACCCTCGTGCGCACCTAACCGCACCTCTCCTTTGTCTTAGCACGGTTCCGAGCTATGCCAACGACGACGACCCGAGAGCACCGCCGCCGCAGCAACTACGGCGAGCAATCACCACCGTTCCCGTGCGCCCCCTGCCTCGTCGACCACACGTTGAGCTTCCCCAACCAACTACGACCTAGGTGAGCCTACTCCCTTCTTCTCTCGCCTCCTGTTTCACCAGCACCGCCACTGACCGACCGTCGCCGCCGCGCGCAGCCGACGAGCGCCGCCAGACTTTGGCAAGCGTGTTAGTAACCGTAGGATCTGGATCTGACGGATACGATAGAACGTTAGCGAAGGGGTAAGTGATGATCCTGTGCCGCACGATCTGACTTGATCCAACGCGCCGCAGCACGCGATCCAGACGAATCGGTATCGACCAATCACGACGCGACGCGTGGCCTGTAATGGATCTAAAAACAGTTTTGAAATCAGAATTATTTGCAAACTTCAAACCCCTATAACTTTCAAACCACACGTCCAAAAATTACAAATTTTATATCAATGAAATCAGGAGAACAAGCCCTAGCTAACCATGGCCTTAGTTTTGAAAATAGTATCTGTTAGCATGGTTGAATCTGCAGAATCAATTGTGTACTTGTTTAGAGTATAAAAATTGTTTAAAATTGATTTTAGGATTAAATCTTTTGCAAAATAGATTTGTGTGACCTTACTGACCCTAGGAACCAACCCATAGTGTTAAAAATGATTTTTGTGAAATTTAAGTTGAATTAGTTAACTTAGTCATTTTCTAGCCTAATAAACTCATTAAATTTTATTATGGAAAAGTTTGTGCAAGGAAAACTTGGGAAAATGTTATGGACCAAACTTACTGACCCAAAACACCAAACTTTGCCAAGAGCAACCTACTTGGTGAAAAACATAAAGTCTTACTTTAAAAAGAATAATTTTCACCACATAAAATGATGAATGAATTTTAAAATGGTCTTAAGATAAAACCCAATTACAAATGACTTTGCCATTTTGGAAAATGAACAACTTGGACCATACAAAGTTTATAAATCTAGTAGAGACCAACCTTGCAAAAGAACCCCCTTTGCATGACTTAGACTTCATTGCTATGTGTGTGAAATTGTTTGTTTAACCATGGTTTGGAATGTTAGTTGATTTGGTGATTTGCTTGATTGACTTGTAGTGAAATTAGCAAAGTGTGAGACTAGCAAGATCAAGAAGTTACTATCATTCCCTAATCAAAAAGGCAAGTTACACTATCATACAAATTCCTACTACTTTCATTATACTTAGTGGATTTTGAAAATATGCATGAAAAGATATTTCTGTACCTATGCTATGCTAAATCCTAATAGGATTCCCTATACACTCCTTAGTGAAAATATTGAAGTTGTACATGCTTAGCCATGCTATATGCTATAATTTGAAAAAGAGATACATGTTGAAATTTTACAAAGGTTGAGAAAAGGACTTGTGTTTTTACATAATAAAACAAGGACTCAATGAACCACCTAGGTGGAGGTTACTATAAGTTTTGGAGAAGGTGACAACAAAAGGGAACCATGTCTATGGCAATCACTTTGTGTTGTGCTCCAAAAAGAAAACCACCTAGGAAACTTAGAGATCAAACATGCTTCTCCAATTGTGGCTTTCATGTACAACCACATGCTATTATGGCTCTGGCTTAGTCAATTACATTAGGAAGACCCATACATTGTCTTTAGTTACTGGACATGGGGATCTGGAATGCTTCATGGGGGATGAAGACAAAGCTAGCAATGATGTATGGGAGGACCTTTTGGAAAGACTTCGTCACATTCTCAATCTGCCAGTACTCCATCTTGGTGAGCACTAATCCAGTAGGCCACTGGTGGCAACAAGATGGGATTGTGTCATGTGGGTAAAGTGTACTCCTTCTGCAGAAGTTAATAAAATCTAAGTACTTAGCCGTGTCCCCGGTTATGGACAATACTGAGCAACTAAAGTTTGAACTATGGGAGATCTCGACATTCCAACTTCTAATATAAAAACTTGATGCCCTTGTGTGTCTACCAAGGAATTCAAAGAGATTTTGTTAAACTTGTTGCACTTGGGGATACCAAGGTGCTCAAGAGCATGTTGTACTTGGGGTTTTACCAAGGAACTCATGAGATTTTATAAAACTTGATGCACTTGGGGTTACCAAGTAGCTCAAGGGATTTGGACAAGGACTTGAACACTTGAGTTTCTACCAAGGAGTTCAAGGAACTTGGAAAAGAAATTTGACAAAAGACTTTAAAACCCTTTTTAAAAGATAGGATAAAATATTGCTTTATGCAAATAAGCCTTAAACTCTACTTAGCCAAATATGCATATAATGATGGGATCCACTCTCATTATACATTAAAGTGAAGCTTGCCAATACAATTCAAAATGTATTGACCCTTGTGGCTGTAACTTGTAATGTTGCAGGTTGATTGTTTAAAATGGAGATTGTTTGATTGACTAGGACTACAAAATCTACAACCAACATCTGCCTGTGGCACTTTGAAGATGATGGACCCATACTTATAAATATTCCGCTGCAAATGTAATGTAATAGCCATATGAGCTATGATTGATGTAATAATCATATGTTATTCCTGGTTATAAATTTATACTATGACCTTTGTATCTTGATATTACATCTTAACTGTGGATGCTAGCTATTGATCCAGGGACTAGCATTGTAAAACACAGGAGGACCATACCTTATTGGGTTGGGACCTCTACAGATGGTATCAGAGCAATGTCTTGCCTGTAGGATTTGTAAACCCTAGGATTGGACAAAAACCCTTAGAAAAATAGGAGTTGTATTTTGTTCCAAAACTTATTTACAAAATACTTGTAAACTCTTTCCTCAACCAATTGGTTTAACTCTACATCTCTTCTACTTCAACTTGATGGAAAAACCTACCCATGACCAAAGACTTCATCATATGCAAAGGATTTCTTCAACTTCTTCAACTCTAATGACTTCAACATCTCCAACTCTAATGACTTCAACATCTTCAGCATGTTCACCAAGGATTTCCAACTTGAAAACTACTAAGGACCACAAGTGTAACAAGGAAATCTTGCCCAAGATTTAGAGACTGAGGGAATGCAAAATAAGAAGAAGCCATCAACAACTTTGAAGTATTGTGACCAAGAGTTTCCTCAAGGAAAACAGGGTCTCAAGTAAGAAGAATCATGAAGGAAGGAGAGACCACAAGTGAACCACATAGATGGACCACCATATTTTAGTTAAGTCAAAAACCACCAACTTATGTGGTGTAACAAAAATATTTTGTTGCCTAAGTATGTGCTTGAACCTTGTTTGAGTGAAATGTTTGTTTGTGATTGCATGCACATTGTTTGTGTAAATTTTGAGGTGTGTGATTAGAAATAGTTTCTTAAAAATAACATGCCTATTCTAAACTCCCTTCAACCCAAACAGATGACTACTCCAAAGGACTCCAAGGTTGATGACACCAACACCAACCAAGCTGATAGCATGAGAGAGCTCATAGCAACCCAACACCAGTTGAATCAACTAACAGCTCAGTTCCTAGTCAACAACAGTGATAAGGATCCAGTACTACAAAGGTTTTTGGAAGAACAGTCTCAACTGATGCTTAAGGTGACTAATCAAATGATTAGCATAGATGAAAGCTATCCAAAGAGAGTTTATGATAACAAGGATGAAAAGAATGTTGTTCTAGATGGAGCCCCAGCTTGCATTATTTGTGGAGACAAGGATCATACTTCCAAGGAGCATGAAGGACAATGCCCCAATTGTGAAGAAGATCATCCTTTTGGACAATGTGCTACCTCTCAAGCTACTTGCTACCTATGTGAAGGAAGTGATCATACTCCAGGTCTATGTCCCATCTATGCCATGGTGGAACAAAGGAAACAGGAAGGATCCAAGTCTACCAAAGGAAAAGGACCACTCCTACATCTAAACAAGACAACCCAATTCAAAGGATCAAGGAAAATCAAGAAACCCAAGCAAGACATGAGCCTTGTGCAATGTCGTAAATGTAAGGAAATGGGACACTACTCCAGTGGATGCCCAGAGAACAAGAAGAATAAAGAGATTGACCAAGTGTGGTGCAACAACTGCAAAGAACCAGGCCACTATGTAGCAACTTGCCCACAAGAGCAACGCAAAGAACTTAAGGACATTAATTGTTTCAACTGCAAGAATCCAGGACACTATGCAAGCAACTGTCCAGAAAGGATGAAAAACAAGTTGAACAAGCCTATGGAGAAACTCAACCTTGGCCCATGAATCAAGTGTAGAATTAAAGCAAAAGTTGGCTTAGAAAAGTTTTTCCAGGACCCAAGAAGGCCAATATGTAATTTTTGTTTGAAAATTTTTAAGGGTGGTAGTACCCTAGTTGTTTGAACTTGCTTGTAACCCCAGCCTTCCCAAATCTCGGGACGAGATTTATTTTAAGGGTGGTAGCCTGTCACATCCCAAGATTTTCCAAATCTTGTAATGTGAAAATAAATGAATAAAATAAAACTTTGTTTGATTTTTAGAGCCAGAAGAAACTTTTGAATCCAATTGGAACCTCAAACCCATTTGAATTAAATAAAATCCTCAAGGGATTCATAAAGATAAACATTTAATAAAGGAAATTAAAATGTTTTGGAACTACTACTTTAGATCTTTTAATAAAATGATTGGGTATTCAAAAGAAAAGAATGGATTTATAAATAAAGATTATTTTATAAGCCAAATTAAACCTTGGACAAGCTTTGGATTTAAAACATTTTGTTTTGAATAAAAATAGCAAAAGTTGTTTTAAATAAATAAATAAGAGTTTAATATCCAACTTTATTTGAATAAAAGGTTTTACTAATTTAACTGAAACATCAAAACTTATTAAAATATTTAAAATAAGTTTTCTCAAATATTTGATAATCATAATTAAAACCTACTAAAGTGTTTTAGCTTTATTTTAGATTTTAAATAATTATCTCAATAAAACAAACCCTAGTTGATTTAATAATGAAAGTCAATTTTATTAATAATGGACTCTAAAATAAAATGTTATTTTGTTTTAAAACAAGTTTCCAAGTATTGAATATTTCCAAATAAAACCTATTGAATTGGTTTTGAAAATATTTAGGTTTTAAATAAAGATTTTATTCATAAAATCAAATTCTATTTTATTAATTAACTAAGGCCCATATTATTTAATTATTAATGGACCTTAAAGTAAAGGGATTATTTTATTTTAAAACAAGACTTCCAATAATCTTTATTTCCAAATAAAACCTACTGATGGGGTTGAAAATATTTGGATTTTAAATGAAAATTTTATTACTTAAACCAAACCCTATTTTATTAATAAACCATAGTCCATTTTAGTTAATTATCAAATGGATCCTAAATTGAATATAAAAATATTATTTATTTTTGGATTTGGATTATGTTGATAAACAGAACTAATTTCAATATTACAAGTTTGAGTGTTGTTTGAATTAATTTGGTTGATGTTTGTTTGATTGGAATTTCAAAACAGAAATTCAAATTAGAAAAAGAAAAGGCATTCAGTATAAAAAAATGAAACAAAGCAGCCCAGTCAAACAGGCCCAGCTCCAGCCCATCTAGCCCACCTCCTCTCCCGAACCGTTTTCCTACACCGCAAAAGAAACCCGCTGAACCACTGACATGTGGACCTTTCCCCTCTTCCCTTTTTCCACTGACAGGTAGACCCACTTGTCATTGTTCTTCTTCCCACCCACACGACCTCTTCTCCCTCCTTCGACACCGCTCCTGCCGATGATTTCTCGGCCTTAATTCGCTTTAACTCGACCACCGTTACCAGCTTTGATCACGCAGGTTGAAACGCCCAAGCCTCCTCTATAATTCCCCTCTGACACCTCGCGCTCGCACGCCTTAGACCACCTCAATTCCCTCCTCGAGCTCCTCTGTTCCGACCGCCGTCTCCGGCCAATTCAGGCCAGTACAGACCACCTTCCACCTTTCCGAGCACGCTAGCAGCTTCCCCACTCCCAGACGCTTCTCCCCGTGCCCTTCTTTCAACCGCGGGCGCCCCGGAGCATCGGCTTCGACAAGCTCCGACAGCGTCGCCATCCGTTTCTACTCCGGTGACGACTCTCAGGTGAACCAGACCGCCCCGAACCCTCTCATTCATGCACACAGCCTCGCCTTACTCTTGCGCATCTGAATGTGCTACTGTTTTGCCTTAGGGCGATCTGCAGGACAAGCTCCACTCGCCACCACCGTCGGCCTCGACTCCGGCAAACTTCCCCGGTGAGCACAGACTTTCCCTCGCCCCCTCTTTGATGCTCCCTTACTCACAACCCTCGTGCGCACCTAACCGCACCTCTCCTTTGTCTTAGCACGGTTCCGAGCTACGCCAACGACGACGACCCGAGAGCACCGCCGCCGCAGCAACTACGGCGAGCAATCACCACCGTTCTCGTGCGCCCCCTGCCTCGTCGACCACACGTTGAGCTTCCCCAACCAACTACGACCTAGGTGAGCCTACTCCCTTCTTCTCTCGCCTCCTGTTTCACCAGCACCGCCACTGACCGACCGTCGCCGCCGCGCGCAGCCGACGAGCGCCGCCAGACTTTGGCAAGCGTGTTAGTAACCGTAGGATCTAGATCTGACGGATACGATAGAACGTTAGCGAAGGGGTAAGTGATGATCCTGTGCCGCACGATCTGACTTGATCCAACGCGCCGCAGCACGCGATCCAGACGAATCGGTATCGACCAATCACGACGCGACGCGTGGCCTGTAATGGATCTAAAAACAGTTTTGAAATCAGAATTATTTGCAAACTTCAAACCCCTATAACTTTCAAACCACACGTCCAAAAATTACAAATTTTATATCAATGAAATCAGGAGAACAAGCCCTAGCTAACCATGGCCTTAGTTTTGAAAATAGTATCTGTTAGCATGGTTGAATCTGAAGAATCAATTGTGTACTTGTTTAGAGTATAAAAATTGTTTAAAATTGATTTTAGGATTAAATCTTTTGCAAAATAGATTTGTGTGACCTTACTGACCCTAGGAACCAACCCATAGTGTTAAAAATGATTTTTGTGAAATTTAAGTTGAATTAGTTAAGTTAGTCATTTTCTAGCCTAATAAACTCATTAAATTTTATTATGGAAAAGTTTGTGCAAGGAAAACTTGGGAAAATGTTATGGACCAAACTTACTGACCCAAAACACCAAACTTTGCCAAGAGCAACCTACTTGGTGAAAAACATAAAGTCTTACTTTAAAAAGAATAATTTTCACCACATAAAATGATGAATGAATTTTAAAATGGTCTTAAGATAAAACCCAATTACAAATGACTTTGCCATTTTGGAAAATGAACAACTTGGACCATACAAAGTTTATAAATCTAGTAGAGACCAACCTTGCAAAAGAACCCCCTTTGCATGACTTAGACTTCATTGCTATGTGTGTGAAATTGTTTGTTTAACCATGGTTTGGAATGTTAGTTGATTTGGTGATTTGCTTGATTGACTTGTAGTGAAATTAGCAAAGTGTGAGACTAGCAAGATCAAGAAGTGACTATCATTCCCTAATCAAAAAGGCAAGTTACACTATCATACAAATTCCTACTACTTTCATTATACTTAGTGGATTTTGAAAATATGCATGAAAAGATATTTCTGTACCTATGCTATGCTAAATCCTAATAGGATTCCCTATACACTCCTTAGTGAAAATATTGAAGTTGTACATGCTTAGCCATGCTATATGCTATAATTTGAAAAAGAGATACATGTTGAAATTTTACAAAGGTTGAGAAAAGGACTTGTGTTTTTACATAATAAAACAAGGACTCAATGAACCACCTAGGTGGAGGTTACTATAAGTTTTGGAGAAGGTGACAACAAAAGGGAACCATGTCTATGGCAATCACTTTGTGTTGTGCTCCAAAAAGAAAACCACCTAGGAAACTTAGAGATCAAACATGCTTCTCCAATTGTGGCTTTCATGTACAACCACATGCTATTATGGCTCTGGCTTAGTCAATTACATTAGGAAGACCCATACATTGTCTTTAGTTACTGGACATGGGGATCTGGAATGCTTCATGGGGGCTGAAGACAAAGCTAGCAATGATGTATGGGAGGACCTTTTGGAAAGACTTCGTCACATTCTCAATCTGCCAGTACTCCATCTTGGTGAGCACTAATCCAGTAGGCCACTGGTGGCAACAAGATGGGATTGTGTCATGTGGGTAAAGTGTACTCCTTCTGCAGAAGTTAATAAAATCTAAGTACTTAGCCGTGTCCCCGGTTATGGACAATACTGAGCAACTAAAGTTTGAACTATGGGAGATCTCGACATTCCAACTTCTAATATAAAAACTTGATGCCCTTGTGTGTCTACCAAGGAATTCAAAGAGATTTTGTTAAACTTGTTGCACTTGGGGATACCAAGGTGCTCAAGAGCATGTTGTACTTGGGGTTTTACCAAGGAACTCATGAGATTTTATAAAACTTGATGCACTTGGGGTTACCAAGTAGCTCAAGGGATTTGGACAAGGACTTGAACACTTGAGTTTCTACCAAGGAGTTCAAGGAACTTGGAAAAGAAATTTGACAAAAGACTTTAAAACCCTTTTTAAAAGATAGGATAAAATATTGCTTTATGCAAATAAGCCTTAAACTCTACTTAGCCAAATATGCATATAATGATGGGATCCACTCTCATTATACATTAAAGTGAAGCTTGCCAATACAATTCAAAATGTATTGACCCTTGTGGCTGTAACTTGTAATGTTGCAGGTTGATTGTTTAAAATGGAGATTGTTTGATTGACTAGGACTACAAAATCTACAACCAACATCTGCCTGTGGCACTTTGAAGATGATGGACCCATACTTATAAATATTCCGCTGCAAATGTAATGTAATAGCCGTATGAGCTATGATTGATGTAATAATCATATGTTATTCCTGGTTATAAATTTATACTATGACCTTTGTATCTTGATATTACATCTTAACTGTGGATGCTAGCTATTGATCCAGGGACTAGCATTGTAAAACACAGGAGGACCATACCTTATTGGGTTGGGACCTCTACACCATCGGTCGCGTTCTCTTCTCCGGCAACGTTCCGATCGTCCCTCCCGACGAGTTCTGGATCCCAGCAAAGACGAACCCTACGTGGTGTTCGATCGTTCCTATTGGAGACATCCACCTCTTCATTGGCTAAACCGACTCGGGAACTAGTTCCCTGGGAGTCAGAGGAGCACCAAGACCCACACGGACCGCCTATGGGCAGGATACGTTCGCGGAAGGATCGATGTCGGATCTCTCCTCAGAGTTTGCCGTCAAAGATCGAAAAAATTTAAGGCCCACCCAAACCGCCCCTGTGCAGGATATAACGGTCGAAGATCACTGCAAGTCCGCCGGCTTCGTCCGTGCGTCTGGACAGCAGAGATCCAAGTTCGTCGGCATGGTTACCATATTCGACCTAGCGTGTTGAGTTCAGAGAGAGGGTGAAAACCCCCGCGATTACCTTGCCAGGTGGCTCTGTATACAATCCAGTCTGGCATACTACCCCAATGATGATGCCATGTATCACTTTGTGGAAGGACTGGACCAGGGTACGCTTCTCCGGCATTCTCTAAGGCGGTAACAAGCTTCAGGACGTCTCACCTTCAAAAGTATGGTGAACACCGTCAACAGCTACGCGGAGGACGAGGGGGAAGCTCAGGCGGATCTTGCGCTCATTGACGGAGCACCGCCGCCTCAGCCACCGCCACCACCGCCTTCGGCCGCCATCACCGCAGTAGCACCACCACTTCCAGTCATCGTCACACCTGTTGCACCTCCACCTCCCGTCATTGAGGAAGCCCGGGCACGCTCCGACTCTGTGATTGGCACGCTCTACACCGGCTTCAGTGCAGATTTGGAGGAGATAGATTTCAGCCTGGAGGAGCTAGACTCTGCCATGCAGGAGGTGGAGGAGGAGTACACGCGCGACGAGCAGGCCAACAACTCCATCATGTCCCGAGAGGTGTCATCATGACGGTGATGGATGAAGATCAACCCGGACAAGCTCCGCCTATATCCCTGGACAAGGGGAAGGGACCACCTGTTGCTGCTGACAATGATCGCGCAAAGGCCATGCCCCCTCCACCTAACCCAGTGCAACAGCCGCAGAAACTCGGTACCTGCCCAAGCAACAAAAACACCGCAAATTTGTCGTCTCTAGCATCTACGTCTGCTGCTGCCCAAGTTACTCCAACTAATATAGTAATGTACGGCAATCTCCTCGTCGAGTCACTGACCTTATCTCATATCCGGAACGTAACCCAGCTTGACGAGAAGCGCCAGTAGCTACTGGAGGAAAATCAGGCCATCGCGGAGCAAGGCGCAAAGCTAGATCGAGATCTGGTCAACACACAGAAATCCATAGAGAAATCTAGAGCAATGGAGGCCGAGTACAAGACTCTGCTGCAGCAGCAGAAGGCCAAGAAAGCTCTGGCTCGCATCATCAACGATCCTAGTGTGCGGCGAAACCTAGGATGGGCTCCCCCGAAGCCGCACAAGCCAAGCCATACATTGACAGTGAAGGCAGGCAGGTGATGCCCACTCCTCTCCTCAACCTCGCCGTCGCCAAGATCCTTCTGGAGCAGGATAGATCGCCTGAGGCGGTGGACTAGATCTATGACCTAGTGGCCAAGGCGGTGAAACAGCAGGAAAGGCCACCTCTCAGAGGCTTGAGTCTGACCCAGCGTTTTGCCAGTCTAGCCAGCATAAGCCGCCAAGGGACAGATCTCCTCTTGATGTCGGGTCTCAGACGAGTTCATCAGAACGAAGACGGAGGGATGCGCGCAACAGGAAGGATGCTATCCCCATATCCTCCGACCATGGAGGCAAAGCCCAACCTCGTCGCCCATCGCCACCGCCCCACTCACCCCGACATCGCAAAGATACCAAGGCTCACCGTTGTACGGATATGCCCCTACCAAGGCAGGGCGGCATCGTCATCCGTGACAACATGGAGAAGACCCGTCATGACGAAGAGCGCAACCAAGGACACAAGAGCAGGTCACGCCACGACCCTCCGCGTCCGACAAGCAACCGCGACAAGCGTGAGGCGTCGCAGGAGGGTAACAGCAAGAAGGCTAACCCACCGCCACCTCCACCTCCGTCGCCACCTAGCAGCCACCATGGCGGAGGGGGCCCGCATTGTTCACGCAGCCCATCCCCTGTGGACAAGAAGAAAAGAAGCCCGGAGCCATACGACGCACGTTCGCGGATAGACAAGATCCACGAGGCCCGGGAAGGACCATACCTGGGACCATGTTGCTTTGGACCTGCGATACGGTCCGCAACTTACCCCAAAGGTTTCCGGATTGACAAGACCATCAAGCCCTATGACGGCACCACTAAGCCAGCTACATAGTTGCAGGATTACGGCAACTCGGTGGAGATCGCCAGGGGTAACCCCAACGTTGTCGTCAAGTACCTCCCATTGATGTTGGAGGGCACAGCCCGTCAATGGATTGATGACTTGCTAGAGAAATACATATGCAATTGCTTGGACATGCAAGAAGCGTTCACCAAGAACTTCGAGGGTACGTACAAGCGTCCCAGCATTGTTTGCGATCTACAGCGGTGCATGCAAGAGAAAGACGAGACATATCGCGCCTACCTCTCCCGCTGGCTGGATATGAAGAATTCCTGCGCAGGAGTGCACGCTCATACCGACATGGCCGCCTTCATCGATGGGTTGGAAAGGGGCACGTTGCTCCGACATAAGCTGAAGCACTTGCAGGACAATCACCAGCTAGACTTGAATCAGATGATTCAGTTGGCCAGTGAGTTCGCAGCTGCCGACGACGATGCTCGCGGCTCTCTATCGACAACAGTTGTTCCAACTCAAGCTCGGAGGAACAGCAGCACAAAGCGGAAAACCGCACCAGAAGAAAATCAAACTCCCGACATGGTCGCTATGACCTTTGTAGGACGAGGTGATGGCAGACAGCGTGGCCGAGGACGGGGAGCTGGTCGTGTGCAGCAGCGGGGAAGTGAAACTACCTCGGCAGTGCTCCGCGTTCCCCAAACCTACGAGGAGTTCCGCGATATGTCGTGCCTCGTACAGCTCGATGCCAACGGCAAGGCCACCCACACCAATCACCACTGCAAGTTCGTCAATGACCTCATGGAGGACCCGTATTCCGGCTACAAGCAAAGTCGGAAGAACAGACCGCGAGGAAAGGGAAAGGGGAAGAAGAAGGAGGAGGAGTCCAAGAATTCAAGTGACATGGACGAGGACATTGACCCCAATCATGCCGCCAAGAGCGACGGCAAAGGCAAGAACCCCTTCGAGAAGAAGGCGGCAGTTTTCCATACTTTCCTTGGCACCCCCACCGTCCGACAACACAAGATCTCCATGAGGATACTGATGGCTACTCTCCCCCCAGTTCCCTAGTTCCTACGCTGGTCGGATATTCCAATTAATTGGGAGAGGAAGGATCACCCAGACCTCATCCCTACGGAGAACCAATACGCCATGGTCATCAACCCCTTGATTGACGGCAATGAGTTCACCAAATGTATGGTGGATAGTGGAAGCAGCATCAACATCATGTACCTGGATACACTGCAGAAGATTAACTTGACGGAGGCAAACCTAAGGCGGACCAACACCATCTTCCACGGCGTAGTTCCTGGTCAGGAGGCTCGGTCCCTTGGGTGCATCACACCTCAGGTCGCCTTTGGTGATGTTAATAATTATCGCCAAGAGCGCATGTCCTTCGAGGTGGTCCCCTTCAAGAGCGTGTACCACGTCATATTCGGCCGCGACATATTCCACAACTTCATGGCTAAGCCATGATTCGTCTACAACAAACACAAGATACCCGTACCAAACGGTGTCATCACCGTATCCGGAAGTTATGCCAAAGCTAGGGACTGCAAGATTGGAGAAGCACTCGGAAGCTATCCTCTACAGCGAAGAATTCAAGAAGATCCAGAGCAAGGTCGATGCCTCGGAGATGCCCGCGTCGAAGAAACAGATTTCCGACTCTGCTCCAGCATTCAAGGCCGCCATCGAGACCAAGCCGGTGGAACTTGTGGTAGGCGATGCCTCCAAGACCACCGCCATTGGGACGGACCTGGATCCCAAATAGGAAAGCGCGCTCGTCGAGTTCCTCCGTGAGAATAGGGACATTTTTTGCCTGGCAACCTGCTGACATGAAAGGTGTACCTAGGGAACTTGCTGAGCACAGCTTAAACATTGATCCAAAATGCAAAGGAGTGAAACAACCTCTACGACGCTTTGGAGATGAGAAGAGACGCGCCATAGGAAAAGAGATAGCTAGGTTACTTAAGGCTAGTTTTATCCGAGAAGTCCTTCACACCCAGTGGGTGGCCAATCCTGTACTTGTCCCCAAAAAGGGAACCAAAGAATTAAGAATGTTCGCTGATTACACCGGCTTGAACAAAGCATGTCCCAAAGATCCGTTTGCTTTGCCTCGCATTGACCAAGTCATTGACTCGACGGTTGGCTCGGAACTTTTGTGTTTTCTTGATGCAGACTCAGGATACCACCAGATCAAGATGAGGAAGTCGGACTAATTGGCCACTTCGTTCACTACCCCTTACGGCACGTTTTTCTATGTTACGATGCCCTTTGGGCTGAAAAATGCAGGTGCTATGTACCAGCGGACAATGCAACGTTGCCTACACGATCAAATCGGTCGTAACGTTCACGATTATGTGGACAATATAGCGGTGATGTCTTAAAAGTCAAATGACTTAATCTCTGACTTAAAAGAAACCTTTGATAATCTCCGGAAATACAACATGATGCTTAACCCTAAGAAGTGCGTCTTCGGGGTTCCAGCCGGCAAATTGTTGGGCTTCATCGTTTCCCAGCGTGGAATCGAGATCAACCCGGAGAAAATCAAGGCCATCTTAAACATAAACCATCTGACATGCCTAAAGGACATACAACGACTAACAGGTTGTGTTGCGGCAGTTAGTCGGTTCGTCAGCCGACTTGGAGAGAAGGCTCTGCCGATGTACAAGTTGCTGAAGAAGGCAGACAAATTCACGTGGACGGACGAAGCAGATGCAGCATTGAAGCAGCTCAAGGAGATTCTTTCCTCAGCGCCTATCCTTGCAGCACCCGAGCCTGGTGAGCCCATGTTAATTTACATGGCGGCCACCAACCGGGTAATCAGCATCATTGTCGTGGTAGAGCGGAAGGAACCAGGCTATGAGCACGGCGTTCAACGACCAGTTTATTATGTAAGCGAGGTCTTGACGGAGTCCAAGCAGCGTTACCCGCACTACCAAAAGATAGCTTATGGAGTATTCCTTGCTTCTCGGAAGCTGAGGCACTATTTCCAGGAGCACCCCATCACAGTGGTGAGAAAAACTCCACTGTCTGACATTATCAACAACAGCGACGCTACAGGAAGGGTCGTGAAGTGGGGCATTGAACTTGCCGCCTTCGAGATCACCTACAAGATACGCGACGGTATCAATTCGCAAGACTTGGCGGATTTTATTGCATATTGGACGGAGATGCCAGATGCTACCCCATTGCCGGATCCAGAATACTGGGTGATGCACTTTGACGGATCAAAGATGCTCAACGGCTCGGGGGCTGGTGTATTGCTACAGTCACCAACTGGAGACAAGCTACACTACGTTCTGCAGATCCACTTCGAGGCTATGAACAACATGGCGGAGTATGAAGCAGTCATTCACGGATTATGCGTAGCCAAAGATATTGGCATCAAGCGCATAGTTTTCTATGGAGATTCCGACTTGGTTGCCCAGCAGGTGGCTGGCACCAGGAATGCGCGGAACCCTATGATGGCGGCATATTGAGACGAAGTGGACGAGATAGCCAAGATCTTCTTGGGCTACGAGGTCAAGTATGTACCTAGGGAACAAAACGAGGAGGCTGATCTGCTGTCTAAGCTTGGATCAGGGCGCAAACGAATTCCGCCCGGAGTTTTCCTAGAGCATCTATGGACACCATCCATGAAGGGAGCAGACATCGACAACCCGGACAAAGTAGACTCTTTCGTGCACATGGTGGCAAAGGTCCCTCCGGCTTGGACAAAACCGTTCATGGAGTATCTCGAACACGGAACTTTTCCCGACGACAAAGTCGAAAGACGGCAAATAGTACGTTGAGCAAAGGGCTATACCATAATCAATGGACAGCTCTACAAAAGAATCACTACTGGTGTATACCTTAAGTGTGTTTCCCAGCAAGAAGGTATTGAAATCCTACGCGAAATCCATCTCAGAGATTGCGGGCATCACGCCGCTCCCCGATCTTTGGTCATGAAAGCCTTCCGGCAAGGATTCTACTGGCTGACCGCGAAGGCGGACGTCGACAATCTGGTGGAGACATGCATGGGATGCAAGTATTATGCCCGACAACCACATGTTCCTGCTGAAGAATTGCGAACAATACCAATAACTTGGCCGTTTGCAGTCTGGGGGCTGGACATGGTTGGTCCGTTGCAGACGGCACCATGTGGGTTTACGCATCTTCTAGTAGCATTTGATAAATTCACCAAATGGATAGAAGCTAAATCCATTAGAAATCTTGATGGGGCAACTGCCCTTAGGTTTGTCCGGGATCTAGTGGTGAGATTTGGTCTCCCACATAGCATTATCACCGACAACGGTAGCAACTTGTCACTTGGAGAAGTGGAAGCTTATTGTTGGGAGAAGGGCATCCGACTTGACCTTGCATCTGTGTCACACCCACAGTCCAATGGTCAGGTTGAGCGAGCCAATGGATTAATTCTGCAGGGAATAAAGCCGCGTCTTGAGGAACCGCTACATAGAGCAACTGGAGCCTGGACGGAAGAATTGCCATCTGTGCTGTGGAGTTTACGAACTACACCCAACAGATCCACCGGCTACACCCCCTACTTCATGGTATATGGAGAAGAAGCCATCCTGCCTTCTGACATCCTTCACGATGCACCAAGAGTTGCCGCCTATGACGAAGATGATGCTGAAGAATCCAGACGCCTAGATGTGGACCTTCTTGAGGAGGAGGACGTTTTGGCATGCCAAAGATCCGCCATCTACCAGCAGAAGCTACACAGCTACCATAGTCGCCACGTCCAGCATCGCTCGTTTAAAGAGGGGATCTGGTGCTTCGACTTAAGCAGAAGAAGTCACACAAATTATCCCCGCCATGGGAAGGACCGTTCATCATAAGCAAGGCGCTACCCAATGGGTCTTACTACCTCGTTGACAATCGTGAACTGAAGGATAGACCTGGCGAGGATCATAAGCGTAAGCGACGTGACCCGGATGATGACTACCCGGAGCTTGATCGGCCATGAAACATAGCACAGCTACGTCCTTTCTACACTTAGAATTTTTTATCTATTGTGTACCTCTTATATGATCAATGAAATAAAGCTCTCTGGTTCGCTCATATTTCTGAGTCTTTTACCTCCTTTAGTGTTCATTTTTGGATCATATAAAACCTTTATGCACAAGCTTTGCGATTGCACTTGTGAAAATTCCGCCTATGGGCGTTAGCTTAAGTTTTCTGGTCTACACGTTCTTTGTCGTTTTTATGTGGATTCTAGAGTAGTGACTTTTGGCACTTATTGTCGGCGATTTTGTGCTTAGGTTATTGACGGTGCCATTGGGCATCATCACCTGAGCGCATGGTTCCGACAACAAGTCTTCCGACTCATGAAAAGTCAAGCATAAAAACCAGAGTAATGGATAAGCCGGCACTTGCTTAAAAAATATATATATACATGCTGGAATTAATTCTTGAGTAGCAGGAAATAACAACCATTGTTTTCCGCCTTAAGTTAACAAGTAGTTTTTCTGCATACACATTACAGAGGAAACAAATATTACAAATTGTTTTTCATTCCTTTGGCGCAGGCGACTTGGAAGCAGCATCGTCGGCAGCAGGAGAGTCACCTTCCTCGAAGTCGGCAGTGTTGAGGGACTCGAAGGAACTTTGGTTGCCGCCATCGATGGTTTTCATGGGCACAAAGACATTAACGTCAACCAACTTGGCGACTCTGGTGTCATAACCCGTGAGCAACGCCAAGATAGATTCGTGGTTTATCTTTTGGCCTTCGTCATCTACATCGGGGATACCAGAGGTCACCGTGTCGATGTCGGCATTTTCGTAATGTGCCTTGACCATGGACAGCGCCATCCTTGCACCGGCCCGTGCACATGAAGCTTTCCATCTTGAGATACGCTCGGGGGCTCGACGCAGGATCTCCGAGAACTTCGCCACAGAGTCTGATGCCTTGATATTAATCTGGAGGGGTTTGGCTATCTCTTTGGCCTTCTTGATGGTGGTGTTGATAAAGTTGCCGGCAGGGACCATGCATTCCTTTGGTGGAGGAGGCGACCGGGTTAAACCCATAGGAGCAGCAAATTCCCGACAAAGGAGCACATGAGTTCAATAACTCAAAAATTCCAGCGTATCTAGCTTATAGAAATCTAAGACAGAGAATCACTTACTGAAGATGCTTATCTCAGCTTGCTGGATAGTCTCCGCCATGGAGTCCCGTTCTTGTCGGAGGATCTTGTACGCTTCATGATGGCGTTGATTTTGCTCATCAGCATATTTCTTCTGATCTTTTAAGATCACGATTTCCTCCTTCAAGCGGTTCATATCCTCACCGGCGGAGTCTTGCAGGGATTTCATTGAGTCTTCATGCATCTTCAGCATGTCCTTCCTCTCCTGCTTAACGATCTTGTTTTCGCTATCCAGCTGTTGAATGTGCTTGGATTGCTCGACAATATCCTTAGCCTTGGAAATGGTTTCTGCAAGTCGGAGAAAGAACAGTACACAGTAAGTACTCGGAGAATGTTGGCACAAGACCAAGTTGGACGAAAAAGAAAGGAAAAACAGACGCTTGCTCTTGATGATAGGTTCCTTCAAGAAGTCAGTTTTACCCTTTTCAGCTTCCAAGTCTGTGCGCATCTTCTGGTACTTGTCATTGGCGACACCCCTCCGAGCATTCTCATTATGTGGAAAGAAGAAAGTTAAACGTTGTTTGGTCTACTTGGAGCATCTAGCCGGAAAATTTCCACCTAGAAGCTCGGGGGCTACAGCGAGAGTTTTTAACTTAACAATATGCTTGGTCTTTCTTTAAGCATCTAGTCGGAACTAATTCAGTTACAACTAGAAGCTTGGGGGCTACAGTATAAAGTTTTTAACTCAGTCATATGCTTAGCTTCTCTTTAAGCATCTAGTCGGAACTAATTCAGTTACAACTAGAAGCTTGGGGGCTACAGTATTTAAATTTATAAACACTGCGTATGCTACTCTGAAAGCATCTAGTTGGAATAATTCATTCAAACTATATGCTTGGGGGATACAGTGAGAAGTTTTCTAGCTTATTCACTCTTAGAGCATTTAGATGCAAAGACCTATGGTTTTCCGTCTAAATCCTCGGGGGCTACAGTGGGATACTCATATGAAAAGCAAAAGGCAAATAGAACTTACAAGCGCAATGATCTTGAGGTTTGTAGCACTCTCAGCAAGCAGCTTGCCAAAGGATAAACTGTTCCCTTGCAAGATTTCTGCTTGCCGGAGAAGCTCCTCAAGGCCGCACATTGGAGATGTCGGCGCCGCACCAGGAACCAGAGCAGTGCTACCCGGCATAAGCACCGGATAGACTATCTTCGGGAACTCTATGGCCTTCTTGGGTACGGAGGTGCCGCCTTCGATAGACGTACCACCTACCACCACCGCCTTACCGCAATTGATGGCATCCTTAGCCGGAGCTTCAGCCATTTGGTTTGCGGCACTCTCCTGCATCGCCTGTTCGCCAACAACAGCAAGCTCGGTGGAGGCACCTGAGTCCACTTCCATGGCGGAAGGGCCAGATGCTTCTTTAGCTTGAGAGATTGTCGGAGCGGGCGTAGGCTTGACGATGGGAGTGACAGGGGCGATGGCGGGAGATGCGTGGGGAGAAACGTCATGATGCAACATATCCTTAGTGTTTTTAGAAGCCCCCAAAGTCTTGGAGGTCTTCTTCAAACTGGTTGTGGCTTTCTTCCTGAAACGCACAAAAAGTATAAGTACATAAATAAGACAAACAATGGACAATGTCAGAGAGAAAGAAGCTTACACAAGAGGGGGTGCTTTGGCAAAGGGAATCCTTGTAACCTTTCTTTTCTCCGCCTCCAGGGCGGCGGTAGTCTTCTTGGAGGCTCCACCCTCCGTCTTCTTCTTCTTGCCTCCATCGTCAGCGTCAGAGATGGAGCTCTTCCGCTTTCTCACCAACGGGGCATCGTCGTCGGACATGACGGTGACTTCCTTCATCTTTGGATCATAGATTCGGGGAGCCATTCTATCCTCATCTATGTCGCTGAGCTGTTAAGTGAAGAACCACCGTGTTAGATGAGATGGCAATGGCTAGACGGAAGAACTGGAGTATATGTCATACACGGAAAATAAACAGGTACCTTTGGGCACTTGCTCTCTACGAACATGTCGTAGGTGATGGATAAGCCACGCTTCTTATTCTTCACCTTGACGATGTCCTTGAGATGGAGCTTGACGGAGTCGCTCGAGAAGTTGTCCTCGGAGATGCGAAGGCTATCTTTCCTCTCATTGGTATACTCGTGCATCAACTTCGAGCGGTGCTGCAGAGGCTGGATCCGCCTGACGAACCAACACATGGCCAGGTCCAATCCGGTCAGACCCGTATCTACGCACCACTCTATCCGCCTTATAGCGCGGGAAGCGTCGATGTCAGAGGGAAGGGAGGCCTAGGATCTCCATGTCGAGGCTTCAGCGGCAGCTCCATCGACAAAGTCCGGGTACATCACTTCTCGGCCAGCTAGAGGGATGTCTGGGCCATAGAAGTACGTCCGCTGCCAATTCTTGCAAGACTCGTGGCCGATGATGTCAGGGAACCGCCGGCCAGGACAAATCTTAAAACTAATGGTACCACAATTTCTAAGCTCGTCCTTGCCGGCTCTGGCTTCGCGCTTGACGGTGAAGAAATATATGAAGAGATCTAGCCTAGGCCTAATCCCTAAATAACCCTCACAAAGTGCCGCATAGTTGCTAAGCGCTAAGATGCTATTGGGGGAGAGGTTTTGAGGCTGTACTCGGTAATGGTTGAGGACAGCAAGGAAAAAGTTGGAGATGGGCAGGGATACACCGCATACCAGTTGTGCTTTGAGGTACACCTTTTCTCTGGCTTGGGGAGCAGGTGTGACCTCGCCGGCCGGCGCCGCCCATCAGGCGAGCCCCTCCGTCGCAGGAAGGTAGCCCTCGATGGTCAATTCCTTGATATCATGGTCCGTAATATCCGAACCACGCCAGTCGCCCTTGTGGGATTCGTACTCCTTTTCGAGCAGCTCCATCGCCACTGAGTTATGGTCACCGCCGGTGGCTTCTACCACCGCGAATGTGGGAATCACCAAACCCTCTGGGGGCACGACAACGGAGCTCGTCGGCTTCGCCGCAGCATCGCCTGACGCCGACATGGAGGGGGCAGAACTGCTGCTGGCCATGGAAGGATTGCGGTAGTGGCTGGGGAAGGTCGAGGGGCTAGGGTTTTTTGCATTGTGCGTGGAGAGATCGAGGGGGCGCTCGCTGGAGGAAGAAGATGATGCAGAGGAGAAATGAGGTGAAAAGTAAAATTTCCATCGCCGTTATAATTTATAACCTCCGGCATCAAGATTTGTGTGAAATGATCGAACGGTTGACGTGTGGACGACGTGTGCGAGCGCGTGCGCGGAAATTTCGCCACGTTGCCAACCGTCGCCGCCAATGGTTCGTATCGCTCACACGGGAAAATCGGACATGATTGTGTTCTCTGCATGTGTGAGTTACAAGGCGTTGCTGACCTATGTCTACGTCGCCCTAGCTGTCACTGGCAGGTGAACCATCACATCGGAATATTCTGGCATGGACGGATCTAATCCGGCTACGAAAGCGTACGATAGAAGATTCAGCAATTCTCCGACTTACAAGTCGAAGACGGAGAAAACCTTGCAGGGTTCTTTGGGAGGACTACAAGATGTTGCTTGACGATTTGCCGACATCCATCTAGACGGAGTATTTAACGTGAAGAGGCAAGACGGCGCATGATCTCGGAGTTCTCCGGGGGCTACTGTTGGGGATATGCTATATGGGTATCCTCATAGCATGTCCTCTATCCGGATAACCCGGGTGGCCCACAGTTGGTAGCATGGCCCATGGCCTGCTGGGCGGCCCAGTTAGATGGATCCAGAAGGGAGGCCCATGCCGGATAAAGAAAGGCTATGGAGGAGTCAACGACGTACCCGGAGCCTTGGAGTGCAAGACACGCTAGACTAGTAATAGACAGTGTAGGACTCTATAACCTGTCCGGCTAGGACTTTTCCCTGTAACCCTAGGACCTGGTGACTATATAAGTCGGGCCTATGGGAGCCTTTAGGGCACCAATTAACTCATACCTCGCACAGCGAATCGATCCCTGTAACTCAGCGTATTTCCATTATAGTGATTTATAGTAGGAGTAGGATTCTGCCACCGTCGTGGGATCTGAACCTGGGTAAGTTGTGTTACCACGTACCCGTCAACCATCCGCCTTCCCCCACGTCTCTAAACACGCACTGTGAGGACCCCTCCATGAAGTACTCGTCAGCAATACCACGACAATACCTTGGCTAGATATGAGGAAACCGAGTAATTTTCCGGCTAGTACACCAAAGGTACATTTTTCCGGGTTGAGATTCATTCGGAATCTTCTTAGATTCGCGAATGTTTGCCGGATATCTTCTAGGAGTGTATGGCTCTCTTTGGTTTTTGTCACCACATCATCAACATATACTTGGACATTTTTTCCAATCTGATTATGCAAACATTTTTGCATACACCTTTGATACGTGGACCCTGCATTGCGCAGGTCGTATGGCATGGTATGATAGCAATAAGCCCCATACGGGGTGATAAACGCAGTTTTTATTTGATCAGCCGAGTTTAACGGTATCTGGTGGACACCATAATACGCGTCTACAAATGATAACAACTCACAGCCTGCGGTTGAATCAATAACTTGATCTATCCTAGGCAAAGGGAAAGGATCTTTGGGGCACGCCTTATTAAGGTTCGCGTAGTCAATGCACATACGCCAAACGATAGCTACGTCTGGATCATCCTTATTTTTCTCAACCAACACCGGATTAGACAGCCAATCCGAATGAAGCATTTCCATAATAAACCCGGCTGCAAGGAGCCGAGCTATTTCATCCCCAATGATTTTTCTCCTGTCTTCGGTGAAGCGGTGGAGAGGTTGCTTCATCGGCCTTGCTCTTGACCTTACGTGCAAAGAGTGCTGAGCCAACTCCCTTGGTACACCTTGCAGGTCTTGAGTAGACCATGCAAAGTTATCCCGATTCTCACGGAGGAAGTTGATGAGCTTGCTTTCCTATTATCATTCAGGCCGGCACCAATGGTGATGGTGCACTCTGGGAACTGATCATCAATCTAGATTTTCTTTGTCTCCTTAGTCGGCTGGAAGGACACACTTCCATGCAGGTTAGCAAGTGTCGACATATTAAGCGGTGCCGACTGAGCTAGGGCTGCAACCTCCTAAATTCTGTTTTTTCTCCCTCGTGATTACCAAATACTCGGCCAGATTTGACCCGGCCGAGGCACATTCCATCCATCTCCTATAGTCTCCTGCTACTATGATTACACCCTGTGGTCCAGGCATATTCATCTTCAAGTAACTAATGTGACAGCTAGTCATGAATTTTGACAAAGCCGGCCGTCCAAGTTATGTGTGGTAACAACTCTCTAGATTCACCACCTCAAATTCCAAATTCTCTGCCCTGCAATTCTCCCTTGTGCCGAATAAGAAGTCTACTCAGACTTTCCCGATAGGCTCACAGGACAATACTGGGACGATTCCATGGAAAGTTGTCTTGGTTAACCGAAGCATATTCGAAGAAATGCCGAGTTTATGCATCGTGTCTTTGTACATAATGTTTATACTGCTGCCGTCATCTATCAGCACCTTTGATAATTTCACATTAATACTGGGCCCGACAAACATTGGGTTAAGCACTAAAGCATATGACCCGGGTTTTGGCATGATCTTGGGATGATCGCTGATGCTCCAAGTTATCTCTTGATCTGACCAGTGCATATACCTCGGAACTGGCAGCCTAACGGCATTCACTTCCATATGTCGGCGCTAGATGCTTTGTCTGTCCTGCTGTTTCGTGGTGAATACACAGTACGACTGATGGTGCTCTCTGTACTCATTGTGCCCATTGTTCCCGGAGTTGCCTCTGCCATCTTGACCTTGATTAGCCACATGGTGAACCGCATCCCTTCGATCATGATTCTCATACCTCAGAGGTGGTGGAGGTAACATAAATTGTTGTGCATTTCTTCTTGTAAGTTGTGGTTGTTGTGGGTGATGTGGTTGCTACTGTGGTGCTTGTGGCATTGCCGAGTTCCCCATCGCATTCTTCATCCATGCACACTGACGAGTTGTGTGGTTAGCCAGCTTTGCCGGGTTTGGTGTGTGGAATTTGCATGGCTAATCCAGCATTGATTCGAATGTGTACTTCGGCCTCTCCTGCCATTGCTTCTTTTGCTCAGGAGTCCACTGCTTTTTGCCATCATTCCTCGGTGTCCATTGCTGAGAACTATTTTTCTAGTGTTGGTTGCCCCCTACACCTGGCTAATCTTGAGTCACCACTGCTACCTGATTTGAATTGTACCTATAATTCGGCATGTCCTCTCTTCTTATACTCCGTAATTCATTCCACCTGGATGATCCGGCAACATCACGAGCGTAATGGTCATGTTTCTCATGATGCTCTGCTGACATAACTTCGGGCTAAGTCGGATCACCCAGTGCATATGAGTCGGCTATTCTGATTGCCTCGGCCAACGTAGTCGGCATATCTCCTTGCAGCCTTTACCATAACACACTTGTGTATTTGCATCCATGTGCAAACCAAGCAATCGCATGTGACTCGATTACCCCTTCACATGAGTTCCTGATGTTGCACCACCGGGTCAGAAACTCTCTGTCAGTCTCATTCGGTCTTTGTTTGCACATTTCAAGTTGTTGAGGTCTGTTCGGCCTCTTATACGTGCTAGTGAAGTTGCTAACAAACATCTCCTCAAAGTCCAACCAGAAGTTGATACTGCCTACTAGCAAGTTATTCAGCCATACCCTGGCTGGCCCTTCCAACATCTGGGGTACATATCTTATAGCCCATCTCAAGTTACCCTCAACGATTTTCACCGATGTGGCATAGTTAATCAACTAATATTGTGGCTTGGTACTACCATTATATGTTTTCGTGCCTCTAGGAAATTGAAAGTTTGGTATCGGCGGTTCCCTCATGATTCGGGGTCCAAAACAGGCCGGACCAGGAGGATCTTGCTCCTCTAACAACTCGTACCTGTATAGCCTATCAAGCTTCATTCTCACATCATTCGGCTGCAGGTTTCTATATGCGGCTCTTTCTTCCACCGTATGGTGATTGTGCCTAGCAAATCCAGCGTTCTCCATTTCCAAATAACCATCATTATACCTTTTTGCACTGGGTTATGCGGAACACGTCCTGCATCCCTTCCTTGCCGAGGTTCATGCCTCGGCTGATGATCTTGCGGGGGGTAATGCCTCCCTTCAGCCAGGTTATTATCTTTGGGATTTCCTCTTCCGAGATTCCCCCGTTCTCTATTGCTATGACCGAGGTTTCTCTCCCCACAGTTACCTCGGATACCATTGCCTCAGTTTTTATTTTCTTTACCGGCTACAACCGGATCATATGGAACCATCTGTTTGTTCCTTTCGAGGTTACTTCCTTATCTTTTCGTGATCCATTTTCGGGTGAAGATGTCGCGGCAGCTGACAATGCCGGGGCAGCTCCAGCTGAACAAACCAAATGCGAAGCTCTAGGCTTTGCTAGGTTGGCCCTGAGTATCTCCTCATTTTGCTGGTTCGTGATGCGTACCATCTCATTCACTCTTTCATGTTGCTTTTGTTGGGCTTCACCGGTCAATCCCTCCAATTCCAAATCTGGGACATTCGCCGCTCTGAGGTTCTTTGCCGGGGTGTTGTACCTCGGCAGCCCTAGGTTTGCCGAATCACCTAGCGTAGACTCATGTTCTTTGTTAATATCACTGAGTAGGTTTTTCCTTTCATCCTAACACCATCTAGCCGAGTTGGACTGGTGTCTAACTTGTTTTCCCTAGCATATTCACGCAAGATCCGATTAAAGGACTCATGTAGTGCTGACACCTTTTTAGCCTCCGCTAACATTTTCAATCAAGTTTCGTCTAACTCGGTATGAGCATTTTCCGGGTTTACAATAGGAGCTACTAGTGTGGTGAGATTGTCTATTGCTGCCTGTAAGATATTTTGTAGCCTTTCTAAAGGAGGACTTCTAACTCGAGCTGCCTTGGGGGTTACCTCAAGCACCTCGGGTGCATTTGCCGCTGGTGGATCTACTGCTGCCTGCTTTGCTGCTGTCGGCTTAGCCGTTGTCGGATCTTCCGTTGTTGGGTTCTTGCTTGGTTTGGCTCCTGGTCCTGCTGCTGGCGCTGGTGCCGTCATCATCACCTCAATGTTGTCTGCTGGGCGAGTGATACGCGGGCCGCTAGCAGCGCTAAGGGGGGCTGTTCCTCCAGGACGACTCGGCGCGGGTAGACGCGAGACGTGTCGATGCCGACGTACATCTTGTGGGCGCCAAGGTTGATGAAGACACCATTGCGCGGGGGTGGCCTCGCTCCGAAGCTGTCAGCGTTGTCACTGATGAAGTGTTAGATGTCGAATCTCTGGACTAAGCTAGAGACGAAGGCTCGCCAGTGTCGATGAAGTTTCCCGTCTGGATCTTAACTCCATCTAGCACCATTGCTGGCCCCATGGTGGGCGCCAACTGTGGTGGTGGCACAGAAGATGCCATGGGTAGGCTTAAGTTGGGGGGCAATGTGTGCTAGTGGGATCCAGGGAGGTAAGATGTATTGATTTCTACACGCAGAACACAAGAACTTGATCTTTATTCGACACAGGTGAAGCTACACTTGCTCCTCGAGTTGTTTGAGCGAGAGGAGGAAGAAGCTACTACAAGTTCTAAGTAAGAAAATGAATCGATCCCCTCCTCCTGAGGCCCTGGCTCACCTTATAAAGGGGTGCCAGATTACAGCTAGGGCTGACGTGGATAGCATATTCGATGGAATATGCTTGTCCCAAAATGGTAACTCGGCAGGTGCCTTTCCGTGTCTCCCTTCTATCAGCGGCAATAACCCAGAGCCCATGACATGTGATCCTCGGGCTCGGGGACTTTTCACCACCGTGACCTTCTTATGCTTCTCTATCTCGGTGACTCTTGTCCGTAGTGCTTGGAACTTATAGATTCCTGAGGGAGAGACAGTGCGTAGTGTTGACTTCGGGGTTCCCTCTCTCCTTCTCGAGCAAGCTTCAATATGATTCGTCCCCACCTCATATTACTCGACAAAGCTTTAACCTGCATACCCAAAGAGTGATATACGCAGGCCAACATAGCCCTATATCGGCCGAGCCAGGTTTTAGTCTCTTGATTCGGATTAGGCCATGTCTTACCCGGCCAGTATCTCGATAACTCGGTCGGGTCATCCCTTAAGTCGGTGTGGATCGTTTAGGGCTTTTCCCTTTTACCTTATCTTGACCATACTTGGGTCATCCCCCCAACATCGAGCTCCGCATGTGCAGCGCCGCCAAGCTCGTCATCCACAGTGTCCCCGTCCCGAGCTGCCTACGGCCCGCCCGCCTCTGCCTCCCTTGATCCCCGTTTCCTCCACCCTGCAGTGCACCACCACCAACGAGCCCCCTGCCTTCACTATGCTCATCTTCTGGGCGCCAGAGCTTCGTGTCCTCCTATAACCGCGAAATTCTCCATCATCGATTGTGGGAGCCTCTGTGGTGCCGCCCAAGACCCATCTCCTGGTGCTCCACCCCTACCATGAACCTACAGCACCGCCACACCGGGTCCTCTACTTCCTGTCGTGCGCCAAAGTCTCGAGTTGGAATTTTGTTGATGGTGCGGATGTTTGGTTTGACTCTTGACTATGCGAGACTTCAGTTGTGCTGGGATAGAGTGGCTTCTGCCGCCGGACACCAAGATCTTCCACGTGCCTATAGAACTCGAAGATTCACCCTGTAAATGGTAGTCCCGAAGAACCTGAAGACCGTTCCCGATCTCGCCGAATCTGAATCCCTCTAGAACCAAGATCTTCGTACCTTGAAGTGTGACCCCTATCTGAGTACCTATTTAGAAATTGCCATATTAAACTTGTCGCATATTAAATCGTTCATGTTCGCATACATATTTATTTGTTTGGGAAACTTTGTCAAATCACCTAATAATTAAATATGGGGGATATATGCGGGATAATCTTGTCTTATCTTGACTCCGTTTAAATTTGTGTAGCGAACCGCTGCCATGATTTGCATTGTTAAGTCAACATTTAAATTGTGGGGTACCTAAACAACATGAAACTTCTATTTAATTGTCGGGATCCCGATTCTGCGTAATATTGCCTAGTTGCATCGTATTTTTTCCATGTCATGGATCATACCATGAACATGCCCGATCTTCCGCCTTAGTATTAAATAGTGCATCCGGTGTTTGTTTTAGTGCTTTGCTTCTTCATGGATTAGGGCGCTGAGTGATGCAATCTTTGACCCGTTCTTTGGATGCATCTTCCACAGTGTTTCCCAGGCAAGCATTCTCCCCCTTTCTACCTATTTTGCATTTATAGTCTTTACTTACTATTGTTGATCTATTGCTATCCTAGTTATCGATGCTTTAGTTTTCGTACCATTGATATCCACTGCATCCTATATTGCCTTGGACACTTCCTATTGCCCGTTCTTTGGTAGATAGTTGGCCTTGTGAGTCGCGGTTGCTTGCAGGTGTTTCTTTGCATCGTCAAGTTCCATCATTGTTGGGAGGTTGGCACATGCTAAATGGTGGAGATAATCATGGTTCTACTTACAGCTTGATAATTAAATGTTGGAAGTAGATATAATTAATAAAGAGACGCTAATGGGTAATAGTTGAGATCTAGTGCTTATCCCACTCACTTGTGTCCAACTAGGACCTGAGTTCTTGACACCTGTTCCTAGACCGAGCGTGCTAACCACATGTGGGGTGTATGGGAACCTCTATCAGCTTACTACCTATTTCAAAGTATTGTACGGGGGCACAAACTAGTTTGGGACGTTATTACTATCATGTACTTATGTCGTGCTTTACTGCTTTATTCACTACTATTGCTCGAGGAGCATTTACTACTATACTGTTTAGGAACCTCGTGCCATGTTTCTGTTGTATCGACAAGCCCAGTCACACTTTCGGGATCCCAGTCGTTTACAGCCATCACCACAAACCCTAGGTCTATCTCGGAGTCGGTCAACTTTATTGCAGGTAGCTTATTAGGGTGGCCCCCATGTACTTGCTTTGGGTTTGGGAAACGTCATGTTCGAAGCCCCGCCGACATACCGATGGGTGTATGTTTACTTGATGTGGAAACTACCTGATCTGGCAAACAAGGGTGGAAGTGCATGTGGATACTTTGGTGCACCCCTACAGGGTTAAATTTTTTGAAAAGCCATGTCCGCGATTATGGACGACTAGGAGCATAGTTTCTCGATCATAGACAACTTACACTAAAGAATTACTTTTTTTAATTTGACTTGGATCTGACATGGCTAGTAAGTTGGATAACCACCATGGAATGAATGAATAAAACTGCCAACTGTGTGAGTTTCCTCGTGTCGAAGATTTGTCCCACGAAGGAACTAGGGTCCGGCGAGCCCTTGGTTCGAGATTTGCATGAACACGCGGTCCTAAGGAGTCCCTACGACAGCGGAGAAATCACACGACAGAGAGTTGACACGGGGCTTTTTTACCTAGGTTCAGGACCCTCGTGAGGAGGTAAAGCCTGTACTCCTTCTTTGTTGTATTGCTTGCATGCTTCACGAGGGTATGATGGTGGTGAAAGTCTAGGCTTTTAGATCTCAGGGATCGACCCATTCTAAGGTAGGAGAAGGGTTCCTTATATAGAGGCGATAGGCTTCTTCCCAACATTCTTGGGCGGGAAGGGATACCACAGTACCACTCCTCGAGATCCCGGTCTACAAGACTACTTTTGTTGGACTGAGTCTTGGATGCCATGGCTTCGCTGTCCTCATGTAAAGTGATCTTCTTTAGCACTGTTTGTCTTCATCTGGTGGTGCCTGCTTTCTTGCTTGCACCAAAACGGCAAGGGGGTGGCCCTCCACACTATGGTCGTTCGTACTCTCCTTATAGAAATGGAGGTCGACTATACCTTTATTTACCGAGGCGAAGCGGGAGCTCAGGGCTGTTGTGCCACTTGTCGGGGTCTGCCTTGCTTGTTGGCTTACTAGTGAGATTATCATGCTGGACCTAGACGCGCTCAGAAGCATCTGAGGCCCTGAAGCACAATAGGATACAGCAGAAGGATCCTCCCCCCTAACGCATCCTCCTGAGGTCGTATCCTCGCGAGGCGGGGCCTCACGAGGGGTCATTCAACCGGGCCGCCTCTAGAGGCGTCTCAGCCTCTTAAGGGTGCATCTGCCCATGTGATGGACCTGTCAACCGCTGGGACGTGGCACCCTGGTTGCCAGGGCCCCGACAGTATCCCCCGGGCACTTGGCTTGCACGTGTCCTTTGGTGAACGCGAAGGGGCAAGTGTCCTAGGATGGTTGATGGGTCAGCACTCGCTTGGTCAGCACGGGTCTACCACGCTCCTATCCGGACCGTAGACTCCGAACAGTCGTGTACCCGTGGCCAAATATCTCGGGATACCTCCTCCTCGGGAGTTGCTCCGACGATGCGATGGCACGTGGGGCCCTCCAGTTAATACCGCGTGCTCGGCACAGCGGCGGGTCTTTTCAACTAGTCTTGTCTTATTGGGGCGTGGGTGTGTTATTCCCTCACTCCACTCTGTCATTCCCCGTCTTCTGTCTCGGGCGCCTAAGACAAAGCCTAGCCTCCGATGGCGTCCAGACGCTTCTCAGCCGCCAAGAAGGGTAAAGCCGCGATGGTGGAAGCGGAAAAGACCCCGTCAGCGAAACATGGCCGGAGACGAACGCGCGGGAGTGGCCTTGGGGTGCGCAGAGGTCGCAACTCGCCTTCAGGCATTGCCTCTGCCCCAACCGCCCCGGTAGTGGAGAGGACCACCTCCACAAGGCGCGGTCGTGTATGCCCGGGTTGTGGCTACAAGATCCACCATGTCGGGTTGGGAGCCAGACTAGGTCAAGCGTCATCCTTGCCCTATTCCTTGTCCGGGGTCAAGGTCCAAGATGGGGGCGATCCCGAGCCGTTCGGCGACTTTGTCCTCATCCTCAAGGAATACGATTGGTCCACCAAGGGTCGGCTCCCCACGCGCTTCTCCCTTGCTACCTAGGGTCACTTCTAGGAGTCCACACGGCTGAGGCACTCGTGAGGCGGCAACGGGTGGACCGTGGAGATCGAGTCTCCTGCGCCTAGGGAGATGTACTTCACCTCCGGCTGGAAGAGGTTTATCCGTGATCATGAGATCAGGCATGGCTCTGTGCTGAGGTTTCGTTATGACATTGAGAAGGACTTCGCTATGATGGTGTATGACCCAATGTAGTGCTGCGTCAACTACCCCTGCCACCTCTGAAAAGGTCAGGGCGGGGTCTATGCTGCACCGTTGCTGTGTCATCAGGGTCACGGGCATTTTGTTACTATAGTCGTGGAGCAGTTGTATCCCTTAGTTTCCTACCTTGTGGCCAGACTGTAAGGAAGATTGTAAGGAAGACTGTAATGAATATCTTTAAGAGGATCTTCGCGCTTTGTTGTCTCTCCTTTTGCATGTTTTGTTGTGATGCTTGAGTCTTGAGAGTGGCCATGGCATGGCACCGGCTCGACGGAGATGGCGGTGGCTACCTGTATGGCTTCCTAGGCGATAGGCCTTGCGAGCCCCCGGTGTACCTGCCGAGGGGCTCAGATGCTATGAGACAGCACCCTTGTGAGGGGAGGCTCCTGGAGGCTTCACCCAACTAGTTTGCTCTCGAAGGAGGCACCAGGGATGCTGCTCCCGAGGAGCTCTTCCAGCTGGTGGCCTTGACTGTTATGCATGGTGGTTAGCGAGGAGTTTTCATGCATTTCTGAAGGGGGTATCCCCTGACCTCATGAAGGGTTTTTGGGTTGCTGGCGCAACGATCCCGGCGAGGCCTCATGAGTCGTAGGTAGTTCAGGTGTGTGCTCTTATGAGAGAGCTTGACGTTAGCCTCGTGGCCCAACAGTTTGAGTGGTGCTAGCCTTGCGAGACCTGTGTGTGCTCTTATTCCTTGGTCGAGGAGTGACTTAGTGAGCCACCTCTCGAGGGAAAGGGGTGCAAGATAGGGAGTTTACTACGACTGTTGGTGTTGTCGGTGTTTAGGCCCATGACGAGGGTTCACCTCATAAACCGCTCTATAATCCTCCCGAGGGGAGTACTTTAGGGCAGGTTCCCTATCATGGATGAGATGACTTACCGCTGGTCCTTTTTGGGCCGTAATTTTTGTGATTTGCGCCACTAGAGGGCTTCGCCTCACGCCCTCTGTGGAGCCTCTCGAGGAGATGACTATGGAGAGAACACATGTGTCATGGTGGCCCTGAAATGCACTCGTGTAAAGAATTTTTGAACATTGGGAACCATGGGTGAGGTGACTTACTGCCGAAACCGGACCATAAGTTCAAAGCTTGACACTTTAGGTCCTATAGAGTTTTGGCCGCTGGAGGGGTTATGCCTCACAAGCCGCCTCGTAAGCCTCTCGAGGAGAATGTTGTAGGGCAAATGCTTATCCCGTTGGCCCCTTGTAGAGGGGTTGTAGTTTCAGCATGAGGGTTTTTTTAATATCAGGAACCGTGGGTAAGGTGACTAACCACCGAAATCGGACAGTAAATTCAGAGCTCGACATGGCTGCTAGAGGGGCAGTGCCTCACGAGCTGCCCCGTAGGGAAAAAACATGCACCAGTGAAATCCTGCGCATGTGCCATGCGATAACTCTAGGTACCAGGAACCCTGGGTGAGGTGACTTGTCATCAGAACTATTCCATAAGTTTTGAGCTCGACACTTTAGGTCCTGTACTTTTTTGGTTGCTGGAGGGAATGTGTCTCACAAGCCGCCCCACAGGCCTTATCAGGAGAGGTTCGTAGGGCAAAGACGTGTGCTGTTGGGGTTCCATACATGTGTCACGTGAGGGTCTTAAGCACCAGAAACCGTGGGTGGGGTGACTTATGACCGGAACTAGTCCGTAAGTTCAGATATCGACACTTTAGGATCTGATGTTGACGAGGAGTGACCCGGTGATAGACACCATGCCAAGCCCCCTGATCCTATGGCATATGTAAGGGAACTCCTATCGCGCGCAGTTTTGGAGAAATTTTTTCTAAGGGAAAACCAAATAGAAAGACGTGTGTCGAGCACAAGATCCAAAAAACCGCCAGAAGTTCAAGCTTATTACAATGCCGTTATGGCTCACACGGGATCTTACAGGAGATAAAGCTACAAGGGATGAGAGGTTTGGGGTCACCTTCAAAAGTCAAGAAGTCAAGCGCACCGTATGGAGAGGTTTGTCCACCTTACAGCAGCTTGATCCCACAGCTTAGTCGGTATCTTAGGTGCCTTCGGGGAGGCGGTCAATGTTGTGCATGCACTGAATGCAATCCACCAGGAAGTCTGGAGCCCCCCGGGTCGATGCAGTTCTCGTGAGCTTCTTCAGCACTCGCGAGGGTGAGCAGTGGTGGCCTAGAGTCCCTCTTGAGGGTGTGGGTTCCAAACATGGTCTTCCCCTCGCAAGGTGGGTACAAGGCGGTTGCTGCGCTGATGGCCATGGCATTTTCTTGGGCCACCATTTGCTTCCTCCTTGTGGATCCCCCGACGTAGTCCAGGGAATCCACGTCTTCCGTGTAGGTAGGATCCACAGTTTTGTAATCGGGCTCTAGGGAGCTCGGGGCCTTACCTCATCGTAGCGGATCGTGATGACTCCACCGCTACCCCCAGGAATCTTGACGATGCTGTCGGCGTGGTGAGTGGCCTCCATGAACTTGGCCAGTGCCCGATAGCCTAGTATGACGTTGTACGGGAGACCTATGTGCGCCATGTCGAAGTCGATGAGCTCGATGCGGTAGTTGTCACGAGTCCCGAACATGATGGAGAGGCACACCTGCCCGATGGGTATGGTGGTCATGTTGGTCACTCTGGAGAACGGCATGGTCGGCATCAGTCTGTCATATGGCACCTACAGCTTGGCAAACATATCGATGGAGATCACGTTCAGGCTTGCGCCTCTGTTGATGAGCGTCTTTGCAACTGTGATGTTATTGATGGTGGGGGTGTAGATCATGGGTAGAGTCACCACGGCCCTGGTAGAAGTGGGGTGGTTGCTGGAGTCGAAGGTGATGGCGCTCTGGGACCACATGAGCTTTGGGGATGGGACCCCTAGTCTGGCGGTGGCGACCTCGCGAGTGAGTAACTTGAATTGTCGGTTGGATGCTGGAGCCTGGGAACCACCAAGGATGCAGGCTATGGCACCCTACGGCTCTTGTTAGCCCCCAGCACTTTCCCCAGCGTGGACTTTCTCCTAAGGGTGATGATTCTGTTGCACGGAGTTGTCCTAGTGGCTCGCCTAGGGAGTGTCGTGGCTGCCGGAATTGTTGTTTCAATGCTTTCCCCCTTGGTAGCCTCCTTGCGGGCTACCTCGCTCGCCACCCTTCCTTCCCCTCCTCTGTTTTCTAGGCATGTCACGGAGCTTCTTGAGCTCGTAGAAGTCATCGGTGGGGTGCCCATGATTCTTGTGGAGGAGGCAGCACGAGCGTTCATACCGCTCCCTTTCGTTGTTCCCCTCACGGCTCTTCCGGTCTGGCTCCACGGCAAGGACAACAGCAGTCTTGCGCTTGGGATCCTTGTCCTTGCTCTTATATGAGCTCGAGGCCTTAGGGGTGGTTTCTGCCTCGGCGAGGCCGAACATCCATCCCGCCTCCGCATTGGCACAAGCCATGATGAAGAGTTTGGCCACTATGGTCAGGTTTTCACCTCGTATGCCGATATTCTCCCTCTACTTGACAACCTTGACGCCCTTAGAGAAGGCGGTGATGCCAAGATCTTTGGGATTTTGTTGCGGACTCGGCTGAACCTCTGCAGGAACTCTAGAGGGTATTCTCCAGGTTGCTAGCATACCTGGCGGAGGTCGTAGTAGGCGAGTGGGCGCTCGTAGGTTCCCCTGAAGTTGGCAATGAAGAGGGAGCAGAGGTCCGACCACGAGTCGATGGACTCCTCGGGAAGATTCATCAGCCAGGTATTGGTCGTGTCCTTTAGGCACAAGGGTAACCAGTTCTCCATGATGCAGTCATCACCTCCTGTGGCCTCATTGCCCGTGGTGTAGAATTGCAGGATATCACACAGGTTGGCCGTCATGTCGTAGCACGAAGGCATCTCCGGGCGGAACTTGTGTGGCTAGACCATGCGACAGAGCTCTCTGGTGAAGGAAAGGAAACCATTGGCCTGCACTTCCTTGCCTTTGGCAAGGTCCGTGCAGTTCTTGTGACCCATGGAAGATATTTCCTCGATGTGGTGGTTGAAAGTGCAATGGACGTCGCCTAGAGGGGGTGAATAGGCTTTTAAAAATATTACGGTTTAGCCTCAAATAAATGCGGAATAAAACTAACGTTTAATTTATTGAGCACAAAACCTAACCACTAGGTTCACCGAAGTGCACCAACAACCTATGCTAAGAAATACAAGCAACAAGGTGATAACAAGATGAAATACTTCAAGCATGATGGCTATCACAAAGTAAAGTGCATAAGTGAAGGGCTTGGTTGAGAGATAACCAATGGACACGGAGACGAAGATTTTTATCCCTAAGTTCACTTCCAAAGAAGCTACGTCTCCGTTGGAGAGGTGCGATGGCGCAATGCTCTATGAACGCCACAAATGTCTCACCTTGGGGTGTAGTGGCTCGATGCTCACCCAACGCCACACAAGGCCTCACTCCGGATGTGAAGGCACGCAACTCACCGGCGCCACAAAAGGCTCACCCTATTCTCTCGTGAGCTCGCCACAAAGGCCTACTCACGATACACTAAGGGACACTTGAGGGCGGTCACCAAAACCCATACAAGGTTGGGGCTATGTCCACAACTCAATTAGAGGCTCCCAACAACAAATCCACAAAAGGCTCCAACACCACAACAGGCCAACAAAGCCACAAAAGGCTACAAGACCACAAAAGGTCACAAGAAGTCAAAAACCCAACCACACAACCATCTATGGTTCCAAGAACCCAAGAGTAAAAGACCACAAGCTTGAACTCGCCAAATCTCCAAGGAGAACTCAAATCTATGCAACAAATGCAAGGGCAAGTCCTTCACTGACAAATTCTAACAAAGCTACAAAAGCTATTGGGGGAATAAGGGAGGAAGAACACAAGAGGAGAACACAAAACTCTCCAAGAGCTAGATCCCAATGATTCCTTCACAACGAAGGGATTTGGCTTGGGGGATTGTAGATCTAGATCTCCTCTCTCAAATCCCTCAAAAATATGCAAGAATCATAGGAAGGCAAAGGGGAGAGGGAAAGCTCTTCAAGGTCAATAATGGAGGAGAGAGAGAAAGCCAAGAACCAAGAAAATAGCTCATACCCACAAAGGGGAAGAGGATCCCCTCTGAAAGGGCTCCCAGATCTGCCTGTTATGGGCATTTACGACCCTGGTCGGAACTTCCGGTGGGAGGCCGGAGTTTCCGGTGGCACCCAGCCAACGGTTAGAAAACAGCGATTCGAAAGACTGAAAACACGAGCCAGGCCGGAACTTCTGTCGGTCCACCGAAACTTCCGCTGAGACCGGTACTACCGGCAGAAATTCCGACCGAAGATCCGACAAATAGAGAGCATAAAACCAAGAGGTTACACTATGTGAGCGGACCGATATCCGGATGTTCAACCGGAACTTCTGACGGCAACTAGGCCCTGATGTGGCTCGGGTCACTTTAGATCTTCGTTGGGAGATCCCAAGAGGAAGGTATGATGAGTACAGCAGCAAGTTTTTTCCTTAGTAAGAAACCAAGGTTATCGAACCAGTAGGAGGAAGGAAATGACTCAAAGGTGTTGCTAGCAACTGGAAACCTGCACAACTCAAACTCAAGACTTTGCCCCAACGAACAGTGAGGTTGTCAATCTCACCGGTTTGCTGAAAACAAAGGATTAATTGTATGGTATGGAAGGTAATAGTGGTTTACATAAAGTAAACGGTAACAGTGGAAGATGTATCAATGATAAAGATTGGACCGGGGTCCATCGTTCACTAGAGGAGTTCTCCTTAAGACAAACAACATGGCATGCTGGGTAAACAAATTACAGCAGGGCATTTGACAAGACAGATCAAGGAATAACAATGCAATACTAGACATTGAGTATAAATCATGGCATACATGATGGATCCGACTGCAGAAGCATATGGAATCGCACTCATCCGACTTCGCTCATCAGTTGTCAAAGGACACTGAGTCTTGCTAAGTTTTACACCATGGGACATCGTTAAGAACCCCTTCTTAGACGATTCCATGTTGAAATTCTTCAACACTTTGTCCAAATAAGTACTCTGACTCAATCCAATTAGCCTCCTTGATCTATCTCTATAGATCCGGATTCCGAGGATGTATGTTGCCTCACCCAAGTCTTTCATTGAGAAACTCCTTTCCAATAATTCCTTGGTTTCTTGTAACATCTGGACATCATTTCCAATCAGTAATATGTCATCCACATATAAGATTAGAAAATTTACTTTGTTCCCACTAAACTTCTTGTACAAACAAGAATCATGATCACTCTTGATGAAGCCAAACGATTTGACTACCTCATCAAAGCGAATATTCCAACTCTGAGATGCTTGCTTCAACCCATAAATGGATTTCTGAAGTTTGCATACCTTGTCAGCATTAGCCGGATCGACAAAACCCTCGAGATGTATCATATACACGTCCTCGGTTAAATTTCCGTTAAGGAAAGCCGTTTTGACATCCATGTGCCATATCTCATAGTCGAAATAGGCCGCTATAGCTAACATGATCCGAACTGATTTAAGCATCGCTATGGGCGAGAAAGTCTCGTCGTAATCAACTCCTTGAATTTGTCGGAACCCCTTCGCGACAAGGCGTGCTTTATAGACGGAAACATTTCCATCCATATCAGTTTTCTTCTTAAAACCCATTTGCACTCGACGGGTCTTGCACCGTCTGGCAGATCAACCAAGTTCCAAACTTGATTTTCATCCATGGACTTTAACTCGGATCTCATGGCTCCAAGCCATGACTCGGAATCAGATCCCACCATCGCTTCCGAATAATTTGCCAGCTCATCACTGTCTAACAGTAACACATCACGAACACTTCATAATCTTGTCGATCTTCGTAGTACAGGTGCTGCTGTCGGCTCAGCTACCACGACCGGCTCAACCTCCAAGGTTTTTGCCGACTCGCTACTAGCCGGTTCCTCTCGAATTTCTTCGAGCTGCACCGTGCTCCCACTTACTCCCCGACTGAGAAACTCTTTCTCAAGGAAGACACCGTTCCGAGAGACAAACACTTTGCCCTCTTCTCGGTTGTAGAAGTAGTAACCCAAGGTTTCCCTCGAATACCCCACGAAAATACATTTATCCGACTTGGCCGTAAGCTTGTCCGACTGAAGTCGCTTGACAAATGCTTCACAACCCCAAATCTTAAGAAAATACAAACTCGGCTTTTTGCATGTCCACATCTCATGCGGTGTCTTCCCTACCGGTTTTGATGGTACTCTGTTTAGTGTGAACGCCGCTGTTTCTAGACAATAACCCCAAAATGATAAAGGCAGATCTGTCCGACTCATCATTGACCGTACCATGTCCAACAAGGTTCGATTCCGCCTTTCCGAAACACCATTCCTTTGTGGCGTTCCTGGCGGAGTAAGTTGAGGAACTATTCCACAACTTTTCAGATGGTCATCAAACTCATGGCTCATGTACTCACCTCCTCGGTCCGACCGAAGAAACTTTATTTTCTTGCCGAGTTGATTATGTGCTTCATTCTGGAATTCTTTGAACTTTTCAAAGGCTTCTGACTTGTGTTTCATCAAGTAGATATATCCATACCTACTCAAATCATCAGTGAAGGCAATGAAGTACTCATAACCACCCCTGGCTGTCGTGCTCATTGGTCCACATACATCACTATGTACTAGTCCCAACAAGTCGGACGCCCTTTCGCAACTCTTTGCAAAAGGTGTCTTGGTCATTTTGCCGAGTAGGCAAGATTCGCATGTCTCGAACGACTCCAAGTCGAACGAAGTTAGGAGTCCATCATCATGGAGCTTCTTCATGCGTTTCCAACTTATATGACCAAGCTGACAGTGCCAAAAGTAAGTCATATTCAGATCATTTGGTTTCAACCTTTTAACATTTATGTTATAAACCGACTCACCATCAAGATTCAAAATAAATAACCCGTCCTGGACGGGTGCAAAGCCGTGAAACATATCATTCAAATACAAAGAACAACCATTATTCTTGATATTCGACTCATAGCCTTGCCTCATCAAACATGAAGCAGAAATAATGTTTCGACTGAGCACTGGAACATAATAACAATTATTCAGTTCCATAATGAATCCGGAAGGTAAATGAAGTTGCATCGTGCCAACTTCCAACGCAGCAACTCTTGCTTTGTTGCCGACTCGAATATCAACCTCGCCTCTTGCTACGCTCCTAGTTCTTACCAGTCCCTGCAACGAGTTGCAGATGTGAATAACTGATCTGGTATCATATACCCAAGAACTATTAGGTGCATCAGCAAGATATATGTCTATAACATTGCAAACAAGTGTACCTGAGTCGGCAGTCATACCTCCACTCTTGGCTTTGTCGGCCAAGTACTTGCTGCAGTTCCTCTTCCAGTGGCCATCCGCCTTGCAATAGAAGCAAGTGGATCCGGCTGAAGGAGATGGCTTAGTCCCTGAGGAAGCGCTTGGGACTGGGTCCGGAGCCTGCTTTCCTCCTGACTTAGCCTTATTCTTAGTCCAAGAACTCTTATTGAACTTACCCTTATTCTGCACCATCAACACTTGACTGGCGCCCTTCTTAAGATCCGCCTCTGCCTTCTTGAGCATCCCATGTAATTCATTGAGCTTCTTATCCATACCATGCATGTGGTAGTTCGAAATGAACTGCCCATATGCACTAGGAAGAGAGTTCAGAATTATATCCATAGCGAACTCTTCGCTAATGGGGTAGCCAAGCCACTCCAGAGACTGCACCTAACCAACCATTTTGATCACATGCGGACTCAGTGGATCACCATCCTTAAGCTTGCAACTCAGCAAAGCCTGAGAGACTTGATACCTCTCAGTCTTCGCCTGAGCCTGGAACATACTTTTGAGGCTTTCGATCATATCGTAGTCCTCAACATGCTCGAACTGCTTTTGCAAGTCCTGTTCCATGTGAGCAAGCATAAGACAGCGAATATCCGTGGACTCATCCTTAGCCAGACGGTAGGCATTGGTGGCAGCGACAGTCGCATTCTCATTCGGCTCATCTGGAAGTGGGTTGTCTAGGACATGGTCCTTCTTTTCTTGTTTGAGAACAATTCTCAGATTTCGATACCAGTTGGTAAAATTAGTGTCGTTCAGTTTATCTTTCTCAACAATGGTTCTCAGCGCAAAACCGGATATCTGAGAGTGACTGCTACTTGGTGCCATGATCTACAACAGAAAATATGCAAAACACTTAAGACATGTATTCATAAAAGAGCAAGCATATTAAACATTTTAATATTTTATGCTCCCACTAGAACCAAGACCCCTCCGATGGTTACTTAGTGATTCAGGATCCTAAATAAGCAAGTCGGCTAGTGAGCTTTAGCATCACCGCTAGCCTCCAAGTGATCTAGGTAGACAACTCCTTATCAATCGTATCTCATACGACTCCTGTTGGACGGGTGGCATCACATGCCCCGGCTCCCATCCGACTTTTACCCGAGTCCCACAACCGTTGTGATAGACCCGTCTAGCTTACCGAGTGTTTCTGCAGTAAGAGTCCGACTCGAACCCACCTAGTCGGAAAGAATTGGCAGCACCTCAATTTTATGAGCCCACTACCAAAAATGTCCGACTTGTGATGGTGCAAACACTGGCGGGAAAACCGACTATCTAATAGAGGTAAAAATAGAGACATAACAATAACACAAAATAAAGCATTTATAATGTGAAATGGTATGGCTCTCTTCATGGCGATCTCCATCTCCATAAAGCCTGTAATCCGACTCGTGCCAACTCTTGTCACTTGTCGTCTTACTCCATGTCGCCGACATGTACAACACCTTGCATGCCTTCCGGGTTCTCCAAACAGCTACACTAGCTTGGTAAAGTAAATTACATAGAGAATCCGACACGCAGGTCATTATACAATAAAATGACAGCACCTAGGCTCCAGCCGGCTGACAAAAACCGTGATTCGCAGATCACGTATGGATTACACACATACATCACATGCACATGAACCATACCATTCACAACTTCCTGCAAAAACAAGTTATGCATAGATACAATATCTACCGGCCCTGTGAAACTCGCCACGACATCTAAGGCGCTACGACAGGGCGAAGCCGGCGGTCCCGCTAGCCGGATAGCTGGCGGGGATATACCTTGTCAGACTATAGGCGAATAATTTTCATCCCTTAAATAGTCCGACTCTCTTCTCGATCCGAGATAAGTGATTCACCCGACTAACTCTTAGTCGATCGCCTCGGTTAACACTTAACCAAGTCGTGCATGGCCATGCTTTCCGAATCATATCTCACGAGAGGGCCCAGAGAATATCTCTCCAAGTGGAGGGGCAAAATCCCATCTTGGTTATTCACATCACGCGGCTTGATTCTCAGTCGACCCGAACTCTGCCTTTATAACTGACCAGTTACGGATCAGCGTTTGACAGAACCTAAGTCGGTGATCCTCAACTCGGACTATGCAACAACCTCAGGTCTAAGGATTACATTGATTGAGATATACAAATGACAGCTAGTTCGTTGTACCTCAATATGGGTCAATCCGACTCGCTAAACTCTTTAGTCGAATCTGTGTAAGTTGGAATAGCATCTCCATGCCCATGACAAGTGGAACCGAGTCATCAAGCCAACTTTCACATTGGTCTAAGTTGTGTGTCCAGCACAACCTCAATGACCAAGGATATTTAGTACAAACAACATGAATGCATAGTTCCACAACCGAATCACATATTCAATGATACACATCAGATGTTTATACAAGGACTACTTAATATATTTATGAATACAATGGGAAATCTCATCATACATGATTGCCTCTAGGGCATATTCCCAACAAGATCAAGGCATAACAATGCAATGCTAGACATTCATGATCCTATGAGATTTGATTGGGCAATACAACAAGATACATAGACCGCCATCCAACTGCATCTATGACTAGTAATCCACCTTCAGGTTATCATTCGAACCCCCTCCATTATTAAGTTGCAAGCAACGAATAACTTCTTTAAGCAAATTGTGTAAGGTAAGCAATCCACTTGTTCCATGAACAAGAGATCGTTGTTTTCCCCCTAGTAGCAACAGCACATCTACAACCTTAGAGATTTCTATCACTTCCCTAGATTAAATTGAGGCAGGAACCCACTATCGAGCATAAATACTCCCTCTTGGAGTCACTAGCATCTACTTGGCCAACATAGCTACTAGAAACGGAGAGCATGCAAGATCACAAACAACACATAAATGATAGAATCAGTAAGATAGAACCATTAATCAATCTGACATAGTAATCTCAATATCCATCGGATCCCCGCAAACACAACATGCATGATTACAAATAGATGATCTTGATCATGAACGGAGCTCACAAGATCTAAACATGGTAGCACAAAGGAGGAGAAACAAACTTCTAGCTACTACATGGACCCGTAGTCCAAGGTGGAACTACTCACGCTTCATACCGGAGGCTGGCATGGTGATGAAGAAGGCCTCCGGGATGATCTCGGGAAGAGCTTCAAATCCCCCTCCCCCCGATCTAGGGACGATGGTGGCGGCTACGGACTGTTTCGTGGAAGATTGATCGGGTCCTTAGGGTTTTGGTATCGGGGGCTTCTTATAGGCGAAGAAACGAGGCAGGGGCACCTGGGGTGGACGCACCCCCCCCCCCCCCGGTGCGGTCCAGGCCTGGCCACGCGTCCAGGTGTGTGGCCCCCTGGTGGCTCCCCTTCATCTTGTCTTCTGGCTTCGTGTTCCCCACGGTAAAATATTGACTTTGGATTTTGTCCCGTCCAATTCCGAGAATATTGATTTTCTTCTTTTTCTGGAACCAAAAATAGAAGAAAACAGGCAACTGGCACTGTGGCATCTTGTTAATAGGTTAGTCCTAGAAAACATATAAAAATACATCAAAGTATAGACAAAGAAAAGCAAAGTAGATACTAAACAAGCATGGAACATCAAAAATTATAGATACGTTTACGACGTATCAGGCCTGAGCGCAATTTCTGGTGCAACTTCTGATCCAAATTCTGTCAAATACAACAAACCAGACAGGAAGGATACAGTATGTGAGCGGAAGAAGAACCGGATATTCCACCGGAACTACCGGCGGCAAAATGCCCTAGAGTTACTACCGGTGGCTAGCTGGAACTTCCGGTCAGGAAAACACCAGAAACCAAAACTGCAATAACTTTCGCATGCGAACTCCAAAGAAGATGAAACCAATTTTGTTGGAAAGATAACGACCAATTTTGTTGGAAATATTGGGTATCACCAAGGGATAAAATACCATGAATATATATGTGATTTATCTCCCAAGGTGTGGAGCCAGAAAACTCGCAAGATCAATAACCGCAATAAGATATTCAAGGGAAATCCTTCGATGATGAACTAGAGATTGTTATGATGATAACCACAAGCTCTAGATCCTCTCATGGAAAATAACCAACTAACAACCAAGAAAGATGATGCTATGTATGCAAAGTTTTGAGCTCTCCCCGAACAATGCGATCGAGACACCCGCTTGAGAGCCCCTCTTGATAGTACGGCTATCTATCCTAAACCCGGTCTCCCAACTAATAACACGAGACCGGCAAAAGAGAAGCCATATCAAGATCATACCTTTGCCTTCCACATGAACTTGATGTAGACCGTATTGTTCTTCTCAAGAGGGAACACCTTTCTTGATTGCTCTTGCTCGCTCTTACTTGATGAAGACTTGCAAATTTCTCCCCCATACTCCATTGGGAAACCTCTTCTTTGAACTTGTCTTCATCACTACATGATCACGAGGATGGGAAGCTTCAAGCATGAGATCTTCAAGAGAGGTCTTGAGCTTTCCCTTCTTCATTCCTTCTTGAGGTTGATCCATCTTGATGCACTTGTCTTGATCAACCTTCAAGCTCCTTCTTTCTCATGATTCTAATGAGCACAAAGCCCTTGGACATTCCTTCATCTTTCAACATTGATACCAACACATGGCCCAAGCGATGCCAATGGACAACCCTACAAGTGAAACTCAATTTACACATTAGTCCATAGAGATTGTCATTAATTACCAAAACCACACATGGGGGCATACATGCCCTTTCAGCGGTCCCCGTGCCCACGCAGCGGTGCCATGACTACAGGGGGCGAGACAATTTGGCAGCTGTTGGACAGTGGAGGAGTGGCGTTGTCGGGCTTGGGGGAGCTGTCGATACACTAAGTTGGGTGTGATCCCCTAGCCCCCGGCGCCTTTTCCTCGACCCTAGCCTCCTGCCCCTCCGGGGAGAGGGTAGCAATGTCAAGGAGCTCAGTGAGACAGTCGCACGACCTCCCTTTGCCAGGTTCGGCCGATGGGTGGTCCAATATTTCGTGGACCATGTGCTTGGCGGCCTCTAGCGTGAGGCGCTCGGAGTGGACGCACGAATACGCGGTGCGGGAGAGCGATGTGGCGCCGCTTGAGGAGGATAGGGGCTCCTGCGACGGGCGGTAGGAAGAGCCCCCTTCGTCCTCCGTCCATGGGGCCTGCTCAGAGTTGGTTCACCGTGGGGCTGGCTCCGTCTGATCCTTGCTCGCCGCACAACAGAGAGCACGCTCGGTGCGGGTCTCGTTGTGAGCCAACATGTCGACGAGGTTGTTGAAGGTCTTGAAATCACGCCTCAGCCCCCTACCTGGCACGCCAAATTTCATAGATTTGTCCCGCGAAGGAACTAGGGTCCAACAAGCCATTGGTTCAAGAGGAGGATGAACACACGGTCCCAAGGAGTACCTGCGACGATGGCAACGGCAGAGCAAGCACACGATAGAATGTTGACACGGGTTTTTTACCTAGGCTCGGGACCCTCGTGAGGAGGTAAATCCCGTACTCCATCTTTGTTGTATTGCTCACGTGCTTCGTGAGGGTACGATGGTGGTGAAGGTCTAGAGTTTTAGATCTCAGGGATCGACCCATTCTTAGGTAGGAGAAGGGTTCATTATATAGCAGCGATGGGACTCTTCCCCCATCTTTTGGGCAGGAAGGACTACCACAGTGCCGCTCCTTGAGATCCCGGTCTACAAGACTACATTTGGTGGACTGAGTCTTGGACGACAGGGCTTCCACGTCCTCCTATAAAGTGATCTTATTTAGCGCCATTTGTCTTCATCCGGCGCTACCTGATTTCTCCCTAGCACCAGAATGGCAAGGGGGTGGCCCGCCACACTGTGGTCGTCCGTCCTCTCCTTCCAGAAAAGGAGGTGTACCGGACCTTTCTTTACCGAGGCGAACCGGGAGCGCAGGGCCGCTGCGCCCCTTGTCGGGATTCGCCTTGCCTGTCGGCTTCCTGGTGAGATTACCAAACTGGCCTTGGACATGCTCAGAAGCATCCGAGGCCCTGCAGCACAATAGGGTACAGTAGAGGGATCCTCCCCCCTGACACATCCTCTCGAGGTTGTATCCTCGCGAGGTCATTCGACTAGGCCGCCTCCAGAGGCGTCTCAACCTCTTGAGGGTGCATTTGCCCATGCGATGGACCTGTCAACCGCCGGGACGTGGCACCCCGGTTGCCAGGGCCCTGACACCTCGGAATGACTTACTCGTTTGGTATCAAAGGGAAATACCAGGATGGGTATGTTTGATGTTAGTATCAGTTTGCTTCCGAATATGTCTTTATTGTCCCTCTCTGATAGCCGACAGTTGTATCGGGTCTCTATAGGTTGTTTAGTGCATGATTCTCCGTCGCTTCAGTCCACCATACCTATGTCGGCGAGAGACGCCAAATTCTAAGACTCGCCGTGTACTGGCCTCAGTACTGACCACTCCTTTTTTTTCCTTTGCCCTTTGTTGGCACCCCTTTTTCTTTGACATGTATGAGTTGACGATGTTAGCAAGGTTATCCTTCCCGCTTGGCCTGGGCAGGGTTATGGACGCCATTGGTTATTCTTCAGGGCTCTTAGTCCAATTTGCATCTTATCGATACTCGGATGTTGTATCATTTTTTAGGTGATTTGGATCTTTGTAATGTATATCTGTATTCTTGACCCGTTCATTCGATGTTGTATATTTATGTTCTTGTGGGTTTCATCATGAACTATTGTGTAATGATATTACTTCGTTTTCCACCCGCACACAAGTTCTTGGTGGGAATCTTCGAATCGTTTCTATGCGGGTTTGGTGGGAATCGCTGAAATCTGCATAGGACCAATTTCAGGGTGTTACAGGATGTTAGGAAAACGGCATCCTGAACCTGGGTAAAAAACACCGTGTGGGTTGTGTTGATCTATGCATGAGCTGAGGCTGTGTTACCTTATTGCCCACCTCTAAACCACAAAGGTGGTGTGCAACATCCCCGGTGTCTGCATCCTTACACGCAACATATGGCGCGCCAGGTAGGGGGCGCTAGTGATTCGACCTCAACAATCGTCTTCATTGGAACCAACATCATCGTTGTTAGCATCGTTCGCGCTAGCACCAGGCATGGTGCCCAAAAGAGCAATTGGAGCCGCTAGGATGAGAGCTTCCAGACGGACACTCTGGCTCCGCACACTCGGACATGTGACACGGCCTCAGCCATGGGCACGGCAACTAAGCAACATGCACAGCAGATGGACACTGCGGGTGGCCACATCGCTTAGCCTCATCTCGTCCCCACCGTGCACAACCAGCGGTGCAGGAGGCACTGCCCTATAAGGCCTCCCACTCGATGGAGTAGGAGGCGCTTCCGGGCGAGCATCCCTCCCGGTGGTGTAGGAGGTGCTGTCGGCACGAGAATCCCTCCCGGCAGCACAAGAGGCGCCGCTAGTACAAATGTGCCTCTCGGTGGGCAGGCATAGCACCTTGTGGGCGCAAGAGATCATGATCTAGCCGGCGGCCTAGGTGGGGGGTCTTCCCACAGGAGGTCCCCCGATTCCTCAACGTGCGGTGTCCCCCTAGACCATCACACTGAGGTCGCCATGTAGCATCGGGCAACAGCAGACAAACCGATCCTCAGCACAAGGGGAACTGCACCTAGCATGAGGCCATGGTTACTATCGTGGCCTTGATCCGGTATCCCCGGTGATGGGGATGGCAGAGTTTTTGGCATGGAGAGAAGAGGTGGAAGCTCGCATGGAGGCTGCTAGGTAGCGCCCAGAGTCCACCGGAGTGTGCTCCCTATCCTACCAGGGACCAGGGCGTGGACAGTGGTAGAGCCCGAATTTTTAAATTGGATATGTGGAGTAAAAAAATCCCCAACACTACACGATTTTTTCTGTGAACGATTTAAATTTTTTAATGCATTTTATCAATAGGATAATCCTTTATTCTCAAATAAAATTGGAATTTTCTTACAAGAACTAGGGACTAGTCGCAATACCATCATCGTTTACCCGTGGTCTGCATGCACACCGTTGCCTACATGATATGGGCACTGTCATGTCTGCGATCGCTTCCAGGTTGTGAGGACAAGGCGAGTTCACGTAGCAACAACCTGACTTGTGCATCTGGAATATGGTCATGAGGTTCCCTAGACTGCTGTTGACAATTAGTTTCTAGTCTCATGGCCTGAATTAATGTTTTAGCACCACGGCCTGAATAAAAGTGACTATGACCATCCTAGGAACAAACTTCAAGGGCTAAATGGCCCGGTGGTTTCTCTTTTATCCCAGTTATACATGCAAATAGACTGCCATACATGATATATATGTGTATATATGGACCATATACTAAACTATACTTTGCAAAATTTATTGGGTATGCATTCCATACCCTTGAATTAGTATAGCTCTGCCCCTAGGCATGGGGCCGAGCAAGCACCACCCGTCGGAAGGCACTTGCAGGTCCCGCCTCGTAGCCATAGTTTGTGCCCGCTGATGTCGGGCTGGGGGCTGGTGGGCCTTGGCATGACGGGCGGGGAGATCAGGAGCAAGCAGGAGGGCATCTAGGGGTAGGATCCCGGGGCAGGCGACGTGGAGCATGCGTCGGTAGGATCCTCAGACAATACCGTGCGTGACCATGCGGGAGGGCCATGTCAGGATTCGGCCGCACCCAACGAGGCGCTCGTTAGGGAGCGACTCCGGCAGCTGGGCCACCGAGCCGCAAGTGTGGACCCAAATCTGTGAAACGCTTCTAAGGCCGAAAGGACGGCCTTGGAGTATGGTGGCAGTTACTTGGCTATACCCCTTCCATAAGGAAGGTGGTGTAGCCTCCCAAATTCTGCTATGTCATCCCCATCAAGTATGAAGGTAACACCTGAAGGAAATATGCTCAAGAGGCAATCATAGAGATGATTATATTTCTTATGTATCCAAGAGTTATTGTAATGTTCACTAAATATCCATATCAGGAAACTTGTATTGATTTGCAATTATGTGAATTGTTTGTGAAACTCTTTACTTGTATGGTTATCTAATAGTTGTCCCTAGTCGGAGTTCATGTGAGGACACACATGAATATTAGACTAGCACATCGATTGGTTGATGACTATGTTTCGCAAGTCATAGACATGGAGATGTCAAACCAATGATGTGGACACATGTTATGAACATGGGGTTGGACTGGCCCAACTTGAGACTGGCAATTAGACTTGCAGCTCTCTCTCTGCACATCGTGTACATTTTGTCCTTAGACCTGAGATCATCGCATGTACTTGAGATGTGGATCGACCTACTTTGGGGCTATCAGACGCTACTCCGTAACTGGGTAGTTATAAAGGTAGCTTTCGGGTTCGTCCTGAAGCATGTTGCAAGGCATGGTCAATCAAGATGGGATTTGCCCCTCTCTACTTGAGAGAGAGATATCAGGGGCCCTCAAGTAATCGGATCCATAAATGCATGACCATGCTACATATGGTTAAGAGTTAACCTAGTAAAGGGATTCTGAATCACAGTATCGAGAAAGGGAGGTTAGCTTGGATCTAGACCAAATATCGTGAGGCAAAGGGAAAGACATGTACTAAACCTTGTGATGGTTCGTCTGATATGATCTTTGTATGCGTTTAGGAGTTGGCACGTCTTTCTAGAGGCCACTACCAAATATTAAAAGAATAAGTGTATTTGTGTCATGTATGTACGTATATGAACCTATAGGGTCACACACTTAAGGGGCTAGAAGCCTAACGAGGATTGGATCCGAATTAGACCAGGCTTAGGCTACTATTGGGCTGCTAATGTAGAAGCCCACTAGGGACGCCTATATAAGAGAGGGTGGGGCGAGCTGACCAGGGTTAGACCATTCCACCCAGCCGCCACTCCTCCTGTCTGTGTTGCACGCGCGGACCTAGCAGTCCGGCGTCTGACGCTTCCACCCCACACGTGTGGATACCTCGGAGGTGTTGCATCTGTGGCACTTGGACGAGCCGCTCAAGGGGAGCTTCTCGTGGGATGAGGACAAGGTGGAGACGTGGAACGTCTGCATTGCCTCGACGCGCTTCATCAAGTTCCGCAACTGCGCATCTAGTGGTAATCCCGTGATCTATGACAACAGTAATCCTGGTTTACGCGGTAGAAAATTTTGATTTGCGCTAGTGTAGCCTACCCGTATCCCTTTAGTGGTATCAGAGCCTTTGCTGTTCAGTTATAGGTTCAGGATGTTTGCATATGGTGATATGCATATTGATATGAATGATGTGATCATTTATATGGCGGTGGTTCAGGATTGATGTGTGATCTTGCTTTCCATGATCGTGATTCTGAGGTCGTCGAACGACTTACCCCTACCGTTCGGTTTTCGCCATCGGGGTAGACAATGACACATAAATCCTGTTGAATCACGCGAAGATCAATATGATTGATCAAATCGGAACCTAGATCTAAAATCGATGTACCGTGATTAAAGGAGTTTGGTAAAATCGTAAGAATAGTCGATTTATGGTAAATTTGATTTGCCGATCAAAATCCTTAAAGAAAATTGTGTAGATTCGATCTCTCATTTTTCACAATTTCCCGGACGCCCAGAGATACCGCGAGGGGCGCTGCCCCTTCGAACCCTGCAGGGGGAGACCCCCTAGACCCCCCTTAGTCGTAGCCCCTATCGTATCTCATTAAGGTAACTAGGTGATGTGATGTCACATGATCCGGTAGAATGCGATTCTATGCATAACTTGTTTTTGCAGGATGTGCGTGATCAGTATGGCCCATATATTTATGTGATGCATGTATGAAAATATCATGCCATGCGTGTCGTGAGTAGGGCAACACGGATGGAGCCATATGTGTTGTCAATTATTGTAATGGCATGAGTGCCAACTTGTGGTGATCCCAATATACTATATAATTTTGATTACTAGTTGTTAGGAGTAATAGCTTGTATTAGTTCTTGGAGGACTCATCACTTGGAGGATGGATCACATGGAACATGAAGATGGAGATCATCATGGTAGACAGGTTCTATGGCGATGGAGATCACCATGAGAAAATGGGCCATACTATGTCACATTTATGTGAATGCTATTCTTATGCTTTTTAATTCTATGCATGCTTAGATGATAGAAGTAGAACGATCCCTCACAAAGTTTAAGTTATACCATGCCCTCCCAACCCTTGCACCATCCTATGCCATGTACAATCGTTGGTGGGCCTATGAAATTAGGGTGCTGAGGTTTTTCTTGGCTGGATGGGTTTATATCGGATACCTACACGCATAAGGGTTGGTGAGCTTTACAAGGTCATCTTAACAGTTAAGGACCTTGGGGCATAAAGGTTGGGCGCCTAGTTTTGACATAGAGATGTTACCCAGCAACAAGAGTCATATGTGATATGATTAGCAAGTGTTGTTTACCGATTTACCTTGTCTTCTAGCAAGGATGCTAAAGCTCACTAGTCGACTTGTTAATTGTGGATCTTGAATCACTTAGTATCAATAGAGGGATATTGATTTAAGTAGGAATATATGCTATTAAATTGTTTAATATGTTTTACTCTTTCATGGTTACATGGCTTAGTATTTTGCATGTTTTCTGTTGTAGATCAATGGCACCAAACACTGCATCACCTTTTTCTTTGCGTTTGATTCTTGACAAAGATAAATTAAATAGAAAAAACTATTCGGACTAGGTCTGTAACCTGAGAATTGTTCTCAGGTCTGATAAAAAGGAAACGGTTCTAGATACCCCAATCTCGGATGAACCTGCTGATAATGCAACTGCTGCCCTCAAGAATGCCTACAAGAGAGCATGTGATGATTCTCTTGAGGTTAGATGTCTTATGTTAGCATGCATGGAACCTGAACTCCAAAAGAAGTTTGAGGATCAGGAAGCGTACGATATGATCGTCGCGCTTCAGGACATGTTCCAGACTCAGGCCAGGACTGAGAGGTACAATGTCGCCAAGTCCTTTGTGGAATGCAAGCTGGCAGAGGGAGTAGGTGTAGGCCCCCATGTGATCAAAATGGTTGGTTACAGTCAGACTTTATAAAAGCTTGGTTTTCCACTAGGCCAAGAGTTGGCTACTGATTTCATTTTAGCGTCTCTTCCATCTAGCTATGGGCAGTTCATTTCAAACTACCATATGCTTGGGGTGGAGAAGGTCCTTAATGAATTATGTGGGATGCTAAAAATAGCAGAAAGTGACATGAAGAAGTGTGCAGGGAATAGCCATGTTATGGTTGTGCAAAACAAGCCTATCTTTAAGAAAAAGGGTACTTCTTGGTCGAAGAAGAAGGGCAAGGCTAAGGATACGATCCCTAAGCCTACACCCAAGCAAAAGGCTGGACCTACAGATGACATTGAGTGCTTCCTTTATCATAAACATGGCCACTGGAAGAGAAACTGCAGCAAGTACCAGGCTTCTTTGAAGAAGAGTGGAAGTAAGAGTACTTCCCACTCAGGTATGCTTGTTGTAAATGTTGTGGACATTCTTCTCGCTGATTCTTATGTTAACTCTTGAGTATTTGATACCGGATCGGTTGCTCATATTTGCAATTTGATGCAGGGGCTAATAAGGACTAGAGAAGTGCAGAAAGGCGAAGTGGATTTTCGCGTCGGAAATAAAGCAAGGGTTACTGCATTATTCGTCGGTGTCATGCAACTTCACCTTCCGTCAGGATTTATTATGGAGTTGAATAATTGTTATTACATTCCAAGTATGGGTCGAAACATTTTATCACCTTCATGTTTGATGAGGGATGGATATTCATTTGCGAGTATTAATAATGGTTGTGTAATCTCTAAGAATGGTATGTTTATGGCTAATTCTCCCATTGTGAATGGGTTATTTATTTTAAATCTTGATGATGCATTTGTTTACAATGTTAGTGCTAAAAGGCTTCGGCCTAATGATTTGAGTCCTACCTATTTATGGCATTGTCGTTTGGGGCATATAAGTGAAAAGCGCATGAAGAAGCTCCATGGTGATGGTCTTCTAACTTCGTTTGATTTTGAATCATACAAGACATGTCAGGCTTGTTTACTTGGAAAGATGACCAAGTCACCTTTTTCGGGTTTACCCGAGAGAGCGAAAGACTTGTTGGAACTCATACATACTGATGTATATGGACCAATGAGCACGACAGCCAGAGGAGGATATCACTACTTCATTACTTTCACTGATGATTTAAGTAGATATGGTTATGTCTACTTGATGAGGCATAAGTCTGGAACTTTTAAAAAGTTCAAGGAGTTTCAGAGTGAGGTAGAGAATCAACGTGGCAAGAAAATAAAGGCCTTGCGATCTGATCGTGGAGGTGAATATTTGAGTCATTAATTTAGCAATCATCTTAAGGGTTGCGGAATTGTTCCACAGCTCACGCCGCCCGGAACGCCTCAAAGAAACGGGGTCTTTGAATGGCACAATCGAACTTTGTTGGACATGGTTCGATCGATGATGAGCCAGTCGGATTTACCATTATCATTTTGGGGTTACGCTCTAGAAACGGCAGCTTTCACACTTAACAGGGTACATCTAAATCCGTAGTTAAGACACCATATGAGATGTGGACTGGAAAGAACCCCAGTTTGTCTTTTCTAAAGATTTGGGGTTGTGATGCATTTGTCAAGCGACTTCAGTCGGACAAGCTAACACCCAAATCGGATAAGTGCATTTTCGTAGGATATCCGAGGGAAACCTTAGGGTATTACTTCTACAACCGAGAAGAGGGCAAAGTGTTTGTCGCTCGTAGCGGTGTTTTCCTAGAGAAAGAGTTTCTCACAAAGGGAACGAGTGGAAGGTCGGTGCGACTTGAAGAAGTTCAAGATGAGCCAGTTGGGGATGCTTCTACAAGTGATGCTATTGTAGCAGAACAAGTTGAGGAACCCGTGGCAATAGAAGCACCACAACCACGAAGGTCGGCGAGGCTCCGCAAAACGCGGGAATTATTATTGTTAGACAATGATGAGCCTGCGACCTATGCAGAAACGATGGTGGACCCAGACTCTGAGAAATGGTTGATCGCCATGAGATTCGAGATAGAGTCCATGGGAGACAATCAAGTTTGGAACTTGGTTGACCTGCCTGATGGTTTTAAAGACATCGAGTGCAAATGGATCTATAAGAATAAGATTGATATGGATGGAAATGTTCACATCCATAAAGCTCGACTTGTTGCAAAAGGTTTTTGACAAGTTCAAGGAGTTGACTACGACGAGACTTTCTCGCCCGTAGCGATGCTTAAATCTATACAGATTATTCTATCCATTGTTGCACATCTCGACTATGAAATATGCCAGATGGATGTCAAGACGGCTTTCCTAAATGAAATCCTAACTAAGGACGTGTATATGATGCAGCCCGAAGGTTTTGTCGATCCAAACAATGCTGGAAAGGTATGCAAACTTCTAAAGTCCATTTATGGGCTGAAGCAAGAATCTCAGAGTTGAAACATTCGACTTTATGAAGTTGTAAAGGAGTTTGGCTTCATCAAAAACGAACAAGAACCTTGTGTTTACAAGAAGGAAAGTGGGAGAGCGCTGGTATTTCTAATCTTATATGTAGATAACATATTGCTGATTGGAAATGACATTCCTATGCTTGAGTCTGTTAAGACCTCGTTGAAAAATAGTTTTTCGATGAAGGACTTAGGAGAAGCGGCATATATTCTGGTCATCAAGATCTATAGAGATAGATCAAGGAGGCTAATTGAATTAAGCCAGAGTAAATACATTGACAAAGTATTGAAACAGTTCAGCATGGAAGAGGCTAAGAAGGGGTTCTTGCCCATGTCTCACGGCATTAAAATCGGCAATACTCAGTGTCCTTCGACTACTGATGAGCGTGAGCGCATGAGCAGGGTTCCATATGCTTCGGCTATTGGATCCATCATGCATGCAATGATATGTACTCGCCCAGACGTTTCCTATGCTCTAAGTGTTACGAGCAGATACCAGACTGGTCCAGGTGAAGGTCACTGGATAGCGGTAAATAATATCCTTAAGAACTTGAGAAGGACTAAGGATGTGTTCCTAGTTTATGGAGGTTAGGATGAACTCAGTGTAAGGGGTTACACAAATGCGAGTTACCTTAACGACTCAGATGACTCCAGATCGCAATCTGGTTATGTGTTTGTCATGAATGCTGGTGCTATGAGTTGGAAAAGTTCCAAGCAAGATACGGTGGCCTCCTCTTCAACAGAAGATGAATATATTGTCGCCTCGGAGGCCGCAAAGGAAGTTGTTTGGATTAGGAATTTCCTGATTGCTCTTGGTGTGGTTCAGGGCGCGTCCAATCCATGGATGTTTATTGTGACAACAATGGTGCTATTGCACAAGCCAAGGAGCATAGACAGCACCAGAAGAACAAACATATTCGCATGCGCTACCATCAGATTCGAGAGTTCGTTGAGGATGATAGTGTCATGATATGCAAAATACATACGGACTCAAATGTTGCTGATGCCTTTACAAAGCCACTCCCGCAGCCTACGCATGAGGCACACGCAAGAGCAATAGGTATTAGATACAATCTAGATTGACTCTAGTGCAAGTGGGAGACTGAAGGAAATATGTCGTAGAGGCAATCATAGAGATGATTATATTTCTTATGTATCCATGAGTTATTGTAATGTTCATTGAATATCCATATCAGGCAACTTGTATTGATTGGCAATTATGTGAATTGTTTGTGAAACTCTTTACTTGTATGGTTATCTAATAGTTGTACCTAGTCGGAGTTCATGTGAGGACACACATGAATATTAGACTAGCACATCGATTGGTTGATGACTATGTTTTGCAAGTCATAGACATGGAGATGTCAAACCAATGATGTGGACACATGTTAGGAACATGGGGTTGGACTGACCCAACTTGAGACTGGCAATTAGACTTGCAGCTCTCTCTACACATCGTGTACGTTTTGTCCTTAGACCTGATATTGTCGCATGTACTTGAGATGTGGATCGACCTACTTTGGGGCTATCAGACGCTACTCCGTAATTGGGTAGTTATAAAGGTAGCTTTCGGGTTTGTCCTGAAGCATGCTGCAAGGCATGGTCAATCAAGATGGGATTTGCCCCTCTCTACTTGAGAGAGATATCGCAGGGGCCCTCGAGTGATCGGATCCAGAAATGCATGGTCGTGCTACATATGGTTAAGAGTTAACCTAGTAAAGGGATTCTGAATCACAATATCGAGAAAGAGAGGTCAGCTTGGAGCTAGACCAAATATCGTAAGGCAAAGGGAAATACATGTACTAAACCTTGTGATGGTTCGTCCGATATGATATTTGTATGCGTTTAGAAGTTGGCACGTCTTGCTAGAGGCCGCTACCAACTATTGACAGAATAAGTGTATTCGTGTCATGTATGTACGTATATAAACCTATAGGGTCACACACTTAAGGGGCTGGAAGTCTAATGAGGATTGGATCCGAATTAGACCAGGCTTAGGCTACTAATGGGCTGTTAATGTAGAAGCCCACTAGGGATGCCTATATAAGAGAGGATGGGGCGAGCTGACCAGGGTTAGACCATTCCACCTAGCCGCCACTCCTCCCGCATGTGTTGCATTGCGCGGACCTAGCGGTCCGGCGTGTGACGCTTCCACCCCGCACGTGTGGATACCTCAGAGGTGTTGCATCTGTGGCACTTGGACGATCCACGCAAGGGGAGATGCTCGTGGGACGAGGACAAGGAGGAGACGTGGAACGTCTGCACTGCCTCGACACGCTTCATAAAGTTCCGCAACTGCATGTCTAGTGGTAATCCCGTGATCTATGACAACAGTAATCCTGATTTACGCGGTAGAAAATTTTGATTTGCGCTAGTGTAGCCTACCCGTATCCCTTCAACACCAACCCAATGGAGTTTTTGCAAATGTACTGCATTGCCATGGCCATAGCCTGCGCCAGTTAGAAAGTCATGGCGAACTGGTTCCCTATGGTGTTGAAGGGAATGACCCTGTCATGGCCGATGCACCTCCCGCAAGAGTCGATCCGGACATGGGGGACTCTGCGTCCGCTTCATAAGTGCATTCTAGGGAGGCTTCAAACGCCCGGGGATACTCATCTAGCTCCACGCCATCATTCAGGAGAAGGACGAGCGGTTGTGCGGGAAGAGCGCAGCATGCATCCCGTCAAGACCACCCACAAGCTTTGGGCCTTGGCTGATCTCTGCTCTTTGGCTAAGGAAGGACGCCTTGCGCCTGAGGTTGCCGCCAAGGCGGCGGCAGGTGCTGAATGCGGCACGTGGACCAACGGTCGCCCCGGGCGGGGGATAGGCCGGGAAGACATCACGGGTGTCCTCCCTCTGAGGTCTGTCATGGAGATCTTCGTCAAGACATCGTGGGAGCTCTCAACAGTAATCCCATGAAACCGGCGAGGGCCAGGGAGTGTGGCGGGGGGATCCTAGGCCTCTGATGGCCTGGGGAGAGCACCGGTGCCGGTGGTCGTTGTCGGGGAGGGAGGTGCCAGGACCCGGGCACCACCTATTCTTTGCCCACTAACATACCTGCGCCACATCCTCGGGCAGTGCAGGTCGATGGGACAAGACTTGAGGTCCTAACTAGCGGGCAGGCGCACCGACCGCCTATCTCCGCTTTCGACTATGCGGATCAAGTGTATGGCTTACCTTGCCACGTTTCTACCACGCGTAGAAGTATTGCTCCACATGGTGAGAGGTCTCGATGGTGTCCATTTACTATTATAAAAGGAGGCCCAAGCCAAGTAGAAGAGGAGAAGGGATAGAGAAGAAGTTAGAGACGGTCACAAAAGAGCCTAGGGAGAAGCACATGCATAGAGCTCATCTAGGACTAGTTCCCCAAGACTAGAGATAATGACATTGTATACTTGAACCTTCACCACTAGATAGTCACTAAGACAGGGCGTATGGTTTCACACAATGGGTCTGAACCAGGGTAAAAAGTGATGTTCTATACGGTCCATTTTCGTTTAGGACATCTCCATCCGGCCGACCCAAACAAACGACCCAAAACATCCGTTTCTATCCGTTTGTTTCGGGTCCTAATATACATTTATTTCTACACGATATAAAATGCAAGAACCAAATATATACCAATACTTCATAAATGTGGCTCAAATTCATAAATGTTGCTTTTACCTACTTCTTTTAACCCATATTAGTTGACTCAAATTTATCAAGGAGAGCACTCAGCCGATCCAACCCTGTTGTCAGACATCATTTGCGGCTACTTTTGATGTACAGAAGGTAAGCTTTGATGTACAGAAGGTATTGGATGTCCAAACGACAGGTTAAAAGACAAACAGAGATAATACTCCCTCCATCTTAAAATAATGTCTTAGGTTTTTTAAAAATTTGGATGTTTGGATGAATCTATATAAATAGCGTCTAGATTCATCCAAATTTTGTCAAAATTTGAGACAGTCTATTTTGAGACAACATTTTTCTAAGGTACACACCTTTGTTGTCATGGCACCAAACGAAGGACCACTGCCACGTAAGTTATTTTTTCTAGAACTGTCAATAATGATACTACATGTATGCTCTCAAAGGCTATATCCGGCTCTTGCAAGCTGTACATAGTACCACCATCAAACAACATTCCCAATAATGGGACTTGCAGAATATTAACTGTTAGGTTATTTTTTCTCATCTGCATAATTCCCCCGAAGAAAAGAAACAGCTACTTTCTAATCCTGACGCTGTCACTTCAACTTTGCAACACCTAATCTGAAGCATGTGTTTCACGCTCTCTTTCTCAATATTGTTTTCCGTGGTTCCTTTCTGCTTGTTGGCGCACCTCCTGAACTTAGGGAAGTCATTCCTACAGCGCTTTGGTACAAGTCCTTCAACCTATAGGCATCATTATATCATTATTTATATTTATATATATATATATGACAGAAATGAAAATCATAATTACTTAAAGTTTACATAAAGAAGTCTGACGTGATATATCAACAAACCTTGGCATGCTGATCATGAGTGCAACAACAGAAACTCCAACAATAAGAGGAAACACTGGGGCTGGGGTCAGTTCCTGCAAGAAATAGCAGTTAGATGATATCCTAAACACACAACTTAGAACATAAACTTCAGGTACATGAAAGGTGCTGAGTTGGAACCTTTAATAAATTTGGTACAGATACATGTACATTATACAAAGATTTGGTTCTGATTAAATAAGAACCAACCCCGCAAAAAAGGAATATTTATCTGTGGTACAGACATCTCAAGAAAATGGCTTCAAATAGCCCATTTCTTCAATTCTTACCTCAATTCACCAATTTTGAAAATAAACAAAAAAAAGGCTACAGCAGTGTTCTGCAATGCTGATGCAAGTTTGTGAAAGACGTTACCTGCTTGTGATGGCATTCTTCAGTTTTATATTTAACAGGACCAACGTGAACCTGAGGTTGCTTTTCCAGGTCAACTTCAACCAACTCCGATTCAAATATGTGCGTATGTGATGGAAGGCCAGACCGAAGCTGAACAAGATGCTTGCCTTTGGGTAAATTTCGTACTTCAAAGTAGTAGGAAAGAGGCACAGGAACTACAGCTTCTATTCTAGAAGGGTCAACAGCTGATCTAATTTCAACAGATAGTTGTGGCTGCAAAAGGTCAATGCCATCTCCTTCCACATGACCACTCAAAATTGTTGCTTCTGGCTGTTCAAAAACCACAAAACTAATACCAGAGATGTCCGCCTGACCAACCTGATTAAAAAAAGAGCAGTGCCTCTGTCATTAACAGTCTTGAACAGTGACGAGATGCAATATGCAAATGTTGCATGCAAAGAAGATCCACAATAACTTACATCAACCGATACAAATTCTGGTGAAGCACGCTCAACTGCTGCCAGCCTGATATTACCTTTTGCAGCCACTCTTACTGAGTAAGTTGAACCAGGCACAAGTCCTCTTAGACGGAATCTTCCAAAATTATCTGTGGTAGCTTCCTCATAATAACCTCTTGATTCAGATCTAGCTTCAATAAAAACACCTTCCTTTGGTTGGCCAGTTAACAGTGTTACAGAACCCATGGCACTACATTAGAATGCTGGTTGAGTTAGTGCCATAAGATTGGTTTAGTCAAGCATGTTGCAAGAACTGTTGTAATTGCTTATTTAAGAACTGTTGTTTTAACACATTGTCCCTCCACCCACCACCTCAAAATAAAAGGGCCAATACCCATCAGCAAAAACTGAGCTTTGACCATTGAGTTCCCTTAGTGCAGTATGAGTAAATGAAAACTTGACGTCACATAATTATACTTTATAAATCAAATCTAACAGATTCTCACGTTAGCATTGCATAGCCAGAACTGACACTATGCATCAGCAGAATTCATAACTAGTCTTCCCTAACAAATACTCAAATGATGGATTCCAGAAAAAATCTAAGCCATGAATTTTCTGCAGTTTATAAGATGGTTTTCTATAGATAGCAAGAGATGGGAGCAAATAAAAACATGCAGCTCGAATTTCCTATGTAAAAAACAAACAAACCTGTAGGCAACACGGGTTGCATGGAACTCAACCTCTCTAGACTCCCCAGAATTAAGATCAATAGCAACAGTTGATGGAGTAAATTTATATTCCTACAGCAGAACCACCAAACAATTAAGGGCTCTCCAACCAATAATCTTGAAATATAATGACACAATCTTATATTATATAGCCTAGATGGCATATAAGGGGCTAGTGCGCAAGTTGACTCCATCATTCTATGGACACTGGCTTTCAAAAAATCTCAAAAACCAATTCAAGTGTGAATTGTGAAGTGGGCAACATACCTGGTGAAAAAATCTATACAAATCAGAAAGACCCAAAAGAAAAGATAAATCCACAACAGTCACTGGTTCTGAAGTTTTATTACTCCCACCGTTCACTAATGTAAGACCTTCTAGTTTTTTTTTGAAAATGAATGTATCTAGACGCGCTTTATTGTTTAGGTTCATCTATTTTAGTACGAATCTAGTCTACGTTAAAATATCTAGAAGGTCTTACATTAGTGAAAGGAGGGAGTATCTTTTTTCTTTGCAAAAGTGTCTTTTGTATCCTCGGCCCATTAAGCTTGAAGTGTAAATAACTCCCTTTATTCTTTGATATTCTTATTTCAGAAATTTTGATAATAAGTTAGTTCAGTCGAGGCCTTGAGGGGATTGGATATGTCCCCTCTCCTCAGCTATTCTGTCAGATAAGGCTTATTTCAGAAATTTTGATAATAAGTTAGTTCAGTCGAGGCCTTGAGGGGATTGGATATGTCCCCTCTCCTCAGCTATTCTGTCAGATAAGGCTGTAAAGTCTCAATGCACAAGCAAGTAGACATGAAGCAGTTTGGTCAAGTCATTCAGAGGTAACACGTCAGTCCATGTTATGTACGAGTAAATGAAAACTACAAACAGGATTTACAGAATGTGACATCATAATAACATCGAAAAAACCCACTGATGTAATTAGACTGTTCAATCATAACATCTAATTTGAAGAATTTAGCTTATTCATAATAGGTGTGGTGTGGTACAAACTAGCGCTGAGAGTATGAATAACAACAACGTACCTTAAGAAGAGGACGTAGATAGAAACTTCCAGGAAATAAGTTGTCAAAGCTGAAAGTTCCACCAAAACCACTAATTGAGTTATTTCTGTAGCCTCCTTCGCCACTTAAGGATAATAATACTGATGGCAGCATCTCTGTATCTTTTTCACCATAAATACGCACTAATATTTGACCAAGTTTCTGACAAGCAAAGCTGCATGGGCCAGTTTGCTTGAGATGATAACCAGCCTGCAGGAAGGTCGAAAATGATATCAGGTAGGATATTCAACAAAGCATATTTTTGGTAAAAAATGTTCCCTTCCCAGTTATTGTTAATATGTAATAACTCATGCATATCATTACCAGCCACAAGCACAATGAATATGACAGTGCATTATTAAAATTTGAATGAATAAGAGCAGGACCATTTCTGACTAAGCAGTATACAATAAAATGCAATGACTGGTCATCTAGTGAAATGGTAAATAAAAATAAAAAGGTGTTCCACATAGGCCTCACTGCCATGGCTTTCTTATTTGAAAAAAGAGTAATGGTAAAGCAGTTTGTATCGCCAGTAAAAACAAAAGGAGAAAACTGAGAAATCATGCCAATGCACAGTAGTACCCAACACAATTGCAGAATATACCCAGAAACTCAAGACGATAGCGAGAACACCATATATATTTGTTTGCCGAAAATAATATAAACCTTTGAAGCTTCAACTTCATATCCTATGTCATCATATAAGGGACCTGCAAAGAATAATCCGTCAGAATTTGTCTTTGTCTCTGCTGTTATATCACCTTTCTTCAGCGTTGCAAACTTGCTATTTCCTGCAGCTAGAATCTTGATGTCAACATCAGAAGTTGGAGGTGAAACTGATCCTTCAAGGTATAGACCCGTTTTAGCAGTGATTGAAGGAACAGTATCTTGGCATCCATTCGTAGACACTGAAAACTGCAGTTTACATATTATGAATGTATTACAATCACGGTTTCACCATTCAAGGAAAGAAGCATTTCTTAATAAACCATCGCTCACCTGCTGTCGCGATGGATAAAATAAGAGCTTTTTCCTTCCAGTACTGTAAAAAGTTGTGAATCTTGTATTAAAAATAGTACTCCCTCTGATTCATAACAAGTGTCGTTCATTTTGTACTAAGCTAGTACAAACTTTGTACTAGATGAGCGACACTTATTATGCATCGGAGGGAGTATAATAGATAGATAATCATAAATGTTGGCCGAGACAAGGGAAATAAATAGTAAGAAAGGTAAACAAGAGTTATCTGTAGTAACAAATTTCTACAAGAATAAATTTGACTATTGACAAACTCTGGTAGATACAAGACTGTTGGTTGAAAACTAAAAGAACTATGGGGTAAGCATTATACCTAGAATCACGAGGGGCAAAAATGAGGTCTTCCCCAAGATCAGTCCAAGTAGAGTACTCAAAGGCAGTAATGCCATTTTGATGACTCTTTCCAAGAACAGGTATAGTAGAGATTTTCTCAACGGAACTCTCATCACTCTTAAAGGCATCAACAACAATATCTTCCAATAGATCAATTTCTTCCAGAGGAGAGCTCATGTGCACATGGATTTCACCTCTTACTAGATACTTCCTTGCACTGATATGAACCAGCTAAAAGGGGGGGAATACATTTAGCATTAGTGTGCCAAAGTGAAATTTACCTGGATAAACATTTAAAGAATGTAGGCAAGCTGCTCACCATTGGATTCCGTGTATCAAATACAATAGACGAGTTCCCAAAGGAAATGCAAGGATTAACTAAATGAAGCTCATGTTGCCCAGGAGTTTCTATGCAAATTATTTGTGGCCCTTCCTGTACAGGATAAAAGTGGATTATGTTAACCAAAAGTACTATTGGTTCAAATATACTGTACAGTAGCTTTATTAATACCAAGAACGGACCTTTATGAATAAGTCAAGTTTAGAAGAGTCTGGTTGATGAATGTATGCTTCAGTCGCATGGGTTGCGATTAGCTCTATCCAGTAACCCTTTTGGACAAATACAATGTCTATCACATCATCATTCCCAACATCTACATCCAAGGTATTTTGGTCCCAGCACCAATTATCGTTTGTAGGGGCCTCAGATGAAAAATGCTTCACCTAGAAGGAATGGTCCAATCACAAAACTGGTAGTAAGACTTTAGACAGAACAGTAACACATTCAATATCAGTTATTCTACACAAAATTTTACCTGTAGGCGATATTTTCCAGGAAATACTTTTGTGAACACAAAATTAGCATCATCATGCTCCAAACTGGCTGTCTTCTTTTCATGTTCGATACCCCCAGCTATTCTAACAAGCGAGAGCAGAATATTTTGGTTGCATTTCTCTTTGCAGAGGACCTTACCGTGAACATTGACTTGTGACTGTTTACAAAGAGATGGTACTCAGATATTATCAGTCTACAAAGCATACATGACACTTGATGGAAGTTAAATAATACTTAAAAATCATGATAATCTGTAAAAATAATAATTGTTTACCTGAGAGAACTCTACATTAAGCAACGGGCTGTTGACATTCACATCGATATATCCTGGTGAAAACATAAGGCTGGAAAGACCTTCGGAATCTACAGGTAATGCAGATAACCGGTATTCACCAGAAGGAACCTGCAAATTTGCAAGAAAGAAAGAAGAATTAACAATCGTGCCATACAAGTCAACTTTAGATTAATTTACTTAAATAATAAAAGCAGTGCCAGAGGTCACATCGGGAGCTGATTAGTGCATAGACACCACGTTCAAGCTAGAAGATTCAATGCAACAACAAAAAATCTTATTCACATGCAGAACACAAAATTATTATGATTAGTAGAAAAGGCTTGCTGTGACATTCCACTTTGCCTTATGTTCGTTCAATCTGTATGCATGGAAGTTAATGTTGCATCTAACAATTATGAAAGTGTTACAAGTGTTTAATTTGCAACAGATAGTGTAGGATTCTATCTTCATATGAAAAAGACGTAAAGGAATTAAACATCATTAGGTGAAAGTTTAATGTAGTTTCACCAAGAAAAACAAATATAACCACATACCTCAAAGAAAAACCGTCCATTCTCGCTCACCATTTTCCTCTGCGGCTTCACATTTTCAGGCCCATGTGTTAAAGTTACCTATCATCCCCATTAAAGTGTGAGGCTAAAGTTTGTTGTGATCTCGATGAAACAAAGAACCACATCAGTATATTACCATTGCTTTGGAATTTGGAGTTACAGTTCGGACAACACCACATACATCATATCGAACTGATTTGATATCATCAATGCTTGCCCTGTTTGGTAGAATCTAATGGAAAAGGACAGACATTAGTGATAAAAGGGAAGCTAAGGCATTTGATCTTAATGTCTTACTCCTTTCTTCCCAAAATATTAGGCATATAAGTTTGTCCTAAGTCAAACCTTTTGATGTTTGACCAAGAATCCAAGATTATAGCAAAAAATATTGGCATCTCTAATACCAAATAAACACATATTTCAAAATATATCTACTGATATTGATTTGGTAGTGTAGATGTTGATATTTTTCCCTCGTAAACTTGGTCTAACTAAAAAAGTTTGAGTTATAACAAAACTTATATAGTTGTATGTAGGGTTGCAGAGAGGCGTGTCCACAAACCCGCATAACTGCATAATCCAGATGTTTTATACTATGAAGCGGGCACATACGGCGCTGCACTTGCAACCCTAGTTGTATGCCTTAAATTAAGGGAAGGAGGGAGTAAGATGTTTCCTCAATCAATAAATATGTTACCATGAAGTTCTCCAAACGGTTGAACTTATAATGATCCTTCTCAGCAACTATGGTATACTTCTTCGACGTAACCTACACAAAGGCAGAACAGAAGGCAATTTATCGCAGATGAAAATAGCATGTTTACACTTTAAAATGATGTGACAGCATAAGTATCTGCATTTCTTTCTTTTCACGTCAATTAGAGGAACTAAGGCCCCGCTCGAGTCCTGGCTTTCGCAATTTATCCTAAAATTGACGTTGGCCCCTCGGTGTCCATGTATAGGCCTCTTGAGCCATAGTTTATCCTAAAATTGACGTTAGCTAGTGCATGAAGCTTGACACGAATTTTCCTATGGAATGAGCTATGCCACAGGAATGTTGAGACCTCGTGTTTTCTTCTTTAGTTATTTTTGTGTCTACACTCCAAATTCCCTGTGTTCTTATTGTGCTACATCCAAAGGACTCTTTTGAAGCACTCCCTCTGTACCTATAAGATGTTTTAGCACACTGGTATAGTATGCTAAAATGTCTTATAATTAGGTACAGATGGAGTCCATGATAATTCAATTACTGTGGTTTCCTGTTCCTAAGTTATAAGTTCCTCCATTCCAAACAGGGCACAAGTGCTTGAAAAGACAAAATTATGTACCTTTTTATCCCAATAATTTATTGGATCATAATCATTCTATCTTCTATTATGACAACTTGACAAGAACTTAACAGTACGAAATTACGGTTCAGTTAGTGTCTCTTGGTCAGACTGTTTTAAAGTTGTCCAGTTTGAAGATGTACTAACAATCAGCTCAAGGGAATTTACCAAATTCCTACTAATTGCACTAGGCTTTGAGTTCTTTTTTGAGTGACATGGAATTACAAAGAAAAGGGCATGTCAAATCAGGAAATAGTAGTATCTTAAGTCCAAACTTTCCACCCATGCTGAGTTAAATACAACAAAAAGCGTGTTGCTTCAAATGTGCTGAATTGCTTGCTCTTAGGAGTTTAAGGTTCCAATAGTACATTTGGTCCAATTATTTTACCGTGAAATTTGTGATTCAGAAATTATTAGAAGGTGACAGTTTGTGCCAGAACGGTCAGGGCTAATTACTGCAAATCTGCAGCATAAACTAAGCTAGCTTCTAGTTTATTTATTCCTTAGAGCAAAACCTGGAGGCGTTCTTTTTGGCACCTCTTATATCCTTTACCACCTGACATGTCTGAGTTACAAGTTATAACACACCATTTGCAGTTTCTTTGGCAAAGATTCTAGCCTCTAACTGGGACTTCAAACTTCAGTACTTTAGTTGTACTTTAGTTATATTTATTGATAGTTTCAATGTTTAGTGTGCAACAGCTCAGGGTGCAAGTGGTGACGGCAGCCCACGGCGTGTCACATCCCAAGTTTTAGATTTGGTCTTGCATATCATTCATAGCATTTCATCATACTTTTCCATGCAAAACCGTCGAGTAGAAAGGTTCGGCGAAACGCCACCTTCAAAACCCTATTTTGTTTCACTACGAGGTTCCTGCGGGAAGCTTTAGTAGGACTAGCGTGGACCACCCCTGTAGATTCGAGGTTTCGCTCAAACCTTGACGCTAGATTGTTCCCCTCGACGATACGAACCCGTAGGCGCGAGAATCGCTTGAATCAGAGTTCGTATGGAAAAGCTTCGGACGTTTTAGTAAACCGCCGGAAAACGGTCCGAAAATCCGGACCGATTTCCGAGTTGTAGTCAAATTCTGGACCGAATTGGAGTAGGACCCGCGCGAGAGGGCCACAAAAAGGAGACCCCACATGCCTCGTAACCCGTGCCCGACCCCGCCGCCTCTGCCCGCCTCCCACGCGATCGCCGCCGCCTGCACGCCTCCCGAGGCGCCGCCGCCGCCTCCTGGCCGCCTCGACGCCGCCGGCCATCGCCGACCCCGCCGCCAGGTTCGCCGCCGGCCGCCGCCTTCTCCCTCTCTCTTCTCTCCGTTCCTGCCGACGCCGCCCTCCGCCTTGGCCGCCGCCCCGCGCCATCATCACCGCCGCGCCGTCGCGACGCTCCGCCGCCGCCGCCGGCCGTCGCCCTCCGCAGCACCCGCGCCGCCAACCGCGAGCGTGCCGTCGCGACGCGCCGCCGCCGCCGCCGCTTCCCACCGCTGCCGCCGCCGCGCCGCCGCCGCCCTGCTGCGTCGCCGCCGCGTGCGCTTGCCGCATGCGCTATGCGCGCACACACGCTTGCATGCACGCATACATGCACGTACGCGCGCCGCCTTGCGCGCGATTGATTTCTCTAGGACCGTTCGTTGACCGTGTGTGTCCGTGCAGGAAGAACCCCGACGCCGGAACCGATCGTCGCCGCCGTCCGGAGCTCGCCGGAGTCCGTTTCGCCGTCCGCTTCCGGTAAGACAGCAGCCACCGTCAGATCTCAGATCAGCGGCCCAGATCATTAGTTGACTGGTCAGACTCAGGCGTTAACTAGTCAGCGCCCAGTCAGCAGACGCTTTAACCAGTCAACAGACACAATTGACTGGTCAATTTCGTTAATCCTTTTGTTGGCAGATTTCGGTAGAATCTTGTAAATTGCGTAGAAATTAAACCGCTTGGCCAAAAATTTCAAATAAAATATGTACGGATTCAGTGAGTCGTGTAGAATCTCGCTGTACCTTTGGTTCAGACTTTTGCTGCAAGGTTTAGTACAGTTTAATCAAACTTGTTAGTGGCCTTTTCGGAGTAATAAATTCGTGGAAAAAGATCCGTAGCTCCAAAAATCGCGTATGATATGTCTCTGAATTCAGTGGAACGAGGGGAATCTCATCGTGAATTAAAAAGGTAGACTTACAGTAAAAACTTCTGCAGAAACTGTCTATTGGCTTTCTGCAGTGTTTTAATTACTCGGGGAGTTTTATAATTCCTTTTCGAGTAATTCCAATTGGTACTGTTTCTAATCAGCGATGCCTATGCGGTAGAATTTTTCCAAGATTTTACGAACAGTACACTACCGGTAGTGAATTATTTAAGTTCTAGCTCTAGTTTGGAGCATTACTTTTGCTTAATAGTTTTCCTAGCGCTAAAACTATTTTCCATGCATGCAATCGGTAGTATTATGTTATAGGATGTTGTGGTGCAGCTGTAGCACCAATTCACTTGTCGCTCTGGCATTCATGCATCATTTGTCGCATATGCTTGTGGATTGTTTGTTTATGATTGCAATTGTATCGTGTAGATTGTGTTGAGTGCAACGCTTGCTCGTGTGAGGATTGTGCTCCCGACCGCTACAACCAAGGCAAGTAGATGCTACTTTGTTCATGATATCGTCCTACTATTTTCAATGCATTGTCGTGTATTTTGTAGATGCATGTGTAGGATGATACTATCGCTATGCTATGTCCTATTATGTGGTAGGACCCTCTTCGTAGATGAACCACCGTTGGTAGATGTGCTTAGCCATGCTATGTTGAACGAGGGCTGGGTTACATCACTGATACTTGCTTTCTCAAAGTATTGGTTTGTGAAAACTAAAAACAACTTAATCAATGAACCCCCTGGGTGTGATGGTATTGATAATTTTTGGTGGTTTCATTGCGGAAAGGCACCCAGGTATCGAGAGAAATTGATTGGCTTCTTTATTGTGTAGCTTACATGTACAACCATATGCCAATAATGAAATGGGCGGTTGGTTGGACTTAGTAGGTTGTGGTAACTCGAACCCGCGTATCCAGAGATGTAGAATTTTGGTAGGTTGGACCGGTGCGCGTCGAGATTGAGGAGCTACTTCCCGAACAGTCTCTTCTTGGTCTTCTCCCTATCATCACCCAAAATGAGAGTGATGGTACGAGCTGGGCTGGCCAAGTCACATGGGTAAAATGTACTAACCTCTGCAGAGTGTATAATCTAATCGATTAGCCGTGTCCCCGGTTATGGACATTTGAGTTGCTAGATATTGATTCCATGACATGTTTCTCGCTCATTCTAATTTCATAAAGGTTTTAATATTGTTGGGTTAACTTAATTGGGATCTTTTCAAAGAAAATCAAAACTGTTTATGAAAGTAGGACAAATGTATATGCAAATGCAAGCCAGACACAGCTCCACTTGCCAAATATGCATGTAGATGTTAGTACTATTGTCTCCATTACTAGCTCTACTTGCCACCATTCCATGTATTGACCCTTCGGGGCTGCTACGTTTCATGTTGCAGGTTATTCCGATTCTGATTGATCGTTATAGGCCACGGTACTCCACTCGGCACTTGTTCACTTGTGGGCAATTTGAAGAATGGAGGATTTATTCGTTTATGTTGCTACCTGAATAATTTGAGCTAGCTTTATGCTAAGCTTTTATTGTAATAATGGTACTCTGGATCATCGTTATTCATGATACACGGTTATTTTGCTATGTTATCTATCTTACTCTATTGTGGGCCAATGAACCGATCCAGGGATTGGCATGTCACATAGAGGCCACGGTCTTTTCAGAACCGGGGTGTCACAGGATGGTATCAGAGCCAGGTTGTCGACTGTAGGATCGTGACCTAGGATTGGATTAGGAAGCCATAGAATTATTAAGCCTATATTAACTCTGTCTTTCCTCTTATACCTTTCACCCTCGTAAATTCTTACCATATGCTATTCTCACACTTTCCTCTTTTACTTGATAGATGGGAGACGTAAGGACTGAGTATGTCACCATGGAGTCACCAAGGCCCTTTGCAAGGCAATTAGCTCAGCTCTCTCAGTCATTGGGATTGCCACTGCCCATGTTCAAGGGAAGAAGGCTGTACACCTATGGATATGGAGAGGATGCATGGGAGATCACTACCTTCATATTCAGAGATGTCGCCTTGCCAAACCCCGCGCACTTGGTCTACACCAAGACATACTGCAACTGGGGACTTGGAATCAACTTGGCCATACATGAAGCCCTGTCACGCCAGTGCCACTATGTCCGACACCTACTGCCCGCAGATTCATCCTACCGTGACTATGGAAGGCGTGATGAAGAAGGGAACATTGTGATTACCCCGGGCGACAGGAACAACATGCCGCCCCGTCGGAGGCACATAGAGGACATGGAAAGGGAGAATGGAGCTCTAGCAGAGAAGGTGAGGATGATAAAGGAGATTGCAGATTTTACTTGCAATGGTATGGTGGTCCAAGGACAGGAGATTGACACTTTGCATGAAGCTGTGGGAGTTCTGGAGAATGCCCTGATAGCCAGAGATGCAACCATAGCACACCTTCATGGTACGGTGCAGGAGAATACCCAGAGCATACAACAGTTGCAAGGGACCGTCCAAGAAAGGGACCAAACCATTGAAGCTATGACAGCCCAGATTGCCGCTCTCCAAGCACAGCTGAATCCACCCTCTGATGATGACAATGGAGATGATGGCAACAATGGGGATGATGATGACAGTGGAGACGATGATGATGATGAGGACGAGGATGATGATGATGGAGACGATGATGGTGGAGGAGATGAAGCTGTTGCTGTTGCAGCTGAGAATGAAGAAGAAGAGGAGGATCCAGAAGAGGTGGAGTTCGAGGTCTCAAGTGATGGTTCAGGAGAGGTGTACACTCCGCCGCCATGGTTGTACGGCGAGCCGAAACGCCAACGCATGACCGCAAGGACCTACCTCAATCTCTTCAAGAAGTAGATAGAAGTCCACCAACTAGTCCACGTTAGGAGAATTCGTTAGGATTAGTCTCGATCGTTGTGAAACTTAGTTCGTGTTAGTTTAAGAGTGTTTAGTTGCTTATTTGTGTACTCCAATATCCCAGGAATTATTTGTGCGAATTTTATAAAAGAGTTATGGCAATTTGGTTAACATCTGTGTTATTTTCGTTGCAGTTTTTCTGCTGATACAGCAGTACTGCGCGATTTTTCATATTTTTCTGGTAACTCGGAAAAATCTGAAAAAAATTGGGCCGATGCGAAACTCTCTGTGCTATATGCACAAAAATTAGCTAAATTTTCTGACGAGTTTAAGTCAGGCGGAAAAATTCGTGAACGCTGCTGGACTGTTCTGGCAGAATTGCTGTTTTGTTGATTAGTTGATCAACTGTTTAGTTAACCATTGCCAACTCTTGCAAAAAAAAATTCAGTAGGTATATACTGCTAGGATAATACCTGGGATATTGCTGGACCGCTTGTTTGTTGATGTGTTGCTTGCTTGTGATTGTCTGTTATTGTTTGATGTTGTTTGATCATATGCATGGGTAGAATCCTATTACCGTAGATGATTCTTTCTGAACTTACCTGTGCTGAACCGCAGATGCCTCCCCGCCGCCAACCCACTGAGTTGGAGCAGCTCATGGCAGCTCAGGCACAGCTGACCCAAGTGATGACTCAGTTCATGGCAAATCAGAACAACAACAATGGAAACAATCAGCCTAAGGGAGATGCTCTCACCAGATTTCTGAGGTTAAGGTCAGCTAAGTTCTCTACTGCAACTGAACCAATGGTTGCTCTCGACTGGTTGCGTTCCGTCAACAAGGATCTAGTAACTGTCGGATGCACTGATGCTGAGAAGGTGAGGTTTGCCGCTCACTTACTGGAGGGACCAGCCGCTTCTTGGTGGGACACTTTTCAGATCACCCACCCGCTGGATACCGTGACTTGGGCAATGTTTAAGGAAGGTTTCAGGACCAACCACGTGTCTTCGGGAGTTCTGAGCCTGAAGAGGAAGGAGTTCCGCAACTTGCGCCAAACCAATCGCTCCGTGGCCGAGTACATTGAGGAGTTCAACAACCTGTCCCGTTATGCACCTGAGGATGTTGACACTGATGCCAAAAGGAGGGAGAGATTCCTGGATGGCCTCAGTGATGAGCTTTCAGTACAGCTACTGGTGGTTTATTGCCCCACTTTCCAGGAGCTTATGGACAAGGCCAGGATCTTGGAAGGGAAGCATAAGCAGGTGGAGAACCGCAAGAGAAAGAACAACAATCACCACTCTAGTTCGCACCACACAAGTCTCGCACTTCGTATGATGGATACTCCAAGCATGGAGGGAGTGACCATGGGAGCCATGACCGCCACCACCATGGAGGCGATGGGCATCGTCATGACAACCATAGGAGCAGCCACCACAGCCACAAGGGAGGACACTCTCACCACTCTGGAGGACACGGTGGACATGACCGCAACCGTGATCGCAGCTTCGTGAAGAAGGATCTGAGTGAGGTGACGTGCTTCAAGTGCAAGCAGAAGGGACACTATGCTGACAACTGTCCGGAGAGGAAAGGACTGAAGCCAACCAACAACGAGAAGGCCACAATGAACCACATGGATGTGGAGGAGATTCCAGATGAGCCTGACCTTGTGATTGGTAAGTTCCCAATCAACACTTACCCTGCACTTATACTTTTCGATACTGGTGCATCGCATTCATTCATATCAAGGGCATTTGTGAATAAGTATAAGTTACCTACTGAGTCTATGAAAAGGTCATTTAGAGTGAGTTCACCTGGAGGAGATATGATAGCTAGTGCGGGATGCCGCGATTTAACTGTGAGGATTGGAACACACAACTTCATTGCACATTTGGTAGTGTTGGATTCACAGGGATTAGATGTCATTCTGGGTATGGATTGGATGTCTATGCATGGGGGACACATAGATTGTGCACAGCGAGCTGTTTCACTCAAAACCCCGGATGGTAAGAGGATTAGATTCAAGTCGGCTGTACGACCAGGAAGGAGTAAGTTGAATTCTCTTAAGGGGGTTAGCATGGATACTGTGCCAGTGATTAGGGATTACCCCGACGTGTTTCCGGAAGAGCTGCCAGGGATGCCACCTGACAGGGAAGTAGAGTTTCTTATCGACCTGATGCTGGGAACAGGACCAATAGCAAAGAAACCATATAAGATGGATGTGGATGAGCTGAAGGAATTGAAGAAGCAATTGAAAGAGCAGCTGGAAAAGGGATTCATTCAGCCTAGTGCGTCGTCATGGGGAGCACATGTTCTGTTTGTAGAGAAGAAAGACAGCACCAAGAGATTAGTGGTTGACTATCGCTCGCTGAATGAAGTGACTATCAAGAACAAGTACCCACTGCCGAACATAAATGATTTGTTTGATCAACTGGAAGAAGCAAAGGTGTTCAGCAAGATTGATCTGCGATCTGGCTACTTTCAATTGAAGATCCGGAAGGAGGATGTACCAAAAACCGTCTTCACCACTAGGTATGGTTTATATGAGTATACGGTTATGTCTTTTGGACTAACGAATGCCCCGGCGTATTTCATGACCATGATGAACAAGGTATTTATGGAGTATTTGGACAAGTTCGTGGTGGTGTTTATTGATGACATACTGATATATTCCAAGGATGATGCTGAGCATGAGAAGCATCTGCGACTGATTATGGAGAAGCTGGGGGAACACAAGCTGTATGCCAAATTCAGCAAGTGTGAATTTTGGCTTAACACCGTTGGGTTTCTTGGACACGTAGTGTCGGGAGAAGGAGTCGCTGTTGATCCAAGCAAAGTGACTGCAGTGACAGAGTGGGAAGCGCCCAAGAATGCTGGAGAGATACGAAGCTTTTTGGGACTTGCTGGATATTACAGGAGGTTCATTGAAAACTTTTCCAAGATTGCTAAGCCGATGACTGAACTTCTGAAGAAGGAGAGGAAGTTTGAGTGGTCAGATGTATGTGAAGCCAGCTTTCAGGAACTGAAGCGTCGACTAGTGACCGCACCTGTTCTGTGTTTACCAGATCTTCAGAAGGATTTCCAAGTGTACTGTGATGCTTCACGACAGGGACTTGGTAGTGTGCTGATGCAAGATGGGAGAGTAGTGTCTTATGCCTCGCGACAACTCAAGCACCATGAGCGGAATTACCCCACACACGACTTGGAGTTAGCGTCAGTGGTTCATGCGCTTAAGGTATGGAGGCATTACTTAATGGGAAAACACTGTTGATGTGTACACCGACCACAAGAGCCTGAAGTACATATTTACACAGAAGGAATTGAACATGAGACAGAGGAGATGGTTGGAGCTTATCAAGGATTATGATATGAATCTACAATACCACCCAGGAAAGGCCAATGTAGTAGCAGATGCTCTGAGCCGGAAGGTTTATGCCAATGGATTGACAATTGGTGAATTGCCTGAGGATTTGTGCAAGCAGTTCAAGGACCTTAGACTGGAGGTAGTATCTGAAGGATACTTAGCAACAATGGAAGTCCAACCAACGCTACAGGACAGGATCATAAAGGCTCAGATACGAGACAAAGAGATAGATGAAGTTAAGGAAAAGATGAAGGAAGGTCGAGCAAGGGAATTCCGCGAGGATGAGCAAGGAACCCTGTGGTACGGAGATCGGTTGTGCGTTCCCAACGATCCCGAGATAAGGAAGTTGATTCTACAGGAAGCTCATGACTCGCCATACTCCATACATCCGGGCAATACGAAGATGTATATGGACCTAAAGGACAGATTCTGGTGGAACAACATGAAGGGAGATATCGCAGAGCATATTGCCCTATGTGATGTATGTAGCCGAGTAAAGGCAGAACACCAGAAACCAGCAGGACTGCTACAGCCGTTGCCCGTGCCGGATTGGAAGTGGGATAGAGTGGGGATGGACTTTATCACAGGATTGCCCAGGACCAGGTCAGGGTATGACTCCATTTGGGTAGTGGTCGACCATTTGACCAAAGTAGCCCACTTCATACCGGTGAAGACGACCTATACGAGTGGAAAGTTAGCCAAGATTTACATGGACAGGATTGTGTGCCTACACAGAGTTCCCAAGAGTATCGTATCTAATAGAGGCACCCAATTTACCTCACATTTCTGGCGCCAGCTGCACGAGTCACTTGGTACTAGATTGGAGTTTAGCACAGCGTTTCATCCACAGACTGATGGACAGACCGAGAGGGTGAATCAGATTTTGGAGGACATGCTAAGAGCTTGCGCCTTGGCTCATGGCTCTAGTTGGGATGAGAATTTGCCTTATGCTGAGTTTTCCTACAACAACAGCTATCAAACCAGAATCAAGACGTCACCGTTTGACGTGCTATATGGGAAACGGTGCCGAACACCATTGCTATGGGATGGAGTAGGAGAACGCCAGTTGTTTGGACCTGATTTGATCAAGGACGCTGAGGAGAAGGTCGCCTTGATTAGGGACAGGCTGAAGGTAGCACAGTCAAGGCAGAAGAGCTACGCTGACGCCAAGCGCAAGGAAGTGGTGTATGAGATAGGTGATAGAGCATACCTCAGAGTATCGCCGCTTCGTGGAATTAAGAGATTTGGAATTAAGGGTAAGCTGGCACCTCGATTTATTGGACCGTATCGGGTCTTAGCAGGTAAAGGAGAAGTTGCTTATCAGTTGGAGTTGCCAGAAGCTCTATCCGCTGTTCACAATGTGTTCCACGTATCCCAGCTGAAGAAGTGCCATCCGGAGATGGTGGATACACCATTGAGAGACACTGTACCACTAGAGGAGGTTCAGCTTGAGAATGATTTGACCGATGAGGAGAAACCGGTCAAGATTCTGGAGACAGCAGAAAGGACTACCCGTACCAAGACAATCAAGTTTTGCAAGGTACAGTGGAGCCACCACACAGAAGAGGAAGCCACGTGGGAGCGTGAGGATGACATCCGAGAGGACTACCCACACCTATTTGCTAGCCGCGCCGAATCTCAAGGACGAGATTCATCTTAAGGGGGTTAGTCTTGTCACATCCCAAGTTTTAGATTTGGTCTTGCATATCATTCATAGCATTTCATCATACTTTTCCATGCAAAACCGTCGAGTAGAAAGGTTCGGCGAAACGCCACCTTCAAAACCCTATTTTGTTTCACTACGAGGTTCCTGCGGGAAGCTTTAGTAGGACTAGCGTGGACCACCCCTGTAAATTCGAGGTTTCGCTCAAACCTTGACGCTAGATTGTTCCCCTCGACGATACGAACCCGTAGGCGCGAGAATCGCTTGAATTGGAGTTCGTATGGAAAAGCTTCGGACGTTTTAGTAAACCGCCGGAAAACGGTCCGAAAATCCGGACCGATTTCCGAGTTGTAGTCAAATTCTGGACCGAATTGGAGTAGGACCCGCGCGAGAGGGCCACAAAAAGGAGACCCCACCTGCCTCGTAACCCGTGCCCGACCCCGCCGCCTCTGCCCGCCTCCAACGCGATCGCCGCCGCCTGCACGCCTCCCGAGGCGCCGCCGCCGGCGGCCATTGCCGACCCCGCCGCCAGGTTCGCCGCCGGCCGCCGCCTTCTCTCTCTCTTCTCTCCGTTCCCGCCGACGCCGCCCTCCGCCTTGGCCGCCGCCCCGCGTCATCATCACCGCCGCGCCGTCGCGACGCTCCGCCGCCGCCACCGGCCGTCGCCCTCCGCAGCACCCGCGCCGCCGCTTCCCGCCGCCGCCGCGTGCTGCTGCCGCCGCCCTGCTGCGTCGCCGCCGCATGCGCTATGCGCGCACACACGCTTGCATGCACGCATACATGCACGTACGCGCGCCGCCTTGCGCGCGATTGATTTCTCTAGGACCGTTCGTTGACCGTGTGTGTCCGTGCAGGAAGAACCCCAACGCCGGAACCGATCGTCGCCGCCGTCCGGAGCTCGCCGGAGTCCGTTTCGCCGTCCGTTTCCGATAAGACAGCAGCCACCATCAGATCTCAGATCAGCGGCCCAGATCGTTAGTTGACTGGTCAGACTCAGGCGTTGACTAGTCAGCGCCCAGTCAGCAGACGCTTTGACCAGTCAACAGACACAATTGACTGGTCAATTTCGTTAATCCTTTTGTTGGCAGATTTCGGTAGAATCTTGTAAATTGCGTAGAAATTAAACCGCTTGGCCAAAAATTTCAAATAAAATATGTACGGATTCAGTGAGTCGTGTAGAATCTTGCTGTACCTTTGGTTCAGGCTTTTGCTGCAAGGTTTAGTACAGTTTAATCAAACTTGTTAGTGGCCTTTTCGGAGTAATAAATTCGTGGAAAAAGATCCGTAGCTCCAAAAATCGCGTATGATATGTCCCTGAATTCAGTGGTCAGTGGAACGAGGGGAATCTCATCGTGAATTAAAAAGGTAGACTTACAGTAAAAACTTTTGCAGAAACTGTCTATTGGCTTTCTGCAGTGTTTTAATTACTCGGGGAGTTTTATAATTCCTTTTCGAGTAATTCCAATTGGTACTGTTTCTAATCAGCGATGCCTATGCGGTAGAATTTTCCCAAGATTTTACGAACAGTACACTACCGGTAGTGAATTATTTAAGTTCTAGCTCTAGTTTGGAGCATTACTTTTGCTTAATAGTTTTCCTAGCGCTAAAACTATTTTCCATGCATGCAATCGGTAGTATTATGTTATAGGATGTTGTGGTGCAGCTGTAGCACCAATTCACTTGTCGCTCTGGCATTCATGCATCATTTGTCGCATATGCTTGTGGATTGTTTGTTTATGATTGCAATTGTATCGTGTAGATTGTGTTGAGTGCAACGCTTGCTCGTGTGAGGATTGTGCTCCCGACCGCTACAACCAAGGCAAGTAGATGCTACTTTGTTCATGATATCGTCCTACTATTTTCAATGCATTGTCGTGTATTTTGTAGATGCATGTGTAGGATGATACTATCGCTATGCTATGTCCTATTATGTGGTAGGACCCTCTTCGTAGATGAACCACCGTTGGTAGATGTGCTTAGCCATGCTATGTTGAACGAGGGTTGGGTTACATCACTGATACTTGCTTTCTCAAAGTATTGGTTTGTGAAAACTAAAAACAACTTAATCAATGAACCCCCTGGGTGTGATGGTATTGATAATTTTTGGTGGTTTCAATGCGGAAAGGCACCCAGGTATCGAGAGAAATTGATTGGCTTCTTTATTGTGTAGCTTACGTGTACAACCATGTGCCAATAATGAAATGGGCGGTTGGTTGGACTTAGTAGGTTGTGGTAACTCGAACCCGCGTATCCAGAGATGTAGAATTTTGGTAGGTTGGACCGGTGCGCGTCGGGATTGAGGAGCTACTTCCCGAACAGTCTCTTCTTGGTCTTCTCCCTATCATCACCCAAAATGAGAGTGATGGTACGAGCTGGGCTGGCCAAGTCACATGGGTAAAGTGTACTAACCTCTGCAGAGTGTATAATCTAATCGATTAGCCGTGTCCCCGGTTATGGACATCTGAGTTGCTAGATATTGATTCCATGACATGTTTCTCGCTCATTCTAATTTCATAAAGGTTTTAATATTGTTGGGTTAACTTAATTGGGATCTTTTCAAAGAAAATCAAAACTGTTTATGAAAGTAGGACAAATGTATATGCAAATGCAAGCCAGACACAGCTCCACTTGCCAAATATGCATGTAGATGTTAGTACTATTGTCTCCATTACTAGCTCTACTTGCCATACATTCCATGTATTGACCCTTCGGGGCTGCTACGTTTCATGTTGCAGGTTATTCCGATTCTGATTGATCGTTATAGGCCACGGTACTCCACTCGGCACTTGTTCACTTGTGGGCAATTTGAAGAATGGAGGATTTATTCGTTTATGTTGCTACCTGAATAATTTGAGCTAGCTTTATGCTAAGCTTTTATTGTAATAATGGTACTCTGAATCATCATTATTCATGATACACGGTTATTTTGCTATGTTATCTATCTTACTCTATTGTGGACCAATTAACCGATCCAGGGATTGGCATGCCACATAAAGGCCACGGTCTTTGCAGAACCGGGGTGTCACACGGCACCACCAGGCCGTTCCCGTTTAATTATGTCTGTTAACACCCACAAATAAGAATACAGAACTGGCGGGCAGCCGCGGCCCGGCCGCTACCGCCGCTAGCCCGTGACAATCTGCAAATTTGTATGTATGCGGTTCCGTCGGCCATCGTCAAACTAGGCAGCGACGAGCAAGGCATCCATTGATTGCAATAACCAAAACCCGGTGGCAACCAATCCTCTGCCATATTAAGCCCACTAATTCTTTCTCGTTCTCTCTTAGGAAATAAATCGCTCGCTCAAAAACAAAAAGCTTCTCTTTTTATGTTTCTTTTCCAAAAGCATCTCCACTAGCATTTTCAGAAAGGCCTTCCTAAGCGGAATTTTTTATCCATACGGCGAAAATTTGTCCAATCACGTTCCTATGCGCCCAATTTTTGGCGAATTTGGACCATGTTTCGTCCGGCGTTCTCAGGCTGAACCCAGGACGCTGGGACCGTCTAGGAACGCCGGATGAAGTGAAATGGGCAGAAAAAAACTCCGTCGGTGGCCTTGCACTGTCAGTGTGTGAAACCAAATCATCCTCATTCCTGTCGCCTCGTCTCCCGTGACGGACCGTAAGGCATTGACTGCCAGTCTCGTCGGACGCGTCGCCATGATGTCGCGCCACCGCCGGCCCATCTTTCCGCCATTTCCTCTTTTCTCACCCACGTCGATACACCCCTCCCGCCTTCACCGCTTTTTCCTCTTTCGGCTATAAATGCCAGTGCTCTCACCGTCTCCCAGAGCACACACTCTCACCTTCCATTCCCCACCGAGAAGCTCCACCTTCAGCGACGAGGAGAAAAGCTCGACGACAGCAATGGTGGAGCAGTACCCCGGCAATCCGGCGGCAGCGAACGACTTCGGCCGACGTTCTCTGTAGCCGTAGGAGACACGTGAGCACCACCGCCACGAGGAGGAGAAGGGAGCAGACCGCCACCGTATTGACTGATTGGAGTTTGCTGCAGAGGTGCAGTTGGACACGTGATGGCGACCGGTGGCTAGCAAACGACGAAGGCCACCGGCGGAGAGGCCAATGACTCTTGGACTGGTTTAGACGGTCAGTACGAGCAGGACTGCATGAGAGGTAGAGCTTTCGGTTGCTAATTGGCGGGTTTAGAACGGACGCCGCGGAATCGAGTCGGGACTTAAACAGGCAAGTTTTTAATTCCGTTTAATCAAAGGGGCACAGACGGCAGGCTAGCAGACGGCCGTGGGCATGCCCACTTACAGGCTGAGCAACAGCCAAGTTAACTAATTTGGTCAGCAACAAAGTTACTAGCTCCTCACGAACCAGCTTCAATAACTAAGCAGACCAGTGAAATTAGTATTCTCTAAACAAATAACCATGCTTCACACTGATATTTCATATGAAAATAAAGATATGGTTAAGATGAAAAGCAACTTCCAATATCAAAACATGTGCTAAATAATAACCAATAAAATAAGCTTTACCTGATCAAGTCTGTAATACCCAAGATTATCTGTAACAGCTCTCAACTGACCATCAATTATAACATTGGCACCTTCGACGCCAACACCAGAGCCATCAACAACACGTCCACCAACAGAAAACCCAGTAACCTAGCAAGATATATGTGAAAATATGCTAGTTCTTAGTCAAAACCAGTTTTGCATATCAGGAGTGAGGAAGATAACTACTGAAAATGAATGTGCAAGAATACGTTCACGATCACAGCGAATAAAGAAAGTTTCAGAACTCAAATGTGTTAAGCAGCTAAAAGTTCAAGCCTACATTAAAATGTCACTTCATCCAAAATTAGCACCCAGCCAAACTTGTAACTGCTTTGAATGCTTCAATCATGTGCAACCATCTCTTATTTACATCCATTATTCAGAAAAGATGCATGCTAATCCAATTAGTGTTAACTTCAAGTTAACAGTTACCCATAAATGATAGGTTGTCCTCTTAAGAGTCTGACATCCTCAAGAAAAAACAGGTTCACTCATAACTTAAAGAGTCCATACTATGAGAAGCTCAGATGCATAGTATCTTCAAGTATTACCTGGAACTTTTCAGGGATTCTCATGTGACTATGCTCAACAGAAACAGGCAGTGATGAAGGTGAGACTTCAAAAACAGTGTTTTCCCCTTTGTAGTATGGCAACAGCTCATAGTTACCTGCAAAATTATACCAAAATGAACATTTCCATGCTTTTATACAACATAAAATGGTATGGAACAAAGATCACCCCACCCACACATGAAAATATCGAGCAATGGAACCAAGACACCAATAACTCATCAGAACAAAATTTAGCGCTACAAATAAAAAGATGGATCATTCAAAATTTAAAACATGGGACTACCCGAAGGAATGTCTACAACTTGATGCACTAACCCCAATGATACTGTGCATCTAAACCATTATTATAAAACAAATAAGGTAGGCTAAATATCTACTACTATATGAATGGAATACAGACCTGGCAAAAACAGAACAGGACTTTCAATGGATAACAATAATTACAATCCATGCTGCAAGAGTACAAGCATTCCTCATCTAGGAGATGATTATTATTAGTTAGATGAAAACATGCATGTACAACAACTCTTGTCATCATGGAAGACATCATAAGAGGACATGTTCAAAAGGAAATCTTCATAACATGTAAACGAAGAATTTCATGTACCAGTGGCATTGCACTGTGAGTGTGAAGAAGTTTAGACAACTTAACTTACCACAGGGTATTGATCTAAATGAGAACTTCCCATCTGCACCAGATACTGCATGGCAAAGAGCGCCTTCCCTGGGTGCACCACTCAAAACTTGTGAGCAAGGAACCTCCTTTACGTCATTTGAATATAAATACAGGTGAACTCCCAAGATTGGATTTCCCTGGCAAAGAAAATTTTTAATATATGTTAATATAAAAATCCAGCAAACAAGAAAATCAAAAACTTCGAGCTGGCAATTTGAGTTATATGCCTACATCATTGGTTATTAGCTTATTGTGAATATGCAGATTTGTTCAGTACCTGTGCTACTACCGAGCCATGAATATTGTATCCAGATACAAAGAAAACATCCTCTACTACAGCATTTCCAAATCGCAAGTCCACCTGCATATAAAAACATACTCCACCGTAAGACAATACAAGTGTTCCAACAGTATATATTAGCAGATGAGCATAGATGAAATCCTAACCTCTGATGAACCTCTCATCTCAATTTCATAATCAGGATGAGAAGCACGCAATTTGTAGCTTCCTGGACAAGTTCAAGGGTAGACATAAATAATAAGCAAAAGGTGCTATATAAAACAAACAAGCAAATGCATGTCAGGTACTAATGTTAATGAAAAGGAGGAGAAACAAGATACAAATGGTTATCATTTGTAAATGGGTGCAACAAGAACCTGGCTTGACATTGTTTAATGAAAAAGTGAAATTTTGGCTGAGTTGGCTGCATGTGTAGTAAACAAGACCAGTATAGAAAGCTGAGCTAGAAATGTGGTGTTTGGACAGAGGAAAATATTCCATGGAATAGTTTTCGTTCAAAATGCCTGTATCATATAATTAGAAAGGGAAGGATGCATGAGACACTTGGGACACAGCTGGCATATATGTGCTGATGTACGGGACTTCTCTTGTTGGAAAAATGAAGCCTGCTCTTGTGCTACAGATGGCTCCAGTGGATCACCAAAGAACGGAAATGAATTCTAGCCTCTAGGGTTCAACATACCACACACACACACACACACACACAGAGCAGGTATGGCTTGTCATGACATCCAACCCTGCACAGTTTTTCACAGCTAAAACAGACAGCTCTAACTCCTATCAGAAGACACATGCCAACATAATGTTAGAGACCCAATTGCACATCTTTTACACAGGATTTGATCTGTAGAAATCGAATAATAGAAACCAGATTGAACAGCCTATAAAGGTCACATCGTATAAATCCTTAACAGGGTGCTAAAAACAATGTGAGAAGGAGATGGCCGAAGAAATGATAATAATAATAATTTGTATAGATAATAATAATGTGAGGCTAACCAGGAATTATGTTCACAAACGAATATCCTCCTGTTGATGATGTTAAATCAGATGCAACTAATTCATCTGAATCTGATAATAGATCAACTTTCACACCAGAAGGCCCTCCATCTTTTGAACAGCTCTTAGCGCCAACAGCTCCCACTATTCTACCAGATATTGTAAACCTGCATAGTGATGGAACAGTTTAAACTTAAATGTGCCAAGTGTTCACACAATAAATACAATCCTAAATAAATGGTCAAAGCAACAGACCCAGTGAACTGAAAGTTTATATCTGCGTTTCCATTGCATCCATTTTGATCAATGACAACAGGAACCTGGAAATGATAAATGATTGCTTACATTTCATATGACAAGAGAAAGTTGAAGCCAAGCACGCAATTAACATAGAAAAAGGGATGAAGTAACAGATTCAGTCCTAACATCAACTAACCTGTTCAGGCTTCCATGACCATCCCTTAGGCCCCTTAACTCTGACCACAAATGAACCCTGTGGAAACAAACAACCAAAAACCAAATAAACAGGATCCAAAAGTTATTTCAATGGCAAGGCATTGAAATATCATATACATCAGAAACTTAGCTATTCCTGTCCAATCATGGTTCCAATTGTGAACAAGTTATATATAAAAAAGGGAGAACATAGATAACGAAAACAACAACTAAAATATCACCCACAAGGATACCTTGTCATATACTGGAAGAAAATAGTAGCCATTAGGAGCACACTGAGTGCTTTCCTTCACCAAACCATCAATAGTGCACAACTCAACCTGATTCAGAAAGTTTAGGAGAGAATGAGTTTGTACATACCAGATACCACGAATAAAAAAAGAGCACGAGGAATCAAATATATATAGACACCAAAAGTATCCTACCATTAATAATTATATATCAGATGTAGCATTAATCCCCAAGGTTTTGGTTTGCATAAGCTATAGGGGATATGTGTTTTTCATTATCTTAAGCATAACCAAGGTAACATCATATCTGTTATGTTTGTGTAGGAAAAAAACTTGGGGAAATGGGATAAAATTAGCTGAAGATAATGAATGCCGGCGACTACAATATAACTAGCCGACCGTTATGGTTACAACTGAGCCAGTCAATCATGGGTACAACATTTTTTTACTCCTGCCAAGCTTTGAAAAATACGTGAAACTAAATCAAAATTCAAAATCGCCATTGCTTTTTTATGTAACAACTGCATAATTGAGTCACCAGACCAGTCAACTCGTCCTAGCAAGTTTTTTGACCACCAGCAACAAGAAATTACAACATAGTCATGGTCCCAGGCAACAAAACGCCCAATTTTCATTTTCTCTATGAGGAGAAAGTAAGATTAGTATACTCTATAGAAAACAGTACCAAGTAATCGTATTGTACAAGGCTACGAGCAATCAGAATCATAAACCAATATCTCAGACTAGCAGCAGCCGCTGGAAGTTTGGAACAAGTTGCAAGTGGCACCAAGCAATCGCAAGAATGCACAAGGTCTTAACTGAACCTCAAGCAACAAATATTTATCCTGCTGAACTACTCATGAACTAATCACCGAGGCTCGCTCAAGAGTAGCAACAACAAGCAGAGCACAACGAAAATTCCGGATACGGAACAACTCGAGTGCCACGCACGAGGGCATTGATCGCATACCGTGATTTCGGAGTAGTCCAGCTTGGAGTCCGAAGCCTTCCTCGACTTGGCCAAGCCCGAGCTCGCCTGCACCAAGAGTCCAATCCAAAAATGCTTCAGAAACATCCAAGCGAAGCAAGTACTGAAGTTCGAGTGACAAGAGGAATACTTCGACGAAGCCTCCGCATCCATGGATCTCGTCGGAGGCAGCGGAGAAGGTAGCGAGGGAGAGGAGTAGAAGGAGGACGGGGAGGCGGGGATCCATAGATCGGATCTATTGGGCGCCGAGCATGCCAGGGAGACGACGAGTTCGAGATGTGCTGGGGAGGGGGTGTATATAGTAAATAACAGTGGAGTTGCGAGGCTTGGTCTGGAATTTTGTGTTGGGTTTACGTGGGCTGTAATTGACGCCTGCACCGGAGCCTTTGGTATCAGATTGAGATGATGTATTAGTACATGGGCTGGGCTGACAAATGCACATTGAGTATATGGTTCAACACCAAACTCATCATTTCTCTTCTTTTGCCATAAAAACATAGTGCGGCGTGCGCATTAAGATAAAAGCTACATAATATTCCAAATCTCTACTATCTAAAAAAAACATCATGGTTTCGTTTTCTGTTTGATTTACTACGTCGTCTGTTTTGTCGTGCTCGACAATATTTTGCCCGTTCTTCTGCGCGGCCCCTAGCTCTGGTAACTCCACCCCGAGACTATGTCGTCCCCGCTACAGTTCCAATTTTCTCGTGGATCCCTCCCTCTCCGATCTCATCCTCATCGCATCTCCCTCAACCAAAGAACCCCGCCGATCTCCCTCTCTTCCTCGTGTCCAGCACCAAGCTCTCCCGCATGCACCATGTCGGCCCCCACATCTCCCCTTTGTCATGTCCTAAAAGTCTCGGGCGACGACACAAGGAAGCCGACCGCGTGGATATGCTCCCCGGACAACTGCTCTTCAAAGCCTGCTATATTTCTCTGTTTCAATGGCAGTGGCACACATTCTCTGTGTATTGGGCTAATTAGGACAACGACATAGGTATGGTGAAGGATGGGACTTCGGTGAAATTGCACTCAATCAACATGTAATAAATGGATCCCAGTATTGGTAGGTAAGTCTGAGGGGCTTATGATTTCTTTGTTCTTGACCCCAACACTCCAACAGCTAGCTTGTCTGGTATAGTAAAAATTTCATGGCTCTCCAAATTTTACCTTCCAATATCATTAGTAATTAGCATGATAAAAGAGATGATCTTTATCTTGTGTTTTTCTACAACCACAGGTAAGGGGAGCTACCAAGGATGGAACATGGACTTCTGGATTGATGATCTAAACATATGTACATAGTCACTTGTGTGATTTACTTGTTGATCCAGAATTTTCTGATCAAAACTTTCCATCTCTTATCTCAGGTAAGCATGTGGCTCTATTGTTTGTGAGTTACTGCCTTTTGTCGTAGCAAAGCTTCACTCTATAGAGCCATATAATCTTGTTAACATGTTGCACTGCATCATGGGGAAGGAAGTATCTACCACTTATAATTGCTTATCAGGTTTTGGTTTTATACATTTTTTTGCCCTGTTGTCCTGCCCATTGAAAATGTTGAAACTATATACTTCTGTAACATCTTAACTCCTTATGATAACCAGATTTGTAGTCCTCGTCGAGGACCTCCATTCCCAAAAAGGTGATCTTCTGGTTACCATGGCTATTACTTGAGTTGTCTTCACGATCTATATAATGGATTCAAAAGTATTGAGCTCATATTAAATTTATTTGCAGTACCATATTTTGCATGTTGATAGATATATAAAGTTCTATGTAGGTTACCAATCATGATTTTTCTGCTACAAATTTACCATTTCACCACCTTAGATCTCTGTTTTACAGAATTGGTAAAATATCATGCTATCATATATCCTTCTAAATGAAATAGGTACTCTAAGCATGTTTGAAGCCAAATTAATAGTGAAATTTCTTAAAAGTTATATGGTTGTTGTATTCTCTCAAACATTACATTTCACTTTTAATACATTGTTTATGAAATTTGTTTCGAATTTTTACTAAGTATTCCATAACTAATGGTTTTAAAATTGTGCTCTTGCAATCTACCGATCGCTGGACATTTTGACCACGTGAAAATGTCTTCCTCTATCGTCCATGTATACGCTTGTCACTGATCAATTATTCTCGGGTTATGCTCCAGACTTCAAGAAGTCTATGCAATGTGTGAAAGGCAAAGTTGTCATCAACGACGATGACCCAGACAGTAAAGCTTCTAACACATTACTAAATAGGTGCATATGATGCTGGATTATAACTTGCACGATTGCTTTTGATTTTGGTACGGTTATAAAGAGAACTTTCAGAAATATGTCAATATCACTTTTTTTCCTCTGTCCTCTATTGCCTATCCATCACATGTAACAAAACTTTGATGAGATTAACCGATATATTAGTGGAGAGTGTTGAGAAGATATTGTGTGCACGCATGTATTCTGTATATTTATATACGGCCCCCTCCTCTTTGTATAGTTGAGGATGTGGCGGTCCCACCTTGTACTCTATATATATGTGTGTCTTTGCACCTGATTAATATATCATGCAACACAACCCTTGTACATGGTATTAGACACCTCCACAATCCTACCCTAACCCTAGCCGCCGCCTCCCTTCCTTCTTCACGCGGCCGCCGCCTCAACCCCCCACCATCCCATCCCTAGCCGCCGGACCCCTCTCCCAACCGGCCGCCGCTCCTCCCCTCCCCTCTCCACCACCATCACCGAGCCGACGCCAATCTGGCTGCCTCCACCATGTCTCTCTCCTCCGACTCCAGCAATCCCTTTGCCTCCTCTCCCTCTTCCGAGTTCACCGTTGTAGCACCCCGGATAAAACCACTACCAGATAATCGTGTGTCTTATCTTTGTGCATCATCATGACATTAGCATGCATCTATTTGCCTAAAACTATTTTGCTTAAAGCCTAGTTTTTTTCTACAAAGATCCCTCTCTCTATTTCAAAAGTAATCCCCGGACCCTTCCGGATATTTTGTTTGTCTAAAAAAATAACAAAATTCTTTTAAATAATACATAAAATTTTATATTATTTTTAGGAGGCAGCCAGCCAGGCCCAAAAGCCCAGCCGGCCACCTCCAAACCCTAACCCTAATCCCTAGACCAATCCCTGCATCCACCACTCTTCCACCCACCTGCCGCCGCTAGGAACCCACCGCGCACGCACACCACACACGCACACATCGCGCAGCAGCGCTGCACCGCGACCATCACGCGGTCAACCACCCGCCCACGCTCCCTTGGCCCCACCCGCGACCACGCACTCGACGCGTCGTGTGGCTCGCCGCGCTCCCCTGGTTCCCCACCATGACCATCTTCCTCGTGATCCCCTTCTGCCCCTGGCGCTCGCCACCCGCCGCCACTCCCTTTAGCGCTCGTTGTCCGCCGCCTCTCTCCCTCCCGTGAGCGCGCCTCCATCGTCGGGTCGTCCCTGACCCGCTGCACTCCTCACCCTCGTGTCTCACCTCGCCATCGTCTGCGACCCCTGCTGCACGTCCTCGCCGCCAGGAGCCCGACCCATCGCCTCGCCAGCGTGTTCCCCTGTGGTCGCCATTCCTCGTCCTGGACTGCGAGCGCGCCGTAGTCGACCTCCCTTTCCTCCTCGCCTCCGTCCCGAGCACCGCCAGGCGCCACCACTGCCGCATCCCCTCGTCCGCCGTCTCCGCAGACGGCCTCCTCCCGTGCACCTCAGGTCGGCCCTGGCCCTTCTCCCGTCGAACCGCGCCCGTTGACGATCTTTCGTTTGTGAGTCGGCGCGTGGTCGCCCTGGCGTCTATGTCTCCTTCTACCGTCGGCCACTGCCTTGCTCTTCCGTCGTTGTCGGCCGCGTGCCCTATGCCGGCGTGGGCCCTTCCCCGACCTTAACCTCCTCGAGTCACATAACCATCCTAGTTCTGCGTTGCCGGCCCCTGCTGCCCGTGTCCATGCCAGCAAGTTGTCGATGCGCTCCTGATGTTCTTGCAGGGAATATTGTTTGGCCCTCTATGATGTGGTTTGGTGCATCGGTGGTGTTGAAAGGTATCGTGACCTTGGCCAGAACCTCTCGATGGACAAGAATGATAAGTTGGACAAAGACCGACAAGATCCCCCAAGACCGATCCAGTCAAGGCCGAAACCCGGACCTGAGGGTCCCGATCCCAAACCTGGCGCCGCGCCAAGTTCTCCTTCTCGAATTCTGAAGATTGAGACCGGAACCGAGCCCCTCCGAGCACCAAGATCTTCGGACCAATGTGTGACCCTTTTCCCGAGACCCTATTTTATAAATGATATATAATTGTTGCATCAATTGTTCATGATTACATACATCTTTGTGTGGTTTGGGGGTATTATGCTGATTCACCTCATAAATAAATATGGAGTCCATGTGCGGGCTATTCTAGTATTAGTTTGGCTTCATTTAAACTTGTGTAGCGAACCGTTGCCGTATTTTGCTATGTTAATACAACATTTAAATTGCGGGTACCTAAACAACATGACACACCTAATTAATTGTCGGGACCCGTTTCCGCTTAATATTGCCTAATTGCATCGCACCTTTTCCATGTCATACATCATACATGCATCATGCCCGATCTTATGCCATAGTATTAAATAGTGCATCCGGTGTTTCCTCTAGTGCTTTGCTTCTTCACAGATTAGGACGATGAGTTGATGCGAGTGTCGACCCGATCTTAGGATGAACCTTTAGCAATGTTTTCAGGCGAGCATTCTCCCCCTTTCTACCTATTTTATATCTGCTTCGTGTCGTCGATGTTCCACTATTGTTGGGGGTTGGCATATTCGTAATGGTGGAGATAATCAGGGCTTCAATTGCAGTTTAATAACTAATATTGAAAGTAGGTATAATAAATGCAGAGGCACAAAGGGGCAATAGTTGAGATCTGGTTGTTATCCCGCCCCCATGTGTCCATCTAGGGCCCGAGTTCTTGACACATGTTCTGAGACGAGCGCGCTAACCACATGTGGGGTGTCTGGGCACCCCTATAGGCTTAGTACCTGATTTCAAAGTATGGTTCTAGGGGCGACAACACTAGTTCGGGCTTTATGTGTTACTATTGCACTTATGCCATGTATGCCATGTATGAGATGTTTATTACCTGTTACTCGATGAGCGTTTATTACTGTTGCGTAGGTGTGGCACTCTGTCATGGGAATATTTTGTCTATGACCTCTGCTCCCGTGCAAGTCCACACAACCTCAGGGTCCATACGAGGAGTATTAGCTATACCTCGTATGGGTAGCTCTTTCGGGTGGCCCCATGTACTTTCTTTGGGTCAGGGAAAGCGTCGTGTCCTAGGCCCCGCCGACATACCTATGGAAGTTTGTTAATTGATCTGGAAACAAGGGTCGAAGTGCGTGTGGAAACTTTGGTTCACCCCTGCAGGGTTAAATCTTTTCGAAAAGCCGTGCCCACGGTTATGGACGACTTGGAGCACAGTTCTCGATCATAGACAACTATAACTAAAGCTTAATGTTATAAATTTGACTTGTATCTGATATGACTAGTAAGTTGGATAACCACCGTGGAAAGAATGAATAAAATTTCCAACCGTATGAGTTTCCTCGGCATGACTTCCTCGTTAGGTCTCGAGGGGGAATACCAGGATGGGTATGATTGGTGATAGTATCAGGTTTGTTCCGAATAGGTCTTTCTCATCTCTCTCTGATAGCCGATAGATGTATTGAGTCTCTATAGGTTGTTTAGAGCATGCTCCGCTACCTCTTCAGTCCACCATACCTATGTAGGCGAGGACCACCGAATTCTAGTCTCGCCGTGTACTGGCCTCAATACTAACCGCTCTCTTTTTCCTTTGCCCTTTGTCGGCACCCCTTTTGTTTAAGCAGGTTTAAGATCGACGTCATTAGCAGGGTTACCCTTTCGGCTTGGCCTGGGCAGGGTTATGGACGCCATTGGTTATTCTCTAGGTCTCTTAGCCCCATTTGCATCTTGTCCATACTCGAACGCTGTATCGTTTTCAAGGTGATTTGGATCTTTCTACTGTATATCTGTATTCTTGACTCATGGAGTCGTTGTTGTATATATCTGTTTTGTGGGTACCATCATGGACTATTGTGTAATGATATTACTTCGTTTTCCACCCGCACGCAAGTGTCTGGTGGGCACCTCTGAATCATTTATATGCGGGTTTGGCGGGAATCGCTAAAACTTGCATAGGGCCGATCCGAGGGTGTTACACAGTGGTATCAGAGCTCAGCAGTTATGATACCCCACTAGTCCAGCTTGTAGGATAACCTAGCTAACGGCCAATGTAGAGTGTCAAACTATTTTGGAAAATGGGTTGGATAGATCTGATTAGGTCTGCTTTTACTTCTTACCCCTCTGCTATTCTCCTCTTATCTCGACGTGTTTTGAATCTGCTCTCTTATCTTTTCTTCGAGTCCAGGATCTCTCGTGATTGGGTTTCCGTTGTACCTTCAGGGTTTTGCTTCCATCCTCTTGTAATGGTGCTTCAACATCTGACATTCATGCTATCAGATGAATCTTTTATCTGTTGTACCTTTTAGTGGACCGAAAATTCACTATTTTTTTGTTCTATCCTCCGGTGTTTTCCGATACGACGAAGTCATCTACATCATATTTGATGAGAATCTCCATCCCTCCTTTGTTTCCAAACCTCGCTTGTCGAGATCTTCAGTCTGGATTCTGAGAGTTGGTTGCATAATTCTCCTATTCATGTACAGAGTAATGCTTTGGGTGTGTGATGGACTGATCACCATCCGACTACCCTTATCATTCGCTCTTGTACATTGAATGGTGGGTCGATGCAATTATACTCCTTCCATGGAAGTTAGAGGTGGCCTTATCGTTTGATGCCTCTACCTTCGTATTTTTTCTATCCGGAAGTGCTCTCTCGATGAACGTGAGCATCAACCTTTGTTGGTGCTGTCGCGGATTTGAAGACGGAGAAGGAGCCCTTGTTAGTGGTGTCACGAGGATCTACATGAAGCGAGAAGATTCAGACCGTCGGCCTTCTTTCCGGTACCATGAGGCGGATCTCGAGGGCGAGATCCATTGTTAGTGGTGTCGAATTGTAGCACCTCGGATAAAACCACTACCAGAAAATCGTGTGTCTTATCTTTATGCATCATCATGACATTAACATGCATCTATTTGCCTAAAACTATTTTGCTTAAAGCCTAGTTTTGCTTTCTACAAAGATCCCTCTCTCTATTTCAAAAGTAATCCCCGGACCCTTCCGGATATTTTGTTTGTCTAAAAACAAATTACAAAATTCTTTTAAATAATACATAAAATTTTATATTATTTTTAGGAGGCAGCCAGCCAGGCCCAAAAGCCCAGCCGGCCACCTCCAAACCCTAACCCTAATCCCTAGACCAATCCCTGCCTCCACCACTCTTCCACCCCACCTGCCGCCGCCAGGAACCCACCGCGCACGCACACCACACACGCACACATCACGCAGCAGCGCTGCACCGCGACCATCACGCGATCAACCACCCGCCCATGCTCCCTTGGCCCTACCCGCGACCCCGCACTCGACGCGTCGTGCGGCTCGCCCCGCTCCCCTGGTTCCCCACCACGACCGTCTTCCTCGCGATCCCCTTCTGCCCCTGGGCTCGCCACCCGCCGCCACTCTCTTTGGCGCTCGTCGTCCGCCGCCTCTCTCCCTTCCCGTGAGCACGCCTACATCGTCGGGCCGTCCCCGACCCGCTGCACTCCTCACCCTCGCGTCTCACCCCGCCATCGTGTGCGACCCCTGCTGCACGTCTCGCCACCAGGAGCCCGACCCATCGCCTCGCCAGCGTCTTCCCCTGTGGCCGCCCTTCCTCGTCCTGGACTGCGAGCACCGCAGTCGACCTCCCTTTCCTCCTCGCCTCTGTCCCGAGCGCCTCCAGGTACCACCTCTACCGCCTCCCCTCATCCACCGTCACCACAGACGGTCTCCTCCCGCGCACCTCCGGTCGGCCCTGGCCCTTCTCTTGTCGAACTGCGCCCGTTGACAATATTCCGTTCGCAAGTCGGCGCGTGGTCGCCCTGGATTTTATGTCTCCTTCCATCGCCGGCCACTGCCTTGCTCTTCCGTCACTATCGGCCGCATGCCCTATGCCGGCGTGGGCCCTTCCCCGGCCTCAACCTCCTCGAGTCGTAGAACCATCCTAGTTCTGCGCTGCCGGCCCCTACTGCCCGTGTCCATGCCAGCAAGTTGCCAATGCGCTCCTGATGTTCTTGCAGGGAATGTTGTTTGGCCCTCTATGACGTGGTTTGGTGCATCGGTGGTGTTGAAAGGTATCGTGACCTTGGCCAGAACCTCTCGATGGACAAGAATGAGAAGTTGGACAAAGACCGACAAGGTCCCCCAAGACCGATCCAGTCAAGGCCGAAAACCGGACCTGAGGGTCCTGATCTCGAACCCGGCATCGCGTCAAGTTCTCCTTCTTAGATTCCGAAGATCGAAACTGAAACCGAGCCCCTCTGAGCACCAAGATCTTCAGACCAATGTGTGACCATTTCCCCGAGCCCCTATTTTATAAATGATATATAATTGTTGCATCAATTGTTCATGATTGCATACATCTTTGTGTGGTTTGGGGGGTATTATGTTGATTCACCTCATAAATAAATATGGAGTCCATGTCCGGGCAATTCTAGTCTTAGTTTGGCTCCATTTAAACTTGTGTAGCGAACCGTTGCCGTATTTTGCTCTGTTAATACAACATTTAAATTGCAGGTACCTAAACAACATGACACACCTAATTAATTATCGGGACCCGTTTCCACTTAATATTGCCTAATTTCATCGCACCTTTGACATGTCATACATCATACATGCATCATGCCCGATCTTCTGCCATAGTATTAAATAGTGCATCCGGTGTTTCCTCTAGTGCTTTGCTGCGGTGACCCAGCATACCACTGCATGTGTAGTACACTATAGTCATTAACATGACATCCACAGAACACCATTCAGTAAATATCACATCCCTTAGAGTGGTACAACAAAAACATCGTGGGTCCATATTACAAACATACACACGTTATTATTATAATACCGGAAGTTCAAGACTTCCAAAAGACTCAACTTACAAACCAAAATATAAGTGTTTTAGCTGAAGTTTCAAATATAAAACTTAAACTCCAAATTGAGCTGAACAACTTATTGCTATATAATGTTCATGTTGCTCGACTCAAGTGGCTACTAGGACTATAGTAATTATTCGGACTCTTGGAACTCTCCTCCGTAGACGATGTCGTAGTCCTCCCCTTCTACGGCTCCATACAGGTTGGGCTCTTCATATAAGACCTCATCTTGGCTCTTAGATGCATATATTGGAGTATCTTCGGGATTCTCAGAGTCTAAGCACGGATTCAAAGGAAAGGATGAGTAACAGCGTTGCCCAGCAAATTCATTATATGCAAGGTAGGAAGTTTGATGCTCTATCTACCACCTCGAACTATCAGTATTTGGCAGTATGCAATTTTCGTAAATCTTTCTTCAAAGGTTGATTTTATTACGAAAATCTATGACCATCAGCCTTCACAGGTTGACCAGAACTTTCATGCAGTTCCTTTCCTGCCGCGTTCGTAGCTCCTTCCCGGAACAGGGAGTAACAAGTTACAATTCTTACACTCTGTAGAGGTGCGTTACTTTTCCCATGAGAGATCAACTCCTTGTTGCACAACCGGGCGTACTTTCCCGTCCACAATTCCATGATGTGGGGCCCAGTAGTTGGTCTAAGCCAACCACTGCCCTCTCCGCGACCTCATATGTCTGCACGATCCTTCGGGGATGTCTCACCTTCGTTAAGCCCATTTTTGGGCAGGCTAAAACCCTGATGAGTTCCCGAAGACTCTGTGACCTAGTGATGCCCGAAATAGTACCATTTACATGGACTATATCCCTAAACACCATTCATAGATAATCTAGACACCAAAAGTGTGGGGCGTAAGGGTGCCCACCCATATGTTGGATCCGCACAAGGAATCAAAACGCCACGTTAAGGTCGTCTTGCCTTCATATAAGAGGAAAAGGATACAAATGACTTCTCCGTCCCATTCCAAATCTCATGGTTAACGCGTAATATACGGCGCTAGAATCACTGATGTCATGGGTTATTAATCCCTAATTGTTCATCATTATTGAAATTAGAACCCTAAGTTCTATTGCTCCATCATATCATCACTTAGTATGATATCTAAGATTTAATATCTTGAGAAAATATTGTTTTCTTTTTCTATAATATAGATGATAACACACAATTTGCAAATACTTTAATAAATACTCTTCAAAGGATATGATCAAGTGATGAACTTGCCTTGTGATTGCAAGGTAGTGAAGTCTGATGCTTGCACTGGACCTTGAGCTTCTATGTCTACAAAAACATCATTATTGCCCGGCAAGGACAATATTTAAAGAAGCAAAATGATTATGCAAAGTAATGTAATGCATTATTTAATTTTATGTGTATTGTCCCCCATTATTTAAATTATAAAAATTCTTTTTCATAATAAAGAATTTATAAATATTAATTTTTAATATTTATGGAATATTGTATTCTTTTATTTTTATTTCCTTTTATTTGAATTTTATTAATTTAATAATTCTTTTAAGAATTATCATTTAAATCCAAAAAATTGTTATTAAATATTTGTTTAGTATTTTTCTAAAATATTATAATATTAATTTATAATGAAAGTGATTTTATTTATTTTTATCAACTTTCAATAAAATTCCATAAGGAATATTTATATTTCAAAATCCTTAATAAAACTTATATCTCTAAAATTTTATCTCTTAATTTATTTAGATAGTTTGGATTATTGTGAATCCAAAAATATTTTATTTATAATTTTTTGGATTTTTATTTTATTTTCTAGAATTTATTTACGTTTAGGGGCATTTTGGTCTTTTTCCGTTTATTAAAACAGGATTTACGTGATTTGGGCTGACCGTTTGGGTTTATTGGGCCCTTGTGGCCTAGTAGGGCAAAGTCAAAACAACACCCCGAAGGGGTCTTGGCCCAACCAGCCCAACTCACCCTCTGTCTCTCCCTCGATCTCACCTCTCTTCTTCTCCTCCACCGACCCCGTCGTCAGCGATGCTACCGCCGGAGATTCGCGTCGCCGTGGACCTTCCTGGCCGCCGCCGTGGTGCATAGGGTGGTTGTCAACCCTGCTTCACCCCTTCTGTCCAATTCGATTTGGACCTGGAGCCCTTTTGTGGCCAGATCGATTCTGTTCCGAACCCTAGGGTTTGGGGTGGCGTTGGTGTTGACGTTGCCGCTGATGTCGTGTGCCGTGGTGATACTCCTCGCCCCCAAGCGTGGCTATGGTCGTCGCCTCAGCATGGTGTGGGTTGCAGGGCCCCGTTGGGGGTGCTCCCCGTGCCGCCGTGTTCGTCGGCCTCCTCTGCTTCTCTTGTACTCTTCAGCGAGGACCATAGGTGAGTTGTTCTTCTTCCCCTCTTGTCCTCTGTGCTAGGTCATCCTATGCTATGTGTTGATAGTGACCATTCCTGGTTAGTGTCCTGTCCTGATTAAGATGGTTTGTTCAGATTAGGGTTCATACCCCTCTGTGGATTAGATATATGATGAGTTGGATCAAGTTTTGATGGTCCCTAAGCATGATAAGTGGTTGTTAGCTATGGCTTGCTGCTTATGATTAGCTGTGGTGATGCTAGTGGTTTACCAGATGATTCTATGGATTAATTTTGATATGGTTCAGATGGTAAGGTTGCTCTAGAAGCAATACTTGGGAAATCTAGTGGTTTAATAGCTCACCACTGTCATTACTTGGTTAATGACAGTGAGTGTTTTGTGATGAAGTCACTATATTAGTATTGTTGGCTTAAGAATTCATATATAGCTTGAGATCAAATGGTCTCTTACAGTGAAGATATGTATATGGATTTTCCTGATTATGATTCCTGTGATGTCAGGAAAATGATTTTATAGTTAGCTATGAGTGTAACTGTGAAAGTTGAATGTTTAACCTTCTTAGTTTAGAACTGTTCTTGTGACACCATCCTTGTATGCACACAAGATTAGATTCTATTACTTGGTTTGGTTTTGGTCAAGCTTAAAATTAGCTTGGCATTATAGATAAGTGGGATTCTCTTTCCTTGCATCCCTAGAACCCATGATGGTCTGAGGTTTAGGGATTAAGCCTTTATATTGTTGTTTCTCATGGATTGGTTCTGGTAGTGATACCAGCTACTGATTCTTGAGTCAAAGTTGGAAAAATGATTGTAAGCTTGATAAATTACATGGGTCCATAAGATGAAATTCTAAGGTGCTACTCCTATTTAAGAGGTGTGCCTAGAAGTTCAAATCTTGGCTATATTTATTCCTGAAATTCAAATATAGCTTGACATCTAGGATCAATGATGTTGTCCTGAGATCTTAGTTGGATCTTTATAGTTTTCTGATTGCTTTTAGTGTTTAAAACTTCAGTGATGGATTCACCCCACTTGGGTGTTTTCTGAGAATTTGAGTATGAGACAAATCATGAATGCTTGTCTAATCTTAGACAGATAGATCATGTGATGATCTATTTTACTCACCACACTCATTTAATGTTGGGGTTGCAAGTGGTTGATCTTGTGGCTAGCTTGATCTGGTGCTCCTCCTGGTACTTCCAGTTCTTGGACTTGTCCTTGATCTAGCTCTCCACCTCCTTGTCCTAGTGGCTTGATCTTGTCCTTGCTATCCACCTGATCTACCCCTCCTTATGTCACCATCTTGGTGAGATGATCAAGGTTGTGATTGGTGTGATCTTGCTTGGCTTTGATTTGGTTTAGCTGCTGTGTTTGGTGTGTAAGAACAAGAAAATGGTGTGGGGATGCTTGCCCACGGCTGTGCTGATAGTTTTGTGTGTGTGTAGCTGTTGTTGTGGTGCTGAAAGCACACACCATGCAGTTTGGTGTGTGTGCTGCCTGTGTGCCTATTGCACACCTTGTGGATAAGCTCTGGTTATGAAGTTACTTTTATCTGGTTACATTTACTTGGCTGGTGAAACTTGCCCCTCCTTGCTGTTTGGAGTTATTTGACTTTTGGCTTAAATTATGAAAGATTCAGTTATTTCATATTGGTGAAATTTGCCCCTTTAAAAGATTACTCAATGATGAAATCTTGAACAGTGCACTTCACTGTCAATTTTGAGAGTAATATAATTTTAACCTTAACTTTCTTTCTTTTTTGTTTGTGTTTCTTTTGCAGGTACCAGACTTGGAAATTTAAGACTTTAGTCTAGGTTTTCTTTTTCTTTGTAGAATAGTCATATGTAATATTTCTTTATTCTTTTGTAATTTTATTTTTATTCTTTTGTAATAAAGATTGTACTATTATTCAATAAAGAAATATTCTTCTTCTATTTAATTACTATTGTAAAGATTGTTGCTCATTTCCATAAGTTACATTTGTGTAACTTATTTATAGAATAAATTTTTGAAATGAAGATTCTTATTCTTAATTGTTTTCTTTATATAAGTTTGAACTACTAATTATTAACGTTTGACTAAAGCATAATACTCAAACATAACTTTAAATCCTTTTGAACTATAAATTCAACACTCAAGTTTAAATTCAAATTTCATTTCCCAAAACACATTAGTCCACAAAGATCATATCAAAGTCTATAACAATCATCCTTCAAGACTATACCTAATCTCAAAGCATGAAAGAAACTTTGATCACCTTAGGTTTTTATTTGGCGAAAAATTTACCCACATTTTCACAGATGAATGCATGAATTTTCACAGATTCCTAAATCTACCCCTCATTGGTTCCTAAATGCTGGGATGTTACATTTGCTTCTTCACGGATTAGGCCGATGAGTTGATGCGAGTGTCGACCCGATCTTCGGATGAACCTTCAGCAATTTTTTCAGGCGAGCATTCTCCCCCTTGCTACCTATTTTATATTTATAGTATTTACTTCCTCCTGTTGATCTATTGCTATCTATGTTGCGATGCTTTAGATTCTGTACCCCTTTATATATCCCTGCAGCCTTTATCTTGCCTTGGACACCTCATATTGCCTATTGATTGGGTAGACAGATGGTCTTGCGAGTAGTAGTCGCTTGCTTAGGCGCTGCTTCGTGTCGTCAATGTTCCACTGTTGTTAGGGGTTGGCATATTCGTAATGGTGGAGATAATCAGGGCTTCAATTGCAGTTTAATAACTAATATTGAAAGTAGGTATAATAAATGCAGAGGCACAGAGGGGCAATAGTTGAGATCTGGTTGTTATCCCGCCCCCCTATGTCCATCTAGGGCCCAAGTTCTTGACACCTGTTCCGAGACGAGCGCGCTAACCACATGTGGGGTGTCTGGGCACCCCTATCGGCTTAGTACCTGATTTCAAAGTACTGTTCTAGGGGTCACAACACTAGTTCGGGCTTTATGCGTTACTATTGTACTTATGCCATGTATGCCATGTATGAGATGTTTATTACCTGTTGCTCGATGAGAGTTTATTACTGTTGCGTAGGTGCGGCACTCTGTCACGGGAATATTTTGTCTATGACCTCTGCTCCCGTGCAATTCCACGCAACCTCAGGGTCCATGCGAGGAGGATTAGCTATACCTCGTATGGGTAGCTCTTTCGGGTGGCCCCCATGTACTTTATTTGGGTTAGGGAAAGCGTCGTGTCCTAGGCCCCGCCGACATACCTATGGAAGTTTGTTAATTGATCTGGAAACAAGGTTCGAAGTGCGTGTGGAAACTTTGGTGCACCCCTGCAGGGTTAAATCTTTTCGAAAAGCCGTGTCCGCGGTTATGGACGACTTGGAGCACAGTTCTCGATCATAGACAACTATAACTAAAGCTTACCGTTATAAATTTGACTTGTATCTGATATGAATAGTAAGTTAGATAACCACTGTGGAAAGAATGAATAAAATTGCCAACCGTGTGAGTTTCCTCGGCATGACTTCCTCGTTTGATCTCGAGGGGGAATTACCAGGATGGGTATGATTGGTGATAGTATCAGGTTGGTTCTGGATAGGTCTTTCTCATCTCTCTCTGATATCCGACATATGTATTGAGTCTCTATAGGTTTTTTAGCGCATGCTCCGCTGCCGTTTCAGTGCACCATACCTATGTAGGCGAGGACCGCCGAATTCTAGTCTCGCCGTGTACTTGCCTCAGTACTGACCGCTCTCTTTTTCCTTTGCCCTTTGTCGGCACCCCTTTTGTTTAAGCAGGTTTGAGATCGACGTCGTTAGCAGGGTTACCCTTCCGTCTTGGCCTGGTCAGGGTTATGGATGCCATTGGTTATTCTCTAGGGCTCTTAGCCCCATTTGCATCTTGTCCATACTCGGACGCTATATCATTTTCAAGGTTATTTGGATCTTTCTACTATATATCTGTATTCTTGACTCATGGAGTCGTTGTTGTATATATCTGTTCTGTGGGTTCCATCGTGGACTATTGTGTAATGATATTACTTTGTTTTCCACCCGCACGCAAGTGTCTAGTGGGCACCTCTGAATCGTTTCTATGCGGGTTTGGCGGGAATCGCTAAAACTTGCATAGGGCTGATCCGAGGGTGTTACAGAGCCCCCACCCCCGCCCAGCTTCATGATGTCCCCATCAACGATCACATTGCCATCAAGCTTTCCCACAGCGACAACAAGTACTACTCGTGGAAGACATACTTATATCTTCTCTTCCGCGAGTACAATCTCTGCGACCACATCAACGGCACCACCGACCTTCTCTCCATGCAGCGTGACAACGACTGGATGGCGATTGACGCCACCATCATCCGCTGGCTCTTCCTCACCATCACATCGGACATCTTCAAGACTGTCGTTCGTGACGGTGATGACGCCCGCACAGTATGGACCATGATGGGGATATGCCTACCGGGGTATGCCCCATGTTCTACTACTCGCTGCCGATTGCAGCATCTGCCGTGGTCATTCCCACGATAGTGGCGCCCATCGTGGGGCCTGGCCGGTCAGGCCGGTGTTCTGCGGCGAGATCCAATCTGCCCATCAACAAGTCGATCGCTACCGGCCCCATGATCGCGATTGGCGAGATGCTCCAGATCTTGCCGAGCAGCTACGTCCCGACGGCACGACCCGTCACACATAGCGTGATCCTGCCGGTCGACACGATCAGCCTCTTCGTCGGTCTCACCGACGTCATCGTCGCGGAAGACTCGGCTCGCATCCGCGAGTCGCCGCCACGCGACCGGATCTCTGAGTGCCAGGTCCGCACGATTCACCGCCTCGCCTCCGAGTACGACTCGACCCATAGCAACGTGGCCGAAACCACCGCGGCCGCGGACGACGCGCCCCTCAACGACGAAGCCGATTCGGCGACCCCGACGTCAGCCGCCGGATCCATTGTCGCCACATCGCCCGCAGGCTCCATCACCCAGGTCTCCAACGTCGAAGATTTCGAGGACCCCTCCATCCTTGGGATCTTCGACTTCGGGTCGGAGAACTCCGCCGACCTCCACGACGGAACCGGTCGCCACGCCGCGACCTACATGGCGACTGGCGCCGATCCCCCGGAAGACCCCTTCTCCACGCCGATCCCACCAAACGCGACGGCAACGGAGGTCGAGGAACTCCGCCTGCGGCTGGCGGAGGCAGTCCGCAAGGAGCAAGCCGAGCGCGAAAATTTTCACCTCGAGCAGGCGACGGCGCAGGAGCTGTCGCGCTATCGCCAACTTCGAATCAGGTCGCGCCTGAACCCTACCATCCAGGGGAGCGCCCTGAACTTCGACGACGAGAACGACCCGGATCGCGTGGCCGAGCGCGTGATCTGCGAGAACGCGCCGTCAGGAGGAAGCGCTCGACCCCCACCAGGGGCGACGGCCAATGGCGCCCCACCACCACCCAACCGCGCGCCCCCAGGGACCAACCAAGGATCATGGTCTCCTCACGAGAGCGAGACGCGAACGGCCTCCCGCTGTTCTCCACCCCAATGGACAATGTCGTCGCGAGCCGAGCTGCAGTCGACAACATCCAAGTCACCGGCGAAGGCGCCCTGCAGATCCAGTACGCCAAGGCTCTACTCGCCAAAGCAGTTGAGCAACAAAACGTGGGCGCCGACTCACAGGGTCGGATGTACTCGCGTTCATCAGGCAGTAGGGCGGCCTCGAGCGACCGCCCCATGGCGGTGAATACCCTCAACTGCCCACCACCCGAGCCCCTGCAGCTCCAACACCGACACGCGAACGCGGCACTCTCCACCAACGACCCACAGCCGGCGAACAACTTCGTCGCCGCCAACAGGCAGCCCGTCGATGCATGCACCCACATCATCAACAACCAGAGCTGGCGCGCACGCCAGCCTGAAGACCTGCGGCACACCCTCACCAACCGCCGCGACAGCGAACCAAGGGGATCGTTGAGCCGAGTCGGACCCCAGTGCTTCGGACCGATGATCCGAGGCGAAAGATACTCGACGAACTTCAAAGCGCTGAAGGAAATAGAGAAGTACGACCCCTCGTATGATCCGTCCGTGTGGCTGGACACTTACCTCATGGCGATGGGGATTGCCGGCCACACCGATCTACTCGCCGCTCGCTACCTCCCCCTGATGATGGAGGAAGCATGCAGGCAGTGGATTAACACCCTCCCCGCGGATAGCATTGACTCCTGGGAGGAAATGCGCGATGCCTTCGTCAGGCACTTCGAGGGCTCATACACCCGCGCCACCACCATCGTGGACCTGGAGCGATGCGTCCAGGGACCCCGCGAGTCAACCCGCAGTTGGGTCCAACGGTGGCAAGATCTGTGGTATAACGCGACCGGAATCCACCCGGACACCACGAACCACTGCTTCAAGACCTCGTGCCGCTACGAGCCCCTGGTCTCCAAGCTCAAGCGAGTGTACAGAACACTCGACAACATACCGGACCTCCTAGATATCGCAAAGAAGTACGCGGAGGAGGACCGAAACCAAGAAACCGACGATGATTCGGGAGGACATCGCCTCACGAGCGGCCACGACAACGGGAGGCGACCCGAGTTTGGTGCGTAAACACTCGCCTCACCGGCAAACGCCGTGGTGACGGGCGAGTCGACTTCGTCACCAACACCGGATATGCGCCGTGCAAACCCAAGAGCTTCCGCCGCGACGGAGGACAGCATCGCGACGATGGCAACTACAAGGCAAAGCCGAGGTTCGATCCCACGGCCCTTCTCAACCAACCCTGTGTGTTTCATAGCAGGGAAGGAAAGCCCGCCACGCACACGACCACCGACCGCCACTCTCTCAAGGAGATCGAGAAGGCACGGCGCGCGCGGGAAGACCCCGGCAACAACTCGCCAAATGGCAGAAAGTTCGGCAGCGTCGCCGGCTCGCTCCACACCTTCACAGGCTACAACGTGAAGCGCGGGAAGAAGGTCATCGCTCATGCCGTCGCCGTCAACATGGTGTCCCACATAGACATCCCCCAGTTCCTCAACTGGTCTGAGCAACCAATCACCTGGAGCCGCGAGGACCACTCGCCACAGATCGAATATTCGGGCCGAGTCGCCCTAGTGGTCAAGCCCAAGGTGGGAGACTACTAGCTCCCCAAAACGTTGATGGACGGCGGCAGCTCCATCAACATCCTATACCTGGACACGTTCAGGCGACTGCGGATCCCGCAGTCGATGATCGAGATGACCTACACCACCTTCCACGGCATCGTCCCCGGTCGGAAGGCATACCCGATCGGCAAGGTGACGCTGCCAGTCACCTTCGGCACACCAGCAAACTTCCGCACCGAGCGGATCGTCTTCGAGCTGGTGCCCTTCAACAGCCCCTACCACTGCGTCCTGGGGCGCCAGGCGTTCGCCAAATTCATGGCAGCGCCCCACTACGCGTACAACGCGATGAAGCTACCTGGACCATGCGGCATCATCACTGTCCATGGCGACCCCGACATGGCCGCAGAATGCGAGGCCAAAGGCGCCGAACTCGCTGACACTGTCATCGCGACGGAAGCCAACCACTCCAAGGAGCTCTCCAAGTACGCGAGCGAGGTCAACAACGACGACCCCACCATACTCAAGAAGCCCAATTTGGAGGGTGTCAGCTCCACCGCCTTCAAGGCAACGACACACACCCGCACCGTCGAGCTGGTCCCAGGCGACTCCAGCCAGACGGTGACGATCGGAACGGGCATGAGCCAAGCATAGGAAGGCGCGCTCATCGAGTTCCTCCGTGAGAATAGGGACATCTTCGCATGGAAGCCATCCAACATGCCTGGTGGCCCGAGGGAACTCGCTGAGCACAAACTCAATGCCGACCCCAAAGTGTGACTTGTCAAGCAGTCGTTGCGACCCTTCAATGAAGAGCACCGACGAGCCATCGCCAAGGAGGTGTAGTGTCTACTCGCTACAGGCTTCATTCGGCCAATCAAGTACTCCAAGTGGCTGGCAAACCCAGTCCTGTTCGAGAAGAAAAACGGGACCTGGAGAATGTGTATCGATTACACAAATTTAAACAGCGCCTGCCCGAAGGAGCAATTCGTCCTCCCACGGATCGACCAAATCATCGACTCCACCGCGGGCTCGGAGGCGCTATGCTTCCTCGACGCCTACTCTGGGTACAACCAAATCAAAATGGCCGTCGAGGATGAAGAGAAGACGATGTTCATCACGCCATTCAGAGCCTTCTTCTACACTGACATGACCTTCGGCCTCAGAAACGCCGGAGCGACCTACCAGCGATGCATGCAGGAGTGCCTTGCGAGCCAAATTGGCCGCAATATCCACATCTACATCGACCTGGCGGAAACCTTCGCCAACCTGCGAAGGTACAAGATAAAGCTAAACCCAGGAAAGTGCACCTTCGGTGTACCAAATGGACAGCTACTGGGATACGTCGTCTCCAAGCGCGGGATCGAGGCGAACCCCTCCAAGATCAACACGATCGCCCGACTCGGTAGACCCGAGTGCCTGCGCGATGTCCATAAGCTGGTCGGGCGAGTCGCGGCTCTCAGTCGCTTCATCCCCCGGTTAGGCGAAAAGGCGATGCCCCTTTATCGCCTAATGCGCAAGAACCCCACCTTCTAGTGGGACAAGGAGGCAGACGACGCGCTCCATGCTCTCAAGGAGGTTCTACTCGCAGCACCGCTACTCACTGCCCCCGTCGACAAGGAACCCATGCTGGTCGACCTCGCGGCTTCCGAGTGCGTCATCAGCACCGTCGTGGTCGTCGAACAACCAGAGGAAGGGAAGGAGCGCCCGATGCAGTGACCCATATACTACATCAGCGAAGTCCTCACCGAGTCGCGCCAGCGCTAACCGCAGTACCAGAAATTGGTATACGCGGTCTTCAGAGCACAGCGGCGACTGCCGCACTACTTCCAGGAGCACCCAATAACGGTCGTCTCCTCAGCACCGTTGCAGGACATCATCCGCAATCGCGAGGCGACCGGGCGAGTCGCCAAGTGGGCCGTCTAGATCGGCGTCCACAACATCAAGTACGAGCCACGCAAGGCGATCAAGTCGTAGGCTCTCGCGGACTTCCTCGCCGATTGGGAGGAGGCCCAGCAGCCAGAGAAGCTGCCATACCTCCATTACTGGAGCCTACACTTCGACGGCTCCAAGAATGCAGACGGTGCAGGAGCGGGGATCGTGCTGACATCTCCGAAGGGCAACAAGATCCGCTACGTCCTCTACCTCGACTTCACCCCCTGCACCAACAACATGGCCGAGTACGAGGCGCTACTCCACGACATGCGAGCAGCCAAGGAGATGAACATCAATCGCTTACGCTGCTACGGAGACTCCGACCTCGTTGCCGGGCAAGTCGTCGGCACCTGCGACGCCGTCTCCCCTACCATGGCGCCATACCTCCAAGCAGTGGACCAGCTGGGTGGTGTAACATCCCAAAAACACCAAACTTAGATCATCAAACACTAATCATCAAGATTAGGGTTAACAAAAACTTTTCTAAATGAATTCATGAATGCATGTATATGTGTATGCATGGATTTTGAATTTCTTTAAAAACCACCTTGTTTGTGTGATCCATTGCTTGTAAAATGTTTCTTAGGTGAAAAGAACATCATCTAAAACATTTCCCACACTTTTCCTAAAGACAAGTAAATCAAAACAAATATATTAAGTGAATGGTCATTTTGACCAATTTAACTCACATGCCTACTTTGGCTGTCTCAAACTTTCAAAACCTAACAGAAACTTTTCTGGATCTTTGCACCCCTTGAATGTACTCATAACAAAGTATCAAGTCCCACTTTGTGATCATCCAGAAACTTTCAAATGCATAGTTTAAATGACAATTCAAAATTGAATCTTCTTCATATGGGAAGATCCCACTTTTTCAAAACCCACTCAAACAAGCTCAACTTTCAAAACCCAAGCATCTGCAGACTCAACAGCACCAATCTAGCAAACCCACCAAAATTCATTTCAAAATTCAAAACTTGATTTCATGCGGCCATTTCATCAAACAGGTTACAGACACAAATCAAACAAAACATCAAACACTATAGTGTGCAGTGTTTTGAGCCTAACTTGTTCCCTAGTTAGCTCACACACAACTCAATAGATCATCTAGAAAGATTAGCCCAACACTAGCACCCCTGTGAGCTTGCCATTGTCATTAATGGTGAACAGCCGAGCACCCCCATGCCACCCCATTGTGGACAGCAAGCTAGGAGCAGCAGCAAGCCTAGCCAGCATGTCTGGGAGGCAGCCCACCATCCACCGCCACTGCCTGTCCCAGCCTCGAGCGTTGCCAAGCCCTGGACCACGCGCACGAGACGCGCCTAGACCATGCCGAGCGTGCGCCAGAGCACCACCCTCGACCAGCGTCCACAGACCGCGCGCCGCCCTCACCGCGTGCACACACGATCACCACCGACCCAGGAGACCGCCAGACATCCCCGTTTGCCGCCCCGTGCCATACAGCCACCGCCCGCCGTCGAAGACGCCGCCTCTACCGCGCAGAGCACCGCCCGTTCCAGACCAAACCACACCGCCCCATGCCTCGCGACCATGTCGTTGAGCATTGCCAGGAGACACAGCACCGCCCCCTACCCTTGCCCATGCCTATAGCCGCCTGTAACGTCGCCCCCGACGAGCTCACCGTGCGCCCCGATGGTCCCCTCGCTCGACTATAAATAGAGGCCACCCCCGCACGATTTTTTCACACCATCTCACTCACCTCTCCCCACTGACCGTGCCACGCCATCCTTAGAGCAAGCCGAGCACCACCTCGCCAGAATTTCACTGGAGCCTGCCGCTGCCGGAGAAGAATGGAGCCAGCGATTGGAGCCGCCCCAGGAGAAGCCACCGGTACCAGGAGGTTCGCCGTCGTCGACTTCGTCGTTCGCCCGCCTCGCCGACCCTCGCCCGTACCCTGGTGAGCCCCCAGCACCCCCCACTGGCCGCGCTAGGTTTCGTTCTCGCCGGAGTTTTCTCGCGTCGACGATGACCCTCAGCCGTTGGATTAGAACGAGATCGAACGATCCACGTTGCCCCATACCGCTTCGCCCAGCCCCGTGTCACTGACGAGTGGGGACACCCACTTAAGCAGCCCGCGGGAGCACTGCGCTTAGCAGGCCGGCCCGTTAGATTTTCCCGCGCAGCCCAGCAATTTGAATTAAACCTTTTCCATTTTATTTCAAACACACTTCTGTACCCAATTTCAAAAGTCAACCAGATTGATTCAGTGCACCAAATTGAATGAAACCAATTTTGTTAGAAAGGCCTGTGAATGCTTAATCCAAGCCCGTTTGATTCAAGTCATTTGGATCTGTAGATCACCCTTAGTAAAAATAACAAGGCAGAAGCTTTTCTGCATTCAAACATTTTTCAAATTTAAACCATAAAAGCTTTTGAGTTGATTCCAACTCTCAAAAATCACATTTAACCATACCTTTCAGAATATATAAAAATATATAGGTTTACTTGCAGAAATAATGTTCAAGTAATAAAAGAATGCTTCATAAGCATTTCTAGCCACTTTAATTAATTAAAATAAAAGGGTAAAACCTTATTAAATTGTGACACCACTTTAAATCACATTCCCATGGACTACAATATGTGGTGATGACATGTGTCAACATGATCCCATGTTTAGTTTGGAGAATATTAAATCTTAAGTAGTTTTTCAATGAGTAGAAATTACTTTTCTAAAAATAAAATAAAAAGGATTTAAACCAAGCCTTAACCTTGTAAGGTTAGAGATGATGCTAGATCATCTATAGGACCCTTGTGTGTGATGATTGCAAGTATTTAAGTATTGTTTGGTGATTGTGTACCTCGTATGTATTCATAGACGCTAGTACCGACCAAGGATACGAGGAGGAAGGAGGATACTACGAAGAGGAAGCCGAGGAGAACTTCAACCACTGCTCTGCACAAGGCAAGCTAATTACTATGCAAGCCTAATACTACTAGTGAATGTGCAAGCTAACACTTGCAAGATACCCTACTGATGCCACAAACCCATACTTGTGAGATGACTACTTTATGCCTTAAGCATATGTGATCATACCCACTTGCTAAACCAAATCCTAGTTTTATGGCAAGCTTCTTACTTTATTTCTTTATCAAAGCTTACTTAGAGTCTACCTAAGAGTTTGGTAGATACTAGACAGTTGTGCTGAAGGTTGCATAAAGAGCATAAAATTTGGCCTAAGCTAGAAACCTTGATATCATCCTAAGATATAAGGTTGGACTTAGTGAAACCCCACCAGTTACCACCCCTCATCATTACTACCCCCACCTGTAGATGCTAGTGCTAAGCATAAAACTTGATCAACTTTTGGATGGGAATACTTGGTGGAAAAATGGTTATGAAAACCTTGGAATGATGGATCATTCTATTGAAATGTTTTGGACATGTGTTTCCAAACACTTGATGATTTTGGTGATGAAAATGTTGAGGCATGAGCCTTAGCCCTTTATAAAACTGATGGTTGTCTGGATGCGATACCATTCCAATTTTTGCGTACAACCACAATACCCGAATATTGGGTAGGGCTTGACTGGAAACTTATATACCTTAGTATTAGTTCCCTCACGGCCAAGGTCTAAGCTGAGGCTACCTTGTGAAGATTGTCCACCTGTGCAGTACCCAAGATGACAGTGGTCATGGTTGGGAGGCCAAACTCACAGGAGAGGTGCTTATACTAGGGAGTGTAATTGAAAGGTTAGGATTGATTATCCCCATACTGAGTATGGTAAATTCAGGATTTGTTCCTGACGGATGTATCGAATGTTGTGGTGAAAGTGTACAATCTCTGCAGAGTGTCAAACTATCCGAATAGCCGCATCCGCGGTTATGGACAGTTGGAGTGGCCATACTGTTCCCCCGCTAGACCTTTTTTTTTTAAATGACTTGTGAAATGAAGTGAGACTTTGACTTGAACACAACAGAGTTGTGACCTGGATTACAAGATCCCATTTAGGAGTTATAAAATTGTGACTAGCTTTGGAACTTAGTAGAGATAAACCTGGCTTTTTGCAAAACAACCCTAGAGCCTAGTGTCCTATTATCCAAAAAACCCCTTTACTTGTTAGTATTAGTTTGCGAGTACTTAAAGAGTACTCATGGCTTTGTCCCTGGCTATTCCCATGGCCAGACTATGAAGAGGAGTACCTGGAGGATGGACCCCAGGAAGGTTACGACAACTAGGATCATCTCCCATCGTCAGCATTGCCTGTGACCCCGAAGATAGAGCTTCGCCTACGCTACCGTTATGATTACGTATTCCGCTGCCTGATATTGTATTAAGAACTGGATCATGAGATCCCTATTTGTGTAAGAACTTATGTATCGTTTGTAATGGATGAAGTACTATGGTATCCAATTCTGTTATGTCTCGCAAAAATGGTAATCCTGGGATTGCGATGTATGGCATAACAGGCATCTAGGATTGAAAAATCCGGGTGTTGACAGGTGGACACTTCGCAGGCTACTCCATCGAGTGGATCGCCAGGCGGAAGAATGAGGAGGCCGACACACTCTCTCGCATCGGCTCGGCTCGACTCGCACCACCCGCTGGCGTCTTCCTCGACACCATCACCAAACCTTCCGTGTCTCCCCCAAGGGAGATCGACATCGGAATTCCGTTGCAACCAGATGCAGCCCTGGTCGCACTAATCGCCGAGCCAAGCGACTGAATCGCGCCATACGTCGCTTACCTTGAGGGAGGCACCCTACCCGCGGCGAAACGGAGGCCCGGATGATAGCACGCCGCTGCAAGTCCTTATCATCAACGGCGAGCTCCAAAAACGCAGCGTGACCGGTATGTTCCAACGCTGCGTCCAACCCGCTGAAGGACGCAAAATCCTCCAAGACATCCATTCCGGCGACTGCGGCCACCTCGCCGGCGCCCGCTCTCTGGTCGCAAAGGCCATGCGGCACGACTTCTACTGGCTCACCGCACATGCAGACGCTGTCGACATTGTCCAGCGGTGCGTCGGATGCCAGAAATACGCCAACCAGACTCACTTGCCGAGCTCGGCGCTCAAGACAATCCCCATCACCTGGACGTTCGCCATGTGGGGCATGGACATGGTAGGCCCCTTCAAGAAGGCCCCCTCTGGCTTCACCCTCCTCCTAGTCGCAGTCGACAAATTCACAAAATGGGTGGAGGCCAAGCCAGTACGCAAGTGCGACGGGAAGACAACCACCAAGTTCCTACGCGAGCTCATCTATCGCTACGGGTTCCCAAACAGCGTCATCACGGACAACGGCACCAACTTCACCAAAGGAGCCATGGCCGAGTTCTGCGAGGAGAACCACATCCGACTCGACCTCACCTCAGTCGCTCACCCAGAGTCCAATGGCCAAGCGGAACGCACCAATCAGAGCATCCTCCATGGCCTGAAGCCACGACTAAAAGTCCCACTCGAGCGCACCGTCGGGTGCTAGGTCGAGGAACTCCCCTCTGTCATCTAGGGCATCCGCACCTCCGTCAACAGGTCGACAGGATTCACCCCCTTCTTCATGGTTTACGGTGCCGAGGCAGTCATGCCAACCGACCTCGAGCACGATTCACCAAGGGTGGTCAACTACACGGAGGCCGCAAATGAGCTCGCACGCCAAGACGGAGTCGACTAGCTCGACGAAGCACGCGACCTAGCTCGCTCCCGCACCGCCATCTACCAGCAAGGGCTCCGCCGCTACCACAGCCGGCGAGTGCGGACTCGCACTTTCCAGGAAGGTGACCTGGTACTGCGCCTAATCCAGGACAAGAAAGGCATGCACAAGCTCTCACTCCCTTGGGAGGGACCATTCGCCATCGGGCGAGTCCTGGGCAATGACGCCTACTACCTCACCGACGTCTGAGGGGACGGAAAACTCGACATCAAGCGGCCATGGAATGTAAACCTCCTACGGAAGTTCTACTCTTAGAACTCCAGACATGTACCCCCTACCCGCTATGAAATAAAACAGATTGGTTACCGCAAAATTGTGTCTACTCTCCGTGTCTTGTGCCACTCGCACTCATAACAACAGCGTTACACTATTCGCAGAAGTCAACCTTTGGCAAAGCGACCGGCACGACCAAGTAGTGCGGTACGAGGGCACTAGGAAAACTCAGGCCTCATAACGTCCACGAAAAACGCTAACCCGAAGCCCCATTGGAGTCGCCTAGCTCGACTGGCTCCCCGAGCCAAGACAACTGCACTCGCTCCCCACAGCGACCAAGTCCTCCGCATCCTCGACGCAGCGACTCAAACAGCCAAGTACCACGCTCAGGGACTGACACCCGATCAAAGACGAGCGGCTAGGGAAAAACGCCAAGTATGAGAGCGTGCCTAGGACTCGCCATGCGACTGATCTTCCGGATCAGGCAGGAGTGATGCGCTTAAAATAACGCGCTTAGTCCTCACCTATCCTAGGCCTGCGACTAGAACGGCCAAGTACCACGCTCGGGGACTCGGCAACCCGGCCCCGTTCGCGCCCGGGAAAACGGTCAAGTAAAGAGCACCCCTGGGAGTCGCCATGCGACTAGCTTTCCGAGCCATGGCGAGTCGACCTTAACTCACTAACAGTTCACAAAACGTATAAAAACGAGGTAAACCCCATAAAAAGGGCGGACGCGCTCGGGGACTCGCACAATCAACACCCAAAATTGTAAAACAACTGACAAAATAACACGAGCATTCCTTTATAGCAGCACAATTTGTTTCGCGTACAAGGAAAGTTACATTGTTACTCCATACTAACGCCAAATGGCAAAACATTCTACTCCGCAGGCTTTGACGAAGACGCGCCACCATCCCTGCGGCTACGGATAAAGGGCACATAAGGGTTTGACGGATACGCCGTCAACTCGCCCGCCATCGCCGCACGGAATGGTTGTTCCACCTTGAAGTCCTGGTGTTTCGGCTCAGGGTCATTGGGGGCAACAACCGTCTCCTCGTAGGGGATGAGGTCGCCCATCGCCCAAACGCGGTCGGAGTATACTACGGCTCGGTCCGTCAGCTTCAACACCTCGGCAATCTCCACCGAGCCTATCGACGACGGGTAACCGCTCGTGACATCGTCGAGGTCGAAGTCATCCAGGAAATGGGCGAGCCCAAGGCTGAGGGCCGTCGCCGCTCCACGACGGAAGGCCGACCGCGTCATGAATTCCATGACCGACGGGGCCTTCTCCAGGTAGCGCCATACCTCGACCAGGTCGCTGGGAATCACCTCCGTGGGCGATATCTCTTGAAGGTACGCACAGAGGCAAGTCGCCGACAACGCGGCCGAGTTGACCAGGGTGGTCACACACTGCCGCGCATCGTACGACTGTGCCTCTTCCGTGTTATCAGTGATCCGTCCTGCAAACACACAAAAACAGTAAGCAAACATCAAAACCGCAATGTGGTACGCGCAATCGGAAGTCGGTTGAAGGAAAGCTTACCAATCAGCGGGCAGCAGAGGTCTGTGATGAAAGTTTGAAGAGAAGAGAAATCATTCTGCAACCTAGCAACGAGCACATCAGATACCTTCCGCTCTTCAGCGGCAGAAGTGATGGCAGCCTTGGCTCGTCCTTCCACCGAGCTCGCTTCCGCCTTTGCCTCCTTGAGCTCACGCTCCAGATCGGTGATTCGCTTTTCAGCCTCGCCCAAAGCAAACTGAGCCGCCGTCAAGTCACCTACCGGGACAAGGACTTGGCGAGCTTCCTTCACCTCAGCCGCACTACTATCTGTTTCCAGAGCAAAACGGTCAACACCGTGACAAGTAAGCCATGAGTGCCAAGTAAAGCATATACTAACCCGCAGCCGCTTGAAGCTCCTTGTTCGTCTCCTGGACGGCGACGAGCTCCTTCACTTCGCAGCAAGCCGCTTGGCTGACTCGCGCTGCAGGCCCTGCGCACAAACCACAGTGTCAAAAACAAACAATTCCTAAGTGCCCACCCACTGAAATTCAGCGACTAGGCACCCGGGGACTGGACAACAAAATTCCTAAGTGCCCACCCGCTGAAATTCAGCAATTAGGCACTCGGGGACTGGACAATGAAATTCCTAAGTGCCCACCCACTGAAATTCAGCGACTAGGCACTCGGGGACTGGATAACATAAAAAATATTAAGAATCCGACCACTGAAATTCAGTGGCCAGATCCTCAGGGACTGGACATACCTGGATAGAAGCGCCTAGCATGCCATGAAGTTCCATCGCATCCACCGACGCGAGCATGACCGGAGTGTGGCCACGACTCTGTTCAACCTCCGTGTCGGCGACCCCAGGAAGCTGGCTTGACGGCACTGAGGCACTCGCCGCGGCAGCCTTCGCCACGAAGCAAGGGAAAGTCGCTGCAGCGGCTACTGCGCCACTCGGGGTTGGCTCGGCCACATCGGTTGAGCCTGCAAGCACCATATGTTGCAACCCCACACCTTCCTTGGCATTCAAAGCTGTTTCTGATGCGGTTGGAGGCTCGCTCAGGGCAGCCGCCGGATCGTTAGAGACCGTGACGACATCGTCGCCTTTCGCCCTTTTGATGCCTTCGGCGAGAGCAATGACCTCGTCGCCCTTCCTCTTCCGCGAGGGATCAGCTGGCACCTCTATGGCGACTGGCGGAACCTTGGCCACAGAAGGATGGCCTATCTTATTAACCCCAGTCCTATGAAACAGCTTTGTCAATAAAGCTCTCCGATTGAAACACAAAGCAAACAGACGAGTAAAGGATCGAGGAGCACTCACTTGGCGACTAGAAGAAATCGCAGGCCGGTGCGGATGCTGGCCGTTTTTTCCAGTTTTGGCCCCAGCTTCCGAGTGAGGCCCGTATCGAACACATTGTGTGCCCAAGACACTGACGGCTTCTTCGAAGATGAAGCCACGGCGGGAGCCTTCGTGGCAATTACTATGGGAACCCCCCTTGGTGGCGAGGCCCCTACGGCTGGAGCGGCCCCCAAGCTAGTGACTGGGGCGAACGGCGGTGGCAACGACGCCAGTGGCACTTCGTCCCTTGTGGCGGCGGCGCCAGTCGCCACGGCCGCGTGCGCCGTTGTTTCCTCGGCCGAGCTGGTGGCATCGGAGCTGCTCGCAGATCGAGGCGGAGACGTTGGCTTAGCCGACTTCACCTTCTTCTTTGGCGGAGCTTGCTTCTTCTTCTTCTTCAACGGCGTGGCCTCACGATGTGAGGTGTGCTCAGGGAGCTCTTCGTCGTCATCATCGTGGGCCTCGAGGCTCTTGCTGGCCTCGAGTTCACGCTGGTGCTGCCTGCGAGTCTTGCGAACCGTGGGGGCAGCAACCTCCACGGGGTCGTCGTCTTCATCATCGTTGTTATCGCCTCCGTCGCTCTCGGTGTTGCCCTTGTTGGGCGATGACTCGCTCCCGTCCTGGGCGGACGAGCTCGAGTTCTTGTCGTCTACGGGTGGAAGCCACCCTTCCACCACTTGAAACAACTGTACCAAAAACGAATGACGTTAGCACGACCGCGAATGCACGAACTGCGAGTGCAAAAGGAATAACAGCTTACCGTTGGAGCTGGGCGCCTCGCGGTATAAGGTGCGACCCCGACCTTCGTGTCGAGATACACCGCCTGGGTAATCTTCTTCAGGGCCAGTGTGTAATCGTTGAGTCTCCACTCAACGAGGCAGGATTTCGTCGGGTTGTCCTTGCCCGTATACTCGTACATGTAGTGGTCACGACTGGCCAGGAGCACGAGCCGCCGCCCGAGCCAGCAGTTGTAGAGATTGATGGTCTGGAGGCCTTTCTTCTTCAAGTTGTGAATGGTTTTCAACATCTCGTCGACAAGCATCCGTTGCTCCAGCGGGAGTTTGACAACCTGGAGCCGACGCGGCTCAGGCCGGTCAGCGGAGTACCTTGGAAGCGCCACTTCGTCGCCTAGAGTCGACTCGGTGACGTAGAACCAGTTCTTCTTCCACTCGTTCGCCGCTTTGGAGGGCAGCATCAAATCGAAGAATGAGGCCTTCGACTTCAGCTGGAAAGTTAGGCCGCCCGCAGCTAACATTGGGCCACCTGTTTCTTCGCGGCTGATCCTCCCGTGGAATAGATCTTGACACAAGGGGAAGTAGGGCCTGCAGCCCAGATAACACTCGCAGAATGCCATGAAAATGGCGAGCTGCTCGATACTGTGTGGACCCAGATCTGATGGATGTATGTCGTAGTAAGCGCAGAAACGCCGAAAGAAGAGGGAGGTTGGGAAGCCAGGCCCCCGCTCTAGGTGACTGGTGAAGCAGATGAATTCCCCCTCGCGCGGATCCGGAATTACTTCTTCGGCCGCGGGGATGCGCCATCTCCCGGCGTGAAGGATCCCCGCTTCCTCGAATGATTTCAGCAGTGCCTTCGTGCACTTGGATCTGCCCCATGGTTCGGTGGGAGGAGCCATCGGCTGGAGGATTGTGGGATTCGGAACTCTCTGGATCGCTCTGGTCGCTGCGCGGAATGAGGAAACAAGGGTGCTCGAGATTGGAGGAAGTGAGGGAAGCGTTTCCCCCATTCGCCCTTCACTCTCCTTATATAGAGGTTGTTACCCGCCATTTACGGGTGCCATTACTACGCGGTAATCACGCCAATATTACCGTTGGATTACCCAACGACTAGTTTGACCAAAACTGACGGTACAACTTCGTCTACTCGACTCGCTGCCTCCTACGACTCGACGATTCGCCGACCCGGTTACTATGACAGTGATTAACTACTCGCCGACCCATTCGCCAAGCTGCGATATGATTGGTCGCCGTTATTGCGACTAAAATGACTAGTTCTTTCCTTTGTTCAGGAGTCCGCTGCCGATTCGACTAGGCGTCCGCATTGGACCCGCATACTCCAACTGCCAGCAAATGCCTGCGACGAATCAATGACGGCCTTGGGGACTACTGATGGGGATATGCCTACCTGGGTATGCCCGGCAAGACGTTTCCTATTGGCCCAAGCTGCCAGCGAGTGGGCCTGCAGGACGGCGACTCGATCGAGACTTGGCGAGGATTCAGGTGACTGGAAGCTTTTTTGCATACAATCCCCCAGAAAGAGGGATTGGGTTCCATTATCAACAGATAACGGAACAACAACCACACATATCCACATCACAAAAGAAGTACTGATCCACCTAGGGGATCAAAGTGACTTAGTATCAAAAATACAGACCAAAGCAAACTTAACTAGAAAGCGACTGGAAGCTAGAGGCCCAGAAGCATAGCTAGGCCCACCTGGACTAGGTCAAAGAACCTCCGAATCCTTAACTAATTCGGTTGTAATCTGTAAACCCTAGCGAGGTGAGCCTATATAAACCTCCCTGGGGTACGCATAGAGGATACGTTCCATCATACACCCAAGCGACTCGCCGCCTAGTCGTCGAGCTCGCCCCTTGTACTCTCACCATAATACAATCTAGCAGGAGTAGGTCTTTACCCTCCAGGGGGCCGAACCTGGGTAAACCCTTGTGTCTCCGCCCTCATCTCGCTCCGCAGATGGCTGGCTGCCCTTGCCCCATGTTCTACTACTCGCTGCCGATTGCAGCATCTGCCGTGGTCATTCCCACGACAAACCAAGATCAACGGGCTCTTCACCGACAACCAGCTCCAGTGCTTTGTCTTCCTGCAGTAGGAGTTCTTCGGCTCTCCCCAAGGCGATCAGACCCTGGACGCCTACTACCTACGCCTCAAGGCCATCTCTAGCGAGATTTTTGATCTTGGCTTCATGATGGGGGATCAGCTTCTTCTCTCCACGCTAATCGTCGGCCTCAGCGAGGATCTCGGTAATGCTGCTTCCAACCTCACCCTCATGACTAATCCCACCTTCGAGCGTGTAGTCTCCTACCTTCGTCTCGAGGAACGCTGCCTGAAGAATCTGTGTACGCGTGCGCCTCACACCGTGCTTGCCGCCGGACTCGGCCAAGGCGCCCCTGCCCCTTCGGTGCCGGCATTCTTCTAGCCGAGCCCCTCGGCGCCCTTCTAGCCGCGCTCCCCAGCGGCCCCGGCGCCACCACCCTAGCAGTCGGGTCGCCGCTGTCGAGGACGTGGCGGCGGGAACCGCAACTGAAAGAACATTTCATGATCTATTGTGGTTTATGTGTTAGATAACAATATCAAGGATTATTTAATGTGTGTTGAAGTGTTGCAGATCTTAGAAATATCAAAAGAAGCTCAAAGGTGTTTTGGGGGGTCCCGGATAATCCGCCCCTCCCCAATAACAAAGTAAGCAAGGGCGTGGCGCACTGTGTGGGGGCGGAATATCTTTCAGATTGTTCGGCCAGGGCCGGAGTTTTTGCCCAGGCCGGATAATCCTCCCCTCCCGGGATTTTTTCAAAGGGTGCCACGACGCGGTGCATTTTGTGGGGCCAGATAATCCCCCAGATTTTCCGTCCCTGGGGCGGACTTTTCCCCAGGGCGGGCCCCCTCGAGGAATTTCTTCAAGGCAAGCTCGGCGCGACGCTTAGTGAGGGGGGCGGATTTTCCCCTGGACTTTCCGGCTCTGGGGCAGAGTTTTCTCCTAGGGTGGATAGTCTGCCCCTAGTGGGGGGCGGATAATCCGCCCCCAAATTTTTCCAATGGCCAATTTTGGGCAGAGGGTATTTAAACCCATCTCTCCCATCCTGCCAGAACTCTTGATTCATTCGAAAAAGACCAGACCTGTTCTTCAAGTTCCAACCAAGAGATCTCCACCTTCATCCACCCAAAGTCCTTGATCTTTGGTGAATCGAAGGAGGAGGGATCGATCTTCATCAACAACAATCAAGCGCTTCACTTCCCCTCCATTCATTTGGAGGATCCTCGATCTTGTATTTCTAGCGAATATCTAGATCCTTGTTTGGTTATTTGATAATCCTTGTTCTTGTGGCAGCTTGTTGTCATCACAGGAGCCTCCAATTCAGTTGTGGATGTGTGCCCCGCTAGAGTTGTAAAGGCATCGGTTCCCGCCTCGAAGGGTACCAATAGTAGAGAGGTGGATCATGCCTTTTGTGGCGAAATCCATCGGAGAATAGGGCGAGGCCTATTGTGGTGTGGTGGTCTTAGAATCGCTCACCTCTCCAACACAGATGTACTTCCCTTAACAAGGAAGGAACTGCAGTAAAACAAATCCCTGTGTCTCCGTGTGCTCCACTACGGTTTCCTCGCTCCTCTCTTTACGTGTTTAGTAGATAGGTTTGCATATAGGAAAATTCTCGTAGTTGCATATCTAGAGAATTTACTTTGTGTCAAGACTAAAATTGAAAAAGAACTTAAAATTGAGTAGCACCTATTCAACCCCCCTCTAGTGCCCATACGATCCATTTCAATTGGTATAGAGCTCCGGCTCTTTATTCAGGCTTAACCGCCTAAGAGAAGTATGTGTTCCAAGGGAGATGGGCATGATGCTACGAAAATAGTCACCATGAACAATCTCAAGACGTTGGAAACAACCTTGATTAGTTCTATGGAGGCTAAGATGGAAGAGATGCATCAAATGATAATGCGTCTCTCCACACCCGCATCACCACCTCCATCTGCCTCTAAGGCCACCACTCCTCTATCTAAGGAAAAGGATAACACCAATTCCAAAGAGAACGAGGTGGTTGGTGATGGAACTAGTAAGAGATCCTCCTCGAAAAAGGATAGTGGTAAGGAATGATACAATGAGGTTTCTCATGTGTATTCTCCTAATCCACCTATCCCACACCCTCATATACATAATAGGGGTGATCCACCCAAACTTCCAGCATATACTTTTAATCAATGGCAATTTTTGTTGAAGTGCAGCTCCTCCATTGAGTTATGGAAAATCACAGAGAATGGTCTTCATGTTGGAGACCCAAACGACCTAACAAGAAGAGATGTTGTAGACAGTCAACTCAATGCAACATCTCTACACATGATCTAGCTTGGTGTGGGTACCAAAGACATGCCCCACATAGAGCATCTCAACATAGCGAAGGAAGCTTGGTATGCCCTCACCGAGCTTTTCATTGGAAATGAAAGCATGAGAAGTAATAGGTATGATGCTTTGAGTAACCAAGATGAAGGGTTCTATATGATGGATGGAGAAGATCACGAGGATACGTATAGGCGGCTCAAGTCAATAGCCACCACCTTTAGAAATCATGGTGCTTCCCACGTTGATGATGCATGGATCAAGAGAAAGTATGTTAGTGCTCTTATGCAATTTGAGCCCACAGATTTGAAGAGTCTCCAAGGAAGGCATAACTACCACCTAATGACATCCAATGAGGTAATGCAAGAAATGGCAGCTTTCAAAGTGGCTACCAAGAATGCCAAAGATGCTTGTGCACGAGCCATTGGAATGCAAAAGGGGTTAACATGGCCTTGAAGACAAGTGTGTCTGAACAAGACAAAGATGACATAGGAGCTATGGACTATCCCGAGGATGTAAAGAGGGCTCATGGCGAGTACATGGCCTTCTATGCCAGAAACTTTTGGAAGGATCTAGCCAAAGCCAAATCTGAACTTGAACGCAAGAGTGGAGCAAATGGAAGAAGGGAAAACGGTCCCAAGCTGAGAACCTGCTTCAACTGTGGAGACCGGCTGCACTTTGTAGCTGAGTGTCCTTATCAAAGTAGAGAGGATAATGGAGGAAGACTCATCCTCAAAGAGAAGTCAAAGGCTCTACGAAAGGAGCAATTTGTGAAGAAGAATGCTCCATTCAAAAGGCAACCAAAGATTGTCTTAGTGGCTCAAGAGGAGAATTCATTGGGAAGCGAAGATGGAGAATAGGATGATAGCTCACGAGAGGTGGCTTCCATAGTCACCACGTCTACACCGACATCTCTCTTCGACTCACCGAATGAAAACATCATCAACAAGAACATCACTTGCCTCATGGCAAGAGGTTCCGAGGTATCATATCCCATCACTTCTTTTCCTAAGGCTATGATTGACATGGACGATCCTACTAGTCTAAAGGTTGAGGAAGAAATTATTGCTTTGGACTATTTTATCACTAACTTGCGAGGTGAGCACAAAAGATATTTTGAGGCTCTCATGGACCAGCTGGCCCAAAATGAAGTGCTTCTTGAAGAAAAGGGCAGGATTGAAAGGGAGGATGCAATGGAGATTGCATCCCTAAAAATGCTCTAGAAGAAGAGGAGGATCGAGTCTCTCTTGAAGAGAGACTTGAGTCAATCGAGGAGTCACACGAAATGGATCATATGGGCACCTAGAGGGGGGGGGGGTGAATAGGTGCTACTCAATTTTTAGTTCTTTTTCAATTCTAGGCTTGACACAAAGTAAATTCTCTAGATATGAAACTACGAGAATTTCCCTATATGCAAACCTATCTACTAAACACGTAAAGAGAGGAGCGAGGAAACCGTACTGGAGCACACAGAGACACAGGGATTTGTTTTACTGTAGTTCCTTCCTTGTTAAGGGAAGTACATCTGTGTTGGAGAGGTGAGCGATTCTAAGACCACCACACCACAATAGGCCTCACCCTATTCTCCGATGGATTTCGCCACAAAAGGCCCGATCCACCTCTCTACTATTGGTACCCTTCGAGGCGGGAACCGGTGCCTTTACAACTCTAGCGGGGCACACATCCACAGCTAAATTGGAGGCTCCCGTGATGACAACAAGCTGCCACAAGAACAAGGATTATCAAATAACCAAACAAGGATCTAGATATTTGCTAGAAATACAAGATCGAGGATCCTCCAAATGAATGGAGGGGAAGTGAAGCGCTTGATTGTTTTTGATGAAGATCGATCCCTCCTCCTCCGATTCCCCAAAGATCAAGGACTTTGGGTGGATGAAGGTGGAGATCTCTTGGTTGGAACTTGAAGAACAGGTCTGGTCTTTTTCGAATGAATCAAGAGTTCTGGCAGGAGGGGAGAGATGGGTTTAAATACCATCTGACCAGAACTGGTCGTTGGAGAAATTTGGGGGCGGATTATCCGCCCCCACTAGGGGCGGACTATCCGCCCTAGGGGAAAACTCTTCCCTAGAGCCGAAAAGTCCGGGGGGAAATCCGCCCCCTCACTGAGCGCCGTGTCGAGCTTGCCTTGAAGAAATTCTTCTAATCCGCCCCCTCCCAAGGGGCAGATTGTCCGCCCTGGGGAAAAGTCCGCCCGAGGGACGGAAAATCCGGGGGATTATCTGCCTCCCACATAGTGTGCCGCGCCGTGTCACCCTTTGCAAAAATCCTAGGGGCGGATTATCCGTGCCCCTTAAGGGGCGGATTATCTGTCCTAGGCAAAAACTCCGGCCCTGCCCTGACAATACGAAAGATATTCCGCCCCCACACAGTGTGTCACGCCCTTGCTTCCTTTGTGATTGGGGAGGGGCGGAGGATTATCCGGCCCCCAAAAACACCATTGAGCTTCTTTTGATATTGCTAAGATCTGCAGCACTTCAACACACATTAAGTAATCCTTGATATTGTTATCTAACACACAAAACACTAGAGATCATGAAATGTTCTTTCAATCTCCCCCTTTTTGGTGTTAGATGACAATACTATGATTTGCAATAAAACCTACTAACATCATCTTCAAGAAATGAAGGAGGCTCCCCCTAAATGTATGGATATCAATAACTTGAATTTGAATACAAATGCACACACTAAGGAATAAGACAATTTCATAAGATTGACGGCTATATCAAAGATGAGTTAGGAAAACACTTCATACCACCGGGATATGAATTAGCTAAGATAATAAGCGAGAATATTAGGCCTTGAAACATCCCACCATTTTGATGAATCAATAGATATGATTCCAGAATTCCATATGACTATAGATAATTCCAGAATTCCACAAAGATAAGTCCACACATAAACCAAAGTGCCACACACGACATAGTCTCATACACAACAAATCACAAATAGAAGTTCAACGCTAAAGGGGCACAAGCAACCGGTAAAGAGAATGAATGATAAAAAAGGCAAATGCCTGCGCCCGACCCATGCAAATCTACGGAGATCTAAATAGAAATACTTCTCCCCCTTTGGCATCAAAACGCCAAAAAGGAAGAATAGAGATGCTAACGCCCCAAGAGATCACTCCTCGTAGTACTTCTCGTCATCGTAGTTGTCCCCGTCCCCTTCCTCTTCCTCATCATCATACTCATCATCATCAGTAGCTGGAGGAGTTGGCTCCCTAGGCGGTGCATGAAACAGGTGACGCTCGACCTCTCCATAGTTGATCCCTGAAGTGTCTACTGAGCATATGGTTCCGGAGCAGTAGGAGGAGGATGGCCAAACGCCTAGACACATGATGGAGAATCAGCTGCTGTGTGTGGGCCATCTCATGTCGCTGCCGGTAGGTCTCATACTAACCCTTGTGAGTGTCAACCCCCATGCACAAGATGTTCCGCTGGAACCAGTTCAGCTGCTTGACCTCACGGGCCATAGGAGGCACTGGGGGCCTACGTCCACTAGCCCGTGCATCACACATGAAAGACTCAGGAGTTGAGGAAGGATGGGAGGTCTTTTGTGCCTTATTGTAGATCTTCTTGGACTTGTGCACTCCATCCAAGTTACCACCGAACTCCTCATGGGGAAGCATGTGCTTGATAAGCATCATTATATATGGAGCAAAAGGAATGGAGAGCCTGTTGAACATAGCATCTATCATCTCATGGTAGATGTAATCCATGACATCCAACTTGTACCCAACAACTGACTCTGCATTGGTGGCACACTCATGGGAAAAGGCAAGCAGGGGTATGAGGTGACCTCGAATCATATCATTATTGCCCCCACTCGGAGCAATGTTGTCTAATATCCCACAAGTATAGGGGATCATGTGTAGCCTTTTCGATAAGTAAGAGTGTCAAACCCAACGAGGAGCTAAAGGTAGGATAAAATATTCTCTCAAGTTCTATCAACCGCTGATACAACTCTACGCACACTAAACGTTTGCATTATCTAGGAAATAAAACTAGAGCAACAATATGGGCATGAGAGATAGCTTTGCAAGATAATAAATACAAGAAAGTAATTGTTAGTGCTGCAACAATAAAATATACTAAGTAACCATAAACTAACAGTATCATGAGTGTGGAAAAGTGGTGGTAATTGATGCGTCTCAGTTCACCGTAGAGCTTCGTTGGGATACCCCAAGAGGAGGGTGTGAAGAGCACAACAGTAAGTTTTCCCTCAGTTATGAAACCAAGGTTATCGAACCAGTAGGAGTAAGGAAACAACTCCAAGGTGTTGCTAACAACTTGGAACCTGCACAACACAAACTCAAAACTTTGCCCCAACGTACAGTGAGGTTGTCAATCTCATAGGTTTACTAAAAACAAAGGATTAAACGTATAGTATGGAAGATAATAGTTGCTTGTAGAAAGTAAACGGTAACAGTAGATGATGTATCAATGATAAAGATTGGATCGGTGTCCACAGTTCACTAGAGGTGTTCTCCTTAAGATAGATAACATGTTGGGTGAACAAATTACAGCGGGGCAACTGACATATTGAGAAAGCATAACAATACATATACTAGACATCATGACTCCTATGAGATTTGATTGGGAATTACAACAATATACATAGACCGTAATCCAATTGCATCTATGACTAATAATCCACCTTCAGGTTATCATCTGAACCCCTTCCAGTATTAAGTTGCAAGCAACAAATAATTGATTAAGCAATGTGTGTAAAGTAAACAATACAATTGTTCCATGAACAAAAGATTGTTGTTTTGTCCCTAGTAGCAACAACACATCTACAACCTTAGAGATTTCTGTTACTTCCCCAGATTACTAGAGGCATGAACCTACTATCGAGCATAAATACTCCCTCTTGGAGTCACAAGTATCTACTTGGCCAAGATAGCTACTAGCAACAGAGAGCATGCAACATCACAAATAACACAGACATGATAGAATCAATAATCAATCTGACATACTGTTGGCTGCGCTGGGTTGATGTAAAAGCGCTTCGTTGGGAACCCCAAGAGCAAGGTGTGAAGTAGCATAGCAGCAAGTTTTCCCTCAGTAAGAAACCGAGGTTATCGAACCAGTAGGAGCAAGGAAACGTCACACAGGTGTTGCAAGCAACGCGGAGACCTGCACAACACAAACTCAAGACTTTTCCCTAACGAATCAGTGAGGTTGTCAAGCTTACCGGTTTGCTGTAACAGAGGATTAAACGTATGGTGTGGAAGGTAATGGTGGTTTGCAGCAAGTAAACAGTAACAGTGGAAGATGTATCAATGCTAAAGATTGGACCGGGGTCCATAGTTCACTAGAGGTGCTCTCCTTAGATAAACAACATGGCATGAAGGGTAAACAAATTATAGCGGGGCAATTGACAAGAACTGAGCAAGGCATAACAATGCAATTAATAGTCAGAAAGATCCTATGAGGCTGATTGGGCAATACAACAATATACATAGACCGTCATCCAACTGCATCTATGACTAGAAGTCCACCTTCAGGTTATCATCCGAACCCCCTCTAGTATTAAGTTGCAAGCAACAGACAACTGCTTTAAGCAAAGTGTGTAAGGTAAACAGTCCACATGTTCCATGAACAAGGGACCGTTGTTTTTTCCCTAGTAGCAACAACACATCTACAACCGAACAGATTATTGTCACTTCCCTTGGAAACTATAGGCATGAACCCACTATCGAGCATAAATACCCCCTCTTGGAGTCACTAGCAACTACTTGGACAAGATAGCTACTAACAACGGAGAGCATGCAAGATCACAAACAACACAGACATGATAGAATCATAAAGACAAAACCATTAATCGAACCAACATAATAATCTCAATATCCATCGGATCCCCGCAAACACAACATGCATGATTACAAATAGATTAGATCTTGATCATGAACGGATCTCACAAGATCTATACATGAAAACACAAAGGAGGAGATACAACCATCTAGATACTACATGGACCCATAGTCCAAGGTGGAACTACTCACGCATCACACCGGAGAGAAGGCCTCCGGGATGATCTCCCCTCCGGCAGGGTGCCGGGAAGAACTTCAGATCCCCCCGGTCTAGGGACGATGGTGGCGGCGGCTACAGATGGTTTCGTGGATTTCTGATCGGGTACTCAGGGTTTCTGCATCGGGGGATTCTTATAGGCGAAGGGGGAGACCGAGGAGGCGTCCAGGGGCTGCAAACCCTAGCTAGGCGCGAGGCTGGGCCCACCTGCACCTGGGGTGGGTCTGCCCCCCTGGCTGGCCTCCCGGGCTCTCCTCTGGACTTCTTGTTCCCCACGGAAAGTAATTGACTTTATCCTTTGTCGCGTCCAATTCCGAGAATATTTCTTTACTAAATTTTATGAAACCAAAAACAGCAGAAAACAAGCATCTGGCACTGTTGCAACTTGTAATAGGTTAGTACCAGAAAACATGTAAAAAGCACCTCAAAGTGTGGACAAGTAAAGCAAAGTAGATACTAAACAAGCATGGACCATAAAAAATTATAGATACGTTTCCAACGTATCAACATCCCCAAGCTTAACTCCTACTCGTCCTCGAGTAGGTAAGTGATAAACAGAATAATTTTTGAGGTGACATGCACCCTCACAATAAAGATCCAACCATTTGCAAGCATTGAAAGCTGGGATCAAAGAACTCTAAACATGTGCATGAAAGATGGAGTTCTAACAATAGAACATAGTAACTATGCATGCAACATGGCAAGCTACAAACAAAGATCATGAATAATCATGCATTGAAAAACGTTTGTTTGTTTCATATGCAGAAAACATGGCATAATGGCATTCAGCTTGTCCCTCATAGAGTAACAATAAAATGCATAGGACACCTGCAAAGTTCACAAGGGTGACTAGAAACAAGTAGCACAAGAGCAAGTAATAACACAATATGCATCAATTAATAAGCTTTGGAACACTGCACACAGAATGACAACTATGCTCTCTTAATGGTGCCTAAAGGTAGAAGGTGGAGACTCAATAGTGGTGGAAGAAATGCCTTTTTGTAAAGGAACAGGGATTACAAGTTTCAAAAAAAACTTCCAAAAATTATGGTACCTGTTAGCTTTCAACCCTCATTGCCCCTATCATAAGCATCTTGAAGTGGTTAAGGTTAAAGTGGCAAAGCTGGAGTATATGCTTGACGAAGTATAAGTTGGCAATCTCATGCCCCTTGAATATGAGGGCCACACCTCATGCATACTCAACTTTGGGTCCAGGTAAGTTCTTGTCACTGTAAGTATTTGCATATCATTGAGAACCGCCAATGAGGTACCCCTTGCACATGGTACATGAGCTTTCCCATAACCAAAATGACAAGGCAAGCAGACAATGAGCATCTCAGCAATCGTTTTATTTACCATATGCATAGCTTTTTATTGAGGATGCTTCATAGATAGCTCACTATGGTGATGCTGCAAGTTTCCACCATGATTAGGCATGGCTTAGGCTAGCGGCCCAGGCGTTTCTCTAACACAGGATACAAACTCCATGGACTTACAAGTTCCCTCTTTATTTCACACCGGTGACATCCATAGACAAAATAACATGATATCAACTGAGTACAACAAGGTACAAGTGCAATGTTGAAAACGTTCCCCGTGACAGCACGGTTCTGCTAATTCCAACTTATAAGTGCAATCATATACAACAAAGTTGTCACAATGGTTCAAGTTTATTAGGGGCAAAGAATAAAGTGTGCCATCAAGTTCGTGAGGGCTTTAATCACTAAGTTTTTCACATAACAAAATAGTTTTTAATTGGAAGATAGTTGAAAACAAGAATATACTTGGAATGGTGTAACACACCATGCATAGGAGTTTATAGTGGACACTTTGGAATAATTTGGTTTCTTTGGAGTTGGAGGCATGAGTAGAACTTACTCATACAAGTGGAGGCTAGCAAAATACTGGGAGCAACCAACTAAGAGAGCAATAATGGCCATAATCATGCAATGCAACAAAGCAAACTAATCAAAGCAAAGAGTGGTACTACAAGTCAAGGACTAAATGATCATAGAGGCCAATGGTGACTTTTCATAGTCATAACATGGTGTGAGCATGTGCCAAGTCAACCCAAGCAAAACATCAAAGGAGAATACCATAATACTATGCTTTTGCAGGCTAAAACAACGCATAATTTCTTCAAGATACACTAAGCAATCCCAATTGTTTGGAACAAGACTGTAAGGTTCCCAACCTTTAATAAGGTAGAGATCCCTGTGTTTACAATGCTCGTCCCTGGATCAATAGCTAGCATCCATAGTTAAGATGTAATATCAAGAAACAAAGGTCATAATACAACTTTATAACCAGGAATAACATAATCTATTACATCTTACATAGCTCATTTGGCTATTACATTACATTGCAGCAGAATATCTATAAGCATGGGGTCCTTCATCTTCAAAGTGCCACAGGCAGACATGTTGGTTGTAGACTTGTAATCCTAATCAATAACTTCACTAATATCAATCAAACCTGCAACATAACAAGTTACAGCCACAAGGGTCAATACATTTGAATTGTATTGGAAAGTGATACTATGGTAGTATAGTGGAGTCTATCATCTATATGCATTTGGCTAAGTGGAGCTTAGGCTTGATTTGCTCAAAATAGATTTTCCTTATCATTTGAAAACACTAAGTTTTTGTTTGTCAAAAATATCACCCAAGGAACCACCAATAGAAATTGGTGAACCTTAAACCCTTGTTCAACCACAAGTTTTTAACTTAGAAATTTGGATGATGAGATTCTTGATAGCTTGCATGTCTTGATGCTCAAATTGTCCTTTGCCAGGGACATGGCTAAGTACTTAGATTTTACAATCTACAGAGGTGGTGCACTTTCCCCACAAGACTTGGTTTCCCAAGACAAGATCTTTCAGAAGCCTTCCCTTAGACCAAAATGGATGCGCTCCAACCTATCAAACCCCTACCACCAACTGTCCATTTGGCTAAGTTATTGCAACCTATGTGATCCAGGCAGAGCCCATAATGCCAAGTGGCTGCACTTGAAGCTTCTCAACATTTGACATCTCAAATCTCTTTGTTCCTGGGTGGCCATCCACAAGTGAGACACCAAGTTTTCCCCAGCATACTGGACTTGGTGATGCCCAAGTTTTCCCCAGCATACTGGACTTGCATGACCACTCAACACAAACCATTCCTTCCATTCCACCCAGGTGATTCATTCACTTAGTTGTTTTATTAAGTAAAACACAAGTCCTCAGACTTAGAAATTTTTCCATAGCATGAATATATAATCCACCCTTGTTTTCTACTAGCTAAGCTAAGCATGATAGTAGTAGGAATCTTAACTTAGGAAAATTCTACTAAGGTTTCATCTACTAGGATTTCCCATAGCATGGTTTTTACTTAGAAAAAATTCCATGCAAATCTTACTTAGAAATATCACTAATGCATAGTGAAAATAGTAGGACAAAGTAAGCATCACTTGCCTTTTTGGTAGAGGGTATCAGTTCACTCCTTGATCTTTGTAATGTTCACACACTCCAAATCACTGCAATTCAATCAAGCAAACCATATTTCAATCTACCATTCAAGCAATTCATCACATAAAATAATAACAACAAAACAATGCATGCAAGCATGCCAAATATTGTTTTATTTGTAAAAGTGATTTCTAATGGTTCATAAACATTTGAAAACACCTAATGATCATTTTATAAGGTGACAAAATCATTTGCAAAAGATTTCACTTCATAAACCATTTTTAGACTAAGTCATTATTTTATGTGGTATAGAAATGCTTTTAATAAGGCAAAACTCTAATGGTTTCACAAAATATGTTTTAAAACCATATAACCTTGTGTTTGTCAGATAGTTTATTTCCAAAACATTTCTCAAAGGTTTTTCTTCCAAAACCATTTTTAATAATCAAACCATATTTTTATTTGACTAGAAATGGTTTAAATCAAAGATTCATTCTTTTGTTTCTCCAAATACATTTTTGAAACCACAAATTGTTTCCTATGGTCAGTAAGTTCAAAATACACCATTTGCCAAAGATTTTATCCTCAAAAACATTTTGGAACAATTTTTATATCCTAAACAAGCATACACAAGTTTCTGCAAAAACAAACATTTTAACAGAAGCTTTTTACTAAACAAAGTGCATGGTTGGCTAGGGCTTGTTTTTCTGAATCCATTGATATAAAATTTGCAAAATTTGGACGTGTGGTTTGAAAGTTATGGATTTTTTCAAATTGGCACATCTAATAGATCTATTCTGTTTTAAATCAAACAAGCTAAGACACGTGTCTTGTTCTAATTCGTCGATACCGTTTCGGTTGGATCGCGCTACGGGAGGCGTCAGATCTAAATAGATCGTGCGGCACAGATTGATCAAAAACAGTTCGTTAAGTCGTCTATCGTATCCCTACGATTTGCATCCAACGGCTAGCGACGATCTAACCAAACACTGGCGGCGCTCAGTGGCAGCGCGCGGCGGCGACGCTCGGCTAGCGGCGAAGCGGGAAAAATAGGAAGCAAGGGGTCAGGGAGAGTGGCTCACCGGAATCGCCTTGACTCACTGATGCTCAACGTGGCTTTCTTCAGTCAAGGGGCGCACTGGGGTTGCAGGAATTCCTCGTCGGAGTTGAGCTGTGCCTCGGGTGCGGTCAGACGTCGACGGGGGCGACGATATACAACGTGCTAAGGCAAATAAAAGGCACCGTTAGGTTCGTATGGAAGCCGCGATCTTGTGAGTATCCAAGAGTGGGTAAGGGGCGGTCTAGACTCACCAGTAGTGCTCGCCGGAGTTGCGGGGTTTTTCGGTGGCGCTCAGACGAAGACGGAGGCGAGGTTGTGGGGCAAGCGAGAGGGAGCTGGAGGCACTGGAGTGTGCGCCAGAGTCTGGGGAAGATGCTCGCGTGCTCGAGGAGGCGAGGGGTGGCGTGGGGCTGCCGGAATCGACGCCGGAGAGTCGTCGGTCAAAGGACGGTGCAGAGAAGAATTGGGCGGCCTGGGGGCACACTAAGGTGGGGCGACAGAGGGGAAAGAGAGAGGAGGTAGAGGCACTTTAACTAGCGTGGTCACGACGAGGGATTAACGTGGCGTTAAGGCGAATTCAAGCAGCGGAGTTAGTGCAGCAACGGCAGCGGCGTTGGGGGAAGAAGAGGTCGTCGCGGGTAGGAGAGAAAGCTGACAGGTGGGGCGTGTCTGTCTGCGTGAGAGAGAAAGGGGAAGTGGGGCCTGGTCGTCAGCGTCTCTGCGGGTTTCTTTCTTGGTGTGAAGCGTTTCTCTGCGGGAGAGGAGCAGTGGGTTAGGTTGGGCTTTAGTTGGGCCAGGCTAGTTGGGCTGGATTTTTTTCTGTTCTGTTTCTTTTTCTTTTTCCTTTTTCCTTTATTCTGGTTTGATTTTGTTTACTTAATTCAAACACTTATTTGAATTCAAAACTTTGCCAGATTTTGTGTAGGTTTAAATACTGATTAGTAGCATATTCTGAAGTCAAATTTGGAATAAAACCTTATTCATTTTAGGGTCTTTTATTTATTCAAAATAGGCTCTAGTTTTAATTAGATAAGATTTAATAATATTTTTAAATGTCCATTTAAATTCTTAAAACTTTCCAAATCCTTCAGTAGGTTTTTATTTGTTTATTTGGGTTCAAATAATTCATCTTGAATTATTTGGAAAGGTTTTTAATATGTTTTATTATTCATTTAAAATTTGGATTTGTCTTTATTCCAATAGGATTTGGTTTATGCCATTTTATTTTATTTTGGCAATTCTTTATCCAATATTTTTATTTGGATTTGGGTTAAATTCATTCCACTTGTTTAAGGATTTGGCCAGGGTTTGGTTTGGTCTTTAAATATTCTTTAATTAATATTTCTTTCTTTAACTTATAAAATCAATATCTTTTTATTTAGAGATCCAAACTTGGTGATTTCAAATTTGTGAAATATTGTTTATTATTTGTTTATCCTTTTAAAGATCTTTAGGATTATTTTCTCACCAATTGGTATGGATTTCCAGATAGGTGCTTTATTAGCTTTGGGAATTTAATTCCTTATCTTATTATATTCATAAGATTTTTATCTAAGGCTCCAAACAAAGTGAAACCAATTTATATGGTTTTATAATATTACTATTTGTCATTATTGATCATTTGTAAATGTTTGTTGACAAGATTTTATATGGATCAAATCCATAGGCTTGGAGATAACTTGGAAATGATTTTTATTCCATAAGAGTTTAGGGTTTGGATTTATTTTCCAAGTGTTTAAATTTCCAGATACACTTATTGAGGAATGCATTTCCCTTGATTTGGACTTTGTTGGATTCAAACTTTAATTAAAGTTTGTTCAAGATGGGATTTTAAGTTTTTATTTAGAAACAAAAGTTTCTTTTCACCCTGATTTTCAACAAAAATTTATTTTGTTTATTTTATTTTTTCAGATCACAAGATTTGGAAAATCTTGGGATGTGACAGGCTACCACCCTTAAAATAAATCTCGTCCCGAGATTTGGGGAGGCTAGGGGTTACAAGTTGGCTCAAAAGCATCTAGGATACTACCACCCTTAAAAATTTTCCAACTAAATTACATATTGGCCTTCTTGGGATCCTGTTGAAATCTCTCTGGGCAAACATCTGCATAGTGTCCTTTGTTTCCACACTTGAAACATGTGACAAGGCTGAGATCCTTCATAGGCTTGTTTATCTTGTGCTTCATCTTTTCTGGACAGTTGCTTGCATAGTGTCCTTGGTTACCACAGTTGTAACATGTGATAAGATTGAGTTCATCACGTATCTTCTGTGGACAAGTTGCTACATAATGGCCTAGCTCTTTGCAGTTGTTGCACCATACTTGGCTAATATCCTTATACTTCTGCTTCTCTGGACATTCACTGGCATAGTGTCCCATTTCTTTGCAATGACCACATTGCACATGGCTTTTGTCCTTCTTTTTCTTGGGTTTCTCCAAAGCTAGGAGTTCTTCTAGTTCATGTTCTTCATATGTTATCTCATAGGTAGGAATGTCTACTGGTCTCCTTGACCTTCTATTACTCCTTGGATAATACATATGTCTCCTTTTTGGTCCTTTAAATTGAGTCATGTTGTTGGGAGGCACAAGCTGAGATTTTCCTTTGTCTTCATCCTTCTTGGTAGACTTGGCTCTCTCATGGTAGTCTGCAATCAGTTGTTGCACTCCACCTTGTTTCCTTTGTTCAACTATGGAATAGATGGGGCATTGGATAGGGACATGATTTTTTCCTTCACATAGGTAACAAGTAGCTTGGGATGTGGGGCATTGGTCAATTGGATGTTTCTCTTCACAATTGGGACATTGATCTCCATGCTCCTTGGAAGTGTGATCCTTGTCTCCACAAATATTGCAAGCTTGGTTTCTAGTATAACATCTTTGTCATCCTTGTTATCATAAGCTCCTTGGGAAGAGTTTTCTCCCATGTTGGTCATTTGAGTAGCCATCCCTTGCAACAATTGGGATTGAAGTTTCAAAATCCTTTGTATGGCTGGGTCTAATCCATTGTTGTTGGCTAAAAGCTGAGTTGTCACTTGGCTCAACTGGGTTTGGTTTGCTAGTAGTTGTTCTCTCATGTTGACCTCTTGGTTGTTGTTGTTGTTGTCACCATCCTTGATGTTGGAGTCTCTTGGAGAAGTCATCTGTTTGGGTTAGATTGGGATTAGAATAGGCAAAAATATTTCTAAGGGAATAATTCTAATCACACACATCACAATTCACACAAGCAATGTGCAAGCAATCACAAACAAACATTCCACTCAAACAACAAGTTTCAAGCATATTTTTAGGCAACCAAAAATATTTTTGTTACACCACATAAGTTGGTGGGTTTGACTTAAATTAAATATGGTGGTCCATCTATATGGTTCACTTGAAATCTTTCCATCCTTCTTAGTTGATTCTTCATGAACAAGATCTTTGTATCCTTAGAGAATTTCTTGCATCTTGGTCTCAAAACTTCAAAGTGATGATGATTCCTTCTAAGTTGTATTTCCTTAGTCTTCAAGTCTTGAGCAAGATTTCTTGTCTCACTTGTAGTCCTTAGTGATATCCAAGGTTGAAGTCCTTGGTGATATTGTTGAAGATGTTGAATTCATTAGAGTTGAAGATGTTGAAGTCATTAGAGTTGATGAAGTCCTTTGCACATGGTGAAGTCTTTGGCCATGGGGTAGGCTTTATCCATCAAGTTTAAATAGAATCAAAACCAAAATGGTTGAGGAAAGAGTTTACAAGATTGTTTGTAAATAAGTTTTGGAACAAATACAACTCCTATTTTCCTAAGGGGTTTTGTCCAATCCTAGGGTTACAATCCTACAGGCAACACAATGCTCTGATACCATTTGTAAGGTTCCCAACCTTTAATAAGGTAGAGATCCCTGTGTTTACAATACTAGTCCCTGGATCAATAGCTAGCATCCACAGTTAAGATGTAATATCAAGAAACAAAGGTCATAATACAACTTTATAACCAGGAATAACATAATCTATTACATCTTACATAGCTCATTTGGCTATTACATTACATTGCAGCAGAATATCTATAAGCATGGGGTCCTTCATCTTCAAAGTGCCACAGGCAGACATGTTGGTTATAGACTTGTAATCCTAATCAATAACTTCACTAATATCAATCAAACCTGCAACATAACAAGTTACAGCCACAAGGGTCAATACATTTGAATTGTATTGGCAAGTGATACTATGGTAGTATAGTGGAGTCTATCATCTATATGCATTTGGCTAAGTGGAGCTTAGGCTTGCTTTGCTCAAAATAGATTTTCCTTATCATTTGAAAACACTAAGTCTTTGTTTGTCAAAAATATCACCCAAGGAACCACCAATAGAAATTGGTGAAACTTAAACCCTTGTTCAACCACAAGTTTTTAACTTAGAAATTTGGATGATGAGATTCTTGATAGCTTCCATGTCTTGATGCTCAAATTGTCCTTTGCCAGGGACATGGCTAAGTACTTAGATTTTACACTCTGCAGAGGTGGTGCACTTTCCCCACAAGACTTGGTTTCCCAAGACAAGATCTTTCAGAAGCCTTCCCTTAGACCAAAATGGACGTGCTCCAACCTATCAAACCCCTACCACCAACTGTCCATTTGGCTAAGTTATTGCAACCTATGTGATCCAGGCAGAGCCCATAATGCCAAGTGGCTGCACTTGAAGCTTCTCAACATTTGACATCTCAAATCTCTTTGTTCCTGGGTGGCCATCCACAAGTGAGACACCAAGTTTTCCCCAGCATACTGGACTTGGTGATTCCCAAGTTTTCCCCAGCATACTGGACTTGCATGACCAGTCAACACAAACCATTCCTTCCATTCCACCCAGGTGATTCATTCACTTAGTTGTTTTATTAAGTAAAACACAAGTCCTCAGACTTAGAAATTTTTCCATAGCATGAATATATAATCCACCCTTGTTTTCTACTAGCTAAGCTAAGCATGATAGTAGTAGGAATCTTAACTTAGGAAAATTCTACTAAGGTTTCATCTACTAGGATTTCCCATATCATGGTTTTTACTTAGCAAAAATTCCATGCAAATCTTACTTAGAAATATCACTAATGCATAGTGAAAATAGTAGGACAAAGTATGAAGCATCACTTGCCTTTTTGGTAGAGGGTATCAGTTCACTCCTTGATCTTTGTAATGTTCACACACTCCAAATCACTGCAATTCAATCAAGCAAACCATATTTCAATCTACCATTCAAGAAATTCATCACATAAAATAATAACAACAAAACAATGCATGCAAGCATGCCAAAGATTGTTTTATTTGTAAAAGTGATTTCGAATGGTTCATAAACATTTGAAAACACCTAATGATCATTTTATAAGGTGACAAAATCATTTGCAAAAGATTTCACTTCATAAACCATTTTTAGACTAAGTCATTATTTTATGTGGTATAGAAATGCTTTTAATAAGGCAAAATTCTATTGGTTTCACAAAATATGTTTTCAAACCATATAACCTTGTGTTTAGGGTCAGAGAGTTTATTTCCAAAACATTTCTCAAAGGTTTTTCTTCCGAAACCATTTTTAATAATCAAACCATATTTTTATTTGACTAGAAATGGTTTAAATCAAAGATTCATTCTTTTGTTTCTCCAAATACAGTTTTGAAACCACAAATTGTTTCCTATGGTCAGTAAGTTCAAAATACACCATTTGCCAAAGATTTTATCCTCAAAAACATTTTGGAACAATTTTTATATCCTAAACAAGCATACACAAGTTTATGCAAAAACAAACATTTTAACAGAAGCCTTTTACTAAACAAAGTGAATGGTTGGCTAGGGCTTGTTTTTCTGAATCCATTGATATAAAATTTGCAAAATTTGGACGTGTGGTTTGAAAGTTATGGATTTTTCAAATTGGCACATCTAATAGATCTATTCTGTTTTAAATCAAACGAGCTGAGACACGTGTCTTGTTCTAATTCGTCGATACCGTTTCGGTTGGATCGCGCTAAGGGAGGCGTCAGATCTAAATAGATCGTGCAGCACAGATTGATAAAAAACGGTTCGTTAAGTCGTCTATCGTATCCCTACAATTTGCATCCAACGGCTAGCGACGATCTAACCAAACACTGGCGGCGCTCAGTGGCAGCGCGCGGCGGCGACGCTCGGCTAGCGGCGGAGCGGGCAAAATAGGAAGCAAGGGGTCAGGGAGAGTGGCTCACCGGAATCGCCTTGACTCACTGATGCTCAACGTGGCTTTCTTCAGTCAAGGGGCGCACTGGGGTTGCAGGAATTCCTCGTCGGAGTTGAGCTGTGCCTCGGGTGCGGTCAGACGTCGACGGGGGCGACGATATACAGCGTGCTAAGGCAAATAAAAGGCACCGTTAGGTTCGTATGGAAGCCGCGATCTTGTGAGTATCCAAGAGGGGGTAAGGGGCGGTCTAGACTCACCAATAGTGCTCGCCGGAGTAGCGGGGTTCTTCGATGGCGCTCAGACGAAGACGGAGGCGAGGTTGTGGGGCAAGCGAGAGGGAGCTGGAGGCACTGGAGTGTGCGCCAGAGTCTGGGGAAGATGCTCGCGTGCTCGAGGAGGCGAGGGGTGGCGCGGGGCTGCCGAAATCGACGCCGGAGAGTCGTCGGACAGAGGACGATGCAGAGAAGAATTGGGCGGCCTGGGGGCACGCTAAGGTGGGGCGACAGAGGGGAAAGAGAGAGGAGGGAGAGGCGCTTTAACTAGCGTGGTCACGGCGAGGGATTAACGTGGCGTTAAGGCGAATTCAAGCAGCGGAGTTAGTGCAGCAACGACAGCGGCGTTGGGGGAAGAAGAGGTCGTCGCGGGTAGGAGAGAAAGCTGACAGGTGGGGCGTGTCTGTCTGCGTGAGAGAGAAAGGGGAAGTGGGGCCTGGTCGTCAGCGTCTCTGCGGGTTTATTTCTTGGTGTGAAGCGTTTCTCTGCGGGAGAGGAGCAGTGGGTTAGGTTGGGCTTTAGTTGGGCCAGGCTAGTTGGGCTGGATTTTTTTCTGTTCTGTTTGTTTTTCTTTTTCCTTTTTCCTTTATTCTGGTTTGATTTTGTTTACTTAATTCAAACACTTATTTGAATTCAAAACTTTGCCAGATTTTGTGTAGGTTTAAATACTGATTAGTAGCATATTCTGAAGTCAAATTTGGAATAAAACCTTATTCATTTTGGGGTCTTTTATTTATTCAAAATAGGGTCTAGTTTTAATTAGATAAGATTTAATAATATTTTTAAATCTCCATTTAAATTCTTAAAACTTTCCAAATCCTTTCAGTAGATTTTTATTTGTTTATTTGGGTTCAAATAATTCATCTTGAATTATTTGGAAAGGTTTTTAATATGTTTTATTATTCATTTAAAATTTGGATTTGTCTTTATTCCAATAGGATTTGGTTTATGCCATTTTATTTTATTTTGGCAATTCTTTATCCAATATTTTTATTTGGATTTGGGTTAAATTCATTCCACTTTTTTAAGGATTTGGCCAAGATTTGGTTTGGTCTTTAAATATTCTTTAATTAATATTTCTTTCTTTAACTTATAAAATCAATATCTTTTTATTTAGAGATCCAAACTTGGTGATTTCAAATTTGTGAAATCTTGTTTATTATTTGTTTATCCTTTTAAAGATCTTTAGGATTATTTGCTCACCAATTGGTATGGATTTCCAGATAGGTGCTTTATTAGCTTTGGGAATTTAATTCCTTATCTTATTATATTCATAAGATTTTTATCTAAGGCTCCAAACTAAGTGAAACCAATTTATATGGTTTTATAATATTACTATTTGTCATTCTTGATCATTTGTAAATGTTTGTTGACAAGATTTTATATGGATCAAATCCATAGGCTTGGAGATAACTTGGAAATGATTTTTATTCCATAAGAGTATAGGGTTTGGATTTATTTTCCAAGTGTTTAAATTTCCAGATACAAACATTGAGGAATGCATTTACCTTGATTTAGACTTTGTTGGATTCAAACTTTAATTAAAATTTGTTCAAGATGGGATTTTAAGTTTTCATTTAGAAACAAAAGTTTCTTTTCACCCTGATTTTCAACAAAAATTTATTTTGTTTATTTTATTTTTTCACATCACAAGATTTGGAAAATCTTGGGATGTGACAAAGACATGCTACAGCAATAATCACTAAGCATAATGCTAAAACAACACCTAGCATGTCATGCTAAAGTCTAAGTCACAGTCAATGCAAGCTCCTCTTGCACTTCAAGCAAGAACTTACTACTCCTTTCAAAACACCAAGCAAACTTATTTGCAAAGAACACAATGAGAACAAGGGTCCAAACTACTTTATTCAAGCAATCTAAACAACCTAAGCAAAGCAAACAAAAACTAAGACGCTCCAAGAACAACACAACTGTGCATGAAACAATAAAAACAAAGTGTCTAGATAAACCTGAGCTTTTTATTGATGAAGAAGGGGATGACTTGGGCATACCCAAGCTTTGACGCTTGTACCTCTTGGATATTTCTTGGGGTGACACCATGGTGGCATCCCTAAGCTTGAGCTTTTTTCCATTCTTCATCTCATTGCATCTTTATTTCTCTACACCTGAAATTTTTTCCTTCATACAAAACTTCACACAATCTTCATTAGCAAAATTAGTGTATTCAAAAGATATTAGACCACTGGCAAAGCTTTGGAACAGCAAGGATTTCCACTAAAAACACAAGATACTGTAGTAACTCCTTCAAAAATCTCAATTTACCTAAAGAGAACTCAAAAAGGAATCAATAAGAAGCAAATGCAAATAATGGCAGAAATCTATCAAAACAGACCAGCAGGTAGAAACCGATTTTTTCGAAGACCTTCTGTTGCTCAAATCAAAAAGTGTTGAACTAACGAAAGTTAGCTAACATACTGGGGGATTTATTCGTAAATTTTGAGCTCAAATCCGAGTTACAGAGCCTCCTCACGATTTTTTTTGGTGGAGGACAGAAATCTGTTTCGGGACAGCAACTCCCCAAATCTTACTTCCCTCTCATCAGAGGTCATTCTTGGCACAAAAAGTAAACAAAAAGGATAAGGAGAGGTCATTACAGAAGTAATAACTTCCAAGACTCAAGGAAACTTTTGGGTTATCTCCCAACAAGTACTTTTCTTTAACGGCTTTAAGTTAGACACAAGAAGTAAGAAGAATCAAGTATTTTCAAATGAAGAAGCATTAACATCAAATCTTGCTTTCAAGGGAGGAGCAAAAAGAAACTTCTATCTCATCATACGGAAGTGTTCAATACCTTTTTTGAATGGAAAATGATATTTAATGGTGCCTTCTTTCATATCAATGATAGCACCAACTGTTCTAAGAAAAGGTATTCCCAAAGTAATACGACAAGAAGCATTGTATTCAACATCCAAAACATATAAATCAATAGGGACATAAGAATTGTTAACCATAATGAGAACATCATTAATACTCCCCATGAGTTTCTTCTTAGCATTATCATTGAGTGGGACATCTAAATAACAATCTTCCAAAGGTGGTAAATCAAGCATTTCATAAATCTTCCTAGGCATAATAGAGACACTAGAACCAAGATCACATGAAGCTTTGAGATCAAAGTCATTCACTTGCATATTAATAATGGGTTTCCAACTATCTTCTACTTTCTAGGAGTAGAAGCTTTGTGTTTTAGCTTCTCTTCCTTAATCTTAACAAGAGCATATGTAATGTGTTTGGTAAAGGCAACATGCATATCACTAGCATCAGGACTTCTAACAAGCTTTTGCAAGAACATAATCACTTCAGAAATATTGCAACCATCAATATCAAAGTCAAACTTAGCATCACTAGTAGTAGGATCAATAGGCTTAGGCATAGTAGGAGTAGGAATAGGGACTACTTGTGGTTTAGTGGTGATAGTGCACACACTATTGTTTCTATCAATTTCAGCTTCCCTTTCCCACTTAGCATGAAGTTGAGCTAACAGACTAACATTTTCATCAATAGTAACTTGTATGGCATGAGCAGTAGCAAAGGTGTTTTCCATAGTTTCAGGTTTAGCAGCCATTTGATTAACCAAGGAAGTTTGAGCTTCAGACAAAGAGGATATATTTTTCTCAGCACTCAAATTTTTTGACTGTAAACTAGGAATTTCTCTATTCAGATTCTCAAGCTGAAGACTAATGTTTTTCAAGATAATAGATAGTTCCTCCATAGTTTTAGTGAAAATCTTGTTTTTCTCATATTGCATTTGCATAAATGTTTTAGTGGATCTCTCAACTTATAGAATCCTCTCTTCACTAGGCATTCCAGATCTATCCTCATAAGCATTTCCACTAGGAGGATAAGGCCTATAATTGTTGTTGCTACCAAAATTATTCCTATAGGCATTGTTGTTGAAATTGTTGTTTCTAATGAAGTTCACATCAACTTTCTGTTCTTGAGTAAACAAAGAGGCTAAGGGAACACTATTAGGATCTAGAGGAGATTTCCCATTAACAAGCATAGCCATAATAACATCAATCTTTTCACTCAAAGAGGAGGTTTCCTCAAAAGAATTTACCTTCTTACCATGTGGAGGTCTCTCAACATGCCATTTAGAGTAGTTAACCATCATATTATCAAGGAGCCTTGTTGCAGCACCCAAAGTGAGGCCCATAAAGGTACCTCCAGCAGCAGAATCCAACAGGTTTCTTGAGGAGAAGTTCAAACCTGCATAAAAAGTGTGGATAATCATCCAAGCAGTGAGTCCATGAGTAGGGCAATTTTTAACCAAAGATTTCATTCTTTCCCAAGCAGGAGCAACATGTTCACTATCAAGATGTTTAAATTTCATAATGTCACTTCTCATGGATATAATCTTAGCAGGAAGATAGTATTTTCCAATAAAAGCATCTTTGCACTTAGTCCAAGAATCAATACTATTTTTAGGCAAAGAAAGAAACCATTCTTTAGCTTTTCCCCTCAAGGAGAAAGGAAAAAGCTTGAGCTTAATAATATCTCCATGTACATCCTTATACTTTTGCATCTCACAAAGTTCAACAAAGCTATTAAGATGGGCAGCAGGATCATCAGAACCAGCACCAGAAAATTGCTCTCTCATCACAAGATTCAACAAAGCAGGCTTAATTTCGTAAAAGGTAGCATCAGGAGCAGGTGGAGCAATAGGAGTGCTAAGGAAATCATTGTTGTTGGTGCTAGTGAAGTCACAAAACTTGGTGTTCTTAGAAGAGTTCATTTTGGCAAAGGCGAGCAAGCCAAAAACAGCAGCAGCAGCTAGAGCAGGAACTAATTTTTTTTTTGTGTTTTTGAATAAAGCAAGCAAACCAAACTAGACTATTTTTTTGGGTTTTTTGAAACGAGGCAAACAGAACCAAACAAAGCAAACTAAAACAAAGTAAAGAGAAAGGAAGTGAAGGACTCCCCTAGTGAAGACGTCCTTAGCCTCCTCAGCAATGGCGCCAGAAAAGCTTGTTGGCTGCGCTGGGTTGATGTAGGAGCGCTTCGTTGGGAACCCCAAGAGCAAGGTGTGAAGTAGCATAGCAGATAGTTTTCCCTCAGTAAGAAACTGAGGTTATCGAACCAGTAGGAGTAAGGAAACGTCACATAGGTGTTGCAAGCAACGCGGAGACCTGCACAACACAAACTCAAGACTTTGCCCCAACAAATCAGTGAGGTTGTCAAGCTCACCGGTTCACTGTAACAAAGGATTAAACGTATGGCGTGGAAGGTAATGATGGTTTGCAGCAAGTAAACAATAACAGTGGAAGATGTATCAATGGTAAATATTGGACCGGGGTCCATAGTTCACTAGAGGTGCTCTCCTTAGATAAACAACATGGCATGAAGGGTAAACAAATTACAGCGGGGCAATTGATAGGAACTGAGCAAGGAATAACAATGTAATTACTAGTAAGAAAGATCCTATGAGGCTGATTGGGTAATACAACAATATACATAGACCGTCATCCAACTGCATCTATGACTAGAATTCCACCTTCAGGTTATCATCCGAACCCCTCCAGTATTAAGTTGCAAGCAACAGACATCTGCTTTAAGCAAAGTGTGTAAGGTAAATAGTCCACATGTTCCATGAACAAGAGACCGTTGTTTTCTCCCTAGTAGCAACAACACATCTACAATCGAAGAGATTATTGTCACTTCCCTTGGAAACTAGAGGCATGAACCCACTATCGAGCATAAATACCCCCTCTTGGAGTCACTAGCAACTACTTGGCCAAGATAGCTACTAACAACGGAGATCATGCAAGATCACAAACAACACAGACATGATAGAATCATAAAGACAAAACCATTAATCAAACCAACATAATAATCTCAATATCCATCGGATCCCCGCAAACACAACATGCATGGTTACAAATAGATTAGATCTTGATCATGAATGGAGCTCACAAGATTTGTACATGAAAGCACAAAGGAGGAGATACAACCATCTAGCTACTACATGGAACCTTAGTCCAAGGTGGAACTACTCACACATCACAACGGAGAGAAGGCCTCCGGGATGATCTCCCCTCCGGCAGGGTGCCGGGAAGAACTTCAGATCCCCCCGATCTAGGGACGATGGTGGTGGCGGCTACAGACGGTTTCATGGATTTATGATCGGGTACTCTGGGTTTCTGCACCAGGGGCTTCTTATAGGCGAAGGGGGAGACCGAGGAGGCGGCCAGGGGCTGCAAACCCTAGCCAGGCGCGGGGCTAGGCCCACTCGCGCCTGGGGTGGGTCTGGCCCCCCTGGCTGGCCTACCGGGCTCTCCTCTGGACTTCTTGTTCCCCACGGAAAGTAATTGACTTTTTCCTTTTTCCCGTCCAATTTCGAGAATATTTCTTTACTAACTTTTCTGAAACCAAAAACAATAGAAAACAGGCATCTGGCACTGTTGCAACTTGTTAATAGGTTAGTACCATAAAACATGTAAAAAGCACCTCAAAGTGTGGACAAGCAAAGCAAAGTAGATACTAAACAAGCATGGAGCATCAAAAATTATAGATACGTTTCCAACGTATCACATAGTATCTCATCCATCGGATCCTCGCAAACACAACATGTATGATTACAAATAGATGATCTTAATCATGAATAGAGCTCACAAGATCTAAACATGATAGCACAGAGGAGGATAAACAACCATCTAGCTACTGTATGGACCCATAGTCCAAGGGTGAACTACTCACGCATCATACCGGAGGCTGGCATTGTGATGAAGAAGGCCTCCGGGATGATCTCTCCCCTCCGACAGGGTGCCGGGAAGAGCTTCAGATCCCCCCGATCTAGGGACAATGGTGACAGCGACTATGGACTGTTTCATGGATATTTGATGGGGTACTTAGGGTTTCTGCATTAGGGTGACTTTATAGGCAAATGGGCAAGTTCGGTGGGCTCCCGAGGGGCCCACACCTGGTGGCGGCGTGCCCACTAGGCCGCACGACCCTAGGGTGTGGCCACCTCATGGCCCCCCTTCGGCTGCCCTTCGGACTCTGTTTTCTCTCCGGTAAAATATTGACTTTAGCTTTTGTCCCGTCCAATTCCGAGAATATTTCCTTACTAGCTTTTCTGAAACCAAAAACAGCAGAAAACAGGCAACTGGCACTGCGGCATCTTGTTAATAGGTTAGTCCCAGAAAATGTATAAAAATACCTCAAAGTGTAGATAAAACATAACAAAGTTGATACTAAACAAGCATGGAACATCAAAAATTATAGATACGTTTACGATGTATCAAGCATCCCCGAGCTTAACTCCTGCTCGTCCTTGAGTAGGTAAGTGGTAACAAGAATAATTTTTGAGGTGACATGCACCATCACAATCTTGATCAAACCATTTGCAAAGCATTGAAGGTTGGGATCAAAGTACTCTAAACATGAGAATGAAAGATGCAACTCTAACAATAAGACATAGTAACTATGTTGTAACATGAAAAGATACAAACAAAGATCATGAATAGCAATGCATTGAAAGACGTTTGTTTGTTTCACATATATAAAACATAGCATAGTGGTATTTAGCTTGTCCTTCATGGAGTAGCAAAACATAAATGCATAGGACACCTTCAAAGTTCATAAGGGTGACTAGATACAAATAGTTCAAGAACAAGAAATATCAACATTATGAATCAATCAATAAGTTTTGGTACAATGCACATAAAACTAATAATGACAACTATGCTCTCTTAATTGGTGCATAAGGATAGAAGGTGGAGACTCAATATAAAAGTAGGAAGAAAGACCCTTCACGGGAAAGCAGGGATTTCAAGTTTCATAAACAGCTTCCAAAAATTATGGTACTTATTAGCTTTCAGCTCTCATTGCCCCTATCATAAGCATCTTGAAGTGATTAAGGTTAAAGTGAAACAAGTATGGAGTATATGCTTGACAAATCATAAGTTGGCAATCTCATGTCCCTTGAGTACGAGGGCCGTTCCTCATGCTACTCAACATTAGTCACAAGCAAGTTCTTGTCATTGTAAGTATATGTGTATCATAGAGAAGCGCCAACGGGGTACCCCTTGCCCCATGACACAGGAGCTATCCCATATCAAAATGACAAGGCAACAGATAGTGAGCATCTCAGCAATCTTCTTATTTACCATTGGTATGGTGCTATATATTTTTTCTCTTTTTTCTATTTTTTTCTGAAGATGCTTCAAGGATTTCTCACTATGGTGATGCTGCAAGTTTCCACCATGCTTAGGCATGGCTTAGGTTATCCGCCCAGGCGTTTCTCTAACACATATATAATACTCCATGGACTTACAATCTCCCCTTTTATTTCACACCGCCGACATCCATAAAGAAAAGATCATAATATCAACTGGGTAATATGTACAAGTGTTGAAAGCGTTCCCCATGGCAACATGGTTCTGCTAATTCCCAACTTATAAGTGAAAGCATATACAACATAGATGACACAATGGTTCAAGTTTATTAGGATCAATAGAGTAAAGTGTGCCATCAAGTTTGTGAGAGCTTTAATCACTAATTTTCTCATACAAGTTTAATTTGGAAGATAGATAAACCATGAATATACTTGGAATGGTGCAACACACCATGCATAGGAATTTATAGTGGACTCTTTGGAAAAAGTTGGTTTCTTGGGAGTAGGATCTACGAGTAGAGCTTACTCAGTACAAGTGGAGACTAGCAAAAGACTGGGAGCGACCAACTAAGAGAGCAATAATGGCCATAATCATGTAGAGCGACAAAACATTATCAATCAAAGCATAAAGTGTTATCACAAGTCAGAAACTAAATGATCATAGAGGCTAAGGTGACTGGTTCATAGTCATAACATGGTGTAAGCATGTGCCAAGTCAACCCAAACAAAGCATCAAAGGAGAATACCACAGTATTATGCTTTTGTATGCTAAAACAACGCATGATTCTTTCAAGGCACATTAAGAAATCTCAATTGTTTGGAACAAGTCATGCTACAACAATAATCACTAAGCATAAGGTCAAAACAACATCTAGCATGACATGATAAATTCTAAGCCACAGTTAAAACAATCTCCCTTTTGTATCACTATAAGCATGAAACTTTCTACTCATTTCCAACACCAATCAACTTATTTGAAATAAAACATGAAAGCGGGGTTCCAACTAATTTATTCAAGCAAACCAAACAAAACAAAACCAAAACAAAAACTAAGACGCTCCAAGAACAACACAATAGTGCATGAAACAATAAAAATCAAGTGTTTTGAAAGAAAACCTGAGCTTTTTATTGATGAAGAAGGGGATGCCTTGGGCATCCCCAAGCTTTGACGCTTGTACCTCTTGAATATTTCTTGGGGTTACATGGGGTGGCATCCCCAAGATTGAGCTGTTGTCCATTCTTCATCTCATCACATCATTCTTCCCTTACACTTGAAAATTTTCCTTCATACAAAACTTCACACAATGTTCATTACAACATTAGTGTATTCAAGATAATAATTGGGTTTAGTTTCAACACAAGTAAAACTTCCATTAAAACACAATATATTGTAGAAATTCCTTATAAAATCTCAAGTGATCAAAGAGAACTCAAAAAGAAACCGATAATAGGCGAATGCAAATATTGGCAGAAATCTGTCAAAACAGACCAATAGGTAAAAAACCGATTTTTTCGAAGACCTTCTGTTGCTCAAATCGAAAAGTGTTTATCTAACAAAAGTTAGATAACAACCTGGGGCATGAGCTCATAAAATTACAGATCAATCCGACATACAGGTATTTTTCACGAATTTTTATAGTGAAGCAAAAAAATCAATTTTGGGACAACAACTTCCCCAAATCTTACTTATCTTATCATTAGAGGTTATTCTTGGCACAAAAATCACACAAAAAGGATAAGGAGAGGTTATTACAGAAGTAATAACTTCCAAGACTCAACAAAAGAAAATCCTAACGAAATTTGGGTTATCTCCCAATTAGTACTTTTCTTTAACGCCTTTAAGTTAGGCTTGATAGTTTGAGAAGATGCTCACATAAGAAATATGAATTGAAGTAAAAGAGAGCATCAAGAAGCAAATTCAAAACACATTTAAGTATAACCCACTTCCTATGCATAGTAATCTTATACGCAAATGAATTCACAAAGAACAAAGTGACAAGGCATAGGAAGATAAAACAAGAGTAACTTCAAAACATTCAGCACATAGAGAGGTGTTCCAGTACCATGAAAACTTCTACGACCATATTTTCCTATGTCATAATAATTTTCAGTAGCCTCATGAATAAACTCAACAATATAACTATAACATAAAGTATGCTTTTCATGATCTACAAACACATAATTTTTATCAAGATCAAAAATAGTGGGATTAAAACCTTCAAACCCACCTTTAACAATTTTATAACAAGATGAATGATCATTCTCAAGAGGTATGGGGTTCCAAGAATAAAGTCAAGACCTCTCCAATCTCATTTTCAATAGTAGTACTATCAATATTATCAACCAATATAGGACCATCATCTAGAGCTTTATCATAAACATTTTCTAAGCGAAACTCTTTAGTACCATGCATTTCAAAATTAGGCGCAAATAAAGGATTATCATAGATAACAGGAGCACAATTATTATCACAGGTTTTACCCATAGTAGACATTTCAAAAGAATCCATAGGAACATAACATTCATCCTCCTTTGGTAGGCATGGGGGACAATCAAATAATGTAAGGGATAAAGAGTTACTCTCATTAGAAGTTAGGCATGGGTAGCTAATCCATTCTTCCTCCTTTTGTTCATCACTCTCCTCCTCTCTTTCATCTAATGAGCTTCCAGTTTCAGCAATTTCTTCTTCCATAGGCTCCTGCAAGGCATTAGTCTCTTCCGTTCACGGAAAGCATCTATTAATATATTCAAGAATATAGCCATTTTCTTCCTTGTAATTATCAAAGAAAAATTTAAGTATATCATAAACCTCATATTTATAAGGTGAATCATTAGTATTTTCAAGCAAACCAGCAAGTTCAAATGCACCCTTCCAAGCAATAAATTCTTCAATTTGTTCCACATCATAAAATTCATAATTTCCCTTAACATAAGAAGATATGGCAACATTATCATTATACTCACATTGAAAAGGGAGGTGTTTATACCTCCTACAGCAACAAGATTTATCAAAGCAATAAGTAATATTATAAGTAGAGCACACATTTTTAGCAATAGTATTCAATTTATAAATTTGTTCCCATAAGTGTTTCCCTTTTTGTGACAAGCGGTGTTCCTTATAATAATATTTTTGTTCTTCCGTGAACCCACCTTGCCAATAAGACCTAGTTTCAAAGAAACCAACCATTGATAGAAAGCATGATAAAGCAAGACAATAATAGACCAACAAAAATAACAACTATAGTAGGAACTAATTTTTTTTGTTTTTGATAAGAAAAAGCAAACCAAACAAAACTATTTTTTTTGTAATTTTTGAAAAAAAGAGAAACAAGAAAAACAAAGCAAAAGAAACTAAGCAAAACAAAAACGAAGTAAAGAGATTGGTTGTGAGAGACTCCCCTTGCGAGAATATTCTTTCTCCCTGAAAGGTGACTGACGAGGAGGAAGAGATTGAAATTGTCCTTAACTCCCGAGCAACGGTGCCAGAAAACATCTTGATGCGGTGCAGTTCACTGTAGAGCTTCGTTGGGATACCCCAAGAGGAAGGTGTGAAGAGCACAACAGTAAGTTTTCCCTCAGTTATGAAACCAAGGTTATCGAACCAGTAGGAGTAAGGAAACAACTCCAAGGTGTTGCTAACAACTTGGAACCTGCACAACACAAACTCAAAACTTTGCCCCAACATACAGTGAGGTTGTCAATCTCACCGGTTTGCTGAAAACAAAGGATTAAACGTATAGTGTGAAAGATAATAGTTGCTTGTAGAAAGTAAACGGTAACTGTAGATGATGTATCAATGATAAAGATTGGATCGGGGTCCACAGTTCACTAGAGGTGTTCTCCTTAAGATAGATAACATGCTGGGTGAACAAATTACAGCGGGGCAATTGACAGATTGAGAATGCATACACTAGACATCATGACTCCTATGAGATTTGATTGGGCATTACAACAATACACACAGACCATAATCCAACTGCATCTATGACTAATAATCCACCTTCAAGTTATCATCCGAACCCCTTCCAGTATTAAGTTGCAAGCAATAAATAATTGCATTAAGCAATGTGTGTAAAGTAAAAAATACAATTGTTCCATGAACAAAAGATTGTTGTTTTCTCCCTAGTAGCAACATCACATCTACAACCTTAGAGATTTCTATCACTTCCCCAGATTACTAGAGGCATGAACCTACTATCGAGCATAAATACTCCCTCTTGGAGTCACAAGAATCTACTTGGACAAGATAGCTACTAGCAACGGAGAGAATGCAAGATCACAAATAACACAGACATGATAGAATCAATAATCAATCTGACATAGTATCTCAATATCCATCGGATCCCTAGAAAAACAACATGTATGATTACAAATAGATGATATTGATCATGAACGGAGCTCACAAGATCTAAACATGATATCACAAAGGAGGAGAAACAACCATATAGCTACTGTATGGACCCATAGTCCAAGGGTGAATTACTCACGCATCATACCGGAGGCTGGCATGGTGATGAAGAAGGCCTCCGGGATGATCTCTCCCCTCTGGCAGGGTGTCGGGTTGAGCTTCAGATCCCCCCGATCTAGGGACGATGGTGGCGACGACTATAGACTATTTCGTGGAGATTTGATCTGGTACTTAGGGTTTCTGCATCAGGGTGACTTTATAGGTGAAAGGGCAAGGTCGGTGGGCGCCCGAGGGGCCCACACCTGGTAGCGGCGCGCCCCCTAGGCCGCCTGGCCCTAGGGTGTGGCCACCTCGTGGCCCCCCTTCGGCTGCCCTTCAGACTCTGTGTTCTCTCCGGTAAAATATTGACTTTGGCTTTTGTCCTGTCCAATTCCAAAAATATTTCCTTACTAGCTTTTCTAAAACCAAAAACAACAGAAAATAGGCAACTGGCACTACGACATCTTGTTAATAGGTTAGTCCTAGAAAATGTATAAAAATACCTCAAAGTGTAGACAAAACATAAAAAAGTTGATACTAAACAAGCATGGAACATAAAAAATTCTAGATACGTTTACGACGTATCAGTAATTGTAGTGGCTTTGTTCAAGTTTAATTAGCGAATAAATCAGGTTCATTGTCTTCGATGCAGTTTTCTATGTGGGAGAGGCTAAATATACATGCACTTCACTACTTGGAATTACAAGTACTATATGATTAGATTGTTAGTAAGCATCCGCAAATACTAACAATGCATTAAGGTTTCCCCAACCATAGTCTTAAGTTAATTGTCCTCTTACTCCCATACGTGCAATGTTCTGGTTCGCGTCCTCAGATTTCTTTCACTCCGGCAGAACTTCCCCCTTCCTCTTACACATACTACAAACCCTATGATGTTTAATCCATGCGCCCACAAATATAATGGACACCAAAGGACTGTACCATATCAACATACAACTCTAATGAACCAAAGACATTCAACCAAGCAATCAAAAGACAAATAAACTACATAAACATGACATAGATCATATGATTATAACTTATAGCATTGAACACCATGTTTACATATGACGGTACAGAGGTGTGTGGGAGGATGAACCACTGTATACAAGGAGGAGTTGGTGATGGAGATAGTGGTGAAGACAATGAAGGGGGCAGCGAGAGGTGCAGGGCGGCGGCGGCGCCAGCGGCGGCACGGGGAGCTCCTTCCCTGCCACCGGCATCATGGAGGAGCGCTGCCCCTTAGCCCCCTTCCTTCATGGCTTCTTGGGAGCCCTACCCCATGGAGATGGGATCCATGGGGAGGCAAAAACGTGCCTTTTTGCGGCTGCAATTCGTGGGTGGAGGAGTCATCCACGAGTTAGGTTTCCTCCCTCTATATAGCTTTTCGGATTTCCGTCACCCAATCTAGGGTTGTAATAAATCGGGCTTATCTCGGCCATCTGGAGTCGGAATCAGTTAAATTTTATGTCTGGAACATTCCTTGTGAAATTTCCAAAAACTTTGTAGTTGGGGAGTTTTCTGTTTGACGCCGTCCTCAACCCGTAACGTGACCATCTTTGAAAAAGGTTCTAGTACAAATTTCTAAAAAGTCCCAATTTGACTATAACAAGGTTTCCTCTTGTATTCCTTGTAATTCCTACACATCAAAGTGTAAAGCAAGAACATTGTGCACTTTTGAAACTATTAGTAGGTTAGTCCAAATAAATCATAAACTTTATATAAAAACAAGTGTCAAAATCAAAATATTAGCATAAAGCCATCAAAAATTATAGATACGTTTACGACATATCATTGTCCTGGAAAAAACCAATAAGAGCTGCATATATAGGAGATAGTCTAGAGAAAGTACCAGCTACCCCATCGGAAGTCAAGCATGGAGCGAGAACAATATCCTTGTTGGGCTTGATAGGAGATATGATGTGATGGCCAGAGGGAGTGTCACGACCATGGAACACGTAGCCAAGGACCTGACCAAATGTGCAGAAATACGACTGAATTATAGTGTTCTGGTCATCCACTTCATGGTGCGAAGCTCATCTCCGCAAATCACAAGTGTAGAGAAGAATTGCTTCACAACCGATGAGTCATAGCTGCATTGCAAAGTCATGAGATGGTGCAGCCCCATTCTACCAGTCACTTCCAAAGCCTCGTGAAGTCTTGGCTTGGATTGAACCTCAGTGAAATTCAGAGGATGCATGGGGAGGATCTTGAGGGAAGCATAAACATCATCATGAATGTACCTGTAGTGTGAGCACCAGGACAGACTGTCCCCCTGAGGGCCATCACTGCCAGCCTCATCATACAAATCATGGTGGTGAATGGCAGCATACTCAATGATATCCATTGCCTTGTAGTTGACACGGGTCTATGATGCACTCAGATCAATGTAGAGCTTCATTAGGAGACCCCAAGAGGAAGGTATGATGAGTACATCATCAAGTCTTCCCTTAGAACGAAACCAAGGTTATCGAACCAGTAGGAGGAAGGAAATGACCTAAAGGTGTTGTTAGCAACTTGGAAACCTGCACAATACAAACTTAAGACTTTGCCCCAACGAATAGTGAGGTTGTCAATCTCATCGGTTTGCTGAAAACAAAGGATTAACTATATGGTGTGGAAGGTAATGGTGGTTTGCAGAAAGTGAACAGTAACAGTGGAAGATGTATCAATGTTAAAGATTGGACCGGGGTCCATAGTTCACTAGAGGTGTTCTCCTTAAGATAAACAAACATGGCATGCTGGGTAAACAAATTACAGCAGGGAAATTAACAGGACAAACCAAGGCATAACAATGCAATACTAGACATTCATGATCCTATGAGATTTGATTGGGCAATACAACAAGATACATAGACCGCCATCCAACTGCATCTATGACTAGTAATCCACCTTCAGGTTATCATCCAAACCCCCTCCAGTATTAAGCTGCAAGCAACAGATAACTGCTTTAAGCAAAGTGTGTAAGGTAAACAATCCACTTCTTCCATGAACAAGAGACCGTTGTTTACTCCCTAGTAGCAACAACACATCTACAACCTTAGATATTTTTGTCCCTTCCCCAGATTAGATAGAGGCATGAAACCACTATCGAGCATAAATACTCCCTCTTGGAGTCACTAGCATGTATTTGGCCAAGATAGCTACTAGAAACGGAGAGCATGCAAGATCACAAACAACACAGACATGATAGAATCAATAAGATAGAACCATTAATCAATCTGACATAGTAATCTCAATATCCATCGGATCCCCACAAACACAACATGCATGATTACAAATAGATGATCTTGATCATGAATGGAGATCACAAGATCTAAACATGGTAGCACAAAGGAGGAGAAACAACCATCTAGCTACTACATGGACCCGTAGTCCAAGGTGGAACTACTCACGCTTCATACCGGAGGCTGGCATGATGATTAAGAAGGCCTCCAAGATGATCTCCTCTCCAGAAGGGTGCCGGGAAGAGCTTCAGATCCCCCGATCTAGGGACGATGGTGGCGGCGGCTACGGATTGTTTCGTGGAAGATTGATCGGGTGTTTAGGGTATTGGTATCGGGGGCTTCTTATAGGCGAAGAGGTGATGGAGGGGGCACCCAGGGTGGCTGCACCCCCAGGCGCGGGCTAGGCTTGGCCGCGTGGCCCCCTGGTGGCTCCCCTCCGTCTTGTATTCTGGCTCCGTGTTCCCCATGGTAAAATATTGACTTTGGCTTTTGTCCCGTCCAATTCCGAGAATATTGATTTTCTGCCTTTTTGGAACCAAAAATAGAAGAAAACAGGCAACTGGCACTGTGGCAACTTGTTAATAGGTTAGTCCCAGAAAACATATAAAAATACCTCAAAGTGAAGACAAAGCAAAGTAAAGTAGATACTAAACAAGTATGGAACATAAAAAATTATAGATACGTTTACGACGTATCAAGCATCCCCAAGCTTAACTCCTGCTCGTCCTCGAGTAGGTAAGTGATAAAAAGAATAATTTTTGAGGTGACATGCACCATCAAAATCAAGATCAAACCATTTGCAAGCATTAAAAGCTGGAATCAAAGAACTCTAAACATGAGCATGAAAGATGGAGTTATAACAATAAGACAAAGTAACTATGCATGCAACATGAAAGGTTACAAACAAAGATCATGAATAACAATGCATTGAAAGATGTTTGTTTGTTTCACATAGAGAAAACATGGCATAGTGGCATTCAGCTTGTCCCTCATGGAGTAGCAAATAAATGCATAGGACACCTTCAAAGTTCATAAGAGTGACTAGATACAAATAGTTCATCAGCAAGCAATATCAACAATATGAATCAATCAATAAGTTTTGGGACAATGCACATAGAACTAAGAATGGCAACTATGCTCTCTTAATTAGTGCCTAATGATAGAAGGCGGAGACTCAATATATTGATGGAAGAAAGTCCCTTTATAAAAGGGAAGCAGGGATTTCAAGTCTCATAAAGAGCTTCCAAAAATTATGTTACTTGTTAGCTTTCAGCTCTCATTGCCCCTATCATAAGCATCATGAAGTGATTAAGATTAAAGTGAACAAACTATGGAGTATATGCTTGACAAAGTATAAGTTGGCAATCTCATGTCCCTTGAATACGAGGGCCGATCCTCATGCTACTCAACTTTAGTTACCGGTAAGTTCTTGTCATAGTAATTACATGTGTATCATAGAGAACCGTCAACGGGGTACCCCTTGCACATGATACAGGAGCTATCCCATAATCAAAATGACAAGGCAAGCAGACAATGAGCATCTCAGCAATCTTCTTATTTACCATGGGAAAATGGTGCTTTTTTCTCTCTTTCCTCTTTTCTCATCTTCTTTTCTTTTTCTCAATCTCAATCTTTTTTATAAGAAGAATGCTTCATAGATTGCTCACTATGGTGATGCTGCAAGTTTCCACCATGATTAGGCATGGCTTAGGCTAGCGGCTCAGGTGTTTCTCTAACACACATACATAACTCCATGTACTTACAAGCTCCCCTTTCATTTCACACCGACGACATCCATAGACAAAAGAGCATGATATGAACTGCGTACAATGTACAGGTGCAATGTTGAAAGCGTTCCCCATGACAGCATGGTTCTGCTAATTCCAACGTATAAGTGCAAGCATATACAACATAGATGACACATTGGTTCAAGTTTATTTAGGGGAAAGACAAATAAAGTGTGCCGTCAAGCTTGTGAGAGCTTTAATCACTAAGTTTCACATAACAAAATGACTTTTTAATTGGAAGATAGATAAAACAAGAACATACTTGGAATGGTGTAACACACCATGCATAGGAATTTATAGTGGACACTTTGGAATAAATTGGTTTCTTGGGAGTTGGATGCATGAGTAGAGCTTACTCATACAAGTGGAGGCTAGCAAAAGATCGGGAGCGACCAACTAAGAGAGCAATAATGGCCATAATCATGCAGAGCGACAAAACATTATCAATCAAAGCATAAAGTGGTACTACAAGTCAAAAACTAAATGATCATAGATGATGTGGTGACTGGTTCTTAGTCATAACATGGTGTGAGCATGTGCCAAGTCAACCCAAACAAAGCATCAAAGGAGAATACCACAATACTATGATTTTGTATGCTAAAACAACGCATGATTCCTTCAAGGCACATTAAGCAATCCCAATTGTTTGGAACAAGTCATGCTATAACAATAATCACTAAGCATAAGGTAAAAACAACATCTAGCATGACATGTTAAAGTCTAAGCCACAGTCAAATCAAGCTCCTCTTGTACTATTCAAGCAAGAACTTTCTACTCCTTTCCAACACCAATCAACTTATTTGCAACAACACAACGAGAATGGGGGTCCAAACTACTTTATTCAAGCAAACTAAGCAAAAAAACCAATAACTAAAACTAAGACGCTCCAAGAACAACACAACTGTGCATGAAACAATAAAAACGAAGTGTCTAGAAAGACCTAAGATTTTAATTGATGAAGAAGGGGATGCCTTGGGCATCCCCAAGCTTTGACGCTTGTACCTCTTGGATATTTCTTGGGGTGACACGGGGTGGCATCCCCAAGCTTGAGATTTTGTCCATTCTTCATCTCATTAAATCATTCTTTCCTTACACCTGAAAATTTTCCTTCATACAGAACTTCACACAATCTTCATTAGCAACATTAGTGTATTCAAAAGAAAATAGACCATTGGGTTTTAGTTTTAAAACAACAAAACTTTCACTAAAGACACAAGATACTGTAGAAATTCCCTCGAAAATCTCAATTTCCCAAAAAGAACCCAAAAAGGAATCAATAAGAAGCAAATGCAAATAATGGCAGAAATGTGTCAAAACAGACCAGCAGGTAGAAACCGATTTTTTCGAAGACCTTTTGTTGTTCAAATCAAAAAGTGTTGAACAAACGAAAGTTATCTAACAATCGGGGGGATTTATTCAGAAAATTACAGCTCCATCCTACTTACAGAAATTTTACACAAAATTTTACAGTGGAGCATAAATTTCTGTTTTGGGACAGCAACTCCCTAAATCTTACTTCCCTCTTATTAGAGGTTATTATTGGCACAAAAAAAGAAAATAAAAAGTATAAGGAGAGGTCATTTTAGAAGTAATAACTTCCAAGACTCAATAAAACTATTGGGTTATCTCCTAAGAAGTACTTTTCTTTAACGCCTTTAAGTTTGGCACAAGAAGCAAGAATCAAGTATTTTCAAATGAAGAAGAATTAAGATCAATACTCAAAATCTCTTCAACTAGGAAAGGTAACTTATCCAAATGATTTTTAGAGGATCCTTTCTCATCTCTCTTAGGTTCACTACTTTCATCAAATGGGTTTTCAGGAACAATCCAATCAAAATTATTTTCTAAGGCTTCATGCGTTCCTACAAGTTTAAAAAGTATGGGTATATTAATTTCCTCTCTGGGTTTGGTTTTATCTAAAGTACCCATAACATCTACACATGAGCCTAGCATATTAAAACATTCAAAGACCTTTGGCTTCCTTAGCAACATCATTGAACTCTTTTAGTAAAGTTTCTAGGATAAATCCTCTCTTTTCAGCATCCTCTTCTTCTTTTAGTTTAAGAAACAAAATTTGCATGATGGGGTTAAGGTTAACAAACCTAGCCTCCAACATGTGAACTAAAGAATCCGCAGCCATTTCATAATTAGGAGCAAGTTCTGCTAAGGATCTATCCTCAATATCCTCATGTTTGCTAACATGATTAAAGAATTCTTAAATATTTTCTTTCCCAATTATAGAGCCACTACCTATTGAAAGGTCTTTCAGGGTGAACTTGGGAATCAAAATGGTGAGCTAGAGCAAGGTGACAACTAGGGGAGGAACTATTTTTTGTTTTGTTTTTGATAAGAGAAACCAAACGAAAGGAAACTATTTTTTGGAGTTTTTGATAAAAAGAGGCAAACAAAACAAAGCAAAAGAAACTAAGCAAAACAAAAACAAAGTAAAGAGAAAGGTTGTGAAGGACTCCCCTTGTGAAGCCGTCCTTAGCCTCCCCGGCAACGGCGCCAGAAAACAGCTTGATGTGCTCAGATCAATGTAGAGCTTCGTTGGGAGACCCCAAGAGGAAGGTATGATGAGCACATCAGCAAGTCTTCCCTCAGAATGAAACCAAGGTTATCGAACCAGTAGGAGGAAGGAAACGACCCAAAGGTGTTGTTAGCAACTTGGAAACCTACACAACACAAACTCAAGACTTTGCCCCACCGAACAGTGAGGTTGTCAATCTCACCAGTTTGCTGAAAACAAAGGATTAACTGTATGGTGTGGAAGGTAATGGTGGTTTGCAGAAAGTAAATAGTAACAGTGGAAGATGTATCAATGTTAAAGATTGGACCGGGGTCCATACTTCACTAGAGGTGTTCTCCTTAAGATAAACAAACATGGCATGCTAGGTAAACAAATTACAGCAGGGAAATTGACAGGACAAACCAAGGCATAACAATGCAATACTAGACATTCATGATCCTATGAGATTTGATTGGGCAATACAACAAGATACATAGACCGCCACCCAACTACATCTATGACTAGTAATCCACCTTCAGGTTATCATCCGAACCCCCTCCAGTATTAAGTTGCAAGCAATGGATAACTGCTTTAAGCAAAGTGTGTAAGGTAAACAATCCACTTGTTCCATGAACAAGAGACCGTTGTTTTCTCCCTAGTAGCAACATCACATCTACAACCTTAGAGATTTCTGTCACTTCCCCATATAAAATAGAGGCATGAACCCACTATCGAGCATAAATACTCCCTCTTGGAGTCACTAGCATCTACTTGGCCAAGATAGCTACTAGAAACGGAGAGCATGCAAGATCACAAACAACACAGACATGATAGAATCAATAAGATATAAACATTAATCAATCTGACATAGTAATCTCAATATCCATCGGATCCCCATAAACACAACATGCATCATTACAAATAGATGATCTTGATCATGAACAGAGCTCACAAGATCTAAACATGGTAGCACAAAGGAGGATAAACAACCATCTAGCTACTACATGGACCCATAGTCCAAGGTGGAACTACTCACGCTTCATACCGGAGGCTGGCATGATGATGAAGAAGGCCTCCAGGATGATCTCCCCTCCGACAGGGTGCCGGGAAGAGCTTCAGATCCCCCCGATCTAGGGACGATGGTGGCGGCGACTACAGACTGTTTCGCGGAAGATTGATCGTGTGTTTAGGGTTTTGGTATCGGGGGCTTCTTATAGGCGAAGAGGCGAGGCAGTGGGCACCCAGGGTGGCTGCACCCCCAGGCGCGGGCCAGGCTTGGACGCGTGGCCAGGGGGTGTGGCCCCCTGGTGGCTCCCCTCCGTCTCGTATTCTGGTCCGTGTTCGCCAAGGTAAAATATTGACTTTGGCTTTTGTCCCGTCCAATTCCGAGAATATTGATTTTCTGCCTTTTCTGGAACCAAAAACAGAAGAAAACAGGCAACTGGCACTGTGGCAACTTGTTAATATGTTAGTCCCAGAAAACATATAAAATACCTCAAAGTGAAGACAAAGCAAAGCAAAGTAGATACTAAACAATCATGGAACATAAAACATTATAGATACGTTTACGACGTATCAGCCTGCTTGCCCTTGCTCTTCCGCTGGGTGGTCCTATTGGCTTTTCTAGCTTGCTCGGCCATCCGTTCAGCCTCCCTTTGCCTCCTTCTGATTTCAACCTCGTCAACACGCACACCGTCTTTGTTTGGCCTGAGATAACGGGCACGGGGACGACGCTTGTAGGTCTTGGGAGCACTAGAACCACCTGTGAGGAGAAATAGATAGGTAGCATGGGGATAATCATACACACAAGTCCAAGAGGAATGTTATTACAGTAGAAAAATAACCATGGTCCAGTGATACATGATATGGGAAGCTGTAACAAAACTGAAACAGGGGTTGAGCCTCCAGGCCGGATTATCCGGCCCTGCCAGGGGCAGATAGTCCGCCCCCTGCAAAAATCGTCAGTTTCACCAGAGATTCAGCGTACTAGTGCAGATCGGTCCCTAGGATTGCAAGAATACAAAATCTAACAGGCAAAGGAATCACACAGTATCTTCTGCAATGAGTTTCCACCAAGAACAACAAATTCCACACACAATAGATGAATGAAGGAGTTACCCTCACTCATTGGAGGAAGAGCTCGGAGGAGAAGATACCCGAAGGCACTGGGAAGAAGATCCGGGGAGAGCCTAGAGAATCCAGCGTTGAATCGACTTCGGGGAGGGGCGTAGGCTCCGACGGAGGCTGGGGGAAGGACACAGGGTGGGGGAGGATGGGATGCTCTGTTTGATCCCTCCCCCGATCCCTAGTCCTTAAAGGATAGAACCGCCCAGGGTGGATTATCCGCCCTCACTAGGGGCGGATAATCTGCCCCCTCTCTGAAAATTTTGTAAACACAAATTCAGGCCGGAGCATTCCAAACAAAACCCTCGCAATGATACATGGGACTTGTGTGCAAGAATAGATGGCTCGAGATGAGAAAAGGCTTGGGTTTAGAGCACCAAACTGAGATGGTACTACACACCCAAACTTGCAAGAACAAATCAACTAAAAGCCAAGATTGGGTGTGTTTTCCATAAGAACACAAGATATGCAATAAAATCCAAGAAGATCCAATAGAAACCAACTCTTCTCAAGGAAGAGGGTGGTGGCCGAAGGCACCATGTTGGAGCGCATGACATGACACCGCGAAGATGTATCTTGAGTTCAAAACCAATGCTCATCGATAACCCACATATCACAAAGTGATATTAAGGGAAATGATTTTTCTTGATTTCGGCATTATGGGGGGAGGGTTAGCCCAATCAATTAGGACCACACTCCCCGTATGTATATGCCCGCATCTAAACTAAATACATGAGGAAGTGCAAGTGAGTATGCAAGGGTAGACAAGCCAAGCTCCTTGAATCTATGATATTTAGCTCATTCCTCAAGTAACAAAACCTTGCTTCATCAAGTGGCTTCGTGAAAATATCAGCAAGTTGGTTCTCCGTGCTCACAAAATATAGGGCAATATCACCACGAGCAACATGATCCCGAATAAAATGATTGCGAATCCAATGTGTTTTGTCCTTGTATGGTGCACCAGATTGTAAGCAATTTTAATATCACTTTCATTATCACATAAAAGAGGCACTTTGTCACAATTGACACCATATTCCTTTAAAGTTTGCCTCATCCATAATAATTGCGTACAAGCACTTGCAGCAGCCACATATTCAGCTTCGGCGGTTGAGAGAGATATAAAATTTTGTTTCTTCGAAGACCAACACACTAGAGACCTACCCAAGAATTGACATGCAACAGAAGCTAATTTTTGATCATCCTTGTCTCTAGTCCAATCTGAATCAGTATATCCACATAGAGAGAAACTAGAGCCTTTGGGATACCATAGAAGAAAATTTGGGGAATGAACCAAATATCTAAAGGTTCTCTTGACTGCCACTAAGTGGATTTCTTTAGGAGTGGCTTGATACCTTGCACACACTCCTACACTCAACACAATATCGAGTCTAGACGTGCAGAGGTAAAGGAGAGAGCCGATCATGGATCGGTATACCTTTTGGTCCATGATACGTCCAAAATGTATGTACTTTCCCGAACACTTTTTCTATTGCTTCTCCTCTAAACTTGTGTGATTTGGATACAACTAACACAGACTGACGCTGTTTTTAGCAGAATTACCTTGATGTCTTGTTTTTGTGCAGAATATCAACTATCAGGAAAAATCCCGGAAAATATGCCAAAAATCCTATTTCACCAGAAGATCCACGGAGCCAGAATTCGAGACGGAGTGGAGGCCTGGGGGCCCCCAACCCCCTGCCGCGTGGGTGGGCCCAGCCCATGCCTGTAGGGGTTGTGGCTTTCCCAGGCACCCCCTCGGGCTCCCTCTTCGCCTATAAGATGCCTCTTGACCTAAAAATCGAGGGGGTTCGACGTTTTTCTAGAAAGAGTTCCGCTACGCCGCCACCACCAGAAACCGCGGTTCGGAACTAGAAACTCTGTTTTGGCACCCTGCCGGGATGGGGAATTTGGAGAGGATCATCGCCATCGTCATCACCAACGCCTCTCCATCAACCATGAATGTTTCCCTCATCCATGAGTGAGTAATCCCCCGCTATAGGCTATGGGGATGGTAGGGATTGGATGAGTTCTATCATGTAATCGAATAAGATTGTTAGGACATGGTGCCTAGTATCTCTATTAGTGCTATTTGACTTTGTTGCTACTTGTTGTGCTTAATGCTTGTCACTAGGGCCCGAGTGCCATGATCTCAGATCTGAGCTTATTATTGAATCATCTTATCTTCAAGTTGTGTACACATATCATTGTCCGGATCCAAAGGCCCCGAAGTGACAGAAATTGGGACAACCTGAGGGGATGGCTGTGATGTGAGGATCACATGTGTTCACGGAGTGTTAATGATTTGCTCCGGTGCTCTATTAAAAGGATCACCTTAATTTCCACTAGTTCCCTTGAGGCCTCGCTGCAACGGGCTGGCAGGACAAAAGATGTTGTACAAGTTCTCACTACGAGCACGCATGACTATATATGGAGCACATGCCTATGATTTTTTAGTACTTGGATGCTTATTCTTATTTATCTGCAATTTCCCTAGATCTTGAAGTTACATGTTTAGACTCATCCATGCAACGCCCGTCCATCCATCCCTGTGCCTACCGCGCTCATATCCTACTGTTTGCTACTACTGTTACTATTGCTCTTGTTTTGCTGCTGCTGCTTTGCTGTTGCTACTACCAGACTGTTGCTACTGATAAACTTCTGTGAGCAAGAACTATTTCCAGGTGAATCTGAATTGATAACTCAGTTGTTAAGGCTTGCAAGTATTCTTTGGCTCCCCTTGTGTCGAGTCAATAAATTGGATAATACTACCCTCGAAGACTGTTGCGATCCCCTATACTTGTGGGTCATCAAGACTATTTTCTGGCGTCGTTGCCGGGGACCATAGCTTTATTTGTAAGTTCACTTGGATCTATTATTGTTCACTGCTACTCCGTTCATCATGGGTAAGTCTCGTGATGGAAAGTTTCCTATTTTACCATCCACTACAAGAAGAGGTACAATCCTAAACACCTCTGCTGCTCATGATTCACCCTCTGTTATAAGTAAGCTTGTTACACCACCACCACATACTCATGCTACACACACTTCTACTACTACTGAATCTGAAACTGCTTCTGATACTCATGATGTTACTTCTACTAGGCTTGATGCGAGTGGTTCATTAGGTCCTTTCCTAGATGCTACTATGGATAGTCTAGGAAATACTAAAACTCCTAGTGAAGACACTATTACACCTGTTAGCTCACCTGAGTCTAGAGAGAGATATGATATTAATGATGGTTACATTGAGTTTACTGATGAATTTATTGAAGAGTGCCGAAACACACATGGTGCTAGTGCTATTAAGAGTCTCCTTGAGAGACGTACCATTATTCCTAAACTGTCCTTTGATCCTAAGTTTGCCACCTCTCCCATAGATATTAAAGATAAAGATTATGATTTCTCTCTTGATTTATCCTATTTATACATTGTTGAGAAAGAACCTTTTTGTGGGACTGAAAATGAGAGTGTTGTAGCTCATATGAATGAGCTTTCCACTATGAGTGCTTTATTCTCTGATGATTTTAAGATGCGCAAGTACTTTGTTACTAAGATCTTCCCTTTTCACTAAAAGGAGAAGCTAAGGGTTGGTTTAATAGATTACCTCCTAGTTCCATTGATACCCTGATTGTTTGATTGCTTCTTTCTTCCAGAAATATTTTCCTCCTAGTGCTAGACATGCTGCTTTGCAGAAACTTTTTGATTTTAAACAGGGAGAAGAAGAGAAATTGCCTGAGTCATGGACAAGGTTTTGTGCCTTGATTCATGCACATCCTGGATGTCCATTGCCTAAAACTGAGCTTCTTGATATTTATTATAATGGACTAACTGATGATTTTAGGACATACCTATATAGCTTTGCTGATTGTGTTTTCAGGAAAAAACTCCTACAGATGCTGAAGAATTAATGGCTAAAATAAGCAAGAATTATGATGATTGGACTTCAACTGAGCTAAATACACCTGAGCCTATTACTCCTGAACCAGTTGTGCCTGAACCAGTTCCAACACCAACACCAAAGAAGAGGGGAATGATTGCATTAAATGATGAAGTGATGAAGAAAGCTAAGAAATGTCTTAAGGAGAAAGGTATTAGAGCTAAAGAAGTGAAGAATCTACCTCCTATAGAAGAATTATGTAAGCCAATTCCCCACTCATCCACTATTGAGGTACACTCTCTCCACTTTGATGAAGGTGATATTCCCTATGGTAAGCCTCCTGATCAATGCTTACAGGAACTTGAAACTTTTATTGTTAAACAAGGTAATTTTAATAAACAAGTTCAGAATCATTTATTGGAAAACTCTAGAGCTATTAATGAGTTGAAAGATATTGTGGAAAGAACTGCTAATGATATTAAAATGCTTTGTAAACACTTTCAAATGGTTCAATCTCAAATTGATCAACTTGCTAAGGTACAAAAAGATATGCGAGTTAATGCCCCAGGAGATAAACATGCTTATGGAATTAGAACTAGGAGTGGTATAGCTACTCAAGATCCTTTATATCCTGAAGGACACCCTAAAAAAATTGAGGAGGACTCTCACCAAGGTGAAAGTAGTGGTAGTCCTCGTACGATAAAGAAAAAGAAACACAAAACAGTCGAGGAACCCTCTGAACCTGTTGTAGATCCTAATAGTATATCTATCTCTGATGCTGAAACTGAGAGTGGTAATGATAAAAATGATGCTCCTGATAAGGAGGAAGAAGAACCTGAGAAGCACACTAAGAACACTAGGTATACTAAGGAAGATTTTATTGCTAAAAAACATGGTAGTGAGAGAGAACCTTGGGTGCAGAAACCTATGCTTTTTCTAAATAAGAAACACAAGTCAAAGGAGGAAGAACACTACAACAAGTTTTTTGAGTGGATGAAACTTTTATTTTTGCAAATTTCTTTGACTGATGCTATTAAGTTGCCTCCTTATTCAAAATATATGAAGGATATTGTCTCTAATAAAAGGAAGATTCCTAATGAGAAAATTTCTACTTTGCTTGCTAATTATTCATTCAATGGTAAGGTTCCAAAGAAACTTGGTGATCCAGGTATACCAACTATTCCTTGATCTATTAAGAACAATTATGTTAGAACTGCTTTATGTGATTTGGGAGCTGGAGTTAGTGTTATGACTTTTTCTCTCTACAAGAGACTCCAGCTAGAAAATTTGATACCAACTGATATATCTTTGCAAATGGCTGATAAGTCAACTACTATTCCTGTTGGTATATGTGAGGATGTTCCTATTCAAGTGGCTCATAATTGCTTGGTTTTAACTGATTTTGTTGTGCTTGAAATGCCTGAATGTCGTGGTGGTGGCACAGAAGATGCCATGGGTAGGCTTAAGTTGGAGGCCGAATGGGTGCTTGTGGTCACCGGGGAGGGAGTACACGGTCGAGCCATGCACGAAGAACAAGAAGAACTCTCCAGACCTAGTGTTTTGATTGATCTCCCCAGATTACAAGTGCTCCTTGAGCTGTATAAATTAGGGTTCAGTGCACTAGTTCCCTACTTGGTCTAACCTGCTTCTACTACAGCTATGCCCTTCCTTATATAGGCAGTGCTATCTAGCTTATACCCCTTTGGGTTATAGGGTTTACTGTTTGGATTTCGGTCCCTACAATGTGCGCCAGGTCATGGGCTTGCCCTAAGCCCAATGGCCTAGTCCATAAAGCTTGACAACTAACGGTCTTCTGGTACGCTGCTTCCTATTGCTTTTGGCGTCACGCTGTAACTTTGTACGTTAGTGTATGCTTTGGGCGTCACCTGGCTCCTTTTGTGTCACCCGGCATCGCCCTTCTCTTTTGACCGTGCTTTACCATGGTCCCTCCCGAACCTTACTCGAAAAGGTGCCACACGTCCTACTTGACTCGACCCTTCCTCATTAGATTCGGCTCGTCGGTTCCTGCAAGAATTACAATTTTGTCTTATTCGGGCCGACATAGTTTACATGTCAGCCGCTCATGCTTATCTTACCCGGCCTGGTTTTTTCTTCACTCAGAGCTAACCAAGCTGCGTTATGTTTCACCTCTCGTGACCCTACCGGGGGTTATCCCCCCGACATTAGTCCCCGAAGCTGGTGCGGTCTAGCAGTTCAAGCTTTTAGGCATCTCCAGGTTCCTTTTGTGTGATTGGAACTTAGTTTTTGTCTCTATCTGCCGCAATTTTGCACCTTGCCGGGTCTGTCTGACAGTTTCCGGATCGACTCTTTGACTTCTTGGCTCATTTTTGCCTCGAGCCGGGTCACTTTGGCCAATTCCGAGTCATTTTCAGCGTGCTTCAGTCACTGGCAGCTCGTAATCATGATTACTTGCCTCAATTTTTGTTCCAAGCTCTGGCGGCACAGTGACGACTGCGTAGTTTTCCCCGTCACTGTGGCAGTCCCATCGGCCTGTGCCTCTTGTCCTTCATTCCATGACGTGGCACAGGATTTTTCGTGTATCTCTGGCTACGTGGCGCTTGCTAATTGGCCTACCCGGCCTAGTACACGGCCACACGCTGGCCGCACGGCACAGATGGATCCCACTACCAGGGTTTTTACTGTCCTTAAGTAGGAGTTGGGGGTTTCCACTTGCCCCACGCTCGTTTAGTTTTCCCTTGCCTTTTCTTCTTCCTTGCGCCTGCAAAATTGAACCGCCCCCTTTGCGGTTTCCTCTTCCTCCTGTTCTTGTCTCGCAATCGCCCCTCTTTCCTTTCCACTCCACCACCGGTCCGTGCTGTTCCAAACCTCTTCCAACTGCGGAGGAGATTGAATCTGTGGAACTCATGTACGCTCACGATGGCGCTGATGGTGCTGAGGAGCAGGAGATTCCCGCCGGCGAGCACGGCGGCTGGGAAGGCTCGGAGGTCTCCACCGAGGAGGTAGAGTGGCTCCGCTCCACCAGGCGCATCCCGCTGCAAGTGGATTGACGTCTGCCCACCGGTGAGATTTCTCCCAAACCCGAAGCTAACGATCGGGTGGTTTTCCTTTCTCACTTTGAGCGCGGTTTCGCTCTTCCAGTGAGCACTTTCTTCTCCTCGTTTCTCTCCACCTTCCATTTGCAAACCCATCATCTTCCTGCCAATGCGATTGGCTCTCTTTCCTGTTTTATCTCTGCTTGCGAGGCTTACCTCGGAATTTGGCCTACAGTTCTTCTATGGGCCAAATATTTTAGATTTAGGGTTCAGGTTGTTCCCCAGCCTGGTGCTCCTCGTGCCGAGAAAAAGCCGACTCGGTGCGGTGCTGATAGCATCATGCCCAGGAGAGACTCCATCTTTCCTCGGGTTGCTGGGCTTGATTCTTGCAAGAAGTGGCATAGAACATTTTTCTATGTCAAAAACAGCGGGTCCACCGATAACATCCGACTCCCCCTTTATCGGATGAGGTCCCCAACAAGAAGCTCTGGCAGCTTGACCCGCGCGACCAAGACGTTGTGGTAAAGAAGGCTAACACGATCTTGGAAAGGTTGCTGTCGCCGGATGAAAACTTTCATCTTGCCAACACTAACCTCATGCGCGCCTTCATGTCACGCCGGGTAAGCCCCATCCAAGCGAGGAGCCACAAGATGTGCTTCATGAGTGGCTCCCATGATCCCACTCGGCACTCAACTAAGGAGCTCACCCATGACTCCATTGCCCGTCGAGTAAGCTCAATCTTTATATTGAACTTGGCGGATGATTGGGCTTGGAGTTGCCCTCCGTTTAGCCGGGTCAGGCCTGTCCCGTGGGTAAGTTTTCCGAGTCGTTTTCCTTGCCGAGTAGGCTTTAACTCTTTCGCCACTTTTAGTTTAGTTTTTTGGTTACTCATTCTGTTTGTCTTTCGCAGAATATCCTTCACCAGGTTGATGACAGTACTGTCCCTCCCCCCGGTTATAACGGGGATCGCTCCGACTCGGATGAAGTCGAGTATGACCTGGAGTGCTTCATGCCCATCCCGCACGCTGCGGCTGCTTCAACTTTGGGTAAGAGTCGATCTCGCAATCCCTTACAAGACTAGTCTGACGATGATGAGGATGATGATTGTACGCTTTTGGAGGTATATGCCTTGTGACCTTAGTCTCCCAACTTATCCGAGTAAGCCCGTTATTTACTTATGCAGCTGGCCAGGTACATGAAACTCCTCCTCTCGCCGTGGGCGGAGTCGGCAAGATCCCCGTCGGCAAGCCGAAGCGACGCGGAGCCTCCTCCACCACTCAGCCGGCCAAGAAGAGCAAGCCCACTCCGGCAGCTCCTGCTGCCTCTGCTGCTGCCACTCTAGCTGAGACCCGCCAAGCCGCTGGGCGCTGGATCACACACCGAGTCACCCGTGACCCGGTCGTCACCGGGTAAGTTTTTTCATACTCTGCTTTCTTCGCTCCTTTTTTTTGTCGTTGATGTTCTCTTATACATGTCTCATTATTTTCAGTGCCACACCTTTGTCGGCGAACCAGGCTGCTTCTAGCATTGCCTCGCCGCTAAGGCCTGCCTCCTCCAGCTGACTCGGCAGCACCGAGTCCCGTTTGAGTCGAGGCTCCCACTGTTGAGGCTCACGCCTCTTAGTGTCAGTTAGACCCGGTGGGTCATTCGGCTGGCGCCCCTGGCGCTGGCCAGGAACAATTTTTTGATCTTGGTGCCAGTGATTCTGGCCCCGAGAAACCTTCCGCCACTAGTTTATCTCGCATCGGCCCTCAGGCTGGTGTGAATGAACAACTTCCTGATCGTGGAGCCAGCAAAATTGCTGAGCCCAGTTAGCCGGCTCCACTTTCTTCTCCAAATCCCCCTGCTCGCTCTCCAATTCTGTCAAAGGGCCAGACCTAGACCCAGCCCAAGGCTTCTGGTTCTGCTCGCCCTTTACCCGACAAATCCACCTCCTCCAAGCAGACAACGCTGGTCTGCGCTCCGGGTTCTGTTCCCCAGATCCGGCCTCCGATGTTGGCGACAATGGTCGCTTCAACGGGTAAGGGGGGCGAATCCGCGGCTGCCGGGTCAGGTGATGGCTCTAAGGCTGTTACCCTCCATACTTCCGCTGCTGTGACCCGTGCCAATGTGGGAACCACCCTGAAAACAGGTCAAGTTCTCACTGGGACGCTCAGTGGGAAAAGCCTTGGTTCGGCTGAACCTTGTGCTGTGGCATGGAATGCAGCTGGCGAGCAGGAGGTCAGCACCCATGCCGGCAAGAAGCTGAAGCTGGGCCCTAAGGCCGTTTCTGACATGACCTAGCAGGCCATTACTCTAATGGCCCACACCGACGAAGTGAACGAGGTAAAGTAACTTCTTACTCTTTTGTATTATTGAGTATTTCCTTTATACATATCACCTAGTCCCCGAGGTTACGACCGAGTAAGGAACTTACTCGGCCGTAATCTCTCAATAATCACTTTAGTCTTTAAATCCTTCACCCCAAGCTTCAATGTTAGAGCTTCGATCCCTAGCCCTCGAGGTTACTGTTGAGTAAGTAACTTACTCGGCTGTAAGCTCTTAAGCTTTTTGATTTCCTTATGCCAAACTCATATGTTAGAGCTTCGATCCCTAGCCCTCGAGGTTACTGTTGAGTAAGGAACTTACTCGGCTGTAAGCTCTTAAGTTTTTTTATTCGGCAAGCTGCTTGACTTGACCCTTCCTTCCCGTCTGTCTTCTTTGTTCAGCTCACGCATAACGAGCGCACCAAGGTGCACCAAGCTCTCGTTCTGGCGCATCGCAAGCTCGAACTTGTGTATGAAAAGCTGCAGACTGATACCCACGGCCAAGGTAACAACCTTAGTCGTCCTTTCTCTATTCGGTGTAGTTTTCTTTGGTTCATTTTCTCAATTTTTTCTCGTTCTTCTTTCGTAGCCTCTGCTCAGTCCACCATCGATGCTCTTCACTCGCAGATCAGCGAGGCCGAGAGTAAGTTTTTTGCCTCACCAATTCGATAGCTGAAGGTTTCTGTTGGTGCTGACAAGTAATTTGTTCCGAATAAGCAGAGAAGCACCAAACCGAGCTCCAGAAGGAGCAAGATGAGGTGACTCGGCTGAAGAAGCTGATGGCCGAGTCGGAGCAGAAGCACTTGGCCGAGGTGAAAGGGTTGAAGGAGGAGCTTGCCGAGAAGAATGAGCAGCAGGCCGCCAGCGCCGAGAAGACCAAGAGGCTGCTCGACGAGGCCGAATCATCGGTTGAGTCGGCAAACCTGAACTTCGACGCCCTCCAAGCCAAAGCCAAAACTTGTCATAGCAAGCTCGCCACTATCAACTTCTTTCTCGGTAGTGAGTTCTTACTCTTTTTGCACTATATAGGTCGCTCTGGATTTCTTCCATCCACTTTTGTTATTTTGCTAACTTTTCTCTTTTGCTTGCAGAGAATTTTCCTGATGCCAACATGTTTGCCATCCGAGCCGTGAAGAAAGTGAGGGCCGAATCTGGTGCTCCAGCCGACGGAGAGGTGTCCATGGAGGAGCTTCTCGAAGCGGTGTCCAAACGGGTCAGGACCCTCAAGTCCTGCGGTGTGGACCTACTCAAGTCGGCTATTCATGCGTTTCGCATGCTCTGGCCGGATGAAGACGCACCCGAACTCATCGATCCACTTGCTGAGAGATTGCTCCTTACTGAGGACCGGCTGGATCAATGGAGTGAGTCGGCCGGCCGAGCTGCAGTGGACAAGGCTCTCTCCTTCGTGCTTTCATGGTACGAGGACATCAATATTGATGTTCTTGCTCGCATAAGAGGGGATCGCAAATGGCTGAATGACCCAGAGCTGATCAAGAAGCGCCAGGAGAGAGCTTACGCCATGATTGAATATACTATGGTGCACGCTTGGTGCGACGGGCCCAGCTTCCTCGACCTTGGTGACCCGCTCGTCGAAGTTGCTGATCAAGAGGGTGGCGACAACGAAGCAACCGAGTCAGATGGTCCAGATGACCCGACCACAGATGCCCCTCACTCGGCCGATGCTCCAAGCAATGCTCCTGGCTCCGAGAGTGCTCCTTCGAGTCCTTCTGCTTCTTAGGCTAACACATACTCGAACTTTGATTAGATCCCCGGTATGCCGGGTACATATGTAACACACATTGCACTTTAAGTTTGATTATGCACCTTTTGATAGGATTTATATATTTGCGTTAGTGTGAATCATTCAAGGGCAAGTCTCCGAGCTTCATTTTGCCATGTCACCTTTCCTTGACTTTGGCCCCTGTCTACCTTTTCCGGTGTTCGACATTAGAGTCTCAAAGTACTAAGGATATAGTTAGCGGGTATGAAACTTGGATCACTTAGCCGAGATTACTTGACACGTAGTATAACGTGACCTGCAGAGAGTTAGGCAAAAATCTAAAGCCGGCTCGCGTTTCTCCTTTGTACTTATCCGGCGTTCGTGTTTACCCGTCATACATCTTTTTCTCGTGCTTGCCATGAAGCCGTGTTTTCGGACAACAGCATAGTCGAAGAGTTGATTTCTTCCGAGTAAACACTACTTGTTCTGAGATAAATTTCGGGTGTCACTCCAGCCAACATAAAATATTTGAGAGGGAAAACTTAAGGGGTAGTCCCCGAGTCAATTTTTTGAATCATACCATTTTATTATCGGCACATATCCGGCACACACGTATGACATATGAGAGTTCAAGCGATACATGTGTTGCTTCTCCTAAGTATAGAAGGGACGAAGCAGCGCCACATTCCATGGCCTTTTGGTCTCATCTCCTGACCTGTTCGCCTTGTTCTTTTGCGCTTCACGAGCGTCTATGGGATAATAGGAATCATTGTGCAATGCTTTGCTTACAATGAACGGTCCTTCCCATGGGGGTGATAATTTATGCATTCCGGCTGTGCGCTGCACCAGCCTTAGCACCATATCCCCTTCTCGAAAAACACGAGGTTGCACTTTCCGGCTATGGTAGCGTCGGAGATTCTGTTGATATATAGCAGATCTGGATAATGCCAATTCCCTTGCTTCTTCGAGTAAGTCTACTCCATCTTCTTGAGCCTCTTTTACCTCGGCTTCTGAGTATTGCCTTATTCTTGGCGAGTCATATTCTATGTTGGCAGGCAAAACTGCTTCTGCCCCATATACGAGGAAAAATGGCGTATAACCCGTTGATCGATTCGGAGTTGTTCTTAGGTTCCATAGCACTAAGGGTAGTTCCTCTATCCAACAACCAGGTGACCTCTGGAGTGGTTCCATTAAGCGGGGTTTTATCCCTGACAGAACTAAGCCGTTAGCCCGTTCAACTTGTCCATTTGATTCTGGATGGGCGACTGATGCTACAACGAGTCCTATTCGGTGTTTCCCCCAGAAATGAGCAAAATCTCCTTCGACAAAGTTCGTGCCATTATCAGTGATTACGCTGTGTGGGTAACCATATCTGAGGATTATATCCCTTAAGAATGTGACAGCTGTTTTACCGTCCAACTTTTTGATTTGTTTCACTTCTATCCACTTGGTGAACTTATCAATCATGACCAAAATATGAGTCATGCCTCCCCTTGCCGGTTTGAATGGTCCTACCATATCTAGGCACCACACTGCAAAAGGCCAAGTGATTGGTATAGTCTTTAATTCAGACGCTGGTAAATGTGACTTGGATGCATAGTGTTGACAAACACTGCATCTTCCAACTAACTCTTGCACTTGTGCCAATGCGCTTGGCCAATATAATCCATGTCAGAATGCCTTGGCCACCAACGCTCTTGATGACACATGGTGCCCACATTCACCTTGATGAATATCCAATAAGATCTCTTGGCCTTTCTCTGGACTGATACAGCGCTGCAGCACGCTCGTCACACTTCGCTTGTATAATTCCCTGTTGATTATAGTGTACGCTTTTGCCCTTTGTACTGTTTGCCTTGCCAACGTTTCATCACTTGGCAAGGTCCCATCTCTTAAGTAGTCGAATATTGGCTGTGCCCATGCTGGTATCAGTGGTTCCGGGTCTGCTTCAGCATCAATGTCCATTGGCTCCGCCGATATATGTTCTGCTGACATGACCTAAGGAGCCCCCGAGTGTGATTCGGCAGCCCCTGAATTGAGCGAATCAGTCCCCGAGTGATTCGAAGCTACCCCTGAGTCGATATCCATTGGTACCACATCTGACTCCTGACTCGCTGGGGTGACCCTAATTGAGTCGGACTCTGGTGACGACTTGATCGATGGTTTCCTGAGGTGCTCCAGCGCTACCCCTGGTGGTATTGCTTGCCGAGATGACCCTAATTTGGATAGTACATTTGCTGCCTCATTTTCTGCTCTAGGAACATGATGGAATTCGCATCCGTCAAAGTATCCCGAAATTTGTTGCACATGGAAACGATATAATGCCATGTTTGCGTCCAGCGCATCCCAATGTCCAGACACTTGCTGAATCACCAAATCCGAATCGCCAAAACACATGATCCTTTTGATACCAATTTCCTTGGCTACTTTGATGCCATGGACAAGTGCTTCATACTTGGCAACGTTGTTGGAAGCAGCAAAGTGAATCTGTAACACGTACCTCAGTTGATCCCTCTTTGGAGATGTGAGCACTATCCCGGCGCCCAGACCCATTTTCGTCTTGGACCCATCAAAATGCATTTTCCAGTAGTTCGGATCTGGCAGTGGTGGTTCGTACTGCATTTCCATCCAGTCTACAAAGAAATCTGCAACAACCCGAGACTTTATTGCATCTCTTCTATCATATTGTGGAGTATATGGTGCCAGTTCTATGGACCATTTTGCGACTCGGCCGCTGGCATCTTTGCTGCCCAATATATCCGAGATAGGTGCCTCGCATATTACCCGGATTGGGTGTTCTTGAAAATAATGCTTCAACTTCTTTGCTGCAATATATACCCCATATGTCATCTTCTGATAATGCGGGTAATTCAGTTTTGAGACAGAGAGCACTTCGCTCAAGTAATAAACTAGTCTTTGGACTGATTTGCCCCCTTCTTCATGTTCAACCCCTATTACTGCACTTACAACTCTGTTGTTTGCGGCGACATAGAGCAACATTGGCTCTTTGGATAGTGGTGATGCTAATATTGGTGCTGTTGCCAACGTTTTCTTTAATTCATGGAAAGCGCTATCAGCTTGCTGTGTCCACGTGAATTTATCTGATTTCTTCATCAGTTGATATAATGGTAGGGCTTTTTCCCCTAGCCGACTAACAAACCTGCTCAACGTGGCCAGGCATCCAGTAAACTTCTGGACATCGTTGAGGGTTTTTGGTAATTCCATTCTTTCAATGGCTCTGATTTTTGTTGGGCTAGCCTCAATTCCTCGGCTGGATACAAGGAATCCAAGTAACTTGCCAGCCAGGACACCAAATGTGCATTTTTTCGGGTTAAGCTTCATCCGGAATATTCTTAAGTTTGCAAATGTTTGACGCAAGTCCTCAATTAGAGTATGACTTTGTTTGGTTTTTATTACCACGTCATCGACGTATACTTGAACGTTTTTGTCCAATTGATCTTGCAAGCATTTTTGCATGCATCTTTGATATGTCGCACCTGCATTTCTCAACCCAAACGGCATGGTGCGATAGCAATAAGCCCCGTACGGGGTGATAAAAGCCGTCTTTATTTGATCATCTGGATTCAGTGGTATCTGATGGAATCCTGAATACGCATCCACAAACGACAACAACTCACACCCAGCAGTAGAATCTATGACTTGGTCGATCCGTGGCAGGGGAAATGGATCTTTTGGACACGCCTTATTGAGGTTCGTGTAATCAATACACATGCGCCATACCACTGCCACGTTCGGGTCATCTTTCTTTTTCTCGACCAAGACTGGATTTGATAACTAATTCGGGTGCAGTACTTCCATGATGAATCCAGCAGCTAAAAGTCTGGCAATCTCGGCAGCTATTACTTTCCTCCTATCTTCGGCGAAGTGGCGGAGGGGTTGCTTCATCAGCTTGGCATCTGGTGTTACATGAAGAGAGTGCTCAGCCAGCTCCCTCAGAACTCCTTGCAGATCTTGAGTGGACCATGCAAAGATATCCCGATTCTCACGGAGGAAGCTGGTGAACTCGCTTTCCTATTTGTCCGTGAGGCCAGCCCCAATAGTAACTGTGCGCTCTGGGAAAGTTTCATCCACCTGTACCTTCTTGGTTTCTTTGGTAGCTTAAAATGATACATTGCCATGCGGGTTGGTGAGTGCCGACATGGACATTTGTGCTGCTTTGGCCAATACTGCCACTTCCAACATTTTATTCTTTTATTGTGCTATGACGAGCGACTCGGCCAGTGAAGATCCGGTTGAGGCACAAGCAATGGATCTTTTGTAATCCCCTTCAACTGTAATCACCCCACATGGGCCTGGCAGCTTCATCTTTAAGTAAGCAATGTGGGTAGTAGCCATGAATCTTGCCATAGCCGGCCTGCCTAGTAAGGCGTGATATGAGCTGACAAAATCCACTACCTCAAACTCTATGGCCTCAGTGCGACAGTTCTCTCTGTTGCTGAATAATACGTCGACCCGGATCTTGCCAATTGGCTCACAGGACAATCCCGGCACAATACCGTGGAAAGTGGTCTTAGTCGGCTCCAACATGTTCATGGTAATGCCTAACTTGAGCATTGTATCCTTGTACATGATGTTGATGCTACTGCCATCATCAATCAGCACTTTTGAAAACTCGACATTGATATCTGGGCCCATGAACGTTGGATCCAAAACTAGAGCATATCCTCCTAGGGTTGGCATGATCTTTGGGTGATCTTTTATACTCCAAGTTATTTCTTGCTCAGACCAATGCATGTACTTGGGGATTGCCGGCATCGTGGCATTCACCTCCATCATTCGTCGCTGCTGGCTCTTTTTGTGATTTGGCTCTATGATAAAGACAACATAGCTCTGGTGATGTTCTATGTACTCATTTCTAGTTCCGTGACCGACATGAGCGTCGTCACCTCTTGGATTGTGCACCTAGTGCACAGTTTCTCTTATTTCTTGATTTTGATACCTCAGTTGCCTGTTTTCGTATCTGTTATCTTCTCCCACTGTCTGAGCATTTCCTCCTGTAAGTGGTGGAGGGGGAGGTGGTGGAAGCTGCTTATTCGGCGAATCCACTCTATCTCCTTTCTGAAACCATGTGCATTGCCTTGTTGATACCTCAAAAGCTATTATGGTTTAAATTTGAAAAATGTTTGAATGAAGAAAAGCTTCTGCCTTGTTATTTTTACCAAGGGTGATCTATAGATCCAAATGATTTAAATCCAACGGGCTTGGATTCAGCATTTCAAGACCTTTCTAACAAAATAGGTTTCATTGAATTTGGTTCTCTGAATCGAGCTGGGTTGATTTTTGAAACTAGGTGCAGAAGTGTGTTTGAATGAAAATGGAAAAAATCCAAATTCAAACAACTGGGCTGCGCGGGAAACGATACTGGGCCGACCTGCTAAGCATAGCGCTTACGCGGGCTGGTTAAGTTGCTGTCCCCACGCGTCAGTGAGACGAGGGGGTGCGAAGCGGTATGGTGCAATATGGTGCGTTCGATCTAGTTCTAATCCAAGGGCTGAGGGTCGTCGTCCACGTCGGGCAACGCCGGCGATACTGAACCCTAACGCGGCAGGTGGGGGTCGTCGGGGGCTCACGAGGGCTCAGTCGAGGGTCGGCGAGATGGGCGAACGACGAAGTCGACGATGACGAACCTCCTGGTACCGGCAGCTTCTCCTGGGGCGGCTCCTATCGCTGGCTCCCTTCTTATCCAACAGCGGCGGGCTCCGGTGAAATTCCGGTGAAGCGCTGCTCGCCTTGCTTCGGGAACAGGGTGGAACGATCAGTGAGGAGAGGGGAGTGAGATGGTGTTATCAATTCGGATAGGGGTGGCCTCTATTTATAGTAGCAACAACGAGACCGAACGGGATGGGCAGGCGACATGGCTACGGGCTGCTATGGCATGGCCGGCGGTGGAGATCGCTTGGTGGTCTCCTGGCGATTCTCTACCGCTTTAATGCGCATGTAGGGGCAGTGGCAAATGGTCTGGAACGTGCGATGCTCTGCGCGGCCGAGGCGGCGTTTTTGACGGCGAGCGGTGGCTGTGAGGCATGGGGCGGCGAACGGGGATGTCTAACGGTCTCCTGGGTCGGTGGTGATCGTGTAGGCACGCGGCGAGGGAGGCGCGCGGTTTGTGGGCTTCGGTCGAGGGTGGCGCTCTGGCGCATGCTCGGCATGGTTGACAGAGGCACGGGCCCGGCGTTCCGGGGTGCTCTGGTCGATGTCTTCGAGGCAGGGCTGGTCGAGAGGGGGCGGTGAGGAATGGGTGATCTCCTAGACAAGGTTGGCACGGCTAGTTCCTCTCCTAGCTTGCTGTCCACACTGGGGTGACATGGTGAGCTTCGGCTGTTCACCATTGATGGCATTGCCCAGCTTACAGTGGGGCTAGTGCTTGGTTTAGTTGGCTAGATGATCTACTGAGGTTGCTGTGAGCTAGAGAGGGAACAAGTTAGGCTCCAATCACTGCTCACAATAGTGTTTATATTTTATTTTATTTGAATCAACAAGGTGTTTGATGAAATGACGGCAAGAATTCAAGTTTTAAATTTTGAAAAGATTTTTGGTGGGTGTGCTAGGTTGGTGCTGGTGAGTCTGCAGATGCTTGGGTTTTGCAAGTTGAGCTGGTTTGAGTGGTTTTTTAAAAAGTGGGATCTTCCCATATGATAAAGATTCAATTTTGAATTGTCATTTAAACTATGCATTTGAATGTTTTTGGATGATCACAAAGTGGGCCTTGATACTTTGTTATGAGTACTATCAAGGGGTGCAAAGATCCAAACAAGTTTCTGTTAAGTTCTGAAAGTTAGGGACAACCAAAGTAGGCATGGGAGTTAAATTGGTCAAAATGACCATTCACTCATTTTGTTTGTTTTGATTTATTTGTCTTTGGGAAAATCTTGGGAATTGTTTAGATGATGTTTATTTCACCTAAGAATCCTTTTACAAGCAAAGAAACGCATAAACAAGGCAATTCAAAAGAATTCGAAATGGGATGCATACACACATGCATGCTTTCATATTTTTATTTTTTAGAGTTTTTGTTAACCCTAATTTTGATGATTAGAGTTTGATGATTCAAGTTTAGTATTTTTGGGATATTACAAACCTTCCCCCCTTAAACAAAATCTTGTCCCGAGATTTGAAAAAGGACGAAAAGATTACCTAGGATTTGAAGAGATCGGGAAATTCTGTCCTGATGTGATCTTCGCGCTCCCAGGTAGCTTCCTCTTATGTGTGGTTGCTCCACTGAATCTTGAGAAACTTGATGCTTCGGGTTCTGGTGGTTCGGAAAGCTTCTTCCAAAATACGGATGGTTACTTCAGGATAGGTCAGGTCATCGTTGATCTCTATGGTCCGGTGATCGATATTCTTGAACACTTCAGTCTTCTCTGGAACTTCGAGGCACTTGCGAAGTAATGAGATATGGAACACATTGTGCACGGCTGACATCGCTTCGGGTAGTTCCAATTGATACGACACTTCTCCTCGACGGTTCAGAATTTTGAAAGGTCCGATATATCTGGGGGCTAAGTTTCCTTTGAGTTAGAAACGCTGCATTCCCTTTAATGGCGACACTTTCAGATACACAAAATCTCCTATGTTGAAGGCGAGGTCTCTACGTCTCTTGTCGGCGTAACTCTTCTGTCTGGACTGGGTTGTCTTGAGGTGCTCACGAATCTTGTGAACCTTCTCTTCTGCTTCTCGTAGGATGTCGGGTCCAAAGATCTGACTCTCTCCTACTTCCGACCAGTTCAAAGGGGTGCGACACTTCCTTCCGTACATGAATTCAAATGGGGCAAACTAGCTTGATAACTATTGTTGTATGAAAATTCTGCAAACGGCAGACAGTCTTCCCACTTAGATCCATATTCTAACACACATGCTCTCAGCATATCTTCGAGTATTTGATTTACTCGCTCCGTTTGTCCATCGGTTTGAGGGTGATATGCGGTGCTAAAATATAGACGGGTTCCTAAACCTTCTTGAACTTTCTTCCAAAATCTCGAGGTAAATTGAGTTCCTCGATCAGATACGATGTTCTTGGGGACTCCATGCATACTAACGATTCTAGCGATGTATAACTCCGCTAGTTTTGAACTCTAATAGGTGGTTTTGACAGGTAAGAAATGGGCGACTTTGGACAATCTGTTCACTATGACCCAGATAGAATAATTTCCCCTACTAGAAGTAGGCAATCCGGTGATAAAGTCCATTCCAACGGAATCCCATTTCCATTCCGGAATCTGCAATGGTTGCAACAATCCAGCGGGTCTTTGATGTCCTGCCTTGGCTCGCTGACATATATCACACTTGGCGATATAGCTTCTGATTTCTCTCTTCATCTTATGCCACCAAAATTGCTCTTTCAAATCTTGATACATCTTCGTTCCTCCGGGGTGGATAGAATAAAGAGTATCATGAGCTTCCTTAAGAATAACTTCTTTCAACTCAGAATCTGCTGGTACACAAAGGCGTCCTTTGTACCACAGAAATCCTTCTCCGTCTTCGGTGAATCCGGGTACTTTGCCTGTATTGATACAACACTTGATTCCATCGATACTAGCATTTCCTTTCTGCGCCTCTTTGATCTGGCTGATCAAAGTGGGTTGAAGTTCGATGCTAGCCAAAAATCCTTCACTTAATAATTCTATTCGAAAATCTTCCATCTCTTTGTGCAAGTTTGGTTGCTCCTTCAAAATCATGGAGTTCAAGCGGCACGACAATCTGCTAAGGGCATCTGCTACCACGTTGGCTTTACCAGGGTGATAGTGAATGTCCAGGTCGTAATCCTTGATTATCTCAATCCATCTTATCTGCCTCATATTCAGCTCCTTCTGAGTGAATATATACTTCAGGCTCTTGTGATCCGAATAAATCTCACAACGATTTCCCATCAGGTAATGCCTCCATGTCTTCAGGGCGAGAACTACGGCTACAAGTTCGAGGTCATGGGTTGGGTAATTTTGCTCATGTTGTTTCAATTGTCGAGACAGATAAGATATAACTTTGCCTTCTTGCATTATCACACATCCGAGACCGATCTTGGATGCATCACAATATACATCGAAGGGCTTCGTGATATCCGGCATGATTAAGATTGGGGCTGAAATCAATCTCCTCTTGAGTTCTTGAAAACTCGCTTCACATTTGTCGGTCCATTCAAACTTCTTGTCCTCCTTTAGCAATTGGGTCATGGGTCTGGCGATACTTGAGAATCCTTCTACGAACTTGCGGTAATATCCCGCCAATCTGAGAAATGCACGAACTTGGGTTTGAGTGGTTGGGGCTTTCCAATCTTCGACATCTTTCACCTTTGCAGGGTCAATGGCAATTCCTCCGGCTGATACAATGTGACCGAGGAATCCTACTTCCTGTAACCAGAATTCACATTTGCTAAACTTGGCATACAACTGATGCTCCCTAAGGGTTCCAAGAACGGTCCTTAGGTGTAGCTCATGTTCTTCTTCCGATTTGGAATAAATCAGAATGTCATCGATGAAAACAACGACAAACTTATCCAGGAAGCCCATAAAAATCTTATTCATGAGATTCATGAAATAAGCGGGGGCATTGGTTAATCCAAAAGACATGACGGTATACTCGTATAATCCATATCGGGTGGTAAAGGCAGTCTTGGGAATATCCTCTGCGCGAATTTTGAGTTGATGATAGCCAGTTCTAAGATCAATTTTAGAAAACACTTTGGCACCGGTCAACTGATCAAACAAATCTTCTATCTCGGGCAAGGGGTACTTGTTTTTGATGGTGACATCATTCAACTTTCGATAATCCGTACACAAACGGTTACCTCCATCCTTCTTGTCCACAAATAAGACAGGTTATCTCCAAGGTGACGCACTTGGTTGAATCAATCCAATTTCCAACATGGAATCTAGTTGCTTCTTCAGTTCTGCTAGTTCTGACGGGTTCATACTATAGGGTCTCTGGGCTATGGGTCCTGTTCCAGGGATTAGTTCAATGATAAACTCGATATCCCGATCTGGGGGCATACCGGGCAAAACATCTGGAAATACATCGGGGTATTCACAGACTATCCGGACTTGGTCAATGGTAGGTTGGTCTATACTCTTGTTGCACTTGAATTGGCGAGGTAAGGTTTCTGATATATGCTCGACTGATATTCCGGCTGTACTGGTCATGGTGATGGCTTTCTTGGCACAGTCAATCAATCCTTTATGTTTGGACATCCAATCCATTCCTAGTACTACTTCCAAACCTTTAGTTCCGAGTACTATTAGGTTAGCATAAAAATCTATGCCATGGATTCGGATAGGGACGACTTTGCAGATTTGCCTAGCCTTGGTGGTTGAACCGGGAATTTGGACGATCATAACATGCTTCGGTTTTGTTGGTTGAATTTTACTAGTGCATGCAAATTCTTCGGTGAAAAATGAGTGCGATGCACCAGAATCAAACAACACTCTTGCAAGTACTGAATTAACAGAAAACATACCCAGCACTACGTCTAGCGCTTCCTGAGCTTCTTCAGCATGCATGAGGAAAAGACGGCCGTTGCGGTTGAGTGAATTCCCTAGGGCAAATCTTCTTCCTGGCTGAACACGACACTGATGCTGAGCTGGGGCATTGGTATTGGGGGCTGCGGCATTCTTCTTGTTGGGGCACTCGTTGGAATAGTGGCCCTTATTTCCACAGTCATAACAAGTCACTTGCGACTTGTCTTTTGCTGCTACAGGCACAACATTGCTTCCAGTCCTCGGGGCAGTGTTGGTGTTGGTGGCAGCATTGTTGTTGTTGAAATTGGGTGGTGCACGATTGAAATTGTTAGAATTTCCGGGGTTGTTGTGATTTCCTCCGGGCCTAGGGTTTCCACGGTTGGGATAGGTCGTACGATTCATTGGGGGTCTGTTGGTCCTTGGGGCAAATCCTGGAGATGGGTTAGGGAGATACTTTGGGGTCTGATGGGTTCCTGGCTGATGTATCATGCGACGCTTGCGGTTCTCATTGGCTTGGTTGATCTTTCCTTCCATCTGGATGGCAGAGTCGACAAGGGCTTCAATATCCCTAAAGGGAATATTGACCAACACAGTTTGCATCTCATCGTGCAGACCATTCAGGAATCTTTCTTTCTTCTTGGCTTCAGTGTCGATCTCATCCGGGGCATACCTAGCTAATGACAAAAATTTGTCACGGTATTCCACTACGATCATCCTTCCTTGCTTCAGTTCCCTGAATTCATCTCTCATTATCTTGATCAAACCCGGTGGCACATGGGTTCTGCTGAACTTGACTTTGAATTCCTCCCAGGTCATCATCTGGCCTCCAGTCATTGCGCAAACACTGTTCCACCATGCCCTGGCATCTCCGGCTAGATAATGGGTGGCGAACAGAACTTTCTCGTTGGCTTCCACTCCGGCGACTTCTAGGTTATTTTCCATGGTTTGCAGCCAATCATCGGCGTCTAGGGGCTCTTCAGACTTAGTGAAAACAGGTGGGTTGGTGTTTTGGAAATTCTTGAGCTTAGATCTATGGTTGTCCTGGTTTCCGTGGCCTTGATTGTTGTGGGCTAGCTGAGCTATCTGTTGCAGGGTGGCTAGGTTGTCTTGACGTTCCGCTCTTTCAGCTTCGCGGTCAGAAACCAACATTTGCAGGATCTGCAACATCGGGTCTAGGGATGAACCACTTCCTCCGCGTGGAATCTGAAGATTGAGATAGATCGTAAGAAAAGAGGGAAATTTCTAAGGTTTTGGGACTTTGAAAATTTTTTAGAGATTGACTCATATTTTCCTAGCAACTTGCTTTTCATTCATTCATTCATAGCACACGATACAAACACACACCACAACAAGGTAAACATATGGTTTTAGGAACCATTCTGGAAACTATGATATAGTGGGACCGAATACTACTCACTACGCTAGTGCTCAAGTGCTACTACTCCTCGGAGTCGGTGTAGTCGTCATCCTCATCATCCTCATCGTCATCGATGAAGGCGTAATCATCCTCATCGGTGAAGAAATCCATAGCCTGATCCTCCAGAAAATCATCATCATCGCTGAGGTAGGAGTAGGGGTCTCCACGAAGATCCTCTCCGGCATTCTCCCTTTCCTCCAACTGCATGTCTCTCTCGTGGATGGTCTCCTCCAAAGACGAGATACGGTGGCGAAGACGGGTAATGATGCGCTCCTTCTTATCGAGCTAACGACGGCGAGACTTGTGATCCTTCGCTAGCATGGCGATGGTCTGATCCTTCGTCTTGATGATGGCGGACTTGTGGTTGGAGTAGTCACGACAGTTGTCCAATTCTTGCTGACGATCGTACATCATGAAGCTAAGGTGATCCAATTGAGTCTTCAGCTCGTGGTGGTATGGGGCTTCCAGAGGTTGTCCATTAGCATCACGCCTTTTGCAAAACTCAAAGCGGGTACCCTTGATCTGGTTGATACACTGCCCACACAGACGGGCAAGAGCTTCCTGCATGGCCCTGGCAAGTCCATCGAGCCAGTTGTTCTCTCTTAAGGTAAACTGAATTCCCTCAGTAGTGGGAGGTTCAATCTTTTCTCGAAGACTTGCAACAATTAGCCACTGCAGGTCTTCTCCTCCTTGATCATTGAGCTGAGCTCCGAAGAACTCAGGGTGCGGACGCTCCAGAAGTTCCGAAAGCTGGTCCAAATCCCTCTCAAAGATAAGGTCTCCTCCATTCCCCAACTGATAAAACTTGTTGTACTTCACGTCCATCTAAAAGAATATAGGATGAGTAAGTTAGTAGAGTGATCAAGTGTGTCAAATTTTATGTATTTTGCAAGAACTTTTGAGGAACGTGAAATTTTGATGAAAGAGTCCAAGTGATAAGAATGGGAATAAGTTTTTGTAAATACTCACTTCCTTTGGTTTTGAAACTAAGTTTTTTTATTCAAACGTCCATTCTAACTAGGGTCTCCTATGGTCAGGATGGCTCTGATACCAACTTGTCAACACCCGGATTTTTAATCCCAGATGCCTGTTATGCCATAAAACGCAATCCCAGGATTACCATTTTTGCGAGACATAACAGAATTGGATACCATAGTACATCATCCATTACAACCATACATAAGGTCTTACACAAATAAGGATCTCATGATCCAGTCTTAATACAACACAAGCAGCGGAATACGTAATAATAACGGTAGCGTAGGCGAAGCTCCATCTTCGGGGGTCACAGGCAATGCTAACGATGGGAGATGATCCTAGTTGTCGTAACCTTCATGGGGTCCATCTTCCAGGTACTCCTCTTCATAGTCTGGCCATGGGAATAGCCAGGGACAAAGCCATGAGTACTCTTTAAGTACTCACAAACTAATACTAATAGGTAAAAAGGGTTTTTGTAGTAGGACACTAAGCTCTAGGGTTGTTTTGCAAAAAGCCAGATTTACCTCTACTAAGTTTGGAAACAACGAATGCTAGTTAAGGTTTTATAACACCTAAGTGGGAACTTGTATCTCATGTCACAACTCTGTTGTGGTCAAGTCAAAATCTCAATCCATTTCACAAGTCATTTTGAAAACATCTGACGGGGAAATAGTATGGCCACTCCAACAGTCCATAACCGCGGACGCGGCTATTCGAATAGTTTGACACTCTACAGAGATTGTACACTTTCACCACAACATTCGATACATCCGTCAGGAACAAATCCTGAATTCACCATACTCAGTATGCGGATAATCAATCCTAACCTTTCAATTACACGCCCTAGTATAAGCACCTCTCCTGTGAGTTTGGCCTCCCAACCATGACCAACTGTCATCTTGGGTACTGCACAGGTGGACAATCTTCACAAGGTAGCCTCAGCTCAGACCTTGGCCACGAGGGAACTAATACTAAGGTATATAAGTTTCCAGTCAAGCCCTACCCAATTCTCGGGTATTGTGGTTGTACGGTAAAATTGGAATGGTATCGCATCCAGACAACCATAAGTTTTATAAAGGGCTAAGGCTCATGCCTCAACATTTTCATCACCATAAATCATCTGGTGTTCGGAAAGACATGTCCAAAACATTTCAATAGAATGATCCATCATTCCAAGGTTTTCATAACCATTTTTCCACCAAGTATTCCCATCTAAATTTGATCAAGTTTTATGCTTAGCACTAGCATCTACAAGTGGGGGTAAGTACTAATGAGGGGTGGTAAACTAGTGGAGTGTTAACTAAGTTCAATCTCATGCCTTAGGATGACATAAAGATTATCTAGCTTAGGCCAAATTTTATGCTCTTTATGCAACCTTCAAAAATATCCTTCTAGTATCTACAATTCACTTAAGTAAGCTCTAAGTACTAGCTTTGATAAAGAAATAAAGTATAAAGCTTGCAAGTAAAACTAGGATTGGGTATCATCAAATGTGTCTAACCAAGCATGCTTAGTGCATTGCATAGGTTATTTAACTCTCATAATTGCAAGTGTTAGCTTGCACATTCAACTAGTAGTATTAGGATTGCATCAGTATCATTATAAGCTTGCTAAATTAATAGCTTGCAAGTATTGGCTTGCATAGGTAGAGTATCTTGCAAGTGTTAGCTTGCCTTGTGCAGAGTAGTGGTTGAAGTTCTCCTCGGCTTCTTCTTCGTAGTATCCTCCTTCCTCCTTGTATCCTTGGTCGGTACTAGCGTCTATGAATAAATACGAGGTACACAATCACCAAACAATACTTAACTACTTGCAATCATCACACACAAGGGTCCTATATATGATCTAGCATCATCACTAACATTACAAGATTAAAGCTTGGTTTAATTCCTTTTATTTTTAGCAAAGTAATTTCTACTCATTGAAAAACTACTTAAGATTTAATATTCTCCAAACCAAACATGGGATCATGTTGACACATGTCATCACCACATATTTTAGTCCATGGGAATGTGATTTAAAGTGGTGTCACAATTTAATAATGTTTAACCTTTTATTTTTAATTAAATAAAGTGACTAGAAATGCTCATGTGGCATTCTTTTATTACTTGGTCATTATTTCTGTAAGTAAACCTATATATATATTTTTATATATTCTGAAAGGTATGGTTAAATGTGATTTTTGAGAGTTGGAATCAACTTAAAAGCTATTATGGTTTTAATTTGAAAAATGTTTGAATGTAGAAAAGCTTCTGCCTTGTTATTTTTACCAAGGGTGATCTACAGATCCAAATGATTTAAATCCAACGGGCTTGGATTCATCATTTCAAGACCTTTCTAACAAAATTGGTTTCATTCAATTTGATTCACTGAATCAAGCTGGGTTGATTTTTGAAACTAGGTGCACAAGTGTGTTTGAATGAAAATGGAAAAATCCAAATTCAAACAACTGGGCTGCGCGGGAAACGATACTGGGCCGGCCTGCTAAGCACAACACTTACGCGGGCTGGTTAAGTTGCTGTCCCCACGCGTCAGTGAGACGAGGGGGTGCGAAGAGGTATGGGGCAATATGGTGCGTTCGATCTAGTTCTAATCCAACGACTGAGGGTCGTCATCCACATCGGGCAACACCGGCGAGACTGAACCCTAACGCGGCAGGTGGGGGTCGTCGGGGGCTCACCGGGGCTCAGGCGAGGGTCGGCGAGGCGGGCGAACGACAAAGTCGACGACGGCGAACCTCCTGGTACCGGCAGCTTCTCCTGGGGCGGCTCTAATTGTTGGCTCCCTTCTTCTCCAGCAGCGGCGGGCTCCGGTGAAATTCCGGTGAAGCGCTGCTCGCCTTGCTTCGGGAACGGGGTGGAACGATCAGTGAGGAGAGGGGAGTGAGATGGTGTGCTCAATTCGGCTGGGGGTGGCCTCTATTTGTAGTCACGATAACGAGACCGAACGGGATGGGCAGGCGACGGTGGCGATATGGCTACGGGCTGCTAGAGGCATGGCCGGCGGTGGCGATCGCTTGGTGGTCTCCTGGCGATGCTCTATGGCTTTAATGCGCATGTAGGGGCGGTGGCAAATGGTCTGGAACATGCGATGCTATGCGCGGCCGAGGCGGCGTTTTCGACGGCGAGCGGTGGTTGTGAGGCATGGGGCGGCGAATGGGGATGTCTGACGGTCTCCTGGGTCGGTGGTGATCGTGTAGGCACGCGGCGAGGGCGGCGCGCGGACTGTAGGCTTCGGTCGAGGGTGGCGCTCTGGCGCATGCTGGGCATGGTTGACAGAGGCACGGGCGCGGCGTTCCTGGGTGCTCTGGTCGATGTCTTCGAGGCAGGGCTGGTCGAGAGGGGGCGGTGAGGCATGGGCGATCTCCCAGACAAGGTTGGCACGGCTAGTTCCTCTCCTAGCTTGCTGTCCACACTGGGGTGACATGGTGAGCTTCGGCTGTTCACCATTGATAGCATTGCCCAGCTTACAGTGGGGCTAGTGGTTGGTTTAGTTGGCTAGATGATCTACTGAGGTTGCTCTGAGCTAGAGAGGGAACAAGTTAGGCTCCAATCACTGCTCACAATAGTGTTTAGATTTTATTTGATTTGAACCAGCAAGGTGTTTGATGAAATGGCCGCAAGAATTCAAGTTTTAAATTTTGAAAAAAAATTTGGTGGGTGTGCTAGGTTGGTGCTGGTGAGTCTGCAGATGCTTGGGTTTTGAAAGTTGAGCAGGTTTGAGTGGTTTTTGAAAAAGTGGGATCTTCCCATATGATAAAGATTCAATTTTGAATTGTCATTTAAACTATGCATTTGAATGTTTTTGGATGATCACAAAGTGTGCCTTGATACTTTGTTATAAGTACTATCAAGGGGTGCAAAGATCCAAACAAGTTTCTGTTAAGTTCTGAAAGTTTGAGACAGCCAAAGTAGGCATGGGAGTTAAATTGGTCAAAATGACCATTCACTCATTTTGTTTGTTTTGATTTATTTGTCTTTTGGAAAAGCTTGGGAATTGTTTAGATGATGTTTATTTCACCTAAGAATCCTTTTACAAGCAAAGAAACACATAAACAAGGCAATTCAAAAGAATTCAAAATGGGATGCATACACACATGCAAGCTTTCATATTTTTATTTAGAAAAGTTTTTGTTAACCCTAATTTTGATGATTAGAGTTTGATGATCCAAGTTTAGTATTTTTGGGATGTTACAGAATCCAAGAAAGAACCTTAATTCTCCCATCATAGACATCTCAAACCTATCAGTCATAAGCTTTGAAAATTGTCATTAAAAGCTTGATTAGTAGAGCCAAAGATAATATCGTCTACATATAGTTGGCATACAAAAAGCTCCCTGTTAACCTTATTAGTAAAAAGAGTGGGATCGAGTTGCCCAACTTCGAATCCACGGTCTAATAAAGCTCTTTAAGGTGCTAATACCATGCACATGGGGCTTATTTAAGGCCATAGAGCGCCTTATCAAGTTTGTAGACATGGTTCAGAAACTTGGAATCCTCAAAACCTGGGGGTTGCTTGACATATACCAACTCATCTAGAGGACCATTAAGAAATGCACTCTTAACATCCATTTGTTGTAATTTAAAATTGTGATGAGCAGCATAAGCAAGGAGGATACAGATGGACTCAAGGCGAGCCACAGGAGCATAAGTTTCGCCAAAATTATTGTCTTCCACTTGAGAGAATCCTTGATCCACCAGTATTGCCTTATTCCTTACAACTATTGCATTTTCATCTTGCTTGTTCTTGAAAATCCACTTTGTGCCGATAACATTGCGACACTCTTTGGTTTTCTACTAGCTTCCATACCTTGTTGTGCTTGAAGTTATTCAGTTCATCATGCATTGCAACCACCCAATCGGGATCTTCAAGAGCATCGAAAACCTTCTTGGGTTCCACCATAGAGATATGAGCTTGATGATCACAGAAGCTTGTAAGCTCACTTCTAGTGGACACTCTTCTTCTTAGATCACCTACAACCTTGTCAAGAGTATGATCCCTTAACTCAAGGTTCCTTTCAGCACGTGTTTTGCGACGAGTTTCAATCTCCTTATTATTTCTTTGAGGGATTGCTTCAACATTTGGGACCTCGTCTTGACCACTACCTTGTCCTTCATCAACACCTTGATCACTATGAACTGGAGATGAAGAAGCTTGCCCTTGATCTTGATCAACATCCATAATAGGAGACTGTTGTTGCTTCAGGGCCAGATAATCTGCCCCTAGGAGGGGCCTGATAATCCAGCCTGGGAGTTTCAGCATTATCCTGTTATTCCTGGTTGCCCTGGCTCTAGTTGGAGTTCCAGGGTGCCCGATAGTCCGTCCCTAGGAGGGGCTGAATATTCCGGCCTAGGAGTTTCAGCACCTTCCTGTTTGTCCTGGTTACCCCTAGCATGAGTTCGAGTGCCAGGGCCGGATAGTCCGCCCCTTGGAGGGACTGGATAGTCCGGCCTGGGACTCTTAGTTTGCTTAGTTGATTGATGATCTTCAGGAGGTTGTGGTGTTGCTGCAGTAGTTTCTCTAGCAGGTGGAGCTTGTTGATCTTGTATAGACTAGGGCTCTACTTGTGTAGAGCATTTTCCTTCCCGATCCGCCACAAGGGGTTCCTCAAAGGGCGGAAAAATCCCACGCCCATTCTTCTTATGGCATCTTGGGGTATTTCAACATCTGCATCACAAACATCAACTTTCCCCACATGGGAGCGATCATTCTCATCGAATTCCATACTACATGATTCTACAACAGTTCCGGAGAGCTTATTGTAGATTCTGTAAGTGTGGGATTCGATACCATAACCAACAAAAATACCTTCTAAAGCCTTAGACTCAAATTTAGACAAACGAACTCCTTTGATGAGAAAGAAACACTTACAACCAAATACCCGGAAATATGATATGTTGGACTTTTTGCTGGTAAGTATCTCATATGGAGTTCTTTCCAAGATCTTACGAAGGTAAAGCCGGTTTGATGAGTGACATGCGGTGGAAATGGCTTCAGTCCAGAAGTTGTATGGTGACTTGAATGCAGCCAACATAGATCTAGCCATGTCCATTAGAGTCTGGTTTTTTTTCCTTTCGGCTACACCACTTTGTTGAGGGGTGTACGTAGCAAAATATTGATGTCTTATCCCCTCTTTACTTAAAAATTCATTTAAGGTGTAGTTCTTGAACTCGGAGCCATTGTCACTTGTTATTGCCAATATTGGGACATTGTGTTGACGTTGGACCTCATTGGCGAAGTCAATGACAGTTTGTTGAGTCTCACTCTTTAGCTTGAAAAAATAGAACCATGTGTATCTTGAGTAATCATCAACTATCACCAAGCACTATTTCTTCCCACCGAGGCTAGCATGAGATGGAGGACCAAACAGATCCACATGAAGTAATTCCAAAATCCTCTTTGAGGAAACAATAGTTTTACTCTTGTGGGGAGAGTCGTGCATATTGCCTTCAACACATGCCCTGCAAACATGATCTTTAGCAAAGGAAACATCGTATTTTAGTCCAAGGATGTGTCCAACCTTGTGAAGACTTTGCAAAGTTCTCATGTTGACATGGGATAGACGGCGATGCCATAACCAGCCCGTGTCGGCCTTTTTGAATAATCACACCAGACTCGCAGTGGTCTTCCACGAAAATTCCACCACATACAGGTCATTTTCGACGTACCCAACGAAAGTGACCTTTAGATACTTGCTCCACAAGAGTACCACTAAATCACCATCTATGAAAACAACAAAGCCCCATCTTACCAAGGGCACGAACAGAAAGTAAGTTGCAATTGAGGGTCTCAACAAGCATGACGTCCACGAAGAGATATCGTGGGCAACCATGACCTTGCCGAGACCCAATACCTCAGGTTTCGACTTATCACCATAGGATACTGTAATATGATCATGGTTGGGTCTCATCTCCATGATGATCTCTTTGCTTCCGGTCATTTGACTAGTGCACCCACTGTCCAGAACCAATTTAGATCCACCGGAAGCATAGCCCTGCAAGAAAGTTACTTCTTGGTTTTAGGTACCCATTTTTCAATGGGTCCTCTCATTTTAGTGTAGCACCTCGGGTAAAACCACTACTGGAAAATCGCCTGTCTTTACCTCTGTGCATCATCATGACATCAGCATGCATCTATTTGAATAAAACTATTTTACAAAATCCTATCTTGTTTTCTCAAATACCGCCGTCTTATTTCAACTCAAACTCCCGACCATCCAAATATTTTGTTTTGTCTAAAAATATTTACAAAAGTCTATTTCAAAGAAAATAAATAAATAACTAAAGAAAATGTTTTATCAGGGAGGCAGGCAGCCATGCCCAAAGGCCCAGCCATTCGGCCTACTACCCCAAACCCGAACCCTCCCCAAACCCTAACCCCCACCCCAGACTCCACCCCGCCGCCACACTCGTACTCACGCACGCTGCAGTGAACCGCACGTCGCGTACACCGAGCCAACACGCTCCACGCTCGCGGCACACACACACATGCATGCACGATCCCGATCATGATCCCCACTAACTGCCGCTAATCCCTCCACCCTCGGTCCCACCACCGACCGACTCAGCTCGACCTTGCCCTCCGCTTCTTCCTTTGCGCGCGCCACCGTCTCTCTTCCCACCCCTCCTTCCTCGAGTAGAGCCCCTCCGGCCTGCCTCTCCTCCTCCACCTACCCAGAGGCCACCCCCGTGGTCGCGCCCTGCTTCCCCGCTGCCAGTCACCCCTCTAACGTTGCGTCGCTTCCCTCCCCGACGCCCCCGTGACCGCCTATATTGCTTCTAGACGCCTGCATCGCCGCCCCTCCTCTCCTCGAGCACGGGCCGCCCCGTCACGCCGAAATGCCTTGCGCTCCACCCGCCATGGTCTCCGTAAGATGTAGCCCCTCGTCCGTCCACCTCTACAGCGCGCGCCCGGCCTCCCTCCGCTCGCGGCCCCGCCCGCCAAGCCCCGTCACGCGTCCTCCGCCCTGCAACACATGTGCCGCTTCTCCCTGGCCTGGCCGCGCCTTGTCATCTGCCCATCTCCATCTTTGGTCGCCTCTACCCGAGCCCCTCAGCCGTCCTCTGCTGACACTTGTTCCCGTCGTCATCACGTGCTAGAGCACATGGAAGTAAAGCACTTCTGGTGTGCATTGAAGGCCAATTTCATGTATATCTCATGTTGTTCCAACTCGGTGTACCTAGGCTATCGCGCTACACTTCTCCTTCCAGATGATGACCATGTGGTGATGTAGGTGTTTGAACCTTCAACTGGTGTTGGGTGTACATCGACCACCTCCGCTCCAATACAGACAAGAAGGAAGATGCCCTGACGCCTTCTTCAAGGGCATCAATTTCTCCGTTCTTGGATTCCGAGCGATCCTTCCTACAATCAAACGACTGATACTATGAAGACATCTCCATCACAGATACAATGACCGCGACCCAAGGCGTCAAGATCTCCCTTACGGACACCAAGACCCCGTCCCCTGATCCGATGTCCGAGACCTTGAAGACCGATCCAGGCGAGCCCGAACCCTCGGTGAACCCCAAGATCGTCTATCCAATGTGTGACCCCTTCCCGAGACCTATAATTTTATAATATATTATATTATTGCATATCAATTGTCATGCTTGCATACATATTTGTGAGGTTTGGGGCCTTATGCCGATTCACCTCATAATTAAATATGGAGCCCATATGCGGGCGATTCTAGTCTTATATTGGCCCCATTTAAATTTGTGTAGTGAACCAATGATATAATTTTGCCTTGTTAGTAGAACATTAATTTGTGGGGTATATAGACAACATAAACCACCTATTTAATTGTCGGGACCCTAGTTTCTCTTAATATTGCCTGATTGCATCGCACCTTTGCCATGTCATACATCATACATGCATCATGCCCGATCTTCTGCCGTAGTATTAAATAGTGCATCTGGTGTTTCTTCTAGTGCTTTGCTTCTTCGCGGACTAGGCCGATGAGTTGATGCGAGTGTCGACCTGATCTTCGGATGAACCTTCGTCAGTGTTTTCCAGGTGAGCATTCTCCCCCTTTCTACCTATCTTACTTTTATATTATTTATTTCCTCCTGTTGATCTATTGCTATCTGTGTTGTGATGTTGTAGTTTCGTACCCGTGATATCCCTTGCAGCCATTATATTGCCTTGGACACATCCTGTTACCCATTGTTTGGTAGATAGTCAGCCTTGCGAGTCATAGTTGTTTGCGCAGGTGTTGCTTCGAGTCGTCAATGTTCCACAGTTGTTGGAGTAATGCCTTATGCTTTATGTTGGAGATGATCATGGATTTAATTATCGTTTAACAACTAATATTGAAAGTAGGTAAATAATGCAGATGCACAGGTGTGCAATAGATGTTATTTGGTTTTTAACCGTCCACTTGTGTCCCGTAGGACCGAGAGTACTTGATACCTGTTCCTTGAATATTCGCACTATCCACATGTAGGACCATGAATCCCCTTAGCATGAGCTTGAGCCATATCTTATTTCTTTGGGCCACAAAGTAGTTTGGGGCTTTATTACTATCATGTACTTATGCCATGCTTTACTGCTTTATTTACTATTCCGCGTGGAGCGCCTGTACTATTTAGGTAGGCAGAGTGTTTTCGCGGTATCGACAAGCCTAGTCACACTTTCGGGTTCCCAGTCGTTTACAACCATTGACGCAAACCTCTGGGTCCATTTCGGAGCCAGCCAACTTCGTCGCGGGTAGCATGGTGGGGTGGCCCCCTGAAATATTATATGAATCTTGTGATTTCTTTGTCGTGATGCCTCGTTAGGTTATCATTTGGTTTTTCCGAGGTTGATCGTGTGCGTGTTGATATTTGTGCCCCCTGTAGGGTAAAACTTTCTGAAAGCCATGCCCGCGGTTATGGACGACTTGGAGCACATTATCTTGATCATAGACAACTATAACTAAAGTAGTGCTATAAATTTGACTTTGAAATGACTAGTAATCAGCTTTAGTACAACAAAATGGCTAATAAAAGTACCAACAACTCCTGGGTTTTTGGAATGTCTCATGGTATATGTATCTGATTAGTAAGTATCGCAACTACAACGGAATGGTTAACTAATAGTGCCTACTACATATTATATCAGGATGACTCATGCTATATATATCTGACTAGTAAGTGCTGCAAATATAACAGAATGAATAAAACTGCCAACTATGTGAGTTTCCTCGGTATGACTTCCTTGTTTGGTATCGAGGGGGAATACCAGGATGGGCATGCTTGGTGATAGTATCAGGTTTGATCCGAATAGTTCTTTCTTATCCCTCTCTGATAGACGCCAGATATATCAAGTCTCTATAGGTTGTTTAGTGCATGTTGCGCTGCCGCTTCAGTCCACCATACCTATGTAGGCGAGGACCACCGAATTCTAAGACTTGCCGTGTACTGGCCTCGACTGACCGCTCTCTTTTTCTTTGCCCTTTGCTGGCACCCCTTTGGTTTAAGCAGGTTTTGAGATCGACGTTGTTAGCAGGGTTACCCTTCCGTCTTGGCCTGGACAGGGTTATGGACACCATTGGTTATTCTTCATGGATCTTAGATCAATTTGCATCTTGTCCGTACTCGGACGCTGTATCTTTTTCAAGGTGATTTGGATCTTTGTAATGTATATCTGAATTCTTGACTCGTCGAGTCGCTGTTGTATATATCTGTTCTGTGGGTTCCATCGAGGACTGTTGTGTAATGATATTAATTCGTTTTACACCAACACGAAAGTGCCTGGTGGGAACCTTTGAATTGTTTCTATGCGGGTTTGGCGGGAATCGCTGAATCTTGCATACGGCCGATATGAGGGTGTTATAGTTAGTAACAAGGGTCTTTGGAACCCAAATAGGCCAATCAATATATTCATCAAAAGGACCAACATAGTTAGCATAGATATCACCATAGTAATAAGAAAATAGCTCATAATTAGGATTGTTAGGCCCTGCAAAACCAATATGGTCATTTTTTTCCTTTGTGATGTCCTTTTAAATGGTGCTTGTCTTTGCCTGTGCATTCTTGGTCTTCCTTTTCTTGTTCTTCTTCTTCTTGGACTTGGGAATATAGCCAAGTCCCTCTTTTCCAAGGTTCGATCTTTTATTGCCAAGAATATCATCAAGAACTCCCTTACCTTTGGGAGTGGATGCTTTGCCAAGCTCATCTTACACCCTAGCATTTTCTTCATGAGCATATGTTGATTTAGATGTGCTAGGGATATCATACTTAGTCAATAGAATTTGGAGCTGATCATGAGACTCATTGAGAATAAAGAATTCACTTTCCAAAGCCTTGTGAGCAATGTCAAGTTTCTCCAACTCCTCAGAGAGTCTAGCATGAGCAGCCCCAAAGTCAATTTTTTCTTTCTTTAGTTTCTTTGCTTTGGCTACTGCATTGTCACGTTCCTTTACAAGCTTGGTCACAACTTCGTTTGACTCCTCGACGACGGCGGGTACGGGGGTGGCGGCCCCTGCCCCGCCAATCCGGCGCCCCTACTACCTTGGAGCGGTGGCTTCAACCCATGGACAAGGGTCATGCACGCCTACACCATGCCAGTGTCGTGCCCCTTCCCCCGGTCTACTCGGCCCTCGTCCGCAGGCTCATCAGGAGCACTTCTCTGCCCAACAGCCGCCCTTCACACCGGCCTACGGTGGCCTGCCATCCTAGATGCCTCCCCAGCAGGTGGCATGGGACCTGACACTCATCATCGCTCTCCAGCAGGTGCCTCCTGCCGGCTCTTACGCCGGTGGATGTGGTTGGCTCATGGACACGGCCGCCTACTCTCATATGGCCGCCTACCCGGGTAACCTCTGCACTTTTTCCCCGACTTACACTTCTTATTGCATCATCGTCGGCAATGACGCTAGACTCCCTATCACTCATATTGGTTCCACTAAATTTCCCTCCACCTCTAAACCACTATCTCTTAATAATGTCATTGTCTTGCCACATCTTCATCATAACCTGGTCTCTGTTAAAACTCTATCTCGTGATAACTCCATAACTATGGAATTTGACTCTCTTTGTGCGGTGACCCAACATACCACTGCATGTGTAGTAGACTATAGTTGTTGACATGACATCCACAGAACACCGTTCCGTAAATATCACATCCCTCGGAGTGGTACAACAGAAACATTGCGGGTCCATATTACAAACATACACACGTTATTATTATTACAATACCGGAAGTTCAAGACTTCCAAAAGATTCAACTTACAAACCAAAATATAAGTGTTTCAGTGGAAGTTTCAAATTTAAAACTTAAACTCCAAATTGAGCTCAACAACTTATTGCTATATAATGTTCATGTTGCTCGGCTCAAGTGGCTACTAGAACTATAGTAATTATTTGGACTCTTAGAACTCTCCTCCATAGACGATGTCGTAGTCCCCCCATCTACGGCTCCATACAGGTTGGGCTCTTCATAGAAGACCTCCTCTTGGCTCTCAGATGCATATATTGGAGTATCTTCGAGATTCTCAGAGTCTAAGGAAGGATTCAAAGGAAAGGATGAGTAACAACGTTACCCAGCAAATTCATTATATGCAAGGTAGGAAGTTTGATGCTCTATCTACCACCTCAGACTATCAGTCTTTGGCACTATGCAATTTTCGAAAATCTTTCTTCAAAGGTTGATTTTATTATGAAAATATATGACCATCAACCTTCATAGGTTGACCAGAACTTTCATGGAGTTCCTTTCCTGCCGCGTTCGTAGCTCCTTCCCGGAACAGGGAGTAACAAGTTACAATTATTACACTCTGCAGAGGGGCGTTACTTTTCCCATGAGAGATCAACTCCTTGTTGCACAAACGGGCGTACTTTCATGTCCACAATTCCATGATGTGGGGCCCAGTAGTTGGTCCAAGCCAATCACTGCCCTCTCCGCGACCTTATATGTCTACACGATCCTTCGGGGATGGCTCACCTTTGTTAAGCCCCCTTTCGGGCAGTCTAAAACCCTGATGAGTTTCTGAAGACTCTATGACCTAGTGATGCCCGAAATACTACCATTTACATGGACTATATCCCTAAACACCATTCATAGATAATCTAGACACCAAAAGTGTGGGGCGTAACGGTGCCCACCCATATGTTGGATCCGCACAAGGAATCACAACGTCACGTTAAGGTCGTCTTGCCTCCATACAAGAGGAAAAGGATACAGCTAACTTCTCCGTCCCATTCCAAATCTCATGGTTAACGCGTAATATACGGCACTAGAATCACTGATGCCATGGGTTATTAATCCCTAATTGTTCATCATTATTGCAATTAGAACCCTAAGTTCTATTGCTCCATCATATCATCACTTAGGATGATATTTAAGATTTAATATCTTGAGAAAATATTGTTTTCTTTTTCTGTAATATAGATGATAACACACAATTTGCAAATACTTTGATAAAGACTCTTCAAAGGATATGAACAAGTGATGAACTTGCCTTGTGATTGCAAGGTAGTGAAGTCTGATGCTTGCACTAGACCTTGAGCTTCTATGTCTACAAAAACATCATTATTGCCCGGTAAGAACAATATTTAAAGAAGCAAAATGATTATGCAAAGTAATGCAATGCATTATTTAATTTTATGTGTATTGTCCCCCATTATTTAAATTATAAAAATTCTTTTTCATAATAAAGAATTTGTAAATATTAATTTTTAATATTTATGGAATATTGTATTCTTTTATTTTATTTCCTTTTATTTGAATTTTATTAATTTAATAATTCTTTTAAGAATTATCATTTAAATCAAAAAATTGTTATTAAATATTTGTTTAGTATTTTTCTAAAATACTATAATATTAATTTATAATGAAAGTGATTTTTATTTATTTTTATCAACTTTCAATAATTTTGTAATATTCCATAAAGAATATTTATATTTCAAAATCCTTAATAAAACTTATATGTGTAAAATTTTATCTCTTAATTTATTTGGATAGTTTGGATTATTATGAATCCAAAAATATTTTATTTATATTTTTTTGGATTTTTATTTTATTTTATAGAATTTATTTAAGTTTAGGGGCATTTTGGTCTTTTTCCATTTATTAAAACATGATTTAAGTGATTTGGGCTGACTGTTTGGGTTTATTGGGCCCTTGTGGCCCAGTAGGGCAAAGTCAAAACAACACCCCAAAGGGGTCTTGGCCCAACCAGCCCAACTCACCCACTGTCTCTCCCTCGATCTCACCTTTCTTCTTCTCCTCCACCGACCCGTGGTCAGCGATGCTACCGCCGGTGATTCGCGCCGCCGTGGACCCTCCAGGCCGCTGTCGTGGTGCATAGGGTGGTTGTCAACCCTGCTTCACCCTTCTGTCCAATTCGATTTGGACCTGGAGCCCTCCTGTGGCCAGATCGATTCTGTTCCGAACCCTAGGGTTTGGGGTGGCATTGGTGCTGACGTCGCCGCTGCTGTCGTGTGCCGTGGTGATGCTCCACGCCCCTAGGCGTGGCTATGGTCGCCGCCTCGGCATGGTGTGGGTTGCAGCGCCCCCTTGGGGGTGCTCCCCGTGCCGCCATGTTTGTCGGCCTCCTCTGCTTCCTCTTCTACTCTTCAACGAGGACCATAGGCAAGTTGTTCTTCTTCCCCTCTTGTCCTCTGTGCTAGGTCATCCTATGCTATGTGTTGATAGTGACCATTCCTGGTTAGTGTTCTGTCCTGATTAAGATGGTTTGTTCTGCTTAGGGTTCATACCCCTCTGTGGATTAGATATCTGATGAGTTGGATCAAGTTTTGATGGTCCCTAAGCATGATAAGTGGTTGTTAGCTATGGCTTGCTGCTTATGATTTGCTGTGGTGATCCTAGTGGTTTACCAGATGATTCTATGGATTAATTTTGATATGGTTCAGATGGTAAGGTTGCTCTAGAAGCAATACTTGGGAAATCTAGTGGTTTAATAGCTCACCACTGTCATTACTTGGTTAATGACAGTGAGTGTTGTGTGATGAAGTCACTGTATTAGTATTATTGGCTTAAGAAGTCATATATAGCTTGAGATCAAATGGTCTCTTAGATTGAAGATATGTATATGGATTTTCCTGATTATGATTCCTGTGATGTCAGGAAAATGATTTTATAGTTAGCTGTGAGTGTAACTGTGAAAGTTGAATGTTTAACCTGCTTAGTTTAGAACTGTTCTTGTGACACCATCCTTGTATGGCACACAAGATTAGATTCTATTACTTGGTTTGGTTTTGTTCAAGCTTAAAATTAGCTTGGCATTATAGATAAGTGGGATTATCTTTCCTTGCATCCCTATAACCCATGATGTTGGTCTGAGGTTTAAGGATTAAGCCTTTATCTTGTTGTTTCTCATGGATTGGTTCTGGTTGTGATACCGGCTACTGATTCTTGAGTCAAAGTTGGAAAAATGATTGTAAGCTTGATAAATTATATGGGTCCATAAGATGAAATTCTAAGGTGCTACTCCTATTTAAGAGGTGTGCCTAGAAGTTAAAATCTTGGCTATATTTATTCCTGAAATTTAAATATAGCTTGACATCTAGGATCAATGATGTTGTCCTGAGATCGTAGTTGGATCTTTATAGTTTTCTGATTGCTTTTAGTGTTTAAAACTTCAGTGATGGATTCACCCCACTTGGGTGTTTTTTGAGAATTTGAGTATGACACAAATCATGAATGCTTGTCTAATCTTAGATAGATAGATCATGTGATGGTCTATTTTACTCACCACACTCATTTGATGTTCGGGTTGCAAGTGGTTGATCTTGTGGCTAGCTTGATCTGGTGCTCCTCCTGGTACTTCCAGTTCTTGGACTTGTCCTTGATCTAGCTCTCCACCTCCTAGTCCTAGTGGCTTGATCTTATCCTTGTTATCCACCTGATCTACCCCCCCTTATGTCACCATCTTGGTGAGATGATCAAGGTTGTGATTGGTGTGATCTTGTATGGCTGTGCTGATAGTTTTGTGTGTGTAGCTGTTGTTGTTGTTGTGGTGCTGACATCACACACCATGCAGTTTGGTGTGTGTGTGCTGCATGTGTGCCTGCTGCACACCTTGTGGATATGCTCTGGTTATGAAGTTACTTTTATCTGGTTACATCTACTTGGCTGGTGAAACTTGCCCTTCCTTGCTGTTTGGAGTTGTTTGACTTTTGGCTTAAATTATTAAAGGTTCAGTTCTTTCATATTGGTGAAATTTGCCCCTTTAAAAGATTACTCAATGATGAAATCTTGAACAATGCACTTCACTGTCAATTCTGAGAGTAATATAATTTTAACCTTAACTTTTTTTCGTGTTTGTTTTGTAGCTACCAGACTTGGAAATTAAAGACTTTAGTCTAGGTTTTCTTTTTCTTTGTAGAATAGTCATATGTAATATTTCTTTATTCTTTTGTAATTTTATTTTTGTTCTTTTGTAATAAAGATTGTACTATTATTCAATAAAGAAATATTATTCTTCTATTTAATTACTATTGTAAAGATTGTTGCTCATTTCCATAAGTTACATTTGTGTAACTTATTTATAGAATAAAATTTTGAAATGAATATTCTTATTCTTAATTGTTTTCTTTATATAAAGTTTGAACTACTAATTATTAACTCTTGACTAAAGCATAATACTCAAACATAATTTTCAATCCTTTTGAACTATAAATTCAACACTCAAGTTTAAATTCAAATTTCATTTCCCGAAACACATTAGTCCACAAAGATCATATCAAAGTCTATAACAATCATCCTTCAAGACTATACCTAATATCAAAGCATGAAAGAAACTTTAATCACTTTAGGTTTTTATTTGGCGAAAAATTTACCCACATTTTCACAGATGAATGCATGAATTTTCACAGATTCCTAAATCTACCCCTTGTTGGTTCCTAAATGCTGGGATGTTACACTTGGTTTTTATGTTAAGAATGCCCATACCCGTATGGTGCTCCACTGATGTGTGAGCCCTGACGGTCTCTATCCCGTCCAGCCGTCACCTTCATCCAGCGCCAACCCTCGTGCTCTCTCTGCCGGTGTCGACCTTTGGCATGCTTGTCTCAGTCATCCTAGTGCTTCCGCGCTTAGTCAAATAATGATAAGTTTTTCCGTTTCATGTAATAAAACGGCTGATCATAGTTGTGAAGCATGTCGTCTAGGCAAACATGTTCGTTTTCCATTTACTCCTTCACCCACAGTTGCATCATTCCCTTTCAGTTGATTCACAATGATGTATGGACCTCTACCATTGCTAGTAATTCCGGTTTTCTTTATTATCTTGTGACTCTTGATGACTACTCTCACTTTGTTTGGACTTTTCCTCTTTGCAAAAAGTCCGACATCACCGCCACCCTTGTCGCCTTTTATTCCTATGTGTCCACCCAATTTGTTCATCCCATTCTCGCTCAACACACTAATAACAGGAAAGAATTCGATAACACCGCCGTTCACACTGTCCTTTCTTCTCACGACACCGTTTTCCTCCTAACCTGCCCATAAACTTCACAACAGAATGGTTGTGCCGAGCGTGTCCTTCGCACCCTTAATGACTGCGTTCGCACACTCCTCTTTCATGACCACGTCCCTCCTACTTTCTGGACCGATGCTTTAGCCACTTCCACCCTTCTCATTAACCTCCGCCCAGGTCGTACCTAATGGAACTATGTGCCTCACCATATCCTATTCGGCTCACTGCCTTCCTATGACGGCCTTCGGATTTTCGGATGTATCCTAGCACCGCCGCCACCTCCCTCACAAACTCTCCCCATGCTCCGTCCCCCATGTCTTCCTCGGTTACCCGGCTAACACCAAAGGTTACCGCTGCTATGATCCTGTGTCGCACCGGGTCATCACTTCCCGGCATGTTTACTTCAACGAATGTTGTTTTCCATTTGCATAATAACAGATGGAGCCCTCTACTTCGTCCACCAGCGAGCCCCCGCGGTGGCATGCGCCTGCCCCGGTCGCCACGCCCGGATGTGCCCCCGTGTCGCCCTCGAGCTCCAGCTCGGGCGGCACCTCGACGCCCTCGAGTCCCAGCTCGGGCGCCCCTGCATCGTTTTCGAGCTCCGGCTTTGACACACCCTCGCCATACTTGAGCACCACTTCGGGTCCTTCCGTGTCACATCCCAAGATTTTCCAAATCTTGTAATGTGAAAAATAAATAAAAAAAATAAATTATTGTTGAAAATCAGGGTGAAAAGAAACTTTGTTTCTAAATGGAAACTTAAAATCCCATCTTGAACAAACTTTAATTAAAGTTTGAATTCAACAAAATCCAAATCAAGAGAAATGCATTCCTCAATGAATGTATCTTGAAATTTAAACACTTGGAAAATAAATCCAAACCCAAAACCCTAATGGAATAAAAATCATTTCCAAGTTATCCCCAAGCCTATGGATCTGATCCATATAAAAGTTGTCAAGCAAACTTTTCAAATTATCAAGAATGACAAATGGAAATATTATAAGACCATATAAATTGGTTTCACTTAATTTGGAACCATAAGTAAAATCTTATGAATTTAAATAAGATAAGGAAAAGTAATTTCCAAAGCTAATAAAGCACTTATCTAAAATCCATACAAAATGGTGAACAAATAATCCTAAAAGTATTTAAAAAGATAAACAAATATCAAATAAGATTTTACAAATTGGAATCACCAAGTTTGGATCTATAAATAAAAAGTTATGGATTTTATAAGATAAGGAAATAATTATTAAATAAAGAATATTTAAAGACCAAATTAAATCTTGGCAAAGACCATAAGCAAATGGAATAAGATATAATCCAAATCCAAATAAAACATAAGGATAAAGAATTTTCCAAAATAAAATAAAATGGCATGAACCAAATTGAATAAAGACAAAATCCCTATTAAGAAATGGTTAATTAAATCATGGGAAAATATATTTGGAATTTACCCAAGTGGAATAAAAGTGAATCAATTGACCTAAATAAGATCAAAGAAAACTTCCAAATAAAATTTATGGAATTAAAACTATATTTAATTTCATGAGAATAAAGGACAAGTACCAAATTAAAAATGATTAATAAATATTTTCCAAATAGTTCTAGGTGAATATTTTGACACACTAATAATTGAATAAAACTTACTGAAAAGGTTTTGTGGAAAAATGAAATTTAAATAAGGATTAAAATTATATTTGATCTTATCTGAATTAAAACAAGGACCTACTTTAAATAATTAAAAAGACACTAAAAGAATAAAAAGGTTTATTCTAAATTTAACTTCAGAATGTGGTAATAAACAGGGTTTGATTATTCACAAAATTTGGCAAAGGATTGAATTCAAATGAGTGTTTGAATTGTTTAATAAAAACCAAAACAGAATATGAGAAAAGAAAAAGGGAAAGCATTCAGATAAAAAAAATGAATCTGGCCAGCCCAGCCCACTAAGCCCACTCGCAGCCCACCTCTCCCTCTCTTCCCCGAAACGTTTTCTCACCGCGAAAAGAACTCACTTAGTCACAGACCACCGGGACCCACTCCTCCTCTCTCCCTCACGCTGACAACGGACCCCACTGCCACCTCATCATCGTTCTCACCCGCGCAAAGACCACGCCCACCTCCCCGGCCGTTCTGTCACTATTTCCTCGAGTTAATACGCAGTAACGACGCCATTTAACAGCCCCACGATCACGCGTACATAAGCGCCTGCCTCTCTCCCTCTTTTCCCTCACTCACCTCACCTCCTCCGCCCCAGGGCTGCCCGAATTTCTCTCGGCAACATCCACGGCTCCGGCGAGATTCTCCGACGATTCCAGCCACTACCGCTAGCCCCACTGCCTCCAGAGCACACGAGCTTGCTCGCCATCATCTCCTGCACCTGCCAGTGCCTTTCCCTCCCTTGCGCGAGCCTCAGACGCTCGGCAACAACATCGACTGAATTCCGCCACCCTCTGCCTCGACTCCGGCGACTCCACACGGTGAGCTCTGACCTCCCTCTCCCCTCTTTTTGATACTCCTGTGTGTGCCACGACCTTGCGCATCTGACCGTGTCTTCCACTCATCTTAGCGCGCTCTGTAGCTTCGCCACCAACGACGTCTGAGCGCAACCGACGGTGACCACTACTCCGACGAGCAATTGTCGACCACCCCGTGCGCCCCCTGCCTTCCCGAGAACATGTTGAGCATCAGCATCGTACAGCGAATCCGGTGATCCCCCTCTCTCTTTCTCGCTTCCTGTATCGCCGGCGACGCCACTGCCAGGCCGCTGCCGCCGCGCGTCAGAGTCCAGCGCCGCCAGTTCTAGGTCATTACACTAGGACCGTTGGATCTTGATCCTGAGGCTTAGATGGAGTCACTTAAGCGAAGGGGTACGAGAGCCTCTGAACCGTGCGATGTAATTAGATCTAACGACTGTATTTGCTGATCCGCGCGAAACGGTACGCGCCACGTGTCACAGAGTCTGTTTTAAAAACAGATTTGATCTATTTGTGGTTCAATTTTGTAAAAATCATAACTTTGAAACCACACGTCCAAAATTTGCAAATTTTATATAAATGGAATCAGCAAGACAAGTACTTTCTGACCATGCACTTTGTTTAGTAAAATGCTTCTGTTAAATTGATTGTTTTTGCAGAAACTTGTGTATGCATGTTTAGAATATAAAATTTGTTCTAAAATGATTTTTGAGATAAAACCTTTGGAAAATGGTTTGTTTTGAACCTACTGACCATAGGAATCACTTTGTGGTTTCAAAAACATATTTGGTGAAGCAAAAGAATAAAACCTTGAATTAAAACATTTCTAGTCAAATAAAAATATGGTTTAGTTGTTAAAAATGATTTTGGAGGAAAACCTTTGGGAAATGTTTTGATTTAAACTCCCTGACCCCAAGCACCAAGTTTTATGATTTAAAAATGTATTTTATAAACCCTATAAAAATTGCTACTTTGATAAAGGCATTTTCAACCACATAAAATAATGATTTTGTTTGGAAATTGGTTTATGAGTAAAATCTTTTGCAAATGATTTTGCCACTTATATAAAATGACCATTAGGTGTTTTCAAATGTTTATGACCCATTAGAAACCACTTTTCCAAATAAAACAATCTTTAGCATGCTTGCATGCATTGTTTTGTTTCTATCATTTTAGGTGATGTTTTGCTTGAATGGTAGATTGAAATATTGCTTGCTTGATTGAATTGTAGTGGAACTTGAAGAGTGTGATTGTTACAAGATCAAGGAGTGAACTTATATTCTCTACCAAAAAGGCAAGTGATGCTTCATACTTTTGTCCCATTATTTTCACTATGCATTAGTGATATTTCTAAGTAGGACTTGCATGGAATTTTTGCTAAGTATAAACTATGCCATGGGAAATCCTAGTAGATGAAACCTTAGTAGAATTTCCTAAGTTAAGATTCCTACTACTATCATGCTTAGCTTAGCTAATAGAAAACAAGGGTGGAATATATATTCACACTATGGAATATTTCTAAGTCAAGGACTTGTGTTTTGTTTAATAAAACAACTATGTGAATGAATCACCTGGGTGGAATGGTTGTGTATGGGTTATGTTGAGTGGTTACACAGGGCCCATATCTATGGACTACCCTAGTGTATCTCACTTGTGGATGGCCACCCAGGAACAAAGAGATTTGAGATGTCAAATGTTGAGAAGCTTCAAGTGCAGCCACTTGGCATTATGGGCTCTGCCTGGATCATATAGGTTGCAATAACTTAGCCAAATGGACAGTTAGTGGTAGGGGTTTGATAGGTTGGAGAGCGTCCATTCTGTTCTAAGGAAAGGCTTCTGAAAGATCTTGTCTTGGTGAAACCAAGTCTTGTGGGGAAAGTGCACCACCTCTGCAGAGTGAAAACTCTAAGTACTTAGCCATGTCCCTGGTAAAGGACAATTTGAGCATCAAGACATGGAAGCTATCAAGAATCTCCTCATCCCAATTTCTAAGTTAAAATCTTGTGGTTGAACAAGGGTTAAAGGATCACCAATTTCTATTGGGAGATGCCTTGGGTGATTTTGTCAAGCAAAAACTTAGTGTTTTCAAATGATAAGGAAAATCTATTTTGAGCAATGCAAGCCTAAGCTCCACTTAGCCAAATGCATATAGATGATAGACTCCACTATACTACCATAGTATCACTTGCCAATACAATTCAAATGTATTGACCCTTGTGGCTGTAACTTATTATGTTGCAGGTTTGTTTAATGTTAGTGAAGTTTGTTGAATTAGGATTACAAGTCTACAACAACATGTTTGCCTGTGGCACTTGGAAGATGAAGGACCCCATGCTATTGTTAAATTCTGCTGCATTATAATGAGATAGCCAAATGAGCTATGTAAGATGTAATAAATTATTTTATTCCTGGTTATAAATTTGTATTATGACCTTTGTTTCTTGATATTACATCTTAACTGTGGATGCTAGCTATTGATATAGGGACTAGCATTGTAAACACTGGGATCTCTACCTTATTAAAGGTTGGGAACCTTACATTCCGCACCACCCTCGCGCTTCGCCTCGGGCGTCGCCTCGATGCCCTCCTCTTCCATAGCGTCACCCTCGAGTGGTATCTCGGGTGATGCACCATCGACTGGTCCGCCTCCGCCGCCGCCGGTTGCCACGGGACCCATCACACGTGCTCACGCGGGTGTCTTCCTCCCGGCCACGCATTACTCTATGTACGAGTACATCTATACTTCCTCGACGTCTGCGCCTTCGCTGCTGCCTGTCTGCACCTAGGCAGCCCTCCGCGACACCTTGTGGCTCGCGACCATGCAGGAGGAGTTTGACGCCCTGCAGTGCAATCATATGTGGCAACTTTGTCTCCGCCCACGTCATGCCAACATCATCACCGGGAAGTGGGTCTTCAAGGAAAAGTTTAATCCAGATGGCACTCTTGATTGTCAGAAGGCCTGATGGGTGGTTCGTGGTTTTCGGCAGCGCGAAGGCGTCGACTTCCATGACACCTTTGCACCTGTTGTCAAACCCGGCATGATCCATACAGTTCTTCAGCTCGCGGTCTCTCCCGGCTGGCCGGTGCATCATGGATGTTTCCAATGCTTTTCTTCATGGTCATCTCGAGGAGCAAGTTGTCTGCCAATAGCCTACCTAGTTCGTCGATTCTTATCACCCAGATCATGTTTCTCTTCTCTCATAGTCACTCTATGGGCTCAACAGGCGCCACGTGCTTGGTATCAGCGCATCGTAGCGTTTCTTCATCAGCTCGGCTTTCGCTCCACTTGCTCCGATGCTTCGCTGCTTGTCTACCGCCAGGGCGATGCCACAACTTATCTTCTCCTCTATGTCGATGATATTATCTTGATGTCCTACTCTTCTCAACTGATCCTACAGCTCACTGACCGTCTTCATGCTGAGTTTACTCTCAAGGATTTGGGACCCCTTCAATACTTCCTCGGGATTGAGGTGGTATGGCGCGCATATGGTTTCTTCCTTCATCAGCGGAAGTATGCTCATGAGCTTCTAGACCGCGCGGGGATGCTTAATTGCCATCCCGTGACTACGCCTGTAGACGTGAAGGCCAAGATCTCCGCCACTAATGGTTCTCTATCACTGGATGCCTTGTTCTATCGATCCATCGTTGGCGCTCTTCAGTACCTCACTCTGATTCGGCCGGAGTTCTAGTATGTTGTTCAATAGGTGTGCCTTCATATGCATGCTCCTCATGATTCTCACTGGGCTTAGGTGAAGCGGATACTATGCTACATTGGTGGTACTCTGGATCTTGGCTTGACGCTACACGTCTCCTCTGCCACGGACATCGTCACCTACTCCGATGCCGACTGGGTCAGATTCTGATGACTGCAAGTGCACATATCGGATGTAGCTAGTTTCGATATAAAGATATCGATCCCATAGGGAGAAGGTGTCTGAAGTCTAAGAATTCCTAAAGTAAATACTGAAAATAGAATTGCTAAATAAAGTTCTAAGTAACAAGATAAAATGCGAGTGTTGCGTGAAAAGGTGTTTTGGGGTTTTGTTATAAGATAACAATGAGTAAAGTAAATAAAACTGAATACATAAAATAAGTATCGCATATGTAAAAGACATTTTAAACTTCAGTGGGAGAAAGGCGTTCTCAGGGATTGGCAGATACACCACTAGCATTATAAAGTGCTAAGGTAAAGATTATTATCATGAACATTCTCAACTATGTATGTGCGGGAGGAACTCCGTATTTGGACAAAGAGACAACAACCACTGCTCAAATCATCCTCATTACCACAGCAGACAGCAATCAACATCAATTGAATTAATGTGTTATTAAGGTACATAATCCCGCAGGACGTATCCCATGGCATGGATAGTGTTTTCTGAGTTTCCTCGATTCCCAAGTTGATACGTAAGGGGTGCCAGCAGCTTTATAGTCACTCTAATTGCTAACATCTCTTTGTCTACCAACAAGTAGTTCCCTACATCAAGTCCCCTGATGCGGCTCAGATCACTATAGAGCTTTGTTGGGAGACCCCAACAGGAAGGTATGATGAGTACATCAACAAGTTTTTCCCTTAGTAAGAAACCAAGGTTATCAAACCAGTAGGAGGAAGGAAACGACTCAAAGGTGTTGCTAGCAACTGGAAACCTGCACAACACAAACTCAAGACTTTGCCCCAACAAACAGTGAGGTTGTCAATCTCACCGGTGTGGAAGGTAATAGTGGTTTGCAGAAAGTAAATAGTAAAAGTGGAAGATGTATCAATGGTAAAGATTGGACCGGGGTCCATAGTTCACTAGAGGTGTTCTCCTTAAGATAAACAACATGGCATGAAGGGTAAAGAAATTACAGCAGGGCAATTGACAGGACAGAGCAAGGCATAAAAATACAATACTATACATTCATGATCCTATGAGATTTGATTGGGCAATACAACAAGATACATAGACCGCCATCCAACTGCATCTATGACTAGTAATCCACCTTCAGGTTATCATCTGAACCCCCTCTAGTATTAAGTTGCAAGCAACGGATAACTTCTTTAAGCAAAGTGTGTAAGGTAAACAATCCACTTGTTCCATGAACAAGAGATCATTGTTTTATCCCTAGTAGCAACATCACATCTACAACCTTAGAGATTTCTATCACTTCCCCAGATTAAATAGAGGCATGAACCCACTATCGAGCATAAATACTCCCTCTTGGAGTCACTAGCATCTACTTGGGCAAGATAGCTACTAGAAACAGAGAGCATGCAAGATCACAAACACCACAGACATGATAGAATCAATAAGACAGAATCATTAGCCAATCTGATATAGTAATCTCAATATCCATCAGATCCTCGCAAACACAACATGCATGATTACAAATGGATGATATTGATCATGAATGAAGCTCACAAAATCTAAACATGGTAGCACAAAGGAGAAGAAACAAACATCTAGCTACTAAATGGACCCGTATTCCAAGGTGTAACTACTCACGCATCATACCGGAGGCTGGCATGGTGATGAAGAAGGCCTCCGGGATGATCTCTCCACTCCGGCAGTGTGCCGGGAAGAGCTTCAGATTCGCCCGATCTAGGTACGATGGTGGCGGCAGCTACAGAGTGTTTCGTGGAAGATTGATCGGCTACTTAGGGTTTAGGTATTGGGGGCTTCTTATAGGCGAAGAGGGAGGCCGAGGGGGTGCCCGAGGCGGCTGCACCCCCCAAGCGCGGGCCAGGCTTGGCCGCGCAGCTAGGGGGTGTGGCCCCCTCGAGGCCTTCCTCCGTCTCGTCTTCTGGCTTCGTGTTCACCATGGTAAAATATTGACTTTGGCTTTTGTCCCGTCCAATTCCGAGAATATTGATTTTCTGCCTTTTCTGGAACCAAAAACAGAAGAAAACAGACAACTGGCACTGTGGCATCTTGTTAATAGGTTTGTCCTAGAAAACATATAAAAACACCTCAAAGTGTAGACAAAGAAAATCAAAGTAGATACTAAATAAGCATGGCACATCAAAAATTATAGATATGTTTCCGACGTATCAAGCATCCCCAAGCTTAACTCCTGCTCGTCCTCGAGTAGGTAAGTGATAAAAACAATAAGTTTTGAGGTGACATGCACCATCAAAATCAAGATTAAACCATTTGCAAGCATTGAAAGCTGGGTCAAAGAACTCTAAACATGAGCATGAAAGAAGAAGTTCTAACAGCAGGACAAAGTAACTATGCATGCAACATGAAAGGTTACAAACAAAGATCATGAATAACAATGCATTGAAAAACGTTTTTTTTGTTTCACATACAGAAAACATAGCATAGTGGCATTCAGCTTGTCCCTCATGGAGTAGCAAATAAATGCATAGGGCACCTTCAAAGTTCATAAGAGTGACTAGATACAAATAGTTCATGAGCAAGCAATATCAACAATATGAATCAATCAATAAGTTTTGGGGCAATGAACATAGAACTAAGAATGGAAACTATGATCTCTTAATTGGTTCCTAAGGATAGAAGGTGGAGACTCAATATATAGGTAGAAGAAAGGCCATTCATAAAAGGGAAGCAGGGATTCCAAGTCTCATAAAGATCTTCCAAAAATTATGGTACTTGTTAGCTTTCAGCTCTCATTGCCCCTATCATAAGCATCTTGAAGTGATTAAGGTTAAAGTGAACAAACTATGGAGTATATTATTGACAAAGTATAAGTTGGCAATCTCATGTCCCTTGAATACGAGGGCCACTCTTCATGCTACTCAAGTTTAGTTACCTTTAAGTCTTGTCATAGTAAGTACATGTGTATCATAGAGAACGGCCAACGGGGTACCCCTTGCACATGATACAAGAGCTATACCATAATCAAAATGACAAGGCAAGCAGACAATGATCATCTCAGCAATCTTCTTATTTACCATGGGAAAATGGTGCTTTTCTCTCTCTCTTTCCTCTTTTCAATATGTCTTTTTTCTTTTTCTCAATCTCTATCTCTTTTTTTATAAGAAGAATGCTTCATAGATTGATCACTATGCTGATGTTGCAAGTTTCCACCATGATTAGGCATGGCTTAGGCTAGCGGCCCAGGCGTTTCTCTAACACACATACATAACTCCATGGACTTACAAGCTCCCCTTTCATTTCACAACAACGACATCCATAAACAAAAGAGCATGATATCAACTGGTTACAATGTACAAGTGCAATGTTGAAAGGGGTTCCCCATGACAACATGGTTCTGCTAATTCCAACGTATAAGTGCAAGCATATACGACATAAATGACACAATGGTTCAAATTTATTTAGGGTCAAGAAAAATAAAGTGTGCCATCAAGTTTGTGAGAGCTTTAATCACTAAGTTTCACATAACAAAGTGACTTTTTAATTGGAAGGTAGATGTTACACACCATGCATAGGAATTTATAGTGGACACTTTGGAATAACTTGGTTTCTCGGGAGTTGGATGCATGAGTAGAGGTTACTCATACAAGTGGAGGCTAGCAAAAGACTGGGAGCGACCAACTAAGAGAGCAATAATGGCCATAATCATGCAGAGCGACAACACATTACTAATCAAAGCATAAAGTGGTACTACAAGTCAAAAACTAAATGATCATAGAGGCTATGGTGACTGGTTCATAGTCATAACATGGTGTGAGCATGTGCCAAGTCAACCCAAACAAAGCATCAAAGGAGAATACCACAATACTATGCTTTTGTATGCTAAAAAAACGCATGATTCTTTCAAGGCACATTAAGCAATCCTAATTGTTTGGAACAAGTCATGCAACAACAATAATCACTAAGCATAAGGTCAAAACAACATCTAGCATGGCATGATAAAGTCTAAGCCACAGTCAAAGCAAGCTCCTCTTGTACTACTAAAGCAAGAACTTTCTACTCCTCTCCAACACCAATCAACTTATTTGAAACAACACAGCTAGAACGTGGGTCCAAAATACTTAATTCAAGCAAATTATGCAAACAAAAACCAAAAACGAAAACTAAGACGCTCCAAGAACAACACAACTATGCATGAAAAATAAAAATGAACTATCTAGAAAGACCTGAGATTTTTATTGATGAAGAAGGGGATGCCTTGGGCATCCCCAAGCTTTGACGCTTGTACCTCTTGGATATTTATTAGGGTGACACCGGGGTGGCATCCCCAAGCTTGAGCTTTTGTCCATTCTTCATCTCATTACATCATTCTCTCTCTACACCTGAAATTTTTCCTTCATACAAAACTTCACACAATCTTCATTAGCAACATTAGTGTATTCAAAAGATAATAGACCCTTGGGTTTAGCTTTATAATAGAAAAACTTTCACTAAAAACACAAGATACTGTAGAAATTCCCTCAAAAAGCTCAATTTCCCAAAAAGAACCCAAAAAGGAATCAATAAGAAGCAAATGCAAATAATGGCAGAAATATGTCAATACAGACCAGCAGGTAGAAACTGATTTTTTTGAAGACCTTCTGTTGCTCAAATAAAAAAGTGTCAAACAAACGAAAGTTAGCTAACAATCTAGGGGATTTATTTAGAAAATTACAGCTCAATCGAAAGTACATAGATTTTACACGAATTTTTACAGTGGAGCACAAAATCAGTTTCGGGACAGAAACTCCCCATATCTTACTTCCCTCTCATTAGAGGTTATTCTTGGCACAAAAGGTAAGTAAAAAGGATAAGGAGAGGTTATTATAGAAATAATAACTTCCAAGACTCAAGAAAACTATTGAGTTATCTCCCAAGAAGTACTTTTCTTTAACGCCTTTAAGTTAGGCACAAGAAGCAAGAACCAAGTATTTTCAAATGAAGAAGCATTAACATCAAACCTTGCTTTCAATGGAGGAGCAAAAAGAAACTTCTCTCTCCTCATAGGGAAGTGTTCAATACCTTTCTTGAATGGAAATTGATATTTAATGGTTCCTTCTTTCATATCAATGATGGCACCAACAGTTCTAAGAAAAGGTCTTCCCAAAGTAATAGGACAAGAAGCATTGTATTCAACATCCAAAACATAGAAATGCAATAGGGACATAAGCATTTTTTACCATAATAATAACATCATTAACACTCCCCATGAGTTTCTTCTTAGCATTATAATTAAGTGGGACATCTAAATAGCAATCTTCCAAAGGTGGAAAATCAAGAATTTCATAAATATTTCTAGGCATAATAGAGACACTATAACCAATGTCACATGAAGCTTTGAGATCAAAGTCATTCACTTGCATATTAATGATGGGTTCCCAACTATCTTCTACTTTCCAAGGAATAGAGGCTTTGTGTTTCAACTTTTCTTCCTTAATTTTAATAAGAGCATATATAATGTGCTTGGTGAAAGCCACATTCATATCACTAGCATCTTGACTTCTAGCAAGCTTTTGTAAAAACATAATCACTTCAGAAATATTGCAACCATCAAGATCAAAATCAAACTTAGCATCACTGTGCGGTGACCCAGCATACCACTGCATGTGTAGTACACTATAGTGGTTGACATGACATCCACAGAATACCGTTCTGTAAATATCACATCCCTCAGAGTTGTACAACAGAAACATTGCGGGTCCATATTACCAACATACACATGATATTATTATTACAATACCGAAAGTTCAAGACTTCCAAAAGATTCAACTTACAAACCAAAATATAAGTGTTTCAGTGTAAGTTTCAAATTTAAAACTTAAACTCCAAATTGAGCTCAACAACTTATTTTTATATATTGTTCATGATGCTCGGCTCAAGTGGTTACTAGAACTATACTAATTATTCCGACTCCTGGAACTCTCCTCCGTAGACGATGTCGTAATCCTCCCCTTCTATGGCTCCATACAAGTTGGGCTCTTCATAGAAGACCTCCTCTTGACTCTCAGATGCGTACATTGGAGTACCTTCGGGATTCTCAGAGTCTAAGCAAGGATTCAAAGGAAAGGATGAGTAACAGCGTTACCCAACAAGTTCATTATATGCAAGGTAGGAGGTTTGATGCTCTATCTACCACCTCAGACTATCAGTCTTTGGCATTATGCAATTTTCGAAAATCTTTCTTCAAAGATTGTTTTTATTATGAAAACTCTATGACCATCAGCCTTCACAGGTTGACCAGAACTTTCATGGAGTTCCTTTCCTGCCGCGTTCGTAGCTCCTTCCCAGAACAGGGAGTAACAAGTTACAGTTCTTACACTCTGCAGAGGTGCGTTACTTTTCCCATGAGAGATCAACTCCTTGTTGTACAATCGGGCGTACTTTCCCGTCCACAATTCCATGATGTGGGGCCTAGTAGTTGGTCCAAGCCAATCATTACCCTCTCCGCGACCTCATATGTCTGCACGATCCTTCGGCTAGCTCACCTTCATTAAGCCCCCTTTCAGCCAGGCTAAAACCTTGATGAGTTTCCGAAGACTCTATGACCTAGTGATGCCCGGATTAGTACCATTTACATGGACTATCTCCCTAAACACCATTCATAGATAATCTAGACACCAAAAGTGTGGGGCGTAAGGGTGCCCACCCATATGTTGGATGCACACAAGGAATCACAACATCATGTTAAGGTCGTCTTGCCTCCAAACAAGAGGAAAAGGATACAGCTGACTTCTCCGTCCCATTCCAAATCTCATGGTTAACGCGTAATATACGACGCTAGAATCACTGATGTCATGGGTTATTAATCCCTAATTGGTCATCATTATTGGAATTAGAACCGTAAGTTCTATTGCTTCATCATATCATCACTTAGTATGATATCTAAGATTTAGTATATTGAGAAAATAGTGTTTTCTTTTACTATAGTATAAATGATAACACACAATTTGCAAATACTTTGATAAAGAATCTTCAAAGGACATGAGAAAGAGATGACGTTGCCTTGTGATTGCAAGGTAGTGAAGTCTGATGCTTGCACTGGACCTTGAGCTTCTATATCTACAAAAACATCATTATTGCCCGGTAAGGACAATATTTAAAGAAGCAAAAATTATTATGCAAAGTAATGTAATGCATCTTTTAACTTGATATGCATTTTCCCTATTATTATAAAAATTCTCTTTTTAATAATAAAGGATTTATAAATATTACCTTATTAATATTTATAGTATATATTGCATTTACTTTATTTCCCTTTATTTGACTTTTATTGTTTTAATAATTCTTTTAAGCATTATCACTTAAATATTAACAATTGTTATTAAATATTTATTTAGTATTTTTCTAAAATACTATAATATTAATATATAATGAAAGTGATTTTTATTTATTTTTATCATCTTCCGATAATTTTGTAAAATTCTAGAAGGAATATATAATTTACAAAATTCTTAATAACATTTATATGTCTAAAATTTTATATCTCAATTTATTTGGATAGTTTGGATTTTTGTGAATCCAAAAATATTTTATTTATAATTTTTGGATTTTTATTTTATTTTCTATAATGTAATTAAGTTCACGGGCATTTTGGTCTTACTATTTATTTAAAACAGATTCTAAACGACTTGGGCTGGCCATTTGGGCTTATTGGGCCCCTGTGGCCCAATAGGGTAGGGTCAAAATCATCACCCTGAGGGGTTTGGTCCCACCTAGCCCAGTCTCTCTGTCTCTTCTTCGTTCTCACCTCCCCCTCTCTCTCGACCCCGTGGGGTTCTGGTGCCGCCGCTGTCGCCCTCCCTGGACGCTGCCATGGTGCAGGGCGAGGTTGGCGACTACGCTCGTTCATCTGGTCCAATTCAATTTGACCCCGGAGCTCCCCTGTGCCCAGGTTCACCCTGTTCCCGAACCCTAGGGTTTGGGGAAAGTGCTGCCGCCGCCGCGGGCTCCCTTGGTGAGGTGTGGTGCCCGAGTACTGCTCTGGCCGCCGCCGTGGCTAGTGCAGGTTGCTGCGCCCTCTGGGGTGCTCGTTGGCCAATTTGCTTCCTCTTCAATTCGTCAGTGAGGACCCCGGGTAAGTCGCCTCTATGGATCTTGGTTCATCCTATCACCATGAATCTCTCTGTGTTTATCTAGTGGCTACCTTTGCCTAGTGACTACGTTCTGATTAGGGTTCATATCCTAATTAGGGTTCTTGTTTTTTATTAGGGTTCATATCCCTCTGTTGATCATATCTATGATTATTTAGATCTAGTGGTGATCATCCTTGAGCATGATGAATGATTGTTTGCTGTGGATCATTATTTGTAGTTGGCTTTGGTGATGCTAGTGGCTTGTCAGACTTATTCTAGTGGTAATTTACTATGATCCAATGTTAGTGTTTCTATGAAATCCCTAATTGGAAATGTTGTTGATCTGAGAACTTTCCACTGTCAAGATGTTTATACTGACAGTAGTTCTATCAGTAATTGCTTACTACATTTATACTGGTTGGCTTGTAAGAGAATATACATACTGAATATAATCATTACATGATAATGATTTTCTATGGATGTATAGATGAGTTTGATGTTGATTCCTGGCATTTGGTTTCAGGAAGATTATATTTAGTGGCTTGCCCCTTTTTATTTGAGAAATCTAAGTAAAGATTGGGATTAGCTCATTAGAACTTGTCCTTGTGATACCATTTTAAACTGGCACACAAGTGATTGGGTCCTATTCCTGAGCTTAGCTCTAACAGTGCTTGTGATTAATAGTGGCAAGATAAAATGAAAGATTCTTTTAATTCTCCTGCCTATGATGTTGGTCTGAGGCATAGGAACTAGTTTCCTAATGGCTGTCCCTGATAGAAATGTTCTGGTAAAATTACCAGCTGCTAATTCTTGAAGCATAATTGTAAAACAATGGGTGTGCTAAGGTTTTGTTGCATGGATCCATAGGATTTATGAATACTGAGGTGCTACTCTTTTAAGAGAGGTGCCCAGATTTCATAATCTTTCCTTTTTCTATATTGAAATATAGGATTTGGCCTTTGTAACCAGGATCAATGATGTTGGTCTGAGATCCTGGTTATACTGGTAGGTTGATCTTGTGCTTATGAATTTATTATTGAAAATCTTCTAGGATGGATTTATCCCACTTGGATGAATACTGAGAAGTTAGATATAGAACAACACATGAATCTTTTATATTGATATGATAAACAGATCATGTGATGGTTTTATATAACTCACCACAACAGTAGGTTGTTGTTGTGGTTGTAACTTGTTGATCTTGTGGCCTGATCTTGCTGGCTTAATCTGGTCCTTTTCCTGTTGCTATTCCTACTGCTTCCAGCTCCTAGAACTTGTCCTTAATCTTGCTATCCACCTTCTTGTTCCTGGTAGCTTGGCCTTGACCTTGCTATCCACCTGATCCACCCCCTCCTTAAGTCACCATCTTGGTGAGTACTGGGTTGATCAATTGTGTGATTGATTTACTCTGGTTTGGTTTGGATGTGGCTAGACTGCTGCTGTCTGATATGTATGAACAAGAAGATGAGGTTGTGGTGCTTGCCCACGGCTGTGCTGATGGTTTTGTGTGATTGATCTGTTGCTGTGGGGCTGGCAGCACACACCATGCAATCTGGTGTGTGTGTGTTGCCTGTGTCCTTGCTGTGCACTTGTGGATATGCTCTGAACTTGGGATTGACTGTTATCTGGTTACTTTTACTTGGCTGGTGAAACTTGCCCCTCCTTGCTGTCATTTGACTTCTGGCTTAAAAATTATGAAAGATTCATTCTTTCATTTTGGTGAAACTTGCCTATAAAATTACTCAATGATGAATCTTGATCAGTGCACCTCACTGACAAGTCTGAGAGTAATTCCATTCTAACCTTAACCTTCTTTATTTTTATTTGTGTTTGTTTTGCAGGTACCAGATTTGAAGATCAAGACTTTAGTTTAGGTTTTTTTATAGAATAGTCACTTGTAATATTTCTCTGATTCAATTGTAATCTTTAATTTATTCTTTTGTACTTTTTATTTTGTTCTTTTGTAATAACTATTGTACTATTATTCAATATATAAAGATTTTTCTTTTGTTTTATTTACTATTGTAAATATTTCTAATAAGTTACATTTTGTAACTCATTTATTGAATAAAGTTTTGGAATCAATACTCATTCTATGGGTTCATTTATTTTATTCAAAGTTTGAGTCATTAATTGTTAACTCTTGACTAAATCAAATCACTCAAATCTAATTCTTAATCCTTTTGAATTATAAATTCAAATATCAAGTTTTAAATTCAAATTTCATTTCCCAAAACCATAAATCCACAAAGATCATGTCAAAGTATATAACAATCATTCTTCAAGACTAAACCTATTCTCAAAGCATGAAAGAAACCTTGATCACTTTAGGTTTTCATTTGGCGAAAAATTTACCCACATTTTCACAGATGAATGCATGTAATATTTCAAATTCCTAAATCTACCCTTCGTTAGTTCCTATATGCTGTGATGTTGCAGACTTCCCCCCTTAAATTAAACTCTGTCCCGAAGTTTGTTGAGATGTACCTGAATAGTTCTGGATAGGCTTTCCTTAAATCCTCCTCTTTCTCCCAAGTAGCTTCTCTTTTAGGGTGATGTTCCCATTGTACTTTGCAATACTTGGTTGCTCTGTTCCTCAACCTTTTCAAGTTTTCTTCCCAGACTTTACATGGTTTTTCAACATAGGTCAAGTCTACTTGTAGTTCTATCTCCTGATGTGTGATTGCATCATCCGGAACTTTCAAACATTTACGAAGTTGTGACACATGGAAAACATTGTGCACTTGAGCCAATCTAGATGGTAACTCTAAAGCATAAGCTATAGTTATGTTCTGACTCAATATATTGAATGGTCTGATGTTTCTTGGACTCAATTTTCCTTTAACTTCGAACCTTTTCACCCCTTTCATTGGACTTACTTTCAAATATACCATGTCTCCTACTTCTGGATGCCAAGATCTTTGACTTTGATCAGCATAACTTTTCTGCCTACTCTGGGTATTTTCAGTCTATCCCTAATCTTATCAATGATATCTTGTCTTTCCTTGATATAATCTGGCGCAAATTCTTTGCTGCTTCCAGGCTCATACCAACATATTGGTGATCTACACTTCCTTCCATACAGAACTTGGCATGGAGTTGCTTTCAGACTACTCTGATAGCTATTATTATAGGAAAATTCTACTAATGGTAGATGATCTTCCCATGTACCTCCAAAATCTAATGCACAAGCTCTTAACATGTCTTCTAATGTCACATCCCAAGATTTTCCAAATCTTGTAATGTGAAAATAATGAATAAAATAAAACTTTGTTTGATTTTCAGAGTGAGAAGAAACTTTTTGAACTCAATTGGAACCTCAAACCAATTTGAAACAAATAGATCCTAAAGGGATTTATAAAGATAAACATTTAATAAAGGAAAATAAAATGTTTTGGAATTACTATTTTGAATCTTTTAAATAAAAGGATTTGGTTATCAAAAGAAATAGAAGTCTTAAAAATAAAGATTATTATACAAAGCCAAATTAAACCTTGGCCAAGCTTTTGAAATAAAACATTTTGTTTTGATAAAAATGGTAAAGGTTTATTTAAAATAAATTAATAAGGATTGAATATCCAAGTTTTAATAAATAAAGGTTTTACTATTTTAATAAACCATCAAAACTTATTTATTTATTTAAAATAAGTTTTCCAAGTATTTTATGTTCTCAAAGAAAACCCACTGATTTGGTTTTGAAAATAAATAGATTTAAAAAGGACTTTTAAATAAATCAAATTCTATTTTTGTTTTAATAAACAAGTTCTAATTATTTAATTAATAATGGACCCTAAAATAAAAATTATTATTTTGGTTTTGGAATTTGGTTTAAGTTACTGAACAGAACCAAATTCAGTGTTACAAAGTTTGGTGGTTGTTTGAATTGGATTTGAATATTGCTTGTTGTTTGAAATTCAAAACAGAATTTGGAAATAGGAAAAGAAAAAGTTTTAGGAAGAAAAAAAATAGAAGCCAGACTCAACCCAACCCAGAAGCCCAACTAGGCCCAACAAACAGCCCAGTTTTCCCTCCCCGAAGAAAACGCTTCGCACTCGTTTCCTGACCCGTGCAGTTTATGACTGGTGTCCCCAAACCCCTCTCTCTTCCTTCACTGCCAGGTAGGCTCCACAAACGATGTCGTCGTTACCACCCGCGCGACCTGTTCTTCCTCCCCTCGTCGCTGTTTCCGGCAGTGATTCCGCGGCCTTAATTCGTCTTAACGCGGCCACCATTACTCGCCTTGACCATGCACGTTAAAACGCCAGCGTCTTCCCCTCCTTTCCCCTCTGTCGCCACTCCCTCTCTGCCCTGAGGCTGCCTCAATTTGGCTTGGCACTCCCTCTGTTCCGACGACACTCCGGTGCCGATTCCAGCGACTCAACACCGCCCCGTGCCTCCCTGAGCACACTAGGAGACTCCCCACTCCCAGACGCTTCTTCCCGTACCACCCATACGACCGCGGGCGCCCCAGAGCAACGTCTGCAACAAGCTCTGAACGACGCCGCCGTCCGCTCCAACTCCGACGAGTTCCCCAGGTGAAACCAGACCACCCCTTCAGCTCTTGTTCACGCACACAGCTTTGTCTTGATCCTGCGCGTCTAACCGCGTCTTCGTTTTGTATTGGGGTGAACCACAGCACCGTCCCCGACCACAACCAGAGCCGCCTGACGCCAGGAGCAACTCCGACGAGCAATTACCGCCACGACAGAGCGCCCCTTGACCCAAGGAGACCACGTCGAGCTTCCTCAGGCCTTTGCGAACGTGGTGAGCACCTTCCCCTCCTCCCTCGCTTCCTGTTTCGCCAGCGCCGCCACTGTCTAACCGTCGCCGCCGCTAGCCACCGTCGGCGCCGCTCGCATATGGTCAAGCACGCTAGCACCGTAGGATCTTGATCCGACGCTTGCGATAGATCACTTAAGCCGCGAAGGGGTACGCTTTCTGAACCGTGCGATCTGTTAGATCCAACGCACCGCAGAGCCGATCCGGCCGAACCGGTATCATCCAACCAGAACGCGCCGCGTGGCCAGGTTTCGTTTTAAAAACAGATTTGAATCTGTTATAGATTCAATTTTCAAACCTTTGTAACTTTTGATCCACACGTCCAAAAATTACAAATTTTATATCGTTGGAATCAGTGGAACAAGCCCTAGCCAACCATGCCTTTGGTTTAGTAAATAGTATCTGTTAGTTTGCTTGTTTTTGTAGATACTTTTGTGTGCTTGTTTAGATTAGAAAAATTGTTTAAAAATGTTTTTAGGGTTAAAACCTTTGCAAAATGGTTTGTTGTAAACTCACTGACCCTAGGAACCAACCCATAGTTTGGAAAATGGATTTGGTAAAGTTTAGGATGAAAAACTTGATTTAGTCATTCCTAGACAAATAAAAATAATGGTTTTTGTTATGAAAATGTTTTGGAGTAAACACTTTGAGAAAATGTTTGGATCAAACCTACTGACCCAAAACACCAAGTTTTGAGAAACAACAACTTATTTTGGTAAACAACTTAAAGTTGTTGCTTTGATAAAAATATTTTCCATCACATAAAATGATGATTTGATTTAAAATTGGTTTATGGACAAAACCCTTTTGCAAATGACTTTGCCACTTTGAAAAATGACCAACTTGAACCTTACAAAGTTTAGAAGCCTAGTGGAGACCATCTTTGCAAATAGAACCACCTCTTGCATGCTCACATGCATGACTTAGATCTTAGATCCCATTGTTTTATGTGTGTGAAATTGTTTGATTGATTATTGGTTTGGAATGCTAGTTGATTTGTGTTTGCTTGATTGATTGTAGTTAAGTTAGCAAAGTGTGAGACTAGCAAGATCAAGGAGTGAACCACCATTCCCTACCAAAAAGGCAAGTTACACTATCATCTAAAGTCCTACTATTTTCTTATACTTAGTGGATTTTGAAAACATGCATGAAAGGAATTTTCTATACTTATGCTATGCTAAATCCTAATAGGATTCCCTATACACTCCTTAGTGAAAATATTGTAGTTGTCACATGCTTAGCCATGCTACATTTTGAAAAGAGATACATGTTGAGATTTTATGAAGATGAGAAAAGGACTTGTGTTTTATATAATAAAACAAGGACTCGATGAATTACCTGGGTGGCTAAGGATACTTTGAGTATTGGAGAAGGTGGCAACAAAAGGAACCATGTCTATGGCAATCTCTTTGTGTTGTGCTCCAAAGGAAACCACCCAGGAAACTTAGAGATTGAACATGTTTCTCCAATTGTGGCTTTCGTGTGCAACCACATGCTATTATGGCTCTGGCTTAGTCAACTACATAGGGAAGACCCATGCACTGGCTTCAGTTAACTGGACATGGGGACCTGGAATCCTACATGGGTGCTGAAGGCAAGCTAGCAATGGTGTATGGGAGGACCTTTTGGAAAGACTTCGTCACATTCTCAATCTGCCAGTACTCCATCTTGGTGAGTACTAATCCAGTAGGCCACTGGTGGCAAAAGGATGGGATTGTGACATGTGGGTAAAGTGTACTCCTTCTGCAGAAGATAATAAAATCTAAGTACTTAGCCGTGTCCCCGGTTATGGACAATACTGAGCAACTAAAGTTTGAAGCTATGGGAGATCTCGACATTCTAATTTCTAAAAGAAAACTTTTAAAGACTTGATGCACTTGGGGTTACCAAGGGGCTCAAGAGACTTTGAGAAAACTTGATGTACTTGGGGTTACCAAGGAACTCAAGAGATTTTGTTGAAAACATGAACACTTGGGGTTACCAAGGAACTCATGAGATTTTGATAAAACTTGATGCACTTGGGGTTACCAAGTAGCTCAAGGGAATTTTGACAAAGACTTGAACACTTGGGGTTACCAAGGAGTTCAAGGGATTTTGAAAAGGAGATTTGACAAAGGACCAAAACCATTTTGAAAAGATAGGATAAATATTGCTTTATGCAAATGAGCCTAAAACTCTACTTAGCCAAATATGCATGTAATGTTAGGATCCACCTATATTCCACATAGTAGTGAAACTTGCCAATACAATTCAAATGTATTGACCCTTGTGGCTGTAACTTGTAATGTTGCAGGTTTGATTGATTTTAGTGAAGATTGTTTGATTAGGATTACAAAGTCTACAACCAACATCTGCCTGTGACACTTTGAAGATGAAGGACCCCATGACTATAGTTATTCCGATGCAATGTAATGTAATAGCCAAATGAGCTATGTATGATGTAATAAAATTATGTTATTCCTGGTTATAAAGTTATGTTATGACCTTTGTTTCTTGATATTACATCTTAACTGTGGATGCTAGCTATTGATCCAGGGACTAGCATTGTAAACACATGGGATACCACCTTATATTGTGTAAATGTTGGGACACTCCCTCTACAGATGGTATCAGAGCACTGTGTTGCCTGTAGGATTTGTAACACTAGGATTGGACAAAAACCCTTAGAAAAATAGGAGTTGTATTTGTTCCAAACTTATTTGTAAACAAATCTTGTTAACTCTTTCCTCAACCATTTTGGTTTTAACTCTACACCTCTTCTGTTTCAAACTTGATGGAAAAACCTACCCCATGACGAAAGACTACACCATGTGCAAAGGACTCCTTCAACACTTTCAACTCTAATGACTTCAACATCTTCAACTCTAATGACTTCAACTTCTTCAACTCTAATGACTTCAACATCTTCAGCATATTCACCAAGGACTTCCAACTTGGATACCACTAAGGACTACAAATGAAACAAGGAAATCTTGCTCAAGATTTAGAGACTGAGGGAATGCAAAAGATAGAAGGAACCTACATCATTTGAAGTCTTGTGACCAAGAACTTTTCTCAAGGAAACCATGATCTCATGCAAGAAGAATCAACCAAGAAGAATGGAAAGATCACAAGTGAACCATATAGATGGACCACCATATTTTAGTTAAGACAAACCCACCCACTTATGTGGTGTAACAAAAATATTTTGTTGCCTAAGTATGTGCTTGAACTTTGTTGTTTGAGTGAAATGTTTGGTTTGTGTTTGCATGCACATTGTTTGTGTGAATTGTGGTGTGTGTGATTAGAAATATTTCCTTAGAAATATCTTGCCTATTCTAATCTACCATTCAACCCAAACAGATGACTACTCCAAGAGACTCCAACATCAAGGTTGATGACACCAGCACCAACCAAGAGGACAGCATGAAAGAGCTCATAGCAACCCAGAATCAGTTGAACCAAGTAACAGCTCAGTTCATAGCCAACACTAGTGGAGAAGATCCAAAGCTACAAGGATTTTTGGAAACTCAAGGCCAACTGATGCTTAAGGTGACTGATCAAATGATCAAAATGGAAGAAAGCTATCCCAAAAGAGTTAGTGACAACAAGGATGACAGAAATATTATCCTAGATGGAGCCCCAGCTTGCATTATTTGTGGAGACAAGGATCATACTTCCAAGGAGCATGGAGATCAATGCCCCAACTGTGAAGAGAAACATCCTGTTGGACAATGTCCCACTTCTCAAGCTACTTGCTACCTATGTGAAGGAAACAACCATGTTCCTATCCAATGCCCTATCTATTCCCTTGTGGAACAAAGGAAACAAGAAGGATCCAAGTCTACCAAGAATGTTGATGGCAAAGGAAAAGGATCACTTATACCTCCAAACAAAACAACCCAATTCAAAGGATCAAAGAAACCCATAAGCAAAAGATAGACAAAAGCCATGTGCAATGTTATAAATGTAAGGAAATGGGACACTATTCTGGTGAATACCCATAGAACCCGAAGAATAAAGAGATTGGCCAAGTGGAGTGCAACAACTGCAAAGAGCTAGGCCACTATGTAGCAACTTGTCCACAAGAGCCACGTAAAGAACTCAAGGACATCCACTGTTTCAACTGCAAGAACCCAGGACATTACGCAAGCAACTGTCCAGAAAAGATGAAGAACAATTTGAACAAGCCTATGGAGAAACTCACTCTTGGCCCATGAGTCAAGTATGGAAACCAAGGACACAATGCAAATGTTTGCCCAAGAGAAATTTTCCCCAAGATCCCAAGAAGGACAATATGTAAGTTTTGTTTGAAAATTTTTAAGGGTGGTAGTACCCTAGTTGTTTTGAGCCTACTTGTAACCCTAGCCTTCCCAAATCTCGGGACGAGATTTATTTTAAGGGTGGTAGCCTGTCACATCCCAAGATTTTCCAAATCTTGTAATGTGAAAATAATGAATAAAATAAAACTTTGTTTGATTTTCAGAGTGAGAAGAAACTTTTTGAACTCAATTGGAACCTCAAACCAATTTGAAACAAATAGATCCTAAAGGGATTTATAAAGATAAACATTTAATAAAGGAAAATAAAATGTTTTGGAATTACTATTTTGAATCTTTTAAATAAAAGGATTTGGTTATCAAAAGAAATAGAAGTCTTAAAAATAAAGATTATTATACAAAGCCAAATTAAACCTTGGCCAAGCTTTTGAAATAAAACATTTTGTTTTGATAAAAATGGTAAAGGTTTATTTAAAATAAATTAATAAGGATTGAATATCCAAGTTTTAATAAATAAAGGTTTTACTATTTTAATAAACCATCAAAACTTATTTATTTATTTAAAATAAGTTTTCCAAGTATTTTATGTTCTCAAAGAAAACCCACTGATTTGGTATTGAAAATAAATAGATTTAAAAAGGACTTTTAAATAAATCAAATTCTATTTTTGTTTTAATAAACAAGTTCTAATTATTTAATTAATAATGGACCCTAAAATAAAAATTATTATTTTGGTTTTGGAATTTGGTTTAAGTTACTGAACAGAACCAAATTTAGTGTTACAAAGTTTGGTGGTTGTTTGAATTGGCTTTGAATATTGCTTGTTGTTTGAAATTCAAAACAGAATTTGGAAATAGGAAAAGAAAAAGTTTCAGGAAGAAAAAAAATAGAAGCCAGACTCAACCCAACCCAGAAGCCCAACTAGGCCCAGCAAACAGCCCAGTTTTCCCTCCCCGAAGAAAACGCTTCGCACTCGTTTCCTGACCCGTGCAGTGAATGACTGGTGGCCCCAAACCCCTCTCTCTTCCCTCACTGCCAGGTAGGCTCCACAAACGCTGTCGTCGTTACCACCCGCGCGACCTGTTCTTCCTCCCCTCGTCGCCGTTTCCTGCAGTGATTCCGCGGCCTTAATTCGTCTTAACGCGGCCACCATTACTTGCCTTGACCATGCACGTTAAAACTCCAGCGTCTTCCCCTCCTTTCCCCTCTGTCGCCACTCCCTCTCTGCCCCGAGGCTGCCTCAATTTGGCTTGGCACTCCCTCTGTTCCGACGATACTCCGGTGCCGATTCTGGCGACTCAACACCACCCCGTGCCTCCCTGAGCACACTAGGAGACTCCCCACTCCTAGACGCTTCTTCCCATACCACCCATACGACCGCGGGCGCCCCAGAGAAACGTCTGCAACAAGCTCTGAACGACGCCGCCGTCCGCTCCAACTCCGACGAGTTCCCCAGGTGAAACCAGACCACCCCTTCACCTCTCGTTCACGCACACAGCTTTGTCTTGATCCTGCGCGTCTAACCGCTTCTTCGTTTTGTCTTGGGGTGAACCACAGCACCGTCCCCGACCACAACCAGAGCCGCCTGACGCCAGGAGCAACTCCGGCGAGCGATTACCGCCACGACAGAGCGCCCCTTGACTCAAGGAGACCACGTCGAGCTTCCTCAGGCCTTTGCGAACGTGGTGAGCACCTTCCCCTCCTCCCTCGCTTCCTGTTTCGCCAGCGCCGCCACTGTCTGACCGTCGGCGCCGCTAGCCACCGTCGGCGCCGCTCGCATATGGTCAAGCACGCTAGCACCGTAGGATCTTGATCCGACGCTTGCGATAGATCACTTAAGCCGCGAAGGGGTACGCTTTCCGAACCGTGCGATCTGTTAGATCCAACGCACCGCAGAGCCGATCCGGCCGAACCGGTATCATCCAACCAGAACGCGCCGCGTGGCCAGGTTTCGTTTTAAAAACAGATTTGAATCTGTTATAGATTCAATTTTCAAACCTTTGTAACTTTTGATCCACACGTCCAAAAATTACAAATTTTATATCGTTGGAATCAGTGGAACAAGCCCTAGCCACCATGCCTTTGGTTTAGTAAATAGTATCCGTTAGTTTGCTTGTTTTTGTAGATACTTTTGTGTGCTTGTTTAGATTAGAAAAATTGTTTAAAAATGTTTTTAGGGTTAAAACCTTTGCAAAATGGTTTGTTGTAAACTCACTGACCCTAGGAACCATCCCATAGTTTGGAAAATGGATTTGGTAAAGTTTAGGATGAAAAACTTGATTTAGTCATTTCTAGCCAAATAAAAATAATGGATTTTGTTATGAAAATGTTTTGGAGTAAACACTTTGAGAAAATGTTTGGATCAAACCTACTGACCCAAAACGCCAAGTTTTGAGAAACAACAACTTATTTTGGTAAACAACTTAAAGTTATTGCTTTGATAAAAATATTTTCCATCACATAAAATGATGATTTGATTTAAAATTGGTTTATGGACAAAACCCTTTTGCAAATGACTTTGCCACTTTGAAAAATGACCAACTTGAACCTTACAAAGTTTAGAAGCCTAATGGAGACCATCTTTGCAAATAGAACCACCTCTTGCATGCTCACATGCATGACTTAGATCTTAGATCCCATTGTTTTATGTGTGTGAAATTGTTTGATTGATTATTGGTTTGGAATGCTAGTTGATTTTGTGTTTGCTTGATTGATTGTAGTGAAGTTAGCAAAGTGTGAGACTAGCAAGATCAAGGAGTGAACCGCCATTCCCTACCAAAAAGGCAAGTTACACTATCATCTAAAGTCCTACTATTTTCTTATACTTAGTGGATTTTGAAAACATGCATGAAAGGAATTTTCTATACTTATGCTATGCTAAATCCTAATAGGATTCCCTATACACTCCTTAGTGAAAATATTGTAGTTGTCACATGCTTAGCCATGCTACATTTTGAAAAGAGATACATGTTGAGATTTTATGAAGATGAGAAAAGGACTTGTGTTTTATATAATAAAACAAGGACTCAATGAACCACCTGGGTGGCTAAGGATACTTTGAGTATTGGAGAAGGTGGCAACAAAAGGAACCATGTCTATGGCAACCTCTTTGTGTTGTGCTCCAAAGGAAACCACCCAGGAAACTTAGAGATTGAACATGTTTCTCCAATTGGGTAAAATGGCTTTCGTGTGCAACCACATGCTATTATGGCTCTGGCTTAGTCAACTACATAGGGAAGACCCATGCACTGGCTTCAGTTAACTGGACATGGGGACCTGGAATCCTACATGGGTGCTGAAGGCAAGCTAGCAATGGTGTATGGGAGGACCTTTTGGAAAGACTTCGTCACATTCTCAATCTGCCAGTACTCCATCTTGGTGAGCACTAATCCAGTAGGCCACTGGTGGCAAAAGGATGGGATTGTGACATGTGGGTAAAGTGTACTCCTTCTGCAGAAGATAATAAAATCTAAGTACTTAGCCGTGTCCCCGGTTATGGACAATACTGAGCAACTAAAGTTTGAAGCTATGGGAGATCTCGACATTCTAATTTCTAAAAGAAAACTTTTAAAGACTTGATGCACTTGGGGTTACCAAGGGGCTCAAGAGACTTTGAGAAAACTTGATGTACTTGGGGTTACCAAGGAACTCAAGAGATTTTGTTGAAAACATGAACACTTGGGGTTACCAAGGAACTCATGAGATTTTGATAAAACTTGATGCACTTGGGGTTACCAAGTAGCTCAAGGGAATTTTGACAAAGACTTGAACACTTGGGGTTACCAAGGAGTTCAAGGGATTTTGAAAAGGAGATTTGACAAAGGACCAAAACCATTTTGAAAAGATAGGATAAATATTGCTTTATGCAAATGAGCCTAAAACTCTACTTAGCCAAATATGCATGTAATGTTAGGATCCACCTATATTCCACATAGTAGTGAAACTTGCCAATACAATTCAAATGTATTGACCCTTGTGGCTGTAACTTGTAATGTTGCAGGTTTGATTGATTTTAGTGAAGATTGTTTGATTAGGATTACAAAGTCTACAACCAACATCTGCCTGTGACACTTTGAAGATGAAGGACCCCATGACTATAGTTATTCCGCTGCAATGTAATGTAATAGCCAAATGAGCCATGTATGATGTAATAAAATTATGTTATTCCTGGTTATAAAGTTATGTTATGACCTTTGTTTCTTGATATTACATCTTAACTGTGGATGCTAGCTATTGATCCAGGGACTAGCATTGTAAACACAGGGGATACCACCTTATATTGTGTAAAGGTTGGGACACTCCCTCTACATCTAATATTTGATTTGTTCTTTCAGTTTAACCTCCTGTCTCAGGATGATATGTTGTGCTGAAATCTAACTTTGAACCAAGTGCTTCATGCAATTGCTTCCAAAATGCTGAAGTAAACACTGATCCCCTATCAGTTACGATCTTTTTGGGTACTCCATGCTTACTTATTATCTCCTTGACATAAACTTCAACTAGCTTCTCGGCATTATCCTTCTGATTTACCAGAATAAAATGTGCACTCTTAGTGAGTCTGTCCACAATTACCCATATCATATCCTTCCGTTTAGGTGTCATGGCCAATCCTGTGATGAAGTCCTTACCTATTTCCTCCCACTTCCATTCAGGAATTTCCAAAGGTTGTAATGGTCCTGATGGACTTTGATGTTCGGCCTTCACCCTTTAGCAAGTATGGCATTCAGATACATATTTAGCAATATCTCTTTTCATGTTATTCCACCAGAATAATTCTTACAAATCCATATACAATTTAGTACTTCCTGGATGTATAGAATAAGGTGTTTCATGTGCTTCTCTGAGTATGACATTTCTAATCTCAGTCACATCTGGAACACAAAGACGGTCTTGAAACCATAAGGACTCATATTCTCCAAGGCGGAAAACGGATTTTTGACCTTGAGATATCCTTCGAACTTCCTCAGCAGTAAAAGGATCTTCTACTTGATGTCTAAAAATTTCTTTCTTAAGATCACTGTCCTGCTCTGCAACTACCTGCATAGTAGCTAGTCCTCCAAGAACCTCTGTTCTGATGAATTGAAGCTCTAATCTTTCCAAGTCCATTTGTAATTCTTTTGGTAGCTCTCGATTACTAGGATGGATATCTGCAGTCTTTCTGCTTAAAGCATCAGCTACAACATTTGCTTTACCTGGAGTATAGTTGATTGTTAAATCATAATCTTTGATTAGTTCCAACCAACACTTCTGTCTCATATTCAACTCTTTTTGAGTGAAGAAATATTTGAGACTTTTATGGAAGGGTATAACTCACATCTGGCTCCATAAAGAAAATGCCTCCATCCTTTCTGCGCAAAAACTACGGCTGCTAACTCTAAATCATGAGTTGGATAGTTAACTTCATGTGGTTTCAGTTGTCTTGAACCATAAGCAATGACTTTCTGATCTTGCATTAATACACAACCTAAACTTTCTTTAGATGCATCACAATATACTGTGAAGTCCTTCCCAGTTTCTGGAACTACTAAAATTGGAGCTGTGGTTAATCTGGTTTTCAACTCTTGAAAACTTGCTTCACACATCTCATCCCAATTAAATGGTGTATTCTTTCTTAGCAATTTGGTCATTGGTCCAGCTATTTTGGAGAAACCTTCAATGAATCTCCGATAATAACCAACCATTCCTATGAAACCTCGAATTTTCTTCACATTGGTTGGTGTAGTCCATTCTAATACTGATTGAACTTTACATGGATTAACAGCAATTCCATCCTTACTGATCACATGACCGAGGAATTCTACCTTATCTAGACAAAATTCACACTTACTAAACTTCGCATAAAGTTTATGCTCCCTTAGAGTGTACAATGCTATTCTCAAATGATCAGCATGCTCTTCCTTATCCTTGGAATATATCAGAATATCATCAATAAAAACTATGACGAACTTATCCAGATATGACATGAAGATTTTGTTCATCAAATTCATGAATATTGCAGGTGCATTGGTCAAACCAAATGGTACTACCAGATACTCATGGTGTCCATATCTTGAGACAAATGCTGTCTTTGGAACATCTTCTGGTTGATTTTGATTTGATGGTATCCAGATCTTAGGTCGATCTTTGAAAATACTCCAGCTCTTTTCACTTGATCAAACAAATCTTGGATCCTTGGTAAAGGATACTTATTCTTCATAGTAACGTTGTTCAGATTTCTATAATCCCCACACATCCTTCTTCCATCATCTCTCTTATCCACAAAGATTACTGGTGTTCCCCATGGAGATACACTTTCCTGAATAAATCCTTTTCGGGCTAACTCATTAATTTGTTCTTTGAGTTCCTTTAACTCTTTGGGTCCCATCTTATATGGTGCTTGAGCTATTGGTGATGTACCAGGAATTAGATCAATAGTGATCTCTATCTCCCGGTCTGGTGGCATTCCCGGTAGCTCTGCTGGAAAAACATCTTGAAATTCATTTACTATAGGAATCTCTTCTAATTTGACCTCTTTCATTGAGTTCAACTGCAGATCCACCATAATATGACTGTGCTTATCTTCTTGGTAAACTATCCTTGCTCCACTTGGAGTTTTAATTGAGATAGTTTTTTCCGTACAATTTATGTGAGCTCCGTGTTCCATCATCCAATCCATCCCCAGCACTACTGCAATTCCCTTCAAAGGAATCACATAAAGATCTGCGAAATATGTACAACCACAGATCGAGATAACCTGATCTTGTTTGATGTGGCGTACAATCACATTTCCCCTGCCGTAACTACGGTCATAGGACTTTCTAATGTTACCCTTCTAATCCCAAACTTATCACAAAATTCTTCAGAAATGAATGAAGTAGTTGCACCAGTATCAAATAGAACTTTGCCGGGATTGGTAAGGATATTGAGCATACCTATCACTGCATGCTCAGAATTATCCACCTCCTCGAGGGTTGCACAGTTCAGTTTCCCGGTAGGTCTGTTCCTCTTACCATTGTTGTTCTTGCCATTATTTCCTACTTTATTGGGTTGTCCATTTCCTCCATTGTCTTGCCTTCCATCTCGAGCCGACCAACCACCTTGTGGTTTGCTTGGACAATTGGGCTTGATGTGACCTCTCTGACCACAAGCGTGACACAAAATTACTGGTTTTGGGCAATCCCTACTAATATTCCCTGGGAGTTTGCAATTATGACATATAATATTTTTTGCATTCGGATTTGCACTCCGATTGGGATTATTGTTGTTATTGGGCCTATTACTTGGTTTGAATTCCAGATTGGGCTTGGGCTTGCTTGCTTGTATCCTCTTGGTTTCTTTCTTAGCTCTCTTCCTTCTATCCTCTTGGACATTCTTGTAGTCATCTTCGAAGGTAATAGCTGCATCTAGCAACTGCTGATAAGTTTTCTTATTAGCCAACCTCAATTGCATCTTCACAAATGGATTTAATCCACACAGGAAACTCTTCTTCCTCTTTTCCTCCGTGTTAACCTATTCCTCAGCATAATGAGATAGTTGACTAAACTCTCGGATATACTTCATAACACTTGTATATCCCTGCTGCAGCTCCTCAAATTCTCTCCTCTTCAATTCCATAGCACTCTCCGGAACATGATATTCATGGAATATCTGTTTAAACTCTTCCTAGGTATACTCCCTTCCTGGTTGTTGCATGTCCAACTGATTTTCCCACCAAGATGCTGCAGGTCCTGTCAGAAGATGAGTTGCATACCTCAATTTCTCCTCCTCATTGCAACCTACAGTCTTCAGCTTTCTTACTGTATCTGCTAGCCAATCTTCTGCATCCATTGGTTCAGGGGCTGATGCAAAAGTTAACGGCCTTGCACTCTGGAAATCAGATAGACTCACTCCTCCACCTTCAGGTTCCCTCAGATTTGCTCATCCCAGCAGCTCTTCCATGAAATTGTTCTGGGTCTCTTGCATCATTTGCATGCACTGCATAAAGTTCTGCTCCATTAACGGCCTCATTGGTGGTGGTGGTGGTAATGTTCCTTGATTTGCTGCATCTGCATCGTCCTTCTCCTTGGCCTCTCGTTCCATCCGCTGCTGCTCAGTTTTGTTTTCTACGCCCGTATCCATGACCCTCTAGTACTGCAACATAAAGCGAATACTCATAATTACATCATGCACATGTGTTCCGAGCTCGACTTTACGCAGAGAACCAGTCACACAATGATGAGCCAAAGAAAATCCAAATATGCATTTCACATATTATACATAATATCATAATAATACAAAGTCATTACAACATGTGCCATATAGGTATAGTCACAAACTACCTTATTCATCTCACTAACTTATTTCTTGGAGTACAGTACACGGTACTTAATATCACTTAACTAGTTGCCTCCTTCTAGTAGTAACTACGCTCATCATACATGCCTGATGACCAACCGTGATGACGTGTTGTTCATCGCACAGTTTGCGGAACAAATGTCCTTCCAGAGGAAACATACTCTGTATTTGAAGTGTCAGGACTTAAGTCATTACTCAACCTGAGTGTATTGACTCCCTCCAGCTTAGCTAAAAAGTCTTCAGAAGCATATTCAACATTATCTCCCACTTGCATCTCCTGAGCTTCATTACTTGAGTTGTCAACAGGATACGCAGATCCTGCTGCTTCCCAGGTGCTCCTTTGGGCAAGATAGTTAAACACCGGATAATGTATATTCCCTGGGTTTTGAGAAGATGTTGATGATTCAAACACTCTCTCCTCAGGATCTTCTTCTTCATCCTGATTATCTATTGACATGGTGTTTCTACTACTGTTACTAGGGTTAATCCTTGCACCCATCCAGCTAGATTTTCAAACATTTCTGTCAGAACCATCTGTGGACATATGGTGTTCATGAGATCCTTCATATGATCCCATTGTCCAACCATCCGAATTCTCAATAGGAAGTGTTGAGTCAAAACCCTCCTTTGAACCCTGTGGTACTGCATACCTCATATCCAAAGTAAGATCGTGTATAGGTTCAGGTCTTGGTGAATAAGGATATGGTATAAAAGATTCAGGATCTATAGGTATATCCTTAAAGATAGGTGTTGCACTACTACTTGCTTCCTTCTCTAACTGGTATGCTAACTGCTTCCTCCTTTCCGGATCAGTTAGATCTTCTAACATATCATTTTATCTTCAACAATCACTTGATGTGTCTTGTAAAAAGAAGCAACGAGTGTTCGGTACCTATCCATAAACTTGGAAGCTAACTTAGGATGCTTCTTAACCAAAGTAAGATGATCCGGTATAGGCTCCGAGTCTATAGAATCATGAGGTATCACAGAGAATGTGCTACCTGCTAACTCCTTGGTTTTATGCTCCCGGATATTAGCTATCGCCTCCACAACAACAACATGGTATGTTGTTAAGTGACTCCTACCTTCACCTATAGGTAGATCGTGATATAATCCAAGCTCCTCTGGAAGTTGGATACTCACATGATACTTGGATAACATCCGGCCATCAAGGTAAGTGATAGTGTTCACTGGAATTCGAGTTGGACAACTAAAGATCTTTAAAAGTTGACGAAGTTGGTCTGTGAATGATCCTTGATAATCATCAAGAGTCTCCTCTTTCCTTACCAAAGTCTGTTTTGGAAACTTTGGTGCCATATCTCTGTATATCAGAAAAATAGTTTTGATTAGTATCCAATAATATATTGCATCATAACAAAGAATTATCGCACTAAAACATATAACGGAATATTCTGATTTGAATACCCATTATATTACTTTTAGAGAATTCTTTATCGTTGCCACTTTCCTACAGGTAATACCCTTTACTAGGTTTCCAACCTAAGGTCAAAGTAATTTGCTCTGATACCAACTGCGGTGACCCAGCATACCACTGCATGTGTAGTACACTATAGTCGTTGACATGACATCCACAGAATACCGTTCCGTAAATATCACATCCCTCAGAGTGGTACAACAGAAACATTGCGGGTCCATATTACAAACATACACACGTTATTATTATTACAATACCGGAAGTTCAAGACTTCCAAAAGATTCAACTTACAAACCAAAATATAAGTGCTTCAACGGAAGTTTCAAATTTAAAACTTAAACTCCAAATTGAGCTCAACAACTTATTTTTATATATTGTTCATGATGCTCGGCTCAAGTGGTTACTAGAACTATACTAATTATTCCGACTCCTGGAACTCTCCTCCGTAGATGATGTCGTAATCCTCCCCTTCTACGGCTCCATACAAGTTGGGCTCTTCATAGAAGACCTCCTCTTGACTCTCAGATGCGTACATTGGAGTACCTTCGGGATTCTTAGAGTCTAAGCAAGGATTCAAAGGAAAGGATGAGTAACAACTTTACCCAACAAGTTCATTATATGCGAGGTAGGAGGTTTGATGCTCTATGTACCACCTCGGACTATCAGTCTTTGGCATTATGCAACTTTTGTAAATCTTTCTTCAAAGATTGTTTTTATTATGAAAACTCTATGACCATCAGCCTTCACAGGTTGACCAAAAATTTCATGGAGTTCCTTTCCTGCCGCGTTCGTAGCTCCTTCCCAGAATAGGGAGTAACAAGTTACAGTTCTTATACTCTGCAGAGGTGCGTTACTTTTCCCATTAGAGATCAACTCCTTGTTGCACAACCGGGCGTACTTTCCCGTCCAAAATTCCATGATGTGGGGCCCAGTAGTTGGTCCAAGCCAATCAATGCCCTCTTTGCGACCTCATATGTCTGCACGATCCTTCGGCTAGCTCACCTTCGTTAAGCCCCCTTTCGGGCATGCTAAAACCCTGATGAGTTTCCAAAGACTCTATGACCTAGTGATGCCCGGATTAGTACCATTTACATGGACTATCTCCCTAAACACCATTCATAGATAATCTAGACACCAAAAGTGTGGGGCGTAAGGGTGCCCACCCATATGTTGGATCCACACAAGGAATCACAACGTCACGTTAAGGTCGTCTTGCCTCCATACAAGAGGAAAAGGATACAACTGACTTCTCCGTCCCATTCCAAATCTCATGGTTAACACGTAATATACGGCGCTAGAATCACTGATGTCTTGGGTTATTAATCCCTAATTGTTCATCATTATTGCAATTAGAACCCTAAGTTCTATTGCTTCATCATATCATCACTTAGGATGATATCTAAGATTTAGTATCTTGAGAAAATAGTGTTTTCTTTTACTATAGTATAAATGATAACACACAATTTGCAAATACTTTGATAAAGACTCTTCAAAGGACATGAGCAAGAGATGACCTTGCCTTGTGATTGCAAGGTAGTGAAGTCTGATGCTTGCACTGGACCTTGAGCTTCTATGTCTACAAAAACATCATTATTGCCCGGTAAGGACAATATTTAAAGAAGCAAAAATGATTATGAAAAGTAATGTAATGCATCTTTTAACTTGATATGCATTTTCCCCATTATTATAAAAATTCTCTTTTTAATAATAAAGGATTTATAAATATTACCTTATTAATATTTATAGTATATATTGCATTTACTTTATTTCCCTTTTATTTGACTTTTATTGTTTTAATAATTATTTTAAGAATTATCGCTTAAATATTAAAAATTGTTATTAAATATTTATTTAGTATTTTTCTAAAATAATACAATATTAATATATAATGAAAGTGATTTTTATTTATTTTTATCATCTTTCAATAATTTTGTAAAATTCCATAAGGAATATATAATTTACAAAATTCTTAATAAAATTTATATGTCTAAAATTTTATATCTCAGTTTATTTGGATAGTTTGGATTTTTGTGAATCCAAAAATATTTTATTTATAATTTTAGGACTTTTATTTTATTTTCTATAATGTAATTAAGTTCTGGGGCATTTTGGTCCTCTCCTATTTATTTAAAACAGATTCTAAACGACTTGGGCTGGCCATTTGGGCTTATTGGGCCCCTGTGGCTCAATAGGGTAGGGTCAAAATCATCACCCTAAGGGGTTTCGGCCCACCCAGCCCAGTCTCTCTGTCTCTTCGTCGTTCTCACCTCCCCCTCTCTCTCGACCCCGTGGGGTTTTAGCGCCACCGCTGGCGATGGCCGCCGTTGTGGCCCTCCCTGGCCACTGCCGTGGTGCAGGGCGAGGTTGGCGACTATGCTCGTTCATCTGGTCCAATTCGATTTGACTCCAGAGCTCCCCTATGGCCAGGTTCACCCCGTTCCCAAACCCTAGGGTTTGGGGAAAGTGCTGCTGCCGCCACCGCGGGCTCCCTTGGTGAGGTGTGGTGCCCGAGTACTGTTGTGGCTGCCGCCATGGCTGGTGCAGGTTGCAGCACCCTCTGGGGTGCTCCATGTGCCGCCGCGGCCTCGTCGGACAATCTGCTTCCCCTTCAATTCGTCAGCGAGGACCCCGGGTAAGTCACCTCTATGGATCTTGGTTCATCCTATCACCATGAATCTCTCTGTGTATCTAGTGGCTACCTTTGCCTAGTGACTACGTTCTGATTAGGGTTCATCTCCTAATTAGGGTTCTTGTTCTGATTAGGGTTCATATCCCTCTGTTGATCATATCTATGATGATTTAGATCTAGTGGTGATCATCCTTGAGCATGATGAATGATTGTTTGCTGTGGATCATTATTTGTAGTTGGCTTTGGTGATGCTAGTGGCTTGTCAGACTTATTCTAGTGGTAATTTACTATGATCCAATGTTAGTGTTTCTATGAAATCCCTAATTGTAAATGTTGTTGATCTGAGAACTTTCCACTGTCAAGATGTTTATACTGACAGTAGTTCTATCAGTAATTGCTTACTACATTTATACTGGTTGGCTTGTAAGAGAATATACATACTGAATATAATCATTACATGATAATGATTTTCTGTGGATGTATAGATGTGTTTGATGTTGATTCCTGGCATTTGGTTTCAGGAAGATGATATTTAGTGGCTTGCCCATTTTTATTTGAGAAATCTAAGTAAAGATTGGGATTAGCTCATTAGAACTTGTCCTTGTGATACCATTTTAAACTGGCACACAAGTGATTGGGTCCTATTCCTAATCTTAGCTCTGACAGTGCTTGTGATTAATACTGGCAAGATAAAATGAAAGCTTCTTTTAATTCTCTTGCCTATGATGTTGGTCTGAGGCATAGGAACTAGTTTCCTAATGGCTGTCCCTGATAGAAATGTTCTGGTAAAATTACCAGCTGCTAATTCTTGAAGCATAATTGTAAAACAATGGGTGTGCTAAGGTTTTGTTGCATGGATCCATAGGATTTATGAATACTGAGGTGCTACTCTTTTAAGAGATGTGCCCAGATTTCATAATCTTTCCTTTTTCTATATTGAAATATAGGATTTGGCCTTTGTAACCAGGATCAATGATGTTGGTCTGAGATCCTGGTTATACTGGTAGGTTGATCTTGTGATTATGACTTTATTATTCAAAATCTTCTAGGATGGATTCATCCCACTTGGATGAATACTGAGAAGTTAGATATAGAACAACACATGAATCTTTTATATTGATATGATAAACAGATCATGTGATGGTTTTATATAACTCACCACAACAGTAGGTTGTTGTTGTTGTGGTTGTAACTTGTTGATCTTGTGGCCTGATCTTGCTGGCTTAATCTGGTCCTTCTCATGTGGTTGTTCCTACCGCTTCCAGTTCCTGGAACTTGTCCTTGATCTTGCTATCCACCTTCTGGTTCCTGGTAGCTTGGCCTTGACCTTGCTATCCACCTGATCCACCCCCTCCTTAAGTCACCATCTTGGTGAGTACTGGGTTGATCAATTGTGTGATTGATTTACTTTAGTTTGGTTTGGATGTGGCTAGACTTCTGGCTTAAAAATTATGAAAGATACATTCTTTCATATTGGTGAAACTTGCCCCTTTTATAAAATTACTCAATGATGAATCTTGATCAGTGCACCTCACTGACAAGTCTAAGAGTAATTCCATTCTAACCTTAACCTTCTTTATTTTTATTTGTGTTTATTTTGCAGGTACCATATTTGAAGATCAAGACTTTAGTTTAGGTTTTTCTCTTTTTTATAGAATAGTCACTTGTAATATTTCTCTGATTCAATTGTAATCTTTAATTTATTCTTTTGTACTTTTTATTTTATTCTTTTGTAATAATATTGTACTATTATTCAATATATAAAGTTTTTTCTTTTGTTTTATTTACTATTGTAAATATTTATAATAAGTTACATTATGTGACTCATTTATTGAATAAAGTTTTGGAATCAATATTCATTCTATGGGTTCATTTATTTTATTCAAAATTTGAGTCATTAATTGTTAACTCTTGACTAAATCAAATCACTCAAATCTAATTCTTAATCCTTTTGAATTATAAATTCAAACATTCAAGTTTTAAATTCAAATTTCATTTCCCAAAACCATAAATCCACAAAGATCATATCAAAGTCTATAACAATCATTCTTCAAGACTAAACCTATTCTCAAAGCATAAAAGAAACCTTGATCACTTTAGGTTTTCATTTGGCGAAAAATTTACCCACATTTTCACAGATGAATGCATGCAATGTTTCAAATTCCTAAATCTACCCTTCGTTAGTTCCTATATGCTGGGATGTTACACACTGGTAGTAGACTCATTGGCTTTAGGCATTTTGGTAGGAGGAATACGGAGTTCTTGTGGTTTGGTGACATCCATGTTGGTGGTGGTAATAGTGCACACACTGTTGTTTCTAGCAATTTCAGCTTCTCTTTCCCACTTAGCATGTAGTTGAGCTAACAGTCTAACATTTTCATCAATAGTAACTTGTATGGCATGAATAGCAGTAAAGGTACTTTCCAAGGTTTCAGGTTTAGCAGTCATTTTATTAATCAAAGAGGATTGTGCTTCAGACAAAGATGAAATATTTTTCTCAACATTCAAAAGCTTTTCCTCCATAGTCTTGTTGAAAGTGGTTTGTTGAGGTGACCCAACACACCACTTCATGTTGTAGTATACTATAGTCATGGACATAACACTCACGGAGTACCATTCCTCAAATATTACATCCTCGGAGTGGTACAACAGAAACAAAGCGGGTCCATATCATACATTATCATTATTACAACCAGAATTACATGACGACTTTGAGATCCTCCTAGGTCCATAGAGGTATCCCAATGACTCAGGGCTAAGCCACAATAATTCTGAGAGTAAGATAAAGAAGCAAACTAAACTTTAAGGTTTATACGAGATTTAATATAAATAGAGGATAGAGATCTATGCTACTGGACTAGATCACTATATATGCTACATCTACACTTCAGATACGTCGGTCTCCATTCCATAGATGTTTTCGTAATTATTCCCTTTGACGCTTCCGGATACTTATGGTTCTTCATAGCGGAATTATTCTTGGTCTTCATTTGTGTATAGTATTTCCTCTTCCTGACCGTTAATGTCTTCAGAATCTAGCAAGGGTTAAGAAGATATGTTGAGTACGAGCGTACTCAGCAAGTTCACTAAAAAGGAGTGTTTGATGCACTATATCTACAGCCACAGACCATAGGTCGTAGGCAATGCATGTTTTCGTAAACATTTCTTCAAAGGTTACTTTTATTCTAAAAAGCTATGTCAGTCAGCCTTCACAGGTTTACCAGAACTTTCATGGAGTTCCTTTCCTGCAGCGTTCACAACTCCTTCCCAGAACAGGGAGTAATAAGTTACAGTTCTTACACTCTACAGAGGTGCATCATTTTACCCATGAGATATCAACTCCTTGTTGCACAACCGGGCAACTTACCCGTCCATAATTCCTTGTTGTGGGGCCCAGTAGATGATCCAAGCCAATCACTGCCCTCTCCGCGACCTCATATGTCTGCACGATCCTTCAGGGCTGGCTCACCTTCGTTAAGCCCCCTTTCGAGCAGGCTAAAACCCTGATGAGTTCCCGAAGACTCTATGACCTAGTGATGCCCGGAATAGTACCATTTACATGTACTATATCCCAAAACACTATTCATAGATAATCTAGACACCAAAAGTGTGGGGCGTAAGGGTACCCACCCATATGTTGTATCCACACAAGGAATCACAACATGACGTTAAGGTCGTCTTGCCTCCATACAAGAGGAAAAGGATACATCTGACTTCTCCGTCCCATTCTAAATCTCATGGTTAACGTGTAATATACGGCGCAAGAATCACTGGCGACATTGGTTGTTAAGTCCTAGATGCTATGTTCCTTTACCATCAGAACTTTCATAGTAGATTATTACCTCATGGCAAATAACCTATAATCACATTATTATGAAAATAGTGTTTTCGGACCTTTTTCAAATGCAGGTGATGACAACACTGGATTTGTAAAATACTTTATAGAAAATAACCAAAGGACATGAGCAAGTGTGAACTTGCCTTGATATAGCGAAGTATTGTAGTCGAATGTCTCGACTTGACCCTGGACCTCGGGTTCTACAAAAATACCATCATTGCCCGGTAAGGACAATGTTTAAAGAATCAATATGCTGTTATGCATAAGTAATGAGATGCATAATGTAGAGTCCCAAATAATTCCCCAACCATTACAAATGAGTTGTATTTAGATGATTTGTTTAGGATGAAATTTATCTTTAATTTACTTCATAAAAGAGTGTAGTTGCAAGGGTTTTTGGATAACATATAAGACATGAAAGTAATGTACAATCAGAATACAATTCTAAGATTGGTTGATATCATGTAATCATTACAAGGTTTATGTTATAATTTTGTTATGGCTTAAAAGAAATGGTATAGGGTTTCTTTTGAAGTGGCAAAAAGAATAACATTTGAAGAAAATATTCTTTATGTTAAGTTATTCAACTTTGAAGATTAATAAGATTAAAGTTATGGTTTCTGATAAAATTTAAATGATCTTGAGCCCTTATATATCTAGCTTATGATATATCAGACCAAGGTTAGCTCTAAAGATATAATTGTACTTGGGGATATAACATTTATGGTATTAACAATAACTAGGGTTTTTTTCTAAGCATAATGAAATTTAGTATTAAAGACTTAAAGATAGCATATTTATTATTTATAAATTATACTATAAGATTTTCTTATATAAAGAAAATAAGTGAATTTCTTTTATGATATATTTAGTGAATACCAAGTTTGTTAAATATAATTCTACATGAATTGAGATTAGTTACTTCTAATTTAAGTTTATGATTTACAAAACTAACTTTGTAAATCCTTGACTTATAGTTAGTTAAGGATTTTAGAAGAATATTATAAAGTTAATTGTTTACACCTAGATTTTATATTAAATTTTAATTATGGTTTAGACTACTTAGAGTCAAAGGATTATGTTTTAGATAAGACCATTTCTTACTTAGGAAAGAGTTTTAAATAATTAATAAAGTAGCTATATTGTTTTAATACTTTAGATAATTGAAGATATATGATTTAGGAACTTTAAAATGTTTTTATAATAGTATACTTAGTACCCTTTTAGTAAATATACTTGCTTACCTTCTTAAAAATGAATTTTATTTATTTTTAGACATTATTTTTTTATATGAAACTTCTTAATTATTTAATGTCTTTAAATATTTGTTTTATATATATTAGTAAAATTTTAAGTTAGTATTTTTATGAGATAAGAGATTTATTTTTATTTACAAAAGTGATTTTTATTTATTTTTAGGAATTTTCCTAAATTTATTAAATTTCATTTAATTATTTAAGGGTGTTAATATTTATTTGCATTTTATTAAACTTAAATAAATATGATTATATTTTTCTTAGGTGGACATTATTTTAATAAACACTTGGATGTATTAAATATATTTTTAGGATTTTTCTATATTTTTATAGAGCTTAAAATGTGTAGAGGGTATTTTAATAATTTCCATTATTGATATTATATAAATTGGGCCTAGTTCTTGGGCTCATCTAGCCCAATACCGAGCCCAATCCACCTGGTTAGACTGAGCCACAGAGCGCAACCGACCGAGTCGGTCAACTCGATCCATTCGGCCCCTTTCCTTCTCCCACGCTGGCTTGTTCCTCACCTTCTCCCTCTCCGGCGATGTGGTGTCGCCGCCGTCACCGCGCAACCATGCCGTCTCCGGTGTAAAATCCCTAAAATCATGTTTTCAAAGTTTTGCATATCATCCATGCATTCATGATCATTTTAGGATCATTTTCAAAGTTATTACAATAACAAAAGCATTTGAATGCTTATTATTTTATGTAAGCAAAGCATTGATCCAATGCTACTCTCTAACGAGAGATTATTTGTTTTAAACCAATGATGTTGGTTTGATAATTTCCAAAGCTTGGACAAAGATTTCAAAACAAAGAAACAAATTTAAACCATTTCTTTGTCTTTATTAAACAATGGGTAAAAACATTGTTTATTTTAAAATTCCAAAGTGCCAAATTATTTTAAAATGTACAACATTGTTCTGCAACCAAATGTGTACAATTTTCACTTTATAAAAATCCAGAAGTGGTTTGAATTCAAACACTTTATAAACTCATTTGAATTTGATTCCAGAAAATCAAATCAGAAAAAGAAAAAGACAAAAGAAATGGAAATGGGCTGGCGCCAGCAATTTGGCCCAGCAACAGAACTAGCCCGCCCGGGATTTTCCTTCTCCCTCTGTTTCTCACCGCAGCCGCACGCACCCACCCGCTGACGCCTTGGACCCACCTTGCCCCGTCAGCATTGTCCCCAAATCACCGCGCGCCCGACTCGCTCTGCCGTTACATCGCCATAGTGACGCCGCGATTTAATTCGGCTTAATACCCATTGATTCCGTGCGTAATTTTTGCCCTGACTCTGGCTACAAAACCCCCTCTCCACCCCACTCCTTCCCCTCACACCACTCGCTCGCTCCGCCACCAGGCTGCCTCTATTTCGCGTTGCATCGCCGCAGACAGAACTAGCTCTAGCGACTGATTCTGGTGAGCCCTCTCCTCCCCTTGCCTCCTGGTCTTGCTACCACATTCCATGCATCCTTGCGCATCGTTTGACACCGCTGCTGTGTGCTAGGAGAACCCCGAGCGTCGGAAACATCGAGGACTGAGCGAACCCGACGAAGCACTCAACTCCGGCTAGTTAATCTGGTTAGTACCGAGCACGCCTTGCCCTCTCTTTGATACTCGCATGACCAGTGTCGTTCCCCGCATCTAACGCACCGCTTTCTTCTCTCTGGCATGATCTACAATGTCGGCAACGTCGACGAACATCCGTGCCCGACGACAAGCTCCACTCCGACGAGGAATCCCCACCGTGTCCGTGCGCCCCGACCTTGTCTAACTGCACGTTGAGCTTCATCGTGTCTCTGCGACCTCGGTAAGCCTCAGCTCCCTCGCCTTGGCCCTATGGTTCCGCCGAAACATCTCCGGCAGACGCGCAGCCGCCGCGGCAACCATTTGCGCCGCCCGTTGTTGGTCGAAGCAACGTGGTCCGTCAGATCTAAATCCAGCGCTTAGGATTAGATCAGCAGCGAAGGGGTACGTTTTTTATCTGGACCGTGCGCAGTTAGTTAGATCCAACGGTGCGCGAGCGTGATCCGGTGCGAAGCGGTATCGTTCAACCAGACGCCGCCGCGTGGCCTGTTATTGGATTTAAAAATCTGAATTTGATCTATTAGTGAATCAAACTTGCAAAATTCATAACTTTTGATCCACACGTTCAAATTTTGTAAATTTTATATCATTGTAATAAGGAGAAAGAGTTCTATCCATTTATGCAATGTGTTTAATGTTTTGCTTCTGTAAAATTGATTATTTTTACAGAGACATTTGTAGGCTTATTTTGAGTATAGAAATTATTTGAAAAATGATTTAAAGATCAAATAAAGTTTACTTAGTGTGTCTTGGTCTTGTTTATGATTCAGTATTGTATACTTGTCTTGTTGGGTGTAGAAAATCATCACATAAACATTTGCATGCATTCATATATTTTTGATTGTATATCTTGATATGTGATTTTGGTGCCAATATTTTATGTGTAGATTTTGGTGCTAATAGTGATTGTGGTTGTGAAGATTGTTGCTACTACCCAAAATACCAAGGCAAGTGGTGCTTCATATATTTGTGTCCCAATATTTTTTCCTATGCACTAGAATTATTTTGTATAGGGCTTGCATGAATATTTTGCTAAGTATCAATATGCTATGCTTGGTAAATCCTAGTAGTTGTAGAATTGTTAGAAATTCCTCTAAGTTACGATACTTGCTATTGCCATGCTTAGCCTAGCTAGTAGCAACCAAGGGTGGATTATATATGCATGCTATGATAATTAATTCTAAGTCTTTGACTTATGTTTTGCTTAATAAAACAACTAAGTGAATGAAACACCTGGGTGGAATGGAAAGAATGGTATTTGTTGAGTGGTTACACAATGCCCATTTCTATGGTTTACCTTGTGAATCTCACTTGTGGATTGCCACCCAGGAACAAAGGGATTTGAGATGCCAAATGTTAAGAAGCTTCTAGTGCAGCCACATGGCATTATGGGCTCTGCCTGGATCATATAGGTTGCAATAACTTAGCCAAATGGACAGATGGTGGCAGGGGAATGATAGGTTTGGAGCGCGTCCATTTTGGTCTAAGGGAAGGCTTCTGAAAGGTCCTGTCTTGGTGAAAATCAAGTCTTGTGGGGAAAGTGCACAACCTCTGCAGATGGAAGAATCTAAGTACTTAGCCATGTCCCTGGTATTGGACAATTTGAGCATCAAGACATGGAAGCTATCAAGAATCTCCTCATCCCAATTTTCTAAGTTAAAACTTGTGGTTGGATAAGGGTGAAGGTCCACCAATTTCTATTGGTGGTTCCTTGGGAAGGTTTTGTCAAAGAAAAACTTAGTGTTTTCAACTAATAGGTAAAACCTATTTTGAGCAAAGCAAGACTAAGCTACACTTAGCCAAATTCATGTAGTAACTAGATGCTAGTATTTTACTAAGGTATCACTTGCCAATACTATTCCAATGTATTGACCCACTATGGCTGTAACTTGTGATGTTGCAGGTTATTCTGATGATGATTAGGGGTTATGAGTCTCACTCAACATGCTTGCCTGTGGCACATGAAGATGAAGACTTTATTTATATTGTTATGATTAAACTCTTGTATTAGGCCTATGGCCATGGAGTTGTAAAAGACTATGTTATCTCTAGAATGACGATGTAATAATGACCTTTGTTTCTGTGTACTTCATCTTAAACTGTTTATGCTAGCATTTGATCCAGGGACTAGCATTGCAATCACAGGGATCCTTACCTTTATAAGGGAGGGATCTTACGTCCGGCCTCCTTGGCCGCCGCCATCGGTCGTCCGCGACGCGCTCCCCTCCGCTACTCCTTCCTATCCAATTCGATCTATCATTTGATCCTTTTTTTCGCTCGCCCCCCACAGCATCCTTGTTACTAGGGTTTTGGCTTTGACTCTGATGTGCTCTGGTGACCCCTGGATGATGACGGTGGCGAGGTGATCTGATGATGGGTTGGTTGCTGGTGCCGCCTCTTCTACACACAGGCATCCACGGGTGCGGCTCGGTGCGGGTTGAGCACCACGGTGCTCCTCGTGCCGCCGCGTCGTGGTGATGATGGTGGTGCACGGTGAAGTCCTCCCCGTGTATGCACTGCTGCGGTCGCGCGAGCCTTGCCTCGCCACGCCGCAGTGGTTGTGCCTCGGGCTCCAGGTACACGTCCAAATGCTCATTTTCCTCACCCCTCTTCTTTTCTCTCAAATCTCTCTCACAGTATATTGTTCTAGCAGTTGCCGTTGAGTATGATTAGTTGATGTACTGCAACTTTGATTTAGATCTCCTTTAAGGATACTGAGAGGATGTTCACCATGTTCTGATGATTGTTAGTTTAGCTAGAACTAATATAACACAATGCTCATACTGTAATTGATACAATGGAAATGTTTGGATTCAAACACATGGGATTCTAAATTACCCTGCAAACTTGATGTTTTGATTCTTAACTTACTGAATCTTTGCTTTAGGAAGTAGTTTTTCTGTAACTTTATGGCTGTTAGATATAACAGCAAAATGGGTATATGTCTCTGGCTAAAATAAGGATATGTATTAATCTTATTGCCTGTCCAGATTGTCAAAGATATCATAATTTAAAGAATGATTCCTAGAAATTTTTATCTTGGAAGATGATGAATCTTGTATGGATGTGTCTTGTCAGCATAGCTTACATGTTTCCTTTAACACTGTTGTCATGACAGTCTGAATGGTTGCAATGATTCCTAGCTTGCTAAGATGGGGAGATGATAGATTATATTTGGAGAGCTTTTACTAAATGATGAACTGTTTGGTAAATTATCTAGGGATTATTACTATGAGGTTTGCCACTGTGGTGCTTCCCTTTGGATTGAGCACAGTGGTGAACAACACAGTAGCTATACATGAGGGTTGATTTCTTTGCAAGGAGTCTAGTGTTGACTGCCAATCAAGTAGTATATAAAAGATATGATTCCTAGAATATACTTGGAAAATGATTACACTCTTTCCTAATGGAACTTCCAGAGTGGCTTCTGCTAATATGGTCCTGCTATTGTGATGCCTCTTTGGAGTGTACACAATAGCCTGATCATATCTAGCATGTTCAGATGAGATTGATTTGGCTAAATGAATGTATTGCAAAATGGATTCCCTACTTATCAGTGGCATCTACTATCCGAGCTACTGCTGTGGTGCCTCCCTTCCTGGAGTGTGCACAGTGATGGCCTAGGTAGCAGGACCTATAGCTGGGAACTACGGCCTGGACTCTTTTCTGGCTATAACTTGTAGTCCAATTGATAGCTTGTATATAAGTGAGTGACAATTTATTCTGTCAATATGACAGTGAGAATTTAAATGATTTCTAGTTATTTTAAACTAGGAAAATGATTATGTGGTGATGAGTTCTTGTACTGTGTAGATTCAATAGTGGAATGCCACTATGATGCCTCCTTTAGGATGGAACACAATGATTTTCCCCTAATGGATCTGCTAGACTTGCCATGTAGGTGTGTGTAAGGGTTCCAATCTTTAATAAGATAGAGCCCCCTGTGTTTACAATGCTAGTCCCTGGATCAATAGCTAGCATCCACAGTTAAGATGTAATATCAAGAAACAAAGGTCATAATATAACTTTATAACCAGGAATAACATAAGTTTATTACATCAAACATATCTCATTTGGCTATTACATTACATTGCAGCGGAATAACTATAGTCATGGGTCCTTCATCTTCAAAGTGCCACAGGCAAATGCTGGTTGTAGGCTTTGTAATCCTAATCAATCAATCTTCACTAAAACAATCAAACCTGCAACATTACAAGTTACATCCACAAGGGTCAATACATTTGAATTGTATTGGCAAGCTTCACTACTATGTATAATATGAGTGGATCCTATCAATACATGCATATTTGGCTAGGTAGAGTTTAAGGCTTATTTGCATAAAGCAAAATTTATCCTATCTTTTCAAATTGGTTTTGGTCCTTTGTCAAATCTCTTTTTCCAAGATCCTTGAACTCCTTGGTAGAAACTCAAGTGTTCAAATCCTTGTCAAAATCCCTTGAGCTACTTGGTAACCCCAAGTGCAACAAGTTTTATCAAAATCTCATGAGTTCCTTGGTAACCCCAAGTACATCAAGTGTTAAGCAAAATCTCTTGAGCACCTTGGTAACCCCAAGTGCATCAAGCTTAACAAAATCTCTTTGAATTCCTTGGTACCCCCAAGTGCATCAAGTTTTTATTTTAGAAGTTGGAATGTCGAGATCTCCCATAGTTCAAACTTTAGTTGCTCAGTATTGTCCATAACCGGGGACACGGCTAAGTACTTAGATTTTATTATCTTCTGCAGAAGGAGTACACTTTACCCACATGTCACAATCCCATCCTTTTGCCACCAGTGGCCTACTGGGTTAGTGCTCACCAAGATGGAGTACTGGCAGATTGAGAATGTGACGAAGTCTTTCCAAAAGGTCCTCCCATACACCATTGCTAGCTTGTCTTCAGCCCCCATGAAGCATTCCAGATCCCCATGTCCAGTAACTAAAGACAATGTATGGGTCTTCCCAATGTAGTTGACTAAGCCAGAGCCATAATAGCATGTGGTTGCACACGAAAGCCACAATTGGAGAAGCATGTTCAATCTCTAAGTTTCCTAGGTGGTTTTCTTTTGGAGCACAACACAAAGTGATTCCCATAAACATGGTTCCTTTTGTTGCCACCTTCTCCAAAACTTAAAGTATCCTCCACCTAGGTGGTTCATTGAGTCCTTGTTTTATTATATAAAACACAAGTCCTTTTCTCAACTTTGTAAAATCTCAACATGTATCTCTTTTCAAAATATAGCATGGCTAAGCATGTAACCACTATAATATTTTCACTAAGGTGTGTATAGGGAATCCTATTAGGATTTAGCATAGCATAAGTATGAAATTGATTTCATGCATGTTTTCAAAATCCACTAAGTATAATGAAAATAGTAGGACTTTAGATGATAGTGTAACTTGCCTTTTTGGTAGGGAATGGTGGTTCACTCCTTGATCTTGCTAGTCTCACACTCCACTACAAGTCAATCAAGCAAACATAAATTCAATTCACATTCCAAAACAAAGTCCAACAAACAATTTTTCACACACAAAGTAATGGAATCTAAGTCATGCATAAGCATGCAAAGGTTGGTTCTATTGCAAGGATGGTCTCCACTAGGCTTCTAAACTTTGTAAGTTCCAAATTGGTCATTTACCAAAATGGCAAAGTCATTTGCAAATGGGTTTTATCCATGAACCATTTTCAAATCCTTTCATCATTTTTATGTGGTGAAAAACATTATTCTCAATACCACAACCTTAAGTGGTTTCATCATTTAAGTTGTTGTTTCTTAAAACTTGGTGTTTTTGGTTAGTAGGTTTGGTCTAAAACATTTTCTCCAAAGGTTTTTATTCAAAACCATTTTCATAACAAAACCATTCTAAACTTTTTCCAAATTCATTTTCCAAACCATGGGTTGGTTCCTAGGGTCAGTAAGTTGACAACAAACCATTTTGCAAAGGTTTTAACCCTAAAATCATTTTTAAACAATTTTTCTAATCTAAACAAGCACACAAATGAATCTGCAAAAACAAGCAAACTAACAGATACTATTTGCTAAACCAAGGGCATGGTTGGCTAGGTCTTGCTCTCCTGAATCCAACGACATAAAATTTGTAATTTTTGGACGTGTGGATCCAAAGTTACGAGGGTTTGAATTTCACAACTGAATCAGATTTCAAATCTGTTTTAAACAGAACAGGGGATGCGCGGCGCTTTGCTATTCGTGGGTACCGGTTCGGCCGGATCAGCAACGAGGTGCATTGGATCTAATCAGATCGGGTGGTCCAGAGAGCGTACCTCTTCGCGACTAAGTGAACTAATCGTGAGCGCCAGATCTTGATCCTACGGTGCAGGTCCATTTGACCATATGCGAGCGGCGCTGACGGTGGCTAGCGGCGGCGCACGGCCAGGCGGTGGTGCTACGGTGGTTCTAGGAAGCGAGGAAGACAGAGGGGGTGCTCACCGTGTTCGCGAGGACGAGGTGGTGCTCAAGGTACTCTCGAGGAAGCAAGGGGCGCACGGAGATGGAGGTAATCGCTCGCCGGAGTCGTCGGCGGCGTCAGATGGTCCTGCTCGCGGTCGGTGTCGACGCTACAGATCACGAGAAGAACAACCGAGGGTATGGTTAGACGCAGGAGATCACGGGGATGCTGTGAGCGTGAACGAGAAGAAGAGGGGCGGCCGGAATCTACCTGTGGGGCTGGCCGGAGTTGAAGCGGACGGCGGCGTCGTTCAGAGCTTGTTGTAGTCGACACTCTGGGGCGCCCGCTGTCGAACTAAAGGTACTGGGAGGTGTGTCTGGGAGTGGGGAAGCTACCAGGGTGCTCAGGGAGGCACGGGGCGGTGTCGAGTCGCCGGAATCGGCACCGGACCTCGTCGGAGCAGAGTGTGCTCGGGGAGGAAATTGGGGAGGTCTGAGGCGTGCCAGCGCGGTGTGTCAGAGGGGAAATATAGAGGAGACATGGGCGTTTAAACCTGCGTGATCAAAGCTGGTAACGGTGGTCGAGTTAAAGCGAATTAAGGCCGCGAAATCATCGGCAGGAACGGTGTCGAGGGAGGGAGAAGGGGTCGCGCGGGTGAGGAGGAAGAACAGAGGAAAGTGGGCCTACCGGTCAGTGGGAAAAGAAAGGAGGGGAGGGTCCACTGGTCATACTCTGTACGGGTCAGAACGAGGTGCGAATCGTTTTCTTTCGGAGAGGGAAAGCTGGGCTGTTTCTGGGCCTATTGGGCTGCTGGGTTGGGTCGACCCTTTCTTATTTTTTTCTGTTTCTGAAACCTTTTCCTTTTCTAATTCTATTTCCTGTTTTAAATTTCAAAACAATCAAACAAGATTCAAATCAATTCAAACCATTATCAATCTTTGCAACCATGAACCTGGTTCTGTTCAGTAGCATAAACCAATAAAATAAAATAATACTTTAATCTTTTAGGTTCCATTCCTTAATTAAATAAAATGGCCATGGTTTATTAAATCAAATAGGATTTGTTTCATTTAAACTTTATTTCAAATCTAAATTAAAACTAAAACAGTAGGTTTTATTTGGGAATAAAATATTTAGAAAACTTATCTTTAAATACATAAGTTTTGTTATTTTGGAAATAGTAAAACCTTTATTAATAAAACTTGGATTACTAAATCCTTATTGATTTTATTAAATAAACTTTTACTATTTAATCAAAAAAAAATGTTTTATTTCCAAGCTTGGTTAGGTCTTAATTTGGCTTTATGAAATAATTTCTTATTTTAAAATCCTCCCTTTTCTTCTGGAAGTTAAATCCTTTTATCTTAAATGATTCAAAATAGTAATTCCAAATATTTTATTTTACTTTTATAAATGTTTACCCTTTTTAAATCCCTTTAGGATTTTATTTACTCCAAATAGGTTTGAAGTTCCATTTGAATTCAAAAAGTTTCTTCTGGCCCTGAAAATCAAACAAAGTTTTATTTTATTCATTTTATTTTCACATTACAAGATTTGGAAAATCTTGGGATGTGACAGTGTGCAAAAATGATATCCTCTAATCTGGATAATCTAGATGTACCACCCTACTATTTGACCTTGGTCCATGATGTAGAAGGCTGAGGCCAAACTGTTAGAGAGATAAGAACAGATAATTTGTTGTTGGCTTTTAACAACTCTAGGATGAACTAGTGTAGCATTTCTACACTATACTGAGAGCTCTCTCCCTCTTTACCACTGATGCTTGTTTTAATTTGACAAGAACAGATACTAGCATAGTTCTAGTAGCCAACCTGATACTTGCAGTGGAGATAGATGACTTGGTTGTGGATGTTGTGGTGATTTTGTTCTGTTGCTAGCTCTAGTGTATGTCCTGCTTCCCCTTTCCCTCCTGGACTTCACCCTCTTGCTGCTCACTTGGTCTACTCTTTATGCTCCCGGCCTCCTCCTGGTGTCCTTGGATGGCTTCCTTGAGCAAATAGGGTGCTAGTGATGTGGTGGTAGTGCACTATGGAGTTTTGGTGTTATACTTATGAACTCTAGAACTGTAAGGATGGCCTGTGTGGTTGACCTCTGTTGGTTGTGTTGGTTGTTTCTTGCTATGGTGAAGTAATTTCAGCATAGCACTCCCCCTGCTAAGGCTGTATACTTATCTCTCTCTCATAGTGCCTCTTATGTTGAAAGCACATAGACATGCATGTGTGTGTGAGCTTGCCTCACCCAGATGTTGGAGATATGCCCTAGAGGCAATAATAAAAGTGGTTATTATTATATCTTTGTGTTTATGATAAATGTTTACATTCATGCTATAATAGTATTAAACGGAAACATTAATACTTGTATGATTTGTAAACTAAATTAGAGTCCCTGGTAAAGCCTCTTTTTAATACTAGCTTGTTGATTAATAGATGATCGTGGTTTCTTGATCATGAACATTGAGATGTTATTAATAACAAGATCATATCATTAGGAGAATGGTGTGATGGACATGCTCCTATAGATAAGCGTAGCATAAAGATCAAGTCATTTTAATAGTTCATTTGCTATAAGCTTTCTGATACATAGTAACCTAATTCCTTTGACCATGAGATCATGCTAATCACCATCACCGGAAGGATGCTTTGATGACATCAAACACCACACCGTAACTGGGTGGCTATAAAGGTGGCATTGAGTGTTCGGAAAGTATGGGTTGAGGCACATGGATCAAGAGTGGGATTTGTCCATCCATATGATGGATAGATATACTCTGGGCCCTCTCGGTGGAATGTCATCCAGTTGGATTGCAAGCATGTGACTGTCTCACAAGGGATCACATATCACGGGAACGAGAAAAGAGTACTTATCGGTAACGAGGTTGAACTAGGTATGCAGAGATACCGACGATCAAAACCTCGGATAAGTAAACTATCGCGAGACAAAGGGAAATTGGTATCATATGTAAGTGGTTCATTTGATCGCAAAGTAATCGTAGAAATACGTGGGATCCATATGAATTTCTACATTCCTCTATTGGTTATTGATTGGAGAAGTGTCTTGGTCATGTCCGCATAATTCATGAACTGTAGGGAGACACACTTAAGGATTCGATGTTGTTTAGTAGATATGGAATGTTAATAGGGATACCGAATGTTGTTCGGAGTCTCGGATGGAATCCGAGATATCACGAGGAGATCCGTAATGGTCCGGAGAATAAGATTCATATAAGGAAAGTCCTATTTCGGAGTTCGGGAAAGTTTTCGATGTTTCCATCGAAGAGGTTCTAGAAGGGTCTAGAAGGTTCACCGGTCCGGAAGGGGAATGGTCCATGAATGTGTCATGGATATGTGGAATGATTGGATCATATCCTAGGTCACTTGGTGTTGACATTTGCAAGAGAGAAATAAAGCTCTAAACTAAAAGTCAAACGGGAAGTTTGAAAAGTCAAACTGGAACAATGGTTTCCTAGTGGGAGAAGAAACAAGTCCTTCTCTCAATCCAACTTGGGTTTGGGTTTGGATTCAAACACGCCCCTCCCAAGGCTGCCCCTCCCTCTCATAAATAGAGGGGGAGGGCTGCCCCAACACCACAAGAGTCAAGCCCTCCCCACACACCCGCGCCGCCGCCGCGCCCAAGCCATCGCCGACGCCCGCCGCCACGCCGCCTCGCGCCGCCATCACCCTAGCCGCCGCCGACACCTCCTCCTCCTCCCGGTCATCTAAACCCTAGATCTACGGGAAACCCTAATCCACCATAACTCGCATCCGGCTTAGGTGAAGCCCTGCGGGATCTTCCCTCTACTTCCGACACCATGCCGTCGTGCTGCCGGAATCACGAGGGGAGAACTACAACCTCCGCTGCCTGCTGGAACAAGGGAGAGGAAGGTCTTCATTGAGTACCGAACGTGTGACCGACTACGGAAGCGCTTCCGGAACGCATCGCCGGAAGGATCGTCTACGCGATCTTGAGATCGGAAAGTGTACGACTACATCACCCACGAGAATCTGCTCTCGTTAACTGCTTTGGAATCTTCGAGGGCGAGTGCTTCTATCGACTCGTTGCTACAATCTAGTAGATAGATCTTGGCTTGTTTGTCTGCATGCGGTAGAATTTTTTTCCATGCTACGAATCCCTACAGTGGTATCAGAGCCATGTCTATATGTAGATCTATTGCGCGAGTAGAACACAATGGTCATTGTGGGCGGTGGTGCTTTTATTATCAATTGCTTTTTGTGTACTTTGCATCTTGCGGAATGATGGGATGAAGCGGCCTGGGCTAACCTTACATGACATCGTTCATGAGACTTGCTCCACGCTTAACATGCAACTTGTATTGCATAAGTGGCTTCGCGGGTGACTGTCTCTCCCATCATAGTATAGATTCAATTTACAACGGGCACTTGATAGTTCAAGCATCAACGTTGTGGTTCTTGTTCGTAAGTTAGAACGACACTTATTGAAAGCCCCAAACCACGTAAAACATGCAAAGAAAATTAGAGCCGTCTAAATTTGTTTTGCAGGGGTGTGCTGTGATGTGATATGGCCATGATTGTGATTATATATGATGTATGCAATGTTCCTTATTGTAAGTTGGCAACCGGCAGGAGCCATATGGTTGTCTTTTAAATTCCGTTAAGACTTGCATGTCTATTCAAAGTAGTTGTAATAGTTGAAGCTGGTGGACGACAACCATGAAATGGCGCCATTGACCTTGACGCCATACCGGTGATGATGGAGATCATGTTCGTGCTTGAAGATGGAGATCGGAAGCACAAGAAGAAAGGCCATATCATATCACATATTATGAATTGCATGTGATGTTAATCCTTTTATGCATCTTGTATTGCTTAGTTCACGACGGTAGCATTATAAGATGATCCCTCAAGCACAAAATTTCAAGTTTTAAAGTGTTCATCCTTAGTAAGCACCGCTGCTAAAGCTCGTTGTTTCGAAGCACCACATGATGATCGGGTGTTTTAGATTCTGCGAGTGTATACAACGTGAGCAAGTCAGATTTGCTCATGCAGAAGCTAAGGTTTGATCTTGACGAGCCTAGCATGTACAGACATGGTCTCGGAACACGGATCACCGAAAGGTAAAGCATGAGTCATATAGTAGATATGATGAACATGTTGATTGTTCGCCATTGAAGCTACATCGACTCTTGTGATGATCAGTTTTGATGTGGTGGATTTGGTTCGTGTGATCACTAAAACAATTTGAGGGATATTGTTTTGAGTGGGAGTTCACCTAGATTAATTTAACTATTAATTAGAACTCAATTTGTCATAAACTTAGTCTAAACTATTGCAAATATGTTGTAGATCAATGGCGGCCCCAACCATCAATTTTAATGCATTCCTAGAGAAAGAAAAGTTGAAAAACAATGGAAGCAACTTCGCGGATTGGTTCCGCAATTTGAGGATTGTCCTCAATGCTGGTAATTTGACCTATGTGCTGGATGCACCGCTGGGTGACCCGCCTGCAGCTGCTGCTACCGATGAGGTAAAGAATGTTTTCCTCCCTCAGAAGAATCAGTACTCCACAGTTCAGTGTGCTATCTGGTATGGTTTGGAATCGGAGCTTCAGAAAAGGTTTGAGAACCATGACCCACATGATATTGTCCATTAACTCAAAATGATATTTGAGGCTCACGCGACAGTTGAGAGTTATGAGGCTTCTGAAAAATTCTTTAACTGCAAGATGGAAGAGGGCAGCTCCGTCACTGAGCACGTGCTTAAGATGTCGGGGCACGCAAGCAAGCTTCAAAGCTTGGGTATAGTGATTCCTAATGCTTTGGGGATTCACCGTGTCCTCCAATCACTACCACCAAGTTACAAGAACTTTGTGATGAACTACAATATGCAAAACATGGACAAGTCGTTGCCAGAACTCTTCTCCATGTTGAAATCTGTAGAAGTGGAGATCAAGAAAGAGCACCAAGGGTTATTGGTCAATAAGACCACCAAATTCAAGAATCAAGGAAAGTCTATGAAAAAGGGAAACTTCAAGAAGGGCGGTAAGAAAGTTACCGCGCCGGCGAAGAAGACCAAGGCTAGGCCTAAGCCTGATACTGAGTGCTTTTACTGCAAGGGAGAAGGTCACTGGAAGCGGAATTTCCCTAAGTACTTGGCGGATTTGAAGAACGGAAACATCAAGAATAAAGGTATATCTGATATACATGTTATTGATGTGTATCTCACTAGTAGTCATAGTAGTGCCTAGGTATTTGATACTGGTTCAGTTGCTCATATTTGTAACTCGAAACAGGTGGTGTAGAATAGACAGAAACTAGCGAAGAACGAGGTGATGATGCGTGTTGGAAATGGATCAAAGGTTGATGTGATCGCGGTCAGCACGCTAACTCTTCATCTACCATCGGGATTAGTTTTATACTTAAATAATTGTTATTTGGTGCCTGTGTTGAGCATGAACATTATATCTGGATCATGTTTATTGCGAGACGGTTACTTGTTTAAGTCCAAGAATAATGGTTGTTCGATTTATATGAGTAATATGTTTTATGCACATGCACCTTTGATAGATGGTCTATTCTTATTGAATCTCGATTGTGGAAATACACACATTAATAACATTGAAGCTAAACGTTTGAAATTGAGCGATAACTCGACCTATATGTGGCACTGTCGTCTTGGTCACATTGGAGTGAAGCGTATGAAGAAACTCCATTCCGATGGACTTCTTGAATCACTTGATTTCGAATCACTTGAAAGATGCGAAGCATGACTGATGGGTAAAATGACTAAGACTCCATTTTCTGGTATGATGGAGCGAGCTACAGACTTATTGGAAATCATACATACCGATGTGTGTGGCCCAATGAGTGTAGCATCGCGCGGTGGTTATCGTTATGTTCTTACCTTCACGGATGACTTGAGTAGATATGGGTATATCTATTTCATGAAACATAAGTCCGAAACTTTTGAGAAGTTTAAGGAATTTCAAAGTGAGGTAGAGAATCAACGTAACAAGAAGATTAAATTTCTACGATCTAATCGTGGAGTTGAATATCTAAGTTACGAGTTTGGCGAGCATATGAAGAAATACGGAATACTTTAACAATTGACACCGCCGGGAACACCACAACGTAATGGTGTGTCCGAACGTCGTAATCGAACTCTCTTAGATATGGTTCGTTCTATGACGTCACTTACAGATTTAACGCTATCATTTTGGGGTTATGTATTAGAAACAGCCGCATTCACTTTAAATAGGGCACCATCTAAATCCGTTGAAACGACACCGTATGAGTTATGGTTTGGGAAGAAACCTAAATTGTCGTTTCTTAAATTTTGGGGTTGCGAAGCTTATGTAAGGAAGTTATAGCCGGACAAGCTTGAACCCAAAGCGGAAAAATGCGTATTCATAGGATACCCGAAGGAAACTATTGGGTATACCTTCTATCATAGATTCGAGGGCAAAATCTTTGTTGCCAAGAATGGATCCTTTCTAGAGAAGGAGTTTCTCTCGAAAGAAGTGACTGGAAGGAAAGTAGAACTCGACGAGGTTGTTGAACCTTCTCTTGAACTTGAGAGTAGCGCAGCACCGGAACTTGAGAGACATTGATGAAGAGTTGTATATGATGCAACCCAAAGGTTTTGTCGATCCTAAAGATGCTAACAAGGTATGCAAACTTCAATGGTCCATATATGGATTGAAGCAAGCATCCCGAAGTTGGAATAAACGTTTTGATAAGGTAATCAAAAGTTTTTGTTTTGTACAAACTTATGGAGAAGCTTGTATTTACAAGAAAGTGAGTGGGAGCTCTGTAGCATTCTTAATACTATATGTAGATGACATATTGTTGATTCGGAATGATGTAGACCTTCTTAATAGTGTCAAGGATTATTTGAATAATAGTTTTTCAATGAAAGATCTTGGCGAAGCATCTTACATATTAGGCATAAATATTTATAGAGATAGATCGAGACGCCTAATATCATTGTCATAGAGTACATATTTGGACAAAGTTCTAAAAAGGTTTGGAATGGAAGATAGCAAGAAAGGGTTCTCGCCCATGTTGCCCAATACGACCTTGAGTAAAACTCAAAGTCCTGCAACGGCAGAAGATAGAGAAAGGATGAGTAAGACTCCCTATGCCTCAGCCATAGGATCTCTTATGTATGCCATGCTATGTACTAGACCCGACATTGCATATGCTGTTAGTTTGACTAGCAGCTATCAAAGTGAACCAGGAGTGGATCATTGGCAGCGGTCAAAAACATCCTTAAGTACTTGAGAAGAACTAAGGATATGGTTCTTTCTTATGGAGGTGATGAACAGCTCGTTGTTAATGGTTACACCAATGCTAGTTAGAACACCAATCCGGATGATTCTAAATCTCAATCTGGATACGTATTTACTTTGAATGGTGCAACAGTTAGCTGGAGGAGTGCAAAGCAAAGCATTGTGGCGAGATCTTCAACTGAATCGGAATACATAGCTGCTCCAGAGGCTTCACAAGAGGCGATATGGATGAAGGAGTTCATTACAAAGCTCGGTGTGGTTCCAAGTGCGCTGAACCCAATGTCTATCTACTGTGATAACATGGGCGCCATAGCCAATGCGCAAGAACCAAGGTCACACAAGAAGCTGAAGCACATCAAGCTACGTTTTCATGCTATTCGAGAGCATGTCCAAGATGGTGACATAAAGATTTGCAAAGTACGCATAGATCTGAATGTGGCGGATCCGTTGACTAAACCCCTCCCGAGGGCAAAACATGACCAGCACCAAACAGCCATGGGTGTTCGGTATATTACCATGTAATCTAGATTAGTTGACTCTAGTGCAAGTGGGAGACTGTTGGATATATGCCCTAGAGGCAATAATAAAAGTGGTTATTATTATATCTTTGTGTTTATGATAAATGTTTAAATTCATGCTATAATAGTATTAAACGGAAACATTAATACTTGTGTGATTTGTAAACTAAATTAGAGTCCCTGGTGAAGCCTCTTTAGAATACCAGCTTGTGTATTAATAGATGATCGTGGTTTCTCGATCATGAACATTGAGATGTTATTAATAACAAGATCATATCATTAGGAGAATGGTGTGATGGACATACTCCTATAGATAAGCGTAGCATAAAGATCAAGTCATTTTAATAGTTCGTTTGCTATAAGCTTTCTGATACATAGTAACCTAATTCCTTCGACCATGAGATCATGCCAATCACCATCACCGCAAGGATGCTTTGATGACATCAAACACCACACCGTAACTGGGTGGCTATAAAGGTGGCATTGAGTGTTCGGAAAGTATGGGTTGAGGCACATGGATCAAGAGTGGGATTTGTCCATCCATATGACAGATAGATATACTCTTGGCCCTCTCGGTGGAATGTCATCCAATTGGCTTGCAAGCATGTGACTGTCTCACAAGGGATCACATATCACGGGAACAAGAAAAGAGTACTTATCGGTAACGAGGTTGAACTAGGTATGCAGAGATACCGACGATCAAAACCTCGGATAAGTAAACTATCGTGAGATAAAGGGAAATTGGTATCATATGTAAGTGGTTCATTTGATCGCAAAGTAATCGTAGAAATATGTGGGAGCCATATGAATTTCCAGATTCCTCTATTGGTTATTGATCAGAGAAGTGTCTTGGTCATGTCCGCATAATTCACGAACCGTAGGGAGACACACTTAAGGATTCGATGTTGTTTAGTAGATATGGAATGTTAATAGGGATAACGAATGTTGTTCGGAGTCTCGGATGGGATCCGGGATATCACGAGGAGATCCAGAATGGTCCAGAGAATAAGATTCATATAAGGAAAGTCCTATTTCGGAGTTCGGGAAAGTTTCCGATGTTTTCATCGGAGAGGTTCTAGAAGGGTCTAGAAGGTTCACCGGTCCGGAAGGGGAATGGTCCATGAATGTGTCATGGATATGTGGAACGATTGGATCATATCCTAGGTCACTTGGTGTTGACATTTGCAAGAGAGAAATAAATCTCTAAATTAAAAGTCAAACGGGAAGTTTGAAAAGTCAAACGGGAAGTTTGAAAAGTCAAACTGGAACAATGGTTTCCTAGTGGGAGAAGAAACAAGTCCTTCTCTCAATCCAACTTGGGTTTGGGTTTGGATTCCAGCCCACCCCTCCAAAGGTTGCCCCTCCCTCTCATAAATAGAGGGGGAGGGCTGCCCCAACACCACAAGAGTCAAGCCCTCCCCACAAACCCGCGCCGCCACGCCCAAGCCGTCGCCGCCGCCCGCCGCCGCCGACACCTCCTCCTCCTCCCGGTCATATAAACCCTAGATCTCCGGGAAACCCTTATCCACCATAACTCGCATCCGGCTTAGGCGAAGCCCTACGGGATCTTCCCTCTACTTCCGACACCACGTCGTCGTGCTGCCGGAATCACGAGGGGAGAACTACAACCTCCGCTGCCTGCTGGTACAAGGGAGAGGAAGGTCTTCATCGAGTACCGAACGTGTGACCGAATGCGGAAGCGCTGCCAGAACGCAGCGCCTTAATGATCATTACGCGATCTTGAGATCGCCAAGTGTATGACTACATCACCCACGAGAATCTGCTCTCGTTAACCGCTTTGGAATCTTCGAGGGTGAGTGCTTCTATCGACTCGTTGCTATAATCTAGTAGATAGATCTTGGCTTGTTTGTGTGCATGCGGTAGAATTTTTTTTCCATGCTACGAATCCCTACACCAGATGGATCAGATCAAGTAAAAGGCTTGAGATTTCCTTGGATTTTACCTCTTTGCCTTTTACCTGCCCTTGGTGAAACTTGCCCCTAATTTGCCTATGATGTGGTTCTAAGTCAAAGTTACTGATAAGAGGAGATAATATTTTGGTGAACTTGCCCCATTTTTATATGCTCAATGATGTAATGAACAGTGCACCTCACTGTTAGACTGAGAGCACTAACCTTAATACCCATCCTTTGTTTTATTTTGTCTTAATTTGCAGGTACCAAGAAGGACTGTAGGAACATCAATACTAGATAGGAATTTAGTTGTAGATGTTTTTATTTTTATCCCTTTTTGTAATTTCCTTTTTCTATCAAGAAACTATGTAAGGATATTATAATGCATTTATTTATCTTATTATAATTGTATTCATTTCTTATTATTCCTTTATTGTAAAAGAATGATGTAATATATATTCTTTTAATAAAGAATTCTTCTATTTGTTTAATTATTGTAATTCATTTTCCATTTTCTTTATTATCTTATTTGTTTCATTGTAATATTCCTTTATTCTTTTATTGTAAAAGAACATTGTAATGTTGGATTGTAATAATCTTTATACTTTTATTTATAAAACTTGTATTTGTATTATTGTAAATAATTATTCCTAAGTCGAATTTCTCCCCTCATAACTCAACAAAACCATAGAGGTCATGTCAAAATTCATCTCACTCCCCTTCTGATGACACTAAACCTAATTCATCGGAGTGAGAATTCTGATCACTCTAGTATTTTAATTTGGCGAAAAATTTACCCAGATTTTCAGATGCATGCATGCAGATGCACAAAATCCTAAATCTACCCTTCGTTTAGTCCTAAATGCTGGGATGTCACATCTGTTTACTAATAAAGTCTTTCAGAATGACTTCAAGTTAAGAGGGTTCACTTCTAGCATTGTTGTTGTAGAAATTTCCATAGGTATTACCATTATTATGAGGATAAGGCCTATAATTATTGTTACTACCAAAATTATTCCTATAGGCATTGTTGTTGAAATTATTGTTTCTAATGAAGTTCACATCAACTTGCTCTTCTTGAGCAACCAAAGAGGCTAAGGGAACATTATTTGGATCAATATGAGCTTTTCCATTAACAAGCATAGCCATGATATCATCAATCTTATCACTCAAAGAGGAGGTTTCTTCAACAGAATTTACCTTCTTACCATGTAGAGCTCTCTCAGTGTGCCATTCAGAATAGTTGACCATCATATTATCAAGGAGATTTGTTGCAGCTCCCGAGGTAATGGTCATAAAGGTACCTCCCTGATAAACCAACCACCCTGATAAACCCAAACATCACCAGGATGGTGACATAAGGAGGGGGATGGATCTGGTGGACAGCAAGGCCAAGCCCAGGAGCTAGGAGGAGCAGGCAAGCTCAAGAGCAAGCTCAGGAGCTCAGCAAAAGCAGATCAGGATCCAGATCAAGATCAAGATCATCATCAATCTACTACATCCACATCAGAATCTGTGGTGAGCCTCATAAAACCATCACATGATTTCATCATATTATCTAAATAAAAGCATGTGTTGTTCTATGAGATAATCTCTCAATAATCACCCAAGAGGAGTGCATCTATCCTAGAGATTTCAAGTATAAGGTTAAGAAATCAAGCTCAAACCAAAAGCACTAAACCCTCAGACCAGCATCACTCGGTTCAGTATTATTTTTGCAACTTAGATCATTTTCATTTGATCTTAACAGAACAGGGCACATCTCTCAAAGAGAGAGTATCACCTCTAAATCAATAAGTTTCGAACAAACTATTGCCCAACTAACTAGGAATTACATCCTAGAGCATCAGACCAACATCATAGGAAGGAAAGTTAGTAAAAGCTTCCATATCATCTTATTAGTTTTAATCACAAGCATAATCAAGCTAAGCCCAGAAATAAAAAAACCAAATCACTTGTGTGCCAGAATACAATGGTATCACCAGGACAAGTTCTTTATGAGCTAAAACCAATCTTTACTTAGCCTTCACAGATATATAAAAGGGACAACCAATAAATATCATTTTCCTGAAGCCAAGTGCCAGGAATCAACCTTAAAATAAATCTATACATCCACAGAAAATCATTACATGTAATGATTTGATTCAGAGTGTATAATCTCAAACAAGCCCACATTATAATTGCAGTAAGAAACTACTGAGAGAAATCTACTGTCAGTACAAGTATTCTGACAGTAGAGAAACTTCTCAGACCAACAACATAATCCAATCAAGGATTTCATTGAAACACTAGCATGGATCATGGTGGATTACCACTAGAATTAATCTGATAGGAAACTAGTATCATCAAAGCCACTATCAATCATTAACCACATCAGATAATCATTTTCCATGATCAGATATGAACAATACTAGATCTAAAGCATCATAGATATGATCAACAAGGGGTTATGAACCCTAATCAAAGCAAGAACTCTAATCCAGAGATGAACTCAACCAGCACATAGTCACTCGGCATGAAAGACACTAGATACACAGAGAGAATCATGGCAGTAGCATGGACAAACACCACCGAGACAACTTACCCGAGGTCGTTGCTGATGAATCGAAGAGGAAGCAGAGGGGCCGACAAACCGCGACAGTACAGGGAGCACCCAGAGGGGCGCTGCAACCTGCACCTGCCACGGCGGCGGCCGCAACAGCACACGAGACCAGCACACCACCGCAGGCGGGATTGTGGCGGCGGCGGCGACGACAGCATCTTTTCCGAACCCTAGGGTTCGGGAATGGGGTGGAACTGACCACGGGGAAGCCCCGGAGTCAAATCCAAGTGGATAGAACGAACGAGCGTCATCGACAACCCCAACTCGCACAACGGCGGTGGCTAGAACGGCCGACAACGGCAGGAATCAACGGTGGCGGCATCGCCGGCCACGGGGTCGAGTCAGAGGAGGAGGGGATAAGGTCAAGCGAGAGAAGGGAGGCAGAGTGGGCTGGGTGGGCCAAAACCCTTCGGGGTGATCTTTTGACCCTGCCCTTTTGGGACACACTGGCCCAATAAGCCCAAGGGGCCAATCCAAGTTGCTTAATAAATCTTTTTTATCAATTAGAAAAGACCAAAATGCCCCTGACCTCAATAAAATTATAGAAAATAAAATAAAAGTCCAAAAATTATAAATAAAATATTTTTGGATTCACAATAATCCACTCTGTTCAAATAAAATAAAATATAAAGTTTTGAACACTTAAACTTTTATAAGAATTTTGTAATTTATATGTACCTTATGGAATTTTACAAAATTATTGAAAAGTGATAAAAATAAATAAAAATCACTTTCATTATTTATTAATATTATAGTATTTTTGAAAAATACTAAATAAATATTTAATAATAAATTTTAATGTATAAATAATAATTCCTAAAATAATTATTAAATCAATAAAATTCAAATAAAAAGCGAAATAAAATAAAATAATTCAATGTATGCAATAAATATAAAAAACTAATATTTATAAATGCTTTATTAAAAGGCACCTTATATAGGGAAAATGCATATAGAATTAGATAATGCATTACATTACCTGCATAATCATTTTGCTTCTTTAAATATTGTCCTTACCGGACAATAATGATGTTTTTGTAGAACTAGAAGCTCAAGGTCCAGTTCAAGCATCAGACTTCACTACCTTGCCATCACAAGGCAAGTTCATCACTTGCTCATGTCCTTTGAAGAGTCTTTATCAAAGTATTTGCAAATTGTGTGTTATCATATATGCTATAAAAGAAAGAAAATATTATTTTCATAAACAAAGAAATCATAGATATCATCCTAAGTGGTGATATAATGGAGCAATAGAACTTAGAGTTCTAATTGCAACAATGATGATCAAATAGGGACTTAATAACCCCTGACATCAGTGATTCTAGCGCCGTATATTACGCGTTAGCGATGAGATTTGGAATGGGACAGAGAAATCAGCTGTATCTTGTTCCTCTCGCATGAAGCCGGATGTGCAGGTCGTGGCTGTTATCCTCGTAGCGTGCATATTAATTGGTAATTCATAGAGGATATGCAGCATATGGGTGGGAACCCTCATCGTCCCATGATAGTTCTGGCATCTAAAGGTTTGTACAAACCATTGCCATAATTCATTATGTGGGCATGGTGTACACCAAGGAGGCATGCGGGGTCGCGAAGGGGGCAGTGATTAGCTTGGACCAACTACTAGGCCCCACATCATGGAATTGTGGATGGGAAAGTACGCCCGGTTGTGCAACAAGGAGTTGATCTCTCATGGGTAAAGTAACGCACCTCTATAGAGTGTAAGAACTGTAACTTGTTACTCCCTGTTCCGGGAAGGAGCTACAAACGCGGCAGGAAAGGAACTCCATGAAAGTTCTGGTCAACCTGTGAAGGCTGATTGTCATAGTTTTTTTATTGAATAAAATCAATCTTTGAAGAAAGATTTACAAAAACTGCATAGTGCCAAGGATTTATAATCCGAGGTGGTAGTTAGAGCATCAAACTTCCCACCTTGCATATAATGAACTTGTTGGGTAACGTTGTTACTCATTCTTTCCTTTGATCCCTTGCTTAGACTCTGAGGATCCCGGACATGCCAATGTATGCAGCCGAATGCCAAGAAGATGTGTTCTACGAGGAACCTGATCTATCCGGAGGAGTTGAAGGCGTGGACTACGAGATCCGCTATGGTGTCGATGAGAACGAGTCCACTTAAGTGCCTAGTTAGTAGAAAATAACAGAGCCGAGCAGCATAAACTCTATAGAATAAGTTGTTGAGCCCCACTCCTAGTCGGAGTTGCTACTTTTAAATTTCCGTTGAACACTTTATATTTTGGTTTGTAAGTTGGATCTTTTGGAAGTCTTGAACTTCCAGTATTGTAATAATAATAATGTGTGTACTTTTGTAATATGGACCCGCAATGTTTCTGTTGTACCACTCTGAGGGATGTGATATTTATGGAACGGTGTTCTGTGGATGTCATGTCAACGACTATAGTGTACTACACATGCAGTGGTATGCTGGGTCATCGCAGTTGGTATCAGAGAAAATTGCTTTGACCTTAGGTTGGAAACCTAGTAAAGGGTATTACCTGTAGGAGATTTGGCAACGATAAAGAATTCTCTAAAAGTAATATAATGGGTATTCAAATGAGAATATTACGTTATATATTTTAGTGCGATAATTCTTTGTTATGATGCAATATATCATCGGATACTAATCAAAATTATTTTTTCTGATATATAGAGATATGGCACCAAAGTTTCCAAAACAGACTTTGGTAAGGAAAGAAGAGACCCTTGATGATTATCAAGGATCATTTACAGACCAACTTCGTCAACTTTTAAATCTCTTTATTTGTCCAACTAGAATTCCAGTGAACACTATCACTTACCTTGGATGTTATCCAAGTATCGTGTGAGTATCCAACTTCCAGAGAAGCTTGTATTATATCATGATCTACCCATAGGAGAAGGTAGGAGTCATTTAGCAGCCTATCATGTTGCTGTTGTGGAGGCGATAGATAATATCCGGGAGCAGAAAACTAAGGAGTTAGAAGGTAGCACATTCTCTGTGATACCTCATGATTCTATAGACTCGGAGCCTATACCGGATCATCTTACTTTGGTTAAGAAGCATCCTAAGTTAGCTTCCAAGTTTATGGATAGATACCAGACACTCGTTGCGTCTTTTTATAAGACTCATCAAGTGATTGTCGAAGACAAAAATGACATGCTAGAGGATCTAACTGATCCGGAAAGGAGGAAGCAGTTAGCATTCCAGCTAGAGAAAGAAGTAGGTAGTAGTGCAACACCTATCTTTAAAGATATACCGATAGACCCGGAATCTTTACACCATATCCTTATTCACCAAGACCTGAACATAAACATGATCCTACTATCGATATGCGGTATGCAGTACCACAGGGCTCAGAGGATGGTTCTGACTCAGAACTTCCTATTGAGAATTCAGATGGTTGGAGGATGGGATCATATAATGGATCTCATGAACACCAGATATCCACAGATGGTTCTGACAGAAATGTTGGACAATCCAGTTGGATGGGTGCAAGAATGAACCCTAATAATAGAAGTAGAAATACCATGTCAATAGATGATCAGGATGAAGAAGAAGATCCTGAGGAGAGAGTGTTTGAATTATCAACATCTTCTCAAAGCCCAGAGAATATACATTATCCAGTATTCAATTATCTTGTCCACGAGAGCACCTGGGGAGCAGTAGGATCTGTGTATCCCGTTGACAACTCTAGAGATGAAGCTCAGGAGATGCAGGCTGGAGATAATGTTGAATATGTTTTTGAAGACTTTTCAGCTGAGCTGGAGGGAGTCGATGCGCTCAGGTTGAGTAATGACTCAAGTCCTGACACTTCAGATATAGAGTATGTTCCTTCTGGAAGGCCATTTGTTCCACAAACTGTGCGACGGACAACACGTCATCACGGTTGGACATCAGGCATGTATGATGAGCATAGTTACTACTAGAAAGAGACAAGTAGTCAACAGTATCAAGCACTGTGTATTGTACTTTAAGGAATAAGGTAGTGAGATGAATACGGTAGTTTTGTGAATATACCTATACGGTATATGTTGTAAGAACTTTGTATCATTATGATATTATGTATAATATGTGAAATGCATATTTGGATTTTCTTTGGATCTTCATTGTGTGACTAGTTCTATGCGTAAAGTCGAGCTCAGAACACATGTGCATGATGTAATTATGAGTATTCGCTTTATGTTGCAGGACTAGGGGGTCATGGATACGGGTGTAGAAATAGAAACTGAGCAGCAGCGGATGGAGCGTGAGGCCAAGGAAAAGGCCGATGCCGATACAGCAAATCAAGGAACATTACCACCACCAATGAGGCCGTTAATGGAGCAGAACTTTATGCAATGCATGCAAATGATGCAAGAGAACCAGAACAAGTTCATGGAAGAGCTGCTGGGGCGAGCAAATCAGAGGGCACCTGAAGGTGGAGGAGTGAGTTTATCTGATTTCCAGAATGCAAGACCGTTACCTTTTGCATCAGCTCCTGAACCAATGGATGCAGAAGACTGGCTAGCAGATACAGAGAGGAAGCTGAAAACTGTGGGTTGCAATGATGAGGAAAAATTGAGGTATGCAACTCATCTGCTGACTGGACCTGCAGCATCTTGGTGGGAAAATCAGTTAGCCATGCAACAACCAGGAAGGGAGTTTACCTGGGAGGAGTTCAAGCAGAGATTCCGTGAGTATCATGTTCCGGAAAGTGTCATGGAGTTGAAGCGGAGAGAATTTGAGGAGATTCAGCAAGGATATACTAGTGTCATGATGTACATCCGGGAGTTTAGCCAAGTATCTCGTTATGCTGAGGAGGATGTCAACACCGAAGAGAAGCGGAAGAAGCATTTCTTGCGTGGATTAAATCCATTTGTGAAGATGCAGCTAAGGTTAGCTAATAAGCAAACTTGTCAGCAGTTGTTGGATGCAGCCATTACTTTTGAAGATGACTATAAGAATGTCCAAGAGGATCGGAGGAAGAGAGCCAAGAAGTAAACCAAGAGAATTCAGGCAAGCAAACCTAAACCTAACCTGGAGTTCAAACCTCGTAATAGGAATTATGGCAACAATAACAACAATAATAACAATAATAACAATAACAAGGGCAGTGGTGGAAATCAATCTAATCCGAGAAGGAATGTTATCTGTAACAACTGTGGAATTCTAGGGAATTTCCAGAGGGAGTGCAAAAAGCATGTAGTGATCTGTTATGGTTGTGGCCAGAAGGGGCATATCAAGCCAGATTGTCCGAGCAAACCACCGGGAGGATGGCCTACCAAGGGAGGAGGACAAGCCAGTGGAGGAAATGGACAGCCCAATAAAGGAGGAAACAATGGCAAGAACAATAATGGCAAGAGAAACCGACCTACTGGAAAACTGAACTGTGCAACCCTCGAGGAGGTGGATAATTTGGAGCATGCAGTAATAGGTACGATCAATATCCTTACCAATCCCGACAAAGTTCTATTTGATACTGGTGCAACTACTTCATTCATTTCTGAAGAATTCTGTGATAAGTTCGGGATTAGAAGGGCAACGTTAGAACGTCCTATGACCGTAGTTACGGCAGGAGGGAATGTGATTGTACGCCACATAAAACAAGATCAGGTTATCTTGATCTGTGGTTGTACATATTTCACAGACCTTTATGTGATTCCTTTGAAGTGAATTGCAGTAGTGCTGGGGATGGATTGGATGATGGAAAACGAAGCTCAGATTAATTGTGAGGAGAAAACTGTCTCAATCAAAACTCCAAGTGGAGCAAGGATAGTTTACCAAGCAGATAAACATAGTCATATCATGGTGGATCTGCAGTTTAATTCAATGAAGGAAGTTAAATTAGAAGAGATCCCTATAGTTAATGAATTCCAAGATGTTTTTCCAACAGAGTTACCAGGAATGCCACCAGACCGGGAGATAGAGTTCACCATTGACCTAATAGCTGGTACATCACCAATAGCTCAGGAACCATATAAAATGGGACCCAAGGAGTTGAAAGAACTCAAGGAGCAAATTGATCAGTTAGCAAGAAAAGTATTTATACAGGAAAGTGTATCTCCATGGGGAACACCAGTAATCTTTGTGGATAAGAGAGATGGTGGAAGACGGATGTGTGGTGATTATAGAAATCTGAACAACGTGACTATCAAGAATAAGTATCCTTTACCAAGAATTCAAGATTTGTTTGATCAAGTGAAAGGAGCTGGAGTATTTTCAAAGATCGATTTAAGATCTGGATACCATCAAATAAAAATCACGCCGGAAGATGTTCCAAAAACAACATTTGTCTCAAGATATGGACACCATGAGTATCTGGTAGTACCATTTGGTTTGACCAATGCACCGGCAATATTCATGAATCTGATGAACAAGATTTTCATGCCATATTTGGATAAGTTTGTCATCGTCTTTATTGATGATATTCTGATATATTCCAAGGATAAGGAAGAGCATGCTGACCATTTGAGAATAGCATTGCAGACTTTAAGAGAACATAAGCTTTATGCTAAGTTTAGTAAGTGTGAGTTCTGGTTAGATGAGGTAGAATTCCTCGGTCATGTGATAAGTAATGATGGAATTTCTATGAATCCATCTAAAGTTCAGTCGGTACTAGAGTGGACTGCACCAACCAATGTGAAACAAATTCGAGGTTTCTTAGGAATGGCTGGTTATTATCGGAGATTCATTGAAGGTTTCTCTAAAATAGTCGGACCAATGACCAAATTATTAAGGAAGAATACACCATTCAAGTGGGATGAGAAGTGTGAAGCAAGTTTCCAAGAGTTGAAGACTATATTAACCACAGCTCCAATCTTAGCAGTTCCTGAAACAGGGAAGGATTTCACTGTATATATTGTGATGCATCTAAAGAAGGTTTGGGTTGTGTATTAATGCAAGGTCAGAAAGTGATTTCTTATGGTTCAAGACAATTGAAACCACATGAAGTCAACTATCCAACTCATGATTTAGAGTTAGCAGCAGTAGTCTTTACGCTGAAAGGATGGAGGCATTTTATTTATGGAGCTAGATGTGAGTTATACACTGACCATAAAAGTGTCAAATATTTCTTCACTCAAAAGGAATTGAATATGATACAGAAGCGTTGGTTGGAATTAATCAAGGATTATGATTTAACAATCAACTACACCCAGGAAAAGCAAATGTTGTAGCAGATGCTTTAAGCAGAAAGAGTGCAGATATTCAGCCAATCAATAGAGAGTTACCAAAAGAATTACAAATGGACTTGGAAAGGTTGGAACTTAAATTCATCAGGACAGAGGTTCTTGGAGGATTCACGACTATGCAGGTAGTTGCGGAGCAGGACAGTGATCTTAAGCAAGAAATTTTTAGACGTCAAGAAGAAGATCCTTTTATTGCTGAGGAAATTCGGAGGATATCTCAAGGGCAAAAATCAGTTTTTCGCCTTGGAGATTATGGATCTTTATGGTTCCAAGATCGTCTATGTGTTCCAGATGTGACTGAGATCAGAAATGTCATACTCAAAGAAGCACATGATACCCCATATTCTATACATCCAGGGAGTACTAAGATGTATATGGATTTGAAGGAACTATTCTGGTGGAATAACATGAAGAGGGATATTGCTAAATATGTATCTGAATGCCATACTTGTCAAAGGATGAAAGCTAAACATCAAAATCCAGCAGGGCCATTACAACCCTTAGAAATTCCTAAATGGAAATGGGAGGAAATAGGTATGGACTTCATCACAGGGTTACCTATGACACCAAAAAGGAAGGATATGATATGGGTAATTGTGGACAGACTTACTAAGAGTGCACATTTTATTCCAGTGAATCAAAAGGATAATGCCGAGAAGTTAGTTGAAGTATATGTCAAAGAGATAGTAAGTAAGCATGGAGTACCCAAAAAGATCATAACTGATAGGGGATCAGTGTTTACTTCAGCATTTTGGAAGCAATTGCATGAAGCACTTGGTTCAAAGTTAGATTTCAGCACGGCATATCATCCTGAGACAGGAGGTCAAACTGAAAGAACTAATCAAATACTAGAAGACATGTTGAGAGCTTGTGCACTAGATTTTGGAGGAACATGGGAAGATCACCTACCATTGGCCGGATTTTCTTATAACAATAGCTATCAGAGTAGTCTGAAGGCAGCCCCATATGAGATTCTGTATGGAATGAAATGTAGATCACCAATATGCTAGTGTGAACCTGGAAGCAGCAAAGAATTTGCACCAGATTATATCAAGGAGAGACAAGACATCATTGATAAGATCAGGGATAGACTGAAAATAGCCCAGAGCAGGCAGAAAAGTTATGCGGATCAAAGCCGAAGATCATGCCATCCAGAAGTGGGAGATATGGTCTATTTAAAAGTAAGTCCAATGAAAGGAGTAAAAAGATTCGGAGTTAAAGGGAAATTGAGTCCAAGATACATCGGACCATTCAAGATACTGAGTCAAAACAGAACTATAGCTTATGCTCTTGAGTTACCATCAAGATTGGCTCAAGTGCATAATGTTTTCCATGTGTCACAACTTCGCAAATGTTTAAAAGTTCCAGATGATGCAATCACACATCAAGAGATAGAACTACAAGCAGACCTAACTTATACTGAAAAGCCTTGCAAGATTCTGGAAGAAAACTGGAAAGATTGAGGAACAGAGCAATCAAATATTGCAAAGTGCAATGGGAACATCACCCAGAGAGAGAAGCCACATGGGAGAAGGAAGAGGATTTAAGAAAAGCTTATCCAGAACTATTCAGGTACATCTCCACAAACTTTGGGACGAAGTTTAATTTAAGGGGGGAAGTCTGTAACATCCCATCATATAGGACCTAACGAAGGGTAGATTTAGGAATATGAACTGTTGCATGCATTCATTTGAGAAAATGTGAGTAAAATTTTCGCCAAATAAAAACCTTGATGTGATCAAAGTTTCTTTCTTACTTTGAGATTAGGTTTAGTCTTAAAGGAGGATTGCTATAAACTTTGATATGACCTTAAAGGAATTGTGTGTGTTTTGAAATGAGTTTCGATTTTTAAAAGCTTAAGTGTTTTATAATTTGAATGATTTTGATATAAGATTTGAATCTTAAATTAATTAAGAGAAAAGTAATTATAACTTAAATCTTATCTAAAAACAATATTGTATATGAAAGTCACTTTATATACATAAACAAGTTACAAAGAATGAACTTACTGAAGTTATTCAAAACTTCACAATTTACAAAAGAAATAAAGAATAAGAATATTCTCTATTAATAAATATATAATCTTTATTACAAATGAATAAAATAAAGATTTCAAGAATTATAAAAGAAAATTAACAAAAGAATAAGAAAATTACATTTGTATATCTACTAATTATCCTATATCTAAAACTACACTAAATCTTCATCCTCATCTTTGTACCTGCAAAACAAAGATTAAATAGAAAACAAAATAGGATTAGTGTTAATATATTTCTCTCAGATATGTCAGTGAGGTGCACTTGACAAATTCATCATTGATAAATGTTAAAAAGGGGCAAGTTTCACCAATATGAAAGATTTCATCTTTCATAAATTCAAAGCCAGAATGCAAATGACAGCCAAAAGGGACCAATTCACCAGCCAGGTAAAAGTAGTTTGGTAATAGTAAGTTCAAACTTTCTGAACCTATCCATATGTGCATAGCAGGAACACAAGCTGCACACACACAAGCATGCAAAGGGTGTGCTGTCGACCTCACAAGCACAGCCAGTATCAAAAAACCACAGCCCAGCCATGGAGAAGCACCTCAGTGCATCACTCCACTACACAACACACCAGCACAGCCAAGGTGAACAGCAACCAAACCAAGAACAGCAGCCAAAACCAGCCACCCAGATCAACCCAAACATCACCAGGATGGTGACATAAGGAGGGGGGTCGATTTGGTGGACAGCAAGGCCAAGCCCAGGAGCTAGGAGGAGCAGGCAAGCTCAAGAGCAAGATCAGGAGCTCAGCAAAAGCAGATCAAGATCCAGATCAAGATCATCATCAATCTACTACATCCACATCAGAATCTGTGGTGAGCCTCATAAAACCATCACATGATTTCATCATATTATCTAAATAAAATCATGTGTTGTTCTATGAGATAATCTCTCAATAATCACCCAAGAGGAGTGCATCTATCCTAGAGATTTCAAGTATAAGGTTAAGAAATCAAGCTCAAACCACAAGCACTAAACCCTCAGACCAGCATCACTGGGTTCAATATTATTTTTGCAACTTAGATCATTTTCATTTGATCTTAACAGATCAGGGCACATCTCTCAGAGAGAGAGTAGCACCTCTAAATCTATAAGTTTCAAACAAACTATTGCCCAACTAACTAGGAATTACATCCTAGAGCCTCAGACCAACATCATAGGCAGGAAAGTTAATAAAAGCTTCCATATCATCTTATCAGTTTTAATCACAAGCATAATCAAGCTAAGCCCAGAAATAAAAAAAACAAATTACTTCTGTGCCAGAATACAATGGTATCACAAGGACAAGTTCTTTATGAGCTAAAACCAATCTTTACTTAGCCTTCACAGATATATAAAAGGGACAACCAATAAATATCATTTTCCTGAAGCCAAGTGCCAGCAATCAACCTTAAAATAAATTATACATCCATAGAAAATAATTACATGTAATGATTTGATTCAGAGTGTATAATCTCAAACAAGCCCACATTATAATTGCAGTAAGCAACTATTGAGAGAAATCTACTGTCAGTACAAGTATTCTGACAGTAGAGAAACTTCTCAGACCAACAACATAATCCAATCAAGGATTTCATTGAAACACTAGCATGGATCATGGTGGATTACCACTAGAATTAATCTGACAGGCAACTAGTATCATCAAATCCACTATCAATCATTAACCACAGCATACAATCATTTCCCATGATCAGATATGAACAATACTAGATCTAAAGCATCATAGATATGATCAACAGGGGGTTATGAACCCTAATCAGAGCAAGAACTCTAATCCATAGATGAACTCAACCAGCACATAGTCACTCGGCATGAAAGCCACTAGATACACAGAGAGAATCATGGCAGTAGCATGGACAAACACCACAGAGACAACTTACCCAAGGTCCTCGCTGATGAATCGAAGAGGAAGCAGAGGGGCCGACGAACCGCAGCGCCACAGGGAGCACCCAGAGGGGCGCTGCAACCTGCACCTGCCACGGCGACGGCCACAGCAGCGCACGAGACTAGCACACCACCGCAGGCGGGATCGCGACGGCGGCGACAACATCTTTTCCGAACCCTAGGGTTCGGGAATGGGGTGGAACTGACCACGGGGAAGCCCCAGAGTCAAATCCAAGTGGATAGAATGAACGAGCATCATCGACAACCCCAACTCGCACCACGGCGGTGGCCAGAACGGGCGACGACGGCAGGAATCGACGGTGGCGGCATCGTCGGCCACAGGTTCGAGTCAGAGGAGGAGGGGATAAGGTCGAGGGAGAGAAGGGAGGCAGAGTGGGCTGGGTGGGCCAAAACCCTTCGGGGTGATCTTTTGACCCTGCCCTATTGGACCACCCTGGCCCATTAGGCCCAAGGGGCCAGCCCAAGTTGCTTAATAAATCTTTTTTATCAATTAGAAAAGACCAAAATGCCCCTGACCTCAATAAAATTGTAGAAAATAAAATAAAAGTCCAAAAATTATAAATAAAATATTTTTGGATTCACAATAATCCACTCTGTTCAAATAAAATAAAATATAAAGTTTTGAAAACTTAAACTTTTATAAGAATTTTGTAATTTATATATTCCTTATGGAATTTTACAAAATTATTGAAACGTGATAAAAATAAATAAAAATCACTTTCATTATTTATTAATATTGTAGTATTTTTGAAAAATACTAAATAAATATTTAATAATAAATTTTAATGTATAAATAATAATTCCTAAAAGAATTATTAAATCAATAAAATTCAAATAAAAAGGGAAATAAAATAAAATAATAAATATAAAAAAGTAATATTTATAAATGCTTTATTAAAAGGCACCTTATATCGGAAAAATGCATATAGAATTAGATAATGCATTGCATTACCTGCATAATCATTTTGCTTCTTTAAATATTGTCCTTACCGGACAATAATGATGTTTTTGTAGAACTAGAAGCTCAAGGTCCAGTGCAAGCATCGGACTTCACTACCTTGCCATCACAAGGAAAGTTCATCACTTGCTCATGTCCTTTGAAGAGTCTTTATCAAAGTATTTGCAAATTGTGTGTTATCATATATGCTATAAAAGAAAGAAAATATTATTTCATAAACAAAGAAATCATAGATATCATCCTAAGTGGTGATATAATGGAGCAATAGAACTTAGAGTTCTAATTGCAACAATGATGATCAAATAGGGACTTAATAACCCCTGACATCAGTGATTCTAGCGCCGAATATTACGCGTTAGCCATGAGATTTGGAATGGGACAGAGAAGTCAGTTGTATCTTATTCCTCTCGCATGAAGCCGGATGTGCAGGTCGTGGATGATATCCTTGTAGCGTGCATATTAATTGGTAATTCGTAGAGGATATGCAGCATATGGGTGGGAACCCTCATCGTCCCACTATAGTTCTGGCATCTAAAGGTTTGTATAAACCATTGCCGTAATTCATTATGTGGGCATGGTATACACCAAGGAGGCATGTGCGGCCGCGAAGGGGGCAGTGATTAGCTTGGACCAACTACTGGGCCCCACATCATGGAATTGTGGACGGGAAAGTACGCCCGGTTTTGCAACAAGGAGTTGATCTCTCATGGGTAAAGTAACGCACCTCTATAGAGTGTAAGAACTGTAACTTGTTACTCCCTGTTCCGGGAAGGAGCTACGAACGTGGCAGGAAAGGAACTCCATGAAAGTTCTGGTCAACCTGTGAAGGCTGATTGTCATAGTTTTTTTCGGAATAAAATCAACCTTTGAAGAAAGATTTACAAAAACTGCATAATGCCAAAGATTTATAATCCGAGGTGGTAGTTAGAGCATCAAACTTCCCACCTTGCATATAATGAACTTGTTGGGTAACGATGTTACTCATTCTTTCCTTTGATCCCTTGCTTAGACTCTGAGGATCCAGAAGACATGCCAATGTATGCAGCCGAATGCCAAGAAGACGTGTTCTACGAGGAACCTGATCTATCCGGAGGAGTTGAAGGCGTGGACTATGAGATCCGCTATGGTGTCGATGAGAACGAGTCCACTTAAGTGCCTAGTTAGTAGAAACTAACGGAGCTGAGCAGCATAAACTCTATAGAATAAGCTGTTGAGCCCCACTCCTAGTCGGAGTTGCTACTTTTAAATTTCCGCTGAACACTTTATATTTTGGTTTGTAAGTTGGATATTTTTGGATGTCTTGAACTTTCGGTATTGTAATAATAATAATGTGTGTACTTTTGTAATATGGACCTGCAATGTTTCTGTTGTACCACTCTGAGGGATGTGATATTTACGGAATGGTGTTCTGTGGATGTCATGTCAATGACTATAGTGTACTACACATGCAGTGGTATGCTGGGTCACCGCAATAGTAACAGTGGAAGATGTATCAATGGTAAAAATTGGACCGGGGTCCATAGTTCTCTAGAGGTGTTCTCCTTAAGATAAACAACATGGCATGCAGGGTAAACAAATTATAGCGGGGCAATTGACAGGACAGAGCAAGGCATAACAATGCAATACTAGACATTCATGATCCTATGAGATTTGATTGGGCAATATAACAAGATACATATACCGCCATCCAACTGCATCTATGACTAGTAATCCACCTTCAGGTTATCATCCAAACCCCCTCCAGTATTAAGTTGCAAGAAACGGATAACTGGGTTAAGCAAAGTGTGTAAGGTAATCAATCCACTTGTTCCATGAACAAGAGATCGTTGTTTTCTCCCTAGTAGCAACAACACATCTACAACCTTAGAGATTTCTGTCACTTCCCTAGATTAGATATAGGCATGAATTGTAGAGGTCCCAACCTGATAAGGTAGAGATCCATGTGTTTATAATGCTAGTCCTTGAATCAATAGCTAGCATCCATAGTTTAAGATGTAATATCAAGAAAGAAAGGTCATATTACAACTTATAACCAGGAATAAAATAATTAATTACATCTTACATAGCTCATATGGCTATCTCATACAATGCAGTAGATATAACTATGTAGCATGGAGTCCTTCTTCTTCATATGCCACAGGCAATCATGTTGGTTGTAGACTTGTAATCCCTACTCATCACACTTTACTAACATCAAACAAACCTGCAACATGATAAGTTACAGCCACAAGGGTCAATACATTTGAATTGTATTGGCAAGTGATACTATGGTAGTATAGTGTTATCTAACATCTATATGCATTTGGCTAAGTGTAGCTTAGGCTTGCTTTGCTCAAAATAAGATTTTCCTTATTAGTTGAAAATACTAAGTTTTTGTTTGTCAAAAATCACCCAAGGAACTACCAATAGAAATTGGTGAACCTTAAACCCTTATACAACCACAAGTTTTTAACTTAGAAATTGGGATGAGGAGATCCTTCATAGCTTCAATGTCTTGATGCTCAAATTGTCCATTTCCGGGGACACGGCTAAGTACTTATGTTTTACTCTCTCGAGAGGTGGTGCACTTTCCCCACAAGACTCCACATGCATCGAGACAAGATCTTTCAGAAGCCTTCCCTTAGACCAAATGGACGCGTTCCAACCTATCACCCCTACCACCTTCTGTCCATCTGGCTAAGTTATTGCAACCTATATGATCCAGGTAGAGCCCATATTGCCATGTGGCTGCACTAGAAGCTTCTCAACACTTAACATCTAAAATCTATTTGTTCCTGGGTGGCTTTCCACAAGTGTGATTCATAAGGTAGCCATCCTAGGACTTGTGTAACCACTCAATACAAACCATTCTCACCATTCCACCCAGGTGATTCATTCACATAGTTGTTTTATTAAGCAAAAACATAAGTCATAGACTTAGAAATATTTCATAGCATGAATAATCCACCCTAGTTTTCTATTATCTAAGCTAAGCATGATAACATGGCAAGTTTCCTAACTTAGGATAATTCTACTAAGACAACATATAGGATTTCCCATGCCATAGATGATAGTTAGAAAACTCCATGCAAGTCCTACCCAGAATATCACTAATGCATAGTCAAAATAATAGGACAAAATATATGAAGCGCCACTTGCCTTTTTAGTAGATAATATTGGTTCACTCCTTGATCTTGCAATTGTCACACTCTTCAAAGTTCACTACAAATCAATCAAGGCACAAATTCAAACTATCATTCAAACAATTCACCTCACAAAATAATAAAAACAAAGAAATACATGCAAGCATGCAAAAGATTGTTTTATTGCAAAAGTGGTTTCTAATAAGGCTATAAACATTTTAATACACCTACTGGTCATTTATAAAAGTGGGAAAACCTTTTAAAATCAAGTTAGTGAAAAATAGGCCTTTTAAGTCATTTTTGTCTTGCTAGAAATGCTTTTGTTTAAAGGAATAATTTCTAGTGTTAACCAAATATATTTTCAAACTCAAATGTTAGTGTTTATGGTCAAAGTGTTTTAAAACAAATACATTGCAAAAGGCTTCACTCAAAAATCATTTTTAAATCATAGCAACATTTCTGTTTTACTAGAATTTATTTTATTCAAAGGGATAATTCCTTGTGTTAGCCAAATATGTTTTTAAACACAAATGTTAGTGTTAAGGGTCAGAGATTTCAAAACAAATCATTTGCAAAATATTTTACTCAAAAATCATTTTTAAAACAATTTTTATATCCAAAATAGTCCTAATAATATTTCTGCAAAAACACATAATTTGTTAGAAGCAAAATACTAAAATAATGCCACTGTTTCAAATTTCACATTTTCCTGATTCCATTGATATAAAATTTGTAATTTTTTGCCAAGCAGAGCAAAAGTTATGATTTTTGCAAGTTTAAACATTCAATAGAACAAATTCTGTTTTTAAAACAAAAGCTAGGCCACGTGGAGTGATTCTATTGGACGATACCATTTCGCTTGGATCGATTGATACTGGTCGTTAGAACAAAGTTGCATCGCACGGCACAGGATGCACGATACCGTTTCGCTAGCTAATCTAACTTGACCTGAGATGGGCGATGCTGGCAACGGCGCGCGGCGGCGACGCTCTGCCAACGGCGTTCTGGCTCTTCTAGGAAGCGAGAGGAGGGGAGGAGGGGTTCACTGGGTTCGTCGTGGTGAGAGGAATCTCAACATGGTCGTTGTAGACGAAGGGGCGCACGGGGTTGACGGCAATTTCTCACCGGAGTTCGTGACGGCGTCGGGCACGTACGGCCGTTGTCGTGGGCGAGGCTACAAGGCATGCCAAGGAAAAATAAGGGCGGCATTAGATGCGCACGAGAGAGGGGAGGGTACAAGCGTCAACTAGAGAGGAGGGGGCGGTCAGGACTTACGGGGAGAGCTCGTCAGAGTGGATGCAGACGACGGCAGCGCTCAAACGAGGAAGAAGCCGATGCTTTGGGGCGCGCGCATGCAAGCAGAGGTCACTGGTAGATACGCACGGCAATGGGGAGTGAGCTCGTGGAAACCAGGGGCAAGGAGGAGGCCGGAGATGGCCGGAATTGGCACAGAGGCTCACCAGAGCAGTGGCGTTGCGAGCTAAAATTAGCGCAGCCTGGTGGCGTTCGGGTGCGAGCGAGCGAGGGGAAATGGGGAGGAGAGGGGGCACTTAAGATGGCATGGTCGCGGGGCTGATTTACTGGCGCGTTTATGCGAATTGAATCGAGCCATCAACGGCCATAAACGGCAGAGGGGATGCGGGTGGGGTCAGCAGGGTGGAGACGATGATGAGGTGGCACTGGTGGGGTCGCTTCGTCGGTGGGGGATCAGGTTCATGCGCGAGTGAGAAAGAACGGCTCGCAGGGAGAGAGAAAGGGGAGCTGGGTGGGCTTACTGGGCCTGCTGGGCCAGGGGTCAGGTTAGGTTTAGTTGGGTTGGACCCTTTTCTATTTTTTTCATTCTGGTTTATTTTTCTTTTCTAATTCCTGTTTTCATTTGAATCAAATGTTTTAAACTTCTATTTGAATTCAAATGCTTATCAAACATTTTCAGTAGTTTAATACCACTTATTAATGTGTTTAAAAGTCCATTTTAGAATATTTCAATTATTCTTTTATGGTTTAATATTTATTTAAATGAGGCTTGTCTTTATTCAAATAAAATTGAATATGGTTAAAATCCCATATAATTTTATTTGAATAATCTTTATTCCTTTATTTTATTTGGATTACTTTTATTCCATTTTCTTATGGATTTGATAAAGATTTAATTTGATTTTTAAATATTCCTTATTTATTTATTTATTTATTTATCTTATAAAATCCATATCTTTTTATTTATAGTTCCAAAATTGGTGATTCCAATTTTGTATAATTTTATTTAATATTTATTTATCTTTTTAAATCCTTTTAGGATTACTTTGCTCACAATTTGGTGTTGATTTTTGTTAAGATCTTTATGAGCTTTGGAAATTATTTTCTTTTTATCTTATTAAATTCATAAGTTTTTTTCCATGGCTCCATATTGAGTGAAACCCATTTCCATGTTTTTATAATATTTTTGTCTATCATTTTTTATCATTTAAAAATGTTTGTTGCTAAATTTTATATGGATAAAATCCATAGTCTTAGAGAGTTTTTGGAAATGATTTCTTTCTTTGGGGTTTAGGGTTTTGGTTTATTTTTCCCAAGTGTTTAAATTCAAGATTCTTTCCATGTAAGAATGCATTTGATCTTTGAATATTTGTTTGTTGTTTTCTTATTCAAATTTTGTTCAAATAGGGTTTTGATGTTTCCATTTAGAAGCAAAAAGTTTCTTTTCACCCTAAATTTCAACATTTGTTTCTTTTGTTTATTTATTTTTCATTTCAAAATTTGGAGAATTTTGGGATGTGACATGAACACACTATCGAGCATAAATACTCCCTTTTGGAGTCACTAGCATCTACTTGTCCAAGATAGCTACTAGAAACGGAGAGCATGAAACATCACAAACAACATAGACATGATAAAATCAATAAGATAGAATCATTAACCAATCTGACATAGTAATCTCAATATCCATCGGATCCCCGCAAACACTATTGGAGATATGCCCTAAAGGCAATAATAAAAGTGTTTATTATTATATCTTTGTGTTTATGATAAATGTTTACATTCATGCTATAATAGTATTAACCGGAAACATTAATACTTGTGTGATTTGTAAACTAAATTAGAGTCCCTGGTAAAGCCTCTTTATAATACTAGCTTGTGGGTTAATAGATGATCGTGGTTTCTCGATCATGAACATTGAGATGTTAACAACAAAATCATATCATTAGGAGAATGGTATGATGGACATACTCCTATAGATAAGTGTAGCATAAAGATCAAGTCATTTCAATAGTTCGTTTGCTATAAGCTTTCTGATACATAGTAACCTAATTCCTTTGACCATGAGATCATGCTCATCACCATCACCGGAAGGATGCTTTGATGACATCAAACACCACACCGTAATTGGGTGGCTATAAAGGTGGGATTGTGTGTTCAGAAAGTATGTGTTGAGGCACATGGATCAAGAGTTTGATTTGTCCATCCATATGACGGATAGATATACTCTGGGCCCTCTTGGTGGAATGTCATCCAATTAGTATGCAAGCATGTGACTGGCTCACAAGGGATCACATATCATGGGAACGAGAAAAGAGTACTTATCAGTAACGAGATTGAACTAGGTATGCAGAGATACCGATGATCAAACCTCGGATGAGTAAACTATCAGGAGACAAAGGGAAATTGGTATCGTATGTAAGTGGTTTATTCGATCGCAAAGTAATCGTAGAAATATGTGGGAACCATATGAATTTCAAGATTCCTCTATTGGTTATTGATCGGAGAAGTGTCTCGATCATGTCCATACGAACCGTACGGAGAGACATTTAAGGATTCGATGTTGTTTAGTAGATATGGAATGTAAGTAGGGAGACCGAATGTTGTTTGGAGTCTCTGATGGGATCCAGGATATCACGAGGAGATCCGGAATGGTCCGGAGAATAAGATTCATATAAGGAAATTCCGATTCAGGAGTTCAGGAATGATTCCGATGATTTCACCGGAGAGGTTCTAGAAGGGTCTAGAAGGTTCACCGGACCGGAAGGGGAATGATTCATGAATGTGTCATGGTTAAGTGGAATGATTGGATCATGTCCTAGGTCACTTGGTTGGGCATTTGCAAGAGAGGAATTGAACTCCAAATTGCAAGACAAAAGGCAAGTTTGAAAAGTCAAACTGGAACAATGGTTTCCTAGTGAAGAAGGAAAGTGTCCTTCTTTCCCTCCAACTTGGATAGGTATTTGGGGAAGGATTCAAACTCCCCTGTCCCAAGCTGACCTCCCTCTCATAAATAGAGGGGAGGGGCTGCCCCAAGATGCCACAACCAGCCCTCCCCACCTTGCGTCGTCGCCGCCCAAGTCATCATCGCCGTCGTCGCACGCAGCCGCCACCACGCCGCCGCCCAACGCCGTCGCGTCACCGCCATCTCATCGCTGTCGCCCTAGCCGCTGCCGACTCCACCTCCTCCTCTATGGCCCTCTAAATCTAGATCGTTGGAAACCCTAGATCCACCATAACCTGCTCCGGCTTAGGCGAAGCCCTGCAGGATTTTCCCTCTACTTCCGACACCATGCCGTCATGCTGCCAGAATCGTGAGGGGAGAACTACAACCTCCGCTGACTGTTGGAACAAGGGAGAGGAAGGTCTTCATCGAGTACCGAACGTGTGACCGACTACGGAAGCGCTGCCGGAACACAGCGCCGGAAGGATTATCTACGCGATCTTGAGATCGGCAAGTGTACGACTACATCACCCAAAAGAATATGCTCTTGTTAACCGCTTTGGAATCTTCGAGGATGAGTACTCTAATCGACTCGTTGCTACAATCTAGTAGATAGATCTTGGCTTGTTTGTGTGCATGCGGTAGATTTTTTTTGTTTTCCATGCTACGAACCCCTACAGTGGTATCAGAGTCGTGTCTATATGTAGATTTGTTTCACGAGTAGAACACAATGGTAATTGTGAGCGGTGGTGCTTTTATTATCAATTGCTTTTTGGGTACTTTGCATCTTGCGGTATGATGGGATGAAGCGGCCCGGGCTAACCTTACATGACATCGTTCATGAGACTTGCTCCACGCTTGACATGCAACTTGTATTGCATAAGTGGCTTTGCGTGTGCCTGTCTCTCCCATCATAGTATAAATTCAAATTACAACGGGCACTTGATAGTTCAAGCATCAACGTTGTGGTTCTTGTTCGTAAGTTAGAACGACACTTATTGAAAGCCCCAAACCACCTAAAACATGCAAAGAAAATTAGAGGCGTCTAACTTTGTTTTGCAGGGGTGTGCTGTGATGTGATATGGCCATGATTGTGATTATATATGATGTATGAGATGTTACTTATTGTAAGTTGGCAACTGGCAGGAGCCATATGGTTGTCTTTTAATTTCGTTAAGACCTGCGTGTCTATTATTCAAATTAGTTGTAATAGTTGAAGCTGGTGGACGACAACCATGGAGCGGCGCCATTGACCTTGACGCAATGCCGGTGATGATCGGAAACACAATAAGAAAGGCCATATCATATCACATATTATGAATTGCATGTGATGTTAATCCTTTTATGCATCTTGTATTGCTTAGTTCGTGATGGTAGCATTATAAGATGACCCCTCTCACAAAAATATCAAGTTATAAAGTGTTCATCCTTAGTAGGCACCATTGCTAAAGCTCGTTGTTTCGAAGAACCACGTGATGATCGGGTGTGAAAGATTCTGCAAGTGTATACAACGGGAGCAAGCCAGATTTGCTCATGCAGAAGATAAGGTTTGATCTTGACGATCCTAGCATGTACAGACATGGTCTCGGAACATGGATCACCAAAAGGTAAAGCATGAGTCATATAGTAGATATGATGAACATGTTGATTGTTCGCCATTGAAACTACATCAACTCTTGTGATGATCGGTTTTGATGTGGTGGATTTGGTTCGTGTGATCACTAAAACAATGTGAGGGATATTGTTTTGAGTGGTAGTTCACCTAGATTAATTTAACTATTAATTAGAACTCAATTTGTCATAAACTTAGTCTATTGCAAATATGTTGTAGATCAATGGCGGCCCCTACCATCAATTTTAATGCGTTCCTAGAGAAAGAAAAGTTGAAAAACAATGGAAGCAACTTCGCGGATTGGCTCTGCAACTTGAGGATTGTCCTCAATGCTGGTAATTTGACCTATGTGCTGGATGCACCGCTGGGTGACCCACCTGCAGCTGATGCTACCGATGAGGTGAAGAATGTTTTCCTCACTCGGAAGAATCAGTACTCCACATTTCAGTGTGCTATCTTGTACGGCTTGGAAACGGAGCTTCAGAAAAGGTTTGAGAACCATGACCCACATGATATTGTCCGTGAACTCAAAATGATATGTGAGGCTCACGCAGCAGTTAAGAGTTATGAGGCTTCTGAAAAGTTCTTTAACTGCAAGATGGAAGAGGGAATCTCCATTAGTGAGCACGTGCTTAAGATGTCTGGGCACGCAAGTAAGCTCCAAATCTTGGGTATAGTGATTCCTAATGCTTTGGGGATTCACCGTGTCCTCCAATTACTACCACCAAGTTACAAGAACTTTGTGATGAACTACAATATGCAAAACATGGACAAGTCGTTGCCCGAACTCTTCTCCATGTTAAAGTCTACGGAAGTGGAGATCAAGAAAGAGCACCAAGTGTTGATGGTCAATAAGACCACCAAATTCAAGAAGCAAGGCAAGTCTAAGAAAAAGGGAAACTTCAAGAAGGGCGGTAAGAAAGTTACCGCGCTGGTAAAGAAGACCAAGGCTAGGCCTAAGCCTGATACTGAGTGCATTTACTGCAAGGGAGAAGGTCACTGGAAGCGGAATGTCCCTAAGTACTTGGCGGATTTGAAGAACGGCAACATCAAGAATAAAGGTATATCTGATATACATGTTATTGATGCGTATCTCACTAGTAGTCGTAGTAGTGCCTGGGTATTTAATACTGGTTCAGTTGCTCATATTTGTAACTCGAAATAGGTGGTGCAGATAGACGGAAACTAGCGAAGAACGAGGTGACGATAGGCGTTGGAAATGGATCAAAGGTTGATGTGATCGCGGTCAGCACACTACCTCTTCATCTACCAGCGGGATTAGTTTTATACTTAAATAATTGTTATTTCGTGCCTGGGTTGAGCATGAACATTATATCTGGATCATGTTTATTGCGATACGGTTACTTGTTTAAGTCCGAGAATAATGGTTGTTCGATTTATATGAGTAATATGTATTATGCACATGCACCTTTGATAGATGGCCTATTCTTGTTGAATCTCGATTGTAGTAATACACATATTAATAACATTGAAGCTAAACGTTTGAAATTGAGCGATAACTCAACCTATATGTGGCATTGTCGTCTTGGTCACATTGGATTGAAGCATATGAAGAAACTACATTCCGATGGACTTCTTGAATCACTTGATTTCGAATCACTTGAAAGATGCGAAGCCTGTCTCATGGGAAAAATGACTAAGACTCCATTTTCTGGTATGATGGAGCAAGCTACGGACTTATTAGAAATCATACATACCGATGTGTGTGGTCCAATGAGTGTAGCATCGCGCGGTGGTTATCGTTATGTTCTTACTTTCACAGATGACTTGAGTAGATATGGGTATATCTATTTCATGAAACATAAGTCCAAAACTTTCGAGAAGTTTAAGGAATTTCAAAGTGAAGTAGAGAATCAACATAACAAGAAGATTAAATTTCTATGATCTGATCGTGGAGGTGAGTATCTAAGTTACGAGTTTGGCAAGCATTTGAAGAAATGCGGAATACTTTCACAATTGACACCGCCGGGAACACCACAGCGTAATGGTGTGTCCGAACGTCGTAATCGAACTCTCTTAGATATGGTTCGTTCTATGATGTCACTTACAGATTTACCACTATCGTTTTGGGGTTATGCATTAGAAACAACCGCATTCACTTTAAATAGGGCACCATCTAAATCCGTTGAAACGACAACGTATGAATTATGGTTTGGGAAGAAACCTAAATTGTCGTTCCTTCAAGTTTGGGGTTGCGAAGATTATGTAGAGAAGTTACAGACCGACAAGCTTGAACCCAAAGCAGAAAAATGTGTCTTCATAGGATACCCGAAGGAAACTATTGGGTATACCTTCTATCATAGATCCGTGGGCAAAATCTTTGTTGCCAAGAATGGATCCTTTCTAGAGAAGGAGTTTCTCTCGAAAGAAGTGACTGGAAGGAAAGTAGAACTCGACGAGGTTGTTGAACCTTCTCTTGAACTTGAGAGTAGCGCAGCACCGGAAGTAGTTCTTGTGGCGCCTACAACAATAAGAGAGGAAGCTAATGATGTTGATCATGAAACTTCGGTTGAAGTTACTACGGAACCTCGCAGGTCAACGAGAACTCATACCACTCCTGATTGGTATGATCCCGTTATGAGTGTCATGTTGGTGGACAACACTAATGACCCTGTAACATATGAGGAAGCGATGATGAGCCTAGATTCCAATAAATGGCAAGAAGCCATGAAATCCGAGATTGGATCCATGTACGAAAACTAAGTATGGACTTTGGTGGACTTAGCGGATGGTCGGAAGGTTGTCGATAACAAATGTATTTTCAAGAAGAAAATAGATGCCGATGGTAATGTTACTGTCCATAAAGCTCGACTTGTCGCAAAAGGGTTTTGACAAATTCAAGGAGTTGACTACGATGAGACTTTCTCACCGGTAGCAAAGCTAAAGTCTGTGAGTATTTTGTTAGCAATCTTTGTATATTATGATTATGAGATATGGCAGATGGATGTCAAAACAGTGTTCCTCAATGGAGACATTGATGAAGAGTTGTATATGGTACAACCCAAAGGTTTTGTCGATCCTAAAGATGCTAACAAGGTATGCAAACTTCAACGGTCCATTCATGGATTGAAGCAAGCATCCCGAAGATGGAATCAACATTTTGGTAAGGTAATCAAAAGCTTTGGTTTTCTACAAACTTATGGAGAAGCTTGTTTTTACAAGAAAGTGAGTGGGAGCTCTGTAGCATTCCTAGTACTATATGTGGATGACATATTGTTGATTGGGAATGATCTAGACCTTCTTAATAGTGTCAAGCAATATTTGAATAATAGTTTTTCAATGAAAGATCTTGGCAAAGCATATTACATATTAGGCATAAAGATTTATAGAGATAGATCAAGACACCTAATATCATTATCACAAAGTACATATTTGGACAAAGTTCTAAAGAGGTTTGGAATGGAAGATAGCAAGAAAGGGTTCTTGCCCATGTTGCCCAATACGACATTGAGTAAAACTCAAAGTCCTGTAACGGCAGAAGATAGAGAAAGGATGAGTAAGACTCCCTATGCCTCAGCCATAGGATCTATCATGTATGCCATACTATGTACTAGACCCGACATTGCATATGATGTTAGTTTGACTAGCATATATCAAAATGATCCAGGAGTGGATCACTGGACAGTGGTCAAAAACATCCTTAAGTACTTGAGAAGAACTAAGGATATGGTTCTTTCTTATGGAGGTGATGAACAGCTCGTTGTTAATGGTTACACTGATGCTAGTTGGAACACCGATCCGGATGATTATAAATCTCAATCTGGATACGTATTTACTTTGAATGGTGCAGCAGTTAGCTGAAGGAGTGCAAAGCAAAGCGTTGTGGCGAGATCTTCAACTGAATCGGAATACATAGCTGCTTCGGAGGCTTCATAAGAGGCGATATGGATGAAGGAGTTCATTATAGAGCTCGGTGTGGTTCCCAGTGTGCTGGACCCAATGTCTATCTACTGTGATAACATGGGCGCCATAGCCAATGTGCAAGAACAAAGGTCACACAAGAAGGTGAAGCATATCAAGCTACGTTTTCACGCTATTCGAGAGCATGTCCAAGATGGTGACATAAAGATTTGCAAAGTACACACATATCTGAATGTGGCAGATCCATTGACTAAACCTCTCCCGAGGGCAAAACATGACCAGCACCAAACCGCCATGGGTGTTCGGTATATTACCGTGTAATCTAGATTAGTTGACTCTAGTGCAAGTGGGAGACTGTTGGCGATATGCCCTAGAGGCAATAATAAAAGTGGTTATTATTATATCTTTGTGTTTATGATAAATGTTTACATTCATGCTATAATAGTATTAACCGGAAACATTAATACTTGTGTGATTTGTAAACTAAATTAGAGTCCCTGGTAAAGCCTCTTTATAATACTAGCTTGTGGGTTAAGAGATGATCATGGTTTCTCGATCATGAACATTGAGATGTCAACAACAAGATCATATCATTAGGAGAATGGCATGATGGACATACTACTATAGATAAGCGTAGCATAAAGATCAAGTCATTTCAATAGTTCGTTTGCTATAAGCTTTCGGATACATAGTAACCTAATTCCTTCGACCATGAGATCATGCTAATCACCATCACCGGAAGGATGCTTTGATGACATCAAACACCACACTGTAACTGGGTGGCTATAAAGGTGGCATTGAGTGTTCGAAAAGTATGTGTTGAGGCACATGGATCAAGAGTGGAATTTTTCCATCCATATGACGGATAGATATACTCTGGGCCCTCTCGGTGGAATGTCATCCAATTAGCTTGCAAGCATGTGACTGGCTCACAAGGGATCACATATCACGGGAACAAGAAAAGAGTACTTATTAGTAACGAGATTGAACTAGGTATGTAGAGATACAGATGATCAAACCTCGGATGAGTAAACTATCGCGAGACAAAGGGAAATTGGTATCGTATGTAAGTGTTTTATTCGATCGTAAAGTAATCATAGAAATATGTGGGAACCATATGAATTTCCATATTCCTCTATTGGTTATTGATCGAAGAAGTGTATTGATCATGTCAGCATAATTCACGAATCGTTGGGAGACACACTTAATGATTCGATGTTGTTTAGTAGATAGGGAATGTAAGTAGGGAGACCGAATGTTGTTCGGAATCTTGGATGGGATCTGGGATATCACGAGGAGATCCGAAATGGTCCGGAGAATAAGATTCATATAAGGAAAGTCCAATTCCGGAGTTCGGGAATGATTCCGGTGATTTCATCGGAGATGTTCTAGAAGGGTCTAGAAGGTTCACCGGACCGGAAGGGGAATGGTTCATGAATGTGTCATGGTTAAGTGGAATGATTGGATCATGTCCTAGGTCACTTGGTTGGGCATTTTCAAGAGAGGAATTGAGCTCCAAATTGCAAGACAAAAGGCAGGTTTGAAAAGTCAAACTGGAATAATGGTTTCCTAGTGGAAGAAGGAAAGAGTCCTTCTTTCCCTCCAACTTGGATAGGGATTTGGGGAAGGATTCAAACTCCCCTCTCCCAAGCTGCCCTCCCTCTCATAAATAGAGGGGAGGGCTGCCCCAAGAGGCCACAACCAGCCCTTCCCACCTTGCGTCGCCGCTGCCGCCCAAGCCGTCGCCTCCACCGTCGCACGCCGCCGCCGGCTCGTCGTTGTCGCCCTAGTCGCCGCCGACTCTACCTCCTCCTCTCCGGCCCTCTAAATCTAGATCGCCGGAAACCCTAGATCCACCATAACCTGCTCCGGCTTAGGTGAAGCCCTGCAGGATTTTCCCTCTATTTCTGACACCACGCCGTCGTGCTGCCAAAATCGCGAGGGGAGAACTACAACCTCCGTTTCCTGCTGGAACAAGGGAGAGGAAGGTCTTCATCGAGTACCGAATGTGTGACTGACTATGGAAGCGCTGCCGGAATGCAGCGCCGGAAGGATCGTCTACGGATCTTGAGATTGGCAAGTGTACGACTACATCACCCACGAGAATCTGCTCTCGTTAACCTCTTTGGAATCTTCGAGGGTGAGTACTCTAATCGACTCATTGCTACAATCTAGTAGATAGATCTTGGCTTGTTTGTGTGCATGCGGTAGAATTTTTTTGTTTTCCATGCTACGAACCCCTACAAACACAACATGCATGATTACAAATAGATGATCTTGATCGTGAACAGAGCTCACAAGATATAAACATGGTAGCACAAAGGAGGTGAAACAACCATCTAGATACTACATGGACCCGTAGTCCAAGGTGGAACTACTCACGCATCATACCGGAGGCTGGCATGGAGATGAAGAAGGCCTCCAGGATGATCTCTCCCCTCCGACAGGGTGCCGGGAAGAGCTTCAGATCCCTCGATCAAGGGACGATGGTGGCGGCGGCTACGGACTGTTTCGTGGAAGATTGATCGGGTACTTAGGGTTTAGGTATCGGGGGATTCTTATAGGCGAAGAGGGAGGCTGAGGGGGAGCCTGAGGCGGCTGCACCCCCAGGAGCTGGACAGACCTGGCCGCGCGGCTAGGGGGTGTGGCCCCCTCGAGGCCCTCCTCTGTCTCGTCTTATGGCTCCATGTTTCCCACGGTAAAATATTGACTTTGGATTTTGTCCCGTCCAATTCCGAGAATATTGATTTTCTGCCTTTTCTGGAACCAAAAACAGAAGAAAATAGGCAACTGGCACTGTGGCATATTGTTAATAGGTTTGTCCTAGAAAACATATAAAAACACCTCAAAGTATAGACAAATCAAAGCAAAGTAGATACTAAGCAAGCATGGAACATAAAAAATTATAGATACGTTTACGACGTATCATCCCCACAAGAGGCAAATATTGGAGAGGTCGACTTCTCCCAACATCAAGATATAGACAATCTAACACATGGTCACAGTGATGAATATCATAATAAACTTTATCTTATATCAATCTCATGCTAGGGTTTCTCCATCTCCCTAAGAACTAATGATCTACTCAGACATGGAGGCGGACAATATCATGGTAATAGTAATGGAAACGATTATCGATAAATAGTACTTGTATAAATCCACAACTAGTGCAAGAATTACAACAAGATCTAGATGGGATGGATGGTGATGGTGGTGGTGATGAAGATGCAACGGTTGATGAAGATGGAGATCGATGCCTTGGCCTCCTAGATCTGCGTAGGGCAAAGATGGATCCCTAGGGAAAGTTCCCCCTCCATATGCCTTCCGGAGGTTAGGTTTCGGCGATTTCTCGATGTTCTGTATGTCATCTCTCCGAACCAGTTCCACGGGGTGAAACTATTTGATGAGGCGGAGGCGGCGCCAACTGTACGGCGGCAACTATACGGTGGCCGCCCATATAGTTGGTTGTCAACTCTTCTGTCTCCGTTTCTCGCTTCGGGTTTTCTTCTGGTATTATTAATATTTACCAAATAAGTGATTTACATAGTTCTTGACTCCTTTTCTATCTAGTACAACTGCTCCAAGAATTGTGTCCATCGGATCCATCATCTGATCCGATCCTGGTGAAAAAGTGCATACGGACGCCGTAAAATACCAAAATCCTACATATACAATGCAAAATAATAATATAAAACATAATGCAAATATGCACTCATCAGCTGCCCTGACACCCGACTATCCACTTCTAGGTATTGTGTCTACCTTGGACAGTCGATCATCTCTTGGTCGTCCAAGCGGCGGCCCACCGTCTCCCGCTCTAGTGCCGAGGCTGAGTACAGGGCTATCGCCAACGCCGTTACTAAGTTCTCATGGCTCTGTCAGCTGCTTCTTGAGCTCTCCTGTCCCGTGGACAAGGCCACCATTGTGTATTACGACAACGTCTCCGCTGTCTACCTTTCCGCCAACCCCGTCCATCATTGTCGGACCAAGCACATCGAGCTCGACATTCATTTTGTTCACGAACAAGTGGCACTAGGGCGTATACGTGTCCATCACGTCCCTACTTCCCAGCAGTTCGCGGATATCATGACCAAGGGACTACCTATTTTGTCCTTTGAGGAGTTTTGGTCCAGTCTTTGCGTCGGTTTAGGCGACACTGAGACTGGGGGGTGTTGAGAAGATATTGTATGCATACATGTACTCTATATATTTACATACGGCCCCCTCCTATTTGTATAGTTGAGGATGTGGAGTCCCCACCTTGTACTCTCTATATATGTGTGCCTTTGCACCTGATTAATATATCGTGCAACACAACCCTTCTACAGAGATGAGTTCTATCTCATCATAGATTTATTTGTATATTATTTTTTATGTCGATTTTGTTTGTGATGCACCAGAAGTCGAGTATCGATAGAGAAAATCCTGATCTTGAGCTATATATATGTTATGATTTATCAATTTTGCCTTACTATGATGATCAACATGATCATATCTAAATATATTTATGGTGAATTTTCTATTCTTTGTACTGCGAGGCTTGCATCGTGTAATCATGAATATCTTTGTATTAATGGTCATGTAAACTAAACTATACTTCAGAGATAAGCTGATATACTATTTTGCGTTTCTATCTCCCACATATATAGAAGTAGATGATTTTGTATTTTTCCATTTTGTTTGTCAAACTGTACATAGATAGGAGAATATTTCCAATTAATTATCCTCTTCTGTAATGTAATATATGATCTTGTAATCTGAATGTCGTTTATGGTAGTAATCTTGCATTATCAGAATTACATGGAACAATCCAAGGAAATAACTCCTGTATTTATAATGTGAATTGCATCCTTTTCAGAAAAATGCTCCACGATCATTTTGGCTTACATTTTTACGAACTATAAATGATCGTTTGTACTACAGTTTGCTTTGCAATTAGATGCACCAGAACTAACATCTGGGATCGTGGGGTGGACAAAAATCTGAGATCGGAGGGTGGGCAAACAACTGGGATATCGGTGTAGCCCGACGTTCAAACGACATTTCCACAAAAGTAGGTACTAGGACCACCTCGACATCAATGTCACATACAGTGAGGCATTTCCACAATAGTAGGTACTAGGACCACCTCGACATCAACGTCCCATACAGTGGGCCATGTAACCACGACGGGCGTCGCTGGTACTAGGACCGAGGTGGTCCTTGCCTAGTGCGGCCACCGCCACCAGTATCGCCATTATGCTTGATGCCCGGTGTACTTTAGGGCGGATGCGCCGTCTCCAGCACGCCAGGCGTGCCGGGCGCAGATGTTCTACACGCCAACGCGGGCACTGGTGGGCTGCATTATCATCTGCATGCTGCATGCCTCCGCGGTGGACTTGGAGCCCTCACGAGGAGACCCACGATGACATGACGGACTACGAGGGCTACCACACGTACATGGTAGCCGTCAAGCGCGAGGAGGATATGTCCTGCAACCGTCGGAGATGGACCTGAAAGAGGCCACTCACCTAGCCATCACGCAGTCAGAGGAGTTATGCGCAACTCGAGGAGGAGGCACAATGGGCGGGCTCGTTTAAGGCCCTACGCGAGTCCGCGTTGGCCCTATGGCTGCCGCCTCCGCAGCTAGAGATGTTGAATTTTCCATCGCCCTGCAACATTTGCAAGTGGACTGGCCATACCCCTGGCCTACAGCCTGACTGTATCGACCTCGGCAATAACTAGTAGGTTGGGGCAGCATAGACCCTATCTCCACCACTGCAGCGGCGGCATGGACTACGAAGCTTTCTTGTGCTACCGCTAACAGTAGTTAGTTAGCTTTAGGCTGAATTTTGTTCAAACTTTGTAAAAAAACTAAATTTGAGTGAAATTTGTTTGCAAATTTTTTGGCAGTTGATCATTAGGGGCGCCGGTGTGTGAAGACGCCCCCATAGTGCCGTCAGTTTGGGTCGATGCCCCCAAACATTTTGTCATCGCAGTTGCTGGCCATGTTTTGGAGGCTACCCGTGGAGATTCTCTCACACTGAACCATAAGGGTATCATGTTTTCACTCGAAAACCATAACCCCAAAAAAGAACTTGTCCTTCGAATATCGGACTCGGCCAAGACAAATTACAGCTGCGTCGGGGAAACCTGTGATCCAATGCAACGACCTCTCTGCGTTCCCCTTCCTCCCTTCCTCTTTTGAGAGACAAAAAACAAAGTCGGGCCACCCCCGAGCTCTCTCCGCCGGCGACGCCAGTCGGATATGGTGGAGGGGTGGGGCCGAAGTAGCTAGGTTAGGTAGTGGTTGCAGCTTTTTGCTGGGTATGGGCTATATGCCCATAGGAAGAAGGGCTGGCCAGATTCTGAGCAGCCGGATCCGGTTCTTAGGGTCGCTCGCCGATGTTCTACTGGTCCTTGGTGGATGGGTGGCGGCGGTGACAATCTCTTCATGGAATAAAGCTACTTTCGGTGCTTCATTCGTGTGGTATTCATAAGATTTGACCTCTTCTCTAGCCGGCTATGGTGGCGGGGGGAGTTGGGCAAGATCCGACGGGCGACAACGGGATGGAGCACCTCTGAGATACTCCTGGGTGCTGGAGAGCAGCGTCGGGAGGTCGCCTGGACTCTTTCTTCTCCATGCTCCAGCGGTTGCAGCCTATGGGAGGAGAGGTGCCTTCGGCAGCTTATGCATAAAGTTCGGGGGCCTCTTTGCTGCATCTACGGCGACGCACTCTTCGCCCTTCTTTTGAACTGCCATGGTGGCGTGGGACATAAGGGGGAAAATCTTGAAGCTGAAGAAGATGCTGAGGTCCGATGAAGCTGCGCCCGCAAGATCCTCTTTGTAGTGGTCCATTGGCGGCGAAACTGTCGGGCCGCTGTCTGTTCTGGTCGAAAGGCTACCTAGGGTTTCAACCTCCTCTGGAGGCCTTTCTCCGAAGCGATGCACCGAGGCTCGACGTCTCGCCCTCTACAAGTAGTCCATCCCCGAAGAGAGTGAAATGGCTGGCTTCTTTGCTTCTTCTCCGGCTTGGGGAGTGTCACGAGCAAGAAACCTCCACAACCCGCCGATTCCGTCGGCTAGAGGTCGCCTGAGAATGGTGGTAGTGGCGCCCGAGGTATTTAATGCGTTTTATCTTTTAGGCATAGGGTGTTTTTTGTAATTAGGAGTCCCTTATTTTTTATTTCTAGGGTTTCCAAGGTGCCTATTGCTAGGGGCCTCCTTGTAAAATGTACCTAGCATGTGGTTCTATAGTAGCTTCAGGGGTCTTATAGACCCATTTTTACCGTTCAAAAAAAACAAGACAAGTCACCCAATAGGGTTCCACAAGCTGGTTTGCCAAATATTTTGATCCCTCCTAGCAAACTAGCAACACAAGGGCACTTAACTATAGAATAAAATATATTTCAACTCTAGTACATAACCGGTTAGTTCACTTCCCTCAAACATTGATCTACCATATTTTGGAAATTACCCCCTTCATATTTCAATTAAATCAATATCTTTTTGTTTGTATTTCTATCTAAAAACTATTTAAAATGGTTTTAAAATAAAACAGAAAAGTAATACTCCCTCGGGTGACGGTTGCTATACATGTTCAATTTAAAGAATGTACGTTTAAAATCACCTATGATTCAAAATCCCTTTTTTGCATTCATCCTCCTGATGACCGCGAGCCCAACCACCGCTATGTCTCTAACACTGCACTTTCAGCCAAGGCCAGCCCTCCGTCTTCCACTGCCGTCTGTGACCCTAACCAAACGATCCTCACAGCGAATTGATCCACACAACACGTAGTTGCGAAACGCGGTGACTGTGGGGTGCCATGACCTGCACTCCAGTATCACCACCTACGCTAGGGCCACCCACCACCTACGCTGAGCTCTAGCGCCGCCACCTCCGATTTTGTGGACACCAGCAGGCTCTCGGGTCTGGCTCCAATGCCCCTCTATGTGAGCTCTGCAGCTCGCCATGCTGCTCCTCTAAATCGCTTGAGGCTGCAGCTCTCGGCGGCATGGTGCTACCATCTCCAAGTTTACCGGTCTTTGCAGCTTCGGCTTAAATAGACAGCTGCATCATCAAACCAGCTTCACCATGGCGATCTTTGCGGTCGCCTTTTCAAGCTGCTCCCATAGAGCGGCAGCAGGCAGGTTATTAGCATCGTCAAGCAGTTCCTCTACCCCCACATAGTATCTGATCAATATGGACACGGATCAACATATAGTAATCCACATAATATCTCAATGGCAGCTCCTATCTTCCCCATAGTATCTCAACAGACAAATCAATGGATCTGCATGAAGTATCTTATCTAAACTTGAGTCCACCAATTGATCAAGATGAACCCGATGAAGCCTAGGATGAAACTGTGCAAGATCAACCCGCAGGTACTTTTGCCTTCACTTTCAGCAACAAGTTGAACTATTATATTGAAATAAGCAAGAAGAAAGAAATTCACCGAGAAAGGAAGAAATGCATGCTAGGAGTTATATTGTTGTGCACATGGGCCAGTTCAAAGCAGTAATGTTAGGAAGGAACAAATGCATGTTAGTATCTGTCACTTGACTCTATAAGCTGGTAGAAATTAGCAACAATCTTATATATATAGCTTCGCTATTCTACAATCCTTTGTAGAATAACTATGAAAGGAGTGAACCTTCTGATACAGCGCATGTGAACTTCTAATCGGAGTATCAAAATCACATAGGAATTGTTTTTTGGGCTTAATTTGGGGTAGGGGTGTGGGGTGGGGTTGGGGGTGGGCCCCCATTCAGTTTCGAGATATTTTGAACTTTTCACAATCTGGTTGTATGTACAAGTTCCGCATCTTTTTTCTACAACACACCCCCGTTGGATTTATTTACCACCTGCATTTATTGACCCGTATCATGAGTTACCTTGCCCGAATCACTCCCGAATCTCGCTTCGCTTCCGTACCCCATGTCGGCAATCGTCGTTTCCTTGCTCGAGCAGTTGCTTGCGCCGATGAAACCGCTGCCCATGCCCGCACTCCCTCTACACCCTCTCCCTCCACTCTCCACCTCCGTCTTCTCCCTCCTTTGTCCTATCTGTCTTTAGTAGGGGGCCTCAGTAGGGAGCGGTTTCTGTGCTCTGCGTTTTTGCTCCGCCGTGGTCGCCTGGAGTCGCTAGGGTTTGGGCTCGGTGGCGGTGCAGACTCTCCATTGGAGGAGGTTCTTCTTTGGTCGCACATGTGGCTTTGTCTTATTGGCCTCTACTTGTGCTAGCGCCTCCTCTATTCCGCCGCGGGTCCTCATGTATGCCTTTTCTGCTCCTAATCTTCTTGTAATTTATGGATCCCTCTTCTCGTCGAGGTAAAGCAGTTATGGTTGTGCTAACTTCTCTATTTATTTTTCTGTGATCCGCATGTGATGTGTGTGTTGTTTGTTCTAGAAATCAAAAATCACTAGTTGTATACAAATATGTATTGAAAGTGCTGACAATTTTTTAGTGCAGTGCTTGTTTTTATGCTCAACATCTTATTTTTTTTGTTGATTATGTGTTGGCACCCCCATAGCAGATGTTTTTAGTAATTAGATCTTTTGATTTGTGATATTGTTTCCATGTGCTCTTCCATTTATTAATATATGAACTTCTCATATATATAACCTTTTTGTTTTGTTGTCAAAACATTACTCATTATTATGTACCCTTTTTTTACTGTCATGTGAACTTTGTCAAATTCTTTATCTGAGCTTCACATTGGTATTAGTAATTTTCTAATTTGTTACAATATTTTCTATTTTTTTAGATTAATTACTGTTAATTTGTCATATATGTGTCTCTGACTCATCATATTTTTGTAGTAATTAGTTTCATGTATTTTTCATATTTGTTACAATGTGGTCTTCCTTTATATTCATATGTGAACTTCTAATGTATGTGTGTTGGTTGGTTGTTGTAGTTTTCTATATATTTGATGTTTTATTTTTTAGTTTTAATGCATGTGTGCATGTTATTGTATTGTCATATGAACTTTGTCGAGTTCATTATCTGAACTTCACGTTGCTATTAGTTATTTGTAATCTGCTACAATGTTTTCGTAATTTAAGATTTTAATTATTATGAACTTCTCCTATATGTGTCACTGCCTGAGGATTTGTTTCTAGTACTTAGTTCTTTGTATTTTCATATTTATTACAATGTGGTCTTCCTTATAGTCATATGTGCACTTCTCATGTTTGTGTGTCGGTGGTTGTTGTAGTTTCCTATAGATTTGAGATTTTAATTATTATGAGCTTTTCCTATATGTATCACTGCCTGAGCATTTGTTTATAGTAATTAGTATTTTATATTTTTCATATTTATTACAATGTGGTCTTCCTTATAGTCATATGTGAACTTCTGATATTTGTGTGTCGGTGGTTGTTGTAGTTCCATGTAGATTTGATGTTTTCTTTTTGTAGTTTTAAAGCATGTTTCCATGTTTTTTGTATTGTCTATATGTTCAATTATTGTTATTCTTTAATGTTTGCTTTATTATTTAATTGAACTCTTATATATTTTTGGACATTTTTTCATTTTTTTTAAATACCCAACATTTAAAGTAGTGAGCTGCTGTATGTTGTAGAAGTGAACTTCCTGTATGAACAAATAGCATTATGAACCACTTCATTCCTTTTTTCCTTTTGTCATTTCTATAAATATCCATTTAAGCAGTAGTGAACTGCTATTTTTTACATATGAACTTCCTTTTATTAACCCATTGTTTAAATGGGTGTTTTGTATGTTGTATCTTTTTATGAACTTGCTTTATTTTATTTTTGCAGCCACAAAAACTATCATGGAATCTTTAGAAATGCTAAATGTCAATTACCCTGCTTCTTTTTCTCCTGCGAGGGCTGTTGCTAATGATGTTGTTTCTGGTCCGCCTCTCTATGATGAAACGCCACTTCCTAGTCGTCTTGTTGTCGATTCTTCTAACATCTCAAACGGTGATCGTTCACCTGGACTAGCTGTTGATTTGAGTCCTATGCGGGAGAAATCCAGGGCATCAGATCCAACTGATTCACATGTATCAGATTATACTCCAGTTATGAAGGACACTCCTTCGCAAACTATGGATGATACTAAGGAAGTGACGCAAGATTGGAATGTTGAAGAGCAGTTGTCCAAGTATAATAAGCAACGCGCTTCCAAGGTTGCTCAGCATGAGTTGAAAGTTAAACCATACTATATTAGTAAAAATTTAAATAAATGCGTTACCAGATCTGATCGAGTTGAACCATTCGTGGAGCCAACTAATCCAGTTGTAGAACCAACTGATCCAGTTGTCGAGCCAACTGAACCAGTACATCGCGGGGAGAGGATTGGTGTTCGGAAATTAAGTCATAGTTCCGTTGCTGGATCTCCTTTGTCACCTTCTCAGCCTGCTGCTGTCACCCCTCGCCACAGTCCTCGTATTTTTATGTCCACTAAACCTGCAGGCATTCATGAGGATTCTTTCTCTTCTAAGTCTAGTTCTGGCAAACGCAGTCTTCCAGCGGACAAATCTTATGTTCCAGATGCTGCGGGTGAAGACCCCATGTATGATGATTATGATGATTTTGTAGACCTACCTGAGCAGGTAATTATGCTTTTTAGATGATTTTTATTTCATAATGTACTTCTGAATCTACCATGTAAGTTATGATTATATATCTTTTAATTAACCTCTTGCTGATATACATGTGAACATCCTTTCAAGAGTATAGTGAACTCCCATTAATTTTTTCCATTGAGGGTTTTTGTTTTTTTTTATTTTGGGATTATTCATGGTGTACTGAACTTCCTTGTTTTTATTTTCCTATATTATACACATTATTTAGTTTTTTAAATATTTTAGTTTTTTAGTTTGTAGTATACCTGAACTTCTTCCTACCATAATAGTGAACTACTGAAAGCAGACATCCAAAAAAAATTACACCATCTTTTTTTAACATTCAGTGAACCTCTCCTTATGATAAATGTGTCCTTCCATTATCATTGTTGTGAACTTCCTTTAATTAATATTTTCATTTAGCCTTGTTTTTTTGTTTTTGACACTTCATACTCAGTGGACTTCTCTAATTTTTGGATTTTCCCTGTTTTACAGACTAAGGGTAAAAAGGAAGAAATTTGATGGTTTACCTAGTGGTCCTGCTAAGAAGAAGACCACAAGCACTAAGAATACTGCATGTCGAATGAAGTATGATGCAGATGATGTTGGACAGAAGCGCTTTCAGCAAATTGTTGGTTGTTCACTTGGTGAAGTTCTAAAGCCAGCGCATATAGAAAATGTCCGTTAGGCCGAATTTGGATATGTGTTTGAGTGGGTTCTTGAGGGCAATATTTTACGTGTCCTCATGTGTCATCTGATGATGAAACTTGACCCATCCAACATGAAGATAGAGTGTGGTTCTAGGAAGGTTCTTGAAGTTAACAGGGATGCTGTTCATCATGTTTTTGGTTTCCCAAATGGAGATGACACCGCTCCGAAACCTTCAGATTCAGGTCATGTTGATAAACTGCATGAGCTTAAGATAGAACTTGGCTTTGCACCAAATTACCACATTGAAACCAAGCCTCTGCGGAAACTTTTAGAAGATTTAGTTAAGAATGATTCAAAAGTTGACTTAGCTATGAAGGTATTCTTTGCCATTTTGTACAACAAATTGATTTTTCCTGGTGCTTCTACACGCCTTGGTAGGGAGGCTACTATGTTAGTTAACATGCATTACGAAAGTATGGCCACCATGGATTTCTGTCAGGTTGTTTGTGACGAAATCAAGAGAGGTGATATGAGGTACCAAGAGGAGAAGAAGGCAGGACCTGAAGGATGTGGTGTTGTTCTAGTAATCATGTATCTTGACAGCTGCAATTCTATCAAGCATTCGGTCATGCACACTCTCACACTGCGTGCAAATTATTTGCAAAAGAAGATGATGAAGGAGATTTATAAACAGGATCTTTAGAAGAGTGGTGGACCTAACCTTGCAGATTATAGGTTTGGAAAACTGAGTGTGAGTACCACTTTTTTCTTATTCTGTTTGTGTTAACTCATTCATTTATGCAGTAGTGAACTTCTGATATCTTGTATGTGTGGACTTCCCTATTTTTAATTCATTGTACAAGGTTAACTAATGCACTGTTTGTCCTTTTTTTCACATCTGGAAATACCCCACTTCTGCAGCAGTGAACCTCTGAAATTTGTACATGCGGACTTCCTTTTTTTTAATCCATATTCATGTGAACACTTATATATTTTTGAACTATTTTTTCAATTTTTTGAAATACATAACCTGTGTGTTGTATAAGTGAACTTCCTATATTAAGGCATAGCATTTGTGACCCTTTGTTTTTGTTTCATGATTAGTGAACTTGCTGTATATTTTTTATTCATTTAATTTATTTTTATACATATTATGTGTAGTGGAAAGGACGTAGCCAGATTGCATATTCTTATCGTTTTCCCGTCCAACAACTTTATATTGAATCTAATGTTGGACACGCTGACAATAATCTCCCAGAACATGATCATTTTTCTGATCCACTGACCATTACTTAGCATGAAACCGTTTCTATCCAGCCAAAAGTTGTTAAAACTGTGCTTATCCCTTAGCCAATAGCAACTAGTAGTGTTGCAGCACTTGTTTCTGTCTTAAGCAAGATTGATCCTGTACTTCAGAAATTTGATGGTATCTCTCATTCCATCCCTACTACAGCTGACCGGATGAACAAGATATCTCGATTACTTCGTCCTGGTCATGGCCCCAGTGCTAAAGCCATTGAAGAACAGAAGGGTCATGAGCTCAATTGCTTGATTCATTGAGGGTTGCAGCGTTTTGTTTGCGCACTAGTTTCTTAGAGTTTGGCTTGAATCAAGATAAATTTGCAGAGAGTTTGAAAGAGAAGTTGTTGTGATTGAAAGGCAGATTAGAAAACAAGATCATCCTGCTCTTAATGACGATGCTCTTGCCAAAGATGAGTCTTCCCCTAATGTTGTTTTAGGTCAATCAGCCGAAGAACCTAAGGTTACAGTTATCCTATTCATTTTATATAGTTATCCTCTATGTGTATCACAGTGAACTTCTCCTTTTATATTTTTTGTATTTAAGGTTTCTTCATTGCAACTCTATAGTGGACCCCATTAACTTTTTTAATGCTAATTTCATGTTAGCATTATAGTGAACTTCTCCTTTTTTATATTTGTATCTTGCAAACTTCGTACTTTTTAAATTTGTGTGCAGGAAGACGCTAGGTTAGCTGAGGAAGATGCTTTCGACGAGCTTGATGATGATGATGTTGATGAAGAATTGGAAATTGATAATCTGAGTGATTATCTGTTTAAGAAGTGTGCATCTTCTCTAGTAACGCCTCCTCAAGATTCTATTCAAGATGATGGTCAAGAAGGTGCGGAATTGGGCAGTGAAATTTATGTCAACATCGACAATGTGCAAGGTGAATCTGCCTCAGCAGGGAGTCTGCATCATCATGTTGTGGCACCTAATAAGGATGTTGAAGGATCTGGAGCTTTGCATGTGGATCCTATTTCAGTGGGAGCAGCTGGAGTTGTTTCCGTGAGGCCTATTATCAATTTGACAACATGCAAGGCGTGTCTGGCGAGTCTAGCACTACAAGAAATATGCATGATCAGGATATGGTAATTGATAAGGATTCTGTAGGAGGTGAAGTTTTGACCGAGGAGACTATTCCGGATGTAGTAGCTGGAACTGTTTCAGTCAAGTGTGCTGGTGGTGGCAATTATGAATCAGATGTTGTTGTCCAAAAAGATTTTGTTGATCAGGCAGCGCATGATACTGAAACTGGTTGTGACAGTCCTCTTGCTTCTTTGGCTACAATGTATGTTCCTCCAGTAGATAAAGTTAAAGAGGCAGCACATGATAATGAAGCTAGTTCTAATAGTCCTGTTGCTTCTACGACCGGAACTTCTGTTCCTATAGTAGAGGAAGTTCACAAGGAAGCTAAGGATACTGAAGCCCATACTGACAATTTTCTTGCTTCTGTCCAGAACTTCTGTTCCTTTAGAAGCGAAGGTTGATCCAAAGGGCGATGAAGTTCCCAGGCAAGATTTGTCAACGGACATTAGTTCTTCCCACTCTTCAAAAGAAATGTTCACTTGGCCAAAGTCAACAGCCAAAGAAACAAGCAAGGATCTATGATTACAATATATGCTAGTCTTTCCCATCTTCCAAACCCAATTTTCTTTTTTAGATATGTTCGTTCTGTTTGTTATGTAAACTCTCAGTTCATGTAAATAAATATTTGTTAAATAAATGTACATTTGCTCATTTTTGTGTTTTTTGAGATTTATTAGCCGTGCATTGATATACCTGTGTGAATAATGAAACTTCCTCGCATTTAGTTTCCTCGCATTTGCTCTAGATGTGTATGAAACCTCTTCAGTCTTGATTCGGAAGAACGACTTGATACGAAAGATGTGATAAACACAAGTTTTGTTTTCTGCAACACTATCTTTTTATAGTTCTTCTTTTTAATTATTCTTTTTAATTTTATTTAACTTATATGCAGTTTTTGTTTCTACTTTTGATCCTCCTGTTCCTAATGCTCCTGGGCATTTTTGCATTATTGCGCTCAATGTTAAGATGCAGCGTTTTGATTTACTTGACTCTTTACATGGATCCCTTGACCTAGATGGAAAAGGGTCTTGCATACCATGTCAAATAATATCAAGAAGCTTTGGAGGAAACAACAAACTCAAAATACGAATCTTTCAGTCCAAGATGCATTGATCACTAGGAGTATCACTATGTTAGAGTCTCAAAGCAGTTAACCACGTAAGTATCTTTGGTTATGACATATGTTGTTTTTCATATTTTTTCATCTTGTTTCTTTTCTAAATACTTATTTTATATTTTTTATCCTAAAACTTCTTGTTTACCTAATTTCTTGCAGGCGTGACTACGGGTTCTTTATGCTCCAGATGTTGTTAACATATGATGGTGTGAGTTTGTTAGTATTCAGCCAACAAGACATCCTGAATATAAGGATGGCCACACTTTATAGCTGTCTCACATATGGTGACTTCAATATCAACCTTAGAGAAATATTAGGTGTTGAAGCTGGTATGTTTTTTGTAGGTTCAGTTTTATGTTTTTAGTATTTTCTTTTCAAAACAATATATGTATTTTGTAGATTTGTTGTACATTTTTTAAATGCATAGTTTACTAAATATTTAATTTCTTTTAGTTTCCAGCACATAACTTCCAAATACTGTTATAGTGAACCCCCTCAAACTTCCTAGTGAACTTCCAATTTTTTGTTTGTTTGTTAGTTGTTTTTCATGTGTTTTTGTATGATGTTTTGTTCTTTATCATATGCAACATAACTCCTGTCTACTACAGTAGTGAACTCTCCCCATAGTGTTTGTTTTATTTTTCTATCTATTTTTTTTTAAACTTTGTGTTTGACAGGTCTAGTGCTTGATATTGTGGAGGATAACTTTTCTCTTTTTGAGACTCAGTATGAAACACTTGATATGTAACACATCCCTATAGAAGATATTCAAAATCATGTAAGCACGGCGAGGAAGGTCATCTCAAAACTAAATCCCTCTGCGAAGAAGGCTGCTGTAGCTGGACACACTTCGAAGGATGATGTTGTTGTCGTTGACGATGATGATAATGATGATTTTGTCACAGCAATGCCCAAGAAAAATATTGGTAAACATACCCTAGGAGTTCCGCAAGTCTCTTCTACCAGCCATGATTCTGAATTCACTATTGTTCCTGCACAATCTTGAACTGGTGAAAAACTTGAGCTATCTAATCAGAGGCCGTCTAAATTGGCGAAGAAGATAAGGATGGTTGTTCCAAAGTTGGTTCCTTACATCTTCCCATATCTTGAAAAGGCTAGACAGTCGAAGGAGCAAATTTTGACCAAAGAATACATCAGCTAGTTTGGAGAGTGAGTTATATCTGTCATTTCCTCATTTTTTGTTTTATCTGTTTTGATCTATCTTTTTATATTGTCAAAATTCCTTTTTGTGTAATTTTATTTTTTTGTATGCGATGAACTTCTTGTTAGGTTTGAGAATGTTCATGAAATTCCTCTTGAAATCAATGTCAAATACATGTTTAAACTTTTCAGACGCGGGAGATGATGGATTCTGAGATTATAGAACATTTTTCTAACTGGAAGGATGATCCTGGCATGAAATATTTATTTGGCTCAAGAGCGATCGTGTTCTGCTCGGTGCTTACACTATTCATGTATAGTCTCTGCACATATCTTTTTCTGTGTTTCTCAATTCTTGTTCTTTCTCAGTTTTGTCGTTATTTTTTTTAGCTTTTTTTGCTTTTTGTCGTTTGTTTGTTTTTACATTACCTTCTTGAATATGAACCATTTGACAAAGTGGACAGCAGTGGAAATGCGTTGGGCAGAGGCAAGTTTGATGTTAAAAGGGCTTCAATTTTTTTTCATTTATTCAAGAGGGAAAATGAAAATTATCTCAAAGCAAATCTGGTAAACTCTTTTGTCATCTGAACTTTTCATAGTATTCCTCTTTGTAACATAGTGTAATATTTATTAATATAAGCCTACTGTTCTTGTATTTGTGAACTTCCAGAGTCTTTCTTTCTAAACGTTTTTATATTGTTCTTTTGTAACAATCTTTAACAGTTAAATGTTTATTAATATGAGCTTCATGTTCTTGTATATGTTAACTTCCAGAAGTCTGTCTTTCTGAACTTTTTTATAGTGTTCTTTTTGTAACATTTTTTTCACAGTGTAATGTTTATTAATATGAGCTTTCTGGTCTTGTATCTGTGAACTTTTAGACCATGTCCTTCTGAACTTTCATAGTGTTCTTTTTGTAACATTTATTAACTATATAGTTGTTTATTAATATGAGCTTCATGTTCTTGCATCTGTGAACTTCCAGACTCTGCCCTTCTGAACTTTTTCATATGTTCTTTTTTTAACATTTAATGACTGTGTAGTAGTTTACTAATATGAGCTTACTATTCTTTTGCATATGTGAACTTCTAGGCTTTGTCCTTCTGAACTTTATTTTTTTCTGCACAGATAATGATCCCTCATTTCTGGAAGAATCACCACTCAGTGTATATGATTAACAAATACACTAGTACTATCGATATCTTTGACTTGAGGAGGTATATCGATTGAAAATAACCAGGGGTCAGCATCACGTGGGTCGTATTGAAATTGTACGTTGATATGAAAATACTTTACATTTTTAACTTTTTGCATCATTATTATGTGTTTTGATTCTTCTAACTGTTTTATTTTTCCTAATTTTCTTGTTTCTTACAGATTACCATATTTGTTTCACTATTAAAGCAGCATTGTGGGGAAACAGAGTACAAAAAATATAACCATCATGACTGGGTTGAGAAAAACGATAGGGTAAACTATGTGCTCACACCACAATAGGGTGAAAACGAGTTTGGTTTATACGCTATGAAAGTTCTTTGCACCATCGATGGCGACAAATTTGTTGAGAAGTTCGTAAAAAAGATTGTAAGTTCCTCTTCATTATATCATCTCATTTATTTTAATCTCCTGTTTTTATGTTTTATTTTCTCTCTTTATATTATTTTATAATTTTTGCATATTGCACATTATGATAAGTGTGAACTTCCATCATACATTTAACTATAACATTCACCATTTTTATCTTTTTATGTCCCTAGCGAAACTTAAATCTCATATGATATTATAAATGTGAACTTCTAAGTATCATGTACTTTTTAGTCGTTACTTTTCTTGCCCAACTTTCCATTTTTTATGTTTATTGAACTTTTTTTATCTCCTATTTTGCATGTTTTGTAGGTTGTTTTTTATCTTATACGTTTCTCTAATATACTCTTTATTTTAATTTTTCTTTTATTTTCTAACAGAAATGTGTCGAAGGATTGGAAGGCTGAGCACATCTTTCGTCTTCTGTTTCATCCCAAGAATACCATATCTCCATCAGAATGGCCGACACCACTCCAGGATCTCCTTCTTCTAATAGGCCTAAGCTCGCAGGAAACTCAAGCAGTGATGTCCCACAAAAATTAACTCGATGTTGCAGCGCTATCTGCCAATAGCTTTATTATGTAGTCCAGTTTAGTGTTTGGTTTATTTTTCTTTTCAAGGATAGTTGTTATTATCTGGAACCCCATGTAGTACATAAATGTAGTTATGTTTGTTCAGTGTACACATTATCAGTGTGTTTATGGGTTGTGAACTACACAATTTATTTATCTAAACCTATAATTTTTTTTTTGGTTCTGAAATTGTGTGCATTTGTCCAGTGTTTCTTTTTAGAAGAAACAGTGTTGTCCTGTTTTTCATTTTTCTGTCCAAATGTGTCATGTTTCACATGTATTTCCTGTACCAGTGGATTTTTTCCAATATGAATCTATGTTTTTCACATGTCTTCTATTTTATTTGTTTACTGAACTTCTTAGCAGCTCCTTTTTTATTTTTGGTTATATAAGTGAACTTCCTATATTTGTACATATGAACTTATGACATTATGCAAAGTGAAATTTTGTCCACTATTTTTTTAATGGCATGTCATTTTAGCTTTAGCAGGAATAAATATCTCTTATTTTTATACTTTATTTTCAGATTTAACTGTTCTATTTTTTGCTCCTATGAACTTCAGATCTCAGTTGTATTGATAGTTTTTAGTGTTTTTTATTTTTTGTAGCATTTTTTAACAGTGTATTTTTTATTAATATGAGCTTCGTGTTCTTGTATCTGTGAACTTTCAGAATCTGTCCTTCAGAACTTTTCATAGTGTTTCTTTTTGTAACATTTATTAACTGTTTAGTTGTTTATTAATACGATCTTCATGTTCTTGCATATGTGAACTTCCAGAATCTGTCCTTCTGAACTTCTCATAGTCTTCCTTTTGTAACATTTATTAACTTTGTAGTTGTTTATTAATATGAGCTTCCTGTACTTGTATATGTGAACTTCTAGAATATGTCCTTCTGAACATTTCATAGTGTTCCTTTAGTAACATTTATTAAATGTGTAGTTGTTTAATGTTTAATGTAACATTATTAACTTATAGAGCTCATGTTAACTTTTCTTTGATGTTTTTTAATGTTCAACTAAATTGACGGGTTTTTTGTGTGTTTTTCTTAGTTTTTGCATGGTAAACTCCACAGTAACAAAGACTTGAACTCCCATTGAATTAAAACATAAACTTCTTTATCAATTTTCTTACTCGACAAATATTACACTGTCCAGTTTTATTTTATCCTTTCAAAATAATTTATCATGCAAGTTAAAACTAAACTTATTCCCTGTTTTTTTTGTTAATCTCCATATCAAACAAAATGAACTAAAACACGTCTTCTAATAATTGTTTTCCAAATTTAATCTAGTGCACCTCTATTATTATCCAGATAAAGTTCATATTGAAGAAAACTATACAATATCCTACTCAACTAACTACGTATATGTATTTTTCATTTTTCTGTAATTCAATCTGTAGATTTCATTAATCTGGTAATCCTCCTCACTATTTCTGTTTCTCCCTCTATGTAATTTGTATTGTTTGTCTGCTTTACATTTTTCTTATCGTTCACAGGTTGTGCATCTTCATTTGCCTTGTGTTTTAACTTCTCTTGTTGTTGTTCATTTTTTATCTGCAACTTCTGCTGCCGTTCTTCCTGCTCTGTCTGCATCCTTTCCTGCAGTTCTTTCTCAGCCAACTGAAGCCTCGCGCATGTTCTTGAATTATGCCCCTGATGGTACCACAAGTATGACAAGTTTACTTCCCCTTTTCAGCATGCTAGTATTGCTATTTTAACCAGGAAGAAAATCCTATTGTCGTTCTGTGATCTGTTTTGCAAGGATTTCGTATTTTTTTTGGGACACGTCCCCGCATTGTGTTTTATTTTTTCCTTGCAAATGCTACATATTCTGAGGCAATTTTCTTCTTGTCCTGCAATACCTGGCTGCTGCTTTTTTCCATCTGCACTCCCATGGACATTCTTCTAAACTTCCTCTATCTCATCTTCTTCTCCAACTTCATCTTTTTCATCGTGTTCTTCAGTATCATATTCCTCTTGTTCCTCATCGCCATCTATGTTGTTTTCAGAATCTGCATCTTCATCAGTTAGCAGTATTTCTTCATCTTCTTCTCCTTTAACGTTGCGATGCGCAAGCACATTCTTAATCCGAACCCGTACATTATTCCTAGACCCAGATGCACCATCATTGTGGTGCGCCGCCAGGAGTTATGCTGCAAGCTTTCTCTTCTTGCAAGTTCTTGCATTGTGTCCCCAAATAGTATTGCATTCACTGCATAGCCTCTGATCCATTGGCTTTCCATTTTCATCAACCTCTAGAAGTGGACGCGTTGGTGCAGTCTTATTTACTTTCTTCTTGTTATACTCATTTTACGTGAATTTTCATGGACCCCACTTCCTTTTGTTTTCAATTTATTGGATGGATAATATCAACATGCAGATCAACATTTCTAGTCACTCAAAACCATACAGTCTAGCTGGTCTTCTTATCCCCTGCAGAAAACTTTACAACTCATGAACTTCTTATGTTTTTAAATGTGAACTATTGGCCAAATATTATTCAACACTCATCTGTAGTACAAAATATAACATATATTTTAGTTTTTTGTGTGTTTTTATTCAACAGACATGCAAGTTAACTTCTACATTTTTTAAAAATGAACCAAACTACTCATTCACAATAGCGTCTACATCGTTCAATACCAATCAATCGGGATAAACTTTCCAGTAAACTAGTTGTGAACTTTCAAGTTATTTATCATGAACTTCTATAAAACAAAAACAACAAAGACTAAAACAAAGAACTTTTAATATTTTTTGGAATTTATTAAAAAACAAAATGAACTTTTGAAAACATTATCGTAGATAGTTTTTACATACATGTTAGTATTGTCATGGTTGTTTCCCTCTCATGCATTGCAGGAACATGCTGAAACCCCACTTAAATGACTCGATACTCTCATCACTTATGAAAGCAACACCAAAAATTGTTTATTGCAGATGGTTATTTACACCGACAAATATTGCAAGGCGCATGTGGTATTTGTTGCATTTGTATACAATATCAAACATGATGCAGTCACCGCAATTTTAGTAAGCAACTCTACTGCTTGCGTTTGCCTAGAAAATGTTTCTGATTTTTTTCTTCATCCACCTGAAAATCAAGGTAAAAGTATTCATTTTCAGCCTTCATGTTGTCAAAGTATTTAAACATATTTTGGAATTCTCCCTCAGCCTCCTCACGATTAAATTCAGCTTTCCTGGAAGTTGACATAAGATATCGGTATGCTTTTATTTTAATTTTTGCGGAACAAATTATTGATTCATTTGGTTTATTTGGCGCCAAAATAAATACGTACATGTTTAGAACATCCTTATTGTTCAATGGAAGGTTGTCTCGCCCTCCATGAATCCTACATAGCAATGCCATGATGTTGACGTGTTTAACATTGCTACTGTGCAAATTCTTTATATAATCTTTCCGAGTAGAGTCCACCCTCTTATGTGAATGCTTGAATACACTTATCAAAGGGCTCAACAACAGAGGGTAGTTGTGCTCGAATTTGATGTCCTTCACGACATACGTACCATCAGCTCTTTCCTTGAACCTCATGAATTCCTTGCACTCAACTCTTTTGCTCAGTTTCTCCCGTTGGCGATTATTCTCATTAAGTGTGATACGATGCTTCACACATTGCAGAAATCTCATTGTGTTGTTGCGGTGTCCTTTCTTGATGCCCAATCCTGTGTGCTTCGTGTACGTGTTGTAAAATTTATAAGCTTCATTTTATTTGGCAAATTCTTGACCAATTGTTGGTATCAGATTTCTTGGAAGTTCGGGCGCCTGCAATTATTCAATACTAACATTTTTAGTCATATGCTTGAAGTTTTAGATAAGTTCCTGCAGTTTATAGTTCTTAAAGTAGAACAACTTACGTGTGCGTATGATTGCTGATCTGCAGGTGTCTGTTGCTGGTTTTCTGTATTTATCAGACCAGGAGGAGTTACAATTGGTACATGACACATTGGATCTCGAGGAGGGATATGATTCGAAGCAGTGTTGCCCCTTGCTCTGTTCCCTTATTCTCTCTCTGTCCTCCTTTCTTTGCTAGAATGAGCTTCAGTATTTATTGGCTTCTCTGAAGTATTCTTTTCTCGAGTATGTATACCAGAGTGAACTTCACCTTCAGCATCAATGGACTTCTTATTGTTTTGAGCATCTTCTGCTTCTACATTGATCCTTTTCTTACTTATCATCCTTGCACAACGTGAACTCTCTCTAGCTGTCAAGTTTGTATGTTCGTATTTTTTATCTTGATGTGTGTGTCTTGATCGTTCTGATACAAGATAGACATATTCAGTAACAATAATTGGTTCAGTGTAACTTATTGGTGAGCACGGTTTCTTTGGTGGGCCAGACCAACACTCTACTTCTTCTTCCTCTTGCTCTTTTGAAGGTGGCACCATCCATATAGGTTATGCATCAACGTAAGTACTAAACTTCTCGCTGTCCCGCTGTCCTACTGTTCTACAGTCTTCTTGGTTTCCAACTCATAATCAACTGAATCTATATCTCTACGTGTTTTGACTGCAGTAACTTCTAAAGTGGACTTATGTATTTTTCCACCTAAAGGCATCCGTTTGGGGAGTCGCATCACAGGTTTAGTCACAATTATCTGTTGATCACACTTAAGAGGAGAACATTTTCATTTTAGTGTTCTTGACCAGCATATTATGTCATCTTCCATGCCTACCTGGTCTATAGCAGCACGGTTTCCATCATTGTGGACCTCTCTACTGTAGGGGTTCGTGGCATGGAAAACAAAAAAAATCTATCGCATGAACACATAAAATCCAAGATCTAATCTACGATATCGGTGCAACGAGTTCATAGAGTACTAACCCTCGAAGATCCAAAGTGTTTAAAAAGATCGGATTCTCGTGGTTGATGTAGCCGTTCACTTGTTAATCACAAGATCGTGAAGATGATACTTCCGACGCCGCGTTATGTCAGCGCTTCCGCAATTGGTCACACGTTCGGTACTTGATGAAGACCTTCCTCACTCTTGTTCCAGCAGACAACGGAGGTTGTAGGTATCCTCGTGATTCCAGTAGCACGACGGCGTGGTGGTGGAAGTGGAGGAATAGATCCTGCAGGGCTTCGCCTAAGCCGGAGCAGGTATGGTGGATTTAGATAGGCCCTCGGTGGATATGTATTAGATGCCGAGGGGACGAGGTGGTGCCGTAGGCTAGTCTAGGGCAAGGCGGTGGTGGTTTATATGAGCTAGGGTTTAGGGCGCCGGTGACTTGAGAGAGGGCGACGGCCTAGGGTTTGGGGTGAGGGCCAAGGGGGCGCCTCACCCCTTGCTTATATGGGGGGAGAGGTGGCAAGAGGGAGGCCGAGTCCTTCCCAAGTCCCCTTGGTGGATGGTGGCAAGGAGGGAGAGGGAAACCTCTCCCATGTACATACGATACCGATTCCCTTGTCACACGATACTTTACTTATCCGAGGTTTGATCGTTGGTATCTCTATACCTAGTTCAACCTCGTTACCGATAAGTACTCTTTACTCGTTCCGTGATATGACATCCCTTGTGATCTAGTCACATGCGTGTAAGCCAATTGGATAATATTTCACCGAGGGGGCCCAGAGTATATCTATCCGTCATATGGATGGACAAATCCCACTCTTGATCCATGTGCCTCAACACATACTTTTAGAATGCCTAATGCCACCTTTATAACCAACCAGTTACGGAAGTGGTGTTTGATGTCATCAAAGTACTCATCCGGTGATGGTGATTAACATGATCTCATGGTCGAAGGATTAGGTTACTATGTATTTGAAATCTTGTAGCAAACAAACTCTAAATGAATTTATCTTACGCTACGCTTACTATAGGAGTATGTCCATCATATCATTATCCTAATGACATGATCTTGTTATTAATTACATCTAATGTTCATGATCAGGAAACCATGATCATCTATTAATCAACAAGCTAGTTCAAAAATAGGCTTACTAGGGACTTCTTTTATGTTTACAAAACACATATGTATTAATTTTTTTGTTTAATACAATTATAGCACGGATGTAAACATTTATCATAAACACAAAGGTATAATAATAACCAATTTATTATTGCCTATTGGGCATATCTCCAACAGTTTCCCACTTGCACTAGAGTCTATAATCTAGATTATATTGTGATGTACCTAACACCCATGGCGTTCTGGTGTTGGTCATGTTTTGCCCTAGGGAGAGGTTTAGTCAACGGATCTGCCACATACAGATCTAAGTGTACTTTGAAAATATTTATGTCACCACCTTAGACATGCTTGCGAATAGCATGAAAACATAGCTTGATATGCTTCAGCTTCTTGTGTGACCTTGGCTCCTGTGCATTGCCTATGGCACCCATGTTGTCACAGTAGATGGCCATTGGGTCCAACGCACTTGGAAACACACCAAGCTCCACAATAAACTCCTTCATCCATATCGCCTCTTGTGAAGCCTTCGAAGCTGCTATGTATTCAAATTCAGTTGAAGATCTCGACATAATGCTTTGATTAGCAATCCTCCGGCTCACTGCTGCACCATGCAAAGTAAATACGTATCCATATTGTGACTTAGAGTCATCTGGATCGGTGTTCCAACTAGCATCGGTATAACCATTTACAACGAGTTGTTAATCACCTCCATAAGAAAGAACCATATCCTTAGTTCTTCTCAAGTACTTTAGGATATTTTTGACCGCTATCCAGTGAGATACTCCTGGATCACTTTGATATCTTCTAGTCAAACTAACAGCATATGCAATATCTGGTCTCGTACACAACATGGCATACATGGTAGATCATATGGCTGATCATAGGGAGTTTTGCTTATCCTCTCTCTATCTTATGCCGTAGCTGGACTTTGAGTTTTACTCAAGGTCGTATTTGGCAACATGGCAAAGAACCCTTTCTGGCTATCTTCCATTCCAAACCTCTTTAGAACCTTGTCCAAATATGTACTTTGTGAAAGCGCTATTAAGCGTCTTGATCTATCTCTATAAATCTTGATGCCTAAAATGTATGCAGCTTCACCAAGATCCTTCATTGAAAAACTATTATTCAGAATAGCCTTTGACACTTTTAAGAAGTTCTATATCATTGCCAATCAACAATAGTCATCCACATATAATAATAGGAACGCTGCAGAGCTCCCACTCACTTTCTTTTAAATACAAGCTTCCCCATAAGTTTGTATAAATCCAAAGTTTTTTATCACCTTATCAAAACGTTGATTCCAGCTCTGGGATGCTTGCTTCAATCCATAAATGGACCTTTGAATTTTGCACACCTTGTTAGCATATTTAGGATTGACAAAACCTTTGGGTTGTACCATATACAACTCTTCATCAATGTCACCATTGAGGAATGCCATTTTGACATTCATATGCCATATCTCATAATCGTAATATGCAGTGATTGCTAACAAAATCCTCACAGACTTTAGCTTCGCTACTGGTGAGAAAGTCTCATCATAGTCAACTCCTTGAATTTGTCGAAACCCTTTCATGACAAGTCAAGCTTTATAGACGGTTACATTACCATCAGCATCTGTTTCTTCTTGAAAATCCATTTGTTCTCGACAGCCTTGCGGCCATCCGGTAACTCCACCAAAGTCCACACTTGGTTTTCGCACATGGATCCAATCTCGGATTTCATGGCTTCATGTCATTTTTTGGAATCTGGGCTCATCATTGCTTCCTCATACGTCGCAGGGTCATCGGTGTTGTCCACCAACATGACACTCATAACAGTATCATACCAATCAGGCGTGGTACGATTCCTCGTTGACCTACGAGGTTCCGTAGCAACTTTGCTCAAAGTTTCATGGTCATTATCATTATATTCCTCTCTTATTGGTGCAGGTGGCACAAGAACATCTTCTGGAGTTGCGCTTCTCTCAAATCCGAGAGAAGGTTCGACAACCTCGTCGAGTTCTACTTTCCTTCCAGTCACTTCTTTCGAGAGAAATTCCTTCTCCAGAAAGGATCCATTCTTGGCAACGAAAACTTTGCCTTCGGATCTACGATAGAAGGTATACCCAATTGTTTCTTTAGGGTATCCTATGAAGACGCATTTTCCGCTTTGGGTTCAAGCTTGTCGGGCTGTAACTTCTTTACTTAAGGTTCGCATACCCAAACTTTAAGGAATGACAACTTAGGTTTCTTCCCAATCCACAATTCATATGGTGTCGTTTCAACGAATTTAGATGGTGCCCTATTTAAAGTGAATGTGGTTGTTTCTAATGCATAACCCCAAAACAATAATGGTAAATTTGTAAGAGACATCATAGAACGAACCATATCTAAGAGAGTTTCATTACGACGTTCGGACACACCATTAGGTTGTGATGTTCCCGGTGGTGTCAATTATGGAAGTATTCCGCATTTCTTCAAATGCTCTCCAAACTCATAACTTAGATACTCACCTCCATGATCAGATCGCAGAAATTTAATCTTCTTGTTACGTTGATTCTCAACTTCACTTTTAAATTCCTTAAACTTCTTGAAAGTTTCGAACTTATTTTTTATTAAATAGATATACCCATATCTACTCAAGTAATTCGTGAAAGTAAGAATATAATGATAACCACCGCACGATGCCACACTCATCGGGCCACACACATCAGTATGTATGATTTCCAATAATTCCATAGCTCGCTCCATTATACTAGAGAATGGAGTCTTTGTCATTTTTCCCATCAGACATGTTTCGCATCTTTCAAGTGATTCAAAATTAAGCGATTCAAGAAGTCCATTGGAATGGTAGATGACAGTGCCACATGTATGTAGAATTATCATTCAATTTCAATTGTTTAGCATTTATATTATGAACATGTGTATCACTACTATCGAGATTCAATAAGAATAGACCATCTATCATAGGTGCATCACCATAAAATATATTACTCATATAAATCGAATAACCATTATTCTCGGACTTAAATAAGTAACCTCCTCGCAATAAACAAGATCCAGATATAATGTTCATGCTTGACGCATGCACGAAATAACAATTATTTAAGTATAAAACTAATCCTGATGGTAAATGAAGAGGGAGCATGCTGACATCGATCACATCAACCTTGGAGCCAATGCGTATTGTCACCTCGTCTCCCGCTAGTATCCATTTATTCTGCAGCACCTGTTTTGAGTTACAAATATGAGCAACCGAACCAGTATCAATTACCCAGGCACTAATATGACTACTATTAAGATACACATCAATAACATGTATATCGAATATACATTTCTTCTTGATCTTGTCGTTCTTCAGATCTGCCAGGTACTTGGGGAAATTCCACTTCCAGTGACCTTCTCCCTTGCAGTAAAAGCACTCAGAATCAGGCTTAGGACCAGCCTTGGGTTTCTTTGTAGGCGCAACAACTTTCTTGCCGCCCTTCTTGAAGTTACCCTTCTTCTTAGGCTTGCCTTGCTTCTTGAAATTGGTGGTCTTATTGACCATCAACACTTGGTGCTCTTTCTTGATCTCCACTTCTACAGACTTCAACATGGAGAAGAGTTCTGGTAACGACTTATCCATGCGCTGCATGTTGTAGTTCATCACGAAGTTCTTGTAACTAGGTGGTAGTGATTGGAGGACACGATGAATACCCAATGCATTAAGAATCATTATTCCTAGATCTGTGAGTTTATTCGCATGACCAGACATCTTAAGCACATGCTCGCTAACGGAGCTACCCTCTTCCATCTTGCAGTTAAAGAACTTCTTAGAGTCTTCATAGCTTTCAACCGCCGCATGAGTTTCAAATATCATTTTGAGCTCATGGATAATATCATAAGGATCACGGTTCTCAAACCACTTCTGAAGCTCTGATTCTAAACCGTATAAGATAGCACATTGAACTGTGGACTATTGATTCTTACGAGTGAGGAAAACATTCTTCACCTCATCGGTAGCATCATCTGCAGGCGGGTCACCTAGCGGTTCATCCAGCACATAGGTCAACTGACCAGCATTGAGGACAATCCTCAAGTTGTGAAACCAGTCCGTGAAGTTGCTTCCATTGATTTTCAACTTTTCTTTCTCTAGAAACGCATTAAAATTGATGGTAGGGGCCGCCATGATCTACAACATATTTACAAAGACTTTAGACTAAGTTATGACAAATTGAATTCATATTTAATACTTAAATTAACTAGGTGAACTCCCACTCAAAACAACATCCCTCACATTGTTTTAGTGATCACACGAACCAAATCCACTACACCATGTCCGATCATCACGAGAGATGATGTAGTTTCAAAGATGAACAATCAACATGTTCATCATATCAATCATACTCATGCTTTACCTTTCGGTACTCCGTGTTCCGAGACCATGTCTGTACATGATAGGCTCGTCAAGGTTAACCTTAGTATTTGCATGAGCAAATCTGGATTGCTCCCGTTGTATGCACACATAGAATCTATCACACCCGATCATCACGTGGTGTTTTGAAACGATGAGTCTTAGCAACGGTGCCTACCAAGGATGAACACTTTATTACTTGATATTTAGTGAGAGGGATCATATTATAATGCTACCATCACAATCTAAGCAATACAAGATGCATAAAAAGGATTAACATCACATGCAATTCATAATGTGCGATATGATATGGTCTTTCATCTTGTTCCTTCGATCTCCATCTCCAAGCATGAACATGATCTCCTTCATCACCGGCGTAGTGTCAAGGTCAATGGCGCCGCTTCATGGTTGTCCTATACCAAGAACAACTATTACAACTACTTTGATGAATAGACACGCAGGTCCTAAACAAAATTTAAAGACAACCATAAGGCTCCTGCCGGTTGCCACCTTACAATAAGGATCATTGCATACATCATATATAATCACAATCAGGGCCATATCACATCACAACACAAGCCCTGCAAAAACAAGTTAGACGCCTCTAATATTTCTTTGCATGTTTTACATGGCTGGGTATTTCGCATAAGAACCCCTCTAACTTACGAACATGAACCACAACGTTGATACAAGTATTGTCAAGTGCCCGTTGTAAATTTCATCTTCACTATGGTAGGAGAGACATACACCTACAAAGCCACTTGTGCAATGTAAGTTGCACGTTGAGATTGGAGCAAGTCTCATGTACGATGACATGTAAGGTTAGACCAAGCCGCTTCATCCCACCATCCCGCAAGATGCAAAGTACACAAAAAGCAATTGACAACAAAAGCATCAACGCCCATAATAACCATTGTGTTCTACTCGTGTAACAGATCTATGCATAGACACGGCTATGATACCACTGTAGGGGTTTGTAGCATGGAAAACAAAAAAATTCCATCGCGGGAACACACAAAACAAAGATCTATTCTACGAGATCTACATTGATCCTTTTCTTACTCATCATCCTTGCACAATGTGAACTGTATCTAGCTATCAAGTTTGTAGGTATGTATTTTTTATCTCGATGTGTGTGTCTTGATTGTTCTGATACATGATAGACATGTTCAGTAACAATAATTGGTTTAGTGTAACTTATTGGTGAGCGCGGTTTCTTTCGTGGGCCAGACCAGCACTCTACTTCTTCTTCCTCTTGCTCTTTTGAAGGTGGCACCATCCATATAGGTTATGCATCAATGTAAGTACTAAACTTCTCGATGTCCTGTTGTTCTGCAGTCTTCTTGGTTTCCAACTCATAATCAACTGAATCTCTATCTCTATGTGTTTTGACTGCAGCAACTTCTAAAGTGGACTTATGTATTTTTTCACCTAGAAGCATTTGTTTGGGGAGTCACATCACAGGTTCAGTCACAATTATCTGCTGATCACACTTAAGAGGAGAACATTTTCGTTTTAGTGTTCTTGACCAGCATTTTATGTCATCTTCCATGCCTACCTGGTCTATAGAAGCACAGTTACCATCATTGTGGACCTCTCTACTGTAGGGGTTCGTGGCATGTAAAACAAAAAATTTCTATCACATGAACACACAAAATCCAAGATCTAATCTACGAGATCGATGCAATGAGTTCATAGAGTACTAACCCTCTAAGATCCAAAGCGTTTAACGAGATCGGATTCTCGTGGTTGATGTAGTCGTTCACTTGCCGATCTCAAGATCATGAAGATGATCCTTCCGGCACCACATTCCGGCAGCGCTTCCGCAATCGGTCACACATTCGGTACTCGATGAAGACCTTCCTCTCCCTTGTTCCAACATGCAGCGATGGTTGTAGATCTCCTCGCGATTCCAGCAACACGACGGTGTGGTGGTGGATGTGGAGGAGTAGATCATGTAGGGCTTCGCCTAAGCCGGAGAAGGTATGGTGGATTTAGAGAGGCCCTCGGTGGCTAGGGTTTAGACGCCGAGGGGAGGAGGTGGCGTCGACGGCTAGGCTAGGGCTAGGTGGCGGCGGTTTAAACGAGCTAGGGTTTAGGGCGCCGTTGACTTGAGAGAGGGCGGCGGCCTAGGGTTTGGGGTGAGGGCCAAAGGGGCTCCTCACCCCTTTCTTACATGGGGGAGAGGCGGCAAGGGGGAGGCCGATTCCTTCCCCAAGTCCCCTTGTTGGCCGGCGGCAAGGGGGGAGAGGGAAACCTCTCCCATGTAGGTTTCCTCTCCTCCCTCCACTTGGATTTTGACTTTTACTGTTGGGATTTGACTTTTCAAATTGGAGTTTGACTATTCAAACTAGAGTTTGATTATTTCTCTTCCCATTGTCCAGCCAAGTGACCTAGGGTATGATGCAACCATTCCACATTGGCATGGCACATTCATGTACCCCCCCTCCAGGGTGGTGGACCTTCTATAAACTTCCGGTGAAAACACCGAAAACATTTCTAAACCCCGGAATTGGACTTTCCTTATATGGATCTTATTCTCCGAACCATTACGGATCTACCCGTGATGTCCTGGATCCAATCCGATACTCCAAACAACATTCGTTCTCTAACTCATTTCCATATCTACTAAACAACATCGAATCCTTCAGTGTGTCTCCCTACGGTTCGTGAATTATGCAGACATGATCAAGACATTTCTCCGATCAACAACCAATAGAGGAATCTGGAAATTCATATGGCTCCCACATATTTCTATGATTACTTCATGATCGAATAAACCATTTACATATGATACTGATTCCCTTTGTCGCGCGATACTTTACTTATCCAAGGTTTGGTCGTCAGTATCTCTTTACCTAGTTTAACCTCGTTACTGATAAGTACTTGTTACTCGTTCCGTGATATGACATCCCTTGTGATCTAGTCACATGCTTGCAAGCCAATTGCGTGACATTCCACCGAAGGGCCCAGAGTATATCTATCCATCATATGGATGGACAAATCCCACTCTTGATCCATGTGCCTCAACACATAGTTTCAGAATGCCTAATGCCACCTTTATAACCACCCAATTACGGAAGTGGTGTTTGATGTCATCAAAGCATTCATCCGGTGATGGTGATTAAAATGATCTCATGGTCGAAGGATTAGGTTACTATGTATTTGAAAGCTTGTAGCAAACGAACTCTAAATGACTTGATCTTACTCTACGCTTACTATAGGAGTGTGTCGATCATATCATTATCCTAATGACATGATCTTGTTATTAATAACATCTAATTTTCATGATCATGAAACCATGATCATCTATTAATCAACAAGCTAGTTCAACAAGAGGCTTACTAGGGACTTCTTTTATGTTTACAAAACACACAAGTATTAATTTTTCGGTTAATACAGTTATAGCATGGGATGTAAACATTTATCATAAACACAAAGATATAATAATAACCAATTTATTATTGCCTCTTGGGCATATCTCCAACATCTACCACCAACACTGGACTTCTTTGTCACAGTCTGTGGATGACGTTCTTCTATGCGCTCTCTGTCACTTGTTGTTTCACAATGTTTACTCATCTGGATTTCACAAGTTTGTGAAAAGTGAACTTCCTATTATAGCTGCCTTATTGCTCAGGCATATTCCACCTATACATTTCCTTCTCTATTTCTCCAAGTAGGTGCTTAACATCTAGATCTGTTGACAGCTCATCGAGATTTATTCCTTCCTTTTTGTTTGCCAGTTTCATTGTTTTATTTGGATCTAATCCCTGTAACAAATGTTATATGGATGCAAGGATGAACTCTTTTTTCAATATTAACAGTACTTGTTCTATCACACAACTTTTATATTCAAGAACATAAAAAACATCAATAAAATTTTATAAGGATTCAATGCAATGTGTATATCAATGAACTTCCATAAATATAGTAGTGAACTATAGCAGGATAATTGAAATAGAGAATAAAATCTTATGTTATTTTCAAACATTTTATTATAAAATTACATCATTGAACTTCCATGAACCAACCTTGTGTCCTTCAATAGGCATAGTAATGAACTCCTGAATACCATAATAACAATCTGAACTACCATGATGCAAATCAGTGATCTTCAGTTCAATTTTTTTGCAATTAACTTCTGACTACCATTTTTCTACTGAATTTCAATTTTCCAATCATAATTAAGTTTCTACAAGTAAACTTCCTGGAATATCAACATGAACTACAACATCATAATACTGATTTTCATCATTGAACTTCTTAGTAAATACAAGGTGTACTCATTTTTTCAACCTTGTGATCTTCTACAATTTATTTAATAGGACAATGAACTTCCACAATTTTTATAGTGAATTTACGATAATAAAATAATTACCACAATTTTAACTATTGAACTAGAGTGAATCATTAACCAAAAAAGTGAAATTCGATAGGCTCTGGTAATGACATACAACATCAATTGGTTCCATAGAAAGCATCAAATTTATGACATGATTCCATAAAGTAGGCCATTGATATAAGCTACAAACCTTTGAATCAAGCTGATATCCAATCCTTCGCCGAATTGGGGACATGTCACTGTGATTTGATGTAGTATTTTTATGTCCTGCAAAATAGATCAATGATCAAAGCTTCGCCTACTTCCAAATTTGCGACCGAATTGGGACGTGTAGGTGCGGAATTAGGCTCCAAATCGCATAAATTTCTTACTGTCCTCGCGCCAATGCCGGGAGAAGAAGGTCCGGTGGTTTGCGGGAGCTCACCGGGGTTCCGTCGTGGGCTCCTTCGCGTCGGCTATCGCCGCCGCTCACTCGCCCGCGCCGACACCAGGGAAGAAGGTTTGCTACTTGGGGAAGGTCTCCAATGTTCTGTCGCGGGCTACTTCGTGTTGGCTACCGCTGCCGCTCCCTTGCCCGTGCCGACCAGGTGGGTAGCTTCACCAGGATCGGGACGGGAGGTGGTGTCTCCGCTCAGGGTGGGTGATGACCCACAAGTATAGGGGTGTATCGCAGTACTTTCGATAAATAGGAGTGTCGATCCCAACGAGGAGCAGAAGGTGTTGACTAGTGGTATGGAGCAGGAACTCTCTGCAAATACTTAGCAAACGGATTTTTAGGGGTTTTCTGATAAAACAACAAAACAAAGTGCAAGTAATAAAGACAAAGAATAAACGCAGCAAGTGGCCCAATCCTTTCTTATCAAAGGACAAGCCGGTGGAAATACTTATAAGGACCAAACATTCTCGAGGACACACGGGAATTCTGTCAAGTGCTTTTGCTTCAAATAGCTGAGTACTCTTCTTTGGTGTTGTAAGTGTTGTGTGGATGAATCTGTGCTAATGTACCGACCTTACTTGGACTAATACATACTTGTGATTAAACCCCCTACAAGCATCCGCAACTACAGGAAAGTAATAAGATATAAACCTAACCACAGCCTTAAACTCTGAGATCCTACGCTCCCTTGTGCAATGGTGTCCTAACGGGGGTTCAGGTTTCTGTCACTCCGGCAACCCCACAATTAGTAGCCAAATACACAATGCATTCCACTAGGCCCATAAATGGTGAAGTATCATGTAGTCGACGTTCACATGACACCACTAGAAGAATAGCACCACAACTTAAATACTAAACCATTGAATAATAACTCAACACAAATCCACTACTAGCAACATAACTTCTCCCATGTTCTCAAGAACTAGACGAACTACTCACAAGACATCATATGGATCAAGATCAAAGAGGATATGGTGATGAATAACAATATGAACATAAACAATAATCCAATGGTTCCACTCACAAGCATCAACTACAATAGTAATTAACACCGGGAAAGTTTCCCCTAAGAACTAAAGCAATATCCAACACAATTGTTACATCGGGATAGAGTGGTGATGATGGTGCTGGTTTAGATGATGGTGTGGATGATGATGATGATCCCGATGAAGCCTAGATTGACGACGATGTTGATGGCGATGGTCTCCCCGAAGGAATTTCCCCGGCAGAAATCTGTCTGTCGGAGAGATATTTCTCTCTCGGTGTTTTCCGACCCGCAGAGGCGGCGGAAATCTATCTATGGTCGCTCCCCTGGTATTAGGGTTCCGTGAGGAAGATATAGGCGAGAGGGCGGAGTCGGAGGCCGAGCAGGTGGGCCACACCTTCCCTAGGCGCGACCTAGGGTGGGCTCATGCCTAGGGGGTGTGGGCCCCCTGTGGCCCTTCTTCGCCTCCCCTTCTGGCTTCCTTTGTCTTCCGGTAAAATATAATTTTCCCATATTTTTCTGGTATTTTTCTGATCTTCGCGAAATTGCATCAAAAAACCTCTTTTTCCATCAGAATCCAGACTCCGGCAGTCCATCCTCCAAGAATCATCCAACATGCAAAAATAGTGGAAAAAACATAAGTAATACCTCATAATAAGACATATATCAATGAATAGAGGCAAATTATGATATATAATGGTGATGCAAATTGGACGTATCAACTCCCCCCAAGCCTAGACATTCGCTTGTCCCCAAGCGAAAACTGAGCTCAGTAAACATGTCCATAGGTTTATGGAGTGAAGTGTCGATAAAAGAATACGGACAAGAAGCATCACACTTACCATTACACAACTCATAGAAGAAAGCAACTCACCATTATATAACTTAGCTTGAAACAAGTACAGGAGTCACAATAGAGATGCATAAAGATAAATCATAATTGGAATTGGCAAACTCTTGTTCTTGGTCAGAGAACAGCTGCCAAACAGTTTCACAAAAAAAATTTGTAGAAGTTTTATCACAAGAGTACTCTTTGATCAAAAGGGTTTTTCACAATGAAGGCTTTCAAAGTAATACTCAAAGATAAGAGTTTTGTGCAAACAAGGAAGATAGAGAACATGATTGAATAAATCACCATATGAATGCTTGCAACACGACAACTCAAACGCTTGCTGGGGATAGAGAGGAAGTAGGTTTACTGACTCAACTTACAAAATAGAAGAAAGGTCCCTTCATAGAGGGTAGCAGGGATTACAAGTCATAAAGAGCTTCCAAAAGATTATGGTACTTACTAGATTTGAGCCCTCATTGCCCCTATCATAGGCATCTTGAGATGATTAATGTTAAAGTGCACAAAGATGGAGTATATGCTTAATGGAATATAAGCCATCAATCTCATGTCCCTTGAATATGAGGGCCACTCCTCATGCTACTCAACTTCAGTTACCGGTAAGTTCTTGTCATTGTAAGTACATGCGTATCATAGAGAACCGCCAACGAGGTACCCCTTGCACATGGTACATGAGCTATCCCATAACCAAAATGACAAGGCAAGCAGACAATGAGCATCTCGGCGATCTTTTTATGTACTATATGCATAACTTTTTATTGAGGATGCTTCATAGATATCTCACTATGGTGATACTGCAAGATTCCACCATGATTAGGCATGGCTTAGGCTAGCGGCTCAGGCGTTTCTCTAACACAAAATACAAACTCCATGGACTTACAAGTTCCCTCTTTATTTCACACCGTTGACATCCACAGACAAAAGAGCACGATATCAACTATGTACAAGGTACAAGTGCAATGTTGAAAGCGTTCCCCATGACAGCACGGTTCTGCTAATTCCAACGTATAGATGCAAGCATATAGAACTTTGATGACACAATGGTTCAAGTCTATTAGGGGCAAGGAAATAAGGTATGCCATCAAGTTCGTGAGAGCTTTACTAACTAGTTTTCACATAACAAAATATTTTTTAATTCGAAAGATATATGAAGCTTGAGAATTTGCTTGGAATAGCAAAAGCTATTAGGTAGATATGGTGGACACAAATGGAAAAGGTTTTGGTTCAAAGGGATTGGAAACATGAGAAGTATGCCTTCTCAAAACAGGTTTTTGGATAGCAAGGCTGGGTATCAAGCAAGAGAGTTGAAAGAAACAAGCAAACATACAAGTAATAAAACCAAACATGCAATCTTCCTTGAAGACATAAAAGATCTTAAATAGAGAATACTAAGCTTATGAGCCAACAAGAAAGAAAATAAATGATACAAAATACCTATAAGCTTTTTCCCTTTTTCTTTTGAACCTCAAAAAGTATTGCTACTGACCAGAACTTGGTTTTCCAAAACCAATTTAAATCCACTTGATGCTCCCAAAGTGATGCTAATACTGATCAACAAGATCCATCATATAATAGAGATTGCAAACTAGAGTTTGGCGATGTCGTAGAGTTGTTCTTGTAATTGGTTGGTGGTCTGACGGAGCGAGAAGATTTCTTCTTGGAGCTCAGCCACCTCCTCCTCGTGTTTGGCGATGAGTTCTGAACTTATCTTGTGAATATCATCCACTTCGCGTTCTGCCATCTTCTTGTACCTGAAAACCTCCTACTCCAATGCTTCCATCCCGTCTTCCAGACTTCCTTCTCCCTTGGGGCCTTGAACTTATTTCATCTGCACCTTCCCATCTTTGAGAATCAACTCCTTGGGATGGATCTTCAACTCATACGTGTATGGGTTGAGCACATCCGCAGAGGAATCCTCCATGGGTGATCCAGAAGAAGACGTTGTAGCTCCAAAACTGAGAATTTGCCTGACAGAAACAGATCAAAACAAAAACATGACAAAAACTCGATGCAAGAGCCTCGGGGAATACGAGGGGTTATATATTACGAAGTTTCAAAGCATAACGAAGGTTTTGATACGAAAACGAGGCAGATACGGAGCTCGGGGGAGGCACACCCCCTCCAGGCGCGGGGCAAGGTGGGCCCGTGCCTGGGTGGGTTTGGCCACCCCAGCCTCCGTTTCCTCCTCTGTTCCGTCTCGGAACTTCCCTTATGTAAAAACATCAAAAAAATAAAAAGATTAGGATTTCACGACCCTTCTGTTTTCACCTCTTTTACCTATTCAAAGACGAACTCTACAGTTTCTGGTGTTTGGTTTCTAATAAATTCTTCTGGAGTCATCATTTGAATAACATCAATATCTTCATTATAAGAATCTCCAGAAATATAATGTTTTAGTCTTTGACCATTCACCACCTGTGTTGTGTCATCCTTCAAAGAAGAAATTTTTATAGCTCCTGAACGATATACTTCCTCAATAACAAAAGTTCCTTCCCATTTTGAGAGTAGTTCCCTGCAAAAAATCTGAGACGAGATCTATACAAAAGAACTTTCTCGCCAACATGGAACTCCCTTTTGAGAATCCTCCTATCATGCCATCTTTTTACTTTTTTCCTTAAAGAGACTAGCATTTTCATAAGCTTCACTTCTCCACTCATGTAAGGCACTCATGTCAAGCAATCTTTTCTCACCAGCAAGTTTTAAATCCCTATTCAACTCTTTCACTGCCCAATAAGCTTTATGTTCTAATTCTAAAGGCAAGTGACAAGCTTTCCCATAGACCATTTTGTAAGGAGACATCCCCATAGGATTTTTATAAGCAGTTCTATAAGCCCATAAAGCATCATTCAACTTTTTAGCCCAGTTTTTCCTAGATCTATTGACGGTCTTTTGCAAGATAGATTTAATTTCCCTATTGGAGAGTTCTACCTGCCCACTGGTTTGGGGATGATAAGTTGAAGCAATTCTATGGTTTACATCATACTTAGCGAGAGTTTTTCTAAAACCCCCATGAATAAAGTGAGAGCCCCCATCAGTCATGAGATATCTAGGCACGCCAAACCTAGGAAAAATAACATCCTTGAGCATTTTCAAAGAGGTCTTACCATCAGCGCTGTTTGTAGGTATGGCTTCTACCCACTTTGTAACATAGTCAACAACCACAAGAATATGAGTATACCCTTTTGAAGGAGGAAAAGGACCCATAAAGTCAAATCCCAACAATCAAAAGGTTCAATAACAAGAGAATAATTCATAGGCATTTCATTTCGTCTAGAAATGTTACCAACTCGTTGACATTCGTCACATGATAGGACAAATTTCCTTGCATCCTTGAAAAGGGTAGGCCAATAAAATCCAGATTGTAAAACCTTTTGTGCAGTCCTATCCCCAGCATGATGTCCTCCATAAGCACTGCCGTGACATTTTCTCAATATCTCTTGTTGTTCAAATTCTAGAACACATCTTCTCATAATGCCATCTAATCCTTCTTTATATATATGTGGGTCATCCCAGAAGTAATGCCTTAGATCATAAAAGAATTTCCTTCTTTGCTGAGCTGAAAAAGTGGGGGGCAAATACTTGGAAACAATAAAGTTAGCATAATCAGCATACCAAGGACTTTCATGCGGACTTACCCTTATTGCAGCCAACTGCTCATTTGGAAAACTATCATTAACAGGAAGAGGGTCAAAAGAAGTATTTTCCAAACGAGATAAATTGTCAGCAACAGGATTTTCAGCACCTTTCCTATCTACAATATGCAGATCAAACTCTTGTAAAAGCAACACCCATCTAATAAGCCTAGGATTAGTTTCCTTCTTTGTCATAAGGTACTTAATAGCATCATGGTCAGTATGAATAGTGACCTTTGAATCAACAATGTAGGGTCTAAACTTATCGCAGGAAAAGATTACAGCTAAGAACTCTTTTTTAGTAGTAGCATAATTATTTTGAGCAGCGTCTAGAGTCTTACTAGCATAATGAATAACTTTCAGCTTCTTATCAACACGTTGCCCAAGGACAGCACCCACAGCAAAATCACTAGCATCACACATAATTTCAAAAGGTAAACTCCAATCAGGTGGTTGAATAATAGGAGCAGTGGTCAAAGCTTTCTTCAAAGTTTCAAAAGGTTCCTTACAATCATCATGAAAAACAAAAGGTACATATTTTTGAAGAAGATTAGTAAGGGGCTTTGAAATTTTGGAGAAATCTTTAATAAACCTCTTATAGAAACCAGCATGACCAAGGATACTACGAATACCTTTGATATCTCTAGGACAAGGCATCTTCTCAATTACTTCAATTTTCGCTCTGTAAACTTCAATGCCTGTTTCAGAGATCTTGTGTCCAATAACAATCCCTTCATTAACCATGAAATGGCATTTCTCCCAATTAAGAACAAGGTTGGTTTCTTCACATCTCTGCAAAACTTTATCAAGGTTGTGCAAACAGTTATCAAAAGAAGTTCCATAGACAGAAAAATCGTCCATGAAAACCTCCACAATTTCTTCACAAAAACCATGAAAGATAGCAGACATACATCTTTGAAAGGTAGCAGGAGCATTACATAAACCAAAAGGCATACGCCTATAAGCATAAGTACCATAAGGGCAAGTGAAAGTAGTTTTCTCTTGGTCTTGTGCTTTCACAGCAATTTGAGAAAACCCAGAATAACCATCAAGAAAACAAAAGTGAGTCTTTTTGGACAACCTCTCAAGCATTTGATCAATAAAGGGCAAAGGATAATGATCTTTCTTAGTAACTTTATTAATCTTTCTAAAATCAATGCACATTCTATACCCAACCACTACTCTTTGGGGTATAAGCTCATTATCTTCATTAGGCACAACAGTTATTCCCCCTTTCTTGGGAACATAATGAACAGGGCTAACCCATTGACTATCAGCAATGGGGTAAATAATACCAGCATCAAGGAGTTTTAATACCTCATTTCTTACCACATCCTTCATCTTAGGATTCAGACGGCATTGGTGCTCAACAATTGGTTTTGCATCAGGCTCTATATTAATAGCATGCTGACATATAGTGGGAGAAATTCCTTTTAAATCATCAAGAGTATAACCCATAGCTCCTCGGTGTTTCTTCATTATTTCAAATAACCTTTCTTCTTCCTTTCCTGAAATTTTAGAACTAATAATAACATGATACACTTTCTTATCATCAAGATAAGCATATTTGAGGTCATCGGGTAAAGGTTTTAATTCGAAAACAGGGTCCCCTTTAGGTGGTAGTGTGGTACCCAAATCTTCCACAAGTAGATTATGCTTAAGTAACTCAGGCTGACAAAGGAAAACCTCGTCAATCTCATTTATTTCCTTCATGAAGACATCGCTTTCATGATCTTCCATAAACTATTGCAAGGTATTGTTAGGAGCAAGAGAAATAGCTGAAAGTTGTTCAACCCTGAAATCATCATTAGGGAGTTCATTTTCATAAGGAGTTTTGGCAAATTTGGAAAAATTAAACTCATAAGACTCTCCATCAAACTTAGTCAAAACTTTTTCCTTCCTACAATCTATAATAGCCCCACAAGTATTCAGGAAGGGTCTACCAAAGATAATAGGATAGGTTTTACTAGCTTCTTTACCAAGTACTAGAAAATCAGCAGGATATTTAATCTTACCACAAAGGACCTCCACATCTCTTACAATGCCAATGGGGCAAACTTGCTCTCTATTAGCAAGGTGAATAACCACATCAATGTCCTCAAGCTCACAAGGACCAATTTCATGCATAATTTCCCTGTAAAGCTCATAAGGAATAACACTAGAACTAGCACCAATATCACACAAACCATAATATCTATGATTACCAATTCTAACAGAAAGCACAAGGACACTAGCTTTTCTAGCTTTTTTAGGATGAGAAACAATATTAGTAGCGTCTTCACAAAAGACAATATGCTCATCCTCTATGTTTCTAGTCACAAGATCTTTCACAATAGCTACCACAGGCTCAATATTAATAAGCTCATCAGGATCCACAATTTTCTTTGCACTTTTTCTAACCACATTAGCTATGATAGTGTTCCTTTACCTTAGTAGGAAAACGGATTTTCTCAACATAAGGTTCAGGCAAAATAGGATCAATAGTACAAACCTCTATGCTAGCAGGAATATGAGTAACAATTTCTTTATAAGGAGCATGGTACTTGTCCCACTCTTTCTTGGGAATTTCAATATAAGAGGAAAAAGCTGTAACATCCCAAAAACATTAAACATGGATCAACAAACTCTAATCATCAAGTTTAGGGTTAACAAAAACTTTCCCATCTCAAAATATGAAAGCATTCATATGTATGTGTATTTAAATTAGGAGTTCTTTTGAATTGCCATGGTTCTGTGATTCATTGCTTGTAAAATGATTCTTAGGTGAAATAAACATCATCTAAACCATTCCCAAACTTTTCCCAAAGAAAAACAACTCAAAATGAATAAATGAAGTGAATGGTCATTTTTGCCAAATTAACTATCATGCCTACTTTGGCTATTTCTAGTACTCAAAACTTAACAGAAACAATTTTGGATCTTTGCACACCTTGTTAGTACACATAATAAGATACCAAGGCCCACTTTGTGATCTTCCAGAAACATTCAAATGCTAAGTTTAAATGACAGTTTAAAATTGAATCTATCTCATATGGGAAGATCCCACTATTTCAAAAACCACTCAAGCAAGCTCAATTTTCAAAACCCAAGCACCCACAGAATCTCAAGCTTATTCCTAGCACACCCACCAAAAATCTTTTCAAAATTCAAAAAGAAGTTTCTTGCGGCCATTTCATCAAACACTTGGCAGGCAGAATTTAAACCAAATCAATTTCACTATTTCAAATAGTGTACTGGCCAAACTTTTCTCCCATTTGACATTCAATTGATCACTTTGTCCCCCTGGCTCAAACCAAGACCTAACTAACCCACCCCTACCTCCTAGCAGCATGGCCATGGCCAAACCGAGCCCACCTCGCCGGCCAACTTGGTCGCCGCCGCAGTAGACCACCTCCCCCTCTCTCGCCATGTCTGGGAGCTCGCCAGCACCTCACGCCGCCCACTGTCCCCTTCCCGAGCCAAGGCAAGCCATGGACCACCGAGAACGCCCCGCGCCCAGTGCCACAAAAACATGTCGAGCAGGCGCCAGAGCGCCGCACCCGGCACGCGTGCACACGCCGCCCCTCGACCGCAGCCCGTGCCCACCGCATCGCCATGACCCAAGGAACACGCCAGACACCCCCGTTCGCCGTCCAACGCCTCACAGCCACCGCTCGCCGTCGAAGACGCCGCCTCTGCCGCTGAGAGCGCCAGCCTCGCCCGACCGTTTACCACCGCCCCTAAGCCCGCATTGAATTCCTAGAGCATCACCAGGAGACCGCGCGTCGATCGCCACCCTCAGCCATGCCTCTAGCAGCCCGTAGCCATGTCGCCACTATCGCCTGCCCATCCCTCTCGGCCTCGCCGTCGAGCCTATAAAAGGAGGCCACCCCCAACCATTTGTAGCACACCATTCCACTCCCCTCACCTCACTGACCGTCCCACACCTCTAGCCGGAGCACGGGGAGCAGCAGCTCGCCGGAATTGCACCGGAGCAGGCCACCTCTGGAGGAGAAGGGCGTCGCTGATTGCAACCACCCCCGGAGCTGCCTCGACCATCCCTGAGCTCGCTGTCGACCACCCGTTCGTTTGCTCGCCTCGCCGTCGTCGCTGGAGCCCTAGTACGCCCCCTATGCACCCCCACTGAGCCGCTAGGGTTAAAGCTCGCCGGCGACAGGTCCGTCGTCGACGACGCTCCCCAGCCGTCGATCCCCACTCTAATACAATGACCCACACAGCCCCGTACCGCTTCGTGCGTTATGAGCCGCTGACTGGTAGACCCCCCTGTCAGCTCAGCCCCGTGCTGTGGAGTGACACTTGGCCGGCCCATTAGCGTCTCCCGCGCAACCCAGCAGTTTGAATTTAGATTTTTCCATTTTAATTCAAACACAGTTATGTATATAGATTCAAAAATCAACCCAGCTCGATTGAATGAACCAAATTTCATGAAACCAATTTTGTCATAAAGGTACTGAAATGCTTAATCAAAGCCCGTTGGATTCAAATCATTTGGATCTGTAGACCAACCTTGGTAAAAATAACAAGGCAGAAGCTTTTCTGATTCAAACATTTCAAAATTCAACCATAAGAGCTTTTGAGTTGATGCCAACTCTCAAAAATGACATTTGATCATACCTTTCAGAATATATAAAAACATATGGGTTTACTTATAGGAATATTGTTCAAGTAATAAAAGAATGCCACATAGGCATTTCTAGTCACTTTATTTATTTAAAATAAAAGGTTAAACCTTATTAAATTGTGACACCACTTTAAATCACATTCCCATGTACTGAAATATGTGGTGATGACATCTGTCAACATGATCCCATGTTTGAGTTGGAGAATATTAAATCTTAAGTAGCTTTTCAATGAGTAGAAATTACTTTTCTCAAATTAAAATAAATAAAACAAAAGCTTTAATATTGTAATTTTAAGTGATGATGCTAGATCATCTATAGCACACCTCTGTGTGATGATTTAAAATAGTTAAGTATTGTCTGGTGATTGTGTACCTCGTATTTATTTATAGATGCTAGTATCGACCAAGGATACGAGGAGGAAGGAGGATACTATGAGGAAGAAGCCGAGGAGAACTTCAACCACTGGTCTGCTCAAGGCAAGCTTATACTGATACTTATGCAAGCCAATGCTTGAAACCTTGCAAGATAACACTTGCAACTATGAAAGTTAGATAACCTAGGGAATGCATTAAGCATGCTTAGTTAGACACATTTGATGATACCCAATCCTAGTTTTACTTACAAGCTCTATACTTTATTTCTTTATCAAAGCTTTCTCTTAGAGTTTACATAGTAAATTGTAGATACTAGAAGGATTTGGAAGGTAGCATAAAGAGCATTAAATTTGGTCTAATTTAGATAACCTTGATGTCATCCTAAGGCATGAGATTGAACTTAATTAATCTCCACCTGTTTACCACCCCTCATTAGTACTTATTCCCACTTGTAGATGCTAGTGCTAAGCATAAAACTTGATCAACTTTAGATGGGAATACTTGGTGGAAATGGTTATGAAAACCTTAGAATGATGAGTCATTCTACTGAAATGTTTTGACATGTGTTCTCGAACACCAGATGATTTGATGATGAAAATGTTGAGGCATGAGCCTTAGCCCTTGATAAAACTGATGGTTGTCTGGATGCGATACCATTCCAATTTTATCGTACAACCACAATACCCGAAAATTGTTTAGGGCTTGACTAGAAACTTATATACCTTAGTATGGGTTCCCTCGTGGCCAAGGTCTAAGCCGAGTCTACCTTGTGAAGATTGTCCACCTGTGCAGTACCCAAGATGACAGTTGGTCATGGTTGGGAGCCCAAACTCACAGGAGAGGTGCCTATACTAGGGCGTGTAATTGAAAGGTTAGGATTGATTATCCGCATACTGAGTATGGTAAATTCAGGATTTGTTCCTGACGGATGTATCGAATGTTGTGGTGAAAGTGTACAATCTCTGCAGAGTGTCAAACTATTCGAATAGCCGCGTCCGCGGTTATGGACAGTTGGAGTGGCCATACTGTTCCCCCGTCAGATATTTTCAAAATGACTTATGAAATGAATTGAGACTTTAACTTGACCACAACAGGGTTGTGATATAAACTTCAAGTTCCCACTTAGGTGTTATAAAACTTTAACTAGCTTTCTTTGCTTCAGAACTGAGTACAGGTAAATCTGGCTTTTTGCAAAACAACCCTAGAGCTAAGTGTCCTACTACAAAAACCCCCTTAACTTGTTAGTATTAGTTTGCGAGTACTTAAAGAGTACTCATGGCTTTGTCCCTGGATATTTCCGTGGCCAGACTATGAACAGGAGTATCAGGATGATGGACCGCAAGAAGGTTACGACAACTAGGATCATCTCCCATCGTCAGCATTGCCTGTGACCCTGAAGATGGAGCTTCGCCTATGCTATCTTTACTATTACGTTATTCCGCTGCTTGAGTTGTATTAAGAACTGGATCATGAGATCCTTATTTGTGTAAGACCTTATATATGGTTTGTAATGGATGATGTACTGTGATATCCAAATCTGGTATGTCTCACAAAAATGGTAATCCTGGGATTGCGATGTATGGCATAACAGGCGTCTGGGATTAAAAATACGGGTGTTGACAAGTTGGTATCAGAGCCATCCTGACCATAGGAGACCCTAGTTTGAATGGACGTCTGAGTCAAAAACTTAGTTTCAAAACCAAAGGAAGCGAGTATTTATAAAAAAACTTATTCTCATTCTTATCACTTGGATTCTTTCATGAAAATTCATGTTCCTCACAAATTCTTGCAAAATACATAAAATTTGACACACTTGATCACTCTACTAACTTACTCATCCTACATTCTTATAGATGGACGTGAGGTACATCAAGTTTTATCAGTTGGGGAATGGAGGAGAACTCATCTTTGAGCGTGACTTGGACCAGCTGTCGGAACTTCTGGAGCATCCGCACCCCGAGTTCTTCGGAGCTCAGCTCAATGATCAAGGAGGGGAAAATCTGTAGTGGCTAGTTGTTGCAAGTCTCCGAGGAAATATTGAACCTCCCACTGCAGAGGGAATTCAGTTCACCTTATGAGAGAACAACTGGATCGATGGAATTGCCACGGCCATGCAGGAAGCTCTTGCCCGTCTATGTGGGCAGAGTATCAACCAGATCAAGGGTACCCGCTTTGAGTTCTATCCAAGGCGTGATGCTATGGGACAGACACTGGACGCCCCACATCACCCCGAGCTGAAGACTCAGTTGGACCACCTTAATTTCATGATGTATGATCGTCAGCAGGAAGTGGACAATGCCCATGACTACTCCAACCACAAGTCCGCCATTGCCTAGAAGAAGGATCAGACCCTCGCCATGCTAGTGAAGGATCACAAGCCTTGTCACCGTCAGCTCGACAAGAAGGAGCGCATCACTACCTGTCTTTGCCACCGTATCACGGATCTGGAGGAGACCATCCACGAGAGAGACATGCAGTTGGAGGAAAGGGAGAATGATGGAGAAGACCTTCGTGGAGACCCCTACTCCTATCTCAGCGATGATGATGAGGATGATGAGTACACCGACTCCGAGGAGTAGTAGCACTTGAGCACTAGCATTAGTGAGCTTTATTCGGTCCCACTGTATCGTAGTTTCCCGAAATGATTCTTAAAACCATCTGTTTTCCTTTGTTCTGGTGTGTGTTGTATCGTGTGCTATGAATGAATGAATGAATGAATGAATAGCAAGTTGCTAGAAAATTTGAGTCAAACTTTAAAAACTTTTCAAATTCCCTGAACCTTAGAAATTTCCCTCTTTTCTCATGATCTATCTCAATCTTCAGATACCTCGCGGAGGAAGCGGTTCATCCCCGGACCCAATGTTGCAGATCCTGCAAATGTTGGTTTCTGACCACGAAGCTGAAAGAGCAGAACGTCAAGCCAACTTAGCCACCCTTCAGCACATAGCTCAGATGGCCAACAACAATCAAGGCCAAGGAAATCAGGACAACCATGGATCTAAGCTCAAGAATTTCTAGAACACCAACCCACCTGTTTTCACTAAGTCGGAAGAGCCCCTAGATGCATTGGTTGAAGACCATGGAGAACAATCTGGAAGTCGCCGGAGTGGAAGCTAAAGAGAAAGTTCTGTTTGCCACCCACTATCTAGCCGGAGATGCAAGAGCATGGTGGAACAGCGTTCGTGCAATGACCGGAGGTCAGATGATGACCTGGGAGGAATTCAAGGTCAAGTTCAGCAGAAACCATGTGCCACCGGGTTCGATCAAAAGGATGAGAGATGAATTCAGAGAACTCAAGCAAGGAAGGATGACGTAGTGGAATACCGTGACAAATTCTTGTCATTAGATAGGTATGCCCCGGATGAGATCGACACTAAAGCCAAGAAGAAAGAAATATTCCTGAATGGTTTGCATGATGAGATGCAGACGGTGTTGGTCAATATCCCCTTTGCTGGTATTGAAGCCCTAGTTGACTCTGCCATTCAGATGGAAGGAAAGGTGAACCAAGCCAACGAGAACCGTAAGCGCCGCATGATGCATCAACCAGGACCCCATCATACCCCAAAGTATCGCCCCAACCCATCTCCAGGATTTTCCCCGAGAACCAACATACCCCTGATGAACCGTCCGACCTATCCCAACCGTGGAAAACCAAGGCCCGGAGGAAACCACAACAACCCCGACAACTCTAGCAATTTCAACTGTGCACCACTCCAAGTTCAACAACAACAATGCCGCCATCAACACCAACACTGCCCCAAGGACTGGAAGCAATGTTGTGCCTGTTGCAGCGAAGGACAAGTCGCAAGTGATTTGTTATGACTGTGGAACTAAGGGACACTACTCCAATGAGTTCCCCAAGAAGAATGCCGCAGCCCCCAATGCAAATGCCCCAGCTCAATAGCAGCGTTGTGTTCAGCCCAGAAGAAGGTTTGCCCCAGGGAATTCGCTCAACCGCAACGGTCGTCTCTTTCTCATGCATGCTGAAGAAGCCCAGGAAGCGCCAGATGTCGTACTGGGTATGTTTTCTGTTAACTCAGTACTTGCAAGAGTGTTGTTTGATTCTGGTGCATCGCACTCATTTGTCACCGAAGAATTTGCATGCACTAGTAAGATTCAACCAACCAAACTGAAGCATGTTATGATTGTTCAAATCCCAGGTTCAACCACCAAAGCTAGGCAAATTTGCAAAGCCGTCCCTATCCAAATCCATGGCATAGATTTTTATGCTAATCTAATAGTACTCGGAACTAAAGGTTTGGAAGTAGTACTAGGAATGGATTGGATGTCTAAACATAAAGGATTAATTGACTGTGCCAAGAAAGCAATAACCATGACCAGTACCGCCGGAATATCAGTCGAGCATGTATCTGAAACCTTACCTCGTCAATTCAAGTGCAACAAGAGTATAGCCCAACCTACCATTGACCAAGTCCGGATAGTCTATGAATACCCCGATGTATTTCCAGATGTTTTGCCCGGTATGCCCCCAGATCGAGATATCGAGTTTATCATTGAACTAATCCCTGGAACAGGACCCATAGCCCAGAGACCATATAGTATGAACCCGTCTGAACTAGCAGAACTGAAGAAGCAACTGGATGCCATGCTGGAAATTGGATTGATTCAACCAAGTGCGTCACCATGAAGATCACCTGTTTTGTTCATGGACAAGAAAGATGGAGGCAATCGTTTGTGTACGGATTATCGGAAGTTGAATGATGTCACTATCAAGAACAAGTACCCATTGCCCAAGATAGAAGATCTGTTTGACCAGTTGACTGGTGCCAAGGTGTTTTATAAGATTGATCTTAGAACTGGCTATCATCAACTCAAGATTCGCGCAGAGGATATTCCCAAGACTGCCTTTACCACCAGATATGGATTATACGAGTATACTGTCATGTCTTTTGGATTAACCAATGCCCCCGCTTATTTCATGAATCTCATGAATAAGATTTTTATGGACTTCCTGGATAAGTTTGTCGTTGTTTTCATCGATGACATTCTGATTTATTCCAAATCAGAAGAAGAACATGAGCTACACCTAAGAACCATTCTTGGAACCCTTAGAGAGCATCAGTTGTATGCCAAGTTTAGCAAATGTGAATTTTGGTTACAGGAGGTAGGATTTCTCGGACATATCGTATCAGCCGGAGGAATTGCCGTTGACCGTGCAAAGGTGAAAGATGTCGAAGATTGGCAAGCCCCAACCACCCAAACCCAAGTTTGTGCATTTCTCGGATTGCCGGGATACTACCACAAGTTTGTAGAAGGATTATCGAGTATCGCCAGACCCATGACCCAATTGCTGAAGAAGGACAAGAAGTTTGAATGGACGGACAAATGTGAAGCGAGTTTTCAAGAACTCAAGAGAAGAGTGATTTCAACCCCAATCTTAATCATGCCGGATATCACGAAGCCCTTTGACGTGTATTGTGACGCATCCAAGATCGGTCTCGGATGTGTGCTAATGCAAGAAGGAAAATGTCAACACCCGGATTTTTCAATCCTAGATGCCTGTTATGCCATACATCGCAATCCCAGGATTACCAGTTTTGCGAGACATAACAGAATTGGATACCATAGTACTTCATCCATTACAAACGATACATAAGTTCTTACAAAAATAGGGATCTCATGATCCAGTTCTTAATATAGCATCAAGCAGCAGAATAATAACGGTAGCGTAGGCGAAGCTCCATCTTCGGGGTCACAGGCAATGCTGACGATGGGAGATGATCCTAGTTGTCGTAACCTTCCTGGGGTCCATCCTCCAGGTACTCCTCTTCATAGTCTGGCCATGGGAATAGCCAGGGACAAAGCCATGAGTACTCTTTAAGTACTCGCAAACTAATACTAACAAGTAAAGGGGGGTTTTTGGATAAGAGGACACTAGGCTCTAAGGTTGTTTTGCAAAAAGCCAGGTTTATCTTTACTAAGTTCCAACGCTAGTCACAATTTTATAACTCCTAAGTGGGATCTTGTAGTTCAGGTCACAACTCTGTTGTGGTCAAGTCAAAGTCTCAATTCACTTCACAAGTTATTTTGAAAAGTCTGACGGGGGAACAGTATGGCCACTCCAACTGTCCATAACCGCGGACGCGGCTATTCGAATAGTTTGACACTCTGCAGAGATTGTACACTTTCACCACAACATTCGATACATCCGTTAGGAACAAATCCTGAATTCACCATACTCAGTATGCGGATAATCAATCCTAACCTTTCAATTACACTCCCTAGTATCAGCACCTCTCCTGTGAGTTTGGCCTCCCAACCATGACCTCTGTCATCTTGGGTACTGCACAGGTGGACAATCGTCACAAGGTAGCCTCAGCTCAGACCTTGGCCGTGAGGGAACTAATACTAAGGTATATAAGTTTCCAGTCAAGCCCTACCCAATATTCGGGTATTGTGGTTGTACGCTAAAATTGGAATGGTATCGCATCCAGACAACCATCAGTTTTATAAAGGGCTAAGGCTCATGCCTCAACATTTTCATCACCAAAATCATCAAGTGTTTGGAAACACATGTCCAAAACTTTTCAATAGAATGATCCATCATTCCAAGGTTTTCATAACCATTTTTCCATCAAGTATTCCCATCTAAAAGTTGATCAAGTTTTATGCTTAGCACTAGCATCTACAGGTGGGGGTAGTACTAATGAGGGGTGGCACTAGTGGAGTTTCACTAAGTCCAACCTTATATCTTAGGCTGATATCAAGGTTTCTAGCTTAGGCCAAATTTTATGCTCTTTATGCAACCTTCAGCACAACTGTCTAGTATCTACCAAACTCTTAGGTAGCCTCTAAGTAAGCTTTGATAAAGAAATAAAGTAAGAAGCTTGCCATAAAACTAGGATTGCTTTAGCAAGTGGATATGATCACATATGCTTAAGGCATATAGTAGTCATATCACAAGTATGGGTTTGTGGCATCAGTAGGGTATCTTGCAAGGGTTAACTTGCACTGGTATATAATATCAGCTTGCATCAATATCAGTATAAGCTTGCATAGGTATAGTATCTTGCAAGTGTTAGCTTGCCTTGTGTAGAGCAGTGGTTGAAGTTCTCCTCGGCTTCCTCTTCGTAGTATCCTCCTTCCTCCTCGTATCCTTGGTCGGTACTAGCGTCTATGAATAAATACGAGGTACACAATCACCAAACAATACTTAACTACTTGCAATCATCACACACAAGGGTCCTATAGATGATATAGCATCATCTCTAACATTACAAGGTTAAAGCTTGGTTTAAAACCCTTTTTAATTTTAGAAAAGTAATTTCTACTCAGTGAAAACTACTTAAGATTTAATATTCTCCAAACTAAACATGGGATCATGTTGACACATGTTATCACCACATATTTTAGTCCATGGGAATGTGATTTAAAGTGGTGTCACAATTTAATAAGGTTTTACCCTTTTATTTTAATTAATTAAAGTGTCTAGAAATGCTTATGAAGCATTCTTTTATTACTTGAACATTATTTCTGCAAGTAAACCTATATATATTTTTATATATTCTGAAAGGTATGGTTAAATGTGATTTTTGAGAGTTGGAAACAACTCAAAAGCTTTTATGGTTGAAATTTGAAAATGTTTGAATGCAGAAAAGCTTCTGCCTTGTTATTTTTTACTATGGGTGATCTACAGATCCAAATGACTTGAATCCAACGGGCTTAGATTAAGCATTCACAGACCTTTCCAATAAAATTGGTTTCATCCAATTTGGTGCACTGAATCGATCTGGGTTGATTTTTGAAGTTGGCTACAGAAGTGTGTTTGAATTGAAATAGAAAAGGTTTAATTTGAATTGTTGGGCTGCGCGGGAAATTCTAACGGGCCGGCCTGCTAAGCGCAGTGCTCCCGCGGGCTGCTTAAGTAGGTGTCCCCACTCGTCAGTGACACGGGGCTGGGCGAAGCGGTATGGGGCAACGTGGGTCGTTCGATCTAGTTCTAATCCAACGGCTGAGGGTCATCGTCGATGCAAGACAACTCCGGCGAGAACGAAACCTAGCGCGGCCAGTGAGGGGTGCTGGGGGCTCACCGGGGTACGGGCGAGGGTCGGCGAGGCGGGCGAACGACGAAGTCGACGACGGCGAACCTCCTGGTACCGGTGGCTTCTCCTGGGGCGGCTCCAATCGCTGGCTCCCTTCTTCTCCGGCAGAGGCAGGCTCCAGTGAAATTCCGGCGGGGTGGTGCTCGCCTTGCTCTAAGGATGGTGTGGCGCGGTCAGTGGGGAGAGGGGGGTGAGATGGTGTGAAGAATTCGTGCGGGGGTGGCCTCTATTTATAGTCGAGCGAGGGGACCGTCGGGGCGCACGGTGAGCTCGTCGGGGGCGATGTTACATGCGGCTAATGGCATGGGCAAGGGTAGGGGACGGTGCTGTGTCTCCTGGCGATGCTCAACGGCATGGTCGCGAGGCATGGGGAGGTATGGTTTGGTCTGGAACGGGCGGTGCTCTGTGCGGCAGAGGCGGCGTCTTCGATGGCGGGCGGTGGCTGTATGGCACGGGGCGGCAAACGGGGATGTCTGGCAGTCTCCTGGGTCGGTGGTGATTGTGTATGCACGCGGTGAGGGCGGCGCGCGGTCTGTGGATGCTGGTCGATGGTGGCGCTCTGGCGCACGCTCGGCATGGTCTGGGCGTGTCTCGTGCGCGTGGTCCAGGGCTTGGCAACGCTCGCGGCTGGGACAGGCAGTGGCGATGGACGGTGGGCTGCCTCCCAGACAAGGTTGGCACGGCTAGTTCTTCCTCTAGCCTGCTGTCCACAATGGGGTGACATGGGGGTGCTCGGCTGTTGACCATTGATGACAATGGCAAGCTCACAGTGGTGCTAGTGCCTGGCTAATCTTCCTAGATGATCTACTGTCCTGTGTGTGTGGCATCCCGCAAAACCACTACTAGAAAATCGCGTTGAATTTGTGCATTGCATCGTCATCATCATGCATTGTTCGTATAAAAATATTTCCGCAAGCCCGTTTTGTTTTCTAAAACGCCCCATCTTTATTCAAACGCAAAGCCCGGTTCTCCGGATTAATTATTTTGGCCGCTATCGGTTTGCATACGGCCCGTTTAAAACAAATAAAAAGTTTAATTGTTTTAGCGGGGGCAGTCGAACGGGCCTTTTCGACCCGAACGACCACCCCCAGGATTTTACAAACGGTCCACCCCTAATTCCTAAACCTACCAGGTAACCTACCCATCCCTCCCCTCCACCTCACCCCACCCAATCCCGGGCTGCCATCTCACCCTCTTCCTTTCCCCAACCAACCATGTGCTGCCACTTGGCCTCTCTCCCTTCCCTCTCTCTCCCTCTCAACACACACCACACAAACCACCCACACACCCACACAGCACACACGCACGCCACAGCAGATCCCCACCCCGCCTGGGCCCCACCACACCGCACCCCACGCGCCCTTCCCCACCAACCTCTCTCCCCACGCGAGGCCACCCCGTCCGCCCCGCGTCACCTGTCCCTGCCTCCTCCAACCGCCCTGTTCGCCGGCCTCGCCCGCCCGCCGGCAGCGCCTCCCCGCGCGCCGCCCCGAGCCCGCTCGCCGCCAGCTCCGGCCGCGACCTCGCCCCTCCGCGCGCGGCGCCCCGACGCCGGACGCCACCCTCGTCCCCAGCGCGCCTCGAGCCCCGCAAGCGTCCCCGGCCGACCCCGCCGCCCCATCGCCGCGGACCCTCTCCACCTCCTTCGCCGGCCCGGCGCTCCGCCCACCCGTCCCCGAGCTCTCCTCCGCGACCGCCGCGCCTAGCCCGCCTCCATCGCGCCCGCGGCCATCCCTCCTCCGAGCTCCGCCGGCGCTGCCAGCAGTCTCCCTCCCTCGCATGCGCCGGCGCCGCACCTCCGCGCCGTTCCCCGAGCCGCGCCGCCGCGCGGGCCCGCCTCGCCGTCAACCTCCTCGTCGGCGCCGTCCCCTGCAACTTCTGCCACCGCCGCCCATCCGCCCCGCGAGCCCCGTCGCCGTCTGCTGCCCCGCGACGTGGCCCAGAACGCCGCCGCCAACCTCCTCCGCAGGCCGCTGCGGGCCCTCCCTGGCGGCCGTCTTCGCCTCGTGCGTTGTCGCAGTTGTCTGCGTCGACCCCGCCAGAGCCGCTCGCCCCGCCGCTCTGAGCTCCGACGCGTCCTCCGCCCGTCCAAGCTCCGTCGTCGCGTCCCCGCTGTCGGCCGCGTGCCTAGTCGTCCTTTGGCTAAGGAATCGGCATCGCCTTGTGTCTGTGCTGCGGTTGATGTGGTGGCGTTGCGAAGATCTCGCGGTCCAAGTCCAAGACGAGTCCTGTCCCGTGGCATGCCATGATCTTCGGAAGATTAATCGACACAAGTGTGGTGCGACAGTGCCCCCTCGTTGACAAGCAACCACGACCACCGCCAAGATCTTCTTGTCGACAAGATCTTCCCGTTGACAAGGCCACCGACAAGATCTTCGACATGCGTCGCCATACTCAAAGCTCACTTCGCGGATCCGGCGATCACACATGCGACAAGACCCCGTCCCGGACACCAGGTTCTGCAACCCGAACGCCAAGCCAACCGTCGAACCCCGAAGACCGGACCATGCGGACCGACATGATCTTCTTCTCGGACGCCAAGATTCGTCGAGGGCCCGGAACGACAAGTACTTCCTCGAGGACGCCTAGTGCTTCACCCCGGACACCGAGACCCCGACGCGACAAGTACTTCATCCCGAACGCCATGACCGTCAACATGACCCGAAGCCCCCGGATGCGCCAAGACCTACCTCTGTTATCCGAGAACGTTTCCGTCGAACCCTGGACCCTGAGACCGACCCCGAACCCCGGAACCCCAAGATCGCCGAACCCTAATGTGTGAACCCCTTTCCGAGAACCCTATTTTTATAATTGGTCAACTACATGAATTGTTGCATATTTAATTGTCATCTCGCATGCATATCATTGGTTTGGGGGCCTTATGCCGATTCACCTTATAATTAAATATGGGGCCCATATGCGGGCAAATCCAGCCTTATATTGGCCTCATTTAAATTTGTGTAGCGAACCCGGTTCTATCTTCTGCCATGTTAAGACAACATTTAAATTGCGGGGGTTCTAAACAACTTGAACCATCTAATTAATTGTCGGGACCCCGGTTCCTCTTAATCTGACCTAATTGCATCGCACTTTTGCCATGTCATGCATCATACATGCATCATGCCCGATCTTTTGCCGTAGTATTAAATATTGCATCCGGTGTTTATTCTAGTGTTTTGCTTCTTCGCGGATAAGGCCGTTGAGTTGATGTGAGCTTCGCCCCGATCTTCGGTTGTACCTTCGACAATGTTTTCAGGCGAGCATCTCCCCCTTTCTACCTATCTTACTTTTATAGTATTTATTTCCCTCCTGTTGATCTATTGCTATCTGTGTTGCGATGCTCTAGTTTCCGTACCCTTGATATCCCTTGCAGCCTTATATTGCCTTGGACACATCCTATTACCTTTTGTTTGGTAGATAGTTGGACTTGCGCGTCGTAGTCGCTTGCTCAAGTGCTGTTGCGTGTCGTCAAGTGCCTCAGTTGTTGATGTATTGCCGCATGTTGATGTTGGAGATGATCATGGTTTTACTTATCGTTCACTTTAATTCCTGTTTAACAACTAAAATTGAAATAAGCAGAGGCATCGATGGGTGAAAGAAAATATTTGGTTTCCGAACGCCCACTTGTGTCCCGTAGGACCCCGAGTACTTGATACCTGTTCCTTGATTTATCGCGCTATCCACATCCGGGAGGTATATGGGACCCCCCTGAGCCAGAGCTTGATTCAGTCTTATTTCTTGGGGCCACAAACTAGTTTGAAGTTTTATTTACGATCCTGTACTTATGCCATGTTTTACTGCTTTATTTACGATTGTGCGAGGAGCACACTGTACTGTTTAGGAATTGTGACCCGTTTTCGCGGTATCGACAAGCCCAGCCACACTTTCGGGTTCCCAGTCGTTTACAGCCGGCCCCACAAACCTTGAGGCCGTCTCGAAGTCATCTAACTTTGTTGCGGGTCTACTTTAAGGGGTGGCCCCCTGAAATATTTCTGAATCTTGTGATTGCTTTGTCGTGAAGGCCTCGTTGGGTTTCGATTTGGTTTTTCCGAGGTTGATCGAGTGTGTGTTGCTATTGGTGCACCCCGGCCGGGTAAAACTTTCTGAAAGCCGTGTCCGCGGTTATGGACGACTTGGAGCACAGTATCTCGACCATAGACAAGCATAACTAAAGTTTATTGCTATAAATTTGACTTTATAATGACTAGTAATCAGCTTCACTATAATGGAATGGCTAATTAATATTGCCCACAACTGCTTGCTTTGGGTGGCGCTTGCGACCCTTGAATCTGACTAGTAAGTATGACAACTACAACGGAATGGCTAAATAAAAGTGCCAACAACTGCTGGGTTTTGGGTTATCTCATGCGACTTGTATCTGACTAGTAAGTGCCGTAACTATAACGGAATGGTTAACTAAAACGGACCACTGTTTATTTTATCAGGACGATTATCTAAACCTGACTAGTAATTGCTGCAATGAGAACTGAATAAATAAAATTGCCAACTGTGTGAGTTCCTCGGTTGACTTCCTCGTTTGGTCTCGAGGGGGAAACGCCAGGATGGGTTTGATTGGTGGTAGTATCAGCTTGGTTCCGAGTAGGTCTTTCTTACCCCTCTCTGATTGCCGCTAGTTGTATCGAGTCTCTATAGGTTGTTTAGTGCATGCTGCCGCCGCCGCTTCAGTCCACCATCCCTATGTAGGCGAGGACCGCCGAATTCTAGTCTCGCCGTGTACTGGCCTCAGTACTGACGCTCCTCTTTTCCTTTGCCCTTTGTCGGCACCCCTTTTGTTTAAGCAGGTTTTGAGATCGACGTCGTTAGCAGGGTTACCCTTCCGGCTTGGCCTGGGCAGGGTTATGAACGCCATTGGTTATTCTTCAGGGCTCTTAGCCCCATTTGCATCTTGTCCGTAGCTGGACGCTCTATCGTTTTCAAGGTGATTTGGATCTTTGTATATTATATCTGTATTCTTGACTCATTGAGTCGCTGCTGTATATATCTGTTCTGTGGGTCCCATCGAGGACTATTGTGTAATGTTATTACTTCGTTTTCCACCCGCACGAAAGTGCCTGGTGGGCACCTTTGAATCGTTTCTATGCGGTTCGGCGGGAATCGCTAAAACTTGCATAGGTCCGATTCTGAGGGTGTTACAGTGTGTGAGCTAACTAGGGAACAAGTTAGGCTCAAAACACTGCACACTATAGTGTTTGATGTTTGTTTGATTTGTGTCTGCATCCTGTTTCATGAAATGGCCGCATGAAATCAAGTTTTGAATTTTGAAATGAATTTTGGTGGATTTGCTAGATTGGTTCTGGTGAGTCTGCAGATGCTTGGGTTTTGAAAGTTGAGCTTGTTTGAGTGGGTTTTGAAAAAGTGGGATCTTCCCATATGAAGAAGATTCAATTTTGAATTGTCATTTAAACTATGCATTTGAAAGTTTATGGATGATCACAAAGTGGGCCTTGATACTTTGTTATGAGTACATTCAAGGGGTGCAAAGATCCAGAAAAGTTTCTATTAGGATTTGAAAGTTTGAGACAGCCAAAGTAGGCATGGGAGTTAATTTGGTCAAAATGACTATTCACTTAATATATTTGTTTTGATTTACTTGTCTTTAGAAAAAGTGTGGGAAATGTTTTAGATGATGTTCTTTTCACCTAAGAAACATTTTACAAGCAATGGTTCACACAAACAAGGTGGCTTTTAATGAAATTCAAATTCCATGCATACACATATACATGCATTCATGAATTCATTTAGAAAAGTTTTTGTTAACCCTAAACTTGATGATTAGTGTTTGTTGATCTAAGTTTGGTATTTTTGGGATGTTACAAACCTTCCCCCCTTAAACAAAATCTCGTCCCGAGATTTGAAAAAGGACGAAAAGATTACCTAGGATTTGAAGAGATCTGGAAACTCCTTCCTGATGTGATCTTCGCGTTCCCAGGTAGCTTCCTCTTCTGTGTGGTTGCTCCACTGAATCTTGAGAAACTTGATGCTTCGGGTTCTGGTAGTTCGAAAGGCTTCTTCCAATATACGGATGGGTACTTCGGGATAGGTTAGATCATCATTGATCTCTATGGTCCGGTGATCGATATTCTTGAACACTTCGGTCTTCTCGGGGACTTCGAGACATTTGCGAAGTAACGAGATATGAAACACCTTGTGCACGGCTGACATCTCTTCAGGTAGCTCTAGTTGATACGATACTTATCCTCGACGGTTCAAAATTTTGAAAGGTCCGATATATCTGGGGGCTAACTTTCCTTTGAGTTGGAAACGCTGCATTTCCTTCAATGGCGACACTTTCAGATAAACAAAATCTCCGATGTTGAAGGCGAGGTCTCGACGTCTCTTCTCGGCGTAACTCTTTTGTCGGGATTGGGCTGTCTTGAGGTGCTCGCGAATCTTGTGAACCTTCTCTTCTGCTTCTCGTAGGATGTCAGGTCCGAAAATTTGACTCTCTCCTACTTCCGACCAGTTCAAAGGGGTGCGGCACTTTCTTCCGTACATAAATTCAAATGGGGCCATTTGCAAACTGGCTTGGTAACTATTGTTGTAGGAAAATTCTGCAAACGGCAGACAGTCTTCCCACTTGGATCCATATTCTAGCACACATGCTCTAAGCATATCTTCGAGTATTTGGTTTACTCGCTCCGTTTGTCCATCGGTCTGAGGGTGATAAGCGGTACTGAAATCTAGGCGGGTTCCTAAACCTTCTTGGACTTTCTTCCAGAATCTCGAGGTAAACTGAGTTCCTCGATCCGATACGATATTCTTGGGGACTCCGTGCAAACTAACGATCCTAGCGATGTACAACTCCGCTAGCTTCGAACTCTGATAGGTAGTCTTAACGGGCAAGAAATGGGCGACTTTGGACAATCTGTCTACTATGACCCAAATAGAGTCATTTCCCCTACTAGAAGTAGGTAGTCCAGTGATAAAGTCCATTCCTACAGAATCCCATTTCCATTCCGGAATTTGCAAAGGTTGCAACAATCCAGCGGGTCTTTGATGTCCTGCCTTGACTCGCTGACATATATCACACTTGGCGATATAGCTTCCGATTTCTCTCTTCATCTTATGCCACCAAAATTGCTCTTTCAAATCTTGATACATCTTAGTTCCTCCGGGATGGATAGAATAAAGAGTATCATGAGCCTCCTTCAAGATAACTTCTTTCAACTCCGAATCTGCTAGTACACAAAGGCGTCCTTTGTACCACAAAACTCCTTCTTCGTCCTCTGTGAATCCGGGTACTTTGCCTGTACCGATACGACGCTTGATTCCGTCGATACTAGCATTTCCTTTCTGCGCCTCTTTAATCTGACTGATCAAAGTGGGCTGAAGTTCTATGCTAGCCAAAAATCCTTCACTTACTAATTCCATTCGAAAATCTTCCATCTCTTTGTGCAAACTTGGTTGCTCCTTCAAAATCATGGAGTTCAAGCGGCACGGCAATCTGCTAAGAGCATCGGCTACCACGTTGGCTTTACCAGGGTGATAGTGAATGTCCAGGTCGTAATCCTTGATTAGCTCAATCCATCTTCTCTGCCTCATATTCAGCTCCTTCTGAGTGAATATATACTTTAGGCTCTTGTGATCCGAGTAAATCTCACAACGGTTTCCCATCAGGTAATGTCTCCATGTCTTCAGGGCTAGAACTACGGCTGCGAGTTCGAGGTCATGCGTTGGGTAATTTTGTTCATGTTGCTTCAATTGTCGCGATAGATAAGATATAACTTTGCCTTCTTGCATTAGCACACATCCGAGACCAATCTTGGATGCGTCACAATACACATCGAAGGGCTTCGTGATATCCGGCATGATCAAGATTGGGGCTGAAATTAATCTCTTCTTGAGTTCTTGAAAACTCGCTTCACATTTGTCGGTCCATTCAAACTTCTTGTCCTTCTTCAGCAATTGGGTCATGGGTCGGGCGATACTAGAGAATCCTTCTACAAATTTGCGGTAATATCCCGCCAATCCGAGAAAAGCACGAACTTGGGTTTGAGTGGTTGGGGCTTGCCAATCTTCTACATCTTTCACTTTGGCAGGGTCAACGGCAATTCCTCCGGCTGATACAATCTGACCGAGGAATCCTACTTCCTGTAACCAGAATTCACATTTGCTAAATTTTGCATACAGCTGATGCTCTCTAAGGGTTCCAAGAATGGTCCTTAGGTGTAGCTCATGTTCTTCTTCTGATTTGGAATAAATCAGAATGTCATCGATGAAAACAACAACAAACTTATCCAGGAAGTCCATAAAAATCTTATTCATGAGGTTCATGAAGTAAGCGGGGGCATTGGTTAATCCAAAAGACATGACTGTATATTCATACAATCCATATCTGGTGGTAAAGGCAGTCTTTGGAATATCCTCTGCACGAATTTTGAGTTGATGATAGCCAGTTCTAAGATCAATCTTAGAAAACACCTGGGCACCGGTCAACTGATCAAACAAATCTTCTATCTTGGGCAAGGGGTACTTGTTCTTGATGGTGACATCGTTCAACTTCCGATAATCCGTACACAAACGGTTACCTCCATCCTTCTTGTCCACAAATAAGACAGGTGACCTCCATGGGGACGCACTTGGTTGAATCAATCCGATTTCCAACATGGAATCCAGTTGCTTCTTCAGTTCTTCTAGTTCTGACGGGTTCATACTATAGGGTATCTGGGCTAAGGGTCCTGTTCCGGGGATTAGTTCGATGATAAACTCGATATCCCGATCTGGGGGCATACCGGGCAAAACATCTGGAAATACATCGGGGTATTCGCAGACTATCCAAACTTGGTCAATGGTAGGTTGGGCTATACTCTTGTTACACTTGAATTGTCGAGGTAAGGTTTCAGATATATGCTCGACTGATATTCCGGTGGTACTGGTCATGGTGATGGCTTTCTTGGCACAGTCAATCAATCCTTTATGTTTGGACATCCAATCCATTTCTAGTACTACTTCCAAACCTTTAGTTCCGAGTACTATTAGATTAGTATAAAAATCTATGCCATGGATTCGGATAGGGACGGCTTTGCAAATTTGCCTAGCCTTGGTGGTTGATCCGGGAATTTGTACAATCATCACATGCTTCAATTTGGTTGGTTGAATTTTACTGGTGCAAGCAAATTCTTCGGTGACAAATGAATGCGATGCACCAGAATAAAACAACACTCTTGCAAGTACTGAATTAACAGAAAACATACCCAGCACGACGTCTGGCGCTTCCTGAGCTTCTTCAGCATGCATGAGAAAAAGACGGCCATTGCGGTTGAGTGAATTCCCTGGGGCAAATCTTCTCCCTGGCTGGACACGACGCTGCTGCTGGGCTAGGACATTGGCGTTAGGGGTTGTAGCATTCTTCTTGTTGGGGCACTCGTTGGAATAGTGGCCTTTATTTCCACAGTCATAACAGGTCACTTGTGACTTGTCCTTGGCTGCGATAGGCACAGCATTGCTTCCAGTCCTCGGGGCAGTGTTGGGGTTGGTGGTAGCATTGTTGGTGTTGAATTTGGGTGGGGCACGGGTGAAATTGCTAGAGTTGCCGGGGTTGTTGTGATTTCCTCCGGGTCTAGGGTTTCCACGGTTGGGATAGGTCGGACGGGTCATAGGGGGTCTGTTGGTTCTTGGGGCAAATCCTGGAGATGGGTTGGGGCGATACTTTGGGGTCTGATGGGTTCCTGGTTGATGCATCATGCGACGCTTGCGGTTCTCATTGGCCTGGTTGATCTTTCCTTCCATCTGGATAGCAGAGTCGACCAGGGCTTCAATATCAGCAAAGGGGATATTGACTAACACTGTCTGCATCTCGTCATGCAGACCATTCAGGAATCTTTCTTTCTTCTTGGCTTCGGTGTCTATCTCGTCCGCGGCATACCTAGATAATGACAAAAATTTGTCACGGTATTCCACTACAGTCATCCTTCCTTGTTTCAATTCTCTGAACTCGTCTCTCATTCTCTTGATCAAACCTGGTGGCACATGGGTTCTGCTGAACTTGACCTTGAATTCCACCCAGGTCATCATTTGTCCTCCGGTCATTGCACGCACACTGTTCCACCATGCCCTGGCATCTCCGGCTAGATAATGGGTGACGAACAAGACTTTCTCGTTGGCTTCCACTCCGGCTACTTCTAAGTTATTTTCCATGGTTTGCAGCCAATCATCGGCGTCTATAGGTTCTTCCGACTTGGTGAAAACGGGTGGGTTGGTATTCTGGAAATTCTTGAGCTTAGATCTGTGGTGGTCCTGATTTCCATGGCCTTGATTGTTGTGGGCTAGCTGGGCTATCTGTTGTAGAGTGGCTAGGTTGGCTTGACATTCCGCTCTTTCAGCTTCGCGGTCAGAAGTCAACATTTGCAGGATCTGCAACATCGGGTCCGGGGCTGAACCACTTCCTCCACGTGGCATCTGAAGATTGCTATCGATCATGAGAAAAGAGGGAAATTGCTAAGGTTTTGGATTTTTGAAAAAAAATTTAATTATTTGACTTAGATTTTCCTAGCAACTTGCTTTTTCATTCAGTCACTCATAGCACACAGTACAACACACACCACAACAAGGAAAAATAGATGGTTTTAAGAACCATTCTGAAATCTACGATACAATGGGACCGACTACTACTCACTACGCTAGTGCTCAGTGCTCACTACGATACAGTGGGATATTCCCAAGACTGCCTTTACCACCAGATATGGATTATACGAGTATACTGTCATGTCTTTTGGATTAACCAATGCCCCCGCTTATTTCATGAATCTCATGAATAAGATTTTTATGGACTTCCTGGATAAGTTTTTCGTTGTTTTCATCGATGACATTCTGATTTATTCCAAATCAGAAGAAGAACATGAGCTACACCTAAGAACCATTCTTGGAACCCTTAGAGAGCATCAGTTGTATGCCAAGTTTAGCAAATGTGAATTTTGGTTACAGGAGGTAGGATTTCTCGGTCATATCGTATCAGCCGGAGGAATTGCCGTTGACCGTGCAAAGGTGAAAGATGTCGAAGATTGGCAAGCCCCAACCACCCAAACCCAAGTTTGTGCATTTCTCGGATTGCCGGGATACTACCACAAGTTTGTAGAAGGATTATCGAGTATCGCCAGACCCATGACCCAATTGCTGAAGAAGGACAAGAAGTTTGAATGGACGGACAAATGTGAAGCGAGTTTTCAAGAACTCAAGAGAAGAGTGATTTCAACCCCAATCTTAATCATTCCGGATATCACGAAGCCCTTTGACGTGTATTGTGACGCATCCAAGATCGGTCAAGGATGTGTGCTAATGCAAGAAGGAAAATGTCAACACCCGGATTTTTCAATCCTAGATGCCTGTTATGCCATACATAGCAATCCCAGTATTACCAGTTTTGCGAGACATAACAGAATTGGATACCATAGTACTTCATCCATTACAAACGATACATAAGTTCTTACAAAAATAGGGATCTCATGATCCAGTTCTTAATATAGCATCAAGCAGCGGAATAATAACGGTAGCGTAGGCGAAGCTCCATCTTCGGGGTCACAGGCAATGCTGACGATGGGAGATGATCCTAGTTGTCGTAACCTTCCTGGGGTCCATCCTCCAGGTACTCCTCTTCATAGTCTGGCCATGGGAATAGCCAGGGACAAAGCCATGAGTACTCTTTAAGTACTCGCAAACTAATACTAACAAGTAAAGGGGGTTTTTGGATAATAGGACACTAGGCTCTAAGGTTGTTTTGCAAAAAGCCAGGTTTATCTTTACTAAGTTCCAACGCTAGTCACAATTTTATAACTCCTAAGTGGGATCTTGTAGTTCAGGTCACAACTCTGTTGTGGTCAAGTCAAAGTCTCAATTCACTTCACAAGTTATTTTGAAAAGTCTGACGGGGGAACAGTATGGCCACTCCAACTGTCCATAACCACGGACGCGGCTATTCGAATAGTTTGACACTCTGCAGAGATTGTACACTTTCACCAGAACATTCGATACATCCGTTAGGAACAAATCCTGAATTCACCATACTCAGTATGCGGATAATCAATCCTAACCTTTCAATTACACTCCCTAGTATCAGCACCTCTCCTGTGAGTTTGGCCTCCCAACCATGACCTCTGTCATCTTGGGTACTGCACAGGTGGACAATCGTCACAAGGTAGCCTCAGCTCAGACCTTGGCCGTGAGGGAACTAATACTAAGGTATATAAGTTTCCAGTCAAGCCCTACCCAATATTCGGGTATTGTGGTTGTACGCTAAAATTGGAATGGTATCGCATCCAGACAACCATCAGTTTTATAAAGGGCTAAGGCTCATGCCTCAACATTTTCATCACCAAAATCATCAAGTGTTTGGAAACACATGTCCAAAACTTTTCAATAGAATGATCCATCATTCCAAGGTTTTCACAACCATTTTTCCATCAAGTATTCCCATCTAAAAGTTGATCAAGTTTTATGCTTAGCACTAGCATCTACAGGTGGGGGTAGTACTAATGAGGGGTGGCACTAGTGGAGTTTCACTAAGTCCAACCTTATATCTTAGGCTGATATCAAGGTTTCTAGCTTAGGCCAAATTTTATGCTCTTTATGCAACCTTCAGCAAAACTGTCTAGTATCTACCAAACTCTTAGGTAGCCTCTAAGTAAGCTTTGATAAAGAAATAAAGTAAGAAGCTTGCCATAAAACTAGGATTGGTTTAGCAAGTGGATATGATCACATATGCTTAAGGCATATAGTAGTCATATCACAAGTATGGGTTTGTGGCATCAGTAGGGTATCTTGCAAGGGTTAACTTGCATTGGTATAATATCAGCTTGCATCAATATCAGTATAAGCTTGCATAGGTATAGTATCTTGCAAGTGTTAGCTTGCCTTGTGTAGAGCAGTGGTTGAAGTTCTCCTCGGCTTCCTCTTCGTAGTATCCTCCTTCCTCCTCGTATCCTTGGTCGGTACTAGCGTCTATGAATAAATACGAGGTACACAATCACCAAACAATACTTAACTACTTGCAATCATCACACACAAGGGTCCTATAGATGATCTAGCATCATCTCTAACATTACAAGGTTAAAGCTTGGTTTAAAACCCTTTTTAATTTTAGAAAAGTAATTTCTACTCAGTGAAAACTACTTAAGATTTAATATTCTCCAAACTAAACATGGGATCATGTTGACACATGTTATCACCACATATTGTAGTCCATGGGAATGTGATTTAAAGTGGTGTCACAATTTAATAAGGTTTTACCCTTTTATTTTAATTAATTAAAGTGGCTAGAAATGCTTATGAAGCATTCTTTTATTACTTGAACATTATTTCTGCAAGTAAACCTATATATATTTTTATATATTCTGAAAGGTATGGTTAAATGTGATTTTTGAGAGTTGGAAACAACTCAAAAGCTTTTATGGTTGAAATTTGAAAAATGTTTGAACGCAGAAAAGCTTCTGCCTTGTTATTTTTACTATGGGTGATCTACAGATCCAAATGACTTGAATCCAACGGGCTTGGATTAAGCATTCACAGACCTTTCCAATAAAATTGGTTTCATCCAATTTGGTGCACTGAATCGATCTGGGTTGATTTTTGAAGTTGGCTACAGAAGTGTGTTTGAATTGAAATAGAAAAGGTTTAATTTGAATTGTTGGGCTGCGCGGGAAATTCTAATGGGCCGGCCTGCTAAGCGCAGTGCTCCCGCGGGCTGCTTAAGTAGGTGTCCCCACTCGTCAATGACACGGGGCTGGGCGAAGCGGTATGGGGCAACGTGGGTCGTTCGATCTAGTTCTAATCCAACGGCTGAGGGTCATCGTCGACGCGAGACAACTCCGGCGAGAACGAAACCTAGCGCGGCCAATGAGGGGTGTTGGGGGCTCACCGGGGTACGGGCGAGGGTCGGCGAGGCGGGCGAACAACGAAGTCGACGACGGAGAACCTCCTGGTACCGGTGGATTCTCCTGGGGCGGCTCCAATTGCTGGCTCCCTTCTTCTCCGGCAGCGGCAGGCTCCAGTGAAATTCCAGCGGGGTGGTGCTCGCCTTGCTCTAAGGATGGTGTGGCGCGGTCAGTGGGGAGAGAGGGGTGAGATGGTGTGAAGAATTCGTGCGGGGGTGGCCTCTATTTATAGTCGAGCGAGGGGACCGTCGGGGCGCACGGTGAGCTCGTCGGGGGCGATGTTACAGGCGGCTAATGGCATGGGCAAGGGTAGGGGACGGTGCTGTGTCTCCTGGCGATGCTCAACGGCATGGTCGCGAGGCATGGGGCGGTATGGTTTGGTCTGGAACGGGCGGTGCTCTGCGCGGCAGAGGCGGCGTCTTCGACGGCGGGCGGTGGCTGTATGGCACGGGGCGGCAAACGGGGATGTCTGGCGGTCTCCTAGGTCGGTGGTGATCGTGTATGCACGCGGTGAGGGCGGCGCACGGTCTGTGGATGCTGGTCGAGGGTGGCGCTCTGGCGCACGCTCGGCATGGTCTGGGCGTGTCTCGTGCGCGTGGTTCAGGGCTTGGCAACGCTCGCGGCTGGGACAGGCAGTGACGATGGACGGTGGGCTGCCTCCCAGACAAGGTTGGCACGACTAGTTCTTCCTCTATCCTGCTGTCCACAATGGGGTGACATGGGGGTGCTCGGCTGTTCACCATCGATGACAATGGCAAGCTCACAGTGGTGCTAGTGCCTGGCTAATCTTCCTAGATGATCTACTGAGCTGTGTGTGATCTAACTAGGGAACAAGTTAGGCTCAAAACACTGCACACTATAGTGTTTGATGTTTGTTTGATTTGTGTCTGCAACCTATTTGATGAAATGGCCGCATGAAATCAAGTTTTGAATTTTGAAATGAATTTTGGTGGGTTTGCTAGATTGGTTCTGGTGAGTCTGCAGATGCTTGGGTTTTGAAAGTTGAGCTTGTTTGAGTGGGTTTTGAAAAAGTGGGATCTTCCCATATGAAGAAGATTCAATTTTGAATTGTCATTTAAACTATGCATTTGAAAGTTTTTGGATGATCACAAAGTGGGCCTTGATACTTTGTTATGAGTACATTCAAGGGGTGCAAAGATCCAGAAAAGTTTCTGTTAGGTTTTGAAAGTTTGAGACAGACAAAGTAGGCATGGGAGTTAATTTGGTCAAAATGACTATTCACTTAATATATTTGTTTTGATTTACTTGTCTTTAGAAAAAGTGTGGGAAATGTTTTAGATGATGTTCTTTTCACCTAAGAAACATTTTACAAGCAATGGTTCACACAAACAAGGTGGCTTTTAAAGAAATTCAAATTCCATGCATACACATATACATGCATTCATGAATTCATTTAGAAAAGTTTTTGTTAACCCTAAACTTGATGATTAGTGTTTGTTGATCTAAGGTTGGTATTTTTGGGATGTTAGAGAAAAGTTATATCCTATCTATCTCGACAACTGAAACAACATGAACAGAATTAGCCAACCCATGACCTCGAGCTCGCGGCCGTAGTTCTAGCCCTGAAGACATGGAGGCATTACCTGATGGGAAACCGTTGTGAGATTTATTCGGATCACAAGAGCCTGAAGTATATATTCACTCAGAAGGAGCTGAATATGAGACAGAGAAGATGGATTGAGCTAATCAAGGATTACGACCTAGACATTCACTATCACCCCGGTAAAGACAATGTGGTAGCAGATTCCCTTAGCATATTGCCGTGCCGCTTGAACTCCATGATTTTGAAGGAGGAACCAAGTTTGCACAAGGAGATGGAAGATTTCCGAATGGAGTTAGTGAGTGAAGGATTTTTTGGCTAGCATAGAACTTCAACCCACGTTGATCAGCCAGATCAAGGAGGCACAGAAAGGAAATGCTAGCATCGACGGAATCAAGCGTCGTATTGGTACAGGCAAAGTACCCGGATTTACCGAAGACGAAGAAGGAGTTCTGTGGTACAAAGGACATCTTTGTGTACCAGCAGATTCAGAGTTGAAAGAAGTTATTCTGAAGGAAGCTCATGATACTCTTTATTCTATCCACCCCGGAGGAACGAAGATGTATCAGGATTTGAAGGAACAATTTTGGTGGCATAAGATGAAGAGAGAAATCGGAAGCTATATCGCCAAGTGTGATATATGTCAGAGAGTCAAGGCGGGACATCAAAGACCCGCGGGATTGTTGCAACCATTGTAGATTCCAGAATGGAAATGGGATTCCGTTGGAATGGACTTTATCACCGGATTGCCTACTTCTAGTAGGGGAAATGACTCAATTTGGGTCATAGTTGACAGATTGTCCAAAGTTGCCCATTTCTTACCAGTCAAGACCACTTACCAGAGTTCGAAACTAGCTGAGTTATACATCGCTAGAATCGTCAGTTTGCACAGAGTCCCCAAGAACATGGTATCGGATCGAGGAACTCAGTTCACCTCGAGATTCTGGAAGAAAGTCCAAGAAGGTTTAGGAACCCGACTAGATTTTAGCGCAGCTTATCACCCTCAGACCGACAGACAAACAAAGCGAGTAAATCAAATCGTCAAAGATATGTTGAGAGCATGTGTGTTAGAGTATTGATATAAATGGGAAGACTGTCTACCGTTTGCAGAATTTTCATACAACAACAGTTATCAAGCTAGTTTGTAAATGGCCCCATTTGAATTCATGTATGGACGGAAGTGCCGCACCCCTTTGAATTGGTCGGAAGTAGGAGAGAGTCAGATTTTCGGACCCGGCATCCTATGAGAAGAAGAAGAGAAAGTTCATAAGATTCATGAGCACCTCATGACCACCCAGTCAAGACAAAAGAGTTACACCGACAAGAGACATCGAGACCTTGCTTTCAACATCGGAGAGTTCGTGTATCTGAAAGTGTCGCCATTGAAAGGAATGCAGCGTTTCCAGCTGAAAGGAAAGTTAGCCCCCAGATATATCGGACCCTTCAACATTCTTAATCGTCGAGGAGAAGTATCATATCAATTGGAACTGCCAGAAGAAATGTCAGACGTGCACAATGTGTTCCATATCTCGTTACTTCGCAAATGTCTCGAAGTTCTGGAGAAGACTGAAGTTTTCAAGAATATTGATCACCGGACCATAGAGATCAACGATGACCTGAACTATCCCGAAGTACCCATCCGTATTTTGGAAGAAGCTTCCATAACTACCAGGACCTGAAGCATCAAGTTTCTCAAAATTCAGTGGAGCAACCACACGGAAGAAGAAGCTACCTGGGAGCGAGAAGATCACATCAGGACGGAGTTCCCAGATCTCTTTAAATCCTAGGTAATCTTTTTCGTCCTTTTTCAAATCTCAGGACGAGATTTTGTTTAAGGGGGGAAGGTTTGTAACATCCCAAAAATATTAAACCTGGATCAACAAACTCTAATCATCAAGTGTAGGGTTAACAAAAACTTTCCCATCTCAAAATATGAAAGCATTCATATGTATGTGTATTTAAATTAGGAGTTCTTTTGAATTACCATGGTTCTGTGATTCATTGCTTGTAAAATGATTCTTAGGTGAAATAAACATCATCTAAACCATTCCCAAACTTTTCCCAAAGAAAAACAACTCAAAATGAATAAATGAAGTGAATGGTCATTTTTGCCAAATTAACTATCATGCCTACTTTGGCTATTTCTAACACTCAAAACTTAACAATTGTGGATCTTTACACACCTTGTTAGTACACATAATAAGGTACCAAGGCCCACTTTGTGATCTTCCAAAAACATTCAAATGTTAAGTTTAAATGACAGTTTAAAAATGAATCTATCTCATATGGGAAGATCCCACTATTTCAAAAACCACTCAAACAAGCTCAATTTTCAAAACCCAAGCACCCACAAAATCTCAAGCTTATGCCTAGCACACCCACCAAAAATATTTTCAAAATTCAAAAAGAAGTTTCTTGTGGCCATTTCATCAAACACTTGGCAGGCAGAATTTAAACCAAATCAATTTCACTATTTCAAATAGTGTACTGGCCAAACTTGTCTCCCATTTGACATTCAATTGATCACTTTGTACCCCCTGGCTCAAACTAAGACCTAACTAACCCACCCCCTACCTCCTATCAGCATGGCCATGGCCAAACCGAGCCTACCTCGTCGGCCAACTTGGTCGCCGCCGCAGCAGACCACCTCCCCCTCTCTCGCCATGTCTAGGAGCTAGCCAGCACCTCACTGCCGCCCACTGTCCCCTTTTCGAGCCAAGGCAATCCATGGACCACCGAGAACACCCCGCGCCTAGTGCCACAGCGACACGCCGAGCACGCGCCTCGACCGCAGCCCATGCCCACCGCGTCGCCATGACCCAAGGAACACGCCAGACACCCCCGTTCTCCGTCCAACGCCTCACAACCACCGCTCGCCGTTGAAGACGCCGCCTCTGCCACTCAAAGCGCCAGCCTCGCCCGACCGTTTACCACCGCCCCTAAGCTCGCATTGAATTCCTAGAGCATCGCCAGGAGACCGCGCGTCGATCGCCACCCTTAGCCATGACTCTAGCAGCCCGTAGCCATGTCACCACCATTGCCTGCCCATCCCTCTCGGCCTCGCCGTCGAGCCTATAAAAGGAGGCCACCCCCAGCCATTTGCAGCACACCATTCCACTCCCCTCACCTCACTGACCGTCCCACACCTCTAATCGGAGCACGGGGAGCAGCAGCTCGCCGGAATTGCACCGGAGCAGGCCACCTCTGGAGGAGAATGGCGCCGCTGATTGCGACCACCCCCGGAGCTGCCTCGATCGTCCCTAAGCTCGCCGTCGACCACCCATTCGTTTGCCCGCCTCGTCATCGTCGCTGGAGCCCTAGTACGGCCCCTATGCACCCCCACTGAGCCGCTAGGGTTAGAGCTCGCCGGCGACAGGTCCGTCGTCGACGACGATCCACAGCCGTCGATCCCCACTCTAATCCAACAACCCACACAGCCCCGTACCGCTTCACGCGTTATGAGCCGCTGACTGGTAGACCCCCTGTCAGCTGAGCCCCGCGCTGCGGAGTGACACTTGGCCGGCCCATTAGCATCTCCCGCGCAACCCAACAGTTTGAATTTAGATTTTTTCCATTTTAATTCAAACACAATTCTGTACATAGATTCAAAAATCAACCCAGCTCGATTGAATTAACCAAATTGCATGAAACCATTTTTTTCATAAAGGTACTGAAATGCTTAATCCAAGCCCGTTGGATTCAAATGATTTGGATATGTAGATCAACCTTGGTAAAAATAACAAGGCAGAAGCTTTTTTGCATTCAAACATTTTTCAAAATTAAACCATAAGAGCTTTTGAGTTGAGTCCAACTCTCAAAAATCACATTTTATCATACCTTTCAGAATATATAAAAACATATGGGTTTACTTATAGTAATATTGTTCAAGTAAAAAAAGAATGCCACATAGGCATTTCTAGTCACTTTATTTATTTAAAATAAAAGGTTAAACCTTATTAAATTGTGACACCACTTTAAATCAAATTCCCATGTACTGAAATATGTGGTGATGACATGTGTCAACATGATCCCATATTTGAGTTGGAGAATATTAAATCTTAAGTAGTTTTTCAATGAGTAGAAATTACTTTTCTCAAATTAAAATAAATAAGACAAAAGCTTTAATCTTGTAATGTTAAGTGATGATGCTAGATCATCAATAGCACACCTCTGCGTGATGATTGAAAATAGTTAAGTATTGTTTGGTGATTGTGTACCTCGTATTTATTTATAGACGCTAGTACCGACCAAGGATACGAGGAGGAAGGAGGATACTACGAGGAAGAAGCCGAGGAGAACATCAACCACTGCTCTGCTCAAGGCAAGCTTATACTAATACTTATGCAAGCTAATGCTTGAAACCTTGCAAGATAACACTTGCAACTATGAAAGTTAGATAACCTAGGCAATGCATTAAGCATGCTTATTTAGACACATTTGATGATACCCAATCCTAGTTTTACTTACAAGCTCTATACTTTATTTCTTTATCAAAGCTTTCTCTTAGAGTTTACATAGTAAATTGTAGATACTAGAAGGATTTGGAAGGTAGCATAAAGAGCATTAAATTTGGCCTAAGTTAGATAATCTTGATGTCATCCTAAGGCATGAGATTGAACTTAATTAATCTCCACCTGTTTACCACCCCTCATTAGTACTTACTCCCACTTGTAGATGCTAGTGCTAAGCATAAAACTTGATCAACTTTAGATGGGAATACTTGGTGGAAATGGTTATGAAAACCTTAGAATGATGAGTCATTCTACTGAAATGTTTTGACATGTGTTCTCGAACACCAGATGATTTGATGATGAAAATGTTGAGGCATGATCCTTAGCCCTTGATAAAACTGATGGTTGTCTGGATGCGATACCATTCCAATTTTACCGTACAACCACAATACCCAAAAATTGGGTAGGGCTTGACTAGAAACTTATATACCTTAGTATGGGTTCCCTCGTGGCCAAGGTCTGAGCTGAGGCTACCTTGTGAAGATTGTCCACCTGTGCAGTACCCAAGATGACAGTTGGTCATGGTTGGGAGGCCAAACTCACAGGAGAGGTGCATATACTAGGGCGTGTAATTGAAAGGTTAGGATTGATTATCCGCATACTGAGTATGGTGAATTCAGGATTTGTTTCTGACGGATGTATCGAATGTTGTGGTGAAAGTGTACAATCTCTGCAGAGTGTCAAACTATTCGAATAGCCGCGTCCGCGGTTATGGACAGTTGGAGTGGCCATACTGTTCCCCCGTCAGATGTTTTCAAAATGACTTATGAAATGAATTGAGACTTTGACTTGACCACAATAGGGTTGTGATATAAAATTCAAGTTCCCACTTAGGTGTTATAAAACTTCAACTAGCTTTCTTTGCTTCAGAACTGAATAGAGGTAAATCTGGCTTTTTGCAAAACAACGCTAGATCTTAGTGTCCTACTACAAAACCCCCCTTAACTTGTTAGTATTAGTTTGCGAGTACTTAAAGAGTACTCATGGCTTTGTCCCTGGCTATTTCCGTGGCCAAACTATGAAGAGGAGTATCAGGATGATGGACCGCAGGAAGGTTACGACAACTAGGATCATCTCCCATCGTCAGCATTGCCTGTGACCCCGAAGATGGAGCTTCGCCTACGCTATCTTTACTATTATGTTATTCCGCTGCTTGAGTTGTATTAAGAACTGGATCATGAGATCCTTATTTGTGTAAGACCTTATGTATGGTTTGTAATGGATGATGTACCGTGATATCCAAATCTGTTATGTCTCGGAAAAATGGTAATCCTGGGATTGCGATGTATGGCATAACAGGCATCTGGGATTAAAAATCCGGGTGTTGACAAAAGCATTAAAACATTTTGCAAGAACTTGAGGATCAAGACCAAACTCATTACTAATATCACGGAAGTCATCAGTTCCCATAAAAGACTTAATGCATTCATAATCATAGTTTATACCTGACTTTCTTCCTTTGTCATTCTCCCAAGCTTCAGTGTTCTCTTGAATACGGTCTAGTAGATCCCATTTAGCTTCTTCCTTCATACGTGTGAATGATCCAACACAAGAAGCATCTAGTAAATCTTTATCTTGAAGAGAAAGCCTAGCATAAAAGTTATTGATAATAATATTGTTAGGAAGTGCATGAATAGGACATTTAAGCATTTGTAACTTCAGTCTCCCCCAAGCTTGAGTCGTACTCTCTCCATCGCGTGGCCAAAAGTTATATATCATATTTCTATCCTTATGAATCTCACAGGGAGGATAGAATTTAGAATAAAAGAGAGATGCCATTTCCTCTCATTCCATGGATTGTCCATTCTTCAGCAGCTTATACCATTCTTCAGCTCTCCCTTTCAAGGATATAGAGAGTAACTTCTTCTTCACCTATTCAGTTGTGATACCTGCACACTTAAACAACCCGCATAATTCATGGATAAAAAGCAAGTGATCACCAGGATGGACAGTTCCATCCCCTAAATAATAATTATCCATAACACGATCAACAATACTTGTAGGTATCTTAAAAGGATCTATCTCAATAGGTGGTGGTTCATCTACAACCCTAGCAGTGGTAGTAGTTTTCCCAAACAGAAAACCAAGTGGGTTATCCATATTGGAAACAGAGTAACAAGCAGTAAAAAAAGGAATACTCACAGTAGAAGTTTCCTTTACCAGTTCCACTCTTCAATAGCGCTTCACTCCCCGGCAATGGCGCCAGAAAATAGTCTTGATGACCCACAAGTATAGGGGGTGTATCGTAGTACTTTCGATAAATAGGAGTGTCGATCCCAACGAGGAGCAGAAGGTGTTGACTAGTGGTATGGAGCAGGAACTCTCTGCAAATACTTAGCAAACGGATTTTTAGGGGTTTTCTGATAAAGCAACAAAACAAAGTGCAAGTAATAAAGACAAAGAACAAACACAACAAGTGGCCCAATCCTTTCTTCGCAAAGGACAAGCCGGTGGAAATACTTATAAGGACCAAATGTTCTCGAGGACACACGGGAATTCTATCAAGTGCTTTCGCTTTAAATAGATGAGTACTCTTCTTTGGTGTTGTAAGTGTTGTGTGGGTGAACCTGTGCTAATGTACCGTCCTTACTTGGACTAATACATACTTGTGATTAAACCCCCTGCAAGCATCGCAACTATAGGAAAGTAATTAAGATATAAACCTAACCACAGCCTTAAACTCTGAGATCCTATGCTCCCTTGTGCAATGGTGTCCTAACGAGGTTCAGGTTTCTGTCACTCCGGCAACCCCACAATTAGTAGCCAAATATACAATGCATTCCCCTAGGCCCATAAATGGTGAAGTATCATGTAGTCGACGTTCACATGACACCACTATAAGAATAGCACCATAACTTAAATACTAAACCATTGAATAATAACTCAACACAAATCCACTACTAACAACATGACTTCTCCCATGTCCTCAAGAACTAGACGAACTACTCACAAGACATCATATGGATCAATATCAAAGATGATATGGTGATGAATAACAATCTGACCATAAACAATAATCCAATGGTTCCACTCATAAACATCAACTACAATAGTAATTAACACTGGGAAAGTTTTCCCTAAAAACTAAAGCAATATCCAACACAATTGTTACAGCGGGACGGAGTGATGATGATGGTGCTGGTGGAGATGATGGTGTGGATGATGATGATGATCCCGATGAAGCCTAGCTTGACGACGGTGTTGATGGCGACGATCTCCCCTCTCCGGAAAGGAATTTCCCCGGCAGAAATATGTCTGCCGGAGAGATCTTTCTCTCTCGGTGTTTTCTGCCCCGCAGAGGCGGCTATCTGTGGTCGTTCCCCTCGTATTAGGGTTCCGTGAGGAAGATATAGGCAAGAGGGCAGAGTCGGAGGCCGAGCAGGTGGGCCACACCTGTCCTAGGCGTGGGCCAGGGTGGGCCCGCGCCTAGGGGGTGTGGCCCCCCTGTGGCCCTTCTTCGCCTCCCCTTCTGGCTTCCTCTGTCTTCCGGGAAAATATAATTTTCCCATATTTTTCTGATATTTTTCTGATCTTCGCGAAATTGCATCAAAACACCTTTTTTTCTATCAGAATCCAGACTCCGGCAGTCCATCCTCCAAGAATCATCCAACATGCAAAAACAGTGGAAAATACATAAGTAATACCTCATAATAAGACATATATCAGTGAATAGATGCAAATTATGATATAGAATGGTGATACAAATTGGACGTATCAGCGGGCACCTCTCATAAAGACCTTCTACCTGGTCAGGGGTGAGACGGGTTCGGTCGGGGTGGGGTGACCAATTCGAGAACAGTAGGTAGCCTAATTAGGGTAGGATTGTAGAGTAGTTATTCTACAACTATCTTAAGGAGAGTTGTAGAATAGTCATGTTCTCTCTATCTCTACTACCTAAAAAGAAAATCAGGTTCCGTCTCCGCCAATACGTCGCCGCTTCGTCCTTCGCTCCGTCCGCACTCAGAGCCCCCTCGCCCTTTGTCCCACACCATCCCGATTCTCTCGCAGACCCACGATTCATTCCATAATTCCCCTGTGAACGCCACTGCCCCCGACGGCCTCCACCCTAGGAGCGTTGCCGCATCTGGATTCATCTCGCGCACGCCTCATGCGCTCCTCCCACTAAATCTCCGCACCCAATTTGACCAGCCGACGCGGCCTGCACCTGCGAGAACGCCAAGCCACCACCTAGCATCGTCGCTACCTCGCGCCGCCACGGCACCATTGCTGCTTCTCGCCCTCAGGCTACTGTTTCCCCTCCACCTCGCGCTCGATCTGGAGCAGAGTACGAAGGGGGCAGAGGGGTGGAGGAAGGGAAGGTGGCTGAGCAGCCGCCACAAATCTTGCCACCTGCATTATCCCCTTACGCTTCTCTCTGACCAAAAATTGGAGAGGGAGATGAGGCTACTGCGTGCCGTGCAGAGATATTGTAGAAAATTGGAGAGGAGGGAGGGGATGGAGAGGAAGCCGGCAATGGCGCATGGTGACGCAGACTGCAGAGGATCGATACGTAAGCAACGGTCTCAACCTATTCCCAATGTCAATCTTTCTTTTTAATTTCCTACATACTATGTCTAGCTATCGATTCTTTACTGATTTGGGGGTTATTTTTAGGGTTTATCGGTGATGCTGAATTAGGGGAGAGACGCTGCCCCATGCCATGGTTAAAATTTTAAAGCTGGTAATCGGAGTGCTTTAAATTGTTTGTTAGCGGTAAAATGATGCTACATCCGTCTCTTGGGTATGCCTTTATTCAGTTTCTTGTGGATATGTCCTATGGTGTAAATAATTTATATCACCCTTTCATTGAGAAATACAAAGAAATAGATTCCTCAAGTTCTCTTTAGAAAATAATGCAGCTACAGCACTGAAGAAGAAGATTGATGAGGTAACATATGGTTTATGAATATAGCTCAAGTCAAGATCTCAGGATAATATGCAAGTTTTAGTGTTTTTATTTTTCTTATCCTAACACAGCTATTGCGTAAATAATTGTTTCAGCAGCATACTTTTATTTAAATGCATACTTGCGTGATGTTCCTGGGAGCAATACTTTTCTTTTAAAAAATGGGTTCACGTCTCTACCATATTACAATGGGTTTATTACATCCCTAAATGTGCACTCTAGCAACTGCAGAAATAATCAGAGCATGAGATTGAGGTTGCAACGGAACTCCAAAACTGCTCTGAGGGATGTGACATTTGAGACATGCCTATTTGTTCCGGCAGCTAAGTATGGTACTACTGCAATTGTGATTCCTTTTTCACCTGGTATATACATTATCATGATATGTGCCTCATAGTTTTTGTTAGAAAGTTAGATATAAAGATGTATGTGTTTCTCCAATATATGCTTATGTAAAGATATATGTTTCTAGCTACCTTAGTGCTTTACTTATATTTCACTATTAGTTTTAATAATATTAAACTTTGTTTATCCTGTAGAACGAACAACTTTACAAGTAGTCCATGGGTCAGACAGTTTGTAGCAGCTGCCGACACGGGGAGACGAAACCACTGCCCCAGACGAAACACACATTTGTTTTGCAGTAAGGGAGGATATGTAGGCGCTGCAGCTGCATCATTGAAGCCAAGATTTGGGTAAGGATCTCTCTTTTCGTCTTGTGATTCTCAAAATGTATGCCCATGATTAGATGTTTTTTTGTACTTGTGCGTAGCTGTGTTCCCTGATTGATGCTTAGATGGCATTGTGCTCCTGTCAATTACACCAATAGCGATAAATTGTACAGAATTTCGTGGAAAGAGACTCCCATTTTTAATATGCTTGGATAGTTTAGCACTTGTTTGGTATTTCAGTTTGATAGACAATGTAGATGACCACACAAGAGTAAGATTGAATGTCCAATGTGTTTTGACAATTGAATTGACTATTTATGGTATTGCTTCTCTTTGCTATTTACCGCAATTTTTGTGGATCGTCTAAGCATTGTAGATCTATCATTCTCGACTAAATCTTATAGAGTGAGAATAAATCATAATGTTTTAGACTGCAGGTTGAAAATATGATATGTATACTTTTTTCTTTGTAAATGGGCATAGGTAGTCAAGCCACTATGAGGACCTATGCTAGGTGCAGTGTAGGGATGTCTAACAAACTACATTGAAGATACTTTTTACTCTTTAATCCGGACAAAGTGTCTTGCTAAATTTTCAATTACCGCCACCTGTAGCTTTGACAATGGAGTTCTGCAACTGTTGTTGAGTTGCAGCTAATGAGCTCGATTGCCAATGGGTTGATTTCTTTCAGCATCCTTGGTTATGAAGCAATTCTTTTGACATTGCTGGACAGAACAATCATGTACTTGATACACAAAAGTTGGACAGAATAATCCCTGAGGGTGTAGCTGCTGCTGGCGTTGAGCAAGGCTAGGCTGTTGCAGGTAGAAAAGTTGAGGCGTTGAGGAAGTGGAAGAAAAGGAAGGTAACGCAAGGCAACATATATGTACATCCTATTAGCTCTTAGGTCTGATCATTGTTCCAAATCTCTTATCTTTGGATTATGGTGCTCATCAAGTTGTTACTTATAGTGTTTCAGTTAATGAAAGGAAAAAATGTTGGGTTAAATGGCTGAAATATTGTATAAAGAGGAGCTCTCATGGAAGAAAAGATCAAGGGTGACCTGGCCAAAAAATTATGGAAATGTACTTGAGCAATTCATTTCGTTTTATCGTTGATGAAAAAGTTGAAGCATTCTTAGTTCGTTTCGTAATGCTTGGCTGCTAGAAAATTCCAACCATCTTTAAAAGGGGATAGCATGTAATTATATATTTTTTGAAACGCTTAAAAGAAAATTTTATTATATATAAGTACGTAAAATAATTGAGAAACCTTTCACTTGTTGAACTGATAGTTTATTAATTTAGACATTGTTCTTATTCATACTTTGATCATCGAAATATCGTCCATAGGAGCTAAATATATTAATTCATGCATATTTATTATTCAGAAAGTATATTGTATTGTTAAATTTGTAAAGTATGCAGCACTTACCTAGAAATTAAATAGTCACACTCATGCATTTATAATAGGAACTACATCATTTGATTACATTTACTTAGGCACGACGCTTCTAAATTTCTTGCTTTCCACAGATTTAGAGTAGACGATAAGCCCCGTGACTTAACATTACGGGGACACACGGGCACCCAGACTCGACGCCGCTGGATGTGGCAATGGGTCACAAAGACCAATGAAATAGGATGTGACTTCGCAAAGGCCTTCAATTTGATTCATTGGGAGTTCTTGCTCGAGACGCTTCACGCTTTTGGCTCTGGTGAGAGGTGGAGGAACATCATCTTCCTGATGCTCTCCACGGCCTTGTCTCGGGTCCTGCTAAATGGTGAGCCAGGACGCCCTTTCCTCCACAAGCGAGGGGTGCGACAAGGCGACCCACTCGCACCCATGTTCTTCATCCTGACACTCGAGCCTTTGCACCAGATCTTCTTGAAGGCTACCAGAGACGGGCTTCTATCGGACATCTCCCAGCATGCAGACAGGATGCACGCCAGCTTCTATGATGATGACACAGCGATCTTTCTGAACCCTGTGAAGGAGGAGGTGAACACAGTTTTCCAGCTTCTTGATTTCTTTGGTAAAGTATCAGGCCTGGCGGTCAACTTGAATAAATGCATGGTGTATCCAGTTCAGTGTGGCCAATTGGACCTTCCAGAGCTCATGAGCTCCTGCGGCTGCAATCTTGGCAGTCTGCCCTGCTCCTACCTAGGTCTCCCCCTGAGCTTCAGAAATCCATAAAAAGTCGAATGTCAGGTAGTGATTGACAAATTAGCCAACAAGCTAAGCCATGGAAAGGGAAACTGCTTTCAAGGAAAGGGCGCTTGACGTTGGTTAATTCTGTTCTTTCAGCCACAATGACTTACTTCCTGACCGTGTTTGATCCACCTGCCTTGATGACCAAGAAAATTGACAGAATTAGAAGAAGCTTCCTGTGGAGCGGCGAAGAGACTGCCTCAGGCGCCAAATGCCTGGTAAATTGGAAAAATGTCTGCATGCCAATAAAGAATGGGGGCCTGGGAGTGAAGAACCTAGACATCTTCAGTAAAGCATTGTGCCTTCGATGGCTTTGGTTTGATTGGAAGGCCCTTGATAGATCTTGGAACGGCCTCACTTTGCCAATCTATGCAAAAGATCTGAGCCTCTTCAACGACTGCACTCACATCACGCTTGGCAATGGAAAGAAAGCCCTGGTTCTGGAAAGACAATTCGTTTAATGGCTTGGCCCTCAAGAGCAGATACCCTGACCTTTTCATATTAGCAAGAAGAAGAAAATATTTCAGTTCATGATGCATTGGACAGTGTAACATGGATGAAAGGGCTGAGACGTATCAACTCACCTTCCCAAATTGATAATTTTGTTGAGCTTTGGCACAACATCCAGGGAGTCCAGCTCAGCCAAGCTAATAATTCCATAGAGTGACGAAGACTGCTGATCAGATGTACTCTGCTTCCTCGGCTTATTCAGCATACTTTCATAGCCTAGCTCCTAAGCCTCTTCTTGCTGCTGCCAGGAAAGTTAGAATCGAAGAGGGACTGGCCTCATCAAGACAAATGCTCCCTCTGCGACCAAGAGCTCGAGGCGGCCAATCACCTATTCCTTGGATGTTCTTACTCAAAGCAGTTATGGCTGGGTTTCTCCTCTTCGCACAGCCTTGTGGTAGACATTGCCCAGAGATCAACGACCATCAATGGATGGTGGAAGAAAACTTCGAGATTCAGGAAAAACAAGAACCATCGCCATCAAGTCTCCTTGGCGGTGTATGTGTTGTGGCACATTTGGAAAGAGCGAAACCGTCGAATCTTTGAAAATTAGCTATGCTCGAATGAAGGCCTGATCGTGCAAATTAGAGAGCACCTGGGTAACCAGGCTGTAGCGTTTGGCGAGTAGCCTGTCTTGTCTTCTCTCCTGGTCTTTTCTTTAGCTTTTGTTCGTCAATATTGGCTTGAGCGATTGTACAGTTTCCCCCTACTATTAATGCAAAAGGAGAGCTCCTTCTGGTTTCCCTAAAAAAAATAGGATATGACTAGGCTAGGCGGTGGAGAACTGAGAGAGAAAAATGGGCGGTGGGGTGGTGGAGGAGTAAAAGTCGCGGCATTCTGGTGGAGGAGGAAGATGTTCTGCCTCGGAGTTGCGTCGTATGGCTTTGATTTTATTTCATTATAGATACATTTACATGTTTATCGATGTCCCTAATCAATACATTAGTCATATTTAAAATTACAAACCGATGCCCTTATATTCTTTTCTAATTGCTGTAATGATAGCATGTAGAATTAATAGCGAGTATGAACAACATGGAATGAACTATGCACAGTCGATTCTTTATTCAAATGTTTTCTTTTGCTGAAATTTTCCACGATAAAGCATTATTTCTTTATTACCATATCTTGGCGGTAGAACCATGTAGAGGAGGAAAATGATAGAATGTTGGGGTAATGAAATAAGATGACAAACGATACATTTACATATCCGGTACAACACGTGATTATATTTGTTACATACTACCTCCGTTTCAAGGCTTAAGACGCACACGCTTTCCAAAGCAAAGTTTGACCAAAAGAATTGAGCAACAAAATCTTGATTATATTGTACATATTAGTACCGTTCGATTCGTATTGAAAAATACTTTTCAGTGATACTAGTTTTATACCAAAACCCTTTACGTATTTAGAGTAATTCTTGGTCAAAGAAAAAACACGCAAAACAAGGACGCCTTAAGCCCTGAAACAGAGGGAGTATCCAGTACAACATGTGATTATATTTGTTAAATAACATAAATGATATATTTATACATCTGGTGCAACGCACGGGCACTTAACTAGTATATATATACACAAAACACATGGTATGCCTATACTCTAAGGAGGAAACATCTAGCGCCACTCGGTTGCTTGGAGATCTGTGCAAGGTGAGAGAATATCCTTTTTTATAGCTTTTTTATCCTAAAGAGGAATTGTCATGGGCAACTTTTCATCTATGCACTGTCATCCCCAGTTGGTCCGCTGCACGCGTGACAGTGGACGTACATGTACCATGTCCTGTCACTGCACACTCTGCAACCTAGTATTGGCAAATAAATCGACTAGCCGGCCACTCCCAGCCCCACACTCCATCATCAACATCCACCTTTCCCTCTCACTGTCCCTCCACCAGGGCCGTACCCGAGAAATCGGAGGCCCTGTGCGGAAACTAAAAGAAATTGTCACCGGGGCCTCCACAACCACCGCCCCGCAAACCTCCCCTCCACGGCGCGTAAAAAAATTATGGGTCTGTTTGGATCATAGCCAACAGCTACCCTACCAAAATATTGGTAAGCCCATAAAATTTGGTCGTCGTTTGGACTAGGGCCGAAATATTGGCTGGCCAAAGTGCGCCAGCGTCCGCCCGTGTAATTTTCGCCCGTACGAGGGCGAGTTGACGGCGCGAGATTCCTTCGCCAAAAAATTGGCTGCCCGCGCGCCCGCGTCTCTTTGGTGGTCCCATCCTTATAGTTAGTGCAAGCTCCAGACAATAACGATTCTAAACTTTTTTAAATTAGCCAGCGTTCATAATTAGTGTTCCGCACGTATGTTTCCATGGCTCATAGCTAGCTACTTCGAACTGACAACAGTAGTAGCCGCTTATGACTTTCACTTTCTTGGCTCAAGTTTTTTTTCTTCTTGACTGCATTTTTGAAGAAACAATTTACTCCACTAACGTTTGCTTTAATTTAATTGTAATCAAATCAACCATTAGACAATTTAAATGGTATAAATGCATGCCAAGGCAAAAGTTGGTTGCAAACCAAAAGCAGGCACTATTCTACCAAAAATTTGGAAGAGCAGCGGCTATAATCCAAGCAACACCACCTTGCCAAAAATTTGGTTATGCCCTCGGTTTGGTCATGCCAAAAATTTGGTAAGGCTTGTTGGGGCTCAAACCAAACACACCCTATATACGGGCCACCAAGTTCCATTTCTCACAGAACCACTCCTTCCTATCCTCACCGCTCCGCCGCCACGCCTCCCTGCGCCGGCAGACAACCAGCGCGCCCTGTTCTCCCGCACCACCGGAGCCCCTCTCTGTGTTCCCCTTGGCTTGGCCCTGGATCCAAGCCGCGACGCTGGATCGAGAGCTCCCCGACGCTGCCACTGAATCTTCCAACCGGCTAACCCCCTACTTCTCGAGTTCCCCCAGATGCAGCACCGCCATCTTCCTCCTGCCCCGCCTCCCGCTTCCTCGATGGTGCGACCACGGGCGCTGCGCTGGATGGCGGCACACCGTTGCCCTTGATGCCCGGTAGATGTGCCTGTAGTGGAACGCACTCCGCCCACGCGCACGAATACCTCGTTGAGGTGCAACGCGGAGGAGCGGAGATGCCCCACCGATCTTCTCCCACGCTGTCACCTCCACCCGCTGATTCATAGTTTTCTGGACTGGGGGCATCAGATCTAGGCGCACATGTCGCCACCCCTGCTCGTCTCGGTGCCATCGGCGATGAGGCATGATGGGTGTGTGTCGGTGTGGCTTCAACGAGCAAGGGAGCACACCAGTGCCAACTCCCTAGTGTGTCTCTCTGGCTCTCCTGTTAACCAAATTTAGTTTACTGTATTCTCACATCTCGTTCTAATTCTTACCTTGTTTTCTCTGGATCTTTGGTATTAATGCATCTTGATGCGTGTCTTGTTGCCCGGTAGATTATTTTGTCAATTCATGAAAGAATCTCTCGTGTCTATATTGCATGGTAGATGTATGTACTATTATCTTCTTCACTATCCTTGAAGAACGTCTGGCTAGGTACTTGCTAGAAATATAATTATGTACTGATAGCAAAATCAATGAGTACTTGAAGAGCCTTAGTTTCTTCCTTTCTTGGTATTTGTTTTTTTTCACTATACTTGCTTGTCTATGGAGCCCCAAAGGAAATAATAATTTTCTGGACATAATTCCAACCGGGGTGCTGGACGCATCTCATGAAGGTGCTTAATGAGTTGTTGTGTGGTGCTAGACAATTACACTGAGGTACTTAAAAATTTCAACTGGGGTGATGAACGTATCTCATGAAGATGCTTAATGTGTTATTGTGTGGTGCAGAACCATGAAATCCTCTCTGTTGTGTATTTGTTTGGATCGGTGTTGCCGAAGATTTTTGTTTCTTGGCTATATGATATATTCTTCATCCTTTGCTCCTTCACTCTTTGTTGCTTCATCTATTCTTGTTGCATGGTGGTGGATGTTCATGTTGCGTTCAGACAGAAGGCACTCTAGAGATTATTGGTTTGTTCACTTACTCCTTTTGCACTGTTACTTAAATTAAAATATGAAGATACTTAACCATCAGGTTGCTGGTACTAAAGCATGCTTGATTGCTAGGGCCTTGTTTCATTTAGGTGCTTAATAGATTGAACTTTGGTTCTGGATGTTACTTGCTGTTGTGGTACTTAACACTTTCAACTAGGGTGCTGTCTGAAACTTGAAGAGGAGCTTAATGATTCATGTCACGGTGCTGAATTCAAAACTTGATGATACTCTTCAATTGTTTGCTACTTTTCACAAGTTATTTATTTTTCTGAATATTATTTGTATTCTGTGGGCATGTGCTCTTCCGAACCTAGATGTATCTGATCTTCATAACTAGACTAGTTTCTCGTTGATTGGCTTTTGAATGTATTTTCTATCCATGTCTGAATATGTCGTGTTGATCTAGTGTAAAGGTTATTCGCTTGTTTAAAATGACTCTTGTTGGTCCTAAACAAGCTTCTCTCGGGTGATTAATAAGACATGATGCGGTGCTGAATTATATACAGCCCGTTAGAGAATACTAAACAATTCCAAATGGGATACCTATCTCGAATGGGTGCTTGCAATAAAAGGAATTGTCGTATTATAAAAGATGAACTTTGTGTTACATGTTCATGTGCATCTAGTCCATCATATTCTAGTATTACTTTCTTATGATTCTAATTGTGGATACTTAACATTATCAACCGGGTGACGATAATATGCATGTCTCTCTAATTTCCGAGATATTTAATAGCTATACTCCAGGTTCTAAGTTTCTAGATGCCGAGTCATTAATCTTATAATACCAAATTGCCTATTAGTTAGAACAACATGATCTAGGGACTTATTACTTAGATCAACATGATCCGACGTCTAATACCGAATTTTCAAGCTTCAATCTAGTGATAGCTATAATTTTGTTGGTGGGTTCTTGCCTGTTCTTTTAGCGCATGGTGCTAGATATATGTGTTCTATAAACTTGACAAATAGTGTTGGTGTGGTGCTGCTAGTGTTGCACAAGCAGGGACCGCCAAGGTGAATTGGGCAATGACGGAGGTGGCTTACGCTGATGAATTTGATTCACTATGTGCGTCTCAAGAGCGAGCTTGCTATCTATCAACATTAATCTGCCGTCAAGGTAATTCTTTTGGATACCATCCACAAAGTTTTCTTACAATTACTGTCGTGGTACTGAGTAATGTTTACTTTAATACTTAACTACCATGGATATTTTATTGACGATGCTTATAACTGATGCGTTATGAATGGGTACCTGATAAGTTAAGTAGTGGTGTCGAACAATGTAACATGGTTGTTGTCTGGTAGATGTTCGTGTTCAGGAGATTACACGAGATTAAGCACTCGTTTTACTTGAGATTAAGCACCTCGTGGAAGGAGACAATCCATCACCTCTTGTTTTGTTTATGATGTACTGCTGCTAGATGAAACATACTAGTTTGTGCTATTATTATTCTTCACAATTAGCTTGCTTCTCTAGCACTCTGTGACAGTTAGCCTGATGGTACTCACAAACTGCAATCCTTTATTCCTATCAATTATTAAACTAAAATAAAATTTTAAACTGCAGTACTACTTGTTCACTTGTTTTTTGCTTGAATTCTTGTTGAGTTCTTCAGCCAATAGTTAAGGAGGATGGCTACAGTCCAAAGGTGCTTAATGAGGCCTAGTGCGGTGCTGAATGGAATCAAGACGAGTGCTTACAATCATTCAAGTATTTGATACCTGTTTACTTGAGATTAAGCACCCAGGCATCATAGCTTTCACCACGGCAAGACCAGGCCAGGCCAGGCCAGACCAGTTACTAAGGCGATGGAATGAAGGCGAGTGCTTATAATCAGCCGAGTATTCAGTATCTGTTTACTTAAGATTAAGCACACATTTGTCATCTGGATATGCTTATTTGTGTGCCGTACTTAACTTGAATTTCTATTCAACATCTCAATATTTATTCGTTTGCTTGTGCTGCACGTAAAAGAAATTGCTCAACCTATAATAAGTTGCTGAATTTCCTGTTGTGTATTTTTGTGTGCGTTGAAAAAACTTGGATGAAGTACTTGCTTTTTTGACATCGCCACGCACTATGTAAAGTTTGATTATATTTGTTAGTTTATTTTAGAGACTTAACAATTTTATCCTGGGGTACTTGATTCGTTAAGTTTTGGTGCTGAGTTGGTACCGGTTTTAGAGACTGTCATTTCTATTTTGGCCCGTTAGGTACCCTGTGATAGAAGTTAGCCCAAGCAGTAGGAGGTTCAGCACCAACGTTTGAAATTTGAACGGTGGCCTATTTGCTGACCCACGCGCAGCTGCTCTGCGGGCTGGTAGTATGCGCAGACTGCCCAGCAGCAGTCTGACTTGTCATTTTTTGCTACTTTTTAAACTCAAATTTAAACAAAAGGCTGCAAAACATGCACATATAGATCTATAGAATTGTCAAGATTCCTCATTTGCTAGGTGATATCATATGGCAGGTGGGAGAAATTAATTTCAAAAATAGGTGGTGAAAATAGGAAAAGAAAAACTGAGACCATATGGTACCAATCTCAAAGCACACGAGTGGTAGATGATGCTTCCTTACATATGGGAAGCGGATATGGTATGTCCATCCTCCCGCGAGGAAGCATCTAACACCATCCACGCGCTTCGCGATGCGTACCTAATGTCTACCCTTTTTCTTTTCCAATTTACACCACCTATTTATAAAACTATTTTTTCTCCCCTTGCACATCACAAAGCACAAGCAAATGTGGAAACTTGTCATACTTGGTCAGATCTATTTTGGTGATGTTCACAACTTTTATTTGAACGTTGGTTTAAAAAACTATCAAAAAAGTAATAAACACCAACTGGGCGCAATGGGCTGTTTTCTTGTCAGACAGCCCACACAGAAGTGTCAGCCCGCGCCAGTCTAAAGTGTAGGTCCAGTTTGAAATTCAAAGAACCGATACCCGAGTATGGGCTGACATACTCTTCGGTACTTAACATGACCCAGAAACCGCTTGTGCGGATGGTAACCGATGGGCCATGCCAGCGTCGGTACCGACGGGGTCGCGACGGCAACGTTTTTTCTGTTCTCGTCAAGCAGACACCTCCATTATCGCCTAGTTCGATAGGATTAAGTGGCGCTAGATCCTTCTCGACGATTACCCTGTTGCGTTTTGCAGGCCAACACATCTGCCATAATCAGATTACCAAGATAGACCATCCTTTTCGAGTACCAAGTTCGCTTCGATTCGGAACCCCTAGATTCCGTATTGGATCGAGAGATGCCTCCTGCTAGAGTCGTTGCCCAATTCCTGTCTCAACGAAGAAACAAGACAGAAGCTTTCCTCATCTGCCGCGCCGCTGTTTCCAGTGAAGATGGCGGAGCCGCACGTCGGAGGGTATCCCATCCCACCGGAAGGAGCTGCGAAGATCTGTTCCCCCGATGAGTATTACCGTCAACCACCACTATACCCCAGCACCACCACCGCGCCCAACCCCCGCATCCCCTGTCACCGACATTCGCGAGAGTACTCGTGGAGCTTAGTGCAATCTAAACCGGGCAATGGCCTGCCCAGCCCAGGAGAGAAAATATTTTTTTCATCTATGCCGCTATTTGTAAAGCCAACCAACCTAGCCAATTCCACATGAGAGGCAAATCGACTGATCCCGATTCAGTCTGATTCCTTGTTTCTGCTAGTCATCTCCGCACCCATGGCGCTAGCTGGACTAGCTGGACGACTTTGGATCAGAATGAAAAGTTTGATTTATTTGTGGGCTCCTATCTGATTCGAATTTCATGATATCACTACATGAAAGTTTGGTTTCTGTTGTGTTTGATTTTACAAATCTCAGGAAAGTATTGATTTGCACTAGCTTGAAGTTTTATCAAAATGCTCCATTTGAAACAGTGGGAACAATTCAGTTGAATTCATACTTCCAGTTGAAAGCTGGGGATTTAACAGAATCAGTCTGGAGGCGGTCTGTAGTTAACTGACGTCTGCCACATAAACTTTGCATTTGTGAAAGAGTTAAATTCTTCCATCTTTGCCACATCTAGGATCAAACTTTCTGTTGCATCCATGGCGCTAGTTTAGGGGATCTGCCGAGTGCCGACCCGCCATCAGCCGGTGACTGAGCAGCGGATGTAGCAGCCGGACTGCCAGAGAGAAACAATCAAGTGCCACGGGCACCTAACCCATCATACACGGGCGGTGGGAAGTACGTGCGGGAGCCCGACTCGACGTCTTGCTCGAAACGGGCGCCCAGCTCTCCTCCACGACGCTGCACGGAGTCCAGCCGGCTAAGATCTTGATTAACCGGGGTGAAGCCGTGGGCGCGGTGATACTCGCGGATGTTGCTTTCCATCTGGTACTTGGTGGAGGCCAAGCCCTAAGCTTGTTGAAGCAAGCGCTCTCGTGCCGCCTCGATCTTGGCCATCGCCTCGTCCGGGTTCTCCCCGAGGCCAACCGGCTCGGTGAGTTCCTCGATGACCTCTTCCACCACGCCCTTCTCGCGCAGCGGGGTGGACGGGCCGCCTAGATCGCTACCGCACTCGAGAGGAGGACGGCGGCCGTGGCTGGAGCCGGCCATCATCACCTCCACGCCGCGAGGTGCGACGAGCGCGCTGCCGGCTGAGGCCAGCGGCTCGACGAAGGAGACGATCTCCCGAGGGAAATCCTCCGGCACGGTGGCGACATAGACGGGCAGGTCACCGAATAGCAGGACGGAGCCGCCTGCCAGGAAACTGGAACCGGAGAAGCAGCAAGCGTTGTGGATGACGCAGTCGAATTTGCCCAGTGTGAGGACGAGGCTGGAAGCCACGCTCTCGCCGAACAAAGTACGGGGTCCCATGTAGAACGTCACTCTGGTCGCCGCCATATCTGACCCACGGTGGGCGCCAACTGTAGTTGTTATGAAAACGGCAGTGCCTGAGCAGGCTAGTTAGTGGTGCGGGAGCGAGCAGGGAAGCGAGCGACGGCGTCTGCAGGCGGGATTAGGCACAAGCAAGCGTCGGAGACACAAGAAGTACCCAGGTTCGGGGCCCTCGTGGTGAGGTAACACCCCTACTCGTGCCGATCCGACTAACTAGATGAACACACAAAGGGCTAAGTGCTCCTCGAGCTGTATCTGTCCTAACTAGTAGAGAATGAGGGTCCAATCCTTTCTACGATGCCCCTGCGGCCCCTTATAGGCCGAGGCGGCATGGGCAAAGATGCCGTCGACTGGCGGGTCCCACAGGCAGGCCCAGCCGACTATTCTAGTATAGTGTTCTGCCTCCCTGATGTCTGGTATAGTGTCGCGCCCCCGACCGGCACGGAAACAGTGGAAGCCGCTCCGGCCGACACAGGCGGCGACCCCTGTTCCCGCCAGACACGGGTACGGGCCGTCTCCTCCAGCTTCAGTGCCACTGTGTCTGTCCTTCTGTCTGCCAGGGCGGTGGGATACTGTGCCCTACGTTGCCTGTCTGCCTTGAAGGTCCGGCTAGGTCTCCCTAGCCGGCTACTCTGTCTTGACCGGATGGTCGGACCCATCCGGCTAGGCGTCTGCTCCTTGCTGTCTTATCTGGCTGGTAGTGCCACCGGCTCGTTCTTGACTCGTCTTACCTTATCCGGCTGGCACGATCCAACCGGCTAGGTGCCTTTGGGCATGCTTATTATCTGGCTGGTTGGTTTGCTAGCTTGTTCTTCATCTAGCCTTCTTTCTGGCCTATCTTTGGGTTTTTACATCCGGCTAGGTCAGCCGGCTGGCAGTTACATTGCCCCTGCGTCCTGTCTGGTTAGCCTACCCGGGGGTGACCCCCCCCCCCCGACACTAGCCCCCGAGCACGCGTAGATTCCATCCTTAGACGAAATGTGCGCGGGCTCCGAAAAAGCTATTTTGATTTTTTTCGGCTGAAATCTGGCGGTTGGGCTGCTCGGCTATGTCAGCACTGATGTCAGCCACAGCGTAATGATGATCGTGAAGACGTGCGTCGAAGGGTCGTGTTAGGCGCCGCCTCGGGAACCGCTGCCAGCGCCTCGCCTCCCACGCCCAGGATCCTCTGCGCATTGCGTGTCGGCGCAAACGATCCGACCACGGTTAGGGCTGTGGGGGGCTGCCACGTGGCGAGCCGGCGGTTTGCCTCCCCGGCCCCTTTAAGTAGCAGCCGCGGCGCCCTATCGACCCCCACTCGCCATTTGCCCCCTTTTCTCACCGTCGACGCCGCTCCTCCCAGCCTTCTACCGCTGCTCTGCCCCTGCGCCGCCGACGAGCTCGCGCCGCCTCCACTCCGCCGGTGCCGCCTGCCTTCTTCTTGCCGGAGCGACGAGACACCGCCACTCCTCTGCCTCTCCCCCTTTGCCTTCTCCGCTTCCTTCTTCTTCTCTGCCGCGCTCCGCCACCGCCGACATGGCTGAGAGCCGCGGTGCCTGGTGCGGCTCCTCCGTCACGGAGGCGCAAGTTGAGAAGTACCGGCGGTCGCGCCTGTGACACCCCCGGGATCAGGGCTAAACAAATCCCAGACCTCCGTCTGACATAAGCTTAACCTTGAGCTCGAGGATATCCAGTGACGAATCGGTAACACGGCAGTGACCCTACGACACAAAATTTATTACAGCAAGCTCATAAAAAATAAAAGAACCAAATTATTACAAGTAGAGGTCACTGACCACAAACATCAAACAACAGAAGGCAAATTATGCTATTAAGTATAGCAAACTTAACAAACGACCTAAGAGGCCTGAAGCATAACGATGACGTCCCAGCCCATAGATTCCAGGCTGCCGGCCGGGAACCCCAAGCTACTCATCGGTGTCGATGAAGTACCAAACTGATCTTCAGGGAACACTTACTCTGCCAAAAGTATCAACAAAGCAAGGGTGAGTACAGGGTGTACTCCGCAAGACTTATGGCTGGTGGAGTTGTTTTGCATAAAGCCATCTTTGTTTGTAAAACAAGAGAGAGGGGAAGCTCGTCTATTCAGAGTATTTTAAAAGGGGATAAGAGAGCGACATCTCCGAAATATTGATCATCATATTTTGATATCCACCGAATCATCATCATATGAACCCTATCTAGGATCACCCCCTCGTACCCATGAGGAAGCATCCTTATGCACACGTTGATCTGCCAAGTTTTACGATTAGGTTATAGTTCTCTATGATCTTAGAATCTGGTCACCAAGCGTTCATAACCGTCAACACGGCTTTTCGAAAAGATTATTATGCTGCAGGGGTGTACAAATTTACCCACACGTACTAACCTTCTCTTAATGCCACATGATTAGCCCTCTTCCTTGGAAGGCCAGCAGAGGATGGTTAGACACGACCTTTACCTTGCTTTCGCTGAGACCATGAGTCACGCAATAAGGATGGTTCCGCCTTAACCGGTCAAGTCTCGAAGTCGGTCCTTAAAGATGTGAGGCGAGGTTGGTTTACCAGGGGCGCTATCAACCCCAAGAAACCCGGTCCACGCTTCCCTACCTATTATGAATGCACCTTCACCCACCAAATCTTTCAAAACATTTTCAATGTGTATGTCGAATGAAAGCCTGAACTATGTGACTCATGGAATCTACTAGGCAAGTTAGTTGCTCGTGAGGTGGTCTAGGCCCCGTGTGGTTGTACACTCGTCTTGGTTCCAAAGCCAAGAACTCAGGTCCTAGTGGTGGCGAGCATAGGACTAGAAAAACCACATCCCACCGTGGCCTCCCATACAAGCCTTAGCATGTTTAATCTTATATCACTGATCTCATCTCATCACGTTCTCCTATCATGCTAGATTCTCTACATCTGATACATCATCTGGATGAACCAGACTCAACAGCTATACATGGCTAAGCAAGACACATATCTAAGCTCTAGCAGTGCACACCAGCCAAACCTAGTTATGCTAGGAGTGGTGGGTCAGGTAATATAAGCTAAAAAGGAGTAATGCAATAGCTAGGTTACTCTATCTGTCGATAAAAGACCACAGTAGAATCGTATGCATCATGGCAGGAATTGAAATGCTCTCGAAAATATAGGATTATATCATGATGGGGCTATGCTTGCCTTTGTCAGTTGATAACAAATAAGCAGATCTTTGGGAGACTTGTACTTGACTTGATTATAGTTGGTCAAGTATTGTTCGTCGATCTTCAAACTTCGACGGGGTTGATCTCGGTCTTCGATCTCGATCTCGATATCGTATTCTATCGGAATGAACCAAACACCGAAAAGAGAGGAAAACAATGAACACATGTCATCTATGCACTCCTCAAGCAAGAATGATGATATGGCAATTTAATAGTATTGAAATGTAACCCTAAAGCATGGTTGACAGTTTAATCGATGTTCCGAGGGGTGAAAACCTAACTCGGGGAAAACTCCGGAATCATCTGTGAGGGTTGCAATGTTCTTCTAATTAAACTTGTCATGTGAGTTGATTAACAATGCATGATTATAGCTCTAATAGATAGTTCTCATTTTTCTGAACATTTTGATATATTATTTATATTTTTCTGACTTATAAATAATAAGATATGAATTTTACAAGATTTAAATCATTTTTTGAAATTACTAAACCATTTTAAATGATTTATTGCGCAAGGCTGACATCAGCACATGCACCATATACTTTTTACACCGCGGCGGAGCCTACCCACTAAGGCTGACCGATGGGCCCTAGGCCACATCAGCTGCCACACGAGCAAGGTGGGGTCAGGGCTGGTTTGACCGGTCTGACCCGCGCGGCGCTGACGCACGGGTGACGTCAGCACGATGTCATGCCGGCGGTGAGCTCCCAGACAGCGGCAGGGATGTCGATAGGGAGCATGCGGGGCTGTGTGGGAGGCTGCGTTCGATGCGGGCGAGTGCACTGAGAGAAAAGTGGTGGCGCCGTTACTCTAAGGTAAACGAAGCACGGCCGGTGACGAGGCCGAGCGGCGGCGCTTGCAGAGCAGCGTGGCAACGACGGGACAGAGCGAGAGGGAGCAAGCAAAGGGGCTTGGAAGAATCGGGTGCTCACCCTAAAGCTAAAGAACACGACGGTGAGGCCGTAGGTGGACAAGGGCGACGACATAAACGGCGGCGGGCTTCGTCGGGGGCGAGGAAGACGACGAATATTCCGTCGATCTGGGGTGCCCGCGATCTATTCCGTTGGCAGGGAGGGTGAACTCGATGAGGCGAAGCTTCAGAGGGCATCAGCGAGGCACGGGAAGGCTCTGAGCGATGACGACGAGCGGCGTATGCACGGGGTAGGGTTTCGGGCGCGCCGCAGAGAGCGAGAGAGAGGGCACAGGGAAGAGTGAGAGGATAGAGATGAGAGGGAGACGTGCACGGCTGGTCCTTATCCTTCTCCGAAGCGGCGGCGAGGATCTCCACGCGGGACGGCCAGCGACATGCCGACAGCGAGCTGCTTCGGCACATCGAGAGGTCGACGACGAATAGGTAAGTGGGCTTGCGCCGTGCTGGGCCGGCTACGGGCTGCACGTGGGCTACAGGGAGAGGGGAGAGGGGAGAGGAGAGAGGGAGGTTGCTAGGCTGCTGGCTGCGCGCTGGGCGGCAGGAAGGAGAGGGAGGTGGATAGCTGGGCCGGTTGGGCTGCGACTGCTCTCAGGTCATTTTTATTTGCAAAACCCTTTACCAATTCTGTTTTCAAATAGAGAGAGAGGGATTAGGGTTTAGGTTTTTGCATTTCTATTTTATTCAATGCATTTTTAAGAGATGATGCTTATGCAATGCACAAAACAAACCCTAATATATATTAACTAAAACTGGGGTGTTACAGCTCTATCCCCCTTACTAGAATCTTGACCCAAGATTCCAAAGGTAGGAAGAGAGACAAAGAGAGAAGGAAACATGGCCACTCTAAATATAAGAGGGAACACACTAAACAACACACGGAGTATCTCATGCTCAACTCTTGGATGGAGTGTTCAGAAACAACTCTGAGATGACAAACATGAAACACGTCAAGCTAATGGAGGGATCAAGAGGAGATGGTTTCAATTGTTAGATAGATGGTCTTCATAAGGATTTGAGACCATGGAACTTACAGGAGGTTTTGAAGCTTCTGAAGAAGAAAACTTCCAACAGAAAGAACATAACAACATACTTCGATGAGGAACCTCTACTAAACGACTTAAGTAGAGATTTTAGGTTGCATAGGTATGGATCAACAAAACCAAGCTGTTGAACTACTTTTGACACAGAAGGGTCACTCTTTCATCCAACATAAGGCTTAAGACAGAAAGGTGTTTTGGTGGTGAGGACTCATAAGAGTCACAAGAAACATGTAACAAGAGAAACTACAGATTACCAAAATCATAGTCACTCTTAAAACATGGTTGAGAGAACGAAGGAAACTCTTTAATCATCTAGATTTATCAAAATCTTTGCCAAGATCATGATATCACTTTACACCACTAAGATGAATGGTTAAGAAGATTCCTGATGACACGAGAAATAAGAAACTTCATTCTCAGACTTCAATTTCTTGGCACAACAAAACGCTTGCCAACATAAAAGGGTCTAGAGGATCGACTGAGAGACATTTAGCAACACTACTTTAAATGTTCTCCTTGATGTTCGAGAAATCAATCATCAAGTAAAGGTCAGACCTCGGAGTCAAAGGAAACCATAAGCACAACTTCTAGATTAAAGGATAGAAGAATTCTTATGAAGAGTGGTTGTTATTACTGAATCAAGGAATATGAAAAAAGGTCTTTCTGGCTAAGTGTGTCAACCATTACATCAATCTTGCCAGAATTGCGAAGAGACCTATGTCAAAACCTTGGGGAACACCAACCATCATATCTGCTTGAGATTCAAATTTGGTTAAGTGAGATGATACTTCAGACTCAACATATCCGAATAGAAAGTTTGCAACATTTACCACAAAGGTAAAGTTACTAAATTCTCAAGATATGGACTACAGTGGAAAGCTCCAAAAGATGAGCTAGATTGCTATACCCACGTATTGGCAACTTGTCGAAAGAAAACTGCACACACATAAGGTACTAACAATAAAACACACATGTATCCTTAAGGAAAGAATGATAACTCAGCTCGAGTTCACGACGATATCTTTCAACAATTGCTCGTGAATCAGAGAAGGTTACTTCTAACATCCAAAACTCATACTTCGAAATGACTCGAAGATGGATCTTGAAATTTTCCAACATTAATGCAAAATGTTCCATATGAATCTAATCTAGCATGGAGAAGATAAGGATGTCATCGATGGGCTCAACAACAAAGTTATCGAGACTCTCCATTAAGATGGACTCATATATTTGCATGAACAAGACAAAAGTATTGGTCAGACCAAAGGACATGAAGATGTACTAAAGTGAAACATCACAAGTGGAAATACCATCAAGGTAGTCCTTGGAACTGAGTTTGATTTAACGATAACCCAAATCAAATCAAAGGTGGGGAAAGATAACATATCCTCAAAGGAGATACTATCTTTCTTCAGCACAAACAGAGCTATACATCCCTTTAAGAAGGAACAAAGTCGGATAAAACTTCTGTCTTACAACTCTCCAAGTTGTTGTTTAAACTCAACCAACTAGTTTAGGGTATCCAGTACGGATCCTTGGAGAAAGGTGCAGTTTAGAGAACTTGCTTGCTCAAGAACTGGACATCACAGTCATGCGGCAACATGGCGATACTTCCAGTAGACATCTAGAATATCACGGACCACCGATATGTCACTTTGTTCGAGAGGATACTTGTTGTACAAGGCAAGAGGACATAGTCTTAGAGCTTCGGCAACAGCCTAACTCTTTGACCGAAGAGGGTGCACCAGAATAACGGACTTGGTAGCACGATCATCCTTTGCTTAGTGATAGGATTAAACAATCACTCTAAGGATGACACAAATGTCCTTAGAGATCAAAACAATATTAATTGCTAATAATCTCATATAGCCACATTATTACGCACACACATCATTCACGAGCGCGAAAGCTCGAGTAAGAGTGGGTAATTATGTGTAAGAGCATCACTTCATTAAGGGGTCAGGAAACTCAGCACAACCTCTTAGTATAAAAGGGTGTGATACTTCAAGATAGAATAGATATAAGATAATCAATGCTTCTTGATCTGCGGATTACAATACTTTGACCTGGTCCTAGATATGACGAGGTACTGGAGTTTGTTTCTCCTAGACATTCTGAAATGGTTTGTCTTGACGGAACACAAGAGTATCTTGCATCAGAAAGACACCAATGCACATTTACTACTTGGCTACCAAATGGTAGGTAAAAGGTCGGAAAACAACAAGGGAAAAGGAACATACTCAGGATAGAATCCCGAGATGTGGATGCATAGATTATCAATCTTCCGAAAACCAATGCATAGAAAAGGTAAGGGGTGGTAGACTCACAAGTATAGATGCAAGACTCTCGAGGAGTACTCTTGTCATGATCTGTTGGTTCCATTAAAGAACATCTGCCATGGCTAGTGGTAGGGGAAGTCCTTAACTGTCACATCAATCGCGACAAAGACCACAAGCTTGAAGGCCAGAATTGTAGTACCAGCCATCCTGAGGTAATGTATGAACATTAACAACAGGGGTCAAAGGGATGGATCTTGGATTAAAGATCAGCTTCATGTACAAAATTCACAACATCAGAATCCAGCACAATTAGGGATCTTCGGTTCAAGTCCAAGAGTTAAAACCCAAAGTAAAGAGTAACTACTACTTGAGTGACGTAGCGTACACTGCAAGGTAATAATCACGAGGTAACTTCCAAGAGAAGAAACGACTTCTGAAATACCCAAACAAACGAAAAGGAGGCACACGAGGCGAAAGGAAACCTCGAAGCCTAGAATAGAACATTGTGGATCATGATTTTGTAGGATCCATAAAACAAAGAGATCATAAAGGAAAGGAATCTCTCATGTGAACAAGAGCAAAGGGAACAAGGAATTCACAACACACACAACTCTAGAGAACTCAACACTAGGTCAACTGTCTTAGAAACGACATGCCAGAAGGCACCTAAGCTTTGAAAGACTAGAAGAGATATCGAAACTTTTCCAAAATCAACACCAGATAAGATAACCCAGAGTTAGAGCGAAACTGGATAAGTAGAAAAACAAGCATACTAGAGTTTCGCAAATACTTTTCAGCTTTAAAGTAGTTTTCACAAGCACTAGACTCAACATCGACCAATAGCAAGGTTTTCCTACGGTCGGTACTGCTCTGATACCAAGACCCGTGACACCCCCGGGATCAGGGCTAAACAAATCCCAGACCTCCGTCTGACATAAGCTTAACCTTGAGCTCGAGGATATCCAGTGAAGAATCGGTAACACGACAGTGACCCTACGACACAAAATTTATTACAGCAAGCTCATAACTAAGCAAAGAACCAAATTATTACAAGGAGAGGTCACTGACCACAAACATGAAACAATGGAAGGCAAATTATGCTATTAAGTATAGCAAACTTAACAAATGGCCTAAGAGGCCTGAAGCATAACGATGACGTCCCAGCCCATAGATTCCAGGCTGCCGACCGGGAACCCCAAGCTACTCATCGGTGTCGATGTAGTACCAAACTGATCTTCAGGGAACACTTACTCTGCCAAAAGTATCAACAAAGCAAGGGTGAGTACAGGGTGTACTCCGCAAGACTTATGTCCAGTGGAGTTGTTTTGCATAAAGCCATCTTTGTTTGTAAAACAAGAGAGAGAGAGGGGAAGCTCGTCTATTCAGAGTATTTTAAAAGGGGATAAGAGAGTGACATCTCTGAAATATTGATCATCATCTTTTGATATCCACCGAATCATCATCATCTGAACCCTATCTAGGATCACCCCCTCGTACTCATGAGGAAGCATCCTTATGCACACGTTGATCTGCCAAGTTTTACGATTAGGTTATAGTTCTCTATGATCTTAGAATCTGGTCACCAAGCGTTCATAACCGTGAACACGACTTTTTGAAAAGATTATTATGCTGCAGGGGTGTACAACTTTACCCACACGTACTAACCTTCTCTTAATTCCACATGATTAGCCCTCTTCCTTGGAAGGCCGGCAGAGGGTGGTTAGACATGACCTTTACCTTGCTTTCGCCGAGACCATGAGTCACGCAATAAGGATGGTTCCGCCGTAACGGGTCAAGTCCCGAAGTCGGTCCTTAAAGATGTGAGGCGAGGTTGGTTTATGAGGTGCGCTATCAACCCCAAGCAACCCGGTCCATGCTTCCCTACCTGTTATGAATGCACCTTCACCCGCCAAATCTTTCAAAACATTTTCAATGCGTACGTCAAATGGAACGCCCAAACTATATGACTCATGTAATCTACTAGGCAAGTTAGTTGCTCGTGAGGCTTTCCAGGCCCCGTGTGGTTGTTCGCTTGTCTTGGTTCCGAAGGCAAGAACTCAGGTCCTAGTGGTGGCGAGCATGGGACTAGAAAAACCACACTCCACTGTGGCCTCCCATACAAGCCTTAGCATGTTTAATCTCATATCACTGATCTCATCTCATCCCGTTCTCCTGTCATACTAGATTCTCTACATCTGATACATCATCTGGATGAACCAGACTCAAAAGCTATGCATGTCTAAGCAAGACACATATCTAAGCTCTAGCAGTGCACACCAGCCAAAACCTAGTTATGCTAGAAGCGGTGGATCAGGTAATATAAGATCAAAGGGAGTAATGCAATAGATATGATACTCTATCCGTCGATAAAAGACCACAGTAGAATCATATGCATCATGGCAGGAATTGAAATGCTTTCGAAAACATAGGATTATATCATGGTGGGGCTATGCTTTCCTTTGTTAGTTGATAACAGATAAGCAGATCTTCGGGAGCCTTGTACTTGACTTGATTATAGTTGGTCAAGTATTGTTCGTCAATCTTGGAACTTCGACAGGGTTGATCTCGGTCTTCGATCTCGATCTCAAGCTCGATATCGTATTCTATCGGAATGAACCAAACACCGAAAAGAGAGGGAAACAATCAACACATGGCATCGATGCAATGCTCAAGCAAGAATGATGATATGACAATTTAATATTATTGAAATGTAACCCTAAAGCATGCTCGACAGTTTAATCGGGGTTCCGAGGGGTGAAAACCCTAACTCGGGGAAAACTCTGAAATCATCTATGAGGGTTACAATGTTCTTATAATTAAAATTGTCATGTGAGTTGATTAACAATGCATGGTTATAGCTCTAATAGATAGTTCTCATTTTTCTAAACATTTTGATATATTATTTACATTTTTCTGACTTATAAATAATAAGATATGAATTGTACAAGATTTAAATCATTTTATGAAATTACTAAACCATTTTAAATGATTTATTGCGCAAGGCTGACATCAGCACATGCACCATATACTTTTTACACCGCGGCGGAGCCTACCCACTGAGGCTGACTGATGGGCCCTAGGCCACATCAGCTGCCATGCGAGCAAGGTGGGGTCAGGGCTGGTTTGACCGGTTTGACCCGTGCACGGCTGACACACGGGTGATGTCAGCACAACGTCACGCCAGCGGTGAGCTCCCAGGAAGCGGCAGGGATGGCGACAGGGAGCATGCGGGGCTGTGTGGGAGGCTGCGTTCAATGCGGGAAAGTGCACTGAGCAGAAAAGTGGCGGCGCCGCTACTCTAAGGTAAACGGAGCACAGCCGGCGACGAGGCCGAGCGGCGGCGCTTGCAGAGCAGTGCGGCGATGACGGCACAGAGTGAGAGGGAGCAAGCGGAGGGGCTTGGAAGAATCGGGTGCTCACCCTGAAGCTGAAGAACACGACGGTGAGGCCGTAGGTGGACAGGGGCGACGACATGAACATCGGCGGGCTTCATCGGGGGAGAGGAAGACGATGAAGATTCCGTCGATCTGGGGCGCCCACGCTTGATTCTGTTGGCAGGGAGGGTGAACTCGACGAGGCGAAGCTTCAGAGGGCATCGGTGAGGCACGGGAAGGCTCTGAGCAACGACGGCGAGCAGCGTCTACACGGGCTAGGGTTTCAGGTGCACCATAGAGAGCGAGAGAGAGGGCGCGGGGAAGAGTGAGAGGATAGAGATGAAAGGGAGACGTGCGCGGATGGTCCTTATCCTTCTCCAGAGCGGCGGCGAGGATCTCCACGCGGGGCGGCCGACGACGTGTCGACAACGAGCTGCTTCGGCAGATCAAGAGGTCGACGACGACTCCAGGGAGACGACGAACAGGTAAGTGGGCTTGGGCCATGCTAGGCCGGCTGTGGGCTGCACGCGGGCGGTAGGGAGAGGGGAGATGAGAGAGGGAGGTTGCTGGTCTGCTGGCTGCGCGCTGGGCGGCAGGAAGGAGAGGGAGGTGGATAGCTGGGCCGGCTGGGCTGCGACTGCTCTTAGGTCATTTTTATTTGCAAAACCTTTTTCCCAATTCTGTTTTCAAATAGAGAGAGAGGTATTAGGGTTTAGGTTTTTGCATTTCTATTTTATTCAATGCATTTTTAGAGATGATGCTTATGCAATGCACAAAACAAACCCTAATATAGATTAACTAAAACTGGGGTGTTACAGCGCCTCCTGCCGACCGCCGACGAGGTCGGGGTGCGCCTTGCCCCGGCCGGCGAAATCTCGCCGGATCCGCAAGACGGCGAGCGGGTTATCTTTCTCGCACGGCCTGGCCTTTCCGGCCAACGCCTTTTTCCTCTCCTTCATGGCGCACTTCGATCTCCGCCTCCACCATCTCTGCCCGAATGCAATCGGCATTCTGGTCCACTTCGTAGCATTCTGCGAATGCTACCTCGGGATCCATCCGGATCTCGTGCTCTTCTGACGGATTATCCTTATCCGGCCGCATGTGCAGTACGCCAAGAGGCCGCTCGTGCCCTGTGGCGGCGCCTCCATCTACTCGCGCGCCCAAACTGGCTACACCAAGTTCAAACTGCATGACACGGTCAAACTATGGCAGCATACGTACTTTTACGTACGGAACTTGGGGTTCGACGACCACCTCAACCTTCGAGCCTTCCAGGATATGGAGTCCACCCGGGCGCACTGGGAGGAAAAGATATTCGGCTCCAAGATAGAGTCGGATGCGCTGCTGCACCGGATGAGGGGGCTGGTCATGGCCGGCTTGACTGGCGTCAACGCGATGCTCAACTAGGCTAGCTGGCTGATGATGCCCCTCCAACAGTGATCACACAAGATGTGCTACTACTCCGAGCGCCTCGACCCGACCCGGCTCTCCCGCCGCGACCCCCCCCTTCGCCAACCTCTACGAATGGGTGTGGATGATCACCAAGTAGAAGATCAAGGCCGACTGTAGCTTTGGTCTGGCTCCCTGCACGTGCAAGAACCGCGCCCCCTGGGTGAGTGTGACTTTCCTTCTTTCTTGTTTCTCTTTTGTTCTTGCTCTATCCGGTATCGCCCCTTTATCCGGTTCAGACTTGCTTATTTCCTTGCATATCTTCCCCTGCATCATCCGGGAGGAGGGCGATACGCCCCTCCAGTTCTTCACTGCCTACCTCCCCGAGCCACCCCTGCATCGGTCCGGCAGCGAGGGTTCAGACGGCGAGGAGGGCTTGTTCCCTAGCCGAACTGACGAGGCGGTGGAGGACCCGCATGGCCCCGCACCTGAGGAGAGTGACGGCACCACGCCGCCTGAGCCGACGCGGAAGCGTGCCGACGAGGGGTCCTCGAGCAGCGCTACCACCCCCGAAGATCCGGTTGCGAAGCGCAGCCGGGTGAGGGTTCCTCCATGCCTCGGACGGGCCACAGGTGGCCGGAAGAGATCTGCGCCCGTGGTGCAGGGGTGCATTTTCTTGCACTTGCCTTTTTCTTGCAGTTTCTCTTGTCATTTTGCCTTTGGCCTTGCCTTGACCTTGCTCTTCTCTCGCAAGTCTCTTCTCTCCTTTGATGCGAGCCCGGCATGCAGTGCTCCTTCTGCCTCTCCGTCCCGCGACCCTCCGCCTCAGCCGGATGCCCCCTCGATGGCCACTATGCCTCCCACAGCTGAGACCTTTCCCCCGCCAATGTTGGTGGTCGTGGTCTAGCCGAATCCCTCCGTGCCCAAGCGCGTGGTGAGCCAGCCGGATGCGACTTCCAGCCTGGGTGGGGGCTCATCAGCCGGCGCAGGAGGTTCGCGCACCGGCAAGGATACTGTGGTGGTGGAGGACATCGACTCCGACGAGGAGGCGATGGTGCAGTGGCAGGCGGCTGCCCGTGATGCGCTGGCTGCCCTAGCCGGACCCCTGGAACCACTCCCCGCGGAGGCAGGGTTCTCTTTGGAAGCCCTCGAGGTGAACCTCGAGACCAGGCTCAAGGAGTGCCGGCAGCTCCATGCGACGCTGGATGGGGCCAACAAGGCCACCGTGGCACAACTAGCAACGGCGCGGGGGACCGCGCGGAGTAAGTCTTCAGTCTTGACCTTTCTCTCTGTTTTTTGTGTGTTTCCGGCTGCATTCTTACTTGCTTTCCCTCTCTTCTTCCTTTCCACAACCATTCTCGTATGTGTCCAGCACGAGATTGACCGACTGGCGCTCTAACGGGCGCCTCAGCCGGGACAACTCCGCCCTCCTCCCCATGGCAAGGGCCCGGCTGCCTGAAGAAGAAGACCCCGGGATGCCGGGCGTAATTGTAGATAGTTTCTGCTTTTCGTACTTGTGTTTGAACACTCCGGATCTGTGGGGGCTTCATCCCTCGCCGTTTAATTAATAGTCTGGCTAGTCTTGCCTTCGTGCACCCAATTATGTTTGTGCCTTGTATGACTAGCTTATCCGGCTGGTCCATTCCAGCCGACATTATCTTGCTTTTTGCCTCGCGTTTTCCTTCTTCTATGCTTCTGACCTAGTAGTGATCTGTCGACTTGTTCTGGCCGGCTAGCACATCTTCTAGCCGGGCACTACACTCTTCTAGTGGGGGCACGCCAGCGCACCCACTGGGTGTAGCCCCCGAGATTTGGAATAGCTGGAGTAGCCAGGTGTTCCGAATCTTCCAAAAACTCTTGCCTTTCACCTTGCTTTCCCGAGTGCGACTTGCTTAGCCGGATTGGGGAAACTGCACCACAGTCCGGCTATACATATCCGGCCGTGCGTTGGGCCTTTTTCTCTATTACTTTCCTTATCTTATCTCTTTCTTTCCTCTTTCCATCTTTCTATCTATCTTTCTTTCCTCTTTCCATCTTTCTCTCTTTCTTTCTTTCCTCTTTCCATCTTTCCCTCTTTCTCTTCTTTCTTTCCTCTTCTCTTGACTGGCTAGATCTTCCTGATGTGCCCGACTAGCGGTGTTAGCCGGGCGAGAGGGTCTATGCCTCTCCCAAAAAGGGTCTTGCCGCTTTGCTTTCTATCTGCCTTCGTCTTTCTCCGTCCGGCTGGTGCACCTTTTAGCCGAACGCCGCATGCTTCCAGTAGGGGCGCGCCAGCGCACCCACTGGGTGTAGCCCCCGAGATTTGGAGTGGCTACCGCAGATAGGTGCTTCGAATCTTCCCTATCTTTAATTTCCGGCTCGGTGCGGTTTGTGCAAAAAAAGAAACACACGAAAATGATTTCTTATCAATACATTGTCATGTTTTATGTCTTTCTATTATCCGACTAGAATTTTTCTTTTTTGAAAACTAGCTCGTGCTTTTCTGAACACTTAGTCACTTTCTCGTGCGCAATGTTGTTTACACTGCACCTTGCCGGGCAGCCGGGTTGCGGTCTAGAGCCAGAACTGAAGGGAGCTGACAATACATTTCCGCACTGTACTAGAGGCTTAGTATCCAGAAAATACCAACTAGGCACATGGCCGGACTGTCCGATCTGTCACATCTTTCACTGTTTTTCATGTGGGATCCCTCGGGCTTTTGCTCTTGCTAGCCGGACAACCGGGTTGCGGTCTGTACCTGAGACGAAGAGTGGGCCTCTAGCATCATCGCACACTACTCAGTCGGCTTACAGAATTGGCAGGGCGGGCCAACCGGCGAGCCCCCATGGTTGGGGGTCGACGGAAGCCGAAAAAATTCCGCAGGGTTTTAATCAGAAAGGAGCAACGGCAAAATTTCTGGCAAGGATCCCCCGAGCATTAGCCAGGGTTCCACATCTTTCATTCATTCAGGGTTCCGGATACATACACTGATTTGCGACTAAGTGTAAAACGGTCGGAGCAGGTCTGCATTCCATGGCCGCTCTGTCTCTTCATCTGACTTGTCCATTTTGTTTTTGCGTGGCTGCTGCGTGTCGATGAGGTAGGGTTTGTTGTGCAACACCTTGCTGATGATGAAGGGGCCCTCCCATGGGGGGGGGGAGACAACTTGTGCATGCCCTTCATGTCTTGTATCAGTCGGAGCACCTGGTCCCCTTCTCAAAATGTGATGGGTCGGATGCGGTTGGAGTGATACCAACGCCTCCCTTGCTGGTAGATGGCCGACCTGGACAGAGCCAGGTCGCGGGCCTCCTCGAGGAGGTCCATGCTATCCTCCATTGCCTCCTGGTTCTCCTTCTCCGTGTAAAGAAGCTTGCAGGGTGATCAAACTCGATGTCCGTCGCGAGGACCGCTTCCGAAGCCGGTTGATCTGTTCGGAGTGGTGCAGAGACTCCACAGCACAACCGGGAGCTCCTCGATCGAGCAGTCGGGCGATCGCTCGAGTGGCTCGATCATCCGGGGCTTGATTCCGTATAACACCAGGCTGTTGGCCCTTTCCACCTGCCCATTGGACTGCGGGTGCGTGACGGATGCGAGGTCCAGTCGGATCCCCTTGTTGTGGTAGAATCGGGCGAAGGCCCCCTTGGCGAAGTTCGTGCCATTGTCGGTGATGTTGCTATGGGGGTACCCGAACCGGATGATGACGTCGCGGAAGAAGGTGTCGACCGTGGCGCCGTCCAGCTTCCGGATCGGCTTCGCCTCGATCCACTTGGTGAACTTGTCCACCGCCACCAGCAGGTGGGTCATGCCAGCTCGGGCTCGCTTGAAGGGGCCGACCATGTCCAACCTCCTGACGGCAACGGGCCAGGTGATCGGTATGGTCTTGAGCGCTGAGGTCGGCATGTGCCTTAGCCGACCAAACTGCTGGCATCCATTACACGCGCGAACCAGCTGGTCCACGTCCTCCGAGGAGGTCGGCCAGTAGAACCTGTGGCGCATTGATTTCGACACCAGGGCATGAGATGAGGTGTGGTGACCGCACTCCCCCTGGTGGATTTCCTTCAACAGCCGATAGCCGGTATCTACGTCGACGCACCGCTGGAAGACGCCTACGGTGCTGCGCTTGTACAGCTCCTTGTTGATGATGGTGTATGTGTGCGCGCGGTGCTGGATCTGTCTTGCCTCCACCTCGTTAGCCGGGAGCTCGTCGTTGAGGAGGTAGTTCATGAAGGGCTGGGCCCAGGATGGCACTTCCCGGATGGTGAAGACGCCAGCCGACACGTCTGGAGCTTATCTGGGGGTCGGCCGGGTGGGATGCCCGAGTCGGCAGCCCCCAAACCCTTTGCCTTGCTTGATAATAGCTTGTTGAGGAGGAGTCAGCCCTCGAGTCTTTCGAGCCGGAGGGCACAACAGCGGGGCCCGGCTCTTTCAAGACGGCATCCCCCAAGTCTTCTACCCAGATGATGGACTCGTATTCCGGAGAGGGGGTGATGCTGGGCTTGCGGAGGTGCTCCAGGGATACTCCGAGCGGGATGACCTCTCTGGTGGATCCGACTCATGCGAGCGTGTCGGCCGCCTCGTTGTTGGCACGGGGAATGTGATGGAATTCACATCCCTCGAAGCCAGCACTGAGCATTTGGACATGGAACCGGTACAGGGCCATGTTGGTATCTCGAGCGTCCCACTCGCCAGATACTTACTGCACCACCAGATCCGAATCGTCGAAGCAAAGGATCCGGCGAATGCCAATGTCTTTCGCGATCCAGAGTCCGTGCGCGAGAGCCTCGTACCAAACGACGTTGTTCAAGGCGGTGAAGTGGATCTGCAGCATGTACTCCAGCCGGTCTCCCTTGGGCGAGATGAGCACGATGCCGGCTCCCAAGCCCCCACGCATCTTCGAGCCTTCGAAGTGCAACTTCCAGTAGTCGGAGTTAGGAACCGGCGATAGGTACTGGTTTTCCGCCCAGTCGACGAAGAAGTCTGCCACCGCCTGAGACTTGATGGTGATCCGGGGCTCGTACCGGATGTAGTAAGCGGCCAGATCGATGGCCCACTTGGTTACCCGGCCCGTGGCGTCCTTGTTGCTGAAGATCTCTCCCAGCGGCGCGGTGGACACCACGGTGAGCGGATGCTCCTGGAAGTAGTGCTTGAGCTTCTTGCAAGCCAGGTACACGCCGTAGCACATCTTCTGGTCATGGGGGTAGTTCTGCTTGGAGAGGGAGAGCACCTCACTGAGGTAGTAGACGGGTCACTAAACCGGCTGGGCCTTGCCTTCCTCGTGACACTCCACCGACAAGACGACGCTGACGACTCGGTTGGTGGTGGCTATATAGAGAAACATCGGCTCCTTCTTAGCCGGCGTGGCGAGTACCGGCGTTGTGGATAGCATGCACTTGAGATCGTGGAATGCGGCATCCGCCTGCGCAGTCCAGGTGAACTTGTCCATCTTCTTCATCAGCTGGTACAGTGGTAGTGCCTTCTCCCCAAGCTGGCTGACGAATCGGCTGAGGGAAGCCAAGCATCCGGTGAACTTCGGGACACCGAGCAAGCTCTTGGGCGGCTGCATCCGCTTGATGGCCGCGATCTTCTCTGGATTGGCCTCGATTCCTCGGCTCGACACGAGGAAGCCGAGGAGCTATCCGACTGGCATGCCGAACATGCACTTCTCCGGGTTCACCTTCATCTGGTACCGGAGAAGGTTCGCGAACGTCTCCCCGAGGTCCTCCAGCAGGGTCTGCTTCTCCTTCGTCTTGATGACGACGTCATCCACGTACGCGTGCACATTCCGGCCGATCTGCAAGTGCAAGCATTTCTGCATGCAACGCTGATAGGTAGCACCTGCATTCTTCAGGCCGAATGGCATGGTTACATAGCAGTAAGCCCCGTACGGGGTGATGAACGATGTTTTTAGTTGATCAGCCAGATCTGATTATAGCTGGAATAACAATCAAGGAAGGAAAGCAGGTCGTAGCCGGCCGTAGAGTCAATCACTTGATCAATACGGGGCAAACCGAAAGGGTCTTTCGGACAGGCCTTGTTCAGGCTCGTGTAGTCGATACACATACGCCAAGTCTTTTCTTCTTTAGCACCAGGACTGGGTTAGCCAGCCAGTCCGGGTGGTACACTTCCATGATGGAGCCAGCGGCAAGTAGCCGGGCGATCTTGTCGCCGATGACCTTCCTCTTGTACTTCGCGAAGCGACGGAGGGGCTGCTTGACCAGCTTGGCGTCAGGATGCACATGAAGCGAGTGCTCGGCGAACTCCCTCGGCACACCCGACATGTCTTTGGGAGACCATGCGAAGATGTCCCGATTTTCACGGAGGAAGCCGACGAGAGCGCTTTCCTATTTGTTGTCCAAGCCAGCACCGATGGTGACGCACTTGGAGGGGTCGGACGGGTCGAGCGGGATCTTCCCGGTGTCCTTGGACGGCTGGAACGCCATGTACCCAGCTAGCTTCAAGCCAGCCGACACTTCTCGCTGTAGCATGGCAACGTTGCGCATCATCTCGCGCTTTTCTTCGGCGATGAGTAGGGCCTCAGATATCTTTGCGCACGCCATGGACCGCCTGTAGCATCCGGCCACGGTGACCACACCATTCGGCCCCGGCAACTTCATATTGAGGTATGCGTAGTGGGGGACTGTGATACGTCGAAAACATATTTATAATTTTTGATGTTCCATGCTTGTTTAGTATCTACCTTGCTTTGCTTTGTCCACACTTTGAGGTGCTTTTCATGTGTTTTGGGGTACTAACCTATTAACAAGTTGCCACAAAGCCAGTTGCCTATTTTCTGCTGTTTTTGGTTCCAGAAAAGCTAGTAAGGAAATATTCTCGGAATTGGACGGGACAAAAGCCAAAGTCAATATTTCACTGAGGAGAACACAGAGTCCAGAGAAGAGAGGGAGGGGCACCACAGGGCGGCCGCACCGCTTCCAGGCGCTGGCCCACCCTGGGCCGCGCCTGGGCAGGGTGTGGGCCCCCTGGACGCCTCCCAGCCTCGCCTCTTTGCCTATAAGAAGCCCCCGATGCCTAAACCCTAAGCACCCGATCAATATTCCATGAAACCGTCTGTAGCCCCTCCACCATCGTCCCTAGATTGGGGGATCTAAAGCTCTTATCGGCACCCTGCTAGAGGGGAGATCATCCCGGAGGCCTTCTTCTTCATCATGCCAGCCTCCGGTATGAAGCGTGAGTAGTTCCACCTTTGACTACGGGTCCATGTAGTAGCTAGATGGTTGTATCTCCTCCTTGTGCTTTCATGTCTAGATCTTGTGAGCTCCGTTCATGATCAAGATCTAATCTATTTGTAATCATGCATGTTGTGTTTGAGGGGATACGATGGATATTGAGATTACTATGTCAAATTGATTAATGGTTTTGTCTTATTGACTCTATCATGTTTGTGTTGTTTGTGATCTTGCATGCTCTCCGTTGTTAGTAGCTATCTTGGCCAAGTAGTTGCTAGTGACTCCAAGAGGGGGTATTTATGCTCGATAGTGGGTTCATGCCTCTATTTAATCAAGGGAAGTGACATAAATCTCTAAGGTTGTAGATGTGTTGTTGCGACTAGGGAGAAAATAATGGTCTCTTGTTCATGGAGCAAGTGGATTGTTTACCTTACACACTTTCCTTAAAGCAGTTGTCTGTTTCTTGCAACTTAATACTGGAGGGGGTTCGGATGATAACCCAAAGGTGGACTTATAGTCATAGATGCAGTTGTATGGCGGTCTATGTATCTTGTTGTATTGCCCAATTGAATCTCATAGGATCTTTATGTCTATTATTGCATTGTTATGCCTTGCTCAGTCCTGTCAATTGCCCTGCTGTAATTTGTTTACCCAGCATGCCATGTTTGTTTATCTAAGGAGAACACCTCAAGTGAACTATGGACCCCGGTCCAATCTTTACCATTGATATATCTTCCACTGTTTATGTTTACTTGTTGCAAACCATCATCACCTTCCACACCATACAGTTAATCCTTTGTTACAGCAACCGGTGAGATTGACAACCTCACTATTAGTTGGGGCAAAGTCTTGAGTTTGTGTTGTGCAGGTTTCCACGTTGCTTGCAACACCTTTGAGACGTTTCCTTCCTCCTCCTGGTTCGATAACCTCGGTTTCTTACTGAGGGAAGACTTGCTGATGTGCTGCATCATACCTTGCTCTTGGGGTTTCCCGACGAAGCGCTCCACGTTGACGCAGCGCCAGACCGCCATGAACTTTGCGAGGGCAGGGCGCCCGAGAGGGACATGGTTGGTGCTGGCAAGGTTGACCACCTCGAACCAGATTGGCTCGCGCCGGAAGTTCTCCTTAGATCCGAATATGACATCCAGCTGGATCTTGCCCAACGGGACGCGTATTGGTACAGGCGCGACGCCATGGAACAGAGTGGTCAAGGGCTGCAGGTCGCACTCCCGGATTCCTAGCTTCACCATGGTAGACCGGTAGAGCAGGTTGAGGCTTCTCCCACCGTCTACCAGCACGAGCGAGAATCGGCAGGTGCACACGTTGGAGATGAGAAGAGAGTCTAGCACCATTGCATAGCCCCCAAGATTCGGGAGCATATCCGGCTGATCCGCCTGGCTCCAGGTAATGGGAGTCTAGGACCAGTTGAGGTGTAGGGGGACCAGGGGAACAACGACATTCACCTCCGCGGTGCGCTGCTTCCAGCGGCGGTTGTCAATCGGCTCGGCCTCGAAGATGTGGTAGTTCTCGTGCTGCTGAGGGTAGGCCCTGTTGCCGTGATTGTTGCCAGTTGCCCTAGCCGGAGGTGGTAGTCCGCCGGGAGGGGGTGGGGGAGAGGAGGCAAGCCAGCCTGCTCCTTGATCTGCCGGGTCCAGCTGCACTGCCAAGTGGTGTGCGTAGCTGGCTTGAAGGCACCGCTATGGTACTTGCACAGCCCATCAAACATTTGCTCGGAGGTGAAGGCGTTCTTATGCCTCTTGTCGTTCCCAGCCGATACGCCTTGCACCGCATTGACTTGCCTCTGGTGGTAGCGTGGGTTCTGCTTCTCAACCGGACACTTTCCCTGGTAGCGGTTGTTGCTGCCGTGCCGCCTGGACAATCCGGCATCTCCTCCTTGGACAACCTGCTTTTCTCGAGCCGGATCGGTAGGAACTGGCTGCCCTTCCGTATTCACCCGGAGGGGCTTCTTCATTGTCGCGTCCGCGGTGGCGTACTGGTCGGCAACGGTCATCAGCTCCGCCATGGTATTGGGCTCATCATACAGCAGCTAGTGGCGCAGCATCGTGCCTTCGCAACACCCCTCGATGAAGAAACCAATTGCTTGGTTCTTCACCACCCCTTTGTAGGAGTTGCGCCATTCGGTCCAGTGGGTGAGATATGCGTGATCTGACTCGCGGTCTCCCTGGACGCACAGAGAGAGATCGCGGGGGTCTGCCCGGGCGCTTGTAGGTGCCGTTGAAGTTCCGGATGAAGACCTTCTCGAAGCCAAGTTTTTTCCGAGCCGGTCAACATGAGGGGGATGTAGCGAACCGCCACGCGCTTGTTGCCGTGGGCCATTCTGAATGCTGTGACATAGTCGGTCAGCCAGTCCTCCGGCTTCATGCTGCTGTCGTACTTGGGGGTGTCTCGTGGTAAGGATAACTTGTCGGGGAACGGCTCCTTCCGGATGCGTGTCCCGAAGCACACTGGGCCGATATTGTCTTCCTCCTCGGTGAGGCGGGCTTCCATCAGGAGTTCGATACGGTCGCGCGCATCCGGCTCAACCGGGTTGGGCACTCCCACTCGTCCAGAGAGGCGGGAGGGGGTGGAGGGTGGTTCTGGCCAGCCAAAGGTGGATGTCTCATGGCGCCTTGGTCGCCGCGGGGTTGGATGCTGCCAGACTGGCGATGCTTGGAGCGCGGGGGTGCTGGCCTGGAGGCACGGAGTACTTGGTCTGGCGAGGTCCTCCCCGGCTGCTTCCACCCGGGCGGTTCCCTCTGGAGATGGCTCCTGCCTCAAACGCGATCTGAGCGGCCTCGGTCTGCTCGTCAGCCATGCACAGCTGGTGCTGCACCCGCTGAAACTGGCGCATCATGTCCTCTCCCTCCAGGTGAGGCAAATCCTCCGTGACGGCTCACGCCGCCCGAACATTCTTGACCGCGGTGTCATACACAGGCGGTGGGAAGTACATGCGAGATCCCGGCTCGACGTCTTGCTTGAAACGAGCGGTGCACGGAGCCCAGCCGGCTAGGATCTTGATTAGTCGGGGTGAAGCCATGGGCACGGTGATACTCACGGATGTTGCTTTACATCTGGTACTTGGTGGAGGCCAAGCCCTGAGCTTGCTGAAGCAAGCGCTCTCGCGTTGTCTCGATCTTGGCCATCGCCTCTTTCGGATTCTCCGCGAGGCCAACCGGCTCGGTGAGTTCCTCGATGACCTCTTCCACCACACCCTTCTCGCGCAGCGGGGTGGACAGGCCGCCTAGATCGCTGCCGCGCTCGAGAGGAGGACGGGGCCATGGCTGGAGCCGACCATCATTGTAATATACCATCTTTTGTGCAATATAAATAAGATATGTTTGAGCATTGCATGCATGCATAACATTTGCACTTTGATTCAACCAAAGAAGAACAAATAAAACCCTAAACCCTAATAGCTTTCTCTCTCTTTTTGAATCAATTCAAATGGTTTCTATATTCTAAAAATTCTCAAAACAAATGGAGCCCAAATTGTGTTGAGGGCCCCTTAGTGTTTTCAGTTATATTATAAAAGTTTCTGTGATTTGAAATTATTCAAAACCAAATTACAAAATGGAATCTACAAAAGAAATCAGAAAACAGAAATATAAAAAAAGAAATTTTCAAATAAAAGTTACCCTAACTCTCTCTTTCCCGAGCCCATCTTTCCTCTCCTCTCTCCTTGCTGCCAGCAGCGCCAGCAGCCAGCCCACCCGGGGCCCAAGCCGGCCCAGCCAGGCCCGTACCCCTTCGGCCTTTTCCCCTTTCTTCTTTTTCCTCACCGGCAAGCAGCTGCCTGGCAGCAGCCTCGCCGTCGATCCTCACCGCGCTGCGATGCGCGCCGCCGCCTGCGAGGATGGGGATAAGAACCGCCACGCTGCGCTCTCTCTCCCCATACCTATCTCGTCGCCTCTCGCCCTCTCTGTGGCTTTTCCCCAAATTCGACGGAACCCTAAGCATCGGGCTCCGCCGTGCCCCGCCATTCCCGACCACCCCCTTGCCATCTGAGACCGCCGGCGGCTTCGCCTCACCACACTGACCATTCCTGCCAAAGGAATCGACCGGAGACGCACTGAATCGTCGCCACCGTCTTCAGCTTTCTGAGCTCCGGCCACCGCCTCCTTCATCGATTCCGGCCGTTCCAGACCGCCCCGGCGTCGCCGTCACCACCATCGCGCTCAAGGTGAGCTACTGGTCCTCGTGGACCCTCTCCCTCGCCCCATCTCGCTCTGGTTCACCCTCCTCGACGACCACCTGTCTCTGCTGCCGCTCGCCGCCGTCGTGCTCCCCTCTCCGGTGACCTCCTGCAAGCGGCGCCACCACTTTCTGGTTGCCTGCGTCGCCCTCTCTCGAACGCACTCGCTCTCGCTCGCCCGCGTGTTCCCAGTCTCCAGCTCCATCGTTGATCTGCAAGCAAGCCATTGATGATGTCAGCATGACATCATCATGATGTCATATTTTCTTTTTATTTCTTTTATTGTTTACTGTAATTGTTTTATTAAATTGAAAATGTATGACAGGTGGGCCCTGCCTGTCAGGGTTTTAATCATTTCCATAAATATTTTGTGAAATTAATAAAAGTCTGACATGTGGACCCAAGTTGGAAATTATTTTAAATATTCCAAAAATGATTTAAAATGAATTAAAATTTGGGAAATTCATAACTAATTCATTTTAAATCAGAAAAATACAAATAATATACCAAAATGATCATAAAAATGAAACCTATCTAACCAAGCTATAATCATACATTGTTAATCAACTTTGATTGCAAGTTTAATTAGAAGAACCAATTGAACCCCATAGGTGATTCCGATGATCCCCCTGTTTTAGGGTTTGCACATCTCGGACCCCTTTTAAAGTGACCAAGCATGTGGTAGGGTTCAATTCAACACTATTTAACTTTAAATATCATCCATATTGTGTGAGCATTGCACATGCCATGTGTTGAGTGTTGCTTTCTCTTTTCCAGTGATTGGTTCTCGCGAATAGGAACCGGACCCGAAGATGAAGTCAACGCCACCGAAGAGCAGTATTAGTCCAACAACAGACAAGGCAAGCGAAGCCCCACTCATACATATGAATCCTATGATTACAAAGTATTTCATTCTCATCATATGCATTCGGTTCAAACAGTCTTTTATTAGTAGACAGAGTAATCCTATCTGATGCATGTTTTCCTTTGTGAACTATATAACCTGATCCACCGCTCCTAGCATAACTAGGGTTTGGCTTATGAGCGTCGCTAGTGCCACAGTTCAGTCAAGATTAGCCATGCTTAGGGGTCTGATGCTAACCAATCATGTGATGCACCGGAGATGCGAATGAATCTAGTATGGTAGGATGTGGTGATGTGATCAGAAGTGGATGATAAACATGCTAAGGTTTGTATGGGAGGCCACGTGGGTTGTGGTTTTTGTAGTCCCATACTTGCCACCCTTAGGACCTGATGTTCTTGCCTCTTGAACCAAGACGAGCGTACAACCACATGGGGGCCTGGAAACCCCCTCGACCAACTAACTTGCCTAGTAGATTCCATGAGTCACATAGTTTGGGCTTTCCATTTGACATACGCATCTTGGTTGTCCTTGAATGGAGGAGAAGGAGGTGCATTCATAACAGGTAGGTAAGCGTGGCCGGGAACAAGAGATGCCCGGCATCCGTAATCTTGAACCCTGCGCACATCATTAGGGACCGGCTTCGGGACTTGACCCGTTATGGCGGCATCTCCCTAGTGCATGACTCATGGTCTCGGTGAAAGCAAGGTAAAGGTCGTGGTCAACCACTCTCTGCTGGCCTTCCAAGGAAAAGGGCTAATATTTGGCATTAAGAATCGGTTGGTACGTGTGGGTAAAGTTGTGCACCCCTGCAGGGTTATTAATCTTTTTGAAAAGTCGTGTCCACGGTTATGGACGACTTGGGAACATATTATGTGATCATAGAAAACTATAACCGAATGATAAAACTTTTCAACTAAAGTGAGATCCGGAGATACTTCCTCGGGGTTGTTGAGGGGGTAGTCCGGGAAGAGAGGTTCAGTTGACGATGATACTTGGTGGATATCAAAGATGAATTTAAGAGATATAGTTGAAGTCTTCTTATCCCCTTTTGAAAATGATCTGACTAGACAAGTTTCTTCTCCCTCTTGGTTTGAAAACAAAAGATGGCTTTATGCAAAATAACTCCACTAGCCCTGTACTCAGCCTTGCTTTGTTGATGTTTTTCTACAGATGATGCTACTCCAACTGAAGGTGGTTTCTACGTCGAGGTCGACGAGTAGTCGATGTTCCCGGGCAGCAGCCTAAGATCTATGGAAGGGTCGCTACTTCTGTTTAAGGCCTCTTAGGCCCTTTGCTAAGTTTGTTGTTCAGAACAACTTGTCGTTGTTTGATGTAATGATGGGTCTGTGACCCTTGGCTTGTATGACTGGTTTGTAACTCTCTTAAGAGTTTACCTTATTAATGTATGGTTTGTATGTTCTGTAATGTTACCGATCTTTCCCTGCGCGTTTCGGAATTTAGGTTAGGCTTATATCAGATAAGGATCTGGTATTTGTCTAACCCTAATTCCGAGTCGTGACAATCATCACCTCCGCGTTGCGAGGCGCGACAAGTGCGCTGCCAGCTGAGGCCAGTGGCTCGATGAAGGAGACGATCTCCCGAGGGAAATCCTCCGGCATGGTGGTGACGTAGACGGGCAGGTCGCCGAACAGCAGGACAGAGCCGCCTGTCGGGAAACTGGAACCGACGAAGCAGCGAGTGTTGTTGATGACGCAGTCGAATTTGCCCAGCATGAACACGAGGCCGGAAGCTACGCGCTCGCCGTACGAAGTACGGGGTCTCGTGCGGAATGGCACTCCGGTCGCTGCCATCTCAGCCCCATGGTGGGTGCCAACTGTCGTTGTTATGGAAACGACAGTGCCTGAGCAGGCTAGTTAGTGGTGTGGGAGCGAGCAGGGAAGCGAGCGACAGCGTCTGCAGGTGGGATTGGGCACAAGCAAGCGTCAGAGACACAAGAAGTACCCAGGTTCGGGGCCCTCGTTGTAAGGTAACACCCCTACTCCTGCCAATCCGATTAACTGAATGAACACACAAAGGGCTACAAGTGCTCCTCGAGCTATATCTGTCCTAACTAGTAGAGAATGAGGGTCCAACCCTTTCTACGATGCCCCTACCGCCCCTTATATAGGCCAAGGCGGCATGGGCAAAGACACTGCCGACTGGCGGGTCCCACAGGCGGGGCCAGCCGACTATTCCAGTACAGTGTTCTGCCTCCCTAACGTCTGGTATAGTGCCGCGCCCCCCGGCCGGCACGGAAACAGTGGTGGCCGCCCCCGTCCGGCACGGAAACAATGGAGGCTGCTCTGTCCGACACGGGCGACGACCCTTGTTCCCGCCAGACACTGCTATGGGCCGTCTCCTTCGGCTTCGGTGTCACTGCGTTTGTCCTTCTGTCTGCCAGGGCGGTATGATACTATGCCCTACGTCACCCGTCTGCATTGAAGCTTCGGCTAGGTCTCCCTAGCCGGCTACTCTGTCTTGACCGGATGGTCGGACCCATCCGGCTAGGAGTCTGCTCCTTGCTGTCTTATCCGGCTGGTAGTGCCGTCGGCTCGTTCTTGACTCGTCTTGCCTTATCCGGCTGGCACGACCCAGACGGTTAGGTGCCTTTGGGCATGCTTCTTATCCGGCTGGTTGGTTTGCTAGCTTGTTCTTCATCTGGCCTTTTTTCTGTCCTATCTTTGGGTTTTTACATCCGGCTAGATCAGCCGACTGGCAGTTACATTGCCCATGCATCCTGTCCGGTTAGCCTACCCGGGGGTGATCCCCCCGATACTAACCACCTGCTATCCAATCCTAGTTCAGTTGATAACAAATTCTAACAATATTTTGCTTCTTACAAGAGAATATAGATTTCTTATTTATCTAGATTTCTTACAACACACAACCATATTGGAACGAAGATATTGCTTTTGCTTCTCCTTGTAGTTTTAGCTTTTGATTTCAGCTTGCAGGCAGTGAGTCCAAGGTTCTAACTATGTAGCCTACAAAGATGCTGAAAAACTTTTATAGTGACAATGCCATGTTAAGATGTTCTTCCCTAAGATACTAATTAGATTAAACATACATGGAAATGACTTGAACTGAACTGAGACAGGTGAGGCTTCTCTTTAAATGCTACTGATTTCTTCATGGTTACTGTTTTTATGCTAGTTTCTGTTTATAAGCTAGATGATCAAGAACCCAAAAGTCCAGGTTTGTTCTAAATTTATTCATGCTGCAACTCCATCATGTTAAGCAGATCATGTAGCAACTCCATCATGTTAAGCAGATCATGTAGCAACTCCATCTGAATGTGTTCATGCTGCAAAGGATGGTCACAGACGATTATCGTTTGCTTACATTTGAATCTACATTTGCTCTTCTGTCCTGATCTTGATGTGGTGGACAGTGGACAAAGGGATTCTTCTTCTCTGCAGCTGTACTTCTCCGTGCATCTCATTATGTAGCTCGGCAGGAACCGGCAGGGATCTAGCCGCTGACGAGGTACACGGGGGAGACGAGGGAGACGCCGCCAATGGGCCTAGCTCGACGAAGAGGGCGCGTTAGGCATCGTCAAGGCTTTCTGCGGCAGTGCGGCACAGGTGGCGTCGGCGGACAAGGCTTGTCCTGCTTCTCCGAGGACGACGACGAGGAGGGGCCTCCGCCTCCCCTGAGGACGGCGCCAGGAATCGAGCGTGGCCGCCTCCGCCTCGCGCGGGAATCCGGCAGGACATTGGCCTCCGCCTCCACCGGTGAGGACGGGCACGTTCCAGCCTGGTCTGCCTCCACCTCACATGGGAATCCGGTAGGAGATTGGCCTCCGCCTCCACCGGCAAGGACGACAGCGAGGACGGGCACGATCCGGCCTGGTTCGCCTCCCCCTCGCGTGGGGATCATGGGTGAGGATGGGGATCGCAGGCGGACGAGAATTGTGGCCAAATTTGGATTTTGAATCTAGGAAAATTTGTAACGTTTTGAATGAATTAGGGTTTATTTGCAAATTTGTGTTTGAACTGACCCTGCGGCGAATAATTCGGGTCGGATGGAGTATGTTTTTTTATAATGGCATCATAGCGTGAGAGCGGCCATATATTTGAGCCAATAGTGGGAAACTTTTTTTATTCTGAGGTTAAAGCCATACAGTACTACAACACCTACTCATGGGAAATGGGTTTTGCATAAGGAAAGGCAAAATGTACGTCAATGGCGGTACATAACCATGTAGACGTTGCTATGTTCTTATGAGATATATATGCATATTATTCAAGCCACCTTTTTCTGTTTATCAATCTTGTTTTCCTCTGCACACACATGATCAGTACTTATGCTGCCAACTCATGGCGCCGCTCCTGGTTGCCCGAAGGACTCAGTAAGAAAGCAGTGCAAGGCTATGGTCAGGATGAAGAGAACATCAGACCATGGATGGTTCTTCGAGACGGTGGCGACTGAGCACATGGTTCGGTGCCTCGACCTTATACGCTCGGTACCTAGGATGAAGATCTATTATGGTTGCTCTTTAGGCGTATCCATCATCTCATTACAGTGTCGTTAGCTATGCACTTCCGAATACCCTGAGCGCTTATTCGGTTTTAGCGTGATGATTCGGTGCCTCACACCTACATGCTCGGTACCTGAGACGGAAGGGGTGTTTTGTAACACCCTCGGAATCGACCCTATGCAAGTTTTAGTGAAACCCGCCAAACCCGCATAGAAACGATTCAAAGGTGCCCACCAGGCACTTTCGTGCGGGTGGAAAACGAAGTAATAACATTACACAACAGTCCTCGATGGGACCCACAGACAGATATATACAACAGCGACTCAATGAGTCAAGAATACAGATATAATATACAAAGATCCAAATCACCTTGAAAATGATAGAGCATCCGACTACGGACAAGATGCAAATGGGGCTAAGAGCCCTGAAGAATAACCAATGGCGTCCATAACCCTGCCCAGGCCAAGCTGGAAGGGTAACCCTGCTAACGACGTCGATCTCAAAACCTGCTTAAACAAAAAGGGGTGCCGACAAAGGGCAAAGGAAAAAGAGGAGCGTCAGTACTGAGGCCAGTACACGGCGAGACTAGAATTCGGCGGTCCTCGCCTACATAGGTATGGTGGACTGAGCGGCAGCGGCAGCATGCACTAAACAACCTATAGAGACTCGATACAACTGGCGGCTATTAGAGAGGGGTAAGAAAGACCTATTCGGAACCAACCTGATGCTATCATCAAACAAACCCATCCTGGTATTTCCCCCTCGGGACCAATCGAGGAAGTCCACCGAGGAACTCACACAGTTGGCAGTTTTACTTATTCGGTTATCGTTGCAGCAATTACTAGTCAGGTATAGATAGTCGTCCTGATAAGATAAGCAGTGGGCACTTTTATTTAACCATTCCATTGTAGTTGCGACACTTACTAGTCAGATACAATTAGCATGAGATATCCCAAAACCCAGCAGTTGTTGGTACTTTTATTTAGCCATTACGTTGCAGTGAAGCTGATTACTAATCACATCAGATACAAGTCAATTTATAACAGTAAACTTTAGTTATAGTTGTCTATGATCAAGCACTGTGCTCCAAGTCGTCCATAACCGCGGACACGGCTTCTCGAAAAGATTTAACCCTGCAGGGGTGCACCAAAGTATCCACACGCACTTCGACCCTTTTTGCCAGATCAGTTAACATACACCCATCGGTATGTCGGCGGGGCCTAAGTCATGACGTTTCCCAGACCCAAAGCAAGCACGGGGGGCCACCCCACTAAGTATACCCACAACAAAGTCGGCCGGTCTCCGAGACGGACTCAGGGTTTGCGACAGTGGCTGTAAACGACAGCAAATCCCAAAACTGGGACTGTCGATACCGCGAAAACACTCTGCTTCCAAAACAGTACAGCGTGGTCCTCACACAATCGTAAATAAAGCAGTAAAGCATGGCATAGGTACAGGATAGTAAATAAAACCCCAAACTACTTGTGGCCCCCAGTACAGTACTTTGAAATCAGGTACTAAATCGATGGGGGGCCCATATCTCCCCGCATGTGGTTAGCGCGCTCAATCTCGGAACAGGTGTCAAGAACTCGGGGTCCTACGGGACACAAGTGGGCAGTCGGAAACCAGATATTATCTATCACCCACCGGTGCCTCTGCTTACCTACTTCAATTTTAGTTGTTAAACAGTAATTAAAGTGAACAATAAGTAAAACCATGATCATCTCCAACATTGAACATGCGGCAAGACTCCAACAACTGTGGTACTTGACGACACGCAACAGCACTTGAGCGAGCGACTACGACACGCAAGTCCAACTATCTACCAATCAACAGGTAATAGGATGTGTCCAAGGCAATATATGGCTGCAAGGGATATCATGGGTACGGAAACTAGAGCATCGCAACACAGATAGCAATAGATCAACAGGAGGGAAATAAATACTATAAAAGTAAGATAGGTAGAAAGGGGGAGATGCTCGCCTGAAAACATTGTTGAAGGTTCAACTGAAGATCGGGGTGAAGCTCACATCAACTCAACGGCATTATCCGCGAAGAAGCAAAACTCTAGAAGGAACACCGGTTGGACTATTTAATACTGCGGCAAAATATCGGGCATGATGCAGGTATGATGTATGACATGGCAAAGGTGCAATGCAATTAGGCAAGATTAAGCGGAACCGGGGTCCCGACAATTAATTATACGGTTCATGTTGTTTAGAACCCCCGCAAATTAAATGTTGTCTTATCATGGCAGAAGGTAGCACCGGGTTCGCTACACAAATTTAAATGAGGCCATTATGAGACTAGATTTGCCCGCATATGGGCCCCATATTTAATTATGAAGTGAATCGGCATAAGGCCCCCAAACCACAGACAAGTATGCATGCATGAACAATTTATATGCAACAATTATATAGGTGACATTTGTGAAATAGGGTTCTCGGATAAGGGGTTCACACTTTAGGGGGTCTCGACGAACTTGGGGTTCCGGGGTTCGGGTTCGGTCTCGGGGTTCAGGGTGCGACGGGGTCGGCCTCGACAGAAACATTCTCGACCAACGGGTAGATCTTGTCGCATCCGCGGTGGTCGGGCCATGTTGTCGGCGGTCATGGCGTTCCGAGGAGAAGATCTTGGCGTGCCGAGGTTTCAGTCTCGGGGATCGGTCTTCGGGGTCCGGGGCGTCGGGGCTTCGGGGTCTCGACCATCGGATACAAGACGGAGAACTTGTCGTGACGTGCCGGAGATCTTGGTTCCAAGCGGTCGATCTTGTCGGGTCCACGGATCGGCCGGTCTTGTCGTTCGGAAGTAGAACTTGTCGTCCTTGTGGCGATCTTGGCGTTCCGTGTAGGCGTCCTCGGTGTCGGGGAAGATCTTGGGGTTCTAACTTGTTCATCGTTGACGGACTTGGTGCGTCGTCGGGTCTCGTCGGGATCAGTCTTCGGGGTCCGGTCATCTTATCCATGTTGGAGTTCTTGTCGGCCCAAATATCCCGATGGAGGTCGACTACTTGGAGTGCTCGCGTTCGGTGTACTCGGCGACGTGCTAGTACCAGCGGCATGCCCAGGGATTGATTATCCAGGACACCGCTACCACTGATAGCAAAACAGCTACTGCCCAACGTTATCGAAGGAACCACCCCACAGGCAACAACAGAGGAGGCCGGCGCGGTGCAGACAGCGGATGGCCACGGAGGCTCGCAGCAGCGGCATGGCGGTCGAGGGAGGAGAGGTGCTTGCGGCCGCCGGCGACCGAGGACAAGCAGCGATGGCGCGGCCTGCGTGAGGCGGAGGGGCGGAGGCACAGAGGCGGGCCGGAGGCAGAAGGCGGGGCGGAGGCCAACGGGGATGCGGCGAGGCGGAGGCCGCGGTACCGCGCGCTGGCGGCGGGCGGAGCCCCGGCGACGGGGAGGTGGCGGCCGGCGAGGGCCGACGATGGCGGGGGCGAGAGTCGCCGGGCGGCGCGTCGTAGGCGAGCTAGAGGAGGCGGTCGGAGAAGCTCGGGAGGTGACGGGGGTCGCGAGGTGGAGGCGGCCTGGCGGCGCCCGCGGGGCCGGCCGGAGGCAGAGGGCGGCGCTCCGGGGGTTGCTGCAGCGGAAGAGGGACGAGCGGGGGGTGGGGAACCTCGCGGGGAGGAGGCCGACAGGGGCGCCGGCGGCGGAGCTTGCAAGCGGAGAGGCGGCGTCGGGTGGGCGGCCAGGCGCGGTCGAGGCGGAGGGCCGATGGCGGCGGCCGGCGCTGTCGGAGTAGGCGGGCGCGGGGCAAGGCCGAGGTTGACCGGGAGGAAGAGCCAGGTGAGCGGGCGGCGCCGGGGAGGTTGGGCGGCAGGGCAGACGGTTGCGAGCGGGGAGGGAGGAGAGAGGCGGGAGGAGGAAGAAGAACAGGGGAGGGACGGCTCGCGCGTGGGGAGAGAGAGAGAGAGAGAGGTGGGAGCGGGGCGCGAGGTGGGCAGGTGGGACCGGGGGTCACGCGGGGGAGGGGGTGGACCAGGTCCAGGTGGGGGTCACGCGGGCAGGTGGCCAGGGGGTGGAGCCAGGGACAGGGAGAGGTGGCTGGGTGGGTGCGGTGTGAGTGAGCTGTGGGGTGAGAGAGAGAGAGAGAGAGAGGGAGTGGGATGGCTGATGTGGCAGCCTGAGAGTGGAGGGAGGCTAGGGAATGGTGAGGTGGCGGGCTCCGATTGGTGGGGGTGATGTGGCTGGTTGGGTGGGTAGAATAGGATTGGTAGAAAAGGTTTTAGGCGGACCGTTTTTGTACTGGGGGTGGTCGACTGGGTCGGTCGGCCCGTTCGACTGCCCCCTAAAAATAATTAAATATTTTATTTATTTAAAACCAGGCTTTTGCAAACCGGTAGCAGACAAAACAAAATAATACGGAGACCCGGGTTTAAGTTGAATTAAAGACGGGGCGTTTAGAAAACAAAAGTAGATTTTTCCTAAAATAGTTTTATACAAGCAAATGCAAGATGATGACGATGCTCAAATGCAATGTGGCATGATGACATGAGCATGCGGTCGTGATGATGCAATGCACAAAAACAACGCGATTTTCTAGTAGTGGTTTTGCGGGATGCCACAATTCGACACCACTAACAATGGATCTCGCCCTCGAGATCCGCCTCATGGTACCGGAAGGAAGGTCGGCGATCGGCGTCTTCTCGCTTCGTGTAGATCCTTGCGACACCACTAACAAGAGGTCGTTGTCCGCGTCCGTCAAGGGAACACTCCAGATAAACAACGTACGAAGTTAAAGGTAAGGCCACCTCTAACTTTCATGGAAGGAGTAAGAGTTGCATCGATCCACCATTCGATATACCAGGCAAATGATAAGAGTAGTGGTATGGTCGCGACTCCATCCCGCACTCAAAGCATTACTATGTACACGAATAGACAGATTATGCAACCAACCCTCAAGATTTAGACTGAAGATCTCGACAAACGAGGTTCCGAAACAAAGGCGTGATGCAGACTCTGCATCGGATCTAGCGTAGATGATGTCGTCGTGTCGGAAAACACCGGAAGGCACAAACAAGGGACAAAGAATGGTACCACCGTAGACGGATTCCTCAGGCAGCTTGAACACCGGATGGTAGAACACCGTTATCAGAGGAGGAAGCGAAACCCTGAAGGTACGACGGAACCCAACCGCGAGAAATCCTGGACTCGAAGAGAGAGAAGAGAGCGGATTCAAACGCATAGAGGTAAGAGGAGAATAGCAGAGGGGTAAGGAGTAAAATCAGACCTAATCAGAACTATCCAACCGATTTTCAAAAATAGTTTAGACACTCTACTTCGGCCGTTAGCTAGGTTATCCTACCGGCTGGACTTGTGTGGTATCGCAACTGCTGAGCTCTGATACCACTCTGTAACACCATCAGAATCGACCCTATGCAAGTTTTAGCGAAACCCGCCAAACCCGCATAGAAACGATTCAAAGGTGCCCACCAGGCACTTTCGTGCGGGTGGAAAACGAAGTAATAACATTACACAACAGTCCTCGATGGGACCCACAGAACAGATATATACAACAACGACTCAATGAGTCAAGAATACAGATATAGTATACAAAGATCCAAATCACCTTGAAAATGATAGAGCGTCCGACTACGGACAAGATGCAAATGGGGCTAAGAGCACTGAAGAATAACCAATGGCGTCCATAACCCTGCCCAGGCCAAGCCGGAAGGGTAACCCTGCTAACGACGTCGATCTCAAAACCTGCTTAAACAAAAAGGGGTGCCGACAAAGGGCAAAGGAAAAAGAGGAGCGTCAGTACTGAGGCCAGTAAACGGCGAGACTAGAATTCGGCGGTCCTCGCCTACATAGGTCTGGTGGACTGAGCGGCAGCGGCAGCATGCACTAAACAACCTATAGAGACTCGATACAACTGGCGGCTATTAGAGAGGGGTAAGAAAGACCTATTCGGAACCAACCTGATGCTATCATCAAACAAACCCATCCTGGTATTTCCCCCTCGGGACCAATCGAGGAAGTCCACCGAGGAACTCACACAGTTGGCAGTTTTACTTATTCGGTTATCGTTGCAGCAATTACTAGTCAGGTATAGATAGTCGTCCTGATAAGATAAGCAGTGGGCACTTTTATTTAACCATTCCATTGTAGTTGCGACACTTACTAGTCAGATACAATTAGCATGAGATATCCCAAAACCCAGCAGTTGTTGGTACTTTTATTTAGCCATTACGTTGCAGTGAAGCTGATTACTAATCACATCAGATACAAGTCAATTTATAACAGCAAACTTTAGTTATAGTTGTCTATGATCAAGCACTGTGCTCCAAGTCGTCCATAACCGCGGACACGGCTTCTCGAAAAGATTTAACCCTGCAGGGGTGCACCAAAGTATCCACACGCACTTCGACCCTTTTTGCCAGATCAGTTAACATACACCCATCGGTATGTCGGCGGGGCCTAAGTCATGACGTTTCCCAGACCCAAAGCAAGCACGGGGTGCCACCCCACTAAGTATACCCGCAACAAAGTCGGCCGGTCTCCAAGACGGACTCAGGGTTTGCGACAGTGGCTGTAAACGACAGCAAATCCCAAAACTGGGACTGTCGATACCGCGAAAACACTCTGCTTCCAAAACAGTACAGCGTGGTCCTCACACAATCGTAAATAAAGCAGTAAAGCATGGCATAGGTACAGGATAGTAAATAAAACCCCAAACTACTTGTGGCCCCCAGTACAGTACTTTGAAATCAGGTACTAAATCGATGGGGGGCCCATATCTCCCCGCATGTGGTTAGCGCGCTCAATCTCGGAACAGGTGTCAAGAACTCGGGGTCCTACGGGACACAAGTGGGCAGTCGGAAACCAGATATTATCTATCACCCACCGGTGCCTCTGCTTACCTACTTCAATTTTAGTTGTTAAACAGTAATTAAAGTGAACAATAAGTAAAACCATGATCATCTCCAACATTGAACATGCGGCAAGACTCCAACAACTGTGGTACTTGACGACACGCAACAGCACTTGAGCGAGCGACTACGACACGCAAGTCCAACTATCTACCAATCAACAGGTAATAGGATGTGTCCAAGGCAATATATGGCTGCAAGGGATATCATGGGTACGGAAACTAGAGCATCGCAACACAGATAGCAATAGATCAACAGGAGGGAAATAAATACTATAAAAGTAAGATAGGTAGAAAGGGGGAGATGCTCGCCTGAAAACATTGTTGAAGGTTCAACTGAAGATCGGGGCGAAGCTCACATCAACTCAACGACATTATCCGCGAAGAAGCAAAACGCTAGAAGGAACACCGGTTGGACTATTTAATACTGCGGCAAAATATCGGGCATGATGCAGGTATGATGTATGACATGGCAAAGGTGCAATGCAATTAGGCAAGATTAAGCGGAACCGGGGTCCCGACAATTAATTATACGGTTCATGTTGTTTAGAACCCCCGCAAATTAAATGTTGTCTTATCATGGCAGAAGGTAGCACCGGGTTCGCTACACAAATTTAAATGAGGCCATTATGAGACTAGATTTGCCCGCATATGGGCCCCATATTTAATTATGAAGTGAATCGGCATAAGGCCCCCAAACCACAGACAAGTATGCATGCATGAACAATTTATATGCAACAATTATATAGGTGACATTTATGAAATAGGGTTCTCGGATAAGGGGTTCACACTTTAGGGGGTCTCGACGAACTTGGGGTTCCGGGGTTCGGGTTCGGTCTCGGGGTTCAGGGTGCGACAGGGTCGGCCTCGACAGAAACATTCTCGACCAACGGGTAGATCTTGTCGCATCCGCGGTGGTCGGGCCATGTTGTCGGCGGTCATGGCGTTCCGAGGAGAAGATCTTGGCGTGCCGAGGTTTCAGTCTCGGGGATCGGTCTTCGGGGTCCGGGGCGTCGGGGCTTCGGGGTCTCGACCATCGGATACAAGACGGAGAACTTGTCGTGACGTGCCGGAGATCTTGGTTCCAAGCGGTCGATCTTGTCGGGTCCACGGATCGGCCGGTCTTGTCGTTCGGAAGTAGAACTTGTCGTCCTTGTGGCGATCTTGGCGTTCCGTGTAGGCGTCCTCGGTGTCGGGGAAGATCTTGGGGTTCTAACTTGTTCATCGTTGACGGACTTGGTGCGTCGTCGGGTCTCGTCGGGATCAGTCTTCGGGGTCCGGTCATCTTATCCATGTTGGAGTTCTTGTCGGCCCAAATATCCCGATGGAGGTCGACTACTTGGAGTGCTCGCGTTCGGTGTACTCGGCGACGTGCTAGTACCAGCGGCATGCCCAGGGATTGATTATCCAGGACACCGCTACCACTGATAGCAAAACAGCTACTGCCCAACGTTATCGAAGGAACCACCCCACAGGCAACAACAGAGGAGGCCGGCGCGGTGCAGACAGCGGATGGCCACGGAGGCTCGCAGCGGCGGCATGGCGGTCGAGGGCGGAGAGGTGCTTGCGGCCGCCGGCGACCGAGGACAAGCACCGATGGCGCGGCCTGCGTGAGGCGGAGGGGCGGAGGCGCAGAGGCGGGCCGGAGGCAGAAGGCGGGGCGGAGGCCGACGGGGATGCGGCGAGGCGGAGGCCGCGGTACCGCGCGCCGGCGGCGGGCGGAGCCCCGGCGACGGGGAGGTGGCGGCCGGCGAGGGCCGACGATGGCGGGGGCGAGAGTCGCCGGGCGGCGCGTCGCAGGCGAGCTAGAGGAGGCGGTCGGAGAAGCTCGGGATGTGACGGGGGTCGCGAGGTGGAGGCGGCCTGGCGGCGGACGACGGCGCCCGCGGGGCCGGCCGGAGGCAGAGGGCGGCGCTCTGGGGGTTGCTGCAGCGGAAGAGGGACGAGCGGGGGGTGGGGAACCTCGCGGGGAGGAGGCCGACGGGGGCGCCGGCGGCGGAGCTTGCAAGCGGAGAGGCGGCGTCGGGTGGGCGGCCAGGCGCGGTCGAGGCGGAGGGCCGATGGCGGCGGCCGGCGCTGTCGGAGTAGGCGGGCGCGGGGCGAGGCCGAGGTTGACCGGGAGGAAGAGCCAGGTGAGCGGGCGGCCGCGGGGAGGTTGGGCGGCGAGGCAGACGGTTGCGAGCGGGGAGGGAGGAGAGAGGCGGGAGGAGGAAGAAGAACAGGGGAGGGACGGCTCGCGCGTGGGGAGAGAGAGAGAGAGGTGGGAGCGGGGCGCGAGGTGGGCAGGTGGGACCGGGGGTCACGAGGGGAGGGGGTGGACCAGGTCCAGGTGGGGGTCACGCGGGCAGGTGGCCAGGGGGTGGGGCCAGGGACAGGGAGAGGTGGCTGGGTGGGTGCGGTGTGAGTGAGCTGTGGGGTGAGAGAGAGAGGGAGTGGGGATGGCTGATGTGGCAGCCTGAGAGTGGAGGGAGGCTAGGGAATGGTGAGGTGGCGGGCTCCGATTGGTGGGGGTGATGTGGCTGGTTGGGTGGGTAGAATAGGATTGGTAGAAAAGGTTTTAGGCGGACCGTTTTTGTACTGGGGGTGGTCGACTGGGTCGGTCGGCCCGTTCGACTGCCCCCTAAAAATAATTAAATATTTTATTTATTTAAAACCAGGCTTTTGCAAACCGGTAGCAGACAAAACAAAATAATCCAGAGACCCGGGTTTAAGTTGAATTAAAGACGGGGCGTTTAGAAAACAAAAATAGATTTTTCCAAAAATAGTTTTATACAAGCAAATGCAAGATGATGACGATGCTCAAATGCAATGTGGCATGACGACATGAGCATGCGGTCGTGATGATGCAATGCACAAAAACAACGCGATTTTCTAGTAGTGGTTTTGCGGGATGCCACATGTTTGGACATCGTTTCAGTGCCAAGGGTGTGTCCCCCTGTTCCGCTATTATAGTAGCATCCTATCACAAGTGAGATGGTACCATGTTCCTGATACCCTTAAGCGCCATACGGTGCGTGGTTTGGTACAGCTGGATGCGCAGCCACCGACGCACCCTACCCCCTTAAAACGTTGGTTCGGTACTGTAACACCCTCAGAATCGTCCCTATGCAAGTTTTAGCGCTTCCCGCCAAAACCCGCATAGAAACGATTCAAAGGTGCCCACCAGGCACTTGCGTGCGGGTGGAAAACGAAGTAATATCATTACACAATAGTCCTCGATGGAACCCACAAAACATATACAACAGTGACTCAAAGAGTCAAGAAATACAGATATACAATACAAAGATCCAAATCACCCTTAAAACGATAAAGCGTTCGAGTACGGACAAGATGCAAATTGAGCTAAGAGCCCTAAAGAATAACCAATGGCGTCCATAACCCTGCCTTGGTCAAGCCGGAAGGGTAACCCTGCTAACGACGTCGATCTCAAAACCTGCTTAAACAAAAGGGGTGCCGACAAAGGGCAAAGAAAAAAAAGAGCGGTCAGTACTGAGGCCAGTACACGGCGAGACTAGAATTCGGGGGTCCTCGCCTACATAGGTATGGTGGACTGAGGCGGCAGCGCAGCATGCACTAAACAACCTATAGAGACTCAATACAACTGGCGACTATCAGATAGGGATAAGAAAGACCTATTCGGATCCAACCTGAAACTATCACCAAGCATACCCATCCTGGCATTTCCCCCTCGAGACCAAACGAGGAAGTCAACCGAGGAACTCACACAGTCGACAGTTTTATTCATTTTGTTATAGTTGTGGCAATTACTAGTCAGATATAGATAGCATGAGTCATCCTGATATTATAAACAGTGGGCAGTTCTAGTTAACCATTTCGTTGTAGTTGCAATACTTACTAGTCAGATACCTATAGCATGAGGCATCCCAAAACCAGTAGTTGTTGATACTTTTATTTAGCCATTCCGTTGTACTGAAGCTGATTACTCTTCATTACAAAGTCAAATTTATAGCACTACTTTAGTTATAGTTGTCTATGATCGAGATACTGTGCTCCAAGTCATCCATAACCGTGGACACGGCTTTCAGAAATTTTTACCCTGCAGGGGGGCAAAAATAGCAACACACGCACGATCAACCTCGAGAAAAACCAAATGAAAACCCAACGAGGCATCACGATAGAGCAATTGCAAGATTCATATAAATTTCAGGGGCCACCCCACTAAGCAACCCGCGACGAAGCTGGCCGGCTCCGAGACGGACCCAGAGGTTTGTGTCAATGGCTGTAAACGACTGTGAACCCGAAAGTGTGACTCGGCTTGTCGATACCGTGGAAACATTCCACTTACCTAAACAGTACAGGCGCTCCATGCGCAATCATAAATAAAGCAGTAAATCATGGCATAAGTACAGGGTAGTAATAAGGCCCCAAACTAGTTTGTGTCCCCAAGAAATAATATATGACTCAAGCTCTGGCTAGGGGGATTCATGGTCCCACATGCGGATAGTGCGAATAATCAAAGAACAGGTATCAAGTACTCGGGATCCTACGGGACACAAGTGGACGGTTAAAAACCAAATAACATCTATTGCTCACCTGTGCCTCTGCATTATTTACCTACTTCAATTTTAGTTATTAAACGATAATTAAATCCATGATCATCTCCAACATAAAGCATAAGGCATTTCTCCAACAACTGTGGTACTTGGCAACATCGAACAACACCTGAGCAAGCAACTGCGACTCGCAAGACCGACTGTCTACCAAACAACAGGTAATAGGTGGTGTCCAAGGCAATATAGGGGCTGCAAGTAATATAACAGGGGGTACGAAAACTAAAGCATCGCAACACGGATAGCAATAGATCAACAGGAGGAAATAAAGACTAGAACTGTAAAATAGGTAGAAAAGGGGAGAATGCTCGCCTGAAAACATTGCCAAAGATTCATCCGAAGATCGGGTCGACACTCGCATCAACTCATCGGCCTAATCCGTGAGAAGGAAAACACTAGAAGAAACACCGGATGCCCTATTTAATACTACAGCAAAAGATCGGGCATGATGCATGTATGATGTATGACATGACAAAGATGCGATGCGATTAGGCAATATTAAGCGGAACCGGGGTCCCGACAATTAAATGTATAGTTCTAGTTGTTTAGATACCCCGCAAGTTAAATGTTGTCTTAACAATTCGAAACATGGCATTGATTCGCTACACAAATTTAAATGCGGTCAATATAAGACTCGATTCGCCGCATATGGTCTCCATATTTAATTATGAGGTGATTCGACAAGATAAACCGGGCAATGAAATATGTATGCAAGCATGACACATTTAATATGCAACAAGTTAGATGTATCTTATACAAAATAGGGTTAGGATGGAGGTCTTACAGTTCGGATCGGAGAGCCAAATAGATGATCTTAAGATGATTATTGAAGCGACAGAAGACAGACTACTCGAAGTGGTCACATGGAACACCGGGAAGGAAAATCCAGGGGCAAACCTCATATGAACATTTTGTTGAACACGTTGTGGACAAGTATATTGGAAGACGAGGTGACAATTCGACTGCCAAACACAAGAAGGCACAAAGGGTAGCTGCGGATCGAAGACAACTAAAGGGAGTGCACGCACAGAAACTGAACCACACGGAGACACAGGAGGACGAGCTAGAATCTTCTGTGATTCATTCGCGTGGAGCGGCCAAGGAAAAAAACCGGCGCTGCAAGCAGGTACTGCTGAGATGCGACGGTGGGAATCAGGACAGACTGCGCAGCGCGCGAAGGCTCATGCTATCTATATCTGACTAGTAATTGCCGCAACTATAACGGAATGAATAAAACTGTCAACTATGTGAGTTCCTCGGTTGACTTCCTCGTTTGGTCTCGAGGGGGAAATACCAGGATGGGTATGCTTGGTGATAGTTTCAGGTTGGATCCGAATAGGTATTTCTTATCCCTATCTGATAGCCGCCAACTGTATTGAGTCTCTATAGGTTGTTTAGTGCATGCTGCGCTGCCGCTTTAGTCCACCATACCTATGTGGGCGAGGACCGCCGAATTCTAGTCTTGCTGTGTAATGGCCTCAGTACTGACCGCTCTCTTTTTCCTTTGCCCTTCGTCGGCACCCCTTTTGTTTAAGTAGGTTTTGAGATCGACGTCGTTAGCAGGGTTACCATTCCGGCTTGTCCTGGGCAGGGTTATGGACGCCATTGGTTATTCTTCAGGGCTCTTAGCTCAATTTTCATCTTGTCCGTACTCGGACGCTGCATCGTTTTAAAGGTGATTTGGATCTTGGTATTGTATATCTGTATTCTTGACTCTTTGAGTCATTGTTGTATATATCTGTTCTGTGGGTTCCATCATGGACTATTGTGTAATGGTATTACTTCGTTTTCCACCCGCACGAAAGTGCCTAGTGGGCACCTTTGAATCGTTTCTATGCGGGTTTGGCGGGGATCGCTGAAACTTGCATAGGGCCGATTCTGAGGGTGTTACAGAGTGGTATCAGAGCTCAGCAATTATGATACCCCACTGGTCCAGCCTATAGGATAACCTAGCTAACTGACGTTATAGAGTGTCAAAACTGTTTTGCAAAAGCGGTTGGATAGATCTGATTAGGTCTGCTTTTACTCCTTACCCCTCTGCTATTCTCCTCTTATCTCGACGTGTTTTGAATCTACCCCTTATCTTTTCTTCGAGTCCAGGATTTCTCGTGGTGGGGTTTCCATCGTACCTTCAAGGTTTCGCTTCCTTACTCTTGTAATGGTGCTTCGACATCCGGTCTTCATGCTATCCGATGAAGTTTTCATCCGTTGTACCTTTCAGTGGATCAAAATTCACTAAAATTTTTCTTTGTATCATCTGTTGTTTTCCTGCGTGCCGACATCATATACATCAAATCCAATGAAGAGACGCATCATTCCTTTGTTTCCGAACATCGCTTGTCAAGATCTTCAGTCTAAATCCGAGAATGGGTTGCACGCTTTTCTACTGAACGTGCGGAGTAATAGGTTGGGTGCGTGATGGATTGGCCCCCATGCCGACTACTCATTCTATTTGCTCTTGTACATTGAAGTGGATTAGAAGGCATCTTTTATCCCCTTCTGTCGAAGTTAGAGGTGACTTTATCTGCTGAGACCTTTACCTTCGTCCTTTGTTCGCCGGAGTGTTATCTCGACAAGTTAGGCAAGGTGCAGTCGCCGCACCATCCCCTTGAAGGAGCTACATGGAATCGTGAAGATTTATTTTCTAGGAATCTCGGGGCGAGATTCTTGTTTAGTGGGGGAGAGTTGTAGCATCCCAATTGTCTAACAATTGTAATGCTACTTGCCTAGTCTATATATTGCTACTTCCTGCATGTCATTTATTGCATCATCATTATATCATGTTCATGTCATCATGTCACCTTGCATTTGAGCATCATATAAAACCCTTTTATTTGGTTCTTATCCCACATGCATTTATATTGTATTACTTGTAGTTGCCTCTTGATATATTCTAGTTGGTTCTTGATATATTATTATATGCCCAATATGAGTTGAGGGCATCTCTTTTAAATCCTTCCATACACAAACATGTCATGTCACGTTCACTTGGAACTCATCTCAATTCTACCATCTATGTGTATGTGGCCTTCTTTGAATTTTCTTTTGGATAGTTAACTTAAGCCACATACTTACATATGTATGGATCTCTATGTCCACAATGGTTTGATTCAAACCATTGTCACTCTATAACACCCTTGATGTGCCATACCTTCTACCTCACATACATGTGCTATATTTTGTTTCCACAAGATGTCTCACATGCATGCAAGCCATCTTTACATGCATGTCACATGCAACATTATAACCATCCATCTTCCATCTTAATCTCTTTTGAATTGCTTGCTTGTGTTGCTTTGATTTTTCAATCATGGGCTTTTGTAAATTGAATCAGACTCAACACTCAACTAGCCAATCTCATCCACCTATTCCTACCACCTAATCATACCAAACCTAAGCCCTCACCTTCCTTCCATCCGTGGGCATCTTCTACACATGCAAGAGTGCATGCATGTGACCTCTCTCTCCCTCTCTTTTCTTCTTTTGGCAAAAGGCAAACCATACCACCACTCCAACACCCCCCAAAACCCCTCTCCTGGTCCCCTCTTCCCTCTCTCGTGATAGGAACCACAAAGAGAAGAGAAGAGGAGAGACTACCCGATGCATCCTTCCTCCTCTCTTTTCTACTTTTTTTGCAAAAGCTACCTTCTCCTCATGTGCTTCCTATCCTCCCTTGTTCTTATCATCTAGCCACCACGCACCTACTAGATCGAGATATGGGAGGCACCCAAGTCTCCTCCTTCTTCCCTCCCATCAAGAAATGGCCATGGCCACCTCCATGTCTCCTCAAAACCCTAGCCCGTCTACTTCCTGTCCTCGTCGGTATGGTGACCTCCAAGCATGTCCAGGACGTCCAGAACCTTCCTTCACCTCCTCTAATTCCTCTCTGTACCACCCAGCCTCGCCGGAGCACACCGGAAAGGGAGCAGCGCTACCATGTCAGAGAGCTTCTACAAGCACCATGGACGCGAGCCTGTTCAAGATCTCTACCACCTCTTCACGTTACAGACTCACTGGAGAACACGGTGAGCATCACTCTACCTCGCTGAAAACCCCTTGCATCATATGGTTTTCTCTATCTCACCGGAGTTCCATCGAGCGACCTCTGTGCACCACCGCTAGCCGTCGTCTTGTCGTTTTCAGCCGTGCACGCCGTGTCGCTTGCAGCACCTCTGTTTCGGTCAACCGTGTCGACGCTTCAGTACATCTTTTTCAAAACCAAGACAAGCAATGTGTAGCCCTGGTCTCCCTCTTCAAATTGAGTGGCTGGACGCTCTTTTTGGTGCTCTGTGCTGCCCGAAATCCTTCCCGTAATCTAGCTCTGTCGCGCAGATCCGCTGTCAAGTTTCAGTCCGGCGTGCTGCACTACGTACCCTCCCAGTTCGCCCTTCTCGAGTTTTTCCTGTCGCCCATGTTCCTATTCCGAGGAAGTCGTCAACGCGAAATCTGTTCTCCGTTGACCCATCTCTCTGTAGCTTCAAGCCCCGACCAATTCCGTGGAGTATCGGGCTCGAAATCGACGCTGAAAGTCGAGCTCCAACCGCAGTTGTATCTGATAGAATCATTCAGTCCCGTGACCGGTTTTCCTCTCTCCGTTCATCGCATTTTCCCGGCGCTAGGATCTTTTTAAGAGGAGATTCCTTGACAAAAGATGGAGACGTTGATCCCCTCAACATTTCTTCTTTTTAAGGCGTCGCAATATTGCCCCTGTTTTGTTCGCCATCCTCATTCGAAATCAGCCCGAGCTAGCAGATTTTGCAACTCACATCGGCTCGTTAGATCAGATCCGACCAATACGTTTTGTAAAAAGATCCCCGATGTTTTTCTAAACTGTTTCCGTACTCCCTAGGCGCCGCCACTTGTCACCGCTCAGTTGGCCACACGCCCGGTGATCCCTTTGTCCTCTGTCTCCACACGTCAGTGGCTGCGGGTATCTTTTTCCTATGTAAAAAGTTCGCCAGGACATATTAACTCAAATAAAACTTTCAATAAATGATTTATATCAAATTAATTTATATCTTCAAAAATGATTCGAATTTGAACAAACTTAAAAAAGGAACTATAAATGTTTTTCAAATATGAATTCAAATATAATTTCAAACTTGGTCAGAGATGAACCTAACTAGTCAAACCTTTGACTTTGACCCCATTTGACTAATTTTGACTTTGATTTAAATTCATAAATCCAAATAATAAGAATAATACATGTTTTTGAATCAGAAAAACATGAGGATTATGAATATGACATTTATAATATCATTTGATCATTTTAAAATTTTCGAATTAATAAATGTTAATAATGCTCATTTCTTAATAATTGCATAACTTTAAATCCGTAACTCCGAATTCGACAAATGATATGTCTAAATCGATCAGCATGACGAGACCTATACAACCATGATATACATGTTATCATTTGCATTATGCATTAAGAGCAGTTTTTTTAATCAGTATTGTTTATGCAAAGAAAACATGATGAATAAAATTGGGAACTAATTGTTTCTTATTAATAATGCCTCGCAAATGCTATATCATCAATGTGCTATGACTCTAAGACCTTTTCAACATAGTTTGCATCATTAACTTGCCATGTCATACATCATATCATGATCATGCCGATTCTTCCGCATTAGTTGTAATTGTTGCATCGCTTGTTCCTTTTAGTGTTTTGCTTCTTCTCGGATAGGACGATGAGATGTTGTGAGCTTCGACAAGTTCTTCGGTTATGAACCTTCGGCAATGTTTTCAGGCGAGCATTCTCCCCTTTCTACCTATTTTACTTTTATAGTCTTTATTTCCTCCTGTTGATCTATTGCTATCTGTGTTGTGATGCTCTAGTTTTCGTACCCTTGATATCCCTTGCAACCTTATATTGCCTTGGACACATCCTATTACCTGTTGCTTGATAGATAGTTGGACTTGCGTGTCGTAGTCACTTGCTCAAGTGCTGTTGCGGGTCGTCAAGTACCACAGTTGTTGGAAGAATGCATTATGCTTTATGTTGGAGATGATCATGGCTTTAATTACCATTTAATAACTAAAATTGAAGTAGGTAAATAATGCAGAGGCACAGGTGGAAAATAGATGTTATTTGGTTTTTAACCGTCCACTTCTGTCCCGTAGGACCCCGAGTACTTGATACATGTTCTTTGAATATTCACACTATTCGCATGTGGGACCATGAATCCCCCTAACCCTAGCTTGAGTCATATTTAATTCCTGGAGGCCACAAACTAGTTTGGGGCTTTATTACTATCCTGTACTTATGCCATGCTTTAATGCTTTATTTACGATTGCGCGTGGAGCGCCTGTACAGTTTAGGAACAAATGTGGAATGTTTCCGTGGTATCGACAAGCCCAGTCACACTTTCGGGTTCCCAGTCGTTTACAGCCATTGACACAAACTTCTGGGTCCGTCTCGGAGCCGGCCAACTTCGTCGCGGGTTGCTTAGTGGGGTGGCCCCCTGAAATCAAATATGAATCTTGCGAATGTTCTATCATGATGCCTCGTTGGGTTTTCGTTTGGTTTTTTCCGAGGTTGATCGTGCGTGTGTTGCTATTTGTGCCCCCCTGGAGAGTAAAACTTTCTGAAAGCCGTGTCCGCGGTTATGGACGACTTGGAGCACAGTATCTCGATCATAGACAACTATAACTAAAGTAGTGCTATAAATTTGACTTTATAATGACTAGTAATTAGCTTCACTATAATGGAATGGATAAATAAAAGTGCCAACAACTACTGGTTTGGGTTGTCACCTGTTACCATTGTATCGGACTAGTAAGTATTGGAACTACACGGGAATGGCTAAATAAAAGTACCAACAACTGCTAGGTTTTGGGGTGCCTCATGCTATATGTATCTGACTAGTAAGTACTACAACTACAACGGAATGGTTAACTAAAACTGCCCACTGCTTATTATATCAGGATGACTCATGCTATCTATATCTGACTAGTAATTACCGCAACTATAACGGAATGAATAAAACTGCCAACTGTGTGAGTTCCTCGGTTGACTTTGTCGTTTGGTCTCGAGGGGGAAATACCAGGATGGGTATGCTTGGTGATAGTTTCAGGTTGGATCCGAATAGGTATTTCTTATCCCTATCTGATAGCCGCCAGCTGTATTGAGTCTCTATAGGTTGTTTAGTGCATGCTGCGCTGCCGCTTCAGTCCACCATACCTATGTAGGCGAGGACCGTTGAATTCTGGTCTTGCTGTGTACTGGCCTCAGTACTGACCGCTCTCTTTTTCCTTTGCCCTTCGTCGGCACCCCTTTTGTTTAAGCAGGTTTTGAGATCGACGTCGTTAGCAGGGTTACCCTTCCGGCTTGTCCTGGGCAGGGTTATGGACGCCATTGGTTATTCTTCAGGGCTCTTAGCTCAATTTGCATCTTGTTCGTACTCGGACGCTGCATCGTTTTAAAGGTGATTTGGATCTTGGTATTCTATATCTGTATTCTTGACTCTTTGAGTCATTGTTGTATATATCTGTTCTGTGGCTTCCATCATGGACTATTGTGTAATGGTACTACTTCGTTTTCCACCCGCACGAAAGTGCCTAGTGGGCACCTTTGAATCGTTTCTATGCGGGTTTGGCGGGGATCGCTGAAACTTGCATAGGGCCGATTCCGAGGGTGTTACAGAGAGACCCTGGCGCATGGCTCAATAGGATTGATAGGAAACCCATACCAACAAGTTGCAACTTCTTTTCCGGAAGCTCATTCAAAAAGAACTCTAAGGTTAAGCTTGCTTGACCTAGAGCAATTCTAGGATGGGTGACCGACCGGGAAGTGGGTACCGGGTGCGCAAGAGTGAGGACAAAGTGCGCAGAAAAGACTAGTGTTGGTCTGTGGGGTTAGTCTAAGAGATCCTATTGAGCTGCCAGAAGTGACAGTCCTCGGTCCGGAGTGGCCGGGGGTGTTACAAATTGGTATCAGAGCCGACCCTCGCAGTTAAACGGGCGTGTGCGGGTCAGTGGCGGACATGTGGCGCATGGCGTGTGTGGCCTGGAGTGGACACGGCATGGAACATGTGCCGGCACTGGAGCACAGACGTGTGCCAAGAGGGGACGTTCCTGGCTTGTGGTTGATCGACGACGACGTCGATCTTCTAAGGGTGGGTGTATGTGATACCCTGGCGCATGGCTCAATAGGATTGATAGGAAACCCATACCAACAAGTTGCAACTTCTTTTCCGAAAGCTCGTTCAAAAAGAACTCTAAGGTTAAGCGTGCTTGGCCTAGAGCAATTCTAGGATGGGTGACCGACCGGGAAGTGGGTACCGGGTGCGCACGAGTGAGGACAAAGTGCGCAGAAAAGACTAGTGTTGGTCTGTGGAGTTAGTCTAAGAGATCCTATTGAGCTGCCAGAAGTGACAGCCGTCGGTCCGGAGTGGCCGAGGGTGTTACAGGTACCGGGCATGGAGGTTAAGTGCCTCGTACCTAATTGGTCGGTACCACGCGTGTGGCTCGTTGAAAGAACATTTCTTATCCCTAGCTATTTTGGTGTTTATTACAACACACATAACGGACTAATTATCTGCCAAGTATTCTACAGGTTGAATGCTACAGGTTGCATGCATAGAATTCCCTGTCTAATTGCACACAAAAGGATTTGCCTGCTGCTCCATATTCTGCGTCAGTGATGTCCGGTAGTACCGGATAATTCATCCGGTACTACCGCTCAAGTCCGGTAGCACCGGGTTTCACTTCCGGGCCTGGCGGTATGATGATTACACTGGCCAAAGGCCTCAGTACTAAGCGGTATAAAAAAGCGGTAGTACCACATTTTGGTACCACTCATGATTGAAGCGCTTGGCAAGCTCGCCAAACTCCTCAGAACTGAGCGTTATCAAAATGCGGTAGTACTGCATTTTGATACCGGTCATGACTAAAGCAATTGGCAAGCTTCCCAATCTTCTCAGAACTGACCGGTACCAAAATGCGGTAGTCCTCAGAACTGACCGGTACCAAAATGCGGTAGTACCGCATTTTAGTACCGATCACTTCTGAGGAGATTGGCCACTCGACTCACACTGTTGTTCCCCCTGTATCAAAATGCGGCACTACCGCATGTGTCCGGTAGTACTGCTCTGTAGGGGCGGTACTACCGCCATGCGGTAGCTCCACACTTTGATACCGGTGGAAACTGTGGGCTAGGCAACTCAACATTGCATCTCCGGTACCGGTCCGGTAGTACCGATTGCATCCGGTACTACCGCTTGGAAAACCCGGTACTACCACTTCATTAAATGCTGCAACGGTCAGATTGGAGCTGGTGCTATAAATAGCCTTTCACCTACCTTGGGACAAGGTGCTCATTTGCATTAAAGTCAAGACCACCATTGGAGCCACCAAATCCACAAGATCTCTTCAATCCACCACCCAAAGTCCTTGATCTTTGGGGAATCGAAGGAGGAGGCTTTGATCTACTACTTCACCAAAAGAGATCTTCATTTCCCCCTCATTCAATTGAGGGCCCCTTTACTCTAGTGTTTTCTTGGAAACCCTAGTTCTAGTTTTGGTTCTTACAAGCTTGTCTTTGATTGTTTTGACAACTTGCTTGTATTTGGGAGCCTCCGATTATGTTGTGGATGTGTGCCCCAAACTTGTAAAGGTGCCGGCTTCCACCTTGAAGGTTGCCGATATAGTGGAAGGTGAATCGATCCCGTTGGGGTGAGATTCATCGGAGAACAAGGGAGGCCTCTCGTGGCGTTGGTGGTTTGAAACCACCCCCTCTCCAAACGTAGACGTACTTCCCCTCAAAAGGAAGGAACTACGGGAAACAAATCCTTGTGTTTCCGCGTCCACCACTTTGGTTACTTCTATCCTTTACCGCACTTTACTTACTAGTTCTTACTTAGTATTGTGTTAGCTCGTGCATATTTGTCATATAGGTAAATTCACCTTAGTTGCATTATCTAGAGAATTTACCTTATTGCCAAACCTTAATTTGAAAAGGAAGAACATTTGAAGTAGCACCTATTCACCCCCCCCTCTAGGTGCCCATACGATCCTTTCAATTGGTATCAGAGCCTCGGCTCTTTATTTGGGCTTTACCGCCTAAGAGAATATGGGTAGCCATGAAGGGATGGCGATGGTGAGTCTACCACGGTGACCATGGAAGATCTAAAAAACATGGAAACAAGATTGAGCTCTTCCTTGGTCAACGAAGTCAAGAAGATGCTTGAGCAACTTCTTAAATACAAAGATGGCTCATCATCCCCCTCTCCTCAAGAGGATCCTCCATCTGTTTTACCCAAAGTGAGTACTCCGGTATCCCCGAGGATATGATGGTAAGGGGTAAACAAGACAACACTAATTCCTCCACAAAATGATGGAGGGAAGGGTGAGCACCGTGACTCATGGTACTCTCCCGACCCTCCAATCCCTCACCCTCATGTATACAATAGAGGTGACCCACCTAAGCTTGAAGAATCTGCTACTTTTGCTCAATCACAATCACTAATGAGAACTCATATGCGCAGCTCTTGCATTGAACTATGGAACATCATTGAGCATGGACTCTTTATTGGGGATCCAAACAACTTGACAAGAAGAGAGGTTGTCAATAGTCAACTCAATGCCACTTCCTTGCATATGATTCAACAAGGTTTAGGTACAAAGGATTATCCACACATTGAGCACTTTAGCATTGCCAAGGAAGCTTGGGATGCCCTCACTGTATTGTTTGTTGGAAATAAGAGTATGAGAAGGAACCGGTATGATGCTCTAAGCAATGAAGCCGAAGGCTTCTACATGAAGGAAGGTGAAGATCACGAAGACATGTACCGAAGGCTCAAGACCACCGCCACCGCTTTTAGAAATGTGGGTGCCTCACATGTGGATGATGCATGGATAAAAAGGAAATATCTGAGTGCACTCATGCCCTTTGAGCCCACCGACTTGAAGAGCCTACAAGGAAGACATAACTACCATATCATGACCTCAAATGAAGTTATGCAAGAGATGGCCGCCTTCAAAGTTGCCGCCAAGAATGCCAAAGATGTTCGTGCCCGTGCCCTTGGTATGAGCAACGTTGTCAATGTTGCTTTGAAGGCCAAAGTTGTGGACCATGGAGATGAAGATGATAGTGATTAAGGCCTCTCCATGGACCACCCCGATGAAGTCAAGATTGCTCATAGTCAATATATGGCCTTCTATGCAAAGAACTTTTGGAAGAACCCCGCCAAGGCCAAGATGGAAATGCAACGAATAAGCAACCCAAATGGGAAAAGAGAAAATACTACTAGATTGAGAACTTGCTTCAATTGTGGTGACCGCTATCACTTTGTGGCAAGTTGCCCCTATGAGAAGAGAGAAGATCATGGGGGTAAGCTTATGTTGAAGAAGACTCTCAAAGCACCTTACAAGAAACCCTTCATCAAGAAGAATCCCATCAACAAGAAGTCGGGAGAAATTGTCTTGATCACTGATGAAGAATACTCCTCCGACAATGAAGATGATGAAGATGAGGAAGAGGAAACTTCTAATGGTGTGGCGGCTCTAGCCACTACCTCTACTCCGACATTCTCTCTCTTCGATTCTCCAAATGAGAATTCTCCCATCAAGAACGTCACTTTCCTTATGGCAATAGGAACGGAGGTATCATCATCATCTCACTCCACTCCCTTAGCTAATGATGAAACTGATGATGAGATGTCTCTTGATGTTAAAAAGGAATTAATTGCTTTTGATGAGTTTATGACTAAACTACAAGGGGATGCTAAGATACATTTTGGTAACATCCTAGATCAACTTTCCCACACACAAGAGCTCCTAGATGTAAGATGTAAACTTGGGCATGAACACATAATTGAGCTAGAGGCTTTAAATAATGCTCTAGAAGAAGAACAAGAGACTAGGTTGTCTCTTGAATTAAAACTTGAAGGGCTTGATGAGGCAAACGACATTATTGTTAACAAACTCATCAAAGAGCGTGATCACGCTATTGATAAATACAAAAGGGCTAAAAAGGACAAGATTGAGTTTGGTGTGGTTCATGAAAAACTTGCCGAGGACTTTAGTTTGCTTAACAAGGCTCACAAGGCTTTGAAAAGTGAACTCTTGTCACTCACAAAGTCCCATGAAACGCTTCAAACTAAATTGGCCAATATTCCTTCACCTATTAACTTCAATCCATCTAGTAGTACAACTATTCCTGAAGAGAATGCTAGATTGAAGGGGGAGCTTGCTAAGGCCACATTTCCACAAGGAAACAAGTCCATTGATGATCTTTTGAGTAAGCAAAGGCCTAGTGGTGATAAAGGGGGCATCGGTTTTGTCTCCAAAACTAAGAAGAAGAACAAGAAGAAGAAGGCCAAGCCCACACGAGAGACTAACAAGGCCATTGTGGATAGTAAGACCACAAGTGGTAAAACTATGTCTCATGATGACTTTGCGGGAAGTGATAACCCTCACTATGTTCTAATGCGTGATTATTATGGTGATGTGTATGCACAATATGTTGGCCCATATGATGGTTATATTGCTTGGTCTATTTGGGTTCCCAAGACCCTTGTTGCTAACAAAAGAGGACCCATTGAAAAATGGTACCTAAAAACTAGCTTGATCTTTTGTAGACTTATGCTTCCGGAGGGTCAAAGTGGGTGCTTGATAGTGGTTGCACAAGTCATATGACCGGAAGCTCATCTATTGTCAAGGACTTAAAGCCAAATGATGATCAAATCACCGTGACATATGCCGACAAGTCAAAGTCTAAGGTAATGGGTTTCGGCAAGGTAGTGGTTGCTCACGACATTACACTCGTGAATGTCATGCTTGTTGAGACCCTTGGATACAATTTACTTTCAGTCCGTGCTCTTGGAAAGATGGGTTTTGCCGTCTTTATTGATAATGATATTGTGGTCCTCATGTGGAGCAAGTCTCTCAAGGTCGCTTTCGTTGGGTACGTCGAACATGACTTGTATGTGGTGGACTTTTCGGGGCAATCCACTACAAGTGCGATGTGCTTATTCGGAAAGGCCGATGTGGGTTGGTTATGGCATCGCCGACTATCCCATGTAAATATGAGAACTTTGCAAAGTCTCCACAAGGAGGGCCATATTGTTGGACTAAAAGAAAATGTTTCCTTTGCCAAAGATCGTGTTTGTAGGGCATGTGTTCTAGGGAAGATGCATGATGCTCCTCACAAGCCTAAGAACTGCATCAAGTCTACCAAGATCTTGGAGCTCCTCCATGTGGACATTTTTGGTCCTCCATCTCATGCAAGTCTTGGTGGGAAGAAATATTGTTTGGTGATCGTTGATGACTTCTGAAGATACTCGTGGGTATATTTCTTCAAGTTGAAGAGTGAGATCCAAAAGACCTTCATCGACTTCATCAACATAGTCCAACGTCAATACAATCTTCCTGTGTTGATCATAAGAAGTGACAATGGCACCGAGTTCAAGAACTACACCTTGAACGATTTCCTTAGTGATGAGGGGATAAAACATCAATATTCCGCTGCATACACCCCTCAACAAAATGGTGTGGCCGAAAGGAAGAACCGGACTCTTATTGAGATGGTTAGGACCATGTTGGCGGAGTTTAAATCTCCATACAACTTTTGGGCCGAAGTCATCTCCACCGCTTTCCATGCTTCAAACCGGCTCTACATCCACAAAGAAATCAACAAGACTCCATATGAAATACTTACCCGTAACAAGCCCAACATATATTACTTACGGGTGTTCGGTTGTAAGTGTTTCTATCTCATAAAAGGTGTTCGTTTGTCCAAATTCGAGTCTAAAGCATTAGAGGGTATTTTTGGTGGCTATGGTCTCGAATCTCACACTTATAGAATCTATGATAAGCTCTCCGGAGCCGTCATAGAATCTTGTAGTGTGACCTTCGAAGAATATGATGGTCTCCAAGGGGGCGTGTTGATGCTTGTGATGCAGATGATGAAATGCCTCAGGAAGCCATAGGAAGAATGGGTGTGGGATATATCCGCCCTGTTGAGGAACCCCTTATGGCGGATCGAGAAGAACTATGCTCCACTCAAGTGGAGCCCTCATCTTCACAACATCAAAAAGATCCATCCACCGAGGAGGACAATGACTCAAGCCAAAGACAAGATGTGGACCCTCAACATGATGATCATAGTGACAACTCTAGTCAAGGGGAGCTTGATTCATTCGCCAGTGTGTCAAGTGGTGCCAAGGCAATTTCTCAACGAATATCTGTATAAACTGCTTTGAAACAAGCTCAGATTGATGCTAGAAGAGCACTTGATCAAGACCAAGGTCAATCTTTGCCTCTATATGAAGAGAATGATTCCGATGATGATCAAGGTCAAGTTGATGGTCAAGACGAGGACCAAAATGATGAAGAGGGTCCTCCAAGAAACAATACGGAGATACACGCTCGTCGTGAATCTAGAAAGGAAAGAATGTTGGAATTAAGAGACCACTCTCTACAAAATGTAGTTGGTGACCTAAGGAAAGGCATTTCCACAAGAGCACAATTGAAGAGGTTCAGTGAACACCAAGCACACATCTCCATGATTGAACCTAAGAAAGTGTGGGAAGCTCTTGAAGATTCGGATTGGTTAGAAGCGATGCACAAAGAGCTCAACAACTTTGAGATAAACAAAGTATGGAAGTTAGTTGAGAAGCCAAAGGATTGCCGCAATGTTATTGGAACAAAGTGGATATTCAAGAACAAGCAAGATGAGCATGGAATTATAGTAAGGAACAAGGCTATATTGGTTGCACAAGGGTATTCTCAAATTGAAGGCATTGACTATGGAGAAACTTATGCACCCGTGGCTCGCCTTGAGTCCATCCGTATCCTCCTTGCTTATGCGGCACATCATAATTTCAAGTTGCAACAAATGGATGTAGAGAGTGCATTTCTTTATGGTCCATTAAATGAGTTGGTATATGTTAAGCAACCCCCGGGATTTGAGGACCCCAATTTCCCAAACCATGTCTACAAACTTGATAAGGCGCTCTATGGGCTCAAGCAAGCCCCACGCACGTGGTATGAGCACCTTAGAGAGTTATTGTTTGACCGTGGATTTGATGTTGGGAAAATCGATCCCACTCTTTTTACTAAGAGAGTCAATGGGGAGCTTTTTGTATGCCAAATATATGTTGATGATATTATCTTTGGCTCATCTAACGAAGCTTTTAATGATGAATTCTCAAAGCTTATGATTAGTAGGTTCCGGATGTCTTTGATGGGGGAGTTGAGAGTATTTCTTGGTTTTGAGATCAAGCAAGTTAGAGGAGGGACATTCTTCAATCAAGCCAAGTATACTCAAGATATGCTCAAGAGATTCAAAATGCAAGATTTAAATGGAGCTCCTACTCCCATGGCTACAAAGACTCATCTAGAACAAAATCCAAATGGTAAATATGTGGATCAAAAGGTATACCGATCCATGATTGGTTCTTTGCTTTACCTTTGTGCATCTAGAACCGATATTGTGTTGAGTGTAGGTGTGTGTGCAAGATATCAAGCGGCTCCTAAAGAAAGCCATTTGATGGCAGTCAAGAGAATCTTTCGATATTTAGTTCATACCCCATTTTATGGTCTTTGGTATCCTCGAGGCTCAACATTTGCTCTTTGTGGATACATGGATTCGGATTGGGCGGGTGATAAGGATGATAGAAAATCAACATCCGGGCTTGCCAATTCCTTGGTAGGTCCTTGGTATGTTGGTCTTCTAAGAAGCAAAATTGTATATCTCTCTCCACCGCCGAAGCCGAGTATGTGGCAGCTGCTAGTGCTTGCACTCAATTGCTATGGATGAGGCAAACTTTAAAGGAATATGGTGTCTATTGTGACAAAGTGCCTCTTCTATGTGACAATGAAAGTGCCATCAAGATTGCCTACAACCCGGTGGATCACACAAGGACAAAGCATATTGAGATTCGCCATCACTTCATTAGAGATCATGTTGCTCGAGGTGATATTGATCTATCATATGTGTCAACCAAAGATCAACTTGCCGATATCTTCATGAAGCCACTTGATGAAGCAAGGTTTTGCTACTTGAGGAATGAACTAAATATCGTAGATTCAAGGAGCTTGACTTGATTATCTTACATACTCACCTAATATTCGACCCATATTTGGTTTAGGTGTAGGCATGGACATAGGGGGAGTGCAGTCCTAATTGATTGGACCATCCCTCCCCCCATTATGCGCAAAGTAAACAAAACCATTCCTCTTAATATCATTGTGTGATATGTGAGCTTAATGATGAGTTTTGGTAATGGACCCAAGATATATCTTCGTGGTGCCAAGCCGAGTATACTCAAATATGGTGGCCTAGTCCACCACCCCCTCTCACTCGAGAGGTTGATGTGCTTACTCATGTTTGTCATTTTTGAGTTGGTTTTCCTTCCTCGGTCAATGCACTCTTGTTTGGTTCTCCATATTTGAGGTTGATGTTTTAATTTTAGAGTGCATAGGTCCATATCAGTATAACTCTCTTAACCCAAGCCTTCCTTATACTACGACAAACCTCATCTACTCCGCACAAGAACCTTCCAGTTTTGAAACTTGGCTGTCTGTTCTGGTGGTTACGGTACTACCGGTTCAAAAAGCGGTACTACCGAATGTGTCCGGTACTACCGCAAGAAACGAGCGGTACTACCGCATAGGGACCTGTTTCCAGGCTGCTTTTCTGGAAACTCCCCAGGTGCGGTACTACCGCTTCTTGGACCAGTACTACCGCTGCGCGTCTCGGTTAAGGGTGGAGACGCTGGGAGGGGCACCCCTCAGTGCCTCATTTTCTCCCATCTCCACCCCTAACCACCGCCGCCGCTAGAGCCAAAACCGCCGTCGGAGCTCCGCCTTTCCCTCCTTTCCACGGATCCACACCAGATCCGGCCTCCTCGCGGGCTCCTCCTCGTTTTCCACCGCCATGGACACCGGTACTACCGTCCTTCCTTTCTCCTCACTTGTTTTCCCCTTTGAATCTAGGGAAACTTTGATTCTTGGTCAAAACTTGTGATTTTGTGGTTGTACCATGTGCACTTACATATCTCCGATGGATTCTCATTTTACAACAAGTTTTGCTTCCAGTCCTTGATCGATATCAAAAGATCTATGCTGTAGTCGCATGACCGGTAGTACCAAAAGATTCTCCGGTACTACCGCCTGTCGATCTGGTACTACCGCTCAGTACTGCCAGCAAAATTTCTTCTAAAACTTGAAATTTGTCTTCTACTTGTTTCGGGTTCTTGTGCCCTTATCTCACTGCTACCTCCCTTATTCTTTCACAGGTGCAGGGGGCTTCTAGGGATCACGCAAAAGGTCCAAAGCTCGTCATGAGATTGAGGACTTTGAGTCAGAGTCAGAGACACAATCAGAAGAATAGATCATGCCGCAACCTAGCAACTGTCTGAAGCTAAAGACCACTCGGGGCAGACGTGGAGGGGGGGTTAAGATAAGTGTTGGTCGAGGTAGTTCTCCTCCTCGCACGGGTCGCCGCAAGAGTCAGAGTTTTGGGCCATCTGGGCTAAATAAGTTGTCTGACATTCCTAATGTTGAGTTCCTTGCCCTACGGTCTGACAATCCCTATGTTACTACTCACCATGAGTCTAGGGACAATAGTCTATTTTTCACCGACTTCCAAGAGCGGGTCTACTTTGAGGTACTCATGACGGGTGAGAAGATTGTGGTTCCTCAGAAGTGGATTGAGATGAACCATGTGAACAAGAACTTGAACTACTTTGGTGAAGCACTTGAGATTTGCACAAACATTGGCTTGCTTCCCATTATGCAGTTCAAGTGTGACTATGACCCCTTTCTCATTGCGCAGTTCTATGCCACCGTTCACTTTGCCAAGAACCAGACTCGGACTATCACCTGGATGACAGAGGGAGTTATCAAGACCGCAACATTGGCTGAGTTTGGGGCTATCCTTGGATATGAGGACCGTGGGAGAGATACTCCGGTTGGCTTTCGCTGTCACAATAACAAGCGTCCCATGAAGAAGGATGTTCTTCTTCCCCTTTACATCCGTGGGCGTGGTATTGCTGGAAAGGTCAAGGGGCTTCTCCCAACACATGATATCTTGCATCGTATTTTTCGTTAGACCATTGCTCCCCGTTCTGGCAATGTTGATGAGATGCATGGTTTCATGGTGGACCTCATGATCACAACTCACCGCCAACGTGATTCAGGACAACCAATTGATGTGATGGACGTGATTTGGAACGAGATGGTTAATGCTACTTACACTCGGCGGATTCCTCCTTTTGCCCCGTACATCATGGCACTTATTCTTCACAAGTGCCCATCTCTTGCTCGAAACATTTCCTCCCAATGTCTTGTTACTCACCGTCACAAGAATCTATTGATCAAGACCCATCTTAAACCATGCAACGCGGATGGTCAACTTGTTGATGAGGATGGGAACCCACTTGAGGATGGCTCCGGTGAGGATGATGATGCCCAAGATGCTGATTTTGTGGCCTCATGCCGCAAGACTGCCCAACCATCATGGGCCAAGAGGATTGAGGCTAAGCTTAAGAAGGTTTTCTGCTTCTAGGTTGACAATCAGAAGCGTATGTATGAGGCCCATGTCTATGCCAAGAAAGCCTAGTGCACGTCAGAAAGAAGTAATGCAAGCTCAAGGGTTGATCACCTCCGAGGGATCCGAGAACAACATCACTCCGAAAGAGCATGGATCTCCAAGCACAGCCACTGGGACGATGATGCCTCTTCCACTTTCCATGCTCCGCCTCCGTATGGGGATGACTCTGATGATGACTACCAGTGATCTCCGGGACGTTAGAGTTGCTCTTGTCCCTTTTTGGTGTCTTGATGCCAAAGGGGGAGAAGAGTCACATTAGGCATGCGGGATTTGCATGGGAAAGTCACAAGCTCGCTCTTGCCTTTGATTTTTAATCGCTTGTGAACTTTATTTGCTACTTGCCTCTTATTATGCGTGAAACTTATGAACTAACTATTTGTGCTATGTATGTGAAGACTATGCGGTTATCGTATGGATCCATCATTTGTATGGTATGGTTATTATCATTTTGGATCCATCTTATGTGGTGTGTGATGACATTATCTATTCCTTATCATTGTGGTTCTCATCACACACTTGTGTGCGAAGGTATGTGCACCATGTGTGACTATGCACTCCCATGTATCTTGTAAAATAGTATGGGGCGTCTCTTTACATATCTAGGGGGAGCCCCATCTCTGTTTTACAAAATCTTACTTGTCATCAATTCTATCATGCAAAATGTGTGTTGTCATCTAACACCAAAAGGGGGGAGATTGAAAGAACATTTCTTATCCCTAGAGATTTTGGTGTTTATTACAACACACATAACGGACTAATTATCTGCCAAGTATTCTACAGGTTGCATGCATAGAATTCCCTGTCTAATTGCACACAAAAAGGATTTGCCTGCTGCTCCATATTCTGCCTCAGTGATGTCCGATAGTACTGGTAAATTCATCCGGTACTACCGCTCAAGTCCGGTAGCACCGAGTTTCACTTCCGGGCCTGGCAGTATGATGAGTACACTGGCCAAAGGCCTCAGTACTGAGCGGTATCAAAAAGCGGTAGTACCGCATTTTGTTACCGCTCATGACTGAAGCGCTTGGCAAGCTCGCCAAACTCCTTAGAACTGAGCGGTATCAAAAAGCGGTAGTACCGCATTTTGATACCGGTCATGACTAAAGCGATTGGCAAGCTTGCCAATCTTCTCAGAACTGATCGGTACCAAAATGCGGTAGTACCGCATTTTAGTACCGATCACTTCTGAGGAGATTGGCCACTCGACTCACACTGTTGTTCCCCCTGTATCAAAATGCGGCACTACCATATGTGTCTAGTAGTACCGCTCTGTAGGGGAGGTACTACCGCCATGCGGTAGTTCCACACTTTGATACCGGTGGAAAATGTGGGTTATGCAACTCAACATTGCATTTCCGGTACCGGTCCGGTAGTACCGGTTGCGTCCGGTACTACCGCTTGGAAAACCTGGTACTACCGCTTCATTAAATGCTGCAACGGTTAGATTGGAGCTGGTGCTATAAATAGCCTTTCACCTACCTTGGGACAAGGTGCTCATTTGCATTAAAGTCAAGACCACCATTGGAGCCACCAAATCCACAAGATCTCTTCAATCCACCACCCAAAGTCCTTGATCTTTGGGGAATCGAAGGAGGAGGCCTTGATCTACTACTTCACCAAAAGAGATCTTCATTTCCCCCTCATTCAGTTGAGGGCCCCTTTGCTCTAGTGTTTTCTTGGAAACCCTAGTTCTAGTTTTGGTTCTTACAAGCTTGTCTTTGATTGTTTTGACAACTTGCTTGTATTTGGGAGCCTCCGATTAAGTTGTGAATGTGTGCCCCAAACTTGTAAAGGTGTCAGCTTCCACCTTGAAGGTTGCCGATATAGTGGAAGGTGAATCGATCCCGTTGGGGTGAGATTCATCGGAGAACAAGGGAGGCCTCTCGTGGCGTTGGTGGTTTGAAACCACCCCCTCTCCAAACGTAGACGTACTTCCCCTCAAAACGAAGGAACTACGGGAAACAAATCCCTGTGTCTCCGCATCCACCATTTTGGTTACTTCTATCCTTTACCGCACTTTACTTACTAGTTCTTACTTAGTATTGTGTTAGCTCGTGCAAATTTGTCATATAGGTTAATTCACCTTAGTTGCATTATCTAGAGAATTTATCTTATTGTCAAACCTTAATTTGAAAAAGAAGAAAATTTGAAGTAGCACCTATTCAGCCCCTCCCTCTAGGTGCCCATACGATCCTTTCACCCGTATCAAGGTAGGTCGTCGGTGTCTATGGCTTAGGATTTGTTGTTATTTTCACAAGGCTCCATTCCCCCTCGTTTCGGTGCCATCAGTGTGTATTTTCGACAAGTATATTATGCGCCCTACCTCCATTGTATCGGTCCCCATGTGTGTTGTTCGGTTGCACTATAGTTGCTACCACCGAATTCCTTAATGCAACTGATTCAGTACTGCATGATGGTTCGATGTCTCCACCCCAAACGCTCGGTACCCAGGAGGGTCGTTTTGGTATTAGGGTTAGTACTTGGGCGTCACCATCAGCTCATTGTGGTGCCACCTAACTACTCGAATCCTCTAAGCGCATATTCGATTCTAGCGTGATGATTCGGTGCATCATACCTCCGTGTTCGGTACCTAGGACGGAAGGCATGTCTGGACGTCATTATTTTGTGAATTGTCACGTGGCTCTGACCCTATCGTTTCCGTGCCAAGCGTGTGTTCCCCCTGTTCTGCTATTTTTTACGCACCTCAAACGGAACGGTACCATGAGCCTAATACCGTTAAGCGCCATACGGTGTGTGCTTTAGTACCGCTGAATGCGCAGCCACCGACCCCCTGCCCTAAAACGTTGGGTCGGTACCGACATGGTGGTTAAGTCCCTCGTACCTAAGTGGTCGGTACCAAGCGTTTGACCCGTCTCGGGTACGTCTTTGATGTCTACGGCTTAGGATTTTTTGTCATTTTCACAAAGGCTCCATTCCCCCTCGTTTTTGTGCCATCCGTGTGTACTTTTTCGACCAGTATATTATGCGCCCTACCTTCATTGTATCGGTCCCAACATGCGTGGTTCAGTTCCATTTTATTTTGTACCACCGAGTTCCTTGGTTCAACTGATTCGGTACTATCATGATGGTTCGGTTCCTCGACCCTATACACTCGGTACCCAGGATGAAGATCTATTATGGTTAGTCTTAGGGCGTATCCATCATCTCATTACGGCGCAGTTAGCTATGGAATGCCAAATCCCCTGATCACTTGTTTGGAGATATGGAGTATGATTCAGGTGTACGAACCGGTGTCTAACAGCAGAACAGTGATAAAAGCTTTCTAAAAACGGCATCCTGTTCAGCAGATATCGCTCATCTGTCAGTGAAGGACATAGTTGCACGACTGCCGAAAAAATCATGGACGCCCACATGGCCACCTCCCCGGTACTCGGTGGACTCTGGAACGACAGGAGAAGCCCATGCTTCTAACAAAATGCATATCAATTGGTCCAGAAAACACGCTTGTTCTATCCCATGATGTGGCGTAGCCTCTCTGCGCCTACTGTACAAAGAACCCTGTGATATCGGGTCAACATCTCTCTCCCCTCAGTAGCTCTCTCTGCCACACTGCTTCGCCACCATCCCATTTTAGACCCGGCGGCCGACGCCATCCTTCCCTGATCGTGGTTCAGAAAATTGGAAGACCACGAGGTTAGTGAATCTGTATACCTCCCTTTCAAGTTCACCAACTGCTTACAGAAATGCTTTCCAAAGATGGCGCTGAGGACAATTGCTTTTGAAAACGCCACAACGGAACACTGCCCCATGATATCTAGTGTAGTGATATTCAGATAGTATCAAACTACTGAACTGAACATTGTATGATGTGCTTACACTTTGCCAACAGTTCTTGAAAACATGTATGATCCCACAAGCATACCAGATGCTGGCAGAGTTAGCATTACAGCCACAAAGTACTCATTGATAGCCAAGAATTCACCAGCCGGAGATGACATACTTTAAAACACACAACTCAGACATTCTAACTCTATTACCTAGATGGCACTGAACCACTGCATACTACGAGCTACATTAGTATCTGTTATTATTCATAACCACACCGGGGGGAGTCTGTCAAACTGCCCCCGAGCCACTGACGCCCCAGCTAAAATACTAGGCCATCACTAAAACTACAATGACAGTACGCATCCACATGATACTTGTGTCCCTTTTCTTGACGAGTGCAGAAGAGAGTGACACCGTCGCCTCCAATCGACTGTCGTTTCACGGGCTTCCTTCAGGTCACGATTGGCAGTCTCGATCTTGTGCTCCAGCTGATGGATCCTCCACTCCTAGTCAACCTTAGCATCATGGATGGCAGCTTCAAGTTCTCTGGTGCGCCTTAGAACAAAGGTGTTGACAAACTCCATCAAGCGATCCTTCCAGATCTAAGTGAAACACTGCACAGACAGAGATGATCATCATCCAGTGTTCAAAGGGAGGAATGCCTAATCTGATAGTCAACAATAGGGCATAATTATTATAAAGACTGTATGACACTTCCTGAATTACCTTCCCCTACACGGATACCCAATATTTGAACATGCAAAAGGTTGATATTAACAAACGGAATATTAAAACGTCGGCACTTGATAAATACGTGCTTATTCTGATGCTTAGCACCTGAAAAAAATGTACACAGTAATATCTCTAAAATACATTCTCTCGTGACGCTACGTGACGACATAGAATCTAGAACTAACTTGAAATTTACCTACACATTGTAAGGCATAATGCGCATACTCAGATAAGACCTGAAACATTTACAGCATAATACTAGAACCCAAACTAAACCTAAGCTGGGATCATGTGATGATTTACAGCATGACCCTCTAACACTCGTTCCACACTCAGGCTGTGTGCGTCTGGTACCACAATCTTACGTCACTGTACAGTATAAGATTATATCAATCACAGACTGACATACTTAGTTCGCTACCACCAAATGGAACGTCGTTTAAATTAATAAGGGTCATCTAAACAGTCTAGGAGGTTCGCAGCAAGGCGTAAGATTACTCACCAATGATTTTTGGAACTTGAAGAACCGCTTCCCTCTAGTAATTGAACTCTTTAGCGGATGTCAGTCTAGCAGCCGGCTGACGACACCCGCACTGAAGCAGATCCTCACTGCCGTACTCGACTGAGGACGGGACAAAGCGCTCTGACGAGCTGGACCCCGAGCCTCCACACCCCCATCACTCGCCCCGAATGAGTGGCGACGACCGATGTCCCCAGCCCGACCACGGCGGAGCAGGAAACAGGGCCTCTCGCGTGCTAAAACGACGGGGTCATCTGCTTCATGCTGGCTCGACTACCAGGGCCTCGATCTACTCGCCACGGTCAGACCGGTGGCGGAAAACGCGGCGGAGAAAAAAAGGAACGAAGATGACGGATGAGGCGGGATCTGGTGTGGCACAGGAGCAAAATTGGACTGGTATAGGCGCGGTGGTGGCCGGAGGAATCTGGGGCGGCGCCAAAACCGAGGAGGTTGCCGTGGTGCTGTGGGGTGGGGTGGAGCAGGGAATCTAGGGCGGCGACGAGTCGCCCGGGGGGGGGGGGGGGGGGGGGGGGGGGAGCGGTGGTGGCCGGAGGAGATGGGGGCGGTGCTGAAACCGGGGAGGTTGCCGCGGTGCTGTGGGGCGGAGCAGGGAATCTGGGGCGTCGACGAGTTGGCCGGGGGGAAGCGGTGGTGTGCAACAGGAGGTGAGGTGTTTGCCGAGATGGGATCTAGAACGATGAGCGGTGTACTATATAATGGATGTGCCAACGGCTTCGCGCTCCCTACGGCGAGTGCAGGCCCGTGAGCTCTGTGGCCAAGGCAGAGGGGCAGCTCAGACTAAAGCGGTGGCAGCTGTGAGTCAGCCTGTGAGTGGGCATGTCCACGGCCGTACGCTGGCCTGCCGTCTGTGCCCCTTTGATTGCCCCTTTGATTAAACGGAATTAAAAACTTGCCTGTTTAAGTCCATTCTAAACCCGCCAATTAGCAACTGAAAGCTCTACTTCTCATGCGGTCCTCGTACTGACCATCTAAACCCGTCCAAGAGTCATTGGCCTCTTCGCCGGTGGCCTTCCTCGTTTGCTAGCCACCGGTCGCCATCACGTGTCCAACTGCACCTCTGCAGCAAACTCCAATCAGTCAATACGTGGCAGTGGTGCTCACGTGTCTCCTACGGCTATAGAGAACGTCGGCCAAAGTCGTTCGCTGCCACCGGATTGCCGGAGTACCGCTCCACCATTGCTGTCCTCGAGCTTTTCTCCTCGCCGCTAAAGGTGGAGCTTGTCGGTGGGGAATGGAAGGTGAGAGTGTGTGCTCTGGGAGACGGCGAGAGCACCGGCATTTATAGCCGAAAGAGGAAAAAGCGGTGAAGGCGGGAGGGGTGTACCGACGTGGGCGAGAAAAGAGGAAATAGCGGAAATATGGGCCGGCGGTGGCGCGACATCATGGCGAAGCGTGGCCGACGAGACGGGCGGTCAATGCCTTATGGGCCGTCACAGGAGACGAGGCGACAAGAATGAGGATAATTTGGTTTCACACATTGACAGTGCAAGGCCACCGACGGAGTTTTTTTCTGCCCATTTCACTTCATCCGGCGTTCCTAGACGGTCCCAGCGTCCTGGGTTTGGCCTGGGAACGCCGAACGAAACATGGTCCAAAGTCACCAAAAATGGGCACATAGGAACATGATTGGACGAATTTTCGCCATATGGATAAAAAATTCCGCTTAGGAAGGCCTTTCTGAAAATGCTAGTGGAGATGCTTTTGGAAAAGATGCATAAAAAGAGAAGCTTTTTGTTTTTTGTTTTTGAGCGAGCGATTTATTTCCTAAGAGAGAACGAGAAAGAATTAGAGGGCTTAATATGGCAGAGGATTGCTGCCACCGGGTTTTGGTTATTGCAATCAATGGATGCCTCGCTCGTGGCTGCCTGATTTGCCTGGTTTGACGATGGCCGACGAAACCACATACATACAAATTTGCAGATTGTCGCGGGCTGGCGGCGGTAGCGTGTAACATCCCAAAAATATGAAATAATGTTCATTAAACTATAATCAGTAAAATTAGGGTTAATAAAAAACTTTGATTAAATAAAAACCAAATAAATGCATGTGTGTATGTGATGATTTGATAAATGTATTAATGGACTTGTGTGATTCAAATAAATAGTGAGGAATGGTTCAAAGATGAATATAACATCATCTAAAATATTTCCATGTAGAAACCAATCAAAGGAAAATCACAAACAATTCAAATAAAGCAAATGGTCATTTTTGCCAATCTTGCTCACTAGGTCACTTTGAGTGTTTCTAGTCCAAGATTTCAAACAGAAACTTTTCCAATTATTTTCACCCCTTGCTAGACCAAGTAAAAGTGAATCAAAGCCCACCTTGCAAACTTGCAGAAACATTTAGCAACCTCATTCAAATGACAATTCAAAATTGAATCTTTAACATATGTGAAGATCACACCTTTTCAAAACCCAACCAAACCAGTGCCCCTTGACCAATCCAACTAACCAGATACTCCCTAGTATGTGCCTAGAAAACGCACCAAGTTTGAATTCAAAATTCAAATTTGAATTTCTTTCGGCCATTTCATCAAACACATTGTCAGCAGCAAACAAACAAACATAAAACAGTATAGTGAACAGTGATCAGTGCCTAACTTGCTCCCTCTATAGCTCACTCTACACTCTCACTAAATGATCAAAGTAATCTAACTAGCTTTAGCACCACTGTGAGCAAGCCTAGCCATTAATAGTGACCATGCCGAGAGCACCATTGTCACCCCCATGTCGCCAGCGAGTTAGAGGAAGAACTAGCCTCGCCAACCTTGTACGGGACACGCAGCACCACCGCCACTCCATGTCCAAAGCCCCAAGCGCAGCCAGCCACTAGACCACCCGCCAAGCACGCGTCCAGTCCCTCTGCATGCGAGCTGAGAGCGCGCCAGTGCGCCGTCAGCGACACCAGCCCACAAACCACGCGCCGCCCTTGCCGCTTGCAGACGTGATCGCTAGCACCCCAGCACCCCGCCAGTCATCCTCGTTCGCCACCGCGCGAACCACGCACGCTGTGCGCCATTAAAATTATCGTGGGACCCGTCCAGAGCGCCGAGACATTCCGACCGTTCAGCACCGCCCCACGCCGCAAGACGACGTTGTTGAGCTTCGCCAGGGAGCACATCACCGCCCCATATCATCACCCATGCCAGTAGCACTCTGTGTCGTCGATACCGACGAGCTCCACCCGCGCCATTTCGTCCCCTTCAGCCACTATAAAAGGAGGCCTCCCCCGCTCGTTTTCTTCACACCAGTTCACTCCCCACCTCTCACTGATCACACCCACTCACTCCCGGAGCAAGGCGAGCACCAGGTGGCCGGAATTTCACCGGAGTTCGCCGCTGCAGAGGAGGAGAGGCGTCATCGATTGGAGCCGCCCTAGGAGAAGTGTAGCACCCCGGGTAAAACCACTACTAGAAAATCGCATATCTTTATCTTGTGCATCATCGCATCATCATGCATATTTATATCCTCTAAATCTTTTCACCAAAAGCCTATATCTGTTTTCTAAATATCCTCGTCTTTTATTTCATATTAAAATCCGAACTCGTTCAGATGTTTTGTTTTGTCTAAAAACCTATTTATAAAAGTATTTTATAAAATATATCAAACTTCTATATAAATAAAATAAAACTATTTTTTTAAACCTTGGGGAAGGCCGCCACCGGCCAGGCCCAAAGGCCCAGCTGGCAGCAGCCTACCAGCCCTCTATTCCTAAACCCTAACCCTAGCACCTAACGCCCCCGACACGACCCAGCCACATCGCACCCAACCCACGCACCCCACACCAAATCTCCCCACCCCGGTCCACCCTGCCAGCTACACACGCACACATACCTGGATCCTACCACACACACACACCACATGGTCACGTAACACAACCCCTGGCCACCACCCGTCCACCCCGGCCCCGCTCCTGGCCCACCCCGACGCTCCCCGTCCTTCCCACGATCCCCTCGCGATCCCCCCGCAAGTGCTGCTCGCCTCCTCCCTTGTTTTCCGACGCCAAGGTCGCCCCCTCCCGCGCGAGGCGCCTATCGCCACCAACCTGTGCTCGATCCCCAAGCCCCCACGACCCCTCTTCCTCCCTTCCTGGAAGCACGCCGCCGCCTCTACTCCCTACTGCCACGACCGCTTCTCTCCTCCTTGGCAGGAGATCGACATGCTGCCGTCCTCCTTCCGCGTCCAGGCCCAGCGGCCGCCTCCGTTGTCTCGGCTCCCTCGCGTCCAGGCCCTGCTGCCTTCTTCCTCGCCCCGTCGGCCTCGTCCAGCCTCCGCCCGCGTGAGCGCCGCCGACCACCCTTCCACAGCACGGGCCCTGTCGCATCCTCTGCGGCCCTGCTGGACCCCTCCTTCGCCTCTATATCTTCCAACATCGACCGGTTCTGCCTCCATGTCCGCCAGGACGCAGCCCTCCTCGGTCCAGCGATGTCCTCGACACCATGCCGTCCTCGTCCTCACAGGTTCACCCAGCTGTGCCCTCGTCCCGATGGGAACCACCAGTGTGATTCATGTTGGTTATAATGTTGCCAGAGGAGTACGCCATCACAACACGGTGCTCTTTTGGTACGCTCTGTGTTTGCAGTAGTGCTCTGGACTCCGGTGGTATTCTTCTGTGGTGGAGAAATGAAGGAAAGCTGGCATGGAATTTACGGTGCAGTGGTGTTGTGGTGATGGTGTTATGCCTATGTGGTGATGTATGATGCGGATGGATGACGGTTGGTTATTCCAACACCGACAAGATCTCCACCGGTTCAATGTTGTGCCATGGATGCCAACAAGATCTCTGTGTGGACCGAAGACCGATCTCGGAGCCCGATCCAGAGACCGAACCTCGTCAAACCCTGAGACCCCAAGATCGTCGAGCCTCCTCTAATGTGTGACCCTAAGCCCCTATTTTTATAAATGATATATCTTGTTGCATATAAATTGTCATGCTCGCATCATATCATGTGGTTTGGGGACATTAAAGTAAATATGGAGGCCATATGCGGGCGAATCTAGTCTAATATTGGCCCCAGTTAAATTTGTGTAGCGAACCGATGATATATGTTTGCCTTGATAAGACAACATTTAAATTGTAGAGTAGCTAAACAACACGAACCTATTAATTAATTGTCGGGACTCCGGTTCCGCTTAATATTGCCTAATTGCATCGCATCCTTGCCATGCCATACATCATATATGCATCATGCCCGATCTTTTGCCGTAGTATTAAATAGTGCATCCGGTGTTTCCTCTAGTGCTTTGCTTCTTCACGGGTTAGGCCGATGAGTTGATGCGAGAGTCGACCCGATCTTCGGATGAACCTTTGACAGTGTTTTCCAGGTGAGCATTCTCCCCCTTTCCACCTATTTTACATTTCTAGTCTTTATTTCCTCATGTTGATCTATTTCTATCTGTGTTGTGATGCTCTAGCTTTCGTACCAGTGATATCCCTTGCAGCCACTATATTTCTTTGGACGCCTCATATTGCCTGTTGTTTGGTAGATAGTTGGCCTTGCTTGTCGTAGTGGCTTGCTCAGGTGTTGCTGCGTGTCGTCAAGTACCACAGTTGTTGGAAGGCTGCCATATGCTTAATGTTGGAGATGATCATGGTTTTAATTACCATTTAACAACTAATATTGAAAGTAGGTAAATAATGTAGAGGCACAGGTGGGCAATAGATGTTATTTGGTTTTTAACCGTCCACTTGTGTCCCGTAGGACCCCGAGTACTTGATACATGTTCCTTGAATAGTCGCACTATCCGCATGTGGGCCCATGAATCCCCTTAGCATGAGCTTGAGTCATATCTTATTTCTTGGGGCCATAAAGTAGTTTGGGGCTTTATTATTATCCTGTATTTATGCCATGACTATGCCATGTTTTACTGCTTTATTTACTATTGCGCGTGGAGCTCCTGTACTGTTTTGGAACCTCGTGCCACATTTTCGCGGTATCGACAAGCCCAGTCACACTCACTACTAGGAAAATGGCCATTCATGGCGCACCTGATAAGAGCATCCGTGGCGCACTAGCTGTGCGCCACGGGCCTCGCGCTGCGGCTATCTCTTAACCGTAGCGCACTTCCTGGTGCGCTACGGTTATCTCTAGATAGGCGTGGCGCACTACCAGGTGCGCCACGGGTAGGGGTACAGGGTGCTCCACGGATGTGTTTTTCAAAAAACAAAAAAAATACAAAAAACACCCTCGTTTTGAATTGCAAAAGCAATCGGGTCCATGCATCGCCGCCGTCGTGTCACCTCGCCGGAGCTTGGCCGTGGCCACGACCTACCACCGCAGGGAGGTGCGGGAGGCCGTGGCCGCTCTAGTCCTCGTCGGCGTCGAGGTGGTAGGAAGGGTGTGGTTGGAGAAAGGAAGGTAGGAAGAGAGGGAGGAAGGGAGGTCGGTGAGGAGAAGGATGCTGCCGTCGCCCGTTGTCACTGCGAGGAGGAGGAGAAGGAGAGGAGGAGGCCGCCGTTGCGCCGCCGCCGCCGCGCCACCGTCACTACAAGGAGAGGAGGAGGCCGCCGTCACGCCGTCACTGCAAGGAGAGGAGAAGGGGAAGGAGGAGAAGGAAAAGGAGGAGGAGAAGGAAAAGGAGAAGGAGAAGGGAGAAGGAAGAAGGAGAAGGGAAAGGGAGAAGGAAGAAGGAGAAGGGAAAGGGAGAGGGAAAATGGGAAGGGAAAAGGGGGAAGGAAAAGGGAGGAGGGCGGGTGGGGATTCAAATTTTGAATCCCGCCCAACTTACTCGTAGCGCACTAGGTGGTGGTGCGCTACGGGTAAGTTGCCCTCTATTTTTTTCTGCAGGAAAAAATGGTCTTTTGACCGTAACTTTTTACTCTTTTTGAATTTTGAAAATATAAATAATCGCTAAACGATCTAAGGTCATTGTGAGAGGATGCAAAATCTCGTTCTCGTCATTTTAGTATATTATACGATTTTTTTCGACATCGTATGCAAAAGTTACGGCCATTTTACCGTGGCATGACTTTTTTTTGCAGAAAAAGTGGAAACTCATGTTTGTTAATTTTCCTAGAAACTATACCATATTACCTACCTAAATATGAAAGTATTTTATTTTTTGAAGTGTTTATTATTTTCTTTTATTTTTTGCAAAACCTAAAAAGGCGATCCAAGGGGGGGTGGAGTTGGTGCAGGCCACTTAGCCGTAGGGCACTAGGGCAGAGTGCCCTACGGCTAAGTTGACCCAGCTGCTGCAGCACACATGCCCGTAGCTCACTAGGTCAAGGTGCGCTACGGCTAAGTGACACATCCGTAGCGCACCTTGACCTAGTGCGCTACGGGTATGTGTGTTGTGGCCACATGTGCCCTGGTCCACACAAAGCCGTGGCGCACCACCCATGTGCGCCACGCTTACGACAGTTAGCCGTAGGGCACCTGTGGGCAGTATGCCACGCCTGTTTCACCCGTGGGGCACCACTAGCAAGTGCGCCACATAAGTGTGGATTACGTATAGCCGTTTTCCTAGTAGTGACTTTCGGGTTTCCAGTCGTTTACAACCGTCGTCACAAATCTCTGGGTCCGTCGCGGAGCCGGCCAACTTCGTAGCGGGTAGCTTGGTGGGGTGGCCCCCTGAAATATTATATGAATCTTGTGATTTCTTTGTCGTGATGCCTCGTTGGGTTTTCATTTGGTTTTTCCGAGGTTGATCGTGCATGTGTTGCTATTTGTGCCCCCCTGCAGGGTAAAACTTTCTGAAAGCCGTGTCCGCGGTTATGGACGACTTGGAGCACAGTATCTCGATCATAGACAACTATAACTAAAGTAGTGCTATAAATTTGACTTTATAATGACTAGTAATCGACTTCACTATAACGGAATGGCTAAATAAAAATACCAACAACTGCTGGTTTTGGGATGCCTCATGCTATATGTATCTGACTAGTAAGTATTGCAGCTACAACGGAATGGTTAAATAAAACTGCCCACTATTTATAATATCAGGATGACTCATGCTATCTATATCTGACTAGTAATTGCCGTAACTATAAGGGAATGGATAAAATTGCCAACTATGTGAGTTTCCTCGGTACGACTTCCTCGATTGGTATCGAGGGGAAAACACCAGGATGGGTATGATTGGTGTTAGTATTAGGTTGGATCCGAATAGGTCTTTATTATCCCTCTCTAATAGCCGACAGTTGTATCGAGTCTCTATAGGTTGTTTAGTGCATGCTGCGCTGCCGCTTAAGTCCACCATACCTATGTAGGCGAGGACCGCCGAATTCTAGTCTCTCCGTGTACTGGCCTCAGTACTGACCGCTCTCTTTTTCCTTTGCCCTTTGTCGACACCCCTTTTGTTTAAGCAGGTTTTGAGATCGACGTCGTTAGAAGGGTTATCCTTATGTCTTGGCCTGGGCAGGGTTATGGACGCCATTGGTTATTCTTCAGGGCTCTTAGCCCAATTTGCATCTTGTCCATACTCGGACGTTGTATCATTTTCAAGGTGATTTGGATCTTTGTATTGTATATCTGTATTCTTGACTCGTGGAGTCGTTGTTGTATATATTTGTTCTGTGGGTTCCATCGTAGACTATTGTGTAATGATATTACTTTGTTTTCTACCCGCACGAAAGTGCCTGGTAGGTACCTTTGAATCGTTTCTATGCGGGTTTGGCGGGAATCTCTAAAACTTGCATAGGGCCGATTCCGAGGGTGTTACAGAGTGGTATCAGAGCTCAGCAGTTACAATACCCCACTAGTCCAGCCTGTAAGATAACCTAGCTAACAGACATCGTAGAGTGTCAAAACTATTTTGGAAAATCATTTGGATAGATCTGATTAGGTCTACTTTTACTCCTTACCCCTCTTACCTCGACGTGATTTGAATCTGCTCTCTTACCCTTGGGTTTCGTCGTACCTTCAGGGTTTCGCTTTCTCCTCTTGTAACGGTGCATCGACATCCGACCTTCATGCTATCTGATGAATCTTTCATCTGTTATACCTTTCAGTGGACCCAAAATCCACTAAATATTTTTTCTTCATATCTTCCGGTGTATTCCAACGCGACGACCTCATCTACGTCAGATCTGATGAAGAGCCTACGTCATCCTTTTGTTTCCGAATCTCGATTGATGAGAGCTTCAGTCTGACTCCGAGCGTTGGTTGCATAATTTACCTATTCATATGCAGAGTAATGCTTTGGGTGCGTGATGGACTGATCACCATCCGACTACTCTTATCATTCGCTCTCGTACATCGAATCGGTGGATAGGGCAATTTTGCTCCTTCCATAGAAGTTTGAGGTGGCCTTATCTTTTGAGATCTCTAACTTCGTCTTGTCTCTCCAGAGTGTTCTCTTGACGAACGTGAGCAACGATCTTTGTTAGTGGTGTCGCGAAGATCTACACGAAGCGCGAAGATTCAGATCGTCGGCCTTCTTCCTCGTACCATGAGGCGGATCTTGAGGGCGAGATCCATTCTTAGTGGTGTCGAATTGTAGCACCCCGAGAAAAACCACTACTAGAAAATCGCATATCTTTATCTTGTGCATCATCTCATCATCATGCATATTTATATCCTATAAAACTTTTCACCAAAACCCTATATATGTTTTCTAAATATTCTCGTCTTTTATTTCAAATTAAAATCCAAACTCGTTCAGATGTTTTGTTTTGTCTAAAAACTATTTATAAAAGTATTTTATAAAATACATCAAACATCTATATAAATAAAATAAAACTATTTTTTTAAAACCTTAGGGGAAGCCGCCACCGGCGAGGCCTAAAGGCCCAGCTGGCAGCAGCCTACCACCCCTCAATATCTAAACCCTAATCTTGCAAACCCTAACCCTAGCACCTAACGCCCCCGACACGACCCAGCCACATCGCACCCACCCCACGCACCCCACACCAAATCGCCCCACCCCGGTCCATCCTGCCAGCTACACACGCACACATACTTGGATCCTACCACACACACCACATGGTCACGTAACACAACCGCTGGCCACCACCCGTCCACCCCGGCCCCGCTCCTGGCCCACCCCGACACTCCCCGTCCTCCCCATGATCCCCTCGCGACCCCCCCCCCCCCGCAAGTGTTGCTCGCCTCCTCCCTTGTTTTCCGCTGCCAAGGTCGCCCCTCCCGCGCGAGGCGCCTATCGCCACCAACATGTGCTTGATCCCCAAGCCCACACGACCCCTCTTCCTCCCTTCCTGCAAGCACGCCGCCACCTCTGCTCCCTACCGCCACGGCCGCTTCTCTCCTCCTCAGCAGGAGATCGACATGCCACCGTCCTCCGTCCGTGTCCAGGCCTAGCGGCCGCCTCCATTGTCTCGGCTCCCTCGCGTCCAGGCCCTGCCGCCTTCTTCCTCGCCCCGTCGGCCTCGTCCAGCCTCCGCCCGCATGAGCGCCGCCGACCGCCCTTCCGCAGCATGGGCCCTGTCGCATCCTCTGCGGCCCCGCTGGACCCCTCCTTCACCTCTATATCTTCCAACATCGACCGGTTCTTCCTCCATGTCCGCCCGGACGCAGCCCTCCTCGGTCCAGCGACGTCCTCGACACCATGTCGTCCTCGTCCTCATAGGTTCACCCAGCTGTGCCCTTGTCCCGATGGGAACCACTAGTGTGATTCATGTTGGTTATAATGTTGCGAGAGGAGTACGCCATCACAACACGGTGCTCTTTTGGTACGCTTTGTGTTTGCAGTAGTGCTCTGGACTCCGGTGGTATTCTTCTGTGGTGAAGAAATGAAGGAAAGCTGGCATGGAATTGATGGTGCAGTGGTGTTGTGGTGATGGTGTTATGCCTATATGGTGATGTATGATGCGGATGGATGACGTTTGGTTATTCCAACACCGACAAGATCTCCACCGGTTCGATGTTGTGCCATGGATGCCGACAAGATCTCTGTCGTGGACCGAAGACCGATCCCGGAGCCTGATCCAGAGACCGAACCTCGTCGAACCCCGAGACCCCAAGATCATCAAGCCCCCTCTAATGTGTGACCCTAAGCCCCTATTTTTATAAATGATATATCTTGTTGCATATAAATTGTCATGCTCGCATCATATCATGTGGTTTGGGGACATTATGTCGATTCACCTAAAGTAAGTATGGAGGCCATATGCGGGCGAATCTAGTCTAAAATTGGCCCCATTTAAATTTGTGTAGCGAACCGGTGATATATTTTTGCCTTGATAAGACAACATTTAAATTGCAGAGTAGCTAAACAACACGAACCTATTAGTTAATTGTCAGGACTCAGGTTCAGCTTAATATTGCCTAATTGCATCGCATCCTTGCCATGCCATACATCATATATGCATCATGCCCGATCTTTTGCCGTAGTATTAAATAGTGCATCCGGTGTTTCCTCTAGTGCTTTGCTTCTTGACGGATTAGGCTGATGAGTTGATGCGAGTCGACCCGATCTTCGGATGAACCTTTGACAGTGTTTTCCAGGCGAGCATTCTCCCCCTTTCCACCTATTTTATATTTCTAGTCTTTATTTCCTCCTGTTGATGTATTGCTATATGTGTTGCGATGCTCTAGCTTTCGTACCAGTGATATCCCTTCCAGCCACTATATTTCCTTGGACACCTCCTATTGCCTGTTGTTTGGTTGATAGTTGGCCTTGCTTGTCGTAGTCGCTTGCTCAGGTGTTGCTGCGTGTCGTCAAGTACCACAGTTGTTGGAAGGCTGCCATATGCTTAATGTTGGAGATGATCATGGTTTTAATTACTGTTTAACAACTAATATTGAAAGTAGGTAAATAATGTAGAGGCACAGGTGGGCAATAGATGTTATTTGGTTTTTAATCGTCCACTTGTGTCCCGTAGGACCCCGAGTACTTGATACCTGTTCCTTGAATATCCGCACTATTCGCATGTGGGCCCATGAATCCCCTTAGCATGAGCTTGAGACATATCTTATTTCTTGGGGCCACAAAGTAGTTTGGGGCTTTATTATTATCCTGTACTTATGCCATGTTTTACTGCTTTATTTACTATTGCGCGTGGAGCGCCTGTACTATTTTGGAACCTCATGCCACGTTTTCGCGGTATCGACAAGCCCAGTCACACTTTCGGGTTCCCAGTCGTTTACAGCCGTCGTCACAAACCTCTGGGTCCTTCTCGGAGCCGGCCAACTTCGTAGCGGGTAGCTTGGTGGGGTGGCCCCCTGAAATATTATATGAATCTTGTGATTTCTTTGTCGTGATGCCTCGTTGGGTTTTCATTTGGTTTTTCCGAGGTTGATCATGCATGTGTTGCTATTTGTGCCCCCTGCAGGGTAAAACTTTTTGAAAGCCGTGTCCGCGGTTATGGACGACTTGGAGCACAGTATCTCGATCATAGACAACTATAACTAAAGTACTGCTATAAATTTGACTTTATGATGACTAGTAATCGGCTTCACTATAACGGAATGGCTAAATAAAAATACCAACAACTGCTGGTTTTAGGATGCCTCATGCTATATGTATCTGACTAGTAAGTATTGCAGCTACAATGGAATGGTTAACTAAAACTGCCCACTATTTATAATATCAGGATGATTCGTGCTATCTATATCTGACTAGTAATTGCCGCAACTATAAGGGAATGGATAAAATTGCCAACTATGTGAGTTTCCTCGGTATGACTTCCTCGATTGGTATCGAGGGGAAAACACCATGATGGGTATGATTGGTGTTAGTATTAGGTTGGATCCGAATAGGTCTTTCTTATCCCTCTCTAATAGCCGACAGTTGTATCGTGTCTCTATAGGTTGTTTAGTGCATGCTGCGCTGCCGCTTAAGTCCACCATACCAATGTAGGCGAGGACCACCGAATTCTAGTCTTGCCGTGTACTGGCCTCAGTACTGACCGCTCTCTTTTTCCTTTGCCCTTTGTCGGCACCCCTTTTGTTTAAGCAGGTTTTGAGATCGACGTCGTTAGTAGGGTTACCCTTCTGTCTTGGCCTGGGCAGGGTTATGGACGCCATTGGTTATTCTTCAGGGCTCTTAGCCCAATTTGCATCTTGTCCTTACTCGGACGATGTATCGATTTCAAGGTGATTTGGATCTTTGTATTGTATATCTGTATTCTTGACTCGTGGAGTCGTTGTTGTATATATCTGTTCTGTGGGTTCCATCATGGACTATTGTGTAATGATATTACTTTGTTTTCCACCCGCACGAAAGTGCCTGGTGGGCACCTTTGAATCGTTTCTATGCGGGTTTGGCGGGAATCGCTAAAACTTGCACAGGGCCGATTCTGAGGGTGTTACAAGAAGCTGCCGGTACCAGGAGGATCGTCGTCGTCGACTTCGTCGTTCGCCCCCATCGCCGACCATCGCCTGAGCCCCGGTGATCCTCCCATGACCCCTACCGGCCGTGCTAGGGTTCTGTCTCGCCGGTGATAACCGACATGGACGATGAACCAGAGCCGTTCTATTAGAGTTAGATCCTATGATCCTAATCACCCCATACCGCTTTGCCCCTTGTTGTCTCACTGACGAGTGGGGTCGCTCACTTAACCAGCCGCCGCGCACACTGTGCGTAGTGGGCCGGCCCAGCTAAACATCCCGCGCAACCCACTAATCCAAATCTAGATTTATTCATTTAATTTCAAACCCAGTTTTGTACCTAGATTCAAAAATCAACCCAACTCGATTCACTGAACCAAAATGCATGAAACCAATTTTGTGAGAAAGGCACTAGAATGTTTAATCCAAGCCCGTTGGATTCAAACCATTTAGATTTGTAGATCACCCATGGTAAAAATAACAAGGCAGACGCTTTTCTGCATTCAAACATTTTTCAAAATTCAACCATAAGAGCTTTTGAGTTGATTCCAACTCTCAAAAATCACATTTAACCATACCTTTCAGATTGTATAAAAATATATAGGTTTACTTACAGAAATAATGATCAAGTAATAAAAGAATGCCACATAGGCATTTCTAGTCACTTTAATTAATTAAAATAAAAAGGTTAAACCTTATTAAGTTGTGACACCACTTTAAATCATATTCCCATGTACTGGAATATGTGGTGATGACATGTGTCAACATGATCCCATGTTTGAGTGGGAGAATATTAAATCTTAAGTAGTTTTTCAATGAGTAGAAATTACTTTTCTCAAATAAAATAAATGAGACAAGTGCTTTAATCTTTGTAATGTTAGTGATGATGCTAGATCATCTAGTGTGAACCTCTATGTGATGATTAGAAATAGTTAAGTATTGTTTGGTGATTGTGTACCTCGTATTTATTTATAGACGCTAGTACCGACCAAGGATACGAGGAGGAAGGAGGATACTACAAGGAAGAAGCCGAGGAGAACTTCAACCACTGTTGTACACAAGGCAAGCCTAATACTACTGGTTGAATTAGCAAGCCAATACTTTTTTTGACACAAAGACAGTGGGGAAGTCCCCCACTATGTCATTTTTCATTTTATAAATAGGGCACTGTACATGGTGTGAGTCACAAAGTGAATCACAAATAAAACAGAAAAATTACAAAGTATCTAACCACATTTGCATGCCATCCACTAAACTGGGTTTAATTCTAAGTCTAATATCAGCCACTGATAATTTGAATATGCTGTAGCAATTATCCATGCATCTATTGTGTTGCTCGAAGATTATGTTATTCCTATGATTCCATAAGCTCCAGCAGCCTGTCATCATAGTGATATTGAAGAACTGATCCGATGTTCTATCATGTGCCTCTTGAATCATATTGATCAATGGATAGTCAGTATTCCATTCAATTCCAAGTTTCCACCAGAAATTTTGACTAAAGTCACATCTGAAGAAGAGATGTTCAATAGATTCAATAGTGCTTTCCTCACATAGTACACAAGTGTCCTCCTCAATGTTGATTTTTTTTTCTGACAAGGAGTTCTCTGGTATTTAATCTATCATTTAGTAGCAGCCAAAAGAATAACTTATGCTTGGGAAGACATGGAGATTTCCAGATCCATTCAAAGGGCTTTGGTGCATCAGGTGCTTTGATAAGGAAGTCATATACCTTTTTTGTACAGAATCTGTCTCCTCCCCATGGAAATTTCCATTTGTCTTTCTCAAGAACATTTGAATTTTGGAGGATTATACATAGACTACTCATCTGGTTTTCAGCATTAAGAGATAGTGGCAATTGCAACAAATTCAATAACTCCCCTGCAAGCTAGAATTGCTTGGCTTCCTTAGTTCTGATTTTTGGCTTTTTGGCAAATGAAAATAATTCAGGGAATTTATTGCATAGTTCAGTGTCATGCCATTTGTCCTGCCATAACATAGTACTGTTTCCCTGGCCAGGCACAATAGTAGTCATATTCTTGAAGTCTATCAGAAAAGAGAGGCAGTTTCTCCACCAGAAAGATCCCTTGTGTGTATTGAGATCTGGTAGGGAACCATTCTGATAGTATGCTTGCCAGATAAGTTTAACCCAAGGAATATCCAGACAGTTGAAGAATTTGTAAAGGTTTTTCATCATCATTGCCTTGTTGTGTTGTCTCAAGTTCAATATTCCTAATCCCCCTGCCTTTTTGTAAAGGAAAACCTTGTCCCATGCCACCAGACATTTACCTTTTTTTTCAATTTCATTCCCATGCCAAAGAAAAGTTCTTGTAGATTTGTTCACATGATCAATATGTGTGTAGTGCAATTTCATGGCACACATAATATGGTTAGGCATAGCAGATATAACAGATTTGATGACAACAACTCTTGAGCAGTGGGATAATAAATTTGAAATGCCAGCCAGCCTTTTATCAGTTTTGCTGATCAATGGTGTAAGATCACTGACACTAGGTTTAGTTGTACACATTGGAAGACCCAAGTAAGTGAATGGCAGAGATTCAAGTCTGCAACCAAAACTATCAGCAAATGTTATGCATCTGTCAGTAGTCATATTGATAGGATCCATAGAGGATTTATGAAAATTTATTTTAAGTCTAGTTGATTTGGAGAAATCCATCAGCAGATTCTTCAGATAGGTGAGTTGTTCCTAAATAGCAGGCAAGATGAGCAATGTATCATCTGCATACTTAAGAGTTGGGTAATTCTGCCCATATGCATTATCAACAGGTAGATCTAACTCATTAGTCTGCCAAGCATGGTTCACAATAATTTGCAGAAGTTCAGAAGTTGCAACAAATAGTAGAGGTGATAATGGGTCACCTTGTCTGACACGTCTCTTGCATCTAATATTTTTACCAAGGACACCATTTAGGATCACAGAAGTGTTAGCACTATTAAGTATCTTGCTGATCTATCCAATGATCTTTTCCCCAAATCCAAAGTGCTTAAGCATGGTGATGATAGTATTATATTATATCATGTCAAAATATTTCTCAAAGACAAGTTTTAAAATGATTATCTCTCTCTTGGATCTGTGGCAAATGTGCAAGTATTCAAATGCCCATGCCAGACAATCCTGAATTGTTCTAGATTTGATAAACCCATATTGGTTTTTGCTGATAATTGGGATAATAATGTTCTGTATTCTATTGGCAATAAGTTTAGTCAAAATCTTGAGTGCCATGCTAACAAGTGAGATGGGCCTGAAATCAGAAGGCTTCATGGGGTTTGGAATTTTTGGAATGAGTGCAATGTATGCATATTGATGCTGTCAATGTCCAGTTCCCCAGAGTGAAATCTATTGCAAAGATTGTAAAACTGGGCTTTGATGATACTCCAGTATTTTTTCATGAAGTAACCACTAAATCCATCAGGTCCAGGTGATTTATCATTTGGCATGAATTTGATAATATCATCAATTTCTGATTGGGTAAATGGTTCTTCTAGTGATGTGAGATCATGTGGGGAAATAAGGCTCTACAGGTCAAACCTCATCTCAGTTCCAGATGTTCTTCCAAGCCTATCTCTGAAGGCAGTCCATAATAGAGCAGCTTTGTGATCATGGTCAGTAATTTCATTGCCTTGTTCATCCAGCAGAGCAGCAATATAATTGTTCCTGTAGTTCCTTGTGGAAATGGAGTAAAACTTGGTATTTTCATTACCAAGTTTAGCCCACCTAATATTAGCCCTTTTCCTCCAATATTTTCTTTTAGCTTCCAACAGTTTGGCCAGATGAGATTTTATGATATGTCTGAAATTTGTCTCAGGCACAGATAATGTTCTTTGTTCCTCAAGACCATCCAAAAGTGATAAAGCAAAGTTGCAGTTATCAATGACAATGTTGAGGTTGGATAGGGATTTACTCCATTTTTTGATAACATGCCTCAAGTTTTTGAATCTGGCAGACAGATCATGTGCATCATTCTTGAACCTTCCTTTATTGACCTAGTTATTTTCCACAATATCTGATAGACCTTCAAACTCCAACCAATAGTCTTCAAATCTGAATAAATTTGATTTTGGTATTTCAGTACTGATTTGTATCAATATAGGAGTGTGGTCTGAGCCCAATCTAGCCAATGGAGTGGCCATAGTGTTGGGGAAGGTAGTGGTCCATTCATGTGATGTAAAAATCCAATCAAGTTTTTCAAGTAGAGGTTGCTGTTGCATATTTGACCAAGTAAATGCTCTCCCTTTCAGGGGTATTTCCTCGAGATCATGTTCCTGAATGATGGAGTTGAAAGAGTGGATATTTGAAGTATTGCCTCCTGCTCTATTTCTATATTCAGAGCTTCTGATCATATTGAAATATCCCATAATTATCCATAATTTGAAGATAGATGAGTCAACATGTAAGAACCAGTCAATAAAATCAGCCCTACCATCACTTGTGCATGGGGCATAAATGTTGGTGATGTAAAACTCCTCATTAGTAAGATTGCAGTGCATCTTAACAGACAGGTGGAAGGAAGATTGGCTGATCACAGTGCCATTATACATGTTCCCATTCCAAATAATGATCAATCCGCCAGAATTCCCAATGGAAGGTTGGTATGCAAACTGCCCTAGTCTTCTAGGACAGAATTTTTTGATGTAATTACAGTCAAAAGTTTCCCTCTTAGTTTCCTGTAAACATATGATATTACAATTGCTCTGATTGATTTTTTCAGCAAGGTCATCCCATCTTTCCTGTGAGTTAACACCTCTAATGTTCTAGTCTAGTATTTTGATTTGTCTACTCATTAGAAACAAAGTAAAGTTTGTTGAAGCAGATATACAGGTACTGTATATCATGGGTGATAATACATGACAAGAGGGATTTGTTTTTATATCTGTGATGATCAGTACATTATGTGTGTAGATGTGACCAGCCGACAAATATCATGGTCTTCATGCACATAGGTAGAGAGCAAAAGTAAATGTTGAGTAGGAGATCATTGCAGACCAGATAAGATAAAACCATCTCAAACAGAGGATAGTATAACCTAGATAATATAAGATAAATGTTTTGCTCTGCACACACCAGAGACTTTGGATGATAAACAAAATGAGTTTGACACAGTGACCTTACATGATAAAGACTGGAATAAAATCCTAGGATAACAGAGCATCTACTGTCCATGCTCTTGAACATAGTGAAATAGTGATTAAGCACTACCATTAGAACTGTCATAGTTCAGGTTTGCAGCAGAAACCTCCCCAGGAGGAATATGACAGAAGCTGGTACCAATAGCCTGGATTGTATCAACTGGGAGGATTGGTGGAGGTGCACTGTTGTTGTCCATGACTATAGCTTCAAAGTGACCAGAGAAGTTCATGGGAGTGACTTGGGCATTGGAGGCATGTTCATCTGCACTTGCTTTATTTTTGAAACCTGCATTGAGACTTGCAATCCTGCAGCTTCTCCTGACATATTTGACAGAGCTAGGTTAAGGCTTCTTCCTTTTACTCTTGGGGAAGTTATCAGGCTTGGTAATAACAGTAACACTATCAGAGCTATCTGTAGGGACATGAATGAAGCTTGGACCAGCTCCATCAACTACAGCATTGTTGTTGTCCACCACCTGTGAAGCATTGTTTGTCTCCATCTGAATATCATGCTGCAAGGTGATTTGTTGATTGGGTGGGACAGTATTAATCTCCAGTGTCACTTTGACAGTGTTGATACCATTATTGACAGACTCATTCATCTGAACTTTAGCACCAGTGATAGTGCTACGAGCAATATTAGGAAAGTTTGCATGTTCTTCACCACCCATCAGGCTAACAAGCAGACTGGAAAGGTTAGCAATTGGGTCCAGTTCAGCAGCAAGCATATTCTGATTTTCTTGGACCTCAGGCTGTAATGGCGGGGTTGCAGGCTCCAGGTTGGCAACAGCCTCATTCTGAACATTGGCTGCAGGAGCAGCATTTCCAACTGCAACATGTACAGGTGCAACATTTATATTGTCAGCTACATTTTCCTCCATGACATGATCATGTTGAGCATCATGCCAAAACCCCTGATGAACCATGGGCAGGGGGTGAGGGTTACCACCATCAGGAGGCAGGTCATCCTCATCACCAGCATTAGCACCAAGCAGAGTAGAAGAAAGTAGGATCATGGGGCATGTCCAGGAGTTTCCATTGCCATCATCGGCTACATTCTTGCCAATCACCACACTCAGGGGAAGGGTATCAATGTCATAAGCACAAAATTTAACCAGAATTCTAGCCCTGTTTGACAAATCCTTATTCTAGACAAGAAATCTACCAAAGGGGATAAATGTTTTCATCACAGATTCAGGATCCCAAAGTTTCTGAGGGTAGTTGAGTAGCATGCACCAGATGTCATGAGTAAAAATAATAGCCCTACGATTGATACCAGAGTCCTCATTAACAATCCTCAGAGTACTTTCTCCTATCTGATAAGGACTACCCAGAACTGCAGCATCTCTATCAGTGATAGTAGCAAACCGAAACAGAGCAGTACCCATTGCACTCCAAGATGTACTGCGAACTTGCAAGCCAAGTCCATGAAGATACTCACCGATGATTGCAACAGAGCCGATGTGTTCAGTAGCACCAGGTTCAGGGGTGAGGGTGGCGATGGCCCAATCATCATCATAGATGGGAGAGTCCCCACCCAGGAACATGTAGCTTCTTTGGGTACGAAGAGGACCAGGAGGGATAGCAGTCATGCCAGGGAGGACATGGGGTGCAGGGTCGACTGGATAATTTGCCATTGCCGCCGCCGATGAGCAAACTGGGGTTTGTGGGGGGGGGAGATTGAGGTGCTCGTGGCTGCGGAGTTGTGTATGTGCTTGTCTCTAGAGAAGTCGATGCGACAGAGTTAGGTGTAACAGTAACACTAGATATTCTCCGATAAAACATTTTTCTTGTTAGCAAAGATAGACATGATCGGGAGATGTGCCCATAATTGTAGCATTGACGGCAACGAACACGGTTACGACAATCTGCATGTAGATGGTCATTTACGGCCAGGCAATGTGTGCAATTAAATGGTTTAATGACGTGTTCATAAATGGGCAAATCCGAGTTATTTGGCAGTTCAGGTGAAACTCCAATAAGAGATACATGACGATTGGATAATCCATCCCTGGATTGTTGGATCTCACTCCGTGATGTACGATCATGAGCATGTTCAGGATTTAAAAGTTGTGTACCATTGTGAGATCGAGCCACGTCAACATACGATTCTCTATGCCCAACGGGAACAAGATTTGCACCAGATAGTGGAAAATGAAATTTTGTAGAGGATGTGATAGTGGATGTACCTTGATGGTTGAGTTGTTCATGGGTGGATCCATGATGAATCCTCTCCTCCTGTGTTGCACAAGATTCCATTGTCTATCTTCTTCCTCACACTAGAGATTAAACTCACGTTTCCAATTTGGTCCACCATTGCTCCATAGATCAAAGTAGCATGTGAACTCTCTGGATTTGTAAGATCTCATTTTGATGATCATGAACCCAATGGCCTTCGAACAAACATCAAATATGAAAACCCTACCCTTCAAGGGGGAGATTCGAAGTTTGTCCCAATCAGCACCGAGACATGCCGAGAGAGCCATACCAATATTTGCACAAGATAGATCAAACTTTGCATTGCCAAATGAAACCACCAGAGAAAATCCAGATTCAGCAAAGATTGGATGAACCGGAGTGGAATAAAGGTTCATCACTTTTTTTGAAAAAACCAAGACAGATTCAAGATCTAGGGGGAATGAAATGGTGGGTGAAGCCATGATGGCCAGCAGAAGGGTTTTGGGTGAGTGGAGTAGATTGCACGGCTCAGATTTGTGTTTAGATGGCCGGAGTTGAGAGATCGCCGGAGGGGACGTGGGTGTCACGGTGGGGGTGAGAGGAGAGCCATACTCATTAAGCAAGCTAACACTTGCAGCTTAGCAAGCTACTACTTGCTTGTTACTATGCCAACTATATGCCTTAAGCATATGTGATTATACCCACTTGACACACCATCCTAGTTTTACATGCAAGCTTAGTATTCTATTTTTCTTTATTAAAGGCTTCTATCAAAAGTTTACTTAGTGACTTGTAGATTCTAGGAAGATAATTGAAGGTAGCATAAAGAGCATAAAACATGGCCTAAGTTAGATAAACTTGATGTCATCCTGAGGCATGAGATTGAACTTAGATAAGATACACTTGTTTACCACCCCTCATTAGCATTTACCCTCATCTATAGATTCTAGTGCTAAGCATAAAACTTGATCAACTTTAGATGGGAATACTTGGTGAAAATGGTTATGAAAACCTTAGAATGATGAGTCATTCTACTGAAATGTTTTGCCATGTGTTTCCAAACACTAGATGATTTTGATGATGAAAATGTTAAGGCATGAGACTTAGCCATTTATAAAACTGATGGTTGTCTGGATGCGATACCATTCCAATTTTACCGTACAACCACAATACTTGAAAAGTGGGTAGGGCTTGACTGGAAATTTATATACCTTAGTATGGGTTCCCTTGCGGCCAAGGTCTGAGCTGAGGCTACCTTGTGAAGATTTTCCACCTGTGTAGTACCTAAGATGACGGTTGTTCATGGTTGGGAGGCCAAACTCATAGGAGAGGTGCCTATACTAGGGCGTGTAATTGAAAGGTTAGGATTGACTATCCGCATACTGAGTATGGTGAATTCAGGATTGTTCCTGACGGATGTATCAAATGTTGTGGTGAAAGTGTACAATTCTGTAGAGTGTCAAACTATTCGATTAGCCGCGTCCGCGGTTATGGACAGTTGGAGTGGCCATACTGTTCCGTCGTCAGATGTTTTCAAAAGGACTTGTGAAATGATTTGTGACTTTGACTTGACCACAACAGTGTGGTGGCATGAAATTCAAGTTCCCACTTAGGTGTTATAAAACTTTCAACTAGCTTTCTTTGCTTCTGAACTTAGTAGAGGTAAATCTGGATTTTTGCAAAACAACCCTAGAGCTTAGTATATCCTATTCAAAACCACTTCACTTGTTAGTATTAGTTTGCGAGTACTTAAAGAGTACTCATGGCTTTGTCCCTTGCTATTCCCGTGGCCAGACTATGAAGATGAGTATCAGGAGGACAGACAGCAGGAAGATTACGACAACTAGGATCATCTTTCATCGTCAGCATTGCCTGTAACCCTGAAGATGGAGCTTCGCCTACGCTATCATTACTATTATGTTATTCCGCTGCTTGAATTGTATTAAGAACTAGATCATGAGATCCTTATTTGTGTAAGAACTTATGTATGGTTTATAATGGATGATGTCTCTTAAAAATGGTAATCCTGGGATTGCGATGTATGGCATAATAGGTATTTGTGATTAAAAATCCGGGTGTTGACAAGTTGGTATCAGAGCCATCCTGACCATAGGAGACCCTAGTTTAGAATGGACGTTTGAATCAAAAACTTAGTTTCAAAACCAAAGAAGTGAGTATTTATGAAAACTTATTCTTATTCTTATCACTTAGACTCTTTCATGAAAATTCATGTTCCTCAAAAATTATTGCAAACTTACATAAAATTTGACACACTTGATCACTCCACTAACTTACTCATGCTATATTCTTATAGATGGACGTGAAGTATAGCAAGTTTTATCAGTTGGGGAATGGAGGAGACCTCATCTTTGAGCGTGACTTGGACCAGCTGGCAGAAATGTTGAGCGTCCGCACCCCGAGTTCTTCGGAGCTCAGCTCAATGATCAGGAAGGAGAGGAATTGCAGAGGTTAGTTGTTGCAAGTCTCCAAGGAAAGATTGGACCCCCACTGCAGAGGGAATTCAGTTCACCTTAAGATAGAACAACTGGCTCGATGGACTTGCCAGGGCCATGCAGGAAGCTCTTGCCCGTATGTGTGGGCAGAGTATCAATCAAATCAAGGGTACCCACTTTGAGTCCTATCCAAGGCGTGATGCTATGGGGCAACCACTAGAGGCCCCATATCACCATGAGCTGAAGACTCAGTTGGACCATCTCAGCTGCATGATGTATGACCGTCAGAATGAGTTGGACAATGCCCGTTCCTACGCCAACCACAATACGCCATCGCCTCCAAGAAGGATCAGACTATTGCCATGCTAGTGAAGGATCGCAAGTCTCGTCGCCATCAGCTCGACAATAAGGAGCACATCATTGCCCGTCTTCGCCACCGTATCACAGATTTGGAGGAGACCATCCACGAGAGAGACATGCAGTTGGAGGAGAGGGAGAATGCAGGGGAAGACCTTCGTGGAGACCCCTACTCCTATCTCAGCGATGATGATGACTTTTTGGAGGATCGGGCCATGGACTTTTTCACCGATGAGGATGACTTCGCCTTCATCGATGATGATAAGGATGAGGAGGACACTGACTCCAAGGAGTAGTAGCACTTGAGCACTAGCGTTAGTGAGTTGTATTCGGTCCCACTGTATCATAGTTTTCTAGAATGGTTCCTAAAACCATCTGTTTTCCTTGTTGTGTTGTGTGTTTGTATCGTGTGCTATGAATGAATGAAAAGCAAGTTGCTAGAAAAGTCCGAGTCAAACTTTAAAAACTTTTCAAAAAAACCCTGAACCTTAGAAATTTCCCTCTTTTCTCATGATCTACCTCAATCTTCAGCTGCCTCGCGGACGAAGCAACTCAGCCCCAGACCCGATGTTGCAACTCTTGCAAATGTTGGTTCTGACCGCGAAGCTAAAAGAGCTGAACATCAAGCCAACTTAGCCACCCTTCAACAGATAGCTCAGATAGCCAACAACAATCAAGGCCATGGAAATCAGGACAACCATGGATCTAAGCTCAAGAATTTCCAGAACACCAATCCACCTGTTTTCACTAAGTCAGAAGAGCCCCTAGATGCAGATGATTGGTTGCAAACCATGGAGAACAATCTGGAAGTTGCAGGAGTGGAAGCTAACGAGAAAGTGTTGTTTGCTACCCACTACCTGGCCGGAGATGCAAGAGCATGGTGGAATAGCGTTCGCGCAATGACAGGATGTGAGACCATGGTGCATGGCTTAATAGGATTGATAGGAAACCCATACCAACAAGTTGCAACTTCTTTTCCGGAAGCTCATTAGAAAAGAACTCTAAGTTTAAGCGTGCTTGGCCTAGAGCAATTCTAGGATGGGTGACCAACCGGGAAGTAGGTAACCGGGTGCGCATGAGTGAGGACAAAGTGCGCAAAAAAGACTAGTGTTGGTCTGTGGGGTTAGTCTAGAGATCCTATTGAGCTGCCAGAAGTGACAGTCGTCGGTCCGGAGAGGCCGGGGGTGTTACAAGTGGTATCAGAGCCCACCCTCGCGGTTACATGGGCGTGTGCGGGTCAATGGCGGACATGTGGCGTATGGCGTGTGTGGCCCGGAGTGGACACGACATGGCATATGTGCCGGCACTGGACGCACAGACGTGTGCTAAGAGGGGACGTTCCTGGCTTGTGGTTGATCGACGAGGACGTCGATCTTCTAAGGGTGGGTGTATGTGAGACCATGGCGCATGGCTCAATAGGATTGATAGGAAACCCATACCAACAAGTTGCAACTTCTTTTTCGGAAGCTCATTCGAAAAGAACTCTAAGGTTAAGCGTGCTTGGCCTAGAGCAATTCTAGGATGGGTGACCAACCGGGAAGTGGGTAACCGGGTGCGCATGAGTGAGGACAAAGTGCGCAGAAAAGACTAGTGTTGGTCTGTGGGGTTAGTCTAGAGATCCTATTGAGCTGCCAGAAGTGACAGCCGTCGGTCCGGAGAGGCCGGGGGTGTTACACAGGAGGTCAGCTGATGACTTGGGAAGAGTTCAAAGTCAAGTTCAGCAGAACCCATGTGCCACCGGGTTTGATCAAGAGGATGAGAGATGAATTCAGAGAACTGAAGCAAGGAAGGATGACAGTAGTGGAGTACCGAGATAAATTCTTGTCATTGGCTAGGTATGTGTAACATCCCAGCATTTAGGACTAAACGAAGGGTAGATTTAGGATTTTGTGCATCTGCATGCATGCATCTGAAAATCCGGGTAATTTTTTTTGCCAAATTAAAAGACTAGAGTGATCAGAATTCTCACTCCGATGAATTAGGTTTAGTGTCATCAGAAGGGGAGTGATATGAATTTTGACATGACCTCTATGGTTTTGTTGAGTTATGAGGGGAGAAATTCGACTTAGGAATAATTATTCACAATAATACAAATACAAGTATTATAAATAAAAGTATAAAGATTATTACAATCCAACATTACAATGTTATTTTACAATAAAAGAATAAAGGAATATTACAATGAAACAAATAAGAGAATAAAGAAAATGGAAAATGAATTACAATAATTAAACAAATAGAAGAATTTATTAAAAGAATATATATTACATCATTCTTTTACAATAAAGGAATAATAAGAGATGAATGCAATTATAATAAGATAAATAAATGCATTATAATATCCTTACATAATTTCTTGATAGAAAAAGGAAATTACAAAATGGGATAAAAATAAAAACATCTACAACTAAATTCCTATCTAGTATTGATGTTCCTACACTCCTTGGTACCTGCAAATTAAGACAAAATAAAACAAAGGATGGGGATTAAGGTTAGTGCTCTCAGTCTAACAGTGAGGTGCAATGTTCATTACATCATTGAGCATATAAAAATGGGCAAGTTCACCAAAATATTATCAGCTCTTATCAGTAACTTTGCCTCAGAACCACATCATAGGCAAATTAGGGGCAAGTTTCACCAAGGGCAGGTAAAAGGCAAAGAGGTAAAATCCAAGGAAATCTCAAGCCTTTTACTTGATCTGATCCATCTGGGTGAGGCAAGCTCACACACAGCTCACACACACATGCATGTCTATGTGCTGTCAACACATGAGGCACTATGAGAGAGAGATAAGTACACAACCGTAGCAGGGGGAGTGCTATGCTGAAATTACTTCACCATAGCAAGAAACAGCCAACACAACCAACACAGGTCAACCACACAGGCCATCCTTACATTTCCAGAGTTCATAAGTTTAACACCAAAACTCCATAGTGCACTACCACCACATCACTAGCACCCTGGTTGCTCAAGGAAGCCATCCAAAGACACCAGGAGGAGGCCAGGAGCATAAAGAGTAGACCAAGTGAGCAGCAAGAGGGTGAAGTCCAGGAGGGCAAGGGGAAGCAGAACAGACACTAGAGCTAGCAACAGAACAGAATCACCACAACATCCACAACCAAGTCATCTATCTCCACTGCAAGCATCAGGTTGGCACTAGAACTATGCTAGTATCTGTTCTTGTCAAATTAAAACAAGCATCAGTGGGGAAGAGGGAGAGAGATCTTAGTATAGTGTAGAAATGCTACACTAGTTCATCCTAGAGCTGTTAAAAGCCAACAACAAATTATCTATTCTTATCTATCTAAGAGTTTGGCCTCAGCCTTGTGCATCACGGACCAAGGTCAAATAGTAGGGTGGTACATCTAGATCATCCAGATTAGAGGATATCATTTTTTTCACACCTACTTGGCAAGTCTAGCATATCCATTAGGGGAAAATCACTGTGTTCCATCCTAAAGGAGTCATCACAGTGGCATTCCACTATTGAATCTACACAGTACAAGAAATCATCACCACATAATCATTTTCCTAGTTTACAATAACTAGAAATCATTTAATTTCTCACTATCGTATTGAAATAATAAATTGTCACTCACTTATATACAAGCTATCAATTGAACTACAAGTTATAGCCAGAAAAGAGTCCAGGCAGTAGTTCCCAGCTACAGGTCCTACTACCTAGGCCATCACTGTGCACACTCCAGGAAGGGAGGCACCAGAACAGTAGCTCAGATAGCATATGCCACTGATAAGTAGGGAATCCATTTTGTAATACATTAATTTAGCCAAATCAATCTCATCTGAACATGCTAGATATGATCAGGATATTGTGTACACTCCAAAGAGGCATCACAATAGTAGGACCATATTAGCAGAAGCCACTCTGGAAGATTCCATTAGGAAAGAGTGTAATCATTTTCCTAGTATATTCTAGGAATCATATCTTTTATATACTACTTGATTGGCAGTCAACACTAGATTCCTTGCAAAGAAATCAACCCTCATGTATAGCTACTGTGTTGTTCACCACTGTGCTCAATCCAAAGGGAAGCACCATAGTGGCAAACCTCATAGTAATAATCCCTAGATAATTTACCAAACAATTCATCATTTAGTAAAAGCTCTCCAAATATAATCTATCATCTCCCCATCTTAGCAAGCTAGGAACCATTGCAACCATTCAGACTGTCATGACAACAGTGTTAAAGGAAACATGTAAGCTATGCTTACAAGACACATCCATACAAGATTCATCATCTTCCTAAATAAAAATTTCTAGGAATCATTCTTTAAATTATGATCTCTCTGACAATCTGGACATTCAATAAGATAAATACATATCATCATTTTAGCGAGAGACATATACCCATTTTGCTGTTATATCTAACAAGTATAAAGTTATAGAAAAACTACTTCCTGAAGCAAAGCTTCAGTAAGTTAAGATCAAAACATCAAGTTTGCAGGGTACTTTAGAATCCCATGTGTTTGAATCCAAACATTTCCATTGTATCAATTACAGTATGAGCATTGTGTTATATTAGTTCCAGCTAAACTAACAATCATCAGAACATGGTGAACATCCTCTCAGTATCCTTAAAGGAGATCTAAATCAAAGTTGCAGTACATCAACTAATCATACTCAACGGCAACTGCTAGAACAATATACTGTGAGAGAGATTTGAGAGAAAAGAAGAGGGGTGAGGAAAATGAGCATCTGGACGTGTACCTGGCGCCCGAGGCACAACCACTGTGGCATGGCGAGGCAGGGCTCATGCGACCGCAGCAGTGCACACACGGGGAGGACTTCACCTAGCACCAGCATCATCACCACGATGTGGCGACACTAGGAGCACCCTGGTGATCAACCCGCACCGAGCCGCACCCGTGGATGCCTGTGCGTAGAAGAGGTGGCACCGGCAACAAATCCATCATCAGATCACCTTGCCACCGTCACCATCCAGGGGTCACCAGAGCACATCAGAGTCAAAGCCGAAACCCTAATAACAAGGATGCCGTGGGGGGCGAGCGAAAAAAGGGATCAAATGACAGATCAAATTGGATAGGAAGGATTAGCGGAGGGGAGCGCGTCGTGGACGATCGATGGCGGCGGCCAAGGAGGCCGGAGCCGACCATGGTTGCGTGGCGACACCACGTCTCTAGAGAGGGAGAAGGTGAGGAACAAGCCAGCGTGGGAGAAGGAAAGGGGACAAATGGATCGAGTTGACTAACTCGGTCGGTTGGGCTCTGTGGCTCAGTCCAACCAGGTGGATTGGGCTGGGTATTAGGCTAGATGGGCCCAAGAACTAGGCCCAATTTATAAAATAACAACAATGGAAATTATTAAAATACACTCTACACATTTTAAGCTCTAGAAAAATGTAGAAAAATCCTAAAAATATATTTAATACATCCAAGTGTTTATTAAAATAATATCCACCTAAGAAAAATATAATCATATTTATTTAAGTTTAATAAAATGCAAATAAATATTAACACCCTTAAATATTTAAATGAAATTTAATATATTTAGGAAAATTCCTAAAAATAAATAAAAATCACTCTTGTAAATAAAAATAAATCTCTTGTCTCATAAAAATACTAACTTAAATTTTACTAATATATATAAAACAAATACTTAAAGACATTAAATAATTAATAAGTTTCATATAAAAAAATAATAATGTCTAAAAATAAATAAAATTCATTTTTAAGAAGTTAAGCAAGTATATTTACTAAAATGGTACTAAGTATACTATTATAAAAGCATTTAAAACTTCCTAAATCATATAACTTCAATTATCTAAATTATTAAAACAATATAGCTACTTTATTAATTATTTAAAACTCTTTCCTAAGTAAGAAATGATCTTATCTAAAACATAATCCTTTGACTCTAAGTAGTCTAAACCATAATTAAAATTTAATATAAATCTAGGTGTAAACAATTAACTTTATAATATTCTTCTAAAATCCTTAACTAACTATAAGTCAAGGATTTATAAAGTTAGTTTTGTAAATCATAAACTTAAATTAGAAGTAAGTAATCTCAATTCATGTAGAATTATATTTAACAAACTTGGTATTCACTAAATGTATCATAGAAGAAATTCACTTATTTTATTTATATAAGAAAATCTTATAGTATAATTTATAAATAATAAAATATGCTATCTTCAAGTCTTTAATACTAAATTTCATTATGCTTAGAAAAAACCCTAGTTATTGTTAATACCATAAATGTTATGTCCCCAAGTCCAATTATATCTTTAGAGCTAACCTTGGTCTGATATATCATAAGCTAGATTTATAAGGGCTCAAGATCATTTAAACCTTATCAGAAACCATACCTTTAATCTTCAAAGTTGAATAACTTAACATAAAGAATATTTTCTTCAAATGTTATTCTTTTTGCCACTTCAAAAGAAACCCTATACCATTTATTTTAAGCCATAACAAAATTAAAACATAAACCTTGTAATGATTACATGATATCAACCAATCATAGAATTGTATTCCGATTGTACATTACTTTCATGTCTTATATGTTATCAAAAAACCCTTACAACTACACACTTTTATGAAGTAAACTTAAAGATAAATTCCATCCTAAACAAATCATCTAAATACAACTCATTTGTAATGGTTGGGGAATTATTTGGGACTCTACATTATGCATCTCATTACTTATGCATAACAGCATATTGCTTCTTTAAACATTGTCCTTACAGGGCAATGATGGTATTTTTGTAGAACCCGAGGTCCAGGGTCAAGTCGAGACATTCGACTACAATACTTTGCTATATCAAGGCAAGTTCACACTTGCTCATGTCCTTTGGTTATTTTCTGTAAAGTATTTTGCAAATCCAGTGTTGTCATCACCTGCATTTCAAAAAGGTCAAAAAACCTATTTTCATAATTAAAGTGAACTATTGGTTACTGATCCAGGGTGATCAGCTAATCTATTAAATCTGGCAGTTGGAATACCACTACACAGGAATGTATCATCTAGGACTTAACAACCAATGTCGCCAGTGATTCTCGCGCCGTATATTACGCGTTAACCATGAGATTTGGAATGTGACGGAGAAGTCAGCTGGATCGGCTCCCTTTCGCATGCATTGGACAATGTTCTGGGAATTTGTGAGTTGCAGATCGTGGGTATAGCCGTTTTATATGGGGAAAGGTCTACCTTGAGTTTGGGCATACAACAATTGCGGTGTATGCGGGGTCGCGAAGAAGGACAGTGATTGGCTTGGATCATCTACTGGTCCCCACATCATAGGAAGTGTGGACGGGAAAGATTCGCTCGGTTGTGCATCAAAGTTTTGATCTCTCATGGGTAAAGTGACGCACCTCTACAGAGTGTAAGAACTGTAACATGTTACTCCCTGTTTCGGGAAGGAGCTGCGAACGCTGCAGGAAAGGAACTCCATGAAAGTTCTGGTAAACCTGTGAAGGCTGACGGACATAGCTTTTCAGAATAAAAGTAACCTTTGAAGAAATGTTTACGAAAACATGCATTGCCTACGACCTATGGTCTGTGGCTGTAGATATAGTGCATCAAACACTCCTTTTTAGTGAACTTGCTGAGTACGCTCGTACTCAACGTATCTTCTTAACCCTTGCTAGATTCTGAAGACATTAACGGCCAGAAAGAGGAAATACTATAACCAAATGAAGACCAAGAAGAATTCTGCTATGAAGAACCAGAAGTATCCGGAAGCGTCGAAGGGAATAATTACGAAAACATCTATGGAATGGAGACCGACGTATCTGAAGTGTAGATGTAGCATATATAGTGATCTTGTCCAGTAGCATAGATCTCTATTCTCTATCTATATTAAATCTCGTATAAACCTTAAAGTTTAGTTTGCTTCTTTATCTTACTCTTGGAATTATTGTGGCTTAGCCTTGAATCATTGGGATACTGCCAATACCCGGATTTTTAATCCCAGATGCCTGTTATGCCATACATCGCAATCTCAGGATTACCATCTTTGTGAGACATAACAGATTTGGATATCACAGTACATCATCTATTACAAACTATACGTAAGGTCTTACACAAATAAGGATCTCATGATCCAGTTCTTAATACAACTCAAACAGCGGAATAACATAAAGATAACGATAGCGTAAGCGAAGCTCCATCTTCGGGGTCACAGGCATTGCTGACGATGGGAGATGATCCTAGTTGTCTTATCCTTCCTGCGGTCCATCATCCTGGTACTCCTCTTCATAGTCTGGCCACGGGAATAGCCAGGGACAAAGCCATGAGTACTCTTTAAGTACTCGCAAACTAACACTAACAGGTTAAGGGGGGTTTTGTAGTAGGATACTAAGCTCTAAGGTTGTTTTGCAAAAAGCCAGATTTACCTCTACTAAGTTCAGAAGCAAAGAAAACTAGTTGAAAGTTTTATAACACCTAAGTGGGAATTTGAATTTCATATCACAACTCTGTTGTGGTCAAGTCAAAGTCACAATTCATTTCACAAGTCATTTTGAAAACATCTGACGGGGGAACAGTATGGCCACTGCAAATGTCCATAACCGCGGATGCGGCTATTCGAATAGTTTGACACTCTGCAGAGATTGTACACTTTCACCACAACATTCGATACATCCGCCAGGAACAATCCTGAATTCACCATACTCAGTATGCGGATAATCAATCCTAACCTTTAAATTACACACCCTAGTATAGGCACCTCTCCTGTGAGTTTGGCATCCCAACCATAACCAACTGTCATCTTGGGTACTGCACAGGTGGACAATCTTCACAAGGTAGCCTCAGCTCAGACCTTGGCCACGAGGGAACCCATACTAAGGTATATAAATTTCCAGTCAAGCCCTACCCAAATTTCGGGTATTGTGGTTGTACGGTAAAATTGGAATGGTATCGCATCCAAACAACCATCAGTTTTATAAAGAGATAAGGCTCATGCCTCAACATTTTCATCATCAAAATCATCTGGTTTTCAAGAACACATGTCAAAACATTTCAGTAGAATGACTCATCATTCTAAGGTTTTCATAACCATTTTCACCAAGTATCCCATATAAAGTTGATCAAGTTTTATACTTAGCACTAGCATCTACAAGTGGTGGTAAATACTAATGAGGGGTGGTAAAAAAGTGGGGATTTGCTAAGTTCAATCTCATGCCTTAGGATGACATCAAGATTATCTAACTTAGGCTAAATTTTATGCTCTTTATGCTACCTTTAGTTATCTTTATAGAATCTAAAAGTCACTATGTAAACTCTAAGAGAAAGCTTTGATAAAGAAAATAAAGTATTAAACTTGCAAGAAAACTAGGATTGGGCTATCAAGTGGGTGTAATCACATATGCTTAAGGCATATAGTTGGCATAGCAACAAGCAAGTATTAGATTGCATAAGTTGCAAGGGTTAGCTTGCAAGGTTTCAAGTATTGGCTTGCCTTGAGCAGAGCAGTGGTTGAAGTTCTCCTCGGCTTCTTCCTCGTAGTATCCTCCTTCCTCCTCGTATCCTTGGTCGGTACTAGCGTCTATAAATAAATACGAGGTACACAATCACCAAACAATACTTAAATATTTTTAATCATCACCCAAAAAGTCACATTAGATGATCTAGCATCATCACTATTATCACAAGGATTAAAGCACTTGTCTTATTTATTTTATTTGAGAAAAGTAATTTCTACTCATTGAAACACTACTTAAGATTTAATATTCTCCAACTCAAACATGGGATCATGTTGAAACATGTCATCACCACATATTTCAGTACATGGGAATGTGATTTAAAGTGGTGTCACAATTTATTAAGGTTTAACCTTTTTATTTTAATTAAATAAAGTGACTAGAAATGCCTATGTGGCATTCTTTTATTTCTTGAACATTATCTCTATAAGTAAACCCATATGTTTTTATATATTCTGAAAGGTATGATCAAATGTGATTTTTGAGAGTTGGAATCAACTCAAAAGCTCTTATGGTTGAATTTTGAAAAATGTTGGAATGCAGAAAATATTCTGCCTTGTTATTTTTACCATGGTTGATCTATAACTCCAAATGGTTTGAATCCAACGGGCTTGGATTAATCATTTCAGTATCTTTCTAACAAAATTAGTTTCATGCATTTTGGTTGAATGAATCGAGCTGGGTTGATTTTTGAATCTAGGTACAGAACTATGTTTGAAATTAAATAAATAAAACTAAATTTGAATTGTTGGGTCGCGCGGGAGGGTTAACTGGGCCGAACCACTACACACAGCGCGTATGCGGGCTGGTTAAGTGGCTATACCCACATGTCAGTGAGACGGTGAGGGGCGAAGCGGTACGGGGCAACATGGACCGTGGGATCTGGTTCTAATCGAACGTCTCTGGTTCATCGTCCACGTCGGGCAGCGCCGGCGAGACAGAACCCTAGCGCAGCAGGTGGGGGTCGTGGGAGGCTCACTGGAGCTCAGGCGAGGGTCGGCGACAGGGAAGAATGACGAAGTCGACGACGGCGGTTCTCCTGGTACCGGCATCTTCTCCTGGTGTGGCTCCAATCGACGACTCCCTTCTCCTCCAGCAGCGGCGGCCTCCGGCCAAATTCCGGCGATGTGCTGCTCACCTGGCTCCGGGAGTGAGGTGGGGTGGTTCTAAGGTGGAGGGGAGTGAACTAGTGTGAAGAAAACGAGCGGTGGAGGCCTCTATTTATAGTGGCCGAAGGGGACCGACGGGCGCGGGCTGAGCTCGTCGTGGTCGACGGCATAGAGGGCTACTGGCATGGGCGACGGTAGGGGGCGGTGTTGTGCTCCCTAGCGAAGCTCAACGGCATGGTGGCGAGGCATGGGGCGGTGCTGATCGGTCGGAATGCTTCGATTCTCTAGGCGGGTCCGACGGCGATTTTAATGGCGCACAGCGCGCGTGGTCCGCGCGGCAGCGAACGGGCATGTCTGCGGGGTTGCTGGGACAATGGTGATCACGCAGGCACGCAGTGAGGGCGGCGCGTGGTCTGCGGGTGCTAGTCGAGGGTGGCGCACTGACGCGCTCTCAGCTCGCACGCAGAGAAGTTTGGCATGGTCGTGCCGTGTGGTCCAAGGGCTGGCAGTGCTCGGGGCTAGGACAGGGAGCGGTGGTGGACAGTGGAGTGCCTGCTAGACATGCTGGCTAGGCTTGGTGCTGCTCCTAGCTTGTTGTCGACAATGGGGTGGCAAGGTGAGGCTCGACCTGCTTGCCATTGATGGCATGGTCTGGTTTACAGTGAGCTAGAGGGGTTAAACAAGTTAGATGATCTATTAAGGGTGTAGTGTGAGCTAGATAGGGAACAAGTTAGGCCAATTTTACTGCACACTATAGTGTTTGATGTTGGTTTGATTTGTATTTGGAAGGTGTTTGATGAAATGGCCGCAATAACTTTGAATTTGAATTTTGGATTCAAACTTGGTGGGTTTGCTAGGCACATACTAGGGAGTGTCTGGTTAGTTGGATTAGTCAAAGGGCACTGGTTTGGTTGGGTTTTGAAAATGGGTGATCTTCACATATGATAAAGATTCAATTTTGATTTGTGATTTAAATGAGGTTGCCAAATGTTTTTGTAAGTTTGAAAGGTGGGCTTTGATTCCCTTTTACTTGGTCTAGCAAGGGGTGCCAAGATGGAGAAGTTTCTATTTGAAATCTTGGACTAGAAACACTCAAAGTGACCTAGTGAGCAAGATTGGCAAAAATGACCATTTGCTTTATTTGATTTGTTTTTGATTTTCTCTTGATTTGTTTCTGCATGGAAAAGTTTTATATGATGTTATTTTCCTCTTTAAACCATTTCTTGCTATTTAGGTTAATCACACAAGTTCATTCATGCATTTATCAAATCATTTCATTCACACATGCATTCATATGATTTTAATTAATCAAAGTTTTTGTTAACCCTAATTTTAGTAATTTGAGTTTGATGATCCTTGTTTTATATTTTTGGGATGTTACAGATACCTCTATGGACCTAGGAGGATCTCAAAGTTGTCATGCAATTCTGGTTGTAATATTGATAATGTATGATATGGACCCGCTTTGTTTCTGTTATACCACTCTGAGGATGTAATATTTGCGGAATGGTACTCCGTGAGTGTTATGTCCACGACTATAGTATACTACAACATGCAGTGGTATGCTGGGTCACCGAAGTATGCACCAGATGAGATAGACACTGAAGCCAAGAAGAAAGAGAGATTCCTGAATGGTCTGCATGATGAGATGCAGACAGTGTTAGTCAATATCCCCTTTGCAGATATTGAAACCTTAGTTGACTCTGCCATTCAGATGGAAGGAAAGATCAACCAAGCTAATGAGAACCGCAAGCGTCGCATGATGCATCAACCAGGAACTCACCATACACCAAAGTATCGCCCTAACCCATCTCTAGGATTTGCCCCAAGAACCAACTGACCCCCGATGAACCGTCTGACCTATCCCAACCGTGGAAACCCAAGGCCTGAAGGAAACCACAACAACTCCGGCAATCCCAGCAATTTCAACCGTGCACCACCTAAGTTCAACAATAGCAATGCCGCCACCAACACCAACACTGCCCCAAGGACTGGAAGCAATGTTGTGCATCTTGCAGCAAAGGACAAGTCGCAAGTGACTTGTTATGAATGTGGAACCAAGGGTCACTATTCCAATGATTGCCCCAAGAAGATTGTCGCAGGCCCCAATACAAATGCCCCAGCTCAGCAGCAGCGTCTTGTTCAGCCCGGAAGAAAGTTTGCCCCAGGGAACTCACTCAACCGCAACGGCCGTCTCTTTCTCATGCATGCTGAAGAATCCCAAGAAGCGCCAGATGTCGTGCTGGGTATGTTTTCTGTTAAGTCAGTACTTGCAAGAGTGTTGTTTGATTCTGGAGCATCACACTCATTTGTTACTGAAGAATTTACATGCACTAGTAAGATTCAACCAACCAAATTGAAGCATGTTATGATTGTTCAAATACCTAGTTCAACCACCAAAGCTAGACAAATTTGCAAAGTCGTCCCTATCCGAATCCATGGCATTGATTTTTATGCTAATCTAATAGTACTCGAAACTAAAGGTTTGGAAGTAGTAATAGGAATGGATTGGATGTCCAAACACAATGGATTAATTGAATGTGCCAAGAAAGCCATAACCATGACCAGTACAGCCGGAATATCAGTCGAGCATGTATCTGAAACCTTGCCCCGTCAATTCAAGTGCAACAAGAGTATAGCCCAACCAACCATTGACCAAGTCTGGATAGTCTGTGAATACCCCGATGTATTTCCAGATGTTTTGCCCGGTATGCCCCCAGATCGGGATATCGAGTTTATCATTGAACTAATCCATGGAACCGGACCCATAGACCAGAGACCATATAGTATGAACCTGTCTGAACTAGTGGAACTAAAGAAGCAACTAGATGCCATGCTGGAAATTGGATTGATTCAACCAAGTGCGTCACCATGGAGATCACCTGTTTTGTTTGTGGACAAGAAAGATGGAGGTAACCGTCTGTGTACATACTATTGGAAGTTCAATGATGTCACCATCAAGAACAAGTACCCGTTACCCAAAATAGAAGACCTGTTTGACCGGTTGACCGGTGCCAAAGTGTTTTCTAAGATTGATCTTAGAACTGGCTATCACCAACTCAAGATTCGCGCAGAGGATATTCCAAAGACTGCCTTTACCACCAGATATGGATTATTCGAGTATACTGTCATGTCTTTTGGATTAACCAATGCCCCCGCTTATTTCATGAACCTCATGAATAAGATTTTTATGGACTTCCTGGATAAGTTTGTCGTTGTTTTTATCGATGACATTTTGATTTATTCCAAATCAGAAGACGAACATGAGCTACACCTAAGGACCATTCTTGGAACCCTTAGAGAGCATCAGCTGTATGCCAAGTTTAGAAAATGTGAATTCTGGTTATAGGAGGTACGATACCTCAGACATATCGTTTTATCCGGAGGAATTGCCATTGACCCTGCGAAGGTGAAGGATGTTGAAGATTGGCAAGCCCCAACCACTCAAACCCAAGTTCGTGCATTTCTCGGATTAGCGGGATAGTACCGCAAGTTTGTAGAAGGATTCTCGAGTATTGCAAGGCCCATGATCCAATTGTTGAAGAAGGACAAGAAGTTCGAATGGACAGACAAATGTGAAGCGAGTTTTCAGGAACTCAAGAGGAGATTGATTTCAGCCCCAATCTTGATCATGCCGGATATCACGAAGCCTTTTGATGTGTATTGTGACGCCTCCAAGATCGGTCTCGGATGTGTGTTGATGCAAGAAGGCAAATTTATATCTTATCTATCCCGACAACTGAAGCAACATGAACAGAATTATCCAACCCATGACCTTGAACTAGCAGCTGTAGTTCTAGCCCTAAAGATATGGAGGCATTATCTCATGGGAAACCGTTGTGAGATTTATTCGGATCACAAGAGCCTGAAGTATATATTCACTCAGAAGGAGCTGAATATGAGGCAGAGAAAATGGACTGAGCTAATCAAGGACTATGATCTGGACATTCACTATCACCCCGGTAAAGCCAATGTGGTAGCAGATGCCCTTAGCAGATTGTTGTGCCGCTTGAACTCCATGATTTTGAAGGAGCAACCAAGTTTGCACAAAGATATGGAAGATTCCCGAATGGAATTAGTGAGTGAAGGATTTTTGGCTAGCATAGAACTTTAACCCACTTTAATCAGTCAGATCGAGGCGCAGAAAGGAAATGCTAGTATCGACAGAATCAAACATCATATCGGTACAGGCAAAGTACCCGGATTCACCGAGGATGACGAAGGAGTTCTGTGGTACAAAGGACACCTTTGTGTACCATCAGATTCAGAGTTGAAAGAAGTTATTTTGAAAGAGGCCCATGATACTCTTTATTCTATCCACCCGGAGGAACGAACATGTATCAGGATTTGAAGGAGCAATTTTGGTGGCATGAAGAGAGAAATCGGAAGCTATATCGCCAAGTGTGATATATGTCAGAGAGTCAAGGCGGGACATCAGAGACCCGCAGGACTGTTGCAACCCTTACAGATTCCGGAATGGAAATGGGATTCCGTTGGAATGGACTTTATCACCAGATTGCCTACTTCTAGTAGGGGAAATGACTCTATCTGGGTCATAGTTGACAGGTTGTCCAAAGTAGCCCATTTCTTACCAGTCAAGACTACATACCAGAGTTCGAAGCTAGCAGAGTTATACATCGGTAGAATCATCAGTTTGCATGGAGTCCCCAAGAACATCGTATCTGATCGAGGAACTCAGTTTATCTCGAGATTCTAGAAGAAATTCCAAGAAGGTTTAGGAACCTGACTGGATTTCAGCACAGCGTCTCACCCTCAGACCGATGGAAAAATGGAGCGAGTAAATCAAATACTCGAAGATATGTTGAGAGCATGTGTGCTAGAGTATGGATCTAAATGGGAAGACTGTCTGCCTTTCGTAGAATTTTCATACAATAACAGTTATCAAGCTAGTCTATAAATGGCCCCATTTGAATTCATGTATGGAAGGAAGTGTCGCACCCCTTTAAATTTGTCAGAAGTAGGAGAGAGTTAGATTTTTGGACCTGACATCCTACGAGAAGCAGAAGAGAAAGTTCACAAGATTTGTGAGCACCTCAAGACCACCCAGTCAAGACAGAAGAGTTACGCCGACAAGAGACGTCGAGACCTCGCTTTCAATATCGGAGATTTTGTGTATCTCAAAGTGTCGCCTTTGAAGGGAATGCAGCGTTTCCAGCTGAAAGGAAAGTTAGCCCCCAGATATATCGGACCCTTCAAGATTCTGAATCGTCAAGGAGAAGTATCATACCAATTGGAACTGCTAGAGGAAATGTCAGCAATACACAATGTGTTCCGTATCTCGTTACTTCGCAAATGCCTTGAAGTTCCGGAGAAGACTGAAGTTTTCAAGAACATTGATCACCGGACCATAGAGATCAACGATGACCTGACGTATCCCGAAGTACCCATCCGGATTTTGGAAGAAGCTTTTAGAACCACCAGAACCTGAAGCATCAAGTTTCTCAAGATTCAGTGGAGAAACCACACCGAAGAAGAAGCTACCTGGGAGCGAGAAGATCACATCAGGACGGAGTTTCCCGTTCTCTTTAAATCCTAGGAAATATTTTCCTTCTTTTTCAAATCCCGGGACGAGATTTCGTTTAAGGAGGGAAGGTTTGTAACATCCCAAAAATATGAAACAATGATCATCAAACTCTAATCACTAAAATTAGGGTTAACAAAAAACTTTGATTAAATAAAAACCAAATGAATGCATGTGTGTATGTGATGGTTTGATAAATGCATGAATGGACTTGTGTGATTCAACTAAATAGTGAGGAATGGTTCAAAGATGAATATAACATCATCTAAAAACATTTTCAAGCAGAAACCAATCAAAGGAAAATCACAAACAATTCAAATAAAGCAAATGGTCATTTTTGCCAATCTTGCTCACTAGGTCACTTTGAGTGTTTCTAGTCCAAGATTTCAAACATAAACTTTTCCAATTATTTTCACCCCTTGCTAGACCAAGTAAAAGTGAATCAAAGCCCACCTTGCAAACTTGTAGAAACATTTAGCAACCCCATTCAAACGACAATTCAAAATTGAATCTTTAACATATGTGAAGATCACACCTTTTAAAAACCCAACCAAACCAGTGCTACTTGACCAATCCAACTAACCATATACTCCCTAGTATGTGCCTAGCAAACCCACCAAGTTTGAATCCAAAATTCAAATTTGAATTTATTTTGGCCATTTCATCAAACACCTTGTCAGCAGCAAACAAACAAACACAAAACACTATAGTGAGCAGTGATCAGTGCCTAACTTGCTCCCTCTATAGCTCACTCTACACTCTCAGTAGATGATCAAAGTAATCTAACTAGCTTTAGCACCACTGTGAGCAAGCCTAGCCATTAATGGTGACCATGCCGAGAGCACCATTGTCACTCCCATGTCTACAGCGAGCTAGAGGAAGAACTAGCCTCGCCAACCTTGTCTGGGACACGTAGCACCGTCCATCGCCACTCCCTGTCCAAGCCCCGAGCGCAGCCAGCCACTGGACCACCCGCCAAGCACATGCCCAGTCCCTCTGCATGCGAGCCGAGAGCTTGCCAGTGCGCCGTCAGCGACACCAGCCCACAGACCACGCGCCGCCCTCGCCACTTGTAAACGTGATTGCCAGCACCCCAGCACCCCGCCAGACATCCTCGTTCACCGTCGCGCGGACCACGCACGTTGTGCGCCATTAAAATTGCCATCGGACCCGCCTAGAGCGTCGCGACGTTCTGACCGTTCACACCGCCCCATGCCGCAAGACCACACCGTTGAGCTTCGCCAGGGATCACAACACCGCCCCCTACCGTCACCCATGCCAGTAGCACTCTGTGCCGTCGACACCGACAAGATCCACCCGTGCCATTCGGTCCCCTTCAGCCACTATAAAAGGAGGCCTCCCCCGCTCGTTTTCTTCACACCAGTTCACTCCCCACCTATCATTGATCACACCCACTCACTCCCGGAGCAAGGCTAGCACCAGGTGGCTGGAATTTTACCGGAGTTCGTCGCTGTAGAGGAGGAGAGGCGCCGTCGATTGGAGCCGCCCCAGGAGAAGCTACCGGTCCCAGGAGGATCGCCGTCGTCGACTTCGTCGTTCGCCCCCGTCGCCGACCATCGCCTGAGCCCCGGAGAGCCTCCCACGACCCCCACCGGCCGCGCTAGGTTCTATCTCGCCGCCGCTGCCCGACGTGGACGATGAACCAGAGCCGTTCGATTCGAGTTAGATCCTATGATCCTAATCGCCCAATACTGCTTCGCCCCTCGTTGTCTCACTGACGAGTGGGGTCGCTCACTTAACCAGCCCGCGCGCGCACTGTGCGTAGTGGGCCGGCCCAGTTAAACATCCCGCACAACCCACTAATTCAAATTTAGATTTATTTATTTAATTTCAAACCCAGTTCTGTACCTAGATTCAAAAATCAACCCAGCTTGATTCACTGAACCAAAATGCATGAAACCAATTTTATTAGAAAGGTACTGGAATACTTAATCCAAGACCGTTAGATTCAAACCATTTAGATTTGTATATCACTCATGGTAAAAATAACAAGGCAGAAGCTTTTCTGCATTCAAACATTTTTCAAAATTCAACCATAAGAGCTTTTGAGTTGATTCCAACTCTCAAAAATCACATTTAACCATACCTTTCAGAATATATAAAAATATATATATATAAAAATATATAGGTTTACTTACAGAAATAATGATCAAGTAATAAAAGAATGCCACATAGGCATTTCTAGTCACTTTAATTAATTAAAATAAAAAGGTTAAACCTTATTAAATTGTGACACCACTTTAAATCACATTCCCATGTACTGGAATATGTGGTGATGATATGTGTCGACATGATCTCATGTTTGAGTGGGAGAATATTAAATCTTAAGTAGTTTTTCAATGAGTAGAAATTACTTTTCTCAAATAAAATAAATGAGACAAGTGCTTTAATCCTTGTAATGTTAGCGATGATGCTAGATCATTTAGTGTGAACCTCTGTGTGATGATTAGAAATAATTAAGTATTGTTTGATGATTGTGTACCTCGTATTTATTTATAGACGCTAGTACCGACCAAGGATACGAGGAGGAAGGAGGATACTACGAGGAAGAAGCCGAGGAGAACTTCAACCACTGCTCTACACAAGGCAAGCGTAATACTACTGGTTGAATTAGCAAGCCAATACTTGCAAGCTACTCATTAAGCAAGCTAACACTTGCAGCTTAGCAAGCTACTACTTGCTTGTTACTATGCCAACTATATGCCTTAAGCATATGTGATTATACCCACTTGACACACCATCCTAGTTTTACTTGCAAGCTTAGTATTTTATTTTTCTTTATTAAAGGCTTCTATCAAAAGTTTACTTAGTGACTTGTAGATTCTAGAAAGATAATTGAAGGTAGCATAAAGAGCATAAAACTTGGCCTAAGTTACATAATCTTGATGTCATCCTGAGGCATGAGATTAAACTTAGATAAGATACACTTGTTTACCACCCCTCATTAGCATTTACCACCACCTATAGATGCTAGTGCTAAGCATAAAACTTGATCAACTTTAGATGCGAATACTTGGTGAAAATGGTTATGAAAACCTTAGAATGATGATTCATTCTACTGAAATGTTTTCCCATGTGTTTCCAAACACTAGATGATTTTGATGATGAAAATATTAAGGCATGAGCCTTATCCCTTTATAAAACTGATGGTTGTCTGGATGCGATACCATTCCAATTTTACCGTACAATCACAATACCCGAAAATTGGGTAGGGCTTGACTAAAAATTTATATACCTTAGTATGGGTTCCCTTGCGGCCAAGGTCTGAGCTGACGCTACCTTGTGAAGATTGTCCACCTGTGCAGTATCCAAGATGACGGCTGGTCATGGTTGGGAGGCCAAACTCACAGGAGAGGTGCCTATACTAGGGCGTGTAATTGAAAGGTTAGGATTGATTATCCGCATACTGAGTATGGTGAATTCAGGATTGTTTCTGACAGATGTATCGAATGTTGTGGTGAAAGTATACAATCTCTGCAGAGTGTCAAACTATTCGAATATCCGCGTCCGCGGTTATGGAAAGTTGGAGTGGCCATATTGTTCCGTCGTCGGATGTTTTCAAAAGGACTTGTGAAATGATTTGTGACTTTGACTTGACCACAACATTGTGGTGACATGAAATTCAAGTTCCCACTTAGGTGTTATAAAACTTTCAACTAGCTTTCTTTGCTTCTGAACTTAGTAGAGGTAAATCTGGCTTTTTGCAAAACAGCCCTAGAGCTTAGTATATCCTATTCAAAACAACTTCACTTGTTAGTATTAGTTTGCGAGTACTTAAATAGTACTCATGTCTTTGTCCTTGGTTATTCCCGTGGCCAGACTATAAAGAGGAGTATCAGGAGGACGGACAGCAGGAAGGTTACGACAACTAGGATCATCTCCCATCGTCAGCATTGCCTGTGATCCTGAATATGGAGCTTCGCCTACGCTATCGTTACTATTACGTTATTCCGCTGCTTGAATTGTATTAAGAACTGGATCATGAGATCCTTATTTGTGTAAGACCTTATGTATGGTTTGTAATGGATGATGTACTGTGCTATCCAATCTGTTATGTCTCGCAAAAATGGTAATCCTGGGATTGCGATGTATGGCATAACAGGCATCTGTGATTAAAAATCCGGGTGTTAACATAGCAGCCGGGCCGCGGCTGCCCGCCAGTTCTGTATTCTTATTTGTGGGTGTTAACAGACATAATTAAACGTGAACGGCCTGGCGGCGCCGTGGGCTGCCATCACCACTTGCACCCTGAGCTGTGAGGCGTTGTAGAGCAACAGCGGTCAGATGAAAAGTAAGAAGAGGAAATACCTCTTTACGAGATATTCGATGTGTGATTGATAAAACATAATTGGAAAGATACTCTCTCCCGTCGCACGGATCTCCGATCAACCAATGGCCTCCTCTAGCAAGGATGGACATATAATGTGTTTTGTCTATATATAGAGAGACTAGCTGAATGCTCGTGCGTTCCCATGGAGCAACAACGTTAGATACAGAGGTGTTGATCTAGACAATGTTATTACTCTGCGTGTGTGTGATAAAAACAAAATATAATGTTTGCAAGAGGGTGGACTATATAAACAAGATATGCCTACAAGAGGATGATATAGAGCTCCGTATCATGGTCCTAGACGTATTAAGTGATTCAACAATAAATAACATAGAAAGCCATAGACGGACAATAATGCAATCATTATTATTCACTCCCATGTCAATTAGCACTTTCAAATGGAAATGATCTACAAATCAAGTACCAGACACAAAATTTACTCTTTTATTTCCCGTGAACCAAATCTGTCATATGACTCTCTTTTGTTCTAACCCGTCTAATTTCACTTGTGCGGTCATTATTTAAGAACAAGATTTGACAATGAAATAGCAAATTAACAATCTGAATACATGATTGTTGAATTTTGCAAACCTGAATTGATCGAGTAGGTTTAACAGGAACTACAGACTTCCATAAGAACAACTACTACTACCTTTTCTTCAGGTGTGCCCCTATTTCTCACTTCGTCCGCCCATATATTTTTTGTTAAACGTATTATATTAGCACCACGGTCTTGGAAGATAAAAAATGCCATAGTTCAACCCTTTCAGTTCAAAGACTCATCTCCCATTCAACGAATTAGTGTACCTGCCGCGCTGACATGTAGTATGCCGTATAAGGCGCTCCAAACGCACGCGTCCAGCGCCGGGAGGCACCGTGCGTCTGACGACCCGGCAACCTACTCCTCCCGTCGGACATGACCGCTGCGTCCACCTCAGACGTCAACGGCACAACAGCCACAGACGGCTGCCCACCTCTATTTCTGGCCACCGGGGGTTGATCTCTTCTTCCGGCAGCCGACCGCCGTGACCTTCCTTTCCCTGCCCCGGTCGTCGAGCACGGCGCCGAGCACGGAGAGTGAGAACTGTTGAAGGGTAGAGGGAGAGAGAGATTGCGGAATATGATGGTTGTATTATTGAGTCTCTCGGGCGAGTATATATAGGCGTACAGGGACCAACTTGGAGTACAAGACAAGTAACCTACTTGGAGTACAAGACAAGTAACCTAGTCTATCCCTAACAGATACGTATACTCTAACATCCCCGCAGTCGTAGCGGTAGCATCGTGAACAACTGGAACGTCGCGAACGGTCAGACTGGAGAGCCGAAGTAGACCAGTGTGCTAACATCCCCCCCCAGTGGTAGCGGGAACGTCATGGACGGTGTCACGGCGCAGAAGCTTGGACTGTAGAGGATGCTGTGAGGAGCTCAGGCGAGGTGGTAGCCCTTGTGCCGGTGTCGAGTGAGCCGAGAGCGGTGGGTGCTGCAACCTTGGTCGAGGTAGCCGCGCGAGGGGTCGTCGTGGTCGATGTCGTGGTCGGGGTTGTCGGTGTCGAGGTAGCCGCATATTAAGCCGCGTGCGCATAGTGCAGCCAGGAGAAGGACGGAGACGCGTCAGGGCAGTCGTTGGAGAGAGCGATGCCGAAGCCGATGCAGTCCGAACCGTCGAGGACGAGGTACGGCCATGGCTTTGCCAGAACCAGGCGCACGTCGGGAACGAAGGCATACTCTGGTTGTGCCAAAACCAAGTACGCGAAGACGAAGTCGGTGTGACGCAGTCGAGGCAGACGTAGAGGAGGTAGTCGATGCCGATGAAGACCTTGTCGAAGTCGATGAAGACGAGGCGCTACAACCGGGCTTGCCAGACTCGGGAACGCGTCGGGGACGAAGGCACGCACCGGTGTTGCCAGTACCGGGCATGCGAAGAACGAGACCAGTAGAAACAACTTCACGCCATGTCAGAGAGGAGACTAGCAGAGGAGGACTCTACGACGGTTGCATTGCGCAGATCGGCGAGGTGCCGATGCAGGCCGCGGTTGTCGGAGTAGACGAGTAGGTGTGGTCGAGGACGAGGCGAGGACGATGGCGACGAAGTCGTGCTGGACGAAGACGTAGAAGGCGGCGAACCAGCGACGACCAGGAGTGGTTAGACTGGATGCCTAGACGGAGGGGCAGTCGGTGGGACCTACGGCAGCCAGGAGTGGCCATGCAGGCTGCCTGTGGAGATGCGGCGGCGGTGCTCGAAGTAGGCGAGGAAGAACCCGGCGACGTGACGAAGACCATGCGCGGACGGCGGCGACCCGCGCCGAGGGAGGTGGCGCGGTGGAAGCCTGCGACGTCCTTGCGGGGTGACGGCGATGACCGCGTGCAGCGACGCTACTGCCCGATGGGGCGGCGTAGTTGCAGGGCGCGAGTCGGTGCAGCGGCGTGAGAACCACCAGCGACGGACACGCCTGAGAAGGCGCGTTGGTAGCCGGCGGCAGGGACCAAAGGCGGCGACGCTACGGCCCGAAGGGGCGACGCAGCGGCAGCCCGATGCTCGATCGGTGGTAGGCGCGTGCTCGGGGACGTACTCGGCGGAGACGAGCGCCAGATCGGTTGATCAGACCGACGGCGGCGTTGTACGCGCCAAGTCCGTGACGACGGCAGATTGGAATCCGCGGCGTCGTTGTCGGTGCAATCCCGGGCGATGACGGCGAAGACAATCCGAAGGGGGGTCGGCCGCGGCAGCCTCCCGAGGAAGCCGCAGCAGCCGGCCGCGGTGCGCGGCAGCCTGTCATGAGGCCGCGACGGCCTACCGAGGAAGGCATAGCGGCGCAAGTGACAGGCGCACGGGCGCGGTGTAGATTGTCGATGCCGATGGTCGGAGTAGAGGCGCGGCGATGACGACGGCGATGGGCGACGCAATCCGATCTAAGATCGGTAAACCAAAAAAGAAAACCGATCAAGAGATTGGAAAAAAAGGACTTGCAGGGCAGCCGATCACGGATCGGCGGACGAACCCTGCGTACGGGTTGCGCGGCCCCCGAGGGAGATCATGGAGATCGACCTCCCCAGGGGCGGTGCGGCGGAAGCGGAGGCGGTGGCTAGGTCAAGGACCGTGCCGCTCTGATACCATGTTGAAGGGTAGAGGGAGAGAGAGATTGCGGAATATGATGGTTGTATTATTGAGTCTCTCGGGCGAGTATATATAGACGTATAGGGACCAACTTGGAGTACAAGACAAGTAACCTACTTGGAGTACAAGACAAGTAACCTAGTCTATCCCTAACAGATACGTATACTCTAACAAGAACCATAGGAAGGAAAGCAGCGGGAGTTCATAGGATTGTCGTTGGGTAATGGCGCAGATATGCTCGTCCGCCGGCGCGGCATAGGACCCGGTCGCCGCCGCTATGTTCCTGTATCGACGCTATTGGGATCGGGCAGTCACTTCCGCTCTTATCACTCCTCCACCTACCAATCCACCTGCCACCTCGTAGGAGGCGGCCATGTCCCACCCAGTCTGCGGGTTGGGGAAGGAGGGCCGGGTGGCCGACACAGAAGAGAGGCTCGGTTCGGTGGGAGATTTTATAATTTGCCACACTTTACTTTGTTTTTTTATAATTTGTCACACATTACTTTGCCTTTTATATTTTGCCACACATTATAATGATTGCTTTCTAATTTGCCCTGTTTCTCCTTTTATAGGTATATAACTTTTTTAAACTCTCAAATACATAGTGAAATACAGTACCTGTCTCGATCGAAACAGGTCTGTTCCATCGATTCAACCAAAAGAGCCAGCTCCAATTCCCCTTCTGCAGCAGAGGAAACCGAGGAGCTTGGACTGGAGTGCCGGCGGTGGCAGCGGTCGGACGAAGGAAGACAGGAGCGCCGACGTACCTCCCTACAGCGACCACGGACAGCGCACCCACCGCGAACGGCGGAAGACATGCGACCATGGACGGCCGCCCGCCAGCGACACCGAGCGCATCACATTTTGGTGTGCTTGTTCTTGCTGACATGTGGAGCCGATGTCCCTGTTGTTGGTAGTCTGCCGGCGTCGCAGGATCTTTGTTTCTGGATTATGCTGGCTCCATATCTCAATGCTCCTGCGTGAGCTTTCTGTTGTTGTACACTATGGATGTAGTAGCCTGAACCTGAAGATTTTTTAGCATTGCCAGTGCCGATCCATAGCCACGCGAGGGAGAAGCAAGAGCCACTTGGGAGCCTTGGGCCTTGATCATGGACGGATGACAGCGCCTCGTGATGATACTCTGCATTGACCTGAATTATTGCAGAAATAGTTAGGGAGAGGATTGGATTACCCGGATCGTGGTTCCTGTCATGGTCGCCAATCATGGCCGCCCCACCCGTGGTTTGGCAGCTGCCACCGGCAGCGCTTACGCTCAGCTCCTCTTTTTCTCCTCTGCTGGACAAGGGGAACCTGATCGATTGCCCAGCCGGTATTATTTTTCCAACAGGTACTAACGTACTGTATTTGATAGTGTATTTTAGAGTAAAAACAATTAATATACATGTAAAAGGAGAACCGGGGCAAATTAGAAAGGAACCAATGTAATATGTGGCAAAAAGTAGAAGACAAAGTAATATGTGGCAAATTATAAAGAATCAAAGTAAAGTGTGGCAAATTATAAATCTTCCCGGTTCGGTACGCTTCATTTTTTGTTGTCCCGAGACCAGGAGGAGATGGTTACCTCTGTGCTTCATTTGGCAGCCTCATCAATTCCTCCTACAGATGAGAAAGAATACACATGGAATAAAATAAACCTTAGAACCACCTAGGAAAGTGCAGTAATAGTTACAGAACAAGTTGCAAACCTCAGCAACTTTAAGAGCACATTTCGTCTTCTGGATCATCCGCTTTTGCTTGCCACTTGCCTTCTGGAGCTAGCAAGAATAAAATTGAGAAATAAGAACAATTTGATCAACATCTAGCATGCTTGTTCAGTTTAACTGTACTCATCAGACCAAGCCTTCAATAGGGACATTGCTCTTCGGGTCTAGGGATCTCTCTGTGATACCTGACTCTATAGAACAAATAGATGAGGATCTTGATGAGAAAATTCAACTACACCTCTGATCCAAATTAGTTGCCGCAGTGAACCTAGACAGATTTAGGAATCGAAGGGAGTAGCAGCCAAGTGGCAGGGCTTTTGGAGAAATCAGATAATCTGTCATGCGAAACATACACAAGTTGTGTTGCTGACGGTGGAAATAATTACTATAACAGATATTGACTGTGACAGACAAAACTGAACTCTTAGTGTTAAATCTTATCTGAACTAAAGTTGGCCAATTTTTCTAAAGTAAATTCTAGGCAAATAAATATGGATTCTTTTCATATCCAACCACTACAGAAACAATTCTCCCAAAAGGTAACTTTTGTACAGTAGAAAAAATCAGACATACAGTTTTTTACTGAACCAATGACTTATGCAACTATGTAAGATAGGTAGGACCAAAATCGGCACAGAACAAGAGGGGAAATTGTCAGAATAGCAGGCCAGTTGATGAATTGAGCAGTGAATAACACCTGAGCCACGCAACACGCGAGAGATTAAATTATCACGTCGACACTAAACCCCTATAAGACGGATCCGGCGCAGCTCGTGGCGTCAAATTTTGCCCCAAAACTTAACCCCCTTGCTCCAGCCCAGCGCCATCCATCAATCCAAGTGAAACATGGCTGATTTAACCTGGCTCTAGAGCACGAATCCAATCACACACCGCCCCCAACCCAATCCCCTCCTCAGTCCTCACCCCCACAAAATAAAATACATCAGGGGAGTAATTAATAATTTAACACACCCTTTGATTTCGAACCGAGACTACATCGATAAGGGCACTAAAGAACTGACCTAAGGTCCGGTCCTAGTGGGAGTATCATAGCTAGTATTATGGCAAAAATTTGATGTGGCATGACAATTAATGAAAAAAGAGATGATTAGAGTATCATAGGTACATACCGTATCATAGCACGTAAAACTAGAAAATCCTCGTACAAATAAATCTTGTACATAATTTTGTATTGAGATTCTACAAATCATTAAATATAATACTAATTACTGCCATATGATATCATGCATTATGGATGATACTAATGTATGATACTATCACTGTGACCAGCCTAAGGCAGGGATCTCCTCCCTGAGCTGCGCCAGCTCCGCCCTGAGCGCGACGGCCTCCGCGGCCTCCTTGATGCCGACTGCGATCTCCCCGGCCACCGCCGGTTCCACCACTCTCCTCCGCTGCCACTGACGAGGTTCGTTCTCGTCAATGCTCATTGTTATGAGCTTGGGTTTTGGAGAAGATGAGGGTGCTGGAGATCGCGGAATGGTTAACAGACAAGCAACCAGGGAATACGAGATTTACCCAGGTTCAGGCCCCCGGAGGGAAAACCCTACTCCTGCTTGTCTGCTCTTAATTACGGCGGAACCAAAAGTTACAGGGGTGCGCAGATGCAATCTGGCGTGAAGGTGTGTATGTGGTGGTATGAGAGGTGCCCTCCTCGTCGTGTCCTCCTAGCCTTTATATAGAGGTAGGCAGGTCCCGGGCACAGACCGAGTCGGTTACAGGTTTAGGGTTTGCCCCTTTGAATATTCTCCTAATCTAGTCTTGCTCTCCAAGGATCCGAAGACGTCATGGGCTTGTGCCACCCGAAATCTTCATGGGCCGCGTATATTCTCATGGGTCTTTCTTGGGCTGGACTAGGTATGCTGATGTCGTGTACCCGTAGGGTATAACCATGTCAGTAGCCCCCCGAGTGACGAGGTTTGATCTCGTTAATGCCCATTGTTATGGACTTGGGTTTTGGAGAAGATGGGGATGCTGGAGATCGTGGAACGGTTAACATACAAGCAACCAGGGGACACGAGATTTACCCAGGTTCAGGCCCTCGGAGGGAAAACCCTACTCCTGCTTGTCTGCTCTTGATTACGGCGGAACCGAAGATTACAGGGGTGCGCAGATTCGATCTGGCGTGAAGGTGTGTATGCGAAAGTATGAGTCGAGAGCTCTAGGTCGTGCCCTCCTGGCCTTTATATAGACTTAGGCAGGTCCCGGGCGTAGTCCTAGTCGGTTAAAGGTTCTAGGGTTTTACCCCTTTGAATTTCCTATCTACTCTAGTCTTGCTCTCCAAGGATTCGAAGGCGTCATGGGCCTGGGCCACCCGAAAGTCTTCATGGGCCGGCGTATATCCACCGTGGGCCTTCCTTGGGCTAGACCAGGTATGCTGAGACCACGTACCCGTAGGGTATAACCATGTCAGTAGCCCCCGAGTGATCAGTCGAATCGTAGATTCGGCTGAGGACTCTTCAATCCTTCGGGTGCAACTATGTATTAACAGTATGTGTGTAGGGATTGTTGATGCGTGCGCCTGACTCACCCGACGGATCAGGGTCAGTTAACTGTCTTAGGACGAAACAACACGATCTTCCTCAGGTTCGAGTCCCTCAACTCGAAACTGGAACATATGCTGGCGTAATTCGACTCAGGCCATGGAGGACTTACAGGAGTGGAATTCAAGTGAATTTAATTAATGTACCCAACGCGTCCGTCGGGATTTTTCATTGCACTTGTTAGCACGGGTTTTTACTAGCAGAGCGCAGTCATGTGCGTTGCCAGGCCATCAGATGATATCTGTAGGTCTTATCTTTGTGTCGCAGACACAACATACGAATGTTTGTCACCGCGGAGGTGTTTCGGGTGGCCAAGGAGACCGTTGCTCACTCAGAGTTTTGTTGGGGCAGAGTTGCTGAAAAGTTTTTGCATACTGATCTGAAAGATCGCAGTCGAAGATTTCATAGTCGTAGCCCCCGAGTAGCCCCTATGGGAGTAGCCCCCGACCAGCGCTCCCTATGGGAGTAGCCCCCGAGTGTCTGTTCGAGTCGTAGACTCGAGCGGAGACTTTAGTTCAAACATTGTTTAGTTATTAGGTCCATAGGACACAAAAATTTTCGGATGCTTAAATCCATCCTCCCTATGGGAGTAGCCCCCGAGTCCGTAGTGGAGTCGTAGACTCGATGTAGGACTCGAAGAAAAATGTTGTCTTTATTCGCCTTTAGGGTCCTTCATATCCTTCGGGCAGCATAGTCCCCGAGTGTTCTGCTTCTTCGGGTGATCCCTTGGGGAATTTCCGCTTGATGGATGGCATGCAGATCTGTTCGAGGAAGACACCCGGTGGCACCTTTGCGCAGGTGGAGCCGATGTTGGCGAGTCTATCGGCCTCCTCGTTGCTCTCTCTTCCAACGTGCCGAAGCTCGCAGCCGTCGAATTCTCCTTCGAGTGCGTTGTAGAGCGCGCGGTACGTGATCATGTTTTCGGCGTGTGCGTCACACTCATTCATCGTCTGCTGGACGACGAGGTTGGAGTCACCGTAGATGACCAGGCGCGTTGCGCCGCATATCTTTGCCATCCTCATGCCGTGGATGAGGGCTTCGTATTCGGCCTCATTATTAGAAGCTCGGAATTTCATCCGAAGGACGTACTTCATCTTGTCGCCTTGAGGGGAGGTCAGTATGACCCCTGCTCCTGCTCCAGCTTCTCGCTTGGAGTCGTCGAAGTGCATCGTCCATGACTGAGACATATCTGGGGTGTCTGGCAGCTGCAGCTCCATCCAATGTACCAGGAAGTCTGGAAGGACTTGAGATTTGATTGCGAGTCGCTTCTCGTAGACGATGTCCAAGGGTGACAGTTCGATGCCCCACAGGGCCACGCGTCCTGTGGCCTCTGGGTTATTCAGGATGCTGTTCAGGGGTGCCTCGTTGACGACCATCACCTGGTGCTCCTGGGAGTAATGGCTCAGCCATCGAGCCGTCATGGACACGCCGTAGGCGAGCTTCTGGTAGTGAGGGTACCTCTGCTTTGTTGTCGTTAGTACCTCGCTGAGGTAGTAGATTGGGCGCTGGACCCCGTGGGTCTTGCCTTCTTCGGGGCGTTCGACCACTAGTACGGTGCTGACCACCTGGTGTGTGGCTGCTATGTACAGCAGCAGAGGCTCGCGCTCCTTTGGCGTGACCAGGACAGGTGAGGTGGAGAGAAGCCGCTTGAGGCTTTCGAATGAGTCGTTGGCTTCCGGCGTCCATTCGAATTTATCTGCTTTGCGTAGCAGCTGGTACAATGGTAGGGCCTTCTCGCCCATGCGGCTGATGAACCTGCTTAGCGCCGCTATTCGTCCTGCGAGCTGTTGGACGCCTTTGAGGTTTTTCGGCTTCTCCATCGTCATGATGGCTCTGATTTTTTTCGGGTTCGCCTCGATCCCTCGTTGAGAGATGAAGTACCTAAGCAACTGACCCGATGGGACGCCGAAAGCGCACTTTTCGGGGTTGAGCTTGATCCTGTAGCAGTCAAGGTTGTCGAACGTCTCACGGAGATCGTCGATAAGTGTCCTTGCCTCCATAGTTTTTATCACTATGTCGTCGACATAGACTTGGACGTTGCGACCGATCTGGTCCTTGAGGCAGGCCTGCATGCATCGCTATTACGTGGCACCTGCGTTCTTTAGCCCGAAAGGCATTTTGTTGTAGCAGAATACTCCGAACGGTGTGATAAACGCCGTTTTCTCCTGATCTTCAACCTTGAGTAGAATCTGGTTATAGCCTGAGTAGGCGTCGAGGAAGGAGAGTTTCTCACAACCTGCAGTCGAATTGATGATCTGATCGATCCGAGGAAGAGGGAAGTGGTCCTTTGGGCAATGCTTATTTAGTGACGTGAAATTCACGCACATCCGCAGGATGTCCGTGTCCTTCTTTGGGACCATCACTGTATTTGCGAGCCACTCGCTTTCCTTGATTTCCCTGATGTAGTCTCCAGTGAGTAGTCTATTGATTTCCTTGCCGATAGCTTCGGCTCGTGGCTCCGACAGTCTCCGGATGGACTTCTTGACTGGCTTGGTGTCTGGAAAGACGTTGAGTGCGTGCTCGGTGAATTCCCTGGGAACTCCTGGCATGTCCGCAGGACACCAGGCGAAGATTTCCCAGCGCTCACGGAGGAATTCGACGAGTGCGCCTTCCTATGCGGGGCTGACGTCGTTGGCGATCAGGGCCATCTTGGAGGCATCCGTCGGATGGACCTGCACCTTCTTTGTGTTGACGGTGGAGTCGAAGGACATGTCAGGTGCGTTTTGCCTTTTGACTGGGGGTGCCCCATTGTCCGTCACCTCACGGAGCCTTACGAGCTCGTCTTGCATGCCGAAAGACTGGGAGATTTTGTTGAAATCCCTGTCGCATTGGTCCGATCGGGTGAAGCTCCCGTGGACTGTGATGACGCCCTTCGGCCCTGGCATCTTGAGTAGTAGGTATGCGTAGTGTGGGACAGCCAGGAACCTTGCGAATGCTACACGCCCAAGGATGGCGTGGTATTGTGATGGCCAGTCCACCACTTCGAATTCAAGTCGCTCCTGCCGGAAGTTGTCCGCCTTGCCGAAGATGACGTCGAGCCCTATTTTGCCCAGGGGGAATATGCCCTTCCCTGGAACGATGCCGTGGAACGTTGTGTCTGACTGTTCCAGGCTGCATTGTGGGATCCGCATTGCTGCTAGAGTGCTTGCGAACATTAGGTTGATGCCGCTGCCGCCGTCCATGAAGACGCGACTCATCTCGAAACCTCCGATCTACGCCTCCAGCACCAGGGCAGCATGACCTGGGCGGGGAATCTGGCAAGGGTGATCCGCACGAGTGAATGTGATGCAGGACTCCGATCCACTGAGGTACTCAGGGATGGAAGGTGGAGTTGCCACTGCCAGGTTGATTTGTCGGGTGATTTTCTTCTGCACCCTATTCGTGGGGCGTCCCTTCTGGATCATGTTTAGTGCTCCTTTTGGTGGGGGGTACCCATTCCCAGCGTTGTTCTGTGCTGGTGCGACTGGATGGTTTGGGCCTCCGATAGGCGGCGGTGGGGGAGCTCCATGTGCTATTTCACCTGGCGCAGGTGCGTTTCCGAACGCAGGGATTGGGGCTTGTTGCCTCATCTGCACCATGCTTTCGCTGAGTTTCTGGAACTCGCGGCAGTCCTTGAGCATGTGGCTAGCTTTCTTTTTGCCATCCTGCTTGTCGATTTAGAAGTGGATGGTGCATGGACCCGAAAGTTTATCGTATGCTGAGGGTACGTTGTCGCGGTCGCGGCGTTGCCACGACTGTGTTGGGCATCCGCCGTCGTGGAAGTTTCCTCCGCGGTATCCTCCGCTGTTGCGGCTGTTGTCGTTGCGACGGTCGGCGTAGCCGGCCGCGACCATGTCGGGTCCGTCGCGATCGTCGTAGACGCGCGATCTCCTCTTGCTGCGGCGTTCCCGTCTTCGGCCATAGTCGTCCTCTTCATCCGATTGTGCTCGGTGAATGCAATCTTCGCCGTCGGCCCACCTGTTGGCGATGTCCATGAGGTGGTCGAGTGTTTTGGGCTTGACGCACCCGAGTTGCTCCTTGAAATCTTGGCGTTTAACGCCGTCCCTGAAGGCGTCGATGGCCCTCTCTTCGGAGATGTGTGCTGTGGAGTTCTTGGTGGTAGACCAGCGAAGTATGTACGAGCGAATAGATTCGCCCGTTCTCTGAGTGCAGGCTCGCAACTCTTCGATTGAGGCGGGCCTCTTGCTGGTGCCCTTGAAATTTCGGATGAAGCTGTAAGCTAGCTCCTCCCAGCTTCGGATGGACCCTGATGATAGGCTGCTGAGCCAGACCCGCGTCGCACCTGTCAGCTGCAGCTGAAGGCATTGCATGGCGGTTTCTTTGTTACCGCCGTGCAGCTTGACGGATGACAGATGGTCACTGAGCCAGGCTTTTGGATCTTGCGTGCCGTTGAACTTCGGAGTATCCGAAGGAAGCTTGAAATTGCGTGGCATCTGTGTTTACCGAACAGATCTGCTGAAGCATCAGGCTCCACAGAGTTCTCCTTCGTCTTCGTCCATCTCGGATTTAGACGAACATGCACGTTTGGCTCGCGCTTTGTCGATTTTGCGCTGTGTAAGCTTGTCTCTGGCGTCGTAGTCATGTTTATGGTGACGCGAGCTCTTCTTCCTTTGAGGAAGGTCGTGCTCCTATTCCTCTTCGGATGAAGGGGTGGGGCTCCGGTTGTGCCTGGTCGGAGCCTTCTTCTTTGGCTCCGCAGGAGCGTCTTCGTGGAACGCAGCTCCGACAAGTCCGAGTCCGGTGAGTGCGGACTTATGCATGGCTCTTTTCGGGTCCCCCTCCAGAGGTGGGTGGGCCGCGAGATACGCAGTGGCTGCCATGATCGCAGCTTGCGGCGTCTTCGGGATGACGTTGCCGTCGGCGTCCATCTCCATGAACGATGTGTGGAGAGTTCGGGTCACATCACGGCGCTCCTTGGGATCCATGTTCTCCACCCGAGAGAGGTGCTTGTTTCCTTGGTTTCCGTTCGTGCTAGAGCCAGGAGCCATGGCGGAGAGCGCAGCTCGTCGCGCGCTGGACTCAGAGGCTGCTTGCTTGCGTTTGTCAAGTGTTTCTTGCATCTTGACTTGCTTCTTGTGCTCCTCGATGAGGAGGAAGTGGTATGCCATCAGTAGTTCACGCGAGGCGTTCGCAGGTAGGACTATGTCTCCTGCTACGGCGCGGCGTGCCTGGACCCATCCTTCTTTGCTAAGTCGGATGACGTGGCCGTTGTTTTCCTCGTCGGGTGGTGGGGACTGGCTTCTTCTGTTCCCACCATTTCCGCCGTTTCTGTCCTGCGGGTTGGGGTTCGAGTTGGGCGGCGGGTTAGGCGTTTGCTGTTCCACGTCGCTCTGGATGACTACGGCGCATTGGTAGCGCTCGTAGATTGGTCGGCTGCTGCCGCAGCTTTTGGATCCGGAACCGTAGGTCCCTTCATCCGAAGGTGGATCGCACAGATCGGAGTTGCAGCCGTTGCTGTCGTAGAACTCATCTGTTGATGATGATGTGCATAGCACAGGGTGCGGAGCCCACGAGGCGGGCCTGATTGATGGTAGGGGCACCCGCTCAGGAAGGCGGAGGGTGCCAGTCTGACCCACCTGGAAGCAGAGACTCCCGAACAGGATCTCGAGTCCGTCGCCTACGGGCTCGAAATCTTTCATGGTGGCCGATGAGTGGGCGGTGAAGTCGAAAGAGCCGAAGAGGAGGTGACTCTCCGTCGCCGCAGAGTTGTAGATCGATCGGGTCGGGACCGTCACGATCGCACAATCAGCAGCCCCGATTCCCACAGACGGCGCCAATTGACGAGGTTTGATCTCGTCAATCCCCATTGTTATGGACTTGGGTTTTGGAGAAGATGGGGATGCTGGAGATCGTGGAACGGTTAACAGACAAGCAACCAGGGGACACGAGATTTACCCAGGTTCAGGCCCCCGGAGGGAAAACCCTACTCCTGCTTGTCTGCTCTTGATTACGGTGGAACCGAAGATTACAGGGGTGCACAGATTCGATCTGGCGTGAAGGTGTGTATGCGAAAGTATGAGTCGAGAGCTCTAGGTCGTGCCCTCCTGGCCTTTATATAGACTTAGGCAGGTCCCGGGCGTAGTCCTAGTCGGTTACAGGTTCTAGGGTTTTACCCCTTTGAATTTCCTATCTACTCTAGTCTTGCACTCCAAGGATTCGAAGGCGTCATGGGCCTAGGCCACCCGAAAGTCTTCATGGGCCGGCGTATATCCACCGTGGGCCTTCCTTGGGCTAGACTAGGTATGCTGATACCACATACCCGTAGGGTATAACCATGTCACCGAGTGTTCAGTCGAATCGTAGATTCGGCTGAGGACTCTTCAATCTTTCGGATGCAGCTGTTTCTATTCATTAGAGAATGATTTTAGTATGTAGGGATTGTTGATGCATGTGCCTGACTCTCCTGACGGATCAGGGTCAGTTAACTGTCTTAGGACAAAACAACACGATCTTCTTTAGATTCGAGTCCCTCGACTCGAACCCGGAACAGATGCTGGCGTAATTCGACTCAGGCCGTTGAGGTCTTACAGGAGTCGAATCCCAGTAGTTTTCGAATGTTGTATCCAACGCGTACGTCGGGATTTTTATCGCGCCTGTTAGCACAGATTTTTACTAGCAGAGCGCAGTCGTGTGCATTGCTAGGCCATCAGATGATATCTGTAGGTCTTATCTTTGCGTCGCAGACACAACATCCGAAACTTTATCACCGCAAGGTGTTTCGGGTGGCCAAGGAGGATGTTACTCACTTAGCGTTGATTGGGGCACCCCCGAGTGTCTGTTTGAGTCATAGACTCGAGCAGAGACTTTAATTCAGCCGTTGTTTGCTTCAGGTTCGTAGGACACCATTTTTTCGGATGCTTGAATCAACCCTCCTTATGGGAGTAGCCCCCGAGTCCGTAGTGGAGTCGTAGACTCGACGTAGGACTCGAAGAAATAGGTCATTGGCGTAGTACGCTATTCATGCTTCGGGTGCGCGGCCAGCGCTCCTGATAGGAGTAGCCCCCGAGTAGTTGCTCGAATCGTAGATTCGAGTAAGTACTTTAGCTGTTTTAGCCAAAATTTTATAACCGTTGCTAGTATAGCTTTGATGACGTCAGTGCTGACGATCCGTGACCTCAAGCGTTTGCGGCGCCAGAGGTGACGTGACTGGACGAACATGAGTCCCACTTTCTGACTTGGAGTTGACTAGTCATGCACGACGTGGCGATAATTACGGTGTCTCCTCGGTTTCCGTGCGTAGTGGACGGCGTGCGAGCGACGGTTCGCTGGTGTGCTGACACGTGGACGGTTGGATTTGATGCTGGAGATAGGGCTTCCCGATGAACGGTCCCTGTTCATCGTCTTTGTCCTTATAACTGTGGGGAAATTTTTTGTTTGTTTTCACCGCAGCCACTTGCTTTCTATTGCATCCATTTTCTTGAGCTTTTCTTGCCGTGCACTGGAAGTTCTCCGATCATTCCCCTCATACTTCCTGCGCTCGCATCGCCGTCGTCATCGCGCTGCCATGGTGAAATCGAAGAAGACCTCCACCAGTGCCGCCGCTGGCGGCAAGAAGGGCATTGCCGCCACTCATGTTACCGATGGTGGGTGGCGGCGCACAGAGACGCGTGAGGGCAACCTGCGCAAGCTTCGTGAGCGGGGTTTAATCCCGCATGACAAGGAGGCCGTCAAGGTCCCCGGCGACGAGGTATTTCCCCGTCCTCCTGCAGGGTTTCGGGTGATGTTCATCACCTTCATTATTCGCGGCCTTTCTTTCCCAGTCCACGACTTCCTTCGTGGACTGTTGTTCTTCTATGGCATTCAACTCCACCATCTTTCCCCCAATTCTCTTCTTCACATCGCTTGTTTTGTTGCGTTTTGCGAGTGCTGGCTCAGCATTGAGCCGCACTTTGGCCTCTTCCAGAAGCTCTATTCCGTGAAGAGGCAATCCGGCTCCGACGGAGTTTATCCGATTGGCGGCTACGTCATTTCTCTTCGATCCAATGCTCTTTTCTTCTCTTTCTCTATGCCTGAGTCCGTCCAGAACTGGCGGAGGAAGTGGTTTTATATCCGCGACTCCACAGTGGACGGGCAAAACTTTGGTCTTGCCCCTTTCGACTCCACCCAGAAAATCCAGCCGAAGAGATCCTGGAAGAACCATATCCTGGAGGGTGAGGTGGAGGAGATATAGGAGCTCTATCATCGGGTGGAGGACCTCCAGGTGATTCCGGAGAAGGAGGTGAACGGTGTGGATATTATCTGCACCTTCCTCAAACGTCAGGTGCAGCCGCTCCAGGCTAGGGTGCACCCGATGTTCCTTTATTCTCGCCGCCACGACCCGACGAGAGTTGCGGCTAAGGAGCTCTCCAAAGGGGACCTCGACAGAGTCCTTCGGCCCCTGCTGAAGTACAAAACTGACGAGGACCTTCCGGGGAAGTCGCGGACCCCTCCGTTCAGTGCCTCTTGGCCCGTTCCGCATCTGTAGATCTGGGACGTGCGCGTAGCGCTATTTTCGAGTGCGTTTTCTTTGCAGTTATTTTTTTGAACTTTCTCTTCATTGTGCAGGAGTTCAAGGTGCCTGACATGGTACCCCCTCTACCCGAACGGTTTCCGGATGCACCAGAAAATGAAATCGTGGACTTCGTGTCCGAGCTTCCGCCAACGCAGTCACCAACCGAGGAAGCCCCCGAGGCGAGCGAGGGGCGGACCCGAAAGCGGGCACGGAGCTCAAGCGAATCTTTGGATGCCTCGACTCCGCCAACTCCTACGGACCCGCCGTGCCTTGTCCATCACAGTGGAGGTGATGGTGCATCTTCCTCCCCCATTCCGACCGTGCCTGTGCGGGCTGTAGCGCCGCTGCCACCGGTGAAGCGGAAGAAGGAATATAAGAAGGGAAAGAGGGCCTTGCCTATTTTCAACTTGAGCGATATGGACTCGTAAGTTCCTTCGGATGCTTTTTGCTACCTTTTCTTGTTGTTTTCTTGTCTTTGGCTGGTGTTTTTCTTTGCAGTCACTCCTCTGAGGGCTCTTTTAGTGATGCCACTTAGGAGATGGTAGGGGGTCGAAGATGACGCCTCCTCCCTCTCAGACGATGGCCACCTCTGGGGGCGCTGCTCCGAATCCTTCTCCGCAGGAGGTTCAGGTGATCGTCTCCCAGAAGACTACAGTCGGACCTTCGGAGTCTCCATCTGATCATGTAAGTGTTTTCCTTCTTTCCGTGGTGGGAGTCCCCGAGCCACATTTTCGTGTGATCTGCTGATCTTTACTTCTGTTTTGTGCGTGTCTCGGGGGGAGCCCCCGAGTGTTTTTCGTATGATTGTTTCTTGGGCGTAGCCCCTGAGCCCTTGGCTTACCAAGTTGTTTCTTCTTGCAGCCTTTTGTGCAAGGTGCGAACCAGCTGGTGAAGCAGCACCTAGCGTTGGAGGCCAGCCTACGGCAGCTTCAAGGTACGTCCATAACTAACCTTCTATTTTTTCGTCTGCTTGCTAGCTTGTTTGAGCTCATGTACGTTCCTTGGCTTTTCGCAGATGATAATAACACCGCCCTCCGCGAACTTGATGCTCTCAAAAAGAGCCTTGGGCGAGCGGAGAAAAGGGCCGAAGATGCCGTCGGGACGAAGGAGCGCCTCGAGTGGGAGCTTGCTGATGCAGCTGCGGCCAAGGAGCGCCTACAGCAGGAAGCTACGGACCGCGAACAGCAGAACGCTACCGCCGCGGCTTCGCGCGAGAAGGAGGTCGCCGAGAAGCTGATGGCTGCTGCCAAAGCTGTTTCAGGTGAGTGATTTCGCCTGTATGTTCTGTTTCGGCTGCTTTGTCTCTTTGCTTTTCTTTGATTTTTACTGTGTTTTTTCCATTTCTCTAGATGTCGCACGCATTGAGGTCAACCGCAGTGCTCTGGAGCACGGTAGTGCTTTAGATGATGCCACTGTGGCGGTCGAAGACCGGTGCAGTACTATGGTTGGCTATCTCGCCAAAGCCAAGGAGGTTCTCGGGTGCTTCTACAAGGAGTTCGTCCCCAAGGGCGTTGCCCTTAAGGATGTCGACTTGTTAGCGGATGCGCTGTCAACGGATGCGCATGCGGCGTACAAGAGCAAGCAGAAGGGCATCGACGCGTCCATGGGGCTGGCGATGGCCATAGCGTCTGGAGCGGAGCTGAATCTTCATCAGGTCACCTCCCAGATGCTAACGGCTCCCGACGGTTCCGAGGTAGCCTTCGCTCTCTATGTTGCTCGTTGTAAGCGCTATGAGCCGAAGCTGATTGACCTGCTCCCGGAGTATGCGGCGAAGCAACAGGAGGAGGTCAAGGGCAGGCGCTCTGGTTCCGAGGCCACTCAGGATTCTTAGGCTATGTCGTTCAAGTTGTAGGGCAGTTGTCATAGTCTTTTGCTGTAATTTCTTGATGAACACTTCGTGTGCCACACAGTGGCTTTTTGTTGTATATAATGAGCCTTCGTGCTGTTCTTCAATCGTTTGTTATTCATATCCTTGTATGTTTTCCTTTAGGGACCTTCGAGTGCACCGCAGCCACGACCATCCTTGGATGATGCGTCACAGCTTGTTTTTCTTCGTGACCGCGTCCGCAGTCTTGAGAAGGAGTTGCTCGGCATCCGAGGCCACGTGGACGTTTCGAAATCGAAGGCGGAGCGGAGCAACGCCAGAGAGGAATATATGATGGGGGAGCTGCGGCATTTGGTCGAGCAACTGCAGTGTAAGTTTCTTCGAGCTGCTGCTCATTTTTGGATGCGCCTATTGGCGGGCCATCTTACTTTGTAGTTGTTGCAGGTGCTAACCTTGTTCCGAAGGAGGATAAGGAGCGCGTTGCAGTTCGGATCAATTGCCTGACCCAGCAAGATATGGAGGCTAATGGCTTTTTCTGGATGGATCGCGACCGTGCCATGGTCCTTGCAACTGTGCAGGATCGTGCCCACCAAGTGTCACGGGTGCTGCGGCAGGTGAAGACTTCCTTGGCGTCGATCCTGCATGTCATGTTTCCCCTTGATGAGGCGCCATCGACGCTCTGGGGATTGTTGGCGAAGTTTCGAGATGTGTGTCATGTCAGGGAGCTGGTGCGGCACCAATTAGTTGTGGGGGTGAAGGCTGCTCTTTCCCTTGTGCGGATGCATCGCCCTAACGTAAATCTTGCGGCTGTGGTAGCTGGGCCGCCCCCTCGACCAGATGGTGGCCTATGGGACATGCGCCCACACTATGCGGCTGTCAGTATGCCGAGGAAGTTGTAGATCTCTTTGAGCACCGTGCGCAGGTGATCCTTTAGAATAGGTAGGACCTGTAAAAATATAGATGTAAAATTTGTTTATATTTTTGACTGGGTGTGTTGTGCCCTTTGTTGTAAAGGTTCATTGTTTTTAGCACGTTGTGCTTGGTTGTATGCATGCCTTTTTCGTTAGCCTGACGTGATCAGCTACTCAGGTGTACATGCTTTATCCTCAGTCGACGAAGTCGTGAGGTGAGGGGGAGCCCCTGAGTGTGTTTGTAGCATAAAGGAATGCGAGAAAAAGATAAATTTTGGGGCAAGAAACTTAGATTTATTCATATCGTAATGAGGAGGTACATTGCTTGGTTGAGTAGCCTTGGCTGAATAGCCTTATTGAAAGTAAAGGGGGATATCTAGGGGTAGAAGCGGTGCAGTTGTGCGACGTTCCATGGGTTGGAGTATGCGACTCCAGACTCCACGTGCTTGAGGCAATAGGAGCCACCTGGGATGACTTCGGTGACGACGTAGGGTCCTTCCCAGGGTGACTCGAGCTTCTTCGGCCGCTCTTGCTTGAGTCGTAAGACGAGGTCTCCTTCGACGAAGGACCTTGGGCGCAGCCGACGACTGTGATAGTTGCGGAGGCTCTGCTGGTAGACCGCCGATCAAGCCGCGGCGATGTCGCATGCCTCGTCGAGTGTGTCGACGACGTCTTCAAGTGCGGTCGTCGATTCGGCTTCGCTGTAGGCAACGACCCCTGGGGTCTTGTGGCATGCCTCTGCAGGCAACACAGTTTCGGCTCCGTGCACCATGAAGAAGGGCGTGTATCCGGTTGAGCTGTTTGGCGTTGTGCGCATGCTCTAGAGGACGGAGGGTAGCTCTTCTGTCCATGCTCCTGTGAGCCGCTCTAGTGGGCTCAGTAGGCGCTTCTTGATGCCACCGCCGACGAGGCCGTTGGCCTTTTCGACCTATCAGTTGGTTTGCGGGTGCGCCACGGAGGCGTATGATATGTTGATCCCGAGGCCTTCACAGAAGTCCTGGAATTCTTTGGAGATGAAGTTCGACCCGTTGTCGGTGATGATGCCGTGCGGCACGTCGAACCTATAGATGATGGATTGGAAGAACTTTACGGCCGTTTTACCCTTTTGGTTGGTGACGGGCATGGCCTCGATCCACTTGGTGAACTTGTCGAATGCGACCAAGAGGTAGACGTGACCTCCTTTTGAGGACTTGGGCAGTTTGCCAATCATGTTGAGACCCCATTGGGCGAAGGGCCAGGCCAAGGGTATGGGCCTGAGCTCCGATCCTAGTGCGTGCGGTTTGTCCGCGAACCTCTGGCACCCGTTGCACCTTCGGACGATGTCCTTGGCGTCGGTCATGGCCGTTGGCCAGTAGAACCCAGCTCGTAGAGCTTTGGCTACGAGGGCGCGGCTGCCTGCGTGATGGCCGCAGATGCCCTCGTGGATGTCTTGGAGGATGGTTTTTCCGTCACCGATGGTGACGCACCTTTGGAGTACACCTGAAATGCTACGCTTATACAGCTCGCCATTGAGGGTGGTGAAGGCCTTGGACCGGCGAGATATGCGCCGGGCATCTATCGGGTCATCAGGCAGTTCCCTGTTTAGTAGGTACCATAGGTACGGCTGCGTCCATGTTTCTTCGACTGCCATGACCTGCATCAAGTTGACCACTATGACCTTTGTGTCGAGCTTTTAGGGTCCTTCTTGTCCTTCGAGTAGCGTAGCCCTCGAGTGCTCGGCTTCTTCGGGTGATCCCTTGGGGAATTTCCTTTTGATGGATGGCACACAGATCTGTTCGAGGAACACACCTGGTGGCACCCGTGCGCAGGTGGAGCCAATGTTGGCGAGTCTGTTGGCCTCTTTGTTGCTTTCTCTTCCAACATGCCGAAGCTCGCGGCCGTCAAAGTCTCCTTCGAGTGAATTGTAGAGTGCGCGGTACGCGATCATGTTAGCGGCGTGCACGTCACACTCGTTCATCGTCGGTTGGACGACAAGGTTCGAGTCACCGTAGATGATCAGGCGCGTTGCGCCGCAGATCTTGTCCATCCTCATGACGTGGATGAGGGCCTCGTATTCGGCTTTGTTCTTGGAAGCTCGAAATTTCATCCGAAGGACGTACTTCATCTTGTCGCCCTGCCGGGAGGTCAGTATGACCCTGGCTCCTGCTCCTGCCTCGTGCTTGGAGCCATCGAAGTGCATCCTCCATGAATGTGTCATGTCCGGGGTGTCCGGCAGCTGCAGCTCCATCCAGTGGACAAGGAAGTCCGGTAGGACCTGCGACTTGATTGCATGACGCTTCTCGTAGACTATGTCTAGAGGGGATAGCTCGATGCCCCATAGGGCCACGCGTCATGTGGCCTCCGAGTTGTTCAGGATGCTGTTCAGGGTGCCTCGTTGACGACCTTCACCTGATGCTCCTGGAAGTAGTGTCTCAGCCGACGAGCCGTCATGAATACACCGTAGGCGAGTTTCTGGTAGTGAGGGTACGTCTATTTTGTCGTCGTCAATACCTTGCTGAGGTAGTATATAGGGCGTTGGACCCCATGAGTCTTGCCATCTTCGGGCCGTTCGACCACGAGTACGGTGCTTACCACCTGATGTGTGGCTTCTATGTATAGCAGTAGAGGCTCGCGCTCCTTTGGCGTGACCAAGACGAGCGAGGTGGAGAGTATCCGCTTCAGATCTTCGAATGTGTTGTCCGCTTCAGGCGTCCACTCGAATTTGTATGCTTTGCATAGCAGTTGGTAGAAAGGCAGGGCCTTTTCACCCATGCGTCTGATGAACCTGCTCAGCACCGCAATGCGTCCGGCGAGCTGCTGGACCCCTTTGAGGTTCTTTGGTTTCTCCATGGCCATTATGGCCCGGATTTTCTTCGGGTTCGCCTCAATCCCTCACTGGGAGATGAAGTAGCCAAGCAGTTGGCCAGATGGGATGCCAAAGGCGCACTTTTCTAGGTTCAGCTTGATCTTGTAGCGATCAAGGTTGTCGAATGTCTCGCGGAGATCGTCGATCAGTGTCTTGGCCTCCCTTGTTTTGATTACTATGTCGTCGACATAGACCTGTATGTTGCAGCCGATCTGGCTTTTCAGGCATGCCTGCATGCACCACTGGTACATGGCACCTGCGTTCTTCAGCCCGAAGGGCATTGTGTTGTAGCAGAATACTCCGAATGACGTGATGAACGCCGTTTTTTCCTAGTCTCTGACCTTTAGTCGAATCTGGTTGTAGCCTGAATATGCGTCGAGGAAGGAGAGTTTCTTGCATCCTATAGTCGAATCGATGATCTGATCGATCCGAGGGAGAGGGAAGCGATCCTTCGGGCAGTGCTTGTTCAGCGAGGTGAAGTCCACGCACATCCGCAGGATGTCCGTGTCCTTTTTAGGGACCATCACGGTGTTTGTCAGCCACTCGCTTTCCTTGATCTTCCTGATGAAATCGGCGTCGAGTAGTCTGTTGACTTCGACTCCGATGGCTTCGGCCCGTGGCTCGGACAATCGTCGGATGGACTGTTTCACGGGCTTAGCATCTGGAAACAAGTTGAGTGCGTGCTCGGCGAATTCCCTGGGAACTCCTGGCATGTCCGCAGGACACCAGGCGAAGATTTCCCAGCGCTCACGGAAGAATTCGATGAGCATGCTTTCCTATGCAGGGCTGACGTCGTTAGCGATCAGTGCCGTCTTGGAGGCGTCCGTCGGGTGGACCTGCACCTTCTTCGTGTTGACTGTTGAGTCGAACGACATGTCAGGTGCGTTTTGCCTTGAGACTGGGGTTGCCCCATTGTCTGTCACCTCTCGGAGCCTTATGAGCTCCTCCTGCATGCCGAATGACTGGGAGATTCTGTTGAAGTCCCTATCGCAGTGATCCAATCGGGTGAAGCTCTCGTGGACCGTGATGACGCCCCTAGGTCCTGGCACCTTGAGTAGCAGGTACGCATAGTGCGGTACTGCCAGGAACTGTGCGAATGCCACGCGCCTGAGGATGGTGTGGTATTGTGATGGCCAATCCACCATTTCGAACTCGAGTCGCTCGCACCGAAAGTTATCGGGCTTCCCGAAGATGACATCGAGCCATCTCTTTCCTAGGGGGAATATGCCCTTCCCTGGGACGATGTCGTGGAACGTTGTGTCGGATTGTTCCAGGCTGCACAGCGGGATCCGCATTGCTACTAAGGTGCTAGCGAACATCAGATTGATGCCACTGCCACCTTCCATGAAGACGCGGCTCATCTTGAACCCTCCGATCTGCGCCTCGAGCACCAGGGCAGCATGACCTGGGCGAGGGATCTGGCGGGGGTGATCCGAACAGCTGAACGTGATGGAGGAGTCTGAACCACTGAGGTACTCAGGGATGGCGGGTGGAGCGGTCACAGCCAAACTAACTTGGCGGGTGATTTTATTTTGCACCCTGTTTGTTGGGCGCCCCTTTTGGATCATCACTGACCCTTTCGGTACGGGGTACCCGTTTCCACCGTTATTCTGCGTGGGTGAGATTGGGTGATTCGAAGGTCCCACGGGTGGTGGTGGAGGAGCTCCGTGGGCGATGTCACCTGGTGCGGGTGCATGCCTGTACCCAGGGTTTGGGGCTTGCTGTCTCATCTGGGACATGCTCTCGCTGAGTTTCTGGAACTCGCGACAATCTTTGAGCATGTGGTTGGCCTTCTTCTTTCCATCATGTTTGTCGATGTAGAAGTGGATGGTGCAGGGGCCTAAAAATTTGTCGTATGACGAAGGCTCATCGTCGCGGCTGCGGTGTTGCCACGTTTGCGTTGGGCGTCCTCCATCGCGGAAGTTCTTTCCACGGTATCCGCCGCTGCTGCGGTTGCTTTCATTGCGGCGATCGGCGTAGCCAGGCGCGGCCATGTCGGGTCCATCGCTATCATCGTAGACGCGTGATCTTCGCTTGCTACGGCGTTCGCGTTGGTGGCTGTAGTCATTTTCCTCTTCCGAATGTGCTCGGTGGACGGAGTCCTCGCCATCTGCCCACCTGTTGGCGATGTCCATGAGGTGGTCGAGTGTCTTGGGCTTGACACGCCCAAGTTCTTCCTTGAAGTCCTAGAGTTTGACGCCATCCTTGAAGGAGTCGATTGTTCTCTCCTCAGAGATGTGTGCCGCGAAGTTCTTGATGTTGGACCAGCATAGTATATACGAGCGAATAGATTCGCCTGTTTGTTGGGTGCAGGCCCGCAGATCTTCGATCAAGGCTGGCCTCTTGCTGGTGCCCTTGAAGTTTCGGATGAAACTATACGCCAGTTCCTCCCAGCTTCGAATGGATCCCAAGGATAGGCTGTTGAGCCAGATCCGGGCTGCGCCAGTCAGCTACAGCTGAAGGCATTGTAGGGCGGTGTTTTTGTTGCCGCTGTGTAGTTTGACGAATGACAGGTGGTCGCTGAGCCATGCCTTAGGGTCCTGCGTGCCGTGAAACTTCGGAGTATCGGAAGGAAGCTTGAAGTTCCTTGGCATCCGTGTCCGCCGAACAGATCTGCTGAAGCATCGAGCTCCACAGAGTTCTCCTTCATCGTCATCCTATTCGGATTCAGATGAGCACACGCGCTTGGCGCGTGCCTTGTCGATCTTGCGTTGAGTGAGTTCGCTTCTGGCGTCGTAGTCGCGGCTACGACGTCATGAGCTCTTGTGCCTTCGAGGTAGGTCGTGTTCCTCCTTGTCGGATGAGAGTGTGGGGCTGCGGTTGAATCTGACCGCAGCCTTCTTTTTCGGCTCCGCAGGAGCTTCTCCGTGGAGCGCAGCTCCGACGAGTCCGAGTCCGGCTAGTGCGGAGTTGTGCATGGCCCTTTTCGGGTCCCCCACCGGAGGTGGATGGGACGCAAGGTATGTGTGGCTGCCATGATCGCATCTTGCGGCGTCTTCGGGATGACGTTGTCGTTGATGTCCATCTCCATGAAGGACATGTTGAGGGTTCGGGTCACCTCGCGGCGTGCAGTGGGGTCCATGTTCTCTACGCGAGAACAATGCTTGTTGGCGTTGTTGCCGTGCGAGCTGGACCCGCCCATGGTGGAGAGTGCAGCTCGCCGCGCGCTGGACTCCGAGGCCGCTTGCTTGCGTTTGTCGAGCACTTCTTGCATCTTCACCTGCTTTTTGTGCTCTTCGATGAGGAGCAGGTGGTATGCCATCAGTAGGTCCCGTGAGGCACCCACAGGCAAGATCTTGTTGCCTGCCACAGCTTCGCGTGCTTGGTTCCATCCTTCCTCGCTGAGATGGATTACCCTATTGGCCTCAGGGTCGTCCTCGTTGGGCGGGCGGGGGGGGTTGGTTTCTCCTGTTTTTGCCATTTCTACCCTGTGGGTTGGGTGGCGGTACGTGACCACCCGAACCTGGTGGCTGCTGCTCCACGTCGCTTTGGATGAACACGGCGCATTGGTAGCGTTCGTAGGTTGGATCACTGCTGTCGCAGCTTTTGGATCCGAAACCGTAGGTTCCTTCATCCGATGGAGGATCGCACAGATCTGAGTTGCAGCTGCTGTCTTATGACTCATCTGTCGATGTTGACGTGCGTAGCACGGGATGCGGAGCCCATGAGGCGGGCCTGATTGATGGAAGCGGCACCCGCTCTGGGAGGCGGAGAGTGCCGGTCTGTCCCACCTGGAAGTAGAAGCTCCCGAACAGGATCTCGAGCCCGTCGCCTACGGGCTCGAAGTCCTTCATGGTGGCTGGCGAGTGGGCGGTGAAGTCGAAAGCACCAGAGAGGAGATGGCTCTCCGTCGCCGAGGAGTTGTAGATCGCTTTGGTTGGGACCATCACGATCGCACAATCAGCGCCCCTAGTTCCCACAGACGGCGCCAATTGACGAGGTTCGTTCTCGTCAATGCCCATTGTTATGACCTTAGGTTTTGGAGAAGATGGGGGTGCTGGAGATCGCGGAACGGTTAACAGACAAGCAACCAGGGGACACGAGATTTACCCAGGTTCAGGCTCGGAGGGAAAACCCTACTCCTGCTTGTCTGCTCTTGATTACGGCGGAACCGAAAGTTACAGGGGTGCGCAGATGCAATCTGGCGTGGAGGTGTGTATGCGGTTGTATGAGAGGTGCCCTCCTCGTCATGTCCTCCTAGCCTTTATATAGAGGTAGGCAGGTCCCGAACACAGATCGAGTCTGTTACAGGTTTAGGGTTTGCCCCTTTGAATATTCTACCTAATCTAGTCTTGCTCTCCAAGGATTCAAAGACGTCATAGGCTTGTGCCACCCAAAAATCTTCATGGGCCGCGTATATTCTCGTGGGCCTTCCTTGGGCTGGACCAGGTATGCTGATGTCGTGTACCCGTAGGGTATAACCATGTCAGCCACCACGCCCACCATGGCGGCGATCAGCAGCGCCACCGCGAGGAGGAACCACCTCGAGATCCCCATATCGCCGACTCGCCCCACCGCCGCCTGCTCCTCCGCGGCCGCCACGGTCACCACGGCGGCGATCAGCAGCGGCACCGCGAGGAGGAACCGCCTCGAGATCCCCATATCGCCGACTCGCCGAGTCCCCCAAATCCTTTGGTTTGGTTCTATCGACGCCCACGACTGCCAGTCCGTTGGTTTGGTTCTACACGAACGCCAGTCCGCCAGGGAAAGAACGAGTTGGGTGTATTTGTAGTAGGGGCGGGCAGCTCAGCGCAGGGTTTCGCTGGTTCGTATCCGATGTGACGAAGGAGTCCATTGCAGGCGCAGAAGGACGACTGACCAAACGAACGAAAACCACCATAGACAAAATTATATATATAGCTTAATGCCCGTGCGTTGCCACTGTCTTTAAATTTCTTGACTTAAGGATAATAAAAATATATACACATTCTTCACTATTGGTTGTTTTGTACTGAATAGTTTTAGGATATGAAAATTCTATTGTCGTAAAGAGAATATCAGCACACAAAGAATGATTGACTACACTATTTGCAAACAATCTTCAATAATCATTGTAGATATTAAGGGAAGCATGGTTTTGCTAACCATGAAAAAGTTCTACATAACAAACTCATTTAACCATATAAATATATATCTAAACGTAAAACATAACAGCAATTTGCTGTCATATGCAGAATCTACCATTGCGGTAAGGAGACAACTTGGATACTTGATTTTTCTTATATCATTTGAAACCTAACAGCAATTTGCTCCATATGTATTCTGAGCAAATAAATTACATATATTGGAAATCATCGTACCTAAAGATCTAGGCGAGCGCTTAAGACCACAATGTCCAGTATTTCGAGTTCTCCAATCAACTATGACACTTGTAGATCACATTATCATAAAAAAAGATCAGGTACGAAGTAGCAAAAGATAGCAATGTAGTCATCATAGCCATCTTACTTTCCAGGCAAGAAATAATCTCAGTGCAAGGCTACACTGCTGTTTCTAGAGAAGCCATCTATTCTAGGGCGGTGCACACTATTCAGTAGATCCACAGCTAGTATGATTCAAGTTTATTTAATACTTGCAACGTACATAGACGGTGCGTCATATTTCTTCATGTTAAAAGTAGCTTGTCTTTCTGGTTTAATCACATCATTAGTAGACCAAAAATAAAAGATCGAGAGCTCTATATTTGCACTGCTAGTATATAACTTTGAGAATCTAATGTTACACCCAAGAGGAAAAATATGTGCATCATTTGCAATTTTATTCTTTTCAAAACCACATGAAGTGATGCCTCGTTGTACCCATTACATTCTCATTGAAATTCTACCGGTGTATCATATTGCAGCCCTAGGCCTGCGCATCTAGCAAATGAATAGAATGAGCAAGACGGAGACATCCATGGCAATGTTATTTGCCACTTAATCTGACAAAAATTGCAACTGAAATATTGATTTATATTGTGAAGAAATAGCAGAAGCTCTTCTATATAAATATTTATATGTTACAGCCAATTGGCTATGAATGGCATAAAGTGTTAGTACAGGGTATGAGCTTAATGAAGAACACAAACTGCCATACGGACGGTGTATTACAAACAGCTTCTAACCAAAGGAAAGCAAAGACAATGTATGAGAAGGGCATCTTCCTCTGCACTTCACGCCACCACAAGAACGGGGCGAGCTCTGATGCGGGAGCTCGTTTGCGGGTCGTGGTGGAGGGGACTTGATGCGGGGAGCGGGCGCGGGCTCGGTAGGCTGTGGCGGGGTGGAGATCCATGCTAGGGAGGAGGGAGCATGTAGGCAGTGGGGCGAGGTAGAGCAGTCCGGCGAGGGACAGATCGTGGCATAGCTCGCCGGTGACCAGGGACATGTCGTCTCTTTTCCGCCATGCTCGAACCCGCCACAGTTGTGTCTGATGTCGATCCATGGAGTTGGGTTGCCGCCGCTGATCTAGGCGATGCCTGTCCTCTGCGCTACTCGCAACCAAGTCACAAGTGGATAGGTTTGAGGGGGTATTATGCAAACGTGTCGAGTCCAGGACTGCGGGTTGAATTAGCAAACATTGAAGAGCTAAAGTGTAAAACGTCCCCGACGGACGAAACAAGCTGAGACGAAAACCATCGTAGCGGTTTTACACAGTAGAGATATATATATTATTTGACACCCAGGACGTAGAATAGTTATTTTACATCCACCCTCTATCTTTAGAACTGTATATTATTTTTACGTCACGTAAATTTTGTATTACTTCGTAAGTCGAGAAGAACATAATAAAATTAAGAAATGATATAATTATTTTTGTTTACATGCCGTAAAAAATTTGGACATAAATACATATTTTTGGTGTTTTTTACACTATAATGACTCATAAACATTACTTTTTTGTCAAATTTTTTGGTTGTGGTGAATAGATGAACATAATTATTCGTATATAAAATATAATATTTTCAATCTAACAATGTAAAAATATGTTGGGTGCAAAATAACTATTCTGCACCCTGGGTGCTGAATAGGGTTTATTTATATATATACCCTATTTGACACCCAGGGTATAGAATAGTTATTCTACACCCACCCTCTATCTTTAGAACTGTATATTATTTTTACGTCACGTAATTTTTTTCTTACTCTGTAAGTTAAGAAAAACATAATAAAATTTAGAAATGACATAATTTTTTTATTTTCTTGCCATATAAAATTACGATGTAAAATACATATTTTTTGGTGTTTTTACACTATAATGATGTTGGAGATATGCCCTAGAGGCAATAATAAATGTGGTTATTATTATATCTTTGTGTTTATGATAAATGTTTACATTCATACTATAATAGTATTAACAAGGAAACATTGATACTTGTGTGATTTGTGAACTTAATTTGAAGTCCCTAGTATAGCCTCTATACATCACTAGCTTGTTGGTTGATAAATGATTGTGGTTTCCCTATCATGAACATTGAGATGTTATCAACAACAAGATCATATCGTTAGGAGAATGATATGGTGGACATACTCCTATAGATAAGCGTAGCATAAAGATCAAGTCATTTCAATAGTTCAATTGCTATATGCTTTCTGATACATAGTAACCTAATTCCTTCGACCATGAGATCATGCATATCACCTTTACCGGATGGATGCTTTGATGACATCAAACACCACACCGTAACTGGGTGGCTACAAAGGTGGCATTGAGTGTTCGGAAAGTATTGGTTGAGACACATGGATCAAGAGTGGGATTTGTCCATCCATATGACGGATAGATATACTCTGGGCCCTCTCGGTGGAATGTCATCCAATTAGCTTGCAAGCATGTGACTGGCTCACAAGGGATCACATATCACGGGAACGAGAAAAGAGTACTTATCGGTAACGAGGTTGAACTAGGTATGCAGAGATACCGACGATCATAACCTCGGATAAGTAAACTATCGTGAGACAAAGGAAAATTGGTATCGTATGTAAGTGGTTCATTCGATCGCAAAGTAATCGTAGAAATATGTGGGAGCCATATGAATTTCCAGATTCCTCTATTGGTTATTGTTCGGAGAAGTGTCTCGATCATGTCTGCATAATTCACGAACCGTAGGGAGACACACTTAAGGATTCGACGTTGTTTGAGTAGTTATGGTAGTATGAGAAAGAGACCGAATGTTGTTCGGAGTCTCGGATGGGATCCGGGATATCACGAGGTGATCCGGAATGGTCCGGAGAATAAGATTCATATAAGGAAAGTCCCGTTTCGGAGTTGGGGAATGATTCCAGTGTTTTCATCGGGAATGTTCTAGAAGGTTCCGGAATGTCCGGCACTCCGGAGGGGAAGGGGTACATGAATGTGTCATTGCATGTTGGAATGATTGCATCATGTACTAAGTGTCATCGCTGTTCCAAATAAAGGATTAATTCAAATCCTAGTTTGAAAAGTCAAATTGCTAGTTTGAAAAGTCAAACGGCTAAAATTGGAAAGAGGAAAAGAGGAGGAAGGGGAAACCGAGTTGGGGAGGAGTTCCCTCCTCCAACCGACGGCCCACCTCCAAGCCGAGTTGGGGAGGGACTCCTCTCCCTCCCCTTGGCGCGGCCGGCCCCTCCACCTATATAAGGAGGGGCAGGGCTCCCTCCTCTAAACACACAAGTCCCTCACCTCAAACCCTAGAAGCTGCAGCCCTCCATAGCCGCCGCCACCCCCTAGGGTTTTTGCCCTAGCCGCCGACTTGGGCGTCCCCGGAACCCTAGCCGCCGGCTCTAGCCCCTCCTCCTTGGTGTGTCTAAACCCTAGATCGCCGAGGAGCTCTCTCATACTCCACCATACTCGCCCCGGCTTAAGGCGAAGCCCTGCGAGATCTCCCCTCTACTTCCGGTACCACGCCGTTGTGCTGCCGGAATCGCGAGGAGAGTGCTACAACCTCCGCTGCCTGCTGGAACAAGGGAGAGGAAGGTCTTTGTCGAGTACCGAACGTGTGACCGACTGCGGGAGCGCTGCCGGAACGCAGCGCCGGAAGGATCGTCTACGCGATCTTGAGATCAGGAAGAGTACGACTACATCACCCACGAGAATCCGCTCTCGTTAAACACTTTGGAATCTTCGAGGGTAAGTTATTCCATCGACTCATTGCTACAATCTAGTAGATAGATCTTGGCTTGTTTGTTTGTATGCGATAGAAAATTTTGTTTTCCATGCTACGAATCCCTACAAATGACTCATAAACTTTATTTTTGTGTTGAAATTTTTGGTTATGGTAAATATATGAACATAACTATTCATATACAAAACATAATTTTTTCAATCTAACAACATAAAAATATGTTGGGGCACCCTGGGTGCTGAATAGGGTTTCTATATATATATATATGGCGAAACAGGGCGACTGACGCCTAGAAGGTTGGTTCCGACGAGGAAGGCAAAACATCTAAGATAGAGGCAGACTCATCGTGAGAAATGGTTGTTGGGTCAAAGTCGATAACATCTGGCAAAGACGTCGTTGCCCTTGGTGCTTGTCTAGAAAATGTTTGTGCGTTGTTACCGGTCATATCACATGACTATGGGGCCACAAATTTACATATCCATCGTTTCTTCGCACCTTTCCACCGACACATCATCGGTTGGCATCATTTTGCCTGGTACAGTCCTAACCTATTCTGAGAGATATATGACAGTGGTAAGCAATAAAACATAACACGTCTCTAGGAACCATCTCTGCCTTGCGATGGATCAAATCAAATGACTCTTCCTACCCAAGTTCTTCTCTATCGCATATGCAACATAGCACCTAGCACCTATTGAAACTCAAACCTTGAGCCTCGTCGCACCTAGGCTACGGTTTGGAACTTGGCCGAGGCGGACCGCAGAAGAGTGGCTCGGTTCGATAACCTCCATCTGCCGAGACCAGGAGGAGTTCGTGTGTTGGTAGGTCCTTTTTGCTGGTTTGTGTCCTATGCAATTGAGGAGTCCTGCACGGAAGGACGATAGACGACGGACCAAACAATAGCTAATCTTAAGTTTGTTAAATTTTCAAGCTAGATAGACGTGCAAGCCTAATAAACGGACAAGGAGAGAGTACTTTCTTTTGCGGAAAAGGGGAGATTACTAACAATATGTTCGATTGGAAAAATTGCACCAACTACACCAAAAGCTTGAGAGAAACCATCACCTTAAACAAAATAGCACATAGGACCATACCTAAAGGTTGGCTGCTACTGAACCATCGTTTTACATTCTAGAGAACGCAGGTGGTTCCTATTGTAGGAGAAATTATTTTCGTTGTTCACTCCTCATTAGGAGACCACGGCTCAGGTACATATGCATACTTCATACATGCTCGATATCAGCATACGGGTAGGAGGAGCAGACAAGAGGAGCAGGCGAGCACCCTGCTCCCTTTTACGCCTGGACAATGACGACGGAGGGCCGGCAGCCGGCGCTAGATGGGCGGCATCGAGCTCATCTGCAGGGACCGGGAGAAGCAGGGGAAGGGGTAGGGGATCCACGAGAGGAGGAGACAGGGGCAGTTGTTTCTTCCTGCAGCTACAGAGTTCATGTGCCTGACCAAATTCGGATGGGGAACAACTGCAGAAGGGAATCATTGAAGGGGAGGGGGCTCGGGGAACATTGGGCTGTCTTGTTGAGGGTTGGCGAGGGCGTGCGTCCACCTCCGGCGGGACAGTCCCAAGTTTTCCAATGGAGCCTGGAGAGGTCGAGGAGAGCAGGGGCCCGACACGGTCGGGGGGCAGCCCAGGTCATCGTCGCAGTCCAGGGAGGTTTTCTATTATTTAATTATGTGTGTTTTCGGATTAGCCTCTAATAAAACGAGTCGGTATTGGAGAGACGGATGACGGACGAAAGCTAAGGACGACGAAAACCACCCTAACACAAATTATACTATAGAGAAGAGATAGAGATAGATAGCATGCTGCCCACACCCCTGGATGGTGGGCTCGAGGGACACGACTAGGCGACCAAATAGAGGGCCTGAGACAGAGAGTAGTGGACGGCAAGTGCGGACTCTCACCGCCTCACCGGGATCACAAAAGGATGCTCGGCTGCATCTAGGAGGCGCGGGAACGATGATGGCGGCGCTTGGCTGCTGCCTGGAATTGAAGACGAACACAAATTGCTTGATTTCGTGGTGGGTGGCATCGGCCTGGTACTCCTCCGTTCGTAGTAGTCATAGTCCCTAGGACGCTTTGTCACTGGCCATGGCGAGCCGCGGTGAAGCGCCTAGTCCTAGTCCCTAGCACGCTTTGTTGCCGGCCATGGCGAGTTGCAGTGAAGCGCCTCGAGGAATTGGCGAGGCGACGAAGAGGTTTGAGGCCTTGTGTGTTCACCTCATGCCTGGTAGCGACCTTGTGCCGCCTCCTGGCCTCGCGGCCATTCCCGGAATCGCGCGTCGTTGACTTCCACCGGCCGACCGCTCTTCTTCACCTTTCTTCCCGAGCTCGTCGACGCCCTTGCCGAGCCGCACTTTACCGCCGCCTCGTCCTTGCGGACAGAGCGGCGGCGCCTAATGCACACACCACGTGCACCCCGATCATGGTTCGTCCGTGCGGCGTGCGGCTTTCTTCCCGAGCGACACCGCTATAAACGCGCAGGACGAAAACGTACAATATTAGTATTGGACGAAAGCTTATTTGGAGTTCTTTTCAGATTAAGTGGCGGCCGCTATTTTTTTCTTTTTGCAAACATGTTGGACGATACAGCCAACGACAGACGAAAGTTTGAGGCAATGACGAAAACCACGGCAAGAAAAATTATATAGTAGAGATTATCTTAAGGTGGTTTTCGTCTGTAGTTTTTTCGCCCATCGTCCATTTTTCCGGTTTTGCCCCTGTAAGTTTGGACTAATTACTGAGACTGCCACCGCTGAGTCAAAATAATGATTCCTAACAAGCCACGGAATCCATCGACAAATCCCTCTGTTGGGGATATGATATATGGGTATCCTCATAGCATGTATCCGGATAACTCGGGTGGCCCACAGTTGGTAGCATGGCCCATGGCTTGCTGGGCGGCCCAGTTAGATGGATCCATAAGGGAGGCCCATGCCGGATAAAGGAAGGCTACGGTGGAGTCATCGACGTACCCGGAGCCTTGGAGTGCAAGACACGCTAGACTAGTTGTAAGTAGTGTAGGACTCTGTAACCTGTCTGGTTAGGACTTTTTCCTGTAACCCTAGGACCTGGCAAATATATAAGTCGGGCCTAAGGGAGCCTTTAGGACACAATCTCAGACAACCTAGTGTCGATTACGACGCATCTCGCACAGCAAACCAATCCCTGTAACTCGGCGTATTGCCATTATAGTGATTTATAGCAGGAGTAGGATTCCGCCACCGTCGTGGATCTGAACCTGGGTAAGCTGTGTTACCTCGTACCCGTCAACCGTCCGACTTCCCCCACGTATCTAAACACGCACTGTGAGGACCCCTCTATGGCGTACTCGTCGGCAATACCAAGACAGTTGGCGCCCATCGTGGGACAAGAGGCGCTTCAGGCTCTTCAGCGGGCGAGGACCAAGATCTTCGCGGGAATCGGCGAAACCGTAGCCATCGGTCGTGTTCTTTTCTCTGGCAACATTCTGATCGTCCCTCCTGACGAGTTCTGGATCCCGGCGAAGACGAACCCTATGCGGTGCTCGATTGTCCCCATCAGAGATATCCTCGGCGAAACCGACTTGGGCACTAGTTCCCTGGGATTCGGAGGAGCATCAAGACCCGCACGGACCGCCTACGGGCAGGATACGTTCGCGGAAGGATCGATGTCAGATCTCTCCTTGGAGTTTGCCGGAAAATATCGGAAAAATTCAAGGCCCACCCAAACCGCCCTTGTGCAGGATATAACGGTGGAAGATCGCTGCAAACCCGTCGGCTTCGTCTGTGCATCTGGACATCAGAGATCCAAGTTCGTCGGCGTGGTTACCATCTTCGATCTGGCGCGTTGCATATAGAGAGAGGGCGAAAACCCCTACGATTACCTTGCCTGGTGGCTCCGTATACGAGCCGATCTGGCGCATTACCCCAATGATGATGCTATATATCACTTTGTGGAAGGACTGGACCAAGGAATGCTCCTCCGGCATTCTCTAAGGCGGCAGCAGGCTTCAGGATGCCTCACTTTCTAAAGCATGGTGAACACCGTCAACAACTACACGGAGGCTGAGGAGGCAGCTCAGACAGCTCTTGCGCTCATTGACGGAGCGCCTCCGCTTTAGCCACCGCCTCCCGCCGCCATCGCCGCAGCTGCGCCACCACCTCCAGTTATCGTCGCTGCTATTGCACCTCCACCCCCCGTCATCGAGGAAGCCCCAGCATCCTCTGACTCTGTGATTGACGCGCTCTACGCCGACTTCAGTGCAGATTCAGAGGAGATAGATTTTAGTCCGGAGGAGCTAGACTCCGCCATGCAGGAGATGGAGGAGGATTACAGGCGCGACGAGCAGGCCAACAACACCGTCACGTCCCGAGAGGTGTTCGTCACCATTAGGACGGCGATGGATGAAGATCAACCCGGGCGAGCTCCGCCTACAGCGCTGGACAAGGGGAAGGGACCACCTGTTGCTGCCGACAATGATCGCTCAAAGGACATGCCCCCTCCGCCTAACCCAGTGCAGCAGCCACAGGAACTCGGCACCGGCCTAAGTAATAACAACACCGCAAACCCGCCGCCTCCGGCATCTACGTCTGCTGCTGCCCAAGTCACTCTAGCTGATAGAGTGATGTACGGCAATATCCTCGTCGAGCCCATGACCGTGGCTCATATTCACAATGTAGTCCAGCATGACGAGAAGCGCCAGCAGCTGCTGGAGGAAGCGCATGCCAGTGCGGAGCAAGGCGCAAAGCTAGATCGAGATCTTGCCAATGCGCAGAAGTCAATAGAGAAAGCTAGAGCAATGCAGGACGAGTACAAGACTTTGCTACAACAGCAGAAGGCCAAGAAAGCTCCGGCTCGCGTCATCAACGATCCTAGTGTGCGGCGAATCCTAGGATGGGCTCCCTCGAAGCCGGCACAGGCCAAGCCATTCATTGACAGTGAAGGCAGGCAGGTTATGCCCACTCCTCTCCTCAACCTCTCCATCGCCAAGACCCTTCTGGAGCAGGATAGGTCACCCGAAGCAGTGGACCAGGTCTATGACCTAGTGGCCAAGGCGGTGAAACAGCAGGAAAATGCCACCTCTCAGAGGCTTGAGTCTGACCCAGCGTTTTGCCAGTCTAGCCAGCATAAGCCGCCAAGGGACAGATCTCCTCTTCATGTCGGGTCTCAGACGGGTTCGTCAGAACTAAGACGGAGGGATGCGTGCAACAGGAAGGATGCTATCCCCATATCCTCCGACCATGGAGGTAAGGCCCAACCTCGTCGCCCATCGCCATTGCCCCGCTCCCCCCGACAGCGCAAAGACCCCAAGGCTCATCGTCGTACGGATATGACTCCGCCAAGGCAGAGCGGCATAGTCATCCGCGACAACACGGAATAGACCCGTCATGACGGAGAGCGCAACCAAGGACACAAGAGCAGGTCGCACCATGACCCTCCGCGTCCGACAAGCAACCGCGACAAGTGTGAGGCGTCGCAGGAGGGTAACAGCAAGAAGGCTAACCCACCGCCAGCTCCGCCTTCGTCGCCACCCAGCAGCCACCATGGCGGAGGAGGCCCGCGTCATTCACGCAGCCCATCCCCCGGTGGTAAGAAGAAGAAAACAAGCCCGGAGCCATACAATGCACGTTCGCGTCTAGACAAGATCCACGAGGCCTGGGAAGGACCATACCTGGGACCACGTTGCTTTGGACCCGTGATACGGTCCACAACTTACCCCAAAGGTTTCCGGATTGACAAGACCATCAAGCCCTATGACGGCACCGCAAAGCCAGCTACATGGTTGCAGGACCACGACAACACAGTGGAGATCGCCGGGGGTAGCCCCAACGTCGCCGTCAAATACCTCCCATTGATGTTGGCGGGCACGGCCCGCCAATGGATTGATGACTTGCCGGAAAGATCCATCTGCAATTGGTTAGACATGCAAGAAGTGTTCACCAAGAACTTCGAGGGTACATACAAATGTCCCTGCACTGTTGGCGATCTATAGCGGTGCGTGCAAGAGAAAGACGAGACATCTCACGCCTACCTCTCCCGCTGGCTGGGTATGAAGAATTCCTGCGCAGGAGTGCATGCCCAGACCGCCATGGCCGCCTTCATTGATGGGTTGGAAAGGGGCACGTTGCTCCGACATAAGCTGAAGCGCTTGCAGGATAATCACCAGCTAGACTTGAACCAGATGATTCAGTTGGCCAGTGAGTTCGCGGCTACCGACGATGATGCTCGTGGCTCCCTGCCGGCAACGACCGTTCCAACTCAAGCTCGGAGGAACAGCAGCACCAAGAGGAAAACCGCACCAGAAGAAAAGCAAACCCTCGACATGGTCGCTATGACTTTTGCAGGACGAGGTGATGGCGGACAGCGTGGCCGAGGACGGGGAGCAGGCCGTGGGCAGCAGCGAGAAAGTGAAACTACCTCGGCAGCGCTCCGTGTTCCCCAAACCTACGAGGAGTACCGCGATATGCCGTGCCTCATACACCTCGACGCGGCAAGGCCACCCACACCAACCGCCACTGCAAGTTCGTCAACGACCTCAAGGAGGACCCAGAGTCCGGCAACAAGCAAAGTCGAAAGAATAGACCGCGAGGCAAGGGGAAGGGGAAGAAGAAGGAGGAGGAGTCCAAGGATTCAAGTGACATGGACGAGGACGTTGACCCCAAGCACGCCTCCAAGAGCGAAGACAAAGGCAAGAACCCCTTCGAAAATAAGGAGGCAGTTTTCCACACTTTCCATGGCGCCCCCACCATCCGACAACAGAAGACCTCCATGAGGATACTGATGGCTACTCTACCCCCAGTTCCCCAATTCCTGCGCTAGTCGGAGATTCCAATTACTTGGGACAGAAAGGATCACCTAGACCTCATCCCTATGGATAACCAATACGCCATGGTCATCAACCCCCTGATTGACGGCAATGAGTTCACCAAATGTATGGTGGATAGTGGAAGCAGCATCAACATCATGTACCTGGATACACTACAGAAGATGAACTTGATGGAGGCAAACCTAAGGCGTACCAACACCATATTCCACGGCATAGTTCCTGGTTGGGAGGCTCGGTCCCTTGGGTGCATCACACTTCAGTCGTTTTCGGTGATGTTAATAATTACCGCCAAGAGCGCATGACCTTTGAGGTGGTCCCCTTCAAGAGCGTGTACCACATCATATTCGGCCGTGACATATTCGACACCTTCATGGCCAAGCCATGCTTCGTCTACAACAAGCTCAAGATACCCGGACCAAATGGTGTCATCATCGTATCCAGAAGCTTTACCAAAGCAAGGGACTGCGAGATTGGAGAAGCAGCCTACGCAGAAGCTGTCCTCTACAGCGAAGAATTCAAGGAGATCCAGAGAAAGTTCGATGCCTCGGAGATGCCCGCGTCGAAGAAACAGATCTCTGACTCCGCCCCAGCATTCAAGGCCGCCATCGAGACCAAGCCGGTGGAACTTGTGGTAGGCGATGCCTCCAAGACCACCGCCATTGGGACGAACCTGGACCCTAAATAGGAAAGCGCGCTCGTCGAGTTCCTCCGTGAGAATAGGGACATCTTTGCCTGGCAACCTGCCGACATGAAAGGTGTACCTAGGGAACTTGCCGAGCACAGCTTGAATATTGATCCAAAATGTAAACCAGTGAAACAACCTCTACCACGCTTTGGAGATGAGAAGAGATGTGCCATATGCAAAGAGATAGCTAGGGTACTTAAGGCTAGTTTTATCCGAGAAGTCCTTCACACCCAATGGGTGGCCAATCCTGTAATTGTCCCCAAAAAGGGAACCAAATAATTAAGATTGTGCGTTGATTACACCAGCTTGAACAAGGCATGTCCCAAAGATCCGTTTTCTTTTCCTCGCATTGACCAAGTCATTGACTCGACGGCTGGCTCGGAGCTTTTGTGTTTTCTCGATGCATACTCAGGATACCACCAGATCAAGATGAGGAAGTCGGACCAATTGGCCACTTCGTTCACTACACCCTACGACACGTTTTGCTACATCACGATGCCCTTTGGGCTGAAAAATGCAGGTGCTACGTACCAGCAGACAATGCAACGTTGCTTACACGATCAAATTGGTCGGAGCGTTCATGCCTGTGTGGACGATATAGCGGTGATGTCTAAAAAATAAAATGATTTAATCTCCAACTTAAAAGAAACCTTTGATAATCTCCGGAAATACAACATGATGCTTAACCCTAAGAAGTGCGTCTTCGGGGTTCTAGCCAGCAAATTGTTGGGATTCATCGTTTCCCAGCGTGGAATCAAGGTCAACCCGGAGAAAATCAAGGCCATCTTAAATATAAACCGTCCGACATGCCTAAAGGACATACAACGACTAACGGGTTATGTTGCAGCAGCTAGTCAGTTCGTCGGCCGACTTGGAGAGAATGCTCTGTCATTGTACAAGTTGCTGAAGAAGGCGGACACATTCACGTGGACGGACGAAGTAGATGCAGCATTGAAGCAGCTCAAGGAGATACTTTCCTCAACACCTATACTTGCAGCACCCGAACCTGGAGAGCCCATGTTAATTTACATGGCGGCCACGAACCGGGTAATCAGCATCGTCGTCGTGGTAGAGCGGAAGGAACCAAGCTATGAGCACGGAGTTCGACGACCAGTTTACTATGTAAGCGAGGTCTTGACGGAGTCCAAGCAGCATTACCCGCACTACCAAAAGATAGCTTATGGAGTATTTCTTGCTTCTCAGAAGCTGAGGCACTATTTCCAGGAGCACCCTATCACAGTGGTGAGCAAGACTCCACTGTCCGACATCATCAACAACAACGATGCTACAGGAAAGGTCACGAAGTGGGGCATTGAACTTGCCGCCTTCGAGATCACCTACAAGAGATGCGACGCTATCAAGTCACAAGCCTTGGCAGATTTTATCGCAGATTGGACGGAGATGCCAGATGCTACCCCAATGCCGGAGCCAGAATACTGGGTGATGCACTTTGACGGATCAAAGCTACTCAACGGCTCGAGGGCTGGTGTACTTCTACAGTCACCAACAGGGGACAAGATACACTACGTTCTGTAGATCCACTTCGAGGCTACGAACAACATGGCGGAGTTTGAAACACTCATTCATGGACTACGCGTAGCCAAGGATATTGGCACCAAGCGCATAGTTTGTTGTGGAGATTCCGACTTGGTTGCCCAGCAGGTGGCTGGCACCTCGAATGCGCGGAACCCAATGATGGCGGCATATCAAGACGAAGTGGATGAGATAGCCAAGATCTTCTTGGGCTACGAGGTCAAGTATGTACCTAGGGAGCAAAACGAGGTGGCTGATTTGCTGTCCAAGCTTGGATCAGGGTGCAAACGAATTCCACCTGGCGTTTTCCTAGAGCATCTACAGACACCATCCGTGAAGGGAGCAGACATCCACAACCCGGATAGAGTAGACTCTTTCGTCCACATGGTGGCAAAGGTCCCTCCGGCTTGGACAAAACCGTTCATGGAGTATCTCGAACACGGAACTTTGCCCGACGACAAAGTCGAAAGACGACAAATAGTACATCGAGCAAAGGGCTATACCATAATCAATGGACAGCTCTACAAAAGAAGCACTACTGGTGTATACCTTAAGTTTGTTTCCCAGCAAGAAGGTATTGAAATCCTATGCGAAATCCATCTCAGAGATTGCGGGCATCACACCGCTCCCCAATCGTTGGTCGCTAAAGCTTTCCGGCAAGGATTCTACTGGCTGACCGCGAAGGCGGACGCCGACAAGCTGGTTGAGACATGCATGGGATGCCAGTACTATGCCCGACAACCACATGTTCCTGCTAAAGAATTGCGAACAATACCAATAACTTGGCCGTTTGCAGTCTGGGGGACTGGACATGGTTGGTCCATTATAGACGGCACCATGTGGGTTTACGCATCTGCCCTTAGGTTCGTCCGGGATGTAGTGGTGAGATTTGGTCTCCCACATAGCATTATCACCGACAACGGCAACAACTTGTCACTCGGAGAAGTGGAGGCTTATTGTTGGGACAAAGGCATCCGACTTGACCTTGCATCTATGGCACACCCACAGTCCAATGGTCAGGTTGAGCGAGCCAATGGATTAATTCTGCTGGAAATCAAGCCACATCTTGAGGCACCGCTACATAGAGCAGTTGGAGCCTGGGCGGAAGAATTGCCATCTGTGCTGTGGAGTTTACGAACTACACCCAACAGATCCATCGGCTACACACCTTATTTCATGGTATATGGAGCAAAAGCTATCCTACCTTCCGACATCTTACACGATGCACCAAGAGTTGCCGCCTACGACGAAGATGACGCTGAAGAATCCAGATGCCTAGATGTGGACCTTCTCGAGGAGGAGCGCATATTGGCATGCCAAAGATCTGCCATCTACCAGCCAAATCTACGCAGCTACCATAGTCGCCGCGTTAGGCATCGCTCATTTAAAGAGGGGGATCTGGTGCTCCGACTTAAGCAGAAGAAGTCACACAAATTATCCCCGCCATGGGAAGGACCGTTCATCATAAGCAAGGCGTTGCTCAACGGGTCTTACTACCTCGTTGACAATCGTGAACTGAAGGATAGACCCAACGAGGATCATAAGCGTAAGCGACGTGACCCGGATGATGACTACCTGGAGCTTGATCGGCCATGGAACATAGCACAGCTACGTCCTTTCTACACTTAGCATTTTTTATCTATTGTGTACCCCTTATATGATCAATGAAATAAAGCTCTCTGGTTCACTCATATTTCTGAGTCTTTTACCTCCTTTAGTGTTCATTTTTGGATCGTATAAAACCTTTATGCACAAGCTTTGCGATTGCACTTGTGAAAATTCCGCCTACGGGCGTTATCTTAAGTTATCTGGTCTACACATTCTTTGTCGTTTTTATGTGGAGTCTGGAGTAGTGACTTTTGGCACTTATTGTCGGCGATTTTGTGCTTAGGTTATTGACGGTGAAATTGGGCATCATCACCTGAGCGCATGGTTCCGACAACGAGTCTTCTGACTCATGAAAAGTCAAGTATAAAAACCAGAGTAATGGATAAGCCAGCACTTGCTTTAAAAAATATATATACATGCTGGAACCAGTTCTTGAGTAGCAGGAAGCAACAACCATTGTTTTCCGCCTTAAGTTAATAAGTAGTTTTTTCCGCATACAAATTATGGAGGAAACAAATATTACATATTGTGTTTCATTACTCTGGCGCAGGTGACTTGGACGCACCATCGTCAGCAGCAGGAGAGCCATCTTCCTCGAAGTCGGCAATGTTGAGGTACTCGGAGGAGCTTTGGCTGTTGCCGTCAATGGTTTTCATGGGCACAAAGACATTAGGGTCGACCAACTCGGCGACTCTGGTGTCGAAACCCGCAAGCGACGCCAAGATAGCCTCGTGATCTAACTTTTGGCCTTCGTCGTCTACGTCGGGGATACCAGAGGTCAGCATGTCGATGTCGGCATTTTCGTAGTGCGTCTTGACCATTGACAGCGCCATCCTCGCGCCGGCCCATGTACATGAAGCTTTCCAGCTTGAGATACGCTCGAGGGCTCGGCGCAGGATCTCCGAGAACTTCGCCACAGATTCCACCGGCTTGATGTTAATATGGAGGGGCTTGGCTATCTCTTTGGTCTGCTTGATGGTGGTGTTGATAAAGTTGCCGGCAAGGACCATACATTCCTTTGGCAGAGGAGGCGGCTAGGTTAACCCCATAGGAGCTGCAAATTTCCGACAAAGGAACAATGAGTTCAATAACACAAAAAGTTCAGAGTATCTAGCTTACAGAAGTACAAGACGGAGAATCACTTACTGAAGATGCTAATCTCATCCCGCTGGAGAGTTTCCGCCATGGAGTCCCGTTCTTGTCGGAGGATCCTGTACGCTTCAAGATGGCGCTGATTTTGCTCATCGGCAGATTTCTTCTGCTCTTTCAGGATCGTGATTTCCTCCTTCAAGCGGTTCATCTCCGTGTTGGCGAACTCTTGCAGGACTTTCATGGAGTCTTCATGCATCTTCGGCATATCCTTCCTCTCCTGCTTAAGGATCTTGTTTTCGCTATCCAGCTACTGAATATGCTTGGATTGCTCAACAATATCCTTAGCCTTGGAAATGGCTTCTGCAAGTCGAAGAAAGAACAGTGCACAATGAGTACTCGGAGCATGTTGGCACAAGACCAAGTCGGAATACAAAAAAGAAAGGAAAAACAGACGCTTGCTCTTGGTGATTTGTTCCTTCAAGAAGGCAGTTTTACCATTTTCGGCTTCCAAGTCCGCACGCATCTTCTGGTACTTCTCGTTGGCCACGCCCCTCCGAGCATTCTCATTCTGTGGAAAATTTAACGTTCTTTAGTCTACTTGGAGCATCTAGCCAGATAAATATCCCCCTAGAATCTTGGGGGCTACAGTAAGAGTTTTTAACTTAGCAATATGCTTTGTCTTTCTTTAAGCATCTAGTCAGAACTAATTCAGTTTTCAACTAGAAGCTTGGGGGCTATAGTATAAAGTTTTTTTAACTCAGACATATGCTTAGTCTTTCTTTAAGCATCTAGTCAGAACTAATTCAGTTGCAACTAGAAGCTTGGGGGCTACAGTATCGAAATTTACAAACACTACGTATGCTACTCTTAAAGCATCTAGTCGGTATAATTCATTCAAACTATATGCTTGGGGTATACAGTGAGAAGTTTTCTAGCTTAGTCACTCTTAGAGCATTTAGACTCAAAGACCCATGGTTTTCCGTCTAAATCCTCGGGGGCTACAGAGGGATACTCATATGAAAAGCAAAAGGCAAGTAAAAACTTACAAGTGCGATGATCTTGAGGTTTGTAGCACTCTCAGCAAGCAACTTGCCGAAGGATAAACTGTTTCCTTGCAAGATTTCTACTTGCTAGAGAAGCTCCTCAAGACCACATGTCGGAGATGTCGGCGCCGCACCAGGAACCAACGCGGACCTACCCGACGTAAGTGCCGGGTAGACTATCTTTGGAAACTCTATGGTTTTCCTGGGTGCGGAGGCGCCGCCTTCGGCGGATGTACCACTTTCCACCACCGCCTTACCGCTACCGATGGCATCCTTAGACGGAGCTTCAGCCATTTGGGATGCGGCACTTTCTTGCGTTTCCTATTCGCCGACAACCGGAAGCTCCGCAGAGGCACCTGAGTCCACTTCCATGGCGGAAGGGCCAGATGCATCTTTGGCCTGTGAGCTTGTCAGAGCAGGCGTAGGCTGGACGCTGGGAGTGACAGGGGCGATGGCGGGAGATGCGTGGGGAGACACGTCACAATGCAACATATCCTTGATGTTTCTAGAAGCCCCCAAGGTTTTGGAGGTCTTCTTCAAACTGGTAGTGGCCTTCTTCCTGAAACATGCAAAAAGTATAAGTAAAGGAATAAGACAAGCAATGGACAATGTCGGAGAGAAAGAAGCTTACACAAGAGGGGGTGCTTTGGCAAAAGGGATCCCGGTAACCTTTCTTTTCTCCGCCTCCAGGGCGGCGGTAGTCTTCTTGGAGGCTCCACCCTCCGTCTTCTTCGTCTTGCCTCCGTTGGCAGCGTTAGAGGTGGAGCTCTTCCATTTTCGCGCCAACGGGACATCGTTGTCGGACACGACGGTGACTTCCTTCATCTTTGGATCATAGATTTGGACAACCATGCTATCCTCCTCCAGATCACTGAGCTGTTAAGTGAAAACCCAAAGTGTTAGATGAGATGGTAATGGCTAGACAAAAAAACTGGAGTATATGTCATACACGGAAAACAAACAGGTACTTTTGGGCACTTGCCCTCTACGAACATGTCGTAGGTGATGGTGAAGCCACGCTTCCTATCCTTCACCTTGACGATGTCCTTGAGGCGGAGCTTGACGGAGTCGCTCGAGAAGTTGTCCTCGAAGTTGCGGAGGCTATCCTTCCTCTCATTAGTATACTTGTGCATCAACTTCAAGTGGTGCTGCAAAGGCTAGATTCGCCTGATGAAACAGCACATGGCCAGGTCCAATCCGGCCAGACCCGTCTCTATGAACCACTCTATCCGCCTTATAACGCGGGAAGCATCAATGTCGAAGGTAAGGGAGGCCTGGGATCTCCATGTTGAGGCTTTGGCGGCGGCTCCATCGATGAAGTTCGGATATGTCGCTTCTCGGCTAGCCAGAGGGATATCTGGGCCGTAGAAGTACGTCCGTTGCTAGTTCTTACATGACTCATGGCCGACGATGTTGGGGAACCGCCGGCCAGGTCGGATCTTAAAACTAATCGTGCCACAGTTCCTGAGCTCGTCCTTGCCGGCTCGGGCTTCCCGCTTGAGGGTGAAAAAGTATATAAAGATATCTAGCCTAGGCCTAATCCCTAAGTAACCCTCGCAAAGCGCCGCGTAGTTGCTAAGCGCGAGGATGCTATTGGGGGAGAGGTTCTGAGGCTGTACTCGGTAATGGTTGAGGACAGCTAGGAAGAAATTGGAGATGGGCAAGGAGACGCCGCGTACCATTTGGGCTTTGAGGTACACATTCTCTCCGGCTTGGGGAGAAGGGGTGACCTCGCCGGCCGGCGCCGCCCGCTAGACGAGCCCCTCCGTTGCGGGGAGGTAGCCCTCGATGATCAGCTCCTTGATGTCGCAGTCCATAATGTCTGAACCGTGCCAGTCCCCCTTCTGGGAATTGTTCTCCTCCTCTAGCAGCTCCAGTGCCGCTGGATTGTGGTCGCCGCCGGTGGATTCGACCATCGCGGATTTGGGGATCACTAGGCCCTCTGGGGGCACGAGGATGGTGCTCGCCGGCTTCGTCGTGGCATCACCTGACGCCGCCATGGAGGGGGCGGAGCTGATGTTGGCCATTGGGAGGTTAAGGTGGTGACTGGGAAAGGTCGAGGAGCTAGGGTTTTTCGCAGAGCGCGCGGAGAGCTCGAGGAGGCGCTCGCTAGAGGAAGAAGATGACGCAGACGAGTATGAGGTGAAAAGTAAAATTTCCACCGTTGTTACAATTTATAACCAATAGCATCAAGATTCGTGCAACATGATCGAACGGTTGACGCGTGGATGACGTGTGCGGGCGTGTGCATGGAAATTTTGCCACGTTCCCAACCATCACCGCCAATGGTTCGTATCGCTCGCACGGGAAAAATGGAAATGATTGCGTTATCTACATGTGTGAGTTACGAGGCGTTGCTGACCTACGTCTACGTCGCCCTAGCTGTCATTTGCAGATGAACTGTCACATCGGAAGATTCCGGCATGGACAGATCCAATACGGCTACGGAAGAGTACGATAGAAGATTCAGCAATTCTCTGACTTACAAGTTGAAGATGGAGAAATCTTGCAGGGTTCTTTGGGAAGACTACAAGATATTACTTGACGATTTGCTGACATCCATCTAGACGGAGCATTCAAAGTGAAGAGGCAAGACGGCGCAAGATCTCGGAGTTCTCCGGGGGCTACTGTTGGGGATATGCTATATGGGTATCCTCATAGCATGTCTCCTATCCGGATAACCCGTGTGGCCCATGGCCTGCTGGGCGGCCCAGTTAGATGGATCTAGAAGGGAGGCCCATGCCGGATAAAGGAAGGCTACGGTGGAGTCACCAACATACCCAGAGCCTTGGAGTGCAAGACACGCTGGACTGGTTGTAAGCACTGTAGGACTCTGTAACTTCTACGGCTAGGACTTTTCCCTGTAACCCTAGGACCTGGCGACTATATAAGTCGGGCCTAAGGGAGCCTTTTGGACACAATCTCAGACAACCTAGTGTCGATTACGAAGCATCTCGCACAGCAAACCAATCCCTATAACTCAGCGTATTGCCATTATAGTGATTTATAGCAGGAACAGGATTCCGCCACTGTCGTTGGATATAAACCTGGGTAAGCTGTGTTACCTTGTACCTGTCAACCATCCGCCTTCCCCACATCTCTAAACACGCACTGTGAGGACCCCTCCATGGCGTACTCGTCGGAAATACCATGACACCCTCCCTCATCCTCCGCCTCTCTCTCTCCCGTCCCCAGCCGCATACCCACCCCTGCTCTTGACACTGCCCTCGATCCAATCTCTAGCTCCACCAGCCGGCGGTGACTTGCCTCACGAGTCATCACGACCCCGGCATCGCGTGCAAGATCAGCTCCGTCCTGCTGTAGTACTGGCCGTGGGACTGTCATCCTTCCTGTTATTTCAAGATAAAGTTATGTGATCTGCTAGCCAATCCAACGGTCAAGGGTGGCCACACAGATCCAACGGCCAAGATTAAGCTGTAATTTTATTTTACTTTTATGTTTATTGCTATCACCAGCTGTAATATTCGGACCGACTATTAAGCCACCCCTGCGGGGAGGACAGTGCTATCGAGAAATATATCAACAAGCTATGCCAAGCTTATCTTTCCTTGTTCGTTCTAGATTTAGGTTAATTAGTTGAAAATTCCCCATTGATAGAGGGTACTCCACATCGGGAGTTTGTTTGATCCCAATAGGGATCTGACAATTGGTATCAGTAGCTAGCGGCTCTCGGTCGAAAATTCTCTGATTTCTAGATCTCGTTTTGTCAGATCGAAGATCTACGGTGGCGACTCGATTCGGCGTGTCGACGGTGGTTGGGCTATCCCGTAAAATCACACCCTCCTCACCCTTATCACGGCGGCGGAGTGTTGTCGATGGAGGCGACGGCGGCGGTGACGGTGATGTTCATTAGGACGTGGTCGACGGTGGCGGCTTGGCGGCAGCACAGCTCGGGTACAAAACAGACGCCTTGTCACGGTTGCCGAAGAAATCTCCTTCGGTGGTAAAATTCCGGTGACAAATCTGTTTCGTGTACCTCCTTGGCGGCGAATTTTCTCTCAGGCGACGGTACACCGGCGGCGGGGAAGACGAGGATGGGGAAATCCAAGACCACCGAGGGTCCGGAAGTGGTTGAACTAGCGGCGCTCAAGTTGGATATGGATCACGTCAACACACAAACAGAAGAAATTGTCTCCAAGGTTGACAGCTTCGAGGACCAGATCTCTACCCTCAGCGAGCAACTGTCACAGCTCATAGCTCTCCTGACAGCCGACAAAGGTACAACTCAAGCTCCAATACCTGTTCATGTCGAGGGTTCCTTCCAGCAATCTGGGGATGCAGAACCAGCGCGTGGACACTCCTAGCCCCCTCATTGGCGTCGACAAAGTGAGGTTCCTGAACCTAGATATGATTTCCACCACCAACATCAGGAACCCTATGAACATCAAGAACCCTATGAGCATCAACCTGAAGGACAATATCAGGAGCAATACTACCCATGCTATCCACAACAACCCCCCCACAACAAAACCAATACCCATTCCACTACCCAAAGCAAAACCCATATTTCATGCCACCTCTAAACCCTGAATATTACATTCCACCACCAACCCAATTTTATCACCCACCACAGCACAACTGGCAACCATATTTCGCCACAGCAAACCAACCAAACCAACCCCATAACCAACCACACCAAAACAATCACCCACCCACCCATCCACAGAACCAATATTACCCAAACTAGGAACACATGGACAGACCAAACAATGATTAGGAGAGAGGAAACAATTATAGAGGATACATGCATCAGGAACTAGACAGAGATGCTCAATTGTACAAATCAATTGCCAAAGCACCCAAAATGGAATTTCCTCGGTTTGATGGCTCAAATCCGGAAGAATGGTTGCCGATGACAAATAAATATTTCAATATGGTCCATGTGCCTGAAACAGCTAAGTTGGATTATGCTCAACTTTACATTACTAGGAAAGCTGATATCTGGCTCAGAAACTCTGGAGTGCTAGATCAGAATCTTTCCTGGCATCAATTTAGCCAGATCATCTTATAATGTTTCACAGTCAGCAATGAATATGATGCAGTAGAGGAATTCAACTCTATTAAACAGGGCCTTTCCTCTGTCAATGACTATAGAGATAAATTTGAGGAGAAGAGGGCTGACTACAGGAAACAAAACCCCGAGGTTAAGGAAGCATATTACATTAAATGCTATATTAATGGCTTGAGAGGGGAGATTGCACACCACATGAAGAATCTTAAACCAGCAAGTCTACATGAAGCAGTGGAATTTGCCAGAAACATGGAAAAGGCTACAGCTGCTAGTAGTCAACACCAACAAAGAAGAACTCACAGTTTCACCACTACTGGGAAACAACCCTATACTAGACAGTTCTCATTTAAGCCCAAAACTACTACTGACACAACACCCCCCTTAAAGGAAGTAGACAACCAAAAGAGCAAGCCTGAAGTAAAATCCAAGGAGCCTGGAGTGTGCAAATATTGTGGTCAGAGATGGTTCTTTGGACACCATTGCCAACAATACAAGACTCTCAACCTAATGGCTACAATAGACCAACATGAAGAAGAAGAAACCTTCCATGATTTACCCCCTGAAGAAGAACCAGAAACAACCACTGAAAGCCCAGAACCACAAGCACATGCAATGGAAATATCAATGCAAGCAGCTCAGGGAAGTTGTGGAAAACACACTTTCATCTTGAGAGTACTGATTGCTGGCAAGTGTGCTAATGCCTTAGTTGACACAGGGAGTACCCACACCTTCATAGATATGAAGTTTGCAACTAAAATGCAGTGTACTACACAAACCATTTCCATGGAAGAACTGATAGTAGCAGGAGGGGGCACACTACAAACTGGAGCACAAGTTCAGTCAATGGATTACACCATTCAAGGCCACAGATTCAACAATTCCTTCAAAATCCTCCCACAAAAAGGATATTACATAGTATTTGGTGGAGATTGGTTAAATTCACACTCCCCAGTTAAGTTTGATTACAAAGCCAAACGGATCAAAATCAAGCTAAATGGAAAAGAAAAGGTCACCCTCCAAGACATGTCCATGAGGAAAGGAATTCAATTGATGTCTATGGACAAGCTTCCAAAGGCATTACTCAAAGGAGCAACTGGATATTATCTATTCCCTATCTCCTCCACCTCAACAACTGCAGGCCAGTATGAACAGGACATTCAACAAATATTACAAGAATTCCATGATGTGTTTGAAGAACCTACTGGCCTACCACCTAAGAGAAGTTGTGATCACTCCATTCCACTTAAAGAGGGCTCTACACCACCTAGAGTTACTCCCTACAGGGTTCCCCATAAGCAAAAAGCAGAGATGGAAGCACAGATCACTCAATTATTGGAAACTTCGGTCATTAGACCTAGCCAAAGCCCATATGCCTCACCTGCCATCCTAGTCAGAAAAAATATGGGTCTTGGAGACTGTGCATAGACTTTAGAAAGCTGAACCTCCAAACAATTAAGGATAAATTCCCAATTCCTATCATTGAGGATCTCCTTGATGAACTTTCTGGAGCCAAATACTTCTCCAAGCTGGAATTGAGATCTGGTTACCATTAGATCAGAATGAAGCCTCAATATATTCATAAAACATCTTTTAGAACATATTTTGGCCACTTTGAGTACCTAGTAATGCCCTTTGGGCTTACCAATGCCCCTGCCACATTTCAGTCCCTCATGAACACTGTCTTTGCTGAACACATGAGGAAGTTCTTGCTAGTTTTCTTTGATGACATACTCATTTACAGCAAATCCAGAGAGGAACACATGCATCACCTCCAAGTAGTCCTACAAACACTGAGACAACAACAACAACTGTATGCAAAGCTGAGCAAATGTGTTTTTGCAACTCAACAGGTAGAGTACCTTGGACATGTGATTTCTGAAAAAGGAGTATCTACTGATCCCCAGAAGATTGTAGCTGTCAAAGAGTGGCCACAACCTAAAAACATCACTCAATTAAGGAGTTTTCTAGGACTCACTGGCTACTACAGGAGGTTTGTGAGAAACTATGGCCTCATTTGCAGACCACTACATGATTTGCTGAAGAAAGATTCCTTTCTATGGACTGACAAACAAACCACAACTTTCAACATGCTCAAAGCTAGTCTCACAACTGCACCTGTCATTGCATTACCAAACTTTTCCCTCCCATTTACACTAGAAACAAATGCAAGTGGAAATGGGCTAAGTGTTGTATTAATGCAACAAGGTAGACCAATTGCTTTCTATAGCAGGACCATTGGTGTGAAAGCAACTGCAATGTCCACCTATGATAAGGAAGCACTGGCTATTCTTGAAGCACTAAAGAGGTGGAGACACTACCTGCTGGACAACACCTTTGTCATAAAAACATACCAGAAGAGTCTAAAATTTATTACAGAACAAAAGTTAGCTGAGGGAGTACAACGTAAACTTCTGCTCAAGTTGTTGGAATTCAATTATTCCATTGAATATAAAAAGGGGAAGAAAACAAAGCAGCAGATGCTCTAAGTAGAAGAGATTCACATCTCCAAGCCATCACTGTTATTACTCCCAGCTGGACTGAATCTGTGGAGAAAATCTAACTGGGTGATCCTCACTGCCACCAACTCCTCCAACAACTAGCCATCTCTCCTACTAGGCAACCAAATTATTCACTTCATGCAGGCATCCTTAGGTATAAGGGCAGAATCTACATTGGTAAAGATGAAGAATTACATCAACAAATCATGCACTCCTTTCACTCTTCACCAATTGGTGGGCATTCTGGAATGGTAGAAAGTTACCAAAGAGTAAAGAAATCCTTCTATTGGCTTGGCATGAAGAAGGAAATTGAAAAGTTCATCTCTAAATGTCCTGTGTGCCAAAGGGCCAAGGCTGAACACTATCCTTATCCTGGCTTACTTAAAACTCTAGATCCACCTAATTTAGCATGGCAACACATAACGATGGATTTTGTGGAGGGCTTTCCTAAATCAAATGGAAAGGATGTCATATTGGTGGTAGTGGACAGATTAACAAAAATGGCACATTTCATTGCATTATCCCACCCTTATACTGTCAGCATTGTGGCTAGTGCTTTCATTGACCATGTATTCAAATTACATGGTCCCCCAATAAGCATAATCATTGACAGAGATAGAATCTTCAAAAGTAATCTGTGGCAGAAGGTTTTCAAGGCTATGAATGTGAATTTGAACTTGAGTATTGCCTACCACCCACAAACTAATGGCCAATCAGAGAGAGTTAACCAGTGTCTAGAATCATACCTCAAATGCATGGTTTTCCAGGAACCTAAGAAGTGGGCCTCTTGGCTATCCCTGGCAGAGTGGTGGTACAACACCACATATCACACCTCCCTGAAGGTTTCTCCATTTCAGGCTCTATATGGATTTTCCCCACCTCTTGTTAATGAAATAGCAATACCAGGCCCCGAGGATACAGATGCTCGGGCCTTCCTTCAGGACAAATAGAAACAACTGCAACAACTCAAACAAAACATGTCTCAAGCTCAAGCTCGTATGAAGAAACATGCTGATAAAAAGAGAACTGAAAGAACCCTCGACATAGGTGACATGGTTTACCTGAAGATGCAACCTTATTGTCTGGCGGATTTTGGGATACGTCGGTACATCAAACTCACCAGTAAGTTTTATGGACCTTTTCGTGTGATTGCAAAGGTGGGAACTTTGGCTTATCGCCTACAACTACCTAAAGGAGTAACGATTCACCCAGTATTCCATGTCAGCCAGCTAAAAAACATCTGGGCTCCAAGGCAATTCCCGAACCAGGTCTTCCACTAGTAACACCAGAGGGCAAACTCAAGCTGGAACCAGCTCAGGTCATGGAAACAAGGTACCTCCTCAGAAATGGAGTTTTGGTCACCCAATGGCTCATTACCTGGACAAATCTCACTCCTGATGATTGCTCCTGAGAAGACACAGATTTCATCGAGAACGTATTCCTAGAATTCTATACTGCCACGCTGAAAGGTTGGTTCCCTAACAGATACACTTGAGGACAAGCGTCAATTCAAGGAGGGGGCAATGTCAGCCTTCCTGTTATTTCAATATAATGTTCTGTGATCTGCTAGCCAATCCAACGGTCAAGGGTGGCCACACAGATCCAACGGCCAAGATTAAGCTGTAATTTTATTTTATATTTATGTTTATTGCTATCACGAGCTGTAATATTCGGACCGGCTATTAAGCCACCCCTGTGGGGAGGACAGTGCTATCGAGAAATATATCAACAAGCTATTCCAAGCTTATCTTTCCTTGTTCGTTCTAGATTTAGGTTAATTAGTTGAAAATTCCCCATTGATAGAGGGTACTCCACATCGGGAGTTTGTTTGATCCCAACAGGGATCTGACAGGGACGGCGCCGTCGGGGAGTCAGCGTTGCTGCGTGTATGAGGACGAGGAGATGGACATGGGCGGAGGCGGCGCTGGCGAGGCCCTGCGGAGGTCGCCGGCAAGGAAAAAATTGTTCAACGAAAAAGAAAACACCTACGGGAGTCAGCTACCTCACACGAGCGAACCCAGGTCATCCTCCCGAACGGAATCTCCGCCGCCACCCACACCCCGTCGATCTCTGGCAGGCAGGGCCTCCACCCAAATGCGGAAGGCATCGCCGTATTCTTGGGTTGGCCGGGTCGTCGCAGCGATGTGGAGGCACAAAGCACAATAACGGAGGACGACCGCGAGGGGCTTGTCACGTCCTTGAGGTCGAAGAGGAGGCGAGACCGATCGTGGCCGACGCGGAGCAATTGGCATCGGCGGAGGGGAGGCAGTAGCAAGGGGATTAGGTAGTGGGAGATTAAATTTTCCTCATGTACTCAGTCCGCCGAGTTGGATCTATTCTTGCTCTAATTTACCTCTCCTATCTTGACTTGCTCTCCCAATCCACTGACCCCGTCCCCATCTTGGCGGGCAGCGGCGGGCTGGAAAAGGACCGACGACGGGGTGGACAGAGAAGGGGCGGCGGGGGGCAGTCTCGGTCACGATCGATCCCTGAGCACACCACCCATGGATCCACTACCATGCTGTCATGAGTGCACGGCCGGCCGGCTAGCCGTAAGCTGCCTCGGTGTGGCATGAGGTGATGAAGAGGCATCTATAGGGGCGCTCTGGCATCGATTCCTTGGGTGTGAGGGACAAGGGAACGCGGCAAATCTCCTAGCTGGGCTCGGATTTCTCACAGGAAGAAGAATGGTGTCCGCAGCATGGCGTCCAGCGGTAGCAAGCAGAGCCCCAACTGTCGGGCGAGCATCGTTACAAGATAGTCAATCTTCTCGAGACGGCCATACCTTGCTCTGCCCTTGCAGTCTTGTGATTGCCGACCATGCGCCCACTGCGACAGACGTTAGCCGGCCACACATGTGCACGTGTACTGTCGTATAGCAAGCCCGAACTCCTTGTCCTTCTGTTCAAGGTTGGGCTTAATTCTTAGTTCAAGGTAGGATCTCTTGATCGATTTGAGTTTTTATGTTAATTAAAGTCTGTTAGAACCGAGGACGAAGATTTACTTTATTGGGCAAGTGAGAGTTGGAGACCCTTTATTTTAGCTGACGATGAATTCTAGATTTAAAAAAAATGAATGTAACACACGCCGAAAGAACAGTTGATTTTTTCTTTCCCTTAGATCAGTTTTCTTGGAATAACAGTGAATCAAGTGCAGAATTTTCTGTGTTTTCCCTTTTGTTCATGCCGGATGATTTGGCTTGGCTAGACACGGCTCAACAAGGACAGCTGGACCCAACCGATGAGAGGGTTAATCAACTACTCTTTTTTATTTTATTTATGTTCAAAATAAAGGCACATAATTTTCTGCAAATTCTCATTGGGTCAATCCTAAGTCGCTATCAAATATTTCCAGCATCTCAAGTATGTGCATGTCACAAATATCCACCATTCTCTTCATGCCCTATAGTATAATTCCATCACCAAAAAGTCCGGAAGACTATTTTTTGAATTTGTATAACTAGGAACACATGATATTGGTAAATAGAAGGATATACAAACATGTACTAACATCAATGGGTATATTTATATGTCCGTGGAAGCGCACAGACATTCAACTAGTACCTAATAATAAAAGCAGCAACACTTCTGTCAACCAGCTTTTTTTTACCCTTTTACCCTCCCACCAATTTACATATTACACACATATACCACCCATATACCGGTTCAAAAAAGAAAAAATCCTAGACGACAGAAAAATCCCCACATGTATCCCAGCCCGCTCTCCCCTTCCTCCATGGACAAATCCCCACATGTATCCCAGCCCGTTCCCACTTCCTCCATGAACAAATCCCCACATGTATCCCAGCCCGCTCTCCCCTTGCTCCATGGCCGTGGCCGACGGCGCACCACCCTGCCCTTCGACCCGTAGAAGGCGCGCCTCTGTGCCCCCACCATCTGCGTTTCTCCCCGCAGTGTCATAACCTCACTGCGGGATCTGGTCGAGGCCCCTCAACAACAGTGTTGAGCCTCTGGATGCCGCCGCCGAAATCGTTGATTCCTTGCAGGGAGGAGCACCAAGGTGGCAATAAGATTGACCAATGGGGAGGAGGGAGGAGAGACACAGGCGGCGAGGACGAGAGGAGAAGCGGGATGACGAGGAGGCAGAGCTCGGGCCAAAAGCAGGGAGCTCGAGCCGGCGGCGGGGTTGAAGCAGGAGGAGGCAGTTGACTGGGGTCGAGCACGGCGACTGGGGCAGCAGGAGCTCTAAGCAGGTGCGCCGTCGGGGATGTGGGGTCGCAGGGAGAGCTCGGGGGCTGGTAATCCAGTGGCGGTAGGGAGGCGATGACCTGGGGGCTAGAACTCGCAGCCGGTGGCGTATGAGCTTGAGGGTGAGCTGAGAGGGCAGGGGAAACGAGCAGGGAGGCGTCGGGGACAGGGAGCAATGGGGAAGGGGAAACGAGCAGGGAGGCGTCAAGGACAGGGAGCAATGGGGGAGGGGTTCGATCGGGTCGATGGTGCCCGCTGCCTGGTGTGCGTGTGGCTCGATCGGTGTTTGACTGGGTGTGTGCGTGCGTGGTGGTGTTGGATCGTGTGTGTTTGTGTTGTTGGTCAAGGGATGTGTCTGTCAATAGGTGGATGCGTGTGTGCGTCGCGTGCAGCGGCAACTGCTGTGTGTGGTCATGTGGGGATGGACCGGTTTAGGTTAGGGTTATCTGTGGGCAGGTCTAAAAATGTATATTCAACAAAAATTTACCCGGTGCAACGCACGGGTACATGTGTTAGTGTATATATATATATGAAATAATATGTGTGCCCCCATGTGTGGTTTTGGTAATTAATGACAATCTTTATGGACTAATGTGTGTATTAAATTGTACTTGTCAGAATTGTCCATTGGCATCGCTTGGAGCATGTGTTGGCTTCAAGATCGATGAATTGTGAAGAAGATGTGTTGTGCAAGCTCAAAATGCGCCATCTATAGAAGATCTCATGTTTGATGCTTGCCATCCTCGGTGATCATGGATCGATGATGTGAAATCAAGAAAGGCGTTCCAACTTGAGAAGGTCAAAGTTCGTCTACATCGAGCTCAAGTGGAATGCTCAAGGCAAAGGTATAATCTTGATAGGTTTTCCCTTTTGCCGGTCTCATGTTGTGTGTGGGAGACCGGGTTTAGGATAGATAACCGTACTATCAAGAGGGGCTCTCGAATGAGTAACTCGATCACGTCGTTCGGAGAGAGCTCAGCCCTTTGCATACTTGCATCATCGTATTTGGTTGTTATTTGGTCTTATACATGTGAGAATTTAGAGCTTGTGTTAATCTCCATAACAAGATCTTGGTCATTAAAATCGTATCTTCCATTTATATCTTGTTGCGATTTTGATCTTGACGGTTTTCCGGTGTCTCACCAAATGAGGCATCTCACATTATATTACTTGATACATTCTCACTTGGTGATAACCAATATTTTCACCTTTTATTGGGAAGCCCTTGTCGTCCTCTATCCAACGCAATTGAATCGGATCAATCGGAGCTCCCAATCAAAAGTTATCGCAGATTGAATATTTGCTATTATTTAGTTTGAAAAAAGAAAGGAAAACAATTTTACTGGGCTGTCCGGTACTACCGGGCCTAGTATCGGACGCCCCTGGCAGCGGCCCTCTCCCTTCAATCTTCCCCGGTAGCCCAGGCCGGCTGTACCGGGCCCATCCGGTAGTACCGCCCGGGTGGGCCGGTACTACCGGCCGGCCCACCCCGTTTCGCCTACTCGCCAGCCCAGCTGGCCATGCTCGCTGGCCCAGCTTGCCTTGCTCCCGCGCGCATGCCCGCTTCCTACCGCCGCCTTGCGCCAGCTCGCTCGCGCGCCGCCTCGCTATGGCCCCGTCTGCCTTGCGTCGCTCGCGCGCGCCCTGGCCTCTGCTACCGCGCGCGCATGCTGCTGCGCGCCCGCGAGCTGTGCGCGTTGACCTGGCCGCGGCAGGACCCACCTCGCACACACATGCGCTGCTGCTGCCGCGTCCCGCCAATCCCGCGCGGGCCCTGTCGCTGCTCGCCTCGCTAGCCCACGCGCGCTGGCTCCCCTGTAGCCTTTTTCCTTGGATCGTGTTGGATCGACCAGGTGCACTGACGGCTGTTTCTCTCTCGCCAGCTCGTTTGCTTGCATCGCCTGGGACAGTGCGGTAGTACCGGTTGGAACCGGTACTACCGGTCCAGACCGAAAAATTGCTCCAACGGCCATATTTTTTGGACCCCCTATTTAAGCCTTTGCCTGTTTTCAGTTTAGGGGGCTTCTTCCTCATCCATTAGGCTAAGCTTTGTCCACACTTGCTCTAGATATTAAAGCTTGTCTAATCTTTTCCCTCCGATGATTCTTGCCCATATTTGAGTGGAAGAGAGAGGAGATCTAGACCCACGTTTTGACCTAACCGATTCATCTCTTTGTAAGTTCATCTTTGGGGATCTAGATTTTGGGGGATTTTGTGTCTCTCTTTGATTCCTCCTCTCTTCTTCCCCCAATAGCTTTAGTAGCTTTGTTGGAACTTGAGAGTGAGGGATTTGAGCACCTTTGTGGTGTTCTTGCCATTTGCATTTGGTGCATCGGTTTGAGTTCTCCTCGGAGGATTTGGTTTGAGTTACTCATTGGATCTTGTCCCTCTTGGGTTCTTGGAACCCTAGACGGTTTTGTGGCCTTGGTGGCATTGTGGCCTTTTGTGGCATTTGTTGGGAGCCTCCAATTAAGATGTGGAGAAGTGCCCCAACCTTGTGAGAGGTTCCGGTTGCCACCGACAAGTGCACCGATAGTGGAAGCGTGGATCGATCCCGTTGGGGTGAGATTCACCGGAGAATAAGGGAGGCCTTTTGTGGCATTGGTGGTTTGATACCACCCCCTCTCCAAACGAGACGTACTCCATGTTGGGAGGAACTCGGTAAAATATTGGTGTCCCCGCGTGCCTCGGTTATCTCTATACCCGAGCTATTTACTTATGCACTTTACATTGTGATAGCCTTCGTGCTTGAAGTAATATATATCTTGCTATCACTTTGTTGCTTGTATTGCTTAGCATAAGTTGTTGGTGCACATAGGTGAACCTTAGTTGTTCTAGGTTGTGCTTAACAAAGTAAACACTAGTTTTATTCCTCCTTTGTTGAGCCCCTCTAGGAAAAGTTTTAATCGCCTATTCACCCCCCTCTCTAGGCGACATTTGTATCCTTTCAATTGGTATCAGAGCCCGGTCTCTCATTTTAGGCTTCACCGCCTTGAGAGTAAATATGTCGGCTAGGGGATTAGTGCACAAGGACACGCTCACATTTGATGGCACAAATTATGATGTTTTGAAAATTCGCATGCTTAATTTATTTCAGGAAATTCACCCAATTATCGAGGGATATCTATATGTGGGTTTCTCTTCTCCTATGGATACCCAAAATAAATCTTTAGAGGAGAAGTTGAACTCTCATATAGATGCTCTAGCTACTAAAATTCTTTTGCATGTTGTGAGCAATGTAGTTCTTTCTTCTATCATGCCTTATTCAAGCGCTCATGAGATATGGACCAAGCTTCAAGATAAATATAGCAAGTCCAACATTATTGAGGATGATTGTGTTGCCTCCACTTCCGGTCGAGATGAGTTCTCATCCTCTACCACTTCACCAACATGTGACTTTTCACAAGGTAATGATATGGTGAGTGGTGATAGAAATTGCAATTTGGATAGTGTGCTTACTATTTGTAATCCATCATCTCTATCTAGTTGCAATGATCTATCTTTGGACCCTAACACTTCTAGCACTACAAACTTCTTACATGCTTGTGTTAATAGTCCTTGCATATCATGTAGAAATGACTTGAATAAATCTCATGATGATATGCTTGTGTTGTCTTGTTGCCATGATAAAAATGCTTCTATTTCCTCTAGCTCTTGTGTTGCTAACCATGTAGAGGAAACCGAAGATTCTATGGACCAAGACAAGGTCTTGAAGAGAGCTACAAGTGAAATCTCATCATCACCTTCCTCCGGTTCTCACATATGCCTTATGGCTAAGGGAACAAAGGTAACCTCTTTGAATCCCATTGTATCTCATGATGATGAGGATGACGAGGTTGAGAATGATAATGATGATTATAGAGGTAAGTATGATATTACCTCTATTAAGAAAATGGGAGAGGTTGTCTATGGTGCTCTCTTCAAAAATAAAATTGCTTCCTCCAACTTTCTTGAAATCTTGAATTATGCTATATAAGGCAATGATCTTATTGAGGAGCAAGAAAACTTAATTGATGAACAATTTGCGCGTGAGCGTAAGTATGCTAATGAAATTGCTCAACTAAATGACTCCCTTGAAGAAGAACAAACCACCAAAGAATCTCTTGAGGAGACTTTCACTCTAGAATTATCTAGAGTAAAAGAATAGCATGATAGAGAACTTGTGGTGGCAAACTCCTTCAAGTTAAAAAATGATGAACTTGAAGTTGCTTATGCTAAACTTGTTGAGAATTTTAAGCATCTTGATAATGGATCTTGGGTTGTTAAGAGGGAGCTCATCAAACTCACCGAGTCGCATGAGCAACTTAAAGCTTCATATTCAAAAGAGCTTTCCAAGTTGCCCTCACCTCTCGCTAATAATGATGATGCTTGTGCTACTAACTCTATTTCTTGTGAAGCATCTATTTTGGAGGAGAATGTTGAGCTAAAGGCTCAACTTGCGTTGCTAACTAGCAACTATGGGAAATTAGAAGAAAGTCATGTTAAGCTCTCAAGCTCGCATGAGGATCTTCTAGTGTCCCATGGTAGGCTAAAGTTAGCTCATGAGGCCATCGTGTCAAAGGTAACATCTAGTGGGCCTCATGTGGACATTAGCACTACATATACTCCAAATGTTATATTGCCATGTGCTAGTCCTTGTAATTCATCCTCTCACAACCATGCTATATCTCGTGATGAATTACATTCTGTGCCTTGTTGCTCTAACAATGTAGCACCTACTTCCTCTAGTACTTTTGTTGAAACTAACCATGTAGAGGAAATCAAAGAGCTCAAGGCTCAAGTCACTTCTTTGAAGAATGACTTGAAAAAGGGTCATCAAGGGAAGGCCACACTCAACAAAATCTTGAGTGTGCAAAAATACCCCAATGACAAGAGTGGGCTTGGATTCAACTCCAATGTCAAGAACAAGTCCACTATCAAGTTGAAGCACAAGGACAACGAGAAGAATGGCCAAGATCAAGTCAAGAATCCGGCCAACATTGTTTTCTTCAAGTGTAAGGAAGAAGGGCATCATGTTAGATCTTGCCCATTGAAGAAGAAGTCTCCTAGTGTGAAGCAACAAGGGAAGCGGCCTCAAGCTCCACCTCAAGTCATTAATGGGCCTCTTCCTAAGAGGACTACTCGAGCTCTTCCTCGAGTTGTGGCTTCACCTAAGAAGAAAAATGGTAAGAGTAGAACTTTCTACATATATTTCTTCCGCATGCACTATTGGTATCTCCTCATCCAATCCTATCTTAATTGATGATGCTTATTAACTTTATAAGGATGAGGTTGGCAATGTGTTTGCCAAATTTATTGGTGCTCAATGTGGTTTCAAGAAAAGAACCATTTGGGTTGCCAAGCCTATTGTGACTAACCTCTTAGGACCCAACTTGGTTGGGGACCAACAAGCCAAAACTTGATCAATAGGTGTTAGTTGGAGGGCATTGGAGACTTGGCTACATCATGAAGAATTAAGGGATCTTCATTATTATTTTTGTCAAGCCAAGTCATGTGGATTATATTGCTCCTATTATATTTACAATGTTCCTCCTTGCGGTAACATATGCTTAACTCATTTCATTGAAAGTTACTCGCCCCATTGTGCATGTGTTGGTTTTGTATCTTCCATGCTTTTGTACATGTTGTGCTTTCCACTTAATTATCTTGAGGTATCAAGCATATTTGTGTATGATTAGGTGGGCACACCATGTATGTGTGTTTCTTGTGTTTGAGCCTTACTTGGTTATATTTGGTATCTTATTTGGCTCTTTTGAGAGATTAATGGATTATCCCATTTTGGGGGAGTGTTATGCTTAGGCATTCCACAATCCTAAAATTGTGTGTATATGATAAATACCACCTAGCTTTTATATTGGAATATTACCTAGTCTCATTGTGGCATGTTTATGTCCATTAATTATCTCTATTTGTATCCTTTTGCCTCGTGTTGGTTTTATGGTAGTATCACATTATGGGGGAGTCATATGATTAGTGCATATTACAATCCTAGAAAATGTGAATATTCGAGGTTGTGTCACTTAGAATTACTATTGATAATTATCTAGCACCTATGTGACACATTTGCTCATACAAGTTCCAAGTTGCTTGAATGCCTTTATTTCTCATATTTTGGATTTTGTATGTGAGAGTGTTTCTTGGTATGTGTTTCCTCATATTTAGATAAATATATCCTCATGGAAACCATGTGCTTCAAGTGACTCTAATCACTAGTGATTGTGTGACTATTGGAAGCTACCAAGAATATTGTTCGAAGTATCATGCTCAATTCTTATATTTAGTTATATGCTTCTTGTTGTGTGAATATGATCTTGGATATCAGTATGAACTACCTAGGGAAGATTATTCTCAATTCTTCTTGTCCTTGGACAATTAGTACCAAATTTATGGTAGACTTTATTGATCATATTCACTTTGGCCTTTGCTTAATTTTGTCCTATCTTTGGCCAAGTAATTGTTTTGTGTGCTCCCATGTATTCCTTGCTACTTTTGGATCCTTTTATTTTTATGGGTATCCTCTTGTGTTTTATTTAAAGTAGGTAGTAGTGATGATCTCATTTTTGGGCATCTTACATTTAAAAGGAAAATTCTACATAATGCACTATCCATGGGGGAGCTATCCTATATTATTGAGAACCTCATATTTATGCTTCTTTGTTTGATCCATATCGGGTTTTATGTGCTTGGAATCTAAATCTTTTCATTTTGGTATTTTGTGCCATCATGAGAAGTTTGGGGAGTTTTGTTTCTTATTGGAACCTTGCTCTTTTTGGGAGTTGGTTTTGTCTCATTCCTTGTTTCATTATTTGACCATTTTAGAATGAGATAAATCCTTGAGCATTTTTATTTTTACCTATCTTTTGCTCGCTTGGTTTTAGCCTAGTTCATTTGTTGAACTTGTGATATTTCATGTGTTGAATTGGTTCTTTGATACAATTTGGACATCGTTTGACATGTCACACTCTTGTGTGTGCAATCTCGATTCACTTGGTGTGTTTGTGAAAATTGTATCTCCTTTTTGGTTCTTGAAAGCTTTATGCATGCATATTTACTATATGTTTATATAATGGCATGCTTGATTTCTTTGGTCCAATATATAAGGGAAACTCCACCGATTCCCATCGGATAAGTTGTGCATGAAATTCAATTTCATATCAATATGCACATAATTATGTGGAGTCTCTCCTATGTATTGTAGTTGCACTAACTACTTTGGACCCAATAAGTTTGGGGACCATTTTGTACTTAATTGTGTTTTAGGTGCATTGGAGATATATTGGATGCTTGTATCTCAATTTTGAAGATGTGGTGCATACATGAAAATTTGAGGCAAGCTATAAGATGAACAATGAATTCATATCCTTAATATCCTACCAATTATATCTCGGTAACAAGTATCTCTTTCTCATGCTCATATATCTTGATTCCAACCGTTTGTCGGTTGCCTTCTAGCATGAATTCATGTATTTATATTTGTTGTAGTTCTATCCATGGTTTTAAGATATCTCTCTATTGTAAATGTGTATAAGTTGAGATGAGTACATATAATTGGGACTATACAAAATCATGCATATGATCCATCAACCCCAAATATGTCAATCTAGCAATTTTATTTCCTATCTTTTCCTCAATTTCTCTCATGTGCAATAGTGAGATTTTGCTAGTGGTTTATTCTTTGTGATACTTGTTGCCTTTCTCCATATATTCCAACTTTCCCCTTTTCCCTTGGTGATTGTTGTAATATATGTAGTGTGTTGGTGTTTGAAGTTCATTAATGTCCAATAAGATATATTTGAGCCCTTGGCCATGCTTTGAAGCAAAAATCTAATTGGTATATGTTATGACTTCATTATACTTTTCATATGCCTCCTTGTATATCTTATTTATGTGTTCATATTTCTTTGTTGGCATATGTCTTTGTGATGTTATTCATTTATAAACATATCCACATATGAGAAGATAATTCTAGTTGAGATTTTATTCCTTGGATACCACCGTTTATTCCTTTTTGATTCTTTAGTGGCCTCCAAATTTATTTGCCTATGATTGCTTGTTCCTCTAGTTTACATCTTCGTGCACTCATATTTGTTCTCTCATGCCTTATATTGTTAAATGAATTTGGATGAGTGAGGATTCCATGATTATGCACCATGTTCCCAAACGCAATTATCATAATTGGTGCATTATCTTTGGGGAGCTCGTCTAATTCATTTAATAATGCTCATTTGTATTCTTTCTCATTTATTGTGCCTTAAATGTTTATGGATGAGTGAGGATTCCATATTTGTGCATTTGTATATTGAAATAGAACGATTCTAAAATGTGCACAAATCTTGGGGAGCTTCTCTATTTTATTTAAGCTTTTATTTGATCTTTCATTTTGTTGTGTTTTAAATGCTTATGGGGGAGAAAGGATTCCATATTTGTGCAATATGTATTCTAATGCATTTATTTTGAATTATGCACAAATCTTGGGGAGCTTCTCTATTTTATTTAGGCATTTGTTTGATCTTTCATTTAGTGTGTTTTAAATGCTTATGGGGGAGCAAGGATTCCATATTTGTGCAATATGTATTCTAATGCATTTATTTTCAATTGTGCACAAATCTTGGGGAGCTTCTCTATTTGTTATTGGAAGCACTCTTTTGCTCATATCATAATATCTTGTTGTTTCCATTTGGACTGATTTGTTGTTTTCAATTGGTTTGTCGGACCTTGTAATTGCTTGCATCATTTGACTTTATTTATTTTGGCAATCTTCGGGTCCTCGATATAGTTTCACTCCCACCCAAGTATTCATAATTGGATATGTGCGAAGGCACACCTTTGGAGGAATTATTACTATATTTGCCTTCTAGAACTTGTCACCCATTTCGGCAATCGATGCCAATGGGGGAGAAGTTTTAGAGGGTTTAAGGGAAGTTGGGCTATGCATTGATTTGGTTCTTAAGCATTTTCCTTTCATGCTCTTGCATATTTGTTGTTGCTTATCATGTGATATATAGAGGAAACTCCACCAATGATAATTGGCAATATATGCAATGAAATTCAAGTTCATCACAAATGCATAGATTGTGGGGGAGTTTGCTCTTATGTAGTATTTGATATTGGTGTTACCATTTTATTCATGAAAATTCATTATATAAACCCTCTTAAAGGGATTGTCATCAATTACCAAAATGGGGGAGATTGAAAGAACATGTGGGCCCCCATGTGTGGTTTTGGTAATTAATGACAATCTTTATGGACTAATGTGTGTATTAAGTTGTACTTGTAGGAATTGTCCATTGGCATCGTTTGGAGCATGTGTTGGCTTCAAGGTCGATGAATTGCGAAGAAGATGTGTTGTGCAAGCTCAAAATGCGCCATCTATAGAATATCTCATGTTTGATGCTTGCCATCCTCGGTGATCATGGATCGATGATGAGAAATCAAGAAAGGCGTTCCAACTTGAGAAGGTCTAAGTTCGTCTACATCGAGCTCAAGTGGAATGCTCAAGGCAAAGGTATAATCTTGATAGGTTTTCCCTTTTGCCGGTCTCATGTTGTGTGTGGGAGACCGGTTTTAGGATAGATAACCGTACTATCAAGAGGGGCTCTCGAATGAGTAACTCGATCACATCGTTCGGAGAGAGCTCAGCCCTTTGCATACTTGCATCATCGTATTTGGTTGTTATTTTGTCTTATACATGTGAGGATTTAGAGCTTGTGGTAATCTCCATAACAAGCTCTTGGTCATTAAAATCGTATCTTCCATTTATATCTTGTTGCGATTTTGATCTTGACGGTTTTCCGGTGTCTCACCAAGTGAGGCATCTCACATTATATTACTTGATACATTCTCACTTGGTGATAACCAATATTTTCACCTTTTATTGGGAATCCCTTGTCGTCCTCTATCCAACGCAATTGGAATTGGATCAATCGGAGCTCCCAATCAAAAGTTATTGCAGATTGAATATTTGCTATTATTTAGTTTGAAAAAAGAAAGGAAAAACAGTTTTACTGGGCCATCCGGTACTACCGGGCCTAGTACCGGACGCCCCTGGCAGCGGCCCTCTCCCTTCAGTCTTCCCCGGTAGCCCAGGCCGGCTGTACCGGGCCCATCCGGTAGTACCGCCCAGGTGGGCCGATACTACCGGCCGGCCCACCCCGTTTCGCCTACTCGCCAGCCCAGCTAGCCACGCTCGCTGGCCCAGCTCGCCTTGCTCCCGCGCGCATGCCCGCTCCCTACCGCCTCCTCGCGCCAGCTCGCTCGCGCGCGCCTGCGCCCCACTCGCGTGCCGCCTCGTTGTGGCCCCGCCTGCCTTGCGTCGCTCGCGCGCGCCCTGGCCTCTGCTCCCGCGCGCGCATGCTATTGCGCGCCCGTGAGCTGCGCACGTTGACCTGGCCGCGGCAGGACCCACCTCGCACACGCATGGGCTGCTGCTGCCGCGTCCCGCCAATCCCGCGCGGGCCCTGCCGCTGCTCACCTCGCTGGCCCACACGCGCTGGCTCCCCTGCAACCTTTTTCCTTGGATCGTGCTGGATCGACCAGGTGCACTGCCTGCTGTTTCTCTCTCGCCAGCTCTTTTGCTTGCATCGCCTGGGACAGTGCGGTAGTACCGGTTCCGGTCCAGACCGAAAAATTGCTCCAACGGCCATATTTTTTGGACCCGCTATTTAAGCCTTTGCCTGTTTTCAGTTTAGGGGGCTTCTTCCTCATCCATTAGGCTAAGCTTTGTCCACACTTTCTCTAGATATTAAAGCCTGTCTAATATTTTCCCTCTGATGATTCTTGCCCATATTTGAGTGGAAGAGAGAGGAGATCTAGACCCACGTTTTGAACTAACTGATTCATCTCTTTGTGAGTGCATCTTTTGGGATCTAGATTTTGGGGGATTTTTTTCTCTCTCTTTGATTCCTCCTCTCTTGTTCCCCCAATAGCTTTAGTAGCTTTGTTGGAACTTAAGAGTGAGGGATTTGAGCACCTTTGTGGTGTTCTTGCCATTTGCATTTGGTGCATCGGTTTGAGTTCTCCTCGGAGGATTTGGTTTGAGTTACTCAATGGAGCTTGTCCCTCTTGGGTTCTTGGAACCCTAGACGGTTTTGTGGCCTTCGTGATATTGTGGCCTTTTGTGGCATTTGTTGGGAGCCTCCAATTAAGTTGTGGAGAAGTGCCCCAACCTTGTGAGAGGTTCCGGTTGCCACCGACAAGTGCACCGATAGTGGAAGCGTGGATCGATCCCGTTGGGGTGAGATTCACCGAAGAATAAGAGAGGCCTTTTGTGGCTTGGTGGTTTGATACCACCCCCTCTCCAAACGAGACGTACTCCATGTTGGGAGGAACTCGGTAAAATATCGGTGTCCCCGCGTGCCTCGGTTATCTCTATACCCGAGCTCTTTACTTATGCACTTTACATTGTGATAGCCTTCATGCTTGAAGTAATATATATCTTGCTATCACTTTGTTGCTTGTATTGCTTAGCATAAGTTGTTGGTGCACATAGGTGAACCTTAGTTGTTCTAGGTTGTGCTTAACAAAGTAAACACTAGTTTTATTCCGCCTTTGTTGAGTCACTTTAGAAAAAGTTTTAATCGCCTATTCACCACCCCCTCTCTAGGCGACATTTGTATCCTTTCAAAATATATATATATATATATATATATATATATATATATATATATAGAAACTCTATTAGACCCCCTGGGTGCAGAATTACCCGGGTCGATCCACCGAGCCGCTCCGGTTCCATCCAACCTGTTTGGTGTGGCTCGCATGCTCACAGCACCCAACCGCCCACCATAATTTTTTTTTGTTTTACCTCAGTTTATTTTCTCAATTACGGCCCTGGATCTAGAGCTAACCCACCCGTCACCTCATCCCCCTGCTTTTCAATCGTGGGCACACGGCGGCGAGGCGGTTCAGAACTGACCGCGGCGGCGGCGAGCGGCCGGTGTGCTTTGCGGGATTCGTCTGCTTTGGTTGGTGGAATCGGCGGCGCCGTGGTCGGCCGGCCGGATCGGCGACAATGGCGGCGTGGTGGTTGCTGGAGGCGCTGCAGGCGGCATCGGCAGCCCGGCGGGCGGTGGCTGCAGGGCGAATCCCATGACATCCTGTCGTCATCGTGCCTCCTTTCCACCATCATCGACGCCCTCTCTGCCAGGCTGCTCTTCCGCACCGCCCATGGTAGAGGCTGGTCCTACTCCGGGTCAGCTCTGGGCGAAATATTTTCCGAGGTGGCCCAGGCATTCTCTTGCAGGGAACGGCAGGTGGCGTATCATGACGCGAGAGAATTCTCCAGTCTCCAACCTGGTTGATCTTTTTTTCAATAGGTGGTGAGTTCCCGATCTCCAGCACCACGTTTCCTTGCTGTTTTTGTTGGATGCCGTTAGTTTAGCCATGATTTTTTCTTCCAGCGTAATAGAGTGGAAATCTGCAAGTGGCATGATTAGTATTAGATTGAGAAATCGATCTTTTTGGTGATGTCTTATCTTGATCTGCAGGATAAAAATAGAATTCATTAATAAACACAAATTAAGTTTTTGTAGTGCTTTCGTTGGTGTCCTGCTAGTGATACAACAGCAATCCTATTTTTTCATTAAGACTGACGTTTAATAAACCTTATGTATTGATAAATGCCAACCTACTTTTGCCTTGGGCAACTAGCATTTTTTACTGTACTTTTCGCATGATGGACTGATTTGCTCTAATATGTGTCGATGCCATCATTGTAGATACTTCTAACATGTCGTGGAGAGGGGCACTGCAACATTTTAGATTTACTCCAGGCAATTACACATTGGGTTATTTCTTTGCTGAATTTGTCCAGAGAGCAAAGCATTGAGGCTGCAAGTAGATGTTCAATTCTAGTTCTTGTTGCTTGAATTGTCAATGCAAATTAGGGTCCATAACAATTAGCATGTCTGCATCAAATTCTAGTTCTTGGTGTGGATAGCACTCACTGTACACCCGTTATAAACTTTTTGCACCGATAGTTTCTTTCTGAATTATGGTTGTGGGTTACAAGCTATCCCACTTACCAGCTGCACCTCATTTTTTCTCCTCTGTTTCTAATTCAGCGGCTGCAGCGGGTACATTTTGGATATTGGACTCTGGTCCGATCATGTGAGTGGCAGGCGGATTCGGTGGCCAGGCTGGTGGGCTCTGCATTGACCATGCCCTCGGCAGCGTCGTGGTTGGCGTTGTGGTCGTCCGCCTGAACCGACGACAGTGTGGTTGCCGACGGCAATGCGCGTGGTGAGCAGCATGTTCCAGGCTGCCGGTGGATGCGGGCTGCATCGGCATCCAAGTGGCATCTTTGCGTCCTGCAGATTGTGCACTTCTTTAGCAAAGCCGGCCGACACCAAGTTTTCTCAACCATCCGTGCAAAAGCTTTCGTTGGACACCTTGTACTGTAAGCAACATGTTCTTTTTGCTGTAAGATATTCAGATCCAGCATTATTTTTGCATACCTATGTACGTGTCAGCTTGGATGTGAAATGGTTGAGGTACTGCAAGCACATGGCAATAACCGTCCAACCTCCAGAGGTTAATTTGTTATTGCTCTGCACAGGACATCTCAGGTGTTGGTTTTATCTAATCACATGGGCATATAATTATGTTTTGCAAACCTAATCTTTCTTTGTTGTCCTTCTAGCTAGATGATGGCCCATTATTTCAGTTAAGGTCTGTAACGCATGTACTTTATAGTCAATTTGAAGGTCTAATTTTCAGACTAATAACCGCCAGAAACATGAAACACTGCTATGCTCATTAAGTTTAGGATAAGTTATACGATAATCTTATTTGCAAAACCTTCAAAGTGGAAATTTCATGTGGTATGATACTTGCAAATCTGTTTATTATGTTTCCTGCCATACAGAAAAGTTGGTTTATGTTTTTTTATTCCCGTGTGTATCTCTAGCATTCAATGGAGGTCAAGAGTAATTCGTAATCATAACCTTGGTGTCTGCAGGCGGCATCGGCATAATGTTGAGAGGTAGGTGGCCTCAGCATTGTTGTTTGTCGTTTTAGGGCAGAGCATGATGGTGGGCTTCCACTTAAGGTACGGTGGTCGTGTTTTCCTTTCTGGTTGTTTCTTGATTCAGAACTAGCAGGGAGGATAAGTTGATGTATAACTTGAAGCATGTTAGAAAAGAGCTACTGCACATTTCGACAAATTGATTGTCAAGCCACTGCTCCAAATAATAGAAACAAATAGCAAGGAGCCAAGGAGTATCACTATGTTGTACACAAGCATCTAACATGTGTGGTAAATTTTTACCATGTGAGGATTAAAAATCATCAATCAATCACAAATAGATGTCCCTTGATTTGACCATGTTAGCTGCTAATTCTTCAGGAATTGGCGAGCAAAGGAAGTTTGGAGTCTTATTTGATTCCGCAAGCTGCTCATAATCTAATAAATGACAAGTTTAATGAGGTTATACTGAACATGGCATATTTATTCTCCTAGAATGTTTAAGAACTATCAATATTTAAATTGTTGTTTGTCAAGAAACATGCACTAGAAGCTGCATTTGCTTGATTAACCTTGGTCTAGATGTCGACATTTCTGAGAAAATATATATCTTTCCGTGTTCATCAGCTTTCCCAGTATTTTCCATGTTGTTCCTTTTCTTGTTGATTATTTCATGTCTTAACATTCCACCCATCAGAAGCTAATTCCTTGCTTGATTGTCTTATTGATACCATTGATTTTAAACACAATTTTTATAGAAACTATGCAGCTTTAATTGATTCAATAAATATTATGTGGTGCATCATGTAATTTACATGTTCCTATGGTACCCCAGATTAGTTTCAAGGATTTTTCGAGCACATTGGCCACACCGTTAATTTTTACATCGAATTGAAATTGGCAACACTTATTCTCATGGTTTTGTTGGCTTTGAAAGTAGGTTACAGCTAGACTTTGTCGTTATTTAGTTATTTCATTAAATATACAGATGATGATGTGAAAATGAGCATTCTTTTGCTCTTCTTAAGGTCATGTCACCTTCGTAATTATTTAATTTTTTCCAAAGCAATGCTTTGGATGGAAATTATCTTCAGTTTCTTGATTCTTATCTTTATTAATTTCCCTTTTTTCAGGATGGCTGGTGATGTTCAAAATGCTAAGAAAAGTGTCCTGCTCCTAGATAAATGAAATGTAGAGATGCACCGCTTGTTGTGGTCTTCAACTTCCTGCCGCTGAGTAGGATAGAAATGCAATATCAAAAGGGTTGTGTACTGAAATTGATGTAACCCAATAATTTCAACGACTTATGTAATTTATTAGTAGTACTACTACTTTATTTTTGATGTGCACATTAGACCATGCTGGTATTATATATCAACACATGTGCATGGCGACATATGTTTTTATCCGCATGGAGTTATTATTGTGTGCACTCAGGTTGTCCTAGTCAATCTTAGCACATCGGAACTTGTTAGTTCTACATCATCTCTGATTTTTGTCTTCGTTACAAACTTATGGTGTAATCTTCATATTGTCCCTAGTTCTTGCTTTCTATGTCTTTATTATGGTGTAATCTTGCCTTGATTATCAAATTTATTACAACAAGCTTGGCACAAAATTTCTCACAATGAAATACAAATTGAATTAGTCGACCATGTTCCTTCTACAGGTAGGCTTATTTCTCAACTAGTCACTTAGAGACGTGGGGTGTTTTGGTTTGTTTTCTTACATCCGACGCAGGTATTTTTATGTTTCATGTGCGAATCTTACAACGCTCGAGCGGAGCAGGCCGGTACAGACGTGCGCGCAGGCGCGAGTATGTTATGTCGCATGCAACGTATTTTTACATCACGCGCAGAGTGGTCGGACTCGGGCAGACGCGCGGGCGGGCTGGCCTGCGATGCGGGCGGGTATTCTGCACCCAGGGAGTCAAATAGCGCATCCCTATATATATATATATATATATATATATATATATATATATATATATATATATATATATATATATACGGGAAATAGTGGGATACTCACCCGGCTAGCTGTGCATGCATGCAACACCGTACGGTAAAAAGTCGAGAGCACAATCTGATTAACAGATGTGATATAAATCTATTAAAGAAACTAATGTCTGTGTAGTATCAGGAGCATGAGGTTGATTTCTTAAGTAAACGACGCATGTCATCCACACACATGAGTTCTTCCCATGGCGTTATCCATGCCATCCACACACATGAGTTTTTCCCACAGCGTTACCCATCCACAACAAATGTTCTCTTTATCTGTCTTCGAAATTTACCATAACAATATGTATTATTTTGCATATCACACATGATAGAACACACAACCAAGGACATGCGGCATTGTCACGCATGCTATAGCCAGAGTCAAGAACATGTGTCTTCACACGAATCAAGAACATAAGCTTTTCTTCAAAATTAAATAGGGCATCCTCTCACCCTATGTTCACTTGGCGAGATTTTTTACGTGAGAGCTGCCTGTCATGAGTAATGATGCATACGTGGTGTTTGTTAACTTTTTTGCGATACCCGATGTTCACTTGGTGTCTATATGTAGTGTCATGTAGTTTTCGCTGGAACGGAGGATAGGAAGTGTGGCAAAAAAAAAACAAGACCAGTTGGTCGGGCAAGCCATAAACAAATGTACTTGGTATCGAGTGTACCATCCTCTGGAAATCACAAAACAGCTGATTGCGGTGCACATGTTAAAAACCATGACGAGGTGATGATGGTGTCTAAGACTCAAAGAAAAACCACAATGATGTGAGGATGGTGGCTAATACACAAGTGAAAGGACAAATGACATCTCCTTCAGCCTATTCTTAGTAGAATTTTGACAAATTGCAAGAGGACGCTGTTAGCAAAATAATGCCAGCAACCGACGAAGCGGATATTGCGGGATCATACGGTGGCTATATCGGATGACTGTGCATGCATGCACAGGTAGCATGGTGGATAGCAAATCCACATCGATATATATATATATAATCTATACCTAATAATAAAGCATGAAGTGTTTCTCCCGGTCCAACACTTTTTTGGACGACTTTGCCCTCCCACCAAAACCCAAATTAAGAAGTTGCCACCACCAACAAAAAAAATGATTCACAAAAAAAAAACGATTCACGAGCCTCCACGTTACTCCTGGTAAACTAAGATAACGATTCGTCTGATTTTCCTAATAGAGATTTGTAGCCGTTGGATCTATGTCTCGCGATGTCATAGCTATTTTCTCGGCGCACGCCGCCTTTCTGAACTCTCCGGCAAGATTACGGAACGAAATTCACAGCAAGAACAAGATTGCGTGTCGTCGAGCGACCAGCACCGGCCTTTCTCATCGTCCGCTCCTGGCCCTCGCCGTCGGCCTCCTCTTCATGCCATCATACTCATAGCTTCAAAGGTAAAATCCAATCCATCAAGCTCCGCATATCCCAAATCCCTTTCCTATTTAACCTCTGATTCTTCCCATCTTCCATGTTCGCTGCAATCTAGCAGATGAATCTCCCACGATGGTATTGCATCTGCAGTTGAGGAGTTCAGTTTGATGCAGATTCAGCCGTCGCTGGCATCCGGCCAGGAGGCAGCGAGCAAAGAAACTACCATGGCAGCAGAAGACATATATGCACATCTTTCCTCCTCTAACAGGAGGCGAGCGCGACCTTCACCACAGGTATTAATCTGAATCATGTTTTAAAACATCAGGGGAGAAAGACTGCTGCAGTATGTGTGGTGGATTAGTCTAGGAGCAGTAACATAGACATCGTGGCAAGCTAGCATGGGATCAAATACCGAATTACCGATACACCTGATGTACGATTAACAACGAGACTTCCCTCTCTCTCCCGCATGACTCGGCTTCCTTAATATCGATTTGGTGGCAGCGAGTTCGTCCGGGCAGAAAATAAAGCCTCTCAAATCCTCTGCCGATCGGGCTGCACCACCGCTGCAGGTTCTTGCTGGCTGCGCCTGAAAAAGTAATCTAACAATTTCAGTTGATGGATGTTGCTATCCATCCAGCTTTCCCTAGCCCATCTAGCTAGCTGAGCACCAGATCAATCAGTCGACCAAACATGCGGGTTTGTTTGAGCTTTGCTACTGTATCCACGTCTCTTCCATGTCCGCCTTGCTGGAAAACACTTGGTGCATTGCCATTAGCATGTCGCAGCGTTCCCGACGGTGTCCCTGATATGTGTGCTTGAAGAAGAAGCACCGCCGATCTAGGCGGTGACGTCTTGCATCTAATCCTAAAACCCATCTAAGCAGGCTTCTGCGACTGGAGCGATAGTGATTACATGCCCGTGGATAGCTAGACGGCAGCGAGTTAGGTGCAGGCCAAGCTCGAGCTCCAGGAGGTCATCAATTTCCTCAATAACGTAGAGGGCAAGGAGTGCCTGGCGCCTTCTCGTTGACCTACACGGGACCGAAAAAACATGGCTCACCGCGCCGTTGCGGGAGGCTGGGTGCCATTCTTCTCCGGTGCCATGCCAGGGTTCATCTCTTCATCAGCCTCGGCGCATCCATGAACCTATGCGATGGATGGTTGGAGCAGGCCATAAACCACCGGAAACATCGTGGCATAGTGCTTGCTCGCCTCGACAACAGGCTTGAGTGAGCAATGGCTGATGTTCAACTTAATTTTAAATTGTGATTGCTTTGTTTGCGATGCATCTTGATCTGAATCCTGACAAAATCAACTACTCTCTGGTAATTTCTCTCAGACATATCTGAGCCATTTTTTTGTTCTTACTTGTAATTAAATTTGGCCTTCTAATAGTCTCAGCTAGACATTAAAAATATATTATTCCTATAGTTTGCACTATATTGCATGCGCTGTTTAATTTTCAGATATTATGGATATTCTATGCTCATGAATTATGTTTACACTATAGAAAGGCTTACGCACCTCCATAATGCAGATCTTTTCCTTCCGTTGCAACGCACGGGTATTGTGCTAGTTAATAATTAAAGCACGAAGCGTTTTTTCCGATCCAACACTTTTTTGGACCGATTTTCCCTCCCACAAAAACCTAAATTACCCATGGTGCCACTGGCGTACGCAGGGGGCGGGCCGGGTGGGCCACGGCCCACCCAGAATTTTGGGGAAAGTTTTTTGTATTACTAATCTTCACGGACCGAGCGAGGCAGCGAGTGAGTAATTGCGGCGGCGACATCCTCATCTCCTAACGCGATAAGATAAGGAGACCTAGCTGACTAGCTCCGGCGGCTGCCCCTCTGGCCTCACCCCGTCCTTGAATCCCCCACCGGCCGCCTCCGTCCGCCGCTGGGCTGGTCCGTCCGCTCTCGCTTCCCCTCTGCGGCTCTGACTCTGGTACTGCTCGCTCTCGCTTAGCCAAGCGCAGAAGCAGTGCCCAACAACAGCTAACACCAACAACTATCCTGTACTGCCGGGAGACAAGAGATCAAGGAGTTGAGCAGCGATGGATGTTTACTCCTAGAAGGACAATCTTCTCTGAACCTCTCTATATTATTTCATTACCTACTCTCTCCGATTCATATTAATTGACTCATATTTGTCTAGATTTGGATAAATCTAGGCACTATTTAGTACTCCCTCTGGCCCATATTAATTTACTCAAATTTGTCTAGATTTATATGAATCTAGACACTATTTAGTATATAGTTTCATTCAAATTTTGACAAATCAAAGTCAATTAATATTGATCGAAGGGAGTATACAGGTTTATCTAAATTTTGACAAATCCAAGTCAATTAATATGGGTCTGAGGGAGTATATATTTTGTTTGTATTTGTGACAGATGCTGCGTGAAGGGATTGTGCTTGTGTTTTTTTATTAGCTACAGGTGTTATCGATTCATTTTTAGCTGCAGTTCACGTCCAGTTGGTAAAAACCGTCCAGTTGGTAAAAACCTATAATGGAGCAACTTTGGATGATATTTTTCTAAAACTAAGTTTTTAATGGTAGATCTTTTATTAATGGTATAGAACCATTTTTCCCAATTTTATGTGTGTGCCCTTTTACCATGTTTTTTATATTTTTTTCTACTCGCTTCTGTCCAAATTAATGGACTCGGGTCCATTTAGATATAGATGTATCTAGCACTCCGTCTAAACAAATCTAAATCCATTAATTTGGATCAGAGGAAGTATTATAATTTAGATTTGAATATGAAGATGAAAAGCCAAATTGCAGCACTTTTCGAGAAACGTGAAGCTCCTATTTGGTTTCATCAGTTCTACTGGCTCCAATATAGTATTGCAAAGGATGTGTCTTTTGCCTTACTATGTTATTTATTCAAAGCGAGATCCAATGGAGGTTATAGGGGTGATCGTTTTGTTAGGGCTAGATCAATTTTTTTAAAGATGTGTCCACCCTCAAGTTTTTTACTGCGTCCGCCACTGCATGGTGCCATTCGTAAGTTAAAAAAACTGTCCGCATGCAATACAAGGTGGCCCTACCGATTGACTCAAACAAGATGATTCTCGGTTTGGTACGTCGCGCGTGTTCTCACGATCTGATACGATCTGTAGCCAACACGGCAACACGACCCGAGATAAAAGCAAATGATCTGCCTCCGTCGCAAGTAGCCTCCGCGTGCGAAACCCTGATTACCAGTGCCCGCTCCAACCTTCCGCAGCCTGGCCTTCGTCACGCTTCCACGCTGCGGCAATGCCAGGGGCCGAGCGGCGCATTCGGCTCTCTAGCGATCCCTCTATCATTGGCTAAGCAAGATGCTGCGAGGATGTCGCCGATGATAGGCCTAGACACGCCATTGGCTGCCATACTCCCCCCAAATTGGGCGTGGCGAGAGCTTTCACGGGAGATGAGGCGATGGATTTAGAGATGGCCATGATGGCTTAATTGGCATTCATGCTAGGACTCTACATAAACCAGCTGGAAAGATTGAGCACTACTCTTGGCGTCCACCAGCGGAAACGGACCACTCGAGAGATCTGGTATTGGAGGGCTCGAATTTGTACTCCTCGCCCTAGAAATCCTTGGAGTGCGATGGCAACGATTGCATCCACTATTGAGCTACGGCCTTTTTTTTTTCTTCGGAAAAGGGCATATAATCTGGTGGCAGCGAGTGCGTTCTGCTACCGTCGTGCCTCGAATTCTTTGGTTATTTTCTTCGTAGGGTAAGCCAATGAAACCGACATTGAAATCTGTATCTCCTATGTTTTACTACGATCCAAAAATCATGACAAATTTTAACCAATCTCACATGCGCATGGTCTAATCTCTCTGACCTTTCTCAATTTGTTGCATGACTCTCTCCCAATGTCACCTCTAAATTCGTTGATACCACTCCATGAGGATCTGGCCATCAAAGTTAAATCATATGCAATCTGCTACACTATGAGACAACCCATCATTAGTTCTTGCCATATTACGGGACAGCCCATCATCAGTTGTTTGGTCGGATTGTATACTCAGCCTGCAAGAGTTCATCAACCATGGCAGCTCCATCTTCAAGGTCTGCCTCGACAACGGACATGTCACATGCATCAAGTGCAGCAACCTAGCTAACAGCTGTCTGAGGAGGGCATGTCTTCTCCTAGCAGCTATCTGATTCCAGAGATTACAAGCTCCACCACTCACTAGGACATCAAGTACTTCCCGGGTTACGCAAGGATGCCATATATACCTAATAATAAAGCACGAAGTGTTTCTCCTGGTTCAATATTTTTTTAGACCGTTTTACCCTCTAAGTAACACCAAATGACCCACCAATGCCATAGCTAAGTGGAAAAAACTTTTCGACAAAAAATGCATTATACCCACCATGGCTTTGGCTCTCGTGGAGAAAACTAAATCAAAACTAACTCTTGATCGATTTGTTTCCTTGGATTGACTCTGTCGTGATTTGTTGCGACCACACTAGAGTTCAAAGCGGAGCCGTCCTCAACCACCTTTTGCTCAGACGTACCTGAGTTAGGTATGCACCTTTTGCGACCGTCTGCGTGCAACACTAGGACACGTACCTGAGTCGAGTCGGGTCGGGCATGTTGGATCGGAAGCATACATAAAAGGAGACCTAGATCGGTTTGTCAGATCAGAGAAAACAGAGGACAACACGGTATTCTAATCCCCATCCCGCTGCCACCATTGATCCCGGCGAGCGGCGCCGCCTCCATCATCTGGAGGGAACCCGCCTCGGATTTTGCAGATTTCGAGACGAGGTCTCCAGCGAAGGTAGTGGCATAGGGCAACCCGCCTCGGATTTTGCGGATTTCGAGACGAGGTCTCCAGCGAAGGTAGTGGCGTAGGGAGGGCCCTGAAGTTTGCAGAGCTCAGGCGAGGACGAAGTGCGCTGCGCAGGAGTTCGAGGTCGCGCACCATGCCTGTGCGTGGTGGAGATATCCTGCTCACGTTGGCCGTGTACGAGAAGTTCAAATTCGTCTCGCATGGCTTGCCATACTCACAAATCGCATGGCCCTTAAAACGAAGATATTCGCTTGGTATCTACGTAAGGGGGGATTCTCACAAAAGATAATCTTGTTAGGAGGAATTGGCATGGTAGCACTGAATGCGTATATTGTCATTATAATGAGACAATACGTCATTTATTCTTCCGTTTTAAATTTGCTCGTGCTATATGGTCAATCATCCAAATAGCCTCTGGTTTATCTCCTCCTAGATCGGTAGTCAATGTTTTTGGCAACTGGATGAATGAGATTGAGGATAAATATGAGACTTTATTTAGGGTGGGAGCGCTTGCCATTATTTGGTCGCTTTGGCTATGTAGAAATGACAAGATTTTTAATAATGTTGTATCTTCTCCATTGCAGGTTATCTATCGGGCCACGGCTGTCCTCCGATCATGGACTTCTCTATAACGTATGGAGTTCCGCGACTTGTTTGCGGAGGGTTGTAAGCGGTTGGAAGATACGGCGCGAGATGTCTTCTCCCGACATGGATGGCAACAACCGCTGTGAATAGATCTTACTTAGATAATTGGGAGAACTATGCTTTCATTTACATTTTATTGTATTTCAGTTACTCTTGTTTTCGACCGAGACTGTGGATGTTTGACTGTGTGCATCCTAGCTATGCAGAAGCCGGGTGTAATTACTGTTGAGTAATAAAGTGTCCATTTCAAAAAAAAAATACTCACAAATCGGTGTCTCCTACTATCGTCAAGGAACATGTATTTTTTCATGGGCTTCAACTGCTCGATTAAATGCTCCCAGAAAATTCAATTGTGGATACGGGCTCCATGCAAACGTCTGTAGGTGGAGCTAATACGCAGGTGTATGCCGTGTCCACAATTGCGTCTTCAGTAATGCGGCCTGCTTGAGAACATCGTCGGCGTCGTACACCTTTTGCTCAGACGAGACGACCACGAAGGCCTCGGCCGGCAGGGCTGACGTTCAGGCTAGAGTACACGAGGGAGGCGGTCGTCCGGCTAGCAGCCTTGCCCGGTTTGCCGCCGAGGTATACGTACTTGAGCGAGCAGAGTATCTTATAGTTTTCTTTTTAGGCTACAAGCTAGAGCACTAGGTCATCCCGGTCGGTGTCACCTCCGAGCCCAAGGGACGATGCCACTCGGAGCTGCGTCATGGTGGTGACCATCTAAAGACGGCCCAGGCCAAACAGCCGGAGCTCATCGTTGACAAAGCAGAGCAGATGAACAGAGCTTTCTATGACTGCAGGATAATTTAGACACATTGCCTGACGGCGTGTGCCATGACGATGATCGAGAAATTATGGAAGAAAAGTGGGAACACGAGAGATCCCATGAGTAGTGATCGCACAACCGGCCACTACCTCGCCGTGTATCCTGCATACACAGTTACAAACACAAGAATCCAGTGACAGTTCCCTTTGGGCAAAGGGACCTCCACTCCATGATAGAAGAGGTTAAAGCCACTCACCCCTTACCAACGCCCACTTTGATCTCTTATTCACTTGCTTGCACGCATGCACGTTTAGATTCTCGTATGCAAATATTATGTGTGAATATGAAAGATTGTTCATTTGATTTTATGTGATGCCGTAGCAACGCACGGGCTTTGTGCTCCCTGATTCCTTCTTGAAGGAGGAAGAGCACACACGTTATTGTGAAATCAGATGGTTTAGCCTGCGAAGGATCTACTGTAAACCCTTTCTCATGGCTTCTTTCATACTGGTTTATTAGGTAACTTTCTATTTTTTATAGTTAATTTGGTTCACTCAGTTCAGTTAAAATTAAAGTGGGATTTAAACACGAGTTCTGAAGAAACTTTAATTTTTTTCTAGATATGCAGACTTTTTGTTCTTGAGTAGTGGATGATAACAACCAATATTAGTTGTATTGCAGATGATGAATATGTTTTCAATTGGTAATGGAGCTCTGAAATTTTATCACTTCTAGCAACATACATAGTGTGTTCTTTGTAGTGAGATTGATCGAGTGTTTTATCTTCATGAATGACAAATAGTTGTGAAGTATCCGAGTGTTAATTTCATCAGCTCAGAATATGTGTTTTACAAGCAGCAATTAGGGCTATTCGTTTTTCACTGTTCAAACTCAATAGTGTAAATAATGACCCTATTTAAATATACCAATTCACTTACTTGGACTACCACATATGAATATGTACAAATGGGATTAGCTGGACAATAGATCAACTAGATCCAAACATCTTTTACATGAAAGTCACCGCTAGATATTGACCTGAATATTGTTGCATGTACATGATGACAGCATCTTGCTATACTTGGAACGGAGGCATTGTAGACTAATTTTACTTGTTGAGAAGAAGATCGTATTTCCCCATGTCAAGAGTATGAATGGATTGTTGTTATTATAATGCACATATGCGACATAGCTTTTTCCTCACGCTTGCAACGCACGGGCATCTTTTCTAGTATATAATAAAGAACGAAGTATTTTTCCGGTTCAACATTTTTTTGGATGGATTTATCCCTATAGATCAATCAAAATTACCCACTATGCCACCTGTAAGTTTAGGATGACCTTACCCACTATGCCACCTGTAAGTTTAGGATGACCGGAACTGATCGGCCCAGTTAAATAATATCCATGCTGACATGGTTATACCCTACGGGTACGTGGTCTCAGCATACCTGGTCTAGCCCAAGGAAGGCCCACGGTGGATATACGCCGGCCCATGAAGACTTTCGGGTGGCCCAAGCCCATGACGCCTTCGAATCCTTGGAGAGCAAGACTAGAGTAGATAGGAAATTCAAAGGGGTAAAACCCTAGAACCTGTAACCGATTAGGACTACGCCCGGGACCTGCCTAAGTCTATATAAAGGCCAGGAGGGCACGACCTAGAGCTCTCGACTCATACTTTCGCATACACACCTTCACGCCAGATCGAATCTGCGCACCCCTGTAATCTTCGGTTCCGCCGTAATCAAGAGCAGACAAGCAGGAGTAGGGTTTTCCCTCCGGGGGCCTGAACCTGGGTAAATCTCGTGTCCCCTGGTTGCTTGTCTGTTAATCGTTCCATGATCTCCAGCATCCCCATCTTCTCCAAAACCCAAGTCCATAACAATGGGCATTGACGAGATCAAACCTCGTCAATTGGCGCCGTCTGTGGGAATCGGGGCTGCTGATTGTGCGATCGTGACGGTCCCGACCCGATCGATCTACAACTCTGCGACGACGGAGAGTCACCTCCTCTTCGGCTCTTTCGACTTCACCTCCCACTCGCCGGCCACCATGAAAGATTTCGAACCCGTAGGCGACGGACTCGAGATCCTGTTCGGGAGTTTCTGCTTCCAGGTGGGTCAGACTGGCACCCTCCGCCTTCCTGAGCGGGTGCCCCTACCATCAATCAGGACCGCCTCGTGGGCTTCGCACCCTGTGCTACGCACATCATCATCAACAGATGAGTTCTACGACAGCAACAGCTGCAACTCCGATCTGTGCGATCCACCTTCGGATGAAGGGACCTACGGTTCCGGATCCGAAAGCTGCGGCAGCAGCAGACCAATCTACGAGCGCTACCAATGCGCCGTAGTCATCCAGAGCGACGTGGAACAGCAAACGCCTAACCCGCCGCCCAACTCGAACCCCAACCCGCAGGACAGAAACGGCGGAAATGGTGGGAACAGAAGAAGCCAGTCCCCACCACCCGACGAGGAAAACAACGGCCACGTCATCCGACTTAGCAAAGAAGGATGGGTCCAGGCACGCCGCGCCGTAGCAGGCGACATAGTCCTACCTGCGGACGCCTCGCGTGAACTACTGATGGCATACCACTTCCTCCTCATCGAGGAGCACAAGAAGCAAGTCAAGATGCAAGAAACACTTGACAAACGCAAGCAAGAAGCCTCTGAGTCCAACGCGCGACGAGCTGTGCTCTCCGCCATGGCTCCTGGCTCTAGCACGAACGGAAACCAAGGAAACAAGCACCGCTCTCGGGTGGAGAACATGGATCCCAAGGAGCGTCGTGATGTGACCCGAACTCTCCACACATCGTTCATGGAGATGGACGCCGACGGCAACGTCATCCCGAAGACGCCGCAAGCTGCGATCATGGCCACTGCATATCTCGCGGCCCACCCACCTCCGGAGGGGGACCCGAAAAGATCCATGCATAAGTCCGCACTCACCGGACTCGGACTTGTCGGAGCTGCGCTCCACGAAGACGCTCCTGCGGAGCCAAAGAAGAAGGCTCCGGCCAGGCACAACTGGAGCCCCACCCCTTCATCCGAAGAGGAAGAGGAGCACGACCTTCCTCGAAGGAAGAAGAGCTCGCGTCACCATAAACACGACTACGACGCCAGAGACAAGCTTACACAGCGCAAAATCGACAAAGCGCGAGCCAAACGTGCATGTTCGTCTGAATCCGAGATGGACGAAGACGAAGGAGAACTCTGTGGAGCCCGATGCTTCAGCAGATCTGTTCGGCGAACACAGATGCCACGCAATTTCAAGCTTCCTTCGGATACTCCGAAGTTCAACGGCACGCAAGATCCAAAAGCCTGGCTCAGTGACCATCTGTCATCCGTCGCTGCACGGCGGTAACAAAGAAACCGCCATGCAATGCCTTCAGCTGCAGCTGACAGGCGCGGCGCGGGTCTGGCTCAGCAGCCTATCATCAGGGTCCATCCGAAGCTGGGAGGAGCTAGCTTACAACTTCATCTAAAATTTCAAGGGCACCAGCAAGAGGCCCGCCTCAATCGAAGAGTTGCGAGCCTGCACTCAGAGAACGGGCGAATCTATTCGCTCGTACATACTTCGGTGGTCTACCACCAAGAAATCCGCAGCACACATCTCCGAAGAGAGGGCCATCGACGCCTTCAGGGACGGCGTTAAACGCCAAGATTTCAAGGAGTAACTCGGGCGCGTCAAGCCCAAAACACTCGACCACCTCATGGACATCGCCAACAGGTGGGCCGACGGCGAAGATTGCATTCACCGAGCACAATCGAATGAAGATGAAGACTATGGCCGAAGACGAGAACGCCGCAGCAAGAGGAGATCGCGCGTCTACGACGATCGCGACGGACCCGACATGGTCGCGGCCGGCTACGCCGACCGTCGCAACGACAACAGCCGCAACAGCGGAGGATACCGCGGAGGAAACTTCCGCGACGGCGGACGCCCAACACAGTCGTGGCAATGCCGCGACCGTGACAACAGACCCTCAGCATACGACAAACTTTTGGGTCCATGCACCATCCACTTCTACATCGACAAGCAGGATGGCAAAAAGAAAGCTAGCCACATGCTCAAGGACTGCCGCGAGTTCCAGAAACTCAGCGAAAGCATGGTGCAGATGAGGCAACAAGCCCCAATCCCTGCGTTCGGAAACGCACCTGCGCCAGGTGAAATAGCACATGAAACTCCCCCACCGCCGCCTATCGGAGGCCCAAACCAACCAGTCGCACCAGCACAGAACAACGCTGGGAATGGGTACCCCCCCACCGAAAGGAGCACTAAACATGATCCAGAAGGGACGCCCCACGAATAGGGTGCAGAAGAAAATCACCCGACAAATCAACCTGGCAGTGGCAACTTCACCTGCCATCCCTGAGTACCTCAGTGGATCGGAGTCCTGCATCACATTCACTCGTGCGGATCACCCTTGCCAGATCCCCCGCCCAGGTCATGCTGCCCTAGTGCTGGAGGCGCAGATCGGAGGTTTCGAGATGAGTTGCGTCTTCATGGACGGCGGCAACGGCATCAACCTAATGTTCGCAAGCACTCTAGCAGCAATGCGGATCCCACAATGCAGCCTGGAACAGTCAGACACAACGTTCCACGACATCGTTACAGGGAAGGGCATATTCCCCCTGGGCAAAATAGGGCTCGACGTCATCTTCGGCAAGGCGGACAACTTCCGGCAGGAGCGACTCGAATTCGAAGTGGTGTACTGGCCGTCACAATACCACGCCATCCTTGGGAGTGTAGCATTCGCAAGGTTTCTGGCTGTCCCACACTATGCATACCTACTACTCAAGATGCCAGGGCCGAAGGGCGTCATCACAGTCCACAGGAGCTTCACCCGATCGGACCAATGTGACAGGGATTTCAACAAAATCTCCCAGTCTTTCTGCATGCAAGACGAGCTCGTAAGGCTCCGTGAGGTGACGGACAATGGGGCACCCCCAGTCACAAGGCAAAATGCACCTGACATGTCTTTCGACTCCACCGTCAACACAAAGAAGGTGCAGGTCCATCCGACAGATGCCTCTAAGACGGCCCTGATCGCCAACGACCTCAGCCCCGCATAGGAAGGCGCGCTCGTCGAATTCCTCCGTGAGCGCTGGGAAATCTTCGCCTGGTGTCCTGTGGACATGCCAGGAGTTCCCAGGGAATTCGCCGAGCACGCACTCAACGTCTTTCCAGACACCAAGCCAGTCAAGCAGTCCATCTGGAGACTGTCGGAGCCACGAGCCGAAGCTATTGGCAAGGAAATCAATAGACTACTCACTGCAGACTTCATCAGGGAAATCAAGGAAAGCGAGTGGCTCGCAAATACAGTGATGGTCCCAAAGAAGGACACGGACATCTTGCGGATGTGCGTGGATTTCACGTCACTAAACAAGCATTGCCCAAAGGACCACTTCCCTCTTCCTCGGATCGATCAGATCATCGATTCGACTGCAGGTTGTGAGAAACTCTCCTTCCTCGACGCCTACTCAGGCTATAACCAGATTCGACTCAAGGTTGAAGATCAGGAGAAAACGGCGTTTATTACACCGTTCGGAGTATTCTGCTACAACACAATGCCTTTCGGGCTAAAGAACGCAGGTGCCACGTACCAGCGATGCATGCAGGCCTGCCTCAAGGACCAGATCGGTCGCAACGTCCAAGTCTATGTCGACGACATAGTGATAAAAACCAAGGAGGCAAGGACACTTATCGACGATCTCCGTGAGACGTTCGACAACCTTGACCGCTACAGGATCAAGCTCAACCCCGAAAAGTGCGCTTTCGGCGTCCCATCGGGTCAGTTGCTTGGGTACTTCATCTCTCAACGAGGGATCGAGGCGAACCCGAAGAAAATCAGAGCCATCATGACGATGGAGAAGCCGAAAAACCTCAAAGGCGTCCAGCAGCTCGCAGGACAAATAGCGGCGCTAAGCAGGTTCATCAGCCGCATGAGCGAGAAGGCCCTACCATTCTACCAGCTGCTACGCAAAGCAGATAAATTCGAATGGATGCCGGAAGCCAACGACGCATTCGAAAGCCTCAAGCGGCTTCTCTCCACCTCACCCGTCCTGGTCACGCCAAAGGAGCGCGAGCCTCTGCTGCTATACATAGCAGCCACACACCAGGTGGTCAGCATCGTACTAGTGGTCGAACGACCCGAAGAAGGCAAGACCCACGGGGTCCAGCACCCAATCTACTACCTCAGCGAGGTACTAACGACAACAAAGCAGAGGTACCCTCACTACCAGAAGCTCGCCTACGGCGTGTTCATGACGGCTCGACGGCTGAGCCATTACTTCCAGGAGCACCAGGTGATGGTCGTCAACGAGGCACCCCTGAACAGCATCCTGAATAACCCAGAGGCCACAGGACGCGTGGCCCTGTGGGGCATCGAACTGTCACCCTTGGACATCGTCTACGAGAAGCGACTCGCAATCAACTCTCAAGTCCTTCCAGACTTCCTGGTACATTGGATGGAGCTGCAGCTGCCAGACACCCTAGATATGTCGCAGTCATGGACGATGCACTTCGACGGCTCCAAGCGAGAAGCTGGAGCAGGAGCAAGGGTCATACTGACCTCCCCGCAAGGCGACAAGATGAAGTACGTCCTTCGGATGAAATTCCGAGCTTCTAATAATGAGGCCGAATATGAAGCCCTCATCCACGGCATGAGGATGGCAAAGATATGCGGCGCAACGCGCCTGGTCATCTACGGTGACTCCAACCTCGTCGTCCAGCAGACGATGAATGAGTGCGACGCACACACCGAAAACATGATCGCGTACCGCGCGCTCTGCAACGCACTCGAAGGAGAATTCGACGGCTACGAGCTTCAGCACGTTGGAAGAGAGAGCAACGAGGAGGCCGATAGACTCGCCAACATCGGCTCCACCTGCGCAAAGGTGCCATCGGGTGTGTTCCTCGAACAGATCTGCGTGCCATCCATCAAGCGGAAATTCCCCAAGGGATCACCCGAAGAAGCAGAACACTCGAGGGCTACGCTGCCCGAAGGACATGAAGGACCCGAAAAACTGGACACAGAGGTAGCCACGGTCAACCTAATGCAGGTCATGGCAGTCGAAGAAACTTGGACGCAACCATACCTCCAATTCTTGAAAAACGGAGAACTGCCTGACAGCCCGACAGATGCCCGACGCATATCTCGTCGGTCAAAAGCCTTCACCACCATCAATGGCGAGCTGTACAAGCGCAGTATTACGGGTGTACTACAAAGGTGCGTCACCATCGGTGACGGGAAAGCCATCCTCCAAGACTCCACGAGGGCATCTGCGGCCATCACGCAGGCAGCCGCTCCCTTGTTGCCAAAGCTCTACAAGCCGGATTCTACTGGCCAACGGCCATGAGCGACGCAAAAGACATCGTCCGAAGATGCAACGGGTGCCAACGGTTAGCCGACAAACCACACGCACCCGGGTCGGAGCTCAGACCCATACCTATAGCCTGGCCCTTTGCTCAATGGGGCCTCGACATGATTGGCAAAATGCCAAAATCTTCGAAAGGGGGACACGTTTACCTCCTGGTCGCAGTAGACAAATTCACCAAGTGGATCAAGGCCATGCCGGTTACCAACCAGAAAGGCAAAACTGCAGTCAAGTTCTTCGAGTTCATTGTCTACAGGTTCGGCGTACCGCACAACATCATCACCGACAATGGATCGAACTTTATCTCCAAGGAATTCCAGGACTTCTGCGAAGGCCTTGGGATCAACATCACGTACGCCTCAGTGGCACACCCGCAAACGAACGGGCAAGTGGAAAAGGCCAACGGCCTAATCGGCGCTGGCATCAAGAAGGGCCTCATGAGTCCACTCGAACAAAAAGCCGGATCCTGGACGAAAGAGCTCCCATCCGTCCTGTGGAGCTTACGGACCACGCCAAACAGCTCCACAGGCTACACACCGTTCTTCATGGTGCACGGAGCTGAGGCCGTACTACCAGCCGAAGTACGCCACCAGGCCCCCCGGGTCGTCGCTTACAGCGAAGCCGAATCCACGGCTGCACTCGAAGACGCCGTCGACACACTCGACGAAGAAAGAGACATAGCAGCAGCTCGATCAGCGGTGTACCAGCAGAGTCTCCGCAACTACCACAGCCGCCGGCTGCGCCCAAGGTCCTTCGTCGAAGGAGACCTCGTCTTGCGACTCAAGCAAGAGCGACCGACGAAATTCGAATCACCATGGGAAGGACCCTACGTCATCACCGAAGTCATCTCAGGTGGCGCCTACCGCCTCAAGCACGTGGAGTCTTGAGTCGCATACTCCAACCCATGGAACATCGCGCACTTGCGACGATTCTACCCCTAGCTACCTACCCCTTTACTTTAAATAAGGCTTTTCAGCCAAGGCTATTCAGCCGAACAATGTACTTCCTCCGTTACGATATAAATAAAGCTAAGTGTCTCGCCCCAAACTTCAAGTTTGCTATTTTGCAACTTTACTTTATGCTACAAACGCACTTGGGGGCTCCCCCACCTCACGATTTCATCGACTGAGGATCACGCGTGTACATCTGAGTAGCTGACAACGTCAGGAAAACGAAAAGGACACGTACACAAACAAAGCACTGCGTGCTTACAACAAACAAACCTTTACAACAAAGGGCACAACATGCCCAGTCGAAATATACAAATTTTACATCTATCTCTTTTACAGGTACTACCTATTCTAAAGAATAACCTGAGCACGCTGCTCAAACAAATCTACGACCTGTCCGGCATACTGTCTTACAGCTGCGTAATGTGGACGCATGTCCCACTCACCGCCATCCGGCCGAGAAGGTGGCCCAGCTGCCACAACAGCCAAATCTACATCAGGCCGGTGCAGCCTTACAAGAGACAAAGCAGCCTTCACTCCCGCAACGAGCTGTTGCCGCACCAACTCCTTGACATTGCTCACGCTCTGAAACTTCGATAGAAGACCTGCAAGGCTCGTCGGTACGGTATCCAAGGGAAACATGACGTGCAACACCGAGGCAAGCGATGTTTGCACTTGGCGAAGCACCCGCGAAACCTGGTGCACACGATCCTGCACCGTCGCCAGAGCCATGGCGCGGTCACGATCCATCCAGAAGAACCCGCCAGCCTCCATGTACTGTTGAGTCAAGCAATTGACCCGAACAGCGACACGCTCCTCCTCTTCCCTCGGAGCAAGGTTAGCACCTGCGACAATTGCACAAAATAAGAGGCAAGGCTAGTAGGCTCATTCGAAGAACTAAGCTGCAGCTCGAAACAAAGAACAACTTACACTGAAGCTGCTCAGACAACCGAAGCAGTTCCGCCATCAAGTACTCCTCTCTGGCTGCACCACGATCCGCCTTGGACTTCCAAACATCGGCGTGACCTCGCAACCCAAGCAACTCCTTCTCAAGACTACGAACACGATCCCAAAGAAAAGCGAGTTGCGAGGAAGTATCCAAAGATGGACGCAGTTGCGTTGCAGGCACGGTGTCAATAGGGTCAGCACCCGAAGGAACCTAGAGCAGCAGAAAAATAAAAGGACACACACATTCAGACAATGATAGAGCACAACTCAGAAGAATTCATTTAGCATATAAGGCCACTACGTGGCACAAGGACTGTGTTTCTTCAAAATATTTATAGCAAAAGCAGACTACAAACTATCCTACATCTACGACGCCTAAGACGCGGCACCCTGAGTCGCTTCGGAGCCAGATTGCCTAGCCTTGGCCTCCCCTTGCTGCCACAGCGCATACTCAGACAGCAAATCAATGAGCTTCGGCCCGTATCGCTTGCAGCGAGCATAGTAGGCAGCAAAGGCTACCTCGGATCCGTCTGCGGTTGTCGGCATCCGAGAGGTGATCTGGGGCAGGTTCAGCTCCGCTCCAGCCGCCAAAGCCATCGCCAGCCCGACGGACGCGCCGATGCCCTTCTGCTTGCGCTTGTACGCCGCGGGCGCATTGGCTGACAAAGCCTCCGCCAGAGCATCCACATCATCAAGGGCTGCGCCCTTAGGGACAAGCTCCTTGTAGAAGCGGCCAAGGACTTCCTTCGCCTTGGCAAGGGAGCTGACGACGGTGCTGCAACGATCTTCGACCGCTGCGGTCAAACTCAATGCCTGCGGCTTCTGAGAAAAAGAAGAGAGAAGACATGAAGAAAAACAGCATAGAAGAAGACAATAAACACAAAGAAATAAGCACAAATACAACACTCACCCAAAACAGCCTTGGCAGCAGCCATGAGCTTGCCCGCCACCTCTCTCTCACGAGCACCCGCAATAGTGGCCAACTGCTCCTCACGGTCCGCGGCCTCCTGCTGCAGACGCTCCTTCGCTTCGGCTGCCTTAGTCAGCTCTAGCTCGAGGCGTTCCTTCGCACCAACGGCGGCCTCGACCTTCTTCTCCGACTGATCAAGGCTCTTCTTGAGAGCGTCGACCTCACGAAGAGAAGTATTATGCTCCGCTGCATTCAAAACAAGCAAACGTCAGAGAGCAGGACCATAATAAATGAAAGAAGCACCAAAAGCAAATAGGTACCTTGAAGCTGCCGAAGGTTAGCCTCCAGCACCAGGCGCTCCTGCACCAGCCGCTTGGCCTCCTGCACAAAAGGCTGCAGAAAAAGAAACAGCAGTAAGAAAAAGGACTTGGGGGCTACGCCCAACACAAAGTAATAAAAGCAAAATTCGCACACGAAGACACTCGGGGGCTCCCCCCGTGGCACGAAGCAGAGGTACTCACATGCTCGGATGGCGACTCCGAAGGCCCGCTGGCGAAATTCTGAGGCGCAACCACCTGCACCTCCTGCACAGGAGGATCCGGAGCGGCGCCCCCGAAGTCGCCACCGTCTGAGGAGCAGGAGACGCAATTTTCGACTCCCCCATCATCTCCCGCGCACCATCGCTAGAGGAGTCGTGGGAGGAATGCCTGCATACGAAGCAATCAGCACAAGTGCAAAATCAAGAAGGAAAAAGGACAGTAGTATAAAAAGAAACTTACGAGCCCAATGAGCTCAGGTCGAAGACAGGAGGAGTCCTTTGGGCTCTCTTCTCCTCCTTCTTCTCTTCCTTCTTCTCTTCCTTCTTTTCTTCCTTCTTCCGCTTCGCTGGCGGGTGCGGTGCTATAGCCCGCACAGGAATGGCAGGAATGGGAGAGGAAGAACCTCCATGCCCGTCACTATGACGATCAAGGCACAGAGGGTTTCTGGGAGTCGGAGGAGTCGATGCATCCGAAGAATCGCTGGAGCTCCGTGATCGTTTGCGCGTATGGTCCTCACTCGACTCGTCGGCATCTTCGGCCGGAGATCGCGCCGAAGGAAGTTCGGACACGGACTCCACCACTTCATTATCCGGGGCATTCGGATACTTTTCAGGCAATGGCGGTACCATGCCCGGCACCTTGAAGCTCTGCAAAACCAGAAGGAACTTTGTTAGCAAACAAAGGAAATAAATACGCAGTCGACAAAAAGCGCTACGCGCACAAATCTACACCTGTGGAACAGCCAACGCCGAAGAAAACGGCGGAGTCAGCGACTTCCCAGGGATTTCCTCTCCGGCCTTGAACTTCAGCAGCGAGCGAAGGGCCCTGTCAAGATCCCCCTCGGAGATTTTCTCAGCCGAAACCCTTGTCGGATAATGGCGCCCAGAATAAAGAAACATCGGGTGCGCCCTCGCTTGGAGAGGCTGCACCCGACGCTCAAGAAACGTCCGGATGATGTCCACGCTGTTCACTTCCTTCTCCGGAATCAGCTAGAGATCCTCCACCCGACGGTAAAGGGCCTCTATCTCCGCCACCTCGCCATCCAAGATTTTGTTTTCCCAAGACCTTTTTGGCTCAATCATTTGGGAGGGGTCAAAAGGAACAAGACCAAAATCTTGCCCAGGCACTACGGAGTCGCGGATATAAAACCATCGCCTCCGCCAGTACTGGACAGATTTGGACATGGAAAAAGAAAAGAAAAGAAGATTGGGACTAAGGGAGATGATGCAACCCCCAATGGGATAAACACCATCTGAACCAGACTGCCTCTTCACAGAATAAAGTTTCCGGAAGAGACCAAAGTGCGGCTCAATGCCGAGCCAGCACTCGCAAAAAGTGATGAAGCAAGCAATGTGGAGAAGAGAGTTCGGCGAAATATGATGAAGTTGGATGCCGTAGAGCAGCCCACGGAGGAAGTTGTGGACTGGAAAGGAAAACCCACGCATAACGAAGGCAAGAAACATAACCCGATACCCAGCTGGGGGACGGGGGATTACCTCGTTGTCGGAGAGTTTGACGGCCTCCCTATCTTGCGGGATCAGACCCCGCTCGCGAAGCTTGCGGAGATCACTCTCCCGCGTCTCTGATCGCCGCCAGCCACCGTCGGTGACACGGGTAGTGGTGGCGCCTTTCTTTCCTCCGGCGGCGCTGGTACCAACTGCAGATGACGATTTCTTCGGTTTCCCCATTGCGCTACGGCGGCGCCGGTGGTGAAAGCACAGAAGGGAAGATGGAAATTTGGAAGGAAATCCCAGCGCGCAGCAGGAATCGCTAGAGCACAAGGAAGCAGTGAAAACAAGAACTGATGCGGTGAAAACAAACTGCAGCTTTCCCCAATGATTATAACAACGCAGACGACGCACGGCAGCCGTCCATCCAGAAGACCTAACGCCAATGACAGATCTGAATACAACATCAAGCAGCGGAATACGTAATAATAACGGTAGCATAGGCGAAGCTCCATCTTCGGGGTCACAGGCAATGCTGACGATGGGAGATGATCCTAGTTGTCGTAACCTTCCTGGGGTCCATCCTCCAGGTACTCCTCTTCATAGTCTGGCCATGGGAATAGCCAGGGACAAAGCCATGAGTACTCTTTAAGTACTCGCAAACTAATACTAACAGGTAAGGGGTTTTTGGATAATAGGACACTAGGCTCTAGGGTTGTTTTGCAAAAAGCCAGGTTTATCTCTACTAAGTTCCAAAGCTAGTCACAATTTTATAACTCCTAAATGGGATCTTGTAATCCAGGTCACAACTCTGTTGTGTTCAAGTCAAAGTCTCACTTCATTTCACAAGTCATTTAAAAAAAAATCTGACGGGGGAACAGTATGGCCACTCGAACTGTCCATAACCGCGGACGCGGCTATTCGAATAGTTTGACACTCTGCAGAGATTGTACACTTTCACCACAACATTCGATACATCCGTCAGGAATAAATCCTGAATTCACCATACTCAGTATACGGATAATCAATCTTAACCTTTCAATTACACTCCCTAGTATAAGCACCTCTCCTGTGAGTTTGGCCTCCCAACCATGACCACTGTCATCTTGGGTACTGCACAGGTGGACAATCTTCACAAGGTAGCCTCAGCTCAGACCTTGGCCGTGAGGGAACTAATACTAAGGTATATAAGTTTCCAGTCAAGCCCTACCCAATATTCGGGTATTGTGGTTGTACGCTAAAATTGGAATGGTATCGCATCCAGACAACCATCAGTTTTATAAAGGGCTAAGGCTCATGCCTCAACATTTTCATTCACCAAAATCATCAAGTGTTTGGAAACACATGTCCAAAACATTTCAATAGAATGATCCATCGTTCCAAGGTTTTCATAACCATTTTTCCACCAAGTATTCCCATCTAAAAGTTGATCAAGTTTTATGCTTAGCACTAGCATCTACAGGTGGGGGTAGTAATGATGAGGGGTGGTAAACTGGTGGAGTTTCAACTAAGTCCAACCTTATATCTTAGGCTGATATCAAAGTTTCTAGCTTAGGCCAAATTTTATGCTCGTTATGCAACCTTCAACACAACTGTCTAGTATCTACCAAACTCTTAGGTAGAATCTAAGTAAGCTTTGATAAAGAAATAACGTAAGAAGCTTGCCATAAAACTAGGATTTGGTTTATCAAGTGGGTATGATCACATATGCTTAAGGCATTAAGTAGTCATCTCACAAATATGGGTTGGTGGCATCAGTAAGGTATCTTGCAAGTGTTAGCTTGCACATTCACTAGTATTATTAGGCTTGCATAGTAATTAGCTTGCCTTGTGCAGAGCAGTGGTTGAAGTTCTCCTCGGCTTCCTCTTCGTAGTATCCTCCTTCCTCCTCGTATCCTTGGTCGGTACTAGCGTCTATGAATACATACGAGGTACACAATCACCAAACAATACTTAACTACTTGCAATCATCACACACAAGGGTCCTATAGATGATCTAGCATCATCTCTAACATTACAAGGTTAATGCTTGGTTTAAATCCTTTTTATTTTTAGAAAAGTAATTTCTACTCGTTGAAAAACTACTTAAGATTTAATATTCTCCAAACTAAACATGGGATCATGTTGACACATGTCATCACCACATATTGTAGTCCATGGGAATATGATTTAAAGTGGTGTCACAATATAATAAGGTTTTACCCTTTTATTTTAATTAATTAAAGTGGCTAGAAATGCTTATGAAGCATTCTTTTATTACTTGAACATTATTTCTGCAAGTAAACCTATATATTTTTATATATTCTGAAAGGTATGGTTAAATGTGATTTTTGAGAGTTGGAATCAACTCAAAAGCTTTTATGGTTTAAATTTGAAAAATGTTTGAATGCAGAAAAGCTTCTGCCTTGTTATTTTTACTAAGGGTGATCTACAGATCCAAATGACTTGAGTCCAACGGGCTTGGATTAAGCATTCACAGACCTTTCGAACAAAATTGGTTTCATTCAATTTGATGCACTGAATCGATCTGGGTTGATTTTTGAAGTTGGGTGCTGAAGTGTTTTTGAATTGAAATAGAAAAAGATTTAATTTGAATTGCTGGGCTGCGCGGGAAATTCTAACGGGCCGGCCTGCTAAGCGCAGTGCTCCCGCGGGCTGCTTAAGTGGGTGTCCCCACTCGTTAGTGACACGGGGCTGGGCGAAGCTGTATGGGGCAACGTGGATCGTTTGATCTAGTTCTAATCCAACGGCTGGGGGTCATCGTCGACGCGAGATAACTCCGGCGAGAACGAAACCGAGCGCGGCCAGTGAGGGGTGCTGGGGGCTCACCGGGGTACGGGAGAGGGTCGGCGAGGCGGGAGAACGACGAAGTCGACGACGACGAACCTCCTGGTACTGGTGGCTTCTCCTGGGGCGGCTCCAATCGCTGGCTCCCTTCTTCTCCGGCAGCGGCAGGCTCCAGTGAAATTCCGGCGAGGTGGTGCTCGGCTTGCTATAAGGATGGTGTGGCACGGTCAGTGGGGAGAGGTGAGAGAGATGGTGTGAAGAAATCGTGCGGGGGTGGCCTCTATTTATAGTCGAGCGAGGGGACCGTCGGGACGCACGGTGAGCTCGTCGGGGGCGATGTTACAGGCGGCTATAGGCATGGGAAAGGGTAGGGGACGGTGATGTGTCTCCTGGCGATGCTCAATGACATGGTCGCGAGGCATGGGGCGGTGTGGTTTGTTCTGGAACGGGCGATGCTCTGCGCGGAAGAGGCGGCGTCTTCGACGGCGGGCGGTGGCTGTATGGCACGGGGCGGCAAACGGGGGTGTCTGGCGGTCTCCTGGGTCGGTGGTGATCGTGTGTGCACGCGGTGAGGGCGGCGCGCGGTCTGTGGGTGATGGTCGAGGGTGGCGCTCTGGCGCACGCTCGGCATGGTCTGGGCGCGGCTTGTGCGCGTGGTCCAGGGCTTGGCAACGCTCGAGGCTGGGACAGACAGTGGCGGTGGACGGTGGGCTGCCTCCCAGACATGCTGGCTAGGCTTGCTGCTGCTCCTAGCTTGCTGTCCACAATGGGGTGGCATTGAGGTGCTCAGCTGTTCACCATTAATGACAATGGCAAGCTTACAGGGGTGCTAGTGTTGGGCTAATCTTTCTAGATGATCTACTGAGGTGTGTGTGAGCTAACTAGGGAACAAGTTAGGCAAGAATCACTGCACACTATAGTGTTTGATGTTTTGTTTGATTTGTGTCTGCAACCTGTTTGATGAAATGGCCGCATGAAATCAAGTTTTGAATTTTGAAATGATTTTTGGTGGGTTTGCTAGATTGGTGCTGGTGAGTCTGCAGATGCTTGGGTTTTGAAAGTTGAGCTTGTTTGAGTGGGTTTTGAAAAAGTGGGATCTTCCCATATGCAGAAGATTCAATTTTGAATTGCCATTTAAACTATGCATTTGAAAGTTTCTGGATGATCACAAAGTGGGCCTTGATACCTTGTTATGAGTACATTCAAGGGGTGCAAAGATCCAGAAAAGTTTCTGTTAGGTTTTGAAAGTTTGAGACAGCCAAAGTAGGCATGTGAGTTAAATTGGTCAAAATGACCATTCACTTAATATATTTGTTTTGATTTACTTGTCTTTAGGAAAAGTGTGGGAAATGTTTTAGATGATGTTCTTTTCACCTAAGAAACATTTTACAAGCAATGGATCACACAAACAAGGTGGTTTTTAAAGAAATTCAAAATCCATGCATACACATATACATGCATTCATGAATTCATTTAGAAAAGTTTTTGTTAACCCTAATCTTGATGATTAGTGTTTGATGATCTAAGTTTGGTGTTTTTGGGATGTTACACTACTCCTATCAGGAGCGCTGGCCGCGCACCCGAAAGGCGAATAAAGACAACATTTTTCTTCGAGTCCTACATCGAGTCTACGACTCCACTACGGACTCGGGGGCTGCTCCCATAGGGAGGATGGGTTTAAGCATCCGAATTTTTTTTGTGTCCTACGGACCTAACAACTAAACAATGTTTGAACTAAAGTCTCCGCTCAAGTCTACGACTCGAACAGACACTCGGGGGCTACTCCCATAGGGAGCGCTGGTCGCGCACCCTATGAAATATTCGACTGCGATCTTTCGGATCAGTATGCAAAAACTTTTCGGCAACTCTGCCCCAACAAAACGCTGAGTGAGCAACGGTCTCCTTGTCCACCCGAAACACCTCCGCGGTGACAAACATTCGGATGCTGTGTCTGCGACACAAAGATAAGACCTACAGATATTATCTGATGGCCTGGCAACGCACACGACTGCGCTCTGCTAGTAAAAACCCATGCTAACAGGTGCGATGAAAAATCCCGACGGACGCGTTGGGTAAATCAATTAAATTCATTGGAATTCCACTCCTGTAAGTCCTCCACGACCTGAGTCGAATTACGCCAGCATATGTTCCAGTTTCGAGTTGAGGGACTCGAACCTGAGAAAGATCGTGTTGTTTCGTCCTAAGACAGTTAACTAACCCTGATCCGTCGGGTGAGTCAGACACACGCATCAACAATCCCTACACACATACTGTTAATACATAGTTGCACCCGAAGGATTGAAGAGTCCTCAGCCGAATCTACGATTCGACTGATCACTTGGGGGCTACTGTCATGGTTATACCCTACGAGTACGTGGTCTCAGCATACCTGGTCTAGCCCAAGGAAGGCCCACGGTGGATATACGCCGGCCCACGAAGACTTTCGGGTGGCCCTGGACCATGACGCCTTCGAATCCTTGGAGAGCAAGACTAGAGTAGATAGGAAATTCAAAGGGGTAAAACCCTAGAACCTGTAACCGACTAGGACTACGCCCGGGACCTGCCTAAGTCTATATAAAGGCCAGGAGGGCATGACCTAGAGCTCTCGACTCATACTTTCGCATACACACCTTCACGCCAGATCGAATCTGCGCACCCCTGTAATCTTCGGTTCCGCCGTAATCAAGAGCAGACAAGCAGGAGTAGGGTTTTCCCTCCGGGGGCCTGAACCTGGGTAAATCTCGTGTCCCCTGGTTGCTTGTCTGTTAACCGTTCCACGATCTCCAGCATCCCCATCTTCTCCAAAACCCAAGTCCATAACAATGGGCATTGACGAGATCAAACCTCGTCACATGCCGGTAGCAACAATCAGTGTGGTCCACCCTAGTTAATTAATAGCCACATTGGTCGCAACAATCGGTAGGACTCACGTTTTGTCCCACCTCGATCCCTTAAACTGATCTCCATCGGTTCATATACGTTCCAGTGCAAGGCATATCAGCAAGCCGCAGCCCCATATCCTGAGCACATTGAAGGGCCGGAAGGACTTGAGTCTTCCAGAGGAGGTGGTTGTGGCGAGATAGCTTATCGGAAGGCGAAGCTCCAAGGGAAGCAGTCAGACTCATAGCCGATGCCGATGCTGCCCTGGATGAGGACGAGGAAGCCATCGAGACCGTTCTTGTTGTTTGATGAAGAAGATCATCGTTCGCCGTTCTCCGATGGAAGATGGCGTCCGGGCAGGGTTATTTGGTGTCTAGGTTTTCTAGGGTTTTGGGGGTTCTCAATCGAAGAGATTTATTTTTGGTCTTGGATCGTGGTTTGCGACGGCAAGAGGTGGCCGAGGCGGATTGTTTTGTGTCCTTGGGTCCTGCGCCGATGATCACCGGCGGGTGGGTTTTGGTGTTGGAGCGGCAGCCGCCTCACGAGGAAGGAGGAGGAGGCTCTGATACCATATCAATAATCTAGGGTTGAACCGTACCCTCTACCTGGGCCGGGTTGCATGTTTATATATGTGTAGAAAAACTCTACATGTGGTGTTTACAACAGGTGTATTATACTAGGTAGAGGATTGGAGACTGGAGTCGGGGCTAGGGAGAGATGGGTGGATATCGGGAGAGAAAAGCTGGAGCATTTGGACCGGGACGAGGTCCACCGAGGTGGCAAGGACGCACAACTTCTATAGGTCTATGAGGGTAGAGAAGTAAGCGGGGAAGGAACCAACAAGAAGCTCGTGGAGAGGCATTCGTCGAGGTTGCAAGGCTGATAGGAGAAGCAGGCCGACCGCGCCAGAGACGATCTCGCGCGACCGGAGGTGGAAATTAAGGCAGCGGCGGCCACCGCAGGGATGGAGATAAACGATTGAGAGAAAGATGGGATCATATGCGTGGGCGTGGCTGGTGTGTGTCTGGGTGTGTTGTGGTGGTCGGTGCATGTGCTAATGTGTTCCAGCCCGTGTTAAGCCTTTCACAGTATACGTATCGGCGCCACGTTTATGAAAATTTTTGGTACGTTGTCATGGAATCTATCTAGATAAAAATAGTTTGCCACCCACCACATTGCGTGGTCATTTTGACACCGCTACCAGAAAAGGCCCAATGCATACAAAAATATTTTTAATACATGTATTGCTTAGAATAAACTTAGAGTTTGGGTGTAAGATGTAGTGGCATTATTTTTCAAGTACTCCCTCCATCCCGGTTTAAAGGGCACATATAGCAAATCTTTAGGCCCTGAGCGTCTTTTGTTTGCCTAATTTGGGTCTAACTAATCCTTTGATTGGCTCTTTCTTTGAAATTAAATGTTTATGTGACTAGGAGGTAGAGGACTTTTGGGATTGCATGTTTTCCAATATATGTCATTTAAACCGGGATAGAGGAAGTATGTGCTTTCATATTTCATACTTCTCTATTTAATTTTGGAAGTCTTAAATTTTATATTTAAGATAAATGCAATGCTACACTACATTTGTTTATAGGATACACCTGTTACCAGCAAAAAAATCTTTGCATGTGCATGAAACTTCTTTTCAAAAGTTGGTGTGCATTTATTACAGAAGATCTCAATTTATCAAACAAAAACATTACATGTGTATACTTTTTTCAAATACCCTTGCATTGGAGATTTTAGCTGTATATATGATACGATAAGATTTTACTAGAAAAGACCTTTAATTTATATGTTGAAAAATCAACATATATTTTTCAAACGCGAGAAGGCAAACTCGTGCAACCAGGGGCAGACAGCAGCCAAAGATGCTTGGTGATAAGGTCACGGTTGCTGCAAAGTCAGAAGCAGGGACTGTGGCATGACCCGAGTGAACTTCGCGGGGTCAGTGAGGACGGGGTCGGAGATGACGAATGGTTGCGGGCTCGCTGCATCCCGTGGCAGAGACGTGGCCAATGACGAGTAAGGAGCAGCCAGCGACGGTGAATTTCTGTGGTGAGAGAGAGGGTGTAGAGAGTCGCGGGGTGGAGCTCAAGTATCGGAGAGGGGAAGCATATGGGAGTACTATATAGAGATTTTGCAAGACATTATAATTTTTTCTCTCCGGTGCACGCTGATTTTCTGCCTGGGTGATAGCTGTGCACGCACCCGGTGTAACGTGCTGTCTTAACGGCGGTTAAACAGAGAAAGAGCCGCACACCCGTCAAAAACAGGTTCATGCCCGTGCCCATCAACAGAAAAATCTCAAAAATAACCTAGTCCACGATTCCCCTTCACCGTGCTGGCCTACGACCAGGTCCCGGCGGCCGCTGCACCGCCGCACTTGCACCTTCAAGGGGAGCAGCTAGTCAGACTGGCTCGTCGCCGGGAAAACAGAATGACCACTGTAGCTCAGCTCCCTCTTTTTTTTCGGGTAAATGCCGAGATTTTATTACTTCCTCCGATCCATATTAGTTAACTTTAATTTAGATGTATCTATCACAAAAACTTGTTAGAAACATCCGAATTGAAGTCAACTAATATGGGTCGGAGGGAGTACTCAATAGTAGTGTTACGATCAATTAACACGAGCTGTGATACACAGTCTGGGACATGGTATAGCATGCATGCAGTACTAACACCTTTCCTACTGTAATTTGCTAGACAATGTGCAACTCTATTTTGGTCTCCACTAATCTCTTTACTCCCAGCCCTGGCGGCAGCCGCCCCTCGCCACTCCAATCCAACGCCCCGCGCCCCAGCATCATAGTCCCTGACGCGAGATTGAGGCTGCAAGTGCGACCCCAAATACTCTTGCTCTTCTCGGCGAGGACTGCTTCTCCATTTACCAAATCAAATTCCATGAAACCACCACAAGACGAAGAAGAGCACACGAATTTCACAAGTAGGAGTACCCATTTTACCTTCCTGTAATCACTCGAATCAGGAATCCATAAAAACATTTTTCAACCACGAGAAATCAACGAAAAAAATAAAAAATACAGAACGAGTACTATGTTGTGGCCGCTCTTTCCCAGAGACGCACAATGTTGTGGCCGCTCCTGGTCGTCGCCCCTTGATCCTTGAGGTCGCGCGTCCCGGTCACTAATGTCCTGTAGGGTGCTGCCCAGGTTGAATCCTTGGATGATGCTGCGCAGACGAGCCGTGGAGCAGGGTTTGGCGCCGATCTCCCGCTCCAGCGTCGCCTGTGCTCCATTCCTTCTCATCATTCGTCACATCCAGTCATAATAGCATGTCTAACATGTCCTGTATATTTTCGCCTCTTAAAACGTGAGTAGAGAGCCTTGTATTCACTTTTCGCCGGTCGAAAACTCGGACGAACTAGCTTTACGGGGTGGGGATACGGGTTCTGCTAGCTCGTCCGAGTTTTCGACCCCCTCAAAACAGGGTTTTAGACAACAATTTGCACAACAATTTCAGATCAAACATAGCACATTCAAAATATGTGATGCATAATTCATAGTTTTTAACATCACAACGCGATCATAGGCAATGTTCAAGCCACGGAAGTTTCCAAATGTGATCAACCATCAACGAGTCCATCGCCAGCGGCGCCACCACTCGCCGGAGACTCACCTTGAGCACTTGCAGCACGAGCTTCACGCGCAGCCTTCTTCCTCGCCATGATGTCCGCCTTGGTCTCCTTCCACCACGCATCCAATAGCGCTTGCCAATAGCTGGTGGTAGAGATCCTCAATGCGCTGCCAATAGCGTGTCCACTCCGGTGCACGCATCCATCCCCACCTTGCTCCAAGCATGGACCAAGATGGCGTCTTCGATCTCGCTGTAGTTCGCCGTGCGTGGCTTCGGCGTCGACGAAGAACCGGTGACAACCGGATCAACCTCAACCACCTCCTCCTCGTCACCCTCATCCTCCTCCTCGTCATCAATCTCTTCGACGTTGCACTCCCCATCGAACGCATCAATGCCAGCGTCCAAATCCACCGCGGATTCATTGAGCATGTCCATGTACGATGTTGTGGACTCAACATCGAACACCTTGTCTACGTCCATGGTGGGTGGCGGCGGCGCGGGCATCGCATCGGACGGAACGGAGGGAGGAGGGGCTGTGGCCTTGGAAGACGGTGGAGGCGCGAGGCCGATGCGGCTGACCTGCTTTGTCTTTACCTTGGGCTGCGGAGCACCCCTCGGCCCGGCCGCCTTCGTCTTCATCCTGCCCCCTTTCTTGGCAGCCGGCGGGGCTGCGGCCGGCGGAGCTACGGCCGCCGAAGGGGCTTCGAAGAATTGCTTCGGAATCCTCTTCCTCTTCGACAGGATGGTGGCGGAGATCATGGCCGACACGTCCCTGGCGTTGGGCGGACCTCCGACGGGGACATCAACCACTGCGGCCGTTGGAGATGCTCCGCCGGCGGTAGGCGGCCCTTGCGGAGGATCCATGGCAGCGGGATCCGGCCGCGACGTTGCCGGGAAGGGCGGGGTGGAGGAGATCGAGCGGCGGCGGCGGTTGGGTTTCGCTGAAACCGTTCGCGCGCAGTGGAGGGGAGGATACTGGTTTGGCCCTCTATTCTCGCTCCCACCCCGCACAAGTAGGGGCGAAGGCCCGCCCCGTAATCGAAAACAGCAAAAATCGGAGCGGGGCCGATTTTACGGGGCCTGCTAGACGGCCGGGTGGAGCTCAAACCCGTATTCCGGCGGTTATTATACGGGTTTGGCCCTTTTAAGGGGTCTGCTAGACATGCTCTAATAGAAGTTCAGAGCCAGCGTCTGGGAGGCATGGAGGGCCATGGGATCCCGCTGGCATCCGGGATGCACGAAGGCGCGGCGATGGCAGCCGAACTCACGGAGGCGTGTTGGTTCCCGCCGGCGGCCGGGAGGCAGGAGAGGTGCTTGGGATTCCGCCGGCTGCCGGGGAGCAAGGAGGCACTGGACGATGGCGGCGGCTAGGATGGGGAGATAGGTGGTCTCGTCGGCACTCCGCACATCCACCTGCACGCCCGACGACAAGTGTGACGTCCCCTCGCACCTCTTCTTGGCCTCCCTAGCGTGCATCCCCTTCTCCACCTCCATTTATGCCAAGGAAGACCACGCCTTCGTGGGAGGGAGAAGACGTCTGGTCCGTGCAAAGTCGTGGGAGCGTCGACCGACACCGGTGACAGAGAAACTTGGTGGATGGGTGGGGAACGGAGGTAGTGGTGTGGATAAGGGGAGCAACCATGTGGAGAGAGAGAGAGAGAGGCGAGTGTCGTGGTGGCCTGGTGGGTTTGGGCAGCTGACGGTGTAAAATTAGATGAACGATAAAAACACGCTATAGGGCTGATCTACCGGCCGGATGGGGTGCGTTGCTACCACCACTATTTTGTGTGTATATATATATATATATATAGGTAAAATGACTGGTGCACCTTGGTGTCCAGACACCGTACACAATACATGTATGTTTTGCTTTGAATCACACATATCTGAGGATATATAGAGTGATGCTATTTAACATCCAGGATGTAGAATAACCACCCTCTATCTTTAGAATCGTATATTATTTTTACGTCACGTAAATTTTGTCTTACTTCGTAAGTCGAGAAGAACATAAGAAAATTTATAAATGACATAATTTCTTTTGTTTACATGTCGTATTAAAATACGTATTTTTAGTGTGTTTACACTATAATGACTCATAAACTCTATTTTTTTGTCGATTTTATTGTTGTGCTGAATATATCAACATAATTATTCATATACAAAACATAATTTTTTTAATATAACAACATATATATATATATATATATATATATATATATATATATATATATATATATATATATATATATATATATATATATATACACGCAAGTGTTGACGTTGGATACATGAAGTACGTGAACTAGCTCCCAAGATGAGAGAGAGCCAATATCTTGCATGTAGTTAACGGTGTTATTTGCCGTTTGTAGAATGGCAAGACCAGACTGTTTTATAGCATACCAACCAGCCTATATTGTTGTAAAAATTTCTACAAACTACACGTGGCTGCTAGTTATACTTGCATGCACTAGATCTGACTAGCTGTACTAGTTGATGGGATGTGTACATGTTAGCATGAATTCTAGCATGAAAACATACAAGAATTTTTGCAATAAAACCAACCGTGGGAGTAGACCAACATATCAAGCAAGTTATCATGCGTTCTAGATTGCACGAATTTCGGCCAATATTTTCGCGCGTGGCTTTTGTTTTAGCGCGGTGCTTCCCGTGTCAGTTCCCATTAGATTTTTTCATACAAAAGCTAGTATTGCTAAAATACGTGCTGAAATTTTAGCCAGTTCAGTGGTCTACTAGTATTGCTAGCTCGTATGCATGCGTGAGCTGTTGCTAGTTTGCATGCATGTGCTAGCTTGCATGTGTATTTGCATGTACTAGCAATGCATGCAAAAAATGCTCTTGATTTAACGGGAGTGATGTTTTCTGTTAGATATTTTGTGCTCCTGCTGCTCAATTTTGTGTTCTTTATAGAATATCTAATGGTTGAATTATTATGCACATGTAGTATCCTAGATAGCCCATTATTTTATATATATATATATATATATATATATATAATGTGTGTATGAAAATAAATCAGGTGTTTCTTCTTGATTGTGTGATTCTCGTTCTTGGTCTTGTCGTCACTGGACGTCGTGTATTTCTCGGTCTGAGGTCCGCCTAGCCGTACTCGATCTTCCGTCTCTGATGAGGTCTTGAGCTGCTTTATCATCCAGCCTATATCTATGGTTTTATTATTTGGGTTATAGTTTCCGGTATAATTATAGTAAATATTTGACAATCTTCAAGGAAACTGGTCTCAACTAGAAAAGTTCTTCTAAGCGAGTGTGGAAGTCAGGCTGCGACGTGACATATGGCTTTGGCGATTTTTCTATGGATCGAGAGAATTCCGTGTTATATGGTTTTATGTTTTTTTATCGGCTCAGGTTGAAGCAAAATAGATGGGCGGCTTGGTGTCAAAAGCTAGCTACGTGAACCTGATTGATTCTCCATAAGATGAGAGTCTTGCTTCATGTAGTTTCATGTCTTGTTTTATTTTTACTAGTTAAATACCTATACTTTGCTACGAAACTTTAAAATCTAGTATTGTCGTAGAATATAGAAGATTTTAATTATCATTTTTCAATATTAACATGGAGATTTTTATTACTCCCTTCGTCTCAAAATAGATGTTGCAGATTTACTAAAATATGCATAAATCTAGACACTATTTAGTATAGATTTATTAAAATTTTAACAAACTTGCGACATATAATTTGAGATGGAGGGATATCATTTTTCAATAGCAACATCCAAAAAAGCATGAAGTTTCGGTCTATCTCTCATAAAATATAAATACACAATTGATTTTCTTGTAGAATAACTTCTTCGTCAAATTGTGCAAATGACAAGGATACAACAACAATTCCTTTCCATAGTCAATTCAATTATACTAGATTTAAGGGTGCGTCGGCGCACGACCCCGTAATTTTCATGTTAATTTATATTATCTGTTGCGATGATAAATACCGAACAGGTGAAAAAAATTGTTGTGCAATCGATAGGAAAATAACTATAATGAGAAATATTGTAATGAGATGTGATCACAAATTTGTTGGAAACAATGTTAAAACCTAAACCCTAAGTCTTTCAAAAGAAACTAGATAGATTTAGGGGTACGTCTTGGCGTACGAACTCATGATCTTTATGGTAATTTACATAAATAAAATAGAATAACTCCTTTTGAGGGTTATAACCTAAACTCGAAATCGACTAACCGTCTTTTCTTATAAATTATCCTCGTCTGGTATACTCAGGTGATTTACTTTATTAGCATGCTCTAGCAAGGCGACTATCATCGGACGGTGGAGGGCACCACCAACAACCATCAGACTGGCTGCTCCAGCGACACGACTATCATCATTTGTGACCATGGCTAGGTAACTAATTTTAGAGTGGGTTATGTATGTATGACCAATATAGGTCATGTTACTGTGGCAATGTAAGCTTTTGTACGAATATGGTTGCAACTAAGTATAGTTTAAGCTCATGTTCTCTTTCCTATCCATGCACCTATCCATGTTTATTTGCAGAGTAAGCTTAGCCGATTTCCTGATAATAAGCATTCAAGTACCGATGTTTACACGGTCAGTGATATGACCACATCCTAAACTCTTACATTAGGACTTGCTTGTAGATACTTTCTTGATTTGAGAGGATAATCTGCTAGTGTTCTTAATCTTTAGTCACTTCTTAGAACAACCGCCGTTGTGGATATACCAAATGGTATACCTACGATATAATCTCATACCGGTAAGTCCGGGTGGCCCATGTATGGTCGTTAGGCCTCTGGTATAACCGGGCGGCCCAATTGCTGATAGATAAGACGCATGTTCAGCCTGGAGATGGAAGGCGACGTGCCACCGCCTAAGATGGAAGCCAATGCTTTGGAGGACACGAAGACTAGTTAGTGTTAGTCTAGAACTCTGTAACCGTATCCGGCTGGAACTCTCCCTGTAACACTAGAATCTGATGACTATATAAGCCGGATCTAGAGGAGCCTATAGGGCAAGAAACAACTCACATCGCGCACAGCGAACTGATCCCTATAACTCGGCATATTGCCATTATAGTGATTTATAACAGGAGTAGAATTCCGCCACGGTCGTGGGATCTGAAACTGGGTAAGCTGTGTTACCTCGTACCCATCAACTTGCCCCTTCCCCCACCTCTCTAAACACGCTTTGTGAGGACCCCACCACTCTAAACTCGTCGGCAATACCATGACAGTTGGCGCCCACTGTGGGTTGTTTAGTATCTACTTTGCTCCATGGGTTGTTTAGTATCTACTTTGCTCCATGGTTGTTTAGTATAATTTTTGATGCTCCATGGTTGTTTAGTATCTACTTTGCTATGTTTTTTCTATACTTTGAGGTATTTTTATACACTTTCTGGTACTAACTTATTAACAAGATGTCACAGTGCCAGTTGCCTGTTTTCTTCTGTTTTTGGTTTCAGAAAGGCAGAAAATCAATATTCTCGGGAATGGACGGGACAAAAGCCAAAGTCAATATTTTACCGTGGGCGTCACGAAGCCAGAAGAGGAGACAGAGAGGTGCCAGAGGGCCACCACACCCCCCAGGCGCGGGCTAGGGTGGACCCGCGCCTGGGCAGGGTGTGGCCCCTCCGACTGCCTCCCAGCCTCGCCTCTTCACCTATAAGAAGCCTCCGATGCAGAAACCCTAAATAATCCATCATACTTCTAAAAAAAGTTCCGCAGCCCCGTCGCCACCGAAGGGGAGATTCGGGGGATCGAAAGTCTCTGTTCCGGCACCCTGTCGGGACGGGGAAGTGCCCCCGAGCCATCTCCATCGATCTCCACCACCATCTCCATCACCGTTGCTGATTCCCATGATGAGGAGGTTGTAGTTCTTCCTCGAGGATAAGGGCTCTACCGGTAGCTATGTGTCCATCTGTAACATCCCAAAAATATAAAACAAGGATAATCAAACTCTAATTACTAAAATTAGGGTTAACAAAAACTTTGATTAATTAAAATCATATGAATGCATGTGTGAATGAAATGATTTGGCAATTGCATGAATGGACTTGTGTGATTAATCTAATTAGCAAGAAATGGTTTAAAGACAATTATAACATCATCTAGAACATTTCCAAACAAAAACAAATAAAGAGAAAATAAAAAACAAACCAAATAAAGCAAATGGTCATTTTTGCCAATCTTGTTCACTAGGTCACTTTGAGTGTTTCTAGTCCAAGATTTCAAACAGAAACTTTCCCAATTCTTTTCACCCCTTGATAGAACTAGTAAAAGTGAATCAAGGCCCACCTTTCAAACTTGCAGAAATATTTGGCAACCCCATTTAAATCACAATTCAAAATTGAATGTTATTCATATGTGAAGATCATCCATTTTCGAAACCCAACCAAACCAATGCCCCTTGACTAATCCAACTAACCAGACACTCCCTAGCATGTGCCTAGCAAACCCACAAAGTTTGAATTCAAAATTCAAATTTAAAGTTCTTGCGGCCATTTCATCAAACACCTTTCAGATTCAAATCAAACAAACAACAAACACTATAGTGTGCAGTAAAATTGGCCTAACTTGTTCCCTCTTTGGTTGCAACTAGCCCTTAGTAGATCATCTAGCCCCTTTAACTATCTTTAGCACCACTGTAAGCAAGCCTAGCCAGCAATGGTGAGCATGCCGAGAGCAAACTTGCCACCCCATTGTCGCCAGCTCGCTAGCGGCCGCTCTAGCCTCGCCAACCTTGTCTGGGACATGCAGCACCGCCCACCGCCACTCTCTGTCCCAGCCCCGAGCAATGCCAGCCCCTGGACCACATGCCACGCCCATGCCAAACCTCTCTACGACCATGCCGAGAGCGCGCCCGTGCGCCCGCTTGCAGGGATGATCGCCAGCACCCCGCCAGACATGCCCGTTCTCCGCCGCGCAGACCACGCGCGCTGTGCGCCATCAAAACCTCCGTCGGACCCGCCTAGAGCGTCGAAGCATTCCGACCGATCAGCACCGCCCCACGCCTCACCACCACGTTGTTGAGCTTCGCCAGGGAACATAGCACCGCCCCCTACCGTCACCCATGCCGATAGCTGCATGTGCCGTCGACCACGACGAGCTCAGCCCGCGCCTGTCGGTCCCCTCTCGCCACTATAAATAGAGGCCTCCACCACTTGTTTTCGCCACACCAGTTCACTCCCCTCTCACCCAGAACCACCTCACCCCACTCCCGGAGCAAGGCAAGCAGCGCATCGCCGAAATTTGTCCGGAGCCCGCCGCTGGTGGAGAAGAAGGGAGCCGTCGATTGGAGCCGCCCCAGGAGGAGCTACTGCGGTGACCCAGCATACCACTGCATGTGTAGTACACTATAGTCGTTGACATGACATCTACAGAACACCGTTCCGTAAATATCACATCCCTCAGAGTGGTACAACAGAAACATTGCGGGTCCATATTACAAATGTACACACATTATTATTATTACAATATGGAAGTTCAAGACTTTCAAAATATCCAACTTACAAACCAAAATATAAAGTGTTCAGCGGAAATTTAAAAGTAACAACTCCGACTAGGAGTTGAGCTCAACAGCTTATTCTATAGAGTTCATGCTGCTCGGCTCCGTTAGTTACTACTAAATAGATACTTAGTTGGACTCATTATCCTCGACACCATATCATATTTCGTAATCCACTCCTTCAACTCCTCCGGACAGATCAGGTTCTTCATAGAACACATCTTCTTGGCATTCGGCTGCATACATTGGCACGTCTTTGGGATCCTTAGAGTCTAAGCAAGGGATCAAAGGAAAGAATGAGTAACAACATTACCCAACAAGTTCATTATATGCAAGGTGGGAAATTTGATGCTCTAACTACCACCTCGGATTATAGATCCTTGGCACTATGCAATTTTTGTAAATCTTTCTTCAAAGATTGATTTTATTCCAAAAACTATGACAATCAGCCTTCACAGGTTGACCAGAACTTTCATGGAGTTCCGTTCCTGCCGCGTTCGTAGCTCCTTCCCGGAATAGGGAGTAACAAGTTACAGTTTTTACACTCTGCAAAGGTGCGTTACTTTACCCATGAGAGATCAACTCCTTGTTTCACAACCGGGCGTACTTTGCCGTCCACAATTCCATGATGTGGGGCCCAATATTTGGTCCAAGCTAATCACTGCCCCCTTCGCGACCCCGCATGCCTCCTTGGTGTACACCATGCCCACATAATGAATTACGGCAATGTTTTGTACAAACCGTTAGATGCCAGAACTATCATGGGACGATGAGGGTTCCCACCCATATGCTGCATATCCTCTACGAATTACCAATTAATATGCACGCTACGAGGATAACAGCCATGACCTGCACATCCGGCTTCATGCGAGAGGAGGAAGATACAGCTGACTTCTCTGTCCCATTCCAAATCTCATGGCTAACGCATAATATACGGCGCTAGAATCACTGATGTCAGGGGTTATTAAGTCCCTACTTGATCATCATTGTTGCAAATAGAACCCTAAGTTCTATTGCTCCATTATATCACCACTTAGGATGATATCTATGATTTCTTTATTTATGAAAATAATATTTTCTTTCTCTTATAGCATATATGATAACACACAATTTGCAAATACTTTGATAAAGACTCTTCAAAGGACATGAGCAAGTGATGAACTTGCCTTGTGATGGCAAGGTAGTGAAGTCTGATGCTTGCACTGGACCTTGAGCTTCTAGTTCTACAAAAACATCATTATTGCCCGGTAAGGACAATATTTAAAGAAGCAAAATAATTATGCAAGTAATGTAATGCATTATTTAATTCTATATGCATTTTCCCTATATAAGGTGCCTTTTAATAAAGTACTTATAAATATCATTTTTTATATTTATTGCATATATTGAATTTTTTATTTTATTTCCCTTTTTGTTTGACTTTTATTGATTTAATAATTCTTTTAGGAATTATTAATTATACATTAAAATTTATTATTAAAAATTTATTTAGTATTTTTCAAAAATACTATAATATTAATATATAATGAAAGTGATTTTTATTTATTTTTATCATCTTTCAATAATTCTGTAAAATTCCATAAGGAATATATAAATTACAAAATTCTTATAAAAATTTAAATGTCCAAAATTTTCTATCTTATTTTATTTGGATAGAGTGAATTATTGTGAATCCAAAAATATTTTATTTATAATTTTTGGACTTTTATTTTATTTTCTAGAATTTTATTGAGGTTAGGGGCATTTTGGTCTTTCCAATTGATTAAAACAGTTTTTGAATAACTTGGGATGGCCTTTTAGGCTTATTGGGACAGTGTGGCCCAATAGGGTAGGGTCAAAATCACCACCCCGAGGGGTTTTGGCCCACCCAGCCCACACTCTCTGCCTCCTCCTCGTTCTCACCTTTCCTCTTCCTCAACCCCACGAGCTCTGGCGCCGCCGCTGGCGATGGCCGCTGTTGTGGCTTCCCCTGGCTGCTACCGTGGTACAGGGCGAGGTTTGAGACTACGCTTGTTCGTCTAGTCCAACTCGATTTGCCTCCGGGGCTTCCCCGTGGTCAGATTCACCCCGTTCCCGAACCCTAGGGTTAGGGGAAAATGCTGTCGCCACCGCCGTGGTCCCGCCTGCGGTGGTGTGCTAGGCTCGTGTGCTGCTATGGACGCCACCGTGGCTGGTGTAGGTTGCAGTGCCCCCCTGGGTTCTCCCTGTGCCGCCGCGGTTCGTCGGCCAATCTGCTTCCTCTTCAATTCGTCAGCGAGGACCCCGGGTAAGTTGCCTCCGTGGTTCTTGTTCATGCTACTACCATGAATCTCTCTGTGTGTATCTAGTGGCTTATCGTGCCTAGTAACTATGTTTTGATTAGGGTTCATCTCCTAATTAGGGTTCTTGTTCTAATTAGGGTTCATAACCCCCTATTAATCATTTCCATGATGCTTTAGATCTAGTGATGATCATACTTGAGCATGAAGAATGATTGTTTGCTATGGATCATGATTTGTAGTGGCTTTGATGATGATAGTGGCTTGTCAGATTTATTCCTGTGGTAATTCACTATGTCCCCATGCTAGTGTTTCTATGGAATCCCTGATTGGAAATGTTGTTGATCTAAGAACTTACTTTACTGTCAGAATGTTTATACTGATAGTAGTTCTCTCAGTAGTTGCTTACTGCAATTATAATGGTAGGCTTATATGAGATTATACATACTGAATATAATCATTAGATGTAATGATTTTCTGTGGATGTATATTTGATGTTAATTCCTGGCACTTGGCTTCAGGAAAATGATATTTATTGGTTTGTCCCTTTTATCTGTGGAAACTAAGCAAAGAGTGGTTTTAGCTCATTAAGAACTTGTCCTTGTGATACCATTATGATCTGGCACACAAGTGATTGGGTTTTTATTTCTGGGCTTAGCTTTGTCAATACTTGTGATTAATACTGGCAAGATAGAATGAAAGATTTTCTTAACTCTCCTGCCTATGATGTTGGTCTGAGGCTCTACGATTTTAAGTCCTAGTTAGTTGAGCAAAAGTTTGTTTGTAGCTTGTAAGATTAGAGGTGCTACTCTCTCTGAGAGATGTGCCCTGATCTGATAAGACAAATGAAAGATGATTTAAGTTGCATAAATTAACACTGAACTCTGTGATGCTGGTCTGAGAGATTAGTGCTTTTGGATGAGTTTGATTTCTTATCTTGATACTCGAAATCTCTAGGATAGATTCACCTCACTTGGGTGATTATTGAGAGATTATTTCATAAAGCAAAACATGCTTTTGTTCAGATACTATGAATGAATGATGTGATGGTTTTATGAGGCTCACCACAAAATCTGATGTTGATGTCGTAAGTTGATGATGATGATCTTGATCTGGTTTTGCTGGACTCCTGAGCTTGCTCTTGAGCTTGCATGCTCCACCTAGCTCCTGGGCTTGATCTTGCTGTCCACCTGATTCATCCCCCTCCTTATGTCACCATCTTGGTGATGTTTGGTTGATCTGGGGTGGTTTGGTTTGGCTGCTGTTCTTGGTTTAGCTGTTGTCTACACTGGCTGTGCTTGTGTGCTGTGTAGTGGAGAGATGCACTGGTGTGCTCCTCCACGGTTGTGCTTGTGGTTTTGTGAGACTGAGTTGCTCTGTGAGCTTGACAACACACCACATGCATGCTGGTGTGTGTCCAGCTTGTGTGCCTGCTATGCTCTTATGGATATGTTCAGAATTTTTGAACTTACTATTACCAGATTACTTTCACCTGGCTAGTGAATTGGTCCTTCTTGGCTGTCATTTGACTTCTGGCTTTGAATTTTATGAAAGATGAAATCTTTCATATTGGTGAAACTTGCCCCTTTTATGACATTTATCAATGATGAATTTGTCAAGTGCATTTCACTGACATATCTGAGAGAAATAATACTAACACTAATCTTATTTTGTTTCTATTTAGTCTTTGTTTTGAAGGTACAAAGATAAAGATGAAGATTTAGTGTAGATTTAGATATAGGATAGTTAGTAGATATTCAAATGTAATTTTATTATTCTGTTGTAATTTTTCTTTTATTATTCTCGTAATCTTTATTTTATTCAATTGTAATAAAGATTATATTATTATTAATAAAGAATATTCTTATTCTTTATTCTTTTGTAAATTGTGAAGTTTGGAAATGGCTTCAGTATGTTACATTCTTTGTAACTTGTTTATGTATTAATAATATGAAATAAGTTTCATATTCAATATTGTTTTTGGATAAAATTTAAGTTATAATACTTATCTCTTAATTAATCTAATATTCAAAACTTATATCTAAATCATTCAAATTATAATTCAAACACTGAAGTTTAAAATTCAAATTCATTTTAAACACATAACTCCTTAAGATCATCTCAAAGTTTTTAACAATCATCCTTTAAGACTAAACCTAATCTCAAAGTATGAAATAAACATTGATCACTTAGTTTTTTTATTTGGCAAAAAATTTACCCACATTTTCAAAGATGAATGCATACAACAATTCATATTCCTAAATCTACCCTTCGTTAGGTTCTAAATGCTGGGTTGTTACATGCGGGTACCAGGAGAACCGCCGCCGTCGACTTTGTCGTTCGCCCCCGTCGCCGACCCTCGCCTGAGCCCCGGTGAGCCTCCCACGACCTACACCTGCCGCGTTAGGGTTCTGTCTCGCCGGCCCTACCCGACATGGACGATGAGTCGTAGCCGTTCGATTATATTTAGATCGTGCGGCCTAGATCACCCCGTACCGGTTCGCCCTCCCTTTCTCACTGACGCATGGGAACAACCACTTAACCAGCCCACATACGCGCTGTGTGTAATGGGCCGGCCCATTAAAACATCTCGCGCGACCCAACAATTCAAATTAATCTTTATTCTTTTAATTTCAAAAACAGTTCTGTACCTATATTCAAAAATCAACCCAGCTCAACTCACTGAACCAAAATGCATGAAACCAATTTTGCTAGAAAGGTACTGAAATGCTTAATCCAAGTCCGTTGGATTCAAATCATTTGGATCTGAGGATCAACCATGGTAAAAATAACAAGGCATAAGCTTTTCTGCATTCAAACATTTTTCAAAATTCAACCATAAAAGCTTTTGAGTTGATTCCAACTCTCAAAAATCACATTTGATCCTACCTTTCAGAATATATAAAAACATATGGGTTTACTTGCGGAAATAATGTTCAAGTAATAAAAGAATGCCACATAGGCATTTCTAGTCACTTTATTTAATTAAAATAAAAAAAGTTAAACCTTATTAAACCGTGACACCACTTTAAATCACATTCCCATGTACTACAATATGTGGTGATGACAGGTGTCAACATGATCCCATGCTTGAGTTGGAGAATATTAAATCTTAAGTAGTTTTTCAATGAGTAGAAATTACTTTTCTCAAATTAAAATCAATAAGACAAATGCTTTAATCCTTGTGATGTTAGTGATGATGCTAGATCATTTATAGTGCACCTTTGTGTGATGATTGAAAATAGTTAAGTATTGTTTGGTGATTGTGTACCTCGTATTTATTTATAGACGCTAGTACCGACCAAGGATACGAGGAGGAAGGAGGATACTAAGAGGAGGAAGACGAGGAGAACTTCAACCACTGCTCTGCACAAGGCAAGCTAACACTTGCAAGATACCATACTTATGCAAGCATTACTACACAAGTTGACCTATGCAAGCTAATACTTGCTTGTTGCCATGACAACTATATGCCTTAAGCATATGTGATCATATCCACTTGATAAACCAATCCTAGTTTTACTTGCAAGCTTTATACTTTATTTCCTTATGAAAGCTTTCTCTTAGAGTTTACATAGTGAATTGTAGATACTAGAAGAATATTTGAAGGTAGCATAAAGAGCATAAAATTTGGCCTAAGTTAGATAATCTTGATGTCATCCTAAGGCATGAGATTGAACTTAGCAAATATCCACTTATGTACCACCCCTCATTAGGATTTACCACCTCTTGTAGATGCTAGTGCTAAGTATAAAACTTGACCAACTTTAGAAGGTAATACTTGGTGAAAATGGTTATGAAAACCTTAGAATGATGAGTCATTCTACTGAAATGTTTTGACAATTGTTTCCGAACACCAGATGATTTTGATGATGAAAATGTTAAGGCATGAGCCTTATCCCTTTATAAAACAGATGGTTTTCTAGATGCGATAACATTCCAATTTTATCGTACAACCACAATACCCTAAATTTGGGTAGGGCTTGAGCGGAAATTTATATACCTTAGTATGGGTTCCCTCGCGGCCAAGGTCTGAGCTGAGGCTACCTTGTGAAGATTGTCCACCTGTGCAGTACCCGAGATGACAGTTGGTCATGGTTGGGAGGCCAAACTCACAGGAGAGGTGCCTATACTAGGGCGTGTAACTGAAAGGCTAGGATTGATTATCCGCATACTGAGTATGGTGAATTCAGGATTGTTCCTGACAGATGTATCGAGTATTGTGGTGAAAGTGTACAATCTCTGCAGAGTGTCAAACTATTCAAATAGCCGCGTTCGTGGTTATGGACAGTTGGAGTGGCCATACTGTTCCCCCGTCAGGTTGTTTTCAAAATGACTTGTGAAATGAATTGTGACTTTGACTTGACCACAACAGAGTTGTGATATGAAATTCAAATTCCCACTTAGGTGTTATAAAACTTTCAACTAGTTTTTCTTTGCTTCTGAACTTAGTAGAGGTAAATCTGGCTTTTTGCAAAACAACCCTAGAGCTTAGTATCCTACTACAAAAACCCCCTTAACTTGTTAGTATTAGTTTGCGAGTACTTAAAGAGTACTCATGGCTTTGTCCCTGGCAATTCCCGTGGCCAGACCATGAAGAGGAGTATCAGGATGACGGACCACTGGAAGGTTACGACAACTAGGATCATCTCCCATCGTCAGCATTGCCTGTGACCCCGAAGATGGAGCTTCGCCTACGCTATCATTACTATTATGTTATTCCGCTGCTTGGGTTGTATTAAGAATTGGATCATGAGATCCTTATTTGTGTAAGACCTTATGTATGGTTTGTAATGGATGATGTACTGTGATATCCAAATCTATTATGTCTCGCAAAAATGGTAATCCTGGGATTGCGATGTATGGCATAACAGGCATCTGGGATTAAAAATCCGGGTGTTGACAAGTTGGTATCAGAGCCATCCTGACCATAGGAGACCCTAGTTAGAATGGACGTTTGAATCAAAAACTTAGTTTCAAAACCAAAGGAAGTGAGTATTTACAAAAACTTATTCCCATTCTTATCCCTTGGACTCTTTCATCAAAATTTCATGTTCCTCAAAAATTCTTGCAAAATACATAAAATTTGACACACTTGATCACTCTACTAACTTACTCATCCTATATTCTTATAGATGGACGTGAAGTACAGCAAGTTTTATCAGTTGGGGAATGGAGGAGACCTCATATTTGAGCGTGACTTGGACCAGCTTTCGGAACTTCTGGAGCGTCTGCACCCCGAGTTCTTCGGAGCTCATCTCAATGATCAGGAAGGATAAGAGCTGCAGTGGTTAGTTGTTGCAAGTCTCCGAGGGAAGATTGAACCTCCCACTGCGGAGGGAATTCAGTTCACCTTAAGAGAAAACAACTGGCTCGATGGACTGGCCAGGGCAATGCAGGAAGCTCTTGCCGGTCGGTGTGGGTAGAGTATCAATCAGATCCAGGGTACCCGTTTTGAGTTCTACTCAAGGCGTGATGTTATGGGACAACCACTGGAGGCCCCACATCATCCCGAGCTGAAGAGTCAAGTGGACCACCTCAGCTTCATGATGTACGATCGTCAGAAGGAGTTGGACAATGCCCGTGCCTACGCCAACCACAAGTACGCCATCGCCAAGAAGAAGGATCAGACCCTCGCCATGCTAGTAAAGGATCGCAAGTCTCATCGCCGTCAACTCAACAAGAAGGAGCGCATCATTGCCCGTCTTCGCCACCGGATCACGGATTTGGAGGAGACCATCCACGAGAGAGACATGCAGTTGGAGGAAAGGGAGAATGCCGGAGAAGACCTTCATGGAGACCCCTACTCCTATCTCAGCGATGATGATGACTTTCTGGAGGATCAGGCCATGGACTTCTTCACCGATGAGGATGATTTCGCCTTCATCGATGATGATGATGAGGATGATGAGTACACTGACTCCGAGGAGTAGTAGCACTTGAGCACTAGCGTTAGTGAATTGTATTCGGTCCCATTGTATCATAGAATCCAGAATGGTTCTTAAAACCATCTGTTTTTCTTTGTTGTGGTGTGTGTTGTATCATGTGCTATGAATGAATTAAAAGCAAGTTGCAAAAAAAAATCTGAGTCAAACTTTAAAAACTTTTCAACAACCCCTGAACCTTAGAAATTTCCCTCTTTTCTCATGATCTATCTCAATCTTCAGATGCCTCGCGGAGGAAGCGGTTCATCCCCGGACCCGATGTTGCAGATCTTGCAAATGTTGGTTTCTGGCCGTGAAGCTGAAAGAGTCGAACGTCAAGCCAACCTAGCCACCCTTCAACACATAGCTCAGATGGCCAACAACAATCAAGGCCAAGAAAATCAGGACAACCATGGATCTAAGCTCAAGAATTTCCAGAACACCAATCCACCTGTTTTCACTAAGTCAGAGGAACCCCTAGATGCAGATGATTGGCTGCAAACAATGGAGAACAATCTAGAAGTCGCAGGAGTGGAAGCTAACGAGAAAGTTCTGTTCGCCACCCACTATCTAGCCGGAGATGCAAGAGCATGGTGGAACATCGTTCGTGCAATGACCGGAGGTCAGATGATGACTTGGGAGGAATTCAAGGTCAAGTTCAGCAGAACCCATGTGCCACCGGGTTTAATCAAGAGGATGAGAGATGAGTTTAGAGAACTGAAGCAAGGAAGGATGACCGTAGTGGAATACCGTGACAAATTCTTGTCATTAGCTAGGTATTCCCCAGATGAGATCGACACTGATGCCAAGAAGAAAGAGAGATTCCTGAACGGTCTGCACGATGAGATGCAGACAGTGTTAGTCAATATCCCCTTTGCTGATATTGAAGCCCTAGTCGACTCTGCCATTCAGATGGAAGGAAAGATCAACCAAGCCAATGAGAACCGCAAGAGCCGCATGATGCATCAGCCCGGAACCCATCATACCCCAAAGTATCGCCCCAACCCATCTCCAGGATTTGCCCCGAGAACCAACAGACCCCCTATGAACCGTCCGACCTATCCCAACCGTGGAAACCCAAGGCTCGGAGGAAACCACAACAACCCCAGCAACTCTAGAAATTTCAACCGTGCACCACCCAAGTTCAACAACAACAATTCCGCCACCAACACCAACACTGCCCCAAGGACTGGAAGCAATGTTGTGCCTGTTGCAGCAAAGGACAAGTCGCAAGTGACTTGTTATGAATGCGGAACCAAGGGTCACTACTCCAATGAGTGCCCCAAGAAGAATGCCGCAGCCCCCAATGCAAATGCCCCAGCTCAGCAGCAGCGTCGTGTTCAGCCAGGAAGAAGGTTTGCCCCAGGGAATTCGCTCAACCGCAACGGCCGTCTCTTTCTCATGCATGCTAAAGAAGCCCAGGAAGCGCCAGACGCCATGCTGGGTATGTTTTCCGTTAACTCAGTACTTGCAAGAGTGTTGTTTGATTCTGGAGCATCGCACTCATTTTTCACTGAATAATTTGCATGCACTAGTAATATTCACCCAACCAAATTGAAGCATGTTATGATTGGTCAAATCCCCAGTTTAACCACCAAAGATAGGCAAATTTGCAAAGCCGTCCCTATCCGAATCCATGGCATAGATTTTTATGCTAATCTAATAGTACTCGGAACTAAAGGTTTGGAAGTAGTACTAGGAATGGATTGGATGTCCAAACATAAAGGATTAATTGACTGTGCCAAGAAAGCCATAACCATGACTAGTACAGCCGGAGTATCAGTCGAGCATGTATCTGAAACCTTGCCTCGTCAATTCAAGTGCAACAAGAGTATAGCCCAGCCCACCATTGACCAAGTACGCATAGTCTGTGAATACCCCGATGTAATTCTAGATGTTTTGCCCGATATGCCCCCAGATCGGGATATCGAGTTTATCATTGAACTAATCCCTGGAACCGGACCCATCGCCTAGAGACCATATAGTATGAACCCGTGTGAACTAGCAGAACTGAAAAAGCAACTGGATGCCATGCTGGAAATTGGACTGATTCAACCAAGTGCGTCACCTTGGAGATCACCTGTTTTGTTCGTGGACAAGAAGGATGGAGGTAACTGTGTGTGTATGGATTACCGGAAGTTGAATGATGTCACTATCAAAAACAAGTACCCGTTGGCAAAGATAGAAGATTGGTTTGACCAATTGACTGGTGCCAAAGTGTTTTCTAAGATTGATCTTAGAACTGGCTATCATCAACTCAAGATTCGCGCAGAGGATATTCCAAAGACTGCCTTTACCACCAGATATGGATTATACGAGTATACCGTCATGTCTTTTGGATTAACCAATGCCCCCGCTTATTTCATGAATCTCATGAATAATATTTTTATGGACTTCCTGGATAAGTTTGTCATTGTTTTCATTGATGACATTCTGATTTATTCCAAATCATAAGAAGAACATGAGCTACACCTAAGGACCATTCTTGGAACCCTTAGAGAGCATCAGTTGTATGCCAAGTTTAGCAAATGTGAATTCTTGTTACAGGAGGTAGGATTCCTCGAACATATCATATCAGCCGGAGGAATTGCCGTGGACCCTGCAAAGGTGAAAGATGTCGAAGATTGGCAAGCCCCAACCACTCAAACCCAAGTTCGTGCCTTTCTCGGATTAGCGGGATACTACCGCAAGTTCGTAGAAGGATTCTCGAGTATCGCCAGACCCATGACCCAATTGCTGAAGAAGGACAAGAAGTTTGAATGGACGGACAAATGTGAAGCGAGTTTTCAAGAACTCAAGAGGAGATTGATTTCAGCCCCCATCTTGATCATGCCGGATATCACGAAGCCCTTCGATGTGTATTATGACGCATCCAAGATCGGCATAGGATGTGTGCTAATGCAAGAAGTAAAAGTTATATCCTATCTATCTCGACAACTGAAGCAGCATGAACAAAACTACCCAACCCATGACCTCGAACTCGCATCAGTAGTTCTAGCCCTGAAGACATGGAGGCATTATCTCATGGGAAACCGTTGTGAGATTTATTCGGATCACAAGAGCCTGAAGTATATATTCACTCAGAAGGAGCTGAATATGAGACAGAGAAGATGGATTGAGCTAATCAAAGACTATGATCTGGACATTCACTATCACCCCGATAAAGCCAATGTGGTAGCAGATGCCCTGAGCAGATTGCCGTGCCGCTTGAACTCCATGATTTTGAAGGAGCAACCAAGTTTGCACAAAGAGATGGAAGATTTCCGAATGGAATTAGTGAGTGAAGGATTTTTGGCTAGCATAGAACTTCAACCCACTTTGATCAGTCAGATCAAAGAGGCGCAGAAAGGAAATGCTAGTATTGACGGAATCAAGCATCGTATCGGTACAAGCAAAGTAGCCGGATTCACCGAAGACGAAGAAGGAGTTCTGTGGTACAAAGGATGCCTTTGTGTACCAGCAGATTCAGAATTGAAAGAAGTGATTTTGAAAGAGGCCCATGATACTCTTTATTCTAAACACCACGGAGGAACGAAGATGTATCAGGATTTGAAGGAACAATTTTGGTGGCATAATATGAAGAGAGAAATCGGAAGCTATATCGCCAAGTGTGATATATGTCAGAGAGTCAAGTCGGGACATCAAAGACCCGCTGGACTATTGCAACCTCTATAGATTCTGGAATGGAAATGGGATTCAGTTGGAATGGACTTTATCATCGGATTACCTACTTCTAGTAGGGAAAATGACTCTATCTGGGTCATAGTTGACAGATTGTCCAAAGTCGCCCATTTCTTACCAGTCAAGACCACATACCAGAGTTCGAAGCTAGCGGAGTTATACATCGCAGAATCATCACTTGCACGGAGTCCCCAAGAACATCGTATCAGATCGAGGAACTCAGTTTACCTCGAGATTCTAGAAGAAAGTCCAAGAAGGTTTAGTACCCCGACTAGATTTCAGGATAGTGTATCACCCTCAGACTGATGGACAAACGGATCGAGTAAATCAAATACTCGAAGATATGTTGAGAGCATGTGTGCTAGAGTATGGATCTAAATGGGAAGACTGTCTGCCTTTCACAGAATTTTCTTACAACAACAGTTATCAAGCTAGTCTGTGTGACACCCCCGGGATCAGGGCTAAACAAATCCCAGACCTACGTCTGAAATAAGCTTAACCTTGATCTCGAGAATATCTAATAAAGAATCGGTAACACGGCAGTGACCCTACGACACAAAATTTATTACAGCAAGCTCATAACTGAACAGAGAACAAAATTATTACAAGCAGAGGTCACTGACCACAAACAACGGAAGGCAAATTATGTTATTAAGTATAGCAAACTTAACAAATGGCCTAAGAGGCCTGAAGCATAACGATGACGTCCCAACCCATAGATTCCAGGCTGCCGGCCGGGAACCCCAAGGTACTTGTCGATGTCGATGTAGTACGAAACTCGTCTTCAGGTGAATACTTACTCTGCAAAAAGTATCAACAAAGAAAGGGTGAGTATAGGGTGTACTCCGCAAGACTTCTGGCTGGTGGAGTTGTTTTGCATAAAGCCACTTTTGTTTATAAAACAAGAGGGAGAAGAAGCTCGTCTACTTAGAGTATTTTAAAAGGGGATACGAGAGCGACATCTCAGAAAATATTGATCATCATATTTTGATATCCACCAAGTCATCATCATCTCAACCCTAACTAGGATCACCCCCTCGTACCCATGAGTAAGCATCCTTAAGCACACGTTGATCTGCCAAGTTTTACGATTAGGTTATAGTTCTCTATGATCTTAGAATCTGGTGACCAAGCGTTCATAACCGTGAACACATCTTTTCGAAAAGATTATTACCCTACAGGGGTGTACAACTTTACCCACACATACTAACCTTCTCTTAATGCCACTAGTAATAGCCCTCTTCCTTGGAAGGCCGAAAGAGGGTGGTTAGACACGACCTTTACCTTGCTTTCGCCGAGACCATGAGTCACGCAATAAGTATGGTTCCGCCGTAACGGGTCAAATCCCAAAGACGGTACTTAAACATGTGAGGCGAGGTTGGTTAATAGGGGCTCCATCAACCCCAAGCAACCCGGTCCACGCTTACCTACCTGTTATGAATGCACCATCTTCACCCGGCAAATCTTTCAAAAGATTTTCTATGCATATGTCAAATGGAACGCCCGAACTATGTGACTCATGGAATCTACTAGGCAAGTTAGTTGCTCGTGAGGTTGTCCAGGCCCCATGTGGTTGTACGCTCGTCTCGGTTCCAAAGGCAAGAACTCGGGTCCTAGTGGTGGCGAGCATGGGACTAGAAAAACCACATCTCACTGTGGCCTCCCATACAAGCCTTAGCATGTTTAACTCATATCACTGATCTCATCTCATTATGTTCTCCTGTCATACTAGATTCTCTGCATCTGATACATCATCTGGATGAACTAGCACTGACAGCTATGCATGGCTAAGCAGGACACATATATAAGCTCTAGCAGTGCACACAAGCCAAACCTAGTTATGCTAGGAGCAGGGGATTAGGTAATATAAGCTCAAAGGGAGTAATGAAACAGATAGGATACTCTATCTATCGATAAAAGACCACAGTAGAATCATATGCATCATGGCAGAATTGAAATCCTTTCGAAATCATAGGATTATATCATGGTGGGGCTATGCTTGCCTTTGCCAGTTGATGATAGATAAGCAGATCTTCGGGAGCCTTGAACTTGACTTGGTTACAGTTGGTCAAGTATTGTTCGTCGATCTTCGATCTTCGACGGTGTTGACCTCGGGCTTCGATCTCGATCTCGATATCGTATTCTACCGGGAAGAACCAAATACCGGAAAGAAAGGGGAAACAATCAACACATGGCATCGATGCAATGCTCAAGCAATGATGATGATATGACAAGTTAAATTGTAGTGGAAAGTAACCCTAAAACATGCTTGACAACTTAATCGGGGTTCCGAGGGGCGCAAACCCTAATTCAGAGAAACTCCGGAACATATGAGAGGGGTGCATTTGTTCTTCTAATTAAACTTATCATGAAAGTTGATTAACAATGCATGATTATACTTAATTAGATAGGTTTCATTTTTCTGAACATTTTGATATATTATTTGTATTTTTCTGACTTAATATGAATATTTTATTGATTTTATAAGATTATATCATTTTCAGAAATTAATAAACCAGATGGAAACTACTTTTTATACCCAGACACAACTAGCCACAGTGGCTGACTGAGGGGACCCAGAGCCACCTCAGCGTCCACGCGGGCAGGTGGGACCTGGATCGGGGTTGACTGGGTCAGACCCTAACCCAAACTATTTGCACCGCAGAGGCATCTAGTCTCTGAGGATGGCAGGTGGGACCTTGGCCACGCGGTAGCCACGCGGGCACCACGTCACCATGACGAGCGGCGCGACAGACAGTAGCCGGCGGCAATGCTAGAGGGCGCGCGCGGCTGCGGGACTATGCGCGTTCGAACCAGCATAGCGAGTGGAACCTAAAAGGGGCAGCACAGCTGCAGATTGGTCGTCAGAGCTTGGCCAACATCGAGGTCGAGCGGCGGTGCACGGCAGGCTCCGGCGAGAGCGTGACACAAAGCAAAACAGGGAGGTAGGAGGGGTCCAGGAGGACCAGCAGCTCACCCAGAGAGCGGTGGTGGGGTCAGGGAAGCACGACGAGGCCGAACGACGTCGGCAACGTCGACGGAAGCGACGGCCGGAGCTCGGGAAGACAGGGACCGTGGGCTCGATTTCGACCACCCGCGGTCGATTCCTTTGGCCAGGTTGATCAAGACGGCGATGCGGAACTCGTGGGCTGCTCGGTGAGGCTTGGGGAGGCGTCAATCGACGGCGGTGAACATCGTCTAGCCGGCTATGGTTCGGGTCCGCGCGAGAGAGCGAGGGAGAGGGCGCGAGGAAGAGTGAGAGGGGAAGGAGAAGAGGGGCACGGCTCAGCGGGTCCTTATCCTCGTCCGGGGGCGGCAGCGGGGATCTTGGCGTGCAGCGACGATCGACGGCCGACGACGCTACAACGAGCTGCTTCGCTTCTCCTGCGAAGACGACGAAGGACAGAACATAGAAGGGGTACCAAGCCCTAGCTGGGCTGCGGACGGGCCAGGTGGGCTGGCTGCGGGCGCACTGCGCGGAAGAGAGAGAGAGAGAGGAGAGCAAGATGGGCTCGGCCCAGTTAGCTGGTCTGACTCTGTTTTTATTCTGAAATAATTTTCTATTTCTGTTTCTATATTCTGGTTTGTATTTTCAAATTCATTTCTGTTTTAAACATTTCAAAAATACCAGAGACTTCGCAAAAGTGTATAAAATATTGAGGGGGACCTTTTAATCAGATTGGTCTCCACACTTTTGATAATTTTTTGAAATTCAAACCATTTGAATATGTTTCAAAGAGAGGGGAGAAATCTAGGGTTTAGGTTTTATTGTATTTCTTTAATGAAAAATTTTAAGGCATGATGCTCATGATGCACAAAACAAACCCTAGTATAGATTTAGCTAAAACTGGGGTGTTACAGCTCTATCCCCCTTATGAGAATCTCGACCCAAGATTCCAAAGGTAGTAAAAGAGACAGAGAGAGAAAGAAACAGGGTCACTCTAAAGATAAGAGGGAAACACACTAAACAACACTCAGAGTATCTCATGGGCAGCTCATGGATGGAGTGTTCAGAAACAACTCTGAGATGTCAGACATGAAACACGTCAAGGTAACAGAGGAAACAAAAGGAGAAGGTTTCAAGTTATTGGATAGATGGTCTTCATAAGGATTGAGACCATGGAACTTATAGGAGGTTTTGAAGCTTCTGAAGAAGAAAGCTTCCAACAGAAAGAACATGACCATAGACTTCGATAGGGAACCTCTACTAAACGGATTAAGTAGAGATTTCAGGTTGCGGAGATATGGATCAACAAAACCAAACTGTTGAACTACTTTTGAAATAGAAAGGTCATTCATTCATTCAACAGAAGGCCAAGACAGAAAGGTATTTTGGTGGGGAGGGCTCATAAAAGTCACAAAGAACATGTAACAAGAGAAACTCCTGATTACCAAAATCATAGTCACTCTTAAAACATGGTTGAGAAAACGAAGGAAACTCTTTATTCATCCAAGGCTATTAAGATCTTTGCCAAAGATCATGATATCACTTTACACCATTAAGACAAATAGTTAAGAAGATTCCTGATGACACGAGAAGAAAGTAACTTCATTCTCAGACTTCAGTTACTTGGCACAACAAGATGCTTGCCAACATAAGAGGGTCTGGAGGATCGACCGAGAGACATTTAGCAAAACTACTTTAAATGTTCTCCTTGATGTTCGAGAAATCAGACATCAAGTAAAGGTCGGACTTCGGATACAAAGGAAACCATAAGCATAACTCCTATAGTGGATCATAGAAGAAGCCTCATGAAGAGTGGTTGTTATTTCTGAATCAAAAGAATATGACAAGAGGTCTTTCTGGCTAAGTGTGTCAACCATTACATCAATCTTGCCAGATTTACAAAGAGACCTATGTCAAAACCTTGAGGAGCACCAACCATCGTATCTGCTTGAGATTCAGATTTGGTTAAGTGGTATGATACTTCAGACTCATCATGTCCGAATAGAAAGTTTGCAACATTTACCGCAAAGGTAGAATTACTAGATTCTCAAGATATGGACTACAGTGTAAAGCTCCAAAAGACTGAGCTAAATTGCTAGACCCATGTATTTACAACTTGTCGAGAGACAACTGCACACACATAAGGTGCTAACAACAAAACACAGATGTGTCCTTAGGGAACAGAGTTAACTTTACTCTAATCGACGATGATATCTTATAACAATTGCACATGAATCTGAGAAGGTCACTTCTAACATCCAGAACACATACTTCGAGATGACTCAAAGACGGTTCTCAAAAGTTTCCAACATTAATGCCCAATGTTCCATATGTGTTCAATCTAACATGGAGAAGATAAGGATGTCATTGATGGGCTCAACAACAAACTTATCAAAACACTCCGAGATGATAAACTCATATGTTGCCTGAACAAGGCAAAAATATTGGTCAGACCAAAAGACATGAAGATGTACTCAAGTGAAACATCATGAGTAGAAACACCATCAAGATAGTCCTTGGAACTGAGTTTGATTTGACGATAACCCAAATCAAATCAAATGTGGGGAAAGATAACATATCCACAAAGGAGGTATTATATAACTTCAGCACGAACAAAACTAGACAACCCTTTAAGAAGGAACCAAGTTGGATTGAACTTTTGTCTTACAACTCTCCATGTTTTTGTTTAAGATCAACCAACTAGTTCAGGGGTATCCAGTACAGATCCTTGGAGAAAGGAGCATTTCAGAGAACTTGCTTGCTCAAGAACTTGACAACACGGTCATGTGGAAACAAGGCGATACTTCTAGAAAGACGTCCAGAATATCACGAACCACCGGTATGTCACTTAGTTCGAGAGGCAACTTGGTTTGTAAGGCAAGGAGACACAGTCTCAAAGCTTCGGCACGAGCCTAACTCTTTGACCAAAGAGAGTGTACTAGAATAATGGACTTGGTAACACAATCATTCTTCGCTTAGTGATAGGGTTAACCAATCACGCTAAGAATGACTCAAATGTCCTTAGAGTTCAAAACAATAATAATTGCTAAGAATATCATATGGCCACATTATTACGCACACGCATCACTTACTAGTGCGAGAGCTCGAAGAAGGATGGGTAAACATGTGTGGAAGTATCACTTCTTAAGGGACCATACAACTCAACACGATCTCTTAGTATATAAGAGTGTGATACTTTAAGGTAGATCAGACAGAAGCTAAACAATGCCTCTTGATCTACGGATTACATCACTTTGACCTGGTCCTAGATATGACAAGGTACTGGAGTTTGTTTCTCCTAGACATTCCGAAATGGTTTGTCTAGACGGACCACAAGATTATCTTGCTTCGGAAGACACCGATGCACATTTACTACTTGGCTAGAAACTGATAGACAAAGGTCGGAAAACAACAAGGGAAAAGAACATGCTCAGGATAGAATCCCGAGATGTGGATGCATAAGTTAACAACCTTGCGAAAACCAATGCATAGAAGGGGTAGAGTGTGGCAGAGTCACGAATATAGATGCGAGACTCTCGAGGAGTACTCTTGTCATGATCTGTTTGGTTCCATTAAAGAACATCTGCCATAGCATGGGGTAGGGGAAGTCCTTCATTGTCACGATTCAATAGTGACAATATCCACAAGCTTGAAGGCTATACTAGAAGGTACTAGCCATCCTAAGGTAATGTGTGAACATTAACGACATGGGTCAAAGGAACGGATCTTGGGTTAAAGGTCAGCTTCATGTACAAGATTCAAAACACTAGAATCCAGCACAATCTGGGATCTTAGGTTCAAGTCCAAGGGTTAAAACCCGAGAAGGAAGTAACTAATAGTTGAGTGACTTGGCGTGCACTGGAAGGTAGTAATCACGAGGTAGATTCCAAGAGAAGAAATGACTTCTGAAGTACCCAAACAAACAAAAAGGAGGCACTCGAGGCGAAATGAAACCTCGAAGCCTGGAACAGAACACTGTAGATCCAACAATATAATATTGTGGGTCCAAAACATAGAGAGATCATCATAGAAAGGAATCTCTCAGATGAATAGGAGCAAAGGGTAACAAGGAATTCACAACACACACAACTCTAGAGAACTCAACACTAGGTCAAATGGCTTAGAAACGACATGCCAAGAAGGCACCTAAGCTTTGAAAGACTAGGAGAGATATCAAAACTTTTCAAAGTCAACACAAGATAAGATAACCCAGAGTTAGAGCGAAACTGGATAAGGAGTAAAAGAAGATACTAGAATTTTCGCAAATACTTTTCAACTTTAAAATAGTTTTCACAAACACTAGACTCAACATCGACCAATAGCAAGGTTTTCCTACGGTCGGTGCTGCTCTAATACCAAGACCCGTGGCACCCACAGGATCAGGGCTAAACGAATCCCAGACCTCCGTCTGAAATAAGCTTAACCTTGAGCTCGAGAATATCCAGTGAAGAATCGGTAACACGGCAGTGACCCTACGACACAAAATTTATTACAGCAAGCTCATAACTGAGCAGAGAACCAAATTATTACAAGCAGAGGTCACTGACCACAAACATCAAACAACAGAAGGCAAATTATGTTATTAAGTATAGCAAACTTAACAAATGGCCTAAGAGGCCTGAAGCATAACGATGACGTCCCAACCCATAGATTCCAGGCTGCCGGCCGGGAACCCCAAGGTACTCGTCGATGTCGATGTAGTACGAAACTCGTCTTCAGGTGAATACTTACTCTGCAAAAAGTATCAACAAAGAAAGGGTGAGTATAGGGTGTACTCCGCAAGACTTCTGGCTGGTGGAGTTGTTTTGCATAAAGCCACTTTTGTTTATAAAACAAGAGGGAGAAGAAGCTCGTCTACTTAGAGTATTTTAAAAGGGGATACGAGAGAGACATCTCAGAAAATATTGATCATCATATTTTGATATCCACCAAGTCATCATCATCTCAACCCTAACTAGGATCACCCCCTCGTACCCATGAGTAAGCATCCTTAAGCACACGTTGATCTGCCAAGTTTTACGATTAGGTTATAGTTCTCTATGATCTTAGAATCTAGTGACCAAGCGTTCATAACTGTGAACACGGCTTTTCGAAAAGATTATTACCCTACAGGGATGTACAACTTTACCCACACGTACTAACCTTCTCTTAATGACACTAGTAATAGCCCTCTTCCTTGGAAGGCCGACAGAGGGTGGTTAGACACGACCTTTACCTTGCTTTCGCCGAGACCATGAGTCACGCGATAAGTATGGTTCCGCCGTAACGGGTCAAATCCTGAAGCCGGTACTTAAAGATGTGAGGCGAGGTTGGTTAACAGGGGCTCCATCGACCCGAAGCAACCTGGTCCACGCTTACCTACCTGTTATGAATGCACCATCTTCACCCGACAAATCTTTCAAAAGATTTTCTACCCATATGTCGAATGGAACGCCCGAACTATGTGACTCATGGAATCTACCAGGCAAGTTAGTTGCTCGTGAGGTTGTCCAGGCCCCATGTGGTTGTACGTTCGTCTCGGTTCCAAAGGCAAGAACTCGGGTCCTAGTGGTGGCGAGCATGGGACTAGAAAAAACACATCTCACCGTGGCCTCCCATACAAGCCGTAGCATGTTTAACTCATATCACTGATCTCATCTCATCATGTTCTCCTGTCATACTATATTCTCTACATCTGATACATCATCTGGATGAACCAGCACTGACAGCTATGCATGGCTAAGGAGGACACATATATAAGCTCTAGCAGTGCACATAAGCCAAACCTAGTTATGCTAGGAGTAGAGGATCAGGTAATATAAGCTCAAAGTGAGTAATGCAACAGATAGGATACTCTATCTATCGATAAAAGATCACAGTAGAATCGTATGCATCATGGCAGAATTGAAATGCTTTCGAAATCATAGGATTATATCATGGTGGGGCTATGCTTGACTTTGCCGATTGATGACAGATAAGCAAATCTTCGGGAGCCTTGAACTTGACTTGGTTACAGTTGGTCAAGTATTGTTCGTCGATCTTCGATCTTCGATCTTCGACGGTGTTGACCTCGGTCTTTGATCTCGATCTCGATATCGTATTCTACCGGGAAGAACCACACACCGGAAAGAAAGGGGAAACAATCAACACATGTCATCGATGCAATGCTCAAGCAATGATGATGAGATGAAAAGTTAAATTGTATTGGAAAGTAACCCTATAATATGCTCGACAACTTAATCGGGGTTCTGAGGGGCACAAACCCTAATTCGGAGAAACTCCGGAACATATGAGAGGGGTGCATTTGTTCTTCTAATTAAACTTGTCATGAAAGTTGATTAACAATGCATGATTATAGCTTAATTAGATAGGTTTCATTTTTCTGAAAATTTTTATATATTATTTGTATTTTCTGACTTAATATGAATAAGTTATTGATTTTATAAGATTATATCATTTTCAGAAATTAATAAACCAGATGGAGATTACTTTTTATACCCAGACACACCTAGCCACGGTGGCTGACTGAGGGGCCCCAGAGCCACCTCAGCGTCCACGCAGGCAGGTGGGACCTGGATCGGGGTTGACTGGGTCAGACCCTAACCCTATCTATTTGCACCGCAGAGGCATCTAGCCTCTGAGGATGGCAGGTGGGACCTTGGCCACGCGGTAGCCACGCGGGCACCACGTCACCATGACGAGCGGCGCGACTGACGGTGGCCGGCGGCGATGCTGGAGGGCTCACGCGGCTGCAGGACTATGCTCGTTCGAACTAGTGCAGCGAGTGGAACCTGAAAGGGGCGACGCAGCTGCGGATTGGTCGTCGGAGCTTGGCTAGCATCGAGGTCGAGAGGCAGCGCATGGCAGGCTCCGGCGAGAGCGCGACACAAAGCAAAACAGGGAGGTAGGAGGGGTCCAGGAGGACTAGCAGCTCACCCAGAGAGCTGTGGTGGGGTCGGGGAAGCACGGCGAGGCCGAACGGCGTCGACAACGTCGACGGAAGCGGCGGCCGGAGCTCGGGAATACAGGGACCGTGGGTTTGATTTCGACCACCCGCGGTCGATTCCTTCAGTGAGGTTGATTAAGACGGCGAGGCAGAACTCGTGGGCTGCTCGGCGAGGCTTGGAGAGCCGTCAATCAATGGCGGCGAACAGCGTCTGGCCGGCAAGGGTTTGGGTCCGCGCGAGAGAGCGAGGGAGAGGGCGCGAGGAAGAGTGAGAGGGGAAGGAGAAGAGGGGCACGGCTCAGCGGGTCCTTATCCTCGTCCGGGGGCGGCAGCGGGGATCTTGGCGTGCAGCGACGATCGAAGGCCGGCGGCGCTACATCGAGCTTCTTTGCGTCGCCTGCGAAGACGACGAAGGACAAACCGTCAAAGGGGTACCGGGCCCTAGCTGGGCTACGGACGGGCTAGGTGGGCTGGCTGCGGGCACACTGAGCAGAAGAGAGAGAGGAGAGCAAGATGGGCTCGGCCCAGTTAGATGGTCTGACTCTATTTTTATTCTGAAACAATTTTCTATTTCCGTTTCTATATTCTGGTTTGTATTTTCAAATTAATTTCTGTTTTAAACATTTCAAAAACACCAGAGACTTTGCAAAAGTGTATAAAATATTGAGGGGACCCTTTGAATCAGATTGGTCTCCACACTTTTGATATTTTTTTGAAATTCAAACCATTTGAATGTGTTTCAAAGAGAGGGGAGAAATCTAGGGTTTAGGTTTTATTATATTTCTTTAATGCAAATTTTTAAGGCATGATGCTCATGATGCACAAAACAAACCCTAGTATAGATTTAGCTAAAATTGGGGTGTTACAGTCTGCAAATGGCCCCATTTGAGTTTATGTATGGAAGGAAATGTCGCACCCCTTTGAATTGGTTGGAAGTAGGAGAGAGTCAGATTTTTGGACCCAATATCATACGAGAAGCAGAAGAGAAAGTTCACAAGATTCATGAGCACCTCAATACCACCCAGTCAACACAGAAGAGTTAGACCGACAAGAGACGTCGAGACCTCGCTTTCAATATCGGAGATTTTGTGTATCTTAAAGTGTCGCCATTGAAAGGAATGCAACGTTTTTAGCTGAAAGGAAAGTTAGCCCCCAGATATATCGGACCCTTCAAGATTCTGAATCTTCGAGGAGAAGTATCATATCAATTGGAACTGCCAGAACAAATGCCAGCCGTGCACAATGTGTTCCATATATCGTTACTTTACAAATGCCTCGAAGTTCCGGAGAAGACTGAAGTTTTCAAGAATATTGATCACCGGACCATAGAAATCAATGATGACCTGACCTATCCCGAAGTACCCATCCGTATTTTGGAAGAAGCTTTCAGGACCACCAGGACCCGAAGCATGAAGTTTCTCAAAATTCAGTGGAGCAACCACACTCATGAAGAAGCTGCCTGGGAGCGCGAAGATCACATCAGGACAGAGTTTCCCGATCTCTTTAAATCCTAGGTAATCTTTTTCGTCCCTTTTAAATCTCGGGACGAGATTTTGTTTAAGGGGGGAAGTTTTGTAACATCCCAAAAATATAAAACAAGGATCATCAAACTCTAATCACTAAAATTAGGGTTAACAAAAACTTTGATTAATTAAAATCATATGAATGCATGTGTGAATGAAATGATTTGAAAATTGCATGAATGAACTTGTGTGATTAATCTAATTAGCAATAAATGGTTTAAATACAATTATAACATCATCTAGAACATTTCCAAACAGAAACAAATAAAGATAAAATAAAAAACAAACCAAATAAAGCAAATGGTCATTTTTGCCAATCTTGTTCACTAGGTCACTTTGAGTGTTTCTAGTCCAAGATTTCAAACAGAAACTTTTCCAATTCTTTTCACCCCTTGATAGAACTAGTAAAAGTGAATCAAGGCCCACCTTTCAAACTTGCAGAAACATTTGTCAACCCCATTTAAATCACAATTCAAAATTGAATGTTATTCATATGTGAAGATCATCCATTTTCGAAACCCAACCAAACCAATGCCCCTTGACTAATCCAACTAACCAGACACTCCCTAGCATGTGCCTAGCAAACCCACAAAGTTTGAATTCAAAATTCAAATTTAAAGTTCTTGCGGCTATTTCATCAAACACCTTGCAAATTCAAATCAAACAAACAACAAACACTATAGTGTGCAGTAAAATTGGCCTAACTTGTTCCCTCTCTGGTTGCAACTAACCCTTAGTAGATCATCTAGCCCCTTTAACTATCTTTAGCACCACTGTAAGCAAGCCTAGCCATCAATGGTGAGCATGCCGAGAGCAAACTTGCCACCCCATTAACGCCAGTGAGCTAGCAGCCGCACTAGCCTCGCCAACCTTGTCTGGGACATGTAGCACCGCCCACCGCCACTCTCTGTCCCATCCCCGAGCAATGCCAGCCCCTGGACCACATGCCACGCCCATGCCAAACCTCTCTACGACCATGCCGAGAGCGCGCCCGTGCGCCACGCTCGACCAACACCCACAGACCGCGCGCCGCCCTCGCCGCTTGCAGGGATGATCGCTAGCACCCTGCCAGACATGCGCGTTCGCCGCCGCGCAGTTCATGCACGCTGTGCGCCATCAAAACCTCCGTCGGACCCGCCCAGAGCGTCGAAGCATTCCGACCGATTAGCACCGCCCCACGCCTCGCCACCGCGCCGTTGAGCTTCGCCAGGGAACATAGCACCGCCCCCTACCGTCGCCATGCCGATAGCTGCCTGTGCCGTCGACCACGACGAGCTCAGCCCGCGCCCGTCGGTCCCCTCTCGCCACTATAAATAGAGGACTCCACCGCTTGTTTTTGCCACACCAGTTCACTCCCCTCTCACCCAAAACCACCTCACCCCACTCCCGGAGCAAGGCGAGCAGCGCATCGCCGGAATTTGGCCGGAGCCCGCCACTGCTGGAGAAGAAGGGATCCGTCGATTGGAGCCGCCCCAGGAGGAGCTGCCGGTACCAGGAGAACCGTCGTCGTCAACTTCGTCGTTCGCCCCTGTCGCCGACCCTCGCTTGAGCCCCGGTGAGCCTCCCACGACCCCCACCTGCCGCGTTCTGGTTCTGTCTCGACGGCGCTGCCCGATGTGGACGATGAGCCGTAGCCATTCGATTAGATTTATATCGTGCGACCTAGATCACCCCGTACCGCTTCGCCCCTCCCCGTCTCACTGACGCGTGGGGACAGCCACTTAACTAGCCCGCGCACGTGTTGTGTGTAATGGGCCGGCCCAGTAAAACATCCCGCGTGACCCAACAATTCAAATTAATCTTTATTCTTTTAATTTCAAAAACAGTTCTATACCTATATTCAAAAATCAAACCAGCTCGATTCACTGAACCAAAATGCATGAAACCAATTTTGCTAGAAAGGTACTAAAATGCTTAATCCAAGCCCGTTGGATTCAAATCATTTGGGGATCTGAGGATCAACCATGGTAAAAATAACAAGGCAAAAGCTTTTATGCATTCAAACATTTTTCAAAACTCAACCATAAAATCTTTTGAGTTGATTCCAACTCTCAAAAATCACATTTGATCCTACCTTTCAGAATATATAAAAACATATAGGTTTACTTGCAGAAATAATGTTCAAGTAATAAAAGAATGCCACATAGGCATTTCTAGTCACTTTATTTAATTAAAATAAAAGAGGTTAAACCTTATTAAATTGTGACACCACTTTAAATCACATTCCCATTGTGGCACCCCGCAAAAACCACTACTAGAAAATCGCGTTGTTTTTGTGCATTGCATCATCATGACCGCATGCTCATGTCATCATGCCACATTGCATTTGAGCATCGTCATCATCTCGCATTTGCTTGCATAAAACTAATTGCGGAAAGACCTGTCTTTATTTTCTAAACGACCCGTCTTTGTTCAAACGCAAAACCCGGGTCACCGGATTATTTTTGTTTTGTTGCTATCGAGTTGCAACAGCTTTGTTTTAAACCAACAAAATATTTTAATTATTTTAGTGGGGGCAGTCGAATGGGCCGATTCGACCCGAACGACCACCCCCAGAATAAACGGTCCACCACAAACCCTTTTTCCACCCAGACCTAGTCTACCCACCCTACCTCCACCTCACCCCAGCCTATCCTCTCTCGCCACCTCACCTCTCTCCCTCACCCCCTCCTATCAGCTGCTGCCACCTCACCTCCTCTCAACACACCCCACAGCCCCCACACCAACACACACAACAGCACACATGCACGCCCCCACCGCCACACCCGATCCCCACGCCCTGGCCCACCCCTGACCCCCGCAGACGCGCGTCCTCCCCCGCTCCCTCTTCCTCCCCGCGTCCTCCTCCCGCAACCGCCCACACCGCCTCGCTCCTCCCCGCTCAGCTTCGCTCGCCTCCGGCCGCGCGCCTCCCCCCGCTCGCCCTCTCGCCTCCGCCCTCGCCCTCCTCGTTGCTCCGCCCCGCCCCGGCCGCGTGCTCGCCATCCTCCTCCCCTCCCCGACGCCGCCGCGTGCTCTCGCCACCGCCGCCGGCGACCCTCCCCGCCGGCCTCAGCGCCTCGTCCCGCACCCTCTGGCCCGGGCGCCGCTGCACCCTCCGGCCCGGTCCCTTCCCCGAGCTTCTCCGACCACCGCCGTTCGCCGCCGGCCCCTCTGCCCCGCGCCTCCTCGCCTCCCGCCGCTCTCCCCTCCTCTGGCCCCCCGCCTCCTCTTCCTCCGCCCGCGGCCGCGCTCGCCAACCTCCTCCGGCCGCCCCGCCCGCTCGCCGGTCACCGCCCTCCGCGGCCTCCACGTCGCCCGCCGGAGCCGCCCGCCTCCTCCACCTTCCCCGCGGCCGGCCGCCCCCCCCCCCCCCCGACGCCGCCCCGCTCGAGCCGGCCCCGCGTCTCCTTCCCGTCAACGTCCCCCGCCACCGCCGTCCTGGCCCGTGTCCCTGCTTGCCCTCTGCTGTCGCCAGAGGCAACGCTGCTTGCGCCCGTCTCCTTTTCTCTGCCGTCTGCGCGCGCCTCGCCTCCTCCCGCATGTGTGCGTCTGCCATGGTTCAGGTAGTTCAAGGCATGTGCATGACCTGTTTTCTTGAATGCCTAGAAGTTTGGAGACACTGAGTTGCTTGGGTTCCTTTGACGGGTGCTCGTGTCCGTATCGATGGTTCTCGCGGTGTTGCTCGTCTTTGTTTCCTCGGTGCCACTCAAGTCCAAGTCGATGCCCGTAGCGCCCCATGTTTCGAACACCAAGATCTCCCAGTGCCGAGGCCCGAGTCCGACACCGACAATCGAAACCGCGGAATCGATAAGTTCGCCTACCCGGACACCGTGCGACAAGATCTTCTTGGACCCGAGGGTCATCAAGACTTCCGCTCGGCAACGCCAAGTACTCCTTCCTGGCTTCGAAGCCCGACCCCGTGGACCGACATGATCTCCTTCACGGAACGACAAGACCCCTTCCCGCACCGATGCCGACGACGTCGAACGCCAAGTTCTTCCTCCCGGACGCCAAGACCGACCTGATGCGCGGGCCCGGCAAGATCGACAACGTCCAGGGTGAGTCCGATGCGCCCCGACGCCGCACCCAGTCCTGCTCCCCGGATGCGACAAGACCTACCTCTGTTATCCGAGAACGTTTCCGTCGAACCCTGGACCCTGAGTCCGAACCCCGAACCCCGGAACCCCAAGATCGTCGAACCAGATGTGTGACCCCTTTTCTCGAACCCTATTTTTATAAATGTAATAACAACTTGTTGCATATTAATTGCCATACTTGCATGCATATTGTCATGTGGTTTGGGGGCCTTATGCTGATTCATCTTATAATTAAATATGGGGCCCATATGCGGGCAAATCTAGCCTTATATTGGCCTCATTTAAATTTGTGTAGCGAACCGGTGCGATCTTTTGCCATGTTAATACAACATTTAAATTGCGGGGGTTCTAAACAACTTGAACCATTTAATTAATTGTCGGGGCCCCGGTTCCACTTAATATGACCTAATTGCATTGCACCTTCACCATGCCATGCATCATACATGCATCATGCCCGATCTTTTGCCGTAGTATTAAATATTGCATCCGGTGTTTATTCTAGTGTTTTGCTTCTTCGCGGATAAGGCCGTTGAGTTGATGTGAGCTTCGCCCCGATCTTCGGTTGAACCTTCGGCATGTTTTCAGGCGAGCATCTCCCCCCTTTTTCTACCTATCTTACTTTTATAGTATTTATTTCCCTCCTGTTGATCTATTGCTATATGTGTTGCGATGCTCTAGCTTTCGTACCCGTGATCTCCCTTGCAGCCTTATATTGCCTTGGACACCTCCTATTCCCTGTTTTGTGGTAGTTAGTTGGACCTGCGCGTCGTAGTCGCTTGCTCAAGTGCTGTTGCGTGTTGTCAAGTGCCATAGTTGTTGGAGTAATGCCGCATGTTTGATGTTGGAGATGATCATGACTTTACTTATCGTTCACTTTAATTCCTGTTTAACAACTAAAATTGAAGTAAGCGGAGGCATCGGTGGGTGATAGATAATATTTGGTTTCCGACCGCCCACTTGTGTCCCGTAGGACCCCGAGTACTTGATACCTGTTCCTTGTTTTATCGTGCTATCCACATCCGGGAGGATTATGGGACCCCCTTGAGCCAGAGCTTGATTCAGTCTTATTTCTTGGGGCCACAAACTAGTTTGAGGTTTTATTTACGATCCTGTACTTATGCCATGCTACTGCTTTATTTATGTTTGTGCGAGGAGCACACTGTACTGTTTAGGTAAGCGGAATGTTTCGCGGTATCGACACCCCGAGTTTTCGGGTTCCCAGTCGTTTACAGCCATTAACGCAAACCTTGAGTCCATCTCGGAGCTAGCTTACTTCGTTGCGGGTCTACTCAATGGGGTGGCCCCCTGAAATATTTCTGAATCCTGTGATTGCTTTGTCGTGAAGGCCTCGTTGGGTTTTGATTTGGTTTTTCCGAGGTTGATCGAGTGTGTGTTGCTATTTGTGCACCCCGGCCGGGTTAAAACTTTCTGAAAGCCGTGTCCGCGGTTATGGACGACTTGGAGCACAGTATCTCGATTATAGACAACTATAACTAAAGTAGTGCTATAAATTTGACTTTATAATGACTAGTAATCAGCTTCACTATAATGGAATGGCTAACTAAAACTGCCCACAATTGCTTGTTTGGTTTGTCGCTTGCGACAATTGTATCTGACTAGTAAGTATTGCAACTACAACGGAATGGCTAAATAAAAGTACCAACAACTGCTGGGTTTTGGGTTATCTCATGCTATCTGTATCTGAGTAGTAAGTGTTGTAACTATAACGGAATGGTTAACTAAAAGTGCCCACTGCTTACTTTATCAGGATGATTATCTAAACCTGACTAGTAATTGCTGCAACGATAACTGAATAAATAAAACTGCCAACTGTGTGAGTTCCTCGGTGGACTTTCTCGTTTGGTCTCGAGGGGGAATACCAGGATGGGATTGTTTGGTGGTAGTATCAGGTTGGTTCCGAATAGGTCTTTCTTACCCCTCTCTGATAGCCGCCAGTTGTAAGGAGTCTCTATAGGTAGTTTAGCGTATGCTGCCGCTGCCGCTTCAGTCCACCATACCTATGTAGGCGAGGACCGCCGAATTCTAGCCTCGCCGTGTACTGGCCTCAGTACTGACGCTCCTCTTTTTCCTTTGCCCTTTGTCGGCACCCCTTTTGTTTAAGCAGGTTTTGAGATCGACGTCGTTAGCAGGGTTACCCTTCCGGCTTGGCCTGGGCAGGGTTATGGACGCCATTGGTTATTCAACAGGGCTCTTAGCTCAATTTGCATCTTGTCCGTAGTCGGACGCTCTATCATTTTCAAGGTGATTTGGATCTTTGTATGTTATATCTGTATTCTTGACTCATTGAGTCGCTGTTATATATATCTGTTCTGTGGGTCCCATCGAGGACTGTTGTGTAATGTTATTACTTCGTTTTCCACCCGCACGAAAGTGCCTGGTGGGCACCTTTGAATCGTTTCTATGCGGGTTTGGCGGGTTTCGCTAAAACTTGCATAGGGTCGATTCTGAGGGTGTTACACCCATGTACTAAAATATATGGTGATGATAGGTGTCAACATGATCCCATGCTTGAGCTGGAGAATATTAAATCTTAAGTAGTTTTTTCAATGAGTAGAAATTACTTTTCTCAAATTAAAATAAATAAGACAAATGCTTTAATCCTTGTGATGTTAGTGATGATGCTAGATCATTTATAGTGCACCTTTGTGTGATGCTTGAAAATAGTGAAGTATTGTTTGGTGATTGTGTACCTCATATTTATTTATAGACGCTAGTACCGACCAAGGATACGAGGAGGAAGGAGGATACTACGAGGAGAACTTCAGCCACTGCTCTGCACAAGGCAAGCTAACACTTGCAAGATACCCTACTTATGCAAGCATTACTACACAAGTTGACCTATGCAAGCTAATACTTGCTTGTTGCCATGACAACTATATGCCTTAAGCATATGTGATCATATCCACTTGATAACCCAATCCTAGTTTTACTTGAAAGCTTTATACTTTATTTCCTTATCAAAGCTTTCTCATAGAGTTTACATAGTGAATTGTAGATACTAGAAGAATATTGGAAGGTAGCATAAAGAGCATAAAATTTGGCCTAAGTTAGATAATCCTGATGTCATCCTAAGGCATGAGATTGAACTTAGCAAATATCCACTTATGTACCACCCCTCATTAGGATTTACCACCACTTGTAGATGCTAGTGCTAAGTATAAAACTTGACCAACTTTAGATGGGAATACTTGGTGAAAATGGTTATGAAAACCTTAGAATGATGAGTCATTCTACTGAAATGTTTTAACATTTGTTTCCGAACAACAGATGATTTTGATGATAAAAATGTTAAGGCATGAGCCTTAGCCCTTTATAAAACAGATGGTTTTCTGGATGCGATAACATTCCAATTTTATCGTACAACCACAATACCCAAAATGGGTAGGGCTTGAGTGGATATTTATACACCTTATTATGGGTTTCCTCGTGGCCAAGGTCTAAGCTGAGGCTAACTTGTGAAGATTGTCCACCTGTGCAGTACCCAAGATGACAGTTGGTCATGGTTGGGAGGCCAAACTCACATGAGAGGTGCCTATACTAGGGCGTGTAACTGAAAGGTTAGGATTGATTATCCGCATACTGAGTATGGTGAATTCAGGATTTGTTCCTGACGGATGTATCGAATGTTGTGGTAAGAGTGTACAATCTCTGCAGAGTGTCAAACTATTCGAATAGCCGCGTTCGCGGTTATGGACAGTTGGAGTGGCCATACTGTTCCCCCATCAGATTGTTTTCAAAATGACTTGTGAAATGAATTGTGACTTTGACTTGACCACAACAGAGTTGTGATATGAAATTCAAATTCCCACTTAGGTGTTATAAAACTTTCAACTAGTTTTTCTTTGCTTCTGAACTTAGTAGAGGTAAATCTGGATTTTTGCAAAACAACCCTAGAGCTTAGTATCCTACTACAAAAACCCCCTTAACTTGTTAGTATTAGTTTGTGAGTACTTAAAGAGTACTCATGGCTTTGTCCCTGGCTATTCCCGTGGCCAGAATATGAAGAGGAGTATCAGGATGACGGACCGCAGGAAGGTTACGACAACTAGGATCATCTCCCATCGCCAGCATTGCCTATGACCCCGAAGATGGAGCTTCGCCTACGCTATTGTTACTATTACGTTATTCCGCTGCTTGAGTTGTATTAAGAACTGGATCATGAGATCCTTATTTGTGTAAGATCTTATGTATGGTTTGTAATGGATGATGTACTGTGATATCCAAATCTGTTATGTCTCACAAAAATGGTAATCCTGGGATTGCGATGTATGGCATAACAGGCATCAGGTATTAAAAATCCGGGTGTTGACACCATCTCTCTCTATGCATGATCTTGTTGTAGTCATGAGCTTTGTAATCAAGTAGATCTACCTTGCTACTCTAGTGCTTCAATAGATCTCTGCTCTCCCCATGTGTGTGAAAGTGACAACATGTACGCCATGGTGGCACTTAGGTTTGAGTCTACATAAATACTCTTTGTGCTTTAATAGATCTATGCTTTTCCCCACGTGTGTGAAAGTGACAGCGTGCATACCGTGTGTGGCACTTTGGCTAGATTGAATATTTGATATGAGTTATATTTGGAGTTGGATGTCTCTATGAAATTGTGGTGTTTGTTGGAACCATCTAGCGCTCAAGGTGACAGTATGGGGTTATCTAGATTGGGGAAGGCGGACTTTGAGGAGTGTTGTTATAGCCCTACCGATGATTAGAGTGTCCAACTGGAGAGTAGTCAAGAGTAGTATCATGAAGAGAGGATATTTATATGAGAGAGAATTCACTAGTGAAAGTATGATCCCTAGGCCTTGTTTCTAAACATTGAAACACCGTTTGCATCTAGATCTGTTGCATGTTTGCTTGCTTTAGTATTTACCTCCACGTCAAGCTCCATCAAAGTATATTCTGGCACTCACACACATTACCCCACGTCAACAACAAGTCAGAAGCTATTTTCTGGCACCGTTACCACTTTTATTCCACCATCTCTTTGCCAAACTAGTGCGCCTATACACATGACAAGTGTATTGGGTGTGTTGGGGACACAAGAGACTTATTGTATCTTGATTGAAGGGTTTCTTGAGAGGGAATACCTTTGACCACTTCCTCCCTGAGTTCGATAAACCTTGGGTAATCCACTTAAGGGAAACTTGCTGTTGTTCTACAAACCTCTGCACTTGGAGGCCCAACAACTGTCTACAAGAATAGAAGTGCGTAGACATCAAGCTATTTCCTGGTGCCTTTGCCGGGGAGGTAAGGTAAAAGGTATCCACATCCTCCGGTGTGAGTTCTCGAAGTTATTTCCTTTAGATTCTGCAGTTTTGTCTTTTTATTTCTTGTTTTCACTAGTTAGGCTTAATGGAAAACAAAAAAAAAATTAGAGAGCTTTTTAGTATTTTTCCTAAGTTAGAACTTGAAGTGTTTGAAGAGCAAATTAAAAAACCTATGGAACTTTATTTTCATGCTAATAGCAATGTTATTAGTGTGATTTTTTTGAACACCATTGTTACTAATGGTATGGAAACGTCTAAGCTTGGGGAAGCTAGTTTTTATGAGAAAGATCTTTTTAGTTCCCCAGCTTTAAGGAAGAAAATTTGCTCTTATGATACTTTATCTCCCATATATGGTAATTCTAATGATACTTGTGATATTTTAAATCCACATGCTGAAAGTATCCCTTTTAAAATACCTATTGAAATTGTTGAACGTGTTATGAATAACTGCTATTTTGGAGATGGAACTATCCATCCTAGTGATCATTTACTCTTTATACATGAATTATGCGAGTTGTTTAAGTGTGCAGGTATTTCAATGGACCAAGTTAAGGAGGAAGCTATTCCTTTCTCACTTAGGGACAAAGAAAGGGAGTGGTATGAGCTACTAGATGATCCTCATCATTTGGAGTGGAAGGAACTTGAATCTCTCTTTTATTCTAAATTTTATCATCCTCATGAAATTCATAAAGATAGGAATTATATTTATAATTTTCATCCTCATGAGGGAGAAAGTATTGCCCAAGCTAGGGGGAGATTGAATTCACTAATGCTCAAATGTCCCATTCATGAGATCCCCAGTTATGTTGTTATAAATAATTTTTATGCAAGGCTTTCAGGACATTACAAGGACTATCTGGATACCTGTTTAGAGGGATCCTTCACAAGTAAGGAGGTCAAGCTAAGTGGGATCTTCTTGAAACAATTCAAAGCAATACCAAAGGTTTGGATAACGACAAAGGTAAAAAACCAGGTATAAACTATGAGTATGATTGCATTAAGTCTTTTGCTAAAACTGCTAATTTTCAAGAGCTTAGTCCTAGATATGGTATTGATCCTCAAATTCTTGTTAAATATTATAGAGCCTATGCTTACCATATTAATGCTCCTAAAGAAAAGTGGGACATGTATCATGAACCTTTTAAAGACACTTGCATGGAAAATGAAAATGTTATTAATGATTGCAATAAACATGCTCAAACTTCTGAAAGTACTATTTCTTATAAGCATGTTAATTTTTGTGGTATGCATAGACCTTGTGAGAAGAATCAAATAGAAGAATAATATTGTATCACACACTGGAATGGAAAAACCAAAACGTGGTATAAGGCTCTAAATGATCTTGGTAAAAAAAATTGTGCCCTCTATCCTTTTATTTGTGTACTCTGCTATGAAGTGGGTCATTTCAATTTTCAATGCTCAGGCCATACTAATGACCTTTATAATCCAATGAGTACCGCAAGCTTGTATTGTGATAACGCGATCACTGATAATCAACATGATGAGCTTACATTGTTTTTGGGGTGTGAAGAGTTATCAAGAAAAACTTATTTGGTTGACATGAGTGCTTTTGGTATGAATTGCGTCCTGCATGGGTGTCATCTTTATTGTGTTGATAATTGCCACGCGAATACTTACATACAAAATCTTATAATAGATGATATTTTACCAAAATATGACAGGACTGATATGAGTTTTGTTCTTATTAATGAAAAGGATGAATCCTCCAAAGTTTCTTCTATTGTCTCTAACAATAAACCAGGGTATGTGGAGAAGCTTCCTTTCAAGCCTCTCCCTCCTAAAGAGGAGAAGAAGAAGAAGAAGAAGAGGAGTAGAAGGAGAGAGGAAACGGTATCTTCTCGTAAGCATGTTGCTCCTATCATAGTTTTTGCTGATGAGTCTGAACTAGATGATGTTCCTATGCTTGTTACCTATATTAGTGATCATGATTGGAAAAAGCACACTACTTTTGATATTCAAAATATCTTTGGCACCAATTCTGAAAATGATAATTAATACTTGTTGTGCTATTAGTGCTATCCATGTTCCTTCCAATGATGATATGTTTCCAAATGAACACACTTGGGAAGATAGCTATTTTGTTGAATTTGCTCCCACTACAATTAATAAGAATGGCTATTTTTATGTGGAGAGAAATAATCATTTTATGCATGTGGCTCATGATAAGAATATTTTATGTGATAGTTATATTGTTAATTTTATTCATGTTGCTACTAAAAGTTATTATGAGAGAGGGAAACAAGGTCTTATGCATCTCAAAAATATTAAGTTTCCCCTCTTTATGCTGAAAATTTGTGAAGTTGGATTTGTTTTGCTTTCCTATGCTTGTTGCTTTGTGCTTTCATGACTTGTTTATTTACAAGATTCCTATGCATAGGAAGTGGGTTAGACTGAAATTTGTTTTGAATTTAGTTCTTGATGCTCTCTTTTACTTCAATTCATATTTCTTATGTTAGCATCTTCTCAAACTATCAAGCCTAACTTAAAGGCGTTAACGAAAAGTACGTGTTGGGAGATAACCCAAGAGTTTTCTTGAGTCTTGAAAGTTATTACTTCTGTAATGACCTCTTCTTATCCTTTGTGTTTGTTTTTTGTGCCAAGAATGACCTCTAATGAGAGGAAAGTAAGATTTGGGGAGTTGTTGTCCCGAAACAGATTTCTGTCCTCCACCATAAACATTTGTGAGGAGTCTCTGTAAGTCAGATTGAGCTGAAAATTTACGAATAAATCCCCCAGTATGTTAGCTAACTTTACTTAGTTTAACACTTTTTTATTTGAGCAACAGAAAGTCTTTGAAAAAATCGGTTTCTACCTGCTGGTCTGTTTTGACAGATTTCTGCCATTATTTGCATTTGCTTCTTATTGATTCATTTTTGGGTTCTTTTTGGGAAATTGAGATTTTTGAAGGAGTTTCTATAGTAGCTTGTGTCTTTAGTGAATTTTTATATGTTTTTAAACTAAACCCAGTGGTCTATTATCTTTTGAATACACTAATGTTGCTAATGAAGATTGTGTGAAGTTTTGTATGAAGGAAAATTTGCAGGTGTAGAGAAAGAATGATCTAATGAGATGAAGAATGGACAAAATATCAAGCTTGGGGATGCCACCCCGTGTAACCCCAAGAAATATTCAAGAGGTATAAGCGTTAAAGCTTGGGAATGCCGAAGGCATCCCCTTCTTCATCAATAAAAATCTCAGTTCTTTCTAGACACTTCATTTTTATTGTTTCATGTATTGTTGTGTTATTCTTGGAGCATATTAGTTTTCATTTTTGGTTTCTTTTGCTTAGTTTTCTTGAGTAATTTGGTTGGTTACACCACAATTATTTTGGAGAGAGACACACTCTGTTTCCATTGCCTAGAACACTCTAGTTTTCACTCTTATTGTTTTGTGAGTGTTCACTTTTGCTAGCACTGCGTCCAGCCTTAGTTTTCTTGTGCTTTGAGCTTAGAACTTTTTAGTTCTTCTTTGTGGATTTGTGAGACAAGCTCACTGATCTTTATTGATTATTATCTTTGTGAGTTGTTTCAAATAAGTCGATTGGTGTTGGAAAAAGAGTAGAAAGCTTCATGCTTATAGTGGTACAAAAGAGAGCCTGTTTTGACTATGGCTTAGACTTTATCATGTCATGCTAGATCTTGTTTTGACCTTATGCTTAGTGATTATTGCTGTAGCATGACTTGTTCCAAACAACTGGGATTTCTTAGTGTGCTGTAACACCCTCAGAATCGGACCTATGCAAGTTTTAGCGAAACCCGCCAAATCCGCATAGAAACGATTCAAAGGTGCCCACCAGGCACTTTCGTGCGGGTGGAAAACAAAGTAATAACATTACACAACAGTCCTCGATGAGACCCACAGAACAGATATATATAACAGCGACTCCATGAGTCAAGAATACAGATATACAGTACAAAGATCCAAATCACCTTGAAAATGATAGAGCGTCCGACTACGGACAAGATGCAAATGGGGCTAAGAGCCCTGAAGAATAACCAATGGCGTCCGTAACCCTGCCCAGGCCAAGCCGGAAGGGTAACCTTGCTAACGACGTCGATCTCAAAACCTGCTTAAACAAAAGGGGTGCCGACAAAGGGCAAAGGAAAAAGGAGGAGCGTCAGTACTGAGGCCAGTACACGGCGAGACTAGAATTCGGCGGTCCTCGCCTACATAGGTATAGTGGGCTGAAGCGGCAGCGACAGCATGCACTAAACACCCTATAGAGACTCGATATAACTGTCGGCTATCAGAGAGGGATAAGAAAGACCTATTCGGAACCAACCTGACGCTACCATCAAACAAACCCATCCTGGTGTTTCCCCCTCGAGACCAAACGAGGAAGTCAACCGAGGGACTCACACCGTTGGCAGTTTTATTTATTCAGTTATCGTTGCAGCAATTACTAGTCAAGTATAGATAAGCATCCTGATAAAATAAGCAGTGGGCCGTTTTAGTTAACCATTCCGTTGTAGTTGCGACACTTACTAGTCAAATACAATTAGCATGAGATAACCCAAAAAGCCAGCAGTTGTTGGCACTTTTATTTAGCCATTCCGTTATAGTTGCAATACTTACTAGTCAGATACAATGGTCGCAAGCGACATCCCAAACAAGCAATTGTTGGCAGTTTTATTTAGCCATTCCATTATAGTAAAGCTGATTACTAGTCATTATAAAGTCAAATTTATAGCACTACTTTAGTTATAGTTGTCTATGATCGAGATACTGTGCTCCAAGTCGTCCATAACCGCGGACACGGCTTTCAGAAAGTTTTACCCTGCAGGGGTGCACAAATAGCAACACACACTCGATCAACCTCGGAAAAACCAAATCAAAACCCAACGAGGCTTTCACGACAAAGCAATCACCAGATTCAGAAATATTTCAGGGGGCCACCCCTTGGAGTACACCCGCAACGAAACTGGCCGGCTCCGAGACGGACTCAAGGTTTGTGGGGCCGGCTGTAAACGACTGGGAACCCAAAACTGGGCTTGTCGATACCGCGAAAACGGGTCACGATCCTAAACAGTACAGTGTGCTCCTCGCACAATCGTAAATAAAGCAGTAAAGCATGGCATAAGTACAGGATAGTAAATAAAACCTCAAACTAGTTTGTGGCCCCAAGAAATAAGAATGAATCAAGCTCTGGCTCAGGGGGGTCCCATAATTCCCCCGTATGTGGATAGCGTGAATATTCAAGGAACAGGTATCAAGTACTCGGGGTCCTACGGGACACAAGTGGACGGTTAATAACCAAATGACATCTATTGCCCACTTGTGCCTCTGCTTACCTACTTCAATTTTAGTTATTAAACGATAATTAAAGTGAACGATAATTAAAGCCATGATCATCTCCAACATTAAACATGCGGCCATGCTCCAACAACTGTGGTACTTGACAACACGCAACAGCACTTGAGCAAGCGACTATGACGCGCAGGTCCAACTATCTACCAAACAACGGTAATAGGAGGTGTCCAAGGCAATATAAGGCTGCAAGGGATACCACGGGTACGAAAAGCTAGAGCAACGCAACACAGATAGCAATAGATCAACAGGAGGGAATAAATACTATAAAAGTAAGATAGGTAGAAAGGGGGAGATGCTCGCCTGAAAACATTGTCGAAGGTTCATCCGAAGATCGGGGCGAAGCTCACACCAACTCAACGGCCTTATCCGCGAAGAAGCAAAACACTAGAATAAACACCGGATGCACTATTTAATACTACGGCAAAGATCGGGCATGATGCATGTATGACGCATGACAAGGCAAAGATGCGATGCAATTAGATCATATTAAGCGGAACCGGGGTCCCGACATTTATTCAGATGGTTCATGTTGTTTAGCTACCCTGCAATTTAAATGTTGTAATAACAGGGCAAGATAAGTTACCGGTTCGCTACACAAAATTTAAATGAGGCCAATATAGGACTAGATTTGCCCGCATATGGGCCCCATATTTAATTATATGGTGAATCGGCATAAGGCCCCCAAACCACATGACAATATGCATGCGAGTATGACAATTTAATATGCAACAATTATGTAGATGGCATTTATAAAATAGGGGCTCGGACCAGGGTCACACATTAGGGTTCGGCGAACTTGGGGTTCCGGAGTTCGGGGTTCGGTCTCAGGGTTCAACAGAGATCGAGGTTCAGATTCAAGATGGATAACTTGTTGTGTCGTGACGGAGAACTTGGGTCCAAGCGGTCGATCTTGCCGTCGCGAAGATCTTGTCGGGCCCGTGTATCGGGTCGGTCTTGGCGTCCGGGGTGAAGAACTTGGCTTCCCCGAGGAAGTACTTGGCTTATCCGTGTGGACGACCTTGGTGTCCGAGAGACGATCTTGTCGCATCCGCGGCCTTCGGGTATGGGTTCTCCGGGCTCCCATGTAGTAGATCTTGTCGTCGCGTCGAAGAACTCGGGTTCGGGGTCGGGTGTCGGTGGACTACTTGATGTTTCCCTTAGAAGATCTTCGGGTTCGGGTAGAAGATCTCGGCGTTCCGTGACGAAGGTCTTGATGGTTCCGTCTTTGTTTGTCGATGTCGGACTTGGGTGAATCGGTTACCGGGGTCTCGAGGTTCGACGAGTTCGGACTTGTCGGGGAGCATACGTGTACAAGGCACTGGTCAGGGTGAAGTCAGACTTGCTGGTTATGTTCTGCAGGGGCATGTCCCAAGCGGATATTTACCAAAACCTTGCGGGACCGGCGTGGACTGCAGGAAGCGGTGGTTGGCGAGCTTGGCGACTCCGTGTGGCGGAAGACAGCGCGTGATGGTGTAGAGGCGCAGGAGAGAGGAGGTCGGGCGGCGGCACCAGGGCCCCAGGCGACGGCCGTGGTTGCTGGGAAAGCGCCCGCAGGGGTGGTGGAGGACGAAGGGGAGCAGGGGCACCGGCGTCCTCGGGCAAGAGGGGCGGCCAAGACGAGGCGGAGGACCCCTGGCGGACGAGGGCGGACGGAGCAGAGGCGAGAGAGGCGGGCTTGAGCTCGGTGGCGATGTGGGGCCCGGCGAGGCGGAGGCCGCAGGCGGAGGGCGGCCGACGACGGGCGGAGGCGACCGGCGAGGAGGCTCGGGAGGCGCGCGTCGGCGGCGCTCGAGGAGGGGAGAGGCCGGGCGGCGGGGAGATGGCTGCGCCGGCGCCGGCCGGCGAGGCGGGGCGAGGAGGAGAGGGCGGGGCGGAGGTCGGGGTACCGGCGGGAAGAGGGGGAGGCTGCCGCGGTGGAGACTGGCGGGATCCAGGGAGGCGGCGAGCGCCGGCGCGGCTGCTGCTGCCGGGGTGTGGTGGCGGCGATGGGGGAGGACAGGGTGGAGGCGGCGACCCTTGACGGCGGCAGGGCGGACCCGGCGCGCAGGAGGCGGTGGCGGGGCAGAAGGGTGCGCGCGGGGAGGGAGGAGACGGGGGTTGAGGGAGGAAGGTGGGCCGCGGGGAGGGTGGCGACAGGCGTGCGTGGCGTGCGTGTGTTGGGTGGGGCCGGGAACAGGAGATGGAGAGTGGGGCCGGGGTGGCAGTTTGTGTGTGTGGTTGTGTTTTGGGTACCAGGTGGGTGGGGACGCGCCCAGGAGGAGAGAGGGAGAGGGGGCTGCGGGGTGGGACCGGGGAGGATGGTGGATTGGTGAGGTGGCGGGGCTGAGGGTGAGGTGGAGGGACGGTGAGGTGGCGAGCTGGGGTTGGTGGGTAGACTAGGATTGGGTAAATTAGGGATTAGGTTTAGTTTAGGTGGACCGGATTGTAGGTAGTCTGGACCGATTGGGCCTCTGGCCTGACCGGTCGGACTGCCTCTCCGGACAAAAAATATTTTATTGTTTTAATTTTATTTGTAAAACATTTTTGTAAATACTTTTTAGACAAAATAAAAGATCTGAACAGACCGGTGTTTTAATTTGAAATAAAGACGGGGTTATTTAGAAAACAAACTAGGCGTTTCGAAATAGTTTCAGACAAACAATGCATGATGATGACGATGCAATGCACAAAAACAACGCGATTTTCTAGTAGTGGTTTTGCGGGATGCCACAATTCGACACCACTAACAATGGATCTCGCCCTCGAGATCCGCCTCATGGTACCGGAAAGAAGGCCGGCGATCTGCATGTTCTCGCTTCATGTAGATCCTCGCGACACCACTAACAAGAGGTCGTTGTCCGTGATCGTCGAAGGAACACTCCGGGAACAAAAGGTCGAAGTTAGAGGTATCAACAAATAAAGCCACCTCTAGCTTCCGTGGACGGAGTAAAATTGCTGGATCCACTGATTCGATGTACAAGAGCGAATGATGAGAGTAGTCGGATGGTGATCAGTCCATCGCGCACCCAAACCATTACTCTGCACACGAATAGGCGGATTATGCAACCAACTCTCGGAATTCAGACTGAAGATCTCGACAAACGAGGTTCAGAAACAAAGGAGTGATGCAGACTCTGCATCGGATCTGGCGTAGATGATGTCGTCGCGTCGGAAAACACCGGAAGGCACGAGAAGGAACAAAGAGAAGTCCACCAGACGTAGGATTCCTCGGATAGCATGAACACCGGATGGTAGAACACCGTTATCAAAGGAGGAAGCGAAACCCTGAAGGTACGACAGAACCCAACCACGAGAAATCCTGGACTCGAAGAAAATATAAGAGGTGGATTCAAAACGCGTAGAGGTAAGAGGAGAATAGCAGAGGGGTAAGGAGTAAAATCAGACCTAATCAGAACTATCCAACCGATTTTGCAAAAATAGTTTTGACACTCTACTTCGGCCGTTAGCTAGGTTATCCTACAGGCTGGACTTGTGGGGTATCGCAACTGCTGGGCTCTGATACCACTCTGTAACACCCTCAGAATCGGACCTATGCAAGTTTTAGCGAAACCCGCCAAACCCGCATAGAAACGATTCAAAGGTGCCCACCAGGCACTTTCGTGCGGGTGGAAAACAAAGTAATAACATTACACAACAGTCCTCGATGAGACCCACAGAACAGATATATATAACAGCGACTCCATGAGTCAAGAATACAGATATACAGTACAAAGATCCAAATCACCTTGAAAATGATAGAGCGTCCGACTACGGACAAGATGCAAATGGGGCTAAGAGCCCTGAAGAATAACCAATGGCGTCCGTAACCCTGCCCAGGCCAAGCCGGATGGGTAACCTTGCTAACGACGTCGATCTCAAAACCTGCTTAAACAAAAGGGGTGCCGACAAAGGGCAAAGGAAAAAGGAGGAGCGTCAGTACTGAGGCCAGTACACGGCGAGACTAGAATTCGGCGGTCCTCGCCTACATAGGTATAGTGGGCTGAAGCGGCAGCGGCAGCATGCACTAAACACCCTATAGAGACTCGATATAACTGTCGGCTATCAGAGAGGGATAAGAAAGACCTATTCGGAACCAACCTGATGCTACCATCAAACAAACCCATCCTGGTGTTTCCCCCTCGAGACCAAACGAGGAAGTCAACCGAGGGACTCACACCGTTGGCAGTTTTATTTATTCAGTTATCGTTGCAGCAATTACTAGTCAAGTATAGATAAGCATCCTGATAAAATAAGCAGTGGGCCGTTTTAGTTAACCATTCCGTTGTAGTTGCGACACTTACTAGTCAAATACAATTAGCATGAGATAACCCAAAAAGCCAGCAGTTGTTGGCACTTTTATTTAGCCATTCCGTTATAGTTGCAATACTTACTAGTCAGATACAATGGTCGCAAGCGACATCCCAAACAAGCAATTGTTGGCAGTTTTATTTAGCCATTCCATTATAGTAAAGCTGATTACTAGTTATTATAAAGTCAAATTTATAGCACTACTTTAGTTATAGTTGTCTATGATCGAGATACTGTGCTCCAAGTCGTCCATAACCGCGGACACGGCTTTCAGAAAGTTTTACCCTGCAGGGGTGCACAAATAGCAACACACACTCGATCAACCTCGGAAAAACCAAATCAAAACCCAACAAGGCTTTCACGACAAAGCAATCACCAGATTCAGAAATATTTCAGGGGGCTACCCCTTGGAGTACACCCGCAACAAAACTGGCCGGCTCCGAGACGGACTCAAGGTTTGTGGGGCCGGCTGTAAACGACTGGGAACCCAAAACTGGGCTTGTCGATACCGCGAAAACGGGTCACGATCCTAAACAGTACAGTGTGCTCCTCGCACAATCGTAAATAAAGCAGTAAAGCATGGCATAAGTACAGGATAGTAAATAAAACCTCAAACTAGTTTGTGGCCCCAAGAAATAAGAATAAATCAAGCTCTGGCTCAGGGGGGGTCCCATAATTCCCCCGTATGTGGATAGCGCGAATATTCAAGGAACAGGTATCAAGTACTCGGGGTCCTACGGGACACAAGTGGACGGTTAACAACCAAATGACATCTATTGCCCACCTATGCCTCTGCTTACCTACTTCAATTTTAGTTATTAAACGATAATTAAAGTGAACGATAATTAAAGCCATGATCATCTCCAACATTAAACATGCGGCCATGCTCCAACAACTGTGGTACTTGACAACACGCAACAACACTTGAGCAAGCGACTATGACGCGCAGGTCCAACTATCTACCAAACAACGGTAATAGGAGGTGTCCAAGGCAATATAAGGCTGCAAGGGATACCACGGGTACGAAAAGCTAGAGCAACGCAACACAGATAGCAATAGATCAACAGGAGGGAATAAATACTATAAAAGTAAGATAGGTAGAAAGGGGGAGATGCTCGCCTGAAAACATTGTCGAAGGTTCATCCGAAGATCGGGCGAAGCTCACACCAACTCAACGGCCTTATCCGCGAAGAAGCAAAACACTAGAATAAACACCGGATGCACTATTTAATACTACGGCAAAGATCGGGCATGATGCATGTATGACGCATGACATGGCAAAGATGTGATGCAATTAGATCATATTAAGCGGAACCGGGGTCCCGACATTTATTCAGATGGTTCATGTTGTTTAGCTACCCTGCAATTTAAATGTTGTAATAACAGGGCAAGATAAGTTACCGGTTCGCTACACAAAATTTAAATGAGGCCAATATAGGACTAGATTTGCCCGCATATGGGCCCCATATTTAATTATATGGTGAATCGGCATAAGGCCCCCAAACCACATGACAATATGCATGCGAGTATGACAATTTAATATGCAACAATTATGTAGATAGCATTTATAAAATAGGGGCTCGGACCAGGGTCACACATTAGGGTTCGGCGAACTTGGGGTTCCGGGGTTCGGGGTTCGGTCTCAGGGTTCAACAGAGATCGAGGTTCAGATTCAAGATGGAGAACTTGTTGTGTCGTGACGGAGAACTTGGGTCCAAGCGGTCGATCTTGCCGTCGCGAAGATCTTGTCGGGCCCGTGTATCGGGTCGGTCTTGGCGTCCGGGGTGAAGAACTTGGCGTCCCCGAGGAAGTACTTGGCTTATCCGTGTGGACGACCTTGGCGTCCGAGAGACGATCTTGTCGCATTCGCGGCCTTCGGGTACGGTTTCTCCGGGCTCCCATGTAGGAGATCTTGTCGTCGCGTCGAAGAACTCGGGTTCGGGGTCGGGTGTCGGTGGACTACTTGATGTTTCCCTTAGAAGATCTTCGGGTTCGGGTAGCAGATCTCGGCGTTCCGTGACGAAGGTCTCGATGGTTCCGTCTTCGTTTGTCGATGTCGGACTTGGGTGAATCGGTTATCGGGGTCTCGAGGTTCGACCAGTTCGGACTTGTCGGGGAGCATCCGTGTACAAGGCACTGGTCAGGGTGAAGTCAGACTTGCTGGTTATGTTCTGCAGGGGCATGTCCCAAGCGGATATTTACCAAAACCTTGCGGGACCGGCGTGGACTGCAGGAAGCGGTGGTTGGCGAGCTTGGCGACTACGTATGGCGGAAGACAGTGCGTCATGGTGTAGAGGCGCAGGAGAGAGGAGGTCGGGCGGCGGCACCAGGGCCCCAGGCGACGGCCGTGGTTGCTGGGAAAGCGCCCGCAGGGGTGGTGGAGGACGAAGGGGAGCAGGGGCACCGGCGTCCTCGGGCAAGAGGGGCGGCCAAGACGAGGCGGAGGACCCCTGGCGGACGAGGGCGGACGGAGCAGAGGCGAGAGAGGCGGGCTTGAGCTCGGTGGAGATGTGGGGCCCGGCGAGGCGGAGGCCGCAGGCGGAGGGCGGCCGACGACGGGCGGAGGCGACCGGCGAGGAGGCTCGGGAGGCGCGCGTCGGCGGCACTCGAGGAGGGGAGAGGCCGAGCGGTGGGGAGACGGCTGCGCCGGCGCTGGCCGGCGAGGCGGGGCGAGGAGGAGAGGGCGGGGCGGAGGTCGAGGTACCGGCGGGAAGAGGGGGCGGCTGCCACGGTGGAGACTGGCGGGATCCAGGGAGGCGGCGAGCGCCGGCGCGGCTGCTGCTGCCGGGGTGTGGTGGCGGCGATGGGGGAGGACAGGGTGGAGGCGGCGACCCTTGACGGCGGCAGGGCGGACCCGGCGCCCAGGAGGCGGTGGCGGGGCAGAAGGGTGTGCGCGGGGAGGGAGGAGACGGGGGTTGAGGGAGGAAGGTGGGCCGCGGGGAGGGTGGCGACAGGCGTGCGTGGCGTGCGTGTGTTGGGTGGGGCCGGGGTGGCAGTGTGTGTGTGTGGTTGTGTTTTGGGTACCAGGTGGGTGGGGACGCGCCCAGGAGGAGAGAGGGAGAGGGGGCTGCGGGGTGGGACCGGGGAGGATGGTGGATTGGTGAGGTGGCGGGGCTGAGGGTGAGGTGGAGGGACGGTGAGGTGGCGAGCTGGGGTTGGTGGGTAGACTAGGATTGGGTAAATTAGGGATTAGGTTTAGTTTAGGTGGACCGGATTGTAGGTATTCTGGACCGATTGGGCCTCTGGCCTGACCGGTCGGACTGCCTCTCCGGACAAAAAATATTTTATTGTTTTAATTTTATTTGTAAAACATTTTTGTAAATACTTTTTAGACAAAATAAAAGATCTGAACAGACCGGTGTTTTAATTTGAAATAAAGACAGGGTTATTTAGAAAACAAACTAGGCGTTTCGAAAAAGTTTCAGACAAACAATGCATGATGATGACGATGCAATGCACAAAAACAACGCGATTTTCTAGTAGTGGTTTTGCGGGATGCCACATGTGCCTTGAAGAAATCATGCGTTGTTTTAGCATACAAAAGCATAGTATTTTGATATTCTCCTTTGATGATTTGTTTGGGTTGACTTGGCACATGCTCACACCATGTTATGACTATGAAAAAGTCACCATAGACTCTATGGTCATTTAGTCCTTTACTTGTAGTACCACTTTATGCTTTGATTTGTAATGTTTTGTCGCTCTGCATGATTATGTCCATTATTGCTCTCTTAGTTGGTTGCTCCCAGTCTTTTGCTAGCCTCCACTTGTATGAGTAATCTCTACTCATGCTTCCAACTCCCAAGAAACCAAGTTATTCCAAAGTGTCCACTATAAATTCCTATGCATGGTGTGTTACACCATTCCAAGTATATTCTTGTTTTATCTATCTTCCAAATTAAACTTGTTATGTGAAAACTTAGTGATTAAAGCCCTCACAAACTTGATGGCACACTTTATATTCTTTGCCCCTAATAAACTTGAACCATTGTGTCATCTATGTTGTATATGCTTGCACTTATACGTTGGAATTAGCAAAACCGTGCTGTCACGGGGAACGTTTTCAACATTGCACTTGTACTTTATACTCAGTTGATACCATGCTCTTTTGTCTATGGATGTCACCGGTGTGAAATAAAGAGGGAACTTATAAGTCCATGGAGTATGTATTTTGTGTTAGAGAAACACCTGGGCTGCTAGCCTAAGCCATGCCTAATCATGGTGGAAACTTGCAGCATCACCATAGTGAGCTATCTATGAAGCATCCTCAATAAAAAGCTATGCATATAGTAAATAAAAAGATCGCTGAGATGCTTATTGTCTGCTTTCCTTGTCATTTTGGTTATGGGATAGCTCCTGTACCATGTGCAAGGGGTACCCTGTTGGCGGTTCTCTATGATACGCATGTACTTACACTGACAAGAACTTAAAGGTGACTGAAGTTGAGTAGCATGAGGTGTGGCCCTCGTATTCAAGGGACTTGACATTGCCAACTTATACTTTGTCAAGCATATACTCCATCTTTATTCACTCTGACCTTAATCACTTCAAGATGCTTATGATAGGGGCAATGAGGGCTGAAAGCTAACAAGTACCATAATTTTTGGAAGCTCTTTTTGAAACTTGAAATCCATGCTTCCCTTATGAAGGGCCTTTCTTCCACTATTTTATTGAGTCTCCAGGTTCTACCTTTAGGCACCATTAAGAGAGCATAGTTGCTATTCTGTGTGCAGTGTCCCAAAACTTATTGATTTATGCATATTATGATATTACTTGTTCTTGTGCTATTTGTATCTAGTCACTCTTATGGACTTTGAAGGTGTCCTATGCATCTATTTGATACTCTATGAGGGACAAGATGAATGCCACTATGCCATGGTTTCTGTATGTGAAACAAACAAATGTTTTTCAATGCATGTTATTCATGATTTTTGTTTGTAGCCCTTCATGTTGCTTGCATAGTTGCTTTGTCTTATTGTTAGAACTTCATCTTTCATGCTCATGATTAGAGTACTTTGATACCAGCTTTCAATGCTTGCAAATGGTTTGATCTTGATATTGATGATGCATGTCACCTCAAAAATTATTCTTTTTATCACTTACCTACTCGAGGACAAGAAGGAGTTAATCTTGGGGATGCTTGATACGTCAAAAACGTATCTATAATTTTTTATGCTCCATGCTTGTTTAGTATCTACTTTGCTATGTATTGTCTACACTTTGAGGTATTTTTATACACTTTATGGTACTAACCTATTAACAAGATGCCATAGTGCCAGTTGCATGTTTTCTTCTGTTTTTGGTTCCAGAAAGGCAGAAAATCAATATTCTCGGAATTGGACGGGACAAAAGCCAAAGTCAATATTTTATCGTGGGCGTCATGAAGCCAGAAGAGGAGACGGAGAGGTGCCAGAGGGCCACCACACCCCCCAGGCGCGGGCTAGGGTGGACCCGCGCCTGGACAGGTGTGGCCCCTCCGGCCGCCTCCCAGCCTCGCCTCTTCGCCTATAAGAAGCCCACGATGCAGAAACCCTTAATAATCCATCATACTTCAAGAAAAAGTTCCGCAGCGCCGCCGCCACCGAAGGGGAGATTCGAGGGACAAAAAGTCTCTGTTTCGGCACCCTCCCGGGACGGGGAAGTGCCCCCGGAGCCATCTCCATCGATCTCCACCACCATCTCCATCACCGTTGCTGATTCCCATGATGAGGAGGGAGTAGTTCTTCCTCGAGGCTAAGGGCTCTAACGGTAGCTATGTGTTCATCTCTCTCTCTATGCATGATCTTGTTGTAGTCATGAGCTTTGTAATCAAGTAGATCTACCTTGCTAGTCACGTGCTTCAATAGATCTCTGCTCTCCCGATGTGTGTGAAAGTGACAGCATGCACGCCATGGTGGCACTTAGGTTTGAGTCTACATAAATAATCTTTGTGCTTTAATAGATCTATGCTTTTCCCCACGTGTGTGACAGTGACAGCGTGCATACCGTGTGTGGCACTTTGGCTAGATTGAATATTTGTTATGAGTTATATTTGGAGTTGGATGTCTCTATGAAATTGTGGTGTTTGTTGGAACCATCTAGCGCTCAAGGTGACAGTGTGGGGTTATCCATATTGGAGAAGGCGGACTTTGAGGAGTGCTGTTATAGCCCAACCGATGATTAGAGTGTCAAACTGGAGAGTAGTTAAGAGTAGTATCATGAAGATAGGATATTTATATGAGAGAGTGTTCACTAGTGAAAGTATGATCCCTAGGCCTTGTTTCTAAACATTGAAACACCGTTTGCATCTAGATCTGTTGCATGTTTGCTTTCTTTAGTCTTTACCTCCACGTCAAGCTCCATCAAAGTACTTTTTGGCACTCACACACGTTACCCCACGTCAACAACAACTCAGAAGCTATTTTCTGGCACCGTTACCACTTGTATTTCACTATCTCTTCGCCGAACTAGTGCACCTATACACCTGAAAAATGTATTGGGTGTGTTGGGGACACATGAGACTTCTTGTATCTTGATTGCATGGTTGCTTGAGAGGGAATACCTTTGACCACTTCCTCCCTGAGTTTGATAAACCTTGGGTAATCCACTTAAGGGAAACTTGCTGCTGTTCTACAAACCTCTGCACTTGAAGGGCCAACAACTGTCTACAAGAATAGAAGTGCGTAGACATCAGTGGGGCAAGGGGCGCTTACAGGACGGATCCGGCGGGATCCCTTGCCGCCTTCGACGACGACAGGATCGCATCTAGCGATTCTTTCATCTAGGCGCCGCCGGTGATGACCCACAAGTATAGGGGATAACAACAGTCTTCGAGAGTAGTATAACCCAATTTATTGATTCGACACAAGGGGAGCCAAAGAATACTTATAAGCCTTAACAACTGAGTTGTCAATTCAGCTGCACCTGGAAATAGTCTTTCTCACAGTAGTTTATCAGTAGCAACGGTTTTGTAATAGCAATAGCAAAGTGACAGCAGCAGTAAAATAAAAGCAGTAGTAACAATAGTAGAAAACAACAGGATTTAACTGCGATAGGCATAGGGATGGATGGACGGGCGTTGCATGGACAGGACTATTCATGTAACATCAAGATCTAGGGCATTTGCAGATAACTAAGATAAAGCATCGAAGTACTAAATAATCATAGGCATGTGTTCCATATATAGTCATACGTGCTCACAATGAGAATTTGCACAACATCTTTTGTCCTGCCAGCCCGTTGCAGGGCCTCAAGGGAATCTACCGGAAATTAAGGTACTCTTTTTAATAGAGTACCGGAGCAAAGCATTAACACTCCATTGATGTCTACGCACTTCTATTCTTGTAGACAGTTGTTGGGCCTCCAAGTGCAGAGGTTTGTAGAACAACAGCAAGTTTCCCTTAAGTGGATCCCCCAAGGTTTATCGAACTGAGGGAGGAAGTGGTCAAAGGTATCCCTCTTAAGCAACCCTGCAATCAAGATACAAGAAGTCTCTTGTGTCCCCAACACACCCAATACAATTGTCAGGTGTATAGGTGCACTAGTTCGGCGAAGAGATAGTGAAATACAAGCGGTAATGATGCCATAAAATAGCTTCTGACTTGTTGTTGACGTGGGATAACGTGTGTGAGTGCCAGAAAATAGCTTCACGGTGAGGTAAAGACTAAAGGCAACAAGAAGGAAGCAAACAAACATACAACATATCTAGATGCAAACGGCGTTTCAATGCTTAGAAACAAGGCCTAGGGATCATACTTTCACTAGTGAACACTCTCTCATATAAATATATTCTCTTCATGATACTACTCTTAACTACTCTTCGGTTTGTGCACTCTAATCCATGGTAGGGCTATAACAGTTCGCCATTCTCAATCTAGATAACCCCACACTGTCACCTTGAGTGCTAGATGGTTGCAACAAACACCACAATTTCATAGATAAGACCAACTCCAAATATACTCATGATGAATCTATATGTAACCTATCTTAAGTGCCACACACGGTGTGCACGCTGTCACTTTCACACACATGGGGAAAAGCATAGATCTATTAAAGCACGATGAGTATTTATGTAACCTCTAGCCTAAGTGCCACCATGGTATGCACGCTGTCACTTACACACACGTGGGGAGAGCAGAGATCTATTAAATCACTTGAGTAGAAAGGTAGATCTACTTGATTACAAAGCTCATGACCACAACAAGATCATGCATAGAGAGAGAGATGAACACATAGCTACTGGTAGAGCCCTTAGCCTCAAGGAAGAACTACTCCCTCCTCATCATGGGAATCAACAACGGTGATGAAGATGGTGGTGGAGATCGATGGAGATGGCTCCGGGGGCACTTCCCCGTCCCGGCAGGGTGCCGGAACAGAGACTCTTTGTCCCCCGAATCTACCCTTCGGTGGCGGCGGGGCTGCGGAACTTTTCTAGAAGTATGATGGATTGTTTAGGGTTTTCTCCCCGGGGGCTTCTTATAGGCGAATGAGGCAAGGTCGGTGGAGGTCCAGGGGCCCACACCCCTTGTGGGCGCCACCAGGGCTGGCCCGCTAGGGGGTTGCGGCCACCCTGGTGTCCTCCTCCACCTCTGCTTCGTGGTTCCGTGTTGCTTCGGGAAATAGGAAGATGGGATTTTGTGCCGTCCAATTCCGAGAATATTGATTTTCTGCCTTTTCTGGAACCAAAAACAGAAGAAAACAGGCAACTGGCACTGTGGCATATTGTCAATAGGTTAGTTCCAGAAAGTGTATAAAAATACCTCAAAGTGAAGACAAAGCAAACACAAATGATACAAAACAAGCATGGAGCATCAAAAATTATAGATACGTTTTCAACGTATCAAGCATCCCCAAGCTTAACTCTTGATCGTCCTCGAGTAGGTAAGTGATAAAAAGAATAATTTTTGAGGTGACATGCACCATCACAATCTTTGATCAAACATTTCCAAAGCATTGAAAGCTTGGATCAAAGTACTCTAACATGAGCATGAAAGATGGAGTTCTAAGAGTAAGACAAAGTAACTATGCATGCAACATGAAAGGTTACAAACAAAGATCGTGAATAACATGCATTGAAAAATGTTTATTTGTTTCACATACAGAAAACATGGCATAGTGGCATTCAGCTTGTCCCTCATGGAGAAGGAAATAAATGCATAGGACACCTTCAAAGTTCATAAGAGTGACTAGATACAAATAGTTCATGAGCAAGCAATATCAACATTATGAATCAATCAATAAGTTTTGGGATAATGCACAAAGAACTAAGAATGACAACTATGCTCTCTTAATTGGTGCCTAAGGATAGAAGGTGGAGACTCAATATAAAAGTGGAAGAAAGGCCCTTCATAAAGGGAAGCAGGGATTTCAAGTCTCAAAAAGAGCTTCCAAAGATTATGGTACTTGTTAGCTTTCAGCCCTCATTTCCCCTATCATAAGAATCTTGATGTGATTAAGGTTAAAGTGAACAAACTATGGAGTATATGCTTGACAAAGTATAGGTTGGCAATCTCATGTCCCTTGAATACGAGGGCCACACCTCATGCTACTCAACTTTAGTCACCTGTAAGTTCTTGTCATAGTAAGTACATGTGTATCATAAAGAACCGCCAACGAGGTACCCCTTGCACATGGTACAGGAGCTATCCCATAACCAAAATGACAAGGCAAGCAGACAATGAGCATCTCATCGATCTTTTTATTTGATATTTGCATAGGTTTTTATTGAGGATGTTTCACAGATTGCTCATTATGGTGATGCTGCAAGTTTCCACCATAGGCATGGCTTAGGCTAACGGTCGAGGCGTTTCTCTAACACAAAATACATAACTCCATGGAATTACAAGCTCCCTCTTTATTTCACACCGGTGACATCCATAGACAAAAGATCATGATATCAACTGTGTACAAAGTACAAGTGCAATGTTGAAAACGTTCCCTATGACAACATGGTTCTGCTAATTCCAACGTATAAGTGCAAGCATATACAACAGAGATGACAAATGGTTCAAGTTTATTAGGGGAAAAGAAATATAAAGTGTGCCATCAAGTTTGTGAGAGCTTTAATCACTAATTTTCACATAACAAGTTTAATTTGGAAGATAGATAAAACAAGAATATACTTGGAATGGTGTAACACACCATGCATAGGAATTTATAGTGGACACTTTGGAATAACTTGGTTTCTTGGGAGTTGGATGCATGAGTAGAGCTTACCCATACAAGTGGAGGCTAGCAAAAGACTAGGAGCGACCAACTAAGAGAGGAATAATTGCCATAATCATGCAGAGCGACAAAACATTACTAATCAAAGCATAAAGTGGTACTACAAGTCAAGGACTAAATGATCATAGAGGATATGGTGACTTGTTCATAGTCATAACATGGTGTGATCATGCGCCAAGTCAACCCAAACAAAGCATCAAAGGAGAATACCACAATACTATGAATTTTATGCTAAAACAACGCATGATTCTTTCAAGGAACATTAAGTAGTACTAATTGTTTGGAACAAGTCATGCTACAACAATAATCACTAAGCATAAGGTCAAAACAACACCTACCATGCCATGATAAAGTCTAAGCCACAGTCTATACAATCTCCCTTTTGTACCACTTAAGCATGAAACTTTCTACTCTTTTCCAACACCAATCGACTTATTTGAAACAACTCACAAAGATAAATAATCAATAAATATCGGTGAGCATGTCTCACAAATCCACAAAGAAGAACTAAAAATTTCTAATCTGAAAGCACAAGAAAACTAAGGCTAAACACAGTGCTAGCAAAAGTGAACACTCACAGAACAATAAGAGTGAAAACTAGAGTGTTCCAGGCAATAAAAACGGAGTGTGTCTCTCTCCAAAAGAAGTATGCTATGATCCAACCAAATTACTCAAGCAAACTAAGCAAATGAAAACTAAAAACAAAAACAAAGACGCTCCAAGAAAAACACAACTGCGATGAAACAATAAAAATGAAGTGTCTAGAAAGACCTGAGATTTTTATTGATGAAGAAGGGGATGCCTTGGGAATCCCCAAGCTTTGACGCTTGTACCTCTTGAATATTTCTTGGGGTGACACGGGGTGGCATACCCAAGCTTGAGCTTTTGTCCATTCTTCATCTCATTACATCATTCTCTCTCTACACCTGAAAATTTTCCTTCATACAAAACTTCACACAATCTTCATTAGCAACATTAGTGTATTCAAAAGATAATAGACCCTTAGGTTTAGCTTTAGAACAGCAAAACTACTAAAAACACAAGCTACTGTAGCAAATCCTTCAAAAAGCTCAATTTCCCAAAAAGAACCCAAAAAGGAATCAATAAGAAGCAAATGCAAATAATGGCAGAAATCTGTCAAAACAGACCAGCAGGTAGAAACCGATTTTTTTTCAGACCTTCTGTTGCTCAAATCAAAAAGTGTTGAACTAACGAAAGTTATCTAACATGCTGGAGGATTTATTCGTAAATGTTCAGATCCAGCCGACTTACGGAGACTCCTCACGAATTTTTATTGTGGAGGACATAAATCTGTTTCGGGACAGCAACTCCCCAAATCTTACTTCCCTCTCATTAGAGGTCATTCTTAGCACACAAAGCAAACAAAAAAGATAAGGAGAGGTCATTACAGAAGTAATAACTTCCAATACTCAAGAAAACTCTTGGGTTATCTCCTAACAAGTACTTTTCTTTAATGCCTTTAAATTAGGCTTGATAGTTTGAGAAGATGCTCACATAAGAAATATGAATTGAAGTAAAAGAGAGCATCAAGAAGAAAATTCAAAACACATTTAAGTCTAACCCACTTCCTATGCATAGGAATCTTGTAAAGAAACAAGTCATGAAAGCACAAAGCAACAAGCATAGAAAAGCAACACAATTGCAACTTCAAAATCTTGAACATAAAGAGGGAAACTTAATATTGTTGAGATACATAAGACCATGTTTCCCTCTCTCATAATAACTTTCAGTAGCATCATGAATAAAATTAACAATATATCTATCACATAAAACATTATTATCATGATCCACATGCAGAAAATGATTATTACTCTCCACATAAGCATAGTCATTCTTATTAATTGTAGTGGGAGCAAATTAAACAAAAAAGCTATCATTATTATTCTCATCACCATAATCATCAAATATAGGAGGCATATTGTAATCACAATTAATTTTCTCCTCAATAGTAGGTGGACTGAAAATATCATATTCATCATTATAATCATCATAGATTGGAGGTTTAGTGTCATCGTAAGCAATACAATAGCTATCTTCCAAATCTGGGGAACTAAAAAGATCTTTCTCATACAAACTAGCTTCCCCAAGCTTAGACGTTTCCATACAATTAGTAACAATGGTGTTCAAAAAAATCACACTAATAACATTGCTATTAGCATGCAAATAAAGTTCCATAGGTTTTTTAATTTTCTCTTCAAACACTTCATGTCCTAACTCAAGATAAATACTATAAAGCTCTCTAATTTTTTGTTGTTTTCCATTAAGCCTAACTAGTAAAAACAAGAAAAAAAATACAAAATTGCAGAATCTAAATGAAATAACTTCGAGCACTCACACTAGAGGATGTGAGTACCTTTTACCATACCTCCCCGGCAATGGCGCCAGAAAATAATTTGATGGATCTTGACATGGAGGAAAGGTAAAATCCCAAAACCTCCCCGACAACAGCGCCAGAAAATAGCTTGATGTCTACGCACTTCTATTCTTGTAGACAGTTGTTGGGCCTCCAAGTGCAAAGGTTTGTAGAACAGCAACAAGTTTCCCTTAAGTGGATCACCCAAGGTTTATCGAACTCGGGAAGGAAGTGGTCAAAGGTATCCCTCTCAAGCAACCCTGCAATCAAGATACAAGAAGTCTCTTATGTCCACAACACACCCAATACACTTGTCAGGTGTATAGGTGCACTAGTTCGGCGAAGAGATAGTGAAATACAAGCGTTAACGGTGCTAGAAAATAGCTTCTGACTTGTTGTTGACGTGGGGTAAAGTGTGTGAGTGCCAGAAAATAGCTTGATGGTGAGGTAAAGACTAAAGGAAACAAGAAGTAAGCAAACAAACATGCAGCAGATCTGGATGCAAACGATGTTTCAATGCTTAGAAACAAGGCCTAGGGCTCATACTTTCACTAGTGAACACTCTCTCATATAAATATATTCTCTTCATGATACTACTCTTAACTACTCTCCGGTTGGACACTCTAAACCATGGTAGGGCTATAACAGCACTCCTCAAAGTCCGCCTTTCCCAATCTAGATAACCCAACACTGTCACCTTGGGCGCTAGATAGTTTCAAAAAACACCACAATTTCATAGAGAAGACCAACTCCAAATATACTCATGATAAATGTATATGCAAACTATCTTAAGTGCCACACACGGTGTGCACGCTGTCAATTTCACACACATGGGGAAAAGCATAGATCTATTAAAGCACGATGAGTATTTATGTAACCTCTAGCCTAAGTGCCACCATGGTATGCACGCTGTCACTTACACACACGTGGGGAGAGCAGAGATCTATTGAAGCACTTGAGTAGCAAGGTAGATCTACTTGATTACAAAGCTCATGACCACAACAAGATCATGCATAGAGAGAGAGATGAACACATAGCTACCGCTAGAGCCCTTAGCCTCGAGGAAGAACTACTCCTCCTCATCATGGGAATAAACAACAGTGATGAAGATGGTGGTGGAGATCGATGGATATGGCTCCGGGGGAACTTCTCAGTCCCGGCAGGGTACCGGAACAGAGACTTCCTGTCCCCCGAATCTCCCCTTCGGTGGCGGCAGCGCTCTGGAACTTTTTCTAGAAGTATGATGGATTATTTAGGGTTTCCTCCCCGGGGGCTTCTTATAGGCGAAGGAGGCAAGGTCGATGGAGTTCCATGGGGCCCACACCCCCTGTGGGTGCCACCAGGGCTGGCCCGCGCCTAGGGGGGTGCGTCCACCCTGGTGTCCTCCTCCACCTCTGCTTCGTGGTTCCGTGTTGCTTCGGGAAAAATAGGAAGATTGGCTTTTGTCCCATCCAATTCCGAGAATATTGATTTTCTGCCTTTTCTAGAACCAAAAATAGAAGAAAATATGCAACTGGCACTGTGGCATCTTGTCAATAGGTTAGTTCCAGAAAGTGTATAAAAATACCTCAAAGTGAAGAAAAAGCAAAGACAAATGATACACAACAAGCATGGAGCATCAAAAATTATAGATACTTTTTCAACATATCATTCGTTAACACATGTGATCCTCATATCACAACCATCCCCTCCGGTTGTCCTAATTTCTGTCACTTCGGGGCCTTTGGTTCCGGACAATAATATGTGTAAACAACTTGCATATAAGATCACAAAAAATACTATCATCATGAATCAATAACATATTCAGATATGAGATCATGGCACTCGAGCCCTAGTGACAAGCATTAAGCATAACAAGTTGCAACAATGTCAAAAAGCACTAACAAAGATACTAGGCACCATGCCCTAACAATCCCCATAGCCTACATTAGGGGATTACTCACTCATGGATGGGGGAAACATGGATGGTTGATGGAGAGGCATCGGTGATGATGATGGCGATGATATCCTCCAATTCCCCGTCCCGGCAGGGTGCCAGAACGGAGTTTCTGGTTCCAAATCGCGGTTTCTGGTGGTCGCGGCGCAGCGGAATTCTATCTGGAAAAACGTCCAACCCCCCTAAGTTTTTAGGTCAGAAGGCCTTATGTAGACTAAGGGGGAGACCAAGGGGGTGCCCGAGGTGGCCTCACCACCCCTAGGTGCGGCCTGGCCTGGCCCGCGCGGCCAGGGGGTGTGGGCCCCTCGTGGCCCTTCTCCGTCCCGTCTTCTGGCTCCGAGTCTTCTGGTAAAATAGGAGTTTTGCGATATTTTCCGGGATTTTTCCTGAAAGTTGATTTTCTGCACAAAAACTAGACACCAAAGCAATTCTGCTGAAAACAGCGTCAGTCTGTGTTAGTTGTATCCAAATCAAACAAATTAGAGGAGAAACAATAGCAAAACTGTTCGGGAAAGTAGACACGTTTTGGATGTATCAACTCCCCCCGAGCTTAGCTTATTGCTTGTCCTCAAGCAAATCAGTTGAAAACTGAGTGCGATAAAAGAAACTTTCACGAACACATTTGCTTCATATGATGTAAATATTCTCAGCACATCAGTAGATACTTAGCCAATTCATAGTAAAGAGTATGCAAATAAGTCTACTCAATAGTCATGCAAGCTATGAAGATATTCCAACTCAATAATAATAAGCAGCATGAAACATAAGCATAAGAAACATTGTAATGCTCATTAGAAGGTATGATAAAGTGGTATCTCGCTTGCCTTTAATTGTGAAGCAAAACATAAATGCCAAGGCACCTCTGAAGTTCAAGTAAAGACTAGAAGTAAAGATATCAAAGATACAAGCATCAAAGTTATGTCATAATTAACCAAGTTTTGAGACAAGCACATTACACTAAGAATGAAAACTATGCTCTCAAGAAAGTTCTCATAGAATAAGTGGTGACTCAACAAAGAAAGTTTTTGAAAAGTTTGAAAGACTTCCAAATGCTAAAAGTATGGTACTCATTAGCTTTGAGCTCTCATTGCCCCTATCATAGGCATCTTTAGATGGTTATGTTTAAAGTGAGGTCCAATATGAGTTATATTCTTGACAGACCATAAACTGGAAATCTCATGTCCCTTGAGTACGAGGGTCGTTCCTCATGCTACTCAACCTTAGTTACCAGTATGTTCTTGTCATTGTAAATACATGTGTATCATAGAAAACCGCCAACGGGGTACCCCTTGCCCCATGACACAGGAGCTATCCCATATCAAAATGACAAGGCAACAGACAGTGAGCATCTCAGCAATCTCCTTATTTACCATGGGAAAATGGTGTTTTTTCTCTTCTTTCCTCTTTCTTTTTTTCTTTTTATCTTCTCTTTTTTCTATCTCTCTTTTTTTATAAGAAGAATGCTTCATAGATCGCTCACTATGGTGAAGCTGCAAGTTTCCACCATGATTAGGCATGGCTTAGGCTAGCGGCCCAGGCGTTTCTCTAACACATATACATAAATCCATGGACTTACAATCTCCCCCTTTATTTCACACCGCCGACATCCATAAACAAAAGAGCATGATATCAACGGGATAATATTTACAGGTGTTGAAAGCGTTCCCCGTGATATCACGGTTCTGCTAAATCCCAACCTATATTTTGCAAGCATATAACTTTCATGGACAGTCACAATGGTTCAAATTTATTAAGTGCAAGAAATTAAAGTGTGCCATCAAGTTCGTGAGAGCTTTACTAACTAACTTTCTCAAAATAAGCAAACATTTTATTTGGAAGAAAACGAGGCATAATAAATACGCACGAAATAGCAATGATGCTAATAGGTAGATATGGTGGACACTTTTTTGACAATTTTGGTTTTGGGGAGTTGGAAACACGAGTAGAGATCATACTCAGTGCAAGTGAAGGATAGGAATAGAAAGGGAGCAACAAACGAGAGAGAAATACCTGTCATAATCATGCTTGCAACAAAACAAAATTAATTATGGCATAAAAGTGATACAAGAACTCTGAGGCACAATAAATCATCGAGTCTTAACTGACTTTTGTTCAGTCATATGCATGCGTGAGCATGTGTCAAGTCGATTCAAATGAAACATTCAGAAGAGGATACCACAGTGTCATACCAAGTTATGAATAGAACAATGCAAGCAAACATTCATATGACATGTTACAAACTATTAGCAAGTTGGAGCTAATCATAAGAGAGTAAGAACTACTAAGCATCCAATAAATACATACACCTTACATGAACAGAATAAGCATGCCCACAATGATGAGTATATGTACAAAAACGAAGACAAATAGAGTTCATTACCACCCTCTTACCACACCTCGAGTTGTCATTAATCATCATTATTGCCTTTCACTTGTGTGGCTTGAATAATAACATGACAAACTCCAAAGGAGTCATTGATGACCGCTGAACCCTGCAACGAACTTAACAAAACCAAAGAAGAACAACAAATATTTTTGGGTTTTACGATTTTTTAAATCAAGCATTGAAGGCAAAAGCAAACAAAGCAAAATCTTTTTGGATTTTTCTTATAGCAAACCAAAGCTAAAAGACAAAGAAACAAACAACGAGAAACAAGGAAAGTATTTTTGGTCTTTTGTGTTTTGGAAAGCAGAAAAAAACATCCATGAGGGCATCCACGGCCATCATCCAGGCAGTCGCGCCCTAGTCGCCAAAGCTCTACGAGCTGGGTTCTACTGGCCAACCTGAACGACGCCAAGGACATCGTCCAGAGGTGCAACGCCTGTCAAAGGTACGCGGACAAGCCACACGCGCCAGGATCCGAGTTGAGACCTATACCGCTGGCCTAGCCCTTCGCGCAATGGGGCCTCGACATGATCGGCAAGCTGCCAAAGTCCTCGCCAAGAGGCTACGTCTTCCTCCTGGTGGCAGTCGACAAATTATCCAAGTGGATCGAAGCCATGCCCGTCACCAACCAAAGCGGCAAAACCGCCGTCAAGTTTTTTGAGTCCATTGTCTACAGGTTTGGCGTGCCCTATAGCATCATAACGGACAACGGCTCGAACTTCATCTCGAAGGAATTCTGAGACTTCTGCGGGAACCTCGGAATCAACATATCATACGCCTCCATGGCGCACCCGCGGACCAATGGGCAGGTCGAAAAGGCCAACGGCCTCATAGGCAACAACATCAAGAAGCTCCTGCTATGCCCACTCGAAAGTCTTGCGGGAGCCTGGCCAGAGGAGCTACCTTCGTTCCTATGGAGCTTTCGCACAACTCCAAACAACTCAACTGGCTACACGCCCTTCTTCATGGTGCACGGAGCCAAAGACGTGCTACCTGCTGAGGTACGCCACAAGGCCCCATGGGTCGTCGCTTACAGCGAGGCCGAATCACCGGTTGCACTCGAAGATGTCGTCGACACACTCGATGAAGCGCGCGACATCGCCGCGGATCGCTCAGCGGTCTACCAGTAGAGCCTCTGTAACTACCACAGCCGTCGGCTGTGCCCAAGGTCCTTCGTCGAAGGAGACCTTGTCCTTCTACTCAAGCAAGAAGGGCACAAGAAGCTCTAGTCACCCAGGGAAGGACCCTACATAATCACCGAAGTCATCCCAGGTGGCGCCTACCACCTCATGGACGTTGCATCAGGAGTCGAATACTCCAACCCCTAGAACGTCGCACGACTGCGATGCTTCTACCCCTAGTTACCATTTACTTGCAATAAGGCTATTCAGCCAGGCTACTCAGCCGAACAATGTACTTCGTTTACAATGAATAAAAGCTAAGTTCCTTGGCCCAAATATCTTTTCTCCTTACATTATTTATCGCTAAATATGCTCGAGGGCTGCACATCACCTTACAACTTCGTCGACTAAAAACAATGCATACAACCTGAGTAGCTGACCGCGTCAGGCTAACGAAAAGGACATGCACATTACAAACGCACCATGTGCCAATACATACAAACTTGACAAAGGGCATTACAAGCCCACTCAAATAAATACAAACTTTACATTATCTTGTTTTTCTTTACAGGACCTAATTGTTCTGGAGCATAACATTTGTCCGCTCCTCAAATAAATATACAATCTCTTCGGCGTATTGCGCCACAGCTGCGTAATGAGGGCACATATCCCATAAATTGCCACCTGGCGGAGGAGGCGGCCCAGCCGCTATCTCTGCAATATTGACATCGCGACGATGCAATCGAACGAGATACAAGGCTGCCTTCACCCCCGTAATCAGCTGATGGCGCACCAACTCCTTGACGTGGCCTATATTCTGAAACTTCCCAAGAAGACCCAAAAAGGTAGAAGGTGCAACGTCTAGAGGAAACATGAAGGACCAAACGGCCGCCAGTGATGACCTCGCCTGCTTGAGCACCCAAAGAACCTGGTGTATGCAATCTTGCACCGTCGCAAGAACGAGTGCTCGATCACGATCCATCCAAAAGAAGCCATCGGCCTCCAGCTCTTGTTGTGTTAGGCAATTCATCCGAATTGTGACGCGCTCCTTCTCTTCCCTCGGAATGAGATACACAACTGCACAAGCATGGGGTGAGCCACCATAAAAATAAGGCACACTCAAAAGAGCATCGGCTTACGAAGACTCATATTGGAGCTGCTCACCCATCTACCAAAAATCTCCAAGCAAGAACTCCTCCCTGACAATGGCTCGCTCAGCCTTTGACTTCCACACATCCGCATGACCTCGGATGCTGAGGATGTATTTTTCCAAACTGTGGACGTGATCACGCAAGAAGGGCAACTGCGACGCCTCGTCCAATTATGGGCGAGGATCAGGCGCAGGAAGAGTGATCACTCGAACCCCACCCGAAGGACCCTAGGGGTAAACAGGCAAATATGAATATCACAAACACTTTTGATAGCAGTTAAAAGAAAGATTCATATACATAAATAAAGCCACCTCATGGCAAAGTGGGACTTGTTCATCCAAAAGATGTTACAAAAGACAGCAAAAGGAGAAAAGCTATACTAGCTACAATGCAAGAGCCTAAGCACCAGCACCCGGAGCAGCCTCGGAGCCAGACTGCCTACTCTTGGCCTCTCGTTGCTGCTTTGCCGCATAATCGGCCAGGAGGTCGATGAGCTTAGGCCCGTAATGCTTACAGCGGGAAGCAAAAGGGGCAAAATCTACCTCGGAGCCATTCGCCGCCGTCGGCATCCTGGACGTGACCTGGGCCAGATCCAGCTCGGCTCCGGACGCCATCGCCATGGCCAACCCCATGGAGGCACCAATGCCCTTCTGCTTGCGTTTGTACTCCGCCGGAGCGTCCTCCGACAGATCATCCGCAAGTGAGTCGATGTCCTCGAGGGCAACGCCCTTGGGGTTGAACTCCTTGTAAAAGCGCGCAAGCACCTTCTTGGCCTTGTCGAGGGATCTCACGGCAGAAGAGCAGCGATCTTCGATCGCTATGGCAGCATCTGCCAGGAAGTCTCCATGCTCCAGCAAGCCGTGATCAAATGCGATGCTAGAAGCATCTGGCATAAATAGAATGCGAAGAAATTCGAGTGATGGAAAATACAAAGCACGCCAAGATACGAAAGACAAAAAGGAGACAAGATCAGCTTACCAGAGATAGCCATGGTAGCAGCCATGAGCTTGTCAGCCATGGCCTTCGCCCGAGCAGCTTCAACGGCCGCGAGTTGTTGCTCATGGTCGTCGGCCTCCTTCCGCTGGCACTCCTTGGCCTCCGCAGCATCTGCTGCCTTCTTCTCCGCCTGGCCGAGGCTCTTTTCTAGAGCGTTTAGCCTATGGAGAGCAACATTGTTCTCATCTACATCATGAAGAAACATTGGGTAAATAGAAAAACAAACTTGTTACACTCGAGAAATAAACAAGACGAAAGCTACGCACCTTGGAGCTGCTTGAGCTCGCCCTCCAGCGACAGATGCTGCTGGATGAGGAGGTTGGCGCCGCGGACAAAAGGCTACAAAAGAAGCAAACCAACCTGATGAATGTAGGGCTCAGGGGCTCCCCCCACAAAGCGAAAGACCAACATGTCAGATAAATAAAGGACTTGGTGGCTCCCCCACTCCATAAAAGAACAACACTTACATGGTCAGATGTGGACTCCGACGGTTTGCATCGTCTTTTGAGTGACGAGTGCACGAGCCTCCCACTTCACGGAGCTCGAATCAGCGCCCTCAGATTTGGCCACCACCTTAGGAAACAAGGACGCCGGCCTCGATTCTGATATCATCTCTTCGGTGTCCTCGCCAGGGGACTCCTCCAAAGGATTGCTGCTAACATTTATCAAATAAATAACAAGCTAATACTTAGCACACGAATAAGGAAACAAGGCTCAAATAGAATGACTTGCGATTAGACATCTAACAAGTTGAAGACAGGAGGCGCCTTCTCCTTCTTCTTCTTCTTCTTCTTCTTCTTCTTCTTCTTCTTCTTCTTGGCCGGTGGCTGCGGGGCCACTGCCCGAATAGGCATGGTAGGAAAGGGCACAGACGATGCACCCTCGTCCTCACCATGTTGCTCGAGTAAGGATGGACCCTTTGGCGTTGGTGGGGTCGCCCCATCCAAAGATTGACTCCGGGAGCGTTTTCGGGTCTATCCTTCGCTTGGCTCGGGGGCTTCCGTGGTAGGAGACTGCGTCGGGGGAAGCTCGGATTCGGACTCCGCCACTTCATTATCCGACGCAACTGGGAAATTCTCAGGTAGAGGGGGCGTCATCGCCGCTACCTCGAAGTCCTGCAAATCAACAACAAGAAGATGACAAATTGTCAATACAAATAGCAAACAGATAGTACTCGAAATAGCGTTACGCGCAACTACAAGTTTTTCACCAGTGGGACTACTTTTTTCACACTGAACGGGGAGGTCAAGGATTTCCCCGGGAGGTCCTCGTCGGCCTTGAAGTTCAGCAGGCCCGAAGAGCTCTATCAAGGTCACCCAAAGATAACTACTCAGGCGAAACCCTGGTTGGATCGCTGCGGCCAGCATACAGGAACATCGGGTGCGCCCTCGCTTGGAGCGGCTGCACCCGATGCTTGAGAAGGTGCGGATGATGTTGACACCATTGACCTCCTTGTCGGCCACTAGCTAGAGTGCCTCCACCCACTTGTAGAGCTTCTCCACCTCCGCCATTTCACCCTCTAAGACGTCGTTCTTCCACGACCTCTTTTGGGTGATCTTCTGGGCAGAGTCAAAAGGGGGGATACCAAAATGCTGCCCGTCCAACTTGACGTCGCGGATATAGAACCATTTATAGCGCCAGTATTGGACGGACTCGCAAATGGAAAAGGAGAAGAATTGGATAGTGGAGTAAATGGAGATGATGCAGCCGCCGAGCAGATAGACACTTCCGGTGCCGGGATGCCTCTTCACGGAATAGAGTTTCCATAAGAGGCCAAACTACGGCTCGATACCGAGCCAGCACTCGCACAACGTGATGAAATAGGCAATATGAAGAAGAGAGTTGGGACACAGATGATGCAAATGAATCCTGTAGCAAAAAAGGAGTCCACGAAGGAATTCATGGACGGGAAGAGAGAGACCCCGGACGATAAAAGCGTCAAACATCACCCGAATCCCTTAGGGTGGGCGAGGAATTACCTCTTGGCGGGGAGGACGACGTCGTCCTTCTCCTTGGAGACAAGGCCAGAATCACGTAGCTTGCGCAAATCCGCCTCGCATATCTATGTGCACTTCCACCCTCCGTCGGTGGTGCGGGCCGTAGCGGTGACCGTCTTGCCCGCGCCGGCCGCGCTCGATCCCGCTCCAGTAGCTGTCGTTTTCTTCGGCTTGCCCATCTTGGAGAGGCGAGTGCGGCGGTGTGAGCGCAGGAACGAGGAAGGAAAGGTGTGGAGAATGTCCAGTGCATAATGAAGGGCAGAAAAGCTCGCGAAAAATGAAGGCAATGGAGATGAGCAAATGGCGAAGGGTAAAAACACCGTTTTCCCCGTGGTATATAAGGACGAGGGTGATGCACTGGAACCGTCGATTGAGAAGCCCTAGCATGCAACTCAGATCTAACCATACACATGTCAGCACCAAAAAAAATCGTCGCCAGCACGCCGTCCACTATGCACAGAAACCGAGGAGACGCCGTAATTTTCGCCACGCCTACGCGTGACTAGTCAACATCAAGTCAGACGGTGGGACTCACGATCGTCTTGTCGCATCATCTCTGCTGCCGCAGACGGTTGAGATCACCAATCGTTAGCACTGACGTCATCAAGGCAAAGCCAGTAACGGCTCGAAGATTTCGACTGATCATACAAGTACTTACTCGAATCTACGATTCGAGAAACTACTTGGGGCTACTCCTATTAGGAGTGTTGGCCGCGCACCTGAGAAATTGCAAAGGTAACGTCACCTTGAAATTATCTTTGTGTCCTACGTCGAGTCTGCGACTCCACTACGGACTCGGGGGCTACTCCCATAGGAAGCACTGGTTGCACATCCAAAAAAAATGTGTCCTTCAGAATTATGCTAAAAACGACTGAACTGAAGTCTCTGCTCGAGTCTACGACTCAAACAGACACTCCGGGGCTACTCCTATAGGGAAGCGCTGGTCGCGCACCCTATGAATTATTCGACTGCGATCCTTCGGATCAAATACGACAAAAACTTTTTGGCAACTTTGCCCAAACCAATGCTAAGTGAGACACAGACTCCTTGGACACCTGAAACACCTCCGCGTTGATAAAACTTTGGATGATGTGTCTGCAACGCAAAGATAGGACCTACAGATATCATCTAATGACCTGGTAACGCACCTGACTGCGCTCTGCCAGTAAGCTCTTGTGTCAACAGGCGCGATGAAAATCCCAACGGACGCGTTGGGTATATCACTTGAAAATCACTGGGATTCGACTCCTCTAAGACCACAACGGCCTGAGTCGAATCACACCAGCAATTGTTCCGAATTCGAGTCTGGGGACTCGAGTTTGATGAAGATCGTGTTGTTTTGTCCTATGACAGTTAACTGGCCCTGATCCGTCGGGTGATCCAGGCACAAAAATCAACAATCCCTATGAACTAAACATTTCTCCTTGTAAAACAGGCTCAACTACATAGCACCCAAAAGATTGAAGAGTCTCCAGCCGAATCTATGATTCAACTGAACACTTGGGGACTACTGACATGGATATATCCTACGGGTGCACAACGTTGGTATACCCAGTCCAGCCCAAGGAAGGCATGAAGATTTCGGGTGGCCCAAGCCCGTGGCGGTTTTGACTCCTTGGAGGACAAGTCTAGATTAGATAGAATTCCAAAGGGTATCAACCCTAATCTATAACCAACTCGACCTCTCCCGAGACCTGGCCTATCTATATAAAGGTTAGGAGGGTACGGAGAGAAGGATCCTTAACACCTTATACACACCTCACGCTAGATTGCATCTGCGCACCCCTGTAATCTTTGGTTCCGCCGTAATCAAGAGCAGACAAGCAGGAGTAGGGTTTTCCCTCCGAGGGCCTGAACCTAGGTAAATCTCGTGTCCCTGTGTTGCCTGTCTGTTAACCGTTCCGCGACTTCCAGCATCCCCATCTTCTCCAAAACTCAAGTCCATAACAATGGGCATTGACGAGATCGCACCTCTTCAGCTATGCTCCTTAATAACTTCCCTAGATGCTAGACAACCTATGTTGCCATGTCCTTCTAGGTTTTTTATCTGTTTTTGCAATTCAGATAAAAGTTGCAACTTTTGTGATGTTTTTAGCAACTTTTCTCTGTTTTGTAGAAACTTCTTTCATATCCCAGGCAACTTCTTTTTCGTAGATTGAAGTTCAGATGGAAAAAGTTGCAACTTTTTATGTTTTACGTAGAAACTTTTCTGAGGGTGGAGGCAATTTTTTCCTATTTCGTAGCAACTATTTCTGATGGTGGAGGCAAATTTTTCCTCTTTCGTAGAAACTTTTCTGAGAGGGTAGGCAATTATTACCTGTTTCCTAGCAACTTCTAACACATCGTAGGCAACTTCTTTTTATCATGAACATACTCCTTTTTCATCAGAAATAGTTTCCTACCAACCACCCCACACGATCTGCCATGTAAAAATTCTTTTCTGAGTCAACGATTTATTGTTTTTTCATAAAACTATGGGCAATTTTTCACTAGTAGTTTGCAACTTGCATCTTAGTTCAACCAACTTTGTGTTTGAGGCAACCTTTGTACATGGCAACTACATAGAGTATAAACATGTCAAAATATGCTCCTTTTTTATGCAGCCAGATGAGCAAAAATTGTAAGTAGAAAAAATCCATGCATAAACAGAATAGGTTGGCAACTTAACACATTAGTTTTTGAATTCATAGAATTATCATGTGAACAGTAGGCAACTAATTGACATAAGTAGGCAACTTGGTAGCATCTGTGGGCAACTTTCTTACATAAGTAGGAAACTTAGTTTCACACAATTATCATGCAACTTCGTATCATCAAACAATAGATACTTGCACCAAAAATAACAGAAAACTATAATAGAGTTTGCAACATACTAATCCTAATTACAACACATGTAACACATGACTTGAACATTTTTTGCCATCATTTCTTGCATCTGGTCATCGCTTCCTCTTCTTTTTCCACATGAAGAAGCTCTTGTCCAGTACCTACATGTCAAAAAACAGCAATAAAAATGTGAGAATTTGTGAGGCTAAAAATATAATTAGAAGTACTGTTTAGCCAACAATGCATAGTTTTTTGCCTATGTATACTTTGGAAGTTGTCTTTTCCCCTTATTTGTTTTTTGATTCATTTTGTTGTGCAGGCAATGGGTATCCTTGACCTCAATGAGGTGCCGTTTGACCTTAATGAGCAGGCTGGTTTACTACCTCCTAATTACTTCATGCATCTTCTGATGGAAGAAGCTATTGATGAGACTCCAGAGTTGCAAGTTGACACCGACGCCCCCGCTGTTGATGTACATACAGTACCAACTGACAGTGAAACTGGTGTCTTTGTTACCGGCACAAACACAATATCGCTTGCCCAAGACGATGCACATGATAACGATGCTTCATCTCAGCCAATGGACCCACATATTGGAATGCATTATGACACGCCGCAGGGTTCTAAGGAACACTACAACGCATATGCTGCTAGGACTGGATTTTCAATAAAGGTCAATAGGAACAGAAGGACTGCGTGCACCAATGAGCTTGATAAACAGCAATTTGTATGTAACAAATTCAGGAAACCCAGGAATGATGATGGCGGAGGTGACAAACCAGATGTAGTTGGGCCAGTACCAGCCTTAGAATCATCGTATGAGGAGGACCGGCAGAACGCAGAACTTGCATCTGTTGTTGCTGGGATTGATAAGCAGAAAGGGCAACAAAAGAATCCAAAGAAGCGGAAAAGGGAGACAATAATACCAACTAATTGCAAGGCGGAGATGGTGGTGAAGCTAAATGATGGTAGATGGGAAGTTATTGATTTTACAGCGGAGCATAATCATCCTATTGTCTACAAGCCATCGCTGAACAAGTATCTTAGGTCACACCAAGGTGTACCATCAGAGGAAAAATATTTTGTAAAGAATCTGCACAAAACAAACCTGACTGCTGGTATGTTACTAAATATATTCCTGTGTTTTTTTATATGCACCCATAGTTGCTGAAAGACCAGATGAAGTTGCTAGTTGCGGTATACATAGTTGTTGGTGTAATAGATTAAGTTGCTAGTACTGTATGATTATTTGTGAGCGCTAACTATCTTATGGTTTGAAGGAAACAAAAAGTTGCTTGGTAGTGATAACTAGTTGTATGTTAGTGCATTACTAGTTGCCTGCTTAAAGTTGCTACATTTCAAAAAAAGTAATCAGGAAAAAGTTGCCAGAATAGTATGTATTAGTTGCTAGCTAGTAACATAAACCTAGGCAGAAATCAATATGTTAGTTGCTAGTAGCTATTGTAAAAATAAAGTTTTCCTCACTCGTTTGCTTGCTAAAATTTCTTTTTTGCAGGGAGGATGATGGATATAATGTCAGAGTTCTATGGCTCAGAGTTGCTATCCCCATACACTGCCAAAACTATCACCAACTAATGTGCAACTTTGACTACAGAAGAAACAAAAGATGGCGACATGACCGAAGTGATCAACCATTTTCAAGAGCAAAAGAGAAGGATTCTGACTTTAACTTCAGATTAGATTGTGATGAGGAGGACAAGGTGAAAAACATCTTCTGGGTTGATGGGCCCGCGAGGAGAGAATATGCTGAGGCTTACCATGACCGCGTATCCTTTGACAGCACGTACTTAACGAACAAGTACAATCGATCTCCAAGAAGACCTGTCTTATCAAGAACACCCCAACAAAATCCTTGAGACCGCAGAAAGAAGGACTCGCAACAAGTCCATCAAGTTCTGCAAGGTGCAGTGGTCACACCATTCTGTTGATGAAGCCACTTGGGAACATGAAGATGAACTTCGTGCCAACTATCCTACCCTCTTTGTGTCTTCTTCTTCTTCCTAGAATCTCGGGGCGAGATTCCTGTTTAGTGGGGGAGAGTTGTAGCATCCCAGTTGTCTAACACCTGTAATGCTACTTGATCTAGTAATAAAAGGGCCACTTCCTACATATAATTGTTGCATCATCATCATGTCATGTTCATGTCATCATGCCACCTTGCATTTGAGCACCATACAAAAACCCTTTTGTTTTGGTTCTTATCTCATATGCATTAATATCTGTATTTGCCTCTTGATATTGTATTTGGTTCTTGATATATTGTTAAATGCCCAAGTTGAGTTGGGGGCATATCTCTTATTGACTCCACCACCTTTCTTTCACCACCTTCTAATTCCACCATCCAACTAAATATGAGCTTGGCATTTTATTTGAGTTTTACCTCTAGCTCATGTGGGTTGGGAGGGATCAAATTCTAGCTCCACATGCTCCCATGTATGCACCATGTTGTTTTCACAATAATGGTATATGAGAGCCACATGGCCACCTTTGCATGCCTTGTGAGTGTGACCCTAATTCTAGCTCCCATATGTGTTGTTTTTGGGGTTATCATCATGTTGGGATATTTTGTGGGCTTCATAAATATCTAGTGGCATATACACACTAGCAAGTCCCATTGTATCTCAGATATGGTCATCTCCATCTATTCCACATGGGGCATCCTTTTAAATTCTTTTGCTTGGCCTTATTCCAATTTTTGGGAATGCAAAATAATAATGCCATGTAATAACATTGTGTTCACAAGATCATCAGGGCAATAAATATTTCTGCATGGGCCATGCAAGTACCATCTTGTGCTTATCATTGGATTTTATTTGGTTTTTGAGTTGATCATCTCCATCTCTTTTTCTCTCTTTTGGCTTGATATATATTGATCTTGCCAAAACCCTACCACCTTTTTCCCTCTCTCTTTCTTGTCTTGTTCTTGTGAGCTTGAGTGGATCATACTTGATCAACTCAAGACCATAAACCTCTCCTTCTCTACCTCTAAAACCTACCCCTAATTGCCATACCTTTTCCCATCTAACCCTACACCCTACCTCTCCTTTTAGTCCATCCCCATCCATGCATGCACATGTGATCATGTGGGTGAGCATAAGCCTAAACCCCCACATCCTTCTCCCTCCCTCTTCTCTTCTTGATCTTGCTTGACCTAATTGGAGCATGCATGCTTCAAAAATCCTTAGCTCTCACCCTTCTCTCCCTAATCCTCTATCTAGATCCCTCTCTCACCATACCCCCCCCATACCCCATCTTGGCTAAATCCTAAGCTACACCTAATCTAAACCAAACCCTAAGTACCCCCCCCCTCTCTCTCCTCTCATCTCACCCTCTAGCTAACCCTAGCTCGATCCTCTAGCTCTCTCCTCCTCTCTCGACCACAAGATCCTGCCAGCCCGACCCACCTCCTGCTCGACCGGGTCCCCTCCTTCCCCTCTGGCTCGACCATACCAGGTGGGGTGCACTGTTTTTCCTCCTCCCCACCCTCTCTCACGTGCTTGATCGCCCCACCTCCTGCCGCCCGTGTCCACCTCCCTCTCTGCTTTTTGCAAAGCATACAACCACCCCGGTGCTCCCTCCTCCTCCTTATCTACAACCACAAGCTGAGCATCTTCTATACGCCACCATCCCCCACCATCTCGATCCAGATCAGAGCCCTTCCCCTTTCCTCCTTCCTTGCCCACCATGGCCTTCCCCATGGCCCCATCTGCACCCTAGCACATCCAAGTCCTGAGGCGTCGTGGAGTTGTACCAGGGGGAAGATAGGCGACCAGGAGGTGTCTCTGCTGCATCCACGTTGCCAAGAGCTGCCGGGCGCCGTTAGACCTCGCCGGAGCAAGGACGCCGCCTCGGTGAACCGGGACACCAGGAGCGGTTGGGCGACGAGCGCCAGCGACGGTCTCCTTCTCCTTCGCCTCCAGGTGCCACGCACACGCGCCCCTGGTGAGCTAACCCCTTCCCCAGACATGGCCCTGCCGCCCCTTGCACCTTGCCTCGCTGCCGGGCGCGACGCCGCGAGCACGTCTCAACCCGCAGCCGTGGCCGTTGTTTCGCTGCTGCTCTGTTCGCATCAAGTTTCCGAGGATTGCATCCCCTGTCTTGCGTAGGTTCCTTGACCAATTCTATAGCCCTATGTCCCCTCCTTGCGCAGGATCAAACCACGTCCAATTTCATTCCCTGGGCCTCTCTCTATCAACTCTAGAAGATCGCTCTGTCTCACCGTGCATCTGACAGGAAATTCAGTTTCTCGCGACCACGTTTTTCTCTCTGTTCATCCCCTTGCCCCGTCCGCTGCAGACCTCCGTTGGCGAAACTCCAAACATAAAACTTGTAGCCTGGTAGCCCCTCTTCAACTTTGCTTTTTGTGTCATGTTCAAAATCTCCACCGTTTCCTCGCCATCTTCTTCCAAAGTTCGAGCCAGCTAGCTGTTTCCGCGAAAAATTCTTCAGTTTCGTCAGTCGGAGCCTCCCGGACGCTTTTCTAAATAGGCCCCTAGACTATGTGCAGCTCAACCCGCAGCCCCTCGATGCCCAGTCTTTTTGTAAAAAGGCACCCCACTTTTCTAGTTTCTCAACCCGCAGTACACCCCACCTTTGTCCCATGTGGCAGCCCAGTCAGCACCCCCGGGTCCCACCTGTCGGTGTCTAGGGCTAGGTTAGCCTGAGTATAAAAATGTTTTCTGTTTTCTGAATTCAAATTCAAATTTTCAAATCTGTTTAAACCTAAATGAATTCATAACTTATTAATGGTTTGGAATTTGAATTCAAACCTTATATGAAAAATGTTTAGTTTTTGAATCATAATTCAAATCCATATTCAAATATTTTCAGAAATAATTTATTTAGTCAACCTTTGACTTTGACCCTATTTAAATATTTTGACTTAAAATAAATTTAAATTCATATTTTCAAATAATACAAATAATATATGTTTTTGAATCAGAAAGATGTGAGGAATTCAAATATGCCTTTCAAAATATTATTTGAACACTTTAAATTCCAAGTTGGGTAAATTACAACAAAATGCCATTGGAACTTAATAAATTAATAACTTTTGATTTATAACTCCGAATTCAACAAATGATATGTCTAAAATGATCAGCTCGACGAGACCTTTCTGTATATGCTATCCATGACTTCAATTGCAGCATGCATCATGTAAATTTATACTTACAGAAACTAATATGACAATAAAATATGGCCAAACCTTAATAAAATGACTTATTCTTGAATACCACACCTCACCCATGCCATGCTACTTTATTGCCATGTAACTGGTGCATAATTCATCATGGCATGATTGTTTGCTTGACGCATTTTATTCCTATGCTTGTGCACTTTATTTATGTTGGCCCTTGTTTGTTTGGTTCTTCTTCGGATAGACTCTGAGCAGGGGATATATCAAGAGAACCAGGAGCACTACCCAGATCCGTCTCTCGCTTCAACTGAGTTGCCAGGCAAGCACTACCACATGCTTGCATACATACAGTACCTATTGCCTCTATCTTAATCTTGCATCATTGAGTCGCGATTGCATTAAACTGAATCCCAAGTACTGCATAGCCTTTACTTTTAAACCCCACCAAGCTTGTTCCTCCATCCCATGAGCCATTACTACAGGAGTTGTTTGAGCCATGCGAGTCGTAGAACAGCATGTGTAGGGTATGTGAGAGTCTTATGGATAACGAGGTACCTAAACAACTTAACCTGAGTAGTAATGGGATAACTAATGAAAGTGGCACCGGTGGGCAATATCTGCTATTTGGTTTTTCCTGCTCACTTGTGTCCCGTAGGACCCCGAGTACTTGAAACCTGTTCCTTGAATATTCGCGCTATCCACATCCGGGGGGCTTATGGGACCCCCCCTGAGCCAGAGCTTGATTCAGTCTTATTTCTTGGGGCCACAAACTAGTTTGAGGTTTTATTTATTATCCTGTACTTATGCCATGCTTTACTGCTTTATTAAATTGTGCGACAGATAGCACCTGTACTGTTTAGGATCGGGACACGATTCCGCGGTGTCGACAAGCCCAGTTTTGGGTTCCCAGTCGTTCACAGCCGTATACCCAAACCTTGAGTCCGTTTCGGAGTTAGCTAACTTCGTGGCGGGTAGCTTAATGGGGTGGCCCCCTGAAATATTTCTGAATCCTGTGATTGCTTTGTCGTGAAGGCCTCGTTGGGTTTTGATTTGGTTTTTTCGAGGTTGATCGAGTGTGTGTTGCTATTTGTGCACCCCGGCCGGGTTAAAACTTTCTGAAAGCCGTGTCCGCGGTTATGGACGACTTGGAGCACAGTTTCTCGATCATAGACAAGCATAACTAAAGTACCGTTTTAATCTGACTAAGTAATTGACTAGTAAATAGTGCAACACTCATGGAATGGTTAATAAAATTGCCAACGGATGGGGGGGTTGTCCGTCCGCTTCCTCGTCGGTAAGCGAGGAGGAGGATGGATCCGGTGATATTACTGTGATAACTGTTGCCATTAATTCACGGACATCCGTCTATCATTGGTTAGGCGGATGGTTAGCGTTTATCTATAGAACTGCTAGGGTTTATCTTTTGCTGCAATTGCGTCACCCCAGGTTGTGTCCCCTTTAGAGGCATAAAGACTTGCTGAGTACCCTTAGGGTCTCACACGATAAATTATTGGTTCAGATGAACAGGTACACTCGCAGGACGGATACTGGGTGGAAGAGGCGGATGATGTGGGCAACGATCGTTCGGTGTAGAGATTCCGGGAACGGGGATCCGCGAGATCTGTGGGCGGGATGTGCTTATTTCTATGGCATCTTATGCCGATTTGCTTCTTATCCGTACTCGGACCTTGTTTTGCCGCTTCCGCTTGATACTCTGATGTGTGATGTATGAGGAATTATCCTAAAATATTATGTCTATCTAGGTCATTTGAATCTTGCCGTATGGCGTTGCTATATTTCCTTTCTTTCTAGATGGTATGGCTCTGATGTACTCTTGTATGGTGGCTTGCATACATACTCATTTGTGTATGTAGTTGATCCCTTCGCCTGCCGATTACGCCGCCCGTACAGGTCCCGATGAGTTGGAAGTGGTTGGGACGGCCGAGAGGTCTACCCGTGCGTGGCTTTTGGGGCCCCACCGTACTATTTCAACCACTACCGCTCATCCAGGCTTGTATCTAGGAGCGTAATTCACCGAGATAGTTACAATTGGTATCAGAGCCATCCCGACCTTCAGGGTCTCAACCAAACGGTCGTTGTCAGTCTAGCAAGTATTTTGGTAGTTATGTATACTAGGGAAAAACAAAACGCGAGAGTAGGACTGCTTCCACTTTTCTTCTTACCCACCCAACCACCCTTTTCTGGTAAGGAAGTGCAACGTTTTCAATCCTCTTCTTAAATTCAAACTAGGATTCACGTGTTCTGGGTTTCCGTAGTACCATAGGTTGTGTGTGTGTGTGTGTAATCCCTTGTCTATCTGTTGCATCCAAGTTGTTATCTTATCTGCCTTTGGTTATCAACTGTTGGTACATACCGACAGGCTTTTGCAAACCGACGCAATCTGTCTTACTCTTTGTATCCGACGCTATCTTGTTTGGGGTGTTCGTTTCCGTAGTTATCAATCTTTAGGTTCAACGTGAGAAGAAGGGGTTAGGATATGTGTTCCACTTGTTCATGTGCGAGGTAATGATTTGAGTGTGGGATGGAGTCGCGACCATACCACTACTTTTATCATTCGCTTTTGTATATTGAATCGGTAGAGTCACTAATCTTGATTCGTTAAGTAATTTTGCGCATCTATTGGTATTTTAACGCCAAAATTTGTGGAAAATTTTTCTTTGATATATTTGTGTACCACACTCCTTTTCAGTCGTGTGCGATATGCTTAATATCTTCTAGGTGCTTTGAACTTTGTTGATATTTTAATATCATCTTAGTAATTTGTATCCTTTAATCTTGGTTAATTCCATCTTGGTACTATTTTGGATTATTATCATTCTCCATTATAGTACTGACTTGTGTTTTATATCAATCTCAGGATGGCTCCACCACGCCGTTCAGATGAGGACATACCACCAGAACTTGGGGCCGCGTTGTCAAACATAGCCAATGCCTTGGCAGCAATGCAGCAGAACCAGCAGCGTTTGGAAGAAAGCGTCAGGAGAAATGAGTTTGCTCCACTCCCTCCACCTCCCAAGCGAGGAGACATCAAGAGCTTCCTGAAATTCAACCCTCGTCAGTTTGATGTTTCCGATCGACCACTGGACGCGGATGATTGGCTGCGTGAGATGTCAAGGTTGCTCGAGACTGCTGATGTTCCTGAGCAGGAGTGGGTCAAGTGTGCTACTCACCTTCTGAAGGGAGATGCAGCTCTTTGGTGGGAAAATTACTTGAAGGCAAGCTGCACTGGTTTTCAGCCTACTTGGGAAAGGTTCACTGCAGCTTTCAAAGAGCAGTTCCTCTCAGAGATTGTCATGGAAAGGATGAAGGAAGCTTTTCTCAACCTTAAGCAGGGAAATGATAATGTCAACACCTACATCAGGAACTTTATGAATCTTTCTCGTTATGGTGGCGATGAGGTATCTGATGACAAGAAGAAGCAGAAGAGGTTCAGGCAAGGGCTCAATGCATCGATCAAGTATGCAATCACACATGCAAGGCCGGCATCTTTCCTGGAACTCCAACACACAGCTCTGCAAGAGGAAGCAAGTCGGCAAGTGTTTGAGGAGTCCAAGAAACACAACAGGGATGCATCAAGCTCTTCAGCTATGGAAGCTCCTTCTAAGCGGCGTGTCTGGGTTCCTAACACCCCACCGTCGCTCCCGGCTTCACCAAGACCTGCAAGCTACGCGTCAAGGCCACTAAACTCCATCACTGCGGCTCCCAGGGGCTACACCCACAACTACCCTGGAGCGCCTGGCGGAGTCCCTGGCTACGTTGCTCCACGTCCACCTGGTGCCTGCTTCATGTGTGGAGATCCTGGACATCTGAACTGGAACTGTCCGTTGAAGAACAAAGCTCTCCCTCCACCCCCTCCAAGATCTGCGGCAAGCTCTCCTATGGTTCGCGCACCACCACCTCGGGCTCTCAACATCAACACCAAGCCCGGGTCTACGATTGCTCGTGCCAATTGTGTCAACGCCGCTCAAGCTGAGCATGCACCTGGAGTGGTGATGGGTATGCTATCCGTTAACTCAGTCCCTGCACGAGTTTTGTTCGATTCTGGTGCATCGCATTCATTTGTTTCTCACAAGTTTGCAAATGAGAATGAGTTAGCAATGGATCCTATTCTTAAGCGGTTAATGGTTCTTTCTCCTGGAGCAAATATGATAGCATCTAAGATCAATCATGGCAATCAAGTTGAGATTGGTGGCTCTTCGTTCTCGGCTTCTTTAATTGTTCTGGGCAATTCTGACATTGATGTCATCTTGGGCATGGATTGGTTGACAGCAAATGCAGCTGTGATTGATTGTGCTGAACGCTCGGTTTCTCTGAAGATTCCTGAAGGCCATATAGTCTTTTCTCCAAGTCTGACTCCTGCTGTCCAGCTTTTCTCTTTGGCGGCTCTGAATGATGATGCTATGGAAGCTGTACAGAGAGTCCCAGTGGTCTGTGAGTTTCCGGATGTCTTTCCTGAAGAGTTGCCGGGTATGCCTCCGGATCGTGAGGTTGAGTTTGTAATTGAGCTTGAACCTGGAACGGCTCCTATCTCCAAGCGGCCTTATAAAATGGGTCCTGCTGAGTTGGCTGAACTCAAACGCCAGCTTGATGAACAAGAGAAGTTGGGTTTCATTCAACACAGTACTTCTTCTTGGGGTAGCCCAACAATCTTTGTGAAGAAGCGTGACAGGACTGATAGACTTTGTGTTGACTATCGGGCTCTCAATGCTAAAACCATCAAGAACAAATATCCCCTTCCGCGGATTAATGATCTCTTTGACCAGCTAGCTGGAGCTGTGGTATTCTCTAAGCTGGACTTGAGAAGTGGTTATCACCAAATAAAAATTCGCAAGGAAGATGTGCCCAAAACAGCTTTCACCACCCGCTATGGCCTGTATGAGTACACGGTGATGTCTTTCGGTCTCACCAACGCGCCGGCTACCTTCTCGAGGCTTATGAACTCGGTCTTCATGGAGTACCTGGATAAGTTCGTTGTGGTCTATCTGGATGACATCTTAGTCTATTCCAAGTCAAAGGAAGAGCATGAAGAACACCTTCGTTGTGTCCTAAACAAGCTTCGCGAGAACCGCTTGTATGCAAAGTTCTCAAAGTGTGAGTTTTGGCTGCCGGAAGTTACCTATCTTGGTCATGTCATCTCTGCCAAGGGCATTGCAGTAAACCCGGAAACGGTAAAGACAATTGTTGAATGGCTTCCTCCTGTTAATGTCAAAGAAGTGCGGAGTTTCCTCGGTTTGGCTAGTTATTGCCGTCGCTTCGTTCAGAACTTCTCGAAGATAGCGAAGCCTCTTACCGATCTTCTCAAGAAAGGCAAGAAATACCTTTGGACTCCTGCATGTCAAGAAAGCTTTGAGACACTCAAAGAGAAGCTCACTTCCACACCAGTCTTGGTTCCTCCGGATACATCTAAGCCTTTCCAGATATTCTGTGACGCCTCTTTGCAAGGATTGGGTGCGGTCCTTATGCAAGAAAAACAAGTGGTTGCTTATGCCTCTCGACAGTTGAAGACGCATGAGATCAACTATCCCACACATGACCTCGAGCTAGCAGCGGTTGTCTTTGCTTTGAAGCTATGGAGGCACTACTTGCTTGGCAACCGATGTGAGATCTTTTCTGATCACAAAAGTTTGAAGTATATCTTCACTCAGCCTGATCTCAACCTTCGGCAGAGGAGATGGATTGAAGCAATCAATGATTTTGATTTGACCATCAACTACACACCGGGTAAAGCTAATGTCATGGCCGATGCTCTCAGCCGCAAAGCTTATGTCAACAACCTCATGATGGAAGAACAGCAACCTCTTTTGTGCAAGGAATTCCGTCAGCTAAACCTGGAAGTTGTGGAACAAGGGCATCTCCTGAACCTTCTGGCTACCCCTCTCTTGGAAGAAAAGATTCGTTTTCGTCAGCGTGGTGATCCGCACACCAAAAAGATCACCTCCCAACTTCAGCTTCCGAAGTATGAGTCCTTCCACGTAGATGATCAAGGCACGCTTTTCTTCGACCACCGGATGTTTGTTCCGAACTACCCGGGTTTGAGAGAGCAAGTTCTCAAGGAGGCGCACGATTATGTTCTATCTATCCACCCTGGCAGCACAAATATGTACATGGACTTGAAAACACAATATTGGTGGCCTGGGTTGAAACGGTATTGTGCCAAGTATGTCTCGGAGTGTGATGTCTGCCGCAGAGTGAAAGCTATCCATCAGAAACCTTTCGGTCTTCTACAGCCATTGAAACCCCCGGAATGGAAATGGGAGAAAGTAGAGATGGACTTCATCACTGGTTTTCCAAGGTCGCAGAAGGGCAACAATGCAATCTTTGTTGTCATCGACAGGCTTTCTAAAGTGGCTCATTTCTTCCCCGTCAAGGAAACAATTTCTGGAATTCAGTTGGCTGAGCTCTATATCAACAGAATTGTCTCTCTGTATGGGGTTCCGCTTGAGATCAGTTCAGACCGTGGAAGCATCTTCACTTCAAAGTTCTGGGAAAGTTTCCAAAATGCTTTGGGAACAAAGTTGAACTTCAGCACTGCTTACCACCCTCAGTCGCAAGGACAAGTGGAAAGGATCAATCAGATTCTGGAGGATATGCTTCGTGCTTGCATCATCTCTTTTGGCATGAAGTGGGAGGAATGTCTTCCTTATGCTGAATTCTCCTACAACAACAGCTTCCAGAAGAGTCTGAAGATGGCACCATTTGAGGCTCTCTATGGTCGCAAGTGCAGAACTCCGATTGGTTGGTCAGGTGCAGGAGAAAGAATCTGGTTTGGCCCTGACATTGTAACTCAAGCAGAGGAGAAGGTGCATATCATTCTTGAGAACCTGAAGATTGCTCAAAGTCGTCAGAAGAGCAACTATGACAGGAAGCACACGGACATGGTGTATGCCCCTGGTGATCTCGTGTACCTTCGTGTCACTCCCATGAGAGGCACACACCGCTTTGGCATCAAAGGAAAGCTGGCTCCTAGATACATCGGTCCTTTCAAGATTCGTGGTAGAAGAGGAGAAGTTGCTTATGCCCTGGAGCTCCCGGAAAAACTCAAGGTTCATGATGTTTTCCACATCTCTCAGCTCAAGAAGTGCTTCAAAGATCCCGGCAGGACCGTGGATCATGAGCTAATCGATCTCCAAGAAGACCTGTCTTATCAAGAACACCCCAACAAAATCCTTGAGACCGCAGAAAGAAGGACTCGCAACAAGTCCATCAAGTTCTGCAAGGTGCAGTGGTCACACCATTCTGTTGATGAAGCCACTTGGGAACATGAAGATGAACTTCGTGCCAACTATCCTACCCTCTTTGTGTCTTCTTCTTCTTCCTAGAATCTCGGGGCGAGATTCCTGTTTAGTGGGGGAGAGTTGTAGCATCCCAGTTGTCTAACACCTGTAATGCTACTTGATCTAGTAATAAAAGGGCCACTTCCTACATATAATTGTTGCATCATCATCATGTCATGTTCATGTCATCATGCCACCTTGCATTTGAGCACCATACAAAAACCCTTTTGTTTTGGTTCTTATCTCATATGCATTAATATCTGTATTTGCCTCTTGATATTGTATTTGGTTCTTGATATATTGTTAAATGCCCAAGTTGAGTTGGGGGCATATCTCTTATTGACTCCACCACCTTTCTTTCACCACCTTCTAATTCCACCATCCAACTAAATATGAGCTTGGCATTTTATTTGAGTTTTACCTCTAGCTCATGTGGGTTGGGAGGGATCAAATTCTAGCTCCACATGCTCCCATGTATGCACCATGTTGTTTTCACAATAATGGTATATGAGAGCCACATGGCCACCTTTGCATGCCTTGTGAGTGTGACCCTAATTCTAGCTCCCATATGTGTTGTTTTTGGGGTTATCATCATGTTGGGATATTTTGTGGGCTTCATAAATATCTAGTGGCATATACACACTAGCAAGTCCCATTGTATCTCAGATATGGTCATCTCCATCTATTCCACATGGGGCATCCTTTTAAATTCTTTTGCTTGGCCTTATTCCAATTTTTGGGAATGCAAAATAATAATGCCATGTAATAACATTGTGTTCACAAGATCATCAGGGCAATAAATATTTCTGCATGGGCCATGCAAGTACCATCTTGTGCTTATCATTGGATTTTATTTGGTTTTTGAGTTGATCATCTCCATCTCTTTTTCTCTCTTTTGGCTTGATATATATTGATCTTGCCAAAACCCTACCACCTTTTTCCCTCTCTCTTTCTTGTCTTGTTCTTGTGAGCTTGAGTGGATCATACTTGATCAACTCAAGACCATAAACCTCTCCTTCTCTACCTCTAAAACCTACCCCTAATTGCCATACCTTTTCCCATCTAACCCTACACCCTACCTCTCCTTTTAGTCCATCCCCATCCATGCATGCACATGTGATCATGTGGGTGAGCATAAGCCTAAACCCCCACATCCTTCTCCCTCCCTCTTCTCTTCTTGATCTTGCTTGACCTAATTGGAGCATGCATGCTTCAAAAATCCTTAGCTCTCACCCTTCTCTCCCTAATCCTCTATCTAGATCCCTCTCTCACCATACCCCCCCCCCATACCCCATCTTGGCTAAATCCTAAGCTACACCTAATCTAAACCAAACCCTAAGTACCCCCCCTCTCTCTCCTCTCATCTCACCCTCTAGCTAACCCTAGCTCGATCCTCTAGCTCTCTCCTCCTCTCTCGGCCACAAGATCCTGCCAGCCCGACCCACCTCCTGCTCGACCGGGTCCCCTCCTTCCCCTCTGGCTCGACCATACCAGGTGGGGTGCACTGTTTTTCCTCCTCCCCACCCTCTCTCACGTGCTTGATCGCCCCACCTCCTGCCGCCCGTGTCCACCTCCCTCTCTGCTTTTTGCAAATCATACAACCACCCCGGTGCTCCCTCCTCCTCCTTATCTACAACCACAAGCTGAGCATCTTCTATACGCCACCATCCCCCACCATCTCGATCCAGATCAGAGCCCTTCCCCTTTCCTCCTTCCTTGCCCACCATGGCCTTCCCCATGGCCCCATCTGCACCCTAGCACATCCAAGTCCTGAGGCGTCGTGGAGTTGTACCAGGGGGAAGATAGGCGACCAGGAGGTGTCTCTGCTGCATCCACGTTGCCAAGAGCTGCCGGGCGCCGTTAGACCTCGCCGGAGCAAGGACGCCGCCTCGGTGAACCGGGACACCAGTAGCGGTTGGGCGACGAGCGCCAGCGACGGTCTCCTTCTCCTTCGCCTCCAGGTGCCACGCACACGCGCCCCTGGTGAGCTAACCCCTTCCCCAGACATGGCCCTGCCGCCCCTTGCACCTTGCCTCGCTGCCGGGCGCGACGCCGCGAGCACGTCTCAACCCGCAGCCGTGGCCGTTGTTTCGCTGCTGCTCTGTTCGCATCAAGTTTCCGAGGATTGCATCCCCTGTCTTGCGTAGGTTCCTTGACCAATTCTGTAGCCCTATGTCCCCTCCTTGCGCAGGATCAAACCACGTCCAATTTCATTCCCTGGGCCTCTCTCTATCAACTCTAGAAGATCGCTCTGTCTCACCGTGCATCTGACAGGAAATTCAGTTTCTCGCGACCGCGTTTTTCTCTCTGTTCATCCCCTTGCCCCGTCCGCTGCAGACCTCCGTTGGCGAAACTCCAAACATAAAACTTGTAGCCTGGTATCCCCTCTTCAACTTTGCTTTTTGTGTCATGTTCAAAATCTCCACCGTTTCCTCGCCATCTTCTTCCAAAGTTCGAGCCAGCTAGCTGTTTCCGCGAAAAATTCTTCAGTTTCGTCAGTCGGAGCCTCCCGGACGCTTTTCTAAATAGGCCCCTAGACTATGTGCAGCTCAACCCGCAGCCCCTCGATGCCCAGTCTTTTTGTAAAAAGGCACCCCACTTTTCTAGTTTCTCAACCCGCAGTACACCCCACCTTTGTCCCACGTGGCAGCCCAGTCAGCACCCCCGGGTCCCACCTGTCGGTGTCTAGGGCTAGGTTAGCCTGAGTATAAAAATGTTTTCTGTTTTCTGAATTCAAATTCAAATTTTCAAATCTGTTTAAACCTAAATGAATTCATAACTTATTAATGGTTTGGAATTTGAATTCAAACCTTATATGAAAAATGTTTAGTTTTTGAATCATAATTCAAATCCATATTCAAATATTTTCAGAAATAATTTATTTAGTCAACCTTTGACTTTGACCCTATTTAAATATTTTGACTTAAAATAAATTTAAATTCATATTTTCAAATAATACAAATAATATATGTTTTTGAATCAGAAAGATGTGAGGAATTCAAATATGCCTTTCAAAATATTATTTGAACACTTTAAATTCCAAGTTGGGTAAATTACAACAAAATGCCACTGGAACTTAATAAATTAATAACTTTTGATTTATAACTCCGAATTCAACAAATGATATGTCTAAAATGATCAGCTCGACGAGACCTTTCTGTATATGCTATCCATGACTTCAATTGCAGCATGCATCATGTAAATTTATACTTACAGCAACTAATATGACAATAAAATATGGCCAAACCTTAATAAAATGACTTATTCTTGTATACCACACCTCACCCATGCCATGCTACTTTATTGCCATGTAACTGGTGCATCATTCATCATGGCATGATTGTTTGCTTGACGCATTTTATTCCTATGCTTGTGCACTTTATTTATGTTGGCCCTTGTTTGTTTGGTTCTTCTTCGGATAGACTCTAAGCAGGGGATATATCAAGAGAACCAGGAGCACTACCCAGATCCGTCTCTCGCTTCAACTGAGTTGCCAGGCAAGCACTACCACATGCTTGCATACATACAGTACCTATTGCCTCTATCTTAATCTTGCATCATTGAGTCGCGATTGCATTAAACTGAATCCCAAGTACTGCATAGCCTTTACTTTTAAACCCCACCAAGCTTGTTCCTCCATCCCATGAGCCATTACTACAGGAGTTGTTTGAGTCATGCGAGTCGTAGAACAGCATGTGTAGGGTATGTGAGAGTCTTATGGATAACGAGGTACCTAAACAACTTAACCTGAGTAGTAATGGGATAACTAATGAAAGTGGCACCGGTGGGCAATATCTGCTATTTGGTTTTTCCTGCTCACTTGTGTCCCGTAGGACCCCGAGTACTTGAAACATGTTCCTTGAATATTCGCGCTATCCACATCCGGGAGTCTTATGGGACCCCCCTGAGCCAGAGCTTGATTCAGTCTTATTTCTTGGGGCCACAAACTAGTTTGAGGTTTTATTTATTATCCTGTACTTATGCCATGCTTTACTGCTTTATTAAATTGTGCGACAGATAGCACCTGTACTGTTTAGGATCGGGACACGATTCCGCGGTGTCGACAAGCCCAGTTTTGGGTTCCCAGTCGTTCACAGCCGTATACCCAAACCTTGAGTCCGTTTCGGAGTTAGCTAACTTCATGGCGGGTAGCTTAATGGGGTGGCCCCCTGAAATATTTCTGAATCCTGTGATTGCTTTGTCGTGAAGGCCTCGTTAGGTTTTGATTTGGTTTTTCCGAGGTTGATCGAGTGTGTGTTGCTATTTGTGCACCCCGGCCGGGTTAAAACTTTCTGAAAGCCGTGTCCGCGGTTATGGACGACTTGGAGCATAGTTTCTCGATCATAGACAAGCATAACTAAAGTACCGTTTTAATCTGACTAAGTAATTTACTAGTAAATAGTGCAACACTCATGGAATGGTTAATAAAATTGCCAACGGATGGGGGGGTTGTCCGTCCGCTTCCTCGTCGGTAAGCGAGGAGGAGGATGGATCTGGTGATATTACTGTGATAACTGTTGCCATTAATTCACGGACATCCGTCAATCATTGGTTAGGCGGATGGTTAGCGTTTATCTATAGAACTGCTAGGGTTTATCTTTTGCTGCAATTGCGTCACCCCAGGTTGTGTCCCCTTTAGAGGCATAAAGACTTGCTGAGTACCCTTAGGGTCTCACACGATAAATTATTGGTTCAGATGAACAGGTACACTCGCAGGACGGATACTGGGTGGAAGAGGCGGATGATGTGGGCAACGATCGTTCGGTGTAGAGATTCCGGGAACGGGGATCCGCGAGATCTGTGGGCGGGATGTGCTTATTTCTATGGCATCTTATGCCGATTTGCTTCTTATCCGTACTCGGACCTTGTTTTGCCGCTTCCGCTTGATACTCTGATGTGTGATGTATGAGGAATTATCCTAAAATATTATGTCTATCTAGGTCATTTGAATCTTGCCGTATGGCGTTGCTATATTTCCTTTCTTTCTAGATGGTATGGCTCTGATGTACTCTTGTATGGTGGCTTGCATACATACTCATTTGTGTATGTAGTTGATCCCTTCGCCTGCCGATTACGCCGCCCGTATAGGTCCCGATGAGTTGGAAGTGGTTGGGACGGCCGAGAGGTCTACCCGTGCGTGGCTTTTGGGGCCCCACCGTACTATTTCAACCACTACCGCTCATCCAGGCTTGTATCTAGGAGCGTAATTCACCGAGGTAGTTACAAGCAACTAGTTACATTGTGCAGGAAACTAGTGAGTTTGATGAAGCAACTAGAAAATAGACCGACATAGATAGTATTTATATTTTTTGTAGGAAAAAGATATAGCTAGGCAAGTTGTGGTATAGTCAAAAGCAAGTACTAACATATAGGAATCAACTACTGAGATAGTGGGAGCAACTTTTCAAATGTTGCACAGTAAAAACTCATTGAGGCAACTTTTATTTCTAGTTAGGCAACTAGTGTCATAGTGAAAAGCAACAAGTAAGCTGAAGTAAGCAACTAGAAGCCTAAAAAAAGAAAGCAAGTAGTAAGCAGTGGTGTGTGTGTGGTGGGGGTGTTCTATTCATGTGGGAAAGTGTACGCACCATATCTTGTCGGTCCAAACGCCTTGAATTGTTGAACAGTGCCTTCAGTTCTTTCCTATTAAACTCTAAATCCTATAGCCATGTCTTTGGAAAAAATATCAAAAAAGTAGTAACTGCGATGAACGAAACAACAAAACAAGTTGCGATTTTTGTTGGTGGTTACATGCTTTCTAAAGATGAAAAAAGGTAAACAAGGTTGGTTCGAGCTATGATTTCACTTACAGATATACTCAAAGGTATGACTATCTTCTTTGCAGTTTCTGGAATGTTTTTTGCAATCGCCATGGTTCCAATTTCCATGACCGAAGTGTGGAGCCATCCTCCTGGTTTCATAGAAGTTGCAAGCTCCCATGATGTAACATGGTAGGTGCCAAAGTTGACGACTATCGGGCTGCACAAAGTAGTTTTTATGAGACACATAGTCATGTTGGCAACAAAACACATGTATTCTAACAACTTTTTCTGTCAGTAAGCAACTATGCATCCTGTATAAGCAACTTGTACTGTAACTAAAAAGCGATAAGAGAAGGTTGAAAAAAAGTGGGAGAAATAGAAGACCACATTTCGTTAATTTTCTGTTGGTTTATTCTGATGCTTCCTCCATGCTGAATTACTTTTGCGTATAGCTTGTTAACACTTTCTGTGCTTGTGAACTGTTTCTTGTTGTCTACATTGACGTACGACGATAGTTGGCAATGGGGACGCTTGATTAACCTTCTTACATACTGTTGAGGAGTTGTGGAGCTTCCTCAACCATCAGTGCCTGCATATGGTGCTGCGAAGTTAGGGGCTTTGCCGGGCGTTTGCAACACGCCATGTGATTCTTCCTTGTCTCTAGTGTTTGTTGCCTGATCCACTGCCCTCTGAGAGCTTTCTGCTTCAACACACACACTCTCAATCTCTTCAGGATCAATGTTTGCTAAAACGTCGAGCTCATTAGATTTAGCAGGTTGAACTTTCTGAGCAACTTCATCATCATCATCATCATCATATGGACCATCGTCATCGTCAAAATCTGGACCTAGGCTGAAAGATGGGCAATCCATATCGCTAGCAGACTTGGACCTTGGAAGCGGCATTTTGTATGTGTGATGTTCCTGCACTTGGGGATCAGGTAACTTGTTTGCTTTTTCCCCTCGGATGGGTGACGGTGGCGGGCAATTTTTTCTAGTTGGTGGTGGGCTAAAGTGCACTCTCTTTGCCATTGCTGGGCGGTTCAGCGGTTGTTTTTCCTGTGCTGTTGCCTTTGGGTTCGCTGTAGTTGCCTTGATCTCCACACTAGTTTTCTGTATAGGTGGAGAAGTTGCCTGCAGAGTAGCAGAAGTTGCCTGCTTATTCTCTGAAGTTGCTTGTTTCACAGGAATTCTCTCTGTCTGGATATGCACTCTAGTTGCTTGAGGCCAAGAAGAAGTTGTCTGTTCCTGTGCAGAAGTTGCCTGAGTAACCCCTGAACTTGGTTGCTCCTGCGCCGTACTTGCATGTCCTGTTTTTGCAGTTCGCTTCTCTGTGAATTTTGTTGCAGACCTTGCTGGTTCCTTCAGTTTTGCAGGCTCCCCTTTGCTGGACTGCATATTCGTCTTCTTCTCCATGTCAACTGAATCAAGATACCCCTTGAAAGTCCTTGGACTACATTGTACGCCACCATCGATCCTTTCCAAACTAGTGTCTTGTGAGTCACCTGATTTGTCATCTCTTCTTGCCAAATAGACTTCAACTCACTTTGTGAATTCATTTCAAAGATGGCGGGTTCTTCGATGAGATGAATTTCTGGAAACTTCTTCCCGACGTTCATCTTGCACAAATCCAACAAAGACATGTTTGCATAGTCTTGTTCCTGGCTGCTCCCAGCATCACCATGCTGTCGAGGAGCAACTTCCTGCCTATCCTGAGCAACTTCCTCCCTATCCTGAGCAACTATCTTAGTGTTCTGCTCAATAACTTCCTTGGACTGTGCATCAGGACCAGTTTTCGAAGTATCCAAAACAATGGTGCCAGCAAAAACTATTGGGATGCCAGCTAGGCAAGACAATTTTCCATCGCGAGCCTCCAATTTAGCCTTCTTGATAATTGTGACTTCTTTAGTTGGTATTTGCTGCTGGGCAGGTTGTCCATCTTTTTCCATGGCCTCAGCAACTTTCCCACTGGTGTCAGCAACTTTCCCACTGGCCTGAGCAACTTTACCCCTGGTCTCATCAACTTTACCTTTGGTCTCAGTAACTTTACCCCTGGTCTCCTGTTGTACCACATTTTGCATGGTCTGCGGTACACTTATCTGCATTGTTTGTTGGACAAATTTAATCTTGTTTTGCTGAACTACTTGTTGCACGGTAGGGGCAACTTCTTCCCTGGTTTGTGAATTTTGATCCATGATTTTCTGTTCAACAACCTTTGTGTGTTGTCCATCAGTTTTATCCCTAGTTTCAATAGTTCTCTGGATACTTTCAGCAACTTCCTTCCTAGCAACAGCAACTTCCTTCCTAGTATAAACAACTTTCTCCCTGGTATCAGCAATTTTCTCCCTGGTTTGTTGCACAGCGTCCTCCGTGGTGTCAACGACTTTTGCACTGGTATGGGCAACTTGCTCCCTGGTACTAGCAATTTGCCCCCTTGACTGTTGAGCAACTACCTCAATTGTTTTCCCAGCAAATTCCTTGTTGACCTAATGAGAAACTTCCTTGCTGGTCTGAGCAAGTTGCTTACTTGTTTGAGAAACTTCATCCATTGTCTTCTCAGCAACTTCAACCCTGGTCTGCACCAGTGTTTTTCCACTAGTCTGACTAACTTGTACTGTAGCCTGGGCAAGTTCTTCCTGAGTCTGTTCAGCATCGCCTTCGGTTGCCCTCTTCCTTTTTTCCCCTGACCTTGCGGCGGACCTTGTTTCCCTGTTTTCAACATAGTACTGATATTTGCAACTATCATCCATGCTCTTATCATTGTCGCTGCCATCGTCTTTATCTACTCCTCTGCTAGATCCTATGTTCCTAGTACCGCAATCGTCATCATCATCATCGTTGTTGCTGTTGTCATCCCCTTCCTCCTCATCCTCATCATTTTTCTCTAGTCGGGCTCGTCATCATCGTCGTCGTTGTCGATGTATTCTTTGTTGTGTACAACAAAAGGGCCAAAAAAGTAAAAGTAAGGTAGTGATAAATAAAAGTAATTTGAAATAAAGAATGACAAACTACAGCGATAAACCACATGATCGTAGTCTTGTCTGCAGTTTTCTTCATTAGAGTTGTCAGAGTCGTCATCAGGCAACACCGATTCTTCGTCTTGCTTATTATTTCTTCGTCTCTTCGTAGGTCTTGGTTGACCGCTACCGGTTACAATAGTTTCTTCTATTTTGCCAATGCCATTGACAAACTTTGCCATGGTCTCTTCAAAATATGAGCATGCCACATGGACCAAAGCAAAAAGTTTCTTTTCCTCTACAAGTTTGTTATTAAAAATGAATAAGAACACAAGTTAGTTGACATGAGCAACAAATAGTGTAAGACAAGCAACTTCTATTGTCATGTAGGCAACAAACTTGTCAGGTTGAGCAACTAAAAAAATGAGGTACTCACACACTGGTCGTAATTTGGCGGCAAATTTGCAGTGACGAACTGTTCAGCGTTTAGCAATCTGCAGAAAAGTCCTCCATGTTGTGTGTCTCTATAGGTTACTCAAATTAGATTGATATAGAAAAGTAGGCATAGAAGGAGAAGAAAATATAAAAAAACAAGCATATCACGCTTACTTGCAGTTTCCCAAAAACCCCTGGTTTTATCATGTCTTTCTTCTTGACCTTATTTATCAAGGCGTTGTCCCAAGCGTCTACTCTAGGGTAACACTGACTGATGAGTTCCTTAACCTCTATGGAATCTAGATACATTAGCTACTTGACAGGGAAAAATAGGGAAATAATATGAATTAAATACAAAACATATTCTATAAGGGGTTGCAATGAAAACATGGCTATTAGCAATTCATGATATCATATAGGCAACTAACGGGATGGTTTGAGAAACTTTGTCTTCAGCTAGAAACTTCTAGTTACATATATGCAACAAAACATGTTTGTTTTAAGCAAAACTTAATATGACAGTAAAAAAGAACTACGCAAGTGATAAACATGCTTCAGAGGTGCTAAAAAGAACATGTTCTAGCAACTTCTAGTTGTATATAAGCAACAAACAGGCTATGTTGAGCAACTAGATGGGTCACAAAAGCAACTACATAGAACATCTGTCCATGATTAAAAAAAAGTTATGCACTTACCATCAGGTGATAAAAACAACAGCACATAGACTTCTCGTTTTTCAGTGAACTAAAAGCGAGCCTGATCTGGTAGACAACAAACTGACAGATGTTCATGCGGGTAATGAGGTCAACGTCATATACAACAGGAAAGCAGCGTGGGCTAACTTTTAGACCAGTTGTGGGAGTGAGAAAGTTGTAGTCTATTACAGCCCAAGCTCGAACAAACATATTGTCTGATTTCGCGCCCATGTTCTTAATCATCTTACACCAGCTGGTAATATCAGGACTGCCAATTGGCGGGAAACCGCAATCCTCCATCATTTCTCGCGTAATATCAACATTCATCTCGTAGCACACTCTTAAGCCAGAGTTGGGCAGCCCCCAGATCTTGTGCACACTGTTTGCATCGACCTGTATCTTTTCGCGGTCAGGTATGATCAACTCAGAGGTGTCGGGGTCATAGAACTTCATAACCCACTGACTGAGTTCAAGAGGCATGGTGCATGCGCCGATGTTCAACATGCCAGCAAAGTTCTTCTCGATTAGTGCAATCTTCTGTGCGCCTGTCAAACTGTTGTTTAGTGTGACAAAACGCGAAGGCGATGACCTGTTTCCGATTTCCCCAATTTCCTGAGCCTATAATTTAATCATGCAAACAAACATGTATTAGTTAGTTTCCATATAGGCGCCAAAATATGGCAGAAAAATAGCAACTATCCACCATAGAGAAGCAACTTCATACTGAAAATAAATAACTACCTAGTGCAGAGAAGGAACTTCCTACTGCAGATAAGCAACTACCTACTGTAGAGAAGCAACTACCTGCTGAAGATAAAAATGATAAGTAATAAGATTTAGCATGAGTACAATGTAGATAGCATGGGTAGAACTTATATCATAGTTGTCCACTGTTTTTGTGGTTGCAACCTTTTTCCCCTTATTATTTGGATTCTCCGCCATTTCAACAATATCACCAACAGGTTTCTTTGCAATTGTATTTTTAGACTGCTTCACAGGAGGCGGTCCATGATTAGCCAGAGCCTTGATTTCTTTTTCTTAGTAGGTTCCTTCGTAGGTGGAAGCTTAGTTTGTTGGCTCCTTGAAGATGAGCCCCCACCTGCTGATGGATCAGACTCATCCATCATGCAAATCTGCTTAACCAATAGCATGGAAACACAGAAAAAGTTTTAGAACTTCAACTAGCAACTTCTTATTGGATGTGGGCAACAAACATGTTGTCTTTAGCAACTACTTATGTCAGATAAGAAAACAGACATGTTTAGTTGAGCAAACTGCTCATGACATGAAAACGGTACTTATAGGCACCATGGTAATAAAAACTATGCAACTACTAGTCCAATATAGTCAACAAACATGTTAGGCAAACCAACTACTTGTGTCGTAGCACCTACTAAATGCCAGGCAACCAACTTCTATTGTCATGCAGGCAACAATAATGTCAAGTTCAGCAACTAATAAATGTCAGACATAACTTGTCAGGTTGAGCAACTAATAGTGTGAGACAAGCAACTTCTATTATCATGTAGCCAATAAACTTGTCAGGTTGAGCAACTAATAGTGTGAGACAAGCAAATTCTATTATCATGTAGCCAACAAACTTGTCAGGTTGAGCAACTAATAGTGTGAGAAAAGCAACTTCTATTATTATGTAGCCAACAAACTTGCCAGGTTGAGCAACTAATAGTGTGATACAAGCAACTTCTATTATCATAGACTAAATCATGTTCCTTATCATAGACTATGAAACAACAACTTCTACTAGCAACTAGTACTGTCATGTATAAAACAAATAATGTTTGTACTGGCAACTTATTTAAGAACAAAAGCAACTAATCAACAAAAAGCAACTAATCAACTACTAAATCAACTAGTAGTGTGAGCAACTAATAGTGTGAGACAAGCAACTTCTATTATCATGTAGCCAACAAACTTGTCAGGTTGAGCAACTAATAGTGTGAGACAAGCAACTTCTATTATCACAGACTAAATCATGTTCCTTATCACAGACTACGAAACAACAACTTCTATTAGCAACTAGTACTGTCATGTATGAAACAAACGATGTTTATACTGGCAAATTATTTGAGAACAAAAGCAACTAATCAACAAAAGCAAACTAATCAACTACTAAATCATATGGTAACAGTGTGCATCAAAATCCTCCCAGATCCCCTTCCTTAATGCGCCAATCCACCCCTACAAAGCGTGAATGCGCTTCATATAACACCTACAGAGCAATCCGCCGTGAATCGAAACCATAGAGAACCATGCAAAATCACAGGCGAACCCCCTGGCGCCAATCCACCCCGAGAGAACCACACAAAATCGCGTGAAAAAATACACAGAGAGGAGATGAAATTCATGGGGATTCATGGAATCAGAAGGTGAATCATACCGTCTAATATGTCACGGTGCTTGAAATGTGCCGAAAATATGCTCCCTAAATCTTACAGGGATCACCACGGAAAATGGGCATCAATCGTCAGATTCCGGCGAGAATCCTCGAGAAATCAACACCTCCACCGCCTCCAATCGCTGATGTAGACCTCCGCCGGCCGCGACTGTTCTCCCTTGCTGGAACGGATCCACCACTGCCTCCAATCGCCGGAACGCCGGAACGGATCCGCCCCGCACTGTGGTCTGGAGCGAGAGAGAGCAGAGCGAGAGAGACAGAGAGGGATTTAATGTGTGATGCGGGGAAGTGGGGTAGAAACAGACAAAAATAACCTGGGCCCGTTAACCCAGGCGTACGTTACAAAACAACGTGTGTGATGTGCGACGTAGAGCGCCATACTCGTCAAACTGCCGCCCGCGCGCCGTCAAGTAAATAGGAAGAAAAAATATATACGCTGACAAGCCGGGCTAAAAACAGCTATCACCATGAACAGGTGCGTATGTGTGCAACCAGGGGTGTACGGGGGTGCATGCAAAAAACAACTGATAAGGGCAAAAATGTCTAGATACGAATGGATGGACTGGATCTGCTCTTAGAGGTCAATCCAATGTCCTAAAATGAAAGATCACTAAGGAGCCATCCAGCTGGAGTATGCACCATTTACACTTTTATATATAAAAGAACTAAAAAGCTCTTGGAAAATCAGTACAAAGTTTCTCAAGTGAAAAGAATAAGTCATTTAAAGTCATTGTCAGAGTCCGACCAAAAAATAGTCCCACTATAAAATAAAATTCCAAAAATTCGGAACTGCAAGAGAAATAAGCAAGTAGCTCTCTTTGCTTGACACTACCACCTCTGTAATCTACAGACCATGAGGTGGTTAGCACCTTATCGAGGTAGACCATGTGCTCACGATGGCGGGGCAGGGGTCCGGCTGCTTGCCACGCACAGGTGATAGCCCGTCAACTACAGCACACGAAGCCGCTCGATCTACAAGTGACGTGTGGGTTCTAGGTCGCTGGGCAGTCGCCAGTTGATTTGCTGCTCTCGTTCCACCAATGGTCGCCTGCAAGGTTGATGTAAAATTAGAGGAGAACAGAGATAGAAGGGCAGATGGAAGGAGAGGAGAGATGGTTCAGCCACCATCGGGCGTCCCCGACGACCTCAAGAAACTGCGGACCCCAAAACGGGTTACCTGCGGACAACCTCAAGCAACGGCTGCCCAGAATGGGCTACCTAGAACTGATGGTTAGTTGTTGTGACTCGGGGCTTGAGCAGGTTGTGGCCATGAAGACCACGTCGCATGCATCCATGAAAAGTCCCTCCGTTTCCGTGCGAAGGAGCACCGGGGCATGTTGCTGCAGCTCTGGCGCCTTGCTCATCACCGTCGACAAGAAGATCCAGTGGTGGAGCTCGCGCATGTAGTTCGTAATCAGCACCATGTCTCTTTCGCGCATGCAAAGAACCGCAACTCTGCAAAGAGGAACGCCAGCCATAGATGGTGGCTGCAGACGAGGCCACGGCTTATCTGCTCGACCCGCAGAATTACGAACGGTTTTTGGGCCGAACTCTTATCGCGACCATCCTTTTTCAATCCGCCATATTCCCGATAGTTGACCGAGTGACCCCCACACCCTCGTATTCCTATTTTTTGGCGTCGTATTCCATCCCCCTTATACCACGGGTGGGCCTCAGTCTAAAGGACGCACCTGCCAGGCATCTCAGCTCTATCCCCAACCTAGAAGCCTTCCATAGTAATTAGTCCCTATCTACTTTTGTTCATCTTCTTCCTGCCTAGTCTCCACCTCTCAGATTCATGCCATTTTAGCTATAAATTGGTGCTGGCCTGGTATCTTGTCGGCTGATCATGTCTCCATGGTTCGGGTTCGAAGATTTCGACAGAAGAGACCCATAACTAGCTCATACCAGATCTAGATCTCTCCGTCCATGGCGACATAGAATCTCAGGTACGCTCAGCAATTCATTTTCATGCAAGTTTTGCGCTAATTATGCTGATAGATCTTGCACCGCATCAATTCTGGGGTTCATCTTAATGATTTAAACCGTCGGATCCGGTGGTATACAGGACTCCCCCTTTCTAGTAGCTTCACGGTGATCCAGATCTCATACCATAGATCTATTTTATCTTGTAGCTCTCGATAGTTTTTTGAGGTCAAATTATTTCTGCCAGCCGTGGTTGGTCCTTACACACATATTTGTCGCATGCTATTCTATCGATTCGTAAACAGCATTGTTGTAATTATCGTCGCCGAAACCGGCGGACGTAAAAACGTAAAAGCATTCAGGAATGGAAAATACTGACTCTGCGGATTACCAAAATAACTGCGATATCCTGAAATCAGATATTAAGTTGTTAGATTTAATCACATCATGATATTGAGTAGAGCACATATTTTTTACATCTAACCAATTCATACACAGATGATAGCTCGATATATAAAATATTTAAACAATGTAAACCGTCCGGCTTTTCTTTACACATTCATATAGACCGGCTGACATACATTTTCTTTACACATTCATATAGACCGGTGTCTGAATGATTCAATGGCATGTTCTGTCACTACCATCTAGAGCAGACACCACACACTGACGGCATAGCTCGATATAGATGAATGCATAACATACAGTTAGGTCATAACTTCCGCGAGAGATTTTATGAATCCATTTATCTACCATACAGTATCAACGAGCTTGTTGACATTCGTCCAATATTGTATTACACTGTCTAAGGGTGATCATATTAAGATATTCCAGCCTAGTACATATTACGCTGCGGTTGCTGGTTCATTTGTTCACAAATAAATATCCACTAGACAACCTCTTACAAGTTAATCATGTTTGGTCTCGTCACTTTATGGGTGTCAATTAATATAGCGCGGGATCATCTAAATGATTCCTATAATATCATATTAAAAAATGAGTTTTTCTTTCTACAGAATTTAAGAGAATAGGCAGTCTGAATCATATACCGAAATGAGGCAAAGTTATCCGGACCATCTAGTTGTTGGATAGCGTGATTTCTAGGTCATGTAATTAAATACACGGGTAATCTTTAGATTATTTCGTAAGTAAACTTCTTTGATACATCTGACTATTATGTTAGCACCATGCACACGCATCCCATGTTGCTGTCAATGCATCTACCTGATACATGTCTAAAAATGTTTCTTGGGAGTTACTAATTGTCATGAAATTGAATACGTTTTATTCACAGATGTGTACAGGCCTTCAAGCTGGTCTTGATACACCTCAGGAGGCGAAAGACCCATATTTCTTTGGCCAAGAGTTTAACACTTACTACCGCTGTATCCATGCTCAATACCGGAGAGGAAGGTGGCGTTTGACATGGCTGCAACCGGCCGTAGATTCATCGGTTGACCCCGCATGGTTAGTCTCCTAGATCTCTCTTGTAGTGATATAAGTGAATAATCTGATTCAATAAAGTGACAGTACTAAACCGGTCATTCCTCATTGACAGGGGAGACAGAGATGCCGGTTTGTCATATGGATTGACGAACCATGGAATCCAGTTCTTACCGCGCATATTATGTCCTCCTCACGATCAATTGGGTTTCAAACAAATCTTGTTGTGGCCGCATTTAGCGCTCTACTAACCGTTTGTGATGTTCTCCTAATAGTCGTTCTATGTAGGTAGTGTTTCATTCCTTTGTCAGATTTGGCCAAAACTGATGTCCCTTTGACGTTTCAGAAAATATGTAATATATGTCATGCCGAAGGTAATATCTGTATGTTGCCTTCGTATGGTTACCTCTGCCTTTCATTATCTTCGAATTATGTTCCGTGCATTACGAGGTCAATCATCGCTGCACAAAATGCCGTAGAGGAGTTGTATATGACAGCATAACCCTTTAACTATCAAATGAGCCATAGTGCAGAACCATCTCATCGGCTTTACGTACATGACGCATGTTCACACACAAGAAGTGCAGACCTAGTATCAGGGCACATGTGAGAGCGATATCACAGACATGAAGGAGTATGTAGAGTACTTCAACAGATCATTTAAGGTACCACTAGTTGCCCATCCGGTTCTCGCATGTTACAGTATATATATGCAGGTGTCTGCATATATCAAGGCTTGTGAAATTCATGCAGCATGTCATGATGTAGACTAGGCAGAACGACATGTAAAGTAACTCCGTTCACTCAGCATATCGTTAACAGTACGCACGCCGGTGGTTCCCAAATATGTGTATCATCTAGGATGATCATATCACAAAATGCCAAGAAACAGACCAGCAATGCACGTCTTCATACCACCGCGGGTCAACGTTCTGAGCCTAGATCTTAATATTACATATAGATGTCTTACTGGAACGGGCAACGTACGTCATGCCCTCCACAAGGTATCTAGATTAATAGCCAGGTTTTCAAGACGATTAAGTAATCCTTGGTTTGAGGATGTTGAAGTAATAGGTGGAATGCATTCATTTGCCTATTGGCATAAGACATTTCCAGTACTTCTCAAGAATATGGCCAGGGTTCCCCTCTATCAAAGCATCTCTACCAGTAGGATCCTTCTAGAATCTAGCAGTCCCTCACCGTTCTGTAGGTCATGTGTATCTCAAAAGCCTAAGATGAATCCATGATTCCTTAAATTAACTACGACTTCTGCAAGCATTAAATCCCTAACGGCCGAGATGTTGAAAACGGGTATTTTACTGCATACCGATCTCCTGAGTGATCGCAACAAGATAATCAGATAATCATATTGTAGTAGTTCGATGCCTTTATCCATAAGGTTCTATCTATATACCCTATGTATATACCCTATGTGTAACAAATCCAGCAGTAGACATTTTTTCTGGGTTGTGTTTGAAAAGTTCTTGTGGCGTTAATGCTAAAAGCGGTGTCTTTTATTGATGGTTGTATTCCTCTTAAAATTGGTATTTTCTTTGTAATAATTTCTTTTGCTTGAACTACTCACGATTCATATGAACTTTATAAATGAGAGATTGGTATGTCATGAATATCCTAGGAGACCTTTATAAATTAAAGAGGAAGGTAACTTTCGATATGGTCGCGACAAACATGATTTTCTCGCTATACAGCATATGGATACATCATGAACAACCTCCAAATCTCGGTAGACTCGTGTTGGGAATGCGTTGGGTCCCTAGGTGGCTTATGAGTCACGTGCTCGACCATCCAAGGTCTAACCGTATTTTTCTATGCTAAAATTGTTCGTTGGCATCTCTACTACATTATTTTCCTTTTCGTTTAATTCGATCATCATGTTGTATTAGAAGCACGACCTACTAATACAGATAGTAAGTCATAATAACATTTTTCGTTTTATTTGATAATTCCGAATTTTTGTATACCAACACACTGACTTCTAGTAACGAGTGACACAAAGCTGTAGAAAATAGTCCATGTTGCTCCACGGGCCATGTTTCTGGAATATTTATGATAGACCAATTCCTAATTTATAAAGTTCTTTGGATATATTCATCACGTACCATTCTCTCATTTATAAAGTTCTTATTGATCGGAGACCAGAAAACTATTCATACGTGATAGATCACCATCCAAAATATGGGGATTAAGCATTTCTCATGGTTTACTAGAACCTTATGACCAATTTTTTGGATGTGGTCCATCTAAAAAAATCATTTCAAGTACAGCGAGAAAATTATGGCTGTCGCGACTATGTCAAAAGATACCTTCCTCTCTCTAAGACCTCCCATGATGGTCTAAAAAAACATGGATTGGGAAAAACTTGAGAGAGATCTAAGATCGCGTCATGGCCATCAAATACCTGGGTTTCATCAATCAATTGAGCCTAAGTTTCCGGAAGCATAATGTAGCAACATATAACCATTGTGGTTGGGCTAGCATGTAGGCATTTTGGCCTATATAACCAGTGGGAGCACTTGAACATGGTACTTGCACATGCACTGTCCAACATAGTGTAACTTTTTTTAGCTCGTTAATCTCTAGCCTAATCACACACTCAGTGTTAAAATACACAAACTATTGGAAATATGCCCATAAGAAATAATACATGTGTTATTATTTATATTTCCATTATTATGCTTAAGTATATATATTCTATACTATAACCATGTTTGTTACAAAATATGAGATTCCGAGGAAAATCTAACAACCTGTGTAGAACTATAAACACCAAAAAAGATGCCTAGTTTTGCCTCTAAGATTAGTTGTTATATTATATGTGTTACAAGGATGCCAATAATGTGTGAGAGTAAGTAATTAAAATGACAATGAAGCAATAACAACATGAAAGAAACCAATCTCTAATTGTTGGAAGACTAGTGTTGGGAACAAGTTGGGTACCTAGGTGGCTTATGAGTCGTGTGCTCGACCACCAAGGCCTGACAGTATTTTTCTATGTCAACCTTGTTCCACCTGGTTGGCATCCCTACTATACTGGCTTTATTTTCATTTAATTTGATCATCATGTTGTATTAGAAAGACGACCTACTAATACACATAGTAAGTCGTAACGACATTTTTTGTTTCATCTGATAATTCTGAATTTTTGTATATCAACACATTGGTTACTAGTAACGAGTGGCACAAAGCTACATAAAATAGTTCGTGTTGCTCCACATGCCAAGTTTCTGGAAAATTTATGACGGACTAATTCCTATTTTATAAAGTTCTTTGGAGATATTCATGACGTACCGTTCTCTTATTTATAATTTTTTTATCGATCGGATGCCATAAAACTAGTCATGCATGATAGACCACCATCCAAAATATGGGTATTAAGCATTTGCCATGGTTTATTAGAACCTTATGACTAATTTTTCATATGTAGTCCATCTAAAAAAAATCCTTTTAAGTATAGCGAAAAAATCATGTATGTCGCGACCATGTCGAAAGATACCTTCCTCTCTCTAGAACCTCCCATGATGGTCTAGAAAAGCATGGATTGGAAAAAACTCGAGGGAGATCCAAGAGCGCGTCATGGCCATCAAATACCTCGGTTTCATCAATCAATTGAGCCTAAGTTTCTGAAAGCATAATGTAGCAACATATAACCATTGTGGTTGGGCTAGCATGTAGGCATTTTTGGCCTATATAACCAGTGGGAGCACTTGAACATGGTACTTGCACATGCACTGTCCAACATAGTGTAACTTTTTTTAGCTCGTTAATCTCTAGCCTAATCACACACTCGTGTTAAAATACACCAACTATTGGAAATATGCCCCATAGGAAATAATACATGTGTTATTATTTATATTTCCATTATTATGCTTAAGTATATATATTCTGTGCTATAACTATGTTTGTTACAAAATATGAGACTCCGAGGATGCCATAATGTGTGAGAATAAGTAATTGAAATGGCACTAAAGCAAGAAGAATATGAAAGAAACCAACCTCTAAATCTTGGAAAACTCATGTTGGGGACAAGTTTGGTCCCCAGGTGGCTTATGAGTCGCTTGCTCGACCAACCAAGGTCTAACATTATTTTTCTGTGTCAAACTTGTTTCACAAGGTTGGAATCCCTACTACACTGGATTTTGTTCTTTAATTTGATCAGCATGTTGTATTAGAAGGGCGACCGACCGATACACATGTTAGGTCATGATGACATTTTTTGTTTCAATTGATAATTCAGTGGTTTTGTATATTTAAACATTGGCTACTAGTAACGAGTGGCACAACGCTTCATAAAATAGTCCATGTTGCTCCACATGCCAAGTTTCTGTTTCTGTAGGGTTCGTTGCATGGAAAACAAAAAAAATCTATCGCAAGAACACATAAAACCAAGATCCAATCTATGGAAAAGCCAAGATCCAATCTACGAGATCGGTGCAACGCGATTGTAGAGAACTAACCCCCATAGATCCAAAGCATTTAACGAGATCGGATTCTCGTGGTTGATGTAGTCGATCACTTGCCGATCTCAAGATCGTGTAGTCGATCCTTCCGGCGCTGTGTTCCGGCAACGCTTCCGCAGTCGGTCACACGTATGGAGTCGGTGAAGACCTTCCGCTCCCGGTTCCAGCAGGGTAGCGGAGGTAGTAGAGCCCCTCGGAATCCCAACAGCACAATGGTGTGGTGGTGGTGTTGGTGGAGGAGAAATCCCTGCAGGGCTTTGCCTAAGCCGGAGCAGGGCGATGGAGGAGGGAGGAGGGAGGAGCCTAGGGTTAGGTGGCGCCTAGGGTTTAGAGGGGCAAGGGACTTCTAACTTGGATGGTGTGACCCCACCCCTCTTTATATAGAGGGGGGAGGCAACCAAGGGGTTTCCAGCTGATGGCTCAAAGATGTACAGCTCGTTGGGAACCCCAAGAGGAAGGTATGATGAGCACAGCAATAAGTTTTCCCTCAGTTATAAAATCAAGGTTATCAAACCAGTAGGAGTAAGGAAACAACTCCAAGGTGTTGCTAGCAACTTGGAACCTGCACAACATAACCCACAATACTTTGCCCGAACTTACACTGAGGTTGTCAATCTCACGGGTTTGCTAAAAACAAAGGATTAAACGTATAGTCTGGAAGATAGTAGTCGCTTGTAAAAAGTAAACCGTAACGGTAAACATCAGATGGTATATCAATGATAAAGAATGGACCAGGGTCTATAGTTCACTAGAGGTGTTCTCCATAAGACAGATAGCATGTTGGGTGAACAAATTACAGCGGGACAATTAACAGATTGAGAAAGCATAATAATGCATATACTATACATCTTGACTCCTATGAGATTTGATTGGGCATTACAACATAATACATAGATTGTAATCCAACTGCATCTATGACTAATAATCCATCTTCAGGTTATCACTCGAACCCCTTCTAGTATTAAGTTGCAAGCAACGGATAATTGCATTAAGCAAAGTGTGTAAAGTAAACAATACAATTGTCCCATGGACAAAGGATTGTTGTTTTCTCCCTAGTAGCAACAGCACATCTACAACCTTAGATATTTCTATCACTTCCCTAGATTACTAGAGGCATGAACCCACTATTGAGCATAAATACTCCCTCTTGGAGTTACAAGCATCTACTTGGCCAAGATAGCTAGTAGCAACGAAGAGCATGCAAGATGAAAAATAACATAGACATGGTAGAATCAATCTGACATAGTATCTCAATATCCATCGGATCCCCGCAAACACAACATGTATGATTACAAATAGATGATCTTGATCATGAATGGAGCTCACAAGATCTAAACAAGATAGCACAAAGGAGAAACAACCATCTAGATACTGTATGGACCCATATTCCATGGGTGAACTACTCACGCATCCAACCGGAGGCTAGCATGGTGATGAAGAAGGCCTCTGGGATGATCTCTCTCCTTCAGCGGGGTGCCGGGAAGAGCTTTGGATCCCACCGATCTAGGGACGATGGTGGCAGCGGCTACAGACTGTTTCGTGGATATCTGACCGGGTACTTAGGGTTTCTGCGTCAGGGTACTTTTATAGGCAAAGGGGCAAGGTCGGTGGGCACCCGAGGGGCCCACACCTAGGGCTGGCGCGCCCCCTGGCCGCGCCGCCATAGGGTGTGGCCACCTCGTTGCCCCACTTCGGCTGCCCTCTAGACTCCATGTTCTTTCTGGTAAAATATTGTCTTTGGATTTTGTCCCGTCCAATTCCGGGAATATTTCCTTACTAGTTTTTCTGAAACCAAAAACAGCAGAAAACTGGCAACTGACACTGCGACATCTCGTTAATAGGTTAGTTCCGGAAAATGTATAAAAATACCTCAAAGTGTAGACAAAACATAAGAAAGTTAATACAAAACAAGCATGGAGTATAAAAAATTATAGATATGTTTACGACGTATCACCAACCTAAGCTGAGTCCCCCCCCCAACTCGGCCAAGGGAAGAGGTGGGAACACTCCCTTTTTCAAACTAGGGTTTGACCCTAATTCATTTGGTAGTAGAATTCGCCCTATTGGCTTTGGTGCGACTGGACCTAGGGTTCCCCCGTGACATGCCTCAGCCCAAGTGGCCCCTCCCGGGGTGGTGGACCCACTGGTGGTCCTTCTAGAACATTCTAGAAGCTTCCGGTCAAAATATCGAAAACATTCCGGACCATACCGGAAAAAGACTTTCCTTATATGAATCTCATTCTCCGAACCATTCCGGATCTCCTCGTGATGTCCTAGATCCAATCAGAGACTCTGAACAACATTCGGTCTCCAACTCATATTCCATATCTACTTAAACAACATCGATTCCTTAAGCGTGTCTCCCTACGGTTCGCGAACTATACAGACATGATCGAGACACCTCTCTGATCAATAACCAATAGCGGGACCTGGAGATCCATATTAGCTCCCACATATTCAATGATGACTTCATGATCGAATGAACATTTAACATACGATACCGATTCTCTTTGTCGTGCGATACTTTACTTATCCGAGGTTCGATCGTTGGTATCTCTATACCTAGTTAAACCTTGTTACCGATAAGTACTCATTACTCGTACTGTGATGTGACATCTCTTGTGACCTAGTCAAATGCTTGCAAGCCAATTGGATGACACTCCATCGAGAGGGCCCATAGTATATCTATCCGTCATATGGATGGACAGATTCCACTCTTAATCCATGCACTTCAGCACATACTTTCAGAATACTCAATTCCACCTTTATAACCACCCAATTACGAAGTGGTGTTTAATGTCATCAAAGCATTCATCTGGTGTTTGTAATTAACATGATCTCATGGTTGAAGTATTAGGTTACTATGTATCTGAAAGCTTGTAGCAAAATAACTTTAATGACTTAATCTTATGCTATGCTTATTATGGGCGTGTGTCCATCACATTGTTCTTCTAAAGATATGATTTTGTTATTAATAACATCCAATGTCCATGATCAGAAAACCATGATCATCTATTAATCAACAAGTTAGTTTAACAAGAGGATTACTAGGAACTCTTTATGTTTACAAAACACACGGGTATTAATGTTTCCGGTTAATACAATTATAGCATGAGATGCAAACATTTATCATAAACACAAATATAATAATAACCATTTTTATTATTGCCTCTTGGGCAACTAACACATTCATGACAAACCAATTCATAATTTATAAAGTTCTTTAGAGATATTCATTACGTACCGTTCTCTTATTTATAAAGTTCTTATCGATCACATGGGGGTTAAACATTTGGCACGGTTTACTAGAACCTTATGACTAACTTTTCAGATATAGTCCATCTACAAAAATCCTTTCAAGTAGAGCGAGAAAATCCTGGCTGTCGTGCCCATGTCGAAAGATACCTTACTCTCTCTGGTACATCCCCATGATGGTCTAGAAAAGCATGGATTGGTAAAAACTCTAGGGAGGTCCAAGAAAGTGTCATGGTCATCCAATACATGATTTTCATCAATTAATTGAGCCTAAGCTTAAGAAAGCATAATGTAGCAACATATAACCAATGGCGTTGGCCAGCGTATAGGCATTTTTGGCAGAATATAACCAGTGGCAGCACGTGAACATGATACTTGCATACGCACTGTCAAACGTAGTGTAACTTTTATCTCGTTAATCTCTAGCCTAATCACATACTCATGTTAAAATACACCAACTGTTGTAAATATAACCTATAGGAAATAATACATGTGTTATTATTTATATTTCCATTATTATGCTTAAGTATATATTATGTGCTATAATTATATTTGTTCCAAAATATGAGATACAGAGGAAAACCTAACAATCTGTGTAGAATTATAAACACCAAAAGAGATTTCAAGTTTTGCCTATAAGATTAGTTGTCATATTATTGTTAGCAAGTTTTCCTTATTGTGTGTATTACTAGGATGCCATAATGTGTGAGAATAAGTAATTGAAATGGCACTAAAGCAAGAAGAACATGGAAGAATCCAACATCTAAATCTTGGCAAACTCGTGTTGGGGACAAGTTTGGTCCCTAGGTGGCTTATGATTCATGTGCTCGACCACCTGTTACCTTCGATCTAGATTACGGATGTAGTATAGCTCCTTTTCCCTAGTAGACCTAGGTTTATCTAATTCTTGGGAAGCAGAAAGCAAAGTGAAATTACTTAAATGGACATTCGAGAGTTTTAGAATTCCTTTTGCATTTTCACCGGACCAAGAGTTTGCGATCTTTTTATTGTTGCTGGAGAGAGAGAGGGCCTAGGGTCTTCGGTTTTCACTAGTAGATGCGCAAAACATCTGACGGAAATAATAGATAATAATAAAGTATGGTAATCGTTAGAGCAAGATAATTATATGTGGGCAGTGCATCCATAATTTTTATCGCCTCCGCAACCGCTTATAGCAATAACCTACTAGTCTCACCCATAGAAGAAAGAGAACTAATGATATGTGTAGTGATGTCACCATAAATCCCAAGTAAATTCCTCACATACAGCCATACTACCCCTTCTGTCACTGGGGTTTCCATCATGCAGATCAGTCATTACTCACACTCCCTTTACCTGGATCAATCCTCGAAGTCTTAGATACCTGACAAGTCCTTATATTGAGGCAAGAGAGGGTACTACAATCATTATATCATACAAACTAATACATGATCCCATCTATGATAAATAACATGAACAAAAAGCTACATTGCTAGGCCGAAGCCCTTAGCCCAAGAATAATTACTCACACATAGAGATGAAATCGACAATCATAAACATTGTAATAGAGATCATAAGGTTGATAGCAAATAGTCTTACAATGTCACCAATTGGAGAAGAGATATACTATTACAAGAGGTGGAAGATGTCTATGGTGATGGAGAAGGGTTTAGAGGTTTAGATCTAGATCTATTCCTCTGACGTAGAGGCTTCTGGTGGCAGGGAGAGTTGGGGTCGAAAAGAAGCGTTGTTTCCCGTCGCCCAAAGCCTCTTTATATAGGGTCCCTTCATGAAAGTTGTTCTGTTTGACCTAATGGATTCGATTCCAACTATACGGTCGGGACTATACGACCGGAATAAAATTCCCGCCGTATAGTTGGTCGTTAAAGCTTCAGTATTCACTTCATGGCTCCTGGTTTCTTTGACGTGTTGGAAATCTCGTATCTTTGGAATTTATGTAGTGATTACCATCATCATACGCCATTATCTGCGCAGGAAAAAATAGCAAGAAAGGATTGCATACCCCTTTGATCATTAGGCATTAGTGGAAAGTTTTAGAGAGATATTTCATCAAATATATGAATAATATCTAGTTTAAATGTGGATGTGAATGACTATATTTCACATCCATCACCACCCAAGGTCTAACATTATTTTTTTGTGTCAAACTTGTTTCACGTGGTTGGCATCCCTACTACACTAGCTTTCTTTTCTTTAATCCAATCATCGTGTTGTATTTGAAGCACGATCTATCAATACACATGGTAACCTATAATGACATTTTTTGTTTCATTTGATAATTCTGTGTTTTCGTATATCAACACATTGGCTACTACTAATGAGTGGCACAAAGCTACATAAAATAGTCCATATTGCTCCACATGCCAAGTTTCTGGAACATTCATGATAGACCAATTCCTAATTTATAAAATTCTTTGGAGATATTCATGACGTACCATTCTCTCATTTATAAAGTTCCTATTGAACGGAAGCCAGAAAATTAGTCATGCGTGATAGACCACCCATCCAAAACATGGGGATTAAGCATCTGACACAGTTTACTAAAACCTTATGACTAACTTTTCAGATATAGTCCATCCACAAAAATCCTTTCAAGTATAACGAGAAAATCCTGGCTATCGTGCCCATGTCGAAAGATACCTTTCTCTCTCTAGGACTTCCCCATGATGGTCTACAAAAGCATGGACTGGGGAAAACTCGAGGGAGATCCAAAAACGCGTCATGGCCATCCAATACATGAGTTTCATCAATCAATTGAGCCTAAGCTTCAGAAACCATAATGTGGCAACATATAACCAATGTCGTTGGTTAGCGTGTAGGCATTTTTGGACGATATAACCAGTGGCAGCACGTGAACATGATACTTGCACATGCACTGTCGAACATAGTGTAACTTTTTTATCTCGTTAATTTCTAGCCTAATCAAACAGTCGTGTTAAAATACACCAATTGTTGTAAATATGCCCTATAGGAAATAATACTTGTGTTATTACCTATATTTCTGTTATTATGCTTAAGTATATATTGTGTGCTATAATTAAGTTTGTTCTAAAATATGAGATACAGAGAAAAACCTAACAACCTGTGTAGAATTATAAAAACCAAAAGAGATTTCTAGTTTTGCCTCTAAGATTAGTTGTCATATTATTGTTAGCAAGTTTTCTTGACTATGTGTATTACTAGGATGCCATAATGTGTGAGAATAAGTAACTGAAATGGCACTGAAGCAAGAAAAACATGAAAAGAACCCAACCTCTAAATCTTGGCAAACTCGTTTTGGGGATAAGTTGGGTCCCTAGGTGGCTTATGAATCGCGTGCTCGACCACCCAAGGTCTAACATTATTTTTACGTGTCAAACTTGTTTCACATGGACGCCATCCCTACTACACTGGCTTTGTTTTCTTTAATCGAATCATCATGTTGTATTAGAAGCGCGACTTACCAATACACATGGTAAGTCATAATGAATTTTTTGTTTCATTTGATAATTCCGTGTTTTTGTATATCAACACATTGTCTACTAGTAACGAATGGCAAAAAGTTGCATGAAATAGTCCATGTTGCTCCACACGCCAAGTTTCTAGAATATTCATGACAGACCAATTCATAATTTATAAATTTCTTTAGAGATATTCATGACGTACCATTCTCTCATTTATAAATTACTATCAATCGGAGGCCGTAAAATTAGTCATGCGTGATAGACCACCCATCCAAAATATCGGGTTAAACATTTTCCATGGTTTACTAGAAATTTATGACTAACATTTCAGATATAGTCCATCTACAAAGATCCTTTCAAGTACAACGAGAAAATACTGGTTATCGTGCCCATGTCGAAAGGTACCTTCCTCTCTCTATGACATCCTCATGATGGTCTAGAAAAGCATGGATTTGGAAAAACTCGAGGGAGATCCAAGAATGCGTCATGGCCATCCAATACATGAGTTTTATTATTTATTTGAGCCTAAGCTTTAGAAAGCATAATGTAGCAACATATAACCAATATCGTTGGCTAGCGTCTAGGCATTTTTGTCCTATATAACCAGTGGCAACACGTGAACATGATACTTGCACACACATTGTCGAACATAGTGTAACTTTTTTATCTCGTTAATCTCTAGCCTAATCACACACTCGTGTTAAAATACACCAACTGTTGTAAATATGCAACTCATATGATTTCTCTGGAACCTCTATGAACTAGTGAAAACAAATCCATCTAAATTTTAATTCACTAAATATTCTAAAACAAAGTTCACTCAATATCAAATAAATTAAGGATTAAAATGATCAAAGATTTTATAGATATTTTCCAATATTTTAATTCTTCTACTGGTTAACTATATTGGTCTTTCCCATATTTAAATTCTACTATCTTGAGTGTTTTGAACTATATGCAACTCAACAAATTTTGATAGTTACAAAACAGTGCGCATACCGAATTGTAATGATTACAAGACATGATAAGTATATTCATGCCGAACCAAACTCTAACTTATAAAGTTCTTGCGAGATATGCACGACGGACTACACTCTATATAGTTCCTATGGTCCATCTCCCTTTCACTATTAAATAAGATGTCTGTTAGATAAATAGGCTAGTATTTTCCAAATCCATAACATCAAAATACTTCAACAAACTTCTATCTTTTCCAATAATTATACCGACTCTTAGAATTACTATAGAAATTTGTTCGGTAAAAAGAATTGAAACACATGTGGGGACAATTAACCATCGGTGATTCTAGTGCCCATTCGTTTGATTCAAGCATCATTTTCAATAGAATGTCTTATCTTCTAATAAATAAAGGAACTTATAACACTACCTAATGAAGACAATGTCACGAAGCTCCAAAAAAATCATAACATGACCAGTATTTTGTAGTCAAGACAAATGTTCATATTCTACTTTCCCAAAAAAAAAAATCCCTCGCCTGACTACTTGAAGTTACACACTTCTTTTGAATTATATGCAACCCAACAAATTTGCATGTTACTAAACAGTGCACAACCAAATTGTTGAATTGAGTTATTCCGGATCTATCAAAGCTAGAACATTTCTCTCGTAATGAGCTGTTTGCATCTTATGATCACCAACTTATACAAGTTCCACATATTAAAAAAAACTCCATGGTCTTTTTGCAAACAATTTTTTTCTAATATCTGTCAAGTTCATCCTTTGACCTCCGGCAAACCTTGGTGGTTCATACAAAGAATCATGGAACCCGAGAAACCTCAGTGAAACATACCTCGAGTTAACATAAGGAAAAACGTTAAAAGAGTTATAGTGAAAAAAAAAAACATAACCATCCGTGTGACAACTATATTTACTGCTCATCTGACGCGAGGACAGTTGACCCACTGTCATCTCAATGTCCGATCCTTCCGAACATCATTCTCATAATACCAAAAGCGTTAACTACTACTAATACACATAGAACATACTCCTAGAAAATTAGAACAATTATTTTCATCTCTGTACCGATTCCTTTGATGGAGTATTCTGTCAACGCCATCCCGCTCGATGATCATCCATGGGCCAAAAACGTCCATTGAGAAGTTCGTTAGAGTGCATTATACAGTTCTGATACTCTGCGCATATAGTTCTCCAGAGTGCATTATACAGTTCAGATACTCTGCGTATATAGTTCTCAGTGAATCATAAATTTCAGCCGCTACGGTTGTAAGTGAAACTATTGGAGATATGATGCTTTTCGTACTACAACCAATGTACGGCTGCTATTGGTCGCATGCACAGATCGTTTTGATCTGATTATTGTTCAAAAATGTGGTGGGTCTGATCCCTTGTTGACCAGCAGGCCAGATGTGACTCAAAGCTGCACCGTCTGATCCCGTGTTGACCAGCAGACCAGATGTGACTCAAAGCAGCACCACCTGTACCAGAGCATACTGCAGATGTGACATAAAGCTAAGCCCCATCCCCACCAGTACCCCTTGTACTGGTTGTACCCATATAATCACCCGTGCTACACTTTAGGCATAAGGTTTGAGCAAAAAGTAAAATGTATCCACAAATTCTATATATAGTGTGTCCGTTTAGATAGTGATTATATATTTGAATTTCTCATTGTGTGTTCTTCAAAACGAGCATAATTACAGATATATTTAAAAATAAAGAAAAACTATTTCATACAGAGGATATAATGTTCTTCGGTTTCGTTTTACAAAGTCCTATAAGACTGACTATTCCATGATAGAATAAACCAACAGCATTCACTGACGAGTTCTGACATTGTGTGCATAAAGTTCGACCGCCGTGTACATGAAGTTCGGTGTCTGGACACGAAACAATTTCAAACTGTTGTCGCCTTGCAGTAAAGCTGAAAAAATATATTTACTCAACAATAGACACCAACTTCGAGTTCAACAAACACCAATTTTGAGTTCAAAATTAGAAACTTGATTATTTACACAATCCGCCAAAGAACAAACAAGAAATGGAACTCTCTCCATCCATATTTGATTTCGTGGATGAGGCAAGAAAAGACAAGAAATAAGCCAACAGTGCCTGAACATCAGAGCAATGAATCTAGAAATCAGGCACGATATCGGAGATCGGATTTATGAGAAAATAGGGGATGCAGACCAAAAAATAGCGAATAAAACACAGAACAAAATACCACAGGCACCGGCCGACGGTTGTTAGAGTCGATATGTCAACTGTTCAACGGATATAAATTTTCTGTTCACATAACATCAGATCAACCTTATAACATAGAGCTAATGAATACAGCTTCACATAAGCCAATGCGACACTACAAATAATCAAATAGTTTCAAAATGGCACCACAGACGACACTACAAGCTGCACCTGATTAGATCAATTTCCACTTTTCCAGCTAAACCAGCGGGTAGGTTAGAAACTGGTCTGCTTCAAAAACAGGGGCATATATAAGCATTTTCAAAAGAAAATTGCAAGTAAAAGAAGCTGATATTAGATCGTAACAGAAAGGTCCACACGGAGAAAACAAAAATACACCCAAGCTCCTCTGCAAGTTGACCACGCCGGCAACACGGAGGCCAGCAACACGGAGCTGTCAGTGGCGCGCGTCACAGCTGCTCCCTTTGATGCCTTGGATCGGGAGCAGTCCTCCAGTGAACGGGAAGTCGCTGAGCACCGTCCTAGAGGTCCTACCCCGGATGCCGCCGTCGTCGTCGCACCGAACACCATCACCTTCTTCTACCAGATCTTCGAAAGCCAAATCCACCGTCCCACGGACTCTGGCGAGGGGAAGTCGCGCACGGCAGTTCCACCGAGCTGCGAGCACGACGGAAGCAGCAGAGCTCCACGGAGCACCACCGTCGAAGGGGAAGACCGCCACCCGCAAACTCCAACCCGGCAGCATCTCCGCCTCCAAGACGCCACCGGCCGGTACCAAACCTACCCCTACGCTTCATACAAGCCTAGATCCGTGGATTCCCCAACCCCCTGCCGCCAGAGCGGACCTCCGGAGGCGGAGGAATCCACGGACCTACGACAAGCAAAGTGGGGAGACGAGGTGTTCTCACAAAGTCGCCTCTCTCGACTATAGATGGGAGAAAGGGAACGGCCAAGGTCCATATAAGCATTTTCAATTAACTGGAGAATAGCACAAGAAAATAGAATTTTAGACATAATTTTACGGGTACAGATCAAATGCCTTCTAGAGTTTCAGCGGCGCCTGCAGGAATTAATGAACGAAATTGCAAATGTCAGGAGATGATCCTGGAAAGAACGAACCTATTTTTTCCATGGCCTGTCGAAATAGAGGCGACTGGCTTCCTCTTAAGTCAGACATGCCTCCACGGTACTCAAAATTTCCACACTCTCGAGATACGCCGAACAGGGTGCCTCCTGAACATAAACTAACAAGTCAATGATTTATTGAAAAGTTTTTCAGCGTGGATTAAAAAGATCAGCCATAGCTGTGTATAAAGATCAGTGTTAAGTAGACCAGAGGGTTGCCTAAAGATATTCGAATATCAAACATAACAGTTAGTTACCAACCATATAAATCAATTTAAATACATTGTTGCCGACTTGCCGTTCAAGTAGAACTGTACTTAACACTTACTAAACACCCACTTTATAAATTCATAAATGACATGTTGCCTTCCAGCAGGCTCCATACTTAACACTTACTAAAGAACACTCATGAACAGATTCAGCCTGATTGCATAAAAATCAGATTTAGACAACACGATCCAACATAATATTTCCAGCCTGATTGTGAAGAAAAAATGGACTCGCAGCCTATAAATTTGTGAATCCACACTGGAGCTTGATTCAAAACTAGTCCAGGCACTATTTATAAACACCGTGAGTTATTTTCAGGCAAACCCAGATACCGGTGTGCGGGAGCCGGCAAATAGTTCTTCAGCCTGCACTACAAAGTTCAGTGACGGTATGCATAAAGTTCAATGCTACTTTAATCTTTTTCCATCAAGTTTATAACATGCAAGAGAACAAGAACAGTTGATGAACTTTGTTATTCGACATCTCATCAGTCTCAAAAAGAAATTTCACAAGAAATGAGAAAAAAAAGGAAAGCATCACAATTCAACAAACTTTGACATTTTCTTGATTTCTTGGACGGCTCAATAACTCTAACAAAAAGTAGATGTCAAAAAGGAGTTTGGAGATTGCAACCGTGAGAAAATAGGGGCTGTAGACCAAAACATAAAACATCCGCCCAATATGCAGCCCCAATCGTGGCGGCGATGCACGAGGGCAAGCACAGCAACGACGCAGCTAAATCCAAACGCTCCCCCTTCGGCTACTCGGCTTGCTGCCGGCGCTCGTGGCCACCAGACCGCATCCAGCAGCCGGCAACGGAGCCACAGTGCCTACTCGTCGGGTACTAGCCTCCTCGTCCTGGGCGAGGTCAACACGGCCATGTCAGATCCAGATTAGTAAGATAGAAGACTCGAATCTGATACTGAACACTAACCTCGCGCCCAGATCAGCTAACCGCCGCCTCCACTAAGCCGCATCTGGTGCCTGGATCTTCTCCGCGGCCGGCCGAGGGGTTTGATCTCCCGGAGAGAAGGAGAGGAAAAATATGAGATTCAAATCTCGTTGTTCACTATATGCACTGAATGGGCAGCTGATGGAGAACGTGGGGGGCCTGGGCGTCACGTCGGCGTATCGTATCCCGTATAAAGGTTGTTTCGTATTCAGCGTGGGAGCCCGTATAGATTGAAAACCCCGGTCAACCTCAGTCCGTGGGCCCGGCGTTCGAATCTTACCGCAGGCACGAAGGGTCCAGATACGAGTTCGGCCCGGAAACCGTTCGTAAACAGCATTTTCGTTATCTGCTGGTGTTAGTTGGGACGGGAGAAATGCTGGACAAGAGAATGCGGTGAGGCAGGGTAATGGGAAAGGAAAAAAATCGAACCGGTAAGGTCACTTCGCGGTGGCATAGGGTCGTAAATCAGTTGAAGTTAAGAGGCACTTTCATAGCGACGTACCAGACCATCAAGACCGTAAGACTTTTAATAGTAAAGATTAAAATTACTAGTTGAATACCGGTGTGTTGCTACTATGGGCCGTCGAGTTTTTTTGTGTCACGTACGCGAACATATTAAGTATCTTAACCAACAAACCTTCTCCATCTCTCTTACGGCCACAACGGCTTCTTCGATACCATTGGTTGGGAGAGATGGACAAAGCATGTGCATCTGCTATGATGGATTTTTTCACATTATGTTTTCGGTCACTTTCTAACAACAACCCGATATGTTTATGTTGGTGCTTTATTTCATAACGTTAAAAATATTTTTTATACCATTCATAAATCATCTCTACTATCTAAAAAGGACGAATTTCCTCTGTTTCTTACGACTAGAAGGAACAATTGATCTTGTCCGTTAATTCACGTGGATCCAATGCTCCATATCGCTACAATGACGAGCACTTAAACGTTATGAGAGTAATTATTGTCCTGCCACCGCCTAACGCACGGACTGTCCCCCAAACCCAGCTCCCGCACGTCTCATCCTACCAGACTCTCCCGATTTCTCGGTTTCCTCTCCTCCCGCGATAACGCGAGCGGATGGCGGCGGCACGCCAGATCCTCGAGCGAGTCGACGCCAAGGTCGACCTCCCTCCACCCGCGACACACCCTGCCCCGCTCCAGATCATGGCAATGTGAGGAGGAGGACTGGACTTTCATGTTCCATCCACGATGTGACCATACTGGTAAAAAGTCAACGATGCACTCCAACCTCTCCCTCGATTTCTTTCCGTCTCCTTCCATATCCCATTATGAACTATGGAGTTCCATCTAACTCTACAAAAAGATTTGAAATAGATTAACAACTCAATCCAGTCTCTCACTAATCCTTTTCTTTTTCGTCCTGATAATCTGATACATTTTGTTTAGTTTTTTTTGAAAAGGAGCATATATTAATATCATATGATACCAATTACACCAAGCATCTGCAACAACGCATTGCCCTAGCGGCCACACGGATGCACACAGCCAAAAAGAAAAAAGAAATACAAAAAACAAAAGTTCCGCTACAGTTACTCATTCATTGAAACAGCAGTACTACCACCACCAAGACAGCACCAGAAATCCAGCTTCTCCAAAAACGACGCCTCCAAGAAGGAAACAGTGCACAAACACTGTCATCGCCCGATCAAATATCTAGGTTTTCACCCTGAAGAAAGTCCGCGCTCTCAAAACAATACCTTCAACAAGACCATTGCCAGGCACAACCAATTAAGGCCAGACCCTGGGTTTTCACCCTGAGAGGTCTGCGATGGAGGATCTCAGCCGTATTGACAGCAGTTTGAAGCCGACCAGAGGTAGCCGTCATGACGGCAAGGTTGATGAATGGTCCCTATATCCACCGCTGCCCCCTACATCCCCGTTTCTACCGCCGGTCCCCTCGATCCCCAACATCACCCCAACCCCATGGTGCTCCTCCTCCAGGCATCCGAGATCGTGTAGGACTGGCCAGAGAACTGCGTCCGGCAGTGGCAAGTGATCGGGATGTGCGCCGAGCCCTTGCCGGCACTCGAAGACGACGACGCGTCCCTGATCTGGACGCTGCTCTCCCGAAAGCAGGATGGGAAGGCCCTCATGGCTCGCGTGCAACCCATGCTCAAATCAATGAAGACAACCTGGTGTTGGCATACAAGATAGAACACCGGCATTCTGCTGGAGATCCAGGAAAACATCCAGCCACCGGTTGTCTAGCCCTAGCAGACCAGTTATGTACATGCACTAATTTTTCTAGAAGTACAATATGCTCTGCTATTAGGACAGTAATAGAAGGACACTATGCATATTGTCATGGTGAAGAAAAAGAATAATCGGTCGTGATATTAACTGAAATAGGATTCTTCCAATCTGAAATAAGCGCTCAACATACATGCTCTAAGGTCTCTCTGAATCATGATACTCTGCATGTTAATTTGGTAGTTCTCTGACACTATTGGCGTGTGCAAGGATGACAATGCTATGAAGCTTCGCTCGAAGATGGCAGCCGCCTTGGAACTATAGCATCCGGGTGACACGTCGAGTAGGGTGTTCAGCAACATCACCGTGTCGGCGTGCCTGGTGTCTCCTTGTTGTAGATGGACCACTGGAATATGTACATTAGGAATGTATGGGCCCTAAATTTTTCATTGCGTTTTTCTTATGTACACGGACACTGCTCACCGCGTTGGTCAGAGACCACTTTCCTCGTCGCGCCACCGTCCTTTATGCAGTCAGAATGTATAAAGTAAAGTGCAAGATACGCTCAAATCGATAACGATCTGCATCAGTCATTGCTCTTTAGATAAATGCTTCTTCTTTCTAATAAGTTCATTTTTCAGGAATTTTGTAACATGATCTGTTGCTTTTGACAGCTCGGGGACGACGGCAACATTAGGGGGGTTGGAGATGGCATGAGATGCATAGTTGCATTATTCCACTCTCTCTCTATAAGGTGATGTACAAGAGCTCCCATTCAGTGCTTGGTTTGCTAGATTACTATGACATATACTTAAGGGGATCTTAGATAGATGCACTTTTAGTTAGAGGGGAAAAAGCACATTTTTTCCCTAGCAAATATGCTAATTTTAGCACATTCAGCTTTTTGGTGCAAGATGTCACTTAATTACTGTAGGGTACAAGAGAGTGTACATTTGTATCATTGTATGTTCGGTGTGAGATTATTCTGTACATCTCAAACCATTACAACAGACATTGAAAGCCACATGAGATTGTTGATAGCGAAAGGAACCACCAAGAGTTATATATTTTCTTCATTTGAGGATTAATTTGTAACGCTTTTAACTGATTACCAAATTTAAGTTATTATTCCTTCTTATTCAAAGTTAATTTTCCGGGTTATGTTGCAAGGTTATTTGTTTTGTTATGGTTATAGTCATTATGGTATGGAATCGAGAGAGCAATGATAATTGCATTTAGTCACTGAAAAAATACTGTTATCAGGAAACTATGCGTTACTGTGTACTATGATCTCAAAGAGAAAATAAGTCCCATGGTTTTCGAGTGTTTACAGTAGCAAAGGATAGCCCCAAATCAAATTTATAAATACATGTATGTTAAATGGTAAGTTAATATTTTTTTAATAAAAAGGTAAGATAATACTTAAGTACACCCGAATAACATGTGTTTCAGTAATGGAGAGGCCATTTTATATGAGTGATTAAACATTGTCGACTATGTAGCGTTTATGTTCAATTAGAAGGGGCAAAATGTATAGACTGTTCAAATTAAGTATCTCAGTTTTCTATATTATTTCAGAAAATCCCTCTAACATGAAACAATATCATATTTGTGTTTTGTAGGTTGAGACAATGTTAATAAAATTTGGAAAAGATAGCACAACTACCACCTAGGAGCGGTTTAAGTCACAAGAAGATATGGTCCGTGACTCAATCACAAAAACATGTACATTTTGTTTCCTATGCAAACGATTGTTTGAATTCCACTGTTTTGCAAGAGCAACAGAATGCTAATCCAAAATATTTTCCATGACCAGCCATCCTGCACGGCCACCTCCAGATCCGGACATTGCCAACCTCCTCCAGCTGCCGGATGCTGTCCCTCCCTCCCATGAAGGTATTTTGTCCATTGATATGTTTTCCACTGTAGAGTATGTGAGTGATGTTCCGACTTCAAAGCCATCATCATGTGTGTCTTGTACAAATAAAGCATATTTTTTTAAAATATGTTATTTTCGCATACGATTTATTCTTGCAGAGTTAATGCAAAAAGTTTCATACCTTACGAACTAAATTAGTAAGGTATTTTTTAGTGTAACCTGATACCCCAGCAATCGGTGTGTTCCTATCTTGTTGTCGTGGTACCATAGTGGTTACATTTTTCATCCCCTTCTCTGAATTGAGTGCATCCTTATGGGCGCCGTCTCTGAATTTGCATCCTTTCTCTTATGCGGATGGTAATGATGAACTAAACTGAATCAATCAGCTAGAACTAACGCTACTATTTGATGTAATGCATGATTAACACAATGAGTGACACTTTGTGATGAATTAGGATGTTTTGGGGTAAAGTACCGAAACAACGTGATCAAGTTTAGATGGCACTGACCAAGATTATTATGTGATTTATAATTATGAGATAGTATAACCAAGTTTATATGACACTGATCAAGCGTATTCGGAGATTTTGCAGGTATTTCCATTAGTCCCTCTCTCTAGTTAATTCCTGCATCATTGCCGAAGCGCGGCCGAAGAGGAACTACATGGTAGTCTGCAATAGGTGCTCGCCGAAATGTACAGCGCATTGCAGATCAATCCCTGCCACTCATCGCAGCTATCATCTTCAAGGGTACGGTGTGTCCTGTTATTCCTCATATATGCTTACTGCTTAATTTCCCGAATTGCAATTGCAGAACTGAGATTATTCTTCTCCGATCAGACAAAAAGACCAGGCCAAAGAAGCAGACAAAGGCGGATGCGAAAGCCTGACCATCAAATATGCCACTTTTCCAGCTACCCAGATTCTAACATATGTTCCTACACTGCTACACTCTTTACACTCTCGGTAATACACTCTTTACTTGATACTCAATGATCTTTCAATACATATTGTTCTGCAAGATGCGTTGATGTTTTTTTAGACGCTAATGCATTTGTATCTATATTTGGTAGTACTGTCCCACATACATTCATACATACATTTCATAATACTTTCCTATATTATATGGTGTCAATTAGTACACTGCAATAGAGCCTACAAAATAAGCAGGCAACAACACTTTTTGTATGTGCAGAAACACACTACCTTAAAAAATAAATAGACCTCTCAAGTTTAGAACAAAGTTAGCTTAAGTACCATATATATTTTTTACTTAGACTTGCATAATCCCGGATTTATCCCAGACTCTAGATGGGGTAAAATTTTCTTATGGTCTCTTCATTCGTGTTTTTCCTAGATAGGATCTAATGTTTTCGTGTAAGAAAGAAATTATTAATTTCATTTGTTTGCAAGAAATGCACCGTACTTTTTCCATACTCATGCAAAAATAACAAATATGTTGATGGGGAATCTTCTCAGCAAATATCTACAAAGTAACACGATCTTTATTAGCTTACATATCATATACTTTGGTCTCTCTCAGATTAATGCGTATATATAGGAATGTTCTGTTCTTCCTTTAGTCGTAGCTAGAGTTAGTGTAAAAGCTAATTCGTGTGATCAGTTCCGTAATGGTTTCCTTGGATAGGACATGCAACGCATGGTAGTACATTAATAAATTTTGTTTTGAACCTCTTAATTCCATATATTGTCATGATATATTTATTCAGCCTTGCATTACTTCTTAATACAAAGTGTTAAAAAATGAGATTCCAAATGCATTACATGAAAAGAAACGAATCAAGAAAGATCTGTCATCCTTGATGTAACACGATCCGACAAGAAAGGGACCTATAGTAGTGGAATTCTCTATGGCCAGAATGAACTCATCTAAAAAAGTTTTCATAGCTTTTGGAGCAGTAAATATTTTGTTTTAAAGGTATGAAATTGCTGGTACTCAAGTAACAAACCCTCTTTTTATCCAATGTATGGAATCACTTCATTATAAAACTTGATGTCATCATGTCGTTAGGATTATCTGAACCTTTTGCAGTCGTGCTTGGCTGATGTACTGTTAGGTGAGGACATAGATGAAGTGAGAGACTGATAGCTCTAGATCTAATATTGTTGGCGCAAATGTTTTCACCACACAAATAAATGGAGGTATTAGGCTTGACAAATGATTCAATGGCTTGATAGATGCCCAAAGTATTTAAGTATGCAAGTGGAAGTTGTGTGATTCATCTCTGAAATATTTCCTTTCTTCACGGTGGTGATGTATACATATGCATGTTTCTTTTACATATCGAGCAAAGTATTACTCTTAACTTTTTGATCACACCAAAAACAATCAACTGCACACATTTGTTTACCTAGAAGCAGTACAACTCTTGATTATTATGATGGTCGGACATGCCTTTCAGGTTCAGATGGGTAGACATCCTTCCATTGGACCACCATAGCATTATTGATGGGGATGATTATGAACCTGAGGAATTGCTTTAAGCCTCGCAAGCCCATAGATGTCATGTTCCGGCCTGGTACAGGAGGCCTGGAGAGTAGAGGCATCAAGAGGTGATAAGAGGAGGAGGATGGCTAACTGATGTGGTGCGCCGAGGCCGGGGCGTCAGTGGCACACGGTGGTTTGTCTGGTCCACAACAGAATTCCATTTGTGCTTTCCAATAAATCTATTGTTGAGGATCCATATCGTGACTGGCCATACTCTTCTCGACCCATAACTAATGTACACATTGCAACCTTCTTAGTATATGGTTTTTGAGTTTGAATATTTAAAGCAAAAAGAAATTAAAATATTGTTCTTTCATTCAGATAGTCTATCTCTCCTGCTAAAGAAGCCAGGTGGAGAGAACTCTTGGCCAGCAGCACTAGTAGAAAACAGGTTATTCGTTCATGCTCCCTAACAGCATTAGTCCCGGTTGCGCCACTAACCCGGACTAATGCTGGCACGCGTCCCGGTTCGAGCGGGCACGGTGGCCGGAGGCATGCGTCCCGGTTCATAAGGGGTCATACGTCCCGACTAAATGTTGGGCATCAGCCACGTGGCATGGCACACACCTTTAGTCCCGGTTTGTGTTACAAACCGGGACGTATGATCCCGCCCTCTATAAATACGACGCCCCAGCCCTCTGCCTCCCCTCTGTTCTTTCTTGGTGGAAGGTGTGCTAGTTTATTTTTTTTCCTATGCATGCATTCAAGGTGTTTAATGAAATGTTTGAGTGAATGATCCCGTTCAATTTCTCACAGAACAAAAATATAGAAGTTGTCCGAGACGCACTTGAGCTTTCTCCTCTTTATTTCCCTCGATCGAGGTTAGCAATCTTATCTTTTCTCTGTCATTGATACAATGCATGTGTCGATGTGAATTGGTCATTTCACTATTTATGATGTCCTGTTTTTGATAAACATACTTATATGATGCAGATGAATGGTCGGGAATGGATGTACGGTGACCGGCGTGTACCCGGGTACATTAAAGGCGTGGATAATTTTATCGATGTGGCTACGGCAAACAAAGAGAATGGTTTTATACGTTGCCATGTGTTCAATGTCGGAACAACAAGGAGTACTCTTCCTCGAAAATTATTCGCGGCCACCTGGTTATGAAAGGTTTCATGCCCAACTATAATTGCTGGACCAAGCACGGGGAAAGAGGGGTTATGATGGAAGACGGTGAAGAAGAAGATGATGATAACAACTATCATCATATACAGTGATACTGCAATGGAAGACAATGAATAGGAAGGAGGTGAAGAACGGGCATCAGTTGAGCCCGCTGATGAACTTGGTAGGGTCATTTCTGATGCAAAGCGAGACTGTGAAACAGAAAATGAGAAGTTGAAGTTAGAGGGCATGTTAGAAGATCACAAGAAATTGTTGTACCCAAATTGTGAAGATGGTAGCACAAAGCTCAGTACCACACTGGAATTGTTGCGATGGAAGGCAGAGTGTGGTCTAACTGACTCCTCATTTGAAAAGATGCTGAAAATAATGAAGCCGAAGTTTTCAAAACATAATGAACTTCCCGAGAGTACCTACAAAGAAAAGAAGACTCTCTTTCCTCTAGGATTAGATGTGCAAAAGATACATGCATGCATTAATGATTACATCTTATACCGCGGTAAGGAGTATGAGAATTTAGATAAATGTCCGGTATGCAATGCATTGCGGTATAAGATCAGACGAGATGACCCTGGTGATGTTGAGGGAGAGCCCCTCCAGAAGAGGGTTCCTGCTAAGGTTATGTGGTATGCTCCTATAATACCAAGGTTGAAATGCATGTTCAGAAACAAAGAGCATGCCAGGTTGTTGCGATGTCACAAAGAATACCGTAAGAAAGACGGGAAGTTGAGACACCCTGCTGATGGGTCAAAGTGGAGAAAAATCGAGAGAGACTTCCCAGACTTTGCAGGTGACGCAAGGAACTTATGGTTTGGTCTAAGTACGGATGGCATGAATCCTTTTGGGGAGAAGAGCTATAGTCACAGCACCTGGCCCGTGACTCTATGTATCTACAACCTTACTCCTTGGTTGTGCATGAAGCGTAAGTTCATTATGATGCCAGTGCTCATCCAAGGCCCGAAGCAACCGGGCAACGACATTGATGTGTACCTTAGGCCATTATTTGAAGAACTCTTAGAGCTGTGGGGAAAACCAGGTGTAAATGCGTGGGATGAGAACAAACAAGAGCCATTTGATCTACGAGGGTTGCTTTTCGTAACCATCAATGATTGGCCTGCTCTTAGTAACCTTTCAGGTCAGACAAACAAGGGATATAAGGCATGCATGCACTGTTTAGATAAGACTAAAGGTACATATTTGCATAAATGCAAGAAGGTTGTGTACCTGGCGAATCGACGATTTCTTCCGACCAATCATCCTGTAAGAAAGAAAGGCAAGCATTTCAAAGGTGAGGCAGATCACCGGAAGAAGCCTGAACTCCCTGTTGGTGATGATGTATTTGGTATGGTCAAGGACATAGAAGTAATCTTTGGAAAGGGTCCCGGCGGTCAATCAGTTCCGAACGACGTCGCTACAAGACACGCACCCATGTGGAAGAAGAAATCTATATTTTGGGAGCTGCCATATTGGAAAGTCCTACGTGTCCGCTCTTCAATCGACGTGATGCACGTGACGAAGAATCTTTGCGTGAACATGCTAGGATTCCTAGGCGTGTATGGGAAGACAAAAGATACACCAGAAGCACGGGAGGACCAACAAATTATGAAAGACCCAAAGAACATGCATACACAGAACAAGATGGATAAAGGGCGTCACTTAAGTCGTGTCAGCTATGCTCTTACCAAAGCAGAGAAGGAAATCTTTTTTGAAGTCCTTTACAGTATCAAGGTGCCGTCTGTCTTATCATCTAATATAAAGGGGATAATAAATATGGCAGAGAAAAAGTTTCAAAACCTGAAGTCTCATGACTGTCACGTGATTATGACGCAGTTGCTTCCGATTGCATTGAGGGGGCTTCTACCGGAAAATGTTCGAGTACCTATTGTAAAGTTGTATGCATTCCTCAATGCAATATCTCAGAAGGTAATCAATCCAGATATTCTTCCAAGGTTACAGAAGGATGTGGTACAATGTCTTGTTAGTTTTGAGTTGGTGCTCCCACCATCCTTCTTCAATATTATGACGCATCTCCTGGTTCACCTAGTGGAAGAGATTGCCATTATCGGTCTTGTATTTCTGCACAATATGTTCCCCTTTGAGAGGTTCATGGGAGTCTTAAAGAAATATGTTCATAACCGTGCTAGACCAGAAGGAAGCATCTCCAAGGGATATGGAATAGAGGAGGTCATTGAGTTTTGTGTTGACTTTATTCCTGACCTTAAGCCGATTGGTGTTTCTGAATCGCGGTATGAGGGAAGACTAAGTGGAAAAGGCACGCTGGGAAAGAAAGCAATGATATGTAGGGACGGGGATTCTTTCACTAAAGCACACTACACAGTTCTACATAATTCCACCTTGGCAGCTCCGTATATCGAGGAACACAAGAATATTGTATGCTCCAAAAACCCGGGGAAGCCTGAATCATGGATTACAGATGAACACATGAAGTCTTTTGGTGGTAGGATGCGGACACATCTCTTGAATAACACCACTGTTGGAGATCAGCTATACTTGTTGGCCGCGTCACCATCTTCTACTATATTGAATTTCCAAGGGTACGAAATAAATGGGAATACATTCTACACGATCGCCCAAGATAAAAAGAGCACCAACCAAAATAGTGGTGTCTGCTTTGATGCAACAGACGAGAATGGAAAAAAGGACACATACTATGGTTACATAGAGGAGATATGGGAACTAGACTATGGAGTCTCTTTTAAGGTCCCTTTGTTTCGCTGCAAATGGGTCAACCTGAATGGGGAAGGGGTAAAGATAGACTAGTTGTATGGAATGACAACAGTGGATCTCAACAATCTTGGCTATAGATATGAACCATTCGTCCTAGCCAATCATGTGTCTCAGGTTTTCTATGTGAAGGACATGTCCTCCAGACCGAAAAAAAAGAAAAAATATGCAAACGAATACATCATATGATGAGCCAAAGCGTCACATAGTTCTTTCAGGGAAAAGAAACATCGTGGGAATCGAGGACAAGACAGACATGTCAGAAGATAATAATAAGTTTGATGAAATTCCGCCCTTCACAGTGAAAACTGACCCAAGCATTCCGTTAAGTAAAGAAGATGCTCCATGGTTACGTCTGAAGCGATCATAAGGAAGGACATATGCCAAGAAGTTCATGCTCATATTGTGTAACTCTAGTTCATGTCTGGCCGGGATATCTTATGATGTTTGCAATTTTCCAAGTTTAATAAATGTATTGAGTGTTAGTCCCGGTTTGTGGCTTGACCGGGACTATATATAGGGGGCCTTTAGTCCCTGTTTTGTAGTCTTTGTTTTTAATATTAATAAATGTCTTGAGTGTTAGTCCTGTTTTGTGGCTGGACCGGGACTAAAGGGGGCCTTTAGTCCCGATTCGTAGAACGGCTTTCCCAAACTATGAAGAAGTTGTCCCGATTCGTACTTACCATTAAGATCTGATCTCCAAACGCGCGTGGTCACATATTAGGGAGTGCCTCTATGACTAGTTTCTTGGAGACGCCGGAGGACTGGGATCCGGCGGCATCTCCCTGAAACTGGTCGTAGTGGTGTCCCTGCTCTCGCACACCATTTTGCAGCTTGTAACTTCTCTAACTAGATTAATACACCTGGGAGTGCCTCTATGACCAGTTTCTTGGAGATGCCGGAGGACTGGGATCCGGCGGCATCTCCCTGAAACTAGTCGTAGTGGTGTCCCTACTCTCGCACACAATTTTGCAGCTTGTAACTTCTCTAACTAGATCAATACACCTGAGAACTAACTAATTTCACATATTAGGGAGTGCCTCTATGACCAGTTTCTTGGAGATGCTGGAGGACTAGGATCCGGCGGCATCTCCCTGAAACTAGTCGTAGTGGTGTCCCTGCTCTCGAAAACCATATTGGAGATGCCTCAATCTGGTTGGAGGACTGGACTCACAAGGATGCCTATTTATAGTACAAGCAGCTCAGCATAGTGTCGACACTTACGACATAATGTCGAGACTCACCCCTATTATTAGTGCTGAATCGTGTTTTGTCCCGGTTGGTGTCTCCAACTGGTACTAAAGGTTCATCTTTAGTCCCGGTTGGTGACACCATCCAGGACAAGGTACACGTCGCACGACATAATGTCGACACTCACCCCTATCATTAGTGTTGCCTGGCCCAGCCTGCCGAAATCACTCCAACCGGGACTAAAGATGAACCTATCAATGTTGTTGTGCCCATATTATGCATGCATGTGTACATTGGTATGGAGAACAATGTTGCAGGAGGAAGTTTTCCTTTTCGTCGCACGGAAAAGCCATTTTCCATTTTCCGAGCGCAAAAAAACGGGTCGTTTTGTGAAGTAACCACCAAAATGCCGTTTCAGAATGCTACCGTCCCATTTTTCTAAAATACTAGACCACCTTACATGGACTATCTCCCAACCGGGACATCTCAAACCTTTTTGTCCATCCCGGGTAAAAAGGACAAATGTCTGCCGAATCGGCAGGAAGTGGGTCCGGTTTGTACTACAGGTACATTATCTAACGCCGGGCGCATTTTTGGAAAAATCATTTTTACACTCGCAATATGTGGTTTCTTCAGAGATCCAATGCAAGTTCTAACGATGATCGTCCCCTATCTTCATGCACGCCTGTTCGACCATAGTTAGAAATTCAAAATGGACATAAGAAATTAAAAAAAATCCGAACAATGTAAATCCTTCACGTGGTGTCATATTATGTGACATAGTTGCAAGGAAAATACCATACTTGGTATATTGATCATGTCTCGAAAAAACCTTCACAAAATGACCTATCATATTCGAGGTTTCATGGCTTTCGGTCCAAATGACCGATGTTATGTGCTGAATCACGGCATAGTTTATGATGATGTGCCCATATTATGCATGCATGTGTTTGTATGGAGAACAATGTTGCAGGAGGAAGTTTTCCTTTTCGTCGCACGGAAAAGCCATTTTCCATTTTTTCGAGCGCAAAAAATGGGTCGTTTTGTGAAGTAACCACCAAAATGCTGTTTCAGAATGCTACCGTCCCATTTTTCTAAAATAATAGACCACCTTACATGGACTATCTCCCAACCGGGACATATCAAACCTTTTCGTCCATCCCGGGTAAAAAGGACAAATGTCTGCCGAATCGGCAAGAAGTGGGTCCGGTTTGTACTACAAGTACATGATCTAACGCCCGTGATTTTTTGAAAAAATCATTTTTAGACTCGGAATATGTGGTTTCTTCACAGATCCAATGCAAGTTCTAACGATGCTCGAAAAAACCTTCACAAAACCCAAAACCCTAAACCCAAGTTTCTTCCCGCCATTTCTTCCCTCCATTTCTTTCCGCGATTTCTTCCCGCAGTTTTTTTCCCGCCATTTCTTCCCACAGTTTTATTCCTGCCATTTCTTAGTACATATACGTAGGATTGGCCTCCATTGTCATTGCACATCTCTAGACTCATATCTGCAACCTCATCACTCTTTCCCATGGCTTCCACCATACGACTAACTCCCAAGGAGGCAGAGGCGCTTTGCGCCTCGAACTACCCCTGCCCGCCGGGCTACTGCGTCCCCTTCGGCTGGATGCTGAGCGTCGGAGGCATGCCGGTTCCTCCTGTCCCTCTAGGTGTGGCGCGCCGGATGGCCATCACGAACCACTACTACTTCGAGCTCACGCCGGAGCAGCGGAGGAATCCCAACTGGCATCCCGACTATTTCCCGACTTGGGAAGCCTTCTTTGGGGATCGGCGTGAGAGGGCACTCGCTAGGCACGAGGAGGACGGCCCACCTCCTCCAAACTTCAACGAGGCCGGCCGTCAGCTGTGGTGGCGCGGCCAGACTCTCCAGAGCGTCATGGCCTACGACACGGCCGCCGACTCTAACCCCCACATGTGCTACCCTCAAGTCCAGCCCACTCATACTCAGCCTTCAAGGTTCAACTACGGCGACCCCGACAACGACAGCGACGACGGCCGCAGCGAGTACGACGACTACAGTGGCGAGTATTACATGTGTAGGCAGGAGCATGACTGAATCACTCCAACATTGCAAAACAAGTTCGGCCGATTGTGGCTTAATCTGTCCATGTATCTTAATTTTCAGTTCTTCTATGTATCTTAATCTTTAGTCGTGCTTTATGTAACTTAGTGTTATTTGCGTTATGTACTTTAATTCTAGTTCTATCCTAATAAAATTTTCTTCCCGCCCATTATTTCCCGTCCTTTTTTCCCGCCCATTAATATATAAAATATATAAGTTAATTCAAATCCAAATTAAAAACAGAAAATGGTTTTGAATTAGTTATTCAAATCCAAACACTTTTTATGTTTAAAGTTTTTCTAAATTCCAAATTAATATTCAAAAAATATAAGTTAATTCATTTTTAATTTTAAATGGTTACATTAATTATTTTAAAAAACAAAAAATGGTTTTGAATTAGTTATTCAAATCCAAACACTTTTTATGTTTAAAGTTTTTCTAAATTCCAAATTAATATTCAAAAAATATAAGTTAATTCATTTTTAATTTTAAATGGTTACATTAATTATTTTTAAACACAGAAAATGGTTTTGAATTAGTTATTCAAATCCAAACACTTTTTATGTTTAAAGTTTTACTAAATTCCAAATTAATATTCAAGAAATATAAGTTAATTCATTTTTAATTTTAAATGGTTACATTAATTATTTTTTAAAAAAGAAAATGGTTTTAAATTAGTTATTCAAATCCAAACACTTTTTATGTTTAAAGTTTTTGTAAATTCCAAATGAATATTCAAAAAATATAAGTTAATTCATTTTTAATTTTAAATGGTTACATTAATTATTTTTAAAAACAGAAAATGGTTTTGAATTAGTTATTCAAATCCAAACACTTTGTATGTTTAAAGTTTTTCTAAATTCCAAATTAATATTCAAAACATATAAGTTAATTCATTTTTAATTTTAAATGGTTCATAGTTTAAATGGTTACATTAATTATTTTTAAAAACAGAAAATTGTTTTGAATTATTTATTCAAATTCAAACACTTTTATGTTAAAAGCTTTTCTAAATTCCAAAGTAATTATCATTTAAAAAACAATAAAAATTTAAACCCCAAAATAAAAAATAAGGCGGGAACAGAGAGAAAATTTTTGAATTTTTTTGAAAACAGGGTCATACGTCCCGGTTGGAGCCACCAACCGGGACTAAATACCCCTGCGCGCGCCGCTTGGGCTGATGAAATAAAGGTGGAGTATACGTCCCGGCTGGTGGCTCCACCCGGAACGTATGACCCTTTAGTCCCGGTTGGTGCCAACAACCGGGACAAAAGGCCCTTCGTTTATAACTGGCGCGCCTCCTCTTCTTCTTCCCCATCTCACTTCTCTGCTTCTCACCGACGCGCGCACAGGAAACCCCAACGACGCCGGCAGGCTGCCCGAGCTCGCCGCCGCCACACCATCGCCTCCGTCTGCGCGCGCCCCGGCCACCTCCGTCCGCGCAAGCAGAGGGCTCGAGCACGCCCCGGCCCCCTCGACGGTTTCTTCCCCAACCCCGACGAGGTTCGCCGCCGTCCATCAGCCCGATTTCGACCTCGTCGTGCTTCCCTGACCCCACCACCGCGCTCAGGGTGAGCCACCGGTCCTTTAGGACCCTTCCCTTCCTTTCCTCCCTCTCTGGTTTGCTCTAGCCTCGAGAGCCGCCGTAAGGCCACCGCCAGACCTCGCCGTAGACGTAGCTTCGGCTCCCAAATAGGAGCGGCGCCGCCCCTATGTCGTTTGTCGTGCGACGCTGGTTCGAACGCGCACAGCCCCGCAGTCCCGCGCGCTCCCCAGGGTCGCCGTCGACCACTGCTCGCCACGCCGTCCGTCGTGGTGACGTGGTGCTCGCGTGGCTACCGCGTGGTGCCCGAGTGCCCCGGTCCCACCTGCCAGCCTCAGAGGCTAGGTGCCTCTACGGTGCAAATAGTTTAGGTTAGGGCTGACCCCGTCAAGCCCTACTCCAGGTCCCACCTGCCTGCGTGGAGGCTGAGGTGGCCACGGGCCCCTCTGTCAGCCTATGTGGCTAGCATTGGTCTCGGTGTAAAATGTTTTCAGTTTTGTTTAAATTTAGAAATGGTTTAATTAAATCCAGAAATTGATATAATATTGTAAATTCAATAATTAATTATTTATAACTTAGAAAAATACAAATAATATATCAAAATTCAGACGACGTTAATAAAATTCGGAAAAGATAGCACAACTACCACCTAGGAGCGGTTTAAGTCACAAGAAGATATGGTCCGTGACTCAGTCACAAAAACATGTACATTTTGTTTCCTATGCAAACTATTGTTTGAATTCCACTGTTTTGCAAGAGCAACAGAATGCTAATCCAAAATATTTTCCATGACTAGCCATCCTGCACGTCCACCTCCAGATCCGGACATTGCCGACCTCCTCCAGCTGCCGGATGCCGTCTCTCCCTTCCATGAAGATATTTTGTCCATTGATATGTTTTCCACTATAGCGTATGTGAGTGATGTTCCGACTTCAAAGCCATCATCATGTGTGTCTTGTCCAAATAAAGAGTGTTTTTTTAAATATGTTATTTTCGCATACGATTTATTCTTGTAGAGTTAATGCAAAAAGTTTCATACCTTATGAACTAAATTAGTAAGGTAGTGTAACCTGATACCCCAGCAATCGGTGTGTTCCTATCTTCTTGTCGTGGAATCATAGTGGTTACATTTTTCATCCCCTTCTCTGAATTGAGTGCATCCTTATGGGCGCCGTCTCCGAATTTGCATCCTTTCTCTTATGCGGATGGTAATGATGAACTGAACTGAATCAATCAGCTAGAACAAACGCTACTATTTGCCGTAATGCATGAGTAACACAATGAGTGACACTTTGTGATGAATTAGGATGTTTTTGGGTAAAGTACCGAAACAACGTGATCAAGTTTAGATGGCACTGACCAAGATTATTATGTGATTTATAATTATGAGATAGTATAACCAAGTTTATATGACACTGACCAAGCGTATTCGGAGATTTTGCAGGTATTTCCGTTAGTCCCTCCCTCTAGTTAATTCCTGCATCATTGCCAAAGCGCGGCCGAAGAGGAACTACATGGTAGTCTGCAATAGGTGCTCGCCGAAATGTACAGCGCATTGCAGATCAATCCCTACCACTCATCGCAGCTATCATCTTTAAGGGTACGGTGTGTCCTGTTATTCCTCATATATGCTTACTGCTTAATTTCCCGAATTGCAGAACTGAGATTACTCTTCTCTGATCAGACAAAAAGACCGGGCCAAAGAAGCAGACAAAAGCGGCTGCGAAAGCCTGACCGTCTAATATGCCACTTGTCCAGCTAGCCAGATTCTAACATATGTGCCTACACTGCTACACTCTTTACGCTCTCGGTAATACACTCTTTACTTGATACTCGATGAGCTTTCAATACATATTGTCCTGCAAGATGCGTTGATGTTTTTTTAGACGCTAATGCATTTTTATATGTATTTGGTTATACTATCCCACATACGTACATACCTACATTTCATGGTACTTTCCCATATTATATGGTATCAATTAGTACACTGCAATAGAGCCTACAAAATAAGCAGGAACAACACTTTTTGTATGTGCAGAAACACACTACCTTAGAAAATAAATAGACCTCTCAAGTTCAGAACAAAGTTAGCTTAAGTACCATATATATTTTTTACTTAGACTTGCATAATCCCGGATTTATCCTAAACTCTAGATGGGGTAAAATCTTCTTATGGTCTCTTCATTCGTGTTTTTCCTAGATAGGATCTAACGTTTATCGCGTAAGAAAGAAATCATTAATTTCATTTGTTTGCAAGAAATGCACGGTACTTTTTCCATCCTCATGCAAAAAGAACAAATATGTTGATGGGGAATCTTCTCAGCAAATATCTATAAAGTAACACGATCTTTATTAGCTTACATATCATATACTTTGGTCTCTGTCAGATTAATGCGTATATATAGGAATGTTCTCTTCTTCCTTTAGTCGTAGCTAGATTTAGTGTAAAAGCTAATTCGTGTGATCAGTTCCGTAATGGTTTTCTTGGATCGGACATGCAACGCATAGTAGTACATTACTAAATTTTGTTTTGAACCATTTAATTCTATATATTGTCATGATATATTTATTCATCCTTGCATTACTTCTTAATACAAAGTGTTAAAAAATGAGATTCAAAATGCATTACATGAAAAGAAACGAATCAAGAAAGATCATCCTTGATGTAACACGATCCGACAAGAAATGGACCTATAGTAGTGGAATTCTCTATGGCCAGAATGAACTCATCTAAAAAAGTTTTCATAGCTTTTGGAGCAGTAAATATTTTGTTTTAAAGGTATGAAATTGCTGGTACTCAAGTAACAAACCCTCTTTTGATCCAATGTATGGAATCACTTCATTATAAAGCTTGATGTCATCATGTCGTTAGGATTATCTGAACCTTTTGCAGTCGTGCTTGGCTGATGTACTGTTAGGTGAGGACATAGATGAAGTGAGAGGATGATAGCTCTAGAGATAATATTGTTGGTGCAAATGTTTTCACCACACAACTAAATGGAGGTATTAGGCTTGACAAATGATTCAATGGCTTGATAGATGCCCAAAGTATTTAAGTATGCAAGTGGAAGTTGTGTGATTCATCTCTGAAATATTTCCTTTCTTCACGGTGGTGATGTATACATATGCATGTTTATTTTACATATCGAGCAAAGTATTACTCTAACTTTTTGCTCACACCAAAAACAATCAATTGTACACATTTGTTTACCTAGAAGCAGTACAACTCTTGATTATTATGATGGTCGGACATGCCTTTCAGGTTCAGATGGTTAGACATCCTTCCATTGGACCACCATAGCTTTGTTGATGGGGATGATTATAAACCTGAGGAATTGCTTTGAGCCTCGCAAGCCCATAGATGTCATGGTCCGGCCTGGTGCAGGAGGCCTGGAGAGTAGAGGGATCAGGAGGTGATAAGAGGAGGAGGACACTGTGGCTAACTGATGTGGTGCGCCGAGGCCGGGGCGTCAGTAGCACACGGTGGTTTGTCTGGTCCACAACAGAATTCCATTTGTGCTTTCCAATAAATCTATTGTTGAGGATCCATATCGTGATTGGCCATACTCTTCTCAACCCATAACTAATGTCCACATTGCATCCTTCTTAGTATATGGTTTTTGAGTTTGAATATTTAAAGCAAAAAGAAATTAAAATATTGTTCTTTCATTCAGATAGTTTATCTCTCCTGCTAATGAAGTCAGGTGGAGAGAACTCTTGGCCAACAGGTAGGACGACGAGGCGGCGAAGGAAGCAGAGAGACAAGCTGATGATAGAGGTGTGTGGCCAGCTTCTCCATATCGTGTACATGGAAGACCTTGGCAATAGCTACTAGCACGAGATACATTTTGTACCAACCGTGTGCAACAGTTAAAATTTCTACAGCAAGGTGCACATAGTGAAATTGAAGAAGTTTAAGGAATATGGACATTTTAGTTAAAAAAATTGTACATCACTAAAAATCAGTGTGTCCCTCTATTTCATTGGCACAGCTGTACTCCCTCTGTTTTAAAATATAAGATGTTTTAAGCTTTGTGAAGCAAATGTATCTAGACTACTTTTAGTATATAGGTTACTAAGGTTTAGAGTGAATATACACACTAAAAGAAGTTTAGATATATTTTCTTCGGAAACCTAAAACATCTTATATTTTGAAACGGATGGAGTACATGCGTTATCGTACATGAGGACCATCTTAAAGATCTGGAGAAGTTTTGAAAAGGTGCCAGGTGATAGTAAAGAGAGAAGAGATAACATATGTTTAAGTGTGACATGAAAAGTGGAGGGGTGGGATGAATGATGAGGTCTTTGTCTTCTCACGAGGAGTCGTGAGTTAAAAAGATAGAGAAAGTGCTAGCGCGAGAAGTGGGAAAGAAAATTAATATTTATCGTGATCTGAGTGAAATTGTATGACCTTACATTTTTTGATATTAGGATAACTGTTTCGCTGATATGTATATATTTTTTATCCCATGGCAATGCACGGGCATTTAACTAGTCATCTCTAAAAGTAAAACTTTATTGGGTAACCATGGAATCTAGCCGAGGGAGCAGTGTGTACGAACGTCTAAGGCAAGGTTGAGTTCTTGATTAGATGCTGTCGGTATCTCTATCGATTCCTGTATATTGTGCCACGCCTACCTCTGCTTACACTTCACCATTATTCTGGAGCTAAGGTTCGTGGAGAGAAAGACCATAAGGAATTTATTTGGTTCAGTACCGCTACTGATGTTGGTCGAGGGTTATCCATGGCGCCACCAAGCCATGCCAACTTAATCGCGTCCATGAACATCCACGGGCAGGATTAGTAAATTGGCGTGACCGGGCCGCTAGCCTGCTATGCACACAGATTAGTTCTATCAAAGAAACCAGCGATCGATTGCGAACTCAGAGATGACCAGAAGCACGATTTAGAGTCACGTATGCATGCCATGTATTTGTTAGATGTATATATTTGTATATTGCACTTTCTGCATATATTAGGGGGTTTCCTGTATATTCACACCTGTACCTGTATTATATATCGTGGCCTTTGGCCCCCAGAGGAATACATGTTGCATATTCGTGACATGGTATCAGAGCTAGGTTAGACAATTTTTCTGCAACATCGTCACAGCCGCCACCGTCCCTGTCGTCGTCGTTCTTCCGACGTCGCCGCTGCCGGTTGCTGCTGTTTCCGGCCATCTCTCTGGCGATCTGTAGATCGGATCTGCCGCCGCCCGATCGGATCCGCTGCCCGGGCCGTTCGCCGCCGGGCCGACCATCCGCCATCTGGACTCCCTGCCGCCATCTGGCCGCCGTCCGCCGCCGCCTGCTATCGCGCCCTGCCCCGTCATCTGGCCGCCGTCCGCCGCCATCTGGCCACCATCCGACCGCTGCCTGCCGACGCCTGCTGGCCGCTGGAACGCCCCGTCGTCCCGTCGCCATCTGCCCGTCCCGTCGCCCCGCCGCCTGACGTCGCGCAACTGCTGCCTGCCGTCTCCCGGCCGCCTGCAGTCGCCCCGCCGACGCCATCTTCCCCTGTCGGCGCCATCTGCTCGCCCGCCGGCGCCATCTGCCCGCCCCGCGGCATCTTCGCCGGCTGCTGGCCCTGTTCCTCGTCAGATCTGATCTGAGATTGACGAGTTGACTTCAAGAGAGAGAGAGATATGTCTTCTTCATCGGGTTATGTTGCGATTCCTCGCTGCCCGGTGATCTTCGATGGCACGAATTACCCTGATTTCGCTGCCTTTATGCGCGTTCACATGCACGGTCTCCGCCGTTGGGGTGTGCTCTCCGGCGAGGTCTTCTGTCTGTCGTGCCCCCTGCTCCTGTGGCTCCCCTTCCGCCGACGCCGATTGTTCTCGGTGCTGATGCTTCTCAGGAGGCCAACGATGCTGCTCAGAGTGCTGATGATAGTGCTGTTGCTGCTTATGACCTGAAGTTCAAGCAGTACTCTTCTGATCTCGAGGCCTATCGTCACGCTCTGACTGTCTACACTTAGTGGGTTGATGAGGATGCTCGTGCTGCTGCTATTCTCACCTCTAGTGTTCTGCCCTAGTATGCTGCTGAGTCCATGAGTCTCCCTATTGTTGCCGCTCAGTGGTCCCATCTTCGTCAGCGCTACCAGCCGTCTGGGGATGCTCTTTACCTGTCTGTGGTTCGCCAGGAGCATGCTCTCCAGCAGGGTGATTCTACTATTGATGAGTTCTATACTCAGAGTGCTGCTATCTAGCGTCAGCTTGATTCTCTCCGTACTGCTGTTTGTGGCACATGCTCCTGCTACCAGATTGTGCGCTCGGATTTGGAGTTTCACTGCATCTATGAGTTTCTGTCTCGGCTCCGCCAGGAGTTTGAGCCCTGGTGTGCTCAGCTGAATGCTCATGGTCGTGTTCCGCTCTCTGAGGTGTTGTCTGAGCTTCGGGCTGAGGAGACCTGTCTTCGTGGTGCTGGTATTCTTGCGGTTCCATCTGTGCTTGCTACTCGTGGTCCTCCTATGCCGTCTGCTCCCTCGACTCAGTCGCGGTCCTCTGTGCCACCGACACTCCTCTAGGTCAGGGTTAGAGTCAGCACCAATAGTTTCAGGGTCAGAGTCAGCATCAGCAGTTTCAGGGCCAGAGTCAGCACCAGCAGGCTCGTGGTGAGGGTCGCCGTGGTTCTCTTTGTCATTGCTCTTACTGTAACAAGGATGGCCACACTTGGGCCACCTGTTATACACGGGATCCCAGTTTATGTCAGCAGCACCAGGCTCGTGGGCATTTGGCTCCTTCCGGATCTTCATCAGTTGCTCTCTCCGATCAGGACATTATCAGGAGTCTTCGCGGTCTGCTTGCTGCTACAGGATCTTCTTCCACAGGTACTGCTGGTTCTGTGACTGATTCTTCCGGCACTGCGTGACCACCACCTTCGACACAGTCAGATATGTCCCCGTGGTATCTGGATTCTGGAGCTTCCTTTCATATGACCTCTGAGTCTTCTTTTCTGTCCGCTCTTCGTTCTCTCCCTCCTCCTGTCCGTATTTTCATGGCTGATGGTACCTCTCTTCCTATCTCTAGTCGGGGCACCCTTTCTACTTCTTCTTTTTCGGTTCCTGGTATTTCTCATGTCCCTCTTCTTATGATGAATCTATTCTCTGCTAGCCAACTTACTAACTCTGGTTGTCGCGTCATTCTTGATGCTGATTCTTGTGTTGTCTAGTACCGTCGCACGCAGGCCCTGGTTGGAGCTGGCCCTCGCAGCCGTGACTCTTCAGGACTTTGGGAGTTAGACTGGCTTCGTGTTCCTTCCGCTGCAACTTCATCTGCCAGTTCTTCTCCGGTCGTCGCGTCTGCTACCAGCTCCTTTCAGCAGTGGCATCATCGTCTTGGTCAACTTTGTGACTCTCGCCTGTCGTGATTAGTTCATCGTGGTCTTCTAGGGTCTATCTCAGGAGATGGGTCTTTACATTGTGAGGGCTATAGGTTGGGTAAACAGATTCAACTTCCCTATCCTACTAGCGCGTCTGTATCTCAGTGACCTTCCGATGTTTGAGGTCCGGCTCCTTTCGCTTCGAAAGGGGTCCATCGCTACTATATTTTATTCATCGATGATTTTTTTGGTACATTTGGTTGTATTTTATGCGCTCTCGCAGTGAGGTGCTCTCCATATATCAGGGTTTTGCGGCCATGGTCCATACTCAATATTCTACCCCCATTCTTGTGTTTCGTGTTGATTCTGCCGGTGAGTATATCTCCCAGATGTTGCGAGGTGTTCTTGCTGAGCAGGGCACCCTTGCTTAGTTCTCATGTCCTGGTGCCCATGCCCAGAATGGCGTTGCTGAGCGTAAGCATCGCCATCTTCTTGAGACCACTCGCGCCATGATGATTGCTTCTTATCTTCCGCCGCATTTCTGGGCCGAGGCTATTGCTATGTCCGCTTACCTCATCAATATTCAGCCTTTTGCCGCTCTGCAGGGTGGTATCCCTCTTGAGCGCCTATCTGGATAGTCTCTAGACTACTCCATGCTTCGCTTGTTTGGTTGTGTTTGCTATGTTCTTCTTGCTCCTCGCGAACACACCAAATTGACCGCTCAGTCTGTTGAATGTGTTTTTCTTGGATACAGTAATGAGCATAAGGGCTATCGCTATTGGGATCCCGTTGGTCGTCGGATGTGTATCTCTCGTGATGTTACTTTTGATGAGACGCGTCCTTTCTATCCTCGTCCCACTGCTGGTACCTACCCGGTGGAAGATATCTCTTTTCTTCTCTTTCCTGACACACCTCCTTCTACTCCTATGTGTCTTCTTCAGGATCTCCTCCCCCTGATGTCTCTTCCTCGACACCGTCCTCCTCTGCTCCGTCTAGTTCTCCTACTTCTCCTCGTTCTCCGGAGTCTTCCTCTGCTATTCCTTCTTCTTCATCGTCATCTCCTAAGTCGTCTTCCTCTGATGAGCTTCCCTCTACTCGTCCTGTTCGTCAGCGTCATGCCCCCAACCGTTATTCTCCTAGTCAGTATGGTGTTTCTATTGCCTCTGAGCCGACTTATTATCGGGATGCTGAGCATCATCCTGAATGGCAGCTGGCCATGGCTGAGGAGATTGCTGCGCTTGAGCGCACTGGCTCCTGGGATCTTGTTTCTCCCCCTCCCGGTGTTCGTCCTATCACGTGTAAGTGGGTCTATAAGATTAAGACCCGCTTTGATGGATCTCTTGAGCGCTATAAAGCGCGTCTTGTGGCTCGTGGTTTTCAGCAGGAGCATGGTCGTGACTATGATGAGACCTTTGCTCCTGTGGCTCATATGACCACTGTGCGTACTCTTCTTGTTGTTACTTCTGTTCGTCACTGGTCTGTGTCCCAGCTTGATGTTCAGAACGTCTTTCTCAATGGTGAGTTGAGTGAGGAGGTTTATATGCAGCCTCCTCCTGGGTATTATGTTCCCGAGGGGATGGTTTGTCGTCTTCGACATTCTCTTTATGGCCTCAAATAGGCCCCTCGTGCCTGGTTTGAGCGCTTTGCTTCTGTAGTGACTGCTGCTGATTTCTCCCCTAGTGCTCATGATCCAGCGTTGTTTGTTCACACTTCTCCTCGTGGCCGCACTCTTCTTCTTCTCTATGTTGATGATATGATCATTACTGGTGATGATTCTGAGTATATCGCCTTTGTTAAGGCTCGTCTTCGTGATCAGTTTCTTATGACTGATCTTGGTCCTCTTCGATACTTTCTTGGGATTGAGGTTTCCTCCACTTCTGATGGCTTTTACATCTCTCAGGAAAAGTATATTCAGGATCTTCTTGCTCGTGCTGCTCTTAGGGATGAGCGCATTGTTGAGACCCCTATGGAGCTTAATGTTAAGCTTCAACCTACTGATGGTGATCCTCTTTCTGATCCGACGCGTTATCGTCATCTCGTTGGGAGTCTTGTTTATCTTGCTGTCACTCGTCCTGACGTCTCTTATCCTGTTCATATTCTGAGTCAGTTTTTTTTGCTCCTACCACTGTTTACTATAGTCATCTTCTTCATGTTCTTAGTTATCTTCGTGGTACTATCACTCGTCGCCTTTTCTTTCCTCGTTCCAGCTCCCTCCAGCTCAAGTGTTATTCGGACGCTGCGTGGGCGAGTGATCCTTCGGATCGTCGTTCACTTCCTGCTTACTATGTGTTTCTTGGTGGTTCGCTCATTGCTTGGAAGACGAAGAAACAGATAGCGGTTTCCCGTTCGAGTGTTGAGGCGTTGCGTGCTATGGCCTTGTTGACTGCTGAGGTGACCTGGTTACGGTGGTTACTTGTAACACCCTCAGAATCGTCCCTATGCAAGTTTTAGCGAAACCCGCCAAACCCGCATAGAAACGATTCAAAGGTGCCCACCAGGCACTTTCGTGCGGGTGGAAAACGAAGTAATATCATTACACAATAGTCCATGATGGAACCCACAGAACAGATATATACAACGGCGACTCAATGAGTCAAGAATACAGATGTACAGTACAAAGATCCAAATCACCTTGAAAACGATACAGCGTCCGAGTACGGACAAGATGCAAATTGAGCTAAGAGCCCTGAATAATAACCAATGGCGTCCATAACCCTTCCCAGGCCAAGCCGGAAGGGTAACCCTGCTAACGACGTCGATCTCAAACCTGCTTAAACAAAAGGGGTGCCGACAAAGGGTGAAGGAAAAAGAGAGAGCGGTCAGTACTGAGGCCAGTACACGGCGAGGCTAGAATTCGGCGGTCCTCGCCTACATAGGTATGGTGGACTGAAGCGGCAGCGCGGCATGCACTAAACAACCTATAGAGACTCGATACAACTAGCGGCTATCAGAGAGGGGTAAGAAAGACCTATTCGGAACCAACCTGATACTACCACCAAACATACCCATCCTGGTGTTTCCCCCTCGAGACCCAAACGAGGAAGTCAACCGAGGAACTCACGCAGTTGGCAGTTTTATTTATTCAGTTATCGTTGCAGCAATTACTAGTCAGGTATAGATAGCATGAGTCATCCTGATATAATAAGCAGTGGGCAGTTTTAGTTAAACATCCCGTTGTAGTTGCAACACTTACTAGTCAGATACGATTAGCATGAGACAACCCAAACCCAGCAGTTGTTGGTACTTTTATTTAGCCATTCCGTTGTAGTGAAGCTGATTACTAGTCATATCGGATACAAGTCAAATTATAACAGTAAACTTTAGTTATAGTTGTCTATGATCGAGAACTGTGCTCCAAGTCGTCCATAACCGCGGACACGGCTTTTCGAAAAGATTTAACCCTGCAGGGGTGCACGAAAGTTTCCACACGCACCTACACCCTTGTTGTCGGATCAGGTAGGTACAAGATCACAAATAATACACCCAACGGTATGTCGACGGGGTTTCGGACACGACGTTTCCCAGACCCAAAGCAAGCACGGGGGGCCACCCCACTAAGCTACCCGCAACGAAGTTGGCCGGCTCCGGAACGGACTCAGGGTTTGCGTCAGTGGCTGTAAACGACGGGGAACCCGAAACTCTCGGGCTTGTCGATACCACGAAAACACTCCGCTTCCAAAACAGTACAAGTGCAGTACCTCGCACAATTTAAATTAAGCAGTAAAGCATGGCATAAGTACAGAATAGTAATAAAGCCCCAAACTACTTGTGGCCCCCAGTACAGTACTTGGAATCAGGTACTAAATCGATGGGGGTGCCCATACACCCCACCTGTGCTTAGCGCGCTCGATCTCGGAACAGGTATCAAGAACTCGGGGTCCTACGGGACACAAGTGGATGGTTAACAACCAAATAACATCTATTGCCCACCTGTGCCTCTGCATTTACCTACTTTCAATTTTAGTTATTAAACAATAATTAAAGCCATGATCATCTCCAACATTAAACATGCGGCAATACTCCAACAACTGTGGTACTTGACGACATGCAACAGCACTTGAGCAAGCGACTACGACGCGCAAGTCCAACTATCTACCAAACAACAGGTAATAGGATGTGTCCAAGGCAATATAAGGCTGCAAGGGATATCTCGGGTACGAAAACTAGAGCATCGCAACACAGATAGCAATAGATCAACAAGAGGGAATAAATACTATAAAAGTAAGATAGGTAGAAAGGGGGAGATGCTCGCCTGAAAACATTGCCGACGGTTCATCCGAAGAACGGGGCGAAGCTCACATCAACTCAACGACCTTATCCGCGAAGAATCAAAACACTAGAATAAACACCGGATACACTATTTAATACTACGGCAAAATATCGGGCATGATGCATGTATGATGTATGACATGGCAAAGGTGCGATGCAACTAGGCCACATTAAGCGGAACCAGGGTCCCGATAATTATTTACTAGGTTCATGTTGTTTAGCTACCCCGCAATTTAAATGTTGTATTAACAAGGCAAAATTATATCATCGGTTCGCTACACAAATTTAAATGGGGTCCGGAATAAGACAAAGATATCCCGCATATAGACTCCATATTTAATTATGAGATGAATTGGCATAATGCCCCCAAACCACAGACAAGTATGCATGCATGAACAATTTAATATGCATCAGTTGATAATGTCATATTATAAAATAATGGGGTCTTGAAAGAGGTTCACACATCTGGGTTCGGGAGATCTTGGGGTTCCGGGGTTCGGTCTCAGGGTTCAACAGGGATCGAGGTTCAGATTCAAGATGGAGAACTTGGGTCCAAGCGATCGATCTTGCCGTCGCGAAGATCTTGTCGGGTCCTCGAATCAGATCGGTCTTGGCGTTCGGGATGAAGATCTTGGCGTTCCGCGGTGAAGTGCTTGTCGTACCGGGATGAAGACCTTGGGGTGCCATCTCGATCGTTGGTCAACTCGTTGGAAGTAGAACTTGGCATCCGACTCCCGGGCGTCGGTGCGGAAAGGCGGTCTTGTCGTACCGGGTCGGCGACCTTGGCAACCGGCTTCTCGGCGAACTTGGCGTCTGGGAAGGAGTACTTGTCGCACCGGGGTCTCGGCGTCTGAGATGGAGTACATGACATTCCGGGTAGGCGATCTTCGGGTACATTCTTCGGGTTCCGTCTTTGATATCAAGCTCGGTGGCAAACTTGAAACAACACTGGATACTCGTGCTTGTGTCCCAACATTGGAGATCTTGTCGAAAGCCAGAGAGGGCAACCTTCGCGGCAGTCTGGTATTCTTTGGTTGACATTGTGCCAACTTAAGGACACAACCATATCTCCACATCCTCTCATCTTCCAAGCGCTGCCAACAGCAAGCCGATACGGGACGAGCACAGGGCGGCCAAAGCGTCAGGCAAAGGGAGGCCGAGGGCGCAGGAGGGCGGCTGCTGCATGACAGACCACGACGATGGCCATGGTGCGCTGGCCGATGAGGTCGGAGGGTGCAGGACCTTCCGGCGTCGAGCCAGAGACAAGGGGAAGCAGCGATGGTGGTCGGTCAAGGGAAGGAGGAGGCCTGGCGAGAGGACGCAATACGGCGGGGACGGCGTCGCGCAGCCGCAGGGGCGAGCGTCCAGGGGATGCCGCCGCTGTAGCAAGGCGGAGGCGGGCTCGAGGATAGAGGTGGGGCCAGCGGGGTGGCGAAGGCGAGGCCGGGGGAAACAACGGCGGGCGGCGCCTGGAGACCTTGCAGGCACGACGTCGCGGCGGAGGCCGGACGCAGGCCAGGGAGGAGGGCACCGAGGAGACGGGCGGTCGACGCGCTCGGAGGAGAAGGCCACGGCGGCGGGGCGCAGGGAGCTGACCGGCAGCCGGCGCTCACGTCGAAAGGAGAAGGAGAGGTAGACGCGGGGTGCGGCGTATGGCCGGTGAGGGAGGATCCATGCCCGCGGGGAGGGTCGTGGGCGAGCGACGCGGGCGCCGGGCGCTGACCAGAGGCGGCGGATGGAGCTCCAGGGAGGAGGCGGAAGAGGCGAGCGAGGTGGGGCTCCTGTGGCGGCGACGGGGACCCGGCGGTGGAGAGAGGAAGCCCGCGGCGGCGGTGATTGCGGGGGCGAAGAGAGCGGGTGCGAGGAAGGAGGCGGAGTTGGTGGGGATCATGGGGAGAGCGTGAGCGGGTGGGGCCGGCTGCGGGAGCGTGCGTTGTGTGCTTGTGCGGGGACGCGGCCAGGTGGGGACTAGGGAGTGGCCCACGCGAGGAGAGGCAGGTGGTGGGGCCAGGGAAGAGAGAGAGAGGGGAAGGGGAGTGGGTCAGCTGGGTGAGGTGGCAGGGTTGGATTGGATGGGGGATTGGGCCAGGGGATGTGGCGAGCCGTGATAGGGTGGAGTGAGGTGGAGGGGGCTGGGTAGACTAGGTTTAGGTAGAAAAGGGTTTAGGTAGTCTGGTGTTTGTACTGGGGGTGGCCGACTGGGTCGGATCGGCCCGGTACGGGTGCCCCTAAAAATAAAATAAATATTTTATTATTTTAAAACGGGGCTTTTGAAATCCATTTGTAGACGAAACAAAATAATCCGGAGACCCGAGTTTTGTGTTTGAATACAGACGGGGCGTTTAGAAGACAAAAACAGATTTTTCGAAGATAGTTTTATGCAAACAAATGCAAGATGATGACGATGCTAAAATGCAATGTGGCATGATGACATGAGCATGCGGTCATGATGATGCAATGCACAAAAACAACGCGATTTTCTAGTAGTGGTTTTGCGGGGCGCCACAATTCGACACCACTAACAATGGATCTCGCCCTCGAGATCCGCCTCATGGTACCGGGAAGAAGTGCGGCGATCTGAATCTTCTCGCATCGTGTAGATCCTCGCGACACCACTAACAAGAGGTCGTTGTCCGTGATCGTCGAGAGAACACTCCGGGAACAAAAGGTCGAAGGTAGAGGTATCAACAAATAAAGCCACCTCTAGCTTCGATGGAAAGAGGGAACCGATGCATTCTCATCCACTTCAATGTACACAAGCGAATAGAGTGAGTAGTCGGCATGGGGGCCAATCCATCACGCACCCAAACTATTACTCTGCATAATCAGTAGAAAAGCGTGCAACCATTCTCGGAATCAGACTGAAGATCTCGACAATCGAGGTTCAGAAACAAAGGAGTGATGCAGACTCTGCATCGGATCTGGCGTAGATGATGTCGTCGCGTCGGAAAACACCGGAAGGCACGAGAAGGAACAAAGAGAAGTCCACCAGACGAAGGATTCCTCGGATAGCATGAAGACCAGATGTAGCAACACCGTTACCAAAGAAGGAAGCGAAACCCTGAAGGTACGATGGAACCCAACCACGAGAAATCCTGGACTCGAAGAGAGAGAAGAGAGCGGATTCAAAACACGCAGAGGTGAGAGGAGAGCAGCAGAGGGGTAAGGAGTAAAATCAGACCTAATCAGAACTATCCAACCGATTTTGCAAAAATAGTTTTGACACTCTACTTCGGCCGTTAGCTAGGTTATCCTACAGGCTGGACTTGTGGGGTATCGCAACTGCTGAGCTCTGATACCACTCTGTAACACCCTCAGAATCGGCCCTATGCAAGTTTTAGCGAAACCCGCCAAACCCGCATAGAAACGATTCAAAGGTGCCCACCAGGCACTTTCGTGCGGGTGGAAAACGAAGTAATATCATTACACAATAGTCCACGATGGAACCCCCAGAACAGATATATACAACGGCGACTCAATGAGTCAAGAATACAGATATACAGTACAAAGATCCAAATCACCTTGAAAACGATACAGCGTTCGAGTACGGACAAGATGCAAATTGAGCTAAGAGCCCTGAAGAATAACCAATGGCGTCCATAACCCTGCCCAGGCCAAGCCGGAAGGGTAACCCTGCTAACGACGTCGATCTCAAACCTGCTTAAACAAAAGGGGTGCCGACAAAGGGCGAAGGAAAAAGAGAGAGCGGTCAGTACTGAGGCCAGTACACGGCGAGGCTAGAATTCGGCGGTCCTCGCCTACATAGGTATGGTGGACTGAAGCGGCAGCGCGGCATGCACTAAACAACCTATAGAGACTCGATACAACTAGCGGCTATCAGAGAGGGGTAAGAAAGACCTATTCGGAACCAACCTGATACTACCACCAAACATACCCATCCTGGTGTTTCCCCCTCGAGACCCAAACGAGGAAGTCAACCGAGGAACTCACGCAGTTGGCAGTTTTATTTATTCAGTTATCGTTGCAGCAATTACTAGTCAGGTATAGATAGCATGAGTCATCCTGATATAATAAGCAGTGGGCAGTTTTAGTTAAACATCCCGTTGTAGTTGCAACACTTACTAGTCAGATACGATTAGCATGAGACAACCCAAACCCAGCAGTTGTTGGTACTTTTATTTAGCCATTCCGTTGTAGTGAAGCTGATTACTAGTCATATCGGATACAAGTCAAATTATAACAGTAAACTTTAGTTATAGTTGTCTATGATCGAGAACTGTGCTCCAAGTCGTCCATAACCGCGGACACGGCTTTTCGAAAAGATTTAACCCTGCAGGGGTGCACCAAAGTTTCCACACGCACCTACACCCTTGTTGTCGGATCAGGTAGGTACAAGATCACAAATAATACACCCAACGGTATGTCGACGGGGTTTCGGACACGACGTTTCCCAGACCCAAAGCAAGCACGGGGGGCCACCCCACTAAGCTACCCGCAACGAAGTTGGCCGGCTCCGGAACGGACTCAGGGTTTGCGTCAGTGGCTGTAAACGACGGGGAACCCGAAACTCTCGGGCTTGTCGATACCACGAAAACACTCCGCTTCCAAAACAGTACAAGTGCATTACCTCGCACAATTTAAATTAAGCAGTAAAGCATGGCATAAGTACAGAATAGTAATAAAGCCCCAAACTACTTGTGGCCCCAGTACAGTACTTGGAATCAGGTACTAAATCGATGGGGGTGCCCATACACCCCACCTGTGGTTAGTGCGCTCGATCTCGGAACAGGTATCAAGAACTCGGGGTCCTACGGGACACAAGTGGACGGTTAACAACCAAATAACATCTATTGCCCACCTGTGCCTCTGCATTTACCTACTTTCAATTTTAGTTATTAAACAATAATTAAAGCCATGATCATCTCCAACATTAAACATGCGGCAATACTCCAACAACTGTGGTACTTGACGACACGCAACAGCACTTGAGCAAGCGACTACGACGCGCAAGTCCAACTATCTACCAAACAACAGGTAATAGGATGTGTCCAAGGCAATATAAGGCTGCAAGGGATATCTCGGGTACAAAAACTAGAGCATCGCAACACAGATAGCAATAGATCAACAAGAGGGAATAAATACTATAAAAGTAAGATAGGTAGAAAGGGGAGATGCTCGCCTGAAAACATTGCCGAAGGTTCATCCGAAGAACGGGGCGAAGCTCACATCAACTCAACGGCCTTATTCGCGAAGAACCAAAACACTAGAATAAACACCGGATGCACTATTTAATACTACGGCAAAAGATCGGGCATGATGCATGTATGATGTATGACATGGCAAATGTGCGATGCAACTAGGCCGCATTAAGCGGAACCAGGGTCCCGATAATTATTTACTAGGTTCATGTTGTTTAGCTACCCCGCAATTTAAATGTTGTATTAACAAGGGAAAATTATATCATCGGTTTGCTACACAAATTTAAATGGGGTCCGGAATAAGACAAAGATATCCCGCATATAGACTCCATATTTAATTATGAGATGAATTGGCATAATGCCCCCAAACCACAGACAAGTATGCATGCATGAACAATTTAATATGCATCAGTTGATAATGTCATATTATAAAATAATGGGGTCTCGGAAGAGGTTCACACATCTGGGTTCAGGAGATCTTGGGGTTCCGGGGTTCGGTCTCAGGGTTCAACAGGGATCGAGGTTCAGATTCAAGATGGAGAACTTGGGTCCAAGCGGTCGATCTTGCCGTCGCGAAGATCTTGTCGGGTCCTCGAATCAGATCGGTCTTGGCGTTCGGGATGAAGATCTTGGCGTTCCGCGGCGAAGTGCTTGCCGTACCGGGATGAAGACCTTGGGGTGCCATCTCGATCGTTGGTCAACTCGCTGGAAGTAGAACTTGGCATCCGACTCCCGGGCGTCGGTGCGGAAAGGCGGTCTTGTCGTACCGGGTCGGCGACCTTGGCAACCGGGTTCTCGGCGAACTTGGCGTCCGGGAAGGAGTACTTGTCGCACCGGGGTCTCGGCGTCTGAGATGGAGTACATGAAATTCCGGGTAGGCGATCTTCGGGTACATTCTCCGGGTTCCGTCTTTGATATCAAGCTCGGTGGCAAACTTGAAACAACACTGGATACTCGTGCTTGTGTCCCAACATTGGAGATCTTATCGAAAGCCAGAGAGGGCAACCTTCGCGGCAGTCTGGTATTCTTCGGTTGACATTGTGCCAACTTAAGGACACAACCATATCTCCACATCCTCTCATCTTCCAAGCGCTGCCAACAGCAAGCCGATACGGGACGAGCACAGGGCGACCAAAGCGTCAGGCAAAGGGAGGCCGAGGGCGCAGGAGGGCGGCCGCTGCATGACAGACCACGACGATGGCCATGGCGCGCTGGCCGATGAGGTCGGAGGGTGCAGGACCTTCCGGCGTCGAGCCAGAGACAAGGGGAAGCAGCGACGGCGGTCGGTCAAGGGAAGGAGGAGGCCAGGCGAGAGGACGCAAGACGGCGGGGACGGCGTCGCGCAGCCGCATGGGCGAGCGTCCAGGGGATGCCGCCGCTGTAGCAAGGCGGAGGCGGGCTCGAGGACAGAGGTGGGGCCAGCGGGGTGGCGAAGGCGAGGCCGGGGGAAACAGCGGCGGGCGGCGCCTGGCGACCTTGCAGGCACGACGTCGCGGTGGAGGCTGGACGCAGGCCAGGGAGGAGGGCACCGGGGAGACGGGCGGTCGACGCGCTCGGAGGAGAAGGCCACGGCGGCGGGGCGCAGGGAGCTGACCGGCAGCCGGCGCTCACGTCGGAAGGAGAAGGAGAGGTAGACGCGGGGTGCGGCGTCTGGCCGGTGAGGGAGGAGCCATGCCCGCGGGGAGGGTCGTGGGCGAGCGACGCGGGCGCCGGGCGCTGACCATAGGCGGCGGATGGAGCTCCAGGGAGGAGGCGGAAGAGGCGAGCGAGGTGGGGCTCCTGTGGCGGCGACGGGGACCCGGCGGTGGAGAGAGGAAGCCCGCGGCGGCGGTGATTGCGGGGGCGAAGAGAGCGGGTGCGAGGAAGGAGGCGGAGTTGGTGGGGATCGTGGGGAGAGCGTGAGCAGGTGGGGCCGGCTGCGGGAGCGTGCGTTGTGTGCTTGTGCGGGGACGCGGCCAGGTGGGGACTAGGGAGTGGCCCACGCGAGGAGAGGCAGGTGGTGGGGCCGGGGAAGTGAGAGAGAGGGGAAGGGGAGTGGGTCAGCTGGGTGAGGTGGCAGGGTTGGATTGGATGGGGGATTGGGCCAGGGGGATGTGGCGAGCCGTGATAGGGTGGAGTGAGGTGGAGGGGGCTGGGTAGACTAGGTTTAGGTAGAAAAGGGTTTAGGTAGTCTGGTGTTTGTACTGGGGGTGGCCGACTGGGTCGGATCGGCCCGGTACGGCTGCCCTTAAAAATAAAATAAATATTTTATTATTTTAAAACGGGGCTTTTGAAATCCATTTGTAGACGAAACAAAATAATCCAGAGACCCGGGTTTTGTGTTTGAATACAGACGGGGCGTTTAGAAGACAAAAACAGATTTTTCGAAGATAGTTTTATGCAAACAAATGCAAGATGATGACGATGCTGAAATGCAATGTGACATGATGACATGAGCATACGGTCATGATGATGCAATGCACAAAAACAACGCGATTTTCTAGTAGTGGTTTTGCGGGGCGCCACATTACTTGCAGATTTTGGGGTCTCTATTACCACACCCATTCTGGTTTTGTCTGACAGTACAAGTGCTATTAGTGTTGCACGTGATCCGGTCAAGCATGAGCTTACCAAGCATATTGGTGTTGATACTTTCTATACACGTGCTCAGGTGCAGGTTCATGTTGTTGCGCTTCAGTATGTGCCTTCAGATTTACAGTTGGCGGATTTCTTCATGAATGCACAGACTAGAGCGCAGCATGATTTCTTACTCTCCAAACTCAGTGTTGTGGATCCACGTACCATGAGTTTGAGGTGGGGGTGTTAGATGTATATATTTGTATATTATAGTTTCTCCATATGTTAGAGGGTTTCCTGCATATTCACACCTGTACCTATATTATATATTGCCTTTGGCCCCAAAGGAATACATGTTGCATATTCCTGACAGTACTTCCTCCGTTTTAAAATATAAAACGTTTAACGATTTGACGGTCAAATCTTGTCATGGTCACAAAATATCCGGGTTTCCAATTTTGCCCCCGTTTGGACACGGTGTCCCTCGCGTGTCTTCTCCCTCCCTCTCGCATACCTCTCTGTCCCTCACCTCTCCTACGACGTTCGCCTGTCCCTCGCCCACGTCGCTGCCGCCCTTTCCCTCTCCCTCGCCTGTGTCACCGGCGCCCTCTCCCTCGCCCACGTCGTCGCCCCCATCTTCGTCGTGCTTCGTGGCTCTCCCAACCGCTCCTGCTCCAACGAGGTCGAGTTCAAGATTCGATTTTTTCTTCGGCTACCGGATCTGCAGGGGCGGTGCTCTATCTGCTGCGTCCATGTTGGATCCTTTGATGGGGGAGCTCATGGTGGCCTCTGACTGGAGAAACAAGGACGGGGTATGGGTCAGCGTTCGTGGGGCGGGGGGATGGGTCGGCGTTCGTGTGGCGGGGGATGGGTCGACGTTGGTGGACTCGAGGACGCTCATGGTGGCCGCCGACTGGAGGAATAAGGACGCCATGGAGGAGCTCACCACCGCTCAGCTCGACTCACAGAGCATAGACAGAAGAGTTCAACCGGCACACTCTCCTCCGCCGCCATGACGCTCAGCCTTCGCGCCGCCACGTCGCTCCCCGCCCCGCCGCTGGGCCCGCCCCGAGGACGACGCACCGCCTCCGTGGTCCGAGCCACGGCATCCCCTCCTCCGGCGCTCCACAACCGGAACCGGCCGCGCCCGCAGAACGTCTCCTGCATCGGTGAGTGAGATCCATGACCCAACCTGTACATGTCCTTGATGTCCCTGCTGACGGGGGTGCGTGTGCAGATTGCGCCACCTGCCGGTGGATGGTGCCGGAGGTGTTCAACCGGATCGACGGCATGTCTGCCGTGGCGGCGCAACCCAGCTCCGACGAGACTAGGACAAAGGCATTGCAGGTAAAAATCATCATAACCAATCAAAATGCCCTCTTCAGCCAATCAATCGATTCAATCAGTCATATATCTGCGATTATTCAGTCAGTGCAGTACGGGTGTTTGTTGACATTTTCGTTAGTTTCGTCATGCTTAAACCCGGAGAAACAAATTACAGATGGAATTTCTTGATCTTTCATGAATAATTGATCATTTCATTTACATATACGTTTGCAGGCCTTGCTCTCCTGCCCGACGGTCTCGATCCACACTAACAAGCCTGCAGAGGACATTCTCCAAGTGCAGAACACGTTCCCCCTCGCCATCAACGACGATCTCTCTGTATAAGCATTTTCATATATGCTCACTCTTTTACTTCCTATACTAAATACAAAATTCAGCACCAAAAAGTTGCGTGCTTGTTACTTACATTGTTGGTTAATCATTTTCACCACAAGAACAATTTGGATAGCATTTTCACATAAGAGAAATAATGAATATATTCTATAATTTGTATCTCTAGTTCTCCTTCAGTTGTGAATTGATGTTGGTATAATACTTTGGTATCTTCCATAGATGCCCAAACAAAACCTGGTTATGCTTCAATAATTACTTAATATTTCAGTTCAAGGTATACGCCAAGACTGGCAGACAAGATTGAAAAGTAACTTACAGGTAGTGGATATTACTGCTGATGTTGAGTGGAAACTTACTCTGTAGCATTTGTGTGCCTGCTACAGATGGTACTGATCATTAGTAGCACAGGACTAGATTTATGTCTGCTCAATTTGCTTGGTAGCAAAACTCATCTCCAGGAGCATGTTTCTTCAGAATTTAACATTGTACTGGCAGTCTAAATGTAGCACTGACTATACTTGAGCAAAGATTTCAATTTAATGCTTTATAATGTGAATGACACCAATGTTTCTAGCAAGTATAACATCTATTCATTTTGTTTCTAGCACCATGTCGGAAATGAAGGACACCAATGTTGTTGGAAACTCTGAATCCATGGACCAAAGTGAAGATACTTTGCATGCCCTTAGCTCAGCAACAGGTTATTTTCTGCACTAATTCTTAAGATTATATGGTCATTTAAGTGGAAATCTTTGTATTCTTCTATTCTGGTTAATGGAGAAACAAGTGCAGACTGACATCCGTATTGTCCAATGAGCATTTTACCTTTGCATTTCTGGGTACTATCTAGAAAAATTGTCTTCGGGTACTATCAAGAAATATTGAACAAGTACTATCAAGAAATATTGTCTGCTGGTACTAAGTGTCATAGTAGTATTGAACAAGTACAATTCTCAGCATGGTCTTTGTCAAGCATTCATAGTTGCTTCTTGCAGTTTCATGGAACGGTGCAGTACATGGATTTTGATTTTTGGGTGGATTATTGACATCCTCTTCTTGTTCTTCAGGTGGACTAAAGTTAATATCTGGAAGCACCATTGTTGTTCAGGCACGACTGGTTCCGGCGCCTCGATGACCTTGGGAGCGGGCGGAGTTGCCGGCAAGCTGAGACGGAGCTGCTGGTCGACAAGGCTACGTTGTCGAGAAGATGAGACACTAGTGCACCCCCCCCCTCTAACACCGGTTTGAAGGGCCCTCTAACAGCGGTTGTAGAACCGCTGTTGAGGGTTCGGTGTTAGAGGGGCCCCTCTTTAACACCGGTTCTTAGGGTGGCGCACGTGGGGCTGCCGCAGCGCTCAGGCCCCCTTAAAGGTTTTCTGTCGCGGCAGGAGAACGGTCTAAATCTCTGCCGCGGCAGAGTTCTGCCCCTGCCCCGTTCTGGGCGTATTTCTGCGGCGGGGACGGGGAGGGGAATCGATCGGGAGCGGTATACACATACATCGTCATCGGTACATACGAGTACATGAATAATTAAGCAACTATTATTATACACAACATCGTCATTGTGTGGTATTCTTCGTAAACGTTGAAGCATCAAGTACAAGACAAACACGTTCAAGCATATATACAACGTTTATTTTGGTGGATATCTAAAGAGTTTTTCACCAGGCGTGACGACCTCATCAAGTATGAACCCCGCCAATTCCTCTTGAATGGCTCGTATGCGGTCAAATGGTAGAAGTTGGTCCCGCATCCGTTCGATCTGAATATATATATGAAGAATGGGGTTAATATATATATATATAAGAATAAAACTCAACACAATTTATGGTAATAAAACAATGTTGTATATTTTGTTTACTTACTCTAAGTTGTTCTAGTACGGCTTGACCCGTCGCACATATCGTGTTGTGAATAAACTCGCAAACATAGTACCCACATAACTTATTGCTGTGTTCAATGCATGCACTTTACGAGAATAGAGAGTTTAATCAAAATAATAATCAATAAAGCATGATATAATGGATTTGGAAGCAGAATCAAAGAGATACGCAGACCTAGCTAGCTAGTATTACTTACATTTTGGTCTACAAATTTTAGTTCTTCTTACCATTCACCCACGGCCTTGCCCGTGAACCTTTTCCAAATCCTGTCCGGCAAAGAAAATGGATAAAGGAGTAATTAATTACTTGTTGTCACGAAAGTTGTCGATCTAGTGCGATAATATGATTGAAATTACCTCTGGAGCATCTCTCTAAAGTCTGTTCATAGCTCTTTTTCTTTTCGTAACGAGTCCATGACGAGGACTTTTCCTGAGTCGGGTTGAATGACTAGCAGAATAAAGTGGAACCTATGCACGCATAACTTATCATCAGTTACACTTAACATCGAGTAAGCCAAAACAGAATGTGTACAAGAGAGGGTAACAGTACTCACGAGAAGTTGTACGGCAATAGTATTTCCCTTTTGGTTTGTTGTCTCAGTAAAGATCTTAGCAAGTAATCTTCTGTTTGCCCGGGTTTGGTTCTTACCACTTCTTCATGAACTCTATTTGGGTCAACGAACCCAATGTCAAAAGGGCCTCCTTTCATGCATTGCATAACCTTTTTCCTACATAATAGTATATACATATATGGTGAGCATATATATACATGCAATTAATGAAGTGAATGAGATGAGATAGAAATTACAGAAATAGTACTTACACACAATAAAGGCTGATGGCAGCTTTGTCGAGTTCCTTCTGATTGAATAGAAAATGCAAGTCTTGAATGTTGAAGTCGATCTCGTCGTCTCCGCACAAGAAAATCTGATCTTTTGTATTAACATTTTTGAACTGTTTGGATATTTAAATGCCGCATCTTTTGTATACTTTGGAATCTGACAAAACCTCGCTCAACTTGCATTGGATTTTTGATAAAGTAGCATATTGTGAACCTAAAAATGATCTTTGTAAAAAATCATGAGCATCGTATCATGTACCTGTAGTTCATATCTGACCCACTTCCTACCGATTCGGCAGGAATTTGTCTTTTTCACCAGAGGTGGACGGAAAGGTTTCAGATCCCCTGTTGGTACATTGTCCATATAAGGTGGTCTAGTATTTTTGTAAAATGTGGTGGTAGTTTTTTGAATTAGCCATTTGGTGGTTGCTTCACAAAACCGTCCGTTTTTATGCTCGGAAAATGGAAAATGCCTTTTTGGTGCGACAAATTTGTCTGCGGCCTTTTTGGGCTCCATCGGCATGCCATCAACACGGACTGCTTCGATCGTGAACTTTGCACGATCTTTCAACCGATGGCTCGCGCCTCGCTTGCTCTTTTTCGTAGAAGAAGATTGTTGCTGGCTGGTCGATCCAGAGGGCTAAAAGAAGAAAGAAGCGTTAATTAATACATGTAGAAGAAGATTGTTGGTGGAAGTCAGCAGAGGCTTAATCAATGCATATACCTCGCCGGACTTTATAATCACTAAATTGCGTTCACCGGAGTCTTCATCTTCTCCATGACTACTTGAGCTGTCATCATGTCCCTCCAAGTTCAGATATTGTAAGGTGTCCTCATGGATAATGTTCTCCATTATTTCTTCGTCTTCAGGGTTTCTACTAAGTGGATCCATAGTTTCTAAAACAATAATATTATCTAGAGTAAGAGAGTAAACATTCAAGTGGACTTGGATTTATAATAAATATTCTAGAGTAAGATCATGGTAGACATTTATAATTTTAAACCCTAACTTCTATGCAAGTTATAACAAACTATTTATCTTGATATCACTTAAGCTCATGGGAATAATATTAACCATCTTAATTCCTCAGAACTTTATGTGTCATATAATAATGAAGGATCACCATAAAATTTCTTTAATATTATAAGTTATAATTAAGAATCAAATCTCATGAATTAATAGTAATACATCCTTTAATAAGTTATGGTTTATATAGGTAAATCAAATTCATAACAAAAGCCTCTACAAAATATTAATAGGAAAAGGACCTATATAAAGAAAATAAAGAACTATAATACATACACTTTCTTAATAATCCTTTCTTTTGTTCATACAAAAAAATATACATACCCTTTATTTTTGTTCATACGCAACAATATATATACATATAATTTCTTATATATACATATACATACACTTTCTTAATAATCCTTTTTTGTTCATACACACAAATAAAATTATTCAATCCAATATATATTAGAATATTTATATGCAACAATATATATACATATATGCATATATGCAACATTTATATACATATTAGGATAAAATTACACATAAATAAAATTATTCATACACAACAATATATATACATATATGCAACATTTATCCAATATATATACACACAAATAACATTTATCCAATATCCAATTAATATCCATCCCATATTCATATCCAATAACAGAGAGCTCACCACCGGTGGTGGCAAACTCGAACAGTGGTCCGAGCGGCGGTGGGTTGGCGGCGGTGGATCCGAGCGGCGGCGACGACTCTGGCGGCGGTGGATCCGAGCGGCGACGACGGGGGTGGCAGCCGACGCGCGCGGGCGAGCGCGGTGGCGGACCGTGCTGGCACGGTGGGGGGCATCGACTGGCGGCGGATCCGAGCGACGGGGGGCGACGACTGGTGGACGGCGACGGCGAGCGCGGTGGCGGGTGGCGGCCGACGCGCGCGGGTGAGTGCGGTGGCGGACCGTGCTGGCGCGGCGGGGGGGCGTCGACTGGCGGCGGATCCGAGCGACGGGGGGCGACGACTGGTGGACGGCGAGGGCTGGACGGCGACGGCGCGGCTCTCCTCTGCTCCTCTGCGCGCGATTTTCGATTTTGCTGGGAAAAAAGGAAGAGAGGAAGGCACGCGTTATAAATCCCCCCTTTAACACCGGTTCATGCCACGAACCGGTGTTAAAGGGGGGCGCATTTATTTCATGCATTAAAGCGGTGGGGGCATTTTTAACTCAAAAAATAGGATATGAATTTAGAAAATTCATATCTTTTTTATTTTAACTCAGAAAAATATGAATAATATATCATAATTTTTAGAAAAATAATATCTATCCATTCATGTAAAAACATTTTATATTTACTTTAGATGAAAATTTTCAAAATAATTAAAACACTTACATATAAATTTTGATTATTCAATTCAAACAAAAATAAAATAGACAAACCCTAAAACTTTGAACATAAGAAATATTAAGCATCTAAAAAGGAATCAGACCCGATCATGAGCATCGTATCATGTACCTGTAGTTCATATCTGACCCACTTGCCGATTCGCAGGAATTTGTCTTTTTCACCAGAGGTGGACGAAAAGGTTTCAGATCCCACTGTTGGTACATTGTCCATATAAGGTGGTCTAGTATTTTTGTAAAATGTGGTGGTGGTTTTTTGAATTATCCATTTGGTGGTTGATTCACAAAACCGTCCGTTTTTTATGCTCGGAAAATGGAAAATGCCTTTTTGGTGCGATAAAAAGGAAAACTTCCTCTTGCAACATTTTTTGCCATGCCATGATGCATATGTATGCACAATATGGCCATATTATCACAAACTATGCCTTGATTCTAGCCATATCATTGGTCATTTGATCCGAAAGCCAAGAAACCTCGAATGAGATAGGTCATTTTGTGAAGGTTTTTTTGAGACATAATCAATATACCAAGTTTGAGATTTTTCCTTCTAACTATGTCACAAAATATAACACCACGCGAAGGTTTCGCACTGTTTCGATCTTTTTTTATTTTTTTATCCCCGTTTTAAACTATCGTCAAACTTTGTCGAACAACGGGCATGAAGATTCTTAGCTTGGGGCCAAGCCTCGCTCAACTTGCATTGGATTTTTGATAAAATAGCATATTGTGAACCTAAAACTGATTTTTGTAAAAAATCATGAGCATTGTATCATGTATCTGTAGTTCATATCTGACCCACTTCCTACGATTCAGCAGGAATTTGTCTTTTTCACCAGAGGTGGACGGAAAGGTTTCAGATCCCCCTGTTGGTACATTGTCCATATAAGGTGGTCTAGTATTTTTGTAAAATGTGGTGGTGGTTTTTTGAATTAGCCATTTGGTGGTTGCTTCACAAAACCGTCCGTTTTTATGCTCGGAAAATGCCTTTTTGGTGCGATAAAAAGGAAAACTTCCTCTTGCAACATTGTTTGCCATGCCATGATGCACATGTATGCACAATATGGCCATATTATCACAAACTATGCCTTGATTCTAGACATAACATTGGTCATTTGACCCGAAAGCCAAGAAACCTCGAATGAGATAGGTCATTTTGTGAAGGAGATAGAACTGGAATTAAAATACAGAATGCAACTAATAGTAAGTTACATAAAGCACGACTGAAAATTAAGATACATAAAAGAATTGAAAATTAAGATACATAAAAGAATTGAAAATTAAGATACATGGCCAGATTAAGTAACAATCGGCCGAACTTGTTTCAGAATGTTGGAGTGATTCAGTCATGCTCCTGCCTACACCTGTAATACTCGCCACTGTAGTCATCGTACTCGTCGCCGCCATCATCGCTGTCGTCGTCGGGTCGCCGTAATTGAACCTTGAAGGCTGAGTACGCGTGGGCTGGACTTGAGGGTAGCGTAGACGGGTGTTAGAGTCAGCGGCAGTGTCATAGGCCATGACGCTCTGGAGAGTCCGACCGCGCCACCATAGCCGACGGCCGGCCTCGTTGAAGTTCGGAGGAGGTGGGCCGTCCTCCTCGTGCCTGGCGAGCACCCTCTCACGCCGATCCACGAAGAAGGCTTCCCAAGTAGGGAAATAGTCGGGATGCCATCTGGGATTCCTCCGCTGCTCCGGCGTGAGCTCGAAGTAGTAGTAGTTCGTGATGGCCATCCGGCGCGCCACACCTAGAGGGACAGGAGGAACCGGCACGCCTCCGGCGCTCAGCATCCAGCCGACGGGGACAAAGTAGCCCGGCGGGCAGGGGTAGTTCGAGGCGCAAAGCGCCTCCGCCTCCCTGGGGGTTAGTGCTATGGTGGAAGCCATGAGAAAGAGTAATGAGGTTGCAGATATGAGTCTAGAGATGTGCAATGAGAATGGAGGCCAACCCTATATATATATATATAGTGAAGAACTAGCGGGAAGAACTGGAGGGAAGAACTGGCGGGAAAAAAAATAGCGGGAAGAAAAATGGCGGGAAAAAATGGCGGGAAGAAAAATGGCGGGAAGATAAATGGCGGGAAGAAATAGAAGAAAGAAAAATGGCTCATTTAATATATATACTGTTAACAGAAGAAAAATGACATTGATTTCCATGTTGAGATACATATGTGTGCCAAAAATGGCTCAATTAATACATATAGTCAATCTTATGATCGCGTCGGCCGTAACCATGGAGTATCAACACCGTTTAATAGGATGGTTGGGTCAGTCTTCACTCTGAAGGGCGGAATTTCATCAAACTTATTATAATCTTCTGACATGTCTGTCTTGTCCTCCACTCCCACGATGTTTCTTTTCCTTGAAAGAACTATGTGACGCTTTGGCTCATCGTGTGATGTATCTGTTTGCTTATTTTTTCTTTTTTTCGGTTTGGTAGACATGTCCTTCACATAGAAAACCTGAGCCACATCATTGGCTAAGACGAATGGTTCGTCTAAGTTCTTGTATACCTTCATAAGTTTGTTGAGATCCACTGTTGTCATTCCGTACTTCTTGTCTACCTCAACCCCTTCTCCTGTTAGCTTGACCCATTTGCATCGAAACAAGGGGACCTTAAAATTAGGTCCATAGTCAAGTTCCCATATCTCCTCTATGAACCCATAATACGTGGTCTTTTGCCCATTTTCTTCTGATGCATCGAAGCGGACACCACTATTTTGGTTGGTGCTCTTTTTATCTTGGCCTATCGTGTAAAATGTATTCCCATTTATCTCGTACCCTTGGAAAGTACATACAGTCGAAGATGGTGTCCTGGCCAACAAGTACAGCTGATCCCCAACAGTGGTGTTATTCGTGAGAAGTCTTTGTAGCCAGCCGCCAAAACTCGCCATGTGTTAACTTATAATCCATTCATCAAACTGCCCCGGGTGTTTGATGCGTATTAAATTCTTGTGTTCATTGATATACGGGGCAACCAAGATAGATCTTTGTAAAACCGTGTAGTGTGCTTGATTGAGAGAATGCTCGTCCCTACATATCATTGCTTTACATCCTAGGGTGCCTTTTCCACGCAGTCTCCCCTCATGTCGTGATTCTGGAACACCAATCGCCTTAAGGTCAGGAATAAAATCAACACAGAACTCAATGACCTCCTCTGTTACATAGCCCTTGGAGATGCTTCCTTCTGGCCTAGCACGGTTATGAACATATTTCTTTAAGACTCCCATGTACCTCTCAAAGGGGAACATATTGTGTAGAAATACAGGACCGAGAATGGCAATCTCTTCTACTTGGTGAACCAGGAGATGCGTCATAATATTGAAGAAGGATGGTGGGAACACCAAATCAAAGCTGACAAGACATTGGGCCACATCTGTCTGTAACCCTGGTAGGCTTTCTGGATCGATTACCTTCTGAGATATTGCATTGAGGAATGCACATAGCTTCACAATGGGTACTCGAACATTTTCAGCTAGAAGCCCCCTCAATGCAATCGGAAGCAATTGTGTCATAATCACGTGGCAGTCATGAGACTTCAGGTTTTGGAATTTTTTTCTCTGCCATATTTATTATTCCCTTTATATTCGACGAGAAGCCAGACGGGACCTTGATACTGCTCAGGCATTCAAAAAAGATTTGCTTCTCTGCTTTGGTAAGAGCGTAGCTGGCAGGAGTTAAGTGGCATCGTTTACCCTTCTCGTTCTCAGGATGCATAGGCGTATCAGGGTCTTTCAGACGTTGCTGGTCCTGCCGTGCTTCCGGTGTATCTTTTGTCTTCCCATACACTCCTAGAAAGCCTAGCAGGTTCACGCAAACATTCTACGTCACGTGCATCACGTCGATTGAAGAGCGGACCTCTAAGACTTTCCAATAGGGTAGGTACCAAAATATAGATTGCTTCTTCAACATGGGCGCGTGTCCGGCATCGTCATTCGAAACAGATAGACTGCCAGGACCTTTTCCAAAGATTACTTCTAGGTCCTTGACCATACCAAATACCTCCTCACCGGTATGGAGGACAGGCTTCCTCCAGGGTTCCGCCAGACGTTTGAAATGCTTGCCTTTCTTTCTTACTGGATGCAGGTTCGTAAGAAATCGAAGATACCCTAGGTACACAACCTTCTTACATTTATCCAAATATACACTTTTAGTCTCATCTAAACAGTGTGTGCATGCATTGTATCCCTTGTTTGTCTGCCCTAAAATGTTACTAAGAGCAGGCCAATCATTGATGGTTACGAAAAGCAATGCTCGTAGGTCAAATGGCTCCCCTTTGTGCTCATCCCACATACGTACACCTGGTTTGGCCCACAGCTGTAAAAGTTCTTCAACTAATGGCCTTAGGTACACATCAATGTCGTTGTCGGGTTGCCTTGGGCCTTGGATGAGCACTGGAATCATAATGAACTTCCTCTTCATACATAACCAAGGAGGAAGGTTATAGATACATAGAGTCACAGGCCAGGTGCTGTGAATGCAGCTCTGCTCACCAAAAGGATTCATGCCATCTATACTTAGACCAAACCTTAAGTTCCTTGTGTCACGTGCAAAGTATGGGTACTCTCGCTCGACTTTTCTCCACTGTGACCCATCAGCGGGGTGTCTCAACATCGCGTCTTTCTTACGGTCTTCCATGTGCCATCGCAACAACTTGGCATGCTCTTTATTTCTGAAGAGACGTTTTAACCGTGGTATTATAGGAGCATACCACATAACCTTGGCAGGAACCTTCTTCCTAGGGGCCTCGCCCTCAACATCGCCAGGATCGTCTCGTCTGATCTTATACCGCAGTGCAGTGCATACCGGGCATCCATCCAAATTCTCGTACTTCTCACCGCGGTAGAGGATGCAGTCATTAATGCAGGCATGTATCTTCTGCACGTCTAATCCTAGAGGGCAGACAACCTTCTTTGCTTGGTATGTACTGTCGGGCAACTCATTATTTCTTGGAAGAAGATTCTTCATTTTTACCAACAACTTTAAAAATGCGCTGTCAGTCACACCGTTCTCTGCCTTCCATTGCAGCAAATCCAGTGTGGTACCTAGATTTTTGTGGCCATCTTCGCAAGTTGGATACAACAATGTTTTGTGATCCTTTAACATCTGCTCCAACTTCTCCTTCTCCTTTTTAGTTTCATATTCTTCCTTTGCATCAGTAATGGCCCGACCAAGATCGTCATCAGCGGGCCCATCTGCTGCCTCTTGATCTTCATTATCTACCCCCATTGCAGTATCATCATATTCAGGATACATATTATGATAGTTGTCATCATCCTCTTCATCTTCGTTGTCTTCCATCACAACCCATTTTTCTCCGTGCTTGGTCCAACAATTATAGCTGGGCATGAAACCGGATTGAAGCAGGTGGACGTGAATGGTTCTGGTATTTGAGTAGTCTTTCTTGTTCTGACAGTGAACACACGGACAACACATAAAACCATTGTGACCACGGTTTGCATTAGCCACAATAATGAAATTTTGGAGGCCCGTAATGTACTCGGAAGTGCGGCGGTCACCGTACATCCATTGCCGGTTCATATGCATTAATATATAGTATATATAAAAAATTAATAGGGAGATGACCATTTATATATATAGTACATCAATGACACATGAAAGGATAGTTGCCGACCTCGACCGAGAAGGAAAGAGCAACGAGAAAACTTATTTTGAGCTCTCGGGCATTTCACCGAACACCTCTTGTGCATACGAAAAAAACACAAACTAGCACACCTCACACCCTCTTGCTAGGCTCCAAAATGAGAGAGTGAAAAAATGGAAGAGAGGGGTGTGGGCTGCGGTGTCTTATATAGCCCCCCTTTAACACCGGTTCAAGCCACGAACCGGTGTTAAAGGGGGGGGTGCTGCGCGGGCCACTAGTGCAGGGGCCTTTAACACCGGTTCGTGCCACAAACCGGTGTTAAAGGGGGGGGGGCTTCTTTTTGCTGCACGGGCCACGCTGGTACGGCCCCCCTTTAACACCGGTTCGTAGAAGAACCGGTGTTAAAGCCCATTTCCAGGCTCAACCAAAGGCCTCGTTTCCACTAGTGAGAAGGAGCTGCCGGCGAGAAAGGCGACGTTGCCGACGAGGAGGCTGGAGGTGCGCTATGGTGAGTCTAGTAGCGGCGTCGAGGAGCCTAAACGCGACGACCAGCGGGGAAGGAGCGGTGTTAGGCGCTGCATGGACCTGGAGGTGCTGTCCGGCGATCTGCTGGGTGGGTGCTGGGTGCGCGTAGATGCCGGCGAGCTACTGGCTAGGGGCTGGCATGGCGCTGCTCTGGGGCCGGCGGACGGCTTCTGGGAAGTGCAGCTGGTTGACGTGCAACTGCCGGCGAGCTGGCCACGCATGCGGATCCGGTCGGGCGACTCGCACCGGATCGATTTCGGTGATGCGCGCGTGGATCAATTGGTGAGATGGGCCACACGCTCGCATGGACGTGGAGGATCGATTCCGGCAAGGGTGGCAAGCGGCACACGCATAATGACGGTTGGCACTAAGCCATGCCAGAGCGTGGCTAGTGTGTGTATCGCGTGCATGCATGTGTTGTGTGAGTCTGTTAGCGAGAAAGGAAGGAGAAGACCACGTCCTGGACACGCATGGTCGACCGTGGTGATCGCGTCCGCGCGCAGTCATGGCCACGAGTTGAGGCATGTGGAGTGTGGCGAGTGGGTGTCGTGGTGACGTGAGTGCGAGCTGCGGCTATATAGCCCCTCCCTGTAATCTCCATGAATTAGACCACGAGTTAGAGCTCGAGGAAGAAAAGGTGTCTGTGCGCCTAAAAAATCAGAGTTGTCTCATGTTCATTTTCTACCTCTGTCTGTGAGAGAGAGAACGTGGGCCTTAGTTTGGTATCAGAGCGAGGCGAGAGATGGCGCTGGTCCCGCACGGCGTTAATGGGGAAGCGTGGCGACAACTATACTGTCTGGGCGATCAGGGTGGAGGCGAACAGGGGCGGAGCCAGGAATTGGACATAAGGGGGGGGGGGGGGGGGGGGGGGGCGAGGACGAGGTCGGAAGCTTAAAACAAATTGTAGTACTCCCTCCGATCCATATTACTTGACTTGGATTTTTTAATATTTGGATGAACCTATATACTAAATAGTTTCTAGATTCATCCAAATCTAGACAAATCCAAGTCAACTAATATGGGTTGGAGGGAGTAGAGCAATCCATTTCTATTCATCTTGAGGCTAACTGAAAGTAAATTGCCGATCGCCATTCTAATGTAGCCATACAAAGTAATTAGAGGGAATAGCAATTAATTCTTATTTTGGAGGGTCAATTAATTTATTTTGTAAATGTAAACCATTGAAGAAAATTTATTTTGACGAGCGCTTTAATCAAATCAACTACAAAGAAAAAATAGGAAGTTTAGAGTTATCAGTTCATTTGTCTTTCTAGTTTATAAGAAACATCTGAATAGTAAATTGATGCACTTCCATGGTACATGCTCGTATACTAATGAATAAGACTTCCAGAACCTAATTTATCATCAAGTTAGAACTAGTAGTATCAGCATACCTTTTAGAAAACTGAGGGCTGGAGTTGATACACTCGGCGGAATTTGCGCAGCAAGATCAACAAATTACGCGGTCGTTTCCTAATGACCCGATCCGTATTGCTTCCTTGTCCTGATCCGTATTGCTTCCTTGCTTGGCGGCCGACGGCTGAAACACCAACCCAGAGAGTGGAGGCAGGTGCCCTAGAGGTCGATCGTATGGGTCAAACAAACGTATGTTTACGGAATGCTCCGTAATTAGAAGAATGGGCTGTTTGTTTGCCAACTGGGCTTCAATACTTATACAAAACAGGTGGGCTCAAATACTAACCGAATAATTTTTAGTATTACATACGGCAATTAGTTTGACCCTGCTCGCAACAGCTTGAGGGGGGCGACGAATTAGGGGGGTGTGACCCCTGCTCGCCCCCTCTTGTCTCTGCCCCTGGAGGCGAACCTCGACGCGCAGGGGCTGTGGGAGGCAGTGGTCCCGGCGAAGGACGCAGCTGCGGCGGTCATCGCGAAAAAGGACAAGCCAGCGACGGCATACCTATTTGGAGCCCTCTCCGAGGACATTCTGTTGCAGGTTTCATCGAAGAAGACAGCGGCGGAGGTGTGGGCCAGCCTCAAGGCGCGATTTGTCGGAGCAGATCGCGTCAGGGCGGCTCGACTGTCCACGCTCCGCGGCGACTTCGATCGGCTGAACATGGGGGACGGCGAGGCGCTGGACGTCTTCGTCGGCAAAATCAGTAGCATGGCGGCGAGGTACGCCAACCTTGGCGCGACCCTCGATAGTGCGGCAATGGTGAAGAAGCTGCTGGACTCGGTGCCCGATTGCCTATACCAGGCGGTGGCCGACCTCGAGCAATTCTGCGATGTGGAGAAGCTATGCTTCGACGAGGCGCTTGGGCGACTGAAGGCCTTCGAGGAACGATCGGAGAGGCACAAGAAGCAAGCAAACCACGACGATCGTGGCGACAGGGAGCTGCTGCTTACTGTGGCACAGTGGGCAGCAAGGCGTCGCAACGACGACGACGACGGTGGCAGCAACACGGCTTCGGGAGCTGCTGGAAAGGGACAGAAGGGGAGGTGCCACAACTGCGGTGTACGTGGGCACTTCGCCCGCGACTGCTGGAAGCCCAAGAAGAAGCAGCAGGAGGAGGCGCTGCTCTGCGATGCCGGCTAGACCAGCCGAGCCTACTCTAGGCATGGCTTAGGGGGAGAATGTTGGCACTAAGCCATGTCAGAGCGTAGCTAGTGTGTGTATCTCGTGTGTGCGTGTGTTGTGTGAGTCTGTTAGCGAGAAAGGAGGGAGAAGACCACGTCCTAGGCACGCAGGGTCGACCATGGTGATCGCGTCCGCGCGCGGTCATGGCCACGAGTTGAGGCGTGTGGAGTGTGGCGAGTGGGTGCATGTGCGTGCAGTCATGGCGACATGAGTGCAAGCTGCGGGTATATAGCCCCTCTCTGTAATCTCCATGAATTAGACCACGAGTTAGAGCTCGGGCTGAAGAGGAAGAAAAGGTGTATGTGCGCCTAAAAAGTCAGAGTTGTCTCCTGATTGTAAGATAGGGGAAACCACACGTTAGGTGGCCTTGTATTGCTCATCATATAGGAGGATTACAAGGAGTCCCGGCTGCATATAACACGGACTATACACAAGGAATACACACGCATAAATATCCTATACCCATATAAACACGTCTAGGATATGTATTCTAACACCCTCCCTCAGTCGAAACTTGACGTCTTATGAACGTTGAGACTGTCCCGAAAGTCTAGGAAGAGAGGCGATGGTAATCCTTTGGTGAAGATGTCTGCGAACTGAGATGAACTGGGAACGTGTAGCACCTTAACCTCGCTAGTGGTCACGCGATCTCTGACAAAGTGTAGATCAATCTCCACATGCTTGGTGCGTTGGTGATGTATAGGATTATGTGTCATGTAAACGGAGCTCACATTATCACAGAAGACCACAGAAGCATCATGCACCGGCTGATGAAGCTCCAAAAGTAGCTGTCGAAGCCAACATGACTCGGCCACCACATTTGCTACTGCCCGATACTCTGCCTCTACACTCGATCTAGAAACAGTGTGCTGCCGCTTAGCCGACCAAGACACGAAATTCGCGCCGAGGAACACATAGTAGCCTAAAGTAGACCGTCGAGTGTCTGGACAACCTGCCCAGTCAGTGTTAGAATAGGCCAGCAATTTGTTCGATGTACGTCGATACAAAGTGAGACCATAGTCGGTGGTGCCGCGGATGTAGCGTAGAACACGCTTCACAAGGAGCAAGTGATTAATCCGTGGATCATGCATACGAAGACATATCTGTTCTACTGCATAGGAGATATCTGGCCGAGTGAAAGTAAGGTATTGGAGACCTCCTGCAATACTGCGATACTCTGTAGGATCAGCCATGGGATCACTAGACTGAGCTGCAAGCTTAGAAGCTGTATCAACTGGTGTGGAGATGGATTTACACTGCAACATGCCCATGCGCTCAAGGAGCTCCAGAGCATACTTCTCCTGCGATAGAAAGAGACAATCCTTGGTGCGCCTGACTGAGATGCCCAGAAAATAATGTAAGTCACCCATATCCGTCATAGTGAACTCAGAACGGAGTAAACCAATTAAACGCTGCAGCAGTGTCGATGAAGACGAAGTCAAAATTATGTCATCCACATAGAGCAGGAGATAAGCCATATCAGGACCACGGCGATAGACGAACAAAGAGCTGTTGGTCTTGGCACTCAAGAACCCAAGTGATGCAATATACAAGGCAAATTGCTGAAACCATGCCCGGGGAGCCTGCTTCAAACCATACAAAGATCTATTCAGGCGGCACACCTTCTCAGGAGCATTGGGATCAATAAAACCTGAGGGCTGTCGAGCATATACAGTCTCATCAAGTGTACCATTCAGAAAAGCATTCTTGATGTCCAACTGATGAATAGGCCAATCACTGGAAAGAGCAACCGACAAAACTCTTCGGATTGTGGCGGGTTTGACCACCGGGCTGAAAGTTTCATCAAAGTCAATACTTTCACGTTGCGTGAATCCTCGCAAGACCCACCGTGCCTTGTATCGATCAAGAGAACCATCAGACTTCAACTTATGACGAAAAATCCACTTGCCTGTGACTATATTTGCATTGCGAGGTGGATCAACGAGGTCCCAAGTGTTATTTGAGAGAAGTGAACTGTACTCATCGATCATCGCAGCGTGCCAATTCGGATCCTTGAGCGCTCCACGGTATGTCTTCGGAAGAGGAGAGAGATCCTTAACATGAAGATCGAATATGGTATTCGGCTGCACCACTCCGGTCTTCGCACGCGTGAGCATGCTATGCGACGGTGGTGGAGGCGGAAGTCGCGGACGACGGACCGGAGGTGGCGGTGGTGGTGGAGGAGTCGGTGTAGCAGCCGCACGTGGCGAGGATAACTCCCTAGTAGACGTGTCGGATGGCGAGGTAGACGACGGTGCGGACGCAGGCGACATGGCAGTCGTGGGCGTCGGCGGTGTCGGGGTCCTGGCAGGGGAGGCAGCCACGGCAGGGGAGGCAGCCACAGCAGGCTGCCCTGCGCCCGCGGCAGGCTGCCGTGCAGCAGCGGCAGGCTGGGGCTGCCGTGCGCCAGCGGCGGAGAGACCCGACAAGGGGGCCTGCGGATCCGAGCATGGCGCGGTGAATGGCGTCGCGAGGGGGTGCGGCGGTGCCAATTCCTGTAGAAAATCATAGTGTTGGATAGATACAGGAGTAGACGGCGTGACACCCGTGGACGCGAACGGAAATCTGGACTCATCGAACACAACGTGTCGAGAGATGATGATCTTCTGAGTGGATCGATCGAGGAAACGATATCCACGATGGTTGGAAGGGTACCCAAGGAAGACACAGGCGACGGAGCGCGGGGCAAGTTTATGCGGCGCGGTTGCGGTGGTGTTGGGATAGCACAAGCAACCAAAAACATGAAGATCAGCATAGGAGGGATCAAAACCATGGAGAGCATGGAACGGAACGCGCTTATCTATGGCCTTGGATGGTAGCCGATTGTGAAGAACAACAGCGGTGTTGAGAGACTCGACCCAATAACGCGGTGGCATGCTAGATTGTACCAAAAGAGTACGGGTGATATTGTTGAGAGTTCTAATAATGCGTTCAGCTTTCCCGTTTTGCTGTGATGTATATGGACACGAAAAGCGGAGTGCTATTCCATGTTGTTGGGCAAACGAGTGGAGAAGGGAATTATCAAACTCACGACCATTATCACATTGGATAGATTTGAGACACGCATCAAATTGAGTTCCGGCAAGCATGTGAAGGGGGACAAGTGAGAGAATGCTTCAGATTTACGTCGAAGAGGATAGACCCAAGCATATTGCGTAAAATCATCAAGACAGACAAGATAATACTTGAAACCAGAAACACTCTCAACGGGTGATGTCCACAAGTCACAATGAATAAGTTGAAACACTTTGGTGGTTACACGACAAGACGAGTAAAAAGGAAGACAAACATGATGACCTAATTGACAAGCATGACATAAACTAGATTTGTCTTTATTCTTTTCTAAAGGAACTACTTTGGCGCGAACTACAGACTCCATGACAGGCCGGCCGGGGTGCCCAAGACGGCGATGCCAAAGAGATTGATCGACGACGACATGTGCTTGTGGAAGACTCGAAGAAGGCTGAACCGAATAGAGGGAACCCGAACTATTAGATCTGAGAATCTCGGTCTTGGTTGGAAGATCCTTCACAAAAAAACCAAACGGGTCAAATTCGATAGAAACATTATTATCGGTGGTTAAGCGACGAACTGACATGAGATTTTTGATGATATTAGGAGCTACCAAAACATTACGGAGATAAAGGGGACGATCCAAGTTGGGAGAAACAAAACGTGCATGTCCGGTGGCGGTGATGGGAAGGGTGGAACCGTTACCGACAACAACAACACGATTAGAAAAGGAAGGAGACACGGAAGTTAGCATACCGGGATCGAAGGCGAGGTGATATGACGCGCCGGTGTCCATGACCCACTCGCGGGGGGGGGGGGGGGGGGGGGGGGCCTGCAGGCCCATGGTCTGGAATTGCTGAAGTAGCGCCGCTTGGTCCCATGATGCAGCCGGTGTTGGTGTCGCCATCGGCACATAGCCGCTGTAGCCGTACGGGGCATAGCCATAGGGCGACGGTGGTGGTGTCGGAGCGACGCCATAGGTGCCTTGCGTGTAAAACGCATGCGACGGGGTGGACGGCCGCGGGGCGTAGTAGGCTGACGTGCGCCGGCGTAGACGGCCGAGCCGTACGGCCACATTTGGATGGCGCCGTTCCATGGGTGCTGCGGAGAGGGCCACGTGAGAGGCGGCGCGGCAGGTGCCGGTGCCGCGGGGGCGGGACCAACGGGGGTCGTCTCAGCTTTGGCGGGGGCGACGTCCTTGGCAGCATCCTCCTTGGCTTGCTTTTTCTTGCCTCGACCATTGCCGCGGCCATTGCCTGTGTTGTTGGAGTAGGAGGCGGAGTCGGTAGCGCGACCACAATGACTCTTCTTCTTCATCTCCTACAGCTAGAGCATGGAGCGGCACTGGGCGAAGGTCGGTGTAGGGACCATAAGGGAGATGAGATCGGAGGCGCCCTCGTACTTGCCATTGAGGCCGTTTGAGGCAGTGGATGACGAGCTTGGCGTCGTCGACCGGTGATCCGAGATCGGCGAGGCCGTCAGCGATGGACTTGAGCTTCTACAGATAGTCCGTCATGGTCATGTCGCCCATGCTGATTTCGGCGAGTTCGGCGGAGAGGAGGATCTCGCGGTTGGCCTTGTGATCATTGAAGAGGCTGTTGATGGCGACCCAAAGCTCGGCGGCAGAAGGATCTTCGCCCGGGGTCATGACAGCGTCGAGGATCGGCAAGGAGACCGAGCCGTAGATCCATGACACCACCGTGGCGTCGAGGAGGTTCCACTCCGGCGTTGCAAAGGACGAAGAGGTGCCGTTGAGGTGATCGAGGAGCGCGTACTTGCGGACGGCGGCCCGAAAAAACGTGTGCCACTGGCGATGGACGCCGGTGTCGAGTGCAAGTTCCACGGGTACGTGCCCCTTGATGCTTGAGAGGCCAACGGCCTGAGCGTGCAGCGAGGTGAGGGAGAATTGCCCGGAGGCGACCGAAGTGGCGGTGGGGGGATCTCCTTGTTGGCGGCAGCCTGCGAGATCGCTAGGGCATCATCGCGCGCCTTGGCTGCGTCGATGTCGTGCTGCCTGGCAGCAACGGCGTCGCGCTCGTCGTCAGCGCAGGTCCTAGCTAGGGTTTGCGTCTGATACCATGTAAGATAGGAGAAACCACACGTTAGATGACCTTGTATTGCTCATTATATAGAAAAATTATAAGGAGTCCCGGCTGCATACAACACGGACTATACACAAGGAATACACACGCATACATATCCTACACCTATACAAACACGTCTAGGATATGTATTCTAACACTAATCATCTTCTATCTCCGTCTGTGAGAGCTGTGTGAGAGAGCGTGGGCCTTCAATGACCTACAAAACAAAATATAGGCAAAAAAGGTCTCCAAAGTTAGTAAAATTAGAAAAAGATGAGTGAAAAAGTTGTGCCGCAACCCGCCCCGCTTGACACCCTAATTCCGGCTGCGATCAAGTACGACGGAGGGACGACGCTGGAGCGAATGCGATCAGATGGAGATTCTAATTTTAGACAGGGTTATCGATGTATTTTCGCAAGTTTTTCACCTGGTCAGAATATTTGTAAAACCTCTTATATTTTGACACCGAGGGAATAACAAGGATGTCGGTGAGCAGCCGGCAACTGTCAATGATATTTGCGTCTACCTTTCACGATTTCTTGAGAAGCAGCACCAAGAGCCTAGAGACTATCAAAGATATTTGCGTCTAGCTTTCACGATTTCTCGAGAAGCAGCAGCAAGAACCTGGAGGCCGCCGACGAGCTCCTCTCCTTTGGCGACCTCGATCGAGGCCGCCAAGAGCCAGGCCCATACCGGATGCACTGATGGACGAGGAACCTTCTCTGCTGTCCCAATCTCCTAGAGGTCCAGCGCGAGAACGCTGGCACGCCCGGCCACAGCGCCGCTGCGAGAAGGTCTTTAACTGCACAAACCCGCACATTTCTCCTTAGCAGCCGTAGAAATCACATTCATCCATGAGCTGAAATTCCTGGGGAGAGAAACTGAAGAAGGCACTGCGCCGGGAGGAGGACGTGTTGGCTGCATACGAAAGGGTCGCCATGGCCACGACCGGTGAGGCCAGTATGGGAGGGAACATATTCGATGAACCACGGCCAGCGATGAGAAGGAGCAGCTGACGATTGAGGAGACGGCAGTAAGGTTGTGGATGAAGAGGAAAATTTGGGGACCACCGGCCTCCGCCCTTGCCGACCATCTCCTCACCGCCGCCAATGCACGGACTGAGGAGGACGCTGCTCTACTGTCCTCGGAGGTTTTTGAGAATGGACAGCTTCATTCATTCACTTAAACACCGTTCGTTACAAACAATGGTCCTAATAACATCAGGAATCTCACTAAACCAGCAGGACCCTACATCATGTTCAGCTGACTTTGCCAAAACATGAGCTGCCTCATTACTAGATCGATCAACATGACCAAAGTTACAGGTTACAAACTTCAGAGCTTTGCATTTGATATCGTAAACAACGGCACCCATGTGAGACCTATCTTGATCCATACTCTTCAACTTGTTAATCAGAGACAAGCAATCTGACACCACCATGAGGTTCTGAAAGCCTGCCTGCGCAGCAAAGTTCAGAGCATGCCTTACAACCATAGCTTCAACTAGTTCCGGGTTAACAACATGATTCACATAGCCTCTGCTAGCTGCATGCACAAATCCAGAATGGTCTCGTATTATTACTCCATAGCCCAAGGCCTCTCATAGTTAATAAATGGGGATCTCTAACGCACGTCAGCACAATCGTTTTGGCCCTTTTGAGCAGCCAGAACCCGGGTTTGTCTTGTTTGACAATTTTATTCTGTTGTTGGGCTGATTTGTCTTGTTGGGCTTATTTTTGTTATACCCAGCTTCATCATCTTTTTGTTGGGCTGTTTTGTCTTGCTGGGCTTCTTTCTGTTTTATCCGGACTAGACGACAGAAAGCAGTCAAATCCCTGATAAAAATTAATATCACAAAATAGTCCCCCAACAACTCAGCCGGCAATCCCCAACTACTCCAAGATCGAGGAAGATCAATCTAGAATCTCCCGACCTTTTTGTTCTTCATTGTCGTTCCCCTTCCCCAAGAAAACCAAAAAAGAAGGTGGGAAAAAAAGCATATGCAAATCGTGGCTTGAAGATGGTAAAAAGGAAAGATTCATTTGAAGGGACTCACCAGGGTACATCGACATCCCCTCTACGATCATTGGATATTCTCTAAAAAACTCCCAATTCTTGAAAAACTCTGATCTTCTCTTGTTTTGATCTGAGACTTAAGTTTGTAGATCCTTCATGTACATGCTTGAATTAACCAAAGAACTGTTGTTATCTACAGGTTTTGATCGTTGCCCTGATGATGATTCTATTATAGGTACTCAGGTCTTTAACAATACTCTTTCCACCTCTGATATCTGCATAACTAGAAAAATGAAAAATGTTAACAAAACTTTTATCATTCAGGTTCCTTCATGCACTTCAGGGACAATAACTAATCATACATACCAAAACAATGATTATCATGGAAACAGTAGCAAGCAGTACCAACAATTTGGTTTTGACAAGGTACATCACTCCAGTCAAAACATCAATCCATAGATTGTGGTTATATGGTATCTTCAAAATTACCCTGTTTTAATTTTGCTTCATGCAAACTCCTAGAAACAAGACATCGATATTACAGAAAATTTAAACAAGCATAAAACCATATTCATATACTTGTACTTCATCCATGAGCAAGTTTAGAAGCACATAGCAGTTACGCACTGCGGTACTTAGGTACAGAACATACGAAGGAGTCTTGTTCATATACATAAGGACATCAAATGACATAGTAATAGATACTAGTAGCAGACAACATCGAAGTACACAACCAGTTTGTTTGCAACCATGTCAAACATGATGAGAACTCCAACTCTAGTTCCCAGCTTGGACTTGACAGCAAATTTAGTCCAACCCTTCTTGAAACGAAGCCTCCCATCTGTTGATTTGAAGTATTCTGCTTGCTTAACAACTTCATTTTCAGCCATTACAAGACGTGCTTTGCCACTTCGTGGGATTTTTAGAAGTGATGTGATGATCTTGGGAATGTGCTAAGAAAAAAAACGAAGGCAAATTAGTTACTCCCTCTGAGCCATATTACTTGTCACTAGATTGGATGTATCTAGCACTAAAACATGTCTAGATACATCCATTTCTATGACAAGTAATATGGATCGGAGGGAGTAGTATTGATAATTTGTGGACCAAATATGGAAAATTGGTTGAAGATTTAAATTACCATCATGTTTTGAGCTATGTCTGACTTAGTTATAGTGTGCACGTAAACAATGCCAACAACTATTCCAAAATTGACTGCAACAATGTTCATCCTTACAATCTCAGAAGCTGTTGGATTGAAGTTTTTTGAATACATAATTGCTCTAGCTGTATGTTTGAACACAAAATATTCTGTACAATTTTGTGAACACAAACAAAAGTCAAACCACAAGAACAAAAATTATTAGTACTGTATAAATTGAATTTGAACTACAAAAATAAATCTGGACAGTATAGTACAAGAAATAAGGACATAAAAACTGTACCTAGCACCCTTTTCCTTGGCATTCCCATACTTGTCGAGCGGATATATTAAAATATATGGATGCTTGTTATTCATGTCAAGCTTGATTCTGTCGCATCTTCCCATGTTATAGTTAAGTAGGAAATCCTGATAGTCCCCGCCATGAATTCATGTCTTCTGTTTATGTTTATCCAACACGAATACAAACTGATCTTTTTCTTTTGTCTTCACATACAGATAATTGTTTGTATCCGAGTTAAACTTTCTCCTTGCGAAACATGTCACATTCCATGTTAAAAAGAAGAGATTAAAAAGGGAATTAGATAAATAGAATTTGAACAAATGTTAATACAGAGAATAGTTTGGAATGGTAAAAGCAAGAATTGCTGGGAAAATAAGTAAAATAAATAATACAAAAAAAAGAGAGATAAAAATTTACCAGGTGATCTGTGAAGTTTGTGCGAAACTGAATGTAGAATGAGTTCCTAGTGCTGTCCATCTCACCACAAGGACCATCTTTATTTCCACATACATCACACTTCATCTACCAAAAAAAGTGTCTAAGTTACTGCATGAACAAAGTGATTAATTCATTCAGCAAATAGGCCAGTAATAACTTGTAACTACTTGATATCCAAAGTTTCACGCATGGTGCTAAATAGTTTCCCAAATCTAACTAGTACCGACTCATTTCCTAGTTTGCTTCCTAAAACTCAAAAAAGGAGGAAACACGATTCCCGTGCAGACTCATACATGAGGTAAAAGAAACTAGTACCTGATGATCTGGTACCTTGTACATATTCGTATTAGAAGAAAGAAGGCAAAAGGCTAGATTATAAAATAAAATAAACAAATTCTGCAAACAGAAAGTACCTGAACAATGGAACTGTAGTAGCAGTACTAGACTACTAACAGTGTTTTCCTTCTCTTCCTAGCAACTCCAAGAAGTTCCTTTCGCCTGTACTTTTATTTGAAGAAGGGGATATAGATGAACATGCTAATGGAGGAGTGGTCTGCGTGGAGGAAGACATAGATATAGGTGTGTTATTAAAAGGTCCTTCATTTACTCTGGTAGGTGAGTGGTTGTTGGTTATTACTTTTCCTTCTAATTTTCACCACCACTCCAGTTACTATTGAATGAGTATTAAATGAAGGATTAGAAGTTACTAAACCCCTGACATGCCTATATCTATTACATCCATACTTGAATGTATATAGACGCATTATATAGTTGAAAAAAATAACAAAACACCTATTTCTATAGAAATAAATAATAAAAATAATTTACACTTCTGCTAACCTTGTTTTGTATATTTTTTGATAGATGATGATGCCTTTCCCCTTTGAGTACAATAATAACACTTCTTCCCAACACGATGACATACCTGTAAGTACAACAGAAATAGTTACGTTGAAGATTTTTTACTGATATATCATAAATAAATATTTATGAAAAAATGCAGATTGAATTATCACATGGCATGGGCATGTCATACACTGAAATGTTGCTGTCTTTGGAATCACCATCATTAACTCGGGTATTTTCCAAAAAAATAAGGACAAAAACAATATTAATAGACCAATAACAAAACTCATGTGATTTTTTGAATTTTGCAGAATTTCTTGCATACAAATGGTTCGAGCGCAATGGTAGAACCTATGGGTTCTGAGATACAGTACCACAAGCTAAATAAAAAACATTGTGTACTTATGAAAATGTCCTATATTTGTAACTAACAAATATCAACCATCGCCTTTATAAAAATTGCAGAACAAAACCTTCATGGTAATGGGTAGATATGTGTAACACCCTCAGATCGACCCTATGCAAGTTTTAGCGATTCCCGCCAAACCTGCATAGAAACGATTCAAAGGTGCCCACAAGGCACTTTCGTGCGGATGAAAAATGAAGTAATATCATTACACAATAGCACTCGATGGAACCCACAGAACAAATATATATACTACACGACTCCAAGAGTCAAGAATACAGATATACAGTACCAAGATCCAAATCGCCTTAAAAACGATACAGCATCCGACTACGGACAAGATGCAAATTGAGCTAAGAGCCTTGAAGAATAACCAATGGCGTCCATAAGCCTGCCCAGGCCAAGCCGGAAGGGTAACCCTGCTAACGACGTCGATCTCAAAACCTGCTAAAACAAAATGGGTGCCGGCAAAGGGCAAAGGAAAAAGAGAGCAGTCAGTACTGAGGCCAGTACACGGCGAGACTAGAATTCGGCGGTCCTCGCCTACATAGGTATGGTGGACTGAAGCGGTAGCATAACATGCACTAAACAACCTATAGAGACTCGATACATCTGTCGGCTATCAGAGAGGGATTAGATAGACCTATTCAGATTCATCCTCATACTAGCACCAATCATACCCATCCTGGTATTTCCCCCTCGATACCAAACGAGGAAGTCAATCGGAGGAAACTCACACGGTTGGCAATTTTATTCATTCTTTCTATGGTGGTTATTCAACTTACTAGTCATATCAGATACAAGTCAAATTATAACAGTAAACTTTAGTTATAGTTGTCTATGATCGAGAACTGTGCTCCAAGTCATCCATAACCGCGGACACGGCTTTTCGAAAAGATTAAACCCTGTAGGGGTGCACCAAAGTTTCCACACTCACTTCCACCCTTGTTGCCAGATCAATTAACATACTTCCACCCTTGTTGCCAGATCAATTAACATACTTCCACCCTTGTTGCCAGATCAATTAACATACAGCCTAGGACACGGCGCTTTCCGTAACCCAAATCAAGTACATGGGGGCCACCCGAAAGAGCTATCCATACGAGGTATAGCTAATCCTCCTCGTAGGGACCCTGAGGTTGCGTGGAGTTTCACGGGAGAAGAGGTCATAGACAAAATATTCCCGTGACAGAGTGCCGCACCTACGCAACAGTAATAAACGCTCATCGAGCAACAGGTAATAAACATCTCATACATGGTATGCATGGCATAAGTACAGTAGTAACGCATAAAGCCCGAACTAGTGTTGTGGCCCCCAGAACAGTACTTTGAAATCAGATACTAAGCCGATAGGGGTGCCCAAATACCCCACATGTGGTTAGCGCGCTCGTCTCCGAATAGGTGTCAAGAACTTGGGCCCTAGATGGACACAGGGGGCGGGATAATAACCAGATCTCAACTATTACCCCTTTGTGCCTCTGCATTTATTATACCTACTTTAAATATTAGTTATTAAACTGTAATTAAAGCCATGATCATCTCCATAATTGCGAATATGCCAACCCAAACATCAGTGGAACATCGACGACACGAAGCAGCGCCTAAGCAAGCAACTACGACTCGCAAGGACAACTGTCTACCCAAACGACATGCAATAGGAGGTGTCCAAGGCAATATAAAGGCTGCAAGGATATAAAGTGGTACAGAATCAAAAGCATTGCAACACAGATAGCAATAGATCAACAGGAGGAAGTAAATACTATAAATGTAAAATAAATAGAAAGAGGGAGAATGCTCGCCTGAAAACATTGCCGAAGATTCATCCGAATACCGGGTCGACACTCGCATCAACTCATCATCCTAATCCGTGAAGAAGCAAAGCACTAGCACAAACACCGGATGCACTAGTTAGTACTACGAAAGAAGATCGGGCATGATGCATGCATGATATATGACATGGCAAAGATGCGATGCAATTAGACCATATTAAGAGGAACCTAGGTTCCGACAATTAATAAGGTGGTTCATGTTGTTCAGATACCCCGCAATTTAAATATAGTCTTAACAAGGCAAAATATGGCACAAGTTCGCTACACAAATTTAAATGAGACCAATATAAGACTAGATTAGTCCGCATATGATCTTCATATTTAATTATGAGGTGAATCAGCCTAATGCCCCCAAACAACCACAAGATGAGATGCAAGCATGAATAATTGAATATGCGACAAGTTGTATTATATTATAAAAATAGGGTATCGGGAAGGGGTCACACATTGGGTTGCGAAGATCTTGGGGGCTCAAAGGGGTTCAAGGAAACGGTCTTCAAATTCCGTGAAGGAGGGATTGAGTTGCGTCGTGTTCGGGTTCCGAGAAGGAGAACATGTTGTTCCTTGTCGAAGATCTTTGATCTCGGCGTTAGTTGACCTTATCGACGTGACGATCTTGGTGTTCGAAACTTGGGGTGCTACGGTCGTCGACTTGGACTTGAGTGGTACCGAGGTAGCGAAGACGAACAACACCGCGAGAACCAACAACACGGCCACGAGCACTCGTCAAAGGAACCCAAGAAACTGAGGGTCACCGGTCTTCTATGCATTCAAGCAAATAGGTTATGCACATGCCTTGAACTACTTGAACTATGGAAGACGCACACATGCAGGAGGAGGCGAGGCGCACGCAGTCGATAGTGGAAAAGGAGACGGACGCAAACGGCGCTGCCTCTAGCGACAGGAGAATGCAAGAAGGGACACAGGGCCATGACGGCGAGGTCAAATATAGGGCAGGGAAGGGCCGACATGCGTCGTCGACTTGAGGCAGGGGCGCACGCGGGTGGAACGACGACTAGACGAGGAAGGCGCGACCTAGAGGGGCCCGCAGGTGGCGGTGAAGGGGCACGCGGAGGTGCGGGGCGACGGTTGGAGACGAGGCATCACGAGCATAGCGGGGCGGTTGCCGGCCGACGGAGAGGTGGCACTCGACGAAGAGATGGAAGGGGCGACCCGGGCGGCCGGCGCGAGGACACCTGCGGCGGCGCGCGCACTTGCAGGTGAAGGGACGGCGAGGCGGTACCACGCGCGCTCGGGCGATGGCGACGGAGCAGAGGAACAAGCGGTGGCCGGCGAGCTTGGCGGTGGAGAAGAAGACAAAGGTTGCTCAAGCGACGTCCATGGCATAGGGAGGAGGACGTCGGGGAACTAGCGAGGACGGCACGAAGACCGTCGAGGTGTAGAGGAGGCCGTAGAGGGGCGCTCGCACAGCGCCGAGGACGCGACGACCAGAACAGGGATGATGGGCAGAGGCGACGCGACCAAGCAGCGCCGACTCGAGGAGGAGGGAGCCAGGCGAGGGAGGCGACGGTGAGCTTCTGCCGGCGCTCGGGAACAAGGCCGAGGGTGTCAGGGACGCGTGCGGTAGAAACAGGCGAGGAAGGAGGGATCGTGACGAGCGGGGTGGAGGGGTCGTGGGGCCATCCACGTGAGTGCAGGCGAGTTGTTGTGAGGCAGGATCGGCAGGGTGGGGTAGTGCGGTGTTGTTGACTAGGCGGGGTGGGGTTCGATTGGCAAGGTGTGGTTGGCAATAGCGGCAGGTGGGGCCAGGGGAGTGGGTTGTCAGCGTGAGTTTGTGTGGGAGGGTGGTGGCGGCGGGTGGTTTGGGGTAGGGACTAGGATAGATTAGGGTTTGGGGTAAGGTAGGGTTTGGTTCCACTGGGTGGGCCTTTTGGGCCTGGTCGGTTTAGGTCTAGGTTTTATTTATTTTTATTCATTTAAAACTTTTTTTTATAAAATGTTTGTAAATAATTTTACAACAATGAAATAGGAATATGATTTTTGATTTGAATATAAGGGGGAAGGATTAGCAAACAAACCCTGGTTTTAGTTGAAACATTTTCAAAGATAAGACATGCATGATGATTTCTTGATGATGCACCGAGATAGAAACACCAGGCGATTTCTAGTAGTGGTTTTACCCGGGGTTCTACAATTCGACACCACTAACAATGGATCTCGCCCTCGAGATCCGCCTCATGGTACGGGGAAAAGGCCGACGACCTGAATCTTCTTGCTTTATGTAGACCCTTGCGACACCACTAACAAGGGTTCTTTCTTCACCTTGAGATCCGTGACACCACCAACAAGGGTCGGTGCTCACGTTCGTCGAGAGAACACTCCGGATAGACAAAAGACGAAGGTAAAGGCATCAAATGATAAGGCCACCTCTAACTTCTACAAAAGGAGAGAAAGAGTGCATTTTAATCCACTTCAATGTACAAGAACAAATAGAATGAGTAGTCGGCATGGGGGCTAGTCCATCACGCACCCAAACTATTACTCCGCACCTTCAGTAGAAAAGCGTGCAACCATTCTCGGAATTTAGACTGAAGAGCTTCACAAATGATGTTCCAAAACAAAGGAGTGTTTCAAGCTCTTCATTGGATCTGACAGATAATGTCGTCGTGTGTGAAAAACACCGGAAGATACAAATAAAAAAATTAGTGGATTTTTGGTCCACTGAAAAGGTACAACAGAGTAAGATTCCTCAGATAGCATGAAGATCGGATGTAGAAGCACCGTTACAAGAGGATGGAAGCAAAACCCTAAAGGGATGATAGAAACCCAAGCACGAGAATTCCTGGACTCGAAGAAAATATAAGAGAGCCGATTTCAAACTCGCAAAGTTAAGAGGAGAATAGCAGAGGGGTAAGGAGTAAAAGCAGACCTAATCATACCTATCCAACCGATTTTGTAAAACAGTTTTGACATTCTACATCGGCCGTTAGCTAGGTTATCCTACAGGCTGGACTAGTGGGGTATCGCAACCGTTGAGCTCTGATACCACTCTGTAACACCCTCAGATTGACCGTATGCAAGTTTTAGTGATTCCCGCCAAACCTACATAGAAACGATTCAAAGGTGCCCACCAGGAACTTTTGTGCGGGTGGAAAACGAAGTAATATCATTACATAATAGCCCTCGATGGAATCCATAGAACAGATATATATAATACACGACTCCAAGAGTCGAGAATACAGATATACAGTACCAAGATCCAAATCACCTTGAAAACGATACAGCATCCGACTACGGACAAGATGCAAATTGAGCTAAGAGCCCTGAAGAATAACCAATGGCGTCCATAAGCCTGCCCAGGCCTAGCCGGAAGGGTAGCCGTGCTAACGACATCGATCTCAAAACCTGCTAAAACAAAATGGGTGCTGGCAAAGGGCAAAGGAAAAAAGAGAGCAGTCAGTACTGAGGCCAGTACACGGCGAGACTAGAATTCGGCGGTCCTCGCCTACACAGGTATGGTGGACTGAAGCGGCAGCGTAACATGCACTAAACAACCTATAGAGTCTCGATACATCTGTCGGCTATCAGAGAGGGATTAGAAAGACCTATTCGGATTCGTCCTCATACTAGCACCAATCATACCCATCCTGGTATTTCCCCCTCGATACCAAACGAGGAAGTTAAGCCGAGGAAACTCACACGGTTGGCAATTTTATTCATTCTTTCTGTGGTGGTTATTCAACTTACTAGTCATATCAGATACAAGTCAAATTATAAAAGTAAACTTTAGTTATAGTTGTCTATGATCGAGAACTGTGCTCCAAGTTGTCCATAACCGCGGACACGACTTTTCGAAAAGATTAAACCCTGCAGGGGTGCACCAAAGTTTCCGCACTCACTTCCACCCTTGTTGCCAGATCAATTCACATACTTCCATCGGTATGTCGGCGGGGCCTAGGACACGACGCTTTCCCTAACCCAAAGCAAGTACATGGGGGCCACCCGAAAGAGCTACCCATACGAGGTATAGCTAATCTTCCTCGTATGGACCCTGAGGTTGCGTGGAGTTTCACGGGAGAAGAGGTCATAGACAAAATATTCCTGTGACAGAGTGTCACACCTACGCAACAGTAATAAACGCTCATCGAGCAACAGGTAATAAACATCTCATACATGGTATGCATGGCATAAGTACAGTAGTAACACATAAAGCTCGAACTAATGTTGTGGCCCCCGGAACAGTACTTTGAAATCAGATACTAAGCCGATAGGGGTGCCCAAACACCCCACATGTGGTTAACGCGCTTGTCTCGGAATAGGTGTCAAGAACTTGGGCCCTAGATGGACACAGGGGGCGGGATAATAACCAGATCTCAACTATTACCCCTTTGTGCCTCTGCATTTATTATACCTACTTTCAATATTAGTTATTAAATTGTAATTAAAGCCATGATCACCTCCACCATTACGAATATGCCAACCCAAACATCAGCGGAACGTCGATGACACGAAGCCGCGCCTAAGCAAGCGACTACGACTCGCAAAGCCAACTGTCTACCCAAACAACATGCAATAGGAGGTGTCCAAGGCAATATAAAGGCTGCAAGGATATAAAGTGGTACAGAATCAAAAGCATTGCAACACAGATAGCAATAGATCAACAGGAGGAAGTAAATACTATAAATGTAAAATAAATAGAAAGAGGGAGAATGCTCGCCTGAAAACATTGCCGAAGATTCATCCGAATATCGGGTCGACACTCGCATCAACTCATCATCCTAATCCGTGAAGAAGCAAAGCACTAGCACAAACACCGGATGCACTATTTAGTACTACGAAAGAAGATCGGGCATGATGCATGTATGGTATATGACATGGCAAAGATGCGATGCAATTAGACCATATTAAGCGGAACTTGGGTTCCGACAATTAATAAAGTGGTTCATGTTGTTTAGATACCCCGCAATTTAAATATAGTCTTAACAAGGCAAAATATGGCACATGTTCGCTACATAAATTTAAATGAGACCAAAATAAGACTAGATTAGTCCGCATATGATCTTCATATTTAATTATGAGGTGAATCGGCCTAATGCACTGAAACAACCACAAGATGAGATGCAAGAATGAATAATTGAATATGCGACAAGTTGTATTATATTATAAAAATAGGGTATCAGGAAGGGGTCACACATTGGGTTGCGAAGATCTTGGGGGCTCGAAGGGGTTCATGGAAACGGTCTTCGAATTCCCTGAAGGAGGGCTTGAGTTGTGTCGTCTTCGGGTTCCGAGAAGGAGAACATGATGTTCCTTGTCGAAGATCTTGGATCCCGGCTTCGGTTGACCTTATCGACGTGACGATCTTGGTGTTCGAAACTTGGGGCGCTACGGTCGTCGACTTGGACTTGAGTGGCACCGAGGAAGCAAAGACGGACAACACCGCGAGAACCAACAACACGGACACGAGCACCCGTCAAAGGAACCCAAGAAACTGAGGGTCACCGGTATTCTATGCATTAAAGCAAATAGGTTATGCGCATTTTAACACCCTCAGAATCGGCCCTATGCAAGTTTTAGCGAAACCCGCCAAACCCGCATAGAAACGATTCAAAGGTGCCCACCAGGCACTTTCGTGCGGGTGGAAAACGAAGTAATAACATTACACAACAGTCCTCGATGGGACCCACAGAACAGGTAGATATACAACAGCGACTCAACGAGTCAAGAATACAGATATAATATACAAAGATTCAAATCACCTTGAAAACGATAGAGCGTCCATCTACGGACAAGATGCAAATGGGGCTAAGAGCCCTGAAGAATAACCAATGGCGTCCATAACCCTGCCTAGGCCAAGCCGGAAGGGTAACCCTGCTAACGACGTCGATCTCAAAACCTGCTTAAACAAAAGGGGTGCCGACAAAGGGCAAAGGAAAAAGAGGAGCGTCAGTACTGAGGCCAGTACACGGCGAGACTAGAATTCGGCGGTCCTCGCCTACATAGGTATGGTGGACTGAAGCGACAGCGGCAGCATGCACTAAACAACCTATAGAGACTCGATACAACTGGCGGCTATCAGAGAGGGATAAGGAAGACCTAGCCGGATCCAACCTGAATCTTACACCAAACAATCCCATCCTAGTATTTCCCCCTCGAGACCAATCGAGGAAGTCCACCGAGGAACTCACACAGTTGGCAGTTTTATTTAATCGGTTATCGTTGCAGCAATTACTAGTCAGGTGTAGATAATCATCCTGATAAAATAAGCAGTGGGCACTTTTAGTTAACCATTCCGTGATAGTTGCAACACTTACTAGTCAGATACAATTAGCATGAGATAACCCAAAACCCAGCAGTTGTTGGTACTTTTATATAGCCATTCCGTTATAGTTGCAATACTTACTAGTCAGGTACAATGGTCGCAAGCGACAACTCAAACAAGCAATTGTTGGCAGTTTTATTTAGCCATTCCATTATAGTGAAGCTGATTACTAGTCATTATAAAGTCAAATTTATAGCACTAATTTAGTTATAGTTGTCTATGATCGAGATACTGTGCTCCAAGTCGTCCATAACCGCGGACACGGCTTTCAGAAAGTTTTAACCCGGCCGGGGTGCACCAATAGCAACACACACACGATCAACCTCGGAAAAACCAAATCAAAACCCAACGAGGCTTTCACGACAAAGCAATCACAGGATTCAGAAATATTTCAGGGGGCCACCCCTTGGAGTACACCCGCAACAAAGTAAGCTAGCTCCGAGACGGACCCGAGGTTTATGGGGCCGGCTGTAAACGACTGGGAACCCGAAAACTCGGGGTGTCGATACCGCGAAAATGGGTCACGATCCGAAACAGTACAGTGTGCTCCTCGCACAATCGTAAATAAAGAAGTAAAGCATGTCATAAGTACAGGATCGTAAATAAAACCTCAAACTAGTTTGTGGCCCCAAGAAATAAGACTAAATCAAGCTCTGGCTAAGGGGGGCCCATAATTCCCCGTATGTGGATAGCGCGATAAATCAAGGAACAGGTATCAAGCACTCGGGGTCCTACGGGACACAAGTGGACGGTTAACAACCAAATAACATCTATTGCCCACCTGTGCCTCTGCTTACCTACTTCAATTTTAGTTGTTAAACAATAATTAAGTGAACAATAAATAAACCATGATCATCTCCAACATTAATCAGGCGGCAATTCTCCAACAACTGTGGTACTTGACGACACGCAACCGCACTTGAGCAAGCGACTACGACGCGCAAGTCCAGCTATCTACCAAACAACAGGTAATAGGATGTGTCCAAGGCCATATACGGCGGCAAGGGATTTCACGGGTACGGAAACTAGAGCATCGCAACACAGATAGCAATAGATCAACAGGAGGGAATAAATACTATAAAAGTAAGATAGGTAGAAAGGGGGGGATGCTCGCTTGAAAACATTGTTGAAGGTTCATCCGAAGATCGGGGCGAAGCTCACATCAACTCAACGGCCTTATCCGCGAAGAAGCAAAACACTAGAAGGAACACCAGATGCAATATTTAATACTACGGCAAAAGATCGGGCATGATGCATGAATGATGTATGGCATGGTAAATATGCGGTGCAATTAGGTCATGTTAAGCGGAACCGGGGTCCCGACAATTAATTAGGTGGTTCATGTTGTGTATCTACCCCGCAATTAAATGTTGTAATAACAGGGCGAGATAAGTTACCGGTTCGCTACACAAATTTAAATGAGGCCAATATAAGGCTAGATTTGCCCGCATATGGGCCCCATATTTAATTATGAGGTGAATCGGCCTAAGGCCCCCAAACCAATGATATGCATGCAAACATGAACAAGTTGATGTGCAACAATTTGATATTTCATTTATAAAAATAGGGCTCGGGAAAAGGGGTCACACATTAGAGGGTCTCGACGAACTTGGGGTTCCAGGGTTCGGGGTCGGTCTCAGGGTTCGACGGAAGCGGTCTCGGCAGGAACATTCTCGAACAACGGGGCAGATCTTGTCGCATCCGGATTCTCGGGCTTCGCATTCGGGGGGTGGGGGGAAGTACTTGTCGCACCGGGGTCTCGTTGTCCGGGTGAAGAACTGGGCGTCCTCGAGGAAGTACTTGGCGCATCCGTGTCGGCGACCTTGGCGTTCTTCAGGTTCGGGTGCGGTTCTCGGCGAACGGGTCGGTTCCCTGTCGGAGGCCTTGGCGCTTCGGATCGGTTTCCGGTTCGGGGCCTCAGGGTCTTGGGGTTCACGTCCGTGTGGCGGTCTTGTTGTTCCGTTTAGGCGTTCTCTAGGTCGATGGCGAACTTGTCCGGTACCGGGGTTCGGATCCGGGAAGGAGTACTCGAGCGGTATCGCCTTCGGGTTCCGTGAAGGAGATGCTTTGGGGGCCTCGGTCGTCAGACTTGTGTACGGCGCCGGTGTTTTATCGGGCTCATTCGGGTTGGTGTCGATCTCGGTGAAACATCTTCGCCAAACGGATGGCGGCTTCCCGGAGGTCTTGTCGGTGAGGGAGTTCTTGTGGGGTTCCGGTTTCTTCGGACAACGACGTCGGACTCGGGTACCTTGTGACCATCTACAAGCATAACAACACCTGATGCAACACATGTACAAAGGCGTGGACAATCAGCCACTGTGCACGCGCGCTTGAACAGAAGAGGCAGGCACTTCAGCAAGGCCTGCGGAACTCGCGGGGACGGCGAGCCGGAGAGGATGGAGGCCGGGGCGGCGCGCGGCTCGAAGACGGAGGGCGGGACGACGACGGGGGGCGCAGCCGGCCGGGGAGAGGCGCGGGACCGACGGGCGGAGAGGGCCTGGCGGCGGGGACGCTCCGGCGAGCTGGGGCGAGCCGGGACCCGCGGACGGGGCCAGAGGCACGGGGTCGCGCCAGCGCAGAGGGAGGTTGAGGCGGGCGCGCGCGGTTGATGGGGCGCAGCGACGGCGAGCGGAGGAGGGAAGGAGGGCCGGAGCTCGGGGGAACGCGGGGTGCTTGGCGGGTAGCGACGGCGAGCTCGAGCGGCCGCGCTGGGGAAGGAGAGGGCGGCGGACGCGCGCCGGAGGAGAGGCGAGCGCGGCCGGAGCTGGCGGCGGGGAGAGCGGCACGGGGCCCGGAGGCGGTGGAGGGAGCACGCGGCGGCGCCAGAGAAGGGAGCTGTGGGGCGAGGGCTGCCAGGGAGAGAGGAGCCACGGGGGAGAGGGAGGTTGGGGAAGGAGCAGAGGCGGGAGAGGCGATGGGGAGGGCCGGCGAGCGGCGGCGGTGGAGGAACCAGAGGAGAGGGAGGGTGCGGGGAGACGAGGGAAAGAAAGCGAGAGCGGCACGTCGGTGGGGAGGCAGGGGCGATGGGGTGGGGCCACGGGGGTGGGGCCGGGGGTTGGTGGGGTGTGGGGCTTGGCAGGGAGCGGCCAGGGTGGATCGGCGGGTGGGGTGGGTGCGTGTGTGTGTGAGCGCGTGGGTGAGTGGGGAGAGAGGGAGAGATGCCAGGTGGCAGCGTGGGATAGGGTAGAGGGAGGGGAGAGGTGAGGTGTCAGGTGGAGATTGGCCGGGGTGAGGTGGAGGAGGGGTGGGTAGAATAGGACTGTGTAGAAAAGGGTTTGGGGTGGACCATTTTTGTACTGGGGGTGGTCGACCGGGTCGGGTCGGCCCGTTCGACTGCCCCCACTAAAATAATTAATATTTTATTTATTTACAAACGGGACTTTTGCCAACCGCGGGTAGACAAAACAAATAAATCCGGAGACCCGGTTTTTGCGTTTGAACAAAGATGGGGCGTTTAGAAAACAAAAATAGTTTTTTCCGCAAATAGTTTTATACAAGCAAATGCGAGATGATGACGATGCTCAAATGCAATGTGGCATGATGACATGAGCATGCGGTCATGATGATGCAATGCACAAAAACAACGCGATTTTCTAGTAGTGGTTTTGCGGGATGCCACAATTCGACACCACTAACAAGGGATCTCGCCCTCGAGATCCACCTCATGGTACCGGAAAGAAGGTCGGTGATCTGCGTCTTCTCGCTTCGTGTAGATCCTCGCGACACCACTAACAAGAGGTCGTTGTCCGTGATCGTCGAGAGAACACTCCGGGAACAAAAGGTCGAAGGTAGAGGTATCAACAAATAAAGCCACCTCTAACTCCGGTAGAAAGAGGGAACCGATGCATTCTCATCCACTTCAATGTACACAAGCGAATAGAAAGGGTAGTCGGCATGGGGGCCAATCCATCACGCACCCAAACTATTACTCCGCACAATCAGTGGAAAAGCGTGCAACCATTCTCGGAATCAGACTGAAGATCTCGACAATCAAGGTTCGGAACAAAGTGAGTGATGCAGACTCTGCATCGGATCTGGCGTAGATGATGTCGTCGCGTCGGAAAACACCGGAAGGCACAAACAAAGAACAAAGGATGGTACCACAGCTAAAGGACCACTCAGATAGCAGGAGGACCGGATGTAGGAACACCGTTATCAAAGAAGGAAGCGAAACCCTGAAGGTACGACGGAACCCAACCACGAGAATTCCTGGATTCGAAGAAAGGGACGAGAGCGGATTCAAAACACGTAGAGGTAAGAGGAGAATAGCAGAGGGGTAAGGAGTAAAATCAGACCTAATCAGAACTATCCAACCGGTTTTCGAAATTAGTTTTGACACTCTACTTCGGCCGTTAGCTAGGTTATCCTACAGGCTGGACTTGTGGGGTATCGCAACTGCTGAGCTCTGATACCACTCTGTAACACCCTCAGAATCGGCCCTATGCAAGTTTTAGCGAAACCCGCCAAACCCGCATAGAAACGATTCAAAGGTGCCCACCAGGCACTTTCGTGCGGGTGGAAAACGAAGTAATAACATTACACAACAGTCCTCGATGGGACCCACAGAACAGGTAGATATACAACAGCGACTCAACGAGTCAAGAATACAGATATAATATACAAAGATTCAAATCACCTTGAAAACGATAGAGCGTCCATCTACGGACAAGATGCAAATGGGGCTAAGAGCCCTGAAGAATAACCAATGGCGTCCATAACCCTGCCCAGGCCAAGCCGGAAGGGTAACCCTGCTAACGACGTCGATCTCAAAACCTGCTTAAACAAAAGGGGTGCCGACAAAGGGCAAAGGAAAAAGAGGAGCGTCAGTACTGAGGCCAGTACACGGCGAGACTAGAATTCGGCGGTCCTCGCCTACATAGGTATGGTGGACTGAAGCGGCAGCGGCAGCATGCACTAAACAACCTATAGAGACTCGATACAACTGGCGGCTATCAGAGAGGGATAAGGAAGACCTAGCCGGATCCAACCTGAATCTTACACCAAACAATCCCATCCTAGTATTTCCCCCTCGAGACCAATCGAGGAAGTCCACCGAGGAACTCACACAGTTGGCAGTTTTATTTAATCGGTTATCGTTGCAGCAATTACTAGTCAGGTGTAGATAATCATCCTGATAAAATAAGCAGTGGGCACTTTTAGTTAACCATTCCGTGATAGTTGCAACACTTACTAGTCAGATACAATTAGAATGAGATAACCCAAAACCCAGCAGTTGTTGGTACTTTTATATAGCCATTCCGTTATAGTTGCAATACTTACTAGTCAGGTACAATGGTCGCAAGCGACAACTCAAACAAGCAATTGTTGGCAGTTTTATTTAGCCATTCCATTATAGTGAAGCTGATTACTAGTCATTATAAAGTCAAATTTATAGCACTACTTTAGTTATAGTTGTCTATGATCGAGATACTGTGCTCCAAGTCGTCCATAACCGCGGACACGGCTTTCAGAAAGTTTTAACCCGGCCGGGGTGCACCAATAGCAACACACACACGATCAACCTCGGAAAAACCAAATCAAAACCCAACGAGGCTTTCACGACAAAGCAATCACAGGATTCAGAAATATTTCAGGGGGCCACCCCTTGGAGTACACCCGCAACGAAGTAAGCTAGCTCCGAGACGGACCCGAGGTTTGTGGGGCCGGCTGTAAACGACTGGGAACCCGAAAACTCGGGGTGTCGATACCGCGAAAACGGGTCACGATCCTAAACAGTACAGTGTGCTCCTCGCACAATCGTAAATAAAGCAGTAAAGCATGGCATAAGTACAGGATCGTAAATAAAACCTCAAACTAGTTTGTGGCCCCAAGAAATAAGACTGAATCAAGCTCTGGCTAAGGGGGCCCATAATTCCCCGTATGTGGATAGCGCGATAAATCAAGGAACAGGTATCAAGCACTCGGTGTCCTACGGGACACAAGTGGACGGTTAACAACCAAATAACATCTATTGCCCACCTGTGCCTCTGCTTACCTACTTCAATTTTAGTTGTTAAACAATAATTAAGTGAACAATAAATAAACCATGATCATCTCCAACATTAATCAGGCGGCAATTCTCCAACAACTGTGGTACTTGACGACACGCAACCGCACTTGAGCAAGCGACTACGACGCGCAAGTCCAGCTATCTACCAAACAACAGGTAATAGGATGTGTCCAAGGCCATATACGGCGGCAAGGGATTTCACGGGTACGGAAACTAGAGCATCGCAACACAGATAGCAATAGATCAACAGGAGGGAATAAATACTATAAAAGTAAGATAGGTAGAAAGGAGGGGATGCTCGCCTGAAAACATTGTCGAAGGTTCATCCGAAGATCGGGGCGAAGCTCACATCAACTCAACGGCCTTATCCGCGAAGAAGCAAAACACTAGAAGGAACACCGGATGCAATATTTAATACTACGGCAAAAGATCGGGCATGATGCATGAATGATGTATGGCATGGTAAATATGCGGTGCAATTAGGTCATGTTAAGCGGAACCGGGGTCCCGACAATTAATTAGGTGGTTCATGTTGTGTATCTACCCCGCAATTAAATGTTGTAATAACAGGGCGAGATAAGTTACCGGTTCGCTACACAAATTTAAATGAGGCCAATATAAGGCTAGATTTGCCCGCATATGGGCCCCATATTTAATTATGAGGTGAATCGGCCTAAGGCCCCCAAACCAATGATATGCATGCAAACATGAACAAGTTGATGTGCAACAATTTGATATTTCATTTATAAAAATAGGGCTCGGGAAAAGGGGTCACACATTAGAGGGTCTCGACGAACTTGGGGTTCCGGGGTTCGGGGTCGGTCTCAGGGTTCGACGGAAGCGGTCTCGGCAGGAACATTCTCGAACAACGGGGCAGATCTTGTCGCATCCGGATTCTCGGGCTTCGCATTCGGGGGGGGGGGGGGAGTACTTGTCGCACCGGGGTCTCGTTGTCCGGGTGAAGAACTGGGCGTCCTCGAGGAAGTACTTGGCGCATCCGTGTCGGCGACCTTGGCGTTCTTCAGGTTCGGGTGCGGTTCTCGGCGAACGGGTCGGTTCCCTGTCGGAGGCCTTGGCGCTTCGGATCGGTTTCCGGTTCGGGGCCTCAGGGTCTTGGGGTTCGCGTCCGTGTGGCGGTCTTGTTGTTCCGTGTAGGCGTTCTCTAGGTCGATGGCGAACTTGTCCGGTACCGGGGTTCGGATCCGGGAAGGAGTACTCGAGCGGTATCGCCTTCGGGTTCCGTGAAGGAGATGCTTTGGGGGCCTCGGTCGTCAGACTTGTGTACGGCGCCGGTGTTTCATCGGGCTCATTCGGGTTGGTGTCGATCTCGGTGAAACATCTTCGCCAAACGGATGGCGGCTTCCCGGAGGTCTTGTCGGTGAGGGAGTTCTTGTGGGGTTCCGGTTTCTTCGGACAACGACGTCGGACTCGGGTACCTTGTGACCATCTACAAGCATAACAACACCTGATGCAACACATGTACAAAGGCGTGGACAATCAGCCACTGTGCACGCGCGCTTGAACAGAAGAGGCAGGCACTACAGCAAGGCCTGCGGAACTCGCGGGGACGGCGAGCCGGAGAGGATGGAGGCAGGGGCGGCGCGCGGCTCGAAGACGGAGGGCGGGACGACGACGGGGGGCGCAGCCGGCCGGGGAGAGGCGCGGGACCGACGGGCGGAGAGGGCCTGGCGGCGGGGACGCTCCGGCGAGCTGGGGCGAGCCGGGACCCGTGGACGGGGCCAGAGGCACGGGGTCGCGCCAGCGCAGAGGGAGGTTGAGGCGGGCGCGCACGGTTGATGGGGCGCAGCGACGGCGAGCGGAGGAGGGAAGGAGGGCCGGAGCTCGGGGGAACGCGGGGTGCTTGGCGGGTAGCGACGGCGAGCTCGAGCGGCCGCGCTGGGGAAGGAGAGGGCGGCGGACGCGCGCCGGAGGAGAGGCGAGCGCGGCCGGAGCTGGCGGCGGGGAGAGCGGCACGGGGCCCGGAGGCGGTGGAGGGAGCACGCGGCGGCGCCAGAGAAGGGAGCTGTGGGGCGAGGGCTGCCAGGGAGAGAGGAGCCACGGGGGAGAGGGAGGTTGGGGAAGGAGCAGAGGCGGGAGAGGCGATGGGGAGGGCCGGCGAGCGGCGGCGGTGGAGGAACCAGAGGAGAGGGAGGGTGCGGGGAGACGAGGGAAAGAAAGCGAGAGCGGCGCGTCGGTGGGGAGGCAGGGGCGATGGGGTGGGGCCACGGGGGTGGGGCCGGGGGTTGGTGGGGTGTGGGGCTTGGCAGGGAGCGGCCAGGGTGGATCGGCGGGTGGGGTGGGTGCGTGTGTGTGTGAGCGCGTGGGTGAGTGGGGAGAGAGGGAGAGAGGCCAGGTGGCAGCGTGGGATAGGGTAGAGGGAGGGGAGAGGTGAGGTGTCAGGTGGGGATTGGCCGGGGTGAGGTGGAGGAGGGGTGGGTAGAATAGGACTGTGTAGAAAAGGGTTTGGGGTGGACCGTTTTTGTACTGGGGGTGGTCGACCGGGTCGGGTCGGCCCGTTCGACTGCCCCCACTAAAATAATTAATATTTTATTTATTTACAAACGGGACTTTTGCCAACCGCGGGTAGACAAAACAAATAAATCCGGAGACCCGGTTTTTGCGTTTGAATAAAGATGGGGCGTTTAGAAAACAAAAACAGTTTTTTCCGCAAATAGTTTTATACAAGAAAATGCGAGATGATGACGATGCTCAAATGCAATGTGGCATGATGACATGAGCATGCGGTCATGATGATGCAATGCACAAAAACAACGCGATTTTCTAGTAGTGGTTTTGCGGGATGCCACAATTCGACACCACTAACAAGGGATCTCGCCCTCGAGATCCACCTCATGGTACCGGAAAGAAGGTCGGTGATCTGCGTCTTCTCGCTTCGTGTAGATCCTCGCGACACCACTAACAAGAGGTCGTTGTCCGTGATCGTCGAGAGAACACTCCGGGAACAAAAGGTCGAAGGTAGAGGTATCAACAAATAAAGCCACCTCTAACTCCGGTAGAAAGAGGGAACCGATGCATTCTCATCCACTTCAATGTACACAAGCGAATAGAAAGGGTAGTCGGCATGGGGGCCAATCCATCACGCACCCAAACTATTACTCCGCACAATCAGTGGAAAAGCGTGCAACCATTCTCGGAATCAGACTGAAGATCTCGACAATCAAGGTTCGGAACAAAGTGAGTGATGCAGACTCTGCATCGGATCTGGCGTAGATGATGTCGTCGCGTCGGAAAACACCGGAAGGCACAAACAAAGAACAAAGGATGGTACCACAGCTAAAGGACCACTCAGATAGCAGGAGGACCGGATGTAGGAACACCGTTATCAAAGAAGGAAGCGAAACCCTGAAGGTACGACGGAACCCAACCACGAGAATTCCTGGATTCGAAGAAAGGGACGAGAGCGGATTCAAAACACGTAGAGGTAAGAGGAGAATAGCAGAGGGGTAAGGAGTAAAATCAGACCTAATCAGAACTATCCAACCGGTTTTCGAAATTAGTTTTGACACTCTACTTCGGCCGTTAGCTAGGTTATCCTACAGGCTGGACTTGTGGGGTATCGCAACTGCTGAGCTCTGATACCACTCTGTAACACCCTCAGAATCGGCCCTATGCAAGTTTTAGCGAAACCCGCCAAACCCGCATAGAAACGATTCAAAGGTGCCCACCAGGCACTTTCGTGCGGGTGGAAAACGAAGTAATAACATTACACAACAGTCCTCGATGGGACCCACAGAACAGGTAGATATACAACAGCGACTCAACGAGTCAAGAATACAGATATAATATACAAAGATTCAAATCACCTTGAAAACGATAGAGCGTCCATCTACGGACAAGATGCAAATGGGGCTAAGAGCCCTGAAGAATAACCAATGGCGTCCATAACCCTGCCCAGGCCAAGCCGGAAGGGTAACCCTGCTAACGACGTCGATCTCAAAACCTGCTTAAACAAAAGGGGTGCCGACAAAGGGAAAAGGAAAAAGAGGAGCGTCAGTACTGAGGCCAGTACACGGCGAGACTAGAATTCGGCGGTCCTCGCCTACATAGGTATGGTGGACTGAAGCGGCAGCGGCAGCATGCACTAAACAACCTATAGAGACTCGATACAACTGGCGGCTATCAGAGAGGGATAAGGAAGACCTAGCCGGATCCAACCTGAATCTTACACCAAACAATCCCATCCTAGTATTTCCCCCTCGAGACCAATCGAGGAAGTCCACCGAGGAACTCACACAGTTGGCAGTTTTATTTAATCGGTTATCGTTGCAGCAATTACTAGTCAGGTGTAGATAATCATCCTGATAAAATAAGCAGTGGGCACTTTTAGTTAACCATTCCGTGATAGTTGCAACACTTACTAGTCAGATACAATTAGAATGAGATAACCCAAAACCCAGCAGTTGTTGGTACTTTTATATAGCCATTCCGTTATAGTTGCAATACTTACTAGTCAGGTACAATGGTCGCAAGCGACAACTCAAACAAGCAATTGTTGGCAGTTTTATTTAGCCATTCCATTATAGTGAAGCTGATTACTAGTCATTATAAAGTCAAATTTATAGCACTACTTTAGTTATAGTTGTCTATGATCGAGATACTGTGCTCCAAGTCGTCCATAACCGCGGACACGGCTTTCAGAAAGTTTTAACCCGGCCGGGGTGCACCAATAGCAACACACACACGATCAACCTCGGAAAAACCAAATCAAAACCCAACGAGGCTTTCACGACAAAGCAATCACAGGATTCAGAAATATTTCAGGGGGCCACCCCTTGGAGTACACCCGCAACGAAGTAAGCTAGCTCCGAGACGGACCCGAGGTTTGTGGGGCCGGCTGTAAACGACTGGGAACCCGAAAACTCGGGGTGTCGATACCGCGAAAACGGGTCACGATCCTAAACAGTACAGTGTGCTCCTCGCACAATCGTAAATAAAGCAGTAAAGCATGGCATAAGTACAGGATCGTAAATAAAACCTCAAACTAGTTTGTGGCCCCAAGAAATAAGACTGAATCAAGCTCTGGCTAAGGGGGCCCATAATTCCCCGTATGTGGATAGCGCGATAAATCAAGGAACAGGTATCAAGCACTCGGTGTCCTACGGGACACAAGTGGACGGTTAACAACCAAATAACATCTATTGCCCACCTGTGCCTCTGCTTACCTACTTCAATTTTAGTTGTTAAACAATAATTAAGTGAACAATAAATAAACCATGATCATCTCCAACATTAATCAGGCGGCAATTCTCCAACAACTGTGGTACTTGACGACACGCAACCGCACTTGAGCAAGCGACTACGACGCGCAAGTCCAGCTATCTACCAAACAACAGGTAATAGGATGTGTCCAAGGCCATATACGGCGGCAAGGGATTTCACGGGTACGGAAACTAGAGCATCGCAACACAGATAGCAATAGATCAACAGGAGGGAATAAATACTATAAAAGTAAGATAGGTAGAAAGGAGGGGATGCTCGCCTGAAAACATTGTCGAAGGTTCATCCGAAGATCGGGGCGAAGCTCACATCAACTCAACGGCCTTATCCGCGAAGAAGCAAAACACTAGAAGGAACACCGGATGCAATATTTAATACTACGGCAAAAGATCGGGCATGATGCATGAATGATGTATGGCATGGTAAATATGCGGTGCAATTAGGTCATGTTAAGCGGAACCGGGGTCCCGACAATTAATTAGGTGGTTCATGTTGTGTATCTACCCCGCAATTAAATGTTGTAATAACAGGGCGAGATAAGTTACCGGTTCGCTACACAAATTTAAATGAGGCCAATATAAGGCTAGATTTGCCCGCATATGGGCCCCATATTTAATTATGAGGTGAATCGGCCTAAGGCCCCCAAACCAATGATATGCATGCAAACATGAACAAGTTGATGTGCAACAATTTGATATTTCATTTATAAAAATAGGGCTCGGGAAAAGGGGTCACACATTAGAGGGTCTCGACGAACTTGGGGTTCCGGGGTTCGGGGTCGGTCTCAGGGTTCGACGGAAGCGGTCTCGGCAGGAACATTCTCGAACAACGGGGCAGATCTTGTCGCATCCGGATTCTCGGGCTTCGCATTCGGGGGGGGGGGGGAGTACTTGTCGCACCGGGGTCTCGTTGTCCGGGTGAAGAACTGGGCGTCCTCGAGGAAGTACTTGGCGCATCCGTGTCGGCGACCTTGGCGTTCTTCAGGTTCGGGTGCGGTTCTCGGCGAACGGGTCGGTTCCCTGTCGGAGGCCTTGGCGCTTCGGATCGGTTTCCGGTTCGGGGCCTCAGGGTCTTGGGGTTCGCGTCCGTGTGGCGGTCTTGTTGTTCCGTGTAGGCGTTCTCTAGGTCGATGGCGAACTTGTCCGGTACCGGGGTTCGGATCCGGGAAGGAGTACTCGAGCGGTATCGCCTTCGGGTTCCGTGAAGGAGATGCTTTGGGGGCCTCGGTCGTCAGACTTGTGTACGGCGCCGGTGTTTCATCGGGCTCATTCGGGTTGGTGTCGATCTCGGTGAAACATCTTCGCCAAACGGATGGCGGCTTCCCGGAGGTCTTGTCGGTGAGGGAGTTCTTGTGGGGTTCCGGTTTCTTCGGACAACGACGTCGGACTCGGGTACCTTGTGACCATCTACAAGCATAACAACACCTGATGCAACACATGTACAAAGGCGTGGACAATCAGCCACTGTGCACGCGCGCTTGAACAGAAGAGGCAGGCACTTCAGCAAGGCCTGCGGAACTCGCGGGGACGGCGAGCCGGAGAGGATGGAGGCCGGGGCGGCGCGCGGCTCGAAGACGGAGGGCGGGACGACGACGGGGGGCGCAGCCGGCCGGGGAGAGGCGCGGGACCGACGGGCGGAGAGGGCCTGGCGGCGGGGACGCTCCGGCGAGCTGGGGCGAGCCGGGACCCGCGGACGGGGCCAGAGGCACGGGGTCGCGCCAGCGCAGAGGGAGGTTGAGGCGGGCGCGCGCGGTTGATGGGGCACAGCGACGGCGAGCGGAGGAGGGAAGGAGGGCCGGAGCTCGGGGGAACGCGGGGTGCTTGGCGGTAGCGACGGCGAGCTCGAGCGGCCGCGCTGGGGAAGGAGAGGGCGGCGGACGCGCGCCGGAGGAGAGGCGAGCGCGGCCGGAGCTGGCGGCGGGGGAGAGCGGCACGGGGCCCGGAGGCGGTGGAGGGAGCACGCGGCGGCGCCAGAGAAGGGAGCTGTGGGGCGAGGGCTGCCAGGGAGAGAGGAGCCACGGGGGAGAGGGAGGTTGGGGAAGGAGCAGAGGCGGGAGAGGCGATGGGGAGGGCCGGCGAGCAGCGGCGGTGGAGGAACCAGAGGAGAGGGAGGGTGCGGGGAGACGAGGGAAAGAAAGCGAGAGCGGCGCGTCGGTGGGGAGGCAGGGGCGATGGTGTGGGGCCATGGGGGTGGGGCCGGGGGTTGGTGGGGTGTGGGGCTTGGCAGGGAGCGGCCAGGATGGATCGGCGGGTGGGGTGGGTGCGTGTGTGTGTGAGCGCGTGGGTGAGTGGGGAGAGAGGGAGAGAGGCCAGGTGGCAGCGTGGGATAGGGTAGAGGGAGGGGAGAGGTGAGGTGTCAGGTGGGGATTGGCCGGGGTGAGGTGGAGGAGGGGTGGGTAGAATAGGACTGTGTAGAAAAGGGTTTGGGGTGGACCGTTTTTGTACTGGGGGTGGTCGACCGGGTCGGGTCGGCCCGTTCGACTGCCCCCACTAAAATAATTAATATTTTATTTATTTACAAACGGGACTTTTGCCAACCGCGGGTAGACAAAACAAATAAATCCGGAGACCCGGTTTTTGCGTTTGAATAAAGATGGGGCGTTTAGAAAACAAAAACAGTTTTTTCCGCAAATAGTTTTATACAAGCAAATGCGAGATGATGACGATGCTCAAATGCAATGTGGCATGATGACATGAGCATGCGGTCATGATGATGCAATACACAAAAACAACGCGATTTTCTAGTAGTGGTTTTGCGGGATGCCACACGCATGCCTTGAACTAGTTGAACTGTGGAAGACGCACACATGTAGGAGGAGGCGAGGCGCGCGCAGACGGCAGTGGAAAAGGAGACGGACGCAGGCGGCGCTGCCTCTAGCGACAGGAGAATGCAAGAAGGGACATGGGGCCATGATGGCGAAGTCGAATCTAGGGCAGGGAAGGGCCAGCAGGCGTCGTCGACTCGAGGCAGGAGCGCACGCGCGCGGAACGATGACTGGACGAGGAAGGCATGACCTAGAGGGTCCCGCTGGCGGAGGCGGAGGGGCACACGGAGGTGCGTTGCGATGGTTGGAGACGAGGCATCATGAGAGGGCACAGCGGGGCGGTTGCCAGCCGACGGAGAGGTGGCGCTCGGCGAAGCGAGGGAAGGGGCGACCCAGGCGGCTGGAGCGAGGATGCCTACGGCGGCGCGCGCACTTGCAGGTGAAGGGACGGCGAGCCGGTGCCACGCGCACTCGGGTGACGGCGACGAAGAAGAGGAACAAGCGGTGTCCGGCGAGCTTGGCGGTGGATAAGAAGACGAAGGGCGCTCAAGCGGCATCCATGGCGTAGGGAGGATGACGTCGGGGTCCTGGCGAGGACAGCGCGGAGACCGGCGAGGTGTAGACAAGGCCGTAGAGGGGCGCTCGCACAACGCCGGGGACATGACGATCGGAACATGGATGATGGGCAGAGGCGACGCGACCAAGCAGAGCCGGCTCGAGGAGGAGGGAGCCATGCAAGGGAGGCGGCAGTGAGCTTCTGTCGGTGCTCAAGAACGAGGCCGAGGGTGTCGGGTACGCATGCGAGAGAAACATGCGAGGAAGGAGGGATCGTGACAAGCGGGGTGGACCAGGTCGTGGGGCCATGCGCGTGAGTGCATGCGAGTTGTCGCGAGGCAGGATCGACAGGGTGGGGTGGTGCGGTGCTATTGACTAGGCGGGGTGGGGTCCGATTGACAAGGTGTGGTTGGCGATAGCGGCAGGTGGGGCCAGGGGAGTGGGTTGTTAGCGTGAGTTTGTGTGGGAGGGTGGTGGCGGCGGGTGGTTTGGAGTAGGGACTAGGATAGATTAGGGTTTGGGGTAAGGTAGGGTTTGGTTCCACCGGGTGGGCCTGGCCGGTTTAGGTCTAGGTTTTATTTATTATGCATTTAAAACTTTTTTTTAAAATGTTTGTTAATAATTTTACAAAAATGAAATAGGAATATGATATTTGATTTGAATATAAGGGGGAAGAATTAGAAAACAAAATAGGGTTTTAGTTGAAACATTTTCAAAGATAAGACATGCATGATGATGTCATGATGATGCACCGAGATAGAAACACCAGGCGATTTCTAGTATTGGTTTTACCTGGGGTTCTACAATATGGAAGCTCTCAGTCAATGATTTTTGATGAAGACAGTGAGGAAGAGCAAGAGCAACACCAATTTGGAGACAAAGAGGAGGAAGAAGAAGATGAACAAGAAGATTATAGTAATGAGGAAGTAGATGATGGTGCAGATAAATTCTATAAATGGCAGTGAGATGAAAATGCGCAAGAAACTGATGAGATAGTTAACAAAAATAACCAGAATTCAAAAAATAACAACATTTCAGAAGAGGGAGCAGATATTTATGCTGCGGCAGAAATGGAGATGCCAGATGGAATAGAGCAACTTACTCCTAAGGATATCCGTCTTTTCTTTGAACATGAGAGTGTGAATGCAAAGACTGGTAGTCAAGAAGCCATTGACACCATGTTCCGCATATGAGCATGATTTTTGACACTGAAGAACAATCATACAAATTCTATAATGAGTATGCTATGATATGTGGTTTTTCTGTGAAGAAAGATGGAAACTTCAAGGGCAAGAATGTTGGTAATGAAATTGGTACAAGACGAACTTACACATGTTACAAGTTTGGCAATGTAGTTGGTGCAGATGTTTTGGAAAAGAGAAAATTGCAAAAGCAGCAGAGGCTTTATGAAAGGACTGGAAAAGCACCACCTGAAAATGCAAGAAATAAGAAGGAATGTTATTGAGATCACTGATTGCAAAGCAAAGATGGTGGTTACATTTAAAGAAAATAAATGGCATGTTACAAACATAAAGCTGCATCACAATCATGAGTTGTGCCCACCAGATGAAAGCAAGTATCTACGGTCTCATAAGAACATGACATATCAAGAGAATTTGTTTATCTGTAATTTCACATATGTGAAATTGGCAACCAGGAAAATAATGGCAATACTAACATATCTCAGAGGTGGTAAGCCAACGCATGTTCCATACACCAAAAAAGATGTCAGCAATGTTATGACTGCAATAAGGCAAGAGGACAATAGGAATGACATAATGAAAGTACTTGACTATTTTAGGTAGAGGAAGGATGAAGATCCCAGATTTCATTATGAATTCAAACTTGGGGAGGGTAACAAGGTTGAATGTATATTTTGGGATAATGGCTTCTCAAGAGAAATGTACAACTTGTATGGTGATGTTGTGAGCTTTCACACAACATTCAAGACAAACAAGTAGAACTCCCCCTTTGCTCCAATTGTTGGTGTCACTGGGCATGGTCATAACTGTTTGTTTGGATGCGCTATTACAAACAATGAATAGAGATAAATGTTCAAATGGTTGTTTCAAGCATTAAAGCGTTGCCACGGAGGAAAAGACCCAATGACAATTATCACTGATTAAGATGTCGCTATAAAAATGGCATTGATGCAGTTTTCCCAAATACTTGTTATGGGAACTGTTTTTTCATGTGAACAAGAAAGCTGAAGAGAAGTGCGGAGGAAGTTTTGGAAGAATCCCAAACCTACACATTGGCTTTTCAGATATACTCCGCAACTCGTTGACCATTGCTGAATTTGAAACTTTGTGGCCACAGATGATTAAACAGTACAACGTTGGGCACCTCAAGTACTTGAAAATAATGTGGGACAACATGAGAAAGTTTGTCCATGTGTATTTCAAGAGGAACTTCTGTCCTTTTTTTCACTCAACAGATAGAAGTGAGGGCATAAATTCAATATTCAAAGACAATGTGGGGTCTACTTATAGTGTAATGATCTTTGAGAATCAAAAGATATCAGAGAACATTGAAGAGTTAGAAAAGGAGCAGGACACAGTCACAAGGACAACACATCCTAACCATTGCTTGCAAAGTGAGATTGAAATACAGGTCGGACGCATGTATAATCACAAGATATTTTACAGATTTCAGAAGCAAATAAAATTTGCATCAAAGTTACATGTTGATGAGATTGAAAGGTTTGTGAGATATGAGGTATACAAGACACCTATGCTTCTAATGCAAGAGATCAGACCTAGGAGATATATTGTCTCCATCAACATTGCAACACAAGATTTTGTGTGCATATGTTGCAAATTTGATAAAGATGGAATAGTGTGTGCTCACATTCTAAGGGTTCCCTTCCACCTGAACATGTCTCAGTTGCCTGAGAAGTACTACATTAGCAGGTGGAAGCCTAAGGAGAGGAAATATTTAAGAGATACAAAGTTCAACATTCCAATTGATCTCACAACAAGCAATAAACATCTGAGGTACATTGTGTTGTCTAGGAGATTGAACAATGTTGCCTCTGAAGGCTTTGTCACAAATTGAAAATATATGTATGTCGCTGAAGAGATAAAGAAAATAGAAGAAGGACTAGATAACATGACACTGGAAGATGATGCAGAGGAAAGAAGAATTAAAGATAAAGGAAATCAATCTGCTACAAAAACTACTCTTCCAAGAAATGATGATGGTTATGGTGATTTTCTGCAAGATCCTGATGTTGTTCCTTTAATAGGTCGTCCAGAAAGTTCTAAAAGGCAGAAAACTTTTATGGAGGAGCTATTTTCTAAGAACAATAAGAATCTACCGAAAGAGGCATTCCAGAAGAAGACTAGAAAAACCAAGGAGAAAACAACAGGTACTATTCTTCCAACATTTATTAATTGTGTTTTCAAAATTATAACTACTATTCAAAAACAGATATCTATCTAAATTTGCATATGTTGTTGTTTTGACTGTAGCAGATGGTCCAAGTAGCAAGCAACCAATGGATCAAAAACAAGGAAATCATCAGCCAAAGCAATCAAGAAAGACTAAACAAGCCAGTACCAAGTCTGGTTGCCTTTGAAGAGAAAAAATTATTTGAATTTTGTAATCTGGATAATTATTTTTATGTTATTTGTAGTGATATTTATTGAAAGTGGTAGTAAGATTGAGTAAGAAGGAGAAATACAAAAACAATGGACATACCTTTGTATATAAATCTTTATTTACTTTCTCTTGAGTTTGATTGTCAAATCTTCATATATAATTTCAATTGAATGATACCTGTTGTATTGTTAGATCAAACCAGTACGAGAAAATATACCAAATAAAATATGAGAATATAGTAAGACAAGATGGTAGTACTGGTGTTTTTTTGGTTGTAATTTTTAACAAGCAAGTAAAAAATGAAGTAAATAAAAGTTGAATGAAAAGTTATACCAATCATAGACAACACAGAAAACAAAAAAAATCTGTTCTGATTGTCAAAAATCCGCATACAAAGACCAGAACACAACTTGAAAAATATAAAACTGTGACTTGAAAATTACAATAGTTGCTGAAAACATGAAAAACTACATAAAACTCTATTCATATTGTAGTGTGTTTTTAGCTATTTGGTTGGAACTTGAAGCGTTGAGCAAAATTTTGGTGCTTTTATTTTCTCCCATCCCTAAGAATGAACAAGGGAACATAGTTAAAAAACAAGGTAAATTCTCATTAAATTAATGAAGAAAATGCTAAAAAGAATATGTAGTAAGCAACATCAAAACCTTATGGTACAAACATGGCAGCCAAATCTTTTGCATTGTGTTCCATGTTGTGTGGGCTCATTAGAATATCTTGAGCATACTTCATGCGGAACAATGGGACATCAAATGGTGAGAATTTGCATTGTGACTGATTTCTTGCAACGAAAAGTTCCATGTACTTCACACAGAATATGCCACAGTCATTTCTGCATAGAAACAGCAGCCAAAAGAAACAAAAAGATTAAACTTAAACATAAAAAATTGGGACTGAACAACAAAGGTGGAGTATGAAAATGAAAAAATATATAGCAATGTATTTATGGAAATTATTATACGTACGGTGTTGTTTGTTTTGGAAAATTTGGGTAGGCTCTGCCATATATCTCAAAGTTCATTTGTTTTAGACCAGCCTCGTACCATGTCTTTTGAAAGTTATTATCTGTTACATGAAAAATACAAAATATTCATGTTATATATATTGAAACTTGCCTCTCTAAAATGAACATGAACACAAATTTAAAATGAGCAAAAAAAATTATATTGAAAAGAACTACGGAACAAAATCTATCAACTATAATGGAGTAATTGCCATTACCATCTTGGTTGCTATTTTCTTGTGATAAGAACTATCTTCACCAAAGAACGAGTCTAGAAAAATGAAGTTATGGTACTTGATATCAACCAAGAAAACAAACCAGTGCCCGCTCTCTACGGTGGGAAAATATAACTGCAAAAACATAGCAAAAAAATCAATAATAAATAGAAGAGATGAAGAACAGAAATAAAATGGTTGTATTATTTCCTTGTTGATTTCAAGAATTACGACATGTGTAAAAAAGGTAGATAGAAAATACCCCATTGGACATGTGTAATGGATGTGCTTTATTTGCCCAATAGAAATAATCTAATGCTCCTTTGTTCCGGATAACCTTTGCTTCTTCATTTTTCCATTTTTCAAGGAAATAATCCTATTTTGAGCAAGGAACAGGGGAAACAAAATTAATTTCTATTCAACCGTACTTATGATTAATAAAAATAGGTATAAAACAAAATAAAACTTAGCCTTACTGATATTGTATTGAAGAAGAAATGTTTCTTTGTATATCTTGGATACTTATCTCTGAATAGTTTGCTGCAAAATGAATACATGAGCCAAGCCTCCAGACAACCATTTAATTTCAACGAGCTTCCTAATTGTAAAATTAGAACTTTAATGTTATCCCTGTTGATAGTCCAGTCACTTTTGAAATGGATCGTATGAGCACCTAGAGGGGGGGGGGGGGGGTGAATAGGTGCTACTCAATTTTTAGTTCTTTTTCAATTTTAGGATTGACACAAAGTAAATTATCTAGATATGCAACTACGAGAATTTCCCTATATGCAAACCTATCTATTAAACATGTATAGAGAGGAGCGAGGAAACCGTATTGGAGCATGCGGAGACACAGGGATTTGTTTTACCGTAGTTCCTTCCTTATTAAGGGAAGTACATCTACGTTGGAGGGGTGAGTGGTTCTAAGACCACCACGCCACAACAGGCCTCACCCTATTCTCCGATGGATCTCATGACGAGAGGCCTGATCCACCTTCTCCACTATTGGTACCCTTCGAGGCGGGAACCGACGCCTTTACAACTCTAGCGGGGCACACATCCACAACCAAATTGGAGGCTCCTGTAATGACAAAAAGCTGTCACAAGAACAAGGATTATCAAAATAATCAAAACAAGAATTTATATATTTGCAAGAAATACTAGATCAAAGGTTCTCCAAATGAATGGAGAGGAGGTGAAGCACTTGATTGCTGTTGATGAAGATCGAACCCTCCTCCTTCGATTCCCCAAGGGACGGGGCCTTTGGGTGGATGAAGGTGGAGATCTCTTGGATGGAACTTGAGGAGTAGACCTTGTCTTTTTCGAATGAACCAAGAGTTCTGGCAGGAGGGGGAAGGTGGGTTTAAATACCCCCTGCCCAGAACTGATTGTTGGAGGAATTTGGGGGCAGATTATCCGCCCCCCACTAGGAGCGGACTATCCGCCTTGGGGAGAAAATCCGCCCCAGAGACGGAAAGTCCGGGGAAAAATCTGCCCCCAAACAATGGGTCGCGCCGAGCTGGCAGAATATCCGCCCCCCTCAAGGGGCGGACTATCCACCCCTGGGGGAAAATCCGCCCGAGAGACAGAAAGTTCGGGGAAACTCCACCCCCCTCTCTGAGTGAGGCGCCGTGGCGACCTTTGCAAATCTCCTGGGGGCGGACTATCCGGCCTCCTTGAGGGGCGGATTATCCGGCCTAGGCAAAAACTCCGACCCTGGCCGGACAATCCGAGAGATATTTTGCCCCCTCTCTAGGTGGCGCTCCCTTGCGCCCTTTGTGATTGGGGGAGGGGCGGATTATCCGGCCCCGGGCAGGGGCAGATTATCCGCCCCCAACAACACTTTGAGGATCTACAGCACTTCAGCACACATTAAATAATCCTTGATATTGTTATCTAACACACAAAACACTAGGGATCATGAAATGTTCTTTCAATCTCTCCCTTTTTGGTGTTATATGACAATACTAGGATTTGCAATAAAACCTACTAACATCATCTTCAAGAAATGAAAGAGGCTCCCCCAAAATATGTGCATATTAATAACTTGCATTTGAATACAAATGCACACACTAAGGAACAAGCCAATTTCATAACATTGACAGATATAACATAGATGAGTTAGGGAAAACATATGTCATACCACCGGGATGTCAAATAGCCAATATGATAATTCCAGAATTTCATATGACATCAAGATAATTCCAAACTCCATAGATAAATCCAGAATTCCATACCGATAGTTCCACAAGATAAATCCAAAATTCCACACATAATTCCACACAAACATAGTCTCATACAATAAAACCAAGCACAAATAAAAGTTCAACACTAAAGGGGCATAATCAACCGATAAAGAAAACGGAAGATAAAGAGGCAAATGCTTGCGCCTGACCCATGCAAATTCGAGACCTAAATAGAACTACTTCTCCCCCTTTGGCATCAAAACACCAAAAAAGGAAGAAGAGCGATGCTAGCGCCCCAAAAGATCTCTCCTCATCCTCCTCGTCATCGTAGTCATCCCTATCCCCTTCCTCTTCATCATACTCATCATCATCAACTAGAGGAGTAGGCGCCCTAGGCAGTGTAGGAAACAGGTGACTCTCGAGCTTGCCATAATTAATCCCTAAGGTGTTCCACTGAGCATATGGCTACGGAGCTGTAGGAGGTGGAGGCAGGCCAGACGCCCCAGACACATGGTGGAGAATGAGCTGCTGGGTGTGGGCCATCTCATGGCTCCTCCGGTAGGCCTCATACTTCCCCTTGTGAGTGTCGACGCCCATGCAAAGAATATGCCGCCAAAACTAGTTGAGCTGATTGACCTCACGTGCCATTGGGGACCACTAGCCCGTGCATCGCGCATGAAATAATCAGGGGCAGTGGAAGAGTGAGAGGTCTTCTTTGCCTTATTGTAGATCTTCTTGGGCTTGTGCACTCCATCCAAATTGCTACCAAACTCCTCATGTGGAAGCATGTGCTTGATGAGCATCATAATGTAGGGAGCAAAAGGGATGGAGAGCCTGTTGAACATAGCATCAGTCATCTCATGATAAATATAGTCCATGACATCTAACTTGTAGCCCGTAACTGACCCAAAATTGGTGGCACACTCATGTGAAAAAGCAAGCAGGGGAACCAAGTGAACACTGTTCTTATCATTATTGCCCCCAATTGGAGCAGTGTTGTCACGAAACAAACCAAAAAGAGTAGCATATAATGGAGATAGACCAGAAAATGTACCAGCAACACCATCATAAGTCAGGCATGGAGCAAGAACAGTATTCTTGGTTGGCTTGATAGGAGAAATGATGCGGTAGCCAGAAGGTGTGTCATGCCCATGAAAGGCATATCCGAGGACCTGACCAAAAGTGCGGAAATTTGACCGAATCATAGTGGTCCTGGTCATCCACTTCATGGTGCGAAGCTCATCTTCGCAAATCACAAGGGTAGAGAAAAGCTGCTTCACAACAGCGGAGTCATAGTGGCATTGTAAAGTCATAAGATGGTGCATCCCCATATTACCGGTCACATCCAAAGCCTCACGAAGTCTTGCCTTGGTTTGAGCCTCAGTCAAATTCAGAGGATGCATAAGGCGTATATTGAGAGTAGCATAAACATTATCATGAATGGACCTGAAGTGGGAGCACCAAAACATGCTATCTTCCGGAGGACCATCACTATCAGCCTCGGCATAATAATCAATGTGGAGAATGGAGGAGTACTCAACGCTGTCCATGGCCTTGTAGTTGACATGGGATTGCTTGACTTTTCCCTTGCAAGAGGTGGTCCTCTTGGCTTTCCTAGCTTCCTCAGGCATCCGTTCAGACTCACTTTTCAACCTTCGGATTTCAGTCTCGTCAACAAGCTTACCCTCTTCGTTGGGCCTGAGATAACGGGCATGTGGACGACGCTTGTAGGTCTTGGGAGCACTAGAGCCACCTGTGAGAAGAAATAGATAGGTAGAATGGGGATAAGCATACACACAAGTCCAAGAGGAATGTTAGATATTGTAGTAAAACAACCCATGGTCCAATGATGCAAAGTAGGAAAATCTGAGACAAAACCAAAATAGGCAATGAACCTCCAGCTGGATTATCTGGCACTGCCAGGGGTGGATAATCCACCCCCCGCGAAATTTTTCGGTTTCGGCCCAGATTTACCGTGGCAACACAGATCGGGCACTAGGGTTCTAATACTAAGGAATATAACATGCAAGGGAAGCACATAGTATCTTCTACAACGAGTTTTCCACCAACAACAATGATTTCCATACACAAGAGATGGATGAGGGATTTACCCTCACTCACTGGAGGAAAATCTCGAAGGGAAAGGTATTCAGAGGCGCTGGGAAGAAGATTCAGGGGGATCCCGGAGAATCCGTCGGTCGAATCGACTCCGGGGAGGAGCGGAGGCTCCGGCGGTGGCTTGGGGAAGGGCATGGGTTGGGGAGGATGCTGTAACATCCCAAAAATATGAAACTTGGATCATCACACTCTAATCATCAAAATTTAGGATTAACAAAAACTTTTCTAAATAAAAATATGAAGGCATGCATGTGTGTATGCATTCCAATTTGGATTCTTTTGAATTACCTTGCTTGTGTGTTTCTTTGCTTGTAAAAGGATTCTTAGGTGAAATAAACATCATCTAAACAATCCCCACACTTTTCGCAAAGACAAATAAATCAAAACAAACAAAATAAGAGAATGGTCACTTTGGCCAATTTAACTCCCATGCCTACTTTGGCTGTCTCTAACTTTCAAAACTTAATAGAAACTTGTTTGGATCTTTACACCCCTTGATAGTACTCATAACAAAGTACCAAGGCCCACCTTGTGATCATCCAAAAACATTTGAATGCATAGTTTAAATGACAGTTCAAAATTGAATCTATATCATATGGGAAGATCCCACTTTTGCAAAAACCACTCAAACAAGCTCAACTTTCAAAACCCAAGCATCCACAGACTCACCAGCACATGCCTAGCACACCCACCAAAAATCGTTTCAAATTCACAACTTGAATTCATGCGGCCATTTCATCAAACACCTTGCAGATACAAATCAAACAAAATCAAAACACTATAGTGTGCAGTGTTTTGGGCCTAACTTGTTCCCTCTCTGGACACCACTAGCCTTAGTAGATCATCTAACGACCCGAACTAATCCCTAGCACCACTTTAATATTGAAAATGTCATCAATGGTGAAGAGCCGAGAACACCCATGTTAACCCAGTGTGGACAGCAGGCTAGAGGAAGAACTAGCCGTGCCAACCTTGTCTGGGAGGTAGCCCATGCCTCACCGCCCCCTCTCGACCAGCCCTGCCTCGCAGACAGCAGCCAGAACCGCCAGGAACGCCGCGCCCGTGCTGCTGTCGACCATACCGACCCGCGCCGCAGAGCATGTGCCGTTCCCATTCAACCAGACCACCTCGAGCCCTCGCCGCCCGCCAACATGCTCCCCACCGTCCCAGGAGACCGCCAGACATGCCCATTTCACCGCCCGTACCCCGTAGCCACCGCTCCCCGTCGAAGAACATCAAGCGTTCTAGACCATTTGCCACCGCCCCTACACACGCATTAAAGCCATAGAGCATCGCCAGGAGACCACCGATCGATCGCTACCCTCGGCCATGCCTCTAGCAGCCCGTAGCCATGTCGCCACCGTCTCCTGCCCATCTCGTTAGGTCTCGTAGTCGAGACTATAACTAGAGGCCTCCCCCGCTCAAACTCTTCACACCATCTCACTCTCCTCTCCTCACTGATCGTTCCACCCCGTTCCCGGAGCAAGGCGAGCAGCGCATCGCCGGAATTTGGCTGGAGTAGGCCGCCTCTGGAGAAGAAGGGCCCGTCGATTTCGTCCACACCAGGAGGAGCTGCCGGTACCAGGAGGTTCGCCGTCGTCGACTTCGTCGTTCGCCCGCATCGCCGACCTTCACCTGAGCCCCGGTGAGCCCCCGAAGACCCCCACCTGCCGCGTTAGGGTTCTTTCTCGCCGGCACTGCCCGACGTGGACGATGAACCAGAGCCGTTGGATTAGAACTAGATCCAACGCACCACGTTGCCCCGTACCGCTTCGCACCCCCCGTCTCACTGACGCGTGGGGACAGCAACTTAACCAGCCTGCGTAAGCGCTGTGCGTAGCAGGCCGGCCCATTTTCTCTTCCCGCGCAGCCCACTCGTTTGAATTTGATTTTTCCATTTTCATTCAAACACAGTTCTGTACCTAGTTTTAAAAATCAACCCAGCTCGATTCAGTGAACTAAATTGAATGAAACCAATTTTGTTAGAAAGGTCTGGAAATGCTGAATCCAAGCCCATTGGATTCAAATCATTTGGATCTGTATATCACCCTTGGTAAAAATAACAAGGCAGAATCTTTTCTGCATTCAATTTTTTTTCAAATTTAAACCATAATAGCTTTTGAGTTGATTCCAACTCTCAAAAATCACAATTGATCATACCTTTCAGAATATATAAAAATATATGGGTTTACTTACAGAAATAATGTTCAAGTAATAAAAGAATGCCACATAGGCATTTCTAGTCATTTATTTTTATTTAAAATAAAAGGTTAAATCCTATTAAATTGTGACACCACTTTAAATCACATTCCCATGAACTGAAATATGTGGTGATGACATGTGTCAACATGATACCATGCTTGGTTTGGAGAATATTAAATGTTAAGTAGTTTTTCAATGAGTAGAAATTACTTTTCTAAAAATAAAATCTTTAAGTCAAGTGCTTGTAATGTTAGTGATGATGCTAGATCATCTATAGGACCCTTTTGTGTGATGATTGAAAGTAGTTAAGTATTGTTTGGTGATTGTGTACCTCGTATTTATTTATAGACGCTAGTACCGACCAAGGATACGAGGAGGAAGGAAGATACTACGAAGAAGAAGCCGAGGAGAACTTCAACCACTGCTCTGCACAAGGCAAGCTAACACTTGCAATTTAGCAAGCTTATACTGATACTGATGCAAGCCTAATACTACTAGTTGAATGTGCAAGCTAACACTTGCAATTTAGCAAGCTTATACTGATACTGATGCAAGCCTAATACTACTAGTTGAATGTGCAAGATAACACTTGCAAGATATTATATGTTAGCAAGCCTTACCATGCCAACCATATGCCTTAAGCATATGTGGTTATACCCACTTGATAAACCAATCCTAGTTTTACTTACAAGCTTTATACTTTATTTCTTTATCAAAGCTATTTACTTAGAGCTTACTTAAGTGACTTGTAGATACTAGAAAGATAATTGAAGGTTGCATAAAGAGCATAAAACTTGGCCTAAGCTAGATAATCTTTATGTCATCCTAAGGCATGAGATTGAACTTAGTTAAACTCCACTAGTTTACCACCCCTCATTTGTACTTACCCCCACTTGTAGATGCTAGTGCTAAGCATAAAACTTGATCAACTTTAGATGGGGATACTTGGTGGAAAAATGGTTATGAAAACCTTGGAATGATGGATCATTCTACTGAGATGTTTTGACATGTGTTTCTGAACACCAGATGATTTTGGTGATGAAAATGTTGAGGCATGAGCCTTAGCCCTTTATAAAACTGATGGTTGCCTGGATGCGATACCATTCCAATTTTACCGTACAATCAGAATACCCGAAAATTGGGTAGGGCTTGACTGGAAACTTATATACCTTAGTATTGGTTACCTCACGGACAAGGTCTGAGCTGAGGCTACCTTGTGAAGATTGTCCACCTGTGTAGTACCCAAGATGACAGTTGGTCATGGTTGGGAGGCCAAACTCACAGGAGAGGTGCTTATACTAGGGCGTGTAATTGAAAGGTTAGGATTGATTATCCGCATACTGAGTATGGTGACTTCAGGATTTGTTCCTGACGGATGTATCGAATGTTGTGGTGAAATTGTACAATCTCTACAGAGTGTCAAACTATTCGAATAGCCGCGTCCGCGGTTATGGACAGTTGGAGTGGCCATACTGTTCCCCCATCAGATGTTTTCAAAATGACTTGTGAAATGAATGGAGAATTTGACGTGACCACAATAGAGTTGTGGCGTGAGATACAAATTCCCACTGAGGTGTTATAAAATTTGACTAGCTTTCTCTTTCTTCTGAACTTAGTAGATGTAAATCTGGCTTTTGCAAAACAAACCTAGAGATTAGTGTCCTACTACAAAAACCCCTTCACTTGTTAGTATTAGTTTGCGAGTACTTAAAGAGTACTCATGGCTTTGTCCCTGTCTATTCCCGTGGCGAGACTATTAAGATGAGTACTAGGATGATGGACCCCAGGAAGGTTACGACAACTAGGATCATCTCCCATCGTCAGCATTGCCTGTGACCCCGAAGATGGAGCTTTGCCTACGCTACCTGTATTATTACGTATTTCCGCTGCTTGAATTGTATTAAGAACTGGATCATGAGATCCTTATTTGTGTAAGACCTTATGTATGGTTTGTAATGGATGATGTACTGTGGTATCCAATTCTGTCATGTCTCGCAAAAATGGTAATCCTGGGATTGCGAGGAATGGCATAACAGGCATCTGGGATTAAAAATCCGGGTGTTGACAGATGAGCTGCTCTGTTTGATCCTTCCCTTCCTGAGCTAAGTCCTTAAGGACAGATTCGCCCTGGGGTGGATAATCCGGCCCTCACTTGAGGCAGATAATCCGCCCCCTCTGAAAATTCTATTAGCACAGAATCAGGCCGGAGCACCCCAAGCAAACCCCTCGCAAGTATACATAGGACTTGTGTGCAAGAATATATGGCTCGAGATTAGGGAAAGGCTTGGGTTTAGGGCACCAAAATGATATGGTACTACACACCCAATATTGCAAGAACAAATCAACTAAAAGCCAAGATTGGGTGTGTCGTCCATAAGAACATAAGATATGCAAGAAAATACAAAAAGAGCCAATAGGAACCAACTCTTCTCAATGAAGAGGGCGGTGGCCGAAGCCACCATGTTGGAGCACATGGCATGACACCATGAAGATGTATCTTGAGTTCAAAAGCAATTCTCATCGATGACCCACATATCACAAAATGATATTAAGGGAAATGATTTTTCTTGCTTTCGGCATTATGGGGGGGGGGGTAGCCCAATAAATTAGGACCACACTCCCCTATGTCTATGCCCGCATCTAAACCAAATACGTGAGGACGTGCAAGTGAGTATGCAAGGGTAGTCAAGCCAAGCTCCTTGAATCTATGATATTTATCTCATTCCTCAAATAAAAAACCTTGATTCATGAAGTGGCTTCGTGAAAATATTAGCAAGTTGGTTCTTCATGCTCACAAAATATAGCGCAAAATCGCCACGAGCAACATGATCCCGAATGAAATGATTGTGAATCTCAATATGTTTTGTCCTTGTATACTGCATCGGATTGTAAGAAATTTTAATAGCACTTCCATTATCACATAAAAGAGGCACTTTGTCACAATTGACACCATATTCCTTTAAAGTTTTCCTCATCCATAATAATTGTGTACAAGCACTTGCAGCAACAACATATTCAGCTTCGGCGGTTGAGAGTGATATGCAATTTTGTTTCTTCGAAGACCAACACACTAGAGACCTGCCCAAGAATTGACATGCACTAGAAGTTGATTTTCGATCATCCTTGTCACCAGCCCAATCTAAATCAGTATATGCACATAGAGAGAAACTAGAGCCTTTGGGATACCATAAACCAAAATTTGGGGAATGAACCAAATATCTGAAGATTCTCTTGACCGCCACAAAGTGGCTATCTTTAGGAGCGGCTTGGTACCTTGCACACACTCCTACACTCAACACGATATCGGGTCTAGATGCTCAAAGGTAAAGGAGAGAGCCGATCATGGATCAGTATACCTTTTGGTCCACATCTTTACACTTTGGATTAAGCCCGAGATGACATTTAGTTTGCATTAGAGTAGCAACACCATTGAGATCCATCATCTTGAACCCCTTGAGCATGTATTGGATGTATTTAGCTTGATTAATGAAGGTTCCCTCTCTAAGTTTCTTGATCTCGAATCCAAGAAAGAACCTTAATTCTCCAATCATAGACATCTCAAACCTTTCAGTCATAAGCTTTGAAAATTCATCATTAAAAGCTTGATTAGTAGAGACAAAAATAATATCGTCTACATATAGTTGGCATACAAAAAGCTCCCCGTTAACCTTCTTAGTAAAAAGAGTGGGATCGATTTCCCCAACTTTGAATCTATGGTCTAATAAAAGCTCTTTAAGGTGCTCATACCACGCACGTGGGGCTTGTTTAAGGCCATAGAGCGCCTTATCAAGTTTGTAGACATGGTTCGGAAACTTGGGATCCTCGAAACCCGGGGAATGCTTAACATATACCAACTCATGTAGAGGACCATTAAGAAAAGCACTCTTAACATCCATTTGCTGTAATTTAAAATTATGATGAGCAGCATAAGAAAGAAGGATACATATGGACTCAAGGCGAGCCACAGGAGCATAGGTTTCGCTGAAATCGATGCCTTCCACTTGAGAGAATCCTTGAGCCACCAGCCTTGCCTTATTCCTTACAACAATGCCATTTTCATCTTGCTTGTTCTTGAAAATCCACTTTGTGCCGATAACATTGCGACACTCTTTGGGTTTTTCTACGAGCTTCCAAACTTTGTTACGCTCGAAGTTATTCAGTTCTTCATGCATTGCAACCACCCAATCTGGATCTTCAAGAGCATCAAAGACCTTCTTTGGTTCTACCATTGATATATAAGCTTGATGATCACAGAAGCTAGCAAGTTCTCTTCTAGTAGACACTCTTCTTCTTAGATCACCTACGACCTTGTCAATAGTATGGCCCCTTAACTCAAGGTTCCGATCAGCACGAGCTTTGCGACGAGCTTAAATTTCCTTATTGTTTCTTGGAGGAGTTGCTTCAACATTTGGATCCTTCTCTTGACCACTACCTTGTCCTTCATCAACCACTTGATTACTGCAAGTGGGAGATGACGAACCTTGCCCTTGATCTTGATATGTAGTCATAACAGGGGGGCTGCTGCTATTCTGGATCTTCAGGGCCGGATAATCCGCCCCTAGGTGGGGCCGGATAATCCATTCCCTCTCCCTGGTTGCCCCTGACATGACTTGGAGTGCCAGGGCCGGATAATCCGCCCCTTGGGGCCGGAGAATCTGGCCTGGGATTTTCAGTGCTTTCATGTTTGTCTTGATTTCCCTGGACCATTTTGGCGTGCCAGGGGCGGATAGTCCGCCCCTTGGAGGGGGCGGATAGTCTGGCCTAGGACTACCATTTTTCCTAGAAGATAGATGATCTTTATGAGGTTGTGGTGTTGGTGTAGTAGTTTCTCCAGCAGTAGGGGCTTGTTGATCTTGTGTAGATGAGGGTTCCACTTGAGTGGAGCATTGTCCTTCCCGATCCGCCACAAGGGGTTCCTCAATGGGGCAGAAAAATCCCACACCCATTCTTCTTATGGAATCTTGGGGTATTTCAACATCTGCATCACAAACATCAACTTGCCCCACATAGGAGCCATCATTTTCATCGAATTCCACACTACAAGATTCTACAATAGTTCCAGAGAGCTTATTGTAGACTCTATAAGTGTGGGATTCGGCACCGTAACCAACAAAAATACCTTATAAAGACTTAGAATCAAATTTAGACAAACTAACTCCTTTGATAAGAAAGAAACAATTACAACCGAATACTCGGAAATATGAAATGTTGGGCTTGTTACTGGTAAGTATCTCATATGGAGTTTTGTCCAAAATCTTGCGGAGGTAGAGACGGTTTGATGAGTGACATGCGGTAGCTATGGCTTCAGCCCAAAAGTTGTATGGTGACTTGAATTCAGCCAACATTGATCTACCCATATCCATCAAAGTGCAGTTCTTCCTCTTGGCTACACCATTTTGTTGAGGGGTGTACGCTGCGGAATATTGATGTCTTATCCCCTCTTCACTTAGAAATTCATTTAATGTGTAGTTCTTGAACTTGGAGCCGTTGTCACTTCTTATTGCCAATATGGGGACATTGTGTTGACGCTGGACCTCATTGGCGAAATCAATGACAGTTACTTGAGTCTCACTCTTTAGCTTGAAAAAATAGACCCATGTGTATCTTGAGTAATCATCGACTATCACCAAGCAATATTTCTTCCCACCGAGGATAGCATGAGATGGAGGAACAAATAGGTCCACATGAAGTAATTCCAAGACCCTCTTTGAGGAAACAATAGTTTTCCTCTTGTGGGGAGAGTCGTGCATCTTGCCTTCAACACATGCCCTGCAAACACGATCTTTGGCAAAGGAAACATTGTATTTTAGTCCAAGGATGTGGCCACCCTTGTGAAGACTTTGCAAAGTTCTCATATTGACATGGGTTAGACGACGATGCCATAACCAACCCACGTCGGCCTTTCCGAATAAGCACATCGGACCCGCAGTGGTTTTCTCCGAAAAGTCCATCACATACAGGTCATTTCGACATACCCAACGAAAGCGACCTTTAGAGACTTGCTCCACAAGAGTACCACTAAATCACCATCAATGAAAACAACAAAGCCCATCTTACCAAGGGCACAACGGAAAGTAAATTGTAACCGAGGGTCTCAACAAGCATGCCGTCCACGAGAGAGATATCGTGGGAAACCACTACCTTGCCAAGACCCAATACCTCAGATTTAGACTTATCACCATAGGAGACTGTAATATGATCATGATGGGTCTCATCTCCGTGATGATCTCTTTGCTTCCGGTCATATGACTAGTGCACCCACTGTCCAGCACCCATTTAGAAACACCGGAAGCATAGCCCTACAAGAGAATTATGATGGCAGCTCAGATCATTATAGAGCTTCACTAGGAAACCCCAAGAGGAAGGTATGATGAGCACATCAGTAATTATTCCCTCATTATGAAACCAAGGTTATTGAACCAGTAGGAGGAAGGAAATGATTCAAAGGTGTTGCTAGCAACTTGCAAACCCGCACAACACAAACTCAAGACTTTGCCCCAACGAATAGTGAGGTTGTCAGTCTCACTGGTTTCCTGAAAACAAAGGATTAAACGTATGGTCTGGAAGGTAATGGTGGCTTGTAGAAAGTAAACGGTAACAGTGGAAGATGTATCAATGGTAAAGATTGGACCAGGGTCCACAGTTCACTAGAGGTGTTCTCCTTAATATAAACAACATAACATGCTGGGTAAACAAATTACAGCGGGTTAATTGACATGAATGAGCAAGGCATAACAATGCAATAATAGACATTCATGAGCCTATGAGATTCGATTGGGCATTACAACAATATACATAGATCGCCATCCAACTGCATCTATGACTAGTAATTCACCTTCAGGTTATCATCCGAACCCCCTCCAGTATTAAGTTGCAAGCAACGGATAACTGCTTTAAGCAAAGTGTGTAAAGTAAACAATACAATTGTTCCATGAACAAAAGATCGTTGTTTTCTCCCTAGTAGAAACAACACATCTACAAACTTAGAGATTTCTGTCACTTCCCCAGATTCAATAGAGGCATAAACCCACTATCGAGCATAAATACTCCCTCTTGGAGTCACTAGCATCTACTTGGCCAAGATAGCTACTAGAAACAGAGAGCATGCAAGATCTCAAACAACACAGACATGATAGAATCAATAAGACAAAACCATTAATCAATCTAACATAGTAATCTCAATATCCATCGGATCCCCGCAAACACAACATGCATGATTACAAATAGATGATCTTGACCATGAACGAAGCTCACAAGATCTAAACATGGTAGCACAAAGGAGGAGAAACAACCATCTAGCTAATGTATGGACCCATAGTCCAAGGTGGAACTAATCACGCATCATACCGGAGACTGGCATGGTGATGAAGAAGGCCTCCGGGATGATCTCTCCCCTCCTGCAGGGTGCCGGGAAGAGCTTCAGATCCCCCCGATCTAAGGACGATGGTGGCGGCGGCTATGGACTATTTCATGGAAGATTGATCGGGTCCTTAGGGTTTATGTATTGGGGGATTCTTATAAGCAAAGAGGGAGGCCGAGGGGGTGCCCGAGGCGGCTAAACCCCCAGGCACGGGCCAGGCCTGGCCACACGGCCAGGGGGTGTGGCCCCCTCGAGGCCCTCCTCTGTCTCTTCTTCTGTCTCCGTGTTCCCCTCGGTGAAATATTGACTTTGGCTTTTGTCCCATCCAATTCCGAGAATATTCATTTTCTGGCTTTTCTGGAACCAAAAACAACAGAAAACAGGAAACTGGCAATGTGGCATCTTGTTAATAGGTTAGTCCCAGAAAACATATAAAAATACCTCAAAGTGTAGACAAAGAAAAGCAAAGTGGATACTAAACAAGCATGGAACATCTAAAATTATAGATACGTTTACGACGTATCTAGCATCCCCAAGCTTAACTCCTGCTCGTCCTCGAGTAGGTAAGTGATAAAAAGAATAATTTTTGAGGTGACATGCACCATCACAATCAAGATCAAACCATTTGCAAGCATTGAAAGCTGGGATCAAAGTACTCTAAACATGAGAATGAAAGGTGAAGTTCTAACAATAAGACAAAGTAACTATGCATGCAACATGAAAGGATACAAACAAAGATTCATGAATAACAATACAATAAAAGACGTTTGTTTGTTTCACATATAGAAAACATAGCATATTGGCATTCATCTTGTCCCTCATGGAGTATCAAAACATAAATGCATAAGACACCTTCAAAGTTCATAAGGGTGACTAGATACAAATAGTTCAAGATCAAGCAATATCAACAATATGAATCAATCAATAAGTTTTGGTACAATGCACATAGAACTAATAATGGCAACTATGCTCTCTTAATTGGTGCCTAAGGATAGAAGGTGGAGACTCAATATCATAGTGGAAGAAAGGCCCTTCATAAAGGGAAGCAGGGATTTCAAGTCTCATAAAGATCTTCCAAAAATTATGGTATTTGTTAGCTTTCAGCTCTCATTGCCCCTATCATAGGAACCATTATTTAGCTTTTCCTCTCAAGGAGAAATGAAACAATTTGAGCTTAATAATATCTCCATCTACATCCTTATATTTTTACATCTCACAAAGTTCAACAAAGTTATTGAGGTGGGCAGCAGCATCATCAGAACTAGCACCAGAGAATTGCTCTTTCATCACAAGATTCAACAAAGCATGATTAATTTCATAAAAGGTAGCATCATGAATAGGTGGAGCAATAGGTGTACTCAGGAAATCATTGTTGTTGGTGCTAGTGAAGTTACAAAACTTGGTGTTCTCAGCAGAGTTCATTTTTTCAAAGGTGGAGCAAGCCAACAGCAGCAGCAACTAGAGTAGGAACTAATTTTTTTTGTGTTTTTTATAAGAGAAAGCAAAACCAGGGAAACTATTTTTTTGTCATTTTTGATAAAAAGAGGCAAACAAAACAAGGCAAAAGAAACTAAGGAAAACAAAAATAAAGTAAAGAGAAAGGTTATGAAGGACTCCCCTTATGAATCCATCCTTAGCCTCCCTGGCAACGGCACCAGAAAACTCGTTGATGGCGGCTCATATCACTATAGAGCTTCGTTGGGAAACCCCAAGAGGAAGGCATGATGAGCATAACAGTAAGTATTCCCTCAGTATGAAACCTAGGTTATCGAACCAGTAAGAGTAAGGAAATGATTCAAAGGTGTTACTAGCAACTTGGAAACCTGCACAACAAAAACTTAAGACTTTTCCCCAACGAACAGTGAGGTTGTCAATCTCACCGGTTTGCTGAAAACAAAGGATTAAATGTATGGTGTGGAAGGTAATGGTGGCTTGCAGAAAGTAAACAATAACAGTGGAAGATGTATCAATGGTAAAGATTGGACCGGGGTCCACAGTTCACTAGAGGAGTTCTCCTTAAGATAAACAACATAACATGCTGGGTAAACAAATTACAGCGAGGCAATTGACAGGACTGAGCAAGTCATAACAATTCAATACTAGACATTCATGATCCTATGAGATTCGATTGGGCATTACAACAATATACATAAACCGCCATCCAACTGCATCTATGACTAGTAATCCACCTTCAGGTTATCATCCGAACCCCCTCCAGTATTAAGTTGCAAGCAACGGATAACTGCTTTAATAAATGTGTGTAAAGTAAACAATACAATTGTTCCATGAACAAAAGATCGTTGTTTTCTCCCTAGTAGCAACATCACATCTAAAACCTTAGAGATTTCTGTCACTTCCCCAGATTCAGTAGAGGCATGAACCCACTATCGAGCATAAATACTCCCTCTTGGAGTCACTAGCATCTACTTGGCCAAGATAGCTACTAGAAACAGAGAGCATGCAAGATCTCAAACAACACAGACATGATAGAATCAATAAGACAAAACCATTAATCAATCTGACATAGTAATCTCAATATCCATCGGATCCCCGCAAACACAACATGCATGATTACAAATAGATGATCTTGATCTTGAACGAAGCTCACAAGATCTAAACATGGTAGCACAAAGGAGGAGAAACAACCATCTAGCTAATGTATGGACCCATAGTCCAAGGTGGAACTACTCACGCATCATACCGGAGGCTGGCATGGTGATGAAGAAGGCCTCCGGGATGATCTCTCCCCTCCGGCAGGGTGCCGGGAAGATCTTCAGATCCCCCTGATCTAGGGACGATGGTGGCGGCGGCTACAGACTGTTTCATGGAAGATTGATCGGGTCCTTAGGGTTTAGGTATCGGGGGCTTCTTATAGGCAAAGAGGGAGGCCGAGGGGGTGCCCGAGGCGGCTACACCCCCAGGCGCGGGCCAGGCCCTCCTCCGTATCGTCTTTTGGCTCCGTTTTCCCCTCGGTGAAATATTGACTTTGGCTTTTGTCCCGTCCAATTCCGAGAATATTCATTTTCTGGCTTTTCTGGAACCAAAAACAATAGAAAACAGGCAACTGTCACTGTGGAATCTTGTTAATAGGTTAGTCCCAGAAAACATATAAAAATACCTCAAAGTGTAGACAAAGCAAAGCAAAGTGGATATTAAACAAGCATGGAACATAAAAAATTATAGATACATTTACGACATATCAAATTACTTCTTGGTTTTCGGTACCCAATTTCCAATGGGTCCTCTCATGTTAGTAACAAGGGTCTTTGGAACCCAAATAGACTAAGCAACATATTCATCAAAAGTACCAACATAATTAGCATATACATCACCATAGTAATCACAAAATAGTTCATAATTAGGATTGTTAGATCCTACAAAACCAATATGGTCAGTTTTTTTCTTTGTGATGTTCTTCTCAATGGTGCTTGTCTTTGCTTGTTCACTCTTGGTCTTCTTCTTATTGTTCTTATTCTTGGACTTGGAAACATAGACAAGTCCCTCTTTTCCAAGATTTGATCTTTGCTTGCCAAGGATATCATCAAGAACTCCCTTACCTTTGGGAGTGGAGGCTTTGTCAAGCTCATCTTCCACCCTAGCATTTTATTTGTGAATATATGTTGATTTAGATGTGCTAGGAACATCATATTTAGTCAATCGAATTTGGAGATGATCATGAGACTCATTGAGAATAGAGAATTCACTTTTGAGAGCCTTGTGAGCAATGTCAAGTTTCACCAATTCCTCGGAGAGTCTAGCATGAGCAGCCCCAAAGTCAACCTTTTCTTTCTTTAGTTTCTTTTCTTTGGCTACTGCATTGTCATGTTCCTTAACAAGCTTTGTCACCACTTCTTCATGTGAGTCCTCAATAGACTCAAGTCTCTCTTCAAGAGAAACACGAGCCTCTTCCTCTTATTCTAGAGCATTTTTTAGGGATGCAATCTCCATTGCATCTTCCCTTTCCATTCTGCCCTTTTCTCCAAGAAGCACTTCATTTTGGGCCAGCTAGTCCATGAGATCCTCAAAATGTATTTTGGGCCCACCTTGCAAGTTAGTGATAAAATAGTCCAAAGCAATAATTTCTTCTTTAACCTTAAGACTAGTAGGATCATCCATGTCAATCATAGCCTTAGGAAAAGAAGCATTAGAGGATGATACCTCAGAACCTCTTGCCATGAGACAAGTGGCGTTCTTGTTGATGACATTTTCGTTTGGAGAGTCGAAGAGAGATGTTGGTGTAGATGTGGTGACTATAGCAGCCACCTCTCGAGAGCTATTGTCAACACCCGGATTTTTAATCCCAGATGCCTGTTATGCCATACATCACAATCCCAGGATTACCATTTTTGCGAGACATAACAGATTTGGATATCACAGTACATCATCCATTACAAACCATACATAAGGTCTTACACAAATAAGGATCTCATGATCCAGTTCTTAATATAACTCAAGTAGCGGAATAACGTAAAGATAACGATAGCGTAGGCGAAGCTCCATCTTCAGGCTCACAGGCAATGCTGACGATGGGAGATGATCCTAGTTGTCGTAACCTTCCCGCGGTCCGTCATCTTGATACTCCTCTTCATAGTCTGGCCACGGGAATAGCCAGGGACGAAGCCATGAGTACTCTTTAAGTACTCGCAAACTAATACTAACAAGTTAAGGGGGGTTTTTGTAGTAGGATACTAAGCTCTAAGGTTGTTTTGCAAAAAGCCAGATTTACTTCTACTAAGTTCAGAAGCAAACAAATCTAGTTGAAAGTTTTATAACACCTAAGTGGGAATTTGAATTTCATATCACAACTCTGTTTTGGTCAAATCAAAGTCATAATTCATTTCACAAGTCATTTTGAAAACATCTGACGGGGGAACAGTATGGCCACTCCAACTGTCCATAACCGCGGATGCGGCTATTCGAATAGTTTGACACTCTGCAGAGATTGTACACTTTCACCACAACATTCGATACATTCGTCAGGAACAATCCTGAATTCACCATACTCAGTATGCGGATAATCAATCCTAACCTTTCAATTACACGCCCTAGTATAGACACCTCTCCTGTGAGTTTGGCCTCCCAACCATGACCAACTGTCATCTTGGGTACTACACTGGTGGACAATCTTCACAAGGTAGCCTTTGCTCAGAACTTGGCCGCGAGGGAACCCATACTAAGGTATATAAATTTCCAGTCAAGCCCTACCCAAATTTCGGGTATTGTGGTTGTACGGTAAAATTGGAATGGTATCGCATCCATACAACCATCAGTTTTAAAAAGGGCTAAGGCTCATGCCTCAACATTTTTATCATCAAAATCATCTGGTGTTCAGAAACACATGTCAAAACATTTCAGTAGAATGACTCATCATTCTAAGGTTTTCATAACCATTTTCACCAAGTATTCCCATCTAAAGTTGATCAAGTTTTATGCTTAGCACTAGCATCTTCAAGTGGGGTAAATACTAATGAGGGGTGGTAAACAAGTGGGGATTTGCTAAGTTCAATCTCATGCCTTAGGATGACATCAAGATTATCTAACTTAGGCCAAATTTTATGCTCTTTATGCTATCGTTAGTTATCTTTCTTGAATCTACAAGTCACCATGTAAACTCTAAGAGAAAGCTTTGATTAAGAAAATAAAGTACTTAAGCTTGCAAGTAAAACTAGGATTGGGCATCATCAAATGTATCTAACCAAGCATGCTTAATGCAATGCATAGGTTCTCTAACTTTAATAGTTGCAAGGGTTAGCTTGCTAAGTTTCAAGTATTGGCTTGCCTTGAGCAGAGTAGTGGTTGAAGTTCTCCTCGGCTTCTTCCTCGTAGTATCCTCCTTCCTCCTTGTATCCTTGGTCAGTACTAGCGTCTATAAATAAATATGAGGTACACAATCACCAAACAATACTTAATTATTTTTAATCATCACACAAAAAGTCACGCTAGATGATCTAACATCATCACTATTATCACAAGGATTAAAGCACTTGTCTTATTTCTTTTATTTGAGAAAAGTAATTTCTACTCATTGAAAAGCTACTTAAGTTTTAATATTATCCAACTCAAACATGGGATCAAGTTGACACATGTCATCACCACATATTTCAGTCCATGAGAATGTGATTTAAAGTGCTGCCACAATTTAATAAGGTTTATCCTTTTTATTTTAAATAAATAAAGTGACTAGAAATGCCTATGTGGCATTATTTTATTACTTGAACATTATTTCTACAAGTAAACCCATATGTTTTTTTATATTCTGAAAGGTATGATCAAATATGATTTTTGAGAGTTGGAATCAACTCAAAAGCTCTTATGGTTGAATTTTGAAAAATGTTTGAATGTAGAAAAGCTTCTGCCTTATTATTTTTACCATGGTTGATCTACATATCCAAATGATTTGAATCCAACGGGCTTGGATTAAGCATTTCAGTACCTTTCTAACAAAATTGGTTTCATGCATTTTGGTTGAGCGAATCGAGTTGGGTTGATTTTTGAATCTAGGTACAGAACTATGTTTGAATTTAAATGAATAAAACTAAATTTGAATTGTTGGGTCGTGCGGGATGTTTTACTGGGCTGGCCCACTACACACAGCACGTACGCGGGCTGGTTAAGTGGCTGTCCCCACGCGTCAATGAGACAGGAAGGGGCGAAGCGGTACGGGGCAACGTGAACCCTGGGATCTAGTTCTAATCGGACGGCTCTGGTTCATCGTGCACGTCGGGCAGCGCCGGCGAGAAAGAACCCTATCGCGGCAGGTGGGGGTCGTGGGAGGCTCACCGGGGCTCAGGCGAGGGTCAGTGACGGGGGCGAATGACGAAGTCGACGACGGCGGTTTTCCTTGTACCGGCAGATTCTCCTAGGGCGGCTCTAATCGACGGCTCCCTTCTTCTCCAGCAGCGGCGGGCTCCGGCCAAATTCCTGTGATGCGCTGCTCGCCTTTCTCCGGGAGTGAGGTGGGATGGTTCTAGGTGAGAGGGGAGTGAACTGATGTGAAGAAAACAAGTGGTGGAGGCCTCTATTTATAGTGGCTGAAGGGGACCGACGGGCGCGGACTGAGCTCGTCGTGGTCGACGACACAGAGGGCTACTGGCATGGGCGACGGTAGGGGACAGTGCTTTGCTCCCTGGCAAAGCTCAATGGCGTGGGGCGGTGCTGATCGGTCGGAATGTCGCGGTGCTCTAAGCGGGTCAGACGGCGATTTTAATGTCGCACAGCGCGCGTGGTCCGCGTGGCGGCAAACGGGCGTGTCTGGCGGGGTGCTGGGGTGCTGGTGATCATCCCTGCAAGCGGTGAGGGCGGAGCGTGGTCTGTGGGTTCTGGTCGAGCGTGGCGCACTGGCGCGCTCTCAGCTCGCGCGCAGAGAGGTTTGGCATGGGCGTCTCGTGTGGTCCAGGGGCTGGCATTGCTCGGGGCTGGGACAGAGAGTGGCGGTGGACGGTGGGGTGCCTGCTAGACATGCTCGTTAGGCTTAGTGTTGCTCCTAGCTTGTTGTCGACAATGGGGTGGCAAGGTGAGGCTCGGCCTGCTTGCCATTAATGGCTAGGCTTTCTCACAGTGAGCTAGAGGGGTTAAAATAGTTAGATGATCTACTGAGGGTGTAGTGTGAGCTAGATAGGGAACAAGTTAGGCCAGAGGGGGTTTTAGTGGCATTGGAAGGATGGGGTGTGAGACGTCGGATGTTCCAGGAGTGGTGAGCACAAGTTTACCCAGGTTCAGATCCGACTGCGATGATCGGCTCCTACTCCGGCTAGCAACCCAGTAATATATCGGCGTAAGCCGGAAGTTACAGTTGATTACAAGAGAGGTTCGCCTGTGCGAGTTGGTTGTGGTTGTGTATCGAGTTATTGCGTGTGCCCTAAAGGCTCCCATACGGCCGGTTTATATATTCACCGGGGCCTAGGGTTACAGGAGAGACCTATCCGGCTACGTTACAGAGTCGGTAACTATGTATAGCTTGGACTACAAGTAATACTATAGGCCTAAGTCCGTAACTCTTTCGGGCCTTGTCGTAGCCAGAACTGGCTCCTCCTCTTTCTCTGACTGGGCCGCCCATGAAGCAAAGCTCTAACCTGTTGGTGGGCCACCGTGGTTAGCAAGTCATGTGGGTATACCCGGAAAGTATATCCCCAAAAGTAGCCCCCGGAAGTCTCCAAGATCCAAAGTCGGATAAATCGTCTAGCTTGATGGTTTCTTCATCTTGAGAATATTGAAGGGTTCCCAAAAACTTCTTTCATCAATGTAGGATTCCGAGTCAATCGAGTCGGATATATTTTTCTCTAACCTTAGTCTTTTCCCTGCTTGATTTGAAACATAAGCGGGATTTTTCAGTGGCGTGCGGACTGACAACTTTTCAGACCAGGTCCTGTCACTGACAGGATTTCCATCAGCACGACCGTTGGTGGGTCCTTTCCTTATGTAACAGAATGCCATTTTAATGCCTGTGTGAAAATCGAGGGGGCGGAAGAGTTGCGAGGAAGCTAAATCCCCCTCTCCTATACGCGTGGTGATAATCACGCGTATCATCGCATGAATCTTGACGTAGAGGCAAATAAAGAGGGGAGAAAATGCTTTCTCTCAGATTCACCTCTCCATCGATTCATTCATTGCTTCCTCGTACTCCTCGAGTGCTCCGCACTAGTTACCATCTACGCACCGTTGAGAAAAAATCTCTCCTTCCCCCACTAGCCCTTTTTCCTCTAAGATCCATGGCTTCTGCCTCGACCTCAGGAGCGGCAGCGGCGGGTTCGTCGGCGGTGGAAGAAAGGAAAATGCGGGGTCTTTGGATCCCCAGTGCCATGGACAAAGCGGAACTCCAAGTCATGGAGGACGAAGGGTTAATCGTCGCCAGTGCGTGGCAGAGTGCCTCAGGGCACGCCGTTCCCGCCCCGCTCGACGGCGAGAGGGTGCTGTTCGGAACTCACGTCGACAACGGCCTCAGCTTGCCACCGTCGGATTTCCTCGTCGAGGTCCTCAACTACTACGGTGTGCAACTCCATAATTTTCCTCCCAACTCCCTGCTTGAGCTCAATACTCACGCAACTTTGTGAGAGGGGTTTCTTGGCATTAGGCCAACTCCCACTCTTTTCCGGTACTACTATGGTACTCGCAAGAATCCCATCACTGCCGGTGTGCTTATGTCACCAGCACTCTTAGCTTAGTCCTTAGGAGGAATCGAATCTATCCTAGGACTAATGCTAGTTAGTCTGCCAAACGCTGGGCCGGAACTTTCTTCTATCATAAGGATATTCCGGCTCCTGGAAAGGCAGAAGGTCTTCTGGCATTCGTCAATGGAGACGCTCCCCAACAGAATTCATGGGACACGGAGGCGCCGGAGCGGTCGGATATCTTAATCCTCTCCAAGAGGTGGATTGAATATTTGATGAAGCATGAGGGTCTCCGTGGATCCAACTTGATCCGCTGCTGGCTGGAGCACCGGATTCAGCCTCTCCAGCACCACGGAGATCCCCTCATGCACCAGATCACGAGCGACAAGAAGGACAAGATGTGGGTCAGTTCTAGCCGGCTTGCGCCGAAGGACTACAAGACCCTCATGCAATATTTGATCAAGAAAAGAGTGGAACGAAAGGTTCCGGAAGTTTCCATGAAGATGTATACGACCAACCGTCCTTTGACTTCGGTAAATATTTCGACTCTGCTTTTGCGTTTCGTCATTCTTTTCTGTTCTTTCTCCGACTCTATTTTCATCGACGCTTTTCGACTTTGTCAGCTCGAGAAACTCTCCGAGTCTGAGCTAACTCCACTAGAGGGCTATGCCTCAGAAGATCCGGAGGCAACGGAGGATGATGAGGTGCAAGAAGTTGCTGCCCCCGCCTCTAAGAAGCGCAAGGCGAAAGAAGTTGTTCCTACTGGTAGCCAAGTGCTGCTAGTAGTTAAAAAGTAAGCACCCTATCTTTTATTTTCAGTACTCTTGTACCTTTATTTCTTTCCAGAGCACACCTGATACATACGATTTTCGTGTTCTAGAGCTAAATCAGTTTTGAAGAGTAAGATCAAGCCGGACAGCAAGCCGGGCAAGCAGATGCACCAGCAAAATCTTGTTATCTCCCCTGCTGTGCCGCCATCGACTCCATCCAGTACTCCATCAGCACAGGAAGCTTCTGCCTCTCCTGATGCTGGTAAAATCTCGAAAGTCATGGTCACCATTGATGACCAGGCAACTAACAAGGGTGAACCCGTTAAGGGTAATGATCCCATGGTAGTATCTACAGGAACAATTGATAAGGTGCCGGCTCTGCTGTCTCTAGCCTAAAGAGGAAAGAGAAGGATAAGATCCTCAGACTAGCTTAATACAGTCTTGAGAAGCAAACCTTGACTCTAGAGGCAGCGAGCCAAGAGGAGGAGGACGTCAAGCTGGTCAGCCTCCTGGACCAAATTTTGGTCTGGGATGATAAGGTCGCATCTGGAAAACTTCCAGCGACGGATTTTCCTACCCTCACCCTTACAGAGAAGGTGTTTCACAACACCAAACTCGGATTTGAAAAGATGCACCTGGAACACATTGTAAGTTTCTGATTCTTATTTGCATTTATTATCATATCCTCTAGCCCCCAAGCATAAAGTCGGATAAACATTGTTGGATCCGAGTTGATGCTTTTAGGTTGCAAAAGAACGATGTAGTGTAGCCCCCAAGGCTCATGATGTAATTTTACTTAGTTAAATTTGCAGCCCGAGTCTTAGTAGCCGTCTGACGTTATTCCGTCTCTAAACTTATAGAAAATTTCATCTTCCAACCAGGTATTGCTCAAGAACATTAGCAATAAGCGCAAAGAAATCAAGGCTTTGTGTTTTGAGAATTCCAAGTTGAAAGTTGAGAAAGATGAAGCAGAAGGTAAACTTTTTCGACTTCTTCTTTGTCAATTATCTTTTTTGTCATAGTCAAACTTGTTTTGTCCGACTGATACTTTGTCTTTGCAGAACTGTTATGTCAGTCTAGCAAGATGGTGGAGCAAGCCAAAAACTTCAAGGTCTTGGAGACAGAGAATGCTGAACTCCGGGTCAAGCTTGAGAAGCTAACATTAGAATCGGAGAAATCTGTAGCTCTAGTCCTGGAGTCAAGCAATCACGAGACCGTGAGGCTCGAGAAGCTCCTAGCCCTCCAAGACAAGGAACTAGATGATCTCAAGAAGGATTTCGATATTCAGAGGGATCTTGCCCAGGACACAGCCAGTGAACTAAGCAGTCTTCGCAAGGAGCATGCTCAATGGAATCACTCTGTGCTAGGTAAGATTTCCAAATCTTTACTTTTGCTATTGATTTTTCGACTTTCTTTTCAGTCGAATTTTGATTTTTTGGTTCTTTCCCAGCCCCCCATGAATCTTTCCGACTCTCCTACCTCCGAACCTCGCCTCGAGCGCATTAAGTTCGTCGGAGATGTCTTGTATGACTTCCGCCAAACTCTAGAAGAGGCTGGCGAAGCCGTCAAGCTTTCCGACTTGCACACAATCCCAGTGCATGAGGTGAGGGACAAGGTTAAGGAGATTCCGAAGCTTATTGAAGACTGGAAGATATCCTACGCTCGGACTGCTGCGCAAATAGCCCTAACCATGGTGATGAGCCACCACAATGAGATGGAAATCTGGCACGTCACCAAGGGCATTGCCGAGGATGATGATGAGGGTAACCCGCAAGACATCAAGGCTATCTAAGAGTCTTGTGCAGGTTATGCTTGTCGTGTGGCGGAGATGAACAACTATACGACTCCATTCCTCGAATCCATCGCCGCGCCTCCTTCGCCCCAAGAGCCAGAAGTCAGCAATGCTTCCGAGTCTGAGATCAAGGGCAACACTGCTATTGACTCCAGTGCTCCACCTGCTTCATCACCACCGCCTCATTCTGCAGCATAAACAATTTCTTTGCATTATTCTAAACTTATGGCAATGTAATGATGGATACAATGTTTATTTTGTGCCGGTCCTGTAAAAACTAAATGCTTTTACTGTCTTAGCACTTATATTTTATGGATGTGCTTGAAATTTTTTGTGAAGCACTTTGTGTTTTTATGCCTATACTTGTCGTTTTATCTGGCTCTCTGACTCGTCCCTTTCATGGGTCAGCCAACCTTTAGAATGGAAACTTTGCCAAGCAACGGAGTGCAATTTCTAAACCAGTTTAAACTAGGAAACAAAGCCGGCTTCCGGTACCAACACCTCATTACTCGGAAAATGCCCGTGTCTAAGCAATCAGATAAAAAAACCTAAGTATAGACAATAAATTAAATTTTGTACCCTAAGGTAATACTTTTTAGATATTCAAAAATCGTAACCAGAACGAACATGAGCATAAAGTACCTTCAAGCATTCTGCGATTTTTAAAAAAATTACATGCTCTTCTGGAAATAAGATGGCAAAAATGTCTCAAAGATATCAATATGAGGAAACCAACACTTTATTTTAGTTTGAACATGTACATATATGATTATAAGGAAATATAACTAAGAATAGAAGGGACGTAGCTGTGCAATATTCCATGGACGGTCTATTTCATCCGGGTCTGTGCTGCCACCAGCTCTTTTCCTCTTCCGATTATCTAGTCTTTCCTTGACTGGTCTCATGTCGGTTAAATAATATGACCCATTATGCAGAACTTTGCTAATCATAAAAGGTCCTTCCTAAATTGGGAAAAGTTTGTGCTTTCTCTTTTGCACAAGTCGGAGAACCAAATTGCCTTTTCTGAAAGAACGGTTTTGCACTCTCTGACTATGATACTTGCACAACTTCTGCTGATAGGTTGTAGATCTCTGCTTAGCAACAACGCGTACTTTTTCGATTATATCGAGATCATATTGTCGAGAAAATTCCGCATCTTTTTTGATATACGCTTTGACTCGTGGAGCCTGATAAATCAGATCACTTGGAAGAACTGCTTCTGCACCGTAGACCAAGAAGAAAGGAGTATAGCCGGTTGACCTGTTAGGAGTTGTACGTAAGCTCCATATCACAGACGGTAATTCTTCCGTCCAAGCCCCCACAGCCCGACGAAGCGATGCCTCGAGGCGAGGTCGGATTCCTTGTCGAATAAGGTCATTAGTTATTTCGACTTGTCCATTGGCTTAGGGATGTGCGATTGATGCAATATCGAGTTGGATCCCTTGTTCTTTGCAGAATTCGGCAAGTTCACCCATGGAAAAATTGCTCCCATTGTCAGTAATTATACTGTACGGATATCCGAATCTGATGATTACGTCCTCGATGAACTTTCTGGCTGTGGCTCCATCACAACTTGTTACCGGTTTAGCCTCAATCCATTTTGTAAATTTATCCACCATCACTGGTAGGTGAGTAAATACACATTTTTCCGTGTGAAACGACCCTACCATATCAAGCCCCTAGACCGCGAATGGCCATGTAATAGGGATTGTTCGCAGCTGTTCAGCCGGAACATTTGCCTGATGAGCGTACTTTTGGCAGCCTATGCACGTCTTGACCAATTTATCGGCATACGCCTTAGCTGTAAGCCAAAAGAATCTGTGTCAAAAAGCTTTTGCCACTAAGGATCTGGCTGCAGCGTGGTTACCACACTCGCCTTCGTGGATTTCTCTTAATATTTCCACTCCTTCTTCCGAAGAAATACATCTCTGAAACACGTCAGAAACACTTCGTTTATAGAGCTCACCATTTATTACAGTGTAGGATTTTGCTCGTCGGACAATCTGCCGGCTCAAAAATTCGTCTTCGGGTAGTTTTCCGTCTATCAGGAAATCCAGATAGGGTTTTGTGCAGATGGGAATTATAGCCAGAACTGCTATTAAAGGTGAGTCGGATTTCGTCTGATAGTCCTCATCAACTCTGACTATGGAGGGTACCCTTAAATGCTCTAGCAAAGCTCCATCCGGTACTTGTTTCCGCGCAGAGCCTATCCTTGATAGAGCGTCTGCTTCCTCATTTTCTGCTCGAGGGATGTGTTAAACCTCAAAACCCTCGAACGATTTGGATAGTTCATGCACAACAGCTTTGTATGCTGCCATGTGTTTGTTTGCATTGCAGATATTGGATACTTGCTAAGAAACTAAATCTGAGTCTCCGTAACACATAATTCTTGATATGCCAATGTTTTTGGCCATGCGTATTCCATGTAGCCGTGCTTCATACTTAGTAATATTATTGGTTGCCGTGAAGTGTATTTGCAACACATAGAATGGCTTATCTCCTTGGGGTGATTTGAGCACCACGCCAGCCCCCGAGTCTCCTCGTGCTTTTGATCCGTCGAAGTGAAGGGTCCAAAATTCCGAGTCTGTAGGGCCTATGTTTTCTGCCGTTTCTATCCAATCAACAACAAAGTCGGCAAGAATTTGGGATTTGATTGCTGTACGTGGTTTGTACTCAATGTCGAAAGCTGCAAGCTGTATTCCCCACTTTGCGACACGTCCTGTGGCATCGCCGTTGTTGATTATATCTCGCAGGGGAGCGGTTCTCACCACTGTTATCTTGTGCTCTTGAAAATAGTGGCGTAGCCTTCTGGATGCAAAGAACACTCCATAGGCTAGCTTTTGGTGATGTGGATACAGTTTCTTTGACTCTGTCAGGACCTCACTCAAATAATAAGTTGGCCGCTGTACCTTATGCTCATGGCCATCTTCCTCGCGCTCAACTACTGTTACCACACTTATGACCTTGTTGGTCGATGCAATGTAGAGTAACATAGGTTCCTGAGGTTCTGGCGCTGCGAGAACTGGTGGGTTTGAAAGTAGATCTTTCAAACTTTGCAGAGCGGTTTCGGCTTCCTGAGTCCAGACAAATTTGTTGGTTTTCTTCAAGAGTTTATATAAAGGTGCGGCTCTTTCACCGAGCCGGCTGACGAACCGACTCACCGCTGCAAGGCAACCAGTGAGGCGTTGTATGTCCTTCAGGAGAGTTGGCCTGGTAATGTTTAAGATAGCCTTGATTTTGTCTCGGTTCACCTCTATGCCTTCCTCAGAGACGATGAACCTAACAATTTTCTGGCTGTAATTCGAAAGAAACACTTCTTCGTATTTAGCATCAAATTGAATTTTCGTAGACTAGCAAATGTTTCATCCAAGTCGGAAATTAAGGTCTCCCTCTTCTTGGATATCACTGCTATGTCGTCCACGTATACATGGACATTACGTCCGATTTGGTCATTGAGACAATGTTGCATAGTATGTTGATACGTTGCTCCTACGTTCTTTAAGCCAAAAAGCATAGTTTTATAGCAGAAGTTTCCAAAAGGAGTGATGAAATACGTCTTAATTTGATCTGACTTTTTCATCGGTATTTGGTGATATCCGGAATATGCGTCGAGAAAACAAAGTAATTCCGAACTTGCTGTTGAGTCGATAACTTGATCGATTCTTGGCAAATGAAATGGATCTTTTGGGCATGCCTTGTTCAAGGCGGTATAATCAACACACATACATAAATCAATGGTGTCCTTTTTAGGGACGAGTACATGATTTGCCACCCAATCTGTATGGATGACCTCTGTTATGAAATCTGCTAACTCTAGCCGGGCTAATTCCTTGACTATTGCTTTGCGCTTTTCATCGCCAAACCGTCGTAAGGACTGTTTGATGGGTTTAGCGACAGGGTACACATTAAGAGAGTGCTCGGCAAGTTCCCTAGGTACTCCGGTCATGTCAGATGGCTGCCATGCAAAGATATCACTATTAGCTTTGGGGAACTCGACGAGCGCTCTTTCCTATGCGTGGCCTAAGCCTACCCCTATGTTTGTCATCTTGCAGGGATCATCTTCCTTCAGCAACGTTTTCTTCGTCTCTTCCGATGCCTTGAACTGCAAACTTGTCTTCAGCACCTCGTTCTTTGTAGTGGTCATCTCGAATGGATTAACGGTCTTCTTGATCTCTTAGTGCTCCTGGCGTGCAGCTCGGCTTCAGCGAAGGCAGAAGATCCTTCATCGCACTCTCGCGCCTTCCTCAGATTTCCTCGTACGGTGATAACGCCTTTTGGACCTGGAAGTTTGATCATGTTGTAGATGTAGCAGGGACAGGCCATGAATGCCCAGTAAGCCGGACGTACGAAGATGGCATGGTAAGCACTTTTGAACGGCACCACCTCAAAAGAGAGTGGCTCGATCCGATAATTGTCTCGGGTTCCGAATGTCACATCCAGAGTAATCTCACCCAGAGAGTCTGCCTGTCTCCCTGGTACAATGCCATGGAAAGTTACACTTTTGTAACTCAACTGTCTCTCGTGTAGCTTCATGCGGTGGAGCGTCTTGATGTAGAGGATGTTGATGCTACTCCCACCGTCCATGAGTGTTTTAGAGAACTCGTAGCCATCAATAAGAGGATTGACGACCAGAGGGTACTTTCCCCGATGATGTGTTTTCCTCGGGTGATCTAAACGATCAAAGGTTATGGTTACCTCTGACCAGTCCAGGAATTGTGGAACAGCCGAAACCGTGGCATTGGGCTCACGAAGAACCGCCTTCTTTTCCTTAGCAGGTTGGGATCCAAGGAAGCAGACATATGCGTCTTTATTGGTCGGAAAAGTCTTCTTTCCATCCGACTTGGGCTCTGCAGCGGCTTCAGCTTCTTCCATGTCAGAATCTTCCTTGGGCTCCTTTCCTTTCTTGGAATTTTTGTTTCCTTTTCGTCGCTTGGCTCTATAGCCAGCGGATTCGTCTTTCTTGATGTCGTCATTGAAACGACACTCGGCATTTGTGTGGGTAGATACTCTGTTACTATCCAAGTGGTGGACACAGGGATTATTGGCAATGTCAGCCCAGGTATAGGTTCTTCCGGGTTGCTGGTCACCTCTGCCCTAGATTCGGGAAGTTCCTCGGCCTCTACCCCGGCCGCCTCTGCGCCCTCCTCGTCCTGCTGATCCGAACATTGCGTTCATAGCTGCGTTGTCTGGAGCCGGCTTTTTGTCCGAGGTGTTCTTGCGATTCTGAGTTTTCTTTGGCTATTTAGCCGCATTGGGATTGCCCAAAATATTTAGCAGCCCTTCTGAATCATCATCGGCGTCAGCATATTTACTTGCCATCTCTATAATTTATCCCAAATCTGTGATGTGGTCACGCTTTAGTCTGTGATTTAAAAGTCCGAATGGAAGTCCTGCAATAAAAGCTTCTATCGCAGTTTGCTCGTTTACTCCCTCACAGGAGTTCTTCGTATCGATCCAGCGTCCGAGGTAATCCCAGCAAGTTTCTCCGGGTCTTTGCGTGCAATGCTGCAAGTCTCCGACTATGCAGGGCCTCCTGTAAGTTCCCTCGAAGTTCGAAAAGAACGCAGTTTGCATATCATACCAGTTGTGAATTGAATTCTATGGCAGTTCATTGAGCTATGATCGAGCCATCTTTCTCAACATGAGCGGGAGATATCGGACCGCGACCAGGACGTTTCCTCCTTTTGCGATGCAGCAGGCCTGGAAGAAATCTGGGAGCCATGTATCTGGCCGTGCTGCGCCATCGTAGGGCTGAATGTGTTTGGCAATACCAAAGTCAACAGGAAATTTGGTCTGACGTATGCGTGGTCCAAAGCACTTAGGTCCCACATACACGTCTTCTTCCTCGTACCGCCGTGCTTCTATGTTTGATTCAATGTGATGGCGAGCGTTGTTTGGCAAGAGAGATCTGCGCCGTGGAGGCTCGCGGCTTCTGCACGGTGGAGTCGTATTTCTGCTTCTCCTCTCACCATTGCCGCCCCCGCCCCTGCGGCTCCCATGGCTGCGTCTGGATCCTTCGTGGTCACTGCTGGGAGGCGATGGTGGCCCTAGTGGATTATTTCTGGCTGGGTTACGTGGTGGTGGCAGTGGAGCCTCATTATGCTGACTCTGATACCTGTTTTTTCGAGCATCATCCCTTCTTGATTCAGGACGATCCGGATCATCTCTTGGTCCGGCGTTGCCAGACGGACGGCTCGGTGGTGGCATCCTTAGCCGATCTTGCTCCTCTCGCTGGCGGCGTGTTTCCGGATCTTCTCTTTAGCGGTTATTTTGACGATGATGGTCCTGATGAGGAACCATTGCCCTGATGGTGTCTTCGGACGCAGCCGAAATAACTCTTTCCCAGTCACGCGCCGGCCGACGAGAGTGGTCGTTTGAGACGGTTCTTGAATTCTCTTGTTCTCCATGGGGACGATAGCGTTGAGTCGTATCCCTGCGAAGTCTTACGTCAGCGCTTTGGTTAGCGCCAGTGTGGCAAAACTCGGACTTTGAGGCCAGCTTGCCACTAAATGACGCAGCCGTTTTCTGCTGTTTTAATCCTTTGTCCAGCAACACGACGTACTGCTGGACCTGATGTGGAGACGGATTGTTGGCGAGGATGGCTTGAGCTGCAGCAGCATTTTCCACCGGTGTGCTATAGACTAGGATCTTCTCTCCATCTTTTCCGTCGAATAGATCTTTTTGGATATCCGGATTCTCGTTAGCAAGAAACAGACCTCCCCTTGTCTTGTTTGGACGTTGCTTGAAATCTGACTGATATCTGGCAGGATCATTGTCTAACTGCTGCCTCATCTCGACGAGGCATGCAGCCTCTTCAAGTATAAATAAGTGGTGCTTTTCCAGGTCCTCAACCCTTTTCTCCAGCGCCTTCGACATAAGATCCGAAGCCGTTGGGATTGGAATTGTGAGAGCATCTCCATAAATTTCACGTGCACCCTTGGTGACAACGTGTCCATCCATAGGAGGATCGATCAGGGTGGTATTAATCGGATCTCCGTCCTGATTTTCCATCTCGATCTCTTCATCAACTTTTTCTTCGTTGGTTTCATCGATGTCCGACTCTGCTGGTGTCGGATTCTTGTTCTTCTTCTTCTTATTCTTTGACCGCCCAATAGCCTTAACATGCGTACCAGTGTCAAAGATGGCTTTCGGTTCGATACCGGGAGATAAGATTCTGTCGGTACTTTCCGTCATGTTTGGCTTGTGGACTTCGGAGGAATCTCCAGTGTCCATGTCATCCTACGAGGTGTAGCTTTCATCCATGCTATCATATGGACTAGGAGGATTTTCCGGATCACCTTGGGTTTGCTTAGAGATGTGCTCTTGTTCGTACTCCTCCATCTCTTTGTCGAAGTCTCGAATTTCCTGCGACGTGATTGACTCCTGAGGGGAGCCACGTGAGTCGGCGTTTTCTTCGATTGCGTCTAGGACCGAGTCGCTACCAGCTCCAGCATTGACAGAGTCGGATCCAATGCTTATGTGGTACATGAAAAAGTGCTTATTCTTGTTCATGTTCTTGAAGTAGTGGCACGGCTGGGTTTCCGCCTCCTCCATCTCAAAGGTCTCCGTGATGTCGGTGATTGCTTCGTAATCAATGTAGGGGCGCTTCATCAACTCCATTATCCTATGCTTCAAGGGTAGTTTTTCTGCTACAACGTCCGGTATGGCGGAGCCGTAGCGAATATATTCTTCATCCGTGTATCCAATCTCATCAGGAAGATCGGATCCGGATTTTTCTTCCACTAAAGGAGTGGGCTGGGTGGGTTCGTTTTTTTCCGGGACCTTGAACTCTTCCGCCTCTGCGAACAAGGTAGATCCATATTTTTCTTCCGCCATGGTCATCCACTCAAGGGTGGGTTGGGCGGGTTCAGCAAAACCGAGATAGATATTGATCTCGCCGATGGACATGATCGTGTAGGTCATCACGGGTTTTGAAGCCGGAATCCAAGTCTCGTCGAGAAGGATGAGAGGAACATCACTAGCGTAGACCATGCGACCCATGGCGATTGTTTTGCCGATTCCTGTACGCGTAGATTCTGCCTGGAACGATGCTCCAAAGGTCACCTGCCCCATGGTGGGCGCTAACTGTCGTCGGATTGTCGACTAGTACGCCATAGGGGGTCCTAGTGGCGTTGGAAGGATGGGGTGTGAGACGTCGGATGTTTCAGGAGCGGTGAGCACAAGTTTACCCAGGTTTAGATCCGACTGCGGTGATCGGATCCTACTCCTGCTAGCAACTCAGTAATATATCGGCGTAAGCCGGATGTTATAGCGAATTACAAGAGAGGCTCGCCTGTGCGAGTTGGTTGTGGTTCTGTATCAAGTTGTTGCGTGTGCCCTGAAGGCTCCCATAGGGCCGATTTATATAGTCACCGGGGCCTAGGGTTATAGGAGAGACCTATCCGGCTACGTTACAGAGTCGGTAACTATGTACAGCTTGGACTACAAGTAATACTACAGGCCTAAGTCGGTAACTCTTCTGGGCCTTGTCGTAGCCGGAACTGGCTCCTCCTCTTTCTCTGACTGGGCCGCCCGTGAAGCAAAGCTCTAACCTGTTGGTGGGCAACCCTGGTCAGCGAGTCCTGTAGGTATACCCGGAAAGTATATCCCCAACACCGACGTATACTCCTCTTGAGCTACTAAGACTATTTTTGGTTGGTTCTTGAATGGATCATTCTTCTTCACAAATTCCTTCTTTCGTGGATCCTTTGACTTCTCTTTGAGAATGAGTCTTGCACCATTATATTCTCTACTTTGATAAGGACACTCAACTACAAAGTGTAGCCGGTCTCCACAATTGAAACACGTTCTTAGCTTGGGACCATTCTCCCTTCTTCCATTTGCTCCACTCTTGCGTTGTAGTTCAGATTTGGCTTTGGCTAGATCTTTCCAAAAATTTCTAGCATAGAAGGCCATGTATTGTCCATGAGATCTCTTTACATCCTTGGGACAGTCCATATATTCTATGTCATCTTCATCTTGATCAGCCACACTTGTCTTCAAGGCCATGTTGACCCCGTTTTGCATCCCAATGGCTCTTGCACGTGCATCTTCGACATTCTTGGCAGCCACTTTGAAAGCTCTCATTTCTTCCATTACCTCATTGGATGTCATTAGGTGGTAGTTATGCCTTCCTTGGAGACTCTTCAAATCTATGGGCTCGAAAGGCATAAGAGCACTAACACACTTTCGCTTGATCGAAGCATCATCAACATGAGAAGCAACATGATTTCTGAAAGTGGTGGCTATTGACTTAACCCGCCTATACATTTCCTCGTGATCTTCTCCATCCAACATATAGAACCCTTCAGCTTGGTTACTCAAAGCATCATACCTATTTATTCTCATGCTTTCATTTCCAATGAAGAGCTCGGTGAGGGCATCCCAAGCTTTGCTGTGTTGAGATGATTTATGTGTGGCATGTCTTTGGTACCCACACCAAGCTGAATCATGTGTAGAGTCGTTGCATTGAGTTGACTGTCTACAACCTCTCTTCTTGTTAGGTTGTTTGGATCTCCAACATGAAGACCATTCTCTATGATTTTCCACAACTCAATGGAGGAGCTACACACATGAGACTTCATCAAAAATTGCCATTGATTAAAAGTAGATGCTGAAAGTTTGGGTGGATCACCTCTATTATGTATATGAGGGTGTGGGATAGGTAGATCAGGTGAATACACATGGGAAACCTCATTGTATTCTTCCTTACCACTATAATTTTTTGAGGAGGAGCTCTTACTAGTGCCATCACCAACCACCTCATTCTCTTTGGAATCAGTGTTACCCTTTTCCTTGGATTGCGGAGTGGTAGCCTCAGAGGTATATGTTGGTTATGCCGCGGATGGGGAGAGACGCATTATCATTTGATGCATCTCTTCCATATTAGCCTCCATAGAACTAATCAAGTTTTTTTTCCAATGTCTTGAGATCGTTCATGGTGACTACTTCCGGAGCATCACTCCCATCTTCCTTGAAACCCATACTTCTCTTAGGCGATTAAGCCCGAACAAAGAGCCGAGGCTCTGATACCAATTGAAATGGATTGTATGGGTACCTAGAGGGGGGTGAATAGGTGCTACTCAATTTTTTGTTCATTTTCAATTTTAGGCTTGAAACAAAGTAAATTCTCTAGATATGCAACTACGAGAATTTACCTATATGCAAACCTATCTACTAAACATGTAAAGAGAGAAGCGAGGAAACCGTAGTGGAGCACGCGAGACACAGGGATTTGTTTTACCACAGTTCCTTCCTTGCTAAGGGAAGTACATATACATTGGATGGGTGGGCGGTTCTAAGACCACCACGCCAAAATAGGCCTCACCCTATTCTCCTATGGATCTCGCCACAAGAGGCCTGATCCATCTTCTCCACTATTGGTACCCTTCGAGGCGGGAACCGGTGCCTTTAAAACTCTAGTGGGGCACACATCCACAAGCAAATTGGAGGCACCCATAATGACAACAGGCTGTCACAATAACAAGAATTATCAAAATAATCAAAGCAAGGATCTAGATATTTGCAAGAAATACAAGATCAAATGTTATCCAAATGAATGAAGAGGAGGTGAAGTGCTTGATTGCTGTTGATGAAGATCGAGCCCTCTTCTTCGATTCACCAAGGGACAGGGCCTTTAGGTGGATGAAGGTGGAGATCTCTTGGATGGAACTTGAGGAGCAGAATTTGTCCTTTTCAAATGAACCAAGAGTTCTAGCAGGAGGGAGAAGGTGGGTTTAAATACCCCCTGCCCAGAACTGGCCGTTGGAGGAATTTGGGGGCGAATTATCTGCCCCCACTAGGGGCGGACTGTCCGCCCTGGGGAGAAAATCCGCCCTAGAGACGGAAAGTCCGGGGCAAAATCCGTCCCCACACAGTGGGTCACGTGATGTCTTAGATATGTACAACTCGTTGGGAACTCCAAGAGGAAGGTATGATGAGCACGGCAGCAAATTTCCCTCAGTTATGAAACCAAGGTTATCGAACCAGTAGGAGTAAGGAAACAACTCCAAGGTGTTGCTAAAAACTTGGAATCCTGCATAACACAAACTCAGTACTTTTCCCCAACTTACAGTGAGGTTGTCAATCTCACCCGTTTGCTGAAAACAAAGGATTAAACATATAGTGTGGAAGATAGTAATTTGCTTATAGAAAGTAAATAGTAAAATGTAAACAGTAGATGGTATATCAATGATAAAGGAATGGACCGGGGTCCATAGTTCACTAGAGCTATTCTCCATAAGATAGATAGCATGTTGGGTGAAAAAATTACAGCGGGGCAATTGACAGATTGAGAAAGCATAACAATGCATATACTAGATATCTTGACTCCCACGAGATTTGATTGGTCATTACAACATAATACATATACCGTAACCCAACTACATCTATGACTAATAATCCACATTCAGGTTATCATCCGAACCCCTTCCAGTATTAAGTTGCAAGCAACAGATAATTACAATAAGCAATATGTGTAAAGTAAACAATACAATTGCCCCGACAAAGGATTATTGTTTTCTCCCTAGTAGCAACAACACATCTACAACCTTAGAGATTTCTGTCACTTCCCCAGATTACTAGAGGCATGAACCTACTATCGAGCATAAATACTCCCTCTTGGAGTTACAAGCATCTACTGGTCCAAGATAGCCACTAACAACGGAGAGCATGCAAGATCACAAATAACATATACATGATAGAATCAATAATCAATCTGACATAGTATCTCAATATCCATCGGATCCCCGTAACACAACATGTATGATTACAAATATATGATCTTGATCATGAACGGAGCTCACAAGATCTAAATATGATAGCACAAATGAGGAGAAACAACCATCTAGCTAGTTTATGGACCCATAGTCCAAGGTGGAACTACTCACGCATCATACCGGAGGCTGGCATGGTGATGAAGAAGGCCTCCGGGATGATCTCTCCCCTCTGGCAGGGTGCTAGGAAGAGCTTCGGACCCCCGATCTAGGGACAATGGTGGCGGTGGCTACGGACTGTTTCATGGAAGATTGGTCGGGTCCTTAGGTTTTAGGTATAGGCGAAGAGGGAGGCCGAGGGGGTGCCCGAGTCGGCTGCACCCCCTAGGCGCGGGCCAGGCCTGGCCGTGCTGCCAGGGGGTGTGGCCCCCTCGAGTCCTTCTTCCGTCTCGTCTTCTGGCTCCGTGTTCCACTCGGTGAAATATGTCAAAGTGTAGACAAAACATAAGAAAGTGGATACAAAACAAGCATGGAGTATCAAAAATTATAGATACGTTTACGACGTATCATCACGCCGAGCTTGTCTTGGTGAAAATCCTCGAGGGGGCGGATTATCCGCCCCCTCAAGGCGCGGACTATCCGCCCTGGGGAAAATCCGCCCCAGTCCGGGGGAAACTCCGCCCCCTCTCTAAGTGACGCGCCATGGCGACAATTTGCAAATCTCCTGGGGGCGGACTATCCGTCCCCCTTAAGGGGCGGATTATCTGGCCTAGGCAAAAACTCCGGCCCTGGCTGGACAATCCGAGAGATATTTCGCCCCCTCTCTGGGTGGTGCACCCTTGCGCCCTTTTTGATTGGGGGAGGGGCGGATTATCCGCACCCCAACAACACTTTGAGGATCTGCAGCACTTCAGCACATATTAAATAATCCTTGATATTGTTATCTAACACACAAAACACTAGGGATCATGAAGTGTTCTTTCAACTTTGTTGTAAAAAAACTAATTAATAAACATAATAGATACATAAAACAAAATGCATTATTAAAAAGGATAAAAAACAAGTACTATGCTTTAAAAAGACAAGCATCCACATCCATAAAATCAGAACTTACTATTTGTGATTATCATCATCACATAGAACTGTGACAACTTCCCAAATTTTTTCTGTTCAAAAGGATCAACAACTACATTTGGACTTGGGTTCACATCATATGGAGAGCAAAAATATTTTCTCCTTTGTGGAATTCTCTCAGGTAGGCAATTTTCTTTCCCATGACGTGAGGTCGAGTTTCCAAGAGACAAAGTTGTTTTATACAACTTGTCTGTTTCGTGTGACATATTGTTGCATATCTGGTTGACTGAACTCTCCCCAAGAATCTGAACTTCTGGTGAAGGTTCATGTGTTATAATTAATTATTGCATTATAAACTAATTGGTATGTAGGTGAACTATTCATCATTTATAAAAAAATAGAAAAATCATTAATTAATTTATTCTTATTCAATGTTAAAACTTACATTCTCAAGGTTGATCAATAGTTGCTTTGTTGGTGTCTTGATCTTTAAATTCAAATCATAATAATCTTCACTTCTACCTTCAAAAAGTCTTCGGCCTACAATTAATGCTTTGCCACAGTCATGTGAAATAAATATTGAAGAACACGTATAGGTTTTAGAATATACTTTACTATACTAGTAAGGTACAAAACTGAAAATATAACTTACTATTATTTTGAGATCATTACTGCTTGAATGTCTGAGATTAACATGGTCTTGGATTGCCATAGTTATGATCGGAGACAACTGGGAATAATATTCAGACAATGGAAGTTAATAAAAAACTCATCGAGTAAAATGAGGAAAATAATTGAAAAAATATTCTTCTGTTTGTTGTGACTATAGAAAATGAAATTAAAGTTGTTTCAAATATGCTTCAAAAGTTTCTACTAGAAATAACATAGATAAAAATTTAAAACTTACAAGATCTACAAAATTATTCTGCTGTGCAAAAGGCCTTGCTGGAGAATTTGTGAGACTAGTTTTTCTTGGTTCCTTTTGAGCACAATGAATGCTCATTTCAAATTCTGTTTGAACAATTTCTTGCACATGAAACATATAAAAAGAAAAAAAGAGAAATTCAGATAATAGATATTTAGACAATTTATGTGAAAATACAATTTAAAAAGGCAATTACTTGAACAAAACAAGATTCCTAACAAAAATTATACAGAAATTACTTACACCAATTGTTGTGTCTTTAAAAGTTTTCCTGATGGGGCTTTCATTAGCGATTGGATTTGTACTTAGTATTTCTTCTGTAGAAATCTTATTCTCTTCCTCTTTGCACTTTGATACGTCGTAGATGTATCAATAATTTTTGATGTTACATGCTTGTTTAGTATCAACTTTGTTATGTTTTGTCTACACTTTGAGGTATTTTTATACATTTTCTGGGACTAACCTATTAACAAGATGCAGCAGTGCCAGTTGCCTGTTTTCTGCTGTTTTTGGTTTCAGAAAAGCTAGTAAGGAAATATTGGACGGGACAAAAGCCAAAGTCAATATTTTACCGGAGAGAACACAAAGACCGAAGGGTAGCCGAAGGGGGGCCACGAGGTGGCCGCACCCTAGAGCCGCATGGCCTAGGGGAGGGGCGCCGCCAAAAGGTGTGGGCCCCTCGGGCGCCCACCGACCTTGCCCCTTCGCCTATAAAGTCAACCCGATGCATAAACCCTAATCACCCGATCAAATCTCCATGAAACATTCTGTAGCCGCTGCCACCATCGTCCCTAGATTAGGGGGGATCTGAAGCTCTTCCTAGCACCCTGTCGAAGGGGAGAGATCATCCCGGAGGCCTTCTTCATCACCATGCCAGCCTCCGGTATGATGCGTGAGTAGTTCACCCTTGGACTATGGGTCCATACAGTAGCTAGATGGTTGTTTATCCTCCTTTGTGCTATCATGTTTAGATCTTGTGAGCTCTGTTCATGATCAAGATCATCTATTTGTAATCATACATGTGTTTGTGGGGATCCGATGGATATTGAGATACTATGTCAGATTGATTATAGATATCATGTCTGTGTTATTTGTGATCTTGCATGCTCTCTGTTGCTAGTAGCTATCTTGGCCAAGTAGATGCTTGTGACTCCAAGAGGGAGTATTTATGCTTGATAGTAGGTTCATGCCTCTAGTAATCTGGGGAAGTGACAAAAATCTCTAAGATTGTAGATGTGTTGTTGCTACTAGGGAGAAAACAACAATCCTTTGTCCATGGGTAATTGTATTGTTTACTTTACACACATTGGTTAACGCAATTATCCGTTGCTTGCAACTTAATATCGGAAGGGGTTCAGATGATAACCTAAAGGTGGATTATTAGTCATAGATGCAGTTGGATTATGGTCTATGTATATTGTGATAATGCCCAATAAAATCTCACAGGACTCATGATGTCTAGTATATGCATTGTTATGCTTTATCAGTCTGTCAATTGACCCGCAGTAATTTGTTCACCCATCATGTTATCTGTCTTAATGAGAACACCTCTAGTGAACTATGGACCCCGGTCCAATCTTTATCATTGATACATCATCTACTGTTACCGTTTACTTTCTACAAGCAACTATTATCTTCCACACTATATGTTTAATCCATTGTTTTCAGCAAACCAGTGAGATTGACAACCTCACTATAAGTTGGGGCAAAGTCTTGAGTTTGTGTTGGGCAGGATTCCAAGTTGTTAGCAACACCTTGGAGTTGTTTCCTTCCTCCTACTGGTTCGATAACTTGGTTTCATAACTGAGGGAAAACTTGTTGTTGTGCTCATCACACCTTCCTCTTGGGGTTTCCAAACGAAGCTCTGCAGTTGACTAAGCTCATCAAGACGTTTTCTGGCGCCACTGCCGGGGAGTTAAGGATAGCTTCAATCTCTTCCTCCTCGTCAGTCACCTTTTAGGGAAAAGAAGATTCTCGCAAGGGAAGTCTCTCACAACCAATCTCTTTACTTTGTTTTTGTTTTGCTTAAATTCTTTTGCTTTGTTTTGCTTGTTTCTTTCTTTCAAAAATTACAAAAAAATAGTTTGGTTTGGTTTGCTGTTCTTATAAAAAACACAAAAAATTAGTTCCTACTGTTGTTGGCTTGCATCACTTTTGCAAAAATGAACACTCCTGAGAACACCAAGTTGTGTGACTTCACTAGCAGAAACAACAATGATTTCCTTTGCACACCTATTGCTCCACCTGCTCCTGATGCTACCTTCTATGAAATTAAACCTGCTTTGTTGAATCTTGTTATGAAAGAGAATTTTCTGGTGCTAGTTCTGATGATGCTGCTACTCACCTTAATAATTTTGTTGAACTTTGTGAGATGCAAAAATATAAGGATGTAGATGGATATATTATTAAGGTTAAATTGTTTCCTTTCTCCTTGAGAGGAAAATCTAAAGAATGGTTGCTATCCTTACCTAGAAATAGTATTGATTCTTGGATTAAATGCAAAGATTCTTTTATTGGAAAATACTATCCTCCTGCTAAGATTATATCTATGAGAAGTGAAATAATGAAATTTTAACAATTTGATAATGAACATGTTTCTCAAGCTTGGGAAAGAATGAAATCTTTGGTAAAGAATTATCCCACTCATGGACTGACTGCTTGGATGATTATCCAAACTTTTTATACAGTACTAAATTTTTCTTTAAGAAATCTGTTGGATTCTGCTGCTGGAGGTACCTTTATGACCATTACTTTGGGTGATGAAACAAAGCTCCTTGATAATATGATGGTTAACTATTCTGAATGGCACACTGAGAGATCTCCACAAGGTAAGAAGGTAAATTCTGTTGAAGAAACCTCCTCCTTGAGTGATAAAATTGATGTCATTATGTCTATGCTTGCTAATGGAAAAGCTCATATTGATCCAAATAATGTTCCTTTAGCATCTTTGGTTGCTCAAGAAGAGCAAGTTGATCTGAACTTCATTAGAAATAACAATTTCAGCAACAATGCTAATAGGAATAATGTTGGCAATAATAATTATAGGCCTTATCCTCCCAATAATGGTAATGCTTATGGAAATTCCTACAAAAACAATAGAAGTGCCCTCTGAACTTGATGTCATGCTTAAAGACTTTATTAGTAAACAAACTACTTTCAACAAAACTATGGAGGAAAAGCTTTTGAATGTTGAGAAAAATATTTCATCTTTGTCTTAAGCACAATCCTCTTTGATTAATAAAATGGCTGCTAAACCTGAAACCATGGAAAATCCCTTTGCTGCTACTCATGCTATACAAGTTAGAATTTATGAAAATGTTAGACTATTAGCTAAATTGCATGCTAAATGGGAAGGATAAGATGAGATTGCTAGAAACAATAGTATTTGCACTATTACCACCACCAATGTTGATGCTTGCAAACCACAAGAAATCCCCATTCCTTTTACAACAATGCCCCAACCCAATAAGAATGCTGAAATTTTTCGAACCATGGGAAACAATAAGTCTACTTCCTGTAATGCTATGTTTGATTTTGATGGTTGTAATATCTCTGAAGTGATTATGTTCCTACAAAAGATTGCTAGAAGTCCTAATGCTAGTGCTATGAATATGGATTTTACAAAACACATTACAGATGCTCTCATAGAAAAATTGGAACATAAAGATTCTATTCCTAGGAAACTAGAAGATGGTTTGAAACCCATCATTAATATGCAAGTGAATGACTTTGATCTCAATGCTTTATGTGACCTTGGTTCTAGTGTCTCTATTATGCCTAGAAATATTTATGAAATGCTTGATTTGCCACCTTTGGAAGATTGCTATTTAGATGTCCCACTTGATGATAATGCTAAAAAGAAACTTATGGGGAGTATTAATGATGTCCTTATTATGGTTAACAATGCCTATGTCCCTGTTGATTTCTATGTTTTGGATGTTGAATGCAATGCTTCTTGTCCTATTACTTTGGGAAGACCTTTTCTTAGAACTGTTGGTGCCATTATTGATATGAAAGAAGGCACCATTAAATATCAATTCCCATTCAAGAAACGTATAGAACACTTCCCTATAAGGGTAGAGAAGTTTTCTTTTGCTCCTCCTATTAAATCAAAATTTGATGTTAATGCTTCTTCATTTGAAAATACTTGATTCTTGCTTCTTAAGCCTAACTAAATGGCATTAAAGAAAAGTACTTCTTGGGAGATAACCCAATAGTTTTAATTGAGTCTTGGAAGTTATTACTTCTGTAATAACCTCTTCTTATCCTTTTTGTGTGGTTTATATGCCAAGAATAACCTCTAATGAGAGAGAAGTAAGATTTGGGGAAGTTGCTGTCTCGAAACAAATTTTTGTGCTTCACTATAACAATTCGTGAAAAATCCCTATATGTTGGATTGATCTATAATTTTATGATCTTATGACCCAGTTTGTTATCTAACTTTCTTTAGTTCAACACTCTTTGATTTGAGCAACAGAAGGTCTTCGAAAAAATCGGTTTATACTTGCTGGTCTGTTTTGACAGATTTCTGCCATTATTTTTATTTGCCTCTTAATCAGTTTCTTTCTAAGTTCTCCTTGATCACTTGAGATTTTTAAAGGAATTGCTATAGTAGATTGTGTTATAATGAAAGTTTTACTTGTGTTGAAACTAAACCCAAAGGTTTATTATCTTTAATGCACTAATGTTGCTAACGAAGATTGTGTGATGTTTTGTATGAAGGAAAATTTTCAAGTGTAGGGGAAGAATGATATAATAAGATGAAGAATGGAAAAAAGCTCAAGATTGGGGATGCCAGCCCATGTCACCCCAATAAATATTCAAGAGGTACAAGCATCAAAGCTTGGGGATGCCCAAGGCATCCCCTTCTTCATCAATAAAAATCTCAGGTCTCTTTCTAGACACTTCGTTTTTATTGTTTCATGCACTGTTGTGTTGTTCTTGGAGCGTCATAGTTTTCGTTTTTGTTTTTTGTTTGTTTAGTTTGCTTCAATAAATTAGTTGTACCCCCGCATTCGCTCTTTTGTTTCAAATAAGTTGATTGGTGCTGGAAAAGAGTAGAAATTTTCATGCTTATAGTAGTACAAAAGGGAGCTTGTTTTGACTATGGCTTAGACTTTATCATGTCATGCTACATGTTTCTTTGACCTTATGCTTAGTGATTATTGCTGTAGGATGACTTGTTCCAAACAATTTAGATTTCTTAGTGTGACTTTAAAGAATCATGCGTTGTTTTAGCATACAAAAGCATAATATTGTGGTATTCTCCTTTGATGCTTTGTTTGGATTGACTTGGCACATGCTCACACCATGTTATGACTATAAACTAGTCACCTTAGCCTCTATGATCATTTATTTTTTGACTTGTGGTACCACTTTATGCTTTCATTGATAATGTTTTGTCGCTCTGCATGATTATGGCCATTATTTCTCTCTTAGTTGGTCGCTCTTAGTCTTTTGCTAGCCTCCACTTGTACTGAGTAAGCTTTACTCATGCATCCAACTCCCAAGAAACCAAGTTTTTCCAAAGAGTCCACTATAAATTCCTATGCATGGTGTGTTACACGATTCCAAGTATATTCATGTTTTATCTGTCTTCCAAATTAAACTTGTTATAAGAAAATTAGTGATTAAAGCTCTCACAAACTTGATGGCACACTTTATTTCCTGCTCCTAATAAACTTGAACCATTATGTCATCTATGTTGTATATGCTTGAACTTATAAGTTGGGAATTAACAGAACCATGCTGTCATGGGGAACGCTTTCAACACTTGTACATATTATGATCTTTTGTTTAGGAATGTCGACGGTGTGAAATAAAAGGGGAGCTTGCAAGTTCATGGAGTATTATATATATGTGTTAGATAAATGCCTTGGAGGCTATCCTAAGCCATGCCTAATAATGGTGGAAACTTGCAGCATCACCATAGTGAGCAATCCATGAAGCATCTTCAGAAACAAATATAGAAAAAGAGAGAAAAAAAGAAAAAGAAAAAAATATAGCACCATTCCCATGGTAAATAATAAGATTCCTGAGATGCTCATTGTCTGTTGCCTTGTCATTTTGATATGGGATAGCTCCCGTGTCATGGGGCAAGGAGTACCCTGTTGGCGGTTCTCTATGATACACATATACTTACAATTACAAGAACTTGCTTGTGACTAAAGTTGAGTAGCATGAGGAACGACCCACATAGTCAAGGGACATGAGATTGCCAACTTATGATTTGTCAAGCATATACTCCATATTTGTTTCACTTTAACCTTAATCACTTCAAGAAACTTATGATAGGGGAAATGAGAGGTGAAATCCAATAAGTACCATAATTTTTGGAAGCTCTTTATGAAACTTGAAATCCCTGCTTTCCTCTATTAAGGGCCTTTCTTCTTATGTCGTCGGATTGTCAACAAGTATGCCATAGGGGGTCCTAGTGGCGTTGGAAAGATGGGGTGTGAGACGTCGGATGTTCCAGGAGCGGTGAGCACAAGTTTACCCAGGTTCAGATCCGACTACGGCGATCGGATCCTACTCCTGCTAGCAACCCAGTAGTATATCAGCGTGAGCCAGATGTTACAATGGATTACAAGAGAGGTTCGCCTGTGCGAGTTGATTGTGGTGGTTGTTGCGTTATGTTGTGTGCCGTAAAGGCTCCCATAGGGATGGTTTATATAGTCACCGGGGCCTAGGGTCACAGGAGAGACCTATCCGGCTACGTTACAGAGTCGGTAACTAGATACAGCTTGGACTACAAGTAATACTACATGCCTAAGTCGGTAACACTTCTGGGCCTTGTCATAGCCAGAACTGACTCCTCCTCTTTCTCTGACTGGGCCGCGCATGAAGCAAAGCTCTAACCTGTTGGTGGGCCACCCTGGTCAGCGAGTCCTATGGGTATACCCAGAAAGTATATCCCCAATAGTAGCCCCCGGAAGTCTCCAAGATCCAAAGTTGGATAAATCGTCTAGCTTGATGGTTTCTTCGTCTTGAGAATCTTGAAGGGTTCCCGAAAACTTCTTTCAGTAATGTAGGATTCCGAGTCAGTTGAGTCGGATATGTTTTGCTTTGACTTTAGTCTTTTCCTTGCTCAGTTTGAAACATAAGCCGGATTTTACAATGGCGTGCGAACTGACAACTTTTTAGACCAGGTCCTGTCACTGACAGAAGTCCTATCAACATGACCGTTGGTGGGTCCGCTCCTAATAGAACAGAATGCCGTTCCAATGCCTACACAAAAATCGAGGGGGCAGAAGAGTCGTGAGGAAGCTAACTCCCCCTCTCCTATACGCTTGGCTCAAATCGCGCATATTAACGCATGAATCTTGACACAGAAACAAATAAAAAAGAGGAGAAAACCCTTTCTCTCAGATTCATCTCTCCATCGATTCATTCATTGCCTCCTCGTACTCCTCGAGCACTCTGCACCTGTTCCCATCTGCACATCTCAAAAAATCTCTCTCCCCCACTAGTCCTTCTCCTCCAAGATCAATGGCGTCTGCCTCGACCTCAGGAGCGGCGGCGGGTTCTTCGGTGGCGAATGAAAGGAAGATGCGGGGCCTCTGGATCCCTAGCTCCATGGATGACGCCGAACTCCAGGTCATGGAGAACGAAGGACTCATCGTCGCCGGTGCGTGGCGGAGCGCCTCAAGGCATGTTGTTCCTGCACCGCGTGACAACGAGCGGGTGCTGTTCGGCACGCACATCGACCGCGACCTCAGCATGCCACCGTCGGACTTATTTGTCGAGGTCCTCAATCATTACAATGTGCAACTCCATAACCTTCCTCCGAACTCTCTGCTCGAGCTTAGTACTCATGCAGCTTTGTTCAAGGGGTTTCTTGGCATTAGGCCAAGTCTCACCCTTTTTCGGTACTACTATGGTACTCGGAAGAAATCCATTAGTGTCGGTGTGCCTTACACCATCGGCACCCTTAGCTTAGTCCTTAGAAGAAACCGAGTTTATCCTAGAATTAATGCTAGTGAATCCATCAAACGCTGGGCCGGAACCTTCTTTTATCACTAGGATATTCTGGCTCCTGGAAAGGTGGAAGGTCTTCCGGCGTTCACTGATGGCGCCGCTTCCTACCAAAATTCATGGGACGCGGAGGCACCGGAGATGTCGGATATCTTGATCCTCGCCAAAAGGAGGATTGAGTTTCTGATGAAGCACAAGGGCCTCCGCGGATCCGACTTGATCCACTGCTGGCTGGATCGCCGGATCCATCCTCTGCAGCATCACGGAGATCGCCTCATGCACTCCTTCACCAGCAATAAGAAGGACAGTATGTAGGTCAGTCCAAACTGGATTCCGACGAAGGACTACAAGACCCTCATGCACTACTTGATCAAGGAGAGAGTGGAACGCAAATTTCTGGATGTCTCCCTAAAGATGTATACGTCCAACCGTCCTCTGACTCCGGTAAATATTTCGACTCTGCTTTTGCATTATGTCGTTCTTTTCTGTTCTTTCTCCGACTCTATTTTCATCGATGCTTTTCGACTTTATTAGCTCGAGAAACTCTCCGAGTCTGAGCTAGCTCCACTAGAGGGCTATCCTTCAGACGATCCGGAGGCGACGGAGGATGATGAGGTGCAAGAAGTTGTCACCCCCGCCTCCAAGAAGTGCAAGGCGAAAGAAGTTGTTGTTACTATTGGTAGCCAAGTGCTGCTAGTAGTTAAAAAGTAAGCACCCTGTCTTTTATTTTCAGTACTTTTATACCTTTGTTTCTTTCCAGAGCACACCTGATATTTGGATTTTCGTGTTCTAGAGCTAAATCAGCTTTGAAGAGTAAGACCAAGACGGACAGCAAGCCAGGCAAGCAGATGCGTCAGCAGAATCTTGTTACTTCCCCTGCCGTGCCGCCACCAACTCCATCCAGTACTCCATCAACAAAGGAAGCTTCTGCCTCTCCTGATGCTGGCAACATCTCGCAAGCCCTGGTCACCATCGATGATCATGCAACTAACAAGGGTGAACCCGTCAAGGGTAATGATCCCATGGTAACATCTACAGGAACATTGGATAAAGTGGCCGGCTCCGCAGTCTCTGGCCTGAAGAGTAAAGAAAAGGAAGAGATCCTCAGACTGGCTCAATCCAGTCTTGAGAAGCAAACCTTGATCCTAGAGGTAGAGAGCCAGGAGCAGGAGGACGTCAAGATGTTTAGCCTCCTGGACCAGATTTTGGTCCGGGATGCTAAGATCGAGTCTGGCAAAGTCCCAGCGACAGATGTTCCTTCCCTCACCCTTACCGAGAAGGTGTTTTAGAGCACCAAGATCAAATTTGAAAAGTTCCACCTAGAACACATTGTAAGTTTCCGATTCTTATTTGCATTTATTATCATATCCTCTATCCCCAAGCATAAAGCCGGATAAACATCGTTGGATCCGAGTTGATGCTTTTAGGTTGCAAAAGAACGATGTAGTGTAGCCCCCAAGGCTCGTGCTATACTTTTACTTAGTTAAATTTGCAGCTCGAGTCTTAGTAGCCGTCTGACGGTATTCCATCTCTAAACTTATAGAAAATTGCATCTTCCAACCAGGAATTGCTCAAGAACATTTGCAACAAATGTAAAGAGATCAAAGCTTTGCGCCTTGAGAATTTGAAGTCGAAAATTGAGAAAAATGAAGCAGAAGGTAAACTTTTCTGACTTCCTCTTTGTAAGTTAACTTTTGTCATAGTCAAACTTGTTTTTATCTGACTGATATTTTTCCTTTCCAGAAATATTGTGCTAGTCCAGCAAGATGGTGGAGCAATTCGAGAACTTCAAGTTCCTAGAAATAGAGATTGCTGAGCTCTGGGACAAGCTTGAGAAGCTAACTTTAGAATCGGAGAAATCTGTAGCTTCTGTCCTGGAGTCAAGCAATCATGAGAACATGAGGCTTGAGAAGCTAATAGCCCTCCGAGATAAAGAACTAGATGATCTCAAAAAGGACTTCGATATTAAGAGGGATCTGGCCCAGGCCACAGCTAGTGAACATAACAGCCTCCGCAAGGAGCATGCTCAATGGAATCACTCTATGCTAGGTAAGATTTCTGATTTTTATTTTTTGTTGATTTTTCAACTTCCTTTGCGTTCGAATTTTGACATTTTGGTTCTTTCCCAGCGCCCTGAATCTTTCCGACTCCCCTACTGAAAGAACATGTTGGGCCCCCATGTGTGGTTTTGGTAATTAATGACAATCTTTATGGACTAATGTGTATATTAAGGTATACTTGTAGGAATTGTCCATTGGCATCGCTTGGAGAATGTGTTGGCTTCAAGGTCGATGAAATGCAAAGAAGATATGTTGGGCAAGCTCAATATGCGAGGTCGATGATGAGGAATTAAGAAAGGCGTTCTATCTTGAGAAGGCCAAGACCGTCTATATCGAGCTTAAGTGGAATGCTCAAGGCAAAGGTATAATCTTGATAGGTTTTTTCCTTTTGCCAGTCTCATGTTGTGTGTGTGAGACCGGGTTTAGGATAGATAACCGTACTATCAACAGGGGCTCTCATATGAGTAATTGTCACATCGTTCGAAGAGAGCTCAAATCTTTGCATACTTGCATTATCGTATTTGGTTGATATTTGGTCTTATCCATGTCAGGATATTGAGATTATGGTAATCTCCATAACAAGATCTTGTTCATCAAAATCGGATCTCCCATATGTATCTTGTTGCGATTTTGATTTATGCGGCTTTTCAGTTTCTCACCAAGTGAGGTATATCACATTATCCTACTTGATACTTTCTCACTTGGTGATAATCAATATTTGGTCTTATTGGGAAGCCCTTGTCGTCCTCTATCCAACGCAATTTGAATCGGGTCAATCGGAGCTTCCAGTCAAAAGTTATTGTCGTTTGAATATTTGCGTGTCAGGCTGTTTTCTGGGCCAAGCGGTAGTACCGCCCGTACGGGCCGGTAGTACCGCCCGGGCCTGAAAACGACCCGTTTTCTTTCTGTCTCGTTAGGTACATTTTTGCGGTAGTACCGGCCGGCCCGGTAGTACCGCCCGGGTGGACCGGTACTACCAGCCGGCCAGTTATTTTCCTAGAAACGCCCAGATCCAGATCCAGTTTTCTTGACCTCGCGCGCTGCTCGCTGGCTTGTCTCGCACCTGCCGCTCGCGTTGACTCTGCGGGTCCGCAGCCCCGCTCACGCGCGCGCGCCCGCCCGCATGCCTGCTGCCTCGCTGCACGACGGGCCAGCCGCGCCGCTCGCGCGCCTCTCGCTCGCTCGCCGTGCTGCTGCCTAGCTGCCTAGATGCGTGGCTTGCTGCTTCTCTCACTGCTGCTGGCTGCATGCGAGCAAGTGCTGCTCCCACTGCGCTGCATGCTGGGCTCCGCGCTGCTGCTGCGCGCATGCATGCATGCGAGCTGTGCTGCCCAGCTGCTGGTCCTGCTCCATTTCTTGCTTGCTGCGCTTGCTGCTGCTTCTCTCTCATACATTCATACATGTGTTGAATTTTCCCAATTTCCTGCCTTGTTTCTTTGCTCAGCCTGGGACATATGCGGTACTACCGGTAAAATCTGGTAGTACCGGTCCAGACAGAAAAACGCCCCAACGGCCAGATATTTTGGGTCCTCTATTTAAGGCTTTGCCCCATTTTCATTTACGGGTACTTCTTCCTCCTTTTCTTGCCCAAGCTTTGCCCCCATTTGCTCTACTCTTTAAGCTTGATTTCTACACACCCCTCCATTGATTCTTGCAAATATTTGAGGGGTTGTTGGAGGAGATCTATCCCCACGTTTTGACCTAACCGATTCATCTCTTTGTGAGTGCATCTTTGGGGATCTAGATTATGGGGGATTTTGTGTCTCTCTTTGATTTCTCCTCTCTTGTTCCTCCCAATAGCTTTGGTAGCTTTGTTGAAACTTGAGAGTGAGGGATTTGAGCATCTTTGTGGTGTTTTTGCCATTTGTATTTGTTGCATCGGTTTGAGTTCTCCTCGGAGGATTTGGTTTGAATTGCTCATTGGAGTTTGTCCCTCTTGGGTTTTTGGAACCCTAGACGGTTTTGTGGCCTTGGTGGCATTGTGGCCTTGGTGGCATTTGTTGAGGCCTTTTGTGGCGTTTGTTGGGAGCCTCCAATTAAGTTGTGGAGTTGTGCCCCAACCTTGTGAGAGGTTCCGGTTGCCACCGACAAGTGCACCGATAGTGGAAGCGTGGATCGATCCCATTGGGGTGAGATTCACCGGAGAATAAGGGAGGACTTTTGTGGCGTTGGTGGTTTGATACCACCCCCTCTCCAAACGAGACGTACTCCATGTTGGGAGGAACTCGGTAAAATATCGGTGTCCCCGCGTGCCCTGGTTATCTCTATACCCGAGCTCTTTACTTATGCACTTTACATTGTGATAGCCTTCGTGCTTGAAGTAATATATATCTTGCTGTCACCTTGTTGCTTGTATTGCTTAGCATAAGTTGTTGGTGCACATAGGTAAACCTTAGTTGTTTCTAGGTTGTCCTTTACAAAGTAAACACTAGTTTTATTCCGCCTTTGTTGAGCCACTCTAGGAAAAGTTTTAATCGCCTATTCACCCCCCTCTAGGCGACATCCGTATCCTTTCACCTACCTCTGAACCTTGCCTCGAGCGCATCAAGCTCATCGGAGATATCTTATACGATTTCCGCCAGACTCTTGAAGAGGTTGGCGAATCAATCAAGCTTTCCGACTTGCATACAATGTCAGTGCAAGAGGTGAGGGACAAGGTCAAGGAGATTCCGAAGCTTATCGAAGACTGGAAGATCTCCTATGCTCAGACTGCTGCCTAGACTGCTCTTACCATGGTGACGAGCCACCACAGCGAGATGGAAATCTGGCATGTCACCAAAGGTATTGCCGAGGAGGAGGATGAGGGTAACCCACAGGACATCAAGGCCATCCAAGAGTCCTGTGCAGGTTATGCTTGTCGTGTGGCGGAGATGATCAATTATACGACACCGTTCTTCGGATCCGCCGTCGTGCCTCCCTCGCCCCAAGATCCAGAAGGCAGCATTGCATCTTCCAAGTCTGAGATCGAGGGTGATAATGCTATCGACTCCAGCGCTCCACCTTCTTCATCAGCACCGCCTGACTCTGTAGCATAAACAATTTTTATGCATTATTTTGAACTTGTGGCAATGTAATGATGGAAACAATATTTTTATTTGTGCTGGTCTTGTAAAAACTAATGCTTTTACTATCATAGCACTTGTGCTTATATATTTTTTATGCATCTGCTTTGAAAATTTCTGAAGCACTTTGTATTTTATGCCTATACTTATCATTTTATCTGGCTCTCTTCCTCGTCCCTTTCATGGGTCGGCCAACCTTTAGCACGGAAAATTTGCCGAGCAATGGAGTGCAATTGCTAAACCAGTTTAAACTTGGAAACAAAGCCGGCTTCTAGTACTAACAACTCATTACTCAGAAAATGCCCGCATCTAAGCAATCAGATAAAAAACCAAAGTATAGACAGTAAATTGAATTTTGTACCCTAAGCAAACACTTTTAGATATTTCAAAAATCATAACCAGAACGAACATGAGCATAAAGTACTTTCAAGCATTCTGGGATTTTTGAAGAAATGGCATGCTCTTTTGGAAATAAGATGGCAAAAAACTTCTCAAAGATAACATATGAGGAAACAAATACTTTATTTCACTTTTAACATGTACATATATGATTACAAGGAAATATAACTAAGAATATAAGGGACGTAGCTATGCACTATTGCATGGACGGTCTATTTCATTCAGGTCTGTGCTGTCACCAGCTCTCTTTCTCTTCTGAGTATCAGGTCTTTCCTTGACTGGTCTCATATCCGTTAAATAATATGACCCATTATTAATCATAAAAGGACCTTCCCAAATTGGGGAAAGTTTGTGCTTTCTCTTTTGCACAAGTTGGAGAACCAAATCGCCTTTTCTGAAAGAACGATTTTGCACTCTCTGACTATGATACTTGCGCAACTTCTGCTGATAGGCTGTAGATCTCTGCTCAGTAACGACGCATACTTCTTCGATTATATCGAGATCATCTTGTCGAGAAACTTCTACATCTTCTTCGATATACGCTTTGACTCGTGGAGACTAATGAATTAGACACTTGGAAGAACTGCCTCTGCACCATAGACCAAGAAGAAAGGAGCATAGCCGGTTGATCTGTTAGGAGTTGTACGTAAGATCCATATCACAGACGGTAATTCTTCCGCCCAAGACCCCGCGGCCCGGTGAAGCAGTGCCTCGAGGTGAGGTCGGCTTCCTTGGAAAATAAGGCCATTAGTTCTTTCGACTTGTCCATTAGCTTGTGGATGTGCGACCGATGCAATATCGAGTCAGATCCCTTGTTTTTCCGAGAATTCGGCAAGTTCACCCATAGAAAAATTGCTTCCATTGTCAGTAATTATACTGTGCGGATATCCGAGTCGGATGATCACGTCGTCAACGAATTTTCTAGCTGTGGCACCATCGCAACTTGTTACGGGTTTATCTTCAATCCACTTTGTAAATTTATCCACCATTACTAGTAGGTGAGTAAATCCATATTTTTCCGTGCGAAATGGACCCACCATAGCCAGCCCTCAGACCATTAATGGCCATGAAATAGGGATTGTTCGCAGTTGTTCAGCCGGAACATGTGCCTAAAGGGCGTACTTTTGGAAGCCTCTGCATGTTTTGACCAGTGTATCGGCATCTGCCTTAGCTGTAAGCCAAAAGAATCCGTGTCGAAAAGCTTTTTCCACTAAGGATCTAGCTGCATCATGGTGACCACACTCACCTTCATGGATTTCTCTTAAGATTTCCACTCCTTCTTCCAAAGAAATACATCGCTGAAACACGCCAGAAACACTCTGTTTATAGAGCTCACAATTTATTATAGTGTAGGATTTTTCTTGTCAGACAATCTGCCGGCTCAAGACTTCGTCTTCGGGTAGTTTTCCGTCTATCAGGAAATGCAGATAGGGTTTTATCTAGCTGGGAATTATAGCCAGAACTGCTATTAAAGGTGAGTCGGATTTTGTCGAATAGTCCTCATCAACTCCGACTATGGAGGGGACCCTTAAATGTTGTAAGAAAACGCCATCCGATACTTGTTTCCGCGTAGAGCCTATCCTTGACAGAGCATCTGCTTCCTCATTTTCCGCTCGGGGGATGTGTTGAACCTCAAAACCCTCGAACGATTTAGATAGTTCATCCACAACAGCTTTGTATGCTGCCATTGTTGTTCCATGTAGAGATAAAACAAAACTTTTCCTCTAACATGGTGATCCCAAGATCTAGCTGAGGTAGAAGGCCACGAGGTTTACCACTAGACGCGTAGTTGCGGATTACTGATGAAGCGCGTCAGTTGATACAGTGCAGTCCTTTGCGATCCGATCGTCCTGGTGCTGATCGTACAACACCTATGCTGGTATCCACACGTACAAGGAGGAGCACCGGCGGCGAACTGCTAGGTTCGTTACGACGGCAGGACTACTGTGGAGCTAGGGTTTCCAACACATTGAATGACCTAATCGATCAACAATTAACCTTTCTGGCTTACTGTGCTCCACTATATATAGGGAGTGAACGTGGGCTCCACTTTCGTGGCCCATTCACCAAAGCCCATATAATACCAGTCACCGTGAGTCTGACTCACTGACTCAGTCCAAACCCGGCTCGGGTCCAACCCAACCAGATTTCCGGTTCAGATCCAATCCAAACTTGCTCCCGCTCTTAAGTGTGTGACCCCGCAGGCTCATGGCTACTTGGACACGATTAGAGTCCGACTCTCAATCGATCAGTCGGTAGCGGTCCTAGCAGAACATGCCGACTCCCAAATACCAAAGAGTCATGACGACTTTCCTATCCAATGTGACTTACGTCCGAGTCCCTTTTGCCTCATGATATACCTTGTCAGACTATAGGCGAATAATTGTCATCCCTTAAATAGTCTGACTCTCTTCTCGATCCGAGATAAGTGATTCATCCGACTAACTCTTAGTCGATCGCCTCGGTTAACACTTAACCGAGTCGTGCATGGCCATGCTTTCTGAATCATATCATCCGAGAGGGCCCAGAGAATATCTCTCCATGTGGAGGGGCATAATCCCATCTTGGTTATTCACATCACGCAGCTTGATTCTCAGTCGACCCGAACTCTGCCATTATAACTGCCCAGTTACAGATCAGCGTGACAAAACCTATGTAAGATCCCTCCTTTGTAAAGGAAAAGGATCCCTGTGATTGCAATGCTAGTCCCTGGATCATTGCTAGCATCCACAGTTTAAGATGAAGTACACAGATACAAAGGTCATTTATTACATCCATTCCAGAGATAAAACATAGTCTTTTACAACTCAACGCCACAGGCCTAATACAAGAGTTTTGGAATAAGTAAATAAACACAAGTCTTCATCTTCATGTGCCACAGGCAAGCATGCTGAGTGTAGACTCATGACACCTAATCATCATCGGAGTAACCTGCAACATCACAAGTTACAACCACAGTGGGTCAATACTTTGGAATAGTATTGGCAAGTGATACCTTAGTAAATTTTAAGTGGACTATATTACTATATGCATTTTGGCTAAGTGTAGCTTGGCTTGCTTTGCTCAAAATAGGTTTTTCCTATTAGTTGAAATCACTAAGTTTTTCTTTGTCAAAACATTTCCCAAGAAACCATCAATAGACATTGAGGTCCTTCACCCTTGTTCACCCACAAGTTTTTACTTATAAGTTGGAGTGATCAGATTCTTGATAGCTTCCATGTCTTGATGCTCAAGTTGTCCATTTCCATGGACTTGGCTAAGTACTTAGATTTTCCATCTGCAGAGGTTATGCACTTTCCCCACCAGACTTGGTTTCCCAAGACAGGACCTTTCAGAAGCCTTCCCTTAGCCAAATGTACGCGTTCCAACCTATCATCCCACTACCACCAACTTTCCAAATGACTAAGTTCTAGCAACCTATATGATCAAGGCAGAGCCCATATCGCCAAGTGGCTACACTATAAGCTTCTCAACACTTGGCCTCCAAAATCCCTTTGTGCCTGGGTGGCATACCACAAGTGAGATACACAAGGTAAACCATGTCCATGGGCCTTGTGTAACCACTCAACCAAAAACCACCATTCAAGTCCCATTCCACCCAGGAGGTTCATTGACTTAGTTGTTTTATTAAGAAAAACATAAGTCCCAAAGACTTAGAAATATTTTCATCATAGCATGTATATACTTTACCAACCCTTGTTTGCTACTAGCTAGGCTAAGCATGGCATAGTATCTTAACTTAGGAAATTTCCTAGCAATTCTACAACTACTTAGGATTTCCCAACATAGCACTTGGCAAAAATAGTAACATGCAAGACTTAGCAAAATATTTCTAATGCTTGTACAAAGTATAGGGATGGAAATATTCATGAAGTACCACTTGCCTTGGTAATGGGGAGAGTAGCACTCTTCACAATCACAATCACTAGCACCAAAATCTACACAAAGTTTATTACCACAATCACATACCATTCATATACAAACAAAAAAAATATGTATGCATGCATGCAAGAGTGCTAAGTGATGATTTTTGAAATTCCACCAAGCAAGTGCATGTTACTGAATCATAGCTAAGTCAAAAACTTGCTAATCCAAACTTATTTAGCACTAAAGAAATTACTAAACAAATTCTATACTCAAAATAGCCCTAAACAAGTCTCTGCATAAAAAGTCATTTTAACAGAAACTTTTTACTAAACACAATGCATAAACAGAAAGGGCTTGTCTCCCTGATTCCAATGATATAAAGTTTGCAAAAATCTAACGTGGGAATCAAAAGTTATAGCCATTTCAAAACTGAATCTAAATCTGTTTTCAAATCTGTTTTTGATTCAAATCCTAGCCACGTGTCTTAACGCTACTGACGCGTACCGGTTCGGAAGGATCGAGCTCTACGGGCCGTTGGATCTAAGTCAGATCTGGTGGCTCAGATACGCGCTTACCTCTTCGCTTAAGTTCTAATTTCAGCCGCAGGATCTGCATCTAACGATCCAAATCGCTTTGACCTAATACGAGCGGCGCTAGCGGCGGCGACTGGCGGCGGCGCGTCTGTCAGTGGCGGCGCTGGCGTTCTAGGTTGCCCGGGGAAGAAAGGGTGTGCTTACTAGAACCGCAGGGGGGGGCTGCTGATGCTCAAGGTGGCGATGGCTTGGGAAGGGGCGCATGGGTACGGTCGCTGGGGCTCGTCGGAGTTGCGGGCGGCGTCTGTCGCTTGCAGTCGAGGTTGTTGCCGAGGTGTGGCGTCGCCCTAGCACGAACCAGAGGGTTCAGGAGATGCACAAGACGAAGGCGAACGTTCTCGTATGAAAGAGGGGGCAAGGGGCGCTCGGGTTTTACCTCAATTGATCGCCGGAGTCGAGCGGCGGCGCAGTCGGTTGCAGGCACGAACGGGGACGACGGCCTGGGTCACGAGAAAGCAAACGAAGGGTATCAGGAGGTGCGCAAGATCAAGCTAGGCACGATTGTTTGAACCAGAGAGAGGGGGGCGGTCGAGGCTCACCGGAATTAGTCACCGGAGTCGTCGGTACTGCGGAGTTTCGAAGTCAAATGCGCGCAGCCTGGTGGCGGAGTGAGCGAGGAGAGTGGGGGGAAATGACCGTGGCGGGGTGTGGTTTAAATAGGCTCACGCGCGACAAGAAACGCTTGCAGCATCAAGGCTAATTACGCCGCGCCATTACCGGCATCGACAGCAGCAGCGGCGTGGTCTGCGGGCGGGTTTTGGGGAAGAAGGTGTGACGTGGAGAGGGCCACCAGTCAGCGAGTGCTACGGAGAGGGGGTGGGGTCCGAGTGTCAGCGTCGGTGTGGGTGCGTCTGCGCGTGCGAGCGAGCGAGAGAGTGGCCGGGTGGGCTAGGTGGGCCGGTTCCGCTGCTGGGCTAGATTAGGGCGCCTGGCCTTTTTCTTTTATTTTACCCTTTTCTTTTTCTGTTTTGATTTTTCAGGAATGATTTTCAAATGAATTCAAGTCCCATTTGAATTCAAACCAATTTGAGATTTTTGCAGTGTGCAATAGTCCCAAATATAGGCCTAAAACCATGTGGTTACTTTGCAAAGGCTTGGTCACTCTTGGAGAAACAAAATATCAGGAGCTTTGCACCTGATTTGCAAATGTTTGAAAAATGGTTTTTGAACCATTTCCATTTTGTAAAGCTTGGTTCAAATTCCACACTCAAACCATTCAACAAGGGAGACAAACAATCTAGGTTTAAAACATTCAAACTCTCAAATGGGGATGGCCATTTGATTTAAGTTTACTCACATGAAATGATAGCACTATGTGCTTCTGTTTTTCTGAAATGAGTTTTGAAATTGATCCCAATTCTATATGCATGCATGAATGATATGCAAACTTTGAAATCATGAATTTAGGGATGTTACAAATCTAACCCCCTTAAGGTGAATCTCGCCCTCGAGATTCGGATTGGCTAGCAAATAGGTGAGGGTGGTCTTTCCGAAGATCATCTTCTCTTTCCCGTGTTGCTTCCTCTTCGGTATAATGATTCCACTGTACTTTGCAGAACTTGATAGTCTTTGTCCTTGTGACTCTTTCTGCAGTCTCAAGAATTTTGATAGGTTTCTCTTCATAAGTGAGATCACTTTCTAGTTGCACTTCTTCCAAAGGTATGGTATCCTTCAAAGAAGTTTCTTCCATTTCTGGGTGACATTTCTTAAGCTGACTCACATGAAACACATTATGGACTGCTGACAAAGATTCTGGCAGTTCAATTTCATAAGCAACTTCTCCTTTGCGACTCAGAACCTTGAATGGCCCAACATATCTTGGTGCCAACTTTCCTTTGACTCCAAATCTTTTCAGTCCACGGAGTGGTGATACTCTAAGATAGGCTCTATCACCAACTTCGTAGGTGACTTCTCTACGCTTAGGATCTGCGTAGCTTTTCTGTCGGGACTGTGCTATCTTTAACCTATCCTTAACCAATTTGACCTTCTCTTCGGCTTCTTTGATAAGGTCTGGCCCGAATAAACTTCTTTCTCCCACACCATTCCATAACAATGGGGTGGTACACTTTCTTCCGTAGAGAAACTCAAACGGTGCCATCTCAATGCTGGCTTGATAGCTGTTGTTATAAGAAAATTCTGCGTAAGGCAGACTTTCATCCCAACTGGCTCCATAGTCTAGGGCACATGCCCTCAACATGTCTTCCAGAATTTGATTAGTCCTTTCCGTTTGTCCATCGGTTTGAGGATGAAAAGCAGTACTGAATTCCAACCTCGTTCCCAATGACATGTAGATGTCTCCAAAAATGGGAAGTGAATTGAGTTCCCCTATCAGACACAATACTCTTGGGCACCCCATGTAGACACACAATTCTACTCATGTAGATTTTGGATAACTTGGCACTTGTATAAGTTGTCTTCACGGGTATCAAATGAGCCACTTTAGTTAGGCGATCCACTACTACCCATATGGAATCATATCCAGATCTGGTCCTTGGTAATCCGGTAATGAAATCCATACCAATCTTGTCCCACTTCCAATCAGGAATAGGTAGTGGTTGAAGCAAACCTGCTGGTTTCTGATGCTCTGCTTTTACTCTATTACACACATCACACAAAGCAATATGTTCGGCGATGTCCCTCTTGAGATTGTTCCACCAAAATCTTTCTTTCATGTCCATGTACATTTTGGTGTTACCCGGGTGAATAGAATACGGAGAGTTGTGTGCTTCCTGCAATATCAGTTTCCGCAACTCCGGATCTTGTGGAACACAGATACGTTTCCCATGACATAAAGTACCCTGTTCGTCTTCATGGAAATTTTTAGCTTTCCCTTGGCCAATCTTCTCCTTAATCTCTTCAATTTCTTTATCAGTCTTCTGAGCTTCTCAGATCTTGTCCAACAAAGTGGGTTGAACATCCAAAGACATGAGATGCCCTTCAGGCACAATCTCCAATCTGAGTTCTCGGAATTGGGTACACAAATCATCTGGCAATTCTCCTTTGGTAAGGCCATTTACAAATACCTTACGACTTAGAGCATCTGCTACAACATTCGCTTTACCGGGGTGGTATTGCAAACTTAAGTCATAGTCCTTGATAAGCTCTAACCATCTTCTTTGTCTCATATTGATTTCCTTTTGGGTGAAGATATACTTCAAACTCTTGTGATCGGTGAACACTTCACAACGCTTTCCCAAAAGGTAGTGCCTCCATGTTTTGAGTGCATGGACAATAGAGGCTAACTCCAAATCATGAGTAGGATAGTTCACCTCATGAGTTTTGAGTTGTCTCGAGGCATAAGCTACAACTTTACCGTCTTGCATAAGTACTGCACCCAAACCTTGATGAGATGCATCACAATATACTTGGAAATCCTCTTCCAAATCTGGCAGACATAGAACTGGTGCTGTCACAAGTCTCTTCTTTAACTCCTGAAAGCTGACTTCACAACCTTCAGACCAAGCAAACTGCTTGTCTTTCTTTAATAATTCAGTCATTGGCTTAGCAACCTTTGAGAAATTTTCAATGAACCTTCTATAGTAACCTGCTAAGCCAAGGAAACTGCGAACTTCTTTCACGTTCTTGGGATATTCCCATTCCGTCACAGCTGAAACCTTAGCAGGATCAAATGCTACACCATCCTTTGTCATAACATGACCAAGAAAACCAACTTCTTCTAACCAGAACTCACACTTGCTAAATTTGGCATAAAGTTTATGCTCTCTCAACTTCTCAAGTATCAAACGCAAGTGTCCTTCATGCTCTTCTTTGCTCTTGGAGTAGACTAAGATGTCATCGATGAAAACGACAACAAACTTGTCGAGGAATTCCATGAACACTTTGTTCATCATATTCATGAAGTATGCTGGAGCATTGGTCAAGCCGAAAGGCATTACGGTATACTCATACAATCCATACCTTGTGGTGAATGCTGTTTTAGGTATGTCTTGCTCTCTTATCTTAAGTTGAAAATAACCTGACCTTAGATCAATCTTTGAGAACACACATGCTCCTTCTAGCTGATCAAACAAGTCATTGATTCTAGGTAAAGGATATTTGTACTTGATAGTTACCTCGTTGAGTGAACGGTAATCTATGCATAATCTTTGGCTTCTATCCTTCTTCTCCACGAACAAAACTGGGGCTCCCCAAGATGAAGAACTTGGTTGAATAAATCCTTTCTGCAACTGTTCTCCTAGTTGCTTCTTGAGCTCTTTCAGTTCATCAACTGACATTTTATATGGTCTCTTTGCTATTGGTCCAGAACCTGGTACCAAATCTATCAGAAATTCCACATCTCTATCTGGTGGCATTCCTGGCAATTCTTCCGGAAATACATCCGGATACTCATTCACAATTGGCACACTGTCCATGCTAACCCCCTTAAGAGAATTAAGCATACTCCTCTTTGCTCCAAAGCTGGTCTTGAATCTGATCCTTTTATTTTCCGGAGTTGTGAGTGAGACAGTATGGCTGGCACAATCTATCACTCCTTTGTACTTAGTCATCCAGTCCATTCCCAGAATGACATCCAATCCTTGGGAGTTTAGTATTATCAAGTTAACGGGAAACTTATACTTCCCAAATTCTATGACTAGATCATGGCATCCTGAGTTCACTATCATTTCTCCACCAGGAGAACTTAATTTTATAGTACACCCAATAGTTTGTACCGGTAGTTCATTTCTTTCAACAAATGCTTTTGATATGAATGAATGAGATGCACCAATATCAAAGAGTACAAATGCTGGAATGGAATTGAGTCTGAACTTACCAGCAACAGCGTCAGGCTCCTCATAGACCTCCTCCACATTGATGTGGTTCACCTGTCCTTTCTGGAAAGGATTGGGCTTGACAGGTCCTTCAACTTTCTTTTCGGGGCACTTATTAGCATAGTGTCCCATCTTCTTGCATTTGAAGCACTCAACCTGACTGATGTCCCTTTTAGCAGGCTGACTTCCACTTCCACTACCATTTCCACTGTGGTGGCTCTTATGTCCACTCTTGTGGTTCTTGTACTTGTCATTGTCATGACTGCGATGATGCTTGTTGTCATGACGGTTGTGGTTGTGGTGCTTGTTGAATTTCCCATGCTTGTGGGATCCTGAGCTTCCACTGTCATCATAGTGAGATCGTTTGTGAGACGATCCCGAGCTGTGTTTGTCGGAGTGCTTCCCCTTTCTACTCTCGACTTGCTTCATTTTGTTCTCCAATATAGCAGCCTTGTCACAGAGTGACTGATAAGTGGGAACATATGCCACAGCCAGCTGCAGATTCAGCTCATCATTCAAGCCTTCCAGAAATTTTTCCTTTCTTTTGGCATCTGTGTCAACCTCATCTGGTGCATAACGTGCCAGATTGTTGAACTCTTCAATGTATTCAGCCACGCTGCGGTGGCGCTGCTTCAGATTATGGAACTCTTTCTTTTTCAGGCTCATTATTCCTGATGAGATATGAGCAGTGCGAAAGCCATCCTCAAAGATCGCCCAAGTCACCTCATTTATAGGAGTGGTGATTTGGAAGTTGTCCCACCAAGTGGCGGCTGGCCCTTCCAGCAGATGTGCTGCAAATCTGACCTTTTCAGCATCCGTGCAGCCCACGGTTACTAAGTCCTTGTTTACAGAACGCAGCCAATCATTGGCCACCATGGGATCAGTTGTCCCTGAGAACTTAGCTGGCCTCAATCGCAGAAATCTGGTGAGCATATCAAAGCCAGGAGGGTTGTTGTTGTTATTGTTGTTATTATTGGGGTTGTTGTTGTTGTTTTGGTTCTGAATGAATGTTGTCATCATCTGCATGAGTTGTGTTTGAGCATTCATCATTTGCTGCATTTCTGGAGTGATGTTGTTGTTGTTGTTGTTGGGGTTGGGGTTTGCGCGACGGGGAGGCATCTGTGGTTTGTTCAAATAGAGATAAGAATGAGATACCCATAGATGTTTTTATGCACCTTACATCACATAAGCAAACACAAGCATACAACAGAAGATAAAAGTTTCAACAAAAAGATAACAAGTTCACCAAGTAAAACACACAAGTGGCAAGCCATCCACATGTCGGATGGTCCAATAACAAGTTCACAAATAACAAGTACGATAATAAAAGATAAACGAGTATTCAAGTCTACTCATCAGCATCAATCTCCTCCTCGACAAAGGTAAGACCTGCGTTCTCCATCGCGGTCTTGTTCTCCTCAATAGTAGTGGTCAAGGACTCAATCTTGGCCTTGAGAGCCCTCTTCTGGGAACGAAGCCTCTCAATCACCATCTGCTGCTGCTCTAGCTCGAAGTCCTTGGACTTCAGTTCTTCAGTCATGTCCCGGATCTTCTTGTTCCTATCCTGGACACGTTTCTCCTGACTCTTGAACTTCCGGTCCTGGGTCTCGAACTTCGCCTCCATTTCCTTGATGATCTCGTCCTGCTGCGCGAAGAGCTTGTCCTTCTCGCGAAGCTGCACCTGGAGCTCGTCATTACTGAGCATGACATTGGTCCTGTCCGTGTCCACGTGCCTAATGAGAGACTCTAAGTCCTGGAGATACAGACGTATCGGCTCTGCTGCGTCCCTCGAGTCGTCCTCGAAGTCGATGGACTCTCCATCCTCATCACGTCTTCCGAAGACGTGGAAGTGGGTGCCTCTAACCTGTCGGGAGTGCCGGCCTAGCAGACGTCCTATCAGGTCCTGCATGACTACCTCCATGCCTCTCTCCCTGTCATCGTGCATAAGCTTGAAGACGATGGCCTCCGTAGTCGGCTCCGTCTGGCGTCCGGGCTGGTTCACCTTGAAGCCCCAGAGGTCCTTCCTCTTGAACTTGGTGAGTGGATGCACCATGATGGTGGGAAGGGGGAGATTGATCAAAGTGGTAAGCTCAACGATACGAGAACCAAAGCGGGTAACCTGGAACTCCTCAACAGTGCTGATGGTAATAGGCATCTATTTATAAGATAGAAAAGTTAGAACAACACAATTTAAGACAAAATAAAGACAAACATACATATCCTTGGAACACAAAATCACACAAGTCATGCATACATGAATCCATTACATCAAACAAGGTCCAAACTTATTTAAGGTATCATTTTGGAAAATAAGGTGATAGGTGGTGGTCCAACTAACGAAGTGCGTTTACAATCCTATCTCACTGGATCTGTTGGCTAACACAATGTTCCTAGAGGCAATCAGCCTATCTTGCTCACATGATTCCATCACTAAGTCTATAATATCTCCTCTTAAGGTTTGGTTGGTGGCTTCCAACTCTTGAGTATGTTCATTCTCTTTCTCTAAGTGTTTTTGGAGGTTGAGCATTCTGCACTTGACTCTAGCACTAAGTTCTTTGATAGTCCTCCAAGCTGCTTCTCTTGCTGACTCAAAGAATGTGGTATGGACCACAGTGTTGGTGTACATGCAGAATCCTTTTTCTTTGTGGTTGTCTTCCTTGTTTTTGTACAAGTGAAGTTGCACCCACTAGTACTCAGCTCCTTCATCCATCACTGGAAAGCCTTTGTACACAGCTGCACCATGTATTTCCATTGCCACCATGAGGTCCTTGAGAATTTTGGGAAACTCAATCTCACACTCCAAGGTCATGGTCATGAGTGGTCCTTTCTTTACGGCTTCGTTGATGGAGTTCATCTACAAATAGAGATGAGAATGAGAAGATTAGAAAGGTTTACGAGAAGAATAGACAAGTGTAGAAGTAGTTGAAATTTTTTCCTTAGTGGTTTCCAATCCTAGGGTCATAATCCTACAGGCAACACAGTGCTCTGATACCATCTGTAATATCCCTCCTTTGTAAAGGAAAAGGATCCCTGTGATTGCAATGCTAGTCCCTGGATCATTGCTAGCACCCACAGTTTAAGATGAAGTACACAGATACAAAGGTCATTTATTACATCCATTCCAGAGATAACATGCTGAGTGTAGACTCATGACACCTAATCATCATCGGAGTAACCTGCAACATCACAAGTTACAACCATAGTGGGTCAATACTTTGGAATAGTATTGGCAAGTGATACCTTAGTAAATTTTAAGTGGACTATATTACTATATGCATTTTGGCTAAGTGTAGCTTGGCTTGCTTTGCTCAAAATAGGTTTTACCTATTAGTTGAAATCACTAAGTTTTTCTTTGTAAAAACATTTCCCAAGAAACCATCAATAGACATTGAGGTCCTTCACCCTTGTTCACCCACAAGTTTTTACTTAGAAGTTGGAGTGATGAGATTCTTGATAGCTTCCATGTCTTGATGCTCAAGTTGTCCATTGCCATGGACTTTGCTAAGTACTTAGATTTTCCATCTGCAGAGGTTGTGCACTTTCCCCACCAGACTTGGTTTCCCAAGACAGGACCTTTCAGAAGCCTTCCCTTAGCCAAATGTACGCGTTCCAACCTATCATCCCACTACCACCAACTTTCCAAATGACTAAGTTCTAGCAACCTATATGATCAAGGCAGAGCCCATATTGCCAAGTGGCTACACTATAAGCTTCTCAACACTTGGCCTCCAAAATCCCTTTGTGCCTGGGTGGCATACCACAAGTGAGATACACAAGGTAAACCATGTCCATGGGCCTTGTGTAACCACTCAACCAAAAACCACCATTCAAGTCCCATTCCACCCAGGAGGTTCATTGACTTAGTTGTTTTATTAAGAAAAACATAAGTCCCAAAGACTTAGAAATATTTTCATCATAGCATGTATATACTTTACCAACCCTTGTTTGCTACTAGCTAGGCTAAGCATGGCATAGTATCTTAACTTAGGAAATTTCCTAGCAATTCTACAACTACTTAGGATTTCCCAACATAGCACTTGGCAAAAATAGTAACATGCAAGACTTAGCAAAATATTTCTAATGCTTGTACAAAGTATAGGGATGGAAATATTCATGAAGTACCACTTGCCTTGGTAATGGGGAGAGTAGCACTCTTCACAATCACAATCACTAGCACCAAAATCTACACAAAGTTTATTACCACAATCACATACCATTCATATACAAACAAAAAAAATATGTATGCATGCATGCAAGAGTGCTAAGTGATGATTTTTGAAATTCCACCAAGCAAGTGCATGTTACTGAATCATAGCTAAGTCAAAAACTTGCTAATCCAAACTTATTTAGCACTAAAGCAATTACTAAACAAATTCTATACTCAAAATAGCCCTAAACAAGTCTCTGCATAAAAAGTCATTTTAACAGAAATTTTTTACTAAACACATTGCATAAACAGAAAGGTCTTGTCTCCCTAATTCCAATGATATAAAATTTGCAAAAATCTAACGTGGGAATCAAAAGTTATAGCCATTTCAAAACTGAATCTAAATCTGTTTTCAAATCTGTTTTTGATTCAAATCCTAGCCACGTGTCTTAACGCTACTGGCGCGTACCGGTTCGGACGGATCGAGCTCTACGGGCCGTTGGATCTAAGTCAGATCTGGTGGCTCAGATGCGCGCTTACCTCTTCGCTTAAGTTCTAATTTCAGCCGCAGGATCTGCATCTAACGATCCAAATCGCTTTGACCTAATACGAGCGGCGCTAGCGGCGGCGACTGGCGGCGGCACGTCTGTCAGCGGCGGCGCTGGCATTCTAGGTTGCCCGAGGAAGAAAGGGTGTGCTTACCAGAACCGCAGGGGGCTGCTGATGCTCAAGGTGGCGATGGCTTGGGAAGGGGCGCACGGGTACGGTCGCTGGGGCTCGTCGGAGTTGCGGGCGGCGTCTGTCGCTTGCAGTCGAGGTTGTTGCCGAGGTGTGGCGTCGCCCTAGCACGAACCAGAGGGTTCAGGAGATGCACAAGACGTAGGCGAACGTTCTCGTATGAAAGAGGGGGCAAGGGGCGCTCGGGTTTTACCTCAATTGATCGCCGGAGTCGAGCGGCGGCGCAGTCGGTTGCAGGCACGAACGGGGACGACGGCCTGGGTCACGAGAAAGCAAACGAAGGGTATCAGGAGGTGCGCAAGATCAAGCTAGGCACGATTGTTTGAACCAGAGAGAGGGTGGCGGTCGAGGCTCACCGGAATTAGTCACCGGAGTCGTCGGTACTGCGGAGTTTCGAAGTCAAATGCGCGCAGCCTAGTGGCGGAGTGAGCGAGGAGAGTGGGGGGAAATGACCGTGGCGGGGTGTGGTTTAAATAGGCTCACGCGCGACAAGAAACGCTTGCGGCATCAAGGCTAATTACGCCGCGCCATTACCGGCATCGACAGCAGCAGCGGCGTGGTCTGCGGGCGGGTTTTGGGGAAGAAGGTGTGACGTGGAGAGGGACACCAGTCAGCGAGTGCTACGGAGAGGGGGTGGGGTCCGAGTGTCAGCGTCGGTGTGGGTGCGTCTGCGCGTGCGAGCGAGCGAGAGAGTGGCCGAGTGGGCTAGGTGGGCCGGTTCCGCTGCTGGGCTAGATTAGGGCGCCTGGCCTTTTTCTTTTATTTTACCCTTTTCTTTTTCTGTTTTGATTTTTCAGGAATGATTTTCAAATGAATTCAAGTCCCATTTGAATTCAAACCAATTTGAGATTTTTGCAGTGTGCAATAGTCCCAAATATAGGCCTAAAACCATGTGGTTACTTTGCAAAGGCTTGGTCACTCTTGGAGAAACAAAATATCAGGAGCTTTGCACCTGATTTGCAAATGTTTGAAAAATGGTTTTTGAACCATTTCCATTTTGTAAAGCTTGGTTCAAATTCCACACTCAAACCATTCAACAAGGGAGACAAACAATCTAGGTTTAAAACATTCAAACTCTCAAATGGGGATGGCCATTTGATTTAAGTTTACTCACATGAAATGATAGCACTATGTGCTTCTGTTTTTCTGAAATGAGTTTTGAAATTGATCCCAATTCTATATGCATGCATGAATGATATGCAAACTTTGAAATCATGAATTTAGGGATGTTACAACCTAAGTCAGTGATCCTCAACTCGGACTATGCAACAACCTCAGGTCTAAGGATTACATTGATTGAGATATACAAATGACAACTTGTTCGTTGTACCTCAATATGGGTCAATCCAACTCGCTAAACTCTTTAGCCGAATCTGTGTAAGTCGCAATAGCATCTCCATACTCATGACAAGTGGAATAGAGTCATCAAGCCGACTTTCACATTGGTCTAAGTTGTGTGTCCAGCACAACCTCGACGACCAAGGATATTTAGTACAAACAACATGAATGTATAGTTCCACAATCGAATCACATATTCAATGATACGCATCAGATGTTTATACAAGGACAACTTAATAACTTTATGAATACAATGGGAAATATCATCATACATGATTGCCTCTAGGGCATATTCCCAACAGTCTCCCACTTGCACTAGAGTCAATCTTCCGACATCACATGTCTAAGCATCTAATTCCCATGACTCTCAGGTGCGCCTCATGCTTCGGCTGGGGTAACGGCTTTGTCAAAGGATCCGCAATATTTGCATCCATGTGTACCTTGCATAACTTTATATCACCTTGATCCACGAACTGGCGAATCAGATGGTACCGCATGAGTATGTGCTTGTTCTTCTGGTGTTGTCTAGGTTCCTTGGCTTGTGCAATAGCACCATTGTTGTCACAATACACGTCTAACGGATTGGACGAGCCCTGAACCACACCAAGATCCATGAGGAAATTCCTCATCCAAACAGCTTCCTTTGCTGCCTCCGAGGAGACAATATACTCAGCCTCTGTTGTAGATGCAGACACAGTCTCTTGCTTGGAACTCTTCCAGCTCACAGCACCTCCGTTTATAATAAACACGTATCCGGATTGCGAACGAGAATCATCAGAGTCGGTAATATAACTCGTATCTGTGTAACCCTTTACACTGAGTTCATCTTCACCACCATAAACCAAAAACATATCCTTGGTCCTTCTCAAGTACTTTAGGATATTTTTAGCCGATGTCCAGTGGATTTCTCCAGGATCAGCCTGGTATCTGCTCACAACACTTAGAGCATATGAAACATCCGGCCTAGTACAAATCATGGCATACATGATGGATCCGACTATAGAAGCATGCGGAATCGCACTCATCCGACTTTGATCATCAGTTGTCGAAGGACACTGAGTCTTGCTAAGTTTTACACCATGGGACATCGGTAAGAACCCCTTCTTAGACAATTCCATGTTGAACTTATTTAATACTTTGTCCAAATAAGTACTTTGACTCAATCCAATGAGCCTCCTTGATCTATCTCTATAGATGCGGATTCCGAGGATGTATGTTGCCTCACCAAGGTCTTTCATTGAGAAACTCCTTTCCAATGATTCCTTGGTTTCTTGAAACATCTGGACATCATTTCCAATCAGTAATATGTCATCCACATATAAGATTAGAAAGTTTACTTTGCTCCCACTAAACTTCTTGTATAAACAAGAATCATAATCACTCTTGATGAAGCCAAACGATATGACTACCTCATCAAAGCGAATATTCCAACTCTGAGATGCTTGCTTCAACCCATAAATGGATTTCTGAACTTTACATACCTTGTCAGCATTAGCCGGATCGAAAAAACCGTCTGGCTATATCATATACACGTCCTCGGTTAAATTTCCATTAAGGAAAGCCGTTTTGACATCCATCTGCCATATCTCATAGTTGAAATAGGCTGCTATCGCTAACATGATCTGAAATGATTTAAGCATCGCTACGAGAGAGAAATTCTCGTCGTAATCAACTCCTTGAACTTGTCGGAACCCCTTCGCGACAAGACGTGCTTTATAGACGAAAACATTTCCATCCATATCATTTTTCTTCTTAAAGACCCATTTGCACTCGATGGGTCTTGAACCGTCTGGCAGATCAACCAAGTTCCAAACTTGATTTTCATCCATGGACTTTAACTCGGATCTCATGGCTCCAAGCCATGACTCGGAATCAGATCCCACCATCACTTCCGAATAATTTGCCGGCTCATCACTGTCTAACAGTAACACATCACAAACACTTCGTAATCTTGCCGATCTTCATAGTAACCGATGAAGCGCGTGGCAGCTGAGCCGGCAGCAGCACCTGTACTACGAAGATCGGCAAGATTACGAAGTGTTCGTGATGTGTTACTGTTAGACAGTGATGAGCCGGCAAATTATTCGGAAGCGATGGTGGGATATGATTCCGAGTCATGGCTTGGAGCCATGAGATCCGAGTTAAAGTCCATGGATGAAAATCAAGTTTGGAACTTGGTTGATCTTCCAGATGGTGCAAGACCCGTCGAGTGCAAATGGATCTTTAAGAAGAAAACTGATATGGATGGAAATGTTTCTGTCTATAAAGCACGCCTTGTCGTGAAGGGGTTCCGACAAGTTCAAGGAGTTGATTACGACGAGACTTTCTCGCCCGTAGCGATGCTTAAATCAGTTCGGATCATGTTAGCTATAGCATCCTATTTTGACTATGAGATATCGCAGATGGATGTCAAAACGGCTTTCCTTAACGGAAATGTAACCGAGGACGTGTATATGATACAGCCCGAGGGTTTTGTCGATCCGGCTAATGCTGTGAAGGTGTGCAAACTTCAGAAATCCATTTATGGGTTGAAGCAAGCATCTTGGAGTTGGAATATTCGCTTTGATGAGGTAGTCAAATCGTTTGGCTTCATCAAGAGTGATCATGATTCTTGTTTATACAAGAAGTTTAGTGGGAGCAAAGTAAAATTTCTAATCTTATATGTGGATGACATATTACTGATTGGAAATGATGTCCAGATGTTGCAAGAAACCAAGGAATCATTGGAAAGGAGTTTCTCAATGAAATACCTTGGTGAGGCAACATACATCCTCGGAATCTGGATCTATAGAGATAGATCAAGGAGGCTCATTGGATTGAGTCAGAGTACATATTTGGACAAAGTGTTGAAGAAGTTCAACATGGAATCGTCTAAGAAGGGGTTCTTACCAATGTTCCATGGTGTAAAACTTAGCAAGACGCAGTGTCCTTCGACAACTGATGAGCGAAGTAGGATGAGTGCGATTCCGTATGCTTCTGCAGTCGGATCCATCATGTATGCCATGATTTGTACTAGGCCGGATGTTTCATATGCTCTAAGTGTTGTGAGCAGATACCAGGCTGATCCTGGAGAAATCCACTGGACAACGGCTAAAAATATCCTAAAGTACTTGAGAAGGACTAAGGATATGTTTTTGGTTTATGGTGGTGAAGATGAACTCAGTGTAAAGGGTTACACGGATGCGAGTTATCTTACCGACTCTGAAGATTCTCGTTCGCAATCCAGATACGTGTTTATTATAAACGGAGGTGCCGTGAGCTGGAAGAGTTCCAAGTAAGAGGCTGTGTCTGCATCTACAACAGAGGCTGAGTATATTGCCGCCTGAGAGGCAGCAAAGGAAGCTGTTTGGATGAGGAATTTCCTCATGGATCTTGGTGTGGTTCAGGGCTCGTCCAATCCGTTAGACGTGTATTGTGACAACAATGGTGCTATTGCTCAAGCCAAGGAACCTAGACAACACCAGAAGAACAAGCACATACTCATGCGGCACCACCAGATTCGCCAGTTTGTGGATTAGGGTGATATCAAGTTATGCAAGGTACACACGGATGCAAATATTTTGGATCCGCTGACAAAGCTATTACCACAGCCGAAGCATGAGGCGCACCTGAGAGCCATGGGCATTAGATTCTTAGACATGTGATGTCGGAAGATTGACTCTAGTGCAAGTGGGTGACTATTGGAAATATGCCCTAGAGGAAATCATGTATGATGATATTTCCCATTGTATTCATAAAGATATTAAGTAGTCCTTCTATAAACATCTGATGTGTGTCATTGAATATGTGATTTGGTTGTGGAACTATGCATTCATGTTGTTTGTACTAAATATCCTTGGTCATTGAGGTTGTGCTGGACACACAACTTAGACCAATGTGAAAGTTGGCTTGATGACTCGGTTCCACTTGTCATGGGCATGTAGATGCTATTCCAACTTACACAGACTCGGCTAAAGAGTTTAGCGAGTCGGATTGACCCATATTGAGGTACAACGAACAAGTTGTCATTTGTATATCTCAATCAATGTAATCCTTAGACCTGAGGTTATTACATATTCCGAGTTGAGGATCACCGACTTAGGTTCTGTCAAACGCTGATCCGTAACTGGGCAGTTATAAAGGCAGAGCTCGGGTTGACTGAGAATCAAGCTGAGTGATGTGAATAACCAAGATGGGATTCCCCCCCACTTGGAGAGATATTTTCTGGGCCCTCTCGTGAGATATGGTTCGGAAAGCATGGCCATGCACGACACGGTTAAGTGTTAACCGAGGCGATCGACTAAGAGTTAGTCGGGTGAATCACTTATCTCGGATCGAGAAGAGAGTCAGACTATTTTAGGGATGACATATATTCGCCTATAGTCTGACAAGGTATATCGTGTGGCAAAAGGGACTCGGACGCAAGTCACATTGGAAATTCAAGTCGTCATGATTCTTTGGTACTTGGGAGTCAGCACGTTCTGGCCGCTGCCGACTGATCGATTGTGAGTCGGACTCCAATCGTGTCTGAGTAGCCATGAGCCTTTCGGGTCATACACTTAAGAGAGGGAGCAAGTTCGGATTGGATCTGAACTGGAAATCTGGTTGGGTTGGCCCCGAGCCTGATTTGGACTAAGTCAGTGAGTTAGACTCAGATGGACTAATATTATATGGGCTTTAGTGAATGGGACGCGCGAGCAGAGCCCACGTTCACTCCCTATATATAGTGGAGCACCGTAACCCAGAAAGGTTAATAGTTGATTGGTTAGGTCATTCCATGTGTTGGAAACCCTAGCTCCACAACAGTCCTGCCGTCGTACCGAACCTAACAGTTCGCCGCCGGTGCTCCTCCTTGCACGTGTGGATACCAGCAGAGGTGTTGTACGATCAGCACCAGGATGATCGGATCGCAAAGGACTGCACTGCATCAACTGACACGCTTCATCAGTAATCCGCAACTGCGCGTCTAGTGGTAAACCTCGTGGCCTTCTACCTCAGCTGGATCTTGGGGTCACCATGTTAGAGGAATTTTTTTGTTTTATCTCCGCGTGGCCCAACAAATACATCACGAACACTTCGCAATCTCGCTGATCTTCGTAGTACAGGTGTTGTTGCCGGCTCACCTAACACGACCGGCTCGACCTCCAAGCTTTTTGCCGACTCGCTACTAGCCGGTTCCTTTCGAATTTCTTCGAGCTGCACCATGCTCCCACTGACTCCCCGACTGAGAAACTCTTTCTCGAGGAAGACACCATTCCGAGCGACAAACACTTTGCCCTCTTTTCGGTTATAGAAGTAGTAACCCAAGGTTTCCCTCGGATACCCAACGGAAATACACTTATCCGATTTGGCCGTAAGATTGTCCAACTGAAGTCTCTTGACAAATGCTTCACAACCCCAAATCTTAAGAAAAGAAAAACTCGGCTTTTTGCCTGTCCAAATCTCATGCGGTGTCTTCTCTACTTACTTTGATGGTACTCTATTTAGTGTGAACACCGTTGTTTCTAGACAATAACCCCAAAATGATAAAGGCAGAACTGTCCGACTCATTATTGACCGTACCATGTCCAACAAGGTCCGATTCCGCCTTTCAGAAACACCATTCCTTTGTGGCGTTCCTGGCGGAGTAAGTTGAGGAACTATTCCACAACTTTTCAGATGGTCATCAAACTCATGGCTCATGTACTCGCCTCCTCGGTCCGACCGAAGAAATTTTATTTTCTTGCCGAGTTGATTATGTGCTTCATTCTAGAATTCTTTGAACTTTTCAAAGGCTTCCAACTTATGTTTCATCAAGTAGATATATCCATACCGACTCAAATCATCAGTGAAGGTAATGAAGTACTCATAACCACCCCTGGTTGTCGTGCTCATCGGTCCACATACATCACTATGTACTAGTCCCAACAAGTCGGTGAGCTTCTTATCCATACCATGCATGTGGTAGTTCGAAATGAACTGCCCATATGCACTAAGAAGAGAGTTCAGAATTATATCTGTAGTGAACTCTTCGCTAATGGGGTAGCCAAGCCTCTCCGGAGACTACACGTAACCAACCATTTTGATCACATGCGGACTCAGTGGATCACCATCCTTAAGCTTGCAACTCATCAAAGCCTGAGAGACATGATACCTCTTAGTGTTCGCCTGAGCCTGGAACATACTTTTGAGGCTTTCGATCATATCGTAGGCCTCAGCATTCTTGAACTGCTTTTGCAAGTCCGGTTCCATGTGAGCAAGCATAAGACAACTAATATTCGTGGACTCATCCTTAGCCCGACGATAGGCATTTGTAGCAGCGACAGTCGCATTCTCATTTGGCTCATCTCGAGTGGGTTGTCTAGGACATGGTCCTTCTTTTCTTGTTTGAGAACAATTCTCAGATTTCGATACCAGTTGGTAAAATTAGTGTCGTTCAGTTTATCTTTCTCAAGAATGGTTCTCAACGCAAAACCAGATATCTGAGAGTGACTGCTACTTGGTGCCATGATCTACAACAGAAAATATGCAAAACACTTAAGACATGTATTCATAAAAGAGCAAGCATATTAAACACTTTAATATTTTATGCTCCCACTAGAACCAACACCCCTCTGATGGTTACTTAGTGATTCAGGATCCTAAATAAGCAAGTCGGCTAGTGAGCTTTAGCATCACCGCTAGCTACCAAATGATCTAGGTAGACAACTCCTTGTCAATCGTATCTCATATGAATCCTATTGGACGGGTGGCATCACATGCCCCGACTCCCATCCGACTTTTCCCCGAGTCCCACAACCATTGTGATAGACCCGTCTAGCTTACCGAGTGTTTCTGCAGTAAGAGTCCGACTCGACCCGTCTAGTCGGAAAGAATTGGCAGCACCTCAATTTTATGAGCCCACTACCAAAAATGCTTGACTTGTGATGGTGCAAACATTGGCAGGAAAACCGACTAGACCTTATTTGAGGGATTAAATTTTACCGACTATCTAATAGAGGTAAAATAGAGACATAACAATAACACGTAATAAAATAATCATAATGTGAAATGGTATGGCTCTTTTCATGGCGATCTCCATCTCCACAAATCCTGTAATCCGACTCGTGCCAACTCTTGTCACTTGCCATCTTACACCATGTCACCGATATGTACATTGCCTTGCTTGCCATCCGGGTTCTCCAAACAGCTACACTAGCTTAGTAAAGTAAATTACATGGAGAATCCGACACGCAGGTCATTATACAATAATATGACAACACCTAGGCTCCAGCCGGCTGACAAAATCGTGATTCGCAGATCACGTATGGATTACACGCATACATCACATGCACATGAACCATACCATTCACCACTTCCTGCAAAATCAAGTTATGCATAGATACAATATCTACCGGCATTGTGAAACTCGCAACAACGTCTAACACGCTACGATAGGGCGAAGCCGGCCATTGTTCCGACCATTGTTCCGAAAACATAGATCTCATCTATGATACGGACATGGATTCCGACCATTGTTCCGATTCGATCAAACCTTTTGATATTCGATCACCGCCTCTGGATTTACGTGTCACAGTCTACCCCGATGGCGGAAGCCGACCGGTAGGGGTATGTCGTTCCACAACCTCGGCAGTATGATCACGGAAATCAGATCTACCATTCCCCGAGTACAGTTGATCCAATCAACCTCATACAAAACCGATCTATCTCATAGATCGACCACCAAAACAGCACATAGATCTCATCTACAGACAACCGCATATCATATATGCGAGATCTCGAGCCTAAAACCAGAAGCTATCGCTCTCATACCACTGTTGGGCCATGAAGAGATAAAACAAAACTTTTCCTCTAACATGGTGATCCCAAGATCTAGCTGAGGTAGAAGGCCACGAGGTTTACCACTAGACACGCAGTTGCGGATTACTGATAAAGCGCGTTAGTTGATGCAGTGTAGTCCTTTGCGATCCGATCGTCCTGGTACTGATCGTACATCACCTCTGCTGGTATCCACATGTACAAGGAGGAGCACCGGCGGCAAACTGCTAGGTTCGTTACGACGGCAGGACTGTTGTGGAGCTAGGGTTTCCAACACATGGAATGACCTAATCGATCAACCAATAACCTTTGTGGGTTACTGTGATCCACTATATATAGGGAGTGAACGTGGGCTCCACTTTCGTGGCCCATTCACCAAAGCCCATATAATACCAGTCACCGTGAGTCTGACTCACTGACTCAGTCCAAATCCGGCTCGGGTCCAACCTGTAGGGTTTGCAGCATAGAAAACAAAAATTTTCCTACGATGTGAACTATATACCAAGATCTATCTACTAGATACAAACAACGGGCGGATGTATATCCGTAGAGAACATACCCTTGAAGACCGACAAAGCTTAACGATTTCAACTCGTGGTTGATATAGACGATCTCTTGCCGATCTCAAGATCGAGAGGAAGTCCTAGCGCCGCAAATCAGCAGCACATCCGTGCTCGCACACACGTTCGAGGCACCGAGCAACCTCCGACTCCTCGCTCCAGCGATGCAGCGGAAGCACAACTCTTTCTTGCCGAATAGCCACCGGGAACATGTATCTCGCTAGTCCGAGACCATGGGGGATAAATTCTAGAGGGAGAGAGAGATCCTTCACGAGGAGGTGTGAGAGAGAAGTGAGGAGGGGGCTCCTTTTATAGGAGGAGGGGGGCACCCAAGGGGGTGGCCACCGGCCATGGGGGTTGCCCCCTCCCCTCCTTCATTCATGTGGGTGGACACTCCACTCACAAAATGCCCTTTAAAATCCCTCCACTCAAAAGTCCACTCAAATTCCCATTAAATTTCCACCAAATTTAATGCAAACTCTCATTAAATAAAACTCTTTTATTTTATTCAGAATTTTGTCAATTACTTTAATGACAAACATTCACAAATAACCCCTTGCTAGAATTCTATTTCACATGCATAACCACTTTATGCAATTTCACCCGAAAACCTGTTTCGGTATCTAGTGAAATAAATTCCTGCGCTTGTTCATTCTTTCAGCATGAAACATTTGCTCCAATTGGATGTCGGTGTCTATTAAGTGTGTCACCCTACGGTTCGTGAATAATGCAGACATGATCGAGACCCCTCTCGTATCAATAATCAGAAGCGGGATCTGGAGACCCATACTGACTCCCACACATTCAACGATGACTTTCCTGTGATCGTCGGAACCTTTTATGCTAGTATCTTAATCCCTTTGTTTCACGATATATTACATGTCCGATATTCGATCATCGGTATCTCCATACCTAGTTTGATCTCGTTACCGACATGCACTCTTTTCTCGTTCCTGTGATATAACATTCTAGTGATCAAATCACTTGCTTGCAAGCTAATTAATGTGATATCACCGAGAGGGCCCAGAGTATATCTATCCGTCATCGGGATGAACAAATTCCACTCTCGATCCATGAGCCTCAACATAACACTTTATTAGTTCTGAATCCATCTTTATAATCACCCTGTTACGGTGTGACGTTTGATGTTATCAAGAAACTCTTCCGGTGTTAGTGATTGACATGATCTCATGGTCTAAGGATTAGGATCACTTCGTAAGTTGTTATAGCAATATAAACTCAATGACTTTGATCGTAATGCTATACTTCGGATGAATGTTCATCACACCATTACACTAATGTTGTGATCCCGTTATTAACAACATCCAATGTCCATGATTAGGAAACCTTGATCATCTTGTTAATCAACGAGCTAGTTTATGAGAGAGGCATAACTAGGAACTTTCTGTTTGTTTATTAAACACACATGTATTAACGTTTCCGTATTAATACAATTATAGCATGCAAAATAAACATCTATCATATACTTGGAATACACATAATAAACACTTTATTATTGCCTCTCAGGGCATATTCCCTTCAGTCTCACACTTGCAGTAGAGACAATAATCTAGTTACATAGTGATAAATCTAACACCCATTGAGTTCTGGTGTTGATCATGTTTTGCTCTAGGGAGAGTTTTAGTCAACGGATCTGCTACATTGAGATCCGTATGTACTTTACAAATCTTTATATCTCCATCCTTGACATGCTCGCGGATGGAGTGAAACCGGCGCTTAATATGCTTGGAATGCTTGTGAGACCTTGGCTCTTTGGCATTGGCAATGGCACCATTGTTGTCACAATAGATCACCATTGGGTCCAACGCGTTTGCCACCACTCTTAGTTCGGATATGAACTCCTTCATCCAAACTGCTTCCTGAGCCGCTTCTGAAGCAGCAACATATTCGGCCTCCATTGTTGATCCCGCTACCACAGGTTGTTTGGAGCTCCTCCAACTAACCGCTCCGCCATTCATGAGAAATACGTATCCGGATTGAGACTTAGAGTCATCCGGATCGGTGTCAAAGCTAGTGTCGACATAACACTTAGCGACGAGCTCTTCTTCACCTCCGTATACAAGAAACATATCCTTAGTTCTTCGTAAGTACTTAAGGATATTCTTGACCGCTATCCAGTGTTCCGAACCTGGATCCGATTGGTACCTACTAGTCAAACTAATAGCATGTTCCACATCCGGTCTTGTACATAGCATGGCGTACATTATAGAGCCTATGGCTGAAGCATAGGGGACTTTGTCCATTATCTCTCTTTCTTCCGCCGAAGCCGGACTTTGAGTCTTACTCAATGTCTTGCCTTGCAACATAGGTAAGAACCCCTTCTTACTTCCGTCCATTTTAAACTTCTTTAAAATCTTATCAAGGTATGTACTTTGCGATAGCCCTATTAGGCGCCTATATCTATCTCTATAGATCTTTATGCCTAATATGTATGACGCTTCACCTAGGTCCTTCATTGAAAATTTGCTGTTTAGATAACTTTTAACACTGTTTAAAAGATCTATATCATTTCCGATCAATAATATGTCATCCACATATAATATCAAAAATGCCACATTGCTCGCACTCACTTTGTTGTAAATACAAGCTTCTCCATAAGTTTGGACAAATCCAAACTCTTTGATCACCTCATCAAAGCGGAGATTCCAACTTCGTGATGCTTGCTTCAATCCATAGATGGATCGCTGAAGCTTGCACACCTTGTTAGCATCCTTAGGATCGACAAAACCCTTTGGTTGTATCATATACAACTCTTCTTCAATATTACCATTGAGAAACGCGGTTTTGACATCCATCTGCCATATCTCATAATCGAAATATGCAGCAATTGCTAACATAATCCTAACTGACTTTAGCATCGCTACGGGAGAGAAAGTCTCATCGTAGTCAACTCCTTGAATTTGTCGAAACCCCTTTGCGACAAGTCGAGCTTTATAGACGGTCACATTACCATCAGCATCAGTTTTCCTTTTGAAAATCCATTTGTTCTCCACGGCCTTTCGGTCGTGAGGTAATTCCACCAAGTTCCAAACTTGATTTTCATACATGGATTCCATCTCGGATTTCATGGCTTCTAACCATTTGTTGGAATCCGGGCTCATCATCGCTTCTTCATACGTCGCAGGGTCATCATTTTCATCAACCATGAAATTCATGACAGGATTTTCGTATAGCTCGGGAGCTGCACGCGTCCTGTTTTACCTGCGAGGTTCGGTAGTACTCTCTTTCGGAGTTTCATGATCATTATCATTAGTTCCCTCTTCAACAGGTGGAGCCAACTCCGGAACAACTTCCGGCGCTGCGCTACTCGCCATACTTTGAAGAGAAGGTTCCACAACCTCTTCGAGTTCTACCTTCCGACTACTCACACCTTTCGCGAGAAACTCTTTCTATAGAAAGGATCCATTCTTGGCAACAAAAACCTTGCCCTCGGATCTGTGATAGAAGGAATACCCAATAGTTTCTTTAGGGTATCCTATGAAGATGCATTTTTCCGCTTTGGGTTCGAGTTTATCCGGTTGAAGTTTCTTCACATAAACATCGCATCCCCAAACTTTAAGAAATGACAGCTTAGGTTTGTTTCCAAACCACAATTCATACGGTGTCTTTTCAATGGATTTAGATGGTGCCCGATTTAAAGTGAATGCAGCAGTTTCTAGTGCATAACCCCAAAATGACAACGGCAAGTCCGTCAGAGACATCATAGATCGAACCATATCTAATAAAGTACGATTACGACGTTCCGACACACCATTTCGCTGTGGTGTTCCGGCAGGTGTGAGTTGTGAAACAATTCCACACTCTTTCATGTGAGTGCTAAACTCGTAACTTAGATACTCACCTCCACGGTCGGACCGTAGAAATTTGATCTTTCTATTACGATGATTTTCCACTTCATTCTGAAATTCCTTGAACTTTTCAAAGGTTTCAGACTTGTGTTTCATCAAGTAGATATAACCGTATCTACTCAAATCATCCGTGAAAGTAACAAAATAACGATATCCACCTCGCGCCGACACACTCATTGGACCACATACATCAGAATGTATGATTTCCAATAAATCTGTCGCCCGTTCCATTGAACCGGAAAACGACGTTCTAGTCATCTTGCCCATAAGGCATGGCTCACATGTATCAAATGATTCATAATCAAGTGATTCCAAAAGTCCATCCGAATGGAGCTTCTTCATGCGTTTAACGCCAATATGACCTAGACGGCAGTGCCACATATATGCGGATATATCATCATTAAGTTTAATCCTTTTAGCATCAACATTATGAATATGTGTAACATTATCATCGAGATCTAATAGAAATAAACCATTCATCATCGGTGCATGACCATAAAAGATTTCATTCATATAAATGGAACAACCATTGTTCTCGGATTTAAATGAATAACCACTTCGCATCAAACACGATCCAGATACAATGTTCATGCTCAGTGCAGGCACCAGATAACATTTATTCAAGTTTATAACTAATCCCGACGGCAAGTGGAGAGGCAGCGTTCCGACGGCGATCACATCAACGCTTGATCCATTGCCGACACGCATCTTGACCTCACCCCTTGCTAGCGGTCGCTTGTTCCGCAGCCCCTGATTCGAGTTACAAATATTAGCAACTGAACCGGTATCAAATACCCAGGTGCTACTGCGAGCACTAGTCAAGTACACATCAATAACATGTATATCATATATACCTTTGTTTGCCTTGTCGGCCTTCTTGTCTGCCAGATACTTGGGGCAGTTGCACTTCCAGTGGCCAGTCCCCTTACAATAGTAGCACTCGGAATCAGACTTAGGTCCAACTCGGGGTTTATTTTCAGGCGCGGCAACCGGCTTGCCGCCCATAATTCCCTTCCGTTTTCCCTTCTTGTCTTTCTTGAAACCAGTGTTCCTATTGATCATCAACACTTGATGTTCCTTTTTGATCTGCACTTCTGCAGTTTTAAGCATTGACAGAAGCTCGGGGAGAGACTTCTTCATGCCTTGCATATTATAGTTCATCACGAAGCTCTTATAGCTAGGTGGCAGAGACTGCAGAACACGATGGATGCCTAAGTCAATGGGAATCGATATTCCCAAGGACACAAGCTTATCGGCGTAACCCGACATCTTGAGTACATTCTCACTAACGGAGCTGTGCTCTTCCATCATGCAGCTAAAGAACTTTTCTGAAGCGTTGTAGCTCTCTACAGCAGCATGTGTGTCGAAAATCATTTTCAACTCACCCATTGTATCAAATGCATTGCTGTTTTCGAAACGCTTTCGAAGTTCCGGCTCTAGCCCATACAATATGCCGCAATGAACTAAGTTGTGGTCCTCCTGACGAGTCTGATAGACATTCTTCTCCTCGTCAGGGGCATCATCAAAAGGTGGGGGGCCTAACGGTGCTTCTAGCACATATTGCTTTTATGCAGCAGAGAGGAGAATCCTCAAATTCATGGCCCATTCGGTAAAGTTGCTACCGTTCGTTGCTAGTTTCTCTTTCTCCATGAACACATTGAAATTAAAAGCAGGTGGTGCCATCTACAACAGAATTTGTAAAGTTTAGACTAAGTGTATGATAGATTGAGTTCAACTAATCTATATTACGAATGAACTCCCACTCAAAAACGACATCCCTCGTGCCTTTTTGGTGATTACATGAACCAAATCCACTACACCAAGTCCGATCATCACATGAGTCGGTATAGCTTCAAAGGCGAGCATCAAATGGGCATCATATCAACTATATGACTCATGCTTAACCTTTCGGTCCGTGTTCCGAGGCCATGTCTGTACATGCTAGGCTCGCCAAGTTAGAACCTTAGTATTCGCGTGTGTAACTATTTTACACCCGAAATATGGTCGTGGATCCAAGAACACCCGATCATCACGTGATGTCTTGGAGGGACGAAAACATAATCGGTGCATACTAAAGGAAGAACACATTCTTATCTTGATATTTAAATGAGGGATCATCTTATTATGCTAACAAAGTGCTAAACAAGCAATATAAGATGCTATCAAACATCATATGTTTATTAGTGAAATGATATGGTTCCCGCAGATGATCTCTAACATGTGCATCGTGGTATGATCACTATCATACCTATATGTGTAAATCCAAGGTCTATGGATTTTACACGCTATGTGTGTTGTAAGAGTATCATCTCATACTTCTACTTACAACACAACCATATCATAACACTAGCCCAGCAACAATCTAAACTAGACGCCTCTAATTTATCCATTGCAAGTTTTACGTGGCTTAGGGCTTTCGAGATAGAACCGTTCTTACCTACGAACATGAACCACAACGAGGATAATCAAATTGTTGACAACTCGCTTGCAAAATAGATATTGACTATAGTAGGAGAGACAGACACCCGCTAGCCACTTATGCAAACTAGTTGCATGTCAAGCGTGGAACAGGTCTCATGTGCGAGGACATGTAAAGTTTGTCCGGGCCGCTTCATCCCACTATGCCACCAATATCCAAAATTACAACAAAGGAGCAACAACATGATCATCATCGCCCACATACTCATATGTGTACTACCCGTGTAATGTATCTACGCATAGATCCGGCTCTGATACCACTGTAGGGTTCGCAGCATAGAAAACAAAAAAATTTCCTACGATGTGAACTATATACCAAGATCTATCTACTAGATACAAACAACGGGCGGATGTATATCCGTAGAGAACATACCCTTGAAGACCGACAAAGCTTAACGAGTTCAACTCGTGGTTGATGTAGACGATCTCTTGCCGATCTCAAGATCGAGAGGAAGTCCTAGCGCCGCAAATCAGCAGCGCATCCGTGCTCGCATACACGTTCGAGGCACCGAGCAACCTCCGCCTCCTCGCTCCAGTGATGCAGCGGAAGCACAACTCTTTCTTGCCGAATAGCCACCGGGAACATGTATCTCGCTAGTCCGAGACCATGGGGGATAAATTCTAGAGGGGGAGAGAGATCCTTCACGAGGAGGTGTGAGAGACAAGTGAGGAGGGGGGCTCCTTTTATAGGAGGAGGGGGGGAACCCAAGGAGGTGGCCGCCGGCCATGGGGGTTGCCCCCTCCCCTCCTTCATTCATGTGGGTGGACACTCCACTCACAAAATGCCCTTTAAAATCCCTCCACTCAAAAGTCCACTCAAATTCCCATTAAATTTCCACCAAATTTAATGCAAACTCTCATTAAATAAAACTCTTTTATTTTATTCAGAATTTTGTCAATTACTTTAATGACAAACATTCACAAATAACCCCTTGCTAGAATTCTATTTCACATGCATAACCACTTTATTCAATTTCACCCGAAAACCTGTTTCAGTATCTAGTGAAATAAATTCCTGCGCTTGTTCATTCTTTCGGCATGAAACATTTGCTCCAATTGGATGTCGGTGTCTCTTAAGTGTGTCACCCTATGGTTCGTGAATAATGCGAACATGATCGAGACCACTCTCGGATCAATAATCAGAAGCGGGATCTGGAGACCCATACTGACTCCCACACATTCAACGATGACTTTCTTGTGATCGTCGGAACCTTTTACGCTAGTATCTTAATCCCTTTGTTTCACGATATATTACATGTCCGAGATTTGATCATCGGTATCTCCATACCTAGTTTGATCTCGTTACCGACATGCACTCTTTTCTCGTTCCTGTGATATAACATTCTAGTGATCAAATCACTTGCTTGCAAGCTAATTAATGTGATATCACCGAGAGGGCCCAGAGTATATCTATCCGTCATCGGGATGAACAAATTCCACTCTCGATCCATGAGCCTCAACATAACACTTTATTAGTTCTGAATCCATCTTTATAATCACCCTGTTACGGTGTGACGTTTGATGTTATCAAGAAACTCTTCCGGTGTTAGTGATTGACATGATCTCATGGTCTAAGGATTAGGATCACTTCGTAAGTTGTTATAGCAATATAAACTCAATGACTTTGATCGTAATGCTATACTTCGGATGAATGTTCATCACACCATTACACTAATGTTGTGATCCCATTATTAACAACATCCAATGTCCATGATCAGGAAACCTTGATCATCTTGTTAATCAACGAGCTAGTTTATGAGAGAGGCATAACTAGGAACTTTCTGTTTGTTTATTAAACACACATGTATTAACGTTTCCGTATTAATACAATTATAGCATGCAAAATAAATATCTATCATATACTTGGAATACACATAATAAACACTTTATTATTGCCTCTCAGGGCATATTCCCTTCACAACCCAACCAGATTTCCGGTTCAGATCCAATCCGAACTTGCTCCCGCTCTTAAGTGTGTGACCCCGCAGTTTCATGGCTACTTGGACACAATTAGAGTCCGACTCTCAATCGATCAGTCAGTAGTGGCTCCTAGCAGAACATGCCGACTCCCAAATACCAAAGAGTCATGACGACTTGCCTTTACAATGTGACTTACGTCCGAGTCCCTTTTGCCTCACGATATACCTTGTTAGACTATAGGCGAATAATTGCCATCCCTTAAATAGTCCGACTCTCTTCTCGATCCGAGATAAGTGATTCATCCAACTAACTCTTAGTCGATCGCCTCGGTTAACACTTAACCGAGTAGTGCATGGCCATGCTTTCCGAATCATATCATCCGAGAGGGCCTAGAGAATATCTCTCCATGTGGAGGGGCAAAATCCCATATTGGTTATTCACATCACGCAGCTTGATTCTCAGTCGACCCGAACTCTGCCTTTATAACTGCTCAGTTACGGATCAGCGTTTGACAGAACCTAAGTCGGTGATCCTCAACTCGGACTATGCAACAACCTCAGGTCTAAGGATTACATTGATTGAGATATACAAATGATAACTTGTTCATTGTACCTCATTATGGGTCAATCCGACTCGCTAAACTCTTTAGCCGAATCTGTGTAAGTCGGAATAGCATCTCCATACTCATGACAAGTGGAACCGAGTCATCAAGCCGACTTTCACATTGGTATAAGTTGTGTGTCCAGCACAAACTCGATGACCAAGGATATTTAGTACAAACAACATGAATGTATAGTTCCACAATCAAATCACATATTCAATGATACACATCAGATGTTTATACAAGGACAACTTAATAACTTTATGAATACAATGGGAAATATCATCATACATGATTGCCTCTAGGGCATATTCCCAACATCCATGTGCTTGTTTGCGTTGCAGATATCAGATACTTGCTGAGCAACTAAATCCGAGTCTCCATAACACATGAGTCTTGATATGCCAATGTTTTTGGCCATGCGTATTCCATGTAGTTGGGCTTCATACTTGACAATATTGTTGGTTGCCATGAAGTGTATTTGCAACACATAGAACAACTTATCTCCTTGGGGTGATTTGAGCACCACGCCAGCCCCCGAGCCTCCTCGTGCTTTTTATCCGTCAAAGTGAAGGGTCCAAAATTTCGAGTCTGGAGGACTTGTGTTTTCTGCCATTTCTGTCAAATCGACAACAAAGTCGGCAAGTATTTGGGACTTGATTGTTGTGCGCGGCTTATACTCAATGTCGAAAGCTACAAGCTCTATTCCCCACTTTGCGGCACGTCATGTGGTGTCGCGGTTATTGATTATATCTCGCAGGGGAGCGGTGCTTACCACTGTGATCTTCTGCTCTTGAAAATAGTTGCGTAGCTTTCTGGATGCAAAAAACACTCCATAGGCTAGATTTTGATGATGTCGGTACTGTTGTTTTGATTCTGTCAGGACCTCACTCAGGTAATAGGTTGGCCATTGCACCTTATGCTAGTGGCCTTCCTCCTCGCGCTCGGCTACTGTTACCGCGCTTATGACCTTGTTGGTGGCTGCAATGTAGAGTAACATAGGTTTCTATGGTTCTGGTTCTGCGAGAACTGGTGGGTTTGAAAGTAGATCTTTCAAATTTTGCAGGGAAATTTCGGCTTCCTGGGTCCCGACAAATTTGTCGGTTTTCTTTAAGAGCTTGTCCAAAGGTGCGGCTCTTTCATCGAGCCGGCTGACGAACCGACTCACTGCCGCAATGCAACCAGTGAGACGCTGCACGTCCTTTAGGCGAGTTGGCTAGGTAATATTTAGTATAGCCTTGATTTTGTCCTGGTTCACCTCTATGCCTTTCTTAGAGACGATGAAACCTAACAATTTTCCGGCTGGAATTCCGAAGAAACACTTCATCGGATTTAGCATCATGTTGAATTTTCGTAGACTAGAAAATGTTTCATCCAAGTCGGAAATTAAAGTTACCTTCTTTTTTGTACATAACTGCTATGTCGTCTACGTATACGTGGATGTTGCATCCGATTTGGTCATTGAGACAACGTTGCATAGTACGTTGATATGTTGCTCCTACGTTCTTTAAGCCAAAATGCATACTTTGTAGTAGAAAGTTCAAAAAGGAGTGACGAAAGATGTCATAATTTGATCCAACTTTTTCATCGGTATTTGGTGATATCTAACAGAGTAGTTCCGATCCTGCCGTTGAGTCGATAACTTGATCGATTCGTGGCATAGGAAACGGATCTTTTGGGCATGCCTTGTTCAAAGCGGTATAATCAACACACATCCTTAAATCAATGGTGTCCCAATCTGTATGGATGACCTTTGTTATGAAATCCGCTAATTCTAGTCGGGCTAATTCCTTGGCTATTGCTTTGCGCTTTTCATCACCAAACCATCATAAGGACTATTTGACGGGTTTAGCGTCAGGGTACACATTAAGAGAGTGCTCGGCAAGTTCCCTGGGTACTCCGGTCATGTTAGAAGGCTGTCATGCGAAGATATCACTATTATCTTTGAGGAACTTGACGAGCGCGCTTTCCTATGCATGGCCTAAGCCTACCCCTATGGTCGTCGTCTTGGAGGGATCATCTTCCTTTAGCGACGTTTTCTTCATCTCTTCCGACGCCTTGAACTACAAACTTGGCTTCAGCACCTCGTTCTTCATAGCGGGCATCTCAGACGGATTGATGGTCTTCTTTATCTCCTAGTACTCCTGGGCGTGCGTCACGGCTTCGGCGAAGGCAGCAGATCCTTCGTCACACTCTCGCGCCTTCCTCGGATTTCCCCGTACGGTGATTGTGCCCTTTGTACCTGGAAGTTTAATCATGTTGTAGATGTAACATGGACGAGCCATGAACGCCCAGTAAGCTGGACGTCCGAAGATAGCATGGTAAGCACTTTTGAACGGTACCACTTCAAAAGAGAGTGGTTCGGTCCGGTAATTGTCTCGGGTTCCGAATGTCACGTCCAGAGTAATCTCAACCAGAGAATCCGCCTTTCTCCCTGGTACAATGCCATGGAAAGTTACACTACTGTAACTCAACTGGCTCTTGTGTAGCTTCATGCGGTGGAGCGTATCAATGTAGAGGATGTTAATGCTGCTTCCACCATCCATGAGTGTTTTAGAGAACTCATAGCCATCAATTAGAGGATTGACGACTAAAGGGTACTTTCCCCGACGATGTGTTTTCCTCGGGTGATCCGAGCGATCAAAGGTGATGGTTACTTACGACCAGTCCAAAAACTGTGGAACATCCGGAACCGTGGAATTGAGCTCACGGAGAATTGCCTTCTTTTCCTTGGCAGGTCGGGATCCAAGGAAGCAGACGTATGCGTCTATCTTAGTCGGAAAATTCTTCTTTCCATCCGACTTGGGCTCGACAGCGGCTTCCGCCTCTTCCACGTCGGAATCTTCCTTGGGTTCCTTTCCTTTATCGGAATTTTTCTTTCCTTTTCGTCGCTTTGGTTTGTAGCCAGCGGATTCGTCTTTCTTGATGTCGTCATTGAAACGACACTCTACATTTGTGTGGGTATATCCTCCGTTACTATCCAAGTGGTGGACACAGGGATTATTGGCAATGTCGGCCCATGTATAGGTTCTTCCGGGTTGCTGATCTCCTCTGCCTTGGATTCAGGAAGTTCCACGGCCTCTACCCCGGCCGCCTCTGCGCCCTCCTCATCCTCCAGATCCGAACGTTGCATTGAAAGCTACGTTGTCTGGAGCTGGTTTATCTTCCGAGGTATTCTTGCGCTTCCGAGCTTGTTGTTTTGGCTGTTTGGCCACATTGGGATTGGCCAGAATATTTAGTAGACCTTCTAAATCATCATCGACATCAGTGTATTTGCTTGCCGTTTCTATCATTTCTCCTAAATCATCTTCGACATCAGTCTATGAAGTAAAAGTCTGACTGAAATTCCTGCCATAAAAGATTCTATCACAGTTTGCTCATTTACTCCTTCGCAGGAGTTCTTCGTCTCAATCCAGCGTCCGTGGTAATCCCGGCAGGTTTCTCCGGGTCTTTGTGTGCAACGCTGCAAGTCTCCGACTATGTAGGGCCTCCTGTATGTTCACTCGAAGTTTGAAAAGAATGCACTTTGCATATCATACCAGTTGTGAATTGAATTTTCTGGTAGTTCAATGAGCCATGATCGAGCCGTCTTCCTCAACATGAGTGGGAGATATCGGACTGCGACCAAGCTATTTCCTCCTTTGGCAATGCATAAGGCCTAGAAGAAATCCTGGAGCCAGGTATCTGGCCGAGCTGCGCCGTCATAGGGGTGAATGTGTTTGGCAATACCAAAGTCAACCGAAAATTTGGTCTAACGTATGCGTGGTCCAAAGCACTTGGATCCCACGTACACGTCTTCTTCCTCGTACCGCCGCGCCTCTATGTTTGATTCAATGCGATGGCGGACATCGTTTGGCAAGAGAGATCTGCTCCTTGGAGGCTCACGACTTCTATTTCGGCGGAGTCGGATTTCTGCTTCTCCTTTGACCATTGCTGCCTCCGCCCCTGTGGCTTTCGTGGCTATGTAGGGATCCTTCATGGTCGCTTCTAGGAGGCGATGGTGGCCCTGGTGCATTATTTCTGGCTGGGTTTCGCGGTGGTGGTAGTGGTGGAGCCTCGTTATGCTAACTCTGATGCCTGTTTCTTCGGGCACCATCCCTACTTGATTCAGGATGATCCGGGTCATCTCTTCGTCCGGCATTGCCAGCCGACCGGCTTGGTGGTGTCATCCTTAGCTGATCTTTCTCCTCTCGCTGGCGGCATGTTTTTGAGTCTTCTCTGTAGCAGTTGTTTTGCCGACGATGGTCTTGATGAGGGACCATTGCCCTGATGGCGTCTTCGGACGCAACAGGAATAAATCTTGCCCAGTCACGCGCCGGCCGGCGAGAGTGGACGTTTGAGCCGGTTCTTGAATTCTCTTCTTCTCCACGGGGACAATAGCGTTGGTTCGTATCCCTGCGGAGCCTTACATCAGCGCTTTGGTCAGCGCGAGTGTGGCAAAACTCAGACTTTGAGGCCAGTTTTCCACCAAATGACACGGCTGCTTTAATTCTTTGTCTAGCAACACGACGCATTGTTGGACCTGTTGTGGAGACGGATTGTTGGAGAGGATGGCTTGAGCTACATCAGCGTTTTCCAACGGCGTGTTGTAGACTTGGATCTTCTCTCTGTCCTTTCCGTCGAATAGATCTTTGTGGATATTTGGGTTCTTGTTAGCAGGAAACGGACCTCCCCTTGTCTTGTTTGGGTGTCGCTTGAAATCTGACTGGTATTTGGCAGGATCACTGTCTAACTGTATCCTCATCTCGACGATGCGCGCGACCTCTTCGAGTAGAAACATATGGTGCTTTGCAGGTCCTCATATCTTTTCTCCAGTGCCTCCGGTGTAAGATCCGAAGCCGTTGGGATTGGAATCGTGAGAGCATCTCCATAGATTTCACACGCACCCTTGGTGACGACATGTCCATCCATAGGAGGGTCGATCAGGGTGGTATTAATCGGATCTCTGTCCTGATTCTCCATCTCGATCTCTTCATCTAATTTTTCTTCGTTGGTTTCCTCGACGTCCGGCTCTGCCGGTATCGGATTTTTGTTCTTCTTCTTCTTCTTTGACCGCCCAGTAGCCTTAACGTGCGTACCAGTGGCAAAGACGGCTTTTGGTCCGGTACAGGGGGATAAACTTCCGTCGGTACTTTCCGTCATGGTTGGCTTGTGGACCTCGGAGGAATCTCCGGTGTCCATGTCATCCTGCGAGGTGTAGCTTTCATCCATGCTATCATATGGACTAAGAGAATTTTCCGGCTCACCTTGTGTTTGCTTGGAGACGTGTTCTTGTTCATACTCCTCCATCTCTTTGTCGAAGTCTCGAAGTTCCTGCGACGTTATTGACTCTTGAGGGGAGACAGGTAAGTCGGAGTTTTCTTCAATTGGGTCTAGGACCGAATCGCTACCTGCTTCAGCATCGATAGGGTCGGATCTAGAGCTTATGTGGTACACGAAACAGTGTTTCTTCTAGTTCATGTTCTCGAAGTAGTGGAACAGCTGGGTTTCCGCCTCCTCCATCTCAAAGTTCTCCTTGATGTCGGCGATTTCTTCGTAATCGATGTGGGGGAATTTCATCATCTCCTTTATCCTGTGCTTCAAGGGTAGTTTTTCTGCTACGACGTCTGGGAGGACGGATCCGTAGCGGATATATTCCTCATCTGTGTATCCGATCTCAACAGGGAGATCAAATCCGGACTCTTCTTCCACCTCTTCTTCCACTGCGGGAGTGGGCTGGGTGGGTTTGTTTTCTTCCAGGATCTTGAACTCTTCCGCCTCTGCAGACAAAGTAGATCCGGAATTTTCTTCCGCCATGGTCATCACCTCAAGTGTGGGTTGGGCGGGATCAGCGAAACCGAGATAAATATCGATCTCGCTGATGGACATGATTGTGTAGGTCGTCACGGGTTTCGAATCCAGAATCCAGGTCTTGTCGAAAAGGACGAGAGGTACATCACTGGCGTAGACCTCGTGACCCATGGCGATAGTTTTGCTGATTCCTGCACGCGCAGATTCCGCCTGGAATGAAGCTCTAAAGGTCACCTGCCCCATGGTGGGCGCCAACTGTCGTCTGATTGTCGACAAGTACGCCATAGGGGGTCCTAGTGGCATTGGAAAGATGGGGTGTGAGACTTCGGATGTTCCAGGAGCGGTGAGCACAAGTTTACCCAGGTTCAGATCTGAATGCGGTGATCGGATCCTACTCCTGCTAGCCACACAGTAGTATATCAGCGTGAGCCGGATGTTACAATGGATTACAAGAGAGGTTCGCCTGTGCGAGTTGATTGTGGTGGTTTTTTGTTATGTTGTGTGCCCTAAAGGCTCCCATAGGGCCGGTTTATATAGTCACCGGGGCCTAGGGTCATAGGAGAGACCTATTTGGCTACGTTACAGAGTCGGTAACTAGATATAGCTTGGACTACAAGTAATACTACATGCCTAAGTCAGTAACTCTTCTGGACCTTGTCGTAGCTGGAACTGACTCCTCCTGTTTCTCTGACTGGGCCGCCCGTGAAGCAAAGATCTAACCCGTTGGTGGGCCACCCTGGTCATCGAGTCCTGTGGGTATAAAGTATATCCCCAACATCTTACTTTTATATCGAGTCTCCACCTTCTATCTTTATGCACCAATTAAGAGAGCATAGTTGTCATTCTTAGTTTTATGTGCATTGTCCCAAAACTTATTGATTGATTCATAATGTTGATATTCCTTGTTCTTGAACTATTTGTATCTAGTCACCCTTATGAACTTTGAAGGTGTCCTATGCATTTATATTTTGTTATTCCATGAGGGACAAGCTGAATACTACATATGCTATGTTTTCTATATGTGAAACAAACAAACGTCTTTCAATGCATTGTTATTCATGATCTTTGTTTGTACCTTTTCATGTTGCAACATAGTTGCTATGTCTTATTGTTAGAACTACATCTTTCATGTTCATGTTTAGAGTACTTTGATCCCAGCTTTCAATTCTTTGCAAATGGTTTGATCAAGATTGTGATGGTGCATGTCACCTAAAAAATTATTATTTTTATCACTTACTTACTCGAGGAAGAGCAGGAGTTAAGCTTGGGGATGCTTGATACGTCGTAAACGTATCTATAATTTTTGATGTTCCATGCTTGTTTAGTATCAACTTTGTTAAGTTTTGTCTATACTTTGAGGTATTTTTATACATTTTCTGGGACTAAACTATTAAAAAGATGCCGCAGTGCCAGTTGCCTATTTTCTGATGTTTTTGGTTTCAGAAAAGCTAGTAAGGAAAATTCTCAGAATTGGACGGGACAAAAGCCAAAGTCAATATTTTACCGAAGAGAACACAGAGACCGAAGGGCAGCCGAAAGGGGGCAACGAGGTAGCCACACCCTAGGGCCGCGTGGCCCAGGGGGCGCCACCACCAGGTGTGGGCCCCTCGGGCGCCCACCGACCTTGCCCCTTCGCCTATAAAGTCACCCCGATGCAGAAACACTAAGCACCCGATCAAATCTCCACGAAACAGTCCATAGCCGTCGCCACTATCGTCCCTAGATCGGGGGGGATCTGAAGCTCTTCCTGGCATCTTGCCGGAGGGGAGAGATCATCCCGGAGGCCTTCTTCATCACTATGCCAGCCTTCGGTATGATGCGTGAGTAGTTCACCCTTGGACTATGGGTCCATACAGTAGCTAGATGGTTGTTTCTCCTCCTTTGTGCTATCATGTTTAGATCTTGTGAACTTCGTTCAGAATCAAGATCATCCATTTGTAATCATACATGTTGTGTTTGCGGGGATCCGATGGATATTGAGATACTATGTCAGATTGATTATTGATTCCATCATGTCTGTGTTATTTATGATCTTGCATGCTCTCCGTTTCTAGTAGCTATCTTGGCCAAGTAGATGCTTGTGACTCCAAGAGGGAGTATTTATGCTCGATAGTAGGTTCATGCCTCTAGTAATCTGGGGAAGTGACAACAATCTCTAAGATTGTAGATGTGTTGTTGCTACTAGGGAGAAAACAACAATATTTTATTCATGGAACAATTGTATTGTTTACTTTATACACATTGCTTAATGCAATTATCCATTGCTTGTAACTTAATACTGGAAGGGGTTCGGATGATAAACTGAAGATGGATTATTAGTCATAGATGTAGTTGGATTACGTTCTATGTATATTGTTGTAATGCCCAATCATATCTCATAGGAGTCATGATGTCTAGTATATGCATTGTTATGCTTTTTCAATCTGTCAATTGCCCCGCTGTAATTTGTTCACCCATCATGTTATCTATCTTAAGGAGAACACCTCTAGTGAACCGTGGACCCCGGTCCAATCTTTATCATTGATACATCATCTACTGTTACCGTTTACTTTCTATAAGCAACTATTATCTTCCACACTATACGTTTAATCCTTTGTTTTCAGCAAACCAATGAGATTGACAACCTCACTGTAAGTTGGGGAAAAGTCTTGAGTTTGTGTTGTGCAGGATTCTAAGTTGTTAGCAACACCTTGGAGTGTTTCCTTCCTACTACTGGTTCAATAACCTTGGTTTCATAACTGAGGAAAAACTTGCTGCTGTGCTCATCACACCTTCCTCTTGGAGTTTCCCAACGAAGCTCTGCAGTTGACTAAGCTCATCACACTTCAAAATTGCTAACTGAAGAATAAAAAAAATTCTCATATGAAACAAAAGAGTGTAAAAACAGAAATTAATAAACAAAACCCCAAAACACAAAAGTATCTTGTTTATCTTGTACCTCACAAATTTCATTATATGTAAAGTCATCCATCTCTACTGGACGATAAAGTTCAGTCTTCAATTCCCTTTCCATTATCGTCCACACATTCCATTATCCTTATTGATGGTGTCCCTTCATCTTTGAAGTAATACTTGCTCGTGGCTAACTCAAGGTATGCACTCCTCTTTATTGAATCTGTTTGTTTAACTTCATCTCTAACATGTTGTTCAACTATTATAATTTCTTTTTAAAAAGCAACAAAACAAAATGTTAAAAAGTGTTATAACAGCTATCTTAACAAAAAGCAAGAAAACAAAAGGGAAATAAATACCAGAAACTAGAAATACTATGTTATTACAACTAGGTTTGAATCATACTAATTATGTCTTTATCCAATGCACAACTTTCATCAAATTTGCAAGCCCCAACTTGAAGTCTCCCCTCTGAATGTTCCTGCTGTTCATTTTGGAAAGAAAAGAAAGTAAAAGGGCTAATTATTTATTCTAAGTCTTAAGTACACTATCTACATAGAACAGTAGTATTCTTACATGCTGAATAATTTTGTCATCCAAACGAGGGGATCCAATGTTGTTTTCCTCAATGCTTTTATTATTGAAACCCTTGACAGTTGTTATATCAAATCCATTAAAATTATCATTTTCTTCTTCGGTGCATTTCATATTGAGATCCATTAGACTCTCTATAACAACAATAAAAAAAACATAAACAAGTTTATATGAATATGTTATTATACAACACCATATATTGATACTTGGCCACTGACCGACCTGCTAGAGGAGTGAGAGTGGATGTCTGTCCTGCGTGCGCACCTAGCGGGTGGAGCCTCGGAAGGCTTATCGCGCGCCCTATGTAAACACTAAGAGCATCCTAGATCCTATGCCGAAATCCAGACCAATTTTTGACTGGGGGAAACTTAATTTCGGTTTGGGAACGCCGCTAAAATTCAGACGAGTTTGGCAAATTCAAGCGGATTTCATTAAACATGGGCGAATATAGACAGATTACATCAAATTTAAACTACATTACTAGATAATAAACTAAAAACATTAAAAAAGGCCGCCGTCGCCGCCTTCGTCAATGCCGTCTCTGCTTCTACATGCCGAAGTTTCCCTAGAAGGACGTGTATCCGGGATCGGCCCTGCCATCGTCCTCACTGTTGCCGTCGTCGTCGTCGCTCGGCGGCTGTGGCGGGCGGGAGCTCCCCTGGCCGGCGTCGCCGCACCTCCAGGGCTGGTAGGAGGGGCGGCTACATCGTCGTCGTCGAGGACGACGAGCAGCGCGTCCTGGTAGGCGAGAACGCGGTCAGACCAGGCCTGGCGTTCGGCCTCCTGCTGCAGGCGGTGGACGCGTCGCCGCTCCGTCTCCTCCCAGTCCGCGCTGGACCATTCGAGTATGTCCGTTGAGGACGGTCGACCGGCGCCTTAGGCGCCGCCTCCCGAAGGGACTCCTTCACCACCATCTTGATGGCGAATGCATCCTCGTAGACGGGCACCGCCCAGTCCTGCGGCTCCGGCTTCGGCCTGTGAAGGCGGAGACGTCCAGTGGGCGGCGTCGGAGCGCGCGGTTCATTGATGACGATGTCGCGCGAGCTGGTCCTCGGCGGCGACCGGACTGACGTCTTCGGCTCCCGCTTAACTGGCCTAAACGGCGGCAAAGTTGCCGGCGCGTACCCGGAGGAGCGTGTCGCCGAGGCCGAGGACGAAGAGGAGAGGCTGGCCATCCTCCTCGGGAGCCAGTTGGCCTGACGATGGCGCCTCGCCCTTGACGATGGCGTGGGGTTGCGGGGGAAGCGGAGGCGAGGCTCGTTGCCGGCGTGGATGTGCTCCAGCACGGCAGCGAGGGTGCGCCCGGGAGCGCTCCACCAGCGGCGGCGCCCAGCCGCGTCGTTCCTCTTCGGCGGCGAGCCCGGTGGCCCCTCGTGGCGGGCGAGTGCCCGCTGCCGCCGGTCGGCGAGATACTGTTCCTAGAAGACGCGGTTGCCCGGATCCTCGGCAAGGTCTGGTCATCCATGGCGGTGATGGCAGCCTGGATCTCGTCGTCGAGCTCCGCGGTCTTCGGCTCCGGTGGAATCGGGATCCCACCGGCGCTAAGCCTCCAACCGGACGGGAGGCGGATGTCCGGCGGCGCCATGTAGCCCGTCTCGTACAACATGCGGGCTTCCCACGGCTGGAGGGTGCGGCGGCCGAAGCCATTCGCCGCCACGCTGTTGTTGGGGTACCTTTCACCCATGGTGTGAAGTGTGGGAGTGCCAGAGTTGGGGAGTTGTGGAGGGGGAAGTGAGGAGCGTTGGAAGTGAGTGAAATGAGTCGGTGAGGTCGCCGAATTATATAGGCTGAAAGGGGCAGCGAGGGAGGGGGAGTGGGGGAGGGGTGTAGCGGCGACGGCGGGAAATGCGGAAACGACGGAAAGTTAGTGTCCGCCGGTCCGTCGCGGGAGCCGAGAGGGCGGCGGTGGCGTGGCATTATGGCGACGCGTGGCCGACGCGACGGACATTTATTGCCCAGCGGTCGCCTCGTTTTTTAGGAGGACGACGACTCGGCTTCCGTCGCTGACTGGGCGGATTCAGACGCCGCTTTGCTTTGTCCGGCGTTTCCGGGATTCTGAAAATGGTCTGGAAAGTCCGAATCAAAGTTGGCAGGTTTGGTCCTAGCATAGTTAAGTCCTTTAAATTTTCATTTTTTTTCTTTTGTTGCGTGGGCGCGCGCGTCCTTGTAACATGAATGTACCTCAACTGTGCGTGCGAGTGCAACTGACCATGACATGTATGGTACGCAACCCAGGCGACACTGGTGTGCGGGTGTAAATAATCAGGTGCTTCCGTTTCGGGTCGTCTCGCGCTCGTGCTTGGGAGTGGTAGTACAGAAGAGCGGCAATATAGCGGCGTCGCCGTTCCTGGCGTCCTTGCCGTTCAGCTCCAGGACAATCATGGTCTCCGGCGCCTCGCCGCCATCGTCGCTGAGTTCAGCCGGTCCTCCGCCTGTCTCCCTCCCTTTGCCCCAAAGCACCATGTACAAGCCGGCGACGATGAGGGCAGAACCAATAGCGCTGCAAGGGCGGCGTCGTAAAGATTCAAAAGATGAGAACGTATAATCTCCGCAGACCGTAATAAAATTATTACTGAAAAGGAAAAGGTGATCTCGACAGAACAAACAGAGGTGGCGGCCGGGCTACGTGCCTTCCGACGTATATCTTCTCCTCGAGGATGGCCCAGCCGACGATGGCGACGACGACGAGCATCAGCGGGCTGAACATGGACACGAACAGCGGCCCACGAGACTGGATGCACCACGACATGGCCGCGAACGCGATCCCCGAGCCGACGATACCCTGCAGCACCAATTCTCTCTCGTCAGCAAATGTCCTTCATTCGGGCATGCTATAGTTAATTCGCTCGCTGCGGTGGATCGGCCGAAAATGCTTACGATGTACAGCGCCGCGTATAGCCTGATGTCGAGCCCGAGTTTCCATGCCGACAGGCTCCGGTCCATGACCGCGCTGACGCCCGCACACTGCGCCCCAGCCATCAAGGACATGATCGTCGTGCTTGTGTACGGGGCCGAGAACCTCTCCGACATCTTACTCTGCGTCAAATCAATTTTTTTGATTATTAACAGTCACTAGCTAGCTAGGTACACAGGGAATGCTGTTACCAGGCTTGTAGAACAAGCTCGATGCATGATGCAGTCACTAGGCACGCACGCACGCACCTGGAGGATGAACCAGACGGCCCAGGCGACGCAGCTGAGAATTATCAGAACGTCGCCGATGATGGCGGCCTGGCCGCTGGCGGGCGCCGCCGCGTCGGTTGTGTGCTCCGCGTAGCGCCAGTGCATGGGGGATGCCCACACCTTGAGGAGCGGGCCCTTGTAGAAGGGCATGATCATGGAGCCGCCAACGCAGACCACCGTGCCGAATACCTTTGCCTGCCCGGAGGGCGTTGCCAGCCGCACCGTCTCCATCTTCAGTACTGCGGCCATGACGAAGGTCATCGCCGGTAGCGTGTTGGTGAGCGCGCACGCCACCGTCGGGGTGGTGGACTTGAGGCCCACGAAGTAGAACACCTGGTTTAGCGTCGCGCTACATACCATGCCCACAACAAAACATAGCTATATAAGTTCAACACCAGCGCTAACCGATCTGGAAGTCTGGAACTATATCACGTTAATTCTTGCCTACGTTACATAAGTCCGGTTTGCACTTCAAGATTTTGAAATTTTGCCGCGCTAAATTAAATTTCCTTAATTATTTGGCTGATTTCAGTAGACTGTGAAATAATTAGGTAAAGTATATTGGTAAATTTTCGTCCAATGATTACATCATCGACGATTTTGTTAGCTGGCCCCAACATAGTTTTGGCTAAACAAGGAGAAGTGAGACAGTTGCCAACAGCATACCTTCATACTACGGTGTGCAAGACAAAACCATGCTTTTATCGGAGACAAAAGGAAGGAAACAAAATCACATAATATCTTGATCATATGAAAAGGCATTGGTTAACCTGCTACTAAGAAAGTGGCACCATACAACCACACCGTAGACTATTCAGTTGCCACTGAAACGAGTTTTGTTTTTTTGACAACGGAGAACAGAGAGAATAAGGCATGTCCCCTGTTCCTGGAAGAATAAGGAACCTGCGTAGCGCACAAACACGGGAGCAAAACTTGAGAGGAAAACAAAAAGAGGTCCCTAGCAGTTGGGTTCCTTTAATACACCCAGAAAAGGACTAGAGCAAAACAAGGACTTTTGTCTATGCAACATTATTACTGGATTTTTCCAGCTATTATATCTGTGTGTTCTTTGTTTGAAGGAGATCATATTATTCTGCAAGTTACATTGATGAACACGAAAAATAGTTGTTGGAATTAATGAGAAGTTTGTTGTACGTACCCGAATATGGAAGAGAAGAATATCTGGACAAGAACTTTCTTTGTGATCACCATCCCACTCTTCCTGCAACGATCCATTCACATGCACATGATGTAACTTGAATTATTGATTAAGAAGTGATGGAACATTGTTGTGCACATAAATCGAGAACGTCTCACCAAATCGTTTCCATGAAAAACTGATGGATCGATGAACTACATATCTTTCTCAATAAGGAAAACAAATCAATGGAGTACTGAATCATACGGATCCTGACATAGTTCATCTAGCTTGTGGGGTTTTTCAATGGTCTACATACATGCTTACATGCATCGATTATCGCAGTACATGCATCGATTATCGCAGTACATGCATTGATCATCTCCTCCACACTGATCTCAATTAATTGAGAAAGCGCAGATAGATGTATATATACACGCACCTTTCGAAGTAGAAGGCACCAGGAGCGAGAAACACGCCGGCAATGAGATTACGGTAGGCTATGAGCACATAGGGACTCATGCCGGTGTCCAGGGCCAGTTTGGACAGGACGTTCATGCCAGCGAAGCCTAGCTGCACTAGCACCATTGCGACCGTGGGCAAGCACTCCCTCACCATTGCTGCTATCTAAGGCGTATCTACTGGATCCTCTCGAGAAATTCCAGTTGCAGACTAGAGTACTGCAACGCAATGTTCTTAAGAGACAGATAGAGGGAGAGAGGGGAGAGGACGGAAGAGGGGGCGGTGTGGTGTGGTATACGGTGCAGGGTGGTACTGAAGGCGTGTGTGTGTCTATATTACTATATATGTATATATATATGTATGTGTGTGAGAGAGAGAGAGAGATGTATATATGATGACTTGCTGCAGTGAAACGTGGCAATAACAGAAAGGGTACTCCACAAGGAAAAATGCTTGAGCGATACAAGGCATGCAGTTAGTGAAGGCAAAGCTAGCAGACACACAAACGCAGTTGCCTGCAACTTCCCAAGCTTGCAGCAGGCAGCTGGACGTGACGGGGACGACTGTCATCGTTCAGATCATGTGGCGTACGGGATGATCCGGAAAAGGATACTATATATTTACGTTGCCACCAAAAGTATATACACTTTTAGTCCCACATCTTGCACCATTAGAGCGTTTTAGTCCCATATCTTGTAAAATGGGTAGGACTAGTCCCACAACTTGTATCCTAAGAACATTTTAGTCCAATTTGATCAAATTTCAGCAAGTTTGACTAAATTCGTTCACCCATAATGTTGTATCTTTCAAAATAACCATGTGTATTTTTTATCTGCTATTTGTATTCTTGGTGCAGCCCGCCTGTCAGGAGTACAAATAAAAATGGTTAAATTCAAAGTGTATCAGGGACTTGAACTCAAGCCCTTTTGAATAGTAACACAACAACACAAGCCACTACGCTATCAAATGCTACAGTTTAGATGGAAGTACGTAATTATTTTATATAACAGGAAAGCACACACATGTACGATAAAAATGTAAATCAAAGTATCAAAAACACCTTCGAAAAATTTATACATGTAAATATTTTATCATAATTTTTTTTAATCCGAACTGATTTGAATTGGGCTAAAAAAGACAATTTTGACAAGATTTGAAGATACACAGTTTGCAAACCAACATTTCTACCGTACGTGTGCGTGCTTTCTTGTTATATAAAAGAATTACGTCCTATCTAAACACTAGTATTTGTTAGCACAGTGGCTTGTGTAGTTCTGTGGCTATACAAAGGTTTTGTGTTCAAGTCTCTCCCAATCTAATTTTTGACACAAATAACAGAGAAAAATACATATGTGTTATTTTGAAAAAATACAACGTCAAGGGTGGATGAATTTTTTCAAACTTGTTGAAATTTGATCAAATTGGACTAAAATGCTCTCAAGATACAAGTTGTGGGACTAGTCTTGTCCATATTGCAAGATGTGGGACTAAAACGCTCTTTAGAGCAAGATGTGGGACTAAAAGTATATATACCTCTAAAAAAATCGGTCCATGGATGCAGTTACAGTTGGAAACTGCACATTCAAGGTAGGAAGGTACTACTACGTAATTTAGCAGTAGAAAGGATTCATGACTTGACGCCGTGTGGTGGGCTGCTGGGACCTGGGAGCTGGGGTGAAGATATGTCTATCTATGGTTTGCTGTCATTTTCCGTGCACGGATATATATGTAGGGTATCGATCTCAGATTTGCAGGAAGAAAGCTTTTTGGTTTCTCAGCGCGCGGGCGGTTCCTTGTTCGGCTCTCCTACCGTGTCCGCGTCCATACATATGTGCGTGTGCGATGCGTAAGAGTACGTGCGTGGCTCACTTTTGTCGTCCTCGATCGGCTACCGTTTGTCTGCATGGCGAGATGAACTGAAACCGTTTCGAAAGGTGCATGCCACCAATAGCAAGTGCATGTCGTTTCCTCCATGTTATGCGCGTGCAAATCCACAACAGAAAATGCGGTAAGATTACTTCTAGCTGAAATCACTCAATCGCTTGGATAGAATATACTCCCCTTTATTTGGAAATATAAGATGTTTTAGGTTTGTCAAATAAATATATCTACACACCTTTTAGTATGTAGATTCATTTAAACCTACGCACTAAAAATTGTTAAGATACATTAGCTTCACTAACATAAAATATTTATACTTCCAAACGAAGGGAGCTAGTACCTGCAAGCTCTATATGGGCCTCTAGGTAGCTAGCACTAGCTAGTAGAAAATGGACCTTTGGTCCGGAGCATTAGTCCCGGTTTTGCCCTAGTCCCAACGGCTAGAAACGGCCGCAGGGATCAGAAGACATTAGTTCTGGTTCGTATGGAAACTTTAGCCCCGGTTTGTTAATTCGTTTAACAAACCGGGGCTAAAGGGTCTGGCGCTGGAAAAGAGCAGATGTGTGAACCTTTAGCCCCGGTTTGTTTCTCAAACTGGGACTAAAGTCCCCGACTCTATCTTCTTTCCCTTCCCAGCCCGAGCCATTTCAAGCTCACACAATCATCTCTCTCAAATTTCTCCCCTCAATCTCGAGTTCTTCCCCATTTTTCTCAAGATTTGTGAAGATTTTTTTGTCTCCACATCTATCAAGGGTCCTAAGAGGTTAGCAACTTCATCATTTCAGCTCTCATTGCTTGTTTTAGCTCATTTCATGCTCTAGAAATGGATAGATTTTGTGTGGGTTCTATCTCTGTATATCTGGTTAATTTGGCACATATAGTTTTCGAAATTCATTTGATTCATCGAAGCACATAGATACATGAGTTCATCCTATATACATATCTTGGTTTGACACTGTCTTGAAATCCGGTCGGTTCACAGTGCATCATGTCACCGTCGAGCCACAAAATATTCTTCTTTCTTCTACCTGTCATCACAAAATCCATTGAAACAAAAATAAGTACCAAAACTATGAAGGCACACATATATATAGTGGCGCCCTAGCATTTTAGTTAATCATCAGCTAGTTAAGCAAGAAATTAAGAACAAAAACATGAACACGCCAAGGAGCTACCAAATTAAATTAGGGAGTGCCTCTATGGCGAGCTCCTTGAAGATGTCTGAGGACGAGGCATCCTAAGACATCTTCGAGAAGCTCTGCCATAGTGGTGTCCCTGCTCTCGCACACCATCTTTCAGTTCATATCTTTTCTAGCTAAATTAGTATGCTGGTGGAGCTAACTAATTTCACATATTAGGGAGTTCCTCTACGGCGAGCTCCTCGAAGATGTCTGAGGATGAGGTCCTAAGACATCTTCGAGAAGCTCCGCCGTAGTGGTGTCCCTGGTCTCGCACACGATCTTCCTTGCAGTTGATAGTTCACAAGGAAGCCTATTTATAGATTAAGCAGCACAACATAGTGTCGACACTCATGACATTATGTCGACACTCACCCCTACCATAGTGTCGCCACCCACTGAAACAGTGTCGCCACTCACTGGCATAGTGTCCACTCACGACATATAGTGTCGTCACCCACTTTTAGTCCCGATTGGAGACACCATTCGGGACTAAACGGGCTCATGTCGGCCCTAGCCTGCCGCAACCCCTTTAGTCCCGGTTGGTGTGTCCAACCGGGACTAAAGATGTAGTAGAAAGTTTTTTAAATCAGTGCTTATTTGATGTATACGATGTGTTCTTTTATTTTTAAACTAGTACTACTCTTAGCATCGTGATTTTGTTTGATGAACTTATAAAATGCAAATGAGACGGCAATGGATGTACGCTGACCGAATCTCTGACGAGTTCATTAAAGGCGTGTGTTCTTTTCTTGTTGTGGCAGAGGCAACCAAGCGGAATGGTTTTATCTGTTGTCCATGTGGTGAGTGTCAGAATTAGAAGGAATACTCTTCTTCAAGAGTCCTTCATGGCCATTTGTTTCGGTTCGGTTTCATGTCTGTCTATAATTGTTGGACCAAGCATGGAGAAAGAGGGGTTATGATGGAAGACAACGAAGATGAAGAGAATGATGACAGCTATCCTATGTCCCCTGAATACGGTGGTACTACAATGGAAGACAATGATGAAGAAGAAGCAGAAGAACATGCATCATATGAGCCAGATGATGATCTTGGTCGGGCCATTGCTGATGCAAAGGGAGAATGTGATAGCAAAAGGGAGAGGTTGAAATTTGAGCAGATGTTAGATGATCACAACAAATTGTTGTACCCCAATTGTAAAGATGGCCACAAAAAGCTAGGCAGCACACTGGAATTGCTGCAATGGAAGGAAGAGGTCGGTGTGCCTGACAAGGGATTTGAAAAGTTGTTGAAGATAATGAAGAAGCTGTTTCCAAAGGATGACGAACTGCCCGCCAGTACTTACGAAGCAAAGAAGGTTGTCTGCCCTCTAGGATTAGAGGTACAAAAGATACATGCATGCATTAATGACTGCATCCTCTATCGCGGTGAGCAGTACGAGAATTTGGATGCATGCCCGGTAGCACTGCATTGCGGTATAAGATCCGACGAGATGACCCTGGTGATGTTGAGGGGGAGCGCACGAGGAAGAGGGTTCCCACCAAGGTGATGTGGTATGCTCCTATAATACCACAGCTAAAACGTTTGTTCAGAAACGAAGAGCATGCCAAATTGTTGTGATGGCACAAAGAAGACCGTAAGAAAGACAAGATGTTGAGACACCCTGCTGATGGGTCGCAGTGGAGAAAAATTGAGAGAAAGTACCCGGACTTTGCAGGTGACACGAGAAACTTATGGTTTGGTCTAAGTACGGATGGCATGAATCCCTTTGGGGAGCAGAGCTGCAGTCATAGAACATGGCCTGTGACTTTGTGTATGTATAACCTTCCTCCTTGGTTGTGCATAGAGCGGAAGTTCTTTATGATGCCAGTGCTCATCCAAGGCCCGAAGCAACCCGGCAACGACATTGATGTATACATAAGGCCATTAGTTGAAGAACTTTTATAGCTATGGCACGGACAAGGTGTACGTGTGTGGGATGAGCACAAACGTGAGGAATATAACCTGCGGGCATTGTTGTTCGTAACCATCAATGATTGGCCTGCTCTTAGTAACATTTCAGGACAGACAAACAGGGGATACAATGCATGCACACACTGTTTAGATGACACTGAAATTATTTATTTGGATAAGTGCAAGAAGAATGTGTACCTAGGGAATCGTCGTTTTCTTCCGTCCACGCATTCCCTAAGAAGGAAAGGCAAGCATTTCAATGGTGAAGCAGATCACCGGAGTAACCCTGTCCGTCGTACTAGTGATGCTGTATTTGATATGGTGAAGGATTTAAAAGTAATCTTTGGAAAGGGTCCTGACGGACAGTCCGTTCCGAAGGACGCTGGAAGGCACGCATCCATGTGGAAGAAGAAATCTATATTTTGGGAGCTACCATATTGGAAAGTCTTAGAGGTCCGCTCTGCAATCGGCGTGATGCACCTGACGAAGAATGTTTGCGTGATACTGCTAGGCTTCTTGGGCGTGTATGGAAAGAATAAAGATACACTAGAAGCATGACAGGACCAACAATGTATGAAAGACCGAGAAGGCAGGCATCCAGAGTTGTTTCAAGGTACTACCAGCTACGCTCTTACCAAGGAAGAGAAGGAAATCTTTTTTGAATGCCTGAGTAGTATCAAGGTTCCTTCTGGTTTCTCGTCCAATATAAAGGGAATAATAAATATGGCAGAGAAAAAATTCCAGAACCTGAAGTCTCATGACTGCCACGTGCTTATGACGCAGTTGCTTCCGGTTGCTTTGAGGGGGCTTCTGCCGGAAAATGTTAGAGTACCCACTGCCAAGCTATGTACCTTAAGCCGATCGGTGTACCTGAATCACGACATGAATGGAGACTTAGTGGAAAAGGCACGCTAGGAAAGAAAGCAAAGATATGTATGGATGGACATTCTTTCACTAAAGCACACTATACAATTCTGCAAAGTTCCACCTTGGTGGCTCCATATATCGAGGTACACAAGAATATTGTATGCTCGAACTACCCGAGGCAGTCTGACAGGTTGATTAGAGATGAACACATGAAGACTTTCGGCGGTTGGTTGCAGACACATCTCATGAATGACACCACTGTTGGAGATCAGTTGAACTTGTTGGCCAGGTCTCCATCTTCAACTATATTGACTTTCCAAGGGTACGAGATCAATGGGAATATATTTTACACGCACGCCCAAGATAAAAAGAGAACCAACCAAAACAGTGGTGTCCGATTTGATGCAACGGACGAGAATGGGAAAAAGGACACATATTATGGTTATATAGAGGACATATGGGAACTTGACTATGGTCCTAATTTCAAGGTCCCATTGTTTCGATGCAAATGGGTCAAGATGACAGGAGGTGGGGTAACGGTAGACCAGCTGTACGGAATGACAACAGTGGATCTCAATAATCTTGCGTACGGAGACGAACCATTCGTCCTTGCCAATGATGTGGCTCAAGTTTTCTATGTGAAGGACATGTCTACTAGACCGAGAAAAACGAAAGATAAGCAAAAGAATATAATATCATACGATGAGCCAAAGCGCCACATAGTTCTTTCAGGAAAAAGAAACATGGTGGGAGTTGAGGACAGGACAGACATGTCAGAAGATTATGACAAATTTCATGAAATTCCGCCATTCAAAGTGAAAACTGACCCAAGCATATCGCTAAATAAGGAAGATGCTCCATGGTTACGGACAAGAAGAGAACCAAAACACTAGATGTGGATGTTGGTGATGTAATGTATTAAACCTTTTGTGAATTAATCCTATTTTTCATTTATTAAAGGAAGATGCTCCATGGTTAATAAAGGAATTTCTGAGATTGCTGTAGGCAGGTACCAAAACTGTAGACTAGGTAACATTAGACATTTATTAATAATAAAAACCGGGACAAACCGGGACTAGCTAACACTAAGGACTAAAGCCACCCCTTTAGTCATAATCATGCCTAGTCCTATAGTACACAGCTTCAGGGTCTTCTTCGTCATCGTCATCATCATCGTCATCGTCACCTGCCACTCTAGACATCCTCAGCCCAGCCATGGCATATACCGGGAGCACCTGCCACTCCGGCCTCGGATTCACGGCGGGTGGGGGAGGAGTCTCCTGGAAGACGATGCCGCTACCGCCGGGCGAGGGAGGGGCTTTCTTGTGGCTCTGTGGCGGGTAGACTTGTGGGCATCACAGACGAAGATGGTCTCCCCCGGCGATGTAGCGCATCACGCCGATGATAGTACGGTTCGCCCACCATATACGCCGACCGGCTTCATTGTGGTTCAACGGGGGCGGGCCATCACCCTCGTACCTGGCGAGCTCCCTTTCCCGTCAGTTAGCGAAGAAGGCATTCCAGGTGTGATAGTTGTCGGGATCCCACTGGGGATCCATCCGCTGCTCCGGCGTGAGCTCGTGGTAGAAGTGGTTCGTGATGGCCGCCTGTCGGGCGGAGCCTGGAGGAACAGGAGGGACAGTAACCCCTCCAGCGCTCAGCATCTAGCCGGCGGCCGGCCGGTAGCCCGGCGGGCAAGGGTAGTTGGAGGCCCACAACGCCTGGGTCTCCTCGAGGGTCAGAATGGCCCAGTAGGCACTGTCCATAGTTGTGAGAGAGGAAGGTGTGGATGTATGGATAGCCATGGCATGGTCGGCCTATATATAGATGAAAAGTGCTGGAAAACATGGCGGGAAACGGTGGGATATGGCGGGAAATATCTTTAGTCCCGGTTAGTGGCTACAACCGGGACTAAAAGCACCGTTCAGAGGGAAAGGGCGGGAAAACATGGCGGGAAGCGATGGGATATGGCGGGAAATATCTTTAGTCCCGGTTAGTGGCTACAACCGGGACTAAAAGCACCGTTCAGAGGGATATGGCGGGAAGCGGTGGTCCAAGAGACCTATCATGTTCGAGGTTTCATGGCTTTCGGTCCAAGAGACGGATGTTATGTGTTGAATTGCGACATAATTTGTGATACGGTGCCCATATTGTGCATGCATGTGTATATTGGGATATAGAACAATGTTACAGGAGGAACTTTTCCTTTTCGTCGCTCGGAAAAGCCATTTTCCATTTTCCAAGCGCAAAAAGACGAGTCGTTTTGTGAAGCAGCCACCAAAATGCAGTTACGGAATGCTACCATACCATTTTTCTAAAATAGTAGATCACGTTACGTGAACTATATCCCAACCGGGGGATCTCAAACCTTTCTGTCCTTCCCGGGTGAAAAAGACAAATGTCTGCCGAATCGGTAGGAAGTGGGTCCGATTTGAACTACAGGTACATGATCTAACGTCCGTGATTTTTTGAAAAAATCATTTTTAGACTCACAATATGTCGTTTTTTCAGAGATCCAATGCAAGTTCTAACATTCTCATCCCCTATCTTCACGCACGCCGTTTTGACCTAAGTTCGAAACGGCAAAAAATTCAAAACGGGCATAAAAAATTCAAAATAGGTCTGAACAATGTAAATCCTCTGCGTGGTGTGATATTATGTGACATAGTTGCAAGGAAAAATATCAAACTTGGTATACTGATTATGTCTCCAAAAAACCTTCACAAAATGACCTATCATGTTCGAGGTTTCATGGCTATCGGTCCAAGAGACGGATGTTATGTGTTGAATCGCGGCATAGTTTGTGATACGGTGCCCATATTGTTCATGCATGTGTATATTGGGATGTAGAACAATATTGCAGGAGAAAGTTTTCCTTTTCGTCGCTCGGAAAAGCCATTTTCCATTTTCCGAGCGCAAAAAGACGCGTCGTTTTGTGAAGCAGCCACCAAAATGCAGTTACAGAATGCTACCATCCCATTTTTCTAAAATAGTAGACCACGTTACGTGAACTATATCCTAACCGGGGGATCTCAAACCTTTCTGTCCTTCCCGGATGAAAAAGACAAATGTCCGCCGAATCGGTAGGAAGTGGGTCCGGTTTGAACTACAAGTACATGATCTAACGTCCGTGATTTTTTGAAAAAAATAATTTTTAGACTCACAGTATGTCGTTTTTTCAGAGATCCAATGCAAGTTCGAACATTCTCATCCCCTATCTTCACGCACGTCGTTTTGACCTAAGTTCGAAACGGCAAAAAATTCAAAACGGGCATAAAAAATTCAAAAAAGGTCCGAACAATGTAAATCCTTCGCGTGGTGTGATATTATGTGACATAGATGAGAGGAAAAATATCAAACTTGGTATACTGATTATGTCTCCAAAAACCTTCACAAAATGACCTATCATGTTCGAGGTTTAATGACTTTCGGTCCAAGAAACGGATGTTATGTGTTGAATCGCGGCATGGTTTGTGATACGTTGCCCATATTGTGCATGCATGTGTATATTGGGATGTAGAACAATGTTGCAGGAGGAAGTTTTCCTTTTCGTCGCTCGGAAAAGCCATTTTCCATTTTCCGAGCGCAAAAAGATGGGTCGTTTTGTGAAGCAGCCACCAAAATGCAGTTACAGAATGCTACCATCCCATTTTTCTAAAATAGTAGACCACGTTACGTGAACTATATCCCAACCAGGGGATCTCAAACCTTTCTGTCCTTCCCGGGTGAAAAAGACAAATGTCTGCCGAATCGGTAGGAAGTGGGTCCGGTTAGAACTACATGTACATGATCTAACGTCCGTGATTTGTTGAAAAATCATTTTTAGACTCACAAAATGTCATTTTTTTAGGGATCCAATGCAAGTTCTAACATTCTCATCCCCTATCTTCACGCACGCCGTTTTGACCTAAGTTCGAAACGGCAAAAAATTCAAAACGGGCATAAAAAAGTCAAAAAAGGTCCAAACAATGTAAATCCTTCGCGTGGTTTGATATTATGTGACATAGTTGCAAGGAAAAATATCAAAATTGGTATACTGAGTATGTCTCCAAAAAACCTTCACAAAATGACCTATCATGTTCAAGGTTTCATGACTTTCGGTCCAAGAGACGGATGTTATGTGTTGAATCGCGGCATAGTTTGTGATACGGTGCCCATATTGTGCATGCATGTGTATATTGGGATGTAGAACAATGTTGCAGGAGGAAGTTTTCCTTTTCGTCGCTCGGAAAAGCCATTTTCTATTTTCCGAGCACAAAAAGACGAGTCGTTTTGTGAAGCAGCCATCAAAATGCAGTTACAGAATGCTACGATACCATTTTTCTAAAATAGTAGACCACGTTACGTGAACTATATCCCAACCGGGGGATCTCAAACCTTTCTGTCCTTCTCGGGTGAAAAAGACAAATGTCTGCCGAATCGGTAGGAAGTGGGTTCGGTTTGAACTACAGGTACATGATCTAACGTCCGTGATTTTTCTAAAAAATCATTTTTAGACTCACAGTATGTCGTTTTTTCAGAGATTCAATGCAAGTTCTAACATTCTCATCCCCTATGTTCACGCACGCCGTTTTGACCTAAGTTTGAAACGCCAAAAAATTCAAAACGGGCATAAAAAATTTAAAAAAGGTCCGAACAATGTAAATCCTTCGCGTGGTGTGATATTATGTGACATAGTTGCAAGGAAAAATATCAAACTTAGTATATTGAGTATGTCTCCAAAAAACCTTCACAAAATGACCTATCATGTTCGAGGTTTCATGGCTTTCGGTCCAAGAGACGGATGTTATGTGTTGAATCGCGGCATAGTTTGTAATACGGTGCCCATATTATGCATGCATGTGTATATTGGGATGTAGAACAATGTTGCAGGAGGAAGTTTTCCTTTTCGTCGCTCGGAAAAGCCATTTTCCATTTTCCGAGCGCAAAAGACGGGTCGTTTTGTGAAGCAGCCACCAAAATGCAGTTACAGAATGCTACGATACCATTTTTCTAAAATAGTAGACCACGTTACGTAAACTATATCCCAACCGGGAGATCTCAAACCTTTCTGTCCTTACCGGGTGAAAAAGACAAATGCCTGCCGAATCGGTAGGAAGTGGGTCCGGTTTGAACTACAGGTACGTGATCTAACGTCCGTGATTTTTTGAAAAATCATTTTTAGACTCACAATATGTCGTTTTTTCAAAGATCCAATGCAAGTTTCAAAAAAGGTTTTTAAAAAAGGTTTTGAAAAAGGTTTTTAAAAAAGGTTTTTAAAAAAGGTTTTGAAAAAATGTTTTAAAAAATGTTTTGAAAAAAGGCACTGGGAGGTGCTACCAGCCAGGGGACGTCGTCTCGTGAGGAATCCGGGTGTCGTCGTCGACCCGGATCTTCTGTGGTGGCGGCCGAGTGGTCCAGGTGCGATGAAGAGGGAGCCGGCCCCCGACGAGGTGGTACAGCGTCGTGTCAGGGAGGAGGACGAGCATGTCCAACTCTACATGCACATTTTAGGAGTCCGGGACGCCAATACCCGGCAGCTTCTTTAGGCACCTTACCCGAGATATTCTCCGGTGATGGTTCCTACACTTTGGGTGCACACCTCCCATGGCTCAGTAGTCGGGGCTCGACGTCTTCGCTGAGCTAGCTAGATGTGTAATAGGGTTGTATTGTTGTTTAATTGGTACTTTATTGTTGTACTAGCTGGATTATTCGAGATGTATTGTTGTTTAATTGGTACTTTATCTTTGTTTATCGCATTGTTTAAGCCGGATTACTTTATCTTCCTTTATTTTATCGCATTAAGCAAAATGGTTTAAGCTGGGTTACCATTATGATGGAGCAGACGATGATGGAAAAGATGATGGCTCCCAATACCTTAACTTGGATGAAGCCGACGGAAGAGACGACTATGACGAATTCTTTGGTGGAGACGACGGTGGAACTGACGGTGGAGATACCACCATAGCAAAGACCGGCGAGGTATATAAAGCCTCTGCTGATCACGAGCTAGTAGATGCATTAGTTGATTCATATATATATGTGCTAACAACTGTTTCTTCTCTTAGACCTCCGCATCGGGCGAATCTTCTGCAAGGAAATGAGGCCCAACCAAAAAGTTGGCCGATGGTATGCGTTTCACCATTGATCTAGTGTATGAGGTCGGCGAACCTTTGGAGCCGAAAGAGGCCGCAAGTGTATTTGTATACCAATGCGGAGCGATAGTCAGGGACGCCATCCCGATCACTACTCAGAAGTGGAATAAGCCAGGAAAGAAAAGTGATCGAGTTGGAGAAACTTTTGTCGATGACAGAGCCAAAGACGGTCTTTGGAATTCACTCATGGCACACTTCTCTCTGCCTGAATTGGACACTCCTGAACTCAGTGAGGCATTGAGGTTGCAAGTCAGAAAGTGGGCCCTTAAGAAGATGGGCAGACAGTTCAAGGACTGGAAGAAAACATTGTACAACAACTTTTCCAAGAAGGGGCTGACTCCGCCAATCACTGGCCCGCTGGAGAAGCAGCGGGATAACTGGACCCCATTTGTGAAATACAAGGAATCAGAAGTAGCTACGGCCAAGTCAGAAAAGAATAAGATAAATGCGGCCAAAAAGAAATATCACCATACTATGGGGACAGGTGGCTACAAGACAGCCACGCCGAAGTAAAAAAAACCGAGGAAGAAATGCGTAAAAAAGGGGTCACGCCAGCTACATATAAGTGGCCCGTGAGGTCAAAAAATTGGCTCCTTGGGCATGGGGGCCCGTATGACACTGAAACCAGGAGATTATTGTTACAAAGGAGGCCATTACTAAACCCAAAGATGAACTTGTTAAAGTGATACAACTGAGAAAAGATGGAAAGTTCATTCCCGACAGAGAGAACGATGAGCTGACATATGCCCTCGGGAATCCTGAAAAAGTCGGACGAACACGAGGCTTTGGCCCATCTGTTCCATGGAAGACAGGGTTTCCCGCTGACATCGACACTTATAGAAGCCGATCCAGAAAAAGGAACCAGCATAAGGCGGAGGAGGCGGCGCGGTTGGAGGCGGTTGAAAAAAGGAACGAGGAATTTCAAGCCATGTTCAAGCTGCAGCAGGAGCAGATTAATGAACTTAGAGTACTGGCCCGACAGCAAGATCCTGCGTTAGACAGTCTGGTGGGCCCATCTCAGCGGAGAAGCAGCGTGGCTTCCATGGAGGTACAAGCTAATAATCCAATGCTGATGGACAATAATGCACCGGTGGTAGATGATACGGCCGGTGCAACGATGGTTCGCTACCCCGTGGATGAAGTCGAGGCAAGGACAGCTTGTGAGCTACATGTCACAGTGAAGAACATTTCTATGAAGGTGGCGCTCGGCTTTGCTTTACCTTTTCCACCGGAAGCGACCTACCATGGAAGTCAGATTCTAGCTGGCTATGCTCGTGTCGGTGTGGATGAAGTTGAACTGACATGTCGATCACTTGAGCTTGACATCCCTGCAGGCGAAGGGGAGAAAACACTTGAAAAAGTGGAGGGTGGGATCATTCTTTGAAAAAAACAACACATCGTGTTTCCAGGCTGGGCGCCAAGGAAATCTTCTCCTCCGAGAAGCAATCCATCACCTCCAAGGCCACCATCACCTCCGAGTCCACCGTCTCCACCAAGAAACAATAGTCCACCCCTTCCTGAGAGGGATCGCAGAGCGACTGCATCTCCATCTCCGGCGCCTCCGCCTCCGCCCACTGAATCAAAGGGAAGAAAGCGGAATAAAACACCGCTACGTCGAGGGAGACCCGACGCCGAAAACGACAAGATCCCCTCCCAAGAGTACCGCCGTCTCCTCCCAAGTTAGCTTATCACCGGACTGATGAGGAAAGCGCGGTGATCTCCCAGGCCGAAATGAAGGCCCATTTTGCACCAAAACAACCCGAGCCACAGGTGCTAGTTGATCCAAAATTCAAGAAGCACTTCAAGGCATTCCTTGAGCAACCACCCCAACATGTGTTAAATAGGAAAGATGACTATACACGCTGTCTTACGAAGACACTAAAAAAGAAGTCATCAAGCAGTACTGCAAGTGGGAGAAAATCAAAAGAAGTTGCCCAACTCGGCAAACAGGCAAAACAATCCATTGCCCCGCTCAAGGTGTTACCCCAGCCCACACAAGGTGGAATAAATATGGAATTAGCTATTAAATTAGCCAAGGAGTGTAACGTGCCGGTCGAAGCACTTCTAGCCGGCGGAGATAATGTCGCCAAGGGACCAATAGCACGAAAATTTGTCTACGGGGATCCTCTGGTCAGCGATGAGGTATTCGATGATCTGCCAACACATATGTGACTGTTGCATATCTGGTACTTGAAAGTCAAAAAGGAAGGGAGGCAATTTCTCCTATGTAAAGTTGGAGAGGAGTACTTCCGTCCAGACGAGATCTCCATTAAACTTTGTGAACTATTTCAGTTATTCAACCTAGACTCCCTTGACAAGTCCCTCCTCAGCTGCTATTGTCTGTAAGTAATTAAGTCACTAACTCAGCTCGTTCAATTCATTTCATGTCATTATCCTCACTATAGCTCCGTCTGTATGCTATTATATCTGCAGAATGAAGATTCAAGAATGTAGAATAAAGTTAATCTACAGCATTGGGTTCGTTGACCCAAACAGAGTTAATGGATATACGCTAATAAATAACCTCGAGGAAACGGAGGATAACTTGCTAATGTTTTTAATGGAGCAACATTACAAGACACAAATACTATTTCCTTATAACTATGGGTAAGAGTCTTACTGTCTTGTACACATTCAATTTTTGTTTACTCGATGTTAAGTGTATATAAACATGCGCAGCTTCCACTGGATTCTTCTAAACATTGACGTTGACCGTGCAAAAGTTGAAATCTCGGACTCGTTAAAGAAGCCGATGGAAGACTATCACAGCATAATTGATTGCCTCCAAAAGAAATTTCAATCACTATATCTGTCTCTTTCGTTCATTCTCTGAGATGTAAACTAATTAATAACTCATTTATTTCTTTTTTTGCCGGACAGAGTTTGGAAAAGGTTCACGAAGGAGGTTCAGGGTGAATGGCGTGAGGAGCTCACTTTTCGTACGGTCCCGGTAAGTAGTATGAGAGCTAGGGGACTAATTTATGTGGATATTACAATTATCATTCTTACAATTATCATGCTTGATTATTATCTGATTGAATTATATTCCCGATCGAAAAGTGTGCGACGCGGCCACATGGGACTAATTTATGTGGATATTACGTATGCGAGTTCATTCGTGGGTGTATGGAGCAGGGCACCGACTTTCTTCAAGTACGTAAACAATATATTCGCAATTTATTCTATACCATAGTTTTTGTTGAGTTCCATTCATAGTGATCTACTTCTTTATATATAGTTGGACGCGATGCGGGATAAGCTCCTACCACATGAACGCCTACTAGCAATTCAAGAGGAGTTGTCGGAATTTTTGCTCAGGGACGTCATAAACTTAAAAGGAGAGTACAACATAGATAGACCTTCGTGTTATCGTGGATAGACACAAAAGGACAGTATCTGTTGTAATGATGATCTTGGTGTAAATCAATTAGACGAGCTCTAGTCTCGGTTGTGTATATATTTATATGTATTTATGTTATCGTGAGTGAAATTATATTATATATGCATCAATGTATACAGCATGTAGTAGCATAGAATAATATGTATATGAAAACACAAAATGAAAAATAATCAAACACAAAAAAAAACCCTAAAACCCCACCTCCTGCCGTGGCAGCAGTTTGGTGCAAAACGCTGCCGCGGCAGTACGAATCGGGACTAAATATCCTCCAGCCCAGCACGCGCAGCGGGGCCACGTGGAGACAATCTAGTATCGGTTTGTAACAGAACCGGGACTAAAGGCTTAACCTTTGGTCCCGATACGTTAGTCGGATTGCAATCCGGGACTAAAGCCTCTTACAAACCGGGACTAGTATCCTGTTTTCTACTAATGTAGCTCTTGCATTTCTAGTTGTTGTCCTCACATAGCTTGGGCAAAAGTACATTTGCGAAGCTGCCAACTCAAAAAGACAAGGACAGATGGCTAGGCTAGGCAGATTCCCTCCTCCCTCGCGCCACTCTCTTCAAGCTTGGTCTCGAACAAGAAACAGAAGCAAAAAGAGGGAGAAAAACAACCGCTAGCTCAACCTTTACGTACACCTCTCCCTCAAAGCACTGCTTTTCCCGTGTGGATATTTCTGTGACCCTTGATATAGGAAAAGGTGCTAAGATTTGTGTAGGGAGGTACGGTTGTAACCCACGTCTTACTACGGAGTACTATATTCTTACTACCGAGTACGGGCACTACCATGACGTACTACTTCCAACAATATAATGTAACCTTTTTTTTCATGGTACGCCAACAAAATACCAAATTTTTATAGAAGGAAACCAAACAATTTACAAGAATTTATACTGTATCTGCGAATAGAGGAGTTGGTACGCTTCAATCACGTACACACATTCCTCTACTAAGCCTACTCTCACATCATTGATGTATTTCCTCCTCTCGTTGCTTGCATCCAAGCCTCGAACCCCTCCCTGACGCGACTAATAAGCTCCGCTATTCCTCACTGTGACCTAATATTGTTGAATCGTGCTTCCAAAGAATCCACGCGGTCAGAATTACCAGTGTGTCGAACATCCTCCTATCTGTGAAGATAATGATATGGGTAGGGTAAGGCTCGTGCCAACTAGGGCCGGCCTGGTATCATTATATATCAAGAGTTGGTACAAGGATTGGTACGGGGGTACAAATATAACACGTAAAAACACTACATCTCTAGATACACATACTATGTTTATCACCCTCTCTCAATCTCAACATCTACATGAAGAAAATAATGATAGTGGCAATGGCTTGGTGAAAATATCAGCTAACTAATCCTTAGAGAAGATGAACCTGATGTCAACTAACTTCCGAGCAACCCATTCACGAACAAAGTGAAAATCAATCTTAATATGCTTAGTACGAGCGTGAAACACCGGGTTGGAAGAGAGATAGGTGGCTCCAATATTATCACACCATAGTATCGGTGGATTCTTCTAGATCACTCCAAGCTCACCAAGGAGGGATTGTACCCAAATCAATTCAGATGTAGCATTAGCAAGTGCCTTGTATTCAGACTCTGTACAGAAAAGAGACACAGTAGTCTGTTTCCTGGCACTCCATGACACTAGATTTCCTCCATAAAATATAGAAAATCCCCCCATTGATCAGGCGATCATCAGGATTACCCGCCCAGATAGCATTAGAGAAAGCTGATAAGAGCACCGCGATAGAGAAGGGGCGCAACAGTAGTCCACGTGACAGAGTATTATGCACATAGCGTAGAATGTGCTTGACCGCCGACCAATGAGAACATCGAGGAGCATGTAAAAACTGACACACTTTGTTGACTACAAAGGACAAATCTGGGAGTGTCATAGTGAGGTACTGTAGACCACCAACAATATTGTGATAGCGAGTAGAGTCCTCACCAGAAAGGGGAGTTCCATCAGTAGCTGAAAGTATCTTAGAAGCCACCATGCATAGGAGTAGTTTACAGGAGAACACTTCTAAAGTCCAGCTTTAGTGAATAACTTAGAGAAATATTTGCACCGACTCAAAAGGAGGCCACCATGACGGGGAGTATGTACCTCAATACCAAGAAAGTAATGGAGTGGACCAAGATCCTTGAGAGCAAATGAAGAGCCAAGCTGCTGAATCAGGCGGTCAGTTGCTGCAGACGGCGAGATCACCACAATAATGTCATCAACATAAACAAGCAGGTAAAGGGTGATTTCCGGTCGTCGCAGAATAAACAGAGATGTATCATCTATAGAAGGTGTGAAACCAAGACCAGAAAGTACATAACTGACTCTGGCATGCCATGCACGAGGGTCCCGTTTGATCCCGTAGAGAGCCTTATCAAGCTGACACAAATGCCTGGGGTAACTAGGATCCTTAAAACAGGAGACTATCACATAAATACCTCCTCCTCAAGAATCCCATGTAAGAATGCATTTTGAATATCAAACTGATGAAGATGCCATCCATGAGAAAGATCCATTGATAGTAATATACGAATGGTAGTAGGCTTAACAACAGGACTAAAAGTGTCCTCGTAGTCAAGTCCATATCGCTTCTTGAATCCTTCTGCAACAAGAAGATCATTGTATCTATCAATGGACCCGTTAGCGTGGATCTTAATTTTAAACACCCATTTGCAATCAATGATGTTCACTCCTGACCAAGGTGGAACCAGTCGCCATGTTTGATTTTTCTGAAGAGCTGTGTACACAGCTTCCTGTTTGACACGAGAAAAACGTTCTGGACGCCTCCGCGAGTATGTGTGGGAGCTGTAGTTTCTCTCATGCGCACCGGGGTACAGTAAAATAAAGGAAGGGTGTGGGCGTGCCAGTGTATCGTAAATACACAAATAAAACAAAGAGGAGGGAATAGTATTTTATTAATCATATGAGATAACAAATACAATTCCCAATGTTGCGCTCCGTGGCCTACTAGCGCGGCCAGCCTGACAATGGCGATTGTGCGATCTCCTGGTTCCCGGGGCCTCGGAAGGCTCCCGGTTAATTACTCTCGCGTGTTACGTCGCGAGACACCTCCGATTAAGCCGTGTGGTCGTCTTCATCGTCTTTGCTTCACGTCCTGCATAAATAGTGATGGTGGTGGTGTGTGTGTGAGCAGCAGCAGAGCCCGTGTCCTCGTCGGTACACGCGCCGCTAAAAGCGTGGCCTTTGCTTCGGCCCCGCCTGCCCTCGCCGTTGCGCCTCGTCGGTCTTGAACGGCGATGAAGAGTTGTTGATGTAGATGGATGCGGTCCGATCAGCTAGGACTTCTTGACGACTTTGCGGCTTCGTCGGGGTGTGCAAGGGGTATGCCTCGCGAGAGTAATTTGTAAGGAGACCGGTGTCACGCATATCGGCATGGCCGGTGTGGTCGGTTTCTTCGTCTCGGCACAGCGCCGAGTTTACGGCAGCCGGCGTGACCAAAGGTGCCGTCTCACTAGTCACGGAATGGCGGTGTCGGGGTCGGAGGCGCCAAAGACTCGGTCTGGCTCGCACGACTGGACCTGTACACCGGGATGCTTGTTGCTGCGCCACCGAGTTGCTTCTGTACATCACGCATGGTAACTTGCTGGGCTTGAAAGAAGTGTACATGCATAGCCAGCAAGTATGCTTCAGACTCCTTGTCTTTCAGCTCTTCATGTCAGGCACGCTTGGCATTTTGATAGTTGTACTCCGATCCAAGCTGTACCTGTACATCGACGCCAATGCCTTGATCCTATACGCCGTGCCACAGTGGGGTGTTGCTGAACCTGTACGCCGCGACCGTGTGTGCCCGGTCGTTTGTGAAGTCAGACATGTACGCCGTCATGTGTGGGGCTGTATCTGTACGCCGCCTTGATGTATATAGGCTCTGGTCGCCTCTCGGCATGGGAAGTACCATGCCTTGGCAGCCGGAAGTTACGGACGTGATTGACGCGCCCGTGGTGGGCAGCATCTCGGCGAGATCCGAGGGCACCAAGGCGTCCTGGCGAACTCCGACGGCGGGAGGCATCTTGGCGAGCTCCGGCGGCGGGCAGCGTCTTGACGACCTCCGATGGCGCGATAGCGTCCTGGCGAGCTCCGACGGTGGGCAGCGTCCTACCGAGCTCCGATGGTGCAACAGCATCCTGGCGAGCTCCTACAGCGGGCGGCGTCCTGGCGAGCTCCGGCGGCGGGCAGCATCGGGCGGCATCCTGGCGAGCTCCGATGGCGAAACAGCATCTCGGCGAGATCCGACGGCGGACGGCGTCCTGGCGAACTCCGACGGCGGGAGGCATCCTGGCGTGACGAGCTCCGACAGCGAGCAGCGTCTTGGCGAGCTCCGTCGGTGTTGCGGACGCTCTGGCCAGGTTGGGCGAGCGCCAGTGGCGAGCTCCGACAACAAGCAGCGTCTTGGCGAGCTCCGTCGGTGTTGTTTCATGCTAAGGCTGCGAGAGAAGAAGAAGAAAAATATGGATCATATTCGTGCTTGTGCTCCTCGCCATGGCCCGGCTGCGTGCGTCGAGACTTCCGATCAGGAGGCGATCTTCTTGTTCGCGTGCTCGCTGCGGCGTGAGTCCTCCTGAACCGAGGTCCTTTTTCCTGTGCGCCAAGGCTGAGGCTACTTGCGGGCGTCTCCCGGGCTGTTTCTCCCGTCTCTCCTCCTCGTCTCTGCCTCGGCGCGCCAGTATATATAGGCGAAGGCTAGGGCTGCGCGAACCGTTCGGCCGCTGCCGATTTTCTTGGAGAGATAGAGATAAGCACGCCTGGCTGTTTATCTTCTCATCTGTTCTTCTTGGCTCGCACGTCTGCACAAGAAAACAAAAGGACCATCCTATACGTACCTGGTTGCATAGCTGCATGTGGGCCAAACCCTTGGTCTTCGCTTGATATTTCATGTCAAACCGAGGCATATCTCCTGATCGTGGTGTAGTTGGTTATGTACGGGCCGGTATCGGAAATTTGTATACGCATGCTGATCTACGATCCGGCCGGCCACTTCATCCTTATTGAGAACACCGGACGCTAGCTTGCTAGGATTGGATATGTCCCTCTGGAGTCCATCGGTTGCACGAGACGTATCATATGGCGGCAGCCCCACATATAAGTAGCTAACGTTTTTATACCTGTATAATAAACAAAGACATATCTACATGCACGTATATGCAAGTGGTATTTGTATCTATGACTTTTAAACACAATAACGCAGTGTTTGAAATATTATTTGGTACAAAATCGCGTCGAACAAATGCCCCCTCACCAAGTGAAGTTCGAGTGCGAAGCAAATCGAACTAGACTTGGTGAAAACCTTTTTTTTTATCTCCTGGCGCATCAACCTGATGCAGCCTAAATTTGTACTTGTCCTCGGTATTTTGGCATGAAACCAATTAACTGCAGTCTCGTCGCCCTAGCGTGCCTTTTAATCGAGCGTTGTCACGCCTTGGAGGTACACTAGGTTGTAGTTGATGCATACGATCTTCCAGCTTGAGGCGACATGTCGCATGTCCCAGAGGCCGAGTGTTGGTGTAAATTAGTGCGGGCAAGAACATCCACAACTCCGAAGAAAGCCGGTTGAGACCGTGTATGGTGCCAGCCAGCCAGCTAATCCTCGCTCGTCTTCATTCCGTGGCGTAAGAACATGCCATGTACTGAAAATAAATTTATCAATCTAGTCGGGACCGCCTAGCCCAGGCAGTGCCAGCCGATGAGACTGAAGGGTTTCACAGATTCGCACTAGCCGCACTGGCGCACGTCACTGCTCCCGTATATTGACGTGTTGATGTAGATGGGGCGCCGGTAAGCCGTCGGCCTGGAGACTCCGCCCGTAAGGTGGAGAGAACGTTGTCTGGTGGGCATCACCATTGATGACAAGGTGTTTGTCACCGAGGGCAAGAAACGCCACCAGTATTGTTGATGTAGGGTGGCATTGGACCTCTCGATGAGGTACCTGCTCAAGCTTGATGGACAAAGCAACCAAGACAAAATAAAAGAAGCGACACAAAACAAGGTTTTGGGTTTGTGTTTTTTTTTTAAATGTTGGCTTTCCCGTTATACACTACCTATATGTGTGATATCTGAAAAGCCGCCAAAGGACTTGTCATTGGGGATCGTCGCAAGACCATGACGATCATAACTTGTCCTTCCGTGTGTGTGTGTGGAGACGCCGTGTTCGGAGATGCTCCCGAGAGGCAGCGGATAGTCATGCCCTAGCCCATCGCGGTACCGAGGAACCCCACAGCTCAACCATGCCCCCAGCGCGACGCCCCACGAACGCCGAGACTTGGGAATGGTGGATGATGGTAAATGGGTTTTGGGATGAAAATTTGAGGTTTTCCATGCCTTCTTGACGGGTGGTGAACAGCTACCTTCCTCCTTCTTTACCTGATTTGCTTGATTTTCAGAACCATTGGACTTGATTCTTGAATTTCTGGATATTCGCCCTCTTGAGCGGATTGCTTGAATGGACCACTTGGATGGTCATGGGCTTGATTGATTGCTTGAACGTGTGATTTTTTTTTGGCTTGAATTTCCTTTGGATTTCTTGCTTGCTTGCTTGTGGACTACGTCACCCTCGAGAACTTGGAAGGCAACCATTCACCTTGGTGGACTACGTCACCCTCTGGCACTTTATCTGGAGCTTTTAACGCCACGCCCTAGAGTTGTCATGCGGCTACGCACCAAATCGGGCAGCCTTTCATGATCTTTTCCTATGGTCTTCCCTGGGGCGTGAGTCCCTATGAGCGTGTGGCCCGCCTGAAAGCATGAGTTGCGTGGATCCTCGGTAGATTGAAGTGCCCAAGAATCTTCTCCGCTGCCTCCGGAAGAATACACCTGGTACGTGTCGTGCTTTGTGGGTGTGAGAGCCGCTCCACCTGCAATTTGACACGTTGTGCCACCCTCCGACAAATCCTAGGGTAGCGAGATCTTCTATCACCAGCGTGGTATGATGAGGGAAAGCCGTTTTTTTTTGTTGTTGGGGAAAATAAATATCCATGTTATGCAAAAGAGAATGCATCATGGATCCGAGCCGACCGAAGGATTCCCCATTAAAAAAATGAAAAAAGGCAACGGAAGAGGAAAATCTTTTAGCAAAAATACTTTTTGAGAAACCTTCCGTTGATTGGAGGCATAGGCCGGGATCCTTGGGGATCGACCAACTGGTATGCACCTCCGTCGTAGACTTGCTCGATGGCGTAAGGTCCTTCCCACTTCGGCTCGAATTTTCCCTTCGTCTTGTGCGTGACGATGATGGGACGCCTTAGCACCAAGACTAGTTCGCCCTTCCGGAAGACACGCTGCTTGACCAGCTTGTCGTAGGCTCTCACCATGTTCCGGCGATAGAGCTCCAAGTTTTGCACGGCATTGAGTCGATCCTCTTCTAGGGCGTCGAGCTCCTGGAAACGTAGTTATACCTGTTCGTCTTTGGTGAGTTCCTGGATGGCCACCTGTAGAGAGGGTAGGTGGACCTCTAGTTGTAGCCCGGCGAACTATCCATGAAAGACAACACACCATGGCCATTGCTGAAGTCAACAATCATCACCGTGCTCGAAAGGGGGCACCGTCTTTAGGGCACCTCCATGTGGTCTTCATCCATGCTGCGAGAATGGAGAGAGAGAGTGTGTGTGCCAGGATACACGCTGGGTGCCCCCGCACCGTCGTCTTCGGCAATGTTCAAGGGAATAGAGAGGGTGTCGGGTTGCACACCGATGGCCCCGACAACATGTCTTCAACACCATGGAGAGGGAATTGGGCTGCATATCGGCAGCCTCAGCACCGTCATTGTCTTCAAGTCCATCTGTTCCATGCACTTGGTGTAGATGGCGGTGATGTGATGACGAAGTGGAAGGCGGGGCGGTACATCCGTTGCCCCGACGATGCTTAGCTTTGTTTCCCGGCTTATCGATGTACGATGATGAAGATGCCTGGCCTCGTCGGCTCAGATAGGTGTGCGACCTTCGCCTTGTCGGTGTCTGGCCTGGTGGTGTCCGCCTCATCGCTGTCGGACTTGATGGCTTGCCTTTGCCTCATCGGTGCCCGGCAAGATATGAATTTCTTCATAAAAAGTACATGTCGGTGAGGTGGCTTTGCCTCGTCGGTGCTAGGACGACATCGAAGAAGAGTGTTGATAAGTCGAAGTAGACTTGAATGTCGTCGTTGTAGCGTAGCTTGATGATGATGGTATGTGTACAAGCTTAGAGAGGCTTTGTACATTGTGTTCATGTGACATGATTAAGGCATATGGTCGGTGTAGACAAATAGAAGTGTGTCGACGCAGCTGGGGTCCATTCTAGGCAAAGGCTGATGAAGAATGCCGCCATGTCGATGTAGTTGGCACCTGCTCGCTGACTGAGGGGTAGCATCATGGTGTCTTGTGTCTTGTTGGACCTGAAGTTGCTCTCCAAGCCAAGGAGGGGATGAAGTCCGCGGTGGAAGTACATCTCGTGGGGGATCCCGTGGTCTCCACTACTGAGTGGGATGAGGGACCCTCACATATCTTGAAATCGTGACCAACGGTTCCAACGTGGGGGGCATGTTAGGATGCCCCCGTTGTGCCTGTCGGACGGGTGAAGGTTGGCGTCTGGGCGCAACGGTATGGCGCTCATGTTGGGGACGATGGATAGGGGCTTGGCGTCTAATCCTGCCCCCAGCTTGTGTTGACGATGAACTTGGCGCTCCTTGGTCATGGAGCCACCTCTGGATGATATTCATGTAATCTTGCAAGGGGCGAAACTCTTGTCGTAGGTCTTCTCCGTGTGGTGCAGGTGCCTCATTCTGAAGAACGACGAACCTGTTGTCGTTGGGGATGGGACGGCCGTTGACCGCCGAAGTGTGGCAGCATGGTGCACACATGCTTTTTCGAGGATCTTCAGGGTTGATAGAGTGCGTAGGGCCTGGCAAGACAGACTCCTTATGGGAGTATCGTTTCCGGAACACCTTCATGATTGCTCTTCTCACCACCATCTTGACCTTCGGCGGCTCGGTGCTCATGCATGTGAACACCTTGTCTGCGAGGTCCCTTGCGCCGAGGGACCGATCCTTGCGAGCACTGTGGTCTTGGTGACGCGGAAGCTTAATTGTTGGTGGATTTGTTGTACCTTGCGATACTTCCTCCTATAGTCCCTTATCGGTTGCGGGCTTTCTGACAAACGAGTGTTTGTCATGAGTCTCCACAAGTCACCGGAGGCAGCTTCCAAACCTGCAAGAAGCTCAACTCCGATGCGCCTAGTCGTTGGCGTCGATAGCTCTGAGTACCAAGGCGGGGTAGGGGCGTGAAGTGAAGCCGCACCCGCCATCTTGTAGGCGGCATTGGAAGAGAGGCGCCGAGTGCCTCCACGCCCCCTTTGATGTCGCGCCTGTTGACTCCTTGAAGAGGGCACGTGCCTCGAGCATCAACTCGTGGCACTACTTCACCATGGCGGATGCCCGCCTTTGCGCCTTCTTGGATTGCACCGTTTGAAACTACACTAGCTCCAAGGTTTGGTGCATCCACATCTTGGCGCTGACCTAGACGACAACCATGGGCCAAAAGGATGATCTAACATGGATCACCCAGGGCTCCATGTTGGTGGCGTGGGAGAGTCCTCCTGCATGAAGAGGATTCTTGATCGACGGAGCTCCACGCCAATGACTTGTCATGCAAGATGCTGTGTAGGTTGGGTGGACGGGCGAAGACGATTCTGTTGACCATAGCAAAGCAAAGATGGGAGGAGAACCAGGTCCCACCGGGCGTGCCAATTTGTTTGACACGAGAAAAACGTTCTGGACGCCTCCGCGAGTATGTGCGGGAGCTGTAGTTTCTCTCATGCGCACCGGGGTACGGTAAAATAAAGGAAGGGTGTGGGCGTGCCAGTGTATCGTAAATACACAAATAAAACAAAGAGGAGGGAACAGTATTTTATTAATCATATGAGATAACAAATACAATTCCCAATGTTGCACTCCGTGGCCTACTAGCGCGGCCAGCCTGACAATGGCGATTGTGCGATCTCCTGGTTCCCGGGGCCTCGGAAGGCTCCCGGTTAATTACTCTCGCGTGTTACGTCGCGAGACACCTCCGATTAAGCCGTGTGGTCGTCTTCATCGTCTTTGCTTCACGTCCTGCATAAATAGTGATGGTGGTGGTGTGTGTGTGAGCAGCAGCAGAGCCCGTGTCCTCGTCGGTACACGCGCCGCTAAAAGCGTGACCTTTGCTTCGGCCCCGCCTGCCCTCGCCGTTGCGCCTCGTCGGTCTTGAACGGCGATGAAGAGTTGTTGATGTAGATGGATGCGGTCCGATCAGCTAGGACTTCTTGACGACTTTGCGGCTTCGTCGGGGTGTGCAAGGGGTATGCCTCACGAGAGTAATTTGTAAGGAGACCGGTGTCACGCATATCGGCATGGCCGGTGTGGTCGGTTTCTTCGTCTCGGCACAGCGCCGAGTTTACGGCAGCCGGCGTGACCAAAGGTGCCGTCTCACTAGTCACGGAATGGCGGTGTCGGGGTCGGAGGCGCCAAAGACTCGGTCTGGCTCGCACGACTGGACCTGTACACCGGGATGCTTGTTGCTGCGCCACCGAGTTGCTTCTGTACATCACGCATGGTAACTTGCTGGGCTTGGAAGAAGTGTACATGCATAGCCAGCAAGTATGCTTCAGACTCCTTGTCTTTCAGCTCTTCATGTCAGGCACGCTTGGCATTTTGATAGTTGTACTCCGATCCAAGCTGTACCTGTACATCGACGCCAAGGCCTTGATCCTATACGCCGTGCCACAGTGGGGTGTTGCTGAACCTGTACGCCGCGACCGTGTGTGCCCGGTCGTTTGTAAAGTCAGACATGTACGCCGTCATGTGGGGGGCTGTATCTGTACGCCGCCTTGATGTATATAGGCTCTGGTCGCCTCTCGGCATGGGAAGTACCATGCCTTGGCAGCCGGAAGTTACGGACGTGATTGACGCGCCCGTGGTGGGCAGCATCTCGGCGAGATCCGAGGGCACCAAGGCGTCCTGGCGAACTCCGACGGCGGGAGGCATCTTGGCGAGCTCCGGCGGCGGGCAGCGTCTTGACGACCTCCGATGGCGCGATAGCGTCTTGGCGAGCTCCGACGGTGGGCAGCGTCCTACCGAGCTCCGATGGTGCAACAGCATCCTGGCGAGCTCCTACAGCGGGCGGCGTCCTGGCGAGCTCCGGCGGCGGGCAGCATCGGGCGGCATCCTGGCGAGCTCCGATGGCGAAACAGCATCCCGGCGAGATCCGACGGCGGGCGGCGTCCTGGCGAACTCCGACGGTGGGAGGCATCCTGGCGTGACGAGCTCCGACAGCGAGCAGCGTCTTGGCGAGCTCCGTCGGTGTTGCGGACGCTCTGGCCAGGTTGGGCGAGCGCCAGTGGCGAGCTCCGACAACAAGCAGCGTCTTGGCGAGCTCCGTCGGTGTTGTTTCATGCTAAGGCTGCGAGAGAAGAAGAAGAAAAATATGGATCATATTCGTGCTTGTGCTCCTCGCCATGGCCCGGCTGCGTGCGTCGAGACTTCCGATCAGGAGGCGATCTTCTTGTTCGCGTGCTCGCTGCGGCGTGAGTCCTCCTGAACCGAGGTCCTTTTTCCTGTGCGCCAAGGCTGAGGCTGCTTGCGGGCGTCTCCCGGGCTGTTTCTCCCGTCTCTCCTCCTCGTCTCTGCCTCGGCGCGCCAGTATATATAGGCGGAGGCTAGGGCTGCGCGAACCGTTCGGCCGCTGCCGATTTTCTTGGAGAGATAGAGATAAGCACGCCTGGCTGTTTATCTTCTCATCTGTTCTTCTTGGCTCACACGTCTGCACAAGAAAACAAAAGGACCATCCTATACGTACCTGGTTGCATAGCTGCATGTGGGCCAAACCCTTGGTCTTCGCTTGATATTTCATGTCAAACCGAGGCATATCTCCTGATCGTGGTGTAGTTGGTTATGTACGGGCCGGTATCGGAAATTTGCATACGCATGCCGATCTACGATCCGGCCGGCCACTTCATCCTTATTGAGAACACCGGACGCTAGCTTGCTAGGATTGGATATGTCCCTCTGGAGTCCATCGGTTGCACGAGACGTATCATATGGCGGCAGCCCCACATATAAGTAGCTAACGTTTTTATACCTGTATAATAAACAAAGACATATCTACATGCACGTATATGCAAGTGGTATTTGTATCTATGACTTTTAAACACAATAATGCAGTGTTTGAAATATTATTTGGTACAAAATCGCGTCGAACACTTCCATAGCAGTGCACCAATGAGGAGAAGAGAGGGCTGCACGAAAATCAGGTAGCTCGGTAGCCAGCAGGGTAGGGTCAGATGACTTGGTTGTATTCCAAGCAATGGTATGGAAAAGAGAATGCATCATGGATCCGAGCCGACCGAAGGATTCCCCATTAAAAAAATGAAAAAAGGCAATGGAAGAGGCAAATCTTTTAGCAAAAATACTTTTTGAGAAACCTTCCGTTGATTGGAGGCATAGGCCGGGATCCTTGGGGATCGACCAACTGGTATGCACCTCCGTCGAACACTTCCATAGCAGTGCACCAATGAGGAGAAGAGAGGGCTGCACGAAAATCAGGTAGCTCGGTAGCCAGCAGGGTAGGGTCAGATGACTTGGTTGTATTCCAAGCAATGGTACCATCAGTCAGAATTTTCTGCTGTCGAATGCCACGCCGCAGACATGTGGTCACACAAGGCTGTGCTGGCGATGACGACCCAGCGATAGGGGGCATAGATGGTGCAGGAGACGGTGATGAATTGGTATCCGTCGCGCTGGTCGACGAGGAAGAGCCAGGCGAGTGGGTCGCCGAGCCGCGTGCCGGGACGAGGCCGTCCCAGGCGAGCCAGCAGCACCGCAGGAGAGGCCCGGATCTGCATGTGCCTCAATAAGATCGACGTCGTCGTCAACTGTAGCACCATGATCGACGTGAGGAGTGGTCGTTAACTCCTCGTCATGTAATTCAAGACATGCTCCACGTCCTGAACCTGCACCATGATTAGCCAAAAGCAAAGGAGTATATGTAGATTGGTCGGAGTGTAGGGGAGAATGAGAGGATGGTGTGGTGGAGAATACAGTGGTGTGAGAGAAAGGACACACCGTCTCAACGAACACAACATCCTTGGAGATATAGACACGGTTGGTAGGAACATGCAGACACTTGTAGCCTTTGTGAAGGGAGATATACCAAGGAAAACACATTGTTTAGAATGAAACTGAAGCTTATGGTTATTGTATGTGCGAAGATGTGGCCAACACTCACAACCGAAGAATTTAAAGAAGGTGTAATCAGATATTTCACCTAAGAGACGCTGAGAGGTGTTTGCATGTCTATACCAAGGCTAGGTAATCGGCTAATGAGAAAGCAAGTTGTGGAGAAAGCATCACTCCAAAACAGAAAGGGGATACTTACATGAGCTAGGAGAGTAAGACCGGTCTCGATAATATGACGGTGTTTGCGCTCATCTATGCCATTTTGTTGGTGTGTATGTGGGCATGACTCACGGTGTGAGATACCAATATCAGCAAAAAGATTATTGAATTTTATATACCCTCCAACCCTGTCACTTTGGACATATATAATATTTTTGTTAAGTAAACACTCAACATGTTGCTGAAACTGAAGGTAGACAACAAAGACATCAGATTTATGTTTCAAAAGGTAGAGCCATGTAAAGCTACTGTATGCATCCACAAAGCTAACATAAAACTGATGACCACTAACTAAAGTATGGGAAGGGCCCTGTAAGACCCCACCTTTATAAAGGTAAAGGTCCCTGTGATTGCAATGCTAGTCCCTGGATCAATTGCTAGCATCCACAGTTTAAGATGAAGTACACAAAAACAAAGGTCATTATTACATCGTCATTCCCGAGATAACATAGTCTTTACAACTCCATAGCCATAGGCTAGTACAAGAGTTTAACTTAACAATATAAATAAAAGTCTTCATCTTCATGTGCCACAGGCAAGCATGTTTGAGTGTAGACTCATAACCCTAATCCTCATCAGAGTAACCTGCAACATCACAAGTTACAGCCACAATGGGTCAATACATTGGATTAGTATTGGCAAGTGATACCTTAGTAGAATAATAGTATCTAGCTTCTACATGAATTTGGCTAAATGTATCTTAGGCTTGCTTTTCTCAAAATAGGTTTTACCTATCAGTTGAAAACACTAAGTTTTTGGTTTGGAAAAACTCCTAAGGAACGACCAATAGACATTAGTGAACCTTTACCCTTGTTCAACCACAAGCTTTTAACTTAGAAATTGGGATGAGGAGATTCTTGTTAGCTTCCATGTCTTGATGCTCAATTTGTCCATTTCCGGGGACACGGCTAAGTACTTAGATTCTTCCTTCTGCAGAGGTGGTGCACTTTCCCCACAAGACTTGACTTTCATCAAGATAGGACCTTTAAGAAGCCTTCCCTTAGACCAAAATGGACACGCTCCAAAGCTATCACCCCCTACCACCAACTGTCCATTTGGCTAAGTTATTGCAACCTATATGATCCAGGCAGAGCCCATAATGCCATGTGGCTGCACTAGAAGCTTCTTAACATATGGCATCTCAAATCCCTTTGTTTCTGGGTGGCTTTCCACAAGTGTGATACACAAGGTAGACCATAGATATGGGCCTTGTGTAACCAGTCAACATAACCCAAACAACCATTCCACCTAGGTGTTTCATTTACTTAGTTGTTTTATTAAGCAAAAACATAAGTCCAAGACTTAGCAATATTTTTCCATAGCATGTTTATAATCCACCCTTGGTTGCTACTAGCTAGGCTAAGCATGACAATAGCAAGTATCTTAACTTCGATAAAATTCTAACAATTCTACAACTACTAGGATTTCCCAAGCATAGCATATAGATATTTAGCAAATTTATCATGCAAGCCCTATACAAAATATCACTAATGCATAGTCAAAATATTGGGACAAAAATATGAAGCACCACTTGCCTTGGTAGTTTGGGGAGTAACAACAATCCTCACAGTCACAATCACCACTAGCACCAAAATCTACACATAAAATGATAGCACCAAATTCATATTTCAAATAATCAAGAAAAAATATATGAATGCACGCAAATGCCATGTGATGATTTTCCTAAACCAAACAAGACAAGTAAAACAGTACTGAACAATAAACTAAACATTTATACACCAAATAAACTTAATTTTGCTTTTAAAACATTTTCCAAATAATTTTTATACACAACATAGACCTACAAATGTCTCTGCATAAAATTCTATTTTAACAGAACCAAAATACAAAACTAAGCCTACAGATGTGTAGGATTTATTTTTTTTGATTCCATTGATATCTTATTTGCATTTTTTGGATAAACAGAACAAAAGTTATTGAATTTACATGTTTAATCATCTAATTAAATTAAATTAGAATTTTAAATCGAAAACCCTGACACGCGGCATAATCTGATTGGCCTATACCGCTTTGTGCGGATCACGCTCGTGAGCCTATGGATCTAAGTGAGATCCTACGGTCCAGATCTGACCGTACCCTTTCGTCTAAACTTCTAATCCTAGCCACTGATCCTAGATCTAACGGATCTGAACGCACATGCCACAAACGGGCGGCGCAAATGGTGAGCGCGGTGGCGGCGCGTCTGACGATGGTGCTCCGGCGAGACCAGAGAGTAAAAGTGAATGCGCCGGTGCTTACCTAGGTCGGGGAGACACGACGAAGCTCAACCTGCAGTTGGATGGGGTCGGGGCGCACGAACACGACGAGGATTCCTCGTCAAAGTTGCGGGCGGCTTTGGGTCTGCTCGGTCATCGTCGCTAGGGCCGCTACAGGGCATAGGAGAGGAAAAGGAGGGTAGCGTTAGATGCGTACTGACGTTGCGAGTGTGCGAGCATGAAACAGAGAGGAAATGGAGGGCTAGGTTTACCGTGTGAGCTTGTCGGAGTTGAGTGCTTCGTCGGGCACGTGCAGTCGTTGACGTTGGCAATGTTCTGGGTTGTCCTAGCACATACCAGCGGTGTTAAAAGATGCGCAAGGATGCAGTGAACACGCTGTCAAGACCAGGAGGCAAGGGGTGGGGAGGTCTCACCGGAATTTGCCGCCAGAGATGCTCGGTACCGAGGCGGAGTGAGTTCGATTGTGGACAGCGTAGCGGCGCTCTGTGGTTGGTGAGTGAGGGGAAAGTAGCGGAGTGGGGAGGGGTTAAGTAGCCGGGGCGAGAGGGCGAATTATGCCCGTAGTAACGCGTATTCAAGCGCGAGATCGTCGGGAAGAAACGGCCGCGGCGGAGCTGGTAGCGGGCGTGATTTGGGGACGAAGAGGTGACGTGGAGGTGGGGTCCATCTGTTAGAGAGGAGGTGCAGCGCAGGCGCGGTGAGAAACAAAGAGGGGGAGGGGGTTTCCCAGGTGGGCTAGGTGGGCTGTTAGATGGGCCGCAGGTTGGGTTGGGTTAGATAGCTAGTTAGGTTTATTTTTTTCTCTTTTTCTCCTTTTCTTTTTCTGTTTTGATTTTATGATTTGAATTTGAATGCGTGATTCAAATCTGTTAGAATTTAAATTTCCTCCAGAATTTTGTTCTGTATTTCTTGTGTCCGAGGGTGTGTAAAATATTCATTTATACTCAAAATCATTTTGAGTTTGAAATTTAAATATAAAACCATGCCCTTAAGTAAATATTTATAATAGCCATATGATTGGTTTTAAATTTTGAATTGTTTTGAAAACTTTTGTGTGGCCTTGTATTTACTTTCAAAACAATACTGATCAAATACTAATCACATATAGAAAATAAAATATAAACCTTGCCTCACTTAAATAAGTAATAGGCATAAATATGGTTTCTTATGTTTGAAATTTATTTGAAAAAGATAAATGCTTATGAATGCATGAATGCTATGCAAGCTTTACAAATTATGATTTTTGGGATGTTACAAATCTAACCCCCTTAAGGTGAATCTCGCCCTTGAGATTCGGATTGGCTAGCAAATAGGTGAGGGTGGTCTTTCCGAAGATCATCTTCTCTTGCCCATGTTGCTTCTTCCTCGGAATGATGGTTCCACTGAACTTTGCAGAATTTGATAGTCTTTGTCCGAGTAACTCTTTCTGCAGTCTCAAGAATCTTGATAGGTTTTTCCTCATAAGTAAGATCACTTTCCAACTGGACCTCTTCCAAAGGTATAGTATCCTTCAAAGAAGTCTCCTCCATCTCCGGATGGCATTTCTTTAGCTGACTTACGTGAAATACATTGTGAACAGAAGACAATGATTCAGGAAATTCAATCTCATATGCTACCTCTCCTTTACGGATCAGAATCTTAAATGGTCCAACATATCTTGGTGCCAATTTTCCTTTGACTCCAAAGCTCTTCACTCCACGAAGTGGTGATACTCTAAGATAATCTCTATCACCCACCTCATAGGTGACTTCTCTACGCTTTGGATCTGCGTAGCTCTTTTGTCGGGACTGTGCTATCTTCAATCTGTCCTTTACCAACTTGACTTTCTCTTCAGATTCCTTGATTAGTTCTGGCCTGAACAATTTCTTTCTCCAACACCATTCCATAGAAATGGTGTAGTACACTTTCTCCCATAGAGAAATTCAAACGGTGCCATCTCAATACTAGCTTGATAGCTGTTGTTATAAGAGAATTCTGCGTAAGGCAGACTTTCATCCCAACTAGCACCATAATCTAGGGCACATGCCCTCAACATATCCTCTAGAATCTGGTTGGTCCTTTCTATCTGTCCATCAGTCTGGGGATGAAAAGCAGTGCTGAATTCCAATCTCGTTCCAAATGACTCATGCAGTTGCCTCCAAAAATGGGAAGTGAATTGAGTTCCCCTATCAGACACAATACTCTTGGGTACTCCATGCAGACACACAATCCTATTCATATAGATCTTGGCTAACTTAGCACTTGTATAGGTTGTCTTCATGGGTATAAAATGAGCCAGTTTAGTCAGGCGATCTACCATGAACCAAATAGAATCATATCCTGATCTAGTTCTTGGCAGTCCGGTGATGAAATCCATGCCAATCTTGTCCCACTTCCAATTAGGAATAGGTAGTGGTTGTAACAATCCTGCTGGTTTCTGATGTTCCGCTTTCACACAAAGCAATATGTTCGGCGATGTCCTTCTTGAGATTATTCCACCAAAATCTTTCCTTCACATCCATGTACATTTTGGTGTTACCAGGATGAATGGAATACGGTGAGTTGTGTGCTTCTTGTAAAATCAGTTTCCGAAGCTCCAGAACTTGCGGAATGCATATACGTTTTCCATACCATAAAGTACCTTGTTCGTCTTCATGGAATCCTTTGGATTTTCCCTTGCCAATCTTTTCCTTAATCTCTTCAATTTCCTTGTCTGTCTTTTGGGCTTCCTTTATTTTGTCCAACAAGGTGGGTTGAACATCTAATGACATGAGATGTCCTTCAAGCACTATTTCCAATCTGAGATCTTTCAATTGGGCACACAGATCATCTGGAAATTCTCCTTTAGTAAGGCCATTCACATAAACCTTGCGTCTTAAAGCATCCGCTACTACATTTGCTTTACCGGGGTGGTATTGCAAACTCAAGTCATAGTCCTTGATGATTTCTAGCCATCTTCTTTGTCTCATGTTGATTTCTTTCTGAGTGAAGATATACTTCAAACTTTTGTGATCTGTGAATACTTCACATCGCTTTCCCAAAATATAATGTCTCCATGTTTTGAGTGCATGGACAACTGAGGATAACTCCAAATCATGAGTAGGATAATTAACTTCATGGGTTTTGAGTTGTCTCGAGGCATAAGCCACAACTTTCCCTTCTTGCATTAAAACTGCACCCAATCCTTGGTGAGATGCATCACAATACACTTGGAAATCCTTCTCCAAATCTGGTAGACATAAGACTGGTGTTGTCACTAGTCTCTTCTTCAACTCTTGGAAACTGAGTTCACATCCTTTAGTCCAATCAAATTTCTTGTCTTTCTTTAGTAACTCCGTCATTGGCTTAGCTACCTTTGAGAAATTCTCAATGAATCTTCTATAGTATCCTGCCAAGCCAAGGAAACTACGAACTTCTTTCACTGACTTAGGAGATTCCCACTCAGTTACAGCTGACACTTTTGTGGGATCAACTGCTACACCATCTCCTGACACAATGTGTCCAAGAAATCCGACTTCATTCAACCAGAATTCACACTTGCTAAATTTGGCATACAACTTATGCTCTCTAAGCTTCTATAGTATCAATCGCAAATGTTCCGCATGCTCTTCATTGCTCTTGGAGTAGATCAAAATGTCATCGATGAAAACGACAATGAACTTGTCAAGAAATTCCATGAACACCTTGTTCATCATATTCATGAAATAGGCTGGTGCATTTGTCAAACCAAATGGCATCATGGTGTACTCATACAACCCATACCTAGTGGTGAAAGCAGTCTTAGGTATGTCTTGTTCCCTTATCTTTAGCTGAAAATAGCCCGATCGAAGATCAATCTTTGAGAACACACGGGCTCCTTCTAACTGATCAAACAAGTCATTGATTCTGGGCAAAGGATACTTGTTCTTGATAGTCACCTCATTGAGTGAACGGTAATCTATGCATAACCTTTGACTTCTATATTTATTTTCAACAAACAAGACTGGTGCTCCCAAAGATGAAGAACTTGGTTGAATAAATCCTTTCTGCAACTGTTCTCCAAGTTGTTTCTTGAGTTCTTTCAACTCATCAACTGACATCTTGTAAGGTCTCTTTGCTATTGGTCCTGATCCTGACAGCAAGTCAATTAGAAACTCTACATCTCTATCTGGTGGCATTCCAGGTAACCCCTCCGGAAACACATCTGGATATTCTCTCATAATTAGCACACTGTCTATGCTAACCCCCTTAAGATAATTTAGCTTACTCCCTTTTGATTCAAAGTTAGACTTGAATCTAATTCGTTTCTTATCCGGGGTTGTGAGTGTGACAGTACGTTTGGCACAATCTAGCACTCCTTCATACTTGGTCATCCAATCCATTCCCAAAATAACAGCCAATCGTTGGTAATATATGATTATCAAACTAACTGGAAACTTATGCTTTCCAAATTCTATTACTAGATCACGACATCCAAGACTTACTATCATATCTCCATCGGGAGAACTTACTTTTATAGGACACCCAATATTTTCAGTTGGAAATCCATTTCCATCAACAAATGCTCTTGATATGAATGAATGCGATGCGCCAGTATCAAAAAGAACAAGTGCTGGAATAGAATTGAGTTTGAACTTACCAGCCACCACATCAGATTCCTCATATATTTCTTCCACATTGATGTGGTTCACTTGTCCCTTTGGAAGGGATTGGTCTTGTTGGCGCCATCAACTTTATTTTCTGGGCACTCATTAGCATAGTGCGCCATCTTCTTACACTTGAAGCATTCAACCTGACTGAGATCTTTCTTGACAGGCTGACATCCACTACCACTTGCACCTCCACTGTGGTGGCTCTTGTGTCCACTCTTGTGGTTCTTATACTTGTCATTATCATGACTTCGGTGATGCTTGTTGTCATGATGAAGGTTGTGGCTGTGGTGGTTGTTGTACTTTCCATGTTTGTGGGATCCAGAACTCCTACTATCATCATGATGGGAACGCTTGTGAGACGATCCCGAGCTGTGCTTATCAAAGCTATTCTTCCTCTTCCTGCTCTCAACTTGTTTCATCTTGTTCTCCAAGATGGTAGCCTTGTCACAAAGTGATTGGTAGGTTGGGACATAGGCAACATATAACTGCAGATTCAATTCATCATTCAGTCCTTCGAGGAATTTCTTCTTCCTATTGGCATCTGTATCAACTTCATCCGGTGCATAACGCGCCAGATTGTTGAATTCCTCAATGTACTCAGCCACACTACAGTGACGCTGCTTCAAATTGTGGAACTCCTTTTTCTTCAAGTTCATCACTCCGGATGAGATGTGAGATGTACGGAATCCATCCTCAAATATAGCCCATGTTACATCCTCAATGGGAGTGGTGATCTGAAAGTTATCCCACCAGGTTGCCGCTGGCCCTTCAAGCAGATGTGCTGCAAACCTGACCTTTTCTTCGTCGGTGCAGCCTACAGGCACTAAGTCCTTGTTCACTAAACTTAACCAGTCATTGGCTACCATTGGATCAGTGATTCCTGAGAACTTTGCAGGCCTCAGTCTTAGAAATTTGGTGAGCATGTCAAATCCTGGCGGATTATTCTGGTTGTTGTTGTTGTTATTCTGGTTCTAGTTCTGCATGAAGGTTGTCATCATCTACATCAGTTGAGCTTGTGCTGTCATCAACTGTTGCATCTCGGGAGTGACATTGTTTTTGTTGTTTTGGTTGGGGTTGGCACGTCGAGGAGGCATCTGTGGTTTTAATAAGGATGAGAATGAGATACCCATAGATTCTTAACATGCACAATACATCACATAGAATCAAAACAATAACCAAGCACCAAAATAACATAGAGTTTGAACGACATAAACAACAGTTTTGAAAAATGCAAACACACCATAGCAAGCCACCCACATGTTGGATGGTCATTGCGACTCAATAATCAAAGTACGGTAGATTGAAAGATAATCGAGTAGTCTACACTACTCCTCCGCATCAATCTCCACATCAACGAGGGTAAGACCTGCATTCTCCATGGCGGTCTTGTACTCATAAACACTAGCAGTCAAGGCCTCAATCTTGGCCCTAAGAGCCCTCTTCTGTGAGCGAAGCCTCTCGATCACTCCCTGCTGATGCTCGAGCTCGAATTCCTTGGCCTCTAACTCTTCCTTCATCTCCCGGATCTTCTGGTTCCTGTCTTGGACTCTTTTCTCCTGGCTCTTGAACTTCTTTTCCTGGCTTTCAAATTTGGCCTCCATTTCCTTGACAATCTCGTCTTGCTCCGCGAAGAGCTTGTCCTTCTCTCGGAGCTGAACCTGGAGCTCGTCATTGCTAAGCATGACGTTGGTCCTATCAGTATCAAGGTGTCTAATAAGACCCTCTAGGTCCTGAAGGTGCAGACGAATCGGCTCCATTGTCTCTCTAGCAGCATCCTCGTACTCTATAGCCTCACCCTCCTCGTTGCGTCTCCCGAAGGGGTGAAAGTAAAGACCTCAAAGCTCGGTGGAGTGTCTCCCTACCAGGCGCCCAAGTAACTCCTGCATGACTACATCTAAGCCTTTCTCCTTGTTGTCATGCATCATCTTGAAAGTGATAGCCTCCATGGGTGGCTCTGTCTGGCATCCCGACTGTGTTACTCTGAAGCCCCATAGGTCCTTCCTCTCAAACTTGGTGATCTGGAGTGTCATGATGCTAGGAAGTGGAAGGTTGAGCACACTAGTGTGATCAATGAGACGAGTACCAAAATGAGTTCCCTTGAACTCCTCGGCCGTGCTGATAACAATGTTAGGCATATATTTTTATAAGATAGAGAAAGTTAGAATCAACACAAGTAGAGAAAACTCACAAGACAAAATAACACAAGCACATCACTTAGCAACAAACACACAAGTCATGGCATACATAAATCCATTACAAACATCAAAGGTTCAACATAACTTAAAAAAAAATTGGAAGTAAAAACGATAAGTGTGGTGGTCCAACTAACGAACTACGTTACAACTCTCACCCAAGCATAGCATATAGATACTTAGCAAAATTTATCATGCAAGACCTATACAAAATATCACTAATGCATAGTCAAAATATTGGGACAAAAATATGTAGCACCACTTGCCTTGGTAGTTGGGGGAGTAACAACAATCCTCACAGTCACAATCACCACTAGCACTAAAATCTACACATAAAATGATAGCACCAAATTCATATTTCAAATAATCAAGCAAAAATATATGAATGCATGCAAATGCCATGTGATGATTTTTCTAAACCAAACAAGACAAGTAAAATAGTACTGAACAATAAACTAAACATTTATACACCAAATAAACTTAATTTGGATTTTAAAACATTTTCCAAATAACTTTTATACACAAAATAGACCTACAAATGTCTCTATAAAAATTCTATTTTAACAGAAACAAAATACAAAACTAAGCCTACAGATGTGTAGGATTTATTTTTGTGATTCCATTAATATCTTATTTGCATTTTTTGGATAAACAGAACAAAAGTTATTGAATTTACAAGTTTAATCATCTAATTAAATCAAATCAGAATTTTAAATCGAAAACCCTGACACGCGGCGCAATCTGATTGTCCCGCACCGCTTCGTGCGGATCACGCTTGTGAGCCACTGGATCTAAGTGAGATCCTGCGGTCCATGAATGTACCCTTTCGTCTAAACTTCTAATCCTAGCCACTGATCGTAGATCTACGGATCTGAACGCACATGCCACAAACGGGCGACACAAATGGTGAGCGCGGTGGCGGCACGTCTGACGACGACGCTCCGGCGAGACCAGAGAGTAAAAGTGAGGGCGCCGGTGCTTACCGAGGTCGTGGAGACACAGCGAAGTTCAACGTGCAGTTGGATGGGGTCAGGGCGCACGGACACGGCGAGGATTCCTCGTCGGAGTTGCGGGCGGCTTTGGGTGTGCTCGGTCGTCTTCGCTAGGGCCGCTACAGGGCATAGGATAGGAAAAGGAGGGCAGCGTTATATGCGTACTGACGTTGCGAGTGTGCGAGCATGAACCAAAGAGGAAAGGGAAGGCTAGGTTTACCGTGTGATGTCGTCGAAGTTGAGTGCTTCGTCGGGCACGCGCAGTCATTGACGTTGGCGACGTTCTGGGTTGTCCTAGCACACACCAGCGGTGATAAAAGATGCGCAAGGATGCAGTGAACACGCTATCAAGACCAGGAGGCAAGGGGCGGGGAGTTCTCACCAGAATTTGCCACCGGAGATGCTCGGTACCACGGCGGGGTGAGTTCGATTGTGGATAGCCTAGCGGCGCTCTGTGGTTGGTGAGTGAGGGGAAAGGAGCGGAGTGGGGAGGGGTTTAAGTAGCCGGGGCGAGAGGGGGAATTATGCCCGCAGTAACATGTATTCAAGCACGAGATCGTCGAAAAGAAACGGCCGCGGCGGAGCTGGTCGCTGGCGTGATTTGGGGACGAAGAGGTGACGTGGAGGTGGGGTCCATCTGTCAACGAGGGGGTGCAGCACAGGTGCGGTGAGAAACAGAGAGGGGGAGGGGGTTTTCCGGGTGGGCTAGGTGGGCTGTTAGATGGGCCACGGGTTGGGTTGGGTTAGATAGCTAGTTATGTTTATTTTTTTTCCTTTTCTCCTTTTCTTTTTCTGTTTTGATTTTTTGATTTGAATTTGAATTGGTGATTCCAATCTGTTTCAATTTAAATTTCCACCAAAATTTTGTTCTGTATTTCTTGTGTCCAAGGGTGTGTAAAATATTCATTTATACTCAAAATCATTTTGAGTTTTAAATATAAATATAAAACCATGCCCTTAACTAAATATTTATAATAGGCATATGATTGGTTTTAAATTTTGAATTGTTTTGAAAACTTTTGTGTGGCCTTGTATTTACTTTAAAAACAATACTGATCAAATACTAATCACATATAGAAAATAATATATAAACCTTGCCTCACTTAAATAAGTAATAGGCATAAATATGGTTTCTAATGTTTGAAATTTATTTGAAAAAGATCAAATGCTTATGAATGCATGAATGCTATGCAAGCTTTACAAATTATGATTTTTGGGATGTTAGAGGCCCCAAACATCTTAGTAAATAATCTCAAGGGGTGCTATAGTAACACGAGTAGATAATGTAAAGGCAAATGATGACTCTTTCCTTGATGACATGCATCACACACTGAAGTTACATCTTTGTTAACTGACAAAGAGGGAAGCTCATGATGTTGTAAAATATGCTGGACGATTGGAGAGGCTGGATGTCCTAGACGTGAGTGCCACCGATCATGCGACACGTTGATGATGCTAAAGGCTTGCTTAAGTAAAGACACATCAAGATTATAGAGACCTCGGCGACATCCCCCTCCAAGTAGAACCACCCTGGTGCCCCGGTCCTTAACAAGAAAATATCATGGATGGAATTCAAAGAAAACATTATTACCATATGTGAATCTCTAAACAGAAAGAAGATTGCGAGTAATGGATGGTACATGCTGAATGTTTTTAAGATGTAGGGATTGTGTAGGTATAGGGATTATGGATTGACTAATATGTGTAATGTCCATACCTGCACCGTTTGCAATTTGGATAGTGTCCTTGCCATGGTATTGCTCCTTGATGCTTAGCTTGTTGAGGTCGTTGGAGAAGTGCGTTGTCACTGCAATGTCAGCATACCAGTATGGATCATCTGGATATCAGGGAGTAGAGGTGCCGACGTGGTAGGCAGCAATAACACCATCATTAAGAGCAGTGATCAGGCGGTCCATATTACGACCGTCGTTCCCGGTACCTAGAAATTTTTTCTGGAACCGCTTGAAGCAGCAGGATGCTATGTGGCCAACCTTAGATCATAGTTGGCATATCGGGCGAGCTCCACCGCCGCCCTGACCACCAGCATTGCGACCATCCCTGCCCTGACCCTTCTGACACACGGGAGGAGGTGTCGCGACAGGTCCCTGCGAGCGTGCGCCAGGGGTACGGTTCACTGTGTTGGTGGCATCAACGGTGGTGGCTGGTACACAGGCGCGTGTCCAATGCCTTGGCGCGAGGTGTAGTTAGCGGAGTAGATGTCAGTGTTGACCTTGGCACGACGTGCCTCGACATGTTGTTCGGTGTTGAGGAGCTGCGCATAGACATACCGTATGGGAATAGGGTCGGATACTGACCGAGCAGAGACACGATCAACAAGGGGATCATAGTCACTGTCGAGGCTGGCAAGTAGTAAGGCGTTGAACTCTTCTAGATGGAGCGGCTGCCCGATCGACGAGATCACATCTACTAGGAACTTGACCTTGTTGAAGAAGGCAGTGGCGTTTGGGTAGTCGTGGTTCTTGACCTTGGACAGTTGGGCATGGATCTTCATGACCCACACCGTCGACTATGAAGCGAAGCTGGCCTCTAGGGCCTCCCACGCCTCCTACAACGTCGGGATCATCATGACCATATGATACGTCGTAAACGTATCTATAATTTTTGATGCTCCATGCTTGTTTTGTATCAACTATCTTATGTTTTGTCTAAACTTTGAGGTATTTTTATACATTTTCTGGAACTAACCTATTGACAAGATGCCGCAGTGCCAGTTGCCTGTTTTCTGTTGTTTTTGGTTTCAGAAAAGCCAGAAAAGAAATATTCTCAGAATTGGATGGGACAAAAGCCAAAGTCAATATTTTACCGGAGCAAACACGGAGTCCAAAGGAGATACGAGGAGGCGCAATGAGGAGGCCACACCTAGGGGTGGTGCGGGTCCCCCTGGCCGCGCCTGCCCCTGGTGTGGGCCCCTCGAGGCTCCACTGACCTTGCCCTTTCGCCTCTATATACGTCTCCCTGAGACGTAAACCCTAACGGGGGCGGAATTCCACGAAAAGTCTCACAGTGCCGCCGCTACCGAAGAGGAGATTCACGGGACAGAAGTCTCTGTTCCGGCACCCTGCGAGGACGGGGAATTGCCCCCGGAGCCATTTCCATCGACTCCAGCACCATCTCCATAACCGTTGCTGACTCCCATGATGGGGATTAGTTCTCCCTCGAGGCTAAGGGATCTACCAATAGCTATGTGTTCATCTCTCTCTCTATGCGTAACCATATCATGATTATGAGCTTTGTAATCAAGTAGATCTACTCTGCTAGTCAAGTGATTTAATTGTAATCTCCAGTTATCCCCACGTGTGTGAAGTTGACAGTGTACACACCGTGTGGCACTTAGGCTAAAGATTACATAAATACTTATCATGAGTTATATTTTGAGTTGGATGTATATATGAAATTGTGGTATTTATTGGAACCATCTAGCACTCAAGGTGACAGTGTGGGGTTACCTAGATGGGGAATGTGAACTTTAAGGAGAGCTTTTATAGCCCTACCATGGATTAGAGATATCCAACTAGAGATTAGTTCAGAGTAGAGTAATAAAGAGAAGATATTTATATGAGAGTGTCCACTAGTGAAAGTGTGATCCCTAGGCCTGATTTCTAAGCATTGAAACACCGTTTACAACTATACCTGTTACATGTTTCCTTGCTGCCATCTTTATTTTAGATTGCATTTAGTCTCTTCCTCCCGTCAATCTATTTTCTGGCACTGTTGTCTTATAATCATCCATATCACTTGTATTTTACTATCTCTTTTCCGAACTAGTGCACCTATATACCTGACAGGTGTATTGGGTGTGTTGGGGACACAAGAGACTTGTATCTTGATTGTACGGTTGCTTGAGAGGGATACCTTTGACCACTTCCTCCCTGAGTTTGATAAACCTTGGGTGATCCACTTAAGGGAAACTTGCTGCTATTCTACAAACCTCTGCACTTGGAGGCCTAACAACTGTATACAAGAACAGAAGCGTGTGTAAACATTAAGCTCTTTTCTGGCACCGTTGCCGGGGAGGTAAGGTAAAAGGTACTCACATCCTCTGGCTACTAAGCTATATTCTAGTACTGTTGCTGGTGTGTGAGTGCTCGAAGTTATTTCCTTTATATTATGCAATTATATCTTTTTGTTTCTTGTTTTCACTAGTTAGGCTTAATGGAAAACAAAAAAAAAATTAGTGAGCTTTATAGTATATTTCCTGAGTTAGGACATGAAGTGTTTGAAGAGGAAATTAAAATTTTTTTGAACACCATTGTTGCTAATACTATGGAAACGTCTAAGCTTGGGGAAGCTATTTTTTATGAGAATGATCTTTTTAGTTCCCCAGCTTTAGAGGATATAATTTGCAATGATGATACTAAACCTCCAATATATGATGATTACAATAATGAATATGATATTTTCAGTCCACCTAGTATTGAGGAGAAAATTTGCTATGATGATACTATACATCCAATGTATAATGATTACAATGATGATTATGATATCTTCAGTCCACCTACTATTGAGGAGAAAATTAAATATGATTACAATATGTCTCCTATATTTGATGATTATGGTGATGATAATAATAATGATAGCTATTTTGTTGAATTTTCTCCCACTATGATTAATAAGATTGACTATGCTTATGTAGAGAGTAATAATTATTTTATGCATGTGTCTCATGATAAGAATGTTTTATGTGATAGTTATATTGTTAATTTTATTCATGTTGCTACTGAAAGTTATTATGAGAGAGGGAAACATGGTCTTATGTATCTCAACAATATTAAGTTTCCCCTCTTTATGTTGAAAATCTTGAAGTTGCACTTGTTTTGCTTTTCTATGCTTGTTGCTTTGTGCTTTCATGACTTGTTTCTTTACAAGATTCCTTTGCATAGGAAGTGGGTTAGACTTAAATGTGTTTTGAATTTGCTTCTTGATGCTCTCTTTTACTTCAAATCATATTTCTTATGTGTGCATCTTCTCAAACTATCAAGCCTAACTTAAAGGCGTTAAATAAAGTACTTCTTGGGAGATAACCCAATATTTTTATTGAGTCTTGGAAGTTATTAATTCTGTAATAACCTCTCCTTATCCTTTTTGTGTGATTTTTGTGCCAAGAATAACCTCTAATGAGAGAGAAGTAAGATTTGGGGAAGTTGCTGTCCCAAAACAGATTTTTGTGCTTCACTGTAAACATTAGTGAAAAATCTCTGTATGTCGGATTGAGATGTAATTTTCTGAGATGCCCCAGTTTGTTATATAACTTTAGTTAGTTCAATACTTTTCGATTTGAGCAACAGAAGGTCTTCGAAAAAAACGTTTTTTACCTGCTGGTTTGTTTTGACAGATTTCTGCCATTATTTGCATTTGCCTCTTTATCGGTTTATTTTTGAGTTCTTCTTGACCACCTGAGCTTTTTAAAGGAATTGCTACAGTAGCTTGTGCTTTTAATGAAAGATTTTCTGTGTTGAAACTAAACCGAAAGGTTTATTCTTTTGAATGCACTAATATTGCTAATTAAGATTGTGTGAAGTTTTGTATGAAGGAAATTTTCAAGTGTAGGGGAAGAATGATGTGATGAGATGAAGAATGGAAAAAATATCAAGCTTGGGGATGCCACCCCGTGATACCCCAAGAAATATTCAAGAGGTACAAGCGTCAAACCTTGGGGATGCCCAAGCAATCCCCTTCTTCATCAATAAAAATCGCAGGTCTCTTTCTTGACACTTCGTTTTTATGGTTTCATGCACTGTTGGGTTGTTCTTGGAGCATCTTAGTTTTTGTTTTTAGTTTTCTTTTGCTTTATTTTCTGCAATAAGTTAGTTGGATCCCAGCACACTTCTTTTGGAGAGAGACACACTCCATTTTCATTGCCTAGAACACTCTAGTTTTCATTCTTATTGTTTTGTGAGTGTTCTCTTTTGCTAGCACTGTGTTTAGCCTTAGTTTTCTTATGATTCTTGCTTAGAACTTTTTATTTCTTCTTTGTGGATTTGTGAGACATGCTCACTGATCTTTATTGATTATTATCCTTGTGAGTTGTTTCAAATAAGTTGATTGGTGTTGGAAAAGAGTAGGGAGTTTCATGCTTAAGTTGTACAAAAGGAGCATTGCTTTGACTGTGACTTAGACGTTATCATGTCATGCTAGATGTTGTTTTGACCATATGCTTAGTGATTATTGCTATAGCATGACTTGTTCCGAAAAAATTAGATTGCTTAACGTGCCTTGAAAGAATCATGCGTTGTTTTAGCATACAAAAGCATAATATTGTGGTATTCTCCTTTGATGCTTTGTTTGGGTTGACTTGGCACATGCTTACACCATGTTAAGACTATGAACCAGTCACCTTAGCCTCTATGATCATTTAGTTTTTGACTTGTGATATCACTTTATGCTTTAATTGATAATGTTTTGTCGCTTTGCATGATTATGGCCATTATTGCTCTCTTAGTTGGTTGCTCCCAGTCTTTTGCTAGCCTCCACTTGTACTGAGCAAGCTCTACTCATGCATCCAACTCCAAAGAAACCAAGTTATTCCAAAGAGTCCACTATAAATTCCTATGCACGATGTGTTACACCATTCCAAGTATATTCATGTTTTTATCTATCTTCCAAATTAAACTTGTAATGTGAATACTAGTGATTAAATCTCTCACAAACTTGATGGCACGCTTTATTTTTCTTGCGCCTAATAAACTTGAACCATTGTGTCATCTGTGTTGTATATGCTTGCACTTATAAGTTGGGAATTAGCAGAACCGTGCTGTCACGGGGAACACTTTCAACACCTATAAATATCTACCCAGTTGATATCATGCTCTTTTATTTATGGATGTCGGCGGTGTGAAATAAAAGGGGAGATTGTAAGTCCGTGGAGTTATGTATATGTGTTAGAGAAACGCCCGGGCCACTAGCCTAAGCCATGCCTAATAATGGTGGAAACTTGCAGCATCACCATAGTGAGCAATCCATGAAGCATCCTCAGAAAAAATATATAAAAAAAATAAAAAAAAATATGCACCATGCTCATGGTAAATAAAAGGACCGCTGAAATGCTCACTGTCTGTTGCCTTGTCATTTTGATATGGGATAGCTCCTGTGTCATGGGGCAAGGGGTACCCCGTTGGCGGTTCTCTATGATACACATATACTTACAATGACAAGAACTTGCTTGTGACTAAAGTTGAGTAGCATGAGGAACGACCCTCGTACTCAAGGGACATGAGATTGCCAACTTATGATTTGTCAAGCATATAATCCATACTTTGTTCACTTTAACCTTAATCACTTCAAAATTTTTATGATTGATATGTCGGAAACGTATCTATAATTTTTGATGCTCCATGCTTGTTTAGTATCTACTTTGCTTTGCTTTGTCTACACTTTGAGGTGTTTTTATATATTTTCTAGAACTAACCAATTAACAAGTTTCCATAGTGCTAGTTGCCTGTTTTCTTCCATTTCTGGTTCCAGAAAGGCAGAAAATCAATATTCTCAGAATTGGACAGGACAAAAGCCAAAGTCAATATTTTACCGTGGGGGACACGAATCCAGAAGACGAGACGGAGAGGCGAACCAGGGCGGCCGCACCCCCCTAGGCGCGGGTGGGCCCACCCCACGCCTGGGTAGGGTGTGGGCCCCCTGGCCACCTCCCAACCTTGCCTCTTCGCCTATAAGAAGCCCTCGATGCAGAAACCCTAGGACCCAATCAAAACTCCACAAAACCTTCTGTAGCCGCCGCCACCATCGTCCCTAGATCGGGTGGGGGGGATCTGAAGTTCTTCCAGGCACCGTATTGGAGGGGAGATCATCCCGGAGGCCTTCTCTCCGCTATGATGCGTGAGTAGTTCCACCTTGTGCTTTCATGTATAGATCTTGTGAGCTCCGTTCATGATCAAGATCTAATCTATTTGTAATCATGCATGTTGTGTTTGCGGGGATCCAATGGATATTGATATTACTATGTCAGATTGATTAATGGTTTTGTCTTTATGATTCTATCATGTCTGTGTTGTTTGTGATCTTGCATGCTCTCCGTTGTTAGTAGCTATCTTGGCCAAGTAGTTGCTAGTGACTCTAAGAGGGGGTATTTATGCTCGATAGTGGGTTCATGCCTCTAGTTTCCAAGGGAAGTGACATAAATCTCTTCGGTTGTAGATGTGGTGTTGCTACTAGGGAGAAAACAATGGTCTCTTGTTCATGGAACAAGTGGATTGTTTACCTTACACACTTTGATTAAAGCAGTTGTCTGTTGCTTGCAACTTAATACTGGAGGGGGTTCGGATGATAACCTGAAGGTGGACTTCTAGTCATAGATGAAGTTGGATGGCGGTCTATGTATATTTTTGTATTGCCCAATCGAATCTCATAGGATCTTTTGTCCAGTATTGCATTGTTATGCCTTACTCAGTTCCTGCCAATTGCCCTGCTGTAATTTGTCTACCCTTCATGCCATGTTGTTTATCAAAGGAGAGCACCTCTAGTGAACTATGGACCCCGGTCCAATCTTTACCATTGATACATCTTCCACTTTTAATTGCTTACTTGTTACAAACTGTTACCTTCCACACCATACGTTTAATACTTTGTTATAGCAAACCGGTGAGCTTGACAACCTCAATGTTTGGATGGGGAAAAGTCTTGAGTCTGTGTTGTGCAGGTTTCTGCGTTGCTTATAACACCTGTGTGACGTTTCCTTCCTCCTACTGGTTCGATAACCTCGGTTTCTTACCAAGGGAAAACTTGCTGCTCTATTGCTTTATACCTTGCTCTTGGTCCCAACAGGCTCCACGTTAGCCATCAAGTTCTCTAGTGCCGTTGTCAGGGATCTACAGGACAACTTCAACCTCTTCCTCCCCGTCAAGCACCAAGTTCTCTGGCGCCGTTGCCTTGGAGGCTAAGGACGTCTTCACAAGGGGAGTCCTTCACTTCCTTTCTCTTTACTTTGTTTTTAGTTTGCTTAGTTTCTTTTGCTTGGTTTTGTCATCCTCTTTTCAAAAACTCCAAAAAAAATTAGTTTAGTTTGGTTTGCTTTCCCTATTAAAAAACACAAAATTTTTAGTTCACTCTGGTTGCTGGTCTGTTATTGCCTTGCTTGGTCATGCTTTCTATCAATGGATGGTTTCTTTGAAACTAGTTCTTATTGGCAAGGTGGGTTCACAGAAGAACAAAAGTATTATTATAAGGAACACCGTTTGTCACAAAGAGGGAAACACTTATGGGAACAAATTGATAAGTTGAATACTATTGCTAGAGACTTGTTCTCTACTTATAATGTTACTTATTTCTTTGATAAATCTTGTTGCTGTAGGAGGTATAAACACCTCCCTTTTCAATGTGAGTATAATGATAATGTTACCATATCTTCTTATGTTAAAGGAAATTATGACTTTTATGATATGGAACAAATTGAAGAATTTATTCCTTCAATGGTGCATTTGAACCTGCCAGTTTGCTTGAAAATACTGATGATGCACCTTATAAACATGAGGTTTATGACATACTTAAATTTTGCTTTGAAAATTACAAGGAAGAAAAAGGCTATATTCTTGAATATTTTAATAGATGCTTTCCACAAATGGAAGAGACTAATGCCTTGCAGGAGCCTTTGGAAGAAGAAATTGTTGAAACTGGAAGCTCATTAGATGAAAAAGAGGAGGAGAGTGATGGTCAAGAGGAGGAATAATGGATCTACCCATGTCTACCTTCTAATAAGAGTAACTCTTTTTATCCCTTACATTATTTGATTGTCCCCCATGCCTACCAAAGGAGGATGAATGTTATGATCCCGTGGATCCTTTTGAAATGTCTACTTTGGGTAAAACCTATGAAGGTTTTAATCCCACTATTTTTGAGCTTGATATAAATTATGTGTTTGTAGATCATGAAAAGCATGCTTTATGTGATAGCTATATTGTTGAGTTTATTCATGAGGCTACTGAAAATTATTATGAGGGAGGAAAATATGGTTGTAAAAGTTTTGATGGTATTGCAACACCTCTCTTTGTGCTGAAAGTTTTGAAGTTACTCTTGTCTTATTTTCCTATGCCTATCACTTTGTTCTTCATGAATTTATTTGTGTACAAGATTCCTATGCATAGGAAGAGGTTTATACTTAAATGTGTTTTGAATTTGCTTCTTGATGCTCTCTTTTACTTCAATTCATATTTCTTATGAGAGCATCTTCTCAAGCTATCAAGCCTAACTTAAAGTCGTTAAAGAAAAGTACTTATTAAGAGATAACCCAAGAGTTTCCTTGAGTCTTGGAAGTTATTACTTTTGTAATGACCTCTCCTTATCCTTTTTTTTGCTTTTTGTGCCAATAATAACCTCTAGTGAGAGGGAAGTAAGATTTTGGGAGTTGCTGTCCCAAAACAGATTTCTGTCCTCCACCAAAAATATTCGTGAGGAGTATCTATAACTCGGATTGAGCTGAAAATTTACGAATAAATCCCCCAGTATGTTAGACAACTTTCGTTAGTTCAACACTTTGTGATTTGAGCAACTCGAAGTATCTATAACTCGGAGTATCTGTAACTCAGAGTATCTATAACTCGGAGTATCTGTAACTCAGATTCAGGTGAAGAGAGAGAATGATGTAATGAGATGAAGAATGGACAAAAGCTCAAGCTTGGGGATGCCACCCCAGTGTCACCCCAATAAATATCCAAGAGTTACAAGTCAAATCTTGGGGATGCCCAAGGCATCCCCTTCTTCATCAATAAAAAGCTCAGGTCTGTCTAGACACTTCGGTTTTATTGTTTCATGCACTGTTGTGTTGTTCTTGGAGCGTCTTAGTTTTCATTTGGTTTTCTTAGTTTGTTTAGTTTGCTTGAATAAAGTAGTTTGGACTTGTGCTGTTTTAAATAAGTTGCTTGGTGTTGGAAAGGAGTAGGAAGTTCCTGCTTGAAAGTGCAAGAGGAGTTTGCATTGAATGTGACTTAGACTTTAGCATGACATGCTAGGTGTTGTTTTGACCTTATGCTTAGTGATTATTGCTGTATCATGTCTTGTTCCAAACAATTGGGATTGCTCAGTGTGCCTTGAAGAAATTTTGCGTTGTTTTAGCATGCAAAAGCATAGTATTGTGGTATTCTCCTTTGATGCTTTGTTTGGGTTAACTTGGCACATGCTCACACCATGTTATGACTATGACAAGTCATCATAGACTCTATGATCTATTCTTTGATTAGTAATGTTTTGTTGCTCTGCATGATTATGGCCATTATTGCTCTCTTAGTTGGTTGCTTCCAGCCTTTTGCTAGCCTCCACTTGTATGAGTAAGTTCTCCTCATGCTTCCAATTCCCAAGAAACCTAGTTATTCAAAAGTGTCCACTATAAACTCCTATGCATGGTGTGTTACACCATTCCAAGTATATTCTTGTTTTCAGCTACCTTCCAATTAAAAAGTATTTTGTTATGTGAAAACTTAGTGATTAAAGCTCTCACTAACTTGATGGCACACTTTATATTCTTTGCCCCTAATAAATTTGAATCATTGTGTCATCTATGTTGTATATGCGTGCACTTATACGTTGGAATTAGAAGAACCGTGTTGTCACGGGGAATGTTTTCAACATTGCACTTGTACTTTGTACTCAATTGTTATCATGCTCTTTTGTCTATGGATGTCACCGGTGTGAAATAAAGAGGGAACTTGTAAGTCCATGGAGTATGTATTTTGTGTTAGAGAAACGCCTGGGCCGCTAGCCTAAGCCATGCCTAATCATGATGGAAAATTGAAGCATCACCATAGTGAGCTATCTATGAAGCATCCTCAATAAAACGCTATGCATATAGTAAATAAAAATATCGCTGAGGTGCTCATTGTATACTTGCCTTGTCATTTTGGTTATGGGATAGCTCCTATAGCATGTGCAAGGGGTACCCCGTTGGCGGTTCTCTATGATACGCATGTACTTACAATGACAAGAACTTAGAGGTGATTGAAGTTGAGTAGCATGAGGTGTGGCCCTCGTATTCAAGGGACTTGAAATTGCCAACTTATACTTTGTCAAGCATATACTCCCTCTTTGTTCACTTTAACCTTAACCACTTCAAGATGCTTATGATAGGGGCACTGAGGGCTAAAAGCTTACAAGTACCATAATTTTTGGAAGCTCTTTTTGACACTTGAAATCCCTGCTTCCCTTTGTGAAGGGCCTTTCTTCCACCTTTATTTGAGTCTCCACCTTCTACCTTTAGGCACCTTTAAGAGATCATAGTTGTCATTCTGTGTACAGTGTCCCAAAACTTATTGATGGATGCATATTGTGATATTATTTTTTCTTGTGCTACTTGTTTCTAGTCACCCTTGTGAACTTTGAAGGTGTCCTATGCATCTATTTGCTACTCTATGAGGGACAAGCTAATTGCCACTATGCCATGTTTTCTGTATGTGAAACAAACAAACATTTTTCAATGCATGTTATTCATGATCTTTGTTTGTAGCCTTTCATGTTACATGCATAGTTACTATGTCCTATTGTTAGAACTCCATCTTTCATGCGCATGCTTAGAGTTCTTTGATCTTGGTTTTGATGGTGCATGTCACCTCAAAAATTATTATTTTATCACTTACTTACTCGAGGACGAGCAGGATTTAAGCTTGGGGATGCTTGATACGTCGGAAACGTATCTATAATTTTTGATGCTCCATGCTTGTTTAGTATCTACTTTGCTTTGCTTTGTCTACACTTTGATGTGTTTTTATATCTTTTCTGGAACTAACCTATTAACAAGTTGCCACAGAGCCAGTTACCTGTTTTCTTCTATTTTTGGTACCAGAAAGGCAGAAAATCAATATTATCGGAATTGGACGGGACAAAAGCCAAAGTCAATATTTTACCGTGGGGGACACTAATACAAAAGACAAGACGGAGAGGCGAACCACGGCGGCCACACCCCCTAGGCTCGGGTGGGCCCACCCCGCGCCTGGGTAGGGTGTGGCCCCCTGGCCGCCTCCCAGCCTCGCCTCTTCGCCTATAAGAATCCCCCGATGCAGAAACCCTAGGACCCGATCAAAACTCCACGAAACCTTCTGTAGCTGCCGCCACCGTTGTCCCTAGATCGGGGGGATCTGAAGTTCTTCCCGGCACCCTGCCGGAGGGGAGATCATCCCAGAGGCCTTCTCTCCGATATGATGCGTGAGTAGTTCCACCTTGGACTATGGGTCCATGTAGTAGCTAGATGGTTGTATCTCCTCCCTGTGCTTTCATGTATAGATCTTGTGAGCTCCATTCATGATCAAGATCTAATCAATTTGTAATCATGCATGTTGTGTTTGCGGGGATCCGATGGATATTGAGATTACTATGTTAGATTATTAATTGTTTTGTCTTTATGATTCTATCATGTCTGTGTTGTTTGTGATCTTGCATGCTCTCCGTTGTTAGTAGCTATCTTGGCCAAGTAGTTGCTAGTCACTCCAAGAGGGGGTTTTTATGCTCGATAGTGGGTTCATGCCTCTAGTTTCCAAGGGAAGTGACAAAAATCTCTTCGGTTGTAGATGTGCTGTTGCTACTAGGGAGAAAACAACGGTCTCTTGTTCATGGAACAAGAGAATTGTTTACCTTACACACTTCTCAATTACACCGGAGCGTTTTCGGGGCCAAATCCACTTTGAATTTGATAAATGTATTGCTTGTGAAGTATGTGTTCGCGTGGGAAGATTGACCCGAGCGGGCAAGGCACTCACTAGAGCATGTTTTTGCTTCATCCGCGTTTGATGATTCTTTTCATATAGAAACCAATGCCAATAGCCTATTGTTTAACACTGATATCTCTCCTTTGCTAGGAGTGAACCTCTTAATGGGATTGGGTGGGCATCCTTTCTACCAAGTGATTGGTATTCGAAAACATCTTTCTCAGATGAGACGGATCTGGGTAGATCGGAACTTCAGAGTTGACCTGCTGGCGCACAACTAAAGTGAGAAAGCCTTGATAGTGGCTCGCTTAGCTAAGAAGCTGTGGAAATAAACCAAAAGCAGTTGTCTGTTGCTTGCAACTTAATACTGGAGGGGGTTCGAATGATAACCTGAAGGTGGACTTCTAGTCATAGATACAATTGGATGTCGGTCTATGTATATTGATGTATTGCCCAATCGAATCTCATAGGATCTTTTTGTCTGGTATTGCATTGTTTTTCCTTGCTTAGTTCTTATCAATTGCCCCGCTGTAATTTGTTTACCCTTCATGCCATGTTGTTTATCTAAGGAGAGCACCTCTAGTGAACTATGGACCCCGGTCCAATCTTTACCATTGATACATATTCCACTGTTACTTGCTTACTTGATGCAAACCATTACCTTCGACACCATACGTTTTATCCTTTGTTACAACAAACCGGTGAGCTTGACAACCTCGCTGATTCTTTGGGGCAAAGTCTTGAGTCTGTGTTGTGCAGGTTTCTGCGTTGCTTGCAACACCTGTGTGACGTTTCCTTCCTCCTGCTGGTTTGATAACCTCGGTTTCTTACTAAGGGAAAACTTGCTTCTGTGCTGCTTCACACCCTGCTCTTGGGGTTCCCAACAGGCTCCACGTTATCCATCAATGATAGGGGCAATGAGAGCTAAAAGCTAACAAGTACCATAATTTTTGGAAGCTCTTTATGAAACTTGAAATCCCTGCTTCCCTTTGAAGGGCCTTTCTTCCACTTTTATATTGAGTCTCCACCTTCTATCTTTATGCACCAATTAAGAGAGCATAGTTTTCATTCTTAGTTTTATGTTCATTGTCCCAAAACTTATTGATTGATTCATAATGTTGATATTTCTTGTTCTTGAACTATTTGTATCTAGTCGCCCTTATGAACTTTGAAGGTGTCCTATGCATTTATGTTTTTCTATTCCATGAGGGACAAGCTGAATACCACACATGTTATGTTTTCTATATGTGAAACAAACAAACTTATTTTAATGCATTGTTATTCATGATCTTTGTTTGTACCTTTTCATGTTACAACATAGTTTCTATGTCTTATTGTTAGAAATACATCTTTCATGCTCATGTTTAGAGTACTTTGATCCCAGCTATCATTGCTTTGCAAATGGTTTGATCAAGATTGTGATGGTGCATATCACCTAAAAAATTATTCTTTTTATCACTTACCTACTCGAGGACGAGCAGGAGTTAATCTTGGGGATGCTTGATATGTCGTAAACATATCTATAATTTTGGATTCTCCATGCTTGTTTTGTATCCACTATCTTATGTTTTGTCTACACTTTGAGGTATTTTTATACATTTTCTGGAACTAACCTATTGGCAAGATGCCCTAGTGCCAGTTGTCCGTTTTCTGCTGTTTTTGGTTTCAGAAAAGCCAGAAAAGAAATATTCTCGGAATTGGACGGGACAAAAGCCAAAGCCAATATTTTACCGGAGCAGACACGGAGTCCAGAGGAGATACGAGGAGGCGCAACGAGGTGGCCACACCTAGGGGTGGCGCGGGTCCCCTGGTTGCGCCAGCCCCTGGTGTGGGCCCCTCGAGGCTCCACTGACCTTGCCCTTGTGCCTATATATACGTATCCTCGATACTAAACACTAACGGGGGTGGATATCCATGAAAAGTCCCACAACGCCGCCGCCACCGAAGAGGAGATTCGGGGGATAGAAGTCTCTGTTCTGGCACCCTGCAGGGACGGGGAATTGCCCCCGGAGCCATCTCCATCGACTCCACCGCCATCTCAATCGTCGTTGCTGACTCCCATGATAAGGAGAGAGTAGTTCTCCCTCGAGGCTAAGGGCTCTACCGGTAGCTATGTGTTCATTTCTCTCTCTATGCGTGACCATATCGTGATCACGAGCTTTGTAATCAAGTAGATCTACTCTGCTACTCAAGTGCTTTAATTGTAATCTCCGGTTATCCCCACGTGTGTGAAGTTGACAGTGTGCACACCGTGTGTCACTTAGGCTAAATATTACATAAATACTTATCATGAGTTATATTTTGAGTTGGATGTCTCTATGAAATTGTGGTGTTTATTGGAACCGTCTAGCACTCAAGGTGACAGTGTTGGGTTACCTAGATGGGGAATGTGAACTCTAAGGAGAGCTTTTGTAGCCCTACCGTGGATTAGAGTTGTCCAACCAGAGAGTTGTTCAGAGTAGATTAATGAAGAGAATATATTTATATGAGAGTTTCCACTAGTGAAAGTATGATCCCTAGGCCTTGTTTCTAAGCATTGAAACACCGTTTACAACTAGACCTGTTACGTGTTTGCTTACTGCCATCTTTATTTGAGATTGCCTTTAGTCTCTTCCTCTCGTCAAGGTATTTTATGGCAACGTTGTCTTATAATCATCCATGTCACTTGTATTTTACTATCTCTTCACCAAACTAGTGCACATATACACCTGACAAGTGTATTGGGTGTGTTGGGGACACAAGAGACTTCTTGTATCTTGATTGGATGGTTGCTTGAGAGGGATACCTTTGACCACTTCCTCCTTGAGTTCGATAAACCTTGGGTGATCCACTTAAGGGAAACTTGCTGCTGTTCTACAAACCTCTGCACTTGGAGGCCCAACAACTGTCTTCAAGAACATAAGTGTGCGTAGACATCACCATGCCGAGGACCCCCTCGATGAGAGAGGAGACAATGACTGAAAGACATCACCATGACGAGTACTTGGGGTTGAGCTTAGTTGAGGCGGGGACATCACTAGACGTCAGGACTTGAAACTATTCGTCCGGAAAGGGTAGAGACCCGTCGATGAACCCAAAGAGCAGGTTGCTCGTCAGGATCAGATCGACTTGAGTGCGCCAGTATAGGTAGTTGTTCATTGTAAGGTGAATGGTGAACTTGTTCATCAGATCAATGTGAGTGTTGGGAATCCTCGACGCCATCACCGCCCGAGTGGTGCTCCCGGAGGTCATCGAGACGCCGGCGGAGGCTGTCCTTGCATATGAGGTGGATGACGGGCTAGAGGAGTTCATCGACATGCTAGAGGCAGTCATGGCGCAATTGTGATACGACGGCGCAAGGCGGCGGTCGGCGATCTGGGCGGCGGCGGTAGGGTAGGGAGAAGCGAGAATTATGTTTTTCTCTGATACCATATTGAATTGATGCACTAGACATCTAAGCCAAAAGTTCGAACTAATGGAAAGGATAGGCTATATATGGTATCGGAGTCAGGAGGTATCAAGTTCAAACCCCAGCTAACGCACTATTTAATCTACTCTAAATAGTTGCGGCCCCTGATTACCCACATCTAGTGTCTTCCCATTTGTCTAGCCTAGATGTGAGGGGGTGTAAAAAATATATATCCTAGACTTTCCATTAGTTCAGAATTTTGGTTTAGATGGCTAGTGCATCAATTCAATACTATCCTCCATCATTACTCTGATCGTCGCCTCCAGCCACCAAGCTTCTAGGCTACTATCAGGATTAGGCTCGCCAATCTCCAAACCAGAACTTGCAAACATCCCAACCGTACCTCACGTGTGTAGACACACTGCATGAGAATGTGATCTACCATATCATTGTCCTGGAGACAAGTGTAGCATTCCACGCTTTGTTCTTGGTGCCCATGTCTCACTCGTATATCTAATGTCCACAATCGATATTTCATGGTGATCCATCCAAATATCTTACTCTTCAGAGTGGCATACAACTTCCAGATGGATGTGGGAATACCTGACCTCTCCCTCCCATGAAAAAGAATCTTGTAGGTTTCCTTGGCTGAGTACTGCCCTGCATCAACCACTAGAGGAAAACGTCAATGTGCCGATGGTCGATACCTACATCGATGGATTTTAGTCGGGGCTGCCAGCATATCCCACCAGCCGGGCAGCCCCAAAACAAGGCCGTCGGCCTAGACAAGTGTGACACCCCCGGGATCAGGGCTAAACAAATCCCAAACCTCCGTCTGACATAAGCTTAACCTTGAGCTCGAGGATATCCAGTGAAGAATCGATAATACAGCAGTGACCCGACGACACAAAATTTATTACAACAAGCTCATAACTGAGCAGAGAACCAAATTATTACAAGGAGATGTCACTGACCACAAATATCAATCAACGGAAGGCAAATTATGCTATTAAGTATAGAAAACTTAACAAATGGCCTAAGAGGCCTGAAGCATAACGATGACGTCCCAGCCCATATATTCCAGGCTGCCGGCCGGGAACCCCAAGCTACTCGTCGGTGTCGATGTAGTACCAAACTGATCTTCAAGGAACTCTTACTCTACTACAAAAGTATCAACGAAGCAAGGGTGAGTACCGGGTGTACTCCGCAAGACTTATGGATGGTGGAGTTGTTTTGCATAAAGCCATCTTTGTTTGTAAAACAAGAGAGAGAAGAAGCTTGTCTAGTCAGAGTATTTTAAAAGGGGATAAGAGAGCGACATCTCTGAAATATTGATCATCATATTTTGATATCCACAAAGTAATCATCATCTGAGCCCTATCTAGGATCACCCCCTCGTACCCATGAAGAAGCATCCTTAAGCACTCGTTGATATGCAAGTTTTATGATTAGGTTATAGTTCTCTATGATCATCACGTCCGTTCCCAAGTCATTCATAACCGTGAACACAACTTTTCGAAAAGATTATTACCCTGCAGGGGTGTACAAATTTACCCACATGTACTAACCTTATCTTAATGACACATGATTAGCCCTCTTCCTTGGAAGGCCGACAGAGGTTGGTTAGACACGACCTTTACCTAGCTTTCGCCGAGACCATGAGTCACGCCCTAAAGATGGTTCTGCCATAACGGGTAAAGTCCCGAAGCCGGTCCCTAGAGATGTCAGGCGAGGTTGGTTCACGAGGGGCTCCATCGACCCCAAGCAACCCGGTCCATGCTTCCCTACCTGTTATCAATGCACCTCCTTCACCGCCTTCGAGAAGATCCAGAATGCATGTAAAATGGAACGCCTGAACTATGTGACTCATGGAATCTACTAGGGAAGTTAGTTGCTTGTGAGGTTTTTCCAGGCCCCGTGTGGTTGTAAGCTCGTCTTGGTTCCAAAGGCAAGAACTCGATTCCTAGTGGTGGAGAGCATGGGACTAGAAAAACCACATCCCACCGTGGCCTCCCATACAAGCCTTGGCATGTTTAATATTATATCACCTCTGCTATATTCTCATCACGTTCTCCTGTCATACTAGATTCTCTGCATCTGATACATCATCTGGATGAACTAGCACTGACAACTATGCATGGGTAAGCAAGACACAGATATAAGCTCTAGTAGTGCACACAGGCCAAACCTAGTTATGCTAGGAGCAGTGAGTCAGGTAATATAAGCTCAAGGAAGTAATGCAATAGAGAGGATACTCTATCTATCGATAAAATGCCACAGTAGAATCGTATGCAACATGGCAGGAATTGAAATGCTTTCGAAATCATAGGATTATATCATGGTAGGGCTATGCTTGCCTTTGCTAGTTGATAACCAGAAGGCAGAGCTTCGAACATCTGGTACTTGACTTGATTATAGTTGGTCAAGTATTGTTCATCGATCTTCGATCTTCGATGGTGTTGTCCTCGGTCTTCGATCTTGATCTCGATCTCGATATCGTATTCTACCGAGAAGACCCAAACACCAGGAATAAAGGGGAAACAATCAACACATGGCATCGATGCAATGCTCAAACAAGAATGATGATATGGCAATTTTATTTGTACTGAAATGTAACCCCAAGGCACGCTCGACCATTTAATCGGGGTTAGGAGGGGTGAAAACCCTAACTCGTGGAAACTCCGGATTCATATGAGAGGGGTACATTTGGTTCTTCTAGTTAACTTGTTATGAAAGTTGATTAACAATGCATGATTATAACTTACATAGTTATATCTCATTTTTCTGAACATTTTGATATATTATTTTTATTTTTTTGACTTATAAATAATTAGATATTGATTATACAAGTTTTATTCATTTTCTGAATTTATTAAAACAATTGATTAAACTTTTTATACCACAGGCATACCTAGCCGCAGTCGATGGCAGAGGGGCCCAGGGCCACCTCAGCTGCCACACAAACAGGGGAAGGGCCTAGCTGGGTTTGACCAGCGCTGACCGCGTGCTGCTGACGTCACGATGACGTCAACACGATGTTAGCCTGGCTGGCTCCCAGGTGGAGGACGGGAAAGACAGAGCAAGGCGCACAGGATGACGCAAAGGGGCACATTGGACGTAGCTTGAGAGGATGGACCATATGGTGGTGGCATCGCTATGTTTTGGTCGCCGGAGGCGTGGCTTCGACGATGCCCGACAACAGCGAGGGGCGGCGAGCGGCATGGGAGCACTACGGGCCAAGCCAGGAAGCACGGGAGGTACGGGGAGATTCAGAAGCTCACCATGAAGCTAACGTGTAACATCCTAGAAATGTTGAACAATGATTATCAAATTCCAATCACCAAAATTAGGGTTAACAAAAACTTTTGTTAATTAAAATCATATGAATGCATGTGTGTATGTGATGATTGTATGAATTCATGAATGGACTTGTGAGATTGATCAAAATAGCAAGGAATGGTTTAAAGATGAAAACAACATCATCTAAAACATTTCCAAGCAGAAACAAATCAAGAGAAAATCAAAAACAAATCAAACAAGGCATATGGTCATTTGTGCCAATATTGCTCACTAGGCCACTTTGAGTGTTTCTAGTCCAAGATTTCAAACAGAAACTTTTCCAATTCTTTTCACCCCTTGCTAGACCAAGTAAAAGTGAATCAAATCCCACTTTTCAAACTTATAGAAAAATTTGGCAACCCCATTCAAATGACAATTTAAAATTGAATCTATAACATATGTGAAGATCCCATATTTTCAAAACCCAACTAAACCAGTGCCACTTGACCAATCCAGCTGACCATAGACTCCCTAGTATGTAACTAGCAAACCCACCAAGTTTGAATCCAAAATTCAACTTTGAATCTCTTGTGGCCATTTCATCAAACACCTTGTAAGCAGCAAACAAACAAACATAAAACACTATTAGAAGTAGTGATTTTGGCCAACCTTGTTCCCTCTCTAGGTAACTCTACACTCTCATTAGATGATCAAACTAATTTAACTAGCCTTAGCACCGCTGTGAGCATGCAAAGCCATCAATGGTGACCATGACGAGAGCACCCTTGCCACCCCCATGTCGCCAGCGAGCTATGAGAAGCTCTAGCCTCGCCAACCTTGTCTGGGACACGCAGCACCGTCCACCGCCACCCCATGTCCAAGCCCCGAGCCTTTCTAGCCACTGGACCACATGACAAGCTCGCGACCAGTCTCTCTGTGAGCGAGCCGAGAGCGCGCCAGAGCGCCGCATGCGACACCAGCCCACAGACCGCACGCCGCCCTCGCCGCTTGCGTGCATGATCGCCAGCATCCGAGCAACCCACCAGACAACCCCGTTCGCCGCCGCGCGGACCATGGATGCTGTGCGCCATTAAAATCATCGTTGGACCCGCCTAGAGCACCGCAGCGTTCCTACCATTCCTCACTGTCCCACACCTCACCATCAAGCCGTTGAGCTTCGCCAGGAGGCAACACATCGCCCCATATCGTCGCCCATGCGATTAGCACGCTGTGCCGATGACCACGACGAGCTCCACCCGCGCCCGTCGGTCCCCTTCAGGCACTATAAAATGAGGCCACCCTCGTTCGATTTGAGCACACCATATCACTCCCCACCTCTCACTGATCACACCCACTCACTACCAGAGCAAGGCGAGCACTAGGTGGCCGGAATTTCACCGGAGTTCGCCGCTGCAGAGGAAGAGAGGCACCGTCGATTGGAGCCGCCCTAGGAGGAGATGTCGGTACCAGGAGGATCACCGTCGTCGACTTCGTTCATTCGCCCCCATCGCTGAGCATCGCCGGAGCCCCTGTGAGCCCCCATCGACCCCCACTGGCCGCGCTAGGGTTCAACCTCGCCATGTCCTATTCAGGTGTGGACGATGAACCACAACCATAGGATTAGAGCTAGATCACACGACCTAGATCACCCCGTACCGCTTCGCCACTCTCTGTCTCAATAACAAGTGGGGACAGCCACTTAACTAGCCCCCGCGTGCGCTGTGCGTAGTGGGCCGGCCCAGTTAAACCTCCCGCGCGACCCAGATTGAAAAATCAACCCAGCTTGATTTATTGAACCAAAATGCATGAAACCAATTTTGTTAGAAAGGTACTGGAATTCGTAATCCAAGCTTGTCTGATTCAATTCATTTGGAATTATAGATCACCTATAGCAAAAATAACAAGGCAGAAGCTTTTCTGCATTCAAACATTTTTCAAAATTCAAACATAAAATCTTTTGAGTTGATTCCAACTCTCAAAAATCACATTTAACTAGACCTTTCTGAATATATAAAAATATCTAGGTTTACTTGCGGAAATAATGAACAAGTAATAAAAGAATGCCTCATAGGAAATTCTAATCACTTTATTTAATCAAAATAAAAAGGTTAAACCTTATTAAATTGTGACACCACTTAAATAACATTCCCATGTACTGAAATATGTGGTGATGACATGTGTCATCATGATCCCATGTTTGAGTTGGAGAATATTAAATCTTAAGTAGTTTTTCAATGAGTAGAAAGTACTTTTCTAAAATAAAATAAATAAGACAAGTGCTTTAATATTTGTGATAATAGTGATGATGCTAGATCATCTAGTGTGAACCTTTGTGTGCTAAATATAGTAGTTAAGAATTGTGTACCTCATATTTTATTTATAGACGCTAGTACCGACCAAGGATACGAGGAGGAAGGACGATACTACGAGGAGGAATTCGGGGAGAACTTCAACCACTGCTTTGCACAAGGCAAGCTTATACTAATATCTTAGCAAGCCTAAGTTGACTTGGCAAGCTGTTGATTTTGCAAGCTAACCCTTGCAACTTTGAAAGTTAGATAATCTATGCCATGCATTGAGCCTGCTTGGTTAGATACATGTGATGATACCCCATCCTAGTTTTACTTGAAAGCTTAGTACTTTATTTCTTTATTAAAGATTTCTCTTAGAGTTTACTTAGTGACTTGTAGATCTCAGAAAGATATTTAAGGTAGCATAAAGAGCATAAAACTTGGCCTAAGTTAGATAAATCTTGATGTCATCCTGAGGCATGAGATTGAACTTAGATAAGATCCAATTGCTTATCACCCCTCATTAGTATTTACGCCCACCTGTAGATGCTAGTGCTAAGCATAAAACTTGAACAACTTTAGATGGAAATACTTGGTGAAAATGGTTATGAAAACCTTAGAATGATGAGTCATTCTATTGAAACATTTTGCCATGTGTTCTTGAACACCAGAGGATTTTGATGATGAAAATGTGAAGACAGGATCCTTAGCCCTTTACAAAACTGATGGTTGTCTGGATGCGATACCATTCCAATTTTACCGTACAACCACAATACCCAAAATCTGGGTAGGGCTTGACTGGAAAATTATATACCTTAGTATGGGTTCCCTTGCGGCCAAGGTCTAAGCTGAGGCTACCTTGTGAAGATTGTCCACCTGTGTAGTTCCCAAGATGACAGTTGGTCATGGTTGGGAGGCCAAACTCATAGGAGAGGTGCCTATACTAGGGCGTCTAATTGAAAGGTTAGGATTCATTATCCGCATACTGAGTTTGGTGAATTCAGGATTGTTCCTGACGGATGTAATGAATGTTGTGGTGAAAGTGTACAATCTCTGCAGAGTGTCAAACTATTCGAATAGCCGCATCCGCGGTGATGGACAATTGGAGTGGACATATTGTTCCATCGTCAAATGTTTTCAAAATAACTTATGAAATGATTCATGACTTTGACTGACCATAACAGGGTTGTGATATGAAATTCAAGTTCCCACTTAGGTGTTATAAAAATTTCAATTAACTTTCTTTGCTTCTGAACTCAGTACAGGTAAATCTTGATTTTGCAAAATAACCCTAGAGCTTAGTACTTCCTGTTCCAAAACGACTTCACTTGTTAGTACTAGTTTGCAAGTACTTAAAGAGTACTCATGACTTTGTCCCTAGATACTCCTGTGGCCAGACTATGAAGAGGAGTATCAGGAAGATGAACATCAGGAATGTTACGACAACTAGGATTATCTCCCATCGTCAGCATTTGTGACCTTGAAGATGGAGTCTCGCCTAAGATATCGTTATTATTACGTTATTTCCGCTTCTTGAATTGTATTAAGACTGGATCATGAGATCCTTATTTGTGTAAGACTGTATGTATGGTTTGTAATGGATGATGTACTGTGATATCCAATCTGGTATGTCTCGCAAAAATGGTAATCCTAGGATTGCGATGTATGGCATAACAGGCATCTGGGATTAAAAATCCGGGTGTTGACAAGTTGGTATCAGACCCATCCTAACCATAGGAGACCCTATTTTAGAATGGACGTTTGAATCAAAAACTTAGTTTCAAAACCAAGGAAGTGAGTATTTATGAAAAATTATTCTCATTCTTATCACTTAGACTTCTTCATGAAAATTCATGTTCCTAAAAAATTCTTGAAAAATTACATAAAATTTGACACACTTGATCACTCTACTAACTTACTCATCCTATATTCTTATAGATGGACGTGAAGTACACCATGTTTTATCAGTTGGGGAATGGAGGAGACCTCATCTTTGAGCGTGACTTGGACCAGCTTTCGGAGATGCTGGAGCGTCCGCACCCCGAGTTCTTTGGAGCTCAGCTCAATGATCAGAAAGGATAGGATTTGCAGTGGCTAGTTGTTGCAAGTCTCCGGGGAAATATTGAAGCCCCCACCTTAGAGGGAATTCAGTTCACCTTGAGAGAGAACAACTGGCTCGATGGACTTGCCAGGGCCATGCAGGAAGATCTTGCCTGTCTGTGTGGGAAGAGTATCAATCATATCAAGGGTACCCGCTTTGAGTTCTATCCAAGGCGTGATATTATGGGACAGCCACTGGAGGCCCCATTCACCATGAGCTGAAGAGTAAACTGGACCACCTCAGCTTCATGATGTATGAACGTCAGAAGGAGTTAGACAATGCCCGCTCCTACTCCAGCCACAAGTATGCCATTGCCGCCAAGAAGGATCAGAACATTGCCATGCTAGTGAAGGATCGCCAGTCTTGTCGCTGTCAACTCAACAAGAAGGAGCGCATCATTGCCCGTTTTCGCCACCGGATCACACAATTGGAGGAGACTGTCCACGAGAGAGACATGCAGTTAGAGGAGAGGGAGTATGAAGGGGAAGACCTTCGTGGAGACCCCTACTCCTATCTCAGTGATGATGATGAATTTATGGAGGATCAGGCCATGGACTTCTTCACCGATGCAGATGACTTCGCCTTCATCGATGATGATGAGGATGATGACACTGACTCCGAGGAGTAGTAGCACTTGAGCACTAGAGTTAGTGAGTTGTATTCGGTCCCACTGTATCGTAGTTTCCCAGAATGGTTCTTAAAACCATCTATTTTCCTTTGTTGTGGTGTGTGTTTGTATCGGGTGCCATGAATGAATGAAAAGCAAGTTGCTAGAAAAATCTGAGTCAAACTTTGAAAACTTTTCAAACACAAAACTCTGGAACCTTAGAAATTTCCCTCTGTTCTCATGATCTATCTCAATCTTCAGATGCCTCGCGGAGGCAGCAATTCACCCCCGGACCCGATGTTGCAAATATTGCAAATGTTGGTTTCTGACCGCGAAGCCGAAAGAGCCGAACATCAAGCCAACTTAGCCACCCTTCAACAGATAGCTCAGATGGCCAACAACAATCAGGGCCTGATACGTTGGAAACGTATCTATAATTTTTGATGCTCCATGCGTGTTTAGTATCTACTTTTCTTTACTTGTCTACACTTTGAGGTGCTTTTTACATGTTTTCTGGTACTAACCTATTAACAAGTTGCAACAGTGCCAGATGCCTGTTTTCTGCTGTTTTTGGTTTCAGAAAAGTTAGTAAAGAAATACTCTCGGAATTGTACGGGACGAAGGACCAAGTCAATAACTTTCCGTGGGGAACAAGAAGTCCAGAGGAGAGCCCTAGGGGCCAGACCCCCCCCAGGCGCGGGTGGGCCCTATCCCGTGCCTGGCTAGGTTTTGGCCGCCCTGGCGGCCGCCTCGGTCTCCCCTTCGCCTATAAGAAGCCCCTGATGTAGAAAATCTCAGTACCCGATCAATATTCCACGAAACAGTCTGTAGCCGCCACCACCATTGTCCCTAGATCGGGGGGGGTCTGATGCTCTTCCCGGCACCCTGCCGGAGGGGAGATCATCCCGGAGGCCTTCTCTCCGGTATGATTTGTAAGTAGTTCCACCTTGGACTATGGGTCCATGTAGTAGCTAGATGGTTGTATCTCCTCCTTTGTGCTTTCATGTATAGATCTTGTGAGCTCGGTTCATGATCAAGTTCTAATCTATTTGTAATCATGCATGTTGTGTTTGCGGGGATCCGATGGATATTGAGATTATTATGTTAGTTTGATTAATGGTTTTATCTTTATGGTTCTATCATGTATTTGTTGTTTGTGATCTTGCATGCTCTCCGTTGCTAGTGGTTATCTTGGAAAAGTAGTTACTAGTGACTCCAAGAGGGAGTATTTATGCTCGATAGTGGGTTCATGCCTCTAGTTTCCAAGGGAAGTGACAATAATCTCTTCGGTTGTAGATGTGCTGTTGCTACTAGGGAGAAAACAACGGTCTCTTGTTTATGGAACATGTGGACTGTTTACCTTACACACTTTGCTTAAAGCAGTTGTCTGTTGCTTGCAACATAATACTGGAGGGGGTTATGATGATAACCTGAAGGTGGACTTCTAGTCATAGATGCAGTTGGATTACGGTATATGTATATTGTTGTATTACCCAATCAACCTCATAGGATCTTTCTGGCTAGTAATTGCATTGTTATGCCTTGCTCAGTTCCTATCAATTGCCCCGCTGTAATTTGTTTACCCTTCATGCCATGTTGTTTATCTAAGGAGAGCACCTCTAGTGAACTATGGACCCCGATCCAATATTTACCATCAATACATATTCCACTGTTACTTGTTTACTTGCTTCAAACCATTACCTTCCACACCATACATTTAATCCTTTGTTACAGCAAACCAGTGAGCTTGACAACCTCACTGATTCGTTTGGACAGAGTCTTGAGTTTGTGTTGTGTAGGTATCCACGTTGCTTCCAACACCTGTGTGATGTTTCCTTCCTCCTTCTGGTTCGATAACCTCGGTTTATACAGAGGGAAATCTTGCTGCTGTACTCTTCATACCTTGCTCTTGGGGTTTCCAACGAAGCACTCTTCCTCCCTGTTGAGTGTAGCATCAAGTAATTTCTGGCGCCGTTGCCGGGGAGGCTAAGGACGTCTTCACTAGGGGCTTCTTTCACTTCCTTTCTCTTTACTTTGTTTTTAGTTTGCTTTGTTTCTTTTGCATGGTTTTGTTTGCCTCTTTTCAAAAAAAAAAACAAAAAAAAATAGTCTAGTTTGGTTTGCTTGCCTTATTCAAAAACACAAAAAAAATAGTTCCTACTCTAGTTGGTGGTCTGTCATTGCTGTGCTTGGTCATGCTTTCTTTGAAACTAGTGCTTATTGGCAAGGTGGGTTCACGGAAGAACAAAAGTATTATTATAAGGAACACCGTTTGTCACAAAAAGGGATACACTTATGGGAACAAATTGATAAGTTGAATATTATTGCTAGAGAGGTGTGCTCTACTTATAATGTTACTTATTGCTTTGATAAAGCTTGTTGCTGCAGGAGGTATAAACACCTACCCTTTCAATGTGAGTATAATGATAATGTTACCATATCTTCTTATGTTAAAGGAAATTATGAATTTTATGATGTGGAACAAATTGAAGAGTTTATTGCCCTCAAGGGTGCATTTGAACTTGACAGTTTGCTTGAAAATACTGATGATGCACCTTATGAACATGAGATTTATTATATACTTAAATTTTGCTTTGAAAATTACAAGGAAGAAAATGGATATATTCTTGAATATTTTAATAGGTGCTTTCCACAACTAGAAGAGACTAATGCCTTGTAGGAGCCTATGGAAGAAGAAATTGTTGAAACTGGAAGCTCATTAGATGAAAAAGAGGAGAGTGCTGAAAAGGAGGAAGAATGGATCTACCCATGCCTACCTTCTAATGAGAGTAACTGTTTACCTCTTATATTATTTGATTGTCCCCAATGCTTACCAAAGGAGGATGAATGTTATGTTCCCGTGGATCCTTTTGAAATATCTACTTTGGATAGAACCTGTGAAGGTTTTAATCCCACTATTTTAGAGCTTGATAGAAATTATGTGTTTATAGATCATGAAAAGCCTGCTTTATGTGATAGTTATATTGTTGAGTTTATTCATGATGCTACTAAAAGTTATTATGAGTGAGGGAAACATGGTCTTATGTATCTCAACAATATTAAGTTTCCCCTCTTCATGTTGAAAATATTGAAGTTGCACTTGTTTTGTTTTCCCATTCTTGTTACTATGTTCTTCTTTGATTTATTTTCTTACAAGATTCCTATGCATAGGAAGTGGGTTAGACTTAAATGTGTTTTGAATTGCTTCTTGATGCTCTCTTTGACTTCAATTCATAATTATTATGAGAGCATCTTCTCAAACTTTATGTGCCTAACTTAAAGGCGTTAAAGAAAAGTACTTGTTGGGAGATAACCCAAGAGTTTCCTTGAGTCTTGGAACTTATTAATTATGTAATAACCTATCCTTATCCTTTTTGTTTGCTTTTTGTACCAAGAATGACCTCTAATGAGAGGGAAGTAAGATTTGGGGAGTTGCTGTCCTGAAACAGATTTCTTTCCTCAAACAAAAAAAAATCGTTAGTTCAACACTTTTTGATTTGAGCAATAGAAGATGTTCGAAAAAATTCGTTTCTACCTACTGGTCTGCTTTGACAAATTTCTTCCATTATTTGCATTTGCTTCTTATTGATTCCTTTTTGAGCTCTCTTCAGGTAAATTGAGTTTCTTTGAAGGAGTTACTTCAGTAGCTCGTGTTTTTAGTGAAAAGCCTTGCTGTTCCAAAGCGTTTCTAGCAGTCTAATATCTTTTGAATAAGCTAATGTTGCTAATGAAGATTGTGTGAAGGAAAAAAATTCAGGTGTAGAGAGAGAGTGATGCAATGAGATGAAGAATGGACAAAAGCTCAAGCTTGGGGATGCCACCATGGTGTCACCCCAAGAAATATCCAAGAGGTACAGGCATCAAAGCTTGGGGATGCCCAAGGCATCCCCTTCTTCATCAATAAAAAGATTAGGTCTATCTAGACACTTCACTTTTATTGTTTCATGCACAGTTGTGTTGTTATTGGAGAGTCTTATTTTTCATTTACTTTTCTTAGTTTGTTTAGGTTGCTTTAGTAGTTTGGACCCCCGTTCTCGCTATGTTGTTTTGCAAATAAGTTTGCTTGGTGTTTGGAAATGACTAGTAAGTTCTTGCTTGAAGTGCAAGAGGAGCTTGCATTGACTGTGACTTAGACTTTAGCATGACATGCTAGGTGTTGTTTTAGCATTATGCTTAGTGATTATTGTTGTAGCATGTCTTCTTCCAAACAATTGGGATTGCTTAGTGTGCCTTGAAGAAATTATGCGTTGTTTTAGCATGCAAAAGCATAGTATTGTGGTATTCACCTTTGATGTTTTGCTTGGGTTGATTTGGCACATGCTTACACCATGTTATGAATATGACAAGTCACCATTAGCCTCTATGATCATTTATTCCTTGACTTGTAGTACCACTCTTTGCTTTGATTAGTTTTCTTTGTTGCATTGCATAATTTTGGCCATTATTGCTCTCTTAGTTGGTTGCTCCCAGTCTTTTGCTAGCGTCCACTTCTATGGGTAAGTTCTACTCATACTTCCAACTCCCAAGAAACCAAGTTATTCCAAAGTGTCTACTATAAACTCCTATGCATGGTGTGTTACACCATTCCAAGTATATTCTTGTTTTCAACTATCTTCCAATTAAAAACTATTTTGTTATGTGAAAACGTAGTGATTAAATCCCTCAAGAACTTGATGGCACATTTTATTCTTTGCCCCTAATAAACTTGAACCATTGAGGCAACTTTTTTGTATATGCTTGCACTTATAAGTTGGGATTAGCAGAACCGTGCTGTCACGGGGAACGTTTTCAACATTGCACTTGTACTTTTTGTACTTCGTTGATATCATGCTATTTTGTCTATGGATGTTACCAGTGTGAAATGAAGTGGGAACTTGTAAGTCCATGGAGTTTGTATTCTGTGTTAGAGAAACGCCTGGGCCGCTAGCCTAAGCCATGCTTAATCATGGTGGAAACTTGCAGCATCACCATAGTGACATCTATGAAGCATTATTCTTATAAAAAAAGAGAGACACATTGAGAAAAGAGGAAAGAGAGAAAAAAGCACCATATTCCCATGGTACATAAGAAGATTGCTGAGATGCTCATTGTCTTCTTGCCATGTCATTTTGGTTATGGGAAAGCTCCTGTACCATGTGCAAAGGGTACCCCGTTGGCGGTTCTAAATGATATGCAAATACTTACAGTGACAAGAACTTGCCTGGGCCCTAAGTTGAGTCTCCATGAGGTGTAGCCCTCATAGTCATGGGACTTGAGATTGCCAACTTATACTTTGTCAAGCATATACTCCAGCTTTTCACTTTAACCTTGACCACTTCAAGATGCTTATGATAGGGGCAATGAGGGCTGAAAGCTAATAAGCACCATAATTTTTGGAAGCTCTTTTTGAAACTTGTAATCCCTGCTTCCTTTACAAAAAGGCCTTTCTTCCATCATTATTGAGTCTCTACCTTCTACCTTTAGGCACCATAAAGAGAGCATAGTTGTCATTCTGTGTGCAGTGTTCCAAAGCTTATTAATTGATGAATATTGTGTTATTACTTGTTAATGTGCTCTCTGTTTCTAGTCACCCTTGTGAACTTTGCAGGTGTCGTATGCATTATATTGCTACTCTATGCGGGACAAGCTTATTGCCACTATGCTATGTTTTTTGCATGTGAAATAAACAAACGTTTTTCAATGCATATTATTCATGATCTTTCTTTGTAGCTTGCCATGTTGCATGCATAATTACTATGTCCTATTGTTAGAACTCCATCTTTCATGCACATGTTTAGAGTTCTTTGATCCTAGTTTTCAATGTTTGCAAATGGTTGGATCTTTATTGTGAGGGTGCATGTCACCTTAAAAATTATTCTTTTTTATCACTTCCCTACTCGAGGACGAGCAGGAGTTAAGCTTGGGGATGCTGATACGTTGGAAACGTATCTATAATTTTTGATGCTCCATGCTTGTTTAGTATCTACTTTGCTTCACTTGTCTACACTTTGAGGTGCTTTTTACATGTTTTCTGGTACTAACCTATTAACAAGTTGCAACAGTGCCAGATTCCTGTTTTCTACTGTTTTTGGTTTCAGAAAAGTTAGTAAAGAAATATTCTCGGAATTGGATGGGACGAAGGACAAAGTCAATACCTTTCCATGGGGAACAAGAAGTCCAGAGGAGAGCCCGAGGGGCCGTCCAGAGGGGCCAGACCCCCCCAGGCGCGGGTGGGCCTAGCCCGCGCCTGGTTAGGGTTTGGCCGCCCTGGCGGCCGCCTCGGTCTCCCCCTTCGCCTATAAGAAGCCCCTGATGCAGAAACTCTTAGTACCCAATCAATATTTCAGGAAACCTTCTGTAGCCGCCGCCACCATCGTCCCTAGATTGGGGGGGATCTGAAGCTCTTCCCGGCACCCTGCCGGAGGGGAGATCATCCCGGAGGCCTTCTCTCCGGTATGATTTGTGAGTAGTTCCACCTTGGACTATGGGTCCATGTAGTAGGTAGATGGTGTATCTCCTCCTTTGTGCTTTCATGTATAGATCTTGTGAGCTCCGTTCATGCTAATCTATTTGTAATCATGCATGTTGTGTTTCCGGGGATCCGATGGATATTGAGATTATTATGTTAGTTTGATTAATGGTTTTATATTTATGATTTTATCATGTCTCTGTTGTTTGTGATCTTGCATGCTCTTCGTTGCTAGTGGTTATCTTGGCCAAGTAGTTGCTAGTGATTCCAAGAGGGAGTATTTATGCTCGATAGTGGGTTCATGCCTCTAGTTTCCAAGGAAGTGAAAATAATCTCTCAGGTTGTAGATGTGCTATTGCTACTAGGGAGAAAACAACGGTCTCTTGTTCATGGAACATGTGGACTGTTTACCTTACACACTTTTCTTAAAGCAGTTGTCTGTTGCTTGCAACTTAATACTGGAGGGGGTTCGGATGATAACCTGAAGGTGTACTTCTAGTAATATATGTAGTTGGATTACGGTCTATGTATATTGTTGTATTTCCCAATCAAACTCATAGGATCTTTCTGGCTAGTAATTGCATTATTATGCCTTGCTCAGTTCCTGTCAATTGCCCCACTGTAATTTTTTTACCCTTCATGCCATGTTGTTTATCTAAGGAGAGCACCTCTAGTGAACTATGGACCCCGGTCCAATCTTTACCATCAATATATCTTCCACGGTTACTTGTTTACTTGCTGCAAACCATTACCTTCCACACCATACGTTTGATCCTTTGTTACAACAAACTGGTGAGCTTGACAACCTCACTGATTCGTTTGGACAGAGTCTTGAGTTTGTGTTGTACAGCTCTCCACGTTGCTTCCAACACATGTGTGACGTTTCCTTCCTCCTTCTGGTTCGATAACCTCGGTTTCTACTGAGGGAAATCTTGCTGCTGTACTATTCATACCTTACTCTTGGGGTTTCCAATGAAGCACTCTTCCTCCCTGTTGAGTGTAGCATCAGGGCCATGGAAATCAGGACAACCATGGATATAAGCTCAAGAATTTACAGAACACCAATCCACCCGTTTTCACTAAGTCCGAAGAGCCCCTCGATGTCGATGATTGGCTGCAAACCATGGATAACAACCTAGAGGTTGGAGGAGTGGAAGCTAACGAGAAGGTACTGTTTGCCACCCACTATCTGGCCGGAGATGCAAGAGCATGGTGGAACAGCGTTTGCGCGATGGCAAGAGGTCAGATGATGACTTGGGAAGAGTTCAAAGTCAAGTTCAGCAGAACCCATATGCCACCGGGTTTGATCAAGAGGATGAGAGATGAATTCAGGAAACTGAAGCAAGGGAGGATGACCGTAGTGGAACCTTGACAAATTCTTGTCATTGGCTAGGTATGCACCGGATGAGATAGATACTGAAGCCAAGAAGAAGGAGAGATTCCTCAATGGTCTGCACGATGAAATGCAGACAGTGTTAGTAAATATCCCCTTTGCTGATATTGAAGCCTTAGTGGATTCAGCCATTCAGATGGAAGGAAAGATCAACCAAGCTAATGAGAACCACAAGCGTCGCATGATGCATCAACCAGGGACCCACCATACACCAAAGTATCGCCCCAACCCTTCTCTAGGAATTGCCCCAAGAACCAACAGACCCCCGATGAACCGTCCGACCTATCCCAACTGTGGAAACCCAAGGCCCGGAGGAAACAACAACAACCCTGGCAACTTCAAGCGTGCATCGCCAAGTTCAACAATAACAATGTCGCCACCAACACCAACACTTCCCCAAGGACTGGAAGCAATGTTGTGCCTGTTGCAGCAAAGGACAAGTACCAAGTGACTTGTTATGAATGTGGAACCAAGGGTCACTACTCCAATGAGTGCCCCAAGAAGATTGCCGCAGCCCCCAATTCAAATGCCCCAGCTTAGCAGCAGCGTCGTGTTCAGCCCGGAAGAAGGTTTGCCCCAGGGAACTCGCTCAACCACAACGGTCGTCTCTTTATCATGCATGCTGAAGAAGCCCAAGAAGCGCCAGATGGCGTGCTGGGTATGTTTTCTATTAACTCAGTACTTGCAAGAGTGTTGTTTGATTCTGGAGCATCGCACTCGTTTGTTACCAAAGAATTTACATGCACTAGTAAGATTCAGCCAACCAAATTGAAGCATGTTATGATAGTTCAAATACCTGGTTCAACCACCAAAGCTAGAAAAATTTGCAAAGCCATACCTATCTGAATCCATGGCATATATTTTTATGCTAATCTAATAGTACTCGGAACTAAAGGTTTGGAAGTAGTACTAGGAATGGATTGGATGTCGAAATATAAAGGATTAATTGACTGTGCCAAAAAAGCCATAACCATGACCAGTACATCCGAAATATCAGTCGAGCATATATCTGAAACCTTGCCCCATCAATTCAAGTGCAACAAGAGTATAGCCCAGCCAACCATTGACCAAGTCCGGATAGTCTGCAAATACCCCGATGTATTTCCAGATGTTTTTCCCGGTATGCCCCCAGATCGGGATATCGTGTTTATCATTGAACTAATCCCTGGAACGGGACCCATAGCCCAGAGACCATATAGTATGAACCCGTCTGAACTAGTGGAACTGAAGAAGCAACTGGATCCAACCAAGTGCGTCGCCATGGAGATCACCTATTTTATTTGTGGACAAGAAATATGGAGGTAACCGTTTGTGCATGGATTATCGGAAGTTGAATGATGTCACCATCAAGAACAAGTACCCACTACCAAAATAGACGACCTGTTTGACCACTTGACTGGTGCCAAAGTGTTTTCTAAGATTGATCTTAGAACTGTCTATCATCAACTCATGATTTGCGCGGAGGATATTCCAAAGACTGCCTTTACCACCAGATATGGATTATACAAGTACACTGTCATGTCTTTTGGATTAACCAATGCCCCCGCTTATTTCATGAACCTCATGAATAAGATTTTTATGGACTTCCTGGATAAGTTTGTCGTTGTTTTCATCGATGGCATTCTGATTTATTCCAAATCATAAGAAGAACATTAGCTACACCCAAGGACCATCCTTGGAACCCTTAGAGAGCATCAGCTGTATGCCAAGTTTAGCAAATGTGAATACTGGTTATAGGAGGTAGGATTCCTCGGACATATTGTATTAGCAGGAGGAATCGCCGTGGACCCTGCAAAGGTGAAGGATGTTGAAGATTGGCAAGCCCCAACCACTCAAACCCAAGTTCGTGCATTTCTCAGATTAGCGGGATACTACCGCAAGTTCGTAGAAGGATTCTCGAGTATCGCTAGACCTATGACCCAATTGCTGAAGAAGGACAAGAAGTTTGAATGGATGGATAAATGTGAAGCGAGTTTCCAGGAACTCCAGAGGAGATCGATTTCAGCCCCAATCTTGATCATGCCGGATATCAGAAGCCCTTTGATGTGTATTGTGACGCATCCAAGATCGGTCTCAGATGTGTGCTAATGCAAGAGGGCAAAGTATCTTATCTGTCCTGACAACTGAAGCAGCATGAACAAAATTATCCTACCCATGACCTTGAACTAGCAGCCGTAGTTCTAGCCCTGAAGACATGGAGGCATTACCTGATGGGAAACCATTGTGAGATTTATTCGGATCACAAGAGCCTGAAGTATATATTCACTCAGAAGGAGATGAATATGAGGAAGAGAAGATGGATCGAGCCAATCAAGGACTATGATCTGGACATTCACTATCACCCCGGTAAAGCCAATGTGGTAGAAAATGCCCTTAGAAGATTGCCGTGCCGCTTGAACTCCATGATTCTGAAGGAGCAACCAAGTTTGCACAAAGAGATGGAAGATTTCAGAATGGAATTAGTAAGTGAAGGATTTTTGGCTAGCATAGAACTTCAACCCACTTTGATCAGTCAGATAAAGGAGGCACAGAAAGGAAATGCTAGTATCGACGGAATCAAACATCGTATTGGTACAGGCAAAGTACCCGGATTCACCGAGATGAAGAAGGAATTCTGTGGTACAAAGGACGTCTCTGTGTACCAGCAGATTCCGAGCTGAAGGAAACTATCTTGAAGGAGGCCCATGATACTCTTTATTCTATCCACCCTGGAGGAACAAAGATGTATCAAGATTTGAAGGAGCAATTTTGGTGGCATAAGATGAAGAGAGAAATCGGAAGCTACATCGCCAAGTGTGATATTTGTCAGAGAGTCAAGGCGGGACATCAGAGACCCGCAGGACTGTTGCAACCATTGCAGATTCCGGAATGGAAATGGGATTACGTGGGAATGGACTTTATCACCGGATTGCCTACTTCGAGTAGGGGAAATGACTCTATTTGGGTCATAGTTGACAGATTGTCCAAGGTAGCCCATTTCTTACCAGTCAAGACCACCTACCAGAGTTCGAAGGTTATATATCGCTAGAATCGCCAGTTTGCACGGAGTCCCCAAGAACATCGTATCATATTGAGGAACTCAGTTTACCTCGAGATTCTGGAAGAAAGTCCAAGAAGGTTTAGGAACCGACTACATTTCAGCACAGCGTATCAAACTTAGACTGATGGACAAACGGAGCGAGTAAATAAAATACTCGAAGATATGTTGAGAGCATGTGTGCTAGAGTATGGATCTAAATGGGAAGACTGTCTGCCATTCGCAGAATTTTCTTACAACAACAGTTATCAAGCTAGTTTGCAAATGGCCCCATTTGAGTTCATGTATGGAAGGAAGTGTTGTACCCCTTTAAATTGGTCGGAAGTAGGAGAGAGTTAGATCTTTGGATCCAACATTCTATGAGAAGCAGAAGAGAAAGTTCACAAGATTCATGAGCATCTCAAGACCGCCCAGTCAAGACAGAAGAGTTATGCCGACAAGAGATGTCGAGACCTCGCTTTCAATATCGGATATTTTGTGTATCTCCAAGTGTCACCTTTGAAGGGAATGCAGCGTTTCCAGCTCAAATGAAAGTTAGCTCCCAGATATATCGGGCCTTTCATGATTCTGAATCGTCGAGGAGAAGTATCGTATCAATTGGAACTGCTAGAGGAGATGTCAGCAGTGCACAATGTGTTCCATATATCGTTACTTCGCAAATGCCTTTAAGTTCTGGAGAAGACTGAAGTTTTCAAGAACATTGATCACCACACCATAGAGATCAACGATGACCTGACATATCCCAAAGTACCCATATGTATTTTGGATGAATCTTTCAGAACCACCAGAACCCGAAGCATCAAGTTTCTCAAGATTCAGTGGAGTAACCACACTGAAGAAGAAGCTACCTGGGAGCGAGAAGATCACATCAAGATGGAGTTTCCCAATCTTTTACAATCCTAGTTTTCTTCTTTCTTCTTTCTCAAATCTCGGGACGAGATTTTTTTAAGGAGGGAAGGTTTGTAACATCCTAAAAATGTTGAAAAATGATTATCAAATTCCAATCACCAAAATTAGGGTTAACAAAAACTTTTGTTAATTAAAATCATATGAATGCATGTGTGTATGTGATGATTGTATGATTGCATGAATGGAATTGTGAGATTGATCTAAATAGCAAGGAATGGTTTAAAGATGAAAACAACATCATCTAAAACATTTCCAAGCAGAAACAAATCAATATAAAATCAAAAACAAATCAAATAAGGCAAACGGTCATTTTCCCCAACCTTGGTCACTAGGCCACTTTGAGTGTTTCTAGTCCAAGATTTCAAACAGAAACTTTTCCAATGCTTTTCACCCCTTGCTAGACCAAGTAAAAGTGAATCAAATCCCAGTTTTAAAACTTACAGAAACATTTGGCAACCCCATTCAAATTACAATTTAAAATTGAATCTATAACATATGTGAAGATCCCACATTTTCAAAACCCAACTAAACCAGTGCCACCTGAACAATCCAACTGACCAGAGACTCCCTAGTATGTAACTACCAAACCCACCAAGTTTGAATCCAAAATTCAAATTTGAATCTCTTGCGGCCATTTCATCAAACACCTTGTAAGCAGCAAACAAACAAACAAACACAAAACACTATTAGAAGCAGTGATTTTGGCCAACCTTGTTCCCTCTCTAGGTCACTCTACACTCTCAGTAGATGATCAAACTAATTTAACTAGCCTTAGAACCACTATGAGCATGCATAGCCATCAATGGTGACCATGCCGAGAGTACCCTTGCCACCCCCATGTCGCCAGCGAGCTAGGAGAAGGTCTAGCCTCGCCAACCTTGTCTGGGACACGGAGCACCGTCCACTGCCACCCCCTGTCCAAGCCCCGAGCCTTGCCAGCCACTGGACCACACGACAAGCTCGCGCCCAGTCTCTCTGCGAACGAGCTGCCCATAGACCGCGCGACACCAGCCCATAGACTGCACGCTGCCCTTGCCGCTTGCGTGCGTGATCGCCAGCATCCTAGCAACCCACCAGACAACCCCGTTCGCTGCCGCGTGGACCATGGACGCTGTTCGCCATTAAAATCACCGTCGGACCTGCCCAGAGCACCACAACATTCCGACCGTTCCTTACCGCCCCATGCCTCGCCATCAAGCCATTGAGCTTCGCTAGGAGGCAACGCACCGCCCCGTATCGTCACCCATGCCATTAGTACGTTGTGACGACGACCACGACGAGCTCCACCCGCTCCCGTCGGTCTCCTTCAGGCACTATAAAAGGAGGCCACCCTCGTTCGATTTGAGCACTCCATATCACTCCCCACCTCTCACTGATCACACCCACTCACTCCCGGAGCAAGGCGAGCACCAGGTGGCCAGAATTTCACCGGAGTTCGCCGATGCAGAGGAATATAGGCGCCGTAGATTGGAGCCGCCCTAGGAGGAGCTGCCGGTACCAGGAGGATCGCCGTCATTGACTTCGTCATTCGCCCCCATCGCTGACCGTCGCCGGAGCCCCGGTGAGCCCCCGTTGCCCCCACTAGCCGCGCTAGGGTTCAACCTCGCCGCTTCCTGTTCAGGCGTGGACGATGAACCACGGCCGTAGGATTAGAGCTAGATCCCACGGCCTAGATCACCATGTACCGCTTCGTCACTCTTTGTCTCACTGACGAGTGGGGACAGCCACTTAAACAGCCCCCGCGCGCTATGCGTAGTGGGGCGGCCCAGTTAAACCTCCCGCGCGAACCAGCAATTCAAAATTAGGTTTTTCCATTTTAGTTCTAAACTTAGTTTTGTACCAAGATTCAAAAATCAACCCAACTTGATTTACTGAACCAAAATGCATAAAACCAATTTTGTTAGAAAGGTACTGGAATTCTTAATCCAAGCCCGTTTGATTTAGTTCATTTGGAATTATAGATCACCTATAGTAAAAATAACAAGGCAGAAGCTTTTCTTCATTCAAACTTTTTCAAAATTCAACCATAAAAGCTTTTGAGTTGATTCCAACTCTCAAAAATCAAATTTAACTAGACCTTTCTGAATATATAACAATATCTAGGTTTACTTGCAGAAATAGTGAACAAGTAATAAAAGAATGCCTCATAGGAAATTCTAATCACTTTAAATCATATTCCCATGTACTGAAATATGTGGTGATGACATGTGTCAACATGATCCCATGTTTGAGTTGGATAATACTAAATCTTAAGTAGTTTTTCAATGAGTAGAAATTACTTTTCTAAAATAAAATAAATAAGACAAGTGCTTTAATATTTGTGATAATAGTGATGATGCTAGATCATCTAGTGTGAACCTTTGTGTGCTAAATAGAGTAGTTAAGAATTGTGTGGTGATTGTGTACCTCGTATTTATTTATAGACGCTAGTACCGACCAAGGATACAAGGAGGAAGGAGGATACTACGAGGAAGAAGCCGGTGAGAACTTCAACCACTGCTCTGCACAAGGCAAGCTTATACTAATATCTTAGAAAGCCTAATACTACCAGTTGACTTGGCAAGCTATTGATTTTGCAAGCTAATCCTTGCAACTATGGAAGTTAGATAATCTATGCCATGCATTGAGCCTGCTTGGTTAGATACATGTGATGATACCCCATCCTAGTTTTACTTGCAAGCTTAATACTTTATTTCTTTATTAAAGCTTTCTCTTAGAGTTTACTTAGTGACTCGTAGATCTCAGAAAGATATTTAAGGTAGCATAAAGAGCATAAGACTTGGCCTAAGTTAGATAAATCTTGATGTCATCCTGAGGCATGAGATTGAACTTAGATAAGATCCAATTGCTTATCACCCCTCATTAGTATTTACCCCCACCTGTAGATGCTAGTGCTAAGCATAAAACTTGATCAACTTTAGATGGGAATACTTGGTGAAAATGGTTATGAAAACCTTAGAATGATGAGTCATTCTATTGAAATGTTTTTCCATGTGTTCCTGAAGACTAGAGGATTTTGATGATGAAAATGTTAAGGAAGGAGCCTTATCCCTTTATAAAAACTGATGGTTGTCTGGATGCGATACCATTCCAATTTTACCGTATAACCACAATACCCGAAATCTGGGTAGGGCTTGACTGGAAAATTATATACCTTAGTATGTGTTCCCTTGCGGCCAAGGTTTGAGCTGAGGCTACCTTGTGAAGATTGTCCACCTGTGTAGTTCCCAAGATGACAGCTGGTCATGGTTGGGAGGCCAAACTCATAGGAGAGGTGCCTATACTAGGGCGTGTAATTGAAAGGTTAGGATTGATTATTCGCATACTGAGTATGGTGAATTCAGGATTTTTCCCGACGGATGTATCGAATGTTGTGGTGAAAGTGTACAATCTCTGCAGAGTGTCAAACTATTCGAATAGCCGCATCCGCAGTTATGGACAGTTGTAGTGGCCATACTGTTCCATCATAAGATGTTTTAAAAATGACTTATGAAATGACTCATGACTTTGAATGACCACAACAGGGTTGTGATATGAAATTCAAGTTCCCACTCAGGTGTTATAAAAATTTCAATTAACTTTCTTTGCTTCTGAACTCAGTAGAGGTAATTCTGGTTTTTTGCAAAATAACCCTAGAGCTTAGTACTTCCTATTCCAAAATTACTTCACTTGTTAGTACTAGTTTGTGAGTACTTAAAGAGTACTCATGGCTTTGTCCCTGGCTATACCCGTGGCTAGACTATGAAGAGGAGTATCAGGAAGACGGACAGCAGGAAGGTTACGACAACTAGGATCATCTCCCATCTTTAGCATTGCCTGTGACCATGAAGATGGAGTCTCGCCTACGCTATCGTTATTATTACATTATTTCCGCAGCTTGAATTGCATTAAGACTGGATCATGAGATCCTTATTTGTGTAAGACCATATGTATGATTTGTAATGGATGATGTACTGTGATATCCAATCTGGTATGTATTGCAAAAATGGTAATCCTGGGATTGCGATGTATGGCATAACAGGCATCTAGGATTAAAAATCCGGGTGTTGACATAACAGAGGGGACGGCAAGGCGCGGGGTGGCCGGAATCGATGGCGAAAACAACGGCCAGAGCTCGGGAAGGAGACCTCGATATGGGCTTCTGGGAGCACGCCGGCTCAAGTGGGTGAGGGCAATCGATGAAGTCGACCATGGCGGTCACGCCTGTGAGCTCGGAACAACGAGAGGAGGCGATAAACGACGGCGAGCCGGAGCTCCCGTGAGCTAGGGTTTGGCTAGAGAAGGGAAATGGGGAAAGATGAGAGGACAAGGCTCGACCGACGGCGGCAGTGGGTCTTATAGACGACGCCAGCGTCGATAGAATTCATCTTGGTGGGACGGGCATCTCGGCGAGGAAGGGACGGTGACGGCAATGCCACGCAGGAGCTTCGGTCGCCGACATCCTTCTAGCGAGAGGAGGAAGAAGAAAGAAAAGATCGACGAAGGGGTATGGGCCTCTATTGGGCTGGCTTGGGTCTCAGCTGGGCCGCGGTGTGGCGCGCGTGAGCGACAACAAGGGAGAGGAGAGGGATGGGCCGGCTTGGCTAGCTGGTTTTGCTCATTTTTTCTGTAAAAACTGTTTTTCCATTTAGTTTTATGTTTTTCTGTTTGTATTTCAAATTCAAATACTGTTTTGAACATTTCAAAATACCCAAAGGTTTATAAAATATATAAAATAATGAGGGACCCTTTTATTCAATTTGGGCTCCAACTATTTTGATACTTTTCAAAAATATTCAAAACCTTTTGAATGCTTTTCAAATAGAGGGAGAGAGTAGGGTTTAGGGTTTTGCATTTAATCTTCTTTGCTTACATGCATTTTTAAGAGATGATGCTTATGAATGCGCAATCAAAACCCTATTTATCTAAAACTGGGGTGTTACAGCTCTATCCCCCTTACGAGAATCTTGACCCGAGATTCCATAGGTAGGAAGAGAGACAGAGAGAGAAAGAAACAAGGTCCCTCTAAACACAAGAGGGAAGCAAACTAAACACACATAGAGTATCTCATGGTCAACTCATGGATGGATTGTTCAGAAACAACTCTGAGATGACAAACATGAAACCCGTCAAGGTAACGGAGGAAACAAGAGGAGAAGGTTTTAAGTTGTTAGATAGATGGTCTTCATAAGGATTGAGACCATGGAGCTTCAGAATTGTTTAAGCTTCTGAAAAGGAAAGCTTCCAACAAAAATAACATGACCACATACTTTGGTAGGGAACCTATACTAAACGACTTAAGTAGAGATTTCGGGTTGTAGAGATGTGGATCAACAAAACCAACTTGTTGAACTACTTTCGAAACAAAAGGGTCAATTTTTCATTCAACATAAGGCTTAAGACAGAAAGGTGTTTTGTGGTGAGGACTCATAAGAGTTACAAGGAACATGTAACAATAGAAACTTCTGATTACCAAAATCATTGTTACTCTTAAAACATGGCTGCGAAAGTGGAGGAAACTCTTTATTCATCCAGGTATATCAAAATATTTTCCAAAGATCATGATATCACTTACGTCACTAGATTAATAGGTAAGAAGATTCCTGATGACACGAGAAAAAGAAAATTCATTCTCAGACTTAAATTACTTGGCACAGCAAAGTGCTTGCGAACATAAAAAGGGTCTAGAGGATTTGACCGAGAGACATTGAGCAACACTACTTTAAATGTTCTCCTTGATGTTCGAGGAATCAAACATCAAGGAAAGGTCGGACTTTGGATACAAAGGAGACCATGAGCACAATTCATATAATAAATCATAGAAGAAGCCTCATGAAGAGTGGTTGTTATTGCTGAATCAAGAGAATATGACAAAAGGTCTTTCTGGCTAAGTGTGTCAACCATTACATAAATCTTGCCAGATTTACAAAGAGACCTATGTCAAAACCTTGAGAAAAACCAACCATCATTGCTTCTTGAGATTCATCTTTGGTTAAGTGGGATGCTACTTCAGACTCAGCAAGTCCAAATAGAAAGTTTGCAACATTTACCAGCAAAGTAAAGTTACTAGATTCTCAAGACATGGACTATGGTGTCAAGATCCAAAAGATGAGCTAGATTGCTAGACTTATGCATTAGCAACTTGTCGAAAGACAACTGCACACACATAGAGTACTAACTATAAAACATACATATGTCCTTAAGAAACGGAGATAACTCTACTCAAATCCACGACGACATCTTTTAACATTTGCAAGTGAGCCGAAGAAGGTTACTTCTAACATCCAGAACACATATTTCGAGATGACCCAAAGATGGTTCTCGAAAGTTTCCAACATTAAGGCCGAATGTTCCATGTGAATCTAATCTAACATGGAGAATATGTGGTATGAACAAACTTATCTAGACACTCCAAGAAGACGAACTCATATGTGGTATGAACAAAGCAATCTATTGGTCAGACCAAAGACATGAAGATGTACCCAAGTGAAACATCATGAGTAGCAACACCATCAAGATAGTCCTTGGAACTGAGTTTGATTTGACGATAACCCAGATCAAATCAAAGGTGGGGAAAATAATATATCCACAAAGGAAATACTATCTTTCTTCAACACAAACAAAACTAGATATCCCTTTAAGAAGTAACAAAGTTAGTTAGAACTTTTGTCATACAACTCTCCAAGTTGTTGTTTAAGCTTAACCAACTAGTGCAGGGGTATCCAGTACAGATCCTTGGAGAAAAAAGCAGTTTAGAGAACTTGCTTGCTCAAGAACTTGACAACACGGTCATGTGGCAACAAGGCGATACTTCTAAAAAGGCATCCAAAATATCACGAACCACCGATATGTCACGTGTTCAAGAGGGAACGTGCTTGGTAAGGCAAGAAGACATAGTCTCAAAGCTTTGGCACAATTCTAACTCTTTGACCAAAGAGAGTGCACTAGAATAACGGTCTTGGTAGCATAATCATCCTTTGCTTAGTGACCGGGTTAACCAATCACGCTAAGAATAAAACAGATGTCCTTAGAGTTCAAAACAATAATAATTGCTAAGGATCTCAGATGGTCACATTATTATGCACACGCATCACTCACGAGCGCGAAAGCTCGAGGAACGGTGGATAAAGATGTGTGAAGCATCACTTCGTTAAGAGGGTCATGAATATCAGCATGATCTCTTAGTATAAAAGTGTGTGACAGTTTAGAATAGAATAGATAGAAGATAATCAATGTCTCTTATTCTGCAGATTACAACGCTTTGACCTGGTCCTATATATGACGAGGTACTGGAGTTTCTTTCTCCTGGACATTCCGAAATGGTTTGTCATGATGGACCACAAGAGTAGCTTGCATCGAAAGACACCAATGCACATATACTACTTGGCTACCAACTGATAGACAAAGGTCAGGAAACAACAAGGGAAAATGAACATGCTCAGGATAGAATCCCAATATGTGGATGCATAAGTCAACAACCTTCCAGAAACCAATGCATAGAAGGGTAAGGTGTGGCAGAGTCACGAGTGTAGATGTGAGACTCTCGAGGAGTACTCTTGTCGTGATCTATTTGGTTCCATTAAAGAACATCTGCCATATCATGTGGTAGGGGAAGTCCTTAGCTGTCACAATTCAATCACGATAAAAAAACACAAGCTTGAAGGCCAGAATTGTAGTACCAGCCATCCTGAGTTAATGTGGGAACATTAGCAACAGGGGTCAAAGGATTAAAGATCAATTTCATGTACAATATTCACAACCAGAATCCAACACAATCAGCGATCTTTGGTTCAAGTCCAAGGGTTAAAACACAAAGAAAGGAGTAACTACTACTTGAGTGACATAGCATACACTACAAGGTAATAATTACAAGGTAGCTTCCGGAAGAAGATAAGACTTCTGAAGCACCCAAACAAACAGAAAGGAGGCACACGAGTCGAAAAGAAACCTCGAAGCCTAGAACAGATCACTGCGGAACCATCAATGTGATGTTGTGGCCCATAAGATAAAAAGATCATGATAGAAAAGAATCTCTTAGATGAACAGGAACAAAAGGGGAACTAGGAATTCACAACACATGCAACTCTAGAGAACCCAACACTAGGTCAACTGGCATTGAAACGTCATGCCCAGAGGGCACCTAAAATTTGAAAGACTAGAAGATATATCAAAACTTTTCAAAATCAACACAAGATAAGATGACCCAGAGTTAGAGCGACATTGGATAAGGAGTAAAAGAAGCATACTAGAGTTTTTGCAAATACTTCTTAGCTTTAAATTTTTTACAAACACTAGACTCAACATCGACCAATAGCAAGGTTTTCCTATGGTCGGTACTACTCTGATACCAAAACCTATGACACCATCGGGATCAGGGCTAAACAAATCCCAAACCTCCGTCTGACATAAGCTTAACCTTGAGCTCGAGGATATCAAGTGAAGAATTGATAATACAACAGTGACCCTACGACACAAAATTTATTATAGCAAGATCATAACTGAGTAGAGAACCAAATTATTACAAGCAGAGGTCACTAACCCCAAATATCAAAGAACAGAAGGAAAATTATTCTATTAAGTATAGCAAACTTAACAAATTGCCTAAGAGGCCTGAAGCGTAACGATGAAGTCCCAGCCCATAGATTCCAGGCTGCCGGACGGGAACCCCAAGTTACTCGTCGGTCTCGATGTAGTACCAAACTGATCTTCAGGGAACTCTTACTCTGCTACAAAATTATCAACAAAGCAAGGGTGAGTACAGGCTGTACTCCGCAAGACATATGGATGGTGGAGTTGTTTTGCATAAAGCCATCTTTGTTTGTAAAACAAGAGAGAGAAGAAGCTCGTCTAGTCAGAGTATTTTAAAAGGGGATAAGAGAGCGACATATCCGAAATATGGATCATCATCTTTTGATATCCACCAAGTCATCATCATCTGAACCCTATCTAGGATCACCCCCTCGTACCCATGAGGAAGCATCCTTAAGCACTCGTTGATCTGATAAGTTTTATGATTAGGTTATAGTTCTCTATGATCATGACGTCCGTTCCCAAGTCGTTCATAACCGTGAACACGGCTTTTCGAAAAGATTATTACCCTGCAGGGGTGTACAACTTTACCCACATGTACTATCCTTCTCTTAATGCCACATGATTAGCCCTCTTCCTTGGAAGGTCGACAGAGGTTGGTTAGACACGACCTTTACCTTGCTTTCTCCGAGACCATGAGTCACGCCCTAAGGATGGTTCCGCCGTAACGGGTCAAGTCTCGAAGCCGGTCCCTAGAGATGTGAGCGAGGTTGGTTCACCAGGGGATCCATCGACCCCAAGGAACCCGGTCCACGCTTCCCTACCTGTTATGAATGCACCTCCTTCACCGCCTTCGAGAAGATCCAGAATGCATGTCGAATGGAACCCGAACTATGTGACCCATGGAATCTACTAGGCAAGTTATTTGCTCGTGAGGTTGTCCAGGCCCCTTGTGGTTGTACGCTCGTCTCGGTTCCAAAGGAAAAAACTTGGTTCCTAGTGGTGGCGAGCATGGGACTAGAAAAACCACATCCCACCATGGCCTCCCATACAAGCCTTGGCTTGTTTAATCTTATATCACCTCTGATATCTTATCATCACATTCTCCTGTCATACTAGATTCTCTGCATCTGATACATCATCTTGATGCACCAGCTCTGACATCTATGCATGGCTAAGCAAGACACATATATAAGCTCTAGTAGTGGACACAGTCCAAACCTAGTTATGCTAGGAGCAGTGGATCAGGTAATATAATCTCAAGGAAGTAATGCAATAGATAGGATACTCTATCTATCGATAAAAGAACACAGTAGAATCGTATGCAACATGGCAGGAATTGAAATGCTTTCGAAATCATAGGATTATATCATGGTGGGGCTATGCTTTCCCTTGCCAGTTGATAACCAGAAGGCAGAGCTTCGAACATTTGGTACTTGACTTGATTATAGTTTGTCAAGTATTGTTTGTCGATCTTTGATCTTCGATGGTGTTGTCCTCGGTCTTCGATCTTGATCTCGATCTTGATATCGTATTCTACCGGGAAGAACCAAAAACCAGGAATAAAGGGGAGACAATCAACACATGGCATCGATGCAATGCTCAAACAAGAATGATGATATGGCAATTTGATTTGTACTGAAATGTAACCCTAAGGCATGCTCGACAATTTAATCGGGGTTCGGAGGGGTGCAAACCCTAACTTTGGGAAACTCCGGATTCATTTGAGAGGGTGTAGCACCCCGGGTAAAACCACTATTAGAAAATCTCCTGTGTTTATCTGTGCATCATCATGACATCATCATGCATATTATTTTTGCCACAAACTATTTTACAAAGTCTATTTTTGTTTTCCTAGATACCCCGTATTATTTCAAATCAAACCCCGGCCTATTCCGGATATTATGTTTTGTCTAAAATTATTTACAAAAGACCTCTTAAATAAACCAGGAAAAATATTATTACAAATATTTTAATTGGGGGAGGCAACCGTAGGCTAGGCCCAAAGGCCCCGCCCGCAGCCGCCTACAACACCTCCAAACTAAACCCTAACTCTAGACCCAAACCTAAACTACCCCATCCCACACTCCCTCACCCCGCCTCCACCCTCTCACCAAACCACACCCGGTCCACCCCGGTGTACATAACACACACGTTACACACGCACGCACCCTGCAGCGCACCCAACCCGACCGGTTCCCCCTGACCTGGTCCACCCCGCCTCGACACGTTATCCCACAACCGCATCCCAGCGGCCCGCACCACCCCACGATCCCTGCTCCTCTCTCCCCCTCGCGACCCCCTCATCTCTAGCCCCTCTCTCCTTTCCCAGACCCGAGTGCCACCGCCAGGAACTCTTCCTGCCTGCGTCGCTCCTCCCTCCCCTTCTCGTGGACCAGAGCTCCGCGAGGCTCCGGCGCCGTCGTCTTGGTTCCGCGCTCCAACGCCCAGCGAGGTCGCTGCCGAGCCGCCCCCGTGGCCCGCGTCTTCGCCCTCACGATCCCCGTCGCCATGACCCTCCTCCCCCTGCCGCTTGTCTACCCGCAGCAAAGCGTCTGCCGTCCTCCGCCTCCTGCCCAACACTGACCCCGCCTGCGTGCTTCTGCTGTCAGGGACATCGCTCGCTTCCTCCTGGCGCCCTGATCTTCACAGCGTCGGCCTCCACCTTCCCTAACCCCTGTGTGCCACTGTCCCCGTGCTCCTCGTCCTCCCATGACCGTGTCGTATACACGAGAGCACCACCATGCCTGCGTCACGAGGTCCTCCGTCCAGGTCGACGCGTCCACTGCAGGTCAACCTCGTCCTCTGTTCCACCATGTAGTGCCAGTTCGCTTTGCAGTTTCGCTGCTCAAGCCCATGACCGAAGGCGCCCCCTCATGCCCTCTCTGTTGGCACGGGTGTATGTTTTGTGCTTTTGTTCCCGTGGGCTCACAAACATCTGTTTGCTCGTTGTTCTATGAAGTTTCGGGCAGGCGAGCAAGTGAGCTCGCAACTATCTTCTAAGAACCATCTCGACAAGATCGACAATGTCCCGCGCAAATTCGAGGAACCACCGACGCCGAAGTCCAAGACCGATGGCTGAGACGCCGAACCCGAAGACCCGATCCCCGCGTCCGCAGACCGATCACATCGAGCCTTGGATCCGAACACCCCAAATGTGTGACCTTTTTCTTGAGACCCTTATTTTTTATAATATATCATATATATCTGTTGCATATAAATTGATCATGTCACATTCATATCATGTGGTTTGGGGGCATTATGCCGAGTCACTTCATAAATAAATATGGAGGCCATATGCGGGCTTTTCTAGTCTTATAATGGCCCCATTTAAATTTGTGTAGCGAACCGGTGACATATTTTGCCTTGATAAGACAACATTTAAATTGCGGAGTATCTAAACAACATGAACTTAATAATTAATTGTCGGGACCCCAGTTCCTCTTAATATGGTCTAATTGCATCGCACCTTGGCCATGTCATACATCATGCATGCATCATGCATGATCTTTTGCCGTAGTATTAAATAGTGCATCCGGTGCTTCTTTTGGTGTTTTGCTTCTTCACGGATTAGGCCGGTGAGTTGATGAGAGTGTCGACCCGATCTATGGTGTATCCTCGGCAATGTTTTCAGGCGAGCATTCTCCCCCTTTCTACCTATTTTACATTTATAGTCTTTATTTCCTCCTGTTGATCTATTGCTATCTGTGTTACAATGCTATAGATTCCGTACCCCGTTATACTTCCCTGCAGCCCTTATATTGCCATGGACACATCCTATTACCTGTTGTTTGGTAGATAGTCAGTCTTGCTAGTCGTAGTTGCTTGCATAGGTGATGTGTCGCGTCGTCGATCTTCCACAATTGTTGGAGGAATGCCGCATGTTTAATATTGGAGATGATCATGGTTTTAATTACCGTTTAATAACTAAAATTGAAGTACGTAAATAATGCAGAGGCATAGGTGGGCAATAGATGTTATTTGGTTTTTAACCGTCCACTTGGGTCCCGTAGGACCCCGAGTACTTGATACCTGTTCTTTGAATATTCGCACTATCCGCATGTGGGACCATGAATCCCCCTAGCCAGAGCTTGAGTCATATAGTATTTCTTGGGGCCACAAACTAGTCTGGGGCTTTATTACTATCCTGTACTTATGCCATGCTTTACTTCTTTATTTACGATTGCGCATGGAGCGCCTGTACTATTTAGGAACAAATATGGAATGTTTTCGCGGTATCGACAAGCCCAGTCACACTTTTGGGTTCCCAGTCGTTTACAACCATTGGCACAAACCTCTGGGTCCATCTCGGAGCCGGCCAACTTCGTCGCGGGTAGCTTGGTGGGGTGGCCCCCTGAAATTTATATGAATCTTGCAATTGCTCTGTCGTGATGCCTCGTTGGGTTTTCATTTATTTTTCTCGAGGTTGATCGTGCATGTGTTGCTATTTGTGCCCCACCCCCCCTGCAGGGTAAAACTTTCTGAAAGCCATGTCCGCGGTTATGGACGACTTGGAGCACAGTATCTCGATCATAGACAACTATAACTAAAGTAGTGCTATAAATTTGACTTTATAATGACTAGTAATCAGCTTCACTATAATGGAATGACTAAATAAAAATGCCAACAACTGCTGGATTTGGGTTGTCACCTGTTACCATTGTATCTGACTAGTAAGTATTGCAACTACAACGGAATGGTTAACTAAAACTGCCCATTGTTTATAATATTAGGATGACTCATGCTATCTATGTCTCACTAGTAATTGCCGCAACTATAACGGAATGAATAAAACTGCCAACTGTGTGAGTTCCTCGGTTGACTTCCTTGTTTGGTCCCGAGGGAGAAATACCAGGAAGGGTATGCTTGGTGATAGTTTCAGGTTGGATCCGAATAGGTCTTTCTTATTCCTATCTGATAGTCGTCAGTTGTATTGAGTCTCTATAGGGTGTTTAGTGGATGCTGCGCTGCCGCCTCAGTCCACCATACCTTTGTAGGCGAGACCGCCGAATTCTAGTCTCGCTGTGTACTAGCCTCAGTACTGACCGCTCTCTTTTTCCTTTGCCCTTTGTCGGCATCCCTTTTGTTTAAGAAGGTTTTGAGATCGATGTCGTTAGCAGGGTTACCCTTCCGGCTTGGCCTGGGAAGGGTTATGGATGTCATTGGTTATTCTTCAGGGATCTTAGCCCAATTTGCATCTTGTCCATACTAGGACGTTGTATCATTTTCATGGTGATTTGGATCTTTATACTGTATATTTGTTTTCTTGACTCCATGAGTCGCTGTTGTATATATCTGTTCTGTGGGGTCCATCGTGGACTATTGTGTAATGATATTACTTCGTTTTCCACCCGCACGAAAGTGCCTGGTGGGCACCTCTGAATCGTTTCTATGCAGGTTTGGCGGGAATCGCTAAAATTTGCATAATGCCGATTCTGAGGGTGTTACAGAGTGGTATCAGAGTTCATAAGTTTTGATACCCCATTGGTCCAGCCTGTAGGATAACCTAGCTAACGGCCGTGGTAGAGTGTCAAAACTATTTTTAAAAAATTGGTTGGATAGATCTGATTAGGTCTGATTTTACTTCTTACCCCTCTGCTATTCTCCTCTTACCTCTGCGTGTTTTGAACTTGCTCTCTTATCTTTTCTTCGAGTCCAGGAATTCTCGTGGTGGGGTTTTTGTCGTACCTTCAAGATTTCGCTTCCATCCTCTTGTAACGGTGCTTCGACATCCGGTCTTCATGCTATCTGATGAATCTTTCATCTGTTGTACCTTTTAGTGGCCGAAAATTCACTAAAAAATTTCTTTTGTATCTTCCGGTGTTTTTCAACGCGACAATCTCATCTGCATCCGATATGATGAATAGTCTGCATCACCCCTTTGTTTTCTGAACCTCGGTTGTCGAGATCTACAATCTGAATTCCGAGAGTTGGTTTCATAATTTCCTATTCATGTGTAGAGTAATGCTTTGGGTGCACGATGGACTGATCACCATCCGACTACTCTTATCATTCTCTCTTTCACATTGAATGGTGAATCGATGCAGTTATACTCCATCCGCAGAAGTTAGAGGTGGCCTTACCCTTTTGAGACCTTTACATTCGTCTTTGTTTCTCCGGAGTGTTCTCTCGATGAATGTGAGAAACAATCCTTGTTGGTGGTGTCGCCATTTTCAAGCTGAAGAAAAAACCCTTGTTAGTGGTGTCGCAAGGATCTACACGAAGCGCGAAGGATCAGATCGTCGGCCTTCTTCCCCGTACAATGAGGCGGATCTCGAGGGCGAGATCCATTGTTAGTGGTGTCGAATTGTAGCACCCCGGGTAAAACCACTATTAGAAAATCGCCTGTGTTTATCTGTGCATCATCATGCATATTATTTTTGCCACAAACTATTTTACAAAGTCTAATTTTGTTTTCCTAGATACCCCGTCTTATTTCAAATCAAACCCCGGCCTATTTCGGATATTATGTTTTTTCTAAAATTATTTACAAAATTCCTCTTAAATAAACCAGGAAAAATATTATTATAAATATTTTAATTGGGGGAGGCCACCATAGGCTAGGCCCAAAGGCCCAGCCCGCAGCCGCCTACAACCCCTCCAAACTAAACCTTAACCCTAGACCCAAACCTAAACTACCCCATCCCACACTCCCTCACTCCGCCGCCACCCTCTCACCAAACCACACCCGGTCCACCCCGGTGGACATAACACACACGTTACACACGCACGCACCCTACAGCGCACCCAACCCGACTGGTTCCCCCTAACCTGGTCCACCCCGCCTCGACACGTTATCCCACAACCGCGTCCCAGCGGCCCGCACCACCCCCCGATCCCTGCTACTCTCTCCCCCTCACGACCACCTCATCTCGAGCCCCTCTATCCTTCCCCAGACCCGAGTGCCGCCGCCAGGCACTCTCCCTGCCTGCGTCGCTCCTCCCTCCCCTTCTCGTGGACCAGAGCTCCACCAGGCTCCGACGTCGTCGTCTTGGTTCCACGCTCTGCCGCCCAGCCAGGTCGCCGATGAGCCGCCCCCGTGGCCCGCGTCGTCGCCCTCATGATCCCCGTCGCGATGACCCTCCTCCCTCTGCCGCTTATCTGCCCGCAGCAAAGCGTCTGCTATCCTCCGCCTCCTGCCCAACACTGACCCCGCCTTCGTGCTTCTGTTGTTAGGGACGCCGCATGCTTCCTCCTGGTGCCCTGATCTTCACAGCGTCGGCCTCCACCTTCCCTAACCTCTGTGCCCCACCTTCCCCGTGCTCCTCGTCCTCCCATGCCCGCGTCGTATGCACGAGAGCACCACCATGCATGTGTCGCGAGGTCCTCCGTCCAGGTCGACGCGTCCCCTGCAGGTCAACCTCTTCCTCTGTTCCACCGTGTAGTGCCAGTTCGCTTTGCAGTTTCACTGCTCAAGCCCATGAACGAAGGCGCCCCCTCATTCCCTCTCTATTGGCACGGGTGTATGTTTTGTGCTTTTGTTCCTGTGGGCTCACAAACATCTGTTTTCTCGTTGTTCTATGAAGTTTCGGGCAGGCGAGCAAGTGCCCTCGTAACTATCTTCTAAGAACCATCTCGACAAGATTGACAATGTCCCGCGCAAATTCGAGGAACCACCGATGCTGAAGTCCAAGATCGATGGCTGAGACGCCGAACCCGAAGACCCGATCCCCGCGTCCGAAGACCGATCTCATCGAGCCTCGGATCCGAACACCCCAAATGTGTGACCTTTTTCTTGAGACCCTTATTTTTTATAATATATGATATATATCTGTTGCATATAAATTGATCATGTCGCATTCATATCATGTGGTTTGAGGGCATTATGCCGACTCACTTCATAAATAAATATGGAGGCCATATGCGGGCTTTTCTAGTCTTATAATGGCCCCATTTAAATTTTTGTAGCGAACCAGTGACATATTTTTCCTTGATAAGACAACATTTAAATTGTGGGGTATCTAAACAACATGAACTTAATAATTATTTGTTGGGACCCTGGTTCCGCTTAATATGGTCTAATTGCATCACACCTTGGCCGTGTCATACATCATGCATGCATCATTCCTGATCTTTTGCCATAGTATTAAATAGTGCATCCGGTGCTTCTTTTAGTGTTTTGCTTCTTCACGGATTAGGCCGATGAGTTGATGTGAGTGTCGACCCGATCTCTGGTGTATCCTCGGCAATGTTTTCAGGCGAGCATTCTCCCTCTTTCTACCTATTTTACATTTATAGTCTTTATTTCCTCCTATTGATCTATTCCTATCTGTGTTGCGATGCTATAGATTCCGTACCCCGTTATACTTCCTTGCAGCCCTTATATTGCCATGGACACATCCTATTACCTGTTGTTTGGTAGATAGTCGGCCTTGCGAGTCGTAGTTGGTTGCATAGGTGATGTGTCGCGCCGTCGATCTTCCACGGTTGTTGGAGGAATGCCGCATGTTTAGTGTTGGAGATGATCATTGTTTTAATTACCGTTTAATAACTAAAATTGAAGTAGGTAAATAATGCAGAGCCACAGGTGGGCAATAGATGTTATTTGGTTTTTAACCATCCACTTGTGTCCCGTAGGACCCTGAGTACTTGATACCTGTTCTCTAAATATTCGCACTATCCGCATGTGGGACCATGAATCCCCCTAGCCAGAGCTTGAGTCATATATTATTTCTTGGGGCCACAAACTAGTTTGGGGCTTTATTACTATCCTGTACTTATGTCGTGCTTTACTGCTTTATTTACGATTGCGCGTGGAGCGCCTGTACTGTTTAGGAACAAATGTGGAATGTTTTTGCGGTATCGACAAGCCCAGTCACACTTTCGGGTTCCCAATCGTTTACAACCATTGGCATAAACCTCTGGGTCCATCTCAGAGCCGGCCAACTTCGTCGCGGGTAGCTTGGTGGGGTGGAGCCCTAAAATTTATATGAATCTTGCAATTTATCTGTCGTGATGCCTCGTTGGGTTTTCTCGAGGTTGATCTTGCGTGTGTTGCTATTTGTGCCCCCCCCTGCAGGGTAAAACTTTCTGAAAGTCATGTCCGCGGTTATGGACGACTTGGAGCACAGTATCTCGATCATAGACAACTATAACTAAAGTAGTGCTTAAATTTGACTTTTTAATGACTAGTAATCAGCTTCACTATAATGGAATGGCTAAATAAAAATGCCAACAACTGTTGGATTTGGGTTGTCACCTGTTACCATTGTATCTGACTAGTAAGTATTGTAACTACAACGAAATGGTTAACTAAAACTGCCCACTATTTATGATATCAGGATAACTCATGCTATCTATATCTGACTAGTAATTACCGCAACTATAATGGAATGAATAAAACTGCCAACTGTGTGAGTTTCTTGGTTGACTTCCTCGTTTGGTCTCGAGGGGGAAATACCAGGAAGGGTATGCTTGGTGATAGTTTCAGGTTGGATCCGAATAGGTCTTTCTTATCCTTATCTGATAGTCACCAGTTGTATTGAGTCTCTATAGGATGTTTAGTGCATGCTGCACTGCCGCCTCAGTCCACCACACCTATGTAGGCGAGGACCGCCGAATTCTAGTATCGCCGTGTACTGGCCTCAGTACTGACCGCTCTCTTTTTCCTTTGGCCTTTGTCGGCACCCGTTTTGTTTAAGAAGGTTTTGAGATCGACGTCATTAGCAGGGTTACCCTTCCGGCTTGGCCTTGGCAGGGTTATGGACGCAATTGGTTATTCTTCAGGGCTCTTAGCCCAATTTGCATCTTGTTCGTACTAGGACGTTGTATCATTTTCAAGGTGATTTGGATATTTATACTGTATATTTGTATTCTTGACTCGGTGAGTCGCTGTTGTATATATCTGTTCTGTGGGTTCCATCATGGACTATTGTGTAATGATATTACTTTGTTTTCCACCCGCACGAAAGTGCCTGGTGGGCACCTCTGAATCGTTTCTATGCAGGTTTGGCGGGAATCGCTAAAAATTGCATAGTGCCGATTCTGAGGGTACATTTAGTTCTTCTAGTTAACGTGTTATGAAAATTGATTAACAATGCATTATTATAACTTAGATAGATATATCTCATTTTTTCTGAACATTTTGATATATTATTTGTATTTTTCTAACTTATAAATAATTAGATATTGATTTTACAAGTTTTATTCATTTTTTGAATTTATTAAAACAATTGATTAACCTTTTTATACCACATGCACACCTAGCCGCAGTGGCTGACAAAGGGGCCCAGGGCCACCTCAGTGCCACACGAACAGGGTAAAGGCCCAGCTGGGTTTGACCAACACTGACCACGCGCTGCTGACGTCACGATGACGTCATCACGACATCAGCCTGGCTAGCTCCCAGGTGGAGGACGGGGACGACGGAGCGAGGCACGCACGAAGACACAAAGGGGCACGTTGGACACAGCTCGACTGGACATACCATATGGTGGCGGCACCGCTATGTTTTGGTCACCGGAGGTGTGGCTTCGACGGTGCCCGACAGCAGCGAGGGGCGTCGCGCGGCGTGGGAGCGCTATGGGCCAAGCTAGGAAGCACGAGAGGTTCGGGGAGAATAATAAGCTCACCATGAAGCTAACGGAGGGGACAGCGAGGCGCGGGGTGGCCGGAATCGATGGCGAAAACGGCGGCCAGAGCTCTGGATGGAGACCTCGATTGGGGCTTCTAGGAGCATGCCGGCTCAAGCGGGTGGGGGAAATCGACGGAGTTGACCACTGCGGTCATGCCTGTGATCTCGGAACAACGAGAGGAGGCGATAAACGACGGCGAGTCAAAGCTCCCGTGAGCCAGGGTTTGGCCAGAGAGGGGAAATGGGGAAAGAGGAGATGATAAGGCTCGACCGACTGCGGCAGGGGGTCTTATAGACGACGACAACGTCGATAGCACGCATCTTGGCAGGTTGGGCATCTCAGCAAGGCAGGGACGGCGACGGAAACGACACACAGAAGCTTCGATCACCGGCGTCCTTCTGGCAAGAGGAGGAAGAAGAAAGAAAATATCGACGAAGGGGTATGGACCTGTGCTGGGATGGCTTGGGTCTCAGATGGGCCGCGGTGTGGCGCGCACGAGCGATAGAAAGGGAGAGGAGAGGGATGGGCCAGCCTGGATAGCTGGTTTTGCTCATTTTTTCTATAAAAACTGTTTTTCCATTTATTTTCTGTTTTCTGTTTGTATTTCAAATTCAAATACTATTTTGAACATTTCAAAATACCAGAAGGTTTAAAAAATATATAAAATAATGAGGGACCCTTTTATTCAATTTGGGCACCAACTATTTTGATACTTTTCAAAAATATTCATAACCTTTTGAATGCTTTTCAAATAGAGGGAGAGAGAGTAGGCTTTAGGATTTTGCATTTAGTTTTCGTTTCTTACATGCATTTTAAAGAGATGATGCTTATGAATGCGCAATCAAAACCCTAATTACTATTTATCTAAAACTTGGGTGTTACAACAAGTCGTTGGCATAGGACATGCTGGAACGACGACAATCGTCGGCGTAGACTAGGCCGTCAGCATAGCCTATGGCTCGCCGTCGGCGTACGAATGTCGTCGCCGTAGGCTAGTGAAATGGATCGTATGGAACCTATAGGGTGGTGAATAGGTGCTACACCAATTTTTTAGTTATTTTTCAATTTTAAGATTGGCACAAAGGTAAATTCTCTAGATATGCAATTACTAAGAATTTCCCTATATGCAAACCTAACTACTAAGCGAGTAAACGTGAGGAACAAGGAAACCATAGTGGGGCACGTGGAGACACTGGGATTTGGTTGACCGCAGTTCCTTCCCTGTTAAGCGAAGTATGTCTGCGTTGGAGGGGTGGGCGGTTCTAATACCACCATGCCACAATAGGCCTCACCCTATTCTCCGATGGATCTCGCCACCAAAGGCATGATCCACCTTTCCACTATTGGTGCCCTTCGAGGCGGGAACCGGTGCCTTTACAACTCTAGCAAGGCACACATCCACAATTGGATTGGAGGCTCCTGTGATGACAACAAGATTCCACAAGAACAAGGATTATCAAATAATCAAAACAAGGATCTAGATATTTGCAAGAAATACTAGATCGAGAATCATCCAGTTGAATGGAGGGGAAGTGAAGTGCTTGATTGCTGTTGATGAAGATCGAGGCCTCCTCCTTCGATTTCCCAAAGATCGAAGTCTTTGGGTGGATGAAGATTGAGATCTCGGGTCGGAGCTTGAAGAACAGGTCCGAATATTTTCGAATGAACCAAGAGTTCCGGCAGGAGAACCAATTGGATTATTTATACCCCTTGCCAAAACAAGCCGTTGGACACTTTGGGGGCCGGATTATCCGGCCCGAATCGGGGTCGGCTTATATGGCCCGTGAAAAAATGTGCCCCAGAATCGAAAATTCCGGGGGATTTTCCGCCCCATACAGAATGTCGCACCTTGTCTTCCTTCTCAAAACTCCTCGAGGGGGGGGGGGGCGGATTCTCCGGCACTCCACGGGGTGGATTATCCGGCCCAGTCAAAAACTCTGGCACTAACCGGACAATCCGAGGATATTCCGCCCCCATGCAGTATGTCGCGCCTTTGCTCCCTTTGTAGATTCCTTGGGGGCGGATTATCTGGCCTTTGGCCGAACAATCCGGGGGAAAGTCCTCCCCCTCATGCAGTACACCGCGCCTTGGATGCACTTGGAGATGGGGGCTAGGCCGGATTATCCGGCCCTTGGTAGGAAATGTTCATTGGCATTGTTAACACACAAAACACTAGAGATCATGAAATGTTCTTTCAATCTCCCCCTTTTTGGTGTTAGATGACAATACTAGGATTTGCAATAAAGCCCTACTAACAACATCATTCCAAAGGTGAAAGAGTGCCCCCCTAATTGTGTGCATATAGATAATTTGCATTTGAATACAAATGCACATAAGAAGGTACAAGCCTATTTAATTGGTTTGAACGCTACATACAAATGATGAGTTAGATTAAAACATCATACACTGGTAGATGGACTGGCCAATATGATAAGAAATATTTGGGGCCTTGAAACATCACACCAGTTGGATGCATACATAGATATAATACTATAATTCTTTAGACTAGATGAATCCATAGGACCATAGGTGAATCCACATAGATAATTCCAATGATAAATCCACACATGAACCATAGTGCCACACAAACCACATAGTCCCATACAAAATGAGCTTAAAAATAAAACGATAAAAGTTCAATGTGAAATGGGCACAAGCAACGTGATAGAGAAAATGATGAAAATGCAAGTGCTTGCGCCCGACCCATGCAAATCCGTGAAAACCTAAATAGAACTACTTCTCCCCCTTTGGCATCAAAATGCCAAAAAGGAATAATAGTGATGCTAACGCCCTAAGAAGTCACTCCTCATAGTCCTCCTCATCATCGTACTCATCCCCGTCCCCTTCCTCATCATCATACTCTTCATCATCCTCATCATCAGCAGGAGGTGTAGGATCCCTTGCCGGGGCAGGAAACAAGTGGCACTCGGGCTCTCCATAGTTGAGTCCTGAGGTGTTCCACTAAGCATATGGAGTTGGAGCTGTAGGACCTGGAGGGTGGCCTGATGCCCCTAGCACATGGTGAAGAATTAGTTGTTGGGTGTGATCCATATCATGGTGTTGCTTGTATGCCTCGTACTGCCCCTTATGGGTATCAACCCCCATGCACAAGATGTTCCTCTGGAACCAGTTCAGCTGCTTGACCTCGCGGGCCATAGAAGGCACTTGGGGCCTACACCCACTAGACCGATCATCTCTCATGAAGGACTCTGGGGATGAAGATGGGTTGGAGGTCTTCTGAGACTTGTTGTAGATCTTCTTGGCCTTGTGAGAACCATCAAGGTTACCGCTGAAATCCTCATGGGGAAGCATATACTTGATGAGCATCATGATATAAGGAGCATAAGGAATGGAGAGCCTGTTGAACATGGCATCAATCATCTTATGATAAATGAAATCCATGACGTCCAGCTTATATCCCACTGACGCATCTGCATTTGTAGCACATTCATGAGAGAAAGCAGGTAACTGCACAAGGCGACCACGAATGCTATCATTGTTGCCCCCACTTGGAGTAATGCAATCCCTTAAAAGTACAACAAGTGCTGCATACGGTGGTGAGAGACCGAAGAGAGTTCCAACAACGCCATTGGTAGCAAGGCAAGGAGAGAGTGAAGTGTCCTTTGCTAGTCTTGATAGGAGAAATAATGTGATGTCCAAAAGGAATGTCACGACCATGAAAAGGGTAACCAAGCACCCGACCAAAAGTGCGGAAATCAGACTGAAAGGGGTGCTACCCGTCATCCACTTCATAGTGCGGAGCTCATCTCCACAGATCACCGGAGTTGAGAAGAATTGCTTCACCAAAAATTATCATAGTTGCGCTGAAGAGTAATAGGGTGGTGCAGCGCCATCCTCTCAGCCAAAACCTCAACAAGTCGCAGCTTTATCTTTGCCTCATTCATATCTAGAGGGCACATGGGGCGAATCTTGAAGGAGGAATAGATGTCATCATGAATATACCTGAAGTGGGCACACCAAAAGAGACTGTCCTCAACCGGCTCATCACTATCAGCCTTAGCATATAGCTCATGGTGGCGAATGGCAGAAAACTCAAGGATATCCATGTTCTTGTAGTTGATCCGAGCCTGCTTTCCCTTTCTCTGAGTGGTCCTCTTAATAGACTTAGCATTCTCATCCATCTTTTCAGATTCTCTTTGCTGCCTCCTTAATTCAACCTCGTCCACGAGTACATCTTCTTCGTTGGGCCTGAAGTAACGGGCACTGCGACAAAGTTTGTATGTCTTAGGAGCACTCAAACCACCTGTGAAGTGAATAAGATAGGTAGCAAGGAGATAATAACACACACAAGTCCAGGAGGATTACTAAGAATAGTAGTAGAGCAACCCATAGGCCCAATACACACGATACTAGAAACTGTGAGAATCTGAAAAGGGGCAGACCTCCAGGCCAGATAATCCGGCCATGCCAGGGGCAAATTGTAATACCTCGGACACTACGCTCTAAGTAACATGCCAGGACAAACCCAAAGTGCATGAGGTGGTACTACCGCAGAGGCCCAAGGGCCACCGACGTGCAGGCCCGTCTAAGCGGAGCAGGGCACGGTACCGGCCAACCACCCCACCCACTTTGCAAGAACATTGTATCAAGTGTGAGCGACGTAGTCGACATGCATGCAAATCAAAACATACACAGGTGTGTATGTTAGCGACATACAAGAGTATATCAGAGCCATACCATCTAAAAGAAATACAAATATGCAACGCCACACGGCAATATCCAAAATACTAGATAGTTCTAATAGTTTAGGATATATCATCATAAAGCACACATCAGAGTATCAAGCGGAAGCGGAAGACAAGATCCGAGTCTGGATAAGAAGCAAATTAGCATAAGATGCCCTGGAAATAAGCACATCCCGCCCATATATCTCACGGATCTCCATCCCTAGAATCTCTACGCCAGACGGTCATTGCCACCATCATCAGTCCCTTCGAACCAGTAACCTTCCTCAGAGTATACCTGTCCATCTAAACCAATATTTTATCGTGTGAGACCCTAAGGGACTCAGCAAGTCTTTATTCATCTAAAGGTAACAACCTGAGGGTGACGCAATAGCAGTGAAAGTAAAGCCTAGCAGTTCTCTAGAGACACGCTACAACATCCTCCTAACCAATGATAGACGAACGCTCGTTAATTAAACAACAATTAATTACCCAACAGATATATATCAACATAGATAAACATCGATCACCCACCTCCCTGTTCCCAGACAAGAAGGCGGAAGAACATCCCATCCGTTGGCAGTTTTATTAATCATTCCATGAATATTGCACTATTACTAGTCAAGTTTTAGTCAATTTAAAAGCGGTACTTTAGTTATGCTTGTCTATGATCGAGAAACTGTGCTCCAAGTCGTCCATAACCGTGGACATGGCTTTCAGAAAGATTTACCCTGTAGGGGTGCACAAATAGCAATACATGCACGATCAACCTCGGAAAAACCAAATGAAAACCCAACGAGGCATCACGACAAAGCATTCGCAAGATTCATATTTGATTTCAGGGGGCGAACCCACTAAGCAATCGGCGACGAAGTTGGCCGGCTCCGAGACGGATCTAGAGGTTTGTGTCAATGGCTGTAAACGATTGGGAACCCGAAAGTATGACTGGGCGTGTCAATACCGCGAAAACATTCCACTTTCCAAAACAGTACAGTAGTAAACGCTCCTCAAGCAACAATAGTAAATGAGAAGTAAAGCATGGCATAAGTACAGGATAGTAATAACCACCCAAACTACTTGTGGCCCCAAGAAATTAAGTATGACTCAAGCTAGGATTAAGGGGATTCATGGTCCCACATGCGGAAAGTGTGATAGTCAAGGAACAAGAATAAAGTACTCGGGGTCCTATGGGACACAAGTGAGTATAAAGAACCAAATAGCAGATATTGCCCACTGGTGCCTCTTTTCATTAGTTATCCCATTACTACTCAATTCAGTTGTTTAGGTACCTCATGATTCAAAGACACTCGCAAAACCTACACATGCAATTCTACAACTCGCATGGCTCAAACAACTCCTGCACTAATGGCTCATAGGATTGAGGAACAAGCTTCGGTGGGGTTTAAAAGTAAAGGCTATGAAATACTTGGGATTCAATTTTATTCGTGACGTGATTATGATGTAAGAATAAGATAGATGCAATAGGTACTATATGTAGTGCAAGCATGGGGAAATTGGCAGTTCAGTTGTAGAATAAGATGGATCCGGGTAATACTCTTGAGGCTCCTGATATTTTCCTTACTCAGCGTCTATCCGAATAAAAACCAAATGCACAAGGGCCAAAATAAATACATTGCACAATCACATAAATCATATACAACACGCAAACAAGTATGCCATGATGGAATGATGCACAATTTACATGGTATAACATAGCATGGCATGAGTGAGGTGTGAGAACAAGAAATAACATATTTAGTATTTAATTAGTCACCTTTTAGTTGCATAAAACATGCTGCCTCAATTATATTTATATGATGCATGCTTAAATTCATATCATGGGATGCATAGTTAGAATAGGCTCGTCGTGCTGACCAATTTAGACATATCATTTGTCAAATTCGGAGTTACGGATTTAAATTTTGCAGTATTTAAGAAAAGGGCATTTATTAACATTTATTAATTATAAAATTTTAAATTGCTCAAATGATATCATAATTAGAATAAACAGATTCCTCATGTTTTTCTGATTCAAAAATATATATTATTTACATTATTTGGAATTATGAGTTTAAATTTATATTAAAGTCAAAATTATTTAAATGGGGTAAAAGTTCAAAGTTTGACTAGATAGGGGCATTGTGGTAATTCTTTGGAAGTGGATTGGATTTCATATCTGAATATCATTAACTTTGTATTTTAGAATTATTTCCAAATTCGAATTATTTTAAGATTTATTTGCTGGTCAAAAGTGTTTGAAACCCATATGACATTGTTTGACTTAGACCAGGGTTGCGGTTGATTTTGGGAATAGGCCAAGGTTTTTTTTTTGAAAAAAAAAATTGCCAGGACTTGACGGGATGAACTGAAGCAGAACTGAAGTTTTCCTATGCGTTACTGCTATCTTGGGCGAATTTTGCCAGATGATTATAAGAGATCTATTGATCCGAATGATAAGAGGTTTAATGCAGTGCGAAGCTGGATGTACCAAGATCAAGAATATGTGAGGAGATTCTCTAGAGATAGACTCGGGTGGTACGAATCTTGTGGGAAACATAGGATAAAACAAGGCGATACCTGACAAACTAAATCTCCGTTTACAGTTGATTTCCTTACTTCTTGGCAAGTCGATTTCGAGAGCCACGAAGATCCGTTCTTGGTGAGGTTTGTTGTAGTACAAAGCTGGACATCTAAGAATATTATAGGTTGAATATATTCGCTAGAAACCGATGAGGACGGTCAGGATCTAAATGGGAAGCAAGACAAGACACACTGTAGAGAAACAACGGACTCCAAACTGAAATGACAATGTGTTGGGTGAAATAAGCTCGATGTTCAGAGGAGGGGTACGAGAGTTTCTAACCTCCGTTTGGATCACTGAAAGATGTTATGGAAATATGGGAGTGCCCTCTATACAGAGGTATGCACGAAGAAGCCGAAGCTGGACGGAGGACGCGGGAAAACTGGCTGGAACAGGGTCACATGCTGCTGTTGTTCTGACATGCGCGAATGGAGAGGGTGGCCAGGTAGAATGCTAGAGGTCCAAGAGGGGGAGGTCGTGAGGCTGACCTAGTGCCGTTAGCTGGCCAAGCCAGGCCGGCCGAGGTGCGGAGAGGAAGTGGAGGCAACGGTGTCGAGGTGAGCGTCAGGTGCGTTCCTGTGTGCGCTGCAACGGCGGGAGGAGGCTGGGACGAGGTCTAGGCAGGTCCGGCTCCTCTAGGAGCGACAGACGCGACAAAGACACGGACGCCGCTCTCGGCCTCTTCCATGGTGGTCTCGGCCCTCTCTCTCAGAATGTAGGGGAAAAGATGGTGGCGGCGCGAGGTGGGGAAAGCATCTAGCTAGGGTTCTAGGGATCCTCGAGGGAAAAGAGATAAAGGACAGGCATCGATTGGTGGAGGTGCGGTGGTTGAAAGGATGGAGGGGATCACGAGTGTTGCATGATGTTTCCAGGAAGAGGACAAACAAGGAGGAGCTCTCCACTCGATCGATTAGGCAAGGAGGCCACCGGGTGGTGTGTTGTTGGGCGATGGACTAAACGCGGCTTGCTGCTGAAAAGAGATAAAGGACATGCATCAATTGGTGGAGGCGCGGTGGTTGAAATGGTGGAGGGGCTCACGAGTGTTGCATGATGTTTCCAGGAAGAGGACAAACAAGGAGGAGCTCTCCACTCGATCGATTAGGCAATGAGGCCACCGGGTGGTCTGTTGCTGGGTGATGGACTAAATGCGGCTTGCTGCTGGTGATACTCTCTCTCTTGCTGAACACAGCTGCCACTGCTTCCTGTAGCTTCTCTTAAACTGAACTTCTCCACATAGCTTCAGGTATGAACCAACTATGCTTTGTCCATAAATTTGAAAATAGGCTCCGATTCGATCAGCTCGCAAACGTATCTAGGCAGCCACGGTGATTCTAGTTCAAAGAGCTAGAATAAAAAATGTGTGTAGATAGAGTGTGTGAGTGGGTGTATACGTATATGTACACATGGATAGGATTATGGAAAAGAAAAAGGGAATTGGAGTTTTTATATAGTTCAAACTAGACTAGATGGGACTAGTTCTAGGCTAAAACTTTAGACATACTTAGCGTTAATTTTTACTGTTAGTTAAATAAGAACACTTTTTATAATTTTTAAACGGGCCAAAAAATATATGTGACTAGATAGATGGCTTATTATCGCATGTGACATGCAATTTCACCCTACATGCATGTGTGGCATTTTTGTGAAGACAAAAATGTGTGTCATGCATGTGAGATAGATGGTTATGGTTATTTTGAATTGAGCCCATTCAAATTGAACAAGCTTAAAACATCTTGGAAACCAACAACCAAAATAAAAGGAAAGAACTGAAGAAGAGAAGGTGGAGGGTTTGTTTTTCATGTGGCACGCAAAGGGTGTGAAGAGATCATTGCCATGATCTAAATAGAGCACTCCAACAAGGCATGGTTGATTATAACAAAAGACTAATGGGATTAACCATCACACTAATGTAGATTAGCCCACTATGGCTTTAAGATGATCTTATGAACTTACTAGGCTTCATGTAAAATAGAGCATGACTTGAAGGAAGCTTTTAATTAGCCATAGTAATGGAAGGACAAGCACATAACTCCCATATCAATATTGTGAGAACAATATAGATCACATATGGAAGCAAGGTTACAAGAGATGATCCATCCCAATTATTATGAGAAAGATTTAAATACCAAAAGGAAAAGCATGTGCCCACATATAAATAGGATGGTGGAGACAAAGAAAGATGGTGGAGTTAGAATAGATATGCCCCCAACTCAACTTGTGCATGAAGCAATATATCAAGAACCAACTACAATTCATCAAGAGGCAAATACAAGTAATACAATATAATTCATATGGGATAAGAACCAAATGAAATGGGTTTTATACAATGCTCAAATGCAAGGTGACATGGTGACATGAGCATAATATAATGAAGATGCAATTAATGACATGTAGGAAGTAGCAATATATAGGATAGGAAAGTAGCATTACAATTATTAGACAATTGGGATGCTACATGGATAATCCGTCCCTAGCAAAAAAAATCAGAGACTCCACAGATTCAAAGTACCGAAGTAGATCGGGCACTCGGGTTGCTAGACTAAGGTTCCTAACATGCATAGGAACACAAAGAGTAACCTATAAACCGAGTTGTCACATCCCAAAATTTTCCAAATTTCGAAATGTGAAAAATAAATAAACAAAATAAATAATTGATGAAATTTAGGGTGAAAAGAAACTTTTTGTTTCCAAATAGAATCATCAAAGACCCATCTTGGACAAACTTTGAATGAAAGGGATTTAAAAAGATAAAAACATATTAAATAAAATTTTAAAAGTTGGAATCACCATTTTTGGATCTTCAAATAAAAAGATATGGATTTTATAAATAGAGGAAGAAATAAATAAATAAATAAATAAGGACTATTTTAAAAAGCCAAATTAAAACTTGGCCAAGCAAATAGAATAAAATATTTTGTTTAATAAAAAGAGTAAAGGATTATTTAAATAAAATCATAAGGATTTATTAATATCCAATTTTATTTAAGTAAAGACATTTCCCATTAAATGAACATTAAAACATAATAAAGTATTTTAAATAATAATTCAAAGTGAATTATTTTGAATAAATAAAACCTACTGAAAGGGGTTTGTAAAATTTAGATTTCAAATGGAGTTTGAAAACAAATTAAAATCTTATTTGAAATAAAAAAATGTCTATTTTTAAATAAATAATAGACCCTAAAAAGAATAAAAGAAATATTCTAAATTTGACTTTAGAATATGTTAATAAACAGTATTAAAATATATTCAAAGTTTGACAAAGGTTTGAATTCAAATGGTGTTTGAATTATTTAAATAAAAATCAAAACAGAATAATAGAAATAGAAAAGGAAAAAGATTCTATATAAAAAAATGAAACAAAGCCAGCCTAGGAATCAGGCCAAGCACCAGCCCACTCCCTCTCTCCCCGCGAGAAAACGCTTCGCACCAGTGAACCTACCTGTGCAGTCACTGACAGGGGGACCCCACACCCACTCCCTCTTTCTCGCTGTCAACGTGACCCCACGCTGTCAGTCGTCATCAACCTCGCGACTGTTCCCCCACATCACACCTCGTCGTTTCTGTCAGGATTTAATCCTCGTTAATTCGAGTTATAGGCTAGGTTAATTCCTACAGAGACCACGCACCCTTAAATGCCTTGCCCTCCTCTCACTTTTACCTCAGGCGCCATCTTCTCTCGGCCACCAGGCTGCCCTAATCGCAAGCTCAAACCCACTGTCTCCGACGAGCAACTCTAGCCGATTCCGGCGACGCCGATCCACCCCTTTCCTCCCAGATCCCACTAGCGTGTTCCCCATCACCCCCTGCATCTCCCAGTACCCTGAGCTCAGCCGCGCGAGCCCCCTAGCGTCGGCAACCTCAACGCCAACTCGCCACTGCCGTCTGCTTCGACTCCGGCGACGCCTCCCTGTAAGCCACGTCCTCCCCTCCGTCTCTGGGTGATACTCCTACGCTCTCCTCCCTCTAGCGCGTCTAACAGACCCTCTGCTTCGCTCCCCCGTGCCTTGCAGCCTCGTCCCCATCGACAACCGTGCGAGCCCAAGCCAGTGGACATCTCCGGCGAGGAATTGTAGCCACACCCGTGCGCCCCTCCGTCAACAACGACCACGTCGAGCATCCCCATGCCACGGCGACCTCGGTGAGCTACCTCTCCCCCTCTCTTGCTTCCTGAATCTCCGGGAACACCACCGTCTAACCGCGCCGCCACCACTCGCCGCCGCCAGCGCCGCCAGTTAATGGCTAGCTTCTCTGGACCGTTAGATTTGGATCGCGTGGATAGGAAAGAACAACTTAACAAAGGGGTATCCTTCGATCTGAGCCGTGCGATGCCCTTTAGATCCAACGCCCCATGTTACACGATCCACGCGAACCGGTACTGTCCAATAAGAACGTGACACGTAGCCAGACTCTGGTTTTAAAACAGAAATTTGATCTATTAGTGCTTAGATTTTTTAAAATTCATAACTTTTAATATACACGTCCAAATTTTACAAATTTTATATCAATGGAATCAGCAGAACAAGTACTTTCCAACCATGCACTTTTTTAATGAATTGCTTCTAGAAACTTAGTTGTTTTTGCAGAAACTTTTGGAGGCATAATTTGAATATAAAAATTATTCTAGAAATAGTTTTATGGTAAAATCTTTGGCAAATGGATTATTTTGAACCTACTGACCATAGAATCCAACTTAGGGATTTAAAAGTGTATTTTGTGAAGCCAAAGAAAAAATCTTTGAATTAGAACATTTCTAGTCAAATAAAAATATTGTTTATGTGTTAAAAATACTTTGGAAAATGATTTGAATTAAACTCTATGACCCTAAACACCAAGTTTTGAGATTTAAAAATATATTTGATGAACCCTATAAATTTTTTACTTTGCTAAAAGGCATTTCCAACAACATAAAATATCACTCTGGTATAAAATTGGTTTATGGGGTGAAACCTTTTGCAAATGGTTTTAATATTAAACACTTAACCTTAAAACACTAACTTGTTGTGTTTAAAAATATTTTACAAACAATAGGGATTATCATTTTTATTTAAATCATTCCTAGCAAAACAAAAATGACTTAAAGTGGCCATTTTCACCAACTTGAATTTAAATGGTTTTACCACTTTTGTAAATGACCAATATGAGCTTTAAAATGTTTAGAGCCTAATAGAAACCACTTTTCCAAATAAAACCATCTTTTGCATGCTTGCATGCATTGCCTTGTTTTTGTTATTTTATGTGCTGAATTGTTTGAATGCTAGTTGAATATATGTTTGTTTGATTGAATTGTAGTGAAGTTAGAAGAGTGTGATATTTGAAAGATCAAGGAGTGAACCAATATTCCCTACTAAAAAGGCAAGTGACACTATCATCCATGTCCTACTATTTTCATTACACTTAGTGGATTTTTGTAGCATGCATGATAGGACTACTATGTTTCTATGCTATGCTATATCCTATTAAGATATCCTTATACCTTCCTTAGTGAAAACATTGTAGTTGTAGTATGCTTAGCGCTGCTATATATTTGGGATAGAATACATGATATGATTATATATAGTGCTGGAAAAAGATATGTATTTATATAATAAAACAAGTACTCAATGATCCACCTGGGTGGAATGTGGTTACTCAATTTTGGACAAGGTGGCAACAAAGGGAACCATGTTTATATGGCTATCTTTTTTGTATGTGCACTAGAAGAAAACCACCCAGGGACTTAGAGATTAAACATGTTTCTCATACATTGGCTTCCGTGTACAGCCACATGCTAAATGGGCTCTGGCTTAGTCAACTACATAGTGGAAGACCCATGCATTGGCATCTTCAGGTTAACTAGAATTGTGTATGGAAATATATCCCTACATTGGTGCCTGGTAGACAAGCTAGCATTGTGTATTGGGAGGACTTCTATGGAAAGACTTTGTCACATTCTCGATCTGCCGGTACTCCATTTGGTGAGTACTTATCCAGCGGACACTGGTGGCGTCAAGATGAGATTGTGTCATGTGGGTAAACTGTACAACTTCTGCAGAAGATCAAATTCTAAGTACTTAGCTGTGTCCCTGGTTATGGACAACTCTGAGCAACTAAGGCCTGAAGCTATGGAAGATCTCGACATTCCAATTTCTCAAAGTAAAACTTGATGGTGACAACAAGGGATTAGAAGCACTTGGAGTTTTCCAAGGAGTTGAGAAAGATTTAACAAAATATCAAAACTATTTTGAAAAGATAGGATAAAACTATATTGTTTTCTGCAAATGAGCCTAAACCCTACTTAGCCAAATATGCATGTAATGATAGGATCCACTTATTTCTACATAATAGTGAAACTTGCCAATACAATTCAAATGTATTGACCCTTGTGGCTGCAACTTATTATGTTGCAGGTTTGTTTGATGTTAGTGAAGTGTGTGTTGAATAGGATTACAAGTGTACAACCAACATGATTGCCTGTGGCACTTTGAAGATGAAGGACTCTGTGGCACTTTGAAGATGAAGGACTCCATGCTATAGTTATTTTTGCTGCATTGTAAAGAGATAGCCAAATGAGCTATGTACGATGTAATAACTTATTTTATTCCTGGTTATAAAGTTGTACTATGACCTTTGTTTCTTGATATTACATCTTAACTGTGGATGCTAGCTATTGATCCAGGGACTAGCATTGTAAACACAGGGATCTCTACCTTATTAAAGGCTAGGACCGCTACACGAGTTTCCACCACAAACAACAACTTCCATACAAATGAGAAGAATGGGGGAGTTACCCTCACTCATTGGAGGAAGAGCTCGGAGGAGAGGGTACCCGGAGGCGCTGGGAAGAAAATCCCGGGAGGGCCCGGAGAATCCGGCGGTCAAATCAACTCTGGGACGGGTGGGACGGCTGGCGGCGGCTGGGTAGGATATAGGGGGTCGGGGAGAAAGTGTTGATCTGTTTGAGCCCTTCCCCCTTCGCCCTATTCTTAATAGACAAAAACCTCCAAGGGCGGATTATCCAACCCTTGGTAGGGGCGGATAATCTGACCCTTTCTGAACATTCTGTTACACACAGATTCAGGCCAGCGCATTCCAAACAAACACCCTCGTAAGGTATCAATGTACTTGTGTGCAAGAATAGATGGCTCGGGATGATAAAAAGGCTTGGGCTGAGACAACCAAACTGAGATGGTACTACACACCCAACATTGGGTGTGTTTTCCAAAAGAACACAAGATATTCAATAGAATCCAAAAAGATCCACAAGAAACCACTCTTCTAAAAGAAGAGGGCGGTGGCCGAAGCCACCATGTTGGAGCGAATGGCATGACACCGCGAAGATGTATCTTGACTTCAAAACAATGCTCATGAATAACCCACATATCACATAATGATATTAAGGGAAATGATTTTTCTTGCATTTAGCATTATGGTGGGAGGGTTAGCCCAATCAATTAGGACCACACTCCCTATATCCATGCCTACACCTAAACCAAATAGAGGAAGAGACATAGATGAGTATGTAAGGGTAGTCAAGCTAAGCTCCTTGAATCCATGATATTTAGCTCATTCCTCAAGTAACAAAACCTTGTTTCATCAAGTGGCTTCATGAAAATATCAGAAAGTTGGTTCTTCGTTCTCACAAAAGATAAATGAATATCGCCTCGAGCAACATGATCCCAAATAAAGTGATTGCGAATCTCAATATGCTTTGTCCTTGTATGCTGCACCGGATTGTATGCAATTTTGATTGCACTTTTATTATCACACAAAAGAGGCACTTTGTCATAGTTGACACCGTATTCCTTTAAAGTTTGCCTCATCCACAATAATTGAGTACATGCACTTGCAACAGCCACATATTCAGCTTCGACGCTGGAGAGAGATATAAAATTTTGTTTCTTCAAAGGCCAACATACTAAAGACCTGTCCAAGAATTAGCAAGCTCCAGAAGTTGATTTACTATCATCCTTATCACTAGCCCATTCTGAGTCCGTAAATCCGCATAAAGAGAAGTCCGAGCCCTTGGGATACCATAGACCATAGTTTGGGGAATGAACCAAATATCGGAAGATTCTCTTGACCGCCACTAAGTGGCTTTATTTATGAGCAACTTGATATCTTGCACACACACTCCTACACTCAACAAAATATCGGGTCTAGATGCATACAGGTAAACAAAGAGAGCCGATCATGGATTGGTATACCTTTTGGTCCACATCTTTACCATTGGGATTGAGTTCAAGATGGCATTTAGTCTGCATTGGTGTAGCAACGCTATTAAGACACGTCATCTTGAACCCCTTGAGCATGTATTGAATGTATTTTCTTGATTAATGAAGGTTCCTTCTCTTAGTTGCTTGATCTCGAAACTAAGAAAGAACCTCAATTCTCCCATCATAGACATCTCGAATCTATCAACCATAAGCGTTGAAATTCAGCATTAAAAGCTTGGTTAGTAGAGTCAAAGATAATATCGTCTACATATAGTTGGCATACGAAAATCTCCCCCTTAACCTACTTAGTAAAAAGAGTGGGATCGATCTGTCCAACCTCGAAGCCATGGTCTAACAAAATCTCTTTAAGGTGCCCATACCATGCACGTGGGGCTTTTTAAGGCCATAGAGCGCCTTATCGAGTTTGTAGACATGGTTCAGAAAGTTAGGATCCTCGAAACCCGGGGGTTGCTTGATATATACCAACTCATGTAGAGGACCATTGAGGAAAGTACTCTTAACATCCATTTGCTATAATTTAAAGTTATGGTGAGCTGCATAATCAAGGAGGATATGGATAGATTCAAGGCGAGCCACATGAGCATAAGTTTCGCCAAAGTCGATTCCTTCCACTTGAGAGAAACCTTGTGGTACAAATCTTGCCTTGTTTCTTACAACAATTCCATTTTAATTGTGCTTGTTCTTGAAAATCCACTTTGTGCCGATAACATTGCGGCACTCTTCGGGCTTCTCTACTAGTTTCCAGACCTTGTGGTGCTCGAAATTAGTAAGTTCTTCATGCATAGAAGCAACCCAATCTAGATCTTCAAGAGCTTCAAAAACTTTCTTAGGTTCCACCATAGATATGTGAGCTCGATGATCACTGAAGCTTGCTAATTCCCTTCTTGTGGAAACCCTTCTTCTCAGATCTCTAACACCTTCATCCATTGTATGACCTCTTAGTTCGAGGTTTCTTTCAGCACAAGCTTTGGGATGGATTTCAATCAGCTTGTTGTTTCTAGGCGGAATTTTTTCATCATTTGAGTCTTCGTCTTGACCACTAGCTTGACCTTGAGAAAAAACTTGTTCAGTGCCAACAAGAGATGGAGAACCTTGCCCTTGATTTTGATCAGCAGCCATAATAGGAGGCTGCTGCTGAGTTGAAACTTCAAGGCCTGAGAATTCGGCCTGGGAGTTCTGATCCTTCTTGATCAGCCTGATTGTTTCTGGTACGAGTTGGAGTAGAGACGGATAATCTGGTGTCACCCTAAAAATTCGTCCTAGGAGTTTCTACTTCTTCCTAGTTCTCCGGTTCTACTCTGGCATTCGATGTAGTAGGGCCGGATAATCCGGCCTCACCCGGAAAATCTGGTCTGGAGCTTCTAGAAGCTTCAGAAGATGGACGATCTTCAGAAGGTAGAGGTGTTGGTGAAGTGGTTTCTCTAGCATGTGGATCTTGTTGAGCTTATGTAGATGAGGGCAATACTTGTGTAGAGCATTGTCCTTCCCAATCTGCCACAAGGGGTTCCTCAATGGGGCGAAAAAATCCCACGCCCATTCTTCTTATGGAATCTTGGGGTATTTCAGCATCTGCATCACAAACATCAACTTGCCCCACATGGGAGCAATCATTTTCCTCGAATACCACACTACAAGATTCTACAATAGTTCTAGAGAGCTTATTGTATACTCTATAAGTGTGGGATTTGGCACCATAACCAACAAAAATTCCTTCTAAATCCTTACAATCAAATTTAGACAAACGAACTCCTTTAATGAGAAAGAAAAACTTACAACCAAACACCCAGAAATATGATATGTTGGGATTTTTACCGGTAAGTATCTCATATGGAGTCTTGTCCAAGATCATGCAGAGGTAAAGCCGGTTTGATGAGTGACACACAGTGGAGATAGCTTTGATACGTCAGAAACGTATCTATAATTTTTGATGCTCCATGCTTGTTTAGTATCTACTTTGCTTTGCTTGTCTACACTTTGAGGTGCTTTTTACATGTTTTCTGGTACTAACCTATTAACAAGTTGCCACAGTGCCAGTTGCCTGTTTTCTGCTATTTTTGGTTTCAGAAAAGTTAGTAAAGGAATATTCTCAGAATTGGACGAGACAAACGTCAAATTCAATTACTTCCCGTGGGGAACAAGAAGTCGAGAGGGGAGACGGAGAAGTGGGCCAAGGCAGGCGGACCCCCACTAGGCGCGGCCAGGGGTGGGCCCGCGCCTGGGAGGGGTGTGGCCCCTCTGGACGCCTCCTTGGCCTCCTCCTTCGTCTATAAGAATCCCCCGATGCAGAAACCCTAAGCAACCGATCAAATATACACGAAACCGTCTGTAGCCGCCGCCACCATCGTCCCTAGATTGAGGGGGGCGATCTGAAGTTCTTCCCGGCACGTTGCCGAAGGGGAGATCATCCCGGGGGCCTTTTCTCCGGTATGATGCGTGAGTAGTTCCACCTTGGACTATGGGTCCATGTAATAGCTAGATGGTTGTATCTCCTCATTTGTGCTTTCATGTATAATCTTGTGGGCTCTGCTCATGATCAAGATCTAATCTATTTGTAATCATGCATGTTGTGTTTGTGGGGATCCGATGGATATTGAGATTATTATGTTGGTTTGATTAATGGTTTTGTCTTTATGATTCTATCATGTCTGTGTTGTTTGTGATCTTGCATGCTCTCCGTTGTTAGTAGCTATATTGGCCAGGTAGTTTCTAGTGACTCCAAGAGGGAGTATTTATGCTCGATAGTGGGTTCATGCCTCTAGTTTCCAAGGGAAGTGACAATAATCTCTTCGTTTGTAGATGTGCTGTTGCTACTAGGGAGAAAACAATGGTCTCTTGCTCATGGAACATGTGGACTGTTTACCTTACACACTTTTCTTAAAGAAGTTTAATGTTGCTTGGAACTTAATACTGGAGGGGGTTCGGATGATAACCTAAAGGTGGACTTCTAGTCATAGATGCAGTTGGATGGCGGTCTATGTATCTTGTTGTATTGCCCAATCGAATATCATAGGATATTTTTGACTAGTAATTGCATTGTTATGCCTTGCTCAATTCCTGTCAATTGCCTTGCTGTAATTTGTTTACCCTTCATGCCATGTTGTTTATCTAAGGAGAGCACTTCTAGTGAACTATGGACCCCGGTCCAATATTTACCATTGCTACATCTTCCACTGTTACTTATTTACTTGCTGCAAACCATTACCTTCCACACCATATGTTTAATCCTTTGTTGCAGCAAATCGGTGAGCTTGACAACTTCACTGATTCATTGGGGCAAAGTCTTGAGTTTGTGTTGTGCAGGTCTCCGCGTTGCTTGTAACACATGTGTGACGTTTCCTTCCTCCTTCTGGTTCGATAACCTTGGTCTCTACTGAGGGAAACTTGCTGCTATGCTGCTTCACACCTTGCTCTTGGGGTTCCCAACAGACTCCACGTTAATCACCAAGTTCTCTGGCGCCACCAAGGAGTCATCAACAAGTTTTCTGGTGCCGTTGCCGGGGACTAAAGGGACATCAAACTTCTTCCTCCCCGTCAAGCTCCAAGTTTTCTAGCGCCATTGCTGGGGAGGCTAAGGACGTCTTCACAAGGGGAGTCCTCCACTTCCTTTCTCTTTACTTTGTTTTTTGTTTGCTTTGTTTCTTTTGCTTGGTTTTGTTTGCCTCTTTTCAAAAAACCCCAAAAAATTAGTTTAGTTTGGTTTGCTTTCTTTATTCAAAAACGCAAAGGGATTAGTTCCTACTCTAGTTTCCACCATGTTGCTCCCCAAGTTCGCCCTGAAAGATCTTGCAATAGGTAGTGGCTCCATAGTTGGGAAAGATAATATTGAAGAATTTTTTAATCATGTTAGCAAGCATTAGGACATTGAGGATAAATATATAGTAGAACTTGCTCCTAATTATGAGATTGCTGCAGCTTCTTTAGTTCATATGTTGGAGGCTAGGTTTGTTAGCCTTAACCCCTTCATACAATTCTTGTTCCTAAAACTTAAAGAAGAAAAGGATGCTGAAAAGAGAGAATTCATCCTTAAAACTTTATCAAAAGAGTTTCATGAAGTTGCTAGGGAAGCCAAAAAGGTCTTTGAACGTTTCAATATGCTAGGTTCAAGTGTAGATGTTGTGGGTATTTCTGATAAAACTAAGCCTAGAGAGGAATTTAAGATACCCATACCCTTTAAGCTTGTTGGAATGCATGAGGCTTTTGAAAAGAATTTTGATTGGATTGCTCCTAAAAATATTTTTGATGAAAGTAGTAGACCAAATATGGATGAGAAGGGATCCTCCAAAACCAATTTGGATGAGATACCTTTCATAGTTAAAGATTTTGCAAGTATTGATGTTAATGCTTTCTCACTTGAAAATACTTAATTCTTCTTGCTTCTTGTGCCTAACTTAAAGGCGTTAAAGACAAGTACTTGTTGGGATATAAACCAAGAGTTTCCTTGAGTCTTGGAAGTTATTACTTCTGTAATGACCTCTCCTTATCCTTTTTGTTTGCTTTTTGTGCCAAGAATGACCTCTAATGAGAGGGAAGTAAGATTTGGCGAGTTGCTGTCCCGAAATAGATTTCTGTCCTCCAGCAAACAAATTCGTGAGGAGTCTCTGTAACTCGGATTGAGCTGAAAATTTACAAATAAATCACCCAGTATGTTAGCTAACTTTCGTTAGTTCAACACTTTTTGATTTGAGCAACAGAAGGTCTTCGAAAAAAATCAGTTTCTACCTGATGGTCTGTTTTGACAGATTTCTGCCATTATTTGCATTTGCTTTTATTGGTTCCTTTTTGAGTTCTCTTTTGGGAAATTGAGCTTTTTGAAGGAGTTACTACATTACTTATGTTTTTAGTGAAAACCTTGTTGTTCCAAAGCTTTACTAGAGGTATAATATCTTTTGAATAAACTAATGTTGCTAATGAAGATTGTGTGAAGTTTTGTATGAAGGAAAAATTTCAGGTGTAGAGAGAGAATGATGCAATGAGATGAAGAATGGACAAAAGCTCAAGCTTGGGGATGCCACCATGGTGTCACCCCAAGAAATATCCAAGAGGTACAATGTCACATCCCAAGATTTTCCAAATCTTGTAATGTGAAAATAAACGAATAAAATAAAACTTTGTTTGATTTTCAAGACCAGAAGAAACTTTTTGAATCCAATTGGAAACTTTCAAAACCTATTTGGATCAAATGAAATCCTAAATGGATTTAAAAAGTTAAATAAACAATAAACTTCAAAATATTTAGACTACTATGTTGGAGCTTTTAAATAAAAGGTTTTGGCTTTCAAAAGAAAAAGTGGATTTATAAATAAAGTATATTTTATAAAGCCAAATTAAACCTATGACAAGCTTTGGAAATTAAAAACATTTTATTTTAAATAAAATTAGCAAAGGTTTATTTAAATAAATTAATAAGGATTTAATATCCAACTTTATTTAAATAAAAGGTTTTACCAATTTGATTGAAACATCAAAACTTATTAAATTATTTAAACTGAGTTTTCCAAATGTTTGATATTCACAAATAAAACCAACTAAAGTGTTTTGGCTTTATTTTAGATTTCAAAATAAATATCTCAATAAAACAAATCCTATTTGATTTAATAATGAAAGTCTATTTTATTTAATTATTAATGGACCCTAAAATAAAAGGTTATTTTGTTTTAAACAGATTTCCAAATATCTTTTATTTCCAAATAAAACCTACTGATTTGGTTTTTAAAATATTTGGATTTCAAATGGAAATTTTATTAATTAAATCAAACCCTATTTGATTAAATAACTAAAGGGCCATTTTATTTAATTAATGAATGGATCCTCAAAAGAATGAAAATTATTATTTTATTCTGGAATTTGGGTATGTTGATAAACAGAATCAAATTCAAAATTACAAAGCTGAATGATTGTTTGAGTTGATTTGGGTGTGATTTGTTTGTTTGCAAATTCAAAATAGAAAAATAGAAATAGAAAAGGAAAAAGAATTCAGACAGAAAAAAATAGAACATCCCACCCTCTGGCCCAACTAGCCCAACTCAGCCCAACCGAGCCCACCTCTCTCTCTCAGCGAAGTGAATCGTTTTTTCACCGCAAACAAACCCACGCAGTGAATGACAACTGGAGCCCACCTGAAACTTTCCTCACTCGCTGGCAAGCAGGCCCCACAACCCCAGCCATCGTCTTCAACGAGACCTCGTCGCCTACCGTTGCAGAGAGATTACTCCGGCGTTGATTACACATGAAGGAGGCTTTGATTTCTCGTAATGACCACGCCCCTTTAAACGCCAGTGACTCCTCTCTCATTCCCCTCTGTATTCTCCCCAAAGCACGCCCCAGGCCGTCTCAATTTCTCCCCGAGCACCCTCTGTTCCGACGAAGTCCAGAGCCGATTCCGGCGAATCGACACCACCTCCTGCCTCCCCGAGCACACGAGCACGCTCACCACATCCTGGCGTATCTTTCTGTGCCATTCATTCATCTGCGGGTATCCTATAGCGTCGGCTACGTCGACGACCTGCAGCACCGCCGTCTGCCCTCTTCTCTGACGACGTCCCCAGGTAGAACCTGACCTCCCCTCCTTTCCTCATGGACACGATGATGATCTATAGGCTCGTGCGAACCTCATAGCATCTTCCGTTTGTCCTAGGACGCCACCTATCCTTGCCCTCAACCAAGGTCACGCGCAACCGACGCCAGCAAGAACTCCGGCGAGCAATCAAGGACAGCCCCGTGCGCCCCTTCACCAACCAGTAGCACGTTGAGCATCAGTGCTGCATTACGAACCTGGTGAGCATCCTACCCCTCTTCCTCGCGTCCTATCTCGCCAGCGCCGCCGCCGTCTGCCCGTCGCCGCCGCACACAGCCGTGCAGCGCCGCCAGTTAATGGCCGATTGTTTAGGTCCGTTAGATCTCGATCGGGTGGATGTGATAGAATGACTTAACTGCGAAGGGGTATGCGCCCAGTACCGCACGATCTGACTTAATCCAACGCGCCACAACCGCGATCCAGCCGAACCGGTATCACCCAGTTAGAAATCGCCGCGTGTCACTGTTCTGTTTAAAAAACTGATTTGAAAACAGAATGTTTTGTGAATTTCAAACCCTTATAACTTTGGATCCACACGTCCCAAAATTACAAATTTTATGTCGTTGGATTCAGGAGAACAAGCCCTAGCCAACTGTGGAATTAGTTTAGCAAATAGTATATGTTAGTTTGCTTGATTTTGCAGATTCTTTTGTGAGCTTGTTTAGAGTATAAAAATTGTTTAAAATTGATTTTAAGGATAAAACTTTTGCAAAATGGTTTGATGTGACCTTACTGACCCTAGGAACCAACCTTTGGTGTTGAAAACGATTTTGGTAAAGTTTAGGTTAGATTAGTTGACTTAGCCATTTTCTAGCCAAATAAAATTATTGATTTTATTATGGAAATGTTTTCGCAAAGAAAACTTTGAGAAAATGTTTTGGACCAAACCTACTGACCTAAAAACACCAAGTTATGCAATGGCAACTCATTTGGTGAAAAACTTAAAAGTTTTTGTTTTGATAAAACATTTTTCACCACATAAAATGATGAATGGATTTTAAAATGGTTGTGAGATAAAACCCATTTGCAAATGACTTTGCCATTTTGGTAAATTACCAATTTGGAACTTACAAAGTTTACAAGCCTAGTGGAGACCATCCTTGCAATAGAACCAACCTTTGCATGCTTATGCATGACTTAGATTCCATTACTTTGTGTGTGAAAAATTGTTTGATTGACTTTGGTTTGGAATGTGAATTGAATTTGTGTTTGCTTGATTGACTTGTAGTGAAGTGTGAGACTAGCAAGATCAAGGAGTGAACCACCATTCCCTACCAAAAAGGCAAGTGATGCTTCATACTTTTTGTCCCATTACTTTCACTATGCATTAGTGATTTTGCTAAGTAAAACTTGCATGGATTTTGCTAAGTATAAACCTTGCTATAGGAAACCTAGTAGATGAATCCTTAGTAGGATTTTCCTAAGTTAAGATTCCTACTACTACCAAGCTTAGCCTAGCTAATAGAAAACATGGGTGGAATATATATTCACACTATGGAAAAATATTCTAAGTCTAAGGACTTGTGATTTTGTCTAATAAAACAACTAAGTTAATGAATCACCTGGGTGGAATGGGATAGCTTGGTGGAGAATGGTTGAGTGGTTCACAAGGCCATGGACTTGGATTGTGTATCTCACTTGTGGTATGCCACCCAGGCACAAAGAGATTTGAGATGTCAAATGTTGAGAAGCTTCAAGTGCAACCACTTGGCAATATGGGCTCTGCCATGATCATATAGGTTGCAAGAACTTAGCCATATGGACAGTGGGTGGTAGTGTTTGATAGGTTGGAGCGCGTCCATTATGGTCTAAGGGAAGGCTTCTGAAAGATCTTGTCTTGGGAAACCAAGTCTTGTGAGAAAAGTGCACCACCTCTGCAGAGTGTAAAATCTAAGTACTTAGCCATGTCCCTGGTAAAGGACAATTTGAGCATCAAGACATGCAAGCAATCAAGAATCTCATCATTCAAATTTCTAAGTTAAAACTTGTGGATTGAACAAGGGTTGTTTGAAATCTTAAATCTTTGATTGGTAGATGCCTTGGAAAGGATCTTCAATCTTTGATTGAGAAAAATGATTTTGTCAAGCAAAAACTTAGTATTTTCAAAATGATAAGAAAAATCTATTTTGAGCAATGCAAGACTCAACTCCACTTAGCCAAATGCATATAGATGATAGACTCCACTATACTACCATAGTATCACTTGCCAATACAATTCAAATGTATTGACCCTTTGTGGCTGTAACTTGTATGTTGCAGGTTTGATTGATTTAGTGAAGATTGATTGTTTAGGATTACAAAGTCTACAACCAACATCTGCCTGTGGCACTTTGAAGATGAAGGACCCCATCCTTATAGTTATTCCGCTGCAATGTAATGTAATAGCCAAATGAGCTATGTATGAAGTAATAAAATTATGTTATTCCTGGTTATAAAGTTATAATACGACCTTTGTATCTTGATATTACATCTTAACTGTGGATGCTAGCTATTGATCCAGGGACTAGCATTGTAAACACAGGAGGCTCTATCTTATTAAAGATTGGGACCTCTACAGATGGTATCAGAGCATTGTGTTGCCTGTAGGATTTGTAAACCCTAGGATTGGACAAAAACCCTTAGAAAAATAGGAGTTGTCTTATTCCAAAAACTTATTTACAAAAACACTTGTAAACCCTTTCCTCAACCATTTTGGTTTCAACTCTACTTCTCTTCTATTTCAACTTGATGGAAAAACCTACCCATGACCAAGGACTACACTATGTGCAAAAGATTTCTTCAACATATTCAGCTCTAATGACTTCAACATCTTCAGCATATTCACCAAGGACTTCCAACTTGGAAAGCACTAAGGACTACAAGTGAAACAAGGAAATCCTACTCAAGATTTAGAGACTGAGGGAATGCAAAAGTTAGAAGAAGCCTACATCATTTGAAGTATTGCAACCAAGATTTTTTCTCAAGGAACCATGATCTCATGCAAGAAGAATCAAGAAAGGATGGAAAGATCACAAGTGAACCATATAGATGGACCACCATATTTTAGCTAAGACAAAACACACCAACTTATGTGGTGTAACAAAAATATTTTGTTGCCTAAGTATGTGCTTGAACTTTGTTGTTTGAGTGCAAAGTTGTTTGTGAATGTTTGGTTTGTGATTGCATGCACATTGCTTGTGTGAATTGTGATGTGTGTGATTAGAAATATTTCCTTAGAAATATCTTGCCCATTCTAATCTCCCTTCAACCCAAACAGATGACTACTCCAAGAAACTCCAACATCAAGGTGGATGACAACAGCAACAACCAAAAGGACCACATGAGAGAACTTATAGTAACCCAAAACCAGTTGAGCCAAGAGACAACTCAGCTTTTAGCCAACAACAATGGACTAGACCCAGCCATACAAAGGATTTTGAAACTTCAATCCCAATTGTTGCAAGGATTGGTTACTCAAATGATCAACATAGGAGAAAACTTTTCCCAAGGAGTTAATGACAACAAGGATGACAAAGATGTTGTTCTGGAAGGAACCCAAGTTAGCAATACTTGTGGAGACAAGGATCATGCATCCAAGGAGCATGAAGATCAATGCCCCAAGAAGAGAGAAAGATCTCCCACCTATGAAGAACATGAACTAGAAGAACTCCTAGCTTTGGAGAGACCCAAGAAGAAGAAGAAATTCCCCAACACTAGCAAGAAGGATATTACACAAGTGCAATGTTTCAAATGCAAAGAGATGGGACACTATGCCAATGAATGCCCAGAAAGGGAGAAGAGCCAAGAAAACAAACAAAAGCTAGTGAAACCCAAGATAAGGAAGGATTTTAGCCAAGTGATGTGCAAACACTGCAAAGAGTTAGGACATTATGCAAACTACTGTCCAGAAAAGATGAAGCATAAGATAAACCAGCCTATGAGGGATCTCAGCCTTGTCACATGTTTCAAATGCAGGGAACTAGGCCACTATGCAAACAATTGTCCAGAAAGGATGGAGAACAAGTTAAACAAGTCTATGAAGGATCTCAACCTTGGCCCATGAGTCAAGTATGGAAACCAAGGACACCATGCAAATGTTTGCTTAGAGAAATTATCCCCAGGATCCCAAGAAGGACAATATGTAATTTTTGTTTGAAAATTTTAAGGGTGGTAGTACCCTAGTTGTTTTGAACTTGCTTGTAACCCTAGCCTCCCCAAATCTCGGGACGAGATTTATTTTAAGGGTGGTAGCCTGTCACATCCCAAGATTTTCCAAATCTTGTAATGTGAAAATAAACGAATAAAATAAAACTTTGTTTGATTTTCAAGGCCAGAAGAAACTTTTTGAATCCAATTGGAAACTTTCAAAACCTATTTGGATCAAATGAAATCCTAAAGGGATTTAAAAAGTTAAATAAACAATAAACTTCAAAATATTTAGACTACTATGTTGGATCTTTTAAATAAAAGGTTTTGGCTTTCAAAAGAAAAAGTGGATTTATAAATAAAGAATATTTTATAAAGCCAAATTAAACCTGTGAGAAGCTTTGGAAATTAAAACATTTTATTTTAAATAAAATTAGCAAAGGTTTATTTAAATAAATTAATAAGGATTTAATATCCAACTTTATTTAAATAAAAGGTTTTACCAATTTGATTGAAACATCAAAACTTATTAAATTATTTAAACTGAGTTTTCCAAATGTTTGATATTCACAAATAAAACCAACTAAAGTGTTTTGGCTTTATTTTAGATTTCAAAATAAATATCTCAATAAAACAAATCCTATTTGATTTAATAATGAAAGTCTATTTTATTTAATTATTAATGGACCCTAAAATAAAAGGTTATTTTGTTTTAAACAGATTTCCAAATATCTTTTATTTCCAAATAAAACCTACTGATTTGGTTTTTAAAATATTTGGATTTCAAATGGAAATTTTATTAATTAAATCAAACCCTATTTGATTAAATAACTAAAGGGCCATTTTATTTAATTAATGAATGGATCCTCAAAAGAATGAAAATTATTATTTTATTCTGGAATTTGGGTATGTTGATAAATAGAATCAAATTCAAAATTACAAAGCTGAATGATTGTTTGAGTTGATTTGGGTGTGATTTGTTTGTTTGCAAATTCAAAACAGAAAAATAGAAATAGAAAAGGAAAAAGAATTCAGACAGAAAAAATAGAACAGCCCACCCTCTGGCCCAACTAGCCCAACTCAGCCCAACCGAGCCCACCTCTCTCTCTCAGCGAAGTGAATCGTTTTTTCACTTCAAACAAACCCACGCAGTGAATGACAACTGGAGCCCACCTGAAACTTTCCTCACTCGCTGGCAAGCAGGCCCCACAACCCCAGCCATCGTCTTCAACGAGACCTCGTCGCCTGCCGTTGCAGAGAGATTACTCCGGCGTTGATTACACATGAAGGAGGCTTTGATTTCTCGTAATGACCACTCCCCTTTAAACGCCAGTGACTCCTCTCTCATTCCCCTCTGTATTCTCCCCAAAGCACGCCCCCAGGCCGTCTCAATTTCTCCCCGAGCACCCTCTGTTCCGACGAAGTCCAGAGCCGATTCCGGCGACTCGACACCACCTCCTGCCTCCCCGAGCACACGAGCACGCTCACCACATCCTGGCGTATCTTTCTGTGCCATTCATTCATCTGCGGGTATCCTACAGCGTCGGCAACGTCGATGACCTGCAGCACCGCCGTCTGCCCTCTTCTCCGACGACATCCCCAGGTAGAACCTGACCTCCCCTCCTTTCCTCATGGACACGATGATGATCTACAGGCTCGTGCGAACCTCACAGCATCTTCCGTTTGTCCTAGGACGCCACCTATCCTCGCCCTCGACCACGGTCACGCGCAACCGACGCCATAAAGAACTCCAGCGAGCAATCAAGGATAGCCCCGTGCGCCCCTTCACCAACCAGTAGCACGTTGAGCATCAGTGCTGCATTACGAACCTGGTGAGCATCCTCCCCCTCTTCCTCGCGTCCTATCTCGCCAGCGTCGCCGCCGTCTGCCCGTCGCCGCCGCACACAGCCGCGCAGCGCCGCCAGTTAATGGCCGATTGTTTAGGTCCGTTAGATCTCGATCGGGTGGATGTGATAGAATGACTTAACCGCGAAGGGGTATGCGCTCAGTACCGCACGATCTGACTTAATCCAACGCGCCACAACCGCGATCCAGCCGAACCGGTATCACCCAGTTAGAAATCGCCGCGTGTCACTGTTCTGTTTAAAAAACTGATTTGAAAACATAATGTTTTGTGAATTTCAAACCCTTATAACTTTGGATCCACACGTCCCAAAATTACAAATTTTATGTCGTTGGATTCAGGAGAACAAGCCCTAGCCAACTGTGGAATTAGTTTAGCAAATAGTATATGTTAGTTTGCTTGATTTTGCAGATTCTTTTGTGAGCTTGTTTAGAGTATAAAAATTGTTTAAAATTGATTTTAAGGATAAAACTTTTGCAAAATGGTTTGATGTGACCTTACTGACCCTAGGAACCAACCTTTGGTGTTGAAAACAATTTTGGTAAAGTTTAGATTAGATTAGTTGACTTAGCCATTTTCTAGCCAAATAAAATTATTGATTTTATTATGGAAATGTTTTCGCAAAGAAAACTTTGAGAAAATGTTTTGGACCAAACCTACTGACCTAAAAACACCAAGTTATGCAATGGCAACTCATTTGGTGAAAAACTTAAAAGTTTTTGTTTTGATAAAACATTTTTCACCACATAAAATGATGAATGGATTTTAAAATGGTTGTGAGATAAAACCCATTTGCAAATGACTTTGCCATTTTGGTAAATTACCAATTTGGAACTTACAAAGTTTACAAGCCTAGTGGAGACCATCCTTGCAATAGAACCAACCTTTGCATGCTTATGCATGACTTAGATTCCATTACTTTGTGTGTGAAAAATTGTTTGATTGACTTTGGTTTGGAATGTGAATTGAATTTGTGTTTGCTTGATTGACTTGTAGTGAAGTGTGAGACTAGCAAGATCAAGGAGTGAACCACCATTCCCTACCAAAAAGGCAAGTGATGCTTCATACTTTTTGTCCCATTACTTTCACTATGCATTAGTGATTTTGCTAAGTAAAACTTGCATGGATTTTGCTAAGTATAAACCTTGCTGTAGGAAACCTAGTAGATGAATCCTTAGTAGGATTTTCCTAAGTTAAGATTCCTACTACTACCAAGCTTAGCCTAGCTAATAGAAAACATGGGTGGAATATATATTCACACTATGGAAAAATATTCTAAGTCTGAGGACTTGTGATTTTGTCTAATAAAACAACTAAGTTAATGAATCACCTGGGTGGAATGGGATAGCTTGGTGGAGAATGGTTGAGTGGTTCACAAGGCCATGGACTTGGATTGTGTATCTCACTTGTGGTATGCCACCCAGGCACAAAGAGATTTGAGATGTCAAATGTTGAGAAGCTTCAAGTGCAACCACTTGGCAATATGGGCTCTGCCATGATCATATAGGTTGCAAGAACTTAGCCATATGGACAGTGGGTGGTAGTGTTTGATAGGTTGGAGCGCGTCCATTATGGTCTAAGGGAAGGCTTCTGAAAGATCTTGTCTTGGGAAACCAAGTCTTGTGAGAAAAGTGCACCACCTCTGCAGAGTGTAAAATCTAAGTACTTAGCCATGTCCCTGGTAAAGGACAATTTGAGCATCAAGACATGGAAGCAATCAAGAATCTCATCATTCAAATTTCTAAGTTAAAACTTGTGGATTGAACAAGGGTTGTTTGAAATCTTAAATCTTTGATTGGTAGATGCCTTGGAAAGGATCTTCAATCTTTGATTGAGAAAAATGATTTTGTCAAGCAAAAACTTAGTATTTTCAAAATGATAAGAAAAATCTATTTTGAGCAATGCAAGACTCAACTCCACTTAGCCAAATGCATATAGATGATAGACTCCACTATACTACCATAGTATCACTTGCCAATACAATTCAAATGTATTGACCCTTTGTGGCTGTAACTTGTATGTTGCAGGTTTGATTGATTTAGTGAAGATTGATTGTTTAGGATTACAAAGTCTACAACCAACATCTGCCTGTGGCACTTTGAAGATGAAGGACCCCATCCTTATAGTTATTCCGCTACAATGTAATGTAATAGCCAAATGAGCTATGTATGAAGTAATAAAATTATGTTATTCCTGGTTATAAAGTTATAATATGACCTTTGTATCTTGATATTACATCTTAACTGTGGATGCTAGCTATTGATCCAGGGACTAGCATTGTAAACACAGGAGGCTCTATCTTATTAAAGATTGGGACCTCTACAGATGGTATCAGAGCATTGTGTTGCCTGTAGGATTTGTAAACCCTAGGATTGGACAAAAACCCTTAGAAAAATAGGAGTTGTCTTATTCCAAAAACTTATTTACAAAAACACTTTTAAACCCTTTCCTCAACCATTTTGGTTTCAACTCTACTTCTCTTCTATTTCAACTTGATGGAAAAACCTACCCATGACCAAGGACTACACTATGTGCAAAAGATTTCTTCAACATATTCAGCTCTAATGACTTCAACATCTTCAGCATATTCACCAAGGACTTCCAACTTGGAAAGCACTAAGGACTACAAGTGAAACAAGGAAATCCTACTCAAGATTTAGAGACTGAGGGAATGCAAAAGTTAGAAGAAGCCTACATCATTTGAAGTATTGCAACCAAGATTTTTTCTCAAGGAACCATGATCTCATGCAAGAAGAATCAAGAAAGGATGGAAAGATCACAAGTGAACCATATAGATGGACCACCATATTTTAGCTAAGACAAAACACACCAACTTATGTGGTGTAACAAAAATATTTTGTTGCCTAAGTATGTGCTTGAACTTTGTTGTTTGAGTGCAAAGTTGTTTGTGAATGTTTGGTTTGTGATTGCATGCACATTGCTTGTGTGAATTGTGATGTGTGTGATTAGAAATATTTCCTTAGAAATATCTTGCCCATTCTAATCTCCCTTCAACCCAAACAGATGACTACTCCAAGAAACTCCAACATCAAGGTGGATGACAACAGCAACAACCAAAAGGACCACATGAGAGAACTTATAGTAACCCAAAACCAGTTGAGCCAAGAGACAACTCAGCTTTTAGCCAACAACAATGGACTAGACCCAGCCATACAAAGGATTTTGAAACTTCAATCCCAATTGTTGCAAGGATTGGTTACTCAAATGATCAACATAGGAGAAAACTTTTCCCAAGGAGTTAATGACAACAAGGATGACAAAGATGTTGTTCTGGAAGGAACCCAAGTTAGCAATACTTGTGGAGACAAGGATCATGCATCCAAGGAGCATGAAGATCAATGCCCCAAGAAGAGAGAAAGATCTCCCACCTATGAAGAACATGAACTAGAAGAACTCCTAGCTTTGGAGAGACCCAAGAAGAAGAAGAAATTCCCCAACACTAGCAAGAAGGATATTACACAAGTGCAATGTTTCAAATGCAAAGAGATGGGACACTATGCCAATGAATGCCCAGAAAGGGAGAAGAGCCAAGAAAACAAACAAAAGCTAGTGAAACCCAAGATAAGGAAGGATTTTAGCCAAGTGATGTGCAAACACTGCAAAGAGTTAGGACATTATGCAAACTACTGTCCAGAAAAGATGAAGCATAAGATAAACCAGCCTATGAGGGATCTCAGCCTTGTCACATGTTTCAAATGCAGGGAACTAGGCCACTATGCAAACAATTGTCCAGAAAGGATGGAGAACAAGTTAAACAAGTCTATGAAGGATCTCAACCTTGGCCCATGAGTCAAGTATGGAAACCAAGGACACCATGCAAATGTTTGCTTAGAGAAATTATCCCCAGGATCCCAAGAAGGACAATATGTAATTTTTGTTTGAAAATTTTAAGGGTGGTAGTACCCTAGTTGTTTTGAACTTGCTTGTAACCCTAGCCTCCCCAAATCTCGGGACGAGATTTATTTTAAGGGTGGTAGCCTGTCACATCCCAAGATTTTCCAAATCTTGTAATGTGAAAATAAACGAATAAAATAAAACTTTGTTTGATTTTCAAGGCCAGAAGAAACTTTTTGAATCCAATTGGAAACTTTCAAAACCTATTTGGATCAAATGAAATCCTAAAGGGATTTAAAAAGTTAAATAAACAATAAACTTCAAAATATTTAGACTACTATGTTGGATCTTTTAAATAAAAGGTTTTGGCTTTCAAAAGAAAAAGTGGATTTATAAATAAAGAATATTTTATAAAGCCAAATTAAACCTGTGAGAAGCTTTGGAAATTAAAACATTTTATTTTAAATAAAATTAGCAAAGGTTTATTTAAATAAATTAATAAGGATTTAATATCCAACTTTATTTAAATAAAAGGTTTTACCAATTTGATTGAAACATCAAAACTTATTAAATTATTTAAACTGAGTTTTCCAAATGTTTGATATTCATAAATAAAACCAACTAAAGTGTTTTGGCTTTATTTTAGATTTCAAAATAAATATCTCAATAAAACAAATCCTATTTGATTTAATAATGAAAGTCTATTTTATTTAATTATTAATGGACCCTAAAATAAAAGGTTATTTTGTTTTAAACAGATTTCCAAATATCTTTTATTTCCAAATAAAACCTACTGATTTGGTTTTTAAAATATTTGGATTTCAAATGGAAATTTTATTAATTAAATCAAACCCTATTTGATTAAATAACTAAAGGGCCATTTTATTTAATTAATGAATGGATCCTCAAAAGAATGAAAATTATTATTTTATTCTGGAATTTGGGTATGTTGATAAACAGAATCAAATTCAAAATTACAAAGCTGAATGATTGTTTGAGTTGATTTGGGTGTGATTTGTTTGTTTGCAAATTCAAAACAGAAAAATAGAAATAGAAAAGGAAAAAGAATTCAGACAGAAAAAATAGAACAGCCCACCCTCTGGCCCAACTAGCCCAACTCAGCCCAACCGAGCCCACCTCTCTCTCTCAGCGAAGTGAATCGTTTTTTCACCGCAAACAAACCCACGCAGTGAATGACAACTGGAGCCCACCTGAAACTTTCCTCACTCGCTGGCAAGCAGGCCCCACAACCCCAGCCATCGTCTTCAACGAGACCTCGTCGCCTGCCGTTGCAGAGAGATTACTCCGGCGTTGATTACACATGAAGGAGGCTTTGATTTCTCGTAATGACCACGCCCCTTTAAACGCCAGTGACTCCTCTCTCATTCCCCTCTGTATTCTCCCCAAAGCACGCCCCCAGGCCGTCTCAATTTCTCCCCGAGCACCCTCTGTTCCGACGAAGTCCAGAGCCGATTCCGGCGACTCGACACCACCTCCTGCCTCCCCGAGCACACGAGCACGCTCACCACATCCTGGTGTATCTTTCTGTGCCATTCATTCATCTGCGGGTATCCTACAGCGTCGGCAACGTCGACGACCTGCAGCACCGCCGTCTGCCCTCTTCTCCGACGACATCCCCAGGTAGAACCTGACCTCCCCTCCTTTCCTCATGGACACGATGATGATCTACAGGCTCGTGCGAACCTCACAGCATCTTCCGTTTGTCCTAGGACGCCACCTATCCTCGCCCTCGACCACGGTCACGCGCAACCGACGCCATAAAGAACTCCGGCGAGCAATCAAGGATAGCCCCGTGCGCCCCTTCACCAACCAGTAGCACGTTGAGCATCAGCGCTGCATTACGAACCTGGTGAGCATCCTCCCCCTCTTCCTCGCGTCCTATCTCGCCAGCGTCGCCGCCGTCTGCCCGTCGCCGCCGCACACAGCCGCGCAGCGCCGCCAGTTAATGGCCGATTGTTTAGGTCCGTTAGATCTCGATCGGGTGGATGTGATAGAATGACTTAACCGCGAAGGGGTATGCGCTCAGTACCGCACGATTTGACTTAATCCAACGCGCCACAACCGCGATCCAGCCGAACCGGTATCACCCAGTTAGAAATCGCCGCGTGTCACTGTTCTGTTTAAAAAACTGATTTGAAAACATAATGTTTTGTGAATTTCAAACCCTTATAACTTTGGATCCACACGTCCCAAAATTACAAATTTTATGTCGTTGGATTCAGGAGAACAAGCCCTAGCCAACTGTGGAATTAGTTTAGCAAATAGTATATGTTAGTTTGCTTGATTTTGCAGATTCTTTTGTGAGCTTGTTTAGAGTATAAAAATTGTTTAAAATTGATTTTAAGGATAAAACTTTTGCAAAATGGTTTGATGTGACCTTACTGACCCTAGGAACCAACCTTTGGTGTTGAAAACAATTTTGGTAAAGTTTAGGTTAGATTAGTTGACTTAGCCATTTTCTAGCCAAATAAAATTATTGATTTTATTATGGAAATGTTTTCGCAAAGAAAACTTTGAGAAAATGTTTTGGACCAAACCTACTGACCTAAAAACACCAAGTTATGCAATGGCAACTCATTTGGTGAAAAACTTAAAAGTTTTTGTTTTGATAAAACATTTTTCACCACATAAAATGATGAATGGATTTTAAAATGGTTGTGAGATAAAACCCATTTGCAAATGACTTTGCCATTTTGGTAAATTACCAATTTGGAACTTACAAAGTTTACAATCCTAGTGGAGACCATCCTTGCAATAGAACCAACCTTTGCATGCTTATGCATGACTTAGATTCCATTAATTTGTGTGTGAAAAATTGTTGGATTGACTTTGGTTTGGAATGTGAATTGAATTTGTGTTTGCTTGATTGACTTGTAGTGAAGTGTGAGACTAGCAAGATCAAGGAGTGAACCACCATTCCCTACCAAAAAGGCAAGTGATGCTTCATACTTTTTGTCCCATTACTTTCACTATGCATTAGTGATTTTGCTAAGTAAAACTTGCATGGATTTTGCTAAGTATAAACCTTGCTATAGGAAACCTAGTAGATGAATCCTTAGTAGGATTTTCCTAAGTTAAGATTCCTACTACTACCAAGATTAGCCTAGCTAATAGAAAACATGTGTGGAATATATATTCACACTATGGAAAAATATTCTAAGTCTGAGGGCTTGTGATTTTGTCTAATAAAACAACTAAGTTAATGAATCACCTGGGTGGAATGGGATAGCTTGGTGGAGAATGGTTGAGTGGTTCACAAGGCCATGGACTTGGATTGTGTATCTCACTTGTGGTATGCCACCCAGGCACAAAGAGATTTGAGATGTCAAATGTTGAGAAGCTTCAAGTGCAACCACTTGGCAATATGGGCTCTGCCATGATCATATAGGTTGCAAGAACTTAGCCATATGGACAGTGGGTGGTAGTGTTTGATAGGTTGGAGCGCGTCCATTATGGTCTAAGGGAAGGCTTCTAAAAGATCTTGTCTTGGGAAACCAAGTCTTGTGGGAAAAGTGCACCACCTCTGCAGAGTGTAAAATCTAAGTACTTAGCCATGTCCCTGGTAAAGGACAATTTGAGCATCAAGACATGGAAGCAATCAAGAATCTCATCATTCAAATTTCTAAGTTAAAACTTGTGGATTGAACAAGGGTTGTTTGAAATATTAAATCTTTGATTGGTAGATGCCTTGGAAAGGATCTTCAATCTTTGATTGAGAAAAATGATTTTTTCAAGCAAAAACTTAGTATTTTCAAAATGATAAGAAAAATCTATTTTGAGCAATGCAAGACTCAACTCCACTTAGCCAAATGCATATAGATGATAGACTCCACTATACTACCATAGTATCACTTGCCAATACAATTCAAATGTATTGACCCTTTGTGGCTGTAACTTGTATGTTGCAGGTTTGATTGATTTAGTGAAGATTGATTGTTTAGGATTACAAAGTCTACAACCAACATCTGCCTGTGGCACTTTGAAGATGAAGGACCCCATGCTTATAGTTATTCCGCTGCAATGTAATGTAATAGCCAAATGAGCTATGTATGAAGTAATAAAATTATGTTATTCCTGGTTATAAAGTTATAATATGACCTTTGTATCTTGATATTACATCTTAACTGTGGATGCTAGCTATTGATCCAGGGACTAGCATTGTAAACACAGGAGGCTCTATCTTATTAAAGATTGGGACCTCTACATACAAGCATCAAATCTTGGGGATGCCCAAGGCATCCCCTTCTTCATCAATAAAAATTTCAGGTATGTCTAGACACTTCGTTTTTATTGTTTCATGAACAATTGTGTTGTTCTTGGTTCGTCTTAGTTTTCGTTTCCTTTGCTTAGGTTGTTTAGTTTGCTTGAATAAAGTAGTTTGGACCCCCGTTCTCGCTGTGTTGTTTTGCAAATAAGTTGCTTGGTGTTGGAAAGGAGTAGTAAGTTCTTGCTTGAAAGTGCAAGAGGAGCTTGCATCGACTGTGACTTAGACTTTAGCATGGAATGCTAGGTGTTGTTTTGACCTTATGCTTAGTGATTATTGTTGTAGCATGTCTTGTTACAAACAATTGGGATTGCTTAGTGTGCCTTGAAAAAATTATGCGTTGTTTTAGCATGCAAAAGCATAGTATTGTGGTATTCTCCTTTGATGCATTCTCACAGCATGCAAAAATTATGGGTTGACTTGGCACATTCTCACACCATGTTATGACTATGAACAAGTCACCATAGCCTCTATGATCATTTAGTCCTTGACTTGTAGTACCACTCTATGCTTTGATTAGTAATGCTTTGTTGCACTGCATGATTATGGCCATTATTGCTCTCTTAGTTGGTTGCTCCCAGTCTTTTTCTAGCCTCCACTTGTATGAGTAAGCTCTACTCATGCTTCCAACTCCCAAGAAACCAAGTTTTTCCAAAGTGTCCACTATAGACTCCTATGCATGGTGTGTTACACCATTCCAAGTATATTCTTGTTTTCAGTTATCTTCCAATTAAAAACTATTTTGTTATGTGAAAACTTAGTGATTAAATCCCTCACAAACTTGATGGCACATTTTATATTCCTTGCCCCTAATAAACTTGAACCATTGTGTCATCTATGTTGTATATGCTTGCACTTATACATTGGAATTAGCAGAACCGTGCTGTCATGGGGAACGTTTTCAACATTGCACTTGTACATTGTACTCAGTTGATATCATGCTCTTTTGTCTATGGATGTCACCGGTGTTAAATAAAGAGGGAACTTGTAAGTCCATGGAGTTTGTATTATGTGTTTAGAGAAATGCCTGGGCCGCTAGCCTAAGCCATGCCTAATCATGGTGGAAACTTGCAGCATCACCATAGTGACATCTATGAAGCATTCTTCTTATAAAAAAAGAGAGACACATTGAGAAAAGAGGAAAGAGAGAAAAAATAACCATATTCCCATGGTACATCAGAAGATTGCCGAGATTCTCATTGTCTGCTTGCCTTGTCATTTTGGTTATGGGATAGCTCATGTACCATGTGCAAGGGGTACCCCGTTTGCGATTCTCAATGATATGCAAATACCTACAATGACAAGAACTTACCTGGACCCAAAGTTGAGTATGCATGAGGTGTGGCCCTCGTATTCAAGGGACTTGAGATTGCCAACTTATACTTTGTCAAGCATATACTCCAGCTTTGCCACTTTAACCTTATCCAGTTCAAGATGCTTATGATAGGGGAAATGAGGGCTGAAAGCTAACAAGTACCATAATTTTTGGAAGCACTTTTTGAAACTTGAAATCCCTGCTTCCTTTATAAAAGGCCTTTCTTCCACCACTATTGAGTCTCCACCTTCTACCTTTAGGCACCATTAAGAGAGCATAGTTGTCATTTTGTGTGTAGTGTTCCAAAGCTTATTGATTGATGCATATTGTGATATTACTTGTTCTTGTGCTATTTGTTTCTAGTCACCCTTGTGAACTTTCAAGGTGTCCTATGCATCTATTTGCTACTCTATGAGGGACTAGATGATTGCCACTATGCTATGTTTTCTGTATGTAAAACAAACATCGTTTTTCAATGCATGTTATTCATGATCTTTGTTTGTAGCTTGTCATGTTGCATGCATATTTACTATGTCCTATTGTTAGAACTCCATCTTTCATGCACATGTTTAGAGTTCTTTGATCTCAGCTTTCAATGCATGCAAATGGTTGGATATTTATTGTGAGTGTGCGTGTCACCTCAAAAATTATTCTTTTTATCACTTACCTACTCGAGGACGAGCAGGAGTTAAGCTTGGGGATGCTTGATACGTCGTAAACGTATCTATAATTTTTGATGCTCCATGCTTGTTTAGTATCTACTTTGCTTTGCTTGTCTACACTTTGAGGTGCTTTTTACATGTTTTCTGGTACTAACCTATTAACAAGTTGCCAGAGTGCCAGTTGCCTGTTTTCTGCTGTTTTTGGTTTTACAAAAGTTAGTAAAGAAATATTCTCGGAATTGGGCGGGACAAACGTCAAAGTCATTTACTTTCCGTGGGGAACAAGAATTCCAAAGGGGATACGAAGAAGTGGGCCAGGGCAGCTAGACCCCCCCTAGGCACGGCCAGGGGTGGGCCCGTGCCTAGGAGGGGTGTGGCCCTTTGGCTGCCTCCTCGACCTCCCCCTTCGCCTATAAGAAGCCCCCGATGCAGAAACCCTAAGCACCAGATCAAATCTCCACGAAACCGTCTTTAGCCGCCGCCACCATCGTCCCTAGATCGGTGGTGGGATCTGAAGTTCTTCCTGGCACCCTACCGGAGGGGAGATCATCCCGGAGGCCTTCTCTCCGGTATGATGCGTGAGTAGTTCCACCTTGGACTATAGGTCCATGTAGTCGCTAGATGGTTGTATCTCCTCCTTGTGCTTTCATGTATAGATCTTGTGAGCTCCGTTCATGATCAAGATCTAATATATTTGTAATCATGCATGTTGTGTTTGCGGGCATCCGATGGATATTGAGATTATTATGTTGGTCTGATTAATGGTTTGGTCTTTATGATTCAACCATGTCTGTGTTGTTTGTGATCTTGCATGCTCTCCGTGGTTAGTAGCTATCTTGTCCAAGTAGTTGCTAGTGACTCCAAGTGGGAGTATTTATGATCGATAGTGGGTTCATGCCTCTAGTTTCCAAGGGAAGTGACAGTAATATCTTCGGTTATAGATGTGTTGTTGCTACTAGGGAGAAAACAATGGTCTCTTGTTCATGGAACATGTGGACTGTTTACCATACACACTTTTCTTAAAGCAGTTGTCTGTTGCTTGCAACTTAATACTGGAGGGGGTTCGGATGATAACCTGAAGGTGTACTTCTAGTCATAGATGCAGTTGGATGGAGGTCTATGTATCTTGTTGTATTGCCTAATCGAATCTCATAGGATCTTTCTGACTAGGAATTGCATTGTTATGCCTTGCTCAGTTCCTGTTAATTGCCCTACTGTAATTTGTTTACCCTTCATGCCATATTGTTTATCTAAGGAGAGCACCTCTAGTGAACTATGGACCCCGGTCCAATCTTTACCATTGATACATCGTCCACTGTTACTTGTTTACTTGCTACAAACCATTAACTTCCACACCATACGTTTAATCCTTTGTTACAGCAAACCGGTGAGCTTGACAACCTCACTGATTCGTTGGGGCAAAGTCTTGAGTTTGTGTTGTGCAGCTCTCCGCTTTGCTTGTAATACCTGTGTGAAGTTTCCTTCCTCCTTCTGGTTCGATAACCTCAGTCTCTATAGAGGGAAAACTTGCTGATGTGCTGCTTCACACCTTGCTCTTGGGGTTCCCAACAGACTCCACGTTAAGCACCAAGTTCTCTGGTGCCACCAAGGAGTCATCAAGCTTCAGCCCAGAAGTTGTATGGTGAATTTATTTCAGCCAACATGGACCCTTTCATATCCATTAACGTCTGGTTTTTCCTCTCGGCTACACCATTTTGTTGAGGGGTGTATGCAGTGGAATACTGATGTCTTATCCGCTCTTCGCTTAGAAATTTATTTAGAGTGTAGTTCTTGAACTTTGAGCCGTTGTCTCTTCTTATTGCCATTATTGGGACGTTGTACCTCATTGGCAAAATCGATGACAGTTTGTTGAGTCTCACTTTTCATCTTGAAGAGGTAGACCCATATGTATCTTGAGTAATCACCAACTATGACCAGGCAATACTTCTTCCCACCAAGGCATGCATGAGACGGGGGACCAAAGAGATCTTCATGAAGTAGCTCCAAGATCCTCTTGGGCGAAATAATAGTCTTCCTCTTGTGGGGAGAGTCATGCATCTTTCCTTCAACACAAGCCCTGCAAACATGATCTTTGCCAAAGGAAACATTTTCTTTTAGTCCAAGGATGTGTCCACCCTTGTGAAGACTTTGCAAAGTTCTCATGTTGACGTGGACTAGACGGCGATGCCATAACCCGCAGTGGTTTTACCGGTAAAGTACACCACATATAGGTCATTTTCGACATACCCAACGAAAGCGACCTTTAGAGACTTGCTCCACAAGAGTACCACTAAATGACCATCAATAAAAACAGCATAGCCCATCTTACCTAGGGGCATGAACAGAAAGTAAATTGTAATGGAGGGTCTCAACAAGCATGACGTCCACGAGAGAGATATCTTGGGCAACGACAACCTTGTCAAGACCCAATACCTTAGATTTTGACTTATCAATATAGAGACAGTTATTTGATCATGATTAGGCCTCATCTCCGTTATGATATCTTTGCTTCCGGTCATATGACTAGTGCATCCACTATCCAGCACCCATTTAGATCAACCAGAAGCATAGCCCTGCAAGAAAGTTACTTCTTGGTTTTAGGTACCCATTTTTCAATGGGTCCTCTCATGTTAGTAATAAGGGTCTTTGGGACCCAAATAGACCAACAAATATAACTATCATAAGTACCAACAAAACTAGCATAGACATCACCATAATAATCACAAAACAACTCATAATTAGGATTGTTAGTCCCTGCAAAACAAATATAATAAGTTTTCTCCTTTGTGATGTTCTTTTTAGTGGTGCTTGTCTTTTCTTTAGCATTCTTGGTCTTCTTTTTCTTGTTCTTATTATTCTTGGACTTAGAGACATAACCAAGTCCCTCTTTTCCATAGTTTGACCTTTGATTGCCAAGGATCTCATCAAGGACTTCCTTACCGTTGGGAGTAGATGAATTGGCAAGCTTATCTTTCAACCTAAAATCTTCTTCAAGTGCACATGTAGATGTAGAAGTGCTAGGAATATCAAACTTGGTCAGTCGAATTTGGATCTGGTCATGAGACTTATTGAGAATGGAGTAATCACTTTCCAAAGCCTTGTGGGAAATGTCAAGTTTCTCCAATTTCTGGGAATAGTCCATAGCTTCAAGGTCATCATCATCTTGTTCAACAACATTTGCCTTCAAGGCCACATTGAACCCCTTCCGTATTCCAATGGCTCGAGCACGAGCATCTTCGGCATTCTTGGCGGCCACTTTGAAAGATGCCATTTCTTGCATGACCTCATTGGAAGTCATTTGGTAGTAATTGTGTCTACCATGGAGGGTCTTTAGATCGGTAGGCTCAAATGACATAAGTGCACTTACAAACTTTCTCTTGATCCATGCGTCATCAATGTGGGTGGCACCATGATTTCTGAATGTGGTGGCTATTGACTTGAGTCTTCTATACATATCCTCGTGATCCTTGCCATCCATCGTATAAAAACCTTCAGCTTGGTTACTCAAAGCATCATACCTATTCCTTCTCATGATTTCATTTCCAATGAAGAGTTCGGTGAGGGCATCCCAAGCTTCCTTTGAGGTGCTGAGATGTTCTATGTGGGGCATGTCCTTGGGACCCACACCAAGTTGAATCATGTGTAGAGCCGTTGCATTGAGTTAGCTGTCCACAACCTCTCTTCTTGTCAATTTGTTTGGATCTCCAACATGAAGACCATTGATACGTCCAAAAAATTTCTACTATCCCCAACACTTTTTATATTTGTTTTCCTCTAAACTTGTGTGATTTGGATATAACTAACATAGACTGACGCTGTTTTCAGCAGAATTACCTTGGTGTCTTGTTTTTGTGCAGAAAATGAACTATTAGGAAAAATCCCGGAAAATATGCCAAAAATTATATTTCACCAGAAGACCCACGGAGTCATAAGACGAGACGGAGAAGGGTCCTAGGGGCCCACACCCCTGCCAGGCGTGGGCCCACCACTGGTCGCGCCTAGTGGGGGTGCAGCTACCCAGGCACCCCCTCGGGTTCCCTCTACGCCTATAAGTTGCCTTTCGACCTAAAATCAGAGGGGGTTCGATAGTTTTCCAGAAAGAGTTCCACTCCGCTGCCGCCACCAGAAACCAAGATTCGGATCTAGAAACTTTGTTCTGGCACCCTGCCGAGACAAGGGATTTGGAAAGGATCATCGCAATCGTCATCACCAAGGCATCTCCATCAACCACCGATGTTTCCCTCATCCATGAGTTAGTAATCCCCCACTGTAGGCTTGGGGATGGTAGGGATTGGATGAGTTCTATCATGTAATCGAATAAGATCTGTTAGGGAATAGTGCCTAGTATCTCTATTAGTGCTATTTGACTTTGTTGCAACTTGTTGTGCTTAATGCTTGTCACTAGGGCCCAAGTGCCATGATTTCAGATCTAAACTTATTATTGAATCATTATGATAGTATTGTTTGTGATCTTATATGCAAGTTGTGTACACATATCATTGTCCGGACCCAAAGGCCCCAAAGTGACAATAATTGGGACAACCGGAGGGGATGGCTGTGGTGTGAGGATCACATGTGTTCATGGAGTGCTAATGCTTTGCTCCGGTGCTCTATTAAAATGAGCACGTTAATTGCCAGTAGTTCCCTAGAGGCCCCACTGCCACGGGCTGGCTGGACAGAAGATGTTGTGCAAGTTCTCATTACGAGCACGTATGACTATATTTGGAGCACATGCCTAGGATTTTTTAGTACTTGGATGCTTGTTATTATTTATCTGCAATGACCTAGATCTTGAAGTTACATGTTTATACTTGTCCATGCAACGCCCGTCCATCCATTCCTATGACTACCGCACTTGAATCCTACTGTCACAATTACTGTTACTATTGCTCCTGTTTCACTGTCGCTATCGCTGTTGCTGTTGCTTTGCTGTTGCTACTACAAACTGTTGCTACTGATAAACTTCTGTGAGCAAGAACTATTTCTAGGTGCAACTGAATTGACAACTCAGTTGTTAAGGCTTACAAGTATTCTTTGGCTCCCCTTATGTCGAATCAATAAATTTGGTAATACTACTCGCGAAGACTGTTGCGATCCCCTACACTTGTGGGTCATCAACCATTCTCGATGATTTACCATAACTCAATGGAAAAGCTACACACATGAGACTTCATTAAAAAATGCCATTGATTAAAAGGAGATGCAGTAAGATTGGTTGGATAACCCCTATTGTTTATATGAGGGTGAGGGATAGGTGGATCAGGTGAATATACATGAGGAACCTCACTATATTCCTCCTTACCACTTCCTTTTTTCGAGGAGGAGCTCTTACTAATGTCATCAGCTACCACATCGTCCTCCTTGGTGTTAGAGTTATCCTTCTCCTTAGAGTGTGGCATGGCAGCTTCAGAGGTAGATGGAGGTGGGGCTATTGGCATGGAGAGACGCGCAATCATTTGACACATCTCTTGCATTTTAGTCTCCATAAAATTAATCAAGGTTGTTTCGAACGTCTTGAGATCATTCATGGTGACCAAGTCAACAGCCTCACTCCCATATCCCTTAGTACCCATACTTCTCTTAGGCGGTTAAGCCCGAATAAAGAGCCAGGGCTCTAATATCAATTGAAATGGATCGTATGGGCACCTAGAGGGGGGGGGGGGGTGAAAAGGTGATACTCCAAATTTTTAGTTCTTTTTCAATTTTAGGATTGCCATAAAGGTAAATTATCTAGATATGCAATTACTAAGAATTTCCATATATGCAACCCAAACTACTAAGCGAGTAAACAAGAGGAACGAGGAAACCGTAGTGGAGCACGCAGAGACATAGGGATTTGTTTGATCGCAGTTCCTTCCTTGGTAAGGGAAGTACGTTTGCGTTGTAGGGGTGGGCAGTTCTAACACCACCACGCAACAATAGGCCTCACCCTATTATCCGATGGATCTCTCCACCAAAGGCCTGATCTACCTTTCCACTATTGGTACCCTTAGAGGCAGGAACCGGTGCCTTTACAACTCTAGCAGGGCACACACCCACAACTGAATTGGAGGCTCCCGTGATGACAACAAGCTACCACAGGAACAAGGATTATAAAATAATCAAAACAAGGATCTAGATATTTTCAAGAAATACTAGATCAAGAATCCTCCAAGTGAATGGAGGGGAAGTAAAGCGCTTGATTGTTGTTTATGAAGATCGAGGCCTCCTCCAATTACCCAAAGATCGAAGCATTTGGGTGGATGAAGATTGAGATCTCGGGCTGGAGCTTGAAGAACAAGTCTAAACTTTTTCGAATGAATCAAGAGTTCTGGCAGGAGGACCAATTGGGGTATTTATAATCCTGCCAAAACAAACCGTTGGACACTTCGGGGGCTGGATTATCCGGCCCAAGTGGGGGCCGGATTATCCGGCCCGGGGAAAATTCACCCCAGAATCAGAAATTCCAGGGGATTTTCTGCCCCCATTTATAATGTCGCGCCTTGTCTTACTTCTAAAAACTCCTCGAGGGGACGTATTATCTAGCCCGGGCAAAAACTCCAGCCCTGGCCAGACAATCCGAGGGATATCCCCCCATGCAGTATGCTGCGCCTTTGCTCCCTTTGTAGAATACTTGGGGAGGATTATTCGCCCCCCTGAGGGGCGGATTATCCAACCTTTGCCGGACAATACGAGGTAAAATCCTCCCCCTCGTGCAGTACACCGCGCCTTGGCTGCACTTGGAGATGGGGGCTGGGCCGGATTATCTGGCCCTTGGCAGGGGCGGATAATCCGCTCCCCAAACACACTTTTTGCTGCTTTTGAATACGCCAAGATCTGCAGCACTTCAATACACATTAAATAATCCTTGGCACTGTTATCTAATACACAAAACACTAGAGATCATGAAATGTTCTTTCAGCTAGGACACGAGGACCCATAAGTCTTGACCATGATTGCGAAGCGACAATGTTAAAGCTACGCCGACGGCTTGTCTCAAATTTTAGACATACGCCAACCACTTAACCATCGGCCCATGTGTTTTTTCTTTTTGCTCTTCATTTTCATATAGGCATATATTTATGGGATTTCTATTTTCATACCCCCGGTTCCTTAGTTGTACTCATTTTTGTCCAGACGTTAAACTTTTCCTCACTTTTGCCTAACCTCTTGTTTGAAACTCTCACATAGTCTGAAACTCACTGTCCGTCAGCCTTACCGTTACATGCTGACAAGTGGGGCCGTGTTAGGTTGGGTCCCGTAGTAGACACCTCTCTCAACTTATCCAGATCAGCATGGGACCCATAGCTTACCCATGCGCGTGCAGACCCGCAACTTACTGATCTTAGCGTTGCAGGATGTTATGTAGAGCTAGCCCCTCGCCCGTGCCCGCGTTGTTTCCTCCCCTTTCTTCTTCTTCTCTAGCGATGGCAGCCCTTCTCTAGTGATGGCAGCCCTTCTCTGGCTAACGAGTTATGTATATCTTTACTTCGGACTCCCTTCATCTTTCCTGCAGTATGGTGTCGTGCCTTTGAACTTTATGAATCATGACAATGTCAACCATGAAAATGGAGAAACTTGGGAGCTCAATTAAGGGTGTTCCTGCTGTGGAGAATGCAGCCGATAGAGCAGCTGTTCTGACTATTCCCAATTCAGAAATGGTGGAACTAAAGGGGGGCTGAAGAAAATTAACAAGCAGTAAAGGCAACTTTCTTGTACTTGTGTAACATGCCAAAAATATAAAACAATGATCATCAAACTCTAATCACTAAATTTAGGGTTAACAAAAACTTCGATTAATTTAAATCATATGAATGCATGTGTGTATGTGATGATTTGATAAATGCATGAATGAACTTGTGTGATTAACCTAAATAGCAAGAAATGGTTTAAAGATGAAAATAACATAATATAAAACATTTCCAAGCAGAAACAAATAAAGAGAAAATCAAAAACAAATCAATTAAGGCAAATGGTCTTTTTTGCCAATCGTGCTCACTAGGTCACTTTGAGTGTTTCTAGTCCAAGATTTCAAACAGAAACTTTTCCAATTCTTTTCACCCCGTGCTAGGCCAAGTAAAAGTGAATCAAATCCCACCTTTCAAACTTGTAGAAAAATTTGGCAACCTTATTCAAATGACAAATCAAAATTGAATCTTTATCATATGTGAAGATGACACATTTTCAAAACCCAACCAAACCCGTGCCCCTTGACTAATCCAACTAACCAGAGACTCCCTAGCATGTGCCAAGCAAACCCACCAAGTTTGAATCCAAAATTCAAATTTGAATTTCTTTCGGCCATTTCATCAAATACCTTGTTTGCAGCAAACAAACAAACAACAAACACTATAGTGAGCAGTGAAATTGGCCAACCTTGTTCCCTCTCTAGCTCTCACTACACTCTCAGTAGATGATCTAGCACAATTAACAAGCCTTAGCACCACTGAGAGCTTGGCATATACATTAACGGTGACCATGCCAAGCCCATTTGCCAACCCCAATGTCGCCAGCGAGCGAGAGGAAGAACTAGCCCCACCAACCTTGTCTGGAACATGCAGCACCATCCATCGCCACTCCCTGTCCCAGCCCCGAGCGCAGCCAGCCACTGTACCACCCGCCAAGCACGCGCCCAGTCTCTCTACATGTGAGCCGAGAGCGCGCCACACTCGACCAGCGCCCACAGACCGCATGCCGCCCTCGCCGCTTGCGTGCGTGATCGCCAACACTCCAGCACCCCGCCAGACAACCTCGTTCACCGCCGTGCAACCAGGAGCACCCGTGCGCGATTAAATTTGTCGCCGGACCCGCCCAAAGCATCGACGCGTTCCGAACGATCAGCACCGCCCCACGCCTCGCCACCACGCCATCGAGCTTCGCCAGGGAGCACAGCACCGCCCCTACCATCGCCCATGCCATTAGCACTCTGTGCCATCGACCACGACAAGCTTAGCTCGTGCCCGTCGGTCCCCTTCAGCCACTATAAAAGGAGACCTGCCCCGCTCATTTTCTTCACACCAGTTCACTCCCCACCTCTCACTGATCACACCCACTCACTCCTAGAGCAAGGCGAGCACCAGGTGGCCGAAATTTCACCGCAGTTCGCCGCTGCAGAGGAGGAGAGGCGCCGTCGATTGGAGCCACCCAAGGAGAAGCTGCCGGTACCAGTAGAACCGTCGTCGTCTACTTCGCCGTTTGCCCCCGTCGCCGATCATCGCCTGAGCCCCGGTAAGCCTCCCACGACCCGCACCTGCCGCGCTAGGGTTCTGTCTCGCCCGCACTGCCCGACGTGGACGATGAACCAGAGCTGTTCGATTAGAATTAGATCGAGTAGCCTAGATCACCCTATACCGCTTCGCCCCTCACTGTCTCACTGACGCGTGGGGACAACCACTTAACCAGCCTGTGCGTGCGTTGTGCGTAGTGGGCCGGCCCAGTTAAACATCCCGCGCGACCCAACAATTCAAATTTAGTTTTTTTCATTTAATTTCAAACACAGTTCTGTACCTATATTCAAAAATCAATCCAACTCGATTCATTGAACCAAAATACATGAAACTAATTTTGTTATAAAGGTACTGGAATTCTTAATCCAAGCCCGTTGGATTCAAACCATTTAGAATTGTAGATCACCCATGGTAAAAATAACAAGGCAGAAGCTTTTCTGCATTCAAACATTTTTCAAAATTCAACCATAAAAGCTTTTCAGTTGATTCCAACTCTCAAAATCACATTTGACCATATCTTTTAGAATATATAAAAATATATAGGTTTACTTACAGAAATAATGATCAACTAATAAAAGAATGCAACATAGGCATTTCTAGTCACTTTAATTAAATAAAATAAAAAGGTTAAACCTTATTAAATTGTGACACCACTTTAAATCACATTCCCATGTACTCAAATATGTGGTGATGACATGTGTCAAAATGATCCCATGTTTGAGTTGGAGAATATTAAATCTTAAGTAGTTTTTCAATGAGTAGAAATTACTTTTCCCAAAATAAAATAAATGGGACAAGGGCTTTAATCTTGTAATGTTAGTGATGATGCTAGATAACCTAGTGTGAACCTTTGTGTGATGATTAGAAATAGTTAAGTATTGTTTGGTGATTGTGTACCTCGTATTTATTTATAGATGCTAGTACCGACCAAGGATACGAGGAGGAAGGAGGATACTATGAGGAAGAAGACGAGGAGAACTTCAACCACTGCTCTGCACAAGGCAATCTTATACGTGCAATTATGCAAGCATAATACTACTAGTTGATTTAGCAAGATATTAACTGAGTAAGTTAACACTTGCAAGATACCCTACTTATGCAAGCTACTACCTGCTTGTTACTATGCCAACTATATGCCTTAAGCATATGTGATTATACCCACTTGACACACCATCCTAGTTTTACTTGCAAGCTTAGTATTTTATTTTCTTTATTAAAAGCTTTCTATCAAAAGTTTACTTAGTGACTTGTAGATTCTAGAAAGATAATTAAAGGTAGCATAAAGAGCATAAAACTTGGCCTAAGTTAGATAATCTTAATGTCATCCTGATGCATGGGATTTACTTAGATAAGATACACTTATTTATTACCCACCATTAGTATTTACCCCCACTTGTAGATGCTAGTGCTAAGCATAAAACTTGATCAACTTTAGATAGGAATACTTGGTGAAAATGGTTATGAAAACCTTAGAATGATGAGTCATTCTACTGAAATGTTTTGACATGTGTTCTTGAACACCATATGATTTTGATGATGAAAATGTTGAGGCATGAGCCTTAGCGCTTTATAAAATTGATGGTTGTCTGGATGCGATACCATTCCAATTCTACCGTACAACCACAATACCCGAAATTTGGGTAGGGCTTGACACGAAATTTATATACTTTAGTATGGGTTCCCTTGCGGTCGAGGTATGATCTGAGGCTACCTTGTGAAGATTGTCCACCTGTGCAGTACCCAAGATGACAATTGGTCATGGTTGGGAGGCCAAACTCAAAGGAGAGGTGCCTATACTAGGGCGTGTAATTGAAAGGTTAGGATTGATTATCCGCATACTGAGTATGGTGAATTCAGGATTGTTCCTGACGGATGTATCGAATGTTGTGGTGAAAGTGTACAATCTCTACAGAGTGTCAAACTATTCGAATAGTCGCGTCCGCGGTTATGGACAGTTGGAGTGGCCATACTGTTCTATCGTCGGATGTTTCAAAATGACTTGTGAAATAATTTGTGACTTTGACTTGGCCACAATAGAGTTGTGATATGAAATTCAAGTTCCCACTTAGGTGTTATAAAACTTTCAACTAGCTTTCTTTGCTTCTGAACTTAGTAGAGGTAAATATGGCTTTTTTAAAAACAACCCTAGAGATTACCATCCTACTACAAAAACCCCCTTCAATTATTAGTATTAGTTTGCGAGTACTTAAAGAGTACTCATGACTTTGTCCCTGGCTATTCCCGTGGACACACTAAGAAGACGAGTATTGTTGGGGATATGCTATATGGGTATCCTCATAGCATGTCTCTTATCCGACTAACCCGGGTGGCCCATAGTCGGTAGCATGGCCTATGGCCTGCTGGGCGACCCAGTTAGGTGGTTCTAGAAGGGAGGCCCATGCCGGATAAAGGAAGGCTACGGTGGAGTCACCAGCGTACCCGGAGCCTTGGAGTACAAGATACACAAGACTAGTGATAGACGATGTAGGACTCTGTAACCTGTCCGACTAGGACTTTTCCCTATAACCTTAGGACCTGGCGACTATATAAGTCGGGCCTATGGGAGCCTTTAGGGCATGACGATAACTTACAATCTCAGACAACCTCACACAGCGAACCTATCTCTGTAACTCGGTGTATTGCCCTAATAGTGATTTATAGCAGGAGTAGGATTCCGCCACCGTTGTGGGATCTGAACCTGGGTAAGCTGTGTTACCTCGTACCCGTCAACCGTCCACCTTACCCCATGTCTCTAACCACGCATTGTGAGGACCCCTCCATGGCGTACTCGTCGGCAATACCACGACAGTTGGCGCCCACCGTGGGGCAAGAGGCGCTTCAGGCTCTTCAGCGGGCGAGGACAAAGATCTTCGCGGGAATAGGCGAAACCATAGCCATCGGTCGCGTTCTCTTCTCCGGCAACGTTCCGATCGTCCCTCCCGACGAGTTCTGGATCCCGGCGAAGATGAACCCTACGCGGTGTTCGATCGTTCCTATCGGAGACATCCACCTCTTCATCGGCGAAACCGACTTGGGCTCTAGTTCCCTAGAAGTCGGAGGAGCGTCAAGACCCGCACGGACCGCCTACGGGTAGGATACGTTCGCGGAAGGATCGATGTCGGATCTCTCTTCGGAGTTTGCTGACATCGATTGGAAAGCATCAAGACCCGCACGGACCGCCTATGGGCAGGATACGTTCGCGGAAGGATCGATGTTGGATCTCTCCTTGGAGTTTGCCGGCAAAGATCGGAAAAATTCAAGACCCACCCAAACCGCCCCTGTGCAGGATATAAAGGTGGAAGATCACTGCAAATCCGCCGGCTTTGACCGTGCGTCTGGACAGCAGAGATCCAAGTTCGTCGGCGTGGTTACCATCTTCGATCTGGCGCGCTGCATTTAGAGAGAAGGCGAAAACCCCCGCGATTACCTAGACAGATGGCTCCGTATACGAGCTGATCTGGCCCACTACCCCACTGATGATGCTATCTATCACTTTGTGGAAGGACTGGACCATGGTACGCTTCTCCGACATTCTCTAAGACAGCAATAGGCGTCAGGACGCCTTACCTTCTAAGGCATGGTGAACACCGTCAACAACTACGGGGAGGCTGAAACGGCAGCTCAAACAGCGCTTGCGCTCATTGATGGAGACCCTCCTATTCAGCCACCACTGCCTCCAGCCGCCATCGTTGTAGCAGCAGCACCACCTCCAGTCATCTTCGAGGCCGATGCACCTCCACCGCCCGTCATCGAGGAAGTCCTGGCACCCTCCGACTTTGTCATTGACGTGCTTTATGCTGATTTCAGTGCAGATTTAGAGGAAATAGACTTCAGTCCAGAAGAGCTAGACTCCACTATGCAGGAGATGGAGGAGGAGTACTCGCGCGACGAGCAATCTAATAACACCATCATGTCTCGAGGGGTGTTCGTCACCATTGGGATAGCGATGGATGAAGATCAACCCGGGCAAGCTCTGCCTACGGCGCTGGAAACGGGGAAGGGGCCACTTATTGCTGCCGACAATGATCGCGCAAAGGTCATGCCTCCTCCGCCTAAACCAGTGCAGCAGCCATAGGAACTCGGCACCGGTCCGAGCAAAAACAACACCGCAAACTTGCCGCCTCCAGTATCCACGTCGGCAGCAGCCCATGTTACTCCAGCTGATAGAGTGATGTACGGCAATCTCCTCGTTGAGCCACTAACCGTTGATCATATCCGGAACGTGACTCAGCTTGACGAGAAGCGCCAGCAGCTGCTGGAGGAGGCGCAAGCCATTGTGGAGCAAGGCGCTAAACTAGATCGAGACCTGGTCAACGCGCAGAAGTCCATAGAGAAAGCTAGAGCAATGGAAGCCGAGTACAAGACTCTGCTGCAATAGTAGAAGGCTAAGAAGGCTCCAGCTCGCGTCATCAACGATCCTGGTGTACGGCGCAACCTAGGATGGGCTCCCTCGAAGCCGGCATAGGCCAAGCCATTCATTGATAGTGAAGGCAAGCAGGTGATACCCACTCCACTCCTTAACCTCGCCGTCGCCAAGACCCTTCTGGAGCAGGATAGATCGCCTGAGGCAGTAGAACAGGTCTATGACCTAGTGGCCAAGGCGGTAAAGCAGCAGGAAAAGGCCACCTCTCAGAGGCTTGAGTCTGCCCAGCGCTCTGCAGATCTAGCTAGTACAAACCGCCAAGGAACAGGCGTCTGGACAGCATCAGAGATCCAAGTTCGTCGGCGTGGTTACCATCTTCGATCTGGCGCGCTGCATTTAGAGAGAAGGCGAAAACCCCCGCGATTACCTAGACAGATGGCTCCGTATACGAGCCGATCTGGCCCACTACCCCACTGATGATGCTATCTATCACTTTGTGGAAGGACTGGACCATGGTACGCTTCTCCGACATTCTCTAAGACAGCAATAGGCGTCAGGACGCCTTACCTTCTAAGGCATGGTGAACACCGTCAACAACTACGCGGAGGCTGAAACGGCAGCTCAAACAGCGGTTGCGCTCATTGACGGAGACCCTCCTATTCATCCACCACTGCCTCCAGCCGCCATCGTTGTAGCAGCACCACCACCTCCAGTCATCTTCGAGGCCGATGCACCTCCACCGCCCGTCATCGAGGAAGTCCTGGCACCCTCCGACTTTGTCATTGACGTGCTTTATGCTGATTTCAGTGCAGATTTAGAGGAAATAGACTTCAGTCCAGAAGATCTAGACTCCACTATGCAGGAGATGGAGGAGGAGTACTCGCGCTATGAGCAATCTAATAACACCATCATGTCTCGAGGGGTGTTCGTCACCATTGGGATAGCGATGGATGAAGATCAACCCGGGCAAGCTCTTCCTACGGTGCTGGAAACGGGGAAGGGGCCACTTATTGCTGCCGACAATGATCGCGCAAAGGTCATGCCTCCTCCGCCTAAACCAGTGCAGCAGCCATAGGAACTCGGCACCGGTCCGAGCAACAACAACACCGCAAACTTGCCGCCTCCAGTATCCACGTCGGCAGCAGCCCATGTTACTCCAGCTGATAGAGTGATGTACGGCAATCTCCTCGTTGAGCCACTAACCGTTGATCATATCCGGAACGTGACTCAGCTTGACGAGAAGCGCCAGCAGCTGCTGGAGGAGGCGCAAGCCATTGTGGAGCAAGGCGCTAAACTAGATCGAGAGCTGGTCAACGCGCAGAAGTCCATAGAGAAAGCTAGAGCAATGGAAGCCGAGTACAAGACTCTGCTGCAACAGTAGAAGGCTAAGAAGGCTCCAGCTCGCGTCATCAACGATCCTGGTGTACGGCGCAACCTAGGATGGGCTCCCTCGAAGCCGGCATAGGCCAAGCCATACATTGATAGTGAAGGCAAGAAGGTGATACCCACTCCACTCCTTAACCTCGCCGTCGCCAAGACCCTTCTGGAGCAGGATAGATCGCCTGAGGCAGTAGAACAGGTCTATGACCTAGTGGCCAAGGCGGTAAAGCAGCAGGAAAAGGCCACCTCTCAGAGGCTTGAGTCTGCCCAGCGCTCTGCAGATCTAGCTAGTACAAACCGCCAAGGGACAGATCTCCTCAGGATGTCGGATCACAGACGGGTTCATCAGAATGAAGACGTAGGGATGCGTGCAAAAGGAAGGATACTATCTCCATATCCTCGGACCACGGAGAAAGAGCCCGACCTCGCCGCCCATCGCCACCGCCCAGATTCCCCCGATGTCAGGAAGACTACAGGGCTCACCATCGCAGGGATATGCCCCCACCAAAGCAGTGTGGCATCGTCATCCACGACAACACGACACAGACCCATCATGATGAAGAGCGCCACCAAGGACATAAGAGCAGGTCACACCATGACCCTCCGCGTCCGACAAGCAACCGTGACAGACGTGGGACGTCGCAGGATGGTAACAGCAAGAAGGCTAACCCACCTCCACCTCCTCCTCCGTCGCTGCCAAGCAGTCACCATGGCGGAAGAGGACCGCGTCGTTCACGCAGCCCGTCCCCTGTTGACAACAAGAAGAAGAACCCGAATCCGTACGATGCACGTTCGCGGATCGATAAGATCCACGATGCCCAGGAAGGACCATACCTAGGACCACGTTGCTTTGGACCTACAATACGGTCCGCAACTTACCCCAAAGGTTTTCGGATTGACAAGACCATTAAGCCCTATGACGGCACCGCCAAGCCCGCCACATGGTTGCAGGACTACGGCAACACGGTGGAGATTGCCGAAGGCAACCCCAACATCGCCGTCAAGTACCTCCCGTTAATGTTGGCAGGAATGGACCGTCAATGGATCGACGACTTGCCAGAAAAATCTATCTACAACTAGCTGGATATGCAAGAAGCATTCACCAAGAACTTTGAGGGTACATACAAGCGTCCCTGCACTGTGGGCGATCTGCAGCGATGCGTGCAAAAGAAAGACGAGACATCTCGCGCCTACCTCTCCCGCTGGCTGGACATGAAGAATTCCTGCGCAGGAGTACACGCTCAGACCTCTATGGCCGCCTTCATTGATGGATTGGAAAGGAGTAAAGCGCTTGCAGGATAATCATCAACTTGGCTTGAATCAGATGATTCAGTTAGCTAGTGAGTTCGCAGATGCCGACGACAATGCTCATGGCTCTTTGCCGGCAAAGGCCGTTCCAACCCAAGCTCGGAGGAACAGCAGTACAAAGCAGAAGGATCGATGTCGGATCTCTCTTCGGGGTTTGCTGACATCGATTGGAAAGCATCAAGACCCGCACGGACCGCCTACATGCAGGATACGTTCGCGGAAGGATCGATGTCGGATCTCTCCTCGGAGTTTGCCGGCAAAGATCGGAAAAATTCAAGACCCACCCAAACCGCCCCTGTGCAGGATATAAAGGTGGAAGATCACTGCAAATCCGCCGGCTTTGTCCGTGCGTCTGGACAGCAGAGATCCAAGTTCGTCGGCGTGGTTACCATCTTCGATCTGGCGCGCTGCGTTTAGAGAGAAGGCGAAAACCCCCGCGATTACCTGGCCAGATGGCTCCGTATACGAGCCGATCTAGCCCACTACCCCACTGATGATGCTATCTATCACTTTGTGGAAGGACTGGACCATGGCACGCTTCTCCGACATTCTCTAAGATGGCAACAGGCGTCAGGATGCCTTACCTTCTAAGGCATGGTGAACACCGTCAACAACTACGCGGAGGCTGAAACGGCAGCTCAAACAACGCTTGCGCTCATTGACGGAGCCCCTCCTATTCAGCCACCACAACCACCACCTCCAGCCGCCATCATCGTAGCAGCAGCACCACCTCCAGTCATTGTCGAGGCCGTTGCACCTCCACCGCCCGTCATCGAGGAAGTCCTAGCACCCTCCGACTCTGTCATTAACGCGCTTTATGCTGATTTTAGTGCAGATTCAGAGGAAATAGACTTCAGTCCAGAAGAGCTAGACTCCGCTATGCAGGAGATGGAGGAGGAGTAATCGCGCGACGAGCAAGCTAATAACACCATCATGTCTCGAGGGGTGTTCGTCACCATTGGGACAGCGATGGATGAAGATCAACCCGGGCAAGCTCCGCCTACGGCGCTGGAAAAGGGTAAGGGGCCACTTATTGCTGCCGACAATGATCGCGCAAAGGTCATGCCTCCTCCGCCTATACCAGTGCAGCAGCCACAGGAACTCGGCACCGGTCCGAGCAACAACAACACCGCAAACTTGCCGCCTCCAGCATCCATGTCGGTAGCAGCCCATGTTACTCCAGCTGATAGAGTGATGTACGGCAATCTCCTTGTTGAGCCACTAACCGTTGATCATATCCGGAACATGACTCAGCTTGACGAGAAGCGCCAGCAGCTGCTGGAGGAGGCGCAAGCCAATGCGGAGCAAGGCGCTAAACTAGATCGAGACCTGGTCAACGCGCAGAAGTCCATAGAGAAAGCTAGAGCAATGGAAGCCGAGTACAAGACTCTGCTGCAGCAGCAGAAGGCTAAGAAGGCTCCGGCTCGCGTCATCAACGATCCTGGTGTATGGCGCAACCTAGGATGGGCTCCCTCGAAGCCGGCACAGGCCAAGCCATACATTGATAGTGAAGGCAAGAGGGTGATGCCCACCCCACTCCTTAACCTCGCCGTCGCCAAGACCCTTCTGGAGCAGGATAGATCGCCTGAGGCAGTAGAACATGTCTATGACCTAGTGTCCAAGGCGGTAAAGTAGCAGGAAAATGCCACCTCTCAAAGGCTTGAGTCTGACCCAGCGTTCTGCCGATCTAGCCAGTACAAACCGCCAAGGGACATATCTCCTCAGGATGTCGGATCACAGACGGGTTCATCAGAACGAAGACGGAGGGATGCACGCAACAGGAAGGATGCTATCCCCATATCCTCCAACCATGGAGAAAGAGCCCGACCTCGCCACCCATCGCCACCGCCCCGATCCCCCCAACGTCAGGAAGAATACAAGGCTCACCATCGCACGGATATGCCCCCACCAAAGCAGTGCGGCATCGTCATCCGCGACAACGCGGCACTGACCTGTCATGATGAAGAGCGCCACTAAGGACATAAGAGTAGGTCACACCACGACCCTCCGTGTCCGACAAGCAACCGTGACAGGCGTGGGGCGTCGCAGGAGGGTAACAGAAAGAAGGCTAACCCACCGCCACCTCCGCCTCTGTCGCCGCCAAGCAGTCACCATGGCGGAAGAGGCCCGCGTCATTCACGCAGCCCGTCCCCTGTTGACAACAAGAAGAAGAACCCGGAGCCGTACGATGCACGTTCGCGGATCGATAAGATCCACGAGGTCCGGGAAGGACCATACCTAGGACCACGTTGCTTTGGACCTACAATACGGTCCGCAACTTACCCCAAAGGTTTCCGGATTGACAAGATCATCAAGCCCTATGACGGCACCGCCAAGCTCGCCACATGGTTGCAGGATTACGACAGCGCGGTGGAGATTGCCGAAGGCAACCCCAACGTCGACGTCAAGTACCTCCCGTTAATGTTGGCAGGAACGGCCCGTCAATGGATCGACGACTTGCCGGAAAAATCTATCTACAACTGGCTAGATATGCAAGAAGCATTCACCAAGAACTTTGAGGGTACATACAAGCGTCCCTGCACTGTGGGCGATCTACAGCGATGCGTGCAAGAGAAAGACGGGACATCTCACGCCTACCTCTCCCGCTGGTTGGAAATGAAGAATTCCTGCACAGGAGTACACGCTCAGACCGCTATGGCCGCCTTCATTGATGGATTGGAAAGGAGTAAAGCGCTTGCAGGACAATCATCAGCTTGACTTGAATCAGATAATTCAGTTAGCTAGTGAGTTCGCAGCTGCCGACGATGATGCTCGTGGCTCTTTGCCGGCAACGGCCGTTCCAACCCAAGCTCGGAGGAACAGCAGTACAAAGTGGAAAACCGCTCCAGAAGAAAATCAATCTACCGACATGGTCGCCATGACTTTTGCAGGACGAGGAGAAGGCGGACAACGTGGCCGAGGAAGGGGAGCAGGCCGCGGGCAGCAACGAGGAAGTGAAAACAACTAGGTGCCGCTCCGCGTTCCCCAAACGTACGAGGAGTACCGCGATATGACGTGCCTCATACACCTCGATGTCAACGGCAAGGCCACCCATACCAATCGACACTTCAAGTTTGTCAACGACCTCCAGGAAGACCCGGAGTCCGGCTACAAGCGAAGTCGGAAGAACAGACTGCGAGGCAAGGGAAAGGGGAAGAAGAAGGAGGAGGAGTCCAAGGATTCAAGTGACATGGACGAGGACGTTGACCCCAAGCACGCTGCCAAGAGCGACGACAAGGGCAAGAACCCCTTCGCAAAGAAGGCCCCAGTCTACCACACTTTCCTTGGCACCCCCACCGTCCGACAACAGAAGACCTCTCTAAGGATCCTGATGGCCACTCTCCCCCCAGTTCCCCAATACCTGCGCTGGTCGGAGGTTCCAATCACTTGGGACAGGACAGACCACCCAGACCTTGTGCCCACGGAGAACCAGTACGCCATGGTCATCAACCCATTGATTGACGGCGCAGAGTTCACCAAGTGCATGGTGGATAGTGGAAGCAACATCAACATCATGTACCTGGATACCCTGCAGAAGATGAACTTGACAGAGGCAAACCTAAGGCAGACCAACACCATGTTCCATGGCGTTTCCTGGTCGGGAGGCTCGGTCCCTTGGGTGCATTACGCTTCAGGTAGCCTTCGGCAATGTTAATAATTACCGCCAAGAGCGCATGACCTTTAAGGTGGTCCCCTTCAAGAGCGTGTACCACGTCATATTCGGCCGCGACATATTCCACACGTTCATGGCCAAGCCATGCTTCGTCTACAACAAACTCAAGATACCCGGACCAAACGGTGTCATCACCGTATCCGGAAGCTTTACCAAGGCAAGGGACTGCGAGATAAATGAAGCAGCCGTTGCAGAAGCTGTCCTCTATAGCGAAGAATTCAAGGAGATCCAGAGCAAGGTCAATGACTCAGAGATGCCCGTGTCGAAGAAGCAGATCTCCGACTCCGCTCCTGCGTTCAAGGCCGCCATCGAGACCAAGCTGGTGGAACTTGTGGTAGGCGATGCCTCCAAGACCGTCGCCATTGGGACGAACCTAGATCCCAAATAGGAAAGCACGCTCGTCGAGTTCCTCCGTGAGAATGGGGACATCTTTGCCTGGCAACCTGCCGACATGAAAGGTGTACCTAGGGAACTTGCCGAGACATCTTAAATATAGATCCAAAATGTAAACCAGTGAAACAACCTCTACGACGCTTAGGAGATGAGAAGAGACGCGCCATTGGCAAAGAGATAACTAGGTTACTTAAGGCTGGGCTTATCCGAGAAGTCCTTCACACCCGATGGGTGGCCAATCCTGTACTTGTCCCCAAAAAGGGAACCAATGAATTAAGAATGTGCGTTGATTACACCGGCTTGGACAAAGCATGTCCCAAAGATCCGTTTTCTTTGCCTCGCATTGACCAAGTCATTGACTCGACGGCTGGCTCGGAATTTTTTTGTTTTCTCGATGCATACTCAGGATACCACCAGATCAAGATGAGGAAGTCGGACCAATTGGCCACTTCGTTCACTACCCCATACGACACGTTTTGCTATGTCACAATGCCCTTTGGGATGAAAAACGCAGGTGCTACCTACCAGCAGACAATGCAACATTGCCTTCACGACCAAATTGGTCGGAATGTTCACGCCTATGTGGATGATATCGCGGTGATGTCTAAAAAGTCAAACGACTTAATCTCCGACTTAAAAGAAACCTTTGATAATCTCCAGAAATACAACATGATGCTCAACCCTAAGAAGTGCGTCTTCAGGGTTCCAGCCGGCAAACTGTTGGGCTTCATCATTTCCCAGCGCGGAATCGAGGTCAACCCGGAGAAAATCAAGGCCATCTTAAACATGAACCGTCCGACAGGTTATGTTGCAGCAGTTAGTCGGTTCGTCAGCCGACTTGGAGAGAAGGCTCTGCCGCTGTACAAGTTGCTGAAGAAGGCAGACAAATTCACATGGACAGACGAAGCAGATGCAGCATTAAAGCAGCTCAAGGAGATTCTTTCCTCAGCGCCCATCCTTGCAGCACCCGAGCGTGGAGAGCCCCTGTTAATTTACATGGCGGCAACCAACCGGGTTATTAGCATCGTCGTCGTGGTAGAGCGGAAGGAACCAGGCTACGAGCACGGAGTTCAACGACCAGTTTACTATGTAAGCGAGGTCTTGACGGAGTCCAAGCAACGTTACCCGCACTACCAAAAGATAGCTTATGGAGTATGCCTTGCTTCTTGGAAGCTGAGGCATTACTTTCAGGAGCACCCAATCACAGTAGTAAGCAAGACTCCACTGTCCAACATTATCAACAACAGCGACGCTACAGGAAGGGTCGCAAAGTGGGGCATTGAACTTGCCGCCTTCGAGATCACCTACAAGAGACACGACGCTATCAAGTCACAAGCTTTGGCGGATTTTATTGCAGATTGGACGGAGATGCCAGATGCTACTCCACTTCCAGAACCAGAGTACTGGGTGATGCACTTTGACGGATCAAAGTTGCTCAACGGCTCAGGGGCTGGTGTACTACTACATTCACCAAAAGGAGACAAGCTGCACTACATTCTGCAGATCCACTTCGAGGATACAAACAACATGGCGGAGTATGAAGCACTCATTCACGGACTACGTGTATCCAAGGATATTGGCATCAAGCGCATAGTTTGCTGTGGAGATTCTGACTTAGTTGCCCAGCAGGTGGCTGGCACCTGGAATGCGCGGAACCCTATGATGGCGGCAGATCGCGACGAAGTGGACGAGATAGCCAAGAGCTTCTTGGGCTACGAAGTCAAGTATGTGCCTAGGGAGCAAAACGAGGCGGCTGATCTACTGTCTAAACTTGGATCAAGGCGCAAGCAAATTCCGCCAGGAGTTTTCCAAGAGCATCTACGCACACCATCCATGAAGGGCGCCGACATCGACAAACCGGATAGAGCTGACTCTTTCGTCAACATGGTGACAAAGACCCCTCCGGCTTGGACAAAACCGTTCATGGAATATCTCAAACACGGAACTTTGCCCGACGACGAGGTCGAGCAACGGCAAATAGTACGACGAGCAAAGGGTTATACCATAATCAATGGGCAACTCTATTAAAGTAGCACTACTAGTGTATACCTACAGTGCGTTTCCCAGCTAGAAGGTATGGAAATCCTGCGCGAGATCCATCTCGGAGATTGCGGGCATCACGCCGCTCCTCGATCGTTGGTCGCGAAAGCCTTTTGGCAAGGATTCTACTGGCTAACCGCGAAGGCGGACGCCGACAAGCTGGTTGAGACATGCACGGGATGCCAGTATTATGCCCGACAACCACATATTCCTGCTGAAGAACTGCAAACAATACCAATAACTTGGCCGTTTGTAGTCTGGAGTCTAGACATGGTGGGACCATTACAAACGGAACCGTGTGGATTTACGCATCTGCTGGTAGAAGTTGACAAATTCACCAAATGGATAGAAGCTAAACCCATTAGAAAGCTTGATGGGGCAACTGCCCTCAGGTTGAGTGAGCCTATTGCTGGGACAAAGGCATCCGACTTTACCTTGCATCTGTGGCACCCCACGATCCAATGGTCAAGTTGAGCGAGCCAATGGATTAATTCTGCAGGGAATCAAGCCACGTCTTGAGGCACCTCTACATAGAGCAGCCGGAGCCTGGGCGGAAGAATTGCCATCCGTGCTGTGGAGTTTACAAACTACACCCAACAGATCCACCGGCTACACCCCTTACTTCATGGTATATGGTGCAGAATCCATCCTACCTTCCGACATCCTCCACGATGCACCAAGAGTTGCCGCCTACAACGAAGATGACGCCGAAGAATCCAGACGCCTAGATGTGGACCTTCTCAAGGAGGAGTGCGTTCTGGCATGCTAAAGATCCGCCATCTACCAGCAGATGCTATGCAGCTACCATAGTCGCCGCGTTCGGCATCGATCGGTTAAAGAGGGGGATTTAGTACTCCGACTTAAGCAGAAGAAGTCACACAAATTATCCCCACCATGGAAAGGACCGTTCATCATAAGCAAGGCGCTGCTCAATGGGTCTTACTACCTTGTCGACAATCATGAGCTCAAGGATAGACCCAACGAGGATCATAAGCGTAAGCGACGTGACCCGGATGATGACTACCCGAAGCTTGATTGGCCATGGAACATAGCACAGCTACGTCCTTTCTACACTTAGCATTTTTTATCTAATCGTGTACCTCTTATATGATTAATGAAATAAAGCTCTTTGGTTCACTCATATTGCTGAGTATTTTACCTCCTTTAGTGTTCATTTTTGGATCATATAAACCTTTATGCACAAGTCTTGCGGTTGCATTTGTGAAAATTCCTCCTACGGGCGTTGGCTTAAGTTTTCTGGTCTACACATTCTTTGTCGTTTTTATGTGGATTCTGGAGTAGTGACTTTTGGCACTTATTGTCAACGATTTTGTGCTCAGGTTATTGACGGTGCCATTGGGCATCATCACCTAAGCGCATGGCTCCGACAACGAGTCTTCCGACTCATGAAAAGTCAAGCATAAGAACCATAGTAATGGATAAGCCAGCACTTGCTTAAAAAATATATACATGCTGAAACTTAATTCTTAAGTAGCAGGATACGACAACCATTATTTTCCGCCTTAATATTACATCAACAAGTTTTTTCCTGCGCACACTCCAGAGGTGAAACATAAATTACAAAGTGTTTTTCATTCTTTGGGCGCAGGAGACTTGGAGGTCACATCATCACCAGCCGGAGAATCAGCCTCAACATCGGCGCTGTGATGAGACTCGGAGGAGTCCTGGTTGATGTTGTCGATGAAGTTCCTGGGCACGAAGGCGTCAACGTCCACCAACTCGGCAACCCTGGTGTCATAACCCGCGAGTGATGACAGGATGGCTTCCTGATCGATCTCCTTGCCGTCATCATCCACATCGGGGATACCAGATGTCACCGTGTCGATGTCGGCATCTTCATAGTGTGCCTTCACCATAGACAGCGCCATCCTTGCGCCATCTCGTGCGCATGAAGCTTTCCAGCTCGCGACACGCTCGGAGGCTCGGTGCAGAATCTCCGAGTACTTCGTCACGGAGTCCGAGGCCGTGATATAAATCTGGAGGGGCTTGGCAATCTCCTTGGCTTGGGCGATGGCGGTATTGATGAACTTGCCGGCAAGAACCATGCATTCCTTGTCCGAAGGAGGCGAGCGGGTTAAACCCATGGGCGCTAAAAATTCCGACAAGGATTGCATGAGTTCAATAAATTCTAAGTATCCAGACTACAGAACTACAAGGCGGAGGACACTTACTGAAGATGCTGGCCTTAGCCTGCCAGACGGTGTCCGCCAAGGATTCCTTCTCTTGTTGGAGAAGCTTAAACGCTTCGTTATGGTGAAGGTTTTGCTCATCAGCAACTTGCTTCTGATCCTTTAGGATCGCAACCTCCTCCTTCAAGCTATTGATCTGCGCGGAGGCGGAGTCCTGCAGGGCTTTCATGGAATCCTCATGCATCTTCAGCATTTCTTCCCTCTCCTTCTTAAGGATCTTGTTCTTGCTGTCCAGCTGCTGGATGTGCTTGGACTGCTCGACAATATCCTTGGCCTTGGCAACATGCTCTGCAAGTCGGAGAAAACAAAGTACACATTGAGTACTCGGAGATTATGGGCACAAAAGTAAGACGGAAATGCGCAAAAAGAAAACAGACTCTTGTTTTTGATGATCTGTTCCTTCAAGATGGCAGTTTTACCCTTTTCGGCTTCAAGATCTGCGCGCATCTTCTGGTACTTGTCGTTGGCCATGCCCCTCCGAGCATTCTCATTCTGTGGAAACAAATACAAAGTTAAATCGCTGTTTGGTCTGCTTGGAGCCCCTAGTCGGAGATTCTACATCTAGGTGCTCGGGGGCTACAGCGAGAGTTTTTAAACTTATCAATATGCTTAGCTTTTCTTTAAAGCATCTAGTCGGAGCTAATCCAGTTCTCGATTAGAAGCTTGGGGGCTACAGTATAAAGTTTTTAGCTCGTAAAATGCTTAGCTTTTCTTTAAGCATCTAGTCGGAACTAATTCAGTTACATCTAGAGGCTTGGGGGGCTACGACACTGAAAAATATAAACACTATGTATGCTACTCTTAAAGCATCTAGTCGGAATAATTTCTTCCATCTAAATGCTTGGGGGCTACAGTGAGAGTTCTTTCTAACTTAGTCACTCTTAGAGCATATAGATGCAAAACCTATGGTTTTCCGTCTACATCCTCGGGGGCTACAGTGGGATACTCATACGAAATGCAAAAGGTAAAGTAAAACTTACAAGTCCGATGATCTTGAGGTTTGTAGCGCTCTCGGCCAGCAGCTTGCCAAAGGAAATGTTGTTTCCTCGCAAGATGTCTGCTTGTCGGAGTAGCTCCTCAAGACCGCATGTCGGAGATGACGGCACTCCTCCAGGAACCATAGTTGTGTTACTCGGCATGAGCGCCGGGTAAAAAATCTTCGGGAACTCGAAGGGTTTCTGGGGAGCAGAGGCGCCGCCTTCGGTAGAAGTACCAGCTCCCACCACCGCCTTGCCGCTACCGATGGCATCCTTAGCCGGAGCTTCAGCCATTTGAAGAGCAGCACTCTCCTGCGTCGCCTGCTCGCCGACAACAGCTAGTTTGGTAGAGGCGCCAGAATCCACTTCCATGGCGGAAGGGCCTGGTGCCTCCTGGACTTGGGAGCTTGTCGGAGCAGAGGAGGGCTTGACGGCAGGAGTAGCAGGAGCGATGGCGGGGGAGGAGTCGCGATGCCGCATATCTTTGATATTTCTAGAAGCCCCAAGAGTCTTGGAGGACTTCCTGAGGCTGGTTGTGGCTTTCTTCCTGAAACGTGCGAAATGCATAAGTACAGGAATAAGACAGATAAATGAGACAATGTCGGAGAATGAGAGGCTTAAACTAGGGGGGGGGGGGGGGGCGCTTTGGCAAACATCCCGGTGGCTTTCTTCTTTTCCGCCTCTAGGGCGGCAGTACTCTTTTTGGCGGCTCCACCCCCCATCTTCTTCTTCTTACCTTCGTCGGCAGCGTCAGAGGTGGAGCTCTTCCGCTTTCGCGCCAACGGGGCATCGTCGTCGGACACGTCCGTGACTTCCTTCATCTTTGGATCGTAGATTTGGGCAGCCAGGTTGTCCTCATCTAGATCGCTAAGCTGTTAAGTAAGAAATCACCGTGTTAGATAAGATGGCTATGAGAAGACGGAGAAACTGGAGCAATGTCATACACGGAAAATAAATACCTACCTTTGGGCACTTGCGGTCTACGTACATGTCGGAGGTGATGGTGAAGCCACGCTTCTTATCCTTCACCTTGATGATGTCCTTAGACGGAGCTTGATGGAGTCGCTCGAGAAGTTATCCACGGAGATCCGAAGGGAATCCTTTCGATCACCCGTGTACTCGTGCATGAACTTTGCGCGATGCTGCAGGGGTTGGATTCGCCTAATGAACCAGCACATGGCTAGGTCTAAGCCGGTCAAACCCGCCTCTACGAACCACTTGATCCGCCTTATGGCGCGAGAAGCGTTGAGGTCGGAGGGAAGGGAGGCATGGGATATCCATGTGGAAACTTCAGCGGCGGCTCCATCCACGAAGTCCGGGTACGTCACTTCTTGGCCCGCCAAAGGAATGTCGGGGCCGTAGAAGTACGTCCGCTGCCAGTTTTTGCACGACTCGTGGCCGACGATGTCGGGGAACCGCCGGCCAGGTCGGATCTTGAAGCTTATGGTGTCGCAGTTCCTAAGCTCCTCCCTACTATGTCCGGCTTCATGTTGACGGTGAAGAAGTACACGAACAAGTCTAACCTAGGCTTAATCCCTAGGTAACCCTCACAAACTGCCGCGAAGTTTCTAAGCACTAAGATGCTATTGGGGGAGAGGTTGTGGGGTTGGACTTTGAAGTGGTTCAAGACGGACAGAAAGAAGTGGGAGATGGGCAGAGAAACGCCGCGTACCAGCTGGGCCTTGAGGTACACCTTTTCTCCAACTTGGGGAGAAGGTGTCACCTCGCCGGCCGGCGCCGCCCGCCAGGAGAGCCCCTCCGTCGCGGGGAGGTAGCCCTCGGCGACCATCTCTTGGATGCCGCGGCTGGTGATGTCCGAGCCGCGCCAGTCACCTTTGTGCGAGTCTGGCTCCTCTTCCAGAGGCTCCAGCACCGCCAGATTGTGGTCACCGCCGGTGGTTTCAATCACCGCCGACGCGGGGATGACCAAGCCCTCAAGGGGCACGACGACGAAGCTCGCCGGCTTCGTCGTGGCTTCGCTCGACACCTCCATTGAAGGGGAAGAGCTGCTGCTGGCCATGGAGGACTGGGAGGATGCGACTGGTGCAGAGAGAGAGGCTAGGGTTTCTTCGAGGTTTTCCGCGGAGGGCTCGAGGAGGCGTGCGGCTGGAGGAAGAAGATGATGACGCGAGAGAATGGGGTGGAAAAGTGGCAAGTGTCCCACGGTTACTATTTATCTTACTCTGCGTCAAGATTCGTGCAGCTAATCGGACAGTTGCCGCGTAGACGACGTGTTCGTGAACGTACGCGATAATTTCGCCACGTCTCTAACCGCCGCCGCCAACCGTTCGTATCGCTAGCGCGGGAAAATAGGATATGATTGCGTTCTCTGCATGTGTGAGTTACTAGGCATCGCTGACCTACAGCCTACGTCGTCATAACTGACATGGTAGATGAGCCGTCCCATCGAAGATTCCGGCATGGACGGACTTAATCCGACAACGGAAGCGTACGATGGAAGATTCAGCATTTCTCTGACTTACTAATGGAAGACGGAGAAACCTTTGCAGGGTTCTTTGGGAGGACTACAAGATATTGCTTGATGATTTGCCGACATCCATCTAGACGGAGCATTCCACGGGAAGAGGCAAGATGGCGCAAGATCTCGGAGTTCCCCGGGGGCTACTGTTGGGGATATGCTATATGGTTATCCTCATAGCATGTCTCTTATCCTACTAACCCGGGTGGCCCATAGTCGGTAGCATGGCCTGTGGCCTGCTGGGCGGCCCAGTTAGGTGGATCCAGAAGGGAGGCCCATGCCAGATAAAGGAAGGCTACGGTGGAGTCACCAGCGTACCCGGAGCCTTGGAGTACAAGATACACAAGACTAGTGATAGAAGGTGTAGGACTCTGTAACCTGTCCGGCTAGGACTTTTCCCTGTAACCTTAGGACCTGGCGACTATATAAGTCGGGCCTATGGGAGCCTTTAGGTCACGAATATAACTTACAATCTCAGACAACCTCGCACAACGAACCTATCTCTGTAACTCGGCGTATTGCCCTTATAGTGATTTATAGCAGGAGTAGGATTCCGCCACCGTTGTGGGATCTGAACCTGGGTAAGCTGTGTTACCTCGTACCCGTCAACCGTCCGCCTTACCCCACGTCTCTAAATACGCATTGTGAGGACCCCTCCATGGCGTACTCGTTGGCAATACCACGACAAATATCAGGATGACGGACCGCAGGAAGGTTACGACAACTAGGATCATCTCCCATCGTCAGCATTTCCTGTCACCCTTAAGATGGAGCTTTGCCCACGCTATCGTTATCTTTACGTTATTCCGCTGCTTGAGTTGTATTAAGAACTGGATCATGAGATCCTTATTTGTGTAAGACCTTATGTATGGTTTGTAATGGATTATGTACTGTGATATCCAAATGTGGTATGTCTCGCAAAAATGGTAATCCTAGGATTGCGATGTATGGCATAACAGGCATCTGGGATTAAAAATCCAGATGTTGACAACTTGTTCATTAGTTGAACTTTAATATTGTTGTACATTAAAATTTAAGGGATCCCTAAATTTAATTTGTTTATCAAGTTAGTGTCTCGGTTGCAATCAAGTGAATCTATGAGGTGAAATTCAAACTTTAAGATTTAGGGATAAATTATACAACTGTTGAACACTTTCAAATTTAAAAAATTAAACAACTCTTTATGTAAAAGAGAGTTTATCATTTTTAGAAGGTGAAAAGTAATTCATTCAATAAAGTCTTTATGTCTCATGCAGATACCAAAATTATACAAATCTTGAACACTTTAAAATTACACTTTGGACATGATAATGTTGTCCTAAGTAAATATTGAGAGTTTACCATTTGTAGGGCTTGTAATGTAATGCATAAACTAAAGGGATCCCTAAACTCGAACCTTTAGGTCTCATGCATATACCAAAATTATACACCTTTGAACACCTTTAAATCGTACTTAGGACATGATAATGTTGTCTAAGAAAATCTTGAGAGTTTATCATTTTTTAGAGATTGAAAAGTAATGCATATAAGAAAATTATACACCATTGAACACTTTCCCTTCAAATCACAATTAGAACGTGATAATGTTGTGCTAAGAAAATCTTGTGAGTTTATCAATTTTAGAGAGAAAAAAGTAAGACATAAACATGCATATACCAAAATTATACAACTCTTGAACACTTTCCCTTCAAACTACACTTAGGGCATGATAATGTTGTGCTAAGAAAATTTTGAGAGTTATATCATTTTTAGAGAGTGAAAAGTAATTCATAAACATGCATATACCAAAATTATACAACTCTTGAACACTTTCCCTTCAAATTACACTTAGGACATGATAATGTTGTGCTAATAAAACCATGAGAGTTTATCATTTTCAGAGAGTGAAAGGTAATCCATAAACATGCATATACCAAAATTATAAATCTCTTGAACACTTTCCCTTCAAATTATAGTTAGGACATGATAATGTTGTGCTAAGAAAATCTTGAGAGTTTATCATTTCGAGAGAGTGAAATATAATGCATAAACATGCATATACAAAAATTATACACCTCTTGAATACTTTCCCTTCAAATTACACTTCGTACATGGTAATGTTGTGATAAGACAATCTTGAGAGTTTATCATCATTAGAGAGTGAAATGTAATGCATAAACATGCATATATGGAAATTATACACCTTTTAACACGTTCCCTTAAAATATCATTTGTTTATGGAGTTAAAGTATTAGTGGCAAACTCGTTATTTCACATAGAAAGAGGGGTGGCCACCGAGGGGTTATCCTACCCTCTAGATTATAGAGGATCAATAGTTGGTGGGAACGATCCGTGTGAAAACTGTCTCGACCAATCAGGGCGTAGCAGCCAAAGTGAGCACAAGTTTGGGATTTTGTGAGAGTTTGGGAGTAAGAGAGAGGGCAAAACTGAGTACTATTAAAAAACCAAGGGCAAACCAGAAAATAGAAACAAATTTAAAAAATGGAAAATGTGTGTTTTATACATTGAAATACATCTTGGTCTACATCAAATTATTTGCAATTTAAATATACATGATTGTGCCAATTATGGCGTCATTCAGACAAACTATGTTTTTGGAAAGGATGTTTTGGCAAGGGATTTGAGTCGAATGCCATGCACCTTCATAGCTAGTAGGTGATTTGAGAAGTGGTGTTAGGGTAACACTTGATTTATCTATGTTTCCTATGGTTTCCTAGGTGGTAGGTCACATAAGAAGACTCCATGTGTAGGTTCCACTATGTTTTGATCTTTTAAAAAAATTGTTGTTCACAAAATGACTCAGTTAGATAGCTAAACCCCATTCATTGACTCTTTGTTTACCAGCCACCGGAGGGTAAAACTGAGTACATTTCATATGGCAGTGTTAGTACTCAAGGGTTAAATTAAGTACACTAAGTTGACAGTGTTACTCTCGAGGGTATAACTGAGTACACCTAACTAGCAAGGGTTAGACTCGAGGGAAATAACATGACACACGGTATGCGTGTCGCTGTGCATGACGTAGTAGCGGATGTGTGTCCTGGTGCACAGTGCATTAGCGTACGTGGTTACGCGGTGCACGGTGGTGCAACGAAATGCCCTTCCCTTGAACTTTATAGAGACCATCTCCATATTTATCTCCTTCTCCCTCTCCGCCTCCCCACTCTCACTAACTCAGTTACTCGCTCACTCATGCAACTGTCTCCACTGTCCCATCACCTTCTGCAAACCCCTAAGAAAACCCTGAAGAAAACACCAACCACGCCAGTGATGGAGAAGAAGGGTGCAGTCGCCATCATCACCTCCAAGGCCGACGACAAGGATATCCCTATCTCTAACTAGGCCCCAGTTGAGGCATTGAAGGCGGCTGTCATCCCCGTCTAGGACCCCGTCCTAGCTTCCACCATAGCTGCCGGCAAGGAGGCCCCCGCCGGTCGCGGGCAGATCCCGCTCAATTGGGACCCCTATGATAAGGAGGAGTACATCTATCTAGAGAGCTCCTATGACACCAGAATCATCGACCCATGGTCGGAGGTACCTAGGGTTTTCCCCCTTCCCTTGTTCTCCCATTCCCATCGTTGGATGCTAGATCTTGTGATATTAGGGTTGGCTATTCGCATTTCAGTCATTGGATGCTAGATCTTTTTACATTAGCTAATCCTCTTGTTTTTGAACTTGTGTTTCGATGAATCCTCATGTTTGTGTTTCAATCCTATTTTATTTGTGCTTCGAGTTATAGTTAAGGGATTCCCAAGTTAATACTAGCATTGATCTGTTGTTGGAATCAGTATTTGATTTTGTTTGAGATGTGGAGACTAGGGAATTTAACACACTCCGTTAATTTATCCAAATAATCATGGGATCTCAATTGGTTAATTTATGCAAATAATCGGTCCTAATAATAAAGAGATCTCAATCATGTACTTATTATCATGCATGATACTATTGGTTCGAACAAGTGCAGAGCAGCGACGTCTGCAACGACAAAGAGTCCATGCACACCTAGGCTCGTCCAGTGCTAAGGAGGCTGAAGTCCGACCAGTACGACTCCTACTTCGTTGGAAGCGTCTATAGGTTCCCCTTCTAGAAAAGCAGACTCACGCCCCAGACATCAACTATCTCGTGACGCATGCTGAGGACGTGAGCTCCTGCATCCCCAATGTTGGTGAGACCGTGAACATCCATGCCTTCTTTGTTAAGCACAAAGGCGCTTGGAATTCACCTCCGCAACCTCCAGCTTGTGGCCATCGCAGAGGGTCCCAAGGCACCCCAGATCAAGGGACATGACAACAATAAGTGGAGGAAGCGCCAAAGGCTGGAGATGGAGGCCATGAGGTGCTGAACTTGTGTGTAGTTGTTGCTGTAAAGCAACTTCTTTTGTTGGTGTTGAACTTGTGTGTTGCTGCTGAGCAGCGAATGTGTTGAACCTCCTTAAGTACCGTACTATATATCGGTAATATATCCTATATTAGCTACCGTAAGAAGGTTATCTATATTTGTTTTGTTTTCTAAATGTATTTATAATGTTGGTGTGATTTGCTGCTCTAGATTTGCTACCAGATTGGGAAAACCAAGGGCCAAAAATAACAATGAATGAAGAGAGAATCTCCACTAGATTTTCTACCAATCTTGGAAAAACATATAACTGTTAGCGACAGAGAGGCAAAAGGCGCCTTAAAACTTCCAATTAATAATTAAAAAACTGCCAATTTAGGCGAGAGGTACGCACATAACTACCAAATGCAGCCCCACATGGTCCCACATGACGCGGCCCCACACGTCAGCATAACGCGGTCCTGACCAACCGGACCCACACAGTTCCACATGGCGCGGTCCCACACGTCAATATAACACGGTTCTGACCAACCGGCCACACATAGTCCCACACGGTGCGACCTCACACGTCAGCTAACGGTCAACCTGATGGTAGCTGCCGTTCAAGTTCTTTGTCGAGTTTCATAGAAGCACATGGGAAAAAGTGAGGAAAATTTTAGAGCTTGGATAAAACTAGGTACAACTAAGGAAGCAAGGGTAGCAAAATAGAAATCCCTATATTAATTACTCTCAATTATGTTAATATGGTTATATTTTTTCACAAATTGTAGGGATTCACACCCTCCGAATAGCGGTCTCCACCCACCTAAAATGATGTCACGAATCTTGTCTCTCATAGTTGCACATCGAGAAATGATGTAAGTGTTATCGCATGCGCGTGAACAGGGTCGCACCTAGCAGCTAGATGTTGTCTTGGTAAGTAAACCATGGTTTTTCATGTAGTTATGACCTAAATAAACCTAAACCAACAAAAAGTACATTAGTCAACACTTGTACGGAGAATGCTAGGGGCTAGACCCGCGGGGCCCATAGACTAGGTTTTCTTTGGAAAAGGACCCTAGAGCCAAAATTGCACGAAAATTTGCGTGAGGCCCTAGAATACATGCAAAAGTGTGCTGGAAGGTCCCTAGATGCAATACATAGCTCCCGAATGTGAGATTGTTCGCATGCTTGTGATAACACTTAGAAAACTATTGGACCTCTAGGAGGAAACTCCCACTATGGTTCAAACAGAGGTCAATTTGTGGAATCATGTGCCCAACCTTGGTTGTTCATGTAGATATGACCTAAAAAACCTAAAACAACAAAAAAGTACATTGATCAACCCTCATACAGAGAATGCTAGGAGGCTAGATACACGGGTCCCTCGGGCTAAGGTTTCGCTTTAAAAGGACCGCCGGAGTGCCGAAATCTCACAAAAACATGTGTGTGGCCCTAGCATATATTCAAAAGTGTGGTCGAAGGTCCCTAGATGCAATAAATAGATCCCGTGTGCGAGACTCTTCGAGTGCATGCCATAACACTATACGAAAACATGTGTTGTCTTGGGCTCAAAGTTGTTCTAGCATGTTGATATGACCTGACCTAACCTAAACGAAAATAAAAGTCCATTTTTGAACCCTCGTAGGAACAAATCTAGGGGCGTAGATCTAGAGGGCCCACGTGTAACACCCTCAGATCGGTCATATGCAAGTCTTAGTGATTCTCGCAAAACCCGCATAAAAATGATTCAAAGGTGCCGACCAGGCACTTGCATGTGGGTGGAAAACGAAGTAATATCATTACACAATTGTCCATGATGGAACCCATAGAACATATATACAACAATGAATCAATGAGTCAAGAATACATATATATAGTACAAAGTTCCAAATCACCTTGAAAACGATACAGCATCCGAGTACGGATAATAAGAAAATGGGACTAAGAGCCCTAAAGAGTAACCAATGGCATCCATAACCCTACACATGACAAGCCGAAAGGGTAACCATGCTAATGACGTCGATCTCAAACCTGCTAAACAAAAGGGGTGCCGACAAAGGGAAATGGAAAAAGTGAGCGGTCAGTACTGAGGCCAGTACACGGCGAGACTTAGAATTCGGCGGTCCTTGCGTAAATAGGCATGGTGGACTGGAGCGGCAACGCAACATGCACTAAACAAACTATACCTATAGACACTCGATACAACTATCGGCAATCAGAGAGGGATAAGATAGACATATTCAGAACAGCTGTAACACCCCAGTTTTAGATAAACATTATTTAGGGTTTGTTTGTGCATCATGAGCATCATGTCTTAAAATTTGCATTAAAGAAAATAATGCAAAACCCTAAAACCTACTCTCTTCCTCTATTTGAAAACAATTCAAACAGGTTTTGTATTTTGAAAAACTATCAAAACAAATGGAGCCCAAATGGTATACAAGGGCCCCTAAGTCTTTTATACAATTCATAAAAGTCGCTGGTATTTTTGAATTATTCAAAATATAATTTGAAATTAAAATATAAAACAGGAATTGAAAAAACGGAAAAAGAAAAGCAATTCAGAAAGAAAAAAACTTCTTCCTAAACCTAACTGGGTCGTGGCCCATCTCTCCCCTTCTCTCCCTGCCACCCTGCGCATAGCCTGTACTCCAGCCTGAAGCCCACGCGCAGCCCAGGCCCAGTACCTCTTCGTTCGTCGTCTTCCTCGAGCAGACACACAGCTTCGTGTCGCTGCAACCGCCGTCGATCGCCGTTGGTCGCGCCGCGATCACCGCCGCCGCTCCTGGTCATGGATAGGACCGTCGTGCCGTGCACGTCTCTCCTTCCCTGGTCTTATCTTCCCCCTCGCGCGTGCCTCTATTCCTCTCCTAGTGGACCCGAACCCTAGCTCAGGCCAGAGATGGTTGTCGCCGTTGTTACCGGCCTCCCTCGCTGTTTTTAAGCCACCACCATGACCGCCATGCTCGTCTCCATCATTTGCCCCGAAGCGCGCAAGCTGGAGATCTCCCAATTGCCGTAATCGACAGCACCTTCCCGAGCTCCGGCCATTGCCGTCATCATAGATTCCAGCCACGCCCGACCTCGCCTCGTTGATCGTCTATTCATGCTTGAGCATATAGTGCTCAAGAACCACTCCGCTCCTCCCCTCCCTCTCTAGTTCATCCTCATGTCGCAGTCCGCCGCCGTGCACCGTTAGCCACTGCCGCAGCAGCCTCTCCGACGACCTAGAACCAGTGCTTCCTCCGTAGTTAGGTTCCCCGAGTTGTGCCCGTTCAATCTAGCTAACTCACGCGTCCTAGACCACCGCCTAGCACCGTCCCCGCCTCCGATCCGAGAGATCCCCGCTGGGATGATGTCACCTTGGCGTGACAGCGACGTCAGGCGCGGGTCAGCTATGGTCAAACCCGTTGTGGGTCCCGTCCCCGCCCGCGTGGCAGCTGAGGTGGCCTCTGGCCCCACTGTCAGCCATTGTGGGTAGACACTGCCCCAGTGAAAAATGTCCCCACCCCTCTGCTAATGTCACAGTGAATAAACTTGTAAAATCAATACACTACTAGGAAACTAGCTATAGATAGACAGACCTTCTGTGGCGCACAGTTCAGACCATACGCCACAAAAGTTTTCCAGTGGCGCATCCGGAACAATGCACCACAGAACCATGAAACTTCTGTGGCGCATGGCTATGAGAGATGCGCCGCAGAAGTTTGGTGGGACCCACACCAGGCTTTGGTCCATGAAAATTCTATGGCGCATCTGTCCATATGCACCACATAAGTTAAACTTCTGTGGCGCATATGGACAGATGCACCATAGAATGATCAGGTGGTACCCACAGCAGGCGGGCTTTGACTGTGCTCTGACCAAACTTCTGTGGTGCATCTGTCTATATGCGCGACAGAAGTTTATATCTTCCGTGGCGCATATGGACAGATGCGCCACAGAAGTTTATCCCGGGGCCCACCATCTGGCTGCACTGGACCCTACGGCCAAGCTTCTGTGGCGCATATGGGACCCATGCGCCATAGAATATTGAACTTCTGTGGCACATTTCGCCCATATGCGCCACAGAAGCCTACGACCAGATCTTCACAAAAATGTGGCAGCAACTTTTGCACCCCTCTATCTACCACCTCTCTCCATCCTTCTTCCCCCTCCTCCCAGCTCGTCTTCCTCCTCTCTCCCACCCCATTGTGTCTATAATTTTCTAAATTTTGTTGTATTTAAACCTACTAAAGTTGATAGATTGGTTAGGGAAAGCCTTTCTCCAACTAGTAGATCTAAAACACACCTACTTTTCTCCTCCACATGTCTATTTGTGTACCATTATCTCTCTATAGATCTATTGGTCCACACTCTCTCACATCGCGCTCTCGACTCGGTATTCAATCTACCCGGTGAGTATTTGGCCATGAATATGCATGTTTTGTAGGTGTAAAGCTTGTCGCGCGGGAGGTGTGTACATGCGATGCATGCATGGCGCGAAGATGATGTTTGTGCATGAAGCTTGTGTGGTGCATGAATGCTTGCATGGGAAGAAGTTTCTTGTTTTTGCTTGTGTACCCCGGTGTGGTGCATGGATGTTTGCCGAAATGTTGATTCATTTCCATTTCGGCAAATTTTTGCACCACCCATATGTCCTACTTTTAGGAAAGGTCATGCCGAATTTTTCTGGCGACCATGCATGCATGTGTGTTTGTGTGTGCATAAGGTGTGGTTTCTAATTAACCTACTCTCTGTCTTTTTCTCTATATATGTATACCGCGCAGGCTACCATGGTCGTCAGCATGAGCGACAAATGAGTTACTAGGTATAAGAAAGACGCGAAGGCAGACATGATTCGGAGCAACAAGACCCAGATAAGATGTCCATGTCAAACATGCAAACTCCATCACTAGATCGACCCTGATTCTGGACAATTGGAGGATCACCTTCTCAGGCGCGGTTTCATGTGCGACGACTTCGATGAGGAGCTGGCAGTAAATGGTGTTGGTCATCATGAAGACTTGGGCGAGCGAGAAGACGAAGAGTCTCCCAACGGGCATGGTCATGATGATGAAGAATATACCGGCGGGCATGATCATCATGACGAAGAAGGAGATGTCGACGGGAATGACCATCATGAAGAAGGAGAAGAAGCAAACACAAGACGCTGCTAACTTTGGTGTTAAGGGACCCTTATGTTCAGGAACTGCTTCTCAAGGAGATGAGCAACGCCAAAGCTGCAGCAAGAGAGAAAGCCAAGCTGGCACAAATGGAGTTAGATGGGATGACTCCATTGTATCGTGGGTGTCAGCCCGAGGATACACACCTGAGTGTACTGCTCAAGGATATAGAGATGAAGGCGGAACACAAATGGACCAACGTGAGCTTCAATGCTAACATGGAATTCTGGCACGATCGTCTTCTTGACGGGAACACATTGCCAACAAGTATAGAGGAGGCCAATAAAATCGTGTGCCCTCTCGACCTACCGCATGTTAAATACCATGCATGCATCAATGATTGCGCACTTTATCGTAATGAGTACGCGGAGAGAACCACATGTCCGGTGTGAGGCCATGGACGGTACAAGTGAGGGAACAAGAAAGTTCCTCGAAAAGTGGTATGGTACTTTACTATCACTCCCGTCTACAGAGATATTTCGTAGATCCTAAGGAAGCAAAGCTAATGCAATGGCACGCGGAAAGGGAGAAACCCCAAGATGATGCAGAGAAGGGCAAGATCCTAACACACCCTTTAGACGCTAGCTAGTGGAATGCATTGGACATCGAGTTCGAAGAGTTCGGGGGCGATGCAAGGAACGGCAGGCTAGGTATGATCACCGATGGACTTAATCCTTTTGGCAACCAGAGTAGCACGCATAGCACCTGGCCCTTGTTTGTATGGCCGTACAACATCCGCCCGTGGCTCTGCACAAAGCAAAGGTAAGTACACATGATCATTCTTATTCAGGGGCCAAAACAGCCAGGTGTCGATATGCATCTTTATCTCGGGCTGTTGAAAGAGGAGTTAGCCACGTTGTGGGAGACGCCAGCCCATACGTGGGACGCCTACACTAAAGAATATTTCCCTCTGAGAGTCGCGTTGCTCACGATGGTGCAGGACTATCCTGATTACGCATATGTATCGGCCCAGGTGAACCACAGACACAATGCATGTGTCAAGTGCATGGATAAGACCCCGCATCTCCAGCTACCCAAGGATCCTGGGTCTTCGAAAACCGTGTTCCAAGGGACTCGAAAGTGGCTTCACATGGATCACCAGTGGAGAAAACGCGGTGGCCTGTTCAATGGTAAAGACAAGATTGAAAGAGCCCCACTTACAAGGAGCGGCGAATAAATCGAGGAGCTTCTGAATAATTGGGATGAGTGCCCAACACCAGGAAAGAAGCGACCAAGGACAAAGCCGCTTCTGGGTGTATGGAAAGCGAGGTCTGTTTTCTGGGACCTGCCGTACTGGAAGGTCCTCCACACGCCCCATAGCCTCGATGTAATGCACATCATGAAGAATGTTACCGAGAGTCTACTTGGCACTCTCCTCAACATGCCGGAGAGGACCAAGGATGGACCGAAAGCAAGAAACGACCTGAAATTGCTTGGCATCAAGAAGGAGCTTCAGTACCCTGATAGTGATGATGATGACGATCAAACGGAAGGGGCTCAGGGTCGCCGCAATAGGGTTCAGAAGAATGAGGTGGTTATTCTTCCCGTTGGCTGCTTCACTCTGTGTTAGGAGGAGATCGAGCAGTTTTTCAGGTGCCTCCTAGGAGTCAAATTTCCTCACGGTTACTCGGGCAAGATAAGAAGGTATCTCGACGTAGCAAAGAAGAGGTTCAGCGGTATGAAGTCCCACGACTTTCATGTGATGATGACACAGATACTTCCAGTTGCCGTACGAGGGATAATGGACGAGCACGTCCGTGAGATGTTGTTTGGCTTGTGCAACTTTTTCGACATCATCTCTAGGAAGTCGATCGGCATGAAGTAGCTCGACAGGCTACAGGAAGAGATCGTGGTGATACTATGCGAGCTCGAGATTTACTTTCCGCCCGCATTCTTCGACATCATGGTGCATGTACTTGTCCATGTCGTGGATGACATCATCCAGCTCAGGCCGACATTCCTGCACAACATGATGTTATTTGAAAGGCTAAACGGTGTCATCAAAGGGTTCGTTCGCAACAGGTCCCGTCCAGATGGAAGCATAGCCAAGGGCTTTCTGATCTACGAGTGTATCTCTTTCTGCCATAACTATCTAACCACCGAGAACGAGGATGTTGGAATACCCACCAAGAAGCACCTCGGCAGGCTCGCTGGGTATGGTTACCGCGAGGGCCACCGCTCACTACATCGGCATTGCTAATCGACGCGCCGACAACACATTGAATTGGTCAGCCCTTGGGTAGAAGAGCACAAAAGCTTGATCGAGCAGGAGTACATGGACCAGGCCCACCAGAGGAAGAAAGGAGACGTAACAAGAGAACACAACTCCAGCTTCACGGGTTGGTTCAAGAAAAGGCTGATGGACAATCCCCTGCAGATGCCTTCTACGGAAGATCAACAACTCATATTTTACTTGTCACAGGGCCCAGCGCATAACGTAAAGACCTATCAGTCATACAACATCAACAGTTACATATTCTACATCGAGGAAAAGGACATGAATAATAAGGAAGTGGAGCCCCTATCGCCGTAGCCCGTGGTGGAGGAGGAGCCCGTGGTGGAGGTGGAGGAGGAGCCCCTGTCGCTGTAACCCGTGGAGGAGGAGAGCCGCCCCCACGCCCCCACCATAGGAGCCCGTGGAGGAGGAGCTTGTCGGCCACCAGCAGGAGGAGAAGGGCAGTCCACTTGCTACCGTCCACCGGATCCACCTAGGTAATGCTCTGAACGACGCTGATCGATTAGGGTTCTTGTAGTTTGATCGTAGCAGAGATTAGGGTTCATGTAGTTTGATTGTAGTTTTATTAGTTTCAGTTCTTGTAGTTTGATTAGGGTTCTTGTAGTTCGATTAGGGTTCTTGTAGTTCGATTAGAGAGGATTCTTGTAGTCAGATTGATGTTCTAGCATGTGTGCAGCAGTGTATTTCAACTTTGAATACAATCAGATTAGAGAGGATTCTTGTATATGTAGTGCTAGCATGTGTGCATGTGTGCTAGCATGTGTGCAACACTGTAGTTCGATTAGAGAGGATTCTTGTAATCAGATTGAATAATATGCCTTTCAGTTATATTTCAACTTTGAATAATATGCCTTGCACTGTGTTTCAGTTTTTGTATGAAAATGCCAGCACACTTTCATATGGATTCCATGTAGCCTTAGCCTAGAGGTTAATATGAATGTTATACTGTTGTTTCAGTTATACTTGCACTATGTTTGAGTTATACTTGCAGTGACATCTATGTCTGCTGAATACACCTGCTGTGGCAATATGAATGTTAGAACTTGGATCAAGTGCCAATCTGGGCCATGGCACACCTAGGATTCAGCCCCTTATTTTTTATAATGTAAACCTTTTATAACGCCAATCTGCTGTAGTAGTACCTCAAGTGCCAATCTGTTGTAGTAGTACCTCTGTATTATAATGTAAACCTTTTTATTAGTAGCTGTTTTAGCTTGCTAAAAAGGATTATATTATAAAACTGAGGGGGCACTTTGAGCTGGATCAGACTTTGGTCGTCGTTACTAACCAATCAAAACTAACCATGGTGATATGATTCTATGGAAGACTAATGTTCTGCAAGCATACATATACTAGGATTTTATTTACCCACTAATGTTCTGCAAGCATACTCTAGGTCAGATTTTATTTACCCACTAATTTTCTGCAAGCATACATCTACTAGGATTTTATGCTTGCTGTTAGATAGACAATGACCTCAATATTCTTGACCTGATATTTCACATCAGCTCATAACTCTGAATAATTAGTTAACCACATCAGCTCATAACTCTGAATAATCATGTGTATCTAGCAAACCAATCAGCAGAATTTTGACAAGAACAGGTTTAAATTCAATCTGCAATCATTCCATGATAATTGCAGGAACTTGAAAGAAATGTTATGTCCTAATGCATGTTTAAAATGTTTCCATGCAAGTTAGTCCTTAAACTCTGCTATAATTATCTGACACTTCAGATGATAGTGGACCTGATGATGTGTAGAACCTGGGAATGTGTCAAGTGTAGGTGTTGTGTATAGGTGCTGCTATTGTGTTGTGTATAGGTAATGGAATTAAGAACCATTTTCCTCTGTAGATGATTATACTATTGTATCTGTTTTAGTATATGTTTTGTGTAATTTGCAAAACAGATGTATCTGTTTTAAGAACATCTGTTTTAATATATGTTTTAAGTACATCTGTTTTAGTATATGTTTTAAGTACATCCTCTACAGCTGGTACTATGAATGAAATGGTGTTGAGCTTTGTGTAATTTTCATGATGTGCTGCCAATGTTGTGCTGCTACTATGGTGCTGCTACTACTATGGTGTTGTGCTACTGCTACTACTATGGTGCTGCTACTACTATGGTGTTGTGCTACTGCTACTACTATGGTGCTGTTGCTACTATGGTGCTATTATATATGCATGATGTGCTGCTACTATGGTGCTGCTACTGTGAATGAAATGGGGTTATTAATGGGGCTGGGGTGTTTTTTCTTGAAGGGATTTCAATTGAGTTACCCGTTTCTCCCGAAGTGTTGATTCACTTCCGTTTCGGTTGAGAAATGGGCACTCGTAGGTCCAAAAATTAGCAAAGGTCATGCCGAATTTTTCGGTCGATATTTGTGCTAACCTTTTGCCTCTTTTTTAGTAATAAAGAGCAAACATGTCGACTAACGACAAGACCGATCCTTCTAAACAAATGAGCGTCGAGGATCTAGCCTGAGAGGCCAACAAGTCATTCTGGGGGCTGTCCCAAGAGCATGAGGAGGCGGAGGAGATGAGAATGACACCACAACCGACGACCGTCGTCAGAGGTGCTGGGGGCAACAAGGAAGATCCGGATTACGAGGGGGACGACGATGACTACGATGGAACTAGTGAAGGCGGGGAGGAGTGTAACACCACCACGGATGGTGGCGAGCTTACAGATGGTGGTAGCGGCAACCCGGCCGCTATACAGAAGAAGAAGAAGGATATTAAGGATCGGAAGCCGCAAGTGCTCGCCAACGTCTGTGATGAGTTCACCGAGGTCACAGAAGGTGGCCAACCCATTGCACCTGCATCGATTGCCTGCGGGTACGGCATGCAACTCGGGTGCATTGTCCGGGAAAGCAAGTCGATCAACACGAAGTACATCCGATGTAATCATGCTTTGGTCGAGAACCTCCTTAAGAAACTTCACAAGCGATACACATTGACAGAGAAGTTCAGAAACCTGGAGAGTAATAATAACCCAGTGGACAAAATAGCACTGAGAAAGATGAGCAACGCCTTGAGTAGCTGGAAAACCCGTGTAAACAACAACATTGACAAAGGTGAAAGCTAGGAGATTATAAGTAGGAAAAATCCGATGCTAGAAGAAGAAGAGTTCAAGATATTCAAGGTGGACTTAGATACCGCTGCCTCTAAAGCATGGACTAAGTGGGGAAAGACTATGTGAGAGAAGAACATAGGTAACCACTCGCTTGGAAGCGGCGGATATAGAGGGAAACAACCCATTTGGGACAAGGAGGACGTCGAGCTTGAACGCCTGGGTAAAGAGAACCCATGGCATAAAATCACAGACCTTCAGATCCGACAATTTGTCTGGGCCCACTACTACCTGGACCCTGTTACAGGGGAGTTCGTCACCGATGACCCGGATGTGAAGGCCTTTGAGGATGAGCTGGTAAGGAATTTACCATGGATCTCTCATTAAAATAATTAAGCCAAGAATCTAAATGCATGGGTTCACCTCTCCTTGTCTCTCTGCAGGAGAAGTAATTGAATGCTACCGAGGAATTGTCGTCCCAGGATTCGGCGGCGGAGCCATGGGACACTGTTTTCAACAGGGCGACGAACACTTACAAGAAGAGGGAGAAGAATTTGCCGCCAAAATCAGCTGTCCGTGTGTCCGGCTTCGGTACAAGCATCAAGTTTACTGAGTACTACAAAGAGGAAGCAAAGAAGAGGAGGGAGAGGAAGAACCAGTCGGTGGCTAAAGATAAAGCCGGGTTGAAGAGCTGAAGTTGAAGGTGAATACATTAGAGGAAAAAGTGGACGAGAAAGCAATGGACAAGTTATTGGAGGAGAAGCTTCACGCGATCATCCCCCCTGGGTTGATGGAGGGGCTAGCTGTTTGGAATGCGGGAGGTCGACAGGGGCCGATACATGTGCCCAGCTTTAGCGGCAGCAACTCGAGCATCAACGTTAATGCGTCGCCGACCTTGGTGACCCCGCTGGCCACCATCGCCACGGCGCAGCTGCAAGAGCTGGTCGTCGCACAGCTGCCCCCTGCTTCTCACAGCCGACGGTGGAACCAGTACCGCAGGAGAATGCTGATGGTAGTCCTTCCGCCGGGATCGGCCGTGTGTCGACATTAGCCGAGCTCAACGCCTTCACCAAGGTAACTAATTAGTTACTCTGCTTCATCTTCTTTATGTGCCTTTGGTGACTGCCACCTCGATCATGATGCCCAACACATATGTGTTTTGACTCAGGACGTTGCTTGCGTACTACTCCACAAAGTTGTCGGCGGCGAGTTGAGGGATGTGACCAAGGGAAACATCATACAACCGGTGAACCGCACGATGCACAACAATACAATGGACGATGTCGTGATGAGGGTCCGGATTGCTCGGGTGTTGCCAGGGTGCAACGACATGGACCCCCCCTTTTAACCTGTCACAAGCGCCACCGTGATCGTCCGGCCACCACCTCGGAAGCAACCTGTCATCGTCGCCACCACCAGACGCCACCAACAACTGTTGGGAGCGTGTGGGCCTCCCCAAGGCGAAGCCGTCACAACGTAACCGCCATCGCCCCTGCCACCACCAGCACCACATGGCAGCAACAACGATGATGATGAAGAATTTGTCAATGTTGACAATTACATCAACACCGGCGCCGACATAGGATTGTACATGCCTGCTGTGGATGAAGAACCCTTCATCGCTCGTGAGGGTCAAGGTGGTCGTCCCACTACATGCACGCAACGCCTGGTCTTCCATGGTTTATCTCAAGAGACGCCTCCGGCCGCCGATCAACAGGAGAAACCTGTTGGATTCGTATTTAGCCCTGGCACACTCCAAAAGGCGGTTGTTGAGCACTTAGCATCCCCAGTGGAGGAGCCTGCTCAGAAGATGAAGAAGCACAGGAAGAGAGGTAAGAAAGCCGAGAGCCAACCTCCTCCAAAGAGGATCCGGGCTAAGGATGATGTCGTACCAGCCCGCGAGGATTTCTTGCCCAGGATACATATAGCCGGTGAAGCGATACTGACTCCGAAGCTGCTTCGCCTTGCTGGTGGACATATGCTCGCTTTGAGTGATAGTATCAAGACACTAGAGGGCATTCTTCTTAAAGACAAAGAACCAAATTACCTGGTTTTCACTGTCAAGGTGCCATCGGACGTGGACTTCGTCCATGAAGCCCCCGCAGACATGTTCTTCATAGCGTACGAGCACGTCTTCAAGCTGTTTCTTTTGAAACGGCTGGACTATAACATGGTCTGCCTATTCGCGCTCAATCTGGTGATGAAGACCAAGAGAGAGCAAACCCCCTACATCGCGATAGTGGATCCCTACTACATGCATGATAGCCAGTTGAGGGAAGGATCAGAGACGCGTGCTAAGGCGATGGCGTACCTCGAGAAGTTCATGGTGGACCACAAGAGGACGAACACGCTTCTTTTTTCCTTTCTTTCCCGAGTAAGTACACACACCCCCTAGCATTGGTAACTTAGGATTTCTTATAGCTTTCTTCCTTTGCCCTTTTCCAACATCCCGTTTCAATCGTGTTGTGCAGAGACAAATACTGCACACTCATCGTCATTTGCACAAAGTACTCGATAGCATCGTATTTCGACTCGGCGAGTCAGAAGAAGAAGAAGGACTACACCAGAATAAGGGGTGTTCTGAATGAGGCTCTCTAGGGCTACGCTAGAAAGGGATGCCCCATCGTCAACAAGGGGGAATGTATCAAGGATGATAAGCACGTGTTCAAGCATGTGCTCGAGTTCCCCTGCGTCAAGGAGCCGGCTACTGGCGGTGCCAAGGAGGCCTTCTACGCCATGCATCACCTTAAAAGGTTTGTCCGGGATTGCCAGAACCTAACTCTGCCATCTAGTTTTCGAGCATGGGCTGAAAATTTGGCGCGGAGCGACGATGATGATCTTAGAGAAGAGTTCCATTGCATCCAGGTTAAGTTGTCGGAAATCATCGTGGAAGATGTCAACACAAGGGGAGGGGTCCTAAAACACAACAGAGGGTTGACTAAGATGGAGATTGAAAATATTCTTTGTAAACAGGGTGACAACAGGACGTGGATGACGAAGGATGGCTATCTACCATTCCTGAAGCCGAGCGTTAGTAGTTCTCAACATTGACCGACGTGTGCGCCTAGAATTATCATAGATGTCTGTGTGTAGTGTTGTGTCACAAACTATATACTACCATGGTCGTATGTTGTAAACTTCACTATTGTGGTCGTTGTCGTCGAAGTTCTATGATTGTGATCGATGTGCTATATTCTATGTTTACTGATCTTTTGCTTTAGTTTATGTGAACATATATGGATGTGAACCAATTTAGTTCTTTCTGTTACATGATTTACTAATATGCCTTATCTATAGAGATGACGAAGTGGTACATGGTTGTAGGGGTCCCAATCTTAGATAAGATTGATCCCTCCTGTGTTTTACAATGCTAGTCCCTGGATCAATAGCTAGCATCCACAGTTAAGATGTAATATCAAGAAACAAAGGTCATAATATAACTTTATAACCAGGAATAACATAATTTTATTACATCACACATAGCTCATATGGCTATTACATTACATTGCAGCGGAATAACTATAAGCATGGGTCCTTCATCTTCAAAGTGCCACAGGCAGATGTTGGTTGTAGACTTTGTAATCCTAATTAAACAATCTTCAATAAAAACAATCGAACCTGCAACATACAAGTTACAGCCACAAAGGGTCAATACATTTTGAATTGTATTGGCAAGCTTCACTTTTATGTATAAGAGTGGATCCTATCATTATATGCATATTTGGCTAAGTAGAGTTTAAGGCTTATTTGCATAAAGCAATATTTTATCCTATCTTTTCAAAAGGGTTTTAAAGTCCTTTGTCAAATTTCTTTTCCAAGTTCCTTGAACTCCTTGGTATAAACTCAAGTGTTCAAAAACCTTGTCAAAATCTCTTGAGCACCTTGGTAACCCCAAGTGCAACAAGTTTTATCAAAACTCATGAATTCCTTGGTAACCCCAAGTACATCATGCTCTTGAGCACCTTGGTAACCCCAAGTGCAACAAGTTTTACAAAATCTCTTTGACTTCCTTGGTAGACACACAAGGGCATCAAGTTTTTATATTAGAAGTTGGAATGTCAAGATCTCCCATAGTTCAAACTTTAGTTGCTCAGTATTGTCCATAACCGGGGACACGGCTAAGTACTTAGATTTTATTTACTTCTGCAGAAGGAGTACACTTTACCCACATGTCACAATCCCATCCTTTTGCCACCAGTGGCCTACTGGATTAGTGCTCACCAAGATGGAGTACTGGCAGATTGAGAATGTGACGAAGTCTTTCCAAAAGGTCCTCCCATACATCATTGCTAGCTTTGTCTTCGGCCCCCATGAAGCATTCCAGATCCCCATGTCCAGTAACTAAAGACAATGTATGGGTCTTCCTAATGTAATTGACTAAGCCAGAGCCATAATAGCATGTGGTTGCACACGAAAGCCACAATTGGAGAAGCATGTTTGATCTCTAAGTTTCCTAGGTGGTTTTCTTTTGGAGCACAACACAAAGTGATTACCATAGACATGGTTCCCTTTTGTTGCCACCTTCTCCAAAACTTAAAGTATCCTCCACCTAGGTGGTTCATTGAGTCCTTGTTTTATTATGTAAAACACAAGTCCTTTTCTCAATCTTTGTAAAATCTCAACATGTATCTCTTTTTCAAATTGTAGCATATAGCATGGCTAAGTATGTACAACTTCAATATTTTCACTAAGGAATGTTTAGGGAATCCTATTAGGATTTAGCATAGCATAAGTATAAAATATCTTTTCATGCATATTTTCAAAATCCACTAAGTATAGTAAAAAAAATAGTAGGACTTTTGTATGATAGTGTAACTTGCCTTTTTTGGAAGGAAATGGTGGTTCACTCCTTGATCTTGCTAGTTTCACACTTTGCTTATTTCACTACAAGTCAATCAAGCAAATCACCAAATCAACTAACATTCCAAACCAAGGTTAAACAAACAATTTCACACACAAAGCAATGGAGTCTAAGTCATGCAAAGGTGGGTTCTTTTTGCAAGGTTGGTCTCTACTAGGTTTATAAACTTTTGTAAGGCCCAAATTGGTCATTTACCAAAATGGCAAAGTCATTTGCAATTGGGTTTTATCCTAAGACTATTTTAAAATTCATTCATCATTTTATGTGGTGAAAATTATTCTTATCAAAGCAAAACTTTAGGTTTTTCATCAAGTGAGTTGTCCTTGGCAAGGCTTGATGTTTTGGGGTCAGTAAGTTTTGGTCCAAAACATTTTCCCAAAGTTTTCCTTGCAAAAACATTTCTATGATAGAATCAATGGGTTTATTTGGTTAGAAAAATGGCTAAGTTAAATAATTCAACCTATATTTTACCAAAACCATTTTTAACATCAAGTGTTGGTTCCTAGGGTCAGTATGGTCACTAAAAACCATTTTGCAAAAGATTTAATCCTAAAAACAAATTTAAACAATTTTTCTACTCTAAACAAGCTCACAAAAGGATCTGCAATTTCAAACAAGCTAACAGATACTATTTTCGAAACTAAGGCCATGGTTGGCTAGGGCTTGTTCTCCTGAATCCATTTATATAAAATTTGCCAAATTTGGACGTGTGGTTTGAAAGTTACAAGGGTTTGAAGTTTGCAAATAAATCTGTTTTCAAATTTCTTTTAAAACGAATTAGGTGACACGCGGCGTGTTCTTACTGGTCGATACCGGTTCGTCTGGATCGTGTGCTGCGGAGCGTTGGATTTAAGTTGGATCGTGCGGCCCAAAACGCGTACCTCTTCGCGGTAAGTGATCTAATCGCACTCGTTCAAACTAGATCCTACGGTACTGGCTTGTTGGACCAAAAGTGAGCGGCGCCGACGGCGGCTAGCGGCGGCGCACGGCCAGGCGAGGGTTCGCGGTGGTTCTAGGAAGCGAGAAAGGAGGAGGAGAAGCTCACCGGGTTCAGGAGGTCACGGTGGTGCTCGAGGAGGTGTTGGTCTGGCGAGGGGCGCTCTGGTCTTGGCAGGATTTCTCGCCGGAGTTGCTGCGGGCGGCGGTGCTCTCGGGTTGCTGTCGAGGACGATGCTGCAGATCACCAAGAGGTATACAAAACACATAGTCAGGAGCGCAAGGACACGGCGAAGGTGTGTGCGTGAACGAGAAGGCGCGGGGCGGTCTGGTTCACCTAGGAGACGTCGCCGGAGAAGAAACAGACACGGCGGCGCTCTGTGCTTGACGATGGCGAGGATTGGGGGCGCCCTAAGACGAACGGGAAGTGCCGTTAGGTTCGTATGAGCTTGGAGATCATCATCGTGTTCTCGGGGAGGAGAGGGGCGACCAGAATCTACCTGTGGGGCTCGTCGGAGAAAGAGGCAGACGGTGGCGACGGTGGTCGTCGTGGTTGTCGACGCTCTGGATCGCTCGGGGGCAAGCTGGTGCTACGGGGATGATTGCCAGGAGGTGGGGGTCACGAGAGGATGGTCGAGGAGGCAAGGGGCGGCGAGGCTTCGTCTGAATTGCTCGGGGACGGTGGTCGGAACAGAGGAGCTCGAGGAGAAATTGGGGGCGGTCTGGGGCGTGCGAGCACGAGGTGTCAGAGGGGAAATATAGAGGAGACACGGGCGTTTACGTCTGCGTGATCAACTCGAGTAACGGCGGTCGCGTTAAGGCGAATTGAATCCGCGGTTTGAAGGCAGCAACGGCAGCGAGGGGGAAGGCTCGGTCAGCGGCGGGTGAGAGAGAAGAACAGTGGTGTGGGGTCGTCTTGTCAGCGAGTGAGAGAGAGGGAGAAGAGGGGGCCACCGGTCAGTCTCTGTCTGAGTAGGTTTCTGAGTAAGAGAAGAAACGCTTCGGGGAAGGGGAGAAGTCTGGGTTGGATTGGCTTAGTGGGCTGGGCCTTTGCACTATTTTTTTCTGTCTTCTTTATTTTTCCTTTTCTAATTCTTTTCTGTTTTGAATTTCAAACAATTATTCACACATTCAAACAATACTCAAATTAATTCAAACAAACACTCAACTTTACTTTGAATTTGGTTCTGTTTTTCAACATAATCCAAATCTCAAAACAAAATAATAATTTTATTCTTTTTAAGATCCATTCTTTAATTTAAATAAATGGATATTTTAGTTATTTAATAATATAGGGTTTGTTTTAATTAATATAACCTTCATTTAAAATTCAAACACTTTCAAATCTAAATCAGTAGGTTTATTTGGAAATAAAGAATATTTGGAAAATTTGTTTAAAACAAAATAACCTCTTATTTTAGGTCCATTAGTAATTAAATAAAATGGGCCTTAGTTATTAAATCAAATAGAGTTTGATTCTATTAATAAAATCTTTATTTGAAACCTAAATATTTTCAAAACCAAATCAGTAGGTTTTATTTGGAAATATTAAATACTTGGAAACTTGTTTTTAAAACAAAATAACATTTTATTTTAGAGTCCATTATTAATTAAATAACATAGACTTTCATTATTAATTCAACTAGGGTTTGTTTTATTGAGAATGTTTATTTTAAAATCTAACATAAAGACAAAACACTTTATTAGGTTTTATTAGAGAATAGAAAATACTTGGAAAACTTTACCAAATTAAACAAATAAGTTTTTGATGGTTTATAAATGATAGAACCTTTATTAATAAAACTTGGATATTAAATCCTTATTAATTTATTTTAAATAAACCTTTGCTAATTTTATTTAGAATAAAATGTTTTAATTCCAAAGCTTGTCCAAGGATTAAAAATAATCTTTATCTATAAAACTTTTATTTCAATTGAAAACCAAATCCTTTTATTTTAATGATCAAAATAGTATTTTCAAAATATTTTGTTTTCCTTTGTTTAAAATATTTAACTTTTTAAATCCCTGTAAGATTTTATTTAATTCAAATGGGTTTGATGTTCCACTTGAATTCAAAAAGTTTCTTCTGGCCCTGAAAATCAAACAAAGTTTTATTTTATTAATTTATTTTCACATTACAAGATTTGGAAAATCTTGGGATGTGACAATGGTGTACAAGGGTTGGGTTCCAGGAGTCTACGATGAGTGGGAGGACTGTCAGAAACAGGTGAACAAGTTTAGCGGCAACAACTACAAAGGATACACGACTCAAGAGGAGGCGGTAGCCAAGTGGAGGAACCACATGTGGAAGGAGAACTGGATGAAGATATTTCTAGTGCTCTTGCTCTTGCTCTTGCTCACCGTCATCACAGCTGTATTCTGTTTGATTCTAGTGTAGGCGGTGAACACTTCATTTGTAATGTGATGAGATGGTGAACTTGGTAACAAACACTTGTATAAATATTCGCCACCTTTGACTTGTATTGTAATATGATGACCACTTGTCTACCTCGATCGAGCTCTAAGTAGTGTGAGGGCACTATATTCGTGTTTGTATTATATTTTTTTTCATATACTAAGTCAAATATAATGTTTCTGTGTAATACTGTATAATACCTGTATAATACTGTATATTTGGACAAGTTTGGTTTTTTTTAATACCTGATATTCAAACCAGTGGCGCATCATTTTTATCTTCTGTGGTGCATAGCTCTTCAGTGGCGCATTTTCCAGAATGCGCCACTGAACAGGGTCCTATGGCGCATCAGCCAGAATGCGCCACAGAAGTATCATGACTTCTGTGGCGCATTTCTAAATGTGCCACAGAAGTTTTCATCAGTGGCGACGTAACAGTGGTGTCCCTGCCATCCGCCATAGAAGGCCAATATGGATGCGCCACTGATCAAGGATTTCCTAGTAGTGATAACTTTTGATTTATAAGTCAGAAAAAGATGAATAATATATCAAAATGTTCAGAAAAATGAGAACTATGTATTAGAGTTATAACCATGAATTGTTAAGCAACTTAAATGGCAAGTTTAATTAGAACAATATAGTAACCCCTCATAGGTGATTCCGGAGTTTCCCCCGATTAAATGGTCAAGCATGCCTTAGGGTTACTTTTCAATAAAATTAAACTTTCCATATCATCATACTTGCTTGAGCATTGCATAGGTGCCATGTTTTAATTTTTTCCCTCTCTTTCCGGTGTTTGGTTCTTCCCGTTAGAATACGATATCGAGGTCGAGATCGAAGACCGAGATCAAGACCGTCGAAGATCGAAGAACAATACTTGACAAACTATAACCAAGTCATGTACAAGGCCTCCGAAGATCTTCTTATTGGTTATCAACGGGCAAAGAAAAGCATAGCCCCACCATGATATAATCTTATGATTTTGAAAGTATTTCAATTCCTGCCATGATGCATCTGATTCTACTGTGGTTTTTTATCGATAGATACAGTATCATATATGTTGCATTACTCCCTTTGAGCTTATACTACCTGATCCACTGCTCCTAGCATAACTAGGTTTGGCTTGTGTGCACGGTTAAAGCTTATATCTGTGTCCTGCTTAGCCATGCATATCTGTCAGTGCTGGTTCATCCAGATGATGCATCAGATGCAGAGAATCTAGTATGACAGGAGTTCGAGAAATACTGATGAGGTGATATGAGATTAAACTTGCTAAGGCTTGTATGGGAGGCTACGGTGGAATGTGGTTTTTCTAGTCCCATGCTCGCCACCACTAGGACCCGAGTTCTTGCCTTCGGAACCGAGACAAGCATACAGCCACACGGGGCTTGGGAACCTCTCGTCTAATTAACTTGCCTAGTCTGATCCATGAGTCCGTAGTTAGCTATTTGGAATCTGCATATTTGGATGGGTTGAAGGTGGTGCATCATATAAGGCCTGACCAAGGAGGAAGGAGGCTTCGGGAGTACTCCCGGTCCTTGTACTTAGAGATATGGGCTAACGGAACCCTTTCTTGGAGACTCATGGATTTAGACGAAAGCAAGGTAAAGGTCGTGGCCAACCACCCGCTGTCGGCCTTCCAAGGAAGAGGGCTAATGATGTGGCACTAAGAGTCGGTTGGTACGTGTGGGTAACGTTGTACACCCCTGCAGGGTTAAATCTTTTCGAAAAGCCGTGTTCATAGTTATGAACGCTTGGTGACCAGATTCTAAGATCATAGAGAACTATAACCTAATCGTAAAACTTGGCAGATCAACGTGTGCTTAAGGATGCTTCCTCATGGGTACGAGGGGGTTATCCTAGTTGGTAGATGATGATTACTTGGTGGATATCAAAATAAGATGATCAATACTTTGGATATGTCGCTCTCTTATCCCCTTTAAAAATACTCTGACTAGGCGAGCTTCTTCTCTCTCTTGTTTTATAAACAAAAGTGGCTTTATGCAAAACAACTCCACCAGCCATAAGTCTTGCGGAGTACACCCTGTACTCACCCTTGCTTTGTTGGTACTTTTGGCAGAGTAAGTGTCCCCTTGATGACGAGTTCCGTACTACATCGACATCGACGAGTAGCTTGGGGTTCCCAGCCGGTAGCCTGGAATCTATGGGCTGAGACGTCATCGTGATGCTTCAGGCCTCTTAGGCCATTTCTTAAGTTTGCTATACTTAATAGCATAATTTACCTTCGTTGATTGATGTTTGTGGTCAGTGAGATCTGCTTGTAACAACTTGGTTCTCTGCTCAGTTATGAGCTTGCTGTAATAAATTTTGTGTCGTAGGGTCACTGCTATGTTACCGATTCTTCACTGGATATTCTCAAGCTCAAGGTTAAGCTTATGTCAGACAAAGGTCTGGGATTTGTTTAGCCCTGATCCCGGGGGTGTCACAGATTTTGGTATCAGAGCAGTACCGACTATAGGAAAACCTTGCTATTGGTCGATGTTGAGTCTAGTGTTTGTGAAAACTATTTAAAAAGATGAAAAGTATTTGTGAAAACTCTAGTATGCTTCGTTTACTCCTTATCCAGTTTCGCTCTAACTCTGGGTCTTCTTATCTGGTGTTGACTTTGGAAAAGCTTTGATATCTCTTCTAGTCTTTCAAAAGCTTAGGTGCCTTTTTGGCATGTCGTTTCTAAGCCAGTTGACCTAGTGTTGAGTTCTATAGAGTTGTGTGTGTTATGAATTCCTTGTTACCCTTGCTCTATTTCTTCTGAGAGATTCCTTCCCATAATGATGTAGGGTTCGCATCATAGAAAACAAAAAAATTTCCTACGATGTGAACTATATACCAAGATCTATCTACTAGATACAAACAACGGGCGGATGTATATCCGTAGAGAACATACCCTTGAAGACCGACAAAGCTTAACGAGTTCAACTCGTGGTTGATGTAGACGATCTCTTGCCGATCTCAAGATCGAGAGGAAGTCCTAGCGCCGTAAATCAGCAGCGCATCCGTGCTCGCACACACGTTCGAGGCACCGAGAAACCTCCGCCTCCTCGCTCCAGCGATGCAGCGGAAGCACAACTCTTTCTTGCCGAATAGCGACCGGGAACATGTATCTCGCTAGTCCGAGACCATGGGGGATAAATTCTAGAGGGGGAGAGAGATCCTTCACGAGGAGGTGTGAGAGACAAGTGAGGAGGGGGGCTCCTTTTATAGGAGGAGGGGGAACCCCAAGGGGGTGGCCGGCGCATGGGGCTTCCCCCTTGCCCTCCCCTCTTCATGTGGGTGGACACTCCACTCACAAATCTCCTTTAAATTCCCTCCACTCAAAAGTCCACTCAAATTCCCATTAAATTTCCACCAAATTTAATGCAAACTCTCATTAAATAAAACTCTTTTATTTTATTCAGAATTTTGTCAATTACTTTAATGAAAAACATTCACAAATAACCCCTTGCTAGAATTCTATTTCACATGCATAACCACTTTATGCAATTTCACCCGAAAACCTGTTTCGGTATCTAGTGAAATAAATTCCTGCGCTTGTTCATTCTTTCGACATGAAACATTTGCTCCAATTGGATGTCGGTGTCTCTTAAGTGTGTCACCCTACGGTTCGTGAATAATGCGTACATGATCGAGACCCCTCTCGGATCAATAATCAGAAGCGGGATCTGGAGACCCATACTGACTCCCACACATTCAACGATGACTTTCTTGTGATCGTCGGAACCTTTTACGCTAGTATCTTAATCCCTTTGTTTCACGATATATTACATGTCCGAGATTCCATCATCGGTATCTCCATACCTAGTTTGATCTCGTTACCGACATGCACTCTTTTCTCGTTCCTGTGATATAACATTCTAGTGATCAAATCACTTGCTTGCAAGCTAATTAATGTGATATCACCGAGAGGGCCCAGAGTATATCTATCCGTCATCGGGATGAACAAATTCCACTCTCGATCCATGAGCCTCAACATAACACTTTATTAGTTCTGAATCCATCTTTATAATCACCCTGTCACGGTGTGACGTTTGATGTTATCAAGAAACTCTTCCGGTGTTAGTGATTGACATGATCTCATGGTCTAAGGATTAGGATCACTTCGTAAGTTGTTATAGCAATATAAACTCAATGACTTTGATCGTAATGCTATACTTCGGATGAATGTTCATCACACCATTACACTAATGTTGTGATCCCGTTATTAACAACATCCAATGTCCATGATCAGGAAACCTTGATCATCTTGTTAATCAACGAGCTAGTTTATGAGAGAGGCATAACTAGGAACTTTCTGTTTGTTTATTAAACACACATGTATTAACGTTTCCGTATTAATACAAGTATAGCATGCAAAATAAACATCTATCATATACTTGGAATACACATAATAAACACTTTATTATTGCCTCTCAGGGCATATTCCCTTCACATGATCTCTCTATCTTTTGGATCCTACAATATAATGATCCGGAGTGTTATGTTCTATGCTTCGAGATTTTCTTTCGCCTCGTGTGACTCCTTTTTGTTTGCTTGGGTACTTCAGAAGTTGTTTATTCTCTTGGAAGTTACCTCATGATTACTACCTTGTAGTGTACGATGTGTCACTCAAGTAGTATTTACTTATTTCTCAGGTTTTAACACTTGGACTTGAACCGAAGTTCCCAGATTGTGCTGGATTTAAGTGTTGTGAATCTTGTACATGAAGCTGATCTTTAAACCAAGGTCCAATCCTTTGACCCCTGTCATTAATGTTCACACATTACCAAAGGATGGCTGGGATTACAATTCCTTCAAGCTTGTGGTTCTTGTCGCGATTTAATTGTGACAACTAAGGACTTCCCCTACCACTAGCTATGGCAGACGTTATTTAATGGAACCAAATAGATCACGACATGAGTACTCCTCGAGAGTCCCACATTGATGGCGCCCAATACTTGTCGTGGAACGCTTCGGTGGAAAACCCAAGAGCAAGGTATGAAGCAGCACAGCAGCAAGTTTCCCTCAGTAAGAAACCGAGGTTATCGAACCAGTAGGAGGAAGGAAACGTCACACAGATGTTGCTAGCAACGTGGAGACCTACACAAAACAAAATCAAGACTTTGCCCCAACGAATCAGTGAGGTTGTCAAGCTCACCAGTTTGCTGTAACAAAGGATTAAACGTATGGTGTGGAAGATAATGGTTTGCATCAAGTAAACAAGTAACACTTGAAGATGTATTAATGTTAAAGATTGGACCGGGGTCCATAGTTCACTAGAGGTGCTCTCCTTAGATTAGCAACATGACATGAAGGGTAAACAAATTATAGCGGGGCAATTGATAGGACCTGAGCAAGGCATAACAATACAATTACTAGCTAGAAAGATCCTATGAAGTTGATTAGGCAATACAACATTATACATAGACCGTAATCCAACTGCATCTATGACTAGAAGTCCACCTTCAGGTTATCATCCGAACCCCCTCCAGTATTAAGTTGCAAGCAACAGACAACTGCTTTAAGCAAAGTGTGTAAGGTAAATAGTCCACATGTTTCATGAACAAGAGACCGTTGTTTTCTCCCTAGTAGCAACATCACATCTACAACCGAAGAGATTTCTGTCATTTCCTTTGGAAACTAGAGGCATGAACCCACTATCGAGCATCAATACTCCCTCTTGGAGTCACTAGCAACTACCTGGCCAAGATAACCACTAGCAACAGAGAGCATGCAAGATCACAAACAACACAAACATGATATAATCATAAAGATAGAACCATTAATCAAACCAACATAATAATCTCAATATCCATCGGATCCCCGCAAACACAACATGCATGATTACAAATAGATTAGATCTTGAACATGAATGGAGCTCACAAGATCTATATATGAAAGCACAAAGGAGGATATACAACCATCTAGCTACTACATGGACCCATAGTCCAAGGTGGAACTACTCACGAATCATACCGGAGAGGAGGCCTCCGGGATGATCTCCCCTCCGGTAGGGTGCCGAGAAGAACTTCAGACCCCCTCGATCTAAGGACGATGGTGGCGGCGGCTATAGATGGTTTCGTGGATTTCTGATCGGGTACTCAGTGTTTCTGCATCGGGGGCTTCTTATAGGCGAAGGGTCGAGTCCGGGAGGCGACCAGGGTTCCCAAACCCTAGCCAGGCGTAGGTCCACCTGACCCCGCGCGTGGGGTGGGTCTGGTCCTCCTGGCCAGCCCCTCCGGCTCTCCTCTAGACTTCTTGTTCCCCACGGAAAGTAATTGACTTTGACGTTTGTCCCATCCAATTCCGAGAATATTTCTTTACTAACTTTTCTAAAACCAAAAACAGCAGAAAACAGGCATCTGGCACTGTTGCAACTTGTTAATAGGTTAGTACCAGAAAACATGTAAAAAACACCTCAAAGTGTAGAAAAGTAAAGCAAAATAGATACTAAACAAGCATCGAGCATCAAAAATTATAGATACGTTTCCAACGTATCAGCATCCCCAAGCTTAACTCCTGCTTGTCCTTGAGTAGGTAAGTGATAAAAGAATAATTTTTGAGGTGACATGCACCCTCACAATAAAGATCCAACCATTTGCAAGCATTGAAAGCTGGAATCAAAGAACTCTAAACATGTGCATGAAATATGGAGTTCTAACAGTACGACATAGTAACTATGCATGCAACATGGCAAGCTACAAACAAAGATCATGAATAATATGCATTGAAAAACGTTTGTTTGTTTCACATGCAGAAAACATAGCATAGTGGCAATCATCTTGTCCCTCATAGAGTAGCAATATAAATGCATAGGACACCTGCAAAGTTTACAAGGGTCACTAGAAACAAGTAGCACAAGAACAAGTAATAACACAATATGCATCAATTAATAAGCTTTGGAATACTGCACACAGAATGACAACTATGATCTCTTAATGGTGCCTAAAGGTAGAAGGTGGAGACTCAATTGATGGTGGAAGAAAGGACTTTTTGTAAAGGAAGCAGGGATTACAAGTTTCAAAAAGAGATTCCAAAAATTATGGTACTTATTAGCTTTCAACCCTCATTGCCCCTATCATAAGAATCTTGAAGTGGTTAAGGTTAACGTGGCAAAGCTGGAGTATATGCTTGATAAAGTATAAGTTGGCAATCTCAAGTCCCTTGACTATGAGGGCTACACCTCATGGATACTCAACTTAGGGCCCAGGAAAGTTCTTGTCACTGTAAGTATTTGCATATCATTGAGAACCGCCAACGGGGTACCCCTTGCACATGGTGGAGCTTTCCCATAACCAAAATGACAAGGCAAGCAGACAATGAGAATCTCAGCAATTCTTCTTATGTACCATGGGAATATGGTGCTTTTTTCTCTCGTTCCTCTTTTCTCAATGTGTCTCTTTTAATAAGAAGAATGCTTCATAGATGTCACTATGGTGATGCTGCAAGTTTCCACCGTGATTAGGCATGGCTTAGGCTAGCGGCCCAGGCGTTTCTCTACCACAGAATACAAACTCCATGAACTTACAAGTTCCCACTTCATTTCACACCGATAACATCCATAGACAAAAGAGCATGATATCAACGGAGTACAAAACGTACAAGTGCAGTGTTGAAAACATTCCCTGTGACAGCAAGGTTCTGCTAATCCCAACTTATAAGTGCAAGCATATACAACAAATTTGCCTCAATGGTTCAAGTTTATTAGTGTAACATCCCTAAAATCATGATTCCAAAGATTGCATATCACACATGCATGCATATAATTTAGGGATCATTTTCCAAACTCATTTCAAGAAAACAGAAGCACTTAGTGCTATTATTTTATGTGAGCAAACATTGATCAAGTACTACTCTCAATTGAGAGCATAAGTGTTTTAAACTAAGTTTTGTTTGCTTCCTGGTTGAGTGTATTAAATGAAGAGTTTGGACAAAAATTTACAAAACAAATATGGTTTCAAAACCATCATCAAAACATTTTAAAATCAAGTGCTATAGCACTGTTTATTTTGTTTATTCAAAGGGACCAAGCAAGTACAGAGGGACCACATGGTTTTATGCCCAAAAGTATGAGGGCTACACTTTACAAAATTCAGAAAAGATTTGAAATTCAAAAGCCTTTGATTTGGAATTGAAATTCATTCCAGAAAATCAAAACAGAAAAAGAAAAAGAGAAAAGAAATAGAAAAAGGCCAGCGCCAGCAATTGAGCCCAGCTTCTAATCCAGCCCACTAAGCCCACCCAGGGTCTCCCTCTCTCTCTCGCTCACCCGCAAACACACCCCCCAGGTCACTGACTGCACGACCCCACACGCTCGCTGTTTAACTCGCTGACGAGTGGACCCTGCGACCACGTCGCCTTCGTCGTCAATCACGCGCGCCTGCGACGCTCGCTCCGCCGTTACCTCGCCGATGTTACTGCGCTCTTAATTGCCATTGATACGCCGCGCGATCCTCGCCCCCGCTCTGGCTATAAGATCCCCTCTGCACCGCGGCCATTTCCCCTCACCTAGCGCCACCTCTGCGCCCCCAGGCTGCCCGCAATTGCCTTTGCTCCACCGCAGACAGAACAGCTCCAGCGACGAATCTCGGTAAGCCCCGACCGCCCCTCTGCCTCTGGTTCAAACGAGCGTGACTACCACGTCCTTGCGCATCTGCTAACACTCCTGGTTTGCCTGCTCGTGACCCAGGACGCCGTCTTCGTTCACGCCCGCAACCACCAGAGCCGCCGCTCGACTCCGACGAGCAATAGCGGTAAGAATCGTGCGCCCCTTGCCTCCCCTTTGGTACTGTCCTGTTCGCCAGACCCTTGCGCGTCTCCTAAACCCTCTGGCTTGTGCTAGGTCGACACAGAGCCTCGGAAACGACCTTGACATCAAGCAACAGACACCGCCCGCAACTCCGACGAGCTCCAGCGACTGTGTTCGTGCGCCCCTTGCCAAGCCGTCGCCAGGTTGAGCATCAGCACGTCGTCGCGTTTCTGGTAAGCGTCTCCGACGACCCCCTAGCCTTCTGTAGCGCCGTGCCGCCGTAGGAAGAGCTCGCCGCCGCCAGTATCCGCCGCCAGCGCCGCCACTAGATGGTCAGAGTGCTGTGCGCCGTTAGATCTAGATCTTCCGGGTAGGATAGAACGCGAGCGAAGCGTTAAGTTTAGATCTGAGCCGTGCGATTAAGTCAGATCCAGCAGCTCAGAAGTGTGATCCAACGCGAACCGGTACGCGCCAATAATTTTAAGACGCGTGGCATCTGATAGAGTTTAAAAACAGGATTTGAATCTATTAGATGTTTAAATTTGTTTTGGCTATAACTTTTGATCCCCACGTTAGAATTTGACAAATTTTATACCGTTGGAATCAGGAGAGCAAGATCTTTCTAAATATGCAATGTGTTTAATGCTTTGCTTCTATTAAAAAGACTTTATTTGCAAAAACTTGTGTAGGGCTAATTTGAGTATATGAATTGTTTAAGAATTGTTTTAGGGTTTATCTAAATGTTGTTTGGCAAGTTTTTAACTTGTTTATGAACCAGTACTGTATAATTGCCTGGTTGAGTTTTAAAAATCATCACATATCATTTTGCATGCATGCATATATTTTTGATTGTATATGTTTTGTATATGATTGTTGCTATAATTCTTTGTGTAGATTTTGGTGCTAGTGATTGTGATTGTGAGGAGTGTAGCTACTCTCCAAACTACCAAAGCAAGTGGTGCTTCATGAATATTTTTATCCCTATGTTTTCTACTAAGCATTAGAAATATTTTGTTAGTCTTGCATGCTATATTTTGCTTATATGCCATGTTGGGAAATCCTAGTAGTTGTAGTATTGCTAGGAAATTTCTAAGTTAATATGCTTATCTATGCCATGCTTATCCTAGCCAGTAGCAACCAAGGGTTGGTGAAATATAGACATGCTATGATGAAAATGTTGGAGATATGCCCTAGAGGCAATAATAAATGTAGTTATTATTATATCTTTGTGTTTATGATAAATGTTTACATTCATGCTATAATAGTATTAACAAGGAAACATTAATACTTGTGTGACTTGTAAACTTAATTTGAAGTCCCTAGTATAGCCTCTATACTTCACTAGCTTGTTGGTTGATAAATGATTGTGGTTTCCCTATAATGAACATTGAGATGTTATCAACAACAAGATCATATCATTAGGAGAATGATATGGTGGACATACTCCTATAGATAAGCGTAGCATAAAGATCAAGTCATTTCAATAGTTCAATTGCTATATGCTTTCTGATACATAGTAACCTAATTCCTTCGACCATGAGATCATGCATATCACCTTTACTGGATGGATGCTTTGATGACATCAAACACCACACCGTAACTGGGTGGCTATAAAGGTGGCATTGAGTGTTCGGAAAGTATTGGTTGAGACACATGGATCAAGAGTGGGATTTTTCCATCCATATGACGGATAGATATTCTCTGGGCCCTCTCGGTGAAATGTCATCCAATTAGCTTGCAAGCATGTGACTGGATCACAAGGGATCACATATCACGGGAACGAGAAAAGAGTACTTATCAGTAACGAGGTTGAACTAGGTATGCAGAGATACCGACGATCATAACCTCGGATAAGTAACATATCGTGAGACAAAGGGAAATTGGTATCGTATGTAAGTGGTTCATTCGATCGCAAAGTAATCGTAGAAATATGTGGGAGCCATATGAATTTCCAGATTCCTCTATTGGTTATTGTTCGGAGAAGTGTCTCGATCATGTCCGCATAATTCACGAACCGTAGGGAGACACACTTAAGGATTCGACGTTGTTTTGAGTAGTTATGGTATTATGAGAAAGAGACCGAATGTTGTTCGGAGTCTCGGATGGGATCCGGGATATCACGAGGTGATCCGGAATGGTCCGGAGAATAAGATTCATATAAAGAAAGTCCCATTTCGGAGTTCGGAAATGATTCCGGTGAATGTTCTAGAAGGTTCCGGAATGTCCGGCACTCCGGGAGGGGGGGAGGGGTACATGAATGTGTCATTACTTATTGGAATGATTGCATCATGTACCAAGTGTTCTTGCTATTCCAAATAAAGGATTAAATTGAATCCTAAAACAGAAAAGTCAAATGTCCAGTTTGAAAGTCAAACGGCTAAAACAAGAAACTGTGGGAAACAAGCATGAGGAGGTTGAAACCAACTTGGAGGAGGAGTTCCTCTTCTCCAAGCCGGCGGCCAGCCCTAGGCCGAGTTGGGGAGGGACTCCCCTCCCTCCCTGGCGCGCCTAGCCCCTCCACCCATAAAAGGAGGGGCAGGGCCTCCTCCTTGAGACACACAAGTTTCTACCTCTAATCTCCGGTTTAGAGACGTTTTGGTTTAGAGCTTCTAATTGCTTTAGCCTGCGGTTTAGAGCCTTCTAATTGGTGTGTCTAATCTCTAGACCACTAATAGCTCTCTCTCATAATCAACCATACTCGCTCCGGCTTAAGGCGAAGCCCTGCGGGATTTCCCCTCTACTTCCGGTAACACGCCGTTGTGCTGCCGGAATCGCGAGGAGAGTGCTACAACCTCCGCTGCCTGCTGGAACAAGGGAGAGGAAGGTCTTCGTCGAGTACCGAACGTGTGACCGACTGCGGGAGCGCTGCCGGAACGCAGCGCCGGAAGGATCGTCTACACGATCTTGAGATCGGGGAGAGTACGACTACATCATCCACGAGAATCCGCTCTCGTTAAACACTTTGGAATCTTCGAGGGTAAGTTATTCCATCGACTCATTGCTACAATCTAGTAGATAGATCTTGGCTTGTTTGTTTGTATGCGATAGAAAATTTTTGTTTTCCATGCTACGAACCCCTACAGTGGTATCAGAGCCAGGTCTATATGTAGATCTGTTGCACGAGTAGGACACAATGGTCATTGTGGGCGTTGATGCTTTTATTATCGATTACTTCTTGTGTACTTTGCATCTTGCGGTATGTTGGGATGAAGCGTCCCGGGCTAACCTTACATGACATCGTTCATGAGACTTGCTCCACGCTTGACATGCAACTTGTATTGCATAAGTGGCTTTGCGGGTGCCTGTTTCTCCTAGCATAGTTAAGATCCAATTTACAACGGGTGATCAACAATGCTAGTATCAATGTTGTGGTTCTTGTTCGTAAGTTAGAACGACACTTATTGAAAGCCCCAAACCACGTAAAATATGCAAAGAAAGTAGAGGCGTCTAACTTTGTTTGCAGGGGTGTGCAGTGATGTGATATGGCCATGATTGTGATTATATTTGATGTATGCAATGTTCCTTATTGTAAGTTGGCAACCGGCAGGAGCCATATGGTTGTCTTTAATTTATGTTAAGACCCGCGTGTCTATTCAAAGTAGTTGTAATAGTTGAAGTCGGTGGACGACAACCATGGAGAAGCGTCATTGACCTTGATGCAATGCCGGTGATGATGGAGATCATGTTCGTGCTTGAAGATAGAGATCGGAAGCACAAAGAAGAAAGGCCATATCATATCACATATTATTGAATTGCATGTGATGTTAATCCTTTATGCATCTTGTATTGCTTGTTAGACGACGGTAGCATTATAAGATGATCCCTCATGCACATCAATTTCAAGTCATAAAGTGTTCATCCTTAGTTAGCACCGTTGCTAAAGCTTGTTGTTTCGAAGCACCACGTGATGATCGGGTGTGTTATATTCTGCAAGTGTATACAACGTGAGCAAGCCAGATTTGCTCATGCAGAAACTAAGGTTTGATCTTGACGAGCCTAGCATGTACAGACATGGTGTCGGAACACGGATCACCGAAAGGTAAAGCATGAATCATATAGTAGATATGATGAACATGTCGATTGTTCGCCATTGAAACTATGTCAACTCTCGTGATGATCGGTGTTGATATGATGGATTTGGTTCGTGTGATCACTAAAACAATGTGAGGGATATTGTTTTGAGTGGGAGTTCACCTAGTTTAATTTTATTATTAATTTGAACTCAATTTGTCATAAACTTAGTCTAAACTATTGCAAATATGTTGTAGATCAATGGCAGCCCCTACCATCAATTTTAATGCGTTCCTAGAGAAAGAAAAGTTGAAAAACAATGGAAGCAACTTCGTGGATTGGTTCCGCAATTTGAGGATTGTCCTCACAGCTGGTAATTTGACCTATGTGCTGGATGCACCGCTGGGTGACCCACCTGCAGATGATGCTCCCGATGAAGTAAAGAATGTTTACCTCGCTCGGAAGAATCAGTACTCCATAGTTCAGTGTGCTATCTTGTATGGTTTGGAATCGGAGCTTCAGAAAAGGTTTGAGGATTCAGACCCATATGATATTGTCGAGGATCTCAAATTGATTTTTGAGACTCATGCGGCAATTGAAAGTTATGAAGCTTCTGAAAAATTCTTTAACTGCAAGATGGAAGAGGGCAGCTCCGTCAGTGAGCATGTGCTTAAGATGTCTGGGCACGCAAACAAACTTCAAAGCTTGGGTATTGTGATTCCTAATGCTTTGGGGATTTACCGTGTCCTCCAATCACTACCACCAAGTTACAAGAACTTTGTGATGAACTACAACATGCAGAACATGAACAAGACGTTGCCAGAACTCTTTGCCATGTTAAAATCTGCAGAAGTGGAGATTAAGAAAGAGCACCAAGTGTTGTTGGTCAATAAGACCACCAAATTCAAGAAAGGCAAGTCTAAGCAAAAGGGACACTTGAAGAAGGGTGGTAAGAAAGTTACCACGCCGGCGAAGAAGACCAAGGCTGGACCTAAGCCTGATACTGAGTGCTTTTACTGCAAGGGAGAAGGTCACTGGAAGCGGAATTGCCCAAAGTACTTGGCGGATTTGAAGAACGGCAACATCAAGAAGAAAGGTATATCTGATATACATGTTATTGATGTGTATCTCACTAGTACTCGTAGTAGTGCCTGGGTATTCGATACTGGTTCGGTTGCTCATATTTGTAACTCGAAATAGGTGCTGCAGAATAAACGGAAGCTAGCGAAGAACGAGGTGACGATGCGCGTGGGAAATGGATCAAAGGTTGATGTGATCGCGGTCGGCGCGCTACCCCTTCATCTACCATCGGGATTAGTTTTATACTTAAATAATTGTTATTTGGTGCCTGCGTTGAGCATGAACATTATATCAGGATCTTGTTTATTGCGAGACGGTTACTTGTTTAAGTCAGAGAATAATGGTTGTTCGATTTATATGAGTAATATGTTTTACGCACATGCACCTTTGATAGATGGTCTATTCTTATTGAATCTCGATAGTGGAAATACACATATCAACAACATTGAGGCTAAACATTTGAAATCAAGCGATAATTCGACCTATATGTGGCACTGTCGTCTTGGTCACATTGGAGTGAAGCGTATGAAGAAACTCCATTCCGATGGACTTCTTGAATCACTTGATTTTGAATCACTTGAAAGATGCGAAGCATGTCTGATGGGAAAAATGACTAAGACTCCATTTTCTGGTATGATGGAGCGAGCTACGGACTTATTGGAAATCATACATACCAATGTGTGTGGTCCAATGAGTGTAGCATCGCGCGGTGGTTATCGTTATGTTCTTACCTTCACGGATGACTTGAGTAGATATGGGTATATCTATTTCATGAAACATAAGTCCGAAACTTTCGAGAAGTTTAAGGAGTTTCAAAGTGAGGTAGAGAATCAACGTAACAAGAAGATTAAATTTCTACGTTCTGATCGTGGAGGTGAATATCTAAGTTACGAGTTTGGCGAGCATTTGAAGAAATGCGGAATACTTTCACAATTGACACCGCCGGGAACACCACAGCGTAATGGTGTGTCCGAACGTCGTAATCGAACTCTCTTAGATATGGTTCGTTCTATGATGTCACTTACAGATTTACCGCTATCATTTTGGGGTTATGCATTAGAAACAGCCGCATTCACTTTAAATAGGGCACCATCTAAATCCGTTGAAACGACACCGTATGAATTATGGTTTGGGAAGAAACCTAAATTGTCGTTCCTTAAAGTTTGGGGGTGCGAAGCCTATGTAAAGAAGTTACAGCCGGACAAGCTTGAACCCAAAGCGGAAAAATGCGTCTTCATAGGATACCCGAAGGAAACTATTGGGTATACCTTCTATCATAGATCCAAAGGCAAAATCTTCGTTGCCAAGAATGGATCCTTTCTAGAGAAGGAATTTCTCTCGAAAGAAGTGACTGGAAGGAAAGTAGAACTCGACGAGGTTGTCGAACCTTCTCTCGAAATTATGAGTAGCGCAGCACTGGAAGAAGTTCCTGTGGTGCCTGCACCAATTAGAGAGGGAGCTAATGATGGTGATCATGAAACTTTGGTTGAAGTTGCTACAGAGCCTCGGAGGTCAACGAGAACTCGTACCACTCCAGATTGGTATGATCCCGTTATGAGTGTCATGTTGGTGGACAACACCGATGACCCCGAGACATATGAGGAAGCGATGATGAGCCTAGATTCCAATAAATGGCAAGAAGCCATGAAATCCGAGATTGGATCCATGTACGAAAACCAAGTATGGACTTTGGTGGACTTACCGGATGGCCGAAAGGCTGTCGAGAACAAATGGATTTTCAAGAAGAAAACAGATGCTGATGGTAATGTTACTGTCTATAAAGCTCGACTTGTCGCAAAAGGGTTTCGACAAATTCAAGGAGTTGACTACGATGAGACTTTCTCACCGGTAGCGAAGCTAAAGTCTGTGAGGATTATGTTAGCAATCGCTGCATATTATGATTATGAGATATGGCAGATGGATGTCAAAACAGCATTCCTCAATGGAGATATTGATGAAGAGTTGTATATGATGCAACCCAAAGGTTTTGTCGATCCTAAAGATGCTAACAAAGTATGCAAACTTCAACGGTCCATCTATGGATTGAAGCAAGCATCCCGAAGTTGGAATCAATGTTTTGATAAGGTAATCAAAAGTTTTGGTTTTATACAAACTTATGGAGAAGCTTGTATTTACAAGAAAGTGAGTGGGAGCTCTGTAGCATTCTTAATACTATATGTGGATGACATATTGTTGATTGGGAATGATGTAGACCTTCTTAATAGTGTCAAAGAATATTTGAATAATAGTTTTTCAATGAAGGATCTTGGCGAAGCAGCTTACATATTAGGCATAAAGATTTATAGAGATAGATCGAAACGCCAAATATCATTGTCACAGAGTACATATTTGGACAAAGTTCTAAAGAGGTTTGGAATGGAAGAAAGCAAGAAAGGGTTCTTGCCCATGTTGCCCAATACGACCTTGAGTAAAACTCAAAGTCCGACATCGGCAGAAGATAGAGAAAGGATGAGTAAGACTCCCTATGCATCAGCCATAGGATCTCTAATGTATGCCATGCTATGTACTAGACCCAACATTGCATATGCTGTTAGTCTAACTAGCAGATATCAAAGTGATCCAGGAGTGGATCATTGGACAGCGGTCAAAAACATCCTTAAGTACTTGAGAAGAACTAAGGATATGGTTCTTTCTTATGGAGGTGATGAACAGCTCGTTGTTAATGGTTACACCGATGCTAGTCGGAACACCGATCCCGATGATTCTAAATCACAATCTGGATACGTATTTATTTTGAATGGTGCAGCAGTTAGCTGGAGGAGTGCAAAGCAAAGCGTTGTGGCGAGATCTTCAACTGAATCGGAATACATGGCTGCTTCGGAGGCTTCTCAAGAAGCGATATGGATGAAAGAGTTCATTACAGAGCTGGGTGTGGTTCCTAGTGCGCTGGACCCAATGTCTATCTACTGTGATAACATGGGCGCCATAGCCAATGCGCAAGAACCAAGGTCACACAAGAAGCTGAAGCATATCAAGCTACGTTTTCACGCTATTCGAGAACATATCCAGGATGGGGATATAAAGATTTGCAAAGTACACACAGATCTGAATGTGGCGGATCCGTTGACTAAACCTCTCCCGAGGGCAAAACATGACCAACACCAAACTGCCATGGGTGTTCGGTATATTACCATGTAATCTAGATTAGATGACTCTAGTGCAAGTGGGAGACTGTTGGAGATATGCCCTAGAGGCAATAATAAATGTAGTTATTATTATATCTTTGTGTTTATGATAAATGTTTACATTCATGCTATAATAGTATTAACAAGGAAACATTAATACTTGTGTGACTTGTAAACTTAATTTGAAGTCCCTAGTATAGCCTCTATACTTCACTAGCTTGTTGGTTGATAAATGATTGTGGTTTCCCTATCATGAACATTGAGATGTTATCAACAACAAGATCATATCATTAGGAGAATGATATGGTGGACATACTCCTATAGATAAGCGTAGCATAAAGATCAAGTCATTTCAATAGTTCAATTGCTATATGCTTTCTGATACATAGTAACCTAATTCCTTCGACCATGAGATCATGCATATCACCTTTACCGGATGGATGCTTTGATGACATCAAACACCACACCGTAACTGGGTGGCTATAAAGGTGGCATTGAGTGTTCGGAAAGTATTGGTTGAGACACATGGATCAAGAGTGGGATTTGTCCATCCATATGACGGATAGATATTCTCTGGGCCCTCTCGGTGAAATGTCATCCAATTAGCTTGCAAGCATGTGACTGGATCACAAGGGATCACATATCACGGGAACGAGAAAAGAGTACTTAACAGTAACGAGGTTGAACTAGGTATGCAGAGATACCGACGATCATAACCTCGGATAAGTAACATATCGTGAGACAAAGGGAAATTGGTATCGTATGTAAGTGGTTCATTCGATCGCAAAGTAATCGTAGAAATATGTGGGAGCCATATGAATTTCCAGATTCCTCTATTGGTTATTGTTCGGAGAAGTGTCTCGATCATGTCCGCATAATTCACGAACCGTAGGGAGACACACTTAAGGATTCGACGTTGTTTTGAGTAGTTATGGTATTATGATAAAGAGACCGAATGTTGTTCGGAGTCTCGGATGGGATCCGGGATATCACGAGGTGATCCGGAATGGTCCGGAGAATAAGATTCATATAAAGAAAGTCCCATTTCGGAGTTCGGAAATGATTCCGGTGAATGTTCTAGAAGGTTCCGGAATGTCCGGCACTCCGGGAGGGGGGGAGGGGTACATGAATGTGTCATTACTTATTGGAATGATTGCATCATGTACCAAGTGTTCTTGCTGTTCCAAATAAAGGATTAAATTGAATCCTAAAACAGAAAAGTCAAATGTCCAGTTTGAAAGTCAAACGGCTAAAACAAGAAACTGTGGGAAACAAGCAAGAGGAGGTTGAAACCAACTTGGAGGAGGAGTTCCTCTCCTCCAAGCCGGCGGCCAGCCCTAGGCCGAGTTGGGGAGGGACTCCCCTCCCTCCCTGGCGCGCCTAGCCCCTCCACCCATAAAAGGAGGGGTAGGGCCTCCTCCTTGAGACACACAAGTTTCTACCTCTAATCTCCGGTTTAGAGCCGTTTTGGTTTAGAGCTTCTAATTGCTTTAGCCTGCGGTTTAGAGCCTTCTAATTGGTGTGTCTAATCTCTAGACCACTAATAGCTCTCTCTCATAATCCACCATACTCGCTCCGGCTTAAGGCGAAGCCCTGCGGGATTTCCCCTCTACTTCCGGTACCACGCCGTTGTGCTGCCGGAATCGCGAGGAGAGTGCTACAACCCCCGATGCCTGCTGGAACAAGGGAGAGGAAGGTCTTCGTCGAGTACCGAACATGTGACCGACTGCGGGAGCGCTGCCGGAACGTAGCGCCGGAAGGATCGTCTACACGATCTTGAGATCGGGGAGAGTACGACTACATCATCCACGAGAATCCGCTCTCGTTAAACACTTTGGAATCTTCGAGGGTAAGTTATTCCATAGACTCGTTGCTACAATCTAGTAGATAGATCTTGGCTTGTTTGTTTGTATGCGATAGAAATTTTTTGTTTTCCATGCTACGAACCCCTACAGAAAATATTTCTAAGTCTTTGGACTTGTGTTTTGCCTAATAAAACAACTAAGTAAATGAAACACCTGGGTGGAATGGAAGGAATTGTTTGTGTTGAGTGGTTACACAAGGCCAGGGGACTGGTGAACCTTGTGTATCTCACTTGTGGAAATCCACCCAGGAACAAAGAGATTTTAGAGGCCAAGTGTTGAGAAGCTTCTAGTGCAGCCACTTGGCAATATGGGATCTGCCTGGATCATAAGTTGCTAGAACTTAGTCATTTGGACAGTTGGTGGTAGTGGGATGAGAGGTTGGAACGCGTCCATTTGGTCTAAGGGAAGGCTTCTGAAAGATCCTGTCTTGGTGAAAATCAAGTCTGGTGGGGAAAGTGCACAACCTCTGCAGATGGAAAAACCTAAGTACTTAGCCATGTCCCTGGAAAAGGACAACTTGAGCATCAAGACATGGAAGCTATCAAGAATCTCCTCATCCCAATTTCTAAGTAAAAACTTGTGGGTGAACAAGGGTGAAGGACCTCAATGTCTATTGGTGGTTCCTTGGAAACATTTTTGACAAAGAAAAACTTAGTGATTTCAACTAATAGGCAAAACCTATTTTGAGCAAAGCAAGCCAAGCTACACTTAGCCAAATTGCATATAGTAATATAGTCCACCTAAATTAGACTAAGGTATCACTTGCCAATACTATTCCAATGTATTGACCCACTGTGGCTGTAACTTGTGATGTTGCAGGTTACTCTGATGAGGATTAGGAGTCATGAGTCTACACTCAACATGTTTGCCTGTGGCACATGAAGATGAAGACTTTTATTTATTTACTTATTCAAACTCTTGTACTAGGCCTGTGGCCTTGGATTTGTAAAGACTATGTTTGTCTCTGGAATGCCGGTAATAATGACCTTTGTTTCTGTGTACTTCATCTTAAACTATGGATGCTAGCATTGATCCAGGGACTAGCATTGCAATCACAGGGATCCTTTTCCTTTATAAAGGAGGGATCTTACAATTAGGGGCAAAGAATAAAATGTGCCATCAAGTTCGTGAGGGCTTTAATCACTAAGTTTATTAACAAAATAGTTTTTAATTGGAAGATAGTTGAAAACAATAATATACTTGGAATGGTGTAACACACCATGCATAGGAGTTTATAGTGGAAACTTTGGAATAACTTGGTTTCTTGGGAGTTGGAAGCATGAGTAGATCTTACTCATACAAGTGGAGGCTAGCAAAAGACTGGGAGCAATCAACTAAGAGAGCAATAATGGCCATAATTATGCAATGCAACAAAGCAAACTAATCAAAGAAAAGAGTGGTACTACAAGTCAAGGACTAAATGATCATAGAGGCTAATGGTAACTTGTCATAGTCATAACATGGTGTGAGCATGTGCCAAGTCAACCCAAGCAAAACATCAAAGGAGAATACCACAATACTATGCTTTTGCATGCTAAAACAACGCATAATTTCTTCAAGGAACACTAAGCAATCCCAATTGTTTGGAACAAGACATTATACAACAATAATCACTAATCATAATGTAAAAACAACACCTAGCATGTCATGCTAAAGTCTTAGTCACAGTCAATGCATGCTCCTCTTGCACTAAGCAAGAACTTACTACTCCTTTCCAAGCACCAAGCAAACTTATTTGCAAAACAACACAGCAAGATCGAGGGTCCAAACTACTAAAGCAAACTAAACAAACTAACAAAGAAAATGAAAACTAAGACACTCCAAGAACAACACAACTATGCATGAAACAATAAAATTGAAGTGTCTAGACATACCTGAGCTTTTTATTGATGAAGAAGGGGATGCCTTGGGCATCGCCAAGATTTGACACTTGTACCTCTTGGATATTTGTTGGGGTGACACCATGGTGGCATCCCAAAGCTTGATTTATTGTCCATTCTTCATCTCATTGCATCATTCTCTCTCTACACCTGAAATTTTTCCTTCATACAAAACTTCACACAATCTTCATTAGCAACATTAGCTTATTCAAAAGATATTAGACCACTGGAAAAGCTTTGGAACAGCAAGGCTTTTCACTAAAAACACAATCTACTGAAGTAACTCCTTCAAATAAACTCAATTTACCTGAAGAGAGCTCAAAAAGGAATCAATAAGAAGCAAATGCAAATAATGGCAGAAATCTATCAAAACAGTCCAGCAGGTAGAAATGAATTTTTTCAAACATCTTATGTTACTCAAATGAAAAAGTGTTGAACTAATTAAAGTTAGCCAACATTTTGGGGGTTTTATTAGTAAAGTTTGAGCATAATCCGAGTTACATAGCCTCCTCACGATTTTTTTTGTAGAGGACATAAATCTGTTTCGCGACAGCAACTCCCCAAATCTTAGTTCCCTCTCATTAGAGGTCATTCTTGGATAAGGAGAGGTCATTACAGTAGTAATAACTTCCAAGACTCAAGGAAACTCTTGGGTTATCTCCCTACAAGTACTTTTCTTTAACGCCTTTAAGTTAGGCACAAGAAGCAAGAAGAATCAAGTATTTTCAAATGAAGAAACATTAACATTCATACTTGCAAAATCTTCAAATATGAAAGATATATCATCAAAATGGGTTTTGTAGGATCCTTTCTCATCTCTCTTTGGTCTACTACCTTCGTCAAAAAGATTTTCAGGGGCAATCCAATCGAAGTTATTTTCAAAGGCTTCATGCATTCCAACAAGCTTATAGGGTATGGGTATATTGAATTCCTCTCTAGGCTTAGTTTTATCAGAAATACCCACAACATCTACACTTGAATCTAGCATATTGAAACATTCAAAAACCTTTTTGGCCTCCCTAGCAACATCATGGAATTCTTTTGATAAAGTTTCAAGGATGAATTCCCTTTTTTCAATATTCTTCTCTTCTTTTAGTTTTAGGAATAAGAATTTTATGAAGGGGTTAAGGCTAATAAACCTAGCCTCCAACATATGAACTAAAGAAGTTGCACCAATCTCATATTTAGGAGCAAGTTCAGCTATAGATTTATCCTCAATATCCTCATGCTTGCTAGCATAGTTAAAGAATTCTTCAATATTATCTTTCCCAATTATGGAACCACTACCTATTGCAAGATTTTTCAGAGAGAACTTGGGGAACAACACGGTGAGCTAGAGAAAGGTGGCATCTACAGTAGGAACTAATTTTTTTGTGTTTTTGAATAATGCAAGCAAACCAAACTAGACTAATTTTTTTGAGTTTTTTTGAAAAGAGGCAAACAAAACCAAGCAAAAGAAACAAAGCAAACTAAAAAACAAAGTAAAGAGAAAGGAAGTGAAGGACTCCCCTAGTGAAGACGTCCTTAGCCTCCCCGGGAAGGGCGCCAGAAATTAGCTTGATGGCGCCCAATACTTGTCGTGGAACGCTTCGTTGGAAACCCCAAGAGCAAGGTATGAAGCATCACAGCAGCAAGTTTCCCTCAGTAAGAAACCGAGGTTATCGAACCAGTAGGAGGAAGGAAACGTCACACAGGTGTTGCTGGCAACAAGGATACCTGCACAACACAAACTCAAGACTTTGCCCCAACGAATTAGTGAGGTTGTCAAGCTCACTGGTTTGCTGTAACAAATGATTAAACGTATGGTGTGGAAGATAATGGTTTGCAGCAAGTAAACAAGTAACAGTGGAAGATGTATTAATGGTAAAGATTGGACCGGGGTCCATAGTTCACTAGAGGTGCTCTCCTTACATAAACAACATGGCATGAAGGTTAAAAAAATTACAGCGGAGCAATTGACAGGAAATAAGCAAGGCATAACAATGCAATTACTAGCTAGAAAGATCCTATGAAGTTGATTGGGCAATACAACATTATACATAGACCGTAATCCAACTGCATCTATGACTAGAAGTCCACCTTCAGGTTATCATCTGAACCCCCTCCAGTATTAAGTTGCAAGCAACAGACAGCTGCTTTAAGAAAAGTGTGTAAGGTAAACAGTCCACATGTTCCATGAACAAGAGACCGTTATTTTACCTCTAGTAGCAACAGCACATCTACAACCGAAGAGATTTCTATCACTTCCCTTGGAAACTAGAGGCATGAACCCACTATCGAGCATCAATACTCCCTCTTGGAGTCACTAGCAACTAATTGGCCAAGATAGCCACTAGCAACAGAGAGCATGCAAGATCACAAATAACACAGACATGATAGAATCATAAAGATAGAACCATTAATCAAACCAACATAATAATCTCAATATCCATCGGATCCCCGCAACCACAACATGCATGATTACAAATAGATTAGATCTTGATCATGAACGGAGCTCACAAGATCTATACATGAAAGCACAAAGGAGGAGATACAACGATCTAGCTACTACATGGACCCATAGTCCAATGTGGAACTACTCACGAATCATACCGGAGAGAAGGCCTCCGGGATGATCTCCCCTCTGGCAGGGTGCCAGGAAGAACTTCAGATCCCCTCGATCTAGGGACGATGGTGGCGGCGGCTGCAGACGGTTTAGTGGATTTCTGATCGGGTACATAGAGTTTCTGCATCGTGGGCTTCTTATAGGCGAAGGGGCGAGTCCGGGAGGCGACCAGGGTCGCCAAACCCTAGCCAGGCGCGGGTCCACCTGACCCTGCGCCTGGGGTGGGTCTGGCCCCCCTGGCCAGCCCCTCCGGATCTCCTCTGGACTTCTTGTTCCCCACGGAAAGTAATTGACTTTGATGTTTGTCCCGTCCAATTCCAAGAATATTTCTTTACTAACTTTTATGAAACCAAAAACAGCAGAAAACAGGCATCTGGCACTATTGCAACTTGTCAATAGGTTAGTACTAGAAAACATGTAAAAAGCACGTAAAAGTGTAGACAAGTAAAGCAAAGTAGATTCTGAACAAGCATGGAGCATCAAAAATTATAGATACGTTTCCAACGTATCACACATCTATATCCGTGACCCTTCCACACTTTACCCTTCTCTACATTGGTTTTCGGAAGGTTGTTGACTTATGCATCCACATCTCGGGATTCTATTCTGAGTATGTTCTTCTCCCCTTGGTGTTTTCCCACCTTTGCCTACCAGTTGGTAGACAAGTAGTATATGTGCATCAGTGGTCTGTCATGACAAACCATTTCGGAATGTCTAGGAGAAACAAACTCCAGTACCTCGTCATATGTAGGACTAGGTCAAAGCATTGTAATCCGCAGATTAAGAGGCATTAAGTGTCTTTCATATGTTCTACCTTAAAGTATCACACTCTTTTATACTAAGAGGTCATGCCGATTTCCAAGACCCCTTAATGAAGTGATACTCTTACACATATTTACCCACCATTCCTCGAGCTTTCGTGCTCATGAGTGATGCATGTGCGTAATAATGTGGCCATCTGAGATTCTTAGCAATTCTGATTGCTTTGAACTCAAAGGACATTTGTGTCATTCTTAACGTGATTGGTTAACCCTATCACTAAGCGAAGTTTCACTGTGCTACCAAGTCCATTATTTTGGTACACTTTCTTCGGTCAAAGAGTTAGGCTCATGCCGAAGCTCTAAGACTGTGTCTTCTTGTCTTACTAAGCAAGTTTACTCTCTAATTAGGTGACATGTCGGTGGTTCATGATATTATAGATGTCTACTAGAAGTATCGCCATGTTGCCACATGACCGTGTTGTCAAGTTTTTGAGCAAGCGGGTTTTATGAACTGCTCTTTTATCCAAGGATCCGTATTGGATACCCCTAAACTAGTTGGTTTATATTAAACAACAACTTGGAGAGTTGTAAGACAAAAGTTATATCCGACTCTATTCTTTCTTAAAGGGATGTCTAGTTTTGTTTGTGCTGAAGAAAGATAGCATCTCCTTTGTGGATATTTTATCCTCCCCGTCTTTTATTTGATTTGGGTTATTGTCAAATCAAACTCAGTTCCAAGGACTATCTTGATGGTATTTCTACTTGTGATATTTCACTTGGGTACATATTCATGTTCTTTGGTCTGACCAATACTTTCGCCTTGTTCATACGACATATGAGTCCATCTTCTTGGAGTGTCCCGGTAAGTTTGTTGTTGAGCCCATTGATGACATCCTTATTTTCTCCATGTTAGATTGTGTTCATATGGAACAACTAGCATTAATGTTGGAAACTTTTGAGAACCATCTTTGAATCATCTCAAAGTATGTGTTCTGGATGTTAGAAGTAACCTTCTATGGTTCACGTGCATCTGTTGAAAGATGTCGCCATGGATTCAAGAAGAGTTATCTATCTTTCCTTAAGGACATATGTGTGTTTTATTGTTAGTACTTTATGTGTGTGCAGTTGTCTTTCGACAAGTTGATAATGCATATGTCTAGCAATCTTGCTCATCTTCTGGAGCTTTACACTAAAGTCCATATCTTGATAATCTAGTAACTTTACCTTTGTGCTAAATGTTGCAAAATTTCTATTCTGACATGCTGAGTCTGAAGTACAATTCCACCTAACCAAAGCTAAATCTCAAGAAGCAATGATGGTTGGTGTTCCTAAGGATTTTGAAATAGGTCTCTTTGTAAATCTGGCAAGATTGATGTAATGGTTGACACACTTAGCCGGAAAGACCTTTTGTTATATTCTCTTGATTTAGCAATGACAACCACTCTTCATGAGGCTCCTTCTATAAGTTGTTATAGGAGTTGTTCTTATGGTTCCCTTTGTATCTGAAGTCCGACCTTTACTTGATGTTTGATTTCTTGAACATCAAGGAGAACATTTAAGGTAGTGTTTCTAAATGTCTCTCGGTCGATCCTCCAGACTCTTTTATGTTGGCAATCATTGTTGTGCCAAGTAATTTAAGTCTGAGAATGAAGTTTCTTTTTCTCATGTCATCAGGAATCTTCTACCTACTCATCTAGTGGTGTAAAGTGATATCGTGATATTTGGCAAATATTTTTGATAACACCTTGATGAATAAAGAGTTTCCTCCCCTTTCTCAGCCATGTTTTAAGATTAACTATGATTTTGGTAATCAGAAGTTTCTCTTGTTACATGTTCCTTGTGACTCTTACGAGTCCTCTCCACTAAAACACCTTTCCGTCTTAAGCCTTCTGTTGAATAAAAGAGTGAACCTTCCATTTCAAAAGTAGTTCAAGTGTTCAACAGCTTGGTTTTGTTGATCCATATCTCCGCAACTTGAAATCTCTACTTAAGCCATCTAGTAGAGGTTCCCTATCAAAGTCTGTAGTCATGTTCTTTCTGTTGGAACCTTCCTCTTTAGAAGCTTATGTCGTGGTATTGCCGACGAGTACGCCATGGAGGGGTCCTCATAGAGCGTGTTTAGAGACGTGGGGTAAGGCGGGAGGTTTGTAGGTACGAGGTAACACAGCTTACCTAGGTTCAGATCCCACGACGGTGGCCAAATCCTACTCTTGCTATAAATCGCTATAATGGAAATACGCCGAGTTATAGGGATTGGTTCGCTGTGTGCGGTATGAGTTTTATTGTTCCCTAAAGGCTCCCATAGGTCTGCCTTATATAGTCGCCAGATCCTAGGGTTACACGCAAAGTCCTAGCTAGACAGGTTACAGAGTCCTACACGGTACACAACTAGTCTAACGTGTCTTGCACTCCAAGGCTCTGGGTACGCTGGTGACTCCTCCATAGCCTTCCTTTATCCGGCATGGGCCTCCCTTCTGCATCCATCTAACTGGGACGCCCAGCAGGCCATGGGCCTTGCTACCAACTGTGGGCCACCCGGGTTTTCCGGGTTAGAGACATGCTATGGTGATACCCATTTATCATATCCCCAACAGTATCCCCCGGAGAACTCCGAGATCTTGCGCCGTCTTGCCTCTTCAGGTTGGATTCTCCGTCTAGATGAATGTCGGAAAATCGTCAAGCAATATCTTGTAGTCCTCCCAAGAACCCTACAATGGTATCCGTCTTCAATATGTAAGTCGAAGAACTGATGAATATTCCATCGTACTCTTCTCGTAGCCGTACTAAATCCGTCCATGCCGGAATCTTCAGATGGGATGGTTCACCTGCCTGTGTCAGCAGAGCAATGTAGACGATAGGTCAGCGATGCCTCGTAACTCACACGTGCAGAGAACGCAATCATAGTCATTTTTCCCGCGCGAAGGATGCGGAACGTTGGCGGCAGCGGAGGGAACATGGCGAAATTTCTGCGCACGCACACGCACGCGTTGTCCATGCAGCAACGGTTCGATCAACTTGCATGAATCTTGATGCGGAGTACTATAAATTATAACCATGGTAATTTTTATTCTTTCACCACATTCTTCCTCGCATCGTCTTCTTCCTCCAGCAAACGCCTCCTCGAGCTCTCCGCGCGCACAAAGGAAAAAACCCTAGCTTTTCCCATCTCTCTGCCAGTCTCCTTCCACACCAATGGCCAGTAGCAACACCGCACCATCCATGGCGGCGAAGAGCGGCCAAGCCGGCAGGCTCTGTCCACGTGCCTCCAGAGGGCATGGTGGTGCCACGCACCCACGGTGGTGGAAACCACCAGCGGTGACCATATTCCAGCGAGGCTGGAACTGCTGGAGGAGGAGGGCGATTCCCACAAGGAAGAGTGGCGTGGCTACGATATCACTGAGAGAGATCCAAGGAGATGCTCGCCGAGGGGTACCTCCCCACAACGGAGGGGCTGGTCTGGTGGGTGGCGCCAGCCGACGAGTTCATCCCTTCTCCCCAAGTCGGAGAGAAGGTGTACCTCAAATCCCAACTGGTACGCGGCGTCTCCCTCCCAATCTCCTACTTCTTCATAGAGGTCCTTATCCACTACCGGGTTCAACCTCAGAACCTTTCTCCAAATAGCATCCTCGCGCTTAGCAACTACATGGCGCTTTGTGAGGGCTACCTAGGAATCAGGCCTAGGTTAGATCTGTTTATATGTTTCTTCACTGTCAATAGGGAAGCCGGAGTGAGCAAGGATGAGCTTAGAATTTGTGGAACCATTAGATTCAAGATCCGGCCTGGCCGTCGGTTCCCCGACATTGTAGGCCACGAGTCCTAAAAGAACAGGTTGAGGACGTACTTCTACATCCTAGATATCCCTTTGGATGGCAGAGAATGAACGTACCCAGACTTTGTCGATGGAGCTGTCGCTCAAGCCCCGACATGGAGATCCCAAGCCCTCCTTCCCTCCGATGACGAAGCCTCCCGCACTATAAGGCGGATGGAGTGGCTCGTAGACACTGATCTAACCTGGTTGGACCTAGACATGTGCTGGTTCATTAGGTGGATCCAGCCTCTGCAGCATCACGTGAAGCTCATGCACCAGTATACCAAGGATAGGAAGGATAGCCTCCGCATCTCCAAGGACAACTTCTCGAGTGATTCCATCAAGCTCCGCCTCAAAGACATCGTCAAGGTGAAGGATAGGAAGCGTGTCTTCACCATCACCTATGACATGTTTGAGGGCGACACGTGCCTAGAGGTACGTGTTTATTTTCCGTGTATGACATATACTCCAATTCTTCCGTCTAGCCATTACCATTACATCTAACACTTTGGGATTCAGTTAACATCTAAAGAGTCTAGACGAGGATAACATGGTTGTCCAAGTCTACGATCCCAAGATGAAGGAAGTCACCATCGTGTCCAATGACGATGTTCTGTTGGCGCGTAAGCAGAAGAGATCCACCTCTATCGCTGCCGACAGAGGCAAGAAGAAGAATACGGAGGGTGGAGCCTCCAAGAGATCCACCGCCTCCATGGAGGTGGAGAAAATAAGAATCACCGGTATCCCGTTTACCAAGGCACCAACTATTGTGGAAGCTTCTTAACATCCGACATTATCCCTTGCTCGTCTTCTTCGTGTACTTATACTTTTGCATGTTTCACGAAGAAGGCCAGTTTGAGTTTGAAGAAGACCTCCAAAACATCGGGGGCTTCTAAAAACATCAAAGAAATATTTCACCAAGCATCTCCCACCATCGCCCCTACAACTCCGAGCGTCCAGCCTGCTACCGCACCGACAAGCTCTCCAGCCAAGGTAACGTCTGAACCTTCCGCCATGTAAGTGGACCCAGGCGTTGCCGCGGAACTTGCTGTTGTCGGCGAACAGGCGATACAAGAAAGCACCGCATCCAAAGTGGCTTAATCTTCGGCTAAGGATGCCACTGGTAGCGGTAAGGCGATGGTGGAAGGCGGAACTTCTGCCGAAGGCGGCGCCACTGCACCCAAGACACCAGCAGAGTTTCCGAAGATTGTCTACCCGGTGCTTACACCGAGTAGCTCAGCTCTGGTTCCTGGTGCAGCACCGACTTATCTGACATGTGGTCTTGAGGATCTGATCAGGCAGGCGAATATCCTGCATGGGAATAGACTTTCCTTCAGCAAGATATTTGCCGAGAGCGCCACCAACCTCATGATCATTGCACTTGTAAGTTTTATATGCCTTTTGCATTTCATATGTAGTATCCCACTGTATCCCCCCGAGGATTTAGAAGGAAAACCATAGGTCTTTGTGTCTGAAAGCTCTAAGAGTGACTAAGCTAGAAAACTTCGCACTGTAACCCCCAAGTATGTAGTTTGAATGAATTATTCCGGCTAGATACTTTTAGAGTAGCATATGTAGTGTTTGTAAATTTCAATACTATAGCCCCCAAACCTCTAGTTGAAACAAAATTAGTTCCGACTAGATGCTTAAAGAAAGATTAAGCATATTGCCGAGTTAAAAACTCTCACTGTAGCCTCCAAGCCTCTAGGTGGATATTTATCCAGCTAGATGCTCCAAGTAAACTAAGTAACTTTGACCTTTTTTGCAGAATGAGAATTCTTGGAGAGGCATCTCCAACGAGAAGTTCCACAAGATGTGTGCTGACCTGGAAGCTGAAAAGGGTAAAACTGCCTTCTTGAAGGATCGAATTGAAGGAAATATGCCCTCGAGGCAATCATAGAGATGATTATATTTATTATGTATCCATGAGTTATTGTAATGTTCCTTGAATATCCATATCAAGCAACTTGTATTGATTGGCAATTATGTGAATTGTTTGTGAAACTCTTTACTTGTATGGTTATTTAATAGTTCTCTCTTGTCGGAGTTCATGTGAGGACACATGTGAATATTAGACTAGCACATCGATTGGTTGATGACTATGTTTCGCAAGTCATAGACATGGAGATGTCAAACCAATGATATGGACACATGTTATGAACATGGGGTTGGACTGACCCAACTTGAGACTGTCAATTAGTTGCAGCTCTCTCTCTACAAATCGTGTATGTTTTGTCCTTAGACCTGAGATTATCGCATGAACTTGAGATGTGGAGCGACATACTTTGGGGCTATCAAACGCTACTCCGTAACTGGGTAGTTATAAAGGTAGCTTTCGGGTTTGTCCTGAAGCATGCTGCAAGGCATGGTCAATCAAGATGGGATTTGCCCCTCCCTACTTGAGAGAGATATCTCTAGGCACCTCGAGTGATCGGATCCAGAAATGCATGGTCGTGCTACATATGGTTAAGAGTTAACCTAGTAAAGGGATTCCGAATCACAATATCAAGGAAGGGAGGTCAGCTTGGAGCTAGACCAAATATTGTGAGGCGAAGGGAAAGACATGTACTAAACCTTGTGATGGTTCATCTGATATGATATTTTGTATGTGTTTAGGAGTTGGCACGTCTTGCTAGAGGCCGCTACCAACTATTGACAGAATAAGTGTATTCGTTTCATGTCTATACGTATATGAACCTATAGGGTCACACACTTAAGGGGCTAGAAGCCTAATGAGGATTGAATCCGAATGAGACTAGGCTTAGGGTTCTAATGGGCTGCTAGTGTAGAAGCCCACTAGGAACGCCTATATAAGAGAGGGTGGGGCGAGCTGACCAGAGTTAGACCATTCCAGCCAGCTGCCACTCCTCACGCCTGTGTTGCACGCGCGGACCTAGCAGTCTGGCGTCTGACGTTTCCACCCTGTACGTGTGGATACCTCGGAGGCGCTGCATCTGTAGAACGAGGAGGAGACGTAGATCGTCTGCACTGCCTCGACGCGCTTCATCAAGTTCCACAACTGCGCGTCTAGTGGTAATCCCGTGATCTATGACAACAGTAATCCTGGTTTACGTGGTAGAAATTTTTGATTTGCACTAGTGTAGCCTACCCGTATGCCTTCAGTGGTATCAGAGCCGATGCTATTCTGTTATAGGTTCGGGTTGTTTGCATATGGTGATATGCAGATTGATATGAATGATGTGATCGTTCTTATGGCGGTGGTTCAGGATTGATCTATGATCTTGTTTTCCGTGATCGTGATTCTGAGGTTTTAGAACAACTTACCCCTACCAGTAGGCTTCCGCCATCGGGGTAGACAGTGACACATAAATCCTATTGAATCACGCGAAGATCAATATGATTGATCGAATCAGAACCTAGATCTAAAATCAATGTACCGTGATCAAAGGAGTTTGATCAGATCAGAACAACAGACGGTTTTTGGTAAATTTGATTTGCCGATCAAAATCCTTAAATAAAATTATGTAGAACCTTGTCCTCTAGCAGTGATGCTAAAGCTCACTAGTCGACTAGTTAATTGTGGATCTTGAATCACTTAGTATCAATAGAGGGATATTGATTTAAGTGGGAGTATATGCTATTAAATTGTTTAATATGTTTTACTCTTTCATGGTTACATGGCTTAGTATTTTGCATGTTTTCTGTTGTAGATCAATGGCACCAAACACTACATCACCTTTTTCTTTGCGTTCGATTCTTGACAAAGATAAACTTAATGGAACAAACTATACGGACTGGGTCCGTAACATGAGAATTGTTGTTAGGTTTGATAAAAAGGAAACGGTTCTGGATACCCCAATCCCCGATGAACCTGCTGATAATGCATCTGCTGCCTAAAGAACGCCTACAAGAGAGCATGTGATGATTCTCTTAAGGTTAGTTGTCTTATGCTTGCATGCATGGAATATGAACTTCAAAGGAAGTTTGAGGATCAGGATGCGTATGATATGATCGTTGCGCTTAAGGACATGTTCCAAGATCAGGCAAGGACTGAGAGGTACAATGTTGCCAAGTCCTTTGTCGAATGCAAGCTAGCATATGGAGCAGCTGTAGACCCCCATGTGATCAAAATGGTTGGTTACAGTCAGACTTTGGAAAAGCTTGGTTTTCCACTAGGACAAGAGTTGGCTACTGACTTCATTTTGGCGTCTCTTCCATCCAGCTATGGGCAGTTCATTTCGAACTACCATATGCATGGGGTGGAGAAGGGCCTTAATGAGTTATGCGGGATGCTAAAAACAACAGAAAGTGACATGAAGAAGTGTGCAGGGCATAGCCATGTGATGGCTGTGCAGAACAAGCCTAGCTTCAAGAAAAAAGGTACTTCTTGGAAGAAGAAGGGCAAGGCTAAGGATACGATCCCTAAGCCTGCACCCAAGCAAAAGGCTGGACGTGTAGAAGACACTGAGTGCTTCTTTTGTCATGAACATGGCCACTGGAAGAGAAATTGTAGAAAGTACCGGTATTCTTTGAAGAAGAGTGGAAGTAAGAGTACTTCCCACTTAGGTACGCTTGTAGTAAATGTTGTGGACATTCTTCTCGCTGATTCCTATGTTAACTCTTGGGTATTTGATACTGGATCGGTTGCTCATATTTGCAATTCGATGCAGGGGCTAATAAGGACTAGAGAAGTGCAGAAAGGCGAAGTGGATTTTTGTGTCGGAAATAAAGCAAGGGTTACTGCATTGTTCGTCGGCGTCATGCAACTTCACCTTCCATCAGGATTTATTATGGAATTGAATAATTGTTATTACATTCCAAGTATGGGTCGAAACATTTTATCACCTTCATGTTTGATGAGGGATGGTTATTCATTCGCGAGTGCAAACAATGGTTGTGTAATCTCTAAGAATGATATGTTTATGGCTGATGCTCCCATTGTGAATGGGTTATTTATTTTAAATCTTGATGATGCATCTGTTTAGAATGTTAGTGCTAAAAGGCTTCGGCCAAATGATTTGAGTCCTACCTATTTATGGCACTGTCGTTTGGGGCATATAAGTGAAAAGCGCATGAAGAAGCTCCATGGTGATGGTCTTGTAACTTCGTTTGATTTGGAATCATACAAAACATGTCAGGCTTGTTTACTTGGAAAGATGACCAAATCGCCATTTTCGGGTTTACCCGAGAGAGCGACAGACTTGTTGGAACTCATACATACTGATGTGTGTGGACCAATGAGCACGACAGCCAGAGGAGGATATCACTACTTCACTACTTTAACTGATGATTTCAGTAGATATGGTTATGTCTATTTAATGAGGCATATGTCTGAAACTTTTGAAAAGTTCAAGGAGTTTCTGAATGAGGTAGAGAATCAACGTTGCAAGAAAATAAAGGCCTTGCGATCTGATCGCGGAGGTGAATATTTGAGTCACGAATTTAGCAATCATCTTAAGAGTTGTGGAATTGTTACACAGCTCACGCCACCCGGAACGCCTCAAAGAAACGGGGTCTCCGAATGGCACAATCGAACTTTGTTGGACATGGTTCGCTTGATGATGAGCCAGTCGGATTTACCATTATCATTTTGGGGTTATGCTCTAGAAACGGCAACTTTCACACTTAACAGGGTAGCATCTAAATCCGTAGTTAAGACACCATATGAGATGTGGACTGGAAAGAATCACAGTTTGTCTTTTCTAAAGATTTGGGGTTGTGATGCATTTGTCAAGCGACTTCAGTCGGATAAGCTAAGACCCAAATCGGATAAGTGCATTTTCGTCGGATATCCGAGGGAAACCTTAGGATATTACTTCTAAAACCGATAAGAGGGCAAAGTGTTTGTCGCTCGTAGCGGTGTTTTCCTAGAGAAAGAGTTTCTCACAAAGGGAACGAGTGGAAGGTCGGTGTGACTTGAAGAAGTTCAAGATGAGACAGTCGGGGATTCTTCTACAAGTGATGCTATTGAAGCAAGTTGAGGAACCCGTGGTAATAGAAGCACCACAACCACGAAGGTTGGCGAGGCTCCACGAAATGTGGGAGTTATTATTGTTAGACAATGATGAGCCTGCGACCTATGCAGAAGCGATGGTGGACCCAGACTCTGAGAAATGGCTGATCGCCATGAGATCCGAGATAGAGTCCATGGGAGACAATCAAGTTTGGAACTTGGTTGACCTGCCTGATGGTTTTAAAGCCATCGAGTGCAAATGGATCTATAAGAAGAAGATTGATATGGATTGAAATGTTCACATCCATAAAGCTCGACTTGTTGCAAAAGGTTTTCGACAAGTTCAAGGAGTTGACTACGACGAGACTTTCTCGCCCGTAGCGATGCTTAAATATATACGGATCATTCTAGCCATTGCTGCACATTTCGACTATGAAATATGGCAGATGGATGTCAAGACGGCTTTCCTAAATGGAATCCTAACTAAGGACATGTATATGATGCAGCCCGAAGGTTTTGTCGATCCAAACAATGCTGGAAAGGTATGCAAACTTCTAAAGTCCATTTATGGGCTGAACCAAGCATCTCGGAGTTGGAACATTCGATTTGATGAAGTTGTAAAGGAGTTTGGCTTCATCAAAAATGAACAAGAACCTTGTGTTTACAAGAAGGAAAGTGGGAGAGTGCTGGTATTTCTAATCTTATATGTAGATGACATTCCTATGCTCGAGTCTGTTAAGACCTCGTTGAAAAATAGTTTTTCGATGAAGGACTTAGGAGAAGCGGCATATATTCTAGGAATCAAGATCTATAGAGATAGATCAAGGAGGATAATTGGATTAAGCTAGAGTACATACATTGACAAAGTGTTGAAATGGTTTAGCATGGAAGAGGAAAAGAAGGGGTTCTTTCCCATGTCTCACGACATTAAACTCAGCAAGAATCAGTGTCCTTCGACTACTGATGAGCGTGAGTGCATGAGTAGGGTTCCATATGCTTCGGCTATTGGATCCATCATGTATGCAATGATATGTACTCGCCCAGATGTTTCCTATGCTCTAAGTGTTACAAGTAGATATCAGGCGGATCCAGGTGAAGGTCACTGGACAGCGGTAAAGAATATCCTTAAGTAATTGAGAAGGACTAAGGATGCGTTCCTAGTTTATGGAGGTGAGGATGAACTCAGTGCAAGGGGTTACACAGATGCGAGTTACCTTAACGACTCAGATGACTCCAGATCGCAATCTGGTTATGTGTTTGTCATGAATGGTGGTGCTGTTAGTTGGAAAAGTTCCAAGCAAGATATGGTGGCCTCCTCTTCAAGAAGAAGGTGAATATATTGCCGCCTCGGAGGCTGCAAAGGAAGCTGTTTGGATTAGGAATTTCCTGATCGCTCTTGGTGTGATTCAGGGCGCATCCAATCCCATGGACGTTTATATTGACAACAATGGTGCTATTGCACAAGCCAAGGAACCTAGAACGCACCAGAAGAACAAACATATACGCATGCGTTACCATCATATTCGAGAGTTCGTTGAGGATGGTAGTGTCATGATATGCAAAATACATACGGACTCAAATGTTTCTGATCCTTTTACAAAGACACTATCGCAGCCTGCGCATGAGGCGCATGCAAGAGCAATAGGTATTAGATACAATCTAGATTGACTCTAGTGCAAGTGGGAGACTGAAGGAAATATGCCCTAGAAGCAATCATAGAGATGATTATATTTCTTATGTATCCATGAGTTATTGTAATGTTCCTTGAATATCCATATCAGGAAACTTGTATTGATTGGCAATTATGTGAATTGTTTGTGAAACTCTTTACTTGTATGGTAATTTAATAGTTTTCCCTAGTAGGAGTTCATGTGAGGACACATGTGAATATTAGACTAGCACATCGATTGGTTGATGACTATGTTTCACAAGTCATAGACATGGAGATGTCAAACCAATGATGTGGACACATGTTATGAACATGGGGTTGGACTGACCCAACTTGAGACGGGAAATTAGTTGCATCTCTCTCTCTACACATCGTGTACGTTTTGTCCTTAGACCTGATATTATCACATGAACTTGAGATGTGGAGCGACATACTTTGGGGCTATCAGACGCTACTCCGTAACTGGGTAGTTATAAAGGTAGCTTTTGGGTTTGTCCTGAAGCATGTTGCAAGGCATGATAAATCAAGATGGGATTTGCCCCTCTCTACTTGAGAGAGATATCTCTGGGCCCCTCGAGTGATCGGATCCAGAAATGCATGGTCGTCCTACATATGGTTAAGAGTTAACCTAGTAAATGGATTCCGAATTACAGTATCGAGAAAGGGAGGTCAGCTTGGAGCTAGACCAAAAATCGTGAGGCAAAGGGAAAGACATGTACTAAACCTTGTGATGGTTCGTCTGATATGATCTTTTGTATGCGTTTAGGAGTTGGCACGTCTTGCTAGAGGCTTCTACCAACTATTGACAGAATAAGTGTATTCGTGTCATGTCTATACGTATATGAACCTATAGGGTCACACACTTAAGGGGCTGGAAGCCTAATGAGGATTGGATCCGAATTAGACCAGGCTTAGGGTTCTAATGGTCTCCTAGTGTAGAAGCCCACTAGGGACGCCTATATAAGAGAGGGTGGGGCGAGCTGACTAGAGTTAGATCATTCCACCCAGCCGCCACTCCTCACGCCTGTGTTGCACGCGCAGACCTAGCAGTCCGGCGTCTGACACTTCCACCATGTACGTGTGGATACCTTGGAGGCGCTGCATCTGTAGCGTTTGGACGAGCCGCACAAGGGCAGATGCTCGTGTGACGAGAACAAGGAGGAGACGTAGATCATCTGCACTGCCTAGACATGCTTCATCAAGTTCCACAACTGTGCGTATAGTGGTAATCCCATGATCTATGACAACAGTAATCCTCGTTTACACGGTAGAAAATTTTGATTTGCGCTAGTGTACCCTACCTGTATCCCTTCACAATTCACCAAGAGCAAGAGTATGTTTTTCTTTTCAATTTTGCACTCAAACTTAGTCTTGTGCCATCACCCTCCGACTACTCATTGTGCGCTCTTATTTATCCGACATGCAGAAGCTATTGCCAAGGCGAAGGACATTGTCGAGCAATCCAAGCACATAGAATTGCTGGATAGCGAGAACAAGATCCTCAAGCAGGAGAGAGCTGACACTCTGAAGATGCATGAAGCGTCTATGAAGGCCGTGCAGGGGTCTGCAAACACGGAGATCAACCAAATGAAGGAGGAAAGTGCAATCCTTAAGGAGCAGAATAAAGCTGCCGAAGAGCAGAATAAACGCAACCTTGAGGCTTACAAGGTCCTCCGCACGGGACTCCATGGCGGAGACGCTCCAACAAGCCTAGGCGAGCATCTTTGGTAAGAAATCTTCGTCTTGTACTTTTGTAAGCCAGGTACTCTGAACTTTTACGTTATTGAACTCATGTACTACATTGCTTGGCTGGAAACGCAGATCCTATTGGTTTAACCAATACTCCTCCTCCGCCAAAGGAATGCATGGTCCTTGCCGGCAATTTCATCAGTACCGCCATCAAGCAAGCCAAGGAATTTGCCAAGCCTCTAAACATCAACATCAAGGCGGTGGATTCCGTCATGAAGTATTCGGAGATTCTGTGAGAAGCCCCTGAGCATATCATAAGTTGGAAAGATTTTACCCGGGCTGGTGCAAGAATGTCGCTGGCGATGGTTAAGGCCCACTACGAGAATGCCGACATTGACACGGTGACCTCGGGTGTGCCCGACGTAAACGATGACAACCAGAATATTTATCACAAATCTATCTGGTCATCGCTCGCCGGCTACGACACCAGGGTCGACGAGTTTGTCGATCCAAACTCCTTTGTGCCTCTCGAGATCATTGATGGCGACCAGCCCAACTCCTCGGAGTCCCTCAGGACCAACGACTTTGTTGATGATCAGGATGACTCTCCTGCCGCCGATGACGTTACCTCAAAGTCTCCTACCCTAGAGGAATGAAAAATATTTTGTAATATTTGTTTCCTCTGGATGGATGTATGCGGAAAAACTACGGTTTTAATCTTAAGGCAGAAAACAATAGATATATGTTTCCTGCTACTTAAGCACTAGTTCCAGCATGTATATATTTTTTAAGCAGGTGTTGGCTTATCCATTACTTTGGTTTTTATGCTTGACTTTTCATGAGTCGGAAGACTCTTAGTTGGAACTATGCGTTCAGGTGATGATGCCCAATGGCACCATAAAAAACCTAAGCACAAAATCGCCGACTTCGAGTGCTGAAAGTCACTACTCCAGAATCCACATAAAAACGACAAAGAACGTGTAGACCAGAAAACTTAAGCTAACACCCGTAGGCAGAATTTTCACAAGTACAAATGCAAAACTTGCGCATAAAGGTTTTATATGATCCAAAAAAGAACACTAAAGGAGGTAAAATACTTAAGCATATGAGTGAACCAAAGAGCTTTATTTCATTGATCGTATAAGAGGTACACAGTAGATAAAAATATGCTAAGTGTAAAAAGGACGTAGTTGTGCTATATCCCATGGCCGATCAAGCTCCGGGTAGTCATCATCCGGGTCACGTCGCTTACGCTTATGATCCTCGTTTGGTCTATCCTCAAGTTCACAATTGTCAACGAGGTAGTAAGACCTATTGAGTAGCGCCTTGCTTATGATGAACGGTCCTTCCCATGGCGGGGATAATTTGTGTGACTTTTTCTGCATAAGTCGGAGCACCAGATACCCCTCTTTAAATGAGCGATGCCGGACGCGGCGACTATGGTAGCTGCGTAGCTTCTGCTGGTAGATGGCGGATCTTTGGCATGCCAATACACGCTCTTCCTCGAGAAGGTCCACGTCTAGGCGTCTAGATTCTTCAGGCGGCAACTCTTGGTGAATCATGAAGGATGTCGGAAGGCAGGATGGCTTCTGCTCCATATACCATGAAATAAGGGGTGTAGCCGGTAGACCAGTTTGGTGTAGTTCGTAAACTCAACAGAACAGATGGTAATTCCTCCGCCCAGGCTCCAGCTGCTCTATGTAGCGGTGCCTCTAGACGTGGCTTGATTCCCTACAGAATTAATCCATTGGCTCGCTCAACTTGCCCATTAGACTGTGGACGTGCCACAGATACTAAGTCAAGTCGGATGCCCTTCTCCCAACAATAAGATTCCACTTTTTCGAGTGACAAGTTGCTGCCGTTGTCGGTGGTAATGACCTAAGGGAAGTTTCCCCATCAAGCTTTCTAATGGGTTTAGCTTCTATCCATTTGGTGAATTTATCAACTGCTACTAGCAGATACGTAAACCCACATGGTGCCGTTTATAATGGACCAGCCATGTCTAGCCCCCAGACTTCAAACTGCCAAGTTATTAGTATTGTTCGCAATTCTTGAGCTAGAACATGTGGTTGTCGGGCATAGTACTGGCATCCCATGCATTTCTCAACCAGTTTGTCGGTGTCCACCTTGGCGGTCAGCCAGTAGAATCCTTGCTGGAAGGCTTTGGAAACCAACGATTGAGGAGCAGTTGATGCCCTCAATCTCTGAGATGGATCTCACGAAGGATTTCAATACCCTCTTTCTGGGAAACATATTTGAGGTATACACTAGTGGTGCTTATTTTATAGAGCTGTCCATTGATTATGGTATAGCCCTTTGCTCGACGTACTATTTGCCGACTTTCAAACTTGTCGATGGGCAAAGTTCCGTGTACGAGATACTCCATGAACGGTTTTGTCCAAGCCAGAGGGACCTTTGTCACTGTGTGAACAAAAGAGTCAACTCTATCCGGGTTAGATGGATCCGCTCCCTTCACGGATGGTGTCCGTATATGCTCCAGGAAAACATCAGGCGGAATTTGTTTGCGCCCTGATCCAAGCTTTGACAGCAGATTAGCCGCCTCATTTTCCTCCCTCTTGACATACTTGAGTTCGTATCCCAAGAAGCTCTTGGCTATCTCGTCCACTTCGTCTTGCTATGCTGCCATCATTGGGTTCCACGCGTTACAGGTGCCAGCCAACTGCTAGGCAACCAAGTCAGAATCTCCATAGCAAACTATGCACTTGATGCCAATATCCTTGGCTATGCGAAGTCCGTGAATGAGTGCCTCATATTCCGCCATGTTATTTGTAGCCTCGAAGTGGATCTGCAGAATGTAGTGCAGCTTTTACCCTGTTGGTGACTGTAGCAGTACACCAGCCCCCCAGCCGTTGAGTAGCTTTGATCCATCAAAGTGCATCACCCAGTATTCTGGCTCTGGTATAGGAGTAGCATCTGGCATCTCCGTCCAATCTGCAATGAAATCCGCCAAGACTTGTGATTTGATAGCGTCGGTTCTCTTATAGGTGATCTCGAAGGTGGCAAGATCAATGCCCCACTTTGCAAGCCTTATTGTAGCGTCGATGTTATTGATGATGTCGGACAGTGGAGCTTTACTCGAAAATGTAATAGGGTGCTCCTAGAAATAGTGCCTTAGCTTCCGAGAAGCAAGGAACACTCCATAAGATAGCTTCTGGTAGTGCAGGTAACGCTGCTTGGACTCTGTCAAGACCTCGCTTACATAGTAAACTGGTCATTGCACTCCGTACTCATGCTTTGGTTCTTTCCGATCTACCATGATGACGATGTTGATTACCCGGTTGGTGGCCGCCATGTAGATCAACATAGGCTCCGTAGGCTCGGGTGCTGCAAGTATAGGCGCCAAGGAAAGTATCTCCTTGAGATTCTTGAGTGCAGCATCTGCTTTGTCCATCCATGTAAATATGTCCGCCTTCTTTAGCAACTTTTACAGCGGCAGAGCCTTCTCTCCAAGTCAGCTGACAAATCGGCTTACTGCTGCAACGCATCCTTTTAGACATTGTATGTCCTTCAGGCATGTCGGACGGTTTATGTTTAGGATGGCCTTGATCTCATCCAGGTTGACCTTCATTCCATGCTAGGAAACGATGAAGCCCAACAATTTGCCGGCTGGAACCCCAAAAATGCACTTCTTTGGGTTACACATCATGTTGTATTTCCGAAGATTATCAAAGGTTTCTTTTAAGTCGAAGATTAAGTCGTTTGAATTATTAGACATCACCGCTATATCGTCCACATAGGCGTGAACATTCTGACCATTTTTATCGTGTAGGCAATGCTGCATAGTCCGCTGGTACGTAGCACCTACGTTTTTCAGCCCAAAGGGCATCATGATGTAGCAAAACGTGCCATAAGGTGTGGTGAACGAAGTGTCCAATTGGTCCGACTTTCTCATCTTTATCTGGTGGTATCCTGGGTATGCATCGAGAAAACACAAAAGTTCCGAGCCAGCCGTCGAGTCAATGACTTGGTCAATGCGAGGCAAAGCAAACGGATCCTTCGGACATTCTTTGTTCAAGCCGGTGTAATCAACACACATTCTTAATTCTTTGGTTCCCTTTTTGGGGAGAAGTACAGGATTGGCCACCCATTGGGTGTGAAGGACTTCTCGGATAAAACTAGCCTTAAGTAACCTAGCTATCTCTTTTCCTATGGCGCATCTCTTCTCGTCTTCGAAGCATCGTAGAGGTTGTTTGACCGGTTTAAATTTTGGATCAATATTCAAGCTGGTGCTCAGAAAGTTCCTTAGGTACACCTTTCATGTCGGCAGGTTGCCAGGAAAAGATGTCCCTATTCTCACGGAGGAACTTGACGAGCGCACTTTCCTATTTAGGGTCTAGGTTCGTCCCAATGGCAGTGGTCTTGGAGGCATCGCCTACCACAAGTTCCACTGGCTTGGTCTCGATGGCGTCCTTGAAGGCGGGATTAGAGTCAGAAATCTGCTTCTTCGATGCTGGCATCTCCGTGGCATCGACCTTGCTCTAGATCTCCTTGAATTCTTCGCTATAGAGGATAGCTTCTGCAAAGGCTGCTTCTCCAATCTCGTAGTCCCTTGCCTTTGTAAAGCTTCTAGATATGGTGATGACGTTGTTTGGTCCGGGTATCTTGATCTTGTTGTAGATGAAGCATGGCTTGGCCATGAAGGCATGGAAGATGTCGCGTACGAATATGACGTGGTACTAGCTCTTGAAGGGGACCACCTCGAAGGTCATGCGTTCTTGGCAGTAATTATTAACATCGCCAAAAGCGACCTGAAGCATGATGCACCGAAGGGAACGAGCCTCCCGACCAGGAACTACGCCATGTAACACGGTGCTAGTCCGCCTTAGGTTGGCCTCCGTCAAGTTCATCTTGTGAAGTGTATCCAGGTACATGATGTCGATGCTTCTTCCACTGTCAACCATGCATTTGGTGAACTCGCTGTCGTCAATCAAAGGGTTGATGACCATGGCATACTGATTCTCCGTAGGGATGAGGTATGGGTGATCCTTCCTGTCCCAAGTAATTGGATTCTCCGACCATCATAGGTATTGGGGAACTGGGCGTAGGGTGGCCATCAGTATCCTCATCGAGGTCTTCTGTGCCTGGATAGTAGGGGTGCCAAGGAAAGTGTGGTAGACGGCGGCCTTCTTCTCGAAGGTTTTCTTGCCTTTTCCATCGCCCTTGTCGGCGTGATTTGGGTCAACATCCTCGTCCATGTCACTTGAATCCTTGGACTCCTCTTCCTTCTTCTTCCCTTTGCCCTTGCCTCGCGGTCTGTTCTTCCACCTTCGCTTGTATCCGAACTCCGGGTCCTCCTTGAGGTCGTTGACGAACTTGCAATGGCGATTTATGTGAGTGGCTTTGCCGTTGGCGTCAAGGTGTACAAGGCATGGAATGTCACGGTACTCCTCATACGTTTGGGGAACGCGGAGCGCTGCCGAGGTAGTTTCACTACCTCGATGCTGCCGACAACCAGTCCCCCGTCCTCGGCCATGCTGTCCGCCATCACCTCGTCCTGCAAACTTCATGGCGACCATGTCGGAGGTTTGCTTTTCTTATGGCAGGTTCTTCTGCTTGGTGCTATTATTCCTCTTAGCTTGGGTTGGAATGGCTATTGCTGGAAAAGAGCCGCGAGCATCGTCGTCGGCGGACGCGAACTCATTGGCCAACTGGATCATCTGGTTGAGATCGAGCCTGTGATTGTCCTGAAGGCGCTTCAACTTATGTCGGAGCAATGTACCTTTTCCAACCCATCAATGAAGGCAGCCATGGCGGTCTGATCGTGCACCCCTGTGCAGGAATTCTTCGTATCCAGCCAGAGGGAGAGGTAGGCTCGAGATGACTCATCTTTATCTTGCACGCACCGCTGTAGATCGCCAACAGTGCAGGGACGCTTATATGTACCCTCAAAGTTTTTGGTGAATGCTTCTTGCATGTCCAACTAGTTGCAAATGGAGTTTTTCATCAAATCATCAATCCATTGGCGGGCCGTTCCCGTCAACATCAGTGGGAGGTACTTGACGGCAACGTTGGGGTTACCCCCCTCGATCTCCACCATGTTGTCGTAATCCTACTACCACGTAGCTGGTTTGGCGGTGCCGTCATAGGGCTTGATCGTCTTGTTAATCCGGAAACCCTTGGGGTAAGTTGCAGTCCGTATTACAAGTCCAAAGCAACATGGTCCAGGTATGGTCCTTCCCGGGCCTCATGAATCTTGTCCAGGCATGAACGTGTGTCGTATGGCTCCAGGCTTGCTCTTTTCTTCTTGCCTCCAGGGGATGGGCTGCGTGAAAGATGCGGGCCCCCTCCGCCAATGTAGTTGCTAGTTGGAGATGGAGGCGGAGGAGGCGGTGTTTTAGCCCTCTTGCTGTTACCCTCCTGCGATGTCTCGCCCTTGTCGCGGTTTCTTGTCGGACGTGGAGGGTGATACGTTGGAAACGTATCTATAATTTTTGATGCTCCATGCTTGTTTTGTATCATTTGTCTTATGTTTTGTCTACACTTTGAGGTATTTTTATACACTTTCTGGAACTAACCTATTTACAAGATGCCACAGTGCCAGTTGCCTGTTTTCTGCTGTTTTTGGTTTTAGAAAGATAAAAAATGAATATTCTCGGAATTGGACAGGACAAAAGCCAAAGTTCATATTTTTCTGGGAGCGATACAGAAAATCGAAGACGAGACCGAGGAGGAAACCAGGGTGGCCACACCCTAGGTGGGCATGGGCCCACCCTAGGCCGCGCCCATAGGGGGTGTGTGCCCCCTGGACCTCCATCGACCTTGCCTCATTCGCCTATAAGAAGCCCCCGGGGAGAAAACCCTAAATAATCGATCATAGTTCCAAAAAAAGTTTCGTAGGGCCGCCGCGACCGAAGAGGAGATTCGGGGAATAGAAAGTCTCTGTTTCGGCACCCTGCCAGGACGGGGAAGTGCCCCCGGAGCCATCTCCATCAATCTCCACCGCCATCTTCATCATCGTTGTTGATTCCCATGATGAGGAGGGAGTAGTTCTTCCTCGAGGCTAAGGGCTCTACCAATAGCTATTTGTTCGTATCTCTCTCTATGCATGATGGTGTTGTGGTCATGAGATTTGTAATCAAGTAGATCTACCTTGCTACTCAATTGCTTCATTAGATCTCTGCTCTCCCCATGTGTGTGAAAGTGACAGCGTGCACGCCATGGTGGCACTTAGGTTTGAGTCTACATAAATACTCTTTGTGCTTTAATAGATCTATGCTTTCCCCACGTGTGTGAAAGTGACAGCGTGCATACCATGTTTGGCACTTTGGCTATATTGAATATTTTTATGAGTTATATTTGGAGTTGGATGTCTCTATGAAATGGTGGTGTTTGTTGGAACCATCTAGTGCTCAAGGTGACAGTGTGGGGTTATCTATATTGGGGAAGGCGGACTTTGAGGAGTGCTGTTATAGCCCTACCGATGATTAGAGTGTCCAACCGGAGAGTAGTTAAGAGTAGTATCATTAAGAGAGGATATTTATATGAGAGAGTGTTCACTAGTGAAAGTATGACCCCTAGGCCTTGTTTCTAAACATTGAAACACCGTTTTCATCTAGATATGTTGCATGTTTGCTTGCTTCCTTCTTGTTGCCTTTAGTCTTTACCTCGCCGTCAAGCTCTTTTTTGGCACCGTTACCACTTGTATTTCACTATCTCTTCACCGAACCAGTGCACCTATATTGGGTGTGTTGGGGACACAAGATACTTCTTGTATCTTGATTGCAAGGTTGCTTGAGAGGGAATACATTTGACCACTTCCTCCCTGAGTTCGATAAACCTTGGGTAATCCACTTAAGGGAAACTTGTTGTTGTTCTACAAACCTCTGCACTTGGAGGCCCAACAACTGTCTACAAGAATAGAACTGTGTAGACATCAAGCTCTTTTCTAGTGCCATTGTCGGGGAGGTTTTGGGCTTTTACCTTCCCTCCACGTCAATCTCCATCAAAGTATTTTCTGGCGCTGTTGCCGGGGAGGTAAGGTAAAAGGTACTAACATTCTCCGGTGTGAGTTCTCGAAGTTATTTCCTTTAGATTCTATAGTTTTGTCTTTTTGTTTCTTGTTTTCACTAGTTAGGCATAATGGAAAATAACAAAAAAATTAGAGAGCTTTATAGTGTTTATCTTGAGTTAGGACATGAAGTGTTTGAAGAGAAAATTTAAAAACCTATGGAGCTTTATTTGCATGCTAATAGCAATGTTATTAGTATGAATTCTTTGGACACCAATGTTGCTAATGCTATGGAAAAGTCTAAGCTTGGGGAAGCTAGTTTTGATGAAAATGATCTTTTTAGTCCCCCGTCTTTGGAAGATAGCTATTCTATTGCTTATGATGATACCAAACCTCCAATATATGATGATTACAATGATGAGTATGATATTTTCAGTCACCTACTATTGAGGAGGAAATTAATTGTGATTACAATATACCTCCTATATTTGATGATTATGGTGATGAGAATAGTAGTGATAGCTATTTTGTTGAATTTACTCCCACTACAATTGATAAGAATGACTATGCTTATGTGGAGAGTAATAATCATTTTATGCATGTGGCTCATGATAAGAATGTTTTATTTGATAGTTATATTGTTAATTTTATTCATGATTCTATGGAAAGTTATTATGAGAGATGGAAACATGGTTTTATGTATCTCAACAATATTAAGTTTCCCCTCCTTATGTTGAAAATCTTGAAGTTGCACTTGTTTTGCTTTCCTATGCTTGGTGCTTTGTGCTTTCATGACTTGTTGCTTTACAATATTCCTTTTCATAGGAAGTGGGTTGGACTCAAATGTGTTTTGATTTTTCTTCTTGATGCTCTCTTTTACTCCAATTCATATTTCTTATGTGAGCATCTTCTCAAGATATCAAGCCTAACTTAAAGGCGTTAAATAAAAGTACTTGTTGGGAGATAACCCAAGAGTTTCCTTGACTCTTGGAAGTTATTACTTCTGTAATGACCTCTCCTTATGATTTTTGTTTGCTTTTTGTGCCAAGAATGAACTCTAATGAGAGGGAAGTAAGATTTGGAGAGTTGCTCTCCCGAAACAGATTTCTGTCCTCCACCAAAAAAATTCGTGAGGAGTCTCTGAACTCGGATTGAGCTCAAAATTTAAGAATAAATCCCCTAGTATGTTATCTAACTTTCGTTAGCTCAACACTTTTTGATTTGAGCAACAGAAGATGTTCAAAAAAATCGGTTTCTACTTGCTGGTCTGTTTTGACAAATTTCTGCCATTATTTGCATTTGCTTCTTATTGATTCCTTTTTGAGTTCTCCTTTGGGGAATTGAGATTTTTTAAGGAGTTTCTACAGTAGCTTGTGTTTTTAGTGAAAAGTCTTGCTGTTCCAAAGCTTTACCTAAAGTTCTATTTTCTTTTGAATACACTAATGTTGGTAATGAAGATTGTGTGATGTTTTGTAGGAAGGCAAATTTCAGGTGTAGAGAGAGAATGATGTAATGAGATGAAGAATGGACAAAAGCTCAAGCTTGGGGATTCCACCACGTGTCACCCCAAGAAATATTCAAGAGGTACAAGCGTCAAAGCTTGGGGATGCCCAAGGCATCCCCTTCTTCATCAATAAAAATCTCAGGTCTGTCTAGACACTTCGTTTTTATTGTTTCATGCATAGTTGTGTTGTTCTTGGAGCATCTTTGTTTTTGTTTATAGTTTTAGTTTGCTTAGTTTGCTTGAACAAAGTTGGTTGATCATAGCACACTTCTTTTGGAGAGAGACACACTCCGTTTTCATTGCCTAGAAAACTGTAGTTTTCATTCTTATTGTTCCGTGAGTGTTCTCTTTTGCTAGCACTGTATTTAGCCTTAGTTTTCTTGTGCTTTTGTCACATCCCAAGATTTTCCAAATCTTGTAATGTGAAAATAAATTAATGAAATAGAACTTTGTTTGATTTTCAGAGCCAGAAGAAACTTTTGAATGCAATTGGAACTTCAAACCCATTTGATTTAAATAAAAACCTAAAGGGATTTAAAAAGATAAACATTTAATAAAAAGGAAAAATAAAACATTTGGAAATACTATTTTGAAACAATTAAATGAAAAGATTTGTTTTCAAATGAAATAGATGTTTTACAAATAAGGATTATTTTATAAAGCCAAATTAAACCTTGACCAAGCTTTGGAATTAAAACATTTTATAAAATTAGCAAAGGTTTATTTAAATAAAATAATAAGGATTTAATATCCAACTTTATTTAAATAAAAGGATTTATCATTTTAATTAAAATATCAAAACTTATTAAATTATTTTAAATAAGTTTTCTAAGTATTTTATTTTCTTAATTAATACCTACTGATTTGGTTTTGAAAATATTTAGGTTTCAAATAAGGATTTTATTAATAAAATCAAACTCTATTTGATTTAATAACTAAGGCCCATTTTATTTAATTATTAATGGACCCTAAAATAAAAGATTATTTTATTTTAAACAAGTTTTCCAAATATTCTTTATTTCCAAATAAAACCTACTGATTTGGTTTTGAAAGTATTTGGATTTCAAATGAAGATTTTATTAAACTAAACCAAACCCTATTTTATTAATAAACCATGGTCCATTTTATTTAATTAATAAATGGAACCTAAAAAAGATTTAAAATATTATTTTATTTTTGAAGTTGGTTTATACTACTAAGCAGAACCAAAAACTCATTACAATAGTTTGAATTGTTTGAATGGTTTGAATGTTTGAAATGTTGATTGAAAATCAAATCTGCAAATAGAAATAGAAAAGGAAAATGTTTCTGTACAAAAAAAAGGGAAACCACAGCAGCCCAACTACCCAGCCCAACAGCCCAACTCGCAGCCCACCTCCTCTTTTCCCTGAAGCGTTTTCCTTCACCGCATAAACAACCCACATAGCCTATGACTGGTGGACCTCCCCCTTTCTCTCCTTTTCTCACTGACACCAGACCCCACCACCGGCCCCCTTCTTCCCCACCCGCACGACCCTTCTCGCCGGGCGTTGCAGGATGGATTCCGCGGATTCAATACGCCTTAATGCGGCCACCATTAATCGCCTTGACCATGCGCGTTAAAACCCCAGCGTCTTCTCCTCCGTTCCCCTCAGACGCCAACCTCTTTCCGCCACCAGGCTGTTGCCATTTTCTTCTACACCGCCGCCGTCTCCGACGAGCTAAACTTTCAATTCCGGCCATACCCTTCCTCTCCCTGCCTTCCCAAGCAAGCAGACAAGTTCCCCATATCCTGGCAAACCCCCTCGAAGTTCCAGCTCGCTCGCGCGTGCCTCCCAGCGTTGGCAACATCGACGACCTGCAGCACCGCCGTCTGTCTCCTTCTTCGACGATGATTACCAGGTGAACCAGACCGCCCCATCACTTCTCGATCACGCACATAGCATCGTCTTGATCCTGCGCATCTGACCGCACCTTCATTTTGCCTTAGGGCGACCTCCAGCGATGTCCTCGACCTCGACCGCGCGCGTCCGTCGCCAGAACTAACTCCGGCGAAGAATTCTGCCCGTCCCCGTGCACCCCTCCACCAACCAGTAGCACGTTGAGCATCAGTGTTGCATTGCGAACCTGGTGAGCATCCTCCCCCTCTTCTTCGCATCCTATTTCGCTAGCGCCGCCGCCAACTGGCCGCTCCGCCGCTCGCCGTTAACATATCGCCGCCAGCTTATGACCGGGCACTGAGAGCCGTCCGATCCCGATCTGATGGATAGGATAGAGTAACTTAAACGCGAAAGGGTACGTCTCCAGAGCCGCACGATTTGTTTAGATCTAACGCACAACAGCACGCGATCCAGACGAACCGGTATCGGCCAATCACGACGTGACGCGTGGCCAGAGTTTGTGTTAAAACAGATTTTTGAATCAGAATTATTTGCAAACTTCAAACCTTTGTAACTTTCAAACCACACGTCCAAAAAATACAAATTTGGTATCAATGGATTCAGGAGAACAAGCCCTAGCCAACTGTGGCCTTAGTTTAGAAAATAGTATATGTTAGTTTGCCTGAATTTGCAGATTCATTTATGAGCTTGTTTGGAGTATAAAAATTGTTTAAAATTGTTTTTAAGGTTAAAACTTTTGCAAAATGGTTTGTTGTGACCTTACTGACCCTAGGAACCAACCCTTGGTGTTAAAAATGATTTTGGTAAAATTTGGGTTGAATTATTTGACTTAGCCATTTTCTAGCCAAATAAAATTATTAATTTTATTATGGAAATGTTTATGTAAAGTAAACTTTGAGAAAATAGTTTGGACCAAACCTACTGACCCAAAAACACCAAGCTTTGCAATAGAAACTCATTTGGTGAACAACCTAAGAGTTTTGCCTTGATAAAAACATTTTTCACCACATAAAATGATGAATGGATTTAAGAATGGTTTATGGATAAAACCCATTTGCAAATGACTTTGCCATTTTGGTAAATGACCAATTTGGAACTTACAAAGTTTACAAGACTAGTGGAGACCATCCTTGCAATAGAACCAAACCTTTGCATGCTATTGCATGACTTAGATTCCATTACTTTGTGTGTGAAAAATTGTTTGTTTGACTTTGGTTGGAATGTGAATTGAATTTGTGTTTGCTTGATTGACTTGTAGTGAAGTGTGAGACTAGCAAGATCAAGGAGTGAACCACCATTCCCTACCAAAAAGGCAAGTGATGCTTCATACTTTCTATCCCAATACTTTCACTATGCATTAGTAATTTTGCTAAGTAAAACTTGCATGGATTTTGCTAAGTATAGACCTTGCTATAAGAAAACCTAGTAGATGAATCCTTAGTAGGATTTTCCTAAGTTAAGATTCCTACTACTACCAAGCTTAGCCTAGCTAATAGAAAACCTGGGTGGAATATATATTCACACTATGGAAAAATATTCTAAGTCTGAGGACTTATGTTTTGTCTAATAAAACAACTAAGTTAATGAATCACCTGGGTGGAATGGGATAGCTTGGTGGAGAATGGTTGAGTGGTTCACAAGGCCATGGACTTGGATTGTGTATCTCACTTGTGGATGGCCACCCAGGAACAAAGGGATTTGAGATGTCAAATGTTGAGAAGCTTCAAGTGCAACCACTTGGCAATATGGGCTCTGCCATGATCATATAGGTTGCAAGAACTTAGCCATATGGACAATGGGTGGTAGTGTTTGATAGGTTGGAGCGCGTCCATTTTTGTCTAAGGGAAAGCTTCTGAAAGATCTTGTCTTGGGAAACCAAGTCTTGTGGGGAAAGTGCACCACCTCTGCAGAGTGTAAAATCTAAGTACTTAGCCATGTCCCTGGTAAAGGACAATTTGATCATCAAGACATGGAAACAATCAAGAATCTCATCATTCAAATTTCTAAGTTAAAATCTTGTGGATTGAACAAGGGTTGTTTGAATTCTTCAATCATTGATGGAGAGATGGCTTGGTACAAGGATCTTGAAATCTTTGATTGAGAAAAATGATTTTGTCAAGCAAAAACTTAGTATTTTCAAAATGATAAGAAAAATCTATTTTGAGCAATGCAAGCCTCAACTCCACTTAGCCAAATGCATATAGATGATAGATTCTACTATACTACCATAGTATCACTTGCCAATACAATTCAAATGTATTGACCCTTTGTGGCTGTAACTTGTATGTTGCAGGTTTGATTGTTTTAGTGAAGATTGATCGTTTAGGATTACAAAGTCTACAACCAACATCTGCCTGTGGCACTTTGAAGATGATGGACCCATACTTATAGTTATTCCGCTGCAAATGTAATGTAATAGCCAAATGAGCTATGTTTGATGTAATAAACTTATGTTATTCCTGGTTATAAAGTTATATTATGGCCTTTGTTTCTTGATATTACATCTTAACTGTGGGTGCTAGCTATTGATCCAGGGACTAGCATTGTAAACACAGGAGGAATCTACCTTAACAGGTTGAGGCCTCTATAGATGGTATCAGAGCATTGTGTTGCCTGTAGGATTTGTAAACCTAGGATTGGACAAAAACCTTTAGAAAAATAGGAGTTGTATTTGTTCAAAAACTTATTTACAAAAACACTTGTAAACTCTTTCCTCAACCATTTTGGTTTCAACTCTACATCTCTTCTACTTCAACTTGATGGAAAAACCAACCCCATGGCCAAAGACTACACTATGTGCAAAGGACTTCTTCAACTTCTTCAACTCTAATGACTTCAACATCTTCAGCATATTCACCAAGGACCTCCAACTTGGATATCACTAAGGACTACAAGTAAGACAAGGAAATCTTGCTCAAGATTTAGAGACTGAGGGAATGCAAACAGTTAGAAGGAGCCTACATCATTTGAAGTATTGTGACCAAAAGTTTTTCCAAGGAAACCATGATCTCATGCAAGAAGGATCAACCAAGAAGGATGGAAGGATCACAAGTGAACCATATAGATGGACCACCATATTTTAGTTAAGTCAAATACACCAACTTATGTGGTGTAACAAAAATATTTTGTTGCCTAAAAATGTGCTTGAAACTTGTTGTTTGAGTGGAGTGTTTGCTTGTGATTGCATGCACATTGTTTGTGTGAATTGTGATGTGTGTGATTAGAAATAATTCCTTAGAAATATTTTGCCTATTCTAATCCCAATCCAACCCAAACAGATGACTACTCCAAGATACACCAACACCAACCAAGAAGACAACATGAGAGAACTTATAGCAACCCAAAACCAGTTGAGCCAAGAGACAACTCAGCTTTTAGCCAACAACAATGGACTAGACCCAGCCATACAAAGGATTTTGAAACTTCAATCCCAATTGTTGCAAGGATTGGTTACTCAAATGATCAACATGAGAGAAAACTTTTCCCAAATAGCTAATGACAATAAGGATGACAATGATGCTATTCTAGAAAGAACCCAAGTTAGCAAAACTTGTGGAGACAAGGATCATACATCCAAGAACCATGAGGATCAATACCCCAAGAAGAGAGAAAGATCTCCCACCTATGAAGAACATGAACTAGAAGAACTCCTAGCTTTGGAGAGACTCAAGAAGAAGAAGAAATTCCCCAACACTAACAAGAAGAATGTTACACAAGTGCAATGTTTCAAATGCAAAGAGATGGGACACTATGCCAATGAATGCCCAGAAAAGGAGAAGAGCCAAGAAGAAAAACAAAAGCTAGTGAAACCCAAGATAAGGAAGGATTTTATCCAAGTGATGTGCAAACACTGCAAAGAGTTAGGACATTATGCAAACTACTCTCCAGAAAGATGAAGCATAAGATAAACCAGCCTATGAGGGATCTCAGCCTTGTCACATGTTTCAAATGCAGGGAACTAGGCCACTATGCAAACAAGTGTCCAGAAAGGATGGAGAACAAATTGAACAAGCCTATGGAGAAACTCAACCTTGGCCCATGAGCTTCGTGAGTAAAGAATGGAAACCAAGGACTCAAAGCAAATGTTTGCTTAGAAGATTTTTCTCATGATCCCAAGAAGGACAATGTGTAATTTTTGTTTGAAAATTTTTAAGGGTGGTAGTACCCTAGTTGTTTTGAACTTGCTTGTAACCCTAGCCTCCCCAAATCTCGGGACGAGATTTATTTTAAGGGTGGTAGCCTGTCACATCCCAAGATTTTCCAAATCTTGTAATGTGAAAATAAATTAATGAAATAGAACTTTGTTTGATTTTCAGAGCCAGAAGAAACTTTTGAATGCAATTGGAACTTCAAACCCATTTGATTTAAATAAAAACCTAAAGGGATTTAAAAAGATAAACATTTAATAAAAAGGAAAAATAAAACATTTGGAAATACTATTTTGAAACAATTAAATGAAAAGATTTGTTTTCAAATGAAATAGATGTTTTACAAATAAGGATTATTTTATAAAGCCAAATTAAACCTTGACCAAGCTTTGGAATTAAAACATTTTATAAAATTAGCAAAGGTTTATTTAAATAAAATAATAAGGATTTAATATCCAACTTTATTTAAATAAAAGGATTTATCATTTTAATTAAAATATCAAAACTTATTAAATTATTTTAAATAAGTTTTCTAAGTATTTTATTTTCTTAATTAATACCTACTGATTTGGTTTTGAAAATATTTAGGTTTCAAATAAGGATTTTATTAATAAAATCAAACTCTATTTGATTTAATAACTAAGGCCCATTTTATTTAATTATTAATGGACCCTAAAATAAAAGATTATTTTATTTTAAACAAGTTTTACAAATATTATTTGTTTCCAAATAAAACCTACTGATTTGGTTTTGAAAGTATTTGGATTTCAAATGAAGATTTTATTAAACTAAACCAAACCCTATTTTATTAATAAACCATGGTCCATTTTATTTAATTAATAAATGGAACCTAAAAAAGATTTAAAATATTATTTTATTTTTGAAGTTGGTTTATACTACTAAGCAGAACCATAAACTCATTACAATAGTTTGAATTGTTTGAATGGTTTGAATGTTTGAAATGTTGATTGAAAATCAAATCTGCAAATAGAAATAGAAAAGGAAAATGTTTCTGTACAAAAAAAAGGGAAACCACAGCAGCCCAACTACCCAGCCCAACAGCCCAACTCGCAGCCCACCTCCTCTTTTCCCTGAAGCGTTTTCCTTCACCGCATAAACAATCCACATAGCCTATGACTGGTGGACCTCCCCCTTTCTCTCCTTTTCTCACTGACACCAGACCCCACCACCGCCCCCCTTCTTCCCCACCCGCACGACCCTTCTCGCCGGCCGTTGCAGGCTTGATTCCGCGGATTCAATACGCCTTAATGCGGCCACCATTAATCGCCTTGACCATGCGCGTTAAAACCCCAGCGTCTTCTCCTCCGTTCCCCTCAGACGCCAACCTCTTTCCGCCACCAGGCTGTTGCCATTTTCTTCTACACCGCCGCCGTCTCCGACGAGCTAAACTTTCAATTCCGGCCATACCCTGCCTCTCCCTGCCTTCCCAAGCAAGCAGACAAGTTCCCCATATCCTGGCAAACCCCCTCGAAGTTCCAGCTCGCTCGCGCGTGCCTCCCAGCGTTGGCAACATCGACGACCTGCAGCACCGCCGTCTGTCTCCTTCTTCGACGACGATTACCAGGTGAACCAGACCGCCCCGTCACTTCTCGATCACGCACATAGCATCATCTTGATCCTGCGCATCTGACCGCACCTTCATTTTGCCTTAGGGCGACCTCCAGCAATGTCCTCGACCTCGACCGCGCGCGTCCGTTGCCAGAACTAACTCCGGCGAAGAATTCTGCCCGTCCCCGTGCACCCCTCCACCAACCAGTAGCACGTTGAGCATCAGCGTTGCATTGCGAACCTGGTGAGCATCCTCCCCCTCTTCTTTGCGTCCTATTTCGCTAGCGCCGCCGCCAACTGGCCGCTCCGCCGCTCGCCGTTAACATATCGCCGCCAGCTTATGACCGGGCACTGAGAGCCGTCCGATCCCGATCTGATGGATAGGATAGAGTAACTTAAACGCGAAAGGGTACGTCTCCAAAGCCGCACGATTTGTTTAGATCTAACGCATAGCAGCACGCGATCCAGACGAACCGGTATCGGCCAATCACGACGTGACGCGTGGCCAGAGTTTGTGTTAAAACAGATTTTTGAATCAGAATTATTTGCAAACTTCAAACCTTTGTAACTTTCAAACCACACGTCCAAAAAATACAAATTTGGTATCAATGGATTCAGGAGAACAAGCCCTAGCCAACTGTGGCCTTAGTTTAGAAAATAGTATATGTTAGTTTGCCTGAATTTGCAGATTCATTTATGAGCTTGTTTGGAGTATAAAAATTGTTTAAAATTGTTTTTAAGGTTAAAACTTTTGCAAAATGGTTTGTTGTGACCTTACTGACCCTAGGAACCAACCCTTGGTGTTAAAAATGATTTTGGTAAAATTTGGGTTGAATTATTTGACTTAGCCATTTTCTAGCCAAATAAAATTATTAATTTTATTATGGAAATGTTTATGGAAAGGAAACTTTGAGAAAATAGTTTTGACCAAACCTACTGACCCAAAAACACCAACCTTTGCAATAGCAACTCATTTGGTGAACAACCTAAGAGTTTTGCCTTGATAAAAACATTTTTCACCACATAAAATGATCAATGGATTTAAGAATGGTTTATGGATAAAACCCATTTGCAAATGACTTTGCCATTTTGGTAAATGACCAATTTGGAACTTACAAAGTTTACAAGACTAGTGGAGACCATCCTTGCAATAGAACCAAACCTTTGCATGCTATTGCATGACTTAGATTCCATTACTTTGTGTGTGAAAAATTGTTTGTTTGACTTTGGTTGGAATGTGAATTGAATTTGTGTTTGCTTGATTGACTTGTAGTGAAGTGTGAGACTAGCAAGATCAAGGAGTTAACCACCATTCCCTACCAAAAAGGCAAGTGATGCTTCATACTTTCTATCCCAATACTTTCACTATGCATTAGTAATTTTGCTAAGTAAAACTTGCATGGATTTTGCTAAGTATAGACCTTGCTATAAGAAAACCTAGTAGATGAATCCTTAGTAGGATTTTCCTAAGTTAAGATTCCTACTACTACCAAGCTTATCCTAGCTAATAGAAAACCTGGGTGGAATATATATTCACACTATGGAAAAATATTCTAAGTCTGAGGACTTATGTTTTGTCTAATAAAACAACTAAGTTAATGAATCACCTGGGTGGAATGGGATAGCTTGGTGGAGAATGGTTGAGTGGTTCACAAGGCCATGGACTTGGATTGTGTATCTCACTTGTGGATGGCCACCCAGGAACAAAGGGATTTGAGATGTCAAATGTTGAGAAGCTTCAAGTGCAACCACTTGGCAATATGGGCTCTGCCATGATCATATAGGTTGCAAGAACTTAGCCATATGGACAATGGGTGGTAGTGTTTGATAGGTTGGAGCGCGTCCATTTTGGTCTAAGGGAAAGCTTCTGAAAGATCTTGTCTTGGGAAACCAAGTCTTGTGGGGAAAGTGCACCACCTCTGCAGAGTGTAAAATCTAAGTACTTAGCCATGTCCCTGGTAAAGGACAATTTGAGCATCAAGACATGGAAACAATCAAGAATCTCATCATTCAAATTTCTAAGTTAAAATCTTGTGGATTGAACAAGGGTTGTTTGAATTCTTCAATCATTGATGGAGAGATGGCTTGGTACAAGGATCTTGAAATCTTTGATTGAGAAAAATGATTTTGTCAAGGAAAAACTTAGTATTTTCAAAATGATAAGAAAAATCTATTTTGAGCAATGCAAGCCTCAACTCCACTTAGCCAAATGCATATAGATGATAGATTCTACTATACTACCATAGTATCACTTGCCAATACAATTCAAATGTATTGACCCTTTGTGGCTGTAACTTGTATGTTGCAGGTTTGATTATTTTAGTGAAGATTGATCGTTTAGGATTACAAAGTCTACAACCAACATCTGCATGTGGCACTTTGAAGATGATGGACCCATACTTATAGTTATTCCGCTGCAAATGTAATGTAATAGCCAAATGAGCTATGTTTGATGTAATAAACTTATGTTATTCCTGGTTATAAAGTTATATTATGGCCTTTGTTTCTTGATATTACATCTTAACTGTGGGTGCTAGCTATTGATCTAGGGACTAGCATTGTAAACACAGGAGGAATCTACCTTAACAGGTTGAGGCCTCTACAGCTTTTAGCTTAGAACTTTATAGTTCTTCTTTGTGGATTTGTGAAACAAGCTAACTGATCTTTGTTGATTATTATCTTTGTGAGTTGTTTCAAATAAGTTGTTTGGTGTTGGAAAAGTGTAGAGAGCTTCATGCTTATAGTGGTACAAAAGGGAGCTTGTTTTGACTGTGACTTAGAATTTATCATGTCATGCTAGATGTTGTTTTGACCTTATGCTTAGTGATTATTTCTATAGTATGACTTGTTCCAAACAATTAGATTGCTTAATGTGCCTTGAAAGAATCATGCGTTTTTTTATCATACAAAAACATAGTATTGTGGTATTATCCTTTGATGCTTTGTTTGGGTTGACTTGGCGCATGGTCACAGCATGTTATGACTATGAAAAATTCACCATAGCCTCTATGATCATTTAGTCCTTTACTTGTAGTACCACTCTATGCTTTGATTAGTAATGTTTTGTTGCTCTGCTTGATTATGGCCATTATTGCTCTCTTATTTGGTTGCTCCCAGTCTTTTGCTATCCTCCACTTCTATGAGTAAGCTCTACTCATGCTTCCAACTCCCAAGAAACCAAGTTATTCCAAAGTGTCCACTATAAACTCCTATGCATGGTGTGTTACACCATTCTAAGTATATTCTTGTTTTCAGCTATCTTCCAATTAAAAACTATTTTGTTATGTGAAAACTTAGTGATTAAAGCCCTCACGAACTTGATGGCACAGTTTATATTCTTTGCCCCTAATAAACTTGAACCATTGTGTCATCTATGTTGTATATTCTTGCACTTATACGTTGGAATTAGCAGAATCATGCTATCACGGGGAACGTTTTCAACATTGCACTTGTACTTTGTACTCAGTTGATATCATGCTCTTTTGTCTATGGATGTCACCAATGTGAAATAAAAAGGGAACTTGTAAGTCCATGGAGTTTGTATTCCGTGTTAGAGAAACGCCTGGGCCGCTAGCCTATGCCATGCCTAATCATGGTGGAAACTTGCAGCATCACCATAGTGACATCTATGAAGCATTCTTCTTATAAAAAAAGAGAGACACATTGAGAAAATAGGAAAGAGATAAAAAAGCACCATATTCCCATGGTAAATAAGAAGATTGCTGAGATGCTCATTGTCTGCTTGCCTTGTCATTTTCGTTACGGGAAAGCTCCTATACCATGTGCAAGGGGTACCCCGTTGGCGGTTCTCTATGATATGCAAATACTTACAATGAAAAGAACTTACAGGTGACTAAAGTTGAGTAGCATGAGGTGTGGCCCTCGTATTCAAGGGAATTGAGATTGCCAACTTATACTTCTCAAGCATATACTCCATCTTTTTTCCCTTTAACCTTAATCACTTCAAGATGCTTATGATAGGGGCAATGAGGGCTGAAAGCTAACAAGTACCATAATTTTTGGAAGCTCTTTTTGAAACTTGAAATCCCTGCTTTCCTTTACAAAAGACCTTTCTTCCACCATTATTTGAGTCTCCACCTTCTACCTTTAGGCACCATTAAGAGAGCATAGTTGTCATTCTGTGTGCAGTGTCCCAAAGCTTATTGATTGATGCATATTGTGATATTACTTGTTCTTGTGCTATTTGTTTCTAGTCACCCTTGTGAACTTTGAAGGTGTCCTATGCATCTATTTGTTACTCTATGAGGGACAAGCTGAATGCCACCATGCTATGTTTTATGTATGTGAAACAAACAAACGTTTTTCAATGCATGTTATTCATGATCTTTGTTTGTAGCCTTTCATGTTGCATGCATAGTTACTATGTCTTATTGTTAGAACTCCATCTTTCATGCTCATGTTTAGAGTTATTTGATCCCAGCTTTCAATGCTTGCAAATGGTTTGATCTTGGTTTTTATGGTGCATGTCACCTCAAAAATTATTCTTTTTATCACTTACCTACTCGAGGATGAGAAGGAGTTAAGCTTGGGGATGCTTGATATGTCAGAAACATATCTATAATTTTTTATGCTCCATGCTTGTTTTGTATCATTTGTCTTATGTTTTGTCTATACTTTGAGGTATTTTATACACTTTCTCGAACTAACCTATTGACAAGATGCCATAGTGCCAGTTGCCTGTTTTCTCCTGTTTTTGGTTTCAGAAAGCTAAAAAATAATATTCTCGGAATTGGACAGGACAAAAGCCAAAGTTTATATTTTTCCGGGAGCGATACAGAAAATCGATGTAACATCCCTAAAATCATGTTTTTAAACTCATGCATATCATCCATGCATCCATGATCATTTAGGGTTTCATTTCAAAATCATTTCAAAAACAAGAGCATATATTGCTCATTATTTTATGTATGAAGACTCTAGCCATTGGGCTACTTGCTAATGAGCAAGGTACAAATACTCATTCAGTAGTTTTTTGAGTTCAAACATAAGTGTATTCAAAAGCTTGAATAAAGTTTCCAAACAAAGTATGAAATAAAACCAAGTTTATACCAATTAATATATCTCTTAATGGCTTGGTTTTATTTTATTTTTCAAATGACCCAAGTTAGTGTTTGTAAACAGAAAGGTTTGACACTTATTTAAATACAAAATTCACTATGCAAAAGTCCAGAGAAGGTTTGAAATCAAACTGTTTTGAAAAGGAGTTTGAAAATCATTTTATAAAATCAAACAGAAAAAGAAAAGGATTAAAGTGGAAAAAAATAAGCAGCCAGCCATTCTGGCCCAACCCAGCCCAGCAACCCCTCCCGCGAACCGTTTTTCTCTACTCGCAATCAAACCCACGGAGTGACTGAGCGCCTGACCCCACCTCCCCTCTTTTTCTCTCGCTGACAATGCGGCCCACGCAACGGTCTTCTTCTCCACCCCGGCGACGAGTTCCTCCCCCAAAATCACTCGGCCGTTTCTGGATTGATTTGCGGCTTCAATTTGCGATCAATGCTCGAGTGATTCACGCTCGCGACCATGCTACTTAAACCCCCTCTGCCCCCTCTCCATTTCCCCCCAGACCCCGAGCACAGAGCGCCCCCAGACTGCCAGTATTCGCCCTTACACCGCCGCAGACAGAACCAACTCCGGCAACCAATCTCGGTGAGCTCCGTGCGCGTCTTCCTCTCTGATGCACGCGAACTGCTTCGCAACCTCCTTGCGCTCCTTCTGACATCTTTGGTTTGTCTTGTACTGCCCCAGGTCGTCGACTCCATCGAACACCGCAAGTTCCCGACGCCGTCTCCAACTCCGGCGACTAAATTCGATGAGCCTCGTGTCCCCCTCTGTTTCTGAATCACACGGACGTGTTCGCCTGCATCTAGCGCACCTTCTAACGCCTTTTGTTTGGATCCTCGTGCCCCAGAACGTCGTCTTCGACTCCATCAGTGAGCATCCAACGCCGTGCACAACTCCGACGAGCTCCAGTGACCACCTCTGTGCGCCCCTTCGCCAACGAAGCCCACCTTGAGCATCAGCAGCACACGACGAGCTTGGTAAGCCCCTTCTCCCTCTCCCGCACGACCTAGAACGCCGGTAGCAGCTCTGACAGAGACGCCGCCGCCAGTCGCCGCCGCTAGCGCCGCTCGTCTGTGGTCAGTTAGATTAGGGCCGTAGGATTTAGATCTAACGAGTAAGATTAGATCTGTGTCTAAGAGGTATGCATTAGATCTGGCCGTCCATCTTCATTTAGATCGTATGGCTCTCGTTGATCGATCCGCCCGAACCGGTACCAACCAATAGGAACACGCCGCGTGGCTAGGGTTTAGATTTAAAATCAGAATTTGAATCTATTAGATGTTTAAACTTGTTTTAATCATAACTTTTGATTCCTACGTCCAAATTTGACAAGTTTTATATCAATGGAATCAGGAGAGAAAGCCCTTTCCATTTATGCAATGTGTTTAATGTTTTGTTTCTGATAAAATGGTTATTTTTACAGAAACATGTGTAGGCCTATTTTGTGTGTAGTAATTACTTGAGAAATGATTTAATGTTCAAATAAAGTTTGTTTGGAAAGTTTTGAACTTGTTTATGAATCAGTACTATGCACTTGTATTGTTTTGTGTAGAAAATCATCACATGTCATATTGCATGCATCCATATATTTTTGCTTGTATTTATTTTGTATGTGATTTGGTGTTATCATTTTATGTGTAGATCTTGGTGCAAATAGTGATTGTGATTGTGAGGATTGTAGCTACTCTCCAAAATACCAAGGCAAGTGGTGCTTCATGATTTTATCCCTATGTTTTTCAACTATCCATTAGAAATATTTTGCTAGTCTTGCATGGTTATATTTTGCTTATATGCTATGCTTGGGAAATCCTAGTAGTTGTAGAATTGCTAGAAATTTCTAAGTTAAGATGATTATCTATGCCATGCTTAGCCTAGCTAGTAGCAACCAAGGGTGGTTATATATTCATGCTATGTTAAAATATTTCTAAGTCTTTGGACTTTGTCTTTGCTTAATAAAACAACTAAGTGAATGAATCACCTGGGTGGAATGGTTGTGAATGGGTTATGTTGAGTGGTTACACAAGGCCCATTTCTATGGTTTACCTTGTGTATCTCACTTGTGGAAGGCCACCCAGGAACAAAGGGATTTGAGAGGCCAAATGTTAAGAAGCTTCTAGTGCAGCCACTTGGCAATATGGGCTCTGCCTGGATCACATAGGTTGCAATACCTTAGCCATTTGGACAGTTGGTGGTAGTGGGATGATAGGTTGGAACGCGTCCAATTGGTCTAAGGGAAGGCTTCTGAAAGGTCCTGTCTTGGTGAAAATCAAGTCTTGTGGGGAAAGTGCACAACCACTGCAGATGGAAGAATCTAAGTACTTAGCCATGTCCCTGGAAAAGGACAACTTGAGCATCAAGACATGGAAGCTATCAAGAATCTCCTCATCCAAATTTCTAAGTAAAATTTGTGGTTGAACAAGGGTGAAGGACACCAATGTCTATTGGTGGTTCCTTGGGTAAAGTTTTTGACAAAGAAAAACTTAGTGTTTTCAACTGATAGGCAAAACCTATTTTGAGCAAAGCAAGCCTAAGCTACACTTAGCCAAAATGCATATAGTATATAGTCCACCAATATTCTACTAAGGTATCACTTGCCAATACTATTCCAACTAGCAGAATGCCCGTGCGTTGCTACGGGCTATAAAAGAACAATGCATCATCTGAATTGAATTTTTAGTATTGGTATTTCTAGCATGATAACAATTTTTTAGATATTATTTTCCTCTAGACAAAATTTTGTATCAACATTATTAATTTTCTTTATATACATATTCACTATTTTTTGCCAACGTCTAATTCAAATTGTCACATGATCTTCATTTGTATATCTGGAGATGGACTTGAAACTGAACCTATCCCTCCCTTTTTCATTTTTTTTTGCTTCCTTCCTACTATTTTAGCTCACAATTACAATGGATTTGGAATAACACAGATTGGAGTCTGATAGAAAGATGCTGCGCAAAAATCACAACTCATAGCTTGATTTTCTCTATAAAGTCGTTTCTCTAGAACCTATCCCAATTCCTAATTCAACTAAAGTTCTGTGAACCCACATTCCTTTAAGCAGTCTGCCTTCAAGGCTAGTCAACACTGACCACAAAGAGTGACATTGATCTCTTTGGAGTCCAGAAGTTCAGGCTATGACTTATGCTACAACACTGAAATCAACCCTAGGCACCTCAAACATCCAGTAAAAACAAATGGAGGCCAACAGTATCATTAAGTATCATTATGCATGACAAAAACGGTCCTTCAAGGACAATTCATGAGAAGAATAGGATACAAGAATAATGCAACATACAGCTGAAACACTTATAGAGATACAATTGTTAGGGCTTCATAGCAGGAGCAGCTGGTGACTAAATACAAGAATAATTCCCTTTTTTGTGTGTACATGAGAGCTCCCAACATAAATTGGTAATGCTCTCACGACCACTGAGTATCACCTAGTTTGTCCGCCTGAGTTAACTCTGAATTAACATTATACATGGTATGTGCAGAGTATAAGGGGCTCTGCTGTTTTACACGAAGATATCTGATTTGGTCGCACCGCGAGGGTCACCAGCGAGCCACGGTAGGTCGCTAAGTTGCATCCGCTCAGACGCGTGCACGAGCTTGACTATGACCACCATGCAGCCAGACACAACAGCTCGACGGCGAACTCGATGCAGCCACACAGGTCAGGAAGCCACGCCCGACCAAGCGTTAGAGAGCAGGTCGGAGAAGATTGGCAGCGGCTAAATTTGTCTAAATTATTACTTTTTGTATAAACTCAATCAAACTTAACACTGTTTAACTTCTTTAGAAAATGTATAGGCCTTATTTTGTGAAGTGGAGGTGGTAATGATTACGAACCTTCTGCTTCCGGAACCTAAGAAGCCGCTGAAAACAATTTTGATCTCTTAAATTTGTAGAAAACAAATCAACAAGTTGGATGGGTGAATACTAACAGCAGATAGCTAGCTCGGATTTTTTCCCCAAAATATTCCGGATACTGTAGTATTTAGTTAAAAAATTGCAATGAATCTCACTATCAAGACAAAGTGTTTCATATTGCGTAACAGCCCTGACATTGGCATCAATACTGAACTTTAATTCTTCCCCCGACGGAAATAATACGAGATCTTTGCTAAATGTAAAAAAAATCTGCTACAGAAGATGAGAACACGTTTGCCGCAACAGCTGATTCGTCTAGGAAAAATCCTCATTCCCTACTACCGGCAAGATTCCACATCTCCATGGATCCAATATCTAAATCTTCCTTTTCCCCTCCCATTCCCTAGGTTTGATATCATACCTCAGGATGCGATGCACCAGCTTCAATCCATGGCAGGGCTCTGTTCAACGGTGACGTTGGGCGCACGTACATCGTGAGCGTCGCTGTCGGCTCCTCTGCTGACCCTTGGCATAGCGGCCATCGTCGGGGGCACCAAACGCGCCCTCGAAGCCGCCCTAGCGCCGCACCTCTATTATTCCCTCAGCTCCTTCCTCAAAGCCGCCTCCTCCCATGACCTCCTTCCCCGAGGTGTCCTCAAAATCGCAAGTGGGCATCTGGTCGAACACCTCCCGTGTGTCAGTGAGGCGCCCCGGTGACGTGCTCATGCTCCCAGGCATGGACGAAGGAGAGGACGCCACAAGAAGAAGGTCGTGAAGGAGGCTGGCGCAACAGCCCATTGAGGAGACAGGCCACCCCGTTGTCTCATTCCCGCGATGCCCTGCAGCTCGCCTCCTTGCCCTTGTCTCCTCCATCTCTCCCTCCCCAAATAAGATAGCAGCCCACATCCCCTCCCCTCCCCAGGTCGTGTACGGTGGGCCTCCGGCGATGGAGGTGAGCTCCAGCTAAGGCAGGACGAGCTGCAGGGGTGTGCTGCCGTCGGGCTCGCGAGGGCGTCCGTGAGCGAGGCGGCGGGGGAGGAACATCGACGAGCGAAGAGGAGGGCGGTTTACTTAGCGGTGGCATCCTTGTAATATCTTAGAACTGCTAGGGGCAAAATCGTCAATTCAGGGCAGACGGAAAATTTGAGAGGTGACGAACGGTCCCAATCTTTTTAATAGTATAGATGTATTGACCCACTGTGTCTGTAACTTGTGATGTTGCAGGTTATTCTGATGATGATTAGGAGTCATGAGTCTACACTCAACATGCTTGCCTGTGGCACATGAAGATGAAGACTTATTTATCTATTTACTCATTTAAACTCTTGTACTAGGCCTGTGGCCATGGAGTTGTAAAAGACTATGTTGTCTCTGGAATGACTGTAATAATGACCTTTGTTTTTGTGTACTTCATCTTAAACTGTGGATGCTAGCATTGATCCAGGGACTAGCATTGCAATCACAGGGATCCTTTCCTTTACAAAGTAGGGATCATACAGATGGTATCAGAGCACTGTGTTGCCTGTAGGATTATGACCCTAGGATTGGAAACCACTAAGGAAAAAATTTCAACAACTTCCACACTTGTCTTTTCTTCTCGTAAACTTTTCTAAACTTCTTTCTCATATCTATTTGTAGATGAACTCCATCAACGAAGCCGTAAGGAAGGGACCACTCATGACAATGACTTTGGAATGTGAGACAGAATTCCCCAAGGCTCTCAGGGACCTCATGGTTGCAATGGGAATACATGGTGCAGCTGTGTACAAAGGTTTTCCTGTGATGGATGAAGGATTTGACAACCACAAGGACTCAGGATTCTTCATGGTCACCAACACAATGATGCACACCACATTCTTTGATTCAGCAAGGGATGCAGCTTGGAGGGCCATCAAAGAACTTGGTGATAGAATCAAGTGCAGAATTCTTAACACCCAGAATGACCTTAGGGAAGAAAAGAAACATACCCAAGAATTGGAGGCTACCAACCAAACCTTACGAGGAGACATTATAGACTTAGTAATAGAGTCATGTGCTCAAGATAGACAGATTGCCTCTAGAAATATCCTGTTAACCAACTTGGCAAGTGAGTTGGGATTGTAACGTACTTTGTTAGTTGGACCACCACTTAACCATTTATTTTCCAAAATGTTGCTTGAAATAAGTTGAACCTTGGAATGTTTGTAATGGATTCATGTATGCCATGACTTGTGTGTTTGATTTCCAAAGTTATGCATGTGATGCCTTGTCTTGTGATTTGTCTTAAATTGTGTTGATTCTGACTTTTCCTATCTTATTAAATAGATGCCTAATGTTACCATCAGCACTGTTGAAGAGTTCCAGGGAACTCGTTTTCGTCCTCGTATTATTGAGCTCACTAGTTTCCTCAATATCCCTCTTCCTACCATCATGGTACTTCCCCTCACCAAGTTTGAGAGGAAAGACCTTTGGGGCTTCAAGGTCAACCAGCCCAGACGCCAGACTGAGCCTACCATGGAGGCTATCATCTTCAAGCTCATGCACGATGACAAGGAGAGAGGCCTAGAGGTAGTCATGCAGGACTTGATTGGACGTCTGTTAGGGAGACACTCTCGACAGGTTAGAGGTACTCACTTCCACACCTTTGGTAGACGTGATGAGGATGGTGAGGCCATTGACTTCGAGGACACTTCGAGGGAGACAGCAGAGCCGATTCGTCTATACCTCCAGGACTTAGAGGTTCTTCTTAGGCACGTGGACACCGATAGGACCAACGTCATGCTCAGCAATGACGAACTCCAGGTGCAGCTTCTTGAGAAGGACAAGCTCTTCGCGGAGCAAGATGAGATAGTCAAGGAGATGGAGGCCAAGTTCGAGAGTCAGGACAGAAAGTTCAAGAGTCAAGATAAGCTAGTCCAAGATAGGAACAAGAGGATTCGAGACATGACTGCATAACTGTAGGCTAAGGACTTCGAGCTCGATCATCAGCAGACTGTGATTGAGAGGCTTCGTTCTCAGAAGAGGGCTCTCAAAGCCAAAGTAGAGACCTTGACCACCAATGTCGAGGAATACAAGACCGCTATGGAGAATGCAGGTCTTACCTTTGTTGAGGAGGAGGTTGATGCCGAGGAGTAGTGATGACTACTCATTTATCATTTATTTATCATGCTTTTCATTGAGTCACAATGACCATCCAACATGTGGATGGCTTGCTATTGGTGTGTTTACCTTGCAAACTTATTGTCTTTGTTGTTGAACTTTTACTATTGTGATGCATGTTTGGTGAATGTTTATGTGATGTATTGTGCATGTTAGCATCTATGGGTATCTCATTCTTATCTCTGTTGAATAAACCACAGATGCCTCCCTGTCGTGTCAATCCCAATCCCAACAACAACAACAACATCACCCCTGAGATGCAGCAAATGATGACAGCTCAGACTCACCTGATGCAAATGATGACTATGTTCATCCAGAACCAGAACAACAACAACAAAAACAACAACAACAACAACAACAACAACAACAACAATAAAATAAATAACAACAACAACAATCAGAACAACCCACCGGGTTTTGACATGCTTACCGGGTTCTTGAGATTGAGGCCAGCAAAGTTCTCAAGAACAACTGATCCTATGGTGGCCAATGATTGGCTACGCTCAGTGAACAAGGACTTGGTAACAATTGGTTGTACTGATGAAGAGAAAGTCAGGTTTGCAGCTCACTTATTGGAAGGACCAACAGCTACTTGGTGGGATAACTTCCAAATCACCACTCCCATTAAGGATGTGACATGGGCTATCATTGAATATGGTTTCCGTACTGCTCACATCTCATCCGGAGTGATGAGTTTGAAGAAGAAAGAGTTCCATAACCTGAAGCAGCGCCACCGCAGCGTGGCTGAATATATTGAAGAGTTCAACAATCTGGCGCGTTATGCACCGGATGAAGTTGACACGGATGCTAAGAGGAAGGAAAAATTCCTTGAAGGGTTGAATGATGAACTGAACCTGCAGTTAGCTGTGGCATATGTTCCCACATACCAGTCTCTTTGTGACAAGGCTGCTATTTTGGAGAACAAAATGAAGCAAGTTGAAAGTAGGAAGAGAAAGCACTCTGACAAGCACAGCTCGGGATCGTCTCACAAACGTTCCCATTATGATGATAGTGGGAATTCAGGATCCCACAAGCATGGGAAATTCAACAAGCACCACAACCACAACCGTCATCATGACAACAAGAGTCACCGTAGTCATGACAATGACAAGTACAAGAATCACAAGGGTGGATATAAGAGCCACCACAGTGGTAGTGGAAGTGGCAGTGGAAGCCAGCCTGTCAAGAAGGATCTTAGTCAGGTTGAGTGTTTCAAATGCAAAAAGATGGGGCATTATGCAAATCAATGCCCAGAAAAGAAAGTTGAAGGACCCAACAAGCCCAACCCTTTTCAAAAGGGACAAGTGAACCACATCAATGTGGAGGAGATTTATGAGGAACCTGATGCGGTTGCTGGTAAGTTCAAACTCAATTCTGTTCCAGCATTTGTTCTCTTTGATACTGGTGCATCTCATTCATTCATATCAAGAGCATTTGTTGAATGAAATGAACTACCGTTAGAAACTATTGGGTGCCCTATAAAAGTAAGTTCTCCTGGCGGAGAAATGATAGTGAATTCAGGATGTCATGATCTAGTTGTAGAGTTTGTACAGTATAAGTTTCCCGTTAACTTGCTAATCCAAAACTCTGAAGGATTGGATGTCATTTTGGGAATGGACTGGATGACTAAGCACAAGGGAGTGATAGATTGTGCCAACCATACTGTCTCACTCACAACTCCAGAACATAAAAGGATCAGATTCAAGACCAATTTTGAATCTAAAAGGAGTAAGCTAAATTCTCTTAAGGGGGTTAGCATGGACAGTGTGCCAATTGTGAGTGAATATCCAGATGTGTTTCCGGAAGAATTACCGCGAATGCCACCTGATAGAGATGTGGAATTTCTTATTGACTTGCTACCAGGATCTGGACCAATAGCAAAGAGACCGTACAAGATGTCAGTTGATGAGTTGAAAGAACTCAAGAAGCAACTTGGAGAATAGTTGCAGAAAGGTTTTATCCAACCAAGTTCCTCATCTTGGGGAGCACCAGTTTAGTTTGTGGAAAAGAAAGATAGAAGTCAAAGGTTATGCATAGATTACCGTTCACTCAATGAGGTGACTATCAAGAACAAATACCCTTTGCCTAGAATCAATGATTTGTTTGATCAGTTAGAAGGAGCTTGTGTGTTCTCAAAGATTGATCTCCGGTCAGGTTATTTCCAGCTCAAGATAAGAGAACAAGACATACCTAAGACATCTTTCACCACGAGGTATGGATTGTATGAGTATACCGTGATGCCATTTGGTCTGACCAATGCACCAGCATACTTCATGAATATGATGAACAAAGTGTTCATGGAGTTTCTTGACAAGTTTGTCGTCGTATTCATCGATGACATTCTAATCTACTCCAAGAGCAAGGAAGAGCATGAAGGACATTTACGATTGATACTAGAGAAGCTTAGAGAGCATAAGCTATATGCCAAATTCAGAAAGTGTGAATTTTGGTTAAATGAAGTTGGATTTCTTGGACACGTTGTGTCAGGAGATGGTGTAGCAGTTGATCCTGCTAAAGTTTCAGCTGTAACTGAATGGGAATCTCCCAAGTCAGTGAAAGAGGTTCGTAGTTTCCTTGGCTTAGCAGGTTACTACAGGAGGTTCATTGAGAATTTCTCTAAGGTAGCTAAGCCTATGACAGAATTACTAAAGAAAGACAAGAAATTTGCTTGGTCCGAAGGTTGTGAACTCAGCTTTCAAGAATTGAAGAAGAGACTTATGACAGCACCGGTCTTGTGTTTGCCTGATTTGGAGAAGCATTTCCAAGTGTATTGTGATGCATCTCATCATGGATTAGGTGCAGTACTTATGCAAGAAGGAAAAGTTGTGGCGTATGCCTCGAGACAACTCAAAACTCATGAGGTAAACTATACTACTCATGATTTAGAGTTAGCCTCTGTTGTCCATGCACTCAAAACATGGAGACATTATCTTTTGGGAAAGCGATGTGAAGTGTTCACAGATCACAAGAGTTTGAAGTATATCTTCACCGAGAAAGAAATTAACATGAGACAAAGAAGATTGCTAGAAATCATTAAGGACTATGACTTAAGTTTGCAATACCAACCCGGTAAAGCAAATGTTGTAGCGGATGCTTTAAGCCGTAAAGTTTTTGTGAATGGCCTTACTAAGGGAGAATTGCTAGATGATCTGTGTGCCCAATTTAGAGATCTCGGATTGGAGATTGTGCCTGAAGGACATCTCATGACCTTGGATGTTCAACCTACTCTGTTGGACAAGATTAAAGAAACCTAGAAGACTGATAAGGAAATTGAAGAGATTAAGGAAAAGATTGGCAAGGGAAAAGCCAAAGGATTCCATGAAGAGGAACAGGGTACTTTATGGCATGGAAAACGTATCTGTGTTCCACAAGATCCGGAGCTTCGGAAACTGATTTTACAAGAAGCACACAACTCACCGTATTCCATTCATCCGGGTAACACCAAAATGTACATGGATATGAAGGAAAGATTTTGGTGGAATAATCTCAAGAAGGACACCCCCGAACATATTGCTTTGTGTGATGTATGTAGTAGAGTGAAGGCGGAACACCAGAAACCAGCAGGATTGCTTCAACCACTACCTATTCCTTATTGGAAGTGGGACAAGATTGGTATGGATTTCATTACCGGATTACCAAGGACCAGGTCAGGATATGATTCTATTTGGGTAGTAGTGGATCGCCTAACTAAAGTGGCACATTTCATACCCGTGAAGACAACTTATACAAGTGCTAATTTAGCCAAGATCTATATGAGCAGAATTGTATGTCTACATGGAGTACCCAAGAGTATTGTGTCTGGTAGAGGAACACAATTCACTTCTCATTTTTGGAGGCAATTACATGAGTCATTGGGAACGAGGTTGGAATTCAGCACCACTTTTCATCCTCAGACTGATGGACAGACTGAAAGGACTAATCAAATTCTTGAAGATATGTTGAGAGCGTGTGCTCTAGACTATGGAGCCAGTTGGGATGAAAGTCTGCCTTACGCAGAATTTTCTTACAACAACAGCTATCAAGCCAGTATTGAGATGGCACCATTTGAGTTTCTCTATGGGAGAAAGTGTACCACCCCATTGCTATGGAATGGTGTGGGAGAAAGAAGTTTGTTCGGACCAGAACTTATCAAAGAGGCTGAAGATAAAGTTAAACTGGTTAAAGACAGATTGAAAATAGCACAGTCCCGACAGAAAAGCTACGCAGATCCTAAGCGTAGAGAAGTCGCCTATGAAGTTGGTGATAGAGCCTATCTTAGAGTGTCACCACTTCGTGGAGTGAAGAGATTTGGTGTCAAAGGTAAATTGGCCCCAAGATATGTTGGGCCATTCAAGATTCTGAGTCGTAAAGGAGAAGTTGCTTATGAGATTGAATTGCCAGAGTCTTTGTCAGCGGTTCATAATGTGTTTCATGTGAGTCAGCTTAAGAAATGTCATCCAGAAATTGAAGAGACTTCTTTGAAGGATACTATACCTTTGGAAGAGGTTCAATTGGAAAGTGACCTCACATATGAAGAGAAACCTATCAAGATTCTTGAGACTGCAGAAAGAGTTACTCGGACTAAGACTATCAAGTTCTGCAAAGTTCAGTGGAACCATCATACCGAAGAGGAAGCAACATGGGAAAGAGAAGATGATCTTCGGAAATACCACCCTCACCTATTTGCTACCAATATTAATCTCGAGGGCGAGATTCACCTTAAGGGGGTTAGATTTGTAACATCCCTAAAATCATGTTTTTAAACTCATGCATATCATCCATGCATCCATGATCATTTAGGGTTTCATTTCAAAATCATTTCAAAAACATGAGCATATATTGCTCATTATTTTATGTATGAATACTCTAGCCATTGGGCTACTTGCTAATGAGAAAGGTACAAATATTCATTCAGTAGTGTTTTGTGTTCAAACATAAGTGTATTCAAAAGCTTGAATAAAGTTTCCAAACAAAGTATGAAATAAAACCAAGTTTATACCAATTAATATATCTCTTAATGGCTTGGTTTTATTTTATTTTTCAAATGACCCAAGTTAGTGTTTGTAAACAGAAAGGTTTGACACTTATTTAAATACAAAATTCACTATGCAAAAGTCCAGAGAAGGTTTGAAATCAAACTGTTTTGAAAAGGAGTTTGAAAATCATTTTAGAAAATCAAACATAAAAAGAAAAGGATTAAAGTGGAAAAAAATAAGCAGCCAGCCATTCTGGCCCAACCCAGCCCAGCAACCACTCCCGCGAACCTTTTTTCTGTACTCGCAATCAAACCCACGGAGTGACTGACCGGCTGACCCCACCTCCCCTCTGTTTCTCTCGCTGACAACGCGGCCCACGCAACGGTCTTCTTCTCCACCCCGGCGACGAGTTCCTCCCCCCAAATCACTCAGCCGTTTCGGGATTGATTTGCGGGTTAAATTCACGATCAATGCTCGAGTGATTCACGCTCGCGACCATGCTACTTAAACCCCCTCTGCCCCCTCTCCATTTTCCCCCGGACCTCGAGCACAGAGCGCCCCCAGGCTGCCAGTATTCACCTTTACACCGCCGCAGACAGAACCAACTCCGGCGACCAATCTCGGTGAGCTCCGTGCGCGCCTTCCTCTCTAATTCATGCGAACTGCTTTGCAACCTCCTTGCGCTCCTTCTAACATCTTTGGTTCTTCATGTACTGCCCCAGGTCGTCGACTCCATCGAACATCGCAAGTTCCCGACGCCATCTCCAACTCCGGCGACTAAATTCGGTGAGCCTCGTGTCCCCCTCCGTTTCTGAATGACACGGACGTGTTCGCCTGCATCTAGCATACCTGCTAACGCCTTTTGTTTGGATCCTCGTGCCCCAGAACGTCGTCTTCGACTCCATCAGTGAGCATCCGACACCGTGCACAACTCCGACGAGCTCCAGCGACCACCTCTGCGCGCCCCCTCGCCAACGAAGCCCACCTTGAGCATCAGCAGCACACGGCGAGCTTGGTAAGCCCCTTCTCCCTCTCCCGCCTGACCTAGAATGCCGGTAGCAGCTCTGACAGAGACGCCGCCTCCAGTCCCCGCCGCTAGCGCCGCCCGTCTGTGGGCAGTTAGATTAGGGCCGTAGAATTTAGATCTAACGAGTAAGATTAGATCTGTGTCGAAGAGGTACGCATTAGATCTGGATGTGCATCTTCATTTAGATCGTGTGGCTCTCGTTGATCGATCCGCCCGAACCGGTACCAACCAATAGGAACACTCCGCGTGGCTAGGGTTTAGATTTAAAATCAGAATTTGAATCTATTAGATGTTTAAACTTGTTTTAATCATAACTTTTGATTCCTACGTCCAAATTTGAAAAAAATTATATCAATGGAATCAGGAGAGAAATCCCTTTCCACTTATTCAATTTGTTTAATGTTTTGTTTCTGCTAAAATGGTTAATTTTACAGAAACATGTGTAGGCCTATTTTGTGTGTAGTAATTATTTGAGAAATGATTTAATGTTCAAATAAAGTTTGTTTGGCAAGTTTTGAACTTGTTTATGAATCAGTACTGTGTACTTGTATTGTTTTGTGTAGAAAATCATCACATGTCATATTGCATGCATCCATATATTTTTGCTTGTATTTATTTTGTATGTGATTTGGTGTTATCATTTTATGTGTAGATTTTGGTGCAAATAGTGATTGTGATGTGAGGATTGTAGCTACTCTCCAAACTACCAAGGCAAGTGGTGCTTCATGATTTTATCCCTATGTTTTTCAACTATCCATTAGAAATATTTTGCTAGTCTTGCATGGTTATATTTTGCTTATATGCTATGCTTGGGAAATCCTAGTAGTTGTAGAATTGCTAGAAATTTCTAAGTTAAGATGATTATCTATGCCATGCTTAGCCTAGCTAGTAGCAACCAAGGGTGGTTATATATTCATGCTATGTTAAAATATTTCTAAGTCTTTGGACTATGTCTTTGCTTAATAAAACAACTAAGTGAATGAATCACCTGGGTGGAATGGTTGTGAATGGGTTATGTTGAGTGGTTACACAAGGCCCATTTCTATGGTTTACCTTGTGTATCTCACTTGTGGAAGGCCACCCAGGAACAAGGGGATTTGAGAGGCCAAATGTTAGGAAGCTTCTAGTGCAACCACTTGGCAATATGGGCTCTGCCTGGATCACATAGGTTGCAATAACTTAGACATTTGGACAGTTGGTGGTAGTGGGATGATAGGTTGGAACGCGTCCAATTGGTATAAGGGAAGGCTTCTGAAAGGTCCTGTCTTGGTGAAAATCAAGTCTTGTGGGGAAAGTGCACAACCACTGCAGATGGAAGAATCTAAGTACTTATCCATGTCCCTGGAAAAGGACAACTTGAGCATCAAGACATGGAAGCTATCAAGAATCTCCTCATCCAAATTTCTAAGTAAAATTTGTGGTTGAACAAGGGTGAAGGACACCAATGTCTATTGGTGGTTCCTTGGGTAAAGTTTTTGACAAAGAAAAACTTAGTGTTTTCAACTGATAGGAAAAACCTATTTTGAGCAAAGCAAGCCTAAGCTACACTTAGCCAAAATGCATATAGTATATAGTCCAGCAATATTCTACTAAGGTATCACTTTCCAATACTATTCCAATGTATTGACCCACTGTGTCTGTAACTTGTGATGTTGCAGGTTATTCTGATGATGATTAGGAGTCATGAGTCTACACTCAACATGCTTGCCTATGGCACATGAAGATGAAGACTTATTTATCTATTTACTCATTTAAACTCTTGTACTAGGCCTGTGGCCATGGAGTTGTAAAAGACTATGTTGTCTCTGGAATGACTGTAATAATGACCTTTGTTTCTATGTACTTCATCTTAAACTGTGGACGCTAGCATTGATCCAGGGACTAGCATTGCAATCACAGGGATCCTTTCCTTTACAAAGGAGGGATCTTACAATCGAAGACGAGACCGAGGAGGAAACCAGGGTGGCCACAACCTAGGTGGGTGCGGGCCCACACTAGGCCACGCCCATAGGGAGTGTGGGCCCCCTGGACCTCCACCGACCTTGCCTCCTTCGCCTATAAGAAGCCCCCGAGGAGAAAACCCTAAAGAATCGATCATACTTCCAGAAAAAGTTGCAGAGCACCGCCGCCACCGAAGGGGAGATTCGGGGGACAGGAAGTCTCTGTTCCGGCACCCTGCCAGGACGGGGAAGTGCCCCCGGAGCCAACTCCATCGATCTACCTTGCTACTCAAGTGATCCATTAGATCTCTACTCTGCCCATGTGTGTGATAGTGACAGCGTGCACGCCATGGTGGCACTTAGGTTTGAGTCTACATAAATACTCTTTGTTCTTTAATATATCTATGCTTTTCCCCACGTGTGTGAAAGTGACAGCGTGCATACCGTGTGTGGTACTTTGGCTAGATTGAATATTTGTTATGAGTTATATTTGGAGTTGGATGTCTCTATGAAATTGTGGTGTTTGTTGGAACCATCTAGCGCTCAAGGTGACAGTGTGTGGTTATCTAGATTGGGGAACGCGAACTTTGAGGAGTGATGTTATAGCCCTACCGATGATTAGAGTGTCCAACCGGAGAGTAGCTAAGAGTAGTATCATGAAGAGAGGATATTTATATGAGAGAGTGTTCACTAGTGAAAGTATGATCCCTAGGACTTGTTTCTAAACATTGAAACACCATTTGCATCTAGATCTGTTGCATGTTTGCTTGCTTCCTTCTTGTTTCCTTTAGTTTTTACCTCACCGTCAAGCTCTTTTCTGGCACCGTTACCACTTGTATTTCACTATCTCTTCGCCAAACTAGTGCACCTATATTGGGTGTGTTGGGGACACAAGAGACTTATTGTATCTTGATTGCAGGGTTGCTTGAGAGGGAATACCTTTGACCACTTCCTCCCTGAGTTCGATAAACCTTGGGTAATCCACTTAAGGGAAACTTGCTGCTGTTCTACAAACCTCTGCACTTGGAGGCCCAACAACTGTCTACAAGAATAGAAGTGTGTACACATCAGAGGGTCATGGCACGACCTACTCTTATGTCCTTGGTTGTGCTCTGCATCGTGACGGGGCTGCTCCGCATTGTCGTAGATGATGATGCCGCCCTGCCTTGGCGGAGGCATGCTCGTATGATGGTGAGCCCTTGGTTCTTCGTGATGTTGGGGAGACTGGGCGGTGGAGATGGGTGACAAGGATGAGCCTTGCCTCCGTGGTCAGAGGATATGGGGATAGCATCCTTCCAGTTGCGTGCATCCCTCCGCCTTCGTTCTGATGAACCCGTTTGAGACCCGATATCCTGAGGAGATCGGTCCCTTAGCGGCTTAGGTTTGCTAGACTGGCAATATGCTGGGTCAGACTCATGCCTCTGAGAGGTGGCCTTTTCCTGCTGTTTGACCGCCTTTCCTACAAGTTCATAGACCTATTCCACAGCTGCGGGTGATCTATCCTGCTCCAGAAGGGTCTTGGCGATGGCTAGGTTGAGGATAGGAGTGGGAATGACCTGCCTTCCCTCGCTGTCAATGTATGGCTGGGCTTGTGGCGGCTTTGGGGGAGCCCATCCTAGGTTTCGCCATACACCAGGATCGTTGATGACGCGAGTAGGAGCTTTCTTAGCCTTTTGCTGCTTGAGCAGAGTCTTGTACTTGGCCTCCATGGCTCTAGCTTTCTCTATTGAATCCTATGCCTTGGTCAGATCTTGATCTAGCTTTGCGCCTTCCTCCATGATGGCCTACGCTTCCTCCAGCAGCTGCTGGCGCTTCTCGTCAAGCTGGACTACGTTTCGTCTATGAGCCACAGTCATGGGCTCGACGAGAAAATTGTCGTACATCACTCTATCAGCTGGAGTGATTTGGGCAGCTGCAGATGTAGATGCTGGAGGCGGCGGGTTTGCGGTGTTTTTGTTACTCGGATCGACGTTGAGTTCTTGCGGCTGCTGCACTGGGTTAGGTGGAGGGGGCATGGACTTTGCGCGATCATTGTCGGCAGCAACAGGTGGTCCCTCCCCTTCTCCAGCGCTTTAGGCGGAGCTTGTCCGGGTTGATCTTCCTCCATCACACTCCGAATGGCGACGAACACCTCTCGGGATGTGATGGCCTTGTCGGCCTGCTCGTCGCGTCTGATGTACTCCTCCATCTCCTGCATAGCAGAGTCGAGTTCCTCCGGGCTGAAGTCTATCTCGTCCGAGTCAGCATTGATGTCGGCATAGAGCGCGTCCAAAACAGAGTCAGAGGGTGTCGGGGCCTCCTCGATGATGGGTGGTGTTGGTGAGGCTGCAGGGAAGTTGACTAGAGGCGATGGTGGCGGTGGCTGAGGCGGAGGGGTGCCGGGTACGATCGCGAGCGCTGCTTGAGCTTCTGCATCAGCGGCCGCGAAGTTATTGACGGTGTAAACCATGCCTTCAAAAGTGAGGCGCCCCGAGGCCTACAGCCGCCTTAACATATGCCAAAGAAGTGTACCGCGGTCTAGTCCTTCCACAAAGTGATATATGACATCATCATTGGGGTAATGTTCTAGATCGGCCCATATACGGAGCCACCTGGCTAGGTAAACGCGGGGGTTTTCACCCTCTCTCTGAATGCAATGCGCCAGATCAAAGATAGTCACCACTCCGACGAACTTGTATCTCTGCTGTCCAGACGCACGGGTGAAGCCGGCGGACTTGCGGCGATCTTCCACCATTATATTCTGCACAGGAGCGGTTTGGGTAGGCCTTGAATTTTCCGATCTATGTCGGGAAAATCCAAAGAGAGGTTCGACTTCGATCTTTCCGCGAACGTGTCCATGCGGGCCTTGACGATCCTCCGACTTCCAGGGAACTAGTGCCCGAGTCGGTTTCGCCGATGAAGAGGTGGATGTCCTCGATTGGGATGATCGAGAAGCGGGTGGGGTTCGTCTTCGCTGGGATCCAGAACTCGTCGGGAGGGACGATCGTAACGTTGCCGGATAAGAGAACACGGCCGATGGCTATGGTTTTACCGATTCCCGTGAAGAGCTTGGACCTCGCCCGTTGTAGAGCTTGAAGCGCCTCTTGCCCCACGGTGGGCACCAATTGTCGTGGTATTGCCGACGAGTACGCCATGTAGGGGTCCTCACAGAGTGTGTTTAGAGACGTGGGGTAAGGCAGAAGGTTGGCAGGTACGAGGTAACATAGCTTACCCAGGTTCATATCCCACGACGGTGGCGGAATCCTACTCCTGCTATAAATCACTATAATGGCAATATGCCGAGTTACAGGGATTGGTTAGCTGTGCGTGGTATGAGTTGTATCATGCCCTAAAGGCTCCCGTAGGTCCAGCTTATATAGTCGCCATATCCTAGGGTTACAAGAAAAGTCCTAGCCAGACAGGTTATGGAGTCCTACACGGTACACAACTAGTCTGATGTGTCTTGCACTCCAAGGCTCCGGGTATGCTGGTGACTCTTCCGTAGCCTTCCTTTATCTGGCATGGGCCTCCCTTCTAGATCCATCTAACTAGGCCGCCCAGCAGGCCATGGGCCTTGCTACCAACTGTGGGCCACCCAGGTTATCCGGATTACAGACATCCTATGGTGATACCCATTTAGCATATCCCCAACATCTTAAACCCTTCTGAAGTTCCATGGTCTCAATCCTTATGAAGACCATTTATCTAACAACTTGAAACCTTCTCATTTTGTTTCCTCCGTTACCTTGGTGTGCTTCATGTTGTCATCTTAGAGTTGTTCCTGAACACTCCATCCACGAGTTGACCATGAGATACTCTATGTGTTTTTTAATGAGTTTCCCTCTTATCTTTAGAGTGGTCGTGTTTCGTTCTCTCTCTTTCTCTTTTCCTACCTTAGGAATCTCGGGTCGAGATTCTCATAAGGGGGATAGAGCTGTAACACCCCAGTTTTAGATAAACATTATTTAGGGTTTGTTTGTGCATCATGAGCATCATGTCTTAAAATTTGCATTAAAGAAAATAATGCAAAACCCTAAACCCTACTCTCTTCCTCCAGTTGAAAATAATTCAAAAAGGTTTTGTATTTTGAAAAACTATCAAAACAAATGGAGCCCAAATGGTTTACAAGGGCCCCTGAGTATTTTATACACTTCATAAAATTCGCTGGTATTTGTGAATTATTCAAAATAGAATTTGAAATGAAAATACAAAACAGGAATTAAAAAACAGAAAAAGAAAAGGAATTCAGAAAGAAAAAACTACTTCCTAAACCTAACTGGGTCGTGGCCCATCTCTCCCCTTCTTTCCCTGCCGCCCTGCGCATCGCCTGCAGCACATCCTGAAGCCCACGCACAGCCCAGGCCCAGTACCTCTTTGTTCGCCGTCTTCCTCGAGCAGACACACAGCTCGGTGTCGCTGCAACCGCCATTGGCCACGCTGCGATCCCCGCCGCCGCTCCTGGACGTGGATAAGACCGTCGCGCCATGCACGTCTCTCCTCCCTGGTCTTATCTTCCCCCTTGCGCACGCCTCTCTTCCTCTCCTAGTGGACCTGGACCCTAGCTCCGACCATATATGGTTGCCGCCGTCGTTACCGGCCTCCCCTCGCCGTTCTGAATCCACCACCGTGAACGCCATGCTCGCCTCCATCATTTGCCCCGAAGCGCGCAAGCTGGAGAGCCCCCAATCGCCGCAATAGATAGCTCCTTCCCGAGATCCGGCCGTCCCCGTCACCGTTGATTCCGGCCATGCCCGACCTCGCCTCGCCAACCGTCTCTTCATGCTGCTGGTGAGCATGCGGTGCTCAAGCACCACTCCGCTCCTCCCCTCCCTCTCTAGTTCATCCTCGTGTCGCAGTCCGCCGCCGTGCACCGTCAGCCACCACCGCAGCAGCCTTTATGAAGACCTAGAACCAGCGCCGCCGCCGTAGATAGGTTCCCCGAGTCGCGCCCGTTCAATCTAGCTACCTCGCGCGTCCTATACCACCGCCTAGCACCGTCCCCGCCTCTGATCCGAGAGATACCCGCCGGGATGATGTCACCTTGGCATCACCACGACGTCAGGCGTGGGTCAGCGGTGGTCAAACCCGTTGTGGGTCCCGTCCCTGCCCGCGTGGCAGCTGAAGTGGCCTCTGGCCCCTCTTTTAGCCACTATGGGTAGACACTGCCCCAGTGAAAAATGTCCCCACCCCTGTGCTGATGTCACAGTGACGTAGTAAACCTATTTAAAATGGTTTAATAAATCCACAAAATGAATAAAACTTGTTAAATCAATAACTTTTGATTTATAAGTCAGAAAAATATGAATAATATATTAAAATGTTCAGAAAAATGAGAACTATCTGTTAGAGTTATAATCATGCATTGTTTAGTAACTTACATGACAATTTTAATTAGAACAACATAATAACCCCCAATAGGTGATTCTGGAGTTTCCCCGAGTTAGGGTTTATACCCCTCGGAACCTCGATTAAATGGTCGAGCATGCCTTAGGGTTACTTGTAAATACAATTCAACTTGTCATATCATCATACCTGCTTCAGAATTGCATCGATGCCATGTATTGATTATTTCCCTCTCTTTCCGGTGTTTGGTTCTTCCCGGTAGAATACGATATCGATATCGAAGACCGAGGTCAAGAACTTCGAAGATCGAAGAATACTTGACCAACTATAACCAAGTCAAGTACAAGGCCTCCGAAGATCTGCTTATTGGTTATCAACGGGCAAAGGCAAGCATATCCCCACCATGATATAATCCTATGATTTCAAAAGTATTTCAATTCCTGCCATGATGCATGCGATTCTACTATGGTTTTTTATCGATAGATAGAGTATTATATCTATTGCATTACTCCCTTTGAGATTATACTACTTGATCCATTGCTCCTAGCATAACTAGGTTTGTCTTGTGTGCACGGTTAAATCTTCTATCTGTGTCCTGCTTAGCCATGCATAGATTTCAGTGTTGGTTCATCCAGATGATGTATCAGATGCAGCGAATCTAGTATGACAGGAGTTCGAGATATACTGATGAGGTGATGTGAGATTAAACTTGCTAAGTATTGTACGCGAGGCCATAGTGGGATATGGTTTTTCTAGTCCCATGCTCGCCACCACTAGGACCTAAGTTCTTGCCTTTGGAACTGAGACGAGTGTACAGCCACATGGGTCTTGGGAACCTCTCGCCTGATTAACTTGCCTAGTCTGATCCATGAGTACATAGTCAGCTATTTGGCATCTATATATTTGGATGGGTTGAAAGTGGTGCATCATATAGGGCGTGACCAAGGAGGAAGGAGGCTCCGAGAGTACTCCCGATCCTTGTACATAGAGATACGGGCTGACGAAACCCTTTCTTGGAGACTCATGGATTTAGACGAAAGAAAGGTAAAGGTCGTGGCCAACCATCCTCTTCCGGCCTTCCAAGGAAGAGGGCTAATGATCTGGCACTAAGAGTCGGTTCGTACGTGTGGGTAAAGGTTTACACCCCTGAAGGGTTAAATCTTTTCGAAAAGTCGTGTTCATGGTTCTGAACGCTTGGTGACTAGATTCTAAGATCATAGAGAACCATAACCTAATCGTATAACTTGACAGATGAACGTGTGCTTAAGGATGCTTCCTCATGGGTACAAGGGGGTGATCCTAGTTGGTAGATGATGATGACTTGGTGGATATCAAAAGAAGATGATCAATACTTTGGAGATGTCGCTCTCTTATCCCCTTTAAAAATACTCTGACTAGACGAGATTCTTCTCTCTCTTGTTTTATAAACAAAAGTGGCTTTATGAAAAACAACTTCACCAGCCATAATTCTTTCGGAGTATACCTTGTACTCACCCTTGCTTTGTTGATACTTTTGGCAGAGTAAGCGTTCCCCTGAAGACGAGTTTTGTACTACATCGACATCGACGAGTAGCTTGGGGTTCCCGGCCGACAGCCTGTAATCTATGGGTTGGGACGTCATTGTTATGCTTCAGGCCTCTTAGGCCATTTGTTAAGTTTGCAATACTTAATAGCATAATTTGCCTTCCGTTGTTTGATGTTTGTGGTCAGTGACCTTTGAATATAATAATTTGGTTCTCTTCTCAGTTATTTTTTTGAGGGTAAAACAGTAGGGTAAAAAACCCCACTGCAATTTTTATAAATCATAAAGAGTTACAAGTAGTTTATATTTACAAGTTTCAGGCCACCTCAATGAGGGATAAGAAACACCGTGGGTAACTATCTCCTATCTAAATTATTGCTAATCCAATCTTTGAGGTCCTGGTAATAATACTTTTTCTTAATTCTACACAGGACCCATCTTAATTCCTGAGAAACAATAGCCCTCCATTCATCAAGGGAAGCATGCTTGTTATTGAAGATTTCATTGTTTCTACACATCCATATGCCCCAAGCCCCAAGAATAATGATTTCCATTGCAAAGGGGACTTTTAGGCTGCTTTTAATACTAGTCAACGCCTCGAAGAGATTTAGAACATTGTCTCGGGCAGGACAAATTTCAGCCCAGCATGCTTTTGCAAAAGAACAGCCCCAAAATAAGTGAAGTAAAGTTTCCTCGCTCGTGCAACCATGGAACACACAATCATATGAAGCCAGAGCGAATCTTTTCCTTTTCAAAAGATTTCTGGTGTTTAGTCTATCAAGGAGCAAAAGCTAGAAGAAGAACTTGTGTTTTTGCTGGCAAGAGGACTTCCACAACCAGGAAAAATGTGGTTGCACTGACTGGTATCCAGATAATGAAGAATAGGCATTTTTGACTGAGAAAATAGCACTGCCCCAAATATATCTCCAGCTGTCTGTTTCTCCCTGCATTCCATCATTGAGAATTTGCTCAAGGCATTGATATTCAAAGTAAGCTTGTTGTGACAGAGGAAGAAAAAAGTGATCTTGCATGTTGGGTGTCTTCAAGAACTCACAAACAGAAATGTGAGGATTTTTTGCATAAGAAAGAAGATGAGGAAGCTTGTGTTGTAAGCATTCATCTTTCCACATATCAGTATAGAGGAGAGTGGCTTTTCCATCTCCCACCGAGCACTTTGCCATTCCTTTAAATATGTCAACTAATTTCAGATGAGACTTCCACCAAAAGGATCCCTCCAGACTTCGTCCAGGCAATTTACCATTGCAGTAATAAGTGTTCCAGACAAGATGACCCATGGAATATCCTTGTGATTGTAGAATTTATCCAAATTTTTCAAAAGAAGTGCTGAGTTTTGAATGTTAAGATCAAGAACCCCCAAACCTCCATGATTCTTTGGTCTACAAACTTTATTCCAGGCCACTAGAGCTTGTCCTCTAGCTTGAACATCAGTGGTTTTCTTCCTCCACAAGCACTGCCTCATATACTTAATCAGCTGATCTTTAATAGAGACAGGAAGTTCAAAACAACTCATATAATATATGGGAAGGGAGGATAAGACAGATTTAACCAACTGTAATTTCCCCCATAATTTAGGAAATCAGCAATCCCACATAATCTTCTCTCCACTCTCTGAACAATAGGCAGAAAATGCTCCACTGCAGGCTTGTTGATGCTTAAAGGCAATCCAAGGTAAGTGAAGGGTAGTCAACCAGTGAGGCATGAAAGTATGCTAGCAAAGTGTCTTAGTCTCTCAGAATCCATGTTGATTTAGATCTTCTCAGTTATGAACTTGCTATAATAAATTTTGTGTCGTAGGGTCACTGTTGTGTTACTGATTCTTCACTAGATATTCTCGAGCTCAAGGTTAAGCTTATGTCAGACAAGAGGTCTGGGATTTGTTTAGCCCTGATCCCTAGGGTGTCACACCAACCAGATACTACCACCAAGTATACACATCCTGGTACTTCCCCTTCGAGACCAAAAGAGGAAGTTATGACAAGGAAACTCACACAATTGGCAGTTTTATTCATTCTTTCCATGGTAGTTATCCAACTTACTAGTCATATCAGATACAAGCCAAATTATAATGATAAATTTTAGTTATGGTTGTCTATGGTTGAGAAACTGTGCTCCAAGTCTTCCATAACCACGAACACGGCTTTTTGAAAAGATTTAACCCTGTAGGGATGCACCGAAGTATCCACACGCACTTCGAACCTTTTTATCAAATCAGGTAGGTACAAGATCATAAAACCATACACCCAACGGTATGTCGACGAGGCCTCAGACATGACATATCCCAGACCCCAAGAAAGTACATGGGGCCATCCTACAAAGCTACCCGCAATGAAGTCGGCCGGCTCCGAGACGGACCTAGGGTTTGTGTCGATGGCTATAAATGACTAGGAACCCGAAAGTGTGATTGGGCTTGTCGATACAACTAAAATGTAGCATGAGGGTCCTAAATAGTATAGAGTAGTAAACGCTCTCCATGAGCAACAATAGTAAATAAATAAGTAAAATATGGCATACGTACAGGATAGTGATAACATCGCAAACTAGGTTGTGGCCACCAATACAGTACTTTGGAATCAGGTAGTAAGGCGATGGGGTTGCACATACACCCCACCTGTGGTTAGAGCGCTCGATCTCAGAACAGGTGTCAAGAACTCGAGTTCTAGGTGGACACAGGGACGGGATAATAACATGATCTTAACTATTACCTCTTTATGCCTCTGCATTAATTATATATATCGAGCGTTGCTACTGCCTATAAAATTTAGACATAGATATATCGAGCGGAGTATGTATAATTAATAGGTAAGCTCACATAGCTTATGGCTAATTTTTTTCAAAAATCGTCTTATATTTACTTTATTAGAATGACTATCAATTGAAATTATCTCTAATGTCATATTTGAAGCGCATATGACAAAAGCAAAATGAAGAACCAACCCACCGAGCAGAAGACAATTCAGCTATACATCCTCCTATCCTAACTAAATATTAATTATTTTGTAACATCACCAAAAAATACTATGATATGTGCACAAACCAGTAAATCTAGACTGAATGCATGAGGATATTCACTTCGGCTTGCATGTGCAAATGCTACAATTATGAGAAAACATATCTTGAAATGTTAAAAAATTCAAAAAAAAATCTGCATATAGATTAGAATATTTTATATTGGTTCACAAGTTTTCAGGATGAAAGAATATTTTTTGTGTTATATATAAAAAAGAAAAAATGTGTTACAGGAATACTACTATTCACATAACATTTTTTTCTTTTTTTTGTACACAACACATAAAATGCTCTTTCATCTTGAAAACTTATGAACCAAAATAAAATATTTGAATGTACATGTAAAATTTGTTTCCGAATTTTTTGACATTTTAAAAAATGTTTTCTCAAAATGGGTGCATTTGCACCTATGAGTCGAATTGCCACCTCCCAATGCATGCCCTTATTCTTATCTAGATTCCCAATATCTGTATTGACCAAACCGTAGGGCACAGAAAATGCATGACAAAAACAAATATAGCTACTAAACTAAATCTATATAATCATATATCGTGCCAAAATGAAAGTATATATATCACTGTTGTCTATCAAATCGACTACAGAGATGACAAAAGTTAGGTACCCTATTTTCTAGATTAAGAATTTAAGCAAATCAAAGACGGACTAACAAAAAAAAATCAACTCGCAGATAGCCTGCTGCTTGTCAGGTCAATCGGTCGTGCGGCATGGCTAATTTTCTGCTCGATGCCCAGGAGCTGCCGAAATTCCGGCGTTGCCGAGTCATGTAATGTGGCGGTGGCCGTCTTAGAGGAACTGAATCGCGCCAGTGTCAACGCCTGTGGCGACGGCACCCAATGCCGACTTGGCGTATACATATACCGCCGTCGGCATATGTGAGCACACACGTCACGATTGGAGCTAGGACCGACGCCAGACACGTCGACTCAGCGTCAGTAGATGCCACGATGGAGTCAAACGTGAGTAGAGTACTTACCAGCCCCACTCACACCGCGATGCCGGTTTCCCTGATTTGGGTGCAAGGTTCGACTGGGCCGATTTAGCCGTGCCGATGAGGACTACAGTGTCATGGAGTACCGCCCAGCTGTCTCTCATGCTTTGTGTTTGACCATCTCCAAATCCTTCGGATAGTACTCCTATCTCGCCGTATCTTCGAAGCTGGCGGGAGTCCACTGTTTGCCCATCTCTCTAGAGTAGTGTTTTTTCAGCATGTTATGCTCGCCCAAATCCATCAACCCCATTCGTTGTTTCTTTGATTTGCTTGGGAGAGGTTGTCTTCCATGTTGGCCACGAGGAAGCTGCGACACGGCCTGCACTTGGAGTTTAGGCACACGGTCGCCCTGACCTCCACCCCTGCTCCACCGGAGATCTATCTTCCCATGCTTCCTACTCGGCTACTCCACCGGCATTGTCATGCTCCAGGTGCTCGCTAACCCAGACCTCCCTGAGCCACCGAGCAGCACCACCTGCGCGACCCCTCCTCGTCGCCGTGGCCGATCCAAGCGGTAAGAGAGCCGGCCCCCGCGGCCTCTAACTGCGCTGGTCGTCGCCGCCCCGCTGCCCACGGTTCCCGGTCGAGCAGGGAAGCAGGAGTACGGCGTGGCATCCTAGAGCTCGCCTCGCAGGGCGTGGCCAACGACAGGGTCCTGCAGGCGTGGCGTGACGACGGCGGGGACCGGCGTCTTCTTGCAGAGCGGAGGAATGCGGCGTGTAGGCGACGAGCGGACAAGTTGCTGGTGGCTGCGAGAAGAGACGTGAGCACGGACTATAGAGAAGGGAGGGCGCTGGTGAGTTAACGGGACTCGGAGGAGAGACAATGGAGGCCCAGTCCTAACATTGGTTCTTTAGGTTGATCACCCCTGTATCCGATTCCAATCCCTCATCATGCTAGATACAAGCTGCGACGGAGTATATGGAAGCAACGGACGACGGGCGAATCTTTGGATCGAACGATGCGACAAAAACCACCTCTAGATTTTTTATACAAAGTAGAGAGTAGAGATATAGATATATAGACAATAATAATAGAGGTTGAAAACGTATTTTTGGTAGATAGAAACGTATTTGACTAACCTATCTCAAGGAAAATTAGTAGATTTTCTACCTTTAACTAACAAGTTGTGATTATATCCAAACCATTAAGAATGTGCCAACCACCCAATGACGGTGGAACTCGACGATGCAAAGCAACACCTAAGCGAGCAATTACAACTCGCAAGACCAACTTTCTATGAAACAACAGGTAATAGGAGGTTTTCAAGGCAATATAGGCTGCAATGTATATAACGGGCATAAAAATACTAAAGCATCGCAACACAGGTAGCAATAGATCAAAAGGAGGAAGTAAAGAAAGGGGGAGAATGCTCGCCTGGAAAACACTGCCTAAGATTCATCTGAAGAATGGGTGAAGCTCGCATCAACTCATTGGCCTAATTTGTGAAAAAGCAAAACACTAAAAGAAACACAGGATGCACAATTTAATACTACGACAGAAGATCATGCATGTATGATGCATGACATGACAAAAATGCGATGCAATTAGGCAATATTAAGCGGAACCAGGGTCCTGGCATTTAATTAGAAGGTTCATTTTTTTAGATACCCTACAATTTAAATGTTGTCTTAACAAGGCAAATTATATCATCGGTTTGATGCACAAATTTAAATGGAGCCAATATAAGACTAAAAAATCCTGTATATGGCCTCCATATTTAATTATGAGGTGAATAAACTACACAACCCGGACCCGTGAAATATGTGTGCAAGCATGTGCAATAGTTCATATAGATGTCAGTTTATAAAATGGGGCTCATAAAGGGATCACACATGAAGGGTTCGGTTCGGTCTCAAACTAGGTTTGGGCTTCGGTTTTGCGTCCGTGAAGAAGGCCTAGGCGTTTCGGATCGGTCTTCGGATTCAGGAAGATCTTGAGTTGGCATCGTCTTTGATTTCCGGGAAGGCCTCAGAGAACTCAGGTTCGGCTACCCTTTGGTTCCATGTGCGGGACCTTGGGGTTGACGGACTTGGTCTTTGGCGTCACGACGGTCTTTGGGTAGCGTGGGTTTTCTATGGGTTTTTGACGTGGTTCATCGTGTTCAACTTTAATCACCGAAGTTCTTATAGAGAGGGTCTCGTGTAGATCTTGTAGTAGTACAGCTTGTCTTCGCATCTTCATGGAACACGGTCGCAAGCCGGACACTAGCGTCCATGAGGTAGCACGGGGCCCACTTGTGAATACTCAGAACTGAACAGAGCAGGGATGAGCATGCGGCCTGTGTCGCGCTGGGTCAGACACGGCCTCAGGGAGACGTGCAGCAGGGAGACGAGGACGAAGGCCAACATGATGGAGTGGCCAGGTCGAAGAGTGATGTTCCTGGCGACGGGGCAGCGGATAATGGGGACAGAGGCGCACGACACGGGGGTGGCGCCACAGCAGCGAAGCAAGGACGGCAACCGGCAATGCACTAGAGACGAGGAGGGAGGTTGCGGTGGAGAGCTTGTAGGGCGCGACCGGAAGGGGCTGCCAAGGACAGCACGTCGACGGGGTCAACGAGGGGACGAACGGTGCTGTAGGACCGATGAGGAGGGCGTCCAAGCGCGGGGATGGGGACAAGGTCGAGCAGGGCACGGCGGAGGCGGACGCAACCGGTGGTGACGCGCGGCGCCCGATGCTATTCGGAGCTTGGCGACGGGGAGGTTCGCGGGTCGGCGAGCTTGCGCGGGAGGAGACGACGAGGGAAGCCCGGGGGCGGTGCAGAGGTGGGCTGGCGAGGACATTCTCACGGCGGGGCGGCTCGGGTCTGTGTTAGAATATGTACTCAACTAGTGATAGACTAGGAATTTAAAGATTATCTTGTATTTTAAGTCATAGTTTTTTTGTCCTTCAAATTTATATTTATATATATACTTCCATGAGGATTAAATCAATACACGCCGAAATATTGAGGATTTAATATTTTTCACATAATATCCGAGGGACACAATCACCGTCCCTTGATGCCAGCCATGATCATGTACACGGAGGTGATGATGACAAGGAGGTGAAGACGACGGAAACGCAAGACATCAAATCCAGTCGCAAGCGTCCGCTTCACTCCCGCTCCGCTCCTGCTTCATATACGTGTATGGGCTAGAGATAAATTAGAAGTCTACAACTTTTACTCCAAATCTCTACCTACCCCGTGTAACTCTATATAAACCTCTACAAGGGTCAATGCAATAAAACACAATATTTTAGGGTTCTATAATTTCCACATGTTAGAGTACGTATACGTGTATGGGCTAGAGATAGATTATGACTCTACAACTTGTACTTCAAGTCTCTACCTACCCCGTATAACTCTATATAAACCCCCACAAGGGTCAATGCAATAAAACACAATATTTTAGGGTTCTATGATTTCTACATGGTATCAGAGCGGTTAGCCTCACGGCACCGATCCTAGGTTCTTCCACCACTTTCGCAACGCGCCGCCCCTGGGGAGATTACTCCTCGGGGGCGCGGCACCCGGTTTCGATCAAATATCAGATCGGTTCTTTAGACTATATTAGACCCAATTTCAATTCCCAATTTTCTAGATTAGATCCGTTTAGCCAAAATAAATCCCTAAATTCTACACAATTTTACTATCCAGCGAAAAAAGCAGTTTTCAGCCTATCAGATCTCCCCGGGCCGCTCTACCGTGGGCAGCTGATGTCTACGCACTTCTATTTGTAGACAGTTGTTGGGCCTCCAAGTGTAGAGGTTTGTAGAACAGCATCAAGTTTTCCCTAAGTGGATTACCCAAGGTTTATCGAACTCAAGGAGAAAGTGGTCAAAGGTATTCCCTCTTAAGCAATCCTGCAATCACTAGTAGAAAACGGACCTTTGGTCCAGAGCATTAGTCCCGGCTGGTACAAACCGGGACTAATGCCCTGGTCCCAACGGCTAGAAACGGCCGCAGGGATTAGAAGACATTAGCCCCGGTTCGTATGGAAACTTTAGCCCCGGTTCGTTTAAGAAACTGGAGCTAAAGGGTCTGGCGCTGGAAAAGAGCAGATGCGTGGACCTTTAGCCCCGGTTTGTTTCTTAAACCGGGACTAAAGTCCCCGACTATATCTTCTTCCCCTTCCCAACCCGAGCCATTTCAAGCTCACACAATCATCCCTCTCAAATTTCTCCCCTCAATCTCGAGTTCTTCCCCATTTTTCTCAAGATTTGTGAAACTTTTTTGGCTCCACATCTATCAAGGGTCCTAAGAGGTTAGCAACTTCATCATTTCAGCTCTCATTGTTTGTTTTAGCTCATTTCATGCTCTAGAAATGGATAGATTTTGTGTGGGTTCTATCTCTGTCGTATATCTAGTTAACTTGGCACATATAGTTCTCGAAATTCATTTTATTCATCGAAGCACATAGATACATGAGTTCATCCTATATACATATCTTGGTTTGACACATTGTCTTGAAATCCGGTCGGTTCACAGTGCATCATGTCACCGTCGAGCAACAAAATATTCTTCTTTCTTCTACCTGTTGTCACAAAATCCATTGAAACAAAAATAAGTACGAAAACTATGAAGACACACATATATATAGTGGCGCCCTAGCATTTTAGTTAATCATCGGCCAGTTAAGAAAGAAATTAAGAACAAAAACATGAACACGCCAAGGAGCTACCAAATTAAATTAGGGAGTGCCTCTATGGCGAGCTCCTCGGAGATGTCTGAGGACGAGGCATCCTAAGACATCTTCGAGAAGCTCTGCCATAGTGGTGTCCCTGCTCTCGCACACCATCTTTCAGTTCATATCTATTCTAGCTAAATTAGTATGCTGGTGGAGCTAACTAATTTCACATATTAGGGAGTTCCTCTACGGCGAGCTCCTCGAAGATGTCTGAGGACGAGGTCCTAAGACATCTTCAAGAAGCTCCGCCGTAGTGGTGTCCCTGGTCTCGCACACGATCTTCCTTGAAGTTGATAGTTCACAAGGAAGCCTATTTATAGATTAAGCAGCACAACATAGTGTCGACACTCATGACATAATGTCGACACTCACCCCTGTCATATTGTCGCCACCCACTGAAACAGTGTCGCCACTCACTGGCATAGTGTCCACTCACGACATATAGTGTCGTCACCCACTTTTAGTCCCGATTGGAGACACCATTCGGGACTAAACGGGCTCATGTCAGCCCCAGCCTGCCGCAACACCTTTAGTCTCGGTTGGTGTGTCAAACCGGGACTAAAGATATAGTAGAAAGTTTTTTAAATCAATTCTTGTTTGATGTATACAATGTGTTATTTTATTTTTAGACTAGTACTACTTTTAGCATCGTGATTTTGTTTGATGAAATTATAAAATGCAGATGAGACGGCAATGGATGTACGCTGACCGAATCTCTGACGAGTTCATTAAAGGCGTGCGTTCTTTTCTCGTTGTGACAGAGGAAAACAAGAGGAATGATTTTATCTGTTGTCCATGTGGTGAGTGTCAGAATCAGAAGGAATACTCTTCCTCAAGAGTCCTTCATGGGCACTTGTTTCGGTTCGGTTTCATGTCTGGCTATAATTGTTGTACCAAGCACGGAGAAAGAGGGGTTATGATGGAAGACAACAAAGATGAAGAGAATGATGACAGCTATCCTATGTCCCGTGAATACGGTGGTACTACAATGGAAGACAATGATGAAGAAGAAGTTGAAGAACGTGCATCATATGAGAAAGATGATGATCTTGGTCGGGCCATTGATGATGCAAAGGGAGAATGTGATAGCTAAAGGGAGAGGTTGAAATTTGAGCAGATGTTAGATGATCACAACAAATTGTTGTACCCCAATTGCGAAGATGGCCACAAAAAGCTAGGCAGCACACTGGAATTGCTGAAATGGAAGGCAGAGGTCGGTGTGCCTGACAAGGGATTTGAAAAGTTGTTGAAGATAATGAAGAAGCTGCTTCCAAAGGATAACGAACTGCCCGCCAGTACTTACGAAGCAAATAAGGTTGTCTGCCCTCTAGGATTAGAGGTACAGAAGATACATGCATGCATTAATGACTGCATCCTCTATCGCGGTGAGAAGTACGAGAATTTGGATGCATGCCCGGTATGCACTGCATTGCGGTATAAGATCCGACGAGATGACCCTGGTGATGTTGAGGGGGAGCGCACGAGGAAGAGGGTTCTCGCCAAGGTGATGTGGTATGCTCCTATAATACCACGGCTGAAACGTTTGTTCAGAAACGAAGAGAATGCCAAATTGTTGAGATGGAACAAAGAAGACCGTAAGAAAGACGAGATGTTGAGACACCCCGCTGATGGGTCGCAGTGGAGAAAAGTTGAGAGAAAGTACCCGGACTTTGCAGGTGACGCGAGAAACTTATGGTTTGGTCTAAGTACGGATGGCATGAATCCCTTTGGGGAGTAGAGCTGCAGTCATAGCACAGGGCCTGTGACTTTGTGTATGTATAACCTTCCTCCTTGGTTGTGCATGAAGCGGAAGTTCATTATGATGTCAGTGCTCATCCAAGGCCCGAAGCAACCCGGCAACGACATTGATGTATACCTAAGGCCATTAGTTGAAGAACTTTTACAGCTATGGCACGGACAAGGTGTACGTGTGTGGGATGAGCACAAACGTGAGGAATTTAACCTACGGGCATTGTTGTTCGTAACCATCAATGATTGGCCTGCTCTTAGTAACATTTTAGGACAGATAAACAAGGGATACAATGCATGCACACACTGTTTGTCGTGGGAATGGTCACGGCAGATGCTGCAATCGGCAGCGAGTAGTAGAACGAGGGGCAAGGGCGGCCAGCCATCTGCGGTGCGAGATGAGGGCGGAGACACAGGGTTTTACCCAGGTTCGGCCCCCCGGAGGGTAAAGACCTACTCCTGCTAGATTGTATTATGATGGTGGAACAATGGGCGAGCTCGGCGGCTAGGCGGCGAGTCCCTTGGGTGTATGATGGAATGTATCTCTACAGGCCCTGCAGGGAGGTTTATATAGACTCACCTCCCCTAGGGTTTACATATCTCAACCGAATCAGTTAAGGCTTCGGTACTCGTTTAACCTAATCCAACTGGGCCTATCTACTCGCCTGGGCCTTCAGCTTCCAGTCGCTTGGATCTACACCGGGCCTTGATCTAGTCGCCGTCTTGCAGGCCCACTCGCCAGTTTCTGGGCCAGTCGGAAACGTCCTGCTGGGTATACCCCGGTAGGCACATCCCCATCAGTAGTCCCCGAGGCCGTCGTCGATTGGGCATAGGTGGCTGCTGGCAGTCGGAGTATACGGCTTCAGAGTAGACATCCAGTCGAATTGTCGGCGGGCTCCTGTATAAAGGAGAAAACTAGTCATCCTGATCGCAGCTTTGGCGAGTCGAGTCGGCGAAACACTGTCTTTGTGATCGGGTCGGCGAGCCGTGTGGCTGAAGTTGGACCGTTAAACGTGGTCAAACTAGCCGTTGGGGTAATCCAGCGGTAACTTTTGGCGTAATCACCGCATAATAACGGCTCCCTGATTTGGCGGGTAACAACCGCTATATAAGGGGAATGGCAGGCGATCAGAGAACCATCTTCTCGCCATTTCCTTCGATTGCACGCACTTTCGCCTTCCTCCGCATCGCGATCCAGCCGACCCGAAATCCTCCGACCCCCCACAAATCCTTCCGCCATGGCCCTCTCCACCGAGCCTTGGGGTAGATCTAAGTGTACGAGGGCGCAACTGGCGTCCTTTGAGGAGGCCGGGATCCTGCGCGCCGGCTGTTGGCGCATCCCCGCGGCCGGAGAGGTGACCCCGAACCCGCGCGAGGGGGAATTCATCTGCTTCACCAGCCACCTAGAACGGGGGCTAGGATTCCCCACGTCCCTGTTCTTCCGGCGCTTCTGCGCCTACTATGGGATCCAACCGTCGGAGCTGGGTCCACACAGCATTGAGCAGCTCACCATCTTCGTGGCGTTCTGCGAGTGCTACCTGGGCTGCCGGCCCTACTTCCCTCTATGGCAAGATCTGTTCCACGGACGGATCAGCCGCGAGGAAGCGGGCGGCCCAATGCTTGCCGCGGGCGGCCTGACATTCCAGCTGAAGTCGAAGGCTTCGTTCTTTGACTTGATGCTGCCGGCCAAGGCGGCGAGCGACTGGAAGAAGTCTTGGTTCTACGTTGCCGAGGCGACCCCGGAGGGCGAGACGGCGATCCCACGATACTCTGCCAACCGGTCCGAACCGCGCCGACTTCAAGTCGGCAAGCTCCCCAGCGACCAGCGGATGGTCGTGGACGAAATGCTTCAAACCATCCGCGGTCTGAAGAAGAAGGGCCACCAGACGATCAACTTATACAACTGCTGGCTCGGGCGGCGGCTCGTCCCTCTAGCTCGGCGCGACCACTACATGTACCAATACACGGGCCGGGAGGACTCGACGAAGTCCTTCCTAGCCGAGTGGAAGCTCGAGGACTACACCCCAGCACTGAAGAAGATCACCCAGGCGGTGTACCTGGACGCAAAGGCTGGGGTCGCCCCCTACACCGCAAAGCATCCAGCCCCAACGGTAAGTCACCTCGCATCGTTCGCAGTCGCAGTTTATGCAGTCGCGGTCATTCTAATTTCATTTTGTACTCATTGCAGCTATTCCAAGTGGTGGAAGGATGGCTCCCGCCTTCAGACGACGAGAACTCGAGCTCGTCCGTCCAGGACATGGGAGAGTCGCCTCCTGCCAAGGGCGACACCGAGAGTGACGAGAGCAACGGCGAGGACGAATCCGAGGAGGAGGTCGCCCCTTTGGTCCGCAAGACCCGCGGGCAGCGTCAGCGTGAGCTTGAGGCGAGTAAAAGCCTCGAGCGTCATGATGAGAATGACGAACTTCCAGAGACCACCTCGCGCCGCCAGGCTACTCCGTCGAAGAAGAAGAAGAAGAAGAAGGAGAAGGAGGCGAAGGCCCCTCCGAAGAAGAAGACGAAGCCGATGAGGCCGGCCTCGCCACCGCACTCGGCGAGCAGCTCCGACGCCCCCAGCCCGGCCAAGGACGAGGCGCCGCCGACGGCAGCCGCGCTGGACACGGCCACTGTCGAGGTGCCACTGGCCTCGATGCCTCCGCCATTCGCCCCAGTCTCTGGGCTAGGGACCGCTCCGGCCGCGGCGGCTTCGCCTCGCAGGGAAGCTCCTGCTGAAGATGTCCCCGAAGCTCCCGTTGCGGCCTCGACGACGAAGAAGCCGTCCGTGTCCTGGGCATGCGACTTCCTGGAGATGGGCCTCAGCCGCCGACTGGGCCCCGAACTGGAGAAGCCGGCCGGCATCCGCACCGGGCTACGCTTCATTCCAGTCGCCAAGTGAGTTCGCTCACCTACCTTTGTCTTTCATAGCAGCTTGAATTATCTTGCTCACGCAATCAATTTGTAGGACCGGAGCGAAGAAGATAGGCCATCCGACCGTGGCTAAGGTACCACCCGTCGTCAGCGAAGAGGATCCCTCCCGGAAGAGGAAGGCGGACGAAGTCGTCGTCCGTGCGGATGGCGCCAAGAAGGCCAAGGGTGACGATGTCGTCACGATCTCCGACGACACGGCGGTCCCGCCAAATGAAGCCGCAATGGAGGCGGCCGTACCCACGAAGGAGGGTGCTCCCTCGCCTGGGGTGACCGAGCCGGCCTCCTTTGGTGCCGGTGCCTCCATCGCCACGTTCCCGCGCTTCATGGCCAGATCGGCTACAGCGAGTGGGACCTCGCCCTCGAGCCGTGCACCTGGGGTCACCGACGCGGAGGTCGAGCAGCATCGTGGGCACACGCCGGCTCTCCTCGCGTCCGTGGATGCGATACAACTTCACGGCATGCTTGGCGCAGCCATCCAGGTATGTCCAGTCCCCGAGGATCAGGCCGGTGTGTAGCAGTGGTCTGATTCTTTTAGTGTCTTGTTGTTATTTTTCGCGTCCAGTCCCCGAGTGCGCACTCGCTGAATTTCAGCGGGTGGGCACTTAGGATTTGTTGATCGCCAGTCCCCGAGTACGTACTCGCTGAATTTCAGCGGGTAGGTACTTAGGATTTGTTGATCGCCAGTCCCCGAGTACGTACTCGCTGAATTTCAGCGGGTAGGTACTTAGGATTTTTTGATTGCCAGTCCCCGAGTGCGCACTCGCTGAATTTCAGCGGGTGGGCACTTAGGATTTCTTGATTGCCAGTCCCCGAGTGCGCACTCGCTGAATTTCAGCGGGTGGGCACTTAGGATTTCGCTTTGGTTTAACTGTTTGAATTGTGTGCAAGGTCTGCAACGTGAGTCAGCTGACCGACTGACAGTGAAACACCGCGCGGAGAAGGAACTGGCCACCGTCCAAGAGGCGAATAAGGGGCTTCAGGTAGTTGCCGCGAAGGCAGAAGAGGCTCGCAAGGGACTTGTACCAGCGGGTGAGTTGGCAGCGACTCAATCGGCATTGAGCTCGGCTGAGAAACAGATCGCCGAACTAGAGCGCAAGCTGAAGGAGGCGAGAGAAGAAGCGAGTTCAGCGGATGGTCGAGCCAAGGCCGCTGTTACGGCCGCCGCGGAAGAACGTAAGGTTTCTGACGCCCTTGTTGCCGGGCTTCAAGATGATTACACTTCTCTTCAGAGCTTCATCACGGAACTCTCCCGTCCCTTGATTGGTGAGTTTGTCTGCCCCTGCCTATTGCATGTGCCTTTTTGTGATCTCCGACGTACTCACTGTTATCTTCTATTCGCAGGTCGCATCATTGACAACGCGGAAGAAGCGAGCTCATTCGACGCGTGACAATGTGTGGCCACGCTCGTCGAGTCGGCGACGTTGTCGGCGACATGCATCCGAGCCTACCTCCAGGAGATATCGCCCACGGAAGTAATTCCCAGCGACCTCGTCGAGGTGCGGAAGTACTTGGAGAAGGCACCCTCAGTCGTTGAGTTCATGACGCGATCGGCGTTCCGGCGCGGAGCAGCGACGGCGCTTAGCCTTGGGCTTGCTCACTTCCCGGAGGACTTCGACCTCGACGATGTGACGAGTGGCTACCCGTCGTCGACTGCGCGCGATGGAAATCTCCGAGGTGCTCAAGTTGACGGATCGCGCCGCAGTATATTCCGAGCGCGTCTGGGTGATGGGCGACCTCCTTCCTTACCAGGAGACGGTCGTCGCACCCAACGATCCTGAGCCGCAGCACCGGGACTTCAAGGTCGAGCAGCCCTTTCGTGCGGCGATGGCGGGTGAGCTGACGACGTATCCGTCGAACCCGTACACTCCCTTCATCCGCAATCGCAAGGGTGCTGGCGAGTCGTCGTCAAAGCCTGCGGAGTAAGCTAGGTTGCCCTGGGGCGTTAGTAGCAGTTCTGCCATTCGGCATACTATGTAATTTGAGATAATGCGACATGCTATTGAATGAGATATCGTGTCTGTTTTGTGATTTGTCATGTGTTTTGTGATTTAGGGTTGAACGAGTCCCCGAGCGCGTCCGCCCTTTTGTGGGGTTTACCTCGTGTGTGATGTGTTTGTGGTTTTTGAATGTTTTGTTATTGTGGTCGACTCGCCCGGACTCGAGGAGCCAGTCGCAAGGCGACTCCCTTGAGCGCTCTGTACTTCACCGTTTTCCCTTGCGCGAACGAGGTCGGGTGGCCGAGTCCCCAAGCGTGGTACTTGGTTGTTCTAGGCGCGACTCGAGGGTGGGTGAGGACTTGGCGCGTTAGTTTGAGCGCATCACTCCTGCCTGGCCCGTTGGGTCAGTCGCGTGGCGAGTCCTGGGCATGCTCTCGTACTTGGCGTTTTTGCGAGCCGCTCGCAATGAACTGGTCGTCAGCCCCCGGGCGTGGTACTTGTCCGTTCGAGTCGCTATGTCAAGGATGCGGAGGATCATGGTCGCTGTGAGAAGCGAAGGCAGTTGTCTTGGCTCGTAGAGCCAGTCGGGCTGGGCGACTCCAATGGCGCTCCGGGTAGGCGTTTTTTGTGGACGACGCAAGACCTGGGGTGACCCAGTGCTCTTGCACCGCACTACTTGGCCGTGCCGATCGCTGTACCAAAGGTTGACTTCTACGGTTAGCTTGACGCTGTTATTACGAGTGCGAGTGGCACAAGATACGGAGAGTAGGCGCAATTTGCGGTAACCGATTCTTTTTAGTTCATAGCGACTGGAGGGTACATATGTGGGGTTCTAGGAGTAGAACTTCCGTAGGAGGTTTACATTCCATGGTCGCTTGACGTCGAGTTCGCCGTCCCCGCGGATGTCGATGAGGTAGTAGGCGTCGTTGACGAGTACTCGCCCGATGGCGAATGGTCCCTCCCACGGAGGGGAAAGCTTGTGCATGCCCTTCTTGTCTTGGATGAGGCGCAACACCAGGTCGCCTTCTTGGAAGGTGTGAGTTTTCACCCGCCGACTGTGGTAGCGGCGGAGTCCCTGCTGGTAGATGGCGGTGCGTGACCGAGCGAGGTCACGTGCCTCGTCGAGTTGATCGACTCCATCCTGGCGGGCGAGTTTGTTTGCGGCCTCCGTGTAGTGGACGACCCGCGGCGAGTCGTGCTCGAGGTCGGTGGGCATGACTGCCTCGGCGCTGTACACCATGAAGAAGGGGGTGAATCCTGTCGACCTGTTGACCGAGGTGCGGATGCCCCAGATGACGGAGGGTAGATCCTCGACCCAGCACCCGGCGGTGCGCTCGAGTGGTACTTGGAGTCGCGGCTTTAGGCCGTGGAGGATGCTTTGATTGGCCCGTTCCGCCTGGTCGTTGGATTCCGGGTGGGCGACTGACGCGAGGTCGAGCCGGATGTGGTGTTTTTCACAGAATTCGGCCATGGCTCCTTTGGCGAAGTTAGTGCCGTTGTCCGTGATGATGCTGTTTGGGAACCCGTAGCGATATATGAGCTCGCGTAGGAATTTAGTGGCGGTCTTCCCGTCGAATTTCCGGACTGGCTTGGACTCCACCCACTTTGTGAATTTGTCGACCGCGACCAGGAGGTGGGTGTAGCCGGAGGGGGCCTTTTTGAAGGGGCCTACCATATCCATGCCCCACACGGCGAATGGCCAGGTGATGGGGATTGTCTTCAGCGCCGAGCTCAGCACGTGCGTCTGGTTGGCGTACTTTTGGCACCCGGCGCACCGCTGGACGATGTCGACAGCATCGGCGTGTGCGGTGGGCCACTAGAAGCCATGCCGCATAGCCTTGGCGACCAGGGAGCGGGCACCGGCGTGGTGGCCACAGTCGCCGGAGTGGATGTCGTGGAGGATCTTGCGTCCTTCGGCCGGTTGGACGCAGCGTTGGAACACGCCGGTGACGCTTCGCTTGTGGAGCTCGCCGTTGATGATGGTGAAGGATTTGCATCGGCGTGCGATCATCCTGGCGTCCGTCTCGTCTGCCGGCAAGGTGCCGGCCTCCAGGTAGGCGACGTAGGGCTTGGTCCAGTCGTCTGGCTCGGTGACGAGTGCGACCAGGGCTGCCTCCGGTTGTAACGGGACTCAGATGTCGATCTCCCTCGGGGGGGGAGACTGATGGCTTGGTGATCGTGTCGAGGAAGATGCCGGCGGGTGGTGCGAGAGAGTGCGTCGGCCTCCTCGTTCTTCCGCCTGTCAATCCACTCGACGGAGTAGCCTGCGAAGTGTCCGCCCAGCTTGTCCACTGCTTGGCGATATGCCGCCATGGTGGGGGAGACGGCGTCGCAGGTTCCAGCGACTTGCCCAGCGACGAGGTCGGAGTCGCCGTAGCAGCGTAGGCGGTTGACGTTCATCTCCCTGGCAGCTCGCATGCTGTGGAGTAAGGCCTCGTACTCGGCCATGTTGTTGGTGCAGGGGGTGAAGTCGAGGCAGAGGACGTAGAGGAGCTTGTCGCCCTTCGGTGAAGTTAGCACGATCCCTGCTCCTGCGCCGTCCGCGTTCTTGGAGCCGTCAAAGTGCAGGCTCCAGTAATGGAGGTATGGCAGCTTCTGTGGCTGCTGGGCCTCTTCCCAGTCGGCGATGAAGTCCGCTAGAGCCTGCGACTTGATCGCCTTCCGTGGCTCGTATTTGATGTTGTGGACGCCGATCTCGACGGCCCACTTGGCGACTCGCCCAGTCGCCTCACGGTTGCGGATGATGTCCTGCAACAGTGCTGAGGAGACGACCGTGATCGGGTGCTCCTGGAAGTAGTGCGGCAGGCGCCGCTGTGCTCTGAAGACCGCGTATACCAGTTTCTGGTACTGCGGGTATCGCTAGCGCGACTCGGTGAGGACCTCGCTGATGTAGTACACTGGTCGCTGTACTGGGCGCTCCTTTCCTTCCTCCGGCCGTTCGACGACCATGACGGCGCTGACGACGCGCTCGGAGGCCGCGACGTATACCAGCATGGGTTCTTTGTCGGAGCGGGCGGCGAGTAGTGGTGCGGCGAGTAGCACCTTCTTGAGGTCGCGAAGCGCGTCATCCGCCTCCTTGTCCTACTGGAAGGTGGGGTTCTTGCGCATCAGACGGTATAGGGGCATCGCCTTTTCGCCCAGGCGGGGGATGAAGCGACTGAGAGCCGCTACTAGCCCAGCCAGCTTCTGGACGTCGCGCAGGCACTCGGGTTTGCCGAGTCGGGCGATCGTGTCGATCTTGGTGGGGTTCGCCTCGATCCCTCGCTTGGAGACGACGTACCCCAGCAGTTGTCCTGCTGGTACACCAAAGGTGCATTTGCCTGGGTTAAGCTTTATCTTGTATTTTCGCAAGTTGGCGAACGTTTCCGCCAGGTCGGCGAGTAGATCACCCTGGCGAGCGGACTTTACGACCACGTCATCGATGTAGACGTGGATGTTGCGGCCAATTTGGCTCGCGAGGCACTCTTGCATGCACCGCTGGTAGGTTGCTCCGACGTTCTTGAGGCCGAAGGTCATGGCGGTGTAGCAGAATGCTCCGAATGGCGTGATGAACGCCGTCTTCTCCTCGTCCTCGATGGCCATTTTGATCTGGTTGTATCCAGAGTAGGCATCGAGGAAACATAGCGACTCCGAGCCCGCGGTGGAGTCGATTATTTGGTCGATCCGCGGGAGGACGAACTGCTCCTTCGGGCAGGCGCTGTTCAAGTTTGTGTAGTCGATACACATCCTCCAGGTCCCGTTCTTCTTCTCGGCCAGGACTGGGTTTGCCAGCCACTTGGAGTACTTGATTGGCCGGATGAAGCCTGCAGCGAGTAGACGCTGCACCTCCTCGGCGATGGCCTGGCGGCGCTCTTCATTGAAGGGCCGCAATGACTGTTTGACGGGTCGCACTTTGGGGTCGGCGTTTAGCTTGTGCTCAGCGAGCTCCCTAGGGACACCAGGCATGTCAGAGGGCTTCCATGCAAAAATGTCCCTGTTCTCACGGAGGAATTCGATGAGCGTGTCTTCCTAGGCTGGGCTCATGCCCGTCCCGATCATCACCATCTGGCTGGAGTCGCCTGGGACCAGCTCGACGGTGCGAGTGTGCGTCGTTGCCTCGAAGGTTGAGGTGTTCGCGCCCTCCGAGTTGGGCTTCTTGAGTATGGTGGGGTCATTGTTGTTGACCCCGCTCGTGTACTTGGCGAGCTCATCGGTGTGGTTGGTTTCTGCGGCGATGACGACATCGGCGAGTTCGGCTCCTTTGGCCTCGCACTCGGCGGCCATGTCTGGGTCGCCGTTGATGGTGATGACGCCGCACGGCCCAGGGAGCTTCATCGCGTTGTATGCGTAGTGTGGCGCTGCCATGAACTTAGCGAACGCCTGGCGCCCCAGGACGCGGTGGTAGGGGCCGTCGAAGGGCACCAGCTCGAAGACGATCCACTCGGTGCAGAAGTTCGCTGGTGTGCCGAAGGTGACTGGCAGCGTGACCTTGCTGATCGGGTACGCCTTCCGACCGGGGACGATGCCGTGGAACGTGGTGTGGGTTGTCTCGATCATCGACTGCGGGAGCCGCAGTCGCCTGAAGGTGTCCAGGTACAGGATGTTGATGGAGCTGCCGCCGTCCATCAATGTCTTGGGGAGCCAGTAGTCGCCGACCTTATGCTTGACCACCAGGGAGACTCGGCCTGGGTACTCGATGCGCGGCGAGTGGTCCTGGCGGCTCCAAGTGATGGGCTGCTCCGGCCAGTTGAGGAACTGGGGAACGTCCACCTGGGCCACCGCGTTGACGGCGACGGTGCGGGTGATGACCTTCTTCTCGCGCTTCATGTTGAAGACGGTGAAGGTATGGAGCGAGCCGGCCACGTTTCCGAACTTTCCGCCGTTTGGCGGGTTGTTGTCGGGGTCCTCCCTTGCTCGCCGTGCCTTCTCAATCTCCCTGAGGGTGTGGCAGTCGGCAGTCGTGTGCGTTGCGGGTTTGCCTTCCCTGCTATGAAACGCACAAGGTTGGTTAAGGAGGGCCGCATGGTCGAACCTTGGCTTGGCCTTGTAGTTGCCGCTGTCGCGGCGTTGTCCTTCGTCGCGGCGGAAGCTTTTGGGCTCGCGTTGTGCGTGCCCGGCGTTGGCGACTAAGTCGACTTGCCCGTCACTGCGGCGCTTGCCGGTGAGGCGAGTGTTGCTGTAGCGTAGGTCGGACCGTCGTCCGCTGTCGTTGCCGCTCGTGCGGCGTTGTCCTCCCGACTCGTCGTCGGTTTCCTGGTTTGGATCTTCCTCCGCGTACCGTTTGGCGATCTCGAGGAGGTCCGGTATGTTGTCGATTGTGCGAGAATGTCGCTTGAGCTTGGCGACCAAAGGCTCATAGCGGCACGAGGTCTTGAAGCAATGGATCGCGGTGTCCGGGTGGATGCCGACCGCGTTGTACCAGAGTTCTTGCCACCGCTGGACCCAGTTGCGGGTCGACTCGCGGGGTCCCTGGACGCATCGCTCCAGGTCCTCGATGGTGGTGGCGCGGGTGTAGGAGCACTCGAAGTGCCTGAAGAAGGCGTCGCGCATCTGTTCCCAGGAGTCGATGCTATCCTGGAGGAGGGTGTTGATCCACTGCCTGCATGTCCCCTCCATCATCAGGGGGAGGTAACAGGCGGCTAGCAGGTCGGTGTGGCCTGCGATCCCCATCGCCATGAGGTATGTATCGAGCCAGACGACGGGGTCATACGAGGGGTCCTACTTTTCTATCTCCTTCGGAGCCTTGAAGTTCGGCGGGTACTTCTCGCCTTGGATCATCGGTCCGAAGCACTTGGGGCTGAGTCGACTTAGCGACCCCATTGGCTCGCCGTCGCGGCGATTGGTTAGGGTGTGTCGCAGGTCGTCGGGCTGGCGTGCGTGCGTGCTTTGGTTGTTGATGATGTGGCTGCGGGCGTCGATGGGTTGACCGTTGGCGGCGACGAAGTTGGTCGCTGGCCTGGGGTCGTTGGTGGAGAGTGCCGCGTTCGCGGGTCGGTGTTGGAGCTGCAGTGGCTCTGGTGGCGGGCAGTTGAGGGTGTTTGCCGCCATTGGGCGGCTGCTCGAGGCCGCTCTTCTTCCCGAAGAACGCAAGTACACTCGACCCTGTGAGTCGGCGCCTACGTTTTGCTGCTCGACGGCCTTTGCGAACAGGGCCCTGACGTACTTGATCTGTAGGGCGCCGTCGCCGGTGGCCGTGATGTTGTCGGCTGCTGCTCGGCCCGCCACGAGGTTGTCCATCGGGGTGGAGAACAGTGGAAGGCCGTTCGCGTCTCGCTCCCATGAGGAGACTACTATCCGCGGCTGGTCCCTGGGGGGTGTGCGGTTGGGTGGAGGTGGGGCGCCCATCGCCGTCGACCCTGGCGGGGGCCGGGCGCTTCCTCCAGGTGGCGCGTTCTCGCAGATCGCGCGCTCGGCCACGCGGGCCGGGTCATTTTCGTCGTCGAAGTTCAGGGCGAGCCCCTGGACGGTGGGGTTCAGGCGCGACCTGATTCGCTGGTGGTGGTAGCGCGATAGCTCCTGCGCCGTCACCTGCTCGAGGTGAAATTTTTCGCGCTCGGCTTGCTCCTTGCGCACTGCTTCCACCAGTTTCAGGCGGAGTTCCTCGACCTCCGTTGCCGTGGCGTTAGGAGGGATCGGGGTGGAGAAGGGATCCTCCGGCAGTTCGGTGCCGGTTGCCATGTAGGTCGCGGCGTGGCGACCGGTTTCGTCGCGGAGGTCGGCGGAATTTTCCGACCCGGAGTCGAAGTCGAAGATCCCGAGGATGGAGGGGTCCTCGAAGTCTCCCATGTTGGAGACCTGGGTGATGGAGCCCGTGGGTGAAGCCGCGGTGATGGATCCGGCGAGTGACGCCGGGGTCGCCGAGTCGGCTTCGTCGTTGAGGGCCGCGTCTTCTGCGGCCGCTGAGTTTTCGGCCACGTTACTGTGGGCCGAGTTGTACTCGGAGGCGAGGCGATGGATCGTGCGGATCTGGCTCTCGGAGAGCCGATCGCGTGGCGGCGACTCGCGATGCGAGCCGAGTCCTCCGAGACGATGACGTCGGTAAGGCCGACGAAGAGGCTGATCGTGCCGACCGGCAGGATCATGCTCTGCGTGACGGGCCGTGCCGCCCGGACGTAGCTGCTCGGCAAGATTTGGAGCATCTCGCTGATCGCTATCATGCGGCCGGTGGCGACCGTCTCGTTGATGGGCAGATTGGATCTCGCCGCAGAACACCGGCCAGACCGGCCAGGCCCCACGGTGGGCGCCACTGTCGTGGGAATGGTCACGGCAGATGCTGCAATCGGTAGCGAGTAGTAGAACGAGGGGCAAGGGCGGCCAGCCATCTGTGGTGCGAGATGAGGGTGGAGACACAGGGTTCTACCCAGGTTCGCCCCCGGAGGGTAAAGACCTACTCCTGCTGGATTGTATTATGATGGTGGTACAATGGGCGAGCTCGGCGGCTAGGCGGCGAGTCGCTTGGGTGTATGATGGAACGTATCTCTACACGCCCTGCAGGGAGGTTTATATAGACTCACCTCCCCTAGGGTTTACATATCTCAACCGAATCAATTAAGGCTTCGGTACTCGTTTAACCTAATCCGACTGGGCCTATCTACTCGCCTGGGCCTTCAGCTTCCAGTCGCTTGGATCTACACCGGGCCTTGATCCAGTCGCCGTCTTGCAGGCCCACTCGCCAGTTTCTGGGCCAGTCGGAAACATCCTGCTGGGTATACCCCGGTAGGCACATCCCCATCACTGTTTAGATGACACTGAAAGTATTTATTTGGATAAGTGCAAGAAGAATGTGTACCTAGGGAATCGTCGTTTTCTTCCGCCCACGCATTCCCTAAGAAGGATAGGAAAGCATTTTAATGGTGAAGCAGATCACCGGAGTAAGCCTGTTTGTCATACTGGTGATGCTATATTTGATATGGTGAAGGATTTAAAAGTAATCTTTGGAAAGGGTCCTGGCGGACAGTCCGTTCCGAAGGACGCTGGCGGACACGCACCCATGTGGAAGAAGAAATCTATATTTTGGGAGCTACCCTATTGGAAAGTCTTAGAGGTCCGCTCTGCAATCGACGTGATGCAACTGACGAAGAATGTTTGCGTGATACTGCTAGGATTCTTGGGCGTGTATGGAAAGAATAAAGATACACCAGAAGCACGACAGGACCAACAACGTATGAAAGACCGAGAAGGCAGGCATCCAGAGTTGTTTCAAGGTACTGCCAGCTACGCTGTTACCAAGGAAGAGAAGGAAATCTTTTTTGAATGCCTGAGTAGTATCAAGGTTCCTTCTGGCTTTTCGTCCAATATAAAGGGAATAATAAATATGGTAGAGAAAAAATTCCAGAACCTGAAGTCTCATGACTGCCACGTGCTTATTACGCAGTTGCTTCCGGTTTCTTTGAGGGGGCTTCTGCCAGAAAATGTTAGAGTACCCATTGTGAAGCTATGTTCGTTCCTCAGTGCAATTTCTCAGAAGGTAATCGATCCAGAAAGTCTACCAGGGTTACAGAAAGATGTGGTCCAGTGCCTTGTTAGTTTTGAGTTGGTGTTCCCACCATCCTTCTTCAACATAATGACGCATCTTCTAGTTCACCTAGTCGAAGAGATTACCATTCTCGGTCCTGTATTTCTACACAATATGTTCCCCTTTGAGAGATTCATGGGATTCTTAAAGAAATATGTCCATAACCGTGCGAGGCCAGAAGGAAGCATCTCCAAGGGATATAGAACAGAGGAGGTCATTGAGTTTTGTGTTGACTTTATTCCTGACCTTAAGCCGATGGGTGTACCTGAATCACGGCATGAAGGGAGACTTAGTGGAAAAGGCACGCAAGGAAAGAAAGCAAAGATATGTATGGATGGACATTCTTTCACTAAAACACACTATAAAATTCTGCAAAGTTCCACCTTGGTGGCTCCATATATCGAGGTACACAAGAATATTGTACGCTCGAACTACCCGGGGCAGTCTGACAGGTTGATTAGAGATGAACATGTGAAGACATTTGGCGGTTGGTTAGAGACACATCTCATGAATGATACCACTGTTGGAGATCAGTTGTACTTGTTGGCCAGGTCTCCATCTTCAACTATATTGACTTTCCAAGGTTACGAGATCAATGGGAATATATTTTACACGCACGCCCAAGATAAAAAGAGCACCCAACCAAAACAGTGGTGTCCGATTTGATGCAACAGACGAGAATGGTAAAAAGGACACATATTATGGTTACATAGAGGACATATGGGAACTTGACTATGGTCCTAATTTCAAGGTCCCATTGTTTCGATGCAAATGGGTCAAGATGACAGGAGGTGGGGTAACGGTAGACCAGCTGTACGGAATGACAACAGTGGATCTCAATAATCTTGCATATGGAGACGAACCATTCGTCCTTGCCAATGATGTGGCTCAAGTTTTCTATGTGAAGGACATGTCTACTAGACCGAGAAAAAGGAAACATAAGCAAAAGAATATAATATCATACGATGAGCCAAAGCTCCACATAGTTCTTTCAGGAAAAAGAAACATGGTGGGAGTTGAGGACAGGACAGACATGTGAGAAGATTATGACAAATTTCATGAAATTCCACCATTCAAAGTGAAAACTGACCCAAGCATATCGCTAAATAAGGAAGATGCTCCATTGTTACGGACAAGAAGAGAAACAAAACACTAGATGTGGATGTTGGTGATGTAATGTATTAAACATTTTGTGAATTAATCCTATTTTTCATTTATTAAAGGAAGATGCTCCATGGTTAATAAAGGAATTTCTGAGATTGCTGTAGGCAGGTACCAAAAATGTAGACTAGGTAAACTTAGACATTTATTAATATTAAAAGCCGGGACAAACTGGGACTAGCTAACACTGAGGACTAAAGCCACCCCCTTTAGTCATAATCATTCCTAGTCCTATAGTACATAGCTTCAGGGTCTTCTTCGTCATCGTCATCATCATATTCATCGTCACCTGCCACTCCAGAGATCCTTAGCCCAGCCATGGCATACACCGTGGGCACCTACCACTCCTGCCTCGGATTCACGGCGGGCTGGGGAGGAGTCTCCTGGAAGACGATGCCGCTACCGCCGAGCGGGGGAGGGGCCTTCTTGTGGCTCTGTGGCGGGTCGAATTGTGGGCACCCAAGCGAGGATGGTCTCCCCCGGCGATGTAGTGCATCACGCCGATGATAGTACGGTTTTCCCACCACAGACGTCGACCGGCTTCATTGTGGTTCACTGGGGGAGGGCCATCACCCTCGTACCTGGCGAGCTCCCTTTCCCGTCGGTGAGCAAAGAAGGCATTCCAGGAGTGATAGTTGTCGGGATCCCACTGGGGATCCATCCGCTGCTCCGGCGTGAGCTCGTGGTAGAAGTGGTTCGTGATGGCCGCCTGTCAGGCGGAGCCTTGAGGCACATGAGGGACAGGAACCCCTCCAGCGCTCAGCATCCAGCCGGCGGCCGGCCGAGCAAGGGTAGTTGGAGGCCCACAACGCCTGGGTCTCCTCGAGGGTCAGAATGGCCCAGTAGGCACTGTCCATAGTTGTGAGAGAGGAAGGTGCGGATGTATGGATAGCCATGGCGTGGACGGCCTATATATAGATGGAAAGTGCTGGAAAACATGGCGGGAAATGGTAGGATATGGCGGGAAATATCTTTAGTCCCGGTTAGTGGCTACAACCGGGACTAAAAGCACCGTTCAGAGGGAAAGGGCGGGAAAACATGGCGGGAAGCGGTGGGATATGGCGGGAAATATCTTTAGTCCCGGTTAGTGGCTACAACCGGGACTAAAAGCACCGTTCAGAGGGAAAGGGCGGGAAAACATGGCAGGAAGCGGTGGTATATGGCGGGAAATATCTTTAGTCCCGGTTAGTGGCTACAACCTTTCTGTCCTTCTCGGGTGAAAAAGACAAATGTCTGCCGAATCGGCAGGAAGTGGGTCCGGTTTGAACTACAGGTAAATGATCTAACGTCCGTGATTTTTTGAAAAAATCATTTTTAGACTCATAATATGTCGTTTTTTCAGAGATCCAATGCAAGTTCTAACATTCTCATCCCCTATCTTCACGCACGCCGTTTTGACCTAAGTTCGAAACGGCAAAAAATTCAAAACAGGCTTAAAAAATTCAAAAAAGGTCCAAACAATGTAAATCCTTCGCGTGGTGTGGTATTATGTGACATAGTTGCAAGGAAAAATATCAAACTTGGTATACTGATTATGTCTCCAAAAAACCTTCACAAAATGACCTATCATGTTCGAGGTTTCATGGCTCTCGGTCCAAGAGACGGATGTTATATGTTGAATCGTGGCATAGTTTGTGATACGGTGCCCATATTGCACATGCATGTGTATATTGGGATGTAGAATAATGTTGCAGGAGGAAGTTTTCCTTTTCATCGCTCGAAAAAGCCATTTTCCATTTGCCGAGCGCAAAAAGATGGGTCGTTTTGTGAAGCAGCCACCAAAATGCAGTTACAGAATGCACGAACCAGAGCGCACAGACCGCCGCGCCGCCGTCTTCCTCCTCGCGCAGAGCTACCGTGCCACTGTGCCGTCAACCACCGCGCCGCCCGCGCCTGTGCCCGTGCGCCGCCCAGGCCCGTGCGCCGCCCATGTCGCTCGCGCCCGGCCCGTGCCATCCTGCTCTGGTGCCACCCCTTCTTCCCCGGCACGCTGCCGACCTCCCCTTCCCTGGCACACCGCCGACCGCCCGGCGCCATCCCTCACCGGAGCCCACCGCGCCGCATGCGCCGCCCGCACCGTCAACCACCTCCGGAGCCGCCCCTGCCCAAGGTAATTAAGCTCTAGTTAATTCGTAGTGTTAATTTTGTTAATTAGTGTTAATTTTGTTAGTGTTAATTAGTTAGTGTATATAATTTTGTTAGTGTATTTTAGGGTTAATTAGTTAGGGTTATTTTAGGGTTAATTAGTTAGTAAGTTTAGTGTAATTTTTTCTTAGATATTTTAGTTAGTGTTTAATATATTTTATTTTGAGTTAGTGTAATTTAGTTAGTGTAATTTAGTTAGTGTAATTTAGTTAGTGTAATATAGTTTATTTTAGTTAGTGAATTTTTCTTAGTTAGTGAATTTTAGGATTTTAGTTGATACTATTTATTTTAGTATAATATAGTTTATTTTAGTTGATACTATTTATTTTCATCATGTTTAAAGTATATAGGTTTAATTTAGTATTTAGGAATGCCGATTCCTCATCCTCGTTCACTCGGCGTGACCCCCGGAGTGCTACTAGACAATGTCACCGGGCATCCACGGGGCTGGGCTCCGCCGGGCTGGCACTGGGAGGTGCTACCAGCCGGGGGACGTCGTCTCGTGAGGAATCTAGGTGTCGTCGTCGACCCGGATCTTCTGTGGTGGCGGCCGAGTGGTCCAGGTGCAATGCAGAGGGAGTCGGCCCCCACGAGGTGGTACAGTGTCATGTCAGGGAGGAGGACGAGCACGTCCGGTGCTACATGCACATTTTAGGAGTCCGGGACGCTAATACCTGGCAGCTTCTTCAGGCACCTTACCCGAGATATTCTCCGGTGATGGTTCCTACACTTTGGATGCACACCTCCCGCGGCTCAGTAGCTAGGGCTCGACGTCTTCGCTGAGCTAGCTAGATGTGTAATAGGGTTGTATTGTTGTTTAATTGGTACTTTATTGTTGTACTAGCTGGATTATTCGAGATGTATTGTTGTTTAACTGGTACTTTATCTTTCTTTATCGCATTGTTTAAGCTGGATTACTTTATCTTCCTTTATTTTATCGCATTAAGCAAAATGGTTTTATCTTTCTTCTGTATTAGTTAAGTTATGGACGATAGAGACAACGAAGATCACATCATGTAGAAAATGATAGATGAGGGTACAGGAGGTTACAATTATGATGGAGCAGACGATGATGGAGATGATGATGGCTCCCAATACCTCAACTTGGATGAAGCCGACAGAAGAGACGACTATGACAAATTCTTTGGTGGAGACGACGGTGGAACTGACGGTGGAGACACCACCATAGCAAAGACCGGCGAGGTATATAAAGCCTCTGCTAATCACGAGATAGTAGATGCATTAGTTGATTTATATATATATATATATATATGTACTAACGAATGTTTCTTCTCTTAGACCTCCGCATCGGGCGAATCTTCTACAAGGAAACGAGGCCCGACCAAAAATTTGGCCGATGGTATGCGTTTCACCATTGATCTAGTGTCTCAGTTCGGCGAACCTTTGGAGCCGAAAGAGGCCGCAAGTGTATTTGTATACCAATGCGGAGCGATAGTCAGGGACGCCATCCCGATCACTACTCTGAAGTGGAATAAGCTAGGAAAGAAAAGTGATCGAGTTGGAGAAACTTTTATCGATGATAGAGCCAAAGACGGTCTTTGGAATTCACTCATGGCACACTTCTCTCTGCCTGAATTGGACACTCCTGAACTCACTGAGGCATTGAGGTTGCAAGTCAGAAAGTGGACCCTTAAGAAGATGGGCGGACAGTTCAAGGACTGGAAGAAAAGATTGTACAACAATTTTGCCAAGAAGGGGCTGACTCCGCCATTCACTGGCCCGCTAGAGAAGCAGCGGGATAACTGGACCCCATCTGTGAAATACAAGGAATCAAAAGCAGCTTCGGCTAAGTCAGAAAAGAATAAGATAAATGCGGCCAAAAATAAATATCACCATACTATGGGGAAATGTGGCTACAAGACGGCCGCGCCGAAGTGGGAAAAAACCGAGGAAGAAATGCGTTAAAAAGGGGTCACCCCGGCTACAAATCAGTGGCCCGTGAGGTTAAAAAATTGGCTCCTTGGGCATGGGGGGTCGTATGACACTGAAACCGGGGAGATTATTGTTACAAAGGAGGCCATTACTAAACCCAAAGATGAACTTGTTAAAGTGATACAACTGAGAAAAGATGGAAAGTTCATTCCCGACAGAGAGAATGATGAGCTGACATATACCCTCGGGAATCCTGAAAAAGTCGGACGAACACGAGGCTTTGGCCCATCTGTTCCATGGAAGACAGGGTTTCCCACTGACATCGACACTTATAGAATCCGATCCAGAAAAACGAACTGACAAAAGGAGGAGGAGGCAGCGCGGTTGGAGGCGGTTGAAAAAAGGAACGAGGAATTTCAAGCCATGTTCGAGCTGTAGCAGGGGCAGATTAATGAACTTAGAGTACTGGCCCAACAGCAAGATCCCGCGTTAGACAGTCCGGTGGGCCCATCTCAGCGGAGAAGCAGCGTGGCTTCCACGGAGGTACAAGCTAATAATCCAATGTTGATGGACAATAATGCACCGGTGATAGATGATACGGCCGGTCCAACGATGGTTCGCTACCCCGTGGATGAAGTCGAGGCAAGGACAACTTGTGAGCTACATGTCATAGTGAAGAACATTTCTATGAAGGTGGCGCTCGTCTTTGATTTACCTTGTCCACCGGAAGCGACCTACCATGGAAGTCAGATTCCAGCTGGCTATGCTCGTGTCGGTGTGGATGAAGTTGAACTGACATGTCGATCACTTGAGCTTGACATCCCTGCAGGAGAAGGGGAGAAAACACTTGCAGGAGTGGAGGGTGGGATCATTCTTTGGAAAAAACAACACATCGTGTTTCTGTCAACACCCGGATTTTTAATCCCAGATGCCTGTTATGCCATACATCGCAATCCCAGGATTACCATTTTTGCGAGACATAACAGAATTGGATACCACAGTACATCATCCATTACAAACCATATATAAGGTCTTACACAAATAAGGATCTCATGATCCAGTTCTTAATACAACTTCAAGCAGCGGAATACGTAATAATAACGGTAGCGTAGGCGAAGCTCCATCCTCAGGGTCACATGCAATGCTGACGATGGGAGATGATCCTAGTTGTCGTAACCTTCCTGGGGTCCATCCTCCAGGTACTCCTCTTCATAGTCTGGCCATGGGAATAGTCAGGGAAAAAGCCATGAGTACTTTTTAAGTACTCGCAAACTAATACTAACAAGAAAAAGGGGTTTTTGATAATAGGACACTAGGCTCTAGGGTTGTTCTGCAAAAGCCAGATTTATCTCTACTAAGTTTAGAAGCAACGAATGCTAGTTGAAGTTTTATCACACCTAAGTGGGAACTTGTATTTCATATCACAAATCTGTTGTGGTCAAGCCAAAGTCTCAAGTCATTTTGAAAACATCTGACAAGGGAACAGTATGGCCACTCCAACTGTCCATAACCGCGGACGCGGCTATTCGAATAGTTTGACACTCTGTAGAGATTGTACACTTTCACCACAACATTTGATACATCCGTCAGGAACAAATCCTGAATTTACCATACTCAGTATGCGGATAATCAATCCTAACCTTTCAATTACACGCCCTAGTATAAGCACCTCTCCTGTGAGTTTGGCCTCCCAACCATGACGAACTGTCATCTTGGGTACTGCACAGGTGGACAATCTTCACAAGGTAGCCTCATCTCAGACCTTGGCCGTGAGGGAACTAATACTAAGGTATATAGGTTTCCAGTCAAGCCCTACCCAATATTCGGGTATTGTGGTTATACGATAAAATTGGAATGGTATCGCTTCTAGACAACCATCAGTTTTCATCACCAAAATCATCAGGTGTTCGGAAACACATGTCCAAAACATTTCAATAGAATGATCCATCATTCCAAGGTTTTCATAACCATGTTCACCAAGTATTCTCATCTAATGTTGATCAAGTTTTATGCTTAGCACTAGCATCTACAAGTGGGGGTAAGCACTAATGAGGGGTGGTAAACTAGTGGAGTTTAACTAAGTTCAATCTCATGCCTTAGGATGACATAAAGATTATCTAGCTTAGGCCAAATTTTATGCTCTTTATGCGACCTTCAATTATCTTTCTAATATCTACAATTCACTCAAGTAATCTCTAAGTACTAGCTTTGATAAAGAAATAAAGTATAAAGCTTGTAAGTAAAACTAGGATTGGTTTATCAAGTGGGTAGGATCATCTATGCTTAAGGCATATAGTTGGCATGGTGACAAACAAGTATTGGCTTGCATCAGTATTAGTCTAAGCTTGCTAAATTGCAAGTGTTAGCTTGCAAGGTTAATAGCTTTCCTTGTGCAGAGCAGTGGTTGAAGTTCTCCTCGGCTTCTTCTTCGTAGTATCCTCCTTCCTCCTTGTATCCTTGGTCGGTACTAGCATCTATGAATAAATACGAGGTACACAATCACCAAACAATACTTAACTACTTGCATTCATCACACACAAGGGTCCTATAGATGATCTAGCATCATCACTAACATTACAAGATTAAAGCTTGGTTTAATTCCTTTTATTTTTAGAAAAGTAATTTCTACTCATTGAAAAACTACTTAAGATTTAATATTCTCCAAACCAAACATGGGATCATGTTGACACATGTCAACACCACATATTTCAGCACATGGGAATGTGATTTAAAGTGGTGTCACAATTTAATAAGATTTAACCTTTTATTTCATTTAAATAAAGTGACTAGAAATGTCTATGTGGCCTTCTTTTATGACTTGAAAACTATTTCTGTAAGTAAACCCATATGTTTTTATATATTTTGAAAGGTATGGTTAAATGTGATTTGTGAGAGTTGCAATCAACTCAAAAGCTATTATGGTTTAAATGTGAAAAATGTTTGAATGCAGAAAAGCTTCTGCCTTGTTATTTAAACCATGGATGATCTACAGATACAAATGACTTGAATCCAACGGGCTTGGATTCAGCATTCCCAGAACTTTCTAAAAAAAATGGGTTCATTCAATTTGGTTCACTGAATCGACCTGGGTTGATTTTTGAAACTGGGTACAGAAGTGTGTTTGAAATAAAATGGAAAAGGTTTAATTCAAATAATTGGGCTGCGCGGGAAGCGATACTGGGCCGGCCTGCTAAGCACAGTGCTTAAGCGGGCTGGTTAAGTCGCTGTTCCCACGCGTCAGTGAGACAGGGCGGTGCGAAGCGGTATGGGGCGATGTGGTGCGTTCGATCTGGTTCTAATCCAACGGCTGAGGGTCATCGTCGACGTTGGGCAACGCCGGCGAGACAAAAAACCTAGCGTGGCAGGTGGGGGTCGTTGGGGGCTCACCGAGGCTCAGGCGAGGGTCGGCGAGGCGGGCGAACGACGAAGTCGACAACGCCGAACCTCCTGGTACCGGCAGCTTCTCCTGGGGCGGCTCCAATCGCTGGCCCCCTTCTTCTCCAGAAGCTGCGGGCTCCGGTGAAATTCCGGCGAAGTGCTGCTCGCCTTGCTCCGGAAACGGGGTGGCACGATCAGTGAGGAGAGGGGAGTGAGATGGTGTGCTCAATTCGGCTGAGGGTGGCTTCTATTTATAGTCGCGACGACGAGACCAAACGGGATGGGCAGACGATGGTGGCGACACGAGTACGGGAAGTTAGAGGCATGGCCGGCGGTGGCGATCGCTTGGTGGTCTCTTGGCGATGCTCTACGGCTTTAATGCGCGCGTAGGGGTGGTGCGGTTTGGTCTGGAACGCGCGATGCTCTGTGCGGCAGAGGCGGCGTCTTCGACGGCGAGCAGTGGCTGTGCGGCATGGGGGGAGAATGGGGATGTCTGGCGGTCTCCTAGGTTGGTGGCGATCATGTATGCACGCGCGCGGTCTGTGGGCGTCGGTCGAGCATGGAGCTCTGGCGCATGCTCGGCATGGTTGCTGGTGAGCTGGGCGCGGTCCATGCGTGTGATCCAGGGTTTGGCAACGCTCGCGGCTAGGACAGGGAGTGGTGGTGGACGGTGGGCTGCCTCCCAGACAAGGTTGGCACGGCTAAATCTCCATCTAGCTTTCTTTCTCCACTTGGGTGGCATGGTGAGCTTCGGCTGTTCACCATTGATGTCATTGCCCAGCTTACAGTGAGGCTAGTGCTTGGTTTAACTTTCTAGATGATCTACTAAGATGGTTGTGAGCTAGAGAGGGGACAAGTTAGGCTTCAATCACTGCTCACAATAGTGTTTAAGATTTTGATGATTTGTGTCTGCAAAGTGTTTGATGAAATGGCCGCAAGAATTCAAGTTTTGAATTTTGAAAAGATTTTTGGTGGTTGTGCTAGGTTGGTGCTGGTGAGTCTGCAGATTCTTGGGTTTTGAAAGTTGAGCCTGTTTGATTGGTTTTTGAAAAAGTGGGATCTTCTCATATGATAAAGATTCAATTTTGAACTGTCATTTAAACTATGCATTTGAAAGTTTTTGGATGATCACAAATTGGGCCTTGATACCTTGTTATGAGTACAATCAAGGGGTGCAAAGATCCAGAAAAGTTTCTGTTAAGTTCTGAAAGTTTGGGACAGCCGAAGTAGGTATGGGAGTTAAATTGGTCAAAATGACCATTCCCTTATTTTATTTGTTTTGATTTACTTGTTTTTGAGAAAAGTTTGGGAATTGTTTTAGATGATGTTTATTTCACCTAAGAATCCATTTACAAGCAAAGGAACACACAAGCAAGGCAATTCAAAAGAATTCCAAATGAAATGCATACACCATGCATGCTTTCATATTTTTATTTTAGAAAAGTTTTTGTTAACCCTAATTTTGATGATTAGAGTTTGATGATCCAAGTTTAGTATTTTTGGGATGTTACAAACCTTACCCCCTTAAACAAAATCTTGTCCTGAGATTTGAAAAAGGACGAAAAAGATTACCTAGGATTTGAAGAGATCGGGAAATTCTGTCCTGATGTGATCTTCGTGCTCCCAGGTAGCTTCCTCTTCTGTGTGGTTGCTCCACTGAATCTTGAGAAACTTGATGCTTCGGGTTCGGGTAGTTTTGAAAGCTTCTTCCAAAATACGGACGGGTACTTCGGGATAGGTCAGGCCATCGTGATCTCTATGGTTCGGTGATTGATGTTTTTGAACACTTCGGTCTTCTCTGGGATTTCGAGACACTTGCGAAGTAACGAGATATGGAACACATTGTGCACGGCTGACATTTCTTCGGGTAGTTCCAATTGATACGACACTTCTCGTCGACGGTTCAGAATCTTGAAAGGTCCGATATATCTGGGGGCTAACTTTCCTTTGAGTTGGAAACACTGCATTCCCTTCAATGGTGACACTTTCAGATAAACAAAATCTCCTATGTTGAAGGCGAGGTCTCTAGGTCTCTTGTCGGTGTAACTCTTCTGTCTAGACTGGGCTGTCTTGAGGTGCTCACGAATCTTGTGAACCTTCTCTTCTGCTTCTCGTAGGATGTCGGGTCCAAAAATCTAACTCTCTCCTACTTCTGACCAGTTCAAAGGGGTGCGACACTTCCTTCCATACATGAATTCAAATGGGGCCATTTGCAAACTATCTTGATAACTGTTGTTGTATGAAAATTCTGCGAATGGCAGACAATCTTCCCACTTAGATCCATATTCTAACACACATGCTCTCAGCATCTTCGAGTATTTGATTTACTCGCTCCGTTTGTCCATCGGTCTGAGGGTGATAAGTTGTACTGAAATCTAGGCGGGTTCCTAAACCTTCTTGAAATTTCTTCCAGAATCTCGAGGTAAACTTAGTTCCTCGATCGGATACGATGTTCTTGGGGACTCCATGCAAACTAACTATTCTAGCGATGTATAACTCCGCTAGCTTCGAACTCTGATACGTGGTCTTGACGGGTAAGAAATGGGCGACTTTGGACAATCGGTCCACTATGACCCATATAGAGTCATTTCCCCTACTAGAGGTAGGCAGTCCGGTGATAAAGTCCATTCCAACGGAATCCCATTTCCATTCCGGAATCTGCAATGGTTGCAACAATCCAGCGGGTCTTTGATGTCCTGCCTTGACTCGCTGACATATATCACACTTGGCGATATAGCTTCCGATTTCTCTCTTCATCTTATGCCACCAAAATTGCTATTTCAAATCTTGATATATCTTCGTTCCTCCGGGGTGGATAGAATAAAGAGTATCATGAGCTTCCTTCAAAATAACTTCTTTCAACTCAGAATCTGATGGTACACAAAGGCGTCCTTTGTACCACAGAACTCCTTCTTCGTCTTTGGTGAATTCGGGTACTTTGTCTGTACCGAGACGACGCTTGATTCTGTCCATACTAGCATTTCCCTTATGTGCCTCTTTAATCTGACTGTTCAAAGTGGGCTGGAGTTCTATGCTATCCAAAAATCCTTCACTCACTAATTCCATTCGAAAATCTTCCATCTCTTTGTGCAAGCTTGGTTGCTCCTTCAAGATCATGGAGTTAAAGCGGCACGGCAATCTGCTAAGGGCATCTGCTACCACATTGGCTTTACCAGGGTGATAGTGAATGTCCAGATCGTAATCCTTGATTAGCTCAATCCATCTTCTCTGTCTCATATTCAGCTCCTTCTAAGTGAATATATACTTCAGACTCTTGTGATACGTATAGATCTCACAACGATTTCCCATCAGGTAATGTCTCCATGTCTTCAGGGCTAGAACTACGGCTGCGAGTTCAAGGTCATGGGTTGGGTAATTTTTCTCATGTTGTTTTAGTTGTCGAGATAGATATAACTTTGCGTTCCTGCATTAGCACACATCCGAGACCGATCTTGGATGCGTCACAATACACATCGAAGGGCTTTGTGATATCCGGCATGATTAAGATTGGGGCTGAAATCAATCTCCTCTTGAGTTCTTGAAAACTCGCTTCACATTTGTCGGTCCATTCAAACTTCTAGTCCTGCTTCATCAATTGGGTCATGGGTCTTGCGATACTCGAGAATCGTTCTACGAACTTGCGGTAATATCCCGCCAATCCGAGAAATGCACGAACTTGGGTTTGAGTGGTTGGGGCTTGCCAATCTTCGACATCTTTCACCTTTGCAGGGTCAACAGCAATTCCTCCGGCTGATACAATGTGACCGAGGAATCCTACCTCCTGTAACCAGAATTCACATTTGCTAAACTTGGCATACAACTGATGCTCTCTAAGGGTTCCAAGAATGGTCCTTAGGTGTAGCTCATGTTCTTCTTCTGATTTGGAATAAATCAGAATGTCATCGATGAAAACAACGACAAACTTATCCAGGAAGTCCATAAAAATCTTATTCATGAGATTCATGAAATAAGCAGGGGCATTAGTTAATCCAAAAGACATGACTGTATACTCGTACAATCCATATCTGGTGGTGAAGGCAGTTTTGGAATATCCTCTGCATGAATTTTGAGTTGATGATACCCAGTTCTAAGATCAATCTTAGAAAACACTTTGGCACCGGTCAACTGATCAAACAAATCTTCTATCTTGGGCAAGGGGTACTTGTTCTTTATGGTGAGATCATTCAACTTCCGATAATCCGTACACAAATGGTTACCTCCATCTTTATTGTCCACAAACAAGACAGGTGACCTCCATGGTGACGCACTTGGTTGAATCAATCCAATTTCCAGCATGGAATCCAGTTGCTTCTTTAGTTCCTCTAGTTCCGACGGGTTCATACTATATGGTCTCTAGGCAATGGGTCCAGTTCCGGGGATTAGTTCAATGCTAAACTCGATATCCCGATCTGGGGGCATACCGGGCAAAACATCTAGAAATACATCGGGGTATTCACAGACTATCCGGACTTGGTCAATGGTAGGTTGGGCTATACTCTTGTTGCACTTCAATTGGCGAGGTAAGGTTTCAGATATATGCTCGACGGATATTCCGGATGTACTGGTCATGGTTATGGCTTTCTTGGCACAATCAATCAATCCTTTATGCTTGGACATCCAATCCATTCCTCGTACTACTTCCAAACCTTTAGTTCCGAGTACTATCAGATTAGCATAAAAATCTATGCCATGGATTCAGATAGGGACGGCTTTGCAAATTTGCCTAGCCTTGGTGGTTGATCCAGGAATTTGAACAATCATGACATGCTTTAGTTTGGTTGGTTGAATTTTACTAGTGCATGCAAATTCTTCGGTGACAAATGAGTGCGATGCACCAGAATCAAACAACACTCTTGCAAGTACTGAATTAACAGAAAACATACCCAGCACGACGTCTGGCGCTTCCTAAGCTTCTTCAGCATGCACGAGAAAAATACGGCCATTGCGGTTGAGCGAATTCCCTGGGGCAAACCTTCTTCCGGGCTGAACACGACGCTGCTACTGAGCTGGGGCATTGGCATTGGGTGCTGCGGCATTCTTCTTGTTGGGGCACTCATTGGAATAGTGGCCCTTATTTCCACAGTCATAACAAGTCACTTGCGACTTGTCCTTTGCTGCTACAGGCACAACATTGCTTCCAGTCCTCGGGGCAGTGTTGGTGTTGGTGGCAGCATTGTTGGTGTTGAACTTGGGTGGGGCACGATTGAAATTGCTAGAGTTGCCGGGGTTGTTGTGATTTCCTCCGGGCCTAGGGTTTCGACGGTTGGGATAGGTCGGACGATTCATCGGGGGTCTATGGGTTCTCGGGGCAAATCCGAGAGATGGGTTAGGGCGATACTTTGGGGTCTGATGGGTTCCTGGCTGATGCATCATGTGACGCTTGCGATTCTCATTGGCTTGGTTGATCTTTCCTTCCATTTGGATGGCAGAGTCGACAAGGGCTTCAATATCAGCAAAGGGGATATTAACTAACACTGTCTGCATTTCATCATGCAGACCATTCAAGAACCTCTCCTTCTTCTTGGCGTCGGTGTCGATCTCATCCGGGGCATACCTAGCTAATGACAAGAATTTGGAACGGTATTCCACTACGGTCATCCTTCCTTGCTTCAGTTCTTTGAACTCGTCTCTCATTCTCTTGATCAAACCCGGTGGCACATGGGTTCTGCTAAACTTGACCTTGAATTCCTCCCAGGTCATCATCTGGCCTCCGGTCATTGCGCGAACACTGTTCCACCATGCCCTAGCATCTCCGGCTAGATAGTGGGTGGCGAACAGAACTTTCTCGTTGGCTTCCACTCCGGCGACTTCTAGGTTATTTTCCATGGTTTGCAGCCAATCATCGGCGTCTAGGGGTTCTTCAGACTTAGTGAAAACAGGTGGGTTGGTATTCTGGAAATTCTTGAGCTTAGATCCATGGTTATCCTGATTTCCGTGGCCTTGGTTGTTGTGGGCTAGTTGAGATATCTGTTGTAGAGTGGCTAGGTTGGCTTGACGTTCCGCTCTTTGAGCTTCGCGGTCAGAAGTCAACATTTGCAGAATCTGCAACATCGGGTCCGAGGATGAATCACTTCCTCCGCGTGGCATCTGAAGATTGAGATAGATCATGAGAAAAGAGGGAAATTTCTAAGGTTCTGGTATTTTGAAAAGTTTTTAAAGTTTGCCTCAAATTTTCTAGCAACTTGCTTTTCATTCATTCATTCAGTCATAGCACACGATACAAACACACACCACAAAACAAGAAAAACAGATGGTTTTAGGAACCATTCTGGAAACTACGATACAGTGGGCCCGAATACTACTCACTACACTAGTTCTCAAGTGCTACTACTCCTCGGAATCGGTGGCTTCGTCATCTTCATCGTCATCGATGAAGGCGAAATCATCCTCATCGGTGAAGAAGTCCATAGCCTGATCCTCCAGAAAATCATCATCATCGCTGAGATAGGAGGAGGGGTCTCCACGAAGATCCTCTCTGGCATTCTCCCTTTCCTCCAACTACATGTCTCTCTCGTGGATGGTCTCCTCCAAAGATGAGATACGGTGGCGAAGACGGGCAATGATGCGCTCCTTCTTGTCGAGCTGACGGCGGCGAGACTTGCGATCCTTTGCTAGCATGGCGATGGTTTGATCCTTCGTCTTGATGATGGCAGACTTGTGGTTGGAGTAGTCACCACAGTTATCCAACTCCTGCTGACGATCGTACATCATGAAGCAGAGGTGGTACAATTGAGTCTTCAGTTCGGGGTGGTATGGGGCTTCCAGGGGTTGTCCATTAGCATCACGCCTTGGGCAAAACTCCAAGCGAGTTCCCTTGATCTGGTTGATACTCTGCCAACACAGACGGGAAAGAGCTTCCTGCATGGCCCTGGCAAGTCCATCGAGCCAGTTGTTCTCTCTTAAGGTAAACTGAATTCCCTCAGCAGTGGGTGGTTCAATCTTTCCTTGGAGACTTGCAACAATTAGCCACTGCATATCTTCTCCTCCTTGATCATTGAGCTGAGCTCCGAAGAACTCGGGGTGCGGACGCTCCAGAAGTTCCGAAAGCTGGTGGAAATCCCTCTCAAAGATAAGGTCTCCTCCATCCCCCAACTGATAAAACTTGTTGTACTTCACGTCCATCTATAAGAATATAGGATGAGTAAGTTAGTAGAGTGATCAAGTGTGTCAAAATTTTATGTATTTTGCAAGAGTTTTTGAGGAACATGAATTTCATGAAAGAATCAAAGGGATAAGAATGAGAATAAGTTATTGTAAATATTTGCTTTCTTTGGTTTTGGAAAATAAGTTTTTGATTCAAACGTCCAATCTAACTAGGGTCTCCTATGGTCAGAATGGCTCTGATACCAACTTGTCAACACCCGGATTTTTAATCCCAGATGCCTGTTATGCCATACATCGCAATCCCAGGATTACCATTTTTGCTAGACATAACAGAATTGGATACCACAGTACATCATCCATTACAAACCATATATAAGGTCTTACACAAATAGGGATCTCATGATCCAGTTCTTAATACAACTTCAAGCAGCGGAATACGTAATAATAACGGTAGCATAGGCGAAGCTCCATCTACGGGGTCACAGGCAATGCTGACGATGGGAGATGATCCTAGTTGTCGTAACCTTCCTGGGGTCCATCCTCCAGGTACTCCTCTTCATAGTATGGCCATGCGAATAGCCAAGGACAAAGCCATGAGTACTCTTTAAGTACTCGCAAACTAATACTAAAAATAAAAAGGGGTTTCTGATAATAGGACACTAGGCTCTAGGGTTGTTTTGCAAAAGCCATATTTATCTCTACTAAGTTTAGAAGCAACGAATGCTAGTTGAAGTTTTATCACACCTAAGTGGGAACTTGTATTTCATATCACAACTCTGTTGTGGTCAAGTCAAAGTATCAAGTCATTTCACAAGTCATTTTGAAAACATCTGACGGGGGAATAATATGGCCACTCCAACTGTCCATAACCGCGGACGCGGCTATCGAATAGTTTGACACTCTGCAGAGATTGTACACTTTCACCACAACATTCGATACATCCGTCAGGAACAAATCCTGAATTTACCATACTCAGTATGCGGATAATCAATCCTAACCTTTCAATTACACGCCCTAGTATAAGCACCTCTCCTGTGAGTTTGGCCTCCCAACCACGACCAACTGTCATCTTGGGTACTGCACAGGTGGACAATCTTCACAAGGTAGCCTCATCTCATACCTTGGCCGTGAGGGAACTAATACTAAGGTATATAAGTTTCCAGTCAAGCCCTACCCAATCTTCGGGTATTGTGGTTGTACGATAAAATTGGAATGGTATCGCATCCAGACAACCATCAGTTTTATAAAGGGCTAAGGCTCATGCCTCAACATTTTCATCACCAAAATCATCAGGTGTTCGGAAACACATGTCCAAAACATTTCAATAGAATGATCCATCATTCCAAGGTTTTCATAACTATTTTCACCAAGTATTCTCATCTAATGTTGATCAAGTTTTATGCTTAGCACTAGCATCTACAAGTGGGGGTAAGCACTAACGAGGGGTGGTAAACTAGTGGAGTTTAACTAAGTTCAGTCTCATGCCTTAGGATGACATAAAGATTATCTAGCTTAGGCCAAATTTTATGCTCTTTATGCAACCTTCAATTATCTTTCTAATATATACAATTCACTCAAGTAAGCTCTAAGTACTAGCTTTGATAAAGAAATAAAGTATAAAGCTTGTAAGTAAAACTAGGATTGGTTTATCAAGTGGGTAGGATCATCTATGCTTAAGGCATATAGTTGGCATGGTGACAAACAAGTATTGGCTTGCATCAGTATCAGTCTAAGCTTGCTAAATTGCAAGTGTTAGCTTGCAAGGTTAATAGCTTGCCTTGTGCAGAGCAGTGGTTGAAGTTCTCCTCGACTTGTTCTTCGTAGTATCCTCCTTCCTCCTCGTATCCTTGGTCGGTACTAGCGTCTATGAATAAATACGAGGTACATAATCACGAAACAATACTTAACTACTTGCATTCATCACACACAAGGTTCCTATAGATGATCTAGCATCATCAGTAACAATACAAGATTAAAGCTTGGTTTAATTCCTTTTATTTTTAGAAAAGTAATTTCTACTATTTGAAAAACTACTTAATATTTAATATTCTCCAAACCAAACATGGGATCATGTTGACACATGTCATCACCACATATTTCAGTACATGGGAATGTGATTTAAAGTGGTGTCACAATTTAATAAGATTTAACCTTTTATTTCATTTAAATAAAGTGACTAGAAATGTCTATGTGGCCTTCTTTTATGACTTGAACATTATTTCTGTTAGTAAACCCATATGTTTTTATATATTTTGAAAGGTATGGTTAAATGTGATTTTTGAGAGTTGGAATCAACTCAAAAGATATTATGGTTTAAATGTGAAAAAAGTTTGAATGCAGAAAAGCTTCTGCCTTCTTATTTTTACCATGGATGATCTAAAGATCCAAATGAATTGAATCCAACGGGCTTGGATTCAGCATTCCCATACCTTTCTAACAAAATTGGTTTCATTCAATTTGGTTCACTGAATCGACCTGGGTTGATTTTTGAAACTGGGTACAGAAGTGTGTTTGAAATAAAATGGAAAAGGTTTAATTCAAATAACTGGGCTGCGCGGGAAGCGATACTGGGCCGGCATGCTAAGCATAGTGCTTAAGCGGGCTGGTTAAGTCACTGTCCCCACGCGTCAGTGAGACAGGGGTGCGAAGCGGTATGAGGCGATGTGGTGCGTTCGATCTGGTTCTAATCCAACGGCTGAGGGTCATCGTCGACGTTGGGCAACACCGGCGAGACAGAAACCTAGCGCGGCAAGTGGGGGTCGTTGGGGGATCACCGGGGCTCAGGCGAGGGTCGGCGAGGCGGGCGAACGACGAAGTCGATGACGGCGAACCTCCTGGTACCGACAGCTTCTCCTGGGGCGACTCCAATCGCTGGGGGTGGCCTCTATTTATAGTCGCGATGACGAGACCGAACGGGATGGGCAGACGACGGTGGCGACACGGCTACGGGCGGCTAGAGGCATGGACGGTGGTGGCGATCGCTTGGTGGTCTCCTGGCGATGCTCTACGGCTTTAATGCGTGCGTAGGGGTGGTGCGGTTTGTTCTGGAACGCGCGATGCTCTGTGCAGCAGAGGCGGCGTCTTCGATGGCGAGCGGTGGCTGTGCGGCATGGGGCGGCGAACGGGGATGTCTGGCGGTCTCCTGGGTTGGTGGCGATCATGTATGGACGCGGCAAGGGCGGCGCGCGGTCTATGGGCATCGGTCAAGCGTGGCGCTCTGGCGCATGCTCGACATGGTTGCTGGCGAGCTGGGCGCGGTCCGTGCATGTGGTCCAGGGTTTGGCAACGCTCGCGGCTGGGACAGGGAGTGGCGGTGGACGGTGGGCTGCCTCCCAGACAAGGTTGGCACGGCTAAATCTCCTTCTAGCTTGCTGTCTCCTCTGGGGTGGCATGGTGAGCTTCGGCTATTCACCATTGATGTCATTGCCTATCTTACAGTGAGGCTAGTGCTTGGTTTAACTTGCTAGATGATCTACTGAGATGGTTGTGAGCTAGAAAGGGGACAAGTTAGGCTTCAATCACTGCTCACAATAATGTTTAAGATTTTGATGATTTGTGTCTGCAAAGTGTTTGATGAAATGGCCACAAGAATTCAATTTTGAATTTTGAAAAGATTATTGGTGGGTGTGCTAGGTTGATGCTGGTGAGTCTACAGATGCTTGGGTTTTGAAAGTTGAGCTTGTTTGAGTGGTTTTTGAAAAAGTGGGATCTTCTCATATGATAAAGATTCAATTTTGAACTGTCATTTAAACTATGTATTTGAAAGTTTCTGGATGATCACAAAGTGGGCCTTGATACCTTGTTATGAGTAAAATCAAGGGGTGCAAAGATCCAGAAAAGTTTTTGTTAAGTTCTGAAAGTTTGGGACAACCAAAGTAGGCATGGGAGTTAAATTGGTCAAAATGACCATTCCCTTATTTTATTTGTTTTGATTTACTTGTTTTTGAGAAAAGTTTGGGAATTGTTTTATATGATGTTTATTTCACCTAAGAATCCATTTACAAGCAAAGGAACACACAAACAAGGCAATTCAAAAGAATTCCAAATGAAATGCATACACCATGCATGCTTTCATATTTTTATTTTAGAAAAGTTTTTGTTAACCCTAATTTTGATGATCAGAGTTTGATGATCCAAGTTTAGTATTTTTGGGATGTTACAGTTTCTAGGCTGGGCACCAAGGAAATCTTCTCCTCCGAGAAGCAATCCATCACCTCCAAGGCCACCATCACCTCCGAGTCCACCAAGAAACAATAGTCCACCCCTTCCTGAGAGGGATCGCAGCGCTACTGCATCTCCATCTCCGGCGCCTCCGCCTCCGCCCACTGAATCAAAGGGAAGAAAGCGGAATAATAACAACGCTACATCGAGGGAGACCTGACGCCGAAAATGACAAGATCCCCTCCCAAGAGTACCGCCGTCTCCTCCCAAGTTAGCTTATCACCGGACTGATGAGGAAAGCGCGGTGATCTCCCGGGACAAAGTGAAGGCCCATTTTGCACCAAAACAACCCGAGCCACAGGTGCTATTTGATCCAAAAGTCAAGAAGCACTTCAAGGCATTCCTTGAGCAACCACCCCAACATGTGTTAAATAGGAAAGATGACTATACACGCTGTCTTACGAAGACACTAAAAGAGAAGTCATCAAGCAGTACTGCAAGTGGGAGAAAATCAAAAGAAGTTGCCCAGCTCGGCAAACAGGCAAAACTATCCATTGCCCCGCTCAAGGTGTTACCCCACACCACACAAGGTGTAATAGATATGGAATTAGCTATTAAATTAGCCAAGGAGTGTAACGTGCCGGTCGAAGCACTTCTAGCCGGCGGAGATAATGTCGCCAAGGGACCAAGAGCACGAAAATTTGTCTACGGGGAGCCTCTGGTCAGCGATGAGGTATTCGATGATCTGCCAACACATATGCGACTGTTGCATATCTGGTACTTGAAAGTCACAAAGGAAGGGATACAATTTCTCCTATGTAAAGTTGGAGAGGAGTACTTCTGTCCACACGAGATCTCCATTGAACTTTGTGAACTATTTCAGTTATTCAACCTAGACGCCCTCGACAAGTCCCTCCTCAACATATATTGTCTATAAGTAATTAAGTCACTAACTCAGCTCGTTCAATTCATTTCCTGTCGTTATCCTCACTATAGCTCCTTCTGTATGCTATTATATATGTAGAATGAAGATTCAAGAATGTAGAAGAAAGTCAATCTACAACATTGGATTCGTTGACCCAAACAAAGTTAATGGACATACGCTAATAAATAACCTCGAGGAAACGGAGGATAACTTGCTAATGTTTTTAATGGAGAAACATTACAAGACACAAATACTATTTCCTTACAACTATGGGCAAGAGTCTTACTGTCTTGTACACATTCAATTTTTTTACTCGATGTTAAGTGTATATAAACGTACATTGCTTCCACTGGATTCTTCTAAACATTGACGTTGACCGTGCAAAAGTTGAAATCTCGGACTCGTTAAAGAAGCTGATCGAAGACTACCGCAGCATAATTGATTGCCTCCAAAAGTAATTTCAATCATTATATCTGTATCTTTCATTCATTATCTGAGATGTAAACTAATTAATAACTCATTCATTTCTTTTTTGCCGGACAGGGTTTGGAAAAGGTTCACGAAGGAGGTTCAGGGTGAATGGCGTGAGGAGCTCACTTTTCGTACGGTCCCGGTAAGTAGTACGAGAGCTAGGGGAATAATATATGTGGATATTACAATTATCATTCTTAAAATTATCAATCTTACAATTATCATGCTTGATTATTATCTGATTGAATTATATTCTCGATCAAAAATTGTGCGACGCAGCCACAGGGGACTAATTTATGTGGATATTACGTATGTGAGTTCATTCGTGGGTGTATGGAGCAGGGCATAGTCTTTCTTCAAGTACGTAAGCAATATATTCGCAATTTATTCTATACCATAGTGTTTGTTGAGTTCCATTCATAATGATCTACTTCTTTATATATAGTTGGATGCGATGCGGGATAAGCTCCTACCACATGAACGCCTACTAGCAATTCAAGAGGAGTTGTCAGGATTTTTGCTCAGGGACGTCCTAAACTCAAAAGGATAGTACAACGTAGATATACCTTCGTGTAATCATGGATAGACACAAAAGGACAGTATCTGTTGTAATGATGATCTTGGTGTAAATCAATTAGACGAGCTCTAGTCTCGGTTGTGTATATATTTATATGTATTTCTGTTATCATGAGTGAAATTATATTATATATGCATCAATGTATACAACATGTAGTAGCGTAGAATAATATGTATATGAAAACACAAAATGAAAAATAATCAAACACAAAAAAAAGAAAACCCTAAAACCCCACCTCCTTCCGTGGCAGCAGTTTGGTGCAAAACGCTGTCGCGACAGAAGAACTTTAGCCTCCAGCCAGCGCGCATAGAGCGGCCACGTGGAGAGAGTCTAGTCCCGGTATGTAACAGAACCGGGACTAAAGGCCTAACCTTTAGTCCCGATACGTTAGCCCAGGATTGCAATCCAGGACTAAAGCCTCTTACAAACCGGGACTAGTGTCCTGTTTTCTACTAGTGAATCGAGATTCACGAAGTCTGTTATATCCCCAACTCACCCAATACACTTGTCAGGTGTATAGGTGCACTAGTTCGGCGAAGAGATAGTGAAATACAAGTGGTAACGGTGCCAGAAAAGAGCTTGACGGTGAGTAAAGACTAAATCAAGCAAACATGCAACATATCTAGTAGCAAACGGTGTTTCAATGTTTACAAACAAGGCCTAGGGATCATACTTTCACTAGTGAACACTCTCTCATATAAATATCCTATCTTCATGATACTACTCTTAACTACTCTCCGGTTGGACACTCTAATCCATGGTAGGGCTATAATAGCACACCTCAAAGTCCGCCTTCCCCAATCTAGATAACCCCACACTGTCACCTTGAGTACTAGATGGTTCTAACAAGCACCACAATTTCATAGAGACATCCAACTCCAAATATAACTCATAATAAATATTCAATCTAGCCAAAGTGTAACACACGGTATGCCTGCTATCACTTCCACACACGTGGGGAAAAGCATAGATCTATTAAAGCACAAAGAGTATTTATGTAGACTCAAGCCTAAGTGCCACCATGGCATGCACGCTGTCACTTTCAGACACATGGGGAGAGCAGAGATCTAATGAAGAACTTGAGTAGCAAGGTAGATCCACTTGATTACAAAGCTCATGATCATAATATGACCATGCATAGAGAGAGAGAGATGAACACATAGCTACCCGTAGAGCCCTTAGCCTCGAGGAAGAATTACTCCCTCCTCAACATGGGAATCTGTCAACACCTGGATTTTTAATCCAAGATGCCTGTTATGCCATACATCGCAATCATTTTTGCGAGACATAATCGAATTAGATACCACAGTACATCATCCATTACAAACCATACCTAAGGCTTTACACAAATAAGGATCTCATGATCCAGTTCTTAATACAACTCAAGCAGCGGAAATACGTAATAATAACGGTAGCGTAGGCGAAGCTCCATCTTCGGGGTCACAGGCAATGCTGACGATCGGAGATGATCCTAGTTGTCGTAACCTTCCTGGGGTCCTTCCTCCTGGTACTCCTCTTCATAGTCTGGCCACGGGAATAGCCAGGGACAAAGCCATGAGTACTCTTTAAGTACTCGCAAACTAATACTAACAAGTGAAGGGGTTTTTGTAGTAGGACACTAAGCTCTATGGTTGTTTTGCAAAAAAGCCAGATTTACCTCTACTAAGTTCAGAAGCAAGAAAAGCTAGTTGAAATTTTATAACACCTAAGTGGGAACTTGTATTTCATATCACAACTCTGTTGTGGTCAAGTCAAAATCTCAATCCATTTCACAAGTCATTTTGAAAACATCTGACGGGGGAACAGTATGGCCACTCCAACTGTCCATAACCGTGGACGCGGCTATTCGAATAGTTTGACACTCTGGAGAGATTGTACACTTTCACCACAACATTCGATACATCCGTCAGGAACAAACCCTGAATTCATCATACTCAGTATGCGGATAATCAATCCTAACCTTTCAATTACATGCCCTAGTATAAGCACCTCTCCTGTGAGTTTGGCCTCCCAACCATGACCAACTGTCATCTTGGGTACTACACAGGTGGACAATCTTCACAAGGTAGCCTCAGCTCAGACCTTGGTCGTGAGGGAATCAATACTAAGGTATATAAGTTTCCAGTCAAGCCCTACCCAATTCTCGGGTATTGTGGTTGTACGGTAAAATTGTAATGGTATCGCATCCAGACAACCATCAGTTTTATAAAAGGCTAAGGCTCATGCCTCAACATTTTCATCACCAAAATCATCTGGTGTTCGGAAACACATGTCAAAACATCTCAGTAGAATGATCCATCATTCCAAGGTTTTCATAACCATTTTCCACCAAGTATTCCCATCTAAAGTTGATCAAGTTTTATGCTTAGCACTAGCATCTACAAATTGGAGTGAATACTAATGAGGGGTGGTCAACTAGTGGAGTTTAACCAAGTACAATCTCATGACTTAGGATGAAATCCAGATTATCGAGCTTAGGCCAAATTTAATGCTCTTTATGCAACCTTCAATTATGTTTCTAGTATCTACAATTTACTCAAGTAAACTCTAAGTAAGAGGTTTGATAAAGAAATAAAGTAGAAGCTTGCAAGTAAAACTAGGAGTGGGTTATCAAGTGGGTATGATCACATATGCTTAAGGCATATAGTTGGCATGGTAACAAGCATTATTAGCTTGCATAAGTAAAGTATCTTGCAAGTATTAGCTTGCATAGGTCAACTTGATTAATAAGGCTTGCAAGTATTGGCTTGCCTTGTGTAGAGCAGTGGTTGAAGTTCTCCTCGGCTTCTTCTTCGTAGTATCCTCCTTCCTCCTCAAATCCTTGGTCGGTACTAGCGTCTATGAATAAATATGAGGTACAAAATCACCAAACAATAGTTAAATACTTTCAATCATCACACAAAAGGGTTCTATAGATGATCTAGCATCATCACTAATATTCAAGATTAAAGAACTTGCATTATTTATTTCTTTTTAGAAAAGTAATTAATACTCATTGAAAAACTACTTAAGATTTAATATTATCCAAACCAAACTTGGGATCATGTTGACACATGTCATCACCACATATTTAAGTACATGGGAATGTGATTTAAAGTGGTGTCACAATTTAATAAGGTTTAACCTTTTATTTCAATTAAATAAAGTGACTAGAAATGCCTATGTGGCATTCTTTTATTACTTGAACATTATTTCTATAAGTAAACCCATATGTTTTGATATATTCTGAAAGGTATGATCAAATGTGATTTTTGAGAGTTGTAATCAACTCAAAAGCTATTATAGTTTAAATTTGAAAAATGTTTGAATGCAGAAAAGCTTCTGCCTTGTTATTTTTACCAAGGTTGATATATATATTCAAATGATTTGAATCCAACGGTCTTGGATTAAACATTTCAATATCTTTCTAATAAAATTGGTTTCATTCAATTTGGTTCACTGAATCGAGCTGGGTTGATTTTTGAAACTAGGTACAGAACTAATTTTGAATCTAAATAGAAAAATCTAAATTCAAACGAGTGGGCTGCGTGGGAAAGTTTAATGGGCCGGCCCAGTGTCACTCCGCGGCACGGGGCGCAACTGACAGGGCGGGTCTACTGGTCAGTGACTCTTTAAACGCGAAGCGGTACGGGGCGATGTGGTGCGTTGGATTAGAAGTGAGATCAACGGCTGAGGGTCGTCGTCGACGATGAACTAGTCACCGGCGAGCTCGAACCCTAGCGGCTCAGTGGGGGTCGTCGGGGGCTCACCGGGGCTTAGGCGAAGGTCGGCGATGCGGGCGAACGACGAAGTCGACAACGGCGAACTCAGGGTGGTCACGACAACTCCTGGGATGGACGAAATCGACGGCGCCCTTCTTCTCCAGAGGCATCCTGCTCCGATGCAATTTCGGCGATGCGCTGCTCGCCTTGCTCCGGCTATGGGGTGGAACGATCAGTGAGGTGAGGGGAGTGAAATGGTGTGCTTCAATCGGCTGGGGTTGGCTTCCTTTTATAGGCTCGACGGCGAGACCAAGAGGGATGGGCAGGCGATGGTGGTGACACAACTACGGGCTGATAGAGGCATGACCGAGGGTGGCGATCGATCGGTGGTCTCCTGGTGATGCTCTAAGGTTTAAATTCGCTTGTAGGGGCGGTGGAAAACGGTCGGGAACGCTCGATGCTCCGCGAGGCAGAGGCGGCGAACTTTGCGGCGAGCGGTGGCTACGGGGTACGGGCCGTGAAATGGGAATGTCTGGTGGTCTCCTGGGACGGTGGGGTGCATGCTGGCGGGCGGTGAGGGATCGAGGTGGTCGGGTTGCATGGGAACGGCGCGTGCTCTGCGGTGCGCGTCGGCATAGTCGATAGCGGCGCGGGCGCGGCGTTCCTGGCAGTTCTGGTTGTTGTCTGCGAGGTAGGGATGGTCGAGAGGGGGCGGTGAGGCATGGGCTACCTCCCAGACAAGGTTGGCATGGCTAGTTCTTCTCCTATCTTGATGTCCACACTAGGGTGACATGGGTGCTCTCGGGCTATTCACCATTGATGACATTGGTGAGTTTACAGTGGGGCTAGAGCTTAGTTAAGTTTGCTAGGTGATCTACTAAGGTTGCTGTGAGATAGAGAGGGAACAAGTTAGGCCCAAAACACTGCTCAACATAGTGTTTTGATTTTGTTTGATTTGTATCTGCAACCTGTTTGATGAAATGGCCACATGAATTAAAGTTTTGAATTTTGAAAAGATTTTTGGTGGGTGTGCTAGGCAGGTGCTGAGGATTCTGTGGAAGCTTGGGTTTTGAAAATTGAGGTTGTTTGAGTGGTTTTTGAAAAAGTGGGATCTTCCCATATGAAATAGATTCAACTTTAAACTGTCAATTAAACCATGCATTTGAATGTTTTGGGATGATCACAAAGTGGGCGTTGGTACCTTGTTATGAGTACTATCAAGGGGTGCAAATATCTATACATGTTTCTGTTAAGTTCTGAAAGTTAGAGATAGCCAAAGTAGGCATGGGAGTTAAATTGGCCAAAGTGACAATTCACTTAATTTGTTTGTTTTGATTTGTTTATCTTTGGGAAAAGTTTGGGGATTGTTTAGATGATGTTTATTTCACCTAAGAATCATTTTACAAGAAAAGAAACACATAATCATGGCAATTCAAAAGAATCCAAATTTTAATGCACACTCATAGGAATGCTTTCATATTTTAATTGGAAAAGTTTTTGTTAACCCTAAATTTGGTGATTAGAGTTTGATGATTCTATTTTAATATTTTTGGGATGTGACAGAATCAGCAACGGTGATGAAGATGGTGGTGGAGATCGATGGAGATGGCTCTGGGGGCACTTCCCCGTCCCGGCAGGGTGCCGAAACATAGACTTTCTGTCCCCCGAATCTCCCCTTCGGTGGTGGCGGCGCTACGGTGGTTTTCGTGGATTTCTTCTAAATGCCCTAGGGTTTTTGGGTCAGAGGCTTCTTATAGGCGCATGAGTCAAGGTCGGTGGGGGTCCAGGGGGCCCACACCCCCTGTGGGGGCCTCCAGGGCTTGCCCGCGCCTAGGAAGGTGCGGCTACCCTGTGCAACCCCTCCGGCTCTGCTTCGTGGTTCCGTGTTGCTCTAGGAAAATATTGACTTTGGCTTTTGTCCCGTCCAATTCCGAGAATATTGATTTTCTGCCTTTCTAGAACCAAAAACAGAAGAAAACAAGCAAATGGCACTATCGCAACTTGTTAATAGGTTAGTACTAGAAAAGATATAAAAACACCTCAAAGTATAGACAAAGAACATAAAAGTGGATACAAAACAAGCATGGAGCATCAAAAATTATAGATACGTTTCCGACGTATCAAGCATCCCCAAGCTTAACTCCTGCCCGTCCTCGAGTAGGTAAGTGATAAAAAGAATAATTTTTGAGGTGACATCCACCATCAAAACCAAGATCAAACCATTTGCAAGCATTGAAAGCTAGGATCAAATAACTCTAAACATGAGCATGAAAGATGGAGTTCTAACAATAAGACATAGTAACTATGCATGCAACATGAAAGGCTACAAACAAAGATCATGAATAACATGCATTGAAAAACGTTTGTTTGTTTCACATACATAAAACATAGCATGGTGGCATTCAGCTTATCCCTCATAGAGTAGCAAATATATGCATAGGACACCTTCAAAGTTCACAAGGGTGACTAGAAACAAATATCACAAGAACAAGTAATATCACAATATGAATCAATCAATAAGCTTTGGGACACTGCACACAGAATGACAACTATGCTCTCTTAATGGTGCCTAAAGGTAGAAGGTGGAGACTCAAATAATGGTGGAAGATAGGCCTTTTGTAAAGGAAAGCAGGGATTTCAAGTTTCAAAAAGAGCTTCCAAAAATTATGGTACTTGTTAGCTTTCAGCCTTCATTGCCCCTATCATAAGCATCTTGAAGTGATTAAGGTTAAAGTGAACAAAGATGGAGTATATGCTTGACGAAGTATAAGTTGGAAATCTCAAGTCCCTTGAATACAAGGGCCACACCTCATGCTACTCACCTTCAGTCACCTGTAAGTTCTTGTCATTGTAAGTATTTGCATATCATTGAGAACCGCCAACGGGGTACCCCTTGCACATGGTACAGGAGCTTTCCCATAACCAAAATGAAAAGGCAAGCAGACAGTGAGCATCTCAGCAATCTTTTTATTTACCATATCCATAGATTTTTATTGAGGATGCTTCATAGATAGCTCACTATGGTGATGCTGCAAGTTTCCACCATGATTAGGCATGGCTTAGGCTAGCGGCCCAGGCGTTTCTCTAACACAGGATACAAACTCCATGGACTTACAAGTTCCCTTTTTATTTCACACCGGTGACATCCATAGACAAAAGAGCATGATATTAATTGAGTACAGAGTACAAGTGCAATGTCGAAAACGTTCCCCGTGACAGCACGGTTCTGCTAGTTCCAACATATAAGTGCAAGCATATACAACATAGATGACACAATGGTTCAAGTTTATTAGGGCAAAGAAATATAAAATGTGCCATCAAGTTTGTGAGGGCTTTAATCACTAAGTTTTCACATAACAAAATAGTTTTTAATTGGAAGATCGCTGAAAACAAGAATATACTTGGAATGGTGTAACACACCATGCATAGGAATTTATAGTGGACACTTTAGAATAACTTGGTTTCTTGGGAGTTGGAAGCATGAGTAGAGCTTACTCATACAGGTGTAGGCTAGCAAAAGACTGAGAGCAACCAAGAGAGCAATAATGGCCATAATCATGCAGAGCGACAAAACATTACAAATCAAAAAATAAAGTGGTACTATAAGTCAAGGACTAAATGATCATAGAGGCTATGGTGACTTATTCATAGTCATAACATGGTGTGAGCATGTGCCAAGTCAACCCAAACAAAGAATCAAAGGAGAATACCACAATACTATGCTTTTGTATGCTAAAACAACGCATGATTCTTTCAAGGAACATTAAGCAATCCTAATTGTTTGGAAGAAGTCATGATACAATAATAATCACTAAGCATAAGGTCAAAACAACACCTAGCATGGCATGCTAAATTCTAAGTCACAGTCAATGCAAGCTCCTCTTGCACTTACAAGCAAGAACTTACTACTCTTTTCCAGCACCAATCAACCTATTTGAAACAACTCACAAAGATAATAATCAATAAAGACCAGTGAGCTTGTCTCACAAATCCACAAAGAAGAACTAAAAAGTTCTAAGCTGAAAGCACAAGAAAACTAAGGCTAAACAAAGTGCTAGCAAAAGAGAACACTCATAAAACAATAAGAGTGAAAACTAGAGTGTTCTAGGAAATGGAAACAGAGTTTGTCTCTCTCCAAAAGAAGTGTGGTGTAACCAACCAACTTACTCAATCAAACTAAGCAAATAAAAACCAAAAACAAAAACTAAGACGCTCCAAGAACAACACAAAAATGCATGAAACAATAAAAACGAAGTGTCTAGAAAGACCTGAGATTTTTATTGATGAAGAAGGGGATGCCTTGGGCATCCCCAAGCTTTTACGCTTGTACCTCTTGAATATTTCTTGGGGTGACATGGGGTGGCATCCCCAAGCTTGATATTCTTTCCATTCTTCATCTCATTACATCATTATTTCTCTACACCTGAAATTTTTTCCTTCATACAAAACTTCACACAATCTTCATTAGCAACATTAGTGTATTCAAAAGACACTAGACCCTTAGGTAAAGCTTTGGAACAGCAAGAATTTTCACTAAAAACACATTCTACTATCGCAACTCCTTCAAAAATATCAATTACCCTAAAGAGAACTCAAAAAGAAATCAATAAGAAGCAAATACAAATAATGGCAGAAATCTGTCAAAACAGACCAGCAGGTAGAAACCGATTTTTAGAAGCCCTTATGTTGCTCAAATCAAAAAATGTTGAACTAACGAAAGTTAGATAACATACTGGGGGATTTATTCGTAAATTTTCAGCTCAATCCGAGTTACAGATACTCCTCACGAATTTTTTTGGTGGAGGACAGAAATCTGTTTTGGGACAGCAACTCCCCAAATCTTACTTCCCTCTCATTAGAGGTCATTCTTGGCACAAAAAAAGCAAAAAAAAGGATAAGGAGAGGTAATTACTGAAGTAATGACTTCCAAGACTCAAGAAAACTCTTGGGTTATCTCCCAACAAGTACTTTTCTTTAACGCCTTTAAGTTAGGCTTGATAGCTTGAGAAGATGCTCACATAAGAATTATGAATTGAAGTCAAAGAGATCATCAAGAAGCAAATTCAAAACACATTTAAGTCTAACCCACTTCCTATGAATAGGAATCTTGTAAATAAACAAGTCATGAAAGCACAAATCAACAAGCATAGGAAAGCAAAACAAGTTCAACTTCAAGACTTTCAACATAAAGAGGGGAAACTTAATATTGTTGAGATACATAAGACCATGTTTCCCTCTCTCATAATAACTTTCAGTAGCAACATGAATAAAATTAACAATATAACTATCACTGATATAGGTAACTAATATAGGTAACAGGCATAGGAACATCATCTAGTTCAGACTCATCAGCAAAAACTATGATAGGAGCAATATTCTTAGGGGAAGATACTGTGTCCTCTCTCCTCCTACTCCTCTTCTTCTTCTTCTCCTCTTTAGGAGGGAGAGGCTTGAAAGGAAGCTTCTCCACATACCCTGGTTTATTGTTAGAGACAATAGAAGAAACTTTGGAGGATTCCTCCTTTTCATTAATAAGAAGAAAACTCATATCAGTCCTATCATATTTTGGTAAAATATCATATTTTATAAGATTTTGTATGTAAGTATTTGCGTGGAAATTATCAACACAATAAAGATGACAGCCATACAGGACGCAATTCATACCAAAAGCACTCATTTCTATCAAAGAAGTTTTTCTTGATAACTCTTCGCACCCCAAAAACAAAGTAACCTCATCATGTTGATTATAAGTGATCGCGTTATCACAATACAAGCTTGCAATACTCATTGCATTAGAAAGGTCATTAGTATGGCCTGAGCATTGAAAATTGAAATGACCCACTTCATAGCAGAGTTCACAAATAAAAGGATAGAGGGCACACATTTTTTTACCAAGATCATTTATAGCCTTATACCACGTTCCGATTTTTTCGTTCCAGTGTGTGATACAATATTCTTCTTCTATTTGATTCTTCTCACAAGGTCTATGCATACCACAAAAATGAACATGCTTATAAGAAATAGTACTTTCAGAAGTTTGAGCATGTTTATTGCCATCATTGATAACATTTTAATTTTGCATGCAAGAGTCTTTAAAAGGTTCATGATACATGTCCCACTTTCCTTTAGGAGCATTAATATGGGAAGAAAAGGCTCTATAATATTTAACAAGAATTTGAGCATCAATACCATATCTAGCACTAAGCTCTTGAAAATTAGCAGTTTCATCGAAAGACTTAATGCAATCATACTCATAGTTTATACCTGGTTTTTGACCTTTGTCATTATCCGAACCTTCGATATTGATTTGAATTGTTTAAATAAGATCCCACTTAGCCTTGACCTCCTTACTTGTGAAGGATCCCTCTAAACAGGTATCCAGATAGTCCTTGTAATGTCCTGATAGCCTAGCATAAAAATTATTGATAACAACATTACTGGGGAGCTCATGAATGGGACATTTGAGCATTAGTGACTTCAATCTACCCCAAGCTTGGGCAATACTTTCTACCTCATGAGGTTGAAAATTATAAATATAATTCCTATCTTTATTAATTTCATGAGGAGGATAAAATTTAGAATAAAAGAGAGATTCAAGTTCCTTCCACTCCAAATGATGAGGATCATCTAGTAGCTCATACCTCTCCCTTGCTTTGTCCCTAAGTGAGAAAGGGAATAGCTTCCTATTAACTTGGTCCATTGAAATACCTGCACACTTGAACAACTCGCATAATTCATGTATAAAGAGTAAATGATCACTAAGATGGACAGTTCCATCTCCAAAATAGCAGTTATTCATAACACGTTCAACAATTTCAATAGGTATTTTAAATGGGACACTTTCAGTATGTGGATTTAAAATATCACAAGTATCATTAGAATTACCACATATGGGAGATAAAGTATCATAAGAGCAAACTTTCTTCCCTAAAGCTAGGGAACTAAAAAGATTTTTTTCATAAAAACTAGCTTCCCCAAGCCTAGACATTTCCATACCATTAGTAACAATGGTGTTCAAAAAATTCACACTAATAACATTGCTATTAGCATGCAAAGAAAGTTCCATAGGTTTTTTAATTTTCTTATCAAACCACTCAAGTTCTAACTTAGGAAAAATACCATAAAGCTCTCTAATTTTGTTGTTGTTTTCCATTAAGCCTAACTAGTAAAAACAATAAACAAAAAGACAAAATTGCAGAATCTAAAGAAAATAGCTCCGTGCACTCACACCGGAGGATGTGAGTACCTTTTACCTTACCTCCCCGGCAACGGCGCCAGAAAAGAGCTTGATGTCTACGCACTTCTATTCTTCTAGACAGTTGTTGGGCCTCCAAGTGCAGAGGTTTGTAGAACAACAAGTTTCCCTTAAGTGGATTACCCAAGGTTTATCGAACTCAGGGAGGAAGTGGTCAAAGGTATTCCCTCTCATGCAATCCTGCAATCAAGATACAAGAAGTCTCTTGTGTCTCCAACACACCCAATACACTTTTTAGGTGTATAGGTGCACTAGTTCGGTGAAGATATAGTGAAATACAAGTGGTAACGGTGCCAGAAAAGAGCTTGACGATGAGGTAAAGACTAAAGCAAGCAAAAATGCAACAGATCTTGTAGCAAACGGTGATTCAATGTTTAGAAACAAGGCCTATGGATCATACTTTCACTAGTGAACACCCTCTCATATAAATATCCTCTCTTGATGATACTACTCTTAGCTACTCTCCAGTTGGACACTCTAGTCCATGGTAGGGCTATAATAGCACACCTCAAAGTCCACCTTCCCCAATCTAGATAACCCCACACTGTCACCTTGAGCACTAGATGGTTCCAATAAACACCAAAATTTCATAGAGACATCCAACTCTAAATATAACTCATAAAAAATATTCAATCTAGCCAAAGTGCCACACACGGTATGCCCGCTATCACTTTCACACACGTGGGGAAAAGCATAGATCTATTAAAGCACAAAGAGTATTTATGTAGACTCAAGCCTAAGTGCCACCATGGCATGCACGATGTCACTTTCACACACATGGGGAGAGCAGAGATCTAATGAAGCACTTGAGGAGCAAGGTAGATCTACTTGATTATAAAGCTCATGATCACAATATGACCATGCATAGAGAGAGAGATGAACACATAGCTACCGGTAGAGACCTTAGCCTCGAGGAAGAACTAATCCCTCCTCATCATGGGCATCAGCAACGGTGATGCAGATGGTCGTGTAGATCGATGGAGATGGCTCCCGGGGCACTTCGCCGTCCCAGCAGGGTGCCGTAACAGATACTTTCTATCCCCCGAATCTCCCGTTCGGTGGTGGCGGCGCTACGGAGGTTTTCGTGGATTTATTCTGGATGCCCTAGGGTTTTTGGGTCGGAGGCTTCTTATAGGCGCAGGAATCAAGGTCGGTGGGGGTCTAGGGGACCCACACCCCCTGTGGGCACCTCCAGGGCTTTCCCGCCTAGGGGGTGCGGCCACCCTGTGGCCCCCCTCCGGCTCTGCTTCGTGGTTCCATATTGCTCCAGGAAAATAATGACTTTGGCTTTTGTCCCGTCCAATTCCGAGAATATTGATTTTCTGCCTTTCTAGAACCAAAAACTGAATAAAACAGGCAACTGGCACTGTGGAAACTTGTTAATAGGTTAGTTCCACTAAAGATATAAAAACACCTCAAAGTAAAGACAAAGCAAAGCAAAGTAGATACAAAACAAGCATGAATCATCAAAAATTATAGATACTTTTCCGACGTATCAGCAGTGCACCATGCAGAAGAAGCCACGAGGTCACACGCTCATGCCTCACACGGGCACTGCCGTGAGATTGCCACGTTCAGAGTTGAAGGCATGTCTTAGAAGACTACATGCAAGGAGACTCCTAGCTCTAACGCAAGCCCGAGGACAATCCATGTCTACTCTAGACGGTGTTCGATTCCAGCCAGCTACGACAGCCAGCAAGAGACGACAAAAGAGCACGTGGAACCACCGGATCGTTATCACGCGCACAAGCTTCGGAGCGCCGGCCATGGAAGATCCAATCTGCGTCGATTGGTCATTGCAGCTCTACACGTCACGGACTACACGACACCAAGATCTGCACCACTTCAAGACGTGACTACACCGACACTAAGATCTACATTGCTTCGAGACGCTACTACACCAACCCCAAGATCTGCACTGCATCAAGCCGGACTACATCGATCCATACTACAATGACCCAAATCACGATGTCAAGCTGTATGACTACACCAAGATCTTCGACCAGCACATCCACGGAGAAGCGACATTAACATCATCCACACGCCAGGCCGGTGTGGGACACTACTAAGCCGACTTCCCCGACAGCAAGGCTTCGACGTCATCGCCGCCACAAGGGGTGCGTTCGAGCGATGATCATCGCCTACACGGATACTCCATCATCGCCAACACATCAACGCCAAGGTCTACATCAATGTGTTCTTCATCAACATCTTCGTCGACACATCACTGCCGCCCCTATACCCGTTCACATGGACATACAATTACAACGCCCTTTGACAGTACAACTACAAGGCACGACGACGGCATCACCGCATCCACGACCCCGACGATTGCATCAACAGCACAATTGTGACGCCCCTACGACCGCGCATACAGTTCTGGCAAAGCCGTGTGTGCTTGGTGGCTTCCTCTAGTCCTAGAAAAACTAGTGGTCTCACCTATGACCGCGTCCAAGAGACGCCCCGACGGTACCTCTACAAGGTGCAAAATGTCTACAACTGCAGATTCGTCAACAAAAAAAATTGCGCATTGTTTTGCGCCATCGGCAATGGCGGCCACACCACTACGACGACTATGAAATCGACCACACCTACATCGAACACGGCTACATCACGATAGGCTACCTCGACATCGACATCAAGAACAACGTCTACAGCAACTCAAGAACTCCAGTCAATAGCGTCCGCGTCGTCACTTGCGTCCATGCCACTCCCGCTGTGACTGCGGGAGGGAAGAGGGGCACTAGAAAGGGACGCAGTCACCGCCCCTAGGTGCCAACCATGATTATGTCCACGCAGGTGATGATGACAAGGAGGAGAAGACGACAAAAGCGCAAGACTTGAAATCTAGTCGCAAGCGTCCGCTTCACTTCCGCTCCGACCGAGGGGAGTGTTATAATACGTACACAACTAGCGATAGACTAGGAATATAGAGATCATATTGTATTCCAAGTCATAGTCTTATTGCCCTCCAAGTTTGTACGTATATATATACTCCCTATGAGGGTCAAATCAATACACACCGAAATATTAAGGATTCAATATTTTCCACAGTCTGCAGGGCAACCACACCATGCTGGCTGGCTCGAGCAACAGGAACCATCATGGAGAGGCGGCATCTGCGAGAGGAATCGGGGAGGGGGCAGCACCAGTTTCATGCAAGGAGATGGCTCGAGGCCGGACGAGGAGGGGAGGAAAGAGAGAGGGAGTGGGACGAGGTAGACATGGGTCGGGTGGGCAAGAGAGGCTTGGTGACAGGAGAGGTTGGTGAGAGAGCGGGGCACCGCGTCATGGTGGGTGTAGGAGTTTAGATGCGGGGTGGGCAGGGGAAAAAGGATGTGCCGGGCAGGGGATCCACGTCCGTTACGCGGGGTCAGTGGCATGCGGCTAGGTGGGTCATGCGGGAGCGATATCAAGGGGAGCGTGGGTCACAGAGAAGTGGAGCTGTTCCCACGGTCGATGTGTGCTTGCTGCGCGCCGGTCGGTCATGTTGGTCACAGGCGGGGTGTGGTGGTCGTGTTGGGTTCATGCCGCTATGTGTGTGCCAATGTGTGGCGGGTGGGCCAGTGGGTTGGCAGCGGGGTGGTGTTAGGTGGGGAGAAGTATACTGTTTGACTAGGTTAGGGTTAGGGTTTGCCTACTTTAGGGAGTGTTTGGGTCTAGGTTAGATCTGGTTTTAGACGGGCCAAGTTGTATGTAGTCTGGTCCGGTTAGGTCTCTAACCAGCCGACCGACTGGACTGCCTTCCAGGGACGATCTATTATTTTAAAACTTGGTTGCTTAGTTTCCAATGAACGATCTTATAAATAGTTTAGACAATAAAATAATTCGAAGGAGCAGGTTTTTCATTTGAAATAGCGAGGGGGATATTTAGAAAACAAAGATAGGTCTGTCGAAAATAGTTTTAGGCAAAAAAAATATGCATGGCAACATGATGATACTAAAATGCAATGTGGCATGATTACATGAGCATGTGATCATGATGATGCACAAACTAGAAACAATAAGCGATTTTCTGGTAGTGGTTTTACCTTGGGTGCTACAATTCGACACCACTAACAATGGATCTTGCCCTCGAGATCCGCCTCATGGTATGGGGAAGAAGGCCGGCGATCCGGATCTTCTCGCTTCATGTAGATCCTCGTGACACCACTGACAATGATTCTTTCTCCATCTTGAAATCAAGGACACCACCAACAAGGTGTCGTTGCTCATATTCGTCGAGAGGACACTCCGAGAAACAAAGACAAAGTCGAGGCCTCAAAAGATAAGGCCACCTCTAACTTCCGTCATAGGAGACAAAACTGCAATCTAATCCACTTCAATGTACGAGAGCGGATAGAATGAGGCCTAATCCATCACGCACCCAAACTATTACTCTGCACATGCAGTAGAAAAGCGTGCAACCCATTCCTTGAATTAGACTAAGGATCTTCACAAGCGATGTTCGCAAAACAGAGGAATGATTCAGGCTCTTCATCGGATCTGGTGTAGATAATGATGTTGTCATGTCGGAAAACACTGGAAGATGCAAAGAATATTTTTAGTGAATATTTGGTCTACCGAAAGGTACGAAGAGGAAAATTCCTCAGATGGCATCAAGACCGGATGCAAAACACCATTACAAGAGGAAGGAAGTGAAACCATGAGGGTACGAGGGAAACCCAACCACGAGAATCCTAGACTTGAATGAAGGTAAGAGAGAGGATTCATACACACAAAGGTAAGAGGAGTATAGCACATGGGGAAAGGGTAAAAGTAGACCTACTCAGATCTATGTAACCGAATTCTCAAAATAGTTTTTACACTCTACAACGGATGTTAGATAGGTTATCCTACTGGCTGGACCAGTGGGGTATCGCAAAAGCTGAGTTCTTATACCACATTGTAACACCCTTGGATCGGCCCATGCAAGTCTTAGTGATTCTTGCCAAACCCGCATAGAAACGGTTCAAAGGTGCCCACCAGGCACTTGCGTGCGAGTGGAAAACAAATTAATATCATTACATAATAGTCCACGATGGAACCATAGAAATTATATATAGAAGAACGACTCAACAAGTCAAGAATACATATATACAATACAAAGATCTAAATCACCTTGAAAACAATACAGCATCCGAGTACGGATAAGAAGCAAATGGGGATAAGATCCCGGAAGAATAACCAATGGTGTACATAACCCTGCCCAGGCCAAGACGGAAGGGTAACCCTGCTAACAACGTCGATCTCAAACCTGCTAAACAAAAGGGTTGCCGGCAAATAGAAAATGAGAAAGAGAGCGGTCAGTACTGAGCCCAGTACATGGCGAGACTTAGAATTATGCGATCCTCACCTACAAAGGTATGGTGGACTGTAGCGGTAGTGTAGCATGCACTAAATAACCTATACCTATAGAGACTCGATACAACTGACGGCTATCAGAGAGGGATAAGAAAGACCTATTCGGAACCAACCAGATACTACCACCAACCATACCCGTTCTGGTATTTCCCCCTCGAGACCAAACAAGGAAGTTATGCCGAGAAAACTCACACAGTTGGTAGTTTTATTCATTCTTTCGATGGTGGTTATCCAACTTACTAGTAATATCAGATACAAGCCAAATTATAATGATAAAATTTAGTTATAGTTGTCTATGATCGAGAAATTGTGCTCCAAGGGACACGACTTTTGAAAAGATTTAACCCTGCATGTCGTGGGAATGGCCATGGCAGACGCTACCAGGGGTAGCGAGTAGTAGGATTTTGGGCAAGAGCGGTCAGCCATCTGTGGAGCGAGATGAGGGAAAAGACACAAGGGTTTACCCAGGTTCGCCCCCCGGATGGTAAATACCTACTCCTGCTAGATTGTATTATTGTAGGGTTCGCATCATAGAAAACAAAAACTTTCCTACGATGGGAACAACTATGTACCCAGATCTATCTACTAGATACAAACAACGGGCAGATGTATATCCATATAGAACATACCCTTGAAGACCGACAAAGCTTAACGAGTCCAAACTCGTGGTTGATGTAGACGATCTCTTGCCGATCTCAAGATCGATAGGAAGTCCTTAGCACCGCAACTTAGCAGCGCATCCGTCCTCGCACACACGTCCTAGGCACTGAGCAACCTCCGTCTCCTCGCTCTAGTGATGCACAGAAGCACAACTCTTTCTTCTCGAATAGCCACTGGGACCATGTATCTTGCTAGTCCGAGACCATGGGGGATAAATACTAGAGGAGGAGAGAAATTGTCGGCCCTAGAGAAATTTGTCACCGAATGCTACCGCCCACTTCTTGGTGAGTGTCTTTTTCTTCATTCTTCTTTTTGGTAATAGCGGGCGAGTCCCCGAGCGGGCTGGTCCCTAGGCTGGCGAGTCCACGAGCGGGTGAGTCCCCGAGCGTCAGATCCGTAGATGCGCTTCCTCATGGATATGATTTCCTGGTGTTGCAAGTGCGATTTGTCAAGGAGATCTGGAGGTGTAGACATGCGACGCCAAGAAATGCATGAACGCGATGGTGGATGCGGCCACCCTTTATGCGACGTGTGTCCAAGCCGTCCTCCAAGGGATTGCCCCCACCGAGGTGATCCCTGGTGGATTGACGGAGGTGTGGCGCTACCTCGAGGAAGCGCCTGCCATGCTTGAGTGGATGGCGCGGTCTTCCTTCCGCCGCGGAGCCGCGACTGCACTAAGTCTTGGACTTGCACACTTCCCTGACGACTTCGACCTCGACGACGTCACCAGTGGGTATCCATTGAAGACTGGCTTGGTGGATATCGCGGAGGTGTTGAAGCTGACTGCCAAGGCTGCTCCATATGCAAAGCGAATGTAGGCGATGGGTCATCTTATGCCATACCAGGAGACGGTGGTGGCACCGAACGACCCCGTGATGGAGCACCGTGACCTGAAGTTGAAGCAGCCTTTCCGGTTGTCGCTTGCGAAGAAGTTGACAATGTACGCTGCAAACCCGTGGGAGCCTTTTGTCCAGGTCAGGGCTGGTGGAGGCGCATCTTCTTCGAAGCCTGCATAGTAAAGGTTGCCCTGAGGTGTTTTTTTAGTTGTAGTGTCTAACCGTATTTGTATGTACCTTGATGGTGAACAATATATTTTGTTTGCTGAAGGAATGAAAAAAGGGGAAAAGTCAATCGTCTAGATTTGCTTTGTGATTTTTTGTTTGTTTGTATTATTGATTGTGTGATTCCCCAAGCGCGTCCGCCCTTTAATGGGGTTTACCTTACATGTGTGTATGTTTGTATTAGACTGTTAGGTTAGTCATGGTCGACTCGACGTGGCTCGTGGAGCCAGTCACTTGGCGACTCCATGGGGTGCTCTGTACTTGGCTGTTTTCCGGGACGCCAGCGGGATCGGTTAGGCGAGTCCCCGAGCATGGTAGTTAGTCGTTCTAGTCGCATGCCCAAGGTAGGTGAGGACATGGTGCGTTTTTTGTAATGTGTCTCTTCCCCTGGCTCGGAGAGCCAGTCGCATGACGAATCCAAGACATGCTCTCATACTTGGAGTTTTCCCAAGCCGCGTGGGATTTGACTAGGGTGCCCTTGTACCGCACTCTGTGCCCTTGTACCGCACTACTTAGCTGTGTCGGCCGCTCGACCAAGGGTTGACTTCCATGGGTAGTGTATTCCTAAATATACGAGTGCGATTGGCGCAAGATGTTGGCGAGTTGGCACAATTTGTGCTATTCGATTTTATTGCATTATAGAGTAGCGGAGTACAAGTTTGAGTTCTATGAGTAGAACTTTTGGAGGAGGTTTACATTCCATGGCCGCCCGACATCGAGCTGGCCGTCACCTCGTACATCGATGAGGTAGTAGGCGTCGTTGCCGAGGACTCTCCCTATGGCGAATGGTCCCTCCCATGGGGGAGAGAGTTTGTCCATTCCCTTCTTATACTGGACGAGTCGCAGGAGCAGGTCGCCTTCCTAGAAGGTGCGAGTCCGGACTTGGCGGCTGTGATAGCGGCGGAGTCCCTGCTAGTAGATGGCGGTGCGAGAGCGACCTAGGTCGTGTTCCTCGTCGAGCTGGTCGATCCCGTCTTGGAGGACGATCTCGTTGTCTTCCTACGCGCAGTTGATGACCCCAGGCGAGTCGTGTTACAGGTCGGTAGGCATGACGGCCTCGGCGCCGTACACCATGAAGAAGGGTGTGAACTCTGTTGATCGGTTGATGGAGGTGCAAATGCCCCATAGCATGGAGGGAAGCTCTTTGACCTAGCATCCAGGAGTTCGCTCGAGGGGGCCTGTAGCCGTGTCTTGAGGCCATGGAGGATGCTCTGGTTGGCGCGTTATTCTTGGCTGTTCGACTCCGGGTGGGCGACTGATAAGAGGTCGAGTCGTATGCCTTGTTCCTCACAGAAATCAGCCATGGAACCTTTTGCGAAGTTGGTGCCGTTTTCTGTGATGATGCTATGCGGGTTGTTGTACCGGTAGATGAGCTCGTGGAGGAACTTGGTGGCGGTCTTGCCATCGCACTTTTTGATTGGCTTGGCCTCAACCCACTTGTTGAATTTGTTAACCGCGACCAGGAAGTGGGTGTAGCCGGATGAGGCCTTCTTGAACCAACCCACCATGTCGATGCCCCATACGACGAATGGCTAGGTGATGGGGATTGTCTTGAGGGCCAAACCTCTGGCCGCTCGATGACCATCACGATGCTGATGACCCATGTGGAGGCCGTGACGTAGATGAGCATCAGCTCCTTTTCGATGGGGGTGGCGAGTAGCGGTGCTGCGAGTATCACTTCTTTGAGCGCTTTGAGCGCGTCGTCTGCTTATTTGTACCACTAGAATGTGGAGTTCTTGTGCATCAGGCGGTAGAGATGCATTGCCTTCTCGTCGATCCGGGGGATGAAGCGGCTGAGCGCCACGACTCGATCGGCCACTTTTTGGACGTCACGGAGACACTCGGGTTTCCCGAGTCATGCGATGGTGTCGATCTTGGTGGGGTTCGCTTTGATGCCTCTCTTGGAGACTACGTACCCTAGGAGTTGTTCGGTGGGCATGCCGAAGGTGCACTTCCCTGGGTTGACCTTGATCTTGTACCTCCACAAATTTGTGAAGGTTTCGGCCAGGTCGGCGAGCAAGTTGCTCTGGAGAGCGGATTTTACCAATACGTCGTCGATGTAGACGTGGATGTTGTGGCCAATTTGGCTTGCAAGTCACTCCTGCATGCACCGCCAGTAGGTCGTGCCGGCATTTTTGAGGCCGAACGTCATGGCGGTGTAGCAGTTAGCGCCGAATGGCATGATAAACGTCGTTTTCTCCTCATGATCGACCGCCATGTTGATTTGGTTGTAACCAAAGTACGCATCGAGGAAGCATGGCGACTCTGACCCCGTGGTCGAGTCGATGATCTGGTCGATGCGCGGTAGGAAGAACTACTCCTTTGGGCAGGTGCTGTTGAGGTTGATGTAGTTGATACACATTCTCTATGTCATATTCTTCTTCATGACTAGGACTGGGTTTGCCATCCACTTGGAGTACTTGATGGACCGGATGAAGCCTACGGTGAGTAGACGCTGCACTTATTCGACGATTGCTCGACAATGCTTTTCATTGAAGGGCCACAGCGACTGCTTTACAGGTCACAATTTGGGGTCGGCATTAAGCTTGTGCTCAGCGAGTTCCCTCGGGACACCTGGCATGTCAGATGGCTTCCATGCGAAGATGTTGCGATTCTCACGGAGAAACTCGATGAGTGCGCTTTCATATGTGGGGCTCATGTTTGTCACGAAGGTGACTGTCTGGCTGGAGTCGCCTGGGACTAGCTCGACGGTGCGTGTGTGTGTGGACACCTCGAATTTTGTCGACTTGGCGTTTTCCGTGTTGGGCTCCTTTAGGATCGTGGGGTCATCCTTGTCGACGCCACTGGCATATTTGGCCAGTTCATCGGCATGGTTGGGTTTCGTGGAGATGACGGCATCCACGAGTTCGGTGTTGTGGACGGTGATGATGCCACATGGCCCTGGGAGCTTAATCATGTTGTACGTGTAATGCGGTGCCGTCATGAATTTGGCGAATGCTTGTCGCCCCAGGACGCAGTGGTCGGGGCTGCGGAAGTTCACCAGCTCGTAGACGAACTGCTCGGTGCGGAAGTTGAGGGCATGCTGAAGTTGACTGGTAGTGTCACCTTGCCGATCGGGTATGCCTTTTGACAGGGGACGATGTCCTGGAAGGTGGTGAGGGTCGATTCGACCATCGACTGCAGGAGCTGCAGCCGTCTGAACGTGTCCAGGTCGAGGATGTTGATCGAGTTCCCGCCATCCATCAGCATCTTGGGGAGCCAGTAGTCATCCACTTTGGGCTTAACCACCAGGGCGAGTCGCCCAGGGTTCTCGATCCATGGCGCGTGGTCCTCATGGATCCAATTGATGTGCTGCTCGGACCAGTTGAGGAAGCAGGGGATGTCTGATTGGGTCACTGTGTTCACGGCGACTGCGCGGGTGAGCACCTTCTTTTCGTGCTAGGTGTCGAGCCTGGTGAATGTGTGTAATGAGCCAACGTCGTTGTCAAACCCACCGGAATTGACGTTGTCCCTTGGCGGGTTGTTGTTGGGGCCATCCCTTGCTTGCCTTGCCTTCTCGATCTCCTTCGGGGAGTGGAAGTCGGTGGTGGTGTGAGCGGCGGGTTTCCCCTCCCTGATGTGGTAGACACAGGGCTGGTTAAGCAGCGCGACGGCCTCGTCGTGTTGCTCATGCGGTAGTTTCCTCCGTCTCCTCCTCATCCCTGTGTGCACCACTTGGATAGTAACGTAGGATCTACCCATACAAATGCCGAGTGGCATTTCAATGACAACATCAAGAAAGACGAAAAAAAGAAAAGAAAAATTCTGAGAAAGGAAAGGAGCCCAAGAAAGATTCCGACATGGAAGAGGCGGAAGCCGCCACAGAGCCCAAGCCGGATGGAAAGAAAACTTTTCCGACTAAGAAAGACGCATACGTCTGCTTCCTTGGATCCCAACCAGCTAAGGACAAACAGGTGGTTCTTCGTGAGCTCAATGCCACAGTTCCGGCTATCCCCCAATTCCTGGACTGGTCAGAGGTGACCATCACCTTTGATCATTCAGATCACCCGAGGAAAACACATCGTCGGGGAAAGTACCCTCTGGTTGTCAATCCTCTTATTGATGGCTATGAGTTCTCTAAAACACTCATGGATGGTGGGAGCAACATTAACATCCTCTACATCGAGACACTCCACCGCATTGAGCTACACGAGAGCCAGTTGAGTTACAGCAGTGTAACTTTCCATGGCATTGTACTAGGAAGACAGGCAAATTCTCTTGGTGAGATTACTCTGGACGTGACATTCGGAACCCGAGATAATTACCGGAGCGAGCCACTCTCCTTCGAAGTGGTACCGATCAAAACTGCTTACCACGCCATCTTCGAATGTCCGGCTTACTGGGCGTTCATGGCCCGTCCCTGTTACATCTACAACATGATTAAACTTCCAGGTCCAAAGGGCGTAATCACCGTACAAGGAAATCTGGGGAAGGCGCGAGAGTGCGACGAAGGATCTGCTACCGTGCTACACGCCCAGGAGTACTAGGAGATCTAGAAGACCATCAATCCGTCCGAGATGCCCGCTATGAAGAACGAGGTGCTGAAGCCAAGTTTGCAGTTCAAGGCATCAAAAGAGACGAAGAAGACGTCGTTAAAGGAAGATGATCCCTCCAAGACGAAGAACATAGGGGTAGGCTTAGGCCACGCATAGGAAAGCGCGCTCGTCGAGTTCCTCAAAGCTAATAGTGATATCTTCGCATGGCATCCATCTGACATGACCGGAGTACCTACGGAACTTTCCGAGCACTCTCTTAATGTGTACCCAGAAGCTAAACCCGTCAAACAGTCCTTACGATGGTTTGGTGATGAAAAGCACAAAGCAATAGCCAAGGAATGTGGCAAATCCTGTACTCGTCCCTAAAAAGGACACCATTGATTTAAGGATGTGTGTTGATTATACCGATTTGAACAAGGCAAGCCCAAAAAGATCCGTTTCCTTTGCCAAGAATCGATCAAGTAATTAACTCAACGACAGGGTTGGAATTACTCTGTTTTCTCGATGCATATTCCGGATATCACCAAATACCGATGAAAAAGTCGGATCAAATTAAGATGTCTTTTGTCACTCCTTTCGGAACCTTCTTCTACCAAACTACGCCTTTTGGCTTACAGAACGCAGGAGCAACATATCAATGTACCGTGCAATGTTGTCTCAACGAACAAATCAGACGCAACGTCCATGTATACGTAGACGACATAGCAGTTGTGTACAAAAAGAAGGAAACTTTAATTTCCGACTTGGATGAAACGTTTGCTAGTCCACGAAAATTCAACATGATGCTAAATCTGAAGAAGTGTTTCTTTGGAATTCCAGCGGGAAAATTGTTTGGTTTCATCGTCTCCGAGGGAGGCATAGTGGTGAAACGCGACAAAATCAAAGCTATTCTAGACATTACCAGGCCGACTTGCCTAAAGGACGTACACCGCCTCACTGGTTGCATTGCGGCAGTGAGTCGGTTTATCAGCCGGCTCGGTGAAAGAGCCGCACCTTTATACAAACTCTTGAAGAAAACCGACAAATTTGTCTGGACCCTAGAATCCGAAACTGCCCTGCAAAGTTTGAAAGATCTGCTTTCAAACCCACTAGTTCTCGCAGCGCTAGAACCTCAGGAGCCTATGTTACTCTACATTGCAGCGAACAACAAGGTCATAAGCGTGGTAATAATAGTTGAGCGTGAGGAAGAAGGCCACGAGCATAAGGTGCAGCGACCAACTTATTATCTAAGTAAGGTCCTGACAGAATCAAAGCAACGGTATCCACATCATCAAAAGATTGCCTATGGAGTGTTCTTTGCATCCAGAAAGCTACGTCACTATTTTCAAGAGCATAAGATCACAGTAGTGACCACAGATCCTCTGCGAGATATAATCAACAACCGCGACGCCACAGGACGTGTCGCAAAGTGGGGAATAGAGCTTGCAGCTTTCGACATTGAGTACAAACCACGTACAGAAATCAAATCCCAAATTCTCGCCGACTTTGTCATTGATTGGACAGAAACGGAAGAAAACTCAGGCCCTCCATACTCGGAATTTTGGACCCTTCACTTTGACGGATCAAAAGCACGAGGAGGCTCGGGGGCTGGCGTGGTGCTCAAATCACCCCAAGGAGATAATCTGTTCTATGTGTTGCAAATACACTTCACGGCAACCAATAATATTGTCGACCACGAAGCACTGCTACATGGAATACGCATGGCCAAAAACATTGGCATATCAAGACTCATGTGTTACGGGGACTCGGATTTAGTTGCTCAACAAGTATCCGACATCTGCAATGCAAACTAGCACATGTAAGCATACAAAGCTGTTGTGGATGAATTATCTAAATTGTTTGAGGGTTTTGAAGTTCAACACATCCCTCGAGCAGAAAATAAGAAAGCAGATGCTCTACCAAGGATAGGCTCTGCGCGGAAACAAGTATTGGATGGAGCTTTTTTTACAGCATTTAAGGGTCCACTCCATAGTCGGAGTTAATGAGGACTATCCGACGAAATCCGACTCACCTTTAATAGCAGTTATGGCTGTAATTCTCAGCTAGACAAAACCCTATCTAGATTTCCTGATAGACAAAAAACTACCCGAAGACGAAGTCTTGAGTCGGCAGATTGTCCGACGAGAAAAAGCATATACTATAATAAATAGTGAGCTCTATAAGTGGAGCGTTTCTGGCGTGTTTCAGAGATGTATTTCTTCGGAAGAAGGGGTGGAAATCTTGAGAGAAATCCATGAAGGAGAGCGTGGTCACCATGCTGCAACCAGATCCTTAGTGGCAAAATCTTTTCGACACGGATTCTTTTGTCTTACAGCTAAGGCGGATGCCGACAAACTGGTCAAAACGTGCAAGGGCTGCCAAAAGTACGCTCATCAGGCACATGTTTCGGCTGAACAGCTGCGAACAATCCCTATTACATGGTCGTTCGCGGTCTGGGGGCTTGATATGGTAGGGTCGTTTCGCACGGCAAAATGTGGATTTACTCACCTACTAGTTATGGTGGATAAATTCACAAAATGGATTTTTGAGGATAAACCTATAACAGGTTGCGATGGAGCCACAACCAAAAGATTCGTCGCACTACAAGGAATTTGGCTATATATGACCCTCTATTTGCATCACAGAATCGTCATAATAGTCCATTTATGACGATTCTATGACGATTTTGAGATCGTCGAAAGCTGAGCGTCACAAATGAACTATAACGATGATTTTAGTAAAATCGTCATAACCATCTATGACGATATTGGATCGTCATAACTATTATGACGATCTGATATCGTCATGGGAAAACTGGCTTGGCCAGGTCAGATCCCACGTGGCTGATCCTACGTGGCATAGATACAGCCCGGTCCATTTTAATGATCTATATAGGCCAAGCCGAGTAATTCTGGCCTTTTTCTTTTTTAGGCTTTGGCGTTTTTATAGTTTAGTTTATTTTGGGCCTTGGGCTAGGTAGTCTGTTTCATTTCTGGGTCAAAGCCATTTTACAATCCATTACCATGTCGAAGATTGGCATTTTAATAGCACATTTCTTTTAAACCTTTTTATTTTGATGCTCATATCAGCACTAATATGTATACATCACAGGCAGAATTTCAAGCTGCCAATTCAGACAAACATCCAAGAAACTACAAAAAAATACAGAAATATTTGATAGGCCACCAATTTCATCGTCTTCCTGTTCCAGTTTCGAGAAAATAAAGCACCTAGCATTGGAAAAATCACGTATCAAAAGCATATAGCATCAAACAAAATGCATGGCATAGTGTGATTTGCACTAGTTTATTTTAACTTACCGATACGAACATAAATACATAAACTGAAGCAAAAAGTACTACCATGTTAGGCCCCAACACATCACAATTGTGCATTTTAACCTTCTACTTGCAATGTTTAATGTTGGCAAGAAATGGGATGATATTAAATGGCATGGAAATCACAAACTATGAGACCACGGTATTCTCGTGAGCTGCTTTCACAAAAATAACAATGAAATTACATAATTGGCCTTGCCAAATCCAGTCAACAACTGTCAAAGCGGAGAATGCATACTCAACAACATTGTTGTGCACCTGCATCAACCAGAAGCACTAAACTGAGATTGCATCATGGAAACTAGTATAGGAAGTTGATTGGTCCAGCAATGTAAAATGTAAGCATAGATGCAATAGATAAACTACATGCCTACAAAAGCTCAAAGTGGCAGTAGCTCAAAAACAGGAATTGTTCAAAGACAAACATATTAAGGCATACATCCACAGACGTTATTTCATGTTTCAGGACATCCATACATAGACAGAGGTCAATAGAGTATGATCACAGAAGTAAAAACAACTACAGTAATCACCATATAACACACTGTTCTAGTGAAAAATCAAAATAGCATAGCCCATGGTACACTACTAGTGTGAAATACACACTACTACTACAGTTAAAACAGTTAACTGCAATCTAGCAAAAAGATTTTACATGCTAAGAAGGTATAATCGCAAGCACAAACCTAAGGGCGAATAGCAGCAACATGTACAAGCCCACGCCTCCTCCCGTACAGATCCGGTGAAGCACTTGATGATGGCGGCCGCTAAGCAACAGCGTACTTCGAATGTAGTGTGGTGAGGCCAAAACTGAGAATCCAGTGGCATAGCCAGGGCTTCCTGCAAAACAACCAAGAGGTAGGTGTCAGTAAGCATCAAGGATGCTGCTGCTGCTGTGGGTCAAACCAACTAAAATAAGGGCAATTGAATTTTAGCACGAAATAGTTAGATCCTGATGAAGCATATGGATTCACGCAAACTATTGAGTTATATTAGCACACTGCTGTCAATGATCATAACTTGTTCAAATATATTTCAAGCTTTAGAGTAAAACAGAACTAGTCAATTTTTTTTTCAATAAGCATCTGCAAGCATCAGTTATATTTTTCAAGCATGTTAATACTATGCAAATAGAAGGAATACCGAGTAAACATAAACAAGCAGAACATCTAACATTTGGTACAGTTCATTGCAAACTACAAACTACATTGCTCCTTACCAAGATACATGTCATTTGCTAGTGTACTGCTACTTCTACTATTTTGTCATCATGTATGAGATGCTCAACTCCTCAACAACCCCATATATATACACTGCGATGGCCATCATGTCAAAACTAAATAAGTGGAATGCATACACAACCTTAAAAAAATTTAACACATCAGATACGTTTCATATATACAAGCCCATCAACATTAAACCAAGGATGACAAGTTTTCTCGTGAGAATGAAAACAACACAAACAGATTTATCACTACATCAAAACACATACAACCTATGTTGGATCTAATCTAATTGAACCTACGCCATGTTCATTTCAGTTTAAAGATAATAGAACCAACTTAAACAGACTCACTGGATTTTGTCGGAGCTCGATCTGTTCTTGCGACCCTTGAAAGAACCACAGAATGGAGCTTTATGATGAAGGAGTGGGCGTTGGCGACCCTGGCAACCTCCCCATCTCCACCTACGTCGCCTCCTCCCTCCCACCCTGGCAACATGTTCTCGACAGCCTGATCTGCGTCCTCGAGCTCGGTGAGGGAGCCGTAGCGGAGCAACCCCCCACCCTACCCCCATGACGCGGGCCTCGAAGTAGGTGAGGTACTCAAAGTGGACGCTCCAGGCCCCGCGTACTCGACGATGAGGCTCCCGGCGGCAGCATAGGGGAAAGGAGGAGCGTCTGTGGCGGCTATCCCCCTGATCAAGAGAGGTGGGGATCTGGCTCAGGAGCGCTCCGGTTGATGCGGGGTTGGAAGGAGAAGGGAGGCTCTTCAGGGCTTCCGATCGATGGGGATCTGGCTTGGGAGGCCTCGCGGTCGATCTGACGAGAGGAGGTAGGTGGTGGTGGCGGCGACGGTGAGGGGAGAAGATCTGGTGCGGTGCGATGCAGTTGGTGATAATCTTCGGGGAGACGGGCGGCGCCAGTGTTAGGGTTTGGGTCAGGGAGGACGGAAGGGAGGAGGTCCAGGGTAGGGGGAGACGGGGTGGCGCTGGTGTTAGGACCGGGGAGGGGAGTGGCGGAAGGGAGGAGGTCCAGAGCAGGGGAGACGGGGCAGCGTCGGTGCTTGGGTCAGGGAGGGGAGTGGCTCGCGTTCGAGCAGAAGAGGATAGGGTCCAATCGTTTAGGGTTGCGTCGGGGAAGGAAGAGGGGATCGAGTTGGGCCATGGGTGCGGTGGGGACTGGGAGTAGGGTGTGCTTCTTCGGGTGAGAGGACAGACGTTGGATCGGAACTGAACGGTCCAGATCAGGCTGATAGGGATGATCCGTGGGAGGCAATTTTCTGTGATTTGATTGGTCAGTTCATAAAACACTTTTTTTATATTTCTGAACGCAAAAAACGAGGCGTTTTGTGAAGCAACCACGAAATGACAGTTTTAGAATGGTAGCACCACATTTTGTAAAAATAATAGACCACCTTACATAGACAATGTCCCAACCGGGATATCTCAAACCTTTCCGTTCACCCCTGGCGAAAAAGACAAATTCCTGTCGGTAGGAAGTGGGTCCGGTTTGAACTACAGGTACATGATCCGATGCTCCTGATTTTTGGAAAAAATTATTTTTAGATTCACAATATGCTGTTTCTTCAGAGATTCAATGCAAGTTTAGCGAGTCTCAGCCCCTAGCTAAGAACCTCCGTGCCCGCCGTTTTGACCATAGTTTGAAACGGGCATAAAAAATTCAAAAACGGCCCGATAATGCAAATCCTTCGCGTGGTGTCTTCTTATATGACATAGTTGCAAGGAAAAATAACAACCTTGATATATTACAAGTGTCTCGAAAAAACCTTCTCAGAAATGACCTATCATGTCCGAGGTTTCATGGCTTTCGGGACAAACGACCAATGTTATGGCTAGAATCAGGGCATAGTTTGTGATACTATGCACACATATGTATCATGGGACGGAGAACAATGTTGCAGGAGAAAGTTTTCCTTTTCGATGCACGTAAAAACTATTTTCCATTTTCCAAGCGCAAAAAACGGGGCGTTTTGTGAAGCAACCACCAAATGACAGTTTTAGAATGGTACCATCATATTTTGTAAAAATATTAGACCAGCTTACATAGACAATGTCCCATCCGGGATATCTCAAACCTTTCCGTTTACCCCTAGTGAAAAAGACAATTTCCTGCCGAATCGGTAGGAAGTGGGTCCGGTTTGAACTACAGGTACATGATCAGATGCTCCTTATTTTTGGCAAAAATGATTTTTATACTCACAATATGCTGTTTCTTCAGAGATCCAATGCAAGTTTAGCGAGACTCAACCCCTAGGTAAGAACCTCTATGCCCGCCGTTTTGACCATACTTTGAAACGGACATAAAAAATTCAAAAACGGTCCAATCAATGCAAACCCTTCGCGTGGTGTCTTATTATCTGACATAGTTTCAATGAAAAATACCAAACTTGGTAAATTTCAAGTGTCTCGAAAAAACCTTCTCAGAAATGACCTATCATGTCTGAGTTGTCATGGCTTTCAGACCAAATGACCAATGTTATGGCCAGAATCGCGGCATAGTTTGTGATAATATTCCCATATTGTGCACACATATGTAGCATGGGATGGAGAACAATGTTGTAGGAGGAAGTTTTCCTTTTCGTCGCATGGAAAAACCATTTTTCACTTTCCGAGCGCAAAAATTGGGTTGTTTTGTGAAGTAACCACCAAATAAAAGTTTTAGAATGGTACCACCGCATTTTGTAAAAATATTATACCACCTTACATGGACAATGTTTCAACCCGGGTATCTCAAACCTTTCCTTCCACCCCTGGCGAAAAAGAATCAGTAGGAAATGGGTCTGATTTGAACTACAGGTAAATGATCTGATGCCCATGATTTTTTGCAAAAATGATATTTAGACTCACAATATGCTGTTTCTTTAGAGATCCAATGCAAGTTTAGCTAGGATCATCCTCTTGCTAGAAACCTTCATGCCCGCCATTTTGACCATTGTTTGAAATAGGCATAAAAAATTCAAAAACGGTCCGATCAATGCAAATCCTTCGCGTGGTGGCTTATTATGTGACATAGTTGCAAGTAAAAATACCAAAATTGATATATTGCAAGTGTCTCAAAAAATCCTTCTCAGAAATGACCTATCATATTCGAGGTTTAATAGGTTTCGGACAAACACCCAATGTTATGGCCAAAAACATTTTGGTTCACAGTATTCTATTTCATCAGAGATCTACCACAATTTTAACAAGTTTCTATCCCCTATCTACGAACAGTCACGCCTACCGTTGTGAGCACAATTTGATATGGACATAAAATATTCAAAATGATCAAAATAATAGAAAAACCTCCGCGTACATATTGCATTAGATTTGTACAGAATAACTAAATAAACATATTTGAGAAATGCACGTCTGGCATTAGATTTGTACAAAATAACTAAATAGTGCCACACAAAAATCAAATATGTAAATATTAGTGCAAGTGGTGAGTCTTTTGGTGCTACACTCACGATTGAACTAGGAATTATATTACGAACTTCAACTTGAGTAGTAGTACGTAAGATTTTAGCATTTCTTTTATCAATGTGTGCATACGTACTTTGCAAAATTGATGGTACATATAATTAGTTTGACTTAAAAAAAATAAACTTCCTAATTTATTTTGGGCTCAAACTTAAATGAAGCTGAAATTTGTACTCCATATAAACTCTCTAATGGCCTATGGGCCGTCGGTGCAGAAAAAAGTAAACAGGCAGAGATTAAGAGGCCCTACTAAGGCCTAGCCCAACTGTAACGTGATGTGTTTATAAGTTCACAATCCGCTAGCACATCACGAGTGTATTCGTGGTCTGATGGTTATGAGTTGCTTGTTGGTGTGAAAGGTTCCCGGTTCGAGTCCCATAGGTAATATTTTTTGCTCCATTTATTCACAAACGGTCTATCACTCAGCAGTCTAGCGTGGTAGTTGGGTCGGTTTGAAAATCCGCAAATAAACAAAATAAAATAAAATGATGACACATAGGCAATACACATAGACAAAAAACGGCACGCACATATGACACGTAGGCAATTTATTCACAAAGGGTCTATCACTCAGCAGTCTAGCGTGGTAGTTGGGTCGGTTTGAAAATCCGCAAATAAACAAAATAAAATAAAATGATGACACATAGGCAATACACATAGACAAAAAACGGCACGCACATATGACACGTAGGCAAAATTACTAACGTGGTATTCTGTTTAGACATAATGACAAAATGGTATTTTGTTTAGACATAATGACAAAATTAAATCGTCGTAATCAACTATAAAAACGTCGTAGACTACTTCTGTCACCGATTTTGCCTAATCAAACTATGACGTTTCTGAACAAAATCGTCGTAAAAGTTTAAGGTTTTGAACCTCTGAAATGTCTTACGACCATCTAGTGCGAAATCGTCATAACTCTATGACGATTTTGTTCACGATCACTACCGGAAGGTCACAGATTAAGACATTTCTTGTAGTGTCGAGGACGTAATCATCAGATTCAGATATCTGCATAGTATAATTACTGACAATAGGAGCAACTTTTCCATGGGAGAACTTGCCGAATTCTGCGAAGAACAAGGGATCCGACTTGATATTGAATCAGTCGCACATCCACAAGCCAATGGACAAGTCGAAAGAGCTAATGGCCTTATTCTACAAGGAATCCGACCTTGCCTCGAGGCACCGCTTCGTCGGGCCGTGGGGGCTTGGACGGAAGAATTACCGTCTCTGATTTGGAGGTTACGTAGAACTCCTAATAGGTCAACCGGCTATACTCCTTTCTTCTTTGTCTACGGTGCAGAAGCAGTTTTTCCAAGTGATGTGATTCATCAGGCTCCATGAGTCAAAACGTATATGAAAGAAGATGCAGAAGTTTCTCGGCAAGATGATCTTGATATAACCGAAGTACGTGTCGTTGCTGAACAGAGATCTATAGCCTATCAGGAGAAGTTACGCAAGTATCATAGTCAGAGAGTGCAAAACCGTTTTTTCATAAAAGGCGATTTAGTTCTCCGACTTGTGCAAAAGAGAAAGCAAAAATTTTCCCTAATTTGGGAAGGACCTTTTATGATTAGCAGAGTTCTGCATAATGGATCATATTATTTAACCGACATGAGACTAGTCAAGGAAAGACCTGATACTCGGAAAAGGAAGAGAGCTGGTGGCAGCACAGACCCGGATGAAATAGACCGTCCATGAAATATTGCACAACTACGTCTCTTCTATTCTTAGTTATATTTCCTTGTAATCATATATGTACATGTTCAAAGTAAAATAAAGTATTGGTTTCCTCTTATTGTTATTTTTGAGACGATTTTGCCATCTTATTTCCAAAAGAGCATGTAATTTTTTCAAAAATCCCAGAATGCTTGAAAGTAGTTTATGCTCATGTTCGTTCTGGTTATGATTTTTGAACAATCTAAAAATGTTACCTTAGGGTATAAAGTTTAAATTATTGTCTATACTTTGATTCTTTATCTGATTGCTTAGACGTGGGCATTTTCAGAGTAATGAGTTGTTGGTACTGGAAGCCGTCTTTGTTTCCGAATTTAAACTGGTTTAGCAATTACGCTCCGATGCTCGGCAAAGTTTTCATGCTAAAGGTTGGCCGACCCATGAAAGGGACGAGGCAGAGAGCCAGATAAACCGATAAGTATAGACATATATAAAAAAAATGCTTCAACTTTCGAGCACAAAGCATAAAAATATATAAGCAAAAGTGCTAACATAGTAAAAGCATTAGTTTTTACAAACCAGCACAAAATAAATATTGTAGCCATCATTACATTGTCATAAGTTTAAGATAATGCATAAAAATTGTTTATGCTGCAGGCGGTGGTGATGAAGCAGGTGGAACATTGGAATCAACAGCAGTGTCGGCCTCGATCTCAGACTCGGAAGCGTTGCTGATTTCTGGCTCTTGAGGCGAAGAAGGTGCGGCGATGGATTCGAAGAATGGCGTCGTGTAGTTGGTCATCTCTGCCACCCGACAAGCATAACCTGCACAAGATTCTTGGATGGCCTTGATATCTTGCGGGTTACCCTCCTCCTCCTCGGCAATGCCCTTGGTGACATGCCAGATTTCCATCTCGCTATGGTGGCTCATCACCATGGTCAGAGCTGTTTGCGCAGCAGTCCGAGCGTAGGAGATCTTCCAGTCCTCGATCAACTTCGGAATCTCCTTAACTTTTTCCCTCACCTCATGCACTGACATTGTGTGTAGGTCGGAAAGCTTGATGGCTTCGCCAGCCTCTTCTAGATTTTGGCGGAAGTCGAACAAGACGTCTCTAACGAGCTTAATACGCTCGAGGCGAGGTTCAGAAGTGGAAGACTCGGAAAGATTCATGGGGCTAGGAAAGAACCAAAAATTCAATTTCCGGCTAAAATAAAATTCGAAAAATGAACAACACAAAGAAAAGATTCAGAAATCTTACCAAGCACGGAGTGATTCCATTCAGCATGCTCCTTGCGGAGGCTGTCTAGTTCACTTGCAGAGGCCTAGGCAACATGCTTATGGATATCAAAATCCTTCCTGAGATCAGCAAGTTCCTTATCTCGGAGAGCTAGGAGCTTCTCGAGCCTCACGGCCTCGTGGTTTCTTGACTCCAGGACAACGTCTACGGATTTCTCCGATTCCATAGTTAGCATCTCAAGATTTTCTCGGAGTTCAGCATTCTCTACCTACAAGACATTGAAGTTTTCGGCCTGCTCAACCATCTTGCTAGATTGGCATAACAATTCTGCAAAGACAAAAATATCAGTCGGATAAAGCAAATTCGACTATGACAAAATATTTATTTGACAAAGAGGAAGCCGGAAAAGTTTACCTTTTGCTTCATCTTTTTCAACTTTCAACTTTGACAAAATATTTATTTGTTTGCGCTTCTTGGAAATATTCTTGAGAAATTCCTGGTTGGAAGATGCAATTTTCTGTAAGTTTAGAGACGGAATACCGTCAGACGGCTACTAAGACTCGAGCTGCAAATTTAAATAAGTAAAATTACAGCACGAGCCTTGGGTGCTACACTACATCATTCTTTTGCAACCTAAAAGCATCAACTCGGAATCCAACGATGATTGTCCGACTTTATGCTTGGGGGCTAGAGGATATGATAATAAATGCAAATAAGAATCGGAAACTTACAATGTGTTCCAGGTGCAACTTTTCAAATCCGAGCTTGGTGCTGTGAAACACCTTCTCGGTAAGGGTGAGGTACGGAACATCTGTCGCTGGAAGTTCGCCAGATGCGATTTTAGCATCCTGGACCAAAATTTGGTCCAGGAGGCTGACCATCTTGACGTCTTCTTCCTCTTGGCTCGCTGCTTCTGGGGTCAAGACTTGCTTCTCAAGACTGGACTGAGCCAGTTTGAGGATCTCTTCTTTCTCCTTCCTCTCGAGGCCAGGAACAACAGAGTCAACCACCTTATCCATAGTACCTGTGGTCATTACCATGGGATCATTACCCTTTACGGGTTCACCCTTGTTAGTTGTTTGGTCATCAACGGTGACCAGGGCTTTTGAGATCTTGCCAGCATTAGGGGATGCGGAAGCTCCCTGTGCTAACAGAGTAGTGGACGGGGTCGATGGCGGCAAAGCAGGAGAGATAACAAGATTCTGCTGACGCATCTGCTTGCCCGGCTTGCTGCCCGGCTTTATCTTGCTCTTCAACGATGATTTAACTCTAGAACACGAAAAATCCTAAATATTAGGTGTGATCTAGAAAGAAATAAAGGTACATGAGTACTAAAAATGAAAGGTGAGGTGTTTACTTTTTAACTACTGGCAGCACTTGGCTACCAACAGCGACAACTTCCTTCGTCTTACACTTATTGGAGGAGGAGGCGGCAACTTCTTGCACCTCATCATCCTCCGCTGCCTCCGGGTCGTCTGAGGCATATCCCTCTAGTGGAGCTAGCTCGGACTCGGAGAGTTTCTCGAGCTAACAGAGTCGAAAAAGCATCAATGAAAATAGAGTCGGAGAAAGAACCAAAAAGAACGACGAAACACGAAAGCATAGTCGAAATATTTACCGGGGTCAGAGGACGGTTGGATGTATACATTTTCTTGGAAACTTGCGGAACTTCTCGTTCCACTTTCCTTGACCAAATATTGCATGAGGTTTTTGTAGTACTTTGGCGAAAGATGGTTCGGGCTGATCTTCATGCTGTCCTTCTTATAGCTGGTTATTTGGTGCATAAGGCGGTCTCCGTGGTGCTGGAGAGGCTGAATCTGGTGCTCTAGCCAGCAGTGGATCAAGTCGGATCCACGAAGCCCTTCATGCTTCATCAAAAATTCGATCCGCCTCTTAGCGAGAAGCAAAACATCCGATATCTCCAGCGCCTCCGCGTCCCATGAATCTTGGTAGGGAGCGGCGCCATTGGCGAACGCCGGAAGACCTTCCGCCTTACCCAGAGCCGGAATATCCTTATGGTAGAAGAAAGTTCTGGCCCAGCGTTTGACGGACTCACTAGCGTTAATCCTAGGATAGATCTGATTCGTCCTAAGTACTAAGATAAGAGTGTCGGTAACATAAGGCACACCGGCACTGATGGAATTCTTCCGAGTACCAAAGTAGTACCGGAAAAGGGTGAGACTTGGCCTAATGCCAAGAAACCCCTCGCACAGAGCTACATGAGCACTAAGCTCGAGCAGAGAGTTGGGAGGAAGGTTATGGAGTTGCACATATAATAGTTGATGACCTCGACGAAGAAGTTCGATGGTGGCAGGCTGAGGCCGCAGTCGATGTGAGTGCTAAACAATACCCTCTCGCCATCTTTCGGCGCGGGGATGGCATGTCCTGAAGCGCTCCGCCATGCGCCGGCGATGATAAACCCCTCAGCCTACATAACTTGGAGCTCCGCAGTATCCATGGAGCTGGGGATCCAAAGACCCCGCATCTTCTTCTCGTCCGCCGCCGACAAACCCGCCGCCGCCGCTCCTGAGGACGAGGCAGATGCCATAGTTCTTGGAGGAAGAAGGGCTGGTGGGGGAAGGAGAGATTTTTTCTCAACGGTGTGTAGATTGGAACTGGTATGGAAAGCTCGAGGAGTACGAGGAAGCAATGAATGAATCAATAGAGAGATGAATCTGAGAAGAATGGTTTTCTCTCCTCTTTATTTGTCTCTATGTCAAGATTCATGCGGTAAGACACGCGATTATTGCCACGCGTATAGGAGAGGGGAGTTAGCTTCATCGCGACTCTTCCGCCCCCTCGATTTTCGCACAGGCATTGAAACGGCGTACTGTTCCGTAAGGAACGGACCCACCAATGGTCGTACTGATGGAAATCCTGTCAGTGATGGGACCTGGCCTGTAAAGTTATCAGTCGACACGCTGCTGTAAAATCCGGCTTATGTTTCAAATCAAGTAGGGAAAAGATTAAGGTTAGAGCAGAATATATCCGACTCAACTGACTGAGAATCCTACATCAATGAAAGAAGTATTTCGGGAACCCTTCAAGATTCCCAAGACGAAGAAACCATCAAGCTAGACGATTTATCTGACTTCAGATCTTGGAGACTTCCGGGGGCTACTGTTGGGGATATACTTTGCGGGTATACCCATAGGACTCGCTAACCAGTGTGGCCCACTAACGTGTTAGAGTTTTGCTTCACGGGAAGCCCAGTCAGAGAAAGAGGAGGAGCTAGTTCCGGCTATGACAAGGCCCGGAAGAGTTACCGACTTAGGCCTGTAGTAGTACTTGTAGTCCAAGCTGTACATAGTTACTGACACTGTAACGTAGCCGGATAGGTCTCTCCCTATAACCCTAGGCCCCGGTGACTATATACACCGGCCCTATTGGAGCCTTTAGGGCAATACCACAACAATCAACTCGCACAGGCGAACCTCTCTTGTAATCCGCTGTAACATCCGGCTTACGCCGATATATTACTGGGTTGCTAGCAGTACTAGGATCCGATCACCGTAGTCAGATTTGAACCTGGGTAAACTTGTGCTCACCGCTCCTGGAACATCCAACATCTCACACCCCATCCTTCCAATGCCACTAGGACCCCCTATGGCGTACTTGTCGACAATCCGACGACATTGTCATCCTACAGGCCCACTCACTAGGAGCTTGGTCCAGTTGGAAACGTCCTGCTAGGTATACCCCATTCGACATATCGCCATCACTGCAGGGGTGCACCGAAGTATCCACACACATTTTGACCCTTTTTGTTAGATCAGGTAGGTACAAGATCATAAATCATACACCCAACAGTATGTTGACGGGGCCTCTGACACGACGTTTCCTAGATCCAAAGCAAGTACATGGGGGCCAACCCACTAAGCTACCTGCAACAAAGTCGGTGGGCTCCGAGACAGACCCAAGGTTTGTGTTAATGGCTACAAATGACTGGGAACCCGAAAGTGTGACTAGGTATGTCGATACAGCAAAAACGTAGCACGAGGTTCCTAAACAGTATAGAATAGTAAAGTCTCTACACGAGCAATAGTAGTAAATAAAGCAGTAAAGCATGTCATAAGTACAGGATAGTAATAACACCACAAACTAGGTTGTGACCCCAGTACAGTATTTTGGAATCAGGTAGTAAGTCGATTGGGGTGCCCATACACCCCACATGTGGTTAGTGCGCTCGATCTTGGAACATGTATCAAGAACTCAGGTCCTGGGTGGACACTGGGGGACTGGATAAAAACCATATCTCAACTATTATCCATTCTTTGACTCTGCATTAGTTATATCTATTCCCCACATTTAATTAACAAGTTGTCATTATATCCATGATCATCTCCACCACTAAGTATGTGCCAACCACCCAACAACGGTGGAACTCGAAGACACGAAGCAACACCTAAGCAAGCAAGTACGACTAACAAGACCATCTATCTATTAAACAATAGGTAATAGGAGGTGTCCAAGGCAATATAGGCTGCAAGGGATATAAAGGGTGCGAAAAGACTAAAGCATCGCAACACCGGTAGAAATAGATCAACAAGAAGAAGTAAAGACCATAAATGCAAAAATATGTATAAAGGAAAGAATGCTCACCTGGGAAACACTGCCGAAGATTCATCCAAAGAACTGGCAAAACTCACGTCAAATCATCGGCCTAACCTGTGAAGAAGCAAAACACTGAAAGAAACACCTAATGCACTATTTAATACTACGACAGAAGATCGGGCATGATGCATGTATGATGCATGACATGGCAAAGATGCGATGCAATTAGACAATATTAAGAGGAACCGGGTCCCGACATTTAATTATAGGTTCATGTTATTTAGATAACCCGCAATTTAATGCACAAATTTAAATGGAGCCAATATAAGACTAGAAAAGCCTGCATACGGCTTCCATATTTAATTATAAGGTGAATCAACTACACAACCCGGACCCGTGAAATATGTGTGCAAGCATGAACAATTTGATATGCAACAGTTCATATAGATGTCAATAAATAAAATAGGGCTCAAAAGGGGTTACACATGGGTTCAGTGATCTTGGACTACAGGGGTTCGGTTCGCTCTCGAAATAGGTTCAGGCTTCGGTTCCGCATCCGTGAAGAAGACCTAGGCATTTTGGATCGGTCTTCGAGTCCGGGCACATCTTGAGTGGCATCGTCTTTGATTTCCAGGAAGGAGGCCTTGAAGTCCATATCGTGAAATCTTGTCGTCCGTGATGGATCTTGAGTGGGCATCGTCTTTGATTTCCAGGAAGGAGGCCTTGAAGTCCATATCGGGAAATCTTGTCATCCTGATGGAGAACTCGGGTTCGGCGACCCTTTTGTTCCATATGGGCGACCTTGGGGATGACAGACTTAGTCTTTGGCGTCACGACAGTGTTTGGATAGCACGGGTTTTCGACGCAGTTCATCGTGTTCGACTTCGATCACCATAGTACTTGTAGCTAGGGTCTCATGTCGATCTTGTAGTATTACAGCTTGTATTCGCATCTTCATGGGTACCAACATCACCACATATCACACTTCTAGAACACGGTCGCAAGCCGGACAAGGGCGTCTAGGAGATATCACAGGGCCCACTTGCGAATACTTAGAACTGAACAGGGTAACAATGAGCATGTGGCCTGTGCTGTGCTGGGTCATACGCGGCCTCAGGAAACATGCAGCGGGGCGATAAGGACGAAGACCAACATTCTGGCACGACCAAGTTGAAGAGAGATGTTCCTGGCAGCGGGGCAGAGGCTGACAGGGATAGAGGCGCACGACACGGGGGCGGTGCCACAACTGGGCAGCGAGGAGGGAAACCGGTGGTGCACTGGAGATGAGGATTGAGGTGGAGAGCTTGTAGGGCGCGACCAGAAGGGGCTGTCAAGGACGGCGCGTCGACGGGGTCAACGAGGGGACACGTGTTGCTGTAGGGATGAGGAGGAGGGTGTCCAAGGGCGGGGTCAGGGACAAGGTCGAGCAGGGCACAACAGAGGCGGACGCAACGGGAGAGGCTTCGCGATGGGATAAGTTGGTGAGAGATAGGGGCACCGTGTCGTGGTGGGTCCAGGAGGGGCTAGGTTTTGACGGTAGCATGCGGGGTGGGCAGGGGAAAAGGACGTGTCGGTTAGGGGATCTGCGTCTGTTACACAAGGTTAGTAGCATGCAACGGTGTGGGCCAGGCGGGAGCGAGATCGAGGGGATCGTGGGTCGTAGAGAAGTGGAGCGAAACGCACGATCGATATGTTCTTTTTTATACACAGTATAATCGTGAGCGCACATATCCTACCACTATGATTACCTCCGAGTAACTAAGCCGATGGATCGGGTCTTGAGATTTACGAAGTCACCACGGGCGCCTTGCTATCGACGGGAACGTCGTCTCCCACTAAAAGAACATTTCGCCTTTTATGCAATACACAGTGTCAAACCTGAGGTTTGAACTCTAGTGGGCTAGGAGTACAACCACCCAACCACAATTTGCTTTGCACGGTCGATGTGTTCTTGCTATGCGCCAGTCGGTCAGATTGGGTCACGTGCAGGGTGTTGGGTTCGTGCCACTATGTGTGTCCCAATGTGTGGTGGGTGTGGTAGTGGGTTGGCGGCGGGGTGGTGTTAGGTGGGGATAGTCTAGGGTTTGACTAAGTTAGGGTTGCCTAGTTTAGGGCGTGTTTAGGTCTAGGTTAGATATAGTTTTAGACGGGTCGGTTTGGTAGGTAGTCTGGCCTAGTTGAGCCTCTGCCCGACCGGCTGGACTGCCTTCCCGAAGCGATTTATTATTTTAAAACTTGTTTGCTTAGTTTTTAATGAATGATTTTATAAATACTTTATACAACAAAATAATCTGGAGGATCGGGGTTTGCATTTGAAATAGCGACGGGGGTATTTAGAAAATCAAGATAGGTTTTTCGAAAATAGTTTTATATGCATGATGACATAAATATGCTCAAATGCAATGTGGCATGATGACATAAGCATGCGATCACGATGATGCACAAACTACAAACAACAAACGATTTTCTGGTAGTGATTTTACCCGGGGTGCTACACCATGTATAGGGTTTGCCTGGAAACGAGCACCGGAGCACCGTGATGCCTCCAAATCTTGCATGTTCGTAGGACATGTGCAGAAGTGTCGTGAGATCACTACAAGAAAAGTTGGCTTCTACGACGCATGATTTTCGTGCTTGAAGGCCTGTTTTTTGTGGTTAAATAGTCTTCTACAAATGAAGTGAAGGGTTCCATGGCAGAAAACATAATTTTTTCCTACGTTGGAATACCCTAATGACCAGGATCTATCTAGGAGTAAAGTTGTAATGGAGAGGTCACTAATACGGAAATGTCTACCCGTGGTGCACCGATTTTGGGCACTCGTAGTTGTAGCGCACTTGTAGTGCGCCACAAGATTCGTGCTACGGGTAAAATTTACCCATATAGCACTTCATGGTGCGCTATGGGTAAAACAAGTTACCCGTGGCACACCACCAGGTGCGCCACGGGTACAAATGTCAAATTTCAAAAAAGCGGGAGATCTAGATCTCACTGCTGTCGTCATCACTGTCGCCGCTTGTCGGAGAAGTCATCATCATTGCCTCATCAGAGCGTTTGTCGTCACCGCGGTCGCCATTTCCTTGTTGGAGAGGTCGCCGCCATTGTCTTGTTGGAGTGGCCGATGTTGCCTCATCGGAGCGGTCGATGTCACCTCGTCGGAGTTGGGCGGCACTATTGGAGGAGGGTGGCGCCGTTGGAGTAGGGCAGCCCTATTAGAGGAGAGCGATGCGGTCGGAGTAGGGAGGTGTTGTTGGAGGAGAGTGGGGCAATTGAAGTAGGGCGGCGCTGTGGGAGGAGAGCGGCACGGTTAGAGTAGGGCAGCGCAGTTGGAGAAGGGAAGCTGGAGGTAGGGGTGGAGAAGAAGGAGAGGAGATGGAGGAGAGGAAGAGAGTAGAATGGGAGGGGAAGGTGGAGGAGAAGAGAAGGAGAAATGGAAGGAGAACGAGGTAGGTGGCCGGGTGGGTATTCAAATTTGAATCCCGCCCAAACTTATCCGTGGCGCACCTTTATGCCATGCACCTAGGGTAAGTGGCCTCACTTTTTTCTACAGGAAAAAGTCTTCTTTTTGCCATAACTTTTTATCCTTTTCAAATTTTGAGAATCTAAAAAATCGCTAAATGACTAGAGGTGGTTGCGAGCAGATTCATAATTTCGTGCTCGTCATTTTGATATATTAAAGAATTTCCTCAACATTGTATGCAAAAGTAATGGCCGCTTTACTGTGGTATGACCTTTTTTGCAGAAAAAGTCAAAATTCATGTTTGTTAATTTTTCTACAAACTAGACCATATTACCTACCTATTATGTGAAATGATTTTTTTTGAAGTGATTTGCATTTCTTTTATTTTTTACAAAACTTAGAAGGCGACCTAGGGGTGGTGGTGGTGGAGGAGTTGGTGCAGAACATTTACCCATAGGCACCACATATTGGTGTGACATAGGTACCCGTGTCGCTTACCCGTGTCGCACCACTATGTGGTGCCCTATGGATAAGTGGTCTGCGACCACCTGTGACCTGGCCCAAATGTAATGGTGGCGCACCTGTGTCATGAGTGCCACGGGTATGCGTCTTACCCGTGGTGCACTTTCAAACTGTGCGCCATGGCTATTTACTCGTGGGGCACTACCTACCCTGTGCGCCACGGGTATATCGAGTACGTATAGTTGTTTTCCTAATAGTGGGTTTATGATTACATACCCTTGTAGATCATAACGCAGTTTATGTCCAGCGAGGAATGTGGTTGAAGTAGTTACTCGTAGTCGACCTCAAAGTTGTGATGCTCCTCGAAAGTCACCTCGGGTTCTTGAATGACCACTCGAGAGCCACTAATGGTAGCCCCTCTGAGGTTTTGCACACACATGGTGTACGATGATAACTTCCTATTTCCTGATCCCTACCGATAGCGGAAGAAGATCTCTATCTTGGAATCTCTGTAGTGTTTCGCCGTGCTATAGCGAAGTCCCTCTTGCGCGCATAGCTCTAACTTCGGGGTCATAGTTTCAAGAGAGAAAGAGAGAGAGGGAGAAAATCCCCAAGGAAAATTCCTTGAAGAAAATTTAGATTTCTCAATGTGTATTTTCCCTCCCATAGGAACCCCTTTATATAGGAGAAGGGTGATGTACCTTTGCCAAAGGACTTCCCATGTGGGACTAAAGGGGAAAAGGAAAAAAGGGAGAAGGGACAACCGCTGGCTGGACCCCATGTGCTAGCCGGGTGAGCTCCCGAGCATGGCCCAGCGCCAGTGGCCCGTAGACATGTGCGGTTGTTGTAGCACATCCGGGTGGGCCGCACCCCGGTGGCCCAGCAAGCAACGACGAACAGTAGCCCGTGTTGCAACAGCCGTGTGGCAACTGTGGCCTGGCTAGGTGGACCTCGCCTCGGCGTCCCGTTTGCCCGCGCCCGCCTGCATGACAACTAGCACGTGCCTGCCCTCCTATGCCACCTACTAAGCTTCCTGCTCCGCTTTGCCTTCATGGTAGATATCACATGTTCTCTGCTCGCCCTTGTGGGCTTGATGGCTAACACGGCCCAGCTCCTGTGCACTATTTCCTGCCCGTCTAGGGTAGCTTCCCTCTGGGATGTTTCCCTCCGGGGATTTGGCCTTGTAGAGGAAGTTTCCCCAAAATAAATTATTTATAATATTATATTAATATATTAATTCATAATTAATATATAAATGCATATAATAAATCCTTATTAATTTGAAAACACCTTTTCGGTCTTTCCTTTTCTTCAGAACCTTTTTGGATCCTCTTTGGAACATTTTCGGCATTTGCTTTTCATAAAACTTTGAAGTTCTCTCTTTACTACTTCATTGGTTCCATCACACCGAAGGATCTACATATATCATCGCACCCTTAAGCGTCTTACCCCTACGATTTGGGAACATCACATACATGATTGAGATCTCTCTCGAGCCAATGATCATTAGTGGGACCGGGATTCTCATAATAACCCATCTACATTCCATGATACTATTGTCGATGTTGAGTCCAATTCCCTTTGTTTCTTCGATACATGATTTGTCCAAGATTTGATCATCAGTATCTAATACCTTGTTCAATCTCGTTACAAAGAAATCTATTTTTACTCAATCCATGATATTCCATCCCTATGACCTAGTCACATGTTGCACAACATTCATGGATGTAATCTCACTAAGTGGGCCTAGTGTATCTTCCTGTCACACAGGCGAACAAATCCCGATCTCGATGCATAGGCCTCAACTATTCCTCCGGAATACTTAACGCACACCTTTATAGTCACCTAATTACGGAAATGACGTCTGATGTAGTTAAAGCAGCCTCTGGAAATAGTGATTAATATGCTCTCACGGTTTAAGGAGAAGGATACTACGCTTATAATATTGCAACGATGACATGTGACTTGATCGTGATGCAATACGTTTATTTGGGGTAATGTGAACCACATCATTCTCTACTAATGTGACTCCATTGTTAGTCAGCATAAATGCATCATGACCAGGAAACCTTGATCATCAACTGTCTAATGGACTAGTATAACTAGAGGCTACTAGGGACTCTAGTTGTTTTATATCACACATGTATCAATGTTTCTGCTTGATACCGTTATAGCATAATACAAAAATATGATGATCTATTGAGATATGATAATAAACACCCTTTATTATTTGACTGTAGGGAATATCTACTTCAGTATCCCACTTACACTAGAGTACAAATAATATAGTTGCACTAATCGTGAAACCATATAAAATATGTTTTCCTTGATCATGCTTTCTTATGGTGGAACACCCTAATGCCCAAGATCTATTAAGGAATAAATCTATAACGGAGAGGTTTATGATTACATACCCTTGTAGATCGTAACGGGGCTAACGTCCCACAGAAAAATGGTTAAAGTAGATGCTCGTAGCTGACCTCAAGGTTGTGATGCTCCTCACAAGTCACCTCAGGTCCTTGAATGACAACTCCGGCGCCACTAATGGTAGCCCCTCTGAGGTTTCACATACGATGTCTGATGATGATATCAGGGGTATGACCCCCGGTAGGTTCAAGCTATAGTATAAAGTGTGGTTGACCAAGACTAAGGTTGACCGACATAGGGTGACCTACATACCCAATCCGACATAAAAAGTTATGTCGTCATAACATGACTTGTTTCTTGTATGCAGGTTTGCCAAGGCCGACATAACTCGGCTGGGCCTCTTGATTCGACAAAAGGATTGGCATCTGGCCCAAGGTTATATGCAGGCCTCTAAGTCAATGCCTCTGTCTCTTCCCAGGAATCCATGAGAGGATATCCATGCCTCTGTCAGGCGTGCCCATAAATCCCGGAGAGTAGTCCCATCGTGGATTTCTAGGAGAAGACCATTGTCAGCGTGTAGACCATTCGTAGGAATGGGCGCGTAAAGTCCCATCGCTGACAAGAACAGCATCTGAGCCCAAGGCAGCGACTTTGGTGCAGCATCTGTAGGGCATATTCCATGCCACCTAAGCCCTAGTTTTTAACGTGGGCACCTCTTTATAATATGCACCAGGACCTCCTAGAAGAGGATCGATCCCATGTTTCCTCATTTCCCCCTTTCAACATGTAGAGAAAAAGAGAAAGGTAGAGAGCATCTTCCTCCTCTCGCAAACATCTCAAGGAGCCATTGTAGCTAAGGTAATGCACTAAGATATGAGATATAGCATGTAGGAGTAGGGGGGTTTATATCAATAGGAGTTCCTTTAACCTGGGTACATCATGAGTTTGTGTTCCTATGTGTGCGGTCTCCATCGCGCTCTCCCTCCCTAGATCCTCCGGCATCCATTCGGCCCCAAGTTAAGCCATCTCATGGCATCTACCATGACACCACCACGATAGTTGGCGCCCACAGTGGGGCCAGTAGAGGTGCTGGCTGGATTTTTCATCCGGACGGGAAACACATCGCTTCATTCGGCTAGCGCGTCCTCTCTGGCCTTGTCCAGAGGTTCGGCCAGCTGAGCTTCATCAGCGACAACGTTGGTTGTTTTTGTAGTAGGCCGCTTGTAACACCACAATTTTAGCTAATGTCTCATTAGGGTTTTGTTTGTGCATTCATGAGCATCATCTAGTAAAATGCATGCAAAGAAAATGAAATGCAAACCCTAAACCCTAATCTTCCTCCTCTATTTGAAAATACATTCAAATAGTTTTTGAGTATTGAAAAGTACCAAAAATAGCGGATCCCAAATGGATTAACAGGGCTCCTCATTATTTTCTATACGTTTGTAAATCTTCTAGTATTTTGGAAATGACTCAAAACAATTTTGAATGAAATTACAAAAGGGAAAACAGAAACAGATGGTAAAAACACTTTTTGGTAGAAAAAATATTAGCAGAGCCCAACCAGGACGGCCTAGCTCCCTTCCCTCTTCTCCCTATCGCCCACGCACAGCACCCGCGGCCCATCCTCGGCCCAGCTGAAGCCCAGCTATCGGGGATATGCTAAATGGGTATCACCCTTTCATGTCTCTAATCCAGATAACCCGGGTGGCCAATAGTCGGTAGCAAGGCTTATGGCTTGTTGGGCGGCCCAATTAGATGGATCCATAAGGGAGGCCCATGCCGAATAAAGATCGGCTACGTGGAGTCACCAGCGTACCCGGAGCCTTGGAGTGCAAGACACGTTAGAATAGTTGTATATTGTGTAGGACTCTGTAACCTGACCGGCTAGGACTTTCCCTGTAACCCTAGGATCTGGCGACTATATAAGCCGGACCTAGTGGGGACTTTATGGCATGACACAACTCAAAACCTCGCACAACGAACCAATCCCTGTAACTCGGTGTATTGCCATTATAGTGATTTATAGTAGAAGTAGGATTCCGCCATCATCGTGGGATCTGAACCTGGGTAAGCTGTGTTACCTCGTACTCGCCAATCTTCTGCCTTACCCCATGTCTCTAAACACGCACTGTGAGGACCCCTCCATGGCGTACTCGTCGGCAATACAATGACAGTTGGCGCCCACCGTGGGGCAAGAGGCGCTTCAGGCTCTACAACTGGCGAGGTCAAAGCTCTTCGCGGGAATCGGCAAAACGGTAGCCATCGGCCGTGTTCTCTTCTCCGGCAACGTTCTGATCGTACCTCCGGCAAAGACGAACCCCCCCTGCTGCTCGATCGTCCTAATGGAGGACATCCACCTCTTCATCGGCGAAACCGACTCGGGCACTAGTTCCCTGGGAGTCGAAGGATCGTCAAGCCCTACACGGACCGCCTACGGGAAGGATACGTTCGCGGAAGGATCGAAGTTGTATCTCTCTTAGGAGTTTGCCGTCTTAGATCCGAAAAATTCAAGGCCCACCCAAACCGCCCCTGTGCAGGATATAATGGTGGGAGAACACTGCAAATCCGCCGGCTTCGCCCGTGCGTCTGAAAATCAGAGATCGCAGTTCGTCGGCGTGGTGACTATCCTCTATTTGGCGTGTTGAATCTAGAGAGAGGGTCAAAACCCCCGCGATTTTCTCGCCAGATGGCTCCATATACTGGCCGATCTAGAGCACTACTCCAGTGATAATGCTATTTATCACTTTGTGGAAGGACTTGATCGCGGCACACTTCTCTGGCATATGCTAAGGTGGCAACAGGCCGCATGCCTCCTCAGCTTCGAGAGCATGATCAACACCGTCAAAAAATACGCGGTCGCTGAAGCAGCTTCTCAGGGCGAGATCATTGCCATACCCGGGCCACCGCCGTCACCGCCTCGAGTCAACTTCCCTGCAGCCTCAGCATCTTCTTCCGTCATCGAGGAAGCCCCCGCACGCTCTGACTCTGTTTTGGACACGCTCTACACCGACATCAGGGTGGACTCGGAGAAGATGGATATCAACTCGGAGGAACTCGACTCTGCTATGTTGGAGATGGAGGAGGACATCACGCGCGAGGAGCAGGCTGACAAGGCCATCACATCCCGAGAGGTGTTCATCGCCATTGGGAGTGTGATGGAAGAAGACCAACCCGGACAAGCTCCGCCTAAACCGTCGGATAAGGGGAAGGGACTAGCTGATGCTGCCGACAATGATCGCATAAAGGCCATGCCCCTCCACCTAACCCAGCGCAACAGCCGCAGGAACTCAACATCGGTCCGAGTAACCCCAAGTCACTCCAGCTAATAGAGTGATGTACGACAATTTCCTCGTCGAGCCCATGATCATGGCTCATATACGGAACGTAGTCCAGCTTGACGAGAAGCGCCAACAGCTTCTAGAGGAAGCGCAGGCCATCGTGGAGCAGGGTGTAAAGCTATATCAAGATCTGGCCAAGGCGCAAAAATCAATCGAGAAAGCTAGAGCCATGGAGGTCGAGTACAAAACTTTGATCAAGCAGCAGAAGGCTACTAAAGCTCCGGCTAGCATTATCAATGATCCTGGTGTATGGCGCAACCTAGGATGGCTCCCCCGAAGCCACCACAAGCCAAGCCATACATTGACATCGAGGGCAGGCAGGTCATGCCCACTCCTATCCTCAACTTAGCCGTTGCCAAGACCCTACCGGAGCAGGATAGATCACCTGCAGCTATGGAACAAGTCTATGACCTTGTAGAAAAGGCGGTCAGACAGCAGGAAAATGCCACCTCTCAGAGGCTTGAGTCTGACCCAGAATATTTCCAGTCTAGCAATCCTAAGCCGCCAAGGGAGCGATCTCCTCATGACGTCGGTTCCCAAACGGGTTCATCAGAACAAAGACGGAGGGATGCACGCAACAGGAAGGATGCTATCCCCATATCCTCTGACCATAGAGGAAAGGCTCATCCTCGTTGCCCATATCCACCACCCCGATCTCCCCGACATTACATAGACCCAAAGGCTCACCATCGTACGATCATTCCTCCGTCAAGACACTCTCAAGGTGGCATCGTTATTCGCGACAACACGCAGAGCAGCCCCGTCACAGTGGATATCGCAACAGCAACCAAAGACACAAGAGCAGGTCACGCCCTGACCCTCCACGTCTGACAAGCAACCGTGATAGACGCGAGGCATCGCAGGAGGGTAAGAGCAAGAAGGCTAACCCACCGCCACCTCCGCCTATGTCGCCACATAGCAGCCACCATGGCGGAGGAGGCCCGTGTCGCTCACACAGCTCATCCCCTGATGGCAAGAAGAAAAGAGAAAGCCCAAAGCCATACGATGCACGTTCACGCCTGGACAATATTCACAAGGCCCGGGAAGGACAGTACCTGGGATCACGTTGCTTTGGACCTGTAATATGGACCGCAACTTACCCCAAGGTTTTCCGGATAGACATGACTATCAAGCCCTATGACGGGACCACCAAACCAGCTACGTCATTGCAGGATTAAGGAAACACGATGGAGATCGCTGGGGAAACTCCAACGTTGCTGTAACACCCTCAGAATCGACCCTATGCAAGTTTCAGCGATTCCCGCCAAACCCGCATAGAAACGATTCAAAGGTGCCCACCAGGCACTTTCGTGCGGGTGGAAAACGAAGTAATAACATTACACAACAGTCCTCGATGGGACCCACAGAACATATATATATATACAACACGACTCCATGAGTCAAGAATACAGATATACAGAACAAAGATCCAAGTCACCTTGAAAACGATAGAGTGTCCAGCTACGGACAAGATGCAAATGGGGCTAAGAGCCCTGAAGAATAACCAATGGTGTCCATAACCCTGCCCAGGCCAAGCCGGAAGGGTAACCCTGCTAACGACGTTGATCTCAAAACCTGCTTAAACAAAAGGGGTGCCGACAAAGGGCAAAGGAAAAAGAGGAGCGTCAGTACTGAGGCCAGTACATGGCGAGGCTAGAATTCGGCGGTCCTCGCCTACATAGGTATGGTGGACTGAAGCGACGGCGGCAGCATGCACTAAACAACCTATAGAGACTCGATACAACGGTCGGCTATCAAAGAGAGATAAGAAAGACCTATTCGGAACCAACCTGATACTACCACCAAACATACCCATCCTGGTATTTCCCCCTCGAGGCCAAACGAGGAAGTCAACCGAGGAACTCACACAGTTGGCAGTTTTACTTATTCGGTTATCGTTGCAGCAATTACTAGTCAGGTATAGATAGCAATCCTGATATAATAAGCAGTGGGCACTTTTAGTTAACCATTCCGTTGTAGTTGCGACACTTACTAGTCAGATACAATTAGCATGAGAGATCCCAAAAACCAGCAGTTGTTGGTACTTTTATTTAACCATTCCGTTATAGTTGCAATACTTACTAGTCAGATACAATGGTCGCAAGCGACAACCCAAACAAGCAATTGTTGGCAGTTTTATTTAGCCCTTCCATTATAGTGAAGCTGATTACATGTCATTATAGAGTCAAATTTATAGCACTACTTTAGTTGTAGTTGTCTATGATCGAGATACTGTGCTCCAAGTCGTCCATAACCGCGGACACGGCTTTCAGAAAGTTTTACCCTACAGGGGTGCACAAATAGCAACACACACTCGATCAACCTCGGAAAAACCAAATCAAAACCCAACGAGGCCTTCACGACAAAGCAATCACAGGATTCAGAAATATTTCAGGGGGCCACCCCATTGAGTAGACCCGCAACGAAGCTAGCTGACTCCGAGACGGACTCAAGGTTTGCGACAATGGCTGTAAACGACTGGGAACCCAAAACTGGGCTTGTCGATACCGCGAAAACACTCCGCTTACCTAAACAGTACAGGTGCTATCCATCGCACAATCGTAATAAAGCAGTAAAGCATGGCATAAGTACAGGATAGTAAATAAAACCTCAAACTAGTTTGTGGCCCCAAGAAATAAGAATGAATCAAGCTCTGGCTCAGGGGGGTCCCATAATCCTCCCGGATGTGGATAGCGCGAATATTCAAGGAACAGGTATCAAGTACTCGGGGTCCTACGGGACACAAGTGGACGGTTAACAACCAAATAACTTCTATTGCCCACCTGTGCCTCTGCTTACCTACTTCAATTTTAGTTGTTAAACAGTAATTAAAGTTATGATCATCTCCAACAATAAACACACGGCAATACTCCAACAACTGTGGTACTTGACGACATGCAACAGCACTTGAGCAAGCGACTACGACGCGCAGGTCCAACTATCTACCAAACAACAGGTAATAGGAGGTGTCCGAGGCAATATAAGGCTGCAGGGGATATCACGGGTACGAATACTAGAGCATCGCAACACAGATAGCAATAGATCAACATGAGGGAATAAATACTATAAAAGTAAGATAGGTAGAAAGGGGGAGATGCTCGCCTGAAAACATTGCCGAAGGTTCAACCGAAGATCGGGTCGACACTCGCATCAACTCAACGGACTTATCCGCGAAGAACCAAAACACTAGAATAAACACCGGATGCACTATTTAATGCTACGGCAAAAGATCGGGCATCATGCATGTATGATGCATGGCATGGTAAATATGCGGTGCAATTAGGCCATATTAAGCGGAACCGGGGTCCCGATAATTATTTACTAGGTTCATGTTGTTTAGATACCCCGCATTTTAAATGTTGTTTTAACAAGGCAAGATATGACAACGGTTCGATGCACAAATTTAAATGAGGCCAATATACGACTAGATTTGTCCGCATATGGGCCCCATATTTAATTATAAGGTGAATCGGCATAGTGCCCCCAAACCACAGACAAGCATGCATGCATGAACAATTTAATATGCACAAGATCAATATCATATATTATAAAAATATGAGGGGTCTCGGATAGGGGTCACACATCTGGGTTCAGAAGATCTTGGATCAGGGGGTTCGGGGTTCGGTCTCAGGGTCCGACGGGGAAACGGTCCGACGGGATTGTTCTCGGACAACGGAAGAGAGCTTGGCGTTCCGGGAAGGAGGACTTGGTGTGGCGTCGGGGGCGAATCGGACTCGCCCTGGTCGGTGTCGTTCTTGTCGTTGCGAGATCTCGTCGGGTCCCACGGGGTCGGGTTTCGAAGCCAGGAAGTAGTACTTGGCGTTGCCGAGCGGAAGTCTTGATGATCCTCGGTTCCGAGAAGGTCTTGTCGCACGGTGTCCGGGTAGGCGAACTTGTTGGTTCCATGTCAGCGTGCTTGGCGTTGCGTGAAGAGGATCTCCGAGTTCAGGGTCTCGGCCACCGGATCCGTGATCGGTCTTCAGGAGCGGCTGAACTTGGAATCCGTGAAGGAGTTCATGAGGATCCAGGAAGCAGAGCATGTCGTTTGATACCCTTGTCGGTGGTTCTTCGAGGGTCATCAATGGTTCATCGGGCTCGCTCGGGTCTCTATCGAGTCGGTGTCGATCTTGGGATGTCGAGTTCATGTCTAAGGAAGCAACGGAACGGTGGCCTCGCTGCGCACATGCACCAGCGCCAGACTCGCACATACCACACGAACATCACAAAAGTGGCCAACGAGGGCTGCTGGCTTGAGCCGTGCAGCACGCAGCAACGGAGGTGAGGGCGCCTGGGACGAGGAGGCCGGACTCGGTGCGCGAAGGCGAGCGGCGGGCCGGGGAGCGAGGGAGACAGGCGGCGGGGAGGCGGGGTGCGGCCACGCTCATGCGGGACCTGGCGGCGACGGGCTCGCCTGCGCGAGCTCGCTGGCAGGATGGAGGGAGGGTGGTGCCGAGGGGGACCGCAGGGCGGCGTCGGGCGGGCGGTTGCAGAGGGAGGCGGTCCGGTGGAGCAGGCGGCCAGAGCGAGGGCGGTTCGGGGACGCGCGGTGGGGAGACGACGCCGGTGAGGTCGCGGCGAGGCAGACGCGGGAGGAGGAGCCGGGGTAGAGGCGGCGGGAGACGGGCTCTCCGGAGAAAGGCGGTGGCGGAAGGAGGGAGAAGGGGCGGGGGCACCGAAGACGGGCGGCCGACGCGGGGTGGGGATGGTTGTCGAGTAGAGGAGAGGGAGGGAAGGCCGGAGGCGGACGGGCTGGGGGCGGAGGTCGGTGGAGGCGGAGGTGCTGGCCGGAGGCGGCTCGCCGGCGGCGGCATGCGCGCAGGACGGCGGGAGGGCCACCTCGGGGAGGAGAAGAGGGAGGAGCCGAAGGGAAGGAGGGCGAGCAGGGCGCGCCGGCGGCGGAGAAAGAGGTGGGCGGCGGAAGGGACGGGAGCTTGAAGGGAGGCGGCCGATGGCGGCAGACGCCGGAGGTGAGGAAGAAGGGGCGGGGACGGGGCTCGGGAGAGGGAGGGAGAGAGGGGAGCGAGGCGCGGGTGGGGGTCGGGTACAGGAGCGGTGGGGCTAGGGAGAGGGCAGGGCCGGTGGGGCCAGGGGGACAGGGAGAGGGGGTGGAGTTGGGATGGGGCGCGTGGGACAGAGGGAGTGGGATCAGGAGGAGAGAGGGAGTGGGGTGGGGTTGGCCAGGTGGCGGTGGGGGCCCCGCCCAGGTGGGCCTGTTCAGTTGGGGGAGTGGGGAGGGATTGATGAGGTGGCAAGGCGGGTGGGGATTGGGGGTCCCGGGGGTGAGGTGGCTCAGGGAGGTGAGGTGGAGGGCTGGGAGTGGCTGGGTAGGTTAGAACTAGGTAGAAAAGGATTTTAGGTGGACCGATTTTATTCTGGGGGTGGTCGACTGGGTCGAATCGGCCCGTTCGACTGCCCCCTAAAAATAATATAGATTTTTATTTAATTTAAAAATAACTTTTGTAATTAGTTTTTAGACAAATAAAAGACCCGGAAAAGCCCGGCGCTATAATTTGAAATTGAGACGGGGTATATTTAGAAACCAAACTAGGCTTTTAGAAAATAGGTTTCGACAAACAAATGCATGATGACTCGACGATGCACAAATGCAATGAGGCATGATGACATGAGCATACGGTCATGATGATGCAATGCACAAAAACAACACGGTTTTCTAGTAGTGGTTTTGCGGGATGCCACAGTAGCCGTCAAGTACATCCCACTGATGTTGATGGGCACGGCCCGCCAATGTATTGATGACTTTCTGGAAAATTCCATATGCAACTGGTTGGACATGCAAGAAGCATTCACCAAAAACTTCGAGGGTATGTATAAGCGTCCCTGCACTATTGGCGATCTACAGCAGTGCGTGCAAGAGAAAGACGAGACATCTCGAGCATACCTCTCCCGCTGGCTGCATATGAAAAATTTCTACGCTGGAGTGCATGATCAGACCTCTATGGCCGCCTACATTGATGGGTTGGAAAAGGGTACATTGCTCCGACATAAGTTGAAATGCCTGCAGGAAAATCATAGGCTAGACTCAATCAGATGATCTCGCTCTCTAGTGAGTTCGCGGCTGCCGACGACAATGCTCGCGGATCCTTGCCGGCAATTGCCATCCCAACCCAAGACAAGAGGAATAACAACACCAAGAGGAAGAGTCCGCCAGAAGAAAAGCCATCCTTCGACATGGTTGCAATGAAATTTGCAGGAAGAGGTGATGGCGGACAACGTGGCCGAGGAAGGGGCTGGTCGTGGGCAGCAGTGAGGTAGTGAAACTACCCCGACAGCGTCCCGCATTCCCCAAACGTATGAGGAGTACCGCGATATGCCATGCATTGTACACCTCAACGCCAACGGCAAAGCCACTCACACCAATCACCATTGCAAGTTCGTCAGCAACCTCAAGGAAGACCCGGGGTCTGGCTACAAAATAAGCCGGAAGAACCGAGCGTGAGGCAAGGGAAAAGGGAAGAAGAAGGAAGAGGAGTCCAAGGATTCAAGTGACATGGACGAGGATGTTAAACCCAAGCACGCCGACAAGGGCGACGGCAAAGGCAAGAACCCCTTCGAGAAGAAGGCCCCCGTCTACCACACTTTCCTTGGCATCCCAACTATCCGGCACAAAAAACCTTGTTGAACATACTAATGGCCACCCTACCGCCAGTTCCCCAATACATGCGCTGGTCGGAAGTTCAAACACTTGGGATAGGAAGGATCACCCATACCTCGTTCCAACAGAGAACCAATATGCCATGGTCATCAACCCTTTGATTGACGGCAACGAGTTCACCAAATGCATGGTGGACAATAGAAGCAGCATCAATATCTTTTACCTGGATACACTTCACAAGATGAACTTGAAGGAGACCAACCTAAGGCGGACCAGCACCGTGTTCCACGACGTAGTTCCTGGCCGGGAGGCTCGTTCCCTTTGGTGCAACACGCTTCTGGTCGCTTTTGGTGATGTTAATAATTACCGCCAAGAACGCATGACCTTTCAAGTGGTCCCCTTCAAGAGCGTGTAACACGTCATATTCGGACGCGACATCTTCCATGTCTTCATGGCCAAGCCATGCTTCGTCTGCAACAAGCTCAAGATACCCGAACCAAATGGTGTCATCATCGTGTCTGGAATCTTTTCAAAGGCAAGGGACTCTGAGATTGGAGAAGCAGCCTTTGAAGAAGCTGTCCTCTACAATGAAGAATTCAAGGAGATCCAGAGAAAGGTCGATGCCTCGGAGATGCCGGCATCGAAGAAGCATATTTCTGATTCTTATCCCGCCTTCAAGGCCACCATCGAAACCAAGTCAATGGAACTTGTGGTAGGCGATGCCTCCAAGGTCACCGCCATTGGGACGAACCTGGATAGTAAATAGGAAAGCATGCTCATCGAGTTCCTCCATGAGAATAGGGACATCTTTGCCTGGCAACCTGCTGACATGAAAGGTGTACCTAGGGAACTTGACGATCATAACTTGAATATTGATCCAAAATGCAAACCGATGAAACAACCTCTACGACACTTCGGAGACGAGAAGAGACGCGCCATATGCAAAGATATAGCTAGGTTACTGAAGGGTAGTTTTATCCGAGAAGTCCTTCACACCCGATGGGTGGCCAATCATGTACTTGTCCCCAAAAAGGGAACCAAAGAATTAAGAATGTGCGTTGATTACACCGGCTTGAACAAAGCGTGTCCGAAGGATCTGTTTGCTTTGACTCGCATTAACAAAGTCATTGACTCAACAACTGGCTCAGAACTTCTGTGTTTTTTAGATGCATACTCAGGATACCACCAGATAAAGATGAGGAAGTCGGACCAATTGGCCACTTTGTTCACCACACCTTACGACAAGTTTTGCTATGTCACAATTCCCTTTGGGCTGAAAAACACAGGTGCTACGTACCAGCGGACTATGCAGCATTGCCTACATGACCAAATTGGTCAGAATGTTCACGCCTATGTGGACGATATCGCGGTGATGTCTAAAAAATCAAATGACTTAATCTCTGACTTAAAGGAAACCTTTGATAATCTCCGAAAATACAACATGATGCTTAACCCTAAGAAGTGTGTCTTTAGGGTTCTAGCCGGCAAATTTTTGGGCTTCATGGTTTCCCAGTGTGGAATCGAGGTCAACCCGGAGAAGATCAAAGCCATCCTAAAAATAAATCGTCCGACATGCCTAAAGGACATCCAATGGCTCACAGGATACGTTGCAGCGGTAAGCCGGTTTGTCAGCCGACTTGGAGAGAAGGCTCTGCCGCTATACAAGTTGCTAAAGAAGGCGAACAAATTTACATGGACAGACGAAGCAGATGTTGCGCTTAAGGAGCTAAAGGGGATACTCTCGTCGGCACCTTTACTCGCAAAGCCCGAGCCTATGGAGCCTATGTTGATTTACATGGCAGCCACCAACCGGGTAATCAGCACCATCATCATGGTGGATCGGAAAGAACCAACGCATGAGTACGGGGTGCAACGACCAGTTTACTATGTAAGTGAGGTCTTGACGCAGTCCAAGCAACATTACGCGCACTACCAGAAGCTAGCTTATGGAGTGGTCCTTGCTTCTCAGGATCTAAGGCACTATTTCCAGGAGCACCGTATCACAGTTGTGAGCAAAGCTCCACTGTACGACATCATCAATAATAACGACACTACTGTAATGGTCGCGAAGTGGGGCATTGAACTTGCCACCTACGAGATCAACTACAAGAGATGCGACGCTATCAAATCACAAGTCTTGGAGGATTTTATTGCAGATTGGATGGAGATGCCGGATGCAACCCCTGTACCAGAGCCAGCATACTGGGTGATGCATTTTTGATGGATCAAAGCTACTCAATGGCTCGGGAGCTGGTGTGCTGCTACAGTCACCAACAGGGGGAAAATGCACTACATCCTGTAGATCCACTTTGAGTCTACAAATAACATGGCGGAATATGAAGCACTCATTCACGGACTTCGGTAGCCAAGGATATTGGCATAAAGCACATAGTTTGCTGTGGAGATTCCGACTTGGTTGCCCAGCAGGTGGTTGGCACCTGGAATGTGTGGTACCCTATGATGGTAGCATATCGAGACGAAGTATACGAGATAGCCAAGTGCTTCGAGGGCTACGAAGTCAAGTATGTCAAAAGGGAGGAAAATGAGGCGGCTGATCTACTGTCAAAGCTTGGATCTGGGCGCAAACCAATTCCGCCTGGCGTTTTTCTGGAGCATGTACGGACCCCATCCATGAAAGGAGAAGACCCCGAGAACTCGAATAGAGTTGGATCTTTTGTTCATACGGTAACATAGATCCCTCCGGCTTGGACAAAACCGTTCATGGAATATCTCGTACACGGAACTTTGCCCATCGACGAGGTCGAAAGTCAGCAAATAGTACGTCGAGCTAAGGGTTATACCATAGACAATGGACAACTCTATAAAAGAAGCACCATTGGTGTATACCTAAAGTGTGTCTCCCAGCAAGAAGGTATTAAAATCCTTCGTGAGATCCATCTCAAAGATTGCGGGCATCATGGCGCTCCTCGATCGTTGGTCTCCAAAGCCTTCCGGCAAGGGTTCTACCGGCTGACCACGAAGGCGGACGCTGACAAGCTGGTTGAGACATGCATGGGATGCCAGTACTATGCCCGACAACCACATGTACTAGCTCAAGAATTACGAACGATACCAATAACTTGGCCATTTGTAGTCTGGGGTCTAGACATGGTTGATCCATTATAGACGACACCTTGTGGGTTTATGCATATGCTAGTAGCAGCTAATAAATTCACTAAATGGATAGAAGCTAAACCCATTAGAAAGCTTGATGGGGCAACTGCCCTTAGGTTTGTTCGGGATCTAGTGGTGAAATTTGGTCTCCCACATAGCATTATCGCCGACAATGGTAGCAACTTGTCACTCGAAGAAGTGAAATCTTATTGTTTGGAGAAGGGCATCCGACTTGATTTGGCTTCTATGGCACATCCAAAGTCCAATTGAAAGTTGAGAGAGCCAATCGATTAATTCTACAGGGAATCAAGCCACTTCTAGAGGCACCGCTACATAGAGCAGCTGGAGCCTGGGCGGAGGAATTAACATCTGTTATGTGGAGTTTACGAACTACACCAAACAGATCCACCGGCTACACCCCTTATTTCATGGTATATGGAGCAAAAGCCATCCTGCCTTCCGACATCCTTCACGATTCACCAAGAGTATCCTCCTACGATGAATATGATGATGAAGAATCCAGGCGCCTCTATGTGGACCTTCTTGAGGAAGAGCGCGTATTGGCATGCCAAAGATCCACCATCTACCAGTAGAAGCTACGCAGCTACCATAGTCACCACGTTCGGAATCGCTCGTTTAAAGAGGGGGATCTGGTGCTCCGACTTAAGCAGAAGAAGTCACACAAATTATCCCCGCCATGGGAAGGACCGTTCATCATTATCAAGGCGCTACTCAATGGATCTTGCTACCTCGTTGACAATTGTGAACTATAGGATAGACCAAACAAGGATCATAAGCGTAAGCGACATGACCCGGATGATGACTACCCGGAGCTTGATCGGCCTTGGAACATAACACAGCTACGTCCTTTTTACAATTGGCATATTTTTTACTATCTACTGTGTACCTCCTATATGATCATGAAATAAAGCTCTTTGGTTCACTCATATTCTTGAGTCTTTTACCTCCTTTAGTGTTCATTTTTGGATCATATAAAACCTTTAAGCACAAGTTTTGCATTTGCATTTGTGAAAATACCACCTACGGGCGTTAGCTTAAGTTTTCTGGTGTACACGTTCTTTGTTGTTTTTATGTGGATTCTAGAGTAGTGACTTTCGGCACTCAAACTTGGCGATTTTGTGTTTAGGTTTTTGACGGTGCCATTGGGTATCATCACCTCAGCGCATAGTTCCGACTACGTGTTTTTTGACTCACGAAAAGTCAAGCATAAAAACCAGAGTAATGGATAAGCCAACACTTGCTTAAAAATATATACATGCTGGAATTAGTACTTAAGTAGCAGGAAACATATAGCTATTGTTTTCCGCCTTAAGGTTAACCCATTGTTTTCCGCATACATACAAAACACCCAGAGGAAACAAATATTACATAGTGTTTTTTATTCCTCTGGTACAGGAGACTTTGAGGTAACGTCATCGGCTGAAGGAGAGTCGTCTGGCCCATCAGTGAAGTTGGCAGTCTTGCGGGACTCAGAGGAGCTAGGCTAGTCGGCATCAATTGCCTCAAGGGGCATAGACATGTTTACATCCACCAACTTTCCGACCCTGATGTCATAGCCAGCGAGCGATGACCAGATAGCTCCGTGATCAATCTTCTGGACCTCATCGTCTATGTCGGGCAAGCCAGAGGTCACCGTGTCGATGTCGGCATTATCATAATGATCCTTGACTATAGACAGCGCCATCCTTGCACCAGCCCGAGTACATGAATCTTTCCAGTTTACGATACGCTCGGGGTCTTGGCGCAGGATCTCCGAGTACTTCATGACGGATTCCACCGCTTTGATATTGATGACTAAGGGCATGGCGATTTCCATTACTTGGGTGATGTCCGTGCTGATGAAGTTGCCGGCAAGAACCATGCGTTCCTTTGGCGGAGGAGGATTATGGGTTAGACCAATAGGAGCTGCATTTCCGGCCAAGTGATTGAGTACATGAGTTCAATACAAAAAAAGTTCAGAGTACCTGGCTTACAGAAGTACAAGATGGAGTATGCTTACCAAACATGCTATCCTCATCTTGCTGGATAATCTTCATCATGGAGTCCTGTTCTTGTCAGAGGGCCTTGTAAGCTTCAAGATTACGAGTATTCTTCTCAGCGGCATCTTTGTTCTGTTCCTTGAGGATTGCAATTTCCTCCTTCAGACGATTGATCTCTGTGTTAGCGGATTCTTGCACGGCAGCCATAGACTTTTCATGCATCTTCTGCGTGTCAGCTCTCTCCTGCTTCAGGATTTTCTTTTTGCTATCCAGCTCTTGTACGTGCTTGGATTGCTCGAAAATTTCCTTCATCTTGGAAAAATCTTCTGCATATCAAAGAAATGACAAGGCACAATAAGTAGTCAGAATTTAATGGCGCAAGACCAAGATTGAGTGTGAAATTGAAAAGAGAAACATTCTCTTGCTCTTGGTAATTTGATCCTTCAAAAAGGCAGTTTTACCCTTTTCAGCTTCGAGATCAGCACGCATCTTGTGGAACTTGTCATTGGCGATGTTCCTCCGAGCATTCTCATTATGCAAAGAAGAGAAAAAATACTTAGTTTGCTTAGAGCATCTAGCTGGATAATTATCCACCTAGAGGCTTGGGGGCTACAGTACGAGTTTTTAACTCAGCAGTATGCTTAGTCTTTCTTTAAGCATCTAGCCGGAACTAATTATGTTTCAACTAGAGGCTTTGGGGCTACAGTATTGAAAACTACAAACACTGCGTATGCTACTCTAAAAGTATCTAGTCGGAATAATCCATTCAAACTACATACTTGGGGGCTACAGTGGAAAGTTTCTAGCTTAGTCACTCTTAGAGCATTCAGACCAAAAAACCTATGGTTTTCCGTCTAAATCCTCGGGGGCTACAGTGGGATACTACATATGAAATGCAAAAGGCATATAAAACTTACAAGTGCAATAATCTTGAGGTTGCTGGCGCTCTCGGAGAATAGCTTGCTAAATGCAAGACTATTTACGCGCAAGATCTCCGCCTACTTGAGCAGCTCCTCAAGACCACATGTGGGAGAAGTCAGCGCTGTACCAGGAGCTAGATCTGAGCTACTCGGTGTAAGCACCGGGTAGACGATCTTTGGGAGCTTTGTTGGCGTCTTGGGTGCAACGGCTCCGCCTATGGCAGAAGTTCCGCCTTCCACCATTGCCTTACCGCTATCAGTGTCATCCTTAGCCGGAGCTTCAGCCACTTTAGAGGATGTGCTCTCTTTTGTTTCCTGCTCCCTGACAACATGGGGATCCGCAGCAATGTCTGGGACATCCTGAGAAGGAGTTGGGTCCACTTCCATGGCAGAAGGTTCAGACGTTGCCTTTGGTAGAGAACTTGTCGGTGTGGTGGCAGGCTGGACGCTTGGAGTCGGAGGGGAGATGGAGGGGGATGCTTGGTTAAACATTTCTTTGATGTTTTTAGAATCCCCCAATGTTTTGGAGGTATTATTCAAACTCATACCGGCCTTCTTCCTGAAACATGCAAAAAGTATAAGTATAGGAATAAAGACAAGTAAGAGACAATGTTGGATGTTAAGAAGCTTACACGACGGTTGGTGCCTTGGTTCACGGGATATCGGTCATTCTTCTTTTCTCCGCCTCCAGGGAGGCGGTGGATCTCTTGGAGGCTCCACCCTCCGTCTTCTTTCTTTTTCCTCCATCTACAGCGTCAGAGGTGGAGCTCTTCCGCTTACGCATCAGCAGGACATCGTCGTCGGACACGACGATGACTTCCTTCATCTTGGGATCATAGACTTGGGAAGCCATGCTACCTTCGTCTAGATTCTTCAGCTATTAAGTGAATCCCAAAATGTTAGACGCAAAGGTTAAGGCAAGACGAAAGAACTGGAGTATATGTCATACACGGAAAATAAATAAGTACCTCTAGCCATGTTCCACCCTTGAACATGTCGTAAGTGATGGTGAAGCCATGCTTCTTGTCCTTCACCTTGACTATGTCTTTGAGGCGAAGCTTGATGGAGTCACTCAAATAGTTGTCCTCAGAGATGCGGAGTCTATCCTTCCTATCCATGGACTATTCATGCATAAGCTTCACACGGTGATGTAGAGGCTTAAGCCGCCTGATGAACCATCACATGGCTAGATCCAACCCGGTTAGACCCATATCTACGAGCCAATCTATCTGTCTTACGGCGCGAGAGGCTTCATCGTTGGAGGGAAGGAGGGCTTGGGATCTCCATGTCTGGGCTTCAGCAGCAGCTCCATCGACAAAGTCCTGGTACGTTTTTATCGGCCAACCAGAGGGATGTCTAGGTCGTAGAAATACGTCCTCTGCCAGTTCTTGCAGGATTCGTGCCCAACAATGTCGGGGAACCGCCGGCCAGGCCGGATCTTGAAGCTAATGGTTCCGCAATTCCTAATCTCCTCCTTACTCACTCCAGCTTCCCTCCTGACAATGAAGAAATACATAAACAAATCTAACCTAGGCCTAATCCCTAGGTAACCCTCATAGAGCGTCGCGTAATTGCTAAGCGCGAGGATGCTATTCGGGGATAGGTTCTAAGGTTGAACCCGGTAATGGATAAGGACTTCTATGAAGTAGTCGGATACTGGGAGGGAGACGCCACACACTAGTTGGGCTTTGAGGTATACCTTTTCTTCGGCTAGGGGAGAAGGGACGACCTCGCCGGCCGGGGCCGCCCGCTATACTAGACCCTCCATCGCAGGGAGGTACCCCTCGGCGAGCATATCTTTGAGGATGTTCTCGGTGATGTCCGACCCGCGCCATTCCTCTTTGTGGGAATCAGCCTCCTCTTCCACCAGTTCCAGCCCCGCTAGAATATGGTAGCCACAAGTGGATTCCACCATCGCGGTACGTGGCACCACCACGCCCTCTGGTGGGACATGGACGGAGCCCGTCGGCTTAGCCGTGGCCTCGCCCTACACCGCCATGGATGGAGTAGTGCTGCTGCTAGCCATTGGTACAGAGGGAAACTGATTGTGAGATTGGAAGAAGAGTTAGGGTTTTTCCTCTGTGCGCGCGGAAAGCTCGAGGAGAAGTTGGCTAGAGGAAGAAGACGATGCGAGGAAGAATGAGCTGAAAAGATAAAAATCACCACGGTTACAATATATAGTACTTAGCATCGAGATTCGTGCAAGTTGATGAAATGGTTGCTACGTGGACAGCGCGTGCGTGAGCGTGCGCGGAAATTTCGCCACGTTCCCACCGCCGCCGCCAACGTTTCGTATCCATTGTGCGGAGAAAACGGCTATGATTGTGTTCTCTGCATGTGTGAGTTACGAGGCATCGCTGACCTATGGTCTATGTCAATCTACTGGAATAGACAGGTGAACCATCCCATCTGGAGATTCCGGCATGGACGAATCTAGTCCGGCTACGAGAAGAGTACGATGGAAGATTCAGCAAATTCTCTGACTTACATGTTGAAGACGGAGAACATCACAGAGTTCTTGGGAGGACTGAAAGATATTGCTTGACGATTTGCCGACACCCATCTAGACGGAGCATTCAATATGAAGAGGCAAGACAGTGCAAGATCTCGGAGTTCTTCGGGGGCTACTGTTGGGGATATGCTAAATGGGTATCCCCCTTGTATGTCTCTAATCCGGATACCCCGGGAGGCCCATAGTCGGTAGCAAGGCCTATGGCTTGCGGGGCGGCCCAGTTAGATGTATCCATAAGGGAGGCCCATGACGGATAAAGGAAGGCTACATGGAGTCACCAGCATACCCGGAGCCTTGGAGTGCAAGACACGTTAGACTAGTTGTATACTGTGTAGGACTATGTAACCTGTCTGGCTAGTTCTTTCCCTATAACCCTAGGATATGCCGAGTATATAAGCCAGACCTAGAGGGGAGTTTTGGGCACGATACAAGTCAACACCACGCACAGCGAACCAATCCTTGTAACTCGTTGTATTGCCATTATAGTGATTTATAGCAGGAGTAGGATTCCACCACCGTCGTTGGATCTGATCCTGGGTAAGCTGTGTTACCTCATACCCGCCAATCTTCGTCCTTGCCCCATGTCTCTAATCACGCACTGTGAGGACCCCTCCATGGCGTACTCGTCGGCAATACCATGACACCAACCGACCCGTACCGCTTCGGCCTCGTCGCTTTCTTCGTCTTCGATGGCGACGCTAAGCAGCTCGGTGGCCGCTGCGATGCTGTCTGCCGTCACCGCTGTGATCCTCGCCACTCGCCGCTCTGGAACATGGATAAGACCATGCTGCCATGCCTCTCTTCCCCTGTGCCTCTCTCTTCCTCTCATTCTTGCCCTCTCTCTCGTTCCCCTCTAGTCGAACCCTATCCTAGCCAGAGCTATCCGTCGCCGTTGTTCCTGACCACCCCGGGCCTCGTTGAGAAGCCATGGAGCACGGCCATGATATCCTCTATCACCTCGCAGAAGGAATCAAGTAGGGGCACTACGAATCGACGGCATTGGGCCATCCTCTCCAACTTTGGCTGTTGCCTTCGTCGATGATGCCGATGCCGTCCGACCGCCCCTCGCGCCAACAACCGCACCACTGCGCTACTGGTGAGCTCATGATCCTCCCAGTGCCCTCCGTTCTCTTTCTCGCTTCCCGGTTGGCCCCGCCGATTTTCGCGTATGATCTCCGCTATCGCGTGCCATTGTAGTCACTGCTCTGGCGACCTATTCCTAGTGCTGCTGCCTCTATTTTGCTCGCCTTGATCGGCTGCGTCAAACACGCATGCTTGCACGCCCCAGATCCCCCTCCCCTACTATCTATGGTGTCCTCCATCGTGCTCTCCGGCGAGCCTAGGTGGCGCTGGCGTCCACGTAGGCCTGACGTGGGCATTGATCACGCTGTCCAGCGTGGCCTGTTGACCCGACCTAGGGCCCAGCAGTCAGTGGCTGTGGCTAGACCCAGCCACGGTGAAAAACAACCCCACCCCTATTCTAATGTCATGCTGACGCAGTAAATCATTTAAAATGGTTTAAATATTACAGAATTTGATATAAACTTTTAATTTCATATCTAATTATTTATAAGTCAGAAAAATATGTATAATATATCAAAATGTTCGGAAAAATGAGATCTACCTTTTTAAGCTATCATCATGCATTGTTAAACAACTTTCAAGAAAAGTTTAATTAGAACAGCGTAGTAACCCCTCATAGGTGACTCCGAGGTTTTTCCCGAATTAGGGTTTATACCCCTCGGAACCCCGATTAAATGGTCAAGCATGCCTTAGGGTTGCATTTCAATACTAATCAACTTATCATATCATCATTCTTGTTTGATCATTACATCGATGCCATGTGTTGATTGTTTCCCTTTCTTTCCGGTGTTTGGTTCTTCCCCGGTAGAATACGACATCGAGATCGAGATCAAAGAAGAATATCAACACTGTCGAAGCTCAAACACCAATACTTGAACAACTATAATCAAATCAAGTACCAGGCTTCCGAAAATCTGCTTATTGGTTATCAACTGGCAAAGGCAAGCATAGCCCCACCATGATATAATCCTATGATTTCGAAAACATTTCCATTCCTTCCATGATGCATATGATTCTACTATGGTCTTTTATCGACAGATAGAGTATCCTATCTGTTGCCTTACTCCCTTTGAGCTTATATTACTTGATCCACTTCTCCTAGCATAACTAGGTTTGGCTTGTGTGCACTACTAGAGCTTTTATTTGTGTCCTGCTTAGCCATGCATAGCTTTTGAGTCTGGTTAAACATCCTAACCCATGTATGGGAGGCCACAGTGGGATGTGGTTTTTGTAGTCCCATGCTCGCCACCACTAGGGCCCGAGTTCTTGCCTTTGGAACCGAGACGAGCGTACAACCATACGGGGCCTGGAAAACCTCACGAGTGACTAACTTGCCTAGTATATTCCATGAGTCACATTGTTTGGGCGTTCCATTCGACATGCGCATTGAAAACATTTTGAAAGATTTGGCGGGTGAAGGTGCATCATAACAGGTAGGTAAGCATGGCCGAGGTTGCTTGGGGTCGATGGAGCCCCTGGTAATCCAACCTCTCCTACATTTCTAGGGACCGGCTTCGGGATTTGGCCCGTTACGGTGGAACCATCCTTAGGGCGTGACTTATGGTCTCGGCGAAAGAAATGTAAAGGTCGTGTCTAACCACCCGTTTCCATCCTTCCAAGGAACAGGGCTAATCATGTGGCATTAAGAGAAGGTTAGTACATGTGGGTAAAGTTGTACACCCCTGCAGGGTTAAATCTTTTCGAAAAGCCATGTTCATGGTTATGAATGCTTGGTGACCGAATGATAAGATCATAGAGAACTATAACCTAATCGTAAAACTTGGCAGATCAACGTGTTCTTAAGGATGCTTCCTCATGGGTACCTAATCGTAGTTGGTAAATGATGATGACTTGTTGGATATCAAAAGATGATGATCAATTATTCAAAGATGTCGCTCTCTTATGCCCTTTTAAAATGTTCTGATTAGACGAGCTTCTCCTCTCTCTTGTTTTACAAACAAAGCTGGCTTTATGCAAAACAACTCCACCAGCCAGAAGTCTTACGGGGTACACCTAGTACTCACCCTTTCTTTGTTGATACTTTTGGCAGAGTAAGTGTCCCCTGATGCTCAGTTTGGTACTACATCAACACTGACGAGTAGCTTGGGGTTCCCGGCCGACAACCTGTAATCTATGGGCTGAGATGTCATCGTTATGCTTCATGCCTCTTAGGCCATTTTTTAAGTTTTCTATACTTAATAGCATAATTTGCCTTCTGTTGTCTGATATTTGTGGTTAGTGAGCTCTGCTTGTAATAAATTTGGTGTCGTAGGGTCATTGTTGTGTTACCGATTCTTCACTAGATATCCTCAAGCTAAAGGTTAAGCTTATGTCAGACGGAGGTCTGGGATTTGTTTAGCCCAGATTTCGGGGGTGTGACAGGTTTTTGTATCAGAGTAGTACTGACCGTAGGAAAACCTTGCTATTGGTCGATGTTGAGTCTAGTGTTTATGAAAAATATTTTAAAAGCTAATACGTTTTTGCGAAAACTCTAGTATGCTTCTTTTCCTTCTTGTCCAGTTTCACTCTAACTCTGGGTTATCTTATCTAGTGTTGATTTTCGAAAAGTTTTGATGTCTCTTCTAGTCTTTCAAAACTTATGTGCCTTCCGGGCATGTCGTTTCTCAACCAGTTGACCTAGTGTTGAGTTCTCTAGACTTATGTGTGTGGTGAATTCCTTATTCCCCTTACTCCTCTTCACATGAGAGATTCCTTTCCATCATGATCTCTATGTTTTATGGATCATAAAATATAATGATCCACAGTGTTCTGCTCTAGGCTTCGAGGTTTCATTTCGCCTTGAGTGCCTCCTTTTTGTTTGTCTGGGTACTTCAGAAGTCGTTTCTTCTCTTTGAAGCTACCTTGTGATTACTACCTTGTAGTGTATGGTATGTCACTCAGGTAGTAGTTACTTCCTTTCTTTGGGTTTTAACCCTTGGACTTGAACCTACGATCCCCGATTGTGATGGATTCTGGTGTTATGAATCTTGTACATGAAGCTGATCTTTATCCCAAGATCGACTCCTTTGACCCATGTTGCTAATGTTCAAACATTACCTCAGGATGGCTAGTAATATAATTCTAGCCTTCAAGCTTATGGTTCTTGTCGCAATGGAGTTGTGACAACTAAGGACTTCCCCTACGACATGATATGGCAGATGTTCTTTAATGTAACCAAATAGATCATAACAATAGCTCCTCGAGAGTCTCACTTATATATGCGTGACTCTGTCATACCTTTCCTTCTCTGTATTGGTTTCCGGAATATGGATAATCTATGCATCCACGTCTTGTGATTCTATCCTGAGTATGTTCCTCTTTCCCTCGTTGTTTTCGACCTTTGTCTACCAGTTGGTAGCCAAGTAGTAAATGTGCATCGGTGTCTTCCAATGCAAGATACTATTGTGGTTTGTCATGACAAACCATTTGGGGATGTTAGGAGAAACAAACTCCAGTACCTCTTCATATCTAGGACCAGGTCAAAGTGTTGCAGTTCGCAGATCAAGAGGCATTGAGTGTCTCCCATCTGTTCTATCTTAAAAGTATCACCCTCTTTTTTATGCTAAGAGTTCGTGCTGAGTTTCATGACCTCTTAATGAAGTGATACTCTTAAACATTTCTATCCACCCTTCCTATGAGCTTACGTGCTCGTGAAAGTTGCGTGTGCGTAATAATGTGGCTATCTGAGATTCTTAGCAATTATTATTATTTTGATCTCCAAGGACATTTGAGTCATTCTTAACATGATTGGTTAACCCTATCACTAAGCGAAGAATGATTGTGCTACAAAGTCTGTTATTCTTGTGCACCTCTTCATTCATAGAGTTAGGATGGTGCCGAAGCTCTGAGACTATGTCCTCTTGCCTTACAACCAAGTTCCCTCTCGAACTAAGTGATATATCGGTGGTTCGTGATATTCTAGCTATCTTTCTAGAAGTATCCCCATGTTTACACATGACCGTGTTGTCAAGTTCTTGAGCAAGCAAGTTCTCTGAACTACTCTTTTCTACAAGGATCCGTACTAGATACCCTGAACTATTTGGTTGAGGTTAAACAACAACTTGGAGAGTTGTAAGACAAAAGTTCTATCCGACTCTGTTCTTTCTTAAAGGGATGTCGAGTTTTTTTCATGCTGAAGAAAGATAGTATCTCCTCTCTGGATATGTTACCTTCCCCCACCTTTGATTTGATTTGGGTTATTGTCAAATCAAACTTAGTTCCAAGGATTGTCTTGGATGATGTTCCTTCTCGTGATGTTTCACTTGAGTACATCTTCATGTTCTTTTGCCTGACCAATATTCTTGCCTTGTTCATAAGACATATGAGTCCATCTTCTTGGAGTGTATTGATAAGTTTGTTGTTGAGCTCATCAACAATATCCTTATCCTTTCCATGTTATACTAGACTCATATGGAACAATTGGCATTAATATTGGAAAATTTTGAGAACTATCTTTCAGTCATCTCGAAGTACGTGTTCTGGATGTTAGAAGTGACCTTTTATGGTTTACGTGCAATTGTTGAAAGATGTTGCCATGCATTTAAAAAGAGGTATCTTTATTCCCGTAAGGATACATGTGTATTTTATTGCAAGTATTCCATGTGGGTGCAGTTGTCACTCGACAATTTGTTAGATACATGGGTCTAGCAATCTAGCTCCTCTTATGGAGTTTAACACTATAGTCCATATCTTGAGAATCTAGTAACTTTACCTCTATGGTAAATGTTGCAAACTTTCTATTCGGACATGCCGAGTCTGAAGTACCATTTCACTTAACCAAAGCTGAATCTCAAGCAGCAATGATGGTTGGTGTTCTTCAAGGCTTTAACATAGGTCTTTTGCATGTCTGGCAAGATTGATGCAATGGTTGATACTTAGCCAGAAAGATCCTTTGTCATATCCTCTCCCATCAGCAATAACAACCACTCTTCATGAGGCTTCTTCTATAATTTAATATAGGAGTTGTTCTTATGGTTTCGTTTGTATCCGAAGTCTGACCTTTACTTAATGTTTGATTTTTCAAACATCCGAAGTCAGACCATTTATGTTCGCAAATTCTGTCATGCCAAGTAATTGAAGTCTGAGAATGAAGTTTCTTTTTTCTCGTGTCATCAGTAATATTCTTACTTATCCATCTAGTGGTGTAAAGTGATATCCTGATCTTTGGCAAAGATCTTGATAGTCCTGGATGAATAAAGAGTTTCCTTCATTTTCTAATCATGTTTTAAGTGTGACCATGATTTTGGTAATCAGAAGTTCCTCTTGTTACATGTTCCTTGTGACTCTTATGAGTCCTCTCCACCAAAACACCTTTCTTCCTTCGCCTTATGTTGAATGAAAGAGTGACCCTTCTGTTTCAAAAGTAGTTCAATAGCTGGGTTTTGTTGATCTATATCTCTGCAACCTGAAATCTCTACTTAAGCCATTTAGTAGAGGTTCCCTATAGAATTATGTGTTTTGTTCTTTCTGTTGGAAGCTTTCCTTTTCAGAAGCTTAATATCTTCTGTAAGTTCCATGGTTTCAATCCTTATGAAGACCATCTATCTAACAATTTGAAAACTTTCTCTTCTTGTTCCCTCCATTACCTTGGCGTGTTTCATGTCGTCATCTCAGAGTTGTTCCAAACACTCCATACAAGAGCTGACCATGAGATATTCGATGTGTTGTTTAGTGTTTTTCTCACTTATCCTTAGAGTGACCCTTTTTCCTTCTCTTTCTGTCTCTTTTCCTACCTTAGGAATCTCGGGTCGAGATTCTCGTAAGCGGAATAGAGCTGTAACACCCCAGTTTTAGCTAATGTCTAATTGGGGTTTTGTTTGTGCATTCGTGAGCATCATCTGGTAAAATGCATGCAAAGAAAATAAAATGCAAACCCTAAACCCTAATTTCCCTCCTCTATTTGAAAATACATTCAAATGGTTTTTGAGTTTTGAAAAGTATAAAAAATAGTGGATCCCAAATGTATTAAAAGGGCCCCTCATTATTTTCTATACTTTTGTAAAGCTTCTAGTATTTTTGAAATGACTCAAAACAATTTCGAATGAAATTACAAAAGGGAAATCAGAAACAGAAATGGAAAAAACAATTTTTGGCAGAAAAAATATCAGTAGAGCCCAACCAGGCCGGCCTAGCTCCCTTCCCTATTCTCCCTGTCGCCCACGCGTAGCACTCGCGGCCCATCCTCGGCCCAGCTGCATCCCAGCCGTCCCATACCGCTTCGGCCTCGTCGCTTTAGTCCTCTTCAACGACGACGCTAAGCAGCTCAGGGGCCGTCACGATGCCGTCCGCCATCGCCGCTGTGATCATCGCTGCTCACCTCTCTAGAGCATGGATAAGACCCCGCTGTCATGCCTATCTTCCCTAATGCCTCTCTCTTCCTCTCGTTCTCGCCCTCTCTCTCGTTCCCCTCTGGCCGAACCCTAGCCTGGCCAGAGCCATCCGTCGCCGTTGTTCCTGACCACCCCGGGCCTCGCTGAGAAGCCCTGGAGCACCACCATGATCTCCTCTATCACCTCGCAGAAGGAATCATGATGGGGCGCTACGAATCGACGTCATCGGGCCATTGCCTTCGTCGATGATGCAGACACCGCCCGACCTCCCCTTGCGCCAACGACCGCACCACTACGCTCCTGGTGAGCTCACGATCCTCCTGGTGCCCTCTGTTCTCTTCCTTGATTCTTGGTTGGCCCCGCCGATGTTCGCCTATGAGCTCCGTCTCCGCGTGCCGTTGCAATCACAGCTCTAGCGACCTATTCCTAGTGGCTCCACCTCCGTTTTGCTCGCCTTGCTCGGCTGCGTCAAACGCGCATGCTTGTGTTCCCCAGATCCCCCTCCTTCATCGTCTATGGTGTCCTCCGTCGTGCTCTCCGACAAGCCTAGGTGGCGCTGACGTGTCGCCAACATGGTGTCCACGTAGGCCTGACATGGGCATTGATCACGCTGTCCTGCGTGCCATGTTGACCCGCCCTAGGGCCTAGCAGTCAGTGGTTGTGGCTAGACCCAGCCACGATGAAAAACAACCTAACCCCTGTGCTAATGTCATGCCGACGCAGTAAATAATTTTAAATGGTTTAAATATTCCAGAATTTGATATAAACTTGTAAATTCATATCTAATTATTTATAAGTCAGACAAATATGTATAATATATCAAAATATTCAGAAAAATGAGATCTACCTTTTTAAGCTATCGTCATGAATTTTTCAACAACTTTCAACACAAGTTTAATTAGAACAACATAGTAACCTCCCACATGTGACTCCTAGGTTTTTCCCGAATTAGGGTTTATACCCCTCGGAACCCCGATTAAATGGTCGAGCATGCTTAGGGTTACATTTCAATACTAATCAACTTGTCATATCATTATTCTTGTTTGAGCATTGCATCGATGCCATGTGTTGATTGTTTCCCTTTCTTTCCGGTGTTTGGTTCTTCCCCGGTAGAATACAGCATGAAGATCAAGATCGAGATCGAGATCGAGATCGAAGACCAAGATCAACACCGTAGAAGCTCAAAGACCAATACTTGAACAACTATAATCAAGTCAAGTACCAGGCTTCTGAATATCTTCTTATTGGTTATCAACTGGCAAAGGCAAGCATAGCCCCACCATGATATAATCCTATGATTTCGAAAGCATTTCAATTCCTGCCATGATGAGTCTACTATGGTCTTTTATCGATAGATAGAGTATCCCATCTGTTGCCTTAATCCCTTTGAGCTTATATTACCTGATCCACTGCTCCTAGCATAACTAGGTTTGGCTTGTGTGCACTCCTAGAGCTTTTATTTCTGTCCTGCTTAGCCATGCATAGCATTTGAGTCTGGTTCATACAGATGATGTATTAGATGCAGGTAATCTAGTATGACAGGAGATCAAGATATACTGATGAGGTGAGGTCAGTGGTCAGGTTAATAATGCCAAGGCTTGTATGGGAGGCCACGGTGGGATGTGGTTTTTGTAGTCCCATGCTCGCCACCACTAGGACCCGAGTTCTTGCCTTTGGAACCGAGATGAGCGTATAACCACATAGGGCCTGGAAAACCTCACAAGTGACTAACTTGCCTAGTAGATTCCATGAGTCACATAGTTCGGGCGTTCCATTCGACATAAGCATTGAAAACATTTTGAAAGATTTGGCGGGTGAAGGTGCATCATAACAGGTAGGTAAGCATGGCCGGGGTTGCTTGGGGTCGATGGAGCCCTTGGTAAACCAACCTCGCCTCACATCTCTAGGGACCGGCTTCAGTATTTGACCTGTTATGGTGGAACCATCCTTAGGGTGTGACTCATGGTCTCGGCGAAAGCAAGGTAAAGGTCATGTCTAACCACCATCTACTGGCCTTCCAAGGAAGAGGGCTAGTCATGTGGAATTAAGAGAAGGTTAGTATGTGTGGGTAAAGTTGTACACCCCTGCAAGATTAAATCTTTTCGAAAAGTCATGTTCACGGTTATGAACACTTGGTGACCGAATTATAAGATCATAGAGAACTATAACCTAATCGTAAAACTTGGCAGATCAACGTGTGCTTAAGGATGCTTCCTCATGGGTGATCCTAGTTGGGAAATGATGATGACTTGGTGGATATCAAAAGATGATGATCTATTCTTCAAAGATGTCGCTCTCTTATCCCCTTTTAAAATGTTCTAATCAGACGAGCTTCTCCTCTCTCTTGTTTTACAAACAAAGATGGATTAATGCAAAACAACTCGACCAGCATGAAGTCTTGCAGAGTACACCCCGTAATCACCCTTTCTTTGTTGATACTTTAGGCAGAGTAAGTGTTCCTTGAAGATCAGTTTGGTACTACATCGACACCGACGAGTAGCTTGGGGTTCCCGGCCGGCAGCCTGGAATCTATGGGCTGGGACGTCATCATTATTCTTCAGACCTCTTAGGCCATTTGTTAAGTTTTATATACTTAATACCATAATTTGCCTTCCATTGTCTGATATTTGTGGTCAGTGACCTCTTCTTGTAATAATTTGGTTCTTTGCTTAGTTATGAGCTTGCTGTAATAAATTTGGTGTCGTAGGGTCACTGTTGTGTTATCAATTCTTGTCTGGATATCCTCACGCTCAAGCTTATGCTTATGTTAGACGGAGGTACGGGATTTTTTTAGCCCTAATCCCAGGGGTGTCACACCGCTCCCTAGAGGCGGTCGCTTCGTTAGCTTTGGGAGCATCAGATATACGTTTCCCTCCATGCTATGCGCGCCTATCCCGAATGGGTGGTCATGGCTACAGATCCTCCGGCTATTTGCACGGCTTGCAGCCAGCATATCAATCGCCCTGCTAGCTACGTGGAGGTCATGATGAACACTCTTGTGGCTGATGCCAGCAAAGTTGATGTCGAGGAGGTGGATACAACCACCAAGCCCGCCATATCGAGGTGTCCTCTGCTGGAGAGACTAGAGAACATCGCTGGCAGCAGTATCTTGGCCAGGCCGAATCCACTTCATGCAGCTATAGAGAAGCTGACTGTGCCAGTTTCTACTATGGTTGATCCGGCTCAGGCGCAAGCCGAGATGGAGGAAGCCTGCCATAAGGTCCTCTAGGGAGCTATGGAGGTAGCGCAAGACCGACAAGAATTATATATCACCCTCCATGAATATAACAAGGCACATGGGTTTACTACAACTGAGATATATAGGGATGGTAGAACCATGTCCTATATGTCGGCTGGACAAGTGTCGGCAAGACTGCCGAAATATAATATCCCATCTAAGAACCTTAGAGACAGAGAGGCAATGATGACCGAGATATCTAGCATGACCGATGAATCTCGGCGCATGCAGCAAGAGCGAGTAAATGAGTTAGTTTTTATTGCTAATCAACAGAATGAGGCATGCAGGGCGAACCTAGGTAGTGTCGGCGGTTTCTAGGTCATTCATTCCGCTGGAGGTGCCCCTGCAAGGTCTGTTGGCCAAACATCATCCCCTTATCTTGCTCATGTTGGCGCAAGGCACGAACGGAGTGTTACTTTAGGAAGGAACACACAGTTGTTGGCTTACGATCCGAAATTCGTTAGAAAGCAGTTAGACGAGAAAGGCAATATCGGCCAGGAAACACTACTAGGAAAATGGCCATTGGTGGCGCACATGAAAAGGGCATCCGTGGCGCACTTGCCGTGCGACACTACCCTCACGCTGCGGCTATCTCCTAGCCGTGGCGCACTGCCTGGTGTGCTATGGTTATTTCGAGATAGGCGTAGCGCACCTTCCAGTGCGCCACGGCTAGCAAGGCAGGTGCGCTATGGGTAGGATCTTCTATGGCGCACATTGCAGTGCGCCACTAAGCTGCACAAGTGCACTTTAGTTGCAGTGCGCCACTAAAGCTATGCCATGTGCGCCACGGGCGTTTTTTTAATTTCAGATCTAGATGATATACAATACAGATTATATACAATATTAAAGGCAGATATACACACACATATATAAGATATACAGTTATATATATAAATACACTATTTGCAAAACAAGATTGAAAAAATACATATAGATAACTCCCATAGATGAATCCATAGTATAAGTTACATTCTTTCGATCAAGTTACAAAGTAGTTGGTGACATGTGAATACATGTGTCTCGAACAAGTTAGAGCTCGAAAGCTCGCTTAGACATCTAAACTAGCTAGAAACAAGCGCGGGATAAACAACCAAAGACGATAAGCATCACCGCGACGAAGGTGTAGGTATTCATACGGTTCCTTGTCCTAACTCCTGCTAGATAGCGCGTGTATCTAGCTTCCGCCTCCGCCATAGTGTTGTACCCTTTGTAGCTACTGCCGCTGAAATGGTGCACCTATCTCCGGCAATATTCCCAATCATCATAGACTCCGGGAACCTGTCCCTTGTACACGACGTACCACGTCATCTACAAGTTGACAATAATAATTAACCGGCGATTTAAAAAAAACATGTATAGTTAAAGTCGCATATGAACATACACTTATAGAAAGTACTCCCAACTCAAAAATACCAAAGGAACTCAAAAAGCATGCCTCATATATAACTAGGTTGTTTGACACATGAATATGCTACGATGGAACTGTCCGCCAAGTAGGATGCACAACACTTGGACCTGTGCATAGCACAAGGCGGACAATCCCATCGCAACACATTCTCATATATAGTGTGCCACGAGATTTCAATCATCAGCATTCTCGAAAAAGACCAAAGTAACTCAAAACGCATGCCTCATATATAACTTGGTCGTTGGACACAGGAATATGCTACGACGGAACCGTAAGCCAAGTAGGATGCACAACACCTGGACTTGTGCATAACACAAGGCTTACAATCACATCGCAACACATTCACATATATAGTGTGCCACGACATTTCAATCATCAGAATTATTCTCGAAAAAGACCAAAGTAACTCGAAAAGAATGCCTCATATATATACATAGGTCGTTGGACATAGGAATATTCTACGATGGAACATTTAGCCAAGTAGGATGCACAACACCTGAACTTGTGCGTATCACAAGGATAACTATCCTGTCATAGCACATTCACATATATAGTGTGCCACGACATTTCAATCATCGGCATTAGTCTCGAAAAATACCAAAGTAACTTAAAAAGAATTCCTCATATATATACATAGGTGATTGGACACAGGAATATGCTACGACGGAACGGTGAGCCAAGTAGGATGCACAAGACCTGGACTTGTGCATATCACAAGGCTCACAATCCCGTCATAGCACATTCACATATATAGTGTGCCACGACATTTCAATCATCGGCATTCTCGAAAAAATACTAATAAAGTAAGGAAAAAAGAAGGACCAAAGAGTAAGAAAAAAAACCAAGCATTGATTCATATATAACAATAAGCAAAGGAAGTAAGCGATGATTCATAAACCTAATAATATAAGTAGTAGCATGTACACTTGTCCACACACACATAAAGGTCATCTATAGTTTGGAACTACAACTAGGCCAACATCAAGCCTTCTGGTCGGCTCAGGGAACTGGAGGTCGCCTTGTCTCGTCATGAACTTCCTATAGTCACCCTGTATCTCTAGGCAATCTTCTATGTCACGGTTATTGAGGATATTTCCTCCATAGAAGATCCCCCGAAGTCATGACATCACGAAAGATGATTGCCCCAAACTATTGCTGGATGCGATACATCTCTTGTATAATATCTGAATTAGTGATCTTGGCCTTGGATTCGGCCCACTGTTTGAGATGATCTGGTAGCGTAGAATTCTGCTGGTCTAGTAGGAACGCCCTCATGTGATGGAGTGTGTAGTAGGCTTCCTTCTTACTGATTTTCGGCTGTTTCACACAGGGGGACTCCGTTATGTGGTTGAAGATGTGCCTGACGAACTTGACCTTCATACGCACGAAGGTGGTGCCTGCCGTCGAGGCATATCCAGTGAGAGCATCATACAGAACTTCCTTGATCTTGTCGTAGTTTTTATTCTTTTCTAGACTCCCCGAGTCGAAATACGTGGTGTGCGAATGCTTCAGAGATAAGGAGATGAGCGTGTAGTTTTCATCTCTGCGCAAAAAATTCAAATGGAATGTGTTGGAAAAAGAATGATGATAATCTAATAAAGCCAATCGATGCTGGCGAGTGAATAACGACTTACTCGGGAAAGTAAGGCACGAGAATGTTTTACTTTGTCTTGTTTGCCATAAAGATTCTTTTTAGTTACGAACCACGATATGTCGTTCAGCGGTGCTTCCCAAGCAGCCGTCACGCATGTAGTAGGGGTCCACTATAGAGATACCCGGTGTATTCTCTCTAATGATATGCATGACCAGGCTGAGTGAAAATAGGCGGACCATGGTATAGTGCAGCGGGTATAGGTGGAACATATTGAAGATGTTGTCAAACCGCAGGAAGAACAGATCCGCAGGGGCATTGTCGACGAAGGTCAAGCCTGGTGGCACCTTAACCACGAATACCGGGTGCGAGGGATCATTCTCCGCCAAAAGGCGTCTCTCTATCGTCAGCACATCATCATGCACACTCTCCAGTTCCGAACTGGCAAGCCTCCGTAAATTCTTAGGTAGCATGGGCTCACCCGCCACATGAATCCTCCACATAATACCCTCGGGTCTTGGTGGCCTGTCCTGAAACCTGATCGGATTCGCAGTTGACGCCACCGGCTGGCTCGAGCTGCTAGATTTTCTTTTCCTGGACTTTTCCCTTTTGGAGAGCGGGCAGGCACCGCAATCTGAGCACCGGCCACCCTATGTAGTGTGTCAGGGCTTAGAATAAAGGGCCGGTTGGTTGTATCAGCTGGCTCGGTGAAGGCGCAAGATGGAGGCATCTCCTGAGAACCAAACAGACGCTTGGTGATAGTGGGTTTCTCTGTGGGGCCACCAGCCAGATCTTCGTTGCTAAGCTAAGTGTTGAAGAAGTGATCATCCCATTCTTCGTCATCCTCGGCCGGATCCTACGCCATGTGCATATCATCAACATGATCATCCGACCCACCGCGTGGATGTGACGGCGAGGGAGTTAAGGGGGCCTTTCCACCGCTTGTCGCTGGCACGACAGGCGGTGTTGTTTTCTGTGGCGTGATGGCCCCCGCCGTCCCCAAATGGATGATGCTCTTTGGACATTGCAAGAATAAGCCGAAGCAACTTCTGAGGACAGCCGGCTCTTCTTCATCCGCTCCTGGGCGTTGAATGGGAGGTTCCAGGTGGTCGCATCCCCTTAGCACCCGACTAATTTTAACCCTGTGCAAGCTACCTGGCATCGGCCTTGAGTGGAATGTGCGTTGCAAGGAACATCCCTCAACTCGTTGTTCACGTAGCATAAGAGAGTGCAAGGAACATCCGTTCGTGGAAAACATCTACGACATCGTCAGAGAGATGCCATAAGAGTAATAGATGGCGTGAAAGGCGGTAATTCAAATTGTTTACCGTGATGGCGTCGAGATCGGCTAATGTTGAGGCACCACATACGACGACAAGCTTGCAAGAGATGGAGGGGCTGCTTGATGGCGCGGTGTCAGCCGCCGGTATATTCTCCCTATCGGGTGCTTGGAGCTCCGGTGCCACCGTGACGATGGCAGGGTGGTCACCAACATGTCCGGCACCACGGTGATGGCAGGGGGAGTCACCAACACTTCCGGCGCTACGGTGCTAGTGGGCGGAGTCACGAACACATAATTCGCCTGATTCGTCGGCGCCGCGTTGTTCGAGTGGCTGCTCACCATGCTTGGAATCGGGCATGACCCTTGTCGACCACCCGCACTCCAGTTCGCTATTGACTCCACCAAGGTAGGCATGATGGACGTGAGGGTGATTGCCACGTTGTCTTGGACGATCTGCGGGACCTGCGCCACTTGTTCCTTAAGTTCTTGAACCTTGCAGTTTTCCTCCTCGATCCTTCCTAACAGCGCCACACACATCCTCGGTGGTGGACCAAAATAATCCACCAAATTCTTACCCCCAAGGCCGGCCAGACGGCCAGCCGACAACGGCTTATTCGTAACTGACTCTATTTTCTTGGCCCAGTTCATTGCCCTGTCAAAAGGTTTATCCCATCGGGTGGCCGCCGTTGACCTCTGGGATGAGGAACCCTGGGATCCATGACTAGCAACAATTTCCTCGAATTAAACCAGACTTCATCTATTAGAATGCAATCGAGTTGATCCACGGTAATTAAATTACTTACCATAGTTTCCTCGAATTCCTTCACTGTAGGATCCGCGGTCAGTTGTTTGGTTTTTGGGTCCACATAGTAATGGGCCCTGATGAAGTTTCTAAGCTGCCCCAGTTCAATTTCGCAAAGTGGTTAGCTATCCCCTTAGCTCTATACTTTTCATCCTCCTTATGCCATTTGGCCTCCGCGGTTTTGTATCCACCAGATCCGAAATGGTGATAACCTATATTCATCGCCTGCAGCACCTTTCCCTGATTACTCTTGGCCAGGGCTCTTTCCGATTCACACCTCTCCTTGAACTCCCGGAACTGATCTTCGGTGATCTGCGGGTCAATCATCTGGATCTCCTCGAGACTTTTGCCTTCTTTATAGATCTTCTTCTTTATCCGGGTTCTCTAGCTCGCCAGGGCGGTGCTCATCTTTGTGAGTGCGGATTTATTTACTTCATTCCCATGATAATTTGTGTTCTGATACTCAGCGGGGAACTTGTATCTGGCATGAAGCTTCTCGAAGAGGAGTGTGCGTAAGTGGCCATTATCTTTATGCCGGAGATTATCTGTGTTGATCGAGATGGTTGTTCGGGTGATCGCCGCCACTTGCCCACCGTACCCTCTGAGGACAACGTCGGGCTCCAAAGGAACCCCAGGTGGGCTCACTTTGGTAATTTCCTATCTGATGGTGCCGACCGTTTTCGGGCGCCGTTCCTTCTGCTTCTTCTTCTTCTTCTTAGGAGGATTGCTACCACTCCCTGTGCCCTCGCTGCCATCAGTGTTTTCATCATCCGCCATTCCTTCGGCTTCTTCCTCCGCGTCTTCCATCTCATCGTCCTCGCTCTCACTACAAGGAATCTGGCAATATATGACCCTCTATTTTCATCACAGAATCGTCATAATAGTCTGTTTATGACGATTTTATGACGATTTTGAGATCGTCGAAAGCTGGGCATCGCAAATGAACTATAACGATGTTTTTGATAAAATCGTCATAACCTTCTATGACGATATTGGATCGTTATAACGTCTATGAGGATCCAATATCGTCACGGGCCATCTAGCATGCCAAGTCAGATCCTACGTGGCAAAATTGTGACGAAATTAAATCGTCTTAAATCAAAATCAGCCCAGTCCATTTCTAGATTCCACATGGGCTTAGCCAACTATTCTGGATTGATTTACTCATCAAATCTGGTTAGCTACATGGGCCAAGCCCATCATTCTAGCATTTTTTTGTTTCGTTGCATTGGCCTTTTATTTGGACAGATTTTTACTTTGGGCCTTCTTATTTTGGGCCGATCACACCTGGTGTTCCATAATTCATACGGTCCCAGTTGCCAGTGTATATTTTCTAAGTAATTAAAATCTAACAATTTAATCAAGACCAACAGAATATACAAAATCATTTTGATTCAAACAGAGCACATTATGATTGGCACATTACAATCATACACGGTTCTCCATAGTTCACATCAGTGGAGCTACCAAAATACAATAAAAAGTTTATAGAAAGAATAAAATCCAAACTTCTTCACGCTTCCTCTTCCTGGAACTTTCACGCTTCCTCTTTCTCCAACTTATTCAACATGTACTGTAGCTTGTAAAAGAGATGATATATCCAATAAGGTAATATTGAAGGGAATATGCCCTGAGAGGCAACAATAAAGTGTTTATTATGTGTATTCCAAGTATATGATAGATGTTTATTTTGCATGCTATAATTGTATTAATACGGAAACGTTAATACATGTGTGTTTAATAAACAAACAGAAAGTTCCTAGTTATGCCTCTCTCATAAACTAGCTCGTTGATTAACAAGATGATCAAGGTTTCCTGATCATGGACATTGGATGTTGTTAATAACGGGATCACAACATTAGTGTAATGGTGTGATGAACATTCATCCGAAGTATAGCATTATGATCAAAGTCATTGAGTTTATATTGCTATAACAACTTACGAAGTGATCCTAATCCTTAGACCATGCTATCATGTCAATCACTAACACCGGAAGAGTTTCTTGATAACATCAAACGTCACACCATAACAGGGTGATTATAAAGATGGATTCAGAACTAATAAAGTGTTATGTTGAGGCTCATGGATCGAGAATGGAATTTGTTCATCCCGATGACGGATAGATATACTCTGGGCCCTCTCGGTGATATCACATTAATTAGCTTGCAAGCAAGTGATTTGATCACTAGAATGTTATATCACAGGAACGAGAAAAGAGTGCATGTCGGTAACGAGATCAAACTAGGTATGGAGATACCGATGATCGAATCTCGGACATGTAATATATCATGAAACAAAGGGATTAAGATACTAGCGTAAAAGGTTCCGACGATCACAAGAAAGTCATCGTTGAATGTGTGGGAGTCAGTATGGGTCTCCAGATCCCGCTTCTGATTATTGATCCGAGAGGGGTCTCGATCATGTCCGCATTATTCACGAACCATAGGGTGACACACTTAAGAGACACCGACATCCAATTGGAGCAAATGTTTCATGCCGAAAGAATGAACAAGCGCACGAATTTATTTCACTAGATACAGAAACAGGTTTTCGGTTGAAATTGCATAAAGTGGTTATGCATGTGAAATAGAATTCTAGCAAGGGGTTATTTTTGAATGTTTGTCATTAAAGTAATTGACAAAATTCTGAATAAAATAAAAGAGTTTTATTTAATGAGAGTTTGCATTAAATTTGGTGGAAATTTAATGGGAATTTGAGTGGACTTTTGAGTGGAGGGAATTTAAAGGAGATTTGTGAGTGGAGTGTCCACTCACATGAAGAGGGGAGGGCAAGGGGGCAGCCCCCATGCGCCGGCCACCCCCTTGGGGTTCCCCCCTCCTCCTATAAAAGGAGCCCCCCTCCTCACTTGTCTCTCACACCTCCTCGTGAAGGATCTCTCTCCCCCTCTAGAATTTATTCCCCATGGTCTCGGACTAGCGAGATACATGTTCCCGGTGGCTATTCGGCAAGAAAGAGTTGTTCTTCCGCTGCATCGCTGGAGCGAGGAGGCGGAGGTTGCTCGGTGCCTCGAACGTGTGTGCGAGCACGGATGCGCTGCTGATTTGCGGCGCTAGGACTTCCTCTCGATCTTGAGATCGGCAAGAGATCGTCTACATCAACCACGAGTTGAACTCGTTAACTTTGTCGGTCTTCAAGGGTATGTTCTCTACGGATATACATCCTCCCGTTGTTTGTATCTAGTAGATAGATCTTGGTATATAGTTCACATCGTAGGAAATTTTTTGTTTTCTATGCTGCGAACCCTACAGTGGTATCAGAGCCGGATCTATGCGTAGATACTTTACACGGGTAGTACACATATGAGTATGTGGGCGATGATGATCATGTTGTTGCTCCTTTGTTGTAATTTTGGATATTGGTGGCATAGTGGGATGAAGCGGCCCGGACAAACTTTACATGTCCTCGCACATGAGACCTGTTCCACGCTTGACATGCAACTAGTTTGCATAAGTGGCTAGCGGGTGTCTGTCTCTCCTACTATAGTCAATATCTATTTTGCAAGCGAGTTGTCAACAATTTGATTATCCTCGTTGTGGTTCATGTTCGTAGGTAAGAACGGTTCTATCTCGAAAGCCCTAAGCCACGTAAAACTTGCAATGGATAAATTAGAGGCGTCTAGTTTAGATTGTTGTTGGGCAAGTGTTATGATATGGTAGTGTTGTAAGTAGAAGTATGAGATGATACTATTACAACACACATAGCGTATAAAATCCATAGACCTTGGATTTACACATATAGGTATGATAGTGATCATACCACGATGCACATGATAGAGATCATCTGCGGGAACCATATCATTTCACTAATAAACATATGATGTTTGATAGCATATTATATTGCTTGTTTAGCGCTTTGTTAGCATAATAAGATGATCCCTCATTTAAATATCAAGATAAGAATGTGTTCTTCCTTTAGTATGCACCGATTATGTTTTCGTTGCTCCAAGACATCACGTGATGATCGGGTGTTCTTGGATCCACGACCATATTTCGGGTGTAAAACAGTTACACACGCGAATACTAAGGTTCTAACTTGGCGAGCCTAGCATGTACAGACATGGCCTCGAAACACGGACCGAAAGGTTAAGCATGAGTCATATAGTTGATATGATGCCCATTTGATGCTCGCCTTTGAAGCTATACCGACTCACGTGATGATCGGACTTGGTGTAGTGGATTTGGTTCATGTAATCACCAAAAAGGCACGAGGGATGTCGTTTTTGAGTGGGAGTTCATTCGTAATATAGATTAGTTGAACTCAATCTATCATACACTTAGTCTAAACTTTACAAATTCTGTTGTAGATGGCACCACCTGCTTTTAATTTCAATGTGTTCATGGATAAAGAGAAACTAGCAACGAACGGTAGAAACTTTACCGAATGGGCCATGAATTTGAGGATTCTCCTCTCTGCTGCACAAAAGCAATATGTGCTAGAAGCGCCATTAGGCCCCCCACCTTTAGATGATGCCCCTGACGAGGAGAAGAATGTCTATCAGACTCGTCAGGAGGACCACAACTTAGTTCATTGCGGCATATTGTATGGGCTAGAGCCGGAACTTCGAAAGCGTTTCGAAAACGGCAATGCATTTGATACAATGGGTGAGTTGAAAATGATTTTCGACACACATGCTGCTGTAGAGAGCTACAACGCTTCAGAAAAGTTCTTTTGCTGCATGATGGAAGAGCACCGCTCCGTTAGTGAGCATGTACTCAAGATGTCGGGTTACGCCGATAAGCTTGTGTCCTTGGGAATATCGATTCCCATTGACTTAGGCATCCATCGTGTTCTGAAGTCTCTGCCACCTAGCTATAAGAGCTTCGTGATGAACTATAATATGCAAGGCATGAAGAAGTCTCTCCCCGAGCTTCTGTCAATGCTTAAAACTGCAGAAGTGGAGATCAAAAAGGAACATCAAGTGTTGATGATCAATAGGAACACTGGTTTCAAGAAAGACAAGAAGGGAAAACGGAAGGGAAGTAAGGGCGGCAAGCCGGTTGCCGCGCCTGAAAAGAAACCCCGAGTTGGACCTAAGTCTGATTCCGAGTGCTACTATTGTGAGGGGACTGGCCACTGGAAGCGCAACTGCCCCAAGTATCTGGCAGACAAGAAGGCCGGAAAGGCAAACAAAGGTATATATGAAATACATGTTATTGATGTGTACTTGACTAGTGCTCGCAGTAGCACCTGGGTATTTGATACCGGTTCAGTTGCTAATATTTGTAACTCGAATCAGGGGCTGCGGAACAAGCGACCGCTAGCAAGGGGTGAGGTCAAGATGCGTGTCGGCAATGGATCAAGCGTTGATGTGATCGCCGTCGGAACGCCGCCTCTCCACTTGCCGTCGGGATTAGTTATAAACTTGAATAAATGTTATCTGGTGCTTGCACTGAGCATGAACATTGTATCTGGATCGTGTTTGATGCGAAGTGGTTATTCATTTAAATCCGAGAACAATGGTTGTTCCCTTTATATGAATGAAATCTTTTATGGTCATGCACCGATGATGAATGGTTTATTTCTATTAGATCTCGATGATAATGTTACACATATTCATAATGTTGATGCTAAAAGGATTAAACTTAATGATGATATATCCGCATATATGTGGCACTGCAGTCTAGGTTATATTGGCGTTAAACGCATGAAGAAGCTCCATTCGGATGGACTTTTGGAATCACTTTATTATGAATCATTTGATACATGTGAGCCATGCATTATGGGCAAGATGACTAGAACGCCGTTTTCCGGTTCAATGGAACGGGCGACAGATTTATTGGAAATCATACATTCTAATGTATGTGGTCCAATGAGTGTGTCGGCGCGAGGTGGATATCGTTATTTTGTTACTTTCACGGATGATTTGAGTAGATACGGTTATATCTACTTGATGAAACACAAGTCTGAAACCTTTGAAAAGTTCAAGGAATTTCAAAATGAAGTGGAAAATCATCGTAATAGAAAGATCAAATTTCTACGGTCCGACCGTGGAGGTGAGTATCTAAGTTACGAGTTTAGCACTCACATGAAAGAGTGTGGAATTGTTTCACAACTCACACCTGCCGGAACACCACAGCGAAATGGTGTGTCGGAACGTCGTAATCGTACTTTATTAGATATGGTTCGATCTACGATGTCTCTGACGGACTTGCCGTTGTCATTTTGGGGTTATGCACTAGAAACTGCTGCATTCACTTTAAATCGGGCACCATCTAAATCCGTTGAAAAGACACCGTATGAATTGTGGTTTGGAAACAAACCTAAGCTGTCATTTCTTAAAGTTTGGGGATGCGATGTTTATGTGAAGAAATTTCAACCGGATAAACTCGAACCCAAAGCGGAAAAATGCTTCTTCATAGGATACCCTAAAGAAACTATTGGGTATTCCTTCTATCACAGATCCGAGGGCAAGGTTTTTGTTGCCAAGAATGGATCCTTTCTAGAGAAAGAGTTTCTCGCGAAAGGTGTGAGTAGTCGGAAGGTAGAACTCGAAGAGGTTGTGGAACCTTCTCTTCAAAGTATGGCGAGTAGCGCAGCGCCGGAAGTTGTTCCGGAGTTGGCTCCACCTGTTGAAGAGGGAACTAATGATAATGATCATGAAACTCCGAAAGAGAGTACTACCGGACCTCGCAGGTCAAACAGGACGCGTGCAGCTCCCGAGCTGTACGGAAATCCTGTCATGAATTTCATAGTTGATGAAAATGATGACCCTGCGACGTATGAAGAAGCGATGATGAGCCCGGATTCCAACAAATGGTTAGAAGCCATGAAATCCGAGATGGAATCCATGTATGAAAATCAAGTTTGGACCTTGGTGGAATTACCTCACGACCGAAAGGCCGTGGAGAACAAATGGATTTTCAAAAGGAAAACTGATGCTGATGGTAATGTGACCGTCTATAAAGCTCGACTTGTCGCAAAGGGGTTTCGACAAATTCAAGGAGTTGACTACGATGAGACTTTCTCTCCCGTAGCGATGCTAAAGTCAGTTAGGATTATGTTAGCAATTGCTGCATATTTCGATTATGAGATATGGCAGATGGATGTCAAAACCGCGTTTCTCAATGGTAATATTGAAGAAGAGTTGTATATGATACAACCAAAGGGTTTTGTCGATCCTAAGGATGCTAACAAGGTGTGCAAGCTTCAGCGATCCATCTATGGATTGAAGCAAGCATCACGAAGTTGGAATCTCCGCTTTGATGATGTGATCAAAGAGTTTGGATTTGTCCAAACTTATGGATAAGCTTGTATTTACAAGAAAGTGAGTGGGAGCAATGTGGCATTTCTGATATTATATGTGGATGACATATTATTGATCGGAAATGATATAGATCTTTTAAACAGTGTTAAAAGTTATCTAAACAGCAAATTTTCAATGAAGGACCTAGGTGAAGCGTCATACATATTAGGCATAAAGATCTATAGAGATAGATCTAGGCGCCTAATAGGGCTATCGCAAAGTACATACCTTGATAAGATTTTAAAGAAGTTTAAAATGGACGGAAGTAAGAAGGGGTTCTTACCTATGTTGCAAGGCAAGACATTGAGTAAGACTCAAAGTCCGGCTTCGGTGGAAGAAAGAGAGATAATGGACAAAGTCCCCTATGCTTCAGCCATAGGCTCTATAATGTACGCCATGCTATGTACAAGACCGGATGTGGCACATGCTATTAGTTTGACTAGTAGGTACCAATCGGATCCAGGTTCGGAACACTGGATAGCGGTCAAGAATATCCTTAAGTACTTACGAAGAACTAAGGATATGTTTCTTGTATACGGAGGTGAAGAAGGGCTCGTCGCTAAGTGTTATGTCGACGCTAGCTTTGACACCGATCCGGATGACTCTAAGTCTCAATCCGGATACGTATTTCTCATGAATGGCGGAGCGGTTAGTTGGAGGAGCTCCAAACAACCTGTGGTAGCGGGATCAACAACGGAGGCCGAATATGTTGCTGCTTCAGAAGCGGCTTAGGAAGCAGTTTGGATGAAGGAGTTCATATCCGAACTAGGAGTGGTGGCAAACGCGTTGGACCCAATGGTGATCTATTGTGACAACAATGGTGCCATTGCCAATGCCAAAGAGCCAAGGTCTCACATGCATTCCAAGCATATTAAGCGCCGGTTTCACTCCATCCGCGAGCATGTCAAGGATGGAGATATAAAGATTTGTAAAGTACATACGGATCTCAATGTAACAGATCCGTTGACTAAAACTCTCCCTAGAGCAAAACATGATCAACACCAGAACTCAATGGGTGTTAGATTTATCACTATGTAACTAGATTATTGTCTCTAGTGCAAGTGGGAGACTGAAGGGAATATGCCCTGAGAGGCAATAATAAAGTGTTTATTATGTGTATTCCAAGTATATGATAGATGTTTATTTTGCATGCTATAATTGTATTAATACGGAAACGTTAATACATGTGTGTTTAATAAACAAACAGAAAGTTCCTAGTTATGCCTCTCTCATAAACTAGCTCGTTGATTAACAAGATGATCAAGGTTTCCTGATCATGGACATTGGATGTTGTTAATAACGGGATCACAACATTAGTGTAATGGTGTGATGAACATTCATCCGAAGTATAGCATTACGATCAAAGTCATTGAGTTTATATTGCTATAGCAACTTACGAAGTGATCCTAATCCTTAGACCATGAGATCATGTCAATCACTAACACCGGAAGAGTTTCTTGATAACATCAAACGTCACACCGTAACAGGGTGATTATAAAGATGGATTCAGAACTAATAAAGTGTTATGTTGAGGCTCATGGATCGAGAATGGAATTTGTTCATCCCGATGACGGATAGATATACTCTGGGCCCTCTCGGTGATATCACATTAATTAGCTTGCAAGCAAGTGATTTGATCACTAGAATGTTATATCACAGGAACGAGAAAAGAGTGCATGTCGGTAACGAGATCAAACTAGGTATGGAGATACCGATGATCGAATCTCGGACATGTAATATATCATGAAACAAAGGGATTAAGATACTAGCGTAAAAGGTTCCGACGATCACAAGAAAGTCATCGTTGAATGTGTGGGAGTCAGTATGGGTCTCCAGATCCCGCTTCTGATTATTGATCCGAGAGGGGTCTCGATCATGTCCGCATTATTCACGAGCCGTAGGGTGACACACTTAAGAGACACCGACATCCAATTGGAGCAAATGTTTCATGCCGAAAGAATGAACAAGCGCAGGAATTTATTTCACTAGATACCGAAACAGGTTTTCGGGTGAAATTGCATAAAGTGGTTATGCATGTGAAATAGAATTCTAGCAAGGGGTTATTTGTGAATGTTTGTCATTAAAGTAATTGACAAAATTCTGAATAAAATAAAAGAGTTTTATTTAATGAGAGTTTGCATTAAATTTGGTGGAAATTTAATGGGAATTTGAGTGCACTTTTGAGTGGAGGAAATTTAAAGGAGATTTGTGAGTGGAGTGTCCACCCACATGAAGAGGGGAGGGCAAGGGGGCAGCCCCCATGCGCCGGCCACCCCCTTGGGGTTCCCCCCTCCTCCTATAAAAGGATCCCCCCTCCTCACTTGTCTCTCACACCTCCTCGTGAAGGATCTCTCTCCCCCTCTAGAATTTTTTCCCCATGGTCTCGGACTAGCGAGATACATGTTCCCGGTGGCTATTCGGCAAGAAAGAGTTGTGCTTCCGCTGCATCGCTGGAGCAAGGAGGCGGAGGTTGCTCGGTGCCTCGAACGTGTGTGCGAGCACGGATGCGCTGCTGATTTGCGGCGCTAGGACTTCCTCTTGATCTTGAGATCGGCAAGAGATCGTCTACATCAACCACGAGTTGAACTCGTTAAGCTTTGTCGGTCTTCAAGGGTATGTTCTCTGCGGATATACATCTGCCCGTTGTTTGTATCTAGTAGATAGATCTTGGTATATAGTTCACATCGTAGGAAAATTTTTGTTTTCTATGCTGCGAACCCTACAAATATGTGCCAATAATTATAAACAGGAGCAAAAATATATTCAAGATGAAACTTTCCATTAAAGCATGAATGAGAGAATATAACAGTAAATGGATAGTATTACATTCTTTTAGAACATCTCAGGTACCTCAAGATACATGCATCAGAAGGTTAAGCTTACCGCTCAGCCAGTATACACTCAACTTATGTATTGTGCAAAATATCAGCTGTATCATCTACATCACCGATGACTATTTGTGCAAGCGTAAGAAGTCAAACACAAGAAGTCCAACAAAAAGGAAATTAGGTATTCTCAAACACCATGAGCAACACCATCTCAAATATGTATAAGAAACATTTAGGGAACCTGAAGCAGATGAAGGACTTGAGGCGGGAGGAAGACGCCACAGGCCATGGGGAGGTACATCATGTAGACATGGTCGATGGGCTTCGGGAGCTTGCGGTTCAAGTGGAGGATCACCGGGCACAGGAAGGACAATGACCAGCCGTCCTCTACCGCCGAGCTGTTGAGGAACATGTTCATCCCGCCGCAGCGCTCGCTCTGCACCCGCGACAGTCATTCCATAGTCAAGACCTTATCACTAGCTAAAACAAACAAGACTATCTACTCTATACTTTCCTGAGTATGAAATGAAACCTCCCCTTCTTCCAACTTCAACCTGGAAGTGAAAGATCTGTTACAGTGGGAAATCAAGGACTGGAAAGTAAAGATAGCTTGCAGTAATACATAATTGGAAAATAAAATTAAAGAGGCTCTTCTACCTGAAGGAATATCTTGGTGGTCACAGCCGATCATCATGGATAAGAACATATCTGTTGGCATTCTTAGTCTTTATGTCTACTAATTATTTTGTAATTATCATCAGAAAGTTACAATATGATGCGACACCTAATATTTATCCATATCTACAATGACAAATTGTCCATCCAATGGTGTTGGGTTAGGCCATATCTACTAAAGATAAACTCAATCTCGTATATCTAAGCTATCGGCAGCTTATTTATTTACATAAAGCTAGCAACAACAACATCAACAACGCTTCATAGAAAGAAATTTTGATTTCTGTGTAAATCCCATTTTTCTTAAGCTGTACATAACAATGCTTGCCCCTGGCTTCGGAGTGGATATACACTCTCTGAACATGGGGCTTCCCAAAACAACCGAAAGTAGTACACTCTCTGAACAAAGCTTCGGAGTGGATATACACTCTCAAAGTCGTAATCTGGACTTCCCAAAACAACCAAAGCAGTAAAAATACTAACACAGGGATGAATGCCCCAGATGCTTTATGGAGACTTGAACAAAACACAGAAAAAGCCACATGGGGCTCACCAATTACCTCTTTAGATAGTGGCACCTAGATACATAAAGGGCTCACCAGGGGCACCGTAGGCATGATATAAATGGAAGTGTATGTTCAGTAACCTAGATACATCATATACATTTCAATTTACTAAAAACAACATGAGTATGCTCTAGTTATACATAATAACTCCATATGCATCTACTAGACCACCTAATCTACAACACAGTAGCAGCTATAAACCAACCAGAACAAGTACCACACTCCTGAGTGATCAAGATATCACCAAGAACTATTTATTAATTCACTCATTTAAGACCAGCAACATTACCACATGATTATTACCAGAACAGGAACTAGAAGTTGAACTCTACAAATTACAGTACTAGTACACCATATCCTCTATACCACACACATGGTACAAATCCAGGATCCAGGATACCACCTATATACAACCAAATTGGACAAACACCGTGGCTCCACGGCATAACAGTATGTTGTAGAATAACACAATCGCAGCTAACAAGTCAGTGAATAAGCACCAATAGCACAATAGAAAGTTTATAGTAAATGGCAAACATATGGTATATAGTTAACGATAAGCAGAAATAACTCTATTGGTTGGGGTTAACGGTCAAAATTATATTAGACAACAACATCTGTTTCCCCAGGAAAAGGCTACACTACATATACAATAGAAGTTCATAGCTGGGAAACACACTCCCATTACTGGATGAGGGTGGCATACTCCAAGTCTACACAAGTATATTGTCAAATAAAAACAATTCATATAACTCGGCTAGCTTCTTATGCAAGAACCACTGGCTTGGCTGGTTTCTGGTTACACCATGCTCATGTGCAAACAACTATGATATTATGCAAGAACCACAGGCTTGGCTAGTTTCTGGTTACATCATGCTCAAGTACAAACAACTATGGTATTACCAATGTTCATGTGAGAACAGTACACCAAAAATTCGAGCACAACATTCAGGAAGAAATGTAAGCTATTTTTCCTCCCGAGGGATCCTATTTAGCACACAAATTCTACAGATGTTGGCGCTCTGAGAAGTACTAGATTTACTACATGCTCAGTCACTTTTATCACAACAACTAGATCAATCTTGTATTAACGCTACTTTCATTGATCAGAGAAATACCAGAAGCAATGTGTACAAGATATAAAAAGAAACAAAAATTAATAGGGATATGACAGCCAGACATGGGATTTGGGGGCGCCCTCCCATGATCCTGTCACCTTCCTTTCCTTGTCTAGAATATAGCACACACGTAACACAACTGTAGGTATTACTACGGCGATGGTAGGAGCTAGCCAGCTCCTGGAACTGCTTGGCGCAGGCAAAGATGACAATATCCGCATACAATATATGCAAAAAAAACACGTCGAAGTATCATATCGATCAAAAAGATCATCCATTAATGCAACAATGGTTAACACAGAAATAGTAGAACAACATATGAGGGATAGAAAGGTAGGTAAAGGTATCATGAGGTATAACTAGGTAATTGTTTTAGTAAAGATCTACAAATGACTCTTAAACCTTAACAAAATAGACAAGCAGAACATCTAACATTTGGTACAGGTCATTGCTAACTACAGACTACATTGTTCCTTACCAAGCTAGAGGTCATTTAGTTTACTGCTACTTCTACTGTTTTGTCATCATGTACGAGATTCTCAACTCCCCAACAACCCAAGATATATACACTGTGATGGTCAGCATGTCAAAACTAAATAAAGTGGGATGCAGACACAACCACATAAATGTAGAGGTGCATAGTGGACTGCAATAAACAATCATAGCTCATCGGCAACATGTACAATTTGGAGCCTACTATGCAACACAAGGACATTCCCACAACACATAAGAAGTTGATCTCAATAGTTTTGTCTCAACTTACAAGTTCCACTAATCTAGTGCTCTAGTTAGATTGCTGGTACTACGTAGTACAACACACTCTAAATCATATACATCAGCATCAGTGGGTCAGACATTGTAATGGTACAGTATGGTTTTGTTTTAAAACAGTAAGCTAGACATGCATGTGTTTTGAAATGGTAATCTAGACATGCATGTGCCAGACATTGTAACAGTGCATTATGGTTCATACTTTGTAACAATGGAGATAGACAGTGAGATTATTCAGACAGTATGGCTAAGAGTAGACGATGATGTGGATGGCCTGCATGCTTAGATAGACAAACAAAAATTACTCTTAGCGGGGTTCTACTTTATAAGAACATATAGATAGCACAACTAGGTGTATTCAATAGCCTTCTACAGGATAACAGACCACTTCTAAACATATCCCCCTTAAGAATGAATGCTTTCATATTGCATTGGTTAGAGAACAATGTTACGAGAAGTGAGAAACAATGCCTCTGCTTCTAAACATAGGTAAATTTGGCTCTGTGCTCTATACAAAATAAAAGGAAATACTAGTTTAACACAAAAAATATTCACTAATTATACATCTGTTCTTATTGACTTGTAACCATGATATAAGAGCTAGGAGAATAATACATTTTTACTGACTTATTATAGCCATGATATCAGCTAGGAAACTAACCAAGACAAGCAAATCTAGCAGCCGAAGAGGCCAAACCAGCAGCGGTTGGGAAGTTATTGTACAATGCTATATGCACATACAACTTCTCCTAGTCCGCTTTCTTTATCTTGATCCCCTTTTTCTCGTCCTCGACATCACAAGCCCACTTACTGATCTCCCTAAAGCAGCTCCGAAATCTCCCAGCATACAACTCAATCTCCTGCTCAATTCCAAACCAAACAGATGATTAACTCATAAATACCATCCTAAAATATAACAAGTTTGAATGTTATGTTACATCCAGTTGTCCATAATTGCAGCTTGACTGCAATAAACTAGATGCTAGTGCAGACAAAATTAGAAACAGAAAGGTCCCTTCTGTTTTTGTTAAAATGAAAAATTTCACTTCATCAGGTCTCTGTCTCCATTTCACTTCCATGATTTATGTCCGCAGCTCTACCCGACTACAGACCTACAAATCCAATTTGTTAATCCACACATCCAAGCAATTCATCAGCAACCATCCCACTCGCTATAAAAGAACCAACAAACCAATAGGCAATACCACTAACACATATAGGCAATACCAACTATTCTAATCCCAGTTATATATCAGCACCACATGAACCAATAAACCATAGAAAGGACATGTTAATTACCGCTTCTCATACAGGTAGATGAACTACATGTTAAAGGAGACGAAAAGGGCATCAATTGAATATATTAAAGCAACAACACGGGTTAGGGAGGAGAAATAAAAGTTATACATGGCTCCTGTGGTGGACATCTCGAGCAAGTTCGAGGTAACAGGAGAGGACCCATCGACCGTGGGAGCCCCTACATTGACAGACCAAGGATAAGGTGTTGGCGGCGTTTCAGACTGCAGCTGCGCAAGACTAGTGGGCTGGGTGGAGGAGATTTCAGGAATGCACGATTTTCTATCGGCCGACCCCGGAGCAGGGAGCACGAAGAAGCTCATCCGAGGCCCAAGCCCCCAACCCCGCGTGACGCCAATGGAGATCGATCAGAACCACCTCACCACCCCACCCGCCATTAATAAACTAGACAAAAATAAATCTCCCACCCCACAATGGATTCGCGAGACAGGGAGATGATTCACTCACACACACCTGGAGTCAGCGACGGTAGCGTTCGAACAATGGTAAAGGAGCACGAGCGTGCGGGCTTGCTCGGTGTAGACTATGAGGTCGGGCCAGGGGAGTGAAGTCGGAGGCACTGCACTGCCTAGGGATCAAGATCGAGTGAGGACAGGAAGGGGGAGGTAGTTCTCCGCCCCTCTCCATTCCTCCTGATAGAGAGGTGACGACAGTGGTGGCCGGAGGTGGGAGACGGTGGGTTGCGGCGGGTGATGGGGTGGCTGCGGCAGGAATCTATGATGGCGGCGGCGGAGAGAATAATAGAGTGGGCGGCGGCGGCAGGGAGAGAACTAGGGTTCTTTGGTGGGACTTAAACTAAAAATTTTGGTCGACCGCGCGTGACTGGGCGCGAGGTGCGTGGCAACGGGAAATATTTCCCGGGTCTACGCACGATGAATCGGTGCCAGGTCAACGATCCATGGAAACTTTCCATCCATCACTATCTCAGCCGTTTATTAGGTTCATATCCAATGGCCGATATTGCCTGGTCTTGTATCTTGTTGGTCATGACGATTTCAGGTATTAAAACTATGACGTTTTTAAGTCAAATCGTCTTAATTATTCAGGGTTTTGACTCCCTCAAACGGCTTATAACCATCTGGTGTGAAATCGTCATAACTCTATGATGATTTTATCTACAGTCACTATCAAAAGGTCATAGGTTGACACATTTCTTGTAGTGTCTCCGAAGGATGTTATTCTTCATCGTCTTCTAGCCGCTGGGCCGCCTCCCAGAATGTCAATTGTTTATTCGGAGGTCTGAGTTCTCCTTCAGCACTGATGCTCTTAGAACAGCCAGCCTCGTCGTTTTCACACTTCTTTGCACTAATAAAAAACAAATAATTGGTTAGTAATAAAGTGCACGGAAAAATCTAGCATGACCTTTTCTAATTTTCTTAAACTAGGAGTGCCCGATTTCTGCCGAAATGGAAGTTAATCAACATTAGGGCAAAAATCGGGAATCATTTCATACAAGAACCTGCATACACGACATAATAAAGTCCTTCATATAAGCACAAGCACAATTTCAAGTGCTACAACAATAAAAAAAATGAGAGTACACCATAACCAAGTGCTTCTGATCATAACCAAGTGCTAGCTTCCAAACAACTATCTCAGAACTTAAATAATGCTTGATGATATCAAATGACAGCATGCAAATGATGACAGCAAGCAAATACAACATGACATCTCAGAACTTAGCAAATGACAGCATGCAAATGATGACATCAAGCAAACCACAGATCTTGTTGGCTTACAAATGACTTGATGCATATTTGCAAGCAAACCACAACAAGCAAACCATAACTAAAATGTACAAACTGTCATGCTACAACTATAAACCTGATGCATATTTGCAAGGATATGAGGGAGCAAAACTGAACCATTTACCTACTCTAAACAATACTACTGCTCTGAACCTGTCATTTACCTGCTCTAATTTAGCTGAAATGAATTTATACTAGATTGCTTCTTGGATCAAAATATATCACCTATGCATGAGATGATGCAGAACAGATTCATTGGATCAAAATATATCACCTATGCATGCAGATTGTTACTGTTTTTATATCACCTGTCATTTACCTATTTTTATATTCTTTTTATATCACCTATGCACTACATATTGTTAGCATTTCAATGTCACTAATAGGCAGACATTATAAACAAGTTCAAGAACACAGTGTGAATTTCAGATCATCAGTTTATAACTAAAGGATGTCACTGCCATGCCATCTAAGCTGCAATGAATCTCAACATTCTAGCTGGACTAATACAACTCGAGTCTCAAAGACTAATCACAATTGGGTTTCAGCAACCAAGATCCATATGGATTTGAGAACTGAAACAAAAGAAATATTTGGTTCCCACTAACAAGAGCTGGCTGCATTGGCAGGTGAATAAAAGATGGCAGTAAAATAATAGTTATGGTTATTCAAGCCTACAACTATTAGCAGCCAAAATATCACTTCTGTCATGTTGATTTTTTGTAAGGCAGTAAAAGATCATACTAGTGCAGCAGCTTAGACTGAGTTTGACAATTTCTAGAGGAGCTATCTAATCTAATCTATCTACACAACACCATATCTATGCATAATCTGAACCCTAACCATGGCCTAATCTGCAGAGAGAGGGGAGAGCTTCCACTAATCTGAGAGAGCTTCCACTAACCATGACCCAACCCTAATCTAAACCCTAACCATGACCCAACCCTAATCTGCAGAGAGCTTCCACTAATCTGAACCCTAACCATGGCCTGCAGAGAGAGGGGAGAGAGGGAGAGAGGGGAGGGCGAAACTCACCTCTAAGATGAGGACAACGATGGTGGGCGGACGAAGATGGCGGGCAGGCGGGCAGGCGGGCGAACGACGATGGCTGGCGGGCGAATGAGGGCTCCTCCACAGACTCCTCCTTCTCAGACGCGCACGGGCCTCCTCCTCCTCGGATCGATCTGCGCGCGCGGGCCTCCTCCTCCTCCACGGCCTCCTCCTCGAGCGGCGGCGGCTGGCGAGGCGGCGGATCAAGAGCGTGGCGGCACGGGGCTCGGGCTCGAGCTTGATTGAGATGGTTTCTGAGATGGGATGAGAGGCGGACATGGTGCGGTTGGCAAGTCGTACCCAGATAGGCGTAGTGCACTTGGGCATAGTGCGCTACAGATATCTGTAGCGCACTTGGGCATACTGCGTTACGCCTACCGGCTTCTAACGACTGTATAAGATGGCTACAACCATAGTGTATAACAACTAAACTAGCCTATCCCACTGGTTTCTCCCTTAGCTCTATTCTCAATCTATGAGCACCTAGGTTCGAATCCTGGTGCCCACCTTTTTTATTTTTATTTCAAAAATACTTTTAAATGTTCCAAAAAATGCCCAAAAGTGATGATATATGCCATAGAAGTTTTGTTTTGTTTTTAAAATACTTTTAAATATTCGAAAAATGCCCAAAAGTTATAATATATGTCATAAAAGTGGTACAAATATGATTCAAAGTATAACTAAATTAAATAATAATTTGTCCATGAATATTACAATCTTTTTTGACCATGCGTTTTATAATATTTTTTGAGCTAACATTTTACAATATTTTTTCCGTTCTTTGTCGCGGTTTAATAATTTAGCCCCGACACTTTAATGTTTCTTCTTTCGAACGGGCTACCTTTTTTTGGGTAGGGTTGTCCTTTTTCTTCTTGTGATGTATGTTGCTGCATCATAGTCGTCATCATATTCAATATTTGGATCGCCATACTGGTTGAAGTCTTGCTCGTTGGCGACTCCATCAATTTCGATGATGTTTCTTTTTCCTCTCCTCACGACAACATGGCTAGGCTTTGTCGGGTCGGTAATGAATAAACATTGGTCCACTTTGGTAGCCAGTACCCACGGTTCATTTTTCGTGGGCACCTTCGCACCAGCGGCCTTGGATTTGGCTGCTTCGGGTATAACCATGGTTCTGAAATACCGGTCTTGTCTTTCGACGCTCTTTGCCCATCTGACACGGAACATTGGCACCTTTTCTCCATAGTAGTCGAGCTCCCAGATATCCTCGATCCTTCCGTAGAATCTTTCCTTCACGTTGTCATCGGTGTAGAATTCGAACGTTACGCCTGAGTTCTGATAATCACACTTGTTGTCCTTTTCCTCCGTGTAGAATGTGTAGCCGTTGATATCATACGCCTGATAGGTCACCAGGTTTTGCATGGGTCCCTGTGACAAGGTGAATATGATCTTTTCCGTGTTAGAAGAATGCGATCGCGGGGGATTATCAAGGAGCGTCTGCCTAAACCAACGCGTGAAATCTGAGTTGTGCTCTTTGATTATTTCTCTCTGCATCCTCTGTATGCCCCGGTCACTCTACATCTTCTCGATTAACCTTTTGTGCTGCTATACCCAAGGATCGACCAGTTCTAAATGCTGTAGCGTGACGAGGTTTGCTCGATAAAAGTCTGCGCGTCGAGAATTGAAGTCTGCATGCAGTATGCGACGACCCTCTCGGTGACCAGATCCTTCGAGCTTGCCAAGGTGCCTGTTGACAGGAAGACCGACAGGGTTCTCGATGTCTAGATAATTCGTGCAGAAAGAGATGCACTCTTTGGCCAGAAAGCCCTTGGATATTCTTCCATATGGACGGGACCTGTTACAAACATATCCTTTGATGTGTCCGTTCATCCTTTCGAACGCCATCATGCTGCGGAGGAACATCGGCCTGAGTTGGACGATGTCCTCCATGACATGTACCAGCAGATGCACCATAATGTCGAAGAATGCGGGAGGGAAGTAGACCTCAAGCTCGCATAGTATCACCACGATCTCCTCCTATAGCCTCCCAAGCTGGTTCACGCCAATCGACTTCCTAGAGATGACATCGAAAAACTTGTAGAGCCAAACAACGTTTCACGGACGTGCTCGTCCATTATCCCTCTTAGTGCAACCGGAAGTACCTACGTCATTAGCACGACGCAGTCGTGAGAATTCATGCAACTGAACCTCTGCTTCGCCTCGTCTAGGTATCTGCTTATCTTGCCCGCGTAGCCGTCAGGAAATTTGACTCCTAGAAGGCACTTGAAAAACTGTTTGATCTCATCCTGGCTCAGAGTGAAGCAAGAAGGAGGGCAGTAATATTCGTTCTTATTGAACTTTTTACCCTTCCGATGACCTTGTGTCGTCTCTGAATCATGATCATCGTCATCTTCCTGATCATCAGGAGTAGTGCGTCCTCCGTGAAGCTCCTTCCGGATGCCCATGAATATCAGGTCATGCCTTGCTTTCTGACCATCTTTCGTCCTATCTGGCCTGTTGATTATGGTGGCGACCAGAATCTCGCACACGTTTTTCGTGATATGCATGATGTCAAGGCTATGAGGCGTGCGGAGAAACTTCCAATATGGCAACTCCCAGAAAACAGACCTTGTTTTCCATACCTTCATCAGCGGCTTGTCTTGCTGCTTCTTTTGCTTCTTTCCAGGCTTAGGAGAATCTTTCCAGTTTTTCAGGAATTGTTCCACTTCTTCACTGCTCCTTTGCTCTGGGATTCCTCGGGTCTCGGAATTTCCATCGAACGGGTCCCCCCGTTTTCTCCATGGATCATTCTTGACGAGTCACGTCTGGTGCGCCATGAACACGGTTTTTGAAGACCTTGGATCTTTCTCTAGTTGGAGATAGCTTGTGTTATCCATGCACCTAACGCATGCGGAGAATCCTTGGATAACCTGCCCCGAGATATACCTGCAACCTGGATAGTCTTGCACCATAGTGACCAACGCGGCTCTCATAGTGAAATAATCTTGTGCGATGGCGTCGTAAGTATTGGCTCCAGATTCCAATAACGTGGCTAGCTGCTCTTTCAACAGTCCGAGATACAGATTGATGTCGGTACCAGGTTGTTTCGGCCCTTGAATTAGCATACTCATTTATATGTACTTCTTTTTCATGCACAGCCATGGAGGGAGGTTGTACATCCATACAAACATGGGCCAAGTGTTGTGCGTGCTTCTCTGGCTACCGAACGGATTGAGTCCATCGGTGCTCGCACCAAGCCTGATGTTCCTCGAATCTCCACCAAATTCTGGGAATTCGAGGTCCAATACTTTCCACTGGCTAGCATCTGAAGGGTGCGTCAGGAGCTCTTCCTTTTCAGGGTCATCGTCATCTCCTAGCTTCCTCCTTTCCGCATGCCATCGCATGAGCTTCGCTTCCTTAGGGTCCGCGAAATAGCACTGCAGACGAGGAGTGATAGGAAAGTACCATACCACTTTTCGAGGTGCTTTCTTCCCTTTCTTGTATCGACTCATGTCGTACACCAGACATGTGGTTTTCTCCGCGTCCTCGCCCCGATAAATGATGCAATCGTTGATGCATACGTGTTATCCAACATGCGGTAGATCGAGAGGACAGACGATTTTCTTGGCGTCCTCAATACTAGTTGGACACGTGTTCCCGTCCGGGAGACGATCGTGCCAGAATGCCATCATATCGTCGAAGCTTGCGTCGCTCAATTTGTGTTTTGCCTTCATCTACATAGCCTTGAGTGTTACATTCAACCGGGTATCATTGGGCCTGCATCCTTCATACAATGGAGTAACCGTGTCTTCCTCAAGTCGCGCAAGCTTGGATTTCTCTCTAGCGGCAGCCCTGGTGTTACTCGTCTGCTTGAGAAGCAGCTCTTGCACATAAGGGTCCCGCACCCAGCCTGACGTTGTTCCATCGTCATCTTCTCCTCCGGCATCTAGATCATCACCATCCCGTTCTACTTCCGCACCTTCACCATCTCTAGGAGACTCTTCATCAGCTCGCCCGTCCTCGCCGTGATGATCATTGTCATGCACTACTAGGAAAACGGCTATAGGTAATCAGCACATCCGTGGCTCACATGGTTGAAGTGCCCCACGGCTAAAACAGGCGTGGCTCACCTGTGGGCAGTGCCCTACTAATAACTAGAACAACCGTGGCGCACATGACCATAGTGCGCCACAGATGTGTGTGGGCCAGGGCCCTGTTGGCCACACGCCAAACTTCTGTAGCGCACTATAGTCATGTGCGCCACGGTTGTTAGGGTCATCTGTGGCGCACGTGTGCATGGTGCGCTACGACTAAGCGCATGCCCACCTCTGCTCTGAAACGGCCACAAACTTCTGTGGCGCACTCCGCCTAGTGCGCCACAGGGACTAGGAGCATCTGTGGCACACTCGGCCTAGTGCGCCACAGAAGTTTGTACTCCCTGTGGCGCACTGGGGCCGTGTGCGCCACGGATGTTTCGATTCTGTTAGGACAGCATTTTATGTGCACATGTGTGCCCACACATCCACCACCCACACTTCACTTTCCCCTTCTTCTTCCTCCTTAGATCTAGTCGGGATCTTCTCCTTCCCACCTCAATTTCTCCATACATTCACCATTTTTAGCATGTAAAACTTGCTTTGGATGTTACATAAGTAATAGAGGAGGTCTCCGGTCTCTCATCTATCCGTCTCCGGTCGACGCGCGCACCTCTCCTTTCCATCTTTCTCGCGATCGGTCTCTCATCTCGGTAAGTTGTCCATGTAAGGATGTGTTCATGTGTATATGGATGATGCATGTGCTCATATGTATGTAGATGATCGATGCTCATGATGTGTGTATGTGTGGAGAGGATCGATGGTCATATGTGTGTGTATATGGAGAGTATCGATGATGCTCATGCATGTGTGTATGGAGAGGATAATGATATGTTCATGTGTGTATGGATCGGTCTCTCTCTCTCTTGTGTTTGTATGTGAACAAGTTGCCATTTGTTTTGCCAAAATGTTGATTCATTTCCATTTTGGCAAGACTTTGGCATTTCGCGAAGGTCCTAATTTTAGGATAGGTCATGCCGAAATTTTCTATCGACCATTGCATGCATGCATTCATTATGTGGTTCTAATAGACTTCAAAATTGTACCGTGTACATCGTGCAGGCAAAAATGGTCCGCATAATGAGCGAAGGCATTGTGGCTAGATTTTTGAAATGTGCGACGGCCGACATGATACGAAATAACAAGACAGATATAAGATGTCCGTGCAGAAGATGCAAACTCAACTGGGTGATCGACCCAGATTCCGGGAATCTGCAAGCGCACCTGCTCCGCCATGGTTTCATGGATGGATACACTCGTTGGATAAGCGATGGCGTAGATGATGGAGACGGTGAAGAAGGTGGCCAACATGACGATGATCATCATCACGGCGAGAACGGGCGAGATGATGAAGAGGCTCCTGGAGATGGTGAAGGTGCGGAAGCAGACCGGGATGATGATGATCTAGATGCCGGAGGAGCAGACGACGATGGAACAACGTCAGGCTGGGTGCGGGACCCTTATGTGCAAGAGCTGCTTCTCAAGCAGACGAGTAACGCCAGGGCTGCCGCTAGAGAGAAAGCCAAGCTTGCGCAACTTGAGAAAGACGCGGTTACTCCATTGTATGAAGGATGCAGGCCCGATGATACCCGGTTGAATGTAACGCTCAAGGCTATGGAGATGAAGGCAAAGCACAAATTGAGCGACGCAAGCTTCGACGATATGATGGCATTCTGGCACGATCGTCTCCCGGAGGGGAACACATGTCCAACTAGTATCGAGGATGCCAAGAAAATCGTCTATCCTCTCGATCTACCGCACGTTAGATATCACGTATGCATCAACGATTGCATCATTTATCGGGGCGAGGACGCGGAGAAAACCACATGTCCGGTGTGCGGCGTCAGTCGATACAAGAAAGGGAAGAAAGCACCTCGAAAAGTGGTATGGTACTTTCCTATCACCCCTCGTCTGCAGCGCTATTTCGCGGACCCTAAGGAAGCGAAGCTCATGCGATGGCATGCGGAAAGGAAGAAGCCAGGAGATGATGATGACCCCGAAAAGGATGAGCTGCTGACGCACCCTTCAGATGCCAGCCAGTGGAAAGCATTGGACCTCGAATTCCCAGAATTCGGTGGAGATTCGAGGAACATCAGGCTTGGTGCGAGCACCGATGGACTCAATCCGTTCGGTAGCCAGAGCAGCACGCACAGCACTTGGCCCGTGTTTGTATGGATGTACAACCTCCCTCCATGGTTGTGCATGAAGAAGAAGTACATACAAATGAGTATGCTAATTCAAGGGCCGAAACAACCTGGTACCGACATCAATCTGTATCTCGGGCTGTTGAAAGAGGAGCTAGCCACGTTATGGGAATCTGGAGCCAATACTTACGACGCCGTCGCACAAGATTATTTCACTATGAGAGCCGCGTTGGTCACTACGGTGCAAGACTATCCAGGTTGCGGGTATATCTCGGGGCAGGTTATCCAAGGATTCTGCGCATGCGTTAGGTGCATGGATAACACAAGCTATCTCCAACTAGAGAAATATCCAGGGTCATCGAAAACCGTGTTCATGGCGCACCGGAGGTGGCTCGGCAAGAATGATCCATGGAGAAAACATGGAGACCTGTTCGATGGCAAATCAGAGACCCGAGGAATCCCAGAGCGTAGGAGCAGCGAAGAAGTGGAAGAGTTGCTGAAAAACTGGAAAGATTGTCCTAAGCCTGGAAAGAAGCGAAAGAGGCAGCAACAAGACAAGCCGCTGATGAAGGTATGGAAAACAAGGTCTGTTTTCTGGGAGTTTCCATACTGGAAGTTTCTCCGCACGCCTCATAGCCTCGACATCATGCATATCACGAAAAACGTGTGCGAGAGTCTGGTCGCCACCATAATCAACATGCCAGATAGGACGAAAGATGGTCCGAAAGCAAGGCACGACCTGATATGCTTGGGTATCAGGAAGGAGCTTCACGGAGGACGCACTACTCCTGATGATCAGGAAGATGACGATGATCATGAGTCGGAGACGACACAAGGTCGTCGGAAGGGTAAAAAGTTCAAGAAGAACGAATATTACTGCCCTCCTTCTTGCTTCACTCTAAGCCAGGATGAGATCAAACAGTTTTTCAAGTGCCTTCTAGGAGTCAAATTTCCTTACGGCTACGCGGGCAAGATAAGCAGATACCTAGACGAGGCGAAGCAGAGGTTCAGTGGCATGAAGTCTCACGACTGTGCCGTGCTAATGACGCAGGTACTTCCGGTCGCACTAAGAGGGATAATGGACGAGCACGTCCGTGAAACGTTATTTGGCCTATGCAAGTTTTTCGACGTCATCTCTAGGAAGTCGATTGGCTTGAATCAGCTTGGAAGGCTACAGGAGGAGATCGTGGTGATACTATGTGAGCTTGAGGTCTACTTCCCACCCGCATTCTTCGACATTATGGTGCATCTGCTGGTCCATGTCGTGGAGGACATCGTACAACTCGGGCCGATGTTTCTCCGCAGCATGATGGCGTTCGAAAGGATGAACGGACACATCAAAGGATACGTTCGCAACAGGTCCCGTCCAGATGGAAGCATAGCCAAGGGCTTTCTGGCCGAAGAGTGCATCTCTTTCTGCACGAATTATCTAGACATCGAGAACCCTGTCGGTCTTCCCGTCAACAGACACCTTGGCAAGCTCGACGGATCTGGTCACCGAGAGGGTCGTCGCATACTGCATGCAGACTTCGATTTTCGACGCGCAGACTTTGATCGAGCAAACCTCGTCGCGCTACAGCATTTAGAACTGGTCGATCCTTGGGTACAGAAGCACAAAAGGTTAATCGAGAAGAAGTACAGTGACCGGGGCATACAGAGGACGCAGGGAGAAATAATCAAAGAGCACAACTCAGATTTCACGCGTTGGTTTAGGCAGACGCTCATTGATAATCCCCCGCGCTCGCATTCTTCTGACACGGAAAAGATCATATTCACCTTGTCGCAGGGACCAATGCAAAACCTGGTGACCTATCAGGCGTATGATATCAACGGCTACACATTCTACACGGAGGAAAAGGACAACAAGTGTGATTATCAGAACTCAGGCGTAACGTCGGAATTCTACACCGATGACAACGTGAAGGAAAGATTCTACGGAAGAATCGAGGAGATCTGGGAGCTCGACTACTGTGGAGAAAAGGTGCCGATGTTCCGTGTCAGATGGGCAAAGAGCGTCGAAAGAGAAGACCGGTATTTCACAACCATGGTTATACCCGAAGCAGCCAAATCCAAGGCCGCCGGTGCAAACGTGGCCGCGAAAAATGAACCGTGGATACTGGCTACCAAAGTGGACCAATGTTTTTTCATTACCGACCCGACAAAGCCTAGCCGTGTTGTCGTGAGGAGAGGAAAAAGAAACATCAACGGAATGGATGGAGTCGCCAACGAGCAAGACTTCGACCAGTACGGCGATCCAAAGATTGAAGATGACGACGACTACGATGCAGCAACATACATCACAAGAAAAAAAAGGACAACCCTACCCAAAAAAGGTAGCCCGTTCGAAAGAAGAAACATTAAAGTGCCGGGGCTAAATTATTCAACCGCGACAAAGAACGGAAAAAGATTGTAAAACGCTAGCTCAAAAAATATTGTAAACGCCTGGTCAAAAAAGATTGTAATATTCATGAACAAAGTATTATGAAATTTAGTTATACTTTAAATCATATTTTTGGGCATTTTTGGAATATTATTACTTTTGGGCATTTTTGGAATATTTAAAAGTATTTTAAAATCAAAATAAAACTTCTATGACATATATCACCACTTTTGGGCATTTTTGGAATATTTAAAAGTATTTAAAAAAAAAAAATTGTATGGCATGTATCACCACTTTTGGAACATTTTAAAGTATTTTTTGGAACATTTTAAAGTATTTTTAAAGTAAAAATAAAAAAAGTGGAGCACCAGGATTCGAACCTGGGTGCTCATCGTTTAGAATAGAGATAAGGGCAGAACCAGTGGGGTAAGACAGTACTAGTGTTAACTAGTGGGACGGCCAAGTACTTATCTGATAGTCCAACCCACACACGCGTAGCGCACCCTGGCCAAGTGCGCTACGGTTATCCGTAGCGCACTTGGCCAGGGTGCGCTACGCGTGTGTGGGTTGGACTAGTCAACTGCGCGCGTGAGCCAGCCCTCCCATCGTCGTCCTCATCAGACACATCGTCCATCCCCATCCCCGCATCGAGGCGTCGCCGCCGCCACGCCAGGAGGAGGCCGCCGCCGCCACGCCAGGAGGAGGCCGCCACGCCACGCCAAGAGGAGGAGGAGGAGGCCGCCACGCCACGCCAGGAGGAGGAGGCCTCCACGCTAGGAGGAGGAGGAGGCCGCCTTGCCCGCGCCAGGAGGAGGAGGTTCCTGCAGAGTCATCCGCCAGCCCTCGTCGTCGTCATCTCCCCCTCTCTCCTCGAGCAATCTCAGAGGTGAGCTCTGCCCCTCCCCTCTATCCTTCTCCTCCTCTGCATCTGGTTAGGGTTAGGCTATTTTCTTCCTGAATCCATTGCATCTGGTTAGGGTTAGGCTATTGTACTTTGGTGTTTGCAGAATGTTAGACAAAAATGTGCTAGTGCTTGCAGAATGTTAGACAAAAATGGGTTAGGGTACCACAATTTCACTACACTGGACCTCTCCATGTTCTGTTAATAAATCAGTCAATCATGTCACTTCTATTTTTGGCTTGAAATGGTCTAGTTAAACCAGTGCAGTAGTTTTCCTGTAGCTTCTATTTTTGGCTTGAAATGGACTGGATAAATGAGTTGAGCATGTTGGCACTTTCATATTAAGAACTCCAATATTCTGTCTCCATGTGAGCATCAATCAATCCAATAAACAACATCACATGTCATCTTGGAATATGGCATCCTCGCCATGTATGCAGAGCCAGAGGTCTCCCTTGTATAAATAAAGTTTGCTGTCAAATGAGTTGTTAATCTGATGCTGATGGCTCCATTTGTTCAAGTGATGGCTCCATTTGTTCAAGTGATGGCTCCAGTTGTTAATCTTATGCAGAGCCAGCTGCTTCTGAACAGCCGATAGAGACATGTTATGGTGTTGATGTTGAGCTGGTACTTGCTTTTGCAAGCCCCTTATTTTGTTCAAGTGTCCTGTTCCAGCCAGCTAACATCTCCTAAACAAACACCTGAACAATATATACTACAGACCCTAGTAACCCTACCAGAGTACCAGTACTACTACTCCTCCACCTAACAGAGTGTCAAGACTCTACCAAACAGAGACATTGTCAAGCACTGCCACTGGGATGCAGTACATCTTATATTGTTACTGCAATGCTAGTTATGATGAAACAATGTGTATATAATGATGAAATGCTCCTGCTGAAATCCTAGTTATGATGTATATACTGATGAAATGCTCATGCTGAAATCCTAGTTATGTTGTATGGTGTTAGTACTGATCCTGGTGATGGTTTTAGTACTGGTTTGCTTGCTGGAGATGGTCTAGTAGTACTGATCTGTGGTAATATAATTGTAGAACTAGAAATTGTGCTTGTGCTTGTATATGAAGCACTTTATTATGTCGTGTATGCAGGTTCTTGTATGAAATGAGTCCCGATTTTTGCCGGAATGTTGATTAACTTCCGTTTCGGCAGAAATCGGGCACTCCTAGTTTAAGAAAATTAGCAAAGGTCATGCCAGATTTTTCCGTGCATTTAACCAATTATTTGTTTTTTATTAGTGCAAAGATGTGTGACAACGACGAGGCTGGATGTTCTAAGCGCATCAGCGCTGAAGGAGAACTCAGACCTCCGAATAAACAATTGACATTCTGGGAGGCGGCCCAGCGTCTAGAAGACGATGAAGAATACCATCCTTCGGAGAGCGAGGATGATGAGATGGAAGACGCGGAGGAAGAAGCCAAAGGAACGGCGGACGATGAAACCACTGATGGCGGCGAGGGCACAGGGAGTGGTAGCAACCCTCCTAAGAAGAAGAAGCCGAAGGACCGGCGCCCGAACACGGACGGCACGGTCAGGGAGGAAATTACCGAAGTGAGCCCATCAGGGGTTCCTTTGGAGCCCGCCCTTGTCGTCAAAGGGTACGGTCGGCAAGTGGCGGCGATCAACCGGACAACCATCTCGATCAACACCGAGAATCTCCGGCATAAAGATAATGGCCACTTGCGCACACTCCTCTTCGAGAAGCTGCACGCAAGATACAAGTTCCCCGCTAAGTATCAGAACACAAATTATCATGGGAACGAAGTAAACAAATCCGCCCTCACAAAGATGAGCACCGCCCTGGCCAGCTGGAGAACCCGGATAAAGAAGAAGATCTATAAAGAAGGCAAAAGTCTCGAGGAGATCCAGAAGATTGACCCGCAGATCACCGAAGATCAGTTCCGGGAGTTCAAGGAGAGGTGTGAATCTGAAAGAGCCCTGGCCAATAGTAATCGGGGAAAGGTGCTGCAGGCGATGAATATAGGTCATCACCATCTCGGATCTGGTGGATACAGAACCGCGGAGGCCAAATGGAATAAGGAGGACGAAGAGTATAGATCCAAGGGGATAGAAAACCCCTTCGCTAAATTCGAACCCGGGCAGGTTCGAAACTTCATCAGGGCCCGTTACCATGTGGACCCAAAAACCAAACAACTCACCGCGGATCCTGCGGTGAAGGAATTCGAGGAAATTGTGGTAAGTATAATCTAATTACCGCGGATCAACACGATTGCAATCTAATCGATGATCTAAATGATTCACTGTTACTTCTTCTGCAGGAGGAGGAAATTGTTGCTAGTCATGGATCCCAGGGTTCCTCATCCCAGGGGTCGACGGCGGCCACCCGGTGGGATAACCCTTTTAACAGGGCGATGAACCGGGCCAAGAAAATAGAGCCGGTTATGAAGAAGCCGTCGTCGGCTGGCCGTCTGGCCGGCCTCGGGGGTAAGAATTGGGTGGATCATTTTGGTCCACCGCAGAGGACGCATGTGGCGCCGTCGGGAAGGAGCGAGGAGGAAAACAGAGAGGTTCAAGAACTTAAGGCACAAGTGGTGCGGATCCCGCAGATCGTCCAAGACAACCTGGCAATCACCCTTACGTCCTTCCTGCCTACCTTGGTGGAGTCAATAGCGAACTGGAGTGCGGGTGGTCGAGTAGGGCTGTGCCCGATTCCAAGCATGGTCAGCAGCCACTCGAACAACGCGGCGCCGACGAATCAGGAGAACTACGTGTTCGTGACTCCGCCCGCTAGCACCGCGGCGCCGCAAGTGTTGGTGACTCCCCCTGCCATCACCGCGGCGCTGGAGTACATGTTGGTGCCCCCTGCCATCGTCGCGGCGGCACCGGAGCTCCAAGCACCCGTCGGTAGGGAGAATACACCGGCGGCCAGCACCGCGCCATCAAGCAGCCCTTCCGTCTCTTGCACGCCCGTCGCCGTATGCGGTGTGTCGAGATTAGCCGATCTCGACGCCATCACGGTAAACAAATTGCTTTAATTACCGCCTTTCATGCCATCTATATATTACTCTTGTGGCATCTCGCTCTGACGACGCCGTACATGTTTTCTGCAGACGGATGTTCCTTGCACTCTCTTATGCTACGTGAACAACGAGCTGAGGGATGTTGCCAAGGGTACCATCGTTCAACCCTTGCAGCGCACGTTCCACTCAAAACCGATGCCAGATAGCGTGCACAGGGTTAAAATTATCCGGGTGCTAAGGGGCTGCGACGACCTGGAACCTCCCATTCAACCCCCAGGAGCGGATGAAGAAGAGTCGTCTGTCCTCAGAAGTTGCTTCGGCTTGTTCTTGCTATGGCCAAAGAGCATGTTTGGGGACGGCGGGGGCCATCATGCCACAGACAACAGCACTGCCTGTCGTGCCAGCGACAAGCGGTGGCAAGGCCCCCTTACCGCCCTCGCCGTCACCTCCACGCGGTGGGTCGGATGATCATGTTGATGATATGCACATGGCGCAGGATCCGGCCGAGGACTTCGAAGACTGGAATGATCACTTCTTCAGCACTCAGTTTGGCAATGAAGAAGACCTAGCTGGTGGCCCCACAGAGAAAGCCACTATCACCAAGCGTCTGTTTGGTTCTCAGGAGACGCCTCCAGCTTGCGCCTTTACAGAGCCAGCTGATACAACCAACCGGCCCTTTATTCTAAGCCCTGACACACTACATAGGGCGGCCGGTGCTCAGATTTCGGTGCCTGCCCGCTCTCCAAAAGGAAAAAAGGGCAGGAAAAGAAAATCTAGCAGCTCGAGCCAGCCGGTGGCGTCAACAACTGCGAATCCGATCAGGTTTCGGGACGGGCCACCAAGACCCGAGGGTATTATGTGGAGGATTCATGTGGCGGGTGAGCCCATGCTACCTAAGAATTTGCGGAAGCTCGCCAGTTCGGAACTGCAGAGTGTGCATGACGGCGTGCTGACGATAGAGAGACGCCTTCTATCGGAGAAAGATCCCTCGCACCCGGTATTCGTGGTTAAGGTGCCACCAGGCTTGGGCTTCGTCGACACTGCCCTCGCGGATCTGTTCTTCCTGCGGTTCGAGGACATCTTCAATATGTTCCACCTATACCCGCTGCACTATACCATGGTCCGTCTCTTTTCTCTCAGCCTGGCCACGCAGATCATTAGAGAGAACACACCGGGCATCGCTATAGTGGACCCCTACTACATGCGTGACGGCTGCTTGGGTTCCCCCGCCGAACGACGTATCGTGGCCTCGTACCTAAAAAGAATCCTCGTGGCGAACAAGACAAAGGAATACATTCTCGTGCCTTACTTTCCCGAGTAAGTCGTTATTCAGTCGCCACCGTCGATTGGCTTTATTAGATCATCATCATTCTTTTTTCAACACATTCCATTTGAATTTTTTGCGCAGAGATGAACACTGCACGCTCATCTCCTTATCGCCGAAGCATTCCCACGCCACGTATTACGACTCGGGGAGTCTAGAAAAGAAGAAAAACTACGACAAGATCAAGGAAGTTCTGGATGATGCTCTCACTGGCTTTGCCTCGACGGAAGGCACCAGCTTCGTGCGTAAGAAGGTCAAGTTTGGCAGGCACGTCTTCAACCACGTAACAGAGTTCCCCTGCGTGAAGCAGCCGGAAAACAGTAAGAAGGAAGCCTACTACGCACTCCATCACATGAGGGCGTTCCTACTTGACCAGCAGAATTCTACGCTGCCAGATCATCTCAAACAGTGGGCCGAAGCAAAGGCCAAGATCAATGATTCGGATATTAGACAAGAGATGTATCGCATCCAGCAGCAGTTTGGGGAAATCATCTTTCGTGATGTCATGACTTCGGGGGGGATCTTCGACGGAGGAAATATCCCGAATAACCGTGACATAGAAGATCGCCTAGAGATGCAGGGTGACTATAGGAAGTTCATGACGAGGCAGGGCGTCCTCCCGTTCCCTAAGCCGAGCCAGAAGGCTTGATGTTGGACTAGTTGTAGTTGCAAACTATAGATGACCTTTGTGTGTGTGTGGACGACAAGTGTACTTATCTTATTAGGTTTATGAATCACCGCTTACTTATTTTGCTTATTATTATTATATATCAATCAATGCTTGGTTTTTTTGCTTACTCTTTGGTTTTTTTGCTTACTCTTTGGTTCTCGGACGACAAGTGTGAGTTATTTTTGTCTTTTTCGAGAATATGCCGATGATTGAAATGTCGTGGCACAATATATATGTGAATGTGCTATGACGGGATTGTTAGCCTTGTGATATGCACAAGTCCAGGAATTGTGCATCCTACTTGGCTAACAGTCCCGTCATAAGCATATTCCTGTGTCCAACGACCTAGCTAGTTATATATGAGGCATTCTTTTCGAGTTATTTTTGTCTTTTTTGAGAATATGCCGATGATTGAAATGTCGTGGCACAATATATATGTGAATGTGCTATGACGGGATTGTTAGCCTTGTGATATGCACAAGTCCAGGAATTGTGCATCCTACTTGGCTAACAGTCCCGTCATAAGCATATTCCTGTGTCCAACAACCTAGTTATATATGAGGCATGCTTTTCGAGTTATTTTTGTCTTTTTCGAGAATATGCCGATGATTGAAATGTCATGGCACAATATATATGTGAATGTGCTATGACGGGATTGTTAGCCTTGTGATATGCACAAGTCCAGGAATTGTGCATCCTACTTGGCTAACAGTCCCGTCATAAGCATATTCCTGTGTCCAACGACCTAGCTAGTTATATATGAGGCATGCTTTTTGAGTTTGCTCTTTTTGATTTAAGAGTACTTTCTATAAGTGTATCTTCATATGCGACTTTAATTATACATGTTTTTTCAATCACCGGTTAGTTATTATTGTCAACTTGTAGATGACGTGGTACGTCGTGTACAAGGGACGGGTTCCCGGAGTCTACGATGATTGGGAAGACTGCCGGAGACAGGTGCACCGTTGCAGCGGCAATAGCTACAAAGGGTACAACACTATGGCGGAGGCGGAAGATAGATACACGCGCTATCTAGCGGGAGTTAGGACAAGGAACCGGATGAAGACCTACACCTTCGTCGCGACGGTGATCATGCTTATCTTCTTTGGTTATTTATCCTGCGTTTGTGTCTATCTAGCTAGTTTAGATGTCTAGGCGAGCTTCCGAGCTCTAACTTGTTCGATCGACACATGTATTCGCATGTCACCAACTACTACTTTGTAACATGATCAAAACAATGTAACTTGGACTATGTATTCATGTATGAGACTTATCTATATGTATTTGTTTAAATCTTGTTTTTCATATTGAGTATTTATATATATAATTGTATATCTTGTATCTGTGTGTGTATATCTGCTGTAATATTGTATATAATCTGTATTGCATATAATCTGGCTTGGAAATTAAAAAAAAAACAAAAAATACATCTGTGGCGCACATGGTCTACCTTCTGTGGCGCACTACACCTAAAGCGCACCATGGATGTTTAGTGGCGCACTAGGTAGTGCGCCACAGAAGATCCAAGGGGTAGCGCACCACGCGAAACTTCTGTGGCGCACTAGTAGGTGCGCTACGCCTATCTCTACACAACCGTGGCGCACTACTAGTGCGCCACGGCTGAGAGATAGCCGTAGCGCAAGGCCCGTGGCGCACTACAGGTGCGCCACGGATGGTCCTTTTAGGTGCGCCACAGACGACCATTTTCCTAGTAGTGATGTTGCCCACCTTCACCGTCTCCATCATCTTTGTCATTGCTTATCCAACGAGTGTATCCATCCATGAAACCATGGCGGAGCAAGTGCGCCTGCAGATTCCCGGAATCTGGGTCGATCAACCAGTTGCGTTTGCATCTTCTGCACGGACATCTTATCTCCATCTTGTTATTTCATATCATGTCGGACGTCGCACATTTCAAAAATCTATCCACAATTCCTTCACTCATTATGAGGACCATTTTTGCCTGCACGGTGTACACGGTACAATTAGAAGTTTATTAGAACCACATAATCAATGCATGCATGCAATGGTCGATAGAAAATTTCGGCATGACCTATCCTAAAATAAGGACCTTTGCGAAAAGCCAAAGTCTTGCCAAAATGGAAATGAATCAACATTTTGGCAAAACAAATGGCAACTCATTCACACACAAACACAAGAGAGAGAGGGACTGATCGATACACATGAACATATCATGTCCATACACACATGCATGAGCATCTCGATCCTCTCCATATACACACATGCATGAGCATCGATCCTCTCCATAACACACACACATGAGCATCGATCCTCTCCATACACACATGAGCATTGATCATCTACATACATATGAGCATATCATCCTTATACACATGAACACATCCTTACATGGACAACTTACCGAGATGAGAGACCGATTGCGATAGAAGATGGAAAGGAGGTGCACGCGAGACCGGAGAGCTTCCTCTATTATGTCTGTAACATCCAAGGCAAGTTCTACATGCTAAAAATGGTGAATGAGTGTAGAAATTGAGGTGGGAAGGAGATGGATCCTGACTAGATCTAAGGAGGACGAAGGAGGGGAAAGTGAAGTGTGGGTGGTGGATGATCACGTGTGCATAAAGTGGAGCTGCCAAAAAAAATGGTCGACACATCCGTGGCGCACATGGCCCTAGTGCGCCACAAGCATTAAAAACAACTGTGGCGCACATGCCAGAGTGCGCCACAAATGTGTTTATCCATTTAAGGAGCAGAGGGGGCTTCACATAGGCGTAGCGCACTTGCCACATGTGCGCTACGGCTATCCCTAACAACCGTAGCGCACTTACCCCATGTGCGCTACGGGTATGTGGCATGCGGCTGGGCAGGCTCCTGGCCCACACACACCTGTGGCGCACATACCACATGTGCGCCACAGTTGTTCTAGTTACTAGTAGGGCACTACCCACATGTGAGCCACGCCTATTTTAGCTGTGGGGCACTTCAACCATGTGAGCCATGGATGTGCTGATCACCTATAGCCCTTTTCCTAGAAGTGGAAATTCCGGCCAGGGAAATATAGGCCAAGGAAATATAGGCCAAGGAAATGTTGGGCATAAAAATGTTGTCCAGAACTATCAACCCCAGTGGAATAATCACTCGGCTAGACGGGTGCCTCCACCTCACCATCCGTCACCTACCTAAGGGTAAACCGCTACAATGATGGTATTCGTCTATGGTAAATGTCGAATATGAGAGGACAGAGCAAAAAATGTTCGAGAATCCACTAGGATCCCAGCTTGGGAACTATCAATTTTCGGCACATGCCCGCAACAAGTTGGACAAATTGTATATGTTGGAATACCTTGAGGAGCAAGGACCTCCTGGCCTAGCCTATTTTGGTCTCCAAATTATGAAAGAGTTGCTGGTGCCGAACTTCCTGTTGCCTAGGGGAACAAAAACGTATGATGATAGCACAAAGCCAAAAGATTGGCTGATTGAATATGTTACTGTTGGGGATATGCTATATGGGTATCCTTATATCATGTCTCTTATCCGACTAACCCGGGTGGCCCATAGTCGATAGCATGGCCTATGCACTGCTGGGCGGCCCAGTTAGGTGGATCCAGAGGGGAGTCCCATGTCGGATAAAGGACTCTATGACTAGTAATAGACGGTGTAGGACTCTATGACCTGTCCGGCTAGGACTTTTCCCTGTAACCCTAGGACCTGGCGACTATATAAGTCGGGCCTATGGGAGACTTTAGGTCACAAGATCAGACGATCATAGTATCGATTCAGACAACCTCGCACAGCGAACCTATCTCTGTAACTCGGCGTATTGCCCTTATAGTGATTTATAGCAGGAGTAGGATTCTGCCACTGTTGTGGGATCTAAACCTGGGTAGGCTGTGTTACCTCGTACCCGTCCACCGTCCGCCTTACCCCAAGTCTCTAAACACGCACTGTGAGGACCCCTCCATGGCGTACTCGTTGGCAATACCACGACAGTTGGCGCCCACCGTGGGGCAAGAGGCACTTCAGGCTCTTCAGCGGGCGAGGACCAAGATCTTCGCGGGAATCAGCGAAACCGTAGACATCGGTCGCGTTCTCTTCTCCGGGAACGTTCCGATCGTCCCTCCCGACGAGTTCTGGATCCCGACGAAGACGAACCCCACGCGATGTTCGATCGTTCCTATCGGAGACATCCACCTCTTCATCGGCGAAACCGACTCGGGCACTAGTTCCCTGGGAGTCGGAGGAGCAATAAGACCCGCACGGACTGCCTATGGGCAGGATACGTTCGCGGAAGGATCGATGTCTGATCTCTCTTCGGAGTTTGCCGGCAAAGATCGGAAAGCATCAAGACCTGCATGGACCGCCTACGGGCAGGATACGTTCGCAGAAGGATCAATGTCGCATCTCTCTTCGGAGTTTGCCGACAAAGATCGACAAAGATCGAACACTAGAGATTTATTACAGAGGAGACATTGGAACATTACTGATGATATACATTGTGAACTGTGCCCTTCCAGAGCATATGAGGACAGATTCCATCTATTCTTTGAGTGCAATTTTAGTGCTAGGATATGGAATTACATACAGATTGTTTGGTTACCTCTTGGAGATTTACAGTTGATTGTTGCAGCAGCTAAAAGATCTTTTGGTCATCAGTTTTTCATGGAATTCTTGATCACCGCTTGCTGGAATATTTGGTTAATTCGAAATGATAAAATATTTAATCATCAGAGACCATCTTTCTCTAAGTGGAAATCAAGATTTATTCATGACATCAATCTACTTCAATATAGAATTAAGAAGAAATGGAGAGCTTCTCTGTTAGATTGGGTAGATGGTTTGCACTAGGGATCAAGACAGATGCTTAATGATCTTGCTTGTATTTAGTAGTAGTAGAGGTTTCCTTCTTTTAGCTTTAACCTTTGTAAGTATTTCCTTTTGACTCTATGTCCTTTGTTTTTTATTAATAAATTGCTGTGGGGCTTTTGCCTCACAGTCTCGTAATAAAAAAAAATATCGGAAAAATTCAAGACCTACCCAAACCGCCCCTGTGCAGGATATAAAGGTGGAAGATCACTGCAAATCTGCCGGCTTCGTCCGTGCCTCTACACATCAGAGATCCAAGTTCGTCGGCGTGGTTACCATCTTCGATCTGGCACGCTGCGTTCAGAGAGAGGGCGAAAACCCCCGCGACTACCTGGCCAGGTGGCTCCGTATACGAGCCGACCTAGCCAACTACCCCGATGATAACACTATGTATCACTTCGTGGAAGGACTGGACCGCGACACGCTTCTCCGACATTCTTTAAGACGGAAGCAGGCAACAGGACACCTTACCCTCAAAGAGATGGTGAGCACCGTCAACAGCTACGCGGCAGCTGACGCGGCAGCCCAGATGGAGCTTGCGCTTAGAGACGGAGAACCTCCGATTCAGCAGCCGCCGCCACCGCCTCCCGCCGCCATCGTCGTAGCAGCACCACCACCTCCAGTCATCGTCGAGCCCGTTGCACCTCCACCGCCCATCATCGAGGAAGTCCTGGCACCCTCCGACTCTGTCATTGACACCCTTTATGCTGACTTCAGTGCAGATTCAGAGGAGATAGACTTCAGTCCAGAAGAGCTAGACTCCGCTATGCAGGAGATGGAGGAGGAGTACTCGCGCGACGAGCAATCCAACAACGCCGTCATGTCCCGAGGGGTGTTCGTCACCATTGGGACGGCAATGGATGAAGATCAAACCGGACAAGCTCTGCCTACAGCGCTGGAAAAGGGGAAGGGGCCACTTATTGCTGCTGACGATGATTGCGCAAAAGTCATGCCTCCTCCGCCTAACCCAGTTCAGCAGCCGCAGGAACTCGGCACCGGCCCGAGCAACAACAACACCGCAAACTTGTCGCCTCCAGGATCTACGTCTACAGCAGCCCAAGTTACTCCAGCCGATAGAGTGATGTACGACAATCTCCTCGTCAAGCCACTGACCGTTGCTCATATCCGGAATGTGACCCAGCTTGATGAGAAGCGCCAGCAGCTGCTGGAGGAGGCGCAAGACATCGCGGAGCAAGGCGCTAAGCTAGATCGAGATCTGGTCAACGCGCAGAAGTCCATAGAAAAAGCTAGAGCAATGGAGGCCGAGTACAAGACTTTGCTACAGCAGTAGAAGGCTAAGAAAGCTCTGGATCACGTTATCAATGATCCTTGCGTACGGCGCAACCTAGGATGGGCTCACTCTAAGCCGGCAGAGGCCAAGCAATACATTGACAGTGAAGGCAAACAGGTGATGCCCACCCCACTACTTAACCTCTCCGTCGCCAAGACCCTTCTGGAGGAGGATAGATTGCCTGAGGCAGTGGAACAGGTCTACGACCTCGTGGCCAAGGCGGTAAAGCAGCAGGAAAAGGCCACCTCTCAGAGGCTTGTGTCTAATCCAGCGCTCTGCCAATCTAGCCAGTACAAGCCGCCAAGGGACATATATCCTCTAGATGTCGGGTCCCAGACGGGTTCGTCAGAACAAAGACGGAGGGATGCACGCAACAGGAAGGATGCCATCCCCATATCCTCCGACCACGGAGAAAAGGCCCGACCTCGTCGCCCATCGCCACCGCCCCGATCTCCCCGACATCACGAAGATTACAAGGCTCACCATCGTACGGATATGCCCCCACCAAAGTAGTGCGACATCATCATCCGCGACAACACGGAGCAAACCCGTCATGACGGAGAGCGCAACCAAGGACATAAGAGAAGGTCGCGCCATGACCCTCCACGTCCGAAAAGCAACCGTGACAGGCGTGAGGCGTCGCAGGAGGGTAACAGCAAGAAGGCTAACCCACCGCCACCTCCGCCCCCGTCACCACCAAGCAGTCACCAAGGCGGACAAGGCCCGCGTCGTTCACGCAGCCCATCCCCTATTGACAAGAAGAAGAAGAACCCGGAGCCATACGATGCGCGTTCGCGGATCGATAAGATCCACGAGGCCCGGGAAGGACCATACCTGGGACCACGTTGCTTTGGACCCGCAATACGGTCCGCAACTTACCCCAAAGGTTTCTGGATTGACAAGACCATCAAGCCCTATGATGGCACCGCCAAGCCAGCCACATGGTTGCAGGACTACGGCAACGCGGTGGAGATTGCCGGAGGCAACCCCAATGTTGCCGTCAAGTACCTCCCATTAATGTTGGCGGGTACGGCCCGTTAATGGATCGACGACTTGCCAGAGAAATCTATCTACAACTGGTTGGACATGCAAGAAGCGTTCACCAAGAACTTTGAGGGTACATACAAGCGTCCATGCACTATGGGCGATCTACAGCGGTGCGTGCAAGAGAAAGACGAGACATATCGTGCCTACCTCTCCCGCTGGCTGGATATGAAGAATTCCTGCGTAGGAGTGCACGCTCAGACCACCACGGCCGCCTTCATCGATGGGTTGGAAAGGGGCACGTTACTCCGACATAAGTTGAAGCGCTTGCAGGACAATCACCAGCTCAACTTGAACCAGATGATTCAGTTGGCTAGTGAGTTCGCAGCTGCCGACGACGATGGTCGTGGCCCCTTGCCAGCAACGGTCCTTCCCACTCAACCTCGGAGGAACAGCCGTACAATGCGGAAGACCTCTCCAGAAGAAAAGCAATCTACTGACATGGTCGCTATGACTTTTGCAGGACGAGGAGAGGTCGGACAACGTGGCCGAGGAAGGGGAGCTGGCCGTGGGCATCAACAAGGAAGTGAAACCACCTCGGCGCCGCTCCGCGTTCCCCAAATCTACGAGGAGTACCGCGATATGCCATGCCTCGTACACATCAACGTCAACGGCAAAGCCACCCATACCAATCGACACTGCAAGTTCGTCAACGACCTCAAGGAAGACCTGGAGTCCGGCTACAAGCAAAGTCGGAAGAATAGACCACGAGGCAAGGGCAAGGGGAAAAAGAAGGAGGAGGAGTCCAAGGATTCAAGTGACATGGACGAGGACGTTGACCCCAAGCACGCCGCCAAGAGCGACGACAAGGGCAAGAACCCCTTCGCAAAGAAGGCCCCAGTCTACCACACTTTCCTTGGCACCCCCACCGTCCGACAACAGAAGACCTCTCTGAGGATCCTGATGGCTACTCTCCCCCCAGTCCCCCAGTACCTGGGCTGGTCGGAGGTTCCAATAACTTGGGACAGGACGGACCACCCAGACCTTATACCCACGGAGAACCAGTACGCCATGGTCATCAACCCCTTGATTGACGGTGTGGAATTCACCAAGTGAATGGTGGATAATGGAAGCAGCATCAACATCATGTACCTGGATACACTGGAAAAGATGAACTTGACGGAGGCAAACCTAAGACGGACCAACACCATCTTCCACGACGTAGTTCCTGGTCAGGAGGCTCGGTCCCTTGGGTGCATTACACTTCAGGTTGCCTTTGGCGATGTTAATAATTACCGTCAGGAGCGCATGACCTTCTAGGTGGTCCCCTTCAAGAGCGTGTACCACGTCATATTCGGCCGCGACAGATTCCACACGTTCATGGACAAGCCATGCTTATCTACAACAAGCTCAAGATACCCAGACCAAACGGCATCATCACTGTATCCGGAAGCTTTACCAAGGCAAGGGACTGCAAGATCAATGAAGCAGTCGTTGCAGAAGCTGTCCTCTACAGTGAAGAATTCAAAGAGATCCAGGGCAAGGTCGATGACTCAGAGATGCCCGCGTCGAAGAAGCAGATCTCCGACTCCGATCCTGCGTTCAAGGCCGCCATCGAGACCAAGCCGGTGGAACTTGTGGTAGGCGATGCCTCCAAGGTCACCGCCATTGGGACGAACCTGGATCCCAAATAGGAAAGCGTGCTCGTCGAGTTCCTCCGTGAGAATAGGGACATCTTTGCCTGGAAACCTGCCGACATGAAAGGTGTACCTAGGGAACTTACCGAGCATAGCTTAAACATTGACCCAAAATCCAAACCAGTGAAACAACCTCTACGACGCTTTGGAGATGATAAGAGACGCGGCATTGGCAAAGAGATAGCTAGGTTACTTAAGGCTAGATTGATCCGAGAAGTCCTTAACACCCAATGGGTGGCCAATCCTGTACTTGTCCCCAAAAATGGAACCAATGAATTAAGAATGTGCGTTGATTACACCGGCTTGAACAAAGCATGTCCCAAAGATCCGTTTGCTTTGCCTCGCATTGACCAAGTCATTGACTCGACGGCTGGCTCGGAACTTTTGTGTTTTCTCGATGCATACTCAGGATACCACCAGATCAAGATGAGGAAGTCGGACCAATTGGCCACTTCGTTCACTACCCCATACCACACGTTTTGCAATGTCACAATGACCTTTGGGCTGAAAACACAGGTGCTACCTACCAATGGACAATGCAGCGTTGCCTTCATGACCAAATTGGTCGGAACGTTCACGCCTATGTGGACGATATTGCGGTGATGTCCAAAAAGTCAAACGACTTAATCTCCGACTTAAAAGAAACCTTTGATAATCTCCAGAAATACAACATGATGCTTAACCCTAAGAAGTGCGTTTTCGGGGTTCCAGCTGGCAAATTGTTCGGCTTCATCATTTCCCAGCATGGAATCGAAGTCAACCCGGAGAAAATCAAGGCCATCTTGAACATAAACCGTCTGACATGCCTAAAGGACATTCAACGACTAACAGGCTGCGTTGCAGCAGTTAGTCGGTTCGTCAGCCGACTTGGAGAGAAGGCTCTGCTGCTGTACAAGTTGCTGAAGAAGGCGGACAAATTCACATGGACGGACGAGGAAGATGCAGCATTGAAGCAGCTCAAGGAGATCCTTTCCTCAGCGCCCATCCTTGCAGCACCAGAGCCTGGAGAACCCATGTTAATCTACATGGCGGCAACCAACCGGGGTATCAGCATCATCGTCGTGGTAGAGCGGAAGGAACCAGGCTATGAGCACGGAGTTCAACGACCAGTTTACTATGTGAGCAAGGTCTTGACGGAGTCTAAGCAGCGTTACCCGCACTACCAAAAGATAGCTTATGGAGTATTCCTTGCTTCTCGGAAGCTGAGGCATTACTTTCAGGAGCACCCAATCACAGTGGTGTGAAAGACTCCACTGTCCGACATCATCAACAATAGCGATGCTACAGGAAGGGTCACGAAGTGGGGCATTGAAATTGCCGCCTTCGAGAACACCTACAAGAGACACGACGCTATCAAGTCACAAGCCTTGGCGGATTTTGTTGCAGATTGGACGGAGATGCCAGATGCTACTCCATTGCCAGAACCGGAGTACTGGGTGATGCACTTTGACGGATCAAAGTTGCTCAATGGCTCGGGGGCTAGTGTATTACTACAATCACCAACAGGAGACAAGCTACACTACGTTCTGCAGATCCACTTCGAGGCTACAAACAACATGGCGGAGTATGAAGCACTCATTCACGGACTACGTGTAGCCAAGGATATTAGCATGAAGTGCATAGTTTGCTATGGAGATTCCGACTTGGTTGCCCAGTAGGTGGCTGGCACCTGGAATGCGCGGAACCCTATGATGGAGGCATATCAAGACGAGGTGGACGAGATAGCCAAGATCTTCTTGGGCTACGAAGTCAAGTATGTGCCTAGGGAGAAAAACGAGGCGGCTGATCTGCTATCTAAGCTAGGATCAGGGCGCAAGAAAATTCCGCCAGGAGTTTTCCTAGAGCACCTGCGCACACCATCCTTGAAGGGAGCCGACATCGACAACCCGGATAGAGATGAATCTTTCATCAACATGGTGACTAAGGTCCCTCCGGCTTGGACAAAACCGTTCATGGAATATCTCGAACACAGAATTTCGCCCGACGACGAAGTCGAAAGACGGCAAATAGTACGACGAGCAAAGGGTTATACCATAATCAATGGAAAACTCTACAAAAGGAGCACTACTGGTGTATACCTAAAGTGTGTTTCCCAGCTAGAAGGTATGGAAATCCTACGCGAAATCCATCTCGGAGATTGCGGGCACCACGCCGCTCCTCGATCGTTGGTCGCGAAGCCTTCCGGCAAGGATTCTACTGGCTGACTGCGAAGGCGGACGCCGACAAGCTGGTTGAGACATGCATGGGATGCCAGTATTATGCCTGACAACCACATGTTCCTGCTGAAGAACTGCAAACAATACCAGTAACTTGGCCGTTTGCAGTCTGGGGGCTAGACATGGTGGGACCGTTACAGACGGCACCTTGTGGGTTTACGCATCTGCTTGTAGCAGTTGATAAATTCACCAAATGGATAGAAGCTAAACCCATTAGAAAGCTTGATGGGGCAACTGCCCTCAGGTTTGTCCGGGATCTAGTGGTGAGATTTGGTCTCCCACATAGCATTATCACTGACAACGGCAGCAATTTATCACTCGGAGACGTGGAGGCATATTGCTGGGAGAAAGGCATCCGACTTGACCTTGCATCTGTGGGACACCCACAATCCAATGGTCAGGTTGAGCGGGCCAATTGATTAATTCTGCAGGGAATCAAGCCACGTCTTGAGGAACCGCTACATAGAGCAGCTGGAGCCTGGGCGGAAGAATTACCATCTTTGTTGTGGAGTTTACGAACTACACCCAACAGATCCACCGGCTACACCCCTTACTTCATGGTATATGGAGCAGAAGCCATCCTGCCTTCCGACATCCTTCACGATGCACCAAGAGTTGCCGCCTACGACGAAGATGACGCTGAAGAATCCAGACGCTTGGATGTGGACCTTCTCGAGGAGGAGCGCGTTTTAGCATGCCAAAGATCCGCCATCTACCAGCAGAAGCTACGCAGCTACCATAGTCGCCGCGTTCGGCATCGCTCGTTTAAAGAGGGGGATTTGGTGCTCCGACTTAAGCAGAAGAAGTCACAAAAATTATCCCCGCCATGGGAAGGACCGTTCATCATAAGCAAGGCGCTGCTCAATGGGTCTTGCTACCTTGTTGAAAATCGTGAACTAAAGGATAGACCCAACAAGGATCATAAGCGTAAGCGACGTGACCCGGATGATGACTATCCGGAGCTTGATCGGCCATGGAACATAGCACAGCTACGTCCTTTTTACACTTAACATTTTTTATCTAATTGTGTATCTATTATATGATCAATGAAATAAAGCTCTTTGGTACACTCATATTTCTGAGTCTTTTACCTACTTTGTTCATTTTTGGATCATGTAAAACCTTTATGCACAAGTTTTGCGTTTGCACTTGTGAAAATTCCGCCTACGGGCATTAGCTTAAGTTTTCTGGTCCACACGTTCTTTGTTGTTTTTATGTGGATTCTGGAGTAGTGACTTTTGTCACTTATTGTCGGCGATTTTGTGCTCAGGTTATTGACGGTGCCATTGGGTATCATCACCTAAGCGCACGGTTCCGACAATGAGTCTTTCGACTCACGAGAAGTCAAGCATAAGAACCAAAGTAATGGATAAGCCAGCACTTGCTTAAAAATATATACATGCTGGGAACTAAGTTCTTAAGTAGCAGGAAATAACAACCATTGTTTTCCGCCATATGTTACATCATCAAGTTTTTTCCGCGCATACACCAAAGGCGAAACAAATATTACATAGTGTTTTTCACTCTTTAGGCGCAGGAGACTTCGAAGCATCGTCCCCAGCTAGAGAATCACCCTCAATGTCGGCGCTATGATGAGACTCGGAGGAATCTTGGTTGACGCTGTCGATGGTGTTCATGGGCACGAAGACATCGATGTCCACCAACTCGGCAACTCTGGTGTCATAACCCGCGAGTGATGACAAGATGGCTTCGTGAGCAATCTCTTTGCCATCATCGTCAACGTCGGGGATACCAGAAGTCACCGTGTCGATGTCGGCACCTTAGTAGTGTGCCTTCACCATTTAGAGTGCCATCCTTGCGCCAGCCCATGCACATGAAGCTTTCCAGCTCGTAACACGCTCGGGGGCTCGGCGCAGAATCTCCGAGTACGTCGTCACGGAGTCTGAGGCCTTGATGTATATCTGGAGGGGCTTGGCAATCTCCTTGGCTTGGGTGATGGCGGTGTTGATGAAGTTGCCGGCAAGAACCATGCATTCCTTGTCCGAAGGAGGCGAGCGGGTTAAACCCATAGGAGCTGAAAATTCTGACAATGAGCGCATCAGTTCAATAAAATCTATGTATCCAGACTACAGAAATACAAGACGGAGGAAACTTACTGAAGATGCTGGCCTTGGCCTGCCAGAGGGTGTCCCCCAAGGATTTCTTCTCTTGTTGGAGGAGCGTAAACGCCTCGCCGTGGCATTGGTTTTGCTCATTAGCAGCTTGCTTCTGATCTTTTAAGATCGCAAGCTCCTCCTTCAAGCGATAGATTTCCGTGGAGGAGGAATCCTGCAGGGCTTTCATGGAATCCTTGTGCATCTTCAGCATCTCTTCCCTCTCCTTCTTAATGATTCTGTTCTCGCTGTCCAGCTGCTGGATGTGCTTGGACTGCTCGACAATATCCTTGGCCTTGGCGACATGTTCTGAAAAGTCGGAGAAAACAAAGTACACAGTGAGTACTCGGAGAATGAAGGCATAAAACCAAGACGGAATGCGCAAAAAAGAAAACAGACTCTTGTTTTTGATGATCTGTTCCTTCAAGATGGTAGTTTTACCCTTTTCGGCTTCAAGATCTGAGCGCATCTTCTGGTACTTGTCGTTGGCCATGCCCCTCCGAGCATTCTCGTTCTGTAGAACAAAGGAAAAAAGTTAAACTGTTGTTTAGTCTACTTGGAGCATCTAGTCGGAATTTTTTCCACCTAGACGCTCGGGGGCTACAGCGAGATTTTTTTAACTGAGCAATATGCTTAGCTTTTCTTTAAGAATCTAGTCGGAGCTACTTCAGTTCTTGATTAGAAGCTTGGGGGCTACAGTATAAAGTTTTAACTCGGAAAATTCTTAGCTTTTCTTTAAGCATCTAGTCGGAACTAATTCTGTTACAACTAGAGGCTTGGGGCTACAGTATTGAAAATTATAAACACCGCGTAAGCTACTCTTAAAGAATCTAGTCGGAATAGTTTCTTCCATATAAATGCTTGGGTGCTACAGTGAGAGTTCTTTCTAACTTAGTCACTCATAGAGCATATAGACGCAAAACCGATGGTTTTCCGTCTACATCCTCGGGGGCTACAGTGGGATACTCATATGAAATACAAAAGGTAAAGTAAAACTTACAAGTGCAATAATCTTGAGGTTTGTAGCGCTCTCGGCTAGCAGCTTGCCAAAGGAGATGCTATTTCCTTGCAAGATATCCGCTTGTCAGAGAAGCTCCTCAATACCGCACGTCGGAGATGACGGCACTCCTCTAGGAACCAGAGCGTGTTACTCGGTGTGAGCGCCGGGTAAACTATCTTCGGAAATTCGAAAGGCTTTTGGGGGAGCGAGGGAGCCGCCTTCGGCAGAGGTACCAGCTCCCACTACCGCCTTGCTACTACCGATGGCATCCTTAGCCGGAGTTTCAGCCATTTGTAGAGCAGTGCTCTCCTGCGTCGCCTGATCGCCGACAACAGCGAGTTCGGTAGAGGCGCCAGAATCCACTTCCATGGCGGAAGGGCCTGGTGCCTCCTGGGCTTAAGAGCTGGTCGGGGCAGACGAAGGCTTGACGGCAGGAGTAGCAGGGGTGATGGCGGGGGAGGCGTCGCGATGCAGCATATCCTTGATATTTCTAGAAGCCCCCAAAGTTTTGGAGGTCTTCTTGCGGATGGTCGTGGCTTTCTTCCTGAAACGTGAAAAATGCATAAGTACAGGAACAGAACCGACAGATAGACAATGTCGGAGAATGAGAAGCTTACACTAGGGGGGGTGATTTGGCAAAAATCCCGGTGGCTTTTCTCTTTTCCGCCTCCAGGGCGGCGGTAGTATTTTTGGAGGCTCCACCCTCCGCCTTCTTCTTCTTCTTGCCTCCGTCGGCAGCGTCAGAGGTGGAGCTCTTCCGCTTTCGCGCCAACGGGACATCATCGTCGGACACGACCGTGACTTCCTTCATATTTGGATCGTAGATTTGGGCAGCAAGGTTGTCCTCATCTAGATCGCTAAGCTGTTAAGTAAGAAGTCACTGTGTTAGATAAGACGGTGTTGGCAAGATGGAGAAACCGGAGCATATGTCGTACACGGAAAATAAATATCTACCTTTGGGCACTTGCCGTCTACGAACATGTCGTAGGTGATGGTGAAGCCACGCTTCTTATCCTTCACCTTGACGATGTCCTTCAGGCGGAGCTTGATGGAGTCACTCGAGAAGTTATCCACGGAGATCCGGAGGATATCCCTTCGATCACTGGTATACTCGTGCATATACTTCGCGCGGTGCTGTAGAGGTTGAATTCGCCTGATGAAACAGCACATGGACAGGTCCAAGCCAGTCAAACCTGTCTCTACGAACCATTCTATCCGCCTTATTGCGCGAGAAGAGTCGAGGTCAGAGGGAAGGGAGGTATGGGATATTCATGTGGAAACTTCAGCGGCGGCTCCATCCGCGAAGTCCGGGTACGTTACTTCTCGGCCTGCCAAAGGAATGTCGGGTCCATAGAAGTACGTTCGCTGCCAGTTTTTGTAGGACTCGTGGCCGACGATGTTGGGGAACCGCTGGCCAAGTCGAATCTTGAAGCTTATGGTGCTGCAGTTCCTAAGCTCCTCCTTGCTATGTCCGGCCTCACGTTTGACGGTGAAGAAGTACACAAACAAGTCTAACCTAGGCCTAATCCCTAGGTAACCCTCGCAAAGTGTCGTGAAGTTGCTAAGAACTAAGATGCTATTGGGGGAGAGGTTGTGGGGTTGGACCTTGTAGTGGTTCAAGACGGAGAGAAAGAAGTGGGAAATGGGCAAGGAAACGCCGCGTACTAACTGAGCCTTGAGGTACACCTTTTCTCCGACTTGGGGAGAAGGTGTCACCTCGCCGGTCGGCGCCGCCCGCCAGGCGAGCCCCTCCGTCGCGGGGACGTAGCCTTCGGCGACCATCTCCTGGATGTCGTGGTCGGTGATGTCCGAACCGCGCCAGTCACCCTTGTGCGAGTCTGGCTCTTCTTCCAGTGGCTCTAGCGCCGGCAGATTATGGTTGCCGCTGGTGGTTTCGATCACCGCTGACGCGGGGATGACCAGGCCCTCTGGGGGCACGACGACGGAACTCGCCGGCTTCGCCGCGGCTTCGCTCGACGCCGCCATCGATTGGGAAGAGCTGCTGCTGGCCATGGAGTGTTGGAAGGGTGCGACTGGCGCAGAGGGAGGCTCGGGTTTTCGAGGTTTCTTGCGGAGAGCTCGAGGAGGCGTGCGGCTGGAGGAAGAAGACGATGACGCGAGAGGAATGAGGTAAAATTGGAAAGTGTCCCACGATTACTATTTATCATAACTCTGCGTCAAGATTCGTGCAGCTGATCGGACGATTGCCGCGTAGACGACGTGTTCGTGAACGTGCGCGGTAATTTCACCACGTCTCCAAACCGCCGCCGCCAACGGTTTGTATCGCTCGCGCGGGAATATCGGAGATGATTGCGTTCTCTGCATGTGTGAGTTATGAGGCGTCGCTGACCTAAGCCTACGTCGTCCTAACTGACACGGGTAGATGAGCCGTCGTATCGAAGATTCCGGCGTGGACGGATTTAATCTGACTACCGAAGAGTGCGATGGAAGATTCAGCATTTCTCCGGCTTACAAATCAAAGACGGGGAAAACCTTGTAGGTTTCTTTGGGAGGACTACAAGATATTGCTTGACGATCTGTCGACATCCATCTAGACGGAGCATTCCACATGAAGAGGCAAGACGGCACAAGATCTCGGAGTTCTCCGGGGGCAACTGTTGGGGATATGCTATATGGGTATCCTTATAGCATGTCTCTTATCCGACTAACCCGGGTGGCCCATAGTCGGTAGCATGGCCTATGGCCTACTGGGCGGCCCAGTTAGGTGGATCCAGAGGGGAGGCCCATGCCGGATAAAGGAAGGCTACGGTGGAGTCACCAGCGTACCCGGAGCCTTGGATTGCAAGATACACAAGACTAGTAATAGACGGTGTAGGACTCTGTGACCTGTCCGGCTAGGACTTTTCCCTGTAACCCTAGGACCTAGCGACTATATAAGTCGGGCCTATGGGAGCCTTTAGGGCACAAGATCATACAATCATAGTATCGATTAAGACAACCTCGCACAGCGAACCTATCTCTGTAACTCGGCGTATTGCCCTTATAGTGATTTATAGCAGGAGTAGGATTTCGCCACCGTTGTGGGATCTGAACCTGGGTAGGCTGTGTTACCTCGTACCCGTCAACCGTCCGCCTTACCCCACGTCTCTAAACACGCACTGTGAGGACCCCTCCATGGCGTACTCGTCGGCAATACCACGATAGTTACAGTGGTACATGTTGCACAAGGAAATCGCAAGTGGTCGATGTGATATGTAACATAGACATTTAGAAGGTCCTACCCGAGTTTGGATCAACAATTTGCCAGAGACGAGCATAAACTGCTGGCTCGATTTTGAAGAAGCCTTTGTTAGTAAATTCACAATTACATATAAAAGACCAAATTGTCCTAAAAAACTATTCATATGCAAGTAAGCATACAATGAAACTGACTGAGAGTTTCTAATAAGATGGAGTACTGTGTGCAATTCCTTTGAGGGAGTTATTGAGTCGCAATCCATAGCATGGTTTCCCAAGGTTTCTGTCATGGCATTGTTCTTTGGCAGAGATTGTAGAGGGATATGCCAGCAACTTTGGCCGAGACTATCAAGATCGCCGATTCGTACGCTTTGGGTGATCTGACTTAGCCGCTACTTATGTCGGCGGATCCAAGCATGGAACATCTGGAACACGATGGGGAAGGTCATCCAAGCGGCATGATCGCAATGATTATCATGGTAATAGAAAATATGAAAGGCCATATTATCGATATGGATCGAACCAATTGGCGGAAATTGATCAAGATCATCCTGATGCTGGCAATAGACAGCATCAGAAGGGCAGCGACCAGGAGTGGGTGTAAAGAAGTGATGGAAAGAAACAATATGGTGATCATAAGAACCATGGAAAGATAGGATGAAGTACACATTATGATGCTTGACCAACCTTGCAGTTTCCATACGCCGAAATCGAGTCATCTAGCAAATCACACGACTCGGTAGTGAAGCTGGTACCAACATGCAGGGAAAGGTGAAGTAAACTTACCACCCCCACCACCGCTTGTCGTGGGAATGACCACCCCATTTGCTACGAGGGGTAGCAAGTAATAGGATTGGGGGCAAGAGAGGGCAGCCATCTATGGTGCGAGGTGAGGGAAAACAGTAATCACCATTGTTGTGCCCACAATGTTTACTGCTATCATGGTGACGGTTACTATTGTGGTGGTTGTTATATTTCCCGTGTTTGTGGGATCCAGAACCTCCACTATCTTCACCATGGGAACGCTTGTGTGATGATCCGGAACTATGCTTATCAAAGTAATGCTTTCTCTTCCAGTTCTCCACTCGCTTCATCTTGCTTTACAAGATGGTGGCCTTGTCGCATAGAGATAGATAAGTTGGAACATATAAAACATATAGTTGCATGCACATCTCATCATTCATCCCTTCAAGGAATTTCTCATTCCTTTTTGCATCAGTGTCAACCTCATCTGGTGCCTAGCGTGCCAGATTGTTGAACTCATCAATATATTCTACAACACTGCGGTGGCGTTCCTTAAGGTTGTGAAATTCCTTATTCTTCAAACTCATCACTCCTAAAGAGATATGAGAAGTGCGGAATCCATCTTCAAACATTTCCCAAGTCACTTCCTCAATAGGGGTGGCGATTTGGAAGTTATCACACCAAGTAGCTGCTGGTCCTTCTAGCAGATGTGCTGCAAACCTGACTTTTTCCTCATTAGTGCAACCAACTGTGATTAAGTCCTTGTTCACAGAACATAGCCAATCATTTGCTACCATAGGATTAGTGGTTCCTAAAAACTTAGTAGGCCTCAGTCTCGGAAACATTGTAAGCATATCAAAAGCTGGTGGGTTGTTTTGATTGTTGTTCTTGTTGTTCTTGTTGTTGTTGTTGTTGTTGTTGTTGTTGTTGTCGTTGTTGTTGTTGTTGTTGTTGTTGTCGTCGTTGTTGTTGTCGTCGTTGTTGTTGTTGTTATTGTTGTTGTTGTTGCTGTTGTTGCTGTTGTTGCTGTTGTTGGTGTTGTTGCTGTTGTTGTTGTTGTTGTTGTCGTTGTTGTTGTTGTTGTTGTTGTTGTTGTTGTTGTTGTTGTTGTTGTTGTTGTTTTGGTTCTGATTCTGATTCGCCATAAACTAGGTCATCATTTGCATCAACTGAGTCTTGGATGTCATCAGCTGCTACATCTCATTGCCATAGTCATCCACATGTTGGATAATCAATGCGACTCGATAAATAAAATGATGATCAATGGATAGATAGTCAAGAAGTCAACACTATTCCTCCATCTTAACTTCCTCGTCCACTAGAGTAAGTCATGCTGCTTCTGTTCCTGCCTTGTACTCCTCCACGCTGGTGGTCCAAGCATCGACCTTCGCCTGAAGCTCTCTCTTCCGCGAACCCAGCCTCTCAATCACCTCCTACTGTGTCTCTAGCTCAAGATCCTTGAGCTCCATCTCGGCCTTCATATCATTGATCTTCTTGTTCCTATCCTGCACTCTCTTCTCTTGGTTCTTGAACCTCTTGTCTTGCTTCTCGAATCTAGCCTACATCTCCTTGATGCTCTCCTCCTGCTCCTTGAAGGCCTTTTCCTTCTCCCTCAACTGGACGCATAACTCGTCATTGCTAAGAATGACATTGGTCCTATCAGTATCGAGGTGCCTAAGAAGGCTCTCTAGGTCCTGAAGATAGAGACGCACTGGATGAATAGTCTCCCTAGTGGACTCATCATACACTATAGCCTCTCCCTCCTCGTCACGTCTCCCAAATGGGTGGAAGTAGATGCCCCTAAGCTCGGTGGAGTGACGTCCACAGAGGCGTCCAAGCAGCTCCTACATGGCGACGTCGAGTCCCTTCTCCTTGTCGTCATGGACTATCTTCAAAGCAATCTCCTCGGTGGGGGGCTCTGACTGGCGTCCTGGCTGCGAGACTCTAAATCCCTAGAGATCCTTCCTCTCAAACTTCCTAAGCTGAAGTCCCTTAATGTTAGGGAGGGGGGTATTGAGCACACTGGTGAGCTCCACAATACGAGATCCAAAACGGTTTCCCTTGAACTCCTCGGCGGTGCTGAGAACAAAGCTAGGCATCAATTGCATAAGATAGAGAAAATTAGAAATGACAAAACGATAAGGTAGTGAAACAAAAGCCAATGGCATACATTCATTAATAAAACACACAAGTCATGGCATACAATAGTTTATCACAAGCACTAAGGTTCAAACATAACTTAGACAAATTTTTGTCATACCACATAGGTTGGTATGATCAATTTATTAACGCGACAAAACGACAAGTGTGGTGGTCCAATTATTGGAATACGTCACAACTCTCACTCATATGCTAAGTCTATGATATCCTCCCTTAGACATTTTATGGCATTGTCTAAGTCTTGGGTATGTTTATTCTCCTCTCTAAGGTCATTTTTAGTGTTGAGCATTCTACACTTGTGTCTTTAACCAAGCTCATTGATGGCATTCCATGCTGCATTCCTTGCAGAGTCAAAGAATGACATGTGCATTTTAGAGTTGGTGACCATGCAGAATCCCGACTCATTGTGGTTATCCCCCTTGTTTTTATACAAGTGGAGTTGTACCCACCAATATTCTTCTCCTTCATCCATCACGGGAAATCCCTTGTACACGACTTCACCATGTATCCCCATGGTAACCATAAGCTTCTTGAGTGCCTTGGGAAACTCCGTCTCACATTCTAAGGTCATGGTCACGAGTGGTCCCTTCTTGACGGCTTCGTTGATGGCGGCCATCTAAAAATAGAGATGAGAAAGAAGATTAGGAGAGGTTTACGAGATGAAAAGATACAAGTGTGGAATTTGCAAAGGGTTGCATTTTTCCTAGTGGTTTCCTTAGTCTAATCCATCTGAGGGTCATAATCCTACATGCAACACAGTGCTCTAATACCATCTCTAAGACCTCACCATTTAAAGTAAAGGCCCATGTGATTGCAATGCTAGTCCCTGGATCGAATTGCTAGCATCCATAGTTTAAGATGAAGTACATAGATACAAAGGACTTTATTACATCTTAATATCCAGAGATACATAGTTCTTACAACTCATTAGCCCATGGCTAACACATAGAGTTAACAATACTTAAAAAATAAGTAAATTCTTCATATTCATGTGCCACAGGCAAACATGTTGAGTGTATACTCATAACCCTAGTCACCATTAGAGTAAACTACAACATAATAAGTTACATCCGCAGAGGGTCAATACATTTGGAATTGTATTGGCAAGTGATACCATAGTAGTATAGTAACATCTAATAACATCCTTGATCAATTCAATGTCTTTGATGCTCAAAATGGCCGTTACCGGGGACACGGCTAAGTACTTAGGTTTTACCCTCTCGAGAGGTGGTGCACTTGTCCCACAAGACTCTACATGCATCGAGAGGATACTTCTCAGAAGCATTCCTTCAGACCACCATGGACGCGTTCCATCCTATCAACCCTACCACCAACTGTCCAGTTGGCTGAATTCTTGCAACCTAGTTGGTCAAGGAAGAGCCCATATACCATGTGGTTGCACTAGAAGCTTCTCAACACTAAATATCTGAAATCTCTTTTTTCCTAGGTGGCCATCCACAAGTGTGATACACAAGGTAAACCATAGACATGGGCCTTGTGTAACCACTCAACACAAACCAATCTTCCCATTCCACCCAGGTGATTCATTAATATGTTATTTTATTAATCAAAACATAGGCATAACTTTGCATAGTATCATAACATGAATATTCCACCCTTGTATTCTACTAGCTAGGCTAAGCATACTAGTATAAAATGTCTCTTAACTTAGGGAAAAACTACTAAGACAATATCTATAGAATTTACCATAGCATAGCATATACTTAGAAAAATCTCCATGCAAATCCTACTAAAAATATCACTAGTGCATAGATAAAATAATAGGACAAAGAGATTAAGCATCACTTGCCTTGGTAGTTAGCGGAATAGACACAATCCTCACAATCACACTCTTCACAATCCACAAAATCTACACATAAATTCTTACAACAAAAATTCACATTTAATATACAAACAAAAATATATATGAATGCACAAATGCAATGGAATGATTTGTCATACTTTTCAAAACAAACATTTCAGTACTGAATCCAAAGTATACTTTCTAAAGTCTAAATAAACCAAAATTTAATTTAAAATAATTTTCTAAACAATTTTTATAGCCAAAATAGGCCTACAAATGCTTCTGCATAAAATCCTAATTTGACATAAGAAAATGGCCAAACCAAGGACAAATATGCAAAGAGTTTATTTTTCTGAATCCATTGATATATAATATGTAAATTTTGGATAAACGAAACAAAAGTTATTGAATTTACAAGTTTGAATAACTAATAGATCAAAATTCAGATTTTAAATCAAAACCAGGGACATGTGGCAGCGTCTGATTGGCGCGTACTGGTTCGTGCTGGATCACGCTTCTACACAATAGGATCTAAGTGACGATGCACGACCCAGATCTAGTCGTAAGATTTCATTAAATGATCTAATCGTGGCCTCTAGATTTAGATCCAACGGATATGGCTAACCCGACCAAAACCTAGCGGCGGAAATGGCTTAGGCGGCGGCGACGCCACTGGCGGGTAGGGGGTGTGTGCTGGTTCTTTCCACGATCGCGAGGACACGGAGAAGCTCAAGGTGGACGCGGCTTGGACAGGGGCGCATGTACACGACAGAAATTCCTTGCCGGAGCTCGTCCTAGAATCGGGTGCTCACTGCCGGAGACGAAGACGACGACCTAAGGCGAACATAGTCGTGTGAAGCAGAGGTCATGGTGCGCGCAAATTTTGCCGCGGTTTCTCGCCGAAGTTTAACGAAGCCTCGGTTGCTTACAGACATTGGCGGGGACGACGACCTGCGGCATGATTGGGCAAACAGAAGGCATGAGAAGGTATGCAAGAGAGAGGGGAATACGCTTTCGTGAACGAGAAGCAGAGGGGCGCTCTGAGCTTACCGGAATAGCTCGCCGGAGAAGTTCTGTACTGCGACGGTCCAAGCGAAAATTGCGAGAGCCTGGAGGCGCTTTGTACTGGCAAGGTGAGGGGGAATGGTCACGAGGGGCTGGGGGTTAAGTAGCCAGCACATGAGCGATAATCACGCACGCATTCATCGGTAATTAAGCAAAATCAAACGCGGCAGGGACTGCGGGGAGAAACGGCAGCGGAGCTGGTCGCGGGCGGGATTTAGGGAAGACGATGTTGACGTGGCAATGGGGCCACTAGTTAGTGAGAGGGAGGGTGTGTGCGCGAGTGAGAATCAGAGAGGAGAGGGGGTGTTCCTGGGTGGGCTTAGTGGGCTGCAAGGGCTTGCTGGGCGAAAATAGTTTTCTTGTTTTATTTTTTTCTCCTTTTGTCTTTTTCCTTTTCTGTTTTGATTTTCTAGAATTGATTTGAATGGTCATTTCAAATCCAAATGCATTCAAATCTTCACCAAACTTTTGTTTTGTGATCCTTGTGTCCAAAAGTGTGTCAAACCCATTTAATCACTCAAAAACATTTTTGGGTCTTGAAAATAAAATAAAACCTTGCCCCATATATATAATATAAGAAGGGGTTTAAATATGGTTTTATTTAGGGTTTAATCTTTGAAAACTTTATGCAAGGTAATAATTACATGATAATATGAATGCAACAACATGGTTTTGAATTTGATAAAATTTGGGATGTTACACACACCATTCAAACATTGCAACTATGCACAAGACAATAAATCAATGATGAACAATGCATGCATGATAATTTAATAGGTCACTCTTGTTGTATTTAGTGTTCTAAACATTATTAGATCACATGATGCAAGTGGAAAGTCATTTAATGCATTAAAGCATTTATTATTAAAGCTTTATGGATTTAATATGGTTTATCTCACTTTAATTCAAGTACTAATGTATCTATCGTATTAAATTCTTAACTAAATGCTACTGGATTGGTAATGCAATTTATAACCAGTAGCAATTTGAATCACCTAAAAAGGAGTTACAGATCTTTTCTTATGATTAAAATACTATTGCAATGAGTTTATAGCTTTGTGCAAGAATTCAACTTTAACAGTATCAAATAATTTTGCACGCAATTTCTTTGGATAGATATTATCAATACAAAATAATACCAATTATTTTTACTAATTTTGGAGTTTTAGTTAATTTTCTGGGATTTAAATACTAGTTAGAAGGGTTTAAAACATTTAAATTATTTTCTTTGACAAAAATTATATCTAAGGCCAGATTAGTGTTCTACATGACACAAGGATTCCAAGGACATATTATTTGCAATTCTCTGAACAGTGGTTATTTTCTTATAAATTTTATACCATTAAATAGATTTAAATATTCCAGAAAATATACATCTTTCAAAGTATGAATTTTATTACATGATAAAATTCTACACATTTTTCTAAATTCAAACATACATATTTTGTATTTTTATGATCAATGTTAAATTTTCTATGATTTTTACAATGTTGCAGTACTTTATATCTATTTGTCAAAACAAATTACACAGTCAGCCGACAGGGGGAACACGCTGCGCGCTCTTACTGGCTAGGGGCGCTCAGCTGGCTTGCTGACGAGGGGATGCTGATCCGGATGCCACGCGGCCTGTCCTGGTTGGTCGATACCCCTTCGCGGGTATGATCTAATCCTGGACGTTGGAACAAGATCTGACGGTTGATGGCGAGACCTCACCGGCAGACGACGTGAGGGTGGCGGCGGCGGCATAGACGGTGGCCCTAGCAGCGGTTCCGGTGGTCCTCCTGCCTTCTTGGGTGCTATACGAGATACGTAGGTATGTGCCGGGACTCCTGATGGCCCTGGTGTGGTGTTTCCCTTCCCCAAACGACGGCATAGAGCGACTGAGGACGTGTAGGTCCGGCGAACCTCCGGCGATCAATCCATGGCGCTTTGGTGCTCTACAGGAGGGGAGAAAAGGTCAGGGCGAGGTGGTGGACCATGGGGAACTCGATGAGAGGAACTACAGGAAAAAGGGGCAACAAGAATCGTCGGTCCGAGGTTGATATGGTGTGGCTCCGATGGAGGCAGCGCAGAGGCTTCGAATCCGGCGGCTAGGGTTCACGATTGTGTGAAAACGAAAAAGGGCATGCTTTGGGGGTTTTTATAGGAGGGAAGGCATGCGAGAGGGCAATCGAATCGAACAAATCGATGCGGAATCAGCGGCGGATTTGGTCGGGATCGAAGGAAGACGCGCATGACGCGGTGTTCTTCATGAGGAAGGCGATGACGCGCATGATCTATCTGTCAGCGACAAGAGAAGGAAAAGAAAAAAATATAAAGGGGAACAGAGGAGGGATGCGGGCTGCCTGCTGCTTCATGCCCGCGGGCGGTAGAAGAGTAGGTGGGGTGATATGGGCCGCTGGGTTAGTTTTATTATTTTTGTTCCTTTTCTTTTCTAGTTTCAGTTTTGGCATTTCTTTTGTAGATTTTGATTTAGGGTTCCAAATAGAACCATTCAAATTTACATAATTTTGCTACATTCAAAGTAATATTCTAGGGCACTGTGGAACCTATTTTCTTCCAACTTACTATCATTCGATTTGGCCCATAGGCATATTATTGCATTTTCTTTATCTTATCTTATTTAAATCACAACTTTTGGCTTTGAACTCCAAATTGACTCGAATAATTTTCTATGTTTTTATAAAAGTGTCCTATATTAAATTATGTCATTTAGGATTTACTCTTGCTCAAAGTTTACTATGGACAAAACCATAGCTCTTAGGTTGCCCTTAGAATTGGGAAAATCCGAATTAGAGTTGTAGGTATTCCTTTTGGGACAATAGAATTATTTCCTTGGGGTTTAATGCAATGATGTTCATGCATGATTCATGATTTTGAATTTTGAAATCTTGTACATCAATTCTACAATCCAAAATCAAACCATGCCTTTTTGCCCAAATGGCTACTTAGGTCATAAGAAAAGAATATAATGTTTTGAATTCAAGGTTGAGAGGATTATATTCAAAATGTTTATTTTCTTTGTGAATTTTCAACAAAGTCAAACAATCAAAAAAACTTATTTTATTTATCTCACATTCCAAATTAGGAGAATTTTGGGATGTGAAAAACTACCACCCTTAAAAGAAATCTCATCCCGAGATTTGGGAAGGCTAGAAAGAAAGAATGGTTCGGGTTTCATTAGGGCGCTTCCACCCTTAAAAGAAAACTGACTAGGTTGGCTTAGATTGATTATCCTTTAGACTTCTATTAGCACAATGTCTCTTGCACATTCTAACCTTCATGATTGGCAGATTCCAAGCAAACACTACTTTAACTAGCAGAACTCTCATGGTAGTCAATTAGGGGACGTTTACTTCACGATACCCATTAAACATGGTTGAGATTTATCCTTACCGTAAATTTCTACGCTTAGCAATGGATGCTCCTGTAAGGATTTAAAATCATGCCATTCTATGGTCTTGGCTCAATGTCGGCTCTCTGCTATGGTTGAAAGGCACTCAAGATTCGAAAATCCAACAATACCAGAGCGAATAACAAGAGTAGTAGGAATGGTGATCAATCCATCCTGCACCCAAATCATTACCCTGTATGAGGATAGGTGAATCACGTTTTTATATCACTCGGGCATCCTCACATGCCTTGAAGAAGGTTTCCATAGGCACTAACTAATGATCAAAATAAACTCCCATGTATTCAATCAACAAAGCTACTACTAAAACTATCGATACTTCAACTTCCAGTTTGCGTAATCTACTACATAACATCATTGCAACACTTCATACTTCCACATCCTTCTGTTGCATTAGATTAATTATTCTCCTTTGTTGATGCATTATGTTGTAAAACTTTCCACTTAATCCTTCTCCGTGTAGTCAACACATCATTATAGCTCCATGGGTTTAAGATAGGGAATAATTGATTATAGGGAAAAGAAACTTCTAAGGAAGTAATCCTACCCATAACTATATGAAGCAGTCAATAAACAGGCAAACAATCATAAGCAATCAACACACAAGAAAGCACACACATAACAATGATACAGGAGTCTAAAAATAGTTGTATATAACCACAAAATAGTTTGAAAGCATTGGGAACAATACTAGATTAAACTAGAGCAACATATAAGTAATAAACAAATCTGTCAAAAGTGTACAGAAGGTTTCATGAATTTTTTTTGACAGAGTTAAATTCATAAGGAATTTTCTCTATTCTTTTTCTTGTATTATAGGTACTTATGCTCCAGATCCTGGGTTTTCATAATTTTTTTGAGTTACCAGTAAAATATGAAAAACTACAGGTCAGGCAGAAAACTGCAGCAGTAATCTCACGAATTTCAATCAAATCACACCATTAAAATAATTTTAAAACCACACGAAAACTCCAACAAATTTAGAGTTTCAAAATAACAGATCCTAAACAAGGCATCACACAATATGACTCAATACAACCAAGCAAGCAACTAATATTGTCATACCACATAAGTTAGTAAGATCAATATGCTAACACGATAGCGATCATCTCCTAAAGGGATAAAACATGGTGATCCAGGCGTAACCAAACTTGGTGAGGTAGTCATTTATATCATCTTATTTTTTATTTAACTTAGCTAACTGTCATATAGGTATCATAAGAATGGACAACTACAAATATTTGAATAGGGATACGTTCTAGAAAAGATAGACAAGGAATATAAGAATTCTAATAAGTAGAAAATATGATTGTTCTCCTAATAGAGGTCCTCTATTGCTAATCCATTTCTAAGGTCACGATCCTATAGTCAACACACAGCTCTGATACCATCTTGTAGCACCCTCACCTGATAAGGCTGAGTTCATGTGTATAGTGCCAATCCCTGGATCGGTTCACTGACACACACAGTACAAAATGATACCAAATATAACTGTGCATCATAAATATAACGAATATGATCCAAAATTTACATTATATTATAGCGGAAAGAAATTACAAGGTAGATCTACATCCTTCAAATGTGCCACAGGCGAACAATTGTTGAGTGGAGTGTCGTGACCTATGAACGATCACTCAGATACGATATAACCTGCAACATAAAACGTAGCAGCCCCGAAGGGTCAATACATGGAATATATGTCAAGTAGGCTAAAGTGGTTAAAAACATATCTATCAACTACATGCTCATTTGGATAGGTGGAGTTTAGGCTCATTTGCATAAAGTAATAGTTTTATCCTAACATTTTTAACAATGTAGTTTTCCAATACGATAAATAGGACACTCTGGTTCACACCCAGGTGCTCCTACCCAATTATGTTCACCCAACAAGTTTTAAGTAATTGAGAAATAAGGATGAGTGAGAAATATGTCATAGCATCAGTATCAGGTCGCTCAAATTATCCATAATCAGGGACACGGCTAAGTACTTAGTTTAGACACCCTGCGGGGGTTTGTACACTTTACCCATGTGACCTGTTCAACCCATCTCGGACCAACACACTCATATTGTGTGATGATAGGGAGAAGTCCAAGACGAGACAATTCGGGAAGAGCTTCCCAAACCCATCGACGCACCGAACCAACCTACACTATTCTACATCTCTAGCTACATAGGGTTTGAGTCGCCACAATCTACTAAGTCCAGCCAGCCACCCACTCTTACTGGCACATGGTTGCACATGAAAGCTACCAAACAAAGAAACCAATCCTTTCTCAGTATCCGGGATGGCATTCCCCACCATCATTATTCACTCTGATGACCCAATCAATGCCATTCCGCTCAGGTGGTTCATTAAAATCATGTTGGTTTGGCATAGCTAAGCAATCTACCAATATGATGGCTCATAAACAATAAAATACTAGGGAATAATATGGGACATAACATAGCATAAACACATCAATTCCTACATATGCAATTCTACAAAAACATCTACAATGCATAGGAAAATAGTAGGGCATTTATGACCAAGATAGAACCACTTGCCTTTGTTGTCGATGTAGTCGATTAGATAACCCTCACAATCCTCATAGATATAATGGTTGCACTCATATAACCACAACACTTGTAATCATAGTAGTTGCAATCATAGTAGTTTCACTCCTTGCAATCTATCGATAAAAAACAAAAGCACACCATTCAAACATTGCAATTATGCACAATACAATAAATCAATGGTGAATAATGCATGCATGATAATTTAATAGGTCACTCTTGTTGTATTTAGTGTTCTAAACAATATTAGGTCACATGATGCATGTGGAAAGTCATTTAATGCATTAAAGCATTTATTATTAAAGATATATGAATTTAATATGCTTTATCTCACTTTAATTCAAGTATTGATGTATCTATCGTATTAAATCGTGAACTAAATGCTACTAGATAGGTAATGCAATTTATAACTAGTAGCAATTTGAATCACCTAAAAAGGAGTTACAGATATTTTCTTATGATTAAAATACTATTGCAATGAGTTTATAGATTTCTGCAAGAATTTCTACTTTAATAGTACCAAATAATTTTGCACGCATTTTCTTATGATAGATATTATCAATACAAAATAGTACCAATTGGTTTTACTAATTTTGGAGTTCTGGTTCATTTTCTGGGTTTTAAATGTTGGAGATATGCCCTGGAGGCAATAATAATAGTAGTTATTATTATATCTTTGTGTTTATGATAAATGTTTACATTCATGCTATAATAGTATTAACCGGAAACATTAATACTTGTGTGTTTTGTAAACTAAATTAGAGTCGCTGGTAAAGCCTCTTTGTAATACTAGCTTGTTAGTTGATAGATGATCGTGGTTTTTCGATCATGAACATTGAGATGTTATTAACAACAATATCATATCATTAGGAGAATGGTGTGATGAACATACTCTTATAGATAAGCGTAGCATAAAGATCAAATCATTTCAATAGTTTGTTTGCTATAAGCTTTTTGATACATAGTAACCTAATTCCTTCGACCATGAGATCATGCTAATCACCATCACCGGAAGGATTCTTTGATGACGTCAAACACCACACCATAATTGTGTGGATATAAAGGTGGCATTGAGTGGTCGAAAAGTATGTGTTGAGGCAGATGGATCAAGAGTGAGATTTGTCCATCTATATGATGGATAGATATAATCTAGTCCCTCTCGGTGGAATGTCATCCAATTAGCTTGCAAGCATGTGACTGGCTCACAAGGGATCACATATCACGGGAACGAGAAAAGAGTACTTATCGGTAACGAGGTTGAACTAGGTATGCAGAGATACCGGCGATCAAACCTCGAATAAGTAAACTATCACGAGACAAAGAGAAATTGGTACCATATGTAAGTGGTCCATTTGATCGCAAAGTAATCGTAGGAATATGTGGGAGCCATATGAATTTCTAGATTCCTCTATTGGTTATTGACCGGAGAAGTGTCTCAGTCATGTCTGCATAATTCACGAACCGTAGGGAGACACACTTAAGCATTCGATGTTGTTTAGTAGATATGGAATGTAAGTAGGGAGACCGAATGTTTTTCGGAGTCTTAGATGGGATCCAGGATTTCACGAGGAGATTTGAAATGGTCCGGATAATAAGATTCATATAAGGGAAGTCCCATTCCGGAGTTCGGGAATGATTACGGTGTTTTCACCGGAATGATATAGAAGGGTCTAGTAGGTTCACCGGACCGGAAGGGGAAGGGTACATGAATGTGTCATGACTAAGTGGAATGATTACGTTATGTCCTAAGTCACATGGTTGGGCGTTTGTAAGAAAGAAATAAAGCTCCAAATTGAAAGTCAAAAGGCAAGTTTTAAACATCAAACTGGGACAATGTATCCTGGTGGAGGAAGGAAAGAATCCTTCTCTCCCTCCACCACAATCCAAGTAGGAGTAGGAGTTGGGGAAGGATTCAAACTCCCCTCTCCCAAGCTGCCCTCCCTATCATAAATAGAGGGGAGGGGGTACCCCAAGACACAACAACAACCCCTCCCACACCGCCGCCGCCGCCCAGCGCCGCCACCGCCGCTGGTTCATCATCGTCGCCCTAGCCGCCACCGACTCCACCTCCTCCTCTCTGTCTTCTAAACCCTAGTTTGCCAGGGAAACCCTAATACTCCACCATAACCCGCTCCAGCTTAGGTGAAGCCCTGCGGGATCTTCCCTCTACTTCTGACACCACGCCGTTATGCTGCCGGAATCGCGAGGAGGGAACTACAACCTTCGCTGCCTGCTGGAACAAGGGAGCGCTACCGGAATGCAGCGTCGGAAGGCTTGTCTACGCGATCTTGATATCGGCAAGTGTACGACTACATCACCCATGATTATATGCTCTCGTTAACCGCTTTGGAATCTTCGAGGGTGAGTACTCTAATTAACTCGTTGCTACAATCTAGTAGATAGATCCTGGATTGTTTGTGTTTATGCGGTAGAATTGTTTTTGTTTTCCATGCTACAAACCTCTACAGTGGTATCAGAGCCGTGTCTATATGTAGATCTGTTTCACGATTAGAACACAATGGTCATTATGGGCGTTGATACTTTTGTTGTTGATTGCTTCTTGTGTACTTTGCATCTTGCGGGATGGTGGGATGAATCGGCCCGGGCTAACCTTACATGACATCGTTCATGAGACTTGCTCCACCCCTGACATGCAACTTGTATTGCATAAGTGGCTTTGCGGGTGCCTATTTCTCCCAACATAGTGAAGATTCAATTTACAACGAGTGATTGGCAATACTAGTATCAACGTTGTGGTTCTTGTTCGTAAGTTAGAATAACACATTGAAAGCCCCAAACCACGTAAAACATGCAAAGAAAATTAGAGGCGTCTAACTTTGTTTTGCAGGGGTGTGATGTGATATGGCCATGATTGTGATTATATATGATGTATGCAATGTTCCTTATTCTAAGTCGGCAACCAGCAGGAGCCTTATGGTTGTCTTTTAATTTTGTTAAGACCTGCGTGTCTATTATTCAAAGTAGTTGTAATAGTTGATGCTGGTGGACGACAACCATGGAGCGGTGACATTGACCTTTACGCCACGCCGGTGATGATGGAGATCATGTTCGTGCTTGAAGATGGAGATCGGAAGCACAAGAAGAAAGACCATATCATATCACATATTTTGAATTGCATGTGATGTTAATCCTTTTTATGCATCTTGTATTGCTTAGTTCTCTAAGGTAGAATTATAAGATGATCCCTCTCACAAAATATCAAGTTATAAAGTGTTCGTCCTTAGTAGGCACCGTTGCCAAATCTTGTTGTTTCGAAGCACCAAGTGATGATCGGGTGTGTTAGATTCTGCGAGTGTATACAATGGGAGCAAGCCAGATTTTCTCATGCGGAAGCTAAGGTTTGATCTTGACAAGACTAGCATGTACGGACATGGTCTCAGAACACGGATCACCGGAAGGTAAAGCATGAGTCATATAGTAGATATGATGAACATGTTGATTGTTCACCTTTGAAGCTACATCATCTCTCGTGATGATCGGTTTTAATGTGGTGGATTTGGTTCGTATGATCACTAAAACAATGTGAGGGATGTTGTTTTGAGTGGGAGTTCACCTAGATTAATTTAACTATTAATTAGAACTCAATTTGTCATAAACTTAGTCTAAACTATTGCAAATATGTTGTAGATCAATGGCGTCCCCTCCCATCAATTTTAATGCGTTCCTAGAGAAACAAAGGTTGAAAAACAATGGAAGCAACTTCACGGATTGGTTCCGCAACTTGAGGATTATCCTCAATGCTGGTATTTTGACCTATGTGCTGGATGCACCGCTAGGTGATCCACATGCAGCTGATGTTACCGATGATGTAAAGAATTTTTACCTCACTCGGAAGAATCAGTACTACATAGTTCAGTGTGCTATCTTGTATGGTTTGGAATCGGAGCTTCAGAAAAGGTTTGAGAAATTTGACCCACATGATATTGTCCGTGAACTCAAAATGATATTTGAGGCTCATGCAGCAGTTGAGAGTTATGAGGCTGCTGAAAAGTTCTTTAACTGCAAGATGGAAGAGGATAGCTCTGTCAGTGAGCATGTGCTTAAGATGTTTGGGCACGCAAGTAAGATCCAAAGCTTGGGTATACTGATTCCTAATTCTTTGGGGATTCACCGTGTCCTCCAATCACTACCACCAAGTTACAAGAACTTTGTTATGAACTACAATATGCAAAACATGGACAAGTCGTTGCCCGAACTCTTCTCCATGTTAAAGTCTGCGGAAGTGGAGATCAAGAAAGAGCACCAAGTGTTGATGGTCAATAAGACCACCAAATTCAAGAAGCAAGGCAAGTCTAAGAAAAACATAAACTTCAAGAAGGACGGTAAGAAAGTTATCACGCCGACGAAGAAGACCAAGGCTAGGCCTAAGCCTGATACTGAATGCTTTTACTGCAGGGAGAAGGTCACTAGAAGCGGAATTTCCCTAAGTACTTGGCAGATTTGAAGAACGGCAATATCAAGAAGAAAGATATATCCTATATACATGTTATTGATGTGTATCTCACTAGTAGTCGTAATAGAGCCTGGTTATTTGATATTGGTTCGGTTGCTCATATTTGTAACTCAAAACAGGTGCTGCAGAATCGACGGAAACTAGCGAAGAACGAGGTGACGATGAGCGTTGTAAATGGATCAAAGGTTGATGTGATCGCGCTCGACACACTACCTCTTCATCTACCATCGGGATTAGTTTTATACTTAAATAATTGTTATTTGGTGCCTGCGTTGAGCATGAACATTATATCTGGATCATGTTTATTGCGAGACAGTTACTTGTTTAAGTCCAAGAATAATGGTTGTTAGATTTATATGAGTAACATGTTTTATGCACATGCACCTTTGATAGATGGTCTATTCTTGTTGAATATCGACTGTAGTAATACACATATTAATAACATTGAAGATAAACGTTTGAAATTGAGCGATAACTCGACCTATATGTGGCACTGTCGTCTTGGTCACATTGGAGTGAAGCGTATGAAGAAACTCCATTCCGATGGACTTCTTGAATCACTTGATTTAAAATCACTTGAAAGATGCGAAGCATGTCTGATGGGTAAAATGACTAAGAGTCCATTTTCTGGTATGATGGAGCGAGCTACGGACTTATTGGGAATCATACATACCGATGTGTGTGGACCAATGAGTGTAGCATCGTGTGGTGGTTATCGTTATGTTCTTACTTTCACGGATGACTTGAGTAGATATGGGTATATCTATTTCATGAAACATAAGTCCGAAACTTTCGAGAAGTTTAAGGAATTTCAAAGAGAGGTAGAGAATCAACGTAACAAGAAGATTAATTTTCTACGATCTCATCGTGGAGGTGAATATATAAATTATGAGTTTGGAGAGCATTTAAAGAAATGCGGAATACTTTCACAACTGACACTGTCGGGAACACCACAACATGATGGTGTGTCCAAACGTCATAATCAAACTCTCTTAGATATGGTTTGTTCTATGATGTCACTTACAGATTTACCGCTATAATTTTGGGGTTATGCATTAGAAACATCCGCGTTCACTTTAAATAGGGCACCATCTTAATCATTTGAAACGACACCGTATGAATTATGGTTTGGGAAGAAACCTAAATTGTCCTTCCTTAAAGTTTGGGGTTGCGAAGCCTATGTATAGAAGTTACATCCCGACAAGCTTGAACCCAAAGTAGAATAATGTGTCTTCATTGGATACCCGAAGGAAACTATTGGGTATACCTTCTATCATAGATCTGAGGGCAAAATCTTTGTTGCTAAGAATGGATCCTTTTTAGAGAAGGAGTTTCTTTCGAAAGAAGTGACTGGAAGGAAAGTAGAACTCGATGAGGTTATCGAACCTTCTCTCGGATTTGAATGTAGCGCAGCACCAGAAGTAGTTCCTGTGGCGCCTACACCAATAAGAGAGGAAGCTAATTATTTTGATCATCAAACTTCAGTTGAAGTTACTACAAAACCTCCCAGGTCAACGAGAACTTGTACCACTCCCGATTGGTATGATCCCGTTATGAGTGTCATGGTGGTGGACAACACCGATGACCCTCCGACATATGAGGAAGAGATGATGATCCTAGATCCAATAAATGGCAAGAAGCCATGAAATCCGAGGTTAGATCCATGTACGAAAACCAAGTATGGACTTTGGTGGACTTACCGGATGGCCGGAAGGCTGTCGAGAACAAATGGATTTTCAAGAAGAAAACATATGCTGATGGTAATGTTACTGTCTATAAATCTCGACTTGTTGCAAAAGGGTTTTGACAAATTCAAGGAGTTGACTACGATGATACTTTCTCACCGGTAGCGAAGCTAAAGTCTGTGAGGATTTTGTTAGCAATCGCTGCATATTATGATTATGAGATATGTCAGATGGATGGGTAAACAACGTTCCTCAATGGAGACATTGATGAAGAGTTGTATATGGTACAAACCAGTCCATCCTAAAGATGCTAACAAGGTATGCAAACTTCAACGGTCCATTTATGGATTTAAGCAAGCATCCCGGAGTTGGAATCAACGTTTTGATAAGGTAATCAAAAATTTTGGTATTATTCAAACTTATGGAGAAGCTTGTATTTACAAGAAAGTGAGTGGAAGCTCTGTAGCATTCCTAGTACTATATGCGGACGACATATTATTGATTGGGAATGATGTAGACCTTCTTAATAGTGTCAAGGATTATTTGAATAATAGTTTTTCAATGAAAGATCTTGGCGAAGCAGCTTACATATTAAGCATAAATATTTATAGAGATAGATTGAGACACATAATATCATTGTCATAGAGTACATATTTGGACAAAGTTCTAAAGAGGTTTGGAATGGAAGATAGCAAGAAAGTTGCCCAATACGATCTTGAGTAAAACTCAAAGTCCTGCTACGGCAGAAGATAGAGAAAGGATGAGTAAGACTCCCTATGCCTCAGTCATAGGTTCTATCATGTATGCCATGCTATGTACTAGACCCGACATTGCATATGTTGTTAGTTTAACTAGCAGATATCAAAGTGATCCAGGAGTGGATCATTGGACAGCGGTCAAAAACATCCTCAAGTACTTGAGAAGAACTAAAGATATGGTTCTTTCTTATGGATGTGATGAACAACTCGTTTTTAATGGTTACACTGATGCTAGTTGGAACACCAATGCGGATGATTCTAAATCTCAATATGGATACGTATTTACTTTGAATGGTGCAACAGTAAGCTGGAGGAGTGCAAAACAAAGCGTTGTGGCGAAATCTTCAACTGAATCGGAATACATAGATGCTTCAAAGTCTTAACAAGAGGCGATATGGATGAAGGATTTCATTACAAAGCTCGGTGTGGTTCCCAGTGCGCTTGACCCAATGTCTATCTACTATGATAACATGGGCGCCATATCCAATGCGCAAGAACCAAGGTCACACAAGAAGATGAAGCATATCAATATGCGTTTTCACGCTATTCGAGAGCATGTCCAAGATGGTGACGTAAAGATTTTCAAAGTACACATGGATCTAAATGTGGCGGATCCGTTGACTAAACCTCTCCCGAAGGCCAAACATGACCAGCACCAAACCGCCATGGGTGTTCGGTATATTACCATGTAATCTGGATTAGTTGACTCTTGTGCAAGTGGGAGACTGTTGGAGATATGCCCTAGAGGCAATAATAAAAGTGGTTATTATTATATCTTTGTGTTTATGATAAATGTTTACCTTCATGCTATAATAGTATTAACCGGAAACATTAATACTTGTGTGTTTTGTAAACTAAATTAGAGTACCCATTAAAGCCTCTTTATAATACTAGCTTGTTGGTGAATGGATGATCATGGTTTCTGGGTCATGAACATTGAGATGTTGTTAACAACAAGATCATATCATTAGGAGAATGGTATGATGGACATACTACTATAGATAAGCGTAGCATAAAGATCAATTGCAACATCCCAAATTTCATCAAATCCAAAACATCATGACTGCATTCATATTATCATGGCATGTTTACATTACAAAAAAAATTTCAAAGTTAAAAACCCTAGCAAAACCCTATTTTATACCCCTTTTACATTACATGTATGGGGCATGGTTTTATTTTTAATTTTATTACCCCAAAGTGTTTTTGAGTGGATTGTGTGTTTAAATAACTTTTCCATACTAGGATAACCCCACAAAAATGTGGTGAAAAATTTAAGTGATTTGGATTTGATTTGGTCATTCAAATCTTATTTGGAAATTCAAATAAGAAGAAAAAAGACAGAGGAGAAAAAAATTGAACCCAACCAGCTAATCTGGCCAGGCCCAACTAACAGCCCACCTACCCACCAGGGAAACCCCCCTTCCCCCTCTTTTTCTCACCCCGCGCGCGACCCACTCACTGACAGTTGGGCCCCATCGCCACGTCATCCCTTTGTCCTCAATCAGCGTCCGACGACCACCTCGCCGCGGTCATTTCCTCCCGTTGAAGTCGCGTTTGATTGCGAGCGTGATTCCCTCCCCCACTCTGGCTACTTAACTCCCTCCCCCTCCACAGCATTCCCCCCACACCGCAGGAACTGAGCGCCACGAGACTCCCCAAATGTCATGGTGCACCGCCGCTGCCCCGACGAGCTCCGGTGACGCATTTCGGTGAGCCCCGTGTTCCCCTTAGCCTCTAATTCAAATGGTTGTGTTCGCCATGTCCTTGTGCACCTTCTGATGCTTTCTTCTTGTCCCCTTGTGACCTAGGTCGCCTTCTTCTTCTTCAATTCGGAACACCCGACGACGAGCCAAACTCCGACGAGCAATTATGCCCGTATCAGTGCGCCCCAGCCAAGTCCACGACCACGTTGAGCTTCGCCTCACCACCGCGACCTTGGTAAGACCTAGCACTCCCTCCCTTTTCCTCTGGCCTTGCTGGAACATCATCGTCAGAGGCGTCGCCACCGCAGAAGCCATGTGTGCTGCTAGGTTTTGGTCGAGTAGTTGTGATCCACTGGATCTAGATCCAGTGGCCCAGATTAGAACTAGTAGCGAACAGGTATCGTCAGATATGGAATGCAGGATCACACTTAGATCCAACGGCTCGCGTGTGTGATCCACGCGAACCGGCAGGAACCAATCAGAACACGTCGCGTGGCTGTGAATTAGATTTAAAATCCAGATTTTGATCTATTAGTTGAATTAACTTGTAAAATTCATAACTTTTGTTCTGTGAAACCAAAAGTTACAAATTAGGTGTCTATGGATTCAGAAAAATGAGATCTTTGAATCTATGGCCTTGCTTTGGTTATTTTATTCCGTAAAATGAGTATTTTATGCAGAAGAATTTTTAGGCCTATTTTGATTATAAAAAATATTTAGGATATTATTTTTAGGAGGTTTTTGTGTTATTTAGACTTTAGATTATATGATTTGTCTTCAGTACTATAAATTTTGATTTTAAAAGTTTATAAATTCATCTCTTTGAATTTTGCATGCATTCATACTATTTTTTGTGTGTATATTGATTTGTGATTATTTTGTTGTATGAATTGTTGTGTGGACTTTGTGGATTGTGGAGAGTGTGATTGTGTCTATTACCCTAGCTACCAAGGCAAGTGATACTTCATATTTTTTCCTATTATTTTATCTATTGCACTAGTATTATTTTGAGTAGGATTTGCATGGTAATTTTCAAAGTATATGCTATGCTATGGTAGATCCTTTAGATGATATATTGGTAGTATTTTCCCAATGTTAAGATACATGATATGCTAGTAAGCTTAGCTTAGCTATTAGAATTCAAGGGTGGAAAATTCATGTTATGATATTATGGAAAGATTATGCCTATGTGTTTTTGACTAAGAAAAACAACTTGTTAATGAAACACCTGGGTGGAATTGGACTAGTATGGTTTGTGTTGAGTGGTTACACATGCCACATGTCTATGGTTTACCTTGTGTATCACACTTGTGGATGGCCATCCAGGAACAAAGAGATTTGAGATGTTTAGTGTTCAGAAGCTTCCAGTGCAACCACATGGCATATGAGCTCTGCCTTTACCAACTAGGTTGCAAGAACTCAGCCGGATCGATAGATGGTGGTAGAGTTGATATTATGGAACGCGTCCATGGTAGTCCGAGGGATTGATTCTGAAAAGTCTCGTTTCGATGCATGTCGAGTCTTGTGGGGAAAGTGCACCACCTCTCGAGAGGGTAAATCCTAAGTACTTAGTTGTGTCCCTAGTAATGGACAATTTTGAGAATCAAAGACATTGAAATGCTCAAGAATCTCCTCATCCCAATTTCTCTAAGTTAAAAATGGTGGGTGAACAAGGGTAGAGGTACACCAATGTCTATTGGTGGATCCTTAGAGTTTTTGTAAAGAAAAACTTAGTGTTTTCAACTAGTAGGACAAAACTACTTTGTGCAAAGCCAGCCTGAAACCACACTTAGCCTAATTCATGTAGATGATAGTCTCTACTATATAACTATGATATCACTTGCCAATAAAATTCCAAATGTATTGACCCCTTGTAGCTTTAACTTATTATGTTGCAGGTTACTCTGATGGTGAGTAGGGTTATGAGCCTAAACTCAACATGTTTGCCTATTGCACATGAAGATGAAGACTTTATTTAAATACTTTGTAATGAGAACTATACGTGTTAGCCTTGGGCTAATGAGTTGTAAGAACTATTGTACTCCTGGAATTACAATGTAATAATGACCTTTGTATCTATGTACTTCATCTTAAACTATGGGTGCTAGCAATTCGATCCATGGACTAGCACTGCAATCACAGGGACCTTTGCCTTAAAGGGTGAGGTCTTACAGATGGTATCAGAGCACTGTGTTGCCTGTAGGTTTGTGACCCTAAGATGGATTAGACTAAGGAAACCACTAGGAAAAATGCAACCCCTTTGTAAATTTCACACTTGTCTATTTTCATCTTGTAAACCTCCCTTAATCTTCTTTCTCATCTCTATTTGTAGATGGACGCCATCAACAAAGCCGTCAGGAAGGGACCACTGATGACCATGACCCTAGAATGTGAGACGGAGTTTCCCAAGGCACTCAAGAACATTATGATTAGCTTGGGGATAAATGGTGAAGCTGTGTACAAGGGTTTTCCAGTGATGGATGAAGGAGAAGAATATTGGTGGGTACAACTCCACTTGTATAAAAACAAGGAGGACAACCACAATGAGTCAGGATTCTACATGGTCACCAACTCTGAAATGCATATGTCATTCTTTGACTCTACAAGGAATGCAACATGGAATGCCATCAAGGATCATGGAGAAAGACTCAAGTGTAGAATGCTCAACACTCAGAATGACCTTAGAGAGGAGAAGAAGCATACCCAAGACTTAGAGACCACCATAAAACATCTAAGGAAAGATATCATAGACTTAGCATGGGAATCTTGTGATCAAGACAAATAGATTGCCTCCAAGGATGCCCAGATAGCTATATTGTCTAGTGAGTGAGACTTGTGACGTACTCCAATAGTTGGACCACCACACTTGTCGTTTTCTCGCGTTAATAATTTTGACCATACCAACCTATGTGGTATGTAAAAAATTAGACTAAGTTATGTTGAACCTTGGTGCTTGTGATTGAATATTGTATGCCATTACTTGTGTGGTTTAATGATTTGAATGTATGTTGTTGGCTTTTGTTTTACTACCTTATGTTTTACTCTTTACTTGTGTTGTTTCTAATTTTCTCCATCCTATGCAATAGATGCCTAGCTTTGTTCTCAGCACCGTCGAGGAGTTCAAGGGAACTCGTTTTGGAACCCGTATTATGGAGCTCGTTAGTGTGCTTGGTCTTCCCATCCCTAACATTGAGGGACTTCATCTCAGGAAGTTTGAGAGGAAGGACTTATGGGGATTTAGAGTCTCTTAGCCAAGACGCCAGTCAGAGCCTCCCACCGAGGACATCGCCTTCAAGATACTGTTGGGGATATACTTTCCGGGTATACCCACAGGACTCGCTGACAAGGATGGCCCACTAACGGGTTAGAGCTTTGCTTCACGGGAGGCCCAGTCAGAGAAAGAGGAGGATCCAGTTTCGGCTACGACAAGGCCCAGAATAGTTACCGACTTAGGCCTGTAGTATTACTTGTAGTCCAAGCTGTACATAGTTACCGACTCTGTAACATAGCCGGATAGGTCTCTCCCTATGACCCTAGGCCCCGGTGACTATATAAACTGGCCCTATGGGAGCATTTAGGGCAATAACACAACTCGATAACAACCACAACCAACTCGCACAGGCGAACCTCTCTTGTAATCCATTGTAAGATCCGGCTTACGCCGATATATTACTGGGTTGCTAGCAGGAGTAGGATCCGATCACCGCAGTCGGATCTGAACCTGGGTAAACTTGTGATCACCGCTCCTGGAACATCTGACGTCTCATACCCCATCCTTCCAACGCCACTAGGACCCCCTATGGCGTACTTGTCGACAATCCGACGACAGTTGGCGCCCACCCTGGGGCTGGTGACCTTTGGAGTATCGTTCCAGGCGGAATCTGCGCGTGCAGGAATCGGCGAAACAATTGCCATGGGTCGCGTGGTCTACGCCAGTGATGTCCCTCTCATCCTTCTCGATGAGACATGGATTCCGACTTCCAAACCCATGACGACCTACACAATCATGTCCATCGGCGAATTCGATATCTATCTCGGTTTCACTGAACCCGCCCAACCCACCGTTGAGGTGATGACCATGGCGGAAGAAAAATCCGGATCTACTTTGTCCGCAGAGGCGGAAGAGTTCAGGGTCTCGGTGAAAATCAAACCCACCCAGCCCACTCCCATAGTGGAAGAATATGTGGAAGAAGAAGTCAGATCCGATCTCTACAGCGAAATCGGATACACAGAGGAGGAGTACATCTGCTACGGATCCATCTTTGTTGATGTCGAAGCGGAAACTAAGTTATACAAATACCTCAAGAACATGAACAAGAAGAAGGACTGTTTCGTATACCACATAAGCATTGGATCCGACTGTGTCGATGCTGGAGCTGGTAGCGAATCGGTCCTAGAGTCAATCACGTCGCAGGAACTTTGAGACTTCGACGAAGAGATAGAGGAGCACGAGCAAGAGCACGTCTCCAGACAAACGCCAGGTGAGCCGGAAACTCCTCCTAGTCCATATGATAGCATGGATGAAAGCTACACCTTGAAGGATGACATGGACACCGGAGATTCCTCCGAGGTCTACAAGCCAACCATAACGGAAAGTACCGACGGAAGTTTATCCCCCGGTACCGGACCAAAATCCGTCTTTGCCACTGGTATGCACGTTAAGGCTACTGGGTGGTCAAAGAAGAAGAACAAGAACAAGAACAAGAATCCGACACCGGCAGAGCCGGACGTTGAGGAAACCAACGAACAAAAAGTTGATGAAGAGATCGAGATGGAGAATTAGGATGGAGATCCAATTAATCCCACCCCGATTGATCCTCCTGTGGATGGACACGTTGTCACCAAGGGTGCACTCAAAATCTACGGAGATGATCTCATAACTCCAATCCCAACGGCTTCGGATCTTACGCCGGAGGCGCTGGAGAAAAGGGCTGAGGACCTGGGAAAGCACCACCTGTTTCTGCTTGAAGAGGTCGCGCGCCTCGTCGAGATGAGACAGAAGTTAGACAGTGATCATGCCAGATATCAGTCAGATTTCAAGCGACATCCAAACAAAACAAGGGGAGGTCCGTTTCTTGCAAACAAGAATCTGAAGATCTATTCGACGGAAAAGATGGAGAGAAGATCCAAGTCTACAGCACGTCGGTGGAAAACGCTGCTGTAGCTCAAGCCATCCCCGCCAACAATCCGTCTCCCCAGCAGGTCCAGTAGTGCGTCGCATTGCTGGACAAAGGATTAAAGCAGCAGAAAACGGCTGTGTTATTTAGTGGCAAGCTGGCCTCAAAATCCGAGTTTTGCCACACTTGCGCTGACCAAAGCGCTGATGTAAGGCTCCATAGGGATACGGCTCAGCGTTATCATCCCCGTGGAGAAGAAGAAAATTCCAAGACCGGCTCCAACAACCACTCTCGCCAGCCGGCACATGACTGGGCAAGAGTTATTCCGGCTTCGACTGAAGATGCTGTAACATCCCAAAATATAACACAAGGATCATCAAACTCTAATCACTAAAATTAGGGTTAACAAAAACTTTGATTAATTTAAAATCATATGAATGCATGTGTGAATTAGATGATTTGATAAATGCATGAATGAACTTGTGTGATTAACCTAAATAGAAAGAAATGGTTTAAAGATGAAAATAACATCATATAAAACATTTCCATGCAGAAACAAAACAAGAGAAAATAAAAAACAAATAAAATAAAGCAAATGGTCATTTTTGCCAATCTTGCTCACTAGGTCACTTTGAGTGTTTCTAGTTCAAATTTCAAACAGAAACTTTTGCAACTCTTTTCACCCCTTGCTAGAACAAGTAAAAGTAAATCAAAGCCCACCTTTCAAACTTGCAGAAACATTTGGCAACCTCATTCAAATCACAATTCAAAATTGAATCTTTATCATATGTGAAGATCACCCATTTTCAAAACCCAACCAAACCAGTGCCCCTTGACTAATCCAACTAACCAGACACTCCCTAGTATGTGCCCAGCAAACCCACCAAGTTTGAATCCAAAATTCAAATTTGAATATGTTGAGGCCATTTTATCAAACACCTTGCAGATACAAATCAAACAAACATCAAACACTATATTGTGCATTAAATTTGGCCTAACATGTTCCCTATCTAGCTCACACTACACCCTCAGTAGATCATCTAACTAGTTTAACCCCTCTAGCTCACTGTAAGCAAGACCATGCCATTAATGGCAAGCAGGCTAAGCCTCACCTTGCCACCCCATTGTCGACAGCAAGCTACGAGCAACACAAAGCCTAGCCAGCATGTCTAGCAAGCACCCCACCGTCCACCGCCACTCTCTGTCCTAGCCCCGAGCAATGCCAGCCCCTGGACCACACGACACGCCCATGCCAAACCTCTCTACGCGCGAGCCGAGAGCGCGCCAGTGCGCCATGCTCGACCAGCACTCACAGACCACGCGCCGCCCTCGCCGCTTGCAGGGATGATCACCAGCACCCTAGCAACCCCGCAGACATGCCCGTTCACCGCCGCGCGGACCACGCGCGCTGTGCGACATTAAAATCGCTGTTAGACCCGCTCAGAGCACCGCAACGTTCCGACCGATCAGCACCGCCCCACGCCGCAAGACCAAGCCGTTGAGCTTCGCCAGCGAGCACCACAGTGCCCCCTACCGTCGCCCATTCCAGTAGCTGCCTGTACTGTCGCCTCCGACGACCTCAGCCCACGCCGTGCTGCCCCTCTCGCTCGCCTATAAAAGAAGCCCTCCCCATCACGAATTTTCCACACCAGTTCACTCCCCTCTCACCCAGAACCACCCCACCGCACTCCCGGAGCAAGGCGAGCAGCGCATCGACAGAATTTGGCCGGAGCCCGCCGCTGCTGGAGAAGAAGGGAGCCGTCGATTGGAGCCGCCCCGGGAGAAGCTGCCGGTACCAGGAGAACCGCCATCGTCGACTTCTTCGTTCGCCCCCGTCGCCGACCCTCGCCTGAGCCCCGGTGAGCCTCCCACAAGCCACACCTTCCGCATTAGGGTTCTGTCTCGCCGGCGTTGCCCGACATGGATGATGAACCGTAGCCGTTCGATTAGAGTTAGATCGTGCGGTTCACATTTCCCCGTACCGCTTTGCCCCTCCCCGTCTCACTAACGTGTGGGGACAACCACTTAACCATCCCGCGTACGCGCTATGTGTAGTGGGCCGGCACAGTAAAACATCCCGCGCGACCCAGCAATTCAAATTAAGCTTTATTCATTTAATTTCAAACATAGTTCTGTACCTAGATTCAAAAATCAACCCAGCTCGATTAAGTGAACCAAAATGCATGAAACCAATTTTATTAGAAAGGTACTGAAATGCTTAATCCAAGCCCGTTGGATTCTAATCATTTGGAGTTATAGATCAACCATGGTAAAAATAACAAGGCAGAAGCTTTTCTGCATTCAAACATTTTTCAAAATTCAACCATAAGAGCTTTTGAGTTGATTCCAACTCTCAAAAATCACATTTGCTCATACCTTTCAGAATATATAAAAATATATGGGTTTACTTGCAGAAATAATGTTCAAGTAATAAAAGAATGCTACATAGGCATTTCTTGTCACTTTATGTAATAAAAATAAAAATGTTAAACCTTATTAAATTGTGACACCACTTTAAATCACATTCTCATGTACTAAAATATGTGGTGATGACATGTGTCAACATGATCCCATGTTTGACTTGGAGGATATTAAATCTTAAATAGTTTTTCAATGAGTAGAAATTACTTTTCTCAAATAAAATAAATAACACAAGTGCTTTAATCCTTGTGATAATAGTGATGATGCTAGATCATCTAGTGTGACTTTTTGTGTGGTGATTAAAAATAGTTAAGTATTGTTTGGTGATTGTGTACCTCGCGTTTATTTATAGACGCTATTACCGACCAAGGATACGAGGAGGAAGGAGGATACTACGAGGAAGCAGACGAGGAGAACTTCAACCACTTCTCTGCTCAAGGCAAGCAAATACTTGAAACCTTGCAAGATAACCCTTGCAAATGATGCAAGCCAATACTTGAAACCTTGCAAGCTAACCCTTGCAAATTATGCAAGCCAATACGTGAAACCTTGCAAGATAAACCTTGCAAATTATGCAAGCTAATACTTGCTTGTTACTATGCCAACGATATGCCTTAAGCATATGTGATCATACCCACTTGATACCCAAATCCTAGTTTTACTTGCAAACTTAATACTTTATTTTCTTTAGCAAGGCTTTCTCTTAGAGTTTACATGGTGACTTGTAGATTCTATAAAGATAACTAAAGGTAGCATAAAGAGCATAAAATCTGGCCTAAGTTAGATAATTTTGAGGTCATCCTAAGGCATGAGATTGAACTTAGCAAATCCCCACTTGTTTACTACCCCTCATTAGTATTTACCACCACTTTTAGATGCTAGTGCTCAGTATAAAACTTCATCAACTTTAGATGGGAATACTTGGTGAAAATGGTTATGAAAACCTTAGAATGATGAGTCATTCTACTGAAATGTTTTGACATGTTTTTCCGAACACCAGATGATTTTGATGATGAAAATGTTGACGCATGAGCCTTAGCCCTTTATAAAACTGATGGTTGTCTGGATGCGATACCATTCCAATTTTACCGTACAACCACAATACTCGAAATTTGGGTAGGGCTTGACTGGAATTTATATACCTTAGTATGGGTTCCCTCGTGGCCAAGGTCTGAGCTGAGGCTACCTTGTGAAGATTGTCCACCTATGCAGTACCCAAGATAACAGTTGGTCATGGTTGGGAGGCCAAACTCACAGGAGAGGTGCCTATACTAGGGCGTGTAATTGAAAGGTTAGGATTGATTATCCGCATACTGAGTATGGTGAATTCAGGATTGTTCCTGACGGATGTATCGAATGTTGTGGTGAAAGTGTACAATCTCTGTAGAGTGTCAAACTATTTGAATAGCCGTGTCCGCGGTTATGGATAGTTGGAGCGGCCATACTGTTCCCCCGTCAGATGTTTTCAAAATGACTTGTGAAATGAATTATGACTTTGACTTGACCACAACAGAGTGTGATATGAAATTCAAATTCCCACTTAGGTGTTATAAAACTTTTAGCTACTTTTTATTTGCTTCTGAACTCAGTAGAGGTAAATCTGGCTTTTTGCAAAACGACCTTAGAGCCTAGTGTCCTACTACAAAAACCCCCTTAACTTGTTAGTATTAGTTTGCGAGTACTTAAAGAGAACTCATGGCTTTGTCCCTGGCTATTCCTGTGGCCAGACTATGAAGAGGAGTATCAGGATGATGGACTGCAGGAAGGTTACGACAACTAGGATCATCTCCCATCGTCAGCATTGCCTGTGACCCTGAAGATGGAGCTTCGCCTACGCTATCATTACTATTACGTTATTCCGCTGATTGAGTTGTATTAAGAACTGGATCATGAGATCCTTATTTGTGTAAGACCTTATGTATGATTTGTAATGGATGATGTACTGTGATATCCAAATCTGTTATGTATCGCAAAAATGGTAATCCTAGGATTGCGATGTATGGCATAACAGGCATCTGGGATTAAAAATCCGGGTGTTGACAAGTTGGCATCAGAGCCATCCTGACCATAGGAGACCTTAGTTAGAATGAACGTTTCAATCAAAAACTTAGTTTCAAAACCAAAGGAAGTGAGTAGTACAAAAACTTATTCCCATTCTTATCACTTGGATTATTTCATCAAAATTTCATGTTCCTCAAAAATTCTTGCAAAATACATAAAATTTGACACACTTGATCACTCTACTAACTTACTCATCCTATATTCTTATACATGGACGTGTAGTACATCAAGTTTTATCGGTTGGGGAATGGAGGAGACCTCATCTTTGAGCGTGACTTGGACCAACTGTCAGAGCTTCTGGAGCGTCCGCACCCCGAGTTCTTCAGAGCTCACCTCAATGATCAGGAAGGAGAAGATCTGCAGTGGCTAGTTGTTGCAAGTATTTGAGGAAAGATTGAACCTCCCACTACAGAGGGAATTTAGTTCACCTTAAGAGAGAACAACTAGCTCGATGGACTGGCCAGGGCGATGGAGGAAGCTCTTGCCCGTTTGTGTGGGCAGAGTATCAATCAGATCAAGGGTACCCGTTTTGAGTTCTACCCAAGGCGTGATGTTATAGGACAGCCACTGAAGGCCCCATACCACCACGAGCTGAAGAGTCAACTGGACCACCTCAGCTTCATGATGTACGACTGTCAAAAGGAGTTGGACAATGCCCGTGCCTACGCCAACCACAAGTACCCCATCGCCAAGAAGAAGGATCATACCATCTCCATGCTAGTGAAGGATCGCAAGTCTCGTCGCCGTCAGCTCGACAAGAAGGAGCGCATCATTGCCCGTGTTCGCCACCGGATCACAGATTTGGAGGAGACCATCCACGAGAGAGACATGCAGTTGGAGGAGAGGGAGAATACCGGAGAAGACCTTCGTGGAGACCCCTACTCCTATCTGAGCGATGATGATGTCTTTCTGGAGGATCAGGCCATGGACTTCTTCACCGATGAGGATGATTTCCCCTTCATCGATGATGATGATGAGGAGGAGGATGATGAGTACACTGACTCCGAGGAGTAGTAGCACTTGAGCACTAGCGTTAGTGAATTGTATTCGGTCCCACTATATCGTAGATTCACAGAATGATTCTTAAAACCATCTGTTTTTCTTTGTTGTGGTGTGTGTTGTATTGTGTGCTATGAATGAATGAATGAATGAAAAGGAAGTTGCTAGAAAAATCTGAGTCACACTTTAACAACTTTACAAAACAACCCTAAACCTTAGAAATTTCCCTCTTTTCTCATGATCTATCTCAATCTTCAGATGCCTCGCGGAGGAAGCAACTCAGCCCAGACCCGACATTGCAACTCTTGCAAATGATGGTTTCGTACCACGAAGCCGAAAGAGTCGAACGTCAAGCCAACTTAGCCACCCTTCAACAGATAGCCCAGATGGCCAACAATAATTAAGGCCATGGAAATCAGGACAACCATGGATCTAAGGTCAAGAATTTCCAGAACACCAAGCCACCTGTTTTCACTAAGTCAGAAGAACCCCTAGATGTAGATGATTGGCTGCAAACAATGGAGAACAACCTGGAAGTCGTAGGAGTGGAAGCTAACGAGAAAGTTCTGTTTGCCACCCACTATCTAGCCGGAGATGCAAGATCAGGGTGGAACAGCGTTCGTACAATAACCGGAGGTCAGATGATGACTTGGGAGGAATTCAAGGTCAAGTTCAGCAGAACCCATGTGCCACCTGGTTTGATCAAGAGGATGAGAGATGAATTCAGAGAACTGAAGCAAGGAAGGATGAAAGTAGTGGAATACCTTGACAAATTCTTGTCATTAGCTAGGAATGCCCCGGATGAGATTGACACTGAATCCAAGAAGAAAGAGAGATTCCTGAATGGTCTACACGATGAGATGCAGACGGTGTTAGTCAATATTCCCTTTGCTGATATTGAAGCCCTAGTCGACTCTGCCATTCAGATGGAAGGAAAGATCAACCGAACCAATGAGAACCGCAAGCGCCGCATGATGCATCAACCAGGAACCCACCAGACACTAAAGTATCGCCCCAACCCATCTCCAGGATTTTCCCCGAGAACCAACAGACCCCCGATGAACCGTCCGACCTATCCCAACCGTGGAAACCCAAGGCCCGGAGGAAACCACAACAACCCCGGCAACTCTAGAAATTTCAACCGTGCACCACCCAAGTTCAACAACAATAATGCCGCCACCAACACCGACACTGCCCCAAGGACCGGAAGCAATGCTGTGCCTATTGCAGCGAAGGACAAGTCGCAAGTGACTTGTTATGAATGTGGAACACGGGGTCACTACTCCAATGAGTGCCCCAAGAAGAATGCCGCAGCCCCCAATGCAAATGCCCCAGCTCAGCAACAACGTCATGTTCAGCCCGGAAGAAGGTTTGCCCCAGGGAATTTGCTCAACCGCAACGGCCGTATTTTTCTCATGCATGCCGAAGAAGCCCAGGAAGCGCCAGATGTCGTGCTGGGTATGTTTTCTGTTAACTCGGTACTTGCAAGAGTGTTGTTTGATTCTAGAGCATCGCACTCATTTGTCACTAAATAATTTGCATGCACTAGTAAGATTCAACCAACCAAATTAAAGCATGTTATGATTGTCCAAATACCCAGTTCAACCACCAAAGCTAGGCAAATTTGGAAAGCCGTCCCTATCCGAATCCATGGCAGAGATTTTTATGCTAATCTAATAGTACTCGGAACTAAAGGTTTGGAAGTAGTACTAGGAATGGATTGGATGTCCAAACACAAAGGATTAATTGACTGTGCCAAGAAAGCCATAACCATGACTAGTACAGCCGGAATATCAGTCGAGCATGTATCTGAAACCTTGTCTCGTCAGTTCAAGTGCAACAAGAGTATAGCCCAGCCTACCATTGACCAAGTCCGGATAGTCTGTGAATACCCTGATGTATTTCCATATGTTTTGCCCGGTATGCCCCCAGATCGAGATATAGAGTTTATCATTGAACTAATCCCTCGAACCGGGCCCATAGCCCAGAGACCATATAGTATGAACCCATTTAAACTAGCAGAGATGAAGAAGCAACTGGACACCATGCTGGAAATTGGATTGATTCAAACAAGTGTGTCACCATGGAGATCACCTGTTTTGTTCGTGGACAAGAAAGATGGAGGTAACTTTTTGTGTACGGATTATCGGAAGTTGAATGATATCACTATCAAAAACAAGTACCCGTTGCCGAAGATAGAAGACCTGTTTGACCAGTTGACTGGTGCCAAAGTGTTTTCTAAGATTGTTCTTAGAACTGGCTATCATCACCTCAAGATTCGCGTAGAGGATATTCCAAAGACTGCCTTTACCACCAGATATGGATTATACGAGTATACCTTCATGTCTTTTGGATTGACCAATGCCCCCGCTTATTTCATGAATCTCATGAATAAGATTTTTATGGACTTCCTGGATAAGTTTGTCGTTGTTTTCATTGATGACATTCTGATTTATATTCCAAATCAGAAGAAGAACATGAGCTACACCTAAGGACCATTCTTGGAACCCTTAGATAGCATCAGTTGTATGCCAAGTTTAGCAAATGTGAATTCTGGTTACAGGAGGTAGGATCCCTCGGACATATCGTATCAGCCGGAGGAATTGCCGTTGACCCTGCGAAGGTGAAGGATGTTGAAGATTGGCAAGCCCCAACCACTCAAACCCAAGTTCGTGCATTTCTCAGATTAGCGGGATACTACCGCAAGTTCGTAGAAGGATTCTCGAGTATTGCCAGACCAATGACCCAATTCCTGAAGAAGGACAAAAAGTTTTAATGGACGGACAAATGTGAAGCGAGTTTTCAAGAACTCAAGAAAAGATTGATTTCAGCCCCAATCTTGATCATGCCGGATATCACCAAACCCTTTGACGTGTATTGTGACGCATCCAAGATCGGCCTCGGATGTGTGCTAATGCAAGAAGGCAAAGTTATATCTTATCTATCACGACAACTGAAGCAGCATGAATAGAACTACCCAACCCATGACCTCGAACTAGAAGCCGTAGTTCTATCCCTGAAGACATGGAGGCATTACCTGATGGGATACCATTGTGAGTTTTATTCGGATCACAAGATCCTGAAGTATATATTCACTCAGAAGGAGCTGAATATGAGGCAGAGACGATGGATTGAGCTAATCAAGGACTATGATCTAGACATTCACTATCACCCCAGTAAAGCCAATGTGGTAGCAGATGCCCTTAGCAGATTGTCGTGCCGCTTGAACTCCATGATTTTGAAGGAGCAACCAAGTTTGCAGAAAGAGATGAAAGATTTCCGAATGGAATTGGTAAGTGAATGATTTTTGGCTAGCATAGAACTTCAACCCACTTTGACCAGCCAGATCAAAGAGGCGCAGAAAGGAAATGCTAGTATCGAAGGAATCAAGCGTCGTATCGGTACAGGCAAAGTACCCGGATTCACGGAAGATGAAGAAGGAGTTCTGTGGTACAAAGGACGCCTTTGTGTACCAGCAGATTCGGAATTGAAAGAAGTGATTTTGAAAGAGGCCCATGATACTCTTTATTCTATCCACCCCGGAGGAACAAAGATGTATCAGGATTTGAAGGAACAATTCTGGTGGCATAAGATGAAGAGAGAAATCGGAAGCTATATCGCCAAGTGTGATATATGTCAGAGAGTCATGGAGGGACATCAAAGACCCGCTGGACTGTTGCAACCTCTACAGATTCCGGAATGGAAATGGAATTCAGTTGGAATGGACTTTATCACCGGATTGCCTACTTCTAGTAGGGGAAATGACTCTATCTGGGTCATAGTGGACCGATTGTCCAAAGTCGCACATTTCTTACCCGTCAAGACCACATACCAGAGTTCGAAGCAAGCGGAGTTATACGTTGCTAGAATCATCAGTTTGCATGGAGTCCCCAAGAACATCGTATCGGATTGAGGACTCAGTTTACCTCGAGATTCTGGAAGAAAGTCCAAGAATGTTTAGGAACCCGACTAGATTTCAGCACAGCTTATCACCCTCAAACCGATGGACAAATGGAACGAGTAAATCAAATACTCGATGATATGTTGAGAGCATGTGTGCTAGAGTATGGATCTTAATGGGAAGACTGTCTCCCTTTCGCAGAATTTTCTTACAACAACAGTTATCAAGCTAGTCTGCAAATGGCCCCATTTGAGTTTATGTATGGAAGGAAGTGTCGCACCCCTTTGAATTGGTCGGAAGTAGGAGAGAGTCATATTTTCGGACCCGACATCCTATGAGAAGCAGAAGAGAAAGTTCACAAGATTCGTGAGAACCTCAAGACTGCCCAGTCAAGACAAAAGAGTTACGCCGACAAGAGACATCGAGACCTCGCTTTCAATATCAGAGATTTTATGTATCTCAAAGTGTCGCCTTTGAAAGGAATGCAACGTTTCCAGCTCAAAGGAAATTTAGCCCCCAGATTTGTCGGACCCTTCAAGATTCTGAATCGTCGAGGAGAAGTATCATATCAATTGGAACTGCCAGAGGAAATGTCTGCAGTGCACAATGTGTTCCATATATATTTACTTCGCAAATGCCTTGAAGTTCCGGAGAAGACTGAAGTTTTCAAGAACATTGATCACCGGACCATAGAGATCAACGATGACCTGACCTATCCCGAAGTACCCATCCGTATTTTGGAAGAAGCTTTCAGGACCACCAGGACCCGAAGCATCAAGTTTCTCAAGATTTAGTGGAGCAACCACACTGAAGAATAAGCTACCTGGGAGCGCGAAGATCACATCTGGACGGAGTTTCCCGATCTCTTTAAATCCTAGGTAATATTTTTTCTTCCTTTTTCAAATCTCGGGACGAGATTTTGTTTAAGGGGGGAAGGTTTGTAACATCCCAAAAATATAACACAAGGATCATCAAACTCTAATCACTAAAATTAGGGTTAACAAAAACTTTGATTAATTTAAAATCATATGAATGCATGTGTGAATGAGATGATTTGATAAATAGATGAATGAACTTGTGTGATTAAAATAAATAGAAAGAAATGGTTTAAATATGAAAATAACATCATATAAAACATTTCCATGGAGAAACAAAACAAGAGAAAATCAAAAACAAATAAAATAAAGCAAATGGTCATTTTTGCCAATCTTGCTCACTTGGTCACTTTGAGTGTTTCTAGTTCAAGATTTCAAACAGAAACTTTTCCAAATCTTTTCACCCCTTGCTAGAACAAGTAAAAGTAAATCAAAGCCCACCTTTCAAACTTGCAGAAACATTTGGCAACCTCATTCAAATCACAATTCAAAATTGAATCTTTATCATATGTGAAGATCACCCATTTTCAAAACCCAACCAAACCAGTGCCCCTTGACTAATCCAACTAACCAGACACTCCCTAGTATGTGCCCAGCAAACCCACCAAGTTTGAATCCAAAATTCAAATTTGAATCTCTTGCGGCCATTTTATCAAACACCTTTCAGATACAAATCAAACAAACATCAAACACTATAGTGTGCAGTAAATTTGGCCTAACTTGTTCCCTATCTAGCTCATAGTACACCCTCAGTAGATCATCTAACTAGTTTAACCCCTCTAGCTCACTGTAAGCAAGATCATGCCATTAATGGCAAGCAGGCCGAGCCTCACCTTGCCACCCCATTGTCGACAGCAAGCTACGAGCAACACTAAGCCTAGCCAGCATGTCTAGCAAGCACCCCACCGTCCACCGCCGCTCTCTGTCCCAGCCCCGAGCAATGCCAGCTCCTGGACCACACAACACGCCCATGCCAAACCTCTCTGCGCGAGCCAAGAGCGCGCCAGTGCGCCATGCTCGACCAGCACCCACAGACCGCGCGCCGCCCTCGCCGCTTGCAGGGATGATCACTAGCACCCCAGCAACCCCGCAGACACACCCGTTCGCCGCCGTGCGGACCACGTGCGATGTGCGACATTAAAATCGCCGTAGGACCCGCTCAGAGCACCGCGACGTTCCGACCGATCAGCACCGCCCCACGCCGCAAGACCATGCCGTTGAGTTTCGCGAGGGAGCACCGCACCGCCCCCTACCGTCGCCCATGCCAGTAGCTGCCTATACCGTCGCCTCTGGCTACCTCAGCCCATGCCGTGCTGCGCCTCTCGCTTGCCTATAAAAGTAGTCCTCCCCATCACGAATTCGCCACACCAATTCACTCCCCTCTCACCAGAACCACCCCACCGCACTCTTGGAGAAAGGCGAGCAGCGCATCGCCGGAATTTGGATGGAGCTCGCCGCTGCTGGAGAAGAAGGGACCGTCGATTGGAACCGCCCCAGGAGAAGCTGTCGGTACCAGGAGAACTGATGTCATCGACTTCGTCGTTCGCCCCCGTCGCCGACCCATTTCTAGTCACTTTATTTAATAAAAATAAAAATGTTAAACCTTATTAAATTGTGACACCACTTTAAATCACATTCTCATGTACTGAAATATGTGGTGATGACATGTGTCAACATGATCCCATGTTTGAGTTAGAGGATATTAAATCTTAAATAGTTTTTCAATGAGTAGAAATTAGTTTTCTCAAATAAAATAAATAAGACAAGTGCTTTAATCCTTGTGATAATAGTGATGATGCTAGATCATCTAGTGTGACTTTTTGTGTGATGATTAAAAATAGTTAAGAATTGTTTGGTGATTGTGTACCTCGTATTTATTTGTAGACGCTAGTATCGACCAAGGATACGAGGAGGAAGGAGGATACTACGAGGAAGAAGCCGAGGAGAACTTCAACCACTGCTCTGCTCAAGGCAAACCAATACTTGAAACCTTGCAAGCTAACCCTTGCAAATTATGCAAGCCAATACTTGAAACCTTGCAAGCTAACCCTTGCAAATTATGCAAGCCAATACTTGAAACCTTGCAAGCTAACCCTTGCAAATTATGCAAGCCAATACTTGAAACCTTGCAAGCTAACCCTTGCAAATTATGCAAGCTAATACTTGCGTGTTACTATGCCAATTATATGCCTTAAGCATATGTGATCATACCCACTTGATAACCCAATCCTAGTTTTACTTGCAAGCTTAATACTTTATTTTATTTAGCAAGGCTTTCTCTTAGAGTTTACATGGTGACTTGTAGATTCTAGAAAGATAACTAAAGGTAGCATAAAGAGCATAGATTTTGGCCTAAGTTAGATAATCTTGAGGTCATCCTAAGGCATGAGATTGAACTTAGCAAAACCCCACTTGTTTACCACCCCTCATTAGTATTTACGACCACTTCTAGATGCTAGTGCTAAATATAAAACTTGATCAACTTTAGATGGGAATACTTGGTGAAAATGGTTATGAAAACCTTAGAATGATGAGTCATTCTATTGAAATGTTTTGACATGTGTTTCCGAACACCAGATGATTTTGATGATGAAAATGTTGACGCATGAGCCTTAGCCCTTTATAAAAATGATGGTTGTCTGGATGCGATGCCATTCCAATTTTACCGTACAACCACAATACTCGAAATTTGGGTAGGGCTTGACTGGAAATTTATATACCTTAGTATGGGTTCCCTCACGGCCAAGGTCTGAGCTGAGGCTACCTTGTGAAGATTGTCCACCTGTGCAGTACCCAAGATGACAGTTGGTCATGGTTGGGAGGCAGAACTCATAGGAAAGGTGCCTATACTAGGGCGTGTAATTGAAAGGTTAGGATTGATTATCCGCATACTGAGTATGGTGAATTCAGGATTGTTCCTGATGGATGTATCGAATGTTGTGGTGAAAGTGTACAATCTCTGCAGAGTGTCAAACTATTCGAATAGCCACGTCCGCGGTTATGGACAGTTGGAGTGGCCATACTGTTCCCCCTTCAGATGTTTTCAAAATGACTTGTGAAATGAATTATGACTTTGACTTGACCACAACAGAGTGTGATATGAAATTCAAATTCCCACTTAGGTGTTATAAAACTTTCAACTAGTTTTTCTTTGCTTGTAGAAGTATATCTGGTTTTTTGCAAAACAACATTAGAGCCTAGTGTCCTACTACAAAAACCCCCTTAACTTGTTAGTATTAGTTTGCGAGTACTTAAAGGGTACTCATGGCTTTGTCTTTAGCTATTCCCGTGGCCAGACTATGAAGAGGAGTATCAGGATGACGGACCGCAGGAAGGTTACGACAACTAGGATCATCTCCCATCGTCAGCATTGCCTATGACCCTGAAGATGGAGCTTCGCCTACGCTATCATTACTATTACATGATATCCTTATTTGTGTAAGACCTTATGTATGGTCTGTAATGGATGATGTATTATGATATCCAAATCTATTATGTATCGCAAAATGGTAATCCTGGGATTGCGATGTATGGCATAACAGGCATCTGGGATTAAAAATCCGGGTGTTGACAGATGCCATGCGATGACCCAGCATACCACTGCATGTGTAGTACACTATAGTCGTTGACATGACATCCACAGAACACCGTTCCATAAATATCACATCCCTCAGAGTGGTACAACTGAAACATTGCGGGTCTATATTAAAAACATACACACGTTATTATTATTATAATACCATAAGTTCAAGACTTCCAAAAGATTCAACTTACAAACCAAAATATAAGTGTTTCAGCGGAAGTTTCAAATTTAAAACTTAAACTCCAAATTGAGCTCAACAACTTATTGCTATATAATGTTCATGTTGCTCGGCTGAAGTGGCTACTAGAACTATAGTAATTATTCGGACTCTTGGAAATCTCCTCCGTAGATGATGTCATAGTCCACCCCTTCTATGGCTCCATACATGTTGGGCTCTTCATAGAAGACCTCCTCTTGGCTCTCAGATGCATATATTGGAGTATCTTCGGGATTCTCAGAGTCTAATCAAGGATTCAAAGGAAAGGATGAGTAATAGCGTTACCTAGCAAATTCATTATATGCAAGGTAGGAAGTTTGGTGCTCTATGTACCACCTCGGACTATCAGTCTTTGGCACTATGCAATTTTTGTAAATCTTTCTTCAAAGGTTGATTTTATTATGAAAATCTATGACCATCAGCCTTCACAACTTTCATGGAGTTCCTTTCCTGCTGCGTTCGTAGCTCCTTCCCGGAACACGGAGTAACAAGTTACAATTCTTACACTCTGCAGAGGTGCATTACTTTTCCCATGAGAGATCAACTCCTTGTTGCACAACCGGGCGTACTTTCCCGTCCACAATTCCATGATGTGGGGCCCAGTAGTTGGTCCAAGCCAATCACTGCCCTCTCCGTGACCTCATATGTCTGCATGATCCTTCGGGGACGGATCACCTTTGTTAAGCCCCCTTTCGGGCAAGCTAAAACCCTAATGAGTTCACGAAGACTCTATGACCTAGTGATGCCCGGAATAGTACCATTTATATGGACTATATCCCTAAACACCATTCATAGATAATCTACACACCAAAAGTGTGGGGCGTAAGGGTGCCCACCCATATGTTGGATCCACACAAGGAATCACAATGTCACGTTAAGGTCGTCTTGCCTCCATATAAGAGGAAAATGATACAACTGTCTTCTCTGTCCCATTCCAAATCTCATGGTTAACGCGTAATATACGGCGCTAGAATCACTGATGTCATGGGTTATTAATCCCTAATTTTTCATCATTATTGCAATTAGTACCCTAAGTTCAATTTCTCCATCATATCATCACTTAGGATGATATCTAAGATTTAATATCTTGAGAAAATATTGTTTTCTTTTTCTATAATATAGATGATAACACACAATTTGCAAATACTTTGATAAATACTCTTCAAAGGATATGAGCAAGTGATGAACTTGCCTTGTGATTGTAAGGTAGTGAAGTATAATGCTTGCACTGGACCTTGAGCTTCTATGTCTACAAAAAAATCATTATTGCCCGGTAAGGACAATATTTAAAGAAGCAAAATGATTATGTAAAGTAATGTAATGCATTGTTTAATTTTATTTATATTGTCCCCCATTATTTAAATTATAAAAATTCTTTTTCATAATAAATAATTTATAAATATTTATTTTTAATATTTATGGAATATTGTATTCTTTTATTTTATTTTCTTTTATTAATTTAATAATTCTTTTAATGATTATCATTTAAGTCAAAAAATTGTTATTAAATATTTGTTTAGTATTTTTCTAAAATACTATAATATTAATTTATAATGAAAGTGATTTTTATTTTTTATCAAGTTTAAATAATTTTGTAAAATTCAATAAGGAATATTTATATTTCAAAATCCTTAATAAAACTTATATGTTTAAAATTTTATCTCTTAATTTATTTGGATAGTTTGTATTATTGTGAATCCAAAAGTATTTTATTTATAATTTTTTGGATTTTTATTTTATTTTCTAGAATTTATTTAAGTTTAGGGGCATTTTGGTCTTTTTCCTTTTATTAAAACATGATTTATGTGATTTGGGCTGACTGTTTGGGTTTATTGGGACCTTGTGTCCCAGTAGGGCAAAGTCAAAACAACACCCCGAAGGGGTCTTGGCCCAACCAGCCCAACTCATCCTCTGTCTCTCCCTCGATATCACCTCTCTTCTTCTCCTCCACCGACCTTGTGGCCAGCGATGCTACCGCCGGCGATTCGCGCCGCCGTGGACCTTCCTGGCCGCCGCCGTGGTGCATAGGGTGGTTGTCAACCCTGCTTCTGAAGGGATACGGGTAGGCTACACTAGCGCAAATCAAAAAAATTCTACCGCGTATACCAGGATTACTATTGTCATAGATCACGGGATTACCACTAGACGCGCAGTTGCGGAATCGATGAAGCGCGTCGAGGCAGTGCAGATGTTCCACGTCTCCTCCTTGTCCTCGTCCCACGAGAAGCTCCCCTTGCGCGGCTCGTCCAAGTGCCACAGATGCAGCACCTCCGAGGTATCCACACGTGCAGGGTGGAAGCGTCAGACGCCGGACTTCTAGGTCTGCGCGTGCAACACAAGCGTGAGGTGTGGCGGCTGGGTGGAATGGTCTAACGGCTTAACCCTAGTCAGCTCGCCCCACCCTATCTTATATAGGCGTCCCTAGTGGGCTTCTACATTAGTAGCCCATTAGTAGCCTAAGCCTGGTCTAATTCGGATCCAATCCTCATTAGGATTCCAGACCCTTAAGTGTGTGACCCTATAGGTTCATATACGTATAGACATGGCACGAATACACTTATTCTGTCAATAGTTGCTAGTGGCCTCTAGCAAGACATGCCAACTCCTACACGTATACAAAGATCATATCGGATGAACCATCACAAGGTTTAGTACATATCTTTCCCTTTGCCTCACGATATTTGGTCTAGCTCCAAGCTGACCTCCATTTCTCGATACTGTGATTCGGAATCCCTTTACTAGGTTAACTCTTAACCATATGTAGCATGGCCATGCATTTCTGGATCTGATCACTCGAGGGGCCCAGAGATCTCTCTCTCAAGTAAAGAGCGGCAAATCCCATCTTGATTGACCATGCCTTGCAGCATGTTTCAGGACAAACCCGAAAACTACCTTTATGACTACCCAGTTATGGAGTAGTGGTTGATAGCCCCTAAGTAGGTCGATCCACATCTCAAGTACATGCGACAATCTCAGGTCTAAGGAAAAAACATACACGATGTGTAGAGAGAGAGAGCTGCAACAATTGCCAGTCTCAAGTTGGGTCAGTCCAACCCCATGTTCATAACATGTGTCCACATCTTTGGTTTGACATCTCCATGTCTATGACTTGCGAAACATAGTCATCAACCAATCGATGTGCTAGTATAATATTCACGTGTGTCCTCACATGAAATCCGACCAGGGACAACTATTAAATAACCATACAAGTAAAGAGTTTCACAAACAATTCACATAATTGCCAATCAATACAAGTTGCCTGATATCGATATTCAAGGAACATTACAAGAACTCATGGATACATATGAAAGATAGTCATCTCTATGGTTGCCTCTAGAGCATATTTTCTTCAGTCTCCCACTTGCATTAGAGTCAATCTGAAATGTATCTAATACCAATTGCTCTTGTGTACGCTACATGCGCGGGCCGCGTGAGAGGCTTAGTCAAGGGATCAGCAACATTTGAGTACGTATGTATTTTGCATATCATGACACTACCATCCTCAACGAACTCTCGAATCTGATGGTAACGCATGCAAATATGTTTGTTCTTCTAGTGTTGTCTAGGTTCCTTGGCTTGTTCAATAGCACCATTGTTGTTAGCTTCCTTTATGTCCTCTGAGGCAGCAATATATTCAGCATCTGTTGAAGAGGAGGTCATCGTATCTTGCTTGGATATTTTCTAGCTCACAGACCACCATTCATGACAAACACATAACCTGATTGCGATTTCGAATCATCTGAGTCGTTAAGGTAACTCGCATCTGTGTAACCCTTTACACTGAGTTCATCCTCACCTCCATAAACTAGGAACACATCCTTAGTCCTTTTCAGGTACTTAAGGATGTTCTTTACCGCTGTCCAGTCACCTTCACCTGGATCAGCCTGGTATCTGCTCATAACACTTAGAGCATAGGAAACATCTAGGCGAGTACATATCATTGCATACATGATGGATCAAGCATATGGAACCCTTCTCATGCGCTCACGCTCATCAGTAGTCGAAGGACACTGAGTCTTGATGAGTTTAATGCCGTGAGACATGGGCAAGAACCCCTACTTAGCCTCTTCCATGCTGAACCGTTTCAACACTTTGTCAATGTATGTACTCTGGCTTAATCCAATTAGCCTTCTTGATCTATCTCTATAGATCTTGATACCCAGAATATATGCCGCTTCTCCCAAGTCCTTCATCGAAAAACTATTTTTCAATGAGGTCTTAACAGACTCGAGCATAGGAATGTCATTTCCAATCAGCAATATGTCATCTACATATAAGATTAGAAGTACCAGCGCTCTCCCACTTTCCTTCTTGTAAACACACGGTTCTTGTTCGTTTTTGATGAAGCCAAACTCCTTTACAACTTCATCAAATTGAATGTTCCAACTCCGAGATGCTTGCTTCAGCCCATAAATGGACTTCAGAAGTTTGCATACCTTCGGTCTGCATCATATACACATCCTTAGTTAGGATTCCATTTAGGAAACCGTCTTGACATCCATCTGCCATATTTCATAGTCGAAATGTGCAGCAATGGCTAGAATTATCCGTATAGATTTAAGCATCGCTACGGGCGAGAAAGTCTCGTCATAGTCAACTCCTTGAACTTGTCGAAAACCTTTTGCAACAAGTCGAGCTTTATGGATGTGAACATTTCCAGCCATATCAATCTTCTTCTTATAGATCCATTTGCACTCGATGGCTTTAAAACCATCAGGCATGTCAACCAAGTTCCAAACTTGATTGTCTCCCCTGGACTCTTTCTCGGATATCATGGCGATCAACAATTTCTCAGAGTCTGGGTCCACCATCGCTTCTGCATAGGTCGCAGGCTCATCATTGCCTAACAATAATAATTCCCGCGCTTTGTGGAGCCTCGCCGACCTTCGTGGTTGTGGTGCTTCTGTTGCCACGGGTTCCTCAACTTGTTCTTCTACAATATCATCACTCGTAGAAGCATCCCCAACTGGCTCATCTTGAACTTCTTCAAGTCGCACCGACCTTCCACTTGTTCCCTTTGTGAGAAACTCTTTCTCTAGGAAAACACCGCTACGAGCGATAAACACTTTGCCCTCCTCTCGGTTGTAGAAGTAATACCCTAAGGTTTCCCTTGGATATCCCACGAAAATTCACTTCTCCGATTTAGGTGTTAGCTTGTCCGACTGAAGTCGCTTGAAAAATGCATCACAACCCCAAATCTTTAGAAAAGACAAACTGGGATTCTTTCCAGTCCATATCTCACATGGTGTCTTAACTATAGATTTATATGGTACCCTATTAAGTGTGAAAGCTGTCGTTTCTATAGCGTAACCCCAAAATGACAATGGCAAATCCGACTGGATCATCATCAATCGAACCATGTCCAACAAAGTTCGATTACGCTGTTCGGAGACCCCATTTCTTTGAGGCGTTCCGGGCGGCGTAAGTTGTGGAACAATTCCGCAACTCTTAAGATGATCGCTAAACTCGTGACTCAAATATTCACCTCCACGATCAGATCGCAAGGCCTTTATTTTCTTGCCACGTTGATTCTCTAGTTCACTCTGAAACTCCTTGAACTTTTCAAAAGTTTCAGACTTATGCCTCATGAAGTAGACATAACCATATCTACTGAAATCATCAGTAAAAGTAATAAAGTAGTGATATCCTCATCTAGCTGTCGTGCTCATTGGTCCACATACATGAGTATGTATGAGTACCAACAAGTCCGTCGCTCTCTCAGGTAAACCCGAAAAAGGCGATTTGGTCATCTTTCCATGTAAACAAGCCTGACATATCTCGTAGGATTCAAAATCAAACGAAGTTAGAAGACCATCACCATGGAGCTTCTTCATGTGATTTTCACTTATATGCCCCAAATGACAATGCCATAAATAGGTAGGACTCAAATCATTAGGCCGAAGCCTTTTAGCACTAACATTGTAAACATATGCATCATCAAGATTTAAAATAAATAACCCATTCACAATGGGAGCATCAGCCATAAACATAGAATTCTTAGAGATTACACAACCATTGTTTGCACTCGCGAATGTATAACCATCCCTCATAATCATGAAGGTGATAAAATGTTTCGACCCATACTAGGAATGTAATAACAATTATTCAGCTCCATAATAAATCCTGACGGAAGGTGAAGTTGCATGATGCCTACGAAAAATGCAGCAACCCTTTCTTTATTTCCGACGCAAATATCCACTTCGCCTTTCTGCACTTCTCTAGTCCTTATTAGCCCCTGCATCGAATTGCAAATATGAGCAAACGATCCGGTATCAAATACCCAAGAGTTAACATAGGAATCAGCGAGAAGAATGTCCACAACATTTACAACAAGCGTACCTAAGTGGGAAGTACTCTTACTTCCACTCTTCTTCAAAGAAGCCTGGTACTTGCTGCAGTTTCTCTTCCAATGGCCATGTTCATGACAAAAGAAGCACTCAGTGTCTTCTACAGGTCCAGCCTTTTGCTTGGGTGCAGGCTTAGGGATCGTATCCTTAGCCTTGCCCTTCTTCTTCCAAGAAGTACCCTTTTTCTTGAAGCTAGGCTTTTTCTGCACAGCCATCACATGGCTATGTCCTTCACACTTCTTCATGTCACTTTTTGCTGTTTTAGCATCCCACATAATTCATTAAGGCCCTTCTCCACCCCATGCATATGGTAGTTCGAAATGAACTGCCCATAGCTGGATGGAAGAGACGCCAAAATGAAGTCAGTGGCCAACTCTTGGCCTAGTGGAAAACCAAGTTTTTCCAAAGTCTGACTGTAACCAACCATTTTGATCACATGGGGGCCTACAGCTGCTCCCTCTGCCAGCTTGCATTCGACAAAGGACTTGGCAACATTGTACCTCTCAGTCCTTGCCTGATCTTGGAACATGTCCTTAAGCGCGACGATCATATCGTACGCTTCCTGATCCTCAAACTTCTTTTGGAGTTCAGGTTCCATGCATGCAAGCATAAGACAGCTAACCTCAAGAGAATCATCACATGCTCTCTTCTAGGCATTCTTGAGGGCAGCAGATGCATTATCAGCAGGTTCATTGGGGATTGGGGTATCCAGAACCGTTTCCTTTTTATCAGACCTGAGAACAATTCTCAGGTTACATACCTAGTCTGTATAGTTTGTTCCATTTAGTTTATCTTTGTTAAGAATCGAACGCAAAGAGAAAGGTGATGTAGTGTTCGGTGCAATTGATCTACAACAGAAAACATGCAAAATACTAAGCCATGTAACCATAAAAGAGTAAAACATATTAAAAAATTTAATAGCATATACTCCCACTTAAATCAATATCCTTCAATTGATACTAAATGATTCAAGATCCACAATTAACAAGTCGACTAGTGAGTTTTAGCATCACTACTAGAAGACAAGGTAAATCGGTAAGCAACACTTGCTAATCATATCACATATGCCTCTTATTGTTGGGTGACATCTCTATGTCAAAACTAGGCGACCAACCTTTATGCCCCAAGGTCCTTAACTGTTAAGATGACCTTGTCAAGTTCACCAACCCTTATGCGTGTAGGTATCCGATACAAACCCATCCAGCCAAGGAAAACCGCGGCACCCTAATTTCATAGGCCCACCAACGATTGTACAGGGCATAGGATGGTGCAAGGTTTGGTTGGGAGGGCATGGTTTAACTTAAAATTTTTGAGGGATCGTTCTAGTTCTATCATCTAAGCATGCATAGTAGTAAAACACATAAGAATAGCATTCACGTAGATGTGACACAGTATGGCCCATTTTCTCATGGTGATCTCCATCACCATAGAACCTGTCCACCATGATGATCTCCATATTCATGTTCCATGTGATCCATCTTCCAAGTGATGAGTCCTCCAAGAACTAATACAACCTATTACTCCTAACAACTAGTAATCAAAATTACATAGTATTGGGATCATCACAAGTTGGCACGCATGCCATTACAATAAATGACAACACATATGGCTCCAGCCGTGTTTCCCTACTCATGACACGCAGGTCATGCAAAAATTCATACATGCATCACATACATATATGGGCCAAACTGATCACATACATCCTGCAAAAACAAGTTATGCATAGAATCACATTCTACTGGATCATGTGACATCGCAGCACCTAGTTACCTTAACGAGATTAAAAAAAGGGGCTACGAATAAGGGGGGTCTAGGGGGTCTCCTCCTGCGGGGTTCGAAGGGGCAGCGGGATTTTGATCGCAGCATTTAAAACCATGAAAAATGAGAGATCGAATCTTCACAATTTTCTTTAAGGATTTTGATCGGCAAATCAAATTTACCATAAACCGACTTCTGTCCCGATTCAATCAAACTCCTTTGATCACGGTACATTGATTTTAGATCTAGGTTCCGATTTGATCAATCATATTGATCTTCGCGTGATTCAACAGGATTTATGTGTCACTGTCTACCACGATGGCGAAAACCGACCGGTATGGGTAAGTCGTTCGATAACCTCAGAATCACGATCACGGAAGGCAAGATCATAGATCAATCCTGAACCACCGCAATATAAATGATCACATCATTCATATCAATCTTCATATCACCATATGCAAACATCTCGAACCTATAACTGAACAGCATCGGCTCTAATACCACTGAAGGGATACAGGTAGGCTACACTAGCGCAAATCAAAAAATTCCTACCGCGTATACTAGGATTACTATTTTCATAGATCACGGGATTACCACTAGACGCGAAGTTGCAGAATCGATGAAGCGCGTCGAGGCAGTGCAAATGTTCCACGTCTCCTCCTTGTCCTCGTCCCACGAGAAGCTCCCCTTGCGTGGCTCGTCCAAGTGCCACAGATGCAGCACCTCCGAGGTATCCACACGTGCGGGGTGGAAGCGTCAGATGCCGGACTGCTAGGTTCGCGCGTGCAACACAGGCATGAGGTGTGGCGGTTGGGTAGAATGGTCTAACGGCTTAACCCTGTTTAGCTTGCCTAACCCTCACTTATATAGGCGTCCCTAGTGGGCTTCTACATTAGCAGCGCATTAGTAGCCTAAGCCTGGTCTAATTTGGATCCAATCCTCATTAGGCTTCCAGCCCCTTAAGTGTGTCATATACATATAGACATGACACGAATAAACTTATTCTGTCAATAGTTGGTAGCGGCCTCTAGCAAGACATGCCAACTCCTAAACGTATACAAAAATCATATCGGACGAACCATCACAAGGTTTAGTACATGTCTTTCCCTTTGACTCACGATATTTGGTCTAGCTCCAAGCTGACCTGCCTTTCTAGATATTGTGATTCGGAATCCCTTTACTAGGTTAACTCTTAACCTTATGTAGCACGGCCATGCATTTCTGGATCCGATCACTCGAGGGGCCCAGAGATATCTCTCTCAAGTAGAGAGGGGCAAATCCCATCTTGATTGACCATGCCTTGCAGCATGTTTCAGGAAAAACCCGAAAACTACCTTTATGACTACCCAGTTATGGAGTAGTGGTTGATAGCCCCAAGGTAGGTCGATCCACATCTCAAGTACATGCGGCAATCTCAGGTCTAAGGACAAAACGTACACGATGTGTAGAGAGAGAGCTGCAACTAATTGCCAGTCTCAAGTTGGGTCAGTCCAACCCCATGTTCATAACATGTGTCCACATCATTGGTTTGACATCTCCATGTCTATGACTTGCGAAACATAGTTATCAACCAATCGATGTGCTAGTCTAATATTCACGTGTGTCCTCACATGAACTCCGACCAGGGACAACTATTAAATAACCATACAAGTAAAGAGTTTCACAAACAATTCACATAATTTCCAATCAATACAAGTTGCGTGATATGGATATTCAAGGAACATTACAATAACTCATGGATACATATGAAATATAATCATCTCTATGATTGCCTCTAGGGCATATTTCCTTTAGCTTCACCCTTCTGTCCAATTTGATTTGGACCTGGAGCCCTCCTGTGGCCAGATCGATTCCGTGCCGAACCCTAGGGTTTAGGGTGGCGTTGGTACTGATGCCACCACTGTTGTCGTGTGCCGTGGTGATGCTCCTCTCCCCCAGGCGTGGCTATGGTCGCCGCCTCGGCGTGGTGTGGGTTGCAGCGCCCCTTGGGGGTGCTCCCCATGTCGCCGTGTTCGTCGGCCTCCTCTGCTTCCTCTTGTACTCTTCAGCGAGGACCATAGGTGAGTTGTTCTTCTTCCCCTCTTGTCCTCTGTGCTAGGTCATCCTATGCTATGTGTTGATAGTGACCATTCATGGTTAGTGTTTTGTCCTGATTAAGATGGTTTGTTCTGCTTAGGGTTCATACCCATCTATGGATTAGATATCTGATGAGTTGGATCAAGTTTTGATGGTCCCTAAGCATGATAAGTGGTTGTTAGCTATGGATTGCTGCTTATGATTAGCTGTGGTGATGCTAGTGGTTTACCAGATGATTCTATGGATTAATTTTGATATGGTTCAGATGATAAGGTTGCTCTAGAAGCAATACTTGGGAAATCTAGTGGTTTAATAGCTCACCACTGTTATTACTTGGTTAATGATAGTGAGTGTTGTGTGATGAAGTGACTGTATTAGTACTGCTGGATTAAGAATTCATATATATCTTGAGATCAAATGGTCTCTTACAGTGAATATATGTATATGGATTTTCCTGATTATGATTCCTGTGATGTCAGGAAAATGATTTTATAGTTAGCTGTGAGTGTAACTGTGAAAGTTGAATGTTTAACCTGCTTAGTTTAGAACTGTTCTTGTGACACCATCCTTGTATGGCACACAATATTAGATTCTATTATTTGGTTTGGTTTTGTTCAAGCTTAAAATTAGCTTGGCATTATAGATAAGTGGGATTCTCTTTCCTTGCATCCCTAGAACCCATGATGTTGGTCTGAGGTTTAGGGATTAAGCCTTCATATTGTTGTTTCTCATGGATTGGTTTTGGTAGTGATACCAGCTACTGATTCTTGAGTCAAAGTTGGAAAAATGATTGTAAGATTGATAAATTATATGGGTCCATAATATGATATTCTAAGGTGCTACTCCTATTTAAGAGGTGTGCCTAGAAGTTCAAATCTTGGCTATATTTATTCCTGAAATTTAAATATAGCTTGACATCTAGGACCAATGATGTTGTCCTGAGATCTTAGTTGCATCTTTATATTTTTCTGATTGCTTTTAGTGTTTAAAACTTCAGTGATGATTCACCCCACTTGGGTGTTTTCTGAGAATTTGAGTACGAGACAAATCATGAATGCTTGTCTAATCTTAGACAGATAGATCATGTGATGGTCTATTTTACTCACCACACTCATTTGATGTTGGGGTTGCAAGTGGTTGATCTTATGGCTAGCTTGAGCTGGTTCTCCTCCTGGTACTTCCAGTTCTTGGACTTTTCCTTGATCTAGCTCTCCACCTCCTGGTCCTGGTGGCTTGATCTTGTCCTTGATATCCACCTGATCTACCCCCTCCTTATGTTACCATCTTGGTTAGATGATCAAGGTTGTGATTGGTGTGATCTTGCTTGGCTTTGCTTTGGTTTAGCTGTCGGGCTGCTGTGCTTGGTGCGTAAGAACAAGAAAATGGTGTGGGGATGCTTGCCCATGGATGTGCCGATAGTTTTGTGTGTGTGTAGCTGTTGTTGTGGTGCTGACAGCACACACCATGCAGTTTGTTGTGTGTGCTGCCTGTGTGCCTGCTACGCACCTTGTGGATATGCTCTGGTTATGAAGTTACTTTTATCTGGTTACATCTACTTGGCTGGTGAAACTTGCCTCTCCTTGCTGTTTGGAGTTATTTGACTTCTGGCTTAAATTATGAAAGATTTAGTTCTTTCATATTGGTGAAATTTTCCCCTTTAAAAGATTACTCAAGGATGAAATCTTGAACAGTGCACTTCACTATAAATTCTGGGAGTAATTTAATTTTAACCTTAACTTTCTTTCTTTTTTGTTTGTGTTTGTTTTGCAGGTACCAGACTTGGAAATTCAAGACTTTAGTCTTGGTTTTCTTTTTCTTTGTAGAATTGTCATATGTAATATGTCTTTATTCTTTTGTAATTTTATTTTTATTCTTTTGTAATATAGATTGTACTATTATTAAATAAAGAAATATTATTCTTCTATTTAATTACTATTGTAAAGATTGTTGCTCATTTCCATAAGTTACATTTGTGTAACTTATTTATAGAATAAAATTTTGAAATGAAGATTCTTATTCTTAATTGTTTTCTTTATATAAAGTTTGAACTACTAATTATTAACTCTTGACTAAAGCATAATACTCAAACATAATTTTAAATCCTTTTGAACTATAAATTCAACACTCAAGTTTAAATTCAAATTTCATTTCCGAAAACACATTAGTCCACAAAGATCATATCAAAGTCTATAACAATCATCCTTCAAGACTATACCTAATCTCAAAGCATGAAAGAAACTTTGATCACTTTAGGTTTTTATTTGGCGAAAAATTTACCCACATTTTCATATATGAATGCTTGAATTTTCACAGATTCCTAAATCTACCCCTCGTTGGTTCCTAAATGATGGGATGTTACATGCCATCAGGGCAATGGTTCCTCATCAGGACCATCGTCGGCAAAACAATCGCTATAGAGAAGACCCGGAAACACGCAGCCAAGGAGAGGAGCAAGATCGTCTAAGGATGCCACCACCGAGCCGTCCGGCTGGCAACGCCGGACGAAGAGATGATCCAGATCGTCCTGAATCTAGTAGAGACGATGCCCGAAGAAACAGGCACCGGAGTCAGCATAATGTGGCTCCACCGCCGCCACCAAGAAACCTAGGAGGAAATAACCCACCAGGGCCACCATCACCCCCAGCAGCGACCATGAAGGATCACGTCATAGCCATGGGATCCATAGGGGTGGAGGCAACAATGGTGAGAGGCGAAGCAGAAATACGACTCCACCATGCAGAAGCCGTGAGCCTCCAAGGCGCAGATCTCTCTCGCCAAACGACGCTCGCCATCGCATCGAATCAAATATAGAAGCGCAGCGCTACGAGGAAGAATATGTGTATGTGGGACCCAAGTGCTTTGGTCCATGTATACGTTAGACTAAATTTCCGGTTGACTTTGGCATCGCCAAGCATATTCAGCCCTATGACGGTGCAACTCAGCCAGATACTTGGCTCAAGGATTTTCTAGGCTTGCTGCAACGCCAAAGGAGGAAACAACCTGGTTGTAGTCCGACATCTCCCACTAATGTTGAGGAAGACGGCTCGATCATGGCTCAATGAACTACTAGAGAATTCAATTCATAACTAGTACGATATCCAAAGTACGTTCTTTTCAAACTTCGAGGGAACATACAGGAGGCCCTGCACAGTCGGAGACTTGCAGCGTTGCACCCAAAGACCCGGAGAAACCTGCCGGGATTACCTCGGATGCTGGATCGATACGAAAAACTCCTATGAAGGAGTAAATGAGCAAACTGCGATAGAAGCTTTTATTGCAGGACTTCTAGTCGGACTTTTACGTCATAGGATGAAGCGTCACCACGTCACAGATTTGGGAGAAATGATAGAGATGGCAAGCAAATACACTGACGCCAATGATGATTCAGAAGGGCTGCTAAATATTCTATCCAATCCCAATGCGGCCAAATAGCCAAATCAAACTTAGAAGCGCAAGAACACCTCGGACAAAATGCCGGCTCTAGACAACGCAGCTGTCAACACAACGTTCGGATCTGGAGGACCAGGACGGCGCGGAGGCGGCCATGGTAGAGGCCGAGGAACTACCTGGGCTGGCATTGCCCACAATCCCTGTGTCCACCACTTGGATAGTAACGGAGGAACTACCCATACAAATTCCGAGTGTCGTTTCAATGACGACATCAAGAAAGACGAATCCGCTGGCTACAGAGCCAAGCGACGAAAAGGAAAGAAAAATTCCGAGAAAGGAAAGGAGCCCAAGGAAGATTCCGACATGGAAGAGGTGGAAGCCGCCGCAGAACCCAAGCCGGATGGAAAGAAAACTTTTCCGACAAAGAAAGACGCATACGTCTGCTTCCTTGGACCCCAACCAACTAAGGAAAAAAAGCAGTTCTTCGTGAGCTCAATGCCACAGTTTCGGCTGTCCCCCAATTCCTGGACTGGTCAGAGGTGATCATCACCTTTGATCGTTCAGATCACCCGAGGAAAACACATCGTCGAGGAAAGTACCCTCTGGTCGTCAATCCTCTTATTGATGGCTATGAGTTCTCTAAAACACTCATGGACGGTGGGAGCAGCATTAACATCCTCTACATCGAGACGCTCCACTGCATGAAGCTAGACGAGAGCCAATTGAGTTACAGTACTGTAACTTTCCATAGCATTGTACCAGGAAGAAAGGTGGATTCTCTGGGTGAGATTACTTTGGACGTGACATTCGGAACCCGAGATAATTACCGGACTGAGCCACTCTCCTTCGAGGTGGTACCGTTCAAAAGTGCTTACCACGCCGTCTTCGGACGTTCGGCTTACTGGGCGTTTAGCATGATTAAACTTCTAGGTCCAAAGGGCGTAATCACCATACGAGGAAATCTGAGGAAGGCACGAGAGTGCGACGAAGGATCTGCTGCCTTCGCCGAAGCCGTGCTACACGCCCATGAGTACTAGGAGATCAAGAAGACAATGAATTCATCACAGATGCCCGCTATGAAGAATGAGGTGCTGAAGCCAAGTTTGCAGTTCAAGGCGTTGGAAGTGACAAAGAAGACGTCGCTAAAGGAAGATGTTCCCTCCAGGACAACGAACATAGGGGTAGGCTTAGGCCACGCATTGGAAAGCGTGCTCGTCGAGTTCCTCAACGCTAATAGTGATATATTTGCATGACAGCCATCTGACATGACCGGAGTACCTAGGGAACTGGCCGAGCACTCTCTTAATGTGTACCTATACGCTAAACCCGTCAAACAGTCCTTACGACGGTTTGGTGATGAAAAGCGCAAAGCAATAGCCAAGGAATTTGCCCGCTTAGAGCTAGCGGATTTCATAACAGAGGTCATCCATACATATTGGGTGGAAATTCCTATACTCGTCCCTAAAAAGGACAACCTTGATTTAAAGATGTGTGTTGATTATACCGCTTTGAACAAGGCATGCCCAAAATATCGGTTTCCTTTGCCAAGAATCGATCAACTTATCGACTCAACGGCAGGGTCGGAATTACTCTGTTTTCTCGACGCATATTCCGGATATCACCAAATACCGATGAAAAAGTCGGATCAAATTAAGACGTCTTTTGTCACTCCTTTCGGAACCTTCTGCTACAAAACTATGCCCTTTGGCTTAAAGAATGCAGGAGCAACATATCAATGTACCATGCAATGTTGTCTCAACGACCAAATCGGACGTAATGTCCATGTATACATAGATGACATAGCAGTTATGTCCAAAAAGAAGAAAACTTTGATTTCCGACTTAGATGAAACGTTTGCTAGTCTATGAAAATTCAACATGTTGCTAAATCCGAAGAAGTGTTTGTTTGGAATTCCAGCTAGAAAATTGTTAGGTTTCATCGTCTCCGAGCGAGGCATATAGGTGAACCGTGACAAAATCATGGCTATTCTAGACATTACCAGGCCGACTCTCCTGAAAGACGTACAACGCCTCACTGGTTGCATTGAGGCAGTGAGTCGGTTCGTCATCCGTCTCGGTGAAAGAGCCGCACCTTTATACAAACTAATGAAGAAAAGTGACAAATTTGTCTAGACCCCAGAAGCCGAAACTGCACTGCAAAGTTTGAAAGCTCTGCTTCCAAATCCTCCAGTTTTCGCAGCGCTAGAACCTCAGGAACCTATGTTACTCTACATTGCAGCGACCAACAAGGTCATAAGCTTGGTAAAAGTAGTTGACGCGAGGAAGAAGGCCACGAGCATAAGGTGCAGCGGCTAACTTATTATCTAAGTGAGGTCCTGGCAGAATCAAAGCAACGGTATCCACATCATCAAAATCTAGCCTATGGAGTCTTCTTTGCATCCAGAAAGCTATGCCGATATTTTCAAGAGCACAAGATCACAGTAGTGAGCACATCTCCTCTGCGAGATATAATTAACAACCGCGACGCCACATGACATGTCGGAAAGTGGTGAATAGAGTTTCCAGCTTTCGACATTGATTACAAACCACGTACAACAATCAAGTCCCAAATTCTCGCCAACTTTGGCGTTGATTGGACAGAAACGGCAGAAAACTCAGTTCCTCCAGACTCGGAATTTGGACCCTTCACTTTGACAGATCAAAAGCACGAGGAGGCTCGGGGGCTGGCGTGGTGCTCAAATCACCCCAAGGAGATAAGTTGTTCTATGTGTTGCAAATACACTTCACGGCAACGAATAATATTGCTGAGTACGAAGCACTGCTACATGGAATATGCATGGCCAAAAACATTGGCATATGAAGACTCATGTGTTACAAAGACTCGGATTTAGTTGCTCAGCAAGTATCCGTCATCTGCAACACAAACAAGCACATGGCAGCATATAAAGCTGTTGTGGATGAATTATCTAAATCGTTCGAAGGTTTTGAAGTTCAACACATCCCTCTAGCAGAAAATGAGGAAGTAGATGCTCTATCAAGGATAGGCTCTACACAGAAACAAGTACCAGATGGAGATTTTTTAGAGCATTTAAGGGTCCCCTCCATAGTCAGAGTTGATAAGGACTATCCGACGAAATCCGACTCACCTTTAATAGCAGTTCTGGTTGTAATTACCAGCTGGACAAAACCCTATCTGGATTTCCTGATAGACAGAAAACTACCCGAAGACGAAGTCTTGAGCCGGCAGATTGTTCGACGAGCAAAAGCCTATAATATAATAAATGGTGAGCTCTATAAACGGAGTGTTTTTGGCGTGTTTCAGAGATGTCTTTCTTCGGAAGAAAGAGCGGAAATCTTGAGAGAAATCCACGAAGGCGTGTGTGGTCACCATACTGCAGCCAGATCCTTAGTGGCAAAAGCTTTTTGACACGGATTCTTTTGGCTTACAACTAAGGCGGATGCCGACAAATTGGTCAAAACATGCCAGGGCTGCCAAAAGTACACTCATCAGGCACATGTTCTGGCTGAACAGCTGTGAACAATCCCTATTACATGGCCGTTCGCGGTCTGTGGGCTTGATATGGTAGGGCCGTTTCGCACGGCAAAATGTGGATTTACTAACCTACTAGTTATGGTGGATAAATTTACAAAATTGATTGAGGCTAAACTCATAACAAGTTGCGATGGAGCCACAGCCAGAAGATACGTCGAGGACGTAATCATCAGATTCGGATATCCGCATAGTATAATTACTGACAACGGGAGCAACTTTTCCATGGGTGAACTTGCCGAATTCTGCGAAGAACAAGGAATCTGACTTGATATTGCATCAGTCGCACATCCACAAGCCAATGGACAAGTCGAAAGAACTAATGGCCTTATTCTACAAGGAATCCGACCTCGTCTCGAGACACCGCTTCGTCGGGCCGCGGGGGCTTAGGCGGAAGAATTATTGTCTGTGATTTGGAGCTTACTTACAACTCCTAACAGATCAACCGGCTATACTCCTTTCTTCTTGGTCTATGGTGCAGAAGCAGTTCTTCCAAGTGATCTGATTCAATAGGCTCCACGAGTCAAAGCGTATATCGAAGAAGAGGCAAAATTCAACATGATGCTAAATCCAAAGAAGTGTTTGTTTGGAATTCCATCTAGAAAATTGTTAGGTTTCATCGTCTCCGAGCGAGGCATAGAGGTGAACCGCGACAAAATCATGGCTATTCTAGAAATTACTAGGCCGACTCGCCTGAAAGACGTAGAACGCCTCACTGGTTGCATTGCGGCAGTGAGTCGGTTCGTCATCCGGCTCGGTGAAAGAGCCGCACCTTTATACAAACTATTGAAGAAGACTGACAAATTTGTCTGGACCCCAGAAGCCGAAACTGCACTGCAAAGTTTGAAAGCTCTACTTCCAAATCCACCAGTTTTCGCAGCGCCAGAACGTCAGGAACCTATGTTACTTTACATTGCAGCGACCAACAAGGTCATAAGCGTGGTAACAGTAGTTGACGCGAGGAACAAGGCCACGAGCATAAGGTGCAGCGGCCAACTTATTATCTAAGTGAGCTCCTGACAGAATCAAAGCAAAGGTATCCACATCATAAAAAGCTAGCCTATGGAGTGTTCTTTGCATCCAGAAAGCTACGCCGATATTTTCAAGAGCACAAGATCACAGTAGTGAGCACAGCTCCTCTGCGAGATATAATCAACAACCATGACGCCACATGACGTGTCGTAAAGTGGGGAATAGATCTTGCAGCTTTTGACATTGAGTACAAACCACGTACATCAATCAAGTCCCAAATTCTCGCCACCTTTGTCGTTGATTGGACAGAAATGGTAGAAAACTCAGGTCCTCCAGACTCGGAATTTGGACCCTTCACTTTGACAGATCAAAAGCACGAGGAGGCTCGGGGGCTGGCGTGGTGCTCAAATCACCCCAAGGAGCTAAGTTGTTCTATGTGTTGCAAATACACTTCACGGCAACCAATAATATTGCTGAGTACGAAGCACTGCTACATGGAATACGCATGGCCAAAAACATTGGCATATCAAGACTCATGTGTTACAAAGACTCGGATTTAGTTGCTCAGCAAGTATCCGTCATCTGCAACACAAACAAGCACATGGCAGCATATAAAGCTGTTGTGGATGAATTATCTAAATCGTTCGAAGGTTTTGAAGTTCAACACATCCCTCTAGCAGAAAATTAGGAAGTAGATGCTCTATCAAGGATAGGCTCTACACAGAAACAAGTACCAGATGGAGATTTTTTAGAGCATTTAAGGGTCCCCTCCATAGTCAGAGTTGATAAGGACTATCCGACGAAATCCGACTCACCTTTAATAGCAGTTCTGGTTGTAATTACCAGCTGGACAAAACCCTATCCGGATTTCCTGATAGACAGAAAACTACCCGAAGACGAAGTCTTGAGCCGGCAGATTGTCCGACGAGCAAAACCCTATAATATAATAAATGGTGAGCTCTATAAACGGAGTGTTTTTGGCGTGTTTCAGAGATGTCTTTCTTCGGAAGAAAGAGTGGAAATCTTGAGAGAAATCCACGAAAGAGTGTGTGGTCACCATACCACAGCCAGATCCTTAGTGGCAAAAGCTTTTTGACACGGATTCTTTTGGCTTACAACTAAGGCGGATGCCGACAAACTGGTCAAAACATGCAAGGGCTGCCAAAAGTACGCTCATCAGGCACATGTTCTGGCTGAATAGCTATGAACAATCCCTATTACATGGCCGTTCGCGGTCTGGGGGCTTGATATGGTAGGGCCGTTTCGCACGGCAAAATGTGGATTTACTCACCTACTAGTTATGGTGGATAAATTTACAAAATGGATTGAGGCTAAACTCATAACAAGTTGCGATGGAGCCACAACCAGAAGATACGTCGAGGACGTAATCATCAGATTCGGATATCCGCATAGTATAATTACTGACAACGGGAGCAACTTTTCCATGGGTGAACTTGCCGAATTCTGCGAAGAACAAGGAATCCGACTTGATATTGCATCAGTCGCACATCCACAAGCCAATGGACAAGTCGAAAGAACTAACTGACTTATTCTACAAGGAATCCGACCTCGTCTCGAGACACCGCTTCGTCGGGCCGCGGGGGCTTGGGTGGAAGAATTATCGTCTGTGATTTGGAGCTTGCGTACAACTCCTAACAGATCAACCGGCTATACTCCTTTCTTCTTGGTCTATGGTGCAGAAGCTGTTCTTCCAAGTGATCTGATTCAATAGGATCCACGAGTCAAAGCGTATACCAAAGAAGATGCAAAAGTTTCTCGACAAGATGATCTCGATATAATCGAATAAGTACGCGTCGTTGCTGAGCAGAGATCTACAGCTTATCCACAGAAGTTACGCAAGTATCATAGTCAGAGAGTGCAAAACCGTTCTTTCAGAAAAGGAGATTTAGTTCTCCGAAATGTGCAAAAAAAAAGCACAAACTTTCCCCAATTTGGGAAGGATCTTTTATGGTTAGCAGAGTTCTGCATAATGGGTCATATTATTTAACCGACATGAGACTAGTCAAGGAAAGACCTGATACTCGGAAAAGGAAGAGAGCTGGTGGCAGCACAGACCCGGATGAAATAGACCGTCCATGGAATATTGCACAGCTACGTCCCTTCTATTCTTAGTTATATTTCCTTGTAATCATATATGTACATGTTCAAAGTGAAATAAAGTATTGGTTTCCTCATATTGTTATTTTTGAGACGTTTTTGCCATCTTATTTTCAAAAGAGCGTGTAGTTTTTTCAAAAATCCCAGAATTCTTGAAAGTACTTTCTGCTCATGTTTGTTCTAGTTACGATTTTTGAACTATCTAAAAAATGTTACCCTAGGGTACAAAACTTAAAATTATTGTCTATAGTATGATTCTTTATCTGATTGCTTGGACACGGGCATTTTCTGAGTAATGAGTTTTTGTTACTAGAATCCAACTTTGTTTCCGAGTTTAAACTGGTTTAGCAATTGCACTCCGTTGCTCGGCAAAGTTTCCGTTCTAAAGGTTGGCCGACCCATGAAAGGGACAAGGCCGAGATCCAGATAAACCGATAAGTATAGACATATATATAAAAAAAGGTGCTTCAGAAACTTTCAATCACAAAGAATCAAAATATAGAAGCAAACTTGCTAAGATAGTAAAAGCATCAGTTTTTATAGACCAACACAAAATAAATATTGTAGCGATCATTACATTGCCATAAGTTTAAGATAATGCATAGAAATTGTTTATGCTGCAAGCGGTGGTGATTAAACAGGTGGAACACTGGAATCAACAGCAGTGTCGCCCTCGATCTCAGACTCGGAAGCGTTGCTGATTTCTGGCTCTTGAGGCGAAGGAGGCGCGGTGACGGATTCGAAGAATGGCGTCGTGTAGTTGCTCATCTCTGCCACCCGACAAGCGTAACCTGCATAAGATTCTTGGATGGCCTTGATATCTTGCGGGTTACCCTCATCATCCTCCTCGGCAATGCCCTTGGTGATGTGCCAGATTTCCACCTCACTATGGTGGCTCATCACCATGGTCAGAGCTGTTTGTGCAGCAGTACGAGCGTAGGAAATCTTCTATTCCTTGATCAACCTCGGAATATCCTTAACTTTGTCCCTTACCTCATGCACTGACATTGTGTGCAAATCGGAAAGCTTGACGGCTTCACCGGCCTCTTCTAGAGTTTGGCGGAAGTCGAACAAGACATCTCCGATGAACTTAATGCGCTCGAGGCGAGGTTCAGAAGTGGAAGAGTCAGAAAGATTTCAGGGGGCTTGGAAAGAAACAAAAAGTCAAATTCCAGCTAAAATGAAAGTCGAAAAATGAACAACACAAAGAAAAGATTCAGAAATCTTACCAAGCACTGAGTGATTCCATTCAGCATGCTCCTTGCGGAGGCTATCTAGTTCACTTGCAGAGGCCTGGGCAAGATCCTTCAGGATATCAAATCCTTCCTGAGATCAGCAAGTTCCTTATCTCGGAGGTCTAGGAGTTACTCGAGCCTCACGATATCGTGGTTGCTTGACTCCAGGACATCGGCTACAGATTCCGCAGTTAGCGTCTCAAGCTTTTACCGGAGTTTAGCATTCTCTGCTTGCAAGACCTTGAAGTTTTCGTCCTGCTCCACCATCTTGCTGGATTGGCATAACAATTCTGGAAAGACAAAAATATCACTCGGATAAAGAAATTCGACTATGACAAAATATTTAATTAACAAAGAGGAAGCCAAAAAAGTTTACCTTCTGCTTCATCCTTTTCAACTTTCAACTTTGAATTCTCAAAGCGCAAAGCTTTGATTTCTTTGCGCTTATTGGAAATATTCTTGAGTAATTTCTGGTTGGAAGATGCAATTTTCTATAAGTTTAGAGACGGAATACCGTCAGACGGCTACTAATACTCAGGCTGCAAATTTAACTAAGTAAAATTACAGCACGAGCCTTGGGGGCTACACTACATCATTCTTTTACAACCTAAAAGCATCAACCCGGATCCATAAATGTTTATCCGACTTTATGCTTGGGGGCTAGAGGATATGATAATAAATGCAAATAAGAATCAGAAACTTACAATGTGTTCTAGGTGCAACTTTTCAAATCCGAGCTTGGTGCTGTGAAACACCTTCTCGGTAAGGGTGAGGGACGGAACAACCGTTGCTGGAAGTTCTCCAAATGCGATTTTAGCATCCCGGACCAAAATTTGGCCCAGGAGGCTAACCAGCTTGACGTATTCCTCCTCTTGGCTCGCTGCTTCTAGGGTTAAGACATGCTTCTCAAGATTGGACTGAGCCAGTTTGAGTATCTCTTCTTTCTCCTTCCTCTTGAGGCCAGGAACAACAGAGTTAACCACCTTATCCACAGTACCTGTGGTCATTACCATGGGATCATTACCCTTTACGGGTTCACCCTTGTTAGTTGCCTGGTCATCAACGGTGACCAGGGCTTTCGAGATCTTGCCAGCATCAGGGGATGCAGAAGCTCCCTGTGCTAACGGAGTAGTGGATGGGGTCGACGGCGGCACAGCAGGGGAGATAACAAGCTTCTGCTGATGCATCTGCTTGCCTGGCATGCTGTCCGGCTTTATCTTGCTCTTCAACGCTGATTTAACTCTAGAACACGAAAACCTGAAATATTAGGTGTGTTCTGGAAAGAAATAAAGTTACAGGAGTACTAAAAAAGAAAGGTGAGGTACTTACTTTTTAACTACTGGCAGCACTTGGCTACCAGCAGCGACAACTTCCTTCGCCTTACGCTTGTTGGAGGCGGAGGTGGCAACTTTTTGCACCTCATCATCCTCCGTTGCCTCTGGGTTGTCTGAGGCATAGCCCTCTAGTGGAGCTAGCTCAGACTCGGAGAATTTCTCGAGCTGACAGAGTCGGAAAAGCATCGATGAAAATAGAGTTGGAGAAAGAACCGAAGAAAACGACAAAATGCGAAAGCAGAGTCAAAATATTTAGCGGAGTCAGAGGACGGTTGGACGTATACATCTTCATTGAAACTTCCAGAACTTTTCGTTCCACTCTTTCCTTTACCAAATATTGCATGAGGGTCCGGTAGTCCTTCGGCGAAAGACGGTTTGGGCTGATCTTCATGTTGTCCTTCTTGTCGCCGGTGATTTGGTGCATGAGGCAGTCTCCATGGTGCTGGAGAGGCTGAATCCGGCGCTCCAGCCAGCAGTGGATCAAGTCGGATCCACGAAGCCCCTGATGCTTCATCAAAAATTCGATCCGCCTCTTGGCAAGAATCAAAACATCCGATAGCTCCGGCGCCTCCGTATCCCATGAATCTTGGTGGGTAGCGGCGCCATTGCCAAATGCCAGAAGACCTTCCGCCTTTCCTGGAGCCAGAATATCCTTATGGTAGAAGAAAGTTCCGGCCTAGCGTTTGATGGACTCACTAGCATTAATCCTAGGATAGATTCGATTCCTCCTAAGGACTAAGCTAAGAGTGTCGGTGACATAAGGCACAGCGGCACTGATGGAATTCTTCCGAGTACCATAGTAGTACCGGAAAAGGGTGAGACTTGTCATAATGCCAAGAACCCCCTTGCATAGAGCTGCGTGAGCACTAAGCTCAAGCAGGGAGTTGGGAGTAAGGTTATGGAGTTGCACACCGTAATGGTTGAGGACCTCGATGAAGAAGTCCGACGGTGGAAGGCTGAGGACGCGGTCGACGTGAGTGCTGAACAGCACCCTCTCGCTGTCTTTCGGCGCGGGGATGGTGTACCCTAAAGCGCTCTTCCACACGCCGGCAACGATGAACCCCTCATTCTCCATGACTTGGAGCTCCGCAGTATCCATGGCGCTGGGGATCCAAAGACCCCGCATCTTCTTCTCGTCCACCGCCAAAGAACCCGCTACCGCCTCTCCTGAGGACGAGGCAGATGCCATACTGTCGTGGTATTGTCGACGAGTACGCCATGGAGGGGTCCTCACAATGCATGTTTAGAGATGTGGGGGAAGGCAGACGGTTGACGGGTACGAGGTAACATAGCTTACCCAGGTTCAGATCCCACAATGGTGGCGGAATCCTACTCCTGTTATAAATCACTATAATGGCAATACGCCGAGTTACAGAGATAGGTTCGCTGTGTGTGGTGACTACAGAGTCTAAGTTATCATGCCCTAAAGGCTCCCATAGGCCCGAGTTATATAGTCGCCAGGTCCTAGGGTTACAGGGAAAAGTCCTAGCCTGACAGTTTACAGAGTCCTACACCGTCTATTACTAGTCTAGCGTGTTCTTGTACTCCAAGGCTCCGGGTACGCTGGTGACTCCACCGTAGCCTTCCTTTATCCGGCATGGGCCTCCCTTCTAGATCCATCTAACTGGGCCGCCCAGCAGGCCATGGGACATGCTACCAACTGTGGGCCACCCGGGTTATCCAGATAAGAGACATGCTATGAGGATACCCATATAGCATATCCCCAACAGTAGCCCCCGGAGAACTCCGAGATCTTGCACCGTCTTGCCTCTTCACGTGGAATGCTCCGTCTAGATGGATGTCGGCAAATCGTCAAGAAACATCTTGTAGTCCTCCCAAAAAACCCTGCAAGGTTTTCTCCGTCTTCAATTTGTAAGTCAGAGAATTGTTGAATCTTCCATCGTACTCTTCCGTAGCCGGACTGGATCCATCCATGCCAGAATCTTCTGATGTGATGGTTCATCTGCCTATGATAGCTAGGGTGACGTATACATAGGTCAGCAATTCCTCGTAACTTACACATGCAGAGAATGCAATCATGTCCACTTTTCTCGCGCTAGCGATACGAACCGTTTGCGGCGACAATTGGTATGTGGTGAAATTTCCGCGCATGTCTCCGCACACGTCGTCTATGCGGCAACCATTCGATCAAGTTGCACGAATCTTGATGCCGAAGACCATAAATAATAAATGCGGTGGAAAATTTACATTTTCACCTCATTCGCCCCTACATCGTCTTCTTCCTCTAGCGAGCGCCTCCTCGAGCTCTCCGCGCAATGTGTGAAAAACACTAGCTCTCCAATCTTTCCCAGCCACCGTCGAACACACCCAATGGCCAGCATCAGCTCCTCCCCTTCGATGGTGGCGTCGAGCGAGGCCGCGGTGAAGCCGACAAGCTCTGTCATCGTGCCCCTAGAGGGCCTGGTCATCCCCAAGTCTGTGGTGGTCGAAACCACCGGCGGCGACCATAATCCAGCGGCGCTGGAGCTGCTGGAGGAGGAGTACGACTCGCACAAGGGCGACTGGCTTGGTTCGGATATCACGGACCATGACATCAAAGAGCTGATCAATGAGGGTTACCTCCCCGCGACGGAGGGGCTCGCCTGGCGGGCGGCGCCGGCCGGCGAGGTCACACCTTCTCCCCAAGCCAGAGAAAAGGTGTACCTCAAAGCACAGATGGTACGCGGCGTCTCCCTGCCCATCTCCAACTTTTTCCTTGCTGTCCTGAATCATTACTGAGTACAGCCACAAAACCTCTCCCCCAATAGCATCTTAGCTCTCAGCAATTACGCGGCGCTCTGTGAGGGTTATTTAGGAATCAAGCCTAGGCTAGATCTCTTCATATACTTCTTTACCATCAAGTGCGAAGCCAGAGCCGGCAAGGACGAGCTTAGGAATTGTGGAACCATTAGTTTTATGATCCGGCCTGGCCGGAGCTTCCCCGACATCGTCGGACATGAATCCTGCAAGAATTGGCATCGGACGTACTTCTATGGCCCAGATATCCCTCTGGCTGGCTGAGAAGTCACGTACCCGGACTTTGTCGATGGAGCAGCCACCGAAGCCTCGACATGGAGATCCTAGGCCTCCCTTCCCTACGAAATCGATGCTTCCCGCGCTATAAGGCAGATAGAGTGGTTCGTAGGGACGGGTTTGACCGGACTGGACCTAGCCATGTTGTAACACCCTCAGAATCGGCCCTATGCAAGTTTTAGCGAAACCCGCCAAACCCGCATAGAAACGATTCGAAGGTGCCCACCAGGCACTTTCGTGCGGGTGGGAAAACGAAGTAATAACATTACACAACAGTCCTCGATGGGACCCACAGAACAGATATATATATACAACAACGATTCAAAGAGTCAAGAATACAGATATAATATACAAAGATCCAAATCACCTTGAAAATGATAGAGCGTCCGACTACGGACAAGATGCAAATGGGGCTAAGAGCCCTGAAGAATAACCAATGGCGTCCATAACCCTGCCCAGGCCAAGCCGGAAGGGTAACCCTGCTAACGACGTCGATCTCAAACCTGCTTAAACAAAAGGGGTGCCGGCAAAGGGCAAAGGAAAAAGAAGGAGCGTCAGTACTGAGGCCAGTACACGGCGAGGCTAGAATTCGGCGGTCCTCGCCTACATAGGTATGGTGGACTGAAGCGGCAGCGGCAACATGCACTAAACAACCTATAGAGACTCGATACAACTGGCGACTATCAGAGAGGGGTAAGAAAGACCTATCCAGAACCAGCCTGATACTAACACCAAACAATCCCATCCTGGTATTCCCCCTCGAGACCAAACGAGGAAGTCAACCGAGGAACTCACACAGTTGGCAGTTTTATTTATTCAGTTGTCGTTGCAGCAATTACTAGTCAGATGTAGATAATCATCCTGATAAAGTAAGCAGTGGGTACTTTTAGTTAACCATTCCGTTATAGTGGCAGCACTTACTAGTCAGATACAATTAGCATGAGATGACCCCAAAACCCAGCAGTTGTTGGTACTTTTACTTAGTCATTCCGTTGTAGTGAAGCTGATTACTAGTCATATCGGATACAAGTCAATTTATAACAATAAACTTTAGTTATAGTTGTCTATGATCAAGCACTATGCTCCAAGTCGTCCATAACCGCGGACACGACTTCTCGAAAAGATTTAACCCTGCAGGGGTGCACCAAAGTATCCACAGTCACTTCGACCCTTTTTGCCAGATCAGTTAACATACACCCATCGGTATGTCGGCGGGGCCTAAGTCACGACGTTCCCAGACCCAAAGCAAGTACATGGGGGCCACCCCACCAAGTCGACACCCGCAACGAAGTCGGCCGGTCTCCGAGACGGACTTAGGGTTTGGGTAGACGGCTGTGAACGACAGCAAATCCCCAAACGGGGACTATCGACACCGCGAAAACGTGTCCCGATCCTAAACAGTACAGATGCTATCTGTCGCACAATTTAAATAAAGCAGTAAAGCATGGCATGAGTACAGGATAGTAAATAAAACCTCAAACTAGTTTGTGGCCCCCAGTACAATACTTTGAAATCAGGTAATAATCAATGGGGGCCCATATCTCCCCACCTGTGGTTAGCGCGCTCGATCTCGGAACAGGTGTCAAGAACTCGGGGTCCTACGGGACACAAGTGGGCGGTCGGAAACCAACATTATCTATCACCCACCGATGCCTCTGCTTACTTACTTCAATTTTAGTTGTTAAACAGTAATTAAAGTGAACAATAAGTAAAGCCAGGATCATCTCCAACATCAAATAAGTGGCAATACTCCAACAACAGTGGTACATGGCGACACGCAACAACACTTGAGCAAGCGACTACGACACGCGGGTCCAACTATCTACCAAACAACAGGTAATAGGATGTGTCCAAGGCTATATATGGCTGCAAGGGATATCACGGATTCGAAAACTAGAGCATCGCAACACAGATAGCAAAGATCAACAGGAGGGAAGTAAATACTATAAAAGTAAGATAGGTAGAAAGGGGGAGATGCTCGCCTGAAAACATTGTCGAAGGTTCAACCGAAGATCGGGTCGAAGCTCACATCAACTCAACGGCCTTATCCGCGAAGAAGCAAAACACTAGAATAAACACCGGATGCAATATTTAATACAACGGCAGAAGATCGACATGATGCATGTATGATGTCTGGCATGGCAAGGGTGCGATGCGATTAGGTCAGGTTAAGCGGAACCAGGGTCCCGACAATTAATTAGATGGTTCAAGTTATTTATCTACCCCGCGATTTAAATGTTGTTTAACAAGGCAAAATATATCACCGGTTCGCTACACAATTTTAAATGAGGCCAATATGAGACTAGATTTGCCCGCATATGGGCCCCATATTTAATTATTAGGTGAATCGGCAGAAGGCCCCCAAACCACATGATATGCATGCGAGATGAATGATTTAATATGCAACAATTGTATTATATTATAAAATAGGGTTTCAGGAAGGGGTTCACACATAAGGGTTCGGCAGATCTTGGGGTTCCGGGGTTCGGGGTCGGTCTCAGGTTCAGGGTTCGACGGATCGTTCTCGGACTACTGGATATATCTTGTCGCACGGCGCCCGCGTAGTAGATCTTGTTGTTCTGTGTCGGTGACCTCGGCATCCGGGAAGCAGTACTTGGTTCGGCGTCAGGGACGCATCGGATTCTCCTGGTCGCTGTCGTTCTTGTCGTCGCGTAGGTCTTGTCGGTTCCACGGTTTCGGTCTTCGGGATCCAGGAAAGAGGCCTTCGGATCCTCGGGTCCGTGTCGGAGTACTTGGCGTCCGTGCAGAATTCCTTCGGTCATCGAACCCGTGTAGGCGCACCCCGGTCTCGACGTCTAGGTTCCGTGAAGATCTTGGCTAATCCGGTCATCGGTCCTGCTTGTGCTTCCCGTTGTCGATCTTGTCGCATGGCCCCTGTACATCTCCGAAGCATGCACTCCTCGGCAGAGGGCCAAACCACGCATCCTTGTCTTCGGGAGATCTTGTCGAGCCTTGTCGCACGCGAGCACACAGGTACTAGGCAGATCATCTAGCAGGAGCACAGCAGCAACAACCAAGCGCCAGGGGGCCTGGGGCGAGCTTGGCGGAGGTCGACGCGGAGGCCGCTGGTGGCGCCGGAGGGAGGACGGGCGACGGCCGGAGCGCGGGCCGGCGGTGGCGCAGACGCGGGGGCCGCGGTCGCTGGCGGGGACCGACGAGGCGGAGGCGGCTCGGGGAGGGAGGCGCCCTGGCGGCTGAGGTGGGTCGCGCGGCGAGCCTGGCGGGGCGACTGCCGCGGGGCCGGCTCGGGGGTCGCGGCGCGCGGGTTGGTGGCTGCGGAGCCACGGCGGAGGAGGGGGTCGCCGGCGCGGCCTCGGGCGGCGGGGACGGCGGAGCACTGCAGGGGGTTGGCGGACACGGGCGAGCGGAGGGGGTTCCGGCGAGGGGTCCGGTGAACGAGGTGCTGCGGAGGCGGGCGGAGGCGGCCAGGGAGCTACGGCGCGGGAGGAGCTGCGGGGAAGATGCGGCGCGGCCGGGCGCGGGGCGGCAAACGTGGGGAGGAAGGAAGGGGGGCCGGCGGCGCGCGGACGACTGGGGCGGCGAGCACGGGGAGGTCGAGGTGCAGGCGGCGACGGCGGCCATGCTGGAGGGGCTGCCGGCGGGGTGCAGAGAGGATGGAGGAGGAAGAGAAACAGGGGAGGGGGCGAGCGTGAGAGGAGGTGGGGGTCGGGGCCAGGACGGGCACGTGTGTGCGGTTGCGTGCGGGTAGGGGCGTGTGGGGTGGGACAGGTGGCGGGCCCAGGGGCGTGGGGCCAGGGGGACAGAGGGGGTTGACCGCGTGGGTGTGCGTGTGTTGCTGGTTGGGTGGGTTGAGGTGTGGCCGGCTGGTGAGAGAGGTGGGGAGAGAGGGAGGTGAGCTGGCTGTGTGGGATAGGTTAGAGGAAGGGGAGAGGGTGAGGTGGCAGCAGGAGATTGGTGGGGGTGAGGTGGAGGGGGATTGGGTAGGTTGGGTTGGGGTAGAAAAGGTTCTAGGTCGGACCGATTGTTGGACTGGGGTGGTCGTTCGGGTCGAATCGGCCCGTTCGACTGCCCCCCCTAAAAATAATTTAATATTTTATTTACTTTAAATGGACCGTTTGCAAACCGTGGTTAATAAAAACAAAATATTCTGGAGACCCGGTTTTGGTTTTGAATTAAAGACGGGGCGTTTTAGAAAACAATTTGGGTTTTCCGAAAATAGTTTTATACAGGCAAATGCAAGATGATGACGATGCTCAAATGCAATGTGGCATGATGACATGAGCATGCGGTCATGATGATGCAATGCACAAAAACAACGCGATTTTCTAGTAGTGGTTTTGCGGGATGCCACAATTCGACACCACTAACAATGGATCTCGCCCTCGAGATCCGCCTCATGGTACCGGAAGGAAGGTCGGCGATCTGCGTCTTCTCGCTTCATGTAGATCCTCGCGACACCACTAACAAGAGGTCGCTGTCCTGATCATCAAGAGAACACTCCGGAAAACAACGGACGAAGTTAAAGGTAAGGCCACCCCTAACTTCCATGGAAGGAGTAGAATTGCATCGATCCACCATTCCATATACACAGCAAATGATAAGAGTAGTGGTATGGTCGCGACTCCATCCCGCACTCAAAGCATTACTATGTACACGAATAACAGATTATGCAACCAACTCTCAGAATTAGACTGAAGATCTCGACAAGCGAGGTTCGGAAAACAAGGAGGGATGCAGACTCTGCATCGGATCGGGCGTAGCTGATGTCGTCGCGTCGGAAAACACCGGAAGGCACGAACAAGAACAAAGAGAGTCCACCCGACGAAGGATTCCTCGGATAGCACGAAGACCAGATGTAGCAACACCATTACCAAAGAAGGAAGCGAAAACCTGAAGGTACGACGGAACCCAACCACGAGAAATCCTGGACTCTAAGAGAGAGAAGAGAGCGGATTCAAAACACGCAGAGGTGAGAGGAGAGCAGCAGAGGGTAAGGAGTAAAATCAGACCTAATCAGAACTATCCAACCGATTTTGAAAAATAGTTTTGACACTCTACTTCGGCCGTTAGCTAGGTTATCCTACAGGCTGGACTTGTGGGGTATCGCAACTGCTGGGCTCTGATACCACTTTGTAACACCCTCAGAATCGGCCCTATGCAAGTTTTAGCGAAACCCGCCAAACCCGCATAGAAACGATTCGAAGGTGCCCACCAGGCACTTTCGTGCGGGTGGGAAAACGAAGTAATAACATTACACAACAGTCCTCGATGGGACCCACATAACAGATATATATATACAACAGCGTTTCAAAGAGTCAAGAATACAGATATAATATACAAAGATCCAAATCACCTTGAAAATGATAGAGCGTCCGACTACGGACAAGATGCAAATGGGGCTAAGAGCCCTGAAGAATAACCAATGGCGTCCATAACCCTGCCCAGGCCAAGCCGGAAGGGTAACCCTGCTAACGACGTCGATCTCAAACCTTCTTAAACAAAAGGGGTGCCGGCAAAGGGCAAAGGAAAAAGAAGGAGCGTCAGTACTGAGGCCAGTACACGGCGAGGCTAGAATTCGGCGGTCCTCGCCTACATAGGTATGGTGGACTGAAGCGGCAGCGGCAACATGCACTAAACAACCTATAGAGACTCGATACAACTGGCGACTATCAGAGAGGGGTAAGAAAGACCTATCCGGAACCAGCCTGATACTAACACCAAACAATCCCATCCTGGTATTCCCCCTCGAGACCAAACGAGGAAGTCAACCGAGGAACTCACACAGTTGGCAGTTTTATTTATTCAGTTATCGTTGCAGCAATTACTAGTCAGATGTAGATAATCATCCTGATAAAGTAAGCAGTGGGTACTTTTAGTTAACCATTCGGTTATAGTGGCAGCACTTACTAGTCAGATACAATTAGCATGAGATGACCCCAAAACCCAGCAGTTGTTGGTACTTTTACTTAGCCATTCCGTTGTAGTGAAGCTGATTACTAGTCATATCGGATACAAGTCAATTTATAACAATAAACTTTAGTTATAGTTGTCTATGATCAAGCACTGTGCTCCAAGTCGTCCATAACCGCGGACACGGCTTCTCGAAAATATTTAACCCTGCAGGGGTGCACCAAAGTATCCACAGGCACTTCGACCCTTTTTGCCAGATCAGTTAACATACACCCATCGGTATGTCGGCGGGGCCTAAGTCACGACGTTCCCAGACCCAAAGCAAGTACATGGGGGCCACCCCACCAAGTCGACACCCGCAACGAAGTCGGACGGTCTCCGAGACGGACTTAGGGTTTGGGTAGACGGCTGTGAACGACAGCAAATCCCCAAACGGGGACTGTCGACACCGCGAAAACGTGTCCCGATCCTAAACAGTACAGGTGCTATCTGTCGCACAATTTAAATAAAGCAGTAAAGCATGGCATAAGTACAGGATAGTAAATAAAACCTCAAACTAGTTTGTGGCCCCCAGTACAATACTTTGAAATCAGGTAATAATCAATGGGGGGCCCATATCTCCCCACCTGTGGTTAGCGCGCTCGATCTCGGAACAGGTGTCAAGAACTCGGGGTCCTACGGGACACAAGTGGGCGGTCGGAAACCAACATTATCTATCACCCACCGATGCCTCTGCTTACTTACTTCAATTTTAGTTGTTAAACAGTAATTAAAGTGAACAATAAGTAAAGCCAGGATCATCTCCAACATCAAACAGGTGGCAATACTCCAACAACAGTGGTACATGGCGACACGCAACAGCACTTGAGCAAGCGACTACGACACGCGGGTCCAACTATCTACCAAACAACAGGTAATAGGATGTGTCCAAGGCTTTATATGGCTGCAAGGGATATCACGGATTCGAAAAGTAGAGCATCGCAACACAGATAGCAAAGATCAACAGGAGGGAAGTAAATACTATAAAAGTAAGATAGGTAGAAAGGGGGAGATGCTCGCCTGAAAACATTGTCGAAGGTTCAACCGAAGATCGGGTCGAAGCTCACATCAACTCAACGGCCTTATCCGTGAAGAAGCAAAACACTAGAATAAACACCGGATGCAATATTTAATACAACGGCAGAAGATCGGCATGATGCATGTATGATGTCTGGCATGGCAAGGGTGCGATGCGATTAGGTCAGGTTAAGCGGAACCAGGGTCCCGACAATTAATTAGATGGTTCAAGTTATTTATCTACCCCGCGATTTAAATGTTGTTTAACAAGGCAAAATATATCACCGGTTCGCTACACAATTTTAAATGAGGCCAATATGAGACTAGATTTGCCCGCATATGGGCCCCATATTTAATTATTAGGTGAATCGGCAGAAGGCCCCCAAACCACATGATATGCATGCGAGATGAATGATTTAATATGCAACAATTGTATTATATTATAAAATAGGGTTTCGGGAAGGGGTTCACACATAAGGGTTCGGCAGATCTTGGGGTTCCGGGGTTCGGGGTCGGTCTCAGGTTCAGGGTTCGACGGATCGTTCTCGGACTACTGGATAGATCTTGTCGCACGGAGCCCGCGTAGTAGATCTTGTTGTTCTGTGTCGGTGACCTCGGCATCCGGGAAGCAGTACTTGGTTCGGCGTCAGGGACGCATCGGATTCTCCTGGTCGCTGTCGTTCTTGTCGTCGCGTAGGTCTTGTCGGTTCCACGGTTTCGGTCTTCGGGATCCAGGAAAGAGGCCTTCGGATCCTCGGGTCCGTGTCGGAGTACTTGGTGTCCGTGCAGAATTCCTTCGGTCATCGAACCCGTGTAGGCGCACCCCGGTCTCGACGTCTAGGTTCCTTGAAGATCTTGGCTAATCCGGTCATCGGTCCTGCTTGTGCTTCCCGTTGTCGATCTTGTCGCATGGCCCCTGTACATCTCCGAAGCATGCACTCCTCGGCAGAGGGCCAAACCACGCATCCTTTTCTTCAGGAGATCTTGTCGAGCCTTGTCGCACGCGAGCACACAGGTACTAGGCAGATCATCTAGCAGGAGCACAGCAGCAACAACCAAGCGCCAGGGGGCCTGGGGCGAGCTTGGCGGAGGTCGACACGGAGGCCGCTGGTGGCGCCGGAGGGAGGACGGGCGACGGCCGGAGCGCGGGCCGGCGGTGGCGCAGACGCGGGGGCCGCGGTCGCTGGCGGGGACCGACGAGGCGGAGGCGGCTCGGGGAGGGAGGCGCCCTGGCGGCTGAGGTGGGTCACGCGGCGAGCCTGGCGGGGCGACGGCCGCGGGGCCGGCTCGGGGGTCGCGGCGCGCGGGTTGGTGGCTGCGGAGCCACGGCGGAGGAGGGGGTCGCCGGCGCGGCCTCGGGCGGCGGGGACGGCGGAGCACTGCAGGGGGTTGGCGGACACGGGCGAGCAGAGGGGGTTCCGGCGAGGGGTCCGGTGAACGAGGTGCTGCGGAGGCGGGCGGAGGCGGCCAGGGAGCTACGGCGCGGGAGGAGCTGCGGGGAAGATGCGGCGCGGCCGGGCGCGGGGCGGCGAACGCGGGGAGGAAGGAAGGGGGGCCGGCGGCGCGCGGACGACTGGGGCGGCGAGCACGGGGAGGTCGAGGTGCAGGCGGCGACGGCGGCCACGCTGGAGGGGCTGCCGGCGGGGTGCAGAGAGGATGGAGGAGGAAGAGAAACAGGGGAGGGGGCGAGCGTGAGAGGAGGTGGGGGTCGGGGCCAGGACGGGCGCGTGTGTGCGGTTGCGTGCGGGTAGGGGCGTGTGGGGTGGGACAGGTGGCGGGCCCAGGGGCGTGGGGCCAAGGGGACAGAGGGGGTTGACCGCGTGGGTGTGCGTGTGTTGCTGGTTGGGTGGGTTGAGGTGTGGCCGGCTGGTGAGAGAGGTGGGGAGAGAGGGAGGTGAGCTGGCTGTGTGGGATAGGTTAGAGGAAGGGGAGAGGGTGAGGTGGCAGCAGGAGATTGGTGGGGGTGAGGTGGAGGGGGATTGGGTAGGTTGGGTTGGGGTAGAAAAGGTTCTAGGTCGGACCGATTGTTGGACTGGGGTGGTCGTTCGGGTCGAATCGGCCCGTTCGACTGCCCCCCTAAAAATAATTTAATATTTTATTTACTTTAAATGGACCGTTTGCAAACCGTGGTTAATCAAAACAAAATATTCTAGAGACCCGGTTTTGGTTTTGAATTAAAGACGGGGCGTTTTAGAAAACAATTTGGGTTTTCCGAAAATAGTTTTATACAGGCAAATGCAAGATGATGACGATGCTCAAATGCAATGTGGCATGATGACATGAGCATGCGGTCATGATGATGCAATGCACAAAAACAACGCGATTTTCTAGTAGTGGTTTTGCGGGATGCCACACATGTGCTGGTTCATCAGGCGGATCCAGCCTCTCCAGACCGCTTGAAGCTGATGCACGAGTATTCCAACGATAGAAGGGATAGCCTCCGCATCTCCGAAGACAACTTCTCGAGCGACTTCATCAACCTCCGTCTCAAGGACATCGTCAAGGTGAAAGACAGAAAGCGTGGCTTCACCATCACCTACGACATGTTCGTAGAGAGCAAGTGCCCAAAGGTAACTGCTTATTTTCCGTGTATGACATATACTCCAGTTCTTCCATCTAGCCATTACCATCTCATCTAACACAGTGGTTCTTCACTTTAATAGCTCAGCGACATAGATGAGGACAGCATGGCTCCTAAAATCTATGATCCAAAGATGAAGGAAGTCACCGTTGTGTCTGATGACGATGCTCCATTGGCGCAAAAGCGGAAGAGCTCCACCTCTGACGCTGCCGACGGAGGCAAGAATAAGAAGACGAAGGGTGGAGCCTCCAAGAATACTACCGCCGCCCTGGAGTCGGAGAAAAGAAAGGTTACTGGGATCCCTTTTGCTAAAGCACCCCCTCTTGTGTAAGCTTCTTTCCCTCCGACATTGTCCATTTATCTGTGTTATTCCTGTACTTATGCATTTTGCACGTTTCATAAAGAAAGCCAAGACCATCTTGAAGGAGACGTCCAAAACTTTGGGTACTTCTAGAACCATCAAGGATATGCTGCATCGCGACGTATCTCCCGCCATCTCCCCTGTCACTCCCATCGTCCAGCCCTCGTCCGCTCCGACAAGGTCACAAGCTAAAGAAGCATATGGCCCTTCCGAAGTGGACTTAGGCGCCTCCACAGAGCTCGTTGTTGTCGGCGAACATGCAACGCAGGAGAGTGCCGCACACCAAATGGATGAAGATCCGACTAAGGATGCCATGGGTAGCGGTAAGGCGGTGGCGGAAGGTGGTACATCTGCCGAAGGCGGCGCCCCCGCACCCAAGAAAACCATAGAGTTTCCGAAGATAGTCTATCCGGTACTTACGCCGGGTAGCACGTCTCTGGTTCCTGGTGCGGCGTCGACATCTCCAATGTGAGGTTTCGAGGAGCTTCTTCGGTAATAAGAAATCATGCAAGGAAATAGTGTATCCTTCGGCAAGTTGCTAGATGAGAGTGATACCAACCTCAAGATCATTGCACTTGTAAGTTATATTTGCCTTTTTGCATTTCATATGAGTATCCCACTATAGCCCTCGAGGATTTAGATGGAAAACCATAGGTCTTTGCGTCTAAATGCTCTAAGAGTGACTAAGCTAGAAAAATTCTCACTGTAGCCCCCAAGCATATATGTGGAATGAATTATTCCGACTAGATGCTTTAAGAGTAGCATACGTAGTGTTTACAAATTTCGATACTGTAGCCCCCAAGCTTCTAGTTGTAACTGAATTAGTTTCGACTAGATGCTTAAAGAGAAGCTAAGCATACATCCGAGTTAAAAACTTTATACTGTAGCCCCCAATCTTCTAATCAAAAACTGAATTAGTTCTGACTAGATGCTTAAATAAAGACTAAGCATATTGCTAAGTTAAAAACTCTCGTTGTAGCCCCCGAGCATCTAGGTGGAAATTTTCCGGCTAGATGCTCCAAGTAAACCAAACAACGTTTAACTTTATTATTTCCAGAGAATGAGAATGCTCGGAGGGGCATGGCCAACAAGTACCAGAAGATGCGCGCTGATTTGGAAGTCGAAAGGGTAAAACTGCCTTCTTGAAGGAACAGATCATCAAGAGCAAGCGTATGTTTTTCCTTTCTTTTTCCGCACTCCGGCTTGGTCTTGTGCCAACATTCTCCGAGTACTCACTGTGTACTTTTCTTTCTCCGACTTGCAGAAACCATTTCCAAGGCTAAGGATATTGTCGAGCAATCCAAGCACATTCAGCAGCTGGATAGCGAGAACAAGATCCTTAAGAAGGAGAGGGAGGAGATGCTGAAAATGCAAGAAGAATCGATGAAAGCCCTGCAGGACTCCACCACCGAGGATATGAACTGCTTGAAGGAGGAAATCGCAATCTTAAAAGATCAGAAGAAAGCTGCCGATGAGCAAAATCAACGCCATCATGAAGCGTATAAGATCCTCCAACAAGAATGGGACTCCATGGCGGATACTCTCTAGCAGGCTGAGGCTAGCATCTTCAGTAAGCGATTCTCCATCTTGGATTTCTGTAGTCTAGATACTCTGAATTTTTGAACTGATGCGCTCCTTTGTCGGGAATTCGCAGCTCCTATGGGTTTAACCCGGTCGCCTCCTCCGCCAAAGGAATGCATGGTCCTTGCCGGCAACTTCATCAACACCGCCATCACGCAGACCAAAGAGATTGCCAAATCCCTCCAGATTAACATCAAGGCATCAGACTCAGTAGTGAAGTTCTCGGAGATCTTGCGCCGAGCCCCCTAGCGTATCGCAAGCTGGAAAGCTTCATGTGCACGGGCCGGTGCCAGGATGGCATTATCAATGGTGAAGGAACACTACGAGAATGCCGACATCGACACGGTAACCTCTGGTATCCTCGATGTAGACGACGAAGGCCAAAAGATAAAACATGAATCTATTTTGGCGTCGCTCGCGGGTTATGACACAAGAGTCCCCGAGTTGGTCGATGTTAACGTCTTGGTGCCCATGAAAACCACTGAAGACAAAGGCCAAAGCTCCTCCGAGTCCCTCAATACCACCGACTTCGAGGGAGGTGACTCTCCTGCTACTGGTGATGTTGCTTCCAAGTCGCCTGCGCTAGAGGAATAAAAGCAACTTGTAATATTTGTTTCCTCTGTAACATGTTATGCGGAAAAACTATGCGTTAACTTAAGGCGGAAAACAATGGTGTATGTCCTGCTACTTAAGAACTATTTCCAGCATGTATATATTTTTAAGAAAGTTCTGGCTTATCGATTACTTCGGCTTTTATGCTTGACTTTTCGTGAGTCAGAAGACTCGTTGTCGGAACCATGCGCTCAGGTGATGATGCCCAATGGCACCGTGAATAACCTAAGCACAAAATCGCCGATAATAAGTGCCAAAAGTCACTACTCCAGAATCCACATAAAAACGACAAAGAACGTGTAGTCCAGAAAACTTAAGCTAATGCCCGTAGGCGGAATTTTCACACGTGCAATTGCAAAGCTTGTGCATAAAGGTTTTATACGATCCAAAAATGAACACTAAAGGAGGTAAAAGACTCAGAAATATGAGTGAACCAAAGAGCTTTATTTCATTGATCATATAAGAGGTACACAATTAGATAAAAAATGCTAAGTGTAGAAAGGACGTAGATGTGCTATGTTCCATGGCCGATCAAGCTCCGGGTAGTCATCATCCGGGTCACATCGCTTACGCGTATGATCCTCGTTGGGCCTATCCTTCAGTTCACGATTGTCAACGAGGTAGTAAGACTCATTGAGTAGCGCCTTTCTTATGATGAACGGTCCTTCCCATGGCGGGGATAATTTGTGTGACTTCTTCTACTTAAGTCAGAGCACCAGATCCCCCTCTTTAAACGAGCGATGCTAAACGCGGCGACTATGGTAGCTGCGTAGATTCTGCTGGTAGATGGCGGATCTTTGGCATGCTAAAACGCGTTCCTCCTCGAGAAGGTCCACATCTAGGCGTCTGGATTCTTCAGCGTCATCTTCATCGTAGGCAGCAACCCTTGGTGCATCGTGAAGTATGTTAGAAGGTAGGATGGCTTCTGCTCCATATACCATGAAGTAAGGGGTGTAGCCGGTGGATCTGTTGGGTGTAGTTCGTAAACTCCACAGCACAGATGGCAATTCTTCCGCCCAGGCTCCAGCTTCTCTATGTAGCGATGCCTCCAGACGTGGCTTTATTCCCTGCAGAATTAATCCATTGGATCGCTCAACCTGGCCATTGGATTGTGGATGTGCCACAGATGCAAGGTCAAGTCGGATGCCCTTCTCCCAACAATATGCCTCCACTTCTCCAAGTGACAAGTTGCTACCGTTGTCGGTGATAATACTATGTGGGAGACCAAATCTCACCACTAGATCCCGGACAAACCTGAGGGCAGTTGCCCCATCAAGCATTCTAATGGGTTTAGCTTCTATCCATTTAGTGAATTTATCAACTGCTACTAGCAGATGCATAAACCCATATGGTGCCATCTGTAACGGTCCAACCATGTCCATCCCCCAGACTGTTAATGGCCAAGTTATTGGTATTGTTCGCAATTCTTCAGTAGGAACATGTGGTTGTCAGGCATAATACTGGCATCCCATGCATGTCTCAACCATCTTATCGGTGTCCGCCTTCGCGGTCAGCCAGTAGAATCCTTGACGGAAGGCTTTCGCGACCAACGTGATGCCCGCAATCTCCGAGATGGATTTCACGTAGGATTTCAATACCTTCTTGCTGGGAAACACACTTAAGGTATACACCAGTAGTGCTCCTTTTGTAGAGATGTCGATTGATTATGGTATAGCCCTTCGCTTGACATACTATTTGCCGTCTTTCGACTTTTTCGTCAGGGCAAAGTTCCATGTTCGACATATTCCATGCCCGGTTTTTTCCAAGCCGGAGGGACCTATGCCACCATGTGGACGAAAGAGTCAACTCTATCTAGGTTGTCGATGTCTGCTCCCTTCATGGATGGTGTCCGTAGATGCTCTAGGAAAACTCCTGGAAGAATTCGTTCGTGCCTTGATCCAAGCTTAGACAACAGATCAGCCGCCTCGTTTTGCTCCCTAGGTACATACTTGACCTCGTAGCCCAAGAAGCTCTTGGCTAGCTCGTCCACTTTGTCTCGATATGCCGCCATCATAGGGTTCCGCGCATTCTAGCTGCCAGCCACCTGCTGGGCAACCAAGTCGGAATCTCCACAGCAAACTATGCGCTTGATGCCAATATCCTTGGCTACGCGTAATTCGTGAATGAGTGCTTCATACTCCGCCATGTTGTTTGTAGCCTCGAAGTGGATCTGCGGAACATAGTGTAGCTTGTCCCCACTTGGTGACTGTAGCAGTACACCAGCCCCCGAGCTGTTGAGCAGCTTTGATCCGTCAAAGTGAATCACCCAGTATTATGGTTTCGGCAATGGGGTAGCATCTAGCATCTCCGTCCAATCTGCAATAAAATTCGCCAAGTCTTGTGACTTGATAGCGTCGCGTCTCTTATAGGTGATCTCGAATGCAGCAAGTTCAATGCCCCACTTCGCGACCCTTCTCGTAGCGTCACTTTGTTGATAATGTCGGACAATGGAGTCTTGCTCACCACTATGATTGGGTTCTCCTAAAAGTAATGCCTCAGCTTCCGAGAAGGAAGGAATACTCCATAAGCTATCTTATGGTAGTGCAGGTAACGCTGCTTGGATTCCGTCAAGACCTTGCTTACATAGTAAACTGGTCACTGAACTCCGTGCTCATAGCCTGGTTCCTTCCGCTCTACCACGACGATGATGTTGATTACCCGGTTGGTGGCCGCCATGTAAATTAACATGGGCTCTCCAGGCTCGGGTGCTGCAAGGATGGGCGCTGAGGAAAGAATCTCCTTGAGCTGCTTCACTGCTGCATCTACTTCGTCTGTCCACGTGAATTTGTCCGCCTTCTTCAACAACTTGTACAGCAGCAGAGCCTTCTCTCCAAGTCGGCTAACGAACCGACTAACTGCTGCAACACAACCTGTTAGTCGTTGAATGTCCTTTAGGCATGTCAGACGGTTTATGTTTAAGATGGCCTTGATTTTCTCCGGGTTGACCTCGATTCCACGCTAGGAAACAATGAAGCCCAACAATTTGCCGGCTGGAACCCCGAAGACGCACTTCTTAGGGTTAAGCATCATGTTGTATTTCCGGAGATTATCAAAGGTTTATTTTAAGTCGGAGATTAAGTCATTTTACCTTTTAGACATCACAGCTATATTGTCCACATAGGCATGAATGTTCCGACCAATTTTATCATGGAGGCAATGTTGCATTGTCCGCTGGTACGTAGCACCTGCGTTTTCAGCCCAAAGGGCATCGTAACATAGCAAAACGTGCTGTATGGAGTAGTGAACAAAGTGGCCAATTGGTCCGACTTACTCATCTTGATCTGGTGGTATCCTGAGTATGCATCGAGAAAACACAAAAGTTCTGAGCCAGCCGTCGAGTCAATGACTTGGTCAATGCGAGGCAAAGCAAACGGATATTTGGGGCATGCTTTGTTCAAGCCGGTGTAATCAAGTACATGATTGGACACCCATTGGGTGTGAAGGACTTCTCGGATAAAACTATCCTTAAGTAATATAGCTATGTCTTTGCCTATGGCGCATCTCTTCTCATCTCCAAAGCGTCGTAGAGGTTGCTTCACTGGTTTGCATTTTGGATCAATGTTTAAGCTGTGCTCGGCAAGTTCCCTAGGTACACCTTTCATGTCGGTAGGTTGCCAGGCAAAGATGTCCCTGTTCTCACGGAGGAACTCTACGAGCGTGCTTTCCTATTTGGGATCCAGGTTCGTCCCAATGGCGGTGGTCTTGGAGGCATCGCCTACCACAAGTTCCACCGGCTTGGTCTCGATGGCGGACTTGGATGCTGGAGCAGAGTTGGAAATTTGTTTCTTCGACGCGGGCATCTCTGAGGCATCTACCTTGCTCTGGATCTCTTTGAATTCTTTGCTGAAGAGGAAAGCTTCCGTGTAGGCTGATTCACTAATCTCGCAGTCCCTAGCTTTGGCAAAGCTTCCGGATACGGTGATGACACCGTTTGGTCCGGGTATCTTGAGTTTATTGGAAACGAAACATGGCTTGTCCATGAAGGTGTGGAATATGTCGCGACCGAATATTACGTGGTACACGCTCTTGAAGGGGACCACCTCAAAGGTCATGCGCTCTTTCCGGTAATTATTAACATCGCCAAAGGCAACCTGAAGTGTGATGCACCCAAGGGACCGAGCCTCCCGACCAGGAACTATGCCGTGGAAGATGGTGTTGGTCCGCCTTAGGTTTGCCTTCGTCAAGTTCATCTTCTGTAGTGTATCCAGGTACATGATGTTGATGCTACTTCCACTATCCACCATACATTTGGTGAACTCATTGCCGTCAATAAAAGGGTTGTTGACCATGGCGTATTGGTTCTCCGTAGGGATAAGGTCTGGGTGATCCTTCCTGTCCCAAGTAATTGGAACCTCCGACCAGCGCAGGAACTGGGGGTAGAGTACCCATCAGTATCCTCATAGAGGTCTTCAGTTGTTGGACGGTGGGGGTGCCAAGGAAAGTGTGGAAAACTGCCGTCTTCTTATCGAAGGGGTTCTTGCCTTTGCCGTCGCTCTTGGCGGCGTGCTTGGGGTCAACATCCTCGTCCATGTCACTTGAATCCTTGGAATCATCCTCCTTCTTCTTCCCCTTGCCCTTGCCTCATGGTCTGTTCTTCCGACTTTGCTTTTAGTCGGACTCCGTGTCCTCCTTGAGGTCGTTGACAAACTTGCAGTGTCGATTGGTATGGGTGGCCTTGCCATTGACATCGAGGTGTACAAGGCACGACATATCGCGGCACTCTTCGTAGGTTTGGGGAACGCGTAGCGCTGCCGAGGTAGTTTCACTTCCTCACTGCTGCCCACGACCAGCTTCCCGTCCTCGACCACGTTGTCGCGCGAAGGTCATAGAGACCATGTCGGGAGTTTGCTTTTCTTCTGGAGCGGTTTTACGCTTTGTGTTGTTGTTCCTCCGAGCTTGAGTTGGAATGGCCGTTTCCGGCAGAGAGCTGCGAGCGTCGTCGGCGGCAGCTGCGAACTCACTAGCCAACTGAATCATCTGGTTCAAGTCAAGCTGGTGATTGTCCTGCAAGGGCTTCAGCTTATGTCGGATAAACGTGCCCCTTTCCAACCCATCGATGAAGGCGGCAATGGCGGTCTGAGCGTGCACTCCTACGCAGGAATTTTTCATATCCAGACAGCGGGAGAGGTAGGCGCGAGATGTCTCGTATTTCTCTTGCACGCATCGCTGTAGATCGCCAACAGTGCAGGGACGTTTGTACGTACCCTTGAAGATCTTGGTGAACGCTTCTTGCATGTCCAACCAATTACAGATGGATTTCTCCGGCAAGTCATCAATCCATTGACGGGTTGTGCCCGCCAACATCAATGGGAGGTACTTGACGGCAACATTGGGGTTACCCCCGGCAATCTCTACCGTGTTGTCCTAATCCTGCAACCATGTAGCTGGCTTAGCGGTGCCGTCATAGGGCTTGATGGTCTTGTCAATCCGGAAACCTTTGGGTAAGTTGCGAACCGTATCGCGGGTCCAAAGCAACATGGTCCCAGGTATGGTCCTTCCCGGGCCTCGTGGATCTTATCGATGCACGAACGTGCATCGTATGGCTCCAGGTTTCTTTTCTTCTTGTCAACAGGGGATGGTCTGCGTGAATGACGATGGCCTCCTCTACCATGGTGACTGCTAGGTAGCGACGGAGGCGGAGGTGGCGGTGGGTTAGCCTTCTTGCTATTACCCTCCTGCGACGCCTCATGCTTGTCGCGATTGCTTGTCCGACGCGGAGGGTCAAGGCGCGACCTGCTCTTGTGTCCCTAGTTGCACTCTCCGTCATGACGGGTCTACTCGGCATTGTCGCGGATGACGATGCCGCCCTGCCTTGGCGGGGGCATATCCGTACGACGGTGAGCCTTGGGGTCTTCGCGATGTCGGGGGGAGCGGGGCGGTGGCAATGGGCGATGTGGTTGGGCCTTTTCTCCGTGGTCGGAGGATATGGGGATAGCATCCTTCCTGTGGCGCGCATCCGTCCGTCTTCGTTCTGATGAACCCGTCTAGGAACCGACATCAAGAGGAGATCTGTCCCTTGGCGGATTATACTGGCTAGACTGGCAAAGCGCTGGGTCAGATTCAAGCCTCTGAGAGGTGGCCTTTTCCTGCTGCTTTTACCGTCTTGGCCACTAGGTCATAGACCTGGTGCACCGCCTCGGGCGATCTATCCTGCTCCAGAATGGTATTGGCAACGGCGAGGTTGAGGAGAGGAGTGGGCGTCACCTGCCTGCCTTCACTGTCAATGTATGGCTTGGCTTGTGCCGGCTTCGGGGACCCCATCCTAGGTTTCGCCGTACACCAGGATCGTTGATGACACGAGCCGAAGCTTTCTTGGCCTTCTGCTGCTGCAGCAGAGTCTTGTATTCAGCCTCCATTGCTCTAGCTTTCTCTATGGATTTCTGCGCATTGACGAGATCTCGATCTAGCTTAGCGCCTTGCTCTGCGATGTCCTGCGCTTCCTCCAGCAGCTACTGGCGCTTCTCGTCAAGCTGGGTCACGTTCCGGATATGAGCTACGGTCAGTGGCTTGACAAGGAGATTGTCGTACATCACTCTATCAGCTGGAGTAACTTGGGCAGCAGCAGATGTAGATGCCGGAGGTGGCAAGTTTGCGGTGCTGTTATTGCTCGGACCGGTGCCGAGTTCCTGCGGCTGTTGCACTGGGTTAGGCGGAGGGGGCATGACCTTTGCGCGATCATTGTCGGCAGCAACAGGTGGTCCCTTCCCTTTGTCCAGATCTGTAGGCAGAGATCATCTGGGTTGATCTTCATCCATCGCCGTCCCAATGGTGACGAACACCTCTCGAGACGTGACATCGTTGTTGGCTTGCTCGTCACGCGTGTACTCCTCGTCCATCTCATGCATGACGGAGTCTAGCTCTTCTGGACTGAAGTCTATCTCCTCTGAATCTGCACCGAAGTCGGCATATAGCGCGTCGATCATAGATTCGGAGGGTGCCAGGACTTCCTCGATGACGGGGGGTGGTGGTGCAATAGCAGCTACGATGACTGGAGGTGTTGGCGCAACTGCTGCGATGGCGGCCGGAGGCGCTGGTGGCTGTGGCTGAATCGGAGGGGCTCCGTCAATGAGCGCAAGCGCTGTCTGAGCCACCGCTTCGGCCTCCGCGTAGTTGTTGACAGTGTTTACCATGCTTTCAAAACGTCTCGAAGCCTGCTACCGCCTTAGAGAATGCCAGAGAAGCGTGCCATGGTCCAGTCCTTCCACAAAGTGATATATGGCATCATCATTGGGGTAATGTGCCAGGTCGGCCCGTATACGGAGCCACCTGGCAAGGTAATCGCGGGGGTTTTCGCCCTCTCTCCGAACACAACGCGCCAGATCGAAGATTGTAACCACGCCGACAAACTTGGATCTCTGCTGTCCAGACACACAGACGAAGCCGACGGACTTGCACTGATCTTCCACCTTTATGTCCTGCACAGGGGCGGTTTGGGTGGGCCTTGAATTTTTCCGATCTTTGTCGGCAAACTCCGAAGAGAGATCTGACATCGATCCTTCCGCGAACGTATCCTGCCCGTAGGCGGTCCGTGCGAGTATTGATGCTCCTCCGAATCCCAGGGAACTAGTGCCCGAGTCGGTTTCGCCGATGAAGAGGTGGATATCTCTGATAGGAACGATCGAACATCACGTAGGGTTCGTCTTCGCCGGGATCCAGAACTCATCGGGAGGGACGATCGGAATGTTACCGGAGAAGAGAACGCGACTGATGGCTACAGCTTCGCCGATTCCCACGAAGATCTTGGTCATCGCCCGTTGAAGAGCCTGAAAAGCCTCTTGCCCCACGGTGGGCGCCAACTTTCGTGGTATTGCTGACGAGTACGCCATGGAGGGGTCCTCACAGTGCGTGTTTAGAGACGTGGGGGAAGGCGAAGGTTGATGGGTACGAGGTAACATAGCTTACCCAAGTTCAGATCCCACAACGGTGGCGGAATCCTACTCCTACTATAAATCACTATAATGGCAATACGCCGAGTTACAGAGATAGGTTCGCTGTGCGAGGTGACTAGAGAGTCTAAGTTATCGTGCCCTAAAGGATCCCATAGGCCCGACTTATATAGTCGCCAGGTCCTAGGGTTACAGGGAAAAGTCCTAGCCGGACAGGTTACAGAGTCCTACACCGTCTATTACTAGTCTAGCATGTTCTTGTAGTCCAATGCTCCGGGTACGCTGGTGACTCCACCGTAGACTTCCTTTATCCGGCATGGCCTCCCTTCTGGATCCATATAAATGGGCCAACCAGCAGGCCATGGGCCATGCTACCAACTGTGGGCCACCCAGGTTATCCGGATAAGAGACATGCTATGAGGATACCCATATAGCATATCCCCAACACATAGTTCTTGGAGGAAGAAGGGCTGATGGGGGAAGGAGAGATTTTTTCTCAACAGTGTGCAGATTGGAACTGGTGCGGAAAGCTCAAGGAGTACGAGGAAGCAATGAATGAATCGACAGAGAGATGAATCTGACAAGAAGGGTTTCTCTCCTCTTTATTTGTCTCTCTGTCAAGATTCGTGCGGTAAGACGTGCGATTATCGCCACGCGTATAGGAGAGGGGGAGTTAGCTTCCTCACGACTCTTCCCTCCTCGATTTTTGTGCAGGAATTGAAACGGCGTTCTGTTCCGTAAGGAACGGACCCACCAACGGTCGTGCTGATGGAAATCCTGTCAGTGATGGGACCTGGCCTGTAAAGTTGTCAGTCAGCATGCCGCTGTAAAATCCGGCTTATGTTTCGAATCAAGCATGGAAAAGATTAAGGTTAGAGCAGAATATATCCGGCTCAACTGACTCGGAATCCTACATCAATGAAAGAAGTTTTCGGGAACCCTTCAAGATTCTCAAGAATAAGAAACCATCAAGCTAGACGATTTATCCAACTTCAGATCTTGGAGACTTCCGGGGGCTAGTGTTGGGGATATATACCCACAGGACTCGCTAACCAGGGTGGCCCACTAAGGGGTTAGAGCTTTGCTTCACGGGCGGCCCAGCCAGAGAAAGAGGAGGACCCAGTTTCGGCTATGACAAGACCCAAAAGATTTACCGACTTAGGCCTATAGTATTACCTGCAGTCAAAGCTGTACATAGTTACCGACTCTGTAACGTAGCCGGATAGGTCTCTCCCTGTAACCCTAGGCCCAGGTGACTATATAAACCGGCCCTATGGGATCCTTTAGGGCAATAACACAACTCGTTACACAACCACAACCAACTCGCACAGGCGAACCTCTCATGTAATCCATTGTAACATCTGGCTTACGCCGATATATTGTTGGGTTGCTAGCAGGAGTAGGATCCGATCACTGCAGTCGGATCTGAACCTAGGTAAACTTGTTCTCACCACTCCTGGAACATCCGACGTCTCATACCCCATCCTTCCAATGCCACTAGGACCCCCTATGGCGTACTTGTCGACAATCTGACGACAAATACTCCATGATGACAAGGAGAAGGGCCTCAACGTTGCCATGCAGGAGCTGCTTGGACGCCTCTATGGATGTCACTCCGCCGAGCTCAAGGGCCTCTACTTCCATCCCTTCGGGATACGTGAGGAGGAGGGAGAGTCTATAGTGTTGGACGAGGCCACTAGGGAGACTATTGAGCCAGTGCGCCACTATCTTCAGGACCTAGAGAGACTCCTTAAGCACCTCGATACTGATAGGACCAACTTAATGCTTAGCAATGACGAGCTATGCGTCTAGTTGAGGGAGAAGGACAAGGACTTCGAGGAGCAAGATAAGAGCATCAAGGAGACGGAGACTACGTTTGAGAAGCAAGACAAGAGGTTCAAGAACCAATAAAAGTGAGTCTAGGATAGGAACAAGAAGATCAATGAGATGAAGACCGAGATGGAGCTCAAGGATCTTGAGCTAGAGACACAACAGGAGGTGATTGAGAGACTGTGTTCGTACAAGAGAGAGCATCAGGCGAAGGTCGATGCTTTGACCACCAGCGTGGAGGAGTACAAGGCAGGTATCGACGCATCAGGACTTACTCTAGTGGAGGAGGAAGTCGATATGGAGGAGTAGTGTTGACTACTTGGCTATATATCTATCATCTTTTTATTTATTGAGTCGCATTGATCATCCAATATGTGGATGACTATGGTCGTGTGTTTACTTTACAAAACTTGTTGTTAGTGATGTTTAAACTCTAGGTTTATCAAGTGATTGCATGTTCGTGATTGTTGTAATATATTGTATTGTGCATCTTAGGATCTATGATGACTCAGTTTATGGCCAATCAGTATCAAAATCAAAACAACAACAACAACAACAACAACAACAACAACAACAATAATAATAATAATAATAATAATAACAACAACAATCAGAACAACCCACCAGCTTTTGATATGCTCACAAGGTTTCTAAGATTGAGGCTTGCTAATTTTTCTGGAACTACTGATCCTATGGTAGAAAATGATTGGCTACGTTCTGTGAATAAGGATTTGGTCACGGTTGGTTGCACTGATGAGGAGAAAGTCAGATTTGCATCGCACCTGCTAGAAGGACCAGCAGCTACTTGGTGGGATAACTTCCAAATCACTACCCCTATTGAAGAAGTGACTTGGGCAATATTTGAGGATGGATTCCGCACTTCTCATATCTCTTCAGGAGTGATGGGGTTGAATAAGAAGGAATTTCAAAAACTTAAACAACGCCACCACAGTGTTGCGGAATATATTGAAGAGTTCAACAATCTGGCATGCTATGCACCGGATGATGTTGACACTGATGCAAAGAGGAAGGAGAAGTTCCTTGAAGGGCTAAATGATGAGATGTGCATGCAACTATCTGTTGCATATGTTCCAACTTATCAATCTTTGTGTGACAAAGCTACCATCTTGGAAAGCAAGATGAAGAAAGTGGATAATAGGAAGATGAAGCACCATTTTGATAAGCATGGATCTGGATCGTCTCACAAATGTTCTTTTGGTGAAGCAAGTGGAGGTTCTAGATCCCACAAACACTAGAATCATAACAACCACCACAACAGTAAACGTCACCACGATAACAATAAACATCGTGGACACAACAATGGCGATTACCGCAACAACAAGAGTGGACACAAGAGTCACCATAGTGGAAATGGCAATGGGAATCAGCCAGCTAAGAGAGACATCAGTCAGGTTGAACGTTTCAAGTGCAAGATAATTAGGCACTATGCAAATGAATGCCTAGAAAAGAAGACTGATGGAGCCAACAAGCCGTACCCTTTTCAGAAGGGTCATGTGAACCACATCAATGTGGAGTAAATCCAAGAAGAGTATGATGTTGTGGCTGGTAAGTTCAAGATTAATTCCTTTCTAGCACTTATCCCTTTTGATACCAGTGCATCGTATTCATTCATATCAAGAACATTTGTAGACAAAAATAGACTCCCAACTGAAACAATTGGATGTCCTATTAAAGTAAGCTCCCTAGGTGGAGAGATGATAGTAAATTTTGGATGTCATGATCTAGTAATAGAGTTTGGAAAATACAAGTTTCCAGTTAGTCTGATAATCCTAGAATCCCAAGGATTGATGTAATTTTAGGCATGGATTGGATGATCCATTATGAGGGAGTAATAGACTGTGCTAGAAGAACTATTACACTCACACCCCGGAAACGAAATGGATTAGGTTCAAGTCTAACTTTGAACCCAAAGGGAGTAAGCTAAATTATCTTAAGGGGGTTAGCATAGACAGTGTACCAGTAGTGAAACCCGGATGTGTTTCCGGAAGAAATACCAGGAATGCCACCAGATAGAGATGTGGTGTTCCTGATTGACTTAATGCCAGGATCTGGACCCATAGCAAAGAGACCCTACAAGATGTCAGCTGATGAGTTAAAAGAGCTCAAGAAACAGCTTGGAGAACAGTTGCAGAAAGGATTTATCCAACCGAGTTCTTCGTATTGGGGTGCCCCAGTTTTATTCGTTGAGAAGAAAGACATAAGTCAGAGGCTATCCATAGATTATCGATCACTCAACGAAGTGATCATAAAAAACAACTATCCCTTGCCCAGAATCAATGATCTCTTTGATCAGTTATAAGGAGCTCGTGTGTTCTCAAAAATTGATCTTCAATCATGCTACGTTCAGCTAAAGATTAGAGAACAAGATATACCTAAGACTGCTTTCACCACTAGGTATGGATTGTATGAGTATACAGTGATGCCATTTGGACTAACAAATGCACCAGCTTATTTCATGAACATGATGAACAAGGTGTTCATGGAGTTTCTTGACAAGTTTGTTGTGGTATTCATCGATAACATATTGATTTATTCCAAGAGCAATGAAGAGGATGAAGAACGTTTGCGTTTGATTCTTGAGAAACTCAAGGATCACAAGTTGTATGCCAAGTTCACTAGGTGTGAGTTTTGGTTGAATGAATTTGGATTTCTTGTAAATATTGTGTCTAGAGATGGTATAGCTGTCGATCCCGCAAAGGTGTCAGCCATAACTGAGTGGGAATCACCCAAATCCATTAAAGAAGTTCGTAGTTTCCTAGGCTTGGCCTGGTACTATAGAAGGTTCATCGAGAATTTCTTGAAGGTAGCTAAGCCAATGAAACAGTTACTAAAGAAAGATAAGAAGTTTTGTTGGACCGAAGGATGTGAAACCAGTTTTCAAGAGTTGAAGAAAAGACTAGTTTCAGCACCAGTTTTACATCTTCCGGATCTAGAGAAAGACTTCCAAGTCTATTGTGATGCATCTCACCTTGGATTGGGTGGAGTATTTATGCAAGAAGGAAAAGTTGTGGCTTATGCCTCGAGACAACTTAAGACTCATGAAGTAAATTATCCTACACATGACTTAGAGATGGCCTCTGTTGTCCATGCACTCAAAACATGGAGACACTATCTTTTGGGAAAGCGATATGAAGTGTTCACAGATCACAAGAGCTTGAAATATATTTTCACCCAGAAATAGCTCAACATGAGACAAAGAAGGTGGCTAGAACTTATCAAGGATTACAACTTGAGTTTGTAATACCATCTCGGTAAAGCGAATGTTGTAGCTGATGCATTAAGCCGCAAAGTTTATGTGAATGGCCTCACCAAAGGAGAATTGCCAGATGATTTGTTTGCCCAATTTAAATAGCTAAGATTGGAGATAGTGCCTGTAGGATATTTCATGTCTTTGGAAGTAAAACCAACATTTTTGGATAAAATAAAAGAATCCCAAAAGTTGGACAAGGAAATAGAGGATATTAAGAGTAAAATTGGTAAAGGAAAGGCGAAAGGATTCCATGAAGATGAACAAGGAACTTTATGGTATGGAAAGTGTTGGGAATATGCCCTAGAGGCAATCATGGATGATAATATTTCCCATTGTATTCATAAAGATATAAGGTTGTCTTTGTATAAACATTTGATGTGTATAATTGAATATGTGATTCGATTATGGAACTATACATTCATGTTGTCTATACTAAATGTCCTTGGTAATTGAGGTTGTGCTGGACACACAACTTTGACCAATGTGAAAGTAGGCTTGATGACTCGGTTCTAGTTGTCATGGGTATGGTGATGCTATTCCGACTTACACGGATTCGGCTAAAGAGTTTAGCGAGTCGGATTGACCCATATTGAGGTACAACGAACAAGTTATCATTAGTATATCTCAATCAATGTAATCCTTAGACCTGAGGTTATTGCATAGTCTGAGTTGAGGATCACCGACTTAGGTTCTCTCAAACGCTGATCCGTAACTAGGCAGTTATAAAGGAAGAGTTCGGGTCGACTGAGAATCAAGTTGCGTGATGTGAATAACCAAGATGGGATTTTTCCCCTCCAGTTGGAGAGATATTCTCTAGGCCCTCTCAGCATGGCCATGCACGGCTTGGTTAAGTGTTAACCGAGGCGATCGACTAAGAGTTAGTCGGATGAATCACTTATCTCGGATCGAGAAGAGAGTCGGACTATTTAAGGGATGACAAATATTCGCCTATAGTCTAACAAGGTATATCGTGAGGCAAAAGGGACTTGGACGCAAGTCGAATTGGAAAGGCAAGTAGTCATGACTCTTTGGTACTTGGGAGTCGGCACGTTCTACTAGGAGCCACTACCGACTGATCGATTGAGAGTCGGACTCCAATCGTGTCCAAGTAGCCATGAGCCTGCGGGGTCACACACTTAAAAGAGGGAGCAAGTTCGGATTGGATCTGAACAGGAAATCTGGTTGGGTTGGACCCAAGCCGGATTTGGACTGAGTCAGTGAGTCGGACTCATAGTGACTAATAATATATGGGCTTTAGTGAATGGGCCACGAGAGTGGAGCCCACGTTCACTCCCTATATATAGTGGAGCACAGTAACCCAGAAGGGTTAATCATTGATTGGTTAGGTCATTCCATGTGTTGGAAACCCTAGCTCCACAATAGTCCTGCCGGCGTACCGAACCTAGAAGTTCGCCGCCGGTGCTCCTCCTTGTACGTGTGGATACCAGCAGAGGTGTTGTACAATTAGCACCAGGACGATCGGATCGGATCGCTAAGGACTGCACTGCATCAACTGGCGCGCTACATCAGTAATCCGCAACTGCGCGTCTAGTGGTAAACCTCGTTGCCTTTTACCTCAGCTAGAACTTGGGATCACCACGTTAGGGGAAAAAGTTATGTTTTATCCCTACGTGGCCCAACATAAAGTGTATCTGCATTCCACAAGATCCGGTGCTTCGGAAATTGATTCTGCAGGAAGCACACAATTCACCATATTCTATTCATCCGGGTAACACTAAAATGTACATGGATATGAAACAAAGATTTTGGTGGAACAATCTAAAGAAAGATATCGCAGAGCACATTGCTTTGTGTGACATGTGTAGTATAGTAAAGGCGGAACATCAGAAACCGGCAGGGTTATTGCAACCACTACCAATACCTGATTAGAAGTGGGATAAGATTGGTATGGATTTTATCACAGGATTGCCAAGGACTAGATCTGGATATGATTCTATATGGGTTGTTGTGGATCGCTTAACAAAAGTGGCTCATTTCATACCCGTAAAGACCACTTATACAAGTGCTAAATTAGCCAAGATCTATATGAATAGGATTGTGTGTCTGCATGGAGTACCTAAGAGTATTGTGTCAGATAGAGGAACGCAATTCACTTCGCATTTTTGGAAACAACTTCATGAGTCATTGGGAACAAGACTAGAGTTCAGCACGATATTTCATCCTCAGACTAATGGACTGACATAAAGGACCAATCAGATTTTGGAAGATATGTTGAGAGCTTGTGCGCTAGACTATGGATCTAGTTGGGATGAAAGTCTGCCATACGCAAAATTTTCTTACAATAACATCTATCAATCGAGCATAGAGATGGCTCCGTTTGAATTCCTTTATGGAAGGAAGTGTACTACACCATTATTATGGAATGGAGTAGGAGAAAGAAATTTATTTGGACCAGATCTGATCAAGGAAGCCGAAGAGAAGGTGAGAATGGTAAAGGACAGATTGAAGATAGTCAATCCCGACAAAAGAGTTATGCGGATCCAAAACGTAGAGAGGTCACCTATGAAGTAGGTGATATAGTGTATCTTAGAGTCTCACCACTTCGTGGTGTGAAGAGATTTGGAGTCAAAGGGAAATTGGCACCCCTTATGTAGGACCATTCAAGATTTTGAGTCATAAAGGAGAAGTGGCCTATGAGTTAGAACTGCCACAATATCTATCAGCAGTTCACAATGTGTTTCATGTAAGCCAATTGAAAAAGTGTCATCCAGAGATGGAAGAAAGTTCTTTAAAAGACACTATACCACTAGAAGAAGTTCAGCTAGAGAATGATCTCACTTATGAAGAGAAACCTATCAAGATTCTCGAGACAGCAGAAAGATTCACTCGTACTAAGACCATCAAGTTCTGCAAAGTACAGTGGAATCATAATACCGAGGAAGAAGCATCTTGGGAAAGAGAAGGTGAACTTCGAAAAGATCACCCTCACCTATTTGCTAGCCAATCTGAATCTCGAGGGCGAGATTCATCTTAAGGTGGTTAGATTTGTAACATCCCAAATTTCATCAAATCCAAAACATCATGATTTCATTCATTTTATCATGGCATGTTTACATTGCACACAAATTTTCAAAGTTAAAAACCCTAGCAAAACCCTATTTTATACCCCTTTTACATTACATGTATGGGGCATGGTTTTATTTTTATTTTTTTACCCCAAAGTGTTTTTGATTGGATTGCGTGTTTAAAACACTTTTCCATACTAGGATCACCCCACAAAATTTTGGTGAAAATTTGAAGTGATTTGGATTTGATTTGGTCATTCAAATCTTATTTGGAAATTCAAATGAGAAAAAAAAAGACAAAGGAGAAAAAAAATTGAACCCAACCAACTAATCTGGCCTGGACCAACTAACAGCCCACCTCGCCCACTCAGGAAACCCCCCTTCCCCCTCTTTTTCTCACCCCGCGTGTGCACCCACTCACTGACAGCTGGGCCCCGTCGCCACGCCATCCCTTCGTCCTCAATCAGCACCCCACGACCACCTCGCCGCGGTCGTTTCCTCCCGTTGATTTGGCGCTTGATAGTTACTGCGAGCATGATTCCCTCCCCCACTCTGGCTACTTAACACCCTCCCCCTCCACAGCATTTCCTCCACACCGCAGGCACTGAACGCCACCAGGCTCCCCAAATTTCATGTTGCTCCGCCGCTACCCCGACGAGCTCTGGCGACGCATTTCGGTGAGCCCTGTATTCCCCTCGGCCTCTAATTCAAACGGTTATGTTCGCCATGTACTTACGCACCTTATGATGCTTGCCTCTTGTCCCCTTGTGCCCTAGGTCGCCGCCTTCGTCTTCAATTGGGAGCACCGAACGACGAGTCGAATTCCGACGAGCAATTATGTCCGTGTCCGTGCGCCCCAGCCCCGTCCATAACCACGTTGAGCTTCTCCTCGCCACCGCGACATTGGTAAGCCCTATAACTCCCTCCCTTTCCCTCTGGCCTTGCCCGAACATCACCGTCAGAGGTATCGACGCCGTAGAAGCCATGCGCGCCGCTAGGTTTTGGTTGAGTAGTTGTGATCCACTCGATCTACATCTAGTGGCCTAGATTAGAACTAGTAACGAACAGGTATCGTCAGATCTGGACCGCAGGATCACACTTAGATCCAACATCTCACGTGCGTGATCCACGCGAACCGGTACGCACCAATCAGAACACGCCGCGTGGCTGTGAATTAGATTTAAAATCCAGATTTTGATCTATTAGTTGAATTAACTTGTAAAATTCATAACTTTTGTTCTATAAATCCAAAAATTACAAATTAGGTGTCTATGGATTCATAAAAATGATATATTTGCATATATGGCCTTTATTTGGTCATTTGATTCAATAAAATTAGGATTTTATGCAGGAGCATTTGTAGGCCTATTTTGACTATAAAAATTATTTAGGATATTATTTTTAGGAGGTTTTTGTGTTATTTAGACTTTAGATTATATGCTTTGTCTTCAGTACTGTAAAGTTTGATTTTAAAAGTGTAGCAAATCATCTCTTTGCATTTTGCATGCATTCATACTAATTTTTCTGTGTATATTGATTTGTGATTATTTTGTTGTATGAATTGTTGCGTAGATTTTGTGGATTGTGGAGAGTATGATTGTGAGGATTGTATATATTCCCGTAGCTACCAAGGCAAGTTATAATTCATATTTTTGTCCTATTATTTTATCTATTGCACTAGTATTATTTTGAGTAGTATTTGCATGGTAATTTTCAAAGTATATGCTATGCTATGGTAGATCCTATAGATGATATATTGGTAGTATTTTCCCTATGTTAAGAGACATGATATGCTAGTAAGCTTAGCTTATCTATTAGAATTCAAGGGTGTAAAATTCATGTTATGATATTATGGAAATATTATGCCTATGTGTTTTTTACTAAGAAAAACAACTTGTTAATGAAACACCTGGGTGGAATGGGACTAGTATGGTTTGTGTTGAGTGGTTACACAGGGCTCATGTCTATGGTTTACCCTGTGTATCACACTTGTGGATGGCCACCCAGGAACAAAGAGATTTGAGATGTTTAGTGTTGAGAAGCTTCCAGTGTAACCACATGGCATATGGGTTGTGCCTTGACATACTAGGTTCCAAGAACTCAGCCGGATGGACAGATGGTGGTAGAGTTGATAGGATGGAACGTCCATGGTGGTCTGAGGGATTGCTTCTGAAAAGTCTCGTTTCGATGCATGTCGAGTCTTCTGGGGAAAGTGCACCACCTCTCGAGAGGGTAAAACCTAAGTACTTAGTTGTGTCCCTGGTAATGGACAATTTTGAGCATCAAAGACATTGCAATGATCAAGAATATCCTCATCCCAATTTCTCTAAGTTAAAAATGGTGGGTGAACAAGGGTAGAGGTACACCAATGTATATTGGTGGATCCTTAGAGTTTTTGTAATAAAAAACTTAGTGTTTCCAACTAGTAGGACAAAACTACTTTGTGCAAAGCCATCTAGAAACCACACTTAGCCAAATTCATGTAGATGATAGCCTCTACTATATAACTATGTATTACTTGCCAATACAATTCCAAATGTATTGACCCCTTGTGGCTGTAACTTATTATGTTGCAGGTTACTCTAATGGTGCGTAGGGTTATGAGTCTACACTCAACATGTTTGTCTGTGGCACATGAAGATGAAGACTTTATTTAAATACTTTTTAATGAGAACTCTACGTGTTAGCCTTGGGCTAATGAGTTGTAAGAACTATTGTACTCCTAGAATTACGATGTAATAATGACCTTCGTATCTGTGTACTTCATCTTAAACTATGGGTGCTGGAAATTTGATCTAGGGACTAGCACTGCAATCAAAGGGACCTTTACCTTAAAGGGTGAGGTCTTACATCAAGTAATTTCAATAGTTCGTTTGCTATAAGCGTTCTGATACATAGTAACCTAATTCCTTCGACCATGAGATCATGCTAATCACCATCACTGTAAGGATACTTTGATGACATCAAACACCACATCGTAACTGGGTGGATATAAAGGTGGCATTGAGAGCTCGGAAAGTATGTGTTGAGACACATGGATCAAGAGTGGGATTTGTCCATCCATATAACAGATAGATATACTCTAGGCCCTCTCGGTGGAATGTCATCCAATTATCTTGCAAGCATGTGACTGGCTCACAAGGGATAACTTGTCATGGCAACGAGAAAATAGTACTTATCGGTAACGAGGTTGAACTAGGTATGTAGAGATACCGGCGATCAAACCTCGGATAAGTAAACTATCACGGGACAAAGGGAAATTTGTATCATATGTAAGTGGTTCATTCGATCACAAAGAAATCGTAGAAATATGTGGGAGCCATATGAATTTCCAGATTCCTCTATTGGTTATTGATCAGAGAAGAGTCTCGGTCATGTCTGCATAATTCACGAACCGTAGGGAGACACACTTAAGGATTCGATGTTGTTTAGTAGATATGGAATGTAAGTAGGGAGACCGAATGTTCTTCGGAGTCTCGGATGGGATCCAGGATATCACGAGGAGATCCAGAATGGTCTGGAGAATAAGATTCATATAAGGGAAGTCACATTCCGGAGTTCGGGAATGATTCTGGTGTTTTCACCGAAATGGTCTAGAAGGGTCTAGAAGGTTCACCGGACCAGAAGGGGAAGGGTACATGAATGTGTCATGACTAAGTGGAATGATTGCGTCATGTACTAAGTCACTTGGTTGGGCGTTTGTAAGAAAGAAATAAATCTCCAAATTGAAAGTCAAAAGGCAAGTTTGAAAAGTCAAACTAAGACAATGTATCCTGGTGGAGGAAGGAAAGAATCCTTCTCTCCCTCCACCACAAGCCAAGTAGGAGAAAGATTTGGGAAAGGATTCAAACTCCCCTCTCCCAAGTTGTCCTCCCTCTCATAAATAGAGGGGAGGGGTATCCCAAGACACAACAACACCAGCCCCTCTCATAAATAGAGGGGAGGGAGACAAAAGAATCCTTCTCTCCCACCGCCCTAGTTCATCGTCGTCGCCCTAGCCGCCGCCGACTCCACCTCTTCCTCTCTGGCTTCTAAACCCTAGTTTGACAGGGAAACCCTAATACTACACCATAACCCGCTCCGGCTTAAGCGAAGCCCTGCAGGATCTTCCCTCTACTTCTGACACCAAACCGTCGTGCTGCCGGAATCGCGATGAGAGAACTACAACCTCTGCTGCCTGCTGGAACAAGGGAGAGGAAGGTCTTCATCGAGTACCGAACATCTGACCGAATGCGGAAGCGCTTCCAGAACGCAGTGCCGAAAGGATCGTCTACGCGATCTTGAGATCGGCAATTGTACGACTACATCACCCACGAGAATCTGCTCTTGCTAACCGCTTTGGAATCTTCGAGGGTGAGTACTCTAATCGACTCGTTTCTACAATCTAGTAGATAGATCTTGGCTTGTTTGTGTTCATGCGGTAGAATTTTTTTGTTTTCCATGCTATGTACCCCTATATTAAATACTAGTTAGAAGGGTTTAAATCATTTAAATTATTTTCTTTGACAAAAAATATATCTAAGGCCAGATTAGTGTTGTACATGAAACAAGGATTCCAAGGAAATATTATTTGCAATTTTCTGAACAGTGGTTATTTTCTTATGAATTTTATACCATTAAATAGATTTAAATATTCCAGAAAATATACATTGGTCAAAGTACGAATTTTATTACATGATAAAATTCTACACATTTTTCTAAATTCAGAGATATATATTTTTTATTTTTCTGATCAATGTTAAATTTTCTATGATTTTTAGAATGTTGTTGTACTTTCTATCTATTTATAAAAACAAATTACACAGTCAGCCAACAGGGGGAACACACGGCGCGCTCTTACTGGATGGGGGCGTTGAGCTGGCTTGCTGACGAGGGGCTTCTGATAGGGATCCCATGCGTCCTGCCCTGGTTGGTCGATACCCCTTCACGGGTATGATCTAATCCTGGGCGTCAGCACAAGATCTGACGATTGATGGCGACCGTGGCGACACCTCACCGGCAGACAACATGAGGGTGGCGGCGGTGGCGCAGATGGTGGCCCTGGCAGCGGTTCCGGCGGTCCTCTTGCCTTCTTGGGTGCTTTACGAGATGCGCAGGTATGTGCCGGGACACCTGATGGCCCTGGTGTGGTGTTTCCCTTCCCCGAACGGCGGAAGAGAGCGGCTGAGGACGTGTTGGTCCGGCGAACCTTCGGCGATCAATCCATGGCGCTCTGGTGCTCTGCAGGAGGGGAGAAAAGGTCAAGGCGAGGTGTTGGACCATGGGGAACTCGATGAGAGGAACTACAGGAAGAAGGGGCGACGAGAATTGTCGGTCCGAGGTCGATCTGGTGCGGCTCCAATGGCGGTGGTGCGGAGGCTAGGGTTCACGATCGTGCGAAAACGGGAACGGGCATGCTTCAGGGGTTTTTATAGGAGGGGAGGCGTGAGAGAGGGCAACCAAATCGAATAAATCGATGCGGAATTGGCGGCGGATTCGGTCGGGATCGAAGGAAGACGCACAGGACGAGGTGTTCTTCGTGAGGAAGGCGATGACGCATGGGGTCCATCTGTCAGCGACAGGAGGAGGAAAAGAAAAAAATATAACAGGGAATAGAGGAGGGATTAGGGCTGCCTGCTGCTTCATTCCCGCGGGCGGTAGAAGAGTAGTGGGGTGATATGGGCCGCTGGGCGGATTCGGACGGCTAGGTTAGTTTTATTATTTTTGTTTCTTTTCTTTTCTAGTTTCAATTTTGGCATATCTTTTGTAGATTTTGATTTAGGGTTCCAAATAGAACCATTCAAATTTATTTATTTTTTTAAATTCAAAGTAATATTGTAGGGAACTTTGGAACCTATTTTCTTCCAACTCCAAATTTCCAACTTACTATCATTCGATTTGGCCCATAGGCATATTATTGCATTTTCTTTATATTATCTTATTTAAATCAATACTTTTGGCTTTGAACTCCAAATTAACTCAAAGAATTTTCTATGTTTTTATAAAAGTGTCCTATATTAAATTATGTCATTTAGGATTTACTCTTGCTCAAATTTTACTATGGAAAAAACCATAGCTCTTAGGTTTCGCTTAGAATTGGGAAAATCCGAATTAGAGTTGTAGGTATTCCTTTTGGGAAAATAGAATTATTTCCTTGGGGTTTAAAGAAATGATTTTCATGCATGCTTCATGATTTTGAATTTTGTAATCTTGTACATCAATTCTACAATCCATAATCAAACCATGCCTTTTTTGCCCAAATGGCTACTTAGGTCATAAGAAAAGAATATAATGTTTTGAATTCAAGGTTGAGAGGATTTTATATTCAGAAAGTTTATTTTCTTTGTGAATTTTCAACAAAGTCAAACAATCAAAAAAAACTTATTTTATTTATTTCACATCCCAAAATTAGGAGAATTTTGGGATGTGACACATAAGCCAAGGAACCTAGACAACACCAGAAGAACAAACATATTCGCATGCGTTACCATCAAGTTCGTGAGTTCGTCGAGGATAGTAGTGTCATGTTATGCAAAATACATATGGACTCAAATGTTATTGATCCCTTGACAAAGCCACTCCCGCAGCCTGCGCATGAAGCGCGCCCAAGAGCAATAGGTATTAGATACATTTTAGATTGACTCTAGTGCAAATGGGAGACTGAAGGAAATATGCCCTAGATGCAATCATAGAGATGATCATATTTCTTATGTATCCATGAGTCATTGTAATGTTCCTTGAATATCCATATCAGGCAACTTGTATTGATTGGCAAATATCTGAATTGTTTGTGAAACTCTTTACTTGTATGGTTATCTAATAGTTATCCCTAGAAGGAGTTCATGTGAGGACACACGTGAATATTAGACTAGCACATCGATTGGTTGATGACTATGTTTTGCAAGACATAGACATGGAGATGTCAAACCAACGACGTGGACACATGTTATGAACATGTGGTTGGACTGACCCCACTTGAGACTAGCAACTAGACTTGCATCTCTCTCTACATATCATGTATGTTTTGTCCTACTTGACATGTGGATCGACCTACTTCGGGGCTATCAGACGCTTCTCAGTAACTGGGTAATTATAAAGGTAGCTTTCGGGTTTGTCCTGAAGCATGCTGCGAGTCATTGGTCAATCAAGATGGGATTTTCCTAGTCTACTTGAGAGAGATATCTCCAGGCCCCTCGAGAGATCGGATCCAGAAATGCATGGCCATGCTACATATGGTTTAAGAGTTAACCTAGTAAAGGGATTTTGAATCGTAGTATCGAGAAAGAGAGGTCATCTTGGAGCTATACCAAATATCGTCATGCAAAGGTAAAGACATGTACTAAACCTTGTGATGGTTCGTCCGAATGATCTTTATATGCGTTTAGGAGTTGGCACGTCTTGATAGAGGCCGCTACCAACTATTAATAGAATAAGTGTATTCGTGTCATGTATATACATATATGAACCTATAGGGTCACGCATTTAAAGGGCTGGAAGCCTAATGAGGATTGGATACTAATTAAACCAGGTTTAGGCTACTAATAGGCTTCTAATGTAGAAGCCCACTAGGGACACCTATATAATAGAGGGTGGGGCGACCTGACCAGGGTCGAGCATTCCACCCAGCCGCCACTCCTCACACATGTCTTGCACGTGTGGACCTAGCAGTCTGGCGTCTGACGCTTCCACCCTGCACGTGTGGATACCTCGGAGGTGCTGCATCTAGCACTTGGACAAGCCACACAAGGGGAGATGCTCGTGGGACGAGGACAAGGAGGAGACATAGAACATCTACACTGCCCCAATGCACTTAATCAAGTTCCGCAACTGCGCGTGTAGTGGTAATCCCAAGATCTATGACAATAGTAATCCTGGTTTACGCGATAGAATTTATTTGATTTGCGCTAGTGTAGCCTACCCATATCCCTACAAACAAAGTCGGAAGAACCGACCGCGAGGCAAGGGCAAAGGGAAGAAGAAGGAGGAGGAGTCCAAGGATTCAAGTGACATGGATGAGGACGTTGACCCCAAGCACTCCAACAAGGGCAATGGCAAAGGCAAGAACCCCGTCGAGAAGAAGGCCCCCGTATAGCACAATTTCCTTGGCACCCCAACAGTCCGGGAATAGAATACCTCTCCAAGGATTCTGATGGCCACCCTACCCCCAATTCCCCAGTACCCGCGCTAGTCGGAAGTTATAATCACATGGGACAGGAAGGATCACCCCAACCTCATTCCAACGGAGAACCAATACGCCATCGTCATCAACCCTTTTATTGACGGCAACAAGTTCACCAAGTGCATGGTGGATAGCGGAAGCTACATCAACATTATGTACCTATATACACTGCATAAGATGAACTTGATGGAGACCAACCTAAGGCGGACTAGCACCGTTTTCGTTGGCGTAGTTCCTGGTCGAGAGGCTCGGTTCCTTGGCTTCTGGTTGCTTTTGGCAATGTTAACAATTACCGCCAAGAACGCATGAACTTTGAAGTGTTCCCCTTCAAGAGCATGTACCACATCATATTCGTACGCGACATAATCCAAACCTTCATGGCCAAGCCATGTTTCGTCTACAAAAAGCTCAAGATACTCAGACCGAACGGTGTCATCACCATATCCAGAAGTTTTTTAATGGTAAGGGACTACAAGATTGGAGAAGCAGCCTTTGCAGGAGCTGTCCTCTATAGCGAAGAATTTAAGGAGATCCAGAGCAAGGTCGACGTTGAAGGGATACGGGTAGGCTAGACTAGCGCAAATCAAAAAAATTCTACCGTGTATACCAGGATTACTGTTGTCATAGATCACGGGATTACCACTAGACGCGCAGTTGCGGAATTGATGAAGCGCGTCGAGGCAGTGCAGACGTTCCACGTATCCTCATTGTCCTCGTCCCACGAGAATCTCCCCTTGCGCGGCTCGTCCAAGTTCCACAGATGCGGCACCTCCGAGGTATCCACACGTGCGGGGTGGAAGCGTCAGACACCGGACGGCTAGGTCCGCACGTGCAACACAGACAAGAGGTGTGGCGGCTGGGTGGAATGGTCTAACCTTGGTCAACTCGCCCCACCCTCTCTTATATAGGCATCCCTAGTGGGCTTCTACATTAGCATCCCATTAGTAGCCGAAGCCTGGTTTAATTCGGATCTAATCCTCATTAGGCTTCCAGCCCCTTAAGTGTGTGACCCTATAGGTTCATATACGTGTAGACATGACACGAATACACTTATTCTGTCAATAGTTGGTAGCGGCCTCTAGCAAGACGTGCCAACTCCTAAACGCATACAAAGATCATATCGGACAAACCATCACAAGGTTTAGTACATGTCTTTCCCTTTGCCTCACGATATTTGGTCTAGCTCCAAGCTGACCTCTCTTTCTCGATACCGTAACTCGGAATCCCTTTACTAGGTTAACTCTTAACCTTATGTAGAACGGCCATGCATTTCTGGATCAGATCACTCGAGGGCCCCAGAGATATCTCTCTCAAGTAGAGAGGGGCAAATCCCATCTTGATTGACCATGCCTTGTAGCATGTTTTAGGACAAACCCGAAAGCTACCTTTATAACTACCCAGATATGGAGTAGCGTCTGATAGCCCCAAAGTAGGTCGATCCACAACTCAGGTACATGCGACAATCTCAGGTCTAAGGACAAAACGTAAACGATGTGTAGAGAGAGAGCTGCAACTAATTGCCAGTCTCAAGTTGGGTCAGTCCAACCCCATGTTCATAACATGTGTCCACATCATTGGTTTTACTTCTCCATGTCTATGACTTGCGAAACATACTCATCAACCAATCGATGTGCTAGTATAATATTCGTGTGTGTCCTCACATGAACTCTGACTAGGGAGAACTATTAAATAACCATACAAGTAAAGACTTTCATAAACAATTTATATAATTGCCAATCGATACAAGTTGCCTGATATGGACATTCAAGGAACATTACAATAACTCATGGATATATATGAAATATAATCATATCTATGATTGCCTCTAGGGAATATTTCCTTCAGACATCTCGGAGATGTCGGGATCGAAGAAGAAGATTTATGACTCCGATCCCGCCTTCAAGGCCACCATCAAGACCAAGTCGGTGGAACTTGTGGTACGCGATGCCTCCAAGGTCACCGCCATTGGGATGAGCCTAGACCCTAAATAGGAAAGTGCGCTCGTCGACTTCCTCCGTGAGAATAGGGACATCTTTGCCTGTCAACCTTCCGACATGAAAGGTGTACCTAGGGAACTTGTTGAGCATAGCTTGAATATTGATCCACAATGCAAACCGGTGAAACAACCTCTATGACGCTTCGGAGACGAGAAGAGACGCGCCATAGGTGATGGGGATATGCCTGCCGGGGTATACCCAGCAGGACGTTTCCGACTGGCCCAGGAACTGGCGAGTGGGCCTGTAGAACGGCGACTGGATCAAGACTTGGCGTGGATCCAAGCGACTGGAAGCTGAAGGCCCAGGAGAGTAGATAGGCCCAGTCGAATTAGGTTAAACGAGTACCGAAACCTTAACTGATTCGGTTGAGATATGTAAACCCTAGGGGGGTGAGTCTATATAAACCTCCCTACAGGGCGTGTAGAGGATACGTTCCACCATCCACCCAAGCGACTCGCCGCCTAGCCGTCGAGCTCGCCCCATTGTACCTTCATCATAATACAATCTAGCAAGAGTAGGTCTTTACCCTCTGGGGGGCCGAACCTGGGTAAAACCCTGTGTCTCCGCCCTCATCCCCCACCACAGATGGCTGGCCGCCCTTGACCTTCGTTCTACTACTCGCTGCCGATTGCAGCGTCTTCCGTGGTCATTCCCACGACAGTGGCGCCCACCGTGGGGCCTGGCCGGTCTGGCCGGTGTTCTGCGGCGAGATTCAATCTGCCCATCAATGAGTCGGTCGCCACCGGCCGCATGATAGCGATCTGCGAGATGCTCCAGATCTTGCCGAGCAGCTACCTCCCGGCGGCACGACCCTTCACACACAGCATGATCTTGCCAGTCGGCACGATCAGCCTCTTCGTCGGCCTCACCGACGTCATCGTCTCGGAGGACTTGGCTCGCATCCGCGAGTCGCCGCCACGCGACCGGCTCTCCGAGAGCCAGGTCCGCACGATCCATCGCCTCGCCTCCGAGTACAACTCGGCCCACAGCGACGTGGCCAAAAACACCGCGGCCGCGGAAGACGCGGCCCTCAACGACGACGCCGACTCGGCAACTCCGGCGTCACTCGCCGGGTCCATCACCGCGGCTTCGCCCGCGGGCTCCATCACCCAAGTCTCCAACATGGGAGACTTCGAGGATCCCTCCATTCTTGGGATCTTCGACTTCTACTCCGGGTCGGAAAACTCCGCCGATCTCCACGACGGGACCGGTCGCCACGCCGCGACCAACATGGCGACTGGCACCGATCCACCGGAGGATCCTTTCTCTACCCCGATCCCTCCCAATGCCACGGAAACGGAGGTCGAGGAACTCCGCCTGAAGCTGGCGGAGGCAGTTCGCAAGGAGCAAGCCGAGCGCGAGAAATTTTGCCTCGAGCAGGTGACGGCGCAGGAGCTGTCACGTTACCACCAGCAACGAATCAGGTCGCGCTTGAACCCCACCGTCCAGGGGCGCGCCCTGAACTTCGACGACGAGAACGACCCGACCCGCATGGCCGACCGCGCGATCTGCGAGAACGCGCCACCCGGAGGAAGCGCCTGGCCCCCGCCAGGGTCGACGGCGAACTGCGCCCCACCTCCACCCAACCGCGCACCCCCAGGGACCAGCCGCGGATCGTGGTCTCCTCACGGGAGCGAGACGCGAACGGCCTACCACTATTCTCCACCCCGATGGACAACCTCGTGGCGGGCCGAGCAGCGGCCGACAACATCACGGCCACCGGTGACGGCGCCCTACAGATCTAGTACGTCAAGGCCCTGCTCGCAAAGGCGGTCGAGCAACAAAACGCAGGCGTCGACTCACAGGGCCGGATGTACTCGCATTCGTCGGGCAGCAGGGCGGCCTCAAGCGGTCGTCCATTGGCGGCAAACACCCTCAACTGCCCGCCACCCGAACCACTATAGCTCCAACACCGACCCGCGAACGCGGCACTCTCCACCAACGACCACAGGCCAGCGACCAACTTCGTCGCCGCCAACGGTCAGCCCATCGACGCCCGCACCCACATCATCAACAACCAAAGCTGGCGCGCACGGCAGCCCGACGACCTGTGACACACCCTAACCAATCACCGCGATGGCGAGCCGATGGGGTCGCTAAGCCGACTCGGGCCCCGGTGCTTCGGACCGATGATCCTAGGCGAAAAATACCCGGCGAACTTCAAAGCGCCGAAGGAAATAGAAAAGTATGACACTTTGTACGACCCCTCCGTGTGGCTGGACACCTACCTCATTTTAGCAGGAGTAGGTCTTTACCCTCCAGCGCCGAAGTATGGGGATCGCAGGCCACACCGACCTGCTAGCCGCCCGCTACCTCCACCTGATGATGGAGGGAGCGTGCAGGCAGTGGATCAACACTCTCCCCCCGGATAGCATCGACTCCTGGGAAGAGATGCGCGATGCGTTTGTGAGGCACTTCGAGGGTTCCTACACCCGCGCCACCACCATCGAGGACCTGAAGCGATGCGTCCAGGGACCCCGCGAGTCGACCCAAAGCTGGGTCCAACGGTGGCAAGAGCTATGGTACAACGCGGCCGACATCCACCCGGACACCATGATCCACTGCTTCAAGACCTCGTGCCGCTACGAGCCCTTGGTCACCAAGCTCAAACGAGCATATCGCACACTCGACAACATACCGGACCTCCTCGAGATCGCCAAAAGATACGCGGAGGAAGACCCCAACCAGGAAACCGACGACGAGTCGGGAGGTCAACGCCGCACGAACGGCAACGACAACGGACGACGGTCCGACCTACGCTATAGCAACACTCGCCTCACCGGCAAGCGCCGCAGTGACAGGCGAGTCGACTTCGTCTCCAACGTTGGGCACGCGCAGCGCGAGCCCAAGAGCTTCTGCCGTGACGGAGGACAACGCCGCGATGGCGGCAATTACAAGGCGAAACCAAGGTTCGACCCCGCGGCCCTCCTTAACCAGCCTTGTGCGTTTCACAGCAGGGAAGGGAAGCCCGCCACGCACACGACCGCCGACTGCCACTCTTTCAAGGAGATCGAGAAGGCACGGCGAGCATGGGAGGACCCCGACAACAACCCGCCAAACGGCAGAAAATTCGGCAGTGTGGCCGGCTCGCTCCACACCTTCACAGGCTTCAACACGAAGCGCGAGAAGAAGGTCATCGCCCGCGCCATCGCCGTCAACGTGGTGGCCCAGGTGGACGTTCCCCAGTTCCTCAACTCGTCGGAGCAGCCCATCACCTGGAGCCGCCAGGACCACTCGCCACGCCTCGAGTACCCATGCCGAGTCGCCCTGGTGGTCAAGCCCAAGGTGGGAGATTACTGGCTCCCCAAGACATTGATGGACAGCGGCAGCTCCATCAACATCCTGTACCTGGACACCTTCAGGCGACTGCGGCTCCCGCAGTCGATGGTCGAGACGACCTACACCACGTTCCACGGCATCGTCCCCAGTTGGAAGGCGTACCCGATCGGCAAGGTCACGCTGCCAGTCACCTTCGGCACACCAGCAAACTTCTGCACCGAGCGGATCGTCTTCGAGCTGTTACCCTTCGACAGCCCCTACCACTCTGTCCTGGGGCGCTAGGCATTCGCCAAGTTCAGGGCAGCGCCCCACTACGCGTACAACGCGATGAAGCTCCCCGGGCCGCACGGCGTCATCACCATCAACGGCGACCCCGACATGGCCACCGAGTGCGAGGCCAAAGGAGCCGAACTCGCCGACACCGTCATCGCGGCAGAGGCCAACCATGCCGACGAGCTCGCCAAGTACGCGAGCGGGGTCAACAACGACGACCCCACCATATTCAAGAAGCCCAATTCGGAGGGCGCCAACACCTCAGCCTTCGAGGCAACGACACACACCCGCACCGTCGAGCTAGTCCCAGGTGACTCCAGCCAGACGGTGACGATCGGGACGGGCATGAGCCCAGCATAGGAAGGTGTGCTCATCGAGTTCCTCTGTGAGAACAGGGACATCTTCGCATGGAAGCCCTCTGACATGCCTGGTGTCCCTAGGGAACTCGCTGAGCACAAACTCAACGCCGACCCCAAAGTGCGACCCGTCAAGCAGTCGCTGCGGCCCTTCAATGAAGAGCGCCGCCGGGCCATCGCCGAGGAGGTGCAGTGTCTACTCGCTGCAGGCTTCATCTGGCCAATCAAATACTCCAAGTGGCTGGCAACCCCAGTCCTGGTCGAGAAGAAAAATGGGACCTAGAGGATGTGTATCGACTACACAAACTTAAACAGTGCCTGCCCGAAGGAGCAATTCGTCCTCCCGCGGATCGACCAAATAATCGACTCCATCGCGGGCTCGGAGTCGCTGTGTTTCCTCGACGCCTACTCTGGGTACAACCAGATCAAAATGGCTGTCGAGGACGAGGAAAAGACGGCGTTCATCACACCATTCAGAGCCTTCTGCTACACCGCCATGACCTTCAGCCTCAAGAACGCCGGGGCGACCTACCAGCAGTGCATGCAGGAATGCCTTGCGAGCCAAATTGGCCGCAATATCCACGTCTACATCGACGACGTGGTAGTGAAGTCCGCTCACCCGGGCGATCTACTCGCCGACCTAGCGGAAACATTCACCAACCTGCGAAAATACAAGATAAAGCTAAACCCAGGCAAATGCACCTTCGGTGTACCAACAGGGAAACTACTGGGGTACGTCGTCTCCAAGCGCGGGATCGAGGCGAACCCCACCAAGATCGACATGATCGCTCGACTCAGCAAACCCGAGTGCCTGCGCGATGTCCAGAAGCTGGCCGGGCGAGTCGCGGCCCTCAGCCGCTTCATCCCACGATTGGGCGAAAAGGCGATGCCCCTATACCGCCTGATGCGGAAGAACCCCACCTTCTAGTGGGACAATGAGGCGGACGACGCACTCCGCGACCTCAAGAAGGTGCTACTCGCAGCACCGCTACTCGCCGCCCCCGTCAACAAAGAACCCATGCTGGTCTACGTCGCGGCTTCCGAGCGCGTCGTCAGCGCCGTCATGGTCGTCGAGCGGCCAGAGGAAGGAAAGGAGCTCCTGGTACAACGACCGGTGTACTATATCAGCGAGGTCCTCACCAAATCGCGCTAGCGGTACCCGCAGTACCAGAAACTGGTGTACGCAGTGTTCAGAGCACAACGGCGACTGCCGCACAACTTCCAGGAGCACCCGATCACGGTCGTCTCCTCAACACCGTTGCAGGACATCATCCGCAACCGTGAGGCGACCGGGCGAGTCGCCAAGTGGGCCGTCGAAATCGGCGTCCACAACATCAAGTATGAGCCACGAAAAGCGATCAAGTCGCAGGCTCTCGTGGACTTCATCGCCGACTGGGAAGAGGCCCAGCAGCCGGAAAAGCTGCCGTACCTCCACTACAGGAGCCTGCACTTCGATGGCTCCAAGAACGCAGACGGCGCCGGACAGGGATTGTGTTGACTTCCCCAAAGGGCGACAAGCTCCGCTACGTCCTCTGCCTCGACTTCACCCCTTGCACCAAAAACATGGCCGAGTACGAGGCACTACTCCACGGCATGCGAGCTGCCAAGGAGATGAATGTCAATCGCCTACGCTGCTACGGAGACTCCGACCTCGTCGCTGGGCAAGTCGCTGGCACCTGCGACGCCGTCTCTCCCACCATGGCGGCATACCGCCAAGCAGTGGACAAGCTGGACGGACACTTCGCAGGCTACTCCGTCGAGTGGATCGACAGGCGGAAGAACGAGGAGGCCGACGCACTCTCTCGCATCGGGTCGGCTCGACATGCACCACCCGCCGGCGTCTTCCTCGACACAATCAACAAGCCGTCCGTCTCTCCCCCAAGGGAGATCGACATCGGAGTCCCGCTGCAACCAGAGGCAGCCTTGGTTGCACTCATCGCCGAGCCAGAAGACTGGACTAGGTCGTACATCGCCTACCTGGAGGGAGGCACCTTGTCGGCAGACGAAACAGACGCCCGGATGATAACGCGACGGCGAACTCCACAAGCGCAGCGTGACCGGCGTGTTCCAACGCTGCGTCCAACCCGCCGAAGGGCGCAAGATCCTCCACGACATCCACTCTGGTGACTGCGGCCACCACGCCGGAGCCCGCTCTCTGGTCGCAAAGGCTATGCGACACGGATTCTACTGGCCCACCGCACACGCCGACGCCGTCGACATTGTCCAGCGGTGCGCCGGGTGCCAGAAGTACGCCAACCAGACGCACGTGCCAAGCTCAGCGCTCAAGACAATCCCCATCACCTGGCCATTCGCCGTGTGGGGCATGGACATGGTAGGCCCTTTCAAAAAGGCCCCCTCCGGCTTCACCGACCTCCTGGTCGCGGTCGACAAATTCACAAAGTGGGTGGAGGCCAAGCCAGTCCGGAAATGCGACGCGAAGACCGCCACCAAATTCCTACGCGAGCTCATATATATCGCTATGGGTTCCCAAACAGCATCATCACGGACAATGGCACCAACTTCGCCAAAGGAGCCATGGCCGAGCTGCGAGGAACATCACATCCGACTCGACCTCGCGTCAGTCGCCCACCTGGAGTCCAACAGCCAGGCGGAACGGGCCAACCAGAGCATCCTCCACGACCTGAAGTCGCGGCTCCAAGTACCACTCGAGCGCACCGCCGGGTGCTGGGTCGAGGAGCTACCCTCCGTCATCTGGGGTATCCGCACCTCAGTCAATAGGTCGACAGGGTTCACCCCCTTCTTCATGGTGTATGGCGCCGAGGAAGTCATGCCCACCGACCTCGAGCACGACTCGCCAAGGGTCGTCCACTACACGGAGGTTGCGAACAAACTCGCACGTCAGGATGGAGTCGATCAACTCGACGAGGCACGCAACCTAGCTCGCTCACGCACTTCCATCTACCAGCAAGGACTCCGCCGCTACCATAGCCGGCGGGTGAAAACTCGCACCTTCCAGGAAGGCGACCTGGTGCTGCGCCTCATCCAGGACAAGAAGGGCATGCACAAGCTCTCCCCCCCATGGGAGGGACCATTCGCCATCAGGCGAGTACTCGGCAACGACGCCTACTACCTCACCGACGTCCGCGGAGACGGAAAACTCGACGTCAAGCGACCATGGAATGTAAACCTCCTAGAACCCCACATATGTATCCTCCAGTCGCTATGAAATAAAACATATTGGTTACCGCAAATTGTGTCTACTCTCCGTTTCTTGTGCCACTCGCACTCGTAGTAACAGCACCAAGCTAACTGCAGGAGTCAACCTCTGGTACAGCGATCAGCACGGCCAAGTAGTGCGCTACGAGGGAACTGGGTTACCCCAGGACTCGTAACATCCATGAAAAACGCCTACCCGGAGCCCCATTGGAGTCGCCTAGCTCGACTGGCTTAACGAGCCAAGACAACTGCATTTGCTCCTCACAGCGACCATGATCCTCCGCGTCCTCGACACAGTGACTCGAACGGCCAAGTACCACGCTCGGGGACTGACGACCAGTTCAGCGCGAGCGACTAGGGAAAAACGCCAAGTACGAGAGCGTGCCCAGGACTCGCCATGCGACTGACCCAACGGGCCAGGCAGGAGTGATGCGCTCACTCTGACGCGCCCAGTCCTCACCCACCCTAGAGCCGCGACTAGAACCACCAAGTACCACGCTCGGGGACTCGGCTACCTGACCTCGTTCGCGCAAGGGAAAGCGGTGAAGTAAAGAGCACTCATGGTAGTCGCCCTGCGACTGGCTTTCCAAGCTCGGGCGAGTCGACCTCAATAACAAAACGCTCAAAACCGCAAACACATAAACAAACGAGGTAAACCCCATAAAAAGGGCGGACGCGCTCGGGGACTCGTTCAACCCTCGATCTCAAATGCAAGACAATTCACAAAATAACACGATATCCCATTGTAGCAGATCAAAGTTTTTACAAAATACAAGTTGCGCCTAATGGCCGAACTGCTACTAACGCCCCAGGGCACAACGTTTTATTCCGCAGGCTTCAACGTCGACTCGCCGCCACCCTTGCGGTTGCGAATGAAGGTAATGTACGGGTTCGACGGGTACGTCGTCAGCTCACCCGCCATCGCCGCACGGAAGGGCTGCTCGATCTTGAAGTCCCAGTGCGGCGGCTCGGGGTCGTTGGGCGCGACGATCGTCTCCTGATAAGGAAGGAGATCGCCCATCGACCAAACATGATCGGAGTATACCGCGGCATGGTCCGTCAGCTTCAGCACCTCGGCAATCTCCACCGAGCCCGTTGACGATGGGTAGCCACTCGTCACGTCGTCCAGATCGAAATCCTCCGGTAAGTGGGCGAGCCCAAGGCTGAGCGCCGTCGCCGCCCCGCGCCGGAACGCCGACCGCGTCATGAACTCGACGACCGACGGCGCCTTCTCCAAGTACCGCCACACTTCAACGAGGTCGCTGGGAATCACTTCCGTGGGCGACATCTCCTGAAGATACGCCTGAATGCAAGCCGCGGACAAAGTGGCCGAGTCGACAAGAGTGGCCACACACTGCCGCGCGTCGTACGACTGCGCCTCCTCCGCGCTGTCGATGATCCGACCTGCGGACAGAGGGTGGCAGTGAGTACATCAAAGATCACACAATGCAAATATTACAGGAAGAGGCATGCACATTTACCAATCAAAGGATGAGAGAGATCCGTGATGAAGCTTTGAATAGAGGAGTAGTCGTCTTGTAGCCCAGCAACAAGGGCGTCAGAGACCTTACGCTCCTCAGCGGCGGCGGTAACAGCAGCCTTGGCCCGCCCATCTGCTGAACTCACCTCCTCCTTCGCTTCCTTAAGCTCGTTCTCAGGGTCGGCGATCCGCTTCTCAGCCGAGCCCAACGCAGATTGAGCCGCCGTCAATTCACTCGCCGGGACAAGGCCCTGGCGGACCTCCTCTGCCTTCGCAGCAATCGCCTGGAGTCCCTTGTTCGCCTCTTGGACGGCGACAAGTTCCTTCTCCGCGCGACATTTCGCAGCAAGCCGGTCGGCTGATTCACACTGCAAACCCTGTGAAAAAGTCAAACAGTTAACAAAAATGAAATCCTAAGTGCCCACCCGCTGAAATTCAGCGACTGGACACTCGGGGACTGCAGATCAAAAATCCTAAGTGCCCACCCGCTGAAATTCAGCGAATGGACACTCGGGGACTGGAGATCAAAAATCCTAAGTGCCCACCCGCTGAAATTCAGCGAATGGACACTCGGGGACTGGAGATCAAAAATACTAAGCGCCCAACCGCTGAAATTCAGCGATTGCGCACTCGGGGACTGGGCGCGAGAAATAAAAACAAAACACCAGAAGAATCTGACCACTGCAATTCAGTGGCCCGATCCTCGGGGACTGGACATACCTGGATGGCTGCGCCAAGCATGCCATGAATCTGTAGCGCGTCCACGGATGCGAGAAGAGCTGGAGTGTGCCCGCGACGCTGATCGACCTCCGTTTCGGCAACCCCAGGTACGCGGCTCGACGACGTGGTACCACTCACTGTAGCCGCTCTGGCCATGAAGCGGGGAAGGTCGCAATGGATGCGCCAGCACCAAAAGAGGCCGGCTCGGCCACCCCAAGCGAGGAAGCACCCTCCTTGATCGTCAAGGCCGCATCCGCCGCAGGATCACTCGGAGCAATCGTTGTGTCGTCAGACACCGTGACGACATCGTCGCCCTTGGCCTTCTTGGCACTGTCTGTGGGGGCAACGATCTCATCAGCCTTCCTCTTCCGAGGGGGTCCTCCTCGGCGACGACTGGCGGCACTTTGGCCACGGACGGGTGGCCTATCTTTTTAACTCCAGTCCTGCAAATTGGTTACATGAGCAAAGTGGTCCAAATATAACGAAAAGTAAGGCAGGAGAATAAAACTCACTTGGCGACTGGTATGAACCGCAGCCCGTGCGGATGCTAGCCGGCATCTCCAGTTCGGGGCCCAGTTTCCGACTGAGGCCCATCTCCAGAACGTCATGCGCCCAAGACACGGACGGCCTCTTCGTTGACGAAGCCGCGATAGGAGCCTCCGAAACGATTTCAGCAGGAGCTCTCCTGGGAGGCGAAGCTGCCGCGGCTGGAGCAGCCCCTGACCTAGAGACTGGGGCGAATGGGGGAGGAATCGAAGCCAAAGGTACCTCACTCAGGACGGCGGTGGCATCCGGTGCTGCCGTCGTCTGTGGCGCTTCATCCATGGCCAGGCTGGTGCTGTCGGAACTACTCGCCGAACGAGGCGGAGATACCTGTCTCACTGGCTTCTTCTTCCTCTTCGGAGGGGCCTTCACTTTCTTCTTCTTCTTCTTTTTTGACGGAGTGGCCTCGCGACGCGAGGTGTGCTCCGGAAGCTCGTCGTCATCATCATGACGTTCAAGACTTCTACTAGCCTCGAGTTCGCGCTGACACTGCCCGCGAGTTTTGCGAACCAGTGGGGCGGCCTCTTCCTCGGATTCGTCGTCATCGTCGCTCCTGTCGCTCTCGGCGCCGCCCTTGGTGGGAGGCGACTCGCCCCCGTCCTGGACGGATGAGCTCGAGTTCTCGTCGTCCGCGGGCGGAAGCCACCCTTCCACCACTTGAAATAACTGCAGCAAGCATGAAGTAATATCAATATAACCGCGACAGCATCAACTGCGACTGCGAATGGTAGAAAGTGACTTACCGTTGGGGCTGGATGTTTCGCGGTGTAGGGGGCGACCCCAGCCTTCGCGTCCAGGTACACCGCCTGGGTGATTTTCTTCAACGCCGGGACGTAGTCCTCGAGTTTCCACTCGGCGATGCAGGATTTCGTCGAGTCTTCCCGGCCAGTGTACTCGTACATGTAATGGTCACGGCGGGCCAGGGGAACGAGTCGCCGCCCAAGCCAACAGTTATACAAATTGATGGTCTGAAGACCCTTCTTCTTCAGGCCGCGAAGGGTTTGAAGCATCTCATCCACGACCATCCGCTGGTCTATTGGGAGCTTGCCGACTTGGAGTCGGCGTGGTTCGGGCCGGTCGGCGGAGTACCTTGGGATCGCCACCTCGCCATCTGGAGTCGCCTCGGTGACGTGAAACCAGGACTTCTTCCACTCGCTTGCCGCCTTGGCAGGTAGCATCAGGTCTAAGAAGGGGGCTTTCGACTTGAGCTGGAACGTCAGGCCACCCGCCGCCAGCATTGGACCGCCTAATTCTTCACGACTAATCCTCCCGTGGAACAGATCTTGCCACAGGGGGAAGTAGGGCCTGCAGCCCAGGTAGCACTCGCAGAACGCCACGAAGATGGCGAGCTGCTCGATGCTGTGCGGGCCCAGGTCCGATGGCTGAATCCCGTAGAAGGCGCAGAAGCGCCGAAAGAAGAGAGATGTGCGAAACCCTAGCCCCCGCTCCAGGTGGCAGGTGAAGCAGATGAATTCTCCCTCGCGCGGGTCCAGAGTCACCTATCCGGCCGCGGGCATGCGCCACCTACCGGCGCGCAGGATCCCGGCTTCCTCGAAAGATGCCAGTAGCGCTCTCGTGCATTTTGACCTGTCCCATGGTTCAGCGGAGGGGGCCATTGGCGGAAAGGTTCGTGGGGGTCGGTGGATTTTGGATCGGTTGGATCGCGATGTGGAGAAAAACGGAGATGCGCGAAAACGGAGGAAATGACGAGAGGGTGGTTCTCCGATCGCCTACCATTTCCTTTATATAGCAGTTGTTACCCGCCAAATCAGGGAGCCGTTACTGCGCGGTGCTTACGCCAAAGTTACCATTGGATTGCTCCAACGGCTAGTTTTGACTGCGTCTGACGGTCCAACTTCATCCATTCGACTCTCCGACCTTATCACTACATCAGTGACTAAATATTACGCCGACCCGTTCGCCGAGCTACGACCAGAATGACTAGTTTTTTTCCTTTATTCAGGAGCCCGCCAGCGATTCGACTGGGTGTCCGCATTGGACCCGTATGCTCCGACTGCCAGCAACCACCTGCGCCCAATCGACGATGGCCTCGGGGACTACTGATGGGGATATGCATGCCGGGGTATACCCAGCAGGACGTTTCCGACTGGCCCAGGAACTGGCGAGTGGGCCTGTAGGACGGCGACTGGATCAAGACTTGGCGTGGATCCAAGTGACTGGAAGCTGAAGGCCCAGGAGAGTAGATAGGCCCAGTCGGATTAGGTTAAACGAGTACCGAAACCTTAATTGATTTGGTTGAGATATGTAAACCCTAGGGGGGGTGAGTCTATATAAACCTCCCTACAGGGCGTGTAGAGGATACGTTCCACCATCCACCCAAGCGACTCGCCGCCTAGCCGTCGAGCTCGCCCCATTGTACCTTCATTATAATACAATCTAGCAGGAGTAGGTCTTTACCCTCCGGGGGGCCGAACCTGGGTAAAACCCTGTGTCTCCGCCCTCATCTCGCACCATAGATGGCTGGTCGCCCTTTCCCTTCGTTCTACTACTCGCTGCCGATTGCAGCGTCTGTCGTGGTCATTCCCACGATAATAGGCAAAGAGATAGCTAGGTTACTTAAGGCTAGTTTTATCCGAGAAGTCCTTCACACCTGATGGGTGGCCAATCCTGTACTTGTCTCCAAAATGGAACCAAAGAATTAAGAATGTGTGTTGATTACACCGGCTTGAACAAAGCGTGTCCTAAGGATCCGTTTGCTTTGCCTCTCATTGACAAAGTCATTGTCTCGACGACTGGCTCGGAAATTCTGTGTTTTCTAGATGCATACTTGGGATACCACCAGATAAAGATGAAGAAGTTGGAACAATTTTCCACTTTGTTCACCACACCTTACAACATGTTTTGCTATGTCACAATGCCCTTTGGGCTGAAAAATGCAGGTGCTACATACCAGCAGACTATACAGCATTTCCTACATGACCAAATTGGTCAGAACGTTCATGCCTACATGGAAGACATTGCGGTGATGTCTAAAGCATCTCCTACTTGAAGGAAACCTTTGATAATCCCCGGAAATACAACATGATGCTTGACCCAAAGAAGTGCATCTTCGGGGTTCCAGCCAGCAAATTGTTGGGCTTCATTGTTTCCCTGTGCAGAATCGAGGTCAACCCGGAGAAGATCAAAGCCATCCTAAATATCAATCGTCCGACATGCCTAAAGAATATTCAACAGCTCACATGATGCGTTGCAGCGGTCAGCCAGTTCGTCAGCCGACTTGGAGAGAAGTCCCTACCACTGTACAAGTTACTGAAGAAGGCGGACAAATTTGTATGGACGGACGAGGCAGATGTTGTGCTTAAGGATGTAAAAAGGATACTTTCTTTGGCACCTATACTCGCAGCACCCGAGCCAATGGATCCATGTTAATTTACATGGCAGCCACCAACCGGGTTATCAGCATCGTCGTCGTGGTAGAGCGGAAAAAACCAACGCATGAGTACGGAGTGCAACAACCAGTTTACTATGTAAGCGAGGTCTTGACGGAGTCCAAGCAGTGGTACCCGCACTACCAAAAGCTAGCTTATGGAGTGTTCCTTGCTTCTAGGAAACTAAGGAACTAATTCCAGGAGCACCCTATCATAGTAGTGAGCATGGCTCCACTATCCGACATCATGAATAACAGCGACGCTACGGGGCAAGTCACGAAGTGGAGCATTGAGCTTTCCACCTTCGAGATCACCTACAAGAGATGCAACACTATCAAATCACAAGTCTTGGCGGATTTTATTGTAGATTGGACAAAGATGCCAGATGCTACTCCTCTACCAGAGCCAGAATATAGGGTGATGCACTTTGACGGATCAAACCTACTCAATGGCTCGGGGGATGGTGTGCTACTATAGTCACCAATGGGGGCAAAACTGCACTACATTTTGCAGATCCACTTTGCGGCTACAAATAACATGGCGGAATATGAAGCACTCATTCACATACTTCGCGTAGACAAGGATATTGGCCTCAAGTGCATAGTTTGCTGTGGATATTTTGACTTGGTTGCCCAGCAGGTGGCTGGAACCTAGAACACGCGGAACCCTATGATGGCAGAATATCGAGACGAAGTGGACGAGGTAGCAAAGTTCTTCGAAGGCTACGAAGTCAAGTATGTCAAAATGGAGGAAAATGAGGGGGATGATCTGCTGTCAAAGCTTGGATCAGGGCGCAAACCAATTCCGCCAAGCATTTTTCTGGAGCATCTACGGACCCCATCCGTGAAGGGAGCAGACCTTGAGATCCATCTCAGAGATTGCGAGCATCACACTGCTCCTCGATCGTTGGTCTCCAAAGCCTTCTGGCAAGGATTCTACTGGATGACTGCAAAGGCGGACGCCGACAAGCTGGTAGAGACATGCATGGGATGCCAATATTATGCCCGACAACCACCTATACCAGCTCAAGAATTGCAAACTATACCATTAACTTGGTCGTTTCCAGTCAGGGGGCTTGACATGGTTGGTCCATTATAGACGGCACCTTGTGGGTTTACACATATGCTGGTAGCAGTTAATAAATTCAAAAAAATGGATTGAAGCTAAACCCATTAGAAAGCTTGATGGGGAAACTGCCCTTAGGTTTGTCCAAGATCTAGTGGTGAGATTTGGTCTCCCACATAGCATCATCACCGACAACGGCAGCAACTTTTCACTCGGAGAAGTGGAAGCTTATTGTTGGGAAAGGGCATCCGACTTGATCTGGCATCTATGGCACACCCACGATCCAATAGACAAGTTGAGCGGGCCAATGGATTAATTCTGCAGGGAATAAAGCCACGTCTAAAAGCACTCCTACGTAGAGCAGTTGGAGCCTGGGCGGAGGAATTGCCATCTGTTCTATGGAGTTTACAAACTACTCCCAACAGATCCGCCGACTACACCCCTTACTTCATGGTATATGGAGCAGAAGAAATCCTACCATCTGACATCCTCCACGATTCACCAAGAGTTGCCACCTATGACGAAGATGACACTGAAGAACCCAGGCGCCTAGATGCATACCTTCTCGAGGAAGAGCGTGTACTGACATGCCAGAGGTCCGCCATCTACCAAGAGAAGCTACACAGCTATCATAGTCGCCGTGTTCGGCATCGCTCGTTCAAAGAGGGGGACCTAGTGCTTTGACTTAAGCAGAAGAAGTCACACAAATTATCCCCGCCATGGGAAGGACTATTCATCATAAGTAAGGAGCTACTCAATGGTTTCTATTACCTCGTTGAAAATCGTGAACTAGAGGATAGGCCAAACAAGGATCATAAGCGTAAGCGACGTGACCCGGATGATGACTACCTGGAGCTTGATCAGCCATGGAACATAGCACATCTACCTCCTTTCTACACTTAGCATATTTTACTATCTACTGTGTATCTCTTATATGATCAATGAAATAAAGATCTTTCATTGACTCATATGCTTGAGTCTTTTACCTCCTTTAGTGTTCATTTTTGAATCATATAAAACCTTTATGCGCAAATTTTGCATTTGCACATGTGAAAATTCTGCCTACGAGAGTTAGCTTAAAGTTTTCTGGTCTACATATTCTTTGTTGTTTTATGTGGATTCTCGAGTAGTGACTTTGGACACTCGAAGTCTTCGTACTTAGGTTTTTTACAGTTCCATTGGGTATCATCACCTGAACGCATAGTTTCGACTAAGGGTCTTCAGACTCACAAAAAGTCAAGCATAAAAACCAGAGTAATGGATAAGCCAGCACTTGCTTAAAAAATATATACATGCTGGAATTAGTTATTAATCAGCTGGAAGCTTATATCCAGAGTTATCCACCTTAAGTTAAACAACATTGTTTTTCCGCATGCATACAACATCCAGAGGTGACAAATATTACATAGTGCACTAATAGGAAACCAGCTATAGATAGACAAATCTTCTGTGGCGCATGGGGCTGAGCATGCGCCACAAAATAAGTCCAGTGGCGCATATGACCCAATGTGCCCTAGAACCTTCAAGCTTCTATGGCGCATGGAATATGATAGTGCACCATAGAAGTACGGTGGGCCCCCACCTAGGGTTGGGCTATGAAATTTGAATCCCGCCGCCCCTTCTCCCTCTCTTTTATCCTTTTCACCTCTTCCTCTCCTCCACACTTATCCTCCCTCCACTCATTCTCTCCTTCTCCTCACTCTTCCTCCTCCTCCTCCACCCCGGTGAGCTCCTCCTCCTCCGGTAAGCTCCTCCCTCATCCCTCCTCCTCCTCCTCCACCCCGGTGAGATCCTCCTCTGACGACAACCACCTCCGTCTACTTCCTACTCTAGCGACCCCCTCCTCCTCCTCCTTCTCCACCTCATCCTCCTCCTCCGACGGTAGCCTCATTATCCTCCGGCGACCCCTCCTTCTCCTCCAGCAGTATCCTACTTCTCCTCCGATGAGCCCCCTTCTTCACCCAACTCTGGGATAGCCCTCCTCCGACGACCCCCACCTCCGACGACGTCCACCTCCGGCCAGATCTGGCCAAATTGTTTTTGAAATTTGAAAGAAAAATTTGTGGCATATATTGGCGCAATGTGCGATGGAAGTTTTAGATCTAGCCCCCCACTTCTATGGCGCATGTGTGGGAAATGCGCCACTGAATTTTTCAACTTCTGTGGCGCATTTTGAAATGCGCCACAGAAGTACAGTTTAGTGGCGTGATAATAGTGGCGCATCCCATATGTGCCGCAAAAGTTGAAAAATGGTGCTCCACTGATGAGCTTTTTCCTAGTAGTGGTGTTTTCACTTCTCTGGTGCAGGAGACTTCGAGGTTGCGGCATAGACCGCAGGAGAGCCATCTTGCCCAACAAAAAAGTTGGTAGTTTTTAGGGACTCGGAGGAGCTAGCTTGGTAAGCATCAATTACCTCAAGAGGCACAAAGGTATTCGCATCGACCAATTGGGCGACCCTGGTATCGTAGCCGGCAAGCGAAGCCCAAATAGCATCGTGATCAATCTATTGTTTGTCTTCGTCTACGTCCGGCAACCTAGAGGTCACCGTGGCGATGTCAGCGTCGTGATAGTGGGCCTTGACCATGGCTAGAGCCATCCTAGCGCCAGCCCGGGTACATGAAGCTTTCAATCTTACGATACGCTCGGGGTCTCGGCGTAGAATCTCCGAGTACTTCATTACAGAGTCCACTGACTTAATGTTGATCTCCAAGGGCTTGGCGATCTTTTTGGCATGGGTGATGGCGGTGCTAATGAAGTTGCCGGCAAGAACCATGCATTCCTTTGGCGGAGGAGCATTATTGTTCAAACCAATAGGAGCTGCATTTCCAACCAAAATGTTTGAGTACATGAGTTCAACGCAATAAGATCAAAGTACCTGATTTACAAAATTACAAGATAGAGAGAACTTACCAAAGATGTTGCTTTATGCTTGCTTGACAATTTCCGCCATGGAATCCTTTTCTTTTCGGAGGGTCTTGTACACATCAGGTTTCCGAGTATTTTGCTAGTCGGTATCTTTGTTCTGCTCCTTGAAGGTTGCAATCTCCTCATTAAGGCGGTTGATCTTCGTGTTTGCAGATTCTTGCACGGCAGCTAATGCATCTTCGTGCATATTCAACGAGTCAGCCCTCTCTTTCTTAAGGATCTTGTTTTTGCTATCCAGCTCTTGTATGTGCTTGAATTGCTCAACAATGTCGTTGGCCTTGGTGATAGAGCACAATGAGTAGTCGGTAGTTAACAACACAAGAACAAGTTGAGCGTGAAACTGAAAAGAAAACATACTCCTGCCCTTGGTGATCTGTTATTTCAAGATGGAGGTTTTACCCTTTTCAGTTTAAAGGTCCTTGCGCATCTTGTGGAACTTATCATTGGTGGAAACTGTCCGAGTATTCTCATTCTGCAAAAAAAACAAGGCTACTTATTCTACTTGGAGCATCTAGCAGGATAAATATCTGCCTAGAGGCTTGGGGGCTACAGTACGAGTTTTTAACTCAAACCTATGCTTAGTCTTTCTTTAAGCATCTAGTCGGAACTAATTCTGTTTCAACTAGATGATCGGGGCCTACAGTATTGAAATTTACAAACACTTCGTATGCTACTCTAAAAGTATCTAGTCGAAAGAATTCATTCAAACTAAATACTTGGGGGCTACAGTGCAAAGTTTCTAGCTTAGTCCCTCTTAGAGCATTCAGACCCAAAGACCTATGGTTCCATCTAAATCCTCGGGGGATACAGTGGGATACTACGTATGAAATGCAAAAGGCATACAAAACTTACAAGTGCGATGATCTTGAGGTTGCTGGTGCTCTCATCAAACAACTTACTAAAAGCAATTGTGTTAACTCGGACAATCTGCGCCTGTTTGAGCAGCTCCTCATGGCTGCACGAAGGAGAAGTTGGCGCAGCACCAGGAGCCAGAGATGAGCTACTCGGTGTGAGCACCGGATAGACAATCTTGGGAAGCTCAGTTGGCATCTTGGGTGCAACGGATCCTCCTTTGGCAGAAGCTTCACCTTCCACCATCTCCTTCCCGCTACCAGTAGCATCCTTAGCCAGAGCTTCAGCCACTTTGGGAGAAGTGCTCTCTTGCGTTGCCTGTTCATCAACAACATGAACTTCCGCGGTAGCATTTGGGACTTCCTGAGAAGGAGTATGGTCCATTTCCGTGGCGGAAGGTTCAGATGTTACCTTTGCCAGAGATCCAGCGGGTGTTGCAGAAGGTTGGACGCTAGGAGTAGGAGGAGCGATGGCGGGGGACGCTTGTACAAACATCTCTTTAATATTTTTAGAAGCCCCCGATGTTTTGGAGGTCTTCTTGAAACTCACACTAGCCTTTTTCCTGAAACATGCAAAAGTATAAGTATAGGAATGAGATGAGCAAAAGACGATGTCGGATGATAAGAAGCTTACACAATAGTTGGTTCCTTGGTCAACGAGATAGCAGTTAATCTTATTTTCTCTGCCTCCAGGAGGTGGTGGATATCTTGGAGGCTCCACCCTCCGTCTTCTTTTTCTTTCCCCCGTCAGCATCGTTAGAGGTAGAGCCCTTCCAATTTTGCACTAACGGGACATCATCGTCGGACCCGATAGTAACTTCCTTCATATTGCGCCACAAAAGAAGTCCAGTGGCGCATATGACACAATGCGCCACAGAACCTTCAAGCTTCTATGGCGCATGGAATATGACAGTGCGCCACATAAGTACGGTGGGACCCCCAACCGGGGTTGGGCTACGAAATTTTAATCTCTCTGCCAATTCTCCCTCTCTTTTCTCCTTTTCACCTCTTACTCTCCTCCACACTTATCCTCGCTCCACTTCTTCTCTCCTTCTCTCCTTCTCCCCTTCTCCCCATCTCCTCCCTCTTCCACCTCCTCCTCCATCCCGGTGAGCTTCTCCTCCTTCGGTGAGCTCCTCCCTCCTCCCTCCTCCTCCACCCCGGTGAGCTCCTCCTCTGATGACGACCACCTCTGGCTACTTCCTCCTCTAGCGACCCCTCCTCCTTCTCCACCTCATCCTCCTCCTCCGAAGATAGCCGCATTCTCCTCCGGTGACCCCTCCTCCTCCTCCAGCAGTAGCCTACTTCTCCTCCGGTGAGCCCCCTTCTTCACCCACCTCCAGGATATCCCTCCTCTGACGACCCCCACCTCCGGCGACGTCCACCTCCGGCCAGATCTAGCTAGATTTTTTTTGAAATTTGAAAGAAAAATCTATGGCGCATATCGGCAATATGCGCCACAGGAGTTTTAGATATATCCCTCCACTTATGTGGCACATATGGGGGAAATGCGCCACTGAATTTTTCAACTATTGTGGCGCATTTTGAAATGCGCCACAGAAGTTCAGTTTAGTGGCGTGATAATAGTGGCGCATCCCATATGCGCCGCAAAAGTTGAAAAATGGTGCGCCACTGATGAGCTTTTTCCTAGTAGTGGTGTTTTCACTTCTCTGGTGCAGGAGACTTCAAGGTTGCGTCATCGACCGCAGGAGAGCCATCTTGCCCAACAACAAAGTCATTAGTTTTTAGGGACTCGGAGGAGCTAGCTTGGTCGGCATCAATTACCTCAAGAGGCACAAAGGTATTCGCATCGACCAATTGGGCGACCCTGGTATCGTAGCCGGCAAGCGGAGCCAAAATGGCATCATGATCAATCTACTGTCTGTCTTCGTCTATGTCCGGCAACCCAGAGGTCACCATGGCGATGTCGGCGTCGTCATAGTGGACCTTGACCATGGCTAGAGCCATCCTAGCGCCATCCCGGGTACATGAAGCTTTCAATCTTACGATACACTCGGGGTCTCGGCGTAGAATCTCCGAGTACTTCATTATAGAGTCCAGTGACTTAATGTTTATGTCCAAGGTCTTGGCGATCTCTTCGGCATGGGTGATGGCGGTGCTGATGAAGTTGCCGGCAAGAACCATGCATTCCTTTGGCGGAGGAGCATTATTGTTCAAACCAATAGGAGCTGCATTTCCAACCAAAATGTTTGAGTACATGAGTTCAACGCAACAAGATCAAAGTACCTGATTTACAAAATTACAAGATAGAGAGAACTTACCAAAGATGTTGCTTTATGCTTGCTTGACAATTTCCGCCATGGAATCCTTTTCTTTTCGGAGGGTCTTGTACACCTCAGGTTTACGAGTATTTTGCTCGTCGGTATCTTTGTTGTGCTCCTTGAAGGTTGCAATCTCCTCATTAAGGCGGTTGATCTTCGTGTTTGCAGATTCTTGCACGGCAGCTAATGCATCTTCGTGCATCTTCAACGAGTCAGCCCTCTCTTTCTTAAGGATCTTGTTTTTGCTATCCAGCTCTTGTTTGTGCTTGGATTGCTCAACAATGTCCTTAGCCTTGGCAATAGCTTCCGCAAGTCAGAGAAATGATAGAGCACAATGAGTAGTCAGTAGATGACGACACAAGAATGTAACATCCCAGCATTTGAGCTTAGAAATAAGCTGAACCCAGATGTGTGCATTGCATTCATGCATAAAAAATCTGAATAATTTTCACGCTTTTAAATAAGAACTTGTCAAAGTGATTGAAGCTTCTCTCAACTTGATGGAATTGAAGTAGATCATCAAGTTGACCGTGATAAGTTTCAATATGAACTCTGCTAAAACCTTATCAAGGTAAACATGATTTGATCTAAGGGTAGATCAAATATAATAAACTTTAAAACTTAATGTATTGCTTAATTAATATCTGATCCTTAAGGGATCATATCATAATATTCCTCACAACAACTTATGAATACCAAGTTTAAATAACAACTCAAGTAATAAGACTGTATAGAATAATCCTGACCTATCTTATTCTTATCTATTCTTACTTTGAGAGTCATGGTAATACCTAACTTTAACTTTTTAGTGTGATTGAGTAGGAAAGAAACCAAGTCAAGATCATTCGCCATGTATCTTTCTTTCCATATCAATCTTTATCAGCTCTATTGAGCTTTATTCTAATATCTGTTGTTCATCAATGTTGAGAAATCAACTATTGATTCGCCCATACTTAAACTATCAATTCTTGATCCATCAACTCTTGTCCTTATCATAGCATCCACTCTAAACCCTTTAGGGAAAGAAGTAAGAAAAGATAGGTGGTAATGTTATATTTAAATATCATCTATATGATGGGAGTGTTGAAAGAGAATTAAATCAATATGATAATTGATGGAGTTAACTCACTCCTGGATGGATAGAAGAGTTATTTGAAATAAGATATAGGTGGTAACAAAGAGGATTACAAGGATGAATTATGAATATAGGTTACCAGGAGTAATCCTATAGAATAAGGTAGGAATAGTAATGAATAATCTCTCTCGACAGATAGATACATTGAGAAGATAATTATAATACAATTGTAGTGTTGTATTGATGAAGTCCTGATTAGCCCATTTGGAAACCTAAGCTATAAATGATCAGAGGATTATAATGATCAAGCCTTGCTCACCAGGATTGTATACTTATATCAAGTATGAGTGACATTGGTGGGTAGAACATGATTGCAACCCTAGTATATATAAGTTATCCTAGAGTAGTTATTACAAGTCACATTAATATAATGTGAGGTTGGAGTATGAGTTATTAGAGTAAAGTAAATGTAGTATAGTATGATTAAATTAAAGCTAGTATAGCATAGAGTTATGGAAGAATAGTAATGGAGTTAGAAATAGCTACTTGTTGGATTGAAGGTTATCAGCAGAAGAGTAGTTGAGATAACCAAGTCTGGATAGACGAAGATCATGAAATGCTCTAGGGTCAAACTCATTGAATTCATCAATGAGTTCAGAAGAATAAAAGGTGAATAAGAATATTCTTGTGAAGTAAAACTCATCATGTTAACCATGATGATAGATAGGAAGAAGTAGTATATCTAGGAAAGGAATTCCTTAATTAGAAGTCCAGAATTATGAATTATGGAAGATAGGAATTCTTGGTAAACACCCAACTTTAAATCTTAACCCAAGTATAATATCCATTTCATGTTATGAATTCCTCATCTTATATCTATATCAGTTTATAGGAATATTTTCCTATAGCAAATCACATAAGCACATCTCTGTCAATTCCAATTATCATAATTATATGTGATTAGGAGTATCGTTATAAATTCTTTTCTATAAAACATATTAGATATAAATTTCTATTTTAAAAGTTGATGTCATCAAAGATCACAAACAGAAGACAATATGCTTAGTTATTAAATCTTTACTCACATCAACAAAAGAAAAGAAGTAAAATAAGAACCCTAAACCCTTGGGTAAACATTTACAATTCAAACCTTAACCTCTATGCTAATCTTAATAGAATATATACATCGCCATTTTCTAAATTAATGGAAGTAATGTTAACCATATTAATTTCCTTTGTATATTATGCATCAAATAATAATATAGGATCATTATATAAAATTTTCCTTATAAACTATGAGCTAACTAGAATTAAATTTTATAAACAAATAAGTAAATATCAAATAATAAAAACCATGGTTGATTCTTAGGAAGATAAGTAATAACAAAGCCTTTTACAAAATAGTAAATAAGGAATTTATATAAAGAAAATAAAGAATGATATAAAAGGAAAAATATTTATCATTAAGATTTACAAAATAAATCTCAATCAATACTAATTGTTGCTACAAGTGATCAACACATAAACTTTGATAAGAAAAGTTCAAATTATAGATTAAATACAAATCTGAAAAGCAAAACAGAAAATAGAAAAAGTAAAGAAAATAAAAAACATTTCCTAGTCGTGGCCCATTTCCTTCTCCACTATCTACCACCCACATGCAGCCCACAAAGGCCCAACACCTAGCCCAACTCATCCTTTTCTGTGACTGACGGGTGGAACCGAAGAAGGACTGCGGGTTGAGCTGAAAGATTCGCCAGGGGGTTATCCACAAAAGTGACACCGTCGTCATCCTCACACACACAGGCAGCTCACTGGAGGAGTCCGCCGCCGCCCGATGTCGTCGTCGTCAGCCGTGCGTCAAGATACTCGTCGTCGTTCGACAGGAGGATAAGAAGGCCACCGCGACACCCTGCCTCAATCCCTATCCACATTCCCTCCTTATCCTCTCTGATTCGAATGAGGCCGAAACCCTAGCTCATCGGAGCCACACCTCGCCGTCGAGCCACACCTCCCCACTCTCTTCCAAGTATCCATGGAGATGCCCCGTCCTCCATAGATCCTCTGGGTGAAATCTTGCGTCAAGGGGAGCATTGGAGAGGACGAATTTTGTCGTTCCTCTTTGCGGCAGTTCGTTGGAATCCTCGTCGGAGAGCTTGCCTCCGACCATGCCTGTCCTCGCCGACCTCTCTATCGTCATCAAGGTGAGTTCCTAAACATCCAATATCCCTAAATCGCCATTTCTCATTGTAAAACGCCATCACACCATATGCCACCGTCGGAGCTCGTCGGAGCCCTGGCTCCGGTGACCATTTCCGAGCGGCGCCGCCACTTTAGGGTTCAGCGTGTTATGCTGATTCGAACTAGGTTAGTTTCGTTTGCTGGGGCGCCGTGGATCGTCGTCGTTGACCATGCACTGACGGCGGTGGTGGTGCTGACGCCATAGCGACGTCATGCCGACGCCACCCTGGACCCAGTCCACTTTTTGACCTCATCTTTGTCTCACGTGTCAAGTGACATGGTCTGGGGCCCATCTGTCATTGTCTGGGAGTAACGATCAGCCGGTAACAAATGTATTTATTTTAACTTGAGAGCTGATGTGGTTGTTGGCCCACTAGTCAGTGAATTTGGGTAGAGTTAGCCTCGGTACAGAAAGTTATTTTCTGTTTAAGAAATAAATAAAATGTTATAAGCTCAATTATTAATATTCCAGAAATCAAATAAATGATTAAATTTTGTTTAATTAATAACTTTTGTTTTATAATTCAAAAAAACATGTATAATACATGAAAATTTGTAGAAAAATAAAATTTATAACTTAAAATTATTATCAAACATTATCATGTTAACAATTTTAATATATTTTTTAACAAGGAATTTACAAGTAATAAAACTTTGGTAATTCATATTCTAATAATGGTAAATGTTAACAATATGTATAAAATACTAAAAGTCTTAGAAAAATAAGAACTATAGTTTGAAACTATAATCATGCATTATTATTTCACTTGAAAAAGTATTCATTATTTATTAAGTATTCATAAAGTAAATAATTTTATAAAAATCATATCTTATTATTTATGAATCACAAAAATAATGTCCACTTGTTAAAAATATAATATTCCACTTTTAAAGTAAATAAAAACTTAATACTCTAGTAATTTAAATTTAAACCTATTTCCTGAATTATTAATTCATATAAGGATAAATAAAATTTTGTTAATATTTCTAAAATTAGCCAATTGAGTCTAAAAAATGGTATTAGTCTTATTGATAATATTAAGTCAAAATGGTTCAACACATTTTAAATATAATTTTATTTGATTTATCATTCAACATTAAGTGTATATTATTATTCAAATGGAGTTATCAAATATTAAATTCTCAAGATTATTATGTTGACTTAATAAAATCTATTACCAATTTTTCAACCACAAGTAATAAACATACCCAAAACACTATACTGAGTCTATAAGTAGTTAAATAATATTATTTATTTTTTTATAAACTACAATCACTCATCTATAAAAGGGTAAATGATACTATTACATTATAAAATCAAGAAACCACTACACAAGTAAAAACAAAACGATTCTCAAGTAATATTAAGGAAACATTACCAGGTATACAAGGCACAAATATCATAAGCACTACATTTCCAAATAATGTATGTTTTTAAATTTAACTTTAGTCTCAAAGCTTATAAACCCTATGTCCAATAAACTACATATGTTTTTATAGTTAACTTTGGTCTATTCCAATTAAGACATAAGGCATCTCAAGTCCAAACCTATCAATCACACACCCAAAAGATGTTGAACATATCCTATTAACAATAAAGATTGTTTAAACCTTAGAAAATAAATCTTTTCTTCAAATGTTATTCTTTTTGCCACTTTAAATAACAACTCTTATATAAGCAATCTTGAGTAGAATTTCACATTTATGTGTGTCTCATTGTTTTATAATATTGGAATTACATGTTGTTTCACACACACTCACAAGCCTTAATAAGAAGCACAAGTATGAAACTTATCAAAAAGGGACAACACATTCTAAAATAACCATTTCCGGTATCCAAACTCTAGAACAACGTTATTTCTGGGATTCGTGTTTATAAAGTGCATCACATTGCTTATGCATAAAAGCATATTGTTTCTTTAAACATTAGTCCTTACCGGACGAATGGTGCCGATTTCAGATTTTGGATCTTATACTAACTCGAAGACCGTGAGTGCATAATCTTGCAATCACAAAAGGCAAGTTCACATGTGCTCATGTCCTTTGATTATTTACTGTAAAGTATTTTGCAAATCTAGTGTTGTCATCACCTGGATTTGAAAAATGTCGGAAAACACTATTTTCATAATAAATGATTATAGGTTATTTACCATGAGGTAATAACCTACTATGAAAGTTCCGGTGGTAAAGGACCATATTATCTAGGACTTAACAACCAATGTCGCCAGTGATTCTTGCGCCGTATATTACGCGTTAACCATGAGATTTGGAATGGGACAGAGAAGTCAGCTGTATCCTTTTCCTCTTGTATGGAGGAAAGACGACCTTAACGTGACGTTGTGATTCCTTGTGCGGATCCAACATATGGGTGGGCACCCTTACGCCCCACACCTTTGGTGTCTAGATTATCTATGGATGGTTCTTAGTGGATGGACCATTTAATATGGCACTTTCCAGGGCAACACCAGGTCATAGAGTCTTCGGGAACTCGTCAGGGTTTTAGCCTACCCGAAAGGGGGCTTAACAAAGGTGAGCCAGCCCAAAGGATCATGTAGACATATGAGGTCGCAGAGAGGGCAGTGATTGGCTTCGACCAAGTAATGGGCCCCACAACATGGAATTGTGGACGGGTAAGCTGCCCGGTTGTGGAACAAGGAGTTGATCTCTCATGGGAAAAGTAACGCACCTCTATAGAGTGTAAGAACTGTAACTTCTTACTCCCTGTTCCGGGAAGGAGCTACGAACATGGAGGGAAAGGAACTCCATGAAAGTTCTGGTAAACCCGTGAAGGCTGATGGACATAGCTTTTCAGAATAAAAGCAACCTTTGAAGAAATGTTTATAAAAACTTGCATTGCCTACGACCTACGGTCTGTGGCTGTAGTTATAGTGCATCAAACACTCCTTTTCTAGTGAACTTGCTGAGTACGCTCGTACTCAAAGTATCTTCTTAACCCTTGCTAGATTCTGAAGCCATTAAAACAACGTCTACAGCAAGTTCTGATCCAGGTATCATCATTCAAAGTTAAAGTTCTTCAAAGACAAGGAAGTCAACAAATACCTCAACTCAAGTGAAGACGAAGTTACTGATTAGATAGGAATATAATCTTTAACCATAAAACCTTTCGTTGTAGCGTATTGCAATATAAGCAACGCTAGACCATTAGTTAGCATAGTAGTCTAAATAATATGATCGTTTTTGAGTTGTTATTTCTGATTCTTATTTGTAAGAAGTTTCTTTCTATCTTTTTAACCTAGAGTGTTCTCTGGATCTTATGTATAGAGTGAGTTGTAAACTTCCGCCATGTATTGGACCCACTGTGTTTCTGTTGTACCAATCTGAGGGATGTAATACTAGTGAACAGTGTTTCATTGGTGTTATGTCAATGACTATAGTGTACTACATCATGTAGTGGTATGCTGGGTCACCGCAGTTGGTATCAGAGCATATGCTTTGACCTTAGGTTGGAAACCTAGAAAATGGGTAGAACCTGTAGGACTTCTACTTGCAAGAATAAAGAGTTCTCTAGTGATATGAGGGATATTCACTTGAGAATAATCCTGTCATGTTGCTAGTGCGATAATTATTTAGTATGATTGCAATCCCGATCATTACCCAAGAGTTTTAAATCTATGTGACTGATGATAATTTCTTATCCATAGTTCCACATGGCACCTCGATATCCACCCCGGAATGTTCAAGTGATGAACAGGACATCGAATGACTATGGAGGGGATTAGACGGATAATCTCCGACAACTTCTATGGAGTTTGGATTGTGAATCAAGACTTTTGGTCAAGATTTAAAGTTACTATGATGGGCAGGTATTAGCTAAATACCGTGTCATGATCATGTTACCCAAGATGTTAGGACTTAAGGGAGAAATGCCATCAGGAGAGGCAAGGTGCATGGCATCTACATATCAGATTGCCGTAGCAGCAGCCATAACCATGATCCGAGAACAGAAATCCCAAGCTCTAGAAGGTAGTAATCAAACCATTATACCCCATGAAACCTCAAAACCAGAGCATGAGTTAGACCACTCTACTTTAGTCCAAACTGAACCTACTCTAGATGTAGAGTATATGGATCGTTATCGGTCTTTGCTAAACACTTATCATAACACTCACCAAGTCTTAGTTCAGCAACTGGATATGGGCATTGATGATTTTATTGATCCTGGTAAATCAATGGCACGTAGGAAGAAGTTAGATAAAGAAGCTAGGCATCCCAAATACATACCTTCAGGAGAAGTGTATGAGGAAACTTAGTTTGATGATCCACACTTAGAAAACTATACCTACTACCAAAATGAATTCAAGCCGCCTGAAGATCTATGGACCAAGTACAACTCCGAACAACAGGAATGTAATGGAGTTATTCCAAATAACCCTAAGCAAAACCAGTATAAATGGGGAGAAGAATCTCAAGGTGGAACCACAGGAAATCCTATACCTTGTGATACAGGTATTAGAGAAGAGACCAACTATAACCATAGAGAGCCTTATGGACCATATGGGGGTGATACCAATCCAATCAACTTAGAAGAGTACTCCGATAGTTACTATACCAATATGTACGAATGGATCCAAGAAAAGGTTAAGGATCCAACTTACTTTGAGGAAGCGTTACTGGAAAACCAAGAATATTCTATAGAAGATTACGACAGCTCTAGTCATTTTTCAATGACTAATCTCAGTCTTGGTACTTCTAATCAAGAATACGCACCTCTTGGATGCTATTACGCTCCAGAAGGCAGTCGTAGGACTTCACGTCATCATGGACAGAACTCCAGGAAGCACTAGAGGAAGATGAAAGTAAGAAAGGAACGACATCCCAAGGGATGAGTGCTTGAATAATGTACATAGAGGGTAATGTGTATTGTAGTTTGAAAGTTTTGCCGAAATAAGTGAGGATGTACTCACAAGAATCGGAAGTTCTTGTAAGATAGTTGTGTAATATAGGTGAGGAGCAAACTGTTAGGACATCTAGTACATTTATAAATTATCTAAAACCTATGTATAATACATGGTATATGTTTTATTGTTTATCGACTTTTGGATTTTCTTGAATCTTCTTGATTGCCTAGATTTGTACCTGAAGTTTAATTAGGTGTGCAAATGCATGATGTAACACCCAGTTATTACTTGATGTTATAGACCTAGATAGGAATGGGAATTTGTGTAAGGGAGTGACGAGTTTCAAAGATAAAAATGAAGACTTACTTGAAGGATGAGGAAAAATATAAGAAAGTGCACTCTGAAGTAAAGGTCAAGTTTAGGTTATTCTTAGCCAAATTTAAGAAGGAAGTTTAGTGTAGTAGAAGTAATAAATTTAAAGCTCATTCAAATTAGGTAAGTTTCTAAGAAGTTAATAAAGTAGTTGTACCAAGTTCATGAGAGTATCATGAATAAGTGCAAAGAAGAAATTTTGGAACCAAAATGGTATTCAAGCTCTGACAATTCAGAGAGAATGCCAGTAGTTGGTCGGAAACTGTAAGGTAATACCTACCACCTAGGATGATCCACCGTTGGTATTTAATCCATAGTCGACATTCCGATCCACAGTTGGTATCTTGTTCGCAGCCGGTGTTGGTTGACATAGTTAACCAGATCATCTTAATGGTTGCATAAAGAGCATAAAATTTGGCCTAAGCTAAGTAAGACCTATATGAGTATAAAAATTTAAAGCGATCGTCTTTCGAGATGCTTCGCAAAGTCAGACCTATCCAAGCGAAAATGTCCAACAGTAAGTAAGACAAATAATGCTGAAAGATTTGTTTCGGAGATCAACAATTGTGCGGATACACCATACAAACTTTCATAAGACCCTAGTTAGGTAAAGTATAAGCTAAACAAAGACCAACATTCTAGTTATAAAACCAATGGTTACTATATATGCAGTTTAAAGACTATTAGTAAACCCTAAGGGGGAGAGTAGAACAGTAAATAACAGTAATGTTATCTGAATCCGAGAGTAAAAATAGATTAATTTTAATGGGATAATTCTAGAAGAAACAACTCTTAATAGATTCATAAAAGAGAACAAAGCACATCCAATTGGACAGGTGTAGAGGAACAAGAAATTCCAATAGGTACGAACTAAATGAATTCAAATCCAATATTTGGAAGGAATACTAGTATCAGCTATATTATGACAAGAATAAAAATATAGTCCTTTGACCAAAACCACTGGCATATAGAAAATTAAAACTTGTTTTAGTGCGTCTCCCTAGACTGTATTTAACATAGTAATAAGGTTGATGATTAAATAAAAATAATTGGATTAGGATATCTAATCAGGTTATAGAATACTACAATTATTTCCATTTAAGGTCACCATGGAGTGGAGAAATGTAGCAACCACCAAAAATCAATTCCTTACTCCGAAGCATGAGAGTTTGCGAACTTCGAGGACGAATTTTATTTTAAGGGGGAGAGTCTGTAACATCCCAGCATTAGAGCTTAGAAATAAGCCGAACCCAGATGTGTGCGTTGCATTCATGCATAGAAAATTTGAATAATTTTCGCGCTTTTAAATAAGAACTTGTCAAAGTGATTGAAGCTTCTCTCAACTTGATGGAATTGAAGTAGATCATCAAGTTGACCGTGATAAGTTTAAATATGTACTTTGCTAAAACCATATCAGGGTAAACATGATTTGATCTAAGGGTAGATCAAATATAATAAACTTTAAAACTTAATATATTGCTTAATGATTGATATCTGATCCTTAAGGGATCATATCATAATATTCCTCACAACAACTTATGAATACCAAGTTCAGATTACAACTCAAGTAATAAGAATGTATAGACTAGTCCTAATCTATCTTATTCTTATCTATTCTTACTTTGAGATTCATGGTAATACCTAACTTTAACTTTTTAGTGTGATTGAGTTGGAAAGAAACCAAGTCAAGATCATTCGCCATGTATCTTTCTTTCCATATCAATCATTATCATCTCTATTGAGCTTTATTCTAATATCTGTTGTTCATCAGTTTTGAGAAATCAACTATTGATTCACCCATTCTTAAACTATCAATTCTTGATCCATCAACTCTTGTCCTTATCATAGCATCCACTCTAAACCCTTAAGATAAAGAAGTAAGAAAAGATAGGTGGTAATGTTAGATTTAAATATCATCTATATGTTGGGAGTGTTGAAAGAGAATTAAATCAATATGATAATTGATGGAGTTAACTCACTCCTGGATGGATAGAAGAGTTATTTGAAATAAGATATAGGTTGTAAAAAATAGGATTACAAGGATGAATTATGAATATAGGTTATCAGGAGTAATCCTATAGAATAAGGTAGGAATAGTAATGAATAATATCTCTCGACAGATAGATACACTGAGAAGATAATTATAATACAACTGTAGTGTTGTATTTATGAAGTCCTGATTAGCCCATTTGGAAACGTAAGCTATAAATGATCAGAGGATTATAATGATCAAGCCTTGCTCACCAGGATTGTATACTTATATCAAGTATGAGTGACATTGGGGGGTAGAACATGATTGAAACCCTAGTATATATAATTTATCCTAGAGTAGTTATTACAAGTCACATTAATATAATGAGAGGTTGGAGTATGAGTTTTTGGAGTAAAGTAAATGTTGGATAGTATGATTAAATTAAAGCTAGTATAGCATAGAGTTATGGAAGAATAGTAATGGAGTTAGAAATAGCTACTTGTTGGATTGAAGGTTATCAGCAGAAGAGTAGTTGAGATAACCAAGTCTGAATAGATGACGATCATGAAATGCTTTAGGGTCAAACTCATTGGATTCATCAATGAGTTCCGAAGAATAAAAGGTGAATAAGAATATTCTTGTGAAGTAAAACTCATCATGTTAACCATGATGATAGATAGGAATAAGTAGTATATCTAGGAAAGGAATTACTTAATTAGAAGTCCAGAATTATGAATTATGGAAGATAGGAATTCTTGGTAAACACCCAACTTTAAATCTTTAACCAAGTATAATATCCATTTCATGTTATGAATTCCTCATCTTATATCTATATCACTTTATAGGAATATTTTCCTATAGCAAATCACATAAGCACATCTCTGTCAATTCCAATTATCATAATTATATGTGCTTTGGAGTATCTTTATCAATTCTTTTCTATAAAACATTTTAGATATAACTTTCTATTTTAAAAGGTGATGTCATCAAAGATCACAAACAGAAGACAATATGCTTAGTTATTAAATCTTTACTCACATCAACAAAAGAAAAGAAGTAAAATAAGAACCCTAAACCCTTGGGTAAACATTTATAATTCAAACCTTAACCTCTATGCTAATCTTAATAGAATATATACATCGCCATTTTCTAAATTAATGGAAGTAATGTTAACCATATTAATTTCCTTATTATATTATGCATCAAATAAGAATATAGGATCATTATATAAAATTTCCTTATAAACTATGAGCTAACTAGAATTAAGTTTTATAAACAAATAAGTAAATATCAAATAATAAAAGCCATGGTTGATTCTTAGGAAGATAAGTAATAACAAAGCCTTTTACAAAATAGTAAACAAGGAATTTATATCAAGAAAATAAAGAATGATATAAAAGGAAAAATATTTATCATTAAGATTTACAAAATAAATCTCAATCAATACTAATTGTTGCTACAAGTGATCAACAAATAAACTTTGATAAGAAAAGTTCAAATTATAGATTAAATACAAATCTGAAAAGCAAAACAGAAAATAGAAAAAGTAAAGAAAATAAAAAACATTTCCTGGCCGTGGCCCATTTCCTTCTCCACTATCTACCACCCACATGCAGCCCACAAAGGCCCAACAGCCAGCCCATCTCATCCTTTTCTGTGACTAACGGGTGGGACCGAAGAAGGACTGCGGGTTGATATGAAAGATTCGCTAGGGGGTTATCCGCAAAAGTGACGTCGTCGTCATCCTCACGCACATAGGCAGCTCGCTGGAGGAGTCCGCCGCCGCCCGATGCCGTCATCGTCAGCCGTGCGTCAAGATGATCGTCGTCGTTCCAGAGGAGGATAAGAAGGCCACCGCGACACCGTGCCTCAATCCCTATCCACATTCCCTCCTTATCCTCTCTGATTCGAATCAGGCCGAAACCCTAGCTCACCGGAGCCACACCTCGCCGTCGAGCCACACCTCCCCACTCTCTTCCAAGTAGCCATGGAGATGCCCCATCCTCCGTAGATCCTCTAGGTGAAATCTTGCATCAAGGGGAGCATTGGAGAGGACGAATTTTGTCGTTCCTCTTTGTGGCAGTTCATCGGAATCCTCGTCGGAGAGCTCGCAACCGACCATGCCTGTCCTTGCCGACCTCTCTATCGTCATCAGGGTGAGTTCCTGAACCTCCAATATCCCTGAATCGCCATTTCTCGTTGTAAAACATCGTCACACCATATGCCACCGTCGGCCACCGTCGGAGCTCGTCGGAGCCCTGGCTCCGGTGACCATTTCCGAGTGGCACTGCCACTTTAGGGTTCTACGCGTTACGCTGATTCGAACTAGGTTAGTTTCGTTTGCTAGAGCGTCGTGGATCGTCGCCGGCGACCACCCACTGACGGCGGTGGTGGTGCTGACGCCATAGCGACATCATGCCGACGCCATCCTGTTTGACCTGGTCTTTGTCTCACGTGGCAAGTGACATGGCCTAGGGCCCATCTATCATTGTCTGGGAGTAACGATCAGGCCGGTAACAAATGTATTTATTTTAACTTGAGATATGATGTGCCCGTTGGCCCACTAGTCAGTGACTTTGGGTAGAGTTAGCCTCGGTACAGAAAGTTATTTTCTGTTTAAGAAATAAATAAAATCGTATAAGCTCAATTATTAATATTCCAGAAATCAAATAAATGATTAAATATTTTTTAATTAATAAATTTTGTTTTATAATTCAAAAAAATATGTATAATACATGAAAATTTGTAGAAAAAAAATCTATAACTTAAAACTATTATCAAACATTATCATATTAACAATTTAAATAATTTTTTTAATAAAGAATTTACAAGTAATAAAACTTTGATAATTCATATTCTAATAATGGTACATGTTAACAATACGAATAAAATAACAAAAATCTTAGAAAAATAAGAACTATAGTTTAAAACTATAATCATGCATTATTATTTCACTTAAAGAAGTATTCATTATTTATTAAGTATTCATAAAGTAAATAATTTTATAAAAATCATATCTTATTATTTATGAATCACAAAAATAAAATTAAAATATCAAAATGATCACAAAAATCATGTCCATTGTTAAAAATATAATATTCCACTTTTAAAGTAAATAAAAAATTAATACTCTACTAATTTAAATTTAAACCTATTTCCTGAATTATTAATTCATATAAGGATAAATAAAATTTTGTTAATATTTCTAAAATTAGCCAATTGAGTCTAAAAAATGGTATTAGTCTTAAATATTGATAATATTAAGTCAAACTGGTTCAACACATTTTAAATACAATTCTATTTGATTTATCATTCAACATTAACTGTATATTATTATTCAAATGGAGTTATCAAATATTAAATTCTCAAGATTATTATGTTGACTTAATAAAATCTATTACAAATGTTTCAACCACAAGTCATAAACATACCCAAAACACTATACTGAGTCTAGAAGTAGTTAAATAATATTATTCCTTTGTTTATAAACTACAATCACTCATCTATAAAAGGGTAAATGATACTATTCCATTATAAAATCAAGAAACCACTACACAAGTAAAAACAAAACCATTCTTAAGTAATCTTATGGAAACATTACCAGGTATACAAGGCACAAATATCATAAGAACTACATTTCCAAATCATGTATCTTTTCAAAGTTAACTTTAGTCTCAAAGCTCATAAACCCTATGTCTAATAAACTACATATATTTTTATAGTTAACTTTGGTCTATTCCAATTAAGACATAAGGCATCTCAAGTCCAAACCTATAAATCACACACCCAAAAGATATTGAACATATCATATTAACAATAAAGATTGTTTAAACCTTAGAAAAGAAATCTTTTCTTAAAAAGTTTTTCTTTTTGCCACTTTAAACAACTCTTATATAAGCAATCTTGAGTAGCATTTCACATTTATGTGTGTCTCATCGTTTTATAATATTGGAATTACATGTTGTTTCACACACACTCACAAGCCTTAATAAGAAGCACAAGTATGAAACTTATCAAAAAGGGACAACACATTCTAAAATAACCATTTCCGGTATCCAAACTCTAGAACAACGTTATTTCTGGGATTCGTGTTTATAAAGTGCATCACATTACTTATGCATAAAAGCATATTGTTTCTTTAAACATTAGTCCTTACCGGACCAATGATGCTGATTTCATATTTTGGATCTTATAATAACTTGAAGACCGTGAGTGCATAATCTTGCAATCACAAAAGGCAAGTTCACACTTGCTCATGTCCTTTGATTATTTCCTGTAAAGTATTTTGCAAATCCCGTGTTGTCATCATCTGCATTTGAAAAAGGTCGGAAAACACTATTTTCATAATAAATGATTATAGGTTATTTACTATGAGGTAATAACCTACTATGAAAGTTCCGGTGGTAAAGGAACATATTATCTAGGACTTAACAACCAATGTCTCCAGTCATTCTTGCCCCGTATATTACGCGTTAACCATGAGATTTGGAATGGGACAGAGAAGTCAGTTGTATCCTTTTCCTCTTGTATGGAGGCAAGACGACCTTAACGTAACGTTGTGATTCCTTGTGCGGATCCACCATATGGGTGGGAACCCTTACGCCCCACACCTTTATTGTCTAGATTATCTATGGATGGTTCTTAGTGGATGGACCATTTAATATGGCACTTGCCAGGGCAACACCAGGTCATAGAGTCTTCGGGACCTCGTCAGGGTTTTAGCCTGCCCGAAAGGGGGCTTAACAAAGCTGAGCCAGCCCGAAGGATCGTGCAGACATATGAGGTCGCAGAGAGGGCAGTGATTGGCTTTGACCAACTACTGGGCCCCACAACATGAAATTGTGGACGGGTAAGCTGCCCGGTTGTGCCACAAGGAGTTGATCTCTCATGGGAAATGTAACACACCTCTACAGAGTGTAAGAACTATAACTTGTTACTCCCTGTTCCAGGAAGGAGCTGCGAACGCGGCGGGAAAGGAACTCCATGAAAGTTCTGGTAAACCCATGAAGACTGACAGACATAGCTTTTAGAATAAAAGCAACCTTTGAAGAAATGTTTATAAAAACTTGCATTGCCTACGACCTGTGGTCTGTGGCTATAGTTATAGTGCATTAAACACTCCTTTTTCTAGTGAACTTGCTGAGTACGCTCGTACTCAAAGTATATTCTTAACCCTTGCTAGATTCTGAAGCGATTAAAACGACGTCTAGACCAAGTTATGCTCCAGGTATCATCATTCAAAGTTAAAGTTCTTCAAAGACAAGGAAGTCAACAAATACCTGAACTCAAGTGAAGACGAAGTTACTGATTAGATAGGAATATAATCTCTAACCATAGAACCTATCTCTGTAGCATATTGGAATAGAAGGAATGCCAGACCATTACTTAGCATATTAGTCTAAATAATATGATTGTTTTTGAGTTTTTATTTCTGATTCTTCTTTGTAAGAAGTTTCTTTCTCTCTCTTTAACCTAGAGTGTTCTATGGATCTTGTGTATAGAGTGAGTTGTAGCCTTCCGCCATGTATTGGACCCGCTGTGTTTCTGTTGTACCACTCTAAGGGATGTAATACTAGTGAAAAGTGTTTCATTGGTGTTATGTCAACGACTATAGTGTACTACATCATGCAGTGGTATGCTGGGTCACCGCAAAGAACAAGTTGAGCGTGAAACTGAAAAGCAAACATACTCTTTCCCTTGGTGATCTATTATTTCAAGATGGAGGTTTTACCCTTTTTAGCTTCAAGGTCCTTGCGCATCTTGAGGAACTTACCATTAGTGGAAACTATCCGAGTATTCTCATTCTGCAAAAACTACAAGGCTACTTAGTATACTTGGAGCATCTAGCCGGATAAATATCTGCCTAGAGGCTTGGGGGATACAGTACGAGTTTTTAACTCAAAGCTATGCTTAGTCTTTCTTTAAGCATATAGTCGGTACTAATTGTGTTTGAACTAGAGGCTTGGGGCCTATAGTATTGAAATTTACAAACACTTCGTATGCTACTCTAAAAGTATCTAGTTGAAAAAATTCATTCAAACTAAATACTTGGGGGCTACAGTGCAACGTTTCTAGCTTAGTCCCTCTTAGAGCATTCAGACCCAAAGACCTATGGTTCCATCTAAATCCTCGGGGGCTACAGTGGGATACTATGTATGAAATGCAAAAGGCATAAAGAGGTTGCTGGCGCTCTCAGCAAACAACTTACTAAAAGAAAGTGTGTTAACTCAGACAATCTGCGCATGTTTGAGCATCTCCTCATGGCTGCACGAAGGAGAAGTTGGCGCAGCACCAGGAGCCAGAGATGAGCTACTCGGTGTGAGCACCGGATAGACGATCTTGGGAAGCTCAGTTGGCGTCTTGGGTGCAATCGTTCCTCCTTTGGCAGAAGTTCCGCCTTCCACCATCTCCTTACCGCTACTAGTGGCATCCTTAGCCAGAGCTTCAGCCACTTTGGGAGAAGTGCTCTCTTGCGTCACCTATTCGTCGACAACATGAACTTCTGCGGTAGCATTTGGGAGTTCCTGAGAAGGAGTAGGGTCGACTTCCATGGCGGAAGGTTCAGATGATACCTTTGCCGGGGATCCAGCGGGTGTGGCAAAAGGTTGGATGCTAGGAGTAGGAGGAGCGATGGTGGGGGATGCTTGGACAAACATCTCTTTAATGTTTTTAGAAGCCCCCCGATGTTTTGGAGCTCTTCTCGAAACTCACACTAGCCTTTTTCCTGAAACATGCAAAAGTATAAGTATAGGAATGAGATGAGAAAAAGACGATGTCGGATGATAAGAATCTTACAAAATAGTTGGTTCCTTGGTCAACGAGACAGTAGTTAATCTTATTTTCTCCGCCTCCAGCGAGGTGGTGGATATCTTTGAGGCTCCACCCTCCGTCTTATTTTTCTTTACCCCGTCAGTAGCATCAGAGGTGGATCCCTTCCGCTTTCGCACTAACGGGATGTCATCGTCGGACCCGATAGTGACTTCCTTCATCTTGGGGTCATAGACCTAGGAAGCCATGCTGCCTTCGTCCAGATCCCCTAGCTGTTAAGTGAGTCCTAAGTGTTAGATGCAAAGATATGTGCAAGACGTAAGAACTGGATCATATGTCATATATGGTAATTAAATAACTACCTCCAGGCACCTGCTGCCCTCGAACATGTCGTAGGTGATGGTGAAGCCACACTTCCGATCCTTCACTTTGACTATGTTCTTGAGGCGAAGCTTAACGGAGTCACTAGAGAAGTTATCCTCGGAAATCCAGAGGCTATCTTTCCTATCCTTGGTGTACTGGTGCATAAGCTTCACACGGTGCTGTAGAGGCTGGATCCACCTGACGAACCAGCACATGGCTAGGTCCAAGCCTGTCAGACCCGTCTCTATGAACCAGTTGATCTGCCTTACGACACGAGAGGATTCGTTGTCGGAGGGGAGGAGGGCTTGTCGGGGCTTCAGTGGTGGCCCCGTCGACAAAGTCCGGGTAAGACGCTTCTCAGCCAGTCAGAGGGATATCTAGGCCATAGAAGTACGATCGTTGGCAGTTCTTATAGGACTCGTGTCCCACGATGTCGAGGAATCGCCGGCCAGGCCGAATCTTAAAGGAAATTGTTCCACAATTCCTGAGCTCCTCCTTGCTCACCCTTGCTTCCCTCTTCACGGTGAAGAAGTAGATGAACAGATCTAAACTAGGCCTAATTCCTAGGTAACCCTTGCATAATGCCGCGTAATTGCTAAGCACGAGGATACTATTCGGAGAAAGGTTTTAAGGTTAAACCCGGATATGTTTGAGGACTTGGATGAAGAAGTCAGAAATTGGCAGGGAGACGCCACGCACAAACTGGGCCTTGAGCTATACCTTTTCTCTGGCCTGGGGAGAAGGAGTGACCTCGCCGGTCGGCACTGCCCGCCATACCAGGCCCTCTGTCGCAGGGACGTACCCTTCAACGAGCATCTCCTTGAGCTCGCTCTCAGAGATGTACGAGCCTCTCCACTCTCCCTTGTGGGAGTCAGCTTCCTCCTCCAACGGCTCCAGCGCCGTTGGAATTTGGTCGCCGCCGGTGGACTCGACCACCGTGTTGCGTGGCACCACCATGTCCTTCGGTGGGACATGAATAGAGCTATATGGATTGACCGTAGCCTCGCTGGATGCTGCCAACGATGGTGTGTTGCTACTGCTTTCCATTGGAATGGGTGGAAGTGGTTGGAGATTGGAAAATATTAGGGTTTTCCTTTGTGCACGCGAAGAGCTTGAGGAGAGGTTTGGCTGGAGGAAGACGATGATGCGAGAAAGAATGATGTGAAAAGATAAAATGTCACCGCAGTTAAAATATATAGTACTTGGCATCAAGATTCATGCAAGTTGATCCAATGGTTGATGCGTGGACAACGCGTGCGCGAGCATGCGTGGAACTTTCGCCACGTTCCCACCGCGGACGCCAACGTTTCGCATCCTTCACGCGGGAAAAATGGCTATGATTGCGTTCTTTGTATTTGTGAGTTACGAGGCATCGCTGACTTATGGTCTACGACATCCTACTAACGCGTGCAGATGAACGGTCCCATCCGAATATTCTAGCATGGACGGATCCTTTCCGGCTATGAGACAAGTACGATGGAAAGCTTAGTGATTCTCAAACTTCCGTATCAAAGACGGACAAGTATCGCAGGGTTCTTGGGAGGACTACAAGATATTTCTTGAAGATTTGCCGACATTCATCTAGACGGAGCATTCAACCTGAAGAGGCAAGAGGGCGCAAGATCTCGGAGTTCTCAGGGGGCTACTATTGGGGATATGCTAAATGGGTATCACCATTGCATGTCTCTAATACGGATAACCCGGGTGGCCCATAGTTGGCCTATGGCATGCTGGGCGGCCCAGTTAGATGGATCTAGAAGGGAGGCCCATGCCGGATGAAGGAAGGCTACAGTGGAGTCAGCGTATCCGGAGCCTTGGAGTGTAAGACACGTTAGACTAGTTGTATACCCTGTAGGACTGTGTAACCTGACCGGCTAGGACTTTCCCTGTAACCATAGGATCTGGTGACTATATAAGCCGGACCTAGAGGAGCATTTAGGGCAACAAAACAATCACAACAACACAACTCATATTGCGCACAGCGAACCGATCCATGTAACCCGACGTATTGCCGTTATAGTGATTTATAGCAGGAGTAGGATTCTGCCATCATCATGGGATATGAACCTGGGTAAGATTTGTCACCTCGTAGCCGCCAACCCTGTAACACCCCAATTTTAGTTAATCTTTATTTAGGGTTTGTTTGTGCATCATGAGCATCATGCTTTAAATTGTGCATTGAGGGAAATACACAAAACCCTAAACCCTAATCCTTCCATCTCTATTTGAAATGCATTCAAAAGGTTTTGAATAATTTGAAAACTATTCAAATGTTTGGAGCCCAAACTGAATAAAAGGGTTCCCTTGTAATTTACATATTTTACAACACCCTCTGGTAGTTTTGAATTGCAAAATACAAACATAAATTTGAAAACAGAAAAATAAAAAGGATTGTTTGCTAAGAAAATAGAGTTAGCAACCAGAACCTCGCAGGCCGGCCCAACCCTTCTGCCTGCCCTGCCAGTCGCGTGAGAAGCAGCTAGCAATCTCCCCAGCGCCCGCGGCAGGCCCAGCAGTGGCCCACTCCAGCCCATACCGGTTCGGCCCTCCTATCTTCGTCGTCTTCCCTAGCGACAGCAAGCAGCTCGCTGGAGCGCCGCCGGCCGTCGATCTCACCGCCTTCTCCGTGCCGTCCATCGCCCTCTGGAGAGGATAAGAACCTCCCCCGAGCACGTTTCTCACCACCTCTGGCCTTATACCCTCCTCGATGTTCTCTCTCTCGTCTCCTCGCCTGAACCCTAGCTCGAGCAGACGCCAATGAACGCCGCTGCCAGAGGACGTCACTAGCCCTGCTGCCAAGCTCTGGACCTCCGTATCTTCGCCAGGAATCTTTCCACCAAGTCTAGTTTGCTGGGATGGATCGAGACGCTCGAATCGACTATGTGTTACCCGACCCCGACGTGCCCCGCCACTGTCGATTAGCTCACTTCCGACCCCGCCTGGCCTTCCCGAGCCCTCCTCTGCAACCAGGGTGAGCACACGGATCTCACCGACCCCTTTCCCCCCTCTCTCTCTTTGTAGCCATCGCTCGCCGACGACCTGCAAGCGCCACCGCCGCTGCCCTTCGTGCGCCCCGCTCTCATGACCAATTTTGGGCGGCGTCGCCTCTGTTTTGCTCGCCTTGCACCGTTGGTTCCGGTGGACCTAACCCCACTCGCGCGTGCGTTCCTAGTCGTCGTAGCCACGCGCACCAGAGCCGCCACCGCCGTCGAGCCTACGTGGCCACGATGTGGTGCCTGTGTGGTCTTGGTCCCACCTGGCAGCCACAGTAGGTAGCCCCAGCCTTACTACAAAACAACCCAGTTCCTCTGGTGAGGTCATGCTAGCGTCACTCCGACGTCAACAGCCGCGGGTCAGCGTGGTCAACCGACACGGGCCTCTCCCTTGCTCGCGTGGCAGCTGAGGTGGCCCTGGGGCCCCTCTGTCAGCCACTACGGCTAGGTGATGTCTAGGTATAAAAAGTTTAACCAATTGTTTCAATAATTTCAGAAAAAGGATAAATCTTATAAATTTAATAAGTAATTATTTATAAGTCAGAAAAATATGTATAATATATCAAAATGTTCAGAAAAATGTGAGCTATCTCTTTAATCTATAATCTTGCATTGTTCAACAACTTAAATGGAAAGTTTAATTAGAAGAACAAATGCACCCCTCTCATATGTTCCGGAGTTTCTCCGAATTAGGGTTTTCACCCCTCGGAACCCTGATTAAATGGTCGAGCATGCCTTAGGGTTACTTTTCAATACAATTCAACTTGTCATATCATCATACTTGCTTGAGCATTGCATCGATGCCATGTGTTGATTGTTTCCCTTTATTTCCGGTATTTGGTTCTTCCCGGTAGAATACGAGATCGAGATCGAAGACCGAGGACCACACCATCGAAGATCGAAGATTGACGAACAATACTTGACCAAATTTAATCAAGTCAAGTACAAGGATCCCGAAGATCTGCGTATCGGTTATCAACGGGCAAAGGCAAGCATAGCCCCACCATGATACAATCCTATGTTTTTGAAAGCATTTCAATTCCTTCCATGTTGCATATGATTCTACTGTGGTCTTTTATCAATAGATAGAGTATCCTATCTATTGCATTACTCCCTTTTGAGCTTATAATACCTGATCCACTGCTCCTAGCATAACTAGGTTCGGCTTGTGTGCACTGCTAGAGCTCTTATCCGTGTCTGCTTAGCCATGCATAGCTTTTTAGTCTGGTCCATCCATTTGATGTATCAGATGCAAAGAATCTAGTATGACATGAGAATGTGATGAGATGGGATCAGAGGTGATATGAGTTAAACATGCTAAGGCTTGTATGGGAGGCCACGGTGGGATGTGGTTTTTCTAGTCCCATGCTCGCCACCACTAGGAACTGAGTTCTAGCCTTTGGAACCAAGACGAGTGTGCAACCACACGGGGCCTGGATAACCTCACAAGCAACTAACTTGCCTAATAGATTCCATGAGTCACATAGTTCAGGCGTTCCATTCGACATATGCATAGAAAATCTTTTGAAAGATTTACCGGGTGAAGTTGGTGCATACATAACAGGTAGGTAAGCGTGGACTTGGTTGCTTGGGGTCGATGGAGCCCCTGTTAACCAACCTCGCCTCACATCTTTAAGTACCGGCTTCGGAATTCGACCCATTACGGCGGAACCATACTTATTGCGTGACTCATGGTCTTGGCGAAAGCAAGGTATAGGTCGTGTCTAACCACCCTCTGCCGGCCTTCCAAGGAAGAGGGCTAATCATGTGGAATTAAGATAAGGTTAGTATGTGTGGGTAAAGTTGTACACCCCTGCAGGCTAATAATCTTTTCGAAAAGTCGTGTTCACGGTTATGAACGACTTGGCGACCGGACTCAAGATCATATAGAACTATAACCTAATCATAAAACTTGGCAGATCAACGTGTGCTTAAGGATGCTTCCTCATGGGTACGAGGGGGTGATCCTATATCAGGAGATGATGATTGGTGGATATCAAAAGCTGATGAATGTTTCGGAGACGTTGCCCTCTTATCCCCTTTTAAAATACTCCGAACAGACGAGTTTCTTTCCCTCTTGTTTTATAAACAAAAGTGGCTTTATGAAAAACAACTACACCAGCCATAAGTCTTGCGGAGTACACCCTGTACTCACCCTTGATTTGTTGATACTTTTGGCAGAGTAAGTGTTCCCGGAAGATCAGTTTGGTACTACATCGACATCGAGGAGTAGCTTGGAGTTCCCGGCCGACAGCCTGGAATCTATGGGCTGGGACGTCATCGTTATGCTTCAGGCCTCTTAGGTCATTGGTTAAGTTTTCTATACTTAATAGCATAATTTGCCTTCCGTTGTTTGATGTTTCTGGTCAGTGACCTCTGCTTGTAATAATTTAGTTATCTGCTCAGTTATGAGCTTGCTGTAATAAATTTTGTGTCGTAGGGTCACTTTTGTGTTACCGAATTCTTCACTGGATATCCTCGAGCTCAAGGTTAAGCTTATGTCAGACAGAGGTCTGGGATTTGTTTAGCCCTGATCCCGGGGGTGTCATAGTTCTTGGTATCAGAGCAGTACCGACCGTAGGAAAACTTTGCTACTGGTCGATGTTGAGTCTAGTGTTTGTGAAAACTATTTTAAAGCTGAAAAGTAATTGCGAAAACTCTAGTATGCTTCTTTTAATTCTTATCCAGTTTCTCTCTAGCTCTAGGTCATCTTATCTTGTGTTTATTTTGGTAAAGTTTTGATATCTCTTCTAGTCCTTCAAAGCGTAGGTGCCTTCTGGGCATGTCGTTTCTCAACCAGTTGACCTAGTGTTGAGTTCTCTAGAGTTGTTTGTGTTGTGTGTCCCTTGTTCCCCTTGATCTTTTTCATCTGAGAGATTCCTTTCTATCATGATCTCTCTATTTTATGGTCCACAACATCATGTTGATGATTCCACAATATTCTGTTCTAGGCTTCGAGGTTTCCTTTCGCCTTGTGTGCCTCCTTTTTTATTTGTTTGGGTACTTCAGAAGTTGTGTCTTCTTTTGGAAGCTACCTCGTGATTACTATTTTGTAGTGTACACTAAGTCACTCAAGTAGTAGTTACTTCTTTTCTCAGGTTTTAACCCTTGGACTTGAACCTAAGATCCCGGATTGTGCTGGATTCTATCATTGTGAATCTTGTACATGAAGCTGACCTTTAACCCAAGATCGCTTTTGTTGACCCTATTGTTAATGATCACACATTACCCCAGGATGGTTGGTACTACAATTCTAGCCTTCAATATTGTGGTCTTTGTTGCAATTGAATGGCGACAATAAAGGACTTCCCCTACCACATGTTATGGCAGATGTTCTTTAATGGAACCAAAAAGATCAAGACAAGAGTACTCCTCGTGAGTCTCACTTCTATACCGTGACTCTGCCACACCTTACCCCTTCTATGCATTGGTTTTCGGAAGATTGTTAATCTATGCATCCACATCTCGGGATTCCATCCTGAGCATGTTCTTTTCCCCTTGTTGTTTTCCGACCTTTGTCTACCAGTTGGTAGCCAAGTAGTAAATGTGCATCGTTGTCTTACGAAGAAAGATACTCTTGTGGTTCGTCATGACAAACCATTTTGGGATGTCAGAAGAAACAAACTCCAGTACCTCGTCATTTCTAGGACTAGGTCAAAGTGTTGAAATCCGCAGATCAAGAGGCATTGATTATCTTCCATCTGTTCTACCTTAAAGTATCCCACTCTTTTATACTAAGAGGTCGCACTGAGTTTCATGACCCGTTAATGCAGTGATGCTCTTACACATATTTACCCACCCTTCCTCGAGCTTTCGTGCTCGTGAGTGATGCGTGTGCGTAATAATGTGGCCATCTGAGATTCTTAGCAATTTTTATTGTTTTGAGCTCCAAGGGCATTTGCATCATTCTTAACGTGATTGGTTAACCCTATCACTAAGTGAAGTTTGACTGTGCTGCCAAGTCCGTTATTCTGGCACTCTCTTCGGTCAAAAAGAGTTAGGTTTGTGTCGAAGCTCTGAGACTATGTCTCCTTGCCTTACAAAGCAAGTTTCCTCTCGAACTAAGTGACATATCGGTGGTTCTTGATATTCTAGTTGTCTACTAGAAGTATCACCATGTTGCTACATCACCGTGTTGTCAAGTTCTTGAGCAAGCAAGTTCTCTGAATTGCTCTTTTCTCCAAGGATCCATACTGGATACCCCTGAACTAGTTGGTTGAGCTTAAACAACAACTTGGAGAGTTGTAAGACAAAAGTTTTATCCGACTTTGTTCCTTCTTAAAGGGTTGTCTAGTTTTGTTCGTGTTGAAGAAAGATATTATCTCCTTCGTGGATATGTTATCTTCCCCACCTTTGATTTTAGTTGGGTTATCTTAAAATCAAACTCAGTTCCAAGGACTATCTTGATGATGTTTCTTCTCAAGATGTTTCACTTGAGTACATCTTCGTGTCCTTTGATATGACCAGTATTTTTGTCCTGTTCACGCAACATATGAGTCCATCTTCTTGGAGTGTCTTGATAAGTTTGTTGTTGAGCCCATCAATGACATCCTCATCTTCTCCATGTTAGATTTGATTCATATGGAACATTTGGCATTAATGTTGGAAACTTTTGAGAACCATCTTCGAGACATCTTGAAGTATGTGTTCTGGATGTTAGAAGTGACCTTCTCTAGTTCATGTACAATTGTTGAAAGATATTGTCATGGATTTGAGAAGAGTTATTTCCGTTCGTTAAGGATACATGTGTGTTTCATTGCTAATACTTTATATGTATGCAGTTGTCTTTCGACAATATGTTAATACATGGGTATAGTAAACTAGAGCTTTACACTGTAGTCCATATCTTGAGAATATAGTAACTTTACCTTCGTTGTAAATGTTGCAAACTTTCTATTCAGACATGCTGAGTCTGAAATATCATTTCACGTAACCAAAGCTGAATATCAAGCAGCAATGATGGTTGGTGTTCCTCAAGGTTTTGACATAGGTCTCTTTGTAAATATGGCAAGATTGATGTAATAGTTGACACACTTAGCCAGAAAGACCTCTTGTCATATTCTTTTGATTCAACAATAACAACCACTCTTCATTAGGCTTCTTCTATAATTGATTATAGGAGTTGTGCTTATGGTTTCCTTTGTGTCCGAAGTCCGACCTTTACTTGATGTTTGAATTTCTCGAACATCGAGGAGAACATTTAAAGTAGTGTTGCTAAATGTCTCTCGGTCGATCCTCCAGACCCTATATGTTGGCAAGTGTATGGTTGTGCCAAATAATTGAAGACTGAGAATGAAGTTTCTTTCTTCTCATGTTATCAGAAATCTTCTTAACCTATTCATCCTAGTGCTGTAAAGTAATATCATGATCTTGGCAAAGATTTTGGTAGACCTAGATGAATAAAGAGTTTCCTTCGTTTCCTCATCCATGTTTCAAGAGTGAATATGATTTTGGTAATCAAAAGTTTCTATTGTTACATGTTTCTTGTGACTTATGAGTCCTCTCCACCAAAATACCTTTCTGTCTTAAGCCTTCTGTTGGATGAAAGAGTGACCTTTCTGTTTCAAAAGTAGTTCAACAACTTGGTCTTGTTGATTCATATCTCTCCAACCTGAAATATCTACTTAAGACGTTTAGTAGAGGTCCTTTATCGAAGTCTGTGGTCATGTTCTTTCTATTGGAAGCTTTCCTTTCCAGAAGCTTAAACTCTTCTGTAAGCTCCATGGTCTAAATCCTTATGAAGACCAGCTATCTAACAACTTGAAACCTCCTCCTCTTGTTCCTCCGTTACCTTGATGTGTTTCATGTCGTCATCTCAGAGTTGTTTCTGAACAATCTATCCATGAGTTGACCATGAGATACTCTGAGTGTTGTTTAGTGTGTTCCCTCTTATCTTTAGAGTGGCCTTGTTTCTTTCTCTCTCTGTCTCTCTTCCTACCTTTGGAATCTCGGGTCGAGATTCTCTTAAGGGGGATAGAGCTGTAACACCACAATTTTAGTTAATCTTTATTTAGGGTTTGTTTGTGCATCATGAGCATCATGCTTTAAATTGTGCATTGAAGGAAATACACAAAACCCTAAACCCTAATCCTTCCCTCTCTATTTGAAATGCATTCAAAAGGTTTTGAATAATTTGAAAACTATTAAAATGTTTGGAGCCCAAACTAAATAAAAGGGTTCCATTGTAATTTACATATTTTACAACACCCTCTAGTATTTTTGAATTGCAAAATACAAACAGAAATTTGAAAACAGAAAAATAAAAAGGTTTGTTTGCTAAAAAAATAGAGTCGGCAACCAGAACCTCGCAGGCCGACCCAACCATTTTGTCTGCCCTGCCAGTCGCGTGAGCAGCAGCTAGCAATCTCCCCAGCGCCTGCAGCAGGCCCAACAGTGGCCCACTCCAGCCCGTACCGGTTTGGCCCTCCTATCGTCGTTGTCTTCCCTAGCGACAGCAAGAAGCTCGCTGGAGCGCCGCCGGCCGTCGATCCCGCCGCCTTCCCCCTACCGTCCATCGCCCTCTAGAGAGGAAAAGATCCTCCCCCGAGCATGTCTCTCATCACCTCAGTCCTTATCCCCTCCTCGATGTTCTCTCTCTCTCGTCTCCTCGTCTGAACCCTAGCTTGAGCAGACGCTGATGAACACCGCTGTCAGAGGACGTCGCTAGCCCTGTCGCCAAGCTCTAGAGCTCCATATCTTCGCCAGGAATCTTTCCACCAAGTCTCGTTTGCTGGGATGGATCGAGACGCTCGAATCGACTATGTCTTCCCCGACCCCGACGTGCCCCTCCACTGTTGATTAGCTCACTTCTGACCCCGCCCGGCCTCCCCAAGCCCTCCTCTACAACCAGGGTGAGCACACGGATCTCACCGACCCCTTTTCCTTCTCTCTCTCTTTTTAGCCATCGCTCGCCGACGACCTGCAAGCGCCGCCGCCGCTGCGCGCCGGGCGCTCCGCTCCGATGACCAATTTCGGGCGGCGTCGCCTCTGTTTTTCTCGCCTTGCGCGTGTTACTAGTCGCCGTAGCCGCGCGCACCTGAGCCGCCACCGCCGTCGAGCCTACATGGCCATGACGTGGTGCCTGCGTGGTCTTGGTCCCACCTAGCAGCCACAGTAGCTAGCCCCATCCTTAGTACAAAACAACCCAGTTCCTCTGGTGAGGTCATGCCAGCGTCACTCCGACGTTAGCAGCCGCGGGTCAGCGTGGTCAACCGACGTGGGCCTCTGCCTTGCTCGCGTGGCAGCTGAGGTGGCCCTAGGGCCCCTCTATCAGCCATTGCGGCTAGGTGATGTCTGGGTATAAAAAGTTTAACCAATTATTTTAATAATTTCAGAAAAATGATAAATCTTATAAATTTAATAGGTAATTATTTATAAGTCGGAAAAATATGTATAATATATCAAAATGTTCAGAAAAATGAGAGCTATCTATTTAAGTTGTAATCATGCATTGTTCAATAACTTAAATGGCAAGTTTAATTATAATAACAAATGCACCCCTCTCATATGTTCCGGAGTTTCTCCGAATTAGGGTTTTCACCCCTCGGAACCCCGATAAAATGGTCGAGCATGCCTTAGAGTTACTTTTCAATACAATTCAACTTGTCATATCATCATAATTGCTTGAGCATTGCATCGATGCCATGTGTTGATTGTTTCCCTTTATTTCCGGTATTTGGTTCTTCCTGGTAGAATACGAGATCGAGATCGAGATCGAAGACCGAGGACCACACCATCGAAGATCGAAAATTGACGAACAATACTTGACCAACTTTAATCAAGTCAAGTACAAGGATCCTGAAGATCTGCGTATCGGTTATCAACGGGCAAAGGCAAGCATAGCCCCACCATGATACAATCCTATGTTTTCGAAAGCATTTCAATTCCTGCCATGTTGCATATGATTCTACTATGGTCTTTTATCGATAGATAGAGTATCCTATCTATTGCATTACTCCCTTTTGAGGTTATAATACCTGATCCACTGCTCCTAGCATAACTAGGTTCGGCTTGTGTGCACTGCTAGAGCTCTTATCCGTGTCTTCTTAGCCATGCATAGCTTTTGTGTCTGGTCCATCCAGATGATGTATCAGATGCAAAGAATCTAGTATGACATGAGAACGTGATGAGATGGCATCAGAGGTGATTTGAGTTAAACATGCTAAGGCTTGTACGGGAGGCCACAGTGGGATGTGGTTTTTCTAGTCCCATACTCGCCACCACTAGGAACTGAGTTCTTGCCTTTGGAACCAAGACGAGCGTGGAACCACACGGGGCCTGGACAACCTCACGAGCAACTAACTTGCCTAGTAGATTCCATGAGTCACATAGTTCGGCCGTTCCATTCGACATATGCATAGAAAATATTTTGAAAGATTTGTCGGGTGAAGTTGGTGCATTCATAACAGGTAGGTAAGTGTGGACCGGGTAGCTTGGGGTCGATGGAGCCCATGTTAACCAACCTCGCCTCACATCTTTAAGTACCGGCTTCGGGATTTGACCCGTTACGCCGGAACCATACTTATTGTGTGACTCATGGTCTCGGCGAAAGCAAGGTAAAGGTCGTGTCTAACAACCCTCTGCCGGCCTCCAAGGAAGAGGGCTAATCATGTGGCATTAAGAGAAGGTTAGTACGTGTGGGTAAAGTTGTACACCCCTACAGGGTAATAATCTTTTTGAAAAGCCGTGTTCATGGTTATGAACGACTTGGCGACCGAACTCAAGATCATAGAGAACTATAACCTAATCGTAAAACTTGGCAGATCAACGTGTGCTTAAGGATGCTTCCTCATGGGTACGAGGGGGTGATCCTAGATCAGGAGATGATGATTGGTGGATATCAAAAGGTGATGATCAATGTTTCGAAGACGTTGCCCTCTTATCTCCTTTTAAAATACTCCAAATAGACGAGTTTCTTTCCCTCTTGTTTTATAAACAAAAGTGCCTTTATGCAAAACAATTCCACCAGCCATAAGTCTTGCGGAGTACACCCTGTACTCACCCTTGCTTTGTTGATACTTTTGGCAGGGTAAGTGTTCCCGGAAGATCAGTTTGGTACTACATCGACATCGACGAGTAGCTTGGGGTTCCCGGCCGGCAGCCTGGAATCTATGGGCTGGGACGTCATCGTTATGCTTCATGCCTCTTAGGTCATTTGTTAAGTTTGCTATACTTAATAGCATAATTTGCCTTCCGTTATTTGATGTTTGTGGTCAGTGACCTCTACTTGTAATAATTTGGTTCTCTGCTCAGTTATGAGTTTGCTGTAATAAATTTTGTGTCGTAGGGTCACTATTGTGTTACCGAATTCTTCACTGGATATCCTCGAGCTCAAGGTTAAGCTTATGTCAGACGGAGGTCTGGGATTTGTTTAGCCTTGATCCCGGGGGTGTCACAAACCCTCCGCCTTAACCCACGTCTCTAAACATGCTCTATGAGGAACCTCCATGGCATACTCGTCAGCAATACCAAGACAATTGGTGACGCATCGTTGGAGCACACCCGAAATTCTGTGCTTGTACAGCTCGCCGTTAATGATGGTGAAGGCCTTCGTTCGGTGAGCTATGTGTCGGGCATCCGTTGGGTCCTCAGGCATCTGCTTGCTTATCAGGTAGTGAAGGTACGCCTGGGTCCATGTCTAATCGACCGCCATGACCTGCATGAGGCTCACCAGTTCGACCTCCGTGTCGAGCTCTTCGGGTCCCCCGACTTTCACGAGTGGCGCAGCCCCCGAGTGTCCTGTGGATTCGGCTGTGTCCTTCGACAATTTTTCCTTGATGGAGGGCACACAGATTTTTTATAGGAACACACCTGGTGGCACTGTGAGCAGGTGGAGCCGATGTTGGCGAGCTTGTCGGCCTCTTCATTGCTTTCCCTGCCAATGTGCCGAAGTTCGTAGCCGTCGATGTCCCCTTCGAGTGAGTTGTAGAGCGCAGATCATGTTGGCGCTATGAGCATCGCACTCGTTCATTGTCTGTTGGACGACGAGGTTGGAGTCAACGTAGATGACGAGGCTTGTGGCGCCGCACACCTTGGCCATCCTCATGCCATGTAGGAGTGCCTCGTATTCGGCCTTGTTGTTGGATGCGTGGAACTTCATCTGAAGTATGTATTTCATCTTGTCCCCTTGAGGGGATGTCAGGATCACGCCGGCTCCTACTCCAGCCTTGTGTTTGGAGCCGTCGAAATGCATTGTCCAAGACTGGGACATGTCCAAAGTGTCCGACAGCTGGAGTTCCATCCAGTGGACGAAGAATTCAGGGAGCACCTAAGACATGATGGTGGTGCGCCGCTCGTAGATGATGTCTCGAGGAGACAACTCGATGCCCCACAAGGATACTCGCCCTGTAGCTTCGGGGTTGTTCAGTATGTTCGATAGTGGTGCGTCGTTGACGACCACGATCTGGTTCTCCTGGAAGTAGTAGCTCAATCGACACGTCGTCATGAATACGCCGTAGGAGAGCTTCTGGTAGTGGGGATACCTTTGCTTTGTTTGGATTAGTACCCCACTGAGGTCGTAGACTGGCCGTTGCACCCCGTGGGTCTTGCCGTCTTCGGGTTGCTCGACCACGAGGGCAGTGCTGACCACCTGATGCGTGGTTGCGATGTATAACAGCAAAGGCTCCCTCTCCTTTGGCGTTACCAGTACAGGAGATGTGGAGAGCAGGCGCTTGAGGTCTTCAAATGCTTCATGGGCCTTGGCTGTCCACTCGAATATGTCGGTCTTGTGTCGCAGTTGATAGAAAGGGAGAGCCTTCTCGCCCATGCGGCTGATGTACCAGATGAGCGTCGCGATTCGCCCAGCCAGCTGCTGGACTCCTTTGACATTTTTGGGCTTCTCATTGTCTAGTATAGCCCTGATTTTCTTCGGGTTAGCCTCGATGCTACGCTGAGAGATGAAGTGCCCGAGTAATTGGCCGTACGACACGCCAAAGGTGCACTTGTCCGGGTTCAGCTTGACCTTGTAGCGATCAAGGTTATCGAAAATCTCGCGGAGATCGTTGATAAGTGTTATGGCCTCCTTTGTCTTGATAACTATGTCGTCGACATAGACCTACATGTTGCGACCGATCTGGCTCTTCATGCATGCCTGCATGCATCGTTGATATTTTGCGCTTGCGTTCTTCAGACCGAAGGGCATAGTTTTGTAGCAGAACACCCCCAACAGCGTGATGAATGTCATTTTTTCCTAATCTTCCACCTTCATTCGAATTTGGTGGTAGCCTGAGTAGGAATCGAGGAAGGAGAGTTTCTCGCAACGTGCAGTTGAATTGATGATTTGGTCGATCCATGGTAAGGGGAAGTGGTCCTTAGGGCGGTGCTTGTTGAGCGACGTGAAGTCCACACACATCCGCAGGATCTCTGTGTCCTTCTTGGGGACCAGCATGGGGTTAGCTACCCATGTTCTCTCCTTTATATCCCTTTTGAACTTAGTGTTGAGGAGTCTATTGACTTCGAGACCAACGGCTTCAGCTCTTGGCTCGGACATTCGACGCATCGACTCCTTGACTGGCTTCCCATCCGAAAACACATTGAGTGCATGCTCGGCGAATTCCTTGGGAACTCCTGGCATGTCCGCCGGACACCAGGCAAAAATTTCCCAGCGCTCATGGAGGACTTCGACGAGCATGCTTTCCTCTGTGGGATTCAGGTCATTGGCGATCAACGCCGTCTTGGAGGCATCCGTCGGGTGGACTTGCACCTTTTTACTGTTGACTATGGGGTCGAACGACATATCAGGTGTGTTTTGCCTGGTGACTAGAGGAAAACCATTGTTTGTGACCTCCTTCAGCCTTGTGAGCTCCTCCTGCATGCCGAACAATTGGGAGATTCTGTTGAAGTCCCTGTCGCAGTTGTTTGACCTGGGGAAGCTTCCTGGGACGGTGATGACGCCCCTAGGTCCTGGCATCTTCAGGATAAGGTACGCATAGTGCGATACTTCCAGGAATCTTGCGAATGCCACACGCCCGAGGTTGGCATGGTACTGTGAGGGCCAGTCCACCACTTCGAACTCAAGCCGCTCATGCCTGAAGTTGTCAGGCTTGCCGAAAATAACGTCGAGCCATATTTATCCCAGGGGTATATGCCATTCCCCGGGATGATGCCGTGGAATGTCGTGTCCGACGCCTCTAGGCTGCAGAGTGGGATCCGCATAACTGCGAGTGTGCTGGCGAACATCAGGTTGATGCCGCTGCCTTCGTCCATGAATACGCGGATCATCTCGAACCCTACGATTTCGGCCTTGAGCACCAAGGCAGAGTGACCTGGGCGAGGTATCTGGCGCGGGTGATCCAAGCGGTCAAATATGATGCATGACTCCAAGCCACTGGGGTACTCAGGTTTAGCTGGCGAAGAGGTGATGGCCAAGTTGACTTGTCGGGTGATCTTATTCTGCACACTGTTCGTTGGGCGGCCCTTATGTATCATCATAGACCTCAATGGAGGCAGGTATGCATCAACCCCGTTATTTTGCGGTGGCGCGGCCGTAGGTTACATGGGTGCCCTAGGTGGTGGAGGTGGAGCGCCGTGTGCGGTTTCTCCTGGAGCGGGGGTGAATCCTGGGTTCACCGCCTGGTGTCGCATCTGTGCGAATCCTTCATGGATTTTCTGGAATTCCCTGTAGTCCTTGAGCATGTGGCTGGCCATCCTCGTTTAATCCTATTTTTCGATGTAAAAGTGGATGGTGCAGGGACTCGACAGCTTTTTGAATGCGGATGGCTCATCATCGCGGTTGCGGTGCTGCCATTTTGGGTGGTCCTTCCTCTATCACGGTAGTTGCCACCGCGGTACCCACTGTTGAGGTTGCCATCATTGTGGCGATCGGCATAGCCAGTCATAACCATGTAGACCTCTTTGCGGTCGTCGTAGATGCATGATCTTCTCTTTCCGCGGTGATCATGCCAGCGGCCGAAGTCATCTTTGTCATCCAAACATGCTCGGTTGATGGTATCCTCGCCATTGGCCTAGCGATTGGCGATGTCCATCATGTGATCGATGGTTTTGGGCTTGACGCGCCCGATATCCTCCTTGAATTCACGGTGTATGACACCGTCATTGAAGGCGTCGATTGCCCTTTCCTGAGAGATGTTTGCGGCGGATTTTTTGATGATGGACCAGCGCAGTATGTACGAGCGGATGGACTCGTTGGGCCACTGGAAGCAGGCCCGTAGCTCCTCGATTGAAGCTGGTCTCTTGCTGGTGCCCTTAAATTTGTGTATGAAGCTATACGCCAGCTCTTCCCAGCTGTGGATGGAGCCGGAGGGGAGATTGTTGAGCTAGTACCTAGTTGTGCCTGTCAGCTGCAGTTGAAGGCAGTACATGGCTGTGTTTTTGCTCATGTCGTGGATCTTGACTGACAACAGGTGATCGTCGAGCCAAATCTTTGGCTCTTGTGCACCGTCGAATTTCGGGTTGTCTAAAGGGATCTTGAAGCTTTTCGGAATCCGTGATTTCCGTACGGCCCTACTGAAGCACCTGGAGCCGCACAGTTCCCCGTTGTCGTCTTTGGACTAAGTTGAGCATGCGCGCTTGGCACGTGACTTGTCGATCTTGCACTATGCGAGCTAGCTATGGGCATCGTAGTTGCTGCTCCTGCTCCGTGGTCTATGGCGGCGTCGAGGCAGGTCATGCTCTTCCTCCTGGGATGAGGCTGTGCGGCTTCGAGTGAACTTTACCACGGCCTTTTTCTTCGGCTCCGTGGGTGTTTCTTCATGGAGAGCACCTCTGACGAGTCCGAGTCCTGCAAGCGCAAATTTGTGGATCGCGTTCCTTGGGTCCCCTGTTGGTGGCGGGTTGGATGCGAGGTAGGTGGTGGCCGCCATGACCGCGGCTTGTGGCGTCTTGGGCATGATGTTGACCTGTGAGTCCATCTTCATGAAGGACATGTCCAGTGCCTTGGTGGCCTTTCATCGTGCCGCAGGGTCCATGCGCTCCAAGCGAGAGAGATACTTGCCACCATCATGGCCCTTCGAGGTAGATCCGCCGACGGAGAGCGCAGCTCGCCGCATGCTCGACTCGTCAGCCGCTCGCCTATGCTGATCGACCTTGTTTTGCTGCTTGATATGGAGATTGTTCTCCTCGATAAGGAGATAGTGATAGCCCATCAGTATGTCACGAGGGGCGTCGACAGGTACAGGGTGAGTGCCTCGCACATCAGCCCGCACCTTCTCCTGGTCCTCGTTGGAGAGGTGGATCTGGACGCGGTTTGCACCCTCATTGCCTCGAGGTTCCCTATTCCCGTTGGGATCTGGCGGGGGTGCACCATTTCCTTCGTTCTCGGCCTGGGGGTTGGGAGGAGGATTCGGAGGGGGATTCAGTGGCGACACATTTTCATCGTCGACGTTGCCGTTATGGATGGCCGCGCACATGTAGTGGCAGAGATCGTTACTCCCGCAGCTCTCATATCCAGAATCGTAGGTTCCTTCCTCTGTAGGAGGGTTGCAGAGGTCAGAATTGCAGCTTCCGCTGTCATCCAAATCGTCCATCAGTAAAGACATGCGCAGGGCGTCGATTGGTGGGACCCATGAGACGGGCCTGACTGATGGAAGTGGCACCCGCTCTGGAAGGCATAGGGTGTCGGTTTTGCCCACCTGGAAGCAGAAACTCACGAACAACATCTTGAATATCTCACCTATGGACTCGAAATCTTTGCGGGTGGCCGGTGAGGGGTAAGTGAAGTCGAAAGCACCGAAGAGAAGGTGATTCTCTATTGCCGAGGAATCATAGATCGCTCCGAATGGAACCGTCATGTCCGCACGATCAGCGTCCTCACTTCCCACAGACGGTGCCAATTGACGAGGGTTCGACTAGTCAATGCCCATTGTTATGGACTTGGGTTTTGGAGAATTTGGGGATGCTGGAGATCGTGAGACGGTTAATAGACACACAACAAGGGTACACGGGTTTTACCCATGTTTAGGCCCCCGGAGGGAAAACCCTACTCTTGCTTGTCTGTTCTTGATTACGGCGGAATCGGAGGTTACAGGAGGTGCGCAGATGCGATCTGGCGTGAGGTGTGTGGATGAGTTGTCTAGATCTTCCTCGTCGTGCTCTCCTAGCATTTATATAGATAGGCTAGGTCCCGGGGGTAGGTCGAGTCGGTTACAAGTTAGGGTTTCACCCTTGAATATTCTATCTACAGCTTGGCCGTGTTCTCCAAGGAGTCGAACTTCTACTAGGTTTGGGCCACCCGGAGTCTCCTTGGACAGCATGTCTTCATGTGGGCCTTCCCTAGGCTAGACCCGGTATACCAATATGAGGCACCCATAGGGTATATCCATGTCACCATCCATGCACTGTACCAACCTACACTATCTACATATGTGGCTATGTAGGGTTTGAGTAGCCACAACCTACTAAGTCCAGCCAGCCCCCCATATCTCACTGTCACATGGTTACACACGTAAGCTACCAAACAAAGAAACCAATCATTTCTCGGTACCCTGGGCGGCATTCCCCACCATAAATCTTCACTTTGATGACACTCAAACCACTTTGCCTAGGTGGTTCATTCATTATGTTGTTTTAGTTTGAGAAAAACATACACAATACCATAACATGGTTTAATACCTTCGCCGTCTACAATAGCATGTCTAAGCACATCTATCATACAGTGGCTCATAAACAAGGAATACTAGGGACTATAGTATGGGACATAGCATAGCTTATGCACATCAATTCCTATACATGCAATTCTACAAAAACATTTACAATGCATAAGATAAAAATAGGACAGTTATGACCAAGATAGCACCACTTGCCTTTTTTTGTAGATGTTCAGATAATCCCCACAATTATAATGGCTTCATTCGTAATAAACATAATACCTGCAATCATAGTAGTTGCACTCTTCGCAATCTAATGTTTGAAACAAAGAACAATAACACACCATTCAGAACATTGCAATCATATAATCATGCAATAATACAATAAAACAATGATGAACAAACACATGCATGATGATTTAATAGGTCACTCTTGTTGTACTCCCTAATGTGGGAAGTCATTTAATGCATGCATGTGGAGTATTTAATAGGTCACTCTTGTACTCCCAAATGCATGCATGCATGTGGATTATTTAGTTTCCTAAACATTATTAGATCACATGATGCATGTGGAAAGTCATTTAATGCAATAGGGTATTTATTATTAAATCTTGATTTCCATTAGAGAGGTTTTAATATTTTTATTATAACTTCTACATAAAATGTCGTATTAAATTTATATCTAGGGTGTAACGGATAGAGGACATTAGTATGAACTAGTAGGATTTGGATTTACCATAATCGGATTTGTAGATATTTTCCTATGATTTAATTAGTATTTAATATGGTTTGAATCATTTAAATAGTTTACATTGTCTAAAATTAAATCTAAAACCAGATCTATAATCTACATGAAATTGTGAATTCAGGGACATATTATTTATATTATCTATAAATAATTTATTATGAATTTAATACTCTAAAAGTCTATTAAAACTAATTAAATCACTATAGTAACTCTACACTACAAAAGTTGGATCTAATAGCATATTAATGTTGTATATGCAATAAGGAATCCATAAATACTTTATTTGTATTTTTCTGATCTACAAATAATTTACTATGATTTATTTAGTTTAAAATGTGCATTCAACTAATTAAATTATTATAGTAACACTCTACTGTAAACATATATCTAATCTCATTAATATTCTACATATTTTTATGCATCCAACGATATATTATTTGATTAATTCGGAGCTATATTTGATTTTATATGAATTTTACAAGTTTATTTGTTTTCTGCCTATTTTAGCTATTTCCAGATTAAACAGAGAATATGCTAAGAATATTCCGCCGACGTGGCGAGATCCGAATCGACGACGAAATCGGCAGCCTGGGGGTTCAATGTAAAATTTGTCGAGGGATTCGGAGGAGGGGGCTAACTCCAAATGAGTTCAAATTTGTTCCTAAAATTTTCTAAATTCAGAAGATCAGTTTAGGATCATTTTTGTATATATTGGATTTATAAAATCCTTGATTATTCCTTATCGGAATATTTGCAAAACCTATTAGGGTTAGGGTTTTTAAGTTCAATTTTTAAATTTTTGCATGAATTCTATGAAATGCTCATGAATGACATGTAAAAACAAAAAAATTCAGTCCTAATTTCTAAATCTTGTGATGTGACATTCCGCCACACTCTCACTCCCAAGGTATGTATCAAAGATGAAATGCGAGCTGCTGAAATCAACCTAATGGCTCATTTCCATTCTGTGTTTATTCTTGGTCAAGACCATGAAGGTGCTTCTATTGATGTCATGGACTTCATCTATCAAGATTTGTACAAGTGCATTATGGAGAATAAGTGTCCTCTCTATGCCCCATATGTGATGAAGCTAATTCCTGCCCACACTCCAGCTACTCCTTTGCTCTACAACAATCTTGTTCAGCACAAGCCTGCCAAGCTTCAGAGAAAGAAGGTTCCTTCCTCCCAAGCTCCCTGTAGATATTCCCAATCTCATAGTGTATTTGATCCTGATGATTATGAGGATGAGGATAGTGGTGATGCATCTGAGGATGTGCAAGAAGTATATGAGCCCATGCCCCGTGGTCCTCGCATGAAGAATTATAGCAATGCATACCGTGTTAACACCACTCGAGCGGAAGTGCATCAAAAGGTGAAGAAAGCTTCCTGGTGGAAGAGGCTGCTCCCGTGTTAGAATATCGATATCTGCCATGGTCAGTATGATGCCTACAGGGCTAACAAGAATGTCATGAAGGATCTCAAAAGGATTTACTAGCCCATGTACATTGACTCCTCCCAGCAGGCTTTTGATGGGATGCTCTCTTATGGTTAGTGGAGCCAGAGCCATGTGGATTGGTCTCTGTTTGAGGATGTGTCCTCCTCTTCTCGCCCTCACGGCAAGGAGACTGATCAGGATGAGGATGGCGATAATGATGAGGATGACGACGACTACAGTGGCTAGAGTCAATTTGGGGTGCTTTAGTGTTGCTCTTTTCCCTTTTGGCGTCTTGATGCCAAAGGGTGAGAATTAGCCCTATATTAGTTTGCTACCGGGATTTGCATGGATTTGGGTACATAAGCTTCTTGTTCATTCGATATTCCTCTTTGAAGCTTGTGTCTTTGTTTTATCCATATGAGAATTTTGAGGTTATTTTGTTATTTTGTGAGGCATGTGTGCCCGGTTTTGTTATATCGTTAAAGAATATGCTACCTTGTATATTTGTCTAGTCTTCTTGTTGGTACCTTGTCTTACCATGTTGTTTATAAATTCTAGAGATGGTGTTGATCCTATGTTGTGTGATCTTGTATTCAAATGCAAATTTAAAATGGTCACACATCTAGGGGAGCCTCTCTATAGTTTGAAAAAAATTTGTTGCTATGCTTATTTCTTATCCTTTATGCAAATTTTTTGGTTGTCATCAAACACCAAAAAGGGGGGGTTGAAAGGGAATTTTGCCTCTATTAATGTTTTGATGTTTGTTGACAACACTAGGAGAGTTTGATCGTTTGCTAAGTGTTTCAGGGCATAATTATCTTGTCAGCATGCTGTTATATTGTTTCTCCCTAAAAAGGGAAAAGAGGATTCCAGGTTTTTTATGTGTGCAAAGCTGAGATTTTTCGGGCTATCCGGCAAATACAGGCCGGAGTATCCGGCCAAGCCGAAATGTCCGGTTGTTGTAGGCCGGAGTGTCCGGCCTTGGATTTTCTTAGATTTTTTCCAACAAGTGGTTTCCATTCAGTAGGCCATATTGGAGTCCACCCGGACTCTGGCCAGATTCTTTGAAGATTATTTTCTAGGACGGAATGTCCGACGATGCATGGCCTAAGTGTCCATCCCATGCCGGAATGTCCGATGTCTTTCAACCGGACAATCCATGGTAAGTGGAGGCCCCTATATAAAGGGCCCTTCTTCTACCTTGGACGACTTCTCGTCCATGTAGCACCCCGGGTAAAACCACTACTATAAAATCGCGTTTTGTTTTAATTTTGTGCATCATCATGACATCAAAATACATCTAATTGCCTAAAACTATTCCACAAAAACCTAGTTTTGTTTTCTAAATACCGCTCTTTTTATTCAAATATAAAACACCGGTCTCTTCCAGATAATTTGTTTGACTAAAAAAAATATTTGCAAAATGTTTTGATTTACTAAAATAATAAAAGAAAACCGATTTACAAAATTCGGGGAGACAACCCAGCCGTTTAGGCCAGGCCACCTACTATTCGGCAGGCCCATCCCGTTCTAAACCCTAACCCTAGACCTCTCCAAACCCTAACCCTAGCCTTTCCAACCCACACAGCCGCGCGCTGCCTGCTGTACACGCACACACGCATGCGCAGCAGCTGAACGCGCCCAACCCTCGCGGTACATGACCAAACCACCGCAACCCATGCGACACACACACACGACCATGCCGACACGCCCCAGAACCCCGCATGACATAACGCGGGCGCGGCCCCACCTCCTCACCCCCGCTCCCCTCACGCGATTCTCGACCCCACGTCGGTATCCCCTCGTCCTCTCGCCTCGCCCGTTTCTTGCGCCTCCCTCTCGCCTCAGTTCCCCGTAACCGGGTCCCTGGTTCGCCCGGCCTCCTCTTCCTCCCGGATTCGCACCCTCTGCCGCCACCTCGCAGAGCTCTGCTTCACCGTCGAGCTCCTCTCCAGCGGCCAGCGGCTCTCCGAGGCTGCTCCTCCCTCGCCCCTTTCCGGCCGTCCCGCGCCCAGCTCGTCACGGAGACGCGCCACCGCCGCTCTGCTTCTCCTCTCTGTCGCCGAGCGCAACCTTGTCAAGCCCCCCTGTCATCGTCTGCTTCCGCGAGCGCACGCCCCCGCCTGCACGAGCTCGCCGTCTCCATCTCCGGCCGTCCTCGCGCCGCCACCTGGGCCCCACCTCCTCCAGGCAGCGCCCGCTGTCGCCGGCGCCTTGATGTACTGTGCGCCGCCTGTCGACCACCTACGCATCCTTTCCGTCCCACGCGTCAGCCCTGCGAGCGCTCCTCCGCAATCCCCCACTGTCGCCGCTTTGTGCTTGTGTTGTTGACCGGAAGCCTCTTGTTTTTGCATCAGTGTACCGCGAGAACACGTGTGTAATCTTTGTGCCTGAGTTCTACGGGTGTCGTGTACTCGTGGCCCGGACAAGAGTTCGCGATGCCAAGATTCACAAGATCTTCGCCAACGCCATGCCATGTGCCGTCAATCACCAAACCTCAAGTTCACCACCACGCCAAGATTGTCAGTCGAGCCAAAACCCCATGTACGCCCTCATGGAACGCCAATTCCTCCTACCCGAATCCGATGAACCATCGGCGTCAAAGTCCAAGATGGATCCATTGGAATTCCAAGATCTCCTTCACGGACGTCAAGGCCCTATACCCGAACCCCGTCGAACCCCGGCGTCCAAGATCTTCGGACCAATGTGTGTGTCGGGGGGATAACCCCCGGTAGGGTCACGAGAGATGAAACATAGCACAACTTGGTTAGCTCAGAGTAAAGAAAGAACCAGGCCGGGTAAGAACGGCCGGGAAAGATAACCATGAGCGGCCTACATATAAACTATGTCGGCCCGCATAAGACAAAGTTGTAATTCTTGCAGGAACCGACGAGCCGAGTCTACTGAGGAAGGGCCGAGCAAGTAGGACGCGTGGCACCTTTCCGAGTAAGGTTCAGGAGGGACCATGGTAAAGCATGGTCAAAAGAGAAGGTCGACGCCGGGTGACACAAAAGGAGCCGGGTGATGCCAAAAGCATACGCTGACGTACAAAGTAACAGCATGACGCCCAAAGCAACAGGAAGCAGCGTACGAGAAGACCGTTAGCTGTCAAGCTTTATGGACTGGGGCGTTGGGCTTAGGGCAAGCCCATGACCCGGCCCACATTGTAGGGACCAAGATCCAAACAGTAAACCCTAGAACCCAAAGGGGTATAATCTAGCTAGCACTTCCTATATAAGGAAGGCCATAGAAGTAGTAGAGAGAGGTTGGACCAAGTAGGGAACTAGGGCACTAAACCCTAGTTCATACAGCTCTAGGAGCACTTGTAATCTTCGGGTATCAATCAAATCGCTAAGTCTAGAGAGTTCTTGTTCTTCATGCATGGCTCGACCGTGCACTCCCTTCCCGATGACCACAAGCACCCATTCGGCCCCCAACTTAATCCTACCCATGGCATATGCCGTGCCACCACCACAACAGTTGGCGCCCACCGTGGGGCAGAAGCAGGTGCTTGATGGAGTCTTCATCTGGACGGGCAACATCCTCGCCAAGACTGGCGAGCGCGTCTACTCCGGCCTCATCTAGAGGTTTGGAGCGCTCAACTTCGTCAGCGACAACGCGGGCTTCTTCGGGATCAAGCCGTTCCCTAGGGGCGGTCGCTTCATCAAGTTCGGCGAGCACCAGGTCTACGTCGCGGTGCGCGTGGAGCACGCATATCCTGAGTGTGTCGTCCTGGCGCCGGATCCGCCAGCTATTCCTGTCGCTGGGAAGCTTCACCAACTCGTCTCCATGGAGGTAATGGTGACAGCGCCAAATCCCGCGGCTCCGCCAATAGTTCCAGTAGTGAATGAGAATGCTGAGGGAGGAAATCATGAGGAAACACCAAGGGCTGCAAGAACTGCAAAGGCACCATTGGAAAAACCAGAAAACATAGCTAGGAGTAAAAGGGCTAAGGAGCTGCAGGAAATGATAGACAAGTTGGCAGAGCCAGTAGCACATGCAACTGACCCGGCACGTGTGCAAGCCGAGTTGGAGGAGGCCAGGATAAAAGTTTTGGAGAAAGCCATGAAATTAGCGCAGTTATAGCAGGATGTGGATATCACGACCTGAGAGCTCAACTCGAAAAATCGAGTCAAGGGCGCAAAGACCCGGCTTGATGTGACGAGGTTGAGAGGAAGAAACCTCAACGAAGAGCTGGCAGATGCAACGTCAAAAATAACGCCAGAGAACAGCAACGAAACAGCTATGCGACCAACATATAACACAGCAGCAGCCAATCTGCAAGTAGCAGAAGCAGCAATGGCAGAGTTACCCCATTTGGAGGGAGAAGCAAGGAAAAGACAACAAGAATGAGTCAATGAACTAGTAAGAGCAGCATGCATGCTGAATGAAGCGTATTACAGAGAAAATCCGGGTATAGCAGGAAGGTCGCAGATGGTTCACTCGGCGACTCTTGTCTCGGCAAGATCGGTTGGGCACATGGCATCCTCACCCGGAGCGGCGCCTAGACCGAGAAAAGAAAAGAGTGTGGATTCTGGAAGAAACAAGCATACGGTCACCTATGATCCGGCAATGGTTCAGGGAAACCCGACACATGCATAAGGGGCGAGAAGGAATAACGCCCAAGGAAATGAAAACCAGGAGAATGCATGCCGAGAAAGGAAAGAAGGGCAAAGAAATGACAATGGAGGGAAAAATTTTGCGCCTCAAGCTAGGCGTGGAACTCACTCGGCAGGAGGAGGAAATCCAGCGCCGAATAATGCACCAGCTCAACCCAAAAGAAGACAACAAAGCGCGGGAAAGGCATCTCAACAGCATGCCGACCCAAACGCAAATCAGTATAATGATGGTTACTCGGCTATGGTGAATGACGGATATGAGTTGCCTGATCACGCATATCAAGCAATGGGAGCTAGACTCGGAGGCAGGAACCTTCAATCGGATGATGCAAGGCTGAAGCTTGATCGAATAAAGATGGCAGAGCTGATTGAATCGCAAGGTCCATAGGGTCCACATGCTTTGGCCCTAGGATCATGAAGGATCCATCGGTACAAATTTCCAGCTGGCCAGAGGGACAAAAACATATGATGGAAGTACAAAGCCAGAGGACTGGCTCATAGATTATGGAACTGCTGTGAAGATTGCGCAGGGAAATTTGAGATCGACAGTACGATATGTACCGCAGATGCTAGAAGGACCAGCTCGGGTATGGCTGAACAATTTGACACCCGGAAGCATTAACAACTGGATCGATTTTCAAGATGCTTTTGTGAGTAATTTCACCAGAACTTACAAGAGGCCGAATCGCCCACAACAACTGGCGATGTGCAAGCCAAGACCGAATGATACAGACAGGGAATTCCTCACAAGGTGGTGTACGATGCGCAATTCTTGTGAAGGGGTAATCGAGTCACAGGCAATAGCTTGGTTTGCACAAGGATGCAGACATGGAAGTGTTCTATGGCAAAGGTTACAGAGAGATATGCCGGCAAGTCTGGAAGAAACAATAAGAATTGCTGATTCATATGCATTAGGAGATCCGACTCAGCCGCTGCTTATGTCGGCAGACAGGATGACTGAGACTCAGATCTATGGCGCTGCTGGGTCGCAAAGGCGCTAGGAAAGATCCGAATACAGAAGCAAGAGAAGAGATGAAAGGGCAGACTACATATATGGTTCGACTCAGGTTGCGACCGTAAGTCAGGATCATCCAGATGCTAGAAGTAGCCAACGTCAAAGGACAAGTGGGCAACAACAGTGGGTGCCAAAGAATGATGGCAAAAATCCATATGAACAGAGGAAGCAATATCAAGACCGACAGAAGTATACCTATGAGACGATGCTAGACCAGCCGTGTAAGTTTCACACGCCTAGTCCGAGTAAACCGACCAATCACACAACAAGGAAATGCACTTGGTTTCAGAAAGGAGATAGAGTGGATTCACCGAATAATCAACTTCCACCACCTCCCCCTCCACCACTTACAGGAGGAAATGCTCAGACAGTGGGAGCAGATAACAGATACGAAAACAAGCAGCCGAGGTATCACAATCAGGAAAGAAGAGAAACTATGCACCAGGTGCACAACCCAAGAGGTGACGACGCTCATGTCGGCCACAGAACTAGAAATGAATACATAGAACATCGTCAGAGCTATGTTGTCTTTGTCACAGAGCCGAATGACAAAAAGAGCCAGCAGCGACGAATGATGGAGGTGAATACCACAATGCCGGCAATTCCCAAGTACATGCATTGGTCTGAGCAATAAATAACTTGGAGCATAAAAGATCACCCCAAGATCATGCCAACCCCAGTAGGATATGCTTTAGTTTTGGATCCAATGTTCATGGGCCCAGATATCATGTTAAGTTTTCAAAAGTGTTGATTGATGATGGCAGTAGCATCAACATCATGTACAAGGATACTATGCTCAAGTTAGGAATTACCATGAACATGATGGAGCCGACTAAGACCACTTTCCACGATATTGTGCCACAATTGTCCTGTGAGCCAATTGGGAAGATCTGGGTCGACGTCTTATTCAGCAACATAGAAAACTGTCGCACTGAGGCCATAGAGTTCGAGGTAGTGGATTTGGTCAGCTCATATCACGCCTTACTCGGCAGGCCGGCTATAGAGAGATTCATGTCTACTACCCACATTGCCTACTTAAAGATGAAGCTGCCAGGCCCATGTGGGGTAATTACAGTTGAAGGGGATTACAAAAGATGTATTGCTTGTCCCTCATCCGGATCTTCACTGGCCGAGTCACTCGTCATAGCACAAGAAAAGAATCAAATGTTGGAAGTGGCAGCATTGGCCAAAGCAGCACAAATGTCCATATCGGCACTCACCAACCCGCATGGCAACGTGTCATTTCAAGCTACCAAAGAAATCAAGAAGGTACAGGTGGATGAGACTTTCCCAGAGCGCACAGTTACCATTGGGGCTGGCCTCACGGACAAATAGGAAAGCGAGCTCACCAGCTTCCCCCGTGAGGATCGGGATATCTTTGCATGGTCCACTCAAGATCTGCAATGAGTTCCGAGGGAGTTGGCTGAGCACTCCCTTCATGTAAGACTAGAGGCCAAGACGGGGAAGCAACCCCTCCGCCGCTTCACCGAGGATAGGACGAACGTAATAACTGTCGAGATTGCTAGACTCCTAGTTGCTGGATTCATCATGGAAGTACTGCACCCGGATTAGTTGTCAAATCCAGTCTTGGTCGAGAAGAAAAAATATGACCGAACGTGGCAGTGGTATGGCGCATGTGTATTGATTACACGAACCTCAATAAGGCGTGTCCAAAAGATCCATTTCCCCTGCCACAGATCGACCAAATCATAGATTCTACTGCTGGGTGTGAGTTGTTGTCGTTTGTGGATGCGTATTCAGGATTCCATCAGATACCACTGAATCCGGATGATCAAATAAAGACAACTTTTATCACCCCGTACAGGGCTTATTGCTATCGTACCATGCCATTTGGGTTGAGGAATGCAAGTGCAACATATCAAAGATGCATGAAAAAATGCTTACAAGATCAATTGGACAAAAACGTTCAAGTATACGTCGATGACGTGGTAATAAAAACCAAGAAAGTCATACTATAATTGAGGACTTGCGTCAAACATTCGCAAACTTAAGAAGATTCCCGATGAAGCTTAACCCAGAAAAATGCACATTTGGTGTCTTGGCTGGCAAGTTACTCAGATTCCTTGTATCCAGCCGAGGAATTGAGGCTAACCCGACAAAAATTAGGGCCATTGAAAGAATGGAATTACCAAAAACCCTCAACGATGTCCAAAAGTTTACTGGATGCCTGGCCTCGTTGAGCAGGTTTGTTAGTGGGCTAGGTGAAAAAGCCCTACCACTATATCAACTGATGAAGAAATCAGAAAAATTCACGTGGACACAGCAAGCTGATAGCGCTTTCCATGAATTAAAGAAAATGTTGGCAACAACACCAATATTAGCATCACCATTATCCAAAGAGCCAATGTTGCTCTATGTCGCTGCAACCAATATAATTTTAAGTGCAGTAATAGCGGTTGAACGTGAAGAAGGGGCAAATCAGTCCAAAGACCAGTTTATTACTTGAGTGAATTGCTCTCTCTCTCGAAACAGAATTACCCGCATTATCAGAAGATGAGATATGGGGTATATTTGACGGCAAAGAAGCTGAAACATTATTTTCAGGAACACCCAATCTGGTAATATGCGAGGCACCTATCTCGGATATATTAGGCAGCAAAGATGCCAGCGGCCGAGTCGCAAAATGGGCCATAGAACTGGCACTGTATACTCCACAATATGATAGGAGAGATGCAATAAAGTCTCAGGCTGTTGCAGATTTCTTTGTAGACTGGATGGAAATGCAGTACGAACCACCACTGCCAGATCCGAACTACTGGAAAATGCATTTTGACGGGTCCAAGACGAAAATGGGTCTGGGCGCCGGGATAGTGCTCACATCTCCAAAGAGGGATCAACTCAGGTATGTGTTGCAGATTCATTTTGCTGCTTCCAACAACGTTGCCGAGTATGAAGCACTTGTCCATGGCATCAAAGTAGCCAAGGAAATTGATATCAAAAGGATCATGTGTTTTGGCGATTCGGATTTGGTGATTCAGCAAGTCTTTGGACATTGGGATGCGCTGGATGCAAACATGGCATTATATCGTTTCCATGTGCAACAAATTTCGGGATACTTTGACGTATGCGAATTCCATCATATTCCTAGAGTAGAAAATGAGGCAGCAGATGTACTATCCAAATTAGGGTCATCTTGGCAAGCAATACCACCGGGGGTAGCGTTGGAGCACCTTAGAAAACCATCGATCAAGCCGTCACCAGAGTCCGACTCAATCAGGTTCACCCCAGCGAGTCAGGAGTAAGATGTGGTACCAATGGATATCGACTCAGGGGTAGCTTCGAATCACTCGGGGACTGATCCGCTCAATTCAGGGGCTGCCAAATCACACTCGGGGACTCCTCAGGTCATGTCGGAAGAGCATATGTCTGCAGAGCCAATGGATATTGATGCTGAAGCAGACCCGGAACCACTGATACCAACATGGGCACAGCCAATATTCGACTACTTAAAAGATGGGACCTTGCCGAGTGATGAAACATTGGCAAGGCAAACAGTATGAAGAGAAAAAGCGTACACCATAATCAACAAGGAATTATACAAGCGAAGCGTGAAGAGCGTACTGCAGCGTTGTATCAGCCCAGAGAAAGGCCAAGAGATCTTATTGGATATTCATCAAGGATAATGTGGGCACCATGCGTCATCAAGTGCATTGGTGGACAAGGCATTTCGACACGGATTCTATTGGCCAAGCGCATTGGCACAAGCGCAAGAGTTAGTCGGAAAATTCAGTGGTTGTCAACACTATGCATCCAAGTCACATCTGCCAGCGCCTGAATTAAAGACTATACCAATCACTTGACCGTTTGTAGTGTGGTGCCTAGATATGGTAGAGCCATTCAAACCAGCAAGGGGAGGCATGACTCATATTTTGGTCATGATTGATAAGTTCACCAAGTGGATAGAAGTGAAACCGATCAAAAAGTTGGACGGTAAAACAGCTGTCACATTCTTAAGGGATATAATCCTCAGATATGGTTACCCGCACAGTGTAATCACCGATAATGGAACGAACTTTGCCGAAGGAGCTTTTGCTCGTTTCTGCGGGAAACACCAAATAAGACTCGATGTAGCATCAGTCACCCATCCAGAATCAAATGGACAAGTTGAACGGGCTAGTGGCTTAGTTCTGTCAGGGATAAAACCCCGTTTAATGGAACCACTCCAGAGGTCACCTGGTTGTTGGATAGAGGAACTACCCTTAGTGCTATGGAGCTTAAGAACAACTCAGAATCGGTCAACAGGTTATACGCCATATTTCCTCGTGTATGGGGCAGAAGCAGTTTTGCGTGCCGACATAGAGTATGACTCGCCAAGAATAAGGCAATACTCGGAAGCCGAGGTAAAAGAGGCCCGAGAAGATGGAGTAGATTTACTCGAAGAAGCAAGGGAACTGGCATTATCTAGATCCGCTATATATCAACAGAATCTCCGATGCTATCATAGCCGGAAAGTGCAACCTCGTGTTTTTCGAGAAGGGGATATGGTGCTAAGGCTGGTGCAACGCACAACGGGAATGCATAAATTATCACCCCCATGGGAAGGATCATTCATTGTAAGCAAAGCATTGCACAATGATTCCTATTATCTCATAGACGCTCGTGAAGCGCAAAAGAACAAGGCGGACAGGTCAGGAGATGAGACCAAAAGGCCATGGAATGTGGCGCTACTTCGTCCCTTCTACACTTAGGAGAAGCAATGCATGTATGACTCGAACTCTCATATGTCAGACGTGTGTGCCGGCTATGTGCTGATAATAAAATGGTATGATTCAAAAATCTGACTCGGGGACTACCCCTTAAACTTTCCCTCCCAATTATTTTACGATGGCTGGCGTGACACCCGAAATTTATCTCGGAACAAGTAGTGTTTACTCGGAAGAAATCAACTCTTCGACTAAGCTGTTGTCCGAAAACACGGCTTCATGGCAAGCAAGAGAAAAGGATGTATGACGGGTAAACACGAACGCCGGATAAGTACAAAGGAGAAACGCGAGCCGTCTTTAGATTTTTGCCTAACTCTCTGCAGGTCATGTTATACTGTGTCTTGAGTAATCTCGGCCAAGTGATCCAAGTTTCATATCCGCTAACTATATCCTTAGTACTTTGAGACTCTAATGTCGAACACCGAAAAAGTTAGACAGGGGCCAAAGTCAAGGAAAGGTGACACAGCAAAATGAAAACGGGGACTTGCCCTTGAATGATTCACACTTAGAACATGACACAAATATATAAAGCCTATCAAAAGGCGCATAATCAAACTTAAAGTGCAATGTATGTTACATCTGTACCCGGCATACCGGGGATCTAATCAAAGTTCGAGTATTTGTTAGCCTAAGAAGCAGAAGACTCAGAGGAGCACTCTTGGAGCCAAGAGCATTGCTTGGAGCATCGGCCGAGTTAGGGGCATCTGTGGCCGGGTCATCCGGACCATCTGACTCGGTTGCTTCGCTGTCGCCACCCTCTTCATCAGCAACTTCGACGAGCGGGTCGCCAAGGTCGAGGAAGCTGGGCCCGTCGCACCAAGCGTGCACCATGGTATATTCAATCATGGCGTAAGATCGCTCCTGGCGCTTCTTGATCAGCTCCGGGTCATTCAGCCATTTGCGATCCCCTCTTATGCAAGCAAGAACATCAATATTGATGTCCTCGTACCATGAAAGCACGAAGGAGAGAGCCTTGTCCGCTGCAGCTCGTCCGGCCGACTCACTCCATTGATCCAGCCGGTCCTCAGTAAGGAGCAATCTCTCAGCAAGTGGCTCGATGAGTTCGGGTGCGTCTTCATCCGTCTAGAGCATGCGAAACGCATGAATAGCCGACTTGAGTAGGTCCACACTGCAGGACTTGAGGGTCTTGACCCGTTCGGACACCGCTTCGAGAAGCTCCTCCATGGACACCTCTCCGTCGGCTGGAGCACCAGATTCGGCCCTCACTTTCTTCATGGCTCGGATGGCAAACATGTTGGCTTCGGGAAAATTCTCTACAAGCAAAAGATAAAAGTTAGCAAAATGACAAAAGTGGATGGAAGAAATCCAGAGCGACCTATACAGTGCAAAAAGAGTAAGAACTCACTACCGAGAAAGAAGTTGATAGTGGCGAGCTTGCTATGCCAAGTTTTGAATTTGGCTTGGAGGGCGTCGAAGTTCAGGTTTGCCGACTCAACCGATGATTCGGACTCGTCGAGCAGCCTCTTGGTCTTCTCAGCGCTGGCGGCCTGCTTCTCATTCTTCTCGACAAGCTCCTCTTTCAACCCTTTCACCTCGGCCAAGTGCTTCTGCTCCTTCTCGGCCATCAGCTTCTTCAGCCGAGTCACCTCATCTCGCTCCTTCTGGAGTTCGGCTTGGTGCTTCTCTGCTTATTCAGATCAAATACTTGTCAGCACCAACAGAAACCTTCAGCTATTGGATTAGTGAGACAAGAAACTTACTATCGGCCTCGCTGATCTGCGAGTGAAGAGCATCGATGGTGGCTGAGTAGAGGCTGTGAAAAAAGAGCGAGAAAAAATTGAGAAAATGAACCAAAGAAAGTTACACCAAATAGAGAAAGGACGAGTAAGGATATTACCTTGGCCTTGGGTGTCAGTCTGCAGCTTCTCATATGCAAGTTCAAGCTTGTGATGCGCCAGGACGAGAGCTTGGTGCACCTTGGTGCACTCGTTATGCGTGAGCTGGACAAAGAAGACAAACAGTAAGGAAAGGTCAAGTCAAGTAGCCTGCCGAATTAAAAAGCTTAAGATCTTACAGCCGAGTAAGTTCCTTACTTGACAGTAACCTCGAGGGCTAGGGATCGAAGCTCTAACATATGAGTTTGGCATAGGAAAATAAAAAAGCTTAAGATCTTATAGCCGAGTAAGTTCCTTACTCGACAGTAACCTCGAGGGCTAGGGATTGAAGCTCTAGCATGCAAGCTTGGTGTGAAAATTTAAAGAATAAGTGATGATTGAGAGCTTACAGCCGAGTAAGTTCCTTACTCGACAGTAACCTCAGGGACTAGGTGATATGTATAAAGGAAATACTCAACATTACAAAAGAGTAAGAAGATACTTTACCTCGTTCACTTTGTCGGCGCAGGACATTACAGTAATGGCCTGCTGGGTCATGTCAGAGACGGCCTTAGGGCCCAGCTTCAGTTTCTTGCCAGCGCGGGTGCTGACCTCCTGCTCGCTAGCTGCATTCCATGCCACAGCATAAGGCTCAGTCGAACGAAGGCTTTTCCCACTGAGCGTCCGAGTGAGAACTTGACCCAATTTCAGGGTGGTTCCCACATTGGCACGGGTCGCTGCATCAGAAGTATGGAGGGTAACAGCCTTAGAGCCATCACCTGACCCGACAGCCACTGATTCTCCCCCCTTATCCGTTGAAGCAAACATTGTCGCCAACTTCGGAGGCCGTATCTGAGGAGCAGAACCCGGAGCGCAGACTAGCGTTGTTTGCTTGGAGGAGGTGGATTTGTCGGATAAAGGGCGAGCAGAGCCCGAGGCCTTGGGCTGGGTCTGGCCCTTTGACAGAAGTGGAGAGCGAGCAGGAGGATTTGGAGAAGAAAGTGGAGTCGGATGACTGGGCTCAGCAGTTTTGCTGGCTCCAAGATCAGGAAGTTCTTCATTCACATCAGCCTGAGGGCCGATGCCAGAGGAACTGGTGGCGGAAGGTTTCTTGGTGCCAGAATCACTGGCACCAAGATCAAAAATTGTTCCTGGCCAGCGCCAGGGGCGCTAGCCGAATGACCCACCGGGTCTGACTGGCACTGAGAGGCGTGAGCCTCAACAGTGGGAACCTCGACTCGGACGGGACTCGGTGCCGCCGAGTCAGGTGGAGGAGGCGCAGGCCTTAGCGGCGAGGCAATGCTAGAAGCAGCCTGGTTCACCGACAAAGGTGCGGCGCTGAAAACAACGAGACATGTATAAGAGAACATCAATGACAAAAAAGAAGGAACGAAGAAAGCAGAGTATGAAAACTTACCCGGTGACGACCGGGTCACGGGTGACTCGGCGTGTGACTTGGTGCCCAGCGGCTTGGCGGGTCTCAGCCAGAGTGGTAGCAGCAGAGGCAGCAGGAGCTGCCGGACTGGGCTTGCTCTTCTTGGCCGGCTGAGTGGTGGAGGAGGCTCCGCGTTGCTTCGACTTGGCAACGGGGATCTTGCCGACTCCGCCCACGGCGAGAGGAGGAGTGTCATGTACCTGGCCAGCTGCATGAGTAAATAACAAGCTTACTCGGATAAGTTGGGAGACTAGGTCACAAGGCATGTACCTCCAAAAGCGTACAATCATCATCCTCATCATTGTCAGACCAATCTTGTAAGGGATTGCGAGATCGACTCTTACCCGAAGCTGAAGCAGCCGCAGCGTGCGGGATGGGCATGAAGCACTCCAGGTCATACTCGACTTCATTTGAGTCAGAGCGATCCCCGTTATAACCGCTGGGAGGGACAGTACTATCATCAACCTGGTGAACGAGATTCTGCGAAAGACAAACAGAATGAGTAACCAAAAACTAAACTGAAAGTGGCAAAAGAGCTAAAGCCTACTCGGCAAGGAAAACAACTCGAAAAACTTACCCAGGGGACAGGCCTAACCCGGCTAAACGGAGGGCAACTCCAAGACCAATCATCCGCCAAGTTCAATTTAAAGATTGAGCTTACTCGACGAACGGAGTCATGGGTGAGCTCCTTAGTGGAGTTCCGAGTGGGATCATGGGAGCCACTCATGAAGCACATCTTGTGGCTCCTCGCTTGGATGGGGCTTACCCAGCATGAGATGAAGGCGCACATGAGGTCGGTGTCGGCAAGATGAAAGTTTTCATCCGGCGACAACAACCTTTCCAGGATCGTGTTAGCCTCGTTCACCGCAGCATCTTGGTCGCACGGGTCAAGCTGCCAGAGCTTCTTGCTGGGGACCTCGTCCGAGAAAGGGGGGAGCCGGATGTTATCAGTGGACCCGCTGCTTTTGACATAGAAAAAGGTTCTATGCCACTTCTTGCAAGAATCAAGCCCAGCAACCCAAGGAAAGATGGAGTCTCTCTTGGGCTGATGCTAGCACCATCGCACCGAGTCGGTTTCTTCTCGGCACGAGGAGCACCGGGCTGGGGAACAACCTGAACCCTAAATCTAAAATATTTGGCCCACGGAAGAACTGTAGGCCAAATTCCGAGGTAAGCCTCGCAAGCAGAGATAAAACAGGAAAGAGAGACAATCGCATTGGCAGGAACATGATGGGTTTGCAGACGGAAGGTGGAGAGAAACGAGGAGAAGAAGGTGCTCACTGGAAGAGCGAAACCACGCTCAAAGTGAGAAAGGAAAACCACCCGCTCGTTATCTTCGGGTTTGGGAGAGATCTCACCGGCGGGAAGACGGCAATCCACTTGCAGCGGAATGCTCCTGGTGGAGCGGAGCCATTCTACCTCCTAGGTGGAGACCTCCGAGCCTTCCCAGCTGCCGCGCTCGCCGGCGGGAATCTCCTACTCCTCAACACCATCAGCGTCGTCGCGAGCGTCCATGAGTTCCGCAGATTCAATCTCCTCCGTAGTTGGAAGAGGTTTGGAACAATGCGGACCCGTGGTGGAATGGAAAGAAAAGAGGGGCGATTGCAAGACAAGAGCAGGAGGGAGAGAAAACCACAAAGGGGGCGGTTAGATCTCGCAGGCGCAAGGAAGAAGAAAAGGCAAGGGAAAACTGAAGGGGCGTGGGGGAAGTGGAAACCCCCAACCCCTACTTAAAGACAGTAAAAACCCTAGTCATGGGATCCATCTATGCCGTGCGGCCAGCGTGTGGCCATGTACCAGGCCGAGTAAGCCAATCAGCAAGCACCACGTAGCCAGAGATACACGAAAAATCCCGCGCCACGTCATGAGTGGAAGGACAAGGGCCGCAGAACGATGGGACTGCCACAGTGACGGGTAATAACTACGCAGCCATCACTGTGCCGCCAGAGCTTGGAACAAAATTTGAGGCAAGTAATCATGATTACCAGCTGTCAGTGACTGAAGGGCGCCAAAAATGACTCGGAATTGGCAAAAATGACTCGGCTCGAGGCAAAAATGAGCCAAGAAGTCAAAGAGTGGATCCGAAAACTGTCAGACAGACCCGGCAAGGAGCAAGATTGCGACAAATACAGACAAAAACTAAGTTCCAATCACATAAAAGGAACCTAGAGACGCCTAACAGCTTGAACTACTAGACCTCACCAGGTTCGGGGACTAATGTCGGGGGGATAACCCCCGGTAGGGTCACGAGAGGTGAAACATAGCACAGGTTGGTTAGCTTCGAGTAAAGAAAGAACCAGGCCGGGTAAGAACGGCCGGGTAAGATAAGCATGAGCGGCCGACATATAAACTATGTCGGCCCGCATAAGACAAAGTTGTAATTCTTGTAGGAACCGACGAGCCGAGTCTACCGAGGAAGGGCCGAGTCAAGTAGGACGCGTGGCACCTTTCCGAGTAAGGTTCAGGAGGGGCCATGGTAAAGCATGGTCAAAAGAGAAGGGCGACGTCGGGTGACACAAAAGGAGCCAGGTGACGCCAAAAGCATATGCTGGCGTACAAAGTAACAGCATGATGCCCAAAGCAACAGGAAGCAGCATACCAGAAGATCGTTAGTTGTCAAGCTTTATGGACTAGGCTGTTGGGCTTAGGGCAAGCCCATGACCCAGCCCACATTGTAGGGATCAAGATCCAAACAGTAAACCCTAGAACCGAAAGGGGTATAAGATATCTAGCACTACCTATATAAGGAAGGGCATAGCAGTAGTAGAGAGAGGTTGGACCAAGTAGGGAACTAGGGCACTAAACCCTAGTTCATACAGTTCTAGGAGCACTTGTAATCTCCGGGTATCAATCAAATCGCTAAGTCTGGAGAGTTCTTATTGTTCTTCGTGCATGGCTCGACCGTGCACTCCCTCCCCGGTGACCACAAGCACCCATTCGGCCCCCAACTTAAGCCTACCCATGGCATCTGCCGTGACACCACCACGACAGTGTGATCCCCTTTCCAAGCCTCGTATTTTTATAATATATAATATCTATCTATTGCATATAAATGTTCATGTTGCATACATATTGCGTGGTTTGGGGCCTTATGCCAATTCACCTAATAAATAAATATGGAAACCATTTGCGGGCGAATCTAGTATAATATTGGTCTCATATAAATTCGTGTAGCGAACCGATGCCCTGTTTCAACTTGTTAAGACAACAATTAAATTGCGGGGTATCTAATCAACATGAACCATATAATTAATTGTCGGGACCCCGGTTCCGCTTAATATGGCCTAATTTCATCGCATATTTGCCATGTCATACATCGTACACGCATCATGCCCGATCTTTGCCATAGTATTAAATAGTGCATTCGGTGTTTCTTCTAGCGCTTTGCTTCTTCATGGATTAGGCCGACGAGTTGATGTGAGTGTCGACCCGATCTTCGGATGAACCTTCGGCAATGTTTTCCAGGCGAGCATTCTCCCCCTTTCTACCTATATTACATTTCTAGTCTTTATTTCCTCCTATTGGTCTATTGCTATCTGTGTTGCGATGCTCTAGTTTTCGTACCCGTGATATCCCTTGCAGCCTCTATATTGCCATGGACACATCCTATTCCCTGTTGATTGATAGACAATTGCCCTTGCGAGTCGTAGTTGCTTGCTCAGGTGTTGCTTCGCGTCGTCGATGTTCCATCGTTGTTGGGTGGTTGACACATGCTTAATGGTGGAGATGGTTATGGATTTAATTATCGTTTAACAACTAAAATTGAAAGTAGATAAATAATGCAGAAGCACCGGTGGGTGATAGACAATATTTGTTTTTTAACCGCTCACTGGTGTCCCATAGGACCCCGAGTTCTTGACACCTGTTCCGAGATTGAGCGCGCTAACCACAGGTGGGGTGTGTGGCACCCCCATCGATTAGTACCTGATTTCAAAGTACTGTACCGGGGGCCACAAAGTAGTTTGGGGCTTTATTACTATCATGTACTTATTCCATGATTTACTGCTTTATTTACGATTGCGCGTGGAGCGCCTGTACTGTTTTGGAACCAACGTGGAATGTTTTCGCGATATCGACAAGTCTAGTCACACTTTCGGGTTCCCAATCGTTTACAAACATTGTCACAAACCTCTGGGTCCGTCTCGGAGACCAGCCGACTTCGTTGCGGGTAGATTAGTGGGGTGGCCCCCATGTGCTTGCTTTGGGTCTGGGAAACGTCGTGTCCGAAACCCCGTCGACATACTGTTGGGTGTATGTTTTGTGATCTTGTACCTACCTGATCTGACCACAAGGGTGTAGGTGCGTGTCAAAACTTTGGTGCACCCCTGCAGGGTTTAATCTTTTCGATAAGCCGTGTCCGCGGTTATGGACGACTTGGAGCACAGTTCTCAATCATAGACAACTATAACTAAAGTTACTGTTATTAATTTGACTTGTATCTGATATGACTAGTAAGTTGGATAACCACCATGCAAAGAATGAATAAAACTGCCAACTGTGTGAGTTTCCTCGGCTTGACTTCCTCGTTTGGTCTCGAGGGGGAAATACCAGGATGGGTATGTTTGGTGGTAGTATTAGCTTGGTCCCTGATAGGTCTTCCTTATCTCTCTCTGGTTGCCGACAGTTGAATCGAGTCTCTATAGGTTGTTTGGTGCATGTTACGCTGCTATTTCAGTCCACCATACCTATGTAGGCCAGGACCGCCGAATTCTAGTCTCGCCGTGTACTGGCCTCAGTACTGACCGCTCTCTTTTTCCTTTGCCCTTTGCCGGCACCCCTTTTGTTTAAGCAGGTTTTGAGATCGACATCGTTAGCAGGGTTACCCTTCCGGCTCGGCCTGGGCAGGGTTATGGACGCCATTGGTTATTCTTCAGGGCTCTTAGCTCAATTTCATCTTATCCGTACTCGGACGCTGTATCGTTTTCAAGGTGATTTGGATCTTTATACTGTATATCTGTATTCTTGACTCTAGGAGTCGTTGTTGTATACATCTGTTCTGTGGGTTCCATCGTGGACTATTGTGTAATGATATTACTTCGTTTTCCACCTGCACACAAGTGCCTGGTGGGCACCTTTGAATCGTTTCTATGCGTATTTGGCGGAAATCGCCGAAACTTGCATAGGGCCGATCTGAGGGTGTTAAAGAGTGGTATCAGAGCTCAGCAGTTGCGATACCCCACTGGTCTAGCATGTAGGATAACCTAGCTAACGGCCGATGTAGAGTGTCAAAACTATTTTGGAAAATCGGTTGGATAGATCTGATTAGGTCTGCTTTTACTTCTTACCCCTCTGCTATTCTTCTCTTACCTCTGCGTGTTTTGAATCTACTCTCTTATCCTTTCTTCGAGTCCAGGAATTCTCGTGGTTGGTTTTCCGTCGTACCTTTAGGGTTTCGCTCCCTTCCTATTGTAACGGTGCTTCGACATCCGACCTTCATGCTATTTGAGGAATCTGTCGTCTGTTGTACTTTTTGGTGGACAAAAATTAAGTAAAAAAAAATCTTTGTATCCTCCAGTGTTTTCCAACGCGACGATATCATCTACGTCAGAACCGATGAAGATCTTACATCATTCGTTTGTTTTCAAAACTCGATTGTCAAGACCTTCAGTCTGAATCCGAGAGTTGGCTTCATAACTCCCCTATTCATATGCAGAGTAATGCTTTGGGTGCGCGATGGACTGATCACCATCTGACTACTCGTATCATTCTCTCTTGTACATTGAATGGTGGATCGATGCAATTATACTACTTCCATGGAAGTTAGAGGTGTCCTTACCCTTTTGAAACCTTTACCTTCATCTTTTGTTTAGCCGGAGTGTTCTCTCGACGAACGTGAGCAACGACCCTTGTTAGTGGTGTCGGCGACTTCGAGATGGAGAAACAACCCTTGTTAGTGGTGTCAGAAAGATCTACACGAAGCGAGGAGTTCCAGCGACCATCGACCTTCTTCCCCGTACCATGAGGCGGATCTCGAGGGCAAGATCCATTGTTAGTGGTGTCGAATTGTAGCACCCGGGTAAAACCATTACTAGAAAATCGCGTGTTATTTTAATTTTGTGCATCATCATGACATCAACATCCATCTAATTGCCTAAAAATATTTCTCTAAAAGCCTAGTCTTGATTTCTAAATACCGCTCTTTTTATTCAAATATAAAACCCCGGTCTCTTCTGGATAATTTGTTTGACTAAAAAAATATTTGCAAAATGTTTTGATTTACTAAAATAATAAAATAAAACATATTTACAAAATCCGGGGAGACAGCCCAGCCGTTTAGGCCAGGACACCTACTATCCGGCATGCCCAGCCCGTTCTAAACCCTAACCCTAGCCTTTCCAACCCACACAGCCACCGCCGGGTACAGACAGCCGCGTGCTGCCTGCTGTACATGCACACACGCATCCGCAGCAGTTGAACGCGCCCAACCCTCGCGGTACACGACCAAACCACCGCAAACCCATGCAACACACACACACGTCCATGCCGACATGCCCCAGAACCCCGCATGCCATCACGCGGGCGCGGCCCCACCTCCTCACCCCCGCTCCCCTCACGTGATTCTCGACCCCGTGTCGGCCTCCCCTCGTGCTCTCGCCTTGCCCATTTCTTGCGCCTCCCTCTCGCCTCAGATCCCCTTCACCGGGTCCCTGCTTCGCCCGGCCTCCTCTTTCTCCCGGAGTCGGACCCTCCACCGCCACCTCGCAGAGCTCCGCTTCACCGTCGAGCTCCTCTCCAGCGGCCAGCGGCTCCCCGAGGCTGCTCCTCCCTCGCCCCTTTCCGGCCGTCCTGCGCCAAGCTCATCACGGAGACACGCCACCGCCGCTCTGCTTATCCTCTCTCCCGTCGAGCGCCGCCTTGCCGAGCCCCCCCCCCCGTCGTCGTCTGCTTCCGCGAGCGCGCGCACCCGCCTTCAGGAGCTCGCCGTCTCCATCTCCGGCTGTCCTCGCGCCCGCCGCCTGGGCCCCGCCTCCTCCTGGCAACGCCCGCTATCGCCGGCACCTCGTTGTCCTGTGCGCGGCCTGTCGACCACCTACGCATCCTTTCCGTCCCGCGTGTGAGCCCTGCGAGTGCTCCTCCGCAATCCCCCGATGTCGCCGCTTTGTGCTTGTGTTGTTGACCGGAAGCCTCTTGTTTTTGCATCAGTGTACCGCGAGCACACGTGTGTAATCTTTGTGCCTGAGTTATGCGGGTGTCGTGTAATCGTGGCCCGGACAAGAGTTCGCGACGCCAAGATTCGCAAGATCTTCACCAACGCCATGCCGTGTGCCGTCAATCACCAAACCCCAAGTTCACCACCTCGCCAAGATTGTCAGTCGAGCTAAAACCCCATGTACGCCGTCATGGAACGCCAATTCCTCCTACCCGAATCCGATGAACCACCGGCATCGAAGTCCAAGATGGATCCATCGGAATTCCAAGATCTCCTTCACGGACGTCAAGGCCCTAGACCCGAACCCCGTCGAACCCCGGTGTCCAAGATCTTCGGACCAATGTGTGATCCCCTTTCCAAGCCTCGTATTTTTATAAAATATAATATCTGTCTTTTGCATATAAAGGTTCATGTTGCATACATATTGCGTGGTTTGGGGCCTTATGCCAATTCACCTAATAAATAAATATGGAGATGATTTGCGGGCGAATCTAGTCTAATATTGGTCACATATAAATTCGTGTAGCGAACCGATGCCCTATTTCAACTTGTTAAGACAACAATTAAATCGCGGGGTATCTAATCAACAAGAACCATCTAATTAATTGTCGGGACTCCGGTTCCGCTTAACATGGCCTAATTGAATTGCAGCTTTGCCATGTCATACATCATACATGCATCATGCCCGATCTTTTGCCGTAGTATTAAATAGTGCATCCGGTGTTTCTTATAGAGCTTTGCTTCTTCACGGATTAGGCCGACGAGTTGATGCGAGTGTCAACCCGATCTTCGGATGAATCTTCGGCAATGTTTTCCAGGCGAGCATTCTCCCCCTTTCTACCTATTTTACATTTGTAGTCTTTATTTCCACCTATTGATCTATTTCTATCTGTGTTGCGATGCTCTAGTTTTCGTACCCATGATATCCCTTGTAGCCTCTATATTGCCATGTTCACATCCTATTGCCTGTTGATTGATAGACAGTCGGCCTTGCGAGTCGTAGTTGCTTGCTCAGGTGTTGATTCGCGTCGTCGATGTTCCATCGTTGTTGGGTGGTTGACACATGCTTAATGGTGGAGATGGTTATGGATTTAATTATTGTTTAACAACTAAAATTGAAAGTAGATAAATAATGCAGAAGCATCGGTGGGTGATAGACAATATTTGGTTTTTAACCGCTCGCTGGTGTCCTGTAGGACCCCGAGTTCTTGACAACTGTTCCAAGATCGAGCGCGCTAACCACAGGTGGGGTGTGTGGGCACCCTCATTGATTAGTACCTGATTTCAAAGTACCGTACCGGGGGCCACAAAGTAGTTTGGGGCTTTATTACTATCATGTACTTATGCCATGTTTTACTGCTTTATTTACGATTGCGCGTGGAGCGCCTGTACTATTTTGGAACCAACGTGGAATGTTTTCGCGGTATCGACAAGCCCAGTCACACTTTCGGGTTCCCAATCGTTTACATCCATTATCACAATCCTCTGGGTCCGTCTCGGAGACCGGCCCACTTTGTTGCGGGTAGCTTATTGGGGTGGCTCCAATGTTCTTGCTTTGGGTCTGGGAAACGTCGTGTCTGAAACTACGTCGACATACCGTTAGGTGTATATTTTGTGATCCTGTACCTACCTGATCTGACAATAAGGGTGTAGGTGCGTGTGGAAACTTTGGTGCACCCCTGCAGGGTTTAATCTTTTCGAGAAGCCGTGTCCGCGGTTATGGACGACTTGGATCACAGTTCTCGATCATAGACAACTATAACTAAAGTTACTGTTATAAATTTGACTTGTATCTGATATGACTAGTAAGTTGGATAACCACCATGCAAAGAATGAATAAAATTGCCAACTGTGTGAGTTTCCTCGGCTTGACTTTCTCGTTTGGTCTCGAGGGGGAAATACCAGGATGGGTATGTTTGGTGGTAGTATTAGCTTGGTCCCGGATAGGTCTTCCTTATCTCTCTTTGGTTGCCGACAGTTGAATCGAGTCTCTATAGGTTGTTTGGTGCATGCTACGCTGTCGTTTCAGTCCACCATACCTATATAGGCGAGGACCGCCGAATTCTAGTCTCGCCGTGTACTGGCCTCAGTACTGACCACTCTCTTTTTCTTTTGCCCTTTGTCGGCACCCCTTTTGTTTAAGCAGGTTTTGAGATCAACGTCGTTAGCAGGGTTACCCTTCCGGCTTGGCCTGGGCAGGGTTATGGACGCCATTGGTTATTCTTCAGGGCTCTTAGCTCAATTTGCATCTTATCCGTACTCGGACGCCGTATCGTTTTCAAGGTGATTGGGATCTTTGTACTGTATATCTGTATTCTTGACTCTGGGAGTCGCTGTTGTATACATCTGTTCTGTAGGTTCCATCGTGGACTATTGTGTAATATTATTACTTCGTTTTTCACCCGCACACAAGTGCATGGTGGGCACCTTTGAATCGTTTCTATGCGGCTTTGGCGGGAATCGCCGAAACTTGCATAGGGCCGATCCAAGGGTGTTACAGTCCACAACATCAAGAACCCTAGAAACTGAGCCACCACATGTTCAAGATCTCCTCCCTCAACCACCCAAATATCTTGATCTTTGGAGAATCGAAGGAGAATACACCGATCTACATCTTCACCGAAGCGATTTACATTTCCCCCTCATTCACTTGAGGGCCCCCTTGTTTTAGTGTTTCTTAGGAAACCCTAGATAGTTTATTCAGTTTTAACTTGCTTGTTGTCATTGTGGCATCTAGCCTTTTACTTGGAAGCCTCCGGTCAATAGTGGGAATTGCTCCAAGCTTGTTGTAAAGGCGCCGGTTCCTGCCTCGAAGGGTACCGATAGTGGAAAAGTGTACTAGGCCATTTGTGGCGGAAGTTCACCGGAGAATAGGGTGAGGCCTTTGTGGCGTGGTGGTCTTAGAACCGCCCACCCCTCCAACGCAGAAGTACTTCCCCTAAAAAGGAAGGAACTATGGTGAATCAAATCCAGTGTTCCCACATGCTTCACTCTCGGTTACCTCTATACTTTTACCGTTCCTTTACTTGTGTGGTTCTAGTAGCTAGGTTGTCATATAAGTAAATTCACCATAGTTGCATATCTAGAGAATTTATCTTTATATCAAGCCTAAATTGAAAAAGGAGTACAAAGTTGGATTAGCGCATATTCACCGTCCCCTCTAGGTGCACATACGATCCATTTCAACCTTGTCCTTCTTAATGCTTAAACTATTATATCTGCGTACTTGTTGTAGAAATGGAATCCTAAATCTTGAGAAAAAAATGTCCTTCTTAATGCTTAAACTATTATATTTGCGTACTTGTAGAAATGGAATCCCGAATCTTGAGAAACAAATATCATGTCCTTTACTATCCATATAAATTTTATCTTCGCCATGATCATAGTCCATTTCTTATTCCCTCTGATGTTTATTCTCATGCCCAACACCTTATCACCTACAAAATATTTATCAAAGTCATGTAAGTTGTCCTCAATTGATTGTATTTACGGCTTTTCATACAGACAACATTAACATACACCACTGTTTTTTGAACGGAACATACACCACTGTTGGCATCGGATTTAGACTTGCTAGGATCCTGTGATTCATTCGTATTCTCATCGTCCTAGTATTCCAAGTCTGAATTCCTGTAATAATCTAACTCTCCACAAGAGTCTATTAGTTATTGCATCACAATTTTAAAACAGGAGTCATATGACATGTGGCTTTGTCAAAACATGTACTTTCAATTGTTGTCATATAGAGAAACGATGAACATACATCACTCATTATTTTCGAGAATGATTCTTCTGAATTGTTCTCCTCATTTTCACCATCGTCCTGCACATTTATAAACAAAGAAATATAAGTTGGCGTGCTCGTCGAACCATGAAAAAATTCAAGATTCACGTGACTCACTAAAAAATCATTCACAATGTTTCAATCAAAGGGCAAGTACTCTAGATGTTTATTTTGATAGGATGAACTAGCTCCATCATCCCTACTATGACCATCATCACTCGAATTTTCGTTATCACGGTCAATCCAACTAGGCCTAGAGTCATACATCTATAGAACACATCAACGGCCATAACATAATTTGTACATCACAAATAACCGATGAAATTATGACATCAAAACCCCAATGTTTCCTGTGATAGTAAGCCTGCTTCATTAATGTAGAAGTTAACTCGATCACCTAACCTTAATCTCTCTCCCTACTACGTTCTAAATTAGCTTTGTATACCTCATGACCTAAATCCCAAGAAAATCAAACTAATGTGCACATACAGATCGAAGTTAAACCTAAAATAGAAACCCCTAAGCCGCTTGTAAACCTAAAATAGGAACCGGGGGCCTCCTTGGTAACATATATGCGAAGAGAAGGGTGAGAGGGGAAATGACTCAAAGTTTCTGGGCATTGGTGTCGACACTGCACACGGGTATGGATGATCTTTAGGTAGTACATTGTTGTGGATCCTGCAACGATGTGGAAGGTAGCCCAAGCATCGATCAAGATCGGGAGGCAGCGGCCAGCGGATCCGAGGACAATCTAAATGCCCTACATTCTAGAGGTGGGAGGATTCACACGTGGTCGCCCTTGGCTTGCGGAGAAGGCACCGCCATCGCCGGTAGGGGAGGTGGACGCCCTAACGGGGGCGGGGTACATGCTGATGGCCGTCGCCGATGGGTGAGCATGTGGAAATGGTAGGGACGAGCAAGGGACGTGTGAATGGATTTCTCATACGTTCTGGTGGGGTCCATATTGTGGGTGATACATCCGATACCATATACCAATACCATTGTATATGGGGGAATAATATGGGTTTCGGGGGCTTCACCGGTGGAAAGACCTCCGTACCCTTGGTGTTTATAATCTTTTGGGCAAGAGGGAGCATTGAAGCAAGCCCTGTTGCGCAAATGCAATGTGCTGGATTTATAGTCGAGCCAAGATGGGGTTTTCAACTCGTTATGTTAATGATTCAAGCCAAGCAAGCTAGTTAATGAATGAGTATTTACGAGTTGAGTCGAGCTGGCTCGATATCCAATGCTACTTAGCTGTCAATTACCTATCAGATGTTAGTTTCCTCAAGGTTCTCTATACTAATCTTACTAGATAGGTTCAATCGTGTTTACTCACCATGTCGAATATTTTGGAACGAAGTGGGTACAATATAACGACGTTGTTGTTTTGTCATCCTATCTAATAAGAAAAGAAAATATTGTTGTGCCACAAGAGTTAGTTAGATATGAAATATATTTCTCAAATAATCCCCCTTTCAGAAATATAAGACATTTTAGCTTTATGAAATGAATATATCTACACTCTTTTTAGTATATAGGTTCACTCCGAACCTCTACGAACTTATACACGAAAATACGTATAGATACATTCGATTTATAAAATTAAAATGTCTTATATTTTTTAAACGGAGGGAGTAGAAACTAGTATCGCGCCAAGATTTGCCATCATGAGTGGCACGAACTGTTTCTCGAAATAAATAAAAAGTGGAAACTGTTTCTCAAAATAAAAAAAAAAGTGGCACAAACTGTTGAATAAACATAAACTGACCCCGAAAACACAACTGCTAAATGTATGGCAGCACAATACTCAAACATGTATATATCCCATTGATTCTCCACAAATTATCTCGCACAGCTACAAATTTCCATCATTTAATATATACATAGTAATTTATCGGTTATGAGGATGCTTTGATTAAGCTAATTTAATTTTTGTGTACTAATCTAACGCTATACTTTCGCGTGTACATTGGCAGTATATCGATCATCAGTAACACTTCAAACTGCTGCTGTCCTCTACGTTCCTAGGCACGCCGTCCATGAGGCACGCCACCGGAGGCACAGTGGGCGTGGTGGCGTTACCGTAGACGTTCCAGCAGAAGGGGTTGTCTACGGTGTCGCCGGAGGCTGGCAGCAGCTCGACGCCGGAGAGGGTGATGTTGGTGCATGGCACGGCGTCGCTGCAGCCGAAGTGGATGGGCGGCCCGCGCACGTCGTATGTGCCCCGGATTCCCGTATAGGTGATGTCGGAGACGAAGACCGCCGTGGTGGCGTTGTCGCAGCTCTTGGTGAGGCAGTAGTACTGGTCGATGATGATGGGGTTGCGCACGGCGTCCATGCGCACGTTCTCGAACGTCACCGCGGACACCGACCCGGATCCGCCCTGCCACGTCTTGATCCTCACGCCGTTGTCCGAGTGCCGGATCACTGCGTTACGCACCGTGATGTTCGACACGCACGCCCGCGAACCCTGCTTCCCTAGGCTCCCGATGCTGCGAGGAGTGAGAGCACCCACTGTACAGTTAAAGCCACAGACCGCATACATCGATCGTACTACTGTACTACTAGCTCGTACTAGTAATAATTAAATTGATTCTGAACCTGATGCCGTGCCCGGGGCCGCAGGTGACGTTCTCTATGTGGACGTTGAGGGTGCCGGCCCCGATGGAGACGCAGTCGTCACCGTTGGAGACGGCGGTGTTGGCGATGAGGACATCCTGGGTGTTCTCGACGTGGATACCGTCGGTGTTGGGGCTCAGCGCGGGGGAGCTGATGGACAGGCCGTTGACGTGCACGCCGCGGCAGCTGTCGAACCGGAAGTGGAACTCCGGGCTGTTCTGCACCTTCAGCCCTTGGACCGTCACGTTGTTGCTCTCGAAAAACCTCAGGGCCTGGAGATGAATCAACGTCAGTTATAGTATCGTACTACGTACTACCACTATAACAACAAGACAGGTAGTCTCTGGTTAGGTTAGGCCACTCACCACTGGGCTGTCGCAAGGTCCGTGTGTGTTTCCTCCCTGGCAAGTAGAAAAAGAAAGGCAAACAGAGCAACTTAAATGGATGCTACGACTCTGCTGCAACGAGCTCGTGGCTTAGCATGATATGAATCGGTTATTGTTTCTTACCTTGTGAGGCTTGCAGGGAAGATCCCACCACTTTTGCCCCTTGCCGTCGATGAGCCCGGCACCGCTCAGCGACACGCCGTGGGCCTTGTAGAACACTAGCCAGTTGCGCTTGCCGTTCGCCGGCCACGTCGTGGGGTCGCTCGGTGCCACGATCGTGCCATCGATCTGCGCGCGCGCACACACACATTCGATCGAAATTCGCTCTTGTGGGTTAACAATGAGCACGCCCAACTGGCACGAACGAATTTCATATGGTGCTCAGTAATTGTACCTGCAACGTGACGCTGCCCTGGCACGGCCCTGTGAAGGTGGTGCTGTGCACCAGGAACAAGTGCCCGGCGGCCGCAACGACGATGCCTTCCCCGTCGTCCTGGCACGCAGTGTCCCACGCTGTCTTCATCGCGTCGGTGTCATCGGTCACGCCATCCCCCGCCGCGCCGAAATCCTTCTTGAGGTCGTAGTACACGTTGCTGTCGTCGTCCGCCGGTGCGGGCGCGGGCGCGACAGGCATTGGACCGGCAGGCGGGGCAGGTGGAGATGCATGCCCTGGTGAAGGTGCCCGCCTCGGCCCCGGTGCCTGGGACGGAGGCCGCGCAGAGGTGTGCTTGGCCCGCTTCGTGTGGTGATGGTGGCGGCTATAGACGCCGTCACAAAGGAAGCTTGTGGCGAGCACGAGCGCGAGAAGCAGAGCAATGGCGGTCCTAGCGGTGATGACCTCCATTATAGCAAGGGTCTGATGAAGTGCTTGTCAACCTGGCCTGAATGATGAGATGGGTCACTCTTGTAAGACAGCCTGCTAATATAGAGAGGCTCAGAAGGCCAGCCGAGACTCCAAGTGCAAGAGCGTCCGCTACCTTATAGAAGTACTAGCTACTATGCTATATATACTGGAGCAGAGGAGGTAGACAGTTAGTACTTGGATTGTAGAGCGCGAGTGCGAGGATTTATAGCCAAGGATTTATTAGGCGCGGTCTCGCGGGGCGGGCGTGCGCTGGCCGGAGGAGGAGGGACGTGGTGGTAGGGCGGTAGTGGAGGCCTCATCAGAGGCCTGTTATGTGTGTCCGCTCTTGGCCACCCCTGCCTACTTTTGTAATGGCGGCGACCGACCGACCGCTGCGGCGCGCGCGTGCACCGGCGGTGCACGAGCACGACAAAGGGAAGTGGAGTGACGTCACGAGATGAAGAGTTCTATTTTCAGAAGCCGCATGCTTTTCCTTACTATCAGTACTAGTACTTTGTTTAGCAATGAGTTTACGATCGAGAGGCATGCATGCGCGCGTGATGGATGCAACGAGATATATACTACTCCCTCCGTCCAATAATAGATGTCTTGCGTTTTTCAAATTTTAGATGAATCTATATACTAAATAGTGTCTAGATTTATTTAAATTTTGATAAATTTGAGACATCTAGTTTGAGACGGAGGGAGTAGTACATATACTAGTCGCTCTGATTTATGTTGATGTTGCTGTTCTTCCACCCGCGGCCTCCTCCTTGCTACAATGCAACATGTCCCTGCCGTGACCATGTATCGCTTTCAAGCGCATGCATTGGATGGATCGGCCCAGATATCTTCCTTCTTCTTCTAGTTACTCATGCACTAGCGTAGTTTTAATTCCATTCATCGACGTTGAGGACAATGGTCCAGAGGTAAATGAATCTCGCCATGGGATTGGTCGATTCCTCAGCTCCTTTCCTTTGTGGTCATAGATTATATTGCTGCTGCTGCCGCGAGATGGGGCGATCTACATACTGCATGCATATATGATTACATATTTACTACATCGTCGTGATAAGGCCACCACTAAAGGGAGTGTAGCGGAAGACTAGCTAGCTAGGTGCCGCTTTTCCAAGTGGGCTGACCGGAGGGGCGGTGTCGATCTATTCTCCTCACGTTGCGGCTTGTGCGTTCATGCGCTAGCAAAAGAGAAATAATTGAGTGTGGTAATTCAATGGTAGCCACAAGATTTGGTGGTGCTGGGGTGGTCCATTAATTTGACCACATAATACACACTATTCTGCATTACCGTCATATAGTGTGGCATGGGGTGTCACTTAGGGTTGTACTCTGCACATAGAGCCTAAACAATACACAAGCATAGTACCGGCATAGCAAGATGCTGTTACTTCTTGGGACACGAGAATGCGTGCAATTCTTTTTATTGCGATTAAACGCGGAGGAGATTTGGTGCACATGTTTAAAAAAAATCAAAAATCATATATCTGTGTTTTAAAAATATTTAAAAACAAATCAGAACTCTAGTTCGTGATTTACACCATAAACATGCAAAATTCCAGTAATATAAAAATATATTTTAAGCTGTACACTTTTTCATTTTTGTGTAGCTCGGAATACAGAACACTTTGAATTGATAATTCACATGTTTATGGGATACATCATTAGAAACTTTTAGTATTTTGTTTCAAGATTTTTGAAACTTATCAGTGTAATGTTTAATTTTTTTAATAAGCACGGAGAACTAGAGCTCGGGTGCCAAAAGGATTTTCCACGATTAAATGTTATTATTAGTACTTAATAGTTTGCTCTATTACAAAGCCAGGAGCATGTCCTTGCTCCAACACAACCCCTCCACCAAAACTTAGAATCATGTCAGGCTCTCTCGGCTCTCCCTTATCCCCTTCCTTCCTTGAGAATCTCCCGGCGGTCACCGTCGCCTCTTTCTCTCTTTTCCTCTGCCGGCCTCACCGGTCGGAGGGGAGGGGGAGAGGTGGCCGATTTGTATAGAGTACTCTAGGTGCTGTTGTTTTTCCCTAGTGGTGTCTAGCTTTATACCGATGGGTGGCTTATTCTCGACGTCTGCGAGCGGCGTCGGGTGGAAGGCGGTGAAGATCTTGAAGGTAGAAGCGGCGTGGTGCCTGCAAATTCCGCTCAAGCTTGCCATGGACCAGCCCTTGAATAAGCTCGAGGTCGTGGTCATCCCCTTGGATCTAGATCTCAGGGTGGTGGCGGGTTCTATCTGCAGGGCGGCGGTTAGGGTTCAAGGTCAGCGCATCCTGTTTGCTTATCGTCATGGTGGCAACAAGAAGGAGGTGCGGCTGTTCTTTTCCGTCCAATGGCCACGGCTGCGGCATGGGAGCATCGAAGCGCCTCCTGGTATTGCATCCACGGCGGTTCTTAGTTGGCTGCCATCCAAGATGGTCGAAGGCGACCACTCCCGCCATCTTTATCGGCGACGGTCTTCTCCAGCTAGCGACAGTACGTGAAAATCAACCTCAAGGCCAAGATGCCAAGTCAGCGCCCCCTTTGCTCCTGTGCAGAAGGCTCCCGACGCCCCACGCCGCACGCCAAGTGGTCTCGTCCTCGGCGGTGTGGCTCTCGTTTGTATTGCGAGCTACAGAAGCGGTGGTGATGGAGTTGTACTAGATCTCTCTTTTATTTATTTTTATCCAGGCTCCTTTTTTGAAATAGGGACATAGCCCCTGCATCTGCATGCATCGGTAGATGCATACAACCTTTATTATTTTATTACTTTATTCTCAGTTCAAAGTTTACAAAAGAATACATCACGGGTCACATAGGGTTGAGATGTGGATCAACCAACTAAAGGAGTATATGAAATGGCTATGCATCAAAATGCCATCCTTTGATCAAAACACCGGTCGCGCTGGCTGAAAAAATTCAATACCATCAACTCTAGCTGGCTGCATCCAGTATCCATCACATTGCGTTTGTTTGTTGTTTGAAGGAAAGACCACGAACGGATTTAATGAGTAGCCAGTGGAATAACTGTATAAAAGAAGTATGTTTTGCTTTGTTAAAAATATAATCGTTCCACATGTTCCACATAGCCCATAGTAAAGCACATACACCCACTCAGATTTGTACTTTAACTCCTTTCAGACTTCCTTTAACCAATTGCCGAACAAGTTATTAATGCTAGTAGGAGTAATACTAAAAGTAATATGTATCATGCGGCACGCTTTTTGCAAGAGGCAAGATATGAACATATGGGCAAAAATCACATAATTAACCTCATTATGGTAAGAAATCATAAAATAACATGCTTTTAAAAAGATTTTACAATCTAACCTATTCGCATGACGCTCTACCGAAAAGCTCCATGCTTAGTAGTACGACGCTCTCGCGAAAAGCGTCATGCAACCTATAGCGTTTTGGTAAAAAACGCCATCATCTCGGCTGACGTGGCGGTCAATCGTGTCCGCGGACCCACTTCTTTAGCATGGCGTTTTTGCCGAGGGCGCCATGCTTATGACTTAGCAAATTTTCTCGAGAGATTTTGTTTGGCTCGCGTACAAAATCTGTAACCCCGCGCCATGGTTGCATAACGCTTTTGAGCGCCATGGTCAGTAGCATAACGCTTTTGCCAAAAGCGCCATGCTCACTAGCATGACGCTTTTGACAAAAGCGCCATGGTCATGACTTAGAAAATTTCACAGAGATATTTTGATGGGCTCGCGCATATACATGTAGGCACGACGCCCACTGCAAAAACGCCATGCATATTGGCATGACGCCCCCTGCAAAAACGCTAAACTAAAAAAATGGTCCCGTGACCATGGTTGACCGCCACGTCAGACCAAACGATGGCGTTTTTAACCAGCGCGCTAAATGGACCATGGCGTTTTTGAGGAGAGCGTCGTGCTACTGACATTGACGCTTTCTTGTAAAGCGTCATGCGAGTAGGTTAGATCGTGATATCTTCAAAAAAGCAGGTTATTCTGTGATTTCTTTGCAACTTTGGGTTAATTCTATGATTTTTACCGAACATATGTTGGATTGATTCATCATGAAAACAAAAACAATATTGTTTATAGCCTTGCTAGTTTCGTTTTGTGAGTAACTCCTTACGATATAAGAACCACATAAAAATTCTGATTTTTAAGAATATTTTCATTTGCTAGATATATTTACGGACGAACCTAGTATGGTCTTTGAGGAGATCCAGTTTGACCAAAAAATAGTCAGACTTTGTTAGATTCCAAACAAATTTGTCTAGCTAATCTAATATAGACATGTCCATCAAACAGCGAGCAAGATGGAGCCACCTTGCTCCTCTATTTCCCCGCGAGAGATTCCCTAAAGCTAATGTTAAGAGTCCTATGCGACATAACACTGGCTACTATTCCATTTTTCCTTTGGGTTATGAGAAAGAGGGGTTTTTCCCAGCCAAGTATCTTCTAAAAAACAAGCCTGATATCCATTTCCTATTTGAAAGGACCCTCGATAAAAAAAAATTTAACTTTCATAAGTCCTTTTCAAAAAGGAGAGTCCAAGGGTTTAGCCTTTACATGAGACAAAGAATTGGAGTGGAGATATTTGTTTTGTATGAGCTCATACCAAACACCCTTCTCGATTAATAATTTGAAAAGCCATTTACTTAGTAGGCATTTATTTTTTGTGTCGAGTACCTCCACCCCAAGTCCCCCTGTTTCTTCGGCCGGCATATGATGTTCCATCAAGTTAGTATACTTTCTCTCGTGGCCATCACTTTGACAAAAAAATGTGAGCGGAAATAATCCAATCTTTTTCGTACCCTTTTAGGTATTTCAAAAAAGGATAACATGAACATCTGTAGACTTGTTAATACCAAATTAATAAGTACAAGCTGATCCCCTAAGACAACAGTTTTCTCAGCCAACTGACTAGTTTGCGCTCAAATCTATCTTCGAGGGGTTCCATTCACCATTCCTAAGTTTTCAAAATGGATGGGTACTTCCAAATATCTAAAAGAGAAGGACCTAGCGTCACAACCGAACAAATCTATGTACTCATCATGCTGCTTTTTTGCTTTACCAAAATAGAAGTCTTCGCTCTTATGAAAATTTATTTTTAATCCTGATAGTTGCTCAAATATATATAGAATTAATTTCATATTCAACACTTTTTCCAAATCGTGCTCCATAAATAATATAGTGTCATCAACATATTATAGAATGGAAATCCCTCCCTCGAGTAAATGATGTATGAGACCTTCTACTTTCCTATCATCTTTTTCTCGTGCAATCATAATGGCTAACATATCAGCCACAATGTTGAAAATTATAGGAGATAATGGATTACCTTGTCTTAAATCTTTGAACGTCTAAAAATAATAACCTATGTCCTCATTGACTTTAATTCCCACACTCCCTCGGGTAACAAAATCATCTATCCAACGATATCACTTAGGATCAAAACCTTTCATATGCATAATTTCTTGTGGGAACGACCATTTAACTTATCATATGCTTTCTCAAAGTCTTTTTTTAATAGAACCCTGTCCAATTTCTTCATGTGAAGGTCATAGATCGTCTCATGTAAAATCAGCACCCCTTCTAATATGTGTCTACCCGGCATGAAGGCCGTTTGAGTAGGTCTAATTACCTTTTGCTCCACACCTGTGATACGATTGGTTCCTACCTTTGTGAAAATTTTGAAGCTCACATTTAGCATGCAAATCAGCCTATACTGCTGAATTTTGACCACATTCTCTTTCTTAGGCAAAAGGATGACATAGTGAAGCTGGAATAGAGGTAGTTCTCCTCTTTGAAAGCTCTCAAACAAATTCATTAAATCTTGCTTAATTATATCCCCCAAAGATTGGTAAAGCTCGGTGGGAAACTCATCAGGCCCCGGAGCTTTTTTTTCATTTGCACAATAGCACTATACAACTCCTTTTGTGCAAATAGTGCCAAAATTGTGGACTTGCTTGTAATTTTTTATCTTTTTGTAGTCCCTTGTGTAATTATTCTGCCACCGTTTAATAAAAGCTTCTAGGTCCCTCCAGGACCAAACCCTGTTAAAAAAAACTAAATCTTAGAAATATTCTTTAGTACTTTTTCTTTAATTAAGTAATTATATGATTTTAATAAGGCTAGCCCGTGAGATCCAATCCCTCCCGCTAGCTGCTCCGCTCGACGGACACCTGATGAAATCTCACTAGTTAGACACATATGGAACCTTGGAAACATACAATACAACTCAAAAGACAACATGAGACAGAGTTGATTTGTGCCGTATTAACTTTTCCAACTTTTCTTTTTTTTCATTTACTAGAAAAATACCCGTGCATTATACCAGAGGAGGATAAAACCTGCGTTGTGAAAATCACGTTATTTTCTAGACTCTTGAGAATTTTGGTACTTGAATCAATTCTTGTTAACAGGAGAAAACAATTTTCTCATCTAAAATCAGAGAATTTCTTGAACAAAAGATAGAAATTGCTTAGGTATAAAACTTGTCGAGCATCTAAAAAAAATAGGATAAACATGCTACCGGACTTTTCCGCAGAGGTCGTGCTTGTCAGGTCTATTGCCAGGTTGCGATCGTTCTCAATCTGTTAATTATAGAACATCAAGTTCATGCTAAGAATCCTCCTACTGCTTCTATTTGTAGTACTTATACCTTGAAGAACAAAACACAGTCTTCGCTGTCTTGAAAGAGTTAGCATCTTAACGGATACTCGCCATTCTGATATGGCATCATGTACGATGCTTTTGTTGATCTAAATTCTTCTCAACAACCGAAAATCTCTCAAAGACTTATGCATTAGGAAAAATGTAGTTTGTTTGGATTGATAAATAATATGCAAAATTGCAAGGCACAATAATCATGAAGATGATGATTACGTGCTTGGCAACCATAATATAAAATTGCAAGGCTGATTTAGGATTTCGGCTTTCAAGTCATGCTCTAAAATTACAAGGCTGTACCGAAGTATAAGATAGGCAATACATAAATAGCTGAATATGCAAAAATTTAGCATCTTTGCAAAAACAAGTCCAATCCGCTCTATACACAGGCGTATTCTTCCCAGACTCTTTCTCTCTTTTTGTCTGTCAATCTCTCCCAAAATTAAATTGGAAACCAATCTATACCTAATCAAGTGAAATTGAATTTTGCGATCCCAATAACACAAGATCATCTTTCTTCGCACAATGTAAATTCGAGTGCATAAAGCTATACAATACGTGTAAAAAAAGTTGAGGAGGTTCACCTGGACCAATACTCCCTTGAGACCTCTCGTTGTCTGCATCGCTGACCTCGCTCTGAGGGAGATCTCTCATGTGGGTGTGAGGTTCACCTAGACCAACAATTGCCTGGATCCGGTCCGTAGCGTCCTTGATCGGTTTTTTTTGTCTCGGTGGATTGGGAACTGGCCTTCCCCCTATGCTCGCTCCGTGCGGTCATCAGGGTGGGCTCGGACCATACCCCCATCCTCCTATCCCCAGGGGGAGGGCCTCCGCCTAGGTTGAACTGCTTCCACTTCGAGAACTTCTGGCTCCACCGGTGGGGCTTCGTGGAGGTGGTTCGTACTAGGTGGATGGAGGTAGATTCTCGCCGCCCCGCGCCTTCTATGCGACTGATGTTTGGCACCATTGTGCCTTGATGTCACGCCAACTGATGCGGGGCTGGGGCGCAAAACTGGGTGCCGCGATTCGCGGCCAGAAGGAGGTCATTTTGCAAGAGAAACATGCCCTTGACCTGGAGGCTGACCGGGTAGGCCTTTCGGCGGACGCCTGGTCCCATAGATACTCCCTTGAGACCTCCATTTTGGAGATCTATAAGGGCTAGGAGGCTTTCTGGAGGTAGCGAAGCCGACAAAACTAGACTATCTAGTTGGAATCGAACACGGCCTACTTCCACGCCATTGCGAAAGGCAGGCGTAGGAAATGCTCGATCCCTTGCCTCTAGGCGGCTGACTCTCTTCTATAAGACCAAAGAGAGATCTTGGTCTATATTTATGCCTTCTACTGGGATCTCTTCTCGGCGTCCCCGAGATCGGGGCTGGCGTTGGAGGCGGACTTCTGGCCTCAGGCTTCCAAGGTGACCACAGAGGAGAATAGGGAGTTGACCCTCCCTTTTCTCTAGTGTGAGGTCGCCGAGGCAATCAAGCCGATGAAGGCCAACTCGGCGCCCGGGGCCGGATGAGCTCCCGGTGGTGTTCTTTCAGTCTTTCTAGGACCAGCTGAGTCATGTCATTGTGCGCATGTTTCAAGAGTTCTACACTGGGACCCTTGTCATGTCGCGGCTGTACCTTGGCATGATTACCCTGATCCCCAAGGTAGTTGGGGGCATGGATATCCGCCAATTTAGACCTATCACGGTGATCAACGTCATCCAGAGGGTTTTCGTAAAGGTTTGCGCCATCCGCCTTGCTCCTATCATGGAATGCTTGACCCACCCGCTACAGTTTGCCTTCCTCAAGGGCCTCCTAATTCATGATGGCATACTAGCTCTTCATGAAATCGTTCATGAGGTGAAGGTACGCCATCAGAAAGGGGTGTTCCTCAAGCTAGACTTTCAGAAGGCATACAATAAGCTGGATTGGGCATTCCTGAGGGAAGTCCTCGAGCGTAGAGGATTTGAGGATAGGGTGATCTCGTGGATTATGCAATTCGTTATGAGTAGGAGCACGGCGATCAATATTAATGGGGAGGTGGGTCCATATTTTAGACCCTCCCGCGGAGTTACACAAGGGGAACCGATCTCTCCCTTGCTTTTTAACTCCGTGGTGGATGCCCTGCAGAAATCTTGGACAAAGCCAAGTTCGCTGGCCACCTCTTGGGGGTGGTAGGGCATATAATCCTCGGAGGTGGCATCACCCACCTCCAGTATATGGATGATACTATGATCATGGTTCAGGGGTCGGAGTTGGACATTATTAACCTCAAGTTCCTGCTGTTGTGTTTTGAGTCCATGTCTGGACTCTAGATCAAGTTCGACAAGAGTGAGGTCATGGTCCCGGGCTTCCCTGAGGAATAGCGGCAGATGATCGCCGACTGTCTTAACTGCCGGTTGGCGGACTTACCCATCACCTACTTGGGCATGCCCATGCGGGACTCTCGGGTGCTGATCAGGGACCTGACCCCCATGGTCGCGAAGGTTCGGTCGAAAGCTGAACCATGGCGTGCACGCCTAACATCCAAGGGGTCCAAGACGGTCCTGATCAACTCATGCTTGTCCAACCTCACCATGTATCAGATAGATCTATACCTATTGCCCGAAGGAATCCATGAAGATTTTGCGAAAGAGCTGTCTAGGTTCTTTTGGGTTGCCGGCAATGGACACCGGAAATACCATATGGTGAAATGGGCAGATATCTGTACCCCCGAAATTCTTGGGGGTCTAGGAGTTCTTGACTCCGGGCCGCTTCAACATGGCCTTATTGCTTAAGTGGGTTTGGCGTATCCTTCGTGATGAGGGAGGTTTGTGGCTCCAACTCATCAAGTCCAAGTAACTCTAGGCCGCCCCCTGATGGCATGCGATCGCCGGGAGGGATCCCAGTTTTGACAGGCAATCTAGGACATTAAGCACTCCATCCGTGGTGGTTCTCTTTTTGAGGTAGGGGATGGTCAAGGAGTCCTGTTTTGGAGGATCCCTGGTTGCAGGGTGTCCCTCTCAATCAGGAATTCCTGGCTCTGCTCGCTATATGCGTAGCTCCCACGATGTTAGTTACCGAGGCAATGCAGGAGGGCCAATGAAACATCCCGTTTCGGAGGACCTTCAACATAGCCGAGGCGTCGGACTTCATGAGGCTGCGGGGTTCCTTGCCCCTACCCCTCTCAGAGGAGAGGGATAAGGTGTCTTGGAACCAGTCTCCCTCGGGAGCCTTCTCAGTTAGTTTGGCTTATCGGACCCTCTTCTAGGGTCCTGAGCTCCTATGGACGTCGCATCTGTAGAAGTCACCCCTTCCCATGAGCTTGTGTATCTTCTTGTGGCAGCTGCTCCGGGATCGCCTTCCTTCCCAGGTAGAGGTCTCAAAACGCAACGGTCCTGGCAATGGGCTGTGTCCATTATGTGGGACTCCAGAATCTTGCAGCCACATAATGTTCACGTGCACTGCCGCTCAATTTCTGTGGAACTTTATCCGGAGGCTCTGGGCCTTGCTTGGCAAGCCTATGACCTCGGTGAGTTCCTGGAAACTGAGGCAAACCGCACTAGGAGAAGACGCCATCACTTCTAGTTGGTGTTTGCGGCCATCACGTGGACCCTTTGGAAGATTAGGAATAAAATGGTGATTGAGCAGATTTATCCTCGCCGGGCTTCTGACTCTGTGTTTTCTTTGCTTGTCCATCTCTAGCAGTGGTACCCCCTCTCCAGGCAGCGTGATCGAGAGCGCGTGGACGACATCGTGCATGCTATCAGGGCATCGGCACAATGCTTCGCGGTTCCTGCTAGTGCATCGGCGGCTTCGTAGGCGAGGTCCTTTTCCCTGCGCTTGGTCGCTTTTTCTTTCTTTTTTGGGCTTGTTGTGCTGTGGCCCCAGCGGACTCCTTTTATTTTTCGTTTAACGCCTGGACGTTGTTGACTCTGTGGTATTATGGATGGTCGTTGCTTTATTTATAAATCTGGACGTAAAGGCTGTTTCGAGAAAAAAAAAAAGGAAGAACTGGCATATCTAAACACCCACTAAGATCCTAGTCTCCGCCGCAGACGACCCAGGGATGGTAATGAACGTGAGGAAGCTTTGTTTGTGGCACCGCTTCCTACACCGCCAAAATACCAGTGCTCGAAACCCTGACACTAATATATTCATGCCTTGATCGAGGTACTGGGTTCCTCCATGTCCTGTCGCCGAATCTCCAAATGAAGGAATTCACACTCCCAGCACATTGCAAAAAACACAATAATTTACGTCCATTTTTAATCAATCGGTCCTTCGATTTTTACAAAACATAGCACGTTTTCCTCTATATCTCATTCTACATGACATCTATATATCATGCATCATTAACATAGCTGGGTTTCAGAATGCCAATTGCATAGTAAGCAAAATCTGTCAGTTTGATTCTGCAAATGGATAAACTCCACTTTTTAGATACAAAATAATAAGCCATATATACCTCAGTGTGATAAATAGTGGCAACAATAAACTGTTTTGAGATAATCGAAATGACCTATAAATCGCACAAACAGATACCACATAAAGAACAATGCATAAACTGTCAAATAGATGCATAATTGACCATTTAAATAGCTCTGTTGTGAAGTGAGCAACAATCATCCTATTAGATTGCATACATTTGTATTTACAGTAGGACAGTATTATAATTGTACCGACCTTTGGCCTCCTATAAATATTTATGGAACCCCACGGTTTACATGTGTGGCTTCCCCCAAACCGTTCTACATGGTATCAGCCTCCCCTCGATCCCTAACCCTAGCTGTCGCCTGTAAATCCTAGCCGCCGCTGCCTCCTCGGCGGCCGCCGCCCCTAGGTCTGGCCACCGCAGCCACCAGCCCACCCACCCATCCGCTGCGATGTCATTCCCCACCCTCACCGATGGGACCAACAGTGCCCCTGCCGCCGCCGCTACCCTCGTCCCCACCAGTGGCGCTCCTTGCCACATCGGCCCCGTCGGCCTCTCCTTCGTTACCGGGAACTACACCAAGTGGTACATCTACATGTGCGCCCCTCGGTACACCACCGACTACAGCGTCCTCAACCACATCCACGCTACCATCGACGAATACGTCGTGGACATGATCCTTGTGGGGAATCAGACAGCGCGACAGCTGTGGCTGGCGGCTCGCGACGTCTTCACCACGAACAAGGCGAACAAAGCCATCTACCTCGACAAGGACTTTCACCAGATTGTTCAGGGGGGGCCTCTCCATCCATGAGTACTGTCGCCGTCAGAAGCACCTCGCCGACGCGCTCTGATGTCTACGCACTTCTATTCTTGTAGACAATTGTTGGGCCTCCAAGTGCAGAGGTTTGTAGAACAACAACAAGTTTCCCTTAAGTGGATTACCCAAGGTTTATCGAACTCAGGGAGGAAGTGGTTAAAGATATTCCCTCTCAAGCTACCCTGCAATCAAGATACAAGAATTTCTTGTGTCCCCAACACACCCAATACACTTGTCAGGTGTATAGGTGCACTAGTTCGACGAAGATATAGTGAAATACAAGTGGTAACGGTGCCAGAAAATAGCTTCTGACTTGTTGTTGACGTGGGGTAACGGTGCCAGAAAAGAGATGATGGCATGGAGGAAAGGTAAAAGCCCAAAACCTGCCCGGCAAACGAAACAAAGATGGAAGCAAGCAAACATGCAACAACTCTAGCAGCAAATGGTGTTTCAATGCTTAGAAGCAAGGCCTAGGGATCATACTTTTACTAGTGAACACTCTCTCATATAAATATCCTCTCTTCATGATACTACTCTTAACTACTCTCTGGTTGGACACTCTAATCCACGGTAGGCCTATAACAGCACACCTCAAAGTCCGCCTTCCCCAATCTAGATAACCCCACACTGTCACCTTGAGCGCTAGATGGTTCCAACAAACACCACAATTTCATAGAGACATCCAACTCCAAATATAACTCATAAAAAATATTCAATCTAGCCAAAGTGCCACACACGGTATGCCCGCTGTCACTTTCACACACGTGGAGAAAAGCATAGATCTATTAAAGCACAAAGAGTATTTGTGTAGACTCAAGCCTAAGTGCCACCATGGCGTGCACGCTGTCACTTTCACACAAATGGGGAGAGCAGAGATCTATTAAAGCACTTGAGTAGCAAGGCAGATCTACTTGATTACAAATCTCATGACCACAACAAGATCATGCATAGCGAGAGAGATGAACACATAGCTACCGGTAGAGCCCTTAGCCCTGAGGAAGAACTACTCCCTCCTCATCATGGAAATCAACAATGGTGATGAAGATGGCGATGGAGATTGATGGAGATGGCTCCGGGGGAACTTCCCCGTCCTGGAACAGAGATTTTCTGCCCCCCGAATATCCCTTTCGTTTGTGGCGGCGCAGCAGAGGTTTTCGTGGATTTCTTCTAGATGCCCTAGGGTTTTTGGGTCGGAGGCTTCTTATAGGCGCAAGAATCAAGGTCGGTGGGGTTTCAGGGGGCCCACACCCCCTGTGGGCACCTCCAAGGCTTGCCCGCGCCTAGGGGGGATGGAGCCACCCTGTGGCCCCCCCTCCGGATCTGCTTCGTGGTTCCGTATTGCTCCGGGAAATATAATGACTTTGGCTTTTGTCCCGTCCAATTCCGAGAATATTGATTTTCTGTCGTTCTAGAACAAAAAATAGAAGAAAACAGGCAACTGGCACTGTGGCAAATTGTTAATATGTTAGTTCCAGAAAAGATATAAAAACACCTCAAAGTATAGACAAAGCAAAGTAAAGTAGATACAAAACTTGGAGCATCAAAAATTATAGATACGTTTCCGACGTATCACGCTCTCCGACAATGACTCCCCCATGAGCGACCTCTACCTCGTCCTCAACACTCTGTGAGGTCTCGGCCCCGGCTTCGCCTCTTCCTTCACGGTCATCTCCATGACCGACCTGCTACCCACCTTCCTCCACACTCGGGTGATGCTCCTGATGGAGTAGATGTAGCAGGCCAACACGGCGGCCAACTCCGCCTCCACCGCCCTGGTCACTCAGGCCCGTGGCCCCGCATGTCCATGCACCGGCCCTGGCTACCGTGGCGATGGCCCCGCCCCCGACGTGGGTCCTGAGAAGGGCAAAACGGTGACCAAGCCAATGGGGCGCAACGGTGGTTTCCAAGGTGGAGGCGCCACCCAGACCACCTGTGGGCCCGCCCCCACTAGCCTGTGGGTCTTCTTCTCCCCGGGGGCTGGCCAGTGGCGTGCCCCCTCCTTTGGAAAGGGCATCCCCGACCCCTCCCCCAGGTGTACAACACCACCACGCCGTCGACCTCGATGCCAACATGGGACAACTGGGCCATCTTCGCCGCCCTCAACAACCTCGCGCTTCAGCAAGGTGGTCGGGTCAAGGAGTCAGATGCCTCCTCGCACATGACCAACGACGATGGTAACTTGACTCGTTCCTCACCTCTTCGTACTCCCCACTTCGTCACTGTCGGTGATGGCACAACCATCCCTTCGGGTTTCATCTCCTTTCGCACACCTTCTAGTCACGTATTTAGACTCAACCATGTACTTCTAGTACCGCACAATCGCAATTTTCTTTCTGTTTGCAAGTTTACCCATGATAGCATGTGTTCCATTGAGTTTGACGCCTTTGGTTTCTCTATGAAGGACCCGAAGACCGTCGCATGATTCTTCGTTGCAATAGTGATGTCGATCTCTACACCTTTCCCAGGAGGAACAACTTTCGTCGTTCCTTGTAACACCCCTAGTTCTATTAATAGTAATAAGGGTTTGTATGTGCATTCATGAGCATCATATAATCCTAAAAAGAAATGAAATAAAGATAAAATGTACAAAAACCCTAAATCCTACATCCTCCTCTCTATGTAAAAGCATTCAAAATGGTTTTGAATTTTGAAAAGTACAAAAGGTATGGAGCCCAAATTGTTATAAGGGACCTTAGTGTTTTTAGATGTTTACAAAACCTTCTGGTATTTTAAAATGCTCAAACCAGATTTGACATAAAAATACAAAAGTACAAGAAGAAAAATAGAAAAAGGAAAACGTTTTTAGAAATAAAAACTACTACTAAACCTAATTGGGACGAGCCCAGCTCCCTCTCCTCTCTCTCTGTCGCATAGCGCGGCCGCTCGCAGCCCACTCTGGCCCAAGGTAGCCCAGCAGCAACCCGATACCGCTGCGCCATGTTCGTCATCTTCATCAGGTCGTTGTTGACCTCCCGATCGCTGAAGCAGCTCGCTGGCCGGGCCCGTGTCGCTGGCATGCGTCAAGATCCGTGCCGCCACTCTGGGAACCTATAACGTCCTTGCCTCGCCCCCTGGAGAACCCTAGCATGCCAGTTTCCCCCTCTCTTCCTCGTTTCCACCGCCAGGCCGAAACCCTAGATCACAGATGCCGCGTCATATCGCTGTCTTCAGCCTCCTAAGCTAAGGTGCATAAGACTTCCACCTTGTTGCCCTCATCGTTCCTGTGGAACCACACAAGCCGGGAAGCCCCCTGTGCGTCGAAATCAAACTCGACACACCGTCGGCCGCCGCAATTTCTGTCGTTAATTCATCACCATCCGTGCTCGCCTCGACCCCTCTGCTAGCTTCGTGGTGAGCTTGCCGTCCTCCTGGACCTCTCCATCCTCTCTCTCTCACCTTGGTTCGAGCTAGAACCGAGCGCCGTCGTCTGTCTCTGCCGCCCACCGTCGCAGCTGCAGCTCCGGTGAAACCCTTGAAGCGGCGCCGCCACTTTCTGGCTCAGCGCGCAAGACCGCATCCAACACGCTACTACTCACAGCCCCGCGTGCTCGCAATCGCCAGCCCCACACCCGATCTAGGAACTCGCCATTGCTGACGTCAGCATGACGCAGTAATCCCCATTTCCTTTTTATTTTAATGTTTTGTACATATTTTTTTGTAATTATTTCAAGAAATAATAAATGTATGACATGTGGGTCCCCTCCTTATATAATATAAACATTTTCAGAAACGTTTTCTGTTTAATAAAATGTATAAGTGATTTCAAAATGTAAATTCTGTTATAATATTCCAAAAATGATTAAAATGAATAAAAAATTGATAAATTCATAACTAATTCATTTTAAATCAGAAAAATACAAATAATATATCAAAATGTTCAAAAAACGAAGATCTATACAATAGCAGAATAATAATGCATTGCTCAACATTTAATTTGAAGTTTAATTGGAAGAACCAATTGAACCCCGTAGGTGATTCCGAGGATCCCATGTTCTAGGGTTTGCACCCCTCGGACCCTGTTTATAATGACATCGGATGTTTTAGGTTTGATTTCAATAACTTATAACTTGTCATATCATCATTCTTGCTTGAGCGTTGCATTTTTTCCATGTGTTGATTGTTTTCCTTATTTTCTGATGTTTCCGCTTATTCTCGGTAGTCCTCGGAGATGATTATGAGCAAAGATTCGAGATCAAGGTCAAAGTTAGAGTTTAACAACATTGATGAGAAGTTATGGATCATTGACAAATAAGTACATCTGATTTACGTGAAGATCTATAGTTGAGTATCAACAGGGAAAGGAAAGCATAGCTCCACAGATGATATAATCCTATGGTTTCAAAGTATTTCAATTCTTGCCATGTGCATACGATTCCAAAGTATTTTATCGATAGATAGAATAATACTATATGATGCATGTTACCTTTGTATCCCATATTCCCTGATCCACTACTCCTAGCATAACAAGTGTTCGGCTTATGAGCATCGCTAGAGATGTTTATATTGATTGTGCTTAGCCATGCTTAGCTGTTACCGCTGGTCTATCTGGTTGATGAATCAGAGCTACGAATGAACCTAGTATGCTAGGATGACATAATCATAGATGAAAGTTAAACTTTCTAAGGCTTGTATCGGAGGTCACAGATGGTTGTGGTTTTTGCAGTCTCATACTTGCCACTACTAGGACCTGAGTTCTTTCCTCTTGAACCAAGACGAGCATATAACCACATGGGGGCCTAGAAACCCCCTCTACCAACTAACCTGCCTAGTAGATTCAATGAGTCACATATTTCAGGCGTTCCATTCAACATATGCATTCTAGTTCTTCTCGAAGGCGGTGAAGGAGGTGCATCATAACAGGTATGTAAGATTGGCCGAGAACAAGAGAGGAACGACCTCCATAATCTTAAACCCCACACACATCTCTAGGGACCGGCTTCGGGACTCGACCCATTACGACGGCATCTCCTTAGTGCATAACTCATGGTCTCGGCAAAAGCAAGATAAAGGTCGTGTCTAACCACCCTATTTCGGCCTTCGAAGGAGGAGGGCTAATGTACTGGCATTAAGAGTTGGTTAGTACGTGTGGGTAAAGTTGTACACCCCTGTAGGGTATTAATATTTTTGAAAAGCCGTGTCCACGGTTATGGACGACTTGGGAATGGATTCTAAGATCATAGAAAACTTGAATCTAATCATAAAACTTGACAAGTATTGTGTGCTTAAGGATCCTTTATCAGGGATCGAGGGGGTGATCCTAGTTGGTAGGTTTTAGCTAATGATGATTCGGTGGATATCAAAAGATGATCAAAGCTAGAGATACCGCTCACTTATCCCCTTTTAAATTATTCAGATTAGTCGATCTTATTCTCCCTCTTGTTTTACAAACAAAGCTAGATTTAAGGAAAATAACTCCACCAGCCATAAGTCTTGCGGAGTACACCCTGTACTCTCCCTTGCTTCATTGATATTTTTGCAGCAGAGTAAGTGTTTCCATAGAAGATGAGTTCAATATGGCATTGACATCGACAGTAGCTTGGGGTTCCTAGTCGGCAGTCTGGGATATATGGAATGGGATGACATCGTCATGCTTCAGGCCTCTTAGGACATTTTTTAAGTTTGCTATACTTAATAGCATAATTTGGCTTCCGTTGTTTGATGTTTGTGATCAGTGACCTCTGCTTGAATTATTTTGGTTCTTCGCTCAGTTATGAGCTTGTTGTAATAATTTTGTGTCGTAGGGTCACTGTTTTGTTACCAATTCTTTCTCCGTATGCTTTCTAGACTAGGTTAGGCTTATGATCAGACAAAGGTCTGGGATTTTCTAGCCTTAATCCCTGGGGTGTCACAGGTTTTGGTATCAGAGCAGTACCGTCTAGTACCATCTGTAGGAAAACCTTTCTATTGGTCGATGTTGAGTCTAGTGCTTGAAAAAAAACTATTTGAAAGCTGAAAATCATGTCCGAAAATTCTAGTATGCTTCTTTTTACTCCTTATCTAGTTTTGCTCTAACTCTGGGTCATCTTATCTTGTGTTGATTTGGAAAAGTTTTGCTATCTTGTCTCTTCCTTAAAATCGTAGGTGCCTTTTCAGGCATGTCGTTTCTCAACCAGTTGACCTAGTGTTGAGTTTTATAGAGCCTGGTGTGTGTGTTCCTTGCTCCCCTTGCTCCGTTTCACTTGAGAGATTCCTTTCCATCATGATATCCCTGCCTTGTGGAACCTACAATATAATGTTCCACCACGTTTTGTTCTAGGTCTCGAGGTTTCCTTTCACCTCGTGTGCCCCCCTTTCATTTTTTTCGCTACTTTAGAAGTTGTATCTTATTTTGGAATCTACGTTGTGAATACTAATTTGCCCCAACTTACACTAAGGTTATCAATCTCACTGGTTTGCTAAAAACAAAGGATTAAACGTATAATGTGGAAGGTAGTAATTGCTTGTAGTAATGTAAAGGTCCCAACCTTTAATAAGGTAGAGTCCCATGTGTTTACAATGCTAGTCCCTGGATCAATAGCTAGCATCCACACTTAAGATGTAATATCAAGAAACAAAGGTCATAATACAACTTTATAACCAGGAATAACATAATTTTATTACATCTTACATAGCTCATTTGGCTATTACATTACATTGCAGCAGAAAATCCATAAGCATGGGGTCCTTCATCTTCAAAGTGCCACAGGCAGACATGTTGGTTGTAGACTTTGTAATCCTATTCAATCAATCTTCACTAAAAACAATCAAACCTGCAACATTACAAGTTGCAGCCACAAGGGTCAATACATTTGAATTGTATTGGCAAGTGAAACTATGGTATTATAGTGGAGTCTATCATCTATATGCATTTGGCTAATTGGATTTGAGGCTTGCATTGCTCAAAATAAATTTTTCCTTAACATTTGAAAACACTAAGTTTTTGCTTGACAAAAACATTTTTCTCAATCAAAGATTGAAGATCCTTTAACCCTTGTTCAAACCACAAGTTTTTAACTTAGAAATTTGAATGATGAGATTCTTGATTGCTTCCATGTCTTGATGCTCAAATTTTCCTTTACCAGGGACATGGCTAAGTACTTAGATTTTACACTCTGCAGAGGTGGTGCACTTTCCCCACAAGACTTGGTTTCCCAAGACAAGATCTTTCAGAAGCTTTCCCTTAGACCAAAATGGAAGTGCTCCAACCTATCAAACTCTACCACCAACTGTCCATATGGCTAAGTTCTTGCAACCTATATGATCCAGGCAGAGCCCATAATGCCAAGTGGCTGCACTTGAAGCTTCTCAACATTTGACATCTCAAATCTCTTTGTTCCTGGGTGGCCATCCACAAGTGAGATACACAAGGTAAACCATAGACATGGGCCCTGTGAACCACTCAACCAAAATCCACCAAGCAATTACCATTCCACCTAGGTGATTCATTAACTTAGTTGTTTTATTAAACAAAAACACAAGTCCTCAGACTTAGAAATTTTCCATAGTGTGAATACATTTCCACCCTTGTTTGCTATTAGCTAAGCTAAGCATGATAGTAGTAGGCATCTTGACTTAGGAATTTCTACTAAGGTTTCATCTACTAGGATTTCCCATAGCAAGGTTTATACTTAGCAAAATTCCATGCAAGTTTTACTTAGCAAAAAATAACTAATGCATAGTGAAAGTAATGGGACAAAAGTATGAAGCATCACTTGCCTTTTTGGTAGAGTATGGGTTCACTCCTTGTCCTTGCAACAATCACACTCTTCAAGTCACTACAATCCAATCAAACAAGGCACAAACTCAATCTACCAATCAAGCAAAACATCACATAAAATCATAGAACCAATATAATGCATGCAAGCATGCCAAACTTTGTTTTATTTGGAAAAGTGGTTCCTAATGGGACATAAACATTTGAAAACACCTATTGGTCATTTTGTAAAGTGGCAAGGTCATTTGCAAGAGGTTTCATTTCATAAACCATTTTCAAAACAAAGTATCATTTTATGTGGTGTAGAAATATTTTTACTAAGGCATTAATCTATAGGGTTCACCAAATATGTTTTAAAACCATAAAACTTGGTGTTTGGGGTCAGAGAGTTTAAAACAAAACATTTCCCAAAAGTTTTCTTCCAAAACCATTTTTAATAAATAAACCACATTTCTATTTGACTAGAAATGGTTTTAAATCAAAGAATCATTATTTTGTTTCACCAAATTCATTTTTGAATCCACAAAGTGTTTCCTAATGTTAGTAGGTTCAAATCACACCATTTGCCAAAGATTTTATCCCCAAAATCATTTTTGAACAATTTTTATAACCTAAACAAGCATACAAATGTTTATGCAAAAACAAACATTTTTCCAGAGGCTTTTTACTAAACAAATGGCATGGTTGGATAGGGCTTGTTCCACTGATTCCATTGATATAAATTTTGCAAAATTTGGACGGGTGGAACTAAAGTTATGGAATTTACAAAATTGAATCTCTAATAGACACATTTCTGTTTTTAAAACAAAGCACTGGACACGTGGGCTGTTCTGATTCGTCGAAAATGGTTCGTGCGGATCAAGCATTGCTAGGCGTTGAATTAAAATGAGATTGTGCGGCACAGATCAGTTCTCACCCTTTCGTTTAAGTCGCTTGTTCCTACGCGTCCGATCTAAAATGAATGGCCCTGATCTATTTGACCACAAAGTGGTGGCGCTGGCGGCGGTGGTTGGCGGCGGCGCGCTCAGACGGTGCGGTCACCGGTGATTTAGGAGGCAAGGGAGGCATATGAGTAGCTCACCAGAATCGCCGAAGCCTGCTGATGCTCAACGTTGTGGCAGCTCGTCGAGGGGTGCGCGGGTTCGTCTTTAATTGCTCACCGGAGTTGATCTGGGCCTCGGTGCGGTCAGACGTCGACGGGGGCGAGGCTATGGGTCCTGCGCGACTAGTTGGCGAGTACCTGGACGATCACAAGGCACAGGCGAACAAAATGGTGTGAGGCTCTGGTCAAGGCGCGCACGGGTTCAGGCGATGTGGCTTACCGGAGTTGTCTGCAGACGGCAGTGCTGTCAGTTGAGGTCGTTGCCGGCGCTGTGAGGCACACGCGAGCGAGCTGGGGATGCAGAGATATGCGCCAGGGCTTGGGGAGTATGTGAGCTTGGTCGGGGAGGCAAGGGGCAATGCGGTGCTGCCGGAATTGGTCGAGAACCTCGTCGGAGACGGCGGCGGTGCAGAAGAAATTTGAGACAGCCTGGGGGCGCACTTGGGGGAGGAGACAGAGGGGAAATGGAGAGGAGGGGCAGGCGCTTTAACTTGCATGGTCAAGGGGCTGATTAACGGCGTGGTTAACGCGTATTACGCCGGACTTAATTCACCTGCAATGGCTGGCAAGGGGGAGGGCGTAGTCCGCGGGTGGGGAAGAAGGGAGCGCGGCTGTGGGGCCTAGTGTCAGCGAGAAAGGGAGTGAGGGGGAGGGTCCACCGGTCATTGGTTCTGCGGGTGCGGTTCTGAGTGAGAAAAATGTTTCGGCAGAGGGGATAGGTGGGCTGGAAATGGGCTTGCTGGGCCAGACTGGTTGGGTCGAGTCCATTTCACATTTTTTTTCTGTCTGAAACCTTTTTCTTTTTCCAATACTATTTTCTGTTTTGGAAATTCAAACAAACAAATCAAACATTCAAACAATTCAAACACTTCCATACTTTGTGTTGAATTTGGTTCTGTTTATCAACATAAACCAAAATTCAAAATAAAATAATATAATTTTATTCTTTTTAGGATCCATTTAATAATTAAATAAAATATACCTTAGTTATTTAATCAAATAGGGTTTGATTTATTTAATAAAATCTCCATTTGAAATCTAAATATTTTCAAAACCAAATCAGTAGGTTTCATAGAAGATACTTGGAAAACTTGTTTAAAATAAAATAACATTTTATTTTAGGTTCCATTAATAATTAAATAAAATGGACCTTAGTTATTAAATCAAATAGGGTTTGTTTTATTTAAAATATTTATTTTGAAATCTAAAATAAAACCAAAACACTTCAGTAGGTTTTATTTGAGAATATAAAATACTTGGAAAACTTTTTTTTTAATAAATACATAAGTTTTTGTGTTTATTTAAAATGGGAAAAAGACTTTACTTAAATAAAATTGGATATTAGATCCTTATTATTTTATTTAAATAAACCTTTACTATTTTTAATCAAAACAAAACATTTTATTTTCAAGATATTGGCCAAGGTTTAATTTGGCTTTATAAAATAATCCTTATTTATAAATCTATTCTTTTGAAAACCAAATCTTTTATAAAAAGATTTCAAAATAGTAATTCCAAATATTTTTAATTTTCCTTTATTAAATGTTTATCTTTATAAATCCCTTTAGGATTTACCTTGATCAAAATAGGTTTGAAGGTTCCCATGTGATCAAAAAGTTTCTTCTCACTCTGAAAATCAACAAAGTTTTATTTTATTCATTATTTTTCACATTACAAGATTTGGAAAATCTTGGGATGTGGTAGGCTACCACCCTTAAAATAAATCTCGTCCCGAGATTTGGGAAGGCTAGGGGTTACAAGTTGGCTCAAAACATCTAGGGTACTACCACCCTTAAGAATTTTCCAACTAAATTACATATTGGCCTTCTTGGGATCCTGGGGAAACTCCTCTGGGAAAGCATCTGCATAGTGTCCTTTGTTTTCACATTTGAAACATGTGACAAGGCTGAGATCTTGAGGTGGCTTTTCTGGACAATATGATGCATAATGTCCTAACTCTTTGCAGTGGTTGCACATTATTTGGCTAAAATCCTTCCTTATCTTGGGTTTCACTAGCTTTTGTTTGTCTTCTTGTCTCTTCTTCTTTTCTGGGCATTCACTGACATAGTGTCCCTTCTCTTTGCAATTGTAACATTGCACTTGAGTAATATCCTTCTTGTTTGGGTTGGGGCATTTCTTCTTCTTCTTCTTCTTCTTCTTCTTCTTCTTCTTGGGTCTCTCCAAAGCTAGGAGTTCTTCTAATTTATGCTCTTCATACTTCACCAAAAAGGTGGGAAATCTTTCTCTCTTCTTGGGGCAGTTACTAAAGATATGACCTTCTTCTTCACAATTTAGGGAATTGATCTTCATGCTCCTTGGATGCATGATTCTTGTATCCACAAATATTGCTAGCTTGGGTTACTTCTAGATTAACATCTTTGTCATCCTTGTTGTCATTAGCTCTTTGGAAAAAGTTTTCTCCCATGTTGATCATTTGAGTAACCAATCCTTGCAACAATTGGGATTGAAGTTTAAAAATCCTTTGTATGGCTGGGTCTAGTCCATTGTTGTTGGCTAAAAGCTGAGTTGTCTCTTGGATCAATTGGTTTTGGGTTGCTATAAGTTCTCTCATGTTGTCCTCTTGGTTGTTGTTGTTGTCATCAACCTTGATGTTGGAGTTTCTTGGAGAAGTCATCTGTTTGGGTTGGATTGGGATTAGAATAGACAAAGTATTTCTAAAGGAGTAATCCTATTCACACACCTCACAATTCACACAAGCAATGTGCAAGCAATCACAAACAATTTTTCACTCAAACAACAAAGTTCAAGCACATTTTAGGCAACCAAAAATATTTTTGGTACACCACATAAGTTGGTGTGTTTAACTTAACTATATATGGTGGTCCATCTATATGGTTCACTTGTGATCTTTCCATATTTCTTGGTTGATTCCTTCTTGCATGAGATCATGGTTTCCTCGAGAAAAATTCTTGTCACAAAAACTTCAAAGGTGATGATGATTCCTTCTAAGTTGTGTTTCCTTAGGCTCCAAATCCTTGAGCAAGATTTCTTGTCTCACTTGTAGTCCTTAGTGATATCCAAGTTGGAAGTCCTTGGTGAATATGCTGAAGATGTTGAAGTCATTAGAGTTGAAGAAGTTGAAGTCATTAGAGTTGATGGAATCCTTTGCACATGGTGTTGTCTTTGGTCATGGGGTAGGTTTTTCCATCAAGTTGAAATAGAAGAGATGTAGAGTTGATACCAAAATGGTTAAGGAAAGGGTTTACAAGATTGTTTGTAAATAAGTTTTGGAACAAAACAACTCCTATTTTTCTAAGGGTTTTTGTCCAATCCTAGGTTTACAAATCCTACAGGCAACACAATGCTCTGATACCATCTGTAAGGGTCCCAACCTTTAATAAGGTAGAGTCCCCTGTGTTTACAATGCTAGTCCCTGGATCAATAGCTAGCATCCACAGTTAAGATGTAATATCAAGAAACAAAGGTCATAATACAACTTTATAACCAGGAATAACATAATTTTATTACATCTTACATAGCTCATTTGGCTATTACATTACATTGCAGCAGAAAATCCATAAGCATGGGGTCCTTCATCTTCAAAGTGCCACAGGCAGACATGTTGGTTGTAGACTTTGTAATCCTATTCAATCAATATTCCCTAAAAACAATCAAACCTGCAACATTACAAGTTACAGCCACAAGGGTCAATACATTTGAATTGTATTGGCAAGTGATACTATGGTAGTATAGTGGAGTCTATCATCTATATGCATTTGGCTAAGTGGAGTTGAGGCTTGCATTGCTCAAAATAGATTTTTCATTAACATTTGAAAACACTAAGTTTTTGCTTGACAAAAACATTTTTCTCAATCAAAGATTGAAGATCCTTTAACCCTTGTTCAAACCACAAGTTTTTAACTTAGAAATTTGAATGATGAGATTCTTGATTGCTTCCATGTCTTGATGCTCAAATTGTCCTTTACCAGGGACATGGCTAAGTACTTAGATTTTACACTCTGTAGAGGTGGTGCACTTTCCCCACAAGACTTGGTTTCCCAAGACAAGATCTTTCAGAAGCTTTCCCTTAGACCAAAATGGACACGCTCCAACCTATCAAACTCTACCACCAACTGTCCATATGGCTAAGTTCTTGCAACCTATATGATCCAGGCAGAGCCCATAATGCCAAGTGGCTTCACTTGAAGCTTCTCAACATTTGACATCTCAAATCTCTTTGTTCCTGGGTGGCCATCCACAAGTGAGATACACAAGGTAAACCATAGACATGGGCCTTGTGAACCACTCAACCAAAATCCACCAAGCAATTGCCATTCCACCCAGGTGATTCATTAACTTAGTTGTTTTATTAAACAAAAACACAAGTCCTCAGACTTAGAAATTTTCCATAGTGTGAATACATTTCCACCCTTGTTTGCTATTAGCTAAGCTAAGCATGATAGTAGTAGGCATCTTGACTTAGTAATTTCTACTAAGGTTTCATCTACTAGGATTTGCTATAGCAAGGTTTATACTTAGCAAAATTCCATGCAAGTTTTACTTAGCAAAAAATCACTAATGCATAGTGAAAGTAATGGGACAAAAGTATGAAGCATCACTTGCCTTTTTGGTAGAGTATGGGTTCACTCCTTGTCCTTGCAACAATCACACACTTCAAGTCACTACAATCCAATCAAACAAGGGACAAACTCAGTCTACCAATCAAGCAAAACATCACATAAAATCATAGAACCAATATAATGCATGCAAGCATACCAAACTTTGTTTTATTTGGAAAAGTGGTTCCTAATGGGACATAAACATTTGAAAACACCTATTGGTCATTTTGTAAAGTGGCAAGGTCATTTGCAAGAGGTTTCATTTCATAAACCATTTTCAAAACAAAGTATCATTTTATGTGGTGTAGAAATATTTTTACTAAGGCATTAATCTATAGGGTTCACCAAATATGTTTTCAAACCATAAAACTTGGTGTTTGGGGTCAGAGAGTTTAAAACAAAACATTTCCCAAAAGTTTTCTTCCAAAACCATTTTTAATAAATAAACCACATTTCTATTTGACTAGAAATGGTTTTAAATCAAAGAATCATTATTTTGTTTCACCAAATTCATTTTTGAATCCACAAAGTGTTTCCTAATGTTAGTAGGTTCAAATCACACCATTTGCCAAAGATTGTATCCCCAAAATCATTTTTGAACAATTTTTATAACCTAAACAAGCATACAAATGTTTCTGCAAAAACAAACATTTTTCCAGAGGCTTTTTACTAAAAAAATGGCATGGTTGGCTAGGGCTTGTTCCACTGATTCCATTGATATAAAGTTTGCAAAATTTGGACGTGTGGAACTAAAGTTATGGAATTTACAAAATTGAATCTCTAATAGACACATTTCTGTTTGGACGTGTGCTGTTCTGATTCATCGAAAACGGTTTGTGCGGATCAAGCATTGCGAGGCGTTGGATTAAAATGAGATCATGCGGCACAGATCAGTTCTCACCCTTTCGTTTAAGTCGCTTGTTCCTACGCGTCCGATCTAAAACGAATGGCCCTGATCTATTTGACCACAAAGTGGTGGCGCTGGCGGCGGTGGTTGGCGGTGGCGCGCTCAGACGGTGCGGTCGCCGGTGATTTAGGAGGCAAGGGAGGCAGATGGTAGCTCACCAGAATCGCCGAAGCCTGCTGATGATCAACGTTGTGGAAGCTTGTTGAGGGGTGCGCGGGTTCGTCTTTAATTGCTCACCAGAGTTGATCTGGGCCTCGGTGCGGCCAGACGTCGACGGGGGCGAGGCTATGGGTCCTGCGCGACTAGTTGGCGAGTACCTGGACGATCACAAGGCACAGGCGAACAAAATGGCATGAGGCTCTGGTCAAGGCGCGCACGGGTGCAGGCGATGTGGCTTACCGGAGTTGTCTGCAGACGGCAGTGCTGTCAGTTGAGGTCGTTGCCGGCGCTGTGAGGCACACGCGAGCGAGCTGGGGATGCAGAGAGATGCGCCAGGGCTTGGGGAGTATGTGAGCTTGGTCGGGGAGGCAAGGGGCGATGCGGTGCTGCCGGAATTGGCCGAGAACCTCGTCGGAGACGGCGGTGGTGCAGAAGAAATTTGAGACAGCCTGGGGGCGCACTTGGGGGAGGAGACAGAGGGGAAATGGAGAGGAGGGGCAGGCGCTTTAACTTGCGTGGTCAAGGGGCTGATTAACGGTGTGGTTAACGCGTATTACGCCGGACTTAATTCACCTGCAACGGCTGGCGAGGGGGAGGGCGTAGTCCGCGGGTGGGGAAGAAGGGAGCGCGGCTGTGGGGCCTAGTGTCAGCGAGAAAGGGAGTGAGGGGGAGGGTCCACCGGTCACTAGTTCTGCGGGTGCGGTTCTGAGTGAGAAAAACGTTTCGGCAGAGGGGATAGGTGGGCTGGAAATGGGCTTGCTTGTTGGAGATATGCCCTAGAGGCAATAATAAATGTTGTTATTATTATATCTTTGTGTTTATGATAAATGTTTACATTCATGCTATAATAGTATTAACAAGGAAACATTGATACTTGTGTGATTTGTAAACTTAATTTGAAGTCCCTAGTATAGCCTCTATACATCACTAGCTTGTTGGTTGATAAATGATTGTGGTTTCCCTATCATGAACATTGAGATGTTATCAACAACAAGATCATATCGTTAGGAGAATGATATGGTGGACATACTCCTATAGATAAGCGTAGCATAAAGATCAAGTCATTTCAATAGTTCAATTGCTATATGCTTTCTGATACATAGTAACCTAATTCCTTCGACCATGAGATCATGCATATCACCTTTACCGGATGGATGCTTTGATGACATCAAACACCACACCGTAACTGGGTGGCTACAAAGGTGGCATTGAGTGTTCGGAAAGTATTGGTTGAGACACATGGATCAAGAGTGGGATTTGTCCATCCATATGACGGATAGATATACTATGGGCCCTCTCGGTGGAATGTCATCCAATTAGCTTGCAAGCATGTGACTGGCTCACAAGGGATCACATATCACGGGAACGAGAAAAGAGTACTTATCGGTAACGAGGTTGAACTAGGTATGCAGAGATACCGACGATCATAACCTCGGATAAGTAAACTATCGTGAGACAAAGGGAAATTGGTATCGTATGTAAGTGGTTCATTCGATCGCAAAGTAATCGTAGAAATATGTGGGAGCCATATGAATTTCCAGATTCCTCTATTGGTTATTGTTCGGAGAAGTGTCTCGATCATGTCTGCATAATTCACGAACCGTAGGGAGACACACTTAAGGATTCGACGTTGTTTGAGTAGTTATGGTAGTATGAGAAAGAGACCGAATGTTGTTCGGAGTCTCGGATGGGATCCGGGATATCACGAGGTGATCCGGAATGGTCCGGAGAATAAGATTCATATAAGGAAAGTCCCGTTTCGGAGTTGGGGAATGATTCCGGTGTTTTCATCGGGAATGTTCTAGAAGGTTCCGGAATGTCTGGCACTTCGGAGGGGAAGGGGTACATGAATGTGTCATTGCATGTTGGAATGATTGAATCATGTACTAAGTGTCATCGCTGTTCCAAATAAAGGATTAATTCAAATCCTAGTTTGAAAAGTCAAATTGCTAGTTTGAAAAGTCAAACGACTAAAATTGGAAAGAGGAAAAGAGGAGGAAGGGGAAACCGAGTTGGGGAGGAGTTCCCTCCTCGAACCGGCGGCCCACCTCCAAGCCGAGTTGGGGAGGGACTCCTCTCCCTACCCTTGGCGCGGCCGGCCCCTCCACCTATATAAGGAGGGGCAGGGCTCCCTCCTCTAAACACACAAGTCCCTCACCTCAAACCCTAGAAGCTGCAGCCCTCCATAGCCGCTGCCAACCCCTAGGGTTTTTGCCCTAGCCACCGACTTGGGGGTCCCGGAACCCTAGCCGCCGGCTCTAGGCCCTCATCCTTGGTGTGTCTAAACCCTAGATCGCCGAGGAGCTCTCTCATACTCCACCATACTCGCTCTGGCTTAAGGCGAAGCCCTGCGAGATCTCCCCTCTACTTCCGGTACCACGCCGTTGTGCTGCCAGAATCGCGAGGAGAGTGCTACAACATCCGCTGCCTGCTGGAACAAGGGAGAGGAAGGTCTTCGTCGAGTACTGAACATGTGACCGACTGCGGGAGCGCTGCCGGAACGCAGCGCCGGAAGGATCGTCTACGCGATCTTGAGATCGGGAAGAGTACGACTACATCACCCACGAGAATCCGCTCTCGTTAAACACTTTGGAATCTTCGAGGGTAAGTTATTCCATCGACTCGTTGCTACAATCTAGTAGATAGATCTTGGCTTGTTTGTTTGTATGCGATAGAAAATTTTTGTTTTCCATGCTACAAATCCCTACAGTGGTATCAGAGCCGTGTCTATATGTAGATCTGTTGCATGAGTAGAACACAATGGTCATTGTGGGCGTTGATGCTTTTATTGTCGATTGCTTCTTGTGTAATTTGCATCTTGCGGTATGTTGGGATGAAGCGGCCCGGGCTAACCTTACATGACATCGTTCATGAGACTTGCTCCACGCTTGACATGCAACTTGTATTGCATAAGTGGCTTTGCGGGTGCCTGTTTCTCCTAGCATAGTTAAGATCCAATTTACAACGGGTGATTAACAATACTAGTATCAATGTTGTGATTCATGTTCGTAAGTTAGAACGACACTTATCGAAAGCCCCAAAACCACGTAAAATATGCAAAGAAAGTAGAGGCGTCTAACTTTGTTTTGCAGGGGTGTGCAGTGATGTGATATGGCCATGATTGTGATTATATTTGATGTATGCAATGTTCCTTATTGTAAGTTGGCAATCGGCAGGAGCCATATGGTTGTCTTTAATTTATGTTAAGATCCGCGTGTCTATTCAAAGTAGTTGTAATAGTTGAAGCCGGTGGACGACAACCATGGAGAAGCGTCATTGACCTTGATGCAATGCCGGTGATGATGGAGATCATGTTCGTGCTTGAAGATGGAGATCGGAAGCACAAAGAAGAAAGGCCATATCATATCACATATTATGAATTGCATGTGATGTTAATCTTTTATGCATCTTGTATTGCTTAGTAGACGACGGTAGCATTATAAGATGATCCCTCATGCACATGAATTTCAAGTCATAAAGTGTTCACCCTTAGTTAGCACCGTTGCTAAAGCTTGTTGTTTCGAAGCACCACGTGATGATCGGGTGTGTTAGATTCTGCAAGTGTATACAACATGAGCAAGCCAGATTTTCTCATGCGGAAACTAAGGTTTGATCTTGACGAGCCTAGCATGTACAGACATGGTCTCGGAACACGGATCACCGAAAGGTAAAGCATGAATCATATAGTAGATATGATGAACATGTTGATTGTTCGCCATTGAAACTATATCAACTCTCGTGATGATCGGTGTTGATGTGGTGGATTTGGTTCGTGTGATCACTAAAACAATGTGAGGGATATTGTTTTGAGTGGGAGTTCACCTAGATTAACTTTATTAATTTGAACTCAATTTGTCATAAACTTAGTCTAAACTATTGCAAATATGTTGTAGATCAATGGCAGCCCCTACCATCAATTTTAATGCATTCCTAGAGAAAGAAAAGTTGAAAAACAATGGAAGCAACTTCGCGGATTGGTTCCGCAATTTGAGGATTGTTCTCACAGCTGGTAATTTGACCTATGTGCTGGATGCACCGCTGGGTGACCCACCTGCAGCTGATGCTTCCGATGAAGTAAAGAATGTTTACCTCGCTTGGAAGAATCAGTACTCCATAGTTCAGTGTGCTATCTTGTATGGTTTGGAATCGGAGCTTCAGAAAAGGTTTGAGAACTCAGACCCATATGATATTGTCGAGGATCTCAAATTGATCTTTGAGACTCATGCGGCAATTGAAAGCTATGAGGCTTCTGAAAAGTTCTTTAACTGCAAGATGGAAGAGGGCAGCTCCGTCAGTGAGCATGTGCTTAAAATGTCTGGGCACGCAAACAAACTTCAAAGCTTGGGTATAGTGATTCCTAATGCTTTGGGGATTTACCGTGTCCTCCAATCACTACCACCAAGTTACAAGAACTTTGTGATGAACTACAACATGCAGAACATGAACAAGCAGTTGCCAGAACTGTTTGCTATGTTAAAGTCTGCAGAAGTGGAGATCAAGAAAGAGCACCAAGTGTTGTTGGTCAATAAGACCACCAAATTCAAGAAAGGCAAGTCTAAGCAGAAGGGACACTTCAAGAAGGGTGGTAAGAAAGTTACCACGCCGGCGAAGAAGACCAAGGCTGGACCTAAGCCTGAAACTGAGTGCTTTTACTGCAAGGGAGAAGGTCACTGGAAGCGGAATTGCCCAAAGTACTTGGCGGATCTGAAGAACGGCAACATCAAGAAGAAAGGTATATATGATATACATGTTATTGATGTGTATCTCACTAGTACTCGTAGTAGTGCCTGGGTATTTGATACTGGTTCGGTTGCTCATATTTGTAACTCGAAACAGGTGCTGCAGAATAAACGGAAGCTAGCGAAGAACGAGGTGACGATGCGCGTGGGAAACGGATCAAAGGTTGATGTGATCGCGGTCAGCACGCTACCCCTTCATCTACCATCGGGATTAGTTTTATACTTAAATAATTGTTATTTGGTGCCTGCGTTGAGCATGAACATTATATCGGGATCTTGTTTATTGCGAGACGGTTACTTGTTTAAGTCCGAGAATAATGGTTGTTCGATTTATATGAGTAATATGTTTTATGCACATGCACCTTTGATAGATGGTCTATTCTTATTGAATCTCGATAGTGTAAATACACATATCAACAAAATTGAGGCTAAACGTTTGAAATCAAGCGATAATTCGACCTATATGTGGCACTGTCGTCTTGGTCACATTGGAGTGAAACGTATGAAGAAACTCCATTCCGATGGACTTCTTGAATCACTTGATTTTGAATCACTTGAAAGATGCGAAGCATGTCTGATGGGAAAAATGTCTAAGACTCCATTTTCTGGTATGATGGAGCGAGCTACAGACTTATTGGAAATCATACATACCGATGTGTGTGGCCCGATGAGTGTAGCATCGCGCGGTGGTTATCGTTATGTTCTTACCTTCACGGATGACTTGAGTAGATATGGGTATATCTATTTCATGAAACATAAGTCCGAAACTTTCGAGAAGTTTAAGGAGTTTCAAAGTGAGGTAGAGAATCAGCGTAACAAGAAGATTAAATTTCTGCGTTCTGATCGTGGAGGTGAATATCTAAGTTACGAGTTTGGCGAGCATTTGAAGAAATGCAGAATTCTTTCACAATTGACACCGCCGGGAACACCACAGCGTAATGGTGTGTCCGAACATCGTAATCGAACTCTCTTAGATATGGTTCGTTCTATGATGTCACTTACAGATTTACCGCTATCATTTTGGGGTTATGCATTAGAAACAGCCGCATTCACTTTAAATAGGGCACCGTCTAAATCCGTTGAAACGACACCGTATGAATTATGGTTTGGGAAGAAACCTAGATTGTCGTTCTTTAAAGTTTGGGGATGCGAAGCCTATGTAAAGAAGTTACAGCCGGACAAGCTGGAACCCAAAGCGGAAAAATGCGTCTTCATAGGATACCCGAAGGAAACTATTGGGTATACCTTCTATCATAGATCCGAAGGAAAAATCTTCGTTGCCAAGAATGGATCCTTTCTAGAGAAGGAATTTCTCTCGAAAGAAGTGACTGGAAGGAAAGTAGAACTCGACGAGGTTGTCGAACCTTCTCTCGAAATTGTGAGTAGCGCAGCACCGGAAGAAGTTCCTGTGGTGCCTGCACCAATAAGAGAGGAAGCTAATGATGGTGATCATGAAACTTCGGTTGAAGTTGTTACAGAGCCTCGGAGGTCAACGAGAACTCGTACCACTCCAGATTGGTATGATCCCGTTATGAGTGTCATGTTGGTGGACAACACCGATGACCCTGAGACATATGAGGAAGCGATGATGAGCCCAGATTCCAATAAATGGCAAGAAGCCATGAAATCCGAGATTGGATCCATGTACGAAAACCAAGTATGGACTTTGTTGGACTTACCGGATGGCCGGAAGGCTGTCGAGAACAAATGGATTTTCAAGAAGAAAACATATGCTGATGGTAATGTTACTGTCTATAAAGCTCGACTTGTCGCAAAAGGGTTTCGACAAATTCAAGGAGTTGACTACGATGAGACTTTCTCACCAGTAGCGAAGCTAAAGTCTGTGAGGATTATGTTAGCAATCGCTGCATATTATGATTATGAGATATGGCAGATGGATGTCAAAACAACATTCCTCAATGGAGACATTGATGAAGAGTTGTATATGATGCAACCCAAAGGTTTTGTCGATCCTAAAGATGCTAACAAGGTATGCAAACTTCAATGATCCATCTATGGATTGAAGCAAGCATCCCGAAGTTGGAATCAACGTTTTGATAAGGTGATCAAAAGTTTTGGTTTTATACAAACTTATGGAGAAGCTTGTATTTACAAGAAAGTGAGTGGGAGCTCTGTAGCATTCTTAATACTATATGTGGATGACATATTGTTGATTGGGAATGATGTAGACCTTCTTAATAGTGTCAAGGAATATTTGAATAATAGTTTTTCAATGAAGGATCTTGGCGAAGCAGCTTACATATTAGGCATAAAGATTTATAGAGATAGATCGAAACGCCAAATATCATTGTCACAGAGTACATATTTGGACAAAGTTCTAAAGAGGTTTGGAATGGAAGATAGCAAGAAAGGGTTCTTGCCCATGTTGCCCAATACGACCTTGAGTAAAACTCAAAGTCCGACATCGGCAGAAGATAGAGAAAGAATGAGTAAGACTCCCTATGCCTCAGCCATAGGATCTCTAATGTATGCCATGCTATGTACTAGACCCGACATTTCATATGCTGTTAGTTTGACTAGCAGATATCAAAGTGATCCAGGAGTGGATCATTGGACAGCGGTCAAAAACATCCTTAAGTACTTGAGAAGAACTAAGGATATGGTTCTTTCTTATGGAGGTGATGAACAGCTCGTTGTTAATGGTTACACCGATGCTAGTTGGAACACCGATCCGGATGATTCTAAATCACAATCTGGATACGTATTTATTTTGAATGGTGCAGCAGTTAGCTGGAGGAGTGCAAAGCAAAGCGTTGTGGCGAGACCTTCAACTGAATCGGAATACATGGATGCTTCGGAGGCTTCACAAGAAGCGATATGGATGAAAGAGTTCATTACAGAGCTGGGTGTGGTTCCTAGTGCGCTGGACCCAATGTCTATCTACTGTGATAACATGGGCGCCATAGCCAATGCGCAAGAACCAAGGTCACACAAGAAGCTGAAGCATATCAAGCTACGTTTTCACGCTATTCGAGAACATATTCAAGATGGGGATATAAAGATTTGCAAAGTACACACAGATCTGAATGTGGCGGATCCGTTGACTAAACCTCTCCCGAGGGAAAAACATGACCAGCACCAAACTGCCATGGGTGTTCGGTATATTACCATGTAATCTAGATTAGATGACTCTAGTGCAAGTGGGAGACTGTTGGAGATATGCCCTAGAGGCAATAATAAATGTGGTTATTATTATATCTTTGTGTTTATGATAAATGTTTACATTCATGCTATAATAGTATTAACAAGGAAACATTGATACTTGTGTGATTTGTAAACTTAATTCGAAGTCCCTAGTATAGCCTCTATACATCACTAGCTTGTTGGTTGATAAATGATTGTGGTTTACCTATCATGAACATTGAGATGTTATCAACAACAAGATCATATCGTTAGGAGAATGATATGGTGGACATACTCCTATAGATAAGCGTAGCATACAGATCAAGTCATTTCAATAGTTCAATTGCTATATGCTTTCTGATACATAGTAACCTAATTCCTTCGACCATGAGATCATGCATATCACCTTTACCGGATGGATGCTTTGATGACATCAAACACCACACCGTAACTGGGTGGCTACAAAGGTGGCATTGAGTGTTCGGAAAGTATTGGTTGAGATACATGGATCAAGAGTGGGATTTGTCCATCCATATGACGGATAGATATACTCTGGGCCCTCTCGGTGGAATGTCATCCAATTAGCTTGCAAGCATGTGACTGGCTCACAAGGGATCACATATCACGGGAACGAGAAAAGAGTACTTATCGGTAACGAGGTTGAACTAGGTATGCAGAGATACCGACGATCATAACCTCGTATAAGTAAACTATCGTGAGACAAAGGGAAATTGGTATCGTATGTAAGTGGTTCATTCGATCGCAAAGTAATCGTAGAAATATGTGGGAGCCATATGAATTTCCAGATTCCTCTATTGGTTATTGTTCGGAGAAGTGTCTCGATCATGTCTGCATAATTCACGAACCGTAGGGAGACACACTTAAGGATTCGACGTTGTTTGAGTAGTTATGGTAGTATGAGAAAGAGACCGAATGTTGTTCGGAGTCTCGGATGGGATCCGGGATATCACGAGGTGATCCGGAATGGTCCGGAGAATAAGATTCATATAAGGAAAGTCCCGTTTCGGAGTTGGGGAATGATTCCGGTGTTTTCATCGGGAATGTTCTAGAAGGTTCCGGAATGTCCGGCACTCCGGAGGGGAAGGGGTACATGAATGTGTCATTGCATGTTGGAATGATTGCATCATGTACTAAGTGTCATCGCTGTTCCAAATAAAGGATTAATTCAAATCCTAGTTTGAAAAGTCAAATTGCTAGTTTGAAAAGTCAAACGGCTAAAATTGGAAAGAGGAAAAGAGGAGGAAGGGGAAACCGAGTTGGGGGGGAGTTCCCTCCTCCAACCGGCGGCCCACCTCCAAGCCGAGTTGGGGAGGGACTCCTATCCCTCCCCTTGGCGCGGCCGACCCCTCCACCTATATAAGGAGGGGCAGGGCTCCCTCCTCTAAACACACAAGTCCCTCACCTCAAACCCTAGAAGCTGCAGCCCTCCATAGCCGCCGCCAACCCCTAGGGTTTTTGCCCTAGCCGCCGACTTGGGGGTCCCCGGAACCCTAGCCGCCGGCTCTAGCCCCTCCTCCTTGGTGTGTATAAACCCTAGATCGCCGAGGAGCTCTCTCATACTCCACCATACTCGCTCCGGCTTAAGGCGAAGCCCTGCGAGATCTCCCCTCTACTTCCGGTACCACGCCGTTGTGCTGCCGGAATCGCGAGGAGAGTGCTACAACCTCCGCTGCCTGCTGGAACAAGGGATAGGAAGGTCTTCGTCGAGTACCGAACGTGTGACCGACTGCGGGAGCACTGCCGGAACGCAGCGCCGGAAGGATCGTCTACGCGATCTTGAGATCGGGAAGAGTACGACTACATCACCCACGAGAATCCGCTCTCGTTAAACACTTTGGAATCTTCGAGGGTAAGTTATTCCATCGACTCGTTGCTACAATCTAGTAGATAGATCTTGGCTTGTTTGTTTGTATGCGATAGAAATTTTTTGTTTTCCATGCTACGAATCCCTACATTGCTGGGCCAGACTGGTTGGGTCGAGTCCATTTCACATTTTTTTCTGTCTGAAACCTTTTTCTTTTTCCAATACTATTTTCTGTTTTGGAAATTCAAACAAACAAATCAAACATTCAAACAATTCAAACACTTCCATACTTTGTGTTGAATTTGGTTCTGTTTATCAACATAAACCAAAATTCAAAATAAAATAAAATAAATTTATTCTTTTTAGGATCCATTTAATAATTAAATAAAATAGACCTTAGTTATTTAATCAAATAGGGTTTGATTTATTTAATAAAATCTCCATTTGAAATCTAAATATTTTCAAAACCAAATCAGTAGGTTTCATAGAAGATACTTGGAAAACTTGTTTAAAATAAAATAACATTTTATTTTAGGTTCCATAAATAATCAAATAAAATGGACCTTAGTTATTAAATCAAATAGGGTTTGTTTTATTTAAAATATTTATTTTGAAATCTAAAATAAAACCAAAACACTTCAGTAGGTTTTATTTGAGAATATAAAATACTTGGAAAACTTTTTTTTAATAAATACATAAGTTTTTGTGTTTATTTAAAATGGGAAAAAGCCTTTAATTAAATAAAATTGGATATTAGATCCTTATTATTTTATTTAAATAAACCTTTACTATTTTTAATCAAAACAAAACATTTTATTTTCAAGATATTGGCCAAGGTTTAATTTGGCTTTATAAAATAATCCTTATTTATAAATCTATCTTTTCTTTTGAAAACCAAATCTTTTATAAAAAGATTTCAAAATAGTAATTCCAAATATTTTTAATTTTCCTTTATTAAATGTTTATCTTTATAAATCCCTTTAGGATTTACCTTGATCAAAATAGGTTTGAAGGTTCCCATTTGAATTCAAAAAGTTTCTTCTCACTCTGAAAATCAACAAAGTTTTATTTTATTCATTTATTTTTCACATTACAAGATTTGGAAAATCTTGGGATGTGACAAGTAAGTAAATAGTAAACAGTAAATAGTAGATGGTATATAAGTGGTAAGGAATGGACCGGGGTCCACAATGCACTAGAGGTGTTCTCCATAAGATAAATAACATGCTGGGTGAACAAATTAAAGCGGGGCAATTGACAGATTGAAAATGCATAACAATGCATATACTAGACATCTTGATCTCTACAATATTTGTTTGGGCATTACAACATAATACATAGACCATAATCCAACTGCATCTATGACTAATAATCCACCTTCAGGTTAACATCCGAACCCCTTCCAATATTAGGTTGCAAGCAACAGATAATTTCATTAAGCAAAGTGTGTAAAGTAAACAATACAATTGCCCTTGGACAAAGGATTATTGTTTTCTCCCTAGTAGCAACAACACATCAACAACCTTAGAAGTTTTTGTCACTTTCCCAGATTACTAGAGGCATGAACCTACTATCGAGCATAATACTCCCTTTTGGAGTTACATGCATCTACTTGGACAAAGTATCTACTAGCAACGGAGAGCATGCAAGATCACAAATAACATAGACATGATAGAATCAATAATCAATATGACATAGTATCTCAATACCCATCGGATCCTCGCAAACACAACATGTAGGATTACAAATAGATGACCTTGATCATGAACGAAGCTCACAAGATCTACACATGATATCACAAAGGAGGAGAAACAACCATCTAAATACTGTATGGACTGATACTCTAAGGGTGAACTACTCACGCATCACTTCAGAGGATGGAGTGGTAATGAAGAAGGCCTCCGGGATGATCTCTCCCCTCCGGCAGGGTGCTGGGAAGAGCTTTAGATCTCCCCAATCTAGGGACAATGGTGGCGGCGGCTATAAACTATTTCGTGGATGTCTGATCGAGTCCTTAGGGTTTCTACATCGGGGTGTTTATATAGGCAAAGGGGCGAGGGGTTGAGGGCCAGGGAGCCCACACCATGCCCTGGTGCGGCCTAGGGTGCACCAGCGCCAGGGGGTGGTGCGGCCGCCCTGTGGCGCCTCTTCGTTTCCCCTTTTGACTCCGTCTTCGCTCCGGTAAAATATTGACTTTGTCTTTTGTCCCGTCCAATTCCGAGAATATTTACTTACTAGCTTTTCTAAAACCAAAAACAGTAGAAAACAGGCAACTGACACTACGACATCTTGCTAATAGGTTAGTTGTAGAAAATGTATAAAAATACCTCCAAGTGTAGACAAAACATAAGAAAGTTGATACAAAACAAGCATGGAGCATCAAAAATTATAGATACGTTTACGACGTATCAACCCCTATGGTTAATGTTCACACATTACTCCTATTGTAAGTATATGTGTATCATAGAGAACCGCCAATGGGTTACCCCTTGCCCAATGATACTGGAGCTATCCCATTATCAAAATGACAAGGAAAGCAGACAGTGAGCACCTCAGCAATCTTCTTATTTACCATGGGAAAATGGTTCCTTTTTTCTCTCTTTACTCTTTTATGTGTCTCTCTTTTTTTTATAAGAAGAAAGCTTCATGGATTGCTCACTATGGTTATGCTACAAGTTTCCACCATGATTAGGCATGGCTTAGGCTAGCGTTCTAGGTGTTTCTCTAACACATATACATAACTCCATGGACTTACAAGCTCCCCTTTTATTTCACACCGAAGACATCCGTAAACAAAAGAGCATGATATCAACTGGGTATATATTTACAGGTGTTGAAAGCGTTCCCCGTGACAGCACGGTTCTACTAATTCCCAACTTATAAGTGCAAGCATATACAACATATATGACACAATGGTTCAAGTTTATTAGGGGCAAGAAAAATAAAGTGTGCCATCAAGTTGTGAGAGCTTTAATCACTAATTTTCACATAACAAGTTTTATTTGGAAGATAGATAAAACACAAATATACTTGGAATGGTGTAACACACCATGCATATGAATTTATAGTGGACTCTTTGGAATAACTTGGTTTCTTGGGAGTTGGATGCATGAGTAGAGCTTACTCAATACAAGTGGAGGCTAGCAAAAGACTGTGAGCGACCAACTAAGAGAGCAATAATGGACATAATCATGCAGAGCGACAAAACATTATCAATCAAAGCATAAAGTGGTATCACAAGTCAAAAACTAAAAGATCATAGAGGCTAAGGTGACTGGTTCATAGGCATAACATGGTGTGAGCATGTGCCAAGTCAACCCAAACAAAGCATCAAAGGAGAATACCACAATATTATGCCTTTGTATGCTAAAACAACGCATGATTCTTTCAAGGCACATTAAGCAATCTCAATTGTTTGGAACAAGTCATGCTACAGCAATAATCACTAAGCATAAGGTCAAAATAACATCTAGCATGACATGATAAGGTCTAAGTCACAGTCAAAACAAGCTCCCTTTTATACCACTATAAGCATGAAACTCTCTACTCTTTTCCAACACTAATCGACTTATTTGAAATAACTCACACAGATAATAATCAATAAAGATAAGTGAGCTTGTATCACAAATCCACAAAGAAGTACCAAAAATTTCTAAGCAAAAAGCAGAAGAAAACTAAAGCTAAACGCAGTGCTAGCAAATGTGAACACTCACAGAACAATAAGAATGAGAACTAGAGTGTTCTAGGCAATGAAAACAGAGTGTGTCTATTGCAACACAATAGAAGTGTGATAGGATCCAACCAACTTATTGCAGCAAACAAGCAAAAGAGAACTAAAAACAAAAACAAAGACGCTCCAAGAACAATACAATAGTGCATGAAGCAATAAAAATAAAGTGTCTTGAAAGAAAACCTGAGATTTTTATTGATGAAAAAGGGGATGCCTTGGGCATCCCGAATATTTGATGCTTGTACCTTTTGAATATTTCTTGGGGTGACACGGGGTGGCATCCTGAAGCTTGAGCTTTTTTCCATTCTTCATCTCATCATATCATTCTCTCCCTACACTTGAAAATTTCCTTCATACAAAACTTCACACAATCTTCATTAGCAACATTATTGTATTCAAGAAAATAAGCCTTTGGGTTTAGTTTCAACACAAGTTACTGTATTAAAACTTTCATTGAAACACAAGTTACTGTAGAAATTCCTTTTAAAATCTCATGTGATCAAAGATAACTCAAAAAGAAACCGATAAGAGGCAAATGCAAATAATGACAGAAATCTGTCAAAACAGACCAGTAGGTAGAAACCGATTTTTTTGAAGACCTTATGTTGCTCAAATAAAAAAGTGTTGAACTAACTAAAGTTAGATAATAACCTGGGGCATAATCTCAGAAAATTACAGCTCAATTCGACGTACTTAGATTTTTCATGAATGTTTACAGTGAAGCATAGAAATCTGTTTCGGAACAGCAACTTTCCCAAATCTTTCTTTTCTCTTGTTAGAGGTTATTCTTGGCACAAAAACCACACAAAATGATAAGTAGAGGTTATTACAGAGGGAATAACTTTCAAGACTCAACAAAACAAAAATAAACTGAAAGCAAAAACATAATGGGTTGTCTCCCAAAAGCTCTTTCTTTATAGCCATTAAGATATGCATGATAATTTTGATGATGCTCACATAAGGAATATGAATTGAAGTAAAATAGAGCATCAAGAAGCAAATTCAAAAAAAATTTAAGTCTAACCCACTTCCTATGAAAATAATCTTGTAAAGAAACAAGTCATGAAAGCACAAAGCAACAAGCATAGGAAAGAAAACAAATGCAACTTCAAAATTTTCAACATAAAGAGGGGAAACTTAATATTTTTGAGATTCATAAAACCATGTTTCCCTCTCTCATAATGACTTTTAGTAGCATAATGAATAAAATTAACAATATAACTATCACATAAAACATTCTTATCATGAGCCATATGCATAAAATGATTATTACTCTCCACATAAGCATAGTCATTCTTATTAATTGTAGTGGGAGCAAATTCAACAAAATAGCTATCATTATTATTCTCATCACCATAATCATCAAATATAGGAGGCATATTGTAATCATAATTGATTTTCTCCTCAATAGTAGGTGGACTAAAAATATCATATTCATTATTGTAATCATCATATATTGGAGGTATAGTATCATCAAAGTAAATTTTCTCCTCTGTGATTGGGGGACTAAAAATATCATGCTCATCAAAACCAGCTTCCCCAAGCTTAGAATTTTCCATATCATTAGCAATAATGGTGTTCAAAGGATTCATACTAATAACATTGCTATTAGCATGTAAATAAAGTTCCATAGGTTTTTTAATTTTCTCTTCAAACACTTCATGTCCTAACTCAAGATAAATACTATAAAGCTCTCTAATTTTTGTTGTTGTTTTCCATTAAGCCTAACTAGTGAAAATAAGAAACAAAAAGATAAAATTGTAGAATCTAAAAGAAATAACTTCGAGCACTCACACTCCAGCAACAGTACTAGAAGATAGCTTAGTAGCCAGAGGATGTGAGTACCTTTTACCTTACCTCCCCGGCAACGAAGCCACAAAACAGCTTGATGTCTACACACGATTATATTCTTGTAGACAGTGTTGGGCCTCTAAGTGCAGAGGTTTGTAGGACAGAACCAAGTTTCCCTTAAGTGGATCACCCAGGGTTTATCGATGTCAGGGAGGAAGTGGTCAAAGGTATCCCTCTCAAGAAACCCTGCAATCAAGATACAAGAATCTCTTATGTCCCCAACACACCCAATACACTTTTCAGGTGTATAGGTGGACTAGTTCAGTGAAGAGATTGTAAAATAGAAGTAGTATGGATGATTATAAGTGGTAACAGTGCCGAAAAAGACTTTGATTGCGTGGAAGAGACTAAAGGCAATCTGAAATAAAGATGGAAGCAAGCAAACATGTAACAGATCTAGTTGTAAATGGTGTTTCAATGCTTAGAAACAAGGCCTAGGGATCATACTTTCACTAGTGGACACTCTCATATAAGTATCTTCTCTTCATGGTACTACTCTGAACTTCTCTCCGGTTGGACAACTATAATCCACTGTAGGGCTACAAAAGCACTCCTTAAAGTTTGCAATCCCCATCTAGATAACCCCACACTGTCACCTTGAGCACTAGATGGTTCCTTCAAACACCACAATTTCATAGAGACATCCAACTCCAAATATAACTCATGACACATATTTCTATAATATTTAGCCTAAGTGCCACACGGTTTGCACGCTGTCACTTTCACACACGTCGGGATAGCCGAGATCTATTAAAGCACTTGAGTAACAGAGTAGATCTACTTGATTACAAAGATCATGACCACAATAAGATCACGCATAGAGAGATAGATGAACACATAGCTACCGATAGATCCCTTAGCCTCGAGGAAGAACTACTCCCTCCTCATCATGGGAATCAGCAACGACAATGGAGATGGTGGTCGAGATCAATGGAGATGGCTTCGGGGCAATTCCCCACCCCGGCAGGGTGCCGGAACAGAGACTTCTGTCCCCTGAATCTCCCCTTTGGTGGCGGTGGCACTACGGAAATTTTCGTGGATGTATGCCCATGTTACGGTTTACGTCCCGAGGAGACGTATATGTAGGCAAAAGGGCAAGGTCGGTGGAGCCTCGAGGGGCCCACACCTAGGGATAGCGCGGCCAGGGGGACCCGCGCCACCCTATGGTGTGGCCACCTCCTGGCCCCCCTTCGTTTGTACTTCTGGCTCTGTGTTCGCTCTGGTAAAATATTGACTTTGGGTTTTGTCCCGTCCAATTCTGAGCATATTTCTTTTCTGGATTTTGTGAAACCAAAAACAGCAGAAAACAGGCAACTAGCACTACGGCATCTTGTTAATAGGTTAGTCCCAAAAAATATATAAAATACCTCAAAGTATAGACAAAACATAAGAAAGTTGATACAAAACAAGCATGGAGCATAAAAAATTATAGATACATTTACAACGTATCAATTATCTCCCAATAGTTCATTTCTTTAACGCCTTTAAGCAAGGCATAGGAAGCAATAATCAAGTATTTTTGAATGAAGAAGAATTAAGATCAATACCAGAAATTTCATCAACGAGGCAAGGTATCTCATCCAAGTAAGTTCTAGTGGATCCCCTCTTAATATTTTTGGGTTCACTATTTTCATAAAATGGGTTTTTAGGAACAATCCAATCAAAATTCTTTTCTAAGGCTTCATTAATTCTACAAGTTTAAAATGTATTGGTATTTTAATTTCCTCTCCATTTTTGGGTTTGGTTTTGTCCAACTTTTCTAGTGTGCCCATAACATCTACACATGAGCCTAGCATATTAAAACGATCAAAGACCTTTCTAGATTATTTAGCAACATCATTGAATTCTTTAAGCAAAGTTTCCAGAATAAAATCTCTCTTTCAATAACCTCAATATATTTAAGTTTAAGAAACATTACCTGTATCATGGGGTTAAGGTTAACAAACCTAGCCTCCAACATGTGAACTAAAGAAGCTGCAGCAATTTCATAGTTTGGAGCAAGTTCTGCTAAGGATCTATCCTCAATATCCTCATGCTTGTTAACATGATTAAAGAATTCTTCAATATTATCTTTCCCAATTATAGAGCCACTACCTATTGAAAGGTCCTTCAGGGTGAACTTAGGGATCAACATGGTGAGCTAAGAACAAGGTAACAACTAAAGAAAAAACTAAATTTTTTTGTGTTTTTTTTTGATAAAAAGGAAACAAACTAGCACAATTATTTTTTTGTATTTTTGATAAAAGAAACAAGCAAAACAAAGCAAAATAAACTAAGAAAAACAAAAACAAAGTAAAGAGATTGGTTGTGAGAGACTCCCCTTGCGAGAATCTTATTTCTCACAGAAAAGTGATTGACGAGGAGGAAGAGATTGAAGATGTCCTTATCTCCCTGGCAATGATGCTAGAAAAGTGCTTAATGGCTTAGATATGTAGAGATCGTTAGGCACCCTAAGAGGAAGTTATGATGAGCACATAAGCAAGTTTCCCTCAGTTATGAAAGCAAGGTTATCGAACCAGTAGGAGTAAGGAAACAACTCCAAGGTGTTGCTAGGAACTTGGAACCTGCACAACACAAACCACAATACTTTGCCCCAACTTACAGTGAGGTTGTAAATCTCACCGGTTTGCTGAAAACAAAGGATTAAACATATAGTGTGGAAGATAGTAATTTCTTGTAGTAAGTAAACAGTAAACGGTAAACAGTAGATGGTATATAAATGGTAAGGAATGAACCGGGGTCCACAGTTCACTAGAGGTGTTCTCCATAAGATAAATAACATGCTGGGTGAACAAATTACATCGGGACAATTGACAGATTGAAAATGCATAATAATGCATATACTAGACATCTTGATCTCTACGAGATTTGTTTGGGCATTACAACATAATACATAGATCGTAATCCAACTACATCTATGACTAATAATCCACCTTCAGGTTATCATCCGAACCCCTTCCAGTATTAAGTTGCAAGCATCAGATAATTGCATTAAGCAAAGTATGTAAAGTAAACAATACAATTTCCCTTGGAAAAAGGATTATTGTTTTCTCCCTAGTAGCAACAGCACATCTACAACCTTAGAAGTTTTTGTCACCTCCCTGATTACTAGAGGCATGAACCTACTATCGAGCATAAATACTCCCTCTTGGAGTTACAAGCATCTACTTGGCCAAAGTATCTACTAGCAACGGAGAGCATGCAAGATCACAAATAACTTAGACATGATAGAACAAAATAATAAATCTGACATAGTATCTCAATATCCATCGGATCCCCGCAAACACAACATGTAGGATTACAAATAGATGATCTTGATCATGAATGGAGCTCACAAGATCTAAACATGATAGCACAAAGGAGGAGAAACAACCATCTAGATCCTCATGGACCCATAGTCCAACGGTGAACTACTCATGCATCACTTCGGAGGCTGGCATGGTGATGAAGAAGGCCTCCGGGATGATCTCTCCCCGCAGCAGGGTGCCGGGAAGAGCTTCAGATCCCCCCGATCTAGGAACGATGGTGGCGGCGGCAACAAACTGTTTCGTGGATGTCTGATCGGGTCCTTAGGGTTCCTACATCAGGGTGTTTATATAGGAGAAGGGGCGAGGTCGGTTGAGGGACAGGGGGGCCCACACCATGCCCTGGCGCGACCTAGGGTGGGCCCGTGCTAGGGGGTGGTGCGGCCGCCCTGTGGCGCCTATTCGTCTCCCCTTTTGACTCCGTCTTCGCTCCGGTAAAATATTGACTTTGGCTTTTGTCCCGTCCAATTCCGAGAATATTTCCTTACTAGCTTTTCTGAAACAGAAAACAGCAGAAAACAGGCAACTGGCACTACGGCATCTTGTTAATAGGTTAGTTCCAGAAAATGTATAAAAATACCTCAAAGTGTAGACAAAACATAAGAAAGTTAATACAAAATAAGCATGGAGCATAAAAAATTATAGATACGTTTACGACATATCAACCCCTATGGTTAATGTTCACACATTACCTTAGGATGGCTAGTACCTTCTATTATAGCCTTCGAGCTTATGGTTATTGTCGCGATTTAGTTGTGACAACTAAGGACTTTCCCTACCATATGCTATGGCAGATGTTCTCTAATGGAACCAAATAGATCATGATAAGAGGTCTCCTCAAGAGTCCTGCATATACGCTTGTGACCCTGCCATACCTTCCTTCATCTTGCATTGGTTTTTGGAAGATTGTTGACTTATACATCCACATCTCGGGATTCTATCCTGAGCATGTTCCTTTCCTCTTGTTGTTTTCTGACCTTTATCTACTAGTTGGTAGACAAGTAGTAAACATGCATTAGTATCTTATGATGCAAGATACTATTATGGTCCGTCAAGATATTCCATTTCGGGATGTTAGGAGAAACAAACTCCAGTACCTTGTCATTTCTAAGACCTGGTCAAAGTGTTGTAATCCGCAGATCAAGAGGCATCGATTAGCTTTTCTTTTGTTCTTCCTTGAAGTATCACACTCCTTTATACTAAGAGGCCGTCCTGAGTTTCATGACCCTCTTTAATGAAGTGATGATCCTACACATATATACACACCCTTCCTCTAAGCTGTTTATGCCCATGAATGATGCGTGTGCGTAATAATGTGGCTATCTGAGATTCTTAGCAATCCTTAAAGCTTTGAACTCTAAGGACATTTGTGTCATTCCTAGCGTGATGGTTAACCTATCATTAAATGAAGAATGATTGTGATATCAAGTCCATTATTCTAGTATATTCTTCCTGGCCAAAGAGTTAGGCTCGTACCGAAACTCTGAGACTATGTCTTCTTGCTTTACCAGGCAAGTTTCCTCTCAAGCTAAATTTCTAGGCGTCTTTCTATAAGTATAGCCATGTTGCCACATGACCTTGTTGTCAGGTTCTCGAGTAAAGTTGTTTATTTAAACCTCTCCTTTCTCCAAGGATCCATACTAGATACTCCTGAACTAGTTGGTTGACCTTAAACAACAACTTGGAGAGTTGTAAGGCAAAATTTCTATTCAACTTTGTTCTTATTAAAGGGATGTCTAGTTCTGTTTTTGTTGAAAAAAACATAGTATGTCCTTTATGGATATGTTGTCTTCCCCGCTTTTGATTTGATTTGGTCAATCGTCAAATCAAACTCAGTCTCAGGGGCTATTCTGATGGTGTATCTATTCGAGATGTTTCACCTGGGTGCATCTTCATGTCCTTTGGTCTGACCAATATCTATGTATTGTTCATGCAACATATGAGTCCAACTTCTTAAAGTATTTCGATAAGTTTGTTGTTGATCCCATGGATGAAATTCCTATCTTCTCCAATCTAGTTTAGATTCATATGGAACAATTGACATTAATGTTGGAAACTTTTGAGAACCATCTTCGTGTTATTTCGAAGTATGTGTTCTGGATGTTATAAGTAACCTTCTCCAGTTCACGTACAATTGTTGAAAAATGTCATCGTGGATCTGAATAGAGTTATTCTTTGTTTCGTCGGGAATAATTTCAAGTCAGTCAAGCATGTGCGAAAAACTCTCAATATGGTAGGTTGACACCTTCATATTTCGAGAAGTTTCTTGGTGCACACTAAGCAACTGACTGATTTTTCATGGAAGAGAGGATGTCCGAGAACTTTGGTACCTTCTTACATGTCTCCCCAACAAGGATACAATTGTATTTCATTGCAATTAATTCATATAGGTGCAATTATCTCTGATAACTAGCTAATACATGTGTTTCGCAATCCAGCTCATCTTTTGGAGCTTGACACTATAGTCCATGACTTGAGAATCTAGTAAATTTATCTATGTGGTAAATGTTGCAAACTTTCTAATTATACATGCTGAGTCCAAAGTATCGTCCCACCTAACAAAAGCTGAATCTCAAGCAGCAAAGATGGTTGGTGTTCTTCAAGGTTTTGACATAGGTATCTTTGAAAATCTGGCAAGGTTGATCTGGCGGTTGACACAATTAGCCGGAAGACCTATTGTCATATTTCCTTGATTGAGCAATAACAACCACTCCTCATGAGGCATCTCCTATGATTAATTATAAGAGTTGTTCCTATGGTTTCCTTTGTCTATGAAGTCTGATATTTACTTGATGTTTGATGTTTCTAACATCAAGGAGAACATTTAAAGTAGTGTTGCTAAATATCTCTCGGTCGATCCTCTAGACCCTTTTACAACGGTAAGCGTCTTGTTATGCCAAGTACTTGGATTCTGAGAATGAAGTTTCTTTTTCTTGTGTCATCAGGAATCTTGTGACCTACTCATCCTGGTTATGTAAAGTGATATCATGATCTTTGGCAAAGATTTTGATAGTCCTGGATGAATAAAGAGTTTCCTTCATTTCCTTCAATCATGTTTGAAAAGAGACTATGATTTGGGTAATCAGAAGTTTCTCTTGTTACATGTTCATTGTGGCTCTTACGAGTCATCTCCAAAAAACACCTTTCTGTCTTGGGCTTCTGTTGAATGAAAGAGTGACCCTTCTGTTTCCAAAGTAGTTCAACAACTTGGTTTTGTTGGTATCTTTATCTTCCACTGTAAAGGTCTACTTAAGCTGTCGAGTAGAGGTTTACCTATCAAAGTTTGTGGACATGTTCCATTCTGTTGGAAGTCTCCTTTCCTCAGAAGTCAAAATCTCTTCTGCAAGCTCCATTGTCTCAATCCTTATGAAGACCAAGCATCTGTCACCGTGAAATCTTCTCCTTTTGTTTCATCCATTACCTTGACATGTTTCATGTTGTTAGCTCTAGAGATGTTCGTGAAACGTCTATCCATGAGTTAACCATGAGATATTCAGTTTGTGGTTTTGTGTCATTCCCTCTCTTTCTTAGAGTGTACAGCAGCCTCGAAGAAACGAAGCTCTTCATTCATTCAAACATGGTGGCATGGATCAACCGCTTCGAGAAGATCGTCGAAGTCTAGTGTAACCATGTTCCTTCTATTTTCCTACCTAGGAATCTCGGGACGAGATTCTTTTAAGGGGGGTAGAATTTTAACCCCCCTAGTTATATTAATAGTAATTAGGGTTTGTTTGTTTGTGCATTCATGAGAATCATCTAACCCGCTAAAAAGAAATGTAAGAAAGATAAAATGTACAAAACCCTATATCCTACATCCCTCTCTCTATGTAAAAGCATTCAAAATGGTTTTGAATTTTGAAAAGTACAAAAGGTATGGAGCCCAAATAGTTATAAGGGCACCTTAGTGTTTTTAGATATTTCCAAAGTCTTATGGTATTTTAAAATGCTCAAAAAATATTTGAAATAAAAAACAAAAGAGAAAGAAGAAAAACAAAAAAGGAAAATGTTTTTAGAAAAAAAAACTACCGCTAAACCTAATTGGGCAGAGCCCAGTTCCCTCTCCTCTCTCTCTGCCGCATAGCGCAGCCACTCGCAGCCCACCCGGCCCAAGCCAGCCCAGCAGCAGCCCGATACTGCTTCACCTTATTGATACGTCCAAAACATATCTACTTTCCTGAACACTTTTTCTATTGTTTCTCCTCTAATTTGTGTAATTTAGATACAACTAACATAGACTGACGCTATTTTCAGTAGAATTGCTTTGGTGTCTAGTTTTTGTGCAGAAAATCAACTTTCAGGAAAAATCCCGGAAAATATGGCAAAAATCCTATTTTACCAGAAAACTCACGGAGCCACAAGATGAGGCGGAGGTGGGCCACGAGGGGCCCATACCCCCTGGTCGCGTGGACTGGGCCTGGCTGCGCCTGGAGGGGGTGTGGACACCTCGGGAACCCCCTCGGCCTCCCTCTTCGCCTACATAAAGCCTCCTGACCTAAAAACTCTGGGGGTTTGACGTTTTTCCAAAGAGAGTTCTGTTGGGCCGCCACCATGAGAAACTGCGATTCGGAATCAGAAACTCCGTTCTGGCACCCTGCCGGGACGGGATTTTGGAGAAGATCATCGCCATCATCATCACCGACACCTCTCCATCAACCATCCATGAGTGAGTAATCCCCCGCTGTAGGCTATGGGGATGGTAGGGATTAGATGAGTTCTATGATGTAACCGAATAAGATTGTTAGTGCATGGTGCCTAGTATCTTTATTAGTGCTATTTTACTTTGTTGCAACTTTTTATACTTAATGCTTATCACTAGGGCATGAGTGCCATGATCTCAGATCTGAACATGTTATTGATTCATGATGATAGTATTGTTTGTGATCTTATCTGCAGGTTGTGTACACATATTATTATCCGAAACCAAAGGCCCCGAAGTGACAGAAATTGGGACAACATGATGGGATGGTTGTGATATGAGGATCACATGTGTTCACAGAGTGTTAATGCTTTCCTCCGGTGCTCTATTAAAAGGAGTACCTTAATTGCCAGTAGATTCCCTTGAGGCCCCGCTGCAACGGGCTAGCAGGACAAAAGATGTGCAAATTCCAATTGCGAGCACGTATGACTATATATGGAACACATGCCTATGATTGTTTAGTACTTAGAAGCTTTATCTTATTTATCCACAAATGACCTAGATCTTGAAGTTACATGAATAGTATCGTCCATGCAATGCCCGTCCATCCATCCCTATGCCTACCGCACTCGAACCCTACTTTTTGCTACTATTATTACTATTGGTTTTGTTTTACTGCTGCTGTTACTTTGCTATTGCTACTACAAAACTGTTGCTACTGATAAACTACTGTGAACAAGACGATTTCCAGGTGCAGCTGAGTTGACAACTCAGTTGTTAAGGCTTATAAGTATTCTTGGCCCCTTGTGTTGAATCAATAAATTGGGTTATACTACCCTCGAAGACTGTTGCGATCCCCTATACTTGTGGGTCATCAAGACTATTTTCTAGCACCTTTGCCGGGGAGCATAGATTTATTTGTAAGTTCACTTGGATCTATTATTGTTCACTGCCATTCCTTTCATCATGGGGAAAACTCGTCATGGAAAGTTTCATATTTTACCATCCAGTACAAGAATAGGTACAGTTCTAAACACCTCTACTGCTCTTGATTCACCATCTGTTATAAGTAAGCTTGTTACTCCACCACCACATACACATGCTACACACACCGCTACTACTGCTGAATCTGAAATTGCTTCTGATACTCATGATGTTACTTCCACTATGCTTGATGCGAGTGGTTCATTATGTCCTTTCCTAGATGCTACTATTGCTAGAACTATTTTGAGAAACACTGAAACTCCTAGTGAAGACACTATTACACCTGTTAGCTCACCTGAGTCTAGAGAAAGCTATGATATTAATGATGGTTACATTCAAATGACTAATGAATTTATTAAAGAATATCGAAACACATGTGGTTCTAGTGCTATTAGGAGTCTCCTTGAGAAACATACTATTATACCTAATCTGTCTCCTGATGCTAAGTTTGCTACTTCTCCCATAGACATTAAAGATAAAGATTATGATTTCTCTCTTAATTTATCCTATATAAACATTGTTGAGAAAGAACCTTTTTATGGGACTGAGAATGAAAAGGCTGTGGAACATATGAATGAGCTTTCCACTGTGAGTGCCTTATTTTCTGATGATGTTAAGATGCGTACCTACTTTGTTGCTAAGATTTTCCCTTTTCACTAAAAGGAGAAGCTAAATCTTGGTTTAATAATTTACCTCCTGGATCCATTGATAGCCCTGATTGCTTGATTGCTACTTTCTTTCAGAAATATTTCCCTCCTAGTGCTAGACATGCTGCTTTACATAATTTTTTTTGATTTTAAACAGGGAGAAGAGGAGGAATTGCCTAGTCATGGACAAGGTTCTGTGCCTTGATTATGCACATCCTGGATGTCCATTACATAAAAATGAGCTTCTTGATATATATTATAATGGACTAACTGATGAATCTAGGACATACCTAGATAGTTTTGCTGATTGTGTTTTCAGGAAAAGAACTCCTGCAAAAGCTGAAGAATTAATGGCAAAGATAAGGAATAATTATGATGATTGGACTTCAACTGAGCCAACTACACCTGAGCCAATTGTGTCTGAACCAACTCCAACACCATCACCAAAGAAGAGAGGAATGATTGAATTAAGGAGAAGGTATTAGAGAAGTGATGAGAGAAGCTAAGAAATTTCTTAAGGAGAAGGGTATTAGATCTGAAGATTTGATGAATTTACCTCCTATAGAAGAATTATGTAAGACAATTCCCCACTCATCCACTATTGAGGTACACTATCTCCAATACTTTGATGAAGGTGATATTCCTTATGGTAAACCTTCTGATCAATGCTTAGATGAACTTGATACTTTTATTATTAAGCATGGTAATTTTAATAAACAAGTTCAGAATCATTTATTGGAAAACTCTAGGGCTATTAATGAGTTGAAAGATATTATGGAAAGAACTGCTAATGATGTTAAAATTCTTGTTAAACACTTCCAAATGGTTCAAACCCAAATTGATCAACTTGCTAAGGTGCAAAAAGATATGCTAGTTAATGCTTCTGGAGATAAAGAATTATAACTAGGAGTGGTGCAGCCACTCAAGATCCTTTATATCCCGTGGGACACCCTAAAAGAATTGAGCAAGATTCTCGACAAGTTGAAAATAGTGGTAGTCCTTCTAAGAGAAAGAAAAAGAAACATAAAACAATTGTAGAATCTCCTGAACCCACTATATATCCTAATATTATATCTATCTCTAACGCTGAAACTGAAAGTGGTAATGATAATAATGATGCTCCTGATAAGGAAGAAGTTGAAGAAGAACCTGAGAAGCACACTAAGAACACTAGGTACACTAAGGAAGATTTTATTGCTAATAAACATGGTAGTGAAAGAGAACCTTGGGTGCAGAAACCAATGCCTTTTCCTAATAAGAAACACAAGTCAAAGGAGGAAAAACACTATAACATGTTTTGTGAGTGGATGAAACCTTTATTTTTGCAAATTCCTTTAACTGATGCTATTAAGTTGCCTCCTTATTCAAAGTATATGAGGGATATTGTCTCTAATAAAAGGAAGATTCCTAATGAGGAAATTTCTACTTTGCTTGCAAATTATTCCTTCAATGGTAAGGTTCCAAAGAAACTTGGTGATCTAGGTATTCCAACTATTCCTTGCTCTATTAAAAATAATTATGTTAGAACTGCTTTGTGTGATTTGGGAGCTGGAGTTAGTGTTATGCCTTTTTCTTTCTAAAAGAGACTCCAACTAGAAAAGTTGATACCAACTAATATATCTTTGCAAATGGCTAATAAGTCTACTGCTATTTCTGTTGGTATATGTGAGGACGTTCCTGTTCAAGTGGATCATAATTGCTTGGTTTTAGCTGATTTTGTTGGGCTTGAGATGCCTAAAGATGATAATATGTCTATTATTCTTGGGAGACCTTTTCTTAATATTGCAGGTGATGTCATCAATTGTAATCAAGGAAAAGTAAATTTTAATATTAATGAAAAGGAACATACTATCTATTTCCCCAAGAAGATTGATAAGAGTTATGGCTTGAATTCAATTGAAAATATCGAGAGCATCAAAGTTGGATAAATATATTGTCCCATTCCACAAGAAAGTTTTGAAACTATTATGATTGGGACTATTGCTAGCAAGTTTGAGGTAACATAATCATTTAGAGAGATTCAAAGTTTTTTTTCATATAAAATTGTTTTAGTAACAAGACTTGATCAATCTTGTTAACAAAGGGATTTTAATGGACAAAACAATGCTTTCACAATGATTATCCTTGCTCACTTTTATTTTTCTCCTTTCCAATCTTTGATCTTCGTCTTGTTTTGTCTTAAGTTTGCTATTTGTTTGCTTGTTAGAGTGTCTTAGAACTTCTATAGTTTTGTTTTTTGGTTTGCTTTTGTGTCTTTCAAAAAAAAATTCTGCAAGAAAATCAATTTTCATAACCTAAAAATTGGCCAAAAATAAAGTTTCCCGAAAAATTCTAGAAAAATCATATTAAATTTTTCCTCGAAAAAAGGGACAGAGGGGCACCTGGATTGGCCCAGGGGGACCCACTAGGCCAGCACACCCCCTGGTGGCGCGGCCAGCCCTAGGGCACGCCTAGCCTGGGTGGGACCCACCTGTGGCCCTCCAAGATGCCTCCTTCCAGCCACTTCTTTCTCTCTCCCGAAAAACACCAGAAAACTTTCTCAAGCTCGAGTTCCTTCTGTTCTTGCTTCTGATTTTCGATCTCCTTGCTCAGCCCATCTTAGCTGCCGATTTTTGGAGGGATTGCTCCTTGGTATGTGCATCCTCCGCTTGTCCAATTAGATTTTTGATTGGTTGATTGTATCTTGACTATTTTGCTACTGTAGGTGATAGGTTGTTTGAGCTTGCATGCTTGTTCTATGCTTAAAGATTTCATTTTTATGCATGTTTAGACTTCTAGCAAGTTCCTATAGTAGTTCCTCATCATTTATCAACTAGGAAATCACTTGGTTTGATGTTTGTCTAAAAATTTCAAAAAAGGGTCATGGACAACCACACCTTTGGAGAAGTGTTTGAGAGTGATGCACCTAGAAGAACAAGGCCTTCGAGATCATCCTCCCGAGCTAGGCCATCATACAATGAGGATCTTATTGCGCCGCGTTTTGGCAACGAGGGAGATGAAGGGGATGCATACCCTTCTACCTTCCCTTGTTTTACCTTTTTGCAAGCTGCAGGGATTCTTGATGATTTCTTAACTCTTGTTAAAAGGGTTGGTCTAATTGATTATATGCAGGATGAGAGTGAGCAATATTCTATGCTCACCAAAAAATTTGTGGAGAGTTTCTCTTTCACTAACACCCCTTTAAGGACAGATGTGTCATTCAAAATCTATGATAGGCCTACCACCATGACATTGAATAAGTTTTGCATTATAGGTATTGGCATGGATGGGACGGTGAAAAAGATTCAAGATCGACCCACGGATTTATTGGAGCTTTATCGTGGGGTAACAAATGATGATGACCGCACAGCCCAGCGCGGGAAGATAAGAAATATCCAACTCCCAGCTATCATATATTTTGCTAATTATCTTGCCACTAGTATTCTTGGTAGGGAGAACACTAGCAATATTTCCAACTATCATTTGGCCGTTCTAGCTGCTGCTCTTAACAATGAGACTAGGTACAATCTTGGTGCTCTCATTGCTTGCCACCTAGCTGCTAGAGGATCCATTTATGGGTGTATTATTGCTGCATGTGTAGTTTCTACCTTAGAACTTTTTGTTGATCCAAATGATACAATATTGGCTCCACAGAGGCTTGATCTTACTGCCATGAAAGCGCATCACTTTGTTACTGCTAGCTCTAGCCTTGAGAGTTTAGTATACAGGATGATGTTTACTGACTGGGACGAGAGGGAAATTTCTTTGCCACAGTCTACTTTGTTCAGTATTTGCAGGAGGCCCTGGTCACGCTCCAAGGAGGAGATGGACGATCAGATTCGCATTCGTGATTTCCACGGACACTACCAGGGGGACGTGCCTCTTATGACCACTCTGTGCACTACACATTGGCTTCCTCGAGCACGTACCAGGACGAAGGAGCCTCTTCATCACATTACGGAGGCACTCCTTCATGGTCAGGCTGGGATTGATCTCCACTTAGGCAAAAAGCCTAAGCTTGGGGCGAGGCATACCGACATCACACTCATATACATATCATGTTTCGTTAGTTCTTTGTATATCCATGTTTCTCTTTCATTTTAGTTTTTGTTTTTTCTTTCCAAAACACAAAAATACCAAAAATATTTTTGTTGTTTCTCTTGGCTTGTTTTTGGTTTGCTTTAAGAAAAATCCAAAAATATTTTTCCTTGTTTTTGCTTTGAGTGCTTTCTTTGAAATATCAAAAACACCAAAAATATTTGTTGTTCTTCTTTGGTTTTGTGAAGTTCGTTGCAGGGTTTAGCGGTCCTCAGTGGAGTTTGGTTTCATGTTATTATTCAAGCCACACAAGTGAAAGGCAATAATGATGATTTATGACAACTCGAGGTGTGGTAAGAGGCTGGTAATGAACTCTATTTGTTTTCATTTGTGTACAATACTCATCATTGTGGGCATGCTTAGTTTGTCCATATAAGGTATATGTTACTAGTGGATGCTTAGTAGTTCTCGCTCTCTTATGATTAGCTCCAACTTGCTAATAGTTTGTAGCCTATCATATGAATGTTTGCTTGCATTGTTCTATTCATAACTTGGTATGACATTGTGGTATCCTCCTCTGAATGTTTCATTTGAATCGACTTGGCACATGCTCACGCATGCATATGACTGAACCAAAGTCAGTTAAGCCTCGATGATTTATTTTTCCTCAGAGTTCTTGTATCACTTTTATGCCATAATTAATTCTATTTTGTTGCAAGCACGATTATGACAGTTATTGCTCTCTCGTTTGTCTCTCCCTTTCTTTTGCTAGCCTTCATTTACACTGAGTGTGAGCTCTACTTGTGCTTCCAACTCCCCAAAACCAATATTGTCAAAAGTGTCCACCATACCTACCTACTAGCATCGTTTGCTATTCCGTGCATATTCATTATGCCTCGTTTTATTCCAAATAAAATGTTTGCTTGTTATGAGAAAGTTAGTTAGTAAAGCTCTCACGAACTTGATGGCACACTTTATTTTCTTGCACTTAATAAACCTGAACCATTGTGACTGTCCATGAAAGTTATATGCTTGAAAATTATAGACTGGGAGTTAGCAGAAGCATGCTATCACGGGGAACGCTTTCAACACCTGTAAATATATACCCAGTTGAAATCATGCTCTTTTGTTTACGGATGTTGTCGGTGTGAAATAAAAGGGGAGCTTGTAAGTCCATGGAGTTATGTATATGTGTTAGAGAAACGCCTAGGCCGCTAGCCTAAGCCATGCCTAATCATGGTGAAAACTTGCAGCATAACCATAGTGATCAACCTATGAAGCTTTCTTCTTATAAAAAAAGAGAGACACATAAAAGAGGAAAGAGAGAAAAAAGCACCATTTTCCTATGGTAAATAAGAAGATTGCTGAGATGATCACTATATGCTTGCCTTGTCATTTTGATAATGGGATAACTCCTCTATAATTGGGCAAGGGGTACCCCGTTGGCGGTTCCCTATGATACACATGTATTTACTATGACAATAACTTACCGGTAACTAAAGTGCAGTAGCATAAGAAGCGTCCATCGTACTCAAGGGAAATGAGATTTCCAATTTATGGTCTGTCAAGCATATAACTCATATTGGAACTCACTTTAAACTTAACCATCTAAATATGCCTATGATTGGGGCAATGAGATCTCAAAGCTAATGAGTACCATACTTTCAGCATTTGGAAGCCTTTCAAACTTTTCAAAACCTTTTCACTTCCTTATTCTATGAGCACCTTCTTTGAGAGCATAGTTGTCATTCTTAGTGTAATGTGCTTGTCTCAAAACTTGGTTAATTATGTCATGACTTTGATGCTTGTATCTTTGATATCTTTACTTCTAGTCTTCACTTGAACTCCAGAGGTGCCTTGGCATTTATGTTTTGCTCTACAATCAAAGGCAAGCGAGATACCACTTTATCATACCTTCTTATGAGCATTGCAATGTTGCTTATGTTTATGTTTCATGCTACTTATTATTATTGTGTTGGAATCTCTTCATAGCTTGCAATGACTATTGACTAGAATTAGTTGCATACTCCTTATTATGAATTGTCTAAGTATCCACTCATGTGCTGAGAATATTTACATCATTGTTACTATTGCTTTTGTTTTACTGCTGCTGTTACATTGCTATTGCTACTACAAAACTGTTGCTACTGATAAACTACTGTGAGCAAGACTATTTCCAGGTGTAGCTGAATTGACAACTCAGTTGTTAAGGCTTATAAGTATTCTTTGGCTCCCCTTGTGTTGAATCAATAAATTGGGTTCTACTACCCTCGAAGATTGTTGCAATTCCCTATACTTGTGGGTCATCACCTGTTCATTTTTCCTCAGGTCGTCGTCATCCTCCCGATTACCGAAGCAGCACGCTAGCCACGCCCCCATCACTGGCATGCGTCAAGATTCGTGTCGCTTCTCTGGGAACCTATAAGGACCCAACCTTGCCCCTAGAGAACCCTAGCACGCCAGTTTCCCCCTCTCTTCGTTGTTTCCACGCCCAAGCCGAAACCCTAGCTCATAGATGCCGCTTCGTCTCGCCGTCTCTGACCTCCTCTCGGAAAGCTGAGGTGCCCAAGACCTCTGCCTCGTCACCCTCATTGTTCCCGTGGAACCACACAAGCTGGGAAACCCATGTGTGTCGGAATCAAAATCAACACACATTCGTCCGCAGCAGTTCCTGCCATTAATTCATCGCCATTCGTGCTCGCCTTGCCTCCTCGACCTCTCTACTAGCTTCGTGGTGAGTTTACCGTCCTCCTGGACCTCTCCATCCTCTCTCTCTCTCGACCTGGTTCAAGCTAGATCCGAGCGCCGCTGTCTGTCTCCAACGCTCACCGTCACATCTGTAGCTCCGGTGACCCCCTTGAAGCAGCGCCGCCACTTTCTAGCTCAGCACGCAAGCCCGCTTCCAACGTTCCATTGTTGATGTCAGACTGACATCAACATGCCATAGTAATCACCATTTTCTTTTTATTTTAATGTTTTGTAAGTATTTTCTATAATTGTTTCAGTAAATACTAAATGTTTTCTGTTTATAATAAAATTGTATAAATAATTTCAAAATGTAAATTATTTTATAATATTCCAAAAATTATTTATAATGAATTAAAAATGGAGAAATTCATAACTAATTCATTTTAAATCAGAAAAATACAAATAATATATCAAAATGTTCAGAAAAATAAGATCTATACAGTAGCAGAATAATCATGCATTCTTCAACAATTTCAATTGCAAGTTTAATTAGAAGAACCAATTGAACCCCACAGGTGATTCCGAGGATCCCTTGTTCTAGGGTTTGCACCCATTGGACCCTGTTTAAAATCACAGAGCATGTTTTAGGGTTTCATTTCAATAACTTCTAACTTGTCATATAATCATTCTTTCTTGATCATTGAATCGTTGCCATGTGTTGATTATTTCCCCCTTTTTCCGATGTTTTTGGTAGTTCTCGAAGATGAATGTGAACAACGATTCGAGATCAAGATCAAAGTCAGAGTTTAACAACATCGAAGACATGTTCTGGATCATTGATGAACAACTACATCTGATGTACCTGAAGATCTATAGTTGAGTATCAACAAGAAAAGGAAAGCATAGCCCCACACATGACATAATCCTATGGTTTCAAAGTATTTCAATTATTCCCATGTGCATATGATTCCAAAGTCTTTTATTGATAGATAGAATAATCCTATCTGATGCATGTTACCTTTTTATCCCATATTCCTTCATCCACTGCTCCTAGCATAACTAGTGTTTGGCTTATGAGCATCACTAGAGCTATTTATTTTCGTTGTGCTTAGTCGTGCTTAGCTGTTACCGCTGGTCCATCCGGTTGATGAATCAGAGCTACGAATGAACCTAGTATGCCAGGATGACCTGGTTTTTGCAGTCCTATACTTTCCACTACTAGGACCTGAGTTCCTGCCTCTTTAACCAAGATGAGCGTACAGCCACACGGGGGCCTAGAAACCCCCTCGACCAACTAACCTGCCTAATACATTCCATGAGTCACATAGTTCAGGCATTACATTCAACATATGCATTCTGGTTCTTCTCGAAGGCGGTGAAGGAGGTGCATTCATAATAGGTAGGTAAGGATGGCCAGGAACAAGAGAGGCACGACATCTATAATCTTGAACCCCGCACACATATCTAGGGATCGGCTTCGGGACTCGCCCGTTACGGCGGCATATCCTTAGTGTGTGACTCATGTTCTCGGCGAAAGCAAGGTAAAGGTCATGTCTAACCACCCTCTGCCGGCCTTCCAAGGAAGAGGGCTAATGTACTGGCATTAAGAGTCGGTTAGTACATGTGGGTAAAGTTGTACACCCCTGCAGGGTATTAATCTTTTCGAAAAGCCGTGTCCACGGTTATGGACGACTTGGGAATGGATTCTAAGATCATAGAGAACTTGAATCTAATTGTAAAACTTGACAAGTAATGTGGGCTTAAGGATTCTTCCTCAGGGATCAAGGCGGTGATCCTAGTTGGTATGTTTCAACTTATGATGATTCGGTGGATATGAAAAGATGATCAAAGCTAGATATACCGCTCTCTTACCCCCTTTTAAAGTATTCTGATTAGTCAAGCTTCTTCTCCCTCTTGTTTTACAAATAAAGCCAGCTTGATGGAAAATAACTCCACCAGCCATAAGTCTTGCGGAGTACACCTTGTACTCTCCCTTGCTTCATTGATATTTTTGCAGCAGAGTAAGTGTTTCCATAGAAGACGAGTTCAATATGGCATCGCTATCGATGAGTAGCTTGGGGTTCCCAGTCGGCAGTCTAGGATCTATGGAATGGGACATCATCGTTATGATTCAAGCCTCTTAGGCCACTTGTTAAGTTCGATATACTTAATAGCATAATTTTACTTACGTTGTTTGATGTTTGTGGTCAATGACCTCTGCTTGTATTATTTTGGTTCTTCGCTCAGTTATGAGTTTGTTGTAGTAAGTTTGTGTCATAGGGTCATTGTTTTATTACCGATTCTTTCCCTATAAGCTTCCGAGATTAGGTTAGGCTTATGATCAGACGAAGGTCTGGGATTTTTCTAGCCTTAATCCCAGGGGTGTCACATTCCTCCTCCACCGCCTTGGTCATCACCACCTCCTCCGATTTATGGTACCAGCATCTTAGTCACCCTGGTCATGATGCCATGTCGGCTCTTCAGCATCTAGATTTTATCAAGTGTAATAAATTTAGTTGTACTCGGGTGTGTCATGCGTGTCAGCTTGGCAAGCACGTCTATTTACCATTCAGTTAGTCTACTACAACGTTTAGTTCCATCTTCGATTTGATACATTGTGATTTGTGGACATCTCCAATTATTAGTACTTCTGATTTTCGATATTATCTTGTTATTGTCGATGACTTCTTGAACTTTTATTAGTCTTTCCGTTTCTTCACAAATCATGTGCTGCACATACTCTCAAAACCTTTTTCGCTTACGCGCGCACGCAGTTTGGTGTCACTATTTGCTCTCTTCAAACAAACAATGGTACCGAGTTCCTCAACAAAACTGCTGATACTCTTCTAACCACCCGTGTTACAACATTGCGGTTGTCATGCTCATACACTTCCTATCAAAACGGGAAGGCTGAGCGTGCCATATGTACCATGAATGACACTATGCGCACCCTTATGTTCCAGGGTCACATCCCAGCTTATCTCTGGCACGAGGCTCTAGCTACTGCCACATATATCCTAAACCTCCGTCCTAGTACAGCCATAAAATCCCAAGTTCCATACACACGTCTCCATGGTCATCCTTCCTCATATGCTGATCTTCTGTCTTCGGCTATATTTGTTATCCTAACATCGCGTCCACCACTACCCACAAGCTTACTGCACGTTCCATGGCATGTGTCTTCCTTCGGTACCCCTCTAAACATCGTGGTTATTGCTTCTATAATTCTTTCACCAGAAAAATTCTCTTCTCGTGCCATGTTGTCTTCGATGAGACTGTTTTTCACTTTCAGTATGCAGCATCGTCGTCCGTGCCTGTGCCACCTGCGCTGCGCTGACTGGACAACCCCTTTGGCATGCTGATCGTAACACCACCGAGTGCCCCTACACCGCCAGCCTTGTCTCTGACTCGCCCCGCCGGGTCTGCTGCCGCAACAGAAAATGCGGCATTTCCTATGCCACGAAAGAAATTCCGGCCTTTTCTCTGCCATGACAGACCTCTTCGCGCCCCATGCGCTCCTTCGGTAGGCCGCCGCGCACCGTTCCTCTTCCATAGGAGGACCGGCTACCACTGCTGCCGCCTCGACGGCCTCCTCCAGTGGGTCTCCCGACCTCCCGCAGAGGCGTTCCGGACGCCAAGTGCGTCCCATGGATAGGCTGAATCTCTCAGTCGTGGACTCTATCATCGACACCATCCCCACCACCTTCCGTCAGGCGATGCAGTATCCTTAGTGGCATGCTACCATGTCCGCTGAGTACCATGCTCTCGTCGACAATAACACTTGGTCACTCGTTCCTCTCCCTCTACGCCAACGTCGTCATCGACAAGTGGATCTATCGTTAGAAGTTATACTCTAATGGAACTCTCACCCGCAACAAGGCGCTATGTGTCGTTCATGGGTACTCTCAGCACCCCGGAATCGACTATGAGGAGACCTTCAGCCCTGTTGTTAAGCCTTCTATGATCCTACTCGTTCTTTATATTGTTATCTCCACCTCTTGGCCGATCCAGCATCTTGATGTCAAGAATGAATTCTTCATGGCTCCCTGGATGAGGTGGTCTACTATCAGCAGCCTCCTGGTTTTGTTGACGAGTCTTGCCTGAATGAATTTCTTCATGTCTGTCACCTCCACAATTCCCTATACAGCATGGAGCAGGCTCCTTGTGCCTGGTACCACCGGTTCACCTCATACATCGCCACTCTAGGATTTGTTGCATCAGCCACAGACACCTCCCTATTTGTCCTCCGCTCTGGGGCAGACACGGTGTACTTGGTGCTCTATGTGGATGACATCATTGTCACTGCCTCGTCCACGAGCTTTATTCAGGGGATCCTCACATGTATACACATCAAGTTTGCTATAAATGATCTCGGGGATCTCCACTACTTCCTAGGCATCTGATGGTCTATTTTTGTCACAACAATAATATGCCTTGGATGTTCTTCAGCGTGCTGGCATGACAGACTATCACCCCTCGCCTACACTGGTCAACATGTCCTTGATGATATCTGCCTCCAACGGCGAGCTCCTCCCCGAAGCCACCGACTATCAGAGTCTCGCCGGTGCCCTTGAGTATCTCACACTGACGCGTCCCGACATCTCCTATGCGGTACATCAGATGTACCTCCACATCTCCGCGCACGTCTCACATGGATGTCGTGAAACATGTTCTTCGGTACGCCCGTGGTACAGTCGAGTTTGGTCTACAATTCCATGCATCATCATGGACCGCCCTGGTGGTCTACTCTAACGTCGAGTGGGCCGGATGCCCGGAATCGCGCCGGTCCACCTCCGGTTAATGCGTCTACTACAATGATAGTCTCATATCCTGGTCCTCCAAGTGCCATACCATCATGTCCCATTCCTCTATAGAGGCTGAGTACCACTCCGTCGCCCACGCCGTCGCTGAGTGCTGTTGGCTCCGCTAGCTGCTCCAGGAACTCCATCACCCCATGAGCTCCGCCACGGTTGTCTACTACAACAACATGTCCTCGAATCCCGTGCAACACAAACAGACTAAGGACATCGAGATTGACATAAACTTTGTCCATGATAATGTGTCATTGGGAGAGGTCCGTGTTCTACATGTTTCTTCATCCCACCAGTTTGCGGATTGTCACGACGAAGGGATTGCCAAGTCAGCTCTTCCTCGACTTTCGTCCAGTCTCAACGTCCGAGAACCTCCCGCCGGGACTGTGCTGGGGGTGTTTTTGTTAAATTGCATATATTGTATTTACAGTAGTATTTTATTGTAATTGTGCCGGCCTATGGATTCCTATAAATATACATGGAACCCCACGGTTTATGTGTGTGGCTTCCCCCGAAACCCTTCTACACATCCACTATGATCATATAACAAGCAAAATCTCAAAACGCATACAAATCTCTAAAACCTACCTTCTATGTTTCAGATAGAAGAAAAAACTAAATCAAATGTTGGATCAGATGGAATAATAGAAAAAAATCACCTACAACACCACATAGTCAGGCTCACGTTTTGGTCTTGTTCACAATCACACTAGTGAAAAACGGCGCATCAGTCCCAGTTCGGGAGGGCCATTAGTCCTGGTTTTCGAACCGGGACTACGGTTTCGGGACTAAAGGTCCCCCCTCTAGTCCCAATCTAGCCCGGAACAGAGACAAAAGTCGCTCCATGTGGCTGTGGTGTAGAGCGGGTCTGGAGGACAATTAATCCCGGTTTTTATTACGAACCAGGACAAAAATTGAGCTCTGCCGAGGCAGTGTTTTGCGTGTTTCGGCTGCCGCGGCAGCGGGTGGCTGTGCGGAAGCAAGTTCTGCCTCGACAGAGTTTTGGGGCGTTTTTCTCCCACGGTAGAGGAGGGAGAGCAAGCGAGGTTTGGCATTTGTGATGTACAATGAAGGAACCATTATAGAACATCATCATGAATATAGAGATCGAAGAGTGACATCTTTCTTCGTGCTTTGGTCTAACATATTACATACAGTATACGTTCATGCATATATACAATATATTTTCTCTTACATGATACCTATTATATAAATAGATATTCTCAATGGTATTCTCCGGTTGGATCTATGACCTCCTTAACTAAGGATCCCGCCAATTCCTCTTGAATAGCTGGTATGAGATCCTGCTCTAGGAGACCACCCCGAATCTGTTCGATCTAATTTAAAGAAGGGGATCAATATATATGAATGAAACTCAACACAATTGATGGTAATAATATAAGATTGTGAACATTGTTGACGTACTTCAAGTTGTTGCCTAGCTCTTTTCTTCTCAAAGGTCGTCTAGCGAATGAACTGCAAACGTAGTATCCACATAAATTTTTCCTGTCTAGCTGCCTCAAACACTTCACGAGAATAGAGTTCAATCAAAATAATAAAGCATGGTAATGGTATTGAAACAAGAATCAAAGAGATGTGTGGACATTCGGTCAATAGTAGTACTTACAAGGATTTGTAGAATTGTGAGCTCCTCTTTCCATTCACCCCTAGTAGCTTTGATGAACCGTTTTTAAACCCTGCCCGGTTTCCCAAAAATGAGTAAACAAGTTATTAAGTACTTGATATTAGGAAATGAACGAAAGATGCCAATATAGTGTGATAATGATTGAAATTACCTCTAGAGCATATAAACCAGGTCCGCCCATCTCTCAGGTTCTTTACATTTCAAGTCCATGACAAGTACTTTTCCGGTGTCAACGTGAATTATTGGCAGAATATAGTGGAACCTGCACATGCATATATTATAAATTACACTTAACAAGTAAACGAAATCGAATGTGTAGAAGATAGTAACATTCACTCGAAGCTGTAAGGAAATAGTATTCCGTTTTGGTTTGTTGTTACAGTAAAAACTTTAGCAAATAATCCTCTATTTCCCGGGGATTATCTTTTACCGTATATTCATTAATGTTATTTGGATCAATGAACCCAATGTCATAGATTTGTCCTTTTTTGCATTTGAGAATCTTCAGTCTACATAATAGCATATAAAAGAATATAGTGAGGATAACTATACATGTAATAAACAAGCTGAGCTAGAGACTTAATCAAAGTGGAAAATAAATCACTTATAGACAATAGCAACTGACGATAGATATGTCGAGGGCATCTTGATTGAATAATTGAAATAATTATTCAAAGTCAATGTGTATCTCGTTGTCGCCATGGAAGTAGTGCTCATCTCGTTTGCCGCGATGTCCTAGTCACTTTGGAACATCCGTAATAAGATGGTTATTTAGAAGATTCTACCGTGGCATGCCTCTGACTCAATTTTCCACTTTTTGGCCTCTCTACAGCTCTGGTACCCGTTATGTCACACCCCAAAATTTTCCAAATTTTGAAATGTGAAAAATTAATAAACAAAATAAATAATTGTTGAAATTTAGGGTGAAAAGAAACTTTTGATTCCAATTGGAAACATCAAAACCTATTTTGATCAAATAGAAACCTAAAGGGATTTAAAAAGATAAACAAATAATAAATAAGGTTGTAAAAGTTGGAATCACCACTTTTGGATCTTTAAATAAAAAGATATGGTTTTTTATAAGCAAAGGTAGAAATGAATAAATGATAACTATTTTAAAGAGCCAAATTAAATCTTGGCCAAGCAATGGAAATAAAATATTTTAGTTTAATAAAAAGAGTAATGGTTTATTTGATTAATAAGGATTTATTAATATCAAATTTTATTTAAGTAAAGTCATTTTTTCCTATTTCGAATGAACATTAAAACTTAATAATGTATTTTATTTCAAAGTGTTTTAGTTTTCAAATAAAAACTACTCAAAAGGTTTTGGGAAAAATTTAGAATTCAAATAGTATTCTAAAACATATTTGAAACCTATTTGAAATAAAGACTAATATTTATTTGTTTGCTTTTAATAAATAATAAACCCTAAAATTAATTATTCTATATTTTGGATTATGTTAATAAGCAGTATTAAAATCAACACAAAGTTTGGTGGAGGTTTGAATTCAAATGGAGTTTGAATTGTTTGAATGAAAATCAAAACAGAAATTCAAAATAGAAAAAAAAATTCAGTAAAAAAAATGAATCAAACCCAACCCATCTGGCCCAGCCCAGCAGCTGGCCCATCTTCCCCTCCCCGTAGCGAAGTGTTTTCCACTCAACATCACACCCGCCGAGTCACTGACGCAGAGACCCCCCCCACACACACACACACTCTCTCTCTCTCTCTCGCCGTTTCTGCCGCATTTTAATCCCCGTTAATTCGCGTTGATGGCTGGAGTAATCTCGCTAGCGACCACGCGCCTTTAAACGCCTCACTCTCCTCTTCCATTTCCCCCAGACACCGCCTCCTCTCTGCATCCAGGATGCCCCAATTGCGAGCTCGAGCCCTCTGCTCCGACGAGCTTCTCCGGTCGATTCCGGCCCCGTCCGATCACCCCACGCCTCCCAGAGCACACGAGCCTGCTCCCCCTCTTCTTGCGCATCTTCCAACACCAACCCCACACCCGCGCGAGCACCGTAGCCTCGATAACCTCGACATCTGAGCGCCTCCGTGTCTGCCATTGCTCCGGCAAGCCTCCCTGGTAAGTACAGACTGCCCCAGTACCTCCCAATGATGCTCCTGTGATCCCCAGCACCGTACGCATCTAACCGCATGCTCTGTTTGCCTTAGCGCGCCCTCAAACCCCGTCTCCGACGACAACCAGAGGAACCCGACACCGTCTCTAGCTCCGGTGAGCAATTCCTCGGGAACCAGAGCGCCCGTCGACGAACTGACCACACCTTGAGCTTCGCCGCACTCCCGCGAGACTTGTGAGCATCCTCTCCCTCTCCCGCGCGACCTAGTTCGCCGGCAAGCACACTGGCCGAGCACGCATCATCGTCCGCCGCCACTAGCGCCACCCAGTTATGGTCTGGTTGATGTACGCCGTTAGATCTCGATCAAGTGGCTACGATAGATTCACTTAGCGAACATGTATAGTGCGATCTGAACCGTGCGATGCGCTTTAGATCTAACAGCCCATTGAGCGCGATCCACCCGAACCAGTATCGTCCAGTAGAATTGTGCCACGTGTCCAGAGCTGATTTAAAACAGAAAAATTTGATCTATTAGATATGCAAACTTGCAAAATTCATAACTTTTAATCTACACGTCCAAATTTCACAAATTTTATATCAATGGAATCAGCAGAACAAGTACTTTGCAACCATGCAGAAACTTGGTTGAATTTGCAGAAACTTCTGTAGGCATAATTTGAATATAAAAATTGTTCTAGAAATAATTTTTAATGTGAAATCTTTTCTAAATGGTTTGCTTTGAACCTACTGACCTTAGAAATCAACTTATGGATTTAGAAATGTATTTTGTGAAGTTAAGGAATAAATATTTGAATTAGAACATTTCTAGTCAAATAAAAATATTGTTTATGTGTTAAAAATACTTTTTGAGTAAAATCTTGGGAAAATGATTTGAGTTAAACTCTCTAACCCTAAACACCAAGGTTTGAGATTTAAAAATATATTTGATGAACCCTATGAAATTATTACTTTGCTAAAAGATATTTCCAACAACATAAAATATCACCTTGGCATAATATTTGGTTTATGGGGTGAAACCTTTTGCAAATGGTTTTACCACTTTTTAAAATGACCAATATAAGTTTAAAATGTTTAGAGACTAGTAGAAACAACTTTTCCAAATAAAACCACCTTTTGCATGTTTGCATGCATTGTCTTGTTTCTATTATTTTGTGTGGTAAATTTTTTTGAATGCTAGTTGAATATGTGTTTGCTTGATTGAACTGTAGTGAAGTTAGAAGAGTGTGATATTTGCAAGATCAAGAAGTGAACCAATAATCTCTACTAAAAAGGCAAGTGACACTATCATCCATGTCCTACTATTTTCATTACACTTAGTGGATTTTTGTAACATGCATGATAGGACTACTATATTTTTATGCTATGCTATATCCTATTAGGATATCCTTATATCTTCTTTAGTGAAAACAATGTAGTTGTAGTATGCTTAGCCCTGCTATATATATGGGATGGGATACATGATATTATTACATGAAGTGTTGGAAAAATATATGTTTTATGTAATAAAACAAGTACTCAATGAACCACCTGGGTGGAAAGAGGATACTCATGTTTTGCACAAGGTGGCAACAAAGGGAACCATGTTTATATGGATATCTTTTTGTATGTGCACCAGAAGAAAACCACCCAGGGACTTAGAGATTGAACATGTTTCTTGTACAGTGGCTTCCGTGTACAGCCACATGCTAAATGGGCTCTGTCTTAGTCAACTACATAGTGGAAGACCCATGCATTAGCATCTTAAGGTTAACTAGAATTGTGTATGGAAATATATCCCTACATTGGTGCCTGGTAGACAAGTTAGCATTGTGTATTGGGAGGAATTCTATGGAAAGACTTTGTCACGTTCTCGATCTTCCAGTACTCCATTAGGTGAGTACTTATCTAGCACCCACTGGTGGCGTCAAGACGAGATTGTGTCATGTGGGTAAAGTGTACAACTTCTGCAGAAGATCAAATTCTAAGTACTTAGTCGTGTCCCCGGTTATGGACAACTCTGAGGAACTAAGGCCTAAAGCTATGAAAGATCTTGACACTCCAATTTCTCAAAGTAAAACTTGATGGTGACAACAAGGGATTAGAAGCACTTGGAGGTTTCCAAGGAGTTTAGAAATATTTGACAAAAGATCAAAACTATTTTGAAAAGATAGGATAAAAATATATTGCTTTCTGTAAATGAGCCTAAACCCTACTTAGCCAAATATGCATGCAATGAAAGGATCCACTTATTTCTTCATAGTAGTGAAGCTTGCCAATACAATTCAAATGTATTGACCCTTGTGGCTGCAACTTATTATGTTGCAGGTTGTTTGATGTTAGTGAAGTGTGTTGAATAGGATTTCAAGTCTACAACCAACATGATTGCCTGTGGCACTTTGAAGATATAGGACTCCATGCTATAGTTATTTTTGTTGCATTGTAATGAGATAGCCAAATGAGCTATATAAGATGTAAGTAATTATTTTATACCTGGTTATAGAGTTGTATTATGAACTTGGATTCTTGACATTACATCTTAACTGTGGATGCTAGCTATTGATCCAGGGACTAGCATTGTAAACACAGGGATCTCTACCTTATTAAAGGTTGGGACATCTACACGTTATGTAGACATCAGGACAAGGAGAGGCTGGACGTGACTATTCGGATTCTCTTGGAGGCGGCTCGACGGCTTCCCCCATAGTCTGGCATATCTCTTTCTTTTTTTTGGTGTGTCCTCGCTTGGTGAGGTGGTATTTTTCTCTTGTTGGGCCGTCTTGTGCTGTGGCCCCAGCATATGTTGTGTTGACAGTTTCGAACCTGTTGTGGACGGTTACATATTGTGGACGGTTGCTTTATTTATAAAGCGGGGCAAAAGCCTGTTTCGAGAGATTAATGCTCATCTCTAGTTCCCACTGTGATCTTGACCCGCCCTTCCTTACAGGCATCGATATACCACTTATGCAATTTTCGCATTTGTGTTTGTAGATGCGGGACCGCCTGAGGTCTGACGAGAGGCTCCCCATACTGGTATATGTATGCTAATTCAGCTGTGGCAAAATGATGATCACCTATAGTTGTTAGTGCGCATAGTCGTGCAACCTCTGGATCATAATCATCAGAAAACACTTTGAGCGGGGGCACGGTTGATTTTTCTGTTCTCCGATCTAGGAAACTGCTTTACTGCTTGTAATACTACTTCTCAACCGCTGCAGATTCGCTTTATGTGAATTCATAATAGACCGGTCACAGTATGATGGCAGATTATCTGGATTTTTACTTTCAAGGATTTCCACAAAGTGTTTCACTGTTTTCGGTGCTATAAACAGCTTTGGGTTGGGCAGTTTCGGTGCAAGCTGTTGTTTCACATATTCATCCATGACTAATTTATTTTCCTCATCAGTCCTATCATAAGGTAACTTGGTAGGAGCCACCTTGGGTTTCTTCCTTGTACCTGTTGAGGGTTTTTTCATGGCTGCTAGCCGCCGGAGCAGTGATGATCTTCCTCTTTTGCAACTGGGGCACCGGAGACTGCTAACGCGAAGGAGGCGGGGGATATTGCTAACGCGGCGGAGGTGGGGGAGTCCGTTAACGTGGAAGAGGCGGTGGAGTATGATGACATGGCGGAGAACGCTAATGCGGAGAAGGAGGGGGACTGTGCTGACGTGGTGGAGCCTTTATACATGCCGGAGATTGAGCTGGATTGCTACTGGGAGAAGTCTATGGCCTTGGCATCCAATTTGGAAGCATGATGTATTCCTTTCGGCATAGAATAGTGTTATTCCTGGCTTCTCTTAGTTCATTTCAATCCCCTTCACCTACAGGGCAGTCAAGCTTCAACCCGTAAAATGCGCTCATAACTTTGTCCACCCCGACAATAGCGTAGGCATCTATAACCAGAGAGCAATGGTAAGTTGGTCTAGGTCCAGAAACAGGTAAGGCAAAGCCGACCGCCACCTTCATGGATATGTTCAAAACTTTCACATGTAGCTCACACATTGTTGACTGTGATATCATCCACGGGGTAGAAACGATCCATCGTCACATCATCAGCCGGGTGCTTTGTGGAAACCATTATCAGATTATTAGGCGAGTGCTCTGTGGAAGCCATGATGCTTTTCCGCCGAGATGGTGGGCATGTAGCGTCTTAATCATGCCGCTAAGATGGGCCGGTAGCTTGCTGGCTAAGTGCGTTTACTTGCTCCTGCTGCCTCCTTAGTGTTTCTTCTATACGCTGCATCCGCTCTGCTTCCCTGTCCTTTCTTCTCTGATGGCTTATATCAAGATATTTCTTCCTTTTGGCGGGAAACCCAAGCTTCCACGGAAGGGAGCCTTCAGTGCCTCTTATTCGCCCTTTGTGTTCTTTATTCCCAAGGGCGTGTGTCAGCTCGTCGTTCTCTCTATCGGGATGGAACTTCCCCTCCTGCATTGTAGTTTTAAGGGCTTCATAAGGTGCTGCAAGATGTTGTTTGTTATAAACACACTTCCCTATTTCCGGGTCCAACTTTCCCCCATGCCCATAGAACCAAATCTTTGACCGTTCGGCCTACTCCAATGTCTCTGGAGGGATCCCTTTATCACGCAGTTCATTCTCAGCTTTCTCCCACTTAGGCTTGGCACCCTTGTAGCCACATGTCCACAAATCATGGTGATATTTGTTCAGCGCACCATTTTCCTTGTTAATTGCCCACTTTTTCTTAGCTTTAGTTGGTTCCTTATACATCACAAATTCTTGCTAGTGATCTCTTAGCTTTTCATTCGCTCCTTCAAACTTGAGAGGATTTTTATCCACGACATGCTGCTTGTAAAATCTTTTCTTGTGGTCTTTGAATTGGCCCGCCATATTCTTAAGACCCCACTTATTGACTCTTGGTTCTATAACATTGTTTCATGGATCCACCTCTGGCGGTAGGATGAAATTTGTCATGAGCGTAGTCCAAAGCATATCTTTGCATCTATCATCGAGATAACTAACTCCGCCCTCCTTTGGCTTATTCCATTCTCGAATGGTGATCGGGACGATGTCCCTCACAACAACTCCGCATTGATTTACATAAGTTCTAGCGTTGTGCTCGGGACAAATCGGGGCGCCATCTGCACCGACTTCTTTGATCGCGAACCTAGCATCGGGGGCCAGCTTTTTTGTCAGACCTTTTTTGGTTTTAGAAGATTGCTTCGATCCGAAAGGCTGAAAGAAGGAATCGTAAATACATATAGAAATAAATTAATGCATCTAGTAAGAAGCGGGCTTAACCTATATACCTCGCCAGAATTTGTAGTGATCAAGGTTCCTCCACCAGAGCCGTCTGTTTGCTCACCGGTGTCTTGTCTTCCCTCACCGGAGCCATCTTTCGCTCATCGGCATCTTCGTTTTCTCCGAAGTCCATTTTTCGCTCACCGAAGTCGTCTCTTCGCTCGAGATCATCCACTCTCTCACCAGAGTCGTTCAGATAAACAAGGCATCATCACCGTCTATCATACCCTCCATTATGCCTTCTTGAACTTTGTCGTGCTCCATAGTTTCGACATACACTTATTTCTAGTTATTTCAATGCGATAAACACAGTAAAGCGCTAATAATTTAAGGACACCGCGCAAAATGGTTGCCTCCACGGATTGGCGTGCTAATAAGTTAATAAAACCTATATGGCACGCGTTGCCACACCCGTCCATCTTCCATACACTAATAACTAGTTGAATTCCCATGCGTTGCCACAACTATCATGTTTCTATTCTTGTTGCATATTCCAATATGACAAAATATATACACTATCTACACAATAAAAATATATACACTACATATTACACTATATACATAATTAAAATATATACACGATATACACAATAAAAATATATACACTACATATTACACTATATAGACAATTAAAATATATACACTATATACACAATAAAAATATATACACTACATATTACACTATATACATAATTAAAATATATACACTATATAAACAATAAAAACATATACAAACTATTTACACTAATAATAATATGTAAAATACACAATAAAAATACTATACTTCCATTTGTATGTGCTACACTAATAATAATAAATACATATATAGTAATATTTTATAAAAAGATTTACTAGAAAAAAATACGCCGGGGCCCGGCCGGCCCGATCGTCACCTGCATGCGTGCCCCTGCAGAGGTCGGCGCCGCCCGTACGTGTAGTGGCCGCCGCCGCCACCGGTGTGGCTCGTCGGCCCGTAGCCACAGCCGATGCCGCTGTAGCCTTTGCCGTAGCCGCGCCGCCCTAACCCTAATCCCTATCGTACAAGAGATATAGAAATCAATCGATACAACCGGTACATCCCTAGAGAGGGGGAGGAGCACTTGGCCGGAGAGGGGGATGAGGCCGGAGAGGGGGACGACGTGCGTTGGCCGGAGAGGGGGAGGAGCACTCGGCCGGAGTAGGAGCGTGTGGCGGCCGGAGGGCGTCTTGAGACAGCGCAGGAATCGGGCAGCCTACCGACATCGCTCGCGTCATTGTCGAGGCGCTTCCCCTGAAGCAAGTAGAACATAATGAGATGGGTAATTAGGGGAAGAAGCTACGGACGTTAAAAAGGGAAGGAGTATTTGTCCCGGGTCGTGGCATGACCTGGGGCTAAAGTCCCATTAGTCTCGGGTCGAGTCACCAACCGGGACTAAAGGGGGGCCCTTTAATCCTGGTTCTTGCCACGTCCCGAGACTAAATAGTTTTCGGCAGCAACCCAGGGGCGCGCGCGAACGACACCCCTTTAGTCCTGGTTCCTATCTTGACCTAGGGCTAAAGGGCCTTTTGAATTATTTTTTTAAATTTTTTCCCACAAACTATGGTTCCCGCCTTATTGCATATTATAATGTTATTAAATAAAATAAATAAAATATATATATAATAAAATGATATATATATATCAATATGTGGATTCTATCATTATCATATTCAAATGTGGATTCTAACTATTAACCTTTTTGCCATTTTGAATTTAAAATGGATTAAATAATATCTTTTGCATATTTTCGAATCTGATAAAACTTTTAACATAAAAACTGTTTGAATTTGATTGACTAATCCAAAACCATTATATGTTTTCTAAAATATTTAGTCTAACTATTAAAACTACTAACTAGGACTAAATATATTCCAGGGGCCTTTAGTCCTAGTTGGAGCCAATAACCGGGACTAAAGATATTTTCTGCCATTCTCAGAGCCGTCAAGCCCACGTGTAATGCTTTCCCGCAATTTCCCTCCGCTTCCTGGCATGTTTTCCCGCACTTTCCATCTATATCTAGGGCGGCCTCCATGGATATCCACACATCCAAAACTTCATTGCCCTCTCACAACAATGGACACCGCATACTGAGCCATTCTGATCCTCGAGGAGACTAAGGCGCTATGCGCCTCCAGCTACTCATGCCTGCCAGGATACCGGCTGCCCGCAGACCGGATGCGAAGAGCTGGAGGGGTTCATGTCCCTCATATGCCTCAAGGTTCCGCACGCCAGGCGGCCATCACGAACCACTTATAACTCAAGCTCACGACAGAGAAGCGGATGGATCCCCATTGGGATCCCGACAACTACGACACCTAAAATGCCTTCTTTGCTAACCAATAGGAAAGGGAGCTCGCCGGGTATGAGGGTGACGACCCTTACCCGGTGAACCAGAACGAAGCCAACCGCCGCCTGTGGTGGGTGAACCGGACTATCATCATCGTGATGCGCTACATCGCGCATGGAGATCATTCTCGCCTACAGTGCCCGCAACCGTAAGAAGGGTGGCGGTGATGAAGGTCGCGGGTGTAGCGGCGTCTTCATCCTGTAGCCCCTTCCCCCACGCATTGTGAACCCGAGGCCGCAGTGGCAGGTGCCCCCGGAATATGCCATGGCTGGACTGAGGATCCAGTCGCGTGTGCCTAGCAACAATGACGATGACGAAAACAAAGACGAAGATGACCCTGAAGTTGTGTACTATAGGGATAGATATGAGCATGACTAAAGGGGGGGCCTATAGTCCTGATTCTGTAGTCCTTGTTTTTAATATTAATAAATCTCTTGGGTGTTAGTCCCGGTTTGTGGCTAGACTAGGACTAAAGGGGGGACTTTAGTCTCTATTCCGTGGTCCTAGTTAGGAAACCGGGACTAATGGAGTTCTATTCTTGTGCTTTGTGGAGACGCCTGAAGGCTAGATCCTTAGGCATCTCCCTAAAGCTGGCCGTATTGTTGTCCCTACTCCCGCGCTGGCCCCAGCCTGTTGCAACCCCTTAAATATTTCCCGCCCTTTCCCTCTGTTTCCCGTCATGTTTTCCCGCCCTTTCCATTTTCCGAGCGCAAAAAATGGGGGGTTTTGTGAAGCAACCACCAAAATTCTAATTCAAAATTCTACCAACCCATTTTTTATGTTTTATTGAAAAAAATCATTTTTAGACTCACAATATCACATTTCTTCACAGATCCAATGAAATTTTCAATGATACTCATCCCCTATCTTCATGCCCAAAGTTTTTACATAGTTTGAAACAGGAAATTTTTGAAATGGTCATAAGAAATTCAAAAATGGTCTGAACAATGCATGGTGTAATATTATGTGACATAGTTGCTAGGAAAAATACCAAACTTGGTATATTGATTATGTCTCAGAAAACCTTCACAAAATGACCTATCATGTTCGAGGTTTCATGGCTTTCGGTCTAAATGACCAATGTTATGTCTAGAATCGCAGCATAGTTTATGATATTGTGCCCATATTTTCCATGCATGTGCAACATGGGATGGCGAATAATGTTGCATAAGGAAGTTTTTCTTTTTGTCGCATGGAAAATCCATTTTTCCATTTTCCAGTGCAAAAAATGGGGGGTTTTGTGAAGCAACCACCAAAATTCTGATTCAAAATGCTACCACCCCATTTTTCATGTTTTATTGAAAAAATTATTTTTAGGCTCAAAATATCATGTTTCTTCATAGATCCAATGAAATTTTCAATGAGAATCATACCCTATCTTCATGCCCAAAGATTTTACCATAGTTTGAAACAGGAAAATTTTGAAATGGGCATAAGAAATTCAAAAATGGTCCGAACAATATAAATCCTTCGCGTGGTGTCATATTTTGTGACATAGTTGCTAGGAAAAATACCAAACTTGGTATATTGATTATGTCTCAAAAAACCTTCACAAAATGACGTATCATGTTCGAGGTTTCATGGCTTTCGGTCCAAATGGCCAATGTTATGTCTAGAATCGCAACATTGTTTGTAATACTATGCCCATATTGTCCACGCATGTGCATCATGGTTTGGCGAACAATGTGCATGAGGAAGTTTTTATTTTCGTCGCACGGAAAAGCCATATTTCCATTTTCCGAGCGCAAAAATGGGGGGTTTTGTGAAGCAACCACCAAAATTCTAATTCAAAATGCCACCACCCCATTTTTCAAAAATACTAGACCAACTTAAATGAACTATGTGCCAATCGGGATATCTCAAACCTTTCCGTCCATCCCGGATGAATAAGGCAAATGTCTGCCGAATCGGTAGGAAGTGGGTCCGGTTTGATCTACTAGTACAAGATCTAATGCTCGTGATTTTTTGAAAAAATCATTTTTACACTCATAATATCATGTTTCTTCATAGATCCAATGAAATATTCAATGAGGCGCATTCCCTATCATCATGCCCGACGTTTTTACCATAGTTTGAAACAGGCATAAGAAATTCGAAAATAGTCCGAACAATATAAATACTCCGCGTGGTGTCATATTATGTGATATAGTTGCTAGGAATAATACCAAACCTGGTATATTGATTATGTCTCAAAAAAAACCTTCACAAAATGACCTATCATGGTCGAGTTTCATGGCTTTTGGTCCAAATGACCAATGTTATGGCTAGAATCGCGGCATAGTCTGTGATACTATACCCATATTGTTCACGCATGTGCATCATGGGTTAGCGAACAATGTTGCAGGAGGATGTTTTCCTTTTCATCGCATGGAAAATCCATTTTCCATTTTCTGAGCGCAAAAAACGGGGGGTTTTGTGAAGCAACCACCAAATTCTAATTCAAAATGATACCACCCCATTTTTAAAAAATACTAGACAACCTTAAATGAACTATGTTCCAACGGGAAGATCTCAAACCTTTCCGTTGACCCCGGGTAAAAAAGAAAATTGTCTGCCAAATCTGTAGGAAGTGGGTCCGGTTTGAACTACGGGTACAAGATCTATTCTCATGATTTTTAGAAAAAATCATTATTAGATTCACAATATCATGTTTCTTCAGATCCAATGAAATTTTCAATGAGGCTCTTCCCCTATCTTCATGCCCAAATTTTTTACCATAGTTTGAAACGGGCATAATAAATTCAAAAATGTCCTGAACAATGTAAATCCTTCGCGTGGTGTCATATTATGTGACATAGTTGCTAGCAAAAATACCAAACTTGGTATCTTGATTATGTCTCAAAAATGCTTCACGAAATGACCTATCATGTTCGAGGTTTCATGGCTTTAGGAGAGTTTCTTCAGATATACAATGAAACTTTCAGCATACATATTTATTACATCTCAAAAACCACCAAAGCAAAAATTCAGGATACATATAGTCACTAGTTTCCTAAAATTCCTTGATTATGATCGCGTCGGCCGTAACCATAGATTATATTCATCATTTAACACGATGCTTGGGTCAGTGTTCACTGTGAAGGGCGGAATTTCATAGAACTTATTATAATCTTCCGACATGTCTGTCTTGTACTCCACTCCCACGATATTTATTTTCCTTGAAAGAACTATGTGGTGATTTGGCTCATCGTATGATATATTCATTTAATTACTTTTCCTTTTTTCTCTTTTGTATACATGTCCTTCACATAGAAAACCTGAGCCACATCATTAGCTAGGATAAATGGTTCGTCTGTGTACCCAAGATTGTTGAGATTCACTGTTGTCATTCCGTACTTCTTGTCTAATTCACCCCCTCCTCCTGTCAGCTTGACCCATTTGCACCGAAACAAAGAGACCTTAAAATAAGGTCCATAGTCAAGTTCACATATCTCCTCTATGTAACCATAATATGTGTTCTTTTTCCCATTGCTGTTTGTTACATCAATGTAGACACCACTGTTTTGGTTGGTGCTCTTTTTATCCCGGGAGATTGTGTAAAATGTATTCTCATTTATCTCATACCCTTGAAAAGTCAATACAGTCGAAGATGGTGTCCTGGCCAACAAGTACAGTTGATCTCCAATAGTGGAGTTATTCATGAGATGTGTTTGCAACCAACTGCCGAATGCCGTCATGTGTGCACGTGTAATCGAGTCGCCAGACTGCCCCGGGTGTTTGGAGCATAAAATATTCTTGTGTTCATTGATATAAGGAGCCACCATGGTGGAACATTGTAGAACTATATAGTGTGGTTGCGTAAAAGAATGCACGTCTCTACATATTATTGCGTTGTTTCCTAGCGTGCCTTTTCCACTGAGTCTCCCTTCATACCGCAATTGAGGAACACCAATCGGCATAAGGTCATGAATAAAGTCAACACAGAAATCAATGACCTCCTCTATTCCATAGCCCTTGGAGATGTGTCCTTCTGTCCTAGCACGGTTATGGAAATATTTCTTTAATACTCCCATGAACCTCTCAAAGGGGGACATATTGTGTAAAAATACATGGCCAGGAATGGTAATATCTTCGACTTGGTGAACACCAACTCAAAACTAACAAGACATTGGACCAAATCATTCTGTCACCTTGGAAGAATTTCTGGATTGATTACCTTCTAAGAAATTGCATTGAGGATTGCACAAAGCTTCAAAATGGGAAGTCAAACATTTTTTGGTAGAATTTTGTGTCGTCGGATTATCAATAAGTATGCCATAGGGGATCCTGACGGTGTTGAGAACTTGGGGTGTGAGTCGTACGGTGTTTTGGGAGCAGCGAGAACAAGTTTACGCAGGTTCAGATCCTCAATGCAATCGGAAGCAATTGCGTCATAATAATGTGGCAGTCATGAGACTTCAGGTTCTGGAATTTTTCTCTGCCATATTTATTATTCCCTTTATATTCGATGAGAGGCTAGACGAGACCTTGATACTTCTCAGGCATTCAAAAAATATTTTATTCTCTACTTTGGTAAGAGCATAGCTGGTAGGAAAACGTCCTTTATCCGTCTCATTCTCTCGATGCATGTTGTATGGATATTTCATACGTTGTTGGTCCTGCCGTGCTTCCGGTGTATATTTTTTCTTCCCATACACTCCAGGAAGCCTAGAAGGTTCACACAAAGATTATTCATCACATGAATCACGTTGATTGAAGAGCAGACCTCTACGACTTCCCACATGGGAGCGTGTCCAACAACGTCATCCGAAACAGATTGAACTCTAGGACCCTTTCTATATATTACTTCTAGATAATTGACCATAATTAATATACCATCACCAGTATGGTGGATAGGCTTCTTCCGGCGATCTGCCTCGCCTTTGAAATGCTTTCATTTCTTTCTTATAGGATGATTGGTCATAAGAAATCGACGATACCCCAGGTACACAACCTTCTTATATTTATCCAAATATACACTATTAATCTCATCTAAACAGTGCGTGCATATATTATATCCCATGTTTGTCTGTCTTGATAGGTTACTAAGAGCAGGCCAGTCATTGATTGTTACGAAAAGAAACATTCGTAGGTCAAATTCCTCCTGCTTGTGCTCATCCCACGCATGTAAGCCGGGATCATGCCACGACTGTAAAAGTTCTTCAACTAATGGCCTTAGGTACACATCAATATCGTTGTCGGATTTCTTCGGGCCTTGGATGAGCATTGGAATCATAATAAACTTACGCTTCATGCACAACCAAGGAGGAAGGTTATAGATACATAGAGTTACATGCCACGTGCTATGAATACAACTCTGCTCCCCAAAAGGGTTCATGCAATCTGTACTTAGACCAAACTTTAAGTTCCTTGGATCATCTGCAAAGCCCGGGGGATCTCTATAGATTTTTCTCCACTGCGACCCATCAGCGGGGTGTCTCAACATTGAGTCTTTATTGCGGTCTTCTTTGTGCCATCCCAACAACTTGGCATGCTCCTTGTTTCTAAACAAACGTTTCAACCGTGGTATTAAAGGAGAATACCTCATAACCTTGGCAGGAACCCTCTTCCTAGGTCGCTCGCCCTCAACATCACCAGGGTCATCTCGTCTGATCTTATACCGCATTGCAGTGCATACTGGGCATTTATCTAAATTCTCGTACTCCTCACCACGGTAGAGAATATAGTCATTAATGCATGCATGTATCTTCTGCACCTCTAATCCTAGAGGGAAGACAACCTTTTTTTGCTTTGTATGTACTGACAGGAAATTCATTATTCTTTGGGAGCTTCCTCTTCATTATTTTCAGTATCTTCTTAAACCCCTTGTCATATAAACCATTCTCTGCCTTCCATTACAGCAATTCCAGTGTGATACCGAGCTTTGTGTTTTTATCTTCGCAATTTGGGTACCAAGTCATTGAAATACACAGATATGCTATTCATGTGGCTTTCTCATCTATTCATAATGGGAAAAAGTGGGATTTAGTAACTGTATATGGACCTTGTAGGGGAATTGAAAGGGACAACTTTGTTACTTGGCTATATAACTTAAACATACCCATGCATGAACACTGTTTACTACTAGGAGACTTCAATTTTTTCAGATCAGTGGAAAATAGAAACAAGCCAGGTGCCGATATAATTGATATTTTCCTGTTTAATGACATAATTAGTCATTTGGGTTAATGGAATTACCTTTAAAAGGTAGATCCTTCACTTGGTCAAATATGCAAGCACAACCACTTCTGGAACAACTTGATTGGTTTTTTACTTCCTGTCAATGGACCATTGATTTTCCAAACACACTGGTATTTCCACTGGCAAAATCTACTTCTGATAATGTTCCATGTGTTGTACAAGTAGCTACCAAAATCCCTAAATCAAGGATTTTTTGATTTCAAAATTTCTGGGTTGAGCAACCAGGATTTATGGAGTTGGTTGAAAAAGTTTGGAAACAACCTGTAAATAGGATTTCTTATGCTTGTTCTCTTGTTGAAAAATTCAAAATGCTTCGTTATGAACTAAAGAAGTGGGGGGAAAATCTATCCCGTCTAAAATTACTGATTGCTTAGTGCAATTTTGTTACTCTTATGCTGGATCAGTTGGAGGATGCAAGGACTTTGTTCATACCTGAATTTAACATCAGGAATATTGTAAAGTGCCATCTAGAAAAGCTGTTGAAATTATAATCTGATTATTGGAAGCAAAGGTGTACTATTCAGATGGGTAAAATTAAATGGTGAAAATACAAAATACTTTGATGCTAGAGCAACTGAGAGGTATAGGCACAATGTAATTACAAGCATCCGGGATGATACTGGCACTAAATTATCTGACCATTCTTAGAAAGCACGTGCCTTTTGGAGATGTTATAAGAGTAGGATGGGAATTTCTTTCCCAACCAGAAATCAAATCAAAATGTCCATAATTCTCAGTCAAGTCAAGGATTTAAATAGTCTGTCTGAGAATATTACTTTGAAGGAAATTGAGGGGGTGGTTAAATTTTTGAAGTCTGATAAGGCTCCTAGACCTGATGGTTTTAATGGTTTCTTTCTAGAAAAAATGTTGGCACATTGTCAAAGAGGATTTCATTCAGTTGTGTAATGACTTTCATGATGAGAGAATCTCCCTAGAAAGTATAAATTGCTCATATATTACATTAGTGCCAAAAAAATTGCTCCTCAGACTGTCAATGACTTCAGACCTATATCATTGACAAATACTTGTCTAAAATTCATCACTAAAATCTATGCAAATAGATTGCAAGATGAGATCAAAAGGTGTATACATGCAAATCAACATGGATTAATTAAAGAAAGAACTATACAAAATTGTCTGGGTTGGTGTTTTGAATATCTTTATCAATGTCAGAAGTCAAGAAGGAAAATTGTAGTATTCAAGATTGATTTTCAAAAGGCTTTTGACACAATTGAACATCATGCTATTCTTGAAGTCTTGCATTATAAAGGTTTTCCCAAGAAGTTCATTTTCTTAGTCAACAATATCATTGAAAGTGGTACATCTTCTGTACTTTTAAATGGAGTGCCAGGACAGAGTTTTGCTTGCAAAATGGGTGTTAGGCAAGGAGACCCTCTTTCACCTCTTCTATATGTCTTGGGAGGTTATTTGTTACAGAGTTTTGCTTGCAATGGCTTTCATTGATGGAACTCTGCAACTGCCGATTCCAAAGGAAGGGGACTATCCAATTGTACAATATGCAGATGATACCCTAATCATTTTGACTGCAAAAGAAAATCAGCTGAAAGTCTTCAAGGTTTTTTTATACAATATGCTGAGTTTACTGGATTAAAGTGCCAGCTTGCTGCAATGCTTTTCACTTACCTAGGACTACCATGGGCACAACTAAACCCACAATAAAGGATTTCTCCCCTTTAATTGATAGGGTTGAAAGAAGGTTAAATGCAACAGTTTCATTTCAATCATATGGGGACAGTCTTATTATGGCAAGAAGGAGATGCCTTTGGAGGAAACTAAAAATTAGGAGAAGGTAACTGCTCTGGCTGCATGGCCCAAGATCTGTAAGCCCAAGGACAAAGGAGGACTTGGAGTCGTTGATTTAAGGATTCAGAATAAAGCCTTATTGATTAAGCATCTGGATAAATTTTATAATAATACTGACTTGCCATGGGTAAGATTAGTAAGGGATTGATTATTATCATGAATTTGTCCCTCGTATTGTTACTGTTTGTGGTTCCTTCTGGTGGAGAGGAATTTTAAAACTAGTGGATGAATGGAGGTCCATCTCCAAATGCATTGTGGGTTCTGGATTTAGCATCCTATTCTGGAATGATCTTTGGCATCCAGAATTACTTGCCAATAAATTCCCAAGGGTATACTATTTTGCTAGAGACAAGATGGCTTATGTCAGAGATGTGGGTACATTGAGAAATTTGCATGATGCCTTCCATCTTCCTCTGTCAATTGAGGCATTTCAGGAATGCACAAAACTCCAGGAAATTATTGGATCAATGTGTTTTACTCAGGAGGAGGACAAGTGGATCTGTACTTTAAGTAAATAGGTCTATAAGTCTCAGTTGTTCTATAAGCACTGTTTTTCATTGATGCCCACTGATCTAATTTCAAAAAGTATCTAGGAGAGCAGATGCATGTCCAAGCATAGGTTCTTTGCTTGGTTATTATTTCATGATAGATTGAATAAAAGGATATGCTGCTTAGAAGGAACTGTAAGGTTACTGAAAACCATGGTTGTGTGCTATGTCCTACTGGGGTCATTAAGGATTGGAAACATCTATTCTTTTAGTGTAATTTTAGCACTAGAGTGTGGAATTATATTTAGATACAATGGATAGATGCATCCTAGAGGGAAAGTTTCTGTCAAGCTTTTAAATATTTCAAGGGACCCTGTTTCTTAGAGGTAGTAATTATTGCGTGTTGGAATATCTGGAAGCAAAGGAATGACTGGGTTTTCAAGAATTTAAACCAACCTTCAAAGGATGGAAGGCTGGTTTTTTATGATATTACATTACTTCTTCATAGGTTAAAGGATATACATAAGGATTTACTATCATTATGGCTTGACAGTCTATCCTAGCTCTGATAGTTTTAGTTTATCTTCTCCTATACATATGTTTGTAAATAAACTTTGGACTGTTCTTTAATAAATAAAGGGCCGTGGGGGACTCCCCTGCAGTAGAAAATTCCAAAAATAATTTTTTGTGATCCTCTAACATGCGCTTCAATTTCAACTTCTCATTTTCACTTTCGCATTCTCTCTGTGCATCAACAATGACCCGGTGAAGATCATCAACGATCTCATCATCGGTCACCTCTTCATGTTTAGCTTCACCAGTTGTATCACCGTATTCTCTTAGGGTATAACCATATTCAGTAAACGTATGATGATAGTTGTCATCATCATCTTCTTTTTCATTGTCTTTCATCATAATCCCTCTTTCTCCATGTTGGGTCCAACAATTGTAGCTGGGCATGAAACAGTGATTAAGAAGGTGGGTGTCAAGGGTTATCGAGGAAGATCAATCCCTCCGATTCCGACATTTATGGACAACACATAAAACCGTTACTTCTGTTTGCCTCAGCCACATTGATAAAATTATGAAGGCCCGAAATGAACTCGCTCATGCGTCAGTCACCGTACATCCATTATCGTCTCATCTGCATTATATAATTAAGTTTATGAAAAAAAATTACAGAACATCTAGAAAAATGACCACTGTACATCGATACATGTAGTGTATCAATGATAGATAAAAGGATTAAGTTGCAAGCTAACCTTGATTGAGGAGGAAATAAAGAGGAGCAAGCTTAAGTGTGGCTCAGACACTTGTGCATTTCATCGAGCACCTCTTGTGCATAGAGGTGAAAAACTAAGCAACATACACCACTTGTGCATGAGATAGGAAAAACAAACCAGCTCACATAAGCATGTGGAGCTAGGGTGCTATATACAACATGGATCTTTAGTCCCGGTTCCTACAAAAAACAGGTACTAAATATCTGAGCCAGTGGCCACGTGTTGCCAGACACTTTTAGTCCGGTTCCTGCCACGAACCGGGACTAAAGGGCCAGCATGAACCGGGACAGATCGTCGCCCTGCCCCGTGCGTCATCCTGGCCTTACGAACCGGGACTAATGTGAGCCCTAGTCCCGGTTCCTTAGGAACCGGGACTGATCGCTCGAGGTGGGATCAATGGAAAGCCTGTTTTCTACTAGTGTCATGTGCAACCAAAATTTCTAAGAGTATCAACCATGAACATCTATACTGAGAAGTGAATTCAGCAATGAAGAAAGATGGATAAATCTATAAAAAAGGCAATGGAAGTTAGCTACCCGTTCAATGATAACCTATGAACTTTTGTTATGTTAACTTGGCACCTTTGTAATGTTAAAATACATGAAGACCAGTGGCTATACAGCATGTTCTACAACAACAAAGCAACCATTCGAAGGCTACCATTTGAAGAAGCCTACACATATTTACTATCGACATAATGATGGGGTTCCGGTTGAACGTCGCCATTTTTATAATCGCTTTCGGCGTCTTTCTTATAGAATTCCATGAGTGATTATTCCATGGTAAAAAAAATTAAATTCTCTACATCTTCCACATTTTTTAAAAAATATTCCGAGGTCAGAATCGAAATAGTTAATTATCACATCTTAGTCAATAGAGCTAGTTAGTTCATATCATTCATAACACAATGAAAATTTTCTTACATAAGAACTAATTGGATCAACTAATCATGGCAATATAGAAGATGGTTTCAACTTCTTAGAAGATGAACATAGAAGATGCTATCACATAACATAGAAGATGAAAAAATACACAATAACGATAGATTGGACGAGAATTCTGTAGTTCTTGAAGCTACTAGACTCGTCCAATTGCTTTTCAACTTCATAGTTCCTTCTCTTTTACTCCAGCTTAATGCAGTGGAGGTACTCCTCCTCGCCATATCTTTTTTCGAAACCCTTTGAAGGATTTGTTGGGATTGCCTAAAACATCTTTAATACATTCACCCCATGAATTGTAGACTCCCGGAACCTCTCCTCGATATACGGCATACCATTTATCCTAGCAACACACATAAGATGATACACATCATAAGCAACAACATGTAAGCAAGATTAGAATCAAATAAGAAAATCATCACAAGTTGTCAATCCTACCGATGTATGGACGTCGAAGAGGAAAGGGTGATGGAATTTTTCTTGGCAATCATCAGTTTAAATATAAAGATGCATAGATAATTTTGTAAGAGTATAGAAAACACATAATTTTCTTGGCCATCATCACGCCTTCAATAAAAGGAGGTACTGTTCGCATACAAACAGTGGCGGCGCCTCCACTTTTTGGTCACCGGAATCCCGCCGGCGTCGGGTGGAGAGGCGGCGAACTCACCAAAACGGACGTTAGGGAGGTAGAGGTGTCGGCGAGGTGGGGGTGATGGGGATATGCCGAGTGGGGTAGCAGGATATTTCCTAGTGGCTCATACTGCCATCGAGTGGGCCTGCAGGACGGCGACTGGATCACAACCCAAGGAGAAGCTAGGCGACTAAAAGCTGGAGGCCCAGAAGCATACCTAGGCCCATCCAGATTAGGTCAAGAACCCTCCGAGTGCTTATCCAACTCGGTTGTAGATCTGTAAACCTAGCGAGGTGACTATATAAACCTCCCTAGGGCACGCATAGAACTTATGTTCCATCATATACCCCTTCGACTCTCCGCCTAGCCGCCGAGTTCGCCCTTTGTACTTTCTCATCAATCCAATCTAGCAGGAGTAGGTCTTTACCCTCTGTGGGACGAAACTGGGTAAAACCTTGTGTCTTTGCCCTCATCTCGCACCGCAGATGGCTGCCCGCCCTTCCCCCTTGTTCTACTACTAGCTGCCAATCGCAGCATCTGCCGTGGCCATTCCCATGACAGTGGCGGCCACCGTGGGGCCTAGCCAGTCAGGCCTGTCTTCTGCTGCGAGACCCAACTTGACAATCAACCAGACGATCGCCACCGTCCGCATGATCGCCATCAGCGAGATCCTCCAGATCCAGCCGAGTAGCTACGTCACAGCGGCACGCCCGGTCACGCACAGCGTGATCATGCCAGTCGGCACGATCAGCCTTGTCGTCGGCTTCACCCGACATCATCGTCTCGGAGGACTTGGCTCGCAGCCGTGAGTCTCCACCGCGCGATCGGCTCTCTGAGAGTCAGGTCCGCACCATCCATCGCCTAGCCTCCGAGTACGGCTCGACCAAAAGCAACGTGGCCGAGACCAGCGTGGCCATGGATGATGCGACCCTCAATGACGATGCTGACTTGGCGACCCAGGTGTCAATATCCTGATCCATTGTCTCCGTGTCAATCGCGGGATCCATCACCCAAGTCTCCAACATGGGGGACTTCGAGGATCCTTCCATCCTCGGGATCTTCGACTCTGACTCCCGATCAGATAACTCTGGCGACCTCTACGCCGGATCCGGTCGCTTTGTCGTGACCTACATGGCAAGAGGCACGAGCGCCCCGCTAGACCCCTTCTCTATGCCGATCCCGCCGACCGCGACGGCGATGGAGGTCGAGGAACTCTGCCTGCGCCTGGAGGAGGCAGTTCGCAAGGAACAAGCCGAGTGCAAAAAGTTTCGCCTCGAGCAAGCGACGGCGCAGGTGCTCTCGCTCTACCACCAGCATCGCATCAGGTCGCACCTGAACCCCAGTGTTCAGGGCCGCGCCCTAAACTTCGATGACGAGAACGACCCGGCCCGCATGGACGACCGCGTGGTCTACGAGAATGCGCCACCAGGAGGAAGTGCCCGGGCATCGCCAGGTGCAATGGCGAACGGTGCTCCCCCACCACCGCCCGGTTGCACGCCTACTTCAGAACAGCCAAGGATCATGATCTACCTGCAAGAGCGGGACGCAAACGGTCTCCCGCTGTTCTCCACTCCGATGGACAACGTCATCGCAAGTCGAGCCGCGGTCGCCAATCTCAACGTGACGGGGGAAGGCCATCAAGCAGCATACCGCAGGATCCGACTCGCGGGGGCGCATGTACTCCCTCTCCTCAGGAAGCAGGCCGGCCTCGAGATGCCGCGCAAGAATGACAAACACTCCCAATTGCCCACCACCTGAGCCCTTGCATCTCCAACCACGACCCGCGCATGCTGCACTCTCCACCAACGAGCCGTGGACCCACATCATCAACAATCAAAGCTGGCGCGCACGCCAGCCCGACGACCTGAGGTACACCCTCACCAACCGCCACGACGGCGAGCCGAGGGGCTCGCTCAGCCGAGTCGGCCCCCAGTGCTTCATACCAATGATCCGAGTTGAAAAATATCTGGCGAACTTCAAAGCGCCAAAGGAGATCGAATACGATCCCTCGTATGACCCGTCCATGTGGCTAGGCGCGTACCTCATGGCGATGGGAATCGACGGTCACATCGACCTACTCGCCACTCGCTACCTCCCCTTGATGATGGAGGGAGCGACTCGGCAATGGATCAACACCCTCCTAGGGGATAGCATCGATTCCTGGGAGGACATGCGCTACTCCTTCGTCAGGCACTTTGAGGGTTCCTACACCCGCGCCAACAGCATCGAGGACCTAGAGCAAAGCGTCCAGGGGGCCCATGAGTAGACTCGCAACTGGCTCCAAACGCGGCCGGTATCTACTCGGAGACGGCGATCCACTAGTTCAAGACATCATGTCGGTACGAACCACTGGTCACCAAACTCAAGCGGGTGTACAAAACACTCGACAACATTATAGACCTCCTCGAGATCGCCAAGCGATATGTGTAGGAGGACCTGAAGGAAGAAACTGATGACGAGTCGGGTGGAAATAGCCGCCCAAGCGGCCAGGACAATGGGAGGCCACCCGAGCTACGCTACATCAACACTCGCCTCACCGGCAAGAGCCGCGGTGACGGGCGAGTCGACTTGGTCGCCAACGCTGGTTACGCGCCACGCGACCCCAAGATCTTCCGCCGCGACGGAGGCCAACACCACGATAGCGGAAACTACAAGGCGATGCCGAATTTCGACCCCTGCGAATCTCCTTAACCAGCCCTGTGTGTTCCACAACAGGGAGGGGAAAACCGCCATGCACATGACCGCTGATTGCCACTCCCTGAAGGAGATCGATAAGGCACAACATGCACGGGAGGACCCCAACAACCACCCGCCAAACAGCGGGGCATTAGGCAACGACGTCGGGTCACTCCACACCTTCACCGGGTTCAGCACCAAGCACGAGAAGAAGGTCATCGACCATGCCATCGCCATCAATATGGTGTCCCAGGTCAACGTCCCCCGCTTCCTCAACTGGTCCGAACATCGCATCACCTGGAGCCGCGAGGACGACTCGCCACGGATCGAATATCCAAGGCGAGTCGCCCTGGTGGTCAAGCCAAAAGTGGGCGACTACTGGCTCCCCAAGACGTTGATGGATGGCGGGAGCTCCATCAACATACTCTACCTGGACACATTCAGGCGCCTGTGGCTCCGCAGTCGATTATCCAGACGACCTACACCACCTTCCACGACATCATCCCCGGACGGAAGGCATACCCGATTGGGAAGGTGATGCTGCCCGTCACCTTCGGCACACCAGCAAACTTCCGCACCGAGCGGATCGTCTTCGAGATGGTTCCCTTCAACAACCCCTACCATTGCGTCTTGGGGCAGCAAGCGTTCGCCAAGTTCATGGCGGAACCACACTATGCGTACAACGCGATGAATCTCCCAGGGCCGTGTGGCATCATCACCATCCACGGCGACCCCGACATGGCTGCGGAGTGCGAGGCAACGGGTGTCGAGCTCGCCGACACCTTCATCGCCGCAGAGGCTAACCACGCCGAGGAGCTCGCCAGATACGCGAGAGGGGTTGACAATGACGACCCCACAATACTAAATAAGCCCAACTCAGAGAATGGTGGCTCAACCGCATTCGAGGCCACCACACACACATGCTCCATCGAGCTGGTCCTGGGCGACTCCAGCCAGACGGTGACGATCGGGACAGGCATGAGCCCCGCGTAGGAAAGTGCGCTCATCGAGTTCCTCCATGAGAATTGCGACATCTTCGCATGGAAACCATCTGACATGCCAGGTGTCCCAAGGGAACTCGCTGATCACAAACTCAACGGCGACCCCAAAGCGCGACTTGTCAACTAGTCTCTGCGGCCCTTCAATGAAGAGCTCCGCCAAGCAATCACTTAGGAGGTGCAACGTCTACTCGCTGCAGGCTTCATACGTCCCATCAAATACTCCAAGTGGCTGGCAAACCCAGTCCTGGTCGAAAAGAAGAATGGGACCTGGAGAATGTGTATCGACTACACAAAGCTCAACAGCGCCTTCCCAAAGGAGCAGTTCCTCCTCCCGCGAATCGATCAAATCATCAAATCGACCACGGGCTCGGAGTCGCTGTGTTTCCTTGACGCCTACTCTAGTTACAACCAGATCAAAATGGCAGTCGAGGACGAGGAGAAGACGGCGTCCATCACGCCGTTCGATGCATTCTTCTACACCGCCATGACGTTCGGACTCAAGAACACCGGAGCAACCTACCAGACGTGCATGCAGGAGTGCCTTGCAAGCCAAATTGGCCGCAACATCCACGTATACATCGACAACGTGGTGGTGAAGTCCACTCGCCAAGGTGATCTACTCGCCGACTTGGCCGAAACCTTCGCAAACCTGCGGAGGTACAAGATCAAACATAACCCAGGAAAGTGCACCTTCGGTGTACCTACTGGACAGCTACTGGGGTATGTAGTCTCCAAGCGAGGCATCGAGGCGAACCCCACCAAGATCAACATGATCGCCCGACTCGGCAAATCCGAGTTCCTCTGCGACGTTTAGAAGTTGGCCGGGTGAGTCGTGGCTCTCAGTCTCTTCATCCCCCGGCTAGGGGAGAAGGCAATGCCTCTCTACCGCCTAATGCACAAGAACCCCACATTCCAGTGGGACAAGGAGGCGGACGATGCGCTCCACGCGCTCAAAGAAGTGCTACTCGTGGCCCCTCTGCTCGCCGCCCCCACCGACAAGGAGCCAATGCTCGTCTACGTCGCGGCATCCGAGCTAGTAGTCATTGCCGTCATGGTCATCGAATGGCCAGAAGAGGGCAAGGAGCGCCACGTACAGCGACCTGTTACTACATCAGCGAAGTCTTCACCGTGTTGCGATAGCGCTACCCGCAGTACCCGAAATTGGTATATGCTGTCTTCCGAGCCTAGCGGCAACTGCCACACTACTTCCAGGAGCACCCAATCATGGTCGTCTCCTCAGCACCGTTGCAGGACATCATCCGCAACCGCGAAGCGACTGGGCGAGTCGCCAAGTGGGACATCAAGATTGGCGTCCACAACATCAAGTACGAGCCGTGTAAGGCAATCAAGTCGCAGGCCCTGGCTGGCTTCCTCGCCGACTGGGAGGAGGCGCAGAATCCGGAGAAGATGTCGTACCTCCATTACTTGTCGCTCCAATTCGACGGGTCCAAGAACACAGACGACGCAGGGGCAGGGTTCGTGCTTACTTCCCCCAAGGGCGACAAGCTGCGCTACATACTGTACCTCGACTTCACCCCATGCACCAACAACATGGACGAGTACGAGTTCCTCCTTCACGGCATGCGAGCCACCAAGGAGATGAACATCAACCGCCTACGGTGCTACGGCGACTCCGACCTCGTGGACGCGCAAGTCGCCGGCACCTACGACGCCGTCTCCCCCACCATGGTGGCATACCGCCAAGCAGTGGACCAGGTGGGGGGACACTTCGCCGGCTACTCCGTTGAGTGGATCGACCGACACAAGAACGAAGAGGCCGACACCCTCTCTCGCATCGGGTCGGCTCGCCACGCGCCACCCTCCGGTGTCTTCCTCGACACCATCACCAATCCATATGTCTCTCCCCCGAGGGAGATCGACATTGGGATACCGCTGCAACCAGAACCAGCCCTGGTCGCCATGATCGCGGAGCCAAGCAACTGGACCGTGCCATACATTGCCTTCCTCGAGGGAGGGACGCTACCCACAGACGAGACGGAGGCTCGCATGATCGTGTGCCGTTACAAATCCTTTATCATCATCAACGGCGAGCTCCACAAGCGCAATGTGACCGGCGTGTTCCAACGTTGCGTGCAGCCCATGGAAGGTCGCAAAATCCTCCAAGACATCCACGCTGGAGACTGCGGCCACCACGTTGGCGCCCGGTCCCTAGTCACCAAGGCCATGCGTCATGGGTTCTACTGGATCACCGCACACGCCGACGCGGTCAACATTGTCCAACGCTGCGTCGGGTGACAGAAGTACGCCAATCAAACGCACGTACCAAGCTCAGTGCTCAAGACCATCCCCATCACCTGGCCATTCGCCGTGTGGGGTATGGACATGGTGGGCCCCTTCAAGAAGTTCCTCTCTGGTTACACCCACCTCCTGCTCGCAGTCGACAAATTCACCAAGTGGGTGGATGCTAAGCCAGTCCGCAAGTGTGACGGGAAGACCACCGCAAAGTTCCTACGCGAGCTCATCTACCGCTACGGGTTCCCGCACAGCATCATCATAGACAACGGGGCCAACTTCGCCAAAGGCGCCATGGCAGAGTACTGTGAGGAGCACAACATATAGCTCGACCTCACTTCTGACGCCCATCCGGAGTCTAATGGCCAAGCGAAACGCACCAACCAGAGCATCCTCCATGGCCTGAATCCGCGACTATAAGTTCCCCTCGAGCAAACTCCGTGGTGCTGGGTCAAGGAGCTCTGCTCCGTGATCTGGGGCATCGGCACCTCCATCAACAGGTCGACTTGGTTTACCCCCTTCTTCATGGTGTGGAAGCCGTCATGCCGACCGACCTCGAGCACGACTCGCCTCGGGTGGTCAACTACGCGGAGGCCGACAACGAGCTCGCACGCCAAGACGGGGTCGACCAGCTCGACGAAGCACGCGACCTAGCCTTCTCCCGTACCGCCATCTACCAGCAAGGACTCTGCTGCTACCATAGCCGCCGAGTCCGGACTCGCACCTTCCAGGAAGGCGACCTGGTCTTGTGAATGATCCAGGACAAGAAGGGCATGCACAACCTCTCTCCCCGTGGGAGGGACCATTCGCCATAGGGCGAGTCCTGGGCAAAGACGCCTAATACCTCATCGACGTTTGAGGCGACGAACAATTCGATGTCAAGCGGCCGTGGAATGTAAACCTCCTAAGGAAGTTCTATACCTAGAACTCCGACATGTACCCCCCCCTCTATGTAATAAAGATGATTGATTCGCACAAATTGTGTCCACTCTCCTAGTCTTGTGCCATTCGCACTCGTGAAAACAGCGTTACACTACTGACGGAAGTCAACCATTGGCCGCGCGACCGTCACGGCTAAGTAGTGCGATACAAGGGCATCGATAAAATTCGGGCCTTGTGTCGTCCACGAAAACTCCAACCCGGAGCCTCATCGGAGTCGCCTCGCTCGACTGGCCCACCGGGCCAAGACGACCGCATTCGCTTCTCACAGCGACCCAGTCCTCCACATCCTTGTCGTAGCGACTCGAATGGTCAAGTACCACGCTCGGGGACTAACGCCAGTCCAAACCCACGCGGCTAGGGAAAACACCAAGTATGAGAGTGCGTCCTGGACTTGCCACGCGACTGGATCTTCGAGTCAGGTGGAGCGAAGCGCCAAACACAACGCGCTTCGTCCTCACCTACCTTGGGCATGCAACTAGAACAGCTAAGTACCACGCTCGGGGACTCGTCCAACCGACCCCGTTCGCGTCCGGGAAAACGGCTAAGTACAGAGCACCCCTTGGGTCACCACGTGACTGGCTTCCCAAGACACGGCGAGACGACCTCAACTAACTAACAGTACAAAACAAACATACACACAAAGACATTTGGTAAACCCCATACAAGCGCGGACGCGCTCGGGGACTCGCACAACAAAACAATCCAAAATCAAAACAAATCTGACAAAATCATACGTGCATTCCTTATGACAACAAATTTTGTTCGCTTACAAGGGCAGGCATACACTTATTACAACTGACGCCAGTCGGCAAAGTGGTATACTCTGCAGGTTTCAACGACGACGCACCACCGCCACCACGGACACGGATGAAGTGAACCCATGGGTTAGACGGATACATCGTCAAAGCGCCCGCCGTCACCGATCGGAACAGCTGCTCCACCTTGAAGTCGCGATGCGCCGACTCGAAGTCGTTCTGGGCGACGATCGTCTCTTGATACGGCAGAAGATCGCCCAGCGCCAACACTCGATCGGAGTAGACCACGCCCTGGTCGGTCAACTTCAGCATATCGGAGATCTCGACCGAGCCAGTCGACGAGGGATACCCGTTGGTGACATCGTCGAGGTCGAAATCGTCAGGGAAGTGTGCGAGCCCAAGGATCAGTGCAGTCGCAGCCCCACGGCGGAAAGCCAACCACGACATGAACTCCACAACCGCCGGAGCCCTCTCAAGGTAGCGCCAGACCTCAGTGAGTTTACTGGGGATCACCTCTATCGGCGAGATCTCCTGAAGATACGCGCAAATACAAGTCGCCTAAAGAGCGGCAGAGTCCACCAGCATGGTGACACACTGCCACGCGTCGTACGACTGCGCCTCGGGCTCGTCATCAAGAATTTTCCCTGCAAAGCACAAGCAGATCAATGTCAGAAGGGTGCACAATGACAATGGCGACCCGCACGCTCGGGTGCACAATGAAGGAACTCACCAATTAAGGGACGGAAGCGCCCCGTAACAAAGTCTTGAAGACTCAAAAAATCATTCTACAGCCCCGCGACGAGGGCATCCGACATCTTCCGCTCTTCCGCCACGGCAGCGACAACCGCCTTAGCCCTCTTGTTCGCCGAGATCTCCTCCGCCTTCACAGCCTTGAGTTCTCGCTCCAACTCGGCCACTCGCTTATCTTCGACGGTCAACAACGACTGGTCAGCCGTTAACTCGCTAGCAGGGAACAAACCCTCGTGAGCCTTCACCATCGCGGCCGAATGTCCCTCTGTAGCAACGTGAGCGTGAGTACAAAATTAGAAAAAAAGACAGTTATGGAGAAGGGCACCTTGAAAACCTAACAGCATTCGCTTGCAGCTGTTTTTTCACCTCCTACATGGAGCGGAGGTCTTTTTCCAAATGCTCTTTTTGGCGGCCAGTTGCTCCGCCGACTCTTGCTGGAGGCCCTACACAGACATGGTCAAACATCAGAAAACATCGAAATAACTCCTAAGTGCCTAGCCGCTGAAATTTAGCGACTAGCCACTCGGGGACTGGACATCGAAGAATATCCTAAGTGCCTAGCCGCTGAAATTCAGCGACTAGCCACTCGGGGACTAGACATTGAAAAAAATTCCTAAGTGCCTAGCCGCTGAAATTCAGCGACTAGCCACTCGGGGACTGGACATCGAAGAAAAACAATAAGAATCAACCCGCTCAAATTCAGCGACCATATCCTCAAGGACTAGACATACCTGAATAGCTGCACCCAGCATGCTGTGAAGCTCGATCGCATCAACCGACGGGAGCATAAGAGGCGTGCGCCCGCGACGCTGCTCGACTTCCGAGCCCAAAACCTTGGGCGCTTGGGCTGACCGCGCCGAGACACTCGCGGTAGAGGCACTCGCCATCAAGCGAGGGAAGGTCTCCACTGCCGCCCCCGCAGGACTCGTCGAAGGGCCCACCGCCTCGACCAGCGTTGTAGGGTCTATCTGCTGTGACCCCGCATCCACAACGGCCTCCACGGTCGCATCCGCTCCAGCAGAAGCTCCACTTGGGGCATCGACCGTCTCATCTTAGATCGTGACGACCTTGTCGCCCTTCATGTTCTTCGCGCCCTCGGCGGGCGCCTAGGCGTCGTCGCCCTTCCTCTGGTTTGAGGGATCAACTTCCAGCCCCGCGGCTTCTATTGGAACTTTGGCCACCGAGGGGTGACCGATCTTTTTCACGCCAGACCTGCAAAAAGAAGTCATCAGCGAGCTTTCCCGACAAATACGAACCAGTAGATCAAGATAATACATCAATACAGCTACCTGGCGACTGGGAAGAAGTGCAGGCTGGTGCGGATATGTGTCGGCTTCTCCAATTTAGGGACCAGCTTCCAGATGATGCCCGTCTTAAGTAGGATTGGAGCCCACGACACGGAGGCCTTCTTCGAGGATGAAGCCGCGGCAGGAAGCTGCCCTCCAGTCAACACGGGTACCTCCCTCGATGGCGATGCCCCCACGGGTGGATCAGCCCCGAGCCTGGTGACTGCTGAGAATGGTGGCGGAAGCGACGCCAATGGAACCTTGTCGTCCACCACGGCCGCACTGGACGCTTCAGTCGCCTTTGCCGATGCCCTAGCCCCGACCTCATCGGCCGCGCTGGTCGCCACGGAGCTAGTCGCGGATCGAGGCGGCGATACTGCCTTTGGCGCCTTCTTCTTCTTCTTCTTCTTCTTCGGTGACTTCTCCTTCGACGGCGTAGCCACTCGCCGTGAAGAATGTTCAAGGGCTTCGTCTTCGCCCCCGTCGTGAGCTTCGATGCTCTTGCTGGCCTCGAGCTCGTGCTGCCGTTGCCCGCAGGTTTTCTGAACCATGGGTGCAGCGACCTCCACGGCCTCGTCGTCATCATCATCGTCGTCGTCATCGTCGCCTCCGACATTCTCCTTGTCGGAGGAGGACTCGCTCTCGTCCTCGGCAGACTCGTTCGAGCCTTCGTCATCAGCGGGAGGAAGCCAACCTTCAACCACTTGGAACAACTGCACAAACAATACATGAATAGTGATCCGCAACTGCAAAATAGACAAGGAAAGGCAGATTTACCGGTGGAACCTTGCGCTTCATGGTGTATGGGGGAATCTCGGCCTTCGGGTCGAGGTATTCCGCGTCAGTAATCTTCCTCAGCACGAGGGTGTAATCGTCAATGCTCCAGTCGGCAGTGCAGGACTTGGTCGCATCGTCCTTTCCCATGTACTCGTACATCCAGTGAGCACGGCTGGCTAGGGGCACCAGCCGCCGCCCGAGCCAGCAGTTGTACAGATTGATGGTTTGGAGGCCGTTCTTCTTTTGCTGACGAATCATCGTCAACATCTTGTCAACTACCATCCGCTGGTCTAGCAGAAGCTTCGCGACTTGAAGTCGGTGCGGTTCGGGCCGGTCGCGGAGTACATCGGTAGCGCCACCTCACCGTTTGGAGTCGATTCGCTGACGTAGAACCAGTGCTTATTCCACTCGTTCTTCATCTTCTTTGGTAGCATGAGGTCGAGGAAGGAGGCCTTGGACTTCAGTTGGACGGTGAGGCCGCCCGGTGCCAGCATTGGGCCGCCTTCCCCTTCGCACCTGACCCGCCCGTGGAATAGCTCCTGGCACAAGGGGAAATATGGGCGACAACCTAGATAACACTTGCAAAACTCCACGAAAATGGCGAGTTGGTCGATGCTATGCGGCCCCAGATCCGATGGCTGGACACCATAATATGCGCAAAAGCGGCGGAAGAAGATTGAGGTTGGGAAGCCGAGTCCCCTCTCGAGATGGCTGGTGAAGCAGATGGACTCCCCGACGTGTGGATTCGGCTCCACCTCTCCGGCCACGGGGTTTCGCCATCTCCTGGAGCAGATAATTCCCGCGTCCTCGAAGGACTTCAGCAGCACCTTGGTGCACTTGGATCTCCCCCACAAATCCTTCGGGGGCGCCATCGATCCGAAGAGCTGATATCGCAAGATCACTGTGGAATCGCTAGATCGCTCTGGGTCGCTCTAGAAGGAATGGAAGATTGGGAGACGCGCGGAGTCGGAGGAAATGTGGGGAATGATCACTTTTCACCCGTCACTCTCCTTATATAGTGGTTGGTACCAGCCATTTTCGGGGAGCTGTTACCGCGCGGTGATTACGCCGATATTACCGTTGGATTACCCAACGGCTAGTTTGACCAGGCTGAGAGACCAACTTTGTCTACTCGATTCGCCGGCCCGTTCGCCATAGCTGCGATTCGACTACTTTCCGACCTGTTCGCATAGTTGCGATTCGACTACTCGCCGACCGATTCACGATAGCTGCGATTCGACTACTCGCCGACCTATTCACCATAGCTGTGACTCGACTACTCGTTAAATTGGCGATTCGATGGGTCGCCGTTACTGCGACTGAGGGAACATGCTGAAGATTCTTTCTTTCATTGAGGGAGTCCACCGCCGATTCGACTGGGCATCCAAATTGGACCCGAATACTCCGATTGCCAAAGAACACCTACGACGAATCAACGACGGCCTCGGGGACTACTGATGGGGATATGCCAAGTGGGGTATACCCAGCAGGACGTTTCCTACTGGCTCATACTGCTAGCGAGTGGGCTTGTAGGACGACGACTAGATCACAACCCAAGGAGAAGCTAGGCAACTAGAAGCTGGAGGCCCAGAAGCGTAGCTAGGCCCAGTCGAATTAGGTCAAGAACCCTCCGAGTCCTTATCCAACTCGATTGTAGATCTGTAAACCCTAGCGAGGTGACTATATAAACCTCCCTAGGGCATGTATAGAACTTACGTTCCATCATACACCCCTTCGACTTGCCGCCTAGCCGCCGAATTTGCCCTTTGTACTTTCTCATCAATACAATCTAGCAGGAGTAGGTCTTTACCCTCTGGGGGCGAACCTGGGTAAAACATTGTGTCTTTGCCCTCATCTCGAACCGCAGGTGGCTGGCCGCCCTTGCCCATCGTTCTACTACTCCCTGCCAATTGCAGCATCTGCCATGGCCATTCCCACGACAGGCGGTGTGGGGGCGTCGGGGAGGTCGTAGAGGCGCCAGGGAGGTGGCGGTATTGACGAGGTGGGGAGGCATCAGCGAGGTGGCGATGTGGGGCGCGGGACGAACGAGAAGTTGGAGGCAAAAGACCGGCATCATGGAGGTGGCATCATGGACGGGGATCGGGTCGGTGGAGGTGGCGGGACCAGCATTAGGGGAGGTGGTGGGACCGCTCGACCAGCATGGACAGGGTTAGTGGGGTGGGGCGGAGAAGCCGATGGAGGCGTCGACGATGTGGCGCAGTGGGGCTTTGGAGGCGAGGTCGGAGCCGACCAGTGCATGGGATGGTGTGTGTGAGGTAGGGGAAAATGGCTCGATCTGGATCCACAACATTTACATATCATATCACCTTCGCTGTAGTAGCGACAATTGAATATAAGGCATAAGCACTATGATTTTAGTAGTGGCATTCTGGTTGTTTTAAATGCCACTAGCGGGTGTAGTAATGGCGCTCAGCTTCTCGAGGACGCCCCTAGTATGTATGAGCTATATTTTATGTTGTCTTTCAAGTAAGCATCTTAATAACAAGTAAAATATACATAATTAAGTACAAATTATGATTTCACCATGATAGTACAAAATTAATCTTAATTCATCGACCTTCTCGTGATTGATCGGCTCGCGTCTCGTCAACTAGTTATCTAATAAACGAAACATAAATATATCATCATCTCGTTCAGCGTTTGAAAATCTTCTCTATAGTCTTCCACTTCTTAGAAGGGATCATTGCATATCAGAGTTTCATAGTGTGACTCTTTCTTTTGCATGGAAGATCATCAGTTGTGGTCGGTGATGCGGCTCAATAGTAGAGCTTCGTTGGGAGACCCCGAGAGGAAGGTATGATAAGAACAACGGCAAATTTTCCCTCAGTTATGAGACCAAGGTTATCGAACCATTAGGAGCAAGGAAACAACTCCAAGGTGTTGCTGGAAACTTGGAATCCTGCACAACACAAACTCAAGACTTTTCCCCAACTTACAGTGAGGTTGTTAATCTCACTGGTTTGCTGGAAACAAAGGATTAAACGTATGGTGTGGAAGGTAATGGTTGCTTGCAGAAAGTAAACAGTAACAGTAGATGATGTAACAATGGTAAAGATTGGACCGGGGTCCAAAGTTCACTAGAGGTGTTCTCCTTAAGATAAATAACATAACATACTGGGTAAACAAATTACAGCAGGGCAATTGACAGGACTGAGCAAGGCATAACAATGCAATACTAGACATTAATGATCCCTATGCGATTTGATTGAGCATTACAACAATATAGAAAGACCGCCATCCAGCTGCATCGATGACTAGTAATCCACCTTCAGGTTATCATCCGAACCCCCTCCAGTATAAAGTTGCAAGCAACGGATAACTGTATTAAGCAATGTGTGTAAAGTAAACAATACAACTGTTCCATGAACAAAAGATTGTTGTTTTCTCCCTAGTAGAAAAAACACATCTATAACCTTAGAGATTTCTGTCACTTTCCCAGATTCAATAGAGGAATGAACCCACTATAGAGAATAAATACTCCCTCTTGGAGTCACTAGCATCTACTTGGCCAAGATAACTACTAGAAACGGAGAGGATGCAAGATCTCAAACAACACAGACATGATAGAATCAATAATCAATAAGACATGATAGAATCAATAATCAATAAGACATGATAGAATCAATAATCAATCTGACATAGTATCTCAATATCCATCAGATCCCTGCAAACACCACATGTATGATTACAAATAGATGATCATGAACAGAGCTCACAAGATCAAAACATGATAGCACAAAGGAGGAGAAACAACCATCTAGCTACTGTATGGACCCATAGTCCAAGAGTGAACTACTCACGCATCATACTAGATTCTAGCATGGTGATGAAGAAGGCCTCCGAGATGATCTCTCCCCTCCGGCAGGGTGCCAGAAGAGCTTCAGATCCCCCCGATCTAGGGACGATGGTGGCGGCTATAGACTATTTCATGGAGATCTGATTGGGTGATTAGGGTTTTGGCATTGGGGTGTTTATATAGGCGAATAGGCGAGGGAGGAGGGTGGCCAGGGGGCCCACACCCTTCCTAGGCGCGGCCTAGGGTGGTGACATGCACCATCACAATCTTGATCAATTTATTTGCAGAGCATTGAATGCTAGGATCAAAGTACTCTAAACATGAGCATGAAAGATGAAGTTCTAACAATAGGACAAAGTAACTATGTTGTAACATGAAAGGCTACAAACAAATATCATGAATAACAATGCATTGAAATATGTTTGTTTGTTTCACATATAGAAAACATAGCATAGTGGTATTCATCTTGTCCCTCATGGAGTATCAAAACATAAATGCATAGGACACCTTCAAATTTCATAAGGGTGACTAGATACAAATAGTTCAAGAACAAGCAATATCAAAATTATGAATCAATCAATAAGTTTTGGGACAATGCACATAGAACTAAGAATGAAAACTATGCTCTGTTAATTGGTGCATAAGGATAGAGGGTGGAGACTCAATATAAAAGTGGAAGAAAGGCCCTTGAAAGGGAAGCAAGGATTTCAAGTTTCACAAAGAGCTTCCAAATATTATGGTACTTGTTAGCTTTCATCTCTCATTTCCCCTATAATAAGCATCTTGAAGTGATTGAGGTTAAAGTGAACAAAGTATGGAGTATATGCTTGAAAAAGTATAAATTGGGAATCTCATGTCCCTTGAGTACGAGGGTCGCTCCTCATGCTACTCAACTTCAGTTACCTGTAAGTTCTTTTCATTGTAAGTATATGTGTATCATAGAGAACCGCCAACGGGGTACCCCTTGCCCCATGACACAGGAGCTAACCCATATCAAAATGACAAGGTAACAGACAATGAGCATCTCAGCAATCATATTATTTACCTTGGGAAAATGGTGCTTTTTTCTCTTCTTTCCTCTTTTTTTTCTTTTTCTCTTCTCTTTTTCTATATCTCCATTTTTATAAGAGGAATGCTTCATAGATTGATCACTATGGTCATGCTGCAAGTTTCCACCTTGATTAGGCATGGATTGGGCTAGCGGCCTAGGCGTTTCTCTAACATATATACATAACTCCATGGACTTACAAGATCCTCTTTTATTTCACACCGCCGACATCCATAAACAAAAGAGCATGATATCAACTGGGTAGATATTTACAGGTGTTGAAAGTGTTCCCCGTGACAGCACGGTTCTGCTAATTCCCAACCTATAAGTGCAATCATATACAATATAGATGACACAATGGTTCAACTTTATTAGGGGCAAGAAAAATAAAGTGTGCCATCAAGTTTGTGAGAGATTTAATCACTAATTTTCACATAACAAGTTTAATTTGGAAGATAGATAAAACAAGAATATACTTGGAATGGTGTAACACACCATGCATAGGAATTTATAGTGGACATTTTGGAATAACTTGGTTTCTTAGGAGTTGGATGCATGAGTAGAGCTTACTCAATACAAGTGGAGGCTAGCAAAAGACTGGGAGCGACCAACTAAGAGAGCAATAATGGCCAAAATCATGCATAGAGATAAAACATTATCAATCAAAGCATTAAGTGGTACCACAAGACAAAAACTAAATAATCATAGAGGCTAAGGTGACTGGTTCATAGTAATAACATGGTGTGATCATGTTCCAAGTCAACCCAAACAAAGCATCAAAGGAGAGTACCACAATATTATGCTTTTGTATGCTAAAACAACGCATGATTCTTCCAAGACACAGTAAGAAATCCCAATTATTTGGAACAAGTAATGCTATAGAAATTTTCACTAAGAATAAGGTAAAGACAACATCTAGCATGACATGATAAAGTCTAAGCTAGAGTCAAAACAAGCTCTCTCTTGTACAACTATAAGCATGAAACTCTCTACTCTTTTCCGACACCAATCAACTTATTTGAAAGAACACAGTGAAATCAGGGGTCCAACTACTTTATTCAAGCAAACTAAGCAAACAAAACCAAAAACAAAAACTAAGAAGCTCCAAGAAAAACACAACAATGCATGAAACAAGAAAAACAAACTGTCTAGAAAGAGACCTGAGATTTTTACTAATGAAGAAGGGGATGCCTTGGGCATCCCCAATCTTTGACGCTTGTACCTAGTGAATATTTCTTATGGTCACATGGGGTGGCATCCCCAAGATTGATCTTATGTCCATTCTTCATCTCATTACATCATTCTTCACCAACACTTGGAAATTTCCTTCATACAAAACATCACACAATCTTCATTAGCAACATTAGTGCATTCAAAAGTAATAAACCTTTGGGTTTAGTTTCAAAATAGCAAAACTTTCATTAAAACACAAGATACTATAGCATTTCCTTTTAAAAAGCTGAATGTCCCAAAGAGAACTCAAAAATAAATTGATAAAGAGGCAAAGGCAAATAATGGCAGAAATCTATCAAAACAGACCAGCAGGTAAAACCCATTTTTTCGAAGACCTTTTATTGATCAAATAGAGAAGTGTTGAACTAACAAAAGTTAGCTAACAAACTGGAGGATTTTTTTAAGAAAATTACAGCTCAATCCGACATACGGATATTTTTCACAAATTTTTAGAGTGAAGTACAAAAATATGTTTCGGGACATCAACTTCCCCAAATCTTACTTCCCTCTCATTAGAGGATATTATTGGCACAAAAATCACACAAAAAAAGATAAGGATAAGTTATTACAGAGGTAATAACTTCCAAGACTCAATAAAACTATTGGGTTATCTCCTAAGAAGTACTTTTCTTTAATGCCTCTAAGTTAAGCATAAAAAATGCTCACATAAGAAATATGAATTGAAGTAAAAGAGAACATAAAGAAGAAAATTCAAAACACATTTAATTCTAACCCACTTTCTATGAATAGGAATCTTATACAAAAATAAATTCACAAAGAACAAAGTGTATGCATAGGAAGATAAAACAAGAGCAACTTCAAAACTTTCAGCACATAGAGAGATGTTTCAGTACCATGAAAACTTCTACAACCATATTTTCCTCTCTCGTAATAATTTTTAGTAGCATCATGAATAAACTCAACAATATAACTATCAGATAAAGTATGCTTTTCATGTTCTAAAAACACATAATTTTTATGAAGCTCAAAAATATTGGGATTAAAACCTTCAAACCCACTTTTAACCATTTTATAGAAAGGTGACTGATCATTCAGTATAGGACCATCATCTAGAGCTTTATCATAAACATTTTCTAACCAACACTCTTTAGTACCATGCATTTTGAAGTTAGTCAAAAATATAGGATTATCATAGATAACAGGATCATAATTATTATCGCAAGTTTTACCCATAGTAGATATTTTAAAAGATTACACAGGAACATAACAGTCATCCTCCTTTGGTAAGCATGGGGGATAATCAAATAATGTAAGGGATAAAGAGTTACTCTTATTAGAAGGTAGGCATGGGTAGCTAATCCATTCTTCCTCCTTTTGTTCATCACACTCCTCCTCTTTTTCATCTAATGAGCTTCCAGTTTCAGCAATTTCTTCTTCCATAGGCTCATGCAAGGCATTAATCTCTTCCATTTGTGGAAAGCATCTATTAATATATTCAAGAATATAGCCATTCTCTTCCTTGAAATTATCAAAGAAAAATTTAAGTATATCATAAGCCTCATATTTATAAGGTGAACCATCAGTATTTTCAAGCAAACTAGCAAGTTCAAATGCACCCTTCCAAGCAATAATCTTCAATTTGTTCCACATCATAAATGTAATTATTTCCTTTGACATAAGAAGATATCGTAACATTATCATTATACTCACATTGAAAAGGGAGGTGTTTATACCTCCTACATAAACAAGATTTATCACAGCAATAAGTAACATTATAAGTAGAGCACACATTTCTAGCAATGGTATTGAATTTATTAATTTGTTCCCATAAGTGTTTCCCTTTTTGTGACAAGCAGTGTTCCTTATAATAATAATTTTGTTCTTCCGTTAACCCACCTTGCCAATAAGAACTAGTTTCAAAGAAACCAGCCATTGATAGAAAGCATGAAAAAGCAAAACATTAACAAACCAACAACAATAGTAGGAACCAAATTTTTTTGTGTTTTTGATAAGAAAAAGAAAACCAAATGAAACTATTTTTTTTTGTATTTTTGAAAGAAAGAAAAAAGGCAAAAAAAAGCAAAATAAACTAAGAAAAAACAAAGCAAAGAGAGTGGTTGTGAAATACTCCCCTTGTGAAGCTGTCCTTAACTCCCCGGAAACGGCGCAAGAAAATATCTTGATGCGGCTCAATAGTAGAGCTTTGTTGGGAGACCCCAAGAGGAAGGTATGTTGAGAACATCGGCAAATTTTCCCTCAGTTATGAAACCAAGGTTTTCGAACTAGTAGGAGCAAGGAAACAACTCCAAGGTGTTGCTGGCAACTTGGAATCCTGCAAAACACAAACTCAAGACTTTGCCCCAACTTACAGTGAGGTTGTCAATCTCACTGGTTTGCTGAAAACAAAGGATTAAACGTATGGTGTGTAACATAATTGTTGCTTGCAGCAGGTAAACAGTAACAATAGATGATATAACAATGGTAAAGATTGGACCGGGGTCCACAGTTCACTATAGGTGTTCTCCTTAAGATAAATAACATAACATGCTGGGTAAACAAATTACAGCAGGGCAATTAGCAGGACTGAGTAAGGCATAACAATGCAATACTAGAAATTCATGATCCCTATGAGATTTGATTGGGAATTACAACAATATACATAGACCGCCATCTAACTGCATATATGACTAGTAATCCACCTTCATGTTATCATCTGAACCCCCTCCAGTACTAAGTTGAAAGCACCGGATAACGACATTAAGCAATGTGTGTAAAGTAAACAGTACAATCATTCCATGAACAAAATATTGTTGTTTTCTCGCTAGTAGCAACATCACATCTATAATCTCAGATATTTCGGTCACTTCCCCAGATTCAATAGAGGTATGAACCAATTATCGAGCATAAATACTCCCTCTTGGAGTCACTAGCATCTTTTTAGCCAAGATAGCTACTAGAAACGGAGAGCATGAAAGATCTCAAACAACACATACATGATAGAATCAATAATCATAAGACATGATAGAATCAATAATCAATCTGACATAGTATCTCAATATCCATTGGATCCCCACAAACACAACATGTATGATTACAAATAGATGATCTTGATCATGAACGGAGCTCACAAGATCTAAACATGATAGAAAAAGGAGGAGAAACAACCATCTAGCTACTGTATGGACACATAGTCCAAGAGTGAACTACTCACACATCATACCGGAGGCTGGCATGGTGATGAAGAAGGCCTATAGGATGATCTCTCCCTTCCGGCAGTGTGTCGAGAAGAGATTTATATCCTCCCCAATCTAGGGATGATGGTGCCGGCGGCTGCGGACTGTTCCATGGAGATCTGATCGAGTGCTTAGGGTTTGTACAACGGGGGGTTTATATAGGAGAAGAGGCGAGGCAGGAGGTCGGCCAGGGGGCCAACACCCTTCCCATGCACGGCCTAGGGTGGGCCCACGACTAGGGGGTGCGTCCACCATGTGGCTACCCTCCCTCTCTCCTCTAGACTCCATGTTCTCCTTGATGAAATATTAACTTTGGCTTTTGTCCCGTCCAATTCCGAGAATATTTCCTTACTAGCTTTTCTGAAACCAAAAACAACAGAAAACAGGCAACTAGCACTACGACATCTTGTTAATAGGTTAGTCCCAGAAAATGTATAAAAATACCTCAAAGTGTAGTCAAAGCAAAGCAAAGTGGATACTAAACAAGCATGGAACATCAAAAATTATAGATATGTTTACGACATATCAGTCGGCGTAGGTAAGGTAGTTTTGATCCTTTTGTTGATATATGGTTGACCATTATCCATATTTTCTTCTTCTTCTTGTGAGTGGTCGTATTGATCAAAGTCTTCGTCTATGGAAACTCCAACAATTTTCCTTTTACCTCTTCTCATGATAACATGACTTTGCCTAATTGGATCGGTTACGAAGAAGCATTGGTCCACGTATTTAGCAAATACCCAAGGTTCATTTTGGGAGGTGATTTTTTGTGTCGATGGAGGTATGACCATGGATGTGAAATAGCGATGTTCATCTTTGACATCCTTTGCCCATCTAACACGGAACATTGTCCTATTTTATAATCGTAAGTAATATAGTTCCCAAATATCTTTTATCCTACCATATAATCTCATCTTATAGTACCATTCTCGTTCGTAGACATCGTTGTCACCCCCGAGTTCTGGTAATCACTAGTTTTGTCTTTGTTCTCTATATATAATGCGTACCCATCGATGTCGTATGCTTGACAGGTTACGAGGTTGCATGCGGGGCCATTTTCTAAGGAAAATATGAGCCTTGCATTTTGAGTACCTGGTGCCAATGGTTCATTTGTAATATTTTTTTTGAACCAAGCCACCGAACTTGGCATTGTGTCTCTAGTAACTTGATCATCATTAATCATCTTATTTTTAGGAGTTGGTTTGTATGGACTCTTGATCAACATTTTGTGGTGATTCAACCAAGGATCAATAATGCTTAAGTGTTGCAGCACTACTAGGTGTGCTCTGTCGACATATTTATGTCTTCTTCGTTTATCAATGTCCACATGCAATTACCACATCAAAGTGGAATGACCTACTCCTAGAAGCCTTCAAAGTGCTTATTAACGGGTTGATCAAGAGATGTGTCAACTTTCATATAATTATTTTAGAACGGGACGCACTCCTCAGTCAGATATCCCTGGACGATGCTTCCATCTGGATGGGCCTTTACGGAGGAATTGCTTGACGTGCCCATTCATCCTTTCGAATGGCATCATTGAGAGAAAGAATAGAGGGCCCAAGTCTTTGATCTGATCAAAATATGGAGAAAAAATCATAGCATAACATCAAAGAATGCTGGAGGAAAGTAGATCTCAAGCTCACAAATTTTGACAATGATCTCTTCCCTTAGTCTTCCGAGACTCCTTAGGCTGATCAACTTTATTGAGATAACGTCGAAAATATTATACAAGTCATGCAGTGTTTCACGAATGGGATTATCCATTAACCCTCTAAGTTCAATTATAAGTAACCTCTTCAGCATCACGTGACAGTCATGAGACTTCTGTTGGGTTTGTTGCATGGAAAACAACAAAATTCTATCACAAGAACACAAAAACCAAGATCCAATCTATGGCAAAGCCAAGATCTAGTCCACGAGATCGGTGGAATGAGATTGAAGAGAACTAACCCTCATAGATCCAACACGTTTGACGAGATCAGATTCTTGTGGTTGATGTAGTCGATCACTTGTCGATCTCAAGATCGCGTAGATGATCCTTCTCCTGCTGCGTTCCGGTAGCCCTTTCGTAGTCGGTCACACATATGATAGTCGATGAAGACCTTTCTCTCCCGTTTCCAGCAGGGCAGCAGAGGTAGTAGATCTCGTCGGAATCCCAACATCACGATAGTGTGGTGGTGGTGGAGGAGCGATTTCTGCAGGGCCTCGCCTAAGCCGGAGAAGGATGATGGGGTAGAGAGAGGGGAAGTGGCGGTTAGGGTTAGGTGCCAAGGACAAGGGCAAGGGTGTGGGGGGTGCGCCCCACCCCTCCTTATATAGTTGGGGGCGGCCAAGGGTTCCCAGCCCTAGACGTGTCCCCACCAATACGTCCACCAAGGGGAAGAGTTGGGAACTTTCCCACCAAGTCTTTCCTCTTACAAAAAATAGAGTTTGACTTTTCAAATTACGATTTGACTATTCAAACTAGGGTTTGACCCTTTTACTAGTGTTGGCTGGATGGACCTTTAGGGCTAGGTGCGGCTGGCCCCTATGGCATTCCATAGCCCAAGTGACCCCCTCCCAGGATGGTGGAACCACTGGAGGTTCCTCTAGAACATTATAGAACTATCCGGTCAAAACACCGAAACTTTTCCGAAACCCGAAAAACCACTTTCCTTATATTAATCTTATTCTCCGGACCATTCCGGATCTCCTCGTGATGTCCTGGATCCAATCCTAGACTCCGAACAACATTCGGTCTCCAACTCATATTCCATATCTACTGTAAAAAAATTGATTCCTTAAGTGTGTCTCCTTATGGTTCGTGAACTATCCAGACATGATCGACACACCTCTTCGGTCAATAACCAATAGACGATCTAGTAATCCATATGGCTCCCACATATTTCAGTGATGACTTCGTGATCGAATGAACTATTTACATACGATAACGATTCCCTTTGTCGCGTGATACTTTACTTATCCGAGTTTCGATCGTCGGTATCTCCATACTTAGTTCAACCTCGTTACCAATAAGTACTCTTTACTCATTCCGTGATATGAAATCCCTTGTGACCTAGTCACATGCCTGCAAGACAATTGGATGACATTCCACCGAGAGGGCCCAGAGTATATCTATCCGTCATATGGATGGACAAATCCCACTCTTTATCCATGCGCTTCAACACATACTTTCAGAATACCAATGCCACCTTTATAACCACCCAGTTATGGAAGTGGCATTTGATGTCATCAAAGTACTCGTATCCCTTCAAGATTAGTGTTCAATGGTTTGTGCGTTCCTCTAGGTTCACTCACCACATCCCTGAAACTAGTGTTCGTCTGTTGCCACATGCAGTAGTACTAATAAGTGCAAGTCGGGCCCTATATGAGGCAATGTTTCCACCTTTACGAACTGCCAATGATTAGGATAGTAACTCATGCAGCAACTTTCTATAGATAGGCTTTAGTACCAAGTATTTTTGCCCAGAGAGTATATTTGTGCAGGATCCTTGGTACTAAGGGATCGTCTATGGAGACATGTTATATTGTTGTGATATTATGTCCCTGCTATGTTTACTATGTTGATGATTACATTTGTCACACAATGAAATTTAGGGATGTCTGGTCAATTCTTGTTGTGTATGTACAAACCCTGTATTTATGCGCATGATTTGGTTCGCTCATACCATCCATGAAGGTGACATGCAATTGTCACATTATGTGTGATCAACATTGCCAAATATGAGGCACCAAATTTCTGACTCATTGGTTTGCTATCTGTTCATTGCTTTGCATTGTATTCATTGCTTTGAATTGTGTTCATTGCATATATTTTTGAAGCATTGCAGGCTTTGAACATCGGTGGACAGGGAAAGGAGCCTGCCGATGGCTCGAGCAAGAGTTCCAGGAAATCAGGGATGCTTCCCAATGTTGGCAACTTGGATGAGGCAGTGAGCCCTACCCAGTTCTACAAGGTGTTGGTAGCACATGCACTAAGGATGGCAATGAGTAAAGTATGGGCAAGGTAGAGAAATACCATACCCATACCCGTGTAGTTAATGTAGGGGTTCGTAGCATGGAAAACAAAAAAATTCTACCGCATGAACACACAATCAAGATCTAATCTATGATCAAGCCAAGATCTATCTACTAGATTGTAGCAACGAGTCGATAGAATACTAACCCTCGAAGATCCAAAGCGGTTAACGAGAGAAGATTCTCGTGGGTGATGTAGTCGTACACTTGCCGATCTCAAGATCGCGTAGACGATCCTTCCAGCGCTGCGTTCCGGTAGCGCTTCCGCAGTCGGTCACACGTTCGATACTCGATGAAGACCTTCCTGTCCCTTGTTCTAGCAGGCAGCGGAGGTTGTAGTACCCTCCTCGTGATTCCGGCAGCACGACGCTGTGGTACCGGAAGTAGAGGGGAGATCTCGCAGGGCTTCGCCTTAAGCCGGAGCGAGTATGGTGGACTATGAGAGAGGCCTTGGCGATCTAGGGTTTAGAGGCACCAAGTAGAGAAGGCTAGGCCGGCGGCTAGGGCAGGGGAAGCCCCAACTCGGCGGCTTGGGAGAAAACCCTAGGGCGGCGGCGGCTGCAGGAGGGCCGACGGCTAGGGTTAGGGTTTTGGTGGGGCAAGGTGTAGGTCTAGAGGGGCACCCCTGCCCCTCCTTTTATAGGTGGGAGGGCGCCGGCCAGGGGACGAGAGTCCTGCCCACAGTCGGCCTCCTTGGCCGGCGGGTGGAGGGAGAGGAACTCCTCCCCAAGTTGGTTTCCTACTCTCCCTCCACCAAGCAAAACTATCGTTTGACTTTTCAAATTGGCGTTTGACTTTTCAAACTAGGATTTGATTTATCCCTTTATTTTGCCCAGCCATGATACCTAGTACATGATGCAATCATTCCAACTTGTTATGACACATTCATGTACTCTTCCCCTCCGGAGTGCCGGACCTTCTGGACCCTTCTAGAACATTCCTGGTGAAAACACCGGAATCATTCCCGAACTCCGAAACAGGACTTTCCTTATATGAATCTTATTCTCCGGACCATTCTGGATCTCCTCGTGATATCCTGGATCCCATCCGAGACTCCGAACAACATTCGGTCTCTTACTCATCATTCCATAACTACTCAACAACATCGAATCCTTAAGTGTGTCTCCCTACGGTTCGTGAATTATGCGAACATGACCGAGACACTTCTCTGATCAATAACCAATAGAGGAATCTGGAAATTCATATGGCTCCCACATATTTCTACGATTACTTTGCAAACGAATGAACCACTTACATAAGATACCAATTTCCCTTTGTCTCACGATAGTTTACTTATCCGAGGTTTTAATCGTCGGTATCTCTGCATACCTAGTTCAACCTCGTTACCGATAAGTACTATTTTCTCGTTCCCGTGATATGTGATCCCTTGTGAGCTAGTCACATGATTGCAAGCTAATTGGATGACATTCCACCGAGAGGGCCCAGAGTATATCTATCTGTCATATGGATGGACAAATCCCACTCTTGATCCATGTGCCTCAACCCATACTTTCCAAACACTCAATGCCACCTTTATAGCCACCCACTTACGGTGTGGTGTTTGATGTCATCAAAGCATCCTTCCGGTGATGGTGATTAACATGATCTCATGGTCGAAGGAATTAGGTTACTATGTATCAGAAAGCTTATAGCAAATGAACTATATTAAATGACTTGATCTTTATGCTACGCTTAACTATAGGAGTATATCCATCACATCATTCTCCTAATGATATGACCATGTTGTTAATAACATCTCTATGTTCATGAGCAGGAAACCATGATCATTTATTAACCAACAAGCTAGTTTAACAAGAGGCTTTACTAGGGACTCTTTTATGTTTACAAATCACACAAGTATTAATGTTTCCGGTTAATACAATTATAGCATGGTATGTAAACATTTATCATAAGTATGAAGATATGATAATAACCACTTTATTATTGTCTCTTGGGCATATCTCCAACAGTCTCCCACTTGCACTAGAGTCAATAATCTAGTTTTAAACCTTTGTGTATTCAACACCTATGGCTTTCTGGTGTCGTATGTACACGATTTCTAGTGGTCAACTGATCTCCGGATCTGACACTTCCAGGTCCGTGTGTAATTGCATGTCTTTGCATCTCTACGCATCACTCATTCTCTAATGAGATGTCTCTATACAAATTTGGTCCTTTTGGTGTGACCTTTAGTTCTCTGGGGTTAAAACATGTTGATAATATTGTCGTACAATATATCTTCATAGTATTATCCCTGCTGTGAACTACACCTAGTTTGATAACAAACTACTTGACACAAATGCCCTCTTTTGCTGCTATAATAGCAGTTATATACTTAGCCGTTTTGTTGTAGTATCTGTCACAATGTCTTAACTTTGGAACTCATTCAAATCCATTATGGAACTTACTTTCCATTATATTTGCCACCCTTAGTTTAGATTGAGATAAACTTAATTTTTACTTTGTGACAAAACTAGTATCAATGTAGTCTTTTACAATGAACTAACCATCTATTTGTCACTTCTACAAATAATATACTCTTAGTTCTTCCAAAATATCATAAGAATATCCTTAGTATTGTCCAATGATGATCTTATGAATCATTCTGGTATATGCTCATAACATTTAGAGTATAGGACATATCTGGATTTGTACATATTACAGTATGATTGATATAAATACTCTTTGTGATTTCATACATCAAGTATCAATCTATACTTGAATCTTTGTTTCACTTACCAAGTGTCAATACACTTGAATATATCACCAATATTGAACTCATTCAATCCTTTCTGTGCGACAAGAACCTTTCTTGTAGTTTCTATATTGAACTCATTCAATACATCATCTATGTACTTTCGGCACAACCATATTAGCGTCTATTGATGTCAAATATTTGGGTTTTGCCTAAGTCTTTCATTGGGATGAAATTCTTAATATGTGTTAATCAAAGATACATCATTTCCAATCAACAATATGTCTTCCACATAATGTATTAGAAACATGTCTTAGCGCTCCCACTTAATTTCTTGCAAATGCAAGCATCTTCATCGTCTCCGACGAATTTAAACTCCTTTAACAGTTTCATCATAGTGAAGATTCCAACTCCGCAATGCTTACTTCAACCATTGAAGTTTGCATATGCTTTTAGCATCCTTTGAATTAACAAAACCCTATGGACCGTGTTATGCACATGTCCTAGGTAACAATTCTATTAGAAGAACTTTTTTTGTTTATTCAACTACCACATAACAAAATTATATGTAGTGGTTGCTACATTAATCCGTCTAGACTAAATATCGCTATGAAAGATCAAATATTGTCATAGTCAACCTTTGAACATTGTTGTGAACTCTTTCCCAACATGTCGACTATTTCATAGATGTGAAACATCCATGTCTATTTCTTTATAGATCCAAACACAACTGGAAGGTCTTACACCTTTCTTGAGGGTCCTTCAAGTTTAAAACTTGATTTCTCGTGCATGGAACTATCACGGAATTTATGGCTTCAAGCCATTTTACTGAGTCAGGGCCCATCATCGCTTCTTTGCATGTTGTCCATTCATTATTCTCAAATAATGATTCAAACCTCAAATCTTGGTATTTTATTGTTTACCCGACCTACTTGGTTCAATAGAAACTTTGACCTTCGTAACCACAACCTTTGAGGCATGTGAGCCATGAGCATTGTTGCTGCCTCCCGAACACTTTTCGGCGCTGCGCAACTTTGCACATATAGCTAAGGTTCTTTTAACCTTATCAAAGTTTTATTGTCCTCCCCCTTATCTTTTCACGAAAAATTCCTTCTCAAAGAAACTTGACGTTCTAAGTGACAAACACTTTTGTCTCCGATGTTATGGAGGAACAGTTATTCGAAATAACATACAAAGACAGGTTCATCCGACTTTGGTTACAAACATCTTTCTTATTCATAGCATGCCAATGTTTAAGAAAGGACAACTTGGGTTGAATCCCAAACCATAACTTTATATGGTGTCATTTCAGCGGATTATTATGAAGCTCTTTTCAGTGGAAAAACGGTAGTCTCTAAAGCTTTTAATCTGTAAAATATAATGACAGTTTTATGAATTACACCTTTGATCTTACCATGTCAAACAAGGTTTAATTACATATCTCGAACGCTCCATACTCTTATGGTGTTTCGGGAAATGCAAATCCACGGAATGATTCCTTAAATTTTAGGTATTATGCTAAACTTGTAACTCAAATATCTTCCTTTATGATCTTATCATAAACTATTTATATTCTTGTTACAATGATTTTGCACTTCATCTTAAAAATCTTTGAACTTTTCAAATGTTTCATACTTCATCCTTATTAAGTAAATATTCATATATTCACTCAAATTTTCGGAGAAAGCATATGAAGTTTAAATCCATCGCTCTTGACTACACATAATGGATTTCATACAACAATATGTACAAGTTCCAATAAGCTAGTCATTCGTTCCATTTTGGCCTATGAACGAAGTTTTAATTATCTCTAGGAAAGTTTCACAAGCGTCATTTGATCAAAAATCAAAAAGACTCCAAAATTCCATCCACATGGAGTTTCTTCATGTTTTCTTTCCAATATAATTTAAACGGCGATGTCACTTCCTAAGTGATCTTTCAATCAATTTGTTTTTCGACATTTTTAGCACTAGTTTTATGGATGTGATTTCTCCAACGAGATTTGTAAATCATCCATCTTTTATGGATTACGGCAATTATTTGAACAACCCTTTTGTTCTCATAACACCTGATAAAACAAATCTTGAAGGCAAGCTTTGATGTTTAACAAGCAGCACAATAACCCTTTATTTGTTCTTGATGAACATCATCACATATTCTTTTGCTAGTTACTTAGGCCATTGTAGTTCATGAATTCTGTTGTTTTGTATGACGATTCATACCAACAAATTTAGCATCCAATACTTAAGAACCACATTATTTAACAAGCAAAGAATACAGCCATAAAGCGTATATCCTCTATATACCTAAGCTGAACAATTCTAGTCTTTTCTTTTCTGCCATATATTTATGAGATTCTCTTTCAGTATTTATTTTTCTGTTTGAAAGAATCTATCAACATCAATAGTGGAGCCATATACATGACACATAGTCCAAAGCGTGTATAGTTAAATACCAATGTCTTTGGACTTGCACTTTGAAGTAGATCACCATCATCAAATGTTTGGTGTTCTTTCAAATTCCTTTCTTTAGTAATCTCTTGGTGTAGTAAACATTTTACTTACATCAAATATTCAGCCTTCTTATGGAATTATTCGTGATCAAGCTACTTTAGCTTATAACGGTGAATCGCGAGTATAATGTTGCTCTCCAAAACCTTTTGGAGGATTAGGACAACTAGTGTCTCCAACCTTTTGCAAATTCTCATCAAATATGAAAACATGACTTTTGCCATATTATACTCTATCATGTTGCAACCAAAAATTCGTTTCAGATATCACAATATCTTCCACACATCATGGTTTCCGAAATAACTCTTTCAACTTCTAGATTACCTTGATATTGAAACTATCTTTTGGATATCAAGAATCATGGAGACAAACATGATACTTATACACTAACACTGGAATTGTTACTCTTGATTTAATACCAATTATTAAACTTCATGGAGTAACCGGAACTTACTGAAAGTTTGCAATAGGACTTTTAAACTTTAGATTAACACTTCAAAACAATACGATACCAGTTCGTAAAGTAACTAACCAGAATTCTATAGTTCTATCATCTCAATTATAACTAAGCACAAGGTGGTAAACGGATGCCAATGACTACAACAATTATGCAAATTCACTTTGATTTAATTTATGATAAATAGTGTTCAACTTTAATCATATAGCTGTTGAACTCCCACTCAAAACAATATCCCTCACATTATTTTAGTGATTACACGAACCAAATCCACCACATCCAAACCGATCATCACGAGAGTTGATGTAGCTTTAATGGCGAACAATCAACATGTTCATCATATCTACTATATGACTCATGCTTTACCTTTCGGTGATCTGTGTTCCGAGACCATGTCTGTACATGCTAAGCTCGTCAAGATCAAACCTTAGCTTCCGCATGAGCAAATCTGGCTTGCTCACGTTGTATACACTCGCAGAATCTAACACACCCGATCATCACGTGATGCTTTGAAACAACAAGCTTTAGCGACGGTGCTTACTAAGGATGAACACTTTAAAACTTGAAATTGTGTGCTTGAGGGATCATCTTATAATTCTACCGTCGTGAACTAAGCAATACAAGATGCATAAAAGGATTAACATCACATGCAATTCATAATATGTGATATGATATGGCCTTTCTTCTTGTGCTTCCGATCTCCATCTTCAAGCACGAACATGATCTCCATCATCACCGGTGTGGCGTCAAGGTCAATGGCGCCGCTTCATGGTTCTCGTCCACTAGCATCAACTATTACAACTTCTTTGAATAGACATGCAGGTCTTAACGAAATTTAAAAGACAACCATATGGCTCCTGCCGGTTTCCAACTTACAATAAGGGACATTGCATACATCATATATAATCACAATCATGGCCATATCACATCACAGCACACCCCTGCAAAACAAAGTTAGATGCCTCTAATTTTCTTTGCATGTTTTACGTGGTTTGGGGCTTTCAATAATTGTCGTTCTAACTTACGAACAAGAACCACAACATTGATACTAGTATTGTCAATCACCCATTGTAAATTGAATCTTAACTATGTTGGGAGAAACAGGCACCCACAAAGCCACTTATGCAATACAAGTTGCATGCCAAGCGTGGAGCAAGTCTCATGAACGATGTCATGTAAGGTTATCCCGGGCCGCTTCATCCCACCATCCCGCAATATGCAAAGTACACAAGAAGCAATCGACAACAAAAACATCAATGCCCACAATGACCATTGTGTTCTACTCGTGCAACAGATCTACATATAGACACGGCTCTGATACCACTGTAGGGGTTCGTAGCATGGAAAACAAAAAAATTCTACCACATGAACACACAATCAAGATCTAATCTATGATCAAGCCAAGATCTATCTACTAGATTGTAGCAACGAGTCGATAGAATACTAACCCTCGAAGATCCAAAGCAGTTAACGAGAGCAGATTCTCGTGGGTGATGTAGTCGTACACTTGCTGATCTCAAGATCGCGTAGACGATCCTTCCGGCGCTGCGTTTCGGCAGCGCTTCCACAGTCGGTCACACGTTCGATACTCGATGAAGACCTTCCTGTCCCTTGTTCTAGCAGGCAGCAGAGGTTGTAGCACCCTCCTCGTGATTCCGGCAGCACGACGGCGTGGTACCGAAAGTAGAGGGGAGATCTCGCAGGGCTTCGCCTTAAGCCGGAGCGAGTATGGTGGACTATGAGAGAGGCCTTGGCGATCTAGGGTTTAGAGGCACCAAGTAGAGAAGGCTAGGCCGGCGGCTAGGGCAGGGGAAGCCCCAACTCGGCGGCTTGGGAGAAAACCCTAGGGCGGCGGCGGCTGCAGGAGGGCCGACGGCTAGGGTTAGGGTTTTGGTGGGGCAAGGTGTAGGTCTAGAGGGGCACCCCTGCCCCTCCTTTTATAGGTGGGAGAGCGCCGGCCAGGGGACGAGAGTCCTACCCAAAGTCGGCCTCCTTGGCCGACGGGTGGAGGGAGAGGAACTCCTCCCCAAGTTGGTTTCCTACTCTCCCTCCACCAAGCAAAACTGTCGTTTGACTTTTCAAATTGGCGTTTGACTTTTCAAACTATGATTTGATTTATCCCTTTATTTTGCCCAGCCATGATACCTAGTACATGATGCAATCATTCCAACTTGTTATGACACATTCATGTACTCTTCCCCTCCGGAGTACCGGACCTTCCGGACCCTTCTAGAACATTCCTGGTGAAAACACCGGAATCATTCCCGAACTCCGAAACAGGAGTTTCCTTATATGAATCTTATTCTCCGGACCATTCTAGATCTCCTCGTGATATCCTGGATCCCATCCGAGACTCCGAACAACATTCGGTCTCTTACTCATCATTCCATAACTACTCAACAACATCGAATCCTTAAGTGTGTCTCCCTACGGTTCGTGAATTATGCGGACATGACCGAGACACATCTCCGATCAATAACCAATAGAGGAATCTGGAAATTCATATGGCTCCCACATATTTCTACGATTACTTTGCGATCGAATGAACCACTTACATACGATACCAATTTCCCTTTGTCTCATGATAGTTTACTTATCCGAGGTTTTAATCGTCGGTATCTCTGCATACCTAGTTCAACCTCATTACCGATAAGTACTCTTTTCTCGTTCCCGTGATATGTGATCCCTTGTGAGCTAGTCACATGCTTGCAAGCTAATTGGATGACATTCCACCGAGAGGGCCCAGAGTATATCTATCTGTCATATGGATGGACAAATCCCACTCTTGATCCATGTGCCTCAACCCATACTTTCCAAACACTCAATGCCACCTTTATAGCCACCCAGTTACGGTGTGGTGTTTGATGTCATCAAAGAATACTTCTGGTGATGGTGATTAACATGATCACATGGTCGAAGGAATTAGGTTACTATGTATCAGAAAGCTTATAGCAAATGAACTATATTAAATGACTTGATCTTTATGCTACGCTTAACTATAGGAGTATGTCCATCACATCATTCTCCTAATGATATGACCCTGTTGTTAATAACATCTCTATGTTCATGATCAGGAAACCATGATCATTTATTAACCAACAAGCTAGTTTAACAAGAGTCTTTACTAGGGACTCTTTTATGTTTACAAATCACACAAGTATTAATGTTTCCGGTTAATACAATTATAGCATGGTATGTAAACATTTATCATCAGTATGATAATAACCACTTTATTATTGTCTCTTGGGCATATCTCCAACAGTTAATGGGTAGAAAACTTTACCCATACCCATACCCACGGGTCCCATTCCCATACCCGATGGGTACCCGTACTTGTTTGCTACCCGGTGGGTAGATCCAATAGTACATAAGTTAATCACAATTTTACATTCATCAATATCATATTTGATAAAAGTTTAACTATACCTACTCAATAATAGGTAGACGAGTACATGACAATTATCGAAGTTAGAAATCCCAATCTTATACTCGTACCTAGGTTGCTCAAACTCATAGGTTAAAACTCTATAGTTGAATTTTACATGTCAGTTCAAACGGGTAGGGTATGGGTATACCCATGGGTAGAATCCTAGACCTGTGCCCGTATCCGTGACTTAACGGGTAGAGTATGGTTATTACCCATGTGTATAAAAGTGTTCCCACCCTGCCCATGTGGGTACGGTACCCGAGGGCCTATACCATGGGTAAAATTGCCATCCTTAACATGCACTGGGATTGCTTCCTATCCCATACGCATTCAGGCCATACTTGGATAGTGTCCCTAACAATGAGACATCACAATCTTAGATGTCAATGGTAAAGCTTGCTTCGATCAAGGTTGGGAAGCTTTTGAAGTAGCTCATGAACTGGAGATCAGTTTCTTGATGACCTTCAAGAAGATCTACCCAAAGGATTACAAGGTGGTCGTCTACAACTATAATCAAGCCAAGGTTGTCCATAGGTCCCCTAAGCACTACAACATCCTCGAATTGGCCCAATGCACATTTCAGCGATTCCCTCCAAACCCACATAGAAACGGTTCAAATATGCCCACCAGGCACTTGATTGTGGGTGGAAAACGATGTATATCATTACACAATAGTTCACGATGGAACCGATAGAAAAATACATACACAACAACGATTCAACAAGTCAAGAACACAGATATACAGTACAAAGATCCAAATCACCTTGAAAACGATACAACATCCGAGTACGAATAAGATGCAAATTATGCTAAGAGCCCTGGAGAATAACCAATGGCATCCATATCCCTGCCCAAGCCAAGTCGGAAGTGTAACCTTTATAACATCGTCAAACTCAAACCTATCAAACAAAAGGGATGACGACAAAGGGTAAAGAAAAAGGGGAGCAATCAATACTAAGGCCAGTACATGGAGAGTCTTAGAATTCGGCGGCTCTCGCCTACATAGGTATAGTGGACTGAAGCGGCAACGAAGCATGCACTAAACAACCTATAGAGACTCAATACAACTAACGGCTATTAGTGAGGGATAATAAAGACCTATACGGAACCAATCTGATACTAACACTAAACATACCCATCCTGGTATTTCCCTCCTCTAAACAAAACAAGGAAGTCATTCCGACGAGCTCACACAGTTGGCAGTTTTATTAATCATTGCATTGAGGTTGTTGAAATTACTAGTCAGATACATATAGCATGAGACATTCCATTTCCATCAGTTGTTGGCACTTCTATTTATCAATTCCGTTGCATTGTATCTGATTACTAGTGATGCCAAAGTCAAATTTATAGCACTACTTTAGTTATTGTTGTCTATTGTCGAGACACTATGCTCCAAGTAGTCCATAATAGAGGACACAACTGTTCGAAAAGATATACCCTACAGGGGTGCACAAATATCAACACACTCATGATCAACCTCGGGAATAACCAAATAAAAAGGAACGAGGCCTCAAGACAAAGCATTCACAGGATTCAAAATTTATTTAGGGGGCCACCACACTAAGCTACCTGCAATGGAGTTGGCTGGCTCCGAGATGGACAAAGGGTTTGCGAGAAATGGTTGTAAACGAGTGGGAGCCCAAGAGTGTGACTAGGCTTGTCGATACCGCGGAATCATGACGCGATCCAAAACAGTACAATAATAAACGCTCCTCAAGCAACAATACTAAATAAAGAAGTAAAGCATGGAATAAGTACAGAATAGTCATAATGCCCCAAAATAGTTTACAGCCCTGAGAAATAAGATGTGAATCATGCTCCGACTAAGGGGATTCATGGTCCCACATGTGGATAGTGCGATATTAAAGTAACATGTATCAAGTACTCGAGGTCCTAGGTGGACACAAGTGGACAGGATAATAACCAAATCTCAACTCTTGCCCACCGGTGCCTCTACATTAGATATATATTCCTAGCATTTTAATTATCAAGTTGTAATCAGAAGCATGATCATATGCAACATTAATCATGTGGCAACCTCCAACAACCGTGGTACTCGACAACTCAAACCGACTCCTAAGCAAGAAACTACAACTCGCAAGGCCAACTGTCTACCAAACAATAGGCAATAGGAGGTTTCCAAGGTAATAAAGGCCGCAGGGAATATAAATGGTACAGAAACTAAAGCATCACACACAGATATTAATAGATCAATGGGAGGAAGTAAAGAATATAAATGCAAAATAGGTTAAAAGGGGGAGAATGCACGCCTGGGAAACACTGCCAAAGATTCATTGTCGATACTTGCATCAACGTAACGGCCTAATCCATGAAGAAGCAAAGAACTAAAAGAAACACCGGATGCACTATTTAATACTATGAAGATCAGGCATGATGCATGTATGATGTATGAAATGACAAAGATGCGATGCAACTAGGAAATATTAAGCGGAATAAGGATTCTGACAATTATTTAGGACGTTCATGTTGTTTAGATACCCCAAAATTTAAATGTTGTATTAACAATGCAAACATGGCATCAGTTCACTACGCCAATTTAAATGGAGGCGATAATAGAAAAAAGAGTCCGCATATAGCCTCCATATTTAATTATGAGATGAATCAACAAAGTACCCCCAAATGACAAAAAAAGTATGCAAGTATGAACAATTTAATATGAAACAAGTAGATGTCATATTACAATATAGGGAATGGTTAAGTAGGGGTCCCACTTCTCGGATCTAAGATCTTGGGGGCTCGGAGGGGTTTGGTTCGGCTCTGGACTCCCGGATCAGGGTCTTCGGTTCCATGAGGAAGAACTTGATGTCCCATCTCAATGATCGTTAGTGGACTTGGTTTCGGCGTCATTACGATCTTTGGGTAGCACGGGTTTTCGACGAGGTTACTCAGGTTTGACTTCATTCACCGAAGGTCTTGTAGAGAGGACTAGTGTAGTTATTGTAGCAGTACAGCCTGTCGTCACATATTCATAGGCACCATCATCGCCACACATCACACCACCAAAAAACGGTTGCGAGCCGGGCACGGGCGACCAGGAGATAGCGCATGGCCCAACTGCAGGTACCCAAAATTGAACACGCAGCGATGAGCATGCAGCTTGTGCTGGGACAAACGTGGCCATATGTAAACATTAAGCGGGGCAACGATGAGCTTGGGTGGGTCCCACAGGCATGCATGGTTAGAGGGCCATGCAGGGTGGTTGTCTGTAGTGCAGGATATCGGAGCCGGGCCACGGAGTCCTGTGAGCAGGGGAGAGTTGAGGTCGAGGAAGGCTGGAGTGTGAGGCGGGGCTGCAGCGGTTGGTGGAGAAGGGCAGTGTGCCCGGCGGAGCTTCTGCAAGTTGAGGACAGGACATAGGACGGCATCGACGGAGCTTGTGAGGCGGCGGGGCTGTGCGATTCGAGGCGACGCAGAGGCCGATGGAGGCGGTGCAGGGTAGAGGGGTCTCTAGAGACACGGCACGAGGATGAAACTCGGGATGCAGGGTGCGGACGAGGCAAGGACGGATAAGGACAATGGTGGCGACTGCTACACAAGGCAGACAGGGTCCGTCGAAGCTTCTGGCGGCGGGGTCGGGGGAGGGAGAGGAGGCAGGACGCTGCAGGGAGATGAGGCGCTAGGCTCGAGCAACTGCGTGGGGAAAAGAGGATGACCAACGCAGCGGCGGGGATCACGGGTCAGGGCTGCTGCTGTGGTCGGGGTAGGTGGGGGAAGAAGGGGATGGGCGAGGGAGAAAACGACATGGGGTGGGGCCAGGTCCATGGGGCTGGGGTTGCATGGCGCTCGCGTGTCGGTGTGCGGGGTTGGTTGGCAGGACGGTAGCATGCGACGCATGTTAGGTGCACCAAGGTGGGTCGCTGGCATGCGCACTAAGTGTTGCGGCTGGTGTGTGTGGTACATGCAATGTATGGGTGTGTGCGCCCTAGGGAGGGGTGCACCGCTATGTGCGTTGATGCGTGCGTGGTGGTTCATTGTGGAAGCTGCACAGGGTGTTGGCGGGGTGCGAGAGGCCATCGTAGTTAGGGTTAGGGTTAGATAGTTTAGGGTTTAGGTTAGGTGTGTTTAGCCGAGTTAGGGTTTGGTTGGGTTGGGCCTACTGGGGTAGTAGGTGGCCTGGCCTACGGGATAGGCTTCCTTCCCCGGTACAAACTTTTTTTAAAATTTGTTTTTATTTTAATAAAAGATTTGATAAATAGTTTAGACAAATAAAGATATCTGAAAACACCGGGATTTCATAGTTGAAATAAAGGAGGGGATATTAATATAGAAAACAAAATAGGGATTTTAGTAAAATAGATTTAGGAAAAATAATATGCATGATGTCATGATGATGCACAACGTAATAAACATGAGCGATTTTCTAGTAGTGGTTTTACCCGGGGTGCTATAAGCACCCTGAAGCTCCCCTGAGCGAGGAAATAAATCCCTTGGAGGCATGAGAGAAGCGCAAGAGAGATCTGCTTGAAGTATGGAAAAGGAGGTCTGTTTTCTAGGACTTGCAATATTGGCTGTTACTTGAGACTCCTCATTGTATCGACCTCATGCATATCACAAAGAATGTGTGTGAGAGTTTTATTGCTACACTATTAAACATGCGAGACAAGACAAAAGATGGACCTAAGGCAAGGAGAGATTTGATCTAGTTGAATATAAGGAAAGACCTTCACGGACGTTGTGAGAAGGAAAACATAGCTAAGGGCTAAAATGTTAGCATCGACACTTGCCCCGCCTCTTGCTTCAGTTTAAATAAGAATGATCTTGACCAAGTATTCAAGGGCCTTGTTGGTATCAAAGTTAGTTCTAGTTATTGCGGGGTCATAACAAGATCTCTAGACATCAAGAAACAAAGGTTCAGTGGGATGAAGTTGTTGGAGATATGCCCAAGCGGCAATAATAAAGTGGTTGTTATTATATCCTTGTGTTTATCATAAATGTTTACATCCCATGCTATAATTGTATTAACAGGAAACATCAATACTTGTGTGTTTTGTAAACATAAAAGAGTCCCTAGTAAGCCTCCTGGAAAAGTAGCTTGTTTATTAATAGATGATCATGGTTTCCTGAACATGGACATTGGATTTTATTAATAACAAGGTCATATTATTAGGAGAATGATGTGATGGAAACACACCCATAGTAAGCATACCATTAGATGAAGTCATTAAGTTCGTTTTGATACAAGCTTTCAGATACATAGTAATCTAATCCGACCATGAGATCATGTTAATCACCGTCACCGGATGAGTAAGCTACACTAGCGCAAATCAAAATTCTCTACCGCGTCAACCAGGATTACTGTTGTCATAGATCACGGGATTACCACTATACGCTCAGTTGCGGAACTTAATGAAGCGCGTCGAGGCAGTGCAGACGATCTACGTCTCCTCCTCGTTCTCGTCCCACGAGAAGCTTCCCTTATGCGGCTCGTCCAAACGCTACAGATGCAGTGCCTCCGAGGTATCCACACGTATAGGGTGGAAGCGTCAGATGCCGGACTCCTAGGTCCGCGCGTGCAACACAGGCGTGAGGAGTGGCGGCTGGGTGGAATGGTCTAACTCTGGTCAGCTCGCCCCACCCTCTCTTATATAGGCGTCCCTAGTGGGCTTCTACACTAGCCCATTAGAACCCTAAGCCTGGTCTAATTCGGATCCAATCCTCATTAGGCTTCCAACCCCTTAAGTGTGTGACCCTATAGGTTCATATACGTATAGATATGACACGAATACACTTATTCTGTCAATAGTTGGTAGCGGCCTCTAGCAAGACATGCCAACTCCTAAACGCATACAAAAGATCATATCGAACGAACCATCACAAGGTTTAGTACATGTCTCTCCCTTTGCTTCACGATATTTGGTCTAGCTCCAAGCTGACCTCCCTTTCTCGATACTGTGATTCGGAATCCCTTTACTAGGTTAACTCTTAACCATATGTAGCACGACCATGCATTTCTGGATCCGATCACTCAGGGCCCCAGAGATATCTCTCTCAAGTAGAGAGGGGCAAATCCCATCTTGATTGATCATGCCTTGCAGCATGCTTCAGGACAAACCCGAAAGCTACCTTTATAACTACCCAATTATGGAGTAGCGTCTGATAGCCCCAAAGTATGTCGCTCCACATCTCAAGTTCATGTGATAATCTCGGGTCTAAGGACAAAACATACACAATGTGTAGAGAGAGAGCTGCAACTAATTGCCAGTCTCAAGTTGGGTCAGTCCAACCCCATGTTCATAACATGTGTCCACACCATTGGTTTGACATCTCCATGTCTATGACTTGCGAAACATATTCATCAACCAATCGATGTGCTAGTCTAATATTTACATGTGTCCTCACATGAACTCCGACTAGGGACAACTATTAAATAACCATACAAGTAAAGAGTTTCACAAATAATTCACATAATTGCCAATCAATACAAGTTGCCTGATATGGATATTCAAGGAACATTACAATAACTCATGGATACATAAGAAATATAATCATCTCAATGATTGCCTCTAGGGCATATTTCCTTCAAATCCTGGTTCAATCAGCTCGTCCTATAAGTGCCCTTAGACATTGTAATCATCAGAAAATGGTCATCCAGGCACCATTGTCTAATCCTAGTTCAGTACTACCGAAGAAATGTAGCACAAATCGCACAAACTAGTCCTCATAATGTACAACAGTAAAGCCCCGAAATCAAAAAAAAAAACTTTGAGCAGGCGATATCCAGGCAGATCTACAACGTATGCCATCTAGAACCCTAACCATGACCTTCTACGAGCGGATCTACCGTCTGAGTCAGATGCCTTGGGGGAAAGGGAGGAAAAGATTACCACCTGAGTCAGATTCCTCGTTGTTTCTTGCACGAAGATCGCCGCCTCCGATGGTGAGCAACAACCTCGACGACAGAGTGTCCTCCCTACAAGCCCTTCACCGTCAGAGTCTCCTCCATCTAAGCCCTTTACCGCCGCCTCTGAAAACATCACCATCGAGTGGGGGAGAGTCACCGCAGCGCACAGAGGAGAGTGACAGAGAAGGGTGGCCGGTGAGGTGATTTATGGCAGTGGGCGAGAAGCGACGTGGAGTCTACCTCCCCATCCCCACTAGTGCATCTCTTCGGAACTTTTTTGCTAGCTCGAGATAGGCCCCAGAAAAGTGGCCGATTCGAGCATTGTCCCTAGGCCTGGCCCCGGCCTGCTTTAAGACGTATGCGGGCACAACATGGAGGGACTACAGGCAACTAAATAGGCTGATTTCTGCCCAACTGAGCCTTCCGGGGGGCTGCAGGCTACCAAACGCGCCATTTGTTCCCATACGCGCATGCCCGCTAACTTGCTGATCCGGCCTTGCTCCGCTCGGTTCCCGTGCCAGGAGACGCAGCGCTGCAGCAACATCTACTTCTCCTCGTGTCCACGGTGTCAGTAGGGACCCCACTCCCCATCATGTTCCTTTTTTGCGACCATTCTACTTCAGTCTGGCCAACGACGCCATGTCGTTTCGCTTCTGCGCCGCTCGATGCCATTCCAACTCCGTCGTGTTGATTTTTTTTGTCGACAGGTGAATGACTTCCGTGGCCCATGTTTTTTTGACCCAGTGCCCTTACAACTCACCTCTGTTCATGGCTGCCGGACACCTGACGAGGTTCGATATCGTCAATTCCCATTGTTATGGACTTGGGTTTTAGAGAAGACGGGGATGCTGGAGATCGCGGAAAGGTTAACAGACAAGCAACATGGGACACGAGGTTTACTCAGGTTTAGGTCCCCGGATGGAAAACCCTACTCATGCTTGTCTGTCTTGATTACGGCAGAACCGAAGATTACAGAGGTGCGTAGATGCAATCTGGCGTGAGGTGCGTATGAGGTGAGTTGGAAGAGATCCTTCTTGTCGTATCCTCTTGGCCTTTATATAGATAGGCAGGTCCCAGGCTTAGGTCAAGTCAGTTACAAATTAGGGTTGGTACCCTTTGAAATTATATCTATTCTAGACTTGTCCTCCAAGGATCCGAAGACATTATGGGCTTGGGCAACCAGAAATTTTCACGGGCCGCGTGGCTTGACGTGGGCCTTCCCTGGGATGGACCAGGTATACCAATGTCGTGTACCCGTGGGGTATAATCATGTCAGTAGCCCCCGAGTGTTGAGTCGAATCGCAGATTTGGCTCGAGACTCTTCCATCTTTCGGGTGCTATCTAGTTGAACCTATTTTAGAAGGAGAAATGTTTAGTTCATAGGGATTGTTGATGCGTGTGCCTGAAACTCCCGACGGATCAGGGCTAGTTAACTTTCATCGGACAAAACAACACGATATTCATCAAAGTCGAGTCCCCGGACTCGAATTCAGCAATATTGCTAGTGTGATTCAACTCAGGCCGTTGCGGACTTATAGGCGTCGAATCCCAGTTATTTTCAAGTGATGTACCCAACGCGTCCGTTAGGATTTTCATCGTGCCTGTTGACACGGCAGTTTACTGGCTGAGCGTAGTCAGGTGCGTTACCAAGCCATCAGATTATATCTGTGGGACTTATCTTTGTGTCGCAGACACAACATCCGAAGTTTTTGTCCACCGCGGAGGTGTTTCGGATGGCCAAGGAGATTGCTTCTCACTTAGCATTGGTTTGGGCAAAGTTGCCAAAAAGATTTTTGTCGCATTCGATCCGAAAGATCGTAGTCGAAGAATTCATAGGGTGAGCGGCCAACGCTCCCTATGGGAGTATCCCCCGAGTGTCGGTTCAAGTCGTAGACTCGAGCAGAGACATTAGTTCAGTTGTTTTCAGCTTAGGTCTGAAGGACACAATTTTTTCGGATGCTCAACCGATCTTCCCTATGGGAGTAGCCCCCAAGTCCATATTGGAGTCGCAGACTCGATTTAGGACTCGAAGATAGTTGCAAGATGCAGTTAACTTAGTCCATTCTCAGGTGCGTGACCAGCGCTCCTGATGGGAGCCCCCGAGTAGTTTCTCAAATCGTAGATTCGAGTAAGTACTTGATTGATCAGTCGAAAATTTCCAGCCGTTTCTGGTTCGGTCTTGATGACGTCAGTGTTGACGATTGGTGACCTCAATCGTCTCCAGCGACAGAGATGATGCGACAAACAATCGTGGGTCCCACCGCCTGACTTGAAGTTGACTAGTCACGCGTAGACGTGGCGAAAATTACGGCGTCTCCTTGATTTCCGTGTGTAGTGGACGGCGTGCTGGCGGCGGTTCGTTGCTGTGCTAACACGTGTAGGGTTAGATTTGGGGTGTGCTCTAGGTCTTCTGGATTGACGGCTCGTCTGCATTGTCTTCCCCCTTTAATACCGTGGGTAAACAATGATTTTGTTTTAACCTTTGCCATTTGCTCATCTTTCTTGCCTCCATTTTTGTGAGCTTCGCTATCCTCCAGTGTGCACTGGAAGTTCTTCGCATCTTTCCCTCTTATTTTCTCCGCGCACACCACCGCACTCGACGCCGCACGATGGGCATGCCGAAGAAGACCACCACCAGAGCTGGTTCGAGCGCCGCCTCCAGCGGCAAGAAGGTCGCTGTGAGGGCTCGCATCATTGACAACGGGTGGAGGCGCACATAGATGCGCGACGGGGATCTGCGCAAGCTGCACGATTCTGGGTTTCTTACCCAGAACAAGGAAGACACCATGCTCCCTGGTGATGAGGTAATCCCCAGCCAACCCGAAGGGTTTCGGGTGATTTTTTAGCCTTTGTCATCCACGGTCTTTCTCTTCATGTCAACGATTTCCTTCGTGGACTCCTCTTCTTCTATGGGATTCAGTTGCATCACATGTCTCCCAATTATCTTCTCCATATTGCTTGTTTTATCACTCTTTACAAGTGTTGGCTCGGTATTGAGCCGCACTTTGGCCTCTTTTGGAAGTTATATTCCTTGAAAAGGTAATCTGGCACCGGTGGTGTTTATCCACTCGGCAGCTGTATCATTTCCATCCGCTCTTCCATCCAATTCTTCTCTTTTTCTATCTGCAAGTCCATCCAGCAATGGTGCCGGAAGTGGTTCTACATCCATGACGCTAAGCTGGATGGTCAGCACTATGGGCTTTCCCCTTTCGACTCCACCCAGCAGATCATCCGAAAGAGATCGTGGAAGAACCACATCCTGGAAGGTGAATCCAAAGAAGTGGTGGGGCTCGACCAGCGGGTGGAGGCTCTTCAGCTGGTGTCGGGCAAAGAGGTCAATGGTGTCGACATCATCCGCACCTTCCTCAAATGCCAGGTGTAGCCACTCCAAGTGAGGGTGCACCCAATGTTCCTCTACGCCGGCTCCAGCGATCTAACGAGGGTTTCATCCGAAGAATTGTCTTCGGGTGACCTAGACAGGCTCTGCGGCCCTTGCTGAAGGCCAAGGCCGGCGAGGACCTCCCGGGTAAGTCTTTTACCACTCCTTTTAGCGCCAAGAAAGTGGTTTCCCAGGTGATACTTGTTCGTGCACGTAGCGCTTTTTTCAAGTGTTCGCTGTTTGCTGTTGTTATTTATCTTATTTCCCTTTTCCTTTCGCTTGCAGTGCCTCAAGGTAACATAGTCTATGCCTTCTCTGCCTGAGAAGTATACGGAAGCACCGGACAATGAGGAGGTGGACTCCGAGTCCGAGCTTCCTCCGGCGCATTCACCTACTGCGGATGCTCCCAAGGCGAGTGAAGGGCGGACCCGAAAGCGCACCCGGAGCGAGTCTTCCAATGCGTCTACTCCTCCAACTCCAAGAGGTCCGACGTTCCTCTAACAACATGGTGAGGATGATGGTGCATCGTCTGCACCTTTTCCTGCCATGCCTCTTCGGGCGGTGGCTCCGCAGCCGCCGGCCAAGAAGAAGCAGAAGGCGGCTCCCGTCTTCAACTTATCGGACATTGAGTCGTTAGCTATTTCGCCTTAGTCTTTTCTATTGTTCGTCTGTCTAATCTCGATGTGATGTGAATCTGATCTTTGCTTGCAGCACCTCTTCAATGGAGTCCCTGAACGGGGGCACTCAAGAGATTATGGCGGAGTCAAAGCCAACTACTTCTATCCCCCAGGTAGTGGCCGACTCTGAGGACTACGCCCCGAACTCCTCCAGGCGAGAAGCTTGGGCAGTCGTAGCTCAGAAGACAGCACACAGACCTTCGGAGTCCACGCCTGAACACGTAAGTATTGTCTTTTTTACTCCTTGGGGGGAGCCCCCGAGCCTTTTTGGGTGACCTGTTGGTCATTTTTCTTTTGCGGGGCGGAGCCCCCGAGCCCTTTTGGATGATTTCCTGATCTTTTGTTTCTGTTTCTTCTACAACCCTTTGTGCATAGCGCCAACCTCCTTATTCAGCAGCACCTCGTGCTGGAGGCTAAACTGTAGCAGCTTCAAGGTATGTAACTTTTCACCTTGTTTTAGTTCGTCTGTCCCAAGGATTTGCTTGTATTAATCGGGTGTTTCGTCATATTGGAGATGAAAACAATGTGGCTCTCTGAAGACTGGATGCTCTAGAGAAGAGGCCTTGGTCGTGGGGAGAAGAAGGCCACGGATGTTGCGGAGGCCAAGGAGCGCTTGCAGAAGGAGGCTGCCGATCGCGAGGAGCAGCTCGTGGCTGCAGCACCTGCCCGCGAGAAGGAGATGGTGTATAAGCTTATGGATGCAGCCAAAGCTGTTTATGGTTAGTTTCCCTTGACTTATTTGGGTATTGTGTTTTTTCGACTGCGTCTTGTCTTTTCTCATTCGAGTGCTTGTCTTCTTTGTTTCAGATGCTTCAGGCATCACGTTTGATCGTGGTGCACTATAGCATGGAGATGCGTTAGCTGATGCTACTGCGGCAGTCGAGGGTCGCTGCGCTGCTGCCGCTGGCTCCTTGGCGAAGGCCAAAGAAGTTCTCATGCGCTTCTACAAGGAGGTCATCCCTAAGGGCGTTGCCCTTGAACATGTCGACGCCCTTGCGGACGATCTGTCTGAGGAAGCTCCGGTATAGTACAAGCGTAAGCAGAAGGGCATCGACACCTCTATGGAGCTGGCGATGGCGATGGCGATGGCGTCCGGAGCCGAGCTTGACCTCCACCAGATCACATCTCGAATGCCGACAGCGGCGGATGGCTCTGAGGTAGATTTTGCCCACTTTGCTTCTCGCTGCAAGCGTTATGGGCCTAAGCTCATTGACCTCCTAGCTGAGTATGCGGCAAAGCAGCAGCATGAGGCCAAGACAAGGTAGTCCGGCTCCGAGACTGCTCCGGATGTGGGTGCTTAGGCCCATGTGTTGTACCTAGAATAGCTTATTCTTTTGCTTCCTTTTGTAACATCATGCTAATGAACAAGTCCAATTATGCCACGAGGTGGCTTTATTTATGTATATAAGTCTGTCTTTTGAGCTGCTGTCAGAAGTTCTTGTGATGTTTATACTTGCTTATTTGCCTTTAGGGTCCTTCGGGTAAGGTTCCTCTTGTCACTCCGACTGCTCCTGAGCCGCGGCCATCCTTGGATGATGCGTCATAGTTGGCTTTTCTTCGCGATCGTGTCCGCAGCTTGGAAAAGGACATCCTTAGCATTCAAGGACGCGCAAATGTGTGGAAGTAGAAGGCTGAGCGAGCCACTACCAGGGAGGAGTTCTTGATGGGGGAGTTGCGGCAAATGGGCGAGCAACTGCAATGTGAGTCTTCGTGAACTGCTGTTCTTTCAGGTGTAGTTCTATATGCTTGCTCATTGAGCGCGTTCTGCAGGTGTGAATTTCATTCCGAAGGAAGAGAAGGATCACGTGTCAACACCCGGATTTTTAATCCCAGATGCCTGTTATGCCATACATCGCAATCCCAGGATTACCATTTTTGCGAGACATAACAGAATTGACCATAGTACATCATCCACTACAACCATACATAAGTTCTTACACAAATAAGGATCTCATGATCCAGTCTTAATACAACACAAGCAGCGGAATACGTAATAATAACGGTAGCGTAGGCGAAGCTCCATCTTCGGGGGTCACAGGCTGACGATGGGAGATGATCCTAGTTGTCGTAACCTTCCTCGGGTCCATCTTCCAGGTACTACTCTTCATAGTCTGGCCATGGGAATAGCCAGGGACAAAGCCATGAGTACTCTTTAAGTACTCGCAAACTAATACTAACAGGGAAAAAGGGGTTTTTGTAGTAGGACACTAAGCTCTATGGTTGTTTTGCAAAAAGCCAGATTTACCTCTACTAAGTTTGGAAACAACGAATCCTAGTTAAGGTTTTATAACACCTAAGTGGGAACTTGTATCTCAGGTCACAACTCTGTTGTGGTCAAGTAAAAATCTCAATCCATTTCACAAGTCATTTTGAAAACATCTGACGGGGGAAACAGTATGGCCACTCCAACAGTCCATAACCGCGGACGCGGCTATTCGAATAGTTTGACACTCTGTAGAGATTGTACACTTTCACCACAACATTCGATACATCCGTCAGGAACAAATCCTGAATTCACCATACTCAGTATGCGGATAATCAATCCTAACCTTTCAATTACACGCCCTAGTATAAGCACCTCTCCTGTGAGTTTGGCCTCCCAACCATGACCAACTGTCATCTTGGGTACTGTAAAGGTGGACAATCTTCACAAGGTAGCCTCAGCTTAGACCTTGGCCGTGAGGGAACTAATACTAAGGTATATAAGTTTCCAGTCAAGCCCTACCCAATTCTCGGGTATTGTGGTTGTACGGTAAAATTGGAATGGTATCGCATCCAGACAACCATCAGTTTTATAAAGGGCTAAGGCTCATGCCTCAACATTTTCATCACCATAAATCATCTGGTGTTCGGAAACACATGTCCAAAACATTTCAATAGAATGATCCATCATTCCAAGGTTTTCATAACCATTTTTCCACCAAGTATTCCCATCTAAAATTTGATCAAGTTTTATGCTTAGCACTAGCATATACAATTGGGGGTAAGTACTAATGAGGGGTGGTAAACTAGTGGAGTGTTAACTAAGTTCAATCTCATACCTTAGGATGACATAAAGATTATATAGCTTAGGCAAAATTTTATGCTCTTTATGCAACCTTCAAAAATATCCTTCTAGTATCTACAATTCACTTAAGTAAGCTCTAAGTACTAGCTTTGATAAAGAAATAAAGTATAAAGCTTGCAAGTAAAACTAGGATTGGGTATCATCAAATGTGTCTAACCAAGCATGCTTAGTGCATTGCATAGGTTATTTAACTCTCATAATTGCAAGTGTTAGCTTGCACATTCAACTAGTAGTATTAGGCTTGCATTAGTATCATTATAAGCTTGCTAAATTAATAGCTTGCAAGTATTGGCTTGCATAGGTAAAGTATCTTTCAAGTGTTAGCTTGCCTTGTGCAGAGCAGTGGTTGAAGTTATCCTCGGGTTCTTCTTCGTAGTATCCTCCTTCCTCCTCGTATCCTTGGTCGGTACTAGCGTCTATGAATAATTACGAGGTACACAATCACCAAACAATACTTAACTACTTGAAATCATCACACACAAGGGTCCTATATATGATCTAGCATCATCACTAACATTAAAAGATTAAAGCTTGGTTTAATTCCTTTTATTTTTAGAAAAGTAATTTCTACTCATTGAAAAACTACTTAAGATTTAATATTCTCCAAACCAAACATGGGATCATGTTGACACATGTCATCACCACATATTTTAGTCCATGGGAATGTGATTTAAAGTGGTGTCACAATTTAATAAGGTTTAACCTTTTATTTTTAATTAAATAAAGTGACTAAAAATGCTTATGTGGCATTCTTTTATTACTTGGTCATTATTTCTGTAAGTAAACCTATATATATATTTATATATTCTGAAAGGTATGGTTAAATGTGATTTTTGAGAGTTGGAATCAACTCAAAATCTATTATGGTTTAAATTTGAAAAATGTTTGAATGCAGAAAAGCTTCTTCCTTGTTATTTTTACCAAGGGTGATTTACAGATCCAAATGATTTAAATCCAACGGGCTTTGATTCAGCATTTCAATACCTTTCTAACAAAATTGGTTTCATTCAATTTGGTTCAATAAATCGAGCTGGGTTGATTTTTGAAACTAGGTGCAGAAGTGTGTTTGAATGAAAATGGAAAAATCCAAATTCAAACAACTGGTCTGCGCGGGAAACGATACTGGGCCGTCCTGTTAAGAACAGTGCTTACGCGGGCTGGTTAAGTTGTTGTCCCCACACGTCAGTGAGACGAGGGGTGCGAAGCGGTATGGGGCAATATTGTGCGTTCGATCTAGTTTTAATCCAATGGCGGAGGGTCGTCATCCACGTCGGGCAATGCCGGCGAGACTGAACCCTAACGCGGCAGGTGGGGGTCGTCGGGGGCTCACCGGGGCTCAGGCGAGGGTCGGCGAGGCGGGCGAATGACGAAGTCGACGACGGCAAACCTCCTGGTATGGCAGCTTCTCGTGGGGCGGCTCCAATCGCTGTCTCCCTTCTTCTCCAGCAGCGGCGGGCTCCGGTGAAATTCCGGCGAAGCGCTGCTCGCCTTGCTTCGGGAACGGGGTGGAACGATCAGTGAGGAGAGGGGAGTGAGATGGTGTGCTCAATTTGGCTGGGGGTGGCCTCTATTTATAGTCGCGACAATGAGACCGAACGGGATGGGCAGGCGATGGTGGCGACATGGCGACATGGCTACGGGCTGCTAGAGGCATGGCCGGCGGTGGCGATCGCTTGGTGGTCTCCTGGCGATTCTCTACGGCGTTAATGCGCATGTAGGGGCGGTGGCAAATGGTCTGGAACGTGCGATGCTCTGTGCGGCCGAGGCGGCGTTTTCGACGGCGAGCGGTGGCTGTGAGGCATGGGGCGGCGAACGGGGATGTCTGACGGTCTCCTGGGTCGGTGGTGATCGTGTAGGCACGCGGCGAGGGCGGCGCGCGGTCTGTAGGCTTCGGTCGAGGGTGGCGCTCTGGCGCATGCTCGGCATGGTTGCTGGCGAGCTGGGCACGATCTGTGCGTGTGGTCCAGGGGTTGGCAACGCTCGAGCGCTGGACAGGGAGTGGCGGTGGGGTGTTGTTTTGCTCCCAGACATGTTGGCTAGGCTTGTTTCTTCTCCTAGCGTGCTGTCCACACTGGGGTGACATGGTGAGCTTCGGCTGTTCACCATTGATGGCATTGCCCAGCTTACAGTGGGGCTAGTGATTGGTTTAGTTGGCTAGATGATCTACTGAGGTTGCTGTGAGCTAGAGAGGGAACAAGTTAGGCTCCAATCACTGCTCACAATAGTGTTTAGATTTTATTTGATCTGAATCAGCAAGGTGTTTGATGAAATGGCTGTAAGAATTCAAGTTTTAAATTTTGAAAAGATTTTTGGTGGGTGTGCTAGGTTGGTGCTGGTGAGTCTGTAGATTCTTGGGTTTTGAAAGTTGAGTTGGTTTGAGTGGTTTTTGAAAAAGTGGGATCTTCCCATATGATAAAGATTCAATTTTGAATTGTCATTTAAACTATGCATTTGAATGTTTTTGTATGATCACAAAGTGGGCCTTGATACTTTGTTATGAGTACTATCAAGGGGTGAAAATATCCAAACAAGTTTATGTTAAGTTCTGAAAGTTAGAGATAGCCAAAGTAGGCATGGGAGTTAAATTGGTCAAAATGACCATTCACTCATTTTGTTTGTTTTGATTTATTTGTCTTTGGGAAAAGCTTGGGAATTGTTTAGATGATGTTTATTTCACCTAAGAATCCTTTTACAAGCATAGGAACACATAAACAAGGCAATTCAGAAGAATTCAAAATGGGATGCATACACACATGCATGCTTTCATATTTTTATTTAGAAAAGTTTTTATTAACCCTAACTTTGATGATTAGAGTTTGATGATCCAAGTTTAGTATTTTTGGGATGTTACAGCACGTCACGATTCGAATGAATTTCCTAATGGAACAGGACCTGGAGGCTGGTGGCTTCTTCTGGATGGACCGCGATCGGGCCATCGTCCTTGCGATGGTGCAAGATCACATGAACCAGGTTCTTTGGGTGCTGACGCAGGCAAGGTCTTCATTGGCATCTATCTGGGCTGTCATGTTCCCCTTGGATGTTGTGCCTTCTACCATCCTGGGTCTTGTTGGTAAATTTTGGGACGTAGGCCACGTCAAAGAGTTGGTGCGGCATCAGCTGATTGCTGGGGTCAAGGCTACCTTGCCGCTCATTCGGTTGCATCGACGTGATGTCGATCTTGCGGAGGTGGCGATTGGGCCGCCCCTTCGACGGGATGGCACCCTATGGGACATGCGCCCGCATTATGCGGCTGTGATGCAGCATGCTGAAGAGATCGTAGATCTGAATGTAATGCTCCAGAATAGGTAGATCCTGTAAAGAAAAACTTAATGTAAAATTTGTAATTATTCGAGTGGGATCATAGTGCCCTTTGTAAAGTTTATATGTAATAGAACGTGGTGCTTTGTTATGTGCATGTCCTTTTCGTTAGCCTGACGTGGTTAGCTACTCAGGTTGCATGCATTGTTCTCAGTCGATGAGTTCGTGAGGTGAGGCGCAGCCCCCGAGCGTATTTAGCGAGAAATAATGTAAGGTGAAAAGATATTTGGGCCAAGGAACTTAGATTTTATTCATAATGTAATGAGGAGGTACATTGTTCGGCTGAGTAGCCTTATTGAAAATAAAGGGTAACTAGGGGTAGAAGCGTCGCAGACGTGCGATGTTCTAGGGGTTGGAGTATTCGACTCCTGATGCGATGTCAATGAGGCGGTAGGCTCCACCTAGGATGACATCTGTGACGATGTAGGATCCTTTCCAGGGTGACTCGAGCTTCTTCGACCGTTCTTGCTTATGTCGTAGGAAGAGGTATCCTTCGACGAAGGACCTTGGGAGCAGCTGACTGCTATGATAGCTGCGGAGGCTTTGTTGATAGACTGCTGAGCGAGCTGCAGCGATATTGCGTGCCTCGTCGAGTGTGTCGACGGTTTCTTCGAGTGTTGCCGATGATTTAGCTTCACTGTAAGCAACGACCCGTGGGGCCTTATGGCGTACTTCGGCGGGTAGCATGGCTTCGGCTCCATGCACCATGAAGAAGGGCGTGAAGCCGGTTGAGCTATTCAGCGTTGTACACAGGCTCCAGTGGATGGAGGGTAGCTCCTCTGCCCAGGCTCCCGCAAGCCTTTCGAGGGAGCATAGCAGGCGTTTCTTGATGCCGTTTCCTATGAGGCCGTTGGTCTACGGGTGCGCCATACAGGCGTATGATATGTTGATTCCGAGGTTCTCGCAGAAGTATTGGAATTCCTTCAAGATGAAGTTCGAGCTGTTGTCCGTGATAATGTTGTGTGGCACATTGAACCTGTAGACAATGGACTCGAAGAACTTGACGGTAGTTTTGTCGCTTTGGTTGGTGACGAGCATGGCCTCTATCCACTTGGTGAACTTGTCGACTACGACCAGGAGGAAGACGTGGCCTCCTTTCGAGGATTTAGGCAGTTTGTCGATCATGTCGAGGCTCCATTGGGCGAAGGGCCAGGCCAATGGTATTGGCCTTAGCTCAGATCCTGGTGCATGCGGCTTGTCCGCGTACCTCTAATAGGCGTTGCACCTTTGCACAATGTCCTTGGCGTCGTTCATGGCTCTTGGCCAGTAGAATCCAGCTCGTAGAGCTTTGGCGACTAGGACGCGGCCGCTTGCATGATGGTCGCAAATGCCTTCATGGATGTCTTGGAGGATGGTTTTGCCGTCACCGATGGTGATGCACCTTTAGAGCACACCCAAAATGCTGCGCTTGTACAACTTGCCATTGTGGATGGTGAAGGCCTTAGACCTGCGAGATATGCGTCCGACATTTGTCTGGTCATCGAGTAGTTCATTGTTTATCAGGTACCAAAGGTACGGCTGCGTCCATGTCTCTTCAACCGCTATGACCTGCATCAGGCTGACCAGCTCGGCCTCGGTGTCGAGCTTTTAGGGTCCCTTCTGTCCTTCGGGTGGCGCAACCCCCGAGTGATATGTTTCTTCGGTTGAACCCTTTGGGAATTTTGTTTTGATAGAGGGTACGCAGATTTGTTCAAGGAACACACCTGGTGGCACCCGTGCGTAGGTGGAGCCGATGTTGGCAAGTTTATCGGCTTCTTTGTTGCTTTCCCTTACGACGTACCGAAGCTCGCAGCTGTCAAAGTCCCCTTCGAGTGAGTTGTAGAGCGCGTGGTAAACGATCATGTTGGTGCTGTGAGCATCACACTCGTTCATCGTCTGTTGGACAAAAAGGTTCGAATCGCCGTAGATGGCGAGGCGTGTTGCACCGCAGATCTTGGCCATCCTCATGCCATTGATGAGGGCCTCGTATCCGGCCTCTTTGTTGGAGGCACGAAACTTCATCCGAAGGACGTATTTAATATTGTCGCCCTGAGGGGACGTCAGTATGATGCCAGCTCCTGCTCCAACCTCATGCTTGGAGCCGTCGAAGTGCATCCTCCATGATTGCGACATGTCTAAAGTGTCTGGAAGCTGGAGTTCCATCCAGTGGACGAGAAAGTCGAGGAGGACCTGAGATTTTATGGCCTTGCGTCGTTCATAGATTATATCCAGAGGAGACAATTCGATGCCCCACAAGGCTACTCGTCCCGTGGCTTCGGGGTTGTTCAGGATGTTGGACGGTGGGGCGTCGTTGACGACCATGATCACATGGTCCTGGAAGTAGTGGCTCAGCCGACGAGTCGTCATGAATACGCCGTAGACGAGCTTCTGGTAGTGAGGGTACCTCTGCTTTGTTGGGGTCACTACCTCACTCAGGTAGTAGATTGGGCGTTGGACCCCATGGGTCTTCCCATCTTCGGGTCCTTCGACCACGAGTACGGTGCTTACCACCTGATGTGTATCTGTGATGTATAGTAGCAAAGGCTCTCTTTCCTTTGGCGTGAACAGGACGGGTGAGGTGGAGAGCAGCCACTTGAGGTCCTCGAATGCGTCGTCTGCTTTGGGTGTCCACTCGAACTTGTCCTTCTTACGCAGTAGATGGTAAAAGGGGAGGGCCTTTTCGCCTGTGCGGCTAATGAATCTTCTTAGTGCCGCGATCCGGCCTGCTAGTTGCTAGACACCTATGAGGTTCTTCGGCTTCTCCATGGCTAGTATGGCCCTAACTTTCTTTGTATTTGCCTTGATCCCCCATTGGGAGATGAACTAGCCATGTAGTTGGCCACATGGGATGCCGAAGGCGCAATTTTCTGGGTTTATCTTGATCTTGTAGTGGTCAATATTATCAAACGTCCACGGAGATCGTCGATCAGCGTCTTGGCTTCCCTGGTATTGATTACTATGTCGTCGACATAGACTTGAATGTTGCAACCAATCTTGTTTTTTAGGCACGCCTGCATGCACCTCTGATATGTGGCACCTGCGTTCTTCAGCTTGAAGGGCATAGTGTTGTAGCAGAACACGCTGAACGGCATAATGAACGTCGTTTTCTCCTGATCTTCGACCTTCAGTCAAATCTGGTTGTAGCTTGAGTAGGCATCAAGGAAGGAGAGTTTCTCGCATCCTGCAGTCGAATCGATGATCTGATCTATCCGCGGTAGAGGGAAGTGGTCCTTGGGATTGTACTTGTTGAGCGATGTGAATTCCACGCACATCCGTAGAATGTCCATGTCCTTTTTGGGGACCAGCACAGTGTTGGACAACCACTTTCTCTCCTTGATTTCGCGGATGAAGTTGGCATCGAGAAGTCTGTTGACTTCGATTCCAACGGCTTCAGCTCTTGGTTTGGACAGTCGTTGGATTGACTCTTGACTGGCTTTGCGTCATGGAACACATTGAGTGCGTGCTCGGCAAATTCCCTGGGAACTCATGGCATGTCCGCAGGATAGCAGGAAAAAATTTCCCAGCACTCTTGGAGGAATTTGACGAGCGTGCTTTCCTATGCGGGGCTGAGGTCGTTGGCTATTAACGCCGTCTTGGAGGCATCCGTCGGGTGGAACTGCAACTTCTTTGTGTTGACCGTGGAATCGAATGACATGTTAGGTGCGTTTTGCCTGGTGACTGGGGGTGCCTTGTTGTCTGTCACCTCTCAAAGCCTTTTAAGCTCCTCCTACATGCCGAACGACTGGGAGATTCTGTTGAAGTCTCTATCGCACTGGTCGGATCGGGTGAAGCTTCCTTGGACGGTGATGACGCCCTTAGGTCCTGGCGTCTTCAGTAGAAGGTACGCATAGTGTGGTACTGCCAGGAATGGTGCGAATGCCATGCGCCCGAGGATGGCATGGTATTGTGATGGCCAGTCCACCACTTCGAACTCTAGCCGCTCGCGCCTGAAATTTTTGGGCTGGCCGAAGATGATTTCGAGCCATATCTTTCCTAGAGGGTATATGCCCTTTCCTGGGACTATGTCGTGGAACGTCGTGTCTGATTATTCTAGGTTGCACAGCAGGATCTGCATTGCTGCGAGGGTGCTGGTGAACATCAGATTGATGTCGTTGCCGCCGTCCATGAAGACGCGGCTCATCTCGAACCCCCTGATCTGCACCTCGAGCACAAGGGCAGCATGACCTGGGCGACGGATCTAGCATGGGTGATCCGAATGGTCAAACGTGATGCAGGACTCCGAAACGCTAAGGTACTCAGGTATGGTTGGTGGAGAGGTCACGGCCAGGATGACTTGGCGGGTGATTTTCTTCTGCACCCTCTTAGTTGGGTGACCCTTCTGGATCATCCGGGACCCTTTTGGCGGCGGGTATCCGCCCGCGCCATTATTTGGTGCTGGTGCGATTGCTAGATTCGATGATCCAACGGGTGGTGGTGGAGGAGCCCCGTGGGCGATATCATGTGGTATAGGTGCAGGCCCAAATCCAGGGTTCACGATCTGGCGTCGCATTTGGGTGAGACCCTCGCTGAGCTTCTGGAATTCGTGGCAGTCCTTCAGCATGTGGCTGGCCTTCTTCTAGCCATCATGTTTGTCGATGTAGAAGTGGATGGTGCAAGGACCAGACAACTTGTCGTATGCCGAAGGCTGCGACGTTGCCACGTCTGTGTGGGTCACCCTCCGTCGCGGTAGTTGCCTCCACGGTATCCGCTGCTGCGGTTGCCGTCATTGCGTCGGTCGGCGTATCCACCCGCGACCGTGTCGACTCTATCGCCATCGTCGTAGATGCATGATCTTCGTTTGCTGCGGCGTTCTCGCCTGCGGCCGTAGTGGTCCTTGTCATCTGAATGCGTTCGGTGGAAGGAATCCTCGCCATCTGCCCATCGGTTGGCGATGTCCATGAGGTGGTCGAGCGTCTTGGTCTTGACGCGACCAAGTTCTTCCTGGAAGTCCGGGCGCCTGACACCATCCTTGAAGGCATCGATTGTCCTTTATTTGGAGATATGTGCGGCGGAATTCTTGATATGGGACCAGCATAATATGTACGAGCTAATGGACTCGCCGGTACGTTGGGTGCAGGCTAGCAGTTCCTCTATCGAGGCTGGCCTCATGCTGGCGTCCTTGAAGTTGCGGATGAAGCTGTATGTAAGCTCCTCCCAACTTCGGATGGAGCCGGAGGACAGGCTGCTGAGCCAGATCCTAGTTGCGCCTGTAAGCTGCAGCTGAAGGCATTCTAAGGCGGTGTTCCTGTTTCCGCCGTGCAGCTTGACGGATGAGAGGTGGTCACTGATCCAGGCCTTTGGGTCCTGCGTACCATCGAACTTCGGAGTGTCCGAAGGGAGCTTGAAGTTTTTCGACATTCTCGTTCTCCGAACGGATCTGCTGAAGCATTTGGCTCCGCGTAGCTCTCCATCCTCTTCCTCGTCGGATTCAGTTGAGCACACGCATTTAGCACGTGCCTTGTCGATATTGCGTTGGGTGAGATCGTTGCGAGCGTCGTAGTCGCTTATGCGGCGCTGTGGGCTCTTGCGACATCGGGGCAGATCGTGCTTGTACTCCTCGAATGAGGGCGTAGGGCTGCGGGTGAACTTGACCGCAGATTTTTTCTTTGGCTCCAGTGGAGCCTCGTCGTGGAGCGCGGCTCCGACGAGTCCAAGACCTGCTAGCACGGACTTGTGCATTGCGCTCTTCGGGTCACCCACCAGAGGTTGATGGGATGCGAGGTATGTAGGGGCCCCCATGATCACAGCCTGCGGTGTTTTTAGCATGATGTTTTCGTTTACGTCCATCGTCATGAAAGACGTGTTGAGGGCCCTGGTGACTTGGCGTCACGCAGCGGGGTCCATGTGCTCCATGCGGGAGCGGTGCTTTTTGTCGTTGTTGTCGTGCGAACTGGAGCCGCCAGCGGCAGAGAGCACGGCCCGCTGCGCGCTAGACTTCGAAGCCGCCTGATTACGCTTGTCAAGCTCCTCCATCAGCTTCACCTGCCGGTTATGCACGTTGATGAGGAGGAGAGGTAGGCCATCAGTAGATCTCGTGAAGAATACACGGGTAGGATGATGTTGCCTGCCACAGCTTCGCTTTATTGGCGCCAGCCTTCCTCGTTGAGGTTGGTCTTATGGTAGGCGTGAGCGTCACCTTCATTGGGCCTAAGTGGCAGATCTCCCCCATTTCCTCCGTTCCCAGCTTGCGAGTTGAGAGGCGGGTTGCATTCACTCGAACCTGGTGGCAATTCCGTTTCGGTTTGGATGACCACGGCACATAGGTAACCTCCGTGGATTGGGTCGCTGCTACCGCATCTTTCGGATCCGGAACCATAGGTTCCTTCATCTAAGGGAGGGCCGCACATATCTAAGTTGCATCTGCCACTGTCATCTAACTCGTCTGTCAGCATCGACGCGTGTAATGCGTCGATAGGTGGGACCCATGAAGCGGGCATGATGGATGATGGTGGAACCCTCTCTTGGAGGCGGAGAGTGCCATTCTGCCCCACCTAGAAGCAGAAGCTCTTGAACAGCATCTCGAGTCCGTCACCAACGGACTCGAAATCCCTCAGGGTGGCTGGCGAGTGGGCGGTGAAGTCGACGGTGCCGAAGAGGAGGTGACTCTCCGTCTCTGATGAGTTGTAGATCGCTCCGGATGAAACCTTCACGATCGCACAATCAGTGTCCCCAGTTCCCACAGACGACGCCAATTGACGAGGTTCTATATCGTCAATGCCCATTGCTATGGACTTGGGTTTACGAGAAGAGGGGATGCTGGAGATCGCGGAACGGTTAACAGACAAGCAACGCGGGACACGAGGTTTACCCAGGTTCAGGCCCTGGAGGGAAAACCCTACTCCTTCTTGTCTGCTCTTGATTACGGCAGAACCGAAGATTACAGGGGTGCGCAGATGCAATCTGGCGTGAGGTGCGTATGTGGTGAGTTGGAAGATATCCTTCTCGCCGTACCCTCCTGGCCTTTATATAGATAGGCAGGTCCCGGGCTTAGGTCGATTCGGTTACAAATTAGGGTTGGTTCCCTTTGAAATTCTATCTATTCTAGACTTGTCCTCCGAGGATCCGAAGACATCATGGGCTTGGGCCACCCGAAATCTTCACGGGCCGCGTGTCTTGATGTGGGCCTTCCTTGGGCTGGACCAAGTATACCAATGTCGTGTACCTGTGGGGTATAACCATGTCAACACCTATTTTATAAAATTCCTGCAAGAGCGTGACCTCTGTTTTTCTTTGGTACGGCGTGTTCACTCTGTCATCATTTCATGGGTCTTCTACTCCGACAAGGTCTACTCCACCGATGTTCATTACTTCAGAGACTACCGCAACTCCATGAACAACTGGAATACCGCTTTCAGGACATATCTTGTTGCACTTAATCATACATGCTTTCATAATATATCTTTTCCTTTGTAGTTTTTAGTCGAATATCTAATAATTAAATATGAAGTGTCTATGTAGGATAATATTGCTTTATTCTGACTCCATTTAAATTTTGTATCTTACATATGATATGATTTTGTATTGTTAATTCAACATTTAATTGTGGGTATATAAACAATTTGAACCTTATATTTAATTATCGAGACTCTGATTTCGCTTAATATTTCTAAGTCACATTGCATCTTGCCATGCCATGCATGCCGGATTTTTTGCCGTAATATTAAGTTGTGCGCCTGATGTTTCTTGCTAGTTCTTTGATTCTTCTCGAATAAGATGTTGAGTTGGTGCGAGATACGACATTATTCCGTCAGGCGAGCATTCTCACCTTTACCCATTTTGCATTTATAGTATTTACTTCCTTCCTTTGATATATTGCTATATTTTATTGATAATGCATTAGTACTGCTCTTTTATTTACCTGCTCTACTATATTGCCTTGCTTATCCTATTTCCTGGTTTGATTAGCTAGCTTTGTCCATGGGAGTCGTAGGCATACTTAGAATCGCTCTCATACATGTGGAACATGATTCTTGGATATTGTTTGTGATAAGATAATTAATCTTATGTTGTTGGTTATAGCTTCACCTTATGATAAGGCCCTGGAAGGGACCACCTTTGGGAACTGCTTGAGCCGAACTAGGACCCGTTTGTTCTATGATAACAGTTATGAGTTGATTACGGTAACCAAACATGGGGGCCTCTCGTAACCCCTCCCAACCTCAACTACTGGCGCTATTCGTTTATTGAGGGTCAAAAATTGATTTTCCATTAGGTGCATATGCATAATATGTCCTTAGACATGGTGACTATAATATGTCTGCGGACATGGCGATGATATGATAGTTTGGTTGACAGCAACTGCATTGCATATATAAACGCGATTCGACCGAGAGGTCATCTTCCATAGTGGACCTCTGATCCTCCTTGACCGTGGTCGCAAATACTATACCTCCCTTGAGAATCGATGTGTCTCCTAGTTGGGTCTATACAGTAGGTGTGCTTCTAGATACACGCGTAGTTATGGGACAATTCTTGTTGTGAGATTCTAAAGGCATGTGTAATATGTTATTGGAAGGGTTGAACATGCATTTGGGTACAATAGTGCACTCCTAGAGGGTAAATATCTTCGAGAAGACGTGTGTTCACGGTTATGGACGCCTTAGGACTAGAGTGTCATGATCATAGACAACGCCACTAAGGCTTTGCCTCTAATAATATGACTATTAATTAGCCTTATCAATTAAACAACTGCTTAACTCAAATTACCACCATGTGCGTTCTGTAAGACTACTTCCTCGACTGGACTTCGAGGGGGAAATCTTCGGATCAGTTATGTTTGGTTTTATATCATAGTTATCGTATAGAGCACTCTTATATCGCTCTAACAGCTGAAGATGTAGCGTTTCTCTATATGTTAGATAGTGCAAGGTTTGCAGTCGCTAATCCCACTATACCCATGTAGGCGAGAGCCGCCGAATTTTAAGACTCTCCATATACTGGCCTCAGTACTAACCGCTCTCTTTTTATTTTCCCATTTTCAGCACCCTTTTAGCTTTGACAGGTATATGATCGACGAAGTTAGCAAGGTTACCCTTCTGGTTTGGCATGGTTAGGATTTATGGACACCGCTTGATTATTCTTTAAGACTCTTAGTCCCATTTGGTTCTTTTCCTTACTCAGCTATTATATTGCTTTCATCGTGATTTTTATCTTTGTATTGTATCATTTGAATTCTTGACCCATCGAGTCGTTGTTATATATATATATATAAATATATATATATATGTTTCTTGTGGGTTCTGTTGTAAATTATTGCGATGTAACTACTTGTTGAAAATCCCACCCACACGAAAGTGTTTCGTGGGTGTCTGTGAATCGCTTCTATGAGGATTTTGGCAGAAAATTCTAAGATCTGCATAGACCCGAGTCGGGGATGTTACACCATGGACATAGTAATTTTAAATATCACCTATACCTAATCCACATACATATAGGGTTTTGAAAACAGGCAAAACACTTCAGATGCTTCATTCTTGAGTCACTCAAATTGCTTATAATCGGGAGCACAGCTAATCGATTAGATCATACACTCTTCAGAGATTGTACACTCTTGAAAGCCTCATATTTAGCTTGCTTGTTTCATCATCCTCAACTTGTGATCAAAAAAGTTATGAACATAGTACCCTTTTAGAAACCAATATAAGTGAAAAAAACTACATGTCTGGTATGCAAGTACAAACACAATAGTTTTGACAATTTAGTTGTCTAATAGATCAATCTAGAAGAGAGCACGAATTAATATTTTTAAGATATACACCTTGCCTCTTAATAATAAACATGTATTAATATTTCTAGCTAGAAGGCACTAGTGGAAACATGGCCTCTAGTCCCGGGACGTAAGGGCCTCTAGTCCCAGTTTTGACCGGGACTAACCAAGCGGGACTAGAGGACCACCCATTAATCCCGACCCAGTCACCAGTCGGGACCAATGGATGTCCATGTGGCCGCCTCGGCGTTCTCATGGTGCACCCCCACTAGTCCCGGTTGGTGTTATGGACCGGGACTACTGGGTCTCTGCCGCGGCATCATTTTTTGCCTTTTCTCTGCCGCGACAGAGCATTACCTTGGACTAATGTTTCTCTGCCACAACAGCATTTTGTGCCCTTTCTTTGCCGTGGCAAAGAATTCATTTTGTATTCTTTTATTTATTTATTTTTCATTTGAAAATAGTTTTTGCACATTTGTACACCACCACATATCGTACACGTTCATGCATATATAAAATAACTTGTATTACGATATCGAGCATACAAAAATATACAATTTACATAGTTACATGGATATCACAAATACTGGGACTAGAGCCCGTCTGTTCGATTACATGGAGATCAGTAGCGCCTATTCACATTAAATTCTCTCGCATCATCTATGATCTCTTTGAAAATAAATCCCGCCAGCTCCTCCGCAATTGCTAGTACGCGTTGCTCTTGTAGTAGTTTATCCTGCATTCTCTCGAACAATATATAAGAAACAAAGGAGATCAATAATAATATCAATCATGATAACTAAGGGTGACTACAATAAAATGATGGTGTGAATGCATTTCTTACGTTGACTCTATAATCATTGTGCTCGGTGGTAAACATGCAAATGAACTCCATGGGAGTCGTAGGCATACTTAGAATCGCTCTCATACATGTGGAACATGATTCTTGGATATTGTTTGTGATAAGATAATTAATCTTATGTTGTTGGTTATAGCTTCACCTTATGATAACGCACTGGAAGGGATCAGCTTTGGGAACTGCTTGAGCCAAACTAGGACCCGTTTGTTCTATGATAACAGTTATGAGTTGATTACGGTAACCAAACATGGGGGCCTCTCGTAACCCCTCCCAACCTCAACTACTGGCGCTATTCATTTATTGAGGGTCAAAAATTGATTTTCCATTAGGTGCATATGCATAATATGTCCTTAGACATGGTGACTATAATATGTCTGCAGACATGGCGATGATATGATAGTTTGGTTGACAGCAACTGCATTGCATATATAAACGCGATTCGACCGAGAGGTCATCTTCCATAGTGGACCTCTGATCCTCCTTGACCGTGGTCGCAAATGCTATACCTCCCTTGAGAATCGATGTGTCTCCTAGTTGGGTCTATACAGTAGGTGTGCTTCTAGATACACGCGTAGTTATGGGACAGTTCTTGTTGTGAGATTCTAAAGGCACATGTAATATGTTATTGGAAGGGTTGAACATGCATTTGGGTACAATAGTGCACTCCTAGAGGGTAAATATCTTCGAGAAGACGTGTGTTCACGGTTATGGACGCCTCATGAGTAGAGTGTCATGATCATAGACAACGCCACTAAGGCTTTGCCTCTAATAATATGACTATTAATTAGCCTTATCAATTAAACAACTGCTTAACTAAATTACCACCATGTGTGTTCTATAAGAGTACTTCCTCGACTGGTCTTCGAGGGGAAAATCATCGGATCAGTTATGTTTGGTTTTATATCATAGTTATCGTATAGAGCACTCTTATATCGCTCTAACAGCTGAAGATGTAGCGTTTCTCTATATGTTAGATAGTGCAAGGTTTGCAGTCGCTAAGCCCAGTATACCCATGTAGGCGAGAGCCGCCGAATTTTAAGACTCTCCATATAATGGCCTCGGTACTGACCATAATGGCCTCAGTACTGACCGCTCTCTTTTTTATTTGCCCATTGTCAGCACCCTTTTAGCTTTGATAGGTAAATGATCGACGAAGATAGCAAGGTTACCCTTTTGGTTTGGCATGGTTAGGATTTATGGACACCGCTTGATTATTCTTTAAGACTCTTAGTCCCATTTGGTTCTTTTCCTTAATCAGCTATTGTATTGCTTTCATCGTGATTTTTATCTTTGTATTGTATCATTTGAATTCTTGACTCGTCGAGTCGTTGTTATATATATATATATATATATATATATATATATATGTGTGTGTGTGTGTGTGTGTGTGTGTGTGTTTCTTGTGGGTTCTGTTGTAAATTATTGCGATGTAACTACTTGTTGAAAATCCCACCCACACGGAAGTGTTTCGTGGGTGTTTGTGAATCGCTTCTATGTGGATTTTGGCAGAAAATTCTAAGATCTGCATAGACCCGAGTCGGGGATGTTACACCATGGACATAGTAATTTTAAATATCACCTATACCTAATCCACATACATATAGGGTTTTGAAAACAGACAAAACCCTTCAGATGCTTCATTCTTGAGTCACTCAAATTTCTTATAATCGGGAGCATAGCTAATCGATTAGATCATACACTCTTCAGAGATTGTACACTCTTGAAAGCATCATATTTAGCTTCCTTGTTTCATCATCCTCAACTTGTGATCAAAAAAGTTATGAACATAGTACCCTTTTAGAAACCAATATAAGTGAAAAAACTACATGTCTGGTATGCAAGTCCAGACACAATAGTTTTGACAATTTAGTTGTCTAATAGATCAATCAAGAAGAGAACACGAATTAATATTATTAAGATATACGCCTTGCCTCTTAATAATAAACATGTATTAATATTTCTAGCTAGAAGGCACTAGTGGAAACATGGCCTCTAGTCCCGGGACGTAAGGGCCTCTAGTCCCGGTTTTGACCGGGACTAGAGGACCACCCATTAGTCCCGACCCAGTCACCAGCCGGGACCAATGGATGTCCATGTGGCCGCCTCGGCGTGCTCATGGTGCACCCCCACTAGTCCCGGTTGGTGTTACGGACCGGGACTAGTGGGTCTCTGCCGTGGTAGCATTTTTCGCCTTTTCTCTACCGCGACAGAGCATTACCTTGGACTAATGTTTCTCTGCCACAACGGCATTTTGTGCCCTTTCTCTGCCGTGGCAGAGAATTCATTTTGTATTCTTTTATTTATTTATTTTTCATTTGAAAATAATTTTTGCACATTTGTACACCACCACATATCGTACACGTTCGTGCATATATAAAATAACTTGTATTACGATATCGAGCATACAAATATATACAATTTACATAGTTACATGGATATCACAAATACTGGGACTAGAGCCCGTCTGTTCGATTACATGGAGATCAGTAGCGCCTATTCACACTAAATTCACTGGCATCATCTACGATCTCTTTGAAAATAAATCCCGCCAGCTCCTTCGCAATTGCTAGTACGCGTTGCTCTGGTAGTAGTTTATCCCGCATTCTCTCGAACTATATATAAGAAAAAAAGAGATCAAAAGAATATCAATCATGATAACAAAGGGTGACGACAATAAAATGATGGTGTGAATCCATTTCTTACGTTGACTCTATAATCATTGTGTTGGGTGGTAAACATGCAAATGAACTCGCAAACATAAAATGAACTCTTCAAAATGAACCGCCACTTCGTCCTTTCCTATCGCTGCAGTTTCCACATTAGTACGATCCTAAGGTATAATGGGAAGATTCTTATGAGGCACTGTTGGTAGGGGCGACATTTTCTGTTTTGGGCTGCCGCGTCTTTTAGTACTCACTCGGGGAGCGCGCTTCCTCTTATTGTCTTTATCGGGTGGCGAAGACTACTGAACCTGCGGCGAAGATCGAGATGGACTCGGGATGTGGTGGTCGTAGTCATCATGGGTGGGCTTCTTGGAGGTGATGGAGGTGAAGGAGACCTACGACGACTCGGAGGCGGTAGTGTTGTCCTTGGGGCCGAGCCTGGAAACCGTATGTTGTTCTCGTCCCATAGAATCATACCACCAAGTACTTCTCCGAGTGTGCTCTCACCTTTAGGTCCGGGAATGTCAAGCTCCATTAACTCCCACTCCTTTACGATTTGATCCACCCCGACTTTAGCATAGCCAGGTGGAATCTAACACCCATGCCAACGTGCGTCAGGCAGACAAGGTAAAGCAGATCCGACCGCCACCTTCATAGATATGTTCTTCAACTTATGATGGGGCTCACAAGATATTTGCTCCTGAATTCCATCCACGGGGTAGTCGGGACCGCCATCTATCATCCGTGCATCGTTAGACAGGACATCCGATTCAGCCACGCTGTTTTTCCGCTGAGATGGGTTGGCGGTAATATCGAGTGGAGGATCTTGCAAGCACGCTACTCCTCTAACTTCGTCGATCTGTTGCTGCTTGTCAAGTCTTGCTAGCACCTGGTTTAACTTGTCTCCCTCCCTCCTCCTCCCGTCGCTGCTTTGCTCTTGCTCGGCTTCTATAGGTACCTTGGTCCTTAGGAAACCCAGTCTCCCACATGAAACTCCCGTCAGGGCCTCGGACTCGTCCTCCATGTTCGCGATTCCCGAGGACCAAGGTCAGCAAGTCTTTCTCTCTATCGAGATGAAACTGTTTTGTTCATCTTTAATATCTTTCACCACTTTTATCCATGCACTCCTGGGAACCTTTATCCCGTCACTGCAAAAAAGGTCCCTTGTAAGTTCGTCATACGTACTCCCATGACCAAGGAACCAATTTCTTGCCCTCAAATCCCATTCTTCGCGAATTGGTTCTGGAATGATCCCTTTAGCATGAAGCTCTTTCTCTTTTGCATCCCACTTAGGCATGGCAGCCGCGTAGCCCCTGGCCCCATGTTATGGTGATATTTCTTCTTCGCAGCATTTATCTTGTTTTTTCCAGAATTTTCCTCTGCAACTCCTGACTTCCTATATTCCACAAATGCATCCCAGTAAGGCTGCTACTTCGCTGGATAGCCTTCGAATAATGGAGTTTTCTTGTCCTTCTAATATTGTTGCCATAATGATTTCTTCCAGTTCTTGAATAGTTCGGCCAGCTTCTTTAGTGCAAACTGCTTGACTTTCTTTCTCATTTTGGCCATCTCGTCATCAGTCTCACATTTTGGCAGCTTGAAATGTGCCATGAGGTCAGTAAATAGATGCTCTTTGAACCTATCGTCGATATATACATCACTCCATTCCGCCTCTTTGGGCCTATTCCACTCTCGAACAATGATCGGGGTGCGATCTCTAGCAACAACTCCGCATTTTTTGTACAAATGCTTGTTTTGTTTTTTCGGTTCCAATGGTTCGCCCTCTCCTGAGACCTCTGTAATTTCAAAAACAGTACCCTAAGGAAACTTTTTGGCTGGGCCGCGCTTGGTTTTCTTGCTCGATGTAGAGGCCTAAGAGAAGAAACATTCGTCAACATAATATATATACAACTAGGTACATCTAGTGACGATCATCGGACATCATATATATATATACCTCGTCGGTCTGCGTTATGCGTCCATGGGCTTCTACCTCTTGTTTGTTGATCTCCTCTCCCACACCGGATGAGTTTAGATACCTCGAGGGAGATCCCTCATCGGCATCGTGAATCATATCCTCGAGAAAGTGTTCTGAATCTAGGTATCTGCGGATTGGACTAGGTGGATCCATAGTTCCTGCAAAATGCACACCATATTTATTTGAATATAAAAAATAAACCCTAAACCCGGAGGTGCGGTGGTGGTGGCTGGTGCCGGTGATGGTGGCCGCGGGAGAGGCGAGCGACTACGGCTTCCCGCGAGAACCACCACCCTAACTCTAACTCCGGTCACCACCGAGCACCAACACCCTAACCAAACCCTAACTCCGGTTACACTATATAAAAATAATAATATATCTCATACCCTAAAAATAATAATAATACACTATATAAAAAAATAATCCTACACTAATAATTATCCTAAACACTAACAATATCCTACACTAATAAATCATTCTAAACACTAACAAAATCCTACACTAATAATAATAATCATCCTACATTAATAAAATCATTAACAAAATCTTAAACACTAACAAATCCTCATTATACACTAACAAAATCACTAACAAATCCTAAACACTAACAAATCCTAAACAAACCTAAACACTAACAAATCCTAAACAAACTTAAACACTAACAAATCCTAAAAAAACCTAAACACTAACAAATCCTAACAAAATCACTAACAAATCCTAAATCCTAAAAATCCTAATCGTACCTGGCGGCAGCGCTGGTGGCAGGCGGTGGCCGGAGGTGCTGGCGGCGAGGTGCGGCGCTGGCAGAGGGCGCGCGCGGGTCGGCGGGGGCGTGGGGTGCGGCGGTAGGCGCGGGCGCGGAGGGCTCGGCGGTGGCGCAGTAGGCGTGGGCATGGGCGGCAGGCCGCCGCGGGTGCGGCGGCGTGCTGCTCGTCATCGGAGTTGGGCAGCCTGGCGGCATGCTGCTCGTCTGTTGTCCTCCAAATCTCCCGGTGTGTGGAACGCACCGGGGGAGAAGGGTCTTTTTTATAGCCCCCCTCTAGTCCCGGTGCGTGGCACCAGCCGGGACTAGAGGGGGGCGTTTCATTTCGCGTGCAGGACCCTTTAGTCCGGGCTGGTTACCTGGGCCGGGACTAAAGGCCCAAATTTGCATGCGTTGGGCCAAAACTAGCGCGATGTGCTTTTTTTTCAAATTTTCGAATATATCATTTAAAACATTTAAATTCTACTTTTTTGCATACTTATGAATTTGAGAAAACTTTCAACATGAAAAGTGCTTGAATTTGAATAATTAATCCAAATCCATTTTCTATTTTATAAAATAATTATTTTATAGTCAAATTATTAACCATTTTGCCATTATCAAATAAAAACGCATTAACTATTATTTTTTGCATAATTTTGAATCTCACTAAACTTTCAACATGAAAAGTGCCTGAATTTGAATAATTAATCCAAATCCATTTTCTTTTTTATAAAATAATTATTTTAATTAGTCAAATTATTAACCATTTTGCCATTATAAATTTAAAAATGCATTAACTATTTTTTTGCATAATTTTGAATCCCACTAAACTTTCAACATGAAAAGTTCTTGAATTTGAATAATTAATCCAAATCCATTTTCTGTTTTATAAAATAATTATTTTAAATAGTCAAATTATTAACCATTTTTCCATTATCAATTTTAAAATGCATTAACTATTATTTTTTGCATATTTTTGAATCTCACTAAACTTTCAAAATGGAAAGTGCTTGAATTTGAATAATTAATCCAAATCCATTATCTGAATAAGATTTAATCCCGGTTGTATCCACTAACAAGGACTAAAGATATTTTCCGCCATTTCCCACCACTTCCCGCCAAGTTTTCCCGCCCTTTCCTTTGAACCGAGATTTTAGTCCCGGTTGTAGCCAGTAACCGGGACTAAAGATATTTCCCGCCATTTCCCACCTCTTCCCGCCATGTTTTCCCGCCCTTTCCATCTATATATAGGCCGAGCACGCCATGGTTATGCACACAGCCACACCTTCCTCTCTCACAAAAATGGACAGCGCCTACTGGGCCATTTTTACCCTCGAGGAGACCGAGGCGCTATGCGCCTCCAGCTACCCTTGCCCACCAGGCTACCAGCCGCCCGCTGGAGGGGTTCCTGTCCCTCATGTGCCTCAAGGCTCCGCCCGACAGGCGTCCATCACGAACCACGTCTACCACGATCTCACGCTAGAGCAGCGGATGGATCCCTAGTGGGATCCCGACAACTATGACACCTGGAATGCCTTCTTCGCTAACCGGTGTGAAAGGGAGCTCGCCTTGTACGAGGGTGATGGCTCCCCCGTTGTGAACAACAACGAAGCTGTCCGTCGTCTATGGTGGAAGAACCGTACTATCATTAGCGTGATGCACTACATCGCCGGGGGAGACCATCCTCACCTGCGGTGCCCAGAAGTCCACCTGCCATAGAGCCACAAGAAGGCGCCTCCCACGCCCGGTGGTAGCGGCATCGTCTTCCAGGAGACCCCTCCCCCACCTGTCGTGAATCCGAGGCCGGGCTGGCAGGTGCCCCCGGTATATGCCATGGCTGGGCTAAGGATCGAGCCGCGTGCGCCTAGCCACGACGACGATGACGATGACAATGATGATGACGATGATGAAGAAGACCCTGAAGCTGCGTACTATAGGACTAGGCATGATTATGACTAAAGGGGGCGTTTTGCCTGAAAGAACTATGTGGCGTTTTGGCTCATTGTATGATATCACAAACTATGCCGCGATTCAGCACATAACATAGGGGGCCTTTAGTTCTGATTCGTAGTACGACTTTCCCAAACTATGAAGATGTTGTCCCGATTCGTACTTACCATGAAGATCTGATCTCCAAACACGCGTGGTCACATATTAGGGAGTGCCTCTATGACCAGTTTGTCGGAGATGCTGGAGGACTAGGCTCTGGCGGCATCTCCCTCAAAGTGGCCGTAGTGGTTTCCCTGCTCTCGCAAACCATCTTGCAGCTTGTAACTTCTCTAACTAGATCAATACGCCTGGAAGCTCACTAATTTCACATATTAGGGAGTGCCTCTAGGACCAGTTTCTTGGAGATGCCGGAGGACTGGGCTCCGGCGGCATCTCCCTGAAACTGGCCATAGTGGTGTCCCTTCTCTCTCAAACCATCGATCTTGGAGATGCCTCAAACTGGCTGGAGGACTGGACTCACAAGGATTCCTATTTATAGTACAAGTATCTCAGCATAGTGTCGACACTCACGACATAATGTCGACACTCACCCCTATTATTAGTGCTGACTCATGTTTTGTCCCGGTTGGTGTCTCCAACTGGGACTAAAGGTTCAGTTGTTGTCCCGGTTGGCGACACCATCCGGGACAAGGTACAAGCCGCACGACATAATGTCAAAACTCACCCCTATCATTAGTGTTGCCTGGCCCAGCCTCTATTTATAGGCCTTTCCTATTTATAGGCCTAAAGATGAACAAGATGTATTAGTTTTAAAATGACCAATGTTGCATGCATGTGGATCTGGGTAAAATGTTTGACTCACAATATGATTCAAAATATGATTACATAAAAGGTTTAATATATTACATAGATCACCAACATCCCTATCTAGTGTTGTTGTTTTCTTCTGCGTTGTAGGCATGGAGAATCTTCATCATTTAACAGGAGGCTTGGGTCAGTTTTCACTTTGAAGGGTGGGATTTCATGAAACTTATTATAATCTTCTGACATATCTGTCTTGTCATCCACTCCCATGATGGTTCTTTTCCCTGAAATAACTATGTGGCGCTTTGGCTCATCGGACGATGTATTATTTTGCTGATTTCTTTTTCTCAGTTTCGTAGACATGTCCTTCACATAGAAAACCTGAGCCACATCGTTGTCTAGGACGAATGGTTCGTCCATATACGCAAAATTGTTGAGATCCACTATTGTGATGCCATACTTTTCGTCTACATGTACCCCGCCTCCTGTCATCTTGACCCATTTGCACCGAAACAAAGGGACCTTAAAAGTAGGTCAATACTCAAGTTCCCATATCTCCTCTATGTACCCATAATATATGTCCTTCTGCCCATTGTCTTATGTTGCATCAAAGCGGACACCACTGTTTTGGTTGGTGCTCTTTTTATCTTGGGCCATCGTGTAAAATGTATTACCATTTATCTCGTACCCTTGGAAAGTACATATAGTCGAAGATGGTAACCGTGCCAACAAGTACAACTCATCTTCAATAGTGTTGTTATTCATGAGATGTTTCTGCAACCAACTGCCGAAAGTGTCCTCGTTTCCACTTTAATCGAGGAGTCAGGATTCCCCGAGATTTCCGAGCGTACAATAATCTTGTGTTTCTCAATATACGCAGCCACAAAGGTGGAATTGTGTAGAAGTGTGTAGTGTGGTTTATTGAAAGAATCCTTGTCCATACATACCATTGTTTTCTTTCCTAGTGTGACTTTTCCAGTCAGCTTCCCCTCATACCGAGATTCAGGAACACCAATCGACTTAAGGTCAGGAAGAAAGTCAACACAAAACTCAATGACCTCCTCTATTCCATAGCCCTTGGAGATGCTTCCTTCTAGCCTAGCACAGTTATGAACATATTTCTTTAAGACTCCCATGAACCTTTCGAAGGGGAACATATTGTGTAGAAACACAGGACCGATAATTCTAATCAATTCGACTAGGTGAACTAGGAGGTGCGTCATAATATTGAAGAAAGATGGAGGGTACAAAAACTCGAAGCTGACCAGACATTGGACCACATCAATCTGTAACCCTGATAGGCTTTCTGGATCGATTACCTTCTGAGAAATTGCATTGAGGAATGCACATACCTTGACAATGGCCAGTCGGACATTTTCCGGTAGAATCCCCCTCAATGCAACCGGAAGCAATTGCGTCATAATCACGTGGCAGTCATGGGACTTTAGGTTTTGGAATTTTTCCTCTTTCATATTTACTATTCCCTTTATGTTACACGAGAAGCCAGACGGGACCTTGATACTGAAAAGGACTTCAAAAAATATTTCCTTCTCTTCCGTGGTAAGAGCGTAGCTGGCAGGCCCTTGAAACTGCCCTGGATGCTTGCCGTCTCGTCCTTTATGATGTTGCTGGTCTTCTCGTGCTTTCGGTGTATTCTTTGACTTCCCATAGAAGCCCAAGAATCCTAGAATATTCATCCAAAGATTCTTCGTCAGGTGGATCACGTCGATTGCAGAGCGGACCTCATGGACTTCCCAATAGGGTAGCTCCCAAAATATAGATTTCTTCTTCCACATGGGTGCACGTCCGTCGGCATCTTTCGAAACAGGTTGTCCTCCGGGACCCTTTCCAAATATTACATTTAAATCCTTGACCATACCAAATACATCAGCACCAGTACGGGGGGCAGGCTTCTTCCGGTGATCTGCCTCGCCATCGAAATGCTTGCCTTTTTTCCTTAAGAGATGTCTGGGCGAAAGAAAACGATGATTGTACGGATACACATTCTTCCTAGATTTATCCAGATATATACTTTCAGTCTCATCTAAACAGTGTGTGCATACATTATATCCCTTGTTCGTCTGTCCTGAGATGTTACTAAGAGCAGGTCAATCATTAATGGTTACGAACAACAATGCTCGTAGGTCAAATGGCTCCTGTTTGTGCTCATCCCACACACGTAAACCTGGTTCGACCCACAACTGTAAAAGTTCATCAACTAATGGCCTTAGGTACACATCAATGTCGTTGTCGGGTTGCTTTGGGTCTTGGATGAGCACTTACATCATAATGAACTTCCGTTTCATGCACAACCAAGGAGGAAGGTTGTAGATACATAGAGTCACGGGACAGGTTCTGTGACTGCAGCTCTGCTCCCCAAAAGGATTCATGCCATCTGTACTTAGACCAAACCATAAGTTCCTTGCGTCACCAGCAAAATCTGGGAAGTCTCTCTCGATTTTTCTCCACTGCCGACCATCAGAGGGGTGCCTCAACATCCCGTATTTCTTACTTTCTTCCATGTGCCATCATAACAACTTGGCATGCTCTTTGTTTCTGAACAAACGTTTCAATCATGGTATTATAGGAGGATACCACATCACCTTGGCAGGAAGCCTCTTCCTGGGTGGCTCGCCATCAACATCACCAAGGTCATCTTTTCTGATCTTATACCGCAATGCAGTGCATACCGGACATTTATCCAAATTCACGTACTTCTCACCGCAGTAGAGGATGCAGTTATTAGGGCATGCATGTATCTTCTGCACATCTAATCCTATAGGGTAGACGAGATTCTTTGCTTCATATGTACTGGCGGGAAATTCGTTATTTCTTGGCAGAAACTTCTTCATGAATACCAGCAACTTCTCAAATCCTAAGTCAGTCACATCGGTCTCTGCCTTCCACTTCAACAATTCTAGTGTGCTACTCAGCTTCTTCTGGCCATCTTCACAAGTTGGGTACAACATTTTTTTGTGGTCGTGTAACATATGATCGAACTGCAACCTCTCCTTTTCCGTGTCGCAGTCTCGCTTTGCATGAGAAATGCCCCGACGAAGATCATTAGCGGGTTGGTCTGGTTCCCGTTCTTCACCTCCTTCTTCTTCATTGTCTTCCATTGTGGTATCATTGTATTCAGGGAACATATATCGGTAGTTGTCATCATCGTTCTCTTCTTCATCGTCGTCTTCCATCGCAACCCCTCTTTCTCCGTGTTTGGTCCAAACATTATAGCCGGACATAAAACCAGACCGAAGCAGGTGGCTCTGAATGACTCTTGCGGAAGTGTGAGCCTTCTCATTCCTACAGTCAACACATGGACAACACATAAAACCATCCTGCCGCTTGTTCTCCTTGGCCACAAGTTGAAAAGAATGCACGCCTTCTTTGAAAGAGGCAGAGCGTCGGTCACCGTACATCCATGGATGGCTCATCTATATCATACAAATATATATGAAACGCAATCACGATGCTAAAATTAGTACCGCGTGGTCTAAACGAGAAAATAGTTGCTAACCTTTTATTACACTTGGAAACAAAGATGAGAAAACTTAAGTGTGTCTCGGGCACCTCATATCATGCCTGTCTTGTGTGACCTAAAGTCGCATCGCTCTAATGGGCATTTCACCGAACACCTCTAGTGCATATGAACAAGAAAAAAAATAGCACAACACCTCTCCCACCAGGAAAAAACAGTTGATAGGGGGAGGGGATGTGTCATATATAGGGCGAGACCACTAGTCCTAGTTTGACATACAAACCGGGACTAAAGGGGGTGCCCGCAGTGAGCAGCAGGCCCCAGACCCTTCAGTCCCAGTTTGTGTCTCACACCGAGGCTAATGGGGTGCACTAGAGGAAAAAGGGCTATCCGTTCGCGACCCCTCGGAGCATTAGTCCCGGTTGCGCCACCAACCGGGACTAATGCTGGCACGCGTCCCGGTTGGAGCGGGCACGGGGCCAGGGGGCATGCGTCCCGGTTGGTAAGGGGGCATGCGTCCCGGTTGGAGCCACCAACCGGGACTAAAGGTTTGGCCACAGCCACGTGGCGTGGCACGCACCTTTAGTCCCGGTTGCTGGCTCCAACCGGGACTAAAGACCCCTGTCCTCTATAAATGCAACGCCCCAGCCCCCTCTGCCTCCACTCTGTTTTTTCGAATGGTGGAAGGTGTGAGGGGGTGTGCTAGTTTTTTCTCATGCATGCATTGAAGGTGTTTGTTGAAATGTTTGAGTGAATAATCCCGTTGAATTTCTCATAGAAAAAAAATATAGAAGGTGTCTGAGACGCACTTGAGCTTTCTCCTCTTTATTTCCCTCGATCGAGGTTAGCAATCTTATCTGTTCTAGGTCATTGATACAATTCATGTGTCGGTGTGAATTGGTTATTTCACTATTTATGATGTCCTGTTTTTTGATAAACTTACTTATATGATGCAGATGAACGGTCGGGAATGGATGTACGGTGACCGGCGGGTAGCCGGGTATATCAAAGGCGTGGATAAATTTATCGATGTGGCTACGGCAAACAAAGAAATGGATTTATACGTTGTCCATGTGTTCAATGTCGGAACAACAAGGAGTACTCTTCCTCGAAAATCATTCGCAGCCACCTGATTATGAACGGTTTCATGCCCAACTATAATTGCTGGACCAAGCACGGGGAAAGAGGGGTTATGATGGAAGATGGTGAAGAAGAAGATGATGATAACAACTATCATCATATGTTTCCTGAATACAGTGATACTGCAATGGAAGACAATGGAGAGGAAAGAGGTGAAGAACGGGCATCAGATGAGCCGGCTGATGAACTTGGTAGGGTCATTTCTGATGCAAAGCGAGACTGTGAAACAGAAAATGAGAAGTTGAAGTTAGAGGGCATGTTAGAAGATCACAAGAAATTGTTGTACCCAAATTGTGAAGATGGCAGCACAAAGCTCAGTACCACACTGGAATTGTTGCGATGGAAGGCAGAGTGTGGTCTAACTGACTCCTCATTTGAAAAGATGCTGAAAATAATGAAGCCGAAGTTTCCAAAACATAACGAACTTCCCGAGAGTACCTACGAAGCAAAGAAGACTCTCTGTCCTCTGGGATTAGATGTGCAAAAGATACATGCATGCATTAATGACTGCATCCTCTACCGCGGTAAGGAGTATGAGAATTTAGATAAATGCCCGGTATGCAACGCGTTGCGGTATAAGATCAGACGAGATGACCCTGCTGATGTTGAGGAAGAGCCCCTCCGGAAGAGGGTTCTTTCTAAGGTTATGTGGTATGCTCCTATAATACCAAGGTTGAAACGCATGTTCAGAAACAAAGAGCATGCCAGGTTGTTGCGATGGCACAAAGAAGACCGTAAGAAAGACGGGAAGTTGAGACACCCTGCTGATGGGTCACAGTGGAGAAAAATCGAGAGAGACTTCCCAGACTTTGCAGGTGACGCAAGGAACTTATGGTTTGGTCTAAGTACGGATGGCATGAATCCTTTTGGGGAGCAGAGCTGCAGTCACAGCACCTGGCCCGTGACTCTATGTATCTACAACCTGCCTCCTTGGTTGTGCATGAAGCGTAAGTTCATTATGATGCCAGTGCTCATCCAAGGCCCGAAGCAACCGGGCAAAGACATTGATGTGTACCTTAGGCCATTAGTTGAAGAACTCTTACAGTTGTGGGGCAAACCAGGTGTACGTGCGTGGGATGAGAACAAACAGGAGCCATTTAATCTACGAGGGTTGTTATTCGTAACCATCAATGATTGGCCTGCTCTTAGTAACCTTTCAGGACAGACAAACAAAGGATATAAGGCATGCACCCACTGTTTAGATAAGACCGAAGGTACATATTTTCATAAATGCAAGAAGGTTGTGTACCTGGCGAATCGACAATTTCTTCCGACCAATCATCCCGTAAGAAAGAAAGGCAAGCATTTCAAAGGTGAGGTAGATCACCGGAAGAAGCCTGAACTCCCTGCTGGTGATGATGTATTTGGAATGGTCAAGGACATAGAAGTAATCTTTGGAAAGGGTCCCGGCGGTCAACCAGTTCCGAACGACGTCGCTACAGGACACGCACCCATGTGGAAGAAGAAATCTATATTTTGGGAGCTGCCATATTGGAAAGTCCTGCGTGTCCGCTCTTCAATCGACGTGATGCACGTGACGAAGAATCTCTGTGTGAACCTGCTAGGATTCCTAGGCGTGTATGGGAAGACAAAAGATACACCTGAAGCACGGGAGGACCAACAAATTATGAAAGACCCAAAGAACATGCATACAGATAACAAGACGGATAAAGGGCGTCACTTAAGTCGTGCCAGCTATGCTCTTACCAAAGTAGAGAAGGAAATCTTTTTTGAAGTCCTTTACAGTATCAAGGTGCCGTCGGGCTTCTCATCTAATATAAAGGGGATAATAAATATGGCAGAGAAAAAGTTCCAAAACCTGAAGTCTCATGACTGTCACGTGATTATGACGCAGTTCCTTCCGATTGCATTGAGGAGGCTTCTACCGGAAAATGTTCGAGTACCCATTGTGAAGCTGTGTGCATTCCTCAATGCAATATCTCAGAAGGTAATCAATCCAGATATTCTGCCAAGGTTACAGAAGGATGTGGTACAATGTCTTGTTAGTTTTGTATTGGTGTTCCCACCATCCTTCTTCAATATTATGACGCATCTCCTGGTTCATCTAGTGGAAGAGATTGCCATTCTCGGTCCGGTATTTCTGCACAATATGTTCCCCTTTGAGAGGTTCATGGGAGCCTTAAAGAAATATGTTCATAACCGTGCTAGACCAGAAGGAAGCATCTCCAAGGGATATGGAACAGAGGAGGTCATTGAGTTTTGTGTTGACTTTATTCCTGACCTTAAGCCGATTGGTGTTTCTGACTCGCGGCATGAGGGAAGACTAAGTGGAAAAGGCACGCTGGGAAAGAAAGCAATGATATGTAGGGACGGGGATTCTTTCACTAAAGCACACTACACAGTTCTACATAATTCCACCTTGGCAGCTCCGTATATCGAGGAACACAAGAATATTGTACGCTCCAAAAACCCGGGGAAGCCTGAATCATGGATTACAGATGAACACATGAAGTCTTTCGGTGGTTGGATGCGGACACATCTCTTGAATGACACCACTGTTGGAGATCAGCTATACTTGTTGGCCGCGTCACCATCTTCTACTGTATTGAATTTCCAAGGGTACGAAATAAATGGGAATACATTCTACACGATCGCCCAAGATAAAAAGAGCACCAACCAAAATAGTGGTGTCCGCTTTGATGCAATAGACGAGAATGGACAAAAGGACACATATTATGGTTACATAGAGGAGATATGGGAACTAGACTATGGAGTCTCTTTTAAGGTCCCTTTGTTTCGCTGCAAATGGGTCAACCTGAATGGGGAAGGGGTAAAGATAGACCAGTTGTACGGAATGACAACAGTGGATATCAACAATCTTGGTTATAGAGATGAACCATTCGTCCTAGCCAATGATGTGTCTCAGGTTTTCTATGTGAAGGACATGTCCTCCAGACCGAAAAAAGAAAAAATATGCAAACGAATACATCATATGATGAGCCAAAGCGTCACATAGTTCTTTCAGGGAAAAGAAACATCGTGGGAATCGAGGACAAGACAGACATGTCAGAAGATTATAATAAGTTTGATGAAATTCCGCCCTTCACAGTGAAAACTGACCCAAGCATTCCGTTAAGTAAAGAAGATGCTCCATGGTTACGTCTGAACCGGTCATAAGGAATGACATATGCCAAGAAGTTCATGCTCATATTATGTAACTCTAGTTCATGTCTTTCGCGGTTTGTGGCTAGACCGAAGGATATATTTCGCGGTTTGTGGCCTTTAGTCCCGGTTTTGTAGTCTTAGTTTTTAATATTAATAAATGTCTTGAGTGTTAGTCCCGTTTTGTGGCTGGACCGGGAGTGCCTCTATGACCAGTTTCTTGGAGATGCCGGAGGACTGGGCTCCGTCGGCATCTCCCTGAAACTGGTCGTAGTGGTGTCCCTGCTCTCGAAAACCATCTTGCAGCTTGTAACTTCACTAACTAGATCAATACGCCTCGGAGATAACTAATTTCACATATTAGGGAGTGCCTCTATGACCAGTTTCTCGGAGATGCCGGAGGACTAGGCTCCGTCGGCATCTCCCTGAAACTGGCCGCAGTGGTGTCCCTGCTCTCGAAAACCATCTTGCAGCTTGTAACTTCACTAACTAGATCAATACGCCTCGGAGCTAACTAATTTCACATATTAGGGAGTGCCTCTATGACCAGCTTCTCGGAGATGCCGGAGGACTGGGCTCCGTCGGCATCTCCCTGAAACTGGCCGTAGTGGTGTCCCTGCTCTCTAAAACCATCTTGGAGATGCCTCAAACTGGCTGGAGGACTGGACTCACAAGGATGCATATTTATAGTACAAGCAGCTCGGCATAATGTCGACACTCACGACATAATGTCGACACTCACCCCTATTATTAGTGCTGACTCATCTTTAGTCCCGGTTGGTGTCTCCAACCGGGAATAAAGGTTCATCTTTAGTCCCGGTTGGTGACACCATCCGGGAAAAGGTACAGGCCGCACGACATAATGTCGACACTCACCCCTATTATTAGTGTTGTCTGGCCCACTCTGCCGCAATCCCTTCAATCGTGGTTGGTTTCTCCAACCGGGACTAAATATGAACCCTCTCTTTATATAGGCATTTCCCTCTATTTATTAGGTAACACTTAAGACATTTATTAATATTAAAAACCGGGACAAACCGGGACTAGCTAACACTCAGGCCTAAAGCCGCCCCCTTTAGTCATAATCATGCCTAGTCCTATAGTACGCAGCTTCAGGGTCTTCATCGTCGTCGTCATCATCATCGTCATCGTCACCTGCCACTCCGGGGATCCTCAGCCCATCCATGGCATATACCAGGGGCCATTCCAGCCTCGGATTCACGGCGGGTGGGAGAGGGGTCTCCTGGAAGACGATGCCGCTACCGCCGGGCAGTGTGGGGCCTGTGGCGGGTGGACTCGTGGGCACCGTAGGCGAGGATGGTCTCCCCCGGCGATGTAGCGCATCACTTCGATGATAGTACGGTTCGCCCACCATAGACGACGGCCGACTTTGTTGTGGTTCACCGGTGGCGGGCCATCACCCTCGTACCTGGCGATCTCCCTTTCCCGCCTATTAGCGAAGAAGGCATTCCAGGTGTCGTAGTTGTCGGGATCCCACTGGGGATCCATCCGCTGCTCCGGCGTGAGCTCGTGGTAGAAGTGGTTTGTGATGGCCGCCTGGCGTGCGGAACCTTGAGGGACAGGAGGGACAGGAACCCCTCTAGCGCTCAGCATCCAGCCGGCGGGCGGCCGGTACCCCGGTGGACAAGGGTAGTTGGAGGCGCACAGCGCCTCGGTCTCCTCGAGGGTCAGAATGGCCCAGTAGGCGTTGTCCATTGTTCTAAGAGAGGAAGGTGTGGATGTGTGGATAGCCATGACACGATCACCCTAAATATAGAGGGAAAGGGCGGGAAAACTTGGCGTGAAGCTTTGGGAAATGGCGGGAAATATCTTTAGTCCCGGTTAGTGACTACATCCGGGACTAAAAGCTCTAGTAGAAAGGAAAGGGCAGGAAAACTTGGCGGGAAGATGTGGGAAATGGCGGAAAATATTTTTAGTCCCGTTTTGTGACTACATCCGGGACTAAATGTGTGCCGAACAATGATCATGTTTCGAAAAAACCTTCACAAAATGACCTATCATGTTCGAGGTTTCATGGCTTTTTCGGTCCAAATGACAGATGTTATGTGTTGAATCACGGCATAGTTTGTGATGTTGTGCCCATATTATGCATGTGTGTGGACATTGGTATGGAGAACAATGTTGCAGGAGGAAGTTTTCCTTTTTGTCGCACGGAAAAGCCCTTTTCCATTTTCTGAGCGCAAAAAACGGGTCGTTTTGTGAAGTAACCACCAAAATGCCGTTTCACAATGCTACCGTCCCATTTTCCTAAAATACTAGACCACCTTACATGGACTATCTCCCAACCGGTACATCTCAAACCTTTTCGTCCATCCCGGGTAAAAAGGACAAATGTCTGCCGAATCTGCAGGAAGTGGGTCCGGTTTGTACTACAGGTACATGATCTATCGCCCGTGATTTTTTGAAAAAAACATTTTTAGACTCGCAATATGTGGTTTCTTCAGAGATCCAATGCAAGTTCTAACGATGCTCGTCCCCTATCTTCATGCACACCGGTTCGACCATAGTTAGAAATTCAGATAATTCAAAACGGGCATAATAAATTCAAAAAAAATCCGAACAATGAAAATCCTTCGCGTGGTGTCATATTATGTTACATAGTTGAAAGGAAAAATACAAGACTTGGTATATTGATCATGTTTCGAAAAAACCTTCACAAAATGACCTATCATGTTCGAGGTTTCATGGCTTTCGGTCCAAATGACCGATGTTATGTGCTGAATCACGGCATAGTTTGTGATGTTGTGCCCATATTATGCATGTGTGTGGACATTGGTATGGAGAACAATGTTGCAGGAGGAAGTTTTCCTTTTTGTCGCACGGAAAAGCCCTTTTCCATTTTCCGAGCGCAAAAAACGGGTCGTTTTGTGAAGTAACCACCAAAATGCCGTTTCAGAATGCTACCGTCCTATTTTCCTAAAATACTAGACCACCTTACATGGACTATCTCCCAACCGGTACATCTCAAACCTTTTCTTCCATCCCGGGTAAAAAGGACAAATGTTTGCCGAATCGGTAGGAAGTGGGTCCGGTTTGTACTACAGGTACATGATCTATCGCCCGTGATTTTTTGAAAAAATCATTTTTAGACTCGCAATATGTGGTTTCTTCAGAGATCCAATGCAAGTTCTAACGATGCTCGTCCCCTATCTTCATGCACACCGGTTCGACCATAGTTAGAAATTCAGATAATTCAAAACGGGCATAATAAATTCAAAAAAAATCCGAACAATGAAAATCCTTCGCGTGGTGTCATATTATGTTACATAGTTGAAAGGAAAAATACCAGACTTGGTATATTGATCATGTTTCGAAAAAACCTTCACAAAATGACCTATCATGTTCGAGGTTTCATGGCTTTCGGTCCAAATGACCGATGTTATGTGCTGAATCACGGCATAGTTTGTGATGTTGTGCCCATATTATGCATGTGTGTGGACATTGGTATGGAGAACAATGTTGCAGGAGGAAGTTTTCCTTTTTGTCGCACGGGAAAGCCCTTTTCCATTTTCCGAGCGCAAAAAACGGGTCGTTTTGTGAAGTAACCACCAAAATGCCGTTTCAGAATGCTACCGTCCTATTTTCCTAAAATACTAGACCACCTTACATGGACTATCTCCCAACCGGTACATCTCAAACCTTTTCGTCCATCCCGGGTAAAAAGGACAAATGTCTGCCGAATCGGTAGGAAGTGGGTCCGGTTTGTACTATAGGTACATGATATATCGCCCGTGATTTTTTGAAAAAATCATTTTTAGACTCGCAATATGTGGTTTCTTTAGAGATCCAATGCAAGTTCTAACGATGCTCGTCCCCTATATTCATGCACACCGGTTCGACCATAGTTAGAAATTCAGATAATTCAAAACGGGCATAATAAATTCAAAAAAAATCCGAACAATGAAAATCCTTCGCGTGGTGTCATATTATGTTACATAGTTGAAAGGAAAAATACCAGACTTGGTATATTGATCATGTTTCGAAAAAACCTTCACAAAATGACCTATCATGTTCGAGGTTTCATGGCTTTCGGTCCAAATGACCGATGTTATGTGCTGAATCACGGCATAGTTTGTGATGTTGTGCCCATATTATGCATGTGTGTGGACATTAGTATGGAGAACAATGTTGCAGGAGGAAGTTTTCCTTTTTGTCGCACGGAAAAGCCCTTTTCCATTTTCCGAGCGCAAAAAACGGGTCGTTTTGTGAAGTAACCACCAAAATACCGTTTCAGAATGCTACCGTCCTATTTTCCTAAAATACTAGACCACCTTACATGGACTATCTCCCAACCGGTACATCTCAAACCTTTTCGTCCATCCCGGGTAAAAAGGACAAATGTCTGCCGAATCGGCAGGAAGTGGGTCCGGTTTGTACTACATGTACATGATCTATCACCCGTGATTTTTTGAAAAAATCATTTTTAGACTCAAAATATGTGGTTTCTTCAGATATCCAATGCAAGTTCTAACGATGCTCGTCCCCTATCTTCATGCACACCGGTTCGACCATAGTTAGAAATTCAGATAATTCAAAACGGGCATAATAAATTCAAAAAAATCCGAACAATGAAAATCCTTCGCGTGGTGTCATATTATGTTACATAGTTGAAAGGAAAAATACCAGACTTGGTATATTGATCATGTTTCAAAAAAACCTTCACAAAATGACCTATCATGTTCGAGGTTTCATGGCTTTCGGTCCAAATGACCGATGTTATGTGCTGAATCACGGCATAGTTTGTGATGTTGTGCCCATATTATGCATGTGTGTGGACATTGGTATGGAGAACACTTTTTTTGAATTAATTATTTAAATCCAAACACTTTTTATGTTTAAAGTTTTTCTAAATTCCAAATTAATATTAAAAATATATAAGTTAATTCATTTTTAATTGTAAATGGTTCATAGTTTAAATGGTTACATTAATTATTTTTTAAAAGAGAAAATGTTTTTGAATTATTTATTTAAATCCAAACACTTTTTATGTTTAAAATTTTTCTAAATTCCAAATTAATATTCAAAAATATAAGTTAATTCATTTTAAAAGGTTACATTAATTATTTTTTAAAAATAGAATATGTTTTTGAATTATTTATTCAAATCCATACACTTGTTATGTTTAAAGTTTTTCTAAATTCCAAATTGATATTAAAAAATTATAAGTTAATTCATTTTTAATTGTAAATGGTTCATAGTTTAAATGGTTACATTAATTATTTTTTAAAAGAGAAAATGTTTTTGAATTATTTATTTAAATCCAAACACTTTTTATGTTTAAAATTTTTCTAAATTCCAAATTAATATTCAAAAATATAAGTTAATTCATTTTAAAAGGTTACATTAATTATTTTTTAAAAATAGAATATGTTTTTGAATTATTTATTCAAATCCACACACTTCTTATGTTTAAAGTTTTCCTAAATTCCAAATTGATATTAAAAAAATATAAGTTAATTCATTTTTAATTGTAAATGGTTCATATTTTAAATGGTTACATTAATTATTTTTAAAACAGAAAATGGTTTTGAATTATTTATTTAAATCCAAACACTTTTTATGTTTAAAGTTTTTCTAAATTCCAAATTAATATTCAAAAATATAAGTTAATTCATTTTAAAAGGTTACATTAATTATTTTTTAAAAATAGAATATGTTTTTGAATTATTTATTCAAATCCATACACTTCTTATGTTTAAAGTTTTTCTAAATTCCAAATTGATATTAAAAAAATATAAGTTAATTCATTTTTAATTGTAAATGGTTCATATTTTAAATGGTTACATTAATTTTTTTTTAAAACAGAAAATGGTTTTGAATTATTTATTCAAATCCAAATACTTTTTATGTTTAAAGTTTTTCTAAATTCCAAATTAATTATCATTTAAAAAACAATACAAATTTAAACCCCAAAATAAAAAATAAGGCGGGAAGAGAGAGAAAATACCTGAAATTTTTTGAAAACAGGGGAATATGTCCCGGTTGGAGCCACCAACCGGGACTAAAGACCCCCTGCGCGCCAACCCTTGGTCTGCTGAAAATATTGGAGTATAGGTCCCGGTTGGTGGCTCCAACCGGGACGTATAACCCTTTAGTCCCGGTTGGAGCCACCAACCGGGACTAAAGGTCCTTTGGTTATAACTGGGTGCCCCTCCTCTTCTTCTTCCCCATCTCCCCTCCTCTTCTCTTCTCGCGCACGACGCCGTCAGGCTGCCCCGCCGCCGTGCACGCCCTACCGGCCGCCCCTCGCCCAGCCAAGCGTGCAGGAACCTCCTCTCTCTAACGCGCGCACGCACGCGCCCTAGATCGCACCCTAACGCCGTTCCCGATCACCGTCCTGCAAGCCACCGCCGGCGTGACGTCACCCGTGCATCAGCGCGACCCAGCCAGGGAGCCACTTTGCCTGCATGGCTTTCCTATGTGGCCTCTGGCCCACAGGTCAGCGTCTCTGGCTAGCCCCAGCCCGAGTGAAAAATGCCCCCCTGAACCACTTTTGCTTGTGTGGCTGCTGAGGTGGCTCCGGGCCCCTCTGTCAGTCACTATGGGTAGGTTTGCCTGCGGTGTAAAAAGTTTAACCAGCTTTTAATAATTTCAGAAATAATTATAATCTTATAAATTCAATAACTTTTTATCTATAAGTCATAAAAATATGAATAATATATCAAAACATTCAGAAAAATGAAACCTAGCTATCTAAGCTATAATCATGCATTGTGCAACAACTTAAACTACAAGTTTAATTAGAAGAACAAATCCACCCCTCTCATGTGTTCCGGAGTTTCTCCGAGTTAGGGTTTTCACCCCTCGGAACCCCGATTAAATCGTCGAGCATTTCTTAGGGTTACATTCCAATGCAAATTAACTTGTCATATCATCATACTTGATTGAGCATTGCATCGATGCCATGTGTTGATTGTTTCCCTTTCTTTTTGGTGTTTGGATTATTAGGTTTATTATTAGTTAGGTATTATTAGGTTTATTAATTAGTTTGGTATTATTGGTCTTCGGCCCCACTGGTCAGTCACTGTGGGTAGCCCCAGACCCGCTTCACATTTTCAAGCAACTTAGGTGCATGTGGGTTCGACGATGTGCCTATCTACTACACGGTTTCCCTTTCTCTTCATTTTTATTATTGTGTATGTATATATTAGGGTTTCTCTGAATTAGGGTTTATATCTCTCAACACCGTACTTAACTTTCTCCTTTAGCCGCTTTGACTTATTCGTTTTTCCACCTATGCAGAAAATATGGACCCACACGTCAGAGACGAAGAAAAGGAAGAGTTGATCCAAGGTGTGATCCGTGGGGAAGATAATTTAGACGTATCAACGTTTCTGAACAACTCCGGTGAGGGTGATCCTCTTTTTATCGGAGTAGACAACTTGTTTGAGGTTGAAGGTGTTGCCTTCCGCGAGGGAGAAGGCGATGCCTTGTGTAATCGAGAAGACGACCGCTCCGGCGAGGTGCATGTAATATAAATCAATTCATTAATTAATCATCTGCTATCTATATAGAAATAGTAACGACGATCTTTCTTCTTTTAGCCCTCCGGATCGAAGGAATCTACTGAAAAGAGCAGACGAGGCCCAACCAAAAAGTTGCATGACCATGAGAGGTTCAGGATCGAAGATGTCGCTGAAGACGGCAGACCGACAGCTCCCGAAGTTGTCGCAACCAAATTTGTGGCACAATGCGGAGTAATCGTTAGGGACTTAATCCCGATCACCATTAGAAATTGGAATAGGCCTGCTAATGCGGATGAAGAGGGAACATGTTTATTTGTCCCTAACCACGCCAAAGATTTACTGTGGAAGAGGCTCATGGTTAATTTCAAACTACCGAAGATAGAGCTGGATCCAAATGCGGAGGATCCAGTTGAGGACGCCTTACAACATGGGAGAGCCATGGAGGCTAAGGTCAGGGAGTGGGCTTTGAAGAAGATGGCCCAGTGTTTCACCAACTAGAAGAAAAGATTGCACCTTGACTATGTCGTGAAAAAGAAGACTCCCGATTTCAAGAATATTCAGTTTGAGAAGATAAAACCATTCTGGGATGAGTTTGTGGAATACAAGAAATCAGAAAAAGCTAAGAAAATGTCTGAAACGAATAAGCTAAATGCTGCTAAGAAGAAGTATCACCATACTATGGGGCAAGGTGGCTACAGGGTTGGCATTCCTAAGTGTGAGAAACTTGAGCAGGAACTGCGTGATAAAAAGATCACCCCAGAGACAGACGATTGGGTAGAACGTGCAAGGAATTGGTTTTACGGGCATGGGGGCACGTTGGACTCGGAAGGGAGGTGTCTATATAACATACGACATAAAGAAGACCCCTTGCCAATCGAGAGGATCAGAAAAGCAGTAAAGGCTGTTAAAGATGGGGACTTCATTCCCGATAGAGAGAATGATGAGCTCACACTCGCCCTTGGAAATAAGGAACATGATGGACGAACACGAGGCACAATAGGCTCCCAATCATGGAGGACTGGGTTTCCCGAAGAGAGGAAGAAATATCCTGATAGAAGCCGTCAGAGGAGTAAGGACAGGGCGGCAGTTGAAGCAGAAAGTCAGAAAGAGCGAATGCGTTTAATTGAAGAACGATTAAAGCAACAACAAGATGAAATTAACACACTTAAAGAGCAAAGTACTACCAGCGCCCCATCTCAGCAGCACACTGCATTCGATGCTACCGGCCTATCGAATAATCGAAAAAGCAGTGTGGCTTCCACCGAGGTCCCGGGTGATGACAATGGCGATGCCGATGATCCACCGACGATGGCTCCTGTTGGCTACCCAGTGGATGATATCACAGAGATGACACACTGCGAGCTACATGTCAAAGTTGTGAACATATCAATGAAGGTGGCGGTCGGCTATGCCTTACCAATTGGACCCACACCAACTTACCACTGTCGTCCGGTTCCAGAGGGCTACGCTGTTGTCGGCGTGGATGAAATCATGCCCACCTTTGAGGTTTTGGATCTTCACTACCCTGCTGATGAAGGGGATGTGACTGTGCTGGGTGACGCAAAAAACGTCACCATTCTATGGCCGAAGGATTGTATCGTGCTTCGAAATCACACGCCAAGGCCATCTTCGCCGCCGCCTCACCCGTCTCCAGCGAGGTCGTCGCCGCCGCGGCAGCCGTCTTCGTCGCCTCACCCGGCTCCGTCGCCTCACCAATCTCCGGTGCAGCCATCGCCGCGGGATCCATCGCCGGCGCCTCAGGATAAAAAGCGTAAGCGTACCGCTACTGTGCGTCGTAAGCGATCGCCGAAATGTAAACAAGAGCCTCTTCCAAAAGTACCAACGGTTCCTCCCAAGAGAGCTTATGACTGTACTGAAGAGGAGACTACGGCGATCGTTGATGCGGAAACGACAGCATTTTTCGCTAAGCTGAGGCGGCCGAAAGAGCCAGAGTTCCCCAGCACCAAAGAAGAAAAAGCCAAAGTGTTGAAAATGCTAAAGAATCTTCATCAACCCGAGCCAAAGCTGTCATCAGACTATGAGCGTTCTATTCTCAAGTCACATGCGGCACAAAAAGCCTCGAAGAGCAGTACTGATGCAAGCGGGAAATCTGTTGCCCAGCTCGGAGAACAAGCAAAACAGACTTGCGCCCCTCTCAAAGTGATTTCTCAAAGCAATGTGGGGTCGAGCAAATATGGGGCCGAAGAGCAGTATGATCCAGAGGTAGTTGCACAATACGGAGAAGCTGCCGCTGCTCAAGGTATGAGTATTGCCCAATACTTATCCCAGTTAGAGTTCTTCCCCGTGAGTGAAGTAGCATACCAATACCAGTACGGAAAACCTCTCGTCAAACCTGAGGAGGTAAACAATCTTCCAACAAAAATGCGAAGATTGCATAACTGGTACATGCATGCCACAAGGGCCGGGGCTAACTGGATAGTGCTGAGGGTTACAAAAAAGCATCATGGGAAAGATAAGGATGACATGATATCCATTGAATTTGATGAACTATTTCAATTATTCAATCAAGACGCCTTGGAAAAATCGATCATGAGTGCCTATTGTCTGTAAGTACTAATTCTGTAATTAATTTAGTCTCCAGCTATATTATTTTGTTTATTGCATGTATATAATCATACTGTAATATGCAGAATGAAGATTCTCGAATGCAGCAGAGGACAAATCTATGACATTGGCTTCATTGACCCATATTGGGTTCATGAAGCTAATCTCAAAATAAGCCCCCAGGATACGGAGGATAATATAGTACACGCGTTAAGGTTTCAAGAAACCAAAAGGGAAATACTATTTCCTTACAACTTCCAGTGAGTGTTATTGTCTTGTATACACTTTCTATTTCGCTTACTCGATGTTAAGTATATAATTGATTAGTTCTGCATTCGCAGGTACCACTATATTCTGTTAATCATTCAACTTGACAAAGGGCGTGTACTAGTCATGGACTCGAAACATAAACCCCTTGAGACGTGGAAGGACATGCAGATACTTCTCCAGCGGTAATTCTAATCATTACGACACTATATCGGCAACGTTCGTGAATTTTATGATATCAAGTACTTAATAACTTATTTTATTCGTTTTCTACGCCAGGCAGCGCTTGGAAACGGTTCACCAAGAAGGCTAGGGGTGTTTGGAAAGAGGAGCTTACATTTCAACCACTAGATGTAAGCACCACTAGCTATATCCGCGCATCTCTTTGATTCTAGTTTTGATACAGTTATTATCATGCTTGATTATTATTTTGATTGAACTCTGTTCTCGTAAAGTGCCTGACGCAGGGACCAGGTAACAATCTATGTGGATACTATGTATGCGAGTTCATCCGGCAGACGTGCGATGAGAAGGGCAGAAATTTAGAGCAACTCCACGTACGTAAACAATTTCTATAGTTTTTTATTACAATCAAATAGTGTTTAGTTTCATATTCATATAGGTTGACTCCTTTTTTAAATCAGATCGAACGTCTACGGGACGGTCTTCTGCCAAAGGATCGCATACGAGCAATTCAGGAGGAATTGGCGGGATTCCTGGATGCAGAAGTCCTAAACACACAAGGGGAATACTACTCGGCTGTGTATAGACAATAGGAATTGTAAAAATAGCAACTTTCAAGAAATTGGCCGGTAGCATCGAATAGCAACTTTTGTATGTAGTGCATGAACTCGATCCGTGTATTGAATGTAATGTTGTCATGATGATCTTGTGTAATATAAGGTTCCTTCGTTGATAAGTGCAAAACACTAAATAAACAATAAAACAACCTAAATGAATTCTCTGCCGCGGCACAAAAAGTGGCGAAAATGCTGTCGCGGCAACAAAATGTGCCAAAATGAATTCTCTGCCGCGGCAGAGAAATGGGCCAAATCTCTGCCGCGGCAGCAGGTTATTAGTCCCGGTTCGTGTTACGAACCGGGACTAATGCTCCACCCCCCTCGCGCTCTGATGCCGCCACGTGTGCCCCATTTGTCCCGGTTGGTGGGGCAACCGGGACTAATGGTTAGAGCTTTAGTCCCGATTGCCCCGTCCCGGTTGGGCAACCGGGACTAATGGCCCTTATCAACCGGGACGCATGGGCACTTTTCTACCAGTGGTGTAACAGGCCGGGACCTATGGTTTGGGGTGGCTCGGGCCGTCCGGCGCAGGCCGTCCGGCGCGGGCCATTAGTCCTGGCCCCAGCCACAGGCGGGACTAATGGCCTGGACGAAAGGCCTGTTTTCTACTAGTGAGGAAAACCAATTCAGTATAGGTATAAATATCAATTGATTCAACTGGTTTTCAAAATGAAATATGGCCTAGAAAAAAACATGTCTAGAAAATCATTTTAATTTCCATGTACTACAGACAAGGTGATAAAAATGATTTTAATTTTTGCACATAGGCAGCAACGAAAAGATCCATGGAAGCATGCATGGATGATCAGTTTATCAAAGTACTACCACACAACTACAATCCATTAGAAAAAGGTAAACGCTTATCAAGAAAAGAAACCAACCACACTTTCTCTAACGGATCTCCACTCCACCATCTGACACTAGTAGAAAACCGACATTTGGTTTGGAGCTACTCTGGCCTCTAGTCCTGGCTATGTCTGGAACCGGGACTAGTGTGAGCACTAGTCCCGCTTCGTCCCATTGCAACGACTAAGAGGCAGCAATTGCCTAGTCCCGGTTTATTGAGATCCTCTACTCCCGGTTGGTAATACCAGCCGGGACTATAGGTCTGGCGCCAATGACTCGGACCGAGGAGAACATATAGTCCCAAGTGGTGTTACAGACCAGGACTAGAGATCCTGTACTAGTCTCGGTTTGTAGCACCACCCGGGACTAATGTTTCCCCTATATATTCCATGCTTTGACCTTGAACGAACCCATGGCCATTTTCTCCAAGATATCTCAAGTTCATCCCTATTTTTTGTCCAAAGTTTGTCAAGATTTGGTGGCATCCATCAATCCAAGCTTCTAAAAGGTTAGCAACTTCAATATTTCATCCCTTATTGTTAGTTTAGCTCAATACTTTAGAAGTAGAGAGGGATTTCATGCTTAGAAGTAGATGGAATTTTAGATGTTTAATTTTAAGCAAATTTTGATTATGCAAAAAGATACTAAAAGTTGAGATGTGTATTTTTAGAGTTTCGGAGCTCAGAATTGAATAAGATTTTCATTGCTAGATCAATAATTAAAAATTCAACATTTTTATGTTAACAGTTTTATCCAACTAAAAAATTGTTGCGTGTAAAATTTTATATTTCTATGTCGTACACACTAAATTTTTAGATTTGAAAAAATAAATATAGTAAAAATGATCCAAACTTTTTATACGATACAAAATTATAATTATAATGCATATGAGTCGGGAATGGATGTACGATGCTTTCCAAATGTCTGACGCGTTCATTAAAGGCGTGCATTCTTTCCTCGATTTGGCTAAGGCAAACTAGCAGAATGGTTTTATGTGTTGTCCGTGTCATGTCTGTCAGAATGAGAAGGATTAATCTTCCTCAAAAACCATTCACATCCACTTGATTCAGTCCGGTTTCATGTCCGGCTATAATTGTTGGACAAAGCACAGAGAAAGAGGGGTTATGATAGAGGACAAAGAAGAAGAGAATGAGGACAACTATCCAATGTTTCCAGAATACGGTGGTGCTGGAATAGAAGAGAATGAACAAGAAGAAGGTGAAGAACGAACATTAGATGAGACTGCTGATGATCTTCGTTAGTCCATTATTGATGCACAAAACGAATGCAAAAATGAAAACGAGAAGAATAAGTTGGAACACATGTTAGAGGATCACAAAAAATTATTGTACCCAACTTGCGAAGATGGCAACAACACAAAGCTCGGTACCACACTGGAATTGCTGCAATGGAAGGTAGAGAATAGTTTATTTAACAAGAGATTTGAGAAGCTACTGAAAATAATGAAGAAGTTTCCAAAGGATAACGAATTGTCTGTCAGTACATACGAGGCAAAGAAGGTTGTATGCCCTCTAGGACTAGAGGTGTAGAAGATACACGCATGCATTAATGACTGCATCCTCTATCACGGTGAGGAGTATGAGAGTTTGGATGCATGCCCGGTATGCATTGCACTGTGGTATAATATCAGACGATATGATCCTGGTGATGTTGAGGGCGATCAGCACCCCATGAAGAGGGTTCCTCCAAAGGTGACATGGTATGCTCCTATAATACCACGGTTGAAATTTTTGTTCAAAAACAAAGATAATGCCAAGAAAGACTCGATGTTGAGACACCCCGCTGATGGGTCACAGTGGAGAAAATCGATAGAGAGTAACCGGGCTTTGCAGATGATGCAAGGAACTTATGGTTTGGTCTAAGTACAGATGGCATGAATCCTTTTGGAGAGCAGAGCTCCAGTCATAGCACCTGTCCTACAACTCTATGTATCTATAACCTGCCTCCTTGGTTGTGCATGAAGCGGAAGTTCATTATGATGACAGTGCTCATTCAAGGCCCGAAGAAACCCACTAATGACATTGATGTGTACCTAAGTTCATTAGTTGAAAAACTACTACAGTTGTGGCGCGAAAAAGATGTACATATGTGGGATGAGCACAAACAGGAGCCATTTAACCTATGAGTGTTGTTGTTCGTAACCATCAATGATTGTCCTGCTCTTAGTAACCTTTCAGGACAATCAAACAAGGGATACAATGCATGCACACAATAGATGATACTGAAAGCATATATTTGGACAAAGGTAGGAAGAATGTGTATCAGGAGCATCGTCGATTTCTTTCGTCCAGGCATCCCACAAGAAAGAAAGGAAAACATTTCAATTGTGAAGTAGATCACAAAAAAGAATCCTATCCGCCATACTGGTGATGATATATTTGGTATGGTCAAGGATCTAGAAGTAATGTTTGGAAATGTCCCTAGCGGTCAATCTGCTTTGAATGACGCTGACGGACACGCGCCCATGTGGAAGAAGAAATCTATATTTTGGGAGCTACCCTATTGGAAAGTTCTAGAGGTCCGCTCTACAATCTACGTGATGCACCTGACGAAGAATCTTTGTGTGAACCTGCTAGGCTTTATGGATGTGTATGGAAAGACAAAAGATACGTCAGAAGCACGGCAGGACCAACTAGGTATGAAAGACCGAGACGACCTGCATCCAATGAATACAGATAAAGGACGTCTAAGTGCTGCCAGCTATGCTCTTAACAAAGAAGAGAAGGAAATATTTTTTGAAGTGCTGAGTAGTATGAAGGTCCCGTCTGAATTCTCGTCAAATATAAAGGGAATAATACATATGGCGGAGATAAAAAAATCCAGAACCTAAAGTCTCATGAGTGCCACGTGCTTATGACGCAATTTCTTCCAGTTGCATTGAGGGGGATTCTACCGAAAAATGTTCGACTACCCATTGTGAATCTATGTTCATTCCTCAATGTTATTTCTCAAAAGGTAATCGATCCAGAAATTCTATCGAGGTTAGAGAATGATGTGGTCCAGTGTCTCGTTAGTTTTGAGTTGGTGTTCCCATCATTCTTCTTCAATATTATGACGCATCTCCTGGTACACCTAGTCGACGAGATTACCATTTTGGGTCCTATATTTCTACACAATATGTTTCCCTTTGAGAGGTTCATGGGAGTCTTGAAGAAATATGTTCATAACCGTGTTAGGCCAGAAGGAAGCATCTCAAAGGGCTATGGAACAGAGGAGGTTATTGAGTTTTGTGTTGACTTTATTCCTAACATGAAGCCGATTGGTGTTGCTGAATCACAGCATGAGGGGAGACTGAGTGGAAAAGGCACGCCATGAAGGAAATCAATAATATGTAGGGATACAAAATTCCACCTTGGCAGCTCCATATATCAAGGAACGCAAGAATATTGTATGCTCCAACAACCCGGGAAATCCTGACTCCTTGATTAGAGATGAACACGTAAAGACTTTCGGCGGTTGGTTGCAAACACATCTCATGAATAACAACACTGTTTGTGATCAGCTGTACTTGTTGGCCAGCTCACCATCTTCGACTATATGGAATTTTCAAGGGTACGAGATAAATGGTAATACATTTTACATGATCGACCAAGATAAAAAGAGCATCAACCAAAACAGTGGTGTCCGCTTTGATGAAACAAACGACAATGGGTCAAAGGACACATATTATGGTTATATAGAGGAGATATGGGAACTTGACTATGGACCTCCTTTTAAGGTCCCTTTGTTTCGGTGCAAATGAGTCAATCTGATAGGAGGCTGGGTTGAGGTAGACAAAAAATATAGAATGATAATAGTGGATATCAACAATCATGCATATAGAGATGAACCATTCATCCTAGCTAATGATGTAGCTCATATTTTCTATGTGAAGGACATGTCTACCAAACCGAGAAAAAGAAAATATAAGCAAATGAATACATCATCAAATGATGAGACAAAGGGCCACATAGTTCTTTTAGGGAAAAGAAACATCGTTGGAGTGGAGGACAAGACAGAAATGTAAGAAGATTATGATAAGTTTCATGGAATTCCGCTATTCATAGTGAAGGATGACCCAAGCATCATGTTAATTGATGAAGATGCTGAATGGTTAAGGCCACACGGTCATAAGCAAGCCATATGATGTATTCTGAATTTTTCCTTTGGCGGTTTTTGAGATGCAATCAATATGTACCTGTAGATCATGTATTATGACATGTAGTTCAAACCAGGCCCACTTACTTCCAGTTTGGCAGATATTTGTCTTTTTGACCAGGGGTGGACGGAAAGGTTTGAAATCTCCTGGTCGGGACATTGTCCATGTAAGATGGTCTAGTATTTTTTGGAAAATGTGGTGGCAGAATTTTGAATCAGCATGTTGGTGGTTTCTTCACAAAAAACCCGTTTTGGGCGCTCGAAAGATGGAAAATGCCTTTTTCATGCACTAAAAGGATAACTTCCTCCTGCAACATTGTTTGTCATACCATGATGCACATGCGTGTAGAATATGGACACAGTATCACAAACTATGCCCTGATTCTATCCATAACAATTGACATTTGACCTGAAAGTTAGGAAACCTCGAACATGATAGGTCATTTTGTGAAGGTTTTTTTGAGACATAATCAATTTACCAAGTTTGGTACTTTTCCTTACAACTATGTCACATAATATGACACCACATGAAGAATTTACATTGTTCGGACCTTTTTTGAATTTCTTATGCCCGTTTTCAAATTTTCCCATTTCAAACTATAGTCCAAACGGCTGGCATGGAAATAGGCGATGAGCATCGCTAAAACCTAAATTGGATCTATGAAGAAACATCATATTGTGAGTCTAAATATGATTTTTTAGAAAATCACGAGCATTAGATCATGTGCATGTAGTTCAAACCGGTCCCACTTCCTACTGGTTTGGTAGATATTTGTATTTTTGACCAAGGGTGGAAGGAAAGGTTTGAGATCTCCCGGTTGGGACATTGTCCATTCAAGGTGGTATAGTATTTTTGGAAAATGTGATGGCAGCATTTTGAATGAGCATTTTGGTGGTTGTTTCACAAAAAAACCTATTTTGGGCACTCGAAAAATGGAAAATGGCTTTTTCGTGCGACACAAAGGAAAACCTCCTCCTGCAACATTGTTTGACCTACCATGATGCACATGTATCCACAATATGGGCATAGTATCACAAAGTACGCACTGATTCTATCCATAACATTGGTCATTTGACCCGAAAGCCAGGAAACCTCGAACATGATAGGTCATTTTGTGAAGGTTTCTTTGAGACATAAACAATTTACCAAGTTTTGTATTTTCCCTTGCTACTATGTGACATAATATGACACCATGCGAAGAATTTACATTGTTCGGACCTTTTTTGAATTTCTTATGCCCGTTTTAAAATTTTCATGTTTCAAACTATAGTCAAAACGGCGGGCATGGAAATAGGTGATGAACATCGCTAAAACTTCCATTGTCCAATGAAGAAACATCATATTGTGAGTCTAAATATGATTTTTCAGAAAACCATGAGCATTAGATCATGTACCTTAGTTCAAACCGGTCCCACATCCTACCGGTTCGGTAGATATTTATCTTTTTGACCAGGGGTGGACAGAAAGGTTTGAGATCTCCCAGTTGGGACATTATCCATGAAAGGTGGTCTAGTATTCTTGGAAAATGTGGTGGTAGCATTTTGAACAATGTAAGATGGTGTGCGAGAGCAGGGACACCACTACAGCTCATAGAGGCACTCCCTAATATGTGAAATTATTTCTCTCCTCGGCGTATTGATCTAGTTAGAGAAGTTATAAATTGTAAGATGGTGTGCGAGAGCAGGGACTCCACTACGGCCAGCTCTGTGGAGATGCCTAAGGATCCATTCCCCAGGCATCTCCACATTGCTAGTCATAGAGGCACTCCCTAATATGTGAAATTAGGTAGCTCCCCGGCACAAGAATAGAAAAACATATTCATAGTTCGGGAAAGTCATAGTAGTAAATGGTCCATTAGTCCCAGTTTCCTAAATGGGACTACGGAATCGAGACTAAAGGCCCCCCTTTAGTTCCGGTCCAGCCACAAACCGGGACTATAACACTCAAGACATTTATTAATATTAAAAAACGGGGACTACGGAATCGGTACTAAATCCCCTCTTTAGTCATGCCCATTTCTATCCCTATAGTACACAACTTTAGGGTCATATTCATCTTCATCTTCTTCATCGTCATCATTCCTAGGCGCATGCGGCTGAATCTTCAGCCCAGCCATAGCATATTCCGGGGGCACCTGCCACTCCGGCGTCGAATTCACGACGCGTGGGGGAGGGGGCTCCCAGATAACGATGATGCTATGCCCGCGACCTTCACCACCACCACTCTTCTTATGGCTCTGCGGCGGATGCAGGCACCGCAGGAGAGGATGTATCCCTTCTTGATGTAGCGCATCACACCGACGATAGTCCGGTTATCCCACCATAGGAGGTGGCCAGCTTCGTAGTGGTTCACCGGGGAGGGCTGTCACCCTCATACCTGGCGAGCTACCTTTTGTAGAGGCCTGAACCCAATAAGGAACAAGTCCCTGTGTTTACAGTGCTATTCCCTGGATTGAATAGCTAGCACCCACAATTTAAGATGTAATATCCAGAAACAAAGGTCATATTACAACCCATAACCAGGAATAAAATAGTTCATTACAACTTACATATCTCATATGGCTATCTTATTACAAAGCAGTAGATATAACTATAAAGCATACAGTCCTTCATTTTCATATGCCACAGGCAAACATGTTGGCTATAGACTTGTAATCCCTACTCAACAAACTTCACTAACATCAAACAAACCTGCAACATAATAAGTTACAGCCACAAGGGTTAATACATTTGAATTGTATTGGCAAGTGATATCATATTGATATGGAGAATCTAACATCTACATGAATATATGGCTAAGTGGAGTTTTTGCTAGCCTTTGCATAAAATAAGTTTTTCCTATCCTTTGCAAAATAGTTTTTCTCTTTTTCAAAATACTACAACAATCAATGGCACACTGGATACAACCAGGTGCTACCCTTGTTAACCCAACAAGTTTTAACTTAGAGAAATTGGGATGAGGAGATTCTTGATCATTTCAATGTCTTTGATGCTCAAAATGTCCATTACCGGGGACACGGCTAAGTACTTAGGTTTTACCCTCTCGAGAGGTGGTGCACATTCCCCATAAGACTCGACATGCATCGAGACGAGACTTTGTAGAAGCAATCCCTCAGACCACTATGGACGCATTCCATCCTATCATCACTACCACCTTCTGTCCATCTGGCTAAGTTCTTGCAACCTAGATGGTCAAGGCAGAGCCCATATGCCATGTGGTTGCACTGGAAGCTTCTCAACACTAAACATCTCAAATCTCTTTGTTTTTAGGTGGCCATCCACGAGTGAGATACACTAGGGTAAACCATAAAAATGGGCCCTGAGTAACCACTCAACACAAACCATACCTTCTTCCACCCAGGTGTTTCATTAACAAGTTGTTTTCTTAGTCAAAAACACATAGGCATAACTTTTCCATAATATCATAACAAGAACTTCCACCCTTGTATTCTAATAGCTAGGCTAAGCATACTAGCATAACCTGTCTCTTATCTTAGGAAAGATCCTACCAAGATATATTCTATGGGATCTACCATATCATAGCAATATACAAAATAGTCCTATCATGCATACTACAAAATATCACTAATGCAATATTGAAAAGTTAGGACTTCTAATGACCAAAGTATCACTTGCCTTTTTATATGAAAAACTAGGTACTCTCCTTGATCTTTCAATTTTCACACTCCTCAAAGTTCACTACAATACAATCAAGCAAAAGCACACACTCAAAACTACAACACAAAAATTAACAAAACGAAACAGAACAAGAAAAATAAAGAAATGCATGCAAGCTTGCAAAGGTCATTTTATTGAAAAGTTTGTTTCTAACAAGGTTCTAAGCATTTTAAAACACCTACTAGTCTTTTACAAAAGTGGAATTTCATTTGAAACCAAGTTAGTGACAATAAGTCATTTAAATCATTTTTGTTTTACTAGAAATGCTTTTATTCAAAGGAATAATTGCTAGTGTCAACAAATATATTTTAATTTCAAGTGTTAGTGTTTATGGTCAGAGGGTTCAAAACAAAACCATTTGTAAAAGGATTTACTCAAAAATAATTTTTAGAACAATTTTTATACTCAAAATAACCCTAAACAAGTCTCCGCACAAAACTCTATTTTTTCAGAATCAAATGACCAAAGTAAGGCCATAGGTGCAAAGGTATCATTTTTCTAAATCCATAGACACCTAATTTGTAAATTTTGGATTTACAGATCAAAAGTTATGAATTTCCTAAGTTTAATCATCAAAAATCATTTTCTGGAATTTTATCTAAAAAGAACTAGCCACATGGTGTGATTTGATTGGTCTATACCGCTTTGGTTGGATCGAGCGATGCGAGCCGTTAGATCTAAGTAACATCACATGGACCAGATCTGGGCGTACCTCTTCGATTAGTGATCTAATCCTAACCCTACGATGCAGATCCAGCGGACCTGAGCGCTTCACCATAGTCTGGCGGCGCTAACAACGGTGCGTGGCGGCGGCGTGTCGGGCGACAGCGGTCCGACGAAGCTAGGGGGAAAGGGAGGGGGTATAGAGGCTCACCAGGGTCACACGGACACGACAAGCTCAACGTGGTTTTGGGCGAGGCTGGGAGCACAGGTGCGGTGGTGATTCCTCGCTGAAGTTGCTGCCACCGTCAGGAGCGCTCAGTCAACAACGAGGGCGAAGTTCTGGGGCACACGAGGAAAAAAGGCATGCATCATGAGAAGCGCAAGAAGTAGGCTAGTATCCTCGTTTGAACCAGATGCAGAGGGTTGCACGGGGTTCACCTGATTTCGTCGCCGGAGTTTGCACGCTCCATTGGTGGTTGCAGAGGTTGATGGGGGCGAGCCTATAGAGCGTCTGCGGACGAACATGGAGTATCAGGAGAAGCGCGAGGTGATGGCGATCATGGTCGTATGAACCAGAGAGCAAGGGAAGGTCAGGGCTCACCGTATTTCTCCCCAGAGACTATCGGGAACCGCGGTGGTGCGAGCTCGAATACGGGCAACCTAGGCGCTCTCGGGGGTGGGGCTTGAGGGGAAACGAAGAGGAGGGAGAGGTGTTTAAGAGGGAGAGGTCGGGGCGGGAATTAAGCTAGAATTTAAGCATATTAACGCGATTGAATTCGACTAGAAACGGCGAGGGGGGAAGAACGAGTCTGCGCACTGGAGACGATGACTGTGGCGTGGTTGTGGGCCCACTGGATTAGTGGGGGTGCGGGTGGACGCGCTGGTACGAAATAAAATAGAGGGGAGAGAGAGGTGGCCGGGTGGGCTGGTTGTTGGGCTGGGGTGCTGGGCCTCGGGTTTGGGCAGGTTAGTTTCTATTTTTTTCAAATGTTTTTCCTTTTCTTTTTCTGTTTTCTATTTTAATTCAAATCAATTGATTTAAACTTCTTTTTGATTTCAAAACCTCACCAAATATTTTCATTAGGTTTTATTCAAAATATTAGTTGATTAAATAGTCCACTTTGGAATATTTCAAATATTTTTCTTATTATTTAATATTCATTTAAGTGAGGCATTTTGTCTTTATTTAAATAAAATTGAATATGGTTCATAAACCCATATAATTTTATTTAACTAATCTTCTATCCTTTTATATTATTTAAATTACTTTTAATCCATTTATTCATGGATTTAGCAAAGGTTTAAATTGTCTTTGCAACAATTCTTATTTATTTCTTTATTTGTCTTATCAAATTCATATCTTTTTATTTATAGTTCCAAAAATAGTGATTCCAATTTGTATAATTTTATTTAATATTTATTTATATTTTTAAATCCTTTTAGGATGACTTTGTTCACAATTTGGTATTGATATTAGCTATGAGCTTTATTAGCCTTGGAATATTTTCTTTTATCTTATAAAAATATTAAGTTTCTATCCATGGCCCAAATGGAGTGAAACCAATTCCCATGGTTTTGTAATATTTTTGTTTACCATTATTGGTCATTTAGAAATGTTTGTTGCTAAATTTTTATATGGAACAAAGCCATAGTCTTGGGGTGATCTTATTGATGAATTCTTTTATTAGAGTTTAGGGTTTTTTATTTAACTTTTCCAAGTGCTTAAATTCAAGATACATTCCATCCATGGATGCATTTGATCATTTTGATATTTGTTTGTTGCATTCTTAACCAAAATTTGTTTCAAGTAAGGTTTTGATGTTTCCACTTAGAATAAAAAGTTTCTTTTCCCCCTAAATTTCAACATTTGTTTCTTTTGTTTGTTTATTTTTCACATTTCAAAATTTGGAAAATTTTGGGATGTGACACCTTTACCTCCGGTTAGCGAAGAAGGAATTCTAGGTGTCATAGTTGGCGGGATCCCAATGGGGATCCATCCGATGCTCCGTCGTGAGCTCGAGGTAGAAGGATTTCCCACTATGTGGTGTCCATTGTTGTGAGAGGGGAAGGTGTGGATGGCCATGCCGGTCGGCCTAGATATAGAGGGAAAGGGCGGGAAATAAATGGCGGGAAATATATCTTTAGTCCCAGTTAGTCCCGGTTTTAGTTAGATATATATTATTTAGTTTTTATTTTAGTTAGATATTTTTTTAGTTAGATATATTTAGGGATTTTTATATAATTTGTTAATACATTATTTAGGGATTTGCTAGTATTAGTATATTTTGGTAGTATTTAGGGATTTAGGAATTATTACTATTATATTATTGCTAGTATTTAGTGAATTATTACTAGTATTAAAATATAATTATTTGCTTAGAATTATTTCGATCAAATGCCTACTTTAGGACATGCATATACCGCATCCTCGTAGTCGACTCAGCGATAACGATGGAGTACTATGCTCTGTCGGACATGTACGAGAATGGACTCTGACGGGCTAGCACTAGGAGATGCTACCTTCCGGGACACGTAGCTTGGTGAGGAATCCGGGTGACGTTGTCGACCCGAATCTTCTTCGGTGGAGTCAGCCCCTGAGGAGGTGGTACGACATCATGTCAGGGAGGAGGACGAGCACTTCCGCCGCTATATGGTGATGTTGGACTCCAGGGTGGTCTCCGATACCAAGCAGGTTCTTTAGGGATCTCACCCTAGCTATACTCGTGTGATGGTTTCGACTGTTTGGGTGTTCACATCCCGCAGCTCAGGAACCGGGAGTCAATGTTGAGTTTGAGCAATGTTATTCATCGAGATGTTGTTAATTATATGATATTAGTACTTTGTTGTTATTCGATATGTATTAGTACTTTGTTGTTTTTTGAGATGTTATATGATACTAGTACTTTGTTGTTATTCGAGATGTATTAGTACTTTATTGTTGTGATATGGTACATTGTTAATTTTATTACCTCATATGCACATTATGTCATAGCAGTTATTCTATGGACTTTAGCGGTAGAGAAGGTGAAGAGCCTCTTTTCGACATGATACGAGGTGATGAAGCACTCCCCTATCAGGGTGAAGCGCTCCCCGATCATGGTGGAGCGCTCATCGATCAGGGTGGAGCAGAAGACTGTGGAGCAGAAGATGGCTCACTGTTTCTGAAGGCGTCCGGTGATGGAATGGAGATAGAACCTCTAGTCGAAGCGCAGACTAGATTTAATTGCGATGATGGCTTGGAAAATGATGGACCGGCCTTAACAAAGTCTGGCGATGTTTCTTATTTTAGACCTCCACATCGATCAAGTCTTGTAAAAGTAGTAAACGAGGACCGACCAAATGGATAGCCGCTGATGCGCATCTCACAATTCAGGAGGTCTCTCTAGAGGGCAAAGTGTTGCTTCCCATAATTAACACAAACACATTTATTAATCAATGTGGATTTATTGTTAGGGATAACGTCCGGATCAGCATTATCAACTAGAATAAGCCAGCAAAGGGAGATGGAAATCCTAAGATTTTTGTCGAGGACAGATACAAAGACATACTATGGGAGAAGCTCATTTCACATTTCACCCGACCGATTTTGGAGTCTGAGAACGCCACAAATGCTGTGAGGTCCAAAGTCAAGCATTTTGGTCTTAAGAAGATGGCTGAACAGTTCAATAACTATAAGAAAAGATTATACAATGAATATCTCAAGGAAAATGAAGTTCCAGAATTCATTGGCACACTAGAGAAGCAACAGGCTCACTGGGAATGCTTTCTGGACTACAAGAAATCAGAAGTAGCAAAAAAAGGTCCGAAAAGAATAAATAAAATGCTACAAAAAATAAATATCGCATAAGATGGGGACATGTGGCTACAGGACTTCCGTGCCTAAGTGGGAGGAAGCCAAGAAAGCCATGCTGGACCAAGGGCTCACTCCTGCTACAAAGGACTAGCCCATCAGGGTAAGGAATTGGTTACTTGCGCATCGGGCGAAGTATGACATGGTAACAGAGAGTTAATATTGGATGAAAAGACAACAATTTCTACACCCCATAAAGCAATTGTTAAAAAAATTGGGGAGGTTAGAGATTGTAAGGTCAAACAAGACAGAGAGAATGACAAGCTGACAAAGGCCCTCGGGAATCCTAATAAACTAGGACGAACACGAGGATTTGGACCTTCGGTGCCGTGGAAGACTAGGTTTCCCGAGGAAATTGAATATTATAGAAGTCGAGCGAGAGCAAAGAAGCGGAAGGAGCAGGGGCAGGAGAAGGCAGACCGGTTGCATAGCATAGAAATAAACATAAGCAACTGTACAAAATGCGCCAGCAAGGGCCAACTCATCAGCCGCTGTAAGAAAGTGCTGGCGGCCCATCTCAGCGGAAAAGCAGTGTGCTTCCACGGCGGCCAATCCAATAGATTGCTACCCCGTGGATAATATCACTGAGAAGATAAGTTATTAGCTACATGTGGGAGTGACCAACTTATCCTTCAAGGCGGCTCTCGTCTATACAATGAGATTCCAGATGGCTATGGTCGTGTCGGGTGGATGAAGTTCTACAGCAATATGAATCACTAGAACTTGACATCCCTGGAGCTGAAGATGAGAAGACAGTAGAGAAGTCAGGGGTGCTATCATTCTATGGCGTAGGAAATACATTGTGTTTCGAGGCTTGGCGCCCAGGCCACCAATGTCTCCTCCGAGTCAGCCGAGTTTGCCGCCTCCAGTAAGTCGACATGATGATGAGTGGGACGACCACCATAGCGCGAGTTCGCCACTGCGTCAGCCGACTCTGCCGCCACGTCAGCCGAAGGTGGCTGCTTGGTCGACTAGTAGTACTACAACACAGAAGAAACATAGTTGGGTGAAGAACACCCAAGTGCCTCCTCCCAAGTTACCTTACAATATGAATGATGAGGAAACCAAAGCGATCAGTGATGCCCAAGTGAAAGCCCATTTTGCACCCAAAGAGCCCAAGCCAAAGCAAATATTTGATCCAAAAGCCAAACATTGGGCTAAGAGTTTTATTGAGCAACCATCGCAATATGAGATAAATAAGGCTGATGACAACAAATGTTGTCTGATGAAAATTGGTAGTAATAAGACAAAAAGCGAAGGGAAAAGATTCGTTGCCCAACTCGGAGAGCAGGAAAAACAATCGATCTCCCCGCTCAAGGTGTTACCCAATTTTGATCATGATCAGGGTTTCCTCATCGATCAAGTGGCGAAGTTTGCTATAGGTGTTGGTATTAATGTTGGTCAAGCGCTAGGCGGACATGTCCCCATCCAGAAGGAAATAGCATGGAAATATGAATACGAGAAGGCTCTGGTCGGACCTGATGAAGTCGAGTTTCTTCAAACACAAATGCGAAGACTCCATGAGTGGTACAAGAAAGTCTCTACATGCAAGGAAGCAGATCGATTACCAGCGCTGCTTGTGAGAGTTACAAATAAGGATTTCACTAGTGAAGACCGGATTCAAATTTACTTCGAGGAATTTTATATGTTATTCAAACAAGATGCCCTCGACTTGAGTCTCGTCAGTTCCTATTGTCTATAAGTGGTTCATTTATTTCTTTGATAAAGTCTCTACATCAGCTTGTTTGTTGCCTGTAATTATCCTCACTATGCTATTATGCAGAATGAAGATAGACGAATATGACCTAAAGCAAATCTTTCACACTGGGTTCATTGACCCACGGCGAGTTAATGAACGATTGCTAAAGCAATACTTCAAGGAGACGGAGCGTAATTTGCTAAAGTTCATAAAGAGGCAACATTACAAAAAGAGAATATTGGTTCCCTACAACTACTGGTGAGAGTGTTATAATTACACATTCACTTTTGTTTACTCGCAGTTAAGTGTAATTGATGAGTTACTAACGTATATATAAACATGCGCAGCTTCCACTGGATTCTGCTAATCATTAAAGTTGACGCAGGAAGAGTTGAAATCAAAGACTTACTAAGGAAAGACGAATCACAGTACACAATCATTAAAGATGCGCTCCAGAGGTAATTTCATCCATTATCGCACTATATCAGTCTCTTTCGTTCATATATATCTTGAGATATCAAGTAACTAATAACTCATTTATTCTTTATTTATTGCCAGGCAGGGTTTGGCAAGATTTCACCAAGAGTATGGTTGGTGAATTCGAAAATAAGGTTAGTTTTCGTCGGGTCTAGGTAACAGTACAAGCTAGGTCCGTGCATCTCTTTAATTCTAGTTTAAATACCATTATATCATTCTTGATTATTATTGTCGTAAAGTGTGAGAGGCAGCTAGTAGGGACTAATTTATATGGATACTTCGTGTGCGAGTTCATTCGCTCTGAGGTCAGTGAGCGAGACGGAGCAACATTTTTAGATCACTAGTACAAAGAGCTCCATGCATCCCGGTTCGTATGGGCCTTTAGTCCCGGTTGCCCAACCGGGACGGGGCAATCGGGACTAAAGCCCTAACCTTTAGTCCCGGTTGCCCCACCAACCGGGACAAAAGGGTGCACACGTGGCGGCATCAGAGCGCGAGGGGGGGGTGGAGCATTCGTCCCGGTTCGTAACACGAACCGGGACTAATAACCTGCTGCCGCGGCAGAGATTTGGCCCATTTCTCTGCCGCGGCAGAGAATTCATTTTGGCACATTTTGTTGCCGCGGCAGCATTTTCGCCACTTTTTGTGCCGCGGCAGAGAATTCATTTAGGTTGTTTTATTGTTTATTTAGTGTTTTGCACTTATCAATGAAGGAACCTTATATTACACAAGATCATCATGATAACATTACATTCAATACACGGATCGAGTTCATGCACTACATACAAAAGTTGCTATTCGATGCTACCGGCCAATTTCTTGAAAGTTGCTATTTTTACAAATCCTATTGTCTATACACAGCCGAGTAGTATTCCCCTTGTGTGTTTAGGACTTCTGCATCCAAGAATCCCGCCAATTCCTCCTGTATTGCTCGTATGCGATCCTTTGGCAGAAGACCGTCCCGTAGACGTTCGATCTGATTTAAAAAAGGAGTCACCCTATATGAATATGAATCTAAACACAATTTGATTGTAATTAAAAACTATAGAAATTGTTTACGTACGTGGAGTTGCTCTAAATTTCTGCCCTTCTCATCGCACGTCTGCCGGATGAACTCGCATACATAGTATCCACATAGATTGTTACCCGGTCCCTGCGTCAGGCACTTTACGACAACAGAGTTCAATCAAAATAATAATCAAGCATGATAATAACTGTATCAAAACTAGAATCAAAGAGATGCGCGGATATAGCTAGTGGTGCTTACATCTAGTGGTTGAAATGTAAGCTCCTCTTTCCAAACACCCCTAGCCTTCTTGGTGAACCGTTTCCAAGCGCTGCCCGGCGTAGAAAACGAATAAACTAAGTTATTAAGTACTTGATATCATAAAATTCACGAACGTTGCCAATATAGTGTCGTAATGATTAGAATTACCGCTGGAGAAGTATCTGCATGTCCTTCCACGTCTCAACGGGTTTATGTTTCGAGTCCATGACTAGTACACGCCCTTTGTCAAGTTGAATGATTAACAGAATATAGTGGTACCTGCGAATGCATAACTAATCAATTATATACTTAACATCGAGTAAGCGAAATAGAAAGTGTATACAAGACAATAACACTCACTGGAAGTTGTAAGGAAATAGTATTTCCCTTTTGGTTTCTTGAAACCTTAACGCGTGTACTATATTATCCTCCGTATCCTGGGGGCTTAGTTTGAGATTAGCTTCATGAACCCAATATGGGTCAATGAAGCCAATTTCATAGATTTGTCCTCTGCTGCATTCGAGAATCTTCATTCTGCATATTAAAGTATGATTATATACATGCAATAAACAAAATATTATAGATGGAGACTAAATTAATTACAGAATTAGTACTTACAGACAATAGGCACTCATGATCGATTTGTCCAAGGCGTCTTGATTGAATAATTGAAATAGTTCATCAAATTCAATGGATATCATGTCATCCTTATCTTTCCCATGATGCTTTTTTGTAACCCTCAGCACTATCCAGTTAGCCCCGGCCCTTGTGGCATGCATGTACCAGTTATGCAATCTTTGCATTTTTGTTGGAAGATTGTTTACCTCCTCAGGTTTGACGAGAGGTTTTCCGTACTGGTATTGGTATGCTACTTCACTCACGGGGAAGAACTCTAACTGGGATAAGTACTGGGCAATACTCATACCTTGAGCAGCGGCAGCTTCTCCGTATTGTGCAACTACCTCTGGATCATACTGCTCTTCGGCCCCATATTTGCTCGACCCCACATTGGTTTGAGAAATCACCTTGAGAGGGGCGCAAGTCTGTTTTGCTTGTTCTCCGAGCTGGGCAACAGATTTTCCGCTTGCATCAGTACTGCTCTTCGAGGCTTTTTGTGCTGCATGTGACTTGAGAATAGAACGCTCATAGTCTGATGACAGCTTTGGCTCGGGTTGATGAAGAGTCTTTAGCATTTTCAACACTTTGGCTTTTTCTTCTTTGGTGCTGGGGAACTCTGGCTCTTTCGGCCGCCTCAGCTTAGCGAAAAACGCTGTCGTTTCCGCATCAACGATTGCCGCAGTCTCCTCTTCAGTACAGTCATAAGCTCTCTTGGGAGGAACCGTTGGTACTTTTGGAAGAGGCTCTTGTTTACGTTTCGGCGATCGCTTACGACGCACAGTAGCGGTACGCTTACGCTTTTTATCCTGAGGCGCCGGCGATGGCTCCCGCGGCGATGGCTGCACCGGAGATTGGTGAGGCGACGGAGCCGGGTGAGGCGACGAAGACGGCTGCCGCGGCGGCGACGACCTCGCTGGAGACGGGTGAGGCGGCGGCGAAGATGGCCTTGGCGTGTGATTTCGAAGCACGATACAATCCTTCGGCCATAGAATGGTGACTTTTTTGCGTCACCCAGCACAGTCACATCCCCTTCACCAGCAGGGTAGTGAAGATCCAAAACCTCAAAGGTGGGCATGATTTCATCCACGCCGACAACAGCGTAGCCCTCTGGAACCGGACGACTGTGGTAAGTTGGTGTGGGTCCAATTGGTAAGGCATAGCCGACCGCCACCTTCATTGATATGTTCACAACTTTGACATGTAGCTCGCATTGTGTCATCTCTGTGATATCATCCACTGGGTAGCCAACAGGAGCCATCGTCGGTGCATCATCGGCATCGCCATTGTCATCACCCGGGACCTCGGTGGAAGCCACACTGCTTTTTCGATTATTCGATAGGCCGGTAGCATCGAATGCAGTGTGCTGCTGAGATGGGCCGGTAGTACTTTGCTCTTTAAGTGAGTTAATTTCATCTTGTTGTTGCTTTAATCGTTCTTCAATTAAACGCATTCGCTCTTTCTGACTTTCTGCTTCAACTGCCGCCCTGTCCTTACTCCTCTGACGGCTTCTATCAGGATATTTCTTCCTCTCTTCGGGAAACCCAGTCCTCCATGATTGGGAGCCTATTGTGCCTCGTGTTCGTACATCATGTTCCTTATTTCCAAGGGCGAGTGTGAGCTCATCATTCTCTCTATCGGGAATGAAGTCCCCATCTTTAACAGCCTTTACTGCTTTTCTCATCCTCTCGATTGGCAAGGGGTCTTCTTTATGTCGTATGTTATATATACACCTCCCTTCCGAGTCCAACGTGCCCCCATGCCCGTAAAACCAATTCCTTGCACGTTCTACCCAATCGTCTGTCTCTGGGGTGATATTTTTAGCACGCAGTTCTTCCTCAAGTTTCTCCCACTTAGGAATGCCAGCCCTGTAGCCACCTTGCCCCATAGTATGGTGATACTTCTTGTTAGCAGCATTCAGCTTATTCTTTGCAGACATTTCCTTAGCTTTTTCTGATTTCTTGTATTCGACAAACTCATCCCAGAATGGTTTTATCTTCTGAAACTGAGTCTTCTTGAAATCCGGAGTCTTCTTTTTCACGACATAGTCAAGGTGCAATCTTTTCTTCCAGTTGGTGAAACACTGGGCCATCTTCTTCAAAGCCCACTCCCTGACCTTAGCCTCCATGGCTCTCCCATGTTGTAAGGCGTCCTCAACTGGATCCTCCGCATTTGGATCCAGCTCTATCTTCGGTAGTTTGAAATTAACCATGAGCCTCTTCCACAGTAAATCTTTGGCGTGGTTAGGGACAAATAAACATGTTCCCTCTTCATCCGCATTAGCAGGCCTATTCCAATTTCTAGTGGTGATCGGGATTAAGTCCCTAACGATTACTCCGCATTGTGCCACAAATTTGGTTGCGACAACTTCGGGAGCTGTCGGTCTGCCGTCTACAGCGACATCTTCGATCCTGAACCTCTCATGGTATTGCAACTTTTTGGTTGGGCCTCGTCTGCTCTTTTCAGTAGATTCCTTCGATCCGGAGGGCTAAAAGAAGAAAGATCGTCGTTACTATTTCTATATAGATAGCATATGATTAATTAATGAATTGATTTATATTACATGCACCTCGCCGGAGCGGTCGTCTTCTCGATTACACAAGGCATCGCCTTCTCCCTCGCGGAAGGCAACACCTTCAACCTGAAACAAGTTGTCTACTCCGGTAAAAAGAGGATCACCCTCACCGGAGTTGTTCAGAAACGTTGATACGTCTAAATTATCTTCCCCACGGATCACACCTTGGATCAACTCTTCCTTTTCTTCGTCTCTGACGTGTGGGTCCATATTTTCTGCATAGGTGGAAAAACGAATAAGTCAAAGCGGCTAAAGGAGAAAGTTAAGTACGGTGTTGAGAGATATAAACCCTAATTCAGAGAAACCCTAATATATACATACACAATAATAAAAATGAAGAGAAAGGGATCACCCTCACCTAAGTTGCTTGAAAATGTGAATCAGGTCTGGGGCTACCCACAGTGACTGACCAGTGGGGCCGAAGACCAATAATACCAAACTAATTAATAAACCTAATAATACCTAACTAATAATAAACCTAATAATCCAAACACCAAAAAGAAAGGGAAACAATCAACACATGGCATCGATGCAATGCTCAAGCAAGTATGATGATATGACAAGTTAATTTGCATTTGAATGTAACCCTAAGAAATGCTCGACGATTTAATCGGGATTCCGAGGGGTGAAAACACTAACTCGGAGAAACTCCGGAACACATGAGAGGGGTGGATTTGTTCTTCTAATTAAACTTGTAATTTAAGTTGTTGAACAATGCATGATTATAGCTTAGATAGCTAGGTTTCATTTTTCTGAACATTTTGATATATTATTCATATTTTTATGACTTATAGATTAAAAGTTATTGAATTTATAAGATTATAATTATTTCTGAAATTATTAAAAGCTGGTTAAACTTTTTACACCGCAGGCAAACCTACCCACAGTGACTGACAGAGGGGCCCAGAGCCACCTCAGCAGCCACACAAGCAAAAGTGGTTCAGGGGGGCATTTTTCACTCGGGCTGGGGCTAGCCAGAGACGCTGACCTGTGGGCCAGAGGCCACATAGGAAAGCCATGCAGGCAAAGTGGCTCCCTGGCTGGGTCGTGCTGATGCACGGGTGACGTCACGCCGGCGGTGGCTTGCAGGACGGTGATCGGGAACGGCGTTAGGGTGCGATCTAGGGCGCGTGCATGCGCGCGTTAGAGAGAGGAGGTTGAGGCGAGCCAAAGAGTACCAGCGCCGCCTCCAAAAGGTCACCGGAGAGAGAGCACGAAGACGGTGAGCGGCGGTGGTGGCAGGTGGTCGACAGGGAGGATGAACCAGAGCGAGAGGGGGCGAGAGAGAGGGTCCACGAGGACCAGCAGCATACCAGGTGTGCGGTGGTGGTGTCGGGGAGGCGAGGCGAGGTCGGGAGCCGACGAATCGACGGCGGCGATCGTCGGGCTCGAGGGTCGTTGGCGATGATTGGGAGCGAGCGGGGCCGATTCCTTCAGGGAGAAGCCTCGGGGCGACGAGGCGAAGCTTCCTGCACGCTTGGCTGGGCGAGGGGCGGCCGGTAGGGCGTGCACGGCGGCGGGGCAGCCTGACGGCGTCGTGCGCGAGAAGAGAAGAGGAGGGGAGATGGGGAAGAAGAAGAGGAGGGGCACCCAGTTATAACCAAAGGACCTTTAGTCCCGGTTCGTGGCTCCAACCGGGACTAAAGGGTCATACGTCCCTGTTGGAGCCACCAACCGGGACCTATACTCCAATATTTTCAGCAGACCAAGGGTTGGCGCGCGGGGGGTCTTTAGTCCCGGTTGGTGGCTCCAACCGGGACATATTCCCCTGTTTTCAAAAAGTTTCAGGTATTTTCTCTCTGTTCCCGCCTTATTTTTTATTTTGGGGTTTAAATTTGTATTGTTTTTTAAATGATAATTAATTTGGGATTTAGAAAAACTTTAAACATAAAAAGTGTTTGGATTTGAATAAATAATTCAAAACCATTTTCTGTTTTAAAAAATAATTAATGTAACCATTTAAAATATGAACCATTTACAATTAAAAATGAATTAACTTATATTTTTTTAATATCAATTTGGAATTTAGAAAAACTTTAAACATAAGAAGTGTATGGATTTGAATAAATAATTCAAAAACATATTCTATTTTTAAAAAATAATTAATATAACCTTTTAAAATGAATTAACTTATATTTTTGAATATTAATTTGGAATTTAGAAAAACTTTAAACATAAAAAGTGTTTGGATTTAAATAAATAATTCAAAAACATTTTCTGTTTTAAAAAATAATTAATGTAACCATTTAAAATATGAACCATTTACAATTAAAAATGAATTAACTTATATTTTTTAATATCAATTTGGAATTTAGAAAAACTTTAAACATAAGAAGTGTATGGATTTGAATAAATAATTCAAAAACATATTATATTTTTAAAAAATAATTAATGTAACCTTTTAAAATGAATTAACTTATATTTTTGAATATTAATTTGGAATTTAGAAAAACTTTAAACATAAAAAGTGTTTGGATTTAAATAAATAATTCAAAAACATTTTCTGTTTTAAAAAATAATTAATGTAACCATTTAAAATATGAACCATTTACAATTAAAAATGAATTAACTTATATTTTTTAATATCAATTTGGAATTTAGAAAAACTTTAAACATAAGAAGTGATAGGGGACGACCATGAAACCTTGAACATGATAGGTCATTTTGTGAAGGTTTTTTCGAAACATGATCAATATACCAAGTCTGGTATTTTTCCTTTCAACTATGTAACATAATATGACACCACGCGAAGGATTTTCATTGTTCGGATTTTTTTTGAATTTATTATGCCCGTTTTGAATTATCTGAATTTCTAACTATGGTCGAACCGGTGTGCATGAAGATAGGGGACGGGCATTGTTAGAACTTGCATTGGATCTCTGAAGAAACCACATATTGCGAGTCTAAAAATGATTTTTTCAAAAAATCACGGGCGGTAGATCATGTACCTGTAGTACAAACCGGACCCACTTCCTGCCGATTCGGCAGACATTTGTCCTTTTTACCCGGGATGGACGAAAAGGTTTGAGATGTACCGGTTGGGATATAGTCCATGTAAGGTGGTCTAGTATTTTAGGAAAATAGGACGGTAGCATTCTGAAACGGCATTTTGGTGGTTACTTCATAAAACGACCCGTTTTTTGCGCTCGGAAAATGGAAAAGGGCTTTTCCGTGCGACAAAAAGGAAAACTTCCTCCTGCAACATTGTTCTCCATACCAATGTCCACACACATGCATAATATGGGCACAACATCACAAACTATGCCGTGATTCAGCACATAACATCGGTCATTTGGACCGAAAGCCATGAAACCTTGAACATGATAGGTCATTTTGTGAAGGTTTTTTCGAAACATGATCAATATACCAAGTCTGGTATTTTTCCTTTCAACTATGTAACATAATATGACACCACGCGAAGGATTTTCATTGTTCGGATTTTTTTTGAATTTATTATGCCCGTTTTGAATTATCTGAATTTCTAACTATGGTCGAACCGGTGTGCATGAAGATAGGGGACGGGCATTGTTAGAACTTGCATTGGATCTCTGAAGAAACCACATATTGCGAGTCTAAAAATGATTTTTTCAAAAAATCACGGGCGGTAGATCATGTACCTGTAGTACAAACCGGACCCACTTCCTACCGATTCGGCAGACATTTGTCCTTTTTACCTGGGATGGACGAAAAGGTTTGAGATGTACCGGTTGGGATATAGTCCATGTAAGGTGGTCTAGTATTTTAGGAAAATAGGACGGTAGCATTCTGAAACGGCATTTTGGTGGTTACTTCACAAAACGACCCGTTTTTTGCGCTCGGAAAATGGAAAAGGGCTTTTCCGTGCGACAAAAAGGAAAACTTCCTCCTGCAACATTGTTCTCCATACCAATGTCCACACACATGCATAATATGGGCACAACATCACAAACTATACCGAAAGCCATGAAACCTCGAACATCATAGGTCATTTTGTGAAGGTTTTTTCGAAACATGATCATTGTTCGGCACACATTTAGTCCCGGATGTAGTCACAAACCGGGACTAAAAATATTTTCCGCCATTTCCCACCTCTTCCCGCCAAGTTTTCCCGCCCTTTCCTTTCTACTAGAGCTTTTAGTCCCGGATGTAGTCACTAACCGGGACTAAAGATATTTCCCGCCATTTCCCAAAGCTTCACGCCAAGTTTTCCCGCCCTTTCCCTCTATATTTAGGGAGAAACCAACCGCGACTGAAGGGATTGCGGCAGAGTGGGCCAGACAACACTAATAATAGGGGTGAGTGTCGACATTATGTCGTGCGGCTTGTACCTTGTCCCGGATGGTGTCACCAACCGGGACTAAAGATGAACCTTTAGTCCCGGTTGGAGACACCAACCGGGACTAAAGATGAGTCAGCACTAATAATAGGGGTGAGTGTCGACATTATGTCGTGAGTGTCGACATTATGTCGAGCTGCTTGTACTATAAATATGCATCCTTGTGTGTCCAGTCCTCCAGCCAGTTTGAGGCATCTCCAAGATGGTTTTAGAGAGCAGGGACACCACTACGGCCAGTTTCAGGGAGATGCCGACGGAGCCCAGTCCTCCAGCATCTCCGAGAAACTGGTCATAGAGGCACTCCCTAATATGTGAAATTAGTTAGCTCCGAGGCGTATTGATCTAGTTAGTGAAGTTACAAGCTGCAAGATGGTTTTCGAGAGCAGGGACACCACTGCGGCCAGTTTCAGGGAGATGCCAACGGAGCCCAGTCCTCCGGCATCTCCGAGAAACTGGTCATAGAGGCACTCCCTAATATGTGAAATTAGTTAGCTCCGAGGCGTATTGATCTAGTTAGTGAAGTTACAAGCTGCAAGATGGTTTTCGAGAGCAGGGACACCACTGCGGCCAGTTTCAGGGAGATGCCGACGGAGCCCAGTCCTCCGGCATCTCCGAGAAACTGGTCATAGAGGCACTCCCTAATATGTGAAATCAGTTAGCTCCGAGGCGTATTGATCTAGTTAGTGAAGTTACAAGCTGCAAGATGGTTTTCGAGAGCAGGGACACCACTACGACCAGTTTCAGGGAGATGCCGACGGAGCCCAGTCCTCCGGCATCTCCAAGAAACTGGTCATAGAGGCACTCCCGGTCCAGCCACAAAATGGGACTAACACTCAAGACATTTATTAATATTAAAAACTGAGACTACAAAACCGGGACTAAAGGCCACAAACCGCGAAAGATATCCTTCGGTCAAGCCACAAACCGCGAAAGACATGAACTAGAGTTACATAATATGAGCATGAACTTCTTGGCATATGTCATTCCTTATGACCTCTTCAGACGTAACCATGGAGCATCTTCTTTACTTAACGGAATGCTTGGGTCAGTTTTCACTGTGAAGGGCGGAATTTCATCAAACTTATTATAATCTTCTAACATGTCTGTCTTGTCCTCGATTCCCACGATGTTTCTTTTCCCTGAAAGAACTATGTGACGCTTTGGCTCATCATATGATGTATTCGTTTGCATATTTTTTCTTTTTTTCGGTCTGGAGGACATGTCCTTCACATAGAAAACCTGAGACACATCATTGGCTAGGACGAATGGTTCATCTCTATAACCAAGATTGTTGAGATCCACTGTTGTCATTCCGTACAACTGGTCTATCTTTATCCCTTCCCCATTCAGGTTGACCCATTTGCAGCGAAACAAAGGGACCTTAAAAGAGACTCCATAGTCTAGTTCCCATATCTCCTCTATGTAACCATAATATGTGTCCTTTTGTCCATTCTCGTCTATTGCATCAAAGCGGACACCACTATTTTGGTTGGTGCTCTTTTATCTTGGGCGATCGTGTAGAATGTATTCCCATTTATTTCGTACCCTTGGAAATTCAATACAGTAGAAGATGGTGACGCGGCCAACAAGTATAGCTGATCTCCAACAGTGGTGTCATTCAAGAGATGTGTCCGCATCCAACCACCGAAAGACTTCATGTGTTCATCTGTAATCCATGATTCAGGCTTCCCCGGGTTTTTGGAGCGTACAATATTCTTGTGTTCCTCGATATACGGAGCTGCCAAGGTGGAATTATGTAGAACTGTGTAGTGTGCTTTAGTGAAAGAATCCCCGTCCCTACATATCATTGCTTTCTTTCCCAGCGTGCCTTTTCCACTTAGTCTTCCCTCATGCCGCGAGTCAGAAACACCAATCGGCTTAAGGTCAGGAATAAAGTCAACACAAAACTCAATGACCTCCTCTGTTCCATATCCCTTGGAGATGCTTCCTTCTGGTCTAGCACGGTTATGAACATATTTCTTTAAGACTCCCATGAACCTCTCAAAGGGGAACATATTGTGCAGAAATACCGGACCGAGAATGGCAATCTCTTCCACTATATGAACCAGGAGATGCGTCATAATATTGAAGAAGGATGGTGGGAACACCAATTCAAAACTAATAAGACATTGTACCACATCCTTCTGTAACCTTGGCAGAATATCTGGATTGATTACCTTCTGAGATATTGCATTGAGGAATGCACACAGCTTCACAATGGGTACTCGAACATTTTCCGGTAGAAGCCCCCTCAATGCAATTGGAAGCAACTGCGTCATAATCACGTGACAGTCATGAGACTTCAGGTTTTGGAACTTTTTCTCTGCCATATTTATTATCCCCTTTATATTAGATGAGAAGCCCGACGGCACCTTGATACTGTAAAGGACTTCAAAAAAGATTTCCTTCTCTGCTTTGGTAAGAGCATAGCTGGCACGACTTAAGTGACGCCCTTTATCCGTCTTGTTATCTGTATGCATGTTCTTTGGGTCTTTCATAATTTGTTGGTCCTCCCGTGCTTCAGGTGTATCTTTTGTCTTCCCATACACGCCTAGGAATCCTAGCAGGTTCACGCAGAGATTCTTCGTCACGTGCATCACGTCGATTGAAGAGCGGACACGCAGGACTTCCAATATGGCAGCTCCCAAAATATAGATTTCTTCTTCCACATGGGTGCGTGTCCTGTAGCGACGTCGTTCGGAACTGATTGACCGCCGGGACCCTTTCCAAAGATTACTTCTATGTCCTTGACCATACCAAATACATCATCACCAGCAGGGAGTTCAGGCTTCTTCCGGTGATCTGCCTCACCTTTGAAATGCTTGCCTTTCTTTCTTACGGGATGATTGGTCGGAAGAAATCGTCGATTCGCTAGGTACACAACCTTCTTGCATTTATGCAAATATGTACCTTCGGTCTTATCTAAACAGTGGGTGCATGCCTTATATCCTTTGTTTGTCTGTCCTGAAAGGTTACTAAGAGCAGGCCAATCATTGATGGTTACGAATACAACCCTCGTAGATTAAATGGCTCCTGTTTGTTCTCATCCCACGCACGTACACCTGGTTTGCCCCACAACTGTAAGAGTTCTTCAACTAATGGCCTAAGGTACACATCAATGTCGTTGCCCGGTTGCTTCGGTCCTTGGATGAGCACTGGCATCATAATGAACTTGCGCTTCATGCACAACCAAGGAGGCAGGTTGTAGATACATAGAGTCACGGGCCAGGTGCTGTGACTGCAGCTCTGCTCCCCAAAAGGATTCATGCCATCCGTACTTAGACCAAACCATAAGTTCCTTGCGTCACCTGCAAAGTCTGGGAAGTCTCTCTCGATTTTTCTCCACTGTGACCCATCAGCAGGGTGTCTCAACTCCCCGTCTTTCTTACGGTCTTCTTTGTGCCATCGCAACAACCTGGCATGCTCTTTGTTTCTGAACATGCGTTTCAACCTTGGTATTATAGGAGCATACCACATAACCTTAGCAGGAACCCTCTTCCGGAGGGGCTCTCCCTCAACATCACCAGGGTCATCTCGTCTGATCTTATACCGCAACGCGTTGCATACCGGGCATTTATCTAAATTCTCATACTCCTTACCGCGGTAGAGGATGCAGTCATTAATGCATGCATGTATCTTTTGCACATCTAATCCCAGAGGACACAGAGTCTTCTTTGCTTCGTAGGTACTCTCAGGAAGTTCGTTATGTTTTGGAAACTTCGGCTTCATTATTTTCAGCATCTTTTCAAATGAGGAGTCAGTTAGACCACACTCTGCTTTCCATCGCAACAATTCCAGTGTGGTACCGAGCTTTGTGCTGCCATCTTCACAATTTGGGTACAACAATTTCTTGTGATCTTCTAACATGCCCTCTAACTTCAACTTCTCATTTTCTGTTTCACAGTCTCGCTTTGCATCAGAAATGACCCTACCAAGTTCATCAGCCGGCTCATCTGATGCCCGTTCTTCACCTTTTTCCTCTCCATTGTCTTCCATTGCAGTATCACTGTATTCAGGAAACATATGATGATAGTTGTTATCATCATCTTCTTCTTCACCATCTTCCATCATAACCTCTCTTTCCCCGTGCTTGGTCTAGCAATTATAGTTGGGCATGAAACCTTTCATAATCAGGTGGCCGCGAATGATTTTCGAGGAAGAGTACTCCTTGTTGTTCCGACATTGAACACATGGACAACGTATAAATCCATTCTCTTTGTTTGCCGTAGCCACATCGATAAATTTATCCACGCCTTTGATATACCCGGCTACCCGCCGGTCACCGTACATCCATTCCCGACCGTTCATCTGCATCATATAAGTAAGTTTATCAAAAAACAGGACATCATAAATAGTGAAATAACCAATTCACACCGACACATGAATTGTATCAATGACCTAGAAAAGATAAGATTGCTAACCTCGATCGAGGGAAATAAAGAGGAGAAAGCTCAAGTGCGTCTCGGACACCTTCTATATTTTTGTTCTATGAGAAATTCAACGGGATTTTTCACTCAAACATTTCAACAAACACCTTCAATGCATGCATGAAAAAAAACTAGCACACACCCTCACACCTTACACCATTCGAAAAAACAGAGTGGAGGGAGAGGGGGCTGGGGCGTTGCATTTATAGAGGGCAAGGGGTCTTTAGTCCCGGTTGAAGCCAGAAACCGGGACTAAAGGTGCGTGCCACGCCACGTGGTTGTGGCCAAACCTTTAGTCCCGGTTGGTGGCTCCAACCGGGACGCATGCCCCCTTACCAACCGGGACCCATGCCCCCTGGCCCCGTGCCCGCTCCAACCGGGACGCGTGCCAGCATTAGTCCCGGTTGGTGGCGCAACCGGGACTAATGCTCCGAGGGGTCGCGAACGGATGGCCCTTTTTCCTCTAGTGGATGTGCGTGAACAATATATTTACAATTTTAATTTATTACCATTAGTTGTGTTGAGTGTCATTCATAATATTTGTAATGACGATTGATATTCATATTGATCTCCTTCTTTTATATATTATAGTTGAAAAGATTATGGGAGAATCTCCAGCCAAAGGAGCGCTTGGTAGCAATGCAAGAGGAATTGGCGGGATTTTTGGTTGACCACACCATGGGCCCAAATGGAAAATTCCATACCAAGGGATACTAGTGATTTAATGATCTCCATGTAATCGAAAGACGAGTTGTGATCTCCATGTAATTAAATTGTATATATATAATCGAATTGTATCTATATAACCATGACGATGTTCTGTGTAATAGGATCTTTCGTTGCACGTCACTTATGCCAAAACTCTACCTCCTCTACCGATCCTCCTGCTACGGCAGACCCTCACCCCCCACCCCAAAAAAATTCATCCGCGAAATGCAAAAGGATTATGCCCCGACAGAAATCACTCCCAAAATTGTGTCATGGCAGAAACTGACATCGGCTGCCGCGACAGCTGAATTTGTAAAATCCTGTCACGATAGAAAACGACTAGTCCTGGCTCATACTACGAACCAGGACTAAAGGTCCCCCACCCCCGCTCCCCTGCGCAGCCACGTGCAGAGACATTAGTCCCGGTTTGTAACGGACTTGGAACTAAAGGTTGGGACCTCTAGTCCTGATTCTGCAGTCTCGGTTGCAAAATTGGGACTAGATCCTGTATGAAATCGGGACTAGAGGCCCATTTTCCACTTGTGTGAGCATACATGCGTGCGCAATCCGCCGCGTTAGAAGCACCCATGACCTCATATAAGAATATGCAAACATCATTTACACATGATAAAGTAAAACATTAAAATTAATAGAGATTTCTCTTTTCATCGTATGAAAAGCAAGCATTAGGTCGTACGCATGCGTACCAATAAGTAGGAAAAAAACATATGTCAATCTTTACTATTAAATGGGAGAAGTTTATCACAATGAGTCTTTTCAGAAATTCAGGTAGGGTCTAATTTTTATAGCAGGATGTTACTTGTATAAAATTTAAAGTAATAGCCAGATTACTAAATACAGGTTTCTACTATCACAACCAATATGTGTTCGCTATTTCTCAGTTGATTCCTGCATAAGGTGAATGCAATAGTATTTCATTGTAGAAAATGATATCTTAGCTATAATTTTCGGGTGCCCTCTTGGACTATAATATACATGTTTTCCTATGATTCGGCTGGCGGAAGTCTAGAAGACTCGATATGAACAACATCACAACAATATGCACTATCTGGTTCTAAAATGAACCTTCAGATTTCTGCTAATGGGATAACATGTGCCAATCCAAAGTTTCATTGACATGGTTGATTAAGTAAGGCCCTGACTGTTAACTGACTGATAGTGCTTTGATCAAAGAAATAGGAAACAATATAAGAAGCCATCAATTGTGCTTGGTCCAAAAATCAAGTACTTAGATAAAGTTATCCAGAATGAGCACACATCACCGCAATCTTCACATAATCAGTCAATGCATGCAATATTCTACCACAATTGGCATGAATTATCTAATGTGTATCGAAAAGAAACCCTTCCTAAAATATTAATCATCCTAAATACTCCCTCCGTTTCAAAATATAAGATGTTTTAGGTTTGTGAAGAAAATGAATCTAGACTTGTTTTAGTATGTAGGTTCACTTAACTTTGGATGAATCTACACACTAAAAGAAGTCTAGATTCATTTTCTTTACAAACCTAAAACATCTTATATTTTGAAACGGAGGGAGTAGTAGTCTGATGTATAGAATTATAGAGAAACTCATAGGTTATCCATGAAGTTCATTGTGCGTATATGTCGATGATGAGGCGGCGGTTGACTTTGTAGAGGTCGAGGTCCAGGGCGTGGCAGCAGCAGCTGAAGGTAAATGTAGCGTCTGAAGGATGCACTCGCAGCGGCCATCCATTGCACGATCCAGGTCATCCCGGTGTTCTGCTTGGCGTCGCCCACGTCGGCAACTCTGTACTCGCCGTGGGCGTCCACTGCAGGATCGAGGACGACTCAGTGTTTTGCTCAGTGCTGCCCATGTCGACAACTCTCCGCTCGCCATGACCGTCAACTGCAGGATGGAGGCTAGCCCGGTGTTCCCCTTCGGACGCGATTATGGCCGCGTGCGAAGGTGGCCTCGCCGGCGAGTTGAACACTTGAGCTATCTCCCGCTTCTGTCTACTGCACCAAAATGGGGAATTGATGAGGCGATTCGGTAGAGGCCCTCTTGTCAGCGCCGGTCGCCCATGTCCCATTTGTTGCGTCGCGTACCTGCAGAACAAAGAAGGGTGGGAGAGGCCGGCAGGGTGGGAAGCCCACGGCACCCTACCTCGCCGGAGGAGGGCCTGCACCGTCTCCTGAGGATATGGTATCGGGGCTTGGGCGCGCATGTCGGACTGCTGCGCCGATATCATACCATGTGAGGCTCGAGGCGCTCCACGAGGAGGCCGTCCGCCTTGTAGGTTCTTGGGCTGTTAATGGCGGCGGGAGGGCGGCTGGGGCACGAGGGCGAGACAGGAGGGGCAGCTGCAGCGGGATCGATCCTATGCTAGGATTCACAGGAGAGGTTTTTTTTTCTTTTGAAACTAACACGAGAGCATGTTAGCATATCATGCGTCGTGGCCCTTTCTTAATTTTTTCTGTTTAGGTGTTCAACCGTCTTTTTCCACTTAGCGGGTGTCAGGTATATGTAATTAACTAATCAAGTATTGAGATGACTCTCTGTACCATTGTATATGCATCATACTACTAAATCCTATTTAGTAGTAAAGATATGGTTCAAGTTTTCTAAAGAAACTATGTTTTTATGGAATTAAAGCTATAACAAATATACTTGATTTTCAAGGTGAATTTGTTTTTTATCTTTTTTTCTAACTTCACACAGTTGAATAGTAGTGGATGTACAGGCGCATAACACAAATATCTTGAAGGTACGAAAATAATTACACGGTAGAAATATCTTAGTATCCGCCTGTTTTTCTGATGGTTGAGTCCTTCTGTTAAATAATGTTTGGGTGGGAACTGGTTTAACGCATCTGGTGCGTGGCCTATCTCTTTATATATGGATACCAGTCTAACACCCTTCCTCAATCTTAACTATGCCTAAAGTATTCAGTAAGTTAACAGCCTATGAACAAAGGAATGAAGAGACAACGGTTTGGTGAAGATATCAGCAAGTTGATCTTCGATGAACTTGATCTGCAGAAACTTCTGTGCAACACGTTTCCTCTCAAAATAATAATCAACTTCGATTTGTTTCATTGATACATAAAATACCAGATTCGGTGAGAGGTATTGTAACACACTCAGAATCGACCCTATGCAAGTCTCAGCGATTCTCGCCAAACCCGCATAGAAACGATTCAAAGGTGCCCACGAGGCACTTTCGTGCGGGTGGAAAACGAAGTAATACCATTACACAATAGTCCACGATGGAACCCACAGAACAGATATATACAACAACGACTCCATGAGTCAAGAATACAGATACACAATACAAAGATCCAAATCAACTTGAAAATGATACAGCGTCCGACTACGGGCAAGATGCAAATGGGGCTAAGAGCCCTGAAGAATAACCAATGGCGTCCATAACCCTGCCCAGGCCAAACCGGAAGGGTAACCCTGCTAACGACATCGATCCCAAAACCTGCTTAAGAAAAAGAGGTGCCGACAAAGGGCAAAGGTAAAAGAGAGCGGTCAGTACTGAGGCCAGTACACGGCGAGACTAGAATTCGGCGGTCCTCGCCTACATAGGTATGGTGGACTGAAGCGGCAGCGCAGTATACACTAAACAACCTATAGGGACTCGATATAACTGTCGGCAATCAGAGAGGGATAAGAAAGACCTATTCGGAACCAACCTGATACTACCACCAAACATACCCATCCTGGTATTTCCCCCTCGAGACCAAACGAGGAAGTCAACCGAGGAACTCACACAGTTGGCAGTTTTATTTTTTCAGTTATCGTTGCAGCAATTACTAGTCAGGTATAGATAGTCACCCTGATATAATAAGCAGTGGGCAGTTTTAGTTAACCATTCCGTTGTAGTTGCGACACATACTAGTCAGATACAATTAGCATGAGATATCCCAAACCCAGCAGTTGTTGGTACTTTTATTTAGCCATTCCGTTGTAGTGAAGCTGATTACTAGTCATATCGGATACAAGTCAAATTATAACAGTAAACTTTAGTTATAGTTGTCTATGATCGAGAACTGTGCTCCAAGTCGTCCATAACCGCGGACACGGCTTCTCGAAAAGATTTAACCCTGCAGGGGTGCACCAAAGTTTCCACACGCACCTACACCCTTGTTGTCAGATCAGGTAGGTACAAGATCACAAAACATACACCCAACGGTATGTTGACGGGGTTTCGGACACGACGTTTCCCAGACCCAAAGCAAGCACATGGGGGGCCACCCCACTAAGCTACCCGTAACGAAGTCGGCCGGTCTCTGAGACGGACCCAGGGTTTGCGAGAACGGCTGTAAACGACTGGGAACCCGAAAGTGTGGTTGGGCTTGTCGATACCGCGAAATCGTGCCGCGATCCAAAACAGTACAGGCGCTCCACGCGCAATAGTAAATAAAGCAGTAAAACATGGCATAAGTAAAGGATAGTAATAAATCCCCAAACTACTTTGTGGCCCCCCGGTACAGTACTTTGAAATCAGTTACTAATCGATGGGGGTGCCCATACACCCCACCTGTGGTTAGCGCGCTCGATCTCGGAACAAGTGTCAAGAACTCGGGGTCCTACGGGACACCAGTGAGCGGTTAAAAACCAAATATTGTCTATTACCCACCGGTGCCTCTGCATTTACCTACTTTCAATTTTAGTTATTAAACGATAATTAAAGCCATGATCATCTCCAACATTAAACATACGACAATACTCCAACAACTGTGGTACTTGACGACACGCAACAGCACTTGAGCAAGCGACTACGACACGCAAGTCCAACTATCTACCAAACAACATGTAATAGGATGTGTCCAAGGCAATATAGGGCTGCAAGGGATATCACGGGTACGAAAACTAGAGCATCACATCACAGACAGCAATAGATCAACAGGAGGAAATAAAGATTATAAAAGTAAGATAGGTAGAAAGGGGGAGAATGCTCGCCTAAAAAACATTGCTGAAGATACACCAGAGATCGGGTCGAGACTCGCATCAACTCATCGGCCTAATCCGTGAAGAAGAAAAGCACTAGAGGAAACACCAGATGCACTATTTAATACTTCGGCGAAAGATCGGGCATGATGCATGTATGATATATGACATGGCAATGGTGCAATGCAACTAGGCAATATTAAGTGGAACCGGGGTCCCGACAATTATTAGGTTCATGTTATTTAAATACCCCGCAATTTAAATGTTGTCTTATCAAGCCAAAACATGTCATCGGTTCGCTACACAAATTTAATTGGGACCAATTTAAGACTAGAAAAGCCTGCATATGGACCCCATATTTAATTTAGATGAATCGGCATAAGGCCGCCAAAATCGCAATATGTATGCAAGCATGACAATTTATATGCAACAAGATATATCATTTATAAAAATAGGGGCTTAAGTTCACACGTCGATTCGACAATCTTGGGCTCCGGGGTTTCGGGGATCGGTCTTCGGGGTCTCGGCCATCGGAGTCTTCGGGTCCGGGAAGGAGAACATGGCGTGCGGCGAAGGAGAACTCGGTGTTCCGCGGCCTTCGGTTCCGAAGAAGATCTTGTCCGATATTATCACCTCACGAGCACACAGCTTTCAATTAGATCTTGTTGAAGTTGGTCTTAGACGACGGGGATCGGACGCGGAATAGGCTCAGAAGAACAGTGACAACACCGTCACACGGGCGGTAATGCCACAGTAACAGCAGTATCAACTCGAGTGACACAAACACATGCAGAGCGCTGCGCATGATACAGGGACACAGGGCCGACGGCAAAACTAATATGCAACATCAGATTATCCCTGCACACGAGGTGGCCGATCAAGGTCTGGACCGCGGGCGACAATGGCCAAATGGAGAGGAAGTCGAGGCGAGGTCGGGGTCGCGCAGTTGCAGCGAGGAGAGGCGGTAGACTTCCAGAGCAGGGGCGGTCGCTGGCAAGCGTGGATGAGCGGCGCCAAGACGAGGTGGGGAGTTGGGCGGCGGCTCGCCGAGGCCGGGGTCGGAGAAGGGCCGATGGGCGGCGCTGCAAGGCACAGCATGTCCGGACGCGGGCGAGGTGGCGCTCGGGCCGTGCTGCAGCGGAACAGGGATCCAGAGGCGAGCACGGGAAGGTGGGTCCTCGAGGAGGCGACCGGCGGCGCGGGGGGTAGAGGAGGCCTGCGCGGCGGCCGGAGGACGTGGTTGATGTGGCCACAGAGGGAGAGGAGGGGGTGCAGGCGGCGGACGGATGCGGTGGAGAGGAAGCTGCGCGACGGTGGCCCTGTCTCCACTGCAGGAGACATCGACGAGGTTGGGCGGATGCCGAGGGAGGAGGACAGATATCGAGCGGGGCGGCCTCACGAAGTTTAGGACGAGGGGCGGGGAGAGGCGGTGGCACCGAGGGAGGCCAGCGGCGGCGGGAGGTGTCGGGTTGGGGAAGGAGACGAGCGAGGAGGGGGGTCGCTGGCGACAGAATCGTGGGTAGCAGGTGCGGGACGCGGGGTGGTGGGGCCAGGGAGCGGGGCGTGCGTGGCGTGTGTGCTGTGACGGTTCATCCGGGTGGGTATGTGTTGTGTGTGGTGTTGGGGTCCTGGGTGCGTGCGGCTGGGGTAGGGACTAGGTGGAGAGCTGGTCCGGTTGGACCAGGTGGGGGTTGGTGAGGGTCTAGGGTTTGGTTGGAGGTGGCCTGCTGGGCTTTTGGGCCTGGCTGGCTGCCTCCCAAAAATAATATAAACTTTTTATTTAATGTTTCAAAGATGTTTGTAATTAGTTTTTAGACAAATAAAATATCCAGATGGATTCGGGGTTTGTATTTTGGAATAAAGAAGGGGAGTATTATAAAAAACAAAATAGGATTTTGTAGTATACTTTTATGACAAGGCATGCATGATGGTGTCATGATGATGCACAAAACAAAAACACGGCGATTTTCTAGTAGTGGCTTTACCCGGGGTGCTACAATTTGACACCACTAACAATGGATCTCTCCCTCGAGATCCGCCTCATGATACGGGGAAGAAGGCCGATGGTCTGAATCTACTCGCTTCGTGTAGATCCTCGCGACACCACTAACAAGGGTTCTTTCTTCATCTTGAAATTTGCGACACCACCAACAAGAGGTCGTTTCTCACGTTCGTCGAGGGAGCACTCCGGACAAACAATAGAGGAGTTAAAGGTAAGGCCACCTCTAACTTACATGGAAGGAGTAAGGATTGCATCGATCCACCATTCAATGTACAAAAGCGAATGATAAGAGTAGTGGTATGGTCGTGACTCCATCCCGCACTCAAAGCATTACTCTGTACATGAATAGGATAATTATGCAACCAACTCTCAGAATTCAGATTGTAGATCTCGACAAGCGAGGTTCGGAAACAAAGGAGGGATGGAGATTCTCATCAGATCTGATGCAGATGAATTCGTCATATCGGAAATCACCGGAGGATAGAAAGAAAAAAATTTAGTGAATTTTCGATCCACTGAATGTTGGTGATATACCCAAGAGGCAATAATAAAGTGGTTATTATCATATCTTCATACTTATGATAAATGTTTACATACCATGCTATAATTGTATTAACAGGAAACATTAATACTTGTGTGATTTGTAAACATAAAAGAGTCCCTAGTAAAGCCTCTTGTTAAAACTAGCTTGTTGGTTAATATATGATCATGGTTTCCTGATCATGAACATAGAGATGTTATTAACAAACAGGGTCATATCACTAGGAGAATGATGTGATGGACATACTCCTATAGTTAAGCGTAGCATAAAGATCAAGTCATTTAATATAGTTCATTTGCTATAAGCTTTCTGATACATAGTAACGTAATTCCTTCGACCATGAGATCATGCTTATCACCATCACCGGAAGGATGCTTTGATGACATCAAACACCACACCGTAACTGGGTGGTTATAAAGGTGGCATTGAGTGTTCGGAAAGTATGGGTTGAGACACATGGATCAAGAGTGGGATTTGTCCATCCATATGACGGATATATATACTCTGGGCCCTCTCGGTGGAATGTCATCCAATTAGCTTGCAAGCATGTGACTGGCTCACAAGGGATCACATATCACGGGAACGAGAAAAGAGTACTTATCGGTAACGAGGTTGAACTAGGTATGCAGAGATACCGACGATCAAAACCTCGGATAAGTAAACTATCGTGAGACAAAGGGAAATTGGTATCGTATGTAAGTGGTTCATTCGATCGCAAAGTAATCGTAGAAATATGTGGGAGCCATATGAATTTCCAGATTCCTCTATTGGTTATTGATCGGAGAAGTGTCTCGATCATGTCCGCATAATTCACGAACCGTAGGGAGACACACTTAAGGATTCGATGTTGTTGAGTAGTTATGGAATAATGAGTAAGAGACCGAATGTTGTTCGGAGTCTCGGATGGGATCCGGGATATCACGAGGAGATCCAGAATGGTCCGAAGAATAAGATTCATATAAGGAAAGTCCTATTTCGGAGTTGGAGAATGGTTTCGGTGTTTTCATCGGGAATGTTCCAGAAGGTTTCGGAATGTCCGGCACTCCGAAGGGGAAGGGTACATGAATGTGTTATATCAAGTTGGTATGATTGCATCATGTACTGAGTGTCATCGCTGAACAAAATAAAGGGTTTAATCAAATCCTAGTTTGAAAAGTCAAACGCCAATTTGAAAAGTCAAACGGCTATTTTGGGAAGTGGAGGGGAAGTGGGAAACCGAGTTGGGGAGGAGTCCCTCCTCCACCGCCGGCCCACTTGGGATCCGAGTTGGGGAGGGATTCCCCTCCCCTTGGCCAGCGCCTCCCTCCTATAAGAGGAGGGGCAGGGCTCCCTCCTAGCACACAAGATTGCCCCCTCTAAACCTAACCCTAGCCGTCGCCACCCACCATAGCCGCCGCCCAAGGTTTCTCCCCTAGCCGCCGACTTGGGCACCTCCAAGCCCTAGCCGCCGGCCCTAGCATCCCTCCTTGGTGTGTCTAAACCCTAGAACACCGAGGGCTCTCTCATAGTCCACCATACTCGCTCCGGCTTAAGGCGAAGCCCTGCGAGATCTCTCCTCTACTTCCGGTACCACGCCGTTGTGCTGCCGGAATCACGAGGAGAGTGCTACAACCTCCACTGCCTGCTGGAACAAGGGAGAGGAAGGTCTTTGTCGAGTACCGAACGTGTGACCGACTGCGGAAGCGCTGCCGGAACGCAGCGCCGGAAGGATCGTCTACGCGATCTTGAGATCGGCAAGTGTACGACTACATCACCCACGAGAATCTGCTCTCGTTAACCACTTTGGAATCTTCGAGGGTGAGTTCCTCTATCGACTCGTTGCTACAATCTAGTAGATAGATCTTGGCTTGTTTGTTTGCATGCGGTAGAAATTTTTTGTTTTCCATGCTACGAACCCCTACACTGAAAGGTACAACAGATGAAAGATTCATCAGATAGCATGAATGCCGAATGTTCAAGCACCATTACAAGAGGATGGAAGCGAAACCCTAAAGGTACGACGGAAACCCAACCACAAGAAATCCTGGACTCGAAGAAAAGATAAGAGAGTAGAATCAAAACACGTCGAGATAAGAGGAGAATAGAAGACGGGTAAGAAGTAAAAGCAGACCTAATCAGATCTATCCAACCGATTTTCCAAAATAGTTTTGACACTCTACAACGTCCGTTAGCTAGGTTATCCTACAGGCTGGACCAGTGGGGTATCGTAACTGCTGGGATCTAATACCACTCTGTAACACCCTCAGAATCGACCCTATGCAAGTCTCAGGATTCCCGCCAAACCCGCATAGAAACGATTCAAAGGTGCCCACCAGGCACTTTCGTGCGGGTGGAAAATGAAGTAATACCATTACACAATAGTCCACGATGGAACCCACAGAACAGATATATACAACAACAACTCCATGATTCAAGAATACAGATACACAATACAAAGATCCAAATCAACTTGAAAATGATACAGCGTTCGACTACGGACAAGATGCAAATGGGGCTAAGAGCCCTGAAGAATAACCAATGGCGTCCATAACCCTGCCCAGGCCAAGCCGGAAGGGTAACCCTGCTAACGACGTCGATCCCAAAACCTGCTTAAGCAAAAGAGGTGCCGACAAAGGGCAAATGAAAAAGAGAGCGGTCAGTACTGAGGCCAGTACATGGCGAGACTAGAATTCGGCGGTCCTCGCCTACATAGGTATGGTGGACTGAAGCGGCAACGCAACATACACTAAACAACCTATAGGGACTCGATATAACTGTCGGCTATCAGAGAGGGATAAGAAAGACCTATTCGGAACCAACCTGATACTACCACCAAACATACCCATCCTGGTATTTCCCCCTCGAGACCAAACGAGAAAGTCAACCGAGGAACTCACACAGTTGGCAGTTTTATTTATTCAGTTATCGTTGCAGCAATTACTAGTTAGGTATAGATAGTCACCCTGATAAATAAGCAGTGGGCACTTTTAGTTAACCATTCCGTTGTAGTTGCGACTCTTACTAGTCAGATACAGTTAGCATGAGATATCCCAAACCTAGCAGTTGTTGGTACTTTTATTTAGCCATTCCGTTGTAGTGAAGCTGATTACTAGTCATATCGGATACAAGTCAAATTACAACAGTAAACTTTAGTTATAGTTGTCTATGATCGAGAACTGTGCTCCAAGTCGTCCATAACCGCGGACACGGCTTCTCGAAAAGATTTAACCCTGCAGGGGTGCACCAAAGTTTCCACACGCACCTACACCCTTGTTGTCAGATCAGGTAGGTACAAGATCACAAAACATACACCCAACGGTATGTCGACGGGGTTTCGGACACGACGTTTCCCAGACCCAAAGCAAGCACATGGGGGGTCACCCCACTAAGCTACCCGTAACGAAGTCGGCCGTTCTCCAAGACGGACCCAGGGTTTGCGAGAACGACTGTAAACGACTGGGAACCCGAAAGTGTGACTGGGATTGTCGATACCGCGAAATCGTGTCGCGATCCAAAACAGTACAGGCGCTCCACGCGCAATAGTAAATAAAGCAGTAAAACATGGCATAAGTACAGGATAGTAATAAAGCCCCAAACTACTTTGTGGCCCCCGGTACAGTACTTTGAAATCAGGTACTAATCGATGGGGGTGCCCACACACCCCACCTGTGGTTAGCGCGCTCGATCTCGGAACAGGTGTCAAGAACTCGGGGTCCTACGGGACACCAGTGAGCGGTTAAAAACCAAATATTGTCTATTACCCACCGGTGCCTCTGCATTTACCTACTTTCAATTTTAGTTATTAAACGATAATTAAAGCCATGATCATCTCCAACATTAAACATACGATAATACTCCAACAACTGTGGTACTTGATGACACGCAACATCACATAAGCAAGCGACTATGACACGCAAGTCCAACTATCTACCAAACAACAGGTAATAGGATGTGGCCAAGGCAATATAGGGCTGCAAGGGATATCACGGGTATGAAAACTAGAGTATCGCATCACAGACAGCAATAGATCAACAGGAGAAAATAAAGACTATAAAAGTAAGATAGGTAGAAAGGGGGAGAATGCTCGCCTAAAAAACATTGCTGAAGATACACCAGAGATCGGGTCGACACTCACATCAACTCATCGGCCTAATCCGTGAAGAAGCAAAGCACTAGAGGAAACACCAGATGCACTATTTAATACTACGGCGGAAGATCGGGCATGATGCATGTATGATATATGACATGGCAAAGGTGCAATGCAACTAGGAAATATTAAGCGGAACCGGGGTCCCGACAATTATTAGGTTCATGTTGTTTAAATACCCCCAATTTAAATGTTGTCTTATCAAGCCAAAACATGTCACCGGTTCTCTACACAAATTTAACTGGGACCAATTTAAGACTAGAAAAGCCCGCATATGGACCCCATATTTAATTTAGATGAATCGGCATAAGGCCCCCAAAATCGCAATATGTATGCAAGCATGACAATTTATATGCAACAAGATATATCATTTATAAAAATAGGGTCTTAGGGTCACACGTGGGTTCGACGATCTTGGGCTCCGGGGTTTTGGGGATCGGTCTTCGGGGTCTCGGCCATCGGAGTCTTTTGGTCCGGGAAGGAGAACATGGCGTGCGACGAAGGAGAACTCGGTGTTCCGCGGCGTTCGGTTCCGAAGAAGATCTTGTTCGATATTATCACCTCACAAGCACACAGCTTTCAATTAGATCTTGTTGAAGTTGGTCTTGGACAACGGGGATCGGACGCGGAACAGGCTCGGAAGAACAGTGACAACACCGTCACACGGGCGGTAATGCCACAGTAACAGCAGTATCAACTCGAGTGACACAAACACATGCAGAGCGCTGCGCATGATACAGGGACACAGGGCCGACGGCAAAACTAATATGCAACAGCATATTATCCCTGCACACGCGGTGGCCGAGCAAGGTCTAGACCGCGGGCGACAACGGCCAAACGGAGAGGAAGTCGAGGCGAGGTCGGGGTCGCGCAGTTGCAGCGAGGAGAGGCGGCGGACGGCCAGAGCAGGGGAGGTCGCTGGCAAGCGTGGATGAGCGGCGCCAAGACGAGGTGGGGAGTTGGGCGGCGGCTCGCAGAGGCCGGGGTCGGAGAAGGGCCGATGGGTGGCGCTGCAAGGCACAGCATGTCCGGACGCGGGCGAGGTGGCGCTCGGGCCGTGCTGCAGCGGAACAGGGATGCAGAGGCGAGCACGGGAAGGTGGGTCCTTGAGGAGGCGACCGGCGGCACGGGGGGTAGAGGAGGCCTGCGGGGCGGCCGGAGGACGTGGTCGGCGTGGCCACGAAGGGAGAGGAGGGGGCGCAGGCGGCGGACGGATGCGGTGGAGAGGAAGGCGCGCGACGGTCGCCCTGTATCCACTGCAGGAGACATCGACGAGGTTGGGCGGATGCCGAGGGAGGAGGACGGAGATCGAGCGGGGCGGCCTCACGAAGTTGAGGACGAGGGGCGGCGGGCGGTGTCGGGTTGGGGAAGGAGACGAGCGAGGAGGGGGGTCGCGGGCGATAGGATTGTGGGTAGCAGGTGCGGGACGTGGGGTAGTGGGGCCAGGGAGCGGGGCGTGCGTGGCGTGTGTGCTGTGACGGTTCATCCGGGTGGGTATGTGTTGTGTGTGGTGTTGGGGTCCTGGGTGCGTGCGGCTGGGGTAGGGACTAGGTGGAGAGCTGGTCCGGTTGGACCAGGTGGGGGTTGGTGAGGGTCTAGGGTTTGGTTGGAGGTGGCCGGCTGGGCTTTTGGGCCTGGCTGGCTGCCTCCCAAAAATAATATAAACTTTTTATTTAATGTTTAAAAGATGTTTGTAATTAGTTTTTAGACAAATAAAATATGCAGATAGATCCGGGTTTGTATTTTGGAATAAAGAAGGTGAGTATTATAAAAAAATAAAATAGGATTTTGTATTATACTTTTATGACAAGGCATGCATGATGGTGTCATGATGATGCACAAAACAAAAACACGGCGATTTTCTAGTAGTGGCTTTACCCGGGATGCTACAGGTATGTGGCACCCATGTTATCACACTAATGTACAGGAGAATGACGGTGAGAGATCTTCAACTCTCAAAAGAGGGACTAGGCCCAAATTAAGAAATAGTATAATGCATCAAGGTACAGCTGCTCACAACGTTTTGACGTCTCTAGGCTTAATCTAGCGTTTCTTGGACCGCTACTCTGCAAACTTGGCTAGACCAACTATGGTTGACCGGGCTAGAAGTGCATGTCTGGCCGGACTGTGCTATCGGTAGGCATCAGCCTGCTGGGCACTTTCGGCTGCCCATCTTCCGCCCTTCTCTGTTCGCTACCATCCCAGTCTCACAGCGGCACAGCCCATCGTTGTCCCCTGTAGTTTCCTCTGTACACTGCAAGCCTGCAAAGCAACAAATCCTCAGGCGGGCGGCGCCGGAATAATGACGAGGAAGCTCGTTCGTCTCCCTTCCATGTACTGTTGCTGGGAGTGGAGGTGCGTTACTTCCCGCCTACTTCCCTTCGGCTGCCTTACCTGCCAAGGGTTAGTGTGCAGTTGTGATCCATCGTCATTACTCGGGCATCTTTTTGTTCTTGTTCCAAGAATTGCACACTCACTGGGGCTAGATTCAGCATTGGGGCGATAAGTGTTGCGGCTTCTCAATGCGCGATTCTCCGTTGATCTCTCTTCTCATCCGAACGGTTTGGATCATTTGTGTTTTTCTGTTGGTCTGAAGGTAGAAGCAACACGATCTGGGACTAGGCGTAGACAATACCAGGCTCAGGCCTTATGGCGCTCCATGCTTTCCGTGATTAGTTGATCTAGGTGAAGCACAATTCTAATCTGCCTACCTCACCACAAGAAGGTAAAGCACCGATCACACCTTTATTATTGGTTGGGAATATTGAGTTTTGTCTCCATGTCCATCTGATTGTGGATTGGTTCCTGACTTCCTGTTGGAGTTTGAGAGAAGTTGGTAACAAACACGAGGCACCTCTAGAGGTAAACTTGAGAGATGTTCGAGCTCCAGCGTGACATTGCGTATAGGACCGTTTGCTGATAAGAGTCACTCTATAGACCATGTCAATCTTCCTGCACAAGTTAGTGTCGCCACTCTCTCTCGAATCAGGCTCGCGCTCCGCTTTATAAATAATGCAAAATCTAGATACAAAGTTCAAGTAACATCCACTAAGGCCGAAGCCAAACTGAAAGGAAAGAGTGAACACATTCGCTGGGCCCACAGCACAATCAAGCCCAACAAGACACTAAAAAACACGTCGGGGAGACGGAAATGACTCTCAAGCCGCCGAAGTGGGGGGGTAAGTTGTAGCCGAGAGGGGGAGCGCCGCGTCCTCAAGGCCCGTAGAGTGTCGTCGAAAGTCGCCCGGACACGCTGCCGCACCAGGGGAGCTCACTGCTGAAGGGAGGCAAGAAAGGAAAAAATAGGGTCAGTCACACGAGAGGGGTAAACCTTCTCAATCACCATCTTGTTGCGCACATTCCACAAGGTCCACGATATGGCTGCAAACACGAGCCAGAAGAGACGGCGCCCCCCACCGGCTCTGTTTGCCTGGACCCGCAGGAACTCCCCGAGCTCCTACGCCTGCCAGGTAGGACCCAACGCCTCGTGGACAAAGCTCCAAACAGCCTGAGCCGCCGAACAGTAGAACATAATATGAACAGAAGACTCTGGAGTCCCACATAGGGGACATAAGCCATTGCCCGGGCCGTTACGTTTGGCCACGTCCACCCCCGAAGGTAACCGTTCGCGAAGAAGCTGCCAAAGAAAGATGCGAATACTAAGCGGGAGAGGGGCCTTCCAAAGGGGAGCCGTCCAGCTCAGCAACGGGCCCTGCAAGAGGGCGCGGTAAGCCAAGCCCACCGAGAACCCCCCCCCCCCCCCCCCCCCCCGCCGAGGGGTGAAGCTGCCAGGAAGCCTCATTCGGGGCCTCGGATAAGGCCATCGGAAGGGATCCCAGCAACTGCTGGAATTCCGCGGCTTCCACCTCGCTAAGGTACCGACGGAACAAGATGTTCCAGCGTCCCTCGCAGAAGGCTTCAGCCACCAAAGCCTCAGGGGAAGCGGAAATGGCAAAAAGGCCGGGGAACTGCACCCCCAGCGGGATTGGGAGCAGCCAGAGATCCAGCCAAAACCAAATCCCCTGTCCGCATCCAGCCACAAAGGAGATGTCCAAACCAATGAAGTGTTTGATTTCCTGGATGGCTCTCCAGAACTGAGAGCCCTCCCGTCTCTCGCACGCTAGTAAGGGGCGGCCACGGAGATATTTGGCTTTGATCAGCTGCAGCCAAAGACCCCGTCGTCCCTAAGAATGCGCCAGACCCATTTCAGCATCAATGCCACGTTAAAGAGGCGAGAGTCAAGGATCCCTATGCCCCCCAAAGCACTTGGGGGCGCAAACGTCCGCCCATTTAATCATATGGTACTTCCGATGGCCATCCCTTGCCGCCCAAAAGAACCTAGATAACTCCTTCGCGAACTCGGCATGGGTCCCTCCGGCAGAAGGTACAGGCCCATCTGATACATGGGGAGACTCGAGAGACACGAGTTAATTAGAACCGACTTGCTCCCCTTATACGTAAGGCGCGATCTCCAAGGCACAGCCCTCGAGCGCACCCTTGAGACCAAGGGGGCCAAGTCTCGGATCAACACCCGAGTCTCCCGGATGGGCATCCCAAGATACATAATAGGGAAGTCTGCCAGCTTACAATTCAGGTTATCCGCAATCCTTTGCCTCTCCTCCTCGGGATACCCGAAAACCATAACCTCGCTCTTGTCGAAATTGATCGTCAACCCTGACATGGATTCGAAACAAAGCAGCAGGAACTTCAGGTTAACAATGTCTCTGTCCGAGACCTGCACCATGATCATGGTGTCATCCGCATATTGGAGGTGGGAGATCCCACCTCCGGGGATCAAGTGACCTACCACCCCCGAGATGTGGCCAGCGCCTTTGGCTTTATCCAGAATCTCAGCCAAGGCATCCACCGCGGCGTTAAACAAGAGGGGGAAAATCGGATCCCCTTGTCTAACACCGCAAGACGGACTAAAGTAGGGGCCAATCTCCCCATTGATGTTGATCGCCGTCCTACCACTCATCACAAACTGCATGATCCAGCAGATCATACGGTCGTCGAACCCCCTCCTCTCCAGCACGAGCCTCGGGAAGGCCCAGTCCAAGCGGTCATAGGCCTTCTAAAAGTCCAGCTTCAGGAACACCCCTTTCTGCCGCCGAACCTTTACTTCATGGATAATCTCATGAAGAGCCATTACATCGTCCTGAATGAGGCGCCCCTTTTGGAAGGAAAACTGGAGAGGATGCGTGAGACGCTCTAGAACGGGGGCGAGACACAGGGCACAGACCTTGGCGAACAAACGCTGGATGCCATTGATCACTGTAATCGGGCAGAACTGGCGGATATCCGTGGCCCCCACTACTTTGGGGATCAAGGTAATGACGCCCAGGTTCAACCGAGACATCACCAGGGTTCCCGTGTAGAACTCCTGTAAGAGCTGCAAGATCAACGGCTGAAACTGAGCCCAAAAAGTCTAGAAGAAGCACATCGGCAGCCCGTCCGGGCTGGGGCTGAACTAGACTTCATGGACTTCAGGGACGTCGCCACCTCCACGCCTAGGAAGGGGAGGGTGAGCTCTACGTTCTCCTCCTGGGAGACTAACGCCTCGCCAGACCAGAAGTCCGGAGCAAGCGAGATTCCAAAGGGAGGGGACGCGGAGAAGAGATCCCGGTAGAAAGAATAAATATGGGCGGAGAGTGCCTGTGGGGAATCCAACAGTGACTCACCTGCCCAGAGGCAAGGGATCGAGCACTTCCTCCTCCTGCCATTAGCAATGGCATGGAAGTAAGCAGTGTTCAATTCCCCCTGGACACTCCAGTTTTGGCAACTCCGTTGTCGCCAGAAAGCCTCCTCTCCCTTGTAGAACTCCATAATGGAGGTCTCCAGGGAGTACCTATGGGACCAGGCCTCAGCCGAAAGGCCGTGAAGGTCAGCCTCTCGATCCAAGTGTTGAATGTCCCGCAAAATGGCATCCTTTTGGTTCCTAAGTTCACCTCCCAGATTAGCCCCCCAGCCCCTCATGAACTGTCGGGACAGCTTGGCACAGTGATGCCAGATATCGATAGCGCAGTAGACCCGGGGGGTAGAGGCGGCCGCTGCCAACCACCTCGAGCGAACCGAATCCACGAATCCTTGCTTTTGAAGCCAAAATGATTCAAAGTGGAATCAGTTCAAACGCGGCGGGAGGCCCCCTCCCGAGGAGAGGAGGAGATGGGTGTGGTTAGACCCAATCCTAGTGACGGCCCTAAGCGAGCAGAGGGGAAAAGCCACCTCCCACTCAACGGAGACGAAGTCCCGATCAAGGACGCTGCAGATCGGGTTGAGCTTCTTATTAGTCCAAGTATATCTAGCTCCTACTCGCACAATCTCGCGGAGAGCAAGGTCGGCGATGCCGTCGTTAAACGTACGCATCCTAGGGAGGTCCACGTTGGCCGAGCTCTTATCATCAGCAGAGCGGATCAGGTTGAAATCACCGGCAACCACCACCGGGATCACCGTCCACTCCACTTTTGATTTAAGCTCGAGCAGGAAATCAGCGGACCTCCTATGGTCCGCGGGGCCATAGACAATAATCATCTCCCACTTGAGGCGAGACTGTCTATGGGTGAGTGCCATGCTCACAAAAAATTCCCCGCGGTCAATATCGTCAACCTCAAAGGTATCCTCCTTCACCCCCAGGAGGATCCCCCCGAGTGGCCGTACGCAGGGAGCCATGACCAAGAGAACTTGAACCGGCTCAGGGCGTCCAACTCAGCAATGGAAAAGTCCTGGCGAATCATCTCCTGAAGGCCGACAATATCTGGCGCTTCCAAGCGGACGTACTCCTTGATCTGGCGGCGACGACCCTCGTGCCCGAACCCCCGGATGTTCCAAATGAACGCCCGGAAGGCACGGAGGATGTCCATAGGGAACCTCAAGCCGGGGGGGTCCCCTTAGCAGGTACCGAGCGGGCACAAGGAGGGGTCAGGCGGAGACAGCTTCCTTGGGAGGTCTCCCACGCGGCCTGCCCAGGGGGGGAATGTGAGTGACCTCCTGGGCATCAGGTGCAGGGGTGGGATCCCTGCTGGAGCCAGGCCTAGGGGGCTTGTCCTCGGAAAGGATCCGGGAGCGCTTCCGCTCCCAGGCGTCACGCGCCCGGGCAGCAACGATTGCTCCCGCATACCCCTCCCACGCCTTAATGGCCGCTAACTTCTCGAGCTTAGACCCCTTCTCGCCACGGAAGACAATCCCACAATCATCAGCCACCTCTCCTAGGTGGGCCAGAGACACCTCGGAAAGAACACAAAACGAAGAACCAGGCAAACCAAAACGACCAGGGTCAGAAGGAAAAATAGAGGAGGAGGAAGTACCTGAGAGCTCGTCGCGAGCCGCTACCCGGCGGGAAGCCCTCTCAGCCACCGTCAGCTCAGGACCAGACAGACCAGTCCGCGAGTCAGTGAGCCGAACACTGTGGCGGGAGGGAGGCGGGGGCGACGGCTGGGGGGCCCTGGACCGGCGCAGCTTGGTGGCTGCTACAGGGGTGGCGGGGTCACCAGCTGTGGCAGACAGCACAGGAAGGTCCGGGGTGTCTGGGGAGAGGGCGTAGCACACCACGCCGGGAGACCGCGGGGACCGGTGGGCGCACACCTCCAAGTCCACACTCCCCGAGGTCTCCGGCTCTGGGTATGATGCGGCGGGCTGGGGGTCAGGGCGAGACGACGGACCCAGGTCCAAGTAGGAGCCGTACTGCACGATGTCGAGGCCGATGGAGACCGGGGCATCGGGGCGGTAGCATCAGGGAAGGTCCACCGGGGCCAACTTGGCTGGAGCGCTCAGGGACAGAGGGCGCCTCCCTGGGAAGAAGGGTCCTCCCCCTGACAGACCAGCCGCGGGGGGTGGGGCCGAGGGGCCCCCAGTCGTCCCCTAAGGCGGCACCAGAGGAGGCGGTGAGGCGTCGGTGGTGAGCGGCGACTCAGGGTCCGACCCCAAGTAACTGTCCGAGTGCTCCTCGCCGGAGCTACCTCCCCCCGTCCCAGGGTCGTCGCAGGCTGGATGAGGGGGAGGAGGGGGACTGGCCATCAGGGGGGCCACCTCCTCATCGAGCTCCACTAGAAGGTCCCAACCCACGCGGTCGAAAAAGAAGCGCGGCGGAGAGACCGGGAAGACCGAGATATCCGGGCAGAGCAGGCGCAGCCGGATAGACCCGTGGCCTGCCAGGGAACCCAGGTCGACTTCCGTCGGCTTGCCCACTGTCTGAGACATGAGATCCACCACCTCCGGTCGCCGAGCCTCGATCGGGACCCCATGCAGGCGGACCCAGACCTCTGAGAGGGTGGCCACCGTCTCCTGAGCAGCCGAGGATGGCTAGATGGAGACCTTCAGCTGGTGGAGCGGGAGCATGAAGGAGGAGCCGACGGCGCACATGAGCCGGATCGCCACGGACGGAAATGACACCACAAACTCCGACGCCGAGAAGCGCCGCACAGGCCACTCAAAACCCGGCAGGGCCGCGCTGAGCTCCTCCTGGAGCAGGGCCTCCGTCACCTCCACCGAGGGGGGGGGTCCTGGTCCGGAAGGATCGACACCCTCGCCAGGGTCTCGGGCATAGCCATCGGCACCCCCAAGGTCGATGAAGTAGAAACCACCATCGATGTCATGCCCGTAGTACTCGAGTGACTCCCTGGACCGCGGGATAGCCGCAACGGCCACGGTGCCGCTCCCAACCGCCGAACTCTCCCCTTGGGGCATGCTCTGCGCGTCGGGGACGGGGACCGACGACCCCATAGCACCGGCGGCCACCGAAACGGGATACTTCTTCTTCTTCTTGCTCTTTTTCTTCTTCTTCTTAGGCGACGCAGCTTCTCCACCACCGGACTCGGGGCGCGGCTGCGGGACAGCGAACACCGGCGCCGGCGCGAGGCCGTCGCCCACGGGCCAGCATCGGCGCGACCCTCCCCCTTCCTAGGGCCCACTGCCGCCGCAGCTGCAGCTGCTGCCCCGCGGGACAGTAGGGCCGACGCGCGCAGGCGCACCTTCCGCTCACGCTCCTCAGCAGACGGCCGCGGGGGGAGCGGCGGTGATCCTCCAGACGGCGCTGAGCTCAGGAGGGGGGGGGGGACGGGCCGGCCGGCGGGTGGGCGGCCGGGGCCCTTAGCAGCGGCGGAGACCGGCGGCCCGGGTGTCGGTACGAGCCCTGGGGGCCACGCATCTGCGGAGGACGGCGCTGGGAAGCGTGGCGCTGCGCCGGCGGGGGGCTTCGGGGGCGAGCCATGAGTGCGGCCAGGAAGCTCCGGGAGAGGGGGCGAGGGGCGGTTGCCGGCGGTGGGAGCGAGGAGGGCGCAGGGACAGGGGACACGGGGGCGTCGGTTGACCCCCGATAGGGTTTGGAGGCACGGGGAGGGCCCTCGGGCTGGGCCGGATCGTGCCTGGTGGACCAAGGCCGGGGCCCATCCACCCAAGCCACACGGTGCAGCACTGGCCACTCCTGGGCCGGCCTCGCCAGGCTACTCGCAGGCCGCAGCCCACGTGCGGCCCAGGACGCCAGCCCAGCAGCGCCCCCCTCCACCGGCTCCCCCCGAGGCCCTCGTCCCAGACCTCCCCACTCCTATTGCGGCACCGCCAAGGCAGCACGCGGCCTGCCGGCGAGGCTGCCGAGGAGCAGCCCGTGCCAGAGGGAGGAAGTCCCCCAGGGAGGGGCGAATCAGCCGTGAAGGGCATCTGGGGAGCTCCACCCCCCGCTCGCCGTCCGACAAATCGTCGTCAGCCCTCACCTCGAAGATCGTCGCGGGCGGCGCACCGGCCAGCCCCTCGTCCTCCACATCGCCCCAGGCCAGGCCGTGGAGGTTGGCAAGCTCCTCCACGCGCTAGGGTGACAACGGACGCGGCGGCGGCGGCCTCGGAACACCGCCGGGATGCGCCACCAAAGAGCTCGGCGGGGCGGAGAGCCGGCCGCGACCTTCACGGAGTGCGCCGGGAACCGAAGCACGGCGCCCTGACGAACGAATTCGCCCCGGAGGCGGTCACGGGCGTCGATGACCATGCCGTCGGCGTTGAGGAGGACGAGCCGGTCTTCGGCCGGTCGGACGAGGACGGTGGCGGCCGACTAGCCGGGGCGGCACCACGCGAAGACCGAGGCAGAAGAAGCCCTCCAGCGGAGCAGCGGTGACCCCGGACCGGCGGGAGAGGTCGCCATGGAGAGGTCCACCGCCTCGGCGGCCGGGAAGCACGACGCCGGCGGGTTCAAAATTCGAAAACCATCCCCGTTCGCTCAACTCCCAAACCGCACATCTGAGTTCATATCGGTTTTCAATCACCAGTGTTACGCCGTACCAAATTTCTAAGGCATAGCTCCAAAAAGCAATCTTTGGGAATCGCTTTGTGCCAGTTCTATAACTTATTATTCTATTGATCTACAAACGTACGGTCATATCTCATATAGAGTTTAACTTAAACTCTGCAGAGGATACTGAATATGAACATATATGATGAAAGATAGCTAGGAGATAAGTTGTTGTGTCGAGAAAAAAGCTACTGGATTAACTTGGGAGTTGCACAAGCATTTGGAGTATCATATTATTTTCTTACCCAAACATTAACTATGACAATATCATTCATGTTTTGACATATTGATACATTGGCAGCCTTGGCTTCCCCTCGAGGTGCAAGGAGGATCACACAGGAGGACACGGTTTAGTCCTCTCACTACACAATGCCGGCTCATCCCGACTGTGGTTGACGAGGAGTAGCACTGCACCTGAGAACCTGAAAAAAGACACAAAGTAGCTCCATCCTGTCTCATTCACCTCATTCCCTTGCTTTGTATTTTCTGTAAACAAATGCCTTTCCATCAATCCATCTTATTTGGTGTTTAGAATGAAATTTTGTTCTGATTTGTTAATTTGGTGCAAGCAGTTTTACATAGGTCAAGTGTGTCCCGTGCTAGGTAAAACAGAGAAAAGGCTTAAAACGAAGCATAAGGGAGGTAGCTAGCCTATATGTAGTGACTCTTAACTCATTGTTCATTATGATGGCTACTTTGTATTTGACAGACCTCTTCTTGCTACCGACGTGATTCTCTGTATGCATAACTGACAAAAAGTTTCAGATGGAGGTAAGAAGAGTGAGAAGAGCCGTGAGGTGCACTAATAAGAATCCAGATCATTTTATTGATACCAATACTTTTATTAGACACAAAAACTGCTTTCTTTCCCAAATGACCAAACAATTTAGCCAATCTGCTGCCGAGAAATCGTGTTCTGCTTTTTTTCACTTTACTGGATTATGCTGAAAAATCGAATTCATAATCAGAAAATTCTCACAATTATCTATTATCCTTCTGTTATGTTGATGGTATATGGGGTGGGAATCATCGCATTATTTTGCAGGAGCTATGGTTAGCTCAAAGCCATCATTTCTTATAGTAAGTCCCTCCCTAACCACAGGTACATGATTATATTCATAATAAGCATTGCCCATGTCACTATGTGAATTGCGGGTTTTTAGAGGACTATGAATTGCTCATAAGCTAATTTTGTACAATAAATCTTTGGAAATGTACAAATGAGTATTGATTAGTGTGACTCTTCCTATGAGCATAGCTACTTAGGTCAGCTATAGTTCATGTTGGGTGATAAGTGAAATTCCGCACAAAACATGTGTACTAGGAACCAAGGCACCAAATTCTTTCTTCTTCTGGGGTTCTAATTTTTATGTTCCTTGCAGCCTGGTATTATTAGCGTGCGATAACCTCAAAACAAGTTTTTGATTATCGACTGTTATCTTACAACTCTTTTCTTGCTATTTTTATTGCAACAATTTTTATATAAGAAAATTGCTTCCCTTCATATCAGGTAGTCGTGGAAAAGAATCTCATGCTAGAGAGCAAGGCACCAGATTGCATAGTCACACAACAATTTCTGAAACCGAGGTTCATGGCATGTAGTTTTTCACTATGCTCGATTATATGTTTCCTTGCATGTGTGAGTAGAATGCAATATTGTATCTTATATTCTAGATTGTTGCTTATAGGGTTAATCATTTGGACCTAGAAGAAACTATGTTCGTTTGCAAAATCTTCTCTCTATTTTCATATACTCTTTTAGTTTGTATTGACTTAAAATCATTTGGTCTCACAACTACGGAGTTCCCACAAATTTGTGCGGTTCATATAAATTTGTGTAGAGTTTCCCACAAATTTGTGCATTTTCATATAAATTTACTTCAGTATTTTGTGTCGTTACATATATGTAGAAAAAGGACGATCGCGGCCACGCACGCTATCATGGTCTAGTAAGCTCAGTAGTGCCATTAGCAACCTTCTTGTACTCAGCTTTAGTTCTACTGCGAGAAATTTTAGCGCACTCCAGGTGATTAGATTAGGACCAAAGAATACTGCATATCCTCTCGTGGATTGCCTGTCATCTGGGTTACCATCCCAATCCACATCACTGAAAGCCAAGAGCACTCCAGAGGGTGCTGGCCGTAGATGCAGTCCATAAGTAGCAGCGGAGCGAACGTAGTGCAGAATACGCTTGACAACAGTCTCTCGAGGGGCATGAAGATATTGGCAGACATGGTTAACTACATATGAAATATCAGGTCGAGTGATGGTGAGGTACTGAAGTGTCCCAACAAGACTCCGATACTCGGTAGCACCATCAGACGAAAGTAGAGCCCCATCAGAAGCAGAGATAGTCTTAGTGGAGGACATGGTAGTAGTAGCAGCCTTGCACTGGAGCATGCTATCACATCACAAGAGATCCTGAGAGTACTTTTGCTGAGAGAGAGCAAGACCATCATGTGGATAGGTGACCTCCAAGCTAAGAAAATAGTGAAGTTTGCCGAGATCCTTAACAGCAAAATCAGAACTGAGAGCCAGAACTAGACGATCATTCGCCACAACATAGGAGCTGACAAGGATGATATCATCAACGTAGACCATGATGTATATAGTAGCTTCCGGTTGCTGAAGAATCAACAGTGAAGTATCAGCACGAAGCGCAGAACCCAAGCGAGCATGCCAAGCACGAGGATCCTGTTTGAGACTGTAGAGCGATTTCACCAAGCGACAGAGATCCTGAGGACGATCAGGATCAACAAAACCAGGAGGCTGACGCATGTAAACCTCCTCCTCAAGAACACCATGCATAAACGCATTTTGAACATCCAACTGACGCAGTGACCAACCTCGTGTGACGACAACAAGTGAAAGAAGCTGCCGAATCATGGTTGGTTTAACAACATGACTGAAGGTATCCTCGTAGTCAAGACCATACCATTGCTTGAAGCCCTTAACAACGAGCCTAACCTTGTACCGCTCAATAGAGCCATCTATATGCCGTTTGACCTTGAAGACCCATTTGCAATCAATGACGTTGATACCTGGGCGGGGAGAGACCAACTGCCAAGTGCCATTCTGACGAAGAGCCTAAATCTCGAGGTCCATAGCAGCACGCCAATGAGGAATACTCATCGCTGCTTGATAGTGTCGGGGTTCCGTAGTAGGATCAGACTGCGCTTGAGCTAACCAGGCAGCGATCCATGCAACAGTACCACCAGTGCCTTCCTTGGGCCATTGAATACCACTCCGGCTGCACGTATGTGGACGGTGACGAGGTTCGATCTCGTCAATGCCCATTGTTATGGACTTGAGTTTTGGAGAAGATGGGGATGCTAGAGATTACGGAACGGTTAACAGACAAGCAACACGGAACACGAGGTTTACCTAGGTTCAGGCCCCCGGAGGGAAAAACCTACTCTTGCTTGTCTGCTCTTGATTGCGGCGGAACCGAAGATTACATGGGTGCGCAGATGCAATCTGGCGTGAGGTGCGTATGCGGTGAGTTGGAAGAGATCCTTCTCGCCGTATCCTCCTGGCCTTTATATAGATAGGCAGGTCCCGGGCTTAGTCGAGTCGGTTACAAATTAGGGTTGGTACCCTTAGAAATTCTATCTATTCTAGACTTGTCCTCCAAGGATCCGAAGACATCTTGGGCTTGGGCCACCCGAAATCTTCACGGGCCGCGTGTCTTGACGTGGGCCTTCCTTGGGCTGGACCAGGTATACCAATGTCATGTACCTGTGGGGTATAACACTAGTATAAAATAGGCCTTTCATCCAGGACATTAGTCCCGGCTGTGGCTGGAGCCGGAACTAATGGCCCGCGCCGGACGGCCCGAGCCAACCCAAACCATAAGTCCCGGCCCGTTAGACCCCATTAGCCTGGTGTGAGAAAACCGGGACTAAAGGGTCTGTGGCCTGCCGCTCGCTGCGGGCACTCCATTTAGTCCCGGTTTGTATCTCAAACCGGGACTAGTGGTCTGGCCCGTCCTATATATATGGCACAACCCCCTCGCCCTCTCAACTGTTTTTTTTCCTGGTGGGAGAGGTGGTGTTGTGCTATTTTTTTTCTTATTCATATGCACTAGAGGTGTTCGGTGAAATGCTCAATAGAGCGATGCGAGTTTAGGTCACACAAGACAGACATGATATGAGGTGGCCAAGCCACACTTAAGTTTTCTCATCTTTGTTTCCAAGTGTAATAAAAGGTTAGCAACTATTTTTCTCGTTTAGACCGTGCGGTACTAAGTTTAGCATCATGATTGCGTTTGATATATATTTGTATGATACCGACGCTCTGCTGCTTTCAGAGAAGGCGTGTGTTCTTTTCGAATTGTGGCCGAGGAAAATAAGCAGCTTGATGGTTTTATGTGTTGTCCATGTGTTGACTGTAGGAATGAGATGGCTAAACTTCCGCAAGAGTCATTTAGAGCCACCTGCTTCGGTTTGGTTTTATGTCCGGCTATAATATTTGGACCAAACACGGAGAAAGAGGGGTTGCGATGGAAGACGGCGATGAAGAAGAGAACGATGATGATGACTACCGATCTATGTTCCCTGAATACGCTGATACCGCAATGGAAGACAATCAAGAAGAAGGAGGTGAAGAATGGGAACCAGCGGCCCGCTGATGATCTTGGTCGGGTCATTTCTGATGCAAAGCGAGACTGTGACACAGAAAAGGAGAGGTTGCAGTTCGAGCAGATGTTATAAGACCACAACAAATTGTTGTACCCAACTTGTGAAGATGGCCAGAAGAAGCTGGGTAGCACACAGGAATTGCTGAAGTGGAAGGAAGATACCGGTGTGACTGACTCGGGATTTAAGAAGTTGCTGGTACTCATGAAGAAGTTGCTTCCAAGAAATAACGAATTGCCCGCCAATACGTACGAAGCAAAGAAGCTCGTCTACCCTTTAGGATTAGATGTGCAGAAGATACATGTGTGCCCTAATGACTGCATCCTCTACCACGATGAGTAGTACGAGAATTTGGATAAATGCCCGGTATGCACTGCATTGCGGTATAAGATCAGAAAAGATGACCCAGGTGATGTTGATGGCGAGCAACCGAGGAAGAGGGTTCCTACCAAGGTGATGTGGTATGCTCCTATAATACCATGATTGAAACGTTTGTTCAGAAACAAAGAGCATGCCAAGTTGTTGCGATGGCACATGGAAGAACGTAAGAAAGACGGGATGTTGAGGCACCCCGCTGATGGTTGGCAGTGGGGAAAATCGAGAGAGACTTCCCGGACTTTGATGGTGACGCAAGGAACTTATTGTTTGGTCTAAGTACAGATGGCATGAATCCTTTTGGGGAGCATAGCACCTGGCCCATGACTCTATGTATCTACAACCTTCCTCCTTGGTTGTGCATGAAGTGGAAATTCATTATGATGCCAGTGCTCATCCAAGGCCTGAAGCAACCCAACAACGACATTGATGTGTACCTAAGGCCATTAGTTGATGAACTTTTACAATTGTGGGCCGAACCAGGTTTACGTGTGTCGGATGAGCACAAACAAGAGCCATTCGACCTACGAGCGTTGCTGTTCGTAACCATCAATGAGTGGCCTTCTCTTAGTAACATCTCAGGATAGACGAACAAGGGATATAATGCATGCACACACTGTTTAGATGAGACTAAAAGTATATATCTGGATAAATCTAGGAAGAATGTGTACCCGTAAAATCGTCATTTTCTTTCGCCTAGACATCCCTTAAGGAAAAAAGGCAAGCATTTTGATGGTGACGCAGATCATCGGAAGAAGACTGCCCCCGTACTGGTGCTGATGTATTTAGTATGATCAAGGATTTAAATGTAATATTTGGAAAGAGTCCCAGAGGACAACCTGTTCCAAAAGATGCCAAAGGACGCACACCCATGTGGAAGAAGAAATCTATATTTTGGGAGCTACCCTATTGGGAAGTCCATGATGTCCGCTCTACAATCAACGTGATGCACCTGACGAAGAATCTTTGCATGAATATTCTAGGCTTCTTGGGCGTGTATTGGAAGTCAAAAGATACACCGGAAGAACGGGAGGACCAGCAACATCACAAAGGACGAGACGGCAAGCATCTAGAGCAGTTTCAAGGGCTTGGCAGCTACGCTCTTACCAAGGAAGAGAAGGAAATCTTTTTTGAAGTCCTTTTCAGTATCAAGGTCCCGTCTGGCTTCTCGTCTAACAAAAAGGGAATAGTAAATATGAAAGAGAAAAAAAATTCCAAAACCTAAAGTCCCATGACTGCCACGTGCTTATGACGCAATTGCTTCCCGTTGCATTGAGGGGGATTCTACCAGAAAATGTTTGGCTCGCCATTGTGAAGGTATGTGCATTTCTCAATGCAATTTCTCAGAAGGTAATCGATCCAGAAAGTCTATCAGGTTACAGATTGATGTGGTCCAATGGCTGGTTAGCTTCGAGTTGTTGTACCCTCCATCTTTCTTCAATATTATGACACATCTCCTAGTTCACCTAGTCGAAGAGATTAGAATTCTCGGTCCTGTGTTTCTACACAATATGTTCCCCTTCGAAAGGTTCATGGGAGTCTTAAAAAATATGTTCATAACTATGCTAGGCGAGACGGAAGCATCTCCAAAGGCTATGGAACAGATGAGGTCATTAAGTTTTGTGTTGACTTTCTTCCTAACCTTAAGCCGATTGGTGTTCCTGAATCTCGGTATGAGGGGAGGCTGACTAGAAAAGGCACACTAGGAAGGAAAACAATGGTATGTATGGACATGGATTCTTTCAATAAATCACACTACACAGTTCTACACAATTCCACCTTGGTGGCTCCGTATATCGAGAAACACAAGATTATTGTATGCTCGGAAAACCCGGGGAAGCCTGACTCCTCGATTAAAGTGGAACACGAGGACACTTTCGGCAGTTGGTTGCAGAAACATCTCATGAATAATAACACTATTGAAGATCAGCTATACTTGTTGGCACAGTTACCATCTTCGACTATATGTACTTTCCAAGGATACGATATAAATGGTAATACATTTTACACGATGGCCCAAGATAAAAAGAGCACCAACCAAAACAGTGGTGTCCGCTTTGATGCAACAGATGACAATGGACAGAAGGACACATATTATGGGTACATAGAGGAGATATGGGAACTTGAGTATGGACCTACTTTTAAGCTCCCTTTGTTTCGGTGCAAATGGGTCAAGATGACAGGAGGCGTGGTACATGTAGACGAAAAGTATGGCATGACAACAGTGGATTTCAACAATCTTGCGTACATGGACGAACCATTCGTCCTAGCCAACGATGTGGCTCAGGTTTTCTATGTGAAGGACATGTCTATGAAACCGAGAAAAAGAATTCAGCAAAAGAATACATCGTCCGATGAGCCAAAGCGCCACATAGTTCTTTCAGGGAAAAGAAACATCGTGGGAGTGGATGACAAGACAGATATGTCAGAAGATTATAATAAGTTTCATGAAATCCTGCCCTTCAAAGTGAAAACTGACCCAAGACTCCTGTTAAATGATGAAGATTCTCCATGGCTATGGTGTAGAAGAAAACAACAACACTAGATAGGGATGTTGGTGATCTATGTAATATATTAAAACTTTTATGTAATCATATTGTGAGTCAAACATTTTAGCCTGATCCACATGCATGCAACATTGGTCATCTTGCTCAATCAAACTGGACGACGACTCCCAGTTCCTAAGCCGCGGGAGGTGAAAACCCAAAGAGACGGAACCATCACACGAGCATAGCTCGGGTGAGATCCCTGAAGAATCTGCCTGGTATCACCAACCCTGGTGTCCAACGCAGCCATTTAGCGACGGACGTTCTTGTCCTCCTTCCTAACACGACGACGTACCACCTCCTTAGTGGTCGGCTACCTCTGCACCCTTCCTAGACCAGACGACCTCCACCACAGAAGCTCCGGGTCGACGACGACACCCGGATTCCTCACCAAGCTATGCGTCCTGGAAGGTAGCACCATCCGGTGCGGGGGAGGGGTCTCCTGGAAGTTGATGCCGCTACCGCCGGGCAGGCGAGGGGCCTTCTTGTGGCTCTGTGGCGGGTGGACTTCTAGGCACCGCAGGCGAGGATGGTCTCCCCCGGCGATGTAGCGCATAACGCCAATGATAGTACGGTTCACCCACCACAGATGGCAGTCATCTTTGTTGTGGTTCACTGGGGGCGGGCCATCAACCTCGTACCTGGCGAGCTCCCTTTCCCGCTGGCTAGCAAAGAAGGCATTCCAGGTGTCGTAGTTGTCGGGATCCCACTAGGATCCATCCGCTGCTCTGGCGTGAGCTTGTGGTAGAAGTGGTTCGTGATGGCCGCCTGTTGGGAAGACCCTTGAGGCACAGGAGGGACAAGACCCCCTCCAGTGCTAAGCATCCAGCCGGCGGGTGGCTGGTAGCATGGTGGGAAAGGGTAGCTAGAGGCGCATAGTGCCTCGGTCTCCTCGAGGGTCAGAATGGCCCAGTAGGCGCTGTCCATTTTTGTGAGAGAGGAAGGTGTGGATGTGTGCATAACCATGGCGCGGTCGGCTTATATATAGATGGAAAGGGCGGGAAAACATGGCAGGAAGCGGTGGGAAATAGCAGGAAATATCTTTAGTCCCGGTTAGTGGCTACAACCGGGACTAAAAGCTCGGTTCAGAGGAAAGGTCGGGAAAACATGGCGGGAAGCTGTGGGAAATGGCGGGAAATATCCTTAATCCCTGTTAGTCGATACAACCGGGACTAAAGCTTATTTAGAATATGCATTTGGATTACTTATTCAAATTAAAGCACTTTCCATTTTGAAAGTTTAGTGATATTCAAAATTATGCAAAAAAAATAGTTAATGCATTTTTAAATAGATAATGGCAAAATGGTTAATAATTTGAATATTTAAAATAATTATTTTATAAAAGAAAAAATGGATATGGATTAATTATTCAAATTCAAGAAATTTTCATGTTGAAAGTATAGTGAGATTCAAAGTTATGCAAAAAATAATAGTTAATGCATTTTTAAATTGATAATGGCAAAATGGTTAATAATTTGACTATTTAAAATAATTATTTTATGAAACAGAAAATGGATTTGGATTAATTATTCAAATTCAAGCACTTTTCATGTTGAAAGTTTTCTCAAATTCATAAGTATGCAAAAAAGTATAATTATAATGTTTTAAATGATATATTCAATTTTTTTTAAAAAGCACATCACGCGTTGGACTAAAGGATCTGCCCAGCACATGAAAAATGAAACGCCCCCCTCTAGTCCCGGTGCGTGGCACCATCTGGGACTAGAGACCCCCATTTAGTCCTGGTTGGTGCCACGCACCGGGACTAGAGAGGGGGTATAAAATGGGGCCTTGTCCTGGTTGAAGGCCAGATGACAAACAGCGCCGCTAGGCTGCCCACCGCCAGACTTTGATGCCGTGCCCGCGCCTCTCTCTCCACTCCACGCCCGTGCCTCCCTCTCTATGCCGGCCTGCCGCCATCGCCGAGCCCGCCGTGCCCCGCGCCTGCCGCCGCACCTCTGGCGGCGCACCACCGAGCTTGGCCGCGCGCGCACCGGCGCACCTCCCGCACCACCGCCTGCCGCCAGCGCTAGCGCCTGCCACCGCCACCTCCAGTCAGGATTTAGGATTAATTAGGATTTTTGTTAAATTAGGTGTTTATATATTTTTGTTAGATTGTGTTTAGAATTAATTAGGATTTAGGATATATTAGTGTATATATTTTTGTTATATATTTAGTGCTGTATATATATTTTTATATTAGTGTATATAGTTTAGGATTATATTTAGGATTAAATAGGATTTTTTACTTTAGGATTTATGATATAGTGCTTATAATTTATGGTATAGTGTAGGATTTATGATATAGTGTAGGATTTTTTATATAGTGTAGGATTATTTTTTTATATAGTGTAGGATTATTATTTTTAGGGTATGAGATATATTATAATATTGTAAGTTTTTTATTGTAATATAATAGTGTAATGTAGTATTTTTATTGTAAGACCCTCTTTGTAACCGGAGTTATGGTTAGGGTTAGGGTGTTGGTGCGGGAAGCCGCGTAGTCGCGTAGTCGCCCGCCTCTCCCGTGGCCACCATCACCGGGCACCACCACCGCACCTCCGGGTTTAGGGTTTAGGGTTTATTTTTTAAGTTCAAATAAATATTGTGTGCATTTTGCAGGAACTATGGATCCACCTAGTCCAATCCGCAGAGACCTAGATTCAGAACACTTTCTCGAGGATATGATTCACGATGCCGATGAGGGATCTTCCTCGAGGTATCTGAACTCATCCGGTGAGGGAGAGGAGATCAAAAGATAAGAGGTAGAATCCCATGGATGCGTAACGCAGACCGACAAGGTATATATATATGATGTCCAATGATCGTCACTAGATGTACCTAGTTGTGTATATATTATGTTGACGAATGTTTCTTCTCTTAGGCCTCTACATCGAGCAAAAAAATCAAGCGCGGCCCAGCCAAAAAGTTGCCTCGGGGTACTGTTTATGAAATTACAGAGGTCTCAGGAGAGGGCGAACCATTGCTTCCAGTTAAAGAAAAACAAGCATTTGTACAACAATGCGGAGTTGTTGATAGAGATCGCACCCCAATCACTATTCGAGAGTGGAATAAGCCCAAAGAGGCGGAATGGAGTGATGTGTATATCAACGATAGGTTCAAAGAACAACTATCTACTGACCTCATGACACATTTCAAGCTGCCAGAATGTGAGACTGATGACAAGATGGCTGGAATGAGAAAGAAAGTCAAGTAGTTTTCTCTTAATAAGATGGCCGAACTATTCAAGAACTGGAAGAAATAATCATGGCCAAAGTATCAGAAGGACAAGAAAACTCCATTATTCGAAGACTATCTAGCGAAGCAGCAGCCTTACTGGGATGCATTTGTGGAGTACAGGAAATCAGGAGTTGTAGAGGAAAAGTCTGAAAAAACAATATAAATGTTGCGAAGAAGAAATATCACCATAACATGGGGCCAGGGGGCTACGCGGCTGCCATGCCTAAGTGGGATGCAAAAGAGAAAGAGCTTCGTGATAAAGGGATCATTCTAGAACCAATTTGCAAAGAATGGGATTTGAGGGAAATAAATTGGTTCCTTGGGCATGGGAGTACGTATGACGAACTTACAGGGGACCTTGTTTGAAGTGGCGGGATAAAGGTACCAAGGAATGCATGGCTAAAAGTGGTGCAAGATATTAAAGATGGAATAAAACAGTTTCATCCCGATAGAGAGAAAGATTTGGTAACCTTGGTCCCGGGGAATCGCGGACATGGAGGACGAGTCTGAGGCCTTGATGGGAGTTTCACGTGGATACTGGGTTTCCTAAGAACCAAGGTACCTATAGAACCCAAGCAAGAGCAAAGCAACGACGGGAGGAGGAGGAGGGAGACAAGTTCAACAAGTTGCTAGCAAGACTTGACAAGCAGCAGCAACAGATCGACGAACTTAGAGGAGTAGCGCTCTTGCAAGATCCTCCACTCGATATTACCGCCAACCCAGCTCAGCGGAGAAGCAACATGGCTGAATCGGCGGTCTTGTCTAACGATGCACTCTAAACAGATGGCGGTCCCGGCTACCCAGTGGATGGAATTAAGGATCAGATATCTTGTGAGCTCCATCATAAAATGAAGAACGTATCCGTGAAGGTGGCGGTCGGATCTGCTTTGCCTTATCCGCCTGGCGCACATTGGCATGGCCGTGATATTCCATCTGGCTGTCCTAAAGTCCGGGTGAATCAAATCGTAAAGGAGTGCCAGTTAATGGAGCTTGACATCCCTGGACCTGAAGGTGAGAGCACACTCGGAGAAGTACTTCGGTTTCCAGGATCGGCCCCAAGGCCAACATTACCGCCTCCGAGTGGTCGCAGGTCTCCTTCACCTCCATCACCTCCAAGAAGCCCACCCCATGATGACTACAACCACCACATGCGGAGTCCATCTCAATCTCCGCCGCAGGCTCAGCAGTCTTCGCTGCCCGCTAAGGACAATAAGAGGAAGCGTGCTCCGTCAGTGAGTATTAAAGGACGTGGCTTCCCAAAACGGAAAATGTCACCCCTCCAAACAGTGCCTCATAAGAATCTTACCATCAGACATTATAATCGTACTGATGCGGAAACTGAAGTGATAGCAAAGGCCGAAGTGGCGGCGCATTTTGAGAAGAAGAAACCCGAGCCCGCTCCGGTATACACCGAGAAGAAAAAGGCATATGCAATTGATTTTCTGAACACAAAATCACAATATGAGTTGCACCATAAGCTAGATGACTATCTACGCACACTTCAGAAAGAAGTGGCGAAGATGAAATCAAGCAAATCAAGTTCAAGCGGTAAAAACTCAGCAAGAACAGGTGCAAGTGGGACCAAAACTGCAATCAGTAAAAAAATTAGACGTTCCCCTTCTCGGACAACATGCCAAACAAACGATCGCACCCCTCAAGGTTTTTTTCAGAAAACATTCCCCTTCTCGCACAATAGCCACTAGATATATCACTAGCTGTGGAGTTGGCGGCCAATATGAAAATTAGTCTTGGGACCAAAACTGCAATCAGTAAAGTGCACGAGGCAGCCACAGGGGTCGAATCTATGTGGATTCTATGTTTGTGAGTTCATTCGCACGTTTACCACCGAGCACAGTGATTATAGAGTCGACGTAAGCAATGCATTTACACCATCATTTTATTGCGGTCACCTATTGTTATCATGATTGATATTCATATTGATCTCCTTTTTTTGATATATAGTTCGAGAGAATGTGGGATCAACTACTACCAGAGCAACGCGTACTAGAAAATGCAGAGGAGTTAGCTGGGTTTATTTTCAAAGAGATCGTAGACGATGCCGGATAATTTAGTGTGAATAGGCGCTTCTGATCTCCATGTAATCGAACAGATGGGCTCTAGTCTCGGTAATTGTGATCTCCATGTAACTATCAAAACTGTATATATCTGTATGCTCAATATCGTAATAAAAGTTATCTTATATATGCCACTATGTGGTGGCGTAGAAATATTCAAAAACTATTTTTAAATGAAAAATAAATAAATAAAGCAATACAAAATGAATTCTCTGCCGCGGCAGAGAAATGGCACAAAATGCTGCCGTGACAGAGAACCACTCGTCCAAGGTAATGCTCTGCCGCGGCAGAGAAAAGGTGCAAAATGCTTCTGCGGTAGAGACCCACTAGTCCTGGTCCTTAACACCAATAAGGACTAGTGGGGGTGCACCCCAAGCGCGCCATGACCTCCATGTGGGCATCCACTAGTCCCGGCTGATAACTAGGCCGGGACTAGTGGGTGGGACTCTAGTACCGCTTGGTTAGTCCCAGTGCCAAAACTGGGACTAAAGGCCCTTACGGCCCGGGACTAGAGGCCAGGTTTCCACTAGTGTAACCATGTCAGTAGCCCCCGAGTGTTCAGTCGAATCGTAGATTCGGCTGGAGACTCTTCAATCTTTCGGGTGCTATGTGGTGGAACCTGTTTTACAAGCAGAAATGTTTAGTTCATAGGGATTGTTGATGCGTGTGCCTGACTCTCCCGACGGATCAGGGCCAGTTAACTGTCATAGGACAAAACAGCACGATCTTCATCAAACTCGAGTCCCCGGACTCGAATTCGGAATGATTGATGGTGTGATTCGACTCAGGCCATTGCGGACTTATAGGAGTCGAATCCCAGTGATTTTCAAGTGATGTACCCAACGCGTTCGTCAGGATTTTCATCGTGCCTATTGACACAGGAGTTTACTGGCAGAGCGCAGTCAGGTGCGTTACCAGGCCATCAGATGATAGCTGTAGGACTTATCTTTGCGTCACAGACACAACATCCAAAGTTTTTGTCCATCGCGGAGGTGTTTCGGGTGGCCAAGGAGATTGCTTCTCACTTAGCATTGGTTTGGGCAAAGTTTCCAAAAATATTTGTGTCGCATTTGATCCGAAGGATCGCAGTCGAAGAATTCATAGGGTGCGCGGCCAGCGCTCCCTATGGGAGTAGCCCCCGAGTGTTTGTTCGAGTCGTAGACTCGAGCAGAGACTTTAGTTTAGTTGTTTTCAGCTTAGGTCCGAAGGACACAATTTTTTTGGATGCTCAACCGATCCTTCCTATGGGAGTAGCCCCCGAGTCCATAGTGGAGTCGCAGACTCGACATAGGACTCGAAGACAGTTGCAAGATGCAGTTACCTTAGTCTGTTCTTAGGTGCGTGAACAGCTCTCCTGATGGGAGTATCCCCCGAGTAGTTTCTCGAATCGTAGATTTGAGTAAGTAATTGATTGATCAGTCGAAAATTTCCAGCCGTTGCTGGCTTGGTCTTGATGACGTCAGTGCTGAAGATTGGTGATCTCAACCGTCTGGGGCAGCAAAGATGATGCGAAGATACGATCGTGGGTCCCACCACGTGACTTGAAGTTGACTAGTCACACGCAGACGTGGAGAAAATTATGACGTCTCCTCGATTTCCGTGATTAGTGGACGGCATGCTGGCAACGGTTCATTGTTGGGCTGACACGTGTAGGGTTAGATTTGGGGTGCGCACTAGGGCTTCTGGATCAATGGCTCATGTGCGTCGTCTTCCTCCTTTAATACCGTGGGTAAACAGTGATTTTCTTTTACCCTTTGCCATTTGCTCATCTTTCTTGCCTCCATTTTTGTGAGCTTTGCTTTCCTCCTGTGCGCACTGGAAGTTCTTCGCATCTTTCCCTCTTCTTTTCTCCGCGTACACCGCAGCACTCGATGCCGCACGATGGGAAAGCCCAAGAATACCACCACCAGAGCTGGTTCGAGCGCCGCCTCCAGCGGCAAGAAGGTCGCCGTGATGGCTCGCATCACTGACGCCGGGTGGAGGCGCACAGAGATGCGCGACGGGGATCTGCGCAAGTTGCACGATTTTGGGTTTATTCCCCAGAACAAGGAGGACGCCATTCTCCCTGGTGATGAGGTAATCCCCCGCCCACCCGAAGGGTTTCGAGTGATGTTTTTAGCCTTTGTCATCCGCGGTCTTTATCTTCTTGTCCACGATTTCCTTCATGGACTCCTCTTCTGCTATGGGATTCAATTGCATCACCTGTCTCCCAATTCTCTTCTCCATATTGCTTGTTTTATCACTCTTTCCGAGTGTTGTCTCGGTATCAAGCCGCACTTTGGCGTCTTCCAGAAGTTATATTCCTTGAAAAGGCAATCTGGGACCGATGGTGTTTATCCACTCGACGACTGTATCATTTCCATCCGCTCTTCCATCCAATTCTTCTATTTTTCTATCTGTGAGTCCGTCCAGCAATGGCGCCGGAAGTGGTTCTACATCCGTGACGCTAAGATGGACGGTCAGCACTATGGCTTTCCCCTTTGACTCTACCCAGCATATCATCCGAAAGAGATCGTGGAAGAACCACATCCTGGAAGGTGAATCCGAAGAAGTGGAGGGGCTTGACCACCGGGTGCAGGCTCTTCAGCTGGTGCCGTGCAAAGAGGTCAATTGTGTCGACATCATCCGCACCTTCCTCAAGCGCCAGGTGTAGCCACTCCAAGCAAGGGTGCACGCAATGTTCTTCTACGCCGGCTCCAGCGATCCGACGAGGGTTTCATCCGAAGAATTGTCTTCGGGTGACCTGGATAGGGCTCTGCGGCCCCTGCTGAAGTCCAAGGCCGGTGAGGACCTCCCGGGGAAGTCTTTGACCACTCATTTTAGTGCCAACAAAGTGGTTTCCCAGGTGATACTTGTTCGTGTGCATAGCACTTTTTTCAAGTGTTCGCTGTTTGCTGTTATTATTTATCTTGATTCCCTTTTCCTTTCGCTTGCAGTGCCTCAAGTTAACGGGGTATATGCATGAGAAGTATACGGAAGCGCCAGACAATGAGGAGGTGGACTCCGAGTCCGAGCTTCCTCCGGTGCAGTCGCCTACTGCGGATGCTCCCGAGGCGAGTGAAGGTTGGACCCGAAAGCGCACCCGGAGCAAGTCTTCGGATGCGTCTACTCCTCCAACTCCAAGAGGTCTGCCGTTCCTCGAACATCATGGTGAGGATGATTGCGCGTCGTTTGCACCTTTTCCTGCCGTGCCTCTTTGGGCAGTGGCTCCGCAGCCGCCAACCAAGAAGAAGAAGAAAGCGGCTTCCGTCTTCATCTTATCGAACATCGAGTCATAAGCTATTTTGCCTAAGTCTTTTCTATTGTTCGTCTGTGTAATCTCGATGTGATGTGAATTGATCTTTTCTTGTAGCAACTCTTCGGAGGAGTCCCTTAACGGGGGCACTCAGGATATTATGTCAGAGTCGAAGCCAATGGCTTCTATCCCCCAGGTGGTGGCCGACTTTGAGGACTACGACCCGAACTCCTCCAGGGGAGAAGCTCGGGCAGTCGTAGCTCAGAAGACAGCACGCAGACCTTCGGAGTCCACACCTGAACACTTAAGTACTGTCTGTTTTAATCCTTGGGGGAGCCCCCGAGCCTTTTTGGGTGACCAGTTGGTCGTTTTTCTTTTGCAGGGCGGAGCCCCATGCCCTTTTGGATGATTTCTTAATCTTTTGTTTCTATTTCTTCTGCAGCCCTTTATGCACAACACCAACCTCCTTATTCAGCAGCACCTGGCGCTGGAGGCTAACCTGCAGCAGCTTCAAGGTACGTAACTTTTCACCTTGTTTTAGTTCGGCCGTCCCAAGGATTTGCTTGTACTGATTAGGTGTTTCTTCATGTTGCAGATGAAAACAATGTGGCTCTCCGCAGACTGGATGCTCTTGAGAAGAGCCTTGGTCGAGCGGAGAAGAAGGCCACGGATGCCTCGGAGGCCAATGAGCGCTTGCAGAAGGAGGCTGCCGATCGCAAGGAGCAACTCGTGGCTGTAGTAGCTGCCCGTGAGAAGGAGATGGTGGATAAGCTTATGGCTGCAGCCAAAGATGTTTCAGGTTAGTTTCGCTTGACTTATTTGGGTCTTGTGTTTTTTTGACTACGTTTTGTCTTTTCTCATTCAATTGCTTGTCTTCTTTGTTTCAGATGCTTCAGGCATCACGTTTGATTGTGGTGCCCTGGAGCATGGAGATCCGTTGGCTGATGCTACTGTGGCGTTCGAAGGTCGCTGCGCCGCTGCTACTGGCTCCTTGGCGAAGGCCAAATAAGTGCTCACGCGCTTCTACAAGGAGGTCATCCCTAAGGGCATTGCCCTTGAAGATGTCGACGCCCATGCGGATGCTCTATTTGAGGAAGCTCCGGCGGAGTACAAGCACAAGAAGAAGGGAATCGGCGCCTTGATACGTCGGAAACGTATCTATAATTTTTGATGCTCCATGCTTGTTTAGTATCTAAATTGCTTTGCTTTGTCTACACTTTGAGGTGCTTTTTATATGTTTTCTGGTACTAACCTTTTAACAAGTTTCCACAGTGCCAGTTGCCTGTTTTCTGCTGTTTTTGGTTCCAGAAAAGTTAGTAAAGAAATATTCTCGGAATTGGACACGACAAACGTCAAAGTCAATAACCTTCCGTGGGGAACAAGAAGTCCATTGGGGAGACAAAGAGGCGTGCCAGGGCAGCCGCACCCCCTATGCGCGGGTGGGCCCTGCCCTGCGCCTAGGCAGGGTGTGGGGCCCCTGGCCACCGTCTCGGCCTCCCCCTTCGCCTATAAGAAGCCCCCCAATGCAGAAACCCTAAGTACCTGATCAAATCTCCACGAAACCTTCTGTAGCCGCCGCCACCGTCGTCCCTAGATCAGGGGGATCTGAAGTAGTTCCCTGCACCCTACCACATGGGAGATAATCCCGGAGGCCTTTTCTCCTATATGATGCGTGAGTAGTTCCACCTTGGACTACGGGTCCATGTAGTAGCTAGATGGTTGTATCTCGTTCTTTGTGCTTTCATGTATAGATCTTGTGAACTCCATTCAAAATCAAGATCTAATCTATTTGTAATCATGCATGTTGTGTTTGCGGGGATCCGATGGATATTGAGATTATTATGTTGGTTTGATTAATGGTTTTGTCTTTATGATTCTATCATGTCTGTGTTGTTTGTGATCTTGCATGCTCTCCGTTGTTAGTAGCTATCTTGGCCAAATAGTTGCTAGTGACTCCAAGCTGGGGTATTTATGCTCGATAGTGGGTTCATGCCTCTAGTTTCCAAGGGAAGTGACAATAATCTCTTTGGTTGTAGATGTGCTATTGCTACTAGGGAGAAAACAACGGTCTCTTGTTCATGGAACATGTGGACTGTTTACCTTACATACTTTGCTTAAAGCAGTTGTCTGTTGCTTGCAACTTAATACTGGAGGGGGTTCGGATGATAACCTGAAGGTGGACTTCTAGTCCTAGATGCAGTTGGATGGCGGTCTATGTATCTTGTTGTATTGCCTAATCGAATCTCATAGGATCTTTCTGACTAGTAGTTGCATTGTTATGCCTTGCTCATTTCCTGTCAATTTCCCTGCTGTGATTTGTTTACCCTTCATGCCATGTTGTTTATCTAAAGAGAGCACCTCTAGTGAACTATGGACCCCAGTCCAATCTTTATCACTGATACATCTTCCACTGTTACTTGTTTACTTTCTGCAAACCACCATTACCTTCCACACCATACGTTTAATCCTTTGTTACAGAAAACCGGTGAGCTTGACAACCTCACTGATTCATTGGGGAAAAGTGTTGAGTTTGTGTTGTGCAGGTCTCCGCGTTGCTTGCAACACCTGTGTGACGTTTCCTTCCTCCTACTGGTTCGATAACCGCGGTTTCTTAATGAGGGAAAACTTGCTGTTGTGCTGCTTCACACCTTGCTGTTGGGGTTCCCAACGAAGCGCTCCTACATCAACTCAGCGTTGTATCAAGCTTTTCTAGCGCCGTTGCCGGGGAGGCTAAGGACGTCTTCACTAGGGGAGTCCTCCATTTCCTTTCTCTTTACTTTGTTTTTAGTTTGCTTTGTTTCTTTTGCTTAGTTGTGTTTTACCTCTTTCCAAAAAACCCCAAAAATAGTCTAGTTTGGTTTGCTTTCTTTATTCAAAAACACAAAAAAATTAGTTCCTACTCTAGCTGCTGCTGCTGTTTTTGGCTTGCCCACCTTTGCCAAAATGAACTCTGCTGAGAACACCAAGTTGTGTGACCTCACTAGCACCAACTACAATGATTTCCTTAGAACACCTATTGCTCCACCTGCTCCTGATGCCACCTTTTATAAAATTAAGCCTGCTTTGTTAAATCTTGTGATGATAGAGCAATCTTCTGGTGCTGGTTCTGATGATTCTGCTGCCCATCTCAATAGCTTTGTTGAACTTTGTGAGATGCAAAAGTATAAGGATGTGGATGGAGATATTATTAATCTCAAGATTTTTCCTTTCTCCTTGAGAGGAAAAGCTAAAGAATGGTTGCTATCTTTGCCTAAAAATAGTATTGATTCCTGGACTAAGTGCAAAGATGCTTTTATTGGAAAATACTATCCTCCTGCTAAGATTATATCTATGAGAAGTGACATTATGAAATTTAAACAACTTGAACATGTTGCTCCAGCTTGGGAAAGAATGAAATCTTTGGTTAAGAATTTCCCCACTCATGGACTCACTACTTGGATGATTATCCAGACTTTTTATGCATGTTTGAACTTCTCCTCAAGAAATCTGTTGGATTCCGCTGCTGGAGGTACCTTCATGGGCCTCACTTTGGGTGCTGCAACAAGGCTCCTTGATAATATTATGGTTAACTACTCTTAATGGCATGTTGAGAGAGCTCCACATGGTAAGAACGTAAATTTTGTTGAGGAAACTTCCTCTTTGAGTGAAAAGATTGATGTTATTATGGCTATGCTTGTTAATGGGAAAGCTCCTGTAGATCCTAATAGTGTTCCCTTAGCCTCTTTGGTTGCTTAAGAAGAGCAAGTTGATGTGAACTTCATTAGAAACAACAATTTCAACAACAATGCCTATAGGAATAATTTTGGTGGTAACAACAATTATAGGCCTTATCCTCCTAATAATGGCAATTCCTATGGAAACTCTACAACAATGCTAGAAGTGCCCCTCTGAACTTGAAGTCATGCTCAAAGACTTTATTAGTAAACAAACCACTTTCAATAAGGCTATAGAGGAAAAGCTTTTAAATGTTGAGAAAAATATATCCTCTTTGTCTGAAGCTCAGTCTTCCTTGATTAATAAAATGGCCGCTAAACCTGAAACTATGGAAAATACCTCTGCTGCTGCTCATGCCATACAAGTTACTATTGATGAAAATGTTAGGCTGTTAGCTCAACTTCATGCTAAGTGGGAAAGGGAAGCTGAAATTGATAGAAACAATAGTGTGTGCACTATCACCACTAAACCACAAGTAGTCCCTATTCCTCCTCCTACTATACCTAAGACTATTGAGCCTACTACTAGTGAAGCTAAGTTTGATTTTGATATTGATGGTTGCAATATTTCTGAAGTGATTATGTTCCTACAAAAGCTTGCTAGAAGTCCTGATGCTAGTGATATGCTTGTTGCTTTCACCAAAAACATTACATATACTCTTGTTAAGATTAAGGAAGAGAAGCTAAAACACAAAGCTTCTATTCCTAGGAAAGTAGAATATAGTTGGGAACCCATTATTAATATACAAGTGAATGACTTTGATCTCAAAGCTTCATGTGATCTTGGTTCTAGTGTCTCTATTATGCCTAGGAAGATTTCTGAAATGCTTGATTTGCCACCATTGGAAAATTGTTATTTGGATGTCTCACTCAATGATAATGCTAAGAAGAAACTCATGGGGAGTATTAATGATGTTCTCATTATGGTTAACAATGCTTATGTCCCTGTCGATTTCTATGTTTTGGATCTTGAACACAATGCTTCTTGTCCTATTACTTTGGGAAGACATTTTCTTAGAACAGTTGGTGCCATTATTGATATGAAAGAAGGCACCATTAAATATCATTTTCCATTCAAGAAAGGTATTGAACACTTCCCTATGAGGAGAGAGAAGTTGCTTTTTGCTCCTCCTTTGAAATAAAGGTTAGATGTTAATGCTTCTTCATTTGAAAATACTTGATTCTTCTTGCTTCTTGTGCCTAACTTAAAGGCGTTAAATAAAAGTACTTGTTGGGAGATAACCCAAGAGTTTCCTTGAGTCTTGGAAGTTATTACTTCAGTAATGACCTCTCCTTATCATTTTCGTTTGCTTTTTGTGCCAAGAATGACCTCTAATGAGAGGGAAGTGAGATTTGGGGAGTTGTTGTCCTGAAACAGATTTCTGTCCTCCACCAAAAAAAATTGTGAGGAGTCTCTGTAACTCTTATTGAGCTCAATATTTACGAATAAATCCCCCATTATGTTAGATAACTTTAGTTAGTTCAACACTTTTTTATTTGAACAACAAAAGATGTTCGAAAAAATTGGTTTCTACCTGCTGGTCTGTTTTGACAGATTTCTGCCATTATTTGCATTTGCTTCTTATTGATTCCTTTTTAAGTTCTATTTAGGTGAATTGAGATTTTTTAAGGAGTTACTACAGTAGCTTATGTTTTTAGTGAAAATCCGTGCTATTACAAAGCTTTGCCAGAGGTCTAATTTCTTTTGAATAAGCTAATGTTACCAATGAAGATTGTGTGAAGTTTCGTATGAAGAAAAAATTTCAGGTATAGACAGAGAATGATGCAATGAGATGAAGAATGCACAAAATCTCAAGCTTGGGGATGCCAACCCGGTGTCACCCCAAGAAATATCCAAGAGGTACAAGCGTCAAAGCTTGGTGTCGTGGTTTTGTCGACACGTACGCCATAGGGGTATCCCAACGGCGAGTTTAGAGACGTGGGGGAAGATGGAGAGCGTCCGGGTCGGCGTGACACAGCTTAACCAGGTTCAGATCTCACGACGGTGGCGAGATCCTACTCCTGCTATAAATCACTATAATGGCAATACGCCGAGTTACAGGATTGGGGGTTCGCTGTGTGCGAGTAGTGCTATGCACTTGTTGTTCTATTGTGTTGTGCCCTAAAGGCTCCCGTAGGCCGGCTTATATGAGCGCCAGGACCTAGGGTTACATGGAGAGTCCCAGCCGGATACGGTTACAGAGTCCTAGACTAACACTAACTAGTCTTCATGTCCTCCAAGTCTCCGGCTTCCATCTAAGGCGGTGGCACGTTGCCTTCATTTATCCCTGTTGGACCTCCGTCTTGTCTATCAGCAACTGGGCCGCCCGGTTATGCCATAGGCCTAATCACCAACTGTGGTCCACCCGGGCTTGCCGGTATGAGACTATGCCGTAGGTATACCCATTTGGTATATCCACAACAGTAGCCCCCGGAGTTCTTCAAGATCCTCGCGTTCCTCCGTCTAGCTTTGAGCGTCAGTATCACTTCGTCTTCAATTTGTAGGCGTGCTTCGCAAAGAATCTTGGAGAGCTCCCATATCATATTCTCATCCGACTAAGCCTAGCCAGAGAGTTGCTTGTATGCTTCTACGAACGAATCCAAGGCGGAGAATTCTCTAACGAATCGTTAGTGAATCTTCCAAGCTCTAGGAACGTCTTCAATATCATCATCCATGCAGGACGATATGTAAGCCGGAAAAAATCACGGCTACTGGACCACGGTCGTAAAGGCTGCCAAACTGCTGACTTAGAGCCAGCAAAGCCACAAACATAAGAGCTTGCCAAATTTTTTGGAGATATGCTCTAGAGGCAATAATAAATGTAGTTATTATTATATCTTTGTGTTTATGATAAATGTTTACATTCATGCTATAACAGTATTAATAAGGAAACATTAATACTTGTGTGATTTGTAAACTAAATTAGAGTCCCTAGTAAAACCTCTTTATAATACTAGCTTGTTGGTTTATAAATGATTGTGGTTTCCCTATCATGAACATTGAGATTTTATTAACAACAAGATCATATCGTTAGGAGAATGATATGATGGATATACTCCTATAGATAAGCGTAGCATAAAGATCAAGTCATTTTAATAGTTCAATTGCTATATGCTTTCTGATACATAGTAACCTAATTCCTTCGACCATGAGATCATGCATATCACCATCACAGGAAGGATGCTTTGATGACATCAAACACCACACCGTAACTGGGTGGCTATAAAGGTGGCATTGAGTGTTCGGAAAGTATGGGTTGAGACACATGGATCAAGAGTGGGATTTGTCCATCCATATGACGGATAGATATACTCTGGGCCCTCTTGGTGGAATGTCATCCAATTGGCTTGCAAGCATGTGACTGGCTCACAAGGGATCACATATCACGGGAACGAGAAAAGAGTACTTATCAGTAACGAGGTTGAACTAGGTATGCAGAGATACCGACGATCAAAACCTCGGATAAGTAAACTATCGTGAGACAAAGGGAAATTGGTATCGTATGTAAGTGGTTCATTCGATCGCAAAGTAATCGTAGAAATATGTGGGAACCATATAAATTTCTAGATTCCTCTATTGGTTATTGTTCGGAGAAGTGTCTCGATCATGTCCGCATAATTCACGAACCGTAGGGAGACACACTTAAGGATTCGATGTTGTTGAGTAGTTATGGAATGATGCGTAAGAGACCGAATGTTGTTCAGAGTCTCGGATGGGATCCGGGATATCAGGAGGATATCCGGAATGGTCCGGAGAATAAGATTCATATAAGGAAAGTCCTGTTTCGGGGTTGGAGAATGATTCCGGTGTTTTCATCGGGAATGTTCTAGAAGGTTCCGGAAGGTCCGGCACTCCGGAGGGGAAGGGTACATGAATGTTTCATAACAAGTTGGAATGGTTGCATCATGTACTAGGTGTCATCGCTGAGCAAAATAAAGGGATAAATCAAATCCTAGTTTGAAAAGTCAAACGACAAGTTTGCTTGGTGGAGGGAGAGTAGGAAACCTACTTGGGGAGGAGTTCCTCTCCCTCCACCGCCGGCCTTGGAGGCCGAGTTGTGGGAGGACTCCCTCCCCCTTGGCCGGCGCCCTCCACCTATAAAAGGAGGGGCAGGGCTGCCCCTCTAGACCTACACCTCCACCACCCAAAACCCTAGCCCTAGCCGCCGACCCTCCTGCAGCCGCTGCCGCCCTAGGGAAAACCCTAGCCGCCGACTTGGGGCTTTCCGCAAGCCCTAGCCGCCGGCCTAGCCCTCTCTCCTTGGTGTGTGTATAAACCCTAGATCACCGAGGCCTCTCTCATAGTCCACCATACTCGCTACGGCTTAAGGCGAAGCCCTGCGAGATCTCCCCTCTACTTCCGGTACCACGCCGTCGTGCTGCCGGAATCGCGAGGAGTGCTACAACCTCCGCCGCCTGCTGGAACAAGGGAGAGGAAGGTCTTCATCGAGTACCGAACGTGTGACCGACTGCGGGAGCGCTGCCAGAACGCAGCGCCGGAAGGATCGTCTACACGATCTTGAGATCGGCAAGAGTACGACTACATCACCCACGAGAATCCGCTCTCGTTAAACACTTTGGAATCTTCGAGGGTGAGTTATTCTATCGACTCGTTGCTACAATCTAGTAGATAGATCTTGGCTTGTTTGTTTGTATGCGGTAGAAATTTTTTGTTTTCCATGCTACGAACCCCTACAGTGGTATCAGATCCGTGTCTATATGTAGATCTGTTGCACGAGTAGAACACAATGGTCATTGTGGGCGGTGGTGCTTTTATTATCAATTTCTTCTTGTGTACTTTGCATCTTGCGGTATGATGGGATGAAGCGGCCCGGGCTAACCTTACATGACATCGTTCATGAGACTTGCTCCACGCTCAACATGCAACTTGTATTGCATAAGTGGCTTTGCGGGAGTCTATATCTCACATTATAGTATAGTTCCAATTTACAACAGGCACTTGATAGTTCAAACATCAACGTTGTGGTTCTTGTTCGTAAGTTAGATCGACACTTACTGAAAGCCCCAAATCACGTAAAACATGCAAAGAAATTAGAGGCGTCTAACTTTGTTTTGCAAGGGTGTGCTGTGATGTGATATGGCCATGATTGTGATTATATTTGATGTATGCAATGTTCCTTATTGTAAGTTGGCAACCGGCAGGAGCCACATGGTTGTCTTTAAATTCTGTTAAGACCCGCGTGTCTATTCAAAGTAGTTGTAATAGTTGAAGCTGGTGGACGACAACCATGGTGCGGCGTCATTGACCTTGATGCAATGCCGGTGATGATGGAGATCATTTTCGTGCTTGAAGATGGAGATCGGAAGCACAAACAAGAAAGGTGCAAGATCCCTCCTTTGTAAAGGAAAGGATCCCTGTGATTGCAATGCTAGTCCCTGGATCAATGCTAGCATCAACAGTTTAAGATGAAGTACACAGAAACAAAGGTCATTATTACATATCATTCCAGAGACAAACATAGTCTTTTACAACTCCATGGCCACATGCCTAATACAAGAGTTCAAATATATAATAAGATAAATAAGTCTTCATCTTCATGTGCCACAGGCAAGCATGTTGAGTGTAGACTCATGACTCATAATCATCATCAGAATATCCTGCAACATCACAAGTTACAGCCACAGTGGGTCAATACATTGGAATAGTATTGGCAAGTGATACCTTAGTATAATATTGGTGGACTAAATACTATATGCATTTTGGCTAAGTGTAGCTTAGGCTTGCTTTGCTCAAAAATATGTTTTGCCTATCAGTTGAAAGAACTTAGTTTTTCTTTGTCAAAACTTTTCCCAAGGAACCACCAATAGACATTGGAGTCCTTCACCCTTGTTCAACCACAAGTTTTACTTAGAAATTGAGATGGGGAGATTCTTGATAGCTTCCATGTCTTAATGCTCAAGTTGTCCAATACTAGGGACATGGCTAAGTACTTAGATTCTTCCATCGGCAGAGGTTGTGCACTTTCCCCACAAGACTTGATTTTCACCAAGACAGGACCTTTCAGAAGCCTTCCCTTAGACCAAATGGACGCGTTCCAACCTATCATTCCACTACCACCAACTGTCCAAATGGCTAAGTTATTGCAACCTATGTGATCCAGGCAGAGCCCATATTGCCAAGTGGCTGCACTAGAAGCTTCTTAACATTTAGCCTCTCCAATACCTTTGTTCCTGGGTGGCTTTCCACAAGTGAGATACACAAGTTAAACCATAGAAATGGGCCTTGTGTAACTACTCAACATAACCCATTCACAACCATTCCACCCAGGTGATTCATTCACTTAGTTGTTTTATTAAGCAAAAACATAGTCCAAAGACTTAGAAATATTTATTCATAGCATGAACGTATAGCCACCCTTGGTTGCTACTAGCTAGGCTAAGCATGGCATAGATAAGCATCTTAACTTAGAAATTTCTAGCAATTCTACAACTACTAGGATTTCCCAAGCATAGCATATAAGTAAAATATAACCATGCAAGACTAGCAAAATATTTCTAATGCATAGTTGAAAAACATAGGGATAAAATCATGAAGCACCACTTGTCTTGGTAGTTTGGGGAGTAGCTAATCCTCACAATCACAATCACTATTTGCACCAAAATCTACACATAAAATGATAGCACCAAATCACATACAAAATAAATACAAGCAAAAATATATGGATGCATGCAATATGATATGTGATGATTTTCTATACTCAACAAGACAAGTGCACAGTGCTGATTCATTAACAAGTTCAAAACTTGCCAAACAACATTTATTTGACCATTAAAACATTTCTCAAATAATTAATATACACAAAATAGGCCTACACATGTTTCTGTAAAAATGACCATTTTAACAGAAAGAAAACTTTAAACACATTGCATATATGGAAAGGGCTTTCTCTCCTGATTTCATTGATATAAAATTCATCAAATTTGGATGTGGGAATCAAAAGTTATGATTAAAACAAAATCAAACATCTAATAGATTCAAATCAGAAATTTAAAACAAAATCTGTGCCACGCGGCGGCTTCTAACTGGCTAGTACCGCTTCGCGCTGGATCACGCTTCTAAGCCGTAGGATCTAACTTACTCGCGCGTCTCTGATTGAAACTTACAGCTTCACCTACGATCTATCGTGACCACTAGATCTAAATCTAACGGCGCTCAGCGTTTGACCAACAAGTGGCGGCGCTGGCGGCGGCGACAGACGGTGGCGCTCTCTGACAGTGGCGGTGCCGGCGAACTAGGTCGCGCGGAGAGGTGGGGGGACGCTCACCAGAACCACAGTGACGAGGAGAAGCTCGACGTGTCCTTGGTTGGCGAAGGGGCGCTCGGACACAACAACACGAGCTCGTCGGAGTTGTTGGCGGCGTCGGATGCTCACTGACGGAGTCGAAGGCGACATTCTGGGGCACGAGGATCAAAAGAAAAGGTGTTAGCAGGTGCGCTAGATGCAGGCGAACATGCTCGTGTGATTCAGAAACGGAGGGGAACATGAGGCTCACCGAATTTCGTCGCCGGAGTCGAAGTGAGCTTAAGTAGCTTCAGAGGTGGACGATGGCCACGGTCTAGGCATGAGAAGATGTGCAGGATGATTGCGAAGCAGCTCGCATGAACCAGGAATCAAGGGGCGCCTGCTACTCACCGTGATGGCTTGCCGGAGTCTCTCAGTACAGCGGCGGTGCAAGTCAAATCGCGGGCAGCCTGGTGGCGGTTCTGGCTAGCTTTGTTGGGGGAAAAGGTCGCGAGGGGGAGGGGTTTAAGTTGCCAGAGCGGGGGCGGAAATCACTCACCGTATCAATGCAATTTAAGCGTGGCATCAGTGCGGGGAAACGGCAGCGGCGAGGTGGTCGTCGGCGTTGATTTAGGACGAAGGGTGACGCGGCAGTGAGGCCCAGTCGTCAGCGAGTGGGTACACGCGCGTGGGGTGAGAAACAGGGGGAGAGGGGGAAACCCGGGTGGGCTGGTTGCTGGGCTGGTTTCTCTGTTGGGCCAAAATCCTGGCACCAGCCTTTTTCCTTTTCCTTAATCTTTTTCTTTTTCTGATTGCATTTTCAGGAATCATTTTCAAATGTTTTCAAAAGCTATTTGAATTCAAACCTTTTCAGGATTTTTGTAGAGTGCAACATTCATATTTCTGGGCATAAAAACATGTGGTCTCACTGTACAAGCTTGGTTCTTTTGATCAAATAAAATAAACAGTGACATTGCACTTGGTTTGATCAAGTTTTGAATTTGGTTTCAAATCCATATTTGTTTTTGTAAACTTTGGTTTATACTCTAGCAATCAAGCAAACAATCTGAGAGTAACAAGGTTTGATTCGTGAACAACAATATCTCATGGAGAGTAGCATTTGATTAAATGCAGATCACATAAAATAATGAGCTCTGTCACCTACTTCATAAGTGATAGAGCTCATTATTTGAAATGAAACTCTACATGATCATGGATGCATGGATGATATTCATGAGTTTTGAAACATGATTTTAGGGATGTTACAAATCTAACCCCCTTAAGGTGAATCTCGCCCTCGATATTCGGATTGGCTAGCAAATAGGTGAGGATGGTCTTTCCGAAGATCATCTTCTCTTTCCCATGTTTCTTCCTCTTCGGAATGGTGGTTCCACTGAACTTTGCAGAATTTGATAGTTTTTGTCCGAGTAACTCTTTCTGCAGTTTCAAGAATCTTGATTGGTTTCTCCTCATAGGTGAGATCACTCTCCAATTGAACCTCTTCCAAAGGTATAGTATCCTTCAAAGAAGTCTCTTCCATTTCTGGATGACATTTCTTAAGCTGACTCACATGAAACACATTATGAACTGCTGACAAAGACTCTGGCAATTCAATCTCATAAGCAACTTATCCTTTACAACTCAGAATCTTGAATGGTCCAACATATCTTGGGGCCAGTTTACCTTTGACACCAAATCTCTTCACTCCACGGAGTGGTGACACTCTAAGATAAGCTCTGTCACCTACTTCATAAGTGACCTCTCTACGCTTTGGATCTGCGTAGCTCTTTTGTCGGGACTGTGCTATCTTCAATCTGTCCTTAACCAGCTTGACTTTCTCTTCAGCCTCTTTGATGAGTTCTGGTCCGAACAAACTTCTTTCTCCCACACCATTCCATAGCAATGGGGTGGTACACTTTCTCCCATAGAGAAACTCAAATGGTGCCATCTCAATACTGGCTTGATAGCTGTTATTATAAGAAAATTCTGCGTAAGGCAGACTTTCATTCCAACTGGCTCCATAGTCTAGAGCACATGCTCTCAACATATCTTCAAGAATCTGATTAGTCCTTTCTGTCTGTCCATCAGTTTGAGGGTGAAATGCAGTGCTGAATTCCAACCTCGTTCCCAATGATTCATGTAATTGCCTCCAAAAATGAGAAGTGAATTGTGTTCCTCTATCAGACACAATACTCTTGGGTACTCCATGTAGACATACAATTCTGCTCATATAGATCTTGGCTAACTTAGCACTTGTGTAAGTTGTCTTCACGGGTATAAAATGAGCCACTTTAGTTAGGCGATCCACTACTACCCAAATAGAATCATATCCTGACTTGGTCCTTGGTAATCCGGTAATGAAATCCATACCAATCTTGTCCCACTTCCAATCAGGAATAGGTAGTGGTTGTAACAATCCTGCTGGTTTCTGATGTTCCGCTTTCACTCTACTGCATACATCACACAAAGCAATATGTTCGGCGATGTCTTTCTTGAGATACGTTTTCCATGCCATAAAGTACCATGTTCGTCTTCATGGAATCCTTTGGCTTTTCCCTTGCCAATCTTTTCCTTAATCTCCTCAATTTCCTTATCAGTCTTCTGGGCTTCTTTGATCTTGTCCAACAAAGTAGGTTGAACATCCAAAGACATGAGATGTCCTTCAGGCACAATCTCCAATCTGAGATCTCTAAATTGGGTACACAGATCATCTGGCAATTCTCCCTTAGTAAGGACATTCACAAAAACCTTACGGCTTAGAGCATCCGCTACAACATTTGCTTTACCGGGGTGGTATTGCAAACTTAAGTCATAGTCCTTGATGAGTTCTAGCCATCTTCTTTGTCTCATGTTAATTTCTTTTTGGGTGAAAATATACTTCAAACTTTTGTGATCCGTGAACACTTCACATCGCTTTCCCAAAAGATAATGTCTCCATGTTTTGAGTGCATGGACAACAGAGGCTAACTCTAAATCATGAGTAGGGTAGTTCACTTCATGAGTTTTGAGTTGTCTCGAGGCATAAGCCACAACTTTCCCTTCTTGCATAAGTACTGCACCTAATCCATGATGAGATGCATCACAATACACTTGGAAATCTTTCTCCAAATCTGGCAAACACAAGACTGGTGCTGTCACAAGTCTCTTCTTCAATTCTTGAAAACTGAGTTCACAACCTTCAGACCAAGCAAATTTCTTGTCTTTCTTTAACAATTCTGTCATAGGTTTTGCTACCTTGGAGAAATTCTCAATGAACCTTCTGTAGTAACCTGCTAAGCCAAGGAAACTACGAACCTCTTTCACTGACTTGGGAGATTCCCATTCAATTACAGCTAAAACTTTAGCAGGATCAACTGCTACACCATCTCCTGACACAACGTGTCCAAGAAATCCAACTTCATTTAACCAAAATTCACACTTGCTGAATTTGGCATATAGTTTATGCTCTCTAATCTTCTCTAGTATCAATCGTAGATGTCCTTCATGCTCTTCTTTGCTCTTGGAATAGATTAGAATGTCATCGATGAGTACGACAACAAACTTATCAAGAAATTCCATGAACACCTTGTTCATCATATTCATGAAGTATGCTGGCGCATTGGTCAAACCAAATGTCATCACGGTATACTCATACAATCCATACCTTGTGGTGAAAGCTGTCTTAGGTATGTCTTGTTCCCTTATCTTGAGCTGGAAATAACCTGACCGAAGATCAATCTTTGAGAACACACAAGCTCCTTCTAACTGATCAAACAAATCATTTATTCTAGGCAAAGGATACTTGTTCTTGATAGTCACCTCATTGAGTGAACGGTAATCTATGCATAACCTTTGACTTCTATCTTTCTTTTCCACAAACAAAACTGGTGCTCCCCAAGATGAGGAACTTGGTTGGATAAAACCTTTCTGCAACTGTTCTCCAAGTTGCTTCTTGAGTTCTTTCAACTCATCAAGTGACATCTTGTACGGTCTCTTTGCTATTGGTCCAGATCCTGGTATCAAATCAATGAGAAATTCCACATCTCTATCAGGTGGCATTCCCGGTAATTATTCCGGAAACACATCCGGATATTCACTCACAATTGGCACACTGTCCATGCTAACCCCCTTAAGAGAATTTAGCTTACTCCTTTTTGCTTCAAAGTTGGTCTTGAATCTGATCCTTTTATTTTCAGGAGTTGTGAGTGAGACAGTATGGTTGGCACAATCTATCACTCCCTTGTGCTTAGTCATCCAGTCCATTCCCAAAATAACATCCAATCCTTGGGAGTTTAGGATTATCAAGTTAATAGGAAACTTATATTTCCCAAACTCTATAACTAGATCATGACATCCTGAATTCACTATCATTTCTCCGCCAGGAGAACTTACTTTTATAGGACACACAGTAGTTTCTACCGGTAGTTCATTTCTTTAAACAAATGCTCTTGATATGAATGAATGATATGCACCAGTATCAAAGAGAAGAAACGCTGGAACATAATTGAGTTTGAACTTACCAGCAACAGCATCAGGCTCCTCATAAATTTCCTCCACATTGATGTGGTTCACTTGTCCCTTTTGAAAAGGGTTGGGCTTGTTGGGTCCTTCAACTTTATTTTCTGGGCATTCATTTGCATAATGCCCCATCTTCTTGCACTTGAAACACTCAACCTGACTAATATCTTTCTTGACAGGTTGGCTTCCACTGCCACTTCCACTGTGGTGGCTCTTCTATCCACCCTTGTGATTTTTGTACTTGTCATTGTCATGACTACGGTGACTCTTGTTGTCATGATGACGGTTGTGGTGCTTGTTGAATTTCCCATGTTTGTGGGATCCTGAACTTCCGCTATCATCATAATGGGAACGCTTGTGAGACGATCCCGAGCTGTGCTTGTCAGAGTTCTTTCTCTTTCTACTTTCAACTTGCTTCATCTTGTTCTCCAAAATAGCAGCCTTGTCACAAAGAGACTGGTATGTGGGAACATAGGCCACAGCTAACTGTAGGTTCAGTTCATCATTCAACCCTTCAAGGAACTTTTCCTTCCTTTTAGCATCAGTGTCAACTTCATCCAGTGCATAACGCGCCAGATTATTGAATTCTTCAATATATTCAGCCACGCTGTGGTGGCGTTGCTTCAGGTTATGGAACTCTTTCTTCTTCAGACTAATCACTCCGGATGAGATGTGACAAGTACGGAAAACATCTTCAAAGATAGCCCACGTCACATCCTCAATGGGAGTGGTGATCTGGAAGTTATCCCACCAAGTAGCTGCTGGTCCTTCCAACAAGTGAGCTGCAAATCTGACTTTCTCTTCATTAGTACAGCCAACTGTTACCAAGTCCTTGTTCACAGAGCGTTGCCAATCATTGACCACCATAGGATCAGTTGTTCCTGAGAACTTTGCTGGCCTCAGTCTCAAGAACCTGGTAAGCATGTCAAAACCCGGTGGGTTGTTCTGATTGTTGTTGTTGTTGTTATTGTTATTGTTGTTGTTGTTGTTGTTGTTGTTGTTGTTGTTGTTGTTGTTGTTGTTGTTGTTGTTGTTGTTGTTGTTGTTGTTGTTGTTGTTGTTGTTGTTGTTGTTGTTGTTGTTGTTGTTGTTGTTGTTGTTGTTGTTGTTGTTGTTGTTGTTGTTGTTGTTGTTGTTGTTGTTGTTGTTCTGATTCTGGATGAACGTAGTCATCATTTGCATCAACTGAGTCCGAGCTGTCATCATTTGGTGCATCTCAGGGGTGATGTTGTTGTTGTTGGGGTTGGGATTGGCACGTCGGGGAGGCATCTGTGGTTTGTTCAATAGAGATAAGAATGAGATATCCATAGATGCTAACATGCACAATACATCACATAATCAATCACCAAACATGCATCATAATAGTAATAGTTCAACAACATAAACAACAAGTTTGCAGAGTAAACACACCAATAGCAAGCCATCCATATGTTGGATGGTCATTGCGACTCAATAAAAATCATGATAAACAAATGATAAATGAGTAGTCATCACTACTCCTCGGCATCAACCTCCTCCTCAACAAATGTAAGACCTGCATTCTCCATAGCGGTCTTGTATTCCTTGACATTGGTGGTCAAGGTCTCTACTTTGGCTTTGAGAGCCCTCTTCTGAGAACGAAGCCTCTCAATCACCGTCTGCTGATGCTCGAGCTCGAAGTCCTTGGCCTCCAGTTCTGCAGTCATGTCTCGAATCCTCTTGTTCCTATCCTGGACTCTTGAACTGTCTGTCCTGACTCTCGAACTTGGCATCCATCTCCTTGACTATCTCATCTTGCTCCACGAAGATCTTGTCCTTCTCACGAAGTTGCACCTGGAGTTCGTCATTGCTGAGCATGACGTTGGTCCTATCAGTGTCCACGTGCCTAAGAAGAACCTCTAAGTTCTGAAGGTATAGACGAATCGGCTCTACTGTCTCCCTCGAAGTATCCTCGAAGTCAATGGCCTCACCATCCTCATCACGTCTACGGAAGGCGTGGATGTGAGTACCTCTAACCTATCGAGAGTGTCTCCCTAACAGACGTCCAATCAAGTCCTGCATGACTACCTCTAGGCCTCTCTCCTTGTCATCGTGCATGAGCTTGAAGATGATAGCCTCTGTGGTAGGCTCAGTCTGACGTCCGGGCTGATTGACCTTGAAGCCCCAAAGGTCTTTCCTCTCAAACTTGGTGAGGTGAAGCACCATGATGGTAGGAAGAGGGAGATTGAGCAAACTAGTGAGCTCAATAATACGAGGGCCAAAACGAGTTCCCTGGAACTCTTCAGCCGTGCAGATAGTAACATTAGGCATCTATTTATAAGATAGAAAAAGTTAGAGTCAACACAATGAATTATTTTAAAAGATAGAGCATCACAAGCATAACATTTGGCAAACACACAAGTCATAGCATACATAAAATCCATTACAAGCATCCAAGGTTCAACTTATTTAGACAACATTTTGGAAAATAAAATGATAAGTGTGGTGGTCCAACTAACGAAGTACTCTTACAATCCCATCTCACTTGCCAAGTTGGCTAACAAGGCATCCCTAGAGGCAATCTGTTTATTTTGATCACATGACTCCATTGCTAAGTCTATGATGTCTTTCCTTAAACTTTGATTGGTAGCCTCTAGATCTTGGGTATGTTTCTTTTCTTCCCTAAGATCATTCTGGGTGTTAAGCATTCTGCACTTGATTCTATCACCAAGTTCTTTGATGGCCCTCCAAGCTGCATCCTTTGCTGAATCAAAGAATGTGGTCTGCATCATTGTGTTGGTGACCATGCAGAATCCTGAGTCCTCGTGGTTGTCTTCCTTGTTTTGTACAAGTGAAGTTGCACCCACCAGTACTCAACTCCTTCATCCATCACAGGAAAACCTTTGTACACAGCCGCACATGTATTCCCATGGAAACCATGAGGTCCTTGAGAGCCTTAGGGAACTCTGTCTCACATTCCAAAGTCATAGTCATGAGTGGTCCCTTCTTCACGGCTTCGTTGATGGAGTTCATCTACAAATAGAGATGAGAAAGAAGATTAGAAAAGTTTACGAGAAGAAAAGACAAGTGTGGAAGTTGTTGAAATTTTTTCCTTAGTGGTTTCCAATCCTAGGGTCATAATCCTACAGGCAACACAGTGCTCTGATACCATCTGTAAGATCCCTCCTTTGTAAAGGAAAGGATCCCTGTGATTGCAATGCTAGTCCCTGGATCAATGCTAGCATCCATAGTTTAAGATGAAGTACATAGAAACAAAGGTCATTATTACATATCATTCCAGAGACAAACATAGTCTTTTACAACTCCATGGCCACAGGCCTAATACAAGAGTTCAAATATATAATAAGATAAATAAGTCTTCATCTTCATGTGCCACAGGCAAGCATGTTGAGTGTAGACGCATGACTCCTAATCATCATCAGAATATCCTGCAACATCACAAGTTACAACCACAGTGGGTCAATACATTGGAATAGTTTGGCAAGTGATACCTTAGTATAATATTGGTGGACTAAATACTATATGCATTTTGTCTAAGTGTAGCTTAGGCTTGCTTTGCTCAAAAATAGGTTTTGCCTATCAGTTGAAAGCACTTAGTTTTTCTTTGTCAAAAATTTTCCCAAGGAACCACCAATAGACATTGGGGTCCTTCACCCTTGTTCAACCACAAGTTTTACTTAGAAATTGAGATGAGGAGATTCTTGATAGCTTCCATGTCTTGATGCTCAAGTTGTCCAATACTAGGGACATGGCTAAGTACTTAGATTCTTCCATCTACAGAGGTTATGCACTTTCCCCACAAGACTTGATTTTGACCAAGACAGGACCTTTCAGAATCCTTCCCTTAGACCAAATGGACGCGTTCCAACCTATCATCCCACTACCAACAACTGTCGAAATGGCTAAGTTATTGCAACCTATGTGATCCAGGCAGAGCCCATATTGCCAAGTGGCTGCACTAGAAGCTTCTTAACATTTGGCCTCTCAAATCCCTTTGTTCCTGGGTGGCTTTCCACAAGTGAGATACACAAGGTAAACCATAGAAATGGGCCTTGTGTAACCACTCAACATAACCCATTCACAACCATTCCACCAGGTGATTCATTCACTTAGTTGTTTTATTAAGAAAAAACATAGTCCAAAGACTTAGAAATATTTATTCATAGCATGAACATATAGCCACCCTTGGTTGCTACTAGATAGGCTAAGCATGGCATAGATAAGCATCTTAACTTAGAAATTTCTAGCAATTCTACAACTACTAGGATTTCCCAAGCATAGCATATAAGTAAAATATAACCATGCAAGACTAGCAATATATTTCTAATGCATAGTTGAAAAACATAGGGATAAAATCATGAAGCACCACTTTCCTTGGTAGTTTGGGGAGTAGCTACAATCCTCACAATCACAATCACTATTTGCACCAAAATCTACACATAAAATGATAGCACCAAATCACATACAAAATAAATACAAGCAAAAATATATGGATGCATGCAATATGATATGTGATGATTTTCTATACTCAACAAGACAAGTGCACAGTACTGATTCATTAACAAGTTCAAAACTTTCCAAACAACATTTATTTGACCATTAAAACATTTCTCAAATAATTAATATACACAAAATAGGCCTACACATGTTTCTGTAAAAATGACCATTTTAACAGAAACAAAACTTTAAACACATTGCATATATGGAAAGGGCTTTCTCTCCTGATTTCATTGATATAAAATTCATCAAATTTGGACGTGGGAATCAAAAGTTATGATTAAAACAAAATCAAACATCTAATAGATTCAAATCAGAAATTTAAAACAAAATCTATGCCACGTGGCGGCTTCTAACTAGCTGGTACCGCTTCGCGCTGGATCACGCTTCTGAGCCGTTGGATCTAACTTAATCGCGCGTCTCTGATTGAAACTTACCGCTTCACCTACGATCTATCGTAACCACTAGATCTAAATCTAACGGCGCTCAGCGTTTGACCAACAAGTGGCGGCGCTGGCGGCGGCGACAGGCGGCGGCGCGCTCTGACAGTGGCGGTGCGGCGAACTAGGTCGCGCGGAGAGGTGGGGGGATGCTCACCAGAACCGCAGTGACGAGGAGAAGCTCGACGTGTCCTTGGTTGGCGAAGGGGCGCTCGGACACAGCAGCACGAGCTCCTCGGAGTTGTTGGCGGCGTCGGATGCTCACTAACGGAGTCGAAGGCGACGTTCTGGGGCACGAGGATCCAAAGAAAAGGTGTTAGCAGGTGCGCTAGATGCAGGCGAACATGCTCGTGTGATTCAGAAACGGAGGGGAACACGAGGCTCACCGAATTTCGTCGCCGGAGTCGAAGTGAGCTTCAGTCGCTTCCAGAGGTGGACGATGGCCACGGTCTAGGGCGATGCAGAAAGAAACAGAGGCATGAGAAGATGCGCAGGATGATTGCAAAGCAGCTCACATGAACCAGGAATCAAGGGGCGCCTGCTACTCACCGTGATGGCTCGCCGGAGTCTCTCGGTACAGCGGCGGTGCAAGTCAAATCGCGGGAAGCCTGGTGGCGCTTCTGGCTAGATTTGTTGGGGGAAAAGGTCACGAGGGGGAGGGGTTTAAGTGGCCAGAGCGGGTGCGGAAATCACTCGCCGTATCAATGCAATTTAAGCGCGGCATCAGTGCGGGGAAACGGCAGCGGCGAGGTGGTCGTCGGCGTTGATTGAGGACGAAGGGTGACGCGGAAGTGAGGGCCCAGTCGTCAGCGAGTGGGTACACGCGCGTGGGGTGAGAAACAGGGGGAGAGGGGGAAACCCGGGTGGGCTGGTTGCTGGGCTGGTTTCTCTGTTGGGCCAAAAGCCTAGCGCCAGCCTTTTTCCTTTTCCTTAATCTTTTTCTTTTTCTGATTGCATTTTCAGGAATCATTTTGAAATGTTTTCAAAAGCTATTTGAATTCAAACCTTTCAGGATTTTTGTAGAGTGCAACATTCATATTTCTGGGCATAAAAACATGTGGTCTCACTGTACAAGCTTGGTTCTTTTGATCAAATAAAATAAACAGTGACATTGCACTTGGTTTGATCAAGTTTTGAATTTGGTTTCAAATCCATATTTGTTTTTGTAAACTTTGGTTTATACTCTAGCAATCAAGCAAACAATCTGAGAGTAACAAGGTTTGATTCATGAACAACAATCTCTCATGGAGAGTAGCATTTGATTAAATGCAGATCACATAAAATAATGAGCTCATATGCTCCTGTTTTTTTTGAAATGAAACTCTACATGATCATGGATGCATGGATGATATGCATGAGTTTTGAAACATGATTTTAGGGATGTTACAAAAGGCCATATCATATCACATATTATGAATTGCATGTGATGTTAATCCTTTATGCATCTTGTATTGCTTAGTTAACGACGGTAGCATTATAAGATGATCCCTCATGCACATAAATTTCAAGTTCTAAAGTGTTCGTCCTTAGTAAGCACCGTTGCTAAAGCTTGTTGTTTCGAAGCACCACGTGATGACCGGGTGTGTTAGATTCTGCAAGTGTATACAACGTGAGCAAGCCAGATTTGCTCATGCAGAAGCTAAGGTTTGATCTTGACGAGCCTAGCATGTACAGACATGGTCTCGGAACACGTATCACCGAAAGGTAAAGCATGAATCATATAGTAGATATGATGAACATGTTGATTGTTCGCCATTGAAGCTACATCAACTCTCGTGATGATCGGTTTGGATGTGGTGGATTTGGTTCGTGTGATCACTAAAACAATGTGAGGGATATTTTTTTGAGTGGGAGTTCACCTAGATTAATTTAACTTTAATTAGAACTCAATTTGTCATAAACTTAGTCTAAACTAGTGCAAATATGTTGTAGATCAATGGCGGCCCCTACCATCAATTTTAATGCGTTCCTAGAGAAAGAAAAGTTGAAAAACAATGGAAGCAACTTCGCGGATTGGTTCCGCAATTTGAGGATTGTCCTCAATGCTGGTAATTTGACCTATGTGCTGGATGCTCCGCTGGGTGACCCGCCTGCAGCTACTGATACCGATGAAATAAAGAATGTTTACCTCGCTCGGAAGAATCAGTACTCCATAGTTCAGTGAGCTATCTTGTACGGTTTGGAATCGGAGCTTCAGAAAAGGTTTGAGAACTCAGACCCACAAGATATTGTCCGTGAACTCAAATTGATATTTGAGACTCACGCGGCAGTTAAGAGTTATGAGGCTTCTGAAAAGTTCTTTAACTGCAAGATGGAAGAGGGCAGCTCCGTCAGTGAGCATGTGCTTAAGAGGTCTGGGCACGCAAACAAACTCCAAAGCTTGGGTATAAAGATTCCTAATGCTTTGGGGATTTACCGTGTCCTCCAATCACTACCACCAAGTTACAAGAACTTTGTGATGAACTACAATATGCAAAGCATGAACAAGCAGTTGCCAGAACTCTTCTCCATGTTAAAATGTGCAGAAGTGGAGATCAAGAAAGAGCACCAAGTGTTGATGGTCAATAAGACCACCAAATTCAAGAAAGGCAAGTCTAAGCAAAAGGGACACTTCAAGAAGGGTGGTAAGAAAGTTACCGCACCGATGAAGAAGACCAAGGCTGGACCTAAGCCTGATACTGAGTGCTTTTACTGCAAGGGAGAAGGTCACTGGAAGCGGAATTGCCCAAAGTACTTGGAGGATTTGAAGAACGGCAACATCAAGAAGAAAGGTATATCCGATATACATGTTATTGATGTGTATCTCACTAGTACTCGTAGTAGTGCCTGGGTATTTGATACTGGTTCGGTTGCTCATATTTGTAACTCGAAATAGGTGCTGCAGAATAAACGGAAGCTAGCGAAGAACGAGGTGACGATGCGCGTAGGAAATGGATCAAAGGTTGATGTGATCGCGGTCGGCACGCTACCTCTTCATCTACCATCGGGATTAGTTTTATACTTAAATAATTCTTATTTGGTGCCTGCGTTAAGCATGAACATTATATCGGGATCTTGTTTATTGCGAGATGGTTACTTGTTTAAGTCCGAGAATAATGGTTGTTCGATTTATATGAGTAATATGTTTTATGCACATGCACCTTTGATAGATGGTCTATTCTTATTGAATCTCGATAGTGGAAATACACATATTAATAACATTGAAGCTAAACGTTTGAAATTAAGCGATAACTCGACCTATATGTGGCACTGTCGTCTTGGTCACATTGGAGTGAAGCGTATGAAGAAACTCCATTCCGATGGACTTCTTGAATCACTTGATTTTGAATCACTTGAAAGATGCGAAGCATGTCTGATGGGTAAAATGACTAAGACTCCATTTTCTGGTATGATGGAGCGAGCTACGGACTTATTGGAAATCATACATACCGATGTGTGTGGTCCAATGAGTGTAGCATCGCGCGGTGGTTATCGTTATGGTCTTACCTTCACGGATTACTTGAGTAGATATGGGTATATCTATTTCATGAAACATAAGTCCGAAACTTTCGAGAAGTTTAAGGAATTTCAAAGTGAGGTAGAGAATCAATGTAACATGAAGATTAAATTTCTACGTTCTGATCGTGGAGGTGAATATCTAAGTTACGAGTTTGGCGAGCATTTGAAGAAATGCGGAATACTTACACAATTGACACCGCCGGGAACACCACAGCGTAATGGTTTGTCCGAACGTCGTAATCGAACTCTCTTAGATATGGTTCGTTCTATGATGTCACTTATAGATTTACCGCTATCATTTTGGGGTTATGCATTAGAAACAGCCGCATTCACTTTAAATAGGACACCATCTAAATCCTTTGAAATGACACCGTATGAATTATGGTTTGGGAAGAAACCTAAATTGTCGTTCCTTAGCGTTTGGGGTTGCGAAGCCTATGTAAAGAAGTTACAGCCGGACAAGCTTGAACCCAAAGCGGAAAAATGCGTCTTCATAGGATACCCGAAGGAAACTATTGGGTATACCTTCTATCATAGATCCGAAGGCAAAATCTTCGTTGCCAAGAATGGATCCTTTCTAGAGAAGGAATTTCTCTCGAAAGAAGTGACTGGAAGGAAAGTAGAACTCGACGAGGTTGTCGAACCTTCTCTTGAACTTGCAAGTAGCGCAACACCGGAAGAAGTTCCTGTGGTGCCTGCACCAATAAGAGAGGAAGCTAATGATGATGATCATGAAACTTCGGTTGATGTTGCTGCAGAGCCTAGCAGGTCAACGAGAACTCGTACCACTCCTGATTGGTATGATCCCGTTATGAGTGTCATGTTGGTGGACAACACCGATGACCCTGCGACATATGAGGAAGCGATGATGAGCCCAGATTCCAATAAATGGCAAGAAGCCATGAAATCCGAGATTGGATCCATGTACGAAAACCAAGTATGGACTTTGGTGGACTTACCGGATGGCCGGAAGGCTGTCGAGAACAAATGGATTTGCAAGAAGAAAACATATGCTGATGGTAATGTTACTGTCTATAAAGCTCGACTTGTCGCAAAAGGGTTTTGATAAATTCAAGGATTTGACTACGATGAGACTTTCTCACCAGTAGCAAAGCTATAGTCTGTGAGGATTTTGTTAGCAATCGCTGCATATTACGATTATGAGATATGGCAGATGGATGTCAAAACAACGTTCCTCAATGGAGACATTGATGAAGAGTTTTATATGATGCAACCCAAAGGTTTTGTCGATCCTAAAGATTCTAACAAGGTATGCAAACTTCAATGGTCCATATATGGATTGAAGCAAGCATCCCGAAGTTGGAATCAACGTTTTGATAAGGTAATCAAAAGTTTTGGTTTTATACAAACTTATGGAGAAGCTTGTGTTTACAAGAAAGTGAGTGGGAGCTCTGTAGAATTCTTAATACTATATGTAGATGACATATTGTTGATTGGGAATGATGTAGACCTTCTTAATAGTGTTAAGGAATATTTGAATAATAGTTTTTCAATGAAAGATCTTGGCGAAGCAGCTTACATATTAGGCATAAAGATTTATAGAGATAGATCGAGACGCCTAATATCATTGTCACAAAGTACATATTTGGACAAAGTTCTAAAGAGATTTGGAATGGAAGATAGCAAGAAAGGGTTCTTGCCCATGTTGCCCAATACGACCTTGAGTAAAACTCAAAGTCCAGCAACGGCAGAAGATAGAGAAAGGATGAGTAAGACTCCCTATGCCTCAGCCATAGGATCTCTAATGTATGCCATGCTATATACTAGACCCGACATTGCATATGCTGTTAGTTTGACTAGCAGATATCAAAGTGATCCAGGAGTGGATCATTGGACAGCGGTCAAAAACATCCTTAAGTACTTGAGAAGAACTAAGGATATGGTTCTTTCTTATGGAGGTGATGAACAACTCGTTGTAAATGGTTACACCGATGCTAGTTGGAACACCGATCCGGATGATTCTAAATCTCAATCTGGATACGTATTTACTTTGAATGGTGCAGCAGTTAGCTGGAGGAGTGCAAAGCAAAGTGTTGTGGCAAGATCTTCAACTGAATCGGAATACATAGCTGCTTCGGAGGCTTCACAAGAAGCGATATGGATGAAGGAGTTCATTACAGAGCTCGGTGTGGTTCCAAGTGCGCTGGACCCAATGTCTATCTACTGTGATAACATGGGCGCCATAGCCAATGCGCAAGAACCAAGGTCACACAAGAAGCTGAAGCACATCAAGCTACGTTTTCACGCTACTAGAGAACATGTCCAAGGTGGTGACATAAAGATTTGCAAAGTACACATAGATCTGAATGTGGCGGATCCGTTGACTAAACCTCTCCCGAGGGAAAAACATGACCAACACCAAACTGCCATGGGTGTTCGGTATATTACCATGTAATCTAGATTTGTTGACTCTAGTGCAAGTGGGAGACTGTTGGAGATATGCCCTAGAGGCAATAATAAATGTAGTTATTATTATATCTTTGTGTTTATGATAAATGTTTACATTCATGCTATAACAGTATTAACAAGGAAACATTAATACTTGTGTGATTTGTAAACTAAATTAGAGTACCTAGGAAAGCCTCTTTATAATACTAGCTTGTTGGTTAATAAATGATTGTGGTTTCCCTATCATGAACATTGAGATGTTATTAACAACAAGATCATATCGTTAGGAGAATGATATGATGGACATACTCCTATAGATAAGCGTAGCATAAAGATCAAGTCATTTTAATAGTTCAATTGCTATATGCTTTCTGATACATAGTAACATAATTCCTTCGACCATGAGATCATGCATATCACCATCACAGGAAGGATGCTTTGATGACATCAAACACCACACCGTAACTGGGTGGCTATAAAGGTGGCATTGAGTGTTCGGAAAGTATGGGTTGAGACACATGGATCAAGAGTGGGATTTGTCCATCAATATGACAGATAGATATACTCTGGGCCCTCTCGGTGGAATGTCATCCAATTGGCTTGCAAGCATGTGACTGGCTCACAAGGGATCACATATCACGGGAACGAGAAAAGAGTACTTATCAGTAACGAGGTTGAACTAGGTATGCAGAGATACCAACGATCAAAACCTCGGATAAGTAAACTATCGTGAGACAAAGGGAAATTGGTATCGTATGTAAGTGGTTCATTCGATCGCAAAGTAATCATAGAAATATGTGGGAACCATATGAATTTCCAGATTCCTCTATTGGTTATTTTTCGGAGAAGTGTCTCGATCATGTCCGCATAATTCACGAACCGTAGGGAGACACACTTAAGGATTCGATGTTGTTGAGTAGTTATGGAATGATGAGTAAGAGACCGAATGTTGTTCGGAGTCTCGGATGGGATCCGGGATATCACGAGGATATCTGGAATGGTCCGGAGAATAGGATTCATATAAGGAAAGTCCTGTTTCGGGGTTGGAGAATGATTCCGGTGTTTTCATCGAGAATGTTCTAGAAGGTTCCGGAAGGTCCGGCACTCCGGAGGGGAAGGGTACATGAATGTGTCATAACAAGTTGGAATGGTTGCATCATGTACTAGGTGTCATCGCTGAGCAAAATAAAGGGATAAATCAAATCCTAGTTTGAAAAGTCAAACGCCAATTTGAAAAGTCAAACGGCAAGTTTGCTTGGTGGAGGGAGAGTAGGAAACCTACTTGGGGAGTAGTTCTGCTCCCTCCACCGCCGGCCTTGGAGGCCGAGTTGGGGGAGGACTCCCTCCCCCTTGGCCGGCGCCCTCCACCTATAAAAGGAGGGGCAGGGCTGCCCCTCTAGACCTACACCTCCACCACCCAAAACCCTAGCCCTAGCCGCCGGCCCTCCTGCAGCCGCCGCCGCCCTAGGGCAAACCCTAGACGCCGACTTGGGGCTTTCCCCAATCCCTAGCCGCCGGCCTAGCCCTCTCTCCTTGGTGTGTATAAACCCTAGATCACCGAGGCCTCTCTCATAGTCCACCATACTCGCTCCGACGTAAGGCGAAGCCCTGCGAGATCTCCCCTCTACTTCCGGTACCACGCCGTCGTGCTGCCGGAATCGCGAGGAGAGTGCTACAACCTCTGCTGCCTGCTGGAACAAGGGAGAGGAAGGTCTTCATCGAGTACCGAACGTGTGACCGACTGCGGGAGCGCTGCCGGAACGCAGCGCCGGAAGGATCGTCTACACGATCTTGAGATCGGCAAGAGCACGACTACATCACCCACGAGAATCCGCTCTCGTTAAACACTTTGGAATCTTAGAGGGTGAGTTATTCTATCGACTCGTTGCTACAATCTAGTAGATAGATCTTGGCTTGTTTGTTTGTATGCGATAGAATTTTTTTTATTTTCCATGCTACGAACCCCTACAAAATTAAGGTCTTAGAGCCTCTCATATCACGGCCGTTTAGGCCATCGAGCCGTGTAACCCAGTGAAACATCCGTGAAGGCAAAGTTGATGTAGAGCCCCCGGGTTTCGCTAGCCGGATTTTTCACCGTCTTGAAAGTTTCTTGACATGATAAAGGCGGCTTGATGCTCAAAAGAACATGTATAGTTGTACATCAAACAATTGTAGCCTCCGAGCGCCAAGTCGTAGTTTCAAAAGAAAATCGTCTTGGTGCTCTCAGAGTAGCTTTAGCAAAAATGTGAATAGTGTAGCCCCCGAGCGCCAAGTCGGAAATAATTTTGGTTTGGTGCTCCAGAGAGAACTTCATAAAAAATTCAGCATCGGTGTAGCCCCCGAGCATCAAGGTGGAATTCAAATGAATTTTACGGCTTGATGATCAAAGAGAACTAAACCATACCTTGGAGATCATCATACAGTAGCCCTCCAAGGATTGTTCCGACTTGATGCTTAAAGAGGGACAAAGCTACTAAGTTAGAGATGTCAAGCCCCCGAGCATCGATCCGACTTCCTCAAAGGCGGCTCAAGTCTTGGTTAGCAATTGCAATTGCAGCCCCCGAGGTGTTGAGTCTAGCGCAAAGCCGGCTCAAAAACACCTTAATCCGAGGAACGTGCCAATGTCCAAGCGTCATGTACCTGAAACATAAACATAAAAATACAAATGTATTAAATTGTTCCTTTAAGTGTGTCCAACAAACAAGTGTAAGGCGGAACAAACATAGCCTTTAAACAAATGCTTTAAAGCTGAAACAATGCAGGAGCTGGACAACATAAAACTGTTTAGGAGAGAAAAACTCAACTAATTTGAACAGTTTATGTAAAATTTTGTTTAAGCAAGTGCTGGCTTATCCATTACTCTGATTTTTATGCTTGACCTTTCGTGAGACGGAAGACTCGCAGCACAGAACTATGTCCTCGGGTCATGATGCCTAATGGCACCGTCCAGAACCCAAGGCCAAAACGCCGGCATTGAGTGCCGAGAAGTCACTACTCCGGAATCCACATAAAAACAACAGAAAACGTGTATCCAGAAGACTTAAGCTAACGCCCGAAGGCGGGTTTTTTGCATAGTACTGGGGCCTTAAAACGGCAAGCCAGTAAAAAGTTTATACTCACGAGCGCAAGGAAAATCGTGAAAAAGGTATGACCAAAACGAAAGCGGTAAAAGACTCAAAATATGAGTGAACCAACCTTAATGTCATGATCATAAATAATTAAAATAATAAATATAAATATAGACTTAGCTGTTTAAGCGGAGTCGGTGTAGCTCGTGATGAAGACGAACGAAGCCGGACCACTGCTGTAAATTTACAATTAGCTTGTTGATCGTTTCCATCGGACGAGATACTTTCCAGGACGAGCTGAACATGAAGATGAAATCCCACGAATAAGAGATTGGCACATCATGTCCTCCGTGGCGTGAATACCATGCAGGTAGGTGTATATACAACAGGTGCAGATCGATCCGGCCGGCCTGGCCGGATCATCCCACACGTATAAACGAAAGGTATCGTTCTACGAAGCCCTATGAAGCCACCGAACACGGAGGGAACTGTCCGTGTCCCAGTTTGGACATATGAATCAGCTTGAGTGTGGATACAGTGGTACAGAGAACATCCGAATTTGCGCTAGACATGAGCTCGTTGACTTCCAATCGGCCGTGATGCTAACACACGCGATGCGCGATGGATGCATTGTTGTTGATTTTCAAATAAGAAGGATAATAAATCTCTTCAAACTCTTGAGAGCAGTAACGAGACTAGTGCACCGAAATAGCTATGACAGAGACCAATACGTCCGCGGCAAAGCCTGCTGGTTACAAGATCGATCTCGCCCGCGATGTGAAGCCGGATGCGTCAAGGCTGATGAGCCAATCAGATGCAATTTGGTAGATAAAATTTATGAGAGATCTCGCGACATCGCCGACTTGGTCACACGTTCGAGATATTCATAATCTCAAGAGCGATGACGAAGTCGGAGCGCTGCCGGAGATGCGATTTGTCCGTCTTCGAAGACGGCGAAGGATCCCGCCCGGATCCGTGCTGTAAGCACCTCTTGCCCCATGGTGGGCGCCAACTGTCGTGGTTTTGTCGACACGTACGCCATAGGGGTATCCCAACGGCGAGTTTAGAGACGTGGGGGGAAGACGGAGAGCTTCCGGGTCGGCGTGACACAGCTTATCCAGGTTCAGATCTCACGACAGTTGCGAGATCCTACTCCTGCTATAAATCACTATAATGACAATACGCCGAGTTACAGGATTGGGGGTTCGCCGTGTGCGAGTAGTGCTATGCACTTGTTGTTCTATTGTGTTGTGCCCTAAAGGCTCCCGTAGGCCGGCTTATATGAGCGCCAGGACCTAGGGTTACATGGAGAATCCTAGCCGGATACGGTTACAGAGTCCTAGACTAACACTAACTAGTCTTCGTGTCCTCCAAGGCTCCAGCTTCCATCTAAGGCGGTGGCACGTCGCCTTCCTTTATCCCTGTTGGACCTCCGTCTTATCTATCAGCAACTGGGCCGCCCGGTTATGCCATAGGACTAACCACCAACTGTGGGCCACCCGGGCTTGCCGGTATGATAGTATGCCGTAGGTATACCCATTTGGTGTATCCACAACACTTGGAGATGCCTAAGGCATCCCCTTCTTCATAATTAAAAAGCTCAGGTCTTCCTAGACACTTCGTTTTTATTGTTTCATGCATAGTTGTGTTGTTCTTGGAGCGTCTTAGTTTTCATTTGTTTTGCTTAGTTTGTTTAGTTTGCTTGAATAAAGTAGTTTGGACCCCCGTTCTCGCTATGTTGTTTTGCGAATAAGTTGCTTGGTGTTGGAAAGGAGTAGTAAGTTCTTGCTTGTAAGTGCAAGAGGAGATTGCATTGACTCTGACTTAGACTTTAGCATGACATGCTAGGTGTTGTTTTGACCTTATGCTTAGTGATTATTGTTGTAGCATGTCTTGTTCCAAACAATTGGGATTTCTTAGTGTGCCTTGAAAAAAAATTATGCGTTGTTTTAACATGCAAAAGAATATTATTATGGTACTCTCCTTTGATGCTTTTCTTGGATTGACTTGGCACATGCTCACACCATGTTATGACTCTCACAAGTCACCATTAGCCTCTATGATCATTTAGTCCTTGACTTGTAGTACCACTCTTTGCTTTGATTAGTAATGCTTTGTTGCTCTGCATAATTATGGCCATTATTGCTCTCTTGGTTGGTTGCTTCCAGTCCTTTGCTAGCCTCCACTTGTGTGAGTAAGCTCTACTCATGCTTCCAACTCCCAAGAAACCAAGTTATTCCGAAGTGTCCACTATAAACTCCTATGCATGGTGTGTTACACCATTCCAAGTATATTCTCGTTTTTAGCTATGTTCCAATTAAAAACTATTTTGTTATGTGAAAACTTAGTGATTAAAGCCCTAATAAACTTGAAACATTGTGTCATCTTTGTTGTATATGCTTGCACTTATACGTTGGAATTAGCAGAACCGTGCTGTCACGGGGAACGTTTTCAACATTGCACTTGTACTTTGTACTCAGTTGATATGATGCTCTTTTGTCTATGAATGTCACCGGTGTGGAATAAAGAGGGAACTTGTAAGTCCATGGAGTTTGTATCCTGTGTTAGAGAAATTCCTAGGCCGCTAGCCTAAGACATGCCTAATAATGGTGGAAACTTGGAGCATCACCATAGTGACATCTATGAAGCATTATTCTTATAAAAAAAGAGACACATTGAGAAAAGAGGAAAGAGATAAAAAGCACCATATTCCCATGGTAAATAAGAACATTACTGAGATGGTCATTGTCTGTTTGCCTTGTCATTTTGGTTATGGGATAGCTCCTGTACCATGTGCAAGAGGTACCCCGTTGGCGGTTCTCAATGATATGCAAATACTTACACTGACAAGAACTTACAGGTGACTAAAGTTGAGTAGCATGTGGTGTGGCCCTCGTATTCAAGGGACTTGAGATTGCCAACTTATACTTCGTCAAGCATATACTCCATCTTTGTTCACTTTAACCTTAATCACTTCAAGATGCTTATGATAGGGGCAATGAGGGCTGAAAGCTAACAAGTACCATAATTTTTGGAAGCTCTTTTTGAAACTTGAAATCCCTGCTTCCTTTATAAAAGGTCTTTCTTCCACCACTATTGAGTCTCCAGCTTCTACCTTTAGGCACCATTAAGAGAGCATAGTTGTCCTTCTATGTGTAGTGTTCCAAAGCTTATTGATTGATGCATATTGTGATATTACTTGTTCTTGTGCTATTTGTTTCGAGTCACCCTTTTGAACTTTGAAGGTGTCCTATGCATCTATTTTCTACTCTATGAGGGACAAGCTGATTGCCACTATGCTATGTTTTATGTATGTGAAACAAACAAACGTTTTTCAATGCATGTTATTCATGATCTTTGTTTGTAGCTTGTCATGTTGCATGCATAGTTACTATGTCCTATTGTTAGAACCAAATTATTACAAGCATAGGCCACTGACCACAAACATCAAACAACGGAAGGCAAATTATGCTATTAAGTATAGCAAACTTAACAAATGGCCTAAGAGTCCTGAAGCATAATGATGACGTCCCAGCCCATAGATTCCAGGATGTCGGCCTAGAACCCCAAGCTACTCATCGATGTCGATGTAGTACGGAACTCGTCTTTAGGGGAACACTTACTCTGCCAAAAGTATCAACGAAGCAAGGGTGAGTATAGGGTGTACTCCGCAAGACTTATGGCTGGTGGAGTTGTTTTGCATAAAGCCATCTTTGTTTTTAAAACAAGAAAGAGGAGAAGCTCGTCTATTCAGAGTATTTTAAAAGGGGATAAGAGAGCGACATCTCCGAAGTATTGATCATCATCTTTTCAGAACCACCAAATCATCATCTGAACCCTAACTAGGATCACCCCCTCATACCCATGAGGAAGCATCCATAAGCACACGTTGAACTGCCAAGTTTTACAATTAGGTTATAGTTATCTATGATATTAGAATCTGGTCACCAAGCGTTCATAACCGTGAACACGGCTTTTCAAAAAGATTATTACCCTGCAGGGGTGTACAACTTTACCCACACGCACCAACCGACTCTTATTGCCAACGTTTTAGCTCTCTTCCTTGGAAGGCCGGAAGAGGGTGGTTGGCCACGACCTTTACCTTGCTTTCGCCGATACCATGAGTCACGCAATAAGTATGGTTCTGCCATAACGGGTCAAATTCCGAAGCCGATACTTAAAGATGTGAGGCAAGGTTGGTTTACCAAGGGCTCCATCCACCCCAAGAAACCCCAGCCACGCTTACCTACCTGTCATGATGCACCTTTCACCCACCAAATCTTTCAAAAGGTTTTCAATGCGTATGTAAAATGGAACGCTCGAACTATGTGAATCATGGAATCTACTAGGCAAGTTAATCAGGCGAGGAGTTCCCAAGCCCCGTGTGGCTGTACGCTCATCTCGGTTCCAAAGGCAAGAACTCAGGTCCTAGTGGTGGCGAGCATGGGACTAGAAAAACCACATCCCACCGTGGCCTCCCATACAAGCCTTAGCATGTTTAACTCATATCACCTCTGATCTCATCTCATCATGTTGTCATGTCATACTAGATTCTCTACATCTGATACATCATCTAGATGAACCAGCACTGACAGCTATGCATGTCTAAGCGGACACAGATATAAGCTCTAGCAGTGCACACACGCCAAACCTAGTTATGCTAGGAGTAGTGGCTCAGGTAATATAAGCTCAAAGGTAATAATGCAATAGATAGGATACCGTACCTATCGATAAAAGACCACCGTAGAATCGTATGCATCATGTCAGGAATTGAAATACTTCCGTAAACATAGGATCGTATCATGGTGGGGCTATGCTTGCCTTTGCCCATTGATAAACAATAAGCAAATCTTCGGAATAATTGTACTTGACTTGTTTACAGTTGGTCAAGTATTGTTCGTGGATCTTCGATGGTCTTGATCTCAGTCTTCGATCTTGATCTCGATATCGTATCCTACCGGGAAGAACCAAACACCAGAAAGAGAGGGAAACAATCAACACATGGCATTGATGCAATGCTCAAGCAAGGATGATGATATTAAAAGTTGAATTGTATTTAAATGTAACCCTAAGGCATGCTCGACCATTTAATCGGGGTTCCGAGGGGTACAAACCCTAACTCTGGGAAACTCCAAAATCAACTGTGAGGGGTTACTATGTTCTTCTAATTAAAAATTTCATGAAAGTTGTTGAACAATGCATGATTATAGCTCAAATAGGTACATCTCATTTTTCTAAACATTTTTATATATTATTTGTATTTTTCTGACTTATAAATAATAAGTTATTAATTTTACAATATTATACCAATTTTTGGAATTATTTAAATCATTTTATATACTTTTTACACCCGGCCATAAGCTACACACAGTGAATGACTGCTGGGCCCTAGGCTACATCAGCAACCACGTGGGAAAAATGGGCCCACGATGGATTTGATCGGGTTGACCCACGCTTGTTGACGTCACGATGACGTCAGCACGACGTCATCCGACGGCAAGCCTCCTAGGTTGAGCACGGGATGGTCGCGGGGAAGCGCACTGAGCCGAGAGAGCGGGCGCGCTAGACGCGCGAGGCTGTGGGGAGCCATAAGGTGGCGGCGCCACTGGCTACGTGTCACTGGAGACGACCGGTGGCGAGCTTATGCGGCGGCGGCGACAAAGCTACTACGCGCGGCCGAACCAAAGCGAGAGGGAGACAGTGGGGTGGTCCGGGAGGACCAGAAGCTCACCAGAGGCATGATGGTAGGCTCGGAGAGGCACTGGGTGGACGGAATCAAAGAGGATGGCGGCGGAGGTCGTCGGAGACCGAGGTTGCGATTGAGACAATTCGGACCACGCCGGCTTTCTCTGATAGGGGCAAACGAACTAGGCAAGCAAGGCGGTCACCTTGGTATGCCTGGCGGGGCTCGAGGTTCTCCAGAACGACGGTGCCCCGAGGCTACTATGGCTAGGGTTCCAGCTCGATTGGGGATTCGCAGAGGAGAGATCTCCCGAGAGATAAGGAAGGACTGGGAGAGAGAGAGAGGTGTGTGTCTGCTCCTTATCCTCGTCTGGTTGGCGGCACGGTGACGATCATCGTAGCACGGAATCGGATGGCTCCGGTGCGGCCAGGCAGCAGCTTCTCCGGCTGCTCGAGGAAGAAGAAAAGAGAAAGGCGCCGAAGGGGTATGGGTCGGCTGGGCTGCAGTTGGGCCACGGGTGGGCTGCAGAGAAAGATGAGAGGGAGAGGGAAGAAGCTGGGCTGCAGCCTGAATATTATCTGCCTTGTTTTATTTTTACAGAAAACCTTTTCAATTTTTGTTTTTCTTTTTCACTTTGTATTTTTCCAATTCATTTCTCTTTTTGAATAATTCAAAAATACAAGAGTGTTTGTAAAGTATGTAAAATACTCAAGAGCCCTTATATTTAGTTTGTGCCCATTGTTGTTGTCATTTCAAAATTTAAAACCATTTTGAATTGCTTTCAAAGAGAGAGGGAAATTAGGGTTAGGGTTGTGTCTTATTTTTATTCAATGCATTTTTAAGGAACGATGCTCATGATGCTCAAACAAACCCTAATATATTATTTACTAAAAACTAGGGTGTTACAGCTCTATCCCCCTTACAATAATCTCGACCCGAGATTCCATAGGTAGGAAGAGAGACAGAGAGAAAGAAATAAGGTCACTCTAAGGATAAGATGGAAACACACTAAACAGTACACAGAGTATCTCATGGCCAACTCATGGATGTAGTGTTTAGAAACAACTTTGAGATGACAAACATGAAACACGTCAGGGTAATAGAGGAAACAAGAGGATATGATTTCAATTTGTTAGATAGCTGGTCTTCATAAGGATTGAGACCATGGAACTTACAGAAGAGTTTTGAAGCTTCTAAGAAAGAAGGCTTCCAACACAAAGAACATAACACAGACTTCGACGAGGACCTCTACTAAACGACTTAAGTAGATATTTCAGGTTGCAGAGATAGGGATAAACAAAATAAAGCTATTGAATTATTACTTTGAAACAGAATGGTCACTTTTTCATCCAATAGAAGGCCAAGACAGAAAAGTGTTTTGGTGGAGAGGACTCATAAGAGTCACAAGAAACATGTATGAAGAGAAACTATGGATTACCAAAATCATAGTCACTATTAAAACATGGCTGAGAAAAACGAGGGAAAGTTCTTTATTCATCCAGGACTATCAAGATCTTTGCCAAAGATCATGATATCACTTTGCACCACTAAGATTAATAGTTAAGAAGATTATTGATGACACGAGAACAAAGAAACTTCACTATCAGATTTCAATTATTTGGCACAACAAAATGATTGCCAACATAAAATGGTCTGGAGGATTGACCGAGAGACATTTAGCAACACTACTTTAAATGTTCTCCTTGATGTTCGAGATACGAAACATCAAGTAAAGGTCAGACTTTGGATACAAAAGAAACCATAGGAATAAATCCTAGAATAAATCGTAGAAGAATCCTCAGGAAGAGTGGTTGTTATTGCTAAATTAGGAGAATATGACAAAAGGTCTTTCCGGCTAAGTGTGTCAACCATTACATCAGTCTTCCCAGATTCAAAAAAAGACCTATGTCAAAACCTTGAGGAACACCAACCATCATATCTGCTTGAGATTCAGATTTGGTTAGGTGGTATGATACTTCAGACTCGGCATGTCTGAATAGAAAGGGTGCAACATTTACCACGAAGGTGAAGTTACTAGATTATCAAGATATGGACTTTAGTGTAAAGCTCCAAAAGATGAGCTAGATTGCTAGACCTATACATTAGCAACACACATAAAGTACTAACATTATTACACACATATGTCCTTAAAGGAAATAGATAACTCTTCTCGAGTTCACAGCGACATCTTTCAACAGTTGCACGTGAACCAGAGAAGATTACTTCTTACATCTAGAACGCATACTTCGAGATGACTCGAAGACGGATCTTGTAAGTTTCCAACATTGATGCCATTTGTTCCACATGAATCTAATCCAACATGGAGAAAGTAAGGATGTCATCGATGGGCTCAACAACAAACTTATCGAGACACTCCAAGAAGATGGACTCATATGTTGCTTGAACCAGGCCAGAATACTGGTCAGATCAAAGGACATGAGGATGTAATCAAGTGAAACATCACAAGTAGCAACACCATCAAGATATTCCTTGGAACTGAGTTTGGTTTGACGATAGCCCAAATCAAATCAAAGGTGGGGGAGATAACATGTCCACAAAGGAGATACCATCTTTCTTCAGCACGAACAAAACTAGACATCCCTTTAATAAGGAACTGGGTCGGATAGAACTTTTGTCTTACAACTCTCCAAGTTGTTGTTTAAGCTCAACCAACTAGTTCAGGGATATCCAGTATGGATCCTTGGAGAAAGGAGCAGTTTAGAGAACTTGCTTGCTCAAGAACTTCACAAGACGGTCATGTGGCCACATGGCGATACTTCTAGAAAGCAATCTAGAATATCACGAACCACCATTAAGTCACTTAGTTCGAGAGGAAACTTGCTTGGTAAGGCAAGAGGACATAGTCTTAGAGCTTCGGCACAAGCCTAACTCTTTAACCAAAAAGAGTGCACCAGAATAACGGACTTGGTAGCACGATCAAACTTCGCTTAGTGATAGGATTAACCAATCATGTTAAGAATGACTTAAATGTCCTTGAGTTCAAAGCAATGACAATTGATAATAATATCAGATGACCACATTATTACACACACACACACATCACTCACGAGCACGAAAGCTCAAGGAAGGGTGGGTAATTATGTGTAATAATATCACTTCATTAAGGGGTCATAAAACTCAGCACGACCTCTTAGTATACATGAGTGTGATACTTGAAGGTGGAACAGATAGAAGTTAATCACCACTTCCTGATCTGCGGATTAAAACACATTGACCTGGTCCTGGATATGACGAGGTACTAGAGTTTTTTTCTCCTGACATCCCGAAATGGTTTGTCATGACGAACCACAAGAGTATCTTGCATCGGAAGACTCCAATACTCATTTACTACTTGGCTACTAACTGGTAGGCAAAGTTTACAAAACAACAAGGGAGAAAGAACATGCTTAGGATGGAATCCCGACATGTGGATGCATGGATTATCAATCTTCCAAAAACAGATGCATAGAAGAGGTAACGTGTGGAAGAGTCACGAATATAGATGCGAGACTCACGAGGAGTACTCTTGTCGTGATCTATTTGGTTCCATTATAGAACATCTGCCATAGCATGTCACATCCCAAAATTTTCCAAATTTTGAAATGTGAAAAAAAATTGTTGAAATTTAGGGTGAAAAGAAATTTTTTGCTTCTAAATGGAAACATCAAAACCCTTCTTGAACAAAATTTGAATGAAAAGGGAATACAACAAAATTTCTATCAAGTGAAATGCATTCATCAATGAATTTATCTTGAAATTTAACATTTGGAAAAGTTAAACCAAAACCCAAATCTTAGTGAAAGAAATAACTTCCAAAGATCAAATGCATTTTATGCAAGGAAAGAACCTTGAATTTAAACACTTGGGAAAATAAACCAAAACCCTAAAACCCAAATGGAAGAAAATCATTTCCAAGATCTCTCTAAGACTATGGATTTGATCCATATAAAAATTCAGCAACAAACATTTATAGAAGATCAAAAATGATAAATAAAAATATTATAAAACTATAGAAATTTGTTTCATTTAATTTGGAGCCATGGATAAAAACTTATGAATTTAATAAGATAAAAGGAAATAATTTCCAAAGCTAATAAAGCTCCTAGCTAAAATCCATACCAAATTGTGAGCAAAATAATCCTAGAAGGATTTAAAAAGATAAACAAATATTAAATAAAATTATACAAATTGGAATCACCAATTTTGGATCTATAAATAAAAAAATATGGATTTTATAAGGCAAAGAAATAAATAAATAAGGAATATCAAAAAGCCAAATTAAATCTCGGCCAAATCCATAAACAAATGAAAGTTTATTGAATTAAAAAGAAATAAAAGATTATTTAAATAAAACTATATGGGATTTTAACCATATCCAATTTTAATTAAATAAAGACAAATTGCCGAAACTAAATAATAAATCCCAATAAAATTATTCCGAAGACAAAACCTTGAATTAAATCCATAAGCAAATGGAACGAAGATAATTCAAATCCAAATAAAATAAAGGGATAAAGAATAATCAAATAAAACATAGGATTAAACCATATTCTAATTATATTAATGGAGACAAATCCCTAATATAAATGATTAATTAAATCATGAGAAAATAATAAATTGGAATTGCCCAAGTGGAATAAAAGTTATCTAATTAACTTAAAAGGAACAAAAGAATTATTTGAATAAAATTTATATGGGTTTAAAACCATATTTGATTTTATTTAAATAAAGGCAAAGGCCTCATTTAAATAAATAGTACTAAAATACTAAAAGGGTTTGACAAATATTTGAATTCAAACTGAAACATAAATCAAAAGATTTGAATCAAAACTAAAAATAGAAAAGGAAAAAGAAAAATAAAACAGAAGGGAAAAATAGAAACAGACCCAGACCCACTAACCTAACCCAGCCCAACAGGCCCAGCTATCCCAGCGCAGCCCACCTCTCTCCCACGCGAGCCCCCTATTCGCACCCACGCGTCTACCCCTCTCAGTCACTGACAACGCGACCCCACGACAACTCAGTGCCACATCATCGTCGTCTCTACCCCACGACCCATTCCCCTCGCCCCATTGTCATTTCCAGCGCCGATTACTCGCGTTCAGTTCACCTAAATGCCGCGCATGAATTCCTCCAGAGACCACACACGTTAAATCGCCCCTCTCTCCTCTCTCTTTCCCCTCACTCACTCGCACCTCTCCGCCCCAGGGATGCCTCAATTTACCCTTGCACCACCACTGCTCCGACGAGCATCTCCATCGAATTTCGACGACGACCGACCGCCTCCCACTCCCTGGCACCCACTAGCTTGCTCCCCATCGCCTAGCGCACCTGCGAGTATCCCTAGCTAACCCGCAGGTGCCCCCACAGCCTCGGTAACAACCAATTCCGAGCGTCCACTCCGGCAAGCTTCCCTGGTAAACTCCGACCGCACCTCTCCCCCTCATTGACACTCATGTAATCAGCATCGTCTTGCAAGTCTAACGAGCCCTTTGCCTCTCCTTCCTGAGCCGTGCAGCCTCGCCTTTGACCACATCAGAGCGTGCCCGATGGAGACAGCAACTCCGGTGAGCAATTCCCGTCGTCCTCGTGCGCCCCTTCATCTACGACGAGTACGTTGAGCTTCCCCACGTCATGGTGAGTCTGGTAAGCCTCTTCACCCTCTCCCTCGCTTCCTAAGTTGGGCGGAGCACCGTTAGCAGAGCGCGCTGCCGCTCGCCATTGCCCAGCGTCGCCCATCTCTGGTCGAGCCGCTGTGAGCCGTTGGATCCCGATCCTGCGGATGATATAGATTCACTTAAACGAAGCGGTACATTAGATCTACATCGTACGCTTTAACTTAGATCCAACACAACACACTGCTCGATCCGAATGAATGGGTATCGGCTAATGAGAACAGGACACGTAGCCCAGACTCTATTTTTTGAAACAGAAACATTTCTATAAGTGAATGGATTTTGAAAAATTCATAACTTTTAATCCACACGTCCAAAATTTGCAAATTTTATATCATTGGAATCAGGAAAAAGAAACCTTTGCAACCATGCCCTTAGTTTAGCATTTTTCTTAAGGAAAATTGGTTGTTTATGCAGAAACATTTCTAGGCCTATTTTGAGTATAAAGATTATTCTAAAAATGATTTTAGGGTAAAATCTTTTAAAAATGGTTTGTTTTGAACCTACTGACCATAAAAACCAACTTTTGAATTTAAAAATATATTTTGTGACACTAAGGAATTATTCCTTAAATAAAAGAATTTCTAGTAAAACAAAAATTGTTGATTATGTTCTAAAAATAGTTTTTGAGTAAAACATTTTGCAAATGGTTTGATTTAAAACTCTTTGACCCTAAACACTATGTTTTGGATTTAAAAATGTATTTGATTAACAATAGAAATTATTCCTTTGAATAAAGGCATTTTGGTAAAATCAAAAATGTTGCTATTGTTTAAAAATGATTTTTGGGTGAAACCTTTTGGTGAATGGATTAGTTTTAAACACTTTGACCATAAACACTAACATTTGTGTTTAAAAATATATTTGGATAACACTAGAAATTATTACTTTTATTTAAATCATTTCTACCAATAGGTGTTTTAAAATGTTTATAGGCTATTATAAACCACCTTTACAAATAAAACAATCTTTTGCATGCTTGCATGCATTGTTTTGTTTTCTTTATTTTATGTGGTGAATTGTTTGAATGCTAGTTTGAATTTGTGCCTTGATTGACTTGTAGTGAACTTTGTAGAGTGTGACAATTGCAAGATCAAGGAGTGAACTTAGTTTCTCTACCAAAAAGGCAAGTGATGCTTCATACATTTTGTCCTATTATTTTCACTATGAATTAGTGATATTTTGATTAGGACTTGCATGGAATTTTACTAAGTATGCCATGCCTTGGAAAATCCTAGTAGATGATGCCTTAGTAGAATTTTTTCCTAAGTTAAGGTACCTAATACTATCATGCTTAGCTTAACTAGTAGAAAACAAGGGTGGATTATATTCATGCTATGAAATATTTCTAAGTCTATGACTTATGTTTTGTTTAATAAAACAACTATGTGAATGAATTACCTGGGTGGAATGGTAAGAATGGATTTATGTTGAGTGGTTACATAGGGCCAGTAAACTGGCGAAAACTTGTGTATGACACTTGTGGAAAGCCACCCAGGAAAAAAGAGATTTGAGATGTCAAGTGTTGAGAAGCTTCAAGTGCAGCCACATGGAATTATGGGCTCTGCCTGGATCATATAGGTTGCAATAACTTAGCCAGATGGACAGAAGGTGGTAGGAGGTGATAGGATGGAACGCGTCCATTTGGTCTAAGGGAAGGCTTCTGAAAGATCTTGTCTCGATGCATGTCGAGTCTTGTGGGGAAAGTGCACCACCTCTCGAGAGAGTAAAATCTAAGTACTTAGCCGTGTCCCCGACAATGGACAATTTGAGCATCAAGACATGGAAGCTATCAAGGATCTCCTCATCCCAATTTTCTTAGTTAAAATCTTGTGGTTGAACAAGGGTTAAAGGATCTTAATTTTTTAATTGGTAGATGCCTTGGGTAATTTGACAAACAAAAACTTAGTGTTTTCAACTAATAAGGAAAACTTATTTTGACCAAAGCAAGCCTTAGCTACACTTAGCCAAATGCATATAGATGATAGATACCACTATTCTACCATAGTATCACTTGCCAATACAATTCAAATGTATTGACCCTTGTGGCTGTAATTTATTATGTTGCAGGTTTGTTTGATGTTAGTGAAGTGTGTTGAATAGGATTACAAGTCTACAACCAACATGATTGCCTCTGGCATTTTGAAGATGAAGGACTCTAGCTATATAGATATTTCTGTTGCATTGTAATGAGATAGCCAAATGATCTATGTAAGATGTAATGAATTATTTTATTCCTGGTTATAAAGTTGTATTATGACCTTTGTTTCTTGATATTACATCTTAAACTATGGATGCTAGCTATTGATCCAGGGACTAGCATTGTAAAGACAGGGATCTCCACCTTATCACGTTGGGACCTCTACATAGCATGTTGTAGGGGAAGTCCTTAGTTGTCACAATTCAATAGTGACAAAGAACACAAGCTTGAAGGCTAGAATTGTAATATCAGCCATACTGAGGTAATATTAACAACAGGGGTCAAAGAAATGGATCTTGGATTAAAGGTTAGCTTCATGTACAAGATCCACAACAATAGAATCCAGCACAATCCGAGATCTTCGATTCAAGTCCAAGGGTTAAAACCCAAACAAAAGAACTAATTACTACTTGAGTGACACAGAGTACACTTCAAGGTAATAATCACAAGGTAACTTCCAAAAGAAGAAATTACTTCTGAAGTACCCAAACAAACAAAAAGGAGGCACACGAGGCGAAAGGAAACCTCGAAGCCTAGAACAGAACACTATGGATCATTATATGGTAGGATCCATAAAACAGAGAGATCATGATGGAAAGGAATCTCTCATATGAATAAGATCAAAGGGGAACAAGGAATTCACAACACACACAACTCTAGAGAATTCAACACTAGGTCAACTAGTTAAGAAACGACATGCCCAAAAGGCACCTAAGCTTTGAAAGACTAGAAGAGATATCAAAACTTTTACAAAATCAATGCCAGATAAGATGACCCAGAATTAGAGCGAAACTGGATAAGGAGTAAAAGAAGCATACTAGAGTTTTTGCAAATACTTTTCACCTTTTAAAATAGTTTTCACAAACACTAGACACAACATCGACCAATATCAAGGTTTTCCTGCGGTCGGTACTGCTCTGATACCAAAACCTGTGACACCCCTGAGATTAGGGCTACACAAATCCCAGACCTCCGTCTGACATAAGCTTCACCTTGAGCTCGAGAATATCCAGTGAAGAATCGGTAACACAGTAGTGACCCTACGACACAAAATTTATTACCGCAAGCTCATAACTGAGCAAACAACCAGATTATTACAAGCAGAGGTCACTGACCACAAACATCAAACAACGGAAGGAAAATTATGATATTAAGTATAAGAAACTTAACAAATGGCCTAAGAGGCCTAAAGCATAACGATGACGTCCCAGCCCATAGATTCCAGGCTGCCGGCCGGGAACCCCAAGCTACTCGTCGATGTCGATGTAGTACGGTACTCGTCTTCAGGGGAACACTTACTCTGCCAAAAGTATCAACAAAGCAAGGGTGAGTACAGGGTGTACTCCGCAAGACTTATGGCTGGTGGAGTTGTTTTGCATAAAGCCATCTTTGTTTGTAAAACAAGAGATGGGAGAAGCTTGTCTATTCATAGTATTTTAAAAGGGGATAAGAGAACAACATCTCCGAAGTATTGATCATCATCTTTTGATATCCACCGAATCATCATCTGAACCCTAACTAGGATCACCCCCTCATACCCATGAGGAAGTATCCTTAAGCACACGTTGAACTGCCTAGTTTTATGATTAGGTTATAGTTCTCTATGATCTTAGAATCTGGTCACCAAGCGTTCATAACCGTGAACATGGCTTTTCGAAAAGATTATTACCCTGCAGGGGTGTACAACTTTACCCACATGTACCAACCGACTCTTAATGCCAACGTTTTAGCCCTCTTCCTTGGAAGGCCGACAGAGGGTGGTTGGACACGACCATTAACTTGCTTTCGCCGAGACCATGAGTCACGCAATAAGTATGGTTCTGCCGTAACGGGTCAAATTCCGAAGCCGATACTTAAAGATGTGAGGCAAGGTTGGTTTACCAAGGGCTCCATCCACCCCAAGAAACCCCAGCCACGCTTACCTACCTGTTATGATGCACCTTTCACCCACCAAATCTTTCAAAAGGTTTTCAATGCGTATGTAAAATGGAACGCTCGAACTATGTGAATCATGGAATCTACTAGGCAAGTTAATCAGGCGAGGAGTTACCAAGCCCCGTGTGGCTGTACGCTCATCTCGGTTCCAAAGGCAAGAACTCAGGTCCTAGTGGTGGCGAGCATGGGACTAGAAAAACCACATCCCACGGTGCCTCCCATACAAGCCTTAGCATGTTTAACTCATATCACCTCTGATCTCATCTCATCATGTTGTCATGTCATACTAGATTCTCTACATCTGATACATCATCTAGATGAACCAGCACTGACAGCTATGCATGTCTAAGCGGACACAGATATAAGCTCTAGCAGTGCACACAAGCCAAACCTAGTTATGCTAGGAGTAGTGGCTCAGGTAATATAAGCTCAAAGGTAATAATGCAATAGATAGGATACTCTACCTATCGATAAAAGACCACAGTAGAATCGTATGCATCATGTCAGGAATTGAAATACTTCCGTAAACATAGGATCGTATCATGGTGGGGCTATGCTTGCCTTTGCCCGTTGATAAACAATAAGCAAATCTTCGGAATAATTGTACTTGACTTGTTTACAGTTGGTCAAGTATTGTTCGTCGATCTTCGATGGTCTTGATCTCAGTCTTCGATCTTGATCTCGATATCGTATCCTACCGGGAAGAACCAAACCCCGGAAAGAGAGGGAAACAATCAACACATGGCATTGATGCAATGCTCAAGCAAGGATGATGATATTAAAAGTTGAATTGTATTTAAATGTAACCCTAAGGCATGCTCGACCATTTAATCGGGGTTCCGAGGGGTACAAACCCTAACTCTGGGAAACTCCGGAATCACCTGTGAGGGGTTACTATGTTCTTCTAATTAAAAATTTCATGAAAGTTGTTGAGCAATGCATGATTATACTTAAATAGGTAGATCTCATTTTTCTAAACATTTTTATATATTATTTGTATTTTTTGACTTATAAATAATAACTTATTAATTTTACAATATTATACCAATTTTTGGAATTATTTAAATCATTTTATATACTTTCTACACCCGGCCAGAAGCTACACACAGTGAATGACTGCTGGGCCCTAGGCTACAACAGCAACCACGTGGGAAAAATGGGCCCACGACGGATTTGATCGGGTTGACCCACTCTTGTTGACGTCACGATGATGTCAGCACGACGTCATCCGACGGCAAGCCTCCCAGGTTGAGCATGGGATGGTCGCGGGGAAGCGCGCTGAGCCGAGAGAGCGGGCACACTAGACGCGCGAGGCTGTGGGGAGCCATAAGGTGGCGGCGCCACTGGCTACGTGTCACTGGAGACGACCGGTGGAGAGCTTATGCGGCGGCGGCGACAAAGATACTACGCGCGGCCGAACCAAAGCGAGAGGGAGACAGTGGGGTGGTCCGGGAGGACCATAAGCTCACCAGAGGCATGATGGTAGGCTCGGCGAGGCACTGGGTGGACGGAATCAAAGAGGATGGCGGCGGAGGTCGTCGGAGACAGAGGTTGCGATTGAGTCGATTCAGACCACGTCGGCTTTCTCTGATAGGGGCAAACGAACTAGGCAAGCAAGGCGGTCACCTTGGTATGCCTGGCGGTGCTCGAGGTTCTCCAGAACGATGGTGCCCCAAGGCTACTATGGCTAGGGTTCCAGCTCGATTGGGGATTCGAAGAGGAGAGAGCTCCCGAGAGATAAGGAAGGACTGGGAGAGAGAGAGGTGTGTGTCTGCTCCTTATCCTCGTCTGGTTGGCGGCACGGTGGCGATCATCGTAGCGCGGAATCGGATGGCTCCGGTGCGGCCAGGCAGCAGCTTCTCCGGCTGCTCGAGGAAGAAGAAAAGAGAAAGGCGCCGAAGGGGTATGGGTCGGCTGGGCTGCAGTTGGGCCACGGGTGGGCTGTGAAGAAGGATGAGAGGGAGAGGGAAGAAGCTGGGCCGCGGCCTGAATATTCTCTGTCTTATTTTATTTTTACAGAAAACTTTTTCCATTTTTGTTTTTCGTTTTCTCTTTGTATTTTTCCAATTCATCTGTGGGCTGTAAAGTATTTTTCCAATTCAGCTGGGCCCAAACTGAATAATTCAAAAATACCATAGGGTTTGTAAAGTATGTAAAATACTCAAGAGCCCTTATATTCAGTTTGGGCCCATTTTTGTTGTCATTTCAAAATTTAAAACCATTTTGAATTGCTTTCAAAGAGAGAGGGAAATTAGGGTTAGGGTTTTGTCTTACTTTGCTTCAATACATTTTTAAGGAATGATGCTCATGATGCACAAACAAACCCTATTATATTATTAACTAAAAACTAGGGTGTTACACTGGAACCCTGCCGAAGGGGAGATCATCCCAGAGGCCTTCTCTCCGGTATGATGCGTGAGTAGTTCCACCTTGGACTACGGGTCCATGTAGTATCTAGATGGTTGTATCTCCTCCTTTGTGCTTTCATGTATAGATCTTGTGAGCTCCGTTCATGATCAAGATCTAATCTATTTGTAATCATGCATGTTGTGTTTGCGGGGATCTGATGGATATTGAGATTATTATGTTAGTTTGATTAATGGTTTTGTCTTTATGATTCTATCATGTCTGTGTTGTTTGTGATCTTGCATGCTCTCCGTTGTTAGTAGCTATCTTGGCCAAGTAGTTGCTAGTGACTCCAAGAGGGGGGTATTTATGCTCTATAGTGGGTTCATGCCTCTAGTTTCCAAGGGAAGTGACAATAATCTCTTCGGTTGTAGATGTGTTGTTGCTAATAGGGAGAAAACAATGGTCTCTTGTTCATGGAACATGTGGACTATTTACCTTACACACTTTGCTTAAAGCAGTTGTCTGTTGCTTCCAACTTAATACTGGAGGGCGTTCCGATGATAACCTGAAGGTGGACTTCTAGTCATAGATGCAGTTGGATGGCGGTCTATGTATCTTGTTGTATTGCCCAATCAAATCTCATAGGATCTTTCTGACTAGTAATTGCATTGTTATGCCTTGCTCAGTTCCTGCCAATTGCCCTGCTGTAATTTGTTTAACCTTCATGCCATGTTGTTTATCTAAGGAGAGCACCTCTAGTGAACTATGGACCCCGGTCCAAGTCTTGAGTTTGTGTTGTGCAGGTCTCCGCGTTGCTTGCAACACCTGTGTGGCATTTCCTTCCTCCTACTGGTTGGATAACCTCGCTTTCTTACTGAGGGATGTGCTGCTTCACACCTTGCTCTTGGGGTTCCCAACGAAGCGCTCCTACATCAACTCAGCGCTGCATCACGCCTCTATGGGGCTGGCGATGGCGATGGCGTTCGGAGCCGAGCTTGACCTCCACCAGATCACATCACGAATGCCGACAGCGTCAGATGGTTCTAAGGTAGCTTTTGCTTCTCGCTGCAAGCATTATGGGCCTAAGCTCATCGACCTGCTAGCTGAGTATGTGGTGAAGCAGCATCATGAGTCCAAGAGCAGGCAGTCGGGCTCCGAGACTGCTCTGAATGCGGGTGCTTAGGCCCATGTGTTGTAGCTAGAATAGCTTATTCTTTTGCTTCCTTTTGTAACATTGTGCTGATGAACAAGTCCAATTATGCCACAAGGTGGCTTTATTTATGTATATAAGTCTGTCATTTGAGCTGCTGTCAGAAGTGCTTGTGATGTTTATACTTGCTTATTTGCCTTTAGGGTCCTTCGGGTGAGGTTCATGTTTTCACTCCGACTGCTCCTGAGCCACGATCATCCTTGGATGATGCGTTGCAGTTGGCTTTTATTCGCGATCGTGTCCGCAGCTTGGAAAAGGACATCCTTAGCATTTGAGGCCACAAAGATGTGTGGAAGTCGAAGGCTGAGCAACCCACTGCTAGGGAGGAGTTCTTGATGGTGGAGTTGCGGCAAATGGGCGAGCAACTGCAATGTGAGTCTTCGCGAACTACTGTTCTTCCGGGTGTAGTTCTATATGCTTTTTCATTGCGTGCATTCTGCATGTGTGAATCTCATTCCGAAGGAAGATAAGGAGTGCTTCGCGATTCAGATGAATTGCCTGACGCAACATGACCTGGAGGCTGGTGGCTTCTTCTGGATGGATCGCGATTGGGCCATCGTCCTTGCGACGGTGCAAGATCGCGTGAACCAGGTTCTTCGGGTGCTGAGGTAGGCGAGGTCGTCATTGGCGGCTATCTGGGCTGTCATGTTCCCCTTGGACGCTGCGCCTTCTACCTTCCTGTGTCTTCTTGGTAAATTTTGAGACGTAGTCCACGTCAAAGAGTTGGTGTGGCATCAGCTGATTGCTGGGGTCAAGGCTGCCTTGTCGCTCATTCGGTTGCATCACTGTGATGTCGATCTTTCGGAGGTGGCGACTGGGCATCCCCTTCGACCGGATGGCACCCTATGGGACATGCGCCCGCATTATGTGGCTGTGATACATCATGCTGAAGAGATCGTAGATCTGTTCGAGCAGCGGTCGAATGTAATGCTCCAGAATAGGTAGATCCTGTAAAGAAAAACTTAATGCAAAATTTGTATTTATTCAAGTGGGCTCGTAGTGCCCTTTGTAAAGTTTATATGTACTAGCATGTGGTGCTTTTTTATGTGCATGTCCTTTTCGTTAGCTTGACATGGTCAGCTACTCGGGTTGTATGCATTGTTCTCAGTCGACGAGTTAGTGAGGTGAGGCGTAGCCCCCAAGCATATTTAGCGAGAAATAATGTAAGGTGAAAAGATATTTGGGCCAAGGAACTTAGCTTTTATTCATAACATAACGAGGAGGTACGTTGTTCGGCTGAGTAGCCTTATTGAAAGTAAAGGGTAACTACGGGTAGAAGCGTCACACACGTGCGATGTTCTAGGGATTGGAGTATTCGACTCCTGACGCGATGTCCATGAGGCGGTAGGAGCCACCTGGGATGACTTCTGTGATGATGTAGGGTCCTTCCCAGGGTGACTCGAGCTTCTTCGGCCGTTCTTGCTTGAGTCGTAGGACGAGGTCTCCTTCGACGAAGGACCTTTGGCACAGCAGATGGCTGTGATAGTTGCGGAGGCTTTGTTGATAGACTGCTGAGCGAGCTGCAGCGATATCGCGCGCCTCGTCGATTGTGTCGACGGCGTCTTCGAGTGCTGCCGATGATTCGGCTTCGCTGTAAGCAACGACCCGTGGGGCCTTATGGCGTACTTTGGCAGGTAGCACGGCTTCGGCTCCGTGCACCATGAAGAAGGGTGTGAAGCCGGTTGAGCTATTCGGCATTGTATGCGGGCTCTAGAGGACTGAGGGTAGCTCCTCTGCCCAGGCTCCCGTGAGCCTTTCGAGTGGGCATAGCAGGCGTTTCTTGATGTCATTGCCTATGAGGCTGTTGGCCTTTTCGACCTGTCCGTTGGTCTGCGGGTGTGCCACAGTGGCGTATGATATGTTGATGCCGAGGTTCTCGCAGAAGTCATGGAATTCCTTCGAGATGAAGTTTGAGCCGTTGTTCGTGATGATGCTGTATGGGACGCCGAACCTGTAGACAATGGACTCGAAGAACTTGACGGCAGTTTTGCCGCTTTGGTTGGTGATGGGCATGGCCTCAATCCACTTGGTGAACTTGTCGACTACGACCAGGAGGAAGACATGGCCTCCGTTCGAGGATTTGGGCAGTTTGCCGATCATGTCGAGGCCCCATTGGGCGAAGGGCCAGGCCAATGGTATGGGCCTTAGCTCGGATCCTTGTGCGTGCGGCTTGTCCGCATACCTCTAACAGGCGTTGCACCTTTGGACAATGTCCTTGTCGTCGTTCATGGTTGTTGTCCAGTAGAATCCAGCTCATAGAGCTTTGGCTACTAGGGCGAAGCTGCCTGCATCATGGCCGCAAACGCCTTCGTGGATGTCTTGGAGGATGGTTTTGCTGTCGCCGATGGTGATGCACCTTTGGAGCACACCCGAAATGCTGCGCTTGTACAGCTCGCCATTGGGGATGGTGAAGGCCTTAGACCGATGAGATATGCACCGGGCATCTGTCGGGTCATTGGGCAGTGATTGTTTATCAGGTACCGAAGGTACGGCTGCGTCCATGTCTCTTCAACCGCCATGACCTGCATCAGGCTGACCAGCTCGGCCTCGGTGTAGAGCTTTTCGGGTCCCTTCTGTCCTTCGGGTGGTGCAGCCCCCGAGTGCTCTGTTTCTTCAGTTGAACCCTTTGGGAATTTTATTTTGATAGAGGGTGCAGATTTGTTCAAGGAACACACCTGGCGGCACTCGTGCGCAGGTGGAGCCGATGCTGGCGAGTTTATCGACTTCTTCGTTGCTTTCCCTACCGACATGCCAAAACTCGCAGCCGTCGAAGTCCCCTTCGAGTGAGTTTTAGAGATCGTGATACGCGATCATGTTGGCGCTGTGAGCGTCACACCAGTTCATCGTCTGATGGACGACAAGGTTCGAGTCACCGTATATGATGAGGCGTGTTGTGCCGCAGATCTTGGCCATCCTCATTCCATGGATGAAGGCCTCGTATTCGGCCTTGTTGTTGGAGGCACGAAACTTCATCCAAAGGACGTATTTCATCTTGTCGCCCTGAGGGGACGTCAGTATGATGCCAGCTCCTGCTCCAGCCTCATGCTTGGAGCTATCGAAGTGCATCCTCCACGATTGCGACATGTCCGGAGTGTCTGGCAGCTGGAGTTCCATCTAGTGGACGAGAAATTCAGGGAGGACCTAAGATTTGATGGACTTGCGCCGTTCGTAGATTATATCCAGAGGAGACAGCTCGATGCCCCACAAGGCTACTCGTCCCGTGGCTTCGGGGTTGTTCAGGATGTTGGACAGTGTGGCGTCATTGATGACCATGATCTCATGCTCTTGGAAGTAGTGGCTCAGCCGACGAGCCGTCATGAATATGCCGTAGGCGAGCTTCTGGTAGTGAGGGTACCTCTGCTTTGTTGGGGTCAGAACCTCGCTGAGGTAGTAGGGACCCCATGGGTCTTGCCATCTTCGGGTCGTTCGACCACGAGTATGGTGCTGACCACCTGATGCGTAGTTGTGATGTATAGCAGCAAAGGCTCTAATTCCTTAGGCATGACCAGGACGGGTGAGGTGGAGAGAAGCCGTTTGAGGTCCTTGAATGCGTCGTCTGCTTCGGGTGTCGACTCGAACTTGGATGTCCTGCGCAGTAGCTGGTAAAAGGGGAGGGCCTTCTTGCTCATGCGGCTGATGAATCTGCTCAGTGCCACGATTCGCCCGGCCAGCTTCTGGACACCTTTGAGGTTCTTCGGCTTCTCCATGGCCAGTATGGCCCTGATTTTCTTTGGATTTGCCTCAATCCCCCATTGGGAGATGAAGTAGCCGAGTAGTTGGCCATATGGGACGCCGAAGGCGCAATTTTCTGGGTTTAGCTTGATCTTGTATTGGTCATGATTATCAAACATCTCACGGAGATCGTCTATTAGCGTTTTGGCTTCCCTGGTCTTGATTACTATGTCGTCGACATAGACTTGAATGTTGCAACCAATTTGCTTTTTACGCATGCCTGCATGCACCTCTGATACGTAGCACCTGCGTTCTTCAGCCCGAAGGGCATAGTGTTGTAGAAGAACACGCCGAATGGCGTAATGAACGCCGTTTTCTCCTAATCTTCGACCTTCAATCGTATCTGGTTGTAGCCTGAGTAGCCATCGAGGAAGGAGAGTTTCTCGCATCCTGCAGTCGAATCGATGATCTGATCGATCCATAGTAGAGGGAAGTGATCCATGGTAGAGGGAAGTGGTCCGCAGGATGTCCGTGTCCTTTTTGGGGACCAGCACAGTGTTGGCTAGCCACTCGCTCTCCTTGATTTCCCGGATGAAGTTGGCATCGAGCAGTCTGTTGCCTTTGATTCCAACAGCTTCATCTCTTGGTTTGGACAGTTGTCGGATCGACTGCTTGACTGGATTCGCGTCAGGGAACACACTGAGTGCATGCTCGGCGAATTCCCTGGGAACTCCTGGCATGTTCGCAGGACACCAGGCGAAAATTTCCCAGCGCTCACGAAGGAATTCGATAAGCGCGCTTTCCTATGCAGGGCTAAGGTCGTTCGCGATCAACGCCATCTTGGAAGCGTCCGTCGGGTGGACCTGCACCTTCTTTGTGTTTCCGTGGAGTTGAATGACATGCCAGGTGCATTTTGCCTGGTGCCCCGTTGTCTGTCACCTATCGAAGCCTTGTGAGCTCCTCCTGCACGCCGAACGACTGGGAGATTCTGTTGATGTCTCTATCGTAGTGGTCGGATCGGGTGAAGCTTACCTGGACGGTGATGATGCCCCTAGGTCCTGGCATCTGATGTCTACACACTTCTATTCTTGTAGACAGTTGTTGGGCCTCCAAGTGTAGAGGTTTGTAGAACAGCAGCAAGTTTCCCTTAAGTGGATCACCCAAGTTTTATCGAACTCAAGGAGGAAGTGGTCAAAGGTATTCCCTCTCAAGAAACCCTGCAATAATGATACAAGAAGTCTCTTGTGTCCCCAACACACCCAAGATAGTGAAATACAAGTGGTAACGGTGCCAGAGAATAGCTTCTGACTTGTTGTTGACGTGGGGTAACGATGCCAGAAAATAGCTGATGGTGTGGAGGAACAGACTAAAGGAAAACTAATGGAAGCAAGTAAACATGCAACAGATCTAGTGGCAAATGGTGTTTCGATCCTTAGAAACAAGGCCTAGGGATCATACTTTCACTAGTGAAAACTCTCTCATATAAATATCCTCTCTTCATGATACTACTCTTAACTACTCTCCGGTTGGACACTCTAATCATGGGTAGGGCTATAGCAGCACTCCTCAAAGTCCGCCTTCCTCAATCTAGATTACCCCACACTGTCACCTTGAGCTCTAGATGGTTCCAACAAACACCACAATTTCATAGAGACATCCAACTCCAAATATAAATCATAACAAATATTCAATCTAGCCAAAGTTCCACACACAGTATGCACGCTGTCACTTTCACACACGTGGGGAAAAGCATAGATCTATTGAAGCACAAAGAGTATTTATGTAGACTCAAGCCTAAGTGCCACCATGGCATGCACGATGTCACTTTCACACACATGGGGAGAGCAGAGATCTAATGAAGCACTTGAGTAGCAAGGTATATCTACTTGATTACAAAGCTCATGACCACAAGATCATGCATAGAGAGAGATGAACACATAGCTACCGGTAGAGCCCTTAGCCCTGAGGAAGAACTACTCCCTCCTCATCATGGGAATCAACAACAGTGATGAAGATGGCGATGGAGATCGATGGATATGGCTCCGGGGGCACTTCCCCGTCCCGGCAGGGTGCCGGAACAGAGACTTTCTGTCCCCCGAATCTCCCCTTTGGTGGCGGCGGCGCTATGGAGGTTTTCGTGGATTTCTACTGGCTTGCTTAGGGTTTTCCCATCGGAGGCTTATTATAGGCATATGAATCAAGGTCGGTGAGGGTCCAAGGGGCCCATACCCCCCTCCAGGCGCCTCTAGGGCTTGCCCGCGCCTAGGGGGTTTGGCCACCATGTGGCCCCCCTTCGGCTCTGCTTCGTTGTTCCGTGTTGCTCCGGTAAAAATAATAAATTTGTCTTTTATCTCGTCCAATTCCAAGAATATTGATTTTCTGCCTTTCTGGAACCAAAAACAGAAGAAAATAGGCAATTGGCACTGTGGCAACTTGTTAATAGGTTAGTTCCAAAAAATATATAAAAACACCTCAAAGTAAAAACAAAGCAAAGCAAACTAGATACAAAACAAGCATGGAGCATCAAAAATTATAGATACGTTTCCGACGTATCAGCATCTTCAGTAGCAGGTACGCTTAGTGCGGTACTGCCAAGAATCATCCGAATGCCAAGAGCCCGAGGATGGCGTGGTATTGTGATGGTCAATCCATCACTTCGAACTCTATCCGCTGACGCCTGAAGTTTTTGGGCTGGCCGAAGATGACATCAAGCCATATCTTGCCCAGAGGGTATATGCCCTTCCCTGGGACTATGTCGTCAAACGTCGTGTCTCATTGTTCTAGGCTGCACAGCGGCATCCTCATTGCTGCGAGGGTGCTGGTGAACATCAGATTGATGCCGCTGTCGCCGTCCATGAAGAAGCGGCTCATCTCGAACCCCCCAATCTGTGCCTCGAGGGATCTGGCGTGGGTGATCCAAACGGTCAAACGTGATGCAGGACTCTGAGCCACTGAGGTACTCAGGTGTGGCTGGTGGAGAGGTCACGGCCAGGCTGACTTGGCGGGTGATTTTCTTCTGCACCTTGTTAGTTGGGCGCCCCTTCTGGATCATCAGGGAACCTTTTAGCGGCGGGTATCCGCCCGCACAGTTATTTGGTACTGGTGCGATTGCTGGACTTGACGGTCCAACGGGTGGTGGTGGAGGAGCCCTGTGGGCGATGTCACCTAGTACAGGTGCAGGCCCAAATCAAGGGTTCACGATATGGCGTCGCATTTGGGTGAGACCCTCGCTGAGCTTCTGGAATTCGTGGTAGTCCTTTAGCATGTGGCTGGCCTTCTTCTTGCCATCTTGTTTTTCGATGTAGAAGAGGATGGTGCAAGGACCAGACAACTTGTCTTATGCCAAAGGCTCGTCTTCGCGGCTGAGATGTTGCCACGTCTGTGTGGGTCGCCCTCCGTCGCGGTAGTTGTCTCCACAGTATCCGCTGCTGCGGTTGCCGTCATTGCGTCGGTCGGCATATCCAGCCGCGACCATGTCGACTCCATCACAATCGTCGTAGACACGTGATCTTCGTTTTCTGCGGCGTTCTCGCCTATGGTCATAGTTGTCCTCGTCATCCGAATGCGTTCGGTGGACGGAATCCTCGACATCCGCCCATCGGTTGGCGATGTTCATGAGGTGGTCGAGTGTCTTGGGCTTGACGCGCCCAAGTTATTCCTTGAAGTCCGGACGCTTGACACCATCCTTGAAGGCGTCGATTGTCCTTTATTTAGAGATATGTGCGGCGGAATTCTTGATATGGGACCAGAGTAATATGTACGAGCGAATGGTCTCGCCGGTACGTTGGGTGCAGGCTCGCAGTTCTTCGGTCGAGGCTGGCCTCTTGATGGGGCCCTTGAAGTTGCGGATGAAGCTGTATGTCGGCTCCTCCCAGCTTTGGATGGAGCCAGAGGACAGGCTATTGAGCCAGATCCTAGCTGCGCCTGTCAGCTGCAGCTGAAGGCATTGTAAGGCGGTGATCCTGTTTCCATCGTGCATCTTGATGGATGAGAGGTGGTCGTTGAGCCAGGCCTTTGGATCCTGCGTACAGTCGAACTTCGAAGTGTCCGAAGGGAGCTTGAAGTTTTTCGGCATTCTCGTTCTCCGAACGGATCTGTTGAAGCATCTGGCTTCGCATAGCTCTCCGTCGTCTTCCTCGTCGGGCTCAGTTGAGCACACGCGTTTAGCACGTGCCTTGTCGATCTTGCGTTGGGTGAGATCATTCCGAGCGTCGTAGCCGCTGCTGCGGCGCCGTGGGCTCTTGCGACATCGGGGCAGATCATGCTCGTCCTACTCGGTTGAGGGCTTAGGGCTACGGGTGAACTTGACCGCAAATTTTTTCTTCGTCTCCGCGGGAGCCTTGTCGTGGAGTGCTGCTCCGACGAGTCCAAGACCGACTAGCGCGGACTTGTGCATTGCTCTCTTCGGTTCACCCACCGGAGGTGGATGGGACGCGAGGTATTTAGTGGCCGCCATGATCGCAGCCTGCGGTGTTTTTGGCATGACGTTGCCATTTACATCCATCATCATGAAAGAAGTGTTGAGGGCCCTGGTGACTTCGTGTCGCGTGGCGGGGTCCATGTGCTCCGTGTGGGAGCGGTGCTTGTTGGAGTCGTTTTCGTGCGAACTGGAGCCGCCAGCGGCGGAGAGCACGGCACGCCGCGCGCTAGACTTCGAAGCCGCCTACTTACGCTTGTTAAGATCCTCCATCAGCTTCACCTGTCGGTTATGCTCGTTGATGAGGAGGAGGTGGTAGGCCATCAATACATCTCGTGAAGCATTCACGGGTAGGATGATGTTGCCTTCCACGCCTTCGCGTGCTTGGCTCCACCCTTACTCGTTGAGGTTGATCTTCTGGTGGGCGTTAGCGTCGCCTTCGTTGGGCCTAAGTGGCAAATCTCCTCCGTTTCCTCCGTTCCAGCTTGCGGGTTGAGAGGCAGGTTGGGTACACTCGAACCTGGTGGCAGTTCCGTTTCGTTTTGGATGACCACGGCGCATAGGTAACATCCACGGATTGGGTCGCTGCTACCACAGCTTTCGGATCCAGAACCGTAGGTTCCTACATCTGAGGGAGGGCCACACAGATCTAAGTTGCAGCTACCGCTATCATCTGACTCGTTTGTCAGCGTTGACGCGTGTAACGCGCCGATAGGTGGGAGCCACAAAGAGGGCCTTATGGATCGTGGTGGCACCCTCTCTAGGAGTCGGAGAGTGTCGGTCTGCCCCACTTGGAAGCAGAAGCTCCCGAACAGCATCTCGAGTTTGTCACCAACGGACTCGAAATCCCTCGGGCTGGCCGGCGAGTGGGCGGTGAAGTCGAAGGTGCCGAAGAGGAGGTGACTCTCCATTGCCGATGAGTCGTAGATCGCTCCAGATGGAATTGTCATGATCGCACAAACAGCGTCCCCAGTTCCCACAGACAGCACCAATTTACGAGGTTCGATCTCATCAATGACCATTGTTATGGACTTGGGTTTTGGAGAAGATGGGGATGTTGGAGATCGCGGAACGGTTAACATACAAGCAACACGGGACACGAGGTTTACCCAGGTTCAGGCCCCTAGAGGGAAAACCCTACTCATGCTTGTCTACTCTTGATTACGGCGGAACCAAAGATTACAAGGGTGCATAGATGCAATCTGGCGTGAGGTGTGTATGCGGTGAGTTGGAAGAGATCCTTCTCGCCGTACCCTCCTGGCCTTTATATAGATAGGCAGGTACCGGGCATAGGTCGAGTCAGTTACAAATTAGGGTTGGTACCCTTTGAAATTCTATCTATTCTAGACTTGTCCTCCAAGGATCCGAAGACATCATGGGCTTGGGACACCCGAAATCTTCATGGGCCGCGTGTCTTGACGTGGGCCTTCCTTGGGATGGACCAGGTATACCAATGTCGTGTACCCATGGTGTATAACCATGTCAGACGGAGAACCACAGGTGCTGGAGGTGGGTCATAGACCACCTCATCGGTAGAGGCAGTCGACGATGTGGAGGATGTGCTACCAGGCGGGGAAGCTGTGGGCAACAGCAACCCCCTAGCCGGCGAGGCGAGCGCTGGCGAGGCCGTCCCAGGTGAGATGGGCGGAGGCGACACGGGTGGTGAAGGCCGCATTAGCGACACGGTATGTGGGGACGGCCAACTACTAGCCGACCGCGTGGGCGTGCAAGACACAGGCGACGAAGGGGCTAGGCCAGTCGAGGCCGAGGAGGAGGCCTCGGGATGCAGCGATCGACATCGCTGTCTGCAGAAGCAGGTCCTAGCGACTCAGGTACATGAAGGAGCTCGAGGCGAGCGCCATGTCTGGTACATGCACCATGGTTAGGCAATAACATAGGCAAGTATGCAACATCCTCAAGTTGATCAGGCAAAATAATGGAAGTATTAGTGGATGATGATACTAATGGAGAAGATGGCATATTCTTAAAAGTAAACAGATTTTTGTCGAACACAACATCACGAGAAATATAGACTCTCTTAGTTGGAAAATGGAGAAACTTGTAGGTTATGTGAAGAGCACTATAACCAAGGAATACACACTTTTTGGAGCGAAACACAAGCTTGCGACTATTGTAGGGCAGAAGATGCGGCTAACAAGAACAACCAAAAACTTTGTAAAAAGTGTAGTCAGGGAGTTCATTAAACAACATTTCAAGCGGTGTCTTCATATTTAATACTCGAGTAGGAGTTCGATTGATCAAGAAACATGCAGTCATAAAAGCGTCACTCCAAAACCGAAATGGCCATGAGCAAAAAGTGTAAGGCCAGTTTCTACTATGTGGAGGTGCTTGCGCTCGACAGCACCGTTTTGTTGATGTGTGTGTCGACATGAAACACGATGCGATATCCTAAGCTTATTAAAGCCCCAATCCGACTGAACATGAATGATCTTATGATATATGAGTCTCTCAACATGCATTTGAAATTGTAAAAATACATTAAACAAATCAGCTTTGCTCTTAATAAGATAAAGCCACGTAAAGCAACTATAAACATTAATAAAACTGACATAATATTTATGACCACTAACAGAGGTTTGGGAAGGCCCCATACATCTGAAAACACAAGATCTAATGGAGTAGTAGCAAGTCGAGATGAAGACACAAACGGTAACTGGTGACTCTTTCCATGTTGACAAGCATCACAAACAGCTAAATTTTTATTACTAGACGACGTAGGGAGCTCATGTCGATGCAGAACATGACTAACTATAGGAGACGCAGAATGACCAAGACGTGCATGCCAATGAGATGCCGACGTGCGAACAACGTTGAAAGCCTCTAGAACGGATGGCGCCTCCAACGCATACAGACCCTGATGGATACGACCTCTAAGCAGAACCTCCCGTGTGGATAGATCCTTAACAAAGAGATGAAACAGGTGAAACTCACAAAACACATCATTATCATGAGTAATCTTACGAACATACAGTAATGGATGAGTGACTTGTGGGACATGAAGGACATTACAGAGGCGAAGACGATGGGAGGAACTAGAAAGAAGGGAAGCCCGACCAACATGAGTAATGGGCATACCTGAACCATCAATAGTGCGAACCTTGTCACAGCTGCAATAGGGCTCCTACGCCTGGAGCCGACCCGCCTCATTGGTCATGTGCTCCGTGGCACCCATGTCGAAGTACTAGGTGGGGTCGATCGGATACGAGGGCGTGTACCTGCCTCTGCCGGGGTAGCCTCCACCGGGAGCACTCTTCTCGGCGATGGCGGCTTGCTTCTCGTTTACGCGATCGTCTTTGCCGATGCCAAGGATGTAATTCTTAAAGTGACGGTGGAAGCGAGAGGCATAATTCCCGTGGATGCCACACAGTTGGCAGTCGATGTTGGGACAGCCACGACTGGTCGCCGGAGGACGCTGCTGGTACCGCTGCTAAGGCGACGGCGACGGAGCAGGTTGGCGGCCACCTCCTCCTATGGGCGGGCCAGCAGGGGGCGAGGCAGGCGGTAGCCACCAGGTTCAGCCCCACGATAGGTAGCATGAGCGTGGGGATCATTGAGATGCATGTCAGCATGGCGGGCATCAACACGCTGCTTGGTGGAAAGAAGGCGCGCGTACAAGTCCCTGGTAGACATCGGCATGTCACGGCCCCTCACCGCCTCAAAAAGATTATCGTAGTCATGGTCGAGATCCCGGAGAACAAAGTCTGTGAACTCCTCATCGCGGAGCGGCTGCCCGATGGCGGACAGCGTGTCAGCGAGCATCTTGATTTTTTTGAAATAGATGTGCGCAGAGGAGTCGATCTTTTTGCACTCGAGGAGCTGTTGAAGAAACACGGATGCTCGAGCAGAGGAGTGAGCAGAGAAGCTGTCTGCTAGAGTGGACTAGACGTCGAGGGACATCGCAGCGAACACCACCAAGCCGGCGACGCACTCCATTAGGGAGGACTGCAACGCCGACATGATGGCCTGGTCTTGCACGACCCAGGCGCGATACATGGGGTTCTCGGCGGACACCTTCGCGCAGGTGACGGAGACCGCAGGGACCATGCAAGGCGGGCATGGGTGACTCCCATCGACGAAGCCTTCGAGGTGTTGACTGCGGAGGAGCGGCAGGATCTGTGCCCGCCAATACAGGTAATTGTCATGCGTAAGGCGGAGCGTGATGAGGTGGGTGAGATGGTAAGGACTAGTACCCGGTCCGTCGACGACCGGGGATCCAGCTGGAGCGGCGATGTCGGCCGCTGTGGGGAGGAGCGTGGCGGTGGTGGCCTCACACTCAGCCGAGGAGGAGACGAGCGAGGCGAGGAAGGTCGGTGGGCGGAAGAGGTTGGCATGGCCAGGCGGAACCGATGGGGTGGAGGCCGGTATCGCGCTGAATGGCGCGAGTGGAGCCGACACGTAGGATGGCGATGGCGGAGGGAAGAACCCTGGGGCGAACTATGATGATCCGAGGTATAGAGGGCGCGTGGTGTGAGACGCGGCCATCTGGCTCGAGTTTCTGGCGGCGAGGATCGCCGCAAGCTGAGGTGGGATGAAAGGCGCCACCGCGGGTGAGGTTGCGGAGTCGGGCAAGGCAGCGGAAGAGGCCGTGGAAGCGCCGGAGGATCTCATGGCGCTGGAGATCTTGGCGGCAGGCGCGGCGACCTAGGTAGGTGGCGGCCAAGGGCAGGAAGGGGCGGCTAGGGTTTTGCGAAACCTAGCTTGATACCATGTTAAACAATGTTTGAGTGGAAACTGACTCAACGCATCTGGTGTGTGGACTATCTCTTTATATATGGGTATCAAGAAGTACAATATAGATACCATTACAGAAACTATACAGTTGTATACAAATACAGTCTAGGAGCAGATCTTTTTGAGACGTGGTATATATCAGACACATGCATATTTTCTATTCCCGGTTCTCCTTGCATGTCACGATGCACGTGGCGTGTTGGTCCTCGGAAATTTGCAAACGTTTGCTAGGACCCATCCCATACTTTGCATGCATATAATCACCAGTATTATGCACGTCTAGCTGATTCATGATCTCAGCGTGCATATAACCTGAATCTATCTAGATTCTTAGAGCATCTCGAGCAGCAGCGCTATACCGTGTCTGTGCTATAATAACAATTGATATGCAGCGCGCTCTATTATTTCCCGGGTCACGCGCGAACAAATGGCCACGAAATTTCCTCTCTCGCATGCACAACCTCCATCGCCGCCCATCGTCCGCGTGGCCGCCGGCGCCATTCCGGCGATAGAGCAGACCTAGGGGACGCTGCCGACACCTCTCTACTCGTTTCTCCCACTGTCGCTGCCGCTGTAGGCGCACCGCCGCCGTCTGAGCCAAACCCTAGAGGCTTCGCTGGGAGGAATTGAGTCGCCGCTCGTGTTGTCTTCGTGTTGTTGTGGCCGACGACCACAGCGCCACACAATATCCGCCACAGACAAAGAAGGGTGGTAAAAAGCCCACAGGCGTAGGCTGCAAGCGGCCGGCGACGGCAGCTCTCCATTTGAAGGTCAAATCAGCGAAGGAGAACGGCGGTCGGCACGTCCAACGTCCAGTTCCTTCTACTCCTATGGCCAGCACTTCCAGCACAGCAGTGGCATGTGCCATCTACCGCAGTAGCTCTCAGCGTGCGCCAGGTCACTAGTAGAAAACAGGCTATCCGTTCGCGCCCGCCAAAGGCATTAGTCCCGGGTCCGCCACGAAACGGGACTAATGCTAGCTTGTGTCCCGGTTCGAGTGGGCCGGCCTGCCGCACGGGGGCCGGAGGCATGCGTCCCGGTTGGTGAGGGAGCATGCGTCCCGGTTCATAACACAAACCAGGGCTAAAGTGTGGGCGCCAGACACGTGTCCTGCCACACAGCTTTATTCCCGGTTTCTGTTACAAACCGGGACGTATGAGCCAACCCTCTATAAATATGACACCCCAGCCCTATGCCTGCCCTCTATTTTTTCTTGGTGGAAGGTGTGAGAGGTGTGCTAGTTTATTTTTTCCAGTGCATGCACATGAGGTGTTTGATAAAATGTTTGAGTGAATGATCACATTCAATTTCTCACAGAACAAAAATATAGGAGGTGCCCGAGACGCACTTGAGCTTTCTCCTCTTTCTTTCCTCCTCGATCAAGGTTAGCAATCTTATATTTTCATCTTTCATTGATACAATGCATGTGTCGATGTGAATTGGTCATTTTACTATTTATGATGTTCCTTTTTGATAAACTTAATTATATGATGCAGGTGAACGGTCGGGAATGGATGTACGGTGACCAATGTGAACCCATGTACATTAATGGCGTGGATAAATTTATCGATGTGGCTACGGCAAACAAAGAGAATGGTTTTATGCGTTGTCCATGTGTTCAATGTCGGAACAACCACTACTGGAAAAACCATCTTCGGTTCGATCAGAACAAGCCCAGCAGTCCCGGCCTGGCACAGCCCGCGACTAGTGGGAGCACTAGTCCCGGGCCGTGAGGCCTCTAACGGCTAGAAACGGCCGTAGTGACTAGTCCCGGGCCGGACCAGGTCATTAGTCCCAGTCCGTAATATGGCCCGGGACTAATAACCTGGAGCAGGCCAGCTGGTCCTTTCGTGGACTATTAGTCCCGGGTCGTATCACGGCCCGGGACTAGTTGTCCACGACTATATAATCTGCCTCCTGTCCTGCTTCCTAAAGCATATGGTGGCCATTTTTCTCAAAGAAGCAAGAGAGTTCATGCCATTTTTTTCTCAAGATTTAGTTTGCAACACCTAAATCCAAAGCTTTGAAAGGTTAGAACTTCATTCTTTCATCTCTTATTGCTACTTTAGCTCTATAATGCTCTAGAAGTATAGAGATGTGGATCAAATGCATGCATGCTCTAGAAGTAGCTAGAAGGATTTTGATATATATGTGTAACAAATTTTGATTAGGCACATAGTTACTGAAAATTGAAATGTGTAATTTTAGAGTTTCAGAGCTTAGAATGGAATGAGGTTTTCACTGATAGAACAATAATAAAAAACTCCACATTTATCATGTTGATTGTTTTCTGCAATTCACAAATTGGTGCATGTAAATTTTTCAAAATTCAAAATTAATGCTCTAGAAGCTCTCAATATAACTTGTAATAATTTTATCATGTTGTGTAATGGTTTTTGATATAATTTTACTATAATGCAGATGGTCCGGGAATGGATGTACGGTACTGACCGACGCTCTGGCGAGTTCATTAATGGCGTGCATGAATTCATCTGTGTTGCTGATGCAAACAAGCGCAATGGTTTTGTATTCTATCCATGTAATGGATGTAGGAATCAGAAGGATTACTCTGACTCAAAAACCCTTCACAGCCACCTGTTGAAGTCCGGCTTCATGCCCAGTTATAATTGTTGGACCAAGCACGGAGAGAGAGGGGTTATAATGGAAGACAATGAAGAAGAGGAGGAGGATGACAACTATCATGGTTTCCCTGAGTACGGAGATACTTCCATGGGGGATGCTGAAGGGGAGGATGAAGAAGAGACACATGATGAACCCGCTGATGATCTTGGTCGGACCATTGCCGATGCACGAAGAGATTGTGAAACTGAAAAGGATAGGGAGAAGTTCAATCACATGTTAGAGGATCACAAAAAGTTGTTGTACCCAAATTGCGAAAATGGTCTGAAAAAGCTGGGCAGCACACTGGAATTGCTGCGATGGAAGGCTGAGTGTGCTATACCTGACTCCTCATTTGAAAATTTGCTGAAAATGATGAAGAATATGCTTCCAAAAGATAACGTATTGCCCGCCAGTACGTACGAAGCAAAAAGGTTGTCTTCCCTTTAGAGGTTCAGAAGATACATGCATGCCCTAATGACTGTATCCTCTACCGCGGTGAGGAGTATGAGAATTTCTATGCATGCCCAGTATGCACTTCACTTCAGTATAAGATTAGACGAGATGACCCTGGTGACGTTGAGGGCGAGCCCCCCTGGAATAGGGTTCCTGCGAAGGTGATGTGGTATGCTCCTATAATACCACGAATGAAACGCTTATTCAGAAACAAAGAGCATTCCAAGTTGTTGCGATGGCATAAAGAGGAACGTAAGTCAGACGGGATGTTGAGACACCCCGCTGATGGGTCGCAATGGAGAAAAATTGATAGAAAGTACCCGGACTTTGCAGATGACGCAAGGAGTTTAAGGTTTGGTCTAAGTACAGATGGCATGAATCCCTTTGGAGAGCAGAGCTCCAGTCACAATCAATGATTGGCCTGCTCTTAGTAACAATCAATGATTGGCCTGCTCTTAGTAACCTTTCAGGACAGTCAAACAAGGGATGCATGCACACACTGTTTAGATGAGACTGAAAGTATATATTTGGAACATTGTAAGAAGAATGTATACAATGAGCATCGTCGATTTCTTTTGGCCAAGCATCCCTTAAGAAAGAAAGGCAATCATTTCAACGGTCTGGCATGTCACTAGACGAAGCCTAAGGAGCGTACTGGTGCTGATATATTTGATATGGTCAAAGATTTGGATCAACTCGTAACCTTTGGAAAGGGTCCTGGAGGAAAATATGTTCCGAAGGACGCTGAAGGACATGCACCCATGTGGAAGAAGAAATCTATATTTTGGGAGCTACCATATTGGAAATTCTTAGAGGTCTGCTCTGCAATCGATGTCATGCATTTGATGAAGAATCTTTGCGTGAACCTGCTAGGCTTCTTGGGCGTGTATGGGAAGACAAAAGATACACCGGAAGCACGAAAGGACGATCAACGTATGAAAGACCCAGATGGCCTGCATCCAGAATGGTTTCAAGGTCATGCCAGCTACGCTCTTACCAAACAAGAGAATGAAATATTTTTTGAATGCCTAAGAAGTATTAAGGTCCCGTCTGGCTTCTCGTCGAATATAAAGGGAATAATAAATATGGCAGAAAAAAGTTCCAAAACCTAAAGTCTCATGACTGCCACGTGATTATGACGCAAATGCTTCCGATTGCATTGAGGGAGCTTCTACCAGATAATGTTCGAGTACCCATTGTGAAGCTATGTGCATTTCTCAATGCAATCTCTCAGAAGATAATCAATGCTGAAGATCTACCATGGTTACAGAATGATGCGGCCCAATGTCTTGTCAGTTTTGAGTTGGTGTTCCCACCATCCTTCTTCAATATTATGACGCACCTGCTGGTTCACCTAGTCGAAGAGATTTCCATTCTCGGTCCTGTATTTCTACAAAATATGTTTCCCTTTGAGAGGTTCATGGGAATCTTAAAGAAATATGTTCGTAACCGTGCTAGGCCAGAAAGAAGCATCTCCAAGGGCTATGGAACAGAGGAGGTCATTGAATTTTGTGTTGACTTTGTTCCTGACCTTAAGCCGATTGGTCTTCCTCAATCGCAGTATGAGGGGAGACTGAGTGGAAAGGGTACTCTAGGAAGGAAATCAATAATATGTAGGGACGAACATTCTTACACCGAAGCACACTACACCGTTCTACAGAATTCTATCTTGGCAGCCCCATATATCGAGGAACACAAGAAAATCTTACGCTCCAACAACCCTGGAAAGCATGACTCTTGGGTTAGAGATGAACACATGAAGAGTTTCGGCGGTTGGTTGCAACATCTCATAAAAAACAACACTCTTGGAGATCATCTATACTTGTTGTCTAGGTCACCATCTTTGACTATATCGACTTTCCAAGGGTACGAGATAAATGGGTATACATTTTACACGATAGCCCAAGATAAAAAGAGCACCAACCAAAACAGTGGAGTCCGCTTTGATGCAACAGACAACAATGGGTCAAAGACCACATATTATGGTTACATAGAGGAGATATGGGAATTTGACTATGGACCTACTTTTAAGGTCCCCTTGTTTCGGTGCAAATGGGTCAAGCTGACAGGAGGAGGGGTTGAGGTAGACAAGAAATACGGAATGACATCGTTGGATCTCAACAATCTCGGGTACTTAGACGAACCATTCGTCCTAGCCAATGATGTGGCTCAGGTTTTCTATGTGAAGGACATGTCTACCAAACCTAGAAAAAGAAAAAATAATAAAAAGAATACATCAGACGATGAGCCAAAGCGCCACATAGTTCTTTCAGGAAAAAGAAACATCGTGGGAGTGGAGGACAAGACAGACATGTCAGAAGATTGTGATAAGTTTCATGAAATTCCTCCCTTCGCGGTGAAGGATGACCCAAGCATCATGTTAATGAATGAAGATGCTCCATGGATACGACGGGATCAGAAAGGAACACATGCGAAGAAATGATATGTAATAATTGTAATATTTTATGAGTGAAGATGCTCCATGTGTCCATTTTTATAGTGTTGTCTGCAAACAATCTTGAGTGTGTTAGTCCCGTTTTGTGGCTGGACCGGGACTAAAGGAGAGCCTTTAGTCCCGATTCATACTTAGCATTAAGATCTGATCTCCAAACGCGTGAGGTCACATATTAGGGAGTGCCTCTATGACCAGTTTCTCGGAGATGCCGGAGGACTGGGATCCGGTGGCATCTCCCTGAAACTGGCTGTAGTGGTGTCCCTGCTCTCGAAAACCATCTTGCAGCTTGTAACTTCTCTAACTAGATCAATATGCCTGGGAGCTAACTAATTTCATATATTAGGGAGTGCCTCTATGACCAGTTTCTCGGAGATGCCGGAGGACTGGGATCCGTCGGCATCTCCCTGAAATTGGTCGTAGTGGTGTCCCTGCTCTCGAAAACCATCTTGGAGATGCCTCAAACTGGCTGGAGGACTGGACTCACAAGGATGCCTATTTATAGTACAAGAAGCTCGGCATAATGTCGACACTCACGACATAATGTCGACCCTCACCCCTATTATTAGTGCTGACTCATGTTTAGTCCCGGTTGGTGTCTCCAACCGGGACTAAAGGTTCATCTTTAGTCCCGGTTGGTGACACCATCCGGTACAAGGTACAAGCCGCACGACATAATGTCGACACTCACCCCTATTATTAGTGTTGCCTGGCCCAGTCTGCCGCAATCCCTTCAGTCGCGGTTGGTTTCTCCAACCGGGACTAAAGATGAACCCTCTGTTTATATAGGCATTTCCCTCTATTTATTAGGTAACACTCAAGACATTATTAATATTAAAAACCGGGAAAAACCGGGACTAGCTAACACTCAGGACTGAAGCCGCCCCCTTTAGTCATAATCATGCCTAGTCCTATAGTACGCAGCTTCAGGGTCTTCTTCGTCATCGTCATCATCATCGTCATCGTCACCTGCCACTCCGGGGATCCTCAGCCCATCCATGGCATAAACCAGGGGCCATTCCAGCCTCGGATTCACGGAGGGCGGGGGAGGGGTCTCCTGGAAGACGATGCCACTACCGCCGGGCCAGTGTGGGGCCTTTTTGTGGCTCTGTGGCGGGTGGACTCGTGGGCACCGCAGGCGAGGATGGTCTCCCCCGGCGATGTAGCGCATCACTCCGATGATAGTACGGTTCGCCCACCACAGACGACGGCCGGCTTCGTTGTGGTTCACCGGTGACGGGCCATCACCCTCGTACCTGGCGAGCTCCCTTTCCCGCCTATTAGCGAAGAAGGCATTCCAGGTGTCGTAGTTGTCGGGATCCCACTGGGGATCTATCCGCTGCTCTGGCGTGAGATCGTGGTAGAAGTGGTTTGTGATGGCCGCCTGGCATGCGGAACATTGAGGGACAGGAGGAACAGGAACCCCTCCAGCGCTCAGCATCCAGCCGGCGGGCGGCCGGTAGCCCGGCGGACAAGGGTAGTTGGAGGCGCACAGCGCCTCGGTCTCCTCGAGGGTCAGAATGGCCCAGTAGGCGTTGTCCATTGTTCTAAGAGAGGAAGGTGTGGATGTGTGGATAGCCATGGCGCGATCGCCCTAAATATAGAGGGAAAGGGCGGGAAAACTTGGCGTGAAGCTTTAGGAAATGGCGGGAAATATCTTTAGTCCCGGTTAGTGACTACATCCGGGACTAAAAGCTCTCGTAGAAAGTAAAGGGCGGGAAAACTTGGCAGGAAGCGGTGGGAAATGGAGGGAAATATCTTTAGTCTCGGTTTGTGACTACAATCGGGACTAAATGGATATTATATTAAGATTCTTTATATTTTTCTGTTAATAATAGACATATTATTTGTGTTATTTGGATTATTACAATAAAATATATGATTTTCCAAAGTTTGTATATTTGATTTGGATTAAAAAAAGAAAATTTACAAATGAAATAATTTATAAATGATGCAAACAGATAAATGGATATTATATTAATATTCTTTATATTTTTATGATAATAAAAGACATATTATTTGTTTTATTTGGATTATTACAATCAAAGATATGATTTTCCAAAGTTTTTATATTTGATTTGAATTAAAAAAGAAAATTTACAAATGAAAGAATTTATAAATTAGGCAAAAAGATAAATGGATATTATATTCAGATTCTTTATATTTTTCTGATAATAATAGACATATTATTTGTTTTATTTGGATTATTACAATAAAAGATATGATTTTCCAAAGTTTTTATATTTGATTTGAATTCAAAAAGAAAATTTACAAATGAAATAATTTATAAACGATGTAAACAGAGAAATGGATATTATATTAATATTCTTTATATTTTTCTGATAATAATAGACATATTATTTGTTTTATTTGGATTATTACAATAAAATATATGATTTTCCAAAGCTTTTATATTTGATTTGAATTAAAAAAGAAAATTTACAAAAAACCAATTAGTCGCGGGTCGTGGCTGGACCCGGGACTAAAGGGTGCCTGCGTGCACGAAAACGAAGCGTCCGAAAAAACCCTTTAGTCCCGGGTCGTGGCGTAACCCGCGACTAAAGGGGGGGGGTCTTTAGTTTTTTTATAATTAGGATTATTATAATTACGATTATAATTAGGATTATTATAATTAAGATTTAGTTATTAGGATTAGTATTAGGATTATTATAATTAGGATTATTATAATTAGGTTTATTAGGGTTTTTTGTTATAGTTTGTTTCTATAGTTTTTTTTATATTAGGGTTTTTTGTTTTAGTTATTATGATTATTGTTTTAGCACATATAATATTAGGATTATTATAATTAGGATTATATTGTTTTAGTTATTAGGATTATTGTTTTTTCTAACCTGTTTAACTCTCTTTTTGTTATAGATAATTAAGTCATGGATCCATCCGAAGATCCTGGTCGCATCGGTGAAGGTTTTCTTCAGGGCATGATAAGAGGTGAAATTCCTCTTAATATTACTACCGGCGCCAAAGATATTTTGCTCGAGGAAGAGATATCCTCATATCTGAATCCGTCCGGTGATGGACTAGAGGAAAACCTAATGTACCAAGGGGAAGACTAGATGGACGAAGGGCAAACAAATAACAACAATAATGATGGCCCCTCGACAGGATCCGGCGAGGTACATATAGATATATATATATAAAGTCTCGTGTTACCTCTATTCATTAACTGATCTAGATATATATTAATCACTCTCTCTTCTTCTTTTAGCCCACCGGATCGAAGCAATCGACAGCTCGAACGAAACGAGGGCCGAACAAAAAGTTGGATGGTAATCAGATGTTCACCATCGAAGAAATAGATGATGATGGTGAACCGATTGCTCCAGAGAAGCACCGGAGGATGTTTATAAATCAATTCGGGGTGCTTGTTAGGGACAACCTGCCGATCACCATCTAAGAATGGAATAAGTCAAAGAAACCGGTGAAGAATCCAACAGCTATGTCACCGATGATGCCAAAGATGACCTTTGGCAGAAGATCATAGCGCATTTCATACTACCTCCAGAGTATGAGGAATTTGAGGTAGATGGTATTACCCCAAGGCCGGGTGGGCTTGAAAATAGAGCGAAAGTCAAGGAGTGGGCACTGAGCAAGATGGCTGAACGGTACCGGAACCACAAGAAAAGTTTATACGCGAAATATGTCGCAAAAAAGAAAACTCCAGACTTCAAAGGAGTAAAAGAGAAGTTGAGAGAATAGTGGCCCGATTTTGTACAGTACAAGAAATATGATAAAGCAAAGGAAAAGTCGGCAAAGAACCCGTTAAATGATGCCAACAAGAAATACCATCATAAAATGGGGATAGGTGGCTACAAGAGTGCCGTCCCTAAGTGGGAAACTATGGACAAGGAAATGAGGGCTAGAGGCATCACTCTTGGTACATATGGATGGACCGAGAGGTCAAAGCACTGGTGGTACGGGCACGGGGGATCCTTGGACCCAAAAACAGGGAAGACATTATTTCATGAGAAAATTCTAAAACCCTCCCAAGACCTTATTCAAGCAATGAAGGATGCTTAATTGGGATTGTTCCGTCCCGAGAGATAGAACGACGAGCTGACACGCGCCCTAGGGAATCCTGAAAAGGGAGGATGAACACGAGGCAAAGGCGCTCGTGTCTCGTGGAAGAAAGGGTTTCCTCAGTACGATGCCAGTTACAGAAGCCGTCAGAGAAAGAAGGACCGGGAGGCAGACCGGATCTCCAGGGTAGAGCAGGACCTAGCTGATCTGAAGAACCTCATGCATGAAATTAGCCAAAGGCCGCCGTCGTCAACTCACCCGCGGTCTGATGATCCTACATTGGATCTTAAACAACGGAGAAGCAGCGTGGCTTCCACAGAGGTCCGTGCTGATGATCAAGCACTGCTGGATGATGCACCGGCTCCTCACTAACCCATGGATGATGTCAGAGAGATGGCACAATGTGATCTACATCAGCCAATGAACAACCTGTCCTTCAAGGTGGCGATCGGCACTGCTTTACCTTGTCTACCTGGAGCACTCCACCATTCACTTCCGATTCCACCAGGCTATGCTCGTGTCACGGTGGATGACATAGTGGAGGATTTTTCGGACCTATAGATTGAAATCGCTACGCCTGAAGGCCTTATGAAACTAGGAGATGTCAAGCGCAACATCATTCTATGGAATAAGAAGTACATCAAGTTTCCAGGCTCGGCGCCAAGGCCACCGACTCCAAGGAATCCAAGTCCACCCCGCATAGAATATCGTCAACCTCCAAGTCCACCCCAACCCGATTATCGCCAACCTCCAAGTCTACCCCAACCCGATTATCGCCAACCTCTAAGTCCACCCCGCCCCGCTGACGATCGCCATAGCAGGAGTACATCAACTCGATCTCCGCATCCGCCTCCGTGCAATACTACTACCTCGTCGAAGAAACGGAAGTTCGACGGTCCCTTGCGCCCCACATCGAAGAAAGGTCAAACGCCGAAGATAGTCGATATCCCGCCGCCTCTTCCAAAGAGACCTTATGACAAGACCGATGAGGAAACTAACGCGGATGTGGCTGCCCAAGTTAAGGCGCATTTTGCACCCAAAAAGCCTGAGCCAAAGCCGATATATAATGAAAAAACCAAAAAGTGGGCTAAGTCCTTTCTTGAGAAACCATCCCAGATATCGATGAATCTGGAATCAGACTATGACCGGGAGATTATTAAGCAAGCACAGAAGAAAAAAATCACAAGTGCAAAAAGCGGGAAGCAAGTTGCCCAGCTCGTAGCACAGAAGAATCAATCGGTCGCCCCGCTCAAAGTCATTTCAGACCTCGACAAGGCCTTCAGAGCTGAAATGGATATGGACATGCAAATAATGGACCCTAGAGCCCGTAATAATGCTGCACTTATGGGAATCACTGTATCGCAGGCCAAAGCACTTGCTAACGAAGCAAATATGTCTCTTGGTCAATATTTAGGCTATGAAGATACGCCAGTGGGTCAGATAGTACGGCAGTATGTCCAAGGGGAGCCTCTAGTCAGTAATGAGGAGCTCGCGCGTCTATCCACACATATGCGAAATCTGCATGAATGGTACATGTCGCAAGCAAAAAAAAGCATCAGAAAGATTGGTTTCCGATGGACGTTAAAAATGAGCATCGCTTCAAACCATACTCGATACAGGTTTAAATGACCGAACTGTTTCAGTTATACAACCAGCGCGCCCTCGACAAATCTATCATTGGTTGCTACTATCTATAAGTTATTTATTTCTATAATTAAGTTTGTAGCTCATCTCGTTCATTGCATTTAATATATTATCCTAACTATATATCCTTTTGTATGATGATATTATATTCCGCAGAATGAAGATGCTTGAATGCAAAAGAGCTAGAAGATACGACGTTGGGTTCATTGACCCATATATCATTAATGAATATGCGTTAAAGAATCACCCCAAAGACGTGGAGGAAGACCTGTGCAGGTTCTTAACCGAGCATAATTTTGTTAAGGAAATACTATTTCCTTACAACTTCAAGTGAGTGTTTATATCATGTACACATTTTATTTTTGCTTACTGGATGAGCTATGCATGTATGCTTATGTAAATGTTCGCAGATTCCACTGGATCTTGCTAAACATTCAAGTTGACAACTCCCTAGTTGACTTCCACGACTCATTAAGTTAGGACCAAGAGTAGTGGAGCGACATGAAAGCAATGCTCCATAAGTAATTTCAATCATTATCGCATTATATCGTCCTCTTTCATTCATTTCCTGATATCAAGTAACTAATAACTCCTTTGTTTATTTTCTTTGCCGAGCAGGTGTTGGACACGGTTCAGACAGAAAATACCAGGTCCATTCAAAGAGGAGTTAACTTATAAAATGGTGAAGAGTTTACAGCAGCCACCGGGAACTCATTTATGCGGATACTACGTCTGCGAGTACATCCGCAAGTTGACCAGTGAGCAGAAAGTTGACTCACATTATATTTATGATTTGCGGGAGAAACTAGAGCCAGACCAGCGCATAAGAGCTGGCGGGATTTATGATGAAGGAAGTCCTTGATGTACATGGAGAGCATTATGCGGATGATGTGCAACTCGATTTGCCTTAGTCATCTTCATGTAGCTGATATGATATATATATTCATCAATGACCATGTAATTTAAAAACATTTCTTCCTTTTGATATGATTGATTATATGTATGCTTGCAAGGGATCAATTAATTATATAAATGCATCGACGTGTAGTGTGTATGTAGTAGCGTATAATATGTATACTGAAATATATGTTTGAATTATAGTGAAACACAAAATGAAAAAGGAACGAAATGGCAAAAAAAGGAAATACACAATCTCTCCCACGGCAGAGAAATGTGTGTTTCTCTGCAGCAGGAAAACTTTTAGTCCCGGGTGGTGTTACAGCCCGGGACTAGAGGGTTTCCGCCCCCCCCCCCCCCCCCCGCGGCGCTAAAACAGCCACGTGGCTGTTATCAGTCGTGGGCCGTTGCGAGCCGGGACTAGAGGGGGGCCTCTAGTCCCGTTTTCGCAGTCCCGGGCCCAAAACCGGGACTAGAGCCCGTTGCGGCCCGGGACTACAGCCCTGTTTTCCACCAGTGAACAAAGAATACTCTTCCTCGAAAATCATTCGCACCCACCTGGTTATGAAAGGTTTCATGACCAGCTATAATTGCTAGACCAAGCACTGGGAAAGAGGGGTTATGATGGAAGACAATGAAGAAGAAGATGATGATAACAACTATCATCATATGTTTCCTGAATACGGTGATACTGCAATGGAAGACAATGAAGAGGAAGGAGGTGAAGAACGGGCATCAGATGAGCCCGCTGATAAACTTGGTAGGGTCATTTCTGATGCAAAGAGAGACTGTGAAACAGAAAAGGAGAAGTTGAAGTTGGAGGGAATGTTAGAAGATCACAAGAAATTATTGTACCCAAATTGCGAAGATGGCAGCACAAAGCTCGGTACCACACTGGAATTGCTACGATGGAAGGCAGAGTATGGTCTAACTGACTCCGCATTTGAAAAGATGCTGAAAATAATGAAGCCGAAGTTTCCAAAGCATAACGAACTTCCCTAGAGTATGTACGAAGCAAAGAAGACTCTCTGCCCTCTAGGATAAGATGTGCAAAAGATACATGCATGCATTAATGACTACATCCTCTACTGCGGTAAGGAGTATGATAATTTAGATGAATGCCCGGTATGCAATGCATTGCGGTATAAGATCAAACGAGATGACCCTGGTGATGTTGAGGGAGAGCCCCCCGGAAGAGGGTTCCTGCTAAGGTTATGTGGTATGATCCTATAATACCAAGGTTGAAATGCATGTTCAGAAACAAAGAGCATGCCAGGTTGTTGCGATGGCACAAAGAAGACCGTAAGAAAGACGGGAAGTTGAGACACCCCGCTGATGGGTCGCAGTGGAGAAAAATCAAGAGAGACTTCCCGGACTTTGCAGGTGATGTAAGGAACTTATGGTTTTGTCTAAGTACGAATGGCATGAATCCTTTTGGGGAGCAGAGCTGCAGTCACAACACCTGGCCTATGACTCTATGTATCTACAACCTTCCTGCTTGGTTGTGCATGAAGCGTAAGTTCATTATGATGCCAGTGCTCATGCAAGGCCCGAAGCAACCAGGCAACGACATTGATGTGTACCTAAGGCCATTAGTTGAAGAACTCTTACAGCTGTGGGGCAAAACCAGGTGTACATGCATGGGATGAGAACAAATAGGAGCCATTTGACCTACGAGGGATGGTTTTCGTAACCATCAATGATTTGCCTGCTCTTAGTAATCTTCCAGTACAGACAAACAAGGGATATAAGGCATGCACTCATTGTTTAGATAAGACTGAAGGTACATATTTGCATAAATGCAAGAAGGTTGTGTACCTAGGGAATCGACGATTTCTTCCGACCAATCATCCTGTAAGAAAGAAAGGAAAGCATTTCAAAGGTGAGGCAGATCACCGGAAGAAGCCTGAACTCCCTTCCAGTGATGATATATTTGGTATGGTCAAGGACATAGAAGTAATCTTTGGAAAGGGTCCCGGCGGTCAATCAGTTCTGAACAACGTTGCTACCGGACACGCACCCATGTGGCAGAAGAAATCTATATTTTGGGAGCTGTCATATTGGAAAGTCCAACGTGTTCGCTATTCAATCGACGTGATGCACGTGACGAAGAATCTTTGTGTGTACCTGCTAGGATTCCTGGGCGTGTATGGGAAGACAAAACATACACCAGAAGCATGGGAGGACCAGCAAGTTTTGAAAGACCCAAAGAACATGCATACACAGAACAAGACGGATAAAGGGCTTCACTTAAGTCGTGCCAGCTATGCTCTTACCAAAGCAGAGAAGGAAATCTTTTTTGAAGTCCTTTACAGTATCAAGGTGCCGTCTGGCTTCCCATCTAATATAAAGGGGATAATAAATATGGCAGAGAAAAAGTTCCAAAACGTGAAGTCTCATGATTGTCACGTGATTATGATGCAGTTGCTTCCGATTACATTGAGGGGGATTCTACCAGAAAATATTCGAGTACACATTGTGAAGCTGTGTGCATTCCTCAATGCAATATCTCAGAAGGTAATCAATCCAGATATTCTGCCAAGGTTACAGAAGGATGAGGTACAAAGTCTTGTTAGTTTTGAGTTGGTGTTCCCACCATCCTTCTTCAATATTATGACGCATCTCCTGGTTCACCTAGTGGAAGAGATTGGCATTCTCGTTCCTGTATTTCTACACAATATGTTCCCCTTTGAGAAGTTCATGGGAGTCTTAAAGAAATATGTTCATAACCGTGCTAGACCATAAGGAAGCATCTCCAAGCGATATGGAACAGAGGAGGTCAATGAGTTCTGTGTTGACTTTATTCCTGACCTTAAGCCGATTGGTGTTCCTGACTCGCTGCATGAGGGAAGACTAAGTGGAAAAGGCACGCTAGGAAATAAAGCAATGATATTTAGGGACGGCGAATCTCTCACTAAAGCACACTACACAGTTCTACATAATTCCACCTTGGCAGCTCCGTATATCGAGGAACACAAGAATATTGTACGCTCCAAAAACCCGGGGAAGCCTGACTCATGGATTACAGATGAACACATGAAGTTTTTCGGCGGTTGGATGTAGACACATCTCTTGAATGACACCACAGTTGGAGATCAGCTATACTTGTTGGCCGCGTCACCATCTTCTACTATATTGAATTTCCAAGGGTACGAAATAAATGGGAATAAATTCTACACGGTAGCCCAAGATAAAAAGAGCACCAACAAAAACAGTGATGTCCACTTTGATGAAACGGACGAGAATGGGCAAAAGGACACATACTATGGTTACATAGAGGAGATATGGGAACTTCACTATGGAGTCTCTTTTAAGGTCCCTTTGTTTCGCTGCAAATGGGTCACCTGAATGGGGAAGGGGTAAAGATAGACCAGTTGTATGGAATGAAAAAAGTGGATCTCAATAATCTTGGTTACAGAGATGAACCATTCGTCCTAGCCAATGATGTGTCTCAGGTTTTCTATGTGAAGGACATGTCCTCCAGACCAAAAAAGAAAAAATAACAAAACGAATACATCATATGATGAGCCAAAGCGTCACATAGTTCTTTCAGGGAAAAGAAACATCGTGGGAATCGAGGACAAGATAGACATGTCAGAAGATTACAATAAGTTTGAGTAAATTCCGCCCTTCACAGTGAAAACTGACCCAAGCATTCTGTTAAGTAAAGAAGATGCTCCGAGGTTACGTCTGAAGCGATCATAAGGAAGGACATACACCAAGAAGTTCATGCTCATATTGTGTGCCTCTAGTTCATGTCTAGCCGGTCGGCCGCATATTGTGAACCTAAATGCCATGAGACATGATAGCTCATTTTGTGAAGGATATTTTCTGATGTGTGCAATTTTCCAAGTTTAATAAATGAATTGAGTGTTAGTCCCGGTTTGTGGCTAGACCGAGACTATAGGGGGCCTTTAGTCCCGATTTTGTAGTCTCAGTTTCTAATATTAATAAATGTCTTGAGTGTTAGTACTATGTTGTGGCCGGACCGGGACTAAAGGAGGGCCTTTAGTCCTGATTCGTAGAATGACTTTCCTGAACTATGAAGAAGTTGTCCCGATCCGTACTTACCATTAAGATTTTATATCCAAATGCGTGTGGTGACATATTAGGGAGTGCCTCTATGACCATTTTGTTGGAGATGCCGGAGGACTGGGCTCCGGCGTCATCTCCCTCAAACTAGCCATAGTGGTGTCCCTTCTCTCCCACACCATCTTACAGCTTGTAACTTCTCTAACTAGATCAATACGCCTGGGAGCTAACTAATTTCACATATTAGGGAGTGCCTCTATGACCAGTTTCCTGGAGATACAAGCAGCTCCAACCGGCTAACTAATTTCACGCATAGTGTCGACACTCATAATATAATGTCGACACTCACCCCTATTATTAGTGCCGACTCATGTTTTGTCCCGGTTGGCATCTCCAACCGGGACTAAAGTTTCATCTTTAGTCCCGGTTGGTGACACCATCCGGGTCAAGGTACAAGCCACACGACATAATGTCGACACTCACCCCTATCATTAGTGCTGCCTGGCCCAGCCTGCCGAAATCCCTCCAACCGGGACTAAAGATGAACCCTTTCCCTCTATTTATAGGTCTTTTCCTCTATTTATAGGTCTTTCCCTCTATCTTCATGAATGCCGGTTCGACCTTAGTTCGAAAAGGGAAAAATTCAATACGGGCATAAGAAATTAAAAAAAGGTCCGAACAATGTAAAGCCTTCGCGTGGTGTCATATAATTTGACATAGTTGCAAGGAAAAATACCAGACTTGGTATATTGATCATGTCTCGAAAAAACCTTCACAAAATAACCTATCATGTTCGAGGTTTCATGGCTTTCGGTCCAAATGACCGATGTTATGTGCTAAATCGCGACATAGTTTGTGATACTGTGTCCATATTATGCATGCATGTGGATATTGGGATGGAGAACAATGTTGCAGGAGGAAGTTTTCTTTTTCGTCGCACGGAAAAGCCATTTTCTATTTTCCGAGCGGAAAAAACGGGTCGTTTTGTGAATCTACCACCAAAATGCTGCTTCAGAATGCTACCTTCCCATTTTTCTAAAATATTAGACCACCTTACATGGACTATCTCCCAACTGGGAGATCTCAAACCTTTCCATCTATCCCGGGTGAAAAGGACAAATGTTTGTTGAATCGGTAGGAAGTGGGTCCAGTTTGTACTACAGGTACATGATTTAACGCCCGTGATTTAAAAAAACATTTTTAGACTCGCAATATGTGGTTTCTTTAGAGATCCAGTGCAAGTTCTAACGAGGCTCGTCCCCTATCTTCATGCACGCTGGTTCGACCTTAGTTCGAAAAGGGAAAATTCAAAACGGGCATAAGAAATTCAAAAAAAGGTCCAAACAATGAAAATCCTTTGCGTGGTGTCATATCATGTGATATAGTTGCGAAGAAAAGTACCATACTTAGTATATTGATCATGTCTCGAAAAAACCTTCACAAAATTACCTATCATGTTTGAGGTTTCATGGCTTTCTATCCAAATGACCGATGTTATGTGCAGAATCGCGGAATAGTTAGTGATATTGTTCTCATATTATGCATGCATGTGGACATTCGGATGGAGACCAATGTTGCAAGAGGAAGTTTTCCTTTTCGTCGCACGGAAAAGCCATTTTCCATTTTCCGAGCGCAAAAAATGGGTCATTTTGTGAAGCAACCACCAAAATGTTGTTTCAGACTACTACCATCCCATTTTTCTAAAATACTATACCACCTTACATGGACTATCTCCCAACCGGGACATATCAAACCTTTCCGTCCATCCTGGATGAAAAGGACAAATGTCTGCTGAATCGGTAGGAAGTGGGTCCGGTTTGTACTACAGGTACATGATCTAACGGCCATGATTTTTTGCAAAAATCATTTTTAGACAAGCAATATGTGGTTTCTTTAGAGATCCATGCAAGTTCTAATGAGGCTCGTCCCCTATCTTCATACACGCCGGTTCGACCTTAGTTTGAAAAGGGAAACATTCAAAATGGGCATAAGAAATTCAAAAAAGGTCCGAACAATGTAAATCCTTTGCGTGGTGTCATATTATGTGACATAGTTGCAAGGAAAAATACCAGACTTGCTATATTGATCATGTCTCGAAACAACTTTCACAAAATGACCTATCTTGTTCGAGGTTTCATGGCTTTCGGTCCAAATGACCGATGTTATATGCTGAATCGCGGCATAGTTTGTGATACTGTGCCCATATTATGCATGCATGTGCATATTGGGGTGGAGAACAATATTGCAGGAGGAAGTTTTCCTTTTCGTCGCACGGAAAAGCCATTTTCCATTTTCCGAGCGCAAAAAATGGGTCATTTTGTGAAGCAACCACCAAAATGCTGTTTCAGACTGCTACCATCCCATTTTTCTAAAATACTATACCACCTTACATGTACTATCTCCCAACCGGGACATATCAAACCTTTCCGTCCATCCCGGGTGAAAAGGACAAATGTCTGCTGAATCGGTAGGAAGTGGGTCCGGTTTGTACTACAGGTACATGATCTAACGCCTGTGATTTTTTTAAAAAAATCATTTTTAGACTCGCAATATGTGGTTTCTTCAGAGATCATATGCAAGTTCTAATGAGGCTCGTCCCCTATCTTCATGCACGCCGGTTCGACCTTAGTTCGAAAAGGGCAAAATTCAAATCAGGCATAAGAAATTCAAAAAAAAAGGCGAACAATGTAAATCCTTCGCGTGGTGTCATAGTATGTGACATAGTTGCAAGGAAAAATACCAGACTTGGTATATTGATCATGTATCGAAAAAAACCTTTACAAAATGACCTATCATGTTCGAGGTTTCATGGCTTTTGGTCAAAATGACCGATGTTATGTGCTGAATCGTGGCATAGTTTGTGATATTGTGCCCATATTATGCATGCATGTGGATATAGGGATGGATAACAATGTTGCAGGAGGAAGTTTTCCTTTTCGTCGCACGGAAAATCCATTTTCCATTTTCCGAGCGCAAAAAAGGGTCGTTTTGTAAAGCAACCACCAAAATGCTGTTTCGAAATGCTACCGTTCCATTTTTATAAAATACTATACCACCTTACATGGACTATCTCCCAACCAGGACATCTCAAACCTTTCCGTCCATCCCGGGTGAAAATGAGAAATGTCTGCCAAATCGGTAGGAAGTGGGTCCGGTTTGTACTATAGGTGCATGATCTAACGCTCGTGATTTTTTGAAAAAATCATTTTTAGACTTGCAATATGTGGTTTATTCAGAGATCCAATGCAAGTTCTAACGAGGCTCGTCCCCTATCTTCATGCACGCCGGTTCGACCTTAGTTCGAAAAGGGAAAAATTCAAAACGGGAATAAGAAATTCAAAAAAGGTCCGAACAATGTAAATCCTTCGCGTGGTGTCATATTATGTGACATAGTTGGAAGGAAAAATACCAGACTTGGTATGTTGATCATGTCTTGAAAAAAACCTTCACAAAATGACCTATCATGTTCGAGGTTTCATGGCTTTCGATGCAAATGACCGATGTTATGTGCTGAATCGCGGCATAGTTTGTGATATTGTGCCCATATTATGCATGCATGTGGACATTGGGATAGAGAACAATGTTGCAGGAGGAAGTTTTCCTTTTCGTCGCACGGAAAAGCCATTTTCCATTTCCGAGCGCAAAAAACGGATCGTTTTGTAAAGAAACCACCAAAATGCTATTTCGAAATGCTATCGTACCATTTTTCTAAAATACTAGACCAACTTACATGGACTATCTCCCAATCGGGACATCTCAAACCTTTCCATCCATCCTGGATGAAAAGGACAAATATCTGCCGAATCGGTAGGAAGTGGGTCCGGTTTGTACTACAGGTACATAAATTAACGCCCGTGACTTTTTGAAAAAAAAACATTTTAAACTCGCAATATGTGGTTTCTTCATAGATCCAATGCAAGTTCTAACGAAGGTCGTCCCCTCTCTTCAGGCATGCCGGTTCGACCTTAGTTCGAAAAGGGGAAAATTCAAAACGGACATAAGAAATTCAAAAGGGAACACTTAATAGTTTAAATGGTTACATTAATTTTTTTAAAAAACAGAAAATGGTTTTGAATTGATTATTCAAATTCAAACACTTTTTAGGTTTAAAGTTTTTCAATATTCCAACTTAATATGCAAAAAATATAAGTTAATTCATTTTTAATTTAAAATGGTTAACAATTTAAATGGTTACATTAATTATTTAAAAAAAAGAAAATTGTTTTGAATTATTTATTCAAATTCAAACACTTTTTATGTTTAAATTTTTTCAATATTCCAAATTAATATGCAAAAAATAAAAGTTAATTCATTTTTAATTTAAAATGGTTAATAGTTTTAATGGTTACATGAATTATTTTAAAAACAGAAAATGGTTTCGAATTACTTATTCAAATTCAAACACTTTTTATGTTTAAAGTTTTTTAATATTCCAAATTAATATGCAAAAAATATAAGTTAATTCATTTTTAATTTAAAATGGTTAATAGTTTAAATGGTTAACGCGTGCACCGCCGTTGCCGCCCAAAAGGTGCGCTGCCGCCCTCCTCCTCCTTCTCTGCTCCCTCTCGCTGTCGGCATGCATGCAGTATGTATACTAGCTAGGTTAATTAGCTAGGTTTAGTTAGGGATTTGGAAAATTAGCGGTAATTAGGTTTAGTTAAAATAGGTTTAGTTAGGGATTATTAGGTTTAGTTAATATAAGAATTAGTTAGGGATTAATAGATTTGGATTATTAGGTTTATAATTAGTTAGAGATTATTAGATTTGGATTATTAGGTTTAGTTAGGGATTATTAGGTTTAGTTAATATAGGGTTAATATTAGGTTTAGTTGGGGATTATTTGGAATATTAGCGATAATTAGGTTTAGTTAATATAGTCGCGTCGTCTTGATGTCACTGTGCCACCGCAGGATCTCGCTGCCGACGAGGTTTCAGTGACCAAAAAGGGGCGGCGCTAGTTCTAGGGTCATCGCTGTCTCCGTGCAGTTCTTCCGCGCATAGCCACGCTCGCTAGGGCCTGCTGTGTCGCCACCGACGACCATAGCGCCTAGTGGTGCCGCCGTGGCCACCGTGGCAAGCCGACGTGGCCAGGGGCCTAGCTGCCAGCCTCTATGGGTAGATTTCTTGTGGTACAAAAATTTTTAGGTAAAGAACCATCGACACCCCTTATGTACATGTGGGTTCGCCGGTGTGTCCTCGCCAGGGCATCCCGAACCCTTTTAAATCGATGTTGCACCTAGGATTAGTGTAGGATCTCTAAATCTAACATGTCATATATATTGATTGCGCATTGCATTATGCCATGTATTGATTGCCACCTTTCTTTCCGATATTGGTTCTTCGCGATAGGATCCGAGCACGAGGCAGAAGTCAACGACACGGAAGATCCATATCTATCTACTAAAGGACAAGGCAAGCATAGCCTCTCATTCTGAACCTATGTTTTACAAAGTATTTACTTTCTCGCTATGTTGCACACGATTCTAATGTGGTCTTTTGTCGGTATCTCGAGTTACCTAACTGCTGCATAGTTTCCCTTTTGTAGCCTTATACTCATGTTCCACTACTTCTAGTATACCTAAGTGACCCCTCTCATATGCATCCGAGGTTTCTTCGAACTAGGTTTTACACCCCCGGAACTCCGGAATATTGATTTTTATTATTGTAAATATTGTAAATTCATTTTTATTATTGTGTATGTATATATTAGGGTTTCTCCGCATTAGGGTTTATATCTCTCAACACCCTACCTAACCTTCTCGCTTAGCTGCTTTAACTTATTCGCTTTTCCACCTATGCAGAAAATATGGAACCACATGGCAGGGATGTAGAAAAGGAAGAGTTGATCCAAGGTGTGATCCGCGGGGAAGAAAATATAGATGTATCGACGTTTCTGAACAAATCCGGTGAGGGTGGTCCTCTTTTTGCCGGAAGAGACGACTTCTTTGAGGGAGAAGGTGATGCCTTCCGCGAGGGAGAAGGCGATGCCTTCTGTGATCCGGAGGGAACCTTCAATATTACAAACTCTGTCAAGGTGCATGTAATATAATTAATTAACCATCTGCTATCTATATACAAATATTAACAACGATCTTTCTTCTTTTATCCCTCCGGATCGAGCAAATCTACTGAAAAGAGCAAACGAGTCCCAACCAAAAAGTTGGAAGACCATGGGAGGTTCAGGATCGAAGAAGTCAGTGATGACGGCAAACCGACGGCTCCCCTTATTGTCGCGAACAAATTTTTGGCACAATGTGGAGTAATCATTAGGGACTTCGTCCCGATCACCATTCGAAATTGGAATAGGCCTGCTAATGCGGAATAAGAGGGAAGGTCTTTATTTCTCCCTCGCTTGGCCAAAGATTTACTATGGAAGAGGCTCATGCTTAATTTCACCCTACCGAAGGTAGAGCTGGATCCAAATGTGGAGGATCCAGTTGACGAGGCCAAGCAACATGTCAAAGCCATGCAGATGAAGGTCAGGGAGTGGGCTTTGAAGAAGATGGCCCAACAATTCACCAACTGGAAGAAAAGATTGCACCTTGACCATGTCGTGAAAGAGAAGACTCCGGATTTCGAGAAGATTCAGTATAAGAAGTTAAAACTATTCTCGGCAGAGTTTGTGAATTACAAGACATCAGAAAAAGCTAAGAAAATGTCTGAAACGAATAGGCTAAATGTTGCTAACAAGAAGTATCACCATACTATGGGGCAAGGTGGCTACAGGGCTGGCATTCCTAAGTGGAAGAAACTTGAGGCTAATCTGCATGATAAAGAGGTCACCCAGAGACAGACGATTGGATCGAACGTGCAAAGAATTTGTTTTACGGGCATGGGGGCACGTTGGAGTCAGAACGGAAGTGTATATATAACATAAGGCATAAATAAGACCCCTTGTCAATCGAGAACATAAGAAAAACAGTAAAGGCTGTTGAAAAGGGGGAGTTAATTTCCGATAGAGCGAATGACGAGCTCACACTCGCCCTTGGGAATAAGGAACACGAAGGACGAACACGAGGCACAATAGGCTCCCAACCATGGAGCACTGGGTTTCCCGAAGACAGGAAGAAATATCCTGATAGAAGTCGTAAGAGGAGAAAGGACAAGGCGGAAGTTGAAGCAAAAATTCAGGCAGACCGGATGCGTATAATTGAAGAACAAATAAAGCAACAACAAGATCAAATTAACGCACTTAGCCAGTAAGGTACTACCGGCCCATCTCAGCAGCACATGGTGGTAGAAACTGAAGGAAATATGCCCTAGAGGCAATCATAGAGATGATTATATTTCTTATGTCTCCATGAGTTATTGTAATGTTCCTTGAATATCCATATCAGGCAACTTGTATTTATTGACAATTATGTGAATTGTTTGTGAAACTCTTTACTTGTTTGGTTATTTAAGAGTTGTCCCTAGTCGGAGTTCATGTGAGGACACACGTGAATATTAGACTAGCACATCGATTGGTTGATGACTATGTTTCACAAGTCATAGACATGGAGATGTCAAGCCAATGATGTGGACACATGTTATGAACATGGGGTTGGACTGACCCAACTTGAGACTAGCAATTAGTTGCAGCTCTCTCTCTACACATCGTGTATGTTTTGTCCTTAGACCTAAGATTGTCGCATGTACTTGAGATGTGGATCGACCTACTTGGGGCTATCAACTACTGCACCGTAACTGGGTAGTTATAAAGGTAGCTTTCGGGTTTGTCCTGAAGCATGCTGCAAGGCATGGTCAATAAAGATGGGATTTGCCCCTCTCTACTTGAGAGAGATATCTCTGGGCCCCTCGAGTGATCGGATCCAGTAATGCATGGCCATGCTACATAAGGTTAATAGTTAACCTAGTAAAGGGATTCCGAGTTACGGTATCGAGAAAGAGAGGTCGGCTTAGAGCTAGACCAAATATCGTGAGGCAAAGGGAAAGACATGTACTAAACCTTGTGATGGTTCGTCCGATATGATCTTTGTATGCGTTTAGGATTTGGCACGTCTTGCTAGAGGCCGCTACCAACTATTGACAGAATAAGTGTATTCGTGTCATGTCTACACGTATATGAACCTATAGGGTCACACACTTAAGGGGTTGGAAGCCTAATGAGGATTAGATCCGAATTAGACCAGGCTTAGGATACTAATGGGCTGCTAATGTAGAAGCCCACTAGGGACGCCTATATAAGAGAGGGTGGGGCGAGCTGATCAGTGTTAGACCTTAGACCATTCTCCTCAGCCGTCACTCCTCACGCCTGTGTTGCACGCGCAGACCTAGCAGTCCGGCGTCTGAGGCTTCCACCCTGTACGTGTGGATACCTCGGAGGCGCTGCATCTGTAGCGTTTGGACGAGCCGCGCAAGGGGAGCTTCTCATGGGACGAGGACAAGGAGGAGACGTGGAACGTCTGCACCGCCTCGACGCGCTTCATCGATTCTGCAATTGCGCGTCTAGTGGTAATCCCGTGATCTATGACAATAGTATTCCTGGTTTACATGGTAGAAAATTTTGATTTGCGCTAGTGTAGCCTACCCGTATCCCTTCAGTGGTATCAAAGCCAATGCTGTTCGGTTATAGGTTCGGGATGTTTACACATGGTGATATGCAGATTGATATGAATGATGTGATCGTTTATATGGCGGTGGTTCGGGATTGATCTATGATCTTGCTTTCCGTGATCGTGATTCTGAGGTTGTCGAACGACTTACCCCTACCGGCCGGCTTCCGCCATCGGGATAGACAGTAACACATCAATCCAGTTGAATCACGCGAAGATCAATATGATTGATCGAATCAGAACCTAGATCTAAAATCGTTGTATCGTGATCAAAGGAGTTTGATCAGATCGGAACAACAGACGGTTTATGGTAAATTTGATTTGCCGATCAAAATCCTTAAAGAAAATTGTGTAGATTCGATCTCTCATTTTTCACAGATCTAAAATCCTTAAAGATACCGCGAGGGGCGCTACCCCTTCGAACCCCGCAGGGGGATACCCCCTAGACCCCCCCTTTATCGTAGCCCCTTTTGTATCTCGTTAAGGTAACTAGGTGTTGCGAGGTCACATGATCCGGTAGAATGCGATTCTATGCATAACTTGTTTTTGCAGGATGTATGTGATCAGTATGGGCCATATATGTATGTGATGCATGTATGAAATTTATCATGACCTGCGTGTCGTGAGTCGGGCAACACGGCTGGAGCCATGTGTGTTGTCAATTATTGTAATGGCCTGCGTGCCAACTTGTGATGATCCAAATTCTATGTAATTTTGATTACTAGCTGTTAGGAGTAATAGCTTGTATTAGTTCTTGGAGGACTCATCACTTGGAGGATGGCTCACATGGAACATGAAGATGGAGATCATCATGGTGGACAGGTTCTACGGCGATGGAGATCACCATGAGAAAATGGGCCATACTGTTATGTGAATGCTTTTCTTATGCGTTTTACTACTATGCATGCTTAGATGATAGAAGTAGAACGATCCCTTAGAAAGTTTAAGTTAAACCATGCCCTCCCAACCAAACCTTGCACCATCCTATGCCATGTACAATCGTTGGTGGGCCTATGAAATTAGGGTGTCGCGGTTTTCCTTGGTTGGATGGGTTTGTATCGGATACCTACACGCATAAGGGTTGGTGAGCTTGACAAGGTCATCTTAACAGTTAAGGACCTTGGGGCATAAAGGTTGGGCGCCTAGTTTTGATATAGAGATGTCACCCAACAAGAAGAGTCATATGTGATATGATTAGCAAGTGTTGCTTACCGATTTACCTTGTCTTCTAGCAGTGATGCTAAAGCTCACTAGTCGACTTGTTAATTGTGGATCTTGAATCACTTAGTATCAATAGAGGGATATTGACTTAAGTGGGAGTATATGCTATTAAATTGTTTAATATATTTTACTCTTTCATGGTTACATGGCTTAGTATTTTGCATGTTTTCTGTTGTAGATCAATGGCACCAAACACTACATCACCTTTCTCTTTGCGTTCGATTCTTGACAAAGATAAACTAAATGGAACAAACTATTCAGATTGGGTCCGTAACCTGAGAACTGTTCTCAGGTCTGATAAAAAGGAAACGGTTCTGGATACCCCAATCCCCGATTAACCTGCTGATAATGCATCTAATGCCCTCAAGAATGCCTACAAGAGAGCATGTGATGATTCTCTTGAGGTTAGCTGTCTTATGCTTGCATGCATGGAACCTGAAATCCAAAAGAAGTTTGAGGATCAGGAAGCGTACGATATGATCGTCGCGCTTAAGGACATGTTCCAAGATCAGGCAAGGACTGAGAGGTACAATGTTGCCAAGTCCTTTGTCGAATGCAGGCTGGCAGAGGGAGCAGTTGTAGGCCCCCATGTGATCAAAATGGTTGGTTACAGTCAGACTTTGGAAAAGCTTGGTTTTCCACTAGGCCAAGAGTTGGCCACTGACTTTATTTTGGCGTCTCTTCGATCCAGCTATGGGCAGTTCATTTCGAACTACCATATGCATGGGGTGGAGAAGGGCCTTAATGAATTATGTGGGATGCTTAAAACAACAGAATGTGACATGAAGAAGTGTGCAGGGCATAGCCATGTGATGGCTGTGCAGAACAATCCTAGCTTCAAGAAAAAGGGTACTTCTTGGAATAATAAGAAGGGCAAGGCTAAGGATACGATCCCTAAGTCTGCACCCAAGCAAAAGGCTGGACCTACAAATGACAATGAGTGCTTCTTTTGTCATGAACATGGCCACTGGAAAAGAAACTGCAGCAAGTACTAGGCTTCTTTGAAGAAGAGTGGAAGTAAGAGTACTTCCCACTCAGGTACGCTTGTTGTAAATGTTGTGTACTTTCTTCTCGCTGATTCCTATGTTAACTCTTGGGTATTTGATACAGGATCGGTTGCTCATATTTGCAATTCAATGCAGGGGCTAATAAGGACTATAGAAGTGCAGAAAGGCGAAGTGTATTTTTGCGTCGGAAATAAAGCAAGGGTTGCTGCATTGTTTGTCGGCGTCGTACAACTTTACCTTCGGTGAGGATTTATTATGGAATTGGATAATTGTTATTACATTCATAGTATGGGTCGAAACATTTTATCACCTTCATGTTTGATGAGGGATGGTTATTCATTCGCGAGTGAAAACAATGGTTGTGTGATCTCTAAGAATGATATGTTTATGGCTAATGCTCCCATTGTGAATGGATGCTTCCATTGTGAATGGGTTATTTATTTTAAATCTTGATGATGGATCTATTTACAATGTTAGTGCTAAAAGGCTTCGGCCTAATGATTTGAGTCCTACCTATTTATGGCATTGTCATTTGGGGCATATAAGTGAAAAGCACATGAAGAAGCTCCATGGTGATGGTCTTCTAACTTCGTTTGATTTTGAATCATACGAGACATGTCAAGCTTGTTTACTTGGAAAGATGACCAAGTCGCCTTTTTAGGGTTTACCCGAGAGAGCGACAGACTTGTTGGAACTCATACATACTGATGTATGTGGACCAATGAGCACGACAGCCATAGGAGGATATCACTACTTCATTACTTTTACTGATGATTTCAGTAGATATGATTATGTCTACTTGATGAGGCATAAGTCTGAAACTTTTGAAAAGTTCAAGGAGTTTCAGAGTGAAGTAGAGAATCAACATGACAAGAAAATAAAGGCCTTGCGATATGATCGTGGAGGTGAATATTTGAGTCACGAATTTAGCTATCATCTTAAGAGTTGCAGAATTGTTCCACATCTTATGCCGCCTGGAACGCCTCAAATGAACGGGGTGTCTGAATGGCGTAATCGAACTTTGTTGGACATGGTTCGATCGATGATGAGCCAGTCGGATTTGCCATTGTCATTTTGGGGTTACGCTCTAGAAACAGTAGCTTTCACACTTAATAGGGTACCATCTAAATCTATAGTTAAGACACCATATGAGATGTGGACTGGAAAGAATCCTAGTTTGTCTTTTCTAAAGATTTGGGGTTGTGATGCATTTGTCAAGCGACTTCAGTCGGACAAGCTAACACCCAAATCGGATAAGTGCATTTTCATGGGATATCCGAGGGAAACCTTAGGGTATTACTTCTACAACCGAGAAGAGGGCAAAGTGTTTGTCGCTCGTAGCGGTGTTTTCCTAGAGAAAGAGTTTCTCACAAAGGGAACGAGTGGAAGGTCGGTGCGACTTGAAGAAGTTCAAGATGATCCAGTTGGGGATGCTTCTACAAGTGATGCTATTGTAGCAGAACAAGTTGAGGAACCCATGGCAACAGAAGCACCACAACCACGAAGGTCGGCTAGGCTCTGCGAAGTGCGGGAATTATTATTGTTAGACAATGATGAACCTACGACCTATGCAGAAGCGATGGTGGACCCAGACTCTGAGAAATGGCTGATCGCCATGAGATCCGAGATAGAGTCCATGGGAGACAATCAATTTTGGAACTTGGTTGACCTGCCTGATGGTTTTAAAGCCATCGAGTGCAAATGGATCTATAAGAAGAAGTTTGATATGGATGGAAATGTTCACATCCATAAAGCTCGACTTGTTGCAAAAGGTTTTCGACAAGTTCAAGGAGTTGACTACCACGAGACTTTCTCGCCCGTAGCGATGCTTAAATCTATACGGATAATTCTAGCCATTGCTGCACATTTCGACTATGAAATATGGCAGATGGATGTTAAGACGGCTTTCCTAAATGGAATCCTAACTGAGGACGTGTATATGATGCAGCCCGAAGGTTTTGTCGATCCAAACAATGCTGGAAAGGTATGCAAACTTCTGAAGTCCATTTATGGGCTGAAGCAAGCATCTCGGAGTTGGAACATTCGATTTGATGAAGTTGTAAAGGAGTTTGGCTTCATCAAAAACGAACAAGAACCTTTTGTTTACAAGAAGGAAAGTGGGAGAGTGCTGGTATTTCTAATCTTATATGTAGATGACATATTGCTGATTGGAAATGACATTCCTATGCTCGAGTTTGTTAAGACCTCATTGAAAAATAGTTTTTCGATGAAGGACTTGGGAGAAGCGTCATATATTCTGGGCATCAAGATCTATAGAGATAGATCAAGAAGGCTAATTGGATTAAGCCAGAGTACATACATTGACAAAGTGTTGAAACAGTTCAGCATGGAAGAGGCTAAGAAAGGGTTCTTGCCCATGTCTCATGGCATAAAACTCAGCAAGACTCAGTCCTTCGACTACTGATGAGCGTGAGCGCATGAGCAGGATTCCATATGCTACGACTATTGGATCCATCATGTATGCAATGATATGTACTCGCCCAGATGTTTCCTATGCTCTAAGTGTTACGAGCAGATATCAGGTTGATCCAGGTAAAGGTCACTAGACAGCGGTAAAGAACATCCTTAAGTACTTGAGAAGGACTAAGGATGTATTCCTAGTTTATGGAGGTAAGGATGAACTCAGTGTAAGGGGTTACACAGATGTGAGTTACCTTAACGACTCAGATGATTCCAGATCGCAATCTGGTTATGTGTTTGTCATGAATGGTGGTGCTGTGAGTTGGAAAAGTTCCAAGCAAGGTACGGTGGCCTCCTCTTCAACAGAAGCTGGATATATTGCCGCCTCGGAGGCTGCAAAGGAAGCTGTTTGGATAGGAATTTCCTGATCGCTCTTGGGTGGTTTAGGGCGCGTCCAATCCCATGGACGTTTATTGTGACAACAATGGTGCTATTGCACAAGACAAGGAACCTAGACAACACCAGAAGAACAAACATATTCGGATGCGTTACCATCAGATTTGAGAGTTCGTTGAGGATGGTAGTGTCATGATATGCAAAAATACATACGGACTCAAATGTTGCTGATCCTTTTACAAAGCCACTCCCGCAACCTGCGCATGAGGCGCACGCAAGAGCAATAGGTATTAGATACAATCTAGATTGACTCTAGTGCAAGTGGGAGACTGAAGGAAATATGCCCTAGAGGCAATCATAGAGATGATTATATTTCTTATGTATCCATGAGTTATTGTAATGTTCCTTGAATATCCATATCAGGCAACTTGTATTGATTGACAATTATGTGAATTATTTGTGAAACTCTTTACTTGTAAGGTTATTTAAGAGTTGTCCCTAGTCGGAGTTCATGTGAGGACACACGTGAATATTATACTAGCACATCGATTGGTTGATGACTATGTTTCGCAAGTCATAGACATGGAGATGTCAAACCAATGATGTGGACACATGTTATGAACATGGGGTTGGACTGACCCAACTTGAGACTGGCAATTAGTTGCAGCTCTCTCTCTACACATTGTGTACGTTTTGTCCTTAGACCTGAGATTGTCGCATGTACTTAAGATGTGGATCGACCTACTTTGGGGCCATCAAACACTGCACCGTAACTGAATAGTTATAAAGGTAGCTTTCGAGTTTGTCCTGAAGCATGCTGCAAGGCATGGTCAATCAAGATGGGATTTGCCCCTCTCTACTTGAGAGAGATATCTCTGGGCCCCTCGAGTGATCGGATCCAGAAATGCATGGCCAAGCTACATAAGGTTAATAGTTAACCTAGTAAAGGGATTGCGAGTTACGGTATCGAGAAAGAGAGGTCAGCTTGGAGCTAGACCAAATATCGTGAGGCAAAGGGAAAGACATGTACTAAACCTTGTGATGGTTCGTCCGATATGATCTTTGTATGCGTTTAGGAGTTGGCACGTCTTGCTAGAGGCCGCTACCAACTATTGACAGAATAAGTGTATTCGTGTCCTGTCTACATGTATATGAACCTATAAGGTCACACACTTAAGGGGTTGGAAGCCTAATGAGGATTGGATCCGAATTAGACCAGGCTTAGGCTACTAATGGGCTGCTAATGTAGAAGCCCACTAGGGACGCCTATATAAGAGAGGGTGGGGCGAGCTGACCAGGGTTAGACCTTAGACCATTCTCCTCAGCCGCCACTCCTCACGCCTGTGTTGCACGCGCGGACCTAGCAGTCTGGCGTCTGACGCTTCCACCCTGTACGTGCGGATACCTCGGAGGCGCTGCATCTGTAGCGTTTGGACGAGCCGTGCAAGGGGAGCTTCTCGTGGGATGAGGACAAGGAGGAGACGTGGAACGTCTGCACTGCCTCGACGCGCTTCATCGATTCCGCAACTACGCGTCTTGTGGTAATCCAGTGATCTATGACAACAGTATTCCTGGTTTACGTGGTAGAAAATTTTGATTTGCGCTAGTGTAGCCTACCTATATCCCTTCAGAAACTGCATTCGATGCAACCGTCCTATCGAATAATCAAAAAAGCAGTGTGGCTTCCACCGAGGCCCTGGGTGATGACAATGACGATGGTGCACCGACGATGGCTCGTGTTGGCTACCCAGTGGATGATATCACGCAGATGACACAGTACGAGCTACATGTCAAAGTTGTGAACATAACTATGAAGGTGGTTGTCGGCTATGCCTTACCAATTGGACCTGCACCAAGTTACCATTGTCGCCCGGTTCCACAGGGCTACGCTATTGTTGGGGTGGATGAAGTCATGCACAACTTTTAAGGTTTGAAGCTTGACTACCCTGCAGGTGAAGGGGATGCGACTGAACTGGGAGAAGCAACAAACGTCATCATTCTATGGCCAAACAAATGTATCGTGCTTCCAAATTAGACGCCAAGGCCATCTTCGCCGCCGCCTGGCCCATCTCCAGCGTAGTCATCACTTTCGCGGCTGCTGTCTCCGCCGCCTCACCCGTCTCTGTCGCCTCACCAGTCTCCAGCGCAGCCGTCGCCGCCATGGAAGCCATCGTCGGCGCCTTAGGAAAAAAAGCGTAAGTGTACCATCTCTACTATGCGGAGTAGTAAGCTATCGATGACACATAAACAAGAGCCTCTTCCAAAAGTACCAAAGGTTCCTCCCAAGAGAGCTTATGATTGTACTAAAGAGGAGACTACGGCGATCGTCGAGGAAGAAACGACAGCGTTTTTCGCTAAGCTAAGGCAGCCGAAAGAGCCACAGTTCCCCAACAACGAAGAAGATATAGCCCAAGTGTTCAAAATGCTAAAGGGCCTTCACCAACCCGAGCCAAAGCTGTCATCGGACTATGAGCACTCTATTCTCAAGTCACATGTGGCACAACAACTGTCGAAGAGCACTAGTGCAAGCGGGAAATCTGTTCCCTAGCTCGGAACACAAACAAAATAATCTTGCGCCCCTCACAAGGTGATTTCCCATACCAATGTGGGGTCGAGCAAATATGCGGCCGAAGAGTAGTATGATCCAGATGTAGTTGCACTATACGGAGAAGCGGCCGCTGCTCAAGGTATGAGTATTGCCCACTACTTATCCCAATGACAGTACTTCCCCGCGGGTGAAGTAGCATACAAATACCAGTACGGGAAACCTCTCGTCAAACCTGAAGAGGTAAAGAATCTACCAACAAAAATGCGAAGATTGCATAACTGGTACATGAATGCCACAAAGGCCGGGGCTAACTGGATACTGCTGAGGGTTACAAAAAAGCATTATGGGAAAGAAGAAGATGACGTGGTAGCCATTGAATTTGTTTTACTATTTCAATTATTCAATCAAGGCTCCTTGGATAAATTGATCATCGGTGCCTATTGTCTGTAAATACTAATTCTATAATTAATTAAGTGTCTAGCTATCTCACATTATTTATTGCATGTATATAATCATACTATAATATGCAGAATGAAGATTCTCGAATGCAGCAGAGGACAAATCTATGACATTGGGTTCGTTGACCCATATTTTGTTCATCAAGCTAATCTCAAAGCAAGTCCCCAGGATATGGAGCATAATATTGTACACGCGTTAAGGTTTCAAGAAACCAGAAGGGAAATACTATTTCCTTACAACTTTGAGTGAGCGTTATTGTCTTGTATACACTTTCTATTTCGCTTACTCGACGTTAAGTGTATAATTGATGAGTTATGCATGCGCAGCTTCCACTATATTCTGTTAATCATTCAACCCGACAAAGGGCGGGTACTAGTCATGGACTCAAAACATAAACCCCTTAAGACGTGGGCGGACATGTAGATGATTCTCCAGCGGTAATTCTAATCATTACGGCACTATATCGGCAACGTTCGTGAATTTCATGATATCAAGTAATTAATAACTCCTTTTATTTGTTTTCTTCGCCGGACAGCGCTTGGAAACGGTTCACCAAGAAGGCTAGTGGTATTTGGAAAGAGGAGCTTACATTTAAACCACTAGATGTAAGTACCACTAGCTAGATCCGCGCATCTCTTTGATTATAGTTTGATACTGTTATCATGCTTGATTATTATTTTGATTGAACTCTGTTCTCGTAAAGTGTCTGACGCAAGGACCAGGGAACAATCTATGTGGATACTATATTTGCGAGTTCAACCCTCAGACGTGCTGTGAGAAGGGCAGAAATTTAGAGCAACTTAACGTATGTAAATAATTTTCATAGTTTTTTATTACCATAAAATTGTTTTTAGTTTCATTCATATAATTTGACTCATTTTTAAATCAGCTCGAACGGCTGCGGGACGGTCTTCTGCCGAAGGATCGCATACGAGCAATTCAGGAGGAATTAGCGGGATTCTTGGATGCAGAAGTCCTAAACCCAAAAGGAAAATACTATACGACATCGGGTGTATAAGCAATAGGGAATGTACATATATGCATGAAACCCGTGTATCGAATATAATATGTTCGACACTTGGATCTCTATTGTCATAATGATGTTGTGTAATATAATGGTTCCTTCATTGATGAGTCAAAAATACAAAATAAAAAATAAAACAATATAAATGAATTCTCTGCCGCGGCACAAAAAGTGGCCAAAATGCTACCGCGGTAAAAAATGTGGCCAAAATGAATTATCTGCCGCGGTAGAGAAATATGCAAAATCTCTGCCCAGCAGAGAGTGATTTGTCCCGGTTTGTGTTATGAACCCGGACAATAGCTCCTCCCCCCTCGCGCGGAGCAGCGGCCACGTGGACCACATTTTGTCCCGGTTCGTGGACTAACCGGGACTAAAGGGTCAGGGCTTTAGTCCCGATTGCCCCATCCCGGTTGGGCAACCGGGACTAAAGCCCCTTACCAACCGGGATGCATGGAGTTGTTTGCACTAGTGGGTGATCGACCAAATGGTTAGGGCAACCACCGTCGAATCTTCCAATGGAGAAGAACCATAAGATGAAGATGTTGACAATTGATGTGATGCAAGTTTGAGTTGCATTTAAACTATATCGTGCATTTGAACTATGTGAACTATGTTATTTTTGATGATGTGTAAACTATGTCATGCATTTGATCCACCATTTTTGTTGATTTATTTGGGTTTGTTCGATCTTGTTGGTTGCATATATTTGTGTGTTTCTTGTTTACGCCGGCGTCGCGCGCTGTATTTTGGTGCGCCTACAAAAAGGCTGATGTGGCGCTGTATTTTGGCGCTGTGATATAGAGCTTTCCGTGGAACCGTCGCCGACTCCGCGTGTTGTATCCGGTTAGCGCGTGCTGTAACACGGATTTACAGCGCGAGAATATAGCACTGTTTTTGGAGATGCTCTTATATTAGATTTTATAAATAGGATTAGAGTGTAAGGTTTTGATGTAATATATTATCGTCGCATATTATACTCTAGCCTTTAGCCGTGAGATCAAGATCAAATCAAGGATGACATTGGAAGGTACTACCTCTTGTAAACTTAAATGACGTGATAAGATTTTTGATATCAGTCGGAATAATTAGCAAAGAATAGAACTAGAAAAGATGGTTTACCGTGAAGAACAAATATCGCCGGAGTTGAGGAACGTATGGCGGCTTGACTCGGTGCAGTCGAAGACTATGTTGTATGCGCGATGATGGCTTCCAGGAAGTAGGCGATAGAGTCTTTGTACAAGTGTCTGGCAACATAGTGACTTTCCATGATGCGGCTGCCGAAGGACGTCAGAAGTACGACCGGCGGGGGTCCTTGACGGCGTGGATGTCATAAGCTCAACTGTGACGCGACCAACGATGATGGAATAGTGCACCACCATGTCCTGGAAGTAGGACTTGCCGAGAGGGATATTCTGGTGCGAGGGATCTCCGAGGTGATCATCGAGAGCGACGACATCTTGTGATGAACTCGGGTTTATGGATGATATTGGCATGGCTGGAGCAGGACGTAGAGAGCATATGGGGACAATCTTTGTGAAGCAAAGCGAAGGAGGAGGATGAGTGGCACAAACTGATGTTCACAGTTCATCTATTTATAGGCTGAGGAGGGAGATCGAGATAAGAATGTCATCCGGTAGCATTCGGCTCACGGCGTCGTTTGCCAAAATTAAGTCAGCAAAGTCAAAAGTTAATTGCCCGAACGGATTGTCCATTTAATTTTTAATAAGTTTTGTGTTGATTATGAATGGAGAGGTCCACTAGAATTGATGAGAGGAAGGAGTAAAGCTACAACCATGCATGTTTTGAGGCACTGTACGTGTACCTAGAGGAGGAGGATGACGATCGATCTTTGGGTGTGATTTAGCTCAGCCTGAAGATGGGCACGGGAAGCTCACGGGGCCGCCAGTCCATCCCACATGTTTCCCGTACGTAGAAAAAATTATAGACATTCACGGGATCTCCGGTACCGCTGCCATCATGCCGCCATGAAACCGCTCCATGGCGATTGAGGCGGCCGCCATGCCCGGCCGGAGGAACTACCCCGCCGTCGCCGCTCCCCCCACCCCCCTCCCCCACCTGCTCGTCCCCTCCCTTCTCCTCGCACTCCCAGCAGCAAATCTAACACTGCGTTGTCCCAGATCCTGGAAGTAGCTAGGCAGTGTTAAGGAGCAATGAGTTATCTGCTGACAAGAAGAGCAGGAGTGAAGCAACGCAGAAGAAATCGTCGTCTTCAGAAGAACATCCGCAAAAGGCAAGGGTGAGGTGTCTACTTTCCAGCCATCTTTCTGTGTGAATTCCTGTTGGGTACTGTTGTATTTGTGTTTCCGTGGATTGTTTAAAATTTTCTATAACATGGACGTGAAATTTCTATTTCTAATAAGAACCATCCTATCTAAGCATTGAGATTCTACTAAGTGCAAGGGAATTAAAAAAACTATTCATATAACAACAGTTTCTAAATCAACTGAGAAACTATAACCCCTTTAATTCAGTAACGATTTGTGATCAAAGTTTCATAAACCGTGCACTTTACAGCTCAAGCCTTCATCAAAAAATTTGAAAGTTCTTTTTTTATTGAGGATCCCCTTTGTACATTTTTTTACACTTGGAACACAACCATTGTTCCTTAAGTTGCAACTTTGTGGATGATATGGTACAATTCTAAGAATCGAACATAAGTTTGTTCGGAAAAGAGGATAGACCCTGACTTTTGCGTTGGTTCATGTACGCAACCATAGTTTATTCAGCGTATAATGGACACTACAAATCCATCTCAATCTTTCTAGATGTTCAATTGCTTGATGCTTCGATCTGAATGACACCAAGAATTATATCAAAGTTTGATTTTTATTCGACAAAGAGGATATCCCTTGGTGTGTGCATCGTTGATGAACAAAATCATTCTAAAATTTACCTAAGCATAAGTGCACATACACATATTAACTTAGAACATAATTTTGTGTAACTATTTACAACAATATGCATGTTCTTTATCGATTACTTCATGCTTTGATCAATGGAACGCCGATATTTTGTTCTTTTGAAGTTTCAGTTTATTTTTAGAAAATGATGAATGTTCTTTATGAAGTCCCGGGCATCTGTATCGATTGATGCTTCCAATAAATGAAGTACGGGGTCTCATGGGCACACTGACGGAGGAGATGCCAAGCTTCCTGTGAGACGCCACCATCCACCATTTCCTCGGAGCAAGGAACTGGAGCACGGAACAAGCGACTATAGGGGTTCGCAGCATGGAAAATAAAAAATTTCTACCGCATGAACACACAATCAAGATCTAATCTATGATCAAGCCAAGATCTATCTACTAGATCGGTGCAACAAGTTGATAGAGTACTAACCCTCGAAGATCCAAAGAGGTTACGAGAGTAGATTTTCGTGGGTGATATAGTCGTTCACTTGCCGATCTTAAGATCACGTAGACGATCCTTCCGGCACCGCGTTCCGGCAGCGCTCCCGCAGTCGGTCACACGTATGGTACTCGATGAAGACCTTCATCTCCCTTGTTCCAGCAGGCAGCGAAGGTTGTAGCTCTCTCCTCGCGATTCCAGCAGCACGACGGCGTGGTGTCGGAAGTAGAGGGGAGATCCCGCAGGGCTTCGCCTAAGCCGGAGCGAGTATGGTGGAGTAGAGGGAGCCCTAGAGATCTAGGGTTTAGAGGGCCGAGGTTTAGAGGTAGCTAGCAACTAGAGTTTAGCTAGTCGGTAGCGGTTTAGAGGAGATCTAGATTGGTCGCAACTAGAGAGGGGGGCGGCCAACCTAGGGTTTCTTGGGCTCCTAGGGAAAGGGGGATACCTTGGGGTGCACCCCTACCCCTCCTTATATAGGTGGGGGCGTCCAAGGGTGTTCCCAAGCCAGGTGGAAACCCTCCCTAACTCAGAAACCCTCCCTAACTCGGAAACCATGTTGGGATTTGACTTTTTCAAACTGCCTTTTTAACTTTCAAATTAGAGTTTGATTTCTCTCTTCCAAGTGTCCAGCCAAGTGACCTAGGACATGATGCAACCATTACAATTTGTCATGACACATCCATGTACCCTTCCCCTTCCGGATCGGTGAACCTTCTAGACCCTTCTAGAACATTCCGGTGAAAACACCGAAATCATTCCCGAACTCCGAAATTGGACTTTCCTTATATGAATCTTATTCTCCGGACCATTTCGGATCTCCTCGTGATATCCCGGATCCCATTCGAGACTCCAAACAACATTCGGTCTCTTTACTCACATTCCATATCTTCTAAACAACATCGAATCCTTAAGTGTGTCTCCCTACGGTTCGTGAGTTATGCAGACATGATCGAGACTCTTCTCCGATCAATAACCAATAGAGGAATCTGGAAATTCATGGCTCCCACATATTTCTATGATTACTTCATGATCGAATGAACCATTTATATACGATACCAATTTTCCTTTGTCTCACGATACTTTACTTATCCGAGGTTTGATCGTCGGTATCTCTGCATACCTAGTTCAACCTCGTTACCAATAAGTGCTCTTGTCTCGTTCCCGTGATATGTGATCCCTTGTGAGCCAGTCACATGCTTGCAAGCTAATAGGATGACATTCCACCGAGAGGGTCCAGAGTATATCTATCCGTCATATGGATGGACAAATCCCAATCTTGATCCATGTGCCTCAACACATACTTTCCGAACACTCAATGCCACCTTTATAGCCACCCAGTTACGGTGTGGTATTTGATGTCATCAAAGCATCCTTCCGGTGATGGTGATTAGCATGATCTCATGGTCGAAGGAATTAGGTTACTATGTATCATAAAGCTTGTAGCAAGTGAACTATATTAAATGACTTGATCTTTATGCTACGCTTAACTATAGGAGTATGTCCATCACATTATTCTCCTAATGATATGACCCTGTTGTTAATAACATCTCTATGTTCATGATCAGGAAACCATGATCATATATTAACCAACAAGCTAGTTCAACAAGAGGCTTTACTAGGGACTCTTTTATGTTAAAAAATCACACAAGTATTAATGTTTCCGGTTAATAAAATTATAGCATGGTATGTAAACATTTATCATAAGCATGAAGATATGGTAATAACCACTTTATTATTGCCTCTTGGGCAAATCTCCAACAGTCTCCCACTTGCACTAGAGTCAATAATCTAGTTTCAAACCTTTGTGCATTCAACACCTATGGCTTTCCGGTGTTGTATTTACACGATTGCTAGTGGTCAAATGATCTCCGGATCCGAAACTTTCAGGTCCATGTGTAATTGCATGTCTTTGCATCTCTACGCATCACTCATTCTCTAATGAGATGGCTTTGTATAAATTTGGTTCTTTGGTGAGACCTTTAGTTCCTTGGGGTTAAAACATGTTGATAATATTGTCGTACAATATATCTTCATAGTACTATCCTTCTGTGAACCACACCTAGTTTGATAACAAACTACTTGACACAAATGCCTTTTTTGCTTCTATTATAGCAGTCATATACTTAGCCTTTTGTTGTAGTATCTGTCATAATGTCTTAACTTTGGAACTCATCCAAATCCATTATGGAACTTACTTTCCATCATATTGTGCCACCCTTAGTTTAGATAGAGATAAACTTAATTTGTACTTTGTGACAAAACTAGTATCAATGTAATACTTTTACAATGAACTAACCATCTATTTGTCACTTCTACAAAATAATATATTCTTAGTTCTTCTAAAAGATCATAAGAATATCTTTACTATCGTCCAATAATCATCTTATGAATCATTCTGGTATACGCTCATAACATTTAGAGCATAGGACATATCTAGATTTTTACACATCACAACATGATTGATAAAGTACTCTTTGTGATTTTATATATCAAGTATAAAAAATACTTGAATCCTTATTCAATCCTTCCTGTGCAACAAGAACCTTTCTTGTAGTTTCTATATTGAACTCATTCAATATCTCATCTATGTACTTCTGGCACAACCATATTAGCGTCTCAATTTATCCATATAGACATTGATGCAAAATATTCGGGTTCTGCCTAAGCCTTTCATCGAGATGAAATTCTTAACCTGTGTCAATAAAAAGATACTCCCTCCGACCCATATTAGTTGACTCTAATTTGGATGTACCTATCACAAAAACATGTCTAGATACATCCAAATTGAAGTCAACTAATATGGGTCAGAGGGAGTACATCATTTCCAATCAACAATATGTCTTCCACATAATGTATTAGAAACATGTCTTAGCGCTTCCACTTAATTTCTTGCAAATACAAGCATATTCATCGTCTCCGATGAAATTAAACTCTTTTAATAGTTTCATCATAGCGAATATTCCAACTCCGCGATGCTTACTTCAACCATTGAAGTTTACATATGCTTTTAGCATCCTTTGAATTAACAAAACCCTTTGGACCGTGTCATGCACACGTCCTAGGTAACCATTCTATTAGAAGAACTTGTTTTGTTTATTCAACTACCACATAACAAAATTATATGTAGTAGTTGCTACATTAATCCGTCTAGACTAAATATCGCTTAATGAAAGATCAGATCTTGTCATAGTCAACTCTTTGAACATTGTCGTGAACTCTTTCCCGACATGTCGATAATTTGATAGATGTGAAACATCCATGTCTATTTCTTTATAGATCCAAATATGACTGTAAGGTCTTGCACCTTTTCAGAGGGTCTTTCAAGTTCAAAGCTTGATCTCTCGTATACGGAATCACGGATTTTATGGCTTCAAACCATTTGACGGAGTAAGGGCCCATCATCGCTTCTTTCCATGTAGTCGGATCATTATTGTCAATAATGATTTAACTCTCAAATCTTGGTATTTTATTGGTTACCCGACCTACTTGTTTCAATAGGAACTTAGACCTCTGTGACCACAACCTTTGAGGCACGTGAGCCATGACCATTGTTGCTGCCTCCGGAACACTTTTCAGTGCTGCGCAACTTTGCACATATTCCTAAGGTTCTTTTAACCTTATCAAAGTTCTATTTTCCTCCCACTTAACTTTTCATGGAAAATTCCTTTCTCAAAGAAACTTGACGTTCTAAGCGACAAACATTTTTTGTCTTTGGTGTTATGGAGGAATACTCAACGATTATTCAAAATAACATACAAAGATATTTTCATCCAATTTTGGTTGCAAACATCTTTCTTATGCATAGCATACCAATGTTTAAGAAATAACAACTTGGGTTTTATCCCAAACCATAACTTTATATGGTGTCATTTCAACGGATTATGATGGAGCTATTTTCAGTGGAAAAACGGTAGTCTCTAAAGCTTTAATCTTTAAAATATAATGGCAGTTTTATCAATTACACCTTTGATCTTACCATGTCAAACAAGGTTTCATTGCATATCTCGATTATTCCATACTCATATGGTGTTTCGGGAAACGAAAATCCATGTAACGATTCCGCAAATCTTAGGTGTTATGCTAAACTTTATAACTCAAATATCTTCCTTTATGATCCTATCATAAATTCTTTCTTTTCTTGTTACATTGATTTTGCACTTCAACTTGAAAGTCTTTAAACTGTTCAAATGTTTCACACTTCATCCTTATTAAGTAAATATTCAAATTTTTGGAGAAAGCATATGAAGTTGAAATCTATCTCTCTTGACTACACATAATGGACTTCATACAACAATATGTACAAGTTCCAATAAATTAGTCATCCGTTCCCTTTGGCCTATGAGCGGAGTTTTAATTATCTCTAGGAAAATTTCACAAGCGTCATTTGATCAAAAATCAAAAGACTCCAAAATTCCATCCACATGGAGTTTCTTCATGTTTTCTTTCCAATATAATTTAAACGGCGATGTCACTTCCTAAGTGATTTTTCTTATCAATTGTCTTTCGACATTTTTAGCAGTATTTTTATGGATGTGATTTATCCAACGAGATTTGTAAATCATCCATCTCTTATGGATTATGGCAATTATTTGAACAACCCTTTTGTTCTCATAATACCTGATAAAACAAATCTTGAAGGCAAGCTTTGATGTTAACGAGCAACACAACAACCCTTTATTTGTTCTCGATGAACATCATCACATATTCTTTTGCTAGTTACTTAGGCCATTGTAGTTCATGAATTGTGTTGTTTCGTATGATGATTCGCACCAACAAATACAGTATCCAATACTTAAGAACCACATAGTTTAATAAGCAAAGAGTATAGCCATTACATGTATATCCTCTATATACCTCAGCTGAACAATTCTAGTCTTTTCTTTTCTGCCATATATTTCTGAGATTCTCTTTCAGTATTTCCTTTTCTGTTCGAAAGAATCTATCAACATCAATAGTGGATCCATACACATGACACATAGTCCAAAGCATGTATAGTTAAATACCAATGTCTTTGGACTTGCACTTTGAAGTAGATCACCATCATCAAATACTTGGTGTTCTTTCAAATTCCATTCTTTAGTAATCGTTTAGTGTAGTAAACATTTTATCAAATATTCACCCTTATCATGGAACTATTCATGATCAAGCTACTTTTAGCTTATAACGGTGAATCACGAGTATAATGTTGCTCTCCAAAACCTTTTGGAGGATTAGGACGACAAACGTCTCCAACCTTTGTCAAATTCTCATCAAATATGAGAACATAAACTTTGCCATATTATACTCTCTCATGTTGCAACCAAAACATCATTTAAGATATGGCAATATCTTCCACACATCATGGTTTCTGAAACAACTCTTTCAGATCCTAGATAACCTTGATATTAAAACAATCTTTTGAATATCAAGAATCATGGAGACAAACATGATACTTATATACTAACACTGGAATTGTCACTCTTGATTTAATACCAATTATTAAACTTCACGGAGTAACCGGAACTTACTGAAAGTTTGCAATAGGACTTTTAAACTTTATATTAACCCTTCAAAACAATACGATACCAGTTCGTAAAGTAACTAACCAGAATTCTATAGTTCTGTTATCTCAATTATAACTAAGCGCAAGGTGGTAAACGGATGCCAATGACTACAACAACTATGCAAATTTACTTTGATTTAATTTATGATAAATAGTGTTCAACTTTTAATCATATTTCTATTGAACTCCCACTCAAAACAATATCCCTCACATTGTTTTAGTGATCACACATACCAAATTCACTACACCAAGTCCGATCATCACGTGACATGATATAGTTTCAAAGGAGAACAATCATCATGTTCATCATATAATCTATATGACTCATGCTTTATCTTTCGGTATTTCGTGTTCCGAGACCATGTGTGTACATGCTAGGATCGTCAAGATCAAACCTTAGCTTCTGCATGAGAAATATGGCTTGCTCCCATTGTATACACTCGCAGAATCTAACACACCCGATCATCACGTGGTGTTTCGAAACAACGAGCTTTGGCAACGGTGCCTACTAATGACGAACACTTTATAACTTGATATTTTTTTAAGAGGGATCATCTTATAATGCTACCGTCGCGAACTAAGCAATACAAGATGCATAAAATGATTAACATCACATGCAATTCAAAATATGTGATATGATATGGCCTTTCTTCTTGTGCTTCCGATCTCCATCTTCAAGCACGAACATGATCTCCATCATCACCGATGTGGCTTCAAGGTCAATGGCGCTGCTCCATGGTTGTCGTCCACCAGCATCAACTATTACAACTACTTTGAATAATAGACACACAGGTCTAGATGAAATTAAAAGACAACCATATGGCTCTTGCCGGTTGCCGACTTACAATAAGGAACATTGCATACATCATATATAATCACAATCATGGCCATATCACATCACATCACACCCCTGCAAAATAAAGTTAGACGCCTCTAATTTTCTTTGCATGTTTTACGTGGTTTGGGGCTTTCAATAAGTGTCGTTCTAATTTACGAACAAGAACCACAACGTTGATGCTTGAACTATCAAGTGCCCATTGTAAATTGGATCTTTACTATGATGGGAGAGACAGACACCCGCAAATCCACTTATGCAATACAAGTTGCATGTCGAGTTTGGAGAAAGTCTCATAAACGATGTCATGTAAGGTTAGACCGGGCCGCTTCATCCCACCATACCACAAGATGCAAAGTACACAAGAAGAAATTGATAATAAAAGCACCACCGCCCACAATTACCATTGTGTTCTACTCGTGCAATAGATCTACATATAGACACGGCTCTGATACCACTGTAGGGGTTCGTAGCATGGAAAACAAAAAAATTCTACCGCATGAACACACAATCAAGATCTAATATATGATCAAGCCAAGATATATCTACTAGATCGGTGCAACAAGTTGATAGAGTACTAACCCTCGAAGATCCAAAGCGGTTAACGAGAGCAGATTCTCGTGGGCGATGTAGTCGTTCACTTGTCGATCTCAAGATCGCGTAGACAATCCTTCCGGCTCCGTGTTCCAGCAGCGCTCCCGCAGTCGGTCACACGTACGGTACTCGATGAAGACCTTTCTCTCCCTTGTTCCAGCAGGCAGCGGAGGTTGTAGCTCTCTCCTCGCGATTCCGGCAGCACGACGGCGTGGTGTTGGAAGTAGAGGGGAGATCCCGCAGGGCTTCGCCTAAGCTGGAGCGAGTATGGTGGAGTAAGGAGCCCCGACGATCTATGCGGTGACCCAGCATACCACTTCATGATGTAGTATACTATAGTCATTGACATAACACCAATGAAACACCGTTCACTAGTATTACGTCCATCACAATGGTACAACAGAAACACAGTTGGTCCAATACATGGCTAAAGGTTACAACTCACTCTTTACATAAGATCCAGAGAACACTCTAGGTTAAAGAGAGAGAGAACTTCTTACGGAGAAGAATCAAAGATAAATAACACAAGAACTATTATACTATTAAAACTAGTATTTTAACTAAGGAATTAGCATTGCTACTACTGCAATGCACTACAGAATTAGATTCTTTGGTTAGATATTATATTTCGATCTAATTAGTAACTTCGTCTTCACTTGGGTTGATGTATAAGTTGACTTCCGTGACTTCATTGAAGAGCTTTAGCTTTTGATGATTCCTGGAGCATAACTTGGTGTAGACATCGTCTTAATGGCTTTAGAATCTAGCAAGGGTTAAGAAGATACTTTGAGTACGATCGTACTCAGCAAATTCACTAGAAAAGGAGTGTTTGATGCACTATAACTATAGCCACAGACCGTAGGTTATAGGCAATGTAAGTTTTCATAAATATTACTTCAAAGGTTGCTTTTATTCTGAAATTCTATGTCCGTCAGCCTTCACGGGTTTACCAGAACTTTCATGGAGTTCCTTTCCCGCCGCGTTCGCATCTCCTTCCCGGAACAGGGAGTAACAAGTTACAGTTCTTACACTATGCATAGGTGCGTTACTTTACCCATGAGAATTCAACTCTTTGTTGCACAACCGGGCAGCTTATTCCCATCCATAATTCCATGATGTGGGGCCCAGAAGATGATCCAAGCCAATCACTGCCCCCTTCGCGACCTCGCATGCCTCCTTGGTGTACACCATGCCCACATATTGGATTACGGTAATGGTTTGTACAAACCGTTAAATTCCAGAACTATAGTGGGACGATGAGGGTTCCCACCCATATGCTGCATATCCTCTACGAATTACCAAATAATATGCACGCTACGAGGATAACAGCCACGACCTGCACATCCAGCTTCATGCGAGAGAAAGAAGATACAGCTGACTTCTCCATCCCATTCCAAATCTCATGGTCAACGCGTAATATACGGCGCAAGAATCACTGGCGACATTGTTTGTTAAGTCCTAGGTGATATAGTTCTGAACAGTGTATTCCAACTGTCAGATTTAATAGATTAGCTGATCACCCTAGATCAGTAACCAATAGTTCACATTATTATCAAAAATAGTGTTTTAATACCTTTTTCAAATGCAGGTGATAACAGCACTGGACTTGTAAAATACTTTACAGAAAATAAACAAAGGACATGAGCAAGTGTGAACTTGCCTTTTGTGATTGCAAGATTATGCACTCACGGTCTTCGAGTCAGTATAAGATCCAAAATCTGAAATCAGCATCATTGGTCTGATAAGGACTAATGTTTAAACAAGCAATATGCTTTTATGCATAAGTAAAATACACGCACTACTATAAAAACGCCTATTCGTGGCGCACCTGAAAAAGGCCTTCCGTGGCGTACTAGCAGTGTGCCACGGGCCTCGCGCTACGGCTATCTCGTAGCCGTGGCGCACTGCATGGTGCGCCACGGTTATATCGAGATAGGCGTGGCGCACTACCAGGTGCGCCACGGGTAGGGGTATAGGTGCGCCACGGGTAGGGGTATAGGTGCTCCACGGATGTTTTTTTCAAAAATCAAAAAAAAATGCAAATAACACCCTCGATTTGAATTGCAAAAGCATTCGGGTCCGCATCACCGCCGTCGTGTCGCCTCGCTGGAGCATGGTGGCCGTGGCCACGACCTACCACCGCAGGGTGGTGCGGGAGGCCGTGGACGTGCTACTCCTCGCCGACATCAAGGAAGAGAGGGAGAAGGAGGTGTGGATGGAGAAGGGAGGAGGTCGCCGCAAGGAGAAGGAGTTCGTCAGCGGTCGTCGGAGCTCGTCGTCGCTCTTCGTGACTGCAAGGAGGAGGAGGCCGCAAGGAAGGAGGTCGTCGCCGTCGTGACTACAAGGAGGAGGAGAAGGTCGCCGCCGCCATCGCCATCGTCACTGCAAGGAGAGGAGGATGTCGGAGCAAGGAGGAGGAGAAGGCCACCGTCACCATCGTCAGTGCAAGGGAAGGAGGAGAAGGAAAGGAGGAGGAGGAGGAGCAGAGAGAAGGAAAAGGAGGAGGAGATGAGAGACAGAAAAGGAGGAGGGAGGAGAATGAAAAGGAGAAGAGGGAGGGAATAGGGGTAGGTGGGCGGGGTGGGGATTCGAAATTTGAATCCCGCCCAAGCTTATCCGTGGCGCACTAGGTGGTGGTGCGCTACGGGTAAGTCGCCCTCTATTTTTTTTCTGCAGGAAAAAACGGTCTTTTGACCATAACTTTTTACTCTTTTCGAATTTTGAAAATCTAAAAAATCGCTAAACAACCAAAGGTCGTTGCGAGCGGATGCGAAATCTCGTTCTCGTCATTTTGGTATATTATACGATTTTTTTCGATATCGTATGCAAAAGTTACGGCCTTTTTACCGTGGCATGACTTTTTTTGCAGATAAAGTCGAAACTCATGTTTGTTAATTTTACTAGAAGCTATACCACATTACCTACCTAAATATGAAAGGATTTAATTTTTTGAAGTGTTTATCATTTTCTTTTATTTTTTGCAAAGCCTAAAAAGGCGATCCACGAGGGTGGGGGGGGGTGGGGGGGTGGAGTTGGTGCAGGATAGTTAGGCGTAGGGCACTAGGGCAAGGTGCCCTACTACTAAGTTTATACATCCGTGGCGCACATGTCATGGTGCGCCACGGATGTGTCTGGCCGTTTCACAGCAGAGAGGGGCATGCGCATAGGTGTAGCGCACCCCCTCCATGTGCGCCACGGTTGACACTAACAACCGTAGCGCACCTACCCTATGTGCACTACGGATGTTTGGCGTGCGGCCAACAGGGCCCTGGCCCACACATATCTGTGGCGTACTATGGTCATGTGCGCCATGGTTGTTCTAGTTACTAGTAGGGCACTGCCCATAGGTGAGCCACGCATGTTTTAGCCGTGGGGCACTTCAACCATGTGAGCCACGGATGTGTTGATTACCTATAGCCATTTTCCTAGTAGTGACGTTCCAAATGCAAATCCCGGGGATAACGTTGTCCTAGGGTTTGGATTCCAGAAATGGTTACTTTAAAATGTGTTGTCCTTTTATATAAGTTTCACACTTGTGCTTCTTATTAGGGCTTGTGAGTGTGTGTGAACAACACATATTTATGTAGCAATAAAATATACACCTATGAAATGCTAGTCAAGATTGCTTATACAAGAGTTCTTGTTTGAAGTGGCAAAAAGGATAACCTTCGAAGAAAAGGTTCTGTTCTAAGGTCTAAACAATTGTGGTTAGTTAGTGGTGGTTGATGTCATTGTTTTGCCCAAATGGTTTGGCTTGAGTTGTTTTATAACTTAACTACTTCAGACCAAAGTTAACTATAAAACATATAGTAATGTTTATTGTATTATATTTAGATTCTTGGAGACTAAAGTTGCTTTAAAAATATAATTAGTTTTGAAAGTATAATACTTATACATTGGTATCTTGTATATCTGGAATATGTTCTTTAAGTTACTTAAGAATGGTTATTCTTTTACTTAGGGTAATGGTTTCTTGATTCTAAAATGGAGTATTATCATTTATCTTTTATAGATGAGTGAGTATAGTTTATAAACCAAAACATAATATTACTTAACTACTTATGGATTTATATAGTGTTGTGGTAGTTTTTGTAATTTGGTGGTTAACATGGTTTAGAAAAGGTTTGGTGTATTTATAAGTTGTTCTTTAAGGTTTTTATTATAGGTGGAAATCTTTTTAGAATATGATCTTCATTTAAGGTTGAGGATAATTTAATAAAAAGGTATTTATAATGTCTTAAACCATTAAAGTTTCATTTTATTAATATTTAAGACTAATACTATTTATTAAACTTAATTTACTCATTTTAGGAATATTAATAAATTTTATTTATCCTTATATGAATTATTAATGAAGTAAATAAGTTTAAATTTGAGTTCTTAAAATATTTGAATTTTTTAACTCAAAATTAGAATAATAGGTTTTTTTAATATGTAGATATTTTTTTTGTAATCATTTTGGTATATTACATTTATTTTTGTGATTTATAAATAATAAGATATGATTTTTTACAATCTTATTACTTTATAATTACTTAATAAATAATAAATATTTAATTAAGTGAAATAATAATACATGATTATAGTTTTACATTAGAATTCTTAATTTTCTAAGACTTTTGGTATTTTATTTATATTATTAACATTTATCATTATAAAAATATGAATTATCAAAGTTTTATTACTTATAAAACCTTTATTGAATAATATTTATTTAAATAATCATCATAATAATATTTGTTAATAGTTTTAAGTTAAAGATTTTATTTTTCTGAAAATTTTCATATATTATACACATTTTTCTGAATTATAAATCAAAAGTTATTAATTAAACAAGATTTAATCATTTATTTGATTTCAGAAATATTGTTGATTGAATTATAACATTTTATTTATTTCTTAAAAGAAATACGTTTTACACCGCACCAAGAGCTAGCCCCAGTCACTGACTAGTGGGCCTTTGTCAACCTCGGCTCTTAGGTTAAAGAAATTGCATTTGTTACCGATTGGTTAGCTATCCCTAGTCAATGACAGATGGGCCCTAGGCCATGTCACTTGCCACGCGAGACAACGACCAGGTCAAATAGGGAACTGGGTCTAGGCTGACCCCAGCACCACGTCACGCTGATGTCAGCGCGTCCTCCACCACCAGATCAAGGTCGCCGGCGATGATCTATGGCGTTTTAGCACGCATGGTCTGGTGCGTTGAAGAGAGGGTGCAACGACGAGTCGAACTATGGTTGCGCCACCCCGGAATGGTCACCGGAGCACTAGCTGCGACGAGCTCCGATGGTGACCCGCTCGGGTTCATGCGTACTGGGCGCTGCAGACGACTAGGATCAAATCGGAAAGAACTAGCAGAAGCAGAAGCTCACCAGGAAGCTTGTAGTGGCAACGACAAGGGAAGGCGAGCTCAAACGGCGTCGCCATGGTCAACGGAGAACGGCGGACAGACGAGCTCGACGCACATGATTCCAGGCTCCCCGGCTCGATTCCTCCTCCTAGTAGACGAAGTCCACCATGGTGGTGCTAAGGGAACCTTCAGTTGGCCTTGGGGCAGTCCCGAGCAACGACAACAAGTAACTCCGGCGAGTTAGGTTTTTGGCATGATTGGGGATATTCTGGAGAGAGCACGAGAGAGAGAGAGAGTGATTCGGGTACGAGTGGATAGAGGAGCTTGCAGGCGTTCTTATCCCCCTCCTCACTGGCGGCGGAGCGCATCGTAACGCGTCGGAGATCGATGACCGCCGCGACGCCATACAGCTGCTTTCGCCGGCGAGGAAGACGACGAGAAACAGAAGGCCTAAGCGGTACGGGCTGCTGGTGGGCTGGTCGCGGGCTGAAGTGGGCTGCACCTGGGTGTCAGATAAGTAAAGAGATGTTGGGCCACGACCAGGTAAGGTTTTTTTAATTTCTTTTACCTTTTCTATTTTCTGTTTTTCCTTTTCAGATTTGAATTTGACTTAGATTTTGAAGTTTTCTTTGTAGGATTTCTTTGCTGGATAATTTCAGTAATACGAAAATATATTTAGTATCATTTGTGAACTTTTATTATATAATCTTTTTGTATTTCTTTTATTTACTCAATATGAACCCCTTTTTAATAGTTTGTAGAAACGTTTCTTATTATTTTTCTCTCCTATTGTAGTTAGGTATTTCTTGAATGATATATTCTTATTTGCTTATCAACTTAACTTTAGTTGACTCATAGTTTGAAGAGAAACTTTTATATGTATGATGAGACTATATCATTATTCGATGCATGAAATATAAAAGACATTGATATGGTTATTACTACTCCCATTAATTTGGAAAATGTCATTGTATCTATTTTATTATGATAAATAAATAGTTTTAGGATTTCAAATTATGTTTATTTACCTTTGGTTTTAGGGTTTTTTCTTGAAATACTTATACTCCTTTATGGATGTGGTTAAAGATTCAATAACTAAACATATGGTTTCTGTTTGGGATATTTGTTGACATCACCTTCAGTGCTTGAAAGTTATATCTTGAATGTTTTATAGAAAGGAATTTATAAAGATGCACTTAAGCACATATAACTATGATGGTTGGAATTAACAGAGATGTGCTTATGTGGTTTGCTATAGGGAAATATTTTTATAAAGTGTTATAGACATCATATGATAGATCAATAGCATGAGTTGGATATTATGTTGATTTGAGATTTAGAGTTGGTTGTTTACCAAGAATGTCTATTTTCCATAATTCACAATTCTGGATCTTTAAATAAGGAATTCCTTTCCTAGATATACTACCTCTTCCTATCCTTCATCATGATTAACATGATGAGCTTTACTTCACAAAGTATTCTTATTCATATATCATTCTTCTAAACTCATGGATGAATCCAATGAGTTTGATACAAAGGTATTTCATAGTTTTCTCATATCCTTGCTTGGTTGTATTTACTATTCTACTGTTGATAATCTTCCATCCAACCAGTAGTTCCTTCAAACTCTACTCACCATCTTCCTTAATCCTCCATCACTAATCTTTCTCTAAAGTTGACTATCCTTTAAGATGACTAACACTACTTCTATAACTCTATGTTATAATAGCTGTGATTGAATAATATCATCTAAGATTCACTTTACTCCAATAACTCACACTCCAACCCTAATTCATATTTATGTGGTTTGTAATGACTACTCTAGGATAACTTACCTCTACTAGGGTTTCAATCATGTTTTATCCACCAATACCACTTATACATGACATAAGTACTCAATCTTGGTGAATAAGACTTGATCATTATAATCTTTTGATCCGTTATGGTTTAGGTTTCCAGTTGGCTAACCAAGGCTCCATCAATACAACATTACAGTTGTATTATAATTATCTTCTATTTAGCTCTATTGGATTAAGAGATTTAATTCATTAACTATACCTACTTGATCCAATAGGACTACTCCTAGTAACTATCTCCAGACTTCATCCTTGTAATCTTGTTTTCTATCAAGGAAGGATTTAACTCCATCAACTATCTTATTGATTGGATTCTTTTCGATCATTCTTATCAAATAAATGACATCTGAAACTAGCATCACTATTCACCTCTTCTTAGTTGTTTCTTTGTAGACACTTATTTATAAGCTATGTTATGATCAAATACTTGATAGGTTGAGAATGGATGGATCAATAGTTGATTTCTCAACATTGATGAATAACAGACATGGAAATATAACTCAATAGAGATGATAAGGATTGATATGGGAAATAAGATATATGGTGAATGATCTAAACTTAGTTTCTTTCCTACCCCATATTATTTTAGAGGTAGGGTTAGATATTACCATGATACTCATGGTATATGCAGATGATATAGAGATATAGTTGTTACATTCTTGTTATTTGTGTTATATCCTTAAATTGGTACTCATGAGTGATTATAATGGATACTATGATATGATCACCTAAAGATCAAATATAAATCATAATGTATTAGGTTTTATCTTTTATTTCATTTGATCTACCCTTAGGTTAAATCTCCCTTACCCAAAGTAAGGTTTTAGCAAAGTCCTATTGAAACTTATCGCAGTCAACTTGATGATCTACTTCTTATTCCATCAAGTTAAGAGAAGCTTCAATCACCTTGACAAGTTTTGTTTAAAAGCGCGAAATTTATTCGGATTTTCTATGCATGAATGCAATGCACACATCTGGTTTCAGCTTATTTCTAAGCTCTAATGCTAGGATGTTACAATCTAGGGTTTAGAGGGCCCAGGTTTAGAGGTAGCTAGCAACTAGAGTTTAGCTAGTCGGTAGCGGTTTAGAGGAGATCTAGATTCGTCGCAACTAGAGAGGGGGGCGGCGGCCAACCTAGGGTTTCATGTGCGCCTAGGTCAAGGGGGATACCTTGAGGTGCTCCCCTACCCCTCCTTATATAGGTGGGGGCGTCCAAGGGTGTTCCCAACCCAGGTGGAAACCCTCCCTAACTCGGATACCATGTTGGGATTTGACTTTTTCAAACTGCCTTTTTAACTTTCAAATTAGAGTTTGGTTTCTCTCTTCCAAGTGTCCAGCCAAGTGACCTAGGACATGATGCAACCATTACACTTTGTCATGACACATCCATGTACCCTTCCCCTTCCGGATCGGTGAACCTTCTAGACCCTTCTAGAACATTCCGGTGAAAACACCGAAATCATTCCCGAACTCCAAAATTAGACTTTCCTTATATGAATCTTATTCTCCGGACCATTTCGGATCTCCTCGTGATATCCCGGATCCCATTTGAGACTCCGAACAACATTCGGTCTCTTTACTCACATTCCATATCTACTACACAACATCGAATCCTTAAGTGTGTCTCCCTATGGTTCGTGAGTTATGCAGACATGATCGAGACTCTTCTCCGATCAATAACCAATAGAGGAATCTGGAAATTCATGGCTCCCACATATTTCTATGATTACTTCGTGATCGAATGAACCATTTACATACGATACCAATTTCCCTTTGTCTCATGATACTTTACTTATCCGAGGTTTGATCGTCGGTATCTCTGCATACCTAGTTCAACCTCGTTAACAATAAGTACTCTTTTTCTTGTTCCCGTGATATGTGATCCCTTGTGAGCCAGTCACATGCTTGCAAGCTAATTGGATGACATTCCACCGAGAGGGACCAGAGTATATCTATCCGTCATATGGATGGACAAATCCTAATCTTGATCCATGTGCCTCAACACATACTTTCCGAACACTCAATGCCACCTTTATAGCCACCCAGTTACGTTGTGGTGTTTTATGTCATCAAAGCATCTTTCCGGTGATGGTGATTAGCATGATCTCATGGTCGAAGGAATTAGGTTACTATGTATCAGAATGCTTATAGCAAGCGAACTATATTAAATGACTTGATCTTTATGCTACGCTTAACTATAGGAGTATGTCCATCACATCATTCTCCTAATGATATGACCCTGTTGTTAATAACATCTCTATGTTCATGATCAGGAAACCATGATCATGTATTAACCAACAAGCTAGTTTAACAAGAGGCTTTACTAGGGACTCTTTTATGTTTACGAATCACACAAGTATTAATGTTTCCGGTTAATACAGTTATAGCATGGTATGTAAACATTTATCATAAGCATGAAGATATGATAATAACCACTTTAGTATTTCCTCTTGGGCATATCTCCAACAACTACAAAGGTTCTAAAGGAAACTGTCAATTGGAGGCATGAGTATAAGACGGATGCGATTAACTGGGTCAGTACCCTATACCCTATACCGATGAATCTATCTCTAGACAAATACCTACTCATATATAACATTGTGTCCTATTACTCTACTTCATTGTAAAGAATACGATGTAACATCATCTGTCAAGTTGCTACTCATATATAACACTTTGTCCTATTACTCTGCTTTCTAAGCTTACTAGATCTACTAATTTATTAGTATGGGAAAGACTATGAATATGATCACCTGTCAAGTTGCTGGTCAAGCATTTGCATTCAATGGTGCAATCACCTGATGAACAGCTAGTGGTGGTATCACAGGTTATAAGTTCTTCCCATGTTTGTTATACTTGTTCATGACATCTCCGTTCTAATATGGCTGATGTATTCTTGTAGATCTATAAGAACTAAATTCCTTTTTATCTCCTAACGTTATTGTATGTATCTAAGAGTTGCAGGTGCTTGTAGCAGATATCAATTTCAGTTATGAAGATATTGTCAACATTCGGGTAACTCAATGTTCGAGGATCCACTTGCATGAGTTACTTTGATGGATTTTAGCTGTTTCTCCAGATATTTTGCTGCTAAAGTATATTTCCACACTCTGGATTTATGCTAGCCTCCTATTTTTTATCCATCCATTTACTAAAACGGAGTTATATATTTTAATACATATTTCTCTAGTGAAGCATTTGCAGTTTAATATAATTTCTAGATATGCCTTCTCAGTGCTATTTGCATTTGCATCACATGAAAAGCCAGCATTCTAGAGGCATTTGCCACCGGCTTTCTAGAAGTATACTTCTTGTCATGTCTATTATCTAGTATTAGATGATATCCCGCGCGTTGAGGCGGGAATTTAAGTAAAACTTCATGTAAAAAACACAAAGGATATGAGCATGAACACTGACATCATATATGTGCCTCTGATATGCATTAATTTTCCCAAGTCAAATGTCACCAAACTACACTATACTAGACAGATATGCGAGCTTCGTATCGCCGCCTGCATTTTATTTTGACACGATGGCTGTCCAGGTAGAATTACAGGCTATGTTTGTTGTGCCACTGCCATGAATAACACTATCATGAACTTTATTTTTCATACGACTGAAATGTTCAAACAATTAAATAGGAGATCAATATGTAATGTATGCTCAGATGCACACTGTAAAATTTCACGGTACGGGCATCACTTATTTGCATACTTGAAAGTACTAATAATGGATTCAGGACACACATTGTATCTATCTAGGACACACATTATATCTATCTACCATATTTTCTTGGAGAATTTATCACAATGCAATCCAAGTACAGAGACAAAATATTGCCACAAAAAGCTTAATAGGGTATACAATGAAACATCAAAGGATGCACATAAGTTCAAATGTGAAATTCGTATACTATTTGACTTCACACCATTTTCACAACTACGCTATTAGGCTGGTGTGCAAACCACCTTATAGAAGTCATCGACTTATAATTCTCTTGAGAAAAATTAAGATTTGAAGTCGGAGTTTGGAAATACAAACATGTCCACATAATTGAAAAAACAAAAACAAAATATTGTTCACCCAGGAAAGTATAACCCTTTTTACTCTCAAATATATTATGTCCTAACTGAAAAGAATAACACATAGACATCATTTGTTCTCTTCACATACCATGTCTCAAAATGCTAGGAGAAGTCCAGTGAGTTTCTTTGTTGCATGCCTGAATATGAATGAAAAAGAACCAACGGAAAGGTCAATCACATGGCATATTTGGTAAACAAAGGGATTCCAAACTAAGGAATATGAAGAGGATAATCAAGGGAAAATGAGAGTACAACAAAGAGGCTAATCAAGGGATCTTGAAATGGTGTTGTTACTCTAGAACTGAAGGTACAATAGATGAAATTACAGCTAGCATAAAAACTGCACATATACACAACACCAAAATCACTTCTTCCGCTATGATAAAAGTATAGTTGTTACTAACCGTTGTAGGCGTCGAAAGAAATTCACCATAACCATTGGCTAATTCTTAAGCAATAGCAACAACTTCGAAGCTAGACCTAGCAAGATAAATTGTTCAAAAGCATGACCAACTCAACTACATGACGGATCAGAAGCTGATTACAACTAGAGTTGAAATACATAGTGGCGTTCATGGTTAGGCCTATATGTCAGTTATAGTTACTGAATGTCAAAATTAATTGTTACAACTATTCGACCCACAGGAACAAGCTAAAACCACTGCCTAAAATACGCAACATGGCAGAGCCGACGTACAAGAGATATCATTATTCTTGTCATTCAATAGATCGGTCCCTACTAACAACTGCAATCAGGAGGATGTTTCCAGGCACTAAAGTTAATCAGAATCCACATATGTAAAGGATATGTACATCTACCATACCTTGCAATAGACTGCAAGTGAGAGCGGCCAAGTTGTTCTTTTATACGAGTTCTTACTTACAGTTGAACAAAGTTAGGGAAATGCTTGAGTACTTGATCAAGCAAGATTGAAGCCACAACTTGCGAGCCACGTTGTAGGAAATGCAAACTGTCAACTGCTAGGTGGGGTAGTGCGCCTAACGACATGGTGTTATCTTCTTTCAACTTAATTTAAGAAAACAAAAGCTTCAAAGGGATGCATAGTGCTATTCGATGTTAAAGGAGAAAAGGCAAATAACAATGTTGACCTCGCTAAAGATCGACACTGCATCTTGTAGGCTGTTTTACTAAAAAAAAATATTAGGTTTTAGTTTTCATGGAGATGGATGTGCATTTGGCCCAGACGCGGCTTGCCTATTGCCAGCATCCCACGACTCCGCAACTTTTTCTAAAGCTCATGATTTTCTTCAACACGGGATTGATGCTTTGAAATATGAATCAACGCCCTCAACGTTCCTGCCCCACAAAACAACCATAGCGGTGTCTCTATGGTATGGAGAAATAAATCAAGAACAGCCAACACACACAGAAACAACAGGAAAGCAGAGAAAACGAATCGTGAGCAGCATAAATCAGCGCCTCCACCATGGATCCACTTCTAGCGATGCCAAAGCTCTCCACTTCGGCGACACCACCACCGTGCTTTAGTCCCACCTTAGGGAATCACGTTCGTCCTCCCGGCGCGGCCCCGCCCTGATCTGCGACCTGAGCCACGGGAGGGCACCACACGATCCAGAATCGTCCCTGCCCAGATCCTGCAGGGGAGGAGCCGAGCCCTCCGTCTTGTGCACGGTGGGAGAGGTCGCGCTCTTCAGCCGCTCCTCCTTCGTCTCCCCACGAACCTCGATGCGGGGCAGGCCTCCTCTGACGCAGGCATCAGCTCATTCTGGACTGGGGAGGGTGTTTGGGGGCGCGACGGTCAATGTGGCGTGATGATGGTTTCGATCTAGGATGTGGCTTGTTGGTACAATTTAGATAAGGTCCCGATTTTGGAGGGGCAAAGTGAAAAAACGCCAATGAGCCCACAAAGCAGCGACCCCGCGCGTGGCAGATGGCCTTAGCGCAGCCGCCGGGGACCACACTCAAGCTATAGAGCTAACTGAGTTAGTGTCATACTTTAAAGGTGCCTTCTGAAATGAAACCGTGCTTACCACCATACTTTTTTAGAAGTCCTTTCCATTCATGCATAATATGGACTACACAAAATCAGTGCAGAGTATGTTGTGTTTATTCTCATAGAAAGATGAGAGAAATATACCAAAAATTTCTTTCCATACCCACATAAGACAAAATGAAGTAAAGTATATTTAGAATTTTATTGTCTTTCAATACTTGAGCATAAATAATAAGAAAAACAGGAAAATGGATGATTCCAAAACAAATGACCATAAAATAAAGGTACCTGTTGCCTAAATCAATCTGCGTGGAGAAGCATAAAAATAATAAGAGTTCTATATTAAACTCCTAAGATAACAAAGAATTTACCCTTCTTCGAGTATGATATAGGCTAACAAAAAAACATACACATTCTGGAGGCTTTTGTTTCTATTGGAACATCAGATTTCAACCAAATTATTTAGTTCTCAAATGTGGAAAAGAACATGAAGATATTTTGATTAACCATAAAAAAAATTAGAGAGGTCAGTTGAGAACCCACCTGAAGGACACCAAATAGATCGCATGAATTTTATACATTCAGTAGAACTTGGAAAAATGAATTAACTTTCAATATATATCAATTTGTTTCATAAATAGATGGATTGTTAGAAGCTAAAGGGAACAACAACGCACACCAATTATTTGATCTAGAACAATATGATTTATTATGTATCCATAGCAATTGCCCATCGAAGCTTGTAATATTAACAAACACAAAATCATATTATCGCTCACAAGAGAGTCAAGGAGTGGCGAGCCGGTAGTCTAGAGGCAACAACAGCCTGAAGGTTGGCCTCCACGCGCCACCGTCCAAGCCGAGCATGGTGTCATCGTCTATGAAGATCTGCTCTGCGAGGAAATGCAATGTTGTAGCGCCCACGTGCTTGTCCCCCTCCCTTTATTTGACTCCATATCCGAACTTCAACTCTTCTTACTTTAGATGTTTTGAAGAAGTTTTAAAAACATGATAGGTACACATACGCATAATTTGCAAGGTGCGGCTCATTTGACGACCCAGAAATAATTACTTGGTAAATACTAAAAAAATATAGAACAAACATAATTAACACATAAAGATTTTCATAAACCTTTCACCGGAAATACACAACCTTGTCGAGAGTTGCATCTTATTACCTAGTAGTACAGTATGGGTTTTTCCATCTCCAAAGCTTAGTATGATGAATCAGGAATTAATTACCAAATCTATGTATTATTTTCTCCTTATTTTATAATATTTTCACCTCAAATAAATATTTGCATTTGGGAGAAACATAGCTGGCTAAAATCCAGAAGAAATTACTTTGAAATGAATCAAGCATAATTAGAATCAGATAAAAAAATTGCAATCTAGCTACCGAGGGGCACCTAAAATACCATTTTCTGTGATTACCATGTAGCTCTTGTGCCTGAGCAGGTGTCTCCAGGAGCCATCACACGCACATGGTTAAGTCATGGAAATAGCAATCAAGCTCTGGGTCGTCTCCCGGTTAACATGATTAGCACCAATTATTTTAGTTGCAGCACTCAACCCAATACCTACATATAAACAATGGAAACCGTTCGGATCCCCAAGTATAATTCATAAAAAATCGTCAATGCCATGTTATAGAGATTTGTAGCAGCAAATCAGATTAGCTTGGCACAAAAAAACACCTCTTAGTAGTAATGCAAGACAGATGCAACATGCATCTCTAGATTTACAACCGGTTAGAACCACAGGAAAAACACAAGGGCACAAAATAAAACATGGGGAATGCTGGGACCTAGCAGGAAAAGAGCCCTCCACTGATCGACGACACGGCAATGACATCCCTGCCATTCCCTCCTTCATTGATGTATAACAATCTTTGTGGCTACTCACTCCGTCCGCAAATAAGTGTACTTCTAGTTTTGTCTTAAGTTAAACTTTACTACGTTTGACTAATTTTTTAGGACAACATACCTACATTTATAACACTAAATTGATACTATTAGATTTATTTTTAAATCTAGTTTCATAATATGTCAATTTGATATAATATATGTTTTTATATTTCTCTATTAAGTTGGACAAATTTGGTTATCTTTGACTTAGCTAAAAGCTAAATATACACTTATTTGTGGACGGAGGGAGTACATCGCTCGTGCTAGCGCCCACGTCATGGGTTCCCTCCATGAGGCGCGTCGCTTATCTGCGGCAGACACCGTCTATACCACCTACCGAGGGGCCTCCATCCCTGCTCGCCGCGCATCTTCTCGGCCTCCTGCGAGATTAACCTCACTTGTCCTCGACACGGACACCCATCCGGTCCGGGGAGAGCAGCGGCATAGCCTCCTGCCGTGGTGGCTGACTGGCTGATGATTGGAGGCAGAGGTGTGGGCTCAAAAGTGAATAGAAAGAGGCACGGAGAAAACACTGTGAACGTTATTTTTTTCGTGTTAGTAATCCCTTCTTCTTTTACAAAGCAAACCCATCACTCTTTCAATTTTATAGAACATTACATAATTTGCATTTTGGATATAAAACATCCATGAACATGAACATCAATTACAGAAGTAAACATCACTCCAGGTATAAAAAAAGCATCAGTCAATAACTATATCCTGAGTTTCTTATATATATTGTTCTGCAGGGCATGTACAGATCTGGACTTTCTTGGTAGTTGATTAAATTATGTTTTGTTCTAGTATATTACCTTGAAGACTGGAATTTGTATATTGGTGCCCGGAACAACCAATGATTTCTTTCCATGAGAAAAATACAAATCAACAATTATTAAAATCGCTGTAATGGATCTGAAACACGATAAGATCTGAAGCTAGCAGCACGAACATCACAACGTACATGAAATTTATGAAACACAAGATCCCAGTTTAGGATCCCGACACCTCCAATGCTCCATACACCAAAGAACGAATCTAACTCCATTAAGATTGGAAGAGCAAATCTAGATCGAAGAAAATTTGAAGAGCAAATCTGCCTAAAATCGAGTTCAGCTCTACAGAACATGAACAAAATCGAGTACGGATGTACAAAACTCGATGGAGCGCAGCGGTTCCTCGCTGTCTTCATGTCAATCCCCAAATCATTCAGTGGCAGCGTTGCACGGGGAGGAGCTCGATGGAGCCGTGGTGGATGCCGGAGTCGCTCGGGTGGAGCCACCACACTACGTCCAGATGCTCCACCAGGTCGTGGCCGCCTGCTGGGATTGTGTATTGGTGGGGGCACGGATCCAGGGCGCCGACGACGACTGGAATCGTGGAGGGCGGCGACAGATTCAGTGGGAGGCGTGATGTGGTTAGGCTTAGAAGGGGAGGCGCTGGGACGATGGAGAAGATGGACTTGCCTAATTTGGTGTCTATCAGAGAGTTGGAGAATCGCTGCGTTGTGGAGAGGAAGGAGAGTTGGAGAATCCCTGACCAACAAGCAGCGACACCAAACATAAGGGGCCCACAAGCAGTGGCAGCATGCGCGGCCGATGGTCTTAATGGGCTTGCATGCCTTCTGGCTTAAGCCTTTAGATAATGATTACAATAAGTAGCAAAACTGCTTAATGAGTGACCGACTTAATAAGAGAATAATATTATATTTTTATGTGCATATCTTCTTTCCAGTATACTTTTCAACATTCATCTAGAATTCACTTGCTCCCTCCGACTCATATTAATTGACTTGGATTTATCAAAATTTGAATGAATCTAGACACTATTTAGTATATAGTTCATTCAAAATTTGACAAATCCAAGTCAATTAATATGAACCGGAGGGAGTAGATATTTTACAAATAAAAGAAGCATCTTCCGAGATCCATAAACGTATAATTAAACCATATAAAAAAGGTAAAAGAAAAATAGCTCCTACGATAATGAACAAAAACTATCAAAACTATTTGATTATAGAACTAATGTTAGAGAACCATTCAACAAATTAGAGTACCTAGTGATGAATGTTGTTTATACTTCATAAGCACAAAATATGTTGGACCTGACACCCTTATCTCTAAAAATCATAGCTGTGAAAATGATGGTGTAGAAATATTGACCAAATCTCTGTAGTTTTCCTTTTCGAGAATCACATCTTCATAGTTTGAGCAGGAAAAAATATATATTCATTAGCCAGTACACATACGAAAATCTGAGTTCTATAAGAATACATATGGGCTACTAATGTAGACTTAGAGAGAAAATTAGGCATACCTAGTGGAGATTTACAGCCGCATACTTAGTTGCTTTGTATGGTAATGATAGCAAGATCACACAATCAGAAACTTGACTTGAGAATACATAACCACTGACATGAGTTTGTTACACGCTGCATTGCGTCCAGCATATCCCTTTGTTGACTGGATCAAGTTGATTATCCAGATTGGGTTGCTTATGTGTTGAATGAAGCCAAACCGTAATGAATAGACAAAAGAATTATGTACCAAATTGGGGTGGATCGATCAACTATGGCATCAACAATAGTACACGGAGGGATAGGGGAAGCATCAAGAACAATGGCAGCTTCTTCCAAACTGTCTGCACATGACAAATTCGAAAAGTGACCAGCTTCCAGACAGATGAACAATGCTTAAGAAAGTGGTAGAAATAAATTGTGCTGAAGCTCGGGGAACAACAATCACTAGTGGAAAAAGGACCTTTAGTCCCGGTTTTGCATCCGGAACTGTGAAATCGGGACTAAAGGCCCCTGTTACAACCCGGGACTAGAGGGCCACCGCATGGCCGTTTTTTCTGCGGAGGGATGAAGGATCTTTACTCCCGGGTCGTAATACGGTCCTGGACTAAAGATTTTTTTTCAATTTTTTTAAAGTTTTAAGAATTTTTTTTCGAATTTTTCTTGAACTTTTGAATTGTTGGACTCGTAATCCTCTCACTTGAAACATTTTTAGCACTAAGTATATTTAATCTTAAGTCAAATTATACCTGTGGTCAAACTTTCCATTCGGTCACCCATCCTAGCACTAATTCACCTTCGGCACGCTTAACTTCTCTGTTTCATCCGGATGTCTTTGCGCGAAGCCCTTTTGTACCTTGTTGTCAACACTATCATATCAATCCTATTAGCCCATATCAATATGTCATATATCTTTATTTATTGAAACTACAAACAACTATTTTAGTAAATAACAATAAATAAGTAATAATAATAGTTTAATATAATGAAAGTAAAAAAACTAAATAAAATAATATTTTATTCATTTTTTGCCATTATTCATTTAATATGGCATAAATAATATCTTTAAATCTGTAAATCAAAATTCGACAAATAATATATTCATTATTATTAGAAAAATGTGAGGAATCAAACTATGGAATAAAAAATTGGTAAATAATTAATTTTTTAAATAACTTTTTGTCCCTTTTCAAATTTTAAGTTGCCCGTGTCGCATCCCTTTAGTCCAGGACCGTATCACGACCCGGGACTAATGGGTCACCCCTTTAGTCCCGGGTTGTATAATGGCCCGGGACTAAAGGGTGTTGCCCATACCTGCACACTTTTAGTCCCGGGCCCTATCACGATCCGGGACTAAAGGTCCGGAATAACCCGGGACTAGAGTTTTCTCGGGTTCCTGGACACTGAAAACGGTACAAACCAGAACTAGTGCTCATAGTACTCCCAGACCGTAATAAATCGGGACTAGTGTGAGACCCTAGATCCAACCGAAGCCTCTTTTTCTACTAGTGAATGGTCAATATGGCTAGAGAATCCCTCTGTGGAGTAGGGGCTTTTATAGCACAATGTCTCCTCGAATCTTTCATCAGCTTCAACGCAGGTTGCTCAAATGCCTCCACAAATTTCTTGTTATAGAGATCATGGAGAAGAGAAAGTGGTGAGGTATTAGTGTGCGAAATATTTGTTGTCATTGACTCAAACATAAGGTTCTGGATTGCACTGCTTAGCATGGAATTAGTTAAGTATCTGACAAACATTTTTTGTAGGAATCCGGCAAAAGAATTTCCGAAGTAACCAAATGCATGGTAGATTACATACAAAATTGGTAAGTCGAATCATATATTTTATGTGACTACAGTTGATGAGGTGGCGAAATATTTTACAGAAGATTTTATATTTTTCATATTCTACTTCAAGATTAACCCAGAGGCTTAAAATAATAATTACTCAACTGAAACAGCAGTTTTTTTTCGAGAGTATGCGAAAGCGTACCTTAATTTTATAGAAGGCAGACAAAATGTACAAAAAAAGGTCGCTAGTGCGAACACTAGGACCACACACACTCCACACAGAAGGGCGGGAAGCTACTCTCTCCCTCTAAACTGGTCTCCTACTCCTACTCCTGTACGCTCCTCGAGCCTAAGCGCGTGTTTTTTTTTTCAAAATAATATGTAGTCATTCTCAAGGTCTTGGTATCTATGCTAAACCTGCTGTTTTGTGCACGGCTGGCTATGCCCGGTGAAAGGACAGAAATATGTGGGTGTTCAACAACCTACGAAGACAGCATACGGCCAGCGGTCTCACGACGATAATCCTAGAGGAGCTTAAACAACAGGTTTAGCATATTATTATTTATTATTATTATTATTTTCACTGCATATTATTTTGAAAAAAAACGTTAGTCCTTGAAGCTTGAGAATAAATCCTATATAACTAAGAAGTTCACCCCTACTAACCTATTTCTCTTAACATGCAGCTATGCCACCTCATCAAGCAATCCCAGCATGCCACGTCCACCAAATTCGCCACATCATCCAAAAACATTATGTTACTAAATATTTTTCTGCTCAATGGTGAGGCCACGCCGGCAAATAATTGGCGAGTCTTCATTTTTCTTAATAATCCTCCACGAGCCACTATTGGTTCATGTCCTTTCGTTTCCATAGAGGAGTAATTGTTTTTCCAGGTTACGCTGCAACTCTCCCTCAAAAAAATCAGCATCAGGTGTTGTAGCGATGGATCATTAGCGCCTCCTCTTCCTCTTCTCCATGAACTCAGCAGCGGCGCTCTCTCTTCCTCTCTCCGTCTCCATCTTGGATGCTCCCTATTCGGTCGTTCAGTAGAAAAAAACGGTGGTGGTGTCCTCTCCACTCCCTTTCAGACCATATTTCCTCATGCCACCTGAGTGATCATCTTCTCAATTTCATCAGGTGTCTCTCACATCTCCCTCTCCACCTACTAAATACGCCATCACACCCTATAACTAAAGCTTCAGCATGGTGATTGGGAAATGCAGCACTGCAACATCGACAAGTTCCTCGACATCCGCATAGTTGTCTGCTGCAATGATGAGCGCCATCTATATGGAGGATATCCTAGAGTGAGGGGAGACCTAGCGGTTCAGATAAAAAACTCTGTTCCTTTCTGCTGTGAGTTGATTGCTGAATCAGATTTGCTATATATATTTTGCCAACGATGTTACTGAGACACTTGAGGAAGTTGGTGCTATTATCCACTGTAGGTAACTGATTTTCCTACACTTTCCTTGCAGGATTGGATTAATTTTGCATATTCAGATCCATTATTATTTAACACATCTCCAAGGTCATTGCTTGAACTTGCTTTCAGTTTGGATTGGCAACGTCCAGAATATAATATGTATAACAGTTTCTAACATATTTCAAATGGACCTCACCTTCGATTGATGTTCTTTCATTCTGACTGATGCAAAAATTGGCTGGGACTTTCTCTCTGGTTGTCTCGGTTTGTTAGTGGAAGGCCTCTGGCTCTTCCCACGGATACTCATGGGCAAAACTGAGCAGCACCAGGTCCAACGGAGGCTCATGGGCAAAACGGAATAACTATATGATGAAATCTGGGTTATTCTTTAACTGCAACAGGCTTCTCTGTCTTCTTTGTAAACCGCATGCATGTCTCATGTCTTATTCCTCTTTGTACCTACTATGATAAATGGGAGTCTGAAGTAGACTGTTGGGCCTTTCCTTTGACATGCAGGTCCTGATTATTTTTATCACTGAAGCAGTACACCTGATCTATTTTTTATATTGATCTATGTTTTACCGATTCATTTGTTTAGTTTTAATCATTTCATCCATAGTACTCTTGGATTTACATTTTCAGTGATAACCGACACAGTTATTAGTATTTTGTATGAGTATTCCAATTTATTAGCTAGCTATTTATTTTGAGGATTCATATGCGAATGAAATAACACTTTTTAACAACATGTTCCGCTACAACGTGCGGGGTATCATCTAGTAGTTACAATGTTTTTCCTTAATCTAAATCTGAATTAACATTATATATAAAACGATCTAAGTTAACTTGTACCCAAGAGTTCCCGTAAGAGAAAATCAACCTGAAGGTTACGTAACTATTTCTGGATCGTACTCATTAGCTCAAGCCCTCTCATGCCCAAAATATCTTGTGGCGTATCAATTATATTTTCCCAATTTTCAGTTCGTTCTGATCCTACAGAAAATATTAAAGGATGCTAGTTTTATAGATGAGAAAAATAAAACAGTTATCAGTGCATCCACATGAGATCTTCAGGTCCTACTCCCTTGTGGCTCCCGGCATGATAAACTTGATTAGAGATGGCAGGTCATCAGGAAGAAAATAGTAGAGGATCAAGCAAATAAAGACATCTCTGCTCCTTTGGTGTAGCTTGGAGCCGAGAAAAATGACGGAACAGAGGATGAGTTGATGGGCAATGCACTGGATGGACCTTGAGTCCAAATCAGCGGCAGAAAATTAGTTAGCTCAATTGAGTAGGCGAGCACGACAACCACCCCCGGCGGACCACATCCTGACCTTGATGTATTTGGTGGAAGCATGGACTGAAATTGGTTTATAGGAAGAAGAAGAGGAAGTGGAAGAAGGAAGTGGAGAAGGCGACCAGGTGGTAGAGCCGTTACCGGTTTACTGACTCTTATTTGTGAAGCGCGTGCGAATAGGAAGTGATAGTCTGCTACGCAAGTAAAATAGAAGGCAACAAATAAAGACCCTTTTTAAAAAACCTAACGTGGAAATTCAAGTGGGGCCTGCTAAGGTGTAAGGGTGATAGGCAATAGAAAGAATTGGGGTGATGTGGAATGCTTGCATGTTGAGAGAAATAGGCTAGTGGGAGACTCTATTTAGATATAGAATGAGAAAAATAGAACAGTTATTAGTGCATTCACCTGAGATCTTCAGGTCCTACTCCCTTGTGGCTCCCGGCATGATAAACTTGATTAGAGATGGCAGTTCATCAGAAATAAAATAGTAGAGGATCAAGCAAATAGAGACATCTCTTCTCCTTTGGCGTAGCTTGGAGCCAAGAAAAATAACGGAGCAGAGGATGAGTTGGTGGACAATGCATAGGATGCACCTTGAGTACAAATCAGCAGCAGAAAATTAGTTAGCGCAATTGAGTAGGCAAGCACGACAACCACCCCCGGCGGACCTAATCCTGACCTTGTTGTATTTGGTGGAAGCGTGGACTGAAATTGGTTTATAGGAAAAATAAGAGGAGGTGGAAGAAGGAAGTGGAGAAGGCGACCAAGTGGAGGAGCCGTTTGAAAGGATCGTATGGGCACCTAGAGGGGGGGGGGTGAATAGGTGCTACTTCAAATTTTACTCTTTTTCAAAAGAGGGTTTGACAAGAAAGGTAAATTCTCTAGAATATGCAACTATGGTGAATTTACCTATATGTCAATCAAGCACAAACTAACACAACGCTAAGCAGGAACAAGTAAGTAAAGTGCGCTAAAGGATAGAAGTAACCAAGGGAGTGGACGCGGAGACACAAGGATTTGTTTCCCGTAGTTCCTTTCTTTTCAGGGGAAGTACGTCTACGTTTGGAGAGGGGGTGGTTTCAAACCACCAACGCCACGAGAGGCCTCCCTTGTTCTCCGATGAACCTCACCCCAACGGGCTCGATTCACCTTCCACTATATCGGCAACCTTCGAGGTGGAAGCCGGCACCTTTACAAAAAGTTCGGGGCACACATCCACAACTGAATTGGAGGCTCCCAAATACAAGAAAGCTGTCAAGACAAATCAAAGACAAGCTTGTAAGAACCAAATCAAAGTTAGGGTTTCCAAAGAAACACTAGAGCTTGGGGGCCCTCAAGTGAATGAGGGGGAAATGAAGATCTCTCTTGGTGAAGATGTAAATCAAGGCCTCCTCCTTCGATTCTCTAAAGATCAATGACTTTGGATGGTTGGATGAATAGATCTTGTAGATTTGGTGGCTCTAATGGGGTTGGTGTTCTTGAGCAGCTCGAGCAGCTGGAGGAAGAATATAATGGTCCCTTTTTATAGGCAGCCCCCTCCACGAACCCTTTTCTAACCGTTGTAGAAAAGTCAGACCAGAGACTCCGGTCTGAAGACCGGAGACTCCGGTCTACACCGGAGACTCCGGCAAATCTCCGGACCAGTCTCCGGACTGCCCTTCTAACTGACCCAGACCAATTCTGCACCAGCAACACCGGAGACTCCGGCCTTCCAACACCGGAGACTCCGGACTGACCAAAGTCCGGAGACTCCGGAGTAACCTCCGGTGCAGCCTCCGTACCCCTAGTCAGAATGTCTCAGCCAGGTCCTGGGAAGCACCACCGGAGCCAGAACCGGAAACTCCGGACCACACCGGAGACTCCGGTCTTGGCAGACCGGAGACTCCGGTCTGGAGTTTCCAGATCAGTGGCAAATGAATGTGGTCTTTTTCCAAGAGTGTGTGTGCAGTTTATCAATGATAATATCAACCTGTGGACAATAACAAACAGTAAAATGATCTACTTGTTGTTAACGAACACCAAAAGTGATTATGACAATAAATGCCCTTTCAATCTCCCCCCTTTTGGTGTTCGATGACAACAAGTGATTTGCATGGAATAACATATAAATGTGCCCCCCCTGAATATGTGCAGCAAGATAATGAAGTAAATCATGTAAGGAAGATAGTATCAATGATAGCACACATAGATCTCACATGAGTTACAATAGGTGTTGCACACAAGCACATAGTCATAGACACACATAAGAACATCAGATAACACACATAAAGTTCAAGTTCGAATATCCAAATAAAAGGCAATAAAGCAGATAGTCGCAAATCCCAAATCCCATGCAAAGCGATGAGAATGTCTTCTCCCCCTTTGGCATCAAAACGCCAAAAAAGGGAAAAGACCTATACTAGCGCCCCAATAACTCAGTAGTCATCGTCATCCTCGGCATCCTCATTCTCATCCTGGTCATCCTCATCCTGGTCACCCTCATCCTGGTCATAGTCATCATCATCATCCTCAGGGACAGCATGCCCTTTGCCGTGAGGGCGAGAAGAAGAAGTACCCTGGTACCCAAACCCTCAGGTGACATCAGCAAACGTTTTCCAATCCACCAGACTATCCTGTTGAGCATTCCATGCCCCAAATGAGAGTGTATGATCAGACTCTGTGGACTGCTGAGCCCCATGCTCATCATTGTATTCATCTTCACCTTCCTCATTATCCGCAGCACCTTGTTCCTTGATCTCTTTGAGAAGCTTCTCAATGCGGCGGTTGCTTTGGTAGGATGCATGCTGCTGCTTGCGAATGTCGACGTTCATGCAACAAAGGGTCCTCTCCCAAAAGCTGGCCTTCTTGACCCTCTCATGCACATAGTCTCGAGTCATGGTAGGCATAAGGGCATTGGAGGCATTCTTCCTCCAAACTCTAGGTTGAGAGGGAGCCCTCTCCGTCTTAATCTCCTCATCATCATCATTCCCACAGCGACGCCTTGGAGCAGGCCCCATGTGCCCCTTCTGCTGCAGAGAGACTAGAGTGTGCACAGTGAGGTGTGGTGGTATGCCATGTGGAGAATCATGCTCCTGAGAGTTGATGAGCCTCACAACCAAGGGTGCATATGGAGGAGATTTCTTGTAAAGAATGGCATGGAACATCTCCTCGAAAATGAAGTCCATCACATCAATGGGTGCAGCATCAGCCTCAGGTCCAGCATTGAAGGTCCGGTGAGTATGGTACAAGAGGTTGACAAGCCCACCCCTGATAGCATCATCATTTCCAGCACTTGGAGCAATAGTGTGACGAAAAATCCTCAGCATAAGGTTGTAGAGGGTCTTGAGTCCCTTGGAACCCCCCCACAACACCATCATCATACAGAGGTGCCAGCTTCATCTTGTTCTCCCCCAAAGCTGCCGAGTGCATGCGCAGCCCCACAGGAGTAGATACACCATGAAAGGTTTCAAAGATGACATTGGCAAAGTCATGAAATTTAGCTGTGCAGCGAGTAGTGCCAGTCATCCACACCATGATCCTGTCAAGATCAGACCCAAACACAATTGTGGCATAAAACGGCTGAACAAGGTGTACACTGTAGTCTTCGCGTAGCTCCATCAAGTTGTAGAGACCCAGCTTCTCACAGATCCACAGGGCATCATTGAAGTAAGAGATCTGGCGCATTTTCTCAACACTCATGAACTTCTGAGGTCAGACAGGTGATCTGGTGAGTACACCATACACATCCTTCATGAACACAGCCTGTTCTTTCCTCCAGAAACGAGGGTCATCACTGGTACGAGGCAGCGCATAGAAATCTGTCTTTCTCAGCTCATGGCACTCCTCTTTAGACATCTTGGCTAGGGACTGGAGGTTGTCATACTTGGCTCTCTTTGCACGTTCCTCCCGTTCAGCCCTCTCCTGATCCCTCTTCATGTAAGCTGCATCACGTGCCCGCTGTTTCCGATTGGATAGAGGCACGATAAACTGGCCCTGAGCTTCATCATAGCGAGGATTGCCTCTTTGGGACTTGGCCTTGGTACGACGAGGATTACCAGAACCATCACCTGTCAACAACAGTGAGGGAGATAGCATGGAGATGAGTATATATGTCCCAAAGATCCAGTACAAGAGCTTTGATGCATTTCTGGACTACTTTGATTCACCCAACACCGGAGTCTCCGCACCAGATACCAGAGTCTCCGGCTCAGACTGGAGTCTCCGGACCTAAGTCCGGAGTCTCCGGTCAGGAGGCTCGGGTATGAGATGGGAAGACGCTGGTGAGGGTGAATCTAGTAGATCGGGCAATGCAACAAGGCTAAAGTACAAGAGTGCACGCAAACAAGTGATTCCAATGGACAAATCAGCAACAATCCTCAAAAACGCATCTAGGGATGAACCCTAGGAGAAAAAGGAGAGGAGAGGTACCAGATCTGTCCATGGGTCCGGTGGGAATGACCCAATGGAGGAGAGGGGAAGGTTGGCCGGCGGCACGGCAGATCCCGGGGGCTTCTTGACCTTCGGGGAGGATTTTTGGAGGAGGAGGCGACGGGTTTGGAGGTAGGGGACGGGGTGAAGAATGAGGAACTGTTGTACCAGTTCACCCCGTGCCCCCTTCTTTAATTGATAGAAACCGTCCAGACCGGAGACTCCGTCCTACACCGGAGACTCCGGTGTTTGTACACCGGAGACTCCGGTCCTCCTCGACCAAAAGTTCCAGGAAAGGTGTTTGGGGACATATATGAGAGATAGATGGTTTTTAAGATAGGGAAAGGGCTTGGGTTGAGACATCAAACTGTGAAGAACCAACAAGAGCCATAGGGATTCAAAAAATGTTCAGAAAAGCTTCAAGAGACTAGAATCAAGCAAATGACAAACATGAGTAAATGCCAACCTCTCAAATGAGAGAGGGCGGTGGCCTTGGCCACCATATTTGAGTATACTTGGCTTGGCACCACGAAGATATATCTTGGGTCCATTACCAAAACTCATCATTAAGCTCACATATCACTAAATGATATTAAGAGGAATTATTTTGATTGCTTTGGGCATAATGGGGGGAGGGATGGTCCAATCAATTAGGACCGCACTCCCCCTATATCCATGCCTACACCTAAACTAAATATGAGATGAAACATAGGTGAGGGTGCAAGAATATCAAGTCAAGCTCCTTGAATCTACGATATTTAGTTCATTCCTCAAGTAGCAAAACCTTGCTTCATCAAGTGGCTTCGTGAAGATATCGGCAAGTTGATCCTTGGTTGATACATATGATAGATCAATATCACCTCGAGCAACATGATCTCTAATAAAGTGATGGCGAATTTCAATATGCTTTGTCCTTGTGTGATCCACCGGGTTGTAGGCAATCTTGATGGCACTTTCATTTTCACATATAAGAGGAACTTTGTCACAATAGACACCGTATTCCTTTAAAGTTTGCCTCATCCATAGCAATTGAGTGCATGCTGCCACATACTCAGCTTCGGCGGTGGAGAGAGATATACAATTTTGCTTCTTGGAAGACCAACATACCAATGACCTAACAAGGAATTGGCAAGCCACAGATGTTGATTTTCGATCATCCTTATCACCCGCCCAATCCGAATCCGTGTATCCACAAAGAGAAAATGTTGAGCCTTGAGGATACCAAAGACCATAAAATGGGGTATGAACCAAATATCGAAAGATTCTCTTGACCGCCATTAAATGGCTTTCTTTAGGAGCCGCTTGATATCTTGCACACACACCTACACTCAACACAATATCGGGTCTAGATGCACAAAGGTAAAGCAAAGAACCAATCATAGACCGGTATACCTTTTGATCCACATCTTTACCATTTGGATTTTGTTCTAGATGAGTCTTTGTAGCCATGGGAGTAGGAGCTCCATTTAAATCTTGCATTTTGAATCTCTTGAGAATATCTTGAGTATACTTGGCTTGATTGAAGAATGTCCCTCCTCTAACTTGCTTGATCTCAAAGCCAAGAAATACTCTCAACTCCCCCATCAAGGACATCTGGAACCTACTAGTCATAAGCTTTGAGAATTCATCATTAAAAGCTTTGTTAGATGAGCCAAAGATAATATCATCAACATATATTTGGCATACAAAAAGATCCCCATTGACCCTCTTAGTAAAAAGAGTGGGATCGATTTTCCCAACCTCAAAGCCACGGTCAAACAATAACTCTCTATGGTGCTCATACCACGTGCGTGGGGCTTGCTTGAGCCCATAGAGCACCTTATCAAGTTTGTAGACATGGTTTGGGAAGTTGGGGTCCTCAAATCCCGGGGGTTGCTTAACATATACCAATTCATTTAATGGACCATAAAGAAATGCACTTTCTACATCCATTTGTTGCAACTTAAAGTTATGATGTGCCGCATAAGCAAGAAGGATATGGATGGACTCAAGGCGAGCCACGGGCGCATAAGTATCTTCATAATCAATGCCTTCAATTGGAGAATACCCTTGTGCAACCAATCTAGCCTTGTTCCTTACAATAATTCCATGCTCATCTTGCTTGTTCTTGAATATCCACTTTGTTCCAATAACATTGCGGCAATCCTTTGGCTTCTCAACTAACTTCCATACTTTGTTTCTCTCAAAGTTGTTGAGCTCTTTATGCATAGAATCCAACCAATCTGAATCTTCAAGAGCTTACCACACTTTCTTTGGTTCAATCATGGAGATGTGAGCTTGGTGTTCACTGAACCTCTTCAATTGTGCTCTTGTGGAAATACCTTTCCTTAGATCACCAACTACATTTTGTAGAGTGTGATCTCTTATTTCCAACATACTTTCATTTCTAGCCTCGCGGCGAGCGTGGATCTCTGTGTTGTTTCTTGGAGGACCCTCTTCATCATTCTGATCCTCGTCTTGACCATCAACTTGACCTTGATCATCATTGGAGTCATCCTCTACATTGGGAGGCAAAGATTGACCTTGGTCTTGATCAAGTGCACTTCTAGCGTCAATTTGAGCTTGTCTCAAAGCAGCTTGTACGGATCTTCCTTGACAAATTGACTTGGCACCACTTGACAATCCGTCGAATGGACCAAGCCCCCCTTGACTGGAGTTGACACTTTGATCACCATGTTGAGGGTCCACATCTTGTCTTTGGCTTGCGTCAATGTCCTCTTCGGTGGATGGAGCATGTTGAGGTTGTGAAGACGAGGGCTCCACTTGAGTGGAGCATAGTTCTTCTCGATCCGCCATAAGGGGTTCCTCAACAGGGCGGATATATCCCACACCCATTCTTCCTATGGCATCCTGAGGCATTTCATCATCTGCATCACAAGCATCAACACTCCCCCCTTCGGGACCATCATATTCTTCGAAGGTCACACTACAAGATTCTATGATGGCTCCGGAGAGCTTATCATAGATTCTATAAGTGTGAGATTCGAGACCATAGCCAACAAAAATACCCTCTAATGCTTTAGACTCGAATTTAGACAAACGAACACCTTTTATGAGATAGAAACACTTACAACCGAACACCCAGAAGTAAGATATGTTGGGCTTGTTACCGGTAAGTATTTCATATGGAGTATTGTTGATTTCTTTGCGGAGGTAGAGCCGGTTTGAAGCATGGCAAGCGGTGGAGATGGCATCGGCCCAAATGTTGTATGGAGATTTAAACTCCGCCAACATGGTCCTAGCCATCTCAATAAGAGTCTAGTTCTTCCTTTCGGCCACACCATTTTGTTGAGGGGTGTATGCAGCGGAATATTGATGTTTAATCCCCTCATCACTAAGGAAATCATTCAAGGTGTAGTTCTTGAACTCGATGCCATTGTCACTTCTTATGATCAACACAGGAACATTGTATTGCCGTTGAACCAAGTTGATGAAGTCAATAAAAGTCTTTTGAGTCTCACTCTTCAACTTGAAGAAATAAACCCAAGAGTATCTTGAAATATCATCAACAATCACCAAGCAATATTTCTTCCCACCAAGACTTGCATGAGATGGAGGACCAAAGAGGTCCACGTGAAGGAGCTCCAAGATCTTGGTGGACTTGATGCGGTTCTTAGGCTTATGAGGAGCATCATGCATCTTCCCTAGAACACATGCCCTGCAAACACGATCTTTGGCAAAGGAAACATTTTCTTTTAGTCCAACAATATGGCCCTCCTTGTGGAGACTTTGCAAATTTCTCATATTGACATGGGCCAGTCGGCGATGCCATAACCAACCCACATCAGCCTTTCCGAATAAGCACATCGCACTTGTAGTGGCTTGCCCCGAAAAGTCCACCGCATACAAGTCATGTTCGACATACCCAACGAAAGCTACCTTGAGATACTTGCTCCACATGAGAACCACAAGATCATTATGTATAAAGACGGAAAAACCCATCTTTCCAAGAGCACAGACTGAAAGTAAATTGTACCCAAGGGTCTCAACAAGCATGACGTTCACGAGTGTAATGTCGTGAGCAACCACAACTTTGCCAAAACCCATTACCTTAGACTTTGACTTGTCGGCATATGTCACGGTGATTAGATCATCATTTGGCTTTAAGTCCTTGACAATAGACGAGCTTCCGGTCATATGACTTGTGCAACCACTATCAAGCACCCACTTTGACCCTTCGGAAGCATAAGTCTACAAAAGATCAAGCTAATTTTTAGGTACCCATTTTTCAATGGGTCCTCTTTTGTTAGCAACAAGGGTCTTGGGAACCCAAATAGACCAAGCAATATAACCATCATATGGGCCAACATATTGTGCATACACATCACCATAATAATCACGCATTAGAACATAGTGATGGTTAGCACTACCCGCAAAGTCATCATGAGACATAGTTTTACCACTTGTGGTCTTACTACCCACAATGGCCTTGTTAGTTTCTTGTGTGGTCTTGGCCCTCTTCTTCTTCTTGTTCTTCTTCTTCTTAGGATTGAGACAAATCCAATGCCCCATTTATCACCACTAGGCCTTTGCTTACTCAAAAGATCATCAATAGACTTGTTGCCTTGTGGAAATGTGGCCTTAGCAAGATCCCCCTTCAACCTAGCATTCTCTTCAAGAATAGTTGTACTACTAGATGGAATGAAGTTACTTGGTGAAGGAATATTGGCCAATTGAGTTTGAAGCGTTTCATGGGACTTTGTGAGTGACAAGAGTTCACTCTCCAAAGCCTTGTGGGCCTTGTGAAGAAACCTAAAGTCCTCGGCAAGTTTTTCATGAACCACACCAAACTCAATCTTGTCCTTTTTAGCACTTTTGTATTTAGCAATATCATGATCACGCTCTTTGATGAGTTTGTTAACAATAGTGTCATTGGCCTCATCAAGCCCTTCAAGTTTTAACTCAAGTGATAACCTAGTTTCTTGTTCTTCTTCTAGAGAATTGTTTAAAGCCTCTAGCTCAATCATGTGTTCATGCCCAAGTTTACATCTTACATCTAGAAGCTCTTGAGTATGTGAAAGTTGATCTAGGATGTTTTCAAAGTGTAACTTAGCATATCCTTTTAGGTTAGTCATAAACTCATCAAAGGCAATTAATTCCTTTTTAACATCAAGAGACATTTCATCATCAAGTTCATCATTATCTAAGGGAGTAGAGTGGGATGATGAGGATACCTCCATTCCTCTTGCCATAAGGCAAGTGACGTTCTTGGTGGGAGAGTTATCATTTGGAGAATCAAAGAGTGAGAATGTCGAAGTAGAGGTGGTGGATAGAGCAGCCACACCATGTGAAGTTTCCTCTTCCTCATCTTCATCATCTTCATTGTCGGAGGAGTATTCTTCATGAGTGATCAAGACAATTTCTCCCGACTTCTTGTTGATGGGATTCTTCTTGATGAAAGGTTTCTTGTAAGGTGCCTTGAGAGTCTTCTTCAACACATGCTTACCCCCATGATCTTCTCTCTTTTCATAGGGACAACTTGCTACAAAGTGATAGCGGTCACCACAATTGAAGCAAGTTCTCAATCTCGTTGTATTTTCTTTTTTCCCATTTGGGTTGATTTTTCTTTGCATTTCCAACTTGGCCTTGGCAGGGTTCTTCCAAAAGTTCTTTTCATAGAAGGCCATATATTGACTATGAGCAATCTTGACTTCATCGGGGTGGTCCATGGAAGGCCCTTCATCACTATCATCTTCATCCCCATGGTCCACAACTTTGGCCTTTAACACAACATTGACAACATTGCTCATACCAAGGGCACGAGCACGGGCATCTTTGGCATTCTTGGCGGCAACCTTGAAAGTGGCCATCTCTTGCATAACTTCATTTGAGGTCATGAGATGGTAGTTGTGTCTTCCTTGTAGGATCTTCAAGTCGGTGGGCTCAAAAGGCATGACTGCACTCACATATTTCCTTTTTATCCATGCATCATCCACATGTGAGGCACCCACATTCCTAAAAGCGGTGGCGGTGGTCTTGAGCCTTTGGTATATGTCTTCATGATCTTCACCTTCTTTCATGTAGAAGCCTTCGGCTTCATTGCTTAAAGCATCATATCTGTGCCTCCTCATACTCTCATTTCCAACAAACAACACGGTGAGAGCATCCCAAGCTTCCTTGGCAATGCTAAAGTGCTCAATGTGTGGATAATCCTTTGTCCCCAAACCTTGTTGAATCATATGCAAAGCAGTGGCATTGAGTTAACTATTAACAATCTCTCTTCTTGTCAAGTTGTTTGGATCCCCAATAAAGAGTCCATGCTCGATGATGTTCCATAGTTCAATGCAAGAGCTGCGCATATGAGTCCTCATTAGTGATTTCCATTGAGCAAAAGTAGCAGATTCTTCAAGCTTAGGTGGGTCACCTCTATTGTATACATGAGGGTGAGGGATTGGAGGGTCGGGACAGTACCATGAATCACGGTGCTCACCCTTCCCACCATCATTGTGTGTGGAGGAATTAACGTTGTATAGTTTACCCCCCACCACCATACCCTCGGGGGATACTGACGTATTCCCCTTAGGTAAAATGGATGGTTGATCCTCTTCAGGAGATGGGGGTGATGAGCCTTCTTTGTCTTTAAGAAGTTGCTCAAGCATCTTCTTTACTTTGTTGACCAAGGAAGAGCTCAATCTTGTTTCCAAGTTTTTGAGATCTTCCATGGTCACCGGGGTCGGCTCACTACCACCATCCCCATCATTGCTACCCATATTCTCTTAGGCGGTAAAGCCCGAATAAAGAGCCGAGGCTCTGATACCAATTGAAAGGATCATATGGGCACCTAGAGGGGGGGGGGGGGGTGAATAGGTGCTACTTCAAATTTTACTCTTTTTCAAATTAGGGTTTGACAAGAAAGGTAAATTCTCTAGAATATGCAACTATGGTGAATTTACCTATATGTCAATCAAGCACAAACTAACACAACACTAAGCAAGAACAAGAAGTAAAGTGCGGTAAAGGATAGAAGTAACCAAGGGAGTGGACACAGAGACACAAGGATTTGTTTCCCGTAGTTCCTTTCTTTTGAGGGGAAGTACGTCTACGTTTGGAGAGGGGGTGGTTTCAAACCACCAACGCCACGAGAGGCCTTCCTTGTTCTCCTATGAACCTCACCCCAACGGGCTCGATTCACCTTCCACTATATCGGCAACCTTCGAGGTGGAAGCCGACACCTTTACAACAAGTTCGGGGCACACATCCACAACTAAATTGGAGGCTCCCAAATACAAGCAAGCTGTCAAGACAAATCAAAGACAAGCTTGTAAGAACCAAATCAAAGTTAGGGTTTCCAAAGAAACACTAGAGCTTGGGTGCCCTCAAGTGAATGAGGGGGAAATGAAGATCTCTCTTGGTGAAGATGTAAATCAAGGCCTCCTCCTTCGATTTTCCAAAGATCAATGACTTTGGATGGTTGGATGAAGAGATCTTGTAGATTTGGTGGCTCTAATGGGGTTGGTGTTCTTGAGCAGCTCGAGCAGCTGGAGGAAGAATATAATGGTCCCTTTTTATAGGCAGCCCCCTCCACGAACCCTTTTCTAACCGTTGTAGAAAAGTCAGACCAGAGACTCCGGTCTGAAGACCGGAGACTCCGGTCTACACCGGAGACTCCGGCAAATCTCCGGACCAGTCTCCGGACTGCCCTTCTGACTGACCCAGACCAATTCTGCACCAGCAAAACCGGAGACTCCGGCCTTCCAACACCGGAGACTCCGGACTGACAAAAGTCCGGAGACTCCGGAGTAACCTCCGGTGCAGCCTCCGGACCCCTAGTCAGAATTTCCCAGCCAGGTCCTGGGAAGCACCACCGGAGCCAGAACCGGAAACTCCGGACCACACCGGAAACTCCGGTCTTGGCAGACCGGAGACTCTGGTCTGGAGTTTCCAGATCAGTGGCAAATGAATGTGGTCTTTTCCCAAGAGTGTGTGCAGTTTATCAATGATAATACCAACCTGTGGACAATAACAAACAGTAAAATGATCTACTTGTTGTTAACGAACACCAAAAGTGATTATGACAATAAATGCCCTTTCACCGTTACCGGTTTACCGGCTCTTATTTTGTGAAGCGCGTGCGAATAGGAAGCGATAGTCTTCTACGCAAGGAAAATAGAAGGCAACAAATAAACACCCTTTTTAAAAAAACTGATGTGGCAATTCGAGTGGGGCTTGCTGAGGTGGAAGGGTGATAGCCAATAGAAAGAATTGGGGTGATGTGGCATGCTTGCATGTTGAGGGAAATAGGCTAGTGGAGGACTCCTATTTGGATATAGAATAAGAAAAATAAAAACAGTTATCAGTGCATTCAACTGAGATCTTCAGGTCCTACTTCCTTGTGGCTCCCGGCATGATAAACTTGATTAGAAATGGCAGGTCATGAGAAAGAAAATATTAGAGGATCAAGCAAATAGAGACATCTCTGCTGATTTAGCGTAGCTTGGAGCTGAGAAAAATGACCAAGCAGAGGACGAGTCGATGGGCAATGCACTGGATGCACCTTGAGTCCAAATCAGTGGCAGCAAATTAATTAGCGCAATTGAGTAAGCGAGCACGACAACCACCCCCGGCGGACCAGATCCTGACCTTGTTGTATTTGGTGGAAGCGTGGACTAAAATTGGTTTATAGGAAGAAGGAAGTGGAGAAGGCGACCAAGTGGTGTAGCCGTTACCGGTTTACCGACTCTTAATTTGTAAAGCGCGTGTGAATGAGAAGCGATAGTCTACTATACATGGAAAATAGAAGGAAGCAAATAAACACACTTTTTAAAAATACTGACGTGGCAATTCGAGTGGTGCCTGCTGAGGTGGAAGGTTGATAGGCAATAGAAAGAATTGGGGTGATATGGCACGCTTGCATGTTGAGAGAAATAGACTAGTGGGGTAATCCTATTTATATATAGAATGAGAAAATAAAACAGTTATCAGTGCATTCACTTGAGATCTTCAGGTCCTACTCCCTTGTGGCTTTCGGCATGATAAACTTGATTAGAGATGGCAGTTCATCAGAAAGAAAATAGTAGAGGATCAAGCAAATAGAGTCATCTCTGCTCCTTTGGCGTAGCTTGGAGCCGAGAAAAATGACAGAGCAAAGGATGAGTTGATGTGCAATGCACTAGATGCACCTTGAGTACAAATCAGCGGCAGAAAATTAGTTAGCTCAATTGAGTAGGCGAGCACGATAACCACCCCCGGCGGACCACATCCTGACCTTGATGTATTTGGTGGAAGTGTGGACTGAAATTGCTTTATAGGAAGAAGAAGAGGAGGTGGAAGAAGGAAGTGGAGAAGGCGACTAAGTGGTGGAGCCGTTACCGGTTTTCTGATTCTTATTTTGTAAAGCGCGTGCGAATAGAAAGCGATAGTCTGCTACACAAGGAAAATAGAAGGCAGCAAATAAACACCCTTTTTAAGAAAAAAGGAGTGGCATTTCAAGTGGGTCCTGCTGAGGTGGAAGGGTGATAGCCAATAGAAAGAATTGGGGTGATATGGCATGCTTGCATGTTGAGGGAAATAGGCTAGTGGAGGACTCTTATTTACATATAGAATGAGAAAAATAAAACAGTTATCAGTTCATTCACCTGAGATCTTCAGGTCCTACTCCCTTGTGGCTCCCGGCATGATAAACTTGATTAGAGATGGAAGGTCATCAGAAACAAAATATTAGAGGATCAAGCAAATAGAGACATCTCTGCTCCGTTAGTGTAGCTTGAAGCCGAGAAAAATGACCGAGCAGATGATGAGTCGATGTGCAATGCACTGGATGCACCTTGAGTCCAAATCACTGGCAGAAAATTAGTTAGCGCAATTGAGAAGGCGAGCACGATAACCACCCTCGGCGGACCAGATCCTGACCTTGCTCTATTTGGTGAAAGCGTGGACTGAAATTGGTTTATAGGAAGAAGGAAGTGGAGAAGGCGACCAAGTGGTGGAGCCGTTACCGGTTTACCGACTCTTATTTTGTGAAGAGCGTGCGAAAAGAAAGAGATAGTCTGCTACACAAGGAAAATAGAAGGCAACAAATAAACACCCTTTTTAAGAAAAAAGGCGTGGCAATTCAAGTGGGTCCTGTTGAGGTGGAAGGGTGATAGCCAATAGAAAGAATTGGGATGACGTGGCATGCTTGCATGTTGAGACAAATAGGCTAGTGGAGAACTACTATTTAGATATAGAAGATATCCACCATGCATAATTAGTTTCTGCTGCTCGACCTTGATAAGAATATATAATTGGCCTCATTTCGTGTAGTTATTATACAGTCGGTCAGATTACTCTCTCTATATTTTTTTTGCATGATCATGTATGAGATTTGAAGCATAAATTATTTTTTAATCCCTTTCTTCCTAACTCGGTTTTGATTTTCAATTGCATCTCTAGATACAAGGATGCTGACAAGTTGGACATGGCCGAGAGATCGTGACCAGGAGCTGGACGTGGCCACGGAGCTCGCCCAGTGTTGGCATCACATGATGAGCGGGGCCGTGGAATGACTCCATCGTCCTGTGTCGCCTCGACTCCACAGAAGCTGCTGAGCTGTAAGTGGCCAGGAACTTGGCACCGGTGAGTTTGCCCATAGTCGGCATCACAGAACGAGCGGGGCTGCTGAATGACTCCATAGTCCTACGCTGGACACCTAGACGGTGGGCAGCCGTGGGCGTGTCCACTTATAGCCCGAGATTTAGCTAGATGGCCTGGGGACTGGGCCATTTTCGGTCTTGCTGGACTTTATTTTTTTCTTTACTCTTTTTTTCCTATTTTGTTTCCTTTCTTTTTAATTTATATTCTAGGTTTAGAATTTCCATATAGTATCAAATCTATATCCAAAATTCTAGAAAAATGTCAATGAATCAAAATACTTAATTAGGAATTTTAGGAACTATATTTCTTGTCCAAAGTATTAAATATACTTTTGTTTTGATAAATCCTTTATACGCATTATAAATTCCCTAAATTGATTTTAGGGCTTTATAAATTTCCATAATATTATAAAATACAAAATGCATATGAGATATATCTAAATAAATTCCAACATTATTTTGAGAATGTTATATTATTCTCATCTCTTTTCTTTTATTCCTTATTTGAAAATGGATTTAAATATGTTAAAAATCCAAAATGCAACAAAACTCAATAAATTAAAAATGGAATATTTCCCTATCATGTTCGTTGTAAACTTTGTAAATTCCTATTAATCCCTCTCTTAAACTTTTGAACATTGTTTGGACAAATATTCAAAATGCAACATGATCAAATACCGAAGTTGCATTTATTCAAAATCTTTCAAACCAAGATTTATAATTCGGATAGTCATATTATTCAATCTTGACTTTTTTTGGAATCAATGTTTAGAAATGTTTAAACAAGTCCACCAAAGTTTTAAATCCTTTATAAAAGTTTAAACATGTCCACTAGATTATTGACTCTAGTGCAAGTCGGAGACTGAAGGGAATATGGCTAAGAGGAAATAATAAAATGTTATTATCTTATTCCAAGTTTATGATCGATGTTTATTTTTCATGCTATAATTGTATTAATAGGAAACATTAATATATGTGTGTTTAATAAACAAACCAAAGTTCCTAGTAATGTTTCTCTCATATATATACTAGCTCCTTGATTAACAGATGCAAGGTTTCCTGATCATGAATATTGGATGTTGTTAATAATGAGATAATATCATTAGGAGAATGATATGATGAACATACACACAAAGTATATTTAGCAATATGATATAGTTATTAAGTTTATATTACTACATCAAACATATACGGAGTAGAACTAGTCCTCAGACCATGATATCGTGTCAATCACTAACACCGAAAGAGTACATTGATAACATCAAAGATCATCGTAATAGGGTGACTATAAAGGTGGGTTCGGGTATTCTGAAAGTGTTATGTTTGCGCTCATAGATCAACTGTGGGATTTTTATATCCTAGTGACAGAGAGATATACTATGGGCCCTCTCAGTGATATCACATCAATGCTGCTTGCAAGCATCTCATTAGGTCAACAGGATGTTGTATCATAACGAGTAAAGAGTACTTGTTCGGAATGAGATCAAACTAGGGCATAGTTGATACCTATAATCGGATCTTATACAATTAACATATTGTGAGACAAATGGATTTGTTTACGACGTTGATGGTTCATACGATCACTAGAACCATCGTTAAATATGTGGGAGTCAATATGGATCTCTAGGTCCCACTTCTGATTATTGATAAGAGAGGTGTCTCTATCATTCTACATCATTCACGAACTATAGGGTGAAACACTTAAGGTTCTCCAACACTAACTGGTAGATAAAACATATCCGAGAATAATATTGATAGAGCTGAAATTGTTTCGATGATCACCGGAAGTGTTTCGGGTAAAATTGCTAAAATTGGTTTCAGATGTGATATTGAAACAATGAAAGGGGTTTTATGTGAATGTTTATTAATTAACAAAAGGCTGAATAACTAAGTAAAAGTGTTTTATTAAAAAGATGAATGCATTTATGCTAGTGAGAAATTAATGCATGTGAGTGGAGAGGGGGTTTATGTGAGTGGGAGTTCCACTCACATGAATGAGGGAAGAGGTCGGAGCACACCCATGGCTGGCGGCCAAGCCCCATGGGCAGCCCCCTCCCCCTATAAACGGCCTCTCTCCTCCTCTCCATTGGTAGCGCCTCCTCATGAAGGCTCTCTTCCCCCTCTAGCAATTCCACATGGCTTCAGATTAGGAAAATACATATTCTATTGGTTTTTTGAAGTAAGATTTATTTATTCCTTCTGTTACTCTACTGGAGTGGAGGCAAGAAGGTTGTCTGGAGCCGGATGTGTGCCCGAGGACAAATATTCTGCTGGATTGCGGTGTTCTTCTACACGATCTTGAGATCGGCAAGTGAACGACTACATCACCAACGAAATTCAGATTTCGTAAAAGCTTTCAATCTTCAAGGGTAAGTTATTATGATTATCCTCTCACTCGTTACTAGTATCTACTATATTATATCTTGGCGCATTTGGCGTTCATATCATAGGAATTGTTTTGGTTTTTCTATGATGCGAACTCTTCAGCGAGCCCAGGCGTGGAGCTAGTAGTGAAGGGGTCGCGAGACCTCAGAAGGCAGATGCTTATGAAAATACTGACTCGCCTAGGTGGGCATGATCAAAATATGGCTTTCATGCACCTTAACCTTCTATCCACGATTGATTCATCCTTTCTGGTACATGTATTGCAAATAAATATGCAGACGGTTAGATCTAAAGAAAGTAACCAATTGTCAGAGTAATAATTGAGAGAGAGATTTGTTGTTGTCAAATTCAAGGCGTGAAGGACGATCAGTGAATACATGGGTGATTGTCTTGGTTTGATAGCGTCACATGAGGGCCATCGCTCCTATGCACCTGACCTAGCTTAGCTTAATTGTCATGTCGCTGGGTGTCCTTGGTCTTGTATATTTAGGCAGTGATTGGCAGCCGCGTCGGACCACCGTGTGGTGTTGTCCCGTCGTCTATGGAATCAGTTTATGCGTAGTTTTTTGGTGGAGAAATTAGTCTAACCAGATGTTATCTAGCCACGGTTAATGGTGAGGGATCTCGCTCGGATGACGCCTCCACGCGCCGCTTGCCCCATGGTGGACACCAACTATCGTGGTATTGATAGGGGAGATGCTAAAGGGGGTAGCTTACGTGGAAAAGAATAGGAAAAGGCGACATAGGATAATCTGGGAGTGATATTGGCACATGAACACACACAAGACAAGATCTATCTACTAGATTGTAGCAACGAGTCGATATAGTACTCACCCTCGAAGATTCCAAAGCGGTTAACAAGAGCAGATTCTCGTGGGTGATGTAGTCGTTCACTTGCTGATCTCAAGATCGCGAAGATGATCCTTCCGACAGCGCTCCCGTAGTCGCTCACATGTTAGATACTCAATGAAGACCTTCATCTCCCTTGTTCCAGCAGACAGCAGAGGTTGTAGCTCTCTCCTCGCAATTTCGGCAGCACAATGACGTGGTGTCGGAGTTTAGAGGGGAGATCCCGCAGGGCTTCGCCTAAGACGGGGCAAGTATGGTGGAGTATAAGAGGGCCTTGGTGATCTAGGGTTTAGAGGGCTGACGGGTGGATGCGGCCGACAGCTAGAGAGGGCTAGGCGGCGGTGACTTGGGAGGAACCCTAGGCGGCAGTGGCGACTTGGGGTGGCCGGTGGCTAGGCTAGGGGTTGTTGTGAGGGGTAGGGGGTGCGCCCTACCCCTCCTTCTATAAGTGGGGAGGCAGCAAGGGGAAGGGAGTCCTCCCCCAAGTCCACTTCATGTGGACGATGCAAGGGAGAGGGAGGAATCCTCCCTTGGGTAGGATTCCTTCCCTCCCACCAACCAAAGTCCCACTTTGACTTTTTCAAACTGCCTTATTTTGACTTTCAAATTAGAGTTTGATTTCTCTCCTCTAAGTGTCCATCCAAGTGACCTAGGACATGGTGCGACCATTCCACTTTGTCATGACACATCCATGTATCCTTCCCCTTCCGGATTCGTGAATCTTATGGACCATTCTAGAACATTCCGGTGAAAACACTGGAACCATTCCCGAACTCTGAAATTGGACTTTCCTTATATGAATCTTATTCTCCGGACCATTCCGGATCTCCTCATGATATCCCGGATCCCATCCGAGACTCCGAACTACATTCGGTCTCTTTACTCACTTTCCATATATACTAAACAACATCGAATCCTTAAGTGTGTCTCCCTACGGTTCATGAATTATGCAGACATGACCGAGACTCTTCTCCGATCAATAACCAATAGAGGAATCTGGAAATTCATATGGATCCCACATATTTCTACAATTACTTTGTGATCGAGTGAACCATTTACATACGATACCAATTTCCCTTTGTCTCACGATACTTTACTTATCCGAGGTCTGATCGTCGGTATCTCTGCATACCTAGTTCAACCTCGTTACCGATCAGTACTCTTTATTCGTTCCTATAATATGTGATACCTTGTGAGCCATTCACATGCTTGCAAGCTAATTGGATGACATTCCACCTAGAGGGCCCAGAGTATATTTATCCGTCATATGGATGGACAAATCCCACTCTTGATCCATGTGCCTCAACACATACTTTCCGAACACTCAATGCCACCTTTATAACCACCCAGTTACGTTGTGGTGTTTTATGTCATCAAAGCATCCTTCCGGTGATGGTGATTAGCATGATCTCATGGTCGAAGGAATTAGGTTACTATGTATCAGAAAGCTTATAGCAAATGAACTATATTAAAATGACTTGATCTTATGCTACGCTTAACTATAGGAGTATGTCCATCACATCATTCTCCTAATGATATGACCTTGTTGTTAATAACATCTCTATGTTCATGATCAGGAAACCATGATCATATATTAACCAACAAGCTAGTTTAACAAGAGGTTTTACTAGGGACTCTTTTATGTTTACAAATCACACAAGTATTAATCTTTCCGGTTAATACAATTATAGCATTGTATGTAAACATTTATCATAAGCATGAAGATATGATAATAACCTCTTTATTATTGCCTCTTGGGCATATCTCCAACAGTCTCCCACTTGCACTAGATTCAATAATCTAGATTACAAGGTAATATACCGAACACCCATGGAGGTTTGGTGATGGTCATGTTTTGCCCTCGGGAGAGGTTTAGTCAAAGGATCCGCCACATTTAGATTTGTGTCTACTTTGCAAATATTTATGTCACCATCTTGGACATGCTCTCAAATAGCGTGAAAAGGTATCTTGATATGCTTCATCTTCTTGTGTGACCTTGGCTCCTGCGCTTTGGCTACGACACCCATGTTATCATAGTAGATAGAAATTAGGTCCAGCGCACTGGAAACCACACCAAGCTCCATATATCCTCTTGTGAAGCCTCTTAAGCAGCTATGTATTCTGATCCAGTTGAAGATCTCGCCACAACTCTTTGCTTTGCACTCCTCCAGCTCACTGCGGCACCATTCAAATTAAATACATATCCATATGAGATTTAGGATCATCCGGATCAATGTTCCAGCTAGCATCGGTGTAACCATTAACAACGAGCTGTTCATCACCTCCATAAGAAAGAACCACATCCTTAGTTCTTCTCAATTACTTAAGGATGTTTTTCATCACTGTCCAATGATCCATCCTGGATCACTTTGATATCTGCTAGTTAAACTAACAGCATATGCAATGTTGCATCTAGTACATAGCATGTCTAACATGATAGACCCTATGGCTGAGGCATAGGGAGTGTTACTCATCCTCTCTCTATCTTCTGCCGTAGCGGGACTTTGAGTTTTACTCAAGATCGTATTGGGCAACATGGGCAAGAACCCTTTCTTGATATCTTCCATTCCAAACCTCTTTATAACTTTGTCCAAATATGTACTCTGTGAAAGAGATATTAGGAGTCTAGATGTATCTCTATAAATCTTTATGCCTAATATCTAAGCAGCTTCACCAAGATCCTTCATTGAAAAACTATTATCCAAATAATCTTGGACACTTTTAAGAAGGTCTACATCATTCCCAATCAACAATATGTCGTCCACATATAGTACTAGGAATGCTACAGAGCTCCCACTCACTTTCTTGTAAATACAAGCTTCTCCGTCAGTTTGTATAAAACCAAAACTTTTGATCACCTTATCAAAAAGTTGATTCCAACTTTGGGATGATTACTTCAACCCATAAATGGATCATTGTAGTTGGCATACCCTGTTAGTATCTTTAGGATCGACAAAACCTTCGGGTTATACCATATACAACTCTTCATCAATGTATCCATTGAGGAATGTTGTTTTGACATCCATCTACCATATCTCATAATCATAATATGCAGCGATTGCTAACATAATCCTCACAGACTTTAGCTTCGCTATTGGTGAGAAAGTCTCATCGTAGTCAACTCCTTGAATTTTTCGAAACCTTTTTGTGACAATTCGAGCTTTATAGACGGTTACATTACCATCAACATCTGTTTTGTTCTTGAAAATCCATTTGTTCTCAACAGCCTTCCAACCATCCGGTAAGTCCACCAAAGTCCATACTTGGTTTTCGTACATGGATCCAATCTCGGATTTCATGGCTTCTTGCCATTTATTGGAATCTGGGCTCATCATCGCTTCCTCATATGTCGCAGGGTCATCTGTGTTTTCCACTGATGTGTACACACGCTTCTATTCTTGTAGAAAGTGTTGGGCCTCCAAGTGCAGAGGTTTGTAGAACAACAAAAAGTTTTCCTCAAGTGGATTACCCAAGGTTTATCGAACGTAGGGAGGAAGTGGTCAAAGTTATCCCTCTCAAGCAACCCTGCAATCAAGATACAAGAAGTCTCGTGTGTCCCCAACACACCCAATACACTTGTCAGGTGTATAGGTGCACTAGTTCGGCGAAGATATAGTAAAATACAAGTAGTATGGATGATTATAAGACAACGGTGCCAGAAAAGAGCTTGACAGGGAGGAAGAAACTAAAGGAAATATAAAATAAAGATGGAAGAAAGCAAACATGTAGCAGGACTAGTTGTAAACGGTGTTTCAATGCTTAGAAACAAGGTCTAGGGATCATACTTTCACTAGTGGACACTCTCATATAAATATCTTCTCTTCATTATTCTACTCTGAACTACTCTCCGGTTGGACAACTCTAATCCACGGTAGGGCTACAAAAGCACTCCTTAAAATTCGCATTCCCCATCTAGATAACCCCACACTGTTACCTTGAGCGCTAGATAGTTCCTACAAACACCATAATTTCATAGAGACATCCAACTCAAATTATACTCATGATAAGTATTTCTCTAATCTTTAGCATAAGAGCCATATTTCTCTAATCTTTAGCATAACCGGAGATTACAATTAAAGCACTTGAGTAGCATAGTAGATCTACTTGGTTACAAAGCTCATGACCATAATAAGATCACACATAGAGAGAGATGAACACATAGCTACCGGTAGAGCCCTTAGCCTCGAGGGAGAACTACTCCCTCCTCATCATGGGAGTCAGCAACAACGATGGAGATGGTGGTAGAGATCGATGGAGATGGCTCCAGGGACTACTCCCCGGCTATACGGCGGTCGGAGGCCACGCCGTCCCTCGAAGCGCATGTCACCCCCTCTTGTCAACCTTTTGGTCGAGATATTTTCGTGCATGGTGTCTGGCAAGGAGGAGTCGCCGCCTGCTAGCCCCGGCAGTGGCACCTCCAAGGAGGAAGACCTTGAGGAGGTGAACTCGGGAGACTCCGCTGGGACGACTTGATACCCTAACCATGTAACACCCATGGGGTGCTATAGGACTTGCTAATTTTATTCCTTTTGATACTTGTAAGGGCATCTTCCCTGTACTAGGGCCTTATTTGTATGTTTTTAGCATTGTTTCATGATCCTCTCGGGGAGTGGTCTGCCATGCTTGAATCTACCCTGTAAGTCCCCTAAAGAGGTGACTGTAGGGCGCGTATTTTCCCTGTGTGCCTCCTCGAAAGGGGATAACAATGGGTTTCACACGCGGCTTGAGGGGTAGTCTCAAGGGTCGCCGAGCTAGCTTCTGAATGAAAAGGTCGCTTAGGCTTGTACTTGTCCTGTAAGCCCCTCGAGGAGGTGACCGTAGGCTCTGTATATTCAATTATGTCCTAGAAGCCCCTCGTAGAGGTGACAGCTGGACGCGTACTTTCCCTATATAGTCCCTCGGAGAGGTAATCGTAGGTTCAGCACGCCGCTTGAGGGGTAGTCTCAAGGGTCTCCACACTGGCTTCTTCAGGAGAAGGTTGCTTAGGATTGTACTTGTCCCGTAAGCCCCTCGAGGAGGTGACCATAGATTATGTATGTTCAACTCCGTCCCAGAAGCCCCTCGTAGAGGTGACCGCATGACACGTACTTTCCCTATATAGTCCCTCATAGAGGTAACCATAGGTTTCGCACAGTGGTTGTTGTTCTCTCGTGTTCCGTGTGAGGAACATCAAGCACCGGGAACCGTGGCTGAGGTGACTTATCACTGGAGCGCAAGTTCAGAGCTCGACACCTTTAGGGCCTGATGTTGACCGGGGGTAACACTAGTGATAGACACCATGCCTAGAACCCACTCATGCGGTGCACGAGGGGAAAGAGCATCACAGGAAAAACCAAAGATGCAAATGGGGAAATCATTGGCAAGCAAAGGAAAAAACAAGGAAATCGTTCTTGAGTCTCCATAATGTCCAAGGGGAGGAGTTGTTTGTTACCACTGTTGCCGTGAGCTGTGCTCATGGGTAGAACTTGCGAAGATGCTGGATGTTCCAAACATTGGGGATCAGGATCCCTTCCTCCGTCTCCAGTCGGACTGCCCCTGGCATCGCGACGTGCACAACTCGAAAGGGGACGTCCCACATTGGTAATAGCTTGTGGAGACCCTCGCGAGAGACAACACGACGAAGGACAAGGTCCCTGACCTCCGGGGTGTGTGCCCAGACATTGCGATAGTGGTACCAGCGTAACGCCTGTTGGTACCTGGCTGCCCACATGTTGACCTTTTGCCTGGATTCTTTGATGAAGAGCTACGACCTCATGCCATATCTCTTCCTAGGCTGCCTGTTGAAGGCGAGCACCCGTGGGGAGCCATGTTTGAGCTCTGCGGGGATCACTGCTTCCGCGCCGTAGACGAGGAAAAAGGGGGTCTCCCCGGTGGGCTTGGTTGCAGTGGTGCGGATCGACCATAGAACATTGGGGAGGGATTCAACCCAACCGCGCGTGCATTCCTTGAGCTTGCAGCAGAAAATCTTGGTGTTGAGTCCCCTTAAGACCTCCGCGTTCGTGTGCTCAACCTGTCCATTGTTGCGAGGGTGGGAAGCTGATGCATAGAAAATCTTGGTGTTGATGCCCTCGCAGTAGGTCTTGAACGTGCCGATTGTGAACTAGATGCCATTGTCGGTGATGATGCGGCTGGGCACACCGAAACGACACACCAAGCCTTGGATGAACTTTACCGTCGATCGCACTGGGCTGGATCTGACCGGTTCCACCTTTGCCCATTTGGTGAACTTGTAGATTGAGACGTTGAGGTACCGGTAGCCCCCGGGCGCCCGTGGGAAAGACCCCAATATGTCCAGCCCCCAGAACGCAAAGGGCCACGAGAGCGGGCTGGTCTGGAGTTGGTGCGCCGACTGGTGTATCTACTTGGCATGGAAATGGCAAGCCTGGCAAGTCTTTACCACCTCCATGGAATCTGTGAGTGTCGTGACTCATTAGAAGACACTGCGGAAGGCCTTCTCGGCGAAGGTGCGTGCCAAGTCATGGTGGCCACACTCTTCAGCATGGATGTCCGCCAGCAGCTCGCGTCCTTCGTCGCTGGAGATACACTGTAGCGACACCTTGTTGGGGCAACAACAGTAGAGGTCTCCGTCCCCCATACACTTCTTTGCATGGAGGACGAGGGTTTCATCCATGTCGTCGTTGTCAGGGAGAGTGCCATGCTGGAGGTAGCTCTTGAGCTCGAAGATCCAATGCGACTCCTGGGGGGTTACCGCCAGGACCAACCTGTCGCCGGAGGGCAAACCATAGTCCAGGGAACCTGAGGAGGGTAGGGGAAGCTCCATAGGTCAGGCCTTTTACTTCGGTGGTGGTGTGACCGAAGGCTCGAACAACCTTTCCTCGAAGATCCCCAGTTGTTGTGGCTCTTGGCGAGACACCCACTTGGTGATTTCGTCTGCCTGGTGATTATCCCTCCTGGGGAAGTGGAGAAAGTCCATGCCTAGGAAGTACTTCTCGAGCCTCCGCACCTCCCGGAGGTATATGCTCGCCCTTGGGGCGGTAGATCTTGTTGGAAAAGTTGACCAGGAGCAAGGAGTATCCCTGGACCATGATGCGCTTGATGGCGAGGGCGATGGATATCTTGAGGCCAGAAATCATCCCCTCATACTCGGCGTTGTTGTTGGAGCGCTTGACTTCGTCCCTAAAGCATAGATGAACTGCGTAGTAGAGCTTGTATCCAGTTGGGGACGTGAGCACAGCAGCCGCCCCTGCTCCGTCGCCGTTAAAGGATCCATCGAAGCTCACGCTCCAGCGCCCTGGAGCCAGCTTTTCAGGAAGTTGGGTTACCTCCTCCCGAGGTTCATTCCCCCTAGGACAGTCCATTGCACCGTAAATTCTGTCAGGACCCTACGACGGTCATCGGGCGTGGTGTCGAACGTCAACTCGACAGGTTTTAGCTCGATGGCCCAATCAACCACACAACCCGTGGCGTTTGGGTTGCAAAGGATCGTTTCTAGAGGGAACTTGGTGACCACCTTGATGAGGTGGCCCTGGAAGTAGTGGCGCATCTTGCGCGACGCTACGAGGAGTGCATAGAGGAACTTCCACTGGACGGGGTACCTCTCATGGCGTCCCGGAGGACCGTGCTGACGAAGTAGACTGGCTGCTGCACAAGCTCTGTGGATTTGGTTGGGGCGACTTTGGCCACCCCATTGCCAATCTCACCCTTCTGGTCCATGTTTTTTTCCCTAGCCCCCGAGCACCCCGAGGGGCTCGGCGTCTTAGGCCTCCTCCTTTTCCTGACGACCTCTTCACGTTCTGCCACCAAGACGGTGCTCTATGTTTGTGGCGTGGCCGCCAAATACAGCAGAAGCGGCTCGCGGAATTTTTGCACCACCATGACCGGGGGGCTGGTGAGGTACCTCTTGAGGGCCTCGAAGGCCTCGTCAGCCGTCGGGGTCCATTCGAACTTCCTGGTGCGCTACATGATATTTAAGAAGGAAAATTCATTCTCTCCCAGCTTGGAGATGAACCTGCCCAACGCCGCCATGCACCCCGACAGGCATTGCATCTCCTTCAGCCGTGTGGGCGAGCGCATTTCCTCGATGGCCCTAACCTTATCAGGGTTGGCCTCAATTCCCCGGTGCAATACCAGGAAACCGAGAAGCTTGCCTGAAGGACTCCAAACATGCACTTGGCGGGGTTGAGCTTGATATTTACCCGACGCAAGTTGGCGAAAGTCTATGTCAGGTGTGCCACCAAGGTGTCGTTCTCGCGAGTCTTTACCACGATGTCGTCGACGTAGGCCTCGACGTTCCTTCCCATATGTTCATCCAGAGCGATGCGCATGAGCCTCTGGAAGGTGGCACCGGTGTTCTTGAGGCTGAACGACATGCGCGTGTAGCAGTACACGCCACACGGGGTGATGAAGGCCGTCTTTTCTTCGTTCTCATTGGCCATCTTTATCTGGTGGTATCCGGAGAAGGCGTCCAGGAAACACAGGAGGTCGCACCCCGCCGTGGAGTCCACGATCTGGTCTATCTGCGGGAGCTGGAAGGGGTCCTTTGGGCAGGCCTTGTTGGGGTCTATGAAGTCGACACAGAGCCGCTCGCCGTCGGAGGCCTTAGGAACCACGACCAAGTTGGCTGACCACTCAGTGTGCAAGACCTCCTTGATGAGCTCCGCCTTGACCAACTTCTCCATCTCAGCGAAAATGAACTGCTGATTTTTCGCGTACATCTTCCTGGTCTTCTTCTTCACCGGGTTTGCCGTGATGCATACTGCCAGGTGGTTCTCGATCACCTCCCGAGGCACTCCCGTCATATCCGATGGGTTCCAGGCGAACATGTCCGTGTTGGCCCTAAGGAAGGTGATGAGTGCCTCCTCTCTCTTAGGGAGAGGTGGGCACCAATGGTGATAGTAGCCCCCGGGTCTGCCGGATCGAGAGGGATCTTCTTGGTTTCCACTCTCTTATGAGAAAACAAGGGCCTTTTCCTCCCTTTGACGCCAGGGGTACACGCGACGTCCCCTTGATGTAACACATTCAGTGCTTGGCCGCCAGCCCCCGGGGCCTTGCCATCATGTGGCTGGCTGGGATAGGGGAATGCATCCTCGTCTTGTGGAGCCATGGTCACCGCCTCCTTGAAGGCCTGTTCGAGGGATTGTGTGGCGTCGATCTCATCGCCACGTACCGTGATAGGAGTCTCGGTGCTCCCAGGCATCTTGACCAAGTTGTAGGCGTTGTGGGTGACCGTCATGAACTTGGCCTACGCTGGGTAGCCCAGGGAGGCGTTGTAGCGTAGACCAATCGAGGCAACATCAAAGTCGATGAACACCGTGCAGTAGTTTTCGCTCGTCCCAAAAGTGACAGGAGATGTATGTAATACCCCAGTTTTTAGTTAATCGTAATTAGGGTTTGTTTGTGCATTCATGAGCATTATCTCTTAAAAATGCATGCAAAGTACACTAAATAAAAACCCTAAACCCTAACCTTTCCCTCTTTTTTGAAAACTTATTCAAAATGGTTTTGAATAAGTGTGGATCCCAAATTGAATGGAAGGGTTCCACATTATTTTACATATTTTACAACATCATCTGATATTTTGGAACTACTCAAAATAGAAAAAGTTTAAAAATACAAAGGAGAAATAAAAATAGAAAAGGGAAAACATTTTGGAAGAAAAAATAGTCAGAGAGGGAGCTAGGCCGAAGCGCAGCTACTACCTCATCTCTCCTCTCTCTCTCTCATGGCCCATCTGGCCCAAATCCCGGCCTCGTACCGCTTTAGTGTTCCTTTTATTTTCTTCTACCTCGCGCTAGAAGGACATCGTTGCCGTGTTACCGCCGGTGCCGTCTCTGCCTCTCCGAGATGCCCGCCCGCATTGTGATCCTTGCTACTGACGTCATCCGATCCTATAAGAAATCCGACCGCAAAGGACGAGCCCTAGTTCTCCACCTCCATCCTTATGCTCTCCTCGCCTGAACGCTAGCTCGCGGGAGCTCTGCCCCCCTGATGTTTCCTGCCTGCCCTCACTCGCCTGAGGTCACTACCGTGACCGCCTCGTCCTACTCTATCTTTTGACCCAACCGGCGTATGCAGGAGAAGCCCGAGACACCACAATCGATATCTCCTTCCTAATCTCCGGCCGTCGCCTCTTCCATTTATTCGGCCCTCCCCCGAGATTGTCGTCAACACCACCGTGATCCTAGTGATCCACTGAGCCCTTAGTGCCCTCCTTTTCCTTTCCCTTTCTATGGTTTCTCCCTGCCACTATCGCTTGCAAGTTTCACCGTCGTGCGCCGTTGCACCCACTTCTCTGAGACCGTAAGCCAGCGGCGGCGCCCTAGTTAGGGTTCCCGCGTTGCGCTGCTTCTTTCCGTCGCACCCACACGTACCCGCTCGCCCCCAAACACCACCACCCCAGCCGATCCGGGAGCTCCCCTCTGGGATGACGTCATGCCGACGTCATTGTGATATCAGGCGCGGGTCAGCCCCGGTCAAACCCTCAGTGGGTCACTCCTTGCGTTCGTGGATGCTGAGGTGGCCATGGGGCCCCTCTGCCAGCCTCTGTGGCTTTCTATAAACGTGGTGTAAAAAGTTTACCAAGTTTCTTTTATTTTCATAAAAGTGTTTGAAATTGCTTTAATATTTTCAGAAATTTATTAAATCTTGTCAATTCAATATATAATTCATTTGAAGTCAGAAAAATGTGTATAATATATCAAAATGTTCATAAAAATGAGAACTATCTATTTAAGTTATCATTATGCATTGTTAAGCAACTTTCATAACAAGTTTAATTAGACGAACCATTGAACCCCCATGGTGACTCTAAGGTTCTCCCTGTTTTAGGGTTTGCACCCCTCTGACTTTGTTTAAAGTGGTCTAGCATGTTTTAGGGTTTCATTTCGATACAATTAAACTTGTCATATCATCATGCTCGCTTGAGCATTGCATCGATGCCATGTGTTGAGTGTTCCCCATTTCTTTCTGGTATTTGGTTCTTCCCGGTAGATTACAATATCGAGATCGATATTGAAGACTGAGATCAAGACCATCGAAGATCGATGAACAATACTTGAACAACTATAATCAAGTCAAGTACAAGATTCCCGAAGATTTGCTTATTTATTATCAACGAGCAAAGGCAAGCATAGCCCCACCATTATACAATCCTATGTTTTCGAAAGTGTTTCCATTCTTGCCATGATGCCTACGATTATAATGTGGTCTTTTATCGATAGATAGAGTATCCTATATATTACATTACTCCCTTTGAGCTTATATACCTGAACCAATGCTCCTAGCATAACTAGGTTTGGCTTGTGTGCACTGCTAAAGCTTATATATGTGTCCTGCTTAGCCTTGCATAGCTATCAGTGCTGGTTCATCCAGATGATGCATCGGACGCAGAGAATCTAGTATGAGAAGAGATCGAGATATACTGATGAAGTGAGATAAGTGGTAAAGGTTAAACACGCTAAGGCTTGTATGGGAGGCCACAGTGGGATGTGGTTTTTGTAGTTCCATGCTCGTTACAAGTAGGAACCGAGTTCTTGCCTTTGGAACCGAGACGAACGTATAACCACATGGGGATTGGGAACCCCTCGATTTACTAAATTTACTAGTAGATTCCATGAGTCACATAGTTCGGGATTTCCATTTGGCATAGCATTGAAATCGTTTCCAAAAGAGGAGGTGAAGGAGGTGCATTCATAACAGGTAGGGAAGCGTGGAATGGGTTGCTTGGGGTCAATGGAGCCCCTGGTAAACCAACCTCGCCTCACATATCTAGGGACCGGCTTTGGGATTTGACCCATTACGGCAGAACCATGCTTATGGAATGACTCATGGTCTCGAAGAAATCAAGGTAAAGGTCGTGTCTAACCACCCTCTGTCGGCCTTCCAAGGAAGAGGGCTAATGTACTGGCATTAAGAGAAGTTAGTACACGTGGGTAACGTTGGACACCCCTGCAGGGTTCAATCTTTTCGAAAAGTCGTGTTCATGGTTATGAATGCTTGGTGACCGAATTCTAAGGTCATACAGAACTATAACATAACCATAAAACTTCGCAGATCAACGTGTGCTTAAGGATGCTTCCTCATGGGTACGACAGGGTGATCCATGTAGAGATTCGATGATGATGACTTGGTGGATATCAAAAGATGATGATCAATATTTTGGAGATGTCACTCTCTTATCCTATTTTAAAATATTCTGATTAGACGAGGTTCTTCTCTCTCTTATGTTATAAACAAAGATAGCTTTATGCAAAATAGCTCCACCAACCATAAGTCTTGTGGAATACACCCTGTACTCACCCTTGCTTTGTAGATACTTTTGTAGAAGAGTAAGTGTTCCCCTGAAGACAAGTTTGGTATGACATCGACACCGACGATTAGCTTGGGGTTCCCAACCGGCAGCCTGGAATCTATGGGCTGGGACGTCATCGTTATGCTTCAGGCCTCTTAGGCTATTTGTTAAGTTTGGTATACTTTGCATAATTTTCCTTTCGTTGTTTCATGTTTGTGGTCAGTGACCTCAACCTATAATATTTTGGCTCTTTGCTCAGTTATGAGCTTATTATAATAAATTTTCTGTCATAGGGTCACTACTGTGTTACCGATTCTTCACCATATATCCTCAGCTCAAGGTTAAGCTTATGTCAAACGGAGGTCTAGGATTTGTTTAGCCCTGGTCCCGAGGGTGTTTTAGGTGTCGGTATCAGAGCAGGACCGACCATAGGAAAACCTTGCTATTGGTCGATGTTGAGTCTAGTGTTTGTGAAAACTATTTTAAAAGTTGAAAAGTATTTGCTAGTATGCTTCTTTTTCTTCTTATCCAGTTTTGCTCTAGCACTGGGTTATCTTATCTGGTGTTGATTTTGGAAAAGTTTTGATATCTCTTCTAGTCTTTCAAAGTTTAGGTGCCTTATGGGCATGCCGTTTATCAACTAGTTGACCTAGTGTTGAGTTCTCTAGATTTGTGTGTGTTGTGAATTCCTTGTTCCCCTTACTCTTATTCATATGAGAGATTACTTTCTACCATGATCTCTCCATCTTGTGGGATGACAAAATTATATTGTAGGATTCACATTGTTCTTCTATAGGCTTCGAGGTTTCCTTTCGCCTCATGTGCCTCCTTTTTATTTGTTGGGTACTTTAGAAGTGGTTTCTTCTCTTCGAAGCTACCTTGTGATTACTATCTTGCAGTGTACAGTATGTAACTCAAGTATTAGTTACTCCTTTCTTCGGGTTTTAGCCGTTGGACTTGAACCTAAGATCCCTGATTGTGCTGGATTCTCGTGTTATGAATGTTGTACATGAAGCTGACCTTTAACCAAAGATCCATTCCTTTGACCAATTTCATAAATGTTGACACATTACCTCAGGATGGCTGGTACTAAAATTCTAGCCTTCAAGCTTGTGGTCTTTGTCGCGATTGAATTGTGACAACTACGGACTTCCCCTACCACTAGCTATGGCAGATGTTCTTTAATGGAACCAAATATATCACGACAAGATTTTTCCTAGAGAGTCTCGTATCTATACTCGTGACTCTACCACACCTTCCCTTCTCTGCATTGGTTTTTGGAAGAGTGATAATCTATGCATCCACATCTTGGGATTCTATCCTAAGCATGTTCCTTTTCCCTTGTTGTTTACTGACCTTTGTCTACTAGTTGGTAGCCAAGTAGTACATGTGCATTGGTCTCTTCCGATGCAAGATACTCTTGTGGTCCATCATGAGAAACTAGTTCGTGATGTCAGGAGAAACAAACTCCAGTACCTTGTTGTATCTAGGACCAGGTCAAAGTGTTGTAATCCCCAGGTCAAGAAGTGGTAACTAAATTCTACCTGTTACACCTTAAGGTATCACACCCTTTTATACTCTAACATCCCAAATTTCATCAAATTCAAAACCATATTGTTGCATTCATATCATCATGGCATTATTACTTTGCATAAATTTTCTCAAAACTAAACCCTAAATAAAACCATATTTAAACCCCTTCTTATTATATATATATGGGGCAAGGTTTTTTTTTCAAGACCCAAAAATGTTTTTGAGTGATTGTATGTGTTTGGCACCACTTCTGGACACAAGGATCACAGTACAAATTATTTGTGAAGATTTGAATTCATTTGGATTTGAATTGACCATTCAAATCTATTCTAGAAAATCAAAACAGAAAAAGAAAAAGACAAAAGGAGAAAAAAAATAAACATGCGCAACCCTTTTGGCCCATTTCCCCCAGCGGCCCAGCAAGACCACCCGGGAATCCCCTCTGTCCCCGCAGTTCCGCAGTTCTCACCGACGCGCGCACCCTCCTCTCACTGCCCATTAGCCCCGTAGCCACGTCAGCTTCGTCGTCCCCAAATCACGCCCGCGACCAGCTCCACGGCCGTTTCTTCCGCCGTCACTATCGCCTTTGATTTCACTTAATTGACAATGAATGCACGCGTGATTCTTGCCCTGCTCCGGCTACTTAACCCCCACTCCCTTCCGACCATTTCCCCTCACTAGCCAGCACCAAGCGCCACCAGGCTCCACGAATTTCGCCTAGCACTGCCATAGTGCCGAGCCACTCCGGCGAGTTATTCTGGTAAGAACAGGGCGCCCCTTTGCCTCCATGCACCCAATCGTGATCCCCTTTCTCTTGTACATATTCTCATACCTTTTGTTTGTCCAATCTTGCCCCAGATCGCTGTCCCCGTCAACCTCTGCAAGAACCCCAGGCGTCGTTCGACTCCGGCGAGCAATCACGGTAAAACCCGAGCGCCCCTTGACCTCTGCTTCATGCTATCGTGTTTGTCGTGACCTTGTGCAGCTTCTAATGCCCACTGTTTGCCTTATCTCGCCCTAGGTCGTCGCCTTCGTCTCCGTTCATGAGCACCCGGCGCTAGTACAAACTCCGACGAGGTTTTCCGGCCGTGTCCGTGCGCCCCTGTCCAAGCCACGACCATGTTGAGCTTCATCGTCTTGTCGTGATTGTGGTTAGCATCAACACGCCTCTCCTAAGCCCCTAGCCTCACCGACAGTAGCATCGCCGCTGCCAGAGCCATTCGCGTCACCAGTGTCTGGTCGAGCGTGTCAGATCCGTTGGATCTGCATCTGAGGGCTGCAATTAGATCACATAGCGAAGGGGTAAGTTTAGATCTGAGCCGCAAGATTTAATTTAGATCTAATGAAGCGGAAGCGTGATCCAGCGCGAATCGGTACGCGCCAATCAACTCTGCCACGTGTCCCTGGATTTGTTTTAAAATCTTAATTTAGATCTATTAGTTATTTAAACTTGTAAATTCAATAACTTTTGATCTGTTTGTCTATAAAAATTATTTAGAAAATTGTTTAAAAGTAAATTTTGGTTTATTTATTCTTTAGAAAGTATGCCTTGTGTTGAGTACTGTTTATTTTGATTTGAAAAGTGTGACAAATCATCTCATTGCATTTTTGTCAACACCTGGATTTTTAATCCCAGATGCCTGTTATGCCAGACATCACAATCCCAGGATTACCATTTTTGCGAGACATAACAGAATTGGATATCATAGTACATCATCCATTACAAACCATACATAAGGTCTTACACAAATAAGGATCTCATGATCCAGTTCTTAATACAACTCAAGCAGCGGAATAATGTAATAATAACTGTAGCGTAGGGAAGCTCCATCTTCGGGGTCACATGCAATGCTGACGATGGGAGATGATCCTAGTTGTCGTAACCTTCCTGGGGTCCATCCTCCTGGTAATCCTCTTCATAGTATGGCCACGGGAATAGCCAGGGACAAAGCCATGAGTACTCTTTAAGTACTCGCAAACTAAGACTAACAAGTGAAGGGGTTTTTGTAATAGGACACTAAGCTCTAGGGTTGTTTTGCAAAAAGCCAGATTTACCTCTACTAAGTTCAGAAGCAAGAAAGATAGTTAAATTTTATAACACCTAAGTGGGAACTTGTATCTCATGCCACAACTCTGTTGTGGTCAAGTCAAATTCTCAATTCATTTCACAAGTCATTTTGAAAACATCTGACGGGGGAACAATATGGCCACTCCAACTGTCCATAACCGCGGACGCGGCTATTCGAATAGTTTGACACTCTGCAGAGATTGTACACTTTCACCACAATATTCGATACATCCGTCAGGAACAAATCCTGAATTCACCATACTCAGTATGCGGATAATCAATCCTAACCTTTCAATTACATGCCCTAGTATAAGCACCTCTCCTGTGAGTTTGGCCTCCCAACCATGACCAACTGTCATCCACTACTAGGAAAACGGCCTTTAGTGGCGCACCTGAAACCATCATCTGTGGCGCACCTGCAGTGCGCCACCTGCCTTGCGCTACGGCTATCTCTCAGCCGTGGCGCACTGCCTAGTGCACCACGGTTGTGTAGATACAGGCGTAGCGCACCTGCTAGTGCGCCACAGATGTTTGGGCAGGTGCGCTACCCCTAGGATCTTCTGTGGCGCACTACCTAGTGCGCCACTAAGCTTCCATAGTGCACTTTAGGTGTAGTGCGCCACAGAAGGTAGATCATGTGCGCCACAGATGTGTTTTTTGTTTTTTTTTAATTTCCGAGCCAGATTATATACAATACAGATTATATACAATATTACAACAGATATACACACACAGATACAAGATATACAATTATATATATAAATACACAATATGAAAAACAAGATTGAAACAAATACATATAGATAAGTCTCATACATGAATACATAGTATAAGTTACATTGTTTCGATCAAGTTACAAAGTAGTAGTTGGTGACATGCGAATACATGTGTCGATCGAACAAGTTAGAGCTCGGAAGCTCGCCTAGACATCTAAACTAGCTAGACACAAACGCGAGATAAATAACCAAATAAGATAAGCATGATCACCGCCGCGACGAAGGTGTAGGTCTTCATCCGGTTCCTTGTCCTAACTCCCGCTAGATAGCGTGTGTATCTAGCTTCCGCCTCCGCCATAGTGTTGTACCCTTTGTAGCTATTGCCGCTGAAACGGTGCACCTGTCTCCGGCAGTCTTCCCAATCATCGTAGACTCCGGGAACCCGTCCCTTGTGCACGACGTACCACGTCATCTATAAATTGACAATAATAATTAACCGGTGATTGAAAAAAATATATATAATTAAAGTCGCATATGAAGATACACTTATAGAAAGTACTCCTAAATCAAAAAGACCAAACTCAAAAGCATGCCTCATATATAACTAGGTTGTTCGACACAGGAATATGCTACGATGGAACTGTTCGCCAAGTAGGATGCACAACACCTGGACCTGTGCATAGCACAAGGCGAACAATCCCATTGCAGCACATTCACATATAGTGTGCCACGACATTTCAATCATCGGCATTATTCTCGAAAAAGACCAAAGTAACTCAAAAAGCATGCCTCATATATATACATAGGTCGTTGGACACAGCAATATGCTACGATGGAACCGTATGCCAAGTAGGATGCACAACACCTGGACTTGTGCATAGCACAAGGCGTACAATCCCATCGTAGCACATTCACATATATAGTGTGCCACGACATTTCAATCATCGGCATTATTCTCGAAAAATACCAAAGTAGCTCGAAAAGAATGCCTCATATATAACTAGCTAGGTCGTTGGACATAGGAATATGCTATGACGGAACCGTTAGCCAAGTAGGATGCACAATTCCTGGACTTGTGCATATCACAAGGCTAACTATCCCGTCATAGCACATTCACATATATATTGTGCCACGACATTTCAATCATCGGCATATTCTCTAAAAAGACAAAAATAACTCAAAAAGAATGCCTCATATATATACATAGGTCGTTGGACACAGGAATATGCTACGACGGAACAGTCAGCCAAGTAGGATGCACAATTCCTGGACTTGTGCATATCACAAGGCTAACTATCCCGTCGTAGCACATTCACATATATATTGTGCCACGACATTTCAATCATTGGCATTATTCTCGAAAAAAGAGTAAGGAAAAAAAGAAGGACCAAAGTGAGCAAAGGACCAAAGAGTAATCAAAAAAACCAAGCATTGATTGATATATAATAATAATAAGCAAAATAAGTAAGTGATGATTCATAAACCTAATAAGATAAGTACACTTGTCCACACACACACAAAGGTCATCTATAGTTTGTAACTACAACTAGGCCAACATCAAGCCTTCTGGCTCGGCTTAGGGAACAGGAGGACGCCTTGTCTCGTCATGAACTTCCTATAGTCACCCTGCATCTCTAGGCGATCTTCTATGTCACGGTTATTCGGGATATTTCCTCCGTAGAAGACCCCCCCGAAGTCATGACATCACGAAAGATGATTGCCCCAAACTGCTGCTGGATGCGATACATCTCTTGTCTAATATCCGAATCATTGATCTTGGCCTTTGCTTCGGCCCACTGTTTGAGATGATCTGGCAGCGTAGAATTCTGCTGGTCAAGTAGGAACGCCCTCATGTGATGGAGTGCACAGTAGGCTTCCTTCTTACTGTTTTCCGGCTGCTTCACGCAGGGGAACTCCGTTATGTGGTTGAAGACGTGCCTGACGAACTTGACCTTTGTACGCACGAAGGTTGTGCCTTCCGTCGAGGCAAAGCTAGTGAGAGCATCATCCTGAACTTCCTTGATCTTGTCGTAGTTTTTCTTCTTTTCTAGACTCCCCGAGTCGAAATACGTGGCGTGGGAATGCTTCGGCGATAAGGAGATGAGCGTGCAGTGTTCATCTCTGCGCAAAAAATTCAAATGGAATGTGTTGGAAAAAGAATGATGATGATCTAATAAAGCCAATCGACGGTGGCGAGTGAATAACGACTTACTCGGGAAAGTAAGGCACGAGAATGTATTCCTTTGTCTTGTTCGCCACGAGGATTCTTTTTAGGTACGAGGCCACGATACGTCGTTCGGTGGGGGAACCCAAGCAGCTGTCACGCATGTAGTAGGGGTCCACTATAGCGATGCCCGGTGTGTTCTCTCTAATGATCTGCATGACCAGGCTGAGAGAAAATAGACGGACCATGGTATAGTGCAGCGGGTATAGGTGGAACATATTGAAGATGTCGTCGAACCGCAGGAAGAATAGATCCGCAGGGGCATTGTCGACGAAGCCCAAGCCTGGTGGCACCTTAACCACGAATACCGGGTGCGAGGGATCTTTCTCCGATAGAAGGCGTCTCTCTATCGTCAGCACGCCGTCATGCACACTCTGCAGTTCCGAACTGGCGAGCTTCCGCAAATTCTTAGGTAGAATGGGCTCACCCGCCACATGAATCCTCCACATAATACCCTCGGGTCTTGGTTGCCCGTCCCGAAACCTGATCGGATTCGAAGTTGTTGACGCCACCGGCTGGCTCGAGCTGCTAGATTTTCTTTTCCTGCCCTTTTTCCTTTTGGAGAGCGGGCAGGCACCGCAATCTGAGCACCGGCCGCCCTATGTAGTGTGTCAGGGCTTAGAATAAAGGGCCGGTTGGTTGTATCAGCTGGCTCTGTAAAGGCGCAAGCTGGAGGCGTCTCCTGAGAACCAAACAGACGCTTGGTGATAGTGGCTTTCTCTGTGGGGCCACCAGCTAGGTCTTCTTCGTTGCCAAACTGAGTGCTGAAGAAGTGATCATTCCAGTCTTCGTCGTCCTCGGCCGGATCCTGCGCCATGTGCATATCATCAACATGATCATCCGACCCACCGCGTGGAGGTGACGGCGAGGGCGGTAAGGGGGCCTTGCCACCGCTTGTCGCTGGCACGACATGCGGTGCTTTTGTCTGTGGCGTGATGGCCCCCGCCGTCCCCAAACGGATCATGCTCTTTGGCCATAGCAAGAATAAGCCAAAGCAAGTTCTGAGGACAGACGGCTCTTCTTCATCCGCTCCTGGGGGTTGAATGGGAGGTTCCAGGTCGTCGCAGCCCCTTAGCACCCGACTAATTTTAACCCTGTGCACGCTATCTGACATCGGCCTTGAGTGGAACGTGCGCTGCAAGGGTTGAACGATGGTACCCTTGGCAACATCCATCAGCTCGTTGTTCACGTAGAATAAGAGAGTGCAAGGAACATCCGTCTGCGGAAAACATGTACGGCGTCGTCAGAGATGCCATAAGAGTAATAGATGGCATGAAAGGCGGTAATTAAAGCAATTTGTTTACTGTGATGGCATCGAGATCGGCTAATGTCGACGCACCGCATACGGCGACGGGCGTGCAAGAGACGGAAGGGCTGCTTGATGGCGCGGTGCTGGCCGCCGGTGTATTCTCCCTACCGACGGGTGCTTGGAGCTCCGGTGCCGCCGCGACGATGGAAGGGGGGTACCAACATGTACTCCTGCGCCGCGGTGATGGCAGGGGGAGTCACCAACACTTGCGGCGTCGCGGTGCTAGCGGGCGGAGTCACGAACACGTAGTTCGCCTGATTCGTCGGCGCCGCGTTGTTCGATTGGCTGCTGACCATGCTTGGAATCGGGCACGGCCCTACTCGACCACCCGCACTCCAGTTCGCTATTGACTCCACCAAGGTAGGCAGGAAGGACATGAGGGTGATTGCTAGGTTGTCTTGGACGATCTGCGGGATCCGCGCCACTTGTGCCTTAAGTTCTTGAACCTCGCGGTTTTCCTCCTCGCTCCTTCCCGACGGCGCCACATGCGTCCTCGGCGGTGGACCAAAATGGTCCACCCAATTCTTACCCCCGAGGCCGTCCAGACGGCCATCCGACGATGGCTTCTTTGTAACCGGCTCTATTTTCTTGGCCCGGTTCATCGCCCTGTTAAAAGGGTTATCCACCGGGTGGCCGCCGTCGACCCCTGGGATGAGGAACCCTGGGATCCATGACTAGCAACAATTTCCTCCTGCTGCAGAAGAAGTAACAGTGAATCATTTAGATCATCGATTAGATTGCAATCGATTTGATCCGCGGTAATTAGATTATACTTACCACAATTTCCTCGAATTCCTTCACCGCAGGATCCGCGGTGAGTTGTTTGGTTTTTGGGTCCACATGGTAACGGGCCCTGATGAAGTTTCAAACCTGCCCGGGTTCGAATTTAGCAAAGGGGTTTTCTATCCCCTTGGATCTGTACTCTTCGTCCTCCTTATTCCATTTGGCCTCCGCGGTTCTGTATCCACCAAATCCGAGATGGTGATGACCTATATTCATCGCCTGCAGCACCTTTCCCCGATTACTATTGGCCAGGGCTCTTTAGGATTCACACCTCTCCTTGAACTCCCGGAACTGATCTTCGGTGATCTACGGGTCAATCTTCTGGATCTCCTCGAGACTATTGCTTTCTTTATAGATCTTCTTCTTTATCCGGGTTCTCCAGCTGGCCAGGGCGGTGCTCATCTTTGTGAGGGCAGATTTGTTTACTTCGTTCCCATGATAATTTGTGTTCTGATACTTAGCGGGGAACTTGTATCTTGCGTGCAGCTTCTCGAAGAGGAGTGTGCGCAAGTGGCCATTATCTTTATGCCGGAGATTCTCGGTGTTGATCGAGATGGTTGTCCGGGTGATCGCCGCCACTTGCCCACCGTACCCTTTGACGACAAGGGCGGGCTCCAAAGGAACCCCTGATGGGCTCACTTCGGTAATTTCCTCCCTGACCGTGCCGACCGTGTTCGGGCGCCGGTCCTTCGGCTTCTTCTTCTTAGAAGGATTGCTACCACTCCCTGTGCCCTCGCCGCCATCAGTGGTTTCATCGTCCGCTGTTCCTTCGGCTTCTTCCTCCGCGTCTTCCATCTCATCATCCTCGCTCTCCGAAGGATGGTATTCTTCATCGTCTTCTAGCCGCTGGGCCGCCTCCCAGAATGTCAATTGTTTATTCGGAGGTCTGAGTTCTCCTTCAGCGCTGATGCGCTTAGAACATCCAGCCTCGTCGTTGTCACACATCTTCGCACTAATAAAAAACAAATAATTGGTTAAATGCACGGAAAAATCCGGCATGACCTTTGCTAATTTTCTTAAACTAGGAGTGCCCGATTTCTGCCGAAACGGAAGTTAATCAACATTCCGGCAAAAATAGGGACTCATTTCATACAAGAACCTACATATATATGGCCAGCATAGCTAGCACACAATAAATGGCCATCATAGCTAGCACAACCAGCACACAATAAATGGCCAACACAGCCAGCACATAATCTGGTCACATAGGATAATCTGGCCAACACAGCCAGCACATAAATGGCCAACACAACCAGTACATCAAGCAGATTCAGTTTCAGGCAAAAATGGAGCAACCAGAATAAATGGCCAACACACAACAGTACATCAAGCATAAATGGCCAGGTTTTAGGTTTGGACTTAGCAGTTTCACGTTTGGACTTAGCAGTTTCAGGTTTGGACTTAGCAGTTTCAGGTTTCAGCATGCATAAAATGGCTAACTATAATGCTGAATAAGAAGTTTCACATAGGATAAACAACAGTTTCAGGTTTGGACTTAGCAGCACATAAGAAGTCCTAAACTGATGTTCAGGTTTGGACAAGCTACAAGCTAACTGCTACAAGCTACAAGCTACAAGCTACCAAAGCTTAAGCAACTGAAACAAAATACAAAATACTAGGAATATGAACTAGTAATTTGCTTAGCTTTAGTGGTCTTAAGGCACCACTAAGAACCACCTAGATTGCAGAAATTTGCACATTGGAATTGACTATATAGTCATAGAACACCCGTAGAGACTTCAAGTTAGATCTGTCGCAATGGCCTTGTAAATGCAATGGAGTTCAGATGTTCAGGTTTTTATCTTATGTATAAAGCAATAAAAATCAGTACATTGAGTGATTCATAAAAACTCACCACAAAAACATCTAGGTAGAAAACACATTGGTTAAGAATGCATCAACATGCCCAGCCACATCAAGCAATGGGCATTTACAGTTATCATCTGGATTCACCAGGCACCAAGCATATGATGGAAACAAAATAACTAAAGCCTGCTAGGTCTCTTGAAAAAAGAAAATAACACATATGAGCATACACAGCAACAACTAAAACCCAAGCATACATGTTTCTGTCAACTAAAGCCTGCTAGGTCTCTTGAAAAAAGAAAATAGCATTCAGTTGTGTTCATATGATGGAAATGACCTGAACAGAGAAAATAACTTATTCTTTTAGTTCCCAGATGCTAATTCATGCCACTACTTCTACTCTCTTTCTAATTACTCCACCACTTATCAACTGCTGGAGATCTTGCTACTGCTGGAGACATGGGAAAAGAAACATGGGAAGGTCCTTTTACTGTAACCAATGGAGATCTTGCTACTGCTGGAGACCATGAACCATGCTACTGCTTACTCTGAACCCTAAGCTATCTACCAAGCTTACTCTGAACCCTAAGCTATGAACCAAGCTTACTCTTGACCTTGTCAACCAAGCTACTCTATCTACCAGGCAATGTACTATTCTAGCACTTGTGGTCTTAATCAAATTCAGCAATGACTAGAGCACCATGTACTGCCTTCTTGCAAAGAAATTGGGGATGGTAAGGAGCAATGACTAGAGCATCATGTCTATTATCTTGTTATTATGCTCTCAATTTCTCAGGACGTTTTCTCTTGGCAACAAATTAGATGTTAACAAATCTGACAAACTCCCTTCCTTCCCTGTCAACTACGCTAAAGGCAGAGCCGTCGGCATTGCCCCTGGCGCGCGCATCGCCGTCTACAAAGCATGATGGAAAGGCTGCGCGAGCTCAGACATCCACTCAGGCGTGTCCGAGGCCACCATACAGAGGGAGAGAGAGGGACAGAGGGAGAGACAGGGGAGGGGCGACGCTCACCTCTGACGGGCGGACGACGGGCGGACGACGGCAGCCTCTACCTCCTCGAGCGGCGCGAGATCCTCCTCCTCCACAAGCGGCGCGGGCCTCCTCCTCCTCGAGAGTGCAGCGCGGCGGTGGCGGATCGAGAAAGCAGCGGCGCGGTGGTGGATCGAGAGCGCAGCGCGGCGGTGGCGGTGTCTGTGACATGCGGGGATGAGAGAGGCGGACGTGGCACACGCGGTTGACTAGTCCAACACACATAGGCGTAGAGCACCCTGGCCAAGTGCGCTACGGATAACCGTAGCGCACTTGGCCAGGGTGCGCTACGCCTATGTGGGTTGGACTATCAGATAAGAGGGCGTCCACCCCACTAGTTAGCACTAGTACTGCCTTATCCCACTGGTTCTGCCCCTTAGCTCTATTCTAAACTATGAGCACCCAGGTTCGAATCCTGGTGCTCCACTTTTTTATATTTATTTTAAAAATACTTTTAAATGTTCCAAAAAATGCCCAAAAGTGGTGATATATGCCATACAAGTTTTGTTTTGTTTTTAAAATACTTTTAAAAATTCCAAAAATGCCCAAAAGTGGTGATATATGTCATAAAAGTGTTACAAATATGATTCAAAGTATAACTAAATTTCATAATAATTTGTCCATGAATATTACAATTTTTTTCGACCACGCGTTTTACAATATTTTTTGAGCTAGCATTTTACAATCTTCTTTCCCTTCTTTGTCGCGGTTGAATAATTTAGCCCCGGCACTTTAATGTTTCTTCTTTCGAACGGGCTACCTTTTTTGGGTAGGGTTGTCCTTTTTCTTCTTGTGATGTATGTTGCTGCATCGTAGTCGTCGTCATCTTCAATCTTTGGATCGCCGTACTGGTCGAAGTCTTTCTCGTTGGCGACTCCATCCATTCCGATGATGTTTCTTTTTCCTCTCCTCACGACAACACGGCTAGGCTTTGTCGGGTCGGTAATGAAAAAACATTGGTCCACTTTGGTAGCCAGTACCCACGGTTCATTTTTCGCGGCCACGTTTGCACCGGCGGCCTTGGATTTGGCTGCTTCGGGTATAACCATGGTTGTGAAATACCGGTCTTCTCTTTCGACGCTCTTTGCCCATCTGACATGGAACATCGGCACCTTTTCTCCACAGTAGTCGAGCTCCCAGATCTCCTCGATTCTTCTGTATAATCTTTCCTTCATGTTGTCATCGGTGTAGAATTCCGACGTTACATCTATGTTCTGATAATCACACTTGTTGTCCTTTTCCTCCGTGTAGAATGTGTAGCCGTTGATATCATACGCCTGATAGGTCACCAGGTTTTGCATCGGTCCCTGTGACAAGGTGAATATGATCTTTTCTGTGTCAGAAGAATGCGATCGCGGGGGATTATCAAGGAGCGTCTGCCTAAACCAACGCATGAAATCTGAGTTGTGCTCTTTGATTATTTCTCCCTGCGTCCTCTGTATGCCCCGGTCACTGTACTTCTTCTCGCTTAACCTTTTGTACTTCTGTACCCAAGGATCGACCAGTTCTAAATGCTGTAGCGCGACAAGGTTTGCTCGATCAAAGTCTGCGCATCGAAAATCGAAGTCTGCATGCAGTATGCGACGACCCTCTCGGTGACCAGATCTGTCGAGCTTGCCAAGGTGCCTGTTGACGGGAAGACCGATAGGGTTCTCGATGTCTAGATAATTCGAGCAGAAAGAGATGCACTCTTCGGCCAGAAAGCCCTTGGCTATGCTTCCATCTGGACGGGACCTGTTGCGAATGTATCCTTTGATGTGTCCGTTCATCCTTTCGAACGCCATCATGCTGCGGAGGAACATCGGCCCGAGTTGTACGATGTATCCACGACATGGACCAGCAGATGCACCATAATGTCGAAGAATGCGGGTGGGAAGTAGACCTCAAGCTCACATAGTATCACCACGATCTCCTCCTGTAGCCTCCCGAGCTGATTCACGCCAATCGACTTCCTAGAGATGACGTCAAAAAACTTGCATAGGCCAAATAACGTTTCACGGACATGCTCGACCATTATCCCTCTTAGTGTGACCGGAAGTACCTGCGTCATTAGCACGGCACAGTCGTGAGACTTCATGCCACTGAACCTCTGCTTCACCTCGTCTAGGTATCTGCTTATCTTGCCCGCGTAGCCGTAAGGAAATTTGACTCCTAGAAGTCACTTGAAAAACTGTTTGATCTCATCCTGGCTTAGAGTGAAGCAAGAAGGAGGGCAGTAATATTCGTTCTTCTTGAACTTTTTACCCTTCCGACGACCTTGTGTTGTCTCCGACTCATGATCATCGTCATCTTCCTGATCATCAGGAGTAGTGCGTCCTCCGTGAAGCTCCTTCCGGATACCCAAGCATATCAGGTCGTGCCTTGCTTTCGGACCATCTTTCGTCCTATCTGGCATGTTGATTATGGTGGCGACCAGACTCTCGCACACGTTTTTCGTGATATGCATGATGTCGAGGCTATGAGGCGTGCGGAGAAACTTCCAGTATGTGTAACTACCTCGGTAAATTACGCTCCTAGTTACAAGCCTGGATGAGCGGAAATGGTTGAAATAGTACGGTGGGGCCCAAATGCCACTCACAGGTAGACCTTTCGGCCGTCCCAACCATTTCCAAACATCGGGACAAGAACGAGCGGCGTAATCGGCAGGCGAAGGGATCAACTACATACACAAATGAGTATGTATGCAAGCCACCATACAACAGTACATCAGAGCCATTCCATCTAAAAGAAATAGAAATATTGCAACGCCATACGGCAAGATCCAAATTTCCTAGATAGATATAATAGTTTAGGATATCTCCTCATACATCAAACATCAGAGTATCAGGCGGAAGCGGCAAACAAGATCCGAGTACGGATAAGAAGCAAATCGGCATAAGATGCCCCATAAATAAACACATCCCGCCCACAGATCTCACGGATCCCCGTTCCCGGAATCTCTACACCGAATGATCGTTGCCCACATCGTCCGTCTCCTCCACCCAGTATCCATCTTGTGAGTGTACCTGTTCATCTGAATCAAATAATTTATCGTGTGAGACCCTAGGGGTACTCAGCAAGTCTTTATGCCTCTAAAGGGGACACAACCTGGGGTGACGCAATTGCAGCAAAAGATAATACCTAGCAATTCTATAGATAATCGCTAACCATCCGCCTAACCAAAGATAGACGGATGTCCGGGAATTAATGACAACAGTTATAACGGTAATATTAACAGATCCATCCTCCTCCTCGCTTACCAACGAGGAAGCGGACGAACAACCCCCCCATCCGTTGGCAGTTTTATTATCCATTCCATGAGTGTTGCACTATTTACTAGTCAGTTACTTAGTCAAATTTAAAAGCGGTACTTTAGTTATACTTGTCTATGCTCGAGAAACTGTGCTCCAAGTCGTCCACAACCGCGGACACGGCTTTCAGAAAGTTTTACCCTGCAGGGGTGCACAAATAGCAACACACACTCGATCAACCTCGGAAAAACCAAATCAAAACCCAACGAGGCATTCACGACAAAGTAATCACCAGATTCAGAAATATTTCTGGGGGCCACCCCATTAAGCTGCCCGCAACGAAGTTAGCTGACTCCGAGACGGACTCAAGGTTTGGGTGGACAGCTGTAAACGACTGGGAACCCGAAAGTGTGACTGGGCTTGTCGATACCGCGAAAACGTGTCCCGATCCTAAACAGTACAGGTGCTCCTCGCACAATCGTAAATAAAGCAGTAAAGCATGGCATAAGTACAGGATAGTAGATAAAACCTCAAACTAGTTTGTGGCCCCAAGAAATAAGAATGAATCAAGCTCTGGCTCAGGGGGGTCCCATAAGCCTCCCGGATGTGGATAGCGCGAATATTCAAGGAACAGGAATCAAGTACTCGGGGTCCTACGGGACACAAGTGAGCATGAAAAACCAAATAGCAGATATTGCTCACCGGTGCCACTTTCATTAGTTATCCCATTACTACTCAGGTTAAGTTGTTTAGGTACCTCGTTATCCATCAGACACTCACATACCCTACACATGCTGTTCTACGACTCGCATGGCTCAAACAACTCCTGTAGTAATGGCTCATGGGATGGAGGCACAAGCTTTGGTGGGGTTTAAAAGTAAAGGCTATGCAATACTTGGGATTCAGTTTAATGCAATCGCGACTCAATGATGCAGGAATAAGATAGAGGCAATAGGTACTATATGTATGCAAGCATGTGGTAGTGCTTGCCTGGCAGCTCAGTTGAAGCGAGAGAAGGATCTGGGTAGTGCTCCTGGGTTTCTTGATATATCCCCTGCTCAGCGTCTATTCGAAGAAGAACCAAACAAACAAGGGCCAACATAAATAAAGTGCACAAGCATATGAATTAAATGCGACAAGCAAACAATCATGCCTTGATGAATGATGCACAATTTGCATGGCAACAATGTAGCATGGCATGGGTGAGGTGTGGAATACAAGAATAAATCATTTTATGGTGTTTTAATCATATTTTATACTCAAATAAGTTGCTGTATACATTATATTTACATGATGCATGCTTCAAAACAGGACAAGGGATGCATAAACAGAAAGGTCTCGTCGAGCTAATCATTTTAGACATATCATTTGTCAAATTTGGAGTTATAAAACAAAAGTTATTAAATAAATAAGGTAAAAGGGCATTTTATTGTAATTTAAATCAACTTGAAATTTTAAGGGTTCAAAATATATTTTGGATAGCATATTTGAATTCCTCACATTTTTCTGATTTCAAAACATATATCACATGTATTATTTGAATTCATATTTTAAAAGTTATTTAAATACAGATTTGAATTTGAATTTAAAACATTTTCCTGGAAATTTAAAACAAAACAGAATTCCAGAAAATACTTTTGTCACCCAGTCAGATCCAGGCACAGTCAGTGACAAGTGGGCCACTGGCTGACTGGGACAACACGCGCACAGTAAAACTTCTGTCACCGTGGGCTCGCCTAGCCACTGAGGCTGCGGGGTGGGCCATCTGGCGCAGGCCCACGTGACAGCGGCGAGGAGGACAGGGAATGACAGGTGGGGCTGAGGCTGGAGCGCGGGTTGCGAACGGGAAAAGCCGGGGGGTTTTCTATAAACGCGTTGGCGTGGCTGACTGGTGGGGCTAGCGAGGAGCGCGGGTTGCAGGAGTCAAAAATGTGGGGGGGTTAATCGCAAAGTGCCATCGCGTGCACTGTAGATCTTCTCTGAATCTACTGACGACAAAACGGTGCTCGTCTGTCGCGGGGCGCGGCGCGCGGGGCTCGAACACGCGACCTGGGCGTGCGCGTGGAGGCGGCCACCGCTGGGCTAGGGCGGGGTAGTTGTTAGGGGGGCGGACGGGGCCTAGATAGGGTTTTATGCGGTGCGGGGGCGAGCAGACAGCAGCGGGCGGCGGTGCACCGAGGGCGCTCGACGGAAGGGCCGGCGGATCTAGGGCGGCACGGCGAGGCGGGTCATGTCAGGGAGGAAGAAGGGCTCACCGCGAAGTCGTCGGAGGGCTTGGATCGGGCCGAGGAGCAGTGGGTCGACGGCGAGGCTGGCGGCCGGAGTTCTAGGGTTTGGCTTCGGGCGGCGCTGGTCCTGGGGCTCCTGGTCCTTCTCCTCCTCGTTGCCGTGTACAGGGGTGGTGCAGGTGGTCGTCTCGGTCTTCCCCAACGTCCAGACTCCTCGCCCTCCTTCTGCTTCGGTGGTGGTAGGGTGATGCCGACGGTGGCCGACTATGGGGTAGCTGGCGGCGGTGGAGAAGAAGGGAGGAAGGGCAAGGCCCTGGGGCGGATCCGGGAGAGGCCAGAGGAGGCGAGAGAGAGGGAGTAGATAGGGACGGAAGATGAGAGGGGGTGCCGTGGGGAGGTGGTGAAGATAAAGGTGGCTTCGGCCACCTTTTCTGCCTCTCCTCCTCACGTGCTCGTCCGGCTCGGGCAGGGCTGCAGCTGGGGCCAGGAGCATGGGACCAGAGAGAGGATAAGGGGAGGCTCGGGTGGGGCTGCGGGGCAGGGAGAGAGCTAGAGAGAGAGAGGAGGATAGGCTCGGTTGTAGCTAGGGTTGGAGCTAGGGTTTGGAGAGAGGGGGGTGTGGCTCGGGTTAGTGCTTGGTGTGGAGGCAGCTAGGTGGGTCCAGGGTGGTCAGGTGGGGCCAGCTAGGTAGAGAGAGGGGTGAGGCCGAGAGAGGGCAGCTAGGGTTAGCTTGGAGGAAGCTCAGTTTAGGTTAGAGAGGGGATAGGGTTTAGGGGAGAGGATAAAGTGAGAGGGGGTGGTGTGGTAGATAGGTTTGGAAACAAGACCAAAACAAGAGATGACCCAAAGAGAGGAGAGAGGGATAGGGAGAGGGATTAGGGTTTAGATTAGGTGGGAAGGATAGTTTAGGTTTCTTTTATTTCTTTTCATTTATTTATTTTTGCTTTATTGACTTAAGAAAACTCTTGAGTAAGATACAAAAGGATATCAAGAACAAGTGGAAACCAAAAGGAACATAGATGGGACAATAGATGGTCTATTGAGATTGCAATTAAATTTGATCAAACTTGAGTGAATTTAAATCACCAAGCACCTCACAAATTTAAAAGGAAACTTAATAGAAGGAGGATGGTGCAAGCTTGCATGGGCCATGCATAAGCATTAAATGCCACCTTGCTAATTGTGAAAACAACTAGAAATACACATGGGCATTTATATCATGCAGGCACTCAAATTTGAATACTACCATGCAATATGGAAAATATTGAACCTATGCACATATATGGAGCTATATGACCATACTAGTGTGTGTTTCTCCACTAGATCATCACATGGCTAAATTATAGCTTCATGCATGTACACATATAGAATAATTCCCACATAGAAGCTAGTAGAGGCCAATCTACAACATAGCATGCAAAGGTGACCATGTGGCTCTCCACATATCAATAATGTGGAAACCACATGATGCTAAGATGAGAGCATGTGGAAATAGAATTGGATCCATCCCAACCCACATGAGCTAGAGGTAAAACCAAATAAGTTGCAATGATCATATATGGTGGAATGGTGGAATGATGGGGTGATGACAAGAAAGGTGGTGGAGTCAATAAAAGATATGCCCCCAACTCAACTTGGGCATTTAAACAATATATCAAGAACCAAATACAATATCAAGAGGCAAATACAATTTACAATGCATATGAGAGAAGAACCAACACAAAAAGGGTTTTATATGATGCTCAAATGCAAGGTGGCATGATGGCATGAGCATGATATAATGATGATGCAACAATTATATATAGGAAGTAGCCATTATATTACTAAACCAAGTAGCATTACAATTGTTAGACGATTGGGATGCTACAACTCTCCCCCACTAAACAGGAATCTCGCCCCGAGATTCTAGGAAGAAGAAGAAGACTCAAAGAGGGTAGGATAGTTGGCACGGAGCTCATCTGCACGCTCCCAAGTGGCTTCATCAACGGAATGGTGCGACCACTGCACCTTGCAGAACTTGATGGACTTGTTGCAAGTCCTTCTTTCTGCGATCTCAAGGATTTTGTGGGGTGTTCTTGACAAGACAGGTCTTCTTGGAGATTGATTAGCTCATGATCCATGGTCCTGTCGGGATCCTTGAAGCACTTCTTGAGTTGAGAGATGTGGAAAACATCATGGACCTTGAGTTTTTCTGGGAGCTCAAGAGCATAAGCAACTTCTCCTCTTCTTCCACGAATTTTGAATGGACCGATGTATCTAGGAGCCAGCTTTCCTTTGATACCAAAACGGTGCGTGCCTTTCATGGGAGTGACACGAAGGTAAACGAGATCACCAGGGACATACTCCATGTCCATGTGCTTTCTGTCATAATTGCTCTTCTGGCGACTTTGAGCAATCTTCAGATTTTCAAGAATGATGTGCACCTTCTCCTCCGCTTGAGTTACAATGTCAGGGCCAAACCATATTCTTTCTCCTGCACTCGACCAACCAATCGGAGTTCTGCATTTGCAGCCATAGAGAGCCTCAAATGGTGCCATCTTTAGACTTTTCTGAAAGCTGTTGTTGTAAGAGAATTCAGCATAAGGAAGACATTCTTCCCACTTCATGCCAAAAGAGATGACGCAGGCACGATGCATATCCTCCAGAATCTGATTGATCCTTTCAACTTGTCCTTGCGACTGAGGGTGGTAAGCTGTGCTGAAGTTCAATTTTGTTCCCAAAGCATTTTGGAAACTTTCCCAGAACTTGGAAGTGAAGATGCTCCCACGGTCTGAACTGATCTCAAGCGGAACCCCATACAGAGAGACAATTCTGTTGATATAGAGCTCAGCCAACTAATTCCAGAAATTGTTTCCTTGACGAGGAAGAAGTGAGCCACTTTAGAAAGCCTGTCAATGACAACAAAGATTGCATTGTTGCCCTTCTGCGACCTTGGAAAACCAGTGATGAAGTCCATCTCTACTTTCTCCCATTTCCATTCCGGGGGTTTCAATGGCTGTAGAAGACCGGAAGGTTTCTGATGGACAGCTTTCACTCTGCGGCAGACATCACACTCCGAGACATACTTGGCACAATATCGTTTCAATCCCGGCCACCAATATTGTGTTTTCAAGTCCATATACATCTTTGTGCTGCCAGGGTGGATAGAAAGAACAGATTCATGCGCCTCCTTGAGAACTTGCTCTCTCAAACCCGGGTAGTTCGGAACAAACATCCGGTGTTCAAAGAAAAGCGTGCCTTGATCATCGACATGGAAGGACTCATACTTTGGAAGCTGAAGTTTGGAGATGATCTTTCTGGTGTGCGGATCACCAAGCTGAAAGAAGCGAACCTTCTCTTCCAAGAGAGGAGTAGCCAGAAGGTTCAGGAGATACCCTTGTTCCACAATTTCAAGGTTGAGCTGACGGAATTCCTCACACAAGAGAGGCTGTTGTTCTTCCATCATGAGGTTGTTGACATAAGCTTTGCGGCTGAGAGCATCGGCCATGACATTAGCTTTGCCCGGAGTGTAGTTGATGGTCAAATCAAAATCATTGATTGCTTCAATCCACCTCCTCTGCCGAAGGTTGAGATCAGGCTGAGTGAAGATATACTTCAGACTCTTGTGATCAGAAAAGATTTCACAACGGTTGCCCAACAAGTAGTGCCTCCATAGTTTCAAAGCAAAGACAACTGCTGCGAGCTCGAGGTCATGTGTAGGATAGTTGATCTCATGCGTCTTCAACTGTCGAGAGGCATAAGCAACAACTTGTTTTTCTTGCATAAGGACCGCACCCAATCCTTGCAAAGAGGCGTCACAGAATATCTGGAAAGGCTTAGATGTGTCCGGAGGAACCAAGACTGGCGTGGAAGTGAGCTTCTCTTTGAGTGTCTCAAAGCTTGCTTGACATGCAGGAGTCCAAAGGTATTTCTTGCCTTTCTTGAGGAGATCGGTAAGAGGCTTTGCTATCTTTGAAAAGTTCTGAACGAAGCGACGGCAATAACTAGCCAAACCAAGGAAACTCCGCACTTCTTTGACATTAACAGGAGGAAGCCATTCAACAATTGTCTTCACAGTTTCCGGGTTGACTGCAATGCCCTTGGCAGAGATGACGTGACCAAGATAGGTTACTTGAGGCAGCCAAAACTCACACTTGGAGAACTTTGCATACAAGCGGTTCTCACGAAGCTTGTTTAGGACACACCGAAGGTGTTCTTCATGCTCTTCCTTTGACTTAGAATAGACTAGGATGTCATCCAGATAGACCACAACGAACTTATCAAGATACTCCATGAAAACCGAGTTCATGAGCCTCGAGAAGGTGGCAGGTGCGTTGGTGAGACCGAAAGACATGACCGTGTACTCATACAGGCCATAGAGGGTGGTGAAAGCTGTTTTAGGAACATCTTCCTTGCGAATCTTGATTTGGTGATAACCACTTCTCAAGTCAAGCTTAGAGAATACCACAGCTCCAGCTAGCTGATCGAAGAGATCATTAATCCACGGAAGGGGATATTTATTCTTGATGGTTTTAGCATTAAGAGCCCGATAGTCAACACAAAGTCTATCAGTCCTGTCTCGCTTCTTCACAAAGATTGTTGGGCTACCCCAAGAAGAAGTACTGTGTTGAATGAAACCCAGCTTCTCTTGTTCATCAAGCTGCCGTTTGAGTTCAGCCAACTCAGCAGGACCCATTTTATAAGGCCTCTTGGAGATAGGAGCCGTTCCAGGTTCAAGCTCAATTACAAACTCAACCTCACGATCCGGAGGCATACCTGGCAACTCTTCAGGAAAGACATCTGGGAACTCACAGACCACCGGAACACTCTGAATAGCTTCCATAGCATCATCATTCAGAGCCGCCAAAGAGAAAAGCTGGATAGCAGGAGTCAGACTTGGAGAATAGACTATATGGCCTTCAGGAATCTTCAGAGAAACCGAGCGTTCAGCACAATCAATCACAGCTGCATTTGCTGTCAACCAATCCATGCCCAAGATGACATCAATGTCTGAATTGCCCAGAACAATTAAGGACGCCGAGAACGAAGAGCCACCAATCTCAATTTGATTGCCATGGCTGATATGAGCAGCCCTCATGTTTGCTCCAGGAGAAAGGACCATTAACCGCTTGAGGAGAGGATACAACGCTAACTCATTCTCATTTGCAAACTTGTGAGAAACAAAAGAATGCGATGCACCAGAATCAAACAAAACTCGTGCAGGGACTGAGTTAACGGGAAGCATACCCATCACAACTCCAGGTGTATGCTCAGCTTGAGCGGCGTTGACACAGTTGGCACGAGCAACAGTAGACCCGGGCTTGGTGTTGATGTTGAGAGCCCGAGGTGGTGGTGCACGAACCAAAGGAGAGCTTGCCACAGATCTTGGAGGTGGTGGAGGAAGAGCTTTGTTTTTCATCGGACAGTTCCAGTACTGATGCCCAGTGTCTCCGCAAGTGAAACAAGCACCAGGTGGACGTGGAGCAACGTAGCCAGGGACTCCGCCAGGCGCTCCAGGGTAGTGGTGGTTGTAGCCCCTGGGAGCAGCAGTGAGGAAGTTTGGTGGCCTTGCCGCGTAGCTTGCAGGTCTTGGTGGAGCCGGGAGCGACGGTGGGGTGTTAGGAACCCAAACACGACGCTTAGAAGGAGTTGACATAGCTGAAGTGCTTGCTGCATCGCGGTTGTGTTTCTTTGACTCCTCAAACACTTGCTTACTTGCTTCTTCCTGCAGAGCTGTATGCTAAAGTTCCAGAAAAGACGCCGGCCTTGCATGTGTGATTGCATATTTAATCGATGCATTGAGCCCTTGCCGGAACCTCTTTTGCTTCTTCTTGTCATCAGAGATCTCATCGCCACCATAACGAGAAAGGTTCATGAAGTTCCTGATGTAGGTATTGACATTGTCATTTCCCTGCTTGAGGTTGAGAAACACTTCCTTCATCCTCTCCATGACAATTTCTGACAGATACTGCTCTTTGAACGCTCCAGTGAACTGTTCCCAAGTAGGCTGAAAACCAATGCAGTTTGCCTTCAGGTAATTCTCCCACCAGAGAGCTGCATCTCCCTTCAGAAGGTGCGTGGCACACTTTACCCATTCTTGCTCAGGAACATCTGCAGTCGTCAGTAGCCTTGACATCTCACGCAACCAATCATCAGCATCAAGTGGTTGATCAGAAACATCAAATTGGCGTGGGTTGAACTTCAGGAAGCTTTTGATGTCTCCTCGCTTGGGAGGTGGAGGTAGCGGAGCAAACTCATTCCTCCGAACACTTTCTTCAAAACGCTGCTGGTTCTGCTGCATTGCTGCCAAGGCATTGGCGATGCTTGACAACGCGGCCCCCAGTTCAGGTTGTATGTCCTCATCAGAATGGCGTGGTGGTGCCATCCTGTGATTGATATAAAACACAAGTCAGTACTATAATGGAGAATAATAATAATCCAAAATAGTACCAAGATGGAATTAACCAAGATTAAAGGATACAATTTACTAAGATGATATTAAAATATCAACAAAGTTCAAAGCACCTAGAAGATATTAAGCATATCGCACACGACTGAAAAGGAGTGTGGTACACAGATATATCAAAGAAAAATTTTCCGCAAATTTCGGCATTAACATACCAATAGATGCGCAAAATCACTTAACGAATCGAGATTAGTGACTCTACCAATTCAATATACAAGAGCGAATGATAAAAGTAGTGGTATGGTCGCGACTCCATCCCGCACTCAAATCATTACTCCGCACATGAATAAGTAGAACACGTATCCCAACACCTTCTTCTCACGATGAACCTAAAGATTAGTAACTACGGAAACGAACACCCCAAACAAGATAACGTCGGATAACAAAGAGTAAGACAGATCGCGGCGGTGTACAACGAATCAGATAGATCACGTCGGTTTGCAAAAGCCTGTCGGTATGGAATGTACCAACAGTTGATAACCAAAAGTCCGATTAAAGATAACACGTTGGATGCAACAGATAGACAAGGAATTACACACACACACAACCTATGGTACTACGGAAACCCAGAACACGTGAATCCTAGTTTGAACTTTTAAGAAGAGGATTGAAAACGTTACACTTCCTTACCAGAAAAGGGTGGGTCGGTGGGTAAGAAGAAAAGTGGAAGCAGTCCTACTCTCGCGTTTTGTTTTTCCCTAGTATACATAGCTACCAAAAATATTTGCTAGACAGACAACGACCATTTGGCTGAGACCCTGAAGGGCGGGATGGCTCTGATACCAATTGTAACTACCTCGGTAAATTACGCTCCTAGTTACAAGCCTGGATGAGCGGAAATGGTTGAAATAGTACGGTGGGGCCCAAATGCCACTCACAGGTAGACCTTTCGGCCGTCCCAACCATTTCCAAACATCGGGACAAGAACGGGCGGCGTAATCGGCAGGCGAAGGGATCAACTACATACACAAATGAGTATGTATGCAAGCCACCATACAACAGTACATCAGAGCCATTCCATCTAAAAGAAATAGAAATATTGCAACGCCATACGGCAAGATCCAAATTTCCTAGATAGATATAATAGTTTAGGATATCTCCTCATACATCAAACATCAGAGTATCAGGCGGAAGCGGCAAACAAGATCCGAGTACGGATAAGAAGCAAATCGGCATAAGATGCCCCATAAATAAACACATCCCGCCCACAGATCTCACGGATCCCCGTTCCCGGAATCTCTACACCGAATGATCGTTGCCCACATCGTCCGTCTCCTCCACCCAGTATCCATATTGTGAGTGTACCTGCTCATCTGAATCAAATAATTTATCGTGTGAGACCCTAGGGGTACTCAGCAAGTCTTTATGCCTCTAAAGGGGACACAACCTGGGGTGACGCAATTGCAGCAAAAGATAATACCTAGCAATTCTATAGATAATCGCTAACCATCCGCCTAACCAAAGATAGACGGATGTCCGGGAATTAATGACAACAGTTATAACGGTAATATTAACAGATCCATCCTCCTCCTCGCTTACCAACGAGGAAGCGGACGAACAACCCCCCCATCCGTTGGCAGTTTTATTATCCATTCCATGAGTGTTGCACTATTTACTAGTCAGTTACTTAGTCAAATTTAAAAGCGGTACTTTAGTTATACTTGTCTATGTTCGAGAAACTGTGCTCCAAGTCGTCCATAACCGCGGACACGGCTTTCAGAAAGTTTTACCCTGCAGGGGTGCACAAATAGCAACACACACTCGATCAACCTCGGAAAAACCAAATCAAAACCCAACGAGGCATTCACGACAAAGCAATCACCAGATTCAGAAATATTTCAGGGGGCCACCCCATTAAGCTACCCGCAACGAAGTTAGCTGACTCCGAGACGGACTCAAGGTTTGGGTGGACGGCTGTAAACGACTGGGAACCCGAAAGTGTGACTGGGCTTGTCGATACCGCGAAAACGTGTCCCGATCCTAAACAGTACAGATGCTCCTCGCACAATCGTAAATAAAGCAGTAAAGCATGGCATAAGTACAGTATAGTAGATAAAACCTCAAACTAGTTTGTGGCCCCAAGAAATAAGAATGAATCAAGCTCTGGCTCAGGGGGGTCCCATAAGCCTCCCGGATGTGGATAGCGCGAATATTCAAGGAACAGGAATCAAGTACTCGGGGTCCTACGGGACACAAGTGAGCATGAAAAACCAAATAGCAGATATTGCTCACCGGTGCCACTTTCATTAGTTATCCCATTACTACTCAGGTTAAGTTGTTTAGGTACCTCGTTATCCATCAGACACTCACATACCCTACACATGCTGTTCTACGACTCGCATGGCTCAAACAACTCCTGTAGTAATTGCTCATGGGATGGAGGAACAAGCTTTGGTGGGGTTTAAAAGTAAAGGCTATGCAATACTTGGGATTCAGTTTAATGCAATCGCGACTCAATGATGCAGGAATAAGATAGAGGCAATAGGTACTATATGTATGCAAGCATGTGGTAGTGCTTGCCTGGCAGCTCAGTTGAAGCGAGAGAAGGATCTGGGTAGTTCTCCTGGGTTTCTTGATATATCCCCTGCTCAGCGTCTATTCGAAGAAGAACCAAACAAACAAGGGCCAACATAAATAAAGTGCACAAGCATATGAATTAAATGCGACAAGCAAACAATCATGCCTTGATGAATGATGCACAATTTGCATGGCAACAATGTAGCATGGCATGGGTGAGGTGTGGAATACAAGAATAAATCATTTTATGGTGTTTTAATCATATTTTATACTCAAATAAGTTGCTGTATACATTATATTTACATGATGCATGCTGCAAAACAGTACAAGGAATGCATAAACGGAAAGGTCTCGTCGAGCTAATCATTTTAGACATATCATTTGTCAAATTTGGAGTTATAAAACAAAAGTTATTAAATAAATAAGGTAAAAGGGCATTTTATTGTAATTTAAATCAACTTGAAATTTTAAGGGTTTAAAATATATTTTGGAGAGCATATTTGAATTCCTCACATTTTTCTGATTTCAAAACATATATCACATGTATTATTTGAATTCATATTTTAAAAGTTATTTAAATACAGATTTGAATTTGAATTTAAAACATTTTCCTGGAAATTTAAAACAAAACAGAATTCCAGAAAATACTTTTGTCACCCAGTCAGATCCAGCCACAGTCAGTGACAAGTGGGCCACTGGCTGACTGGGACAACACGCGCACAGAAAAACTTCTGTCATCGCGGGCTCGCCTAGCCACTGAGGCTGCGGGGTGGGCCATCTGGCGCAGGCCCACGTGACAGCGGCGAGGAGGACAGGGAATGACAGGTGGGGCTGAGGCTGGAGCGCGGGTTGCGAACGGGAAAAGCCGGGGGGTTTTCTGTAAACACGTTGGCGTGGCTGACTGGTGGGGCTAGCGAGGAGCGCGGGTTGCAGGAGTCAAAAAGGTGGGGGGGGGGGGGGGGGGTTAATCACAAAGTGCCATCGCGTGCAATGTGGATCTTCTCTGAATCTACTGACGACAAAACGGTGCTCGTCTGTCGCGGGGCGCGGCGCGCGGGGCTCGAACACGCGACCTGGGCGTGCGCGCGGAGGCGGCCACCGCTGGGCTAGGGCGGGGTAGTTGTTAGGGGGGCGGACCGGGCCTAGATAGGGTTTTATGCGGTGCGGGGGCGAGCAGACAGCAGCGAGCGGCGGTGCACCGAGGGCGCTCGACGGAAGGGCTGGCGGATCTAGGGCGGCACGGCGAGGCGGGTCATGTCAGGGAGGAAGAAGGGCTCACCGCGAAGTCGTCGGAGGGCTTGGATCGGGCCGAGGAGCAGTGGGTCGACGACGAGGCTGGTGGCCGGAGTTCTAGGGTTTGGCTTCGGGCGGCGCTGGTCCTGGGGCTCCTGGTCCTTCTCCTCCTCGTTGCCGTGTACAGGGGTGGTGCAGGTGGTCGTCTCGGTCTTCCCCAATGTCCAGACTCCTCGCCCTCCTTCTGCTACGGTGGTGGTAGGGTGATGCCGACGGTGGCCGACTATGGGGTAGCTGGCGGCGGTGGAGAAGAAGGGAGGAACGGCAAGGCCCTGGGGCGGATCCGGGAGAGGCCAAAGGAGGCGAGAGAGAGGGAGTAGATAGGGACGGAAGATGAGAGGGGGTGCCGTGGGGAGGTGGTGAAGATAAAGGTGGCTTCGGCCACCTTTTCTGCCTCTCCTCCTCACGTGCTCGTCCGGCTCGGGCAGGGCTGCAGCTGGGGCCAGGAGCATGGGACCAGAGAGAGGATAAGGGGAGGCTCGGGTGGGGCTGCGGGGCAGGGAGAGAGCTAGAGAGAGAGAGGAGGATAGGCTCGGTTGTAGCTAGGGTTGGAGCTAGGGTTTGGAGAGAGGGGGTGTGGCTCGGGTTAGTGCTTGGTGTGGAGGCAGCTAGGTGGGTCCAGGGTGGTCAGGTGGGGCCAGCTAGGTAGAGAGAGGGGGTGAGGCCGAGAGAGGGCAGCTAGGGTTAGCTTGGAGGAAGCTCGGTTTAGGTTAGATAGGGGCTAGGGTTTAGGGGAGAGGATAAAGTGAGAGGGGGTGGTGTGGTAGATAGGTTTGGAAACAAGACCAAAACAAGAGATGACACAAAGAGAGGAGAGAGGGATAGGGAGAGGGATTAGGGTTTAGATTAGGTGGGAACGATAGTTTAGGTTTCTTTTATTTCTTTTCATTTATTTATTTTTGCTTTATTGACTTAAGCAAACTCTTGAGTAAGATACAAAAGGATAACAAGAACAAGTGGAAACCAAAAGGAACATAGATGGGACAATAGATGGTCTATTGAGATTGCAATTAAATTTGATCAAACTTGAGTGAATTTAAATCACCAAGCACCTCACAAATTTAAAAGGAAACTTAATAGAAGGAGGATGGTGCAAGCTTGCATGGGCCATGCATAAGCATTAAATGCCACCTTGCTAATTGTGAAAACAACTAGAAATACACATGGGCATTTATATCATGCATGCACTCAAATTTGAATACTACCATGCAATATGGAAAATATTGAACCTATGCACATATATGGAGCTATATGACCATACTAGTGTGTGTTTCTCCACTAGCTCATCACATGGCTAAATTATAGCTTCATGCATGTACACATATAGAATAATTCCCACATAGAAGCTAGTAGAGGCCAATCTACAACATAGCATGCAAAGGTGACCATGTGGCTCTCCACATATCAATAATGTGAAAACCACATGATGCTAAGATGAGAGCATGTGGAAATAGAATTGGATCCATCCCAACCCACATGAGCTAGAGGTAAAACCAAATAAGTTGCAATGCTCATATATGGTGGAATGGTGGAATGATGGGGTGATGACAAGAAAGGTGGTGGAGTCAATAAAAGATATGCCCCCAACTCAACTTGGGCATTTAAACAATATATCAAGAACCAAATACAATATCAAGAGGCAAATACAATTTACAATGCATATGAGAGAAGAACCAACACAAAAAGGGTTTTATATGATGCTCAAATGCAAGGTGGCATGATGGCATGAGCATGATATAATGATGATGCAACAATTATATATAGGAAGTAGCCATTATATTACTAAACCAAGTAGCATTACAATTGTTAGACGATTGGGATGCTACAATATGGCAACTCCCAGAAAACAGATCTTGTTTTCCATACCTTCATCAGCGGCTTGTCTTGTTGCTGCCTCTTTCGCTTCTTTCCAGGCTTAGGACAATCTTTCCAGTTTTTCAGCAACTCTTCCACTTCTTCGCTGCTCCTACGCTCTGGGATTCCTCGGGTCTCTGATTTGCCATTGAACAGGTCTCCACGTTTTCTCCATGGATCATTCTTGCCGAGCCACCTCCGGTGCGCCATGAACACGGTTTTCGATGACCCTGGATCTTTCTTTAGTTGGAGATAGCTTGTGTTATCCATGCACCTAACGCATGCGCAGAATCCTTGGATAACCTGCCCCGAGAAATACCCGCGACCTGGATAGTCTTTCACCGTAGTGACCAACGTGGCTCTCATAGTGAAATAATCTTGTGCGACGACATCGTAAGTATTGGCTCCAGATTGCCATAACGTGGCTAGCTCCTCTTTCAACAGCCCGAGATACAGATTGATGTCGGCACCAGGTTGTTTCAGCCCTTGAATTAGCATACTCATTTGTATGTACTTCTTCTTCATGCACAACCATGGAGGGAGGTTGTACATCCATACAAACATGGGCCAAGTGCTGTGCGTGCTGCTCTGGCTACCGAACGGATTGAGTCCATCGATGCTCGCACCAAGCCTGATGTTCCTCGAATCTCCACCGAATTCTGGGAATTCGAGGTCCAATGCTTTCCACTGGCTAGCATCTGAAGGGTGCGTCAGCAGCTCATCCTTTTCGGGGTCATCATCATCATCTCCTGGTTTCTTCCTTTCCGCATGCCATCGCATGAGCTTCGCTTCCTTAGGGTCCGTGAAATAGCGTTGCAGACGAGGAGTGATAGGAAAGTACCATACCACTTTTCGAGGTGCTTTCTTCCCTTTCTTGTATCGACTCACGCCGCACACCGGACATGTGGTTTTATCCGCGTCCTCGCCCCGATAAATGATGCAATCGTTGATGCATACGTGATATCTAACGTGCGGTAGATCGAGAGGACAGACGATTTTCTTGGTATCCTCGATACTAGTTGGACATGTGTTCCCCTCCGGGAGATGATCGTGCCAGAATGCCATCATATCGTCGAATCTTGCGTCGCTCAATTTGTGTTTTGCCTTCATCTCCATAGCCTTGAGCGTTACATTCAACCGGGTATCATCGGGCCTGCATCCTTCATACAATGGAGTAACCGCGTCTTTCTCAAGTTGCGCAAGCTTGGATTTCTCTCTAGCGGCAGCCCTGGCGTTACTCGTCTGCTTGAGAAGCAGCTCTTGCACATAAGGGTCCCGCACCCAGCCTGACGTTGTTCCATCGTCGTCTGCTCCTCCGGCATCTAGATCATCATCATCCCGGTCTGCTTCCGCACCTTCACCATCTCCAGGAGACTCTTCATCATCTCGCCCGTTCTCGCCGTGATGATGATCATCGTCATGTTGGCCACCTTCACCGTCTCCATCGTCTACGTCATCGCATATCCAACGAGTGCATCCATCCATGAAACCATGGCGGAGCAGGTGCGCCTGCAGATTCCCGGAATCTGGGTCGATCACCCAGTTGAGTTTGCATCTTCTGCACGGACATCTTATATCTGTCTTGTTATTTCGTATCATGTCGGACGTCGCACATTTCAAAAATCTAGCCACAATGCCTTCCCTCATTTTGCGGACCATTTTTGCCTGCACGGTGTACACGGTACAATTTTGAAGTCTATTAGAACCACATAATGAATGCATGCATGCAATGGTCGATAGAAAATTTCGGCATGACCTATCGTAAAATTAGGACCTTTGCGAAATGCCAAAGTCTTGCCAAAATGGAAATGAATCAACATTTTGGCAAAAAAAATGGCAACTTGTTCACACACAAACACAAGAGAGAGAGAGAGAGAGACCGATCCATACACACATGAACATATCATTATCCTCTCCATACACACATGCATCAGCAACATCGATACTCTCCATATACACACACATATGACCATAGATCCTCTCCATACACACATCATGAGCATCGATCATCTACATACATATGAGCACATCATCCATATACACATGAACACATCCTTACATGGACAACTTACCGAGATGAGAGACCGATCGCGAGAAAGATGGAAAGGAGAGGTGCGCGCGTCGACCGGAGAAGGAGATGAGAGACCGGAGACCTTCCTCTATTACTTATGTAACATCCAAAGCAAGTTTTACATGCTAAAAATGGTGAATGGGTGGAGAAATTGAGGTGGTAAGGAGAAGATCCCGACTAGATCTAAGGAGGAAGAAGAAGGGGAAAGTGAAGTGTGGGGTGGTGGATGTGGTCACACATGTGCACATAAAGTGCTGTCCTAAAAAAATCGACACATCCGTGGCGCACACGGCCCTAGTGCGCCACAGGGAGTAGAAACATCCGTGGCGCACCATGCCATGTGCGCCATGGATGTTCCTACTCCCTGTGGCGCACTAGGCAGAGTGCGCCACAGATGTTTGTGGCCGTTTCACAACAGAGGGGGCATGCGCTTAGGCGTAGCGCACCCCCCCATGTGCGCCACGGTTGACACTAACAACCGTGTCGCACATGACTATAGTGCTCTATAGATGTTTGGCGTGCGGCCAACAGGGCCCTGGCCCACACACATCTGTGGCGCACTATAGTCATGTGCACCACGGTTGTTCTAGTTACTAGTAGGGCACTGCCCACAGGTGAGCCACGCCTGTTTTAGCCGTGGGGCACTTCAACCATGTGAGCAACGGATGTGCTGATTACCTATAGCCGTTTTCCTAGTAGTGATCTTGGGTACTGCACAGGTGGACAATCTTCACAAGGTAGCCTCAGCTCAGACCTTGGCCGTGAGGGAACTAATACTAAGGTATATAAGTTTCCAGTCAAGCCCTACTCAATTCTCGGGTATTGTGGTCGTACGATAAAATTGGAATGGTATCGCATCCAGAAAACCATCAGTTTTATAAAGGTCTAAGGCTCATGCCTCAACATTTTCATCATCAAAATCATCTGGTGTTCAGAAACACATGTCAAAACATCTCAATAGAATGATCCATCATTCCAAGGTTTTCATAACCATTTTCCACCAAGGATTCCCATCTAAAGTTGATCAAGTTTTATTCTTAGCACTAGCATCTACAAGTGGGTGTGAGTACTAATGAGGGGTGGTAAACAAGTGGAGTTTTAACTAACTACCATCTCATGCCTTGGGATGACATCAAGATTATCTAGCTTAGGCCAAGTTTTATGCTCTTTATGCAACCTTCAATTATCTTTCTAGTATCTACAATTTACCCAAGTAAACTCTAAGTAGTAGCTTTGATAAAGAAATAAATTAGAAAGCTTGTAAGTAAAACTAGGAGGGGGTATCAGCAAATGGGTATAATCATATATGCTTAAGGCATATAGTTGGCATGGTAACAAGCAAGTATTGGCTTGCATAAGTATAGTATCTTGTAAGTGTTAACTTGCACAATAAACTAGTAGTATTAGGCTTGCATCAGTATCAGTATAAGCTTGCTAAATTGCAAGTGTTAGCTTGCCTTGTGCAGAGCAGTGGTTGAAGTTCTCCTCGGCTTCTTCTTCGTAGTATCCTCCTTCCTCCTCGTATCCTTGGTCGGTACTAGCGTCTATGAATAAATACGAGGTACACAATCACAAAACAATACTTAACTACTTTCAATCATCACACAAAGGGGTTCTATAGATGATCTAGCATCATCACTAACATTACAAGATTAAAGCATTTGTCTTATTGATTTCATTTTTTTAGAAAAGTAATTTCTACTCATTGAAAACCTACTTAAGATTTAATATTCTCCAAACCAAACATGCGATCATGTTGACACATGTCATCACCACATATTTCAGTACATGGGATTTTGATTTAAAGTGGTGTCACAATTTAATAAGATTTAACCTTTTATTTCATTTAAATAAAGTGACTAGAAATGTCTATGTGGTATCCTTTTATTACTTGAATATTATTTCTGTAAGTAAACCCAAATGTTTTTATATATTCTGAAAGGTATGATCAAATGTGATTTTTGAGAGTTGGAATCAACTCAAAAGCTATTATGGTTTAAATTTGAAAAATGTTTGAATGCAGAAAAGCTTCTGCCTTGTTATTTTTACCAAGGGTGATCTATAGATCCAAATGATTTGAATCAAACGGGATGGGATTAAGCATTTCAAGACCTTTCTAACAAAATTGGTTTCATTCAATTTGGTTTACTGAATCAAGCTGGGTTGATTTTTGAAACTAGGTACAGAACTGTGTTTGAATGAAAATGGAAAAATCCAAATTCAAACGAGTGGGCTGCGCGGGAGACGATAATGGGCCGGCCTGCTACGCACAGCGCTTACGCGGGCTGGTTAAGTGGTTGTCCCCACGCGTCAGTGAGACGGGGGGGTGCGAAGAGGTACGGGGCAACGCGGTGCGTTGGATCTAGTTCTAATCCAACGGCTCTAGTTCATCGTCCACGTCGGGCAGCGCCGGCGAGACAGAACCCTAACGCGGCAGGTGGGGGTCGTGGGAGGCTCACCGGGGCTCAGGCAAGGGTCGGCGAAGCGGGCGAACAACGAAGTCGACGACGGCGAACCTCCTGGTACCGGCAGCTTCTCCTGGGGCGGCTCCAATCGCTGGCTTCCTTCTTCTCCAGCAGCGGCGGGCTCCGGCCAAATTCCGGCGATGTGCTGCTCGCCTTGCTCCGGGAACGGGGTAAAACTATCAGTGAGGAGAGGAGAGTGAGTTGGTGTGAAGATTTTGAGCAGGGGAGGCCTCTATTTATAGTATCGACGATGAGACCGAACGGGATGGATAGGCGACGGTGGCGACACGGCTACGGGCAGCTAGAGGCATGGCCGAGGATGGCGATCGATCGGTGGTCTCCTGGCGATGCTCTATGGCTTTAATGCGCGTGTAGGGGCGGTGGCAAACGGTCTGGAACGCTCGACGTTCTGCACGGAAGAGGCGGCGTCTTCGACGGCGAGCGGTGGCTACGGGGTACGGGTGGTGAAATGGGCATGTCTCCGGTCTCCTAGGACGGTGGGGAGCATGCTGGCGGGAGGCGAGGGCTCGAGGTGGTCTGGCTGAGTGGGAACGACGCGTGCTCTGCGGCGCGGGTCGGCATGGTTGACAGCGGCACGGGCGCGGCGTTCCTGGAAGTTCTGGTTGTTGTCTGCAAGGCAGGGCTGGTCGAGAGGGGGCGGTGAGGCATGGGCTACCTCCCAGACAAGGTTGAATTTTGAAAAGATTTTTGGTGGGTGTGCTAGGCATGTGCTGGTGAGTCTGTGGATGCTTGGGTTTTGAAATTTGAGCTTGTTTGAGTGGTTTTTGAAAAAGTGGGATCTTCCGATATGATAAATATTTTATCTTAAACTGCCTTTAAACTATGCACTTGAATGATTTTGGATGATCACAAAGTGGTCCTTGGTACTTTGTTATGAGTACTATCAAGGGGTGCAAAGATCCAAACAAGTTTCTGTTAAGTTCTGAAAGTTAGAGATAGCCAAAGTAGGCATGGGAGTTAATTTGTCCAAACTGACCATTCCCTTATTTTGTTTGTTTTGATTTATTTGTCTTTGGGAAAAGTGTGGGGATTGTTTAGATGATGTTTATTTCACCTAAGCATCCTTTTACAAGCAAAGAAACACACAATCATGGCAATTCAAAAGAATCCAAATTGTCATGCTTACACATATGCATGCTTTCGTATTTTTAATTGGAAAAGTTTTTGTTAACCCTAATTTTGGTGATTAGAGTTTGATGATTCTAGTTTAATATTTTTGGGATGTTACAAACCTTCCCCCCTTAAACAAAATCTCGTCCCGAGATTTGAAAAAGGACGAAAAAGACTACCTAGGATTTGAAGAGATCGGGAAACTCCGTCCTGATGTGATCTTCGCGCTCCCATGTAGCTTCATCTTCCGTGTGGTTGCTCCACTGAATCTTGAGAAACTTGATGCTTCGGGTTCTGGTGGTTCTAAAAGCTTCCTCCAAAATACGAATGGGTACTTCGGGATAGGTCAGGTCATCGTTGATCTCTATGGTCTGATGATCGATATTTTTGAACACTTCGGTCTTCTCTGGAACTTCGAGGCACTTGCGAAGTAATGAGATATGGAACACATTTTGCATGGCTGACATTTCTTCGGGTAGTTCCAATTGATACGATACTTCTCCTCGATGGTTCAGAATATTCAAGGGTCCGATGTATTTGGGGGCTAACTTTCCTTTGAGTTGGAAACGATGCATTCCCTTCAATGGCGACACTTTCAGATACACAAAATCTCCGATGTTGAAGGCGAGGTCTCGACGTCTCTTATCGGCGTAACTCTTCTGTCTTGACTGGGCTGTCTTGAGGTGATCACGAATCTTGTGAACTTTCTCTTCTGCCTTTCGTAGGATGCCGGGTCCGAAAATCTAACTCTCTCCTACTTCCGACCAGTTCAAAGGGGTGCGGCACTTCCTTCCATACATCAATTCAAATGGGGCCATTTGCAAACTAGCTTGATAACTGTTGTTGTATGAAAATTCTGCAAACGGCAGACAGTCTTCCCACTTAGATCCATATTCCAACACACAGTCTCTCAGCATATCTTCGAGTATTTGATTTACTCGCTCCGTTTGTCCATCGGTTTGAGGGTGATATCCGGTGCTGAAATCTAGGCGGGTTCCTAAACCTTCTTGGACTTTCTTCCAGAATCTCGAGGTAAATTGAGTTCCTCGATCCGATACGATGTTCTTGGGGACTCCATGCAAACTGACGATTCTAGCAATGTATAACTCCGCTAGCTTCGAACTCTGATATGTGGTCTTGACGGGTAAGAAATGGGCGACTTTGGAAAATCTGTCGACTATGACCCAGATAGAGTCATTTACCCTACTAGAACTAGGCAATCCGGTGATAAAGTCCATTCCAACGGAATCCCATTTCCATTCCGGAATCTACAATGGTTGCAACAATCCAGCGGGTCTTTGATGTCCCGCCTTGACTCGCTGACATATATCACACTTGGCGATATAGCTTCCGATTTCTCTCTTCATCTTATGCCACCAAAATTGTTCTTTCAAATCTTGATACATCTTCGTTCCTCCGGGGTGGATGGAATAAAGAATATCATGAGCTTCCTTTAGAATAACTTCCTTCAACTCAGAATCTGCTGGTACACAAAGGCGTCCTTTGTACCACAGAACTCCTTCTTCGTCTTTGGTGAATCCGGGTACTTTGCCTGTACCGATACAACGCTTGATTCCGTCGATATTAGCATTTCCTTTCTGCGCCTCTTTGATCTGGCTGATCAAAGTGGGTTGAAGTTCTATGCTAGCCAAAAATCCTTAACTCACTAATTCCATTCGAAAATCTTCCATCTCTTTGTGCAAGCTTGGTTGCTCCATCAAAATCATGGAGTTCAAGCGGCACGACAATCTGCTAAGGGCATCTGCTACCACATTGGATTTACCATAGTGATAGTGAATGTCCAGATCGTAATCCTTGATTAGCTAAATCCATCTTCTCTGCCTCATATTCAGCTCCTTCTGAGTGAATATATACTTCAGGCTCTTGTGATCCGAATAAATCTCACAACGATTTCCCATCAGGTAATGCCTCCATGTCTTCAGGGCTAGAACTACGGCTGCGAGTTCGAGGTCATGGGTTGGGTAATTTTGCTCATGTTGTTTCAGTTGTCGAGATAGATAAGATATAACTTTGCCTTCTTGCATTAGCACACATCCGAGACCGATCTTGGATGCACCACAATACACGTCGAAGGGCTTCGTGATATCCGGCATGATTAAGATTGGGGCTGAAATCAATCTCCTCTTGAGTTCTTGAAAACTCGCTTCACATTTGTATGTCCATTCAAACTTCTTGTCCTTCTTCAGCAATTGGGTCTTGGGTCTGGCGATACTCGAGAATCCTTCTACAAACTTGCGGTAATATCCCGCCAATCCGAGAAATGCACGAACTTGGGTTTGAGTGGTTGGGGCTTGCCAATCTTCTACATCTTTTACTTTTGCAGGGTCAACGACAATTCCTCCGGCTGATACAATGTGGCCGAGGAATCCTACCTCCTGTAACCAGAATTCACATTTTCTAAACTTGGCATATAACTGATGCTCTCTAAGGGTTCCAAGAAAGGTCCTTAGGTGTAGCTCATGTTCTTCTTCTGATTTGGAATAAATCAGAATGTCATCGATGAAAACAACGACAAACTTATCCAGGAAGTCCATAAAAATCTTATTCATGAGATTCATGAAATAAGCGGGGGCATTGGTTAATCCAAAAGACATGACAGTATTCTCGTATAATCCATAACGGGTGGTAAAGGCAGTCTTGGGAATATCCTCTGTGCGAATCTTGAGTTGATGATAGCTAGTTCTAGGATCAATCTTAGAAAACACTTTGGCACCGGTCAACTGATCAAACAAATCTTCTATCTTGGGCAAGGGATACTTGTTCTTGATGGTGACATCATTCAACTTCCGATAATCCGTACACAAACGGTTACCTCCATCCTTCTTATCCACGAACAAAATAGGTGATCTCCAAGGCGACGCACTTGGTTGAATCAATCCAATTTCCAGCATGGCATCTAGTTGCTTCTTCAGTTCTACCAGTTCCGACGGGTTCATACTATAGGGTCTCTGGGCTATGGGTCCTATTCCGCGGATTAGTTCAATGATAAACTCGATATCCCGATCTGGGGGCATACCGGGCAAAACATCTGGAAATACATCGGGGTATTCGCAGACTATCCAGACTTGGTCAATGGTAGGTTGGGCTATACTCTTGTTGCACTTGAATTGACGAGGTAAGGTTTCAGATATATGCTCGACTGATATTCTAGCTGTACTGGTCATGGTGATAGCTTTCTTGGCACAGTCAATCAATCCTTTATGTTTGGACATCCAATCCATTCCTAGTACTACTTCCAAACCTTTAGTTCCGAGTACTATCAGATTAGCACAAAAATCTATGCCATGGATTCGGATAGGGACAGCTTTGCAAATTTTCCTAGCTTTGGTGGTTGAACCGGGAATTTGGACGATCATAACATGCTTCAGTTTGGTTGGTTGAATTTTACTAGTGCATGCAAATTCTTCGGTGACGAATGAGTGCGATGCACCAGAATCAAACAACACTGGAGCCAGTAGTGAATTAACAGAAAACATACCCAGTACGACGTCTGGTGCTTCCTAAGCTTCTTCAGCATGCATGAGAAAAAGACGGCCGTTGCGGTTGAGCGAATTCCCTGGGGCAAACCTTCTTCCGGGCTGAACACGACGCTGTTGCTGAGCTGGGGCATTGGCATTGGGGGCTACGACATTCTTGTTGTTGGGGCACTCATTGGAGTAGTGACCCTTATTTCCACAGTCATATCAAGTCACTTGCGACTTGTCCTATGTTGCAACAGGCACAACATTGCTTCCAGTCCTTGGGGCAGTGTTGGCGTTGGCGGTAGCATTGTTGTTGAACTTGGGTGGGGCACGGTTGAAATTGCTAGAGTTGTCGGGGTTGTTGTGATTTCCTCTGGGCCTCGGGTTTCCACGGTTGGGATAGGTCGAACGGTTCATCGGGGGTCTGTTGGTTCTCGGGGCAAATCCTGGAGATGGGTTGGGGCGGTACTTTGTGGTCTGATGGGTTCCTGGCTGATGCATCATGCGACGCTTGCAGTTCTCATTGGCTTGGTTGATCTTTCCTTCCATCTGGATGGCAGAGTCGACAAGGGCTTCAATATCCGCAAAGGGGATATTGACCAACATAGTCTGCATCTCATCGTGCAGACCATTTAGGAATCTCTCTTTCTTCTTGGCTTCGGTGTCGATCTCATCCGGGGCATACCTAGATAATGACAAGAATTTGTCACAGTATTCCACTACAGTCATCCGTCCTTGCTTCAGCTCTCTGAACTCGTCTCTCATCCTCTTGATCCAACCCGGGGGCACATGGGTTATGCTGAACTTGACCTTGAATTCCTCCCAGGTCATCATCTGTCCTCCGGTTACTGCACGAATGCTGTTCCACCATGCTCTAGCATCTTCGGCTAGATAGTGGGTGGCGAACAAAACTTTCTCGTTAGCTTCCACTCCGTCGACTTCTAGGTTATTTTCCATGGTTTGCAGCCAATCATCTTCATCTAGGGGCTCTTCTGACTTAGTGAAAACAGGTGGATTGGTGTTCTGGAAATTCTTGAGCTTAGATCCATGGTTGTCCTGATTTCCTTGGCCTTGATTGTTGTGGGCTAGCTGGGCTATCTGATGAAGGGTGGCTAGGTTGGCTTGACGTTCGGCTCTTTCAGCTTCGCGGTCAGAAACCAACATTTGCAGGATCTGCAACATCGGGTCCGGGGATGAACCACTCCCTCCGCGTGGCATCTGAAGATTGAGATAGATCATGAGAAAAGAGGGAAATTTCTACGGTTTTGGGACTTTGAAAAGTTTTTAAAGTTTGACTCAGATTTTTCTACCAACTTGCTTTTCATTCATTCATTCATTCATTCATAGCACACGATACAAACACACACCACAAAACAAGAAAAACAGATGGTTTTAAGAACCATTCCATAAACTACGATACAGTGGGACCGAATACTACTCACTACGCTAGTGCTCAAGTGCTACTACTCCTCAGAGTCGGTGTATTCATCATCCTCATCATCCTCATCGTCATTGATGAAGGCGAAATCATCCTCATCGGTGAATAATTCCATAGCCTGATCCTCCAGAAATCCATCATCATCACTGAGATAGGAGTAGGGGTCTCCACGAAGATCCTCTCTGGCATTCTCCCTTTCTTCCAACTGCAAGTCTCTCTCGTGGATGGTCTCCTCCAAATCCGAGATACAGTGGCGAAGACGGGCAATGATGTGCTCCTTCTTGTCGAGCTGACGGCGGCGAGACTTGCGATCCTTTGCTAGCATCACGATGGTCTGATCCTTCGTCTTGATGATGGTGGGCTTGTGGTTGGAGTAGTCACGTCAATTGTCCAACTCCTGCTAACGATCGTACATCATGAATCTAAGGTGGTCCAATTGGGTCTTCAGCTCGTGGTGGTATGGGGCTTCCAGTGGCTGTCCATTAGCATCACGCCTTGGAAAAAACTCATAGAGGGTTCCCTTGATCTGGTTGATACTCTGCCCACACAGACAGGCAAGAGCTTCCTGCATGGCCCTGGCAAGTCCATCGAGCCAGTTGTTCTCTCTTAAGGTGAATTGAATTCCCTCGGCAGTGGGAGGTTCAATCTTTCCTCAGAGACTTGCAACAATTATTGAGCTGAGCTCCGAAGAACTCGGGGTGCGAACGCTCCAGAAGTTCCGAAAGCTGGTACAATCCCGCTCAAAGATAAGGTCTCCTCCATTTCCCAACTGGTAAAACTTGCTGTACTTCACGTCCATCTAAAAGAATATAGGATGAGTAAGTTACGAGAGTGATCAAGTGTGTCAAATTTTATGTATTTTTCAATAGTTTTTGAGGAACATGAATTTTTATCAAAGAATCAAGGTGATAACAATGGGAATAAGTTTTTGTAAATATCTGCTTCATTTGGTTTTGAAACTAAGTTTTTGATTCAAACGTCCAGTCAAACTAGGGTCTCCTATGGTCAGGATGGCTCTGATACCAACTTGTCAACACCCGGATTTTTAATCCCAGATGCCTGTTATGCCATACATCGCAATCCCAGGATTACCATTTTTGCGAGACATAACAGAATTGGATACCATAGTACATCATCCATTACAAACCATACATAAGGTCTTACACAAATAAGAATCTCATGATCCAGTTCTTAATACAACTCAAGCAGCGGAATAACGTAATAATAACGGTAGCGTAGGTGAAGCTCCATCTTCGGGGTCACATGCAATGCTGACGATGGGAGATGATCCTAGTTGTCGAAACCTTCATGGGGTCCATCCTCCTAGTACTCCTCTTCATAGTCTGTCCACGGGAATAGCCAGGGACAAAGCCATGAGTACTCTTTAAGTACTCACAAACTAAGACTAACAAGTGAAGGGGTTTTTGTAATAGGACACTAAGCTCTAGGGTTGTTTTGCAAAAAACCAGATTTACCTCTACTAAGTTCAGAAGCAAGAAAGATAGTTAAATTTTATAACACCTAAGTGGGAACTTGTATCTCATGCCACAACTCTGTTGTGGTCAAGTCAAATTCTCAATTCATTTCACAAGTCATTTTGAAAACATCTGACGGGGGAACAGTATGGCCACTCCAACTGTCCATAACCGCGGACGCGGCTATTCAAACAGTTTGACACTATGCAGAGATTGTACACTTTCACCACAACATTCGATACATCCGTCAGGAACAAATCCTGAATTCACCATACTCATTATGCGGATAATCAATCCTAACCTTTCAATTACATGCCCTAGTATAAGCACATCTCCTGTGAGTTTGGCCTCCCAACCACGATCAACTGTCATCTTGGGTACTGCACAGGTGGTCAATCTTCACAAGGTAGCCTCAACTCAGACCTTGGCCGTGAGGGAACTAATACTAAGGTATATAAGTTTCCAGTCAAGCCCTACCCAATTCTCAGGTATTGTGGTTGTACGATAAAATTGGAATGGTATCGCATCCAGACAACCATCAGTTTTGTAAAGGGATAAGGCTCATGCCTCAACATTTTCATCATCAAAATCATCTGGTGTTCGGAAACACATGTCAAAACATCTCAATAGAATGATCCATCATTCCAAGGTTTTCATAACCATTTTCCACCAAGGATTCCCATCTAAAGTTGATCAAGTTTTATGATTAGCACTAGCATCTACAAGTGGGGGTGAGTACTAATGAGGGGTGGTAAACAAGTGGAGTTTTAACTAAGTACCATCTCATGCCTTGGGATGACATCAAGATTATCTAGCTTAGGCCAAGTTTTATGATCTTTATGCAACCTTCAATTATCTTTCTAGTATCTACAATTTACTCAAGTAAAACTAGGAGGGGGTATCAGCAAATGGGAATAAAGTAGAAAGCTTGTAAGTAAAACTAGGAGGGGTATCAGCAAATGGGAATAATCATATATGCTTAAGGCATATAGTTGACATGGTAACAAGCAAGTATTGGCTTGCATAGGTATAGTATCTTGCAAGTGTTAACTTGCACAATCAATTAGTAGTATTAGGCTTGCATCAGTATCAGTATAAGCTTGCTAAATTGCAAGTGTTAGCTTGCCTTGTGCAGAGCAGTGATTGAAGTTCTCCTCGGCTTCTTCTTCGTAGTATCCTCCTTCCTCCTCGTATCCTTGGTCGGTACTAGCGTCTATGAATAAATACGAGGTACACAATCACAAAACAATACTTAACTACTTTCAATCATCACACAAAGGGGTTCTATAGATGATCTAGCATCATCACTAACATTACAAGATTAAAGCATTTGTCTTATTGATTTCATTTTTTTAGAAAAGTAATTTCTACTCATTGAAAAACTACTTAAGATTTAATATTCTCCAAACCAAACATGGGATCATGTTGACACATGTCATCACCACATATTTCAGTACATGGGAATGTGATTTAAAGTGGTGTCACAATTTAATAAGATTTAACGTTTTATTTCATTTAAATAAAGTGACTAGAAAGGTCTATGTGGCATCCTTTTATTACTTGAATATTATTTCTGTAAGTAAACCCAAATGTTTTTATATATTCTGAAAGGTATGATCAAATGTGATTTTTGAGAGTTGGAATCAACTCAAAAGCTGTTATGGTTTAAATCTGAAAAATGTTTGAATGCAGAAAAGCTTCTGCCTTGTTATTTTTACCAAGGGTGATCTACATATCCAAATGATTTGAATCCAACGGGCTTGGATTAAGCATTTCAAGGCCTTTCTAACAAAATTGTTTTCATTCAATTCGGTTCACTGAATCGAGCTGGGTTGATTTTTGAAACTAGGTACAAAACTGTGTTTGAATGAAAATGGAAAAATCCAAATTCAAACGAGTGGGCTACGCACAGCGCTTACGCGGGCTAGTTAAGTGGATGTCCCCACGCGTTAGTGAGACGGGGGGTGCGAAGCGGTACGGGGCAACGTGGTGCGTTGGATCTAGTTCTAATCCAACGGCTCTGGTTCATCGTCCACGTCGGGCAGCGCCGGCGAGACAGAACCCTAACGCGGCAGGTGGGGGTCGTGGGAGGCTCACCGGGGCTCAGGCGAGGGTCGGCGAGGCGGGCGAACGATGAAGTCGACGATGGCGAACCTCCTGGTACCAACAGCTTCTTCTGGGGCGGCTCTAATCGCTGGCTTCCTTCTTCTCTAGCAGCGGCGGGCTCCGGCCAAATTTCGGCGATGCGCTGCTCGCCTTGCTCTAGGAATGGTGTAGAACGATCAGTGAGGAGAGGGGAGTGAGATGGTATGAAGAGTTTGAGCGGGGGAGGCCTCTATTTATAGTCTCGACGATGAGACTGAATGCGATGGGCAGGCGACGGTGGCGACACGGCTACGGGCAGCTAGAGGCATGGCCGAGGGTGGCGATCGATCGGTAGTCTCCTTGCGATGCTCTATGGCTTTAATGCGCGTCTAGGGGCGGTGGCAAACGGTTTGGAACGCTCGACGTTCTGCGCGACAAAGGCGGCGTCTTCGACGGCGAGCGGTGGCTATGGTGTACGGGCGGTGAAATGGGCATGTCTGGCAGTCTCCTGGGATGCTGGGGAGCATGATGGCGGGCGGAGAGGGCTCGACGTGGTCTGGTTGAGTGGGAACAGCGCGTGCTCTACGGCGCGGGTCGGCATGGTCGATAGCGGCACAGGCGCGGCGTTCCTGGCAGTTCTGGTTGCTGTCTACGAGGCAGGGCTGGTCGAGAGGGGGCGGTGAGGCATGGGCTACCACCCAGACAAGGTTGGCACGGCTAGTTCTTCCTCTAGCCTGCTATCCACACTGGGGTGACATGTTGCTCTCGGCCTGTTCACCATTGATGACATTGGCGAGCTTACAGTGGTGCTACGGATTAGTTAAGTTTGCTAGATGATCTACTGAGATTGCTATGAGCTAGAGAGGGAACAAGTTTGGCCAAAATCACTGCACATTATAGTGTTTTGATTTTGTTTGATTTGTATCTGCAAGGTGTTTGATAAAATGGCCGCATGAATTCAAGTTTTGAATTTTGAAAAGGTTTTTGGTAGGTGTGCTAGGCATGTGCTGGTGAGTCTGTGGATGCTTGGGTTTTGAAAGTTGAGCTTGTTTGAGTGGTTTTTGAAAAAGTGGGATCTTCCCATATGATAAAGATTTAATTTTAAACTGTCCTTTAAACTATGCACTTGAATGATTTTGGATGATCACAAAGTGGGTCTTGGTACTTTGTTATGAGTACTATCAAGGGGTGCAAAGATCCAAACAAGTTTCTGTTATGTTCTAAAAGTTAGAGATAGCCAAATTAGGCATGGGAGTTAATTTGGACAAAGTGACCATTCCCTTATTTTGTTTGTTTTGATTTATTTGTCTTTGGGAAAAGTGTGGGGATTGTTTAGATGATGTTTATTTCACCTAAGCATCCTTTTACAAGCAAAGAAACACACAATCATGGCAATTCAACAGAATCCAAATTGTCATGCTTACACATATGCATGCTTTCATATTTTTAATTGGAAAAGTTTTTGTTAACCCTAATTTTGGTGATTAGAGTCTGATGATTCTAGTTTAATATTTTTGGGATGTTAGAATTTTGCATGCATTCATATATATTTTTGTTTTTATATTTAATGTGAATATTATGGTATGATTTTATGTGTAGATTTTGGTGATTGTGGAGAGTGTGATTGTGAGGATTGTACCTATTCCCCAAATTACCAAGGCAAGTGATGCTTCATCTTTTGTCCTACTATTTTATCTATGCACTAGTGATATTTTGAGTAGGATTTTCATGGTTATTTTCTAAGTATATGCTATGCTTGGATAAATCCTATAGATACTGTCTTAGTAGTTTTTCCCAAAGTTAAGAGACATGTTATTCTAGTATGATTAGCCTAGCTAATAGAATGCAAGGGTGGAATATTCATGTTATGATATTATGAAAAGTCTATGACTATGTTTTTGATTAATAAAACAACATGCTAATGAATGACCTGGGTGGAATGGGAAGAATGGTTTGTGTTGAGTGGTTACACAAGGCCCATGTCTATGGTTTACATTGTATATCACACTTGTGGATGGCCACCCAGGAACAAAGAGATTTGAGATGTTTAGTGTTGAGAAGCTTCTAGTGCAACCACATGGAATATGGGCTCTGCCTTGACCAACTAGGTTGCAAGAATACATCAAGATGGACAGTTGGTGGTAGGGTTGATAGGATGGAATGCGTCCATGGTGGTCTGAAGTAATGCTTCTGAAAATTCTCGTCTCGATGCATGTCGAGTCTTGTGGGGATAGTGGACCACCTCTCGAGAGGGTAAAACCTAAGTACTTAGCCCTGTACCTGTTAACGAACATTTTGAGCATCAAAGACATTGAAAAAATCATGGATCTCCTCATCCCAATTTCTCTAAGTTAAAACTTGAGGGTGAACAAGGGTAAAGGTTCACCAATGTCTATTGGTGGTTCCTTGGGAGTTTTTGCCAAACAAAAACTTAGTGTTTTCAACTAATAAGAATAACCTTATTTTGAGCAAAGCCAGCCTAAACTACACTTAGCCAAATTCATATATTTATTAGATGTTATTGTAATACCATGGTATCACTTACCAATAGAATTTCAAATGTATTGACCCTCTGTGGCTATAACTTATTATGTTGCAGGTTACTCTGATGGTGACTAGGGTTATGAGTCTACACTCAACATGTTTTCCTGTGGCACATGAAGATGAAGAATTTTTTTAAGTATTGTGAACTCTATGTATTAGCCTTGGGATAATGAGTTGTAAGAACTATGTACCTCTGGATATTATGATGTAATAATGAGCTTTGTATCTATGTACTTCGTCTTAAACTGTGGATGCGAGCAATTTGATCCAGGGACTAGCATTGTAATCACAGGGGTCTTTACCTTAAATGGTGGGGTCTTACAGATGGTATCAGAGCCAAGTTGCCTATAGGATTATGACCCTAATATGGATTAGACTAAGGAAACCACTAGGGAAAATGCAACCCTTTGCAAATTCCACACTTGTCTCTTTTCATCTCGTGAACCTCTCCTAATCTTCTTTCTCATCTCTATTTGTAGATGGCCGCCATCAACGAAGCCGTCAAGAAGGGACCACTCATGACCATGACCTTAGAATGTGAGATGGAGTTTCCCAAGGCACTCAAAAACCTCATGGTTAGCTTGGGAATACATGGTGAACTCGTGTACAAGGGATTTCCAGTGATGGACGAAGGAGAAGAATATTGGTGGGCACAACTCCACTTGTGTAAAAACAAGGAGGACCACCACAAAGAGTCGGGATTCTGCATGGTCACCAACTCTGAAATGCATATGTCATTCTTTGACTCTGCAAGGAATGCAGATTGGAATGCTATCAAGGAGCTTGGTGAAAGACTCAATTGTAGAATGCTCAACACTCAAAATGACCTTAGAGAAGAGAATAAGTATACCCAAGATTTAGAGACCTCCATAAAACGTCTAAGGGAAGATATCATAGACTTAGTATATGAGTGAGAATTTTGACGTACACCAATAGTTGGACCACCTCACTTGTCGTTTTCTCGCGTTAATAATTTTGATCATACCAACCTATGTGGTGTGGCAAAAAATTGTCTAAGTTATGTTTGAACCTTAGTAATTGTGGTTGAATGGTGTATGCTATGACTTGTGTGTTTTCATCAAGCTTTTCTTTCACTACCTTATATTTTCCTATTTATTTGTATTGTTTCTAATTTATCTATCCTATGCAATAGATGACTAGCTTTGTTATCAGCACCGCCGAGGAGTTCAAGGGAACTTGTTTTGGTTTCCATATCGTGGAGCTCGTCAGCGTGCTCAATCTTCCCCTCCCCAATATTAAGGGACTTTAGCTTAGGAAGTTTGAGAGGAAGGATCTTTGGGGATTTCGAGTCTCGTAGCCAGGACGCCAGTCAGAGCCACCCACCGACGAGATTTCTTTCAAGTTATTCCATGAAGACAAGGAGAAGGGACTCGATGTTGCCATGTAGGAGCTACTTGGTCATCTATGTGGACGTCACTCCACCGAGCTGAGGGGCCTCTACTTCCACCCATTTGGGAGACGTGACGAGGAAGGGGAGGTTGTAGTGTATGATGATGCCACTAGGGAGACTATTGAGCCAGTGCGTCTCTATCTTCAGGACCTAGAGAGTCTTCTTAGGCACCTCGATACTGATAGGACCAACGTCATGCTTAGCAATGACGAGCTAAGCGTCTAGTTGAGGGAGAAGGACAAGGCCTTCGAGGAGCGGGAGGAGAGCATCAAGGAGATGGAGGCTATGTTCGAGAAGAAATACAAGAGATTCAAGAATCAAGAGAAGAGAGTGTAGGATAGGAACAAGAAGATCAATGAGATGAAGGCCGAGATGGAGCTCAAGGAACTTGAGTTAGAGACACATCAGGAGGTGATTGAGAGGCTGCGTTCGGAGAAGAGGAAGCTTCAGGCGAAGGTCAATGCCCTAACCACCAACGTGGAGGAGTACAGGTCAAGAATCAACGCAGCATGACTTGCTCTAGTGGAGGTGGAAGTCGATATGGAGTAGTAGTGTTGAATACTTGGCTATCTACCTAGTGTGTTTTACTGTGCAAACTTGTTGTTCGTGTTGTTTAAACTCTAAGATTATCTTGTGTTTGCTTATTTGTGACTATTGCTATGTGTTGTATTATGCATGTTAGAATCTATGGGTTATATCTCTTTACTTATCCTTATTGAAACCACATATTCCTCCCTGTCGTGCCAATCCCATCAATAACAACAACAACAATGGCAATGAGATGCAGCAACAGATGACAGCCCGGACTCAGTTGATGCAAATGATTACCCAGTTTATGGAGAATCAGAATCAGAACCAAAACAACAACAAAAAACAATAACAATAACAAAAACAACAATCAAAACAACCCACCAGCGTTTGATATGCTCACAAGGTTTCTAAGGTTGAGGCCTGCAAAGTTTTGGTAGCCAATGACTGGTTACGTTATGTGAACAAGGACTTGGTCACTGTTGGTTGTACTGATGAGGAGAAAGTCAGATTTGCAGCCCATCTGCTTGAAGGACCAGCATACTTGGTGGGACAACTTCCAAAAACACCACCCCCATTGAGGAAGTGACTTGGGCAATGTTTGAAGATGGATTCCGCACTATCCATATCTCTTTAGGGGTGATGGGTTTGAAGAATAAGGAATTCCACAACCTTAAGTAACGCCACCGCAGTGTTGCAGAATATATTGAGGAGTTCAACAATCTGGCATGCTATGCATCGGATGAGGTTGACACCGATGCAAAAAGGAAGGAGAAGTTCCTTGAGGGACTGAATGATGAGATGTGCATGCAACTATCTATTGCATATGTTCCAACTTATCAATCCTTGTGTGACAAAGCTACCATCTTGGAAAGTAAGATGAAGCAGGTTGAGAACATGAAGAGGAAGCATCACTTTGATAAGCATAGTTCTGGATCGTCACACAAGCGTTCCCATCGTGAAGATAGTGGAGGTTCTGGATCCCACAAACATGGGAAATATAACAACCACCACAACAGTAACCGCTACCATGATAGCAAGAATCACTGTAGTCATGAAAATGGTGGATATAAGAACCACAAGAGTGGACACAAGAGTCACCATAGTGGAAATGGTAATGGGAGTCAGCCTGCTAAGAGAGACATTAGTCAGGTTGAATGCTTCAAGTGCAAGAAAACTGGGCACTATGCAAATGAATTCCTAGAAAAGAAGACTGATGGAGCCAACAAGCCAAATCCTTTTCATAAGGGACATGTGAAACACATCAATGTGGAGGAAATTTATGAGGAGTCCGATGTTATGGCTCGTAAGTTCAAGATTAATTCCTTTCCAGCACTTGTCCTTTTCGATACTGGCGCATCGCATTCATTCATATCAATAGCATTTGTAGACAAAAATAGACTTCCAACTGAAACTATTGGATGTCCTATTAAAGTAAGCTCTCCAGGTGGACAGATGATAGTCAATTTTGGATGTCATGATCTAGTAATAGAGTTTGTAAAGTATAAGTTTCCAGTTAGTTTGATAATCCTAGATTCCCAAGGTTTGGATGTAATTTTGGGCATGGATTGGATGTCTAAGTATGAGGGAGTAATAGATTGTGCCAATCGTACTATTAGACTAACAACCTCGGATAAGAAACAGATTAGGTTCAAGTCTAACTTTGAATCCAAAGGGAGTAAGCTAAATTCTCTTAAGGGGGTTAGCATAGACAGTGTACCAGTAGTGAAAGAATACCTCGATGTGTTTCCAGAGGAATTACCAGGAATGCCACCAGATAGATATGTGGAGTTTTTGATTGACTTACTACCAGGATCTGGACCAATAGCAAAGAGACCCTACAAGATGTCAGTTGATGAGTTGAAAGAGATCAAGAAACATCTTGGAGAACAATTGCAGAAAGGATTTATCCAACCAAGTTCTTCGTCTTGGGGTGCACCAGTTCTGTTTGTCGAGAAGAAAGATAGAAGTCAAAGGCTATGCATAGATTATCGTTCACTCAATGAGGTGACTATAAAGAACAAGTATCCCTTACCTAGAATCAATGATCTATTTGATCAACTAGAAGGATCCCGTGTGTTCTAAAAAATTGATATCCGATCAGGCTACTTTCAGCTAAAGATTAGAGAGCAAGATATACCTAAGGCTTCTTTTACCACTAGGTATGGATTGCATGATTATACTGTGATGCCATTTGGATTAACAAATGCACCATCTTATTTCATGAACATGATGAACGGTTTTCATGGAATTTCTTGACAAGTTTGTCGTAGTATTCATCGATGACATATTAATCTATTCCAAGAGAAAATACGAGCATGAAGAGCATTTGCGTTTGATTCTTGAGAAACTCAGGGAGAACAAGTTGTATGCCAAGTTCAGCAAATGTGAGTTTTGGCTGAATGAAGTTGGTTTTCTTGGACATATTGTGTCAGGAGATGGTATAACTGTCGATCCTGCAAAGGTGTCAGCTGTAACTGAGTGGGAATCTCCCAAGTTAGTTAAAGAAGTTCGTAGTTTCCTAGGCTTCGCAGGATACTATAGAAGGTTCATCGAGAATTTCTCGAAAGTGGATAAGCCCATGACGAAGTTACTTAAGAAATAGAAGAAGTTTGATTGGACAGAAGGTTGTGAAACCAGTTTCCAAGAACTGAAGAAGAGACTAGTGTCAGCACCAGTTTTATGTCTACTAGATGTAGAGAAAGACTTCCAAGTTTACTGTGATCATCTCACCAAGGATTGGGTGGAGTTTTGATGCAAGAAGGAAAAGTTGTGGCGTATGCCTCGAGAAAACTCAAGACTCATGAAGTAAATTGTCCTACACATGACTTAGAGTTGGCCTCTGTTGTCCATGCACTCAAAACATGGAAACATTATCTTTTGGGAAAGCGATGTGAAGTGTTCATTGATCACAAGAGTTTGAAATATATTTTCACCCGTAAAGAACTCAACATGAGACAAAGAAGGTGGCTAGAGCTTATCTAGGATTATGACTTGAGTTTGCAATACCATCCCGGTAAAGCAAATGTTGTAGATGATGTTTTAAGCCATAAGGTTTATGTGAATGACCTTACCAAAGTAGAATTACCAGATGATTTGTGTGCTCAATTTAAAAAACTAAGATTGGAGATAGTGCCTGAAGGATATCTCATGTCTTTGGAAGTTCAACCAACACCGTTGGACAAAATCAAAGAAGCCCAAAAGTTGGAGAAGGAAATAGAGGAGATTAAGAGTAAAATTAGTAAAGTAAAGGCGAAAGGATTCCATGAAGATGAACAAGGAACTTTATGGTATGGAAAGCGTATATGCATTTAACAAGATTCTGACCTTCGGAAGTTGATTTTGCAGGAAGCACACAATTGACCATATTCCATTCATCCAGGTAACACCAAAATGTACATGGATGTGAAGGAAAGATTTTGGTGGAATAATCTTAAGAAAGATATTCCAGAACATATTGCCTTGTGTGATGTGTGTAGTCGAGTGCAGGCTGAACATCAGAAACCGGTAGGGTTATTACAACCACTACCTATACCTAATTGGAAGTGGGATAAGATTGGTATGGATTTTATCACCGGGCTGCCAAGGACCAGATCTGGATATGATTCTATATAGGTTGTTGTGGATCGTCTAACTAAAGTGGCTCATTTCATGCCCGTGAAGACTACTTATACAAGTGCTAAATTGGCCAAGATCTATATGAATAGAATTGTATGACTACATGGAGTACCTAAGAGTATTGTGTCTGATAGAGGAACTCAGTTCACCTCGCATTTTTGGCAACAACTGCATGAATCATTGGGGACTAGACTAGAATTCAGCACAACATTTCATCCTCATACTGATGGACAGATAGAAAGGACCAATCATATTTTGGAAGATATGTTGAGAGCATGTGCATTAGACTATGGATCTAGTTGGGATGAAAGTCTGCCATACGGAGAATTCTCTTACAATAACAACTATCAAGCAAGCATAGAGATGGCTCCGTTTGAATTCCTTTATGGAAGGAAGTGTACTACGCCATTACTATGGAATGGGGTAGGAGAAAGAAATTTATTCGGACCAGCACTGATCAAGGAAGCTGAAGAGAAAGTCAGAATGGTAAAGGACAGCCTGAAGATAGCCCAATCCCGACAAAATAGCTACGCAGATCTAAAGCGTAGAGAAGTCACCTATGAGGTAGGTGATATAGCTTATCTTAGAGTCTCACCACTTCGTGGGGTGAAGAGATGTGGAGTCAAAGGAAAATTGGTACCTAGATATGTAGGGACATTCAAGATTTTGAGCCGCAAAGGAGAAGTGGCTTATGAGATTGAATCGCCTGAATCACTGTCTGCAGTTCACAATGTGTTTCATGTGAGTCAGTTGAAGAAGTGTCATCTGGAGATGGAAGAAACTTCATTGAAGGACACTATACCATTGGAAGAGGTAAAGTTGGAGAGTGATCTCAGTTATGAAGAGAGACCTATCAAGATTCTCGAGACAACAGAAAGAGTCACTCACACTAAGACTATCAAATTATGTAAAGTACAGTGGAATCACTATACCGAGGAAGAAGCAACTTGGGAAAGCGAAGATGACCTTCGGAAAGATCACCCTCACCTATTTGCTAGCCAATCCGAATCTCGAGGGCGAGATTCATCTTAAGGGGGTTAGATTTGTAACATCCCAAATTTCATCAAATTCAAAACCATGTTGTTGCATTCATATCATCAGGGCATTATTACTTTGCATAAATTTTTTCAAAACTAAACCCTAAGTAAAACCATATTTAAACCCCTTCTTATTATATGTATATGGGACAATTCATTTTTTCAAGACCCAAAAATGTTTTTGAGTGATTATATGTGTTTGACACACTTTTGGACACAAGGATCATAGTCATGGTTTTCGCGGCATAGTAAATCAAAATTTTCTACGGATGCGAACAGAGGAAAGCCAAGATCTAATCTAGGAGATGCAAACAACGAGAGGGATTATATGAGATCTTCATACCCTTGAATATTCGCACAGCGGAACGTTCGTCGGAACGTGGGTGATGTAGTCGTACTCGCTTCTCCTCCTCGCGATCCGATCCGATCTAGCACCGCAAGTGGCGATGCCTTCGTCAGATGCACACGTGCAGCACCTCGACGTCTCCTCCTTCTTTGGTCCAGCAAGTATGGTGGAGAGATGAATTGGATCTACAACGCGACGGCGCGGTGCAAGTGGTGGAGAGTTTCTGCAGCAGGGATTCGCCTACACGCAGTCGGGAGGGAGAGAGAGAGGAGGGCAGTAGGGCGACTAGGCTTGAGGGGAAGGTGTGGGGGGGGTGGTGCGCCCCAGCCCTCTATATATAGAGGGGTGGGCTCCAGCCCTAACCCCTCCCCCAAGCCCTAGGACGGCGGCCAAGGAGGGAGGAGTGGGGGGCAAGTAAACCCCCCCTTCTAGAAGCTCCAAACTAGGGTTTCCCCTTGTTTGGCCGGCTGGGCCCTATGGGGCCTTGTGCCCCTGGCCCAATGTGGCCAGGGCACTCCCTCATAGGCCCATGCCCCCTCCCGACAGGTGGGACCACGTTGGTCCCCCTCCGGAAGGTTCGAGAAGCTTCTGGTACAATACCGATTAACCCGGAACAATTCTGAACTCCAAAAACTGCACTGCCTTATATGAATCTTATTCTCCGGACCATTCCGGAACCTCTCGTGATGTCCCGGATCCCATCCGAGACTCCGAACAAAAAACTCATAAACCAATTATCCAATCTATCCTAGCGTCGAGACACGTTAAGTGTGTGACCCTTCGGGTTCGAGAACATGCAGACATGATCTTCTATCAATAATCAATAGCGGGGTCTGGAAACCCATATTGACTCCCACACATTCATCGATGATCATATCGGATGAACCACGATGCCAGGATTCAATCAATCCCATATATATATTCCCTTCGTCTCGCGATATTTTACTTGCCCGAGATTTGATCGTCGGTACCGTCATACCTAGTTCAATCTCGTTCACAGCAAGTACTTTACTCGTTCCGTAATCCGATATCACTTTGTGATTAACTCTTTAACCACATGCTTGCAAGCGGTGTTGATATCGATTACCGAGTGGGCCCGAAGTATATCTCTCCAACTTGGGAGGGAAAAATCCCATCTCGATACATACAACCCAACAGGTACCTTCCGATCACTTGAGAGACACCTTTATGATCACCCTCTCATAGGATGACGTTTGATGACCTCAAAGGTTTTTTCCGATACCAGGGAGTTGTATTATCTCATGGTCTAAGGAATACAATATTTGACATAAGAAAAGCTTTGCAAAGATGAACACGATGACACGATCTAATTGCTCCGCTTAGTTTGGGTCTGTCCATCATATCATTCTCCCAATGATATGATCTCATTATCAATTGCAAACTCATGTCTATGGTTAGGAAACCTTAACCAGTGATGAAGTTCCTGATCCAAACTCCTTCACTTGACGCTTCTGCAGCAGCCATGTATTCCGCTTCTACTGTAGATCCCGCGATCACGCTTTGCTTGCAGCTTCTCCAGCTCACAGCTCCTCCATTCAAAATATAAACGTATCCTGTCTGAGATTTTGAATCATCCTTGTCAGTGTCGAAACTAGCATCGACGTAACCTTTTACGACGAGTTGTTCATCACCCCCATAGACTAAGAACATTTCTTTAGTACTATTTAGGTACTTTAGGATGTTCTTCACGGCTGTCCAGTGTTCCACTCCTGGATCACTTTGATATCTGCTCGTCAAACTAAGAGCATTGGACACATCCGGTCTAGTACACAGCATGGCATACATGATAGAACCTATGGCCGAGGCATAAGGCACTTTGCTCATAGCTTCCCTATCATTTACCGTAGCTGGACACTGATCCTTGCTCAATATCTTACCTGACAACATAGGCACTGGACCTTTCTTTGCCTTATCTATTCTGAACCTTTTCAGAACTTTGTCTAGGTATGTACTCTGGCTTAAAGTTATCAGGCGTCTTTGTCTATCTCTATAGATTTTGATGCCCAATATATAAGCAGCTTCACCTTGGTCTTTTATTGAAAAACACTTGTTCAAATAACTCTTCACATCGTTAAGCATGTTAATGTCATTTCCAATAATCAATATGTCATCCACATATAGTACCAGAAATGTCACCGAGCTCCCAATCACTTTCTTGTAGATACAAGCTTCGTAGCAATTCGGAACAAATCCAAAGCTCTTGATCACTTGATCAAAACGAAGGTTCCAACTCCGAGATGCTTGCTTCAGTCCATAAATGGAACGCTGAAGTTTGCATACTTTATCAGCATCCTTAGGATCGACAAAACCTTCGGGTTGCATCATATACAACTCTTCATCAATGTTGCCATTGAGGAACGCAGTCTTGACATCCATCTGCCATATTTCATAATCATGAAACGCAGCAATTGCTAATAAAATACGAATGGAATTAAACATCGCTACGGGAGAGAAAGTCTCATCGTAGTCAACACCTTGAACTTGTCGAAAACCTTTCGCGACAAGCCGTGCTTTATAGACGGTAACATTACCATCCGCGTCCGTTTTCTTCTTGAAAATCCATTTGCACTCAACGGCCTTTTGGTCGCTAGGAGGGTCCACCAAGGTCCATACTTGGTTTTCGCTCATGGATCCCAATTCGGATCCAATGGCTTCTAGCCATTTCTCAGAGTCTGGGCTCATCATCGCTTCCTCATAGTTCGTAGGTTCACTGTCTTCTACCAACAAGACAGTCAAGACAGGGTTGCCGTACCACTCAGGAGGGGCACGCGACCTTGTCGACCTGCGACGTTCAGTAGCAGCATCGTCCGAAGCTTCATGATCCTTGTCATTAGCTTCCTCTATCGTTGGTACAGGCGGCACTGGAACAATTTCAGGTGCTGCGCTACTCTCCAATTCAAGAGAAGGTTCAACATCCTCGTCTAGCTCTACTTTCCTCCCACTCACTTCTTTCGAGAGAAACTCCTTCTCAAGAAAGGAACCGTTCTTTGCGATAAACACTTTGCCTTTGGTTCTGTGATAGAAGGTATACCCAATAGTTTCCTTAGGGTATCCTATGAAGACACATTTCTCCGCTTTGGGTTCGAGCTTGTCCGACATCAACTTCTTGACGTAAGCTTCGCATCCCCAAACTTTAAGAAACGACAACTTAGGTTTAGCACCAAACCACAGTTCATACGGGGTCGTCTCAACGGATTTAGATGGTGCCCTATTTAAAGTGAATGCAGCGGTTTCTAATGCATAACCCCAAAATGATAACGGCAAATCAGTAAGAGACATCATCGATCGGACCATATCTAATAGGGTTCGATTCCGGCGTTCAGACACACCATTGCGCTGTGGTGTTCCGGGTGGCGTGAGTTGCGAAACGATTCCTCTTGCTTTAAGATGCATGAGAAAATCATAACTCAAATATTCAACTCCACAATCGGATCGTAGAAACTTAATCTTTCTGTTACGATGGTTCTCCACTTCATTCTAAAATTCCTTGAACTTTTCAAATTTTTCAGATTTATGTTTCATTAAATAGATATACCCATATCTACTTAAGTCATCGGTAAAAGTGAGAAAATAGCGATATCCACCGCGCCTCGAAACACTCATCGGTCCGCATACATCGGTATGTATGATTTCCAGCAAGTCCGTTGCTCGCTCCATCATACCGGAGAACGGGGTTTTGATCATCTTGCCCATGAGGCATGGTTCGCATGTGTCAAATGATTCAAAATCAAGAGAATCCAAAAGTCCATCAGAATGGAGTTTCTTCATGCGCTTTACACCAATATGACCTAGACGACTGTGCCACAAATAAGTAGTATTATCACTATCTACTTTGCATCTCATAGCCTCAATGTTATGGATGTGTGTTTCATCCCTTTCGAGATTTAGAAGAAATAAACCATTCACAATAGGTGCATGACCATAAAAGATGTTACTCATATAAATAGAACAACCATTATTCTCCGATTTAAATGAATAACCGTCTTGCAATAAAAAAGATCCAAAAATAATGTTCATGCTCAACGCAGGCACATAATAACATTTATTGAGGTTTAAAACTAATCCCGAAGGTAAAACTAAGGAGAGAGTGCCGACGGCCATCACATCAACTCTTGATCTGTTGCCAACGCGCATCGTCACCTCATCCCTCGCAAGCCATCGTCTATTCCGTAGCTCCTGTTTCGAGTTACAAATATTAGCAACTGAACCAGTATCAAATACCCAGGCACTACAACGAGGGCTAGTAAGGAAAACATCAATAACATGTATATCAAATATACCTTTGATGGTGCCATCCTTCTTGTCCGATAAGTACTTCGGACAGTTGCGCTTCTAGTGACCCTTGTCCTTGCAATAGAAGCACTCAGTGTCCGGCTTAGGACCAGACCTGAGCTTCTTCTCAGCAGGGGCAACGCGCTTTCCGCCGCCTTTCTTGAAGGGCTTCTTTGCACCCTTACCTTTCTTGAAGGTGGGGGGCTTGTTGACCATCAACACATGATTATCCTTTTTGATGTCCACCTCCACAGCCTTCAGCTTTGCGAAGAGCTCGGTGACCGTATCAGTGGAACCAATCTGATTGTGAGTCACTACAAAACTTTTGTAGCTGGGAGGGAGTGATTGCAGAACCCTGTCAATCTTGAGATCCTATGGAATCTTGCAGTCCAGTTACTCAAGGCGTTGAGTGTAGCCCGACATCTTAATGGCGTGCTCACTAACGGAACTCTCTTCCTCCATCTTGCAGTTAAAGAACTTCTCAGAGATCTCATATCTCTCAGAACGGGCCTGAGTCTGAAACATGGTTTTCAGCTCCTCGAGAATCTCAGAGGGCCCGGGATAGTCTTCAAAACGATTTTGAAGGTCCGATTCCATAGCAAACAACATGGTGCTCTTAATCACACCATAATCATCTTTGCGCGACTGATAGACAGCTTTCTCATCAGCCGACGCAGTAGCAGCAGGGGCGTCACCTAACGCATTCTCAAGGACATAGTCCTTTTGACCGCCAGAGAGAATGATTCTCAGATTGCGGAACCAGTTGGTGAAGTTAGACCCATTGTTTCTAAGCTTTTCCTTCTCAGCAAAAACATTGAAGTTGAAGTTGGACTTAGCCATTTGATCTACAATATTTTCAAGTACAAATTAGACTATGTTCATGATAACTAGTTCAACTTTTAATCAAATTACTAGATGAACTCCCACTAAATTCAACATCCCTCAAGTTGTTTAGTGAACATGATCCAAATTCACCACACCTAATCCGATATTCACGAGAAGAGATGTGGTTTCAATGGTGGACAACGAAGTGTCAATCATATCATTCATATGACTCATGCTTAACCTTTCGGTTCATGTGTTCCGAGGCCATGTCTGTACATGCTAGGCTCGTCAAGTTAGACCCAAGTATTTCCGCGTGTGCAAAACTGGCTTGCACCCGTTGTCTATAGCACCCGATCATCATGTGATGCTTGGACACGACGAACTTTCGCAACGGTGCATACATGGGGAGAACACAGTTTTATCTTGATCTTTAAGTGAGGAATCATCTTATAATGCTACCGTCGCGATCTAAGCATAATAAGATACATAAAAGGATAATCATCACATGCATATAACTTTATGTGACATGGTATAGCCAATCTTCGCGCAATGATCTCCATCTTGTGCGTGCCGGCATGATCTCCATCACTCCACCATGATTGCCTCCACCACGAATAGCAACTACAACTATTGCTAACTACTTAGCGATAAAGTGAAACTATTACATGGCGTATAAGAAGTTGACACACATGTCATACACAATTATAAAGACAACCATATGGCTCCTGCCGGTTGTGTACTCATCGACATGCAAGTCGTGAAACATTACAAAACAAGGAGATTCGCACAACAACGAGAGATGCAAACAACAAGAGGGATCAGATGAGATCTTCATACCCTTGAAGATTCGCACAGCGGAACGTTCGTCGGAACGTGGGTGATGTAGTCGTACTCGCTTCTCCTCCTCGCGATCCGATACGATCTAGCACCGCAAGTGGCGATGCCTCCGTGAGATGCACACGTGCAGCACCTCGACGTCTCCTCCTTCCTTGGTCCATCAAGTATGGTGGAGAGATGGATTGGATCTACAACGCGACGGCGCGGTGCAAGTGGTGGAGAGTTTCTCCAGCAGGGCTTCGCCTACACGCAGTCGGGAGGGAGAGAGAGAGGAGGGCAGCAGGGCGACTAGGCTTGAGGGGAAGGTGTGGGGGTGGTGGTGCGCCCCAGCCCTCTATATATAGAGGGGTGGGCGCCAGCCCTAACCCCTCCCCCAAGCCCTAGGCCGGCGGCCAAGGAGGTAGGAGTGGGGGGCAAGTAAACCCCCCCCCCCTTCTAGAAGCTCCAAACTAGGGTTTCCCCTTGTTTGGCCGGCTGGGCCCTATGGGGCCTTGTTCCCCTGGCCCAATGCGGCCAGGGCACTCCCTCATAGGCCCATGCCCCCTCCCGACAGGTGGGACCACGTTGGTCCCCCTCCGGAAGGTTCTAGAAGCTTCTGGTACAATACCGATTAACCCGGAACAATTCCGAACTCCAAAAACTGCACTGCCTTATATGAATCTTATTCTCCAGACCATTCCGGAACCTCTCGTGATGTCCTGGATCCCATCCGAGACTCCGAACAAAAAACTCATAAACCAATTATCCAATCTATCCTAGCGTCGAGACATGTTAAGTGTGTGACCCTTCGGGTTCGAGAACATGCAGACATGATCTTCTATCAATAATCAATAGCGGGGTCTGGAAACCCATATTGACACCCACACATTCATCGATGATCATATCAGATGAACCACGATGCCAGGATTCAATCAATCCCATATATATATTCCCTTCATCTCGCGATATTTTACTTGCCCGAGATTTGATCGTCGGTACCGTCATACCTAGTTCAATCTTGTTCACAGCAAGTACTTTACTCGTTCCGTAATCTGATATCACTTTGTGATTAACTCCTTAACCACATGCTTGCAAGCGGTGTTGATATCGATTACCGAGTGGGCCCGAAGTATATCTCTCCGACTTGGGAGGGACAAATCCCATCTCGATACATACAACCCAACAGGTACCTTCCGATCACCTGAGAGACACCTTTATGATCACCCTCTCATAGGATGACGTTTGATGACCTCAAAGCTTTCTTCCGATACCAGGGAGTTGTATTATCTCATGGTCTAAGGAATACAATATTTGACATAAGAAAAGCTTCGCAAAGATGAACACGATGACACGATCTAATTGCTCCGCTTAGTTTGGGTCTGTCCATCATATCATTCTCCCAATGATATGATCTTATTATCAATTGACAACTCATGTCTATGGTTAGGAAACCTTAACCATCATTAATCAATGAGCTAGTCCATAGAGGCATACTAGGGACACGGTGTTATTCATAAACCACACAAGTATTAAAGTTTCCGCTTAAAACAATTCTAGCATGGAATATAAACTTTATCATGAACAAGAATTATAATAATAACATATTTATTATTGCCTCTAGGGAATAATTCCAACACATAGTACAAAATTTTGGTGAAGATTTGAATTCATTTGGATTTGAATTGACTATTCAAATCTATTCTAGAAAATCAAAACAGAAAAAGAAAAGACAAAAGGAGAAAAAAATAAACAGGCGCAACCCTTCTGGCCCATTTCCCCTAGCAGCCCAGCAAGCCCACCCGGGAATCCCCTCTCTCCCCGCAGTTCTCACCCGCGTAGCCACGTCAACTTCGTCGTCCCCAAATCCCGCGCGCGACCAGCTCCACGGCAGTTTCCTCCGTAGTCACTGCCGCATTTGATTTCGCTTAATTGACGATGAATGCACGCGTGATTCTCGCCCCTGCTCTGGCTACTTCACCCCCACCTACTTGCGACCATTTCCCCTCACTTAGCCAGCACCAAGCGCCGCCAGGCTCCACGAATTCCTCCTCGCACCGCCGTAGTGCCGAGCCACTCCGGCGAGCTATTCTATTAAGAACAGCGCGCCCCTCTGCCTATCGTTCACCCGATCGTGATCCCCTTGATCTTGCGCATCTTCTCAAACCTTTTGTTTGTCCAATATTGCCCCAGGTCACCGTCCCCGTCAACCTCCGCAAGCACCCGAGGCACCGTTCGACTCCTGGGAGCAATCACGGTAAAACACGAGCACCCCTTGACCTCTGCTTCACGCTATCGTGTTCGCCGTGACCTTGCGCAACTTCTAATTCCCACTGTTTGCCTTATCTCTCCCTAGGTCGTCTCCTCCATCTTCGTTCATGAGCACCCGACGCCAGTTCAAACTCCGACGAGGTTTTTCGGTCGCGTCTGTGCGCCCCTATCCAAGCCACGACCATGTTGAGCTTCACCGTCTTCTCACGATCGTGGCAAGCATCATCACGCCCCTCCTAACCCCCTAGCCTTGTCGGCGTGTCACCGGCAGTAGCATCGCCGCCGCTAGAGACATTCACGCCGCCAGTTTCTGGTCGAGCGTGTCAGATCCGTTGGATCTGCATCTGAGGGCTGCGATTAGATCACTTAGTGAAAGGGTAAGTTTAGATCTAAGAGGAAGGATTTCATTTAGATCTAATGGCACGGAAGCGTGATCTAGCGCGAACGGGTACGCGCCAATCAGACGCTGCAGCGTGTCCCTGGATTTCTTTTAAAATCTGAATTTAGATCTATTAATTATTCAAACTTGTAAATTCAATAACTTTTGATCTGTTTGTCCAAAAATTATAAATTTTATATCACTGGATTCAGAAAAATAAGCTATTTGCATCTATGGCCTTGATTTGGCAATTTTATTCTGTAAAATTAGGATTTTATATAGAAGCATTTGCAGGCCTATTTTGGCTATAAAAATTGTTTAGAAAATTGTTTAAAAGTAAATTTTGGTTTATTTAGACTTTAGAAAGTATGCCTTGTGTTCAGTACTGTTTAGTTTGGTTTGAAAAATGTGAAAAATAATCTCATTGCATTTTGCATCCATTCATATATTATTTTGTTTGTATATTGAATGTGAATATTGTGGTATGATTTTATGTGTAGATTTTGGTGATTGTGGAGAGTGTGATTGTGAGGATTGTACCTACTCCCCAAACTACCAAGGCAAGTCATGCTTCATCTTTTGTCCTATTATTTTATATATGCACTAGTGATATTTTGAGTAGGATTTGCATGGTTATTTTCTAAGTATATGCTATGTTTGGATAAATCTTATAGATATTGTCTTAGTATTTATTCCCTAAGTTAAGAGACATGTTATCCTAGTATGATTAGCCTAGCTAGTAGAATACAAGGGTGGAATATTCATGTTATGATATTATGCAAAGTCTATGACTATGTTTTTGATTAATAAAACAACATGTTAATGAATCACCTGGGTGGAATGGTAAGAATGGTTTGTGTTGAGTGGTTACACAAGTCCCATGTATATGGTTTACCTTGTGTATGACACTTGTGGATGGCCACCCAGGAACAAAGAGATTTGAGATGTTTAGTGTTGAGAAGCTTATTGTGCAATCACATGGCATATGGGGTCTTCCTTGACCAACTAGGTTGCAAGAATTCAGCCAAATGGATAGTTGGTAGTAGGGTTGATAGGATGGAACGTGTCCATGGTGGTCTGAAGGAATGCTTCTCAAAAGTCTCGTCTCGATGCATGTCGAGTCTTGTGGGGAAAGTACACCACCTCTCGAGAGGGTAAAACCTAAGTACTTAGCCGTGTCGCCAGTAACAGACATTTTGAGCATCAAAGACATTAAAATAATCAAGGATCTCCTCATCCCAATTTCTCTAAGTTAAAACTTATGGGTGAACAAGGGTAAAGGTTCACCAACGTCTATTGGTGGTTCCTTGGGAGTTTTTGCCAGACAAAAACTTAGTGTTTTCAACTAATAAGAAAAACCTTATTTTGAGCAAAGCCAGCCTGAACTACACTTAGCCAAATTCATATAGTTATTAGATGTTATTATACTACTATGGTATCACTTGCCAATACAATTCCAAATGTATTGATCCTCTATGGTTGTAACTTATTATATTGCAGTTTAATCTGATGGTGACTAGGGTTATGAGTCTACACTCAACATGTTTGCCTGTGGCACATGATGATGAAGACTTTATTTATTTTGTTAAGTATTGTGAACTCTTTGTATTAGCCTTGGGATAATGAGTTGTAAGAACTATGTACCTCTGGATATTACGATGTAATAATGACCTTTGTATCTGTGTACTTCATCTTAAACTATGGATGTTAGCAATTCGATCTAGGGACTAGAATTGCAATCACACGGGCCTTTACCTTAAATGTTTGGGTCTTACATATACTCCCACACATCTTTACCCACACATCTTTACCGACCCTTCCTCTAAGCTTACATGCTCGTGAGTGATGCACGTGCGTAAAAATGTGGCCATCTGAGATTCTTAGCAATTATTATTGTTTTGAACTCCAAGGATATTTGAGTCATTCCTAGCGTGATGGTTAACTTATCACCAAGAGAGGTTTATTGTACTACCAAGTCCGATATTATGGTACACCCTCTTCAGTTAAAGAGTTAGGATTGTGCCGAAGCTCTGAGACCATGTCTCCTTGCCTTACAAAGCGAGTTTCCTCTCGAACTAAGTGACATATCGGCGGTTCGTAATATTCTGGATGTCTTCCTAGAAGTATTGCCATGTTTCCACATGACCGTCTTGTTAAGTTCTTGAGGAAGCAAGTTCTATGAACTGCTCTTTTCATGGTACACCCTCTTGTTAAGGATCCGAACTGGATACCCCTGAATTAGTTGGTTGAGTTTATACAAAAACTTGGAGAGTTGTAAGACAAAAGTTCTATCCATCTTAGTTCCTTTTTAAAGGGATGTCTAGTTTAGTTTATGTTGAAGAATGTTAATATTTAATTTGTGGATATGTTATCTTCCCCCATCTTTGATTTGAGTTGGGTTATCGTCAAATCAAACTCAGTTCCAAGGACTATCTTGATGGTGTTGCTACTTGTGATGTTTCACCTTAGTACATCTTCATGTCCTTTGGTCTGACCAATACATTTTCCTTGTTCATACAACATATGAGTTCATCTTCTTGGAATGTATCGATAAGTTTGTTGTTGAGCCCATCAATTACATCCTTATCTCCTCCATGCCAGATTAGATTTATATGGAACATTGGCATTAATGTTGGAAAAAATTGTGAACCGTCTTCGAGTCATCTAGAAGTATGTGATCTGGATGTTAGAAGTAACCTTCTCTAGTTCACGTGCAAATGCTGAAAGATGTTGCCCTGGATTTTAGAAGAATTATCTTTTTCCTTAAGGACATATGTGTGCTTTATTGTTAGTACTTTATGTGTTTGCAGTTTTCCTCTGACACGTTGCTAATACGCGAGTCTAGCAATCTAGCTCATCTTTTGGAGATTGACACTATAGTCCCTATCTTGAGAATCTAGTAACTTTAACTCTATGGTAAACGTTGCAAACTTTTTATTCGGACATACTGAGGCTAAAGTATCACCTCACCTAACCAAAGTTGTATCTGAAGCTACAACGGTGGTTGGTGTTCCTCAAGGTTTTGACATAGGCATTTTTGTAAATCTGGCTAGATTGATGTAATGGTTGACATACTTAGACGGTAAACCATTTATCATATTTCCTTGCATCAGCAATAACAACCATTCTTCATGAGGATTCTTCTATAATTTGTTATAGGAGATGTGGTTATGGTTTCCTTTGTATCCAAAGTCTGACCTTTACTTGATTCCTCATTCCTCGAACATCAAGGAGAATATTTAAAGCAGTGCTGCTAAATGTCTCTCGATCGATCCCCCAGACCCTTTACTTTAGCAAGCGTCTTGCTGTGACAATTAATTGAAGTTTGAGAATGAAGTATCTTTTTCTCGTGTCATCAGGAATCTTCTTACGTATTCATCTGGTGGTGTAAAAGTGATATCATGATATTTGGCAAAGATTCTGATAAACCTACACGAATAAAGAGTTTCATTTGTGTTCTTAACCATGTTCTAAGAGTGACTAGGATTTTGGTAATGAACAGTTTCTCTGTATACATGCTCTTTGTGACTCTTACAAGTCCTCGCCACAAAAGAGTAACCCTTCTGTTCCAAAAGTAGTTCAACAGCTTGGTTTTGTTGATCCATATCTCTGCACCATGAAGTCTCTCCTTAAGCCATTTAGTAGAGGTTCCCTATTGAAGTTTGTGGTTATGTTCTATATGTTGGAAGCCTTCCTTCTATGAGGATTCAAACCCCTCTGTTCCAAAACCAAGTCTTGATTCTTTGCAGGGATATGCTTTCGGTGGGTAAAAATGGGTTCTTGATAGTAGATGCACAAGTCATATGACCGGGAGAAAAGCAATCTTGTCAGAGATGAGGCCAAATGTCAACCACATAACCATCTCCTATGGTGATAAATATAAATCTAAGGTATTGGGTTTTGGCAAGGTGGTAGTCGCACTGGATATATCCCTTGTGAATTTTATGATTGTTGAGACCCGTGGTTCCAATACTTTCCGTTCGTGCACTTGTAAGATGGGTTTTTTTCGTCTTTATTGATGATGATATTGTGGTACTCTTGTGGAGCAAGACTCTCAAGGTCGCTTTTGTTGGGTACGTTGAGAATGACTTGTATGTGGTGGAATTTTTGGGGGAAAACCACTACAAAATCAGTGTTCCTTTTTTATGCAGTTTGTTGCATAGAAAAAAATTCCTAAAGTTGCAACTGCCAAGATCGAATCTAGGCGATACTTGTAACGGTTATACATGGACTCACCGTCATAGAACGTAAGCGGAAAAACGTTCCCACAAACAAACTTGGTTGATGTAGATGTATACGACCGTCCTCGAGAACATGCAGATGATCACCGCCACAAACGGTCAACGCCTCCGTAATTGGTCACACATATGGTGTGCCTATGACTCCCGAACCCTCACTCTAGCCAAGAAGTGGAAGTAGCAGATCCCCGAGAACTCCAACAGTGCTACTCCATGGTAGTGGTGGTGGAGGGAAAGGTTTAGATAAGGGATTCATCGAGCACCTTTTCTAGTGGCAATAGGCAAGGCAAGCAAGGGGGATAAGATGCCAACCAAAGGGCATATGAGAAGAGCTTATGGGAGACTGTATGGAGAGGAGTAGGAGGCCACCTCCTTTTATAAGGGGAGGGGGAAATCCACTCCCTTGTACGGAGACCAAGAGGGTTCCCCTCTCCTCCCTCATTCATGTGAGTGCTCTCTCCACTCACATAATTCTACACTCCACTTTTTCCCATTAAATATCCACTCAAAAACCAAAGGTCTTTCCATTAAAGCACTTTAATTCCCTTGTTTTAATGCTACTAAATTTAAAAAACACTTCATTTAATGAGTACTTCATTTAATGAACACATTAACATTTTGATCCCTTGCTTTGTTTTGATACCCCGAAACTATTTTAGCAGATTCGGCAGAACAATTTTCTGCAGCAGAACAATTTTCTGTGATGTCCATTGACATCCCCTATGTTCCCTATCGGCTTAACTATGTTGATAAAATTTAAGTGTGTATCCCTACGGGGTTTAGAACTATGTAGACATGATAGGTACTTTATCCGATAAATAATCATTAGCGGGACCTGGAGATCCATAATGACTACCACTAGTTCCACGAAGATTAGATGACGATCGTCCAAACCTCTTTCATTGTAATCAAGTTCCTTTTGTCTCGCTATATTTTAATTGTACGAGATCCGATCACTTAGCATCATCCATAACTTGTTTAATCTTATTCATGACAATTACTATTTTTCTCGTTCCTGTGATATGACATTCTAGTGATCAAATCACTTGCTTGTAAGCTATGTCAATATGATATCACCGAGGGGGCACTGAGTATATCTCTCCGTTAACCGGATGGACAAATCCCACTATTGATCCATGAGCCTAAACTAACACTTTCCAAATACCTGACAACACCTTTATAATCACCTTATTATGGTGTGACGTTTGATGTAATCAAAGTAATCTTCCGATGAATGTGATTGACGTGATCTCATGGTTTAAGGACATTGAGTTACTATGAATGTGATAGAAATATAAACTTGATGACATGACCGTAATGATACAACTACTGCGGGTGACTGTTCATCATATCATTCTCCAATGAAACTACAAGAAATGTTTCCTTTCGCAATGAATGGGCCCATCGGTCGTCATAGAAGGCGCATCTTCCTCGAAGAAAATCTCGGCTCAACCTTTTTCGATGTAATTTTTTTCAGGTTTCGCGCCCCTCTACTATGATGAAACCGCTAAAACAATGGAGGAAGCTCGACGAGCGCGTGGCAGAAGTAAGATTTCCACTTCCTCGCGAGATGTTGACTCCCGAAGTATTTTTTTTGCTTGTGGGTCTCAGACGTCAGTGACTCTAGCGGACCAAACTTATCGGTCGTGCCTCCCTGATTTGAACTCGATAACGTTGTTCGAGGCCTCTATCGTTTAGTCAGGCTGCTGGGTCCCTGCGGTGACCCCGCATACCACTGCATGTGTAGTACACTATAGTCGTCGATATGACATCCACAGAACACCGTTCCATAAATATCACATCCCCTAGAGTGGTTCAAAAGTAATATTGTGGGTCCATATTAAAAAGATACACACTTAATTATTATTACAATACTAGAAGTTTGAGACTTCAAGTGATTCAAACATATAAACCAAACTTAAAAAGTTTCAGTAGAATATTTAAAGTTTCAACCTCATACTCCAAATTGAGCTCAACAACTTATTATATAAAGTTTATGCTGCTCGGCTCAATTGGTTTACTAATAACTAAGGAACTACTTCACTCGTTTCGCTCCACTCCATAGCGTATCTCATAGTCCACCCCTTCCACTCCTCCGGACAGGTCTATTTCCTCATAGTAGACATCCTATTGTCCTTCAATTTCGTACATCGGAGTGTCTTCTGGATCCTTAGAGTCTAAGCAGGGTACCAAAGGAAAGAGTGAGTAACATCGTAACTCAGCAAGTTCATTATACGCAAGGTGGGAAGTTTGATGCTCTAACTACTACCTTGGACTATTAGTTCTTGGCACTATGAAGTTTTCGTAAACATTTCTTTAAAGATTGTTTTTATTTCCAAAAACTATGCCCATCAGCCTTAACAGGTTGACCAGAACATCATGGAGTTCCTATCCTGCCACGTTCACAGTTCCTTTCCGAAACACGGAGTAACAAGTTACAGTTCTTACACTCTGCAGAGGTGTGTTGCTTTACCCATGAGATATCAACTCCTTGTTGCACAACCGGGCGTACTTTCCCGTCCACAATTCTGTGATGTAGGGCCCATTAGGTGATCCAAGCCAATCACTACCCTCTTCACAACCTCACATGTCTCCTTGGTGTATGCCATGCCCACACATTGAATTACGTCAATGGTTAGTACAGACCGTTTAGATGCCACAACTATCATGGGATGTCGAGGGTTCCCACCCATATGCTGCATATCCTCTATGAATTACCAATTAATGCACTCTACAAGGATAATAGCCATGACCCACGCATCCAGCTACACACGACATGAAGAAGATACAGCTGACTTCTCTGTCCATTCCAAATCTCATGGTTAATGCATAATATACGGCGCTAGAATCACTGATGTCATGGGTTGTTAAGTGCTAAGTGATTAATCTCATAGCAAATGGAAACCTAAGTTCCATTGCCCACCTTATCCATATCACCACTTAGGATGATATTACAATTTATTTGTTTTGAGAAAATAATATTTTCTTTTTCCGGAACATAGATGATAACACACAATTTTGCAATTACTTTGATAACTACTCAGCAAAGGACATGAGCAAGTGATGAACTTGCCCTGTGATTGCAAGGTAGTGAAGTCGGATGCTTGCACTCGACCTTGAGCTTCTATTTCTACAAAACACCATTATTGCCCGGTAAGGACAATATTTAAAGAAACAATAATGAATATGCATAGTAATTAAATGCATCATTTATTATTTATCTTCTTTATGTGTTTTACCCACCTTATTAAATTCTGATATTCTTTTATTTAAAAGAATTTGTTAATGGTTAATTCCTAAAATTTACTAAATGTTATATCTAATATTTTTATGGTATAATATAATAATATAAGAGCATAAAATTCATTTTTATTAATTTTAACTCTTATTATTATTTTCTTAATATAATTTTTAGGAATATTATTTTATATTTCTAAGTTTTTTATTTTTACTAATCTAAATAGTAAGTTAGTATTTTTATAAAATACTTTACTCATTTAATATGATAAAAATAATCTTTATTTATTTTTGAGTATTTTATTTTTTTTTATAAAATTCCCTTAAGGAATATATATTATAAAAATATTTAACCTAAATTTATTCTACTACAAATAATTTCATAATTTTATTTGGTAGTTTATATTTCTGTGAACTTATAGATATCTTATTTTTATTTTTAGGATTTTTATTTTATTTCTTAGGACATATTATGTCCTAGGGGTATTTTGGTATTTTACAAAATTATTTAGATTTTCTATTTAGAAATCTGGACCTAGCCCATTGGGCTAGCCCAGCGCTGACCCGGCCCACCTTGGCTGGTCACACCCACTCATATGAAGTGGTACTTGCCAAAATCGGCACAAATACACTCATTCCCTTCCTCGCCCACATGCGTTCTCCCTTCTCTCTTGCCCCCGCTGTGGCGTGGTGCTGCCAACACCGCCGCTGCGCGATTCCGGCTTCCCTAGGCCTCTACAGCTGCCGCCATGGTTCATGACGATGTAGTCGATGCCGCTCCATCGATTGGTCCTGCTCGATTTGTTTCTAGGCTTCTCTCCTAGATAGCAAGGCTCTACCCCGAACCCTAGGGTTTGGTGCTCGCCGATGATATGTACTCCGCCGCTCCTGGTGGTGTTGTGTCATGACGCTGGTGGCACTGTGGTGCTGCTAGGTCCGCTTGTGTGGCTGTGGTCACCATACTTGTGGATCCGCACGGATCGCAGCGCCTTCGGTGCTCCCCGTGCCGCCGTCTGCACGTCGTCGGCCATTCTGCTTCCTCTTCTAAACTTCAGCGAGGCTTTCAGATGAGTTTCCCCCTCTTTCCCTCTCTGGTTCTCTGTCCTACCCCACTAGTTCTAGTGTGCTCGCAGCATGTGCACCCTAATTGTGACTACCCATTGGTTTAGGGTTCATTCCTCTGTGCTAATTTTGATATGGCTACTTATTGATTCCTAGTAGTGTGGACTTCACTACTACTTAGTGTTCTTAGCACTGTAGTGGCTCTGTCAGTAGTTGTTAACTAAACTTTTAAGTACTACCCTGAAATGATGTGTTCAAATGTGAGGATATTGGATTTGGTTATCTACTCCAATTCTTCTTCAATAATCTTAGATGATAGAATGTTCGGATGTAAAAATGATTCCTGATTATTTATCTTATGAAAATGATTAAGTATGAGAGGATTAAGCTAGGTGGCCTGTTTATATACGGATTTCTTCAGATATGGTCATTGTGACACCATCAATTGATTGGTACACAATCTCTGACTGTTGCTAGGCTTTACATGAGCTCTACTTGAAATTACTTGTAAACATGGAAAAGTTCCTATTAGCTTTAGAGTTATACATGATAGATATTTTAGTCTATGATGCTGGTCTGGGATAAAACAATGTTTTCACCTGCTGCCTCCCTTTCAAATATATTATGATGGATAGTTGATAAGTATGATTCCTATATTGTTTTAGGAAAAATGATTCGATAAACTTGGTAAGAATAGTATAGTTGATTCTTACTGTATAAGATAAAGTGGTAAGATGGATTCATTTCTCAGGTGGTACATTCCAAAGAATGTGCCTAGCAATGGTTCTTCCATGAATTCTTTTGTATCTAGTTGCAATACTAGAAAGTTCCATTCAAGATCAGTGATACAAAGGCTGATATCTTGGTTATGGTTTGTAAAGATTTATCATTTTCCTTTTAGTCTTTCTTCTAGGATGAATATACACCTCACTTGGGTGTTTTTATGAGAAGAACAAGTATAGAACAACTCATGTTCCTGTGAGATATATAAGATCAATAGAGTGATGGTCTATTATAAAACTCACCACACAACTATTGTTGATGATGTTGATGTGATAATTGTTCTTGCTGGCTTGCTTCTGGAGTTGGGATTATTCCCTGGACCTTGTCCTGCACTTCCTGGTACTTGTTCTGTTCCTCCTAGCTCTTGTGAATAGCTTCTTGGCCTTGCTATCCTCCTAGACCACCCCTCCATTAGGTCACCATCATGTGGATGATCTAGTTGGGTTTCTAGGTAGATGGTTTGGTTGATTCAGCAGAAACTGTTATGGTTTTGGCTATGTTCTTGAGAGATAAAGTTGGAACTGTGGTGTGGGAGTGCTGTGCAGAGCTGCTATGTTGTGTGCGAGTGTGATAGTAATACTTCTTTTTTCCTTCTGCTGGTCGACAGCACACATCATGCATTCAGGTGAATGTGCTGCTTCACTGTTCTCCTATCTTTGGATCAGCTCAAGTGATTTTTCTTCACTATTTCACCTTTTACTATCTACTGATATGGTGAAACATGCCCCTTTACTTTGGCTAATGATGTTGTTCTGAGGATTGTTTGATATAAAAGAACATATATTGCACATTGGTGAAACTTGCCCCTTTTTTAATTACTCAATGATGTAAGTCACTACTGAGAGTAAAACTAACAAAATACTATCTTTGTTTCTCTTTTATTTTCTTTTTATTTTGCAGGTATAGAGACTTTGAAGATCAAGATTTAGTTTAGGAATAGATAGGTAGTCTAGGTTTTTATTGTAATATTTTGTAAAGAATCTTATAATAGTACACTTATAATTTAATAAAGTTTCATTTCATTGTAATCTATTTCCTATAATACCTTTATTGGATGTGTTTATCTCATTTTGTAATATTGTCAAGGAATAAAGAAAAGAAATAAGAATTCATTTATTATTTAAATTTCCTTGTTTAAATTATGATTATTGTTTAATATATATTTAGTAATCAAACAATATTACTAAATCATTTAGGAAAATATCTTAATCTAACTAACTTCTAATGTTCAAATATTTTCCAAATGATTTAAAGTTAAAGTGTGAATTCAAATTATTTCCCCCAAAACTCATTGATTCCAAAATATCATATCAAAATTTATAGAAATCACTATAAAGAGATATTCCAACCTCTAGATAGTGAAAGAAACTCTGACCTCTTTAGGTTTTTTGTTTGTCGGAAAATTTACCTAGATTTTTTTACAAACGAATGCATGAACATGCTCATGTTCCTATTTCTACCCTTCGTTGATTCCTAAATGCTGGGGTGTTACCCGCATGTCTATCTCACATTAGAGAAATCGTGTGAACGATGAAACTTTTTCTTCCCTGTTCCGAACTTGATAGCGTCGCTTGATGCATCCATCGTTTAATCAGGCTGCTAGGTCCCACGTGTCATCCTCACACTAGAAGAAACATGTGCATGATGGATGTTTTCATTTGCTCGTGCCTCCCTGATATGAAGTCGATAACGTTGCTCGATCTATCTGCCGTTAATCACAATGCTGGGTCCCACATGCCATCCTCTCATTAGAAGAATCGTGTGTATGATGGAATTTTTTCCTTCGCTCCCTCTACCTTGTTTCGACCATGATTGCTCTTCCGTTCAATCACGCATCTGGGACCACCTGTCATCCTCTCATTAGAATAAACATGTGTATGATGGAATTTTTCCCTCGGTTATGCTATCATGTTCCGAACTTGATAGTGCTGCCAGATACATAATCACGCAGCTGGGCCCCACGTGTCATACTCTCATTAGAAGAAACATGTGTATGATGGATTTTTTTCCCTTGGTCGCGCCTCTCTGCTAACTTGATAGCATTGCTCGCTGCATCCGTCATTTATTCAGGCTGGTGGGTCCCATATGTCAGCATCTCATTAGAAGAATCATGTGTATATGATTGAATTTTTTTCCTCTCTAGCGCTACCCTGTTCCTAAATAGACAGTGTTCATCGACGAATCCGCCAGTTGGTCACGCAGCTCGGTCCCACATGTCATCATCTCATTAGAAGAAACGTGTGCATGTAGAACTTTTTTATCGCTCGCGCCTGTGTGTTTCGAAATTGGCAATGTTGCTCGATGCACAAGTTGTTTATAAAGGCTGGTGGGTCCCATATGTCAGCCTCACATTAGAAGAATAGTGTGGATATGATGGAATTTTTTCTTCTCTAGCGCTACCCTGTTGCGAACTAGATAGCGTTGCTCGATGAATCTGCCATTTTGTCACGCTGTTGGGTCCCACATGTTAGCATCTCATTAGAATAACTTGTGCATGTTAGACTTTTTTCTAGCTCGCTCCTACCTTATTCAAACTTGGCAACGTTGCTCGATGCAGCACCTATATATGGTCTCTCTGGTGCGTCCCACATGTCATCCTCTCCGTAAATAAAACGTGCTATGATGGACTTTTTTTCAGCTGCCTCCGTTGTTCTGACTTTGGTCCATAGCTGGGTACCATATGTTAGCAACCTCTATGCAGGAAACATGTCTATGCTTGGTCCCAGATTCCAGCCTATATTTGAAAGAAACGTGTGTATGTTGGACTGTTTTTTCGGGTTGAGTCTGCAGTTATGACCTTGGCAACATTGGTAGATTTGTTTGCGAGGAAACTTGTCTATGATGCAGCAGCAGTTTATCTAGGTCCCAGATGTCAGCCTTATAGAGTACAAAAAATGTTAATATAAACTCCATTGTTGGGTCCCATATGTCAGCCTTCTATGTACATGAAACGTGTCTATGCTAGGTCCCACATGCCAGCCTTCTATATACAGGAAACATGTGTATTCTGGGTCCCGCATGTCAGCCTCTATATGAATTAAATGTGTCTACGCTAGGTCCCACATGTCAACCTCTATTTGAATTAAACGTGTGTATATATGTTGAAAAAAATTTTCGGGTCGAGTCCCCCATCCTTAACCTTGGAAACATTGCTAGATACAACAACAGTTTATCTGGGTCCTAGATGTTAGCCTGAGAGTACAAAAAAGATAAATCTTTATTAACACAAAATGCCTAGGATTCGAACTCGAGACCTCACTAGTGGTGAACTGGGTGCCTTGCCACTACGAAAGAAACAGCTAATACAGTAAAAGCGTTAAGCTTTGCTATTATAACTTATTGATTTGTATCCTTAAAAATACTTTTCTTGACCATTTTTATCTCCCATCAAATAATAAGGTCGTGCTCCTGGCAGCTAAACTAAAAACTATAGGTTCTCTAAAAAACCCGCTGGCAGAGTTTTCTTAAAAAAATTGAGAGCTTGGGGGAAATGACCAAAAGGCTAAATTAAAAAGAGTTAGGCTGATCTACATGGCTGATATATATAGGCTACACTCCATAGGCTATTTTCCATGGGATCCTTTCTCAAATTTCTATCGGCTGTGGTCAGCAGTCCCTTTATTACCCCTAAAAGGCAGAATTAAAATGTTCTGGGCTAAAGAGGGGCTGAATGAGCTAGATTTCTTCTCCTCGTATATAAAAATTGCAGGACTCTCAAAAAATGCATTTTGCTGAGGCTCGGCTGGATTCAAAACAAATACCTTAGAGAGGGAGGGAAAGAAATTGATAATTCTTTTTGGCAGATATTTATATAAACTCTGTAGTACAAAATAATATAGAAAAATTATCGACATATTCACAGTTCACATTCAACAGCACTTTACCAATTCAATAGCATTTCAAAGTGAGCGATTTAGCAATACATACATTGAAACAAAATAGCAGTACGGAGAGAAACAATTCTTGTTTCAGCTCTTAAAACCTTGTCGCCCGATCAGTTTGCCCTTATCTCCAAACACACTCGACCATTGGAGCATGAAAAAATGACGATCGAGTATGCTCTGAGTACCTTCTTCTCACATCAATGTATGTGTGACCCACGATGCAACCCAAAATGCCCAAGTCTCATCAAGATTGTGACAAGGCCATGTTTCAAAAGAAAATCTAGACTTTCAAGTGACCTTGATTTGAAAAAGTACCACTACATCAGTATTTGTTCCACAAAATGCTTTAGTAATAGCAATGCCAGAACATTTGAGAGATTCAGTAGCTTTCCTGCTTGAAATTCAATAGGAGTACAACGAAAATAAGTTCTTGTTCTAGCTCAAAAACCTTGGCGCACGATCAGTTTTCCCTATTCTCTAAACAGACTCGATCATTGGAGAAGGCAAAACTGGGGATCAAGTCTGCTTCTGTGCGAATACAACCTCATTTCGTCAATGCTTGTGTGAATCCCATATGCAACCCAAAATGCCCAATACTCATCTAGATAATTGTGACAATGATCGATTTCTAAATAAACGTAAGACAATATGCTGCACTTGATCTAAATAGGTAATAATACATCACTATTAGTTCAACAAAATATTTTGGTAATAGCAAACGACAGAACAAAGGAAAAGCAAGACCATCCCCTGCCCTTGACCTAAAATGGTACTAGGAGTATATAGTACAAAACACTCCAAAGTACAAAACGGGTACTATACTAGTACTACTTTATGGCTAGCCTCACTTTCTTACAATTCCTTTTCAATTGGGAATTGTATGCCTCGATTGATGCATATTGAGTAATGCACGCCCTGGGTAATATAAGAAGTTTTATGGTACAATAGCAGGGAAAGATTTTTCTTCAGCATGATGGCCGGCATTGCCCTGATCCCAGGCATGGAGGAACTGCAGATTATATCCCAAAACCCCAGCTCTATTGACGATGTATAGGTAATGAGCTCAAATTGTACAAGGGCGACGCACACGTGTCCTTCCTGATGCACATGACGGATACGTCGATGTCGTCTGACTCTTGTATGTCAAATAGCACAACAAACACCATACCATCATCCACTGATCCGATCTTCTCTACTCTCGATGAGCATTGTGCCAACATCGGCTGAGATATATGCCTGGAGTTATTAAAGGAAGTAAGAATCGACAATATAAGATGATAAAGTAAATATGAGTAACCTTACTATGATAAAACATACATAGTACTCCCTCCGTTTCAAAATATAAGATGGTTTAGATTTTGTGAAGTGTATCTAGACCCCTATATAGCATGTGTTCACTCCGAGCTACACACTATTAGAGAGTCTAGATACACTCGTTTCACAAAACCTAAAACATCTTAGCGCCTGTTTGATTCAAAGGATTTCTAAAGGAATTATATATCCATAGGAATTTATCCTATAGAGTGTGTTTGTTTGAAAGGAATGAATCCTACAAAATTCCTATAGATTTTTTTCCTACACTACAATCCTATAGGATTTCTAAGAAGAGGTCAGACCTCTTGGAAAAATTGCTATATGCCATGTACTTAAACACTACAAAGTTACTGTTTTTTTCCTGCAGTGCAAGCAAACAACTAATTTTACTAATCCCTATAGTTTTTATTCCAATAGGATATCAAGTGTCATGCTATTCTATTCCTGCATTTTCCCTATTCATGTGTTGCACAAATCCTTTGAATCTAATTTCAAATGGAGGGAGTATCTACGGACTACATGTGCAAGACCATTGTTTCAAAGGAAAAGCTACTTGATCTAAGAAAGTAGTGCTAGCTCCCAGTACAAAGCCATGTTTGAAAGGAAATGCTATATTAGATCCAGCGATTTGTTCCAAACAAGTACTACCAGTACATACTGCAAAATACAATAGCACGAGAAGAACTAGAAACAATATACTCCCAAGTTTAAGAATTAGTACAATAGTACTGTACTGTACTACTTTGCAGCTAAAATACATATTTCTGACACACTAAAACCCCTTGACTAGAATCAACATCAATTCTTAATTCCAAATTTGAACGACAGATCATCATCAGAATCAAGATGGTCATATTTGTCATCTACCACCTTGTGGATGCAGAATGAGTAATCCAGGATGAACCTATCATTTTTATTAATTAGAAAATTCCAGAATCTTAGTCATCCTAGCGGCGGCCGGCGACGCGCTGCTCTTCGGATCGAAAAATACTTTATATTCGACGAACTCCTCCATGTCCCCTCCCATCATTGAAGGTTCATATAAGTGCAACTCCACCATGTACTGCGTAAACTTGCACGCCGCCGACCTAACACACTAGATGGATACGACGAGGCCATAGTGAAGCATGTCAAATCACACGGTGAATACTGTACCATCATACCCGGATACGACGGTCTGTACTCTCCATGATCCAAGTGCCAGGAAAGGTTGAGAGATGTACATGTGTTCCACACCATATTGGAAAATGTGCACCTACATTCATTGGGATTTTTCGAGGTGGGCGAGGAGCATTGTGGGTGACGCGGCGAACTCGCATCCAGGCTTAGGGTAGTTGCACGGGCCGTCCTGGCATGCCATCTTGTGGTTCAGGAAGTCGTGGAAGGCGACTAATTTCCCGCAACTATTGTTGGGGCATCTGCTACCTTTTCCACCAGTGACTTGGCAGCGAAACTCCTTCGAACATGCGGCCAGCCGAACGATGCTGGTAGTGTCCATATGCATAGAGATTTCTCCGAAGGCGTCCGGATGGACTAGGGGCAAGGGTGGATTCAAATATTATTGTTGGGGTTTCTGGGAGGAGAGAGATGACGTCCTGCAAGAACCGATTATGTGGGCGAGAAACGGCTAGGAAAATTTGCAAAGTGCGCGCTAGCTCGAGAGAATCCAAAATGCGGCTAACCAACATTGGCCAAATCAGAGATGGAGAAGATGGGAGGCTCTTTGAACGAGGGGTGTTTGCGTGTTTCCTCGTCGGTCCTCTGCAGTGTGCAATTGTATTGAGGACACTGACTAGAGTTATAACTAGACTAGCAAGCGGTCGCGGCCTGGCTCAGTATTGTATTGTCTCATAACCTAGACTAGCTATAAATAATATCATAAATAAATTTTATTATGTTTCAGGAAGGACGTGAACCCACATTTCTCGAGTAAATTAAATTTAGTACCACAATTAGGGATAGGGTAACAAGTTAGTGCCCTGTAATTTTTTGTGGATATGTACCGCTTTTGGGGCGAGATGTTACAAATAGGTAAATATTTTTTGGCTAATCGCGTTTTAACAACTAAACTAACATGATGGGCCCACAATTATGCAATGACATGGAACTGGGGCCCACGTGTCATCCCTCTAATTTTCTTGTCATCCTCCCTATCTCTTCTCTCGTATCGTTCTTCTGGAGCAGCTTCTCTCTTCATCATTCATTGTTCATTTTGGCCCTCGTTTTTGCCCAATCTGGTTGAAAATCTAGAGAAGCAAATCTAACCAGCACATTCAGTAAACAAAGCAGATGTAGGAAAAGCTAGCATAGAATATATAGTACAGCACTAAACAAGGTTAGGCAATTAGGTTGCTCAGTAGCAGCGGATAAGTTCAACAAGGAAATACAAAAGAAGCCGCTTCACAGCAGCAACACACAAGATCAACAGCACCTCCTAGCCTCTGCCTCCTCCCTCTGGAGCTTCCTCCACTTCTTGCGGCCCATTCCCTTGACCTTTTGCTCCTTGGGTTTGATCGGGGACATCTTACCCTCTTCGATGGCCACCTTCTGGAGGTTGCATAGGTGAAAGCCGAGCGCCTTGTGCTTGGATCTAAAGGCATGGATGTTCATGTTGTCGCCGCAGGTGGTCACTTCCTCGGCATGCTCCACGAGGAAGTTGAAGTCGGTGGCGTGGAGTCTCCTCTCGCTGAAGGGGAACCTGTTGAAGCCGTCGGCGAAGTAGTGGTCGTACTGGCCGGACTTCAGCCTCCTTAGCACCTGGCGACTCTTGGTGTGCTTGGACTCGTCGTCGCTGCACATGTCACTGCTATCCACCTGTTGGAAAAAATAGTAGCATGCAATAAGGACATTATTGAGATACCTTGGGCATTGATTATTTGTATAAATTTACCAATTGATATCCCATGATTATTTGAGTAAATTAAGAGGGTGGGTTAAATTACCCAATCCCCAAATCTCAAACAAAATCAAATAATGATCCCAGCTATAGATCAATGCTAGTACCAACTACGGAATTCCTTAACTAAAAAATGGAGGACAAATAAAATAGGTTTAAATACGAACATGGGGATTCATCGAAACACAAGAGAATTAGCTTTTCTAAAAAGATCTAGCATCCAACGATTGAAAATGCGAACAACCGAACCCTAATAACAAAGGATCTAGCATCCAACGATGGGAATGGGGGAGAACAAGGGAAGGGGAAAAAACCTAGTTACCTCCGACCATGGTTCGACGATGCTGGTGTCATAGGGGTTCTCTGGGAATATGTACTCATGCTCCTCATAGGGGTCCCAATGGAGCGGGACCATCCTGCGACCAGCGGGGGCCTCCTAGCTAGCGGCTATGCCGTTAGCGGGGACAGGGGCCAGGATGGGGACGACGGCTGACTGCGATGCCTTGATGGGGGCCTAGACGCGGACGAGGACCTCCTCGCCGGCGGCCTTGGAGGCGACGATGGACAACACGCCTTTGTTCTCCATCGCCATCGTGGTTGGGGTTTTCCTGTGAGTTTGCAGAAGGTGATGGGATGGTGGGGACAGTTACTGAGTGAGTGAGAGTGGGGTGGAGGATAGGGAGAGGGCGTCTATTATAAGGGTGAAGGGAAGGGACCTTTCTTTGCACCACCATGCACCGCGTAACCAGCGAACACTATTGCACTGTGCGCGACCATGCGCGTCTGCTAATAACGCCCTGTCCACCAAGACACACGTACCGTGGTCACGTTTTTTTCCTCGTGTCTAAAACTATGGTGATGTAGGTGTATTTGGTTATAACCTCAAGATTAATACTTGCAATTTGGTTGTACTCAGTTTTTCCCTCTAGTACTAACAATGCCACATGCAATCTACTAAGTTTTACAATCCGGTGGCCGAGCCATGTTCTTCCTAGTACTACCTGTAAGTTGCATATGCCTTGCATGTGAGACATGCATAATATATATAAGTATGACATATCATCACTATATTTAATTATAATAGGTAAAGCTCAAAATATTTATAAAACTGAGACACATCTGTAAAGTATGGGTGTATATTTAGTCCTTTGCACATTTATAAACCTTGGTCGTTCTGGTAGAAACCCAATAATGTCTATATACATGGTAGGACAATACTGCGAAGCTATTTTTTCCAAAACTTGTCAAATCCCATGGTTAATGTTTTCATGGCACGTAGAGCACATGACATGATAGGGCGTGTCATGCGTAAATATTTTAATTTCTTTTTTTATATCATGTGGTCATTTTCAAAAGGGGTTCAAAATTGTCAAGATGCAAAATCTTAGCAAGAAGTCAAACCAGTCGTCAAAACTCTTGGTGGTTTCTGATATATTAATTGACCGCCCAATGTGGGTACCTCCAAAAAGCTTTTTCAAAAAAACTCACACAGCAGCCCACGATTTACTAGAAGTAGTCAAATTTGATCTAATTTCGATAAATTGACACAAATTCATTCAAGTGGGCGGAGTTATCTAGGAAGTTTGAGAACCCATAAAACATGGGAAATCGTAAGTACAACATTTTGGTCCATTATATATGTCTGAAAACTTGGCTTGTGGTATTCATGTCCATGTTCTTCGGAATATCTTTATGGGAAAGAACAATCTCGTCATCACTCGGAAAATTGATAATGTTCTTCCCAGAAGTTGGAAACTCACACTGACAATATTGTTTGCTACAAGAAGATGCACCCATCAACCTCTGAAAATACATTTAATTCAAGAGAAAACTATTGTGCTTACTGGTAGTTCAAGTTTTACCTTACTGTGTAAAATCTTAGCAAGAAGTTGAAGCTATCGTCAAAACTCTCGTTGGTTAATATATTAATTATGCTCCCGATGGGTACCCCAAAATCTTTTTTGCAAACTTTTAGAGCAACCAACAATTTACTTGTAGTTTCAAAGTTGACCTAGTTTCAATAAATCGACATAAATTCATTCAAGTGGGATCAGTTATCTAGGAAGTTTGAGAACTCATAAAACATGTGAATCATCGGTACAACATGTGGGTCAAATATATATCATGTAAACTTGGAAAATAAATATGTTCTCATCAATCGAAAAAATCGAGAATTAAATGTTCTTTCCTCATAGTTCAAAACTCACGCCAATGAAATTGTTTACTTCAAGAATATGCACCCATTTACCCCTGAAAATACATTTAATTCAAGATAAATCTATCACACTTACTTGTGTACCTCAAGTTTGACCAAATTTCATTAAATTTTCAAGATGAAAAATCTTAGCAAGAAGTTGGACCTGTCATTTGAAATCTCGGTGGTTTCCGATATATTAGTTATAACTCCCCCATGGGTAACTTCTAAAAGCTTTTTCGTAAACTTTCAAAGCAACCTACCATTTACTTGAAGTTCAAAATTTTCACGTAATCTCGGTAAATAGACATAAAGTCATTCAAGTAGACAAAGTTAGCTAGACCGAAGTTTGAAAAATCCTAAAACATGGGAATTAATCATAAGTATAACATGTCGGTCCACTATATATGTTGAAAGCTTGGCTTGTGGCATTCAGATCCATATTCTTCATACTTTTTATTCAGAAATGAACAATCTCGATCATCATCACTCAAAAATTAGAATGTTATTTCCTGATAGTTGGAAAATCATACCGACAGTATTCTTTACTACAAGAAGATGTACAAATCTACCGCTGTGAAAATACATTTATTTTGACCTAATTTTGTTAAGTCGTCAAGATGAATAATCTTAGTAAGATGTTGAAACTCTTGTCAAAACTCTCGGTGGTTTCTGATATATTAATTGCCCCCCGATGGGTACCTCCAAAATATTTTTCGTAAAACTATCAAAGCAGCCTAAAATTTACTCTCTATTCAAATTTGACCTAATTTCGATAAATCGGCATAAAGCACTCAAGTGGGCAGAGTTAGCTAGGGAGTTTGAAAACTCATAAAACATGGAAATCTCAATTACGTACAACATATTGGTCCACTTAATATATATAGAAGCTTGCTGGATTATGGCATTCAGATCCATATTCTTTGGACTTTCATTATGGAAAAGAACAATCTCGTCATTACTCAGGAAATTGAGAATGTTCTTCCTAGATAGTTGGAAACTCACACCGACAATATTGTTTGCTACAAGAAGATGCACCCATCAACCTCTAAAAATACATTTAATTCAAGAGCAAACTATTGTGCTTACTGGTAGTTCAAGTTTGACCTTATTTCGTTAAATTGTCAAGATGAAAAATCTTTGCAAGAAGTTGAAGCTATTGTCAAAACTCTTGGTGGTTTAGTATATTAATTATGCCCCCGATGGGTACCCCAAAAGCTTTTTTGCAAACTTTCAGAGAAACCTACAATTTACTTATAATTTCAAATTTGACCTAATTTCAATAAATAGACATAAATTCATTCGAGTGGCCTCGGTTAGCTAGGAAGTTTGAAAACTCATAAAACATGTGAATCATAAGTACAACATGTGGGTCAAATATTGTAGAGGTCCCAACCTTTAATAAGTTAGAGATCCCTGTGTTTACAATGCTAGTCTCTGGATCAATAGCTAGCATCCACAATTAAGATGTAATATCAAGAAGCAAAGGTCATAATACAACTTTATAACCAGGAATAAAATTATTCATTACATCTTACATAGCTCATTTGGCTATCTCATTACAATGTAACATAAATAACTATAGCATGGGGTCCTTCATCTTCAAAGTGCCACATGCAGTCATGTTGGTTGTAGACTTGTAATCATAATCAACACACTTCACTAACATCAAACAAACCTGCAACATAATAAGTTGCAACCACAAGGGTCAATACATTTGAATTCTATTGGCAAGTTTCACTACTACATGGAAATAAGTGGATCCTATCAATATATGCATATTGGGCTAAGTAGGGTTTAGGCTCATTTGCAGAAAGCAATATAGTTTTATCCTATCTTTTCAAAATAGTTTTGATCTTTTGAAAATCTTTCTGAACTCCTTGGAAAACTCCAAGTGCTTCTAATCCCTTGTTGACACCATCAAGTTTTACTTTGAGAAATTGGAATGTCGAGATCTTCAATAGCTTCAGGCCTTAGTTGCTTAGAGTTGTCCGTAACTGGGGACACGGCTAAGTACTTAGAATTTTGATCTTCTGCAGAAGTTGTACACTTTATCCACATGACACAATCTCGTCTTGACGCCACCAGTGGCCGCTGGATAAGCACACACCAAATGGAGTACCGGCAGATCGAGAATGTGACAAAGTCGTTCCATAGAAGCCCTCCCAACACATGATGCTAGCTTGTATACCAGGCACCAATGTAAGGATATATTTCCAATACACGAATCCAGATAACCTGAGTAGTTGCCAATGCAAGGGTCTTCCATTATGTAATTAACTAAGCTAGAGCCCATTTAGCATGTGGCTGTACACGGAAGCCACTGTAGGAGAAACATGTTCAATCTCTAAGTCCCTGGGTGGTTTTCTTCTAGTGCACATACAAAAAGATAGCCATATAAACATGGTTCCCTTTGTTGCCACCTTATCCATAATTGAGTAACTACATTCCACCCAGGTGGTTCATTGAGTACTTGTTTTATTATATAAAACATATATTTTCCAACACTTCATATAAACATGATATGGTATTCCACCCCAAGTCTATAGCACGGCTAAGCATACTACAACTACAATGTTTTCACTAAGGAAGATATAAGGATATCCTAATAGGACATAGCATAGCATAGTAATATAGTAGCCCTATTATGCATACTATAAAAATACCACTAAGTGTAATGAAAATAGTAGGACATGGATGATAGTGTCACTTGCCGTTTTAGTAGATAATATTGGTTCACTCCTTGATCTTGCAAATATCACACTCTTCTAATTTCACTACAATTCAATGAAGCAAGCACACATTTAAACTAGCATTCAAACAATTTATCACATGAAACAATAAAATCAAGCAATGCATGCAAGCATGCAGAAGATTGTTTTATTTGGAAATGTGGTTTCTAGTAGGCTCTAATCATTTTAAAGCTCCTATTAGTCATTTACAAAAGTGGTAAAACCATTAAATTCAATTTGGTGAAAATGGCCATTTAAATCATTTTTGTTTTTGCTAAAAATGATTTAAATCAAAGTAATATTTTGTTGTGTTAGTCAAATATATTTTTAAACACAGTGTTAGTGTTTATGGTCAAAGTGTTTTAATATTAATCCATTTGCAAACGGTTTCATCCAAATTCCATTTTTAATTCAAAGCAATATTTTATTTGCTAGAAATGCCTTTAAACAATGTAATAATTTTACTAGGGTTCATCAAATATATTTGAAGTCCTAAAACATGGTGTTTAGGGTTAGAGAGTATAAATCAACCCATTTGCAAAAGGTTGTACTCAAAAAGCATTTTTAAACCATAATCCACATTTTTATTTAACTAGAAAACGCTTTTATTCAAAGATTTATCCCTTAGCATCACAAAATGTATTTTAAATCTACAAGTTGGTTTTTATGGTCAGTAGGTTCAAAACAAACCATTTACAAAAGATTTTACTCAAAAATCATTTCTACAATAATTTTTATATTCAAAATATGCCTAAACAAGTTTTTGCAAAAACAACTAATTTATAGAGGCAAAACAGTAAAAAGGCATGGTTGGAAAGGTTTTGTTTTCCTGATTCCAATGATATAAAATTTGTAAAATTTGGACATGTGGATTAAATGTTATGAATTTTTCAAATCCTATCATCTAATAGATCAAATTTCTGTTTTTAAAACAAACACTGGCCACGTGTCTGCTTTTAACTGGTGCGTACCGGTTCGTGCGGATTGCGCACTATGGACCGTTGGATTTAAATAAGATCGTGCGGCATAGATCACACGATACCCCTTTGATCTAAGATCTAATCCTAGCCAGGTGTTTCAGATCTAACGGCTACCAGCGCAACTACCAGGAACTGGTGACGCTCGACAGCAGCGCGCGGCGGCGACGCTCGGCTAACGGCGGTTCCGGCGATACAGGAAGCAAGAGATAGGATGGATTATATCACAGGGTTCGCAGGGGTGCGGAGAAGCTCGACGTGGTCGTAGCAGTCCAAGGGGCGCACGGTGGTGTCAGGGATTGCTCGCTGGAGTAGCTCCTGACGACGGGTGCTATCTGTTGAAGACGGAGGCGGTCTTGTAGGCCACGCACGGATTATTGGAGGGCACCTGGAGATGCACAGGAAGCAGGCGAACAAGATGGCATAAGTCACAGCTCGAGGCGCGCACGAGATTGAGGGCCAAGACTCACCGGAGATTCGGCAGAGGGCGGCGATTCTCAGAGTCAGACCGAGGCGAGCTCCTGGGGCACACGCGGGCGAGTGGGAAGTACTGGCATGTGCGTGAGGTGGTGGCGAGCACGCTCGTGGAGTCCAGAGGGAAAGGGGAGGTCGGACGATGCCGGATTTCGCCGGAAATGCTCGTCGGAGCAGGAGGTTTGCAGCGGGCAATTGGGGCAGCCCGGTGGCAGAGAGTGGACGGCGTCTAGGGGAAAATGAGGAGGAGGGTGAGGCGGTTTATTGTGCGTGATAGCGGTCGAGTATTAATCGCACATTGACGTGAATACATGCCGCGGATTCAAGGCAGGAACGGCAAGGTGTGGGGGAAAAACGGTCGCCCGAGGTGAAGACGACGACTGTCAGTGTGGGGTCGCGCTGTCTGCGAGAGAGAGGATAACGCGTGGGGCCAAGTGGTCAGTGACTGAATGGGTTTGCTCGCGAGTGGAAAAAGAAACGGTTCGGGGAAGAGGTGGGCTGCGAGTTGGGCTGGACTGGGCCTTGTTTCTAGGCTGAGTTTGTTTCCCCTTTTTGTATACTGAATCTTTTTCTTTTTACTTTTCTATTATTTTGTTTTGATTTTTTTCAAATAATTCAAACGCCATTTGAATTCAAACCTTTACCAAACATTCAACAAGCTTCTATACTATTTTAAATATGTTTTTAAAGTCTATTTTAGAATAACTCTTTTATTCTTTTAGGGTCTATTATTTATTTAAAATAGACATTTGTCTTTATTTTAAATAAGATTTGAATATGTTTTCAAGCTCTATTTGATTTCTAATTTTTCTACCAAACCTTTTTCATTAGGTTTTATTTATTCTTGAGTGTAAATAATTCACTTTGAATTTATCATTTAAAATACTTTAATATGATTTAATGTTCATTTAAATTGGGAATTGTCTTTATTAAAATAAAATTGGATATTAAACAATCCTTATGATTTTATTTAAATAATCCTTTAAACTTTTTATTAATAAATAATCTTTAATTTCATTTGTTTGGTCAACATTTAATTTGGCTTTTAAATATTCCTTATTTATTTATTTATTTCTTCCTTTGCCTTATAAAATCCATATTTTTTTATTTAAAGATCCAAAATTGGTGATTCCAATTTGTATAATTTTATTTAATATTTGTTTATCCTTTTAAATCTCCTTAGGATTTATTTTCTCAAGATTTGGCATGGATCCTAGATAGGGCTTTATTAGCTTTAAAAATTTATTTCCTTTTAACTTATTAAATTCATAAGTTTGTATCCATGGCTCCAAATTAAATGAAACCAATTCCTATGGTTTTATAATATTTTTGTTTATCATTTTTGATCATTTATAAATGTTTGTTGACAAATTTTAGAGTTTTAGGGTTTTGGTTTGACTTTTCCAAGTGTTTAAATTTCAAGATACATTATTGATGAATGCATTTCACTTGATTGAAATTTTGTTTGATTCCCTTTTCATCCAAAGTTTGTTCAATATGGGTATTGATGTTTCCATTTGGAATCAAAAAATTTCTTTTCACTCTAAATTTCAACAATCATTTCTTTTGTTTATTTATTTTTCACATTTCAAAATTTGGAAAATTTTGGGATGTGACAAATATATATGCACATAAACTTGGCTTGTGGCATTGAGATCCAATATTATTTGAACTTTTCTTTACGGAAAAGAAATATGTTCTCATCAATCAAAAAAGTTGAGAATTAAATGTTCTTTCCTCATAGTTCAAAACTCACACCGATGAAATTGTTCACTTCAAGCAGATGCACCAATTTACCCCTAAAAATACATTTAATTCAAGAGAAATCTATCGAACTTACTTGTGTACCTCAAGTTTGACCAAATTTTGTTAAATTTTCAAGATGAAAAATTTTAGAAAGAAGTTTGACCTGTCATCTGAAATCTCTGTAGTTTCTGATATATTAGTTGTTACTCCCCCTTGGGTAACTTTCAAAAGCTTTTTCATAAACTTTCAAAGCAACCTACCATTTACTTGAAGTTTAAAATTTTCACCTAATCTTGGTAAATAGACATAAAGTCATTCAAGTGGACAGAATTAGCTAGACAGAAGTTTGAGAACTGCTAAAACATGGAAATTAATCATAAGTATAACATGTCGGTCCACTATATATATGTTGAAACCTTGGCTTGTGGCATTCAGATCCATATTCTTCAGACTTTTTATTTGGAAATGAACAATCTTGATCATGATCACTCAAAAAATTAGAATGTTATTTCCTAATAGTTGGAAACTCACACCGACAGTATACTTTACTACAAGAAGTTGTACCCATCTACCGCTGTGAAACTACATTTAGTTTGTCCTAATTTTGTTAAGTCGTCAAGATGAATAATCTTAGCAAGAAGTTCAACCTCTTGTCAAAACTCTCGGTGGTTTCTGATATATTAATTGACCCCCTAATGGTTACCTCCAAAATCTTTTTCGTAAAACTATCAAAGCATCCTAAAATTTACATGCTATTCAAATTTGACCTAATTTCGATAAATCGGCATAAAGTCACACAAGTGGGCAAAGTTAGCTAGGGAGTTTGAGAAATCATAAAACATGGAAACCTCAATTACGTACAACATATTGGTCCACTTAATATGTATGGAAGCCTGCTGGATTGTGGCATTCAGATCCATATTCTTTGGACTTTCTTTACGGAAAAAACAATCTCGTCATCGCTCGGGAAATTGAGAATGTTCTTCCCAGATAGTTGGAAACTCATACCGACAATATTGTTTGCTACAAGAAGATGCACCCATCAACATCTGAAAATACATTTAATTCGAGAGCAACCTATTTTGCTTACTGGTAGTTCAAGTTTGACCTTGTTTTGTTAAATTGTCAAGATGAAAAATCTTTGCAAGAAGTTGAATATATCATCAAAACTCTCGGTGGTTTAATATATTAATTATGCCCCCGATGGGTACCCCAAAAGCATTTTTGCAAAATTTCAGAGCAACCTACAATTTACTTGTAGTTTCAAATTTTACCTAATTTCAATAAATCGACATAAATTCATTCAAGTGAGCTAAGTTAGCTAGGAAGTTTGAAAACTCATAAAACATGTGAATCATAAGTACAACATGTGGGTCAAATATATATGCATGTAAACTTGGCTTGTGGCCTCGAGATCCAATATTATTCAAACTTTTCTTTACAGCAAAGAATTATGTTCTCATCAATCGAAAAAATTGAGAATTAAATGTTCTTTCCTCATAGTTCAAAACTCACGATGATGAAATTGTTCACTTCAAGCAGATGCACCCATTCACCCCTGAAAATACATTTAATTGAAGAGAAATCTGTAACATACCACCCTTCTGTGTATATAAATAAGATGTGTTTGAGCATTTCATGCATGCATTAAACTTGCACTTAGATTAAACCAAAGAAGATCAAACAACAAAACCCTAAAACCCTAATAGCTTTTTCCTCTCTCTTTGAATCAATTCAAATGGTTCCCATATTTTTAAAATTCTCAAATGCATGGAGCTCAAATAGTTAGAAGTGATCCATATTGTTTCTATATATTATGCAAAAAAAATTTAAAATTGAAATCATTCAAAACAAATTTGAATTCAATTTTACAAAAGAGGAAATAGAAAACAGAATTAGAAAAGGTTTTCCTGGAAAAAAACCTAACCTAACTCTCTCTAGGCCGAGCCTATTTCCTCTCCTCTCTTTCTCTGCCACCAGCAGCGCCCGCAGCCAGCCCACCCGGGGACCAAGCCGGCCCAGCCAGGCCCGCGTACCCCTTTGCCCTGTCCCTCGTCGTCTACCTGCAGACAGGCAGGCAGCTGCGTGTCGCCGGCTCCGCCGTCCGCCGTTGTAGCCGCACCAAGATGCGCGCCGCCGCCCCCGAGTGCCTAGAAGGACCCAGCCCCGCCGCCGAGAAGCCCTGGCCTTATCCCTTTCCCGCAAGCCCTCTCTCTCTCCCTCGTTTTCCCTTTGCCCGAACCCTAGCTGCGCAGGTGCTGCGTCGCCTCGCCGTCTCCGGCCACCTCAGGGCCAGCCGAGGCCGCCGTTGGAACCGACACATCGCGAAGATCATCTTCACTGCAGGAATCGGCCCCGCGTGGTTCGAATCGTCGCCTTCGAATCCATCTTCTCCGCCTCTGACCGCCGCTCGTCGTCTACATTGCCGGCGACCTCGACCTCTCCCGGCCTCACCGTCACCACCAGCGTGCTCAGGGTGAGCTTGTGGTGCTCACGCACCCCTCCGTTCTTCCCCTTCTCCTCTATAGCCTCTTACCCGTGCATGCCGGATGCCGCCGCCGCTGGAGCTCGTCGGAGTCTACGCTCTGGTGGTCATTCCGCAGCGGCGCCGCCACTTCTTGGCTCCCCGCACTCACCCGCGTCCAACGCGCTACTCCCCATCGCCCCGCGAGCTCTGGATCGATCGATCCATCAAGGATCTGCAAGCAATGGCGTTGATGATGTCACCAAGACATCATCATGATGTCATATTCCTTTTTATTTTCTTTTAATGTTTTCTGTAATTATTTCTGTAAATAGAAAAACATAGGACATGTGGGCCATACTTGTCAGGATTTTATTAATTTCTATAAATGTTTTCTGAAATGATTAAAAGTCTGACATGTGGGCCCACGATTGGCAATTAATTTAAATATTCCAAAAATGTTTAAAATGAATTAAAATTTGGGAAATTCATAACTAATTCATTTTAAATCAGAAAAATACAAATAATATACCAAAATGTTTAGAAAAATGAAACCTATCCAACTAAGCTATAATCATACATTGTTAATAAACTTTGACATCAAGTTTAATTAGAAGAACCAATTGAACCCCATAGGTGATTCCCATGATCACCCTGTTTTAGGATTTGGACTTTCGGAACCCCCTTTAAAGTGATCAAGCATGTTTTAGGGTTCAATTCAACACTATTTAATTTTCATATCATCCATATTGTATGAGAATTGCACATGCCATGTGTTGAGTGTTGCTTTCTCTTTTGCGGTGATTGGTTCTCGCGAATAGGAACCGAACCCGAAGCTGAAGTCAACGCCACCGAAGACCAGTACCAGTCCAACAACGGAACAGGCAAGCGAAGCCCCACTCATACATATGAATCCTATGTTTACAAAGTATTTAACTCTCGACATATGCATTTGCTTCAACAGTCTTTTATCAGTAGATAGAGTAATCCTATCTAATGCATGTTTCCCTTTGTGAACTATATTATCTGATCCACCGCTCCTAACATGATTAGGATTTGGATTATGAGCGTCTCTAGTGCCACAGTGCAGTCAAGCTTAGCCATGCATAGTGGTCTGATGCTGATCACTCATGCGATGCACCGGAGGTGCGAATGAATCTAGTATGGAAGGATGTGGTGATGTGATCAGAAGTGAATGATAAACATGCTAAGGATCGTATGGGAGGCCACGTGGGTTGTGGTTTTTGTAGTCCCATACTTGTCACCCCTAGGACCCGATGTTCTTGCCTCTTGAACCAAGACGAGCGTACAACCACACGGGGGGCCTGGAAACCCCCTCGACCAACTAACTTTCCTAGTAGATTCCATGAGTCACATAGTTCGGCCTTTCCATTCGGCATACGCATCTTGCTCGTTTTTGAATGGAGGTGAAGGAGGTGCATTCATACATGTAAATATTCCAAAAATGTTTAAAATGAATTAAAATTTGGGAAATACATAACTAATTCATTTTAAATCAGAAAAATACAAATAATATACCAAAATGTTCAGAAAAATGAAACCTATCCAACTAAGCTATAATCATACATTGTTAATCAACTTTGACATCAAGTTTAATTAGAAGAAACAATTGAACCCCACAGGTGATTCCCATGATCCCCCTGTTTTAGGGTTTGGACTTTCGGAACCCCCTTTAAAGTGATCAAGCATGTTTTAGGGTTCAATTCAACACTATTTAATTGTCATATCATCCATATTTTATGAGCATTGCACATTCCATGTGTTGAGTGTTGGTTTCTCTTTTCCGGTGATTGGTTCTCGTGAATAGGAACCGAACCCGAAGCTGAAGTCAACGCCACCGAAGAGCAGTACCAGTCCAACAACGGACAAGGCAATCGAAGCCCCACTCATACATATGAATCCTATGTTTACAAAGTATTTAACTCTCGACATATGCATTTGGTTCAACAGTCTTTTATCAGTAGATAGAGTAATCCTATCTAATGCATGTTTCCCTTTGTGAACTATATTATCTGATCCATCGCTCCTAGCATGATTAGGATTTGGCTTATGAGCGTCGCTAGTGCCACAGTGCACTCAAGCTTAGCCATGCATAGTGGTCTGATGCTAATCACTTATGTGATGCACCGGAGATGCGAATGAATCTATTATAGAAGGATGTGGTGATGTGATCATAAGTGAATGATAAATATGCTAAGGCTCGTATGGGAGGCCACGTGGGTTGTTGTCAACACCCGGATTTTTCAATCCTAGATGCCTGTTATGCCATACATCGCAATCCCAGGATTACCATTTTTGCGAGACATAACAGAATTGGATACCATAGTACTTCATCCATTACAAACGATACATAAGTTCTTACACAAATAGGGATCTCATGATCCAGTTCTTAATACAACATCAAGCAGCGGAATACGTAGTAATAACGGTAGCGTAGGAGAAGCTCCATCTTCGGGGTCACAGGCAATGCTGACGATGGGAGATGATCCTAGTTGTCGTAACCTTCCTGGGGTCCATCCTCCAGGTACTCCTCTTCATAGTCTGGCCATCGGAATAGCCAGGGACAAAGCCATGAGTACTCTTTAAGTACTCGCAAACTAATACTAACAAGTAAAGGGGTTTTTTGGATAATAGGACACTAGGCTCTAGGGTTGTTTTGCAAAAAGCCAGGTTTATCTCTAATAAGTTCCAAAGCTAGTCACAATTTTATAACTCCTAAATGGGATCTTGTAATTCAGGTGACAACTCTGTTGTGTTCAAGTCAAAGTCTCACTTCATTTCACAAGTCATTTTGAAAAAGTCTGACGGGGGAACAGTATGGCCACTCCAACTGTCCATAACCGCGGACGCGGCGATTCGAATAGTTTGACACTCTGTAGAGATTGTACACTTTCACCACAACATTCGATACATCCGTCAGGAACAAATCCTGAATTCACCATACTCAGTATGCGGATAATCAATCTTAACCTTTCAATTACACTTCCTAGTATAAGCACCTCTCCTGTGAGTTTGGCCTCCCAACCATGACCACTGTCATCTTGGGTACTGCACAGGTGGACAATCTTCACAAGGTAGCCTCAGCTCAGACCTTGGCCATGAGGGAACTAATACTAAGGTATATAAGTTTCCAGTCAAGCCCTACCCAATATTCGGGTATTGTGGTTGTACGCTAAAATTGGAATGGTATCGCATCCAGACAACCATCAGTTTTATAAAGGGATAAGGCTCATGCCTCAACATTTTCATTCACCAAAATCATCAAGTGTTTGGAAACACATGTCCAAAACATTTCAATAGAATGATCCATCATTCCAAGGTTTTCATAACCATTTTTCCACCAAGTATTCCCATCTAAAAGTTGATCAAGTTTTATGCTTAGCACTAGCATCTACAGGTGGGGGTAGTAATGATGAGGGGTGGTAAACTGGTGGAGTTTCAACTAAGTCCAACCTTATATCTTAGGCTGATATCCAGGTTTCTAGCTTAGGCCAAATTTTATGCTCGTTATGCAACCTTCAGCACAACTGTCTAGTATCTACCAAACTCTTAGGTAGACTCTAAGTAAGCTTTGATAAAGAAATAAAGTAAGAAGCTTGCCATAAAACTAGGATTTGGTTTATCAAGTGGATATGATCACATATTCTTAAGGCATAAAGTAGTCATCTCACAAATATGGGTTGGTGGCATCAGTAAGGTATCTTGCAAGTGTTAGCTTGCACATTCACTAGTAGTATTAGGCTTGCATAGTAATTAGCTTGCCTTGTGCAGAGCAGTGGTTGAAGTTCTCCTCGGCTTCCTCTTCATAGTATCCTCCTTCCTCCTCGTATCCTTGGTTGGTACTAGCTTCTATGAATACATACGAGGTACACAATCACCAAACAATACTTAACTACTTGCAATCATCACACACAAGGGTCCTATAGATGATCTAGCATCATCTCTAACCTTACAAGGTTAAGGCTTGGTTTAAATCCTATTTATTTTATTTTTAGAAAAGTAATTTCTACTCATTGCAAAACTACTTAAGATTTAATATTCTCCAAACTAAACATGGGATCATGTTGACACATGTCATCACCACATATTGTAGTCCATGGGAATGTGATTTAAAGTGGTGTCACAATTTAATAAGGTTTTACCCTTTTATTTTAATTAATTAAAGTGGCTAGAAATGCTTATGAAGCATTCTTTTATTATTTGAACATTATTTCTGCAAGTAAACCTATATATTTTTATATATTCTGATTTTGAGAGTTGGAATCAACTCAAAAGCTTTTATGGTTTAAATTTGAAAAATGTTTGAATGCAGAAAAGCTTCTGCCTTGTTATTTTTACTAAGGGTGATCTACAGATCCAAATGAGTTGAATGCAACGAGCTTGGATTAAGCATTCACAGACCTTTCAAACAAAATTGGTTTCATTCAATTTGATGCACTGAATCGATCTGGGTTGATTTTTGAAGTTGGGTGCTGAAGTGTTTTTGAATTGAAATAGAAAAAGATTTAATTTGAATTGCTGGGCTGCGCGGGAAATTCTAACGGGCCGGCCTGCTAAGCGTAGTGCTCCCGCGGGCTGCTTAAGTGGGTGTCCCCACTCGTCAGTGACACAGGGCTGGGCGAAGCGGTATGGGGCAATGTGGATCGTTTGATCTAGTTCTAATCCAACGGCTGGGGGTCATCGTCGACGCGAGATAACTCCGGCGAGAACGAAACCTAGCGCGGACAGTGAGGGGTGCTGGGGGCTCACCGGGGTACGGGCGAGGCTCGACGAGGCGGGCGAACGACGAAGTCGACGACGACGAACCTCCTGGTACCGGTGGCTTCTCCTGGGGCGTCTCCAATCGCTGGCTCCCTTCTTCTCCGGCAGCGGCAGGCTCTAGTGAAATTCCGGAGAGGTGGTGCTCGGCTTGCTCTAAGGATGGTGTGGCACGGTCAGTGGGGAGAGGTGAGTGAGATGGTGTGAAGAAATCGTGCGGGGGTGGCCTCTATTTATAGTCGAGCGAGGGGACCGTCGGGGCGCACGGTGAGCTCGTCGGGGGCGACGTTACAGGCGGCTATAGGCATGGGCAAGGGTAGGGGACGGTGTTGTGTCTCCTAGCGATGCTCAACGACATGGTCGCGAGGCATGGGGCGGTGTGGTTTGGTCTGGAATGGGCGGTGCTCTGCGCGGCAGAGGCGGCGTCTTCCACGGCGGGCGGTAGCTGTATGGCACGGGGCGGCAAACAGGGATGTCTGGCGGTCTCCTGGGTCAGTGGTGATCGTGTGTGCACGCGGTGAGGGCGGCGCGTGGTCTGTGGGTGATGGTCGAGAGTGGCGCTCTGGCGCACGCTCGGCATGGTCTGGGCGTGGCTTGTGCGCGTGGTCCAGGGCTTGGCAACACTTGAGGCTGGGACAGGCAGTGGCGGTGGACGGTGGGCTGCCTCCCAGACATGCTGGCTAGGCTTGCTGCTGCTCCTAGCTTGCTGTCCACAATGGGGTGACATTGAGGTTCTCGGCTGTTCACCATTAATGACAATGGCAAGCTCACAGGGGTGCTAGTGTTGGGCTCATCTTTCTAGATGATCTACTGAGGTGTGTGTGAGCTAACTAGGGAACAAGTTAGGCAAGAATCACTGCACACTATAGTGTTTGATGTTTTGTTTGATTTGTGTCTGCAACCTGTTTGATGAAATGGCCGCATGAAATCAAGTTTTGAATTTTGAAATGATTTTTGGTGGGTTTGCTAGATTGGTGCTGGTGAGTCTGCAGATGCTTGGGTTTTGAAAGTTGAGCTTGTTTGAGTGGGTTTTGAAAAAGTGGGATCTTCCCATATGAAGAAGATTCAATTTTGAATTGTCATTTAAACTATACATTTGAAAGTTTCTGGATGATCACAAAGTGGACCTTGATACCTTGTTATGAGTACATTCAAGGGGTGCAAAGATCCATAAAAGTTTCTGTTAGGTTTTGAAAGTATGAGACAGCCAAAGTAGGCATGTGAGTTAAATTGGTCAAAATGACCATTCACTTAATATATTTGTTTTGATTTACTTGTATTTAGGAAAAGTGTGGGAAATGTTTTAGATGATGTTCTTTTCACCTAAGAAACATTTTACAAGCAATGGATCACACAAACAAGGTGGTTTTTAAAGAAATTCAAAATCCATGCATACACATATACATGCATTCATGAATTCATTTAGAAAAGTTTTTGTTAACCCTAACCTTGATGATTAGTGTTTGATGATCTAAGTTTGGTGTTTTTGGGATGTTACAAACCTTCCCCCCTTAAACAAAATCTCGTCCTGAGATTTGAAAAAGGACGAAAAGATTACCTAGGATTTGAAGAGATCGGGAAACTCCGTCCTGATGTGATCTTCGCGTTCCTAGGTAGCTTCCTCTTCTATGTGATTGCTCCATTGAATCTTGAGAAACTTGATGCTTCGGGTTCTGGTAGTTCGAAAGGCTTCTTCCAATATATGGATGGGTACTTCGGGATAGGTCAGGTCATCGTTGATCTCTATGGTCCGGTGATCGATATTTTTGAACACTTCGGTCTTCTCGGGGACTTCGAGACATTTGCGAAGTAACGAGATATGGAACACATTGTGCATAGATGACATCTCTTCAGGTAGTTCCAGTTGATACGATACTTCTCCTCGACGGTTCAAAATTTTGAAAGGTCCGATATATCTGGGGGCTAACTTTCCTTTGAGTTGGAAACGTTGCATTCCCTTCAATGGCGACACTTTTAGATAAACAAAATCTCCGATGTTGAAGGCGAGGTCTCGACGTCTCTTGTCGGCATAACTCTTCTGTCGGTATTGGGCTGTCTTGAGGTGTTTGCGAATCTTGTGAACCTTCTCTTTTGTCGGGATATGGGTCTGAAAATCTGACTCTCTCCTACTTCCGACCAGTTCAAAGGGGTGCGACACTTTCTTCCGTACATGAATTCAAATGGGGCCATTTGCAAACTGGCTTGGTAACTATTGTTGTATGAAAATTCTGCAAACGGCAGACATTCTTCCCACTTGGATCCATATTCTAGCACACATGCTCTAAGCATATCTTCGAGTATTTGATTTACTCGCTCCGTTTGTCCATCGGTCTGAGGGTGATACGCGGTACTGAAATCTAGGCGGGTTCCTAAACCTTCTTGAACTTTCTTCCAGAATCTCGAGGTAAACTGAGTTCCTCGATCCGATACTATATTCTTGGGGACTCCATGCAAACTAACGATCCTAGCGATGTACAACTCCGCTAGCTTCGAACTCTGATAGGTAGTTTTGACGGGCAAGAAATGGGCGACTTTGGACAATCTGTCCACTATGACCCAAATAGAGTCATTTCCCCTACTAGAAGTAGGTAGTCCAGTGATAAAGTCCATTCCTACAGAATCCCATGTAACTACCTCGGTGAATTACGCTCCTAGTTACAAGCCTGGATGAGCGGAAATGGTTGAAATAGTACGGTGGGGCCCAAATGCCACTCACAGGTAGACCATTCGGCCGTCCCAACCATTTCCAAACATCGGGACAAGAACGGGCGGCGTAATCGGCAGGCGAAGGGATCAACTACATACACAAATGAGTATGTATGCAAGCCACCATACAACAGTACATCAGAGCCATTCCATCTAAAAAGAAAGGAAATATAGCAACGCCATACGGCAAGATTCAAATGTCCTAGATAGATATAATAGTTTAGGATATCTCCTCATACATCAAACATCAGAGTATCAGGCGGAAGCGGCAAACAAGATCCGAGTACGGATAAGAAGCAAATCGGCATAAGATGCCCCATAAATAAACACATCCCGCCCACAGATCTCACGGATCCCCGTTCCCGGAATCTCTACACCGAATGATCGTTGCCCACATCGTCCGCCTCCTCCACCCAGTATCCCTCTTGTGAGTGTACCTGTCCATCTGAATCAAACAATTTATCGTGTGAGACCCTAGGGGTACTCAGCAAGTCTTTATGCCTCTAAAGGGGACACAACCTGGGGTGACGCAATTGCAGCAAAAGATAAACCCTAACAATTCTATAGATACTCGCTATCCATCCGCCTAACCAAAGATAGACGGATGTCCGTGAATTAATGACAACAGTTATAACAGTAATATCAACAGATCCACCCTCCTCCTCGCTTACCAACGAGGAAGCGGACGAACAACCCCCCATCCGTTGGCAGTTTTATTATCCATTCCATGAGTGTTGCACTATTTACTAGTCAGTTACTTAGTCAAATTAAAAGCGGTACTTTAGTTATACTTGTCTATGATCAAGAAACTGTGCTCCAAGTCGTCCATAACCGCGGACACGGCTTTCAGAAAGTTTTACCCTGCAGGGGTGCACAAATAGCAACACACACTCGATCAACCTCGGAAAAACCAAATCAAAACCCAACGAGGCTTTCACGACAAAGCAATCACAGGATTCAGAAATATTTTAGGGGGCCACCCCATTGAGTACACCCGCAACGAAGTTAGCTGACTCCGAGACGGACTCAAGGTTTGCGTCAATGGCTGTAAACGACTGGGAACCCGAAAATGTGACTGGGCTTGTCGATACCGCGAAAACACTCCGCTTCCCTAAACAATACAGGTGCAGTACCTCGCACAATTTAAATAAAGCAGTAATGCATGGCATAAGTACATGATAGGAAATAAAACCTCAAACTAGTTTGTGGCCCCAAGAAATAAGAATGAATCAAGCTCTGGCTCAGGGGGGGTCCCATAATCCTCCCGGATGTGGATAGCGCGAATATTCAAGGAACAGGAATCAAGTACTCGGGGTCCTACGGGACACAAGTGAGCATGAAAAACCAAATAGCAGATATTGCTCACCGGTGCCACTTTCATTAGTTATCCCATTACTACTCAGGTTAAGTTGTGTAGGTACCTCGTTATCCATCAGACACTCACATACCCTACACATGCTGTTCTACGACTCACATGGCTCAAACAACTCCTGTAGTAATGGCTCATGGGATGGAGGAACAGCTTTGGTGGGGTTTAAAAGTAAAGGTTATGCAATACTTGGCATTCAGTTTAATGCAATCGCGACTCAATGATGCAAGAATAAGATAGAGGCAATAGGTACTATGTGTATGCAAGCATGTGGTAGTGCTTGCCTGGCAGCTCAGTTGGAGCGAGAGAAGGATCTGGGTAGTGCTCCTGGGTCTCTTGATATATCCCCTGCTCAGCGTCTATTCGAAGAAGATCCAAACAAACAAGGCCAACATAAATAAAGTGCTCAAGCATATGATTTAAAATGCGACAAGCAAACAATCATGCCATGATGAATGATGCACCATTTTGCATGGCAATAAAGTAGCATGGCATGGGTGAGGTGTAGAATACAAGAAATAAACATTTTATTGAGTCTTAGTCATCTTTTATACTCAATTAAGTTGCTGTTTACATTATATTTATATGATGCATGCTGCAATTCAGAACATGGAATGCATAAACAGAAAGGTCTCGTCGAGCTGATCATTTTAGACATATCATTTGTTAAATTTGGAGTTATAAATCAAAAGTTATTAATTAATTAAGAAAAGGGCATTTTGTTGTAATTTTAGCCAACTTGAAATTTAAAGGGTTCAAAATATATTTTGGATAGCATATTTGAATTCCTCACATTCTTCTGATTTGAAAACATATATTATTTGCATTAATTGGAATTATGAATGTTATATTATTTTAGAGTCAAATAATTAAAAGGGGGTCAAAGTCAAAGGTTTGACTAGATAGAGTCAAATCTGGTTAAATTTGAAAACATGGTTGAGTTTATAATTGAAAAACATTCATATTTCATTTTATAACTTTTTCCAAATTCAAAACATTCCAAAAGATATGAATCATTTAAGTTATAAACATTTCCTAAATTTATTTGATTTCAGAAAACTTTGGCGATTTTTCTCACTCAGGGACATACTACCCACCGCCAATGACATGTGGGGTAGAGGACAAAAGGGGCCACGGAAGCGCTAGCGAACGAGGTGGTGACAAGTGGTGGCTCGGAGGGCCGCGGGTTGAGGAGCCGAAATCTCCAAGGGCTAAGCTGCAAAAGAACAGGGGCTGCTATCTGACGAAACTGAATGAGTGTTTCGCAAAATTGGCTAGCTGGTTCAATTTTCGGTTGAGGATGATGATGGATCTAGGCATAATTTGGGAATGGTGTAAAAACGAAAAGTGTAGATCTCACTTAGATCTACAACTCTTTTATTTACGGTTTAACCATAGGAGGTCTACAAAGGCCGATAAACTGTGATGAACAGAGGGGAAAACTGCAGTCAAAACTGAAACTTTGTTGACAGCTTTAACAGTGAAACTTGTCCAACTTCCTCAGATGATTCCGAGCACAGCGGTTGATGGATTGATGCGGAGTTTGTTTCCAAGCACTGAAGGATGTGCCAAGATCTCCACAGCGAGAAGAAGAGAGGCATAGGACGTTGGGTAAGGTTGTGGGATCTCGGTTTTCAGAGAGGAGAAAACGGAGGCGCGGGCTCGCTGCTGCCACTGAGGGTTCCGTCCGGTGTGCGTGCGGCAGAAAACCGGCATCGAGGGGAAGCTAAAAGCAGGGAGAATGATGCTCAGGGGAGGGGAAAGGAAAAAGGTGCTCACCGCAATTAATTCCCACTGGAAGTGGTGCCGATGATGGCCAGAAGCTCCGGGAAAGAGTCCAGGAAGTAGTCGGCGGTGAGGACCTTTTGACACGAACAGAGATGTCTTCGGGGGGGGTGGCTCCAGGGAGCGGCGGTCCCTCTGCTGCTTGCTAGAGGACGGCCCAAGCGCGGAGACGTGATCCCCGCCATCAGGTGGCCTCGACGTAGATCATGGCGATGATACTAGGAAGATGCACCGGCGATTCCTCTTGGCTCTCACAGCAAGCTACAGGATAAGGAGGTGGCGGCGTGAGGTTGGAAGAGGGGAGGGACTAGGGTTCCTGGGGATCCTCTCGATGGGGATAAAAGGCGCGGACTGCGCGAGCGGTGACGAGGCAGACGGCTACCTGCCTCTCGCCGTTAGAGCTGCAGAGAGGGGAAGGCCGACGGAGGGAGAGGAACAGGGACGGAACGCTTCTTCCGTCGAAGCGGTACGGACCAAGGGGAAAAGAACGGGTACGAGTCACTGGTGGCATGATACGGGCCGGCCCAAGAGGGAGAAGGGGAGGTTCCTGGGCTTCTGCTCTCTCTCTCTCCTAATTCTTTTAATGTTTTAATATTTCTTTTTGTTTGTTTCAAATTCAAGCAAGCATTTTATTTCAAATCCTTTTGAACCTTGCAGATAGTTTTGAACAGAGAATTTTGGGAACGCCAAAGATAGAAAGGAGGGAAAAAATAGAAGTGGAGATGAGTGATGCCCACATACATAAAAGTAGTATGTGCCATTTTGGCATTTTACCAGATTAGGGTTTTAGTAAAAGAACAAAACTCTTTTTCCAAAATATTGGACCCTAACAATGGCCCTAGATTGTATAAAACAAGATAGGGATACAAAGAGGGAGGGAGATGAGATGAGAGATGATCCACTCAAGAATTCAAATAAAATCCAAAAGACTTAAATGTGGTGATACTTGCATGGACCATGCAAAATAATTAATGCCATGTTTATTCTTGTGAAAAAAATAATATTTACATGGCATTATTCTTATGCATTCCAAAAAGTGGAATAAAGCCAAGCAAAAGAATTTATAGAAGTAGATCCATCCTATCTTCCATGAGCTAGCTTAAATACCAAAAGAAAATCAAATGCAAGCTCATGGATAATGGAATGGTGGAATTATAAGGTGGTGAAAGAAAGGTGGTGGAGTGGAATAAAAGATATGCCCCCAACTCAACTTGGGCATTTAAACAATATATCAATATCCAAATACAATATCAAGAGACAAATACAATTGATAATGCATATGAGAGAAGAACCAACACAAAAAGGGTTTTATATGATACTCAAATGCAAGCTGGCATGATGACATGAGCATGATATAATGATGATGCAAAAATTATGTCTAGGAAGTAGTCATTATATTACTAGACCAAGTAGCATTACAATTGTTAGACAAATGGGATGCTACATCCCATTAACATTCCGGAATTTGCAAAGGTCGCAACAATCCAGCGGGTCTTTGATGTCCTACTTTGACTCGCTGACATATATCACACTTGGCGATATAGCTTCCGATTTCTCTCTTCATCTTATGCCACCAAAATTGCTCTTTCAAATCTTGATACATCTTAGTTCCTCCGGGATGGATAGAATAAAGAGTATCGTGAGCCTCCTTCAAGATAACTTCTTTCAACTCCGAATCTGCTGGTACACAAAGGCTTCCTTTGTACCACAGAACTCCTTCTTTGTCCTCGGTGAATCCGGGTACTTTGCCTGTACCGATACGACGCTTGATTCCGTCGATACTGGCATTTCCCTTCTGCGCCTCTTTAATCTGACTGATCAAAGTGGGCTGAAGTTCTATGCTAGCCAAAAATCCTTCACTTACTAATTCCACTCGAAAATTTTCCATCTCTTTGTGCAAACTTGGTTGCTCCCTCAAAATCATGGAGTTCAAGCGGCATGGCAATCTGCTTAGGGCATCGGCTACCACGTTGGCTTTACCAGGGTGATAGTGAATGTCCAGGTCGTAATCCTTTATTAGCTCAATCCGTCTTCTCTGCCTCATATTCAGCTCCTTTTGAGTGAATATATACTTTATGCTCTTGTGATCCGAATAAATCTCACAACGGTTTCCCATCAGGTAATGTCTCCATGTCTTCAGGGCTAGAACTACGGCTGCGAGTTCGAGGTCATGGGTTGGGTAATTTTTTTCATGTTGCTTCAATTGTCGCGATAGATAAGATATAGCTTTTCCTTCATGCATTAGAACACATCCGAGACCAATCTTGGATGCGTCACAATACACATCGAAGGGCTTCGTGATATCCGGCATGATCAAGATTGGGGCTGAAATCAATCTCCTCTTGAGTTCTTGAAAACTCGCTTAACACTTGTCTGTCCATTCAAACTTCTTGTCCTTCTTCAGCAATTGGGTCATGGGTCGGGCGATACTCGAGAATCCTTCTACGAATTTGCGGTAATATCCCGCCAATCCGAGAAAAGCACGAACTTGGGTTTGAGTGGTTGGGGCTTCCCAATCTTCTACATCCTTTACTTTGGCAGGGTCAACGGCAATTCCTCCGGCTGATACAATGTGACCGAGGAATCCTACCTCCTGTAACCAGAATTCGCATTTGCTAAACTTTGCATACAATTGATTCTCTCTAAGGGTTCCAAGAATGGTCCTTAGGTGTAGGTCATGTTCTTCTTCTGATTTGGAATAAATCAGAATGTCATCGATGAAAACAACGACAAACTTATCCAGGAAGTCCATAAAAATCTTATTCATGAGGTTCATGAAATAAGCGGGGGCATTGGTTAATCCAAAAGACATGACTGTATACTCATACAATCCATATCTGGTGGTAAAGGCAGTCTTTGGAATATCCTCTGCACGAATTTTGAGTTGATGATAGCCAGTCCTAAGATCAATCTTAGAAAACACCTGAGCTCCGGTCAACTGATCAAACAAATCTTCTATCTTAGGCAAGGGGTACTTGTTCTTGATGGTGACATCATTCAACTTTCGATAATCCGTACACAAACGGTTACCTCCATCCTTCTTGTCCACAAACAAGACAGGTGATCTCCATGGGGACGCACTTGGTTGAATCAATCCGATTTCTAACATGTACTCTAGTTGCTTCTTCAGTTCTTCTAGTTCTGACGGGTTCATACTATAGGGTCTCTGGGCTATGGGTCCTGTTCCGGGGATTAGTTCAATGATAAACTCGATATCCCGATCTGGGGGCATACCGGGCAAAACATCTGGAAATACGTCGGGGTATTCGCAGACTATCCGAACTTGGTCAATGGTAGGTTGGGCTATAATCTTGTTACACTTGAATTGACGAGGTAAGGTTTCAGATATATGCTCGACTAATATTCCGGTGGTACTGGTCATGGTAATGGCTTTCTTGGCACAGTCAATCAATCCTTTATGTTTGGACATCCAATCCATTTCTAGTACTACTTCCAAACCATTAGTTACGAGTACTATTAGATTAGCATAAAAATCTATGCCATGGATTCGGATAGGGACTGCTTTGCAAATTTTCCTAGTCTTGGTGGTTGATCCGGGAATTTGTACAATCATCACATGCTTCAATTTGGTTGGTTGAATTTTACTAGTGCAGGCAAATTCTTCGGTGACAAATGAATGCGATGCACCAGAATTAAACAACACTCTTGCAAGTACTGAATTAACAGAAAACATACCCAGCACGACGTCTGGCGCTTCCTAAGCATCTTCAGCATGCATGAGAAAAAGACGGCCATTGCGGTTGAGTGAATTCCCTGGGGCAAATCTTCTCCCTGGCTGGACACGACGCTGCTGCTGAGCTGGGACATTGGCGTTGGGGGCTGTAGCATTCTTCTTGTTGGGGCACTCGTTGGAATAGTGGCCTTTATTTCCACAGTCATAACAGGTCACTTGTGACTTGTCCTTGGCTGCGACAGGCACAGCATTGCTTCCAGTCCTCAGGGCAGTGTTGGGGTTGGCGGTAGCATTGTTGGTGTTGAACTTGGGTGGGGCACAGGTGAAATTGCTAGAGTTGCCGGGGTTGTTGTGATTTCCTCCGGGTCTAGGGTTTCCACGGTTGGGATAGGTCGGACGGGTCATAGGGGGTCTGTTGGTTCTTGGGGCAAATCCTGGAGATGGGTTGGGGCGATACTTTGGGGTCTGATGGGTTCCTGGTTGATGCATCATGCGACGCTTGCGGTTCTCATTGGCCTGGTTGATCTTTCCTTCCATTTGGATAGCAGAGTCGACAAGGGCTTCAATATCAACAAAGGGGATATTGACTAACACTGTCTGCATCTCGTCATGCAGACCATTCAGGAATCTTTCTTTCTTCTTGGCTTCGGTGTCTATCTCGTCCGGGGCATATCTAGCTAATGACAAAAATTTGTCACGGTATTCCACTACAGTCATCCTTCCTTGCTTCAACTCCCTGAACTCGTCTCTCATTCTCTTAATCAAACCTGGGGGCACATGGGTTCTGCTGAACTTGACCTTGAATTCCTCCCAGGTCATCATTTGGCCTCCGGTCATTGCACGCACACTGTTCCACCATGGCCTGGCATCTCCGGCTAGATAATGGGTGGCGAACAAGACTTTCTCGTTGGCTTCCACTCCGGCTACTTCTAAGTTATTTTCCATGGTTTGCAGCCAATCATCGACGTCTAGGGGTTATTCTGACTTGGTGAAAGCGGGTGGGTTGGTATTCTGGAAATTCTTGAGCTTAGATCCGTGGTTGTCCTGATTTACATGGCCTTTGTTGTTGTGGGCTAGCTGGGCTATCTATTGCAGAGTGGCTAGGTTGGCTTGACGTTCCGCTCTTTCAGCTTCGCGGTCAGAAGTCAACATTTGCAGGATCTGCAACATCGGGTCCGGGGCTGAACCACTTTCTCCACGTGGCATCTGAAGATTGATATAGATCATGAGAAAAGAGGGGAATTTCTAAGGTTTTGGGTCTTTGAAAAGTTTTTAGAGTTTGACTCAGGTTTTCTAGCAACTTGCTTTTTCATACATTCATTCATAGCACACAGTACAACACACACCACAACAAAGAAAAATAGATGGTTTTAAGAACCATTCTGGAAACTACGATACAGTGGGACCGACTACTACTCACTACGCTAGTGCTCAGTGCTACTACTGCTCGGAGTTTGTGGCTTCATCATCTTCAGCATCATCGATAATGGCGAAATCATCCTCATCGGTGAAGAAGTCCATGGCCTGATCCTCCAGAAAATCATCGTCATCGCTGAGATAGGAGTAAGGGTCTCCACGAAGATCTTCTCCGGCATTCTCCCTTTCCTCTAATTGCATGTCTCTCTCGTGGATGGTCTCTTCCAGAGATGAGATGCGATGGCGAAGACGAGCAATAATGTGCTCCTTCTTGTCGAGATGACGGCGGCGAGACTTGCGATCCTTTGCTAGCATGGCGATGGTCTGGTCCTTCGTCTTGATGATGGCAGACTTGTGGTTGCAATAGTCACGGCAGTTGTCCAATTCCTGCTGACGATCATACATGATGAAGCTAAGGTGGTCCAATTGAGTCTTCAGCTCTGGGTGGTATGGGGCTTCCAGTGGTTGTCCATTTGCATCACGTCTTGGGCAAAACTCAAAGTGAGTACCCTTGATCTGATTGATGCTCTGCCCACACAGACGGGAAAGAGCTTCCTGCATTGCTCTGGCAAGTCCATCGAGCCAGTTGTTTTCCCTCAAGGTAAACTGAATTCCCTCCGCAGTGGGAGGTTCAATCTTTCCTCGGAGACTTGCAACAATTAGCCACTGCAGATCTCCTCCTCCTTGATCATTGAGCTGAGCTCCGAAGAACTCGGGATGCGGACCCTCCAGAAGTTCCGAAAGCTGATCCAGATCCCTCTCAAAGATAAGGTCTCCTCCATTCCCGAGTTGATAAAACTTGTTGTACTTCACGTCCATCTATAAAAATAGAGGATGAGTAGATTAGCAGAGTGATCAAGTGTGTCAAAATTTTATCTATTTTGCAAAAGTTTTTGAGGAACATGAAGTTTTATTAAGGAATTAAAGAGGTAAGAATGAGAATAAGTTTTCATAAATATTTTTGTTCTTTGGTTTTGAAACTAAGTTTTTTGGTTCAACGTCCAATCTAACTAGGGTCTCCTATGGTCATACCAACTTGTCAACACCCGGATTTTTCAATCCTAGATGCCTGTTATGCCATACATCGCAATCCCAGGATTACCATTTTTGCGAGACTCAACAGAATTGGATACCATAGTACTTCATCCATTACAAACGATACATAAGTTCTTGCACAAAAAGGGATCTCATGATCCAGTTCTTAATACAACATCAAGCAGCGGAATACGTAATAATAACGGTAGCGTAGGCGAAGCTCCATCTTCGGGGTCACAGGGAATGCTAACGATGGGAGATGATCCTAGTTGTCGTAATCTTCCTGGGGTCCATCCTCCAGGTACTTCTCTTCATAGTCTGGCCATGGGAATAGCCAGGGACAAATCCATGATTACTCTTTAAGTACTCGCAAACTAATACTAACAAGTAAAGGGGTTTTTTGGATAATAGGACACTAGGCCCTAGGGTTGTTTTGCAAAAAGCCAGGTTTATCTCTACTAAGTTCCAAAGCTAGTCACAATTTTATAACTCCTAAATGGGATCTTGTAATTCAGGTCACAACTCTGTTGTGTTCAAGTCAAAGTCTCACTTCATTTCACAAGTCATTTTCAAAAAATCTGACGGGGGAACAGTATGGCCACTCCAACTGTCCATAACCGCGGACGCGGCTATTCGAATAGTTTGACACTATGCAGAGATTGTACACTTTCACTACAACATTCGATACATCCGTCAGGAACAAATCCTGAATTCACCATACTCAGTATGCGGATAATCAATCTTAACCTTTCAATTACACTCCCTAGTATAAGCACCTCTCCTGTGAGTTTGGCCTCCCAACCATGACCACTGTCATCTTGGGTACTGCACAGGTGGACAATCTTCACAAGGTAGCCTCAGCTCAGACCTTGGCCGTGAGGGAACTAATACTAAGGTATATAAGTTTCCAGTCAAGCCCTACCCAATATTCGGGTATTGTGGTTGTACGCTAAAATTGGAATGGTATCGCATCCAGACAACCATCAGTTTTATAAAGGGCTAAGGCTCATGCCTCAACATTTTCATTCACCAAAATCATCAAGTGTTTGGAAACACATGTCCAAAACATTTCAATCGAATGATCCATCATTCCAAGGTTTTCATAACCATTTTTCCACCAAGTATTCCCATCTAAAAGTTGATCAAGTTTTATGCTTAGCACTAGCATCTACAGTTGGGGGTAGTAATGATGAGGGGTGGTAAACTGGTGGAGTTTCAACTAAGTCCAGCCTTATATCTTAGGCTGATATCAAGGTTTCTAGCTTAGGCCAAATTTTATGCTCGTTATGCAACCTTCAGCACAACTGTCTAGTATCTACCAAACTCTTAGGTAGACTCTAAGTAAGCTTTAATAAAGAAATAAAGTAAGAAGCTTGCCATAAAACTAGGATTTGGTTTATCAAGTGGGTATGATCACATATGCTTAAGGCATCAAGTAGTCATCTCACAAATATGGGTTGGTGGCATTAGTATGGTATCTTGCAAGTGTTAGCTTGCACATTCAATAGTAGTATTAGGCTTGCATAGTAATTAGCTTGCCTTGTGCAGAGCAGTGGTTGAAGTTCTCCTCGGCTTCCTCTTCGTAGTATCCTCCTTCCTCCTCGTATCCTTGGTCGGTACTAGCTTCTATGAATACATACGAGGTACACAATCACCAAACAATACTTAACTACTTGCAATCATCACACACAAGGGTCCTATAGATGATCTAGCATCATCTCTAACCTTACAAGGTTAAGGCTTGGTTTAAATCCTTTTTATTTTATTTTTAGAAAAGTAATTTCTACTCATTGCAAAACTACTTTAGATTTAATATTCTCCAAACTAAACATGGGATCATGTTGACACATGTCATCACCACATAATGTAGTCCATGGGAATGTGATTTAAACTGGTGTCACAATTTAATAAGGTTTTACCCTTTTATTTTAATTAATTAAAGTGGCTAGAAATGCTTATGAAACATTCTTTTATTACTTGAACATTATTTCTGAAGGTAAACCTATATATTTTTAGATATTCTAAAAGGTATGGTTAAATGTGATTTTTGAGAGTTGGAATCAACTCAAAAGCTTTTATGGTTTAAATTTGAAAAAAGTTTGAATGCAGAAAAGCTTCTGCCTTGTTATTTTTACTAAGGGTGATCTACAGATCCAAATGAGTTGAATCCAACGAGCTTGGATTAAGCATTCACAGACCTTTCCAACAAAATTGGTTTCATTCAATTTGATGCACTGAATCGATCTGGGTTGATTTTTGAAGTTGGGTGCTGAAGTGTTTTGAATTGAAATAGAAAAAGATTTAATTTGAATTGCTGGGCTGCGCGGGAAATTCTAACGGGCCGGCCTGCTAAGCGCAGTGCTCCCGTGGGCTGCTTAAGTGGGTGTCCCCACTCGTCAGTGACTCGGGGCTGGGCGAAGCGGTATGGGGCAACGTGGATCGTTCGATCTAGTTCTAATCCAACAGCTGGGGGTCATCGTCGACGCGAGATAACTCCGGCGAGAACGAAACCTAGCACGGCCAGTGAGGGGTGCTGGGGGCTCACCGGGGTACGGGTGAGGGTCGGCGAGGCGGGCGAACGACGAAGTCGACGACGGCGAACCTCCTGGTACCGGTGGCTTCTCCTGGGGCGGCTCCAATCGCTGGCTCCCTTCTTCTCCGGCAGTGGCAGGCTCCAGTGAAATTCCGGCGAGGTGGTGCTCGGCTTGCTCTAAGGATGGTGTGGCACGGTCATTGGGGAGAGGTGAGTGAGATGGTGTGAAGAAATCGTGCGAGGGTGTCCTCTATTTATAGTCGAGTGAGGGGACCGTCGGGGCGCACGGTGAGATCGTCGGGGGCGACGTTACAGGCGGCTATAGGCATGGGCAAGGGTAGGGGACGGTGCTGTGTCTCCTGGCAATGCTCAACGACATGGTCGCGAGGCATGGGGCGGTGTGGTTTGGTCTGGAACGGACGGTGCTCTGCGCGGCAAAGGCGGCGTCTTCGACGGCGGGCGGTGGCTGTATGGCACGGGGCGGCAAAAGGGGATGTCTGGCGGTATCCTGGGTCGGTGGTGATCGTGTGTGCAAGCGGTGAGGGCGGCGCGCGGTCTGTGGGTGATGGTCGAGGGTGGCGCTCTGGCGCACGCTCGGCATGGTCTGGGCGCGGCTTGTTGGCGTGGTCCAGGGCTTGGCAACGCTCGAGGCTGGGACAGGCAGTGGAGGTGGACGGTGGGCTGCCTCCCAGACATGCTGGCTAGGCTTGCTGCTGCTCCTAGCTTGCTGTCCACAATGGGGTGACCTTGAGGTGCTCGGCTGTTCACCAATAATGAGAATGGCAAGCTCACAGGGGTGCTAGTGTTGGGCTAATATTTCTAGATGATCTACTGAGGTGTGTGTGAGCTAACTAGGGAACAAGTTAGGCAAGAATCACTGCACATAATAGTGTTTGATGTTTTGTTTGATTTGTGTCTGCAACCTGTTTGATGAAATGGCCGCATGAAATCAAGTTTTGAATTTTGAAATGATTTTTGGTGGGTTTGCTAGATTGGTGCTGGTGAGTCTGCAGATGCTTGGGTTTTGAAAGTTGAGCTTGTTTGAGTGGGTTTTGAAAAAGTGGGATCTTCCCATATGAAGAAGATTCAATTTTGAATTGTCATTTAATCTATGCATTTGAAAGTTTCTGGATGATCACAAAGTGGGCCTTGATACCTTGTTATGAGTACATTCAAGGGGTGCAAAGATCCAGAAAAGTTTCTGTTAGGTTTTGAAAGTTTGAGACAGCCAAAGTAGGCATGTGAGTTAAATTGGTCAAAATGACCATTCACTTAATATATTTGTTTTGATTTACTTGTCTTTAGGAAAAGTGTGGGAAATGTTTTAGATGATGTTCTTTTCACCTAAGAAACAATTTACAAGCAATGGATCACACAAACAAGGTGGTTTTTAAAGAAATTCAAAATCCATGCATACACATATACATGCATTCATGAATTCATTTAGAAAAGTTTTTGTTAACCCTAATCTTGATGATTAGTGTTTGATGATCTAAGTTTGGTGTTTTAGGGATGTTTCAGTTGTGGTTTTTGAAGTCCCATACTTGCCACCCTTAGGACCTGATGTTCTCGCCTCTTGAACCAAGACGAGCGTACAACCACACGGGGGCGTGGAAACCCCCTCGACCAACTAACTTGCCTAGTAGATTCCATGAGTCACATAGTTCGGGCTTTCCATTCGGCATACACATCTTGGTCGTTCTTGAATGCAGGTGAAGGAGGTGCATTCATACAGGTAGGTAAGCGTGGCAGGGAATGGGAGATGCCCTACATCCGTAATCTCAAACCCTGTTCACATTGCTAGGGACCGACTTCGGGACTCGACCCGTTATGGTGGCATCTCCTTAGTGCGTGACTCGTGGTCTCAGCGAAAGCAAGGTAAAGGTCGTGGTCAACCACTCTCTGCTGGCCTTCTAAGGAAGAGGGCTAATATATTGGCATTAAGAATCGGTTGGTACGTGTGGGTAAAGTTGTGCACCCCTACAGGGTTAATAATCTTTTAGAAAAGCCGTGTCCACTGTTATGGACGACTTGGAAATGGACATGATGATCATAGAGAACTATAACCGAATGTTAAAACTTGTCAAGTAAAGTGAGATCCGGAATACTTCCTCGGGGTTGCTAAGGGGGTAGTCCGGGAAGAGTGGTTCAGTTGATGATAAAGATATCAAAGATGAATTTAAGAGCTAGAGTTGAAGTCTTCTTATCCCCTTGTGAAAATGATCTGACTAGACGAGTTCTTCTCCCTCTTGTTTTGAAAACAAGAGATGGCTTTATGCAAAATAACCCCACCAGCCATAAGTCTTGCGGAGTACACCTTGTACTCAGCCTTGCTTCATTGATGTTTTCTACAGATGATGCTACCCCAAATGAAGGTGGTTTCTACTTCGAGGTCGACGAGTAGTCGGGGTTCCCAGTCAGCAGCCTAGGATCTATGGAAGGGTCGCTACTTTTGTTATGGACTCTTAGGCCCTTTGATAAGTTTGTTGTTTAGAACAACTTGTTTGCTTCCGTTGTTTGATGTAATGATGGGTCTGTGACCCTTGGCTTGTATGACTGGTTTGTAACTCTCTTAAGAGTTCACCTTATTAATGTATGGTTTGTATGTTCTGTAATGTTACCGATCTCTCCCTGCGCATTTCGGAATTTAGGTTAGGCTTATATCAGATGAGGATATGGTATTTGTCTAGCCCTGATCCTGGGTCGTGACAGATTTTGGTAAGATCAATTTCTGGAATTATTTTTAAGTCAGAAAATTATGAATAATATATCAAAATGTTCAGAAAAATGAGAGATATCTAATAGAGTTATAATCATGCATTGTTAAGCAACTTACATGACAAGTTTAATTAGAAGAACATAGTAACCCCTCACAGGTGATTCCGGAGTTTCCCCGAATTAGGGTTTTCAACCCTCGGAACCCCATTTAAATTGTCGAGCATGCCTTAGGGTTTCATTTCAATGCAATTTAACTTGTCATATCATCATCATTGTTTGAGCATTGAATCGATGCCATGTCATGATTGTTGCCTTTCCTTCCGGTGTTGGTTCTTTGCGATAGGATCCGAGCCCGATGCTGAAGTCAACAACACCGAAGATCTATACTTGTCTACTGACGGACAAGGCAAGCGTAGCCTCTCATTATGAACCTACTTTTACAAAGTATATTACTTTCTCTCTATGATGCACACGATTCCAATATGGTATTTTGTCAGTAGTTAGGGTTACCTATCTGCTGCATAGTTTCCGCATTGTAGCCTTATACTCCAGATCCACTGCTCCTAGCATACCTAGGTTTGGCATCTGAGCGTTGCTAGAGCTTCTGAGATCGACAGCTTAGCCATGCATAGTATCAACGTCTGATCTATCCGAACAATGAAACAGAAGTGCCGGAGAATCTAGAAAGGTAGGAGTTGGTGACATTCTCGAAGGAGATAACTAAATATGCTAAGGCTTGTATGGGAGGCCACGTTGGGTGTGGTTTTTGTAGTCCCATGCTCGCCACCACTAGGAACTAAGTTCTTACCTTTGGAACCAAGACGAGCGTGCAACCACACGGGGCCTGGACAACCGCATGACTGACTAACTTGCCTAGTAGATTCCATGAGTCACATAGTTTGGGCGTTCCATTCGACATATGCATAGAAAATCTTTTGAAAGATTTGCCGGGTGAAGTTGCTGCATTCATAACAGGTAGGTAAGCATGGCCGAGGTTGCTTGGGGTAGATAGCGCCCCTAGTAAACCAACCTCGCCTCACATATTTAAGTACCGGCTTCGGGATTTAACCCATTATGGCGGAATCATACTTATTGCGTGACTCATGGTCTCGGCGAAAGCAAGGTAAAGGTCGTGGTCAACCACCCTCTACCGGACATCCAAGGAAGAGGGCTAATAATTTGGCATTAAGAGTCGGTTGGTGCGTGTGGGTAATGTTGTACACCCCTGCAGGGTTAAATCTTTTCGAAAAGCCGTGTTCACGGTTATGAATGACATTAAGATCATAGATAACATTAACCACTATCAAACTTGCTGATCCACGTGTGCTTAAGGATGCTTCCTCTGAGTCGAGGGGGTGATCCTAGATAGGAGGTTCTGATTAAGCTGGTGGTTACTAAGATGTGATAAACAAGATGAAGAAGTCGCTATCTTATCCCTCTTAAAAGATTCTGAGTAGACGAGCCTCTTCTCTCTCTTTTTTACAAATAAAGTTTGCTTTCCGCAAAAAGAAAATCCAGAGAAAGCCTTTCTAACCAGAGCATGTATATACTAGGTTATCTAAGTCTTGCATAGTACATTCTCGTACTCAGCCTTGCGCCTTTGTTGTTTTCTACAGAGGATCTGGTTGCAACTGAAGGTGGCTTCTACGTTGACATCGACGAGTAGTTGGGGGTCCCAGGTAACAGCCTGAGGACTATGGGATGGACGTCGCTTTTTTTTTATGGCCTCTTAGGCCTTTTGATAAGTTGTTATGTAGAACAACATAAATTGCTTTCGCTGTGTGATGTAATGTTGGGTCTATGACCTCTGGCTTGTAATAACTCTAATATCTTACTCTGTTAAGAGTTTAAACTTATGCTGTTGAATCCCTGTGTTATGTAATGTTACCGAATCTTACTGTGATCCTCCGTGTTTGGAGTTGAACTTAACTTAGATCGTTATCCGAGGTTAGTTTAACCCCAACCTCGGGGGGTGCTATTGGTTTTGGTATATCGCACTTACATGTGTACCTTAAGTTTGACCAAATTTTGTTAAATTTTCAAGATGAAAAATCTTAGCAAGAAGTTGGACTTGTCATCTGAAATCTCGATGGTTTCTGATATATTAGTTGTGACTCCCCTGTGGGTAACTTCCAAAAGCTTTTTCATAAACTTTCAAAGCAACCTACCATTTACTTGAAGTTTAAAACTTTCACCTAATCTCGGTAAATATACATAAAGTCATTCAAGTGGACATAGTTAGCTAGACCAAAGTTTGAAAACTCCTAAAACATGGAAATTAATCATAAGTACACCATGTAGGTCCACTATATATATGTTGAAAGCTTGTCTTGTGGCATTCAGATCCATATTCTTCAGACTTTTATTCGGAAATGAACAATCTCGATCGTCATAACTCAAAAAATTAGAATGTTATTGACTGATAGTTGGAAACTCACACCGACGGTATTCTTTAATACAAGAAGATGTACCCATCTACCGCTATGAAACGACATTTAGTTTGACCTAATTTCGTTAAGTTTTCAAGATAAATAATCTTAGCAGGAAGTTAAACCTATTATCAAAACTCTCGATGGTTTTTGATATATTAATTTACCCCCCGATGGGTACCTCCAAAATAAGTTTCGTAAAACTATCAAAGCAACCTAAAATTTACTCGTTGTTCAAATTTGACCTTATTTCAAAAAATTGGCATAAAGTCACTCAAGTGGGAAGAGTTATATAGGGAGTTTGAAAACTCATAAAACATGGAAATCTCAATTAGGTACAACATGTTGGTCCACTTAATATGTCTGGAAGCTTTCTGGATTATGGCATTCAGATCCATATTCTTCAGACTTTATTTCTTTATAGAAAAGAACAATCTCGTCAAGACTCGGGAAATTGAAAATGTTCTTTCCAGATAGTTCGAAACTCACACTGACAACATTGTTTGCTACAACAACATGGACCCATCTACCTCTGAAATTACATTAATTCAAGAGCAATTAATCTACCGCGCTAACTTGTAGCTCAAGTTTGACATAATTTCATTGAATCTACAAAGAAGTAAGTGAAGTGTGCAAAGTTAGATAGCAAGCTTGAAAAATGGAATTATATAAGAAACCGTGGTCCACTTTGTGAGATAATTTGGAGGGTTTCATTTTCTTCTAACTGTGGTAGATCCCCCCGGAGCGACGTGATTCAGTTAACATGGTCGGGGAAGTACAAGTTACATCAAGGACCTTGTAAAAAATGAAAATCACATCCAAGTCGATGCATTTAGAAAAAGGTCCCTAAAACTAATAAATGAAGTGTGTTTTGAGGTTTGCGCACAAAAGTGTTCATTGTGCTAAAGATTATCAATATGATCTTCTAGATGCTAAAAATGGAAAAGAAGATCCAACAGTTAGCAATGTTTGCATTTGTCAGTCTTGATCCAACGGTCCATGTTCGAATTTCGAAACCAGAAAAATGCTTAAACTTTGGGAAACTGTAAGAAATAAATGTCCAATTTGTACGAAAATATTTTGGGGGCATTCTTTGTTCTTTAATTTATTCTACTACTCCCTCTGACCGATATCAGTTGACTCAAATTTGTCTAAATTTGGATGAATCTAGACACTATTTAGTATATAGGTTCATCCAAATCTTGATAACTCGAAGTCAACTAATATGGGTCGGAGGGAGTAGTAAAAAATAATTGAAAAACTCGTTTGACGGTATGGAATACTATACCACATACTTTTTGTGTACTTTCTTGGGTCTTAGGCCAAATTACCAAGGTCATCGTCCACTTTTTTTGACAGCCGGGTGGTGGCACTTTATTTTTCTGACCGGGGTATGTCCCGAGGAAGCGAGATGCTTCAATTAACACATTCATAGGATGTGTACATATATGTTACACCAAGGACCTCACAAAAGATAAAATTACATCCAAGTGCAAACATTTAGCACAAAGGACCCCGAGATCAAGCAAGGAAAACTAGTAGGATGAGTAAGTTGCACGTTCTTTGCATGTGAGTGTGGTGTAATATATAGAAGTTTGATATATCATTTCAGAGAACACTTAAATCCTAAATATATACATTATCAGCAAAGTTACTTTACAGTCAAAATACACCCTTCCTAGTGCCAAAATAGAACCTATCTCCAAGTACTACTACAGTCAAAAGTAAACGAGTGGAACTCTAGAACTAAATTAACTAGTAATACAACATTATCATCACGTTAGGATCACTAGCATAAGTTTAAGATCAATTTTTCTTGTTGATGCAAACGGATAAAGTGAACACCTTCTGGTACTATCTAGCAGCCGTGGTTATATACCACGGCGGCACCATGAGGAACGTCATATCTTCAAGGAAGACACTGCGGGGCGACGCGCAGCTCGTCGGCTCCATTACCCCATTAACGATGTCCGCCGAGAAGTCTGCCGGCGACTGTGATCCAGCCATGCATAGCTTCACCCTTTACCGGGGCCATGAACACGCGTCATCCCTAACGCACACCGAGGAAACGACAGCGGCCTGTCCGAGATCGCCGATGATTAGGCTGAACACACTAGCATCTGATACGTCCAAAATATATCTACTTTCTTGAACACTTTGCTATTGGTTTTCCTCTATACTTGTATGATTTGGTTACAACTAACACAGACTGACGCTGTTTTCAGCAGAATTACCTTGGTGTCTTGTTTTTGTGCAGAAAATGAACTATCAGGAAACATCGCGGAAAATATGCCAAAAATTATATTTCACCAGAAAATCCACGGAGCCAGAAGAACACTATTAGAGAAAAGACTATAGGAGACATGCTTATGCGAGGAACATTTAGACCATATGCGCCTCCTATAAAATAGGCGAGGCACACTCCTTCTCCATGCGCCTCTAGTATAAAAATAGGCGAGGCGCATATGATAAGAATGCGCCTCCTATAATCCCTGTACGGACTAAATCTAGCAGCCCCATATTATGCGAGGCGCATTCTAGTCATATGCGCCTCCTATATATCAGATAGGCGAGGCGCATATGGACAGAATGCGCCTTGCATAATCTGTGTGGGCTCGCGTGTTGGTAGGTGCACGAATATGCGAGACGCATATGGTTATATGCGCCTCCTATATTTGATAATATGCGAGGCGCATATGGTCATATGCGCCTCAAGTAACTCCTGCGGGCCCGGGCGTTGGTAGGTGGCCGCATATGCGAGGCACATATTGCTATATGCGCCTCCTATAGTTTGAATTATAGGAGGCGCATATTGTGCAATATGCGCCTCGCATAACCTGGCACCACTTTTTTCCAGCGGACCACGATCCCAACCGTACACGTCCTACTCATCCCACGACCCAAAATGAACCACGCCTCGCGAAAAACACAAGACGCACTCTCCCCCCACAAGACGCACTCTGAGCTGAGGCATATCCTTCGATCCCCTCTATATCTCATCTCCTCACATCTCTCTCCCATCGATTCTGCCTCGCCGCCGCCGCCGCCGCTCCGTTCTGCTTCCCGCCGGCATCCCAGCCTCGCCGCCCACCACCCCCACAACGCCGCCTCCACCCTCCGCCAAGTACAGAGCGGCTCGAGCTCCGTCCCGCGACAGATCAACCCCCACCCGCCGCCATGGCGCCTCCCGTCGACCTGCGCCCCCGGTGCCCCTCCTCCGCCTCCCTCCCTACCTCGATACACAAGCCTTGGTCGACGGACCAAGCAGTAGAAGCAGCGGCCGACCGCTGGGGGACCTCCTCCACGATGCCCTAGCCGCCATCGTTCTCGATCCCATCTCCTCTCCCCGTCCGGATCTCAGATTTTTAACAACTTCCTAATGCTCCTGCCTGTTCTTGCAGATAGTGAAAAGGATATTCTGCTGCTGGTTCCGCGGACCACGTGCCTGGCCTCCGAGATGCGCCGATTGTCGGCGCGCATCGATCGAGGTCCTCATCCGCGTCTTGGGGTGAGCTCCAGCTCGGTTTCTGAGCTACGGCTGTGGCGTTCTAGTGTTTTGTTTTTGGGGTGAGGTCCACTTCTTTTTGTTGTAATTCAAGTGCCGGATTTTGATCTTGTCACAATAAGTATTCGTTGTTGCTGACGGATGATAATTCTGTGACACAAAGCAGATCTGATTCCATCTATAGTTTGCTGGACTGCGTTGATACGTAAAAAAACAAAGCTGTAGTATTTCTCATGTAGCCATCTCATCAGTTCCTTCTCCCCTCTCTCTTTCTCACTTTTGTAGATTTCTAATTGATGCATATGCAGATTATTAAGTGTGTAGGTTATTAATTGAAAAAGCATGGAACTGTAATTGTTCTTGCAATCTTGTGAGTGCCGAAAAGTTTCAAGAATTTCCTGAATCTTGCCAATATCATCTGATGCACAAGAATTTCCTTAATTTGGGCATATATATTCTACTTGACGCACAAGATCGAACAACGAGCATTATTATTTCCGTGCCCAACCTAAGTATGAGGTACTAATCCAAGTCATTCTTGGTTTGCTTTTTTTGGTCTTTCTTCGAAATGCCGATGATTAGAACGTGATTTCTTCCATTTTTTTGCACCCATATATATGCATGATTCTATCTTGTGAACTGCTAGCTATTGCTTTCCACTGACATAATTAATATCATCTTTATTATGTGTAGGAGATGGCGAGGAAGTGTTATGTCGTGTACATCGGTCGGGTTCCAGGTGTGTACGAGGAGTGGAAAGACTGCTAGAAGCAAGTCAACAACTTCTCGGGCAACAACTACCAAGGCTATGATCCTAGAGAGGTGGCGGAAGAGAAGTGGAGGAGGCATGGAAGGAAGAAGTGGAGGAACTTCCTCGTGATCACCACCTTGTTGCTCTTCATGGTAGGTTATGTGTTCTACTTCATCTAGGTAGAGCTACGTCGTTGGAGTTGTAATGTGATTGTGAACTTGTACTCGGAGTTGTAATGTGATTGCGAACTTGTACTCGGAGGTGTGAACTTGTGGCACAAACACTTGATGTATGAACTTGTATGTCATGATTGATGTGTAATGTATTGTATTCATGTTGGTTCTATTATGCTTTGGCAAATTGCAAGTTTCTGAAAAATTTCGTGCTCTTTATACTGTATTCTGGACTATATTGTATATTTGAATATCTGTATATTATTATTTATAATGGTCTGTAAAACTTCAATTTCGAAAATATTACCGGAGGCGCATATAGGATACTATAGGAGGCGCATATAGGATACTATAGGAGGCGCATATACTATAAATATACGAGGCGCATTGTAAAACATATACGAGGCGCATATGATATGCGCCTCCTATACTTCACATATGCGAGGCACATATCGATATGCGCCTCGCATATGTGAAGTATAGGAGGCGCATATCATATGCGCCTCGCATAAAAAATACCCGAGGCTTGAAGCTAGAGGCGCATATGATATGCGCCTCGCATAAGCTTTTAGGTGCGCCTCGCATAGGCTTTTCTCTAGTAGTGGAAGAGACGGAGGGGAGGCCTGGGGGGCCCAGACCAACCCCAGGCGCGGGCCCACCTGACCCTGCACCTAGAGAGGGTGTGGCCACCCCAGGCACCTCATCGACCTCTCTTTGTGCCTATAAGTTGCCTTTCGACCTAGAAACCGAGGGGGGCTCGATAGTTTTCTAGAAAGAGTTATGCTCCACCGCCGCCACCAGAAACCAAGATTCGGATACAGAAACTCCGTTCTGGCACCCTGCCGGGATAGGGAATTTGGAGAGGATCATCGCCATCGTCATCACCAACGCATCTCCATCAAACACCGATGTTTCCCTCATCCATGATTAAGTAATCCCCTGTTGTAGGCTTGGGGATGGTAGGGATTGGATGAGTTCTATCATGTAATCGAATAATATCTATTAGGGCATAGTGCCTAGTATCTGTATTAGTGCTATTTGACTTTGTTGCAACTTTTTGTGCTTAATGCTTGTCACTAGGGCCCGAGTGCCATGATCCCAGATCTGAACTTATTATTGAATCATTATGATAGTATTGTTTGTGATCTTATCTGCAATTTGTGTACACATATCATTGTCCGGATCCAAAGGCCCCAAAGTGACAATAATTGGGACAACCGGAGGGGATGGCTGTGGTGTGAGGATAACATGTGTTCATGGAGTGTTAATGCTTTGCTCCGGTGCTATATTAAAAGGAGCACCTTAATTGCCAGTAGTTCCCTAGAGGCCCCGCTGCCATGGGCTGGCTGGACAGAAGATGTTTTGCAAGTTCTCATTGCGAGCACATATGACTATATTTGGAGCACATGCCTAGGATTATTTAGTACTTGTTATTATTTATCTGCAATGCCCTAGATCTTGAAGTTACATGTTTAGACTCGTCCATGCGACGCCCGTCCATCCATCCCTATGCCTACCGCACTCGAATCCTACAGTTACCGTTACTGTTACTATTGCTACTGTTGCTATTGCTTTGCTGTTGCTACTGATAAACTTCTGTCAGCAAGAACTATTTCCAGGTGCAGCTGAACTGACAACTCAGTTGTTAAGGCTTGCAAGTATTCTTTGGCTCTCCTTGTGTCGAATCAATAAATTAGATAATACTAACTGCGAAGACTGTTGCGATCCCCTATACTTGTGGGTCATCAAGACTATTTTCTGGCGTCATTGCCGGGGAGCATACCTTTATTTGTAAGTTTACTAGGATCTATTATTGTTCACTGCTACTCCTTTCATCATGGGGAAGTCTCGTGATGGAAAGTTCCCTATTTTACCATCCACTAAAAGAAGAGGTACAGTCCTAAACACCTCTGTTGCTCTTGATTCACCGTCTGTTATAAGTAAGCTTGTCACACCACCACCACATACACATGCTACACACACTGCTACTACTACTGAGTCTGAAACAGCTTTAGATGCTCATGATGTTACTTCTACTATGCTTGATGCGAGTGGTTCATTAGTTCCTTTTCTAGATGCTACTATGGATAGTCTAGGAAATACCGAAACTCCTAGTGAAGACACTGTTACATCTGTTAGCTCACCTGAGGCTAGTGAGAGTTATGATATTAATGATGGTTACATTGATTTCACTGATGATTTTGTTGAAGAGTGCCGAAACACACATGGTACTAGTGCTATTAAGAGTCTCCTTGCTAGACGTACTATTATGCCTAAGATGTCCTCTGATCCTATGTTTGCCACTTCTCCCATAGATATTAACGATGAAGATTATGATTTCTCTCTTGATTTGTCTTATTTAGATATTGTTGAGAAAGAACCTTTTTGTGGGACTAAAAATGAGAGTGTTGTGGCTCATATGAATGAGCTTTCTACTATGAGTGCTTTATTCTCTGATGATTTTAAGATGCACAAGTACTTTGTTGCTAAGATCTTCCCTTTTTCACTAAAAGGAGAAGCTAGGGATTGGTTTAATAGATTACCTCCTGGTTCCATTGATAGCCCTGATTGCTTGATTGCTTCTTTCTTCTAGAAATATTTTCCTCCCAGTGCTAGACATGCTGATTTGCAGAGACTTTTTGATTTTAAACAGGGAGAAGAAGAGAAATTGCCTGAGTCATGGAAAAGATTTTGTGCCTTGATTCATGCACATCCTGGATGTCCATTGCCTAAGAATGTGCTTCTTGATATTTATTATAATGGACTAACTGATGATTCTAGAACCTACCTAGATAACTTTGCAAACTGTGTTTTCAGGAAAAGAACTCCTATAGATGCTGAAGAATTAATGACCAAGATAAGCAAGAATTATGATGATTGGACTTCAACTATGCTGAATGCACCTGAGCCTATTACTCATGAACCAGTTGTTCCTGAACCAGTTCCAGCACCAACAACAAAGAAGAGGGGAGTTATTGCATTAAATGATGAAGTGATGAAGGAAGCTAAGAAGTGTCTAAAGGAGAAAGGCATTAGAGATGAAGATGTGAACAATCTACCTCCTATAGAAGAATTATGTAAGACAATTCCCCACTCATATACTATTGAGGTACACTCTCTCCAACACTTTGATGAAGTTGATATTCCTTATGGTAAGCCTCCTGATCAATGTTTAGAGGAACTTGACACTTTTATTGTTAAACAAGGGTATTTTAATAAGCAAGTTCAGAATCATTTATTGGAAAACTCTAGAGATATCCATGAGTTGAAAGATATTGTGGAAAGAACTTCTAATGATATAAAATGATTTGTAAACACTTTCAAATGGTTCAAACTCAACTTGATCAAATTGCTAAGGTACAAAAGGATATGCTAGTTAATGCTTTAGGAGATAAACATGCTTATGGAATTTGAACTAGGAGTGGTATAGATACTCAAGATCCTTTATATCCTGAAGGACACCCTAAAATAATAGAGAAGGATTCTCAACAAGGTGAGAGTAGTGGTAGTCCTCGTAAGAGGAAGAAAATGAAATATAAGATAGTTGAGGAACCACTTGAACCTGCTGGAGATCCTAATAGTATATCTGTCTCTGATGCTGAAACTGAGAGTGGTAATGATAAAAATGAGTCTCCTGATAAGGAGGAAGGTGAGGAAGAACTTGATAAGCAAACTAAGAACATTAGGTACACAAAGGAAGATTTTATTGCTAATAAACATGGTAAAGAGAGAGAACCTTGGGTGCAGAAACCAATGCCTTTTCCAGGTAAGAAACACAAGTCAAAGAGGAAGAACACTACAACATGTTTTGTGAGTGGATGAAACCTTTATTATTGCAAATTCCTTTGACTGATGCTATTAAGTTGCATCCTTATTCAAAGTATATGAACGATATTGTCTCTAATAAAAGGAAGATTCCTAATGTGGAGATTTCTACTTTGCTTTCTAATTACTCCTTCAATGTAAGGTTCCAAAGAAACTTCGTGATCCAGGTATACAACCTATTCCTTGCTCTATTAAGAATAATTATGTTAGAACTGCTTTATGTGATTTGGGAGCTGGAGTTAGTGTTATGCCTTTTTCTCTCTATAAGAGACTCCAACTAGAAAAGTTGATACCAACTGATATTTCTTTGCAAATGGCTCATAATTAAACTATTATTCCTGTTGGTATATGTGAGGATGTTCCTGTTCAAGTTGCTCATAATAGCATGGTTCTAACTGATTTTGTTGTGCTTGAAATGCCTGAAGATGTTAATATGCTTGGGCGACCTTTTCTTAATACTGGAGGTGCTGTCATCAATTGCAATCAAGGAAAAGTAACATTCAATATTAATGACAAAGAGCACACTATCTATTTCCCCAAGAAGGTTGTTAAGAGCTATTGCCTGAATTTCATTGAAAATATTGAGGGAATCAAGGTTGGAGAAATATATTGTCCCATTCCACAAGAAAATTTTGAAACTATTATGATTGGGACCATTGCTATCAAGTATGAGGTAACATAATCACCTTGTGGAATGCAAAGTTTTGCTTCATATAAGATTTTTTTGGTAACAAGACTTTATCAACCTTGTTAACAAAAGGATTTTTATGAACAAAATAATGTTTCCACTGTGGTTATACTTTCTTTCTTTTTCCTTTCTCCTTCCTAGTCTTTGCTTTAGCTTTTGTTTGCTAGTTGTTTTATTGTTTGAGTTTCTTATAGATCCTATAGTTTGGCTTTTGGTTTGCTTTTGCTTCTTCTGAAAAAACTGTTTCTGCGAGAAAATCAATTTTCATACCCTGAAAATTGGCCAAAAATAAAGTTTCCTGAAAAATCCGAAAAAATTCAAAATAATTTTTTCCTCGAAAAGAGGGGCATAGTGGCACCTGAGGTGACCTAGGGGGCCACCCCAGGCCACCAGACCCATGGTAGGCGCGGCCTACCAGGTGGCGGCGCCTGGGGGGTCTGGCCCACCTGGGCCCCTCCAGGCTGCCTCCTCAAAGACACCTTCTTTCTCTCTCCCGAAAAACACCGAAAAACTTGCTCAAGCTCGAGTTCTTGCTTTTCTTGCTCGCGATTTTCGACCTCTACATAGTGTAAGAAACTCTGACCTCTTTAGGTTTTTTGTTTGTCGAAAAATTTACCCAGATTTTTTTACAAACAAATGCATGCACATGCTCAGATTCCTATTTCTACCCTTCGTTGATTCCTAAATGCTGGGGTGTTACAGTCCCGCATGTCTATCTCACATTAGAGAAATTGTGTGAACGATGAAAATTTTTCTTCCCTATTCCGAACTTGATAGCGTCGCTTGATGCATCCGTCGTTTAATCAGGCTGCTAGGTCCCATGTGTCATCCTCACACTAGAAGAAACATGTGCATGATGTATTTTTTCATTGGCTCGTGCCTCCCTGATATGAAGTCGATAACGTTGCTCGATCTGTCTGCCATTAATCACAATGCTGGGTCCCACATGCCATCCTCTCATTAGAAGAATCGTGTGTATGATGGAATTTTTTCCTTCGCTCCCTCTACCTTGTTTCAAACTTGATTGCGCTTCCATTTCATCACGCATCTTGTCCCACCTATCATCCTCTCATTAGAATGAACATGTGTATGATGGAATTTTTACCTCGGTTGTGCTATCCTGTTCCGAACTTGATAGTTCTGCCAGATACATAATCACGCAGCTGGGCCCCACGTGTCATACTCTCATTAGAAGAAACATGTGTATGATGGATTTTTCCCTTGGTCGCGCCTCTCTGTTAACTTGATAGCGTTGCTCGCTGCATCCGTCGTTTATTCAAGCTGGTGGGTCCCATATGTCAGCATCTCATTAGAAGAATCATGTGTATATGATTTAATTTTTCCCTGTCTAGCGCTACCCTGTTCCTAAATAGATATTGTTCATTGACGAATCTGCCATTTGGTCACGCAGCTTGGTCCCACATGTCAGCATCTCATTAGAAGAAACGTGTGCATGTAGGACTTTTTTATCGCTCGCGCCTGTGTGTTTCGAAATTGGCAATGTTGCTCGATGCATAAGTCGTTTATAAAGGCTGGTGGGTCCCATATGTTAGCCTTACATTAGAAGAATAGTGTGAATATGATGGAATTTTTTCTTCTCTAGCGCTACCCTATTGCGAACTAGATAGCGTTGCTCGACGAATCTGCCATTTTGTCACGCTGTTGGGTCCCACATGTTAGCATCTCATTAGAATAACTCGTGCATGTTAGAATTTTTTCTAGCTCGCGCCTACCTTATTCAAACTTGGCAACGTTGCTCGATGCAACACCTATATATGGTCTCTCTGGTGCGTCCCACATGTCATCCTCTCCGTAAATAAAACGTGCTATGATGGACTTTTTTCAGCCACCTCCGTTGTTCTGACTTTGGTCCATAGCTGGGTACAATATGTCAGCAACCTCTGTGCAGGAAACATGTCTATGCTGGGTCCCAGATGCCAGCCTATATTTGAAAGAAACGTGTGTATGTTGGACTGTTTTTTCGGGTTGAGTCTGCCGTTATGACCTTGGCAACATTGGTAGATTTGTTTGTGAGGAAACTTGTCTATGATGCAGCAGCAGTTTATCTAGGTCCCAGATGTCAGCCTTATAGAGTACAAAAAATGTTAATCTATACTCCATTGTTGGGTCCCATATGTCAGCCTTCTATGTACATGAAACGTGTCTATGCTAGGTCCCACATGTTAGCCTTCTATATACAGGAAACATGTCTATGCTGGGTCCCACATGTCAGCCTCTATATGAATTAAATGTGTCTATGCTGGGTCCCACATGTCAACCTCTATTTCAATTAAACATGTGTATATATGTTGGACTATTTTTTCGGGTCGAGTCCGCCGTCCTTAACCTTAGAAACATTGCTAGATACAGCAACAGTTTATCTGGGTCCTAGATGTTAGCCTGAGAGTACAAAAAAGATAACTCTATATTAACACAAAATGCCTAGGATTCGAACTCGAGACCTCACCAGTGGTGAATTGGGTGCCTTGCCACTACGAAAGAAACAACTAATATAGTAAAAGCGTTAAGCTTCGCTATTATAACTTATTGATTTGTCTCCTTAAAAATACTTTTCTTGACCATTTTTATCTCCCATCAAATAATAAGGTCGTTCTCATGGCAGCTAAACTAAAAACTGTAGGTGCTCTAAAAAAACTAATGGCAGAGTTTTTTAAAAAAAATAGAGAGCTGGGGGGGAATGACCGAAAGGCTGAATTAAAAGGAGTTGGGCTGATCTACATGGCTGGTCTATATAGGCTATACTCCATAGGCTATTTTCCATGGGATCTGTAACATCCCTAAAATCATGTTTCAAACTCATGCATATCATCCATGCATCCATGATCATATAGAATTCATTTCAAACAAAACCATTCAAAAACAGGAGCATATGAGCTCATTATTTTATGTGATCATCATTTGAAACAAATGCTACTCTTTCTATGAGAGGTTGTGGTTCATGAAACCAAACTTTGTGCCTTGTTGTTTTGAGAATGTGTTGCTAGATTGCTAAGGTTCAAACCAAGATTTCAAAGCAAATACAATTTGAAAACCAATTTGAAACAAGTGCTATGTCACTGTTATTTTGTCTTTCCAAAAATGACCAAGCCAATTCAAAGTGACCAGATGGTTTTATGCCTAGAATTGTGACTGTTGCACACTGCAAAAATCCTGAAAAGATTTGAATTCAAATAGAGTTTGAATTCATTTGAAAATCATTCCAGAAAATCAAATTAGAAAAAGAAAAGGAATAAAGAAAAGGAAAAGGGCCGGCGCTACTGTTCTGGCCCAACAGCGAAACCAGCCCAGCTAGCCACCCGGGTCCCCTCTCTCTCTCACGCACAGAAGCACCCCCAGAGTCACTGACACTCGGACCCCACTCCCCCTCTGTTTATTTCGCTGACAAGTGGACCTCTCCACGTCGACTCCTTCTTCCCCAAATTCTCGCGCAGACGCCGTCGCCGCTGGCCGTTGCTGCGTTGATTCCGCGGCGTAATTTCCATTGATTCGCCGAGCATTTCTTGTCGAGATCCTGCCTATTTAAACCCCTCCCTCTCGCGGCCATTTCCCCTCACTCACCAACCACAGAGCGCCCCCAGGCTGCGAGTATTTCTCGCCGCAACGCCGCTGTTCCGACGACCTCGCGGACGAATTCCGGTGAGCACCGTGCCCCCTCTGTCCATGGTTCATACTAGCATGCTCTGCAGCTCCGTGCGCATCTACTGACACCTTCCTTTTGCTCATGCATGGTCTGTACCCTCGGCAACGACAACGACTGAACGCCGCCGCTCTCTGCTCGAACTCCGGCGACCTCTCCCCGTAAGTACCAGCCGCCCCTTGCCCTCTGTCTGATACGCCTAAGATCCCCAGCATCTTGCGCGTCTAACGGTGTCCTCCTCTTGTCTTAGCGCGACGCAGAACCTCGCCAACGTCGACCAGCAGCCGTACCCGACGCGTTCGCGAACTCCGGCGAGGAATCCCCGACGACTCCGAGCGCCCCTTCGCCAACCAGAGAAACGTTGAGCTTCACCTCGACACAGCGATTCTGGTGAGCATCCTCTCCCCTCCCCGGGCGACCTAGAACGCCGGCACCGCCACTGACAGACACGCCGCCGCCAGTCGCCGCCGCTAGCGCCGCTAGGCTATGGTCAAAGCAACAGCAGCCGTTAGATGTAGATCTTGCGGTTTAAATTAGGTCTGAGCGAAGCGTTTTCTTTGAATCTGGCGCGTTGGATCTAACTTGATCTGACGGCACGGAAGGGTGATCCTGAGTGAAACGGTATCGGCCAATAGGAAACAGACGCGTGGCTAGGGTTTGATTTTAAAATAGATTTTGAATCTGATTTATATCCAAATTTGAATTAGCTATAACTTTTGATCCCCACGTTAGAATTTGACAAATTTTATATCGTTGGAATCAGGAGAGCAAGCTCTTTCTGATTATGCAATGTGTTTAATGTTTAGCTTCTGTTAAAAAGGTTTTAATTGTAGAAACTTGTTTAGGACTAATTTGAATATATGAATTGTTTAGAAATTGTTTTTAGTGTCAAATATATTTGGTTGGGCAAGTTTTGACTTGTTTAAGATTCAGTACTATGAACTTGCTTGGTTAGGTTTTAAAAATCATCACTTAGCATCTTGCATGCATGCATATGTATTTTTGATTGAATATGTCTTGTATGTGATTGTGGCTATATTCTTTGTGTAGACTTTGGTGCTAGTGATTGTGATTGTGAAGAGTGCTACTCTTCCAACTACCAAGGCAAGTGGTACTTCATGAATAATTCTATCCCTATATTTTATACTAAGCATTAGAAATATTTTGCTAAGTCTTGCATGTTATTATTTTTGCCTATATGCCATGTTGGGAAATCCTAAGTAGTTGTAGAATTGCTAGGAAATTTCTAATTTAAGTTACTATCTATGCCATGCTTAGCCTAGCTAGTAGCAAACAAGGGTTGGTGAATTATACATGCTATGATGAAAATATTTCTAAGTCTTTGGACTTGTTTTACTTAATAAAACAACTAAGTCAATGAATCACCTAGGTGGAAAGGGACTTGATTGGTGGTTTTTGGTTGAGTGGTTACACAAGGCCCATGGCTATGGTTTACCTTGTGTATCACACTTGTGGTAAGCCACCCAGGAACAAAGAGATTTTAGAGGCCAAGTGTTGAGAAGCTTCTAGTGCAGCCACTTGGAAAAATGGGCTCTGCCTGGATCACATAAGTTGCAAGAACTTAGCCACTTGGACAGTTGGTGGTAGTGGGAATGATAGGTTGGAGCGCGTCCATTTGGTCTAAAGGAAGGCTTCTGAAAGGTCCTGTCTTGGGAAACCAAGTCTGTTGGGGAAAGTGCACAACCTCTGCAGATGGAAAAATCTAAGTACTTAGCCAAGTCCATGGCAATGGACAACTTGAGCATCAAGGCGTGGAAGCTATCAAGAATCTCCTCATCCCAATTTCTAAGTAAAAATTTGTGGGTGAACAAGGGTGAAGGACCTCAATGTCTATTGGTGGTTCCTTGGGAAAAGTTTTGACAAAGAAAAACTTAGTGATTTCAACTAATAGGAAAAAACCTATTTTGAGAAAAGCAAGCCAAGCTACACTTAGCCAAATTTGCATATAGTATCTAGTCCACTTAAAATATACTAAGGTATCACTTGCCAATACTATTCCAAAGTATTGACCCACTGTGGCTGTAACTTGTGATGTTGCAGGTTACTCTGATGAGGATTAGGTGTCATGAGTCTACACTCAACATGTTTGCCTGTGGCACATGAAGATGAAGACTTATATTTATTTACTTATTCAAACTCTTGTATTAGGCCTGTGGCCTTTGAGTTGTAAAGACTATGTTTATCTCTGGAATGGATGTAATAATTGACCTTTGTATCTGTGTACTTCATCTTAAACTGTGGATGCTAGCAATGATCCAGGGACTAGCATTGCGATCACAGGGATCTTTTTCCTTTACAAAGGAGGGATCTTACAGATGGTATCAGAGCACTGTGTTGCCTGTAGGATTATGACCCTAGGATTGGAAACCACTAAGGAAAAATTTTCAACTACTTCTACACTTGTCTATTCTTCTCGTAAACTTTTCTAATCTTCTCTCTCATCTCTATTTGTAGATGAACTCCATCAACGAAGACGTGAGGAAAGGACCACTCATGACAATGACTTTGGAGTGTGAGACAGAATTTCCCAAGGCTCTCAAGGACCTCATGGTTGCATTAGAGATACAAGGTGCAGCTGTGTACAAGGGTTTTCCTGTGATGGATGAAGGAGAGGAATACTGGTGGGTGCAACTTCACTTGTATAAAAACAAGGAAGACAACCATCAGGAAAAAGGATTCTGCATGTTCACCAATTCAGTGGTGCACACTACATTGTTTGAATCAGCAAAGGATGCAACTTGGAAGACCATCAAAGAAACAAGTGGAGAGAAACAATTCTTGTTTCAGCTCTTAAAACCTTGTCGCCCGATCAGTTTGCCCTTATCTCCAAACACACTCGACCATTGGAGCATGCAAAACTGACGATCGAGTATGCTCTGAGTACCTTCTTCTCACATCAATGCCTGTGTGACCCACGATGCAACCCAAAATGCCCAAGTCTCATCAAGATTGTGACAAGGCCATGTTTCAAAAGAAAGTCTAGACTTTCGAGTGACCTTGATTTGAACAAGTACCACTACATCAGTATTTGTTCCACAAAATGCTTTAGTAATAGCAATGCCAGAATATGTGAGAGATTTCAGTAGCTTTCCTGCTTGAAATTCAATAGCAGTACAACGAAAATAAGTTCTTGTTCTAGCTCAAAAACTTTGGCGCACGATCAGTTTTCCCTGTTCTCTAAACAGACTCAATCATTGGAGAAAGCAAAACTGGGGATCAAGTCTGCTTCTGTGCGAATACAACCTAATTTTGTCAATGCTTGTGTGAATCCCCATATGCAACCCAAAATGCGCAAGACTCATCTAGATAATTGTGACAATGATCGGTTTCTAAATAAACGCAAGACAATATGCTGCACTTGATCTAAACAAGTAACAATACATCACTATTAGTTCAACAAAATACTTTGGTCATAGCAAACGACAGAACAAAGGAAAAGCAAGACCATCCCCTGCCCTTGACCTAAAATGGTACTAGGAGTATATAGTACAAAACACTCCAAAGTACAAAACGGGCACTATACTAGTATGTGGCATCCCGCAAAACCACTACTAGAAAATCGCGTTAAGTTTGTGCATTGCATCGTCATCATCATGTATTGTTTGTCAAAAACTAATTTCGAAAACCTATTTTTGTTTTCCAAACGCCTCGTCTTCGTTCAACACGCAAACCCCGGGCCTCCGGATTATTTTTGTTTGTCTACTATCGGTTTGCAAACGGTGTTATTAAAACAAATAAAATTTATATTATTTTTAGTGGGGTAGTCGAACGGGCCGAATGACCCGAACAACCACCCCCGGAATTATAATCGGCCCACCCCGTTAATCCTACAGCTACCAACTAACCTACCCAGCCCTCCCCTCCACCTCATCCAACCAACCCCCTCCTGACACCTCACCCTCTCTCCCCCTTTACCCAATCCTAAACTGCCACCTCAGCAGCCCTCTCTCCTCTCACCCCCACTCCCCACCACACAACACACAGCACACACGCACGCAACACGCCTGCCGACCCCCCCCTCGGGATCCCCACCCCGCGTGGCCCACCTCTGACCCCACGCGGTCCCGCTCTCCCCTAGCTCACCTCTCCCCCGATACCACCTTCCCTCGTTCGAGCCTCCCTCCCTCGTCTTCCTCCTCCCCCGTTCTTCCCCAGCTCGCCGTCGCCGGCGAGTCCTCCGCCGCTCGCCCGGCACCCTCCTCTCTGCGCACCGCCCCGCCTCTCCTCCTTCTTCTCCCGCCTCGGCACGGTCGCCGCCGAGCTCGCCTCCGCTCGCGCGAGCCCGCGTTCGCCGCCCTCCCCGCGACCGCCCCTCGCCGGCCGTCCCCGTCGGCCCTAGGCTCCTCGCCGCTGCCCCTCAAGCTCCGGCGCTCCCCAGGCCTCCGTCGCTCAGCCCCCGCCCCGAGCTCCGCGCCTGGTCCTGCTCGTCCCGCCGCCGGCCGGACCCCCGAGCCCAGTCCTCCGTCCGCCGTCGCCCCTGGCCGCGGCCAGGCCGTCTCCCCCGTCCGCGTTCCCCCGTCCTCCTCCGGCCTCGCGCGCCACCGCGAGCACCCGCGCCCTCCCGAGCCGTCCGCCTCCGTCCGCCAGCAGCCGCGCTCGCCGGCGCCGCCGCGGCCAAGCACATCCCCGAGCGCCCGCGACGCCCGCCCCAGACCGCCTCCCTCGACCGCCGTCGACCCCACTCCAGTCGCCTCTGCCTCGCTCGCGTCCGGCCGTCCCCGCAAGCCGCGCCGCCGTGCGGGCCCGCCTCGCCGGTGCCCTCCTCGTCCGCCCCCCCTTGCCTTCCCTGTCCGCGCGCAGCAGCCGGCCCCGCCTGGACCCACCTGCCCGCGGGACCCACCCCGTCGTCGCCGATGTCATTCGCCGCCACCCGTGCAGGTTCCCGGTGTAGTACCAAGTTGGTGCTAAGTTGTTGGGTGTGGAAACAACAAGATCGACACCGGCAATCGAACCCCGAAACCCCAAGTTCACCCCTCGCCAAGATCTTCATCGATACCCGGTGATCTCCTACATGGACCTGAGAACGAACCCGAAGGCCACCGACGGCGAACCCTGAGGCCCTCGACGCGACGATGCCTGCTTCCAAGATCTCCGGCATGGATCGAAAAGTTCCCCGAAGACCGATCCCGATGTACCGGAGACCGGACCCTCGACACGCCAAGATCTACCCTCGGACGCCAAGACCCGAACCGGGAGAACGCAAAGATCGCCACGAGACCGACAAGCACTTCACCCCGAAGCCAAGACCGACCCGACTTGAGGACCCGACAAGATCTGCGCAACGACAAGAACGACACCGACCAGGGCGAGTCCGATGCGCCCCCGACGCCGCACCAAGCCCTTCATTCCGGATGCGACAAGATCCGCCCCGTAGTCCGAGAACGATCCGTCGAACCCTGAACCCCGAGGCCGAACCCCGAACCCCGGAACCCCAAGTTCGCCGAACCCTAATGTGTGAACCTTTTCCCGAGCCCTATTTTATAAATGCTATATATAAACTTGTCGCATATTAATTGTCTTGCATGCATACATTCATGTGGTCTGGGGGCCTTATGCCGATTCACCTAAATTAAATATGGGGCCCATATGCGGGCAAATCCAGTCTCATATCGGCCTCATTTAAACTTGTGTAGCGAACCGGTGATATATTTTGCCTGGTTAAACAACATTTAAATTGCGGGGTAGTAAAACAACTTAAGTCACCTAATTAAAATGTCGGGACCCCGGTTCCACTTAATATTGCCCAATTGCATCGCATCTTTGCCATGTCATACATCATACATGCATCATGCCCGATCTTCTGCCGTAATCTTAAATATTGCATCCGGTGTTTCTTCTAGTGTTTTGCTTCTTCGCGGATAAGGCCGTTGAGTTGATGTGAGCTTCGCCCCGATCTTTGGTTGAACCTTCGACAATGTTTTCAGGCGAGCATCTCCCCCTTTCTACCTATCTTACTTTTCTAGTATTTATTCCCTCCTGTTGATCTATTGCTATCTGTGTTGCGATGCTCTAGTGTTTCGTACCCGTGATATCCCTTGCAGCCTTATATTGCCTTGGACACATCCTATTACCGTTGTTTGGTAGATAGTTGGACTTGCGCGTCGTAGTCGCTTGCTCAAGTGTTGATGCGCGTCGTCAAGTACCACAATTGTTGGAAAAGTGCCGCATGTTTATTGTTGGAGGTGATCATGGCTTTACTTATGGTCCACTTTAATTACTGTTTAACAACTAAAATTGAATTAAGCAGAGGCATCGGTGGGTGATAGATAATATTTGGTTTACGACCGCCCACTTGTGTCCCGTAGGACCCGAGTTCTTGACACCTGTTCCGAGATCGAGCGCGCTAACCACATGTGGGGAGATATGGGCCCCCCATTGATTATTACCTGATTTCAAAGTATTGTACTGGGGGCCACAAACTAGTTTGAGGTTTTATTTACGATCCTGTACTTATGCCATGCTTTACTGCTTTAATTAAATTGTGCGACAGATAGCACCTGTACTGTTTAGGATCGGGACACGTTTTCGCGGTGTCGACAGTCCCCGTTTGGGGATTTGCTGTCGTTCACAGCCGTCTACCCAAACCCTAAGTCCGTCTCGGAGACCGGCCGACTTCGTTGCGGGTGTCGACTTGGTGGGGTGGCCCCCATGTACTTGCTTTGGGTCTGGGAACGTCGTGACTTAGGCCCCGCCGACATACCGATGGGTGTATGTTAACTGATCTGGCAAAAAGGGTCGAAGTGCCTGTGGATACTTTGGTGCACCCCTGCAGGGTTTAATCTTTTCGAGAAGCCGTGTCCGCGGTTATGGACGACTTGGAGCACAGTGCTTGATCATAGACAACTATAACTAAAGTTTATTTGTTATAAATTGACTTGTATCCGATTTGACTAGTAATCAGCTTCACTACAACGGAATGGCTAAATAAAAGTACCAACAACTGCTGGGTTTTGGATTATCTCATGCTAATTGTATTTGACTAGTAAGTGTCGCAACTACAACGGAATGGTTAACTAAAATGGCCCACTGCTTATTTTATCGGAATGATTATCTATACCTGACTAGTAATTGCTGCAACGATAACCGAATAAATAAAAATGCCAACGGTGTGAGTTCCTCGGTTGACTTCCTCGATTGGTCTCGAGGGGGAAACGCCAGGATGGGTTTGTTTGGTGGTAGTATCAGGTTGGTTCCGGATAGGTCTTTCTTCTCCCTCTCTGATTGCCGCCAGTTATATCGAGTCTCTATAGGTTGTTTAGTGCATGCTGCCGCTGCCGCTCAGTCCACCATACCTATGTAGGCGAGGACCGCCGAATTCTAGCCTCGCCGTGTACTGGCCTCAGTACTGATGCTCCTCTTTTTCCTTTGCCCTTTGTCGGCACCCCCTTTTGTTTTGAGCAGGTTTTGAGATCGACGTCGTTAGCAGGGTTACCCTTCCGGCTTGGCCTGGGCAGGGTTATGGACGCCATTGGTTATTCTTCAGGGCTCTTAGCCCCAATTGCATCTTGTCCGTAGTCGGACGCTGTGTCATTTTTCAAGGTGATTTGGATCTTTGTACATTATATCTGTATTCTTGACTCATTGAGTCGCTGCTGTATTTATATCTGTTCTGTGGGTCCCATCAAGGACTGTTGTGTAATGTTATTACTTTGTTTTCCACCCGCACGCAAGTGCCTGGTGGGCACCTTCGAATCGTTTCTATGCGGGTTTGGCGGGTTTCGCTAAAACTTGCATAGGGCCGATTCTGAGGGTGTTACATAGTACTACTTTATGGCTAGCCTCACTTTCTTACAATTCCTTGTCATTTGGGAATTGTATGCCTCGATTGATGCATATTGAGTGATGCACGCCCTGGGTAATATAAGAAGTTTTATGGTACAACAGCAAGGAAACATTTTTCTTCAGCATGATGGCCGACATCGCCCTGATCCTAGCCATGGAGGAACTGCAGATTATATCCCAAAACCCCAGCTCTATTGATGGTGTATAGGCAGTGAGGCTCACATTGTACAAGGGCGACAAGCACGCGTCCTTCCTGATGCACATGATGGATACGTCGATGTCTCCCGAATCTTGTATGTCAAATAGCACAACAAACACCATACCATCATCCACTGATCCGATCTTCTCTACTCTCGATGAGCGTTGTGCCAACATCGGCTGAGAGATGTACCTGGAGTTATTAAAGGAAGTAAGAATCGACAATATAAGATGATAAAGTAAATATGAGTAACCTTACTGTGATAAAACATACATAGTACTCCCTCCGCTTCAAAATATAAGATGGTTTAACTTTTGTGATGTGTATCTAGACCCCAATATAGCATGTGTTCACTCCGAGCTACACACTATTAGAGAGTCTAGATACACTCGTTTCACAAAAACTAAAACATCTTAGCGCCTGTTTGATTCAAAGGATTTCTAAAGGAATTATATATCCATAGGAATTTATCCTACAGAGTGTGTTTGTTTGAAAGGAATGAATCCTACAAAATTTCTATAGATTTTTTTCCTACACTACAATCCTATAGGATTTCTAAGAAGAGGTGATAGCTCTTGGAAAAATTGCTATATGCCATGTACTTAAACACTAAAAAGTTACTGTGTTTTTCCTGCAGTGCAAGGAAACAGCTAATTTTACTGATCCCTACAGTTTTTATTCCAATAGGATATCAAGTGTCATGCCATTTTATTCCTGCATTTTCCCTATTCATGTGTTGCACAAATCCTTTGAATCTATTTTCAAATGGAGGGAGTACCTACGGACTACATGTGCAAGACCATTGTTTCAAAGGAAATACTACTTGATCTAAGCAAGTAGTGCTAGCTCACAGTACAAAGCCATGTTTGAAAGGAAATGCTAGATTATATCCAGCGATTTGTTCCAAACAAGTACTACCAGTATATACTGCAAAATACAATAGCACAAGAAGAACTAGAAACAATATACTCCCAAGTTTAAGAATTAGTACAATAGTACTGTACTATACTACTTTGAAGGTAAAATCCATATTTCCGACACACTGAAACCCCTTGACTAGAATCAACATCAATTCTTAATTCCAAATTTGACGGCAGATCATCATCAGAATCAAGATGGTTATATTTGTCATCTACCACCACGTGGATGCATAATGAGTAATCCAGGATGAACCTATCATGTTTATTAGTTAGAAAATTCCAGAAATCTTAGTCATCCTAGCGGCGGCCGGCGACGCGCTGCTCTTCGGCTCAAAAAATAGGTTATATTCGACGAACTACTCCAGGTCCCCTCCCATTATTGAAGGTTTATATAAGTGCAACTCCACCGTGTACCGCGGAAACTTGCACGCCGCTGACCTAACACACTAGACGGATACGACGAGGCCATAGTGGAGCATGTCAAATCACACGGTGAATAATGTACCATCATCCCCGGATACGACGGTCTCTATTCTCCATGAGCCAAGTGCCAGGAAAGGCTGAGAGATGTACATGTGTTCCACACCATATTGAAAACTGTGCACTTCCATTCATTGGGATTTATCGAGGTGGGAGAGGAGCACTGTGGGTGAGGCGGCGAACTCGCATCCAGGCTTAGGGTAGTTGCACGGGCCGTCCTGGCACGCCATCTTGTGGTTGAGGAAGTCGTGGAAGGCGACCAATTTCCCGCAACTATCGTTGGGGCATCTACTACCTTTTCCACCAGTGACTTGGTGGCGCAACTCCTTCGAACATGCGGCCAACCGAACGACGCTGGTAGTGTCCATATGCATAGCGATTTCTCCGAAGGCGTCGTCGTTGAACTTGCTCTAGCCACTGTACCAAATCTTGTGCATCGAATCCGCCATTTAGTCCGGATGGACTAGGGGCGAGGGTGGATTCAAATATTATTGTTGGGGTCTCTAGGAGGAGAGAGATGACGTCCTGCAAGAACCGATTCTATGGGCGAGAAACGGCTAGGAATATTTGCGAAGTGCGCGCTAGCTCGAGAGAATCCAAAATACGGCTAGCCAGCGTTGTCCAAATCAGAGATGGAGAAGATGGGAGGCTCTTTGAACGAGGGGTGTTTGCGTGTTGCCTTGTCGGTCTTCTGCAGTGTGCAATTGTATTGAGGACACTGACTAGAGTTATAACTAGACTAGCAAGCGGTCACGACCTGGCTCAGTATTTTATTGTCTCATAACCTAGACTAGCTATAAATAATATCATAAATAAATTTTATTATGTTTTAGGAAGGACGTGAACCCACATTTCTCGAGTAAATTAAATTTAGTACCACAATTAGGGACAGGGTAACAAGTTAGTGCCCTGTAATTTTTTGCGGATATGTACCGCTTTTTGGGCGAGATGTTACAAATAGGTAAATATTTTTTGGCTAATCGCGTTTTAACAACTAAACTAACATGATGGGCCCACAATTATGCAATGACATGGAACTGGGGCCCACATGTCATCCCTCTCATTTTCTTCTCCTCCTCCCTATCTCTTCTCTCGTATCGTTCTTCTGGAGCAGCTTCTCTCTTCATCATTAATTGTTCATTTTGGCCCTCGTTTTTGCCCAATCTGGTTGAAAATCTAGAGAAGCAAATCTAACCAGCACATTCAGTAAACAAAGCAGATGTAGGAAAAGCTAGCATAGAATATATAGTACAACACTAAACAAGGTTCGTCAATTAGGTTGCTCAGTAGCAGCAGACAAGTTCAACAAGGAAATACAAAAGAAGCTGCTTCATAGCAGCAACACACAAGATCAGCAACACCTCCTGGCCTCTGCCTCCTCCCTTTGGCGCTTCCTCCACTTCTTGCGCCCCATTCCCTTGACATTTTGCTCCTTGGGTTTGATCGGGGACATCTTACCCTCTTCGATGGCCACCTTCTGGAGGTTGCAGAGGTGAAAGCCGAGCGCCTTTTGGTTGGATCTAAAGGCGTGGATGTTCATGTTGTCGCCACAGGTGGTCACTTCCTCGGCATGCTTCACGAGGCAGTTGAAGTCGGTGGCATGGAGTCTCCTCTCGCTGAAGGGGAACCTATAGAAGCCGTCGGCAAAGTAGTGGTCGTACTGGCCGGACTTCAGCCTCCTTAGCACCTGATGACTCTTGGTGTGCTTGGACTCGTCGTCGCTGCACATGTCACTGCTATCCACCTGTTGGAAAAAATAGTAGCATGCAATAAGGACATGATTGAGATACCTTGGTTATTGGGATTGATTATTTGTATAAATTTACCAATTGATATCCCATGATTATTTGTGTAAATTAAGAGGGTGGGTTAAATTACCCAATCCCCAAATCTCAAACAAAATCAAATAATGATCCCAACTATAGATCAACGCTAGTACCAACTAGGGAATTCCTTAACTAAAACATGGAGGACAAATAAAATAGGTTTAAATACGAACATGGGGATTCATCGAAACACAAGAGCATTAGCTTCTGTAAAAAGATCTAGCATCCAACGATTGAAAATGCGAACAACCGAACCCTAATAACAAAGGATCTAGCATCCACCAATGGTAATGGGGAGAACAAGGGAAGGGGAAAAAACCTAGTTACCTCCGACCATGGTTCGACGATGCTGGTGTCATAGGGGTTCTCTGGGCATATGTACTCATGCTCCTCGTAGGGGTCCCAATGGAGCGGGACCTTCTCGCGACCAGCGGGGGCCTCCTAGCTGGCGGCTATGCCGTTAGCGGGGACAGGGGCCAGGATGGGGACGGCGGCTGACTGCGATGCCTTGATGGGGGCATAGACGCGGACGAGGAACTCCTCGCCGGTGGCCTTGGAGGCGACGATGGCCAACGCGCCTTTCTTCTCCATCGTCGTCGTGGTTGAGGTTTTCTTGGGGGTTTGGAGAAGGTGATGGGACGGTGGAGACAGTTACTGAGTGTGTGAGAGTGGGGAGTAGGATAGGGAGAGGGCGTCTATTATAAAGGTGAAGGGAACGGACCTTTCGTTGCACCACCGTGCACCTCGTAACCTGCGAACACTATTGCACTGTGCGCGGCCATTCGCGTCTGCTAATAACGCCCTGTGCACCAAGACACGCGTACCGTGGTCACGTTTTTTCCTCGTGTCTAAAACTATTGCGAGGTAGGTGTACTTGGTTATAACCTCAAGATTAATACTTGCAATTTGGTTGTACTCAGTTTTGCCCTCTAGTACTAACAATGCCACATGCAATATACTAAGTTTTACAATCCGGTGGCTGAGCCATGTTCTTCCTAGTACTACCAGTAAGTTGCATATGCCTTGCATGTGAGACATGCATAATATATATAAGTATGACATATCATCACTATATTTAATTATAATAGGTAAAGCTCAAACCATTTATAAAACTGAGACACATCTGTAAAGTATGGGTGTATATTTAGTCCTTTGCACATTTATAAACCTTGGTCGTTCGGGTAGAAACCCAATAATGTCTATATACATGGTAGGACAATACTGAGAAGCTACTTTTCCAAAACTTGTCAAATCCCATGGTTAATGTTTTCATGGCACGTAGAGCACATGGCATGATAGGGCGTGTCATGCGTAAATATTTTAATTTCTTTTTTTTATTTCATGTGGTCATTTTCAAAAGGGGTTCAAAATTGTCAAGATGCAAAATCTTAGCAAGAATTCAAACCAGTCGTCAAAACTCTTGGTGGTTTCTGATATATTAATTGACCACCCGATGTGGGTACCTCCAAAAAGTTTGTTCAAAAAAACTCACACAGCAGCCCACGATTTACTAGAAGTAGTCAAATTTGACCTAATTTTGATAAATTGACACAAATTCATTCAAGTGGGCGGAGTTATCTAGGAAGTTTGAGAACCCATAAGACATGGGAAATCGTAAGTACAACATTTTGGTCCATTGTATATGTCTGAAAACTTGGCTTGTGGTATTCAGATCCATGTTCTTCGGAATATCTTTATGGGAAAGAACAATCTCGTCATCACTCGGAAAATTGATAATGTTCTTCCCAGATAGTTGGAAACTCACACCGACAATATTGTTTGCTACAAGAAGATGCACCCATCAACCTCTAAAAATACATTTAATTCAATAGAAAACTATTGTGCTTACTGGTAGTTCAAGTTTGAACTTATTTCGTTAAATTGTCAAGATGTAAAATCTTAGCAAGAAGTTGAAGCTATCGTCAAAACTCTCGGTGGTTTAATATATTAATTATGCCCCCGAAGGGTACCCCAAAATCTTTGTTGCAAACTTTTAGAGCAACCAACAATTTACTTGTAGTTTCAAAGTTGACCTAGTTTCAATAAATCGACATAAATTTATTCAAGTGGGATCAATTAGCTAGGATGTTTGAGAACTCATAAAACATGTGAATCATCAGTACAACATGTGGGTCAAATATATATCATGTAAACTTGGAAAAGAAATATGTTCTCATCAATCGAAAAAATTGAGAATTAAATGTTCTTTCCTCATAGTTCAAAACTCACGCCAATGAAATTGTTTACTTCAAGAATATGCACCCATTTACCCCTGAAAATACATTTAATTCAAGATAAATCTATCTCACTTACTTGTGTACCTCAAGTTTGACCAAATTTCGTTAAATTTTCAAGATGAAAAATCTTAGCAAGAAGTTGGACCTGTCATTTGAAATCTCGGTGGTTTATGATATATTATTTGTGACTCCCCCGTGGGTAACTTCTAAATGCTTTTTCGTAAACTTTCAAAGCAACCTACCATTTACTTGAAGTTCAAAATTTTCAAGTAATCTCGGTAAATAGACATAAAGTTATTCAAGTAGACAGAGTTAGCTAGACCAAAGTTTGAAAACTCATAAAACATGGGAATTAATCATAAGTACAACATGTCGGTCCACTATATATGTTGAAAGCTTGGCTTGTGGCATTCAGATCCATATTCTTCATACTTTTTATTTATAAATGAACAATCTCGATCATCATCACTCAAAAATTAGAATGTTATTTCCTGATAGTTGGAAACTCAGACCGACAGTATTCTTTACTACAAGAAGATGTACAAATCTACCACTATGAAAATACATTTAGTTTGACATAATTTTGTTAAGTCGTCAAGATGAATAATCTTAGCAAGATGTTGAAACTCTTTTCAAAACTCTCGGTGGTTTCTGATATATTAATTGACCCCCCGATGTGTACCTCCAAAATATTTTTCGTAAAACTATCAAAGCAGCCTAAAATTTACTCGCTATTCAAATTTGACCTAATTTCGATAAATTGGCATAAAGTCACTCAAGTGGGCAGAGTTAGCTAGGGAGTTTGAAAACTCATAAAACATGGAAATCTCAATTACGTACAACATATTGGTCCACTTAATACATATAGAAGCTTGATGGATTGTGTCATTCAGATCCATATTTTTTGGACTTTCTTTACGGAAAAGAACAATCTTGTCATCACTCGGGAAATTGAGAATGTTCTTCCCAGATAGTTGGAAACTCACACCGACAATATTTTTTGCTACAAGAAGATGCACCCATCAACCTCTGAAAATACATTTAATTCAAGAGCAAACTATTGTGCTTACTGGTAGTTCTAGTTTAACCTTATTTCGTTAAATTGTCAAGATGAAAAATCTTTGCAAGAAGTTGAATCTATCGTCAAAATCTTGGTGGTTTAATATATTAATTATGCCCCCGATGGGTACCCCAAAATCTTTTTTGCAAAATTTCAGAGAAACCTACAATTTACTTGTAATTTCAAATTTGACCTAATTTCAATAAATCGTCATAAATTCATTCGAGTGGGCTCGGTTAGCTAGGAAGTTTGAAAACTCATAAAACATGTGAATCATAAGTACAACATGTGGGTCAAATATTGTAGAGGTCCTGACCCTGTGTTTACAATGCTAGTCCCTGGATCAATAGCTAGCATCCACATTTAAGATGTAATATTAAGAAGCAAAGGTCATAATACAACTTTATAACCAGGAATAAAATAATTCATTACATTCTTACATAGCTCATTTGGCTATCTCATTACAATGCAACATAAATAATTATAGCATGGAGTCCTTCATCTTCAAAGTGCCATAGGCAATCATGTTGGTTGTAGACTTGTAATCCTAATCAACACACTTCACTAACATCAAACAAACCTGAACATAATAAGTTGCAGCCACAAGGGTCAATACATTTGAATTGTATTGGCAAGTTTCACTACTACGTGGAAATAAGTGGATCCTATCAATATATGCATATTAGGCTAAGTAGGGATTAGGCTCATTTGTAGAAAGCAATATAGTTTTATCCTATCTTTTCAAAATAGTTTTGATCTTTTGACAATATTTTTGAACTCCTTGGAAAACTCCAAGTGCTTCTAATCCCTTGTTGACACCATCAAGTTTTACTTTGAGAAATTGGAATGTCGATATCTTCCATAGCTTCAGGCCTTAGTTGCTCAGTGTTGTCCGTAACCGGGGACACGGCTAAGTACTTAGAATTTTGATCTTCTACAGAAGTTGTACACTTTACCCACATGACACAATCTCGTCTTGACGCCACCAGTGGCCGCTAGATAAGTACACACCAAATGGAGTACCGGTAGATCGAGAATGTGACAAAGTCTTTCCATAGAAGTCCTCCCAATACATGATTCTAGCTTGTCTACCAGACACCCGGTTTTTTAATCCCAGATGCCTGTTATGCCATACATCGCAATCCTAGGATTACCATTTTTTGCGAGACATAACAAAATTGGATACCATAGTACATCATACATTACAAACCATATATAAGGTCTTACACAAATAGGGATCTCATGATCCAGTTCTTAAAACAACTTCAAGCAGCAGAATGCGTAATAATAACGGTAGCGTAGGCGAAGCTCCATCTTTTGGGTCATAGGCAATGCTGACGATGGGAGATGATCCTAGTGGTCATAACCTTCCTGGGGTCCATCTTCCAGGTACTCCTCTTCATAGTCTGGCCATGGGAATAGCCAGGGACAAAGCCATGAGTACTCTTTAAGTACTCGCAAACTAATACTAACAAGTGAAAGGGGTTTTTGATAATAGGACACTAGGCTCTAGGGTTATTTTGCAAAAGCAAGATTTATCTCTACTAAGTTTAGAAGCAACGAATGCTAGTTGAAATTTTATAACACCTAAGTAGGAACTTGTATTTCATATCACAACCCTGTTGTGGTCAAGTCAAAGTCTCAGTTCATTTCACAAGTCTTTTGAAGACATTTGACGGGGGAACAGTATGGTCACTCAAACTGTCCATAACCACGGACGCGGCTATTCGAATAGTTTGACACTCTGCAGAGATTGTACACTTTCACCACAACATTCGATACATCCTTCAGGAACAAATCCTGAATTCACCATACTCAGTATGTGGATAATCAATACTAACCTTTCAATTACACGCCCTACTATAAGCACCTCTCCTGTGAGTTTCGCCTCCCAACCATGACCAACTGTCATCTTGGGTACTGCACAGGTGGACAATCTTCACAAGGTAGCCTCAGCTCAGACCTTGGCCGTGAGGGAACTGATACTAAGGTATATAAGTTTCCAGTCAAGCCCTACCCAATTCTCGGGTATTGTGGTTGTATGATAAAATTGGAATGGTATCGCATCCAGACAACCATCGGTTTTATAAAGGGCTAAGGCTCATGCCTCAACATTTTCATTACCATAAATAATCTGGTGTTCGGAAACACATGTCCAAAAAATTTCAATAGAATGATCCATCATTCCAAGGTTTTCATAACCATTTTTCCACCAAGTATTCCCATCTAAATATGATCAAGTTTTATGCTTAGGACTAGCATCTACAAGTGGGGGTAAGTACTAATTAGGGGTGGTAAACAAGTGGAGTTTCAACTAAGTTCAATCTCATGCCTTAGGATGACATCAAGACTATCTAGCTTAGGCCAAATTTTATGCTCTTTATGCAACCTTCACATATATTTCTAGTATCTACAATTCACTTTAGTAAGATCTAAGTACTAGCTTTGATAAAGAAATAAAGTATAAAGCTTGTAAGTAAAAAACTAGGATTGGCTTATCAAGTGGGTAGGATCATCTATGCTTAAGGCATATAGTTGGCATGGTGACCAGCAAGTATTGGCTTGCACAGTATCAGTATAAGCTTGCTAAATTGCAAGTGTTAGCTTGCACATTCAACTAGTAGAAGTGTTAGCTTGCCTTATGCAGAGCAGTGGTTGAAGTTCTCCTCGGCTTCTTCTTTGTAGTATCCTCCTTCCTCCTCATATCCTTGGTCGGTACTAGCGTCTATGAATAAATACGAGGTACACAATCACCAAACAATACTTAAATACTTGCATTCATCACACACAATGGTCCTATAGATGATCTAGCATCATCACTAACATTACAAGATTAAAGCTTGGTTTAATTCCTTTTATTTTTAGAAAAGTAATTTCTACTCATTGAAAAACTACTTAAGATTTAATATTCTCCAAACCAAACATGGGATCATGTTGACACATGTCATCACCACATATTTTAGTCCATGGGAATGTGATTTAAAGTGGTGTCACAATTTAATAAGGTTTTACCCTTTTATTTTAATTAAATAAAGAGACTAGAAATGCCTATGTAGCATTCTTTTATTACTTAAACATTATTTCTGTAAGTAAACCTATATATTTTTATATATTCTGAAAGTTATGGTTAAATGTGATTTTGAGAGTTGGAATCACCTCAAAATCTATTATGGTTTTAATTTGAAAAATGTTTGAATGGAGAAAAGCTCCTGCCTTGTTATTTTTACCAAGGATGATCTACAGATCCAAATGACTTGAATCCAACGGGCTTGGATTCAGCATTCCCAGTCCATTATAACAAAATTGGTTTAATTCAATTTAGTTCGCAGAATCGACCTGGGTTGATTTTTGAAATTGGGTATAGAAGTGTGTTTGAAATAAAATGGAAAAGGTTAAATTCAAATAACTGGGCTACGCGAGAAGTTATACTGGGCCGGACTGCTAAGCACAGCGCTTACGCGGGCTGGTTAAGTCGCTATCCCCATGCGTCAGTGAGACGAGGGGGTGCGAAGCGGTATAGGGCGATGTGGTGCGTTCGATCTGTTTCTAATCCAACGGCTGAGGGTCATTGTCGATGTTGGGCAACGCCGGCGAGACAGAAACCTAGCGTAGCCAGTGGGGGTCGTTGGGGGCTCACCGGGGTTCAGGCGAGGGTCCGCGAGGCGGGCGAACGACGAAGTCGACGACGGCGAACCTCCTGGTACCGGCAGCTTCTCCTGGGGCAGCTCCAACCGCTGGCTCCCTTCTTCTCAAGAGGCGGCGGGCTCCGGTGAAATTCTGGCGAAGTGCTGCTCCCCTTGCTCCGGGAACGGGGTGGAACGATCAGTGAGGAGAGGGGAGTGAGATGGTGTGCTCAATTCGGCTGGGGAGGCCTCTATTTATAGTCGCGACGATGAGACCGAATGGCATGGGCAAGCGACGGTGGCGACATGGCTACGGGCTGCTAGAGGCATGGCCGGCGGTGGCGATCGATCGGTGGTATCCTGGCGATGCTCTACGGCTTTAATGCGCGTGTAGGGGCAGTGCGGTTTGGTCTGGAACGTGCGATGCTCTGCGCGGCAGAGGCGGCTTCTTCGACGGAGAGCAGTGGCTGTGCGGCATGGGGTGGCAAACGGGGATGTCTGACGGTCTCCTGGGTCGGTGGTGATCGTGTATGCACACGGCGAGGGCGGCGCGCGGTCTGTGGGCGTCGGTCGAGTGTGGCGCTCTGGCGCATGCTCAGCATGGTTGATAGAGGCACGGGCGCGGCGTTCCTGGGTGCTCTGGTCGGTGTCTTCGAGGCAGGGCTGGTCGAGAGGGGGCGGTGTGGCATGGGTGATCTTCCAAACAAGGTTGGCACGGCTAGTTTCTCTCCTAGCTTGCTGTCTATACTGGGGTGGCATGGTGAGCTTCGGTTGTTCACCAATGATGGCATTGCCAAGCTTACAGTGGGGCTAGTGCTTGGTTTAGTTAGCTAGATGATCTACTGAGAGAGTTGTGAGCTAGAGAGGGAACAAGTAAGGCTTCAATCACTGCTCACAATAGTGTTTGGATTTTTGAAGATTTGAATCAGCAAGGTGTTTGATGAAATGGCCGCAAGAATTCAAGTTTTGAATTTTGAAAAGATTTTTGGTGGGTGTGCTTGTTTGGTGTTGGTGAGTCTACAGATGCTTGGGTTTTGAAAGTTGAGCTTGTTTGGGTGCTTTTTGAAAAAGTGGGATCTTCCCATATGATAAAGATTCAATTTTGAATTGTCATTTAAACTATGCATTTGAATGTTTCTGGATGATCACAAAGTGGGCCTTGATACTTTGTTATGAGTACAATCAAGGGGTGTAAAGATCCAAATAAGTTTCTGTTAAGTTCTGAAAGTTTGAGACAGCCAAAGTAGTCATGGGAGTTAAATTGGTCAAAATGACCATTCACTCATTTTGTTTGTTTTGATTTATTTGTCTTTGGGAAATGTTTGGGAATTGTTTAGATGATGTTTATTTCACCTAAGAATCCTTTTACAAGTAAAGAAACATATAAACAAGGAAAATCAAAAGAATTCAAAATGGGATGCATACACACATGCATACTTTCATATTTTTATTTAGAAAAGTTTTTGTTAACCCTAATTTTGGTGATTAGAGTTTGGTGATCTATGTTTAGTATTTTTGGGATGTTACATCGGGGTATGTCCCGAGGAAGTGAGATGCTTCAATTAACACATTCATAGGATGTGTGCATATATGTTACACCAAGGACCTCACAAAAGATAAAATCACATCCAAGTCCAAACATTTAGCACAAAGGACCTCGAGATCAAGTAAGGAAAAGTAGAAGGATGAGTAAGTTGCACGTGCTTTGCACGTGAGTGTGGTGTAATATATAGAAGTTTGACAGATCATTTCAGAGAACACTTAAATCCTAAATATAAACTTTATCAGCAAAGGTACTTTACAGTCAAAATACACCCTTCCTAGTGCCAAAATAGAACCTATCTCCAAGTACTACTACAGTCAAAAGTAAATGAGTGGAACTCTAGAACTAAATTAACTAGTAATATAGCATTATCATCACGTTAGGATCACTAGAATAAGTTTACGATCAATTTTTATTGTCGATGCAAACTGATAAAGTGAACACCTTCTGGTACTATCTAGCAGCCGTGGTTATATACCACGGCAGCACCATGAGGAACGTCATATCTTCGAGGACGACACTGCGGGGCGACGCGCAGCTTGTCGGCTCCATTACCCCATTAACGGTGTCTGCCGAGAAGTCTGCCGGTGACTGTGATCCAGCCATGCATAGCTTCACCCTTTATCAGGGCCATGAACACGCGTCCTCCCTGAAGCACACCGAAGAAACGACGGCGGCCTGTCCGAGATCGCCGATGATGAGGCTGAACACACTAGCATCTGATACGTCAAAAACATATCTACTTTCTCGAACACTTTGCTATTGTTTTTCCTCTATACTTGTATGATTTGGTTACAACTAACACAGACTGACGCTGTTTTCAACAGAATTACCTTGGTGTCTTCTTTTTGTGCAGAAAAAGAACTATCAAGAAACATCCTAGAAAATATGCCAAAAATTATATTTCACCAGAAAATCCATGGAGCCAGAAGAAGAGACGGAGGGGAGGCCTGGGGGGCCCATACCCACCCCAGGCACCTCCTCGACCTCTCTCTATGCCTATAAGTTGCCTTTCGACCTGAAAACCGAGGGGGATCGATAGTTTTCCAGAAAGAGTTCTGCTCCGCCGCCGCCACCAGAAACCAAGATTCGGATCCAGAAACTCCGTTCTGGCACCCTGCCGGGACAGGGAATTTGGAGAGGATCATCGCCATCATCATCACTAACGCATCTCCATCAAAAACCGATGTTTCCCTCATCCATGGGTAAGTAATCCCCTGTTGTAGGCTTGGGGATGGTAGGTATTGGATGAGTTCTATCATGTAATCGAATAAGATCTGTTAGGGCATAGTGCCTAGTATCTCTATTAGTGCTATTTGACTTTGTTGCAACTTGTTGTGCTTAATTCTTGTCATTAGGGCCCGAGTGCCATGATCTCAGATCAGAACTTATTATTGAATCATTATGATAGTATTGTTTGTGATCTTATCTGTGTACACATATCATTCTCTGGATCCAAAGGCCCCAAAGTGACAATAATTGGGACAACCGGAGGGGATGGCTGTGGTGTGAGGATCACATGTGTTCACGGAGTGTTAATTCTTTGCTCCGGTTCTCTATTAAAATGAGCACCTTAATTGCCAGTAGTTCCCTAGAGGCCCCGCTGCCACGGGCTGGCTGGACAGAAGATGTTTTGCAAGTTCTCATTGCGAGCACATATGACTATATTCGGAGCACATGCCTAGGATTGTTTAGTACTTGTTATTATTTATCTACAATGCCCTAGATCTTGAAGTTACATGTTTACACTCGTCCATGCGAAGCCCGTCCATCCATCCCTATGCCTACCGCACTCGAATCCTACAGTTACCGTTACTGTTACTATTGCTACTATTGCTATTGCTTTGCTATTGCTACTGATAAACTTCTGTCAGCAAGAACTATTTCCAGGTGCAGCTGAACTTGCAAGTATTCTTTGGCTCTCCTTGTGTCGAATTAATAAATTGGATAATACTAACCGCGAAGACTGTTGCGATCCCCTATACTTGTGGGTCATCAAGACTATTTTCTGGCGTCATTGCCGGGGAGCATACCTTTATTTGTAAGTTTACTAGGATCTATTATTGTTCACTGCTACTCCTTTCATCATGGGGAAGTCTCGTGATGGAAAGTTCCCTATTTTACCATCCACTAAAAGAAGAGGTACAGTCATAAACACCTCTGTTGCTCTTGTTTCACCGTCTGTTATAAGTAAGCTTGTCACACCACCACCAAATACACATGCTACACACTACTACTACTGCTGAGTCTGAAACTTCGTTTGATGCTCATGATGTTATGTCTACTGTGCTTGATGCGAGTGGTTCATTAGTTCCTTTTCTATATGCTACTATGGATAGTCTAGGAAATACCGAAACTCCTAGTGAAGACACTATTACACCTGTTAGCTCATCTGAGGCTAGTGAGAGTTTTGATATTAATGATGGTTACATTAAGTTCACTGATGATTTTGTTGAAGAGTGCCGAAACACACATGGTACTAGTGCTATTAAGAGTCTCCTTGCTAGACGTACTATTATGCCTAAGATGTCCTCTGATCCTATGTTTGCCACTTATCCCATAGATATTAAAGATGAAGATTATGATTTCTCTCTTGATTTATCTTATTTAGATATTGTTGACAAAGAACCTTTTTGTGGGACTGAAAATGAGAGTGCTGTGGCTCATATGAATGAGCTTTCTACTATGAGTGCTTTATTCTCTGATGATTTTAAGATGCACAAGTACTTTGTTGCTAAGGTCTTCCCTTTTTCACTAAAAGGAGAAGCTAGGGATTGGTTTAATAGATTACCTCCTAGTTCCATTGATAGCCCTGATTGCTTGATTGCTTCTTTATTCTAGAAATATTTTCCTCCCAGTGTTGGACATGCTTCTTTGCAGAGACTTTTTGATTTTAAATAGGGAGAAGAAGAGGAATTGCCTGAGTCATGGAAAAGATTATGTGCCTTGATTCATGCACATCCTGGATGTCCATTGCCTAAGAATGTGCTTCTTGATATTTATTATAATGTACTAACTAATGATTCTAGGACCTACATAGATAACTTTGCTAATTGTGTTTTCAGGAAAAGAACTCCTACAGATGCTGAAGAATTAATGGCCAAGATAAGCAAGAATTATGATGATTTTACATCAACTAAGCTGAATGCACCTGAGCCTATTACTCCTGAACCAGTTCCATCACCAACAACAAAGAAGAGGGGAGTTATTGCATTAAATGATGAAGTGATGAAGGAAGCTAAGAAGTGTCTAAAGGATAAAGGCATTACATCTGAAGATGTGAAGAATCTACCTCCTATAGAAGAATTATGTAAGCCAATTCCCCACTCATCTACTATTGAGGTACACTCTTTCCAACACTTTGATGATGGTGATATTCCTTATGGTAAGCCTCCTGATCAATGTTTAGAGGAACTTGAAACTTTTATTGTTAAACAGGGGTATTTTAATAAGCAAGTTCAGAATCATTTATTGGAAAACTCTAGAGATATCCATGAGTTGAAAGATATTGTGGAAAGAACTTCTAATGATATTAAAATGATCTGTAAAGACTTTCAAATGGTTCAAACTCAACTTGATCAAATTGCTAAGGTACAAAAGGATATGCTAGTTAATGCTTTAGGAGATAAACATGCTTATGGAATTAGAACTAGGAGTGGTATAGCTACTCAAGATCCTTTATATCCTGAAGGACACCCTAAAATAATAGAGAAGGATTCTCAACAAGGTGAGAGTAGTGGTAGTCCTCGTAAGAGGAAGAAAAAGAAATATAAGATAGTTGAGGAACCACTTGAACCTGCTGGAGATCCTAATAATATATCTGTCTCTAATGCTGAAACTGAGAGTGGTAATGATAAAAATGAGTCTCCTGATAAAGAGGAAGGTGAGGAAGAACTTGAGAAGCAAACTAAGAACATTAGGTACACAAAGGAATATTTTATTGCTAATAAACATGGTAAAGAGAGAGAACCTTGGGTGCGGAACCAATGCCCTTTCCAGGTAAGAAACACAAGTCAAAGGAGGAAGAACACTACAACAAGTTTTTTGAGTGGATGAAACCTTTATTATTGCAAATTCCTTTGACTGATGCTATTAAGTTGCCTCCTTATTCAAAGTATATGAAGGATATTGTCTCTAATAAAAGGAAGATTCCTAATGAGGAGATTTCTACTTTGCATGCTAATTACTCCTTCAATGTAAGGTTCCAAAGAAACTTGGTGATCCAGGTATACCAACTATTCCTTGCTCTATTAAGAATAATTATGTTAGAATTGCTTTATGTGATTTGGGAGCTAGAGTTAGTGTTATGCCTTTTTCTCTCTATAAGAGACTCTAGCTAGAAAAGTTGATACCAACTGATATTTCTTTGCAAATGGCTGATAATTAAACTATTATTCCTGTTGGTATATGTGAGGATGTTCCTGTTCAAGTTGCTCATAATAGCATGGTTCTAACTGATTTTGTTGTGCTTGAAATGCTTGAAGATGTTAATATGCTTGGGCGACCTTTTCTTAATACTGGAGGTGCTGTCATCAATTGCAATCAAGGAAAAGTAACATTCAATATTAATGACAAAGAGCACACTATATATTTCCCCAAGAAGGTTGTTAAGAGCTATTGCCTGAATTTCATTGAAAATATTGAGGGAATCAAGGTTGGAGAAATATATTGTCCCATTCCACAAGAAAATTTTGAAACTATTATGATTGGGACCATTGCTATCAAGTATGAGGTAACATAATCACCTTGTGGAATGCAAAGTTTTGCTTCATATAAGATTGTTTTGGTAACAAGACTTTATCAACCTTGTTAACAAAAGGATTTTTATGAACAAAATAATGTTTCCACTGTGGTTATACTTGCTTTCTTTTTCCTTTCTCCTTCCTAGTCTTTTCTTTAGCTTTTGTTTGCTAGTTGTTTTCTTGTTTGAGTTTCTTATAGATCCTATAGTTTGGCTTTTGGTTTGCTTTTGCTTCTTCTGAAAAAACTGTTTCTGCGAGAAAATCAATTTTCATACCCTGAAAATTGACCAAAAATAAAGTTTCCCGAAAAATCCCAGAAAATTCAAAATAATTTTTTCCTCGAAAAGAGGGGAAGAGTGGCACCTAGGGTGACCCAGGGGGCCACCCCAGGCCACCAGACCCCTGGTAGGCGTGACCTACCAAGTGGCGGCGCCTGGGGGGTCTGGCCCACCAGGGCCCCTCCAGGCTGCCTCCTCAAAGACACCTTCTTTGTCTCTCCCGAAAAACACCAAAAAACTTGCTCAAGCTCGAGTTCTTGCTTTTCTTGCTCGTGATTTTCGATCTCCTTGTTCAGCCCATCACAAGTGCTGATTTTTGGAGGGATTGCTCCTTAGTATCTGCCTCCTCCACTTGTCCAATTAGATTTGTGATTTGTAGATTGTATCTTGAGTATTTTGCTGCTATAGGTGATAGGTTATTTCAGCTTGCATGCTTGTTCTTTGCTTAGAAACTTTTTTTTGATGCATGTGTAGTCCTCTAGCAAGTTCCTATAGTAGTTTCTCATCATTTATCAACTTAGAAATCACTTGGTTTGATGGTTGTTTAAAAATTTCAGAATATGGAAGTCATGGACCACCACACCTTTGGTAACATATTTTAGAGTGATGCACCTAGAAGGGAAAGTCTTCTAAGGTCATCTACCAGTACTAGACCCTCATACAATGAGGATCTCATCACTCCGCGATTTGGTGACGAGGGAGATGAAGGGGATGCGCACCCCTCCACCTTTCCTTGCCAAACTTTCTTGCAAGCTGCTGGGATTCTTAATGATTTTATAACTTTGGTGCAGAGGGCTAGACTAACAAGTTACATGCAGGATGAGAGTGCACAATATGCTTTGCTTACTAAAACATTTGTGGAGAGTTTCTCCTTTACTAATAGTATGTTCAAGCCTTCTGTGTCTTTCAAAATTTATGGCAGGGCTCATTCGATGACTTTGAAGAAATTTTGCAAGGCCCTGGGACTTGGTACAACTGGGTCATCAAAGAAGATTCAAGCTCTACCAGCTGATTTGTTGGAGCTTTACCGAGGAATAACCAATGATGATGACCGCAGAGCTCAGCGAGGGAAGATAAAGAATATTCAACTTCCAGCCATCAGGTATTTTGCCTAGTACCTTGCCACTAGTGTTCTTGGTAGGGAGAACACTAGTAATATTTCCAACTAGCAATTGGCCTTATAGCTGCTGCGCTCAAAAATGAGGACAGGTATAATCTTGGTTCTCTCATTACTCGTCGCTTAGCTGCTAAGGGACCCATTTATGGGGGAATTATTGCTACTCGTATTGTTGCTGCCTTGGACATTGCCGTTGATCCACATGATATAGTTTTGGCTCCTGACAGGCTTGATCTTGCTGCCATGAAGGCGCGCCACTTTGTCACCACTAGCTCTACTCTTGAGAACTTGGTTTCTAGAATGTTGTTTACTGGCGGGGAAGAGAGAGAGAGATCCCTCTACCCCAAAGCACTTTGTTTAGTATTTCTCAGGGACCTTGGTCACGCTCAAAGGCGGAGATGGACGACAACCTGCGTTCTCTCAACTTCCATGGGCACTATCAGGAGGAAGCACCATCATACGACCCCCCTGCATATTACACACGGGAGGCCTCGAGCTCATACCAGGACGAGGGAGCTTCCTCAACATACTACGGAGGTGCATCTACTTGGGCACCATGGTATTGAGCCCCACTTAGGCCAAAATCCTAAGCTTGGGGGGAGGTATACCGACATCACACTCATATATATATATATATCATGTTCGGTCGGTTCTTTGTATATCCACTATTTCGCTTCCTTTTTGGTTTTTGTTGCTTCTTTCTAAAAAATACCAAAAATATTTTCGTTGTTTCTCCTAGTTTGTTTCTTTGATTTGGTTTGTCTTAAAAGAAAAATCCAAAAAGATTTTGCTTTGTTTGGTTTGTTTTGCTTTTGTTTGTTTTTTCTTTGTTTGCTTGTTTCTAAAAAAATCTAAAACACCAAAAATATGTGTTGGTCTTCTTTGGTTTAGTGAGTTCTTTGCAGGGTTCAGCCGTCCACAGTGGATTTTGGTTTCATGTTAATTATTCAAGTCACACAAGTGAAGGGCAATAATGAAGATTAAGACAACTCGAGGTGTGGTAAGAGGCTGGTAACATACTCTATTTGTTTCATTTTTGTACATATACTCATCATAGTGAGCATGCTTAGCCTGTTTGTGTAAGGTGTATGTCATTATGGATTCTTAGTAGTTATTGCTTGTCTATGATTAGCTCCAACTTGCTAATAGTTTGTAGCATGTCATATGAATGTTTACTTGCATTGTTTTATTCATACTTTGGTATGATATTCTGGTATCCTCCTCTGACTGTCCATGTGAATTGACTTGGCACATGCTCATGCATGCATATGACTAATCAATAGTGAGTAACCCTCGATGATTTATTTTGCCTCAGAGTTATTGTATCACTTTCATGCCATAATTAGTCATGTTTTGTTGCAAGCATGATTATGACAGCTATTGCTCTCTCGTTTGTCGCTCCCTCTCTATTGCCAGCCTTCACTTGCACTGAGTATGTGCTCTACCTGTGCTTCTAACTCCCCAAAACCAATATTGCCAGCTGTGTCCACCATACCTACCTATTAGCATCATTTGCTATTTCAGTGCATATTCCATATGCCGTGTTTTCTTCCAAAATAAAATGTTTGTCTGTTTTGAGAAAGTTAGTTAGTAAAGCTCTCACGAACTTGATGGCACACTTTATTCCTTGCGCTTAATAATCCTGAACCATTATGACTAGTCCATGCAAGTTATATGCTTGCTAATTATACACTGGGAGTCAGCAGAACCGTGCTGCCACAAGGAACGCTTTCATCAATTTTTGGATATCTCATCCAGTTGATTCCCTGCTCTTTGTTTACGGATGTCGATGATGTGAAATAAAAGGGGAGGTTGTGAGTTCATGGAGTTTATACATTGTGTTAGAGAAACGCCTGGGCCGCTAGCCTAAGCCATGCTTAATCATGGTGGAAACTTGCAGCATCACCATAATGAGCATCTATGAAGCGTGCTTAATAAAAAGCTATGCATATGGTAAATAAAAAGATTGCTGAGATGCTCATTGTCTGCTTGCCTTGTCATTTTGGTTATGGGAAAGCTCCTATACCATGTGCAAGGGGTACCCCGTTGGCGGTTCTCGATGATATGCATGTATTTACAATGACAAGAACTTTCAGGTGACCAAAGTTGAGTAGCATGCGGAGCAACCCTCGTACTCAAGGGACTTGGGATTTCCAGTCGATGGTCTGTCAAGCATATGATTCAGAGTGGACCTCACTTTCTCCTTAACTACATGAAGATGCCTATGATAGGGGCAATGGGACCTTAAAGCTAATGAGTACCTTCCTTTCAGCATTGGGAAGCCTTTCAAACCTTCACAAAACCATTTTCACAACTTTGTTGAGTGACCACTTATTCTATGAGCACCTTCTTGAGAGCATAGTTAGCATTTTTGTGTTTGTTCCAAAACTTGGTTAATTATGTCATCACTTTGATGCTTGTATCTCTGATATCTTTATCTCTAGTCTTCATGTGAACTTCAGAGGTGCCTTGGCATTTATATTGTGCTTCTCAAACAAAGGCAAGCGAGATACCACTCTATCATACCTTATTATGTTCGTTGCAATGTTGCTTATGTTTATGTTTCATGCTACTTATTATTATTGAGTTGGTTCCTCTTAATAGCTTGCAATGACTATTGAGTAGACTTAGTTTCATACTTCTTATTATGAATTGTCAAAGCATATACTTCTGTGCTGAGAATATTTACATCATATGAAGCAAAGTGTTTGTGAAAGTTCTTTTATCGCACTCAGTTTTCAACTGGATTGCTTGAGGACAAGAAATAAGCTAAGCTTGGGGGGAGTTGATACGTCCAAAATGTATCTACTTTCTCGAACACTTTGCTATTGTGTTTCCTCTATACATATGTGATTTGGTTAAAACTAACACGGACTGACGCTGTTTTCAGCAGAATAACCTTGGTGTCTTATTTTTGTGCAGAAAATGAACTATTAGGAAAAATCCCGGAAAATATGCCAAATATTATATTTCACCAGAAGATCAACGGAGCCAGAAGAAGAGACGGAGGGGAGGCCTAGGGGCCCAGACCCACCCCAGGCGCGGGCCCACCTGACCCCGCGCCTGGAGGGGGTGTGGCCACCCTAGGCACCTCCTCGGCCTCCCTCTGTGCCTATAAGTTGCCTTTTGACATAAAAACCGAGGGGGGGTTTATAGTTTTCCAGAAAGAGTTACGCTCCGCCGCCACCACCAGAAACCAAGATTTGGATCCAGAAACTCCATTTTGGCACCCTGCCGGGACAGGGAATTTGGAGAGGATCATCGCCATCGTCATCGCCAACGCATCTCCATCAACTACCGATGTTTCCCTCATCCATGAGTGAGTAATCCCCCGCTGTAGGCTTGGGGATGGTAGGGATTGGATGAGTTCTATCATGTAATGGAATAAGATCTGTTAGGGCATAGTGCCTAGTATCTCTATTAGTGCTATTTGACTTTGTTGCAACTTGTTGTGCTAATGCTTGTCACCAGGGCCCAAGTGCCATGATCTCAGATCTGAACTTATTATTAAATCATTATGATAGTATTGTTTGTGATCTTATCTACAAGTTGTGTACACATATCATTGTCCGGATCCAAAGGCCCCAAAGTGACAATAATTGGGACAACCGGAAGGGATGGCTGTGGTGTGATGATCACATGTGTTCACGGAGTGTTAATGTTTTGCTCTGGTGCTCTTTTAAAAGGAGCACCTTAATTGCTAGTAGTTCCCTAGAGGCCCCGCTGCCACGGGCTGGCTGGACAGAAGATGTTGTGCAAGTTCTCATTGCGAGCACGTATGACTATATTTGGAGCACATTCCTAGGATTGTTTAGTACTTGGATGCTTGCTATTATTTATCTGCAATGCCCTAGATCTTTAATTTACATGTTTAGAATCGTCCATGTGACGCCCGTCCATCCATGCCTATGCCTACCGCACTCGAATCCTACTGTTACCGTTATCGTTACTATTGCTACTGTTCCACTGTTGCTGTTGCTGTTGCTGTTGCTACTGATAAACTTCTGTGAGCAAGAACTATTTCTAGGTGCAGCTGAACTGACAACTCAGTTATTAAGGCTCGCAAGTATTCTTTGGCTCCCCTTTTGTCTAATCAATAAATTGGGTAATACTACCCGCGAAAACTGTTGCGATCCCCTATACTTGTGGGTCATCACTATCATCATAGTATACGATGACCATGAATGGCGGAAAGGATGGTAACGACATCGTTACTATAAACTCCATGGGCTGGCCGTACAATATCCTATGCACTTGTACGTTGTGGTCGTTGTCGAGGTGGATAAGGAGCTCGATTGGAGAGGCGGTGAAAATGTAGCCCACCTCCATACAGCCGCATGGGCTGTATGGGAATGCGGTCTTGTGGTCGTCGAGTTCGTGGTAGGCGACCATGGTAAGACAACCATCGTGGGGGCATGGCACAGTTATCGACGCTAGCTCATCGAGCTTGTGGTAGACGACCATGGTGATATAGCCGTCGTGGGGGCATGCAACAGTTATCGGTGCTATCTCGTCTTTGTCCATCATAGGATAGATCTTGGTGGAATCCATCGAGATGCATGGCATTGCAGTGGTTCCCTGGAAGCTCGGCTCGCTGATGTAGTGCCCGCAGTCCATAATTTTTTTGCAGCATTGAATATGGGGTCCCTTGATCCATCCTAAAGCCATGCTCCTGCATAAAAATGGAGTAATAAGTAGGTATCACCACTTCAACACCATGTTTCACACTGGTCGGTCAAAACAAGGATGCAGGACATAGGTATCACGCTATACAGTAACAGATCCTACCCACGTGTAGGTCTACTCCTAGAGAAAGACCGAGAGCATGGGGTCTAGCGCAAAGTGTAGATTGCTGCAGGGGAGAGATCAAGGACTGCATGCATGTCTTCAACATGATCTACATTTTATTTTATCTGCTTGTCTCTTCTAGCTCTTTCGTTTCTCTCTTTTTTTAGAGGGAAAGGGCACCTGCCCCAGTTGAAACCAAGTTTACAGCATTCTGTTCCACAGGAAAAACTTTAGGATCGACGCCTCTGTACACAAAACCTCAGCACAGTTCCACTTCTTTCTTGTGGTTAAGCCTGTCTAGAAACATGTAGTAGGATTAATTTAGAAAAAAATAGGTATGGGAATCCCACGGAGTAGTAACCGGAGTAGAATAGTAGCAACAGTAGTTGTACAGTTGTACTAATACTCCGGTAATACATGTCTTTTATACTCGAGTAGTACATCGCCTTTTGCAATACTCCGGTATGTATAGGAATTTGCGGTGGGCGGGTGATGGGTGGCGGGCGGAGGTAGCTATTTATGGATTTTTACTAGGTAGTACTCGAGTGCTCTTGTGACTTCATGAAGTGAGACTACAGAACAATACTGTACTACTCATATGCAGCTATCATTACCCGGTTCCTAGGGACACGCCCAAGACACAGGTGCTGAGATGCACGTCCTTGCTGCCAAGAAAATTCATTTTGCTCGTCTCTATTTCTTGGCAATTTTATTCTCTCTTCTCTTGTGTTTCTCGGCATGGAGCGTAGTCTCTTGATTCTGATGTTTGCATGGTTTCTACTGGATTCGTCTAGCGTATAGATGGTTGCGTGCTTGCTTTATTTTGTAGGCGATGTAGCCTTTTTGATGTGGCATGGTGCCGGCCAGGGGATAGCATGTTGGACGCATTCGAGTTTTCATATCAATATGACACTAAATAATTTAATTCAATGCCGAGCAAGGAGATGATTTATGTGTAAGTATACTATACATAGGTTATTTTTTATCCAGGGACTTTGATAGTATTACTCTGTATTTCACTTAGTCACAACGAATACATGTGGTTTCCTAGGTTTCATCCTTTTAGTAGGAGTATTAATTACCTGAATTCAAGTGGGTACTAATTAACGTTGCTTTCTCTATATTGGCACCCCTATTTCCTAGAACTCATGCAGAAATTAAGGGGAGTAAGTAATACAGACTATACACTGGTGGAAAAAGGGCCTCCAGTCCCAGGCCGCAACGGGCTCTAGTCCCGGTTTTGGGCCCGGGACTGCGAAAACGGGACTAGAGGCCCCCCCCTCTAGTCCCGGCTCGCAACGGCCCGCGACTAATAACAACCACATGGTTGTTTCAGCGCTGCGGGGGGCGGAAACCCTCTAATCCCGGGCTGTAACACCACCCGGGACTAAAAGGTTTCCTGCCGCGGCAGAGAAACACCACATTTCTCTGCCGCGGCAGAGATTGTGTATTTCCTTTTTTTTGCCATTTTGTTCCTTTTTCGTTTTGTGTTTCACTATAACAAACATATATTTCAGTATACATATTATACGCTACTACATACACACTACACGTCGATGCATTTATATAATTAATCAATCCCTTGCAAGCATACATATAATCAATCATATCAAAAAGAAGAAATGTTTTGAAATTACATGGTCATTGATGAATATATATCATATGAGCTACATGGAGATTACTAAGGCAAATCGAGTTCCACGTCATCCGCATAATGCTCTCCATGTACATCAAGGACTTCCTTCATCATAAATCCCGCCAACTCCTCTTGAATTTCTCTTATGCGTTGGTCTGGCTCTAGTTTCTCTCGCAAATCATAAATATAATGTGAGTCAACTTTCCGATCACTGGTCAACTCGTGGATGTACTCGCAGACGTAGTATCCACATAAATGAGTTCCCGGTGGCTGCTGTAAACTCTTCGCCATTTTATAAGTTAGCTCCTCTTTGAATGGACCTGGTATTTTCTTTATGAACCGTGTCCAACACCTGCTCGGCAAAGAAAATGAACAAAGGAGTTATTAGTTACTTGATATCAGGAAATGAATGAAAGAGGACGATATAATGCGATAATGATTGAAATTACTTATGGATCATTGCTTTCATGTCGCTCCACTTCTCTTGTTCCCAACTTAATGAGTCGTGGACTTCAACTAGGGAGTTGTCAACTTGAATGTTTAGCAAGATCTAGTGGAATCTGCGGACATTTACATTAGCATACATGCATAGCTCATCCAGAAAGCAAAAATAAAATGTGTACAAGATATAAACACTCACTTGAAGTTGTAAGGAAATAGTATTTCCTTAACAAAATTATGCTCGGTTAAGAACCTGGACAGGTCTTCCTCCACGTCTTTGGGGTGATTCTTTAACGTATATTCATTGATGATATATGGGTGAATGAACCCAACGTCGTATCTTCTAGCTCTTTTGCATTCAAGCATCTTCATTCTGCGGAATATAATATCATCATACAAAAGGATATATAGTTAGGATAATATATTAAATGCAATGAACGAGCTAAAGCTACAAACTTAATTATAGAAATAAATAACTTACAGACAGTAGCAACCAATGATAGATTTGTCGAGGGCGCGCTGGTTGTATAACTGAAACAGTTCGGTCATTTGAACCTGTATCGAGTATGGTTTGAAGTGATGCTCCTTTCTAACGTCCACCAGAAACCAATCTTTATGATGCTTTTTTCTCCTTACGACATGTACCATTCATGCAGATTTCGCATATGTGTGGATAGACGCGCGAGCTCCTCATTACTGACTAGAGGCTGCCCTTGGACATACTGCCATACTATCTGACCCACTGGCGTATCTTCATAGCCTAAATATTAACCAAGAGACATATTTGCTTCGTTAGCAAGTGCTTTGGACTGCGATGCAGTGATTCCAACAAGTGCAGCATTATTACGGGCTCTAGGGTCAATTATTTGCATGTCCATATCCATTTCAGCTCTGAAGGCCTTGTCGAGGTCTGAAATGAATTTTAGCGGGGCGACCGATTGATTCTTCTGTGCTCCGAGCTGGGCAACTTGCTTCCCGCTTTTTGCACTTGTGATTTTTTTCTTCTGTGCTTGCTTAATAATCTCCCGGTCATAGTCTAATTCCAGATTCATCGATATCTGGGATGGTTGCTCAAGAAAGGACTTAGCCCACTTTTTGGTTTTTCGTTATATACCGGCTTTGGCTCAAGATTTTTGGGTGAAAAATGCACCTTAACTTGGGCAGCCACATCCGCGTTAGTTTACTCATCGGTCTTGTCATAAGGTCTCTTTGGAAGAGCCGGCGGGATATCGACTATCTTCGGCGTCTGACCTTTCTTCGATGTGGGGCGCGGGGGACCATCGAACTTCCGTTTCTTCGACGAGGTAGTAGTATTGCACGGAGGCGGAGGCGGAGATCAAGTTGATGTACTCCTGCTGCGGCGATCGTCAGCGGGGCGGGGTGGACTTGGAGGTTGGCGATAATCGGGTTGGGGTGGACTCGGAGGTTGGCGATAATCGGGTTGGGGTGGACTTGGAGGTTGACGATATTCGATGCGGGGTGGATTTGGATTCCTTGGAGTCGATGGCCTTGGCGCCGAGCCTGGAAACTTGATGTACTTCTTATTCCATAGAATGATGTTGCGCTTGACATCTCCTAGTTCGTAAGGCCTTCAGGCATAGCGATTTCAATCTCTAGGTCCGCAAAATCCTCCACTATGTCATCCACCATGATACGAGCATAGCCTGGTGGAATCGGAAGTGAATGGTGGAGTTCTCCAGGTAGACAAGGTAAAGCAGTGCCGATCGCCACCTTGAAGGACAGGTTGTTCATTGGCTGATGTAGCTCACATTGTGCCATCTCTCTGACATCATCCACGGGGTAGTGAGGAGCCGGTGCATCATCCAGCAGTGCTTGAACATCAGCACGGACCTCTGTGGAAGCCACGTTGCTTCTCCGTTGGCTAAGATCCAATGCAGGATCATCAGACCGTGGGTGAGTTGACGACGGCGGCCTTTGGCTAATTTCATGCATGAGGTTCTTCAGATCAGCTAGGTCCTGCTCTACCCTGGAGATCCGGTCTGCCTCCCGGTCCTTCTTTCTCTGACGGCTTCTGTAACTGGCATCGTACTGAGGAAACCCTTTCTTCCACGAGACACCGGCGCCTATGCCTCGTGTTCGTCCTCCCTTTTCAGGATTCCCTAGGGCGCGTGTCAGCTCGTCATTCTCTCTCTCGGGACGGAACAATCCCAATTGAGCATCGTTCATTGATTTAATAAGGTCTTGGGAGGGTTTTAGAATTTTATCATGAAATAATGTCTTTCCTGTTTCTGGGTCCAAGGATCCCCCGTGCCCGTACCACCAGTGCTTTGACCTCTTGGGCCATCCATCTGTACCAGGAGTGACGCCTCTAGCCCTCATATCCTTCTCCATAGTTTCCCACTTAGGGATGACACTCTTGTAGCCACCTGTCCCCAGTTTATGATGGTATTTCTTGTTGGTAGCATTTAACGCGTTCTTTGACGACTTTGCCTTTGATTTATCAGATTGCTTGTACTGTACAAAATCGGGCCACTGTTCTCTCAACTTCTTGTTTACTCCTTTGAAGTCTGGAGTTTTGTTTTCGCGACATATTTCGCGTATAAACTTTTCTTTTGGTTCCAGTACAGTTCGTACATCTTGCTTAGTGCCCACTCCTTGACTTTCGCTCCATTTTCAAGCCCACCCGGCCTTGGGGTAATACCATCTACCTCAAATTCCTCATACTCTGGAGGTAGTATGAAATGCGCTATGAGCTTCTACCAAAGGTCATCTTTGGCATCATCGGTGACATAGCTGTTGGATTCTTCACCGGCTTTCTTTGACTTATTCCATTCTTGGATGGTGATCGGCAGGTTGTCCCTAACAAGCACCCCACATTGATTTATAAACATCCTCCGGTGCTTCTCTGGAGCAATCGGTTCACCATCATCATGTATTTCTTCGATGGTGAACCTCCGATTACCATCCAACTTTTTGTTCGGCCCTCGTTTTGTTCGAGATGTCGATTGCTTCGATCTGGTGGGCTAAAAGAAGAAGAGAGTGATTAATATATATCTAGATCAGTTAATGAATAGAGGTAACACGAGACTTTATACATATATATATATATGTACCTCGCCGGATCCTGTCGAGGGGCCATCATTATTGTTGTTATTTGTTTGCCCTTCGTCCATCTGGTCTTCCCCTTGGTACATTAGGTTTTCCTCTAGTCCATCACCTGATGGATTCAGATATGAGGATATCTCTTCCTCGAGCAAAATATCTTCGGCGCCGGTAGTAATAAGAGGAATTTCACCTCTTATCATGCCCCGAAGAAAACCTTCACCGATGCGACCAGGATCTTCGGATGGATCCATGACTTAATTATCTATAACAAAAAGAGAGTTAACAGGTTAGAAACAACAATAATCCTAATAACTAAAACAATATAATCCTAATTATAATAATCCTAATATTATTTGTGCTAAAACAATAATCATAATAACTAAAACAAAAAAATAACCCTAATCCTAATCCTAATTCTAATCTTAATAAATAAAACAAAAAAATCACTAAAGCAGTAATACTAATCCTAATACTAATATTTTAATTAAAACAATAATCCTAATACTAAAACAAAAAACCCTAATATAAAAAAACTATAACATTTCCTAATATTAATTATGGTAAAACCTAATATTATTTGTGGTAAAACAATAATCCTAATATTAATTGTGGTAAAACAATATAATCATAGCTAATAACTAAAACAAAAAAATAACCCTAGCTAATTATAATTAAAACAATAATTAAAAAAATAACCCTAGCTAATTATAATTAAAATAACCCTAGCTAACAATATAATCCTATCCTAGCTAATTATAATTAAAACAATATTTAAAAAATAATATAAAATAGATTTGTATTTAAAAAATACAAAGAGAAAAGGAAAAACAGAAAAATAAAAAAATTTGGAAAAAAAAACAGTAGCCCGACCCCAACCAGGCCGGCCCATCTCTCCCCTCTTCCTTTCCTGTCGCCGGCCGTCCTTCCCCCAACCAGCAGCCCAACACGGCCCACCTCGTTGGCCGTCCTTCCCCCTGTCGTCCTCTGGTCAAGCATCGGTGTGGCGCGCAAGGCCCTCGCTGGCCGTGTCCGTCGCCGATCCGCGCTGCCGCCACCCTGGAGAGCACGCCTCTCCCTCTCCCTATCCTCTCATTCCCCCCAGGCTCGCTCCCTCTCTCTCGTTTCCTTCCCTGGCCGAACGCTAACCGTCGCAGAGGCGCCATCGTTGCAGAGCGGCGGTGGCACGACGGAGCGGCACGTCCTGGAGAACCATCTCACCTGCGGAGCGGTGGCGGCACGACGGAGCACGTACGCACGGCGGAGTGGCGGCGGAATCGGACAGCACCTCCCCTTCTTTCTTCTTCGTCTGTGCTTCGTCTTCGACGAGAAATGCGAAGTGTTGGGGCGCAGCACCTCCGCTGGTGCCAGAATATAAAAGGACAGACCTTTAGTCCCGGGCTAAGCCACCGCCCGCGACTAAAGACCCCCCTTTAGTCGCGGGTTAAGCCACGACTCGGGACTAAAGGGTTTTTTCGGCCGCTACATTTTCGCGCGCGCAGGCACCCTTTAGTCCGGGGTCCAGCCACAACCCGCGACTAATTGTTTTTTTGTAAATTTTCTTTTTTTAATTCAAAACTAATATAAATATTTGGAAAATCATATCTTTTATTGTAATAATCCAAATAAAACAAATAATATGTCTATTATTATCAGAAAAATATAAAGAATCTTAATATAATATCCACTTATCTATTTGCATCATTTATAAATTATTTCATTTGTAAATTTTCTTTTTTTAATTCAAAACTAATATATAAACTTTGGAAAATCATATCTTTTATTGTAATAATCCAAATAAAACAAATAATATGTCTATTATTATCAGAAAAATATAAAGAATCTTAATATAATATCCATTTATCTGTTTGCATCATTTATAAATTATTTCATTTGTAAATTTTCTTTTTTTAATTCAAAACTAATATAAAAACTTTGGAAAATCATATCTTTTATTGTAATAATCCAAATAAAACAAATAATATGTCTATTATTATTAGAAAAATATAAAGAATATTAATATAATATCCATTTATCTGTTTGCATCATTTACAAATTATTTCATTTGTAAATTTTCTTTTTTTAATTCAAAACTAATATAAAAACTTTGGAAAATCATATCTTTTATTGTAATAATCCAAATAACACAAATAATATGTCTATTATTATCATAAAAATATAAAGAATCTTAATATAATATCCATTTATCTGTTTGCATCATTTATAAATTATTTCATTTGTACATTTTTTTTAATTCAAAACTAATATAAAAACTTTGGAAAATCATATCTTTTATTGTAATAATCCAAATAACACAAATAATATGTCTATTATTATTAGAAAAATATAAAGAATCTTAATATAATATCCATTTATCTGTTTGCATCATTTATAAATTATTTCATTTGTAAATTTTCTTTTTTTAATTCAAAACTAATATAAAAACTTTGGAAAATCATATCTTTTATTGTAATAATCCAAATAACACAAATAATATGTCTATTATTATCAGAAAAATATAAAGAATCTTAATATAATATCCATTTAGTCCTGATTATAGTCACAAACCGGGACTAAAGATATTTTCCGCCATTTCCCACCGCTTCCCGCCAAGTTTTCCCGCCCTTTCCTTTCTACGAGAGCTTTTAGTCCCGGATGTAGTCACTAACCGGGACTAAAGATATTTCCCGCCATTTCCCAAAGCTTCACGCCAAGTTTTCCCGCCCTTTCCCTCTATATTTAGGGCGATCGCTCCATGGCTATCCACACATCCACACCTTCCTCTCTTAGAACAATGGACAACGCCTACTGGGCCATTCTAACCCTCGAGGAGACCGAGGCGTTGTGCGCCTCCAACTACCCTTGTCCGCCGGGCTACCGGCCGCCCGCCGGCTGGATGCTGAGCGCTGGAGGGGTTCCTGTTCCTCCTGTCGCTCAAGGTTCCGCATACCAGGCGGCCATCACAAACCACTTCTACCACGAGCTCATGCCGGAGCAGCGGATGGATCCCAAGTGGGATCCCGACAACTACGACACCTGTAATGCCTTCTTCGCTAATAGGCGGGAAAGGGAGCTCGCCAGGTACGAGGGTGATGGCCCGCCACCGGTGAACCACAACGAAGCCGGCCGTCGTCTGTGGTGGGCGAACCGTACTATCATCGGAGTGATGCGCTACATCGCCGGGGGAGACCATCCACGCCTGCTGTGCCCACGAGTCCACCTGCCACAGAGCCACAAAAAGGCCCCACACCAGCCCGGCGGTAGCGGCATCGTCTTCCAGGAGACCCCTCCCCCGCCCGCCGTGAATCCGAGGCTGGAATGGCCCCTAGTATATGCCATGGTTGGGCTGAGGATCCCCGGAGTGGCAGGTGACGATGATGATGATGATGACGATGACGAAGAAGACCCTGAAGCTGCGTACTATAGGACTAGGCATGATTATGACTAAAGGGGGCGGCTTTAGTCCTGAGTGTTAGCTAGTCCCGGTTTGTCCCGGTTTTTAATATTAATAAATGTCTTGAGTGTTACCTAATAAATAGAGGGAAATGCCTATATAAAGAGAGGGTTCATCTTTAGTCCCGGTTGGAGAAACCAACCACGACTGAAGGGATTGCGGTAGACTGGTCCAGGCAACACTAATAATAGGGGTGAGTGTCGACATTATGTCGTGAGGCTTGTACCTTGTCCTGGATGGTGTCACCAACTGGGACTAAAGATGAACCTTTAGTCCCGGTTGGTGACACCAACCGGGACTAAACATGAGTCGGCAGTAATAATAGGGGTGAGTGTCAACATTATGTCGTGAGTGTCGACATTATGCCAAGCTGCTTGTACTATAAATAGGCATCCTTGTGAGTCCAGTCCTCCAGCCAGTTTGAGGCATCTCCAAGATGGTTTTCGAGAGCAGGGACACCACTACGGCCAGTTTCAGGGAGATGCCGACGGATCCCAGTCCTCCGGCATCTCCGAGAAACTGGTCATAGAGGCACTCCCTAATATGTGAAATTAGTTAGCTCCCAGGCGTATTGATCTAGTTAGAGAAGTTACAAGCTGCAAGATGGTTTTTGAGAGCAGGGACACCACTACAGCCAGTTTCAGGGAGATGCCGACGGAGCCCAGTCCTCCGGCATCTCCGAGAAACTGGTCATAGAGGCACTCCCTAATATGTGACATCACGCGTTTGGAGATTAGATCTTAATGGTAAGTATGAATCGGTACTAAAGGCCCTCCTTTAGTCCAGGTCCATCCACAAAACGGGACTAACACACTCAAGATTGTTTGCAGACAACACTATAAAAATGGACACATGCATGGAGCATCTTCACTCACAAAATGTTACAATTATTACATATCATTTCTTCGCGTGTGTTCCTTTCTGATCCCGTCGTATCCATGGAGCATCTTCATTCATTAACATGATGCTTAGGTCATCCTTCATCGCGAAGGGCGGAATTTCATGAAACTTATCACAATCTTCTGACATGTCTGTCTTGTCCTCCACTCCCACGATGTTTGTTTTTCCTGAAAGAACTATGTGGCGATTTGGCTCATCGTCTGATGTATTCTTTTTCTTATTTTTTCTTTTTTAGGTTTGGTAGACATGTCCTTCACATAGAAAACCTGAGCCACATCATTGGCTAGGACAAATGGTTCGTCTAAGTACCCAAGATTGTTGAGATCCAACGATGTCATTCCGTATTTCTTGTCTACCTCAACCCCTCCTCCTGTCAGCTTGACCCATTTGCACCGAAACAAGGGGACCTTAAAAGTAGGTCCATAGTCAAGTTCCCATATCTCCTCTATGTAACCATAATATGTGGTCTTTGACCCATTGTTGTCTATTGCATCAAAGCGGACACCACTGTTTTGGTTGGTGCTCTTTTTATCTTGGGCTATCGTGTAAAATGTATACCCATTTATCTTGTACCCTTGGAAAGTCGATATAGTCGAAGATGGTGACCTAGACAACAAGTATAGCTTATCTCCAAGAGTGTTGTTTTTTATGAGATGTTGCAACCAACCGCCGAAACTCTTCATGTGTTCATCGCTAATCCAAGAGTCATGCTTTCCAGGGTTGTTGGAGCGTAAGATTTTCTTGTGTTCCTCGATATATGGGGCTGCCAAGATAGAATTATTTAGAACGGTGTAATGTGCTTCGGTGTAAGAATGTCCATCTCTACATATTATTGGTTTCCTTCCTAGAGTACCCTTACCACTCAGGCTCCCCTCATACCGCGATTGAGGAAGACCAATCGGCTTAAGGTCAGGAACAAAGTCAACACAAAATTCAATGACCTCCTCTGTTCCATAGCCCTTCGAGATGCTTCCTTCTGGCCTAGCACGGTTACGAACATATTTCTTTAAGATTCCCATGAACCTCTCAAAGGGAAACATATTGTGTAGAAATACAGGACCGAGAATGGAAATCTCTTCGACTAGGTGAACCAGCAGGTACGTCATAATATTGAAGAAGGATGGTGGGAACACCAACTCAAAACTGACAAGACATTGGACCACATCATTCTGTAACCGTGGTAGATCTTCAGTATTGATTATCTTCTGAGAGATTGCATTGAGAAATGCACATAGCTTCACAATGGGTACTCGAACATTATCTGGTAGAAGCCCCCTCAATGCAATCGGAAGCATTTGCGTCATAATCACGTGGCAGTCATGAGACTTTAGGTTTTGGAACTTTTTTTCTGCCATATTTATTATCCCCTTTATATTCGACGAGAAGCTAGACGGGACCTTAATACTGCTTAGGCATTCAAAAAATATTTCCTTCTCTTGTTTGGTAAGAGCGTAGGTGGCATGACCTTGAAACCATTCTGGATGCAGGCCATCTAGGTCTTTCATACATTGATGGTCCTTTCGTGCTTTCGGTGTATCTTTTGTCTTCCCATACATGCCCAAGAAGCCTAGCAGGTTCACGCAAAGATTCTTCGTCACAGCATCACATCGATTGCAGAGCGGACCTCTAAGAATTTCCAATATGGTAGCTCCCAAAATATAGATTTCTTCTTCCACATGGGTGCGTGTCCTTCAGCGTCTTTTGGAATAGATTTTCCTCCAGGACCCTTTCCAAAGGTTACCATTTGATCCAAATCTTTGACCATATCAAATATATCAGCACTAGTACGCTCCTTAGGCTTCGTTTGGTGACATGCCAGACCGTTGAAATGCTTGCCTTTCTTTCTTAAGGGATGCTTGGCCAAAAGAAATCGACGATGCTCATTGTATACATTCTTCTTACAATGTTCCAAATATATACTTTCATTCTCATCTAAACAGTGTGTGCATGCATTGTATCCCTTATTTGACTGTCCTGAAAGGTTACTAAGAGCAGGCCAATCATTGATTGTTATGAAAAGCAATGCTCGGAGGTTAAATTCTTCCTGCTTGTGCTCATCCCACACGCGTATCCCGGGTTCGTGCCACAACTGTAAAATTTCTTCCACTAATGGCCTTAGGTACACATCAATGTCGTTGTCGGGTTGCTTCGGACCTTGGATCAACACTGGCATCATAATGAACTTCCGCTTCATGCACAACCAAGGAGGAAGGTTATAGATGCATAGAGTCATGGGCCAGGTGCTGTGACTGGAGCTCTGCTCCCCAAAGGGATTCATGCCATCTGTACTTAGACCAAACCTTAAACTCCTTGCGTCATCTGCAAAGTCCGGGGTACTTTCTATCAATTTTTCTCCATTGCGACCCATCAGCGGGGTGTCTCAACATCCCATCTGACTTACGTTCCTCTTTATACCATCGCAACAACTTGGCGTGCTCTTTGTTCCTGAATAAGCGTTTCAACCGTGGTATTATAGGAGCATACCACATCACCTTCGCAGGAACCCTCTTCCAGGGGGGCTCACCCTCAACGTCACCAGGGTCATTAGGGCATGCATGTATCTTCTGAACCTCTAAACCTAGAGGGCAGACAACCTTCTTTGCTTCGTACGTACTGGAGGGCAATACGTTATCTTTTGGAAGCATATTCTTCATCATTTTCAGCAACTTTTCAAATGAGGAGTCAGGTATAGCACACTCAGCCTTCCATCACAGCAATTCTAGTGTGCTGCCCAGCTTTTTCAGACCATTTTTGCAATTTGGGTACAACAAATTTTTGTGATCCTCTAGCATGTGATTGAACTTCTCCCTATCCTTTTCAGTTTGACAATATCTTCGTGCATCGGCAATGGTCCGACCAAGATCATCAGCAGGTTCATCATGTGTCTCTTTTTCATCCTCCCCTTCAGCATCCCCCATGCAAGTATCTCCGTACTCAGGGAAACCATGATAGTTGTCATCCTCCTCCTCTTCTTCATTGTCTTCCATTATAACCCCTCTCTCTCCATGCTTGGTCCAACAATTATAACTGGGAATGAAGCCGGACTTCAACAGGTGGCTGTGAAGGGTTTTTGAGTCAGAGTAATCCTTCTAATTCCTACATCCATTACATGGACAGAATACAAAACCATTATGCTTGTTTGCATCAGCAACACAGATGAATTCATGCACGCCATTAATGAACTCGCTAGAGCATCGGTCAGTACTGTATATCCATTCCCGGACCATCTGCATTATAGTAAAAGTATATCAAAAACCATTACACAACATGATAAAATTATTACAAGTTATATTGAGAGCTTCTAGAGCATTAATTTTGAATTTTGAAAAATTTACATGCACCAATTTGTGAATTGGAGAAAACAATCAACATGATAAATGTGGAGTTTTTTATTATTGCTCTATCAGTGAAAACCTCATTCCATTCTAAGCTTTGAAACTCTAAAATTACACATTTCAATTTTCAGTAACTATGTGCCTAATCAAAATTTGTTACACATATATATCAAAATCCTTCTAGCTACTTCTAGAGCATGCATGAATTTGATCCATATCTCTATACTTCTAGAGCATAATAGAGCTAAAGTAGCAATAAGTGATGAAAGAATGAAGTTCTAACCTTTTAAATCTTTGGATTTAGGTGTTACAAACTAAATCTTGACAAATCTTGAGAAAAAAATGGCATGAACTCTCTTGCTTCTTTGAGAAAAATGGCCATCATATGCTTTAGGGCAGATCGCCAGGGAGCTGTATATATAGTGATGGACAATTAGTCCCAGGCCGTGATACGACCCGGGACTAATAGTCCCCGAAAAGAGCTGTTGGCCCGCTCTAGCTTATTAGTCTCGGGCCGTATTACGGACCGGGACTAGAGCTCTGGGGCCTCACAGCCCGGGACTAGTGCTAGCACTAGTCGCGGTTCGTGACAGGCCGGGACTGGTGACATTGTTCAGATTGAACCAAAGGCCTGTTTTCCAGTAGTGTATAAGAGGTTTCATTGTGTCGTATTAGGGGAGATGAAATGACAAATGTAGTAGTTGTGCTATATTCCGACACCGTTCCAACTTGCACTTGATGATATTCAATCTCCGAACCTTATTACAGATAGGTAGTACTAGAGGTTAAATTAATCATAAGACTTCTTTTTCTTGGACCTAGATCCTTCCGCTGCGACCTTCCTATTGGCATTGTCCTTCCGCTTCCCGTGACATCCCCTAACTCTCTCGTTCTTCTTCAAGACTCCTGCCTCCTTCTCCTTCCTCTTCTTATTGCCAATGAAGAAGGGATCGAGTGAACTCTTCTTGTAAACGATTTCCGACCCCTCATCCTCCTGCTTCCTCTTCTTCTTGCAGAAGAAGGGTGGATCGAGTGAAATTTTCTTGAAGATGATGGTCCCTCATAGATGAAAGATAAGCCATCGTCCTCCTCCCCCTCCTCATATGTGCTCTCTTGCGGCGTACCCTCCATCAGATGATGGTAAGCAGGGTTCTCATCAAAAAAATTACCTTTCGGTGTGTCAGAATAGTACATCCCATCAATAGACTCCCCGCTATCACCATGGTAGGGACTGATATCCCTGTTGGCCAATGCGTTGGACTCTTCAATGGAGGCGCACTGATCGGAGCAGCTGCATGACATTTTTGTATGTGTGGTGGCTTGGCCATCCTAGAGGGAGTGGGAGAGAGGGGAGAGATAGAGAAAGTTCTTTGGTGTGTGTGTCATGCTTGGATGGGGGGAGGTGGTCGTTGTTGATGTACGCTTAAAAGGGCTTGAACGGGACATCCAATATGAGCCATGGATGATCAATTCCTAATGGGCCTTAATTTATGAACATGGGCCTGTGACTGCCTTTGATTCCAGGGAGTATGGCTTAGATTTAGTCGAGCAGGAAAATCTCCCGCTATCCCTGAAATATTTCACGCCCATGTGTTTTAAACATACTGGAATTCCCTTTACACCCGTAGTTAAGGCGGTTCATTAGGGCTTCAATCGTAATTTCCCGGTTCACTACCTCTACAGCCCTCCCTGCCCCCTCCCTAACCCCCACCCCCAACCCCCCCCCCCCACACACACACAATCCTCGCCCGCAGCTGGGCAGGCCCTGCAGAAAACCCTAGATCTAACCTTCACCATCTTACCCTAAATCTGCTTCTTCACTATTGTCGTCCAACGCTTGGAGCAACCCCTGTTCTGCTTCCATAAGCACCGCTAGGAATTTGCTTCTTCGCCGTTGTCATCTAGCGCTCGGAGCAACCCTAGTTCTGCTTCACCTTCGTCGACAAGGACCACAACTGCAGCACCCTCTGCAACCTCGACGTAACGACCCAGGAAGCGTATGATACCTAGACGCCGTCCCGACCCAAGTAACTAGATCTCCTTCGATTTTCGTATGACAAATATGGAGCAGTTAACTATACTTTGTATTGATGCTAGTTTTGTAGTAACTTACAAGTGCTATACTTGTTATCCGTATCTTCCCAAATAAACTCTTTGCAGTCATGTTTAACTGTAAGGCGTTGACTTGCGATTTTCATTGTCATGGCGAAATATGAGCCCGCGAACGGTGAACACATTTTTTCCATTATCTCCTTTATTAAAGTGCCCACCCATAAGTTATTCCATAATAATTTCTCTCTGTTTTTGCGTAGGCTATGGCACTTACTGTTATTTCCTACCTGATGTCATTCTCTTATCTGTGCAGTACATGTTTACATTCGATATACTACTTCCAGTAATAGGTTGGGTTTATTTGCTTCTTTTTACCCCATGATTCCTAACAGTTTGCTGTTGTTACGCAATGAGTAGGTGCAGTTTACAACAGAAATCATAGAATGAAGGGCCCTATAATCTAGTAAGTATCTATTCCTTTCCTATCACTTCATGCTAACTTCTATCAGATTGGAACCTTTTTATGTTTACTATTTGCTGCACCTTTATGTAGAGGCCCAACACTGAAGTATGGAGACCCCCAGTCCAATTACATGACATAGCGCACATCGTCAATGAACATATTTGTAACCATATAAGAAACCGTGAGACTCTACATAGAGCTAATGTATGCACACCTTCCCCCTGTTTTTAAGGTTTAAGTCCCCTCGTTTCAGGCCATTTAGTCTAGTTCGGTTTTATTTTTGTCGGAGGCACTAGGATGTTTAGAACAAGGCTAGATTTGAAATAAAATCCAATAGAACAAAAAGAGAAGGATCATAATCAACCATTCACTTCAAATCTCACTCTGGTATCTGCACTTGTTTGGCTATTTTAATACGAGGCACATGATAGTTCAATCGGTCTTCGGGCAGACAATCAAAAAATTTAAATCCGAATGTTTATGAATCAAATTTTTTGATAGATTGTTTCACCATTTATCTTAAATGATCTGGATAGTATATTAGAGGCACAATATTGTTCTATTTGTAATTTGACTAAGTTAATATAGTAGTTTTTCGATGATTACAACAATTCCACCTACCTAAGATTCAGATCCAAGTGCACATTGAGTAGGCTAGTTAATATCAGCCACAATGGTTAAATGATTATTTTGTTCTTTGGTAAATGCTTCTCTATCAGTTTAAGGAGCTCTCAGTCGATGGATTCATTACATTCATAAATCACGTATTCTACTTTGATCAGTTTGCTTGAGGTCCTTGGGTTGAGTGCTTACATTGCTATATTAAACCAAAATAATCTTTTGAGAATGAATAGGTAGTTTTGTTCCTTCGTATTATGTTGTAACTTTTTTTATCTTAATTTAAGCCTTCATCAAGTAGACCAGTCATTTCATAGGGCAAAAGTGACAGTTACACATGATCTCATCCCTCTATGAAGTTGGCTGTTCCAATTATTCCAGATGATGGAGATGTATGAGGCCCTGCTGCTACTAGTTGACTAATTTGAAATTCCTTGGTTTTTTTCCTTGGTAATGATGATATAGAATATTTCTTTTTGTTTCAGGTTGCAAATATAAATATGAATGAAGAACATAAAACAACTATTTCAAGTGCAGATCTCTTTGCAAAGAGTAGCAGTGACAGTGCGTATTGCTCATGTAGGTACATGATGTCGACTGTTCCATTCATTCCAGCAGAAAGATTTTTTGGATATGCACTCCGAGATGCAGTTGATGTAGTTGGACATGAAGCCAATAGAACAGATGCAGTAGTCTCCATAGCATGAAATGAGTTATCTGAGTTCAATAACATGCAAGCTTTGATGGAGAAACTACTCAATAATCTCCTCAACAAGTCCTGTGGTAATCCCGTCGTTACATGTGACGCGATGCAAGCTTCCTAAAATGAACATTTTTTAAACCGAGATTCTGTTTGTTCATCTGTTGCGTTGTACTATGATGATGCTGTTTGAGCTACGGATTTTTTCTGGCCGGTAATAATTTACTATTTTTTACAGTTATAAGTTTTTGTTCCACGGTTCCATAATTCTTTTAGTACAATAGATAATCTAGTACTGGGAATACGCCCCTAATGTGCGTAGTTTTGTACCAGCCCTTATGGGCCGCCAATCAACAGTGATGGAACTTCCGTGCCGCCATGTGGTAGTGGGCTATTGAACCTATACACTTTAAACATTAAAAGGATAGAACAGTAACTTGTCGTAGTAGTAAATGGCCAGAGCAGTAAAATACCAAAATAGTAAAATCATGTAACAGTTAATGACCGAAATAGTAGAAGGACGAAATAGTAAAAGGATAGAATAGTAAAGGGCTAGAACAGTAAAAGGCCAGAACAGTAAAAGGCTTGAACTGTAAAAGGTAAGAATAGTAAAAGGCCAGAATAGTAACAAACTGACTATAACAGACCGCTAATGGGCATAGACTATCCTTCTTTAGGCCGGAACAGTAACGGGCCCAAAATCTTATGGGCCATAGTGGGCTACATAAATGGGCCCACTTCAAATAGTGCAGGACTATACAGTAACGGGCCAAAAGCTAGTTGTCCAAAGGGGACATTTCCAAACAGTATTGGTCGAAACAGTAACCGGTCCGATCTCTTATGGGCCATGCAAATCGTCCCATTTCAAACAGTGCATGTTGAAACATTTATGGGCCAGAAACAGTACGTGCCAAGGAGGGCAGCACCGATGGGCCCAATTCAAACAATGTCAGATGAAACAGTAATGGGCCATGATACTATTAGGCTCTCTTAATGGGCCAGCCCACTTAACAATAATCAGGCCTTGGCTGGGCCTAGCTTCTATCACGGTTTCATTGACAGTTAACGGTGTTAACTGGCCGTTAACAGCATTTGCCATGTGGCAGTTTGCATGACGTCAACAGTCAAAGCGGCCGGCGAACAAATCTAGGACGGAACGACTATTCGTGGCCAGAGGGTGCGATCCTCCATGGTCAATAAGAACACATGGTAGAATCATTTGTGACGAGGCTTCTACCACGAAGGGCATCCGTCATACAAGGATTTTCAACCATGAAAAACAGACCTTCAACCACGAAAATTTTCCATTGTAAAAGGATATTTTTCTTATAGCGTGATTGACCCTGTTATTAACAACATCCAATGTTCATGATCAGGAAACCTATGATCATATCTTAATCAACATGATAGTATAAAGAGAGGCTTTACTAGGAACCTTTCTGTTTATAAATCACACATGTATTAATTTTTATTATTAATACAATTCTAGCATGAAAAATAAACATCTATTATAAATCTAGAATAGCATAATAACTACTTTATTATTGCCTCTCGGGCATATTCCTTTGAATTTTTAGGAAGGTCGGCGTGGGTTGGTCATGGCATCGCCGACTAGTCCATGTCAACATGAGAACTTTGCAAAGTCTTCACAAGGGTGTCCATATTGTGGGACTAAAAGACAATGTTTGTTTTGCCAAATATCGTGTTTGTAGGGCTTGTGTTGAAGGAAAGATTCATGATTCTCCCCATCGAAAGATGACCAAGATCAAGTCTAAGAGGATTCTAGAGCTCCTTCATGTGTATCTCTTTGGTCCTCCATCTCATCCAAGTGTTGGTGGGAAGAAACATTGCTTGTTGATTGTTGATGACTATTCAAGATATACATGGGTCTATTTCTTCAAGTTGAAGAGTGAAACTCAAAAGAACATCATTGACTTTGCCAACCTCATTCAGCATTAACACAATGTTTCCATGTTGGTTATAAGAGGTCACAACGGCTCCAAGTTCAAGAACTACACCTTAAATGAGTTTCTTAGTGAAGAGGGGATTAAACATTAATATTCTGCTGCATACACCGCTCAAAAAAATGGTGTTACCAAGAGGAAGAACCAAACCTTGATGGATATGGCTAGGTCCATGTTGGCGGAGTTTAAGTCTCTATAAATTTTTTTGGACGAAGCCATCTCCACCGCTTGTCACTCATCCAACCGGATCTACCTCCGCAAGTTGTTGAACAGGACTCCATATGAAATACTCACGTATAACAAGCCCAATTCCTCCTACTTCCGAGTGTTCAGTTGTAAGTGTTTCTATCTCATAAAAGGAGTTCATTTGTCTAAATTTGATTCCAAAGGAATTAAGGGTATATTTGTTAGTTACGGTGCTGAGTCCCACACTTATAGAATCTATAACAAAACCACTCAGGGCGTTAAACAATCTGGTAGTGTGGTATTCAAAAATATAATGGCTCCGAAGTGGGGCAAGTTGATGCTTGTGATGTAGATTATAAAATACCTCAAGACGCCATAAGAAGAATGGGTATGGGTGTAACATCCCAATTTAAGCAACCCTGATTTAATGTACAAAAGGAAAAAATCAGGGAGAACAAAAACTTTGTCTTGCATTGTGTTCTTACCTGTTTGCTCGTGCTCAAGCAACTGTTTTTTTATTACTTGTGTACTCCTCATCTCAACACTAGTTTACAAAAACTATTTTTACAAAAGGAGATGTCTTGGCTCATCTTTCATATTGTCAAATGTTCTGGCATTCCAAAACCTGAGCCAAGATGACTTTGACATAACCAAATAATTTACTAGCTTCTATTGCCAAAAATATGAAGACATATATATATATATACCATCCTTATGTTTTCAATACAGAACCTTCAACTACCCTTATATCTAGGTTTTCCAAAACCTTTCATTCCAATCTTGGTAGTAATACCAAGATGATCCTTATATTACTTCAAAGCAAAACCCCTTTCCAAAATACCCCTCCTTACCTCAAGCTAGGCTTGATGGTAACCCTTGTAGTAGTTAGATAAGTGTTAAGATGAATTTCCTTGATCTGCTGATTGATAAATTTCTTTGATCTACTGATTGCCTTGTTTGCTTAGGAATTAGAGTGAGCTAATCTAGTAGCTCATACCTTAGGACCGAATCCTTGCTTGTGATCATCAAGCCCATATCAAGCATCCAAATCTGGATCTACCCTAAGCCACTAAAGTAACCATCTCATCTCCTGCTTAGATCAATGTGTGCATAATCCCTCTAGATGGTTTCCAACTCAGTGGAGACACAATCTAAGCATGAATCCTATCTACTTAGTTAGTACCTAAACATCATCTCCTTTATCATGATTTTGGAACCTAACATCCTCTCAAAAGCTTCTACACTTGCACTCTAGCCTAAAACCCTAAATCTGTCAAAATGGCTAAGTCTGGATTTCTTATCTAGATACCATCTTTGGATCTCTACCTTTTCCAACCTATGTGCATTCTTGAGAATGAATTTGAACCATCTTGTAGTACATCGGTATTAATACCAAGGACCACTCTTGTACTTGGCTAAGCCATTTTAATTCCCACTCATCCATGATGGTTTTGTAGTCAAGATAATACTCTTTTCTGCAAATCTTATTATCTTTCCTACTTTGGCAGAAGGTCACATCTATATGCCACCTCCCCTTAAACAACTCTTTTCATGGTGGTGATCTACTAACCATGGCCTATCAGACCATACCTTGATTGTTTTCACTGGGGCCTCGTGCTTCCTAATCCCACATGGTTTAGGAGGCAACCTGATGTATCTGTTATGGCAGTCTTATTTTCAACAATGTTTGCCACCTCCTCTACATCACCACAAATCCAACTAAGCACAACCCTTGCTTCCATGATCATCTATATTACATGGTATATCCATCCATATACCCCTTGTACCTAGGTGAGCTCTGAGCTCCCTAATCCAACCATGTTTAGATGACATCAGAATATCCAAACCCTAGATCATCCAAGAATCTAGATTCCACCCTTTTCACCACTTTTCTTCAAAACCAAGGTTGACCTTGATGCCTACAAAGTGTACATCATCTACCTTCGATATGAGCATCCCCAAATAATTCCCACCATTATTTGGATTATTAAACTATTTCATTTCCTTTACTTACCAATTTCTCAAAATCCTTGTCTATAAATGCAAGTTTGTTTTTCTCCAAATCACCTTGCCAACTCAAGGCACATTTGATGACTATATATCATATCCCATCTTTCCAACTAAAAATAAATATTTTTGAGATTCTTTCTTATTTCTTTTTGCCCCTTTTCTTAAATGACAGAAACAAGAAATAATTACCCAAAAATACTTTTACACCTCAATAAATCCCAATAAAAATCTCCAATGTGTGTTATGGTATTTAGGACCATATCAAATCGAAAACCAAGCTTGTCCAGTGTAAAAATATCATCTTATCTTCCATAATCTACTTCAACACTTTTTGAAGAAGTGAATTTAAAAGGGATATAATCATCAGAAAAATCGCATTTAAATCTTGGAGAGGTTATTTCACCTACCCCATCTACCAGTACCATTTCCACACTTTTCCCAATGCAACTTTTTCAACTTCCTTCACAAGCACCAAAAGGAACAATTTTTTGCAAAACAACCAAACTTGATTCAAACCAACTCTACTCCTCATCAAATCTTGTAAAATACTCCACCCCAGCAACCATGACAACCCTGGTCGACCAGCACTGTAGCATCACTTGACCACTTGTCCTCTTGTGCTTGTTTGAGAGGAGGGACCAAGGCCATGTCTTTTCAAAGCAATATTAAAACCCTTGCAGCTACTGCACCCTACCCCTCCACCCCTTCTGCACGACCAGGGCACACCCACATGACACACTCCACCTCCCAAGCCAGCCAATGGACGAGCACCACCCTTCCCCCAAGCTCCTCCCTACAATAAGTCCACTATAGCCCTCTCCCTTCGATTTATAAGGCCAGAGGCCACCCCAGGGCCTCACTCCTCCCTCATTTTCCCCCACTCGCCTCCCAGAACACCACTCCCGAGCTCCCCTACTTTGGCTTGCTCAAGGAAGGAGAAGAAAATGGCCTCTCTGCCATGGGCAAGAACCAAGCATGGCTCCACCCCCTCTCTCTTCCTCTGCATTTGCATGTCACTATATTATTATCTACTACCCTCTCTTACCCCCCCCCCACCCTGTTGTTTTCGTTGCTCAGGAATGAGCCTAGCAGCAGCTCCAACGATCCACCGAGGAATCCCCGCTACCGTCCTCTTGCAAGGCCGCTCCCGAGGCCGCACACCATCTTCTGCCCATCCATGTGACCGCGGCGGAGCTCCGGGTTCAACTGCCACCTCCCCGCTGTCTCTCCAGCTTGCCAGGTGAACCCCCAACTCACCCCCGACCCAGTTAGGGATTCCTCACTGGCGAATCCATTGGGAGGAGGACGACGCATGTAGGCCGTCGATCCTCGCCTAATCCTACGGCGGAGAGCCTCCCGTACCCCTTCGCCCTTCTCTCTGACGGACCGGCTGGCCGGGTCAAGCGGCCGACAGCTACCCACCGCGCGTACGGAGCAGAAGATTTGGGATGGCCCAACTCTGTTAGTTCGGGCCGTGCAGATCTGGCCTGTGCCCTCTTTCCCCTCCTTTTTTCCTTTTGCGATTTCCAGATCTGTATTTACCCAGTTACTTTAAATCCAAATAAAAATGTAAAATGACTCAAATTTCTCAGATCCAAAAATCCCCAAGTACCTGGATGTCTTACCTAACATGCAGGCTTGGTGTTGGCCCAAATTGATCTTTAGATTTAATCTGATAAATCCCCTACTAAGATCTGTCTAGATCCCCAAATAATTTCCCCAGGAAGTATCATAACTCCAAATGGATTAATTCCAAATGGTGTTGAAAGTTATAAACCATAACTTTCATGTCACACTGGCCCTACCTTATTTTGCTTCCTAGTTTGCTGTTAGAAAAAATAACAAAACTAGTCCTTTTCTGGATTTAGGAATTTCCCTAGGGCAAACCAAGTGAGGTTCTAAACTAATACAAACTCACAACTGACACGCATAACCATATATTTCATAATCCATGAGCCCATAATTTTTTGAGCATCTATTGAATTTTAGTGAATTAAACTCTTCTGTGCATGGTTTATTCACTAACAAAATCACTACAGTAGCTTTGTAACACCAAAAATGTTGATTCCAAATTCTACAGAAGGGTATATTCAGTACCTATCATGTTTCCTTGGAATCACATCCAAAGCTTCTGTATTTTAAATCTAATGAAAAAGACAAATCTGGTCCAGTACTGCCTTTGGGAATTTCTCAAGGGCATTCCGATAAATGTTTTTAGGTGATTCCAACTCCTCTTGATTCAGTCCACCAAATACTACCTTTTCACCCAAGTAAATAATTTTTTGAACTCCAGAGAAGTTCTGGTGAATTATTTCCTAAAACTAGAGCTTTAATCACTATAAAATCCACTTTAAATCAAGGGAAAATGATAAAATGGTGAAACCACTTTTGTTGGCTTCATTTTATCAACACCTATCTGATGGTATCATTTTTACACAATGGTATCATACAGATCAAACCCTTGATCAAAAACACCTCTCTTAGGTAGTTCCTAGATTTGCTAACCCAAAGGGATTATTTCCCTAGTGCCTCCAAATTTTCTTCCAACCCAATCGAATCAAACCTCCAACATCATATTGATGTATATCTTGTAGTTATCCTTTTCTTGCGGTATGGTTTGATTCTTATATGCCTTATATTGATTGGTGTATTGTTTGTTTGCATGTATGCTCGATAACGACGATAGTTGCGATTGTGTGACACCGAGAAGAAGGAAGGATAGGTGTCAACACCCGGATTTTTAATCCCAGATGCCTGTTATGCCATACATCGCAATACCAGGATTACCATTTTTGTGAGACATAACAGAATTGGATACCACAGTACATCATCCATTACAACCATACATAAGGTCTTACACAAATAAGGATCTTATGATCCAGTCTTAATACAACACAAGCAGCGGAATACGTAATAATAACGGTAGCGTAGGCGAAGCTCCATCTTCGGGGGTCACAGGCAATGCTGACGATGGGAGATGATTCTAGTTGTCGTAACCTTCCTGGTGTCCATCTTCTAGGTACTCCTCTTCATAGTCTGGCCATGGGAATAGCCAGGGACAAAGCCATGAGTACTCTTTAAGTACTCGCAAACTAATACTAACAGGTAAAAAGGGGTTTTTGTAGTAGGACACTAAGCTCTAGGGTTGTTTTGCAAAAAGCCAGATTTACCTCTACTAAGTTTGGAAACAACGAATGCTAGTTAAGGTTTTATAACACCTAAGTGGGAACTTGTATCTCATGCCAAAACTCTGTTGTGGTCAAGTCAAAATCTCAATCCATTTCACAAGTCATTTTGAAAACATCTGACGGGGAAACAATATGGCCACTCCAACAGTTCATAACCACGGACGCGGCTATTAGAATAGATTGACACTCTGCAGAGATTGTACACTTTCACCACAACATTCGATACATCTGTCAGGAACAAATCCTGAATTCACCATACTAAGTATGCGGACGATCAATCCTAACCTTTCAATTACACGCCCTAGTATAAGCACCTCTCCTGTGAGTTTGGCCTCCCAACCATGACCAACTGTCATCTTGGGTACTACACAGGTGGATAATCATAACAAGGTAGCCTCAGCTCAGACCTTGGCCATGAGGGAACTAATACTAAGGTATATAAGTTTCCAGTCAAGCCCTACCCAATTCTCGGGTATTGTGGTTGTACGGTAAATTTGGAATGGTATTGTATCCAGACAACCATCAGTTTTATAAAGGGATAAAGCTCATGCCTCAACATTTTCATCACCATAAATCATCTGGTGTTCGGAAACACATGTCCAAAACATTTCAATAGAATGATCCATCATTCCAAGGTTTTCATAACCATTTTTCCACCAAGTATTCCCATCTAAATTTGATCAAGTTTTATGCTTAGCACTAGCATCTACAAGTGGGGGTAAGTACTAATGAAGGGTGGTAAACTAGTGGAGTGTTAACTAAGTTCAATCTCATGCCTTAGGATGACATAAAAATTATCTAGCTTAGGCCAAATTTTATGCTCTTTATGCAACCTTCAAAAATATCCTTCTAGTATCTACAATTCACTTAAGTAAGCTCTAAGTACTAGCTTTGATAAAGAAATAAAGTATAAAGCTTGCAAGTAAAACTAGGATTGGGTATCATCAAATGTGTCTAACCAAGCATGCTTAGTGCATTGCATAGGTTATTTAACTCTCATAATTGCAAGTGTTAGCTTGCACATTCAACTAGTAGTATTAGGCTTGCATCAGTATCATTATAAGCTTGCTAAATTAATAGCTTGCAAGTATTTGGCTTGCATAGGTAAAGTATCTTGCAAGTGTTAGCTTGCCTTGTGCAGAGCAGTGGTTGAAGTTCTCCTCGGCTTCTTCTTTGTAGTATCCTCCTTCCTCCTCGTATGCTTGGTCGGTACTAGCGTCTATGAATAAATACGAGGTACACAATCACCAAACAATACTTAACTACTTGCAATCATCACACACAAGGGTCCTATAGATGATCTAGCATCATCACTAACATTACAAGATTAAAGCTTGGTTTAATTCCTTTTATTTTTAGAAAAGTAATTTCTACTCATTGAAAACCTACTTAAGATTTAATATTCTCCAAACCAAACATGGGACATGTTGACACATGTCATCACCACATATTTTAGTCCATGGGAATGTGATTTAAAGTGGTGTCACAATTTAATAAGGTTTAACCTTTTATTTTTAATTAAATAAAGTGACTAGAAATGCTTATGTGGCATTCTTTTATTACTTGGTCATTATTTCTGTAAGTAAACCTATATATATTTTTCTATATTCTGAAAGGTATGGTTAAATGTGATTTTTGAGAGTTGGAATCAACTCAAAAGCTATTATGGTTTAAATTTGAAAAATGTTTGAATGTAGAAAAGCTTGTGCCTTGTTATTTTTACCAAGGGTGATCTACAGATCCAAATGATTTAAATCCAACGGGTTTGGATTCAGCATTTCAAGACCTTTCTAACAAAATTGGTTTCATTCAATTTGGTTCACTGAATCGAGCTGGGTTGATTTTTGAAACTAGGTTCAGAAGTGTGTTTGAATGAAAATGGAAAAATCCAAATTCAAACAACTGGGATACGCGGAAATGATACTGGGCCGGCCTGCTAAGCACAGCGCTTACGCGGGCTGGTTAAGTTGTTGTCCCCACGCGTCAGTGAGACGAGGGGGTGCGAAGCGATATGGGGCAATATGGTGCGTTCGATCTAGTTCTAATCCAACGGCTGAGGGTCGTCGTCCACGTCGGGCAACGCTGGCGAGACTGAACCCTAACGCGGCAGGTGGGGGTTGTCGGGGGCTCACCGGGGCTCAGGCGCGGGTCGGCAAGGCGGGCGAATGACGAAGTCGATGACGGCGAACCTCCTGGTACCGGCAGCTTCTCCTGGGGCGGCTCCAATCGCTGGCTCCCTTCTTCTCCAGCAGCGGCGGGCTCCGGTGAAATTCCGGCAAAGCGCTGCTCGCCTTTCTTAGGGAACGGGGTGGAACGATCAGTGAGGAGAGGGGAGTGAGATGGTGTGCTCAATTCGGCTCGGGGTGGCCTCTATTTATAGTCGCGACGACGAGACCGAACGGGATGGACAGAGGATGGTGGCGACATGGCTATGGGCTGCTAGAGGCATGGCCGGCGGTGGCGATTGCTTGGTGGTCTCCTGGTGATGCTCTACGGCTTTAATGCACATGTAGGGCGGTGGCAAATGGTATGGAACGTGCGATGCTCTGCGTGGCTGAGGCAGCGTTTTCGACAGCGAGCGGTGGCTGTGAGGCATGGGGCGACGAACGGGGATATCTGGCGGTCTCCTGGGTCGGTAGTGATCTTGTATGCACGCGGCGAGGGCGGCGCGCGGTCTGTAGGCTTCGGTCGAGGGTGGCGCTCTGGCGCATGCTCGGCATGGTTGCTGGCGAGCTGGGCACAGTCTGTGCGTGTGGTCCAGGGGTTGGCAACGATCGAGTGCTGGACAGGGAGTGGCGGTGGGGTGTTGGCTTGCTCCCAGACATGTTGGCTAGGCTTGTTTCTTCTCCTAGCTTGCTGTCCACACTAGGGTGACATGGTGAGCTTCGGTTGTTCACCATTGATGGCATTGCCTAGCTTACAGTGGGGCAGTTCTTGGTTTAGTTGGCTAGATGATCTACTGAGGTTGCTGTGAGCTAGAGAGGGAACAAGTTAGGCTCCAATCACTGCTCACAATAGTGTTTAGATTTTATTTGATTTGAATCAACAAGGTGTTTGATGAAATGGCTGCAAGAATTCAAGTTTTAAATTTTTAAAATATTTTTGGTGGGTGTGCTAGGTTGGTCCTGGTGAGTCTGCAGATGCTTGGGTTTTGAAAGTTGAGCTGTTTTGAGTGGATTTTGAAAAAGTGGGATCTTCCCATATGATAAAGATTCAATTTTGAATTGTCATTTAAACTATGCATTTGAATGTTTTTGGATGATCACAAAGTGGGCCTTGATACTTTGTTATGAGTAATATCAAGGGGTGCAAAGATCCAAACAAGTTCATGTTAAGTTCTGAAAGTTAGAGATAGCCAAAGTAGGCATGGGAGTTAAATTGGTCAAAATGACCATTCACTCATTTTGTTTGTTTTGATTTATTTGTCTTTGGGAAAAGCTTGGGAATTGTTTAGGTGATGTTTATTTCACCTAAGAATCCTTTTACAAGCAAAGAAACACATAAACAAGGCAATTCAAAAGAATTCAAAATGGGATGCATACACACATGCATGCTTTCATATTTTTATTTAGAAAAGTTTTTGTTCACCGTAATTTTGATGATTAGAGTTTGATGATCCAAGTTTAGTATTTTTGGGATGTTACAATAGGGGTTATTCTTATTGTTGGTATTATTGATATTCTGGTATTCTAAAGAAGCCAAGGGACATCTCGCTGGTCACAGGCAAGCATTGATACCTGAACTCCTATATTTACCTACTCATGTTTATCAATTGTTTTATATCTCGTTTATAAACTGCACGAATAAATTGCATGTTTTATTTCAACTAAAAAGACGTGAGTAACTTGGCTCCTCCAAGTTATGGATGACTGTCCATTAGGACACCAACCCTATTTATTCCTACTCTTACCCCTTTAGATGGAGGCTAAGATGGTTAGCATCTTCCCTCTTGGAACCTACGGATTTCCAATGCTAAAACTATTTTGGGTTTTACCCGACTACAAAGTTTAAAAATAAAACCCCTGGAAAGTGGCATCGTTCTGAGTGGAGTTTTCACTAAATAAGGTATGAGGAGGAATAAGAGAAAGTCGAACAAGGGAAAAAGAAGAAAAAGGGGTACTTGAGTCTTTTACCGGAACAATTTTACCAGTGCAACCACATTACCCTGGGTGGGACTCAGGGCTAGCTCGTAGTTTGTCCTCCTTAGTATGGGATATGCCATAACGCATAGAAAGGGGTTAGAGTCCTCGGAAGACGGTTCCTTTCCACTTATGGGGTCGTCGTGCCCATAGAGGTTCCATTCAACTCCTCGGAGTCGGCTGAAACTATGGAGAAAGGCATTATGGATTGGAGTGGATAAAGGGTGCGCGGGAAGGGAGATTCGGACTTGGAAAGTCAGGTACACGTCCCGGGGGAACTAAGCAACCATAGGGAAAGTACCTATACTAGGGACAACAAGTGAAAAGTTAGGTTCGATTATCCGAGCCCCCTTCTACCGTGTGTAGCGGGCCATGGTTGTATCCCAGCGGATGTATTAACTCCTGTGGGTAAAGTGCACAAACTCTATAGAGTCTAATCTATTCGAATAGCCGTGTCCAAGGTCAAGGACGGTTGGAAAGGTGATTGCTATGAGTACCGGGAGATATGTTGATATGAATAAAAAAGGGATGTGACTTGGTCACGAGGAAGGATGAGAACAGTTTTTGTTTGACCAGAGATGGTCGATAAGGTTTTAAAAAGGGTTTTCTTACCCAAACTATTTTAAATCTTTTTAACAAGGATGTGGAGATGTCCGGATTTTCAAAAAGGAGGCATACTTTCCAAAAACTCTTTTTCAACAAATATATTGAAATACCAATGTTAGGTTTTTCTTTCAAAAAAACAACTATAGTCTAGAGCCATCTCGCTACAGCCAAATATGCATTTTCTTATTACCTTGTCTCGGTGGTTTGCGAGTACATTCAAACTACTCACTGACATTGTCCATGGCTATTTACTTGGCCAGATTGCAGATTTTAAGAAGGAACGAAGGTGCTGACGTCTATGCGAGCTAGGCTGTCTTCCTAGTTAGTTGCTTGTAGGTTAAGGCACGAGCTCTGTGCTAAAGACTTCCGCTATCTGTGTTGTATTCGTCATAATGGCCACTTTGTAAGTTTTTGTACTCGTTACTTTATGGATGTTGTAATGATACTAGTCGGTTATGCTCACGGCTCACTAATCATGGGAATGTGAATTGTATGCATAACGGGTATTCTCGGACCGTAAATCCAGGGTGCCACAGACATGGTATCAGAGCCATCCTGACTGTAGGAGACCTTATCTAGCATGGACGTTAGACAGGACTACCCCTATTTCTAAAAACACCGGCTTTCGAAAAATATTTCTCAAAATATTTTTGAGAGGATTCTTACCTCATCTTCTCTTACTTAAAAACTTTGAAAATGCATTACTCTACATCTCGTCTACTTCCAATGTTCTGTTTTCAAAAACAAAGTCCGAATTGGAGACTACGAAGCTGAAGACCCCGGAACGAAGAGATCCCAACACAAGCAAGACCAAGGAGCTACCAACGACGTCAGACACTACAAGATCGCCCTACCAACAGAGTACTTCACTGCCCCCAAATCAAGCAAGTACGGCACCGACGACAAAAGACGGCAAGACAGAAGTTAAGACCTCTGTAATGTCCGTACTTAGGATTATAAACCCTAAAATAGGATTCCCATTATGGCGTGTAGTCCCCTCCCTAGTAATTATGGTATGCCTTGTTTGCTTGTCATGTGTGTGCATGATGCTTGAAGTGTTTTGATTGTCTCCTTTGGATCACCCGAAACTTTAGTTTGACCCCCTTGTTGACACATCTTGATGCTAACCCTCCCAACCTCCTAACCGGAAAAGCCTCTCCTCAGCAGGATGGCCACCTAAGAAAAACCTCGGCAACCTCAAATAAAATCTTAAGATGGAAAGACTGCATCTTTTCCACTCAACTCCTATCAACCCCTGTTGACCTGTCATCGTCACCCATAATCTTCCACCCAATATCATACCTCACTATTTCCTCCCCCAAGCTCAGAAGACTAACTCCGTAGCCCGTTTCCTTCTACAGCCGGAGATTCTATCTCCACCAGAAAACCCTGAGTATGGCCCTAAATATAGGAGCCCTGAAGAAAGCCTGTAGCCGTTGCGCTGAAGAAGGACATCAAGCCCGCAATTTCTTGGGCAACTGCCCAAATTGTGGAGCTCTCCACTCCCCTGCAGATTGCCCCACCCAACTAGTCACCTGTTTCCTCTATGAAGGTCAAGATCATGTTCCGGCCAACTTCCTCCTCTATCTCCTGATTGGCAAGGCTCGTCAACTCCCCCGCGTCAACATTGGGAAGAGATCAAGAGAAGGACGTTCCAAGAAAGGCACCTGCTTCTCCTGTGATGAACCGGGTCACTTCAGCCGAGAGTGCCCCCAGCGTGGTCTTGACAACCCTCCTACCAAGGCAAAGGCCAAGAAATCCACTATCCCCGTAAAGATCCCAAAGCAAGCCCAAGGAGGATCTGAAGCTTAGAGAAACGTCTGTTACACCTGTGGAGACCCGGACAACTTTGCCCGTAGCTGTCCATAATAGTACCGGATGAACCCGAAACAAACCACTGTGACACCCAAAAATGGCAAGAAACCACAAACCCGTTAGACTAAAGGAATCAGGAGGCACTATCCCTAGAACCTCCTCTTCCCCCAAGAAAGCACTACTTGAGGAGAAACCTGTCGCCACCGAAAGACGACCAGACTCTGGGTGCCCCGTCGAAGTAGTTAGCACCCAGAAGCTCGCCCATTCCCTCATATGGGTGGAGCCATGTATCGCCCCAGAACTTGTTTTGTAAAAATCTAGGTGCCTTGTTTCCCGACAGCACCGACCTGTTTTGTAACCCCTGAAGTACCTCCGCCACCGACAGGTTTGAACCTGCTTAATGTATGGATGTTAAGCAAGCATGATATCATTCTTTGCATGTTTTACCCACGACTTGGCATCAGAATAAAACCGAAATGACCCATTCCAAAGGACTTAATTTCCAGAACGCCAAACTCCTATAGTATCCTCCAACCCTTCAAACCCCTAACTAGTACCGAACTAATGAACCGGAAGCTAGTAGACGCCGATACGGTAGACCTTCTAACTCAGGAAGCGGTCATGACAAATTCGACAGAGTTGACCACCCCGAAGGAAAGGTGTAGCGCCTTACCCCGACCTCAACAGACGACTCCAATCAAGAAAGTCGGCGACTTCACCCAGAACCCCTAGTTTTGCTCTAAGGGGGAAAGATCGCGTCTTTCCCGCCCAAAAATCCGATAGACCCCTAGAGTAGGACTCTAGTTAGATTTAAAGCGAGGACCTTCCCTCCAAATCCAAATCATCGACCCTGCAAGAGGACGACACTCGGAACTTCTCCAGAATCATAAGGTACTCCACTCCAAGGTCGACCGCTCAGCCCACATCCTGGTGTATCAAGACCTTGAAGAGAGAAACATCGACCCCGAGGAGAAAGAATGAAGAAGTTTCAACTCGCCGTCTCGCCTCAAGAAGGAAGTATCCTGTCGATGCAAAACCTACCTAGACTTGTCCTAAGGGGAAAAGACTGCGTCTTTTCCATTTGTTAAAAGCTAAACCGCCCGATCTAAAGCCACTCATCTCCGATCTGTAACTAACCACATCGGGTATTTATAAAACTTGTTATCGCCTATTTTCTTCCACTGCTGAAATTGTTAAGCGGATGTTATCACCCGAACCCTACTCCTCCCTAATCACAGGACGAGATTATTTTAATGGGGAAAGGTCTGTAACATCCCAATTTCAACAACCCTGATTTAATGTCCAAAAGGCAAAAATTAGGGGGAACAAAAACTTTTTCTTGCATTGTGTGCTTACCTGTTTGCTCGTGCTCAAGCAACTGTTTGTGTATTAGTTGTGTACTCCTCATCTCAACACTAGTTTCCAAAAACTATTTTTACAAAACGAGATGTCTTGGCTCATCTTTCATATTATCAAATGTTCTAGCATTCCAAAACCTGAGCCAAGATGACTTTGACACAACCATATACTTTACTAGTTTCTATTGCCAAAACTATGGAGACATATATATATACTCTCCTTATGTTTTCAAGACAGAACCTTCAACTACCCTTATCTCTAGGTTTTCCAACAACCTTTATTAAAACCTTTCATTCCAATCTTGGTAGTAATACCAAGATGATCCTTATCTTACTTAAAAGCAAAAACCCTTTCCAAAATACCCCTCCTTACCTCAAGCTAGGATTGATGGTAACCCTAGTAGTAGTTAGATAAGTGTTAAGATGAATTTCCTTGATCTGCTGGTTGATGAATTTCTTTGATCTGCTGATTGCCTTGTTTTCTTAGGAATTAGAGTGAGCTAATCTAGTAGCTCATCCCTTAGGACCCAATCCTTGCTTGTGATCATCAAGCCCATATCAAGCATCCAAATCTGGATCTACCCTAAGCCACTAAAGTAACCATCTCATCTCCTTCTCAGATCAATCTATGGATAATCCCTCTGGATGGTTTCCAACTCAGTGGAGAAACAATCTAAGAATGAATCCTATCTACTTAGTTAATACCTAAACATCATCTCCTTGATCATGAGTTTGGAACCTAGCATCCTCTCAAAAGCTTCTACACTTGCACTATAGTCTAAAACCCTAAATCTGCCAAAATGGCTATGTCTAGATTTCATATCTAGATACCATCTTTGGAGCTCTACCTTTTCCAACCTATGTGCATTCTTGAGAATGTATTTGAACCATCTTGTAGTACCTCAGTAGTACTACCAATGCCCACTCTTGTCCTTGTCTAAGCCATTTTAATTCCCACTCCTCACTAATGGTTTTGTAGTCAAGATAATAATCTTTTCTGCAAATCTTATCATCTTGCCTACTTTGGCAGAAGGTCACATCTATATGTCACCTCCCATTGACCAACTCCTTGCATGGTGGTGATCTACTAACCATAGCCTATCAGACCCTACCTTCCTTGTTTTCATTGGGGCCTTGTGCTTCCTAAACCCACATGGTTTAGGAGGCTACATGATGTATCTGTTATGGGAGTCTTATTTTCAACAATGTTTGCCACCTCCTCTACGTCACCACAAATCCAAATAAGCCCAAACCTTGCTTCCATGATCATCTATATGACATGGTTTATCCATCCATATACCCCTTGTACCTAGGTGAGCTCTGAGCTCCCTAATCCAACCCTGTTTAGATGGCATTAGAATATCCAAACACTAGATCCTCCAAGAATCTAGATTCCACCCTTTTCACCACTTTTCTTCAAAACCAATGTTGACCTTGGTGCCTAAATCAAGTGTACATCATCTACCTTGGATATGAGCATCCCCAAATAATTCCCACCATTATTTGGACTATTAAACTATTTCTTTTCCTTGACTTACCAATTTCTCAAAATCCTTGTCTATAAAGGCAAGTTGTTTTTCTCCAAATAACCTTGCCAACTCAAGGCACATTTGATGCCTATGTATCATATCCCATATTTCCAACTCAAAAATAAATATTTTTGAGATTCTTTATTATTTCTTTTTTCCCTTTTCTTAAATGGCAGAAACAAGAAATAATTCCCCAAAAATACTTTCCACCTCAATAAATCCCAATAAAATTCTCCAATGCGTGTTATGGTATTTAGGAACATATCACATCAAAAACCAAGCTTGTCCAATGTAAAAATATCTTAGCTTCCATAATCTACTTCAGCACTTTTTGAAGAAGTGAATTTAAAAGGGATATAATCATCAGAAAAATCCCATTTAAATCTTGGATAGGTTATTTGACCTACCCCATCTACCAGTACCATTTTCACAATTTTCCCAATGCAACTTTTTCAACTTCCTTCACAAGCACCAAAAGGATCAACTTTTTGCAAAACAACCAAACTTTATTCTAACCAACTTACGCCTCACCAAATCTTGTCAAATAATCCACCCCAGCAACCATGACAATCCTGGTCGACCAGCACTGTAGCATCACTTGACCACTTGTCCTCTTGTGCTTGTTTGATAGGAGGGACCAAGGCCATGTATTTTCAAAGCAATATTAAAACCCTTGAAGCTACTGCACCCTACCCTTCCACCCCTTATGCACTACCAGGGCACACCCACAGGACCCACTCCCCCTCCCAAGCCATCCAATGGATGAGCACCACCCTTCCCCCAAGCTCCTCCCTACACCAAGTCCACTATAGCCCTCTTTCTTTGATTTATAAGGCCAGAGGCCACCCTAGGGCCTCACTCCTCCCTCATTTGCCCCCACTCTCCTCCCAGAACACCACTCTCGAGCTCCCCTGCTTTGGCTTGCTCTTGGAAGGAGAAGAAAATGGCCTCTCGACCATGGGAAAGAACCAAGCACGACTCCACCCCCTCTCTCTTCCTCTGCATCTGCATGTCACTCTATGATGATCTACTATCCTCTGTTACCCCCATGTTGTTTTTGTTGCTCAGGAACTAGCCTAGCAGCAGCTCCGACGAGACACCGAGGAAGCCCTGCTGCCTTCCTCTCGTGAGGCCGCTCCCGAGGCCGCATCCATCTTACGCCCATACCTATGACCGCGACACAGCTCCGCGTTCACCTGCCACCTCCCCGCCGTCTCTCCATCTTGCTAGGTGAGCCCCCAACTCTGCCCTGACCCAGCTAGGGTTTCCTCGCCGGCAAATCCATCGGGAGGAGGACGATGCATGTACTAATCCTACTACGGAGAGCCTCCCATACCCCTTCGCCCTTCTCTATGATGGATCGGCGGGCCAGGTCAAGCGACCGACAGCTACCCACCTCGCGTGCGGAGTAGCAGATCTAGGCTTGCCCAACTCTGTTAGTTCGGGCCGTGCAGATCTGGCCTGCGCCCTCTTTCCCCTCCTTTTTCCTTTTCTGATTTTCAGATCTGTATTTATCCAGTTACTTTAAATCCAAATAAAAATGTAAAATGACTCAAATTTCTTAGAACGAAAAATCCCCAAGTACCTGGATGTCTTACCTAACATGCAGGCTTGGTGTTGGCCCAAATTGATCTTTAGATTTAATCTGATAAATCCCCTACTAAGATCTGTCTAGATCCCTAAATAATTTCCCCAGGAAGTATCCTAACTACAAATGGTGTTGAAAGGTATAAACCATACCTTTAATGTCCCATTGTCCCCACCTTATTTTGCTTCCTAGTTTGCTGTTAGCAAAAATAACAAAACCAGTCCTTTTCGTCCTTTAGGAATTTCCCTAGGTCAAACCAAGTGAGGTTGTGACCTAATTCTAACTCACAGCTTACACACATAACCATATATTTCATAATCCATGAGATCATAATTTTTTGAGTATCTGTTGAATTTTAGTGAATTAAACTCTTTTGTGCATGGTTTATTCACTAGAAAAATAACTACAGTAGCTTTGTAACTCCAAAAATGTTGATTCCAAATTCTACAGAAGGGTATATTTAGTACCTATAATGTGTACTTGGAATCACATCCAAAGCTTCTGTATATTTAATCTGATGAAAAAGACAAATCTGGTCCAGTACTGCCTTTGGGGATTTCTCAAGGGCATTATTTTAAATGTTTTGAGGTGATTTCAAATCCTCTTGATTCAGTCCACCAAATACTACCTTTTCACCCAAGGAAATAATTTTTTGAACTCTAGAGAAGTTCTGGTGAATTATTTCCTAAAACTAGAGCTTTAATCACTATAAAATCCACTTTAAATCAAGGGAAAATGATAAAATGGTGAAACCACTTTTGTTGGCTTCATTTTATCAACACCTACATGATGGTATCATTTTTATACAACAGTATCATACATATCAAACCCTTGATAAAAAACCCCTCTCTTAGGTAGTTCCTAGATTTGCTAACCCAAAGGGATTCTTTCCCTAATGCCTCCAAATCTTCTTCCAACCCAATCGAATCAAACCTCCAACATCATACTGATGTATATCTTGTAGTTATCATTTTCTTGCAGTATGGTTTGATGCTTATATGCCTTGTATTGATTGGTGTATTGTTTGTTTGCATGTATGCTCGATAAGGGCGATAGTTGCGATTGTGTGACGCCGAGAAGAAGGAAGGATCGGGGTTATTCTTGTTGTTGTTATTATTGATATTCTGGTATTCTAAAGAAGCCAAGGGACATCTCGCTGGTCACAGGCAAGCATTGATACCTGAACTCCTATATTTACCTACTCATGTTTATCAATTGTTTTATATCTCGTTTATAAACTGCACGAATAAATTGCATGTTTTATTTCAACTAAAAAGACGTGAGTAACTTGGCTCCTCCAAGTTATGGATGACTGTCCATTAGGACACCTACCCTATTTACTCCTACTCTTACCCCTTTAGATGGAGGCTAAGATGGTTAGCATCTTCCCTCTTGGAACCTACGGATTTCCAATGCTAAAAATATGTTGGGTTTTACCCGACTACAAAGTTTCAAAATAAAACCCCTGGAAAGTGGCATCGTTCTGAGTGGAGTTTTCACTAAATAAGGTATGAGGAGGAATAAGAGAAAGTCGAACAAGGGAAAGAGAAGAAAAAGGGGTACTCGAGTCTTTTACCGGAACAATTTTACCAGTGCAACCACATTACCCTGGGTGGGACTCAGGGCTAGCTCGTAGTTTGTCCTCCTTAGTATGGGATATGCCATAACACATAGAAAGGGGTTAGAGTCCTCGGAAGACGGTTCCTTTCCACTTATGGGGTCGTCGTGCCCATAGAGGTTCCATTCAACTCCTCGGAGTCGGCTGAAACTATGGAGAAAGGCATTATGGATTGGAGTGGATAAAGGGTGCGCGGGAAGGGAGATTCGGACTTGGAAAGTCAGGTACACGTCCCGGGGGAACTAAGAAACCATAGGGAAAGTAACTATACTAGGGACAACAAGTGAAAAGTTAGGTTCGATTATTCGAGCCCCCGTCTACCGTGTGTAGCGGGCCATGGTTGTATCCCAGCGGATGTATTAACTCATGTAGGTAAAGTGCACAAACTCTACAGAGTCTAATCTATTCGAATAGCCGTGTCCACGGTCAAGGACGGTTGGAAAGGTGATTGCTATGAGTACCGGGAGATATGTTGAGATGAATAAAAAAGGGATGTGACTTGGTCACGAGGAAGGATGAGAACAGGGTTTGTTTGACCAGAGATGGTCGATAAGGTTTTAAAAAGGGTTTTCTTACCCAAACTGTTTTAAATCTTTTTAACAAGGATGTGGAGATGTCCGGATTTTCAAAAAGGAGGCATACTTTCCAAAAAAATATTTTTCAACAAAGATATTGAGATACCAATGTTAGGTTTTTCTTTCAAAAAAACAACTATAGTCTAGAGCCATCTCGCTACAGCCAAATATGCATTTTCTTATTACCTTGTCTCTGCGGTTTGCGAGTACATTCAAAGTACTCACCGGCATTGTCCCTGGCTATTTACTTGGCCAGATTGCAGATGTTAAGAAGGAACGAAGGTGCTGAAGTCTATGCGAGCTAGGCCGTCTTCCCAGTTAGTTGCCTGTAGGTTAAGGCACGGGCTCTGTGCTAAAGACTTCCACTATCTGTGTTGTATTCGCCATAATGGACACTATGTAAGTTTTTGTACTCGTTACTTTATGGATGTTGTAATGATACTAGTCGGTTATGCTCATGGCTCACTGATCATGAGAACGTGAATTGTATGCATAACAGGTATTCTCGGACCGTAAATCCGGGGTGCCACAGTGGGATTCTTCCACCCCGTTGAGGAAACCCTTGTGGTGGCTTGGGAAGAACTATGCTCTGTGCAAGTGGAGCCCTCATCTTCACAAGATCAACAAGCTTCACAAGAACAAGATGAAGACCCTCCTCATGGTGATCAAGATGAAAATGTGGTTCAAGAATTATCAAGTGAAATCAGCCTTGATCATGAACAAGATCATCAAGAGCCATATGTTGAAGAAGATACATCCGGTGGTGATCAAGGTCAAGTTGAAGGTCAATACGGGGACCAAAAGTGTGATGACCCACAAGTACAGGAGATCGCAACAGCCTTCAAGGGTAGTATAACCCAATTTATTGGTTTGACAAAAGGGTAGCCAAAGAATATTTATAAGCATTAACAACTAAGTTGTCAATTCAGCTACACCTTGAAATAGTCTTGATCACAGTAGTTTATCAATAGCAAAAGTTTTGTAGTAGGAATAGCAAAGTAACAGTAGCAGTAAAATAAAGGAAGTAGTAACAATAGTAGCAAACAGCAGGATTTAAGTGCGGTAGGCATATGGATGGATGGACGGGCGTTGCATGGACAAGACTATTCATGTAATATCAAGATCTAGGGAATTTGTGAGAAATAAGATAAATCATCCAATTACTAAACAATCATAGGAATGTGTTCATAAATAGTCATACGTGCTCGCAATGAGAACTTGCATAACATCTTTTGTCCCGCCAACCCGTTGCAGCGGGGCCTCAAGGGAATCTACTGGCAATGAAGGTACTCCTTTTAATAGAGTACCGGAGCAAAGTATTAAAACTCCATGAACACACGTGATCCTCATATCACAGCCACCCCCTCCGCTTATCCCAATTTCTGTCACTTCGGGGCCTCGGGTTCCTGACAATAATATGTGTAAACAACTTACAAATAAGATCACAAACAATACTATCATCATGAATCAATAACATGTTCAGATCTGAGATCATGGCACTCGGGCCCTAGTGACAAGCATTAAGCATAACAAGTTGCAACAATGTAAAAAGGCACTAACAAAGATACTAGGCACCATGCCCTAATGATACGTCGGAAACATATCTATAATTTTTTATGTTCCATTCTTGTTTAGTATCTACTTTGCTTTGCTTTGTCTACACTTTGAAGTTCTTTTTACATGTTTTCTGGTACTAACCTATTAACAAGTTGACATAGTGCCAGTTGCCTGTTTTCTGCTGTTTTTGGTTCCAGAAAAGCTAGTAAGGAAATATTCTCGGAATTGGATGGGACAAGAAGTCCAGAGGGGAGATGGAGAAGCGGGCTAGGCGCCCAGACCACCCTAGGCGCGGGTGGGCCCTGCCCCATGCCTAGGCAGGGTGTGAGGCCCCTGGCCGCCTCCTCGGCCTCCCCCTTCGCCTATAAGAAGCCCCCGATGCAGAAACCCTAAGAACCCGATAAATATTCCACGAAACCTTCTATATCCACTGGCACCGTCGTCCCTAGATTGAGGGGGATCTGAAGTTCTTCATGGCACCCTGCCGGAGGGGAGATCATCCCGGAGGCCTTCTCTCCGGTATGATGCGTGAGTAGTTCCACCTTGGACTATGGGTCCACGTAGTATCTAGATGGTTGTATCTCCTCCTTGTGCTTTCATGTATATATCTTGTGAGATCCATTCATGGTCAAGATCTAATCTATTTGTAATCATGCATGTTGTTTTTGTGGGGATCCGATGGATATTGAGATTATTATGTTGTTTGATTAATGGTTTTGTCTTTATGATTCTATCATGTCTGTGTTGTTTGTGATATTGCATGCTCTCCGTTGTTAGTACATATCTTGGCCAAGTAGTTGCTAGTGACTCCAAGAGGGAGTATTTATGCTCGATAGTGGGTTCATGCCTCTAGTTTCCAAGGGAAGTGACAGCAATCTCTTCGGTTGTAGATGTGTTGTTGCTACTAGGGAGAAAACAACGGCCTCTTGTTCATGGAACATGTGGACTGTTTACCTTACACACTTTGCTTAAAGTAGTTGTTTGTTTCTTGCAACTTAATACTGGAGGGGGTTCGGATGATAACCTGAAGGTGGACTTCTAGTCATAGATGCAGTTGGATGGCGGTCTATGTATCTTGTTGTATTTTCCAATCGAATCTCATAGTATCTTTCTGACTAGTAATTGCATTGTTATGCCTTTCTCAGTTCCTGTCAATTGCCCAGCTATATTTTTTTACCCTTCATGCCATGTTGTTTATCGAAGGAGAGCACCTCCAGTGAACTATGAACCCCGGTCCAATCTTTACCATTGATACATCTTCCACTGTTACTTGTTTACTTGATGCAAATCACCATTACCTTCCACACCATATGTTTAATCCTTTGTTACAGCAAACTGGTGAGCTTGACAACCTCACTGATTCGTTGGGACAAAGTCTTGAGTTTGTGTTGTGCAGGTCTCCATGTTGTTTGCAACACCTGTGTGACATTTCCTTCCTCCTTATGGTTCGATAACCTCGGTCTCAACTAAGGGAAAACTTGTTGTTGTGCTCTTCACACCCTGCGCTTGGGATTACCAACAAAGTACCACGTCGAGCACCATCAAGTCTATCTGGCGCCGTTGCCGTGGAGGCTAAGGACGTCTTCACAAGGGGAGTCCTCCACTTCCTTGCTCTTTACTTTGTTTTTAGTTTTCTTTGTTTCTTTTGCTTGGTTTTGTTTGCCTCTTTTCAAAAAACCCAAAAAATTAGTCTAGTTTGGTTTGCTTTCTTTATTCAAAAACACAAAAAAATTAGTTCTTACTCTAGTTTCCACCATGTCTGGTTTTGGACCAATCTTTATTTCACCTATGGAAGATATCTCCACTTTTAAGAAAAAAAGTGAAGAGAGTTTTAAACAAGCTTGGTCTAGAATCTCCGCTTTACAAAGGGAAACTGAGCCTAAGATGAGTCTTAGCTTGGTTATTGATAGTTTCTACCGCGGTATTGCTCTTTGTTATAGATATGCTTTGGATGCTGTGGCTGAGAAAGATATTTTGCTATGCATTGAGGATGAAGCTTTTGATGCCATAAATTTTTTTATTATAATCTATGGGACACCTGGCAAGTCTGATTCCTCCTTCACAAATATTTTTGCTAGGTTGAACACTCTTGAGACCAGTATTACTGCTATAAATAGTTGTTATCACACTCTTAGGGCTTACATGATTATGTTCCCATAAATTATGAGCCTTCAATGTGGTTTCCCACAATCAAAGTCTTTATAAATACTACACTTTTTCATGCTCGCTGTGATATCATGTCTGAATTTTGTCTCATGCCTATAGATATTTATGATTCTTTGAGTCTTTGGGGGCTTTCTGAAGGAGGAGAGTAAATATCTCTCACTAATAATGCCACCTTATTTCCCATTGGAATAGCTAAAGGTGTGTTTACAAAAATCTCAGGGAAAATGGTGTCTACTGATTATCTTGTTATTGAATGTGTAGGGAAAGGATAGATCACACTTGGAAGATCTCTACTGAAACACCTTGGAGTGGTAATAGATGTGGGAAAAGGCATTATGAATTTTGCTCCTCCGGTAAGCAATCGTATCTTCCCTAAAGAGAATAATAAAGGTAAGAAAGGAAATAACAAGAGGGTTAATGCTTCCTCATTTGAAAATACTTGATTCTTCTTGCTTCTTGTGTCTAACTTAAAGGCGTTAAAGAAAAGTACTTGTTGGGAGATAACTCAAGAGTTTACTTGAGTCTTGGAAGTTTTTACTTCAGTAATGATCTCTCCTTATCCTTTTTGTTTGCTTTTTGTGCCAAGAATGACCTCTAATGAGAGGGAAGTAAGATTTGGGGAGTTGTTGTCCCAAAACAGATTTTTGTCCTCCACCATAAAAATTCGTGAGGAGTCTCTCTAACTCGAATTGAGCTCAAAATTTACTAATAAATCCCCCAGTATGTTAGCTAACTTTTGTTAGTAAAACAATGTTTATTTGAGCAACAGAAGATTTTCGAAAAAATCGGTTTCGACCTGCTGGTCTGTTTTGACAGATTTCTGCCATTATTTCCATTTGCTTCTTATTGATTCCTTTTTGAGTTCTCTTTTCGGTATTTGAGATTTTTGAAGGAGTTGCTACAGTAGCTTGTGTTTTTAGTGAAAAGCCTATCTATTCCAAAGCTTTGCCAGAGGTCTAATATCTTTTGAATAAACTAATGTTGCTAATGAAGATTGTGTGATGTTTTGTATGAAGGAAGAATTTCAGGTGTAGAGAGAGAATGATGCAATGAGATGAAGAATGGACAAAAGATCAAGCTTGGGGATGCCACCATGGTGTCACCCCAAGAAATATCCAAGAGTTACAAGCATCAAAGCTTGGGGATTCCCAAGGCATCCCCTTCTTCATCAATAAAAAGCTCAGGTTTGTCTAGACACTTTGTTTTTATTGTTTCATGCACTGTTGTGTTGTTCTTGGAGCGTCTTAGTTTTTGTTTGCTCTGCTTAGGCTGTTTAGTTTGCTTGAATAAAGTAGTTTGGACCCCCGTTCTCTCTATGTTGTTTTGCAAATAAGTTGCTTGGTGTTGGAAAGGAGTAGTAAGTTCTTGCTTGGAAGTGCAAGAGGAGCTTGCATTGTCTGTGACTTAGACTTTAGCATGACATGGTAGGTGTTGTTTTGACCTTGTGCTTAGTAATTATTGTTGTAGCATGTCTTGTTCCAAACAACTGGGATTTCTTAGTGTTCCTTGAAGAAATTATGCGTTGTTTTAGGATGCAAAAAGAATAGTATTGTGGTATTCTCCTTTGATGCTTTGTTTGGTTGACTTGGCACATGCTCACACCATGTTATGACTCTCACAAGTCACCATTAGCCTCTATGATCATTTAGTCCTTGACTTGTAGTACCACTCTATGCTTAGTAATTCTTTGTTGCTCTACATGATTATGGCCATTATTGCTCTCTTAGTTGGTTGCTCCCAGTCTTTTGCTAGACTCCACTTGTATGAGTAAGATCTACTCATGATTCCAACTCCCAAGAAACCAAGTTATTCCAAAGTTTCCACTATAAATTCCTATGCATGGTGTGTTACACCATTCCAAGTAAATTCTTGTTTTCAGCTATCTTCCAATTAAAAACTATTTTTTCATGTGAAAACTTAGTGATTAAAGCCCTCACAAAATTTATGGCACACTTTATATTCTTTGCCCCTAATAAACTTGAACCATTGTGTCATCTATGTTGTATATGATCACACTTATACGTTGGAATTAGCAGAACCATGCTATCACGGGGAACGTCTTCAACATTGCACTTGTACTTTGTACTCAGTTGATATGATGCTCTTTTCTCTATGGATGTCACCGATGTGAAATAAAGAGGGAACTTGTAAGTCCATGGAGTTTGTATTTTGTGTTAGAGAAACGCCTGGGCCGCTAGCCTAAGCCATGCCTAATCATGGTGAAAACTTGCAGCATCACCATAGTGAGCTATCTATGAAGCATCCTCAATAAAAAAGATATGCATATGGTAAATAAAAAGATCACTGAGATGCTCATTGTCTGCTTGCCTTGACATTTTGGTTATGGGAAAGCTCCTATACCATGTACAAGGGGTACCGCGTTGGCGGTTCTCAATGATATGCAAATACTTACAATTACAAGAACTTAAAGGTGACTGAAGTTGAGTAGCATGAGGTGTGGCCCTCGTATTCAAGGGACTTGAGATTGCCAACTTATACTTTGTCAAGCATATACTCCATCTTTGTTCACTTTAACCTTAATCACTTTAATATGCTTATGATAGGGGCAATAAGGGCTGAAAGCTAACAAGTACCATAATTTTTGGAAGCTCTTTTTGAAACTTGAAATCCCTGCTTCCCTTTGTGAGGGCCTTTCTTCCACCAATATTTGAGTCTCCGCCTTCTACCTTTAGGCACCATTAAGAGAGCATAGTAGTCATTCTGTGTGCAGTGTCCCAAAACTTATTGATTGATGCATATTGTGATATTACTTGTTCTTGTGCTATTTGTTTCTAGTCACCCTTGTGAACTTTGAAGGTGTCCTATGCATCTATTTGCTACTCTATGAGGGACAAGCTGATTGCCACTATGACATGTTTTCTGTATGTGAAACAAACAATTTTTTTTCAATGCATGTTATTCATGATCTTTGTTTGTAGCCTTTCATGTTCCATGCATAGTTACTATGTCCTATTGTTAGAACTCCATATTTCATGATCATGTTTAGAGTTCTTTGATCCTATCTTTCAATGCTTGCAAATGGTTAGATTTTTATTGTGAGGGTGCATGTCACCTCAAAAATTATTCATTTTATTACTTACCTACTCGAGGATGAGCATGAGTTAAGCTTGGGGATGCTTGATACCTCGGAAATGTATCTGTAATTTTTGATGTTCCATGATTGTTTAGTATCTACTTTGCTTTGCTTTGTCTACACTTTGAGGTTCTTTTTACATGTTTTCTAGTACTAACCTATTAACAAGTTGCCACAGTGCCAGTTGCCTGTTTTCTGCTGTTTTGGTTCCAGAAAAGCTAGTAAGGAAATATTCTCGGAATTGGATGGGACAAACGTCAAAGTCAATAACTTTCCGTGGGGAACAAGAAGTCCAGAGGGGAGAAGGAGAAGCGGGACAGGGCGCCCAGACCCCCATAGGCGTGGGCGGGCCCTGCCCCGCGCCTAGGCAGGGTGTGGGGCCCCTGGCCGCCTCCTCGGCCTCCCCTTCGCCTATAAGAAGCCCATGAAACCTTCTGTAGCCGCCGTCACGGTCGTCCCTAGATCGGGGGGGGGATCTGAAGTTCTTCCCGACACCCTGCCGAAGGGGAGATCATCCTGGAGGCCTTCTCTCCGGTATGATTCGTGAGTAGTTCCACCTTGGACTATGGGTCCATGTAGTAGCTAGATGGCTATATCTCCTCCTTATGCTTTCATGTATAGACCTTGTGAGCTCCATTCATGATCAAGATCTAATATATTTGTAATCATGCATGTTGTGTTTGTGGGGATACGATGGATATTGAGATTATTATGTTGGTTTGATTAATGGTTTTTGTAAGATCCCTCCTTTGTAAAGGAAAAGGATCCCTGTGATTGCAATGCTAGTCCCTGGATCATTGCTAGCATCCACAGTTTAAGATGAAGTACACAGATACAAAGGTCATTTATTACATTCATTCCAGAGATAAAACATAGTCTTTTACAACTCATGGCCACAGGCCTAGTACAAGAGTTTTGGGAATAAGTAAATAAACACAAGTCTTCATCTTCATGTGCCACAGGCAAGCATGTTGAGTGTAGACTCATGACTCCTAATCATCATCGGAGTAACCTGCAACATCACAAGTTACAGCCACAGTGGGTCAATACTTTGGAATAGTATTGGCAAGTGATACCTTAGTAGATTTTAAGTGGACTATATTACTATATGCATTTTGGCTAAGTGTAGCTTAGCTTGCTTTGCTTCAAAATAGGTTTTTCCTATTAGTTGAAAATACTAAGTTTTCTTTGTCAAAAACTTTCCCAAGAAACCACCAATAGACATTGGGGTCCTTCACCCTTGTTCACCCACAAGTTTTACTTAGAAGTTGGCGTGATGAGATTCTTGTAGCTTCCATGTCTTGATGCTCAAGTTGTCCATTGCCATGGACTTGGCTAAGTACTTAGATTTTCCATCTGTAGAGGTTGTGCACTTTCCCCACCAGACTTGGTTTCCCAAGACAGGACCTTTCAGAAGCCTTTCCTTAGTCAAATGGACGCGCTCCAACCTATCATTCCCACTACCACCAACTGTCCAAGTGACTAAGTTCTAGCAACCTATATGATCATGGCAGAGCCCATATTGCCAAGTGGTTGCACTGTAAGCTTTCTCAACACTTGGCCTCCAAATCCCTTTGTGCCTGGGTGGCATACGACAAGTGAGATACACAAGCCATATCCATGGCCTTGTGTAACCACTCAACCAAAAACCACCAATTCAAGTCCCATTCCACCACCCAGGGGGTTCATTGACTTAGTTGTTTTATTAAGAAAAGCATAAGTCCAAAAGACTTAGAATTATTTTCATCGTAGCATGTACATACTTTACCAACCCTTGGTTTACTACTAGCTAGGCTAAGCATGGCATAGTAACTTAACTTAGGAAATTCCCTAGAAATTCTACAATACTACAACTACTTAGGATTTCCCAACATAGCATTTGGCAAAAGTAGCATGCAAGACTTAGCAAAAATAATTCTAATTCTTATTCAAAATAAAGGGGTGGAATTATCATGGAGTATCACTTGCCTTGGTAATGGGGAGAGCAGCACTCTTCACAATCACAGTCACTAGCAAAATCTACACAAAAATTTGTAGCATACAATTACACACAATTTATATACAAACAAAAATATGAATGCATGCATGCAAGAAATTACTAAGTGATGCTTTTGAAAACTCTACCAAGCAAGTGCATGATACAGAAACATAACAAGTCACAAAGTTTGCTAACTAAACTTATTTAGCACCAATACAAATTACTAATCTAAATCTATGCTCAAAATAGACCTAAATAGGTTTCTGCACAAAAAGTCATTTTAACAGATACTTTTTGTTAAACACATTGGAGATTCAGAAAGGGCTTGACTCACTGATTCCAATGGTATAAATTTTGCAAAAATCTAACGTGGGAATCAAAAGTTATAGCCATTTGAAATTTGGATCAAAATCTGGTTTGAATTCTGTTTTTAAATCTAACCCTAGCCACGCGTCGCGATATTACTGGCGCGTACCGGTTCACACCGGATCACCCTTCTGTACCGTTGGATCTAACTAACGCTGCACGGCTCAGATCTGTCCATACCCCTTCATTAAGTGAACTATTTCTACGCGTAGGATCCAGATCTGACGGCTAAAAGTCACATAACCAGAAACGAGCGGCGCTAGCGGCGGCAACAGGCGGCGGCGCGTCTGACTGCGGCGGTGCTAGCGCTCTAGGTCGCCCGGGGAAGAAAGGATGCGATTACCAGGACTGCAGTGGCGTGCTGAAGCTCGAGGTGGCGTTGGTTCGTCGAGGGGCGCTCAGGGTTGCTGTGGATTGCTCGCCGGAGTAGGGTCTGGCGACGGGTGGCTCTGTTCGAGGTCGAAGGCGACGCTGTCGGTCACGAGGAGGCAAACAGAGGGTTTGGTCAGATGCAGGGGATCACGGAGAAGACGCGTGAGTGAAGGAGAAGGCTTGGGGCGGTCTGGACTTACCGGAGGAGCTCGACGGAGTTGAAGCCGATACGGTGGCGCTCAGTCGCTTGTGTTGTCGACGTTCTGGGTCACGCGCGGGCGAGCTAGTGGTACTGGGAGGTGCGCAAGGTCAAATGGAACCTGCTCGTGTGAACCAGGAGCAGAGGGGTGGTCGGAGTTGGCCGGAATCGTGGCTGCAGCTCGTCGGAGACAGCGGGGTTGCGGTGAGCAATTCTTGCAGCCTGGGGGCGCTCTGGGCTTGGGGTTCGGGGGAGAATGGAGAGGGGGCAGAGGGGGTTTAAGTAGCCAGGATACGAGCGAGATTTACTCGTGCATTTACGTGAATTGAAGCTGCGCAAATCAACAGGAAACGGCCGGCGTCAATTTGGGGATGAACCAGTCGTGGGGGTGGAGACGACGGTACCCGTGTGGGCCGCGGTTGTCAGCGAGAGAGGAGGAGGGGGAGTGGGTCCTGCCTGTCAGCGAGCTGGTTGGTGCGGGGGCGGGTGAAAGAAACCGTTTCGTGGGGTGGAGGGATGCTGGACTAGCTGGGCCGTGTTGGGCTGAGTCGGCCAGATTGGCTGGCTGTCTATTTTTTTATTCTTTACTCCTTTTCTTTTTCTGATTGTTTTTCTAGGAATGGTTTTCAAATCATATTTCAAATAATTTTGAATTCAAACCTTCTCTAGCTTTTTGTACAGTGTTCCTTGTACCCAAATAAGTGTCAAACACCTCTGTTCACTCAGACCTACTTGGGTTATTTGAAAATAATACAATAAAACCAAGCCTTTTTGGAGATAATATAATAGGCATAACTTTGGTTTTATTTCATATTTTGTTTTGAAACTTTGCCCAAGCTTTTGAAATCACTTAAGTTTGAATTCAAAATATCCTGAATGAAAAATAGCACCTTTCTCATTAGCATGTAGCACAAAGGCTAGGGTTTTCATACATGAAATAATGAGCAACATTTGCTCCTATTTTTGAAATGATTTTGAGATAAAACCCTAAATGATGATGGATGCATGGATGTTATGCATGAGTTTTGAAACATGATTTTAGGGATGTTACAAATCTAACCCCCTTAAGGTGAATCTCGCCCTCGAGATTCGGATTGGCTAGCAAATAGGTGAGGGTGGTCTTTCCGAAGATCATCTTCCCTTTCCCATGTTGCTTCCTCTTCGGTATGATGGTTCCATTGCACTTTGCAAAACTTGATAGTCTTTGTTCTCGTGACTCTTTCTGCAGTCTCAAGAATCTTGATAGGCTTTTCTTCATAAGTGAGATCACTTTCTAGTTGAACTTCTTCCAAGGGTATGGTATCCTTCAAAGAAGATTCTTCCATTTCTGGGTGACATTTCTTAAGCTGACTCACATGAAATACATTATGGACTGCTGATAGAGATGCTGGCAGTTCAATTTCATAAGCAACTTCTCCTTTGCGACTCAGAATCTTGAATGGCCCAACATATCTTGGTGCCAACTTTCCTTTGACTCCGAATCTTTTCACTCCACGGAGTGGTGATACTCTAAGATAGGCTCTATCACCAACTTCGTAGGTGACTTCTCTACGCTTAGGATCTGCGTAGCTTTTCTGTCGGGACTGTGCTATCTTCAACCTGTCCTTAACCAATTTGACCTTCTCTTCGGCTTCTTTGATAAGATCTGGCCCAAATAAACTTCTTTCTCCCACACCATTCCATAAAAATGGGGTGGTACATTTTCTTCCGTAGAGAAACTCAAACGGTGCCATATCAATGCTGGCTTGATAGCTGTTGTTATAAGAAAATTCTGCGTAAAGCAGAATTTCATCCCAACTTGCTCCATAATCTAGGGCACATGCCCTCAACATGTCTTCCAGAATTTGATTAGTCCTTTCTGTTTGTCCATCGGTTTGAGGATGAAAAGCAGTACTGAATTCCAACCTCGTTCCCAATGACTCATGTAGCTGTCTCCAAAAATGGGAAGTGAATTGGGTTCCCCTATCGGACACAATACTCTTAGGTACACCGTGAAGGCATACAATTCTACTCATGTAGATTTTGGCTAACTTGGCACTGGTATAAGTTGTCTTCACGGGTATGAAATGAGCCACTTTAGTTAAGCGATCCACTACTACCCATATGGAATCATATCCTGATCTGGTCCTTGGTAATCCGGTAATGAAATCCATACCATTTTTGTCCCATTTCCAATCAGGAATAGGTAGTGGTTGAAGCAAACCTGCTGTTTTCTGATGCTCCGCTTTTACTCTACTACACACATCACACAAAGCAATATGCTCGGCGATGTCCCTCTTGAGATTGTTCCACCAAAATCTTTCTTTCATGTCAATGTACATTTTGGTGTTACCCGGGTGAATGGAATACGGAGAGTTGTGCCCTTCTTGCAAAATCAGTTTCCGTAACTCCGGATCTTGTGGAATACAAATACGTTTCCCATGCCATAATGTACCCTGTTCGTCTTCATGGAAATTTTTAGCTCTCCCTTGACCAATATTTTCCTTAATCCTTTCAATTTCCTTATCGGTCTTCTGAGCTTCTCGGATCTTGTCCAATAAAGTGGGTTGAACATCCAAAGACATGATATGTCCTTCAGGCACAATCTCCAATCTGAGTTCTTTGAATTGAGCACACAAATCATCTGGCAATTCTCCTTTGGTAAGGCCATTTACAAACACCTTATGACTTAGAGCATCAGCTACAACATTTGCTTTACCGGGGTGGTATTGCAAACTCAAGTCGTAATCTTTGATAAGATCTAACCATCTTCTTTGTCTTATATTGATTTCCTTCTGGGTGAAGATATACTTCAAACTCTTGTGGTCCGTGAACACTTCACAACGTTTTCCCAAAAGGTAATGTCTCCATGTTTTGAGTGCATGGACGAAAGAGGCTAACTCTAAATCATGAGTTGGATAGTTTACCTCATGAGTTTTGAGTTGTCTCGAGGCATAGGTCACAACTTTACCGTCTTGCATAAGTACGGCTCCCAAACCTTGATGAGACGCATCACAATATACTTGGTTTCCAAATCCGGCAGATATAGAACTGGTGCTGTCACAAGTCTTTTCTTCAATTCTTGGAAGCTGACTTCACAACCTTCAGACCAAGCGAACTTCTTGTCTTTCTTTAACAATTCAGTCATGGGCTTAGCAACTTTTGAGAAATTCTCAATGAATCTTCTTTAGTAACCAGCTAAGCCAAGGAAACTACGAACTTCTTTCACATTCTTGGGAGATTCCCATTCCGTCACAGCTAAAACTTTAGCAGGATCAACTGCCACACCATCCTTTGTCATAACATGACCAAGAAAACCAACTTCCTCTAACCAGAACTCACACTTGCTGAATTTTGCATAAAGTTTATGCTCTCTCAACTTCTCGAGTATCAAACGCTAGTGTCCTTCATGCTCTTCTTTGCTCTTGGAATAGACTAGGATGTCATCAATGAAAACGACAACGAACTTGTCAAGAAATTCCATGAACACCTTGTTCAGTATATTCATGAAGTATGCTGGTGCATTGGTTAAGCCAAAAGGCATTACGGTATACTCATACAATACATACCTTGTGGTGAATGCTGTTTTAGGTATGTCTTGCTCTCTTATCTTGAGTTGAAAATAGCCTGACCGGAGATCAATCTTCGAGAACACACATGCTCCCTCTAGCTGATCAAATAAGTCATTGATTCTTGGCAAAGGATATTTGTTCTTGATAGTTACCTCGTTGAGTGAACGGTAATCTATGCATAACCTTTGGCTTCTATCTTTCTTTTCCACGAACAAAACTGGGGCTCCCCAAGATGAAGAACTTGGTTGGATAAATCCTTTCTGCAACTGTTCTCCTAGTTGCTTCTTGAGCTCCTTCAGTTCATCAACTGACATTTTGTATGGTCTCTTTGCTATTGGTCCAGAACCTAGTACCAAATCTATCAGAAATTCCACATCTCTATCTGGTGGCATTCCTGGCAATTCTTCCGGAAACACATCTGGATACTCACATACAATTGGCACACTGTCCATGCTAACCCCCTTAAGAGAATTAAGCTTACTTCCTTTGGATTCAAAGTTTGACCTGAATTTTATTCTTTTTCTTTCTGGGGTTGTGAGTGCAACAGTACGATTAGCACAATCAAGCACTCCTTCATACTTAGCCATCCAATCCATTCCTAAAATTACATCCAATCCTTGGGAATCTAGGATTATCAGGCTCACTGGAAACTTATGCTTTCCAAACTCTATGACAAGGTCCCGGCATCCAAGACTTACTATCATATCTCCACCCGGAGAACTAACTTTTATTGGACACCCAATGTTTTCAGATGCAAACCCATTTCTATCAACAAATGCTTTTGATATGAATGAATGAGATGCACCAGTGTCAAAGAGTACAAATGCTGGAATGGAATTGAGTCTAAACTTACCAGCAACAGCGTCAGGATCCTCATAGACCTCCTCCACATTAATGTGGTTCACCTGACCTTTCTGGAAAGGATTGGGCTTGACAGGTCCTTCAACTTTCTTTTCGGGGCACTCATTCGCATAGTGTCCCATCTTCTTGGCACTCAACCTGACTGATGTCTCTCTTAGCAGGCTGACTTCCACTTCCACTACCATTCCCACTGTGGTGGCTCTTAAGTCCACTCTTGTGGTTCTTGTACTTGTCATTGTCATGACTGCGGTGATGCTTGTTGTCATGACGGTTGTGGTTGTGGTGCTTGTTGAATTTCCCATGTTTGTGGGATCCTGAGCTTCCACTGTCATCATAGTGAGATCGTTTGTGAGACGATCCCGAGCTGTGCTTGTCGGAGTGCTTTCTTTTCCTACTCTCGACTTGCTTCATTTTGTTCTCCAATATAGCAGCCTTGTCATAGAGCGACTGATAAGTGGGAACATACGCCACAGCCAGCTGCAGATTCAGCTCATCATTCAAGCCTTCCAGAAACTTTTCTTTTCTTTTGGCATCTGTGTCAACCTCATCCGGTGCATAACGCGCCAGATTGTTGAACTCTTCTATGTATTCAGCCACGCTGCGGTGGCGCTGCTTCAAGTTGTGAAACTCCTTCTTTTTCAGGCTCATCATTCCTGATGAGATATGAGCAGTGCGAAAGCCATCTTCAAAGATAGCCCAAGTCACCTCGTCTAAAGGAGTGGTGATTTGGAAGTTGTCCCACCATGTGGCGGCTGGCCCTTCCAACAAATGTGCTGCGAACCTGACCTTTTCAGCATCCGTGCAGCCCACGGTCACTAAGTCCTTGTTCACAGAACGTAGCCAATCATTGGCCACCATGGGATCAGTTGTCCCCGAGAACTTAGCTGGCCTCAAACGCAGAAATCTGGTGAGCATATCAAAGCCCGGAGGGTTGTTGTTGTTGTTATTGTTGTTGTTGTTATTGGGGTTGTTGTTATTCTAGTTTTGGATGAATGTTGTCATCATCTGCATAAGCTGTGTTTGCGCATGCATCATTTGTTGCATTTCCGGAGTGATGTTGTTGGGGTTGGGGTTTGCGCGACGGGGAGGCATCTGTGGTTGGTTCAAATAGAGATAAGAATGAGATACCCATAGATGTTTATGCACATTACATCACAAGCAAACACATAGCATGTAACTCAAGGATAAAAGCTCAATCAACAAAATGACAAAGTTCTCGAAATAAAACACACAAGTGGCAAGCCATCCACATGTCGGATGGTCCAATAATAAGTTCACGAATAACAAGTACGATAATGAAAGATAAACGAGTATTCAAGTCTACTCATCAGCATCAATCTCCTCCTCGACAAAGGTAAGACCTGCGTTCTCCATCGCGGTCTTGTTCTGCTCAATAGTAGTGGTCATGGACTCGATCTTGGTCTTGAGAGCCCTCTTCTGGGAGAGAAGCCTCTCAATCACCATCTGTTGCTGCTCTAGCTCGAAATCCTTGGACTTCAGTTCTTCAGTCATGTCCCGGATCTTCTTGTTCCTATCATGGACGCGTTTCTCCTGACTCTTGAACTTACGGTCCTGGGTCTCAAACTTCGCCTCCATTTCCTTGACTATCTCGTCCTGCTGTGCGAAAAGCTTGTCCTTCTCGCGAAGCTGCACCTGGAGCGCGTCATTCCTGAGCATGACGTTGGTCCTGTCCGTGTCCACGTGCCTGATGAGAGACTCGAAGTCCTGGAGATAGAGATGTATCGGCTCTGCTGCGTCCCTCGAGTCGTCCTCAAAGTCGATGGACTCTCCATCATCATCACGTCTTCCGAAGACGTGGAAGTGGGTGCCTCTAACCTATCGGGAGTGACGGCCTAACAGACGTCCTATCAGGTCCTGCATGACTACCTCCATGCCTCTCTCCCTGTCGTCGTGCATCAGCTTGAAGACGATGGCCTCTGTAGTACGCTCTGTCTGGCGTCCGGGCTGGTTCACCTTGAAGCCCCAGAGGTCCTTCCTCTCGAACTTGGTGAGTGGATGCACCATGATGGTGGGAAGAGGGAGATCGAGCAAAGTGGTAAGCTCAACGATACGAGGACCAAAACGGGTAACCTGGAACTCCTCAACAGTGCTGATGGTAATAGGCATCTATTTATAAGATAGAAAAGTTAGGACAACACAAATTAAGATAAAACAAGACAAACATTTCATACATATCCATGGAACACAAAATCACACAAGTCATGCATACATGATTCCATTACATCAATCAAGGTCCAAACTTATTTAAGGTATCATTTTGGAAGATAAGGTGATAGGTGGTGGTCCAACTAACGAAGTGCGTTCACAATCCTATCTCACTGGATCTGTTGGCTAACACAATGTTCCTATAGGCAATCCACCTATCTTGTTCACATGATTCCATCACTAAGTCTATAATATCTCCCCTTAAGGTTTGGTTGGTGGCTTCCAACTCTTGGGTAAGTTCCTTCTCTTTCTCTAAGTCTTTTTGTAGGTTGAGCATTCTGCACTTGACTCTAGCACTAAGTTCTTTGATAGTCCTCCAAGCTACTTCTCTTGCTGACTCAAAGAATGTGGTGTGCATCACAGTGTTAGTGTACATGCATAATCCTCTTTCTTTGTGGTTGTCTTCCTTGTTTTTGTACAAGTGAAGTTGCACCCACCAATACTCCACTCCTTCATCCATCACTGGAAAGCCTTTGTAAACAGCTGCACCATGTGCCTCCATTGCCACCATGAGGTCCTTGAGAATTTTGGGAAACTCAGTTTCGCACTCCAAGGTCATGGTCATGAGTGGTCCTTTCTTCACGGCTTCGTTGATGGAGTTCATCTACAAGTAGAGATGAGAATGAGAAGATTAGAAAAGTTTACGAGAAGAATAGACAAGTGTAGAAGTAGTTGAAAATTTTTCCTTAGTGGTTTTCCAATCCTAGGGTCATAATCCTACAGGCAACACAGTGCTCTGATACCATCTGTAAGATCCCTCCTTTGTAAAGGAAAAGGATCCCTGTGATTGCAATGCTAGTCCCTGGATCATTGCTAGCATCCAAAGTTTAAGATGAAGTACACAGATACAAAGGTCATTTATTACATTCATTCCAGAGATAAAACATAGTCTTTTACAACTCATGGCCACAGGCCTAGTACAAGAGTTTTGGGAATAAGTAAATAAACACAAGTCTTCATCTTCATGTGCCACAGGCAAGCATGTTGAGTGTAGACTCATGACTCCTAATCATCATCGGAGTAACCTGCAACATCACAAGTTACAGCCACAGTGGTTCAATACTTTGGAATAGTATTGGCAAGTGATACCTTAGTAGATTTTAAGTGGACTATATTACTATATGCATTTTGGCTAAGTGTAGCTTGGCTTGCTTTGCTTCAAAATAGGTTTTTCCTATTAGTTGAAAATACTAAGTTTTCTTTGTCAAAAACTTTCCCAAGAAACCACCAATAGACATTGGGGTCCTTCACCCTTGTTCACCCACAAGTTTTACTTAGAAGTTGGAGTGATGAGATTCTTGTGGCTTCCATGTCTTGATGCTCAAGTTGTCCATTGCCATGGACTTGGCTAAGTACTTAGATTTTCCATCTGTAGAGGTTGTGCACTTTACCCACCAGACTTGGTTTCCCAAGACAGGACCTTTCAGAAGCCTTTCCTTAGTCAAATGGACGCGCTCCAACCTATCATTCCCACTACCACCAACTGTCCAAGTGACTAAGTTCTAGCAACCTATATGATCATGGCAGAGCCCATATTGCCAAGTGGTTGCACTGTAAGCTTTCTCAACACTTGGCCTCCAAATCCCTTTGTGCCTGGGTGGCATACGACAAGTGAGATACACAAGCCATATCCATGGCCTTGTGTAACCACTCAACCAAAAACCACCAATTCAAGTCCCATTCCACCTAGGGGGTTCATTGACTTAGTTGTTTTATTAAGAAAAGCATAAGTCCAAAAGACTTAGAATTATTTTCATCATAGCATGTACATACTTTACCAACCATTGGTTTACTACTAGCTAGGCTAAGCATGGCATAGTAACTTAACTTACGAAATTCCCTAGCAATTCTACAATACTACAACTACTTAGGATTTCCCAACATAGCATTTGGCAAAAGTAGCATGCAAGACTTAGCAAAAATAATTCTAATGCTTATTAAAAATAAAGGGGTGGAATTATCATGGAGTATCACTTGCCTTGGTAATGGGGAGAGCAGCACTCTTCACAATCACAGTCACTAGCAAAATCTACACAAAAATTTGTAGCATAAAATTACACACAATTTATATACAAACAAAAATATGAATGCATGCATGCAAGAAATTACTAAGTGATGCGTTTGAAAACTCTACCAAGCAAGTGCATGATACAGAAACATAACAAGTCACAAAGTTTGCTAACTAAACTTATTTAGCACCAATACAAATTACTAATCTAAATCTATGCTCAAAATAGACCTAAATATGTTTCTGCACACAAATTCATTTTAACAGATACTTTTTGTTAAACACATTGGAGATTCAGAAAGGGCTTGACTCACTGATTCCAACGGTATAAAGTTTGCAAAAATCTAAAGTGGGAATCAAAAGTTATAGCCATTTGAAATTTGGATCAAAATCTGGTTTGAATTCTGTTTTTAAATCTAACCCTAGCCACGCGTCGCGATATTACTGGCGTGTACCGGTTCGCACCGGATCACCCTTCTGTACCGTTGGATCTAACTAACGCTGCACGGCTCAGATCTGTCCATACCCCTTCGTTAAGTGAACTATTTCTACGCGTAGGATCCAGATCTGACGGCTAAAAATCTCCTAAGCAGAAACGAGCGGCGCTAGCGGCGGCGACAAGGGGCGGCACGTCTGACTGCAGCGGTGCTAGCGCTCTAGGTCGCCCGGGGAAGAAAGGATGCGCTTACCAGGACCGCAGTGGCGTGCTGAAGCTCGAGGTGGCGTTGGTTCGTCGAGGGGCGCTCAGGGTTGTGGTGGAATGCTCGCCGGAGTAGGGTCTGGCGACGGGTGGCTCTGTTTGAGGTCGAAGGCGACGCTGTCGGTCACGAGGAGGCAAACAGAGGGTTTGGTCAGATGCAGGGGATCACGGAGAAGACGCGTGCGTGAAGGAGAAGGCTTGGGGCGGTCTGGACTTACCGGAGGAGCTCGGCGGAGTTGAAGCCGAAGACGGTGGCGCTCAGTCGCTTGTGTTGTCGACGTTCTGTGTCACGCGCGGGCGAGATAGTGGTACTGGGAGGTGCGCAAAGTCAAATGGAACCTGCTCGTGTGAACCAGGAGCAGAGGGGTGGTCGGAGTTAGCCGGAATCGTGGCTGTAGCTCGTCGGAGACAGCGGGGTTGCGGTGAGCAATTCTTGCAGCCTGGGGGCGCTCTGGGCTTGTGGTTTGGGGGAGAATGGAGAGGGGGCAGAGGGGGTTTAAGTAGCCAGGATACGAGCGATATTTACTCGTGCATTTACGTGAATTGAAGCTGCGCAAATCAACAGGAAACAGCCGGCATCAATTTGGGGATGAACCAGTCCTGGGGGTGGAGATGACGGTACCCGTGTGGGCCACGGTTGTCAGCGAGAGAGGAGGAGGGGGAGTGGGTCCTGCCTGTCAGCGAGCTGGTGGGTGCGGGGGCGGGTGAAAGGAAACGTTTCGCGGGGTGGAGGGCTGCTGGACTAGCTGGGCCGTGTTGGGCTGAGTCGGCCAGATTGGCTGGCTGTCTATTTTTTTCTTCTTTACTCCTTTTCTTTTTCTGATTGTTTTTCTAGGAATGGTTTTCAAATCCTATTTCAAATAATTTTGAATTCAAACGTTCTCTAGCTTTTTGTACAGTGTTCCTTGTACCCAAATAAGTGTCAAACACCTCTGTTCACTCAGACCTACTTGGGTTATTTGAAAATAATACAATAAAACCAAGCCTTTTTGGAGATAATATAATAGGCATAACTTTGGTTTTATTTCATATTTTGTTTTGAAACTTTGCCCAAGATTTTGAAATCACTTAAGTTTGAATTCAAAATATCCTGAATGAAAAATAGCACCTTTCTCATTAGCATGTAGCACAAAGGCTAGGGTTTTCATACATCAAATAATGAGCAACATTTGCTCCTATTTTTGAAATGATTTTGAGATAAAACCCTAAATGATGATGGATGCATGGATGTTATGCATGAGTTTTGAAACATGATTTTAGGGATGTTACAGTTTTGTCTTTATGATTCTATCATGTCTGTGTTGTTTTGTGATCTTGCATTCTCTCCGTTGTTAGTAGCTATCTTGGCCAAGTAGTTGCTAGTGACTCCAAGAGGGAGTATTTATGCTCGATAGTGGGTTCATGCCTCTAGTTTCCAAGGGAAGTGACAGAAATCTCTTCGGTTGTAGATGTGTTGTTGCTACTAGGGAGAAAACAACGGTCTCTTGTTCATGGAACATGTGGACTGTTTACCTTACACACTTTGCTTAAAGCAGTTGTCTGTTGCTTGCAACTTAATACTGGAGGTGGTTCGGATGATAACCTGAAGGTGGACTTCTAGTCATAGATGCGGTTGGATGGCGGTCTATGTATCTTGTTGTATTTCCCAATCGAATCTCATAGGATCTTTATGACTAGTAATTGCATTGTTATGCCTTGCTCAGTTCCTGTCAATTTCCCTGCTGTAATTTGTTTACCCTTCATGCCATGTTGTTTATATAAGGAGATCACCTCTAGTGAAATATGGACCCCGGTCCAATCTTTACCATTGATATATCTTCCATTGTTACTTGTTTACTTCCTACAAACCACCATTACCTTCCACACCATACGTTTAATCCTTTGTTACAGCAAACCGGTGAGCTTGACAACCTCACTGATTCGTTGGGACAAAGTCTTGAGTTTTTATTGTGTAGGTCTCCACGTTGTTTGCAACACATGTGTGGCGTTTCCTTCCTCCTTCTAGTTCGATAACCTCGGTCTGAACTGAGGGAAAACTTGATGATGTTCTCTTCACACCCTTCTCTTGGGGTTACCAACAAAGTGCCACGTCGAGCACCATCACCTAACAATCTGATGCAATTACATGATAGATCTCCTCCAATCCCTACCGTCCCCATAGCCTACTGCGGGGGATTACTCACTCATGGATGGGGAGAACATGGATGGTTGATGGAGAGGCATCGGTGGTGATGATGGTGATGATCTCCTCCAATTCCCTGTCCCGACAGGGTGCCAGAATGGAGTTTCTCGTTCTGAATCATCATTTTGGTGGTGGCGGCGCAACGGAACTCTATCTGGAAAACCGTCGAACCCCCCTATGTTTTTAGGTCAGAGGGCTTATGTAGGCAAAGGGGGACACCGAGGCGGTGCCCGAGGTGGCCACACAACCCCCTTACGCGGCCTGGCCTGGCCCGCGCCACCAGGCAGTGTGGGCCCCTTGTGGCCCTTCTCCATCTCGTCTTCAGGCTCCGAGAGTCTTCTGGTAAAATTGGAGTTTTGCGATATTTTCCAAGATTTTTCCTGAAAGTCGATTTCCTGCACAAAAAGTAGACACCAAAGCAATTCTGCTAAAAACATCGTCAGTCTGTTTTAGCTGTATCCAAATCACACAAATTAGAGGAGAAAAAAATAGCAAAAGTGTTCGGGAGAGTAGATACGTCTTGGACGTATCAACTCCCCCCATTCTTATCTTATTGTCTGTCCTCAAGCAATTCAGTTGAAAACTGAGTGCGATAAAAGAAACTTTCACGTACACATTTTCTTCATATGATGTATATATTATCAGCATATGAGGTGATACTTAGGCGATTCATAATAAGGAGTATGCAACTAAGTCTACTCAATATTCATGCAAGCTACAAAGATATTCCAACACAGTAATAATAAGAAGCAATAAACATAAGCATAAGCAACATTGTAATGCTCATATGAAGGTATGATAGAGTGGTATTTCGCTTGCCTTTGATTGTGGAGCAAAGCATAAATGCCAAGGCACCTCTGAAGTTCAAGTGAAGACTAGAAGTAAAGATATCAAAGATACAAGCATCAAAGTTATGTCACAATTAACCATGTTTTGAGACAAGCACATTACACTAAGAATGACAACTATGCTCTCAAGAAGGTGCTCATAGAATAAGTGGTGACTCAACAAAGAAGTGAAAAGGTTTTGAATTGTTTGAAAGGCTTCCAAATGCTGAAAGTATTATACTCATTAGCTTTGAGCTATCATTGTCCCTATCATAGACATCTTTAAGTGGTTAAGTTTAAAGTGAGATCAAATTTGAGTTATATGCTTGATAGATCATAAGCTGTAAATCTCATGTCCCTTGAGTACGAGGGTCGTTCCTGTAAGGGGTCTCAACCTAATAAGGTAGATTCCTCCTGTGTTTTACAATGCTAGTCCCTGGATCAATATCTAGCATCCACAGTTAAGATGTAATATCAAGAAACAAGGGTCATAATATAACTTTATATCCAGGAATAACATAAGTTTATTACATCAAACATAGCTCATATGGCTATTACATTACATTGCAGCGGAATAATTATAATCATGGGTCCTTCATCTTCAAAGTGCCACAGGCAGATGTTGGTTGTAGACTTTGTAATCCTAAACAATCAATCTTCACTAAAATCAATCAAACCTGCAACATACAAGTTACAGCCACAAGGGTCAATACAATTGAATTGTATTGGCAAGTGATACTATATTTATGTCGTGGAGTCTATCATCTATATGCATTTGGCTAAGTGGAGTTGAGGCTTGCATTGCTCAAAATAGATTTTTCTTATCATTTTGAAAATACTAAGTTTTTGCTTGGCAAAAATCATTTTTCTCAATCAAAGATTTCAAGATCCTTGTACCAAGCCATCTCTCCATCAATGATTGAAGAATTCAAACAACCCTTGTTCAAACCACAAGATTTTTATTTAGAAATTGGAATGATGAGATTCTTGATTGCCTCCATGTCTTGATGCTCAAATTGTCCTTTACCAGGGACATGGCTAAGTACTTAGATTCTACACTCTGCAGAGGTGGTGCACTTTACCCACAAGACTTGGTTTCCCAAGACAAAATCTTTCAGAAGCCTTCCCTTAGACCAAAATGGACGCGTTCCAACCTATCAAACACTACCACCCACTGTCCATTTGGCTAAGTTCTTGCAACCTATATGATCATGGCAGAGCCCATATTGCCAAGTGGTTGCACTTGAAGCTTCTCAACATTTGACATCTCAAATCTCTTTGTTTCCTGGGTGGCATACCACAAGTGAGATACACAATCCAAGTCCATGGCATTGTGAACCACTCAACCATTCTCCACCAAGCTATTCCATTCCACCCAGGTGATTCATTAACTTAGTTGTTTTATTAGACAAAATCACAAGTCCTTAGACTTAGAATATTTTTCCATAGTGTGAATATATATTCCACCCATGTTTTCTATTAGCTAGGCTAAGCTTGGTAGTAGTAGGAATCTCTAACTTAGGAAAATCCTGCTAAGGATTCATCTACTAGGTTTCCCTATAGCAAGATCTATACTTAGCAAAATCCATGCAAGTTTACTTAGCAAAATCACTAATGCATAGTGAAAGTAATAGGATAGAAAGTATGAAGCATCACTTGCCTTTTTTGATAGGGAATGGTAGTTTACTCCTTGATCTTGTTAGTCTCACACTTCACTACAAGTCAAACAAGCAAACACTAATTCAATTTACATTCCAAACCAATAATCACTCAAACAATTTCACTCACACAAGACAATGGAAACCAATTCATGCATGGGAGCATGCACAAGATAGTTTTATTTTGCAAAGGGTCTCTATGGGGTTTCTAAACTTTGTAAGATCCAAATTGGTCATTTACCAAAGTGGCAAAGTCATTAGCAAGAGGGTTTTGTCCAAAAACTATTTTTAAATCCATTCATCATTTCATGTGGTGAAAAATGTTTTTATTAAGGCAAAACTCTTAAGTTGTTCACCAAATGAGTTGCTATTGCAAAGCTTGGTGTTTTTGGGTCAATAGGTTTGGTCCAAACTATTTTCTCAAAGTTCCCTTTCCATAAACATTTTTCATAATAAAATCAATAATTTTATTTGGCTAGAAATTGGCTAAGTCAAATAATCTAACCTAAATCTTACAAAAATCATTTCCAACACCAAGGGTTGGTTCCTAGGGTCAGTAAGGTCACAACAATCCAATTAGCAAAGGTTTTAATCTTAAAATCAATTTTAAATAATTTTTCTCTTCTAAACAAGTACACAAATGTTTCTGCAAATTCAAACAAGTTAACAGGTACTATTTTCTAAACTAAGGCCATGGTTGGCTAGGGTTTGTTCTCCTGAATCCATTGATATAAAATTTGCCAAATTTGGACGTGTGGTTTGAAAGTTATAGGGTTTTCAAATTGCTACTTAAATCTGTTTTTCAAAACCTGTTTTAAAACAGATCCTGCCACGCGTCGCTATCTCACTGGCTGATACCGGTTCAGTGAGGATCACGTTGCGAACCGTTGGATTTAAGTTGGGTCGTGCGGCACAAATTGCTCGATACCCCTTCGGTTAAGTGAATCTACCGTGACGCTGCGATCTAGATCGGACGGTGCTAGCGTGCTCGACCATAGTCGGGCGGCGCTGCGACGACTGCTGGCGGCGGCGACTCTGTTTCACGGTGGCGCTGGTGATACAGGAAGCGAAGCAGAGGGGGAGTGTTCTCACCGGGTTAGTGGAGCGACGCTGATGCTCAACGTGGGACTGGTCCGTCGAGGGGCGCACGGGGACGGGCAGAATTCCTCGGAGTTGGTTCTGGCGACGGACGCGCTCGGTCGAGGTCGAAGACGGCTCTGTGGTTCACCAGGAGGCAAGAAAAGGTCGTGATCAGATGCAGGGGGCCACGGAGATGACGTGTGCATGAACGAGAGGGGTCGGGGTGATCTAGAATTACCGGAGGAGCTCGTCGGAGGCGAGACAGACGGCGGCGCTCAGAGCTTTTGTCGAAGACGGTTTCCTGGGGCGCCCGCGGTTGAACGAAGTGCACTAGGAGATGCTCCAGAGAGTGGGGAGGCTGCTAGGTTGCATAGGAAGGCAGGAGGTGGAGTGTGTTGGCCGGAATCGGCGAGAACGGTCGTCGGAGACAGAGGAAGTGCTGGGCAAAATTCTCCGGCCTGGGGGCGTGTCGAGGAGGGGCGTCTGGGGAAAATGGAGGAGAAGGCGCTGGCGCTTAAGTGTGCTTGATCGCGGCGAGTTATGGTGGCCGTGTTAAGGCGTAATCAAGCCACGAATCAATAGCCTGCAACGGTGGCGAAGGGAGGAAGAACGGGTCGTGGGAGTGGGGAAGGAGAGGGCCGGTGGTGGGGTCCTCTGTCAGTGAGAAAAGGAGAGAAAGGGGGAGGTCCACCAGTCAGTCTCGGTGTGGGTCGGAAACAGAGTGAGGAATGTTTTCTTTCGGGTGAGGGGAAGCTGGGCTAAGTGGGTTGTTGGGCCAGATTGTTGGGCTGGGTCTGTTGCACTATTTTTTTCTGTCTAAACACTTTCCTTTTCTAAATCTATTTTTCTGTTTTGAATTTCAAACAATCAAACAAACAATGTTCACATCAATTCAAACAACACCCAAACTTTGTAAATTTGACTTGGTTCTGTTCAGTAGCCTGAACCTAATTCTAAAATCCATAATTTTTAAATAATTAAGTCCATTATTAATTAAATAAATGCCCATTGCTAATTAATCAAATTAGGTTTTGATTTATCTCAAACTCAATTTAAATCCATATATTTTCCAAAACCAAAATAGTGGGTTGTATTTGAAATAAGGTATATCTAGAAAGCTTGGTTTAAAATAATTAACCATTTTATTAAAGGTTCCATTTATTAATTAAATAAAATGAACTATGGTTTATTAATCAAATAGGGTTTGATTTATTTAATAAAATCTTCCTTTGATATCTAAATATTTTCAAAACCAAATCAGTAGGTTTGTTTGGGAAATATAGAATACTTGGAAACTTTTTTTAAAACAAAATAACCTTTTATTTTAGAGTCCATTATTAATTAAATATAATAGACTTTCATTATTAAATCAAATAGGATTTGTTTTATTTGAGATATTTATTTTGAATCTAAAATAAGGTCAAAACACTTTAGTGGGTTTTAATTAATAAAATACTTAGAAAACTTATCTAAAATAATTTAATAAGCTTTGATGTTTTAATTAAAATGGTAAAACCTTTTATTAAATAAAGTTGGATATTAAATCCTTATTATTTTATTTAATCAATCCTTTATTATTTTTTAAATAAACCTTTGCTAAAAATAAATGTTTTAATTCCCAAAGCTTGGCCAATGTTTTAATTTGGCTTTACAAAATAATCTTTATAAATCCACCTTTTCTTTTGAAAACCAATCTTAAAGGATCCAATAATAGTAATTCCAAAACATTTTTAATTTCCTTTATTAAATGTTTATTTTTAAGAATCCCTTTAGGATTTTATTTAATTCAAATGGGTTTGAAGTTCCAATTGAATACAAAAGTTTCTTCTGGCTCTGAAAATCAAACAAAGTTTCATTTTATTCATTTATTTTCACATTACAAGATTTGGAAAATCTTGGGATGTGACAGTTCCTCATGCTACTCAACTTTAGTTACTGGTAAGTTCTTGTCATTGTAAGTGTATGGGTATCATAGAGAACCGCCAAAGGGGTACCCCTTGCCCCATGTCACATGAGCTATCCCATATCAAAATGACAAGGCAACATACAGTGAGCATCTCAGTGATCCTTTTATTTACCATGAGCACGGTGCATTTTTTTTTCACTTCTCTTTTTTCTATATTTTGTTTCTGAGGATAATTCATAGATTGCTCATTATGGTTATGCTGCAAGTTTCCACCATGATTAGGCGTGGCTTAGGCTAGCCACCCAGGCATTTCTCTAACACATATACAAAACTCCATGGAATTACAAGCTTACCTTATATTTCACACAACCGACAAGAGAATGTTATCAACTAGATAATATTTACAGGTGTTGAAAGCGTTCCCCATGACAGCATGGTTCTGCTAACTCTCAGCCTATAATTTGCAGGCATATAACTTTCATGGACAGTCACAATGGTTCAGGTTTATTAAGTGCAAGAAAATAAAGTGTGCCATCAAGTTTGTGAGATCTTTACTAACTAACTTTCTCATAACAAGCAAACATTTTATTTGTAAGAAAATGAGGCATAATAAATATGCACGAAATAGCAATGATGCTAGTAGGTAGATATGGTGGACACTTTTTGACAATTTTGGTTTTGGGGAGTTGGATGCACGAGTAGAGCTCATACCCAGTGCAAGTGAAGGATAGCAATAGAAAGGGAGCGACAATTGAGAGAGAAGTAACCGTCATAATCATGCTTGCAACAACACAAAATTAATCATGGCATAAAAGGGGTACAAGAACTCTAAGGCAAAATAAATCATCAAGGCTTAACTGACTTTTTGTTTAGTCATATGCATGCATGAGCATGTGCCAAGTCGATTAAAATGAAGCATTGAGAGGAGGATACCACAATGTCATACCAAGTTATGAATAGAACAATGCAAGCAAACATTTATATGGCATCCTACAAATTATTAGCAAGTTGGAGCTAATCATAAGAGATCCAGAACTACTAAGCATCCAATAAATAACTTACACCTTACATGAATAGAATAAGCATGCCCATAATGATGCGTATATGTACAAAAATGAAAACAAATAGAGTTCATTACCAGCCTCTTACCACACCTCGAGTTGTCATAAATCATCATTATTGCCTTTCACTTGTTTGACTTGAATAATAATATAAAACCAAAATCCTAAGGAGTCACTCGGGACGATTGAACCCTGCCATGAACTTTACAAAACCATAGAGGAACAACAAATATTTTTGGGTTTTCGATTTTTTTAAAGCAAGCACTGACGGAAAAAGAAAACAAAGAAAAATCTTTCGGATTTTTCTTATAACAAACCAAAGCCAAAAGAGAAAGAAAAAACAAAGAGAAACAACAAAAATATTTTTGGTCTTTTTGTGTTTTGGAAAGCATAAACAAAAACTAAAAAAAAGCGAAACATGGATATACAAAGTACCGACGGAACATGATAGGTAGATGAGTGTGATTTCGGTGTACCTCCCCCAAAGCTTAGGCTTTTGCCCTAAGTGTATATCAATCAAAACAGGGTAGTAACTCCAAGCCGGCGAATCATCATAGGAATGATCATAATTAGGCCCTCCTGAAGAAGAAGAAGCGCCCCAATCATAAGAGAGCTGCTGGTATGAAGAATACACCATGTTGGAGGGATGAACCGAATTATCTTCGGCTTCCTCTCCAACATTCTCCTTTTGCGGGAGCGCTCCGCCATGTATGTGTCAAGTTCTTCCTCCATGAGTGATCATCCTTCCCTGGTATCAAGACTAAACAAAGAAGGTGCAGGCAAAGGATCTACTTTATAAGACATACCCCCTCTCCAACCTCTCTTGAGAAAGGTTATTTCATAAGATATCTCGCTCAAACTAGCGCAAGAGAAACAAATTTATTCTGTATCATGGAATTAAGATCAAGCCTCTTTATGGGAAACTGTAAGTCTGAATGATGAGGCGCTAAACCATGCAAAGCTAATAAACGAGAGGCAATGAGACCTCCACAAATTCCACCTTTCTCGCGGTTAGCAGCAAGACGGAAAGCTATCAAAGCACCCCAAGTTATAAGTCCTATCTCGTTTCAAGGTGGTTGAGATAAAAGCTAGATCATACGAAGATAATTTACTAGTAGTCTTCCTAGCAAGAACACACTTGGCAATGAAATAGGGAAAATAACGAATAGATGGTATATGAATATTCTGAATTTTACCACTCTCGTTTGAGAAGCTACTTCCTTGGAAAATCTCCGCATATAAGTCCATGAGCGGTGTGGGCCTCTCCCTAATCTTCTCACATGAACCCCACTGTGGTACTTTAATAGCTGCACAAAAATCATCAAAAGGGAGATCGACAGCTATATTGTAAATTTTATAATGAACCATAGGGTTAGGCAAGGACCAACTAAACCGAAAATCCTGCACCACAGACATAGTTAGTTTAACATATTGGTAAGGTTCCTCTCCAACAAAGTGCTCCAACCCTGCATTAGAAATCAGAGTCTGGAAATCTTGAAAAATACCCGCAGCTCTCATGAATTCGGGGAATGCATAAATAGAAGGGAATACTTCCTCCTCATGATGGACTTTCATAATATCAGGTACCCTCAATTCATGTTGATTCAGCTATATTCACTCATATTATTTTCTGAAATTTTTAGATAATCATCAAACCAAGTGATTCCAAAGCTAATAAATGATGGGGAACTACTATAGGGACTTGCAAGAGGGCAAAAAATGCATCAAAATTAATTTTCTAAGCATAGAACAAGCATGCAAACTCACATAACCTGTCAACTATAGTAGCAAAATACTCAAGATATAATCCACCAATCAAAAATCTAATTAGACAAGCGGAGGAGGCACATACCGGAGAGCAATCCCTCCAAAAATCAGCAGCAAAGATGGGCTGGGCAAGGAGATCGAAAATAGGGAGCAAGAACGACAAGAACACGAGCTATGAGAAGTTTTCTGATGTTTTTGGGGAGAGAGAAAGAAGTGGCAGGAAGGAGAATAAGTGGAGGGCCATGGGTGGCCCACACAAGGGCCAGGCGCGCCCCTGGTCTCGCAGCCCCACCAGGGGGTGTGCCTTCCTGGTGGGTCCCCCGAGGTCACTCCAGGTACCACTCTACCCCTTTTTTCGTGTAAAAACTTAATATGAATTTTATGAAAATTTTCGAGAAACTTTATTTTTGGGCAATTTTCAGGTAATAAAAATTGATTTTCTCGCAAAAATAGATTTTAGAAAGATGCAAAAGCAAACCAAAGCAAATACTACAGATGTTCTAAGACATTCTAACAAGAAATCAACTATCAAAACTATGACGAACCAGACGAAAAGCAAAGATTGGACTAGAGAAAATAATGGGTGATCAAGGATAATCATGATGAAAACATTGTTTTGTTCATTAAAATCCCTTTGTTAACAAGGTTGATCAAGTCTTGTTACCAAAAAAAATTTATATGAAAGAAAACTTTGTATTTGACTAAATGATTATGTTACCTCAATCTTGATAGAAATAGTCCCAATCATAATAGTTTCATAATTTTATTGTGGTATGGGACAATATATTTCTCCAACATTGATGCCCTCAATATTTTCAATTGAATTTAGGCCATAAATCTTATCAACCTTCTTGGGGAAATAGACAGTATGCTCTTTGTCATTGATATTAAAAGTTACCTTTCCTTGATTACAATTAATGATAGCACCTGCAGTATTAAGAAAAAGTCCCCCATGAATAATAGGCATATTATCATCTTCAGGCATTTCAAGCAAAACAAAATCAGTTAATATCAGACAATTATGAGCCACTTGATCAGGAACAGCCTCACATATACCAACAGGAATAGTAGTAGACTTATCAGCCATTTTCAAAGATATATCAGTTGGTATCAATTTTTCTAGTTGAAGTCTCTTGTAGAGAGAAAAAGGCATAACACTAACTCCTTCTCCCAAATCACACAAAGGAGTTCTAACATAATTAGTTTTAATAGAGCAAGGAATTGTTGGAATCCCTAGATCCCCAAGTTTCTTTGGAACCTTACCATTGAAGGAATAATTAGCATGCAAAGTAGAAATTTCCTTATTAGGAATCTTCCTCTTATTAGAGACTATATCCTTCATATACTTTGAATAAGGAGGCAATTTAATAGCATCAGTCAAAGGAATTTGCAAAAATAAAGGTTTTATCCACTCACAAAACTTGTTATAGTGTTCCTTCCTTTGACTTGTGTTTCTTATTAGGGAAAGGAATTGGTTTTTGTACCCAAGGCTCTCTTTCATTACCATGTTTATTCGCAACAAAATCTTCCTTCGAGTACTTAGTGTTGTTAGTGTGCCTTTCAGGTTCTTCTTCAATTTCTTCCTTATCAGGAGCATCATTTTTATCATTACCACTTCCAGTTTCAGCATCAGAGACATATATACTATTAGGATCTATAGTAGGTTCAGAAGATTCTACAATTGTTTTATGTTTATTTTTCTTTCTCTTTGAAGAAGTACCTCTATTTTTAGCTTGCTGAGAATCTTTCTCAATTCTTTTAGGATGCCCCTCAGTATATAAAGGATCCCGAGTGGCATCACCACTCCTAGTTCTAATTTCATAAGCATGTCTATCTCCAGAAGCATTAACTAGCATATCTTTTTGTACTTTAGCAAGTTGATCAATTTGAGTTTGAACCATTTGGAAATTTTTATCAAGCATTTTCACATCATTAGAAGTTCTTTCCAAAATATCTTTCAACTCATTAATAGCTCTAGAGTTTTCCATTAAATGATTTTGTACTTTCTTATTGAAATTAACTTGCTTAACAATAAAAGTATCAAGTTCCTCTAAGCATTGATCAGGAGGTTTACCATAAGGAATATCACCTACATCAAAATATTGGAGAGAGTGTACCTCAATAGTATATGAGTGGGAGACGGGCTTACATAATTCTTCTATAGGAGGTAAATTCTTCACATCTTCAGATTTAATACCCTTCTCCTTAATACATTTCTTAGCTTCTTTCATCACTTCATCATTTAATTCAATCACTCGTCTCTTCTTGGGTGTTGGTGTTGGGGTTGGTTCACGCATAATTGGTTCAGGTGTAGTTGACTCAGGTGTAATTGGCTCAGATGTAGTCCAATCATCATAATTATTGCTTATTTTAGCCATTAATTCCTCAGCTTCTGCTGGAATTCTTTTCCTGAAAACACAATCAGCAAATCTATCCAGGTATGTCCTAGATTCATTAGTTAGTCCATTATAATATATATCAATAAGCTCATTTTTATGTAATGGACATCAAGGATGTGCATGAATCAAAGCACATAACCTTTCCCATGACTCAGACAATATCTCCTCTTCTTCCTGTTTAAAATAAAAAAATTCTACAAAACAGCATGTCCAGCACTAGGAGGGAAATATTTCTAAAAGAAAGTAGCAATCAAGCAATCAGGGCTATCAAGCAATCAAGCTTTAGCTTCTCCTTTTAGTGAAAAAGGGATAATTTTAGCAACAAAGTATGTGCGCATATTAATATCATTAGAAAATAAACCACTCATAGTAGAAAGCTCAGTCATATGTGCCATAGCCCTTTCATTCTCAGTCCCACAAAAAGGTTCTTTCTCAACAATGTTTATATAGGATAAATCAAGAGAGAAATCATAGTCCTTATCTTTAATGTTTATGGGAGATGTGTCAAACTTAGCACCAGGAAATAGTTTAGGTATAATAGTATGTTTCTCAAAAAGACTCTTAATATAACTAGCACCATGTGTGTTTCGACATTCTTCAATAAACTCATCAGTCATTTCAATATAATCATCATTAATATTAGAGCTCTCTCTAGAATTAGGTGAACTAATAGGCGTAATAGTATCTTCTTTAGGATTTTTAGTATTTCCCAATATAGTTCTAGCAATTGTAGCATCTAGGAAAGGACCTAATGAACCACTCGCATCAAGCACAATAGAAGTAACATAATGAGCATCAGAAGAAATTTGAGATTCAACCGTAGTAGCAGTGTGTGTAGCATGTGTATGTGGTGGTGGTGTGACGAGCTTACTCATAACAGATGGTGAATCAAGATCAACAGAGGTGTTCAAAAATGTACCTCTTCTTGTAGTGTATGGTAATATAGGAAATTTTCCATCACGAGTTTTACCCATGATAAATGGATATCAGCGAAGAATAATAATTCCAAGTGAACTTACAAATAAAGCTATGCTCCCCGGCAACGACGCCATAGAATAGTCTTGATGACCCACAAGTATAGGGAATCGCAACAGTCTTCGAGGGTAGTATAACCCAATTTATTGATTCGACACAAGGGGAGACAAAGAATACTTATAAGCCTTAACAACCGAATTGTCAATTCAGCTTCACCTGGAAATAGTCTTGCTCATAGTAGTTTATCAGTAGCAACAATTTCGTCGTAGCAATAGCAAAGTAATATTAGCAGTAAAATAAAGGCAGTAGTAACAATAGTAGCAAACAGCAGGATTTGAGTGCGGTAGGCATAGGGATGGATGGACGGGCGTTGCATGGATAAGACTATTCATGTAATATCAAGATATAGGGCATTTGCAGATAAATAAGATAAATCATTCAAGTACTAAACAATCATAAGAATGTGTTCCATAAATAGTCATACGTGCTTGCAATGAGAACTCGCTCAACATCTATTCTCCTGCCAGCCCGTTGCAACGGGGCCTTAAGGGAATCTACTGGCAATTAAGGCACTCCTTTCAATAGAGTACCGGAGCAAAGCATTAACACTCCATCAACACACGTGATCCTCATATCATAGCCATCCCCTCTGGTTATCCCAATTTCTGTCACTTCGGGGCCTCGGGTTCCGGACAATAATATGTGTAAACAACTTGTAGATAAGAACACAAACAATACTATCATCATGAATCAATAACATGTTCAGATCTGAGATCATGGCACTCGGTCCCTTATGACAAGCAGTAAGCATAACAAGTTGCAACAATGTCAAAAAGCACTAACAAAGATACTAGGCACCTTGCCCTAAAATCTGATGCAATTACATGATAGATCTCATCCAATCCCTACCATCCCCATAACCTACTGCGGTGGATTACTCACCCATGGATCGGGAGAACATGGATGGTTGATGGAGAGGCGTCAGTGATGATGATGGCGATGATCTCCTCCAATTCCCTATCCCTATAGGGTGCCAGAACAGAGTTTCTAGTTCCGAGTCGCGGTTTCTGGTGGTGGCGGCGCAGCGGAACTCTATCTAGAAAAACATTGAACTCCCCTCTATTTTTAGGTCGGAGGGATTATGTAGGCGAAGGGGGAGACCGAGGGGTTGCCCGAGGTGGCCACACTACCCCCTGGCGCGGCCTGGCCTGGCCTGGCCCACGCCACCAGGTGGTGTGGGCCGCTCGTGTCCCTTCTCCGTCTCATCTTATGGCTCCGAGAGTCTTCTAGTAGAATAGGAGTTTTGCGATATTTTCCGAGATTTTTCCTGAAAGTTGATTTCCTGCACAAAAACTAGACACGAAAGCAATTCTATTGAAAACAGCGTCAGCCCGTGTTAGTTGTATCCAAATCACACAAATTATAGGATAATCAATAGCAAAAGTGTTCAGGAAAGTAGATACGTTTTGGATGTATCAAAGGGTCATGATGATCAAGATCCTCCACCAAGAAATAACAAGGATATCGAGGCCCATCGTGAAGCTAGAGTGGAAACAAATTTGGAATTAAGGGAACACACTTTAGACAAAGTTATTTGTGATCTAAGAAGAAGAGTGTCCACTAGAAGAGAGTTGGCAAGCTTAAGTGAACATCAAGCACACATCTCTTTAGTGGAACCAAAAGGTTTTTGAAGCGCTTGAGGATCCGGATTGGTTGAAATACATGCATGAAGAACTCAACAATTTCAAGTGCAACAAGGTTTGGAAGCTAGTAGAGAATCCCAAAGAGTGCCGCGATGTTATAGGCACTAAATGGATATTCAAGAACAAGAAATACGAGAATGCCATTGTTGTTAGGAACAAGGAATGATTGGTTTCTCAAGCTTTTTCTCAAGATGAAGGCATTGACTTTGGTTAAACCTATGCTCGCATGGCTCTCCTTGAGTCCATCCGTTTCCTTCTTTCTTATGCATCACATGATAATTTCAAGTTGATTTATGTCAAGGCGAATACGGATGGATGTGAAAAGTGCTTTTCTTAATGGTCCTTTGCATGAGTTGGTTTATGTCAAGCAACCCCCGGGTTTGAGGACCCCAACTTCCCTAACCACGTCTATAAACTCGATAAGGCGCTCTATGGGCTTAAAGAAGCACCTCGTGCATGGTATGAGCACCTTAGAGAGTTATTGTTAGACCATGGGTTTGAAGTTGGGCATATTGATCCCACTCTTTTTACTAATAAGGTCAATTGGGAGATTTTTGTTTACCTATTTTATGTGTATGACATTATCTTTGGATCTACTAACAAAGCTTCTAATGATGAATTTTCAAAGCTTATGACCGATAGGTTTGAGATATCTATGATGGGAGAGATGAGATTTTTTTTGGTTTTCAGATCAAGCAATTATTTGGAGGAACCTTCATCAACCAAGAAAAATATATCCAATACATGCTCATAAGGTTCAAGATGAAGGATCTCAATGGGATTTCTAGACCTATGCAAACCAAATGTCATCTTGAGCTAAATTGCAATGGTTAAGATGTGGATCAAAAGGTATACTGGTCCATGATTGGTTCTTTAATTTACCTATGTTCATCTAGACCAGATATTGTGTTGAGTGTAGGAGTGTGTGCAAGGTACCAAGCGGATCCTAAATAAAGCCACTTAGTGGCGGTTAAGAGAATATTTTGATACTTAGTTCATACCCAAAACTATGGTTTCTGGTATCCAAAAGGCTCAAGTTTCTTTCTTTGTAGGTACACGAAATTGGATTGGGCTAGTGATAAGGATAATATTAAATCAACCCCAGGGCATGCCAATTCCTTGGTAGGTCCTTGGTGTCTTGGTCTTCTAAGAAGCAAAATTTTGTATCTCTCTCAACCGCCGAATCCACGTATGTGGCAGCCGCAAGTGGATGCACTCAATTTTTATGGATGAGGCAAACTTTAAAGGAAACAATGTCATTTGTGAAAAAGTGCCTATTTTGTGCGACAATGGAAGTGCCACCAAGATTGCTTAAAACCAGGTGCAATATACAAGCACCAAGCATATTGAGATTCAGAATCATTTCATTAGAGATCATGTTTCCAATGGAGATATTGAACTACTATATGTAAGAACCAAGGATCAACTCATGAATATATTCACAAAGCCTCTTGATGAAGCAAGATTTTTTTTATTTGAGGAATGAGATAAATATTATAGATTCAAGGAGCTTGACTTGACTACTTTGCAGACTCACCTATGTCTTGATACTCTACCTTGGTTTAGGTGTGGGAATGGAGATAGGGGGGTGCGGTCCTAATCTATTGGGATATCCCTCCCCCATAATGCCAACATTACGAAAATCAATTCTCTTAATATCATTTTATGATATGTGATGTTTATTGATGAGTAGTGGCTATAAACCCAAGAATTAATCTTCATGGTGTCATGCCACACACTCTTAGATGGTGGCCATGGCCACAACCCTCTTCCTTTATGAAGAGTTGGTTGTCGATTTGTTTGTGTTGGAGTTTATTTGACATTTATTCTGTTTTTTCAAGTTCTTGGTTGTCCCTAGAGTGGTTTATCAATCCTAGACATGTTTTCATCCCAAAATATGCTCATGTTACCACACTGTTGTCCAACAAACTTGTTTCTAGCGTTTTTGGTCGAAGGGACCACACAGTCTGGTTTGTACAAACCGGAGTCTCCTTCTTGTCCAGACACTCCGCTGTGTACAGACCGGAATATCTAGCCGGCCCAGACACTATGGCGTATTTCACCCGAACAGTCCGGCTGAGGCGGTTTCAAACTCAGGATTTAGGGATCCGGGGTGAAGTGAATGGTTCATTCCTTCTTATTATTCCCCGACTCATTCTTCCTCTCAACCTGCCACCCATCCTCCGGGAACACCGTCGGGGGGGCTCCTCCGCCCCGGATCTTATCGCTGCCGCCAGCCAACACCTCCCCTTTGCCGCTAGGACCCCTTCCCCACCGGTGGAGCTTGCCATAGACTATGGTATTTATCTTCCCCTCTCTCACTACTAGAAAAAGGGCTGTTCGTGGCGCACCTAAAAAGACCATCTGTGGCGCACTAGCCGTGCGCCACTAAGCATACGCTGCGGCTAACTCCTAGCCATGGCGCACTGCCTAGTGCGCCACGGTTGTGTCGAGATAGGCGAAGCACACCTGGTAGTCCGCCATGGCTATGTGGGCAGGTGCGCTACGCGTTAGATCATCTGTGGCGCACGTTCCAGTGCGCCACTAAGCTTCTGAGGTGCGCTTTAGACGAAGTGTGCCACAAAAGCTAGGTCATGTGCGCCACAGGTGTTTTTTTTTTATTTCAGAGCCAGATGATATACAATACAGATTATATACAATATTACAGGCAGATATACACACACAGATACAAGATATACAATTATATATATAAATACACAATTTGCAAAACAAGATTGAAACAAATACATATAGATAAGTCTCATACAGGAATACATAGTATAAGTTACATTGTTTCGATCAAGTTACAAAGTAGTTGGTCACAGGCAAATACAAGTTAGAGCTTGAAAGCTCGCCTAGACATCTAAACTAGCTAGACACAAACGCGGGATAAACAACCAAAGACGATAAGCATGATCATCGCGACGAAGGTGTAGGTCTTCATCCGATTCCTCGTCCTAACTCCCGCTAGATAGAGCGTGTATCTAGCTTCCTCCTCCTCCATAGTGTTGTACCCTTTGTAGCTATTTCCGCTGAAACGGTGCACCTGTCTCCGGCAGTCTTCCCAATCATCATAGACTCCGGGAACCCGTCCCTAGTACACGACGTACCACGTCATCTACAAGTTGACAATAATAATTAACCGGTGATTAAAAAAACATGTATAATCAAATTCGCATATGAAGATACACTTATAGGAAGTACTCCTAAATCAAAAAGACCAAACTCAAAAAGCATGCCTCATATATAACTAGGTTGTTCGACATAGGAATATGCTACGATGGAACCGTCCGCCAAGTAGGATGCACAACACCTGGACCTGTGCATAACACAAGGCGGACAATCCCATCGCAGTATATTAACATATATAGTGTGCCACGATATTTCAATCATCGGCATTATTCTCGAAAAAGACCAAAGTAACTCAAAACGCATGCCTCATATATAACTAGGTTGTTCGACACAGGAATATGCTACGATGGAACTGTACGTCAAGTAGGATGCACAACACCTGGACCTGTGCATAGCACAAGGCAAACAATCCCATCGCAGCACATTCACATATATAGTGTGCCACAACATTTCAATAATTGGCATTATTCTCGAAAAAGACCAAAGTAAATAAAAAAGAATGCCTCATATATATATATATACATAGGTCGTTGGACACAGGAATATGCTACGACGGAACAGTTAGCCAAGTAGGATGCACAAGACTTGGACTTGTGCATATCACAAGGCTAACTATCTCGTCGTAGCACATTCACATATATATTGTGCCACGACATTTCAATCATCGGCATTATTCTCGAAAAATACCAAAGTAAATCAAAAAAAGCCTCATATATACCTAGCTAGATCGTTGGACACAGGAATATGCTACGACGGAACGGTTAGCCAAGTAGGATGCACAACACCTGGACCTGTGCATAACACAAGGCGAACAATCCCATCGCAGCACATTCACATATATAGTGTGCCACAACATTTCAATAATTGGCATTATTCTCGAAAAAGACCAAAGTAAATCAAAAAGAATGCCTCATATATATATACATAGGTCGTTGGACACAGGAATATGCTATGATGGAACCGTAAGCCAAGTAGGATGCACAACATCTAGACTTGTGCATAACACAAGGCTTACAATCCCATCGTAGCACATTCACATATATATTTTTCCACGACATTTCAATCATCGGCATTATTCTCGAAAAAAGACTAATAAAGTAAGGAAAAAAAGAAGGACCAAAATGAGCAAAGAACCAAAGAGTAAGAAAAAAACTAAGCATTGATTTATATATAATAATAATAAGCAAAAGAAGTAAGCGATGATTCATAAACCTAATAAGATAAGTATAGTAGCATGTACACTTGTCCACATACACACAAAGGTCATCTATAGTTTGTCTTCTGGCCACACACACACACACAACTAGGCCAACATCAATCCTTCTGGCTCGGCTTAGGGAACGGGAGGACGCCTTGTCTCGTCATGAACTTCCTATAGTCACCCTGCATCTCTAGGTGATCTTCTATGTCAGGGTTATTCGGGATATTTCCTCCGTAGAAGATCCCCCCCGAAGTCATGACATCACGAAAGATGATTGCCCCAAACTGCTGCTGGATGCGATACATCTCTTGTCTAATATTTGAATCAGTGATCTTGGCCTTTGTTTCGGCCCACTGTTTGAGATGATCTGACAGCGTACAATTCTGCTGGTCAAGTAGGAACGCCCTCATGGATGGAGTGCGTAGTAGGCTTCCTTCTTACTATTTTCCGGCTGCTTCATGCAGGGGAACTCCGTTACGTGGTTGAAGACGTGCTTGCCGAACTTGACATTCGTACTCACGAAGGTGGTGCCTTCCGTCGAGGCAAAGCCAGTGAGAGCATCATCCAGAACTTCCTTGATCTTGTCGTAGTTTTTCTTCTTTTCTAGACTCCCGAGTCGAAATACGTGGCGTTGGAATGCTTCGGCGATAAGGAGATGAGCGTGCAGTGTTCATCTCTGCGCAAAAAATTCAAATGGAATGTGTTGGAAAAAGAATGATGATAATCTAATAAAGCCAATCAATGGTGGCGAGTGAATAACGACTTACTCGGGAAAGTAAGGCACGAGAATGTATTCCTTTGTCTTGTTTGCCACAAGGATTCTTTTTAGGTACGAGGCCACGATACGTCGTTCGGCGGGGGAACCCAAGCAGCCGTCACGCATGTAGTAGGGGTCCACTATAGCAACGCCTGGTGTGTTCTCTCTAATGATCTGCATGGCCAGGCTGAGAGAAAACAGACGGACCATGGTATAGTGCAGCGGGTATAGGTGGAAAATATTGAAGATGTCGTCGAACCGCAGGAAGAACGGATCCGCAGGGGCATTGTCGATGAAGCCCAAGCCTGGTGGCACCTTAACCACGAATACCGGGTGCGAGGGATCTTTCTCCGATAGAAGGCGTCTCTCTATCGTCAGCACGCCGTCATGCACACTCTACAGTTCCGAACTCGCGAGCTTCCGCAAATTCTTAGGTAGCATGGGCTCACCCGCCACATGAATCCTCCACATAATACCCTCGGGTCTTGGTGGCCCGTCCCGAAACCTGATCGGATTCGCAGTTGTTTACGCCACCGGCTGGCTCGAGCTGCTAGATTTTCTTTTCGTGCCCTTTTTTCCTTTTGGAGAGTGGGCAGGCACCGCAATCTGAGCACCGGCCGCCCTATGTAGTGTGTCAGGGCTTAGAATAAAGGGTCGGTTGGTTGTATCAGCTGGCTCTATAGATGCACCATAATGTCAAAGAATGCGGGTGGAAAGTAGACCTCAAGCTCACATAGTATCACCACGATCTCCTCCTGTAGCCTCCCGAGCTGATTCACGCCAATCGACTTCCTAGAGATGACGTCCTTTTAGAGGCCAAATAACGTTTCACGGACGTGCTCGTCCATTATCCCTCTTAGTGCGACCGGAAGTACCTGCGTCATTAGCACGGCACATTCATGATACTTCATGCCATCTGAACCTCTGCTTCGCCTCGTCTAGGTATCTGCTTATCTTGCCCACGTAGCCGTAAGGAAATTTGACTCCTAGATGGCACTTGAAAAACTGTTTGATCTCATCCTGGCTTAGAGTGAAGCAAGAAGGAGGGCAGTAATATTCGTTCTTCTTGAACTTTTTACCCTTCCGACGACCTTGTGTCGTCTCCGACTCATGATCATCGTCATCTTCCTGACCATCAGGAGTAGTGCGTCCTCCGTGAAGCTCCTTCCGGATACCCAAGCATATCAGGTCGTGCCTTGCTTTCAGACCATCTTTCGTCCTATATGGCATGTTGATTATGGTGGCGACCACACTCTCGCACACGTTTTTCGTGATATGCATGATGTCGAGGCTATGAGGCGTGCGGAGAAACTTCTAGTATGGCAACTCCCAGAAAACAGACCTTGTTTTCCATACCTTCATCAGCGGCTTGTCTTGTTGCTGCCTCTTTCGCTTCTTTCCAGGCTTAGGACAATCTTTCCAGATTTTCAGCAACTCTTCCACTTCTTCGCTGCTCCTACGCTCTGGGATTCCTCGGGTCTCGGATTTTCCATCGAACAGGTCTCCACATTTTCTCCATGGATCATTCTTGCCGAGCCACCTCCGGTGCGCCATGAACACGGTTTTCGATGACCCTGGATCTTTCTCTAGTTGGAGATAGCTTGTGTGATCCATGCACCTAATGCATGCGCAGAATCCTTGGATAACCTGCCCCGAGATATACCCGCAACCTGGATAGTCTTGCACCGTAGTGACCAACGCGGCTCTTATAGTGAAATAATCTTGTGCGACGGCGTCGTAAGTATTGGCTCCAGATTCCCATAACGTGGCTAGCTCCTCTTTCAACAGCCCGAGATACAGATTGATGTCGGTACCAGGTTGTTTCGGCCCTTGAATTAGCATACTCATTTGTATGTACTTCTTCTTCATGCACAACCATGGAGGGAGGTTTTACATCCATACAAACACTGGCCAAGTGTTGTGCGTGCTGCTCTGGCTACCGAATAGATTGAGTCCATCGGTGCTCGCACCAAGCCTGATGTTCCTCGAATCTCCACCGAATTCTGGGAATTCGAGGTCCAATGCTTTCCACTGGCTAGCATCTGAAGGCTGCGTCAGCAGCTCATCCTTTTCGGGGTCATCATCATCATCTCCTGGATTCTTCCTTTCCGCATGCCATCACATGAGCTTCGCTTCCTTAGGGTCCGCGAAATAGCGCTGCAGACAAGGAGTGATAGGAAAGTACCATACCACTTTTCGAGGTGCTTTCTTCCCTTTCTTGTATCGACTCACGCCGCACATCGGACATGTGGTTTTCTCCGCGTCCTCGCCCCGATAAATGATGCAATCGTTGATGCATACGTGATATCTAACGTACGGTAGATCGAGAGGACAGACGATTTTCTTGGCGTCCTCGATACTAGTTGGACATGTGTTCCCCTCCGGGAGACGATCGTGCCAGAATGCCATCATATCGTCGAAGCTTGCGTCGCTCAATTTGTGTTTTGCCTTCATCTCCATAGCCTTGAGCGTTACATTCAACCGGGTATCATCGGGCCTGCATCCTTCATACAATGGAGTAACCGCGTCTTTCTTAAGTTGCGCAAGCTTGGCTTTCTCTCTAGCGGCAGCCCTGGCATTACTCGTCTGCTTGAGAAGCAGCTCTTGCACATAAGGGTCCCGCACCCAGCCTGACGTTGTTCCATCTTCGTCTCCTCCTCCGGCATCTAGATCATCATCATCCCGGTCTGCTTCCGCACCTTCACCATCTCCAGGAGACTCTTCATCATCTCGCCCGTTCTCGCCGTGATGATTATCATCGTCATGTTGCCCACCTTCACTGTCTCCATCGTCTTCGTCATCGCTTATCCAACGAGTGTATCCATCCATGAAACCATGGCGGAGCAGGTGCGCCTACAGATTCCCGGAATCTGGGTCCATCACCCAGTTGAGTTTGCATCTTCTGCACGGACATCTTATCTCTGTCTTGTTATTTCGTATCATGTCGGTCGTCGCACATTTCAAAAATCTAGCCACAATATCTTTGCTCATTATGAGCACCATTTTTGCCTGCACGGTGTACATGGTACAATTAGAAGTCTATTAGAACCACATAATCAATGCATGCATGCAATGGTCGATAGAAAATTTCGGCATGACCTATCCTAAAATTAGGACCTTTGCGAAATGCCAAAGTCTTGCCAAAATGGAAATGAATCAACATTTTGGCAAAACAAATGGCAACTTGTTCACATACAAACACAAGAGAGAGAGACCGATCCATACACACATGAACATATCATTATCCTCTCCATACACACATGCATGAGCATCATCGATACTCTCCATATACCCACACATATGACCATCGATCCTCTCATACACACATCATGAGCATCGATCATCTACATACATATGAGCATATCATCCATATACACATGAACAAATCCTTACATGGACAACTTACCGAGATGAGAGACCAATCGCGAGAAATATGGAAAGGAGAGGTGCGCGCGAGACCGAATAAGGAGATGAGAGACCGGAGACCTTCCTCTATTACTTATGTAACATCCAAGGCAAGTTCTACATGCTAAAAATGGTGAATGGGTGGAGAAATTGAGGTGGGAAGGAGAAGATCCCGACTAGATCTAAGGAGGAAGAAGAAGGGGAAAGTGAAGTGTGGGGTGGTGGATGATCACACATGTGCACATAAAGTGGAGCTGCCAAAAAAATCTCCACATCCGTGGCGCACTCGGCCCCAGTGCGCCACAGGGATTAGTAACATCCGTGGCGCACATGCCATAGTGCGCCACGGATGTATCTGGCCGTTTCACAGCAGAGAGGGGCATGCGCTTAGGCGTAGTGCACCCCCTCCATGTGCGCCACGGTTGACACTAAAAACCGTAGCGCACCTACCCTACGTGCGCTACGGATGTCTAGCGTGCGGCCAACATGGCCCTGGCCCACACATATCTGTGGCGCACTATGGTCATGTGCGCCATGGTTGTTCTAGTTACTAGTAGGGCACTGCCCATAGGTGAGCCACGCCTATTTTAGCCGTGGGGCACTTCAACCATGTGAGCCACGGATGTGCTGATTACCTATAGCCATTTTCCTAGTAGTGTCTCCCTCTCTAGGTTAACCCTAGATGGATTTTTGAGGGCTTATAAATGCTAGAATCCATGTATCTATCTTCCCAGCATGCAATGTATCCCCTAGAAGCTATCTTATAAACGCCGATCTACTCCAATTTATCCCCCTCGCACTGTCCCAAAAACACCAAGTCTCCCGGACATAGACTCCAGTGCATTCGTGCCAGACATTCTGGTCAATCTGGAGTATCCGGTGCATGTGCACCGGAATATCCGGTGCTAGCAGAGACTCCGGGCTGTTTTTCCTGGATAGTGTGACAAAGCTCAGTCATTTCAGTTATGTTTGTCTTTGGTATCTTCTATCCTTTTGGCAAATTATGGACAAATGTGCTTACCCCATGATACCTTCCTTCTCTGTTTTCATGGGTGGTTCTCGTCCTTGCCGGTCAAAAAGCTCTTCATCATCCTCGCAGGTTCCAATATGACGAAGAGCGTGATGTCCATGTTGATCCAACTGTGGTCAGGCAGACGACACATGAATGTGCTGTAGCGAAGCACGAGAGGGTCCAGAAACTAAAAAGGGACAAAGCCAAGTGGATGAAGTTTGATATTTTACCACCTTGGAAGATTTTAGCACCGAGGAGTTTGTGGAGATGAGGATTTAGCAGTTCTATGCTCTGCCCCACACCTCCGCTGATGATTGTTTCTGGAGGAATGAGCAATTACTTCTCTATTCAGAGGAGTTTTGTTCTTTAAGGTCTCATGTTTGTCCTATGTAGTGGTTGGAGGTTGAGAAGATGTGTTCTTTTGAGTATTTCTAGGATGCTCTATGGGTGAACGATAAGATGGGGATGCACACCATCTTTCAAAGAAAAGAAGACTATAAAATTGTCTTGGTCCATCAGTTCTATGCCGCAGATGTTTTCGGTGATTCTGTGGACATTCCTCTTGAGTGGATGTCCGGCAACACTAGGTGTCGTTCCAACATGGTGCAGTTTGCAAGTATTCTTGGTTTGCCTTTGAACTGGTCCTAGTGGTGAAAGGATGCATGGTCATGTTCAAGCTTACAACAAGTTAAGGTTAGCTCCCATATATTACTGGGGTAGAGTGTTTGGCCAAACCACCAACATCAAGCTTCTCAACAACATTCTACTTTGCATGTTTCATGTAACACCTTCACGTGATAAGGCTGAGTTCCTGTGTATAGTTCTAATCCATAGATCGATTCACTAGCATGCACAATACAAAATGATACCAAATATAACTGTGCATCATAAATACAATGAATATGATCCATAATTTACATTATTTATTCAAGTACATAGCGGAAAACGAATATAAGGTAGATCTCCATCCTTCAAATGTGCCACATGCGAACAATTATTGAGTGGAGTCTCGTGACCTATGAATGATCACTAAGATACGACATAACCTGCAACATGAAAGGTTGTAGCCACGAATGGTCAATACATTAAATGTATGTCAAGTAGGCTAAAGTGGTTAACAACAGACCTAGCAACTACATGCTTATTTGGCTAGGTGGAGTTCAGGATCATTTGCACAAAGCAATAATTTATCCTATCATTTGTATCAAAATAGTTTTCCAGTACAATAAATAGGACACCTCCTAGGTGGTCCTACCCAATTAAGTTCACCCAACAAGTTTTAAGTAATTGAGAAATTGGGATGAGTGAGAAATATGTCATAGCATCAGTATCAGGTCGCTCAAATTGTCCATAACTAGGGACACGGCTAAGTACTTAAATTAGACACCCTTCATGGGTGAAAGGAAATTTATTATCCTACTCAATTTTGGTGTTCGTTAACAATTTTAGGACCCTTTTTATTGTGTGCTAATGATGTCAGGTAATCTACTAAAAAGTGAAAAGCCCATGGCATTTGGAAATATCCCTGGCTGAATCAAATTCTTCATGGAAGGTTCAGACCAGAATCTCTGGTCTGGGCAGACTGGAGTCTCCGTTATGGATCGGAGCAGATGTCCCATGCCAGTCTATATAGGGGTCCGGAGACAGGCCAGAGTTTGGCCGGAATATCTGGTGTGAAGTCCAGGCCAGAATCTCCGTTGTGCAAAGACCAGAGTTTCCGGTGTTCTCGGAACCGGAGTTTCGACACAAGTCTCTGGGGTGATCATCAAGACCAAGTCCGTGCCAGTCAGTATAGGGGTCCAGAGATTGTCTAGAGATGGGCCGCAAATCTCCTATGTGAGATACATGTAGACCGGAATCTCCGGTCACCAGACCAGAGTTTCCGATGTGGAATTTCTCTAACGGGCAGAAAATAGCCAGAGCTGTGTGGGCCACTAAAAGGGTACTTCATCCCCTACATCAAGCTTATCGTTTTTATAACAGAAGAATAACCAAAGTAGAGCCACCAAATCAACAAGATCTCCCCCTACAATATCCAAAGTCCTTGATCTTTGGAGAATCAAAGGAGGAAGCCTTGATCTACAACTTCACCAAAAGAGATCTTCATTTCCCCCTCATTCACTTGAGGGCCCTTTGATCTAGTGTTTCATTGGAATACCTAGGCCTTGATTTGGTTCTTACAAGCTTGTCTTTGATTGTTGTGACAACTTGCTTGCATTCGGGAGCCTCCAATTCAGTTGTGGATGTGTGCCTCGAACTTGTTGTAAAGGTGTCGTTTACACCTCAAAGGTTACCGATATAGTGGAAGAGTGAATCGATCCCCTTGGGTTGAGGTTCACATGAGAACAATGGAGGCCTTTTGTGGCGTTGGTGGTTTGAAACCACCCCGTATCTAAACGCAGACGTACTTCCCCTCAAAAGGAAGGAACTGCGAGAAATCATCCCTGTGTCTCTGCGTGCTCCACTTTGGTTACCTCTGTACTTTACCACACTTTACTTATTTCTTGCTCTTCCTTAGTTAGTTGTGCTAGTGTGAAATATAGGTAAATTCATCATAGTTTCATATCTATAGAATATACCTTTTGTGTCAGACCCTAAATTGAAAAAGAGTAAAATTTGAAGTAGTACCTATTCACCCCCTCTAGGTTCCCATAAGATCCTTTCAACTGGTATCAGAGCCTCTTCTCTTTATTCGGGCTTAACCTCCTAAGATTGTATGGGTAGACAAGATGGAGATGGGGGTGAGGCTAGCACCTCAGTGATCTTGGAGGATCTCAAGAAATTGGAATCAAGCTTGAGCTCCTCCCTGGGCAACGAAATCCAAGAGTTGCGCCAACTAATTGAGCAACTTGTTAAGGAGAAAATATCCTCACCACCTCCTTCTTAAGAGGAACCCCCTATGATTTCGAAGGTGAACGCTTCGGCTAAACCAACAGTCGATGTAGTGGAGGATAAACTTTATGCCACTAACTCCTCCACCAAAAAGGAGATGTGAAGGAAGAGCACCATTCGCTTCTCGGTTAGTACTCTCCTGACCCTCTGACCCCTCATCCACATATAAATAATAGAGGTGACCCACCTATGCTAGCTGCACATTCTTTTGCTCAATGGAAACTTTTGATGAAATCGCATGTGCGCAACTCTTGCATTTACTTGTGGAATATTATTGAATAAGGACTCAAAATTGAGGATCCAACCAACTTGACAAGAAGAGAAGTGGTCAATAGTAAAATCAATGCCACCGCATTGCACATGATTAACCTTGGTGTGGGGCCAAACGATTTCCCTCACATTAAACACCTCAACACCGCCAAGGAAGCTTGGGATGCTCTTATTGATTTGTTTGCTAGAAATGAGAGCATGAGAATAAAATGATATGATGCTTTGAGCAATGAAGCCAAAGGTTTATATATGAAGGATGGTGAGGATCATGAAGACATGTATCGAAGACTCAAATACACTTCCATCGCCTTTAGAAATGTTGGTCCCTCTCATGTGGATGATGCTTGGATAAAGAGGAAGTATGTGAGTGCGCTCATGCCCTTCGAGCCCACCGACTTGAAGAGTCTCCAAGGGAGACACAACTGCCATCTCAAGACCTCCAATGAATTTATGAAAGAGAAGTCCCATTGAAGGTTGCTGCCAAGAATGCCAATGATGCCCGCGCTCGTGCCCTTAGAATGAGCAATGGTGTTAATCTTGCCTTGAAGGCCAAGGTTGTGGAGTATGAGGAAGAAGAAGGAAGTGATGAAGTCCTGACTATGAGCCACCCCGAAGATGTCAAGGTTGCTCATGGTGAATACCTGGCCTTCTATGGAAGGAACTTTTGGAAAGATCCCGCCAAGGACAAGATGGAGATGCAACAAAGAAGCAACCCTAGTGGTAGAAAAGAGAATGGTTCAAGATTGAGAACTTGCTTCAACTGTGGTGACCACTATCATTTTGTTACCGGATGTCCATATGAGTAGAGAGAAGATGATGGTGGTGACCTTATATTGAATAAAAAGTCAAAGGTCCCCTTCAAGAAGCCTTTCATCAACAAGAATGCCAGCAACAAGATGTTGTCTGACATTGCATTGATAGCACATGAAGAGTTCTCATCCGTTGATGAAGATGAGGAGGAAGAAGAAGAAACATCAAATGGTGTGGAAGCCATCGACACCATATCTACATCCATGTTCTCACTCTTCGACTCTCCAAATGAGAATATCTCCAACAAGAATGTCACTTGCCTTATGGCAAGAGGATCAGAGGTATCATCATCTTATCTCTCCACATCTATGATCAATGATGAGTTGAATGATTATATAACTCATGAGGTGAAGGATTAATTAGTAGATTTAAATGATATTATGACTAACTTTCAAGGGGAGCATAAGAATCATTTTGTGAATCTCTTGAATCAACTTTCTCACACACAAGAGCTTCTTGATGAGATATGCAAACTTGGGAGAGAGCACATTCTTGAGATGGACTATCTAACTAATGCTCTAGAAGAAGAGCAGAAGACTAGGGAGTCTCTTGAGAAAAAGCTTGGAGGTATCGATGAGGAAAATGATAAATTGTCACTAAACTCATTAAGGAATGTGATCATGCCATTGCTAATTATAAAAAGGCTCAAAAGGATAAGATTGAGTTTGGTGTTGTTCATTACAAACGTGGAGAGGACTTCAGGAAGCTTGACAAGTCTCACAAGGCCTTGGAAAGTGAACTCTTGCATCTCATAAAGTATCGTGAACAACTTCAAACTCAATTGTCTAATATTGCTTCACCTAGTATTTTAATTCCTTCTAGTAGTATGAACATCCATGAGGAAAATTCTAGGTTGAGGGGGGAGATTGCAACGGCCACCTTTCCCGAAGGAAACAAGTCTCTTGATGACCTTTTGAGCAAGCAATGGTCAAATAATGAGAAAGGAGGCATTGGATTTGTGTCCAAGTCCAAGAAGAAGAAGATAAAGGCCAAACCCGCACAAGCAAAAGATAAGAACATTGTGGGTAGTAATACCACAAGTGGCAAAACTATGTCACAATATCACTTTGCGGGAATTGCTAACCCTCGCTATGTTTTATTGCATGATTATTATGGTGATGTTTATGCATAATATATTGGCCCACTTGATGGTTATATTGCTTGGTCTATTTGGGTTCCCAAGACCCTTGTCACTAACAAAAGAGGACCCATTGAAAAATGGGTACCTAAAAGCTAGTTTGATCTCTTGTAGAACTATGCTTCACCGGTTCAAAGTGGTTGCTTGATAGTGGATGCACAAGTCATATGACCGGAAGCAAGGAGATAATGACGGTGATAAGGCCAAATCATGATCAAATAACTGTCACATATGTCGATAAGTCAAAGTCTCAGGTAATAGGTCTTGGCAAGGTTGTGGTTACACACGATGCTACTCTCATGGACATCATACTTGTTGAGACCTTTCGGTATAATTTACTTTCAGTTCGTGCTCTTGGAAAGATGGGCATTGCCATCTTTATTGATACTGATATTGTGGTTCTCTTGTGGAGCAAGACTCTAAATGTCGCATTCGTTGGGTACGTTGAAAATGACTTGTATGTGGTGGACTTTTCAGGAAAGGCTAACGTGGGTTGGCTATGGAATCGCCATCTAGCCCATGTCAATATGAGAACTTTGCAAAGTCTCCACAAGGGTGGCCATATTGTTGGACTAAAAGAAAATGTTTATTTTGCTAAATATCGTTTGTGCAGGGCTTGTGTTGAAGGAAATATGCATGATTATCCCCACAAACCCAATAACATCATAAAGTCCAAGAGGATCTTGGAGCTCCTTCACGTGGATCTCTTTGGTCCTCCATCTCATGCGAGTCTTGGTGGGAAGAAATATTGTTTGGTGATTTTTGATGACTATTGAATATATACATGGGTATACTTCTTCAAATTGAAGAGTGAGACCCAACAAAACTTAATCGACTTCGTCAATATGTTTCAAAGTCAATACAATGTTCCCGTGTTGGTGATAAGAAGCGAAAACGGCACCGAGTTTAAGAATTACACATTTTATGGATTTATTAGTGATGAGGGGATAAAACATCAATATTCCGCTGCTTATACCCCTCGAAATAATGGTGTAGCTGAGAGGAAGAACCGAACATTAATGGATATGGCAATGTCCATGTTGGCGGAGTTTAAGACTCCATACAAATTTTGGGCTAAGGAAATCTCCAACGCATGCCATGCATCGAACCGGCTTTACCTCCACAAAAATTTGATTAAGAGTTCATATGAAATACTTATCGGTAACAAGCCCAATGTTTCATACTTCCGGGTGTTTGGTTGTAAGTGTTTCTACCTCCTAAAAAGGTGTTTGTTTGTCCAAATTTGGTTCCAAAGCTTTAAAGGATATTTTTGTTGGCTATGGTGTCGATTCCCACACTTATAGAATCTACGATAAACTCTCCGGGATTGTCATAGAGTCTTGTAGTGTGGTTTTCGAAGAATATAATGGCCACAAGCGGGGCGAGTCGATGTTTGTGATGTAGATGATGAAATACCACAAGATTCCATAAGAAGAATGGGTGCGGGATTCATCCTCCCTATTGAGGAACCCATTGTGGAGGATCAGGAAGAACTATGTTCTACTCAAGTGGAGCCCTCATCTTCACAGCATCCACAAGATCCTATTATTGAAGCCAATGATGACTCAATCCAAAGACAAGTTGAGAACCCTCACAAAGTTGATCAGGATAGAAGGTCTAGGTAGGATTATCTGGCCTCTCCATTGACTAGATTATCCAGACCTGCGTAGTCAGTTGCACAAGGAAGATTCATTCAGTCATCCGCAAGATCATCTCGACGCCTATCAATTAGTATGCCTGACCAAGACGAAGTTCAACCTATGCCTCATGATGATGAGAATGAACCCATTGATGATCAAGGTCAAGATGAGGAGCAAAATGATGAAGAGATCCCCAAAATAAACAACAAGGAGATCGAAGGTCGTCACAAAGCTAGAATGGATAGAATGTTGGAAAGAAGAGACCACACTCTTGAGAATGTCCTTGGTGATCTAAGGAGTGGAATGTCCACTCGAGCTTAACTGAAGTATTTTGGTGAGAATCAAGCTCATATATCCATGGTGGATCCCAAGAAAGTATGGGAAGCTCTTGAAGATTCATATTGGTTAGAAGCCATGCATAATGAGCTCAACAACTTTGAGAAAGACAAAGTTTGGAAGTTAGTAGAAAATCCCAAAGATTATCGCAATGTTATTGGCACTAAATGGATATTCAAGAACAAGCAAGATTAACATGGAATTTTTGTGAGGAATAAGGCAAGATTGGTAGCTCAAGGCTTCTCTCAAATTGAAGGCATTGATTATGGAGAGAACTATGCAACTGAGGCTCGCCTTGAGTCCATTCATATCCTTCTAGCATATGCTGCACAGCATAACTTTGAATTGCAAGAAATGGATGTGGAAAGTGCTTTTATAAATGCTCCATTACAAGAGTAGGTTTATGTTAAGCAACCCCTAGGGTTCAAGGATCCCAACTTCCCAAATCACGTCTACAAGCTTTATAAGGCGCTCTATTAGCTTAAACAAGCTCCATGCACGTGGTATGAGCACCTTAGAGAGTTGTTGTTTGATTGTGGGTTTGAAGTTGGGAAAATTTATCCCACTCTTTTTACTAAGAAAGTTAACGGGAAGTTTTTCATTTCCCAAATATATGTTGATGATATCATATTTAGTTCCTCTAACAAAACATTTAATGCTGAATTCTCAAAGATTATGACTGATAGGTTTAGGATGTCTATGTTGGGAGAGTTGAGGTTATTCCTTGGTTTTGAGATCAAGAAAGTAAGAGGAGGAACTTTCTTCAATCAAGCCAAGTATACTCAAGACATGCTCAATAGGTTCAACATTAAAGAACTAATGGAGCTCCTACTCCCATGGCAACCAAGAATCATCTTGAACTAAATCCAAATGTTAGAGATGTGGATCAAAAGGTATAACGGTCTCTGATTGGTTCTTTGCTTTACCTTTGTGCATATAGACCCGATATAGTGTTAAGTGTAGGAGTGTGCAAGATATCAAGCGGATCCTAAAGAAAGCCACTTGATGGCAGTCAAAAGAATCTTTTGATATTTGGTTCATAACCCCAAACTATGGTGTGCGGTATCCTAGGGGCTCTACATTCTCTCTTTGTGGGTACATGGATTCGGATTAGGATGGTGATAAGGATGATAGGAAATCAACCTTCAGGGATTACCAATTTCTTCGTAGGTCCTTGGTGTGTTGGTCCTATAAAAAGCAAAATTGTATATCTCTCTCCACCGCCGAAGCCCAATATGTGGCAGCTTCTAGTGCACGGAATCAATTGTTATGGATGAGGCAAACTTTAAAGGAATATGGTGTCCATTCTGACAAAGTGCCTCTTTTATGTGACAATTAAAGTGTTATCAAGATTTCCTACGACCCGGTGGAGCATACAAGGACGGAGAATATTGAGATTCGTCACCATTTCATTAGAGATCATGTTGCCTGGGAAGATACTGAGCTATCTTATGTTCCAACCAAAGACCAACTTGCTGATATATTCACAAAGCCTCTTGATGAAGCAAGATTTTCTATTTTAGGAATGAGCTAAATATCATAGATTTAAGGAGTTTAACTTGATCATCTTACATACTCAACTATATCTTGATCCTTATTTGGTTTAGTTGCGGGCATGGAGATAGGGGCAGTGCGGTCCTAATCTATTGGGCTATCCCTCCCCCATAATGCCAGTATTAATAAAATCAATTCTCTTAATATCATTTTGTGATATGTGAGCTTCATTGATGAGCAGTGGCTATGAACCCAAGGATAATTCTTTGCGGTGTCATGCCTCACGCTCTTACATGGTGGCCTCGGCCACCATCCTCTTCTTTGTGAAGAGTTGGTTCTTGGTATGATAGAATCAAAGTTTTACTTGACATTTATTTGGATTTTTCTGATTCTTGGTTCTTTGCAGTGTGGTATCTTATCCCAAGACTTATTCGCTTCCCTAAAAACATGCTTTCTATCATATATGTCCCCATACACTTAAAACTGGCAGTTTTGGTCGAAGAGGTCTGAAGTTTCCGGTGTGAGAACACCAGGGTCTCCTATTAGTCTGGAGTTTCCGGTACCACAGACCGGAGTCTCCGGTCTGAGATGGTTTAGGGATGAGTAAAAGGAGGTATGGTGAGAGAAACAGACAGTTTCTTTCTTCCACCCCTGAACTCCCCCACTCATCTATCGCCTCCTCCCCCAAAATCGCCGCCCCATGACCCTACTGCCGATGGGATCCGCCGTGCCACCGACCTCCTCCACCCTCTCCACCCTTAAGCCATTCCCCACCAATGGATTTGCTCCAATGGATGGATCTGGTACATCCTCTCTCACCATGAACCTAGGGTTCTTCCCTTTTTCTTATTTTGAGCAATTTACCAATTTCTTCCACTAGAAACTCATTTTTGCGTGCACTACTCTCACATTAGCTTCAGTTCCTTGTTCGATCTGTTCGAAATAATGCCTCCCGCGGCCTCCTTCGTGCAACCCGATCTCCGGACCGGAGTTTCCGGTCCCTCAGACCGGAGACTCTGGTGTGCTCTTGCATAGGCTAGATTTTTTTGGTGTTGCACGACTGGAGACTCTGGTGTGGTGTACTTCTGGCACATCTAGCAAGGATTTGAGGCTTTTGTCTTTGCTCAAGGATATATATGCTTATCTTCATGCCTTCCCCCTTCATCCATATTCATAGGTGGCTCTGGTTCAAAAGGCCAAGTCAAAAAGGAGGGAGACTCAATATGTTCTTGTCGTGCACCTCGCACCAAGGCCAAGTCCAAAAGGAGGGAGACTCAATATGTGTAACATCCCAAATTTTGTATTCTAGATGTTACTCAAAGCATGCATCACGTCATTTGAATCATGGAATCACATATTTAGTTGAATCTGAAACCCATTCCTTAAACCTCTAAATCATTTCCTTAATAAGCCTATGAGGGCAAGGAGGGGTTCTATAAAACCTAGCCTCCAAAATCCATACAAAAGTATGTTTATGATCCTATGTTGATCATCATATTGTTACAAATTTTTAGATACCTAATACATTGAATTTGGTTATTGTATGCAAAAGTTATAAAGGGAATTGCTAAAGAGAAAATAATAAAAATAATAAAAAAATTATCTATCCTAACCTAAACGGGCCAGCCCGCGCCAGCCTGTACCTACCTACCGCTCACGCAATAGTACCGCACTATTGTGACCGCACCAATGGGACATCCCAAGGCAGTTGCTGTGACCCGCGCCACCCCGGAGACACCTACACCAGGGTCCCACCTTCGTCTCAGTGGTGTTCAGAACAAACTCGGTCGCCACCGCGTTCCCGACGGAAACTCCATGACCCTCGGCTGAATCGGAACCAAATCGACCCCTCCCGCACGCCAGATAAATACCGCCACTGTGACCCTCACTTCTGTTTTGGAGGTTTTTAAAACCCTAGCCACCTAGCAACCGAGCTCTCGATCTCATACGATCTGCACCACCATCGCAACCTTCGGAAGGTTGGGCTATCATCATTTTGGACCTCCCCCTCCTCTATTTTCTCCTCTGTCGTAACCCTCTCGCTCGACCTTTTCGACTCATCTACTCCCCCCTTAATAATCACAGCGCAACACCGCCAATTGGTTGCTGGAGCACGCCGGAACCTGCGGAAGGGAAGCCGTCGTTGCTGTCGCTCGAGGAAGAGAAGGCCTTATCTGAGATGACCATCGAAACCGCAAGGAGGAGGCGAACGTCTAGGACAATTCATCCTTTGTTGAGGAGCTTTGAGGCATCATCGTCGTCGACCAATGCACCAACCACCGCCGGTCGTCGCCATTGGGAGGAAGGTGAGCACGTCCATCTCCTCTGGTCCCTTAGATCCGGTATGAATCGGTACAGATGAATCACATTGTGCCACCTATATGTCTTTGTCAGCGTGCAGTCAGCGCCCAGACATCGCCTGCGTGACCAGTAGAATAGCAACGTGTGGCGACCCTATCGATTTAAAATCTTAGAATTGTTTTATTTGGCAGATTATTGGTTAAACTTGTAAAATCCATAGTAAATCAAATAATTGACCAAAAATTACAAAAAATATGTCTTTGGATTCATAAAATTGAGTAGAACTATGATCTGTAATAAAATTGCAAGTTTACTGCAGTAATATTTTTGTAGATTTTAAGCAATAGTTTGGAGTATTTAATTCATAGGAAATTGTCCACAACTACGTTTTAGTTGATTCTTGTCACGTTGTCTTCGTATTTACAAGATCTACTGTTTAGATTTTGAATATCATGCTTAGATGTTTCAGATCTATTTCGTGGATTTGTCGAAGGTTAGCTCCCCTTTATGAACATATCCAGGGTTTTACTAAACCGAAATAATTAAAATCTATGGGAAATTGTTACCAACGACACCCTCTAACATAAAACAACTTATAAATAATATTTTAGTCGAATATCATCCTTGCATATTATCATGTTTCATGCATGCATATTACTTTTGTGGCATTGTCTTTGTGCAAGTTTTGATTAGATATATGTTTGTGCTTCGTTAGATTGTTCGGAGTGTGCCGAGGATTACTGTTGCGTACAGTTCTATTTAGATCAAGGAAAGTTACAACTCTTGTTCACATATTGACCCGGTTTCGAATCTATGGATGTTTTTATCTTCAAATTCTGTGGTGTGCATGTGTAGGATGTCCTGGTATAATTTCTTAGTATTATTTTGCAAGTGTGGTGGTTTTGTAGTATGACATGAGTAGCTCTATACTTAGGATTTTTCCCTCCTAATAGGTCACCCCTGGTTTTGCTATGTATTGCTTTCTATGCTATATATATAAAGTAATGTTGGGGGGTTCGAAAGACATGAAAATTTCTAAGTATAGAACCTCTCTTGAGCGATCATTTCTACTAAAAATAAACTTCGAATAAAACTAAATTTTCTTCTAGGAAGAACGTTTATCGGATCAACGAGTGGAATTAGGTGGAGGATGGCTGCCCAGGAATCAAAAAAGTTTGGCATGTTTCAGAATTCAGAAGCTTCCACTTCAACCACAATACATATGGGCTCTGTCTTGGCCTAGTACTTAGTAGGAAACCTCACCTGGGTACCATCACTTCGAGGTTCATTGCCACGAGTGGATCCATAACGTAGAGGGGATACTAAGGGGAAAACTCGCCATGGTCTTATTTTTAAAATAACTTGATTGTGGATTATGGGTAAAGTGCACAAAGTATCGAGAGTATCGCAATCTGATCGATCAGTCGAGTTCATGGAAAAGAACACTTTGAACATCTGAAGGATGGAGCCTCTAAAGGATCTTCCTCTATCTTTCCAAACTTAAAGTTTTTCTAAAACCCCATGGCATGAGTAATATCGCCAATGGGTGGGATTTTGTGAACTTGGTGAGTAATATCCAAGTGTTAGGCTGTTTGGACACTTTGTGCGTAATATCCGCGTGTTCCACTCGACCCTATATTACTTAAGAAAATGTTTACAAAGTAGGATGGAACTCTTCACCTTTTCCTCTTACTTGAAAATTGACTTTATGCAAATGAACCCCAAAGCCTACTCTAGCCTTGCATATAGAGTTATTCGTATTCTTTGCTTAGTGTAATTTGCCAATACATTTAAACTATTAGCCCAACGTGTTGGCTGCATGTTTTATGTGCAGAATCCGAATATTGAAATGTGCGTAGTGATCGCAAGTCTGAACTCAACTAGCCTGGGGCGTTGACGGACTCAAGTATATTTACGTATCCGTTGTTTATTTGAGCAAGCTATAAGCTAAGAAAAGTTGTAATAAATTCATGCTCTGGAATATTCGTGTGATAAAGACTTGTGTTTGACATGATATTCATCGACTATGAATGTTAGCTATTGATCTAGGAACTATCATGTAAATCACAGGGACTTAGTATTTTTATTGATCTGAGGTCACAACAGATGGTTTTAGAGCACAGATTTGCCTGTAGGACATGACCCCTAGGATTGGAGACTACCTTTAATTTTGTGTTCTATTACATGCTTTATTCTGCTAAGTTATTTACGCACTTCTAGTAATTGTCTTTCCCTACTTATTTATGTACCTCATTTTCATTCTTCTAACATAAAACTTCCTCTACGACAACATCGAGGACATCGATCCCCTTCGCTTTGGAGCAGGCCTTATCGACATTGTCTTGACATTAGGTTTGCCCTGCCATCAATCAAAGGAAACCCGATGAGGAAACTCCACAAGAATGGCTGCTAGGGAGTAAAGGTCATCCAACCAGGACAAGATGAGGGCAAGAACCAGACGGAGTACATAGCGCTCCACACCATCAGTGATTCCATGGAGAAGGGAGTTAGCACCTGCATGCAAGAGCTTATTGGACGCCTATGTGGACGCCACCATGAAGATCTTGAAGGCCACTTAGGCAACCTCTTTCGAAGGCATGATGAGAAAGGAATTCCGATGGAGTTAAGAGTGTAGGAGAGGACTATCGCCAAGCACCGAAGGATCCAATACCAAGACTTAGAGTGCCACATCAACAACCTTGAAGAGGGTAGATGCTTCGACATCCTAAGGAACGATGAGTTATGCGCTCTAATCAAGGAGAAGGACGCGATGATCCAGAAGCACGAGGAGGCGATGCGGTGACCCAGCATACCACTGCATGTGTAGTACACTATAGTCGTTGACATAACATTCACAGAACACCGTTCCGTAAATATCACATCCCTCGGAGTGGTACAACAGAAACATTGCGGGTCCATATTACAAAAGTACACACAGTATTAGTATTACAATACCGGAAGTTCAAGACTTCCAAAAGATCCAACTTACAAACCAAAATATAAGATGTTCAACGGAAATTTAAAAGTAGCAACTCCAACTAGGAGTGGTCTCAACAACTTATTCTATAGAGTTCATGTTGCTCGGCTCCATTAGTTACTACTAACTAGACACTTAAGTGGACTCGTTCTCAACGACACCATAGCGGATCTCGTAATCCACGCCTTTAACTCCTCCGGATAGATCAGGTTCCTCGTAGAACATGTCTTCTTGGCATTCGGCTGCATACATTGGCACGTCTTCGGGATCCTCAGAGTCTAAGCAAGGGATCAAAGGAAAGAATGAGTAACAGCGTTACCCAACAAGTTCATTATATGCAAGGTGGGAAGTTTCATGCTCTAACTACCACCTCGGATTATAAATCCTTGGCACTATGCAGTTTTTGTAAAAAATTCTTCAAAGATTGATTTTATTCCGAAAAACTATGACAATCAGCCTTCACAGGTTGACCAGAACTTTCACGGAGTTCTTTTCCTGCCGCGTTCGTAGCTCCTTCCCAGAATAGGGAGTAACAAGTTACAGTTCTTACACTCTGCAGAGGTGCGTTACTTTACCCATGAGAGATCAACTCCTTGTTGCACAACCGGGCGTACTTTCCCGTCCACAATTCCATGATGTGGGCCCAGTAGTTGGTCCAAGCCAATCACTGCCCCCTTCGCGACCCCGCATGACTCCTTGGTGTACACCATGCCCACATAATGAATTACGGCAATGGTTTGTACAAACCGTTAGATGCTAGAACTATCGTGGGACGATGAGGGTTCCCACCCATATGCTGCATATCCTCTACGAATTACCAATTAATATGCATGCTACGAGGATAACAGCCACAACCTGCACATCCGACTTCATGCGAGAGGAAGAAGATACAGCTGACTTCTCTGTCTCATTCCAAATCTCATGGATAACGCGTAATATACGGCGCTAGAATCACTGATGTCAGGGGTTATTAAGTCCCTATTTGATCATCATTGTTGCAATTAGAACTCTAAGTTCTATTGCTCCATCATGTCACCACTTAGGATGATATCTATGATTTCTTTGTTTATGAAAATATTTTTTTTTCTTTTTTAGCATATATGATAACACACAATTTGCAAATACTTTGATAAAGACTCTTCAAAGGACATGAGCAAGTGATGAACTTGCCTTGTGATGGCAAGGTAGTGAAGTATGATGCTTGCACTGGACCTTGAGCTTCTAGTTCTACAAAAACATCATTATTGCCCGGTAAGGACAATATTTAAAGAAGCAAAATAATTATGCAAGTAATGTAATGCATTCTTTAATTCTATATGCATTTTCCCTAAATAAAGTGCCTTTTAATAAAGAATTTATAAATATTAGCTTTTTATATTTATTGCATATATTGAATTATTTTATGTTATTTCCCTTTTTATTTGAATTTTATTGATTTAATAATTCTTTTAGGAATTATTAATTATACATTAAAATTTATTATTAAATATTTATTTAGTATTTTTTAAAAAATACTATAATATTAATAAATAATGAAAGTGATTTTTATTTATTTTTATCACTTTTCAATAATTTTGTAAAATTCCATAAGGAATATATAAATTACAAAATTCTTATAAAAGCTTAAGTGTTCGAAACTTTATATTTTATTTTATTTGAAAGAGTGGATTATTGTTAATCCAAAAATATTTTATTTATAATTTTTGGACTTTTATTTTATTTCCTATAATTTTATTGAGGTCAGGGCATTTTGTTCTTTTCTAATTGATCAAAATATTTATTAAATAACTTGGGCTGGCCCCTTGGGCTTATTGGGCCAGGGTGGCCCAATAGGGCAGGGTCAAAAGATAACCTCGAAGGGTTTTGGACCACGCAGCCCACTCTGCCTCCCTCTCTCCCTCGACCTTATCCCCTCCTCCTCTGACTCGACCCCGTGGCCGGCGATGCCACCACCGTCAATTCCTGCCGCCGTCGGCCGTTCTGGCCGCCGCCGTGGTGCGAGTTGGGGTTGTTGATGACGCTCGTTCGTTCTATCCACTTGGATTTGACTCTGGGGCTTCGCCGTGGTCAGTTCCACCCCATTCCTGAACCCTAGGGGTTGGAAAAGATGATGTCGCCGCCGCCACGATTCCGCCTACGGTGGTGTGCTGGTCTCGTGCGCTGCTGCGGCCGCTGCCGTGGCAGGTGCAGGTTGTAGCACCCCTCTGGGTGCTCCCTGTGCCGCCGCGGTTCGCCGGCCCCTCTACTTCCTCTTCGATTCATTAGCGAGGACCTCGGGTAAGTTATCTTTGTGGTGTTTGTCCATGCTTCTGTCATGATTCTCTCCGTGTATCTAGTGGCTTTCATGCTGAGTGACTATGTGTTGGTTGAGTTCATCTCTGGATTAGAGTTCTTGCCCTGATTATGGTTCATAACCCCCTGTAGATCATATCTATGATGCTTTAGATCTAGTATTGTTCATATCTGATCATGGGAAATTATTGTCTGTTGTGGTTAATGATTGATAGTGGCTTTGATGATACTAGTTGCCTGTCAGATTAATTCTAGTGGTAATCCACCATGATCCATGCTAGTGTTTCAATGAAATCCTTGATTGGATTATGTTGTTGGTCTGAGAAGTTTCTCTACTGTCAGAATACTTGTACTGACAGTAGATTTCTCTCAGTAGTTGCTTACTGCAATTATAATGTGGGCTTGTTTAAGATTATACACTCTGAATCAAATCATTACATGTAATGATTTTCTATGGATGTATAGATTCATTTTAAGGTTGATTCCTGGCACTTGGCTTCAGGAAAATGATATTTATTGGTTGTCCCTTTTATAGGTGGATCCTAAACAAAGATTGGTTTTAGTTCATATACAACCTGTCCTTGTGATACCAATATGATCTGGCACACAAGTGATTGGGTTTTTATTTCTGGCTTAGCTTGATAATGCTTGTGGTTAAAACTAATAAGATGATATGGAAGCTTTTATAACTTTTCTGCCTATGATGTTAGTTTGAGGCTCTAGGATGTGATTCCTAGTTAGCTGGGCAATAGTTTGTTTGAAACTTATAGGTTTAGAGGTGCTACTCTCTCTGAGAGATGTGCCCTGATCTGATAAGATCAAATGAAAATGATCTAAGTTGCAAAAATAACACTGAACCCAGTGATGCTCGTCTAAGGGTTTAGTGCTTGTGGTTTGAGCTTGATTTCTTATCCTTATACTTGAAATCTCTAGGATAGATGCACTCCTTTTGGGTGATTATTGAGAGATTATCTCATAAAATAACACATGCTTTTATTTAGATATATGATGAAATCATGTGATGGTTTTATGAGGCTCACCACAGATTCTGATGTGGATGTAGTAGATTGATGATGATCTTGATCTTGATCTTGATCTGGATCTTGATCTGCTTTTGCTGTGCTCCTGAGCTTGCTCTTAAGCTTGCATGCTCCACCTAGCTCCTGGGCTTGACCTTGCTGTCCACCAGATCCATCCCCCTCCTTATGTCACCATCCTGGTGATGTTTGGGTTGATCTTGGTGGTTGGTTTTGGCTGCTGTTCTTGGTATGGTTGTTGTTCACCCTAGCTGTGTTATGGTGTGGTGTGGTGTAGTGGAGTGATGCACTGATGTGCTCCTCCACGGTTGTGTTGTGGTTTTGTGATGCTGGCTATGCTTGTGAGGTCGACAGCACACCATCTGCATGCTTGTGTGTGTGTGCAGCTTGTGTGCCTGCTATGCACATGTGGATATGTTCAGAAAGTTTGAACTTACTATTACCAATCTACTTTTACGCTGGCTGGTGAATTGGTCCCTTTTGGATGTCATTTGCATTCTGGCTTGAATTTATGAAAGATGAAATCTTTCATTTTGGTGAAACTTTCCCCTTTACAACATTTCTCAATGATGAGTTTGTCAAGTGCACCTCACTGACATATCTGAGAGAAATATACTAACACTAATCCTATTTTATTTTCTATTTAATCTTGGTTTTGCAAGTACAAAGATAAAGATGAAGATTTAGTGTAGTTTTAGATATAGGATAGTTAGTAGATATATAAATGTAATTTTCTTAATCTTTTGTATTTTTTCTTTTATAATTCTTGTAATCTTTTTTTGGTTCATTTGTAATAAAGATTATATATTTATTAATAAAGAATCTTCTTAATCTTTACTCTTTTGTAAATTGTGAAGTTTGGAATAACTTCAGTAAGTTCATTCTTTGTAACTTGTTTATGTATATAAAATGAATTTCATATACCATATTGTTTTTAGATAAGATTTAAGTTATAATACTTTTCTCTTAATTAATTTTAAGATTCAAATCTTATATCAAAATTATTTAAATTATAAAACACTTAAGTTTTAAAATCCAAACTCATTTCAAAACACAAATAATTCCTTTAAGATCATATCAAAGTTTATAGCAATCCTCCTTTAAGACTAAACCTACTCTCAAAGTAAGAAAGAAACATTGATCACTCAAGGTTTTTATTTGGCGAAAATTTTACCCACATTTTCACAAATGAATGCATACAACAATACATATTCCTAAATCTACCCTTCGTTAGGTCCTAAATACTGGGATGTTATAGGCGATCAAGGCTCAGGAAGAACAGTTCAAAACCCAAGAGAAGAGGTTCAACAACCAAGAGAAGAGGGTGCAGGATAAGAACAAGAAGATTAGGGAATTTAAGCAACTACTCAAGAACAATGAGGTGGAGTTCGAGGGCCTTTGCAATATAATCAAGGATCTGTGTACCTCCAAGAGGAACTTGGAGGAGAAGCTTGAAACCAATAAGGAGTCAAGCCTAGTTGAAGCGTTACAAGATGAAAAGAAGGGACTTGAAGAGAAGCTCGAATCCACTATCAAGGACCTGCAAGAATATAAGAAGGACCTCCAAGAGAAGCTTGAAGGCGCTACAAAGGAGATGGAGTTATACAAGTAAACTCTGGAGAAGGAAGGCTACTCGTTCGAGGACGAGTTCGAAGAAGTGGAAGACTTGGAAGAGTAGAGTAGTTAGTTGGACCACCTTTAAATTTTATAGTTAAACGTTATTTGTAGTTGTAATAAATATAAAGACATGATTGGTTTAGTTAAACTTGGATAATTTATGTGTTATAGGTTGTGCTATGTGTTCCTTTCATGTTGTTTGTGTGTTTTCATAAGGGTAGGAGTTTATTATTTTAGTCTTTCTATCTATCTCTTCACTTGTTTCCCCAACCCCAAAGATGTCGCCAAGACGTGCAAACAATGATCTCCCTCCAGAGATTGCACAACTTTTGGCCTATCATAATTAGCCAATCCAAATCCTCACTCAGAATATGTAAAACAACAACAACAATGTGCCACCTTCGCCACCCTCGCTGCCTCCTCAACAGGATCGCCTGACTCGATATTTGAGGTTGAACGCTCCTACTTTCACAAGCAACGCTGAACCACAAATGATTGGCTCCGCACAATAAACAAGAAGTTGGATACCATCCATGTTGCTGGAGCTGACAGGGTGCGTTTTAACGCTCATCAGCTTGAAGGACCCGCTACTGAATGGTGGGCTAACTATCAAGTCACCCACCCAGATATTAATGCTATTACTTGGAACCAGTTTGAGGTGTCTTTCCGCACTCACCATGTGGCTTCTGGTGTCATGACCCTGAAAAGGCACGAGTTTCACGACTTACACCGGCTGCATTGTTCCGTCACTGAGTATGGGGATATTTTCAACAAGATGGTCTGATATGCACTTGATGATGTTTTCACTGATGCCAGGAGGAAGGAGGAGTTCTTAAGAGGACTCAATGATGAGATATGTATTCAGCTTGTGGCTAAAATTTTTGACAACTTTCAGGAACTCCTGGACAAGGAAATTGTGGTTGAATCCAAACGGAAGAGCATAGAGAATTGTAAGAGGAAGTCTAACTCGCATAAGCACTCTGTTCCATACCAGAAGCTACGTACTTCATCACCACCACCCTACAAGAATAATGGCCACAACCATAACGGCCATCATCATGGAATTCACAAACACAATGGTCATAAGCACCGCAATGGGAATGGCAATGGTAGCAATGGGAAGGATCTCAGCGAGGTAACATGCTTCAAGTGCAACGAAACATGGCACTATGCAACTAATTATCCCGAGAGGATGAAAGGTGTAAATGGAAACAAACACAACCATGGTAATGGAAATGGAAAGAAGTGGAATCCATTTGTCAAAGCCACGATGAATCATGTCTTTGTGGAAGATGCTTGTGAGGCACCGGACTCCGTGATTAGCAAGTTCAAGCTCAATTTATTTCCCGTAGTTGTTCTTTTTGATACTGGTGCATCACATTCATTCATATCAAGGATATTTTTATATCGAGGCAAGATACCTACGAAGACAATTAGTTCTCCTCTAATGGTAAGTTCTCCTGGAGCAGAAATAGTGGCAAACTCTGGATGTCGTGGGTTAGAACTAATGATTGGGGCACATATCTTTCCCACAAGTCTAGTAGTTCTGGAGTCACAAGGCATAAACTAAATTTTGGGCATGAATTGGATGACCGAGTATGTGGGAGTCATAGATTGTGTAAAAACGATGGTCACCCTCACAACTCCGGAAGGGAGAATGATCCGCATCAATTCAACCTTTGCACTTAAGGAAAGTATGGTGAATTCTCCTTAAGGGGGTTAGCTTGGAGGATGTACCTGTAAAGGAGTATCCGGATGTCTTCCTGGAAGAATTACCAGGGATGACTCCTGACCGTGATATCGAGTTTCTTATTGACTTGATGCCGGACACGAGACTGATAGCTAAGAGACTGTACAAAATGGATGTGGATGAGTTGAAAGAACTCAAGAATCGTCTTAGAGAGCAAATGGACAAGGGATTCATTCAACCACGAGCTTCATCTTGGGGAGCACTTGTCTTATTCGTGGAAAAGATAGATAAAACCAAGAGGCTAGTTATGGATTACTGCTCGTTGAATGAAGTGATAATTAAGAAAAAATACCCTCTACCCAATATCAATTATTTGTTTGATCAATTAAAGGGAGCTAGTGTTTTATCTAAGATTCATTTGCGATCAGGTTACTTTCAACTAAAGAATCGGGAGTAGGATGTACCCAAGACTGTTTTCACCACAAGATATGGTTTGTATGATTACACCGTGATGTCGTTTGGTCTAACCAATGCCCTGACATATTTCATGACTATGATGAACAAGGTGTTCATGGAGTATTTGGATAAGTTTATTGTGGTGTTCATTGATGATAGACTTATATGCTCGAAGGATAAGAAGGAACATGAGAGGCATCTACGCCTAATTATGGAAAAGATAAGAGAACACATGTTGTATGCCAAGTTCAGCAAATGTGAGTTCTGGTTAAATGAAGTGGGATTCCTTGGTCATGTTTTGTTAGCAAAAGGAGTTGCCATAGACCCAAGTAAGGTAGCTTCTGAGTTTCAATGGGAGTCACCTAAAAATGTGGGTGATATCAGGAGTTTCTTGGGCCTCACAGGATATTACTAGAGGTTCATTGAATTTTTTTCCAAGATAGCGAAACCTATGACTGAATTTTTGAAGAAGGAAAATAAATTCCAATGGACCGAGGCATGTGAAGCAAGTTTTCAAGAGTTGATGAAACGCCTAGTAACAGCACCAGTTCTATGTCTACCTGATATCCAAAAGGATTTCCATGTCTTTTGTGACACTTCTCGAGAAGGACTTGGCAGTATACTAATGCAAGATGGGAAGGTAGTATCATATGCATCTCGCCAGCTTAAGAAACTTGAACATAACTACCCCACGCATGACTTGGAACTAGCATCAGTTGTGCATGCGCTCAAGGTATGGAGACATTACCTCATGGGCAAACATTGTGATGTGTTCACAGATCACAAGAGTCTGAAATAACCCAGGAAGAGTTAAATATGAGGCAAAGGATATGGCTTGAACTCATTAACGAATATGACTTAGATCAGCAGTACCACCCCAGAAAGGCTAACGTTGTGGCTGATGCCTTATGCCGTAAAGTCTATGTGAATGGACTTACCGTGGGAGAACTCCCAAAGGATTTATGCAAGCAATTTAAAGAACTCAGGATAGAAATAGTTCCGAAAGGGCACTTAGCATCAATGGAAATAGTTCCTACGCTTCAGGACAAAATCAAATAAGCCCAGAAGGGAGACAAAGAGTTAGAGGAAATAAAATCCAACATAAGCAAGGGTAAAGAAAAAGGCTTTCATCTGGATGAACAAGGAACACACTGGTATGATAAGCGTTTGGGAGTTCCCGATGATCCAGATATCAGGAAGTTAATTCTTCATGAGGCTCACAATTCCCAATAGTCAATCCATCCTGGTGTCACATCCCAAGATTTTCCAAATCTTTTAATGTGAAAATAAATGAATAAAATAAAACTTTGTTTGATTTTCAGGGCCAGAAGAAACTTTTTGAATTTAATCGGAAACTTCAAACCAATTTGAATCAAATAAATCCTAAAGGGATTAATAAAGATAAAAATTTAATAAAAGGAAAAAAATAAAAACATTTGGAAATACTATTTTGAAACAATTAAATGAAAAGATTTGTTTTCAAATGAAATAGAAGTTTTAAAATAAGAAATTATTTCATAAAGCCAAATTAAGACCTAACCAAGCTTTGGGAATTAAAACATTTTGTTTAGAAATAAAATAGCAAAGGTTTATTTAAATAAATTAATAAGGATTTAATATCCAAGTTTTTATTAATAAAGGTTTTACTATTTACAAAACATCAAAACTTATTTAATCATTTAAAATAAGTTTCCCAAGTATTCTTTATATTCCCAAATAAAACCTACTGTTTTGTTTTAATTTAGTTTTCAAATAAAGTTTAAATGAAACAAATCCTATTTGATTTAATAAACCATGGCCCATTTTATTTAATTAAGGAATGGAACCTAAAAGATTAAAGTATTATTTATTTTATTGGTTTATGCTACTGAACAGAACCAGGTTCATGGTTGCAAAGATTGATAATGGTTTGAATTGATTTGAACCTTGTTTGATTGTTTTGAAATTTAAAATACAATCAGAATGTTAGACCCCTCCTTTATAAAGGATAGGATCCCTGTGATTGCAATGCTAGTCCCTGGATCAATGCTAGCATCCATAGTTTAAGATGAAGTACACAGATACAAAGGTCGTTTATTACATTCATTCCAGAGATAAAAACATAGTCTTTTACAACTCCTGGCCATAGGCCTAATACAAGAGTTTTAAGGAACAAGTAAATAAACACAAGTCTTCATCTTCATGTGCCACAGGCAAGCATGTTGAGTGTAGACTCATGACTCCTATTCATCATCGGAGTAACCTGCAACATCACAAGTTACAGCCACAGTGGGTCAATACTTTGGAATAGTATTGGCAAGTGATACCTTATTATATTTTAAGTGGACTATATTACTATATGCATTTTGGCTATGTGTAGCTTGGCTTGCTTTGCTTGAAAAAAGGTTTTTCCTATTAGTTGAAATCACTAAGTTTTTCTTTATCAAAACATTCCCAAGGAACCACCAATAGACATTGAGGTCCTTCACCCTTGTTCACCCATCAATTTTTATTTAGAAGTTGGAGTGATGAGATTCTTGTAGCTTCCATGTCTTGATGCTCAAAGTGTCCATTTCCTTGGACAAGGCTAAGTACTTAGGTTTCCCATCTGCAGAGGTTGTGCACTTTCCCCACCAGACTTGGTTTCCCAAGACAGGACCTTTCAGAAGCTTTTCCTTAGTCAAATGGACGCGTTCCATCTTATCATCCCATCTACCACCAACTGTCCAAGTGACTAAGTTCTAGCAACCTATATGATCATGGCAGAGCCCATATTGCCAAGTGGTTGCACTGTAAGCTTTCTCAACACTTGGCCTCCAAATCCCTTTGTGCCTGGGTGGCTTACCACAAGTGAGATACACAACCCAAGTCCATGGCCTTGTGTAACCACTCAACATAACCCATACTTTCCATTCCACCCAGGAGGTTCATTTGACTTAGTGGTTTTATTAGAAAAGTATAAGTCTCTTGACATAGAATATTTTTTTATAGTATGAGTAGTTTTTCACCAACCCTTGTTTTGCTATAAGCTAGGCTAAGCAAAGTATGGCAACATATCTTAGGGATGATTCCTTAGCAAATCTACTAGACTTCATAGGATTTCCCCATCTTTTACATTAGACAAAAATAGCATGCAACACTATAACAAAATATCTAATGCTAGTTCAAAATATATAGGACAAATTTATTCATGTAAATATCACTTGCCTGGGTAGTGGGGAGAGTAGCACTCTTCACAATCACAATCACTAGCAAAATCTACACAAGAAACAATAGCATACAATTACACACAAATATATACAACCAAAAATAATATGAATGCATGTATGCAAGAATTTACTAAGTGGTGATTTTTGAAAATTCTACCAAGTATGCTCATGGGTACAGAAACTTAACATGTCACAAGTTTGCCAACTAAATTCATTTGGCTCCATTTTAATTTACCAAATTAAATCTATACCTAAATTAGCCTAAAACTTGTCCCACAAATAAAATCATTTTATCTATTACTATATGCTAAACAAATTGGATATTCAGAAAGGCCTTGTTTCACTGAATCCAACGGTATAAAGTTTGCAAAAATCCAACGTGGCATTCAAAAGTTATAAGCATTTGAAGTTTGAAACTAAATCTGGTTTTTAAATCTGTTTTTAGATTTAACCTAGCCACGCGTCATGTTTTTATTCGCCCGTACCGGTTCGCACCGGATCACCCTTCTGTGCCGTTGGATCTAACTAACGCTGCACGGCTCAGATCGCGTACCTCTTCGGTTTAAGTGAATCTATCCTAGCGCTGCGATGCAGATCCAACGGTCCACATCACCAAGCCAGAAACGGGCGGCGCTGGCGGTGCTAACTGGCGGCGGCGCGTCTGACTACGGCGGCGCCGGCGTTCTACATCGTCCGCGAGAGGGAGAGGGGTATTACCAGGTTCGCCGGAGGCTGCTGAAGCTCGTCGTGGTGCTGGCTTGCGGAGGGGCGCTCAGAGATGGGCTCTAGATCTCGTCGGAGTTGCGTCTGGCGTCGGGTGGGTGTTGTCGGAGTCGTTGCCGAAGTTCTGCGTCGCCTGAGCGCGAACCAATGGGTTTAGAAGATGCGCAGGACAACTGCGAACACGCTCGGGTGAATAAGAAAGCAAGGGGTGCTCGAAACTTACTGAGATTGCTCGCCGGAGTTGGGGTGGTCGTCGGGTGCCTACGGCGTCAAGCGAACATGTTGACCTGGGGCAATACAGGATGCTCTGTTGTGGTTAGAAGGTGCGCGGGAGGTTTACTAAGCGTCTCGAACAAACCAGAGGGAAAGGGGCGCTCGAGGCTCACCTGAATCGGTCGCCGGAGTTGCTCTGTCTGCGGTGGTTTTGTGCGAATCGGGGGCAGCCTGGGGGCGTGAGTGTGCAATTGACTGGGGGAAATGATCGTGGGGAGGTGGGGATCTTATAGCCGGTGCCTCGACAGGAAACGCCTGCGTTTAATTGCCCAATTAAGCCGCGCCATCACCGGCAGTCACTGCAGCTGCGACGTGGTCGCGGGCGAGTTTTGGGGAAGACGATGACAGCGTGTCCAGGGTCCACTCGTCAGCGATGTGCGCGAAGTGAGTGTGGGGTCTGGCTGTCAGCGGCTCAGTGTGTGCGCTCGCGCGTGAGAGGAGAAAAAGAAATCCCCGGGTGGGCTTGCTGGGCTCGATTGGTTGCTGGGCCAGATACCTGGCGCCTGGCCCTTTTCTTTTGTTTGTTTCTTTTCTTTTTCTATTTCTATTTTCTGGAATGATTTTTGATATGAATTCAAATCCTTTTGAATCCAAGCTGTTCTGGGAATTTTTGCAGGGTTTTGTGGATTCAAAAACAGTCATTTTAACTAAGTGTTTACCATGCAAGGCTTGGTCAAGCTTGGTTTTCAAAGTAAACAGAGATTTGCTCTAGTTTGTAAATATTTGAAAAAGATTTTGAAACCATTTCCAAATTTGAAAACTTGGGTAAAAGCTTCACCTAAACTTTCCATCAATGGAGTCAAGTGAACCAGTATTTAAACTTTCACATTTCAAAGGGGTGATGGTCATTTTGGAATAAAAATGTCCACATGAAATCATAGCCCCAACTTCTGTTTCTAAGTGATTTTTGAGAAAACCCTAAATGGATGAATGATGCAAAGATGATATGAATGAGTTTTGAAACTATGATTTTTGGGATGTTACAAATCTAACCCCCTTAAGATGAATCTCGCCCTCGAGATTCGGTTTGGCTAGCAAATAGGTGAGGGTGGTCTTTCCGAAGATCATCTTCTCTTTCCCATGTTGCTTCCTCTTCGGAGTGATGGTTCCATTGCACTTTACAAAACTTGATAGTCTTGGTCCTGGTGACTCTTTCTGCTGTCTCTAGAATCTTGACAGGCTTTTCCTCATAAGTGAGATCACTTTCTAGCTGAACTTCTTCCAAAGGTATGGTATCCTTCAAAGAAGACTCTTCCATTTCTGGGTGACATTTCTTAAGCTGACTCACATGAAATACGTTATGGACTGCTGATAGAGATTCTGGCAATTCAACTTCATATGCAACTTCTCCCTTGCGACTTAGAATCTTGAATGGCCCAACATATCTTGGTGCCAACTTTCCTTTGACTCCAAATCTTTTCACTCCACGAAGTGGTGATACCCTGAGATAAGCTCTATCCCCAACTTCGTAGGTGACTTCTCTACGCTTAGAATCCGCGTAGCTTTTCTGTCGGGACTGTGCTATTTTCAATCTGTCCTTAACCAATTTGACTTTCTCTTCGGCGTCCTTGATAAGATCAGGTCCAAATAAGCTTCTTTCTCCCACACCATTCCATAATAATGGGGTGGTACATTTCCTTCCGTAGAGTAACTCAAACGGTGCCATTCCAATACTAGATTGATGGCTGTTATTGTAAGAGAACTCCGCGTAAGGCAAACTTTCATCCCAACTTGCTCCATAATCTAGAGCACAGGCCCTCAACATGTCCTCAAGAATTTGGTTGGTCCTCTCTGTTTGTCCATCTGTTTGAGGATGAAAAGCAGTGCTAAACTCCAATCTCGTTCCTAAGGATTCATGAAGTTGTCTCCAAAAGTGAGATGTGAACTGGGTTCCTCTATCTGACACAATACTCTTTGGCACACCGTGAAGGCATACAATCCTGCTCATGTAAATTTTTGCTAACTTGGCACTTGTATAAGTTGTCTTCACGGGTATAAAATGAGCCACTTTTGTTAGGCGATCCACTACTACCCATATGGAATCATACCCTGATCTGGTCCTTGGTAATCCGGTAATGAAATCCATACCGATATTCTCCCACTTCCATTCAGGAATAGGCAGTGGTTGAAGTAAACCTGCTGGTTTCTGGTGCTCCGCTTTGACTCTGCTACACACGTCACACAAAGCAATGTGTTCGGCGATGTCCCTTTTGAGATTGTTCCACCAAAACCTTTCCTTCATGTCCATGTACATCTTGGTATTTCCCGGGTGAATAGAATACGGAGAGTTGTGACCTTCTTGTAAGATCAGTTTCCGCAATTCTGGGTCTTGTGGAACACATATACGTTTTCCGTGCCATAAAGTACCCTGTTCGTCAACATGAAAACTCTTAGCTTTCCCCAGACCAATATTTACCTTAATCTTTTCAATTTCCTCATCAGTCTTCTGGACTTCTCGGATCTTGTCCAATAGAGTGGGTTGAACATCTAAGGACATGAGATGTCCTTCTGGCACAATCTCCAACCTGAGTTCTTTGAATTGCTTACACAAGTCATCTGGCAATTCCCTTTTGGTAAGGCCATTTACAAATGTCTTACGACTTAGAGCATCCGCTACTACATTTGCTTTACCGGGATGGTATTGCAAACTTAAGTCGTAATCTTTGATAAGTTCTAACCATCTCCTTTGTCTCATGTTGATTTCCTTCTGGGTGAAGATATACTTCAAACTCTTATGATCGGTGAACACTTCACAACGCTTTCCCAAAAGGTAATGTCTCCATGTTTTGAGTGCATGGACGACAGAGGCTAACTCCAAATCATGAGTAGGATAGTTTACTTCATGAGTTTTGAGTTGTCTCGAAGCATAGGCTACGACTTTACCATCTTGCATAAGTACGGCACCCAAACCTTGATGAGAAGCATCACAATACACTTGGAAATCCTTTTCCAAATCTGGCAGACATAGAACTGGTGCTGTTACAAGTCTCTTCTTCAATTCTTGAAAACTGATTTCGCAACCTTCAGACCAGGCAAACTTCTTGTCCTTCTTTAGCAATTCTGTCATAGGCTTAGCAACTTTTGAGAAATTTTTAATGAACCTTCTGTAGTAACCTGCTAAGCCGAGGAAACTATGAACTTCTTTCACATTCTTAGGTGATTCCCATTCTATCACAGCTGAAACCTTAGCAGGATCAACTGCCACACCATCTTTTGTCATCACATGACCAAGAAAACCAACTTCCTCTAACCAGAACTCACACTTGCTGAATTTGGCATATAGTTTATGTTCCCTTAGTTTCTCAAGTATCAAGCGTAAGTGTCTCTCATGCTCTTCCTTACTCTTGGAGTAGACCAAGATGTCATCGATGAAAACGACAATGAACTTGTCAAGGAATTCCATGAACACCTTGTTCATCATATTCATGAAGTATGCCGGAGCGTTGGTTAATCCAAAAGGCATCACAGTATACTCATACAATCCATACCTTGTGGTGAATGTTGTTTTTGGTATGTCTTGCTCTCGTATCTTGAGTTGAAAATAACCTGACCGAAGATCAATCTTCGAGAATACACATGCTCCTTCTAGCTGATCAAATAAGTCGTTGATTCTTGGTAAAGGATATTTGTTCTTGATGGTAACTTCGTTGAGAGAACGGTAGTCAATACATAATCTTTGGGTCCTATCCTTCTTCTCCACGAACAACACTGGGGCTCCCCAAGATGAAGAACTTGGTTGAATAAACCCTTTCTGTAACTGTTCACCTAGTTGTTTCTTGAGCTCTTTCAATTCATCCACAGACATTTTGTACGGTCTCTTAGCTATTGGTCCTGATCCTAGCACCAAATCTATCAGAAACTCCACATCTCTATCCGGTGGCATTCCTGGTAATTCCTCCGGAAATACATCCGGATATTCACATACTATTGGTACGCTGTCCATGCTAACCCCCTTAAGAGAATTTAACTTACCTCCTTTGGATTCAAAGTTTGACTTGAATTTTATCCTTTTACCTTCGGGGGTTGTGAGTGTAACTGTACGATTGGCACAATCTAGTACTCCTTCATGTTTAGCCATCCAATCCATTCCCAAAATTACATCTAGTCCTTGGGAATCCAGAATTATTAGGTTCACTGGAAACTTATATTTTCCAAACTCTATGACTAAGTCATGACAACCCGAGTTTACTATCATTTCTCCCCCCGGAGAACTTACTCTTATAGGGCACCCAATGGTTTCTACTGGCAGTTCATTTCTTTCAACAAATGCCTTTGATATGAACGAATGAGATGCACCGGTATCAAAGAGTACAAATGCTGAAATAGAATTGAGTCTGAACTTACCAGCCATGGCATCAGGTTCCTCATAGACCTCCTCCACATTGATGTGGTTAACCTGTTCTTTCTGGAAAGGATTCGGCTTGTTAGGTCCTTCCACCTTCTTTTCGGGGCACTCATTTGCATAGTGTCCCATCTTCTTGCATTTGAAGCATTCAACCTGACTGATGTCCTTTTTAGGAGGTTGGCCTCCACTTCCACTACCATTTCCACTATAGTGGCTCTTATGTCCACCCTTGTGGTTCTTGTACTTGTCCTTGTCATGACTGCGGTGATGCTTGTTGTCATGACGGTTGTGCTTGCTGAATTTCCCATGTTTATGGGATCCTGAGCTGCCACTGTCATCATAGTGAGATCGTTTGTGAGACGATCCCGAGCTGTGCTTGTCGGAGTGTTTCCTCTTTCTACTCTCGACTTGCTTCATTTTACTTTCCAAAATAGCAGCCTTGTCACACAACGACTGATAACTTGGAACATATGCCACAGACAACTGTAGGTTCAGCTCATCATTCAAACCCTCCAAGAACTTTTCCTTTCTCTTGGCATCTGTATCAACCTCATCCGGTGCATAGCGCGCCAGATTGTTGAACTCTTCTATGTATTCTGCCACGCTGCGGTGGCGCTGTTCCAGGTTGTGAAACTCCTTCTTTTTCAGACTCATTATCCCTGATAAGATATGAGCCATGCGAAAACCATCTTCAAAGAAAGCCCAAGTCACTTCATCAATAGGAGTGGTGATTTGGAAGTTGTCCCACCATGTGGCGGCTGGTCCTTCCAACAGATGTGCTGCAAACCTGACCTTTCCAGCATCCGTGCAGCCCACGGTCACTAAGTCTTTGTTCACAGAACGTAACCAGTCATTGCCTACCATGGGATCAGTTGTTCCCGAAAACTTTGCTGGCCTCAGACGCAGAAATCTGGTGAGCATATCAAAACCCGGAGGGTTGTTGTTGTTGTTGTTGTTGTTGTTGGGGTCGTTGTTGTTGTTGTTGTTGTTGTTGTTATTCTGGTTTTGGATGAATGTTGTCATCATTTGCATAAGCTGCGTTTGTGCATTCATCATTTGTTGCATTTCCGGGGTGATGTTGTTGGGGTTGGGGTTTGCGCGACGGGGAGGCATCTGTGGTTTGTTCAAATAGATAAGAATGAGATACCCATAGATGTTTCATGCACAATACAATATAAGCAAACACATAACAAGCAACATAAGAACAAAGGTTCAACAACCACATAATAAGCTCATGAAGTAGAACACACAAGTGGCAAGCCATCCACATGTCGGATGGTCCAATAATAAGTTCACAATAACGAGTATGAACATGAAAGGTAAACAAGTAGTCAAGTCTACTCATCAGCGTCAATCTCCTCCTCGACGAAGGTAAGACCTGCGTTCTCCATCGCGGTCTTGTTCTCCTCAATAGTAGTGGTCAAGGAATCGACCTTGGCCTTGAGAGCCCTCTTCTGGGAGCGAAGCCTCTCAATGACCATCTGCTGCTGCTCAAGCTCGAATTCCTTAGACTTCAGTTCCTCGGTCATGTCCCGGATTTTCTTGTTCCTGTCTTGGACGCGTTTCTCCTGACTCTTGAACTTGCGATCTTGAGCCTCGAACTTCGTCTCCATTTCCTTGATCATCTCATCCTGCTGTGCGAAAAGCTTGTCCTTCTCGCGTAGCTGCACCTGAAGCTCGTCATTGCCAAGCATGACGTTCGTCCTATCCGTATCTACGTGCCTGAGAAGATTCTCTAAGTCCTGAAGATAGAGGCGTATCGGCTCTGCAGTGCTCCTCGAGTCGTCCTCAAAGTCGATGGAATCTCCATCAACATCACGCCTTCCGAAGGCGTGAAAGTGAGTGCCCCTAACCTGTCGGGAGTGACGGCCTAACAGTCGTCCTATCAGGTCCTGCATGACTACCTCCATGCCTCTCTCCCTGTCGTCGTGCATCAACTTGAAGACGATGGCCTCCGTAGTAGGCTCAGTCTGGCGTCCGGGCTGGTTCACCTTGAAGCCCCAGAGGTCCTTCCTCTCGAACTTGGTGAGTGGGTACACCGTGATGGTAGGAAGAGGGAGATCGAGCAAAGTGGTAAGCTCAATGATACGGGGTCCGAAACGAGTAACCTGGAACTCCTCAACAGTGCTGACGGCAATAGGCATCTATTTATAAAATTGAAAAGTTAGAACAACACTTATTTAAAATGAACACAAAACAACCATCTCATACATAACCATGGAATACAAATACCACACATGTCATGCATACACAATCCATTACATCAAACAAGGTCCAATTTATTTAAGGTATCATTTTGGAAAATAAGGTGATAAGTGGTGGTCCAACTAACGAAGTTTTCTTACAATCCAATCTCACGGGACCTATTATTAAACACTATGTTCCTAGATGCAATCCACCAATCTTGCTCTCTTGACTCTATCACTAAGTCTATAACATCTCCCCTTATCTCTTGGTTGGTGTCTTCCAACTCTTGAGTAAGTTCCTTCTCTTTCTCTAAGTCCTTTTGGAGGTTGAGCATTCTGCACTTGACTCTAGCACTTAGTTCTTTGATAGTCCTCCAAGCTGCATCCCTGGCTGACTCAAAGAATGTGGTGTGCATTGTAGTGTTGGTGTACATACAGAATCCCCTTTCTTTGTGGTTGTCTTCCTTGTTTTTGTACAAGTGAAGTTGCACCCACCAATATTCCACTCCTTCATCCATCACTGGAAAGCCCTTGTACACAGCTTCACCATGTGCATCCATTGCCTCCATGAGATCCTTGAGAACATTGGGAAACTCAGTTTCACACTCCAAGGTCATGGTCATGAGTGGTCCCTGCTTCACGGCTTCGTTGATGGAGTTCATCTACAAAGGAAGTTGAAAGAGATTAGAAAAGTTTTACGAGAAGAATAGACAAGTGTAGGAGTATTTGAAAAACTTTTTCCTTAGTGGTTTTCCAATCCTAGGGTCATAATCCTACAAGCAACACAGTGCTCTGATACCATCTGTTAGACCCCTCCTTTATAAAGGATAGGATCCCTATGATTGCAATGCTAGTCCCTGGATCAATGCTAGCATCCACAGTTTAAGATGAAGTACACAGATACAAAGGTCGTTTATTACATTCATTCCAGAGATAAAAACATAGTCTTTTACAACTCCTGGCCATAGGCCTAATACAAGAGTTTTAAGGAACAAGTAAATAAACACAAGTATTCATCTTCATGTGCCACAGGCAAGCATGTTGAGTGTAGACTCATGACTCCTATTCATCATCGGAGTAACCTGCAACATCACAAGTTACAGCCACAGTGGGTCAATACTTTGGAATAGTATTGGCAAGTGATACCTTATTATATTTTAAGTGGACTATATTACTATATGCATTTTGGCTATGTGTAGCTTGGCTTGCTTTGCTTGAAAATAGGTTTTTCCTATTAGTTGAAATCACTAAGTTTTTCTTTATCAAAACATTCCCAAGGAACCACCAATAGACATTGAGGTCCTTCACCCTTGTTCACCCATCAATTTTTATTTAGAAGTTGGAGTGATGAGATTCTTGTAGCTTCCATGTCTTGATGCTCAAAGTGTCCATTTCCTTGGACAAGGCTAAGTACTTAGGTTTCCCATCTGCAGAGGTTGTGCACTTTCCCCACCAGACTTGGTTTACCAAGACAGGACCTTTCAGAAGCTTTTCCTTAGTCAAATGGACGCGTTCCATCCTATCATCCCATCTACCACCAACTGTCCAAGTGACTAAGTTCTAGCAACCTATATGATCATGTCAGAGCCCATATTGCCAAGTGGTTGCACTGTAAGCTTTCTCAACACTTGGCCTCCAAATCCCTTTGTGCCTGGGTGGCTTACCACAAGTGAGATACACAACCCAAGTCCATGGCCTTGTGTAACCACTCAACATAACCCATACTTTCCATTCCACCCAGGAGGTTCATTTGACTTAGTGGTTTTATTAGAAAAGTATTTTCTTTATAGAATATTTTCTATAAAGAATATTTTCTTGACATAGAATATTTTCTTTATAGTATGAGTAGTTTTTCACCAACCCTTGTTTTGCTATAAGCTAGGCTAAGCAAAGTATGGCAACATATCTTAGGGATGATTCCTTAGCAAATCTACTAGACTACATAGGATTTCCCCATCTTTTACATTAGAAAAAAATAGCATGCAACACTATAACAAAATATCTAATGCTAGTTCAAAATATATAGGACAATTTTATTCATGTAAATATCACTTGCCTTGGTAGTGGGGAGAGTAGCACTCTTCACAATCACAATCACTAGCAAAATCTACACAAGAAACAATAGCATACAATTACACACAAATATATACAACCAAAAATAATATGAATGCATGTATGCAAGAATTTACTAAGTGGTGATTTTTGAAAATTCTACCAAGTATGCTCATGGGTACAGAAACTTAACATGTCACAAGTTTGCCAACTAAATTCATTTGGCTCCATTTTAATTTACCAAATTAAATCTATACCTAAATTAGCCTAAAACTTGTCCCACAAATAAAATCATTTTATCTATTACTATATGCTAAACAAATTGGATATTCAGAAAGTCCTTGTTTCACTGAATCCAACGGTATAAAGTTTGCAAAAATCCAACGTGGCATTCAAAAGTTATAAGCATTTGAAGTTTGAAACTAAATCTGGTTTTTAAATCTGTTTTCAGATTTAACCTAGCCACGCGTCATGTTTTTATTCGCCCGTACCGGTTCGCACCGGATCACCCTTCTGTGCCGTTGGATCTAACTAACGCTGCACGGCTCAGATCGCGTACCTCTTCGGTTTAAGTGAATCTATCCTAGCGCTGTGATGCAGATCCAACGGTCCACATCACCAAGCCAGAAACGGGCGGCGCTGGCGGTGCTAACTGGCGGCGGCGCGTCTGACTACGGCGGCGCCGGCGTTCTACATCGTCCGCGAGAGGGAGAGGGGTATTACCAGGTTCGCCGGAGGCTGCTGAAGCTCGTCGTGGTGCTGGCTTGCGGAGGGGCGCTCAGAGATGGGCTCTAGATCTCGTCGGAGTTGCGTCTGGCGTCGGGTGGGTGTTGTCGGAGTCGTTGCCGAAGTTCTGCGTCGCCTGAGCGCGAACCAATGGGTTTAGAAGATGCGCAGGACAACTGCGAACACGCTCGGGTGAATAAGAAAGCAAGGGGCGCTCGAAACTTACTGAGATTGCTCGCCGGAGTTGGGGTGGTCGTCGGGTGCCTACGGCGTCAAGCGAACACGTCGACCTGGGGCAATACAGGATGCTCTGTTGTGGTTAGAAGGTGCGCGGGAGGTTTACTAAGCGTCTCGAACAAACCAGAGGGAAAGGGGCGCTCGAGGCTCACCTGAATCGGTCGCCGGAGTTGCTCTGTCTGCGGTGGTTTTGTGCGAATCGGGGGCAGCCTGGGGGCGTGAGTGTGCGATTGACTGGGGGAAAATGATCATGGGGAGGTGGGGATCTTATAGCCGGTGCCTCGACAGGAAACGCCTGCGTTTAATTGCCCAATTAAGACGCGCCATCACCGGCAGTCACTGCAGCTGCGACGTGGTCGCGGGCGAGTTTTGGGGAAGACGATGACAGCGTGTCCAGGGTCCACTCGTCAGCGATGTGCGCGAAGTGAGTGTGGGGTCTGGCTGTCAGTGGCTCAGTGTGTGCGCTCGCGCGTGAGAGGAGAAAAAGAAATCCCCGGGTGGGCTTGCTGGGCTCGATTGGTTGCTGGGCCAGATACCTGGCGCCTGGCCCTTTTCTTTTGTTTGTTTCTTTTCTTTTTCTATTTCTATTTTCTGGAATGATTTTTGATATGAATTCAAATCCTTTTGAATCCAAGCTGTTCTGGGAATTTTTGCAGGGTTTTGTGGATTCAAAAACAGTCATTTTAACTAAGTGTTTACCATGCAAGGCTTGGTCAAGCTTGGTTTTCAAAGTAAACAGAGATTTGCTCTAGTTTGTAAATATTTGAAAAAGATTTTGAAACCATTTCCAAATTTGAAAACTTGGGTAAAAGCTTCACCTAAACTTTCCATCAATGGAGTCAAGTGAACCAATATTTAACCTTTCACATTTCAAAGGGGTGATGGTCATTTTGGAATAAAAATGTCCACATGAAATCATAGCCCCAACTTCTGTTTCTAAGTGATTTTTGAGAAAACCCTAAATGGATGAATGATGCAAAGATGATATGAATGAGTTTTGAAACTATGATTTGTGGGATGTTACATAGAAAAGGAAAAGGATTCAGAAACAGAAAAAAATAAGAAAAGGGTCGACCCAACCCAGCAGCCCAACAGGCCCAGAAACAGCCCAGCTTTCCCTCTCCGAAAGAAAACGATTCGCACCTCGTTTCTGACCCGTACAGAGTATTTCCAGTGGACCCTCCCCTCCTTTCTTTTCCCACTGACCGGTAGGCCCACTTTCCTCTGTTCTTCCTCCTCACCCGCGCGACCCCTTCTCCCTCCCTCGACACCGTTCCTGCCGATGATTTCACGGCCTTAATTTGCTTTAACTCGACCACCGTTACCAGCTTTGATCACGCAGGTTTAAACGCCCAGGTATCCTCTATATTTCCCCTCTGACACACCGCGCTGGCACGCCTCAGACCTCCCCAATTTCCTCCCCAAGCACACTCTGCTCCGACGAGGTCCGGTGCCGATTCCGGCGACTCGACACCGCCTCGTGCCTCCCTGAGCACCCTGGTAGCTTCCCCACTCCCAGACACACCTCCCAGTACCTTTAGTTCGACAGCGGGCGCCCCAGAACCTCGGCTACGTCAAGCTTCCGAACGCCGCCGCGTCTGTAATCTCTCCGACGACCTCCCCCGGTAAACCTCGACCGCCCCTCTACCTCTCGATCATGCAAGCATCTTCGCCTTGGTCTTACGCACCTGACCATACCCTCGGTTGGCTTTCTCGTGACCTGTAGCGACGACTTCGACCACGACTGAGACCACCCAACGTTGCTCTCTACTCCGGCGAGCAATCGCAGCTGTACCAGAGCACCCCCTACCACGACAAGCACACGTCGAGCATCACCACTTCCTCGCGGTTCTGGTGAGCACCTCCCTTTCCCTCTCCGCTTCCTGTAACCGCCGTAGCGCCACCACCTGGCCGTGCGCCGCCGCTAGCCGCCGTCGGTGCCGCCCACTTTTGGTCAAGCGTGTTAGCAACCGTAGGATCCTAATCCGACGCTTACGATAGATCACTTAAGCCGCGAAGAGGTACGATCTCTGGACCACCCGATCTGATTAGATCCAACGCACCTCGTTGCTGATCCGGCCGAACCGGTACCCGCGAATAGCAACGCGCCGCGTGTCCCCTGTTCTGTTTAAAACAGATTTGAAATCTGATTTAGTTGTGATTTTCAAACCCTTGTAACTTTGGATCCACACGTCCAAAAATTACAAATTTTATGTCGTTGGATTCAGGAGAGCAAGCCCTAGCCAACTGTGGAATTAGTTTAGTAAATAGTATCTATTAATTTGCTTGTTTTTGTATATTCTTTTGTGTGCTTGTTTAGATTAGAAAATTGTTTAAAAATGTTTTTAGGGTTAAAACATTTGCAAAATGGTTTGCTGTATGCTCATTGACCCTAGGAACCAACCCTTGGTGTTAAAAATGATTTTGGGTAAAATTTAGGTTGGGTTATTTGACTTAGCCAATTTCTAGCCAAATAAAATTATTGATTTTATTATGGAAATGTTTATGGAAAGAAAACTTTGAGAAAATGGTTTGGACCAAACCTACTGACCCAAAAACACCAAGTTTTGCAATAGCAACTCATTTGGTGAAAAACTTAAAAGTTTTGTTTTTGGATAAAAACATTTTTAACCACATAAAATAATGAAGGGATTTAAAATGGTTTATGGAAAAAACCCTTTTTGCAAATGACTTTGCCATTTTGGTAAATGACCACTTTGGAACTTACAAAGTTAGAAGCCTAGTGGAGACCATCTTTGCACATAGAACCATCTTTTGCATGCTTACATACATGACTTAGTTCCCATAGTTTTATATGTGTGTGAAATGTGGTTTGATTGATTATTTGGAATGCTAGTTGATTTGGTGTTTGCTTGAATGATTGTAGTGAAATTAGCAAAGTGTGAGACTAGCAAGATCAAGGAGTGAACCATCATTCCCTACCCAAAAAGGCAAGTGACACTATCACCAAAAGTCCTACTATTTTCTTATACTTAGTGGATTTTGAAAACATGCATGAAAACAATTTTATACTTATGCTATGCTAAATCCTAATAGGATTCCCTATACACTCCTTAGTGAAAATTTTGTAGTTGATACATGCTTAGCCATGCTAAATTTTGAAAAGAGACACATGTTGAGATTTTACAAAGGTTGAGAAAAGGACTTGTGTTTTACATAATAAAACAAGGACTCAATGAACCACCTAGGTGGTGGACACTTTAAGTTTTGGAGAAGGTGGCAACAAAAGGAACCATGTCTATGGGATTCACTTTGTGTTGTGCTCCAAAAGAAAACCACCTAGGAAACTTAGAGATTGAACATGTTTCTCCAATTGTGGCTTTCATGTGCAACCACATGCTATTATGGCTCTGGCTTAGTCAACTACATTGGGAAGACCCATGCACTGTCTTCAGTTAACTGGACATGGGGATCTGGAATGCTTCATGGGTGCTGAAGGCAAGCTAGCAATGCTGTATGGGAGGATCCTTTGGAAAGACTTCGTCACATTCTCAATCTGCCAGTACTCCATCTTGGTGAGCACTAATCCAGTAGGCCACTGGTGGCAAAAGGATGGGATTGTGACGTGTGGGTAAAGTGTACTCCTTCTGCAGAAGTTAATAAAATCTAAGTACTTAGCCGTGTCCCCTGTTATGGACGATACTGAGCAACTAAAGTTTGAACCATGGGAGATCTCGACATTCCAACTTCTAAAATAAAAAAAAACTTGATGCACTTGGGGGTACCAAGGAATTCAAAGAGATTTTGTTAAGCTTGATGCACTTGGGGTTACCAAGGTGCTCAAGAGATTTTTCTTAACACTTGATGTACTTGGGGTTACCAAGGAACTCATGAGATTTTGATGAAACTTGTTGCACTTGGGGTTACCAAGTAGCTCAAGGGATTTTTGACAAGGACTTGAACACTTGAGTTTCTACCAAGGAGTTCAAGGAACTTGGAAAAGGAGATTTGACAAAGGACCAAAACCATTTTGAAAAGATAGGATAAATTTTGCTTTATGCAAATGAGCCTTCAACTCCACTTAGCCAAATATGCATGTAATGATAGGATCCACTCATATTATACATAGTAGTGCAACTTGCCAATACAATTCAAATGTATTGACCCTTGTGGCTGTAACTTGTAATGTTGCAGGTTTGATTGTTTTTAGTGAAGATTGACTGATTAGGATTACAAAGTCTACAACCAACATCTGCCTGTGGCATTTGAAGATGAAGGACCCTATGACTATAGTTATTCCGCTGCAATGTAATGTAATAGCCAAATGAGCTATGAATGATGTAATAAAATTATGTTATTCCTGGTTATGAAGTTATATTATGACCTTTGTTTCTTGATATTACATCTAAACTGTGGATGCTAGCTATTGATCCAGGGACTAGCATTGTAAACACAAGGGGCTCTATCTTATTAAAGATTGGGACCTCTACAGATGGTATCAGAGCATTGTGTTGCCTGTAGGATTTGTAAACCCTAGGATTGGACAAAAACCCTTAGAAGAATAGGAGTTATATTTGGTCCAAAAAAAAACTTATTTACAAAAACACTTGTAAACTCTTTCCTCAACCATTTTGGTTTCAACTCTACATATCTTCTACTTCAACTTGATGGAAAAAAAAACCTACCCATGGCCAAAGACTACACCATGTGCAAAGGACTTCTTCAACTTCTTCAACTCTAATGACTTCAACTTCTTCCACTCTAATGACTTCAACTTCTTCAACTCTAATGACTTCAACTTCTTCAACTCTAATGACTTCAACATCTTCAGCATATTCACCAAGGACTTCCAACTTGGATACCACTCAAGACTACTAATGAGACAAGGAAATCTTAGAGACTGAGGGAATGCAAAATAAGAAGGAGCCATCAACAACTTTGAAGTATTGCAACTAAGAGTTTATCTCAAGGAAACCATGATCTCATATAAGAGGAATCATGAAGGAAGGAAGGATCACAATTGAACCATGTAGGTGGACCACCATATTTTAGTTAAGACAAACACACCAACCTATGTGGTGTAGCAAAAGTATTTTGTTGACTAAGTATGTGCTTGAACCTTGTTTGAGTGAAATGTTTGGTTTGTGATTGCATGCTCATTGTTTGTGTGAATTGAGATGTTGTGAGTAGAAATATTTCCTTAGAAATATCTTGCCTATTCTAATCTCCCTTCAACCCAAACAGATGACTACTCCAAAAGACTCCAAGGTTGATGACATCAACACCAACCAAGAGGACAGCAGGAAAGAGCTCATAGCAACCCAGAACCAATTGAACCAACTGACAGCTCAGTTCATAGCCAACAATAGTGATAAAGATCCAGTACTGCAAAAGTTTTTGGAGGAACAATCCCAACTGATGCTTAAGGTGACTAATCAAATGATCAACATGGAAGAAAGCTATCCCAAAAGAGTCTATGACAACAAGGATGACAGAAATATTGTTCTAGATGGAGCACCAGCTTGCATTATTCGTGGAGACAAGGATCACACTTCCAAGGAGCATGAAGGTCAATGTCCTAACTGTGAAGGAAATCTTCCGGTTGGACAATGTCCCACCTCACAAGCTACTTATTACCTTTGTGGAGGAAACGACCATGCCCCTATACAATGCCCCATCTATGCAATTGTTGAACAAAGGAAACAAGAAGGATCCAAGTATGCCAAGAATGTTGATGGCAAAGGAAAAGGACCACTTATACCTCCAAACAAGACAACCCAATTCAAAGGATCAAAGAAACCCAAGAAACCAAGACCAGACATGAACCTTGTGAAATGTCGTAAATGTAAGGAAATGGGACACTACTCCAGTGAGTGCCCAGAGAACAAGAAGAATAAAGAGATTGATCAAGTGTGGTGCAACAACTGCAAAGAGTTAGGCCACTATGTAGCAACTTGTCCACAAGAGCCACGTAAAGAACTCAAGGACATCCATTGTTTCAACTACAAGAATCCAGGACATTATGCAAGCAACTGTCCAGAAAAGATGAAGAACAAGTTGAACAAGCCTATGGAAAAACTCAACCTTGGCCCATGAGTCAAGTGTGAAAATCAAGGACGCAATGCAAATGATGCCCATGAGAAGTTTTCCCAGGATCCCAAGAAGGCCAATATGTAATTTTTGTTCGAAAATTTTTAAGGGTGGTAGTACCCTAGTTGTCTTGAACCTGCTTGTAACCCCAACCTTCCCAAATCTCGGGACGAGATTTATTTTAAGGGTGGTAGCCTGTCACATCCCAAGATTTTCCAAATCTTGTAATGTGAAAATAAATGAATAAAATAAAACTTTGTTTGATTTTCAGGGCTAGAAGAAACTTTTTGAATTTAATCGGAAACTTCAAACCAATTTGAATCAAATAAATCCTAAAGGGATTTATAAATATAAACATTTAATAAAAGGAAAAAAATAAAAAACATTTGGAAATACTATTTTGAAACAATTAAATGAAAAGATTTGTTTTCAAATGAAATAGAAGTTTTAAAATAAGAAATTATTTCATAAAGCCAAATTAAGACCTAACCAAGCTTTGGGAATTAAAACATTTTGTTTAGAAATAAAATAGCAAAGGTTTATTTAAATAAATTAATAAGGATTTAATATCCAAGTTTTTATTAATAAAGGTTTTACTATTTACAAAACATCAAAACTTATTTAATCATTTAAAATAAGTTTCCCAAGTATTATTTATATTCCCAAATAAAACCTACTGTTCTAGTTTTAATTTAGTTTTCAAATAAAGTTTAAATGAAACAAATCCTATTTGATTTAATAAACCATGGCCCATTTTATTTAATTAAGGAATGGAACCTAAAAGATTAAAGTATTATTTATTTTATTGGTTTATGCTACTGAACAGAACCAGGTTCATGGTTGCAAAGATTGATAATGGTTTGAATTGATTTGAACCTTGTTTGATTGTTTTGAAATTTAAAATAGAATTAGAAAAGGAAAAGGATTCAGAAACAAAAAAAAATAAGAAAAGGGTCGACCCAACCCAGTAGCCCAACAGGCCCAGAAACAGCCCAGCTTTCCCTCTCCGAAAGAAAACGATTCGCACCTCGTTTCTGACCCGTACAGAGTATGACCAGTGGACCCTCCCCTCCTTTCTTTTCCCACTGACCGGTAGGCCCACTTACCTCTATTCTTCCTCCTCACCCGCGCGACCCCTTCTTCCTCCCTCGACACCGTTCCTGCCGATGATTTCGTGGCCTTAATTCGCTTTAACTCGACCACCGTTACCAGCTTTGATCACGCAGGTTTAAACGCCCAGGTCTCCTCTATATTTCCCCTTTGATACACCGCGCTGGCACGCCTCAGACCTCCCCAATTTCCTCCCCGAGCACACTCTGCTCCGGCGAGGTCCGGTGCCGATTCCGGCGACTCGACACTGCCCCGTGCCTCCCTGAGCACCCTGGTAGCTTCCCCACTCCCAGACACACCTCCCAGTACCTTTAGTTCGACAGCGGGCGCCCCAGAACCTCGGCTACGTCAAGCTTCCGAACGCCGCCGCGTCTGTAATCTCTCCGACGACCTCCCGCGGTAAACCTCGACCGCCCCTCTACCTCTCGATCATGCAAGCATCTTCGCCTTGGTCTTACGCACCTGACCATACCCTCGGTTGGCTTTCTCGTGACCTGTAGCGACGACTTCGACCACGACTGAGACCACCCGACGTTGCTCTCTACTCCGGCGAGCAATCGCAGCTGTACCAGAGCACCCCCTGCCACGACAAGCACACGTCGAGCATCACCACTTCCTCGCGGTTCTGGTGAGCACCTCCCTTTCCCTCTCCGCTTCCTGTAACCGCCGTAGCGCCACCACCTGGCCGTGCGCCGCCGCTAGCCGCCGTCGGCGCCGCCCACTTTTGGTCAAGCGTGTTAGCAACCGTAGGATCTTAATCCGACGCTTACGATAGATCACTTAAGCCGCGAAGAGGTACGCTCTCTGGACCACCCGATCTGATTAGATCCAACGCACCTCGTTGCTGATCCGACCGAACCGGTACCCGCGAATAGCAACGCGCCGCGTGTCCCCTGTTCTGTTTAAAACAGATTTGAAATCTGATTTAGTTGTGATTTTCAAACCCTTGTAACTTTGGATCCACACGTCCAAAAATTACAAATTTTATGTCGTTGGATTTAGGAGAGCAAGACCTAGCCAACTGTGGAATTAGTTTAGTAAATAGTATCTGTTAATTTGCTTGTTTTTGTATATTCTTTTGTGTTCTTGTTTAGATTAGAAAAATTGTTTAAAAATGTTTTTAGGGTTAAAACATTTGCAAAATGGTTTGCTGTAAACTCATTGACCCTAGGAACCAACCCTTGGTGTTAAAAATGATTTTGGGTAAAATTTAGGTTGGGTTATTTGACTTAGCCAATTTCTAGCCAAATAAAATTATTGATTTTATTATGGAAATGTTTATGGAAAGAAAACTTTGAGAAAATGGTTTGGACCAAACCTACTGACCCAAAAACACCAAGTTTTGCAATAGCAACTCATTTGGTGAAAAACTTAAAAGTTTTGTTTTTGGATAAAAACATTTTTAACGACATAAAATAATGAAGGGATTTAAAATGGTTTATGGACAAAACCCTTTTTGCAAATGACTTTGCCATTTTGGTAAATGACCACTTTGGAACTTACAAAGTTAGAAGCCTAGTGGAGACCATCTTTGCACATAGAACCATCTTTTGCATGCTTACATACATGACTTAGTTCCCATAGTTTTATATGTGTGTGAAATGTGGTTTGATTGATTATTTGGAATGCTAGTTGATTTGGTGTTTGCTTGAATGATTTTAGTGAAATTAGCAAAGTGTGAGACTAGCAAGATCAAGGAGTGAACCATCATTCCCTACCCAAAAAGGCAAGTGACACTATCACCAAAAGTCCTACTATTTTCTTATACTTAGTGGATTTTGAAAACATGCATGAAAACAATTTTATACTTATGCTATGCTAAATCCTAATAGGATTCCCTATACACTCCTTAGTGAAAATATTGTAGTTGATACATGCTTAGCCATGCTAAATTTTGAAAAGAGACACATGTTGAGATTTTACAAAGGTTGAGAAAAGGACTTGTGTTTTACATAATAAAACAAGGACTCAATGAACCACCTAGGTGGTGGACACTTTAAGTTTTGGAGAAGGTGGCAACAAAAGGAACCATGTCTATGGGATTCACTTTGTGTTGTGCTCCAAAAGAAAACCACCTAGGAAACTTAGAGATTGAACATGTTTCTCCAATTGTGGCTTTCATGTGCAACCACATGCTATTATGGCTCTGGCTTAGTCAACTACATTGGGAAGACCCATGCACTGTCTTCAGTTAACTGGACATGGGGATCTGGAATGCTTCATGGGTGCTGAAGGCAAGCTAGCAATGCTGTATCGGAGGACCCTTTGGAAAGACTTCGTCACATTCTCAATCTGCCAGTACTCCATCTTGGTGAGCACTAATGCAGTAGGCCACTGGTGGCAAAAGGATGGGATTGTGACGTGTGGGTAAAGTGTACTCCTTCGGCAGAAGTTAATAAAATCTAAGTACTTAGCCGTGTCCCCGGTTTTGGACGATACTGAGCAACTAAAGTTTGAACCATGGGAGATCTCGACATTCCAACTTCTAAAATAAAAAAAAACTTGATGCACTTGGGGGTACCAAGGAATTCAAAGAGATTTTGTTAAGCTTGATGCACTTGGGGTTACCAAGGTGCTCAAGAGATTTTGCTTAACACTTGATGTACTTGGGGTTACCAAGGAACTCATGAGATTTTGATGAAACTTGTTGCACTTGGGGTTACCAAGTAGCTCAAGGGATTTTTGACAAGGACTTGAACACTTGAGTTTCTACCAAGGAGTTCAAGGAACTTGGAAAAGGAGATTTGACAAAGGACCAAAACCATTTTTAAAAGATAGGATAAATTTTGCTTTATGCAAATGAGCCTTAAACTCCACTTAGCCAAATATGCATGTAATGATAGTATCCACTCATATTATACATAGTAGTGAAACTTGCCAATACAATTCAAATGTATTGACCCTTGTGGCTGTAACTTGTAATGTTGCAGGTTTGATTGTTTTTAGTGAAGATTGACTGATTAGGATTACAAAGTCTACAACCAACATCTGCCTGTGGCACTTGAAGATGAAGGACCCTATGACTATAGTTATTCCGCTGCAATGTAATGTAATTGCCAAATGAGCTATGAATGATGTAATAAAATTATGTTATTCCTGGTTATAAAGTTATATTATGACCGTTGTTTCTTGATATTACATCTAAACTGTGGATGCTAGCTATTGATCAAGGGACTAGCATTGTAAACACAGGGGGCTCTATCTTATTAAAGATTGGGACCTCTACACCTGGTAAAACAAAAATGCACATGGATGTGAAGGATAGATTCTGGTGGAACAATTTGAAAAGAGAAATTGTCGAGTATATTTGTTTATCTGATGTATGCAACAAAGTCAAAGACGAGCATCAGAAACCAGCAGGGTTGCTGCAACTGTTACCTGTACCCGACTAGAAGTGGGACGAGTTAGGCACAGACTTTATCACGAGATTGTCCCAGACTCGTTTAGGGTATGTTTCTATCTAGGTAGTGGTCGATCACTTTACCAAAGTGGCCCACTTTATTCCCGCAAAGAGCAACTATACCAGTGCTAAACTTGCCAAGATTTCTATGTCAAGGATTGTAAGTATGCATGGTGTTCCTAAGGTAACTGCCTCTGATAGAGGTACCCAGTTCACCTCGAAGTTTTGGCGACAGTTACATGAACCTCTTGGAACCCGACTAGAGGTATGTACTGCTTTCCACCCGCACACGGATGGCCAAACTGAAAGGGTTAATCAGATCCGGGAGGATATTTTGAAAGCTTGCGCCCTACACTATGGGTCTAGTTGGGATGATAACTTGCCGTATGCGCAGTTCTCATACAACAATAGTTATCAAATAAGTATAAAGATGGCCCCGTTTGAAGTTCTATATGGCAGAAAGTGTAGAACTCCGCTTTTATGAAGTGGAGTTGGAGAACGTAGTTTGTTTGGACTTGATTTGATCAAGGATGCTGAAGAAAAAGTAAGGCAGATTTGAGACGGGCTAAAGGTAGCCCAATCCCGCCAAAAAATCTATGCTTATTCCAAGCGCAGGGACGTGTCTTATAAAATAGGATACCATACAAATATCCTAGTTTCACCACTATGTGGAGTTAAGAGGTTTGGAATCAAGGGTAAGTTGCCACCTCGATTCATAGGGCCTTATAAGAGTCTGGCTCGTAGAGGAGAAATTGCTTATCAATTGGAGTTACCCAAAGTACTAACTGTTCATGATGTATTCCATGTATCAAAACTAAATAAATGTCATACAAAAATGGCTAAAATGCCTCTAAGAGATATAGTTCCCTGGATGAGGTTCAGTTGGAAAACGATCTCACATATGAGGAAAAGCCCATCAAGATTTTGGAAACAGTCGAGAGGATTACGCGTACCAAGACTATTAGATTTTTCAAAGTGTAATGGAATCACCATTACAAGGAATAAGCCACATGGGAACGTGAAGATGACTTGAAGACGGAACACCCACACATATTTGCTAGCCAACCCCAATCTCAAGGATGAGATTTTTTTTAAGGAGGTAGGTTTGTAAGATCCCAAATTTTGTATTCTAGATGTTACTAGAAGCATGCATCATGGCATCACACATTTAGTTGCATCTAAAACCCATTCCTTAAAACTCTAAATCATTTTCCTAAATAGTCCTATGAGGGCAAGGAGGGGTTTTATAAAACCTAGCCTTCAAAATCCATACAAAAATCTATTTTTATGATCCTGTGTTGATCATCATATTTTAACAAAATTTCAGATACCTAATACAATGAATTTGGTTATTGTATGCAAAAGTTATAATGGGAATTGCTAAATAGAAATGAATAAAAGAATAAAAAACTAATTATCCTAACCTAAACGGGCCAGCCCGCACCATCCCGTACCTACCTACCTACCGCTCATGCAACAGTACGAGCTTAGCCTAACTACCGCACTGTTGTGACCGCACCAACGAGCCAGCCCAAGGCAACTACCGTGACCTGCGGCACCCGTGTAGACACCAACACCCTAGTCCCACCTTCGTCTCTGCGGTATTCGGAACGAACACGGCTGCCGCCGCGTTCCCGATGGAAACCCTATGACCCCCGCCTGAGTTAGAACCAAATCGACCCCTCCTACATGTCACCTGGCTCATAAATGCTTCCGCCATGACCCCCTCTTCTATTTTCTGGGTTTGCAAAACCCTAGCCACCTAGAAATCAAGCTCTCGATCTCATCCGATCAACACCGTCGTCGGAAGCTTCGGAAGGTTCGGCTATGATTGTTTTGGAGATCCCCCTCCTCTATTTTCTCCTCTACCGTAACCCTTCCGCTTGACCTTTTAGTCTCATGTACTCCCCCCCTTAATAATTATAGTGCAACACCGCCAATTGGTTGCCGGAGCACGCAAGAGCCCACGGAAAAGGAAGCCATCATTTTTGTCGCTCGAGGAAGAGAAGGCCTTGTCCGAGATGACCATTGAGACTACAAGGAGGAGGCGAACGTCCAAGATAATTACTCCTTCGCTGAGGAGTGCTGAGGCATCATCTCTGTTGACCACTACACCAACCGCCACCATCGGGAGGAAGGTGAGCACGTCTATCTCCCCTGGTCCCTTAGATCTGGAATGAACAGTTAGATTAGATTGGATGCTTTTTTAACCCGAACTGTACCTACGAATCCCGTCGCGCCACCTGCCTGTCCTCGCCAGCGCGTAGTCAGCGCCCAGTCATCACATGCGTGGCCAGTAGCATAGCGACAAGTGGCGACCCTGTCGATTTAAAATCTTAGAATTGTTTTGTTTGGCAGACTATTGGTTAAACTTGTAAAATCTATATTAAATAAAATACTTTTCCAAAAATTACAAATAATATATCATTGGATTCATAAAATTGAGTAAAAATCAGATATGTAATAAAATTGCAAGTTTACTATAGTAATATTTTTGTAGATTTTAAACATTTGTTTGGAGTATTTAATTTATAGGAAATTGTCCACAACTCCGTTTTAGTTGATTCTTATCGTCTAGGATTTGTATTTATGAGATATACTATTTAGATTTGGAATATCATGCTTATATGTTTCAGATATGTTTCTTAGATTTATCGAAGGTTAGATCCCCTTTATGAACATATCCAGGGTTTTAATAAACCAAAATAATTAAAACCTATGGGAAATTGTTACCAACGGCACCCTTTAACATAAAACAACCTCTATAGAATATTTTGGTCAAAATAAATATCATCCTTAGATCTATGTTTGTGCATTGTTAGATTGTTCAGAGCGCCGAGGAGTACTTTTTCATAGAGTGTTGTTCGGGTCAATGCAAGTTACACCTCTTGTTCATATATTGACGCGGTTTTGAATCTATGCATGTTTTGATCTTAAAATTCTGTAGTGCGCATGTGTAGGATGTTCTGATAGAATTTCTTAGTATTATTTTGCAAGTGCGGTGGTTTTTGTAGTATGCCATGAGTAGCTCTATATTTAGGATTTTTTCCCTCCTAATAGGTCACCCCTGTTTTTCCTAAGTATTAATTGCTATGCTATATATATAAAGTACCGTTTGGTGGTTCGAATGACAAGAAAATTTTGTAAGTATAAAGGCTCTTTTGAACGATCTTTTCTTCTCAAAATCCACTTCAAAATAAAACTAAGTTTCCTTCTGGGTGGAATGGTTATCGGGTCAACGAGTGGAATTTGGTGGAGGAAGGACGTCAAGGAATCAAAGAAGTATGGCATGTTCAGAATTCAGAAGCTTCCAGTGCAACCACAATACATATGGGCTCTGTCTTGGCCTAGTACTTAGTAGGAAACCTCACCTGGGTACCATCACTTGGAGGTTCATTGGCACGGGTGGATCTAGAAGGTAGAGGGCCTACGAAGGGAAAGCCTCGTCATGGTCTTGTTTGTAAAAGGACTTGATCGCGGATTGTGGGTAAAGCGCACAAACTCTTGAGAGTATCGCAATATGATCAATCAGCCGAGTTCACGGAAAATAACACTTTGAGCATCTGAAGGATGGATGCTCTGAAAGATCTTACACTCTCTTTCCAAACTCAAAGTTTTTCTAAAACCCCATGGTCTGAGCAATATCGCCAATGGGTGAGATTTTGGGGACTTGGTGAGTAATATCCATGTGTTAGGTTGTTTGGAAACTTGGTGCGTAATATCCTCGTGTTCCACTCGACCCTATATTACATAAGCAAATGATTAAAAAGTAGGATAAAATCTTCCTATTTTCCTCTTACTTAGAGAAAATTGGATTTATGTAAATGAACCCCAAACCCTACTATAGCCTTGCATATAGAGTTAGTCTTATTCTTTCCTTGGTGTAATTTGCTAATACATTCAAAGTATTGATCCAACTTGTTGGCTGCACGTTTTATGTGCAGAATCTGAAGATTGAAAGGTGCGTAGGGATCGCGAGTCTGCACTCAACTATCCTAGAGCGTTCATGGAATCAAGTTTATTTATGTTTCTACTATTTATTTGAGCTAGATATAAGCTAAGCAAAGTTGTAATAATTTCATACTCTGGATTATCCCTATAATAATGACTTGTGTTTTACATGATATTCATCGACTATGAGTGCTAGGTATTGATCCAGGGACTAGCATGTAAATCACATGGACTTAGGATATTTATTGATCCGAGGTCACAACAATATGATGAGGCAGCTGCCCAGTTGCGCTTTCTAATCGGAGGCAGCAGACTAGAGATGCTCCCTATATGAGAAGGGAAGATGAGCGTGTTGAGGATGAAGCTCGTGCCAAGAGAGCCAAGTATGACAACTATTGGAGATACGCCCAAGAGGCAATAATAAAGTGGTTATTATTATATCTTTATGTTTATGATAAATTTTTACATCCCATGTTATAATTTTATTAAACAGAAACATTAATACTTGTGTGTTTTGTAAACATAAAAGAGTTCCTAGTAAACCTCTTGTTATACTAGCTTGTTGATTAATAGATGATCATGGTTTCCTAATCATAGACATTGGATGTTATTAATAACAAGATCATATCATTAGGAGAATGATGTGATGGACACACACCCAAAGTAAGCATAGCATAAGATCAAGTCATTAAGTTCCTTTTGCTACAAGCTTTCAGATACATAGTAACCTAATTCTTTGACCATGATATCATGTTAATCACTGTTACCGGATGAGTACTCTGATGACATCAAACGCCACTTCTGTAACTAGGTGGTTATAAAGGTGGCATTAGGTATTCTGAAAGTATGTGTTGAAGCGCATGGATCAAGAGCGGGATTTGTCCATCTATATGAAGGATAGATATACTTTGGGCCCTCTCGGTTGAATGTTATCTAATAGGCTTGAAAGCATGTGACTAGGTCACAAGGGATGTCATATCATGGAATGAGTAAAGAGTACTTATCAGTAATGAGGTTGAACAAGGTATGGAGATACCAATGATCAAACCTCTAATAAGTAAAGTATCGGGCTACAAAGGGAATCAGTATCATATGTAAATGCTTTATTCGATCATGAAGACATCATTGAAATATGTGGGAGCCATATGGATTTCCAGATCCCTCTGTTGGTTATTGACCAGAGAGGTGTCTCAATCATGTCTACATAGTTCCCGAACCGTAGGGAGACACACTTAAGGAATCTATGTTGTTTAAGTAGATATGGAATATGAGTTGGAGACCGAATGTTGTTTGGAGTCTTGGATTGGATCCAGCACATCACAAGGAGATCTGGAATGGTCCGGACAATAAGATTCAAATAAGGTAAGTGGTTTCCTAGGGTTCTGAAAACTTTCGGTGTTTTGATCGGATACTTCCAGATGAATCTTATATGAACATTCTAGAAAAGTTTCGGTGGACCTTCTAGAACATCCTAGAAGCTTTCGGTCGAAACACCGAAAACATTTCCGAACCCCGGAAATTGACTTTCCTTATATGAATCTCCAGACCATTCTGGAGATCTCCTCGTGATGTCCTGGATCCAATCCGAGACTCTTAACAACATTCGGTCTCCAACAAATATTCCATATCAACTTAAACAACATTGAATCATTAAGTGTGTCTCCCTACGGTTCATGAACTATGTAGACATGATCAAGACACCTCTCCGATAAATAACCAATAGAGGGATCTGTAAATCCATATGGCTCCCACATATTTCTACGATGACTTCATGAACGAATGAACCATTTACATACGATACTGATTCCCTTTGTAGCACCATACTTTACTTATCCGAGGTTCGATCGTCGGTATTTCTATACCTAGTTCAACCTCGTTACCGATAAGTACTCTTTACTCATTCCGTGATAGGACATCCCTTGTGACCTAGTCACATGCTTTCAAGCCAATTGGATGATGTTCCACCTAGAGGACCCAGAGTATATCTATCTGTCATAAGGATGGGCAAATCCTACTCTTGATCCATGTGCTTCAACACATACATTCCGAATACCTAATGCCACTTTTATAACCACCTAGTTACGGAAGTGGTGTTTGATGTCATCAAAACATCCATTCGGTGATGGTGATTAACATGATCTCATGGTCGAAGGATTAGTTTACTATGTATTTGAAAGCTTATAGCAAACAAACTCTAAATGACTTGATCTTATGGTATGTTAACTATAGGAGTGTGTCCACCACATCATTCTCCTAATGCCATGATCTTGTTATTAATAACATCCAATGTCCATGATCAAGATTCCATGATAATATATTAATCAACAAGCTATTTTAAAAAGAGGCTTACTACGGACTCTTTTATGTTTACAAAAAACACAAGTATTAATGTTTCCGGTTAATACAATTATAGCATGGGATTTAAACATTTATCATAAATACAAAGATATAATAATAAACACTTTATTATTGCCTCTTGGGAATATCTCCAACAGTCTCCCACTTGCACTAGAGTCAATAATCTAGTTTAGGAAAAACTTGTGCATTCAACGCCTATGGCTTTCTGGTATTGTATATACAAGATTGCTAGTGGTAAACATAATCTTCGGATTCGACCACTTCCAGGTCCATGTGTATTTGCATGTCTTTGCCTCTCTATGCATCACTCATTCTTCAATGAGATGACATTGTATAAAATGGTTCCTTTGGTGAGAACTTTAGTTCCTTGGGGTTAAAACATGTTGATACAATTGTCGTACAATTTATCTTCATAGTACTAGCCTGCTGTGAACCACACCTAGTTTGATAACAAACTACTTGACACAAATGCCCTCTTTAGCTTCTATAATAAGATTCATATACTTAGCCTTTTGTTATAGTATTTGTCACGATGTCTTAACTTTGGAACTCATCCAAATCCGTTATTGAACTTTCTTTCCATTACATTGTGCCACCCATAGTTTAAATTGAGATAAACTTAATTTGTATCTTGTGACAAACCTAGTATCAATGTAACACTTTGCACTGAACTATCTATATATTTGTCACGTCTACATAAATAACATATTTTAAGTTCTTATAAAGATCATAAGAATATACTCACTATCATCCAATGATCATCTTATGTGTCATTCTGGTATATGCTCATAACATTTAGAGCATAGGACAATGTGGATGTGTACATATCACGGTATGATTAATCAAAATATTCGTGTGATTTCACTCACCGAGTGTCAATAATACTTGGATCGTAACCCACTTACCAAGTGTCAATACACTTGAATCTTGATTCAACCCTTCCTATGCGACAAGAATCCCTTTCTTGTAGTTTCTATTTGAACTAGTTCAATATCTGTAACATCTCAAAAATATTAATCAAGATTATCATGTTCCAATCACCCAAATTTAGGGCTAACAAAAACTTTTGTTATTAAAATCAATATGAATGCATGTGTGTATGTGATGAATGCATGAATGCTTGCAATGACTTGTTTGATTGCTATGAATGGCACGGATTGGTTTAAAGATGAAAATAACATCATCTAAATCATTTCCAAGCAGAATCAAATGAAGAAAAATTCAAATATAAACATTATAAGCAAATGGTCATTTTTGCCAAACTTGTTCACTAGACCACTTTGAGTGTTTCTAGTCCAAGTTTTCTAACAGAAACAAATCCAATTCTTTTCACACCTTGCTAGAACAAGTACAAGTGAATCCAAGCCCACTTTGCAAAACAACAGAAACATTTCTCAAAACTGAATCAAGTGTATGTACTAAGATCACCATTTTTCAAAAACCACTCAAACCAGTTCACCTTGACAAACCCAAGCAACGATATACTACCAAGTATGTGACCAGCACACCCACCAAAATTCATCTAAAAAATTCAAACTAAATTTCTTTTGTCCATTTCATCAAACACCAGGAGACACAAATCAAACTCTGCCTAACTAAATTTTTTTGAGCAGTGGTCATTCAAAACCTTGTCTCCCTTTGCTCACCCTTGTCCCCCCGAGTGAGCACACCTGCATTGAATAGCCTAGAAGGCTATCATTGCACTTGTGCCATGCCAACCCGAGATTCCCCTTGTCAGCCGACCATGGCTAGCTAGCAGGAGCATTCGCCGCGCCTAGCCACCATGTCAACGAGGCAGATGACTGCCCACCACTGCCCCTTGTCTATCCCTCGCACGCAACCAGGCCCTGGACCACCCCAACACAGCCGCGCCCAATGTCTCTGCGCCACGCCGAGATCACGCCAGAGCGCCGCGGCCGACACACAAGTACATGCCGCGCCTTGCCCTCACCGCCCGTGCCTGCAATCACCGGGACACCAAGAACCTCCCAGAAATCCCCATTCCTTGTCGCTCGACCCATAGCACCCGTCCATCGTCAAAACCACCGTCGATGCCGCTTAGAGCACCAGCTCATTTTGTCTAACCTCGACCGCCCCTTGCCATGCCATTAAGTCCTTGAGCATCTCTAGGAGACCGCACACCGGCCTACAACCTCCGCCATGCCGTTATCTCACTACACCGTTGACCCCGATGAGCTCTACCCATGCCGCACTGCCTCTCTCGCTCGGCTATAAAAGGAGGCCTCCCCAGCCTCAATTCGCCACACCATATCACTCCCCACCTCTCATAGAGAACCACTAGCCCTTCCCCGAAGCAAGGCGAGCACCAGGTCGCCAGAATTTCACCGGAGTCTGCCGCGGAGGAGCAGAAGAGGAGCCATTGATTGGAGCCACCCCAGGAGCTGCCGCAGCCACCGTTCGAACTGCCATCATCGACAACGTCGTTCGCCCCCAACACCGACCCTAGATGGAGACCTGGTGAGCCTCACACGATCCCCACCGCAGCGTTAGGATTCAGTCTCACTGGCGCTGCTCGACGGAGACTACACACCGCAGCCGTTAGATTAGATGCTAATAGCACGGTCCAGAGTGCCACTTACTGCTTCACGTAGCCAGAGTTGCTGAGGCGTGGGGCCATCACTTAAGTCAGCCTGTGCGCTGCGCTGTGCGCAGTGGGCCGGCCCAGTTAGTTCCCGCGCGACCTAGTATATTCAAATTTAGATTTTTCCATTTTAGTTCAAAATTAGCTCTGTCAGTAGATTCAAAAATCATTTCAAGGATATTCACTAAAAAAATTGCATGAAACCAATTTTGTTAGAAAGGTATTGAAAATATTAATCCAAGCCCATTGGATTCAAACCGTTTGAAATTATAGATCACCTATAGTAAAAATAACAAGGCAGAGACTTTTCTGTATTCAAATTTTTTTCAAAAATCAACCATAATTTCTTTTGAGTTGATTCCAACTCTCAAAAATCACATTTGATAAGACCTTTCTGAATATATAAAAATATTTAGGTTTACTTGCAGTAATAATGGATAAGTATTAGAAGAATGCCCCATATGCATTTCTAGTCACTTTAATTAATTAAAATAATAAGGTTAAACCTTATTAAATTGTGACACCACTTTAAATCACATTCCCAAGTATTAAAATATGTGGTTATGACATGTGTCAACATGATCCCATATTTTAATTGGATAATATTAAATCTTAAGTAGTTTTCAATGAGTAGAAATGACTTTTCAAAACAAAAATAAATAAGACTAAGGCTTTAACTCATGTGATGATTGTGATGATGCTAGATCATCTAGTGTGAACATTTGTGTGGCAAATACAAGTAGTTAAGTATTGTTTGGTGATTGTGTACCTCGTATTTATTTATAGACGCTAGTACTGACCAAGGATACGAAGAGGAAGGAGACTACTACGAAGAGGAAGCAGAGGAGAACTTCAACCACTACACTACCCAAGAAAAGCTAGAACTTTGCAAGCTAACACTTGCATAATAACTATGCAAACTAAAGGCCTTAGACATATTTGGTTATACCACTTGATGATACCAAATCCCAGTTTTACTTGCAACATTTATTCTTTTATTTCTTTATCCAAGTTCTTTATTACTATTAGTTAGTGTTTGTGATATTTTGGAAGGATATTAGAGGTAGCATAAAGAGCATAAAACTTTGCCTAAGTTGTATAGAACTAGATGTCATACTAAGGCATGAGATTAGATTTGGATAAGTCACACTTGATTAGAACCACTCAATGGTGACTACCCCCAACTTTAGTGGCTAGTGCTAAGCATAAAACTTGATCACTTTAGATGAGAATACTTGGTGAAAATGATTATGAAAACCTTAGAATGATGAGTCATTCTAATGAAATGTTTTGACATGTGTTATGAACACCAAATGATTTGATGATGAAAATGTTGAGGCATGATCCTTAGCCCCTTTATAAAACTAATGGTTGTGTTTGGATGCGATACCATTCCAATTTTACCGTACAACCACAATACCCGAATTTGGGTAGGGCTTCACTGGAAGTTTATATATCTTAGTATGGGTTCCCTTGCGGAAGAGGTTTAAGCTGAGGCTACCTCATGATGAATGTCCACTTTTACAGTTCCCAAGATGACAGATGGTCATGGTTGGGAGGCCCAACTCATAGAGGAGGTGCCTATACTAGGGTGTGTAATTGAAAGGTTAGGATTGATTATCCGCATACTGAGTATGGTGATTCAGGATTGCTCCTGACGGATGTATCTAATGTTGTGGTGAAAGTGTACCACCTCTGTAGAGTGTCAAACTATTCGAATAGCCGCGTCTGCGGTTATGGACAGTTGGAGTGGCCATATTGTTCCGTTGTCAGATGTTTGAAATGACTTATGAAATGAATCATGACTTTGACTTAACCACAACAGGGTTGTGAACATGAAAACTAAGTTCCCACTTAGGTGTTGTAGAACATTAAACTAGTTTTCTTTACTTCTAAACTTAGTTAGAGATAAATCTGGATTTTTGCAAAACAACCTAGAGGTTAGGACTCCTACTCAACCTACTTACTTGTTAGTGATAGTTTGCGAGTACTTAAAGAGTACTCATGGCTTTTTCCCTAGCTATTCCTATGGCCAGACTATGAGGAGGAATACCAGGATGATGGACAGCAGAAGGTCTATGACAACTAGGATCATCTCCCATCGTCAGCATCGCCTGTGACTGTGAACATGGAGCTTCGTCGGGCTACCGTTATTATATTATTCCGATGTGTTGATTGTTTTAAGACTGGATCATGAGATCCTATATTTGTAAGACCTTTATTATGGTTTGTAATGGATGATGAACTATGGTACCAATCTGTTATGTCTCGCAAAAATGGTAATCCTGGGATTGCGATGTATGGCATAACAGGTATCTAGGATTAAAAATCTGGGTGTTGACAATATCTCATCTATGTACTCTTGGCACAACCATATTAGCATCTCAATCTATCCATATAGACATTCATGCCAAATATTCAGTTTTTGCCTAAATCTTTCATCGAGATGAAATTCTTAACATGTGTCAATAAAAGATACATCATTTCCAATCAATATTATGTCTTTCACATAATGCATTTGAAATATGTCTCAGTGTTCCCACTCAATTTCTTGCAAATGCAAGCATCTTCATCATCTCCGATGAAATTAAACCTTTTAACAGTTTCATCACTGTGAAGATTCCAACTCCGCGATGCTTACTTCAACCATTGAAGTTTGCATATGCTTTTAGCATCCTTTGAATAAACAAAACCCTTTGGATCGTGTCATGTACACGTTCTAGGTAACCACTCTATTATAAGAACTTTTTTTTGTTTGTTAAAGTACCATATACCAAAATTATATGAAGTGGTTGCTACATCAATCTATCCAGACTAAATATTTCTATGAAATATTAAATTTTATCATAGTCAACTCCTTGAACATTGTTGTAAAATCTTTCCCGACATGTCGGCTATTTCATAGATGTGAAACACCCATGTCTATTTCTTTATAGATCCAAATACGACCGATAGGGCTTACACCTTTCCAGAGGGTCTTCAGTCTTCAAAAACATGATTTTTCGTGTATGGAAACATCACATATTTCATGAGTGCAAGCCATTTACGGAGTTAGGGCCCATCATTGCTTCTTTGCATATAGTCGGTTCATCATTGTCAAACAACAATGATTTACTCTCAAATCTTAGTATTTGATTATTTACCCGACCTACTTGGTTCAATAGGAACTTAGACCTCTGTGACCAGAACCTTTGAGGAACATGAGCCATGAGCATTGTTTCTGCCTCCAGGACACTTTTTGGCACTGCGCAACTCAGCACATATGAGCTAAAGTTGAATAACCTTATCAAAGTTCTATTTTTCTCCCACTTAACTTTTCACGAAAAATTCCTTCTCAAGAAACTTGACATTCTAAGAAACAAACACTTTTGTCTCTAGTGTTATGGAGGAGTACCCAATGGTTATACAAAATAACCTACAAAGACATGCTCATACGACTTTGGATGTAAACCTTTTACTTATTCCTAGCATACCAAAATTTAAGAAAGGACAACTTGGGTTTTATCCCAAACCATAAATTATATGGTGTCATTTCAACGGATCATGATGGAGCTCTTGTAAGTGTAGAAGCGATAGTCTCTAAAGCTTTAATCTTTTAAAATATTATGGCAGTTTTATAAATGACACCTTTGATCTTACCATGTCAAACAATGTTTCTTTACATATCTTGAATATTCCATACTCCTATGGTGTTTCGGGAAATGCAAATCCATAGAACGATTCCTTAAATCTTAGGTGTTTTGCTCAACTTGTAAGTCAAATATCTTCCATTATGATCCAACCATAAACTCTTTATTTTCTTGTTACAATGATTTTCTACTTCATCTTGAAAGTCTTTGAACTTTCTCAAATGTTTCAGACTTCTTCCTTATTAAGTAAATATACATGTATATTCACTCAAATTTCCGGAAAAGCATATGAACTTGAAATCCATCGCTTACAACTACACATAATGGACTACATACATCAATATGTACAAATTCCAATAAGTTAGTCATTCGTTCCTTTTGCCTATGAACGGAGTTTCAATTATCTATAGGAAAGTCTCACAAGCGTCATTTGATCAAAATCAAAAGACTCCAAAATTCCATCAGCATGGAGTTTCCTCATGTTATCTTTCCAATATAATTTAAACGGTGATGTCACTTCTTAAGTGATCTTTCAATCATTTGTCTTGCTACATTTTTAGCACTAGTTTTATGGATGTTATTTCTCTAACTAGACTTGTATATCATCCATCTATTATGGAATACCACAATTATTTGAACAACCTTTTGTTATCATAATACCTGATCAAAATAACAATTATTAAAACAAATCTTGAAGGCAAGTTTTGATGTCAACGAGAAACACCACAACATATTGTTTGTTTTTGATGAGTATTTTCACATATTTTCTTGCTGGTTACTTAGGCCATTCCAGTTCATGAATTGTGTTGTGTTGTATGACATTTTACACCAACCAATTTGGTATCCAATTCCCAAGAACCACATTGTTTAACAAGCAAATAATACAACCATAACATGTATATCATCTATATACCTGAGCTGGACAATTCTAGTCTTTTATTTTTTCTGCCAAATATTTCTGAGATTCTCTTTCAGCATTTCCTTTCCCTTTTAAAAGAATCTATCAGCATCAACAGTGGCACCATACACATGACACATAGTCCAAAGCATGTATAGTCAAATACTAATACATTTGGACTTGCACTTTGAAGTAGATCACCATCATCAAATGTTTGGTGTTCTTTAAAATTCCATTCTTTAATAATCTTTTAGTGTAGTAAACATTTTACCTACATATTATATTCATCCTCAAAATGATAATTTTCATGATCAAGCTACTATAGCTTATTACAGCGAATTTCAAGTATAATGTGGATTTACAAAACCTTTTGGAGGATTAGGACGACTAGCGTCTCCAACCTTTGCAAATTCTTATCAAATATGAGAACATAATTTTTTCCATATTATATTCTATCATGTTGCAACCAAAACTTTGTTTCAGATATCGCGATATCTTCCACACATGATGGTTTCTGAAACATTTCTTTCATCTTCTAGATCACCTTTATACTAAATCGACCTTTTGAATATCAAAGATCATGGAGGGAAACATGATACTTAGATACTAACACTAGAATTATTACTCTTTATTTAATACCAATTATTAAACTTCATGGAGTAAATGGAGTTTTGTCAAAGTTTATATTAGGACTTAAACTTTAGATTAACACTAAAAACAGTATGATACCAGTTTGTAAAGTAACTATCCAGAATTCTATAGTTCTACTATCTCAATTAAAACTAATCGTATGGTGGTGAAGGGATGCCAGTGACTACAAAAACTATGAAAAAATTCACTTTGATCTAATATATGATAAATTGTATTCAACTTTAATCATATTACATTTTGAACTCCCACTCAAAACAACATCCCTCGAGTCATTTTGGTGAGTACATGAACCAAATACACTACACCAAGACCGATCATCACGATAGATGATGTGTGGCACCCTGGATTTACGGTCCGAGAATACCCGTTATGCATGCAATTCACGTTCCCATGATCAGTTAGCCGTGAGCATAACCGACTAGTATCATTACATCATCCATAAATTATTGAGTATTAAACTTACAAGGGGCCATTATGGCGATTACAACACAAGTAGCGGAAGTCTTCAGCACAGAGCCCATGCCGTAACCTACATGCAACTGACTGGGAAGATGGCCTAGCTTGCATAGACGTCATCACCTTTGTTCCTTCTTAACATCTGCAATCTGGCCAAGTAAATAGCCAGGGACAATGCCGGTGAGTACTTTGAATGTACTCGCAAACCACCGAGACAAGGAAATAAGATAATGCATATTTGGCTATGGCGAGATAACTCTACACTATAGTTGTTTTCTAAAAAAGTTCTACAAAGTCATCTCTATATCTTTGTTGAAAAAGAGTTTTTGTAAAGCATGACTCCTTTTAGAAAATCAGGACATGTCCACATCCTTGTTAAAAACATTTAAAAACAGTTTTGTAGTAAAACCCTTTTTAAACGTCTTCGACCATCTCTTGTCAAAACCAAACTCGTTCTTATCCTTCCTCGTGACCAGGTCACATCATTTAGTTCATCTCAACTTATCGGTCCTCCTACTTGCCATTCCAACCGTCCTTGACCGTGGACACGGCTATTTGAATAGATTAGACTCTACAGAGTTTGCGCACTTTACCCACAAGAATCAATAGATCCTCCGGGATTTAACCACGGCCCGCTACACTCTGTAGACGGGGGTTCGGATAGTCAAACTTAGCTTTTCATTTGTCCATACCTAGCAAAGGCGGCTTTTCCTTTTCGGTTTGTTCTCCCTGGCACTAGTATGCGGCACTATGGCATTGGTCCTCCCTGCAGCACTTCCGTATACCCAAACCCTCGGCTTGGCAATAAACAATTGTTGAGTCCACTTCCTTCCCTACGCCTAAAACATACCATCCGCGGGAGACCCAATTGTTGCACCGACACTTCCACCGTAGCAGGCGATGGAATCCCCAGATCCACAGACCTGGAGTAGAGTCCACTCGGGCTTCTAGGGTGTAAGATCCCTCCCTTTATAAAGGTAAGGATCCCAGTGATTGCAATGCTAGTCCCTGGATCAATGCTAGCATCCACAGTTTAAGATGAAGTACACAGAAACAAAGGTCATTATTACATATCATTCCAGAGACAATCATAGTCTTTTACAAACTCCATGGCCACAGGCATAATACAAGAGTTCCAATATATAATAAGATAAATAAGTCTTCATCTTCATGTGCCACAGGCAAGCATGTTGAGTGTAGACTCATAACCCCTAATCATCATCAGAATAACCTGCAACATCACAAGTTACAGCCACAGTGGGTCAATACATTGGAATAGTATTGGCAAGTGATACCTTAGTAAAATATTAGCAGTCTAGATACTATATGCATTTTGGCTAAGGGTAGCTTAGTCTTGCTTTTCTCAAAATAGGTTTTACCTATCAGTTGAAAACACTAAGTTTTTCTTTGACAAAACATTCCCAAGGAATCACCAATAGACATTGGTGACCCTTCACCCTTGTTCAACCACAAATTTTAACTTAGAAATTGGGATGAGGAGATTCTTGATAGCTTCCATGTCTTGATGCTCAAGTTGTCCAATACCAGGGACATGGCTAAGTACTTAGATTTTTCCATCTGCAGAGGTGGTGCACTTTCCCCACGAGACTTGATTTTCACCAAGACAGGACCTTTCAGAAGCCTTCCCTTAGACCAAATGGACGCGTTCCAACCTATCATCCCACTACCACCAACTGTCCAAATGCCTAAGTTATTGCAACCTATATGATCTAGGCAGAGCCCATATTGCCATGTGGCTACACTAGAAGCTTCTTAACATTTGGCATCTCAAATCCCTTTGTTCCTGGGTGGCTTTACACAAGTGAGATACACAAGGTAAACCATAGAAATGGGCCTTGTGTAACCACTCAACACAAATCATTCTTTCCATTCCACTCAGGTGTTTTATTCACTTAGTTTTTTTATTAAGCAAAACTTAAGTCCAAAGACTTAGAAATGTTTCTCATAGCATGAATATATAACCACCCTTGGTTGCTACTAGCTAGGCTAAGCATGGCAATGGTAAGCATCTTAAGTTAGAGAAATTTCCAACAATTATACAACTACTAGGATTTCCCAAGCATAGCATATAGATACTTATCAAAATATTCATGCAAGTCCTATACAAAATATTTCTAGTGCATAGGTGAAAAATATAGGAATAAAATCATGAAGCACCACGGCCTTGGTATTTTGGGGAGTAGCAACAATCTTCACAATCACAATCACTATTTGCACCAAAATCTACACATAAAATAATGGTACCAAAATCACATAAAAATTTATACAAACAAAAATATATGAATGCATGCAAAATTCCATGTGATGATTTTCTATGCCAAAAAAGACAAGTAAACAGTAGTGAATCAAGAACAAGTACAAAACAAACCAAATAAACTTTATTTGATATTTAAAACATTTTTCATATAATTTCTATACTCAAATTATGCCTATAAATGTTTCTGCATAAACAACCATTTTTACAGAGGCAAAACTTTAAACAAATTGCATAAACAGAAAGGATTTTCTCTCCTGATTCCAATGATATAAAATTTGCAAAATTTGAATGTGGGAATCAAAAGATATGAATTTTACAAGTTTGAATCACTAATAGATCTAAATTCTGTTTTTAAAACAAAGAACTAGACACGCGGCGCTCTCTGATTGGTTGATACCGTTTCGCGCGGATCAGGCTTTCTGGATCGTTAGATCAAAAGTGCATCGCACGGCTCAGATCTAAACTTACCGCTTCGCTAAGTGATCTAATTCTACGCGTTGGATCTGGATCTAACGGCTGTGGACCAAGCGACCAAAGTCTGGCGGCGCTGGCGGCGGCGAGTGGCGGCGGTGGCTCTGTCAGAGACGTTGCCGGTGATCTAGGTCGCGCGGGAGAGGGAGAGATAGCTCACCGAGTTCTCCGTGCGCTGCTGATTCTCAAGGTATGCTTGGTTGGCGAAGGGGCGCTCGAGGTCGATGGAGATTGCTCGCCGTAGTTCCTTCTGGCGACGGTCGCTTCTGTTCGTCGTCGCTGGCGAGGGTACAGGTCATGCCAAGGCAAAAGGAGAAGTGCGTCAGATGCGCGATACGATGCTGGTCATGCGAGTGCCAACGAGAGGGAAAAGCTCGTCGGAGTTGCGGACTTCATCGACACATGCAGTCGTCGACGTTGGCGAGGCTCCGGATGGTCCTAGCACGCACCAGTGGTGTTAGAAGATGCGCAAGGTTGCTGCGATCATGCTGGCAAGATTAGAAGGCAAGGGGCAAGGAGTGCTCACCGGAATCGCACGGAGTGGCTCGGTACCGTGGCGAGTGGGGGCGCTGAGTGAGGGCAAATGGTCGTAGAGGGGTGGGGGTTAAATAGCCGGAGCAGGGGCGAGAATTACGCGTGGCATCAATGGGATTTAAGCGCATTTGCGTTGGGAGGAAATGGCTACAGCGGCGCTGGTCGCAGCGGCGCTGGTCGCAGGCATGACGTGGACGCGGGGCTCAGTGGTCAGCGAGGGGGTGTGCGCGGGCGCGGTGAGGAAAGGCAGAGAGAGGTGGCCTGGGTGGGCTGCTTTGCTTGCTGGTCCGAGAACGTGGCGCCAGGCCCGGTACAGATTTCTAATCTCTTTTCTTTTTCTAATTTGATTTTCAGGAATCATTTTCAAATGAAATCAAAAGCATTTGAATTCCAATCTTTTCTGGATTTTTGTAAAGTGTAACCTTCATACTTTTGGGTATAAAACTTTGTTGTCTCTCTGTACTTGCTTGGTACTTTGGAAAAAATAAAAATAAACAGTGCCTTAGCACATGAGTTAAATAGGTTTTGAAAATGATTTAATACCATATTTGTTTTGTAAATTTTTGTCCATGTCTTGGCACACTACCAAACTGACTTAAGAGCAAACTAAACTTGGTTTAAAACAAATATTCTCTCACTTGAGAGTGGCATTAGATCAATGCTTGCTCACATAAAATAACAAGGACCTAAATGCTTCTGTTTGTAAATGGCTTTGAAATTGAACCCTAAATGATCATGAATGCATGGATGATATGCAAAGTTTTGAAAACATGATTTTAGGGATGTTACAAATCTAACCCCCTTAAAGTGAATCTCGCCCTCGAGATTCGGATTGGTTAGCAAATAGGTGAGGGTGGTCTTTCTGAATATCATCTTCTCTTTCCCATGTTGCTTCTTCTTCGGAATGATGATTCCATTGAACTTTGCAGAATTTGATAGTCTTAGTCCGAGTAACTCTTTCTGCAGTCTCAAGAATTTTGATAGGTTTTTCCTCATAAGTGAGATCACTTTCCAACTGAACTTCCTCCAAAGGTATAGTATCCTTCAAAGAAGTCTCTTCCATCTCTGGATGGCATTTCTTAAGTTGACTCACATGAAACACATTGTGAACGGCACACAATGACTCTGGCAACTCAATCTCATAAGCTACTTCTCCTTTACGACTCAAAATCTTGAATGGTCCAACATATCTTGGGGCCAATTTTCCTGTGACTCCAAATCTCTTCACTCCACGAAGTGGTGACACTTTAAGATAAGCTCTATCACCTACTTCATAGGTGACCTCTCTACGCTTAGGATCTGCGTAGCTCTTCTGTCCGGGCTGTGCTATCTTCAATGTGTCCTTAACTAGCTTGAGTTTCTCTTCAGCCCCTTTGATTAGTTCTGGTCTGAACAAACTTATTTCTCCCACACCATTCCATAACAATGGGGTGGTACACTTTCTCCCATAGAGAAATTCAAATGGTGCCATCTAAATACTGGCTTGATAGTTGTTATTGTAAGAGAATTCTGTGTAAGGCAGACTTTCATCCCAACTAGCTCCATAGTCTAGGGCACATGCCCTCAACATATCTTCAAGAATCTGGTTGGTCCTTTCTGTTTGTCGATCAGTCTGAGGATGAAAAGCAGTGCTGAATTCCAACCTCGTTCCCAATGACTCATGTAGCTGACTCCAAAAATAAGAAGTGAATTGAGTTCCCCTATCAGACATAATACTCTTGGGTAATCCATGAAGACACACAATCCTACTCATATAGATCTTGGCTAGCTTAGCACTTGTGTAGGTTGTCTTCACGGGTATGAAATGAGCCACTTTAGTTAGGTGATCCACTACTACCCAAATAGAATCATATCCTGACCTGGTCCTTGGCAGTCCAGTGATGAAATCCATGCCAATCTTGTCCCACTTCCAATCAGGAATAGGTAGTGGTTGTAGCAATCCTGCTGGTTTCTGATGTTCCGCCTTCACTCGATTACATACTGTAGGGGTTCGTAGCATGGAAAACAAAAAAATTCTACCGCATACAAACAAACAAGCCAAGATCTATCTACTAGATTGTAGCAACGAGTCGATAGAATAACTCACCCTCGAAGATTCCAAAGTGTTTAACGAGAGCGGATTCTCGTGGGTGATGTAGTCGTACTCTTGCCGATCTCAAGATTGTGTAGACGATCCTTCCGGCTCTGCATTCCGGCAGTGCTCCCACAGTCGGTCACACGTTCGGTACTCGTTGAAGACCTTCCTCTCCCTTGTTCCAGCAGGCAGCGGAGGTTGTAGCACTCTCCTCGTGATTCCGGCAGCACGACGACGTGGTACCGGAAGTAGAGGGGAGATCTCGCAGGGCTTCGCCTTAAGCCGGAGCGAGTATGGTGGACTATGAGAGAGGCCTCGGTGATCTAGGGTTTAGACACACCAAGGAGAGAGGGCTAGGCCGGCGGCTAGGTATTAGGGAAAGCCCCAAGTCGGCGTCTAGGGTTTGCCCTAGGGCGGCGGTGGCTGCAGGAGGGCCGGCGACTAGGGCTAGGGTTTTGGGTGGTGGAGGTGTAGCACTAGAGGGGCAGCCCTGCCCCTCCTTTTATAGGTGGGAGGGCGCCGGCTAGGGGAGGAGAGTCCTCCCCCAACTCGGACTCCAAGGCCGGCGGGTGGAGGGAGAGGAACTCCTCCCCAAGTAGGTTTCCTACTCTCCCTCCACCAAGCAAACTTGCCGTTTGACTTTTTCAAATTGGCGTTTGACTTTTCAAACTAGGATTTGATTTATCCCTTTATTTTGCTCAGCGATGACACCTAGTACATGATGCAACCATTCCAACTTGTTATGACACATTCATGTACCATTCCCCTCCGGAGTGCTGGACCTTCCGGAACCTTCTAGAACATTCCCGATAAAAACACCGGAATCATTCTCTAACCCCGAAACAGGACTTTCCTTATATGAATCTTATTCTCCGGACCATTCCGGATCTCCTCGTGATATCCCGGATCCCATCCGAGACTTCGAACAACATTCGGTCTCTTACTCATCATTCCATAACTACTCAACAACATCGAATCCTTAAGTGTGTCTCCCTACGGTTCATGAATTATGCAGACATGATCGAGACACTTCTCCGAACAATAACCAATAGAGGAATCTGGAAATTCATATGGTTCCCACATATTTCTACGCTTACTTTGCGATCGAATGAACCACTTACATACGATACCAATTTCCCTTTGTCTCACGATAGTTTACTTATCCGAGGTTTTGATCGTCGGTATCTCTGCATACCTAGTTCAACCTCGTTACTGATAAGTACTCTTTTCTTGTTCCCGTGATATGTGATCCCTTGTGAGCCAGTCACATGATTGCAAGCCAATTGGATGACATTCCACCGAGAGGGCCCAGAGTATATCTATCCGTCATATGGATGGACAAATCCCACTCTTGATCCATGTGTCTCAACCCAATGTCACCTTTATGTCACCTTTATAGCCACCCAGTTACGGTGTGGTGTTTGATGTCATCAAAGCATCCTTCCGGTGATGGTGATAAGCATGATCTCATGGTCGAAGGAATTAGGTTACTATGTATCAGAAAGCATATAGCAATTAAACTATTAAAATGACTTGATCTTTATGCTACGCTTATCTATAGGAGTATGTCCATCATACCATTCTCCTAACGATATGATCTTGTTGTTAATAACATCTCAATGTTCATGATAGGGAAACCACAATCATTTATTAACCAACAAGCTAGTATTATAAAGAGGCTTTACTAGGGACTCTTTTAGTTTACAAATCACACAAGTATTAATGTTTCCTTGTTAATACTGTTATAGCGTGAATGTAAACATTTATCATAAACACAAAGATATAATAATAACTACATTTATTATTTCCTCTAGGGAATATCTCCAACACATACATCACACAAAGCAATATGTTCGGCGATGTCCTTCTTGACATTATTCCACCAAAATCTTTCTTTCATATCCATGTACATTTTGGTGTTACCCGGATGAATGGAATATGGTGAGTTATGTGCTTCTTGTAAAATTAGTTTCCGAAGCTCCGGATCTTGTGGAACACAGATACGTTTTCCATACCATAAAGTACCCTGTTTGTCTTCATGGAACCCTTTGGCTTTTCCTTTGCCAATCTTTTCTTTGATCTCTTCAATTTCCTTGTCTGTCTTTTGGGCTTCTTTGATTTTGTCCAACAAAGTGGGTCGAACATCCAATGACATGAGATGTCCTTCAGGCACAATCTCCAATCTGAGATCTCTAAATTGGGCACACAGATCATCTGGCAACTCTCCCTTAGTAAGGCCATTCACAAAAACCTTACGGCTTAGAGCATCTGCTACAACATTTGTTTTACCGGGATGGTATTGCAAACTCAAGTCATAGTCCTTGATGAACTCTAGCCATCTTGTTTGTCTCATGTTGATTTCTTTCTGGGTGAAGATATACATCAGACTTTTGTGATCTGTGAACACTTCACATCACTTTCCCAAAATATAATGTCTCCATGTTTTGAGTGCATGGACAACAGAGGCTAACTCTAAATCATGAGTTGGGTAATTTACCTCATGAGTTTTGAGTTGTCTTGAGGCATAAGCCACAAATTTCCCTTCTTGCATTAACACTGCACCTAATCCATGATGAGATGCATCACAATATACTTGGAAATCCTTCTCCAAATCTAGCAAACATAAGACTGGTGCCGTTACTAGTCTCTTCTTCAATTCTTGGAAACCGAGTTCACATCCTTCTGACCAAGCAAATTTCTTGTCCTTCTTTAGCAACTTTGTCATTGGCTTAGCTACCTTGGAGAAATTCTCAATAAATCTTCTGTAGTATCCTGCCAAGCCAAGGAAACTGCAAACTTCTTTTACTGACTTAGGGGATTCCCATTCATTTACAGCTGACACTTTAGCAGGATCAATTTCTACACCATCTCCTGACACAATGTGTCCAAGAAATCCAACTTCATTTAACCAAAATTCACACTTGCTGAATTTGGCATACAACATATGCTCTCTAAGCTTCTCAAGTATCAAACACATATGTCCTTCATGCTCTTCTTTGCTCTTGGAGTAGATCAAAATGTCATTGATGAAAACGACAACAAACTTGTAAAGGAACTCCATGAACACCTTGTTCATCATATTCATAAAATATGCTGGTGCATTGGTTAAACCAAATGGCATCACGGTATACTCATACAATCCATACCTAGTGGTGAAAGTAGTCTTAGGTATGTCTTATTCCATTATTTTGAGTTGGAAATAACTTGACCGGAGATCAATCTTTGAGAACACACAGGCTCCTTCTAACTGATCAAAAAAGTCATTGATTCTAGGCAAAGGGTATTTGTTCTTGATAGTCACCTCATTGAGTGATCGGTAATCTATGCATAACCTTTGACTTCTATCCTTCTTTTCCACAAAAAAAATTGGTGCTTCCCAAGACGAAGAACTTGGTTGAATAAATCCTTTCTGCAACTGTTCTCCAAGTTGTTTCTTGATTTCTTTCAACTCATCAACTGATATCTTGTACGGTCTCTATGTTATTGGTCCTGATCCTGGTAGCAAGTCAATAAGAAACTCCACATCTCTATCTGGTGGCATTCCCGGCAATTCTTTCGGAAACACATCTGGATATTCACTCACAATAGGCACATTGTCTAAGCTAAACCCCTTAAGAGAATTTAGCTTACTCCCTTTCGATTCAAAGTTGGTCTTGAATGTGATCCTTTTGCTTTCTGGAGTTGTGAGTGTGACAGTATGGTTGGCACAATCTAGCACTCCCTTATGCTTAGTCATCCAGTCCATTCCCAAAATGACATCCAATCCTTGGGAATTTAGGATTATCAGATTAACGGGAAACTTATACTTCCCAAACTCTATGACTACATCATGACATCCTGAGCTCACTATCATTTCTCTGCTAGGAGAACTTACTTTTATAGGACACCCAATAGTTTCTACCGGTAGTTCATTTCTTTCAACAAATGCTCTTGATATGAATGAATGAGATGCACCAGTATCAAAGAGAACAAATGCTGGAAAAGAATTGAGTTTGAACTTACCAGCAACAACATCAGGTTCCTCATAGATCTCTTCCACATTGATGTGGTTCACTTGTCCCTTTTGGAAAGGGTTGGGCTTGTTGGGTCCTTCAACTTTCTTTTCTGGGCATTCATTTGCATAATGCCCCATCTTCTTGCACTTAAAACATTCAACCTGACTAAGATCTTTCTTGACAGGCTAGCTTCCACTACCACTTCCACTTCCATTGTGGTGGTTCTTGTATCCACACTTGTGATTCGTGTACTTGTCATTGTCATGACAACGGTGATGCTTATTGGCATGATGACGGTTGTGGTTGTGGTGGTTGTTGTACTTTCCATGCTTGTGGGATCCAGAACTCCCACTATCATCATAATGGGAACGCTTGTGAGATGATCCCGAGCTGTGCTTGTTAGAGTGTTTCCTCTTCCTGCTTTCAACCTGTTTCATCTTGCTCTCCAAGATGGCAGCCTTGTCACAAAGAGACTGATAAGTGGGGACATATGCCACAGATAGCTGCAGGTTCAGTTCATCGTTCAATCTTTCGAGGAACTTCTCTTTCCTCTTAGCATCAGTGTTAACTTCATCCGATTCATAACGCGCCAGATTGTTGAACTCCTCAATATATTCAGCCACGCTGCGGTGGCGCTGCTTCAAGTTATGAAATTCTTTCTTCTTCAAACTCATCACTCCGGATGAGATGTGAAAAGTACGAAAACCATCTTCAAAGATAGCCCATGTCACATCCTCAACGGGAGTGGTGATCTCGAAGTTATCCCACCATGTAGCTGCTAGTCCTTCCAGCAAGTGTGCTGCAAACCTGACTTTCGCCTCATCAGTACAGCCAACAGCTACCAAATCCTTGTTTACTGAGCATAGCCAATCATTGGCCACCATGGGGTCAGAAGTTCCTGAGAACTTAGCAGTCCTCAGTCTTAAGAATCTTGTAAGCATGTCAAAACCTGGTGGATTGTTCTGATTGTTGTTGTTGCTGTTGTTGTTGTTATTCTGATTCTGCATAAAGGTGGTCATCATCTGCATCAGCTGTGTCTGAGCTGTCATCAGCTTCTGCATCTCTGGGGTGACATTGTTGTTTTTCGGGTTGGGATTGGCATGTCGAGGAGGCATTTGTGGTTTTCAATAAGGATAAGAATGCGATACCCATATATGCTTAACATGCACAATACATCACATAGACAATCACCAAACATGCATCAAAATGACATAAAGTTCAACGACATAACAACAAGTTTGAAAAGTAAACACACCAATAGCAAGCCATCCACATGTTGGATGGTCATTGCGACTCAATAATCAAAAATATGGTAAATGATAGATAAATGAGTAGCCATCACTACTCCTCTGCATCAACCTCCTCATCAACAAGTGTAAGACCTGCATTCTCCATAGCGGTCTTGTATTCCTCGACATTGGTGGTCAAGGCCTCTACCTTGTCTTTGAGAGCCCTCTTCTGTGAACGAAGTCTCTCAATCACAGTCTGCTGATGCTCGAGCTCGAAGTCCTTGGTCGCTAGTTCTGCAGTCATCTCTCGAATCCTCTTGTTCCTATGTTGGACTCTTTTCTCTTGACTCTTGAACCTTCTATCTTGACTCTCAAACTTGGCCTCCATTTCCTTGACTATCTCAACTTTCTCCGCGAAGATCTTGTCCTTCTCACAAAGCTGCACCTGGAGCTCGTCATTGCTAAGCATGACGTTGGTCCTATCAGTATCTAGGTTCCTAAGAAGAACCTCTAGGTCCTGGAGGTATAGACGAACCGGCTCTGCCGTTTCTCTAGCAGCATCCTCGAACTCAATAGCCTCACCATCCTCGTCGCGTCTCCCGAAGGCATGGAAGTGATTACCTCTAATCTCCCGAGAGTGTCTCCCTAACAGACATGCAAGTAAACCCTGCGTGACTACCTCTAGGCCTCTCTCCCTGTCGTCATGCATAAACTTGAAGATGATTGCCTCCGTGGTAGGCTCAGTCTGGCGTCCTGGCTGATTAACCTTGAAGCTCCAAAGGTATTTCCTCTCAAACTTGGTGAGGGGAAGCACCATGATGCTAGGAAGCGGAAGATTGAGCAGACTAGTGAGCTCAATAATACGTGTGCCAAATCGAGTTCCCTTGAACTCTTCAGCCGTGCTGATAGTAACATTAGGCATCTATTTTATAAGATAGAAAAAGTTAGAATCAACATACATAGAGATGAATCAGAAGACAAGGCATCACATTCATATCTTTAACAATCAAAACACACAGTCATGGCATACATTAATCCATTATAAGCATCCAAGGTTCAACTTATTTTAAACAACATTTTTGGGAAATAAAATGATAAGTGTGGTGGTCCAACTAACGAAGTACTTTACAATCCCATCTCACTTACCAAGTTGGCTAACAAGGCATCCCTAGAGGCAACCTGTCGATCTTGATCACATGACTCCATTGCTAAGTCAATGATGTCCTCTCTTAAACGTTGGTTGGTAGCCTCTAACTCTTGGGTATGCTTCTTTTCCTCCCTAAGGTCATTTTGGGTGTTTAGCATTCTACACTTGAGTCTATCACCAAGCTCCTTGATGGCCTTCTGTAGGGGTCCCAACCCAATAAGGTAGAGTCCTCCTGTGTTTTACAATGCTAGTCCCTGGATCAATAGCTAGCATCCACAGTTAAGATGTAATATCAAGATACAAAGGTCATAGTATAAATTTATAACCAGGAATAACATAAGTTTATTACATCAAACATAGCTCATATTGCTATTACATTACATTTGCAGCGGAATAACTATAAGTATGGGTCCATCATCTTCAAAGTGCCACAGGCAGATGTTGGTTGTAGACTTTGTAGTCCTAGTCAATCAAACAATCTTCATTTTAAAACAATCAACCTGCAACATTACAAGTTACAGCCACAAGGGTCAATACATTTTGATTTGTATTGGCAAGCTTCACTTTTATGTATAATAAGAGTGGATCCTATCATTATATGCATATTTGGCTAAGTAGAGTTTAAGGCTTATTTGCATAAAGCAATATTTTATCCTATCTTTTCAAAATGGTTTTGAAGTCTTTTGTCAAATTTCTTTTCCAAGTTCCTTGAACTCCTTGGTAGAAACTCAAGTGTTCAAATCCTTGTCAAAATCTCTTGAGCATCTTGGTAACCCCAAGTGCAGCAAGTTTTATCAAAACTCATGAGTTCCTTGGTAAAGCCCCAAGTACATCATGTTCTTGAGCACCTTGGTAACCCCAAGTGAAACAAGCATTACAAAATCTCTTTGAATTCCTTGGTAGACACACAAGGGCATCAAGTTTTTATATTAGAAGTTGGAATGTCGAGATCTCCCATAGTTCAAACTTTAGTTGCTCAGTATTTTCCATAACCGGGGACACGGCTAAGTACTTAGATTTTATTATCTTCTGCAGAAGGAGTACACTTTACCCACATGACACAATCCCATCTTGTTGCCACCAGTGGCCTACTGGATTAGTGCTCACCAAGATGGAGTACTGGCAGATTGAGAATGTGACGAAGTCTTTCCAAAAGGTCCTCCCATACATCATTGCTAGCTTTGTCTTCAGCCCCCATGAAGCATTCCAGATCCCCATGTCCAGTAACTAAAGACAATGCATGGGTCTTCCTAATGTAATTGACTAAGCCAGAGCCATAATAGCATGTGGTTGCACACGAAAGCCACAATTGGAGAAGCATGTTTGATCTCTAAGTTTCCTAGGTGGTTTTCTTTTGGAGCACAACACAAAGTGATTGCCATAGACATGGTTTCCTTTTGTTGCCACCTTCTCCAAAACTTAAAGTATCCTCCACCTAGGTGGTTCATTGAGTCCTTGTTTTATTATGTAAAACACAAGTCCTTTTCTCAACCTTTGTAAAATCTCAACATGTATCTCTTTTTCAAATTATAGCATATAGCATGGCTAAGCATGTACAACTTCAATATTTTTACTAAGGAATGTTTAGGGAATCCTATTAGGATTTAGCATAGCATAGGTACAGAAATATCTTTTCATGCATATTTTCAAAATCCACTAAGTATAATGAAAGTAGTAGGATTTTTGTATGATAGTGTAACTTTCCTTTTTGATTAGGGAATGATAGTCACTTCTTGATCTTGCTAGTCTTACACTTTGCTAATTTCACTACAATCAAACAAGCATAGTATCAAGTAGCATTCCAACATTCAAACAATAATTCACATACACAAAGCAATGGTTCCTAAGTCTTGTAAAAAGAGGGTTCTATTGCAAAGTTGGTCTCTTCTAGGTTTATAAACTTTGTAAGGTCCACATTGGTCATTTTACCAAAATGGCAAAGTCATTAGTTAGAGGTTTTGCCCAAAGTCTATTTTAAAATCCATTCAACATTTTATGTGGTGAAAATTATTCTTTTTAAAGTAAGACTTTATGTTTTTCACCAAGTAGGTTGCTCTTGGCAAGGTTTGGTGTTTTGGGTAGTAGGTTTGGTCCATAACATTTTCCCAAAGTTTTCCTTGCCCAACTTTCCATAATAAAATTCAATGAGTTTTATTTGGCTAGAAAAATGACTAAGTTAACTAATTCAACTTAAATTTCACAAAAATCATTTTTAACACTATGGGTTAGTTCCTAGGGTCAGTAAGGTCACTAAAAACCTTTGTGCAAAAGATTTAATCCTAAAATCAAATTTAAACAATTTTTATACTCTAAACAAGTACACATAAGTTTCTACAAATTTAATCAAGTTAACAGATACTATTTTCAAAACTAAGGCCAGGGTTAGCTAGGGCTTGTTCTCCTGATTTCATTGATATAAAATTTGTAATTTTTGGACGTGTGGTTTGAAAGTTACAAAGGTTTGAAGTTTGCAAATAAATCTGTTTTCAAATTCCTTTTAAACAGATTTAGTGCCACGCGTCGTGTTCCTATTGGTCCATACCGGTTCGGTTGGATCGCGGCTGTGGGGCGTTGGATCTAGTTAGATCGAGTGGTCCAGAGGACATACCCCTTCGGTGTTTAAGCAATCTATCTGATTCGTTCGATCCAGATCTAACGGCTACCACTGCCTGGTCACAGATGGGCGGCGCTGCGCGGCGGCAGACGGCGGCGGCGCTCTGGCGGTGGAGTTCCGGCTAACACAGGAAGCGAGAGAGAGGGAGGAGTGGCTCACAGTGATCGTCGAGGCACGGGGATGCTCAACCTGCTCGCTTCGGTCGAAGGGGCGCACGGGGCTGTCCTAGATTGCTCGCCGGAGTTAGGGCTGGCGTCGGATGGCTCTGTCCGCGGTCGAAGGCGACGCTGTAGATCACGCGGGGGCAAGACAGGATCATGGTCAGGTGCGTAAGACTAAGGAGAAGATGCTCGCGTGATCGAGGAGCAGAGGGGCGGTCAGATTTCACCTGGGGAACGCGCCGGAGTCGGAGGCAGACGCGGCGGTGCTCGGAGTTTGTCGAGGACGGTGTTCTGGGGCGCTCGCGGTCGAACGAAGAGCACAGGGAGGTTTGTCTAGGAGTTGGGAAGCTGTAAGTGTGCTCAGGGAGGATCGGGGTGGTGTGTGTTGGCCGCAATCGGAGATAGGAGCTCGTCGGAGACAGCGGAGTTTGAGGAGAAATTGGAGCGGCCCGGTGGCGAAGAGAGGTTGGCGTCTGAGGGGAACGGAAGGAAAGGAGCTGGCGTTTTATCGAGCACAGTCAAGGCGAGTAATGGTGGTGGCATTATGACGAATTAAGTCCGCGGAATCACTGCAGGAAACGGCGACGAGGGAGGAAGAAGGGGTCGCGCGGGTGTGAGAGAAGAACAGTGACAAGTGGGGTCGATCAGTCAGTGGGAAAGAAACGAGGGGGAGGTCCACCTGTCAGGGACTTTGCGGGTTGTTTCAGCGGTGTAGGAAAACGGTTCGGGAGAGAGTAGATGGGCTAGGTGGGCTGCTGCTGGGCTGTTGGGTTGGGTTGATTCCTTTCTTATTTTTTTTTATTCTGTGTTCTTTTCCTTTTCTATTTTATTTTCTATTTTGAGTTTCCAATCAGATATACATAAACCAAAACAATTCAAACAACACTCAAATTTGTAATATTGAAATTAGTTCTGTTTAGTGATATGGTCAAAAGCCCAAAATGAAATAATAATAACTTTATTAATCCATTCTTTAAAAATGGGGTTTTATTTATTTAACATGGTTTGATTTATTTAATAATAATTCTTATTTGAAAACACTTTCAAATCTAAAACAGTAGGTTTATTTGAAAATAAAGAATATTTGAAAGATTTGTTTTAAAATAAAATAACATTTTATTTTAGAGTCCATTATTAAATAACATAGACTTTTATTATTAAATCCACTTGGGTTTGTTTTATTGAAAATATTTATTTTAAAATCTGAAATAAAGTTATAACACTTTAGTAGGTTTTATTAGAGAATATAAATTACTTGGAAAACCTATTTAAAATAATTTATTAAGTTTTGATGTTTTAATTAAAATGGTGAAATCTTTTATTTTAAAAGAGTTTGGATATTAATTCCTTGTTATTTTATTTAAGCAAATCTTTATTATTTTTAAATAACCTTTGTTACTTTATTTAAAATAAAGTGTTTTTAATTCTCAAAGCTTGGCCAAGGATTAATTTGGCTTTATAAAATAATCTCTATTTACAAATCCATCTTTTCTTTTGAATACCAAATCTTTTATTTTTTTAAAGATCCAAAATACTATTTCCAAAATATTTTATTTTCCTTTATTTAAAATGTTTATCTTTTTAAATCCTTTTAGGATTTTATTTAATTCAAATGGGTTTGAGGTTCCATTTAAATTCAAAAAGTTTCTTCTGGCTCTGAAAATCAAACAAAGTTTTATTTTTTTATTAATTTATTTTCACATTACAAGATTTGGAAAATCTTGGGATGTGACAGGCTACCACCCTTAAAATAAATCTCGTCCCGAGATTTGGGGAGGCTGGGGTTACAAGCAAGTTCAAAACAACTAGGGTACTACCACCCTAAAAAAAATTCAAATGAAAATTACATATTGGCCTTCTTGGGTCCTAGAAAACTTCTCTAAGCAAACTTTTGCTTTATTTCTACAGTTGACTCATGGGCCAAGGTTGAGTTTCTCCATAGGCTTGTTCAACTTGTTTTTCATCCTTTCTGGACAGTTGCTTGCATAGTGTCCTGGATTCTTGCAGTTGAAACAATTAATGTCCTTGAGTTCTTTGCGTTGTTCTTGTGGGCAAGTTGCTACATAGTGGCCTGGTTCTTTGTAGTTGTTGCACCACACTTGGTCAATCTCTTTATTCTTCTTGTTCTCTGGGCATCCACTGGAGTAGTGTCCCATTTCTTTACATTTACGACATTGCACAAGGCTCATGTCCTGCTTGGGCTTCTTGATTTTCCTTGATCCTTTGAATTGAGTTGTCTTGTTTGGATGTAGAAGTGGTCCTTTTCCTTTGGTAGACTTGGATCCTTCTTGTTTCCTTTGTTCCACCATGGCATAGATGGGACATAAACCTGGAGTATGATCACTTCCTTCACACAGGTAGCAAGTAGCTTGAGAGGTAGGACATTGTCCAACAGGATGATCTTCTTCACAATTGGGGCATTGTCCTTCATGCTCCTTGGAGGTATGATCCTTGTCTCCACAAATAATGCAAGCTGGGGCTCCATCTAGAACAATATTCTTTTAATCCTTGTTATCATAAACTCTCTTTGGATAGCTTTCTTCTATGCTAATCATTTGATTAGTCACCTTAAGCATCAGTTGAGACTGCTCTTCCAAAAACCTTTGGAGTGCTGGATCCTTATCACTATTATTGACTAGGAACTGAGTTGTTAGTTGGTTCAACTGGTGTTGGGTTGCTATGAGTTCTTTCATGCTATCAGCTTGGTTGGTGTTGGTGTCATCAACCTTGGAGTCTTTTGGAGTAGTCATCTGTTTGGGTTTGAAGGGAGATTTAGAATAAGTAAGATATCTCTAAAGAAATATTTCTAATCACACACATCACAATTACCACAAACAATGTGCAATCACAAACAACTTTTCACTCAAACAACAAAGTTCAAGCATATTTTTAGGCAACAAAATATTTTTGTTACACCACATAAATTGGTGTGTTTTGTCTTAGCTAAAATATGGTGGTCCATCTATATGGTTCACTTGTGATCTTTCCTTCCTTCATGACTCTTCTTGTATGAGATCTTGGTTTCCTTGAGAAAAACTCTTGGTCACAATACTTCCAAGTTGTTGATGGTTCCTTCTTATTTTGCATTCCCTCAGTCTCAAAATCTTGAGTAGGATTTCTTTGTTTCACTTGTGGTCCTTAGTGGTTTCCAAGTTGGAAGTCCTCGGTGATCATGCTGAAGATGTTGAAGTCATTAGAGTTGAAGATGTTGAAGAAATCCTTTGCATATGATGAAGTCTTTGGTCATGGGTAGGTTTTTCCATCAAGTTGAAGTAGAAGAGATGTAGAGTTAAACCAATTGGTTGAGGAAAGAGTTTACAAGTGTTTTTGTAAATAAGTTTTGGAACAAAATACAACTCCTATTTTTCTAAGGGTTTTTGTCCAATCCTAGGTTTACAAATCCTACAGGCAACACAATGCTCTGATACCATCTGTAGGGGTCCCAACCCAATAAGGTAGAGTCCTCCTGTGTTTTACAATGCTAGTCCCTGGATCAATAGCTAGCATCCACAGTTAAGATGTAATATCAAGATACAAAGGTCATAGTATAAATTTATAACCAGGAATAACATAAGTTTATTACATCAAACATAGCTCATATTGCTATTACATTACATTTGCAGCGGAATAACTATAAGTATGGGTCCATCATCTTCAAAGTGCCACAGGCAGATGTTGGTTGTAGACTTTTTAGTCCTAGTCAATCAAACAATCTTCATTTTAAAACAATCAACCTGCAACATTACAAGTTACAGCCACAAGGGTCAATACATTTTGATTTGTATTGGCAAGCTTCACTTTTATGTATAATAAGAGTGGATCCTATCATTATATGCATATTTGGCTAAGTAGAGTTTAAGGCTTATTTGCATAAAGCAATATTTTATCCTATCTTTTCAAAATGGTTTTGAAGTCTTTTGTCAAATTTCTTTTCCAAGTTCCTTGAACTCCTTGGTAGAAACTCAAGTGTTCAAATCCTTGTCAAAATCTCTTGAGCATCTTGGTAACCCCAAGTGCAGCAAGTTTTATCAAAACTCATGAGTTCCTTGGTAAAGCCCCAAGTACATCATGTTCTTGAGCACCTTGGTAACCCCAAGTGCAACAAGCATTACAAAATCTCTTTGAATTCCTTGGTAGACACACAAGGGCATCAAGTTTTTATATTAGAAGTTGGAATGTCGAGATCTCCCATAGTTCAAACTTTAGTTGCTCAGTATTTTCCATAATCGGGGACACGGCTAAGTACTTAGATTTTATTATCTTCTGCAGAAGGAGTACACTTTACCCACATGACACAATCCCATCTTGTTGCCACCAGTGGCCTACTGGATTAGTGCTCACCAAGATGGAGTACTGGCAGATTGAGAATGTGACGAAGTCTTTCCAAAAGGTCCTCCCATACATCATTGCTAGCTTTGTCTTCAGCCCCCATGAAGCATTCCAGATCCCCATGTCCAGTAACTAAAGACAATGCATGGGTCTTCCTAATGTAATTGACTAAGCCAGAGCCATAATAGCATGTGGTTGCACACGAAAGCCATAATTGGAGAAGCATGTTTGATCTCTAAGTTTCCTAGGTGGTTTTCTTTTGGAGCACAACACAAAGTGATTGCCATAGACATGGTTTCCTTTTGTTGCCACCTTCTCCAAAACTTAAAGTATCCTCCACCTAGGTGGTTCATTGAGTCCTTGTTTTATTATGTAAAACACAAGTCCTTTTCTCAACCTTTGTAAAATCTCAACATGTATCTCTTTTTCAAATTATAGCATATAGCATGGCTAAGCATGTACAACTTCAATATTTTTACTAAGGAATGTTTAGGGAATCCTATTAGGATTTAGCATAGCATAGGTACAGAAATATCTTTTCATGCATATTTTCAAAATCCACTAAGTATAATGAAAGTAGTAGGATTTTTGTATGATAGTGTAACTTGCCTTTTTGATTAGGGAATGATAGTCACTTCTTGATCTTGCTAGTCTTACACTTTGCTAATTTCACTACAATCAAACAAGCATAGTATCAAGTAGCATTCCAACATTCAAACAATAATTCACATACACAAAACAATGGTTCCTAAGTCTTGTAAAAAGAGGGTTCTATTGCAAAGTTGGTCTCTTCTAGGTTTATAAACTTTGTAAGATCCACATTGGTCATTTTACCAAAATGGCAAAGTCATTAGTTAGAGGTTTTGCCCAAAGTCTATTTTAAAATCCATTCAACATTTTATGTGGTGAAAATTATTCTTTTTAAAGTAAGACTTTATGTTTTTCACCAAGTAGGTTGCTCTTGGCAAGGTTTGGTGTTTTGGGTAGTAGGTTTGGTCCATAACATTTTCCCAAAGTTTTCCTTGCCCAACTTTCCATAATAAAATTCAATGAGTTTTATTTGGCTAGAAAAATGACCAAGTTAACTAATTCAACTTAAATTTCACAAAATTCATTTTTAACACTATGGGTTAGTTCCTAGGGTCAGTAAGGTCACTAAAAACCTTTGTGCAAAAGATTTAATCCTAAAATCAAATTTAAACAATTTTTATACTCTAAACAAGTACACATAAGTTTCTGCAAATTTAATCAAGTTAACAGATACTATTTTCAAAACTAAGGCCAGGGTTAGCTAGGGCTTGTTCTCCTGATTTCATTGATATAAAATTTGTAATTTTTGGACGTGTGGTTTGAAAGTTACAAAGGTTTGAAGTTTGCAAATAAATCTGTTTTCAAATTCCTTTTAAACAGATTTAGTGCCACGCGTCGTGTTCCTATTGGTCCATACCGGCTCGGTTGGATCGCGGCTGTGGGGCGTTGGATCTAGTTAGATCGAGTGGTCCAGAGGACATACCCCTTCGGTGTTTAAGCAATCTATCCGATTCGTTCGATCCAGATCTAACGGCTACCACTGCCTGGTCACAGATGGGCGGCGCTGCGTGGCGGCAGACGGCGGCGGCGCTCTGGCGGTGGAGTTCCGGCTAACACAGGAAGCGAGAGAGAGGGAGGAGTGGCTCACAGTGATCGTCGAGGCACGGGGATGCTCAACCTGCTCGCTTCGGTCGAAGGGGCGCACGGGGCTGTCCTAGATTGCTCGCCGGAGTTAGGGCTGGCGTCGGATAGCTCTGTCCGCGGTCGAAGGCGACGCTGTAGATCACGCGGGGGCAAGACAGGAGCATGGTCAGGTGCGTAAGACTAAGGAGAAGATGCTCGCTTGATCGAGGAGCAGAGGGGCGGTCAGATTTCACCTGGGGAACGCGCCGGAGTCGGAGGCAGACGCGGCGGTGCTCGGAGTTTGTCGAGGACGGTGTTCTGGGGCGCTCGCGGTCGAACGAAGAGCACAGGGAGGTTTGTCTGGGAGTTGGGAAGCTGTAAGTGTGCTCAGGGAGGATCGGGGTGGTGTGTGTTGGCCCCAATCGGAGATAGGAGCTCGTCGGAGACAGCGGAGTTTGAGGAGAAATTGGAGCGGCCCGGTGGCGAAGAGAGGTTGGCGTCTGAGGGGAACGGAAGGAAAGGAGCTGGCGTTTTATCGAGCACAGTCAAGGCGAGTAATGGTGGCGGCATTATGACGAATTAAGTCCGCGGAATCACTGCAGGAAACGGCGACGAGGGAGGAAGAAGGGGTCGCGCGGGTGTGAGAGAAGAACAGTGACAAGTGGGGTCGATCAGTCAGTGGGAAAGAAACGAGGGGGAGGTCCACCTGTCAGGGACTTTGCGGGTTGTTTCAGCGGTGTAGGAAAACGGTTCGGGAGAGAGTAGATGGGCTGCTGCTGGGCTGTTGGGTTGGGTTGATTCCTTTCTTATTTTTTTTATTCTGTGTTCTTTTCCTTTTCTATTTTATTTTCTGTTTTGAGTTTCCAATCAGATATACATAAACCAAAACAATTCAAACAACACTCAAATTTGTAATATTGAAATTAGTTCTGTTTAGTGATATGGTCAAAAGCCCAAAATGAAATAATAATAACTTTATTAATCCATTCTTTAAAAATGGGGTTTTATTTATTTAACATGGTTTGATTTATTTAATAATAATTCTTATTTGAAAACACTTTCAAATCTAAAACAGTAGGTTTATTTGAAAATAAAGAATATTTGAAAGATTTGTTTTAAAATAAAATAACATTTTATTTTAGAGTCCATTATTAAATAACATAGACTTTTATTATTAAATCCACTTGGGTTTGTTTTATTGAAAATATTTATTTTAAAATCTGAAATAAAGTTATAACACTTTAGTAGGTTTTATTAGAGAATATAAATTACTTGGAAAACCTATTTAAAATAATTTATTAAGTTTTGATGTTTTAATTAAAATGGTGAAATCTTTTATTTTAAAAGAGTTTGGATATTAATTCCTTGTTATTTTATTTAAGAAAATCTTTATTATTTTTAAATAACCTTTGTTACTTTATTTAAAATAAAGTGTTTTTAATTCTCAAAGCTTGGCCAAGGATTAATTTGGCTTCATAAAATAATCTCTATTTACAAATCCATCTTTTCTTTTGAATACCAAATCTTTTATTTTTTTAAAGATCCAAAATACTATTTCCAAAATATTTTATTTTCCTTTATTTAAAATGTTTATCTTTTTAAATCCTTTTAGGATTTTATTTAATTCAAATGGGTTTGAGGTTCCATTTAAATTCAAAAAGTTTCTTTTGGCTCTGAAAATCAAACAAAGTTTTATTTTTTTTATTAATTTATTTTCACATTACAAGATTTGGAAAATCTTGGGATGTGACACCTTCCAAGCTGCATCCCTTGTAGAGTCAAAGAATGTGGTGTGCATCACTGAGTTGGTGACCATGAAGAATACTGATTCCTTGTGGTTGTCTTCCTTGTTTTTATACAAGTGAAGTTGCACCCACCAGTACTCCACTCCTTCATCCATCACTGGGAAACCTTTGTACACTGCTGCACCATGTATTCCCATGGCAACCATGAGGTCCTTGAGAGCCTTGGGGAATTCTGTCTCACACTCCAAAGTCATAGTCATGAGTGGTCCCTTCCTCACGGCTTCGTTGATGGAGTTCATCTACAAATAGAGATGAGAAAGAAGATTAGAAAATCTTACGAGAAGAAAAATACAAGTGTGGAAGTTGTTGAAATTTTTTCCTTAGTGCTTTCTAATCCATTACTAGGGTCATAATCCTACAGGCAACACAGTGCTTTGATACCATCTGTAAGATCCCTCCCTTTATAAAGGTAAGGATCCCTGTGATTGCAATGCTAGTCCCTGGATCAATGCTAGCATCCACAGTTTAAGATGAAGTACACAGAAACAAAGGTCATTATTACATATCATTCCAGAGACAAACATAGTCTTTTACAAACTCCATGGCCACAGGCCTAATACAAGAGTTCCAATATATAATAAGATAAATAAGTCTTCATCTTCATGTGCCACAGGCAAGCATGTTGAGTGTAGACTCATAACCCCTAATCATCATCAGAATAACCTGCAACATCACAAGTTACAGCCACAGTGGGTCAATACATTGGAATAGTATTGGCAAGTGATACCTTAGTAGAATATTAGCAGTCTAGATACTATATGCATTTTGGCTAAGGGTATCTTAGTCTTGCTTTTCTCAAAATAGGTTTTACCTATCAGTTGAAAACACTAAGTTTTTCTTTGACAAAACTTTCCCAAGGAATCACCAATAGGCATTGGTGACCCTTCACCCTTGTTCAACCACAAATTTTAACTTAGAAATTGGGATGAGGAGATTCTTGATAGCTTCCATGTCTTGATGCTCAAGTTGTCCAATACCAGGGACATGGCTAAGTACTTAGATTTTTCCATCTGCAGAGGTGGTGCACTTTCCCCACGAGACTTGATTTTCACCAAGACAGGACCTTTCAGAAGCCTTCCCTTAGACCAAATGAACGCGTTCCAACCTATCATCCCACTACCACCAACTGTCCAAATGGCTAAGTTATTGCAACCTATATGATCTAGGCAGAGCCCATATTGCCATGTGGCTGCACTAGAAGCTTCTTAACATTTGGCATCTCAAATCCCTTTGTTCCTAGGTGGCTTTCCACAAGTGAGATACACAAGGTAAACCATAGGAATGGGCCTTGTGTAACCACTCAACACAAACCATTCTTTCCATTCCACCCAGGTGTTTTATTCACTTAGTTGTTTTATTAAGCAAAACTTAAGTCCAAAGACTTAGAAATGTTTCTCATAGAATGAATATATACCCACCCTTGGTTGCTACTACCTAGGCTAAGCATGGAAATGGTAAGCATCTTAACTTAGAGAAATTTCCAACAATTCTACAACTACTATGATTTCCCAAGCATAGCATAGATACTTATCAAAATATTCATGCAAGTCCTATACAAAATATTTCTAGTGCATAGGTGAAAAATATAGGAATAAAATCATGAAGCACCACTTTCCTTGGTAGTTTGGGGAGTAGCAACAATATTCACAATCACAATCACTATTTGCACCAAAATCTACACATAAAATAATGGTACCAAAATCACATAACAATTTATACAAACAAAAATATATGAATGCATGCAAAATACCATGTGATGATTTTCTACACCAAACAAGACAAGTAAACAATACTGAATCAAGAACAAGTCTAAAACAAACCAAATAAACTTTATTTGATCTTTAAAACATTTTTCATATAATTTCTATACTCAAATTATGCCTATAAATGTTTCTGCATAAACAACCATTTTACAGAGGCAAAACATTAAACACATTGCATAAAAAAAAGGATTTTCTCTCCTGATTCCAATGATATAAAATTTGCAAAATTTGAACGTGGGAATCAAAAGATATGAATTTTACAAGTTTGAATCACTAATAGATCTAAATTCTATTTTTAAAACAAAGAACTAGACACACGGCGCTCTCTGATTGGTTGATACCGTTTCGCGCGGATCAGGATTTCTGGATCGTTAGATCAAAAGTGCATCGCATGGCTCAGATCTAAACTTACCGCTTCGCTAAGTGATCTAATTCTACGCGTTGGATCTGGATCTAACGGTTGTGGACCAAGCGGCCAAAGTCTGGCGGCGCTTGCGGCGGCGAGTGGCGGCGGCGGCTCTGTCACAGACGTTGCCGGAGATCTAGGTCGCGTGGGAGAGGGAGAGATAGCTCACCGAGTTCGCCATGCACTGCTGATGCTAAAGGTATGCTTGGTTGGCGAAGGGGCGCTCGAGGTCGACGGAGATTGCTCGCCATAGTTCCTTCTGGAGACGGTCGCTTTTGTTCGTCGTCGCTGGCGAGGGTACAGGTCATGCCAAGGCAAAAGGAGAAGTGCATCAGATGCGCGAGACGATGCTGGTCACGCGAGTGTCAACGAGAGGGAAATGCGCCGTCAGTACTAACCAGGAGAGCTCGTCGGAGTTGCGGACTTCGTCGGCACGTGCAGTCGTCGATGTTGGCGAGGCTCCGGATGGTCCTAGCACGCACCAGTGGTGTTAGAAGATGCGCAAGGTTGTTGCGATCATGCTGGCAAGATTAGAAGGCAAGGGGCGAGGAGTGCTCACCGGAATCGCACGCCGGAGTGGCTCGGTACCGCGGTGGTGCAAGCGAGATTGTGGGCAGCCTGGTGGCGGAGTGGGGGCGCTGAGTGAGGGAAAATGGTCATAGAGGGGTGGGGGTTAAATGGCCGGAGCAGGGGCGAGAATTACGTGCGGCATCAATGGGATTTAAGCGCATTTGCGTCGGGAGGAAACGGTCGCGGCGGCGCTAGTCGCAGGCGTGATTTGGGGACGACGAGGTGACGTGGACGCGGGGACCAGTGGTCAGCGAGGGGGTGTGCACGGACGCGGTGAGGAAAGGTAGAGAGAGAGGTGGCCCGGGTGGGCTGCTTTTCTTGCTGGGCCGAAAACATGGCGCCAGGCCTAGTACAGATTTCTAATCTCTTTTCTTTTTTCTAATTTGATTTTCAGGAATCATTTTCAAATGAAATCAAGAGTATTTAAATTCCAATCTTTTCTGGATTTTTGTAAAGTGTAACCTTCATACTTTTGGGTATAAAACCATGTTGTCTCTCTGTACTTGCCTGGTACTTTGGAAAAAATGAAAATAAACAGTGCCTTAGCACATGATTTGAATAGGTTTTGAAAATGATTTAAAACCATATTTTTTTTGTAAATTTTTGTCCAAGTCTTGGCACACAACCAAACCAACTTAAGAGCAAACTAAACTTGGTTTAAAACAAATATTCTCTCAGTTGAGAGTGGCATTAGATCAATGCTTGCTCACATAAAATAACAAGCACCTAAATGCTTCTGTTTTGTAAATGGCTTTGAAATTGAACCCTAAATTATCATGAATGCATGGATGATATGCAAAGTTTTGAAAACATGATTTTAGGGATGTTACACAGGGATTGCTCCCATTAAGCAAGTACAAGTGGCCCCGGCTAAGGATTACAACTACGAGCTAATCCCCAGTGCCTGGGGTAATGTGGTTGCACGTATAAATTGTTCCGGACATTGGCTTAGAACATCCCTTCTATTTCTCTTACTTAACCTTCCATTACTTATATTTCTCTTCATTATCTTTCCCTTCATCCACCTCATCTTTTATTTGGAAAAACTTCCACTCGGAAATGATGCCACTTTCCAAGGGTTTTATTTTTAAAACTTTGTAGTAGGGTAAAACCCAAAGTAGTTTTATCATTGAAATCCGTGGGTTCCAAAAGGGAAGATGTTAATCATCTTAGCCTCGATCTAAAGGGGTAAAAATAGGTGTAAAAGGTAGGTGTCCTAATGGACACACATCCATAACTTGGAGGAGCAAAGTTACTCACACACTTTTATTTGAAACAAACCATTCTTGTGATTATGCAATTTATAAACGAGATATAAAACAAATGATAAACAGAAGTAGGTTAATATTGGAGTTCAGAAATGGTGGATTGCCTGTGACCAGCGAGATGTCCCGTGACGGTGTTATGTAACCAGATAACCAATAATAATAATAAAGGAATATCCCGATCCTTCCTTCTTATCGGCGTCACATAATCGCAACTATCGCCGTTTATCGGGCATACATGCAAGCAAACAATGCACCAATCAATACAAGGCATACAAGCAACAGACCATACAATAAGTAAAGGATAACTACAAGATATACATCAGTAGGATGTTGTAGGTTTGATTCTATTAGATTGGTAGAAGCTTTGGAGGCATTAGGGAAAGAATCCCTTTGGATTTAGAGTCTAGGAACTACCTAAGAGAGGGGTTTTGACCAAGGGCTGGATCTGTATGATACCATTGTATACAAATGATACCATCAGATATGTATTGATAAAATGAAGCCAACAAAAGTGGTTTCACTATTTTATCAATTTCCCTTGATTTATAATGGATTTAATAGTCATTAATGTTCTAGTTTTAGGAAATAATTCACCAGAACTTCTCTGGAGTTCCAAAAATTATTTCCTTGGGTGATTTAGTAGTATTTGATGGACTAATTCAAGAGGAGTTGGACTCACCTCAAAACAATTAACAGAATGCCCTTGAGAAATTCCCAAAGGCAGTACTGGATGGGATTTGTCTTTTTCATCGGATTTATTTTACCGAGTATTTTTATGTTATTCCCAGGACACATGCTAGGTACTAATAATACCTTTCTGTAGGAATTGGAATCAACCCAATTGGAGTCACGGACCTACTGTAATTTTTTCATTAGTGATTAAACCATGCACAGAAGAGTTTAATTCCATCAACTCAACAGAGATCATAAAATTATGACCTGATGGATTATTAAAGATATGGTTATGTGTGTCAACTTGGAGCTGGAATTTGGTCAAAACCTCATTTGGTTTGACCTAGGGAATTTCTTAAGGGCAGAAAAGGCTTATTTTTCTATTTTTGCTACCAGCAATCGAGGGAGCAAACTAAGATGGCTCCAGTGGGACATGAAAGGTCTGTAGTATACCTTTCAGTTTCAATTGGATTTATGTCATTTGTATATACCAAACTTATTGGATAATTTATTTAGTGTTCTGGAAAGATCTTACACTAGTGGGAAAAGGGCTTATAGTCCCGGTTTTCAAGGGCCTTTAGTCCCGGTTTTGCACCTGGGACTGCGAAATCGGGACTAAAGGCCCCTATTTCTAGTCTCGGTTTGTTACAACCCGGGACTAGAGGGCCACCGCATGGCCGGTTTTTGCTGCAGGGGGATGAAGGACCTTTAGTCCCGGGTCGTAATACGGCCCTGGACTAAAGATTTTTTTTCAATTTTTTTCAATTTTTTTTTATTTTTTTTCGAATTTTTTCTTAAAATTTTGAATTGTTTGACTCGTAATCATCTCACTTGGAACATTTTTAGCACTAAGTATATTTAATCTTAGGTCAAATTACACTTGTGATCAAACTTCCCATTCAGTCACCCATCCTAGCACTACTCCACCCTCAGCACACTTAACTTCTCTGTTCCATCAGGATGTCCTTGCGCGAAGCCCTTTTGTACCTTGTTGTCAACACTATCATATCAATCCTATTAGCCCATACATCTTTATTTATTGAAACTAAAATCAACTATTGTAGTAAACAACAATAAATAAGTAATAATACCATTTTAATATAATGAAAGTAAAAACTAAATAAAATAATATTTTATTTATTTTTTTCCATTATTCATTTAATATGGTATAAATAATATCTTTAAATCTATAAATCAAAATTCGACAAATAATATATTCATTATTATCAGAAAAATGTGAGGAATCAAAATATAGAATAAAAACTTGCTAAATAATAAAAAAATTAAATAACTTTTTTCCCTTTTCAAATTGTAAAAATGTAAAAGAATTAGAAAAATGTGAGGAATCCATTATTTATAATTTTAAAAATCTAAAAATGTGAGGAATCCAAATAAGGCTGTTAAAATCAAACTCAAAAAAAATTTCCACACATTTTGATAGGTTGTACATTTTTTTCGACATCGTACGCAAAAGTTATAGCAATTTTAAGTTGCCCGCGTCGCACCCCTTTAGTCCAGGACCGTATCACGACCCGGGGCTAAAGGGCTGTATCATGGCCCGGGACTAAAGGGTGTTGCCCGCGCCTGCACACCTTTAGTCCCAAACCGTATCACGACCCGGGACTAAAGGTCCGATATGACCCGGGAGTAGAGTTTTCTCGCTCTCCTGGCCACTAAAAACGGTACGAACCGGGACTAGTGTTCATACTAGTCCCGGCCGGTAATAAATCGGGACTAGTGTCAAACTCTAAATCGAACCGAAGCCTCTTTTTCTAATAGTGTTAGTATCAGATTTATCATAATTAATATAAAAACTAAAGGGGTCACCACTGCTTCTACATGTTAGGTAAAATACTATTGTGTCCCAGGAAATTTAGATCTTGGCAATTTGGGGCATTTTCCCTTTTTGTTTACATTTAAACCAAATGATGGTTCTATTTTCCAGATCTCAGAGAAAGGGATAAAAGCCAAATGATGGCGGGCTAGATCTACAGCGAGAATGGACCGCACAGGGACATTCGGCCCATTCGGGTTATCCGTCAAGCGGGAGGGGGAAGTCAAACCCCTGGCCTATGGGGCCCGTCGGTCAGCCACACTTAGAGGGCGAAGGGGTATGGGGCTCCAGCAGCCGTTGGATTAGACGCACATCGACGGACATCGTGCGTCGTCCTCCTAGCGATAGGGATACAGGGCCCGAACCCTAGGATGGACAGGGTTTGCGTGGCGGCTCACCTAGGGTGCTAGTGGCACCGTGGTGACTAGCGAAGGAGGCGCGGCGTGCCAGGGGGAGCCAAGCGAGGGGCGGCACACTAGGGTTCGCCGTCGGGAGCTGTCTCGCGTGAAGATGACCAGGGTGGCTTATCGAGATCTCGCCAGAGTTGCTGCTAGGCTTGTTCCTGAGCAATGAAAACAACAGAGGGGAATAAGTGAGGTAGTAGAACATCCTAGAGTGACATGCAGATGCAGAGGAAGAGAGAGAGGGGTGGAGCCGTGCTTGGTTCTTGTCCATGGCCGAGAGAGGTAGATATTCCTCTCGGGGAGCATGCAGAGGCAGAGAGGAGCTAGTGAGCTCGGGGATGGTAGAGCATGGTTAGGGGGTGGCCTGGAGGTCACATGAAGTTGGAGAGGAGGAAGGAAGAGGGCACCTCGAGCTTGTTCTTAGCAATGGCCCAAATGGCCATTTCTTGTTTGCGGCCAGAGGAGACGAAAGGAGGGAGAGGCGGAGCTCTAGGGAGGCTCTCTAATGGTAAGGGGGAGAAATGAGGGAGAAGGGCTTAGGGAGGGGTATCTGGCCTATTTATTTAGAGGTGGGGTGGTGCATGGTGGAACAAACTCATGGAGAAGCTTGGCGAGAGGCTAGGGCTCAGCCATTGGGCAGTAGGGGCGATGGGGAGGTGACAGAGGGGGTTATGGTCGGGCTAGGGGACAAAAAGGGGGTGTGGTGCTGCCTACCCTTTTATTACAAAGATATTGGAAGATTTGCCTCTCTCGCCCTCAATTTTCAAGGGCTAAAGGACAAGGGTGCTACAGTGGTCAGCTACAGTGGGTGGTTGACCAGGATTGAGGGATGATGTTGTGGTGTAGTACTTGACAAGCTTTGGTGGTGTTTGGAGTTGGTTTGGATCAAGTTTGCTTGGTTTGCGAAATGTTGATTATTTTGAGGCTTGTGAAGGAAGTTGCAAAAGTTGCATTGATCAAAGCGTGGAAATGGTACTGGTAGGTGGTATAGGTCAAATAATCTCTCCATGATTTAAATGGGATTTTTCTGATGATTATCATCCCATATAAATGTACTTCTTCAAAAAGTGCAGAAATAGATTATGGAAGCTAAGATGAAAATTTTACATTGGGCAAGCTTGGTTTTTGATGTGATATGGTCCTAATTACCATAACCCACATTTGAGGTTTTTATTGGGATTTATGGAGGTGAAAAAGTATTTTTAGGGAATTATTTCTTGTTTTTGCCATTCAAGAGAAAGGGCAAAGAGAAATAATAAAGACTCTCAAAAATATTTATTTTTGAGTTTGAAAGATGGGATATGAGACATAGGCATCAAATTTTCCTTGAGTTGGAAAGGTGATTTGGAGAAAAACAAACTTTTCTTTATAGACAAGGATTTTGAGAATTTGGTAAGTAGAGGAGATAAGATAGTTTAATTAGCCAAATAATTGGGGGAATTATTTGGGGATGCTTATATCCAAGGTAGATGATGTAAACTTGACGTAGGCATCAAGGTCAACCTTGGTTTTGAAGAAAAGTGGTGAAAAGAATGGAAACTAGATTCTGGAGGATCTAGGGTTTAGTTATTCTGGTGCTACCAAAACAGGGTTGGATTAGGGAGCTCAGAGCTCACCTTGGTACAAGGGTTATATGGATGAATAGACCATGTCATATGGATGATCATGGAAGCAAGAGTTAGGCTTGGTTGGATTTGAGGTGGTTTTGGAGTGATGGCAAACTTTGTTGAAAATAAGGCTGTCATAGCAGATACATCAGGTAGCCTCCTAAACCAGGTGGGGTTAAGAAGCAAAAATCTCCAATGCAAACAAGTAAAGTGGGGGTTGATAGTCCATGGTTAGTAGATCATAACCATGCAAAGAGTTGGTCAAGGGGAGGTTGCACATAGATGTGAGCTTCTGCCAAAGTAGGCAAGATGATAAGAGTTGCAGAAAAGGTTATTACCTTAACTACAAAACCATCAGGGATGGGTGGGAAATAGATTGTCCTAGCCAAGGGCAAGACTGGGCTTTCGTAGTACTAAAAATGTACTACAAGATGGTTCAAATACATTTTCAAGAATGCACATAGGTTGGAAGAGGTAGAGCTCCAAAGATGGTATCCAGATAAGAAATCCAGACTTAGCCATTTTGGAAGATTTAGGGTTCTAGACTAGAGTGCAAGTGTAGAAGCTTTTGAAATAATGATAGGCTCCAAACTCATGATCAAGGAGATGAGGTGGTCACTTGAGTGGCTTAGGATAGATCCAGACTTCGATGCTTGCTTTGAGATTGATGATCACAAGCCTAGATTGGGTCCTAAGGGGTGAGCTACTAGATTATCTCACTCTAGTTCCTAAGCAAACAAGGCAATCAGCAGATCAAGGCAATTCATCAGACAACAGATCAAGGAAATTAATCAACCAACAGATCAAGGCAATTCATCTTATTACTTATCCAACTAGTACTAGGGTTACCATCAAGCATAACTTTAGGTAAGGATGGGTAGGTTGAAAGGGGTTTTGTTTTGAAGTAAGATAAGTAACCTCTTGGTTTCTCTACCAAGATTGAGATGAAAAAGGTTTTAAATAAAGGTTTTGGAAAACCTAGATATAAGGGTAGTTGAAGGTTCTGTCTTGAAAACATAAGGATAGTATATATATCTCTCCATAGTTTTGGCAATAGAAACTAGTAAAGTATTTGGCTGGGTCAAAGTCATCTTGGCTCAGGTTTTTGAAATGCCAGAATATTTGAGAATATGAAAGATGATCCAAGACATATCTTTTGTAAAATAGCTTTTTGTAAACTAGTGTTTAGGTGAGGAGTACACACTAACACACCAACGGTTTCTTGAGCACAAGCAAACAAGTAAGCACACAATGCAAGAAAAGTTTTTGTTCCTCCTGATTTTCGCTTGTTGGACATTTAATCAGGGTTGCTGAAATTGGGATGTTACATGATGTAGCTTCAAAGACGAACAATCAACATGTTCATCATATCATCCATATGACTCATGCTTTACCTTTCGGTATTCTGTGTTATGAGGCCATGTATGTACATGCTACGCTCGTCAAGGTTAAACTTAGTATCTGCATGTGCAAATCTAGCATGCACCCATTGTATGCACACGTAGAATCTATCACACCTGATCATCACGTGATGCTTCGAAACGATGAGTATTATCAATGGTCCCTACTAAGGACGAACACTTTATTACTTGATATTTAGTGAGAGGGATCATCTTATAGTGCTATCATCATGATCTAAGCAATACAAGATGCATAAAAAGGATTAACATCACATGCAATTCATAATATGTAATATGATATGGCCTTTATTCTTGTGCCTTTGGTCTCCATCTCCAAAGCACAAACATGATCTCCATCATCACCGACGTGGCGTCAAGGTCAATGGCACTACTTCATGGTTGTCCTCCACCAATAGCAACTATTACAACTAATTTATGAATATACATGTAGGTCTTAACGAATTTAAAGACAACCATAAGGATACTACCAGTTGCCAACTTACAATAAGGATAATTGCATACATCAAATATAATCACAATCACATCATGGCCATATCACATCACATGCCCTGCAAAAACAAGTTAGACGCCTCTAAGTTTCTTTGAATTGTTTACGTGGATTTGGGCTTTCAAATAAGAACCGTTATTACCTACGAACATTGTAAGACCTCACCCTTTAAGGTAAAGGTCCCTAGTTCAAATTGCTAGCACCCATGGTTTAAGATGAAGTACATAGATACAAAGATCATTATTACATCAAAATTCCAGGAGTACAATAGTTCTTACAACTAATTAGCCCAAGGCTAACACATAGAGTTCTCATTACAAAGTATATAAATAAAGTCTTCATATTCATGTGCCACATGCAAACATGTTGAGTGTAGTCTCATAACCCTACTCACAATCAAAGTAACCTGCAACATAATAAGTTACAGCCACAAGGGGTCAATACATTTGGAATTGTATTAGTAAGTGATACACAATCTTTTGCCCTATTATTTTTCTTATTGCATTAGATTTATTTTGAGTAGGATTTGCATGGTATATTTTCAAAGTATATGCTATGCTATGGTAGATCCTATAGATGATATATTGGTAGTATTTTCCCTATGTTAAGAGACATGATATTCTAGTATACTTAGACTTGCTATTAGATATAGTGGGTGGAAAATTCATGTCATATTACTATGGAGAGATTATGCCTATGTGTTTTTTACTAAGAAAACAACTTGTTAATGAAATACCTGGGTGGAATGGGACTTGTATGGTTGTGGTGGTTACACAGGGCCCATGTCTATGGTTTACCCTGTGTATCACACTTGTGGATGGCCACCCAGATCTGTAAGACCTCACCCTTTAAGCTAAAGGTCCCTGTGATTGCAGTGCTAGTCCCTGGTTAGAATTACTAGCACCCACAGTTTAAGATGAAGTACACAGATACAAAGGTCATTATTACATCGAAATTCCAGGAGTACAATAGTTCTTACAACTCATTAGCCCAAGGATAACACATAGAGTTCTCATTCCAAAGTATATAAATAAAGTCTTCATCTTCATGTGCCACATGCAAACATGTTGAGTGTAGACTCATAACCCCTCACCATTAGAGTAACCTGGAACATAATAAGTTACAGCCACAAGGAGTCAATGCATTTGGAATTGTATTGGCAAATAATATCATAGATATATAGTAGAGACTATCAACTACATGAATTTGGCTAAGTGTGGTTTGAGTCTGGCTTTGCACAAAGTAGTTTTGTCCTAGTAGATGAAAATACTAAGTTTTTCTTTACAAAAACTCTAAGGTACCACTAATAGACATTGGTGAACCACTACCCTTGTGCAACCACAAGTTTTAACTTAGAAAAATTGGGATGAGGAGATTCTTGATCATTTCAATGTCTTTGATGCTCAAAATTTCCCATTACCGAGGACACGGCTAAGTACTTAGGTTTTACCATCTCGAGAGGTGGTGCACTTTCCCCACAAGACTCGAAATTCATCGAGACGAGACTTTTCTGAAACATTCCCTCAGACCACCATGGACACGTTCCATTCTATCAACTCTACCACCATATGTCCATCCGGCTGAGTTCTTGCAACCTAGTTGGTCAAGGCAGAGCCCATATGTAATGTAGTTTCACTAGAAGCTTCTTAACACTAAACATCTCAAATATATTTTTTCCTGGGTGGCCATCCAAAAGTGTGATACACAGTGTAAACTATAAACATGGCCCCTGTGTAACCACCACAACCATACAAGTCCCATTCCACTCAGGTGTTTCATTAACAAGTTGTTTTCTTAGTCAAAAACACATCAGCATAATCTTTCCATAGTAATATAACATGAATTTTCCACCCACTATTTCTAATAGCAAGTCTAAGCATACTAGCATATCATGTCTCTTAACATAGGGAAAATACTGCCAATATATCATCTATATGATCTACCATAGCATACCATATACTTTGAAAAATTACCATGCAAATCCTACTCAAAATAACACTATTGCAATAGGAAAAATAATAGGACAAAATATTGAGTATCACTTGCCTTGGTAGCTAGGGGAATAGGTACAATCATCAGAATCACACTCTCCACAATCCACAAGATCTACACAACAATTCATACTATAAAATAATCACAAATCAATATACAGACCAAAAATAATATGAATGCATGCAAAATGCAATGATATGATTTGCCACACTTTTTAAATCAAAATCTATAGTACTGAAGACAAAACATACATTCTAAAGTCTAAATAAAAAAAAAACCACTTTAAAATAATATTCCAAATAATTTTTATAGTCAAATTAGGCCCACAAATGTCTCTGCATAAAATCCTAATTTTACAGGATCAAATGACCAAAGTAAAGCCACATATTAAAAGATCTCAATTTTATGAATCCATAGACATCTTATTTGCAATTTTTGGAATTACAGAACAAAAGTTATGAATCTTACAAGTTAATTCATCTAATAGATCACAATCTGGATTTTAAATCTAATTCACAGCCACGCGGTGCCGGTTCGCGTGGATCACGCACGCGAGCCACAGGATCTAAGTGACATCGTGTGGTCTAGATCTGATCATACCGCTTCGCTTAGACTTCTAATCACGCTGCTCTGACCAAAACCTAGCAGCACGCATGGCAACTGCGGCGGCGACACCTCTAACGGTGATGTTCCGGCGAGGACAGAGGGAAAGGGAGGGAGTTCTAGGGATTTCCAAGGCCGTGGAGGCGAGGCGAAGCTCAACATGGTCGTGTACGGGTTTGGGGCGCATGGACATAGACATAATTGCTCGTCGGAGTTCGGCTCGTCATCGGGTGCTCCAAGTTGAAGACGAAGGCGACGACCTAGGGCACAAGGGGACAAGCAGCAAGCATCAGAAGGTGCGCAAGGACATGGCGAGCACAACCGCTTGAATTAGAGACCGAGGGGAACACGGGGCTCACCGGAATGCGTTGTCGGAGCTCGTCGGGGCAGCGGCGGTGCAACACGAAATTTGGGGAGCCTGGTGGCGCTCGGTGCTTGCGGTGTGGGGGGAAATGCTGCGGAGGGGGAGGGCGTTAAATAGCCAGAGCGGGGAGGGAATCACTCTCGCAGTAACTCGCAATCAAGCGCGACATCAACAGGAGGAAACGGCAGCGACGAGGTGGTCACCGGGCGCTGATTGAGGACGAAGGGATGACGTGGCGATGGGGCCTAGCAGTTAGCAAGGTGATGTGCGTGTGCGGGGTGAGAAAAAGAGGGAGTGAGGGGGCTCCCGGGTGGGCTTGTTGGGCTGCTAGTGGTGTTGGGCCAGATTGGTTGGTTGGCTTTTTTTTCTCCTTTGCCTTTTCTTTTTCTGTTTTGAATTTCCAAAAGGATTTGAATGAGCAATTCAAATCCAAATCAATTCAAAACTTCACAATTTTTTTTGATGTGATCCTAGTGTTTAAAAGTGTGTCAAACACAACAAATCACTCCAAAACATTTTGGGGTCATAAAAATAAAATAAAACCATGCCCCATACATGTAAAATAAAAGGGGTATAAAATAGGGTTTTGCTAGGGTTTTATCTTTGAATTTTTTGTTCAAAGTAAACATGACATGATGATATGAATGCAATCATGATGTTTTGAATTTGATGAAATTTGAGATGTTACAAATCTAACCCCCTTAAGATGAATCTCGCCCTCGAGATTCGTATTGGCTAGCAAATAGGTGAGGGTGATCTTTCCGAAGCTCATCTTCTCTTTCCCAAGTTGCTTCTTCTTCGGTATGATGATTCCACTATACAGTGCAGAAATTGATGGTTTTAGTGCGAGTGACTCTTTCTGCTGTCTCGAGAATCTTCATAGGTTTCTCTTCATAAGTGAGATCATTCTCTAGCTGAACTTCTTCTAGTGGTATAGTGTCTTTTAACAAACTTTCTTTCATCTCTAGATGACACTTTTTCAACTGGCTTACGTGAAACACATTGTGAACTACTGACAGCGATTCTGGTAGTTCTAGCTCATAGGCTACTTCTCCTTTACGGCTCAAAATCTTGAATGGTCCTACATAACGAGGTGCCAATTTACCTTTGACTCCAAATCTATTCACACCACGAAGTGGTGAGAATCTAAGATAAGCTCTATCACCTACCTCATAGGTGACTTCCCTATGTTTTGGATCTGCATAGGTGGCTACCATTCTGACTTTCTCATCGGCTTCCTTGATCAGATCTGGTCCAAATAAATTTCTTTCTCCTACTCCATTCCATAGTAATGGTGTAGTACTAGATAGGTCCCAACCTGATAAGGTAGAGATCCATGTGTTTACAATGCTAGTCCCTGTATCAATAGCTAGCATCCACAGTTTAAGATGTAATATCAAGGAACAAAGGTCATATTACAACTTATAACCAGGAATAAAATAATACATTACATCTTACGTAGATCATTTGGCTACCTCATTACAATGCAGTAGAAATATATATATAGCATGGAGTCCTTCATCTTCAAAGTGCCACAGCCAATCATGTTGGTTGTAGACTTGTAATCCTATTCAACACACTTCACTAACATGAAACAAACCTGCAACATAATAAGTTATAGCCACAAGGGTCAATACAGTTGAATTGTATTGGCAAGTGATACTAGGGTAGTATAGTGGTATCTATCATCTATATGCATTTGGCTAAGTGGAGCTTAGGCTTGCTTTACTCGAAATATATTTTTCCTTATCATTTGGAAACACTAAGTTTTTGTTTGTCAAAATCACCCAAGGAACACAAGTGTGATACACAAGGTAGTCCAGTCACTAGGACTTGTGTATCCATTGGTCCTTTGCCCTTGTTCAACCACAAGCATTTAACATAGAAATTGGGATGAGGAGATCCTTGATAGCTTCCATGTCTTGATGCTCAAATTTTCCATTATCGGGGACACAACTAAGTACTTAGATTTTACTCTCTCGAGAGGTGGTGCACTTTCCCCACAAGACTCGACATGCATCGAGACGAGATCTTTCAGAAGCCTTCCCTTAGACCAAATGAACGCGTTCCATCCTATCACCCCCTACCACCTTCTGTCCATCTGGCTAAGTTATTTCAACCTATATGATCAAGGCAGAGCCCATATGCCATGTGGTTGCACTAGAAGCTTCTCAACATTTGACATATCATATCTCTTTGTTCCTGGGTGGCATTCCCCAAGTGTGATACACAAGTTTTCACCAGTTTACTGGCCTTGTGTAACCACTCAACATAAATCCATTCTCACCATTCCACCCAGTTGATTCATTCACATAGTTGTTTTATCAAACAAAACACGAGTCATAGACTTAGAAATATTTCATAGCATGAATATAATCCACCCTTGTTTTCTACTAGCTAGGCTAAGCATACTAGTAGCAAGAATATTAACTTAGGAAAATACTACTAAGGCATCATCTACTAGGATTTCCCAAGGCATAGCATACTTAGTAAAAATTCCATGCAAGTCCTACTCAAAATATCACTAATGCATAGTGAAAATAATAGGACAAAATTTATGAATCACCACTTGCCTTTTTAGTAGATAATATAGGTTCACTCCTTGATCTTACAAATGGTCACACTCTTCAAAGTTCACTACAATTCAATCAAGCAAGCACATATTCAAATCTAGCATTCAAACAATTCACCACATAAAATATAGAAAGCAAAACAGTGCATGCAAAGGTTGTTTTATCTGGAAAATTCGTTTCTAAAAAGGCTATAAACATTTTGGAACACCTACTGGTCAATTATTAAAGTGGAAAAACCATTTAAAATCAAGTTAGTGAAAATGGGCCATTTAAATCATTTTTGTTTTGCTAGAAATGATTTTAAATCAAAGTAATAATTTCTAGTGTTAGACAAATTTGTTTTTAAACACAAATGTTAGTGTTTATGGTCAAAGTGTCTAAACCATATCCATTTTGAAAAGGTTTCACTCAAAACCATTTTTAAATCAAAGCAACATTTTTGTTTTACTAGAAATGCTTTTTATTCAAGGGAATAACTTTCTAGGGTTAACCAAATATATTTTTAAATCCAAAAGTTAGTGTTTCTGGTTAGTAGGTTCAAAACAAATCATTTTCCAAAGATTTTACCCAAAAAACATTTTTAGAATAAATTTTATACACATAATAGACCTAAAATTTGTTTCTGCAAAAACACCCTATTTTCCAGTAGCAAAATTCTAAACTAAGGGCATGGTTGCAAAGTTCACATTTTTGTGAATCCATTGATATAAAATTTGTAAAATTTGGACGTGTAGATCAAAAGTTATGAATTTTATAAAATCTAACATCTAATAGAAATGTTTCTGTTTTTAAAACAAAAGACAGGACACGTGGTTGTTTCTTACTGGATGATACCGGTCCGCACAGAACAAGCAACGCAGGCCGTAGGACTTTATTAGATCTGTGTGGCTCAGATCGAGCGTACCTATTCGTTTATGTCATCTATTCCTAGCCATGCAATCAAGATCTAACGGACTACAGCGCAACGACCATGTTCTGGCGGCGCTCGCTCGACGGTGAGCGGCGACGCGCTCGTGCTACGGCGTTCTTGTTAATCTAGGAAGCGAGGGAGAGAACGGAGATGCTCACCGGGTTCGTGGGGTCGTTGCGGTGCCCAACGTGGCCATAGTAGGACGAGGGGCGCACGGTCGTATCGGCAATCTCTCGCCGGAGAAGCTCCTGTGACGGGTGCGCTCAGGCGTCGTCGACGGTGGAGCTACAAGCCAGGGGAAGACAAACGGGACGTAGGGTTAGATGCGCAAGAGTGAGACGAGTACGTGTGTGTCATCGAGAGGGAGAGGCGAGGTCAAAAACTACCAGGGGATGTCGCCGGAGTCAGAGCCGAAGACGGTGGCGGGTTGGCGTCGTCGGAGGCGACGTTCTGGGCGCGCGCATGCAAACTGATGATGCTGGTATGTGCGCAAGGCGATGTGGAGTGCTTTCGTGGGAACCAGGGGCAGTGGGGAGGGTCGACATTGCCGGAATTGGACGGGAAGCTCGTCGGAGCTGTGGCATCGCGAGGAAAAATTGTGGCAGTCTGGTTGCTCTCGCGGTGTGGTGTCTAAGGGGAATGAGAGTGGGGAGGAAGGCGTTTAAGAGGGCGTGATCATGAGGCAGAATTAGTGCGGCATTTAGGCAAATTAACAACGCGGAATCAAGGAAGAAACGGGCGAGGAATTGGGGAAGAATGGGTCTAGCGCGGGGGCGAAGACGAAGGCGTTGACGTCGCGTGGGACCGGGGTGTCAGCTTGGTTGACGGTTTGTGCACGAGAGAGAAATGTTTCGCGAGAGAGATGAAGTGGGTTTCCCGGGTGGGCTATACTGAGCTAGATTGGGCTAGGTTAGTTGGGCTGTTGGGTTGGGTTGCTTCCTTTTCTATTTTTTTCCTTCTATTTTCTTTTTCTTTTTCTTTTCTGATTTTTTGTTTTCAATTCAAACTCTCATTTGAATTCAGATTTATTTTTCAATCCTTTTCCAAATTTTTTGTAGGTTTTTACACTGTTTATACAATGTATTTTAAAGTCTATTAGAATATTTTCATATATTCTCTTATGGTTTATTATTTATTTAAATTTGACATTTGTCTTTATTTAAATAAGATTTTAAATATGGTTCCAATCCATATTATTTTATTCAAATGTTTCAAACTTCTATTTGAATTAAAAAATTTGCCAACCTTTTCAGTAGTTTTAATACTGTTTAATAATGTGTTTAAAATTCCATTTTAGATTATTTCAAATATTCTTTTATGGTTTAATATTTATTTAAACTATGCATTTGACTGTATTCTAGATAAAATTTGGATATGGTTCCAAACCATATAATTTTATTTAATTAATCCTTTATTCTTTTTAAGTTAGTTAGATAACTTTTACTCCATTTTGGCAATTTCAATTATTTTTCCCACGATTTAATTAATCTTTTTTATTAGGGATTTTGCCTTTATTCAAAACAAATATGGTTCAAGTCCATATAAGTTTTTATTCAAATAATCTTTATTCCTTTATTTTATTTGAATTATCTTTATTCCATTGGCTTATGGATTTAATTCAAGTTTTAAATTGTCTTCTAAATAATTTTATTGGGATTTATTATTTAGTTTAGGCAATTTGTCTCTATTTAAATAAAATTGAATATTGTTCAATCCTTATGATTTTATTTAAATAATATTTTACTCCTTTTTATTATTCAATAAGTTTCATTTGTTTATGGATTTCGCCATGATTTAACTTGTCTTTTAAATATTCCTTATTTATTTATTTCTTTCTTTCTTTGCCTTATAAAATCCATATCCTTTTATTTATAGATCCAAAATTGGTGATTCCAATTGGTATAACTTTATTTAATATTTGTTTACCTTTTTAAATGCCTTTAGGATTAATTTGCTCACAGTTTGGTATGGATTTTAGCTAGGAGCTTTATTAGATTTGGAAATTATTTCCTTTTATCTTATTAAATTCATAAGTTTTTATCCATGGCTCCAAATTAAATGAAACCAATTTCTATGGTTTTATAATATTTTTGTTTATCATTTTTGACCATTTAAAAATGTTTGTTGCTAAATTTTTATATGGATCAAATCCATAGTCTTAGAGAGATCTTGGAAATGGTTTATTCCATTAGGGTTTTAGGGTTTTGGTTTATTTTCCCAAGTGTTTAAATTCAAGATTCTTTCCATGCATAAAATGCATTTGATCTTTGGAAGTGATTTCCTTCATTAAGATTTGGGGTTTTGGTTTAACTTTTCCAAATGTTTAAATTTCAAGATACATTCATTGATAAATGCATTTCACTTGGTTGAAATTTTGTGGATGCCCTTTTATTCAAATTTGTTCAAGAAGGGTTTTGATGTTTCCATTTAGAAGCAAAAAAGTTTCTTTTCACCCTAAATTTCAACAATTGTTTCTTTTGTTTATTTATTTTTCACATTTGAAAATTTGGAAAATTTTGGGATGTGACAGGCTACCACCCTTAAAAGAAATCTCGTCCCGAGATTTGGAAAGGCTAGAGGTTACAGTTGGCTTCAAGACAACTAGGGTACTACCACCCTTAAAAGATTTTTGACTAGATTACATCTTGGCTTACTTGAGGTCTTGATGAAACTTCTCTGGACAATTGTTGGCATAATGTCCTTTGTCACACTTGAAACATGTAACAAGGCTGAGATCATCATGTTCTGGACCGTTGTTTGCATAGTGTCCTTTGTTTCCACATTTGAAACATGTGATAAGGTTGATATCTTGAGGTTCCTTCTTTGGACAATATGATGCATAATGGGCTAGCTCTTTGTTGTGGTTGCACATCACTTGGCTAATATCCTTTCTCATCTTTGGTTTCACTATTGCTTGTTTTTTTCCTTGGCTCTTCTTCTTCTTGGGTTTCTCCAAAGCTAGGAGTTCTTCTAGTTCATGTTCTTCATATCTCACCTCAAAGGTGGGAAAACTTCCTCGGTTCCTCTAACGATTCCTAGGATAACATCCATATTTCCTCTTTTGTCCACCATGGTGGGTTACAATGTATGGAGGTGCATACTGAGATTTGCCTTTGTCTTCATCCTTCTTTGTAGAAGTTGTTCCTTCATGGAATTTTCCAAACATTTGATGCATTCCATCTTGTTTCATTTTTTGAACTATGGGATAGATGGGGCATTGGATTGGGACATGATTATTCCCTTCACATAGGAAACAAGTAACTTGAGATGTGGGGCATTGTTTAGTTGGATATTTCTCATCACAATTAGGGCATTGATCCACATGCTCTTTATAAGCGTGTTCCATGTATACACAAATATTGCAAGCTTGAGTTCCTTCTATAATATCATCCTTGATATCATTGTTGTCACAATATCCTTGGGAAAGGTTGCTTCTTATGTTGATCATTTGATTGGTCATCCTTTGCAACAATTGGGATTGGGTTTCCAAAAACTTTTGCATTGGTTGGGTTTAACCCTTTTGTTGGCTAAAAACTGAGTTGTCACTTGATTCAACTAGGTTTGGGTTGCTAGTAGTTGTTCTCTCATGTGAATCTCTTGGTTGTTGTTGTTGTCACCATCCTTGATGTTGGAGTTGTGGTCTCTTGGAGAAGTCATCTGTTTGGGTTGGATTGGGATTAGATTAGGCAAAAGATTTATAGAGGAAGAATTCTACTCACACACAACAATTCACACAAAGCAATGTGCAAGCAATCACAATCATGGAATCCACTCAAACAATAAGGTTCAAGCATATTTTTAGGCAACAAAATATTTTTGCTACACCACATAAGTTGGTGTGATCATTATATGATCTAAAATAAACACTGGTATGGTGGTCCAACTATAGGATTCATTTGGGGTCATTCCATCTTCTTAGTTGTTTCTTCATGAATTAGATCATGGTTTCCTTGGAAAAATTCATGCATCTTGGTCACAAACTTCAAAGGTGATGATGATTCCTTCTAAGTTGTGTTTCCTTACTCTCCAAGTCTTGAGTAATATTTCTTGTCCCACTTGTAGTCCTTAGTGATGTCCAAGTTGAAGTCCTTGGTGAAACTTAAGTTGAAGTCATTGGTGATGTTGATGTCTTTTGCTCATGTTGAAGTTTTTGTCCATCAATTTGAAAAGAGGGGAGATGTAGAATCAAAACAAAAAGGTTGAGGAAATATTTTACAACATTGTTTGTAAATAAGTTTGGAACAAATACAACTCCTATTTTTCTAAGGGGTTTTGTCCAATCATAGGGACAATCCTACAGGCAACACAGTGCTCTGATACCATCTGTAGAGGTCCCAACCTGTTAAGGTAGAGATCCCTGTGTTTACAATGCTAGTCCCTGGATAAATAGCTAGAATCCACATTTTAAGATGTAATATCAATGAACAAAGGTCATATTACAACTTATAACCAGTAATAAAATAATACATTACATCTTACATAGCTCATTTGGGTATCTCATTACAATGCAGCAGAAATATCTATATAGATGGAGTCCTTCATCTTCAAAATGCCACAGGAAATCATGTGGGTTGTAGACTTGTCATCCTATTCAACACAATTCACTAACATCAAACAAACCTACAACATAATAAGTTACATCCACAAGGATCAATACATTTGAATTGTATTGGCAAGTGATACTATGGTAATATAGTGGTATCTATCATCTATATGCATTTGGCTAAGTGGAGCTTAGGCTTGCTTTGCTCAAAATAGATTTTTCCTTATCATTTGGAAACACTAAGTTTTTGTTTGTCAAATCACCCAAGGAACACAAGTGTGATACACAAGGTAGTCCAGTCACTAGGCCTTGTGTAGCCATTGGTCATTTGCCCTTGTTCATCCACAAGCTTTTAACTTAGCAATTGGGATGAGGAGATCCTTGATAGTTTTCATGTCTTGATTCTAAAATTGTCCATTGCCGGGGACACGGCTAAGTACTTAGATTTTACTCTCGAGAGAGGTGGTGCACTTTCCCCACAAGACTCGACATGCATCTAGACGAGATCTTTTAGAAGCCTTCCCTTAGACCAAATGGACGCGTTCCATCCTATCACCCCTACCACCTCCTATCCATCTGGCTAAGTTATTGCAACCTCTATGATCAAGGCAGAGCCCATATGCCATGTGGCTGCAGTAGAAGCTTCTCAACATTTGATATATCAAATCTCTATGTTCCTGGGTAGCTTTCCACAAGTGTGATACACAAGTTTTCACCAGTTTATTGGCCTTGTGTAACCACTCAACATAAATCCATTTTCACCATTCCACCCAGGTGATTCATTCACATAGTTGTTTTATTAAACAAAACACAAGTCATAGACTTATAAATATTTCATAGCATGAATATAATCCACCCTTGTTTTCTACTAGCTAGGCTAAGCATACTAGTAGCAAGAATATTAACTTAGGAAAATTCTACTAAGGCATCATCTACTAGGATTTCCCAAGGCATAGCATACTTAGTAAAATTTCCATGCAAGTCCTACTCAAAATATCACTAATTCATAGTGAAAATAATAGGAAAAAATGTATGAAGAACCACTTTCCTTTTTAGTAGAGAATATATGTTCACTCCAGATCTTGAAATGGTCACACTCTTCAAAGTTCACTATAATTCAATAAAGCAAGCACATATTCAAATCTAGCATTCAAACAATTCACCACATAAAATAAAGAAAACAAAACAGTGCATGAAAGCATGCAAAGGTTGTTTTATTTGGAAAATGGGTTTCTAAAAAGGATACAAACATTTTAGAACACCTATTGGTCAATTATAAAAGTGGCAAAACCATTAAAAATCAATTTAGTGAAAATGGGCCATTTAAATCATTTTTGTTTTGCTAGAAATGATTTTAAATCAAAGTAATAATTTGTAGTGTTAGCCAAATTTGTTTTTAAACACAAATTTTAGTTTTTATGGTCAAAGTGTCTAAAACAAATCCATTTTCAAAAGGTTTCACTCAAAAACCATTTTTAAATCAAACAACATTTTTGTTTTACTAGAAATGCTTTTTATTCAATGGAATAATTTTATAGGCTTAACCAAATAGATTTTTAAAACCAAAAGTTAGTGTTTCGGATTAGTAGGTTCAAAACAAATCATTTGCAAAAGATTTTACCCAAAAATCATTTTTAGAATAAATTTTATACACAAAATAGACCTAAAAATGTTTCTGCAAAAACACCCTATTTTCCAGACTCAAAATTCTAAACTAAGGGCATGGTTTCAAAGTTCACATTTTTGTGAATCAATTGATATAAAATTTGTAAACTTTGGACATGTAGATCAAAAGTTATGAATTTTACAAAATCCAACATCTAATAGAAATGTTTCTGTTTTTAAAACAAAAGACATGACACGTGGCTGTTTCTAACTGTCTAGTACCGGTTCGCACATATCAAGCAACGTAGGCCGTAGAATTTTATTAGATCTGTGAGGCTCAGATCGAGCGTACCGATTCATTTAAGCCATCTATTCCTAGCCATGCGATCAAGATCTAATGGACTATAGCGCAACGACCATGTTCTGGCGGTGCTCGCTCGACGGCGAGCGGCGGCGCGCACGGGCTGCGGAATTCTGGTGAATCTAGGAAGCGAGGGAGAGAACGGAGATGCTCACCGGGTTCGTGGGGTTGTTGCGGTGCTCAACGTGGTCGTAGTAGGACCAGGGGCGCACGGTCATATCGGCAATCTCTCGCCGGAGAAGGTCCTGTGACGGGTGCGCACGGGCGTCGTCGGCGGTGGAGCTACAAGCCACGGGAAGACAAACGGAAGGTAGGGTTAGATGTGCAAGAGTGAGACTAGTACATGTGTGTCATCGAGAGGGAGAAGCGAGGTCAGAAACTACTAGTGGATGTCGATGGAGTCAGAGCCGAAGACGGTGGCAGGTTGGCATCATCGGAGGCGACGTTCTGGGCGCGCACATGCAAACTAATGATACTGGTAGGTGCACAAGGCGATGGGGAGTGCTTTCGTGGGAACCAGGGGCAGTGGGGAGGGTCGATGTTGCTGGAATTGGACAGGAATCTTGTCGGAGCAGTGGCGTCGCGAGGAAAAATTGTGGCAGCCTGGTGGCTCTCGCGGTGTGGTGTCTGAGGGGAATGAGAGTGGGGAGGAAGGCGTTTAAGAGGGCACGATCACGAGGCGGAATTAGCGCGGAATTTAGGCAAATTAATGACGCGGAATCAAGGCAGAAACGGGCGAGGAATTGGGGAAGAATGGGTCTGGCGCGCGGGCGAAGACGAAGGCATTGACTTGGCGTGAGACTGGGTTGTCAGCTTGGTTGAGGGTTTGTGCGCGAGTGAGAAACGTTTCGCGAGAGAGAGGAAGTGGGTTTCCCGGGTGGGCTATACTGGGCCAGATTGGGCTAGGTTAGTTGGGCTGCTGGGTTGGGTTGCTTCCTTTTCTATTTTTTTCCTTCTATTTTCTTTTTCTTTTCTGATTTTTTGTTTTCAATTGAAACTCTCATTTGAATTGATATTTCTTTTTCAATCCATTTCCAAATTTTTAGTAGGTTTTTACACTATTTATACAATTTATTTTAAAGTCTATTTTTGAATATTTTCTTATATTCTCTTATGGTTTATTATTTATTTAAATTTGACAATTGTTTTATTTAAATAAGATTTTAAATATGGTTCCAATCCATATTATTTTATTCAAATGTTTCAAACTTCCATTTGAATTCAAATTTTTGACAACCTTTTCAGTAGTTTTAATACTGTGTAATAATGTGTTTAAAATTCCATTTAGATTATTTCAAATTTTCTTTTATGGTTTAATATTTATTTAAACTAGGCATTTGACTTTATTCTAGATAAAATTTGAATATGGTTCCAAACCATATAATTTTATTTAATTAATCCTTTATTCTTTTTAAGATAGTTAGATATCTTTTAATCCATTTTGGCAATTTCAATTATTTTTCCCATGATTTAATTAATCATTTTTATTAGGGATTTTGCCTTTATTCAAAACAAATATGGCAAGTCCATATAAGTTTTTATTCAAAAAATCTTTATTCCCTTATTTTATTTGAATTATCGTTATTCCATTGGCTTATGGATTTAATTGAAGTTTTAAATTGTCTTCTAAATAATTTTATTGGGATTTATGATTTAGTTCAGGCAATTTGTCTCTATTTAAATAAAATTGAATATTGTTCAATCCTTATGATTTTATTTAAATAATCTTTTATTCCTTTTTATTATTCAATAAATTTCATTTGTTTATGGATTTGGCCAAGATTTAATTTGTCTTTTAAATATTCCTTATTTATTTCTTTCTTTCTTTGCCTTATAAAATCGATATCCTTTTATTTATAGATCCAAAATTGGTGATTCCAATTGGTATAATTTTATTTAATACTTGTTTACCTTTTTAAATCCCTTTAGGATTAATTTGCTCACAATTTGGTATGGATTTTAGCTAGGAGCTTTATTATCTTTGAAAATTATTTCCTTTTATCTTATTAAATTCATAAGTTTTCATCCATGGCTCCAAATTAAATGAAACCAATTTCTATGGTTTTATAATATTTTTGTTTATAATTTTTGACCATTTAAAAATGTTTGTTGCTAAATTTTTATATGTATCAAATCCATAGTCTTAGAGAAATCTTGGAAATGGTTTACTCCATTAGGGTTTTAGGGTTTTGGTTTATTTTCCCAAGTGTTTAAATTCAAGATTCTTTCCGTGCATAAAATGCTTTTGATCTTTGGAAGTGATTTCCTTCATTAAGATTTGGGGTTTTGGTTTAAATTTTCCAAATGTTTAAATTTCAAGATACATTCATTGAAGCATGCATTTCACTTGATTGAAATTTGTTGGATGCCCTTCTATTCAAATTTGTTTAAGAAGGGTTTTGATGTTTCCATTTAGAAGCAAAAAGTTTCTTTTCACCCTAAATTTCAACAATTCTTTCCATTTATTTTTCACTTTTCTAAATTTGGAAAATTTTGGGATGTGACAAGTACACTTACTTCCATAAAGGGATTCAAACAGAGCCATCTCTATGCTCGATTGATAGCTGTTATTGTAAGAGAATTCTGCGTATGGCAGACTTTCATCCCAAACAAGATCCATAGTCTAGCACACAAGCTCTCAACATATCTTCCAAAATCTGATTGTTCCTTTCTGTCTGTCCATCAGTCTGAGGATGAAACGCCGTGTTGAATTCTAGTCTAGTTCCCAATGACTCATGCTGTTGTTTCAAAAAATTCGAAGTGAACTGAGTTTCTCTATCTGACACAATACTCTTAGGTACTCTATGTAGACACACAATCCTGTTCATATAGATCTTGGATAATTTAGCAGTTGTATAAGTGGTCTTTACGGGTATCAAATGAGCCACTTTTGTTAAGCGATCCACAATAACCCATATGGAATCGTATCCGGATCTAGTCCTTGGCAATCCTATGATAAAATCCGTACCAATCTTATCCTACTTCCAATTAGTTATTGGTAGTGGTTGTAATAACCCTGCCAGTTTCTGATGTTCCACTTTTAGTCTACTACACACATCAGACAAAGCAATGTGCTCCGTGGTATCTTTCTTTAGATTGTTCCACCAAATTTTTTCTTTCACATCCATGTACATTTTGGTGTTACCCGGATGAATAGAATATGGTGAACTATGTTCTTGCAGGATCAATTTCCGAAGCTCTGGATCTTGTGGAATGTAGATACGCTTTCCATACCACAAGGTCCCCTGTTCATCTTCATGGAATCCTTTTGCCTTTCATTTACCAATTTTACTCTTAATATCCTCTATTTCCTTGTCCAAATTTTTGGCTTCTTTGATCTTATCCAATAGTGTTGGTTGAACTTCCAATGACATGAGATATCCCTCAGGCACTATCTCCAATCTTAGCTCTTTAAAGTGGGCATACAAATCATATGGAAATTCTCCTTTGGTGAGGCCATTCACATAAACTTTGTGGCTTAATGCATAAGCTATGACATTCGCTTTACCGGGATGGTATTGCAAAACTTAATTCTTAATCCTTTATGAGTTCTAGCCACCTTCTTTGTCTCATGTTGAGCTCTTTCTGGGTCAAAATATATTTCAAGATCTTGTGATCTATGAACACTTCACATCGCTTTCCCAAAAGATAATGTCTCCATGTTTTGAGTGCATGGACAACAAAGGCCAACTCTAAGTCATGTGTAGGATAGTTTACTTCATGAGTCTTCAGTTGTCTCGAGCCATAAGCCACAACTTTTCCTTCTTGCATCAATACTCCACCAAATCCTTGGTGATATGCATCACAATAGACTTGGAAGTCTCTCTCTAGATCTGGTAAGCACAAAACTGGTGCTGACACTAGTCTTTTATTCAACTCTTGAAAACTGGTTTCACATCCTTCGTTCCAATCAAACTTCTTTTCTTTATTAAGCAGCTCCATCATTGGCTTAGCTACTTTCGAGAAATTATCGATGAATCTTATATAGTACTCGGCCAAGCCTAGGAAACTACAAACTTCTTTAACTGATTTGGGAGATTCCCACTCAGTTACAGCTGACACCTTTGCGGGATCAACAACTATACCGTCTCCAGACACAATATGTCCAAGAAATCCAACCTCATTCAAGAAAAACTCACACTTACTGAACTTGGCATATAACTTGTGCTCCCTGAGTTTTTCAAGAATCAAACGCAAGTGTTCTTCATGCTCTTCATTGCTCTTGGAATAAATCAATATGTCATCAATGAATACCACAACAAACTTGCCAATAAACTCCATGAACACCTTGTTCATCATGTTCATGAAATAAGTTGGTGCATTAGTGTAGGGTTTGCAGCATAGAAAACAAAAAAATTCCTACGATGGGAACAACTATGTACCAAGATCTATCTACTAGATACAAACAACGGGCGGATGTATATCGGTAGAGAACATACCCTTGAAGACCGACAAAGCTTAACGAGTCCAAACTCGTGGTTGATGTAGACGATCTCTTGCCGATATCAAGATCGAGAGGAAGTCCTAGCGCTGCAAAACAGCAGCGCATCCGTGCTCGCACACACGTTCGAGGCACCGAGCAACCTCCGCCTCCCTCGCTCCAGAAATGCAGCGGAAGCACAAATATTTCTTGCCGAAAAGCCACCGGGAACATGTATCTCGCTAGTCCGAGACCATGGGGGATAAATTCTAGAGGGGGAGAGAGATCCTTCACGAGGAGGTGTGCTTTGAGAGGAGGAGAGGGGGGCCTTTTATAGGGGAGAGGGGGGCACCAAAGGGGCATGGCGCCCAGCCATGGGGGCTGCCCCCACCTCTTCCACATTCATGTGGGTGGAGCTCCCACTCAAAATGAAAAGCCTCCTTTCCCATTAAAAAGCCTCCACTCAAAAATCCACTCACATGCATTCAATTTCCACCAAATTTAATGCAAGCTCTCATTTAAATAGAACTCTTTTATTTATTTATTCAGATTTTTTTTAATTACTTTAATTAACAAACATTTACATAAAACCCCTTGCTAGTATTCCATTTCACATGCAGAACCAGTTTCAGCAATTTCAACCGAAACAGTTTCGGTGTCTAGTGAAATAAATTCCTACGCTTTCCTTTTCTTTTCGGCATGAAACTTTTGCTCCAAATGGATGTCGGTGTCTCTTAAGTGTGTCACCCTACGGTTCAAGAATAATGCGGACATGATCGAGACTCCTCTCAGATCAATAATCAGAAGCGGGATCTGGAGACCCATACTGACTCCCACACATTCAACGATGACTTTCTTGTGATCGTCGGAACCTTTTACACTAGTATCTTAATCCCTTTGTTTCGCGATATATTACATGTCCGAGATTCGATCATCGGTATCTCCATACCTAGTTTGATCTCGTTACTGACATGCACTCTTTTCTCGTTCCCGTGATATAACATTCTGGTGATCGAATCACTTGCTTGCAAGCTAATCAATGTGATATCACCGAGAGGGCCCAGAGCATATCTATCCGTCATCGGGATGAACAAATTCCACTCTCGATCCATGGGCCTCAACATAACACTTTAGTAGTTCTGAACCCATCTTTATAATCACCCTGTTACGGTGTGACGTTTGATGTTATCAAGAAACTCTTCCGATGTTAGTGATTGACATGATCTCATGGTCTAAGGATTAGGATCACTTCGTAAGTTGTTATAGCAATATAAACTCAATGACTTTGATAGTAATGCTATACTTTGGACGAATGTTCATCACACCATTACACTAATGTTGTGACCTCGTTATAAACAACATCCAATGTCCATGATCAGGAAACCTATGATCATCTTGTTAATCAACGAGCTAGTTTATAAGAGAGGCATAACTAGGAACTACCTTTTGTTTATTAAACACACATGTATTAACGTTTCCGTATTAATACAATTATAGCATGCAAAATAAACATTTATCATAAATAAGGAATACGATAATAACCACTTTATTATTGCCTCTCGGGCATATTCCCTTCAGTCTCCCACTTGCACTAGAGACAATAATATAGTTTGAAAACTTTGTGTATTGAACACCTATGGCTTTCTGGTGTTCCAAATACGCAACTGCAAGTGGTTAACATAATCTACGGATCTGACACTTTCAGGTCCGTGTGTATTTGCATGTCTTTGCGTCTTCACGCATCACTCATTCTCCAATGAGATGGCATTGTATAAATTTGGTCTTTTGGTGAGACTTTTAGTTCCTTGGGGTTAAAACACGTCGATACTATTATCGTACAATATATCTTTAGTGTTAGCCCGTTGCGAACCACACCTTAGTTTGATAACAAACTACTTGACACAAATTCCCTCCTTTGCTGCTACTATAGCAGTCATATACTTAGCCTTTTGTTGTAGTATTCGTCACAATGTCTTAACTATGGAACTCTTCCAAATCCATCATGGAATCTCCTTTACATTACATTGTGCCACCCATAGTTTAAATTGAGATAAACTTAATTTGTATCTTGTGACAAAACTAGTATCAATGTAACTCTTTACAATGAACTATTTGTAATTGTTTGTCACCTCTACACAAATATATTCTTAGTTCTTCCAAAAGATCATAAGAATATCCTTACTATCGTCCAATGATCATTTTATGATTCATTCTGGTATATGCTCATAACACTTAGAGCATAGGACATATCTGGATGTGTACATATCATGGTATGATTGATCAAAACATCCTTGTGATTTCACTCATCAAGTGTCAAAGCACTTGAATCTTGTTTCACTTATCAAGTGTCAATACACCTGAATCTTGATTCAATTCCTTTCGATGCGACAAGAACCGTTTCTTGTTGTTTCTATATTGAACTCCTTCAATATCTCATATATGTACGTTTGGCACAACCATATTAGCGTCATAGTCTATCCACTATAGACATTCATGCTAAATATTCGGGTTTTGCCTAAGTTTTTCATCGAAATAAAATTCTTAACCTTTGTCAATAAAAATTACATCATTTCTAATCAACAAGATGTCCTCCACATAATGTATTATAAATATGTCTCAGCGCTCCCACTTAATTTCTTGCAAATGCAAGCATCTTCATCATCTCCTGATGAAAACTCTTTTCATCACGATGAAGATTCCAACTCCGCGATGCTTACTTCAACCATTGAAGTTTGCATGCCCTTTTTAGCATCTTTTGAATTAACAAAACCCTTTGGATCGTGTCATGTACACGTCCTAGGTAACCATTCTATTAGAAGAATTTTGTTTTGTTTATTCATCTACCATATACCAAATTATATGTAGTGGTTACTACTTTAATCCATCTAGACTAAATATCGCTATGAAAGATCAAATCTTGTCATAGTCAACTCCTTGAACATTGTCATAAAATACTTTACGACATGTCGACTATTTCATAGATGTGAAACATCCATGTCTGTTTCTTTATAGATCCAAATACGATCGATAGGTTTTTACACCTTTCCGGAGGGTCTTCCAATTTCAAAACTTGATTTCTCGTGTATGGAACTATCACGGATTTTATGGCGTCAAGACATTTGACGGAGTTAGGTCCCATCATCGCTTCTTTGCATGTAGTCGGTTCATCATTGTCAAACAATAATGATTTACTCTCAAATCTCAGTATTTGATTGTTTATTCGACTGACTTGGTTCAATAAGAACTATGACCTCCGTGACCACAAACTTTGAGGCACATAAGCTATGAGCATTATGGCAGCCTCCAGAATGATTTCCGGCGCTGCGCAACTCAGCACATTTAGCTAAGGTTCGTTAACCTTATCAAAGTTCTATTGTCATCCCATTTAACTTTTATGAAAAAATTCCTTCTTGAAGAAACTTCACATTTCAAGCGACAAACCCTTTTGTCCTCGGTGTTATGGAGGAATAACCAATTGTTATTCGAAATAACCTACAAAGACATGCTCATCCGAATTTGGTTTTAAACATCTTACTTATGTTTAGCATAACAAAATTTAAGAAATGACAACTTGGGTTTTCACCCAAACCATAACTCATATGGTGTCATTTCAACGGATCAAGATGGAGCTATTTTCAGTGTAAAAGCGGAAGTCTCTAAAGCTTTAATATTTTAAAACATAATGGCAGTTTTATAAATAACACCTTTGATCCAACCATGTCAAACAAGGTTTCATTACTAATCTCAAACACTCCATACTCCTATGGTGTTTCGGGAGATGTAAATCTAGGTGTTTTGCTAAACTTGCAACTCAAATAAATCCCTTTATGATAAAATCATAATTCATTTATTTTCTTGTTACACTTGTAACTCAAATAAATCCCTTATGATAAAATCATAAACCATTTATTTTCTTGTTACAATGATTTTTCACTTCATCTTGAAAGTCTTTGAAACGTTTTTCAAATATTCCATACTTCTTTCTCATTAAGTGAATATTCACTCAAATTTCTGGAGAAAGTATATGAAGTTGAAACCCATCGCTTACGACTACACATAATGGACTACATACATCGATATGTATAAATTCCAATATTTTAGTCGTTCGTTCTTCTTTGGCCTTTGAACGAAGTTTTAATTATCACGTGGAAAGTCTCACAAGCGTCACTTGATCAAATCAAAGACTCCAAAAATCCATGAATATGGAGATTCTTCATGTTTTCTTTCCAATATAATTTAAACAACGATGTCACTTCGTAAGTGATCTTTCAATCATTTGTCTTGCGGCATTTTAGCATTAGGTTTTATGGATGTGATTTCTCCAACTAGATTTGTAAATCATCCATCTTATATGTAATACGGTAATTATTTGAACAACCTTTGTTCTCATAATACCAGATTTAAATAACAATTATTAAAACAAATCTTGAAGTCAAGCTTTGATGTCAACGAGAAATACAAACAACGGTTTGTTTGTTTTCGATGAACATCATCACATATTCTCTTGCTAGTTACTTAGGCCATTGTGGTTCATGAATTGCGTTGTTCCGTATGAAATTTCATACCAACCAATTCGGTATCCAATACCCAAGAACCACATTGTTTAACAAGCAAAGAATACAACCATAACATGTATATCATCTATATACCTAAATTGGATATTTCCAATCTTTTCTTTTCTTCCAAATATATTTTATAGATTCTCTTTCAGCATTTCCTCTTCCTTTTTAAAAGAATCTATCAACATCAAAAGTGGCGCCATATACATGACACATAGTCCAAAGCGTGTATATTCAAATAATAATACCTTTGGACTTGCACTTTGAAGTAGATCACCATCATCAAAATGATCGGTATTCTTTCAAAATCCATTCTTTGGTAATCTTTTAGTGTAGTAAACACTTTACATACATCTTCTATTCATCCTCATCATGAAGACTTTCATGATCAAGCTACTGTAGCTTATAAAGGCAAATCGTGAGTATAACATTACTTTCCAAAACCCTTTTGGGTGATTAGGATGTCTAGCATCTCCAACCTTCGTAAATTCTCATCCAATATGAGAACATATATTATACTCTATCATATTGCAACCAAAACATTGTTTCAGATATCGTTATATCTGCCACACATGATGATTTCTGAAATAATTCTTTCAGCTCCTAGATAAACTTGATATTAAAACAATCAAGAATCATGGAGGCAAACATGATACTTAAGATACTAACACTGGAATTGTTACTCTCGATTTAATACCAATTATTAAATTTCACGGAGTAAACAGAGTTTGCTAAAAGTTTGCAATAGGACTTTAAACTTTAGATTGACACTCAACACAATACGATACCAGTTCGTAAAGTATATATCCAGAATTCTATAGTTCTATTATCTCAATTACAACTATGCATAAGGTGGTGAACGAATGCCAATGAATACAACAAATTATGCAAATTCACTTTGGTTTAATTTATGATAAATTGAGTTCTACTAATCCAAATTAGAAATGAACTCCCACTCAAAAACGACATCCCTCGTGTCTTTTTGGTGATTACATGTACCAAATCCACTACACCAAGTCCGATCATCACGTGAGTCGGTGTAGTTTCAAAGGCGAGCATCCATATGGTCATCATATCAAAACATATGACTCATGCTTAACCTTTCGGTTCGTGTTCCGAGGCCATGTCTGTACATGCTAGGCTCACCAAGTAAGAACCTTAGTATTCGCGTGTGTAACTGTCTTACACCCGAGATATGCTCATGGATTCAAGTACACCCGATCATCACGTGATGTCTTGAAGCGATGAAACATTGTCGGTGCATACTTAAGAAAGAACACATTTTTATCTTGATATCTAAATGAGGGATCATATTATTATGCTAATAAAACGCCAAACAAGCAATATAAGATGCAATCAAAACATCACATGTTAATAAGTGAAATGATATGGTTCCCGCATATGATCTCCATCATGTGCACCGTGGTATGATCTCTATCATACCTCTATGTGTAAGGCCAAGGTCTATGGAACCTACACGTTATGTGTGTTGTAAGAGTATCATCTTATACTTATACTTACAACATCACCATATCATAACACTAGCCCAGCAACAATCTAAACTAGACGCCTCTAATTTATCCATTGCAAGTTTTACGTGGCTTAGGGCTTTCGAAGATAGAACCGTTCTTACCTACGAACATGAACCACAACGAGGATAACCAAATTGTTGACAACTCGTTGCAAATTAGATATTGACTATAGTAGGAAAGACAGACACCCGCTAGCCACTTATGCAAAACCAGTTGCATGTCAAGCATGGAACAGGTCTCATGTGCGAGGACATGTAAAGTTTGTCCGGTCCGCTTCATCCCACTATGCCACCAATATCCAAAGTACAACTAAGAAGCAATAAAATGATCATCATCACCCACATACTCATATGTGTACTACCCGTGCAAAGTATCTACGCATAGATCCGGCTCTGATACCACTGTACGGTTTGCAGCATAGAAAACTAAAAATTTCCTACGATGGGAACAACTATGTACCAAGATCTATCTACTAGATACAAACAATGGGCGGATGTATATAGGTAGAGAACATACCCTTGAAGACCAACAAAGCTTAACGAGTCCAAACTCGTGGTTGATGTAGATGATCTCTTGCCGATCTCAAGATCGAGAGGAAGTCCTAGCGCTGCAAAACAGCAGCGCATCCGTGCTCGCACACACGTTCGAGGCACCGAGCAACCTCCGCCTCCTCGCTCCAGAAATGCAGCGGAAGAACAACTCTTTCTTGCCGAAAAGCCACCGGGAACATGTATCTCGCTAGTCCGAGACCATGGGGGATAAATTCTAGAGGGGGAGAGAGATCCTTCACGAGGAGGTGTGCTTTGAGAGGAGGAGAGGGGGGCCTTTTATAGGGGAGAGGGGGGCACCAAAGGGGCATGGCGCCCAGCCATGGGGGCTGCCCCCACCTCTTCCACATTCATGTGGGTGGAGCTCCCACTCAAAATGAAAAGCCTCCATTCCCATTAAAAAGCCTCCACTCAAAAATCCACTCACATGCATTAAATTTCCACCAAATTTAATGCAAGCTCTCATTTAAATAAAACTCTTTTATTTATTTATTCAGAATTTTTTAATTACTTTAATTAACAAACATTCACATAAAACCCCTTGCTAGTATTCCATTTCACATGCAGAACCAGTTTCAGCAATTTCAACCGAAACAGTTTCGGTGTCTAGTGAAATAAATTCCTGCGCTTTCCTTTTCTTTTCGGCATGAAACTTTTGCTCCAAATGGATGTCGGTGTCTCTTAAGTGTGTCACCCTACGGTTCGAGAATAATGCGGACATGATCGAGACTCCTCTCAGATCAATAATCAGAAGCGGGATCTGGAGACCCATACTGACTCTCACACATTCAACGATGACTTTCTTGTGATCGTCGGAACCTTTTACGCTAGTATCTTAATCCCTTTGTTTCGCGATATATTACATGTCCAAGATTCGATCATCGGTATCTCCATACCTAGTTTGATCTCGTTACTGACATGCACTCTTTTCTCGTTCTCGTGATATAACATTCTGGTGATCAAATCACTTGCTTGCAAGCTAATCAATGTGATATCACCGAGAGGGCCCAGAGCATATCTATCCGTCATCGGGATGAACAAATTCCACTCTCGATCCATGGGCCTCAACATAACACTTTAGTAGTTCTGAACCCATCTTTATAATCACCCTGTTACGGTGTGACGTTTGATGTTATCAAGAAACTCTTCCGGTGTTAGTGATTGACATGATCTCATGGTCTAAGGATTAGGATCACTTCATAAGTTGTTATAGCAATATAAACTCAATGACTTTGATCGTAATGCTATACTTCGGATGAATGTTCATCACACCATTACACTAATGTTGTGACCTCGTTATTAACAACATCCAATGTCCATGATCAGGAAACCTATGATCATCTTGTTAATCAACGAGCTAGTTTATAAGAGAGGCATAACTAGGAACTACCTTTTGTTTATTAAACACATTGTATTAACGTTTCCGTATTAATACAATTATAGCATGCAAAATAAACATTTATCATAAATAAGGAATACGATAATAACCACTTTATTATTGCCTCTCGGGCATATTCCCTTCAATTAGTTAGCCCAAATGACATCACTGTATACTCATACAATCCATACCTAGTGGTAAAAGCAGTCTTAGGTATATCTTTTTCTCTAATCTTTAGCTAAAAGTAACTTGATCGAAGATCAATTTTTTAGAACACACAAGCTCCTTCTAGCTGATCAGAGAGAGCATTGATTCTGGGTAAGGGATACTTGTTATTTATGGTCACTTTGTTGAGTGATCGATAATCTATGCATAGCCTCTGACTTCTGTCCTTCTTCTCAACAAACAAAACTGGCGCACCCCAAGACGAAGAACTTGGTTGGATAAATCCTTTCTGCAACTGTTCTCCAAGCTGTTTCTTGAGTTCTTTTAACTCATCAACTGACATATTGTAGGGTCTCTTTTCTATTGGTCCAGATCCTGGTACTAAGTAAATAAAAAACTCCACATCTCTATCTGGTGGCATTCCTGGTAATTCCTTTGGAAACACATCCGGGTACTCCTTCACTACTGGTACACTTTCTAGGATAACCCCCTTAACAGAATCTAGCTTACTCCCTTTGGGTTTAAAGTTAGACTTGAACCTAATCCGTTTCTTTTTCGGGGTTGTGAGTGTAACAGTTCTTCTTGCACAGTCTATTACTCCCTCATAATGGGTCATCCAATCCATGCCTAATATTACATCCAATCCTTAGGATTCTAGGGTTATAAAGAGACATCAGTTTTCTTGCACTTGAAACATTCAACCTGACTGATGTCTCTTTTAGATGGCTAATTCCCATTGCCATTTCCACTATAGTGACTCTTGTGTCTACTCTTGTTGTTGTGGTAATCACCATTGTTGTGTCCACGATGTTTATTGCTATCATGGTGACGGTTACCGTTGTGGTGGTTGTTCTGATTCCCGTGTTTGTGGGATCCAGAACCTCCACTTCCTTCACCAAAAGAACGCATGTGAGACGATCTAGATCCATGCTTATCAAAATGGTGCTTCATCTTCCTATTCTCCACTTGCTTCATCTTCCTATTCTCCACTTGCTTCATCTTGCTTTGCAAGATGGTGGATTTGTTACACAGAGGTTGATAAGTTGGAACATATGCAACAGACAGTTGCATGCACATCTCATCATTCAGCCCTTCAAGGAATTTCTCCTTCCTCTTTGCATCAGTGTCAAAATCATCCGGTGCATAGCGTGCCAGATTGTTGAACTCTTCAATATATTTTGCAACACTGTGATGGCATTGATTAAGGTTGTGAAATTCCTTTTTCTTCAACCCATCACTCCTGATGAAATATGATCAGTGCGGAATCCATCCTCAAATATTGCCCAAGTCACTTCTTTAATAGGGTTAGTGATTTGGAAGTTATCCCACCAAGTAGCTGCTGGTCCTTCCAAAAAGTGTGCTGCAAATCTGACTTTCTCCTCAGCAGTGCAACCAATTGTGACTAAGTACTTGTTCCCAGAACGCAGCCAATCATTTTCTACCATGGGATCAGTGGTTCTAGAAAACTTAGCAGGCCTCAACCTCAGAAACCTTGTGAGCATATCAAAAGCTGGTGGGTTGTTCTAATTGTTGTTGTCTTATTATTATTGTTGTTGTTTTTGTTGTTTTGATTCTGATTCTGATTGTCCATAAAATGAGTCATCATTTGCATCAGCTATGTCTATGCAGTCATCAATTGTTGCATCTCATTGACATTGTTGTTATTGCTGTTATTGTTGGGATTGGCATGACGAGGAGGCATTTGTTGTTTCAATAAGGATAAGTAATGAGATATAACCCATAGATCCTAACATGCATAATACAATATATAGCAACAATCACAAACTGGTAAACATAAGATAAAGTTTAGGATTCAAAACGAACAACAAGTTTTGTAAAGTAAACACAGTAGCATAGTCATCCACATGTTGGATGATCAATGCGACTTGATAAATAAAATGATGATAGATGGATAGATAGCCAAGTAGTCAACACTACTCGTCCATCTCGACTTCCTCCTCCACTAGAGCAAGTCCTGCTGCGTCGAAGCCTGCCTTGTACTCCTCCACGCTGGTGGTCAAAGCATCGACCTTCTCCTGAAGCTCTCTCTTCTGAGAATGCAGCATCTCTATTACCTTCTGTTGCGTCTCTAGCTCAAGATCTTTGAGCTCCATCTCAGCCTTTATATCATTGATCTTATTGTTCCTATCTTGCACTATCTTTTCTTGGTTCTTGAACCTCTTGTCTTTCTTCTCAAACCTAGTCTCCATTTCCTTGATGCTCTCCTCCTGCTCCTCGAAGGCCTTGTCCTTCTCCCTAAGTTGGATGTGTAGATCATCATTGCTAAGCATGACGTTGGTCCTATCAGTGTCAAGGTGTCTAAGGAGGCTCTCTAGGTCCTGAAGATAGTGGCGCACTGGCTCAATAGTCTCCCTAGTGGCCTCATCCAACACTATAGCCTCTCCGTCCTCGTCATGTCTCCCAAAGGGATGGAAGTAGAGGCCCTTGAGCTCGGCGGAGTGACGTCCACAAAGGCGTCCAAGCAGCTCCTGCATGGCGACATCGAGGCCCTTCTCCTTGTCATCATGAAGTCTATTTAAGGCGATGTACTTGGTGGGAGGCCCTGACTGGCGTCCTGGCTGAGAGACTCTAAATCCACACAAGTCCTTCCTCTCGAACTTCCTGAGCTGAAGTCCCTTAATGTTAGGGATGGGAAGACCGAGCACAATTACGAGCTCCACAATACGGGATCCAAAGTGAGTTCCCTTGAACTCCTCGGCGGTGCTGGAAACAAAGCTAGGCATCTATTGCATAGGATAGAGAAAATTAGAAACAACACAAGTAAAGAGTATAGCATAAGGTAGAAAAACAAAAGTCGAAGTCATTCAACAAAACATTAATCCACACAAGTCATGGCATACATTATTTAATCACAACACCAAGGTTCAAACATAACTTAGACAATAAAATTCCATACCACATAGGTCGGTATGATCAAATTATTAACACGAGAAAACGACAAGTGTGGTGGTCCAACTATAGGATACGTGTCCTTCACTCACTAGTCAAGGTATCTATCTAGGCATCCTTGGAGGCAATATGTTTGACTTGATCACAAGACTCTCATGCTAAGTCTATGATATCCTCCCTTAGACATTTTATGGTGGTCTCTAAGTCTTGTGTATGTTTTCTCTCCTCTCTAAGATCATTCTGAGTGGTGAGCATTCTACACTTAAACCTTTCTCCAAGTTTTTGAATGGAATTCTAGGCTGCATTCCTTGCAGAGTCAAAGAATGACATATGCATTTCAGAGTTGGTGACCATGCAGAATCACGACTCATTGTGGTTGTCCTCCTTGTTTTTACACAAGTGGAGTTGTACCCACCAATATTCTTCTCCTTCATTGATCACTAGAAATCCCTTGTACATGGCTTCACCATTTATCCCCAAGCTAACCATGAGGTTCTTGAGTGCCTTGGGAAACTTCGTCTCACATTCTAGGGTCATGGTCATCAGTGGTCCCTTATTGACGGCTTCGTTGATGGCAGCCATCTACAAATAGAGATGAGAAAGAAGATTAGGAGAGGTTTACGAGATGAAAAGAGACAAGTGTAAAATTTACAAAGGGTTGCATTTTCCTAGTGGTTTCCTTAGTCTAATCCATCTTAGGGTCACAAACCTATAGGCAACACAGTGCTCTGATACCATCTGTAAGACCTGATACTTCAAGGTAAAGGTCCCTGTGATTGTAGTGCTAGTCCCTGGTTCTAATTGCTAGCACCCACAATTTAAGATGAAGTACACATTTACAAAGGTTATTATTACATAGAAATTCCAGGAGTACAATAGTTCTTATAACTCATTAGGCCAAGGCTAACACATAGAGTATTAGCAATGGTCCCTACTAAGGACGAACACTTTATTACTTGATATTTAGTGAGAGGTATCATCTTATAGTGCTACCGTCACGATCTAAGCAATACAAGATGCATAAAAAGGATTAACATCACATGCAATTCATAATATGTAATATGATATGGCCTTTATTCTTGTGCCTTTGATCTCCATCTCCAAAGCACAAACATGATCTCCATCATCACCGACGTGGCGTCAAGGTCAATGGCGCTGCTTCATGGTTGTCCTCCACCAATAGCAACTATTACAACTAATTGATGAATAGACATGCAGGTCTTAACGAATTTAAAGACAACCATAAGGATACTGCCAGTTGCCAACTTACAATAAGGATAATTGCATACATCAAATATAATCACAATCACATCATGGCCATATCACATCACATGCCCTGCAAAAACAAGTTAGACGCCTCTAAGTTTCTTTGAATGTTTTACGTGGATTCGGGCTTTCGAATAAGAACCGTTATTACCTACGAACATTGTAATACCTCACCCTTTAAGGTAAAGGTCCCTAGTTCAAATTGCTAGCACCCACGGTTTAAGATGAAGTACATAGATACAAAGATCATTATTACATCAAAATTCCAGGAGTACAATAGTTCTTACAACTAATTAGCCCAAGGCTAACACATAGAGTTCTCATTACAAAGTATATAAATAAAGTCTTCATCTTCATGTGCCACGGGCAAACATGTTGAGTGTAGACTCATAACCCTACTCACCATCAGAGTAACCTGCAACATAATAAGTTATAGCCACAAGGTATCAATACATTTGGAATTTTATTGGCAAGTGATTTCATTGATATATAGTAGAGACTATCAACTACATGAATTTGGCAAAGTGTGGTTCAGACTGGCTTTGCACAAAGTAGTTTTGTCTTACTAGTTGAAAATATTATGTTTTTCTTTACAAAAACTCTAAGTTTCCACCAATAGACATTGGTGAACCACTACCCTTGTTGAAACACAAGTTTTAACTTAGATAAATTGGGATGAGGAGACACGATGTCTTTGATGCTCAAAATTGTCCATTACCGGGGACACGACTAAGTACTTAGATTTTACCCTCTCGTGAGGTGGTGCACTTTCCCCACAAGACTCGACATGCATCGAGACGAGACTTTTCAGAAGCATTCCCTCAGACCACCATGGACGCGTTCCATCCTATCAACTCTACTACCATCTGTCCATCCAGCTGAGTTCTTGCAACCTAGTTGGTCAAGGAAGATCCCATATGCCATGTGGTTGCATGGAATCTTCTCAACACTAAACATCTCAAATATCTTTGTTCCTGGGTGGCCATCCACAGGTGTGATACACAGGGTAAACCATAGACATGGGCCCTGTGTAACCACCACAACCATACAAATCCCATTCCACCAATGTGTTTCATTAACAAGTTGGTTTCTTAGTCAAAAACACATAGGAATAATATTTCCATAGTAATATAACATGAATTTTCCACCCACTATTTCTAATAGAAAGTCTAAGCATACTATCATATCATGTCTCTTAACATATGGAAAATACTACCAATATATCATATACAGGATCTACCATAGCATAGAATATACTTTGAAAAATTAGCATGCAATTCCTACTCAAAATAACACTAATGCAGTAGGAAAATAATAGGACAAAAGATGGAGTACAACTTGCCTTGGTAGCTAGGGTAATAGGTACAATCCTCACAATCACACTCTCCACAATAAACAGAATCTACACAACAATTCATACAACAAAATAATCACAAATCAATATACACACCAAAAATAATATGAATGCATGCAAAATGCAATGAGATGGTTTGCCACACTTTTTAAATCAAACTCTATAGTACTGAAGACAAATCATACATTCTAAAGTCTAAATAAAACAAAAACCACTTTAAAATAATATTCCAAATAATTTTTATAGTCAAATTAGGCCCACAAATGTTTCTGCATAAAATCCTAATTTTACCGAAGCAAATGAAAAAAGTAAGGCCATAGATGCAAAAATCTCACTTTTCTGAATCCATAGACATCTTATTTGCATTTTTTGGAATTACAGAACACAAGTTATGAATTTTACAAGTTAATTCATCTAATAGATCCAAATCTGGATTTTAAATCTAATTCACAGCCACGCGACATGTTCTGATTGGTGCGTACCGGTTCGCGCGGATCACGCACGTGAGACGCAGGATCTAAGTGACATTGTGCGGTCCAGATCTGATCATACCGCTTCGCCTAGAATTCTAATCACAGCCACTGGATATAGATCCAGTGGATCATGCTGCTCTGACCAAAACATAGCGGCGCACATGGCTACTGCGGCGGCGACGCCTCTGACGGTGATGTTCCAGCGAGGCCAGAGGGAAAGGGAGGGAGTGCTACGACTTACCAAGGCAAAGCTGAACATGGTCGTGGACGGGGCTAGGGCACACATACACGGACAAAATTGCTCGTCGGATTTCGGCTCGTCGTCGGGTGCTCCGAGTTGAAGATGAAGGCCAGGACCTAGGGAACAAGGGGACAAGCGGCAAGCATCAGAAGGTGCGCAAGGACATGGCGAGAAAAACCTCTTGAATTAGAGGCCGAGGGGAACATGAGGCTCACCGGAATGCGTCGCCGGGGCTCGTCGGGACAGCGGCGGTGCAACACGAAATTTGGGGAGCCTGATGGCGCTCAATGCTTGCGGTGTGGGGGGAATGCTGCGGAGGGGAGGGCGTTAAGTAGCCAGAGCGGTGGAGGGAATCACGCTCGCAGTAACTCGCAATCAAGCGCGACATCAATGGGAGGAAACAGCCGAGGTGAGGTGGTCGTTGGGTGCTGATTGAGGACGAAGGGATGACGTGGTGACGGAGCCCAGTTGTCAGCGAGGGGGTGTGCGCGCGCGGGGTGAGAAACAGAAGGGGTGAGGGGGGCTGCCGGGTGGGCTTGTTGGGCTTCCAGTGGTGTTGGGCCAGATTGGTTGGCTGGCTTTATTTTTTTTCTCCTTTGCCTTTTCTTTTTCTGTTTTGAATTTCCAAAAGAGATTTGAATGAGCAATTCAAATCCAAATCAATTGAAACCTTCACCAAAATTTTGTGATGTGATCCTAGTGTTTAAAAGTATGTCAAACACAAAAAATCACTCCAAAACATTTTGGGGTCATAAAAATAAAATAAAACCATGCCCCATACATGTAAAATAAAAGGGGTATAAAATAGGGTTTTGCTAGGTTTTATCTTTGAAATTTTTTGTGCAAAGTAAACATGCCATGATGATATGAATGCAATCATGATTTTTTGAATTTGATGAAATTTGGGATGTTACAAACATGAACCACAACGTTGATACAAGTATTGTCAAGTGCCCGTTGTAAATTGAATCTTCACTATGGTGGGAGAGACAGACACCCGCAAACCCACTTGTGCAATGCAAGTTGCACGTTGAGTGTGGATCAAGTCTCATGTATGATGACATGTAAGGTTAGCCCTGACCACTTCATCCCACCATCCCTCAAGATGCAAAGTACGCAAAAAGAAAGCAACAAAAAAAAGCAGCAACATCCACAAAACCATTGTGTTCTACTCGTGCAACATATCTAAGCATTGACATGGCTCTGATACCACTGTTGGGTTTGCAACATGGAAAAACAAAAAAAATCTATCGTGGGAACACACAAAAGCCAAGATCTTATCTATGAGATCGGAGCAATGATTTGTAGAGAACCAACCCTCGTAGATCCAAAGCGTGTAACAAGATAGGATTCTCATGGTTGATGTAGTTGATCACTTGTCGATCTCAACATTGTGTAGATGATCCTTCCGGCGCCATGTTCCGGCAGCGCTTCCGTAGTTGCTCACACGTACGGTAGTCGATGAAGACCTTCCTCTCCCTTGTCACAGCACGTAGAGGAGGTAGTAGATCTCCTCGGAATCCCAACAACATGATGGTGTGGTGGTGGTGGTGGAGGAGATATTTCTCCAGGGCTTCGCCTAAGATGGAGCAGGACGGTGGATGAGAGAGAAGATGGGCGGTGGCTAGGGTTAGGCGCCAAGGGCAAGAGGTGCCAAGTGGGGCGCCCTACCCCTCCTTATATGGGAGAGGGGGCGGTGGCCAAGGCCCTCTTGCCCTATCAGAGTTGCTCCCCAACTCGGATAGGAAGGGGAGACTCCTTCCCCAACTCCGCTAGGAAGAAAGGGACTTGTAAACTTGCCTTTCAAGTTTCCCCTTTCCTTCCCAAACTAGGATTTGACTTTTCAAACTAGTATTTGACTTTTCAAACTAGGGTTTGACCATACCTCTCTAGTTCTTGGTCGAGTTGGCCTAGGGTTTGGTGTGGACAGCCCCTCGAGGCATGGTGCATTCCATGTTCCCCATCCGGGGTGGTGGACCTTCCAGAACATTCTAGAAGCTTTTGTACAAAACACCGAAAACATTTCTGAACCGTAGAAATTGACTTTGCTTATATGAATATTATTATTCGGACCATTCCGGATCTCCTCGTGATGTCATGGATCCAATCCGAGACTCTGAACAACATTTGGTCTCCAACTCATATTCCATATCTACTTAAACAACATAGAATTCTTAAGTGTGTCTCCATACGGGTCGTGAACTATGAAGACATGATCGAGACACCTCTCTGATCAATAACCAATAGAGGGATAAGGAAATCTGTATGGCTCCCACATATTTCTATGATGACTTCATGATCAAATGAACCATTCACATATGATACTGATTACCTTTGTGGCGCGATACTTTACTTGTCCGAGGTTTGATCGTTGGTATCTCTATGCCTAGTTCAACCTTGTTACCGATAATTCCTCTTTACTCGTTCTATGATATGACATCCCTTGTGACCTAGTCACATGTTTGCAAGGCAATTGGATGACATTCCACCGACAGGGCCTAGAGTATATATATCTGTCATATGGATGAAAAAATCCCACTCTTGACAAGTGCTTCAACACATACTTTCACAATACCTAATGCCACCTTTATAAACACCCAGTTACGGAAGTGGTTTTTGATATCATCAAAGCATCCATCCAGTGATGTTGATTAACATGATCTCATGGTCGAATGGTTAGGTTACTATGTATTTCAAATCTTATAGCAAACAAACTCTAAATGACTTTATCTTATGCTATGCTAACTATAGGAGTGTGTCCATCACATCATTCTCCTAATGACATGATCTTTTTATTAATATCATCCAATGTCCATGATCAAGAAACCATGATCATCTATTAATCAACAAGCTAGTTTAATAAGAGGCTTACTAGGGACTCTTTTATGTTTACAAAACACACAAGTATTAGTGTTTCCGGTTAATACAATTATAGCATGGGATGTAAACATTTACCATAAATACAAAGATATAATAATAACCACTTTATTATTGCCTCTTGGACATATGTCCAACATTAACCCCAACGAACTATCATACGAGCACACTTCCTTTTTCTTTTTTTCATTCTGATTCTTTTTTCCTTTTTCTTTTTCCTTTTTCTGTTTTGATTTCAAACTATCATTTGAATTTAGATTTCATTTTCAATTTTTTTTCAAATATTCATTATGTTTTAATATTGTTTTAAACATGTATTTAAAGTCCATTTTAGAATAATTCTTTTATTCATTCATGGTTTATTATTTATTTATAATAGGCACTTGCCTTTATTAAAATAAGATTTTAATTATAATTTCAAATTCTTATTTGAATTCTAATTTTCATCAAACCTTTTTCAGTAGGTTTTATTTATTAATTAGTATGTTAAATAATTCATTTTGAATTATTTAGAATATTTTAATATAGTTTATGAATCATTTAAATTGGGCATTTGTCTTTATTCCAATAAAATCAAATATGGTTTTTATCCCATATAAATTTTATTCAAATAATTCTTTTTAAGTTATTTAGATAACTTTTAATCCACTTTGGCAAATTCCAATTTATTATTTTCTCATGATTTAATTAATCATTTTCATTAGGGATTTTGTCTCCATTTAAATATGGTTTAATGCCATATGTTTTTATTTGAATATTCTTTATCCATTTATTTTATTTGGATTATCTTTATTCCATTTGCTTATGGATTTAACTCAAGGTTTAAACTGACTTCTAAATAATTTTCCTTGGGATTTATTCTTTAGGCAATTTTTCTTTATTTAAATAAAATTGGATAATATTCAACCCTTATGATTTTATTTAAATACATTTTTAGCCTTATTTATTATTCAATAATCTCTCATTTTATTTGTTTATGGATTTGGCCAAGATTTAATTTGGCTTTTAAATATTCCTTATTTATTTATTTTTTCTTTATCTTTATAAAATCCATATCTTTTTATTTATAGATCCAAAATTTGTGATTCCAATTTGTAGAATTTTATCTAATATTTCTTTATTTTTTAAAATCCTTTTAGGATTAATTTGCTCACAATTTGGTATAGATTTTAGATAGGAGCTTTATTAGCTTTGGAAATTATTTCCTTTTATCTTATTATATTCATAAGTTTTTATCAATGGCTCCAAATTAAATGAAACCAATTTCTATGGTTTTATAATATTTTTATTTATAATTTTTGATCATTTATAAATGTTTTTTGCTAAAAAAATTATATGGATTAAATCCATAGTCTTAGAGAGATCTTGGAAATGATTTCTTCCATTAGGGTTTTAGGGTTTTGGTTTAACTTTTCCAAGTGTTAAATTTGAAGATACATTCATTGATGAATGCATTTCACTTGATTTGAATTTTTTTGGATTCCCTTTTATTCAAAGTTTGTTCAAGTAGGGTTTTGATGTTTCCATTTAGAATCAAAAAGTTTCTTTTCACCCTAAATTTCAACAATTATTTATTTTGTTTATTTATTTTTCACATAGCAAAATTCCGTAGCATGAATATACCACCCTTGTTTGATACTAGCTAGGCTAAGCCTGATAACATAACAAGTTTCTTAACTTAGAGAAAATTCTACTAAGACTATAACTACTAGGATTTCCCAAGGCATAGCATAGTATATATACTTACAAAAATTCCATGCAAGCCCTACTCAAAATATCACTAGTGCATATTCAAAATAATAGGACAAAATATATGAATCACCACTTGCCTTGGTAGTTGGGGGAGTAGTAACAATCCTCACAATCACCACTATCACCAAAATCTACACAAAATAATAACACCAAATTCACATTCAAATATTCAAGCAAAATATATATGAATGCATGCAAATGCAATGAAATGATTTTTCTGCACTTAACAAATCAAACCAAACAGTACCGAGCACAAAGTAATATAGCTAAAGTCTAAACTCAAATTTGCCTCAAAACAATTTTATAAACATTTTATAAAGCCAAAATAAGCATATTATTGGTTCTGCAAATAATCCTATTTTTTCCAAAAGTAAAATACAAATTCAAGCCCACAGTAATGTAGGGCTTAATTTTCTGAATCCATTGATATATTATTTGCAAAATTTTGCCAAACAAAACTAAAGATATGAATTTTACAATTTTAATCAACTAATAGATTTAAAAACAGATTTTAAATCGAACTGTCAGACACGTGGATGCATCTGATTGGCTGATACCGATTCGTGCAGGATCATGCTTCCGCACCGTTGGATCAAGTCAGATCTAACGCGCCAGATCTAAACATACCCCTTCACTAATGATCTAATTTATACCGCCAGATCTAAATCCTACAGCTCTGACGCATGCGACCATAAGCGGGCGGCGCTGATCGCTACTGGCGGCGGCAACGCTTCTGCCGGTGATGCTCCGGTGATTCTAGAGGGGGCTAGGGGTGGTGTAGTGGCATACCAGATGCGCGAGAACACGAGGATGTTCAAGGTGTCGCTGGCTTGGGCGAGGGCGTGTTGTGGTGGCCGTGAAAGCTCATCGGAGAACTCCCTAGCATCAGGCACAGGTTGGCGGAGGCGACGGCGATGTTCTAGGTCACCCTAGGACAAACAAACAAACAACATCAGTGCTTGCACAAGGACAAGGCGGGTTGGTTAGAACTAGGAGGCGAGGGGCGCGTGAACCTGGACGGAATTACTCGCCGGAGTTGAGGACGGCGTCGCATGCTCACGATGCTTGACGGGGGAGACGTTCTGGGGAAAGTTTGGAAATTAAAATGGTATGAGAAGATGCGGAAGGAAGAAAGGATCAAGCTTGCGTGAACGGGAGACAGAGTCGAGCACAGTACTCACTGGAATAGCTCGTCGGAGGCGCTCGGGTCCGCGGCGGTGCAAGCACGAATACGGGCAGCCTGGGGGCGATTGAGCGTGGGATTTTGAGGGGAAATGGTCACGGTGAGGTGGTGATTATATAGCTAGATAAGGTTGTCAATCGCGTGGCGAATCAATGGGATTGATCGCGGTAGTGAATCGGGAGGAAACGGCCGGCGACGACGTGGTCGTGCGCGGGGTTTGGGGAAGAAGAGGTGAGCTGGCGCAGGGCCCAGTGTCAGCGGGTGCGGGGTAGGGTTTGCATGGGTGAGAGATAGAGAGGGGGAGGGTGAACCCTAGGTGGGCTTTTGGGCTGGTTCTGGCACTGGGCCGAATAGGTAGCGCGTTGTTTTAATTTTTTCTTTATCCTTTTCTTTTTCCAATTTGATTTTTAGGAATGAATTTGAAACCTTTTTCAAACTTGTTTGAATTCAAATCTTTTCTGATTTTTCTACTGTGAACCTTGTACTCAAAAGTGTGACAAACACAATTGTGCATTTAGAAACACCTTGGTCCCTTGAAAATAAAAAATAAAACCATGCCCCATAATATAAATATAGATGGGTTAAATATGGTTTTGTTTTAGCGTTTTGGTTTGAAATTTGTGTGCAAGACAAATATGTTATGATGATATGAATTCAATAAGATGGTTTTGCATTTGATGAAATTTGGGATGTTACAAATCTAACCCCCTTAAGATGAATCTCGCCCTCGAGATTCGGATTGGCTAGCTAATAGGTGAGGGTGGTCTTTCTGAAGATCATCTTCTCTTTCCCAAGTTGCTTCTTCTTTGGTATGGTGATTCCACTGTACTTTGCAGAATTTGATGGTCTTAGTACGAGTAACTCTTTCTGCAGTCTCAAGAATCTTGATAGGTTTCTCCTCATAAGTAAGGTCACTCTCCAACTGAACCTCTTCCAAAGGTATAGTGTCCTTCAATGAAGTATCTTCCATCTCCGGATGTAACTTCTTTAACTAACTCACATGAAACACATTGTGAACCGCAGAAAGTGATTCTGGCAATTCTATCTCATAAGCCACTTCTCCTTTGCGGCTCAAAATCTTGAATGGTCCAACATATCTTGGTGCCAATTTTCCTTTGACTCCAAATCTCTTCACACCACGAAGTGGTGAGACTCTAAGATAAGCTCTATCACCTACCTCGTAGGTGACTTCTCTATGCTTTGGATCTGCGTAGCTCTTTTGTCGGGACTAGGCTATCTTTAATCTCTCCTTAACCAATTTAACTTTCTCTTCAGCTTCCTTGATCAGTTCTGGTCCGAACAAATTTCTTTCTCCTACACCACTCCATAGTAATGGTGTAGTACACTTCCTTCCATAAAGAAATTCAAACGGTGCAATCTCAATCTTGACTTGATAGATTTTATTATAAGAGAATTTTGTGTAAGGCAAACTTTCATCCCAACTAGCACCATAGTCTAGGGCACATGCCCTCAACATATCCTCCAAAATCTGATTGGTCCTTTCTGTCTGTCCATTAGTCTGGGGGTGAAAAGCTGTGATGAATTCCAATATTGTTCCCAATGATCCATGAAGTTGTCACCAAAAATGAGAAGTGAACTGGGTTCCTCTATCAGACACAATACTCTTAGGTACTCCATGTAGATATACAATCCTGTTCATATAGATCTTAGCTAACTTAGCACTTGTATAGGTAGTCTCCACAGGTATGAAATGAGTCACTTTAGTTAGGCGATCCACAACAACCCAAATGGAATCATATCCGGATCTAGTCCTTGGTAGTCCGGTGATAAAATCCATACCAATCTTATCCCACTTCCAATCAGGAATAGGTAGTGGTTACAATAACCATGCCGGTTTCTTATGTTCCACCTTAACTCGACTAGACACATCACATAAGGCAATATGTTCTGCAATATCCTTCTTGAGATTGTTCCACCAAAATCTTTCCTTCACATCCATGTACATTTTGGTGTTACCTGGATGAATGGAATATGGTGAGTTCTGTGCTTCTTGCAAAATAAATTTCCGAAGCTCCGGATCTTGTGGAATGCAGATACGCTTTCCATACCATAAAGTACCTTGTTCATCTTCATGGAATCCTTTAGCCTTTCCTTTACTAATCTTACCTTTAATCTCTTCAATTTCCTTGTCTAACTTTTGGGCTTCTTTGATCTTGTCCAACAATGTGGGTTGAACATCCAATGAAATGAGATATCCTTCAGGCACTATCTCCAATATGACATCTTTGAATTGGGCACACAGATCATCTGGCAATTCTCCATTAGTAAGGCCATTCACATAACCTTTACGGCTTAAGGCATCTACCACAACATTTTGTTTACCGGGATGGTATTGCAAACTCAAGTCATAGTCATTAATGATCTCTAGCCATCTTCTTTGTCTCATATTGAGTTCCTTCTAAGTGAAGATATATTTCAAACTCTTTTGATCCGTGAACACTTCACAACGCTTTCCAAAAAGATAATGTCTCCATGTTTTGAGTGCATGGACAACAGAGGCTAACTCTAAATCATGAGTAGGGTAATTCACTTCATGAGTTCTGAGTTGTCTCGAGGCATAAGCCACAACTTTCCCTTCTTACATCAAAACTCCACCTAATCCTTGGTGAGATGCATCACAATAGACTTGGAAATCCTTGTCCAAATCTGGCAGACATAAGACTGGTGTTGATACTAGTCTCTTCTTCAATTCCTAGAAACTGACTTCACATCCTTCAGTCCAGTCAAACTTCTTTTCTTTCTTAAGCAACTCCGTCATTGGCATAGCTACCTTGGAGAAATTCTCAATGAACCTTCTATTGTATCCAGCCAAGCCTAGGAAACTAATAACTTAACTCACTTGGGAGATTCCCACTCAGTTACAGCTGACACCTTTGCTGGATCGACAGCTATACCATCTCCTGACACAATGTGTCCAAGAAATCAAACTTCATTCAACCAGAATTCACACTTACTGAACTTGGCATACAACTTGTGCTCCCTGAGCTTCTCGATATCAAACGCAAATGTTCTTCATGCTCTTCTTTGCTCTTGGAATAGATCAAAATGTCATCAATGAATATGACAACAAACTTATCAGGGAATTCCATGAACACCTTGTTCATCATGTTCATGAAATAAATTGGTGCATTTTTTAATCCAAATGGCATCACGGTATACTCATACAACCCATACCTGGTGGTAAAAGCAGTCTTAGGTATGTCATGCTCTCTAATCTTTAGCTGAAAGTAGCCTGATCGAAGATCAATCTTTGAGAACACACGGGCTCCTTCTAGCTGATCAAAAAGATCATTGATTCTAGGCAAAGGGTACTTATTCTTTATAATCACTTCATTGAGTGAACGGTAATCTATGCATAACCTTTGACTTCTATCCTTCTTCTCAACGAATAGAACTGGTGCACCCCAAGACAAAGAACTTGGTTGAATAAATCCTTTGTACAACTTTTCTCCAAGCTGTTTCTTGAGTTCTTTCAACTCATCAACTGAAATCTTGTAGGGTCTCTTTGCTATTGGCCCAAATCCTGGTAGCAAGTCAATCAGAAACTCCGCATCTCTATCTAGTGGCATTCCTGGTAATCCCTCTGAAAAAACATCGGGATATTCCTTCACAATTGGTACACCATCCATGCTAACCCCCTTAAGAGAATTTAGCTTACTCCCTTTAGATTCAAAGTTAGACTTGAACATAATCCTTTTCTTATCCGGGGTTGTGAGTGTAACAGTACGATTGGCACAATCTATTACTCCTTCATACTTAGTCATCCAATCCATGCCCAAAATTACATCCAATCCTTGGGAATCTAGGATTATCAGACTAACTGGAAACTTATACTTTCCAAATTCTATCACTAGATCATCACATCCAAAATTCACTATCATCTCTTGTAAACACCCGGATTTTTAATCCCAGATGCCTGTTATGCCATACATCGCAATCCCAGGATTACCATTTTTGTAAGACATAACAGATTTGGATATCACCGTACATCATCCATTACAAACCATACATAAGGTCTTACACAAATAAGGATCTCATGATCCAGTTCCTAATACAACTCAAGCAGCGGAGTAACGTAATAGTAAAGATAGCGTAGGTGAAGCTCCATCTTTGGGGTCACAGGCAATGCTGACGATGGGAGATGATCCTAGTTGTCGTAACCTTCCTGCGGTCCATCATCCTGGTACTCCTCTTCATAGTCTGGCCACGCGAATAGCCAGGGACAAAGCCATGAGTACTCTTTAAGTACTCGCAAACTAATACTAACAAGTGAAGGGGGTTTTTGTAGTAGGACACTAAGCTCTAGGGTTGTTTTAAAAAAAGCCTCTACTAAGTTTAGAAGCAAAGAAAGCTAGTTGAAAGTTTTATACACCTAAGTGGGAATTTGAATTTCATATCACAACTCTGTTATGGTCAAGTCAAAGTGTCAATTCATTTCATAAGTCATTTTGAAAACATCTGACGGGGGAACAGTATGGACACTCCAACTATCCATAACCGCGGACGCGGCTATTCGAGTAGTTTGATACTCTACAGAGATTGTACACTTTCACCACAACATTCGATACATCCATCAGGAACAAATTCTGAATTCACCATACTCAGTATGCGGATAATCAATCCTAACCTTTCAATTACACTCCCTAGTATAGGCACCTCTCCTGTGAGTTTGGCCTCCCAACCATTCTTCTTGGGGCACTCATTGGAGTAATGACCCTTATTTCCACATTCATAACAAGTCACTTGCGACTTGTCCTTTGCTGCAACAGGCACAACATTGCTTCCAGTCCTCGGGGCAGTGTTGGTGTTGGCGGTAGCATTGTTGTTGTTCAACTTGGGTGGTGCACGGTTGAAATTGCTAGAGTTGCTGGGGTTGTTGTGATTTCCTCCGGGCCTTGGGTTTCCATGGTTGGGATAGGTCGGACGGTTCATCGGGGGTTTGTTGGTTCTCGGGGCAAATCCTAGAGATGGGTTGGGGCGATACTCTGGGGTAAGATGGGTTCCTCGCTGATGCATCATGCGGCGCTTGCGGTTCTCATTGGCTTGGTTGATCTTTCCTTCCATCTGAATGGCAGAGTCGACGAGGGCTTCAATATCAGCAAAGGGGATATTGACCAACACCGTCTGCATATCATCATGCTGACCATTCAATAATCTTTCTTTCTTCTTGGCTTTAGTGTCGATATCATCCGGGGAATACCTAGATAATGACAAGAATTTGTCACGGTATTCCACTACGGTCATCCTTCCTTGCTTCATTTTTCTAAATTCATCTCTCATCCTCTTGATCAAACCCGGTGGCACATGGGTTCTGCTGAACCTGACCTTGAATTCCTCCCAGTTCATCATCTGTCCTCCTGTCATTGCACGAACGCTGTTCCACCATGCTCTTGCATCTCCGGCTAGATAGTGGGTGGCGAATAGAACTTTCTCATTAGCTTCCACTCCGGCGACTTCCAGGTTGTTTTCCATGGTTTGCAGCCAATCATCTGCATCTAGGGGCTCTTCCGACTTAGTGAAAATAGGTGCGTTGGTGTTCTGGAAATTCTTGAGATTAGATCCATGGTTTCCCTGATTTCCTTGGCCCTGATTGTTGTTGGCCATCTGAGCTATGTGTTGAAGGGTTTCTAAGTTGGCTTGACGTTATGCTCTTTCAGCTTCGCGGTCAGAAACCAACATTTGCAGGATCTGAAACTTCGGGTTCGGGGATGAACCACTTCCTCCGCGAGGCATCTGAAGATTGAGATAGATCATGAGAAAAGAGGGAAATTTATAAGGTTGAGGGAATTTGAAAAGTTTTTAAAGTTTGACTCAGATTTTCCAGCAACTTGCTTTTCATTCATTCATTCATAGCACACGATACAACACACACCACAACAAAGGAAAACAGATGGTTTTAAGAACCATTCTGGAAACTACGATACAGTGGGACCGAATACAATTCACAACGCTAGTGCTCAAGTGCTACTACTCCTCGGAGTCGGTGTACTCATCATCCTCATCATCATCCTCGTCATCGAACTGCATGTCTCTCTCGTGGATGGTCTCCTCCAAATCCGTGATACGGTGGCGAAGATGGGCAATGATGCACTCCTTCTTGTCAAGCTGACGGCGACGAGACTTGCAATCCTTCACTAGCATGGAGATGGTCTGATCCTTCGTCTGAATGATGGCGGACTTGTGGTTGGAGTAGTCACGGGCATTGTCCAGTTCCTACTGACGATCATACATCATGAAGCTAAGGTGGTCCAACTGAGTCTTCAGCTCGTGGTGGTATGGGGCTTCCAGTGGCTGTCCCATAGCATCACGCCTTGGGTAAAACTCAAAGCGGGTACCCTTGATCTGATTGATACTCTGCCCGCATAAACGGGCAAAAGCTTTCTGCATGGCCCTGGCAAGTCCATCGATCCAATTGTTCTCTCATAAGGTGAACTGAATTCCCTCGATAGTGGGAGGTTCAATCTTTCCTCAGAGACATTCAACAACTAGCCACTTCCGATCTTCTCCTTCCTGATCATTGAGCTGAGCTCCGAAGAACTCGGGGTGCGGACGCTCCAGAAGTTCCAAAAGCTGGTCCAAGTCACGCTCAAAGATGAGGCCTCCTCCATTACCTAACTGATAAAAGTTGTTATACTTCACGTCCATCTATAATAATATAGGATGAGTAAGTTAGTAGAGTGATCAATTGTGTCCAATTTTAGGTATTTTGCAAAAGTTTTTGAGGAACATGAATTTTCATGAAAGAATCAAAGTGATAAGAATGGGAATAAGTTTTTGTAAATACTCACTTCCTTAGGTTTTGAAACTAAGTTTTTGATTCAAACGTCAAGTCTAACTAGGGTCTCCTATGGTCAGGATGGCTCTGATACCAACTTGTCAACACCCGGATTTTTAATCCCAGATGCCTGTTATGCCATACATTGCAATCCTATGATTACCATTTTTGCGAGACATAACCGATTTGGATATCACAGTACATCATCCATTACAAACCATACATAAGGTCTTACACAAATAAGGATCTCATGATCCAGTTCTTAATACAACTCAAGCAGCAGAATAACATAATAGTAAAGATAGCGTAGGCGAAGCTCCACCTTCGGGGTCACAGGCAATGCTGACAATGGGAGATGATCCTAGTTGTCGTAACCTTCCTACGGTCCATCATCCTGGTACTCCTCTTCATAGTATGGCCACGGTAATAGCTAGGTACAAAGCCATGAGTACTCTTTAAGTACTCGCAAACTAATACTGACAAGTGAAGGGGGGGTTTGTAGTAGGACACTAAGCTCTAGGAAAGTTTTTGTTAACCCTAAATTTGATGATTAGCACTTGATGATCCATGTTTAATATTTTTGGGATGTTATATCTCTCCACCGGGAGAGCTTAATTTAATAGGACACCCAATAGTTTCAGTTGGAAGTCCATTTTTATCAACAAATGCTCTTGATATGAATTAATGCGATGCGCCGGTATAAAAAAGAACAAGTTCTGGAAAAGAATTAAGCTTGAACTTACCAGCCACAACATCAGACTCTTCATAAATTTCTTCCACATTGATGTGGTTCACTTGTCCCTTCTGGAAATAGTTGGGCTTGTTGACTCCTTCAACCTTCTTTTTGGGCATTCATTTGCATAGTGCCCAGTTTTCTTACACTTGAAGCACTCAACCTGACTGATGTCCCTTTTTGCAGGCTGACTCCCATTGTCATTCCCACTATGGTGGCTCTTGTGTCCACTCTTGTGGTTCTTATATCTATCATTGTCATGGCTGCGGTGGTGCTTGTCGTCATGGTGACGGTTACTGTTGTGGTGGCTGTTATACTTCCCATGCTTGTGGGACCCAGAACCTCTACTATCATCACCATGGGAATTCTTGTGAGATGATCCCGAGTTGTTCTTGTCAAAGTGATGCTTCCTCTTCCTATTCTCAACCTTCTTCATCTTGCTATCCAAGATGGTGGCCTTGTCACACAGTGATTGATATGTTGGGACATCGGCAACAGATAGCTGTAGAATCATCTCATCATTCAGTCCCTCGAGGAATTTATCTTTCCTCTTGGCATTGGTATCAACCTCATCCGGCACATAGCGTGCCAGATTATTGAATTCCTCAATATACTCTGCCACACCGCGGTGACGTTGCTTAAGATTGTGGAACTCTTTCTTCTTCAAATTCATTACCCCTGATGAGATATGTGCAGTGCAGAAACCATCTTCAAATATGGCTCAAGTCACATCTTCAAGGGGGGTGGTGATCTGGAAGTTATCCCACCATGTTGTTGCTGGTCCTTCAAGAAAATGTGATGCGAATATGACCTTTTCCTCATCAGTGCAGCCAACAGTGACCAATTCCTTGTTCACAGAGCATAACCAGTTATTGTCTACCATTGGATCAGTGGTTCCCGAGAACTTGGCTGGCCTCAACCTTAAGAACCTTGTAAGCATGTCAAAGGCTGGTGGGTTGTTTTGGTTGTTGTTGTTTTTTTATTCTGATTTTGACTGGCCATGAACTGGGACATCATCTGCATCAACTGAGTTTGAGCTGTCATCAGCTGCTGCATCTCGGGATTGTTGTTATTATTGTTTTGGTTGGGATTGGAATGACGGGGAGGCATCTGTGGTTTCAATAAGGATAAGTAATTAGATATAGCCCATAGATGCTAACATGCACAATACATCTCATAGAAACAATCACAATAATAAAACTCAAGATAAACACTGGGTTTGAACAACGTAAACAACAAGTTTTTGGAAATGTAATCACACTAGCAAGCCATCCACATGTTGGATGATCATTGCGACTCGATAAATCAAAGGATGATAAATAAATAGATAGCTGAGTAGTCAACACTACTCCTCCATGTCGACCTCCTCGTCCACTAGAGTAAGTCCAGTTGTTGCCATGGCTATCTTGTACTCCTCTACATTGGTGGTCAAGGCCTCAATCTTTGCACGAAGGGCTCTCTTCTGCGAGCGCAGCCTCTCTATCACTCCCTGCTAGGTCTCTAGCTCAAAGTCCTTCGCCTCTATCTCGCCTCTCATGTCATTAATCTTCTTGTTTATGTCCTTTAATATCTTCTCTTGATTCTTGAACTTCTTGTCTTGTCTCTCGAAACTGGCCTCCATCTCCTTGACGATCTCGTCCTGCTCCGCGAAGAAGCTTTTCCTTCTCCCTCAACTGAACCTAAAGCTCGTCATTGCTAAGCATGACATTGGTCATATCTGTGTCGAGGTGTCTAACGAGTCTCTCTAGGTCCTGGAGATAGAGACGTACAGGCTCAATTGTCTCTCTATTAGCATCATCAGACACTATATCCTCACCCTGCTCGTCACGTCTCTCGAACGGGTGAAAGTAGAGGCCCCTAAGCTCGGTGGAGTGTCGCCCGTAGAGGCATCCAAGTAACTCCTGCATGACTACGTCTAGTCCCTTCTCCTTGCAGGGATAGGGGTAGGCTACACTAGCGCAAATCAAAAAAATTCTACCGCGTATACCAGGATTACTGTTGTCATAGATCATGGGATTACCACTAGACGCGCAGTTGCGGAATTGATGAAGCTCGTCGAGGCAGTGCAGACGTTCCACGTCTCCTCCTTGTCCTCGTCCCATGAGAAGCTCCCTGTAGAGGGAGTGTCCCAACCTTTATACAACATAAGGTGGAGTCCCCTGTGTTTACAATGCTAGTCCCTGGATCAATAGCTAGCATCCACAGTTAAGATGTAATATCAAGAAACAAAGGTCATAATACAACTTTATAACCAGGAATAACATAATTCTATTACATCTTACATAGCTCATTGGCTATTACATTACATTGCAGCAGAATAACTATAAGCATGGGGTCCTTCATCTTCCAAGTGCCACAGGCAGATGTTGGTTGTAGACTTTGTAATCCTAATCAATCAATCTTCACTAAAACAATCAACCCTGCAACATTACAAGTTACAGCCACAAGGGTAAATACATTTGAATTGTATTGGCAAGTGATACTATGGTAGTATAGTGGAGTCTATCATCTATATGCATTTGGCTAAGTGGAGTTGAGGCTTGCATTGCTCAAAATAGATTTTTCTTATCATTTTGAAAATTCTAAGTTTTTGTTTTGACAAAATCTTTTCCAAGGCATCTCTCAATCAAAGATTGAAGATTTCAAATAACCCTTGTTCAAACCACAAGATTTAACTTAGAAATTTGAATGATGAGATTCTTGATTGCTTCCATGTCTTGATGCTCAAATTGTCCTTTACCAGGGACATGGCTAAGTACTTAGATTTTACACTCTGCAGAGGTGGTGCACTTTCCCCACAAGACTTGGTTTCCCAAGAAAAGATCTTTCAGAAGCCTTCCCTTAGACCAAAATGGACGCGTTCCCACCTATCAAACTCTACCACCCACTGTCCATATGGCTAAGTTCTTGCAACCTATATGATCCAGGCAGAGCCCATAATGCCAAGTGGCTGCACTTGAAGCTTCTCAACATTTGACATCTCAAATCTCTTTGTTCCTGGGTGGCCATCCACAAGTGAGATACACAAGGTAAACCATAGATATGGGCCTTGTGAACCACTCAACCAAAATCCACCAAGCAATTACCATTCCACCCAGGTGATTCATTAACTTAGTTGTTTTATTAAACAAAAACTCAAGTCCTCAGACTTAGAAATTTTCCATAGTGTGAATATATATTCCACCCTTGTTTTCTATTAGCTAGGCTAAGCTTGATAGTAGTAGGAATCTTAACTTAGGAAAATTTCTACTAAGGTTTCATCCACTAGGTTTTCCTATAGCAAGGTTTATACTTAGCAAAATTTCCATGCAAGTTTTACTTAGAAAAATCACTAATGCATAGTGAAAGTAATGGGACAAAAAGTATGAAGCATCACTTGCCTTTTTGGTAGAGTATGGGTTCACTCCTTGTCCTTGCAACAATCACACTCTTCAAGTCACTACAATTCAATCAAGCAAGGCACAAACTCAATCTACCAATCAAGCAAAACATCACATAAAATAACAAAGTCAAAGTAATGCATGCAAGCATGCCAAGCTTTGTTTTGTTTTGAAAAGTGGTTCCTAATGGGTCATAAACATTTGAAAACACCTAATGGTCATTTTGTAAAGTGGCAAAGTCATTTGCAAAAGGTTTCACTTTAAAAACCATTTTCAAAACAAAGTATCATTTTATGTGGTGGAGAAATTTTTTTACTAAGGCATTAATCTATAGGGTTCACCAAATAAGTTTTCAAACCATAAAAATTGGTGTTTGGGGTCAGAGAGTTTAAAACAAAACATTTTCGAAAGGTTTTCTTTCAAAATCATTTTCAATAGATAAACCACATTTCTATTTGACTAGAAATGGTTTTAAATCAAAGAATCTTTATTTTGTTTCACCAAATACATTTTGAGTCCACAAAGTGTTTCCTATGGTCAGTAGGTTCAAAGCAATCCAATTGCAAAATATTTTAACCCCAAATTCATTTTTAAACAATTTTTACATCCTTAACAAGTATACAAATGTTTCTGCAAAAACAACCATTTTAACAGAAGCTTTTTGCTAAACAAAAGGCATGGTTGGCTAGGGCTTGTTCCACTGATTCCAAAGATATAAATTTTGCAAATTTTGGACGTGTGGATCAAAAGTTACAAAGGTTTGAAAATCCCAAATAATCTGATTTCAAATCTGTTTTTAAACAGAACAAGTGACACGCGGCGCATCGCTATTCGCGGGTATCGGTTCGGCCGGATCGGCCCTATGGTGCATTGGATCTAAGCATATCATGCGGTTTAGAAAACGTACCCCTTCACGGCTTAAGTGATCTATCGCAAGCGTCAGATCGAGATCCTACGGTGCTAGCGTGCTTGACCATATGCGAGCGGCGTCGGCGGTGGCTAGCGGCGGCGACGGTCAGACAGTGGCAGCGCTAGCGAAACAAGAAGCGAGAGAGGGAGGGAGTAGGCTCACCGCGTTCGTGAGGTCGAGGTGGTGCTCAACGTACGGTCGGCTTGGAAAGGGGCGCACGAGGACATGCGGGATTCCTCACCGAAGTTTGGTCTGGCGACGGTTGGCTCTGGTCGAGGTCGAAGACGATGCTACGGGTCACGAGAAGGCAAACCAGAAGCATGGTTAGACGCAGGAGATCACGGAGATGCTATGCGCGTGAACGAGGAGAAGAGGGGCGGCTGGAAACTACCTGTGGGGCTCGTCGGAGTTGGAGCGGACGGCGGCGTCGTTCAGAGCTTGTTGCAGACGTTGCTCTGGAGCGCTCGCGGTCGTACGAAGGGCACAGGTGGATGCGCCTGGAAGTGGTGAGCGTGCTCGTGTGCTCGGGGAGGCAGGAGGTGGTGTGCTTCGGCCGGAATTGAAGGTGGAAGCTCGTCGGAGACAGAGCTGCTCGGGGAGAAATTGGGGCGGCATGGGGGCGTGCTTGGGGGAGGAGACAGAGGGGAAACGGAGGAGAGTTGTTGGCGTGTAAAGGGGCATGGTTACTGCGAGTAATGGTGGCCGCGTTATGACGAATTCAAGCCGCGAAATCAAAGCAGAAAACGGGGATGAACTAGTCGCTGCGGTGAGGACGATGAATAGGAGGGTGGGGCATACTTGTCAGCGAGAGAGGAAAGTTTCAGCTGGGCTCCAGTTGTCATTCACTGCGCGGGTTTGTTTTTCGGTAAGGAAAACGTTTCGGGGGCGAGAGAACAGGTGGGCTGGACTGGGCTGTTGGGCCAGTTTGTTGGGCTGGGTCCTTTGCACTATTTTTTTCTGTCTGAAAGATTTAACCTTTTCTATTTCTATTTACTGGTTTGAAATTCCAAACAACATTCAACATTCAAAAAATTCAAACAATTCAAACATTCAACACTCTTTGCACTTGAATTTGGTTCTGTTTAACAACATAGACCAAAATCGAAAATAAAATAATATTTTTATTCTTTTTAGGATCTATTTAATAATTAAATAAAATAGACCATAGTTATTTAATCAAATAGGGTTTGATTTATTTAATAAAATCTCCATTTGAAATCCAAATATTTTCAAAACTAAATCAGTAGGTTTTATTTGGAAATATAAGATATTTGGAAAACTTGTTTAAAACAAAATAACCTTTTATTTTAGGGTCCATTAATAAATAAATAAAATGGACCTTAGTTAATAATCCATATAGAATTGGTTTATTAAAATATTTATTTTGAAATCTAAAATAAAACCAAAACACTTCAGTAGGTTTTATTTGAGAATATAAAGTATCTGGAAAACCTATTTTAAACAAATAAACAAGTTTTGATGGTTTAGAAATAATAAAACCTTTATTATTAAAAACTTGGATATTAAATTCTTATTACTTTATTTAAATAAACCTTTACTATTTTTATCAAAATGTTTTATTTTCAAAAGCTTGGCCAAGGTTTAATTTGGCTCTATAAAATAATCCTTATTTGAATATTTCTTTTCCCTTTGAAAACCAAAGCCTTTATAAAAAGATTTCAAAGTAGTACTAAAATATTTTTATTTTTTCCTTTACTAAATATTTATCTTTTTAATCCCTTTAGGATTTCTTTGTTCAAAATAGGTTTCAAGATTTCCAATTGGATTCAAAAGTTTCTTCTGGCCCTGAAAATGAACAAAGTTTTATTTTATTCATTCATTTTTCACATTACAAGATTTGGAAAATCTTGGGATGTGACACTCCCCTTGCGCCGCTCGTCCAAGCGCTACAGATGCAGCGCCTCCGAGGTATCCACACGCACAGGGTGGAAGCGTCAGACTCCGCACTGCTAGGTCCATGCGCGTGACACAGGCGTGAGGAGTGGCGGCTGGGAATGGTCTTAGGTCTAACCCTGGTCAGGTCGCCCCACCCTCTCTTATAAAGGCGCCCCTAGTGGGCTTCTACATTAGTAGACCATTAGTAGCCTAAGCCTGGTCTAATTCGGATCCAATCCTCATTAGGCTTCCAGCCCCTTAAGTGTGTGACCCTATAGGTTCATATGCGTATAGACATGACACGAATACACTTATTCTGTCAATAGTTGGTAGCGGCCTCTAGCAAGACGTGCCAACTCTTAAACGCATACAAAGATCATATCGGACGAACCATCACAAGGTTTAGTACATGTCTTTCCCTTTGCCTCACGATATTTGGTCTAGCTCCAAGCTGACCTCCCTTTCTCGAATCCGTGATTCGGAATCCCTTTACTAGGTTAACTCTTAATCATATGTAGCACGTCCATGCATTTCTGGATCCGATCACTCGAGGGGCCCAGAGATATCTCTCTCAAGTAGAGAGGGGAAAATCCCATCTTGATTGACCATGCCTTGCAGCATGCTTCAGGACAAACCCGAAAACTACCTTTATAACTACCCAGTTACGGTGCAGCGTTTGATAGCCCCAAAGTAGGTCCATCCGCATCTCAAGTACATGCGACAATCTCAGGTCTAAGGACAAAACTTACACGATGTGTAGAGAGAGAGAGCTGAATCTAATTGCCAGTCTCAGGTTGGGTCAGTCCAACCCCATGTTCATAACATGTGTCCACATCATTGGTTTGACATCTCCGTGTCTATGACTTGCGAAACATAGTCATCAACCAATCTATGTGCTAGTCTAATCTTCACATGTGTCCTCACATGAACTCCGACTAGGGACAACTCTTAAATAACCATACAAGTAAAGAGTTTCACAAACAATTTACATAATTGCCAATAAATACAAGTTGCCTGATATGGATATTGAAGGAACATTACAATAACTCATGGATACATATGAAATATAATCATCTCTATGATTGCCTCTAGGGCATATTTCCTTCAGTCTCCCACTTGCACTGGAGTCAATCTAAAATGTATCTCATACCAATTGCTCTTGTGTGCGCTTCATTCGCGGGCTGCGGGAGAGGCTTAGTCAAGGGATCAACAACATTTGTGTAGTGCCCTCGGATCGATAAGGATCCTAAGTCCCTATGATTAACATGCTAGTCCCTGGATCAATAGCTAGCACTCACAGTCGATGAAATATCATGTAAAACACAAAGTCTTTATTACACGGAGAATCCAGAGTATGAATTTATTACAAAATTGCTTAGCATTAAGCTAGCTCAAATAACAGCGGAAACATAAAAGCATCTTGAGTCCATCAACGCCCCAGGCTTGTCGAGTGTAGACTCGCGATCCCTACGCACCTTTCAATCTTCGGATTCTGCACATAAAACGTGCATCCAACAAGTTGGGTCAATACTTTGAATGTATTGGCAAATTACACCAAGGATAGAAAAGGCTATCTCTACATGCAAGGCTAGTTTAGGCTGTAGAGTTCATTTGCTCAAAGCTAGTTTTCTTAAGTAGGGAGAAGAAGAGAGGATTGTCCTACTTTGTAAACATTTGCTTAGATAACATAAGGTCGAGTGGCACACGAGGATATTACGCACCAAGTGTCCAAACAACCGAACACTTGGATATTACGCACCAAGTGACACTTGGATATTACACACCAAGTTCCCAAAATCCCACCCATTGGCGATATTACTCACGCCATGGAGTTTTAAAACTTTGTTTAGGAAAGAGAGAGGACGATCCTTCAGAGGCTCCATCCTTCAGATGCTCATTGTTGTTCTTTTACCGTGAACACGGTTGATCGATCAGATTGCAATACTCTCGAGAGTTTGTGCACTTTACCCACAATCCACGATCAAGTCCTTTTACAGACAAGACCATGGCGAGGCTTTCCCTTAGAAGCCCCTCTACCTTCTGGATCCAACCGTGCTAAGAACCTCCAAATGTTGGTACCCAGGTGAGGTTTCCCACTAAGTACTAGGCCAAGACATAGCCCATAATGTATTATGGTTGCACTGGAAGCTTCTGAATTCTGAAACATGGTAGACTTCTTTGATTCCTAGGCGGCCGTCCTCCACCAAAATCTCACTCGTTGACCCAACAACCATTCCGCCCAGAAGAATACTTAGTTTTATTTTGAAGTGGATTTGAGAAGAAAAGTTTGCTCTAGAGAGCCTTTATACTTAGAAAATTCTTTGTCTTTCGAACCCCCCAACGGTACTTTGTATATATAGCATAGCAAGCAATACTTAGCAAAAACAGGGGTAACCTATTAGGAGGGTAAATCCCAAGTATAGAGCTACTCATGGCATACTACAAAATCATCGCACTTGCAAAATAATACTAAGGAAAATTCTACTAGAACATCCTACTCATGCATACTACAGAATTTTGAAGATCACATGCATAGAACCAAAACTGGGACAAAAGTTATGAACAAGTGGTGTAACTTGCCTTGATCCAAGCAGCACTCTACATAATAGCACTCCTTAGCGCACTCCGAACAATCTAATGAATCACAAACATAGATCTGATCATAATTTGCTCAAAACAGGTCACCGAGATAATCATGCATGCATGCAACATGGTATTTTATGCAAGATTGAGTCACTAAACAATTCCTAGGGTTAAAAGGAGATCATCTAATTTGCCCCAAACTACATCTAATGATCTTAAGCAAGGTTTTATAATTTTGTCCAGTAAGCAATGTGGAAACAAAGTTATCGCAACAAGAATCAATTAAAACAGAATTTTAATTATTTTTCTATAGAATAAACACTCTAATCTAATGATTAAAATATACACCTAAAACATTACTATAAACTTGGAAAATTATTGCAGATTTGGATTCTACATAAAATTATGAATCCAACAGTATATTATAAGCTAAAATTGGCCAAATATTCAATTTTATATGATTTTCGCAATGTTTAGATCAAATCTGCAAAACTTGATCTAACCCTAACTCTAAACGTGCCAGGTGGCGGCTTCCGATTGGCCCAGCTGGCGCGGTGGGGAGGGTGACACGGTGCGGGCACTGGCGCCGACGTGCTTAACACACGGAAGCATGGGGTTCGCCGATACCCCTTCGGCATCGGTTCTAATCTAAGCCGCAGGTGGCAGATCGGACGGTCGAGAGGACGTGGCGACTCACCGTCGCGGCGACGGCGGCGATGTGTGGCGGCGGCGTCGGTGGAGATGGTTGGCGGCGCTCTGGTGGCTCCCCGAGGCGGCGGTGTGGTCGACGGAGCGCGTCTGCTCCATGCGGTCCCGCTCGTGGCTTCGTCTGCGCTCCTCGTTTCCTCCTCCGATGGCAAGGCCCCGCCGATCCTCCCCGTCTCCGGCGACGCATCGGCGAGAAATTGCCAATGACCTGCTGCAGTGGAGAGGGGGAAAAGTGCTCGGGGCGAATCAGTGGTGAACGAGAGGAAGCTTTAGAGGAAGGAAGGGGCAAGAGGGGGTCCCAAACCGTCTCGGTGAGGTCGACCCGACGGCGGCGGTGCGAGTCGTCGATGGGCTAGGGCTTTCGCTAGTAGAAAATCAAGCGGGGGGGTGAGCCGAGGGTGGCGGGGTTTAAATAGGCGGGGAGTCTTGGCGTCGGGGACATGGACTCCTCTCCGATTCGGTCGGTGTCCGACCAGCTCACGGCGGCGCGCGATTTCCGCAGGGAGGAAGGGGATGACGGGTGGGTCCCGCGTGTCTGTGGTGGAGGGGGAAGTGGGCTGGCGCAGGTGCGGGTAGGCTAGCTGCCGCGCAGGCGTGGGTGGGCTGGCGCTGCGGCCCAGTTAGGTTAGGTCGCCTCTTTTTTTTCTTTTTAACTTTTATCAAATTCTGTTTTAGTAAAACCCAATTAACTTTTGCATACTAAGTCCAAATTTGATGAAATTTGTTTCTAAATTTTTATAAAATTAAGGTGGTCAACATAGGACCATGGTTTGATGTTTCTCAAGGTTTTTAGTAGGGTCAAGCTTGTTTACAACAATAATGCCTACATAAAGAAATCTTTATTCGGGTTTTGATAGGTTTAGGTGTTAGGATTTTGTTGCAAATTATTATTTGTAGGGTGCAATGATGCAAGGATGATGCATCCCACTAATAACATCCTAATATAAAATCTGGGATGTTACAATTTGAGTCCGTATATATTTTGCATATCATGACACTACCATCCTCAACGAACTCTTGAATCTGATGGTAACGCATGCGAATATGTTTGTTCTTCTGGTGCTGTCTAGGTTCCTTGGACTGTGCAATAGCACCATTGTTGTCACAATAAACGTCCAAGGGATTGGACGTGCCCTGAACCACACCGAGAGCGATCAGGAAATTCCTAATCCAAACAGCTTCCTTTACGGCCTCCGAGGCAGCAATATATTCAGCTTCTGTTGAAGAGGAGGTCACCGTATCTTGCTTGGAACTTTTCCAGCTCACAGCACCACCATTCAAGACAAACACATAACCTGATTGCGATTTCGAATCATCTGATTCGTTAAGGTAACTCGCATCTGTGTAACCCTTTACACTGAGTTCATCCTCACCTCCATAAACTAGGAACACATCCTTAGTCCTTTTCAAGTACTTAAGGATGTTCTTTACCGCTGTCCAGTGACCTTCACCTGGATCAGCCTGGTATCTGCTCGTAACACTTAGAGCATAGGAAACATCTGGGCGAGTACATATCATTGCATACATGTTGGATCCAATAGCCGAAGCATATGGAACCCTACTCATGCGCTCACGCTCATCATTAGTCGAAGGATACTGAGTCTTGCTAAGTTTTATGCCGTGAGACATGGGCAAGAACCCCTTCTTAGCCTCTTCCATGCTGAACCGTTTCAACACTTTGTCAATGTATGTACTCTGTCTTAATCCAATTAGCCTCCTTGATCTATCTCTATAGATCTTTATTCCCAGAATATATGCCGCTTCTCCTAAGTCCCTCATCGAAAAACTATTTTTCAATGAGGTCTTAACAGACTCGAGCATAGGAATGTCATTTCCAATCAGCAATATGTCATCTACATATAACATTAGAAATACCAGCGCTCTCCCACTTTCCTTCTTGTAAACACAAGGTTCTTGTTCATTTTTGATGAAGCCAAACTCCTTTACAACTTCATCAAATCGAATATTCCAACTCCGAGATGCTTTCTTCAGCCCATAAATGGACTTCAGAAGTTTGCATACCTTTCCAGCATTGTTTGGATCGACAAAACCTTCGATCTGCATCATATACACGTCTTCAGTTAGGATTCCATTTAGGAAAGCCGTCTTGACATCCATCTGCCATATTTCATAGTCGAAATGTGCAGCAATGGCTAGAATTATCCGTATAGATTTAAGCATCGCTACGGGCGATAAAGTCTCATCGTAGTCAACTCCTTGAACTTGCCAAAAACCTTTTGCAACAAGTCGAGCTTTATGTATGTGAACATTTCCATCCATATCAATCTTCTTCTTATAGATCCATTTGCACTCGATGGCTTTAAAACCATCAGGCAGGTCAACCAAGTTCCAAACTTGATTGTCTCCCATGGACTCTATCTCGGATCTCATGGCGATCAGCCATTTCTCAGAGTCTGGGTCCACCATCGCTTCTACATAGGTCGAAGGCTCATCATTGTCTAACAATAATAATTCTCACGCTTCGCGGAGCCTCGCCAACCTTCGTGGTTGTGGTGCTTCTATTGCCACAGGTTCCTCAACTTGTTCTACTACAATAGCATCACTCGTAGAAGCATCCCCAACTGTCTCATCTTGAACTTCTTCAAGTCACACCGACCTTCCACTTGTTCCCTTCGTGAGAAACTCTTTCTCTAGGAAAACACCGCTACGAGCGACAAACACTTTGCCCTCCTCTCGGTTGTAGAAGTAATACCCTAAGGTTTCCCTCGGATATCCCACGAAAATGCACTTATCCGATTTGGGTGTTAGCTTGTCCGACTGAAGTCGCTTGACAAATGCATCACAACCCCAAATCGTTAGAAAAGAAAACTGGGATTCTTTCCAGTCTACATCTCATATGGTGTATTAACTACGGATTTAGATGGTACCCTATTAAGTGTGAAATTTGCCGTTTCTAGAGCATAGCCCCAAAATGACAATGGAAAATCCGACTGGCTCATCATCGATCAAACCATGTCAAACAAAGTTCGATTACGCCGTTCGGAGACCCCATTTCTTTGAGGTGTTCCAGGCGGCGCAAGTTGTGGGACAATTCTGCAACTCTTAAGATGATCGCTAAATTCATGACTCAAATATCCACCTCCACGATTAGATTGCAAGGCCTTTATTTTCTTGCCATGTTGATTCTCTACTTCACTCTGAAACTCCTTGAACTTTTCAAAAGTTTCAGACTTATGCCTCATCAAGTAGACATACCCATATCTACTGAAATCATCAGTGAAAATAATGAAGTAGTGATATCCTCCTCTGGCTATCGTGCTCATTGGTCCACATACATCAGTATATATGAGTTCCAACAAGTCTGTCGCTCTCTCGGGTAAACCCGAAAAAGGAGACTTGGTCATCTTTCCAAGTAAACAAGCTTGACATGTCTCGTATGATTCAAAATCAAACGAAGTTAGAAGACCATCACCATGGATCTTCTTCATGCGCTTTTCACTTATATGCCCCAAACGACAATGTCATAAATAGGTAGGACTCAAATCATTAGGCCGAAGCCTTTTAGCACAATGGGAGCATTAGCCATAAACATATTATTCTTAGGGATTACACAACCATTGTTCATACTCGCAAATGAATATCCATCCCTTATCAAACATGAAGGTGATCAAATGTTTCGACCCATACTAGGAATGTAATAACAATTATTCAACTCCATAATAAATCCTGATGGAAGGTGAAGTTGCATGACGCCGACGAACAATGCAGCAACCCTTGATTTATTTCTGACGCGAAAATCCACTTCGCCTTTCTGCACTTCTCTAGTCCTTATTAGACCCTACATCGATTTGCAAATATGAGCAACCGATCCGGTATCAAATACCCAAGAGTTAACATAGGAATCAGCGAGAAGAATGTCCACAACATTTACAACAAGCGTACCTGAGTGGGAAGTACTCTTACTTCCACTCTTCTTCAAAGAAGCCTGGTACTTGTTGCAGTTTCTCTTCCAGTGGCCATGTTCATGACAAAAGAAGCACTGAGTGTCTTCTACAGGTCTAGCCTTTTGCTTGGGTGTAGGCTTAGGGATCGTATCCTTAGCCTTGCCCTTCTTCTTCCAATAATTACCCTTTTTCTTGAAGCTAGGCTTGTTCTGCACAGCCATCACATGGCTATGCCCTACACACTTCTTCATGTCACTTTCTGTTGTTTTAATCATCCCACATAATTCATTAAGGCCCTTCTCCACCCCATGCATATGGTAGTTTGAAATGAACTGCCCATAGCTTGATGGAAGAGACGCCAAAATGAAGTCAGTGGCCAACTCTTGGCCTAGTGGAAAACCAAGATTTTCCAAAGTCTGACTGTAACTAACCATTTTGATCACATGGGGCCTACAGCTTCTCCCTCTACTAGCTTGTATTCGACAAAGGACTTGGAAACATTGTACCTCTCAGTCCTTTCCTGATCTTGGAACATGTCCTTAAGCGCGACGATCATATCGTACGCTTCCTGATCCTCAAACTTCTTTTGGAGTTCAGGTTCCATGCATGCAAGCATAAGGCAGCTAACCTCAATAGAATCATCACATGCTCTCTTGTAGGTGTTCTTTAGGGCAGCAGATGCATTATCAGCAGGTTCATCGGGGATTGGGGTATCCAGAACCGTTTCCTTTTTATCAGACCTGAGAACAATTCTCAGGTTACGGACCTAGTCCGAATAGTTTGTTCCATTTAGTTTATATTTGTCAAGAATCGAACGCAAAGAGAAAGGTGATGTAGTGTTCGATGCCATTGATCTACAACAGAAAACATGCAAAATACTAAGACATGTAACCATGAAAGAGTAAAACATATTAAAAAATTTAATAGCATATACTCCCACTTAAATCAATATCCCTCTATTGATACTAAGTGATTCAAGATCCACAATTAACAAGTCGACTAGTGAGCTTTAGCATCAATGATAGAAGACAAGGTAAATCTATAAGCAACACTTGCTAATCATATCACATATGACTCTTGTTGTTGGGTGGCATCTCTATGTCAAAACTAGGCGCCCAACCTTTATGCCCCAAGGTCCTTAACTGTTAAGATGACCTTGTCAAGCTCACCAACCCTTATGCGTGTAGGTATCCGATACAAACCCATCCAGCCAAGGAAAAGCGCGACACCCTAATTTCATAGGCCCACCAACGATTGTACAGGGCATAGGATGGTGCAAGGTTTGGTTGGGAGGGCATGGTTTAACTTAAACTTTGTGAGGGATCGTTCTACTTCTATCATCTAAGCATGCATAGTAGTAAAACGCATAAGAATAACATTCACATAGATGTGACACAGTATGGCCCATTTTCTCATGGTGATCTCCATCGCCATAGAACTTGTCCACCATGATGATCTCCATCTTCATGTTCCATGTGAGCCATCCTCCAAGTGATGAGTCCTCCAAGAACTAATACAAGCTATTACTCTTAAAAGCTAGTAATCAAAATTACATAGTATTGGGATCATCACAAGTTGGCACGCAGGCCATTACAATAAATGACAACACATATGGCTCCAGCCGTGTTGCCCTACTCACTACACGCAAGTCATGCAAATTTTCATACATGCATCACATACATATATGGGCCATACTGATCACATACATCCTGCAAAAACAAGTTATGCATAGAATCGCATTCTACCGGATCATGTGACATCGTAGCACCTAGTTACCTTAACGAGATACAAAAGGGGCTACGATTAAGGGGGTCTAGGGGTTCGAAGGGGCAGCGCCCCTCGCGGTATCAAAAATGAGAGATCGAATCTACACAATTTTCTTGAAGGATTTTGATCGGCAAATCAAATTTACCATAAACCGACTATTGTTCCGATCCGATCAAACTCCTTTGATCACGGTACATCGATTTTAGATCTAGGTTCCGATTCGATCAATCATATTGATCTTTGTGCGATTCAACTTGATTTATGTGTCACTGTCTACCCCGATGGAGGAAGCCGACCGGTAGGTGTAAGTCGTTCGACAACCTCAGAATCACGATCACGGAAAGCAAGATCATAGATCAATCCTGATCCACCGCAATACAAACGATCACAGCATTCATATCAATCTCCATATCACCATATGCAAACATCCCGAACCTATAACTGAACAGCATCGGCTCTGATACCACTGCAGGGATACGGGTAGGCTACACTAGCGCAAATCAAAAAAAACTCTACCGCCTATACCAGGATTACTGTTGTCATAGATCACGGGATTACCACTAGACGCGCAGTTGCGGAATTGATGAAGCGCGTCAAGGCGGTGCAGACGTTCCATGTCTTCTCCTTGTCCTCGTCCCACGAGAAGCTCCCCTTGCGCGGCTCGTCAAAGCGCTACAGATGCAGCGCCTCCGAGGTATCCACACGTACAGGATGGAAGCGTCAGACGCCGGACTGCTAGGTCCGTGCGCGCGACACAGGAGTGGCGGCTGGGAATGGTCTTAGGTCTAACCCTGGTCAGCTCGCCCCACCCTCTCTTATATAGGTGTCCCTAGTGGGCTTCTACATTAGTAGCCCATTAGTAGCCTAAGCCTGGTCTAATTCGGATCCAATCCTCATTAGGCTTCCAGCCCCTTAAGTGTGTGACCCTATAGGTTCATATGCCTATAGACATGACACGAATACACTTATTCTGTCAATAGTTTGTAGCGGCTTCTAGTAAGACGTGCCAACTCCTAAACTCATACAAAGATCATATCGGACGAACCATCACAAGGTTTAGTACATGTCTTTCCCTTTGCCTCACGATATTTGGTCTAGCTCCAAGCTGACCTCCCTTTCTCGATACCGTGATTCCGAATCCCTTTACTAGGTTAATTCTTAACCATATGTAGCATGACCATGCATTTCTGGATCCGATCACTCGAGGGACCCAGAGATATCTCTCTCAAGTAGAGAGGGGCAAATCCCATATTGATTGACCATGCCTTGCAGCATGCTTCAAGACAAACCCGAAAGCTACCTTTATAACTACCCAGTTACGGAGTAGCGTCTGATAGCCCCAAAGTATGTCGATCCACATCTCAAGTACATGCGACAATCTCAGGTCTAAGGACAAAACGTACACGATGTATATAGAGAGAGCTGCAACTAATTGCCAGTCTCAGGTTGGGTCAGTCAAACCCCATGTTCATAACATGTGTCCACATCATTGGTTTGACATCTCCATGTCTATGACTTGCGAAACATAGTCATCAACTAATCGATGTGATAGTCTAATATTCACGTGTGTCCTCACATGAACTCCGACTAGGGACAACTCTTAAATAACCATACAAGTAAAGAGTTTCACAAACAATTCACATAATTGCCAATCAATACAAGTTGCCTGATATGGATATTCAAGGAACATTACAATAACTCATGGGTACATATGAAATATAATCATCTCTATGATTGCTTCTAGGGCATATTTCCTTCACTCCTTGTCATCATGCATCAGCTTGAAGGTAATCTCCTCCATGGGTGGCTCCGTCTGGCGTCTAGGCTGCGAGACTGTAAAGCTCCAAAGATCCGTATACTCAAACTTGGCAAACTGTTGTGCCTTAATAGTAGGGAGTGGGAGATTGAGTACACTAGTGAGCTCCACAAGACGAGAACCGAAACGAGTTCCCTTGAACTCCTCAGCAGTGCTGATAACAAGGATAGGCATCTATTGCATAAGATAGAGAAAAATTAGAAACAATACAAGTAGAGAGAAAACACAAGTTAGTGAAACAGAAGCCAAAATCATACATTCAACAATGAGAACATACAAGTCTTGCATACAAAACCAACCACAAGCACTAAGGTTCAAACATAACTTAGACAAATTTTTGCGAGAAAACGACAAGTGTGGTGGTCCAACTATTGGAGTACGTCCCAACTCTCACTCATATGCTAAGTCTATGATATCTTCCTTAGACATTTTATGGCGGTCTCTAAGTCTTGGGTATACTTCTTCTCCTCACTAAGGTCATTTTGAGTGTTGAGCATTCTACACTTGAGTCTTTCACCAAGCTCATTGATAGCATTCCATGCTGCATTTCTTGCAGAGTCAAAGAATGACGTATACATTTCTGAGTTGGTGACCATGCAGAATCCTGACTCTTTGTGGTTGTCTCCCTTGTTTTTGTACAAGTGGAGTTGCACTCACCAATATTCTTCTCCTTCATCCATCACTGGAAATCCCTTGTACACGGCCTCACCATGTATCCCCAAGCTATCCATGAGGTTTTTGAGTGCCTTGGGAAACTCCGTCTCACATTCTAAAGTCATGGTCATGAGTGGTCCCTTATTGGAGGCTTCGTTGATGGTGGCCATCTACAAATAGAGATGAGAAAGACGATTAGAAGAGGTTTACGAGAAGAAAAAGACAAGTGTGGAATTTGCAAACAGTTGAATTTTTTCCTAGTGGTTCCTTAGTCTTATCTAACTTAGGGTCATAATCCTACAGGAAACACAGTGCTCTGATAACATCTGTAAGACCCCACCTTTTAAAGGTAAAGGCCCCTGTGATTACAATGCTAGTCCCTGGATCAAATGCTAGCATCCATAGTTTAAGATGAAGTACACAGATATAAAGGTCGTTATTACATCGTCATTCCAGAGATAACATAGTCTTTACAAGTCAATATCCAAAGGCTAGTACAAGAGTTCATAACATAAGTAAATAACTATAAGTCTTCATCTTCATGTGCTACAGTTAAGCATGTTGAGTGTAGACTCACAACCCGAATCTCCATCAGAGTAACCTGCAACATCATAAGTTACAGCCACAGTGGGTCAATACATTTGAAATTGTATTGGCAACTGATACCATAGTAGAATAGTAGTATCTAACATCTATATGAACTTGGCTAACTGTAGCTTAGGCTTGCTTTGCTCAAAATAAGGTTTTCCTTATTAGTTTAAAACACTAAGTTTTTGTTTGTTACAACACCCAAGGAACCACCAATAACATTGGTGAACCTTTACCCTTGTTCAACCACAAGTTTTTAACATAGAAATTGGGATGAGGAGATCCTTGATAGCTTCAATGTCTTTGATGCTCAAATTGTCTGTTGTCGGGGACACGGCTAAGTACTTAGGTTTTACCCTCTCGAGAGGTGGTGCACTTTCCCCACAAGACTCAACATGCATCGAGACGAGACCTTTCAGAAGCATGCTCTTAGACCACCATGGACGCGTTCCATCCTATCACCCTACCACCAACTGTCCATCTGGATAGGTTCTTGCAACCTATGTGATCAAGGTAGAGCCCATATGCCATTTGTTTGCACTATAAGCTTCTCAACACTAAACATCTCAAATCCCTTTGTTCCTTGGTGGCTTTCCACAAGTGTGATACACAAGGGAAACCATAGACATGGGCCTTGTGTAACCACTCAACATAAACCATCATACCATTCCACATATGTGATTCATTCGCTTAGTTGTTTTATTAATCAAAAACACAAGTCACAGACTTAGCAAAATTCCATAGCATGAATATACCACCCTTGTTTGCTACTAGCTCGGCTAATCATGATAACATAACAAGTTTCTTAACTTAGAGAAAATTCTACTAAAACTATAACTACTAGGATTTCCCAAGGCATAGCATAATATAAATACTTAGAAAAATTCCATGCAAGCCCTACTCAAAATATCACTAGTGCATAGTCAAAATAATAGGACAAAATATATGAAGCACCACTTGCCTTGGTAGTTGGGGGAGTAGTAACAATCCTCACAATCACAATCACCACTATCACCAAAATCTACACATAAAATAATAACACCAAATTCACATTCAAATATTCAAGCCAAATATATATGAATGCATGCAAATGCAATGAAATGATTTTTCTACACTAAAAAAATCAAACCAAACAGTACTTAGCACAAAGTAATCTAGCTAAAGTCTAAACAAACTCATATTTGCCTCAAAACAATTTTATAAAGCCAAAATAAGCATATAATTGGATCTGCAACTAATCCAATTTTTTCCATAATCAAAATACAAATTCAACCCCACAGTAATGTAGGGCATAATTTTATGAATCCATTGATATATTATTTGCAAAATTTGGCCAAACAGATCTAAAGATATGAATTTTACAACTTTAATCAACTAATAGATTCAAAAACAGATTTTAAATCGAACTGTCAGACACATGGACGCATCTGATTGGCTGATACCGATTCGCGCTGGATCACGCTTCCGCGCCGTTGGATCAAGTCAGATCCAATGTGCTAGATCTAAACATACCCCTTCGCTAACGATCTAATCTAAACCGTCAGATCTAAATCCTATGGCTCTGCCGCATGCGACCATAAGTGGGCGGCGCTGAAGGCTACTGGCGGCGACGATGCTTATGCCGGTGACGCTCCGACGATTCCAGAGGGGGCTAGGGTTGGTGAAGTGTCTAACCAGACTCACGAGAACACGAGGATGCTCAAGGTGTCGCTGGCTTGGGCGGGGGCGTGCTGTGGTGGCCGTGAAAGCTCGTCGGAGAACTCCCTAGCGTCGGGCAACAGGTTGGCGGAGACATTCTAGGTCACCCTAGGACAAACAAACAGCATCAGTGCATGCACAAGGACAAGGCACACAAGTTGGTTTGAACTAGGAGGCGAGGGGCGCGCGAACCTGGACGGAATTACTCGCCGGAGTTGAGGACGGCGTCAGGTGCTCAAGATGCTTGACAGGGGCGACATTCTGGGGCAAGTTTGGACACTCAAATGATATGAGAAGATGTGCAATGAAGGAAGGATCAAGCTTGCACAAACGGGAGACAGAGGCGAGCACAGTACTCACCGGAATAGCTCGTCGGAGGCGCTCGGGTCCATAGCGGTGCAAGCACGAATACAGGCAGCCTGGGGGCGATTGAGCATGGGATTTTGAGGGGAAATGGTCACGGTGAGGTGGTGATTATATAGCCAGAGCAGGGCGTCAATCGCGCAGGGAATCAATGGGATTGATCGCGGCAGTGAATGGGTAGGAAACGGTCGGCGACGACGTGGTCGCGCATGGGGTTTGTGGAAGAAGAGGTGAGCTGGTGCAGGGCCCAGTGTCAGTGGGCGCGGGGTAGGGTTTGCGCGGGTGAGAGAGGGGGAGGGTGAACCCTAGGTGGGCTTTTGGGCTGGTTCTGGCGCTGGGCCGAATAGGTAGCGCGTTGTTTTATTTTTTTTCTTTATCCTTTTCTTTTTCCAATTTCATTTTCAGGACTGAATTTGAAACCTTTTTCAAACTTGTTTGAATTCAAATCTTTTCTGGATTTTTGTAATGTGAACCTTGTACTCAAAAGTGTGACAAACGCAATTTTTCATTCAAAAACACCTTGGTCCCTTGAAAATAAAAAAATAAAACCATGCCCCATAATATAAATTAAGAGGGGTTAAATATGGTTTTGTTTTGAAATTTTTGTGCAAGACAAACATGCTATGATGATATGAATGCAATAATTTGGTTCTGCATTTGATGAAATTTGGGATGTTACAGGGATTTATCCATCCATATGACGGATAGATATACTTTGGGCCCTCTTGTTGGAATGCCATCCAATTGTCTTGCAATTATGTGACTAGGTCACAAGGGATGTCATATCACGGAATAAGTAAAGAGTACTTATCGGTAACAAGGTTAAACTAGGTATGGAGATACCGACGATCAAACCTCAGATAAGTAAAGTATCGCTCAACAAAGGGAATCGGTATCGTATGTAAATGGTTCATTTGATCACGAATTTATCGTTGAAATATGTGTCATATGGATTTCCAGATATCTCTATTTGTTATTGACCGGAGAGGTGTCTCGATCATGTCTGCATAGTTTGTGAAACATAGGGAGACACACTTAAAGAATCAATGTTGTTTAAGTAGATATGGAATATGAGTTGGAGACCGAATGTTGTTTAAAGAATCAATGTTGTTTAAGTCTCGGATTGGATCCAGGACATCACAAGGAGATCTGTAATGGTCCGGAGAATAAGATTCATATAAGTAAAGTGGTTTTCCAGGGTTCAGAAAAGTTTCGGTGTTTTGACCGGATACTTCTTGACTGTTCTAGAGGAACCACAAGTGGTTCCACCACCCCGTGAGGGGGTCACTTATGCTGTCGGATGCCCTAGGGGCCAGCCGCACCAAGCCCTAAAGGGCCAGCCGGCCAACACTAGTAAGAGGGTCAAATCCTAGTTTGAATAGTTAATTCTTATTTTGAAAAGTCAAACAGTAGTTTTGGTAAGAGGGAAGACTTGGTGGGAAAGTTCCCAACTCTTTCCCTTGGTGGCCGAATTGGGGGGGTACACGTGTAGGGCTGGGAACCCTTGGCCGACCGCCCCCTCTGATCTATATAAGGAGGGGTGGGGGCGCACCCCCAAACCCCTTGTCCTTGGCGCCTAACCCTAGCCTCCACCTCTCTTCTCTCTCGTCCACCGCCCTGCTTTGGCTTAGGCGAAGCCCTGTAGAAATAACTCCTCCTCCACCACCACCACATCTTCGTGCTATTGGGATTTCGAGGTGATCTACTACCTCTGCTACCCTGCTCGAACTGTGAGAGGAAGGTCTTCATCGACTCTGTATGTGTGACCGACTGCGGAAGCGCTACCGGAACACGGCGCCGGAAGGATCGTCTAAACGATCTTGAGACAAGCAAGTGATCGACTACATCAACCACAATAATCCGATCTGGTTAAACGCTTTGGATCTACGAGGGTTATTTCTATACAATCTCGTTGCACCGATCTCGTAGATTAGATCTTGGCTTTTCCATAGATTGGATGTTGGTTTTATGCGTTCTTGCGATAGATTTTTTTATTTTCCATGCAATGAACCCTACAACAACTTGTTGTCTTTAGCCAACATGTCCAAGAAAGAATACCATGAGCTGCGCAAGACGAGGTTATTTGACATTCAAAGAACCAGTGATGACCCATGCTATTGGAGGAGGGGGCAAAAGGTGTTCATGAAGGATATATATCGCAAACTCACCAAGTCCCCAGTTTTTCCATAAAAGTATATGGACTTTGAGTACATGCAAGGAAATAACTATTTCTCGGATGCTCTTTGGATCATTGAGAATCGTGGGGTGCATGGTCTTATGGGATTCTCTGAGGAGTACATAATTATCCTTGTCCAACAATGTTATGCCACCGTTGTATTTGATCATGATGAGGCAAGGACCATGATATGGATGACTGGTAACTTCCGCTTCTCTACAAACTTCTATGATTTTTCCAGAGCCATTCACCAGCCTTTCAGTGGTGTGTTTGTTCCTGTTGGTCACCGCATGCATGAGGCTGCTCTTGGCGATGATAAAGGCAAGTTCACACCTCTCTATGGAAGTAATGCCACTGTTGGCGAGTCCAAGGGACTCAAGACTCTCTACAACTTATTGTTAAGGATCTTTCGCCACACCATTGCTCCTAGTCATGGAAATGATGATGCTATTCGATGTTGGCTTGTCAACTTATTCCATCATGTTCACAAAGTGGTTTGTGCTGGGCCTACTGCTAAAGGATTCATAATTTATGCCATGGGATTCATTTTTTAGGAGATGCATCATGCCATACTTTTCAGAAAATCTCCTCCATATGCAGCTCTTGTGATGATTCTCATCAACACTCAACCTCATGGTTCACCTCTTCCCTTCCTCCTAATCTTGAAGAACATGTTTCCATGGCCCTACAAAAGAAAGGAAGGATGGGTCCAGCTCCTAGGCAACAATTTTCTAGTGAGGATGAAGAAATTTTTGAGGCAGAGAGGGCTCCCACTCCTCCAAGGGGCTCTAGAAGGAAGACTGCCTCCAATGTTCCTATGCCACCTGCCACCCGTGAGTATGACTGGGAAAAAAGGTCAACAAGGCATCATTTTGGGAGAAGACGTTGTGTTGCATGAATATGGATATTAGCAAAGAACAGCTTGCATCTTATCAAAGCAGCCGCATAATTGAGAAGCTCCTTAAGGAAATCAAGGCTCAAGGTGAAGAAGAAGAAGAAGAGGAAGTAGAGGAAGAATATCATGATGAGCATGGGATTGAACCGTATGTGGAATTGCATCACAGTATCTCCTTTGGTGCATGGAACACAAAGAACAACATCCTGGTTGATTAGAAGAACTTCTCAGAGGTCACACCTGGCTTTGGTTCTCAGGGTAATTCCTCCTCCCGCCCTCATGACAAAGTCCCCGAGGCCTGCAGGTGGTGATGATGACTACGATTAGGAAGAGTATGAGGATGAAGACGATGATGAAGATGACTATGAGTGATTCCTTTGGGGCGCTAGCTTGTAATTTCCCCTTTTTGGTGTCTCGATGCCAAAGTGGGAGAAGATCTCTATTAGGATCATCCGGGATTTTCATGGGTTGGGCATTAGGTTGCTTCTTATTTTCTTATGCTATTTTAGCTTAAAATTTGAACATTTGGTTTACTTGGTCTGTTTTTTTATGAAACTATCTCCTATGCGTGTGGACATGCTATGCCCGATTTATTATTGTAATGGTAAAGACTCAGGTGGTAATCTCTCTACTCTATGTGAGCCTTTACCTTTTATTCCCTGATATGCTTTGTATGACATGTATATCTTGCTACATATCGTTAGGGGGAGCGTAGTTATGTTTCCTTTTAAGAATTCATGCAAAACCTCTTGTTATCACCGAACACCCAAAAGGGGAGATTGAAAGGACATTTATTCTCCTACTCAGTTTTGGTGTTCCTTAACAACTTGAGGACCCTTTTTACCATGTGGTATGTCAAGTAATCTACTGAAATGTGAAAAGCTCGTGACATTTTGAAATATCCCTGGCTAAATCAAATTATTCATGGAAGGTTCCGACCGGAATCACCGGTCTAGGCAAACCTGAGTCTCTGGTGTGGATCAGAGCATATGTCTCGTGCCGGTCTGTATAGGGGTCCAGAGACAAGCCGGAGTTTGGCCTAATATCCGGTGTGAAGTCTAGGCCAGAATCTCCGATGTGTAAAGACCGGAGTTTTTGGTGTTCCCAGAACCGGAGTTTTGTCACAAGTATCTAGGTGATCATCAGACCAAGTTTGTGCCAGTTAGTATAGGGCTCCGGAGATTGTCTAGAGATGGACCGTAATCTCCCGTGTGAGATGCGTGTAGACCGAAATCTCCTTTTTCCAGACCGGAGTTTCTGTTGTGGAATTTCCCCAACAGGAAGAAAATGGACAGGTCTATGTGGGCCTATAAAAGGGGAGTTCATCCCCTACCTCAAGCTACTCATTTTCAGGACAGAAGAACACCCAAAGTAGAGCCACTAAATCATCAAAATCCCCCCCTCCAATTTTCCAAAGTCCTTGATCTTTGGAGAATTGAAGGAGGAGGCATTGATCTAAAACTTCACCAAAAGAGATCTTCCTTTCCCCCTCATTCACTTGAGGGCCCCTTGCTCTAGTGTTTCATTGGAAACCCTAGGCCTTGATTTCGTGCTTACAAGCTTGTCTTTATTGTTGTGACATCTAGCTTGCATTCGGGAGCCTCCAATTCAGTCGTGGATGTGTGCCTCAAACTTTTTGTAAAGGTGTTGATTTTCACCTCGAAGGTTACCGATATAGTGGAAGAGTGAATCAATCCCCTTGGGGTGAGGTTCACCGGAGACAAGGGAGGCCTTTTGTGGCATTGCTAGTTTTAAACCACCCCCTCTCCAAACGCAGACATACCTCCCCTCAAAAAGAAGGAACTGCGGTAAATCATCCTTATGTCTCTCACGTGCTCCACTTTGGTTACATCTATCCTTTAACGCACTTTACTTATTCATTGCTCTTGCTTAGTTAGTTGTGCTAGTGTGACATATAGGTAAATTCACCATAGTTACATATCTGGAGAATTTACATTTTATGTCCAACCCTAAATTTAAAAAGAGTAAAATTTGAAGTAGCACCTATTCACCCCCCCTCTAGGTGCCCATACGATCCTTCCAATGGGTTTGTACAATTTACCCATGTGACCTGGACAACCCATCTCATACCATCACACTCATATTGTATTACGATAGGGAGAAGTCCAAGAGGGAAAACCCTATTCTTGCTTGTCTATTCTTGATTACGATGGAGCTTAAGGTTACAGGGGGTGCGTAGATGTGATATGGCGTGAGGTGTGTGTATGAGTTTTCTAGATCTTCCTCGTCCTGCCCTCCTGGCCTTTATATAGATAGGTCAGGTCCAGGGGGTAGGTCCAGTCGGTTCCAAGTTAGGGTTTCACCCTTGAATATTCTATCTACAGCTTGGACATGTTCTCCAAGGAGTCAGACTTCTACTGGGCTTGGGCCACCCGGAGTCTCCTTGGACAACAAGTATTTATGTGGGCCTTCCCTATGTTGGACCGGGTATACCAATATGAGGCACCCGTAGGGTATATCCATGTTAGTAGCCCCCGAGTGTTCAGTCGAATCGTAGATTCGGCTGGAGACTCTATAATCTTTCGGGTGCTTCTCATTTGAACCTGTCTTTTGAATAAATACGTTAGTTCATAGGGATTTTTTATACGTGTGCCTGACTCGCCCGATGGATCAGGGTCAGTTAACTGACATTGGACAAAACAACATGATCTTTTTCAGACCCGAGTCCCTAGAATCGAATCCAAAATAATGCTGGTGTAATTCGACTCAGGCCATTGAGGTCTTACAGGAGTCGAATTCCAGTATTTTTAAGATATGTACCCAACACGTCCGTCTGGAATTTTCATCGTGCCTGTTGACATGGTATGTTACCGGCAGAGCGCAGTCTGGTGCGTTACCAGGCCATCAGATGATATCTGAAGGGCTTATCTTTGTGTCGTAGACACATCATCCGAAGGTTTATCACCGCGGAGGTGTTTCGGGTGACTAAGGAGACTATTTCTCACTTAGCGTTAATTTGGGAAAAGTTGCCAAAAATATTTTTATCGTACATGATCCGAACGATCTCATTGGAATAGTTCATTGGGTGTGTGGCTAGCACTCCCTATGGGAGTAGCCCCAGAGTGTCTGTCTGAGCCGTAGACTCGAGCGGAGACTTTAATTCTGCGGATGTCATCTACGCTAGAGTTTTTTTGAATGCTCGACCAGCGCTCCCTATGGGAGTAGCCCCCGAGTCCGTAGTGGAGTGACAGACTCGATGTAGGACTCGAAGATTTCTTCGTGGCATGTTTACCATTGTATTTTCTCAGGTACGCAACCAGCGCTCCTGATAGGAGTAGTCCTCAAGTAGTTGGTCTAGTCGTAGACTCGAGTAAGTACTTTTTTAGTCGAAAGTTTCGAGCTGTTGCTGGATTTGCTTTGATGAAGTCATTGCTGATGCTAGTGAGCTCAACCGTCTGCGGCAGCAGATACGATGCGACGGGACGACCGTGGGTCCCACCTTCTGATGTGGATTTGACTAGTCATGCGTAACTTTGGCAAAAATTACGGCGCCTCCTCTATTCCCGTGCGTAGTGGGCGGCGTGTTCACGATGGTTCGGGCGGCTGTTGACGCGTGTACGGTGACATGGAGGGCACGCGTTAGGGATTCTGTATCAACAACACCTCTTCATCTTCCTTGTCCATTTATACCGCAGTGAAAACAGAGTAATTTTATCCTTCGCCATTTTCCATCATCTTCCTACTGCTGCCATTTCCAGAGCTCATACTACGCGCTAGACATTCTCCGCGTTTTCCCTTCTTCTTTCCTCCGCTCTCACCGTCATGCTCGCCATGCCGCCAAGATGGGCAAGTCCAAGAAGAGCTCTTCACCTGTAGCGGGGTTGAGCGCCGCTGGCGCTGCCAAGAAGGTCGCCGCTCCTATCCGCACCACCGATGGTGGATGGCGGCGCACCCAGATGAGGGACACGACTTACGCAAGCTGCTCAAGGCCGGTCTGATCTCCAAGAACAAGGGCGATGCTATCCTGCCTGATAAGGAGGTAATCCCGCGCCCACCCGAAGGGTTTCGAGTCATGTTTTATCCTTTTGTTGTTTGTGGCTTTTCTCTACCCGCCCACAAATTTCTTCGTGGGCTTATTTTTCTCTATGGGATTCAATTCCATCATTTTTCTCACAACTCTCTTCTCCACATTGCGTGCTTCATCATGCTTTGTCTATACAGCAGTGGAGGAACAAATGGTTCTATATCCGTGATGTCAAGCTAGACGACCAACATTACGGGCTCGCCCCTAACTACTCCACCCAGAAGATCACCATAAAGCGCTCATGGTCAAACGACATCATGGAGGGTGAATCTGAAGAGGTGGATAAGATGTATCAGCAGGTGGAGACGCTCAAGCTGACTCCAGGCAAGGAGGTAAATGATGTTGATATTATTCACACCTTCCTCAAGCGTTGGGTGTAGCCGCTCCAAGCGAGGGCGCATCCGATGTTTTTGTACTCTGTCCCCAATGACCCGACGAGGGTTTTGTCAGAGGAGATGTCCTCGACTGACCTCGATCGGGCGCTTCAGCCTCTGCTGAAGCACAAGTTCTAAGAGGATGTTCCGATGAAGTCTATTACTTCCCCCTTTCACGCCAAGAAAGAGGTCCCTTAGGTAAAACTTGTAGTTGCATGTAATGCCGTTTCGAATGTTTCTTGCTTGCTATTTTTTTGACTAAACTTCTGCTTTGGCTTTGAACTCGCAGAACTTCAAGGTGAAGGGCATGATGCCGCCTCTGCCTAAAAAGTTCGAGGATGCACCAGATGGTGGGGACGTGGAGTATGAGTCCGAGATCCCCCTGCTCAGTCGCCTACCGCCGAAGCCCCCGAGAAAAGTGAAGGGCTATCTTGAAAGAGGTCCCAGAGCGAGAGTTCGGATGGGGCGACGCCGCCAACGCCGAGGGGTCCTACCTTCCTTGAGCATCATGGTGGGGATGAGGGTGTAGAGTCCCCCATTCCTTCCTTGCCTATTCGAGCCATGGCTCCTCAGCCACCGTCCAAGAAGAAGAAGAGGAAGAATAAGGAGCAGAAGGAGGCGTCGGTCTTCGACTTATCTGACATTCCCTCGTGAGTTTTTGATCCCCTCTTGTTGGCTTATTGGTATGCTAAGAATTAGCTCTGTGCTGACTTTGCTGCATCGAATATGGTAGGAGGAACTCCTTAGAAGAATCCCTCGAGGAGGAACTCAAAGAAATGAATGGGGAGTCGAAAGTTATGTCGACGTTCCCGAAGATGGTGGCCGACTCCGAAGACGACAACTTGAGCTCCTTGAGACCGGGGCTCATGAAATTGTTTCTCGGAAAACGCAAGTAAAACCTTCGAAGTCTTCGGGTGACCACATAAGTAGTGCATTTTATCTCATGGGGGAGCCCCCAAGCCCTTTATTCATCTGATGTGTTGTTGACTTTGCAGCCCATTATCCATGACATCAACCGCCTGGGCCAGCTGCACCTTGCTTTGGAGGGCAAGATCAAGCAGCTTAAAGGTGCATGGGTTCCTTCTATTTGATTGTAAATTTTACTGGGTCCTGTTTGTTTGGATGTTTCCTTACTGAGTTTGGTAGATGAATGAAGGAAATATGCCCTAGAGGAAATCATAGAGATGATTATATTTCTTATGTATCCATGAGTTATTGTAATGTTCCTTGAATATCCATATCAGGCAATTTGTATTGATTGGCAATTATGTGAATTGTTTGTGAAACTCTTTACTTGTATGGTTATTTAATAGTTGTCCCTAGTCGGAGTTCATGTGAGGACACATGTGAATATTAGACTAGCACATCGATTGGTTGATGACTATGTTTCGCAAGTCATAGACATGGAGATGTCAAACCAATGATGTGGACACATGTTATGAACATTTGGTTGGACTGACCCAACTTGAGACTGGCAATTAGTTGCAGATCTCTCTCTACACATCGTGTAACCTGAGATTATCGCATGTACTTGAGATGTGGATCGACATACTTTGGGGCTATCAGACGCTACTCCGTAACTGGGTAGTTATAAAGGTAGCTTTCGGGTTTGTCCTGAAGCATGCTGCAAGGCATGGTCAATCAAGATAGGATTTTCCCCTCTCTACTTGAGAGAGATATCTCTGGGCCCCTCGAGTGATCGGATCCAGAAATGCATGGCCATGCTACATATGGTTAAGAGATAACCTAGTAAAGGGATTCCGAATCACAGTGTCGAGAAAGGGAGGTCAGTTTGGAGATAGACCAAATATCGTGAGGCAAAGGGAAAGACATGTACTAAACCTTGTGATGGTTTGTCCGATATGATCTTTGTATGCGTTTAGGATGGCACGTCTTGCTGGAGGCCGCTACCAACTATTGACAGAATAAGTGTATTCGTGTCATGTCTATACGTATATGAACCTATAGGGTCACACACTTAAGGGTCTGAAAGCCAAATAAGGATTGGATCCGAATTAGACCAGGCTTAGGCTGCTAATGGGTTGCTAATGTAGAAGCCCACGAGGGACGCCTATATAAGAAAAGGGTGCGGCGAGCTGACCAGGGTTAGACCATTCCACCCAGCCGCCACTCCTCACGCCTGTATTGCATGCACGGACCTATCAGTCCGGCGTCTGACGCTTCCACCCTATACGTGTGGATACCTCGGAGGCGCTGCATCTGTAGCGCTTGGACGAGCCGCGCAAGGGGAGCTTCTCGTGGGACAAGAAGGAGGAGGAGACGTAGATCATCTATACTGCATCGACGCGCTTCATCAAGTTCTGCAACTGCGCGTCTAGTGGTAATCCCGTGATCTATGACAACAGTAATCCTGGTTTACGTGGTAGAAAATTTTGATTTGCGCTAGTGTAGCCTACCCATATCCCTTCAATGGTATCAGAGCCGATGTTTTTCAGTTATAGGTTCGGGATGTTTGCATATGGTCATATGCAGATTGATATGAATGATGTGATCGTTTGTATTGCGGTGGTTCAGGATTGATCTATGATCTTGCTTTCCGTGATCGTGATTCTGAGGTTGTCGAATGACTTACCCCTATCGTTCGGCTTTCGCCATCGGGGTAGACAGTGACACATAAATCTAGTTGAATCACACAAAGATCAATATGATTGATTGAATCGGAACCTAGATCTAAAATCGATGTACCGTGATCAGAGGAGTTTGATCGGATTGGAACAATAGTCGGTTTATGGTAAATTTGATTTTCCGATCAAAATCCTTAAAGAAAATTGTGTAGATTTGATCTCTCATTTTTGATACCGCGAGGGGCGCTGCCCATTCGAACCCTGCAGGGGGATACCCCCTAGACCCCCCTTAATCGTATCCCCTCTTGTATCTCGTTAAGGTAACTAGGTGCTATGATGTCACATGATCCGGTAGAATGCGATTCTATGCATAACTTGTTTTTGCAGGGTGTATGTGATAAGTGTGGCTCATATATGTATGTGATGCATGTATGAATTTTATCATGACCTACGTGTCATGAGTAGGGCAATACGGATGGAGCCATGTGTGTTGTCAATTATTGTAATGGCATGCGTGCCAACTTGTGATGATCCCAATTCTATGTAATTTTGATTACTAGCTATTAGGGGTAATAGCTTGTATTAGTTCTTGGAGGACTCATCACTTGGAGGATGTCTCGCATGGAACATGAAGATGGAGATCATCATGGTGGACAGGTTCTATGGCGATAGAGATCACCATGAGGAAATGGTCCATACTGTGTCACAACTACGCGAATGCTATTCTTATGTGTTTTACTCTATGCATGCTTAGATGACAGAAGTAGAATAATCCCTCACAAAGTTTAAGTTAAACCATGCCCTCCCAACCAAACCTTTCACCATACTACGCCCTGTACAATCATTGTTGGGCCTATGAAATTAGGGTGTCGTGGTTTTCCTTGGCTGGATGGGTTTGTATCGGATACCTACACGCATAAGGGTTGGTGAGCTTGACAAGGTCATCTTAACAGTTAAGGACCTTGGGGCATAAAGGATGGGCGCCTAGTTTTGACATAGAGATGTCACCCAACAACAAGAGTCATGTGTGATATGATTAGCAAGTGTTGCTTACCAATTTACCTTGTCTTCTAGCAGTGATGCTAAAGCTCACTAGTCGACTTGTTAATTGTGGATCTTGAATCACTTAGTATCAATACAGGGATATTTATTTAAGTGGGAGTATATGCTATTAAATTGTTTAATATTTTTTACTCTTTCATGGTTACATGGCTTAGTATTTTGCATGTTTACTGTTGTAGATCAATGGCACGGAACACTGCATCACCTTTTTCTTTGCGTTCGATTCTTGACAAAGATAAACTAAATTGAACAAACTATACGGACTGGGTCCATAACCTGATAATTGTTCTCAGGTATGTTAAAAAGGAAACTGTTCTGGATACCCCAATCCCCGATGAACCTGCTGATAATTCATCTGTTGCGCTAAGAACGCCTACAAGAGAGCATGTGATGATTCTCTTGAGGTTAGCCGTCTTATGCTTGCATGCATGGAACCTGAACTCCAAAATAAGTTTGAGGATCAGGATGCGTACGATATGATCGTCGCGCTTAAGGACATGTTCCAAGATCAGGCAAGGAATGAGAGGTATAATGTTGCCAAGTCCATTGTCGAATGCAAGCTAGCAGAGGGAGCAACTGTAGGCCCCCATGTGACCAAAATGGTTGGTTACAGTCAGACTTTGGAAAATCTTGGTTTTCCACTAGGCCAAGAGTTGGCTACTGACTTCATTTTGGCGTCTCTTCCATCCAGCTATGGGCAGTTCATTTCGAACTACAATATGCATGGGGTGGAGAAGGGCCTTAATGAGTTATGCGGGATGCTAAAAACAGCAGAAAGTGACATGAAGAAGTGTGCAGGGCATAGCCATGTGATGGCTCTGCAGAACAAGCCTAGCTTCAAGAAAAAGGGTACTTCTTGGAAGAAGAAGGGTAAGGCTAAGGATACGATCCCTAAGCCTGCACCCAAGAAAAAGGCTGGACCTGTAGACGACACTGAGTGCTTCTTTTGCCATGAACATGGCCACTGGAAGAGAAACTGCAGCAAGTACCAGGCTTCTTTGAAGAAGAGTGGAAGTAAGAGTACGTCCCACTCAGGTATGCTTGTTATAAATGTTGTGGACATTCTTCTCGCTGATTCCTATGTTAACTCTTGGGTATTTGATACCGGATCGGTTGCTCATATTTGCAATTCGATGCAGGGGCTAATAAGGACTAGAGAAGTGCAGAAAGGCAAAGTGGATTTTTGCATCGGAAATAAAGCAAGGGTTGCTGCATTGTTCGTCGGCGTCATGCAACTTCACCTTCCGTCAGGATTTATTATGGAGTTGAATAATTGTTATTACATTCCTAGTATGGGTCGAAACATTTTATCACCATTATGTTTGATGAGGGATGGTTATTCATTCGCGAGTGCAAACAATGGTTGTGTAATCTCTAAGAATGATATGTTTATGGTTGATGCTCCCATTGTGAATGGGTTATTTATTTTAAATCTTTATGATGCATATGTTTACAATGTTAGTGATAAAAGGCTTCGGCCTAATGATTTGAGTCCTACCTATTTATGGCATTTTCGTTTGGGGCATATAAGTGAAAAGTGCATGAATAAGCTCCATGGTGATGGTCTTCTAACTTCATTTGATTTTGAATCATACGAGACATGTCAGTCTTGTTTACTTGGAAAGATGACCAAGTCATCTTTTTCGGGTTTACCCGAAAGAGCGACAGACTTGTTGGAACTCATACATACTAATGTATGTGGACCAATGAGGACGACAGCCAGAGGAGGATATCACTACTTCATTATTTCCAGTGATGATTTCAGTAGATATGGTTATGTCTATTTGATGAAGCATATGTCTGAAACTTTTGAAAAGTTCAAGGAGTTTCAGAATGAGGTAGAGAATCAATGTGGCAAGAAAATAAAGGCCTCGCGATCTGATGGCGGAGGTGAATAATTGAGTCACAAATTTAGTAATCATCTTAAGAGTTGCGGAATTGTTCCACAGCTCACGCCGCCCGGAACGCCTCAAAGAAACGGGGTCTCTGATCGGCGCAATCGAACTTTGTTGGACATGGTTCGATCGATGACGAGCCAGTCGGATTTACCATTATCATTTTGGGGTTACGCTCTAGAAACGGTAGCTTTCACACTTAACAGGGTACCATCTAAATCCGTAGTTAAGACACCATATGAGATGTGGACTGGAAAGAATCCCAGTTTGTCTTTTCTAAAGATTTGGGGTTGTGATGCATTTGTCAAGCGAATTCAGTCGGACAAGCTAACACCCAAATCAGATAAGTGCATTTTTGTGGGATATCTGAGCGAAACCTTAGGGTATTACTTCTACAACCGAGAAGAGGGCAAAGTGTTTGTCGCTCGTAGCGGTGTTTTCCTAGAGAAAGCGTTTATCATAAAGGGAACGAGTGGAAAGTCGGTGCGACTTGAAGAAGTTCAAGATGAGCCAGTCGGGGATGTTTCAACAAGTGATGCTGTTGTAGCAGAACAAGTTGAGGAACCCATGGCAATAGAAGCACCACAACCACGAAGGTCGGTGAGGCTCAGTGAAACGCGAGAATTATTATTGTTAGACAATGATGAGCTTGCGACCTATGTAGAAGCGATGGTGGACCCAGAATGTGAAATGGCTGATAGCCATGTGGTCCGAGATAGAGTCCATGGGAGACAATCAAGTTTGGAACTTGGTTGACTTGCATGATGGTTTTAAAGATATCGAGTGCAAATGGATCTATAAGAAGAAGATTGATATGGATGGAAATGTTCACATCCATAAAGCTCGACTTATTGCAAAAGGTTTTTGACAAGTTCAAGGAGTTGACTACGACGAGACTTTCTCGCCTGTAGCGATGCTTAAATCTATACGGATCATTCTAGCCATTGTTGCACATTTCGACTATCACTACAAGGAATCTGCTGATACATGACCCTCCATTTTCATCACTGAATCGTCATTATCTATAATATATGACGATCTTATGAAAAAAAACATATCGTCAAAAACTGAGCGTCAGTAATTGCATACAACGATGTTTTTTTGTGAAATCGTCATAATTGTCTATGGCAATATTAGATCGTCGTAACCTCTATGACAATCCAATATCGTCACAGGCAGTCTAGCCTAGCCACGTTAGATCCGACGTGGCCAATCCGACGTGGCAAAATTATGACAAAACAAAATCGTCGTAATCTAAATTTAGCCCAGTCCAATTTGGTCGCTTAGATGGGTCAATCCCATTAGTTCTAGCCTTTTTTTCTTGGTTCAGGAATTTCAAAATACATTTCGTTTTGGGCCTTGGCCTATTCACGATCCATTTCTTATTATTTGGGCCTTGGTTTATTTAAAGTCTAATTATTTTTAGGCCTCCCATTAGCCTTTTTAGAATTTACAATCAGATGCTTTGTTACACAATTAGTCATTGGGCTGGCCTTTTTAAAACCCAACTTATTTCAAATGATATTCAGGTTGTACATACAAGTAACGTTTGAAGCCTAGAAATTTCTGTATAAATAATGAATCAATTTTCATTGCCAATACAGACTAGATTTCAAAATGAACAGACCAAAATTACAAATAAACATACTAGAAATTCAAATGACCAGACCAACACTTGTACATTACATCAAGTCAAAAAATTACTGCATACAATCAACAATGATCCCTTGCTCAGCACCTCCAGGTCGCCAATGATCCCTCGCGGCGCCCAGCACCTCCACGCGCTCCAGCCAGCACCTCACTGACTTCCTCCTCTCCGCCCGGGGTGTTCCTGCTCGCCCAACAACTCACCCAGGTGCCCACCAGCGATCTACAACAGCAACAACAACTAATGAATGATCTGTGATGTGAGAAATCATAGGAGGGAAATAAATCGCAGGAGTGCATGGCCTAGAAATATTAAAAAGCACTATACTAGAAATATTCCTTCCTTACATATTTTTTGTGATTATCTCATTACAATAGGATTTCATAATATATTCGCAAATGATATTTCACATACATTTGAAACACAGGTACACCAGCAAGGCACAAACCTTGATGCCAATGAGGTAGGGCAGCTGCTTGTTGAGATTGATATTCTCCTGGTTCTCCTTGATCTTGTCCTTAAATTTCTATAGCTCAAGTGTGTTCTGCTACAGCTCGACCTAAACCAACCACAAGCAAACCCAGATCAGACAACCAACAACAAGCGCAGATCATCCAATAGCCATTTAACTTCAAGTAAAGAACAACATGATCAAACAGTCAAAACACAAACTATACTAGGTCAATATAACGAGTTCAAGACAAGTAGAACATAAGGTGCAAAACCAATAGCCATTGCATACAGCAAGAACATTGCGTGGCAAAAATAAGATATGACAGAATTACTATACATTAGCTCTTATACTACTACAACATTTGAGCTCATGGCAAGGATCAACAAGACTAACAAACTAAATATACCAATATCATGCCATAGAAGCAAGCAAATAGTTTAAGTACCAAAAGCCACATGAAAGAAAATAAAAAACTATTCAATCAAGAGACTATAAAGCTGCAAGCACCACATGAACATCGAGCACAGGCTATCGACATCACTGTTGTCCTTTAGGTCGTCACCTATACCACCACAAACCTTGCTCTTCTTACCTAATATAGTACCAAGTTAGAAATAATGATATATACAAACCCCTGCATACCATAGTAATACACTTGTAAGAAGATAGTAGCAGATCATGTACTAATTTGGGAAATGCATGGCTTGGATTATATCAGATATGAATCATCAAGAAAATATACATCCATCCATTTATAAACTCAGGGATGGTAAGAAAATATACATCCATCCATTTATACAAGTACAAAACCTGACTGCACAATCAGATGCTAGACTATCAAAAGAGACAACAAATGTGCCTTTAGTGTATAGTGAACCAATGTCTGAAGCCTATCATTTTTTGAGATAGGAGTAATCTGGAAAAAGCAAGATCAATTTGTAGATGACTAGAGTTTATGGAACAACTGTACACTAATGATTCAACTAGTGCAGATATATGACAGTAGTTCTTATCACCATTTCATGACATGCTTCTAGAAGCACACAACAGATCCTGAGCAGGAACATAAATGAGAAGGTCTTGATCCATTAAACGGAATATTCTACGTATCATGTAGAATATTCCAGCACAATTATGTCCGCATCATAATTGTAGCATACAAGCACGAATGATAAAAAAGTTCTGGAGACATGTATCTCATATCGTACTATTTGGTGTAGCAATTTTAGTGCCCTACTTACAGGGACATAAAAATTCAGGAGTGGTTCTACCGCCATCTCAGGAAGGCGACATAACAGAACAAAATGATGGCGGTAAGGCGGAAATAATCTCATGACTTGCTGGAAATATAAAGCATGCATCTATCACAGACTCGAACATATCTCTAATTCTCCATAGCATATAAGGATAAGAGGCTCGGTCTATCCTCTCCAACAGAGAGACATCACATATCCAACAAGTTCTCTCTATCTAAATGACTGATGCGAGCTGTACTTAGATCACCAGTGCAAAGGGATTCTACCCCCTTCAATCACTCATCAGATTGACATTCATGGAAAGTTCTGCTAGCAGCAAAGCCAGTATAGACTACAGAGTGTATGTACCTCAGAGATTTTGGTGACACGAGGGAGCACGCACGGTGGAGGTAGGTGAGCGCCTGGTCCGGGTCCTTGCTGCTGGCCACCTGGAGCGTCGTCTGGGTCCTCATCACGCTCATGGTCAAAGAGGCGGGGACAGATCCTGGGGATCCGCTCCTTTGTGGCGTCGTCGGCATCTAGGGGCGCCATTCCGGCGATACGGGTCTTGAAGATGTGGTCGAGGGCGAGGTGAACGGTGTAGCCATGGCGGGGGAGGCGGTCGACGACGGCGAGTCCCAGGAAGGAGATCCTTCCTATGAAGCAGACGGCGGGACTCGGCCGCGACCTCCTCCGCGTCGGCCACGCTCTTGGCCACCGCCGCCGTGCCCCCACCCGAGCTGCGCCACGCTCCTGCCCCAAGGCCTAGCAGCAGCACGCCCCACATCTCCTCCACCTCCATACTCTGCAGTACCCTCATGTCTGGTTTCCCGCCGCCAGTGCGTGCGTTCTCGCTTAGAGGAGATTACAGCAGGGGGAGATCGGTGGCGCAAAGACGGGGACAGGGGGAAGGGGTGGCGCGATGGGGGGACGATCGTGGGTTGCGGTAAGGAGCACCTGTCGAGCGAGAGAGGGAGAGAGGAAGAAGTGGCGGCGGGGTCTGCAGGGAGGAGCGAGGGGATTAGGGTTTGGGGGCCAGTCTCTCTCGACCGTGTTCTGTATGTGCCTAATATCACGAAATTAGCCATGTTCAATTCTGTGGTGAAGTACATGAAACCCTAGGGCATGTATGTCATTTTGCGTAAAGATACAGGGGGAAAAGGAGGCGTTAGATGAAATTTGGCGCGTTACATGGAGAGCATGTAAACGGCTGAGATCAGCTTCGGAGGGTAATTCGTGGGTCCTGTGGTTCTCTACTCTGATTGGCTAGCACTATTTTTCTATTTTCCGAGTGCCAAAAAGGGTGTTTTGTGAAACAACCACCAAATAAAAGTTTCAAAATGGTATCAATATATTTTTATAAAATACTAGACCACCTTACATAGATAATATCCCACCCGGGGCATCTCAAACCTTTCCTTACACCCCTGGCAAAAAAGACAAATTCCTGCCGAATCAGTAGGAAGTGGGTCCGGTTTGAATTACAGGTATATGATCTGATGCTCATGATTTTTGGCAAAAATCATTTTTAGACTCATAATATGATGTTTTATCGGAGATCCAATGCAAGTTTAGCGAGGCTCATCCCCTAGTTAAGAACCATCGTGTCCGTCGTTTTGACCATAGTTTGAAACGGGCATAAAAAATTCAAAAACGGTCCGATCAACTCAAATCCTTCGCGTGATGTCTTATTATGTGACATAGTTGCAAAGAAAAATATCAAACTTGGTATATTGCAAGTGTCTCAAAAAAACCTTCTGAGAAATGACCTATCATGTATGAGGTTTCATGGCTTTCGGGGCCAAACCACCAGTGTTATGGCCAGAATCAAGGCATAGTTTGTGATAATGTTTCCGTATTATGCATGCATGTGCATATTGTGATGGAGAACAATGTTGCATGAGGAAGTTTTCCTTTTCGACGAACGGAGAATCCATTTTCCATTTTCTGAGCCCAAAAAAGGGGCGTTTTGTGAAGCAACCACCAAATAACAGTTTTAGAATGGTACCGCCATATTTTGTAAAAATATTATACCACCTTACATAGACAATGTCCCAACCGGGACATCTCAAACCTTTCCTTGCACCCCTGGCGAAAAAGACAAATTCCTGCCGAATCGGTAGGAAGTGGGTCTAGTTTGAACTACAGGTAGATGATCCGATGCCCATAATTTTTTGAAAAAATGATTTTTAGAATCACAATATGTTATTTATTCAGAGATTCAATGCAAGTTTAGCGACGCTCGGCCCCTAGCTAAGAACCTTCGTGCACCACACAGCACATGCTAACAGAAGTTTATCATGTTTTCCTTGTATAAACAGTTTTGGTTTCTTAATTGTTTTTCTCTATAATATATGCCCACCACGGCACCGCACCCATCTCATCATTTGCGCTCATCTCCTCCATCTATTGATATTCCTCTCCTCAATTGTCTCTCTGATCAACTTGCTCTCCGCAGCCGTCATCTACTCCCACATATCCTCCCCGTATGGCAAGATCCACCCAGTCGATCTTCGACCAACGAGTGCAACACCATGATGCCGGAGTACATGTGCTCTCTACTTTACCCGTTGAGGTCCTGAGCAGTCTGCAAGGCGAGATCGCCGAGGGCTGGTCTTAAGTCTTAATCCCTCTTTTGGTCTTTCATGCTCGCAAAGTTGTCGTACCTTTTACTTGGGGTTCCGTTGGTACAAAGAGTCCATCATCAGGAAGCACCTATTCTTCATGTTCTAATGGTTCGTCGCAAGTCACGATTTCTACACGTGACCCTTCCTTTGAATTCGATATCTATTGAAACTTCTGTATGCTATCATTTACTCAAGCTATTTGACAAACCTGCCTAAGATAAGCGTGCTTTTTTTTCAGCAAAAGACCATTTTTATAGATACGATTGTTAAAAATAGTCCGAAGTCAAAGTTATCTTTCATTTGATTTTTTATTTAGCTTTCACATAATCACATACCTGTGAAGAAAGTTCACAACCTGTAGTTTCATTTTCTATGAAAGGAAGGGCACCGTGCTCCATAGTGAAGAAAGTAAGAGGGAGAGTGTGAGAGAGACCGGTGCCAGCAGGTTCTTTTGTACATTGTGATAATCTGTTCAAGATAATGGTTGTGAATATATGTTTGTTCCTTTTGGTGGTAATACTGTTTCTACGTGCACAAAAACTAGGTTCATATTATTTCTACACTCCTTTTCCAATTTTTCATTTTACTGACTTAAAATTTCTTATCGTTCCAAATTAAAACAATTGTACTCTCTAACTGGAAAGTTTCGAACAATAAAATAAGTTATGATATTTTCAGGAACATGCTTTCGAAATTTTTAGGTCGCATTTGTTCACCTGCATAGAAGCAGACTAGATGTTCCACGAGTTATAGCATATAGTAAAACAACTTTAACTTCAAATGCACAATGATAGAAATAAAGTTTTTCTCAGGACCGATGCATATCTTTTTTCTCAGGACCGATGCATCTAGTAACTTTTAAAGGTTGTGAAAAAACATATATTTCGAAACTTACTAGGCCTATATTTCTAATGCAGCCCACGTTTATTTCTAATTCTCCTTGTGTGGGTGAGTAAGCACATGGGTCGCTGGCCCATATGGTGGAGCCAAATGCTGTTGGAAAGGCCCAATAACCGAACTGGTAGTAGATAAAATGCGTCGGTGTACTATACGATCACAAAGTGTTTCTTGGTCTGGTGGTTAGCTGTGCTGCTGCAAAGCGTGTTTGAGGGTGGGGTTGCAAGTTCGAATCCCCAGTCCTCTTCATTATTTTAGATAATATTTAGGATGGCTGTCAGTTGGTGGGGCCGCATGTCAGGTCACCCAAGGTCTGGTTGGCAGTCGTGCGTCCAGTAGGATGAGCGAAAAATAGACAGATACACGTGACACGTAGACACAACAAGTAATGTGGTCGCCATGTCATTTAAACACATAGTTAAGACGATCTAAAATCGTCCTAATCCCCTAAATATATGGAAGTGGACCGCATGCCTCAGGTTATGACGATTTTGGATGATGAGATTATGACGATTTGTGTCTAAATCGTCATAGTTCTACAGGGTTTTGATTTCTTCAAACGCCTATGACCATCTGATACAAAATCGTCATAGATCTATGACGATTTCATTCATGGTCACTACTAAAACGTCACAAGTTAACAAATTTCTTGTAGTGTATGAAATATTGCAGATGGATGTTAAGACGGCTTTTCTAAATGGAATCCTAACTGAGGACGTGTATATGATGAAGCCCGAAGGTTTTATCGATCCAAACAATGTTGGAAAGGTATGCAAACTTCTAAAGTCTATTTATGGGCTGAAGCAAGCATCTCAGAGTTAGAACATTCGATTTGATGAAGTTGTAAAGGAGTTTGGCTTCATAAAAAACGAACAAGAACATTGTGTTTACAAGAAGGAAAGTGAGAGAGTGCTGGTATTTCTAATCTTATATGTAGATGACATATTGCTGATTGGAAATGACATTCCTATGCTCGAGTCTGTTAAGACCTCATTGAAAAACAGTTTTTCAATGAAGGACTTAGGAGAAGAGGCATATATTCTAGGCATCAAGATCTATAGAGATAGATCAAGGAGGCTAGTTGGATTAAGCCAGAGTACATACATTGCCAAAGTGTTGAAACGGTTCAGCATGGAAGAGGCTAAGAAGGGGTTATTTCCCATGTCTCACTGCATAAAACTCAGCAAGACTCAGTGTCCTTCGACTACTGATGAGCGTGAGCGCATGAGTAGGGTTCCATATGCTTCGGCTATTGGATCCATCATGTATACAATGATATGTACTCGCCCAGATGTTTCCTATTCTCTAAGTGTTACGAGCAGATACCAGCCTGATCCAGGTGTAGGTCACTAGACAGGGGTGAAGAATATCCTTAAGTACTTGAGAAGGACTAAGGATGTGTTCCTAGTTTATGAAGGTGAGAATGAACTCAGTGTAAGGGGTTACACAGATGCGAGTTACCTTAACGACTCAGATGATTCCAGATCGCAATCTGGTTATGTGTTTGTCATGAATGGTGGTGCTGTGAGTTGGAAAAGTTTCAAGCAAGATACGGTGGCCTCCTCTTTAACAGAAGCTGAATATATTGCCACCTTGGAGGCTGCAAAGGAAGCTATTTGGATTAGGAATTTCCTGATCGCTCTTGGTGTGGTTCAGGGCGCGTCTAATCCCATGGACGTTTATTGTGACAACAATGGTGCTATTGCACAAGCCAAGGAACCTAGACAACAACAGAAGAACAAACATATTCGCATGCGTTACCATCAGATTCGAGGTTTCGTTGATGATGGTAGTGTCATGATATGCAAAATACATACATACTCAAATGTTGCTGATCCTTTTACAAAGCCACTCCCGCAGCCTGCGCATGAGGCGCACACAAGAGCAATAGGTATTAGATACAATCTAGATTGACTCTAGTGCAAGTGGGAGACTGAAGGAAATATGCCCTAGAGGCAATCATAGAGATAATTATATTTCTTATGTATCCATGAGTTATTGTAATGTTCCTTGAATATCCATATCAGGTAACTTGTATTGATTGGAAATTATGTGGATTGTTTGTGAAACTCTTTACTTGTATGGTTATTTAATAGTTGTCCCTAGTCAGAGTTCATGTGAGGACACATGTGAATATTAGACTAGCACATCGATTGGTTGATGACTATGATTCGCAAGTCATAGACATGGAGATGTCAAACCAATGATGTGGACACACGTTCTGAACATGGGGTTGGACTGACCCAACTTGAGACTGGCAATTAGTTGCAGCTCTCTCTCTACACATCGTGTACATTTTGTCCTTAGACCTGAGATTGTCGCATGTACTTGAGATGTGGATCGACATACTTTGGGGCTATCAGACGCTACTCCGTAACTGGGTAGTTATAAAGGTAGCTTTCGGCTTTGTCCTGAAGCATGCTGCAAGGCATGGTCAATCAAGATGGGATTTTCCCCTCTCTACTTGAGAGAGATATCTCTAGGCCCCTCGAGTGATCGGATCCAGAAATGCATGGTCGTGCTACATATGGTTAAGAGTTAACCTAGTAAAAGGATTCCGAATCACAGTGTCGAGAAAGGGAGGTCATCTTGGAGCTAGACCAAATATCTTGAGGCAAAGGGAAATACATGTACTAAACCTTGTGATGGTTCGTCTGATATGATATTTGTATGCGTTTAGGAGTTGGCACGTCTTGCTATAGGCCGCTACCAACTATTGACAGAATAAGTGTATTCGTGTCATGTATATACGTATATGAACCTATAGGGTCACACACTTAAGGGTCTGGAAGCCTAATGAGGATTGGATCCGAATTAGACCAGGCTTAGGCTGCTAATGGGCTGCTAATGTAGAAGCCCACGAGGGACGCCTATATAAGAGAGGGTGCGGCGAGCTGACCAGGGTTAGACCATTCCACCCAGCCGCCACTCCTCACGCATGTGTTGCATGCATGGACCTAGCAGTCCGGCGTCTGACGCTTCCACCCTGTACGTGTGGATACCTCGGAGGCGCTACATCTGTAGCGCTTGGACGGGCCGCGCAAGGGGAGCTGCTCGTGGGAAGAGAAGGAGGAGGAGACGTAGATCGTCTACACTACATCGATGCGCTTCATCAAGTTCCGCAACTGTGTGTCTAGTGGTAATCCCGTGATCTATGACAATAGTAATCCTGGTTTATACGGTAGAAAATTTAGATTTGCGCTAGTGTATCCTACCGGTATCCCTTCAATGAAATCAATGATGCCCTCCACAAGCTGAAGGCACTCCAAAAGAGTCTCGGCCAGGCGGAGACCAAGGCGAAGGATTCTGCGGAGGCCCTCCAATGCCAGCAACAAGAGGCCCAAGACCATGAGCAGCAGGGTGCAGCTGCCACAGCGTCGCAGGAGAAGGCTATGGCGGAAAAGCCTATGGATGCTGCCAAAGCGATGTCCGGTAAGCCACCATGCTCTTCCTTTTGGGTTTGCTCTTTCTCGGCTGTTGTCCCTTTTGTTTCATCCAAAAGTTGTGCCGCGTCTTGCAGATGCTACTGGCGTTGCATTTGATCGCAGCGCCTTGGAGCATGGGGATCCCCTGGCGGACGCTGTTGCGGCGGTCGAAGATTGTTGCACCTCTGCTAAGGAATTGCTGGGCAAGGCCAACAAGGTCCTCGCCCGCTTCTACAAGGAGATCAAACCAAAGGGCGCCGTCCTTGATGACGTCGACTCCCTCGCAGAAGCCTTGGCGGGTGACGCTCCTGCGAGCTACAAGCAGACGCAGAAATGTATGGGTGCCGCTATGGGGCTGGCGATGGCGGTGGCGTCTGGCGCACAGCTGGACCTTTAGCAGATCACCTCCAGGATGCCAATGGCAGCGGATGGCACCGAGGTAGCGTTTGCTTCCTTCGCATAGAGGTGCAAGCATTATGGACCGAAGCTCATTGACCTATTAGCTTCATATGCGCTAGAGCAGAGGGTGGCTAAAGCTAGGGTTTTGGAGTCCGAAGTGCTCCGGATGTTGCTGCCTAGGTCTTCTTCCCCATAGTTGTAGAAGAATTTTGATTTTTTTAGCCCATTCTATTGTAATGCTTTATGCTGGACAAGCTCAATCTACCACGTAGTGGTTAATGTAGCATCCCAATTGTCTAACAATTGAATGCTACTTGCCTAGTCTATATATTGCTACATCCTACTTGTCATTCATTGCATTGCACTATACCATGCTCATGTCACCATGCCACCTTTCGTTTGAGCATCATATAAAACCCCTCTTGTTTGTTTCTTATCCCATATGCATTATAATGTATTACTTGTATTTTCATCTTGATATATTATAGTTGGTTCTTGATATATTGCTTGATTCCCAAGTTGAGATGGGGGCATATCTTTTATTCTTCCACCACCTTTCTTTGTCTCCATATACACTCCACCATCCTAATTATATATGAGCCTTTGAAATTTTATTTGGTATTTAAATCTAGCTCATATGTATTGGGGTGGATCCACTTCTTTCTCTACATTCTCTCATATATATTCCTTTACATGGCCACCTTTGCATGCCATGTGAGTAGAATGCTTCTTTAAACTTGCATATGGTTCTATTCAATCTATGCTCATGCATGGGGCTATTTTGGCTAAAATGATCTAGTGGGAAAACACACACTAGTGGCCATTTGCATTCATATATGTGCATAAGATAAATATTCTCATATAAAAGCTATCTCCAATTCTTTGCATGGGTTGTTCAATTTTGGAAGGCATGCATGGATGGTCAATTGCCATATGAATCACTATTGTTTTCACTTAGGTAATTGGCTATTGATGCCTATGCATGTACCATGAAAAATCAACTTTTCCTCTTTTCCTTTACACTCTTTTGGAGCTTGAGATGGATTTGTCTTGTTTTGATTTCAAGCAAAAGAACCTTCCAACAAGATATCAAGCAATACCCTTTCTTCCATTTATTTCCTTTGGTGAGTTGTTTGAATCTTGTTGCCCTTTTGATTTTTCACTTGGGCATGACTTAAAATCATGCCAAAAAACCATTCAAAATAAAAAGAACCACTCTATCTAAACTATACCACCTATCTATCCCACCCCTCTAACCCTAATCCCTCTCTCTAATCTACCCTAGCCCAAAACCCATCTAACTAACCCTTTCCAAACCGTGGGCATGCCATGTGCATGTGCCATGGGCTCTTCCCTCCCCTGGTCCCCTCTTCCTCCCTCTCTCTTTTCCATCAAGGAGACACCATCGAAGCCCCTCTCTTCTTTCACTTTTGGCAAAGAGAAAAGTTGCCCATGTGCTCCTCCCTCTCTCCCTTATCTCCCGCAGCACTACCAAACCTCCCAGGACCCCTATCAGATCCCATCTGGGCGATGCACAACCCCTCCCTATCCTCTTCCCCAAGCTCAAGCATGGCCATGGCAGCCCTAAACCTAGCACCACATCCACCTCTGATCCCTATCGTTCGGAATCGTGCCAAGGCTTGCCACCAGCTCCGGGAGGTCCCTCTGCGTCCTCTACTTCGCCCTGGACTGAAGCTCGCCGGAGCGACGCCGACGCCGCCGTGAACCGAGAAATCGTAGCTACTGCAAACCGCTGCCTCCTTGCTGATCTACGTCACCCCAAGCCCTCCCCTTGCATCTGCAAGGCCGCTGGTGAGACCCCTGTACTACCTGACAACGTCCCGTGCTATGCCTCGACTTATGTAGCCGTCGACCTCGCCGCCGCGTGTGGTCACCGCCGTAGTGCACATGTGTTTCTGTGTTTTTGTCCCTGTTCCGGTCGCTCGTGTCGTTGCCTCAATCCTTTGTTCTGGAATTCACGTCTGTAGATGCGCAGCCTGGTGTTCCCTCTTCAAAACAAGCCGCCTCACGCCCGATTTCGTGAAGAATCGAGTCTGGAATCCTCGCTCGAAGTTGGTGTCGGTTTGCTGTCAAGATTCAGTCTCGCTTATTCAGTTTCGTCAGACAGCAGCGTGAATCTCCAGAACCTCTGTTGCTCATCAGATACCGGCCGCTGTAGCCCTTCTCCGAAGAAAATTTTTAAACAAAACTTGTAGACCTTGATCCCCTATAAAACTTTTATTTTTACGGAGTATCAAAATTATGCATCGATTCGTCGTCATATTCAATAGAAGTCTGTGCAATCTCACTGACAATCTGTCTCGGTTTCAGAAAATTCAGAGAACAGTTTTAAACATGTCTATGCTGACAAAACCCCGCCAGAATAGCGTTTTACTGTCCGAGTTTGCGAATGTCACAAAAACGAAAGTTGTAGATATTATACTTTTATACAAATTACTGTTCTACTGTGGTCTCTAATTCGTTCCGGATTTGTCTCCAGGATCAATCTAAGATGACAAATGTTACACTTTTCTGTTCCAGTTTGTTTTTCCTGTTATCCGGTGGCCTCCAAAATCAGTATTTTTTGCCAAATCTGCTCAAATCTGAAAAGTTCAATCAACTCTGACCCTTCCCCGAAACTAATTTGAAATCTGACCCCTGGGGTCGGCGCCATTTAAAATGGCGCCGAAGTTGTACAGGTCGGCGCCAAGATGAAGCAGCTGGGAGGCAAACTAGGGAGGTCGGCGCCGTTTTAAACGGAGCCGACGTCGGCGACATTTTAAACGGAGCCGACCTCCTTCAGATCAGTTTTCTGTTTTGTGTGCGCCGAACTGTACAACTTCGGCGCCATTTTAAACGGCGCCGACCCCAGGGGTCAGATTCCGAATTAGTTTCAAAAAGGGCCAGACTTGGTTAAACTTTTCAAACTTGGGCAGATTTGTCAAAAAATACCCAAAATCACATCAGAACTCTTACTTCCTTTCTGTTTGTGAAAAGCTTGTAAACAGCAAAGTTGTAAAGCTCATCCTCCTCTGCAACTATGCTCTTACAAAAAAATTTAGACTACCAACAGATCCCCCATCATAGCCAGTCAAAAACCAAATGTTTTAACCAAAACTCTTCCTTTTTCAAAACACCTAATTTCTCAAGTCAAACTTATTGGGAACTTGACCATGATTTAAAACATGTTCTGTAATGAATTTGATGAAACTTAAAATATTTAAATTGGTTGTTTTCTAATTATGAACATTAACCTCCCCTCTATTTACTTTGTCACCTACTGAAAAAAAACATTTCTGCTTATTAATAAATGCTCTAATAATCATTAATGGTATTATTTATTTGATAATTCCAAATAATGTAAATATTATATGTTTGAATCAGAAAATGTGAGGAATCTGTTTATGCTATTTATAAAAACATTTGAGCATTTTAAATTTTTTGAATTAATAAATATTAATAAATGCCATTTCTTAAATATTGCATAACTTTAAATCTGTAACTCCGAATTCGATAAATGATATGTCCAAATCGATCAGCGCGACGAGACCTCTCCAACCATGATATCCATGTTATCACTTGTATCATGCATTAGGAGCAGTCTTATAATCATTACTGTTTATGTAAGGAAAACGTGATAAATAAAATTGGGAACTAATTGTTTTTTTATTAATAATGCCTCACAAATGCTATATCATCAACGTGCGATGCCCCTAATACCTTTTCAACATAGTTTGCATCATTAACTTGCCATGTCATGCATCATATCATGATCATGCCGATTCTTTCGCATTAGTTGTAATTGCTGCATCGCTTGTTCCTTTTAGTGTTTGCTTCTTCTCGAATAGGACGATGAGATGTTGTGAGCTTCGACAAGTTATTTGGTTATGAAACTTCGGCAATGTTTTCCAAGCGAGCATTCTCCCCCTTTCTACCTATCCTACTTTTATAACCTTTATTTCCTCCTGTTGATCTATTGCTATCTGTGTTGCGATGCTCTAGTTTTCGTACCCATGATATCCCTTGAAGCCATTATATTGCCTTGGCACATCCTATTACCCGTTCTTTGGTAGATAGCCAGCCTTGCGAGTCGTAGTTGCTTGCGCAGGTGTTGCTTCGCGCCGTCAATGTTTCACAGTTGTTGGAGAAATGCCTCATGCTTAATGTTGGAGATGATCATGGCTTTAATTATAGTTTAACAACTAATATTGAAAGTAGGTAAATAATGCAGAGGCACAGGTGGGCAATAGATGTTATTTGGTTTTTAACCATCCACTTGTGTCCCGTAGGACCCCGAGTACTTGATACCTGTTCCTTGAATATTTGCACTATCCGAATGTGGGACCATGAATCCCCTTAGCATGAGCTTGAGTCATATCTTATTCTTGGGGCCACAAAGTAGTTTGGGGCTTTATTACTATCTTGTACTTATGCCATGCTTTACCGTTTTATTTACTATTGCGCGTGGAGCGTCTGTACTGTTTTGGATTGCGGCACGATTTCGCGGTATCGACAAGCCTAGTCACACTTTTGGGTTCCCAGTCGTTTACAGCCATTCCAGCAAACCTCTTGGTCCGTCTCGGAGCCGGCCAACTTCGTAGCGGGTAGCTTGGTGGGGTGGCCCCCTGAAATATTATATGAATCTTGCGATTTCTTTGTCGTGATGCCTCGTTCGGTTTTCATTTGGGTGTTCCGAGGTTGATCGTGCGTGTGTTGCTATTTGTGCCCCCTGCAGGGTAAAAAATTTTGAAAGCCGTGTCCGCGGTTAGGAACCACTTGGAGCACAGTATGTCGATCATAGACACCTATAACTAAAGTAGTGCTATAAATTTGACTTTATAATAACTAGTAATCAGCTTCAGTAGAACAGAATGGCTAAATAAAAGTACCAACAACTGCTGGGTTTCGAATGTCTCAAGGTATATGTATCTGACTAGTAAGCATTGCAACTACAACGGAATGGTTAACTAAAGCTTCCCACTGCTTTTGTTATCAGGATGACTCATGCTATCTATACCTGACTAGTAATTGCTGCAACTATAACAGAATGAATAAAACTGTCAACTGTGTGAGTTCCTTGGTTGACTTCCTCGCTTGGTCTCGAGGGGGAAATACCAGGATGGGTATTTTTGGTGTTAGTATTAGGTTGAACCCGAATAGGTCTTTCTTATCCCTCTCTGATAGTTGACAGTTGTATCGAGTCTCTATAGGTTGTTTAGTGGATGTTGCGCTGCCGCTTCAGTCCACCATACCTATGTAGGCGAGGACCGCCGAATTCTAAGACTCGCCGTGTATTGACCTCAGTACTGACCGCTCTCTTTTTCATTTGCCCTTTGCCGGCACCCCTTTTGTGTAAACAGTTTTTTCGTTAGCAGGGTTACCCTTCTGGCTTGGCCTGGGCAGGGTTATGGACGCCATTGGTTATTATTCAGGGCTCTTAGCCCAATTTGCATCTTGTCCGTATTCGGGCGCTGTATCGTTTTGAAGGTGATTTGGATCTTTGTACTGTATATCTGTATTCTTGACTCATGTAGTCGTTCTTGTATATATCTGTTTGGTGGGTTCCATCATGGACCATTGTGTAATGATATTACTTCATTTTCCACCTGCACGAAAGTGCCTGGTGGACGCCTTTTAATCGTTTCTATGTGGGTTTGGCGGGAATCACTAAAACTTGCATAGGGCCGATCCGAGGGTGTTATAGTTAAGTTATGTAAATATAAGTGCATCTTTTGACTGTTGTCAAATGTCGTGATTTTGATGCTCTGTTGCTTGTATACCCTTAGGGTCATTCGAGTGTTGAGCCGGTGGTTACATCTCCTCCTATGTTTGGCTCCCGTCTGCCACTGAGTGAGGCTTCTGATGTCTACGCACTTCTATTATTGTAGACAATTGTTGGGCCTCCAAATGCATAGGTTTGTAGAACAGCAGGAAGTTTCCCTTAATTGGATCACCCAAGGTTTATCGAACTCAGGGAGGAAGTGGTCAAAGGTATTCCCTCTCAAGCAACCCTGCAGTCAAGATACAAGACGTCTCTTGTGTCCCCAACACACCCAATACACTTGTCAGGTGTATAGGTGCACTAGTTCGGCGAAGAGATAGTGAAATACAAGTGGTAACAGTGCCAGAAAAGATCTTCTGACTTGTTGATGTGGGGTAACGGTGGCAGAAAATAGCTGATGGCGTGGAGGAACAGACTGAAGGCAAACTGAAGGAAGCAAGCAACATGCAACAGATCTAGTAGAAAACGGTATTTCAATATTTAGAAACAAGGCCTAGGATCATACTTTCACTAGTGAACACTCTCATATAAATATCCTCTCTTCATGATACTACTCTTAACTACTCTCTGGTTGGACACTCCAATCCATGGTAGGGCCTTCCCCAATCTAGATAACCCCACACTGTCACCCTGAGCGCTAGATGGTTCCAACAAACACCACAATTTCATAGAGACATCCAACTCCAAATATAACTCATAAAAAATATTCAATCTAGCCAAAGTGCCACACACGGTATGCCCACTGTCACTTTCACACACGTGGGGAAAAGCATATATCTATTAAAGCACAAATAGTATTTATGTAGACTCAAGTCTAAGTGCCACCATGGCGTGCATGCTATCACTTTCACACACATGGGGAGAATAGAGATCTATTAAAGCACTTGAGTAGCAAGGTAGAGCTACTTGATTACAAAGGTCATGACCACAAGATCAAGCACAGAGAAAGAGATGAACACATAGCTACCGGTACAGCCCTTAGCCCTGAGGAACAACTACTCCCTCCTCATCATGAGAATCGGCAATGGTGATGAATATGGCGATGGAGATCGATGGAGATGGCTTCGGGGGCACTTCCCTATCCCGGCAGGGTGCCGGAACAGAGACTTTCTATCCCTCGAATCTCCCCTTCGGTGGCGGTGGCACAGCAGAGGTTTTCGTGGATTTCTTCCAGATTTTTTAGGGTTTTCCCATCGGAGGCTTCTTATAGGCGCAGGAATGAAGGTCGGTTGGTGTCCAGGGGGCCCACTCCCCCTCCAGGCGCCTCCAGGTCTTGCCCGCGCCTAGGGGGGTTTGGCCACCCTGTGGCCCCCCTCCGGCTCTAATTCGTGGTTCCGTGTTGCTCCGGGAAAATAATAACTTTGGCTTTTCTCCCATCCAATTCCGAGAATATTGCTTTTCTACCTTTCTGGAACCAAAAACAGAAGAAAACAGGCAATTGGCACTGTGGCAACTTGTTCATAGGTTATTTCCAGAAAAGATATAAAAACACCTCAAAGTATAGACAAAGCAAAGCAAAGTAGATACAAAACAAGCATGGAGCATCAAAAATTATAGATACCTTTTCGACGTATCAAGCATCCCCAAGCTTAACTCCTGCTAGTCCTCGAGTAGGTAAGTGATAAAAAGAATAATTTTTGAGGTGACATGCATCCTCACAATAAAGATCAAACCATTTGCAAAGAACTCTAAACAAGTGCATGAAAGATGGAGTTCTAACAATAGGACATAGTAACTATGCATGCAACATGAAAAGATACAAACAAAGATCATGAATAACATGCATTGAAAAATGTTTGTTTGTTTCACATACAAAAAACATGGCATAGTGGCATTCAGCTTGTCCCTCATGGAGTAGCAAATAGATGCATAGGACACCTTCAAAGTTCACAAGGGTGACTAGAAACAAATAGCACAAGAACAAGTAATATCACAATATGCATCAATCAATAAGCTTTAGGACACTGCACACATAATGACAACTATGCTCTCTTAATGGTGCCTAAAAGTAGGTGGAGACTCAATAATGGTGGAAGAAAGACCCTTTGTAAAGGGAAGCAGGGATTTCAAGTTTCAAAAAGAGCTTCCAAAAATTATGTTACTTGATAGCTTTCATCCCTCATTGCCCGTATCATAAGCATCTTGAAGTGATTAAGGTTAAAGTGAACAAATATGGAGTATATGATTGACGAAGTATAAGTTGGCAATCTCAAGTCCCTTGAATACGAGGGCCACACCTCATGCTACTCAACTTTAGTCACCTGTAAGTTCTTGTCATTGTACGTATTTGCATATCATAGAGAACCGCCAACAGGGTACCCCTTGCACATGGTACGTATTTGACTTCTATCTTTCTTTTCCACAAACAAAACTAGTGCTCCCCAAGATTAAGAACTTGGTTGAATAAATTCTTTCTGCAACTGTTCTCCAAGTTTCTTCTTGAGTTCTTTCAACTCATCAACTGACATCTTGTACGGTCTTTTTGCTATGGGTCCAGATCCTGGTAGCAAATCAATACTCCTTTTCGATTGGCAATTCTTCCGGAAACACGTCCGGATATTCACTCACAATTGGCACACTGTATATGCTAACCCCCTTAAGAGAATTTAGCTTACTCCTTTTCGATTCAATGTTGGTCTTGAATCTAATCCTTTTGTTTTCTGGAGTTGTGAGCGAGACAGTATGGTTGGCACAATCTAGTACTCCCTTGTGCTTAGTCATCCAGTCCATTCCCAGAATGACATCCAATCCTTAGGAGTTTAGGATTATCAGATTAACGGGAAACTTATACTTCCCAAACTCTATGACTAGATCATGAAATCCCGAGTTCACTATCATTTCTCCACCAGGAGAACTTAATTTTATAGGACACCCAATAGTTTCTACCGGTAGTTCATTTCTTTCAACAAATGCTCTTCATATGAATGAATGAGATGCACCAGTATCAAAGAGAACAAATGCTGGAACATAATTGACTTTGAACTTACTAGCAACAGCATCAGGTTCCTCATAGATTTCCTCCACATTGATGTGGTTCACTTGCCCCTTTTGGAAAGGGTTGGGCTTGTTGGGTCCTTCAACACTCTCTTCTGGGCATTCCTTTGCATAATGCCCCATCTTCTTGCACTTGAAACATTCAACCTGACTAAGATCCTTCTTGACAGGCTGGCTTCCACTACCACTTCCACTTCCATTGTGGTGGTTCTTGTACCCACTCTTGTGATTTTTGTACTTATCATTGTCATGACTACGGTAATGCTTGTTGTCATGATGACGGTTGTGGTTGTGGTGTTTGTTGCACTTTCCATGCTTGTGGGATCCAGAACTCCCACTATCATCATAATGGGAACACTTGTGAGACGATCCCGAGCTATGCTTGTCAGAGTGCTTTCTTTTCCTGCTTTCAACCTGTTTCATCTTGTTCTCCAAAATAGCAGCCTTGTCACAAAGAGACTGATAAGTGGGAACATAGGCCACAGCTAACTGCAGGTTAAATTCATCATTCAATCCTTCAAGGAACTTCTCCTTCCTCTTAGCATCAGTGTCAACTTCATCCGGTGCATAACGCGCCAGATTGTTGAACTCCTCAATATATTCAGCCACGCTGCGGTGGCACTGCTTCAAGTTATGGAACTCTTTCTTCTTCAAACTCATCATTCCAGATGAGATGTGAGCAGTACGAAACCATCTTCAAAGATAGCCCATGTCACATTCGCAATGGGAGTGGTGATCTGGAAGTTATCCCACCAAGTGGCTGCTAGTCCTTCCAACAAGTGTGGTGCAAATCTGACTTTCTCTTCATCAGTACAGCCAACAGTTACCAAATCCTTGTTCACAGAGCGTAGCCAATCATTGGCCACCATGGGATCAGTAGTTCCTAAGAACTTTGCTGGCCTCAGTATTAAGAACCTGGTAAGCATGTCAAAACCCGGTGGGTTATTCTGATTGTTGTTGTTATTATTATTATTATTATTATTATTATTGTTGTTGTTGTTGTTGTTGTTGTTGTTGTTGTTGCTGTTGCTGTTGCTGTTGCTGCTGCTGCTGCTGTTGGTGTTGTTGTTGTTGTTGTTGTTGTTGTTGTTGTTGTTGTTCTGGTTCTGTATAAACGTGGTCATCGTCTGCATCAGCTGCGTCTGAGCTGTCATCATCTGCTGCATCTCAGGGGTGATGTTGTTGTTTTTAGGGTTGGGATTGGCATCTGTGGTTTTCAATAGAGGTAAGAATGAGATACCCATAGATGCTAACATGCACAATACATCACATAAACATTCACCAAACATGCATCACAAAAGTAAAAGTTCAACAATAAAGACAACAAGTTTTGAAAAGTAAACACACCAATAGCAAGCCATCCACATGTTGGATGGTCATTGCGACTCAATAATCAAAAGTATGATAGATAACGGTAAATGAGTAGTCATCACTACTCCTCTGCATCAACCTCCTCATCAACAAGTGTAAGACCTGCATTCTCCATAGCGGTCTTGTACTCCTCGACATTGGTGGTCAAGGTCTCTACCTTGGCTTTGAGAGCCCTCTTCTGTGCACGAAGCCTCTCAATCACACCTTGATGATGCTCGAGCTCGAAGTCCTTGTCCTCTAGTTCTGCAGTCATGTCTCGAATCCTCTTGTTCCTATCCTGGACTCTCTTCTCTTGACTCTTGAACTTTCTATCCTGACTCTCAAACTTGGCCTCCATTTCTTTGACTATCTCATCTTGCTCTGTGAAGAGCTTGTCCTTCTCACGAAGCTGCACCTGGAGTTCATCATTGCTGAGCATGACGTTGGTCCTATCAGTATCTAGGTGCCTAAGAAGAACCTCTAAGTCCTGGAGGTATAGACGAATCAGCTCTGCCATCTCTCTCGAAGCATCCTCGAAGTCAATGGCCTCACCATCCTCATCGCGTCTACCGAAGGCATGGAAGTGAGTACCTCTAATCTCTCGAGAGTGTCTCCCTAGTAAACGTCAAGCAAATCCTGCATGACTACCTCTAGGCCTCTCTCCTTGTCGTCATGCATGAGCTTGAAGATGATTGCCTCCGTGGTAGGCTCAGTCTGGTGTCCTGGCTGATTAACCTTGAAGCCCCAAAGGTCTTTCCTCTCAAACTTGGTGAGGGGAAGCATTATGATGGTAGGAAGTGGAAGATTGAGCAAACTAGTGAGCTCAATAATACGAGTGCCAAAACGAGATCCCTTGAACTCCTCATTCGTGCTGATAGTAACATTAGGCATCTATTTTATAAGATAGAAAAAGTTAGAATCAACACAATTAAATGATAAATCACAATACAAGGCATCACATGCATATCTTTGGAAATCAACACACACAAGTCATGGCATACATAATACCATTACAAAGTTCCAAGGTTCAACTTATTTTAAACAACATTTGGGAAATAAAATGATAAGTGTGGTGGTCCGACTAACGAAGTACGTTACAATCCCATCTTACTTGCCAAGTTGGCTAACAAGGCATCCCTAGAGGCAATCTGTCTATCTAGATCACATGACTCCATTGCTAAGTCTATGATGTCCTTCCTTAAACTTTGGTTGGTAGCCTCTAACTCTTGGGTATGCTTCTTTTCTTCCCTAAGGTCATTCTGGGTGTTGAGCATTCTGCACTTGATTCTATCACCAAGTTCTTTGATGGCCTTCCAAGCTGCATCCCTTGCTGAATCAAAGAATGTGGTGTGCATCACTGAGTTGGTGACCATGCAGAATCCTGACTCCTTGTGGTTGTCTTCCTTGTTTTTATACAAGTGAAGTTGCACCCACCAGTATTCCACTCCTTCATCCATCACAGGAAAACCTTTGTACACAGCTGCACCATGTATTCCCACGGCAACCATGACGTCCTTGAGAGCCTTGGGGAATTCTGTCTCACACTCCAAAGTCATAGTCATGAGTGGTCCCTTCTTCACGGCTTCATTGATGGAGTTCATCTACAAATAGATATGAGAAAGAATATTAGAAAAGTTTACGATAAGAAAAGACAAGTGTGGAAGTTGTTGAATTTTATTCCTTAGTGGTTTCCAATCCTAGGGTCATAATCCTACAGGCAACACAGTGCTCTGATACCATCTGTAAGATCCCTCCCTTTATAAAGGTAAGGATCCCTGTGATTGCAATGCTAGTCCCTGGATCAACGCTAGCATCCACATTTTAAGATGAAGTACACATAAACAAAGGTCATTATTACATATCATTCCAGAGACAAACATAGTCTTTTACAAACTCCATGGCCACAGGCCTAATACAAGTGTTCAAATATATAATAAGATAAATAGGTCTTCTCTTCATGTGCCACAGGCAAGCATGTTGAGTGTAGACTCATAACCCCTAATCATCATCAGAATAACCTGCAACATCACAAGTTACAGCCACAGTGGGTCAATACATTGGAATAGTATTGGCAAGTTATACCTTAGTAGAATATTGGTAGTCTAGATACTATATGCATTTTGGCTAAGTGTAGCTTAGGCTTGCTTTGCTCAAAATAGGTTTTACCTATCAGTTGAAAACACTAAGTTTTTCTTTGACAAAACTTTCCCAAGGAAACACCAATAGAAATTGGTGTACCTTCACCCTTGTTCAACCACAAGTTTTTACTTAGAAATTGGGATGAGGAGATTCTTGATAGATTCCATGTCTTGATGCTCAAGTTGTCCAATACGAGGGACTTGGCTAAGTACTTATATTCTTCCATCTGCAGAGGTTGTGCACTTTCAACACAAGACTTGATTTTCACCAAGACAGGACCTTTCAGACGCCTTCCCTTAGACCAAATGGACGCGTTCCAATCTATCAACCCACTACCACCAACTGTCCAAATGGCTAAGTTATTGCAACCTATGTGATCCAGGCAGAGCCCATATTGCCATGTGGCTGCACTAGAAGCTTCTTAACAGTTGGCATCTCAAATCCCTTTGTTCCTGGGTGGCTTTCCACAAGTGATATACACAAGGTAAACCATAGAAATGTGCCTTGAGTAACCACTTAACACAAACCATTCTTTCCATTCCACCCAGGTGATTCATTCACTTAGTTGTTTTATTAAGCAAAACACAAGTCCAAAGACTTAGAAATATTTTATCATATCATGAATATATATCCACCCTTGGTTGCTACTAGATAGGCTAAGCATGGCACAGATAAGCATCTTAACTTAGAAATTTCTAGCAATTCTACAACTACTAGGATTTCCCAAGAATAGCATATAGATCAAAAATATTCATGCAAGTCCAGCAAAATATTTCTAGTGCATAGTTGAAAAACATAGGACTAAAATCATGAAGCACCACTTGCCTTGGTAGTTTGGAGAGTAGCAACAATCCCAACAATCACAATCACTATTTGCACCAAAATCTACACATAAAATAATAGCACCAAAATCACATACAAAATATATACAAGCAAAAATATATGAATGCATGCAAAATGCCATGTGATGATTTTCTACACCAAACAAGACAAGTTCACAGTATTGAATCTTAAACAAGTTCAAAACTTGCCAATTAAACTTTATTTGAATAACAAAACATTTTTCAAACAATTTTTATACACAAATTATGCCTACAAATGTTTCTGTAAAAACAATCATTTTAACAGAGGCAAAACATTAAACACATTGCATAAACAGAAAGGTTTTTCTCTCCTGATTCCAATGATATAAAATTTGTCAAATTTGGACGTGGGAATCAAAAGTTATGAATTAAACAAGTTTAAACATCTAATAGATCTAAATTCAGATTTTAAATCAAAGAACTGGCCACGCGGCGCTGTCTGATTGGTTGGTACCGATTCGCGCGGATCACGCTTGCGGGCCGTTGGATCTAAGTGGCAGTGCACGGCCAGATCTGCGCGTATCGGTTCGATTAAGTGATCTATTCCTGAGCGTTGGATCTAGAACTAATGGCTTAGATGCAAGCGACCAAAGACTGGCGGCGCCAATGGTTACTGGCGGTGGCGGCTCTTCCGCCGGTGACGCACCGGTGATTCCAGAGGGGCTAAGGGTTGAGCAGTGGATTACCAGACTCGTGGGAACACGACGATGCTCAAGGTGTTGCTGGTGTGGGCGGGGGCGTGCTGCAGAGGCTGCTAGGGCTCGTCGGAGTTGGCGGCAGCGTCGGGTTTCCTTAGACGACGACGAAGGCGACGTTACTGGCCACCCTAGCACAAACCGAGGGTATCAACGTGTCACATCCCAAGATTTTCCAAATCTTGTTATGTGAAAAATAAATAAACAAAATAAATAATTGTTGAAATTTAGGGTGAAAAGAAACTTTTGTTTTTAAATGGAAATTAAAATCCCATCTTGAACAAACTTTGGTTAATGTTTGAATCCAACTAAAATTCAAATCAAGTGGATTTCATTCTTCATAAATGCATCTTGAAATTTAAACACTTGAGAAATAAACCAAAACCCTAAAACCCTAATGGAAGAAATCATTTTCAAGTTATCTCTAAGACCATGGATTTGATCCATATAAAAGTTGTCAAGCAAACATTTCAAAATGATCAAGAATGACAAATAGAAATATTATAAAACCATAGAAATTGGTTTCACTTAATTTGGAGACATAGATAAAAATCTTATGAGTTTAATAAGATAAGGATATTTAATTCCCAAAACTAATAAAGCAACCATCTAGAAATCCATACAAAATGGTGAGCAAATAATCCTAAAGATATTTAAAGGGATAAATAAATATCAAATAAGATTTTACAAATTGGAATCACCAAGTTTGGATCTATAAATAAGAAGATATGGATTTTATAAGATAAAGATATAAATATTAAATAAGGAATATTTAAAGACTAAATTAAATCTTGGCCTAATCCATTAAGCAAATGGAATTAATATAATCCAAATCCAAATAAAAGGATAAAGAATTTCCAAATAAAATGGCATTAACCAAATTCTATTTGAATAAATATAAAATTCCTATTAGAAATGATTAATTAAATCATGAGAAAATAATATTTGGAATTTACCCAAGTGTGTTAAAAGTTATTTAATTAACTTAAATAAGATCAAAGGAATCTTCTAAATAAAATTTATGGATTTGAAACTATATTTAATATCATTGGAAATAAAACAAATACCCAATTCAAATGATTTATGAATCATATTAAATATTTTCCAAATAATTCTAGGTGAATATTTTGACACCCTATTAAGTAAATAAAACTTACTGAAAGGTTTTGGAAGGATTTAGGGTTCAAATGGGTTTTAAAGACATTATTAAAACTTGAATGAATTAATACAAGAACCTACTTTAAATAATTAGAAAGACACTAAAAAAAATAAAAGATTTATTCTAAATTTGACTTCAGAATGTGGTAATAAACAGTGTTTGATTATTCACAAAATTTGGCAAAGGTTTGAATTCAAATGAGTGTTTGAATTGTTTAATCAAAATCAAAACAGAATAAAAGAATTGGAAAAAGAAAAAGAAACAGATAAAAAAAGGAGAATCTAACCAGCCTAGCCCACTAAGCCCAGACTATCCCATCTCCCCCACCCGCAGCGAATCGTTTTCACTCACAAATCGACCCGCACAGAGAATGATGGCTGGACCCCACTTCCTTTTTATCTCTCTCGCTGCCAGGCGACCCCACTGCCACCTCATCGTCGTTTTCACCCGCCCCGCTGACCACGCCTCGCCGGCCGTTGCAGCCGTTTGAATGCCGGCGTGAATACGCGTTAACCACGCCATGAAACGGCCCCGCAATCACGCGTACTAGAGCGCCTTCGCCCCCTCTCTCTTTCCCCTCACTCGCCAGACCTTCTACACCCCCAGGCTATCTCCAATTTCCCCTGCACCGTCACTGACTCCGGCAAACGTTTCCATCGATTCCGGCTAGTATCCGTCGCCCCTCGCCTTCCACTGCATGATCACTTGCTCCCCATCTCATGGTGAACCTCCCCGTAGCGCCAGCTCGCCCGCGCATGCCCTGCAGCCTCGGCTCTGTCCATGTCTAAGTGCCACCGATGATGAGCTCGAGTCCGGCGAGCCATAGCCGATGACCTCGTGCGCCCCTTGCTCACTGTTGAGTGTTCCCGTGATCCTTGAACCCGTGTGCATCTTCCTGACTCGTTTTTTTGCTCGTTCGCATTCCAGAGACTCGCCTTCGACCACAGTCGTGCGTGCCCGAGCCAGCAAGCTACTCCGGCGAGGAATCCCGGTCGCTTCTGTGCGCCCCTTGACAGAAGGAAACCGCCTCGAGCACCACCACGACCCCGCGAACTTGGTGTGCTTCTCCCCACCCTCTCTTGCTTCCTGCATCGCCAGCAACGCCACCGTCTGACCGCGCGCCGCCAGTCGCCGCCGCCAGCGCCGCCACTCAATGGTTGCTCGAACATCAGCCGTAGGATTAAAATCTAACGCACGCGATAGAACATAAACGAAAGGGTATGCTTGCTTCTGTGCCACACGATTTCATTAAGATCCAACGCTCCATAGAGCACGATCCGCACGAACCGTTTTCGACGAATCAGAACAGCCCACGTGTCCAGAGATTGTTTTAAAAACCAGAAACTTGTCTATTAGATGTTCCAATTTGAAAAATTCATAACTTTCAAACCACACATCCAAATTTTGCAAATTTTATATCAATGGATTCAGCAGGACAATTACTTTATGACCATGCCCTTTGTTTAGTAAATTGCTTCTGTTAAATTGTTTGTTTTTGCAGAAACTTATGTAGGCATAATTAGAATATAAAATTTGTTCTAAAATGATTTTTGAGATAAAACCTTTGGCAAATGGATTTTTTTGAACCTACTGACCATATAAATAAATTTGTGGTTTCAAAAATATATTTAGTGAAGCAAAAGAATAAACCTTTGGATTAAACCATTTCTAGTCAAATAAAAATAATGTTTATTTGTTAAAAATGCTTTTTGAAGAAAACCTTTGGGAAATGTTTTAATTTAAACTCTCTGACCCTAAACACAAGGTTTTATGATTTGAAAACATATTTTGTGCACCCTATAGATTGTTGCCTTATTAAAAGCATTTCTCCACCACATAAAATAATGCTTTGGTTTAAAAATGGTTTATAGGTAGAATCTTTTGAAAATAGTTTTGCCACTTTATAAAATGACCAATAAGTGGGTTAGAATGTTTATAACCTATTATAAACCACTTTTGTAAATAAAACAAAGTTTGGCATGCTTGCATGCAATGTTTTGTTTCTATTATTTTATGTGATATTGCTTGAATGGTAGATTGAAATATTGCTTGCTTGATTGAATTGTAGTGATTTGAAGAGTGTGAATATTGCAAGACAAGGAATGAACTTATATTCTCTACCAAAAAGGCAAGTGATGCTTCATACTTTTGTCCCATTATCTTCACTATGCTTAGTGATATTTCTAAGTAGGACTTGCATGGAATTTTTGCTAAGTATAAACTATGCCATGGGAAAACCTAGTAGATGAAACCTTAGTAGAAATTTCCTAAGTTAAGATTCCTACTACTATCATTCTTAGCCTAGCTAGTAGAAAACAAGGGTGGATTATATTCATACTATGGAATGTTTCTAAGTCAAGGACTTGTGTTTTGTTTAATAAAACAACTAAGTGAATGAATCACCTGGGTGGAATGGAAGGAATGGTTTGTGTTGAGTGGTTACACAAGGCCCATTTCTATGGTTTACCTTGAGTATCTCACTTGTGGATGGCCACCCAGGAACAAAGAGATTTGAGATATCAAATGTTGAGAAGCTTCAAGTGCAGCCACTTGGCATTATGAGCTCTGCCTGGATCATATAGGTTGCAATAACTTAGCCAAATGGATAGTTGGTGGTAGGGGATGATAGGTTGGAACGCGTCCATTCTGGTCTAAGGGAAGGCTTCTGAAAGATCTTGTCTTGGGAAACCAAGTCTTGTGGGGAAAGTGCACCACCTCTGCAGAGTGTAAAATCTAAGTACTTAGCCATGTCCCTGGCAAAGGACAATTTGAGCATCAAGACATGGAAGCTATCAAGAATCTCCTCATCCCAATTTCTAAGTTAAAATCTTGTGGTTGAACAAGGGTTGAAGGATCACCAATTTCTATTGGGAGATGCCTTGGGTGATTTTTGTCAAGCAAAAACTTAGTGTTTTTAAAATGATAAGGAAAATCTATTTTGAGCAAAGCAAGCCTAATCTCCATTAGCCAAATGCATATAGTTGATAGACTCCACTATATTACCATAGTATCACTTGCCAATACAATTCAAATGTATTGACCCTTGTGGCTGTAACTTATTATGTTGCAGGTTTGTTTGATGTTAGAGAAGTTTATTGATTAGGATTACAAGTCTACAACCAACATGTCTGCCTGTGTGTGGCATCCCGCAAAAACCACTACTAGAAAAATCGCGTTGTTTTGTGCATTGCATCATCATGACCGCATGCTCATGTCATCATGCCACATTGCATTTGAGCTTCGTCATCATCTTGCATCTGTTTGCATAAAACTATTTTTGAAAAGCCTGGTTTTGTTTCCGGAACGCTCTGTCTTTGATTCAAAACCCAAAAACCCGGTCTCTGGATTATTTTTGTTTGAATGCTATCAGTTTGGAAAATCCCCGTATGAAACAAATAAAATATTTAATTATTTTAGTGGGGGCAGTCGAACGGGCCGATTCGACCCGAACGACCACCCCCAGAAATTTAAACGGCCCACCCATAATCCCTAGTCTACCCAACCTAATCTACGCAACCTCTCTCCACATCACCCCGACCACTCCCCTCGTGACACCTCACCTCTCTCCCTCCCCCCCTCCAATCCGCTGCTGCCACCTCATCCTCACCTCCTCTCAACCCACCCAACACACGACGCACACACGCACGCCAGCCACACACCCCGCCCCACACCGCATCCCCACGTCCCCGCCTGGGTCCCACCTGTCCCCTGGCCCACCCCGACCCAGTCTCCACCCGCGCCTCCTTCTTCCTCTCTCTCCCTCCCGCACGCTCCCACCAACCCCCCGCCGCACCTCTCTCGCCTCCGGCCGGGCCCGCCTCCCCCTGCTCCACCCTCCCCTTGTCCCAGGCGCACAGCCGTCCTCCTCCCCTACCGCCCTCCGCTCGCCTTTTCCCCTTCCCCCCCGCGGCCGAGCCCGCGCCTTCCGGCCCCTCCGCGGCGAGCTCCTCGCCGGCCCGCCTCGCTCAGTACCCCGCCGCCACCGCCTCGCCCTCACCACCGCTCACCGCGCGCGTCCTCCTCTCCACCTCGCCGACGCCCTCGCCTCCTCCCGGCCGCGACCGCGACGCCCCTGCTCGCCTCGCCCTCGCCGCGCCTCTCTCGGCCGCGTTGCGCCGCTCCCCTCCGCCGCCTCTCCTGCGGCCGGCCTCGCCGCGCGCGAGCACACCGCGAACGGCCGCCGCCTCGGGCCGGCCCCTCTTCGTCGCCACCGCGCCTCCGGCCGGTCCCGTGGCCCGTACGCCTCCTCCCCTCGCCCCGTGCTCGTCGCCCCTCGCCGCCTCCTCGCGCCGCAGCGCTGAGCCCGCCTTCGCCTCGCGTCGCTTTCTCCGACCGTCCCTGTCCGAGCTCCGCCGTCGTCGGCCGCTGCACCCTCAACTCGGTTGACCACCTCTGTCGTTGGCCTCCCCTGTGTGAGTCCCTGTGTGCTGATGTATCAGATGCTAGGGCCCTATCGAGCCAGAGATAGAACATCCAGATGTTGCTAGCTACGTTTGAAACGGTGAGGTGCTGTGGCATTGCAAAGAGCTAGAGTCGATGATCTTCATGTGGCGGTGGAGCTTATGTTGAATGTGAAGACTTTTTTCATGAGCGTCAAGCTGCAACCTGCGAGGATTGAACCAAGGACTCACCATGTTCGACACCGACTCCGACACCCGAGTATTCCGACAGGGACGCCAAGGCCCCGATCTCGAGGATCCGCAGCCCCGAGCCATGATCTCCTTCCCGGATGCGATGGCCGAGAACCCGGATGCTAAGGACGCCAAGCACTTCCCCGCGGACACCAAGGCCGAACCCGGAGACCGCCAAGACCGCCACTGGAACAACAAGCACTCCGCCACGAGAACGCCAAGTTCGTCTACCCGAACGCCAAGATCTACTCTGTATCCGAGAACAACCCCGTCAAACCCTGAACCCCGAGACCGGACCCTGGACCCTGCCGAATCCCGAACCCCCGGAACCCCAAGCTCGTCGAACCCTAATGTGTGAACCCCTTCCCGAAACCCTATTTTATAACATAATACAACTTGTCGCATAATAATTGTTCATTAATGCATCCTTGTCTGTGGGTAGGGGGCCTTATGTCGATTCACCTAATAATTAAATATGGGGCCCATATGCGGGCAAATCCAGTCTCATATTGGCCTCATTTAAATTTGTGTAGCGAACCGGTGCTATCTTTTGCCAAGCTAAAACAACATTTAATTTGTGGGGTAGCTAAACCGCATGAACCATCTAATTAATTGTCGGGACCCCCGGTTCCGCTTAATATGACCTAATTGCATCGCACCTTTGCCATGACATGCATCAACCATGCATCATGCCGATCTTCTGCCGTTGCACTAAATACTGCATCCGGTGTTTATTCTAGTGATTTGCTTCTTCGCGGATAAGGCCCTTGAGTTGATGTGAGCTTCGCCCCGATCTTCGGATGAACCTTCGACAATGTTTTCAGGCGAGCATCTCCCCCTTTCTACCTATCTTACTTTTATAGTATTTATTCCCTCCTGTTGATCTATTGCTATCTGTGTTGCGATGCTCTAGTTTTCGTACCCGTGATATCCCTTGCAGCCGTATATTGCCTTGGACACATCCTATTACCTGTTGTTTGGTAGATAGCTGGACTTGCGCGTCGTAGTCGCTTGATCAAGTGCTGTTGCGTGTCGTCGAGTACCACGGTTGTTGGAGAATTGCCGCATGTTGATGTTGGAGATGATCATGGCTTTACTTATCGTTCACTTTAATTCCTGTTTAACAACTAAAATTGAAGTAAGTAAGCAGAGGCATCGGTGGGTGATAGATAACATTTGGTTTCCGACCGCCCACTTGTGTCCCGTAGGACCCCGAGTACTTGATACCTGTTCCTTGAATATTCGCGCTATCCACATACGGGGAGTATGGGCCCCCCTTAGCCAGAGCTTGATTCAGTCTTATTTCTTGGGGCCACAAACTAGTTTGAGGTTTTATTTACGATCCTGTACTTATGCCATGCTACTGCTTTATTTACGATTGTGCGAGGAGCACACTGTACTGTTCAGGATCGGGACACGATTCCGCGGTGTCGACAAGCTCAGTTTTGGGTTCCCAGTCGTTCACAGCCGTCCACCCAAACCTCGGGTCCGTCTCGGAGCTAGCTTACTTCGTTGCGGGTGTACTCCAAGGGGTGGCCCCCTGAAATATTTCTGAATCCTGTGATTGCTTTGTCGTGAAAGCCTCGTTGGGTTTTGATTTGGTTTTTCCGAGGTTGATCGTGTGTGTGTTGCTATTTGTGCACCCCGGCCGGGTTAAAACTTTCTGAAAGCCGTGTCCGCGGTTATGGACGACTTGGAGCACAGTATCTCGATCATAGATAACTATAACTAAAGTAGTGCTATAAATTTGACTTTATAATGACTAGTAATCAGCTTCACTATAATGGAATGGCTACATAAAACTGCCCACAATTGCTTGTTCGAGTTGTCGCTTGCGACCATCGTATCTGACTAGTAAGTATTGCAACTATAATGGAATGGCTGAATAAAAGTACCAACAACTGCTGGGTTTTTGGGATATCTCATGCTAATTGTATCTGACTAGTAAGTGTTGCAACTACAACGGAATGGTTAAATAAAACGGCCCACTGCTTATTTTATCAGGATGATTATCTATACTTGACTAGTAATTGCTGCAACGATAACTGAATAAATAAAACCGCCAACTGTGTGAGTTCCTCGGGTGACTTCCTCGTTTGGTCTCGAGGGGGAAACGCCAGGATGGTTTTGCTTGATGTTAGCTTCAGGTTGGATCCGAGTAGGTCATTCTTATCCCTCTCTCATAACCGACAGTTGTATCGAGTCTCTATAGGTTGTCTAGTGCATGCTGCCGCTGCCGCTTCAGTCCACCATACCTTTGTAGGCGAGGACCGCCGAATTCTAGTCTCGCCATGTACTGGCCTCAGTACTGACGCTCCTCTTTTTCCTTTGCCCTTTGTCGGCACCCCTTTTGTTTAAGCAGGTTTTGAGATCGACGTCGTTAGCAGGGGTTACCCTTCCGGCTTGGCCTGGGCAGGGTTATGGACGCCATTGGTTATTCTTCAGGGCTCTTAGCCCCATTTGCATCTTGGCCGTAGTCGGACGCTCTATCATTTTCAAGGTGATTTGGATCTTTGTATATTATATCTGTATTCTTGACTCATTGAGTCGCTGTTATATATATCTGTTCTGTGGGTCCCATCGAGGACTGTTGTGTAATGTTATTACTTCGTTTTCCACCCGCACGAAAGTGCCTGGTGGGCACCTTTGAATCGTTTCTATGCGGGTTTGGCGGGTTTCGCTAAAACTTGCATAGGTCCGATTCTGAGGGTGTTACACTGTGGCACTTTGAAGATGAAGGACCCGATGCTATTGTTATATTCTGCTGCATTGTAATGAGATAGCCAAATGAGCTATGTAAGATGTAATAAATTATGTTATTCCTGGTTATAAAGTTGTACTATGACCTTTGTTCCTTGATATTACATCTTAACTGTAAAGGGTTTCGCGGCATAGTAAATCAAAATTTTCTACGGATGCGAACAGAGGAAAAGCCAAGATCTAATCTAGGAGATGCAAACAACGAGAGAGATTGGATTAGATCTTCATACCCTTGAAGATTCGCACAGCGGAATGTTCGTCGGAACGTGGGTGATGTAGTCGTACTCGCTTCTCCTCCTCGCGATCCGATCCGATCTAGCACCACAAGTGGCGGTGCCTCCGTGAGATGCACACGTGCAGCACCTCGACGTCTCCTCCTTCCTGGGTCCAGCAAGTATGGTGGAGAGACGGATTGGATCTACAACACGACGGCGTGTTGTATGTGGTGGAGAGTTTCTGCAGCAGGGCTTCGCCTACACGCAGTCGGGAGGGAGAGAGAGAGAGGAGGGCAGCAGGGCGACTGGCTTGAGGGGAAGGTGTGGGGGGTGGTGCGCCCCCAGCCCTCTTTATATAGAGGGGTGGGCGGCAGCCCTAGCCCCTCCCCCAAGCCCAAACCGGCGGCCAAAGGAGGAGGAGTGGGGGGCAAGGAAACCCCCCCCCCCTTCTAGAAGCTCCAATTAGGGTTTTACCCTAGTTGGCCGGTTGGGCCCTATGGGGCCTTGTGCCCCTGGCCCAGTGCGGCCAGGGAACTCCCTCATAGGTCCATGCCCCCTCCCGGAAGGTGGGGCCACGTTGGTCCCCTTCCAAAAGGTGGGGCCACGTTGGTCCCCTTCCAAAAGGTACAATACCGATTAACCCGGAACAATTCCGAACTCCAAAAACTGCACTGCCTTATATGAATCTTATTCTCCTGACCACTCTGGAACCTCTCGTGATGTCCCAGATCCCATCCGAGACTCCGAACAAAAACTCATAAACCAATTATCCAATCTATCCTAGCGTCGAGACACGTTAAGTGTGTGACCCTGCGTGTTCGAGAATATGCAGACATGATCTTCTATCAATAATCAACAGCGGGGTCTGGAAACCCATATTGACTCCCACACATTCATCGATGATCATATCGGATGAACCCGATGCCAGGATTCAATCAATACCATATATATATTCCCTTCGTCTCGTGATATTTTACTTGCCCGAGATTCGATCGTCGGTACCGTCATACCTAGTTCAATCTCATTCTCAGCAAGTACTTTACTCGTTCTATAATCCGATATCACTTTGTGATTAACTCCTTAACCACATGCTTGCAAGCGGTGTTGATATCAATTACCAAGTGGGCCCGAAGTATATCTCTTCGACTTGGGAGGGACAAATCCCATCTTGATACATACAACCCAACAGATACTTTTCGATCACCTGAGAGACACCTTTATGATCACCCTCTCATAGGATGACGTTTGATGACCTCAAAGCTTTCTTCCGATACCAGGGAGTTGTATTATCTCATGGTCTAAGGAATACAATATTTGACATAAGAAAAGCTTCGCAAAGATGAACACGATGACACGATCTAATTGCTTCGCTTAGTTTGGGTATGTCCACCATATCATTCTCCCAATGATATGATCTCATTATTAATCGACAACTCATGTCCATGGTTAGGAAACCTTAACCATCACTAATCAATGAGCTAGTCCATAGAGGCGTACTAGGGACACGATGTTGTTCACAAACCACACAAGTATTAAAGTTTCCGCTTAATACAATTCTAGCATGGAATATAAACATTATCATGAACAAGAATTATAATAATAACATCTTTATTATTGCCTCTAGGGAATAATTCCAACAGTCTCCCACTTGCGCTAGAGTTAATATTCTAGTTTACATTTGGCAACAATCTCACACCCATGGCACTGAGGTGCTGATCATGTTTTACACGTGGAAGAGGTTTAGTCAATGGATCTGCGATATTCAGATCTGTATGTACTTTGCTAATCTTCAGATCTCCATCTGCTATATAATCTCGGATTATATGAAACGTGCGGTTGATATGCTTGGTCTTTGGATGATATCTTGGTTCCATAGCGAGTGCTATGGCGCCAGTGTTGTCACACAATATCTCCAGTGGGTCCAATGCACTTGGAACCACGCCAAGCTTAGTGATGAAGTTCCTGATCCAAACTCCTTCACTTGACGCTTCTGCAGCAGCCATGTATTCCGCTTCTACTGTAGATCCCGGGATCACGCTTTGCTTGCAGCTTCTCCAGCTCACAGCTCCTCTATTCAAAATATACACGTATCCTGTCTGAGATTTAGAATCATCCTTGTCGGTGTCAAAAGTAGCGTCGACGTAACCTTTTACGACGAGCTGTTCATCACCCCCATAGACTAAGAACATTTCTTTAGTCCTATTTAGGTACTTTAGGATGTTGTTCACGGCTGTCCAGTGTTCCACTCCTGGATCACTTTGATACCTGCTCGTCAAACTAAGAGCATTGGACACATCCGGTCTAGTACACAGCATGGCATACATGATAGAACCTATGGCCGAGGCATAAGGCACTTTGCTCATAGCTTCCCTATCATTTACCGTAGCTAGACACTGCTCAATATCTTACCTGACAACATAGGCACTGAACCTTTCTTTGCCTTATCCATTCTGAACCTTTTCAGTACTTTGTCTAGGTATGTACTCTGGCTTAAAGCTATCAGGCGTCTTTGTCTATCTCTATAGATTTTGATGCCCAACATATAAGCAGCTTCACCTAGGTCTTTCATTGAAAAACACTTGTTCAAATAACTCTTCACATCATTAAGCATGTTGATGTCATTTCCAATAATCAATATGTCATCCACATATAGTACCAGAAACGTCACCGAGCTCCCACTCACTTTCTTGTAGATACAAGCTTCGTAGCAATTTGGAACAAATCCAAAGCTCTTGATCACTTGATCAAAACGAAGGTTCCAACTCCGAGATGCTTGCTTCAGTCCATAAATAGATCGCTGAAGTTTGCATACTTTATCAGCATCCTTAGGATCGACAAAACCTTCGGGTTGCATCATATACAACTCTTAATCAATGTTGCCATTGAGGAACGCAGTCTTGACATCCATCTTCCATATTTCATAATCATGAAACGCAGCAATTGCTAATAAAATCCGAATGGACTTAAACATCGCTACGGGAGAGAAAGTTTCATCGTAGTCAACACCTTGAACTTGTCGAAAACCTTTCGCGACAAGCCGTGCTTTATAGACGGTAACATTACCATCCGCGTCCGTTTTCTTCTAGAAGATCCATTTGCACTCAATGGCCTTTCGGTCGCTAGGAGGGTCCACCAAAGTCCATACTTGGTTTTCGCTCATGGATCCCAATTCGGATTTCATGGCTTCTAGCCATTTCTCAGAGTCTGGGCTCATCATCGCTTCCTCATAGTTCGTAGGTTCACTGTCTTCTACCAACAAGACAGTCAAGACAGGGTTGCCGTACCACTCAGGAGGGGCACGCGACCTTGTCGACCTGCGACGTTCAGTAGCAGCATCGTCCGAAGCTTCATGATCCTTGTCATCAGCTTCCTCTATCGTTGGTGCAGGCGGCACTGGAATAATTTCAGGTGTTGCGCTACTCTCCAATTCAAGAGAAGGTTCAATAACCTCGTCTAGATCTACTTTCCTCCCACTCACTTCTTTCGAGAGAAACTCCTTCTCAAGAAAGGAACCGTTCTATGCGACAAACACTTTGCCTTCGGTTCTGTGATAGAAGGTATACCCAATAGTTTCCTTAGGGTATCCTATGAAGACGCATTTCTCCGCTTTGGGTTCAAGCTTGTCTGGCATCAACTTCTTGATGTAAGCTTCGCATCCCCAAACTTTAAGAAACGACAACTTAGGTTTAGCACCAAACCATAGTTCATACGGTGTCATCTCAACGGATTTAGATGGTGCCCTATTTAAAGCGAATGCAGCGGTTTCTAATGCATAACCCCAAAATGATAACGGCAAATCAGTAAGAGACATCATTGATCGGACCATATCTAATTGGGTTCGATTCCGGCGTTCAGACACAGCATTGCGCTGTGGTGTTCCGGGTGGCGTGAGTTGCAAAACGATTCCGCTTGCTTTGAGATGCGTGAGAAAATCATAACTCAAATATTCACCTCCACGATCGGATCGTAGAAACTTAATCTTTCTGTTATGATGGTTCTCCACTTCATTCTGAAAATCCTTGAACTTTTCAAATGTTTCAGATTTATGTTTCATTAAATAGATATACCCATATCTACTTAAGTCATTGGTAAAAGTGAGAAAATAGCGATATCCACCGCGCGTCGAAACACTCATCGGTCCGCATACATCGGTATGTATGATTTCCAACAAGTCCGTTGCTCGCTCCATCAAACCGGAGAACGGGGTTTTGATCATCTTGCCATGAGGCATGGTTCGCATGTGTCAAATGATTCAAAATCAAGAGACTCCAAAAGTCCATCAGAATGGAGTTTCTTCATGCGCTTTACACCAATATGACCTAGACGACAGTGCCACAAATAAGTAGTATTATCACTATCTACTTTGCATCTCTTAGCCTGAATGTTATGGATGTGTGTTTCATCCCTTTCGAGATTTAGAAGAAATAAACCATTCACAATAGGTGCATGACCATAAAAGATGTTACTCATATAAATAGAACAACCATTATTCTCCGATTTAAATGAATAACCGTCTTGCAATAAACAAGATCCAGAAATAATGTTCATGCTCAACGCAGGCACATAATAACACTTATTAAGGTTTAAAACTAATCCCGAAGGTAAAACTAAGGAGAGCGTGTCGACGGCCATCACATCAACTCTTGATCCGTTGCCAACGCGCATCGTCACGTCATCCCTCGCAAGCCGCCGTCTATTCCATAGCTCCTGTTTCGAGTTACAAATATTAGCAACTGAACCAGTATCAAATACCCAGGCACTACAACGAGGGCTAGTAAGGAAAACATCAATAACATGTATATCAAATATACCTTTGATGGTGCCAGCCTTCTTGTACGCTAATTACTTCGGACAGTTGCGCTTCCAGTGACCCTTGTCCTTGCAATAGAAGCACTCAGTGTCCGGCTTAGGACCAGACCTGAGCTTCTTCTTAGCAGGGGCAACGCGCTTGCTGCCGCCTTTCTTGAAGGGCTTCTTTGCACCCTTACCTTTCTTAAAGGTGGGGGGCTTGTTGACCATCAACACATGATTATTTTTCTTTGTATCCACCTCCGCAACTTTCAGCTTAGCGAAGAGCTCAGTGATCATATCAGTGGAACCAATCTGATTGTGAGAAACTACAAAACTTTTGTAGCTAGGAGGGAGTGATTGCATAACCCTGTCAATCTTGAGCTCTTCTGGAATCTCGCAGTCCAGTTGCTCAAGGCGTTGAGTGTAGCCCGACATCTTAATGGCGTGCTCCCTAACGGAACTCCCTTCCTCCATCTTGCAGTTAAAGAATTTCTTAGAGATCTCATATCTCTCAGAACGGGCTTGAGTCTGAAACATGTTTTTCAGCTCCTCGAGAATCTCAAAGGGCCCGGCGAACTCCTCAAAATGTTTTGGAAGATCCGATTCCATAGCAAACAACATGGCGATCTTAATCAAATCATAGTCATCCTTGCGCGACTAATAAACAGCTTTCTCATCAGTCGGCGCATCTATAGCAGGGGCGTCACCTAGCGCTTTCTCAAGGACATAGTCCTTTTGTCCGCCAGCGAGAATGATTCTCAGAATGCGGAACCATTTGGTGAAGTTAGACCCATTGTTTCTAAGCTTTTCTATCTCAGCAAAAACGTTGAAGTTGAAGTTGGACTTAGCCATGTGATCTACAGTATTTGCAAGTACAATTTAGACTATGTTCATGATAAATAGTTCAACTTAATCAAATTACTAGATGAACTCCCACTAAATTCAACATCCCTCAAGTTGTTTAGTGAACATGATCCAAATTCACCACACCTAGTCCGATCATCACGAGAAGAGATGTGGCTTCAATGGTGGACAACGAAGTGTCAATCATATCATTCATATGACTCATGCTTAACCTTTCGGTTCATGTGTTCCGAGGCCATGTCTGTACATGCTAGGCTCGTCAAGTTAGACCCAAGTATTTCCGCGTGTGCAAAACTGGCTTGCACCCGTTGTATGTGAGCGTAGAGTCTATAGCACCCGATCATCACGTGATGCTTGGACACGACGAACTTTCGCAACGGTGCATACTCGGGGAGAACACAGTTTTTATCTTGATCTTTAAGTGAGGAATCATCTTGTAATGCTACCGTCACGATCTAAGCATAATAAGATACATAAAAGGATAAACATCACATGCATATAACTTTATGTGACATGGTATAGCCAATCTTCGCGCAATGATCTCCATCTTGTGCGTGCTGGCATGATCTCCATCACTCCACCATGATTGCCTCCACCACGAATAGCAACTACAACTATTGCTAACTACTTAGCGATAAAGTGAAACTATTACATGGCGTATAAGAAGTTGACACACAGGTCATACATGCAAGTCGTGAAACATTACAAAACATGATCATCGAATATACACATATCACATCTTGGGCCATACCATATCATAGAAAACACTCCCTGCAAAAACAAGTTAGACCCCTCTACTTTGTTGTTGCATGTTTTACGTGGCTTATGGGAGTAGATTCTAAGAACGATTCTTACCTACGGAAAGCCACAACGGTGATATTATGGTTGCCAAACTCCAGTGTTAATCCCATGACAACTATAGTGAGAGAAACAGGCATCCACCAGCCGCATGTGTGGAACAAGCCACACGTCAAGTGCGGAGCCGGTCTCGCGAACGACGTCGCGTAAGGTTGGCCTGGACCGCTTCAATCTCACTATCCCGCGTCATAAGAAGAACACAAACAAGAGGCTTGCAACAGAAAACATCAACGACCGCAACAACCATGTTGCGTTCTACTCGTGAAACACATCTACGCATAGACCTGGCTCTGATATCACTAAAAGGTTTCGCGGCATAGTAAATCAAAATTTTCTACGGATGCGAACAGAGGGAAAGCCAAGATCTACTCTAGGATATGCAAACAACGAGAGATATTGTATTAGATCTTCATACCCTTGAAGATTTGCACAGCGGAACGTTCGTCGGAACGTGGGTGATGTAGTCGTACTCGCTTCTCCTCCTCGCGATCCGATCCGATCTAGCACCACAAGTGGCGGTGCCTCCGTGAGATGCACACGTGCAGCACCTCGACGTCTCCTCCTTGCTCAGTCCAGAAAGTATGGTGGAGAGACGGATTGGATCTACAACACGACGGCGTGGTGTATGTGGTCGAGAGTTTCTGCAGCAGGGCTTCGCCTACACGCAGTCGGGAGGGAGAGAGAGAGGAGGGCAGCAGGGCGACTGGCTTGAGGGGAAGGTGTGGGGGGGTGGTGCGCCCCTAGACCTCTTTATATAGAGGGGTGGGCGGAAGCCCTAGCCCCTCCCCCAAGCCCAAACCGGCGGCCAAAGGAGGAGGAGTGGGGGGCAAGGAAACCCCCCTTCTAGAAGCTCCAATTAGGGTTCTACCCTAGTTGGCCGGTTGGGCCCTATGGGGCCTTGTGCCCTAGGCCCAATGCGGCCAGGGCACTCCCTCATAGGCTCATGCCCCCTCCCGGAAGGTGGGGCCACGTTGGTCCCCTTCCGGAAGGTTCTAGAAGCTTCCGGTACAATACCGATTAACCCGGAACAATTCCGAACTCCAAAAACTGCACTGCCTTATATGAATCTTATTCTCCGGACCACTCCGAAACCTCTCGTGATGTCCCGGGTCCCATCCGAGACTCCGAACAAAAACTCATAAACCAATTATCCAATCTATCCTAGCGTCGAGACACGTTAAGTGTGTGACCCTACGGGTTCGAGAATATGCAGACATGATCTTCTATCAATAATCAACAGCGGGGTCTGGAAACCCATATTGACTTCCACACATTCATCGATGATCATATCTGATGAACCACGATGCCAGGATTAAATCAATCCCATATATATATTCCCTTCGTCTCGCGATATTTTACTTGCCCGAGATTCGATCGTCGGTACCGTCATACCTAGTTCAATCTCGTTCACAGCAAGTACTTTACTCGTTCTGTAATCCGATATCACTTTGTGATTAACTCCTTAACCACATGCTTGCAAGTGGTGTTGATATCAATTACCGAGTGGGCCCGAAGTATATCTCTCTGACTTGGGAGGGACAAATCCCATCTCGATACATACAACCCAACAGATACTTTCCGATCACCAGAGAGACACCTTTATGATCACCCTCTCATAGGATGACGTTTGATGACCTCAAAGCTTTCTTCCGATATCAGGGAGTTGTATTATCTCATGGTCTAAGGAATACAATATTTGACATAAGAAAAGCTTCGCAAAGACGAACACAATGACACGATCTAATTGCTTCGCTTAGTTTGGGTCTGTCCACCATATCATTCTCCCAATGATATGATCTCATTATTAATCGACAAATCATGTCCATGGTTAGGAAACCTTAACCATCACTAATCAATGAGCTAGTCCATAGAGGCGTACTAGGGACACGGTGTTGTTCACCATCCACACAAGTATTAAAGTTTCCGCTTAATACAATTCTAGCATGGAATATAAACATTATCATGAACAAGAATTATAATAATAACATCTTTATTATGCCTCTAGGGCATAATTCCAACAAACTGTGGATGCTAGCTATTGATCCAGGGACTAGCATTGTAAACACAAGGATCTCTACCTTATTAAAGGTTGGGAACCTTACACAGCGTGTGCACAATGCTCAGGCGAACCTGACAGGGTCAAGTAGAAGGCGTGGGGCAGTCGGTTTTTACCTCAATCTCTCACCGGAGTTGGAGACGGCGTCGGATGCCCACGGTGCTCGTCGAAGTCGACACTCTGGATCACAAGCAGACGGACAAAGGGGATCAGTAGGTGTGCAAGGATCAGGGGATCATTCCAGGGTGAACAAGGAGTGGGCGCGAACACTAGACTTACCGGAATACCTCGCCGGAGTTGGCTCTGTCTGCGGCGGTGCAATGCGAAATAGGGGCAGCCTGGTGGCGGAGCGAGCGAGTGAAGTGAGGGGAAAGGTGCGGGGTGGAGAGGGGGTTTTGTAGCCGGGGCAGGGGCGAGTATCACGCAAGGAAACGTCGGCAATTACTCGGGTTTAAAGCGCGGAAGTGATGGCGGAGGAAACAGCCGGCGGCGTGGTCGTGGGCGTGATTTTGGGGAAGACGGTGGTGAGCTAGCGAGGGTCCACCAGTCAGCGACTGATTGGGTAGCGCGGGTGCGGTGAGAAAAACAGGGAGAGAGGGAAATCCCGGGTGGGCTGGCTAGTGGGCTGCTGCTGCTATTGGGCTCAAATGCTAGCGCCGGCCTTTTTCCATTTCTCTTATTTTTCTCTTTTTCTGTTTGATTTTCCAGGAATCCTTTTCAAATGAATTTAAAGTGGTTTGAATTCAAACAACTCCTGGATTTTTGTAAGGTGAAATAAGTACATAATTGGCTACAGAACAATGTTGTACACTTGGAAATACATGGGCACTTTGGAATTTTAAAAAAATAAACAATGCCATTATCAATTGTTTAATAAAGACATAATAGTGGTTTTGAATTCATACTGTGTTTTGAAAAGAAATTCTAAGCTTTAGGAAACCTCTATCAACTCTAAGTTCAAATCTTTCTGGTTTAAAACAAATAATCTCATACTAGAGAGTACATTGGGCCATTGCCCTGCTTACATAAAATAATAGACATTCAAATACTTCTGTTTTTGAAATCTTATTTGAAATGATCCTAAAATTATTATGAATGCATGAATGATATGCAATTTTTGAAATCATGATTTTTGGGATGTTACATATGAATTGATTTAAAATAGAGCATCAAGAAGCAAATTCAAAACACATTTATGTCTAATCCACTTCCTATGCATGGGAATCTTGTAAAGCAAAAAGTCCTAAAAGCACAAAGCAACAAGCATAGGAAAGCAAACCAAATGCAACTTCAAAATTTTCAACATAAAGAGTGGAAACTTAATATTTTTGAGATGCATAAGACCATGTTTCCCTCTCTCATAATAACTTTCAGTAGAAACATGAACAAAATTAACAATATAACTATCACATCAAACATTCTTACCATGAGCCACATGCATAAAATGATTATTACTCTCCACATAAGCATATTCATCCTTATTGATCATAGTGGGAGCAAATTCAACAACATAGCTATCACTATTATTCTCATCACCATAATCATCAAATATAGGAGGCATATTGTAATCACAATAAATTTCATCCTCAATAGTAGGTGGACTAAAAATATCATACTCATCATTGTAATCATCATAAATTGGAGGTTTGGTATCATCATAAGCAATATAATAGCTATCTTCCAAAGCTGGGGGACTAAAAAGATCATTTACATCAAAACTAGCTTCCCCTAGCTTAGATTTTTGCATAGAATTATCAATAATGGTGTCCAAAGAATTCATACTAATAACATTGCTATTAGCATGCAAATAAAGTTCCATAGGTTTTTTAATTTTCTCTTCAAACACGTCATGTCCTAAATCAAGATAAATGCATAGAGCTCTATAATTTTTTTGTTGTTTTCCACTAATCCCAACTAGTGAAAACAAGAAACAAAAAGACAAAACTGCAGAATCTAAAGGAAATAACTTCGAGCACTCACACCGGAGGATGTGAGTACCTTTTACCTTACCTCCCCGGCAACGGCGCCAGAAAAGAGCTTGATGTCTATGCACATCTATTCTTGTAGACAGTTGTTGGGCCTCCAAGTGGAGAGGTTTGTAGAACAGCAGCAAGTTTCCCTTAAGTGGATCACCCAGGGTTTATCGAACTCAGGGATGAAGTGGTCAAAGGTATTCCCTCTCAAGCAACCCTTCAATCAAGATACAAGACGTCTCTTGTGTCCCCAACACACCCAATACACTTGTCAGGTGTATAGGTTCACTAGTTCGGCGAAGAGATAGTGAAATACAAGTGGTAACGGTGCCAGAAAAGAGCTTCTGACTTGTTGTTGATGTGGGGTAACGGTGCCAGAAAATAGCCGATGGCATGGAGGAACAGACTAAAGGCAAACTGAAGGAAGCAAGCAACATGCAACAAATCTAGTAGCAAACGGTGTTTCAATGTTTAGAAACAGGGCCTAGGGATCATACTTTTACTAGTGAACACTCTCTCATATAAATGTCCTCTCTTCATGATACTACTCTTAACTACTTTCTGCTTGGACACTCTAATCCATGGTAGGGCCTTCCCCAATCTAGATAACCCCACACTATCACCTTGAGCGCTAGATGGTTCCAACAAACACCACAATTTCATAGAGACATCCAACTACAAATATAACTCATAACAAATATTCAATCTAGCCAAAGTGCCACACACGGTATGCCCGCTGTCACTTTCACACACGTGGGGAAAATCATAGATCTATTAAAGCACAAAGAGTATTTATGTAGACTCAAGTCTAAGTGCCACCATGGCGTGCACGCTGTCACTTTCACACACATGGGGAGAGCAGCGATGTATTAAAGCACTTGAGTAGCAAGGTAGATCTACTTGATTACAAAGGTCATGACCACAAGATGATGCATAGAGAGAGATGAACACATAGCTAATGGTAGAGCCCTTAGCCCCGAGGAAGAACTACTCCCTCCTCATCATGGGAATCAGCAATGGTGACGAAGATGGCGATGGAGATCGATGGAGATGGCTCTGGGGGCACTTCCCCATCTCGACAGGGTGCCGGAATAGAGACTTTCTGTCCCCCGAATCTCCCCTTCGGTGGCGACGACGCAACATAGGTTTTCGTGGATTTCTTATAGATTTTTTAGGGTTTTACCATCGGAGGCTTCTTATAGGCGCAGGAATCAAGGTCGGCGGGGGTCCAGGGGTCCCACACCCTCTCCAGGCGCCTCTAGGCCTTGCCCGTGCCTAGGGGGGTTTGGCCACCCTATGGCCCCCCTCCGGCTCTGCTTCGTGGTTCCGTGTTGCTCCGGGACAATAATAACTTTGGGTTTTGTCCCATCCAATTCCGAGAATATTGATTTTCTGCCTTTCTAGAACCAAAAACAGAAGAAAACAGGAAACTGGCACTATGGCAACTTGTTAATAAGTTAGTTCCAGAAAAGATATAAAAACACCTCAAAGTATAGACAAAGCAAAGCAAAGTATATACAAAACAAGCATGGATCATCAAAAATTCTAGATACGTTTCCGACGTATCAGCGTCGCAATTGCCATTTCTGTGTGATCGCATCCGAAGCCTGGAGAAGAACGTTCTCATGATCCGTGGTCATGCAGATGTTTGGAAATCCAAGGCCGAATGTGTAGGGTTCGCAGCATAGAAAACAAAATTTTTCCTACGATGTGAACTATATACCAAGATCTATCTACTAGATACAAACAACGGGCGGATGTATATGCGTAGAGAACATACCCTTGAAGACCGACAAAGCTTAACGAGTTCAACTCGTGGTTGATGTAGATGATCTCTTGCCGATCTCAAGATCGAGAGGAAGTCCTAGCGCCGCAAATCAGCAGCGCATCCGTGCTCGCACACACGTTCGAGGCACCGAGCAACCTCCGCCTCCTCGCTCCAGCGATGCAGCGGAAGCACAACTCTTTCTTGCCGAATAGCCACCGGGAACATGTATCTCGCTAGTCCGAGACCATGGGGAATAAATTCTAGAGGGGGAGAGAGATCCTTCACGAGGAGGTGTGTGAGACAAGTGAGGAGGGGGGCTCCTTTTATAGGAGGAGGGGGGGCACCCAAGGGGGTGGCCGCCGTCCATGGGGGCTGCCCCCTCCCCTCCTTCATTCATGTGGGTGGACACTCCACTCACAAAATTCCCTTTAAAATCCCTCCACTCAAAAGTCCACTCAAATTCCCATTAAATTTCCACCAAATTTAATGCAAACTCTCATTAAATAAAACTCTTTTATTTTATTCAGAATTTTGTCAATTACTTTAATGACAAACATTCACAAATAACCCCTTGCTAGAATTCTATTTCACATGCATAACCACTTTATGCAATTTCACCCGAAAACCTGTTTTGGTATCTAGTGAAATAAATTCCTACGCATGTTCATTCTTTCGGCATGAAACATTTGCTCCAATTGGATGTCGGTGTCTCTTAAGTGTGTCACCCTACGGTTCGTGAATAATGTGGACATGATCGAGACCCCTCTCGGATCAATAATCAGAAGCGGGATCTGGAGACCCATACTGACTCCCACACATTCAACGATGACTTTCTTGTGATCGTCGGAACCTTTTACGCTAGTATCTTAATCCCTTTGTTTCACGATATATTACATGTCCGAGATTCGATCATCGGTATCTCCATACCTAGTTTGATCTCGTTACCGACATGCACTCTTTTCTCGTTCCTGTGATATAACATTCTAGTGATCAAATCACTTGCTTGCAAGCTAATTAATGTGATATCACCGAGAGGGCCAGAGTATATCTATCCGTCATCGGGATGAACAAATTCCACTCTCGATCCATGAGCCTCAACATAACACTTTATTAGTTCTGAATCCATCTTTATAATCACCCTGTTACGGTGTGACGTTTGATGTTATCAAGAAACTCTTCCGGTGTTAGTGATTGACATGATCTCATGGTCTAAGGATTAGGATCACTTCGTAAGTTGTTATAGCAATATAAACTCAATGACTTTGATCGTAATGCTATACTTCGGATGAATGTTCATCACACCATTTCACTAATGTTGTGATCCCGTTATTAACAACATCCAATGTCCATGATCAGGAAACCTTGATCATCTTGTTAATCAATGAGCTAGTTTATGAGAGAGGCATAACTAAGAACTTTCTGTTTGTTTATTAAACACACATGTATTAACGTTTCCGTATTAATACAATTATAGCATGCAAAATAAACATCTATCATATACTTGGAATACACATAATAAACACTTTATTATTGCCTCTCAGGGCATATTCCCTTCAGTCTCCCACTTGCACTAGAGACAATAATCTAGTTACATAGTGATAAATCTAACACCCATTGAGTTCTGGTGTTGATCATGTTTTGCTCTAGGGAGAGTTTTAGTCAACGGATCTGCTACATTGAGATCCGTATGTACTTTACAAATCTTTATATCTTCATCCTTGACATGCTCGCGGATGGAGTGAAACCGGCGCTTAATATGCTTGGAATGCTTGTGAGACCTTGGCTCTTTGGCATTGGCAATTGCACCATTGTTGTCACAATAGATCACCATTGGGTCCAACGCCACCACTCCTAGTTCGGATATGAACTCCTTCATCCAAACTGCTTCCTGAGCCGCTTCTGAAGCAGCAACATATTCGGCCTCCGTTGTTGATCCCGCTACCACAGGTTGTTTGGAGCTCCTCCAACTAACCGCTCCGCCATTCATGAGAAATACGTATCCGGATTGAGACTTAGAGTCATCCGGATCGGTGTCGAAGCTAGCGTCGACATAACACTTAGCGACGAGCTCTTCTTCACCTCCGTATACAAGAAACATATCCTTAGTTCTTCGTAAGTACTTAAGGATATTCTTGACCGCTATCCAGTGTTCCGAACCTGGATCTGATTGGTACCTACTAGTCAAACTAATAGCATGTGCCACATCCGGTCTTGTACATAGCATGGCGTACATTATAGAGCCTATGGCTGAAGCATAGGGGACTTTGTCCATTATCTCTTTTTCTTCCGCCGAAGCCGGACTTTGAGTCTTACTCAATGTCTTGCCTTGCAACATAGGTAAGAACCCCTTCTTACTTCCGTCCATTTTAAACTTCTTTAAAATCTTATCAAGGTATGTACTTTGCGATAGCCCTATTAGGCGCCTAGATCTATCTCTATAGATCTTTATGCCTAATATGTATGACGCTTCACCTAGGTCCTTCATTGAAAATTTGCTGTTTAGATAACTTTTAATACTGTTTAAAAGATCTATATCATTTCTGATCAATAATATGTCATCCACATATAATATCAGAAATGCCACATTGCTCCCACTCACTTTCTTGTAAATACAAGCTTCTCCATAAGTTTGGACAAATCCAAACTCTTTGATCACCTCATCAAAGCGGAGATTCCAACTTCGTGATGCTTGCTTCAATCCATAGATGGATCGCTGAAGCTTGCACACCTTGTTAGCATCCTTAGGATCGATAAAACCCTTTGTTTGTATCATATACAACTCTTCTTCAATATTACCATTGAGAAATGCAGTTTTGACATCCATCTGCCATATCTCATAATCGAAATATGCAGCAATTGCTAACATAATCCTAACTGACTTTAGCATCGCTACGGGAGAGAAAGTCTCATCGTAGGCAACTCCTTGAATTTGTCGAAACCCCTTTGCGACAAGTCAATCTTTATAGACGGTCACATTACCATCAGCATCAGTTTTCCTTTTGAAAATCCATTTGTTCTCCACGGCCTTTCGGTCGTGAGGTAATTCCACCAAGTTCCAAACTTGATTTTCATACATGGATTCCATCTCGGATTTCATGGCTTCTAACCATTTGTTGGAATCCGGGCTCATCATCGCTTCTTCATACGTCGCAGGGTCATCATTTTCATCAACCATGAAATTCATGACAGGATTTCCGTACAGCTCGGGAGCTACACGCGTCCTGTTTGACCTGCGAGGTTCGGTAGTACTCTCTTTCGGAGTTTCATGATCATTATCATTAGTTCCCTCTTCAACAGGTGGAGCCAACTCCGGAACAACTTCCGGCGCTGCGCTACTCGCCATACTTTGAAGAGAAGGTTCCACAACCTCTTCGAGTTCTACCTTCCGACTACTCACACCTTTCGCGAGAAACTCTTTCTCTAGAAAGGATCCATTCTTGGCAACAAAAACCTTGCCCTCGGATCTGTGATAGAAGGAATACCCAATAGTTTCTTTAGGGTATCCTATGAAAACGCATTTTTCCGCTTTGGGTTCGAGTTTATCCGGTTGAAGTTTCTTCACATAAACATCGCATCCCCAAACTTTAAGAAATGACAGCTTAGGTTTGTTTCCAAACCACAATTCATACGGTGTCTTTTCAACGGATTTAGATGGTGCCCGATTTAAAGTGAATGCAGCAGTTTCTAGTGCATAACCCCAAAATGACAACGGCAAGTCCGTCAGAGACATCATAGATCGAACCATATCTAATAAAGTACGATTACGACGTTCCGACACACCATTTCGCTGTGGTGTTCCGGCAGGTGTGAGTTGTGAAACAATTCCACACTCTTTCATGTGAGTGCTAAACTCGTAACTTAGATACTCACCTCCACGGTCGGACCGTAGAAATTTGATCTTTCTATTACGATGATTTTCCACTTCATTCTGAAATTCCTTGATCTTTTCAAAGGTTTCAGACTTGTGTTTCATCAAGTAGATATAACCGTATCTACTCAAATCATCCGTGAAAGTAACAAAATAACGATATCCACCTCGCGCCGACACACTCATTGGACCACATACATCAGAATGTATGATTTCCAATAAATCTGTCGCCCGTTCCATTGAACCGGAAAACGGCGTTCTAGTCATCTTGCCCATAAGGCATGGCTCACATGTATCAATGATTCATAATCAAGTGATTCCAAAAGTCCATCCGAATGGAGCTTCTTCATGCGTTTAACGCCAATATGACCTAGACGGCAGTGCCACATATATGCGGATATATCATCATTAAGTTTAATCCTTTCAGCATCAACATTATGAATATGTGTAACATTATCATCGAGATTTAATAGAAATAAACCATTCATCATCGGTGCATGACCATAAAAGATTTCATTCATATAAATGGAACAACCATTGTTCTCGGATTTAAATGAATAACCACTTCGCATCAAACACGATCCAGATACAATGTTCATGCTCAGTGCAGGCACCAGATAACATTTATTCAGGTTTATAACTAATCCCGACGGCAAGTGGAGAGGCAGCGTTCCGACGGCGATCACATCAACGCTTGATCCATTGCCGACACGCATCTTGACCTCACCCCTTGCTAGCGGTCGCTTGTTCTGCAGCCCCTGATTCGAGTTACAAATATTAGCAACTGAACCGGTATCAAATACCCAGGTGCTACTGCGAGCACTAGTCAAGTACACATCAATAACATGTATATCATATATACCTTTGTTTGCCTTGCCGGCCTTCTTGTCTGCCAGATACTTGGGGCAGTTGCGCTTCCAGTGGCCAGTCCCCTTACAATAGTAGCACTCGGAATCAGACTTAGGTCCAACTCGAGGTTTCTTTTCAGGCGCGGCAACAGGCTTGCCGCCCTTACTTCCCTTTCGTTTTCCCTTCTTGTCTTTCTTGAAACCAGTGTTCCTATTGATCATCAACACTTGATGTTCCTTTTTGATCTCCACTTCTGCAGTTTTAAGCATTGACAGAAGCTCGGGGAGAGACTTCTTCATGCCTTGCATATTATAGTTCATCACGAAGCTCGTATAGCTAGGTGGCAGAGACTGCAGAACATGATGGATGCCTAAGTCAATGGGAATCGATATTCCCAAGGACACAAGCTTATCGGCGTAACCCGACATCTTGAGTACATGCTCACTAACGGAGCTGTGCTCTTCCATCATGCAGCTAAAGAACTTTTCTGAAGCGTTGTAGCTCTCTACAGCAGCATGTGTGTCGAAAATCATTTTCAACTCGCCCATTGTATCAAATGCATTGCCGTTTTCGAAACGCTTTCGAAGTTCCGGCTCTATCCCATACAATATGCCTCAATGAACTAAGTTGTGGTCCTCCTGACGAGTCTGATAGACATTCTTCTCCTCGTCAGGGGCATCATCAAAAGGTGGGGGGCCTAACGGCGCTTCTAGCACATATTGCTTTTTTGCAGCAGAGAGGAGAATCCTCAAATTCATGGCCCATTCGGTAAAGTTGCTACCGTTCGTTGCTAGTTTCTCTTTCTCCATGAACACATTGAAATTAAAAGCAGGTGGTGCCATCTACAACAGAATTTGTAAAGTTTAGACTAAGTGTATGATAGATTGAGTTCAACTAATCTATATTACAAATGAACTCCCACTCAAAAACGACATCCCTCGTGCCTTTTTGGTGATTACATGAACCAAATCCACTACACCAAGTCCGATCATCACGTGAGTCGGTATAGCTTCAAAGGCGAGCATCAAATGGGCATCATATCAACTATATGACTCATGCTTAACCTTTTGGTCCGTGTTCCGAGGCCATGTCTGTACATGCTAGGCTCGCCAAGTTAGAACCTTAGTATTCGCGTGTGTAACTGTTTTACACCCGAAATATGGTCGTGGATCCAAGAACACCCGATCATCACGTGATGTCCTAGAGCGACGAAAACATAATCGGTGCATACTAAAGGAAGAACACATTCTTATCTTGATATTTAAATGAGGGATCATCTTATTATGCTAACAAAGCGCTAAACAAGCAATATAAGATGCTATCAAACATCATATGTTTATTAGTGAAATGATATGGTTCCCGCAGATGATCTCTATCATGTGCATCGTGGTATGATCACTATCATACCTATATGTGTAAATCCAAGGTCTATGGATTTTACACGCTATGTGTGTTGTAAGAGTATCATCTCATACTTCTACTTACAACACTACCATATCATAACACTTGCCCAGCAACAATCTAAACTAGACGCCTCTAATTTATCCATTGCAAGTTTTACGTGGCTTAGGGCTTTCGAGATAGAACCGTTCTTACCTACGAACATGAACCACAACGAGGATAATCAAATTGTTGACAACCCGCTTGCAAAATAGATATTGACTATAGTAGGAGAGACAGACACCCGCTAGCCACTTATGCAAACTAGTTGCATGTCAAGCGTGGAACAGGTCTCATGTGCGAGGACATGTAAAGTTTGTCCGGGCCGCTTCATCCCACTATGCCACCAATATCCAAAATTACAACAAAGGAGCAACAACATGATCATCATCGCCCACATACTCATATGTGTACTACCCGTGTAAAGTATCTATGCATAGATCCGACTCTGATACCACTGTAGGGTTCGCAACATAGAAAACAAAAATTGTCCTACGATGTGAACTATATACCAAGATCTATCTACTAGATACAAACAACGGGCGGATGTATATCCGTAGAGAACATACCCTTGAAGACCGACAAAGCTTAACGAGTTCAACTCGTGGTTGATGTAGATGATCTCTTGCCGATCTCAAGATCGAGAGGAAGTCCTAGCGCCGCAAATCAGCAGCGCATCCATGCTCGCACACACGTTCGAGGCAGCGAGCAACCCCCGCCTCCTCGCTCCAGCGATGCAGCGGAAGCACAACTCTTTCTTGCCGAATAGCCACCGGGAACATGTATCTTGCTAGTCCGAGACCATGGGGAATAAATTCTAGAGGGGGAGAGAGATCCTTCACGAGGAGGTGTGTGAGACAAGTGAGGAGGGGGCTCCTTTTATAGGAGGAGGGGGGGCACCCAAGGGGGTGGCCGCCGGCCATGGGGGCTGCCCCCTCCCCTCCTTCATTCATGTGGGTGGACACTCCACTCACAAAATGCCCTTTAAAATCCCTCCACTCAAAAGTCCACTCAAATTCCCATTAAATTTCCACCAAATTTAATGCAAACTCTCATTAAATAAAACTCTTTTATTTTATTCAGAATTTTGTCAATTACTTTAATGACAAACATTCACAAATAACCCCTTGCTAGAATTCTATTTCACATGCATAACCACTTTATGCAATTTCACCCGAAAACCTGTTTCGGTATCTAGTGAAATAAATTCCTGCGCTTGTTCATTCTTTCGGCATGAAACATTTGCTCCAATTGGATGTCAGTGTCTCTTAAGTGTGTCACCCTATGGTTCGTGAATAATGCGGACATGATCGAGACCCCTATCGGATCAATAATCAGAAGCGGGATCTGGAGACCCATACTGACTCCCACACATTCAACGATGACTTTCTTGTGATCGTCGGAACCTTTTACGCTAGTATCTTAATCCCTTTGTTTCACGATATATTACATGTCCGAGATTCGATCATCGGTATCTCCATACCTAGATTGATCTCGTTACCGACATGCACTCTTTTCTCGTTGCTGTGATATAACATTCTAGTGATCCAATCACTTGCTTGCAAGCTAATTAATGTGATATCACCGAGAGGGCCCAGAGTATATCTATTCGTCATCGGGATGAACAAATTCCAATCTCGATCCATGAGCCTCAACATAACACTTTATTAGTTCTGAATCCATCTTTATAATCACCCTGTTACGGTGTGACGTTTGATGTTATCAAGAAACTCTTCCGGTGTTAGTGATTGACATGATCTCATGGTCTAAGGATTAGGATCACTTCGTAAGTTGTTATAGCAATATAAACTCAATGACTTTGATCGTAATGCTATACTTCGGATGAATGTTCATAACACCATTTCACTAATGTTGTGATCCCGTTATTAACAACATCCAATGTCCATGATCAGGAAACCTTGATCATCTTGTTAATCACCGAGCTAGTTTATGAGAGAGGCATAACTAGGAACTTTCTGTTTGTTTATTAAACACACATGTATTAACGTTTCCGTATTAATACAATTATAGCATGCAAAATAAACATCTATCATATACTTGTAATACACATAATAAACACTTTATTATTGCCTCTCAGGGCATATTCCCTTCAGAATGGGCCACTGCTAGGGAAGAATTTCTCCTTGAGGTATTTAGGCAGGTTGGCGAGCAACTCTAGTGTGAGTCACCATGAGCCTTTGTATTTTCGACTGTGACATGTTTTTATGTCTTATCACCCGCTGCTTTCCTATGCAATTGTGAATCTTCTTTCGAAGGAAGAGAAAGAGCATGTTGCGATTCGAATGAATTGCTTGACACAGCAGGAGTTGGAGGCCGGCGGCTTCTTCTAGATGGACCATGACCGAGCGATTGTTCTTGCAACAGTGCAAGATCGCGTCCATCAAGTGTTTCGAGTGCTGAAGAGAGCAAGGTTGCCACTCGCGGTTATCTAGGCCATGATGTCCCCTCTAGATTCAGCTCCCTCCAGTTTCTTGGGCTTGCTTGGAAAATTTCCCAATACAAGCCATGTGAAGGAGCTGGTTGAAAAGGATACAGATGCCGCCTAGAGGGGGGGTGAATAGGCGGTTTAAAACTTTTACGAGATGGGCTTAACAAAGGCGGAATAAAACTAGCGTTTACTTTGTCAAGCACAAAACCTATATAAACTATGGTTCACCTAGGTGCACCAACAACTTATGCTAAGCAAAACAAGCAACTATGTGATAGCTAGATATAATAATTCAAGCACGAAGGCTATCACAAAGTAAAGTGCATAAGTAAATAGCTTAGTATAGAGATAACCGAGGCACGCGGAGATGATGATTTATTACCGAGTTCCTCCCATAAAGAGAGTACGTCTCGTTGGAGAGGGGGTGGTATCAAACCACCTACGCCACAAAAGGCCTCCCTTATTCTCTGGTGAATCTCACCCCAACGGGATCGATCCACACTTCCACTATCGGTGCACTTGTCGGTGGCAACCGGAACCTCTCACAAGGTTGGGGAACTTCTCCACAACTTAATCGGAGGCTCCCAACAAACGCCACCAAGGCCACAACCTGCAACACCAACAAACCGTCTAGGGTTCCAAGAACCCAAGAGTAAAAAGCTTCTCAACTTTCACTCACCAAATCCTCCGAGGAGAACTCAAACCGATGCACCAAATGCAATGGCAAGAACACAGGAAGTGCTCAAGTCCTTCTCTCCCAAATTCCACAAAAGCTACAAAAGCTAGTGTAAGATCCCTCCTTTATAAATGAAAAGGATCCATGTGATTCCAATGCTAGTCCCTGGATCAATGCTAGCATCCACAGTTTAATATGAAGTACACAGAAACAAAGGTCATTATTACAGTCATTCCAGAGACAACATAGTCTTTACAACTCCATGGACACATGCCTAATACAAGAGTTTAAATATGTAAATAGATAAAAGTCTTCATCTTCATGTGCCATAGGCAAACATGTTGAGTGTAGACTCATGACTCCTAATCCTCATCAGAGTAACCTGCAACATCACAAGTTACAGCCACAGTGGGTCAATACATTGGAATAGTATTGGCAAGTGATACCTTAGTATAATATTTGGTGGACTAGATAGTATATGCAATTTGACTAAGTCTATCTTAGGCTTGCTTTGCTCAAAATAGGTTTTGCCTATTAGTTGAAATCACTAAGTTTTTTTTCTCAAAACTTTTCCCAAGGAACCACCAATAGACATTGAGGTCCTGCACCCTTGTTCACCCACAAGTTTTTACTTAGAAATTGGGATGAGGAGATTCTTGATAGCTTCCATGTCTTGATGCTCAAGTTGTCCCATACCAGGGACAAGGCTAAGTACTTAGATTCTTCCATCTACAGAGGTTGTGCACTTTCCCTACAAGTCTTGATTTTCACCAAGACAGGACCTTTCAGAAGCCTTCCCTTAGACCAAATGGACGCGCTCCAACCTATCATCCCACTACCACCAACTGTCCAAATGGCTAAGTTCTAGCAACCTATGTGATCCTGGCAGAGCCCATATTGCCAAGTGGCTGCACTAGAATCTTCTTAACATTCAGCCTCTAAAATCTCTTTGTTCCTGGGTGGCTTTCCACAAGTGTGATACACAAGGTAAACCATAGAAATGGGCCTTGTGTAACCACTCAACATAAACCATTCCTTCCATTCCACTCAGGTGTTTCATTTACTTAGTTGTTTTATTAGACAAAACACAAGTCCAAAGACTTAGAATTAATTTCATCATAGCATGTATATTTTACCACCCTTGGTTGCTACTAGCTAGGCTAAGCATGGCATAGATAAGCATCTTAACTTAGAAATTTCCTAGCAATTCTACAACTACTAGGATTTCCCAACATGGCACATAAGCAAAATATAACATGCAAGACTAGCAAAATATTTCTAATGCTTAGTAGAAAACATAGGGATGAAAATATCATGAAGCACCACTTGCCTTGGTAGTTTGGAGAGTAGCTACAGTCCTCACAATCACAATCAATATTGGCACCAAAATCTACAAACAAAATCATAGCAACAATCACATACAAAATATATACAAACAAAAATATATGAATGCATGCAATATGATATGTGATGGTTTTTAAAACTCTAAAAAGCAAGTGTACTGTACTGGTTCATAAACAAGTTCAAAACTTGCCAAACAACATTTATTTAACCCTTAAAACATTTCTCAAACATTTCATATACTCAAAATAGCCCTCCACAAGTTTCTGTAAATAAAACCATTTTAACAGAAGAAAAACATTAAACACATTGCATATTTAGAAAGGGCTTGTTCTCCTGATTCCATTGATATAAAATTTGTCAAATTTGAACGTGGGGATCAAATGTTATAGCTAAAACAAATTCAAACATCTAATAGATTCAAATCCTGTTTTAAATCTATTCTCTAGCCACGCGTCACGCTCTGATTGGCGTGTACAGGTTCGTGTCGGATCACGCTTCTGAGCCGCTGGATCTAACTTAATCGCGTGGCTCAGATTGAATCATACCGCTTCGTCTAGGTTCTATCGCATTCGCAGGATCTAGATCTAACGGTGCTCAGGCACTCGACCATCCAGTGGTGGCGCTGGCGGCGGAGACAGGCGGCGACGCCTCTGTCAGAACTGCTACCGGCGTTCTAGGTCGCGCGAAAGAGGGGGAAGGGGCTTACCGAGCTCGCCATGCGATGCTGATGCTCAAGGTGGCGATGGCTGGTCAAGGGGCGCGCTGTAGTGGCCGAGGGAGCTCGTCGGAGTTGCCGGCGGCGTCAGATGCTTGCTGTCGAAGACGTTGCCGAGGCTCTGCATCGACCTAGCACAAGACAAATGGTTTAGGAGATGCGCAAGGACCTGACGATCAAGACAGTACAAAAGGGGAGGCAAGGGGCAGTCTCGTTTTACCTGAATCGCACGTCGCAGTCGAGCGGCGGCTCAGGTGCTCGCGGGTGAGAACGAAGACGTCGCTCTGGGTCATGAGAAAGCAAACAGAGGGTATCAGTAAACGCGCAAGGTCGTGCTGGTCACGATGGTTTGAACTAGAGGCAGAGGGGCGGTCTGTACTCACCGAGATTCGTCGCCGGAGTGCGTCTGTCTGCGGCGGCGCAAGGGCAATTGCGGGCAGCCTGGGGGCGTATTTGTCTGGCTTTGTTGGGGGAAATGGTCGCGAGGGGGAGGTGGTCTTATAGCCAGAGCGGGGGCGAGGATCGCACGCGGTATCAAGGGCAATTAAGCGTGTAGTGATTGCGGCGAGGTAACAGCGAAGCGAGCATCGCGGCCGCACGTGATTGACGACGACGACGACGTGGTCGCAGGGTCCACTCGTTAGCGAGTTTAACAGAGAGGAGGTGGGGTCCTGGTGTCAGTCACTCGGTGGGTGTGTCTACGAGTGAGAGAGAGAGAGGGAACCCGGGTGGGCTTAATGGGCTGGATTCGTAGTTGGGCCAGATAGGTGGCGCTGGCCTTTTTCCATTTCTTTTCTCCTTTTCTTTTTCTGTTTTGATTTTCTGAAATGATTTTCAAATCCAAATAAAATGATTTTGAATTCAAATCTTCTCTAGGTTTTTATTCAGCAAACCTTGCACTCAAATGTGTGTCAAACACTACTGTTTACTGAAAACACTTTGATCAAATAAAAATAAAACCAAGCCTTTATGATATATATACAATAGGCTTAATATTGGTTTTATTTACTCATTTTGTTTTGAAACTATGTTCAAGCTTTTGATGGTGCCTAAGTTTGAATTTCAAACCTTACTGAACCAAAAAAGTACTCTTCTCATTGGAAGATAGCACTAAGGCTAGAGCAACTTACATGAAATAATAAGCATATATGCTTCTGTTTTGAAATGATTTGTTTGAAATGAAACTTATATGATCATGGATGCATGGATGATATGCATGAGTTTGAAACATGATTTTAGGGATGTTACAGCTAGTGGGAGAATAATAGAGGAAGAACACACGAGGAAATCCACAAAAGAAACCCCAAGATGTAGATCCCAATATGTTCCCCTCACATAGAGGAGAGATGGATTGGTGGAGTTGTAGATCTAGATCTCCCCTTTCAAATCCCCCAAAAAGATTCAAGAAATATGGGAGGGAATGAGAGTATTTGCAATCTCTTGAAGGTCAAAACAATGGAGGAGAGATAGAATGCAAGTCACAGGCCTAAGGAGGAAGAAGGGGTCTAATTATACCCCTCCCCAACGAAATATGACCGTTTGGGACCTTCCAGGCCGGATAATCCGCCCCTCCCCCGGATATTCCGGGTTCCCCGCACAAAAAATGGCTAAGGACTTCGCGGCGCGACCCTCAGTATAGGGGCGGATTTTTGGGGCGGATAATCCGCCCCCATGGCCGGATAATCCGCCCCCCCTGAAAAGTGGCAGGAACAGCAAAACTGAAACCATCATAACTTTTTCATTCGGACTCCGATTTTGATGAACTTGGGCTCGTTTAGAAGATAGTAACGATCTCTACAAGATCATGCAGGGAACCATCATAGTCCAGCAATGGAGGATAGAACCAAATGATGAAAGGTTTAACCTATCTATAAAATACAAACCGGTAAAACCTCCAATATCGAAAACACAATAGAGAATGCATAAGAAATCCGTTTTCGATGGACTTAAGATTGTCATAGAGATTGACACAATATCTAAATCCTCTCATGGATAAGAACCAAACAAGAACTAAGAAATATGATGCCAAGTATGCAAAGGTTTGAGCTCTCACCGAGGGGTATGATCAAGTTACTCACTTGAGAGCCCCTCTTGATAGTACGGTTATCTATCCTATAAACCGGTCTCTCCAACTAACACCACGAGACCAGTTAGAAAGAAACGCTATCAAAATCAAACCTTTGCCTTGTATATTTGACACCTTAGGATGGAGCACCTTTCTTGATTGCACTAGCTTGGTGAAGATGCTCCCCATACTCCACTATGGAAGAGCCTCTCTTTTAGGCATATCTTCACATATCCATGATCACCATAAGGATGGCACGATACACTTAAGATCATCTTAAGAAACCTTGATCAAAACTTGACCTTCTTCACTTTATTCTTATTCCAACCTTGAAGCCACCATATGGTTCAAGCATTGTCTATGCACAAATTCTACAAGTAAAACTCAATGCAAACATAAGTCCATAAAACATTGTCATTAATTACCAAAACAACACATGGGGGCACACATGTTCTTTCACTGGTGCGTCATCAGCTGGTGGCGGGTGTGAAGTTAGCCCTATCGCTTGTTCGGCTGCATCATCATGATGTCAACCTTGCGGAGATAGCAGCTAGGCCACCTCCTCCTCCGGATGGTCTGGCATGGGATATGCGTCCGTAAAACGCAGCAATGGCACAAAATGCTAAAAAAATTGTAGATGTGTTTAAGGAGAGGACGAATGTCCTGCTCCAGCATGGTTGAGTCCTGTAAGTAGAAAATGAAACAATGTAAAGGCTATATAATGTCGAGTGGGCTTTTAATGCCCTTCTAAAGTTGTATGTATTGGCACGTAGTGCATTTTTTGACTATAGAGTGTGCATGTACTTTTCGTTAGCCTGTCATAGTCAGCTACTCAGGTTATATGCGTTGTTGTCAATCGACGAAGTCGTAAGGTGAGGTGCAGCCCCCGGGCATATTTGGCGATAAAAATGTAAGAGAGAAATTTGGGCCAAGGAAATTAGCTTTTATTCATCGTAATGTAGGAGGTATAGCGTTCGGCTGAGTAGCCTGGCTGAATAGCCTTATTGAAATTAAAAGACAGCTAGGGGTAGAAGCGTCTTAGTTTTGCGGCTTTCCAGGGGTTGGAGTATTCTACTCCTGACTCGGCCTCCTTTAGGCGGTAAGCGCCACCTAGGATTATTTCAGTGACTACGTAGGGTCCTTCCCAGGTTGACACGAGCCTTAAGTGCCCTTCCTGCTTGAGTCACAGGATGAGGTCTCCTTCGACAAAGGACCTTCGGTGTAGCCGACGTCTGTGGTAGTTGTGTAGACTTTGCCGATACACCGTTGAGTTGGCCATGGTGATGTCGCGAGCTTCGTCCAGCGTGTCGACGACGTCTTCGAGTGCAGCCAATGATTCGGCCTCGCTGTAGGCGACAACCTGCGGGGCGTTGTAGCGTACCTCAGCAGGCTACATGGCTTTAGCTTCATGCACCATGAAGAAGGGCGTGTAGCCAGTTGATCTGTTTTGCGTTGTGCGTAGGATCCATAGAACGGAGGGTAGCTCGTCTGCCCAGGATGCCGCGAGCCTTTTGAGTGGGTGTAGCAGCCGCTTCTTGATGCAGTTACCGATGAGGCCGTTGGATTTTTGACCTCCCCGTTGGTATGCGGATGCGACACGAAGGCATATGTGAGGCTTATCCATTGGTTTTCGCAGAAGCCTTGGAACTCCTTCGAGGTGAAGTTCGATCCGTTGTCAGTGATGATGCTGTGGGGCACTCCAAACCTATAGACAATGGACTCGAAGAACTTGACGGTGGCAATGCCAGACTAGTTAGTGACGGGTATGGCCTTGATCCACTTCAAGAATTTTTCAAATGCCACCAGGAGGAAGATGTGCCCTGCTGGCGAGGACATTGGTAGTTTTCCGATCATGTCGAGTCCCCACTAGGCGAATGGCCAGGCCAATGGTATTGGCCGCAGCTCTGATCATGGCGCGTGTGGCTTGTTGGTGTACCTCTGGTAGGCGTTGCATCTCTATACGATGTCGTTGGCATCACACATCATAGTTGGCCAGTAAAAGCCAGCTCGCAGAGCTTTGACGATGAGGGCACGGTTGCCTGCGTGGTGGCCGCAAATACCTTCATCGACAGTTGGCGCCCACCATGGGGCAAGAGGCGTTTCAGGCTCTACAATGGGCGAGGTACAAGCTCTTCACAGGAATCGGCAAAACTGTATCCATTGGTCGAGTTATCTTCTTAGGTAACGTTCCAATCGTCCCTCCTGACGAATTCTGGATCCCCGCGAAGACGAACCGCACCCGCTACTAAATCGTTCCAATTGGGGACATCCACCTCTTCATCGGTGAATGCGACTCGGGCACTAATTCCCTAGAAGTCGGAGAAACGTCAAGGCCCACAAGGACCACCTAAGGGCAGATACTTTCGCGGAAGGATCGAAGTCAGATCTCTCTCCGGAGTTTTCCGACTTAGATCGAAAAAATTCAAGGCCCACCCAAACCGCCCCTGTGTAGGAAATAATGGTGGAAGATCGCTGTAAATCCACCGGCTTCGCTCGTGCATCTGGAAATCAAAGATCACACTTTGTCGGCGTGGTGACTATCTTCAATCAAGCGTGATCCGTCCAGAGAGAGGGTGAAAACCCCCACGATTACCTCGCCAGGTGGCTCCGGATATGGGCTGACCTGGAACACCACCCCAATGATGATGATATCTATCACTTGGTGGAAGGGCTGGACCACGTTACACTTATCCAGCATACACTAAGGCGGCAGCAGGCCGCGGGTCTCGTACCTTTAAGAGAATGATTGGCACCGTCAACAGTTACGCAGCTACCGATGCAGCTGCTCAGGAAGATCTCGCCGTCACACACGGGCCACCGCCGCCACAGCTACCGCCTCCAGCCAACAACCTGGCTACCCCAGCATTGTCCTCCGTCATCGAGCAAGCCCCTACACCCTCTGACTCTGTCTCGATGTGCTCTACACCGACATCAACATGGACTCGAAGGATATGGACATCAACCCGGAGGAGCTCGACTCAACTATGAATAATATGGAGGACGATATCAAGCGTGAGGTATAGGCCGACAAGGTCGTCACATCCTGACAGGTGTTCGTCGTCATTGGAAGTGTGATGGAAGAAGATCAAAACGGACAAGCTCCGCCTAAGCCGTCAGACAAGAGGAAGGGCCCAGCCAATGCCACCAACAATGATCGTGTAAAGGCCATGCCTCCTCCGCCTAACCTAGCGCAACAGCCGCACGAACTCAACACTGGTCCAAGCAATGCCAACACCGCAAATCCGCCGCCACCAGCATCAACGTCTGCGGCCGCCCAAGTCACTCCAGCAGATAGATTGATGTATAGCAATTTGCTCGTTGAGCCTATAACTGTGTCCCATATACGAAATGTAGTCCATCTTGAAGAGAAACGCTAGCATCTACTGGAGGAAGCGAAGGCCATCGCGGAGCAAGGCACAAAGTTAGATCGAGATCTGGCCAAGGCACAGAAATCGATTGAAGCAGCTAGAGCCATGGAGGCCGAGTAGAAGACTCTGCTTAAGTAGCACAAGGCTAAGAAAGTTCCGGCTCACATTGTCAACGACCCTGGAGTACGGCGCAACCTGCGTGGGCTCCCTCGAAGCCGGTACAGGCCAAGCCATACATTGACAATGAAGGCATGCATGTCATGCCCACACCTATCCTCAACTTTGCGGTTTCCAAGACCCTACTGGAGCAGGATAGACCGCCCGCAGCTGTGGAACAGGTCTATGACCTTGTGGCCAAGGCTGTCAAACAACAGGAAAAGGCCACCTCTAAGAGGCTTGAGACTGATCCAGTATATTGCCAGTCTAGGAATCCTAAGAAGCCAAGGGAAAGATCTCCTTACGATGTCGGGTCCTAGACGGGGTCATTAGAACAAAGACGGAGGGACGCACGCAACAGGAAGGACGCTATCCCCATATCCTCCGACCACATAGGCAAGGCTCACCCTCGTCCCTTGTATCCATCGCCCCGGTCCCCCCGATATCACGAAGACCCAAGAGCTCACCACCATACGAGCATGCCTCCGCCTAGACGCCTTCAGGGCGGCATCATCATTCGTGACAACACAGAGCAGCCTCGTCATGGCGGGGAGCGCAATGGCAATTAGGGACACAAGAGCAGGTCACACCATGACACTCTGCCTCCGACAAGCAACGATGACAGATGTGAGGAGTCGCACGAGGGTAATAGCAAAAAGGCTAACCCACCTCCACCTCCTCCCCCGTCGCCCCCTAGCAGCCACCATGGTGGAAGAGGGCCGTGTCGTTCACGAAGCCCTTCCCTTGATGGCAAGAAGAAAAAAGCAAGCCCGGAGCCATACGACACGCTCACGCTTAGACTAGATTCAAGAGGCCCGGGAAGACAAGATGATCAAGCCCAAGGGACCATGTTGGCAAGAATCCCTTCCCCTGATGGCAAGAAGAAATCAGGGACCACTATGCTTTGGACCTGTGATATGGACCGCAACTTACCCCAAGGGTTTCTAGATAGACAAGACCATCAAGCCCTATGACGGCACTGCCAAGGTAGCTATGTGGTTGTAGGATTATGGTAACATGGTGGAGATCGCCGGGGAAACCCCAACGTTGCCTTCAAGTACCTCCCACTGATGTTGACAGACATAGCCCGCCAATGGATCTACGACTTGCCGAATAAGTCCATATGCAATTGGGGAGATGCAAGAAGCGTTCACCAAGAACTTTTAGGGTACGTACAAACGTCCCTGCAATATTGGCGATCTACAACGGTGCATCCAGGAGAAGGATGAGACATCTCGAGCCTACCTCTCCCGCTGGATGGATTGAAGAATTCTTTCGCAGGAGTGCATGATCAGATAGCTATGGCCGCCTACTTTGATAGCTTGGAAAATGGTACTTTGCTCCGACATAACTTTAGGCTTCTGCCGGAAAATCACAGGCCAGATCTCAATCAGATGATCTCCTTGGCAGGTGAGTTCGCGGCTGACAACGACGATGCTCGCGGCTCTTTGCCGGTAATTGCCATTCCAACCCAAGCTAAAAGGAACAACATCACCAAGCGGAAGAGTCCGCTAGAAGAAAATCCAACCTCCGATATGGTCGCAATGACGTTTCAGGATGGGATGATGGCGTACAACGTGGCTGATGATGGGGGCTAGTTGTGGGCAACAACACGGTAGTAAAACTATCCAGGGAGCACCACGCATTCCCCAAACGTATGAGGAATACCGTGATATGTCGTGCATTTTACACCTCGACGCCAATGGCAAAGTCACCCACACCAACCGCCATTGCAAGTTCTTCAACGATCTCAATGAAGACCCGGAGTCTGGCTACAAACGAAGCCGGAACCAACCGGAAGGCAAGGGCAAAGGGAAGAAGAAGGAGGAGGAGTCCAAGGATTCAAGTGACACGGATGAGGACGTTGACCCCAAGCACTCTGACAAGGGTGATGGCAAAGGAAAGAACCCCGTCGAGAAGAAGGCCCATGTCTACCACACTTTCCTTGGTACCCCAATAGTCCGTGCATTGAAGACCTCTCTAAGGATTCTGGTAGGCACCCTACCTCCAATTCCCTAGTACCTGTGTTGGTCGGAATTTCCAATCACATGGGCCAGGAAGGATCACCCTGACCTTGTTCCAATGGGGAACCAATACGCCATGGTCATCAACCCTTTGATTGACGACAACAAGTTCACCAAGTGCATGGTTGACAACGGAAGCAGCGTCAACATTATGTACCTAGATACACTGCACAAGATGAACTTGACGGAGACCAACCTAAGGCGGACCAGCACCGTGTTCCATGGCGTAGTTCCTAGTCAGGAGGCTCGGTCCCTTGGGTGCATCACGCTTCTGGTCGATTTTGGCGATGTTAACAATTACCACCAAGAACGCATGACCTTTGAAGTGGTCCCCTTCAAGAGCGTGTACCACGTCTGTTGGGGATATGATATATGGGTATCCTCATGGCATGTCTCCTATCCGGATAACCCGGGTGGCCCACAGTTGGTAGCATGGCCCATGGCCTGCTGGGAGGCCCAGTTAGATGGATCCAGAAGGGAGGCCCATGCCGGATAAAGGAAGGCTACGAAGGAGTCACCGACGTACCCAGAGCCTTGGAATGCAAGACATGCTAGACTAGTTGTAAGCAGTGTAGGACTCTGTAACCTGTCCAGCTAGGACTTTTCCCTGTAACCCTAGGACCTGGCGACTATATAAGTCGGGCCTATGGGATCCTTGAAGGAACAAGCATAGATAATCTCAGACAACCTAGTGTCGACTACGACGCACCTCGCATAGTGAACCAATCCCTGTAACTCGGCGTATTTCCATTATAGTGATTTATAGCAGGAGTAGGATTCCGCCACCGTCGTGGGATCTGAACCTGGGTAAGCTATGTTACCTCCTACCCATCAACCATCCGCCTTCCCCCACGTCTCTAAACATGCATTGTGAGGAGCCCTCCATGTCGTACTCATCGACAATACCACGATAGTTGGCGTCCACCGTGGGGCAAGAGGCGCTTCAAGCTCTTCAGCGGGCGAGGACCAAGAACTTCGCGGGAATCGGCGAAACGATAGCCATCGGTGGCGTTCTCTTCTCCGACGATGTTCCGATCGTCCCTCCCAACGAGTTCTAGGTCCCGACGAAGACGAACCCTACGCGATGCTCGATCGTCCCCATCGGAGATATCCACCACTTCATGAGCGAAACCGACTCGGGCACTAGTTCCCTAGGAGTCAGAGGAGCTTCAAGACCTGCACGTATCGCCTACGGGCAGGATACGTTCGTGGAAGGATCGATGTCGGATCTCTCCTCAGAGTTTGCCGGCAAAGAATAGAAAAATTCAAGGCCCACCCAAACCACCCTGTGCAGGATATAACGGTGGAAGATCACTGCAAGTCTGCCGGCTTCGTCCGTGCGTCTGGACAGCAGAGATCCAAGTTCGTCAGCATGGTTACCATCTTCGATCTGGTGCGTTGCGTTCAGAGAGAGGGCGAAATCCCCCCGTGATTACCTCGCCAGCTGGCTTCGTATACGGGACGATCTGGCGCATTACCCCAATGATGATGCTATGTATCACTTTGTGGAAGGACTGGACCAAGATACGCTTCTCCCGGCATTCGCTAAGGCGGCAGCAGGCTTCAGGACGCCTCACCTTCGAAAGCATGGTCAACACCGTCAAAAACTATGCGGAGGCTGAGGAGGCAACTCAGACAGCTCTTGCGCTCATTGACGGAGCGCAACCACTTCAGCCACCGCCACCACCGACTCCCGTCGCCATCACCGTGGCTGCGCCACCGCCTCCAGTCATCATCGCTGTTGTTGCACCTCCAGCCCCTGACATCGAGGAAGCCCTGCACCCTTCAACTCCGTAATTGACGCGCTCTACGCCAACTTCAGTGCAGATTCGAAGGAGATAGACTTCAGTCTGGAGGAGCTAGACTCTGCCATGCAGGAGATGGAGGAGGATTACAAGAGCGATGAGTAGGCCAACAATACCGTCACGTCCCAAGAAGTGTTTGTCACCATTGGGATGGCGATGGATGAAGATCAACCCGGAAGAGCTCTGCATACAGCACTGGACAAGGGGAAGGGACCACCTGTTGTAGCCGATAATGATCGTGCAAAGGACATGCCCCCTCCGCCTAACCCAGTGCAACTGTCGCAGGAACTCGGCACCGGCCCAAGAAACAACAACACCGCAAATCCGCCGCCTCCGGCATCTACGTCTGCTGCTGCCTAGGTCACTCCAGCTGATAGATTGATGTACGGCAATCTCCTTCTCGAGCCTATGACTGTGGCTCATATTGCAATGTGCTCCATCTTGACGACAAGCGCCAGTAGCTGCTGGAGGAAGCGCAGGCCATCGCGGAGCAAGGCGCTAAGCTAGATCGAGATCTGGCCAACGCGCAGAAGTCAATAGAGAAAGCTAGAGCGATGGAGGCCGAGTACAAGACTCTACTGCAGCAGCAGAACACCAAGTAAGCTCCAGCTCACGTCATCAACGATCCTGGTGTGTGGCAAAACCTAGGATGGGCTCCCTCGAAGCCGGCACAGGCCAAGCCATACATTGATAGTGAAGGCAGGCAGGTAATGCCCACTCCTCTCCTCAACCTCGCCTTAGCCAAGACCCTTCTGGAGTAGGATAGATCACCTGAAGTGGTGAACCAGGTCTATGACCTAGTGGCCAAGGTGGTGAAACAACAGTAAAAGGCCACCTCTCAGAGGCTTGAGTCCGACCTAGCGTTTTGCCAGTCTAGCCAACATAAGCCGCCAAGGGACAGATCTCCTCTTGATGTCGGGTCTCAGACGGGTTCGTCAGAAAGAAGACGGAGGGATTGCCGCAACAGGAAGGATGCTATCCCCATATCCTCTGACCATGGAAGTAAGGCCCAACCTCGTCGCCCATCGCCACCGCCCGCTCCCCCTGACATCGCGAAGACACCAAGGCTCACCGTCATATGGATATGCTCCACCAAGGCAGAGCGGCATCGTCATCCGCGACAATGCAGAGCAGACCCGACATGACGGAGAGCGCAACCAAGGACATAATAGCAGGTCACGCCATGATCCTCCACGTCCGACAAGAAACCGCGACAAGCGTGAGGCGTCGCAGGAGGGTAATAGCAAGAAGGCTAATGCACCGCCACCTCCGCCTCCATCTCCCCCCAGCAGCCACCATGGCGGAGGAGTCCCGTATCGTTCACGCAGCCCATCCCCTAATGGCAAGAAGAAAAGCCTGGAGCCATACGATGCACGTTCGCGTCTGGACAAAATCCATGAGGCCCGGGAAGGACCATACCTAGGACCACGTTGCTTTGGACCTCTAATACGATCCACCATTTACCTCACAGGTTTCCGGATTGACAAGACCATCAAGCCCTGTGATGGCACTACCAAGCCAGCTACATGGTTGCAGGACTACGACAACGCAGTGGAGATCGCCGGGGGTAACCCCAATGTCGCCGTCAAGTACCTCCCATTGATGTTGGCGGGCACGACCCGTCAATGGATTGATGACTTGCCGAAAAGATCCATCTGCAATTGGTTGGACATGCAAGAAGCGTTCACCAAGAACTTCGAGGGTGCGTACAAACGTCCCTGAACTGTTGGCGATCTACAGCGGTGCATGCAAGAGAAAGACGAGACATCTTGCGCCTACCTCTCCCGCTGGCTGGATATGAAGAATTCCTGCGGAGGAGTGCACGCTCAGACCGCCATGGCCGCCTTCATTGATGGGTTGGAAAGGGGCACGTTGCTCCGACATAAGCTGAAGAGCCTGCAGGACAATCACCAGCTAGACCTGAACCAGATGATTCAGTTGGCCAGTGAGTTTGCGGCTACCGAAGACGATGCTCGCGGCTCTCTGCCGGCAACGGCCGTTCCAACTCAAGCTCGGAGGAACAGCAGCACCAAGAGGAAGACCGCACCAGAATAAAAGCAAACCCCCAACATGTTCGCTATGACTTTTGCAGGACGAGGTGATGGCAGACAGCGTGGCCGAGGACGAGGAGCAGGTCGGGGCTAGGAGCGAGGAAGTGAAACTACCTCGGCAGCACTCCGCGTTCCCCAAACATACGAGGAGTACCGCGATATGTCGTGCCTCGTACACCTCGACGCCAACGACAAGTCCACCCACACCAATCACCACTGCAAGTTCGTCAACGACCTCAAGGAGGACCCGGAGTCCGGCTACAAGCAAAGTCGGAAGAATAGACCGCGAGGCAAGGGCAAGGGGAAGAAGAAGAAGGAGGATTCGAAGGATTCAAGCGACATGGACAAGGACGTTGATCCGAAGCACGCTGCCAAGAGCGACGGCAAAGGCAAGAACCCCTTCGAGAAGAAGGCGGCAGTTTTCCTATTGGGGATATGCTATATGGGTATCCTCATAGCATTTAATCTACCCGGATAACCCGGGTGGCCAATAGTTGGTAGCATGGCCCATGGCCTGCTGGGTGGCCTAGTTAGATGGATCCATAAGGGAGGCCCATGCTCGATAAACGAAGGCTACGGAGGAGTCATCGACGTACCCGGAGCCTTGGAGTGCAAGAAACGCTAGACTAGTTGTAGACAGTGTAGGACTCTATAACCTGTCCGGCAAGGACTTTTCCCTATAACCCTAGGATCTGATGACTATAAAAGTCGGGCCTATGGGAGCCTTTAGGGCACAATCTTAGACAACCTAGTGTCGACTACGACGCACCTTGCATAGCGAACCAATCTCTAGAACTCGGCGTATTGCCCTTATAGTGATTTATAGCAGGAGTAGGATTCCGCCACCGTTGTGGGATATGAACCTGGGTAAGCTGCATTACCTCGTACACGTCAACTGTCCGCCTTCCCCCACGTCTCTAAACACGCACTGTGAGGACCCCTCCATGGCGTACTCGTCAGCAATACCACGATAGTCGGCGCCCACCATGGGGCAAGAGGCGCTTCAGGCTCTTCAGCGGGCAAGGACCAAGATCTTCGCGGGAATCGGCGAAACCATACCTATCGGTCGTGTTCTCTTCTCTGGCAACATTCCGATCGTCCCTCCCGATGAGTTCTGGATCCCAGCGAAGACGAACCCTACGCGATGCTCGATCGTCCCCATCGAACAAATCCACCTCTTCATCGGCGAGACCGACTCGGGTACTAGTTCCATGGGAGTCGGAGGAGCATCAAGACCCGCACGGACCGCCTACGGGAAGGATAGGGCCGCGGAAGGATCGATGTCGGGTCTCTCCTCGGAGTTTGCCGGCAAAGATCAGAAAAATTCAAGGCCCACCCAAACCGCCCCTGTGCAGGATATAATAGTGGAAGATCACTGCAAGTCTGTTGGCCTCGTCTATGCGTCTGGATAGCAGAGATCCAAGTTCGTCGGCGTGGTTACCATCTTCGATTTGGCACGTTGCATTCAGAGAGAGGGCGAAAACCCCCGCGATTACCTTGCCAGGTGGCTCCGTATACGGGCCGATCTAGCGCATTACCCCAATGTTGATGCCATGTATCACTTTGCGGAAGGACTGGACCAAGGTACGCTTCTCCGAAATTCTCTAAGGCGGCAGGAGGCTTCGGGACGTCTCACCTTCGAAAGCATGGTGAACACCGTCAACAACTACGGGGAGGCCGAGGAGGCAGCTCAGACAGCGCTTGCGCTCATTGATGGAGCCCCTCCGATTCAGCCACATCCACCACCGCCTCCCGCCGCCATCGCCGCAGCTACACCACCGCCTCCAGTCATCGTCACTGCTGCTGCACCTCCACCCCCCGTCATCGAGGAAGCCCCGTCACCCTCCGACTCTGTGATTGACGCGCTCTACGCCGACTTCAGTGCAGACTCGGAGGAAATAGATTTTAGCCCGGAGGAGCTAGACTCTTCCATGTAGGAGAAGGAGGAGGAGTACACGCGCGACGAGCAGGCCAACAACGCCGTCACGTCCCGAGAGGTGTTCGTTACAATTGGGACGACGATGGATGAAGATCAAACCGAAAGAGCTCCGCCTACAGCGCTGGACAAGGAGAAGGGACCACCTGTTGCTGCCGACAATGATCGCGCAAAGGACTTGCCCCCTCCGCCTAACCCAGTGCAACGGCCGCATGAACTCGACACCGGACCGAGCAACAAAAACACCACAAACCCGCCGCCTCCGGCATCTACTTCTGCTGCTTCCCAAGTTACTCCAGCCGATAGAGTGATGTACGTCAATATCCTCGTCGAGCCTATGACCGTGGCTCATATTCGCAATGTAGTCCATCTTGATGAGAAGCGCCAGCAGCTGCTGGAGGAAGCGCAGGCCATCGGGGAGCAAGGCGCAAAGCTAGATCGAGATCTGGCCAATGTGAAGAAGTCAATAGAGAAAGCTAGAGCAATGGAGGCCGAGTACAAGACTCTGCTGCAGCAGAAGGCCAAGGAAGCTCCGGCTCGCGTCATCAACGATCCCGATGTGCGGCGAAACCTAGGATGGGCTCCCCCGAAGCCGGCACAAGCCAAGCCATACATTGACAGTGAAGGCAGGCAGGTGATTCCCACTCCTCTCCTCAACCTCGCCATCGCCAAGACCCTTCTGGAGCAGGATAGATCACCTGAAGCGGTATCGTCATCCGCGACAACACGAAGCAGACCCGTCATGACGGAGAGCGCAACCAAGGGAAGAAGAGCAGGTCGCGCCATGACCCTCCGCGTCCGACAAGCAACCGCCACAAGCGTGAGGCATCACAGGAGGGTAACAGCAAGAAAGCTAACCCACCGCCACCTCCGTCTCCGTCGCCACATAGCAGCCACCATGGTGGAGAAGGCCCGCGCCGTTCACGCAGCCCATCCCCTGATGGCAAGAAGAAGAAAAGAAGCCCGAATCCATACGATGCACGTTCGCGTCTGGAAAAGATCCACGAGGCCCGAGAAGGACCATACCTGGGACCATGTTGCTTTGGACCTCTAATACGGTCCGCAACTTACCCCAAAGGTTTCTGGTTTGACAATACCATCAAGCCCTATGACAGCACCGCCAAGCCATCTACATGGTTGCAGGACAATGGTAACATGGTGGAGATCGCCGGGAGTAACCCCAATGTTGCCGTCAAGTACCTCCCATTGATGTTAGCGGGCACGGCCCGTCAATGGATTGATGACTTGCCGAAAAGATCCATCTGCAATTGGTTGGACATGCAAGAAGAGTTCACCAAAAACTTCGAGGGTACGTACAAACGTCCCTGCACTGTTGGCGATCTATAGAGATGCGTGCAAGTGAAAGACGAGACATCTCGGGCCTACCTCTCTTGTTGGCTGGATATGAAGAATTCCTGCGTAGGAGTGCACGCTCAGACCACCATGGCCGCCATGGCCGCCTTCATCGATGGGTTGGAAAGGGGAACGTTGCTCCGAAATAAGCTGAAACGCTTGCAGGACAATAACCAGCTAGACTTGAACCGGATGATTAAGTTGGCCAGTGAGTTCGCAGCTGCCGACGACAATGCTTGCGGCTCTCTGCCGGCAACAGCCGTTCCAACTCAAGCTCGGAGGAACAACAACACAAAGCGGAAGACCCCGCCTGAAGAACAGCAAACCCCGAACATGGTCGCTATGAATTTTGCAGGACGAGGTGATGGCGGACAGCATGGACGAGGATGGGGAGCAGGCCGTGGGCAACAATGAGGAAGTGAAACTATCTTGGCAGCGCTCCGCGTTCCCTAAACCTACGAGGTGACCGTGATATGCCGTTCCTCGTACACCTCGATGCCAAGAACAAGGCCACCCACATCAATCGCTATTTCAAGTTCGTCAACAACCTCAAGGAGGACCTGGAGTCCGGCTACAAGCGAAGTCGGAAGAACAGACTGCGAGGAAAGGGCAAAGGGAAGAAGAAGGAGGAGGAGTCCAAGGATTCAAGTGATATGGACGAGGATGTTTACCCCAAGCACGCCGCCAAGAGCGACGGCAAGGGAAAGAACCCTTCGAGAAGAAGGCGACAGTTTTCCACAATTTCCTTGGCACCCCAACCGTCCGACAACAGAAGACCTCCATGAGGATACTAATGGACACTCTACCCCCAGTTCCCAGTTCCTGCGTTGGTCGGAGATTCCAATTACTTGGGAAAAGAAGGATCACCCATACCTCATCCCTATGGAGAACCAATACGCCATGGTCATCACCCCCCTGATTGACGGCAATGAGTTCACCAAATGTATGGTGGATAGTGGATGCAGCATCAACATCATGTACATGGATACACTGGAGAAGATGAACTTGACGAAGGCAAACCTAAGGCGGACCAACACCATCTTCCATGGCGTAGTTCCTGGTCGGGAGGCTCGGTCCCTTGGGTGCATCACACTTTAGGTCGCTTTTGGTGATGTAAATAATTACCGCTAAGAGTGCATGACCTTTGAGGTGGTCCCCTTCAAGAGCGTGTACCACGTCATATTCGGTCGCGACATATTCCAAACCTTCATGGCCAAGCCATGCTTCGTCTATAACAAACTCAAGATACCCGGACCAAATAGTGTCATCATCGCATCCAGAAGCTTTACCAAAGCAAGGGACTGCGAGATTGGAGAAGCAGTCTACGTAGAAGCTGTCCTCTACAGCGAAGAATTCAAGGATATCCAAAGCAAGGTCGATGCCACAGAGATGCCCGCATCAAAGAAGTAGATTTCTGACTCCGCCCCAGCATTCAAGGCCGCCATTGAGACCAAGCCGGTGGAACTTGTGGTAGGCGATGCCTCCAAGACCACCAGCATTGGGACGAACCTGGATCCCAAATAGGAAAGCGCGCTCGTCGAGTTCCTCCTTGAGAATAGGGACATCTTTGCCTGGCAACCTGCCGACATGAAAGGTGTACCTAGGGAACTTGCCGAGCACAGCTTGAATATTGATCCAAAATGTAAAACAGTGAAACAACCTTTAAGACGCTTTGGAGATGAGAAGAGACACGCCATAGGCAAAGAGATACTTAGGTTACTTAAGGCTAGTTTCAGCCGAGAAGTCCTTCACACCCAATGGGTGGCCAATCTTATACTTGTCCCCAAAAAGGGAACCAAAGAATTGGGAATGTGTGTTGATTACACCGGCTTGAATAAAGCATGTCCAAAAGATCTGTTTGTTTTGCCTTGCATTTACAAAGTCATTGACTCGACGGCTGGCTTAGAGCTTTTGTGTTTTCTCGATGTATACTCAGGATAACACCAGGTCAAGATGAGGAAGTCGGACCAATTGGCCACTTTGTTCACTACACTCTACGGCATGTTTTGCTATGTCACGATGCCCTTTGGGCTGAAAAACGCAGGTGCTACGTACAAGCGGACAATGCAGCGTTGCCTACACAACCAAATTGGTCGGAACGTTTACGCCTATGTGGACGATATAGCGGTGATGTCGAACAAATCAAACGACTTAATCTCCGACTTAAAAGAAACCTTTGATAATCTCTGAATATGCAACATGATGCTTAACCCTAAGAAGTGCGTCTTCGGGGTTCTAGCCGGCAAATTGTAGGGATTCATCGTTTCCCAGTGTGGAATCTAGGTCAACCCGGAGAAAATCAAGGCCATCTTAAACATAAACCGTCCGACATGCCTAAAGGACATACAACGACTAACAGGTTGTGTCGCAGCAGTTAGTCGGTTCGTCAGCCGACTTGGAGAGAAAGCTCTTTCGTTGTACAAGTTACTGAAGAAGGCAGACAAATTCACGTGGACGGACGAAGCAGATGCAACATTGAAGCAGATCAAGGAGATTCTTTCCTCAGCGCCTATCCTTGCAGCACCCGAGCATAGAGAACCCATGTTAATTTACATGTCGGCCACCAACCGAGTAATAAACATCGTCGTCGTGGTAGAGTGGAAGGAACCAGGGCATGAGTACGGAGTTCAACGACCAGTTTACTATGTAAGCGAGGTCTTGACGGAGTCCAAGCAGCATTACCCGCACTACCAAAAGATAGCTTATGGAGTATTCCTTGCTTCTCAGAAGCCGAGGCACTATTTCTAGGACCACCCCATCACAGTGGTAAGCAAGACTCCACTGTCCGACATCATCAACAACAGCGATGCTACAGGAAGGGTTGCGAAGTGGGGCATTGAACTTTCCTTCTACGAGATCACCTACAAGAGACGCGACGCTATCAAGTCACAAGCCTTGGAGGATTTTATCTCCGATTGGATGGAGATGCCAGATGCTACCCCAACGCCGGAGCTAGAATACTGGGTGTTGCACTTTGACGGATCAAAGCTGCTCAACGGCTCGGGGGCTGGCGTATTGCTACAGTCACCAACTGGGGACAAGCTACACTACGTTCTTCAGATCCACTTCGAGGCTACGAACAACATGGTGGAGTATGAAGCACTCATTCACGGATTACGCGTAGCCAAGGAGATTGGCATCATGTGCATCGTTTGCCGTGGATATTCCGACTTGGTTGCCCAGCATGTGGCTGGCACCTGGAATGCGCGGAACCCTATGATGGCGGCATATCGAGACGAAGTGGACGAGATAGCCAAGAGCTTCTTGGGCTACGAGTCAAGTATGTACCTAGGGAGCAAAACGAGGCGGCTGATCTGCTGTCTAAGCTTGGATCAGGGCGCAAACGAATTCCGCCTGGAGTTTTCCTGGAGCATCTACGGGCACCATCCGTGAAGGGAGCAGACATCGACAACCCGGACAGAGTTGACTCTTTCGTTCACATGGTGGCAAAGGTCCCTCCGGCTTGGACGAAACCGTTCATGGAGTATCTAGAACACGGAACTTTGCCCGACGACAAAGTCAAAAGACGGCAAATCGTACATCGAGCAAAGGGCTATACCATAATCATTGGATAGCTCTGCAAAAGAAGCACTACTGGTGTATACCTTAAGTGTGTTTCCCAGCAAGAAGGTATTGAAATCCTACGCAAAATCCATCTCGGAGATTGCGGGCATCACGCCGCTCCTCGATCATTGGTCGCTAAAGCCTTCCGGCAAGGATTCTAATGGCTGACCGCGAAGGCGGACGCCGACAAGCTGGTTGAGACATGCATGGGATGACAGTACTATGCCCGACAACCACATGTTCCTGCTAAAGAATTGCGAACAATACCAATAACTTGGCCGTTTGCAGTCTGGGGGCTGGACATGGTTGGTCCGTTACATACGGCACCATGTGGGTTTACGCATCTTCTAGTACCAGTTGATAAATTCACCAAATGGATAAAAGATAAACCCATTAGAAAGCTCGATGGGGCAACTGCCCTTAGGTTTGTTCGAGATCTAGTAGTGAGATTTGGTCTCCCACATAGAATTATCAACGACAATGGCAGCAACTTGTCACTCGGAGAAGTGGAAGCTTATTGTTGGGAGAAGGGCATCCGACTAGACCTTGCATCTGTGGCACATCCACAGTCCAATGGTCAGGTTGAGCGAGCCAATGGATTAATTCTGAAGGGAATCAAGCCACATCTTGAGGCACCACTACATAGAGCAGCTGGAGCCTGGGCAGAAGAATTGCCATGGAGTTTACGAACTATACCCAACAGATCCACCGTCTACACCCCTTACTTCATGGTATATGGAGCAGAATCCATCCTGCCTTCCGACATCCTACACGATTCACCAAGAGTTGCCGCCTACGACAAAGATGACGCTGAGGAATCCAGACACCTAGATGTGGACCTTCTCGATGAGGAGCGTGTATTGGCATGCCAAAGATCTGCCATATACCAGCAGAAGCTATGCATATACCATAGTCTCCACGTTCGGCATCGCTCGTTTAAAGAGGGGGATCTGGTGCTCCGACTTAAGCAGAAGAAGTCACACAAATTATCCCCGCCATGGGAAGGACCATTCATCATAAGCAAAGCGCTATTCAATGCATCTTACTACCTCGTTGACAATCGTGAACTGAAGGATAGACCCAACGAGGATCATAAGCATAAGCGACGTGACCCGGATGATGACTACCCGGAGCTTGATCGTCCATGGAACATAGCACAGCTACGTCCTTTCTACACTTAGCATTTTTTATCTATTGTGTACCTCTTATATGATCAATGAAATAAAGCTCTCTGGTTCACTCATATTTCTGAGTCTTTTAGCTCCTTTAGTGTTCATTTTTGGATCGTATAAAATTTTTATGCATAAGCTTTGCAATTACACTTGTGAAAATTCCGCCTATGGGCGTTAGCTTAAGTTTTCTGGTCTACATGTTCTTTGTCGTTTTTATGTGGATTCTAGAGTAGTGACTTTTGGCAATTATTGTCGGTGATTTTGTGTTTAGGTTATTGACGGTGCCATTGGGCATCATCACCTGAGCGCATAGTTCCTACAACGAGTCTTCCGACTCACGAAAATTCAAGCATAAAAACCAAAATAATGGATAAGCCAGAACTTTTTAAAAAATATATACATGCTAGAACCAGTTCTTGAGTAGTAGGAAATAACAACCATTATTTTCCGCCTTAAGTTAACAAGTAGTTTTTTCCGCATACAAATTTCAGAGGAAAAAAATATTACATATTGTTTTTTCATTCCTCTGGCGCTAGTGACTTGGACGCAACATCATCAGCAGCAGGAGAGTCATCTTCCTCGAAGTCGGTAGTGTTAAGGGACCCGGAGGAGCTTTGGCTGTTGCCGTAAATGGTTTTCATGGGAACAAAGACGTTAGGGTTGACCAACTCGGTGACTCTGGCGTCAAAACCAGCGAGTGACGCCAAGATAGCTTCGTGATCTATCTTTTGGCCTTCATCGTCCACGTCGGGGATACTGTATGTCACCGTGTCGATGTTGGCATTTTCGTAGTGCGCCTTGACCATTGACAGCGCCATCCTCGCGCCGGCCCGGGTACATGAAGCTTTCCAGCTTGCGATACGCTCGAGGGCTCAGCGCAGGATCTCCAAGAACTTCGCCACGGAATCCACCGCTTTGATGTTAATCTGGAGGGGCTTGGCTTTCTCCTTGGTCTGCTTGATGGCAGTGTTGATAAAGTTGTCGGCAAAGACCATGCATTCTTTTGGCAGAGCAGGCGACTCGGTCAACCCAATAGGAGCTCAAATTTACAACAAAAGAACGCATGAGTTCAATAAACACAAAAAAATCAGAGTATCTAGCTTACATAAGTACAAGGCGGAGAATCACTTACTGAAGATGCTAATCTCAGCCTACTAAAGAATTTATGCCATGGAGTCCCGTTCTTGTCAGAGGATCTTGTACGCGTCGAGATTGCGCTGATTTTTGCTCATCGGCGGCTTTCTTCTGCTCTTTCAGGATCGCGATCTCCTCCTTCAAGCGGTTCATCTCCGTGTTGGTGGATTCCTATAGGACTTTCATGGAGTCCTCATGCATCTTCAGCATATCCTTCCTCTCCTGCTTAAGGATCTTGTTTTCACTATCCAGCTGCTGAATATGCTTGGATTGTTCAATAATATCCTTAGCTTTGGAAATGGCTTCTGCAAGACGGAGAAAGAACAGTGCACAGTGAGTACTCGGAGAATGTTGGCACAAGACCAAGTCGGAATAAGAAAAATAAAGGAAAAACAAACGCTTACTCTTGGTGATTTGTTCCTTCAAGAAGGCATTTTTACCCTTTTCGGCTTCCAAGTCCGCACGCATCTTCTGGTACTTCTCGTTGGCCACGCCTCTCCAAGCATTCTCATTTTGTGGAAAATTTAATGCTGTTTAGTCTACTTGGAGCATCTAGTCGGATAATTATCCACCTAGAGGCTTGGGGGCTACAATGAGAGTTTTTAACTTAGCAATATGCCTGGTCTTTCTTTAAGCATCTAGTCGGAACTGGTTCAGTTTTCAACTAGATGCTTGGGGCTACATTATCAAGTTTTTAACGCAGTTGTATGCTTAGTATTTCTTTAATCATCTAGACGGAACTAATTCAGTTACAACTAGAGGCTTGGGGGATACAGTATCGGAATTTACAAAAACACTGCGTATGCCACTCGAAAAGCATCTAGTCCGAATAATTCATTCAAACTATATGCTTGGGGGCTACAGTGAGAAGTTTTCTAGCTTAGTCACTCTTAGAGCATTTAGATGCAAAGTCCTATGGTTTTCCGTCTAAATCCTCGAGGGCTACAGTGGGATAATCATATGAAATTCAAAAGGAAAATAAAACTTACAAGTGCAATGATCTTGAGGTTGGTAGCGCTCTCAGCAAGCAACTTGCAAAAAAAGGCTGTTTCCTTGCAAGATTTCTGCTTGCCGGAGAAGCTCCTCAAGACCGCATGTTGGAGATGTCGGTGCCGCACCAGGAACCAAAGCTGAGCTACTCGGCGTAAGTGCCGGGTAGACTATCTTCGGAAACTCTATGGTTTTCCTGGGTGCGATGACACCGCCTTCGGTAGACATACCACTCTCCACCGCCGCCTTACCGCTACCGATGGCATCCTTAGCCGGAGCTTCAGCCATTTGGGTTGTGGAACTTTGCGTTGACTGTTCACTGACAACGGCAAGCTCCGCGGAGGCACCTAAGTCCACGTCCATGGCGGAAGTGCCAGATGCATCTTTGGCCTGTGAGCTTGTCGAAGAAGGCGTAAGCTGGACGCTGGGAGTGACAGGGGCGATGGCGGGAGATGCGTGGGGAGACACATCATGATGCAACATATCCTTGATGTTTCTAGAAACGCCAAAGTTTTGGAGGTCTTCTTCAAATTAGTAGTGGCCTTCTTCCTGAAACGTGCAAAAAGTATAAGTACAGGAATAAGACAAGCAATGGACAATGACGGAGATAAAGAAGCTTACACAAGAGGGGTGCTTTGGCAAAGGGGATCCCGGTAACCTTTCTTTTCTCCGCCTCCAGGGCGGCGGTAGTCTTCTTGGAGGCCCTCTGTCTTTTTCTTCTTGTCTCTGTCGGGAGCATCAGAGGTGGAGCTCTTCTGCTTTCGCGTCAGCGGGACACCGTCGTCGGACATGACAGTGACTTCCTTCATCTTTGGATCATAGATTTGGACAGCCATGCTATCCTCCTCTAGATCGCTGAGCTGTTAAGTGAAAACCCAAAGTGTTAGATGAGATGGTAATGGCTAGACGGAAAACTAGAGTATATGTCATACACGAAAAAAATAGGTACCTTTGGGCACTTGCCCTCCACAAACATGTCATAGGTGATAGTGAAGCCACGCTTCCTATCCTTCACCTTGGCGATGTCCTTGAGGCGGAGCTTGACGGAGTCGCTGGAGAAGTTGTCCTCAGAGACGCGGAGGCTATCCTTACTCTCCTTGGTATACTCATGCATGAACTTCGAGCGGTGCTGTAGAGGCTGGATCCACCTGACGAACCAGCACATGGCCAGGTCCAATCCGGTCAGACTTGTCTCTATGAACCACTCTATCTTCGTTATAGCGTGGGAAGCGTCATTGTCGGAGGGAAGGGAGGCCTGGGATCTCCATGTCGAGGCTTCAGCGGCAGCTCCATCAACAAAGTGCAGATACGTTGCTTCTCGGCCAGCCAGAGGGATATCTGGGACGTAGAAATACGTATGTTGCTTGTTTTTACAAGACTCATGGCCGACGATGTTGGGGAACCGCCGGCCAGGACAGATCTTAAAACTAATCGTGCCACAGTTCTTGAGCTCGTCCTTGCTAGCTCCGGCTTCCCGCTTGATGGTGAAGAAATATATAAAGAGATCTAGCCTAGGCCTAATCCCTAAGTAACCCTCACAGAGCGCCGCGTAGTTGCTAAGAGCGAGGATGCTATTGGGGGAGAGGTTCTAGGGATGCACTCGGTAATGGTTGAGGACAACTAGGAAGAAATTGGAGATGGGTAGGGAAACGCCGCGTACCAGTTGGGCTTTGAGGTACACCTTCTCTCCCTCTTCGGGAGAAGGGGTGACCTCACCGGCCGGCGCCGCCCGCCAGGCGAGCCCCTCCGTCGCAGGAAGGTAGCCCTCGGCGAGCAGCTCGTTGATGTCACGGTCCGTGATGTCCGAACCGCGCCAATCCCCCTTACAAGAGTCGTTTTCCTCCTCTAGCAGCTCCAGCGCCGCTGGATTGTGGTCGCCGCCGGTGGATTTGACCACCGCGGACTTGGGGATCACTACGTCCTTTAGGGGCACGAGGATGGTGCTCGCCGGCTTCGCCGCGACATCGCCTGACGCTGCCATGGAGGGAGCAGAGCTGCTGTCGGCCATTGGGGAGGCTAAGGTGGTGGCTGGGAAAGGTTGAAGGGCTAGGTTTTTTTGCAGACCGCGCAGAGAGCTCGATGAGGCGCTCGCTGGAGGAAGAAGACGACACAGGAGGAGAATGAGGTGAAAAGTAAAAATTCCACTGCTGTTATAATTTATAACCTCTGACATCAAGATTCGTGCAAGACGATCGAATGGTTGCCACGTGGGCGGCGTGTGCGGGCACGTGCACGGAAATTTTGCCACGTTCCCAACCGTCGCCGCCAACGGTTCGTATCGCTCACGCGGGAAAAAATACATGAATGTGTTCTCTGCATGTGTGAGTTACGAGGTGTTTCAGACCTATGTCTACGATGTCCTAGCTGTCATTGGCAGATGAACCATCACATCGGAAGATTCCGGCATGGATGGATCCAGTCCAGCTACGGAAGAGTACGATAGAAGATTCAGCAATTCTCCGACTTACAAGTTGAAGACGGAGAAAACCTTGCAGGGTTCTTTGTGAGGACTACAAGATATTGCTTGATGATTTGCTGGCATCCATCTAGACAGAGCATCACCCCGAAGAGGCAAGACAGCGCAAGATCTCGGAGTTCTCCGGGGGCTAATGTTGGGGATATGCTATATGGGTATCCTCGTAGCATGTCTCCTATCCGGATAACCCGGGTGGCCCACAGTTGGTAGCATGGCCCATGGCCTGCTGGGCGGCCCAGTTAGATGGATCTAGAAGGGAGGCCCATGCCAGATAAAGGAAGGCTACAAAGGAGTCACCGACGTACCCGGAGCCTTGGAGTGCATGACACGCTAGACTAGTTGTAAGCAGTGTTGGACTCTTAACCTGTCCGTCTAGGACTTTTCCCTATAACGCTAGGACCTGATGACTATATAAGTCGGGCCTATGGGAGCCTTTAGGGCACAAGCATAGATAATCTCAGACAACCTAGTGTCGACTACGACTCACCTCGCACAGCGAACCAATCCCTGTAACTCGGCGTATTGCCATTATAGTTATTTATAGCAGGAGGAGGATTCCGCCACCGTCGTGGGATCTAAACCTGGGTAAGCTGTGTTACCTCGTACCCGTCAATCGTCTGCCTTCCCCCACGTCAACACGCACTGTGAGGACCCCTCCATGGCGTACTTGTCGATAATACCATGACAACGTCATATTCGGACACGACATCTTCCAATATTTCATGGGCAAGCCATGCTTCGTCTACAACAAGCTCAAGATACCTGGACCGAATAGTGTCATCACCGTATCCACAAGGCAAGAGACTGCAAGATTGGAGAAGCAGCCTTTGCAGAAGCTGTCCTGTACATCGAAGAATTTAAGGAGATCAGGAGCAAGGTCAATGACTCGGAGATGTCGGCATCGAAGAAGCAGATTTCTAACTCCGATCCCGCCTTCAAGACCACCATCGAGACAAAGTAGGTGGAACTTGTGGTAGGCGATGCTTACAAGGTCACCGCTATTGGGATGAACCTGGACCGTAAATAGGAAATCGCGCTCATCGAGTTCCTCTATGTGAATAGGGACATCTTTTCCTGTCAACTTGCCGACATGAAAGATGTACCTAGGGATCTTTCCGAGCATAGCTTGTATATTGATCCAAAATGTAAACCGGTGAAACAACCTCTACGACGTTTCGGAGACGAGAAGAGACGTGCCATAGGCAAAGAGATAACTAGGTTACTTAAGGCTAGTTTTATTTGAGAAGTCCTTCACATCCAATCGATGGCCAATCCTATACTTGTCCCCCAAAAGGGAACCAAAGAATTAAGAATGTGCGTTGATTACATCGGCTTGAACAAAGCGTGTCCGAAGGATCCGTTTGCTTTGTCTCGCATTGACCAAGTCATTGACTCGATGGCTGGCTCGAAAGTTTTGTGTTTTCTAGATGCATACTCGGGATACCACCGGATAAAGATGAGGAAGTCGGACCAATTGGCCACTTCGTTCACCACACCTTATGGCATGTTTTGCTATGTCATGATGCCCTTTGGACTGAAAAATGCAAGTGCTACATACCAGCGGACTATGCAGCATTGCCTACATGACCAAATTGGTCAGAACGGTCACGCCTATGTGGACGACATTGCGGTGATGTCTAAAGAATCTACGACTCGAAGGAAACCATTGATAATCTTCGGAAATACAACATGATGCTTAACTCAAAGAACTGCCTCTTCGGGGTTCCAGACGGCAAATTGTTGGGCTTCATTGTTTCCAAGCGCAGAATCGAGTTCAACCCAGAGAAGATCAAGGCCATCCTAAATATCAATCGTCCGACATGCCTAAAGTACATTCAAAGGCTCACAGGCTGCGTTGCAGCGCTCAGCGGGTTCGTCAGCCGACTTGGAGAGAAGGCCCAGCCACTATACAAGTTACTGAAGAAGGCAGACAAATTGTTATGGACGGTAGAAGCAGATGGTGTGCTTAAGGAGCTAAAAAGGATACTTTCTTCAGCACCTATAGTCGCAACACCCGAGCCAATGGAGCCTATGTAAATTTACATGGCGGCCACCAACCAGGTTATCAACACCGTCGTCGTGGTATAGCGGAAAGAACCAACGCATGAGTACGGAATGCAATGACCAGTTTACTATGTAAGCGAGGTCTTGATGGAGTCTAAGCAGCGGTACCCGCACTACCAAAAGCTAGCTTATGGAGTGTTCCTTTCTTCTCAGAAACTAAGGCACTACTTCCAGGAGCACCCTAACACATTAGTGAGCAAGGCTCCACTGTCCGACATCATCAATAATTGTGACGCTACGGGGCGAGTCGCGAAGTGTAGCATTGAGCTTGCCACCTTCGAGATCACCTACAAGAGATGCGACGCTATCAAATTACAAGTCTTGGCGGATTTTATTATAGATTGGACAGAGATGCCAGATGTACCCCTGTACCAGAGCCAGAATATTGGGTGATGCACTTTGACGGATCAAACCTACTCAACGGCTCGTGGGCTGGTGTGGCATCCCGCAAAACCACTACTAGAAAATCGCGTTATTTTTGTGCATTGCATCATCATGACCCCATGCTCATGTCATCATGCCACATTGCATTTGAGCATCGTCTAGTCATCTTGCATTTGTTTGCATAAAAACTATTTTCGAAACGCCTAGTTTTGTTTTCTAAATACTCCCGTCTTTATTCAAATTAAAACCCGGGTCTCCGGAATGTTTTGTTTTGTCTGCCAACGGTTTGCAAAAGCCCCGTTTTAAAATAATAAAATATTTACTTTATTTTTAGGGGCAGCTGTACCGGGCCGATCCGACCCAGTCGGCCACCCCCAGTACAAATCAGCCTGTCTAATTCCTAATCCTACCTACACCTAATCTACCCAGCCTCCCTCCACCTCACCCCACCCAATAGCTAACCGCCACCTCACCACTCCCTTTCCCCCATCCAATCCTAGCCCGCCACCTGCCCAACCTCCCCTCTCTCTCCTCGACCTACCCCCACACACACCACGCGCGCAGCCGCCTACCCGCCTGCAGCCTGGCCCCACCCTGCATCCCCACCTACCCTCTCTCTCCCCCCCGCTCGCCTCCGTCCCCAACCACGCGCCGCACTTCCCGTCCTCCCCACGATCCCATCGCCACCTTGTCTCTCCTCCCTCCGCCGGCCGCCGGCCCTGCGCCTCGCCGAGCCCCTCGCCGCAGTGACCCCGCCGCCATCGGCCTCCTCCACCGCCCTGCAAGCCCGACCAGCGCCTCCTCAACCTCCCTGGCTCTCCGCGCCGGTGTCGCCCTCCTCCGCGTCTCCAACCCAAGCTCGCCGGCGTCCCTTCTCCAGCCGACCTCTCCGGCCGCCCGTCGAGCTCCACCCCTGCAAGCTCCTCGCCGTCTGCAGGCGTCGTCCCCGGTCGACCCCGGCCTCCTCCCGTGCCTCGTCGCCTCGCGCCCTCTCTCCGGGCCTCCTGTCTCCGGCGACGCGCGGCCGCCTCTGCCTCACCTCCTCCTTGGCCCGCCCTCGCCGTGCGTTTCCCTCCTCTTCTGCCGGCGCCGCTGGGCCTCCTCCCCGAGCACCTCCTGCGCCCGTGCGACCTCCCCATCCCTCGCCGGTCTCCTCCGGTGCTCCGGCCTCTGCCTCTCATCGCTGCAGCGGGTTCCTCCGTCTCTAGGACCGGCGCCATCGCAAAGGGTCTCCCGTGCGTGCAGGCAGAGCCGCCCACGCCTCCCTGTTCCAGAAGCTCACTGCACCGCGTGCGTGTTTGTGTGTCTGACATCTGGGCCGTGCTTGCTTCGTGCCTGGATCCTTTGCGCACGGGCCTCACTCGAATCAGCGTCGTTTTAGCAACCTTGCCAAGACTCATGTACCCTGTTTAGCCGACGCCAAGAGCTGCAACGACATCGAACCGTCAAGTCAAGTTCGTCCGCAGACAAGACCGACAATTGTACATGATAACCCAAGACCGACATGAGGCCCCCGACAAGATCTCCTTCGCGGATCTGAAGACCCTGATCCTAGCGTCCGAAGACCTTTCCGAAGACCCGAACCTGAAATCATCGCCACAGATCGACAAGGATTTCTACATGGGACGACAAGTACTTCGTCATGGACCCGATTGAAGCAAACACGAAGACGGTAGATGCGACAAGTACTTCTTCCCAGATCCGATGCCCGAGAACTCGGACGCCAAGGTCACCGACCCGGAACGGCAAGACCTCCTTCCCGCACCGATGCCGACGACGTCGCACGCCAAGTTCTTCTTCCCGAACGCCAAGACCGACCCGATACGAGGACCCGACAAGACCTTCGTGATGACAAGATCGGCACCGACCAGGGCGAATCCGATGTGCCCCCGACGCCACACCAAGTCCTTCTTCCCGGAACGCCAAGCTCTTCATCTTGTATACGACCTTCGAAGACCGATCCCGTCGAACCCTGAACCCTGAGACCGAACCCCCAACCCCGGAACACCAAGATCTCCCGAGCCCAGATGTGTGAACCTTTCCCGAGCCCCTATTTTATAAATGCTAGATATAAAACTGTCGCATATTAATTGTTCATGCATGCATACTTGTCATGTGGTTTGGGGGCCTTATGCCGATTCACCATATAATTAAATATGGAGACCATATGCGGGCTAATCTAGTCTTAGTTTGTCTCCATTTAAATTTATGTAGCGAACCGGTGATATATTTTGCCATGTTAAGACAACAATTAAATTGCGGGGTAGTTAAATAACTTGAACCATCTAATTAATTGTCGGGACTCCGGTTCCACTTAATATTGCCTAATTGCATCGCATCCTTGCCATGCCATACATCATACATGCATCATGCCCGATCTTTTGCCGTAGTATTAAATATTGCACCCGGTGTTTATTCTAGTGTTTTGGTTCTTCGCGGATAAGGCCGTTGAGTTGATGCGAGTGTCGACCCGATCTTCGGTTGAACCTTCGGCAATGTTTTTCAGGCGAGCACCTCCCCCTTTCTACCTATCTTACTTTTATAGTATTTATTCCCTCCTGTTGATCTATTGCTATCTGTGTTGCGTTTCTCTAGTTTTCGTACCCATGATATCCCTTGCAGCCTTATATTGCCTTGGACACATCCTATTACCTGTTGTTTGGTAGATAGTTGGTCTTGCGCGTCGTAGTCGCTTGCTCAAGTGCTGTTGCGTGTCGACCAGTACCACAGTTGTTGGAGTATTGCCGCATGTTTAATGTTGGAGTTGATCAAGACTTTAATTACTGTTTAACAACTAAAATTGAAGTAGGTAAACGCAGAGGCACAGGTGGGCAATAGATGTAATTTGGTTGTTAACCGTCCACTTGTGTCCCGTAGGACCCCGAGTACTTGATACCTGTTCCTTGAATATTCGCGCTATCCACATCCGGGAGGATTATGGGACCCCCCTGAGCCAGAGCTTGATTCATTCTTATTTCTTGGGGCCACAAACTAGTTTGAGGTTTTATTTACTATCCTGTACTTATGCCATGCTTTACTGCTTTATTTAAATTGTACGATGTACTGCACTTGTATTGTTTAGGGAAGCAGAGTGTTTTCGCGGTATCGACAAGCCCAGTCACATTTTCGGTCCCAGTCGTTTACAGCCATTGACGCAAACCTTGAGTCCGTCTCGGAGTCAGCTAACTTCGTTGCGGGTAGCTTAATGGGGTGGCCCCCTGAAATATTTCTGAATCCTGTGATTGCTTTGTCGTGAATGCCTCGTTGGGTTTTGATTTGGTTTTTCCGAGGTTGATCGAGTGTGTGTTGCTATTTGTGCACCCCTGCAGGGTAAAACTTTCTGAAAGCTGTGTCCGCGGTTATGGACGACTTGGAGCACAGTATCTCGATCATAGACAACTATAACTAAAGTAGTGCTACAAATTTGACTTTATAATGACTAGTAATCAGCTTCACTATAATGGAATGGCTAAATAAAACTGCCAACAATTGCTTGATTGGGTTGTCGCTTGCTACCATTGTATCTGACTAGTAAGTATTGCAACTATAACGGAATGGCTAAATAAAAGTACCAACAACTGCTGGGTTTTGGGATATCTCATGCTAACTGTATTTGACTAGTAAGTGTCGCCACTACAACGGAATGGTTAACTAAAATTGCCCACTGCTTATTGTATCAGGATGACTATCTATACCTGACTAGTAATTACTGCAACGGTAACTGAATAACTAAAACTGCCAACTGTGTGAGTTCCTCGGTTGACTTCCTCGTTTGGTCTCAAGGGGGAAATACCAGGATGGGTATGTTTGGTGGTAGAATCCGGTTGGTTCCGAATAGGTCTTTCTTACCCCTCTCTGATAGCCGCTAGTTGTTTCGAGTCTCTATAGGTTGTTTAGTGCATGTTGCGCTGCCGCTTTAGTCCACCATACCTATGTAGGCGAGGACCGCCGAATTCTAGCCTCGCCATGTACTGGCCTCAGTACTGACCGCTCTCTCTTTTCCCTTTGCCCTTTGTCGGCACCCCTTTTGTCTAAGCAGGTTTTGAGATCGACGTCGTTAGCAGGGTTACCCTTCCGGCTTGGCCTGGGCAGGGTTATGGACGCCAGTGGTTATTCTTCAGGGCTCTTAGCTCAATTCGCATCTTGTCCGTACTCGGACGCTCTATCGTTTTCAAGGTGATTTGGATCTTTGTATTGTACCTCTGTATTCTTGACTCATGGAGTCGTGTTGTATATATATCTGTTCTGTGGGTCCCATCGAGGACTGTTGTGTAATGTTATTACTTCGTTTTCCACCCGCACGCAAGTGCCTGGTGGGCACCTTTGAATCGTTTCTATGCGGGTTTGGCGGGAAGCGCTGAAACTTGCATAGGGCCGATTTTGAGGGTGTTACAGAGTGGTATTAGAGCTCAGCAGTTGCGATACCCCACAAGTCCAGCCTGTAGGATAACCTAGCTAACGGCCGAAGTAGAGTGTCAAAACTATTTTTGTAAAATCGGTTGGATAGTTCTGATTAGGTCTGATTTTACTCCTTACCCCTCTGCTGCTCTCCTCTCACCTCTGCGTGTTTTTAATCCGCTCTCTTCTCTCTCTTCGAGTCCAGGATTTCTCGTGGTAGGGTTCCATCGTACCTTCAGGGTTTCGCTTCCTCCTTTGGTAACGGTGTTTCTACATCTGGTCTTCATGCTATCCGAGGAATCCTTCGTCTGGTGGACTTCTCTTTGTTCCTTCTCGTGCCTTCCGGTGTTTTCCGACGCGACGACATCATCTACGCCAGATCCGATGCAGAGTCTGCATCATTCTTTTGTTCCCGAACCTCGATTGTCGAGATCTTCAGTCTGATTCCGAGAATGGTTGCACGCTTTTCTACTGATTGTGCAAAGTAATAGTTTGGGTGCGTGATGGATTGGCCCCCATGCCGACTACTCACTCTATTCGCTTGTGTACATTGAAGTGGATGAGAATGCATCGGTTCTCTCTTTCTAACGGAGTTAGAGGTGGCTTCATTTGTTGATACCTCTACCTTCGACCTTTTGTTCCCGGAGTGTTCCCTCGACGGTCACGGACAACGACCTCTTGTTAGTGGTGTCGCGAAGATCTACACGAAGCGAGAAGATGCAGATCACCGACCTTCTTTCCGGTACCATGAGGCGGATCTCGAGGGCGAGATCCATTGTTACTGGTGTCGAATTGTGGCATCCCGCAAAACCACTACTAGAAAATCGCGTTATTTTTGTGCATTGCATCATCATGACCCCATGCTCATGTCATCATTCCACATTGCATTTGAGCATCGTCAAGTCATCTTGCATTTGTTTGCATAAAAACTATTTTCGAAACGCCTAGTTTTGTTTTCTAAATACTCCCGTCTTTATTCAAATTAAAACCCGGGTCTCCAGAATGTTTTGTTTTGTCTGCCAACGGTTTGCAAAAGCCCCGTTTTAAAATAATAAAATATTTACTTTATTTTTAGGGGCAGCTGTAACGGGCCGATCCGACCCAGTCGGCCACCCCCAGTACAAATCAGCCTGTCTAATTCCTAATCCTACCTACACCTAATCTACCCAGCCTCCCTCCACCTCACCCCACCCAATAGCCAACCGCCACCTCACCACTCCCTTTCCCCCCATCCAATCCCAGCCCGCCACCTGCCCCAACCTCCCCTCTCTCTCCTCGACCTACCCCCACACACACCACGCGCGCAGCCGCCTACCCGCCTGCAGCCTGGCCCCACCCTGCATCCCCACCTACCCTCTCTCTCCCCCCCGCTCGCCTCCGTCCCTAACCACGCGCCGCACTCCCCGTCCTCCCCACGATCTCATCGCCACCTTGTCTCTCCCCCCTCCGCCGGCCGCCGGCCCTGCGCCTCGCCGAGCCCCGCGCCGTAGTGACCCCGCCGCCATCGGCCTCCTCCACCGCCCTGCAAGCCCGACCAGCGCCTCCTCAACCTCCCTGGCTCTCCGCGCCGGTGTCGCCCTCCTCCCCGTCTCCAACCCAAGCTCGCCGGCGTCCCTCCTCCAGCCGTCCTCTCCGGCCGCCCGTCGAGCTCCACCCCTGCAAGCTCCTCGCCGTCTTCAGGCGTCGTCCCCGGTCGACCCCGGCCTCCTCCCGTGCCTCGTCGCCTCGCGCCCTCTCTCCGGGCCTCCTGTCTCCGGCGACGCGCGGCCGCCCCTGCCTCACCTCCTCCTCGGCCCGCCCTCGCCGTGCGTTTCCCGCCTCTTCTGCCGGCGCCGCTGGGCCTCCTCCCCGAGCACCTCCTGCGCCCGTGCGACCTCCCCATCCCTCGCCGGTCTCCTCCGGCGCTCCGGCCTCTGCCTCTCCTCGCTGCAGCGGGTTCCTCCGTCTCTAGGACCGGCGCCATCACAAAGGGTCTCCCGTGCGTGCAGGCAGAGCCGCCCACGCCTCCCTGTTCCAGAAGCTCACTGCACCGCGTGCGTGTTTGTGTGTCTGACATCTGGGCCGTGCTTGCTTCGTGCCTGGATCCTTTGCGCACGGGCCTCACTCGAATCAGCGTCGTTTTAGCAACCTTGCCAAGACTCATGTACCCTGTTTAGCCGACGCCAAGAGCTGCAACGACATCGAACCGTCAAGTCAAGTTCGTCCGCAGACAAGACCGACAATTGTACATGATAACCCAAGACCGACATGAGGCCCCCGAAAAGATCTCCTTCGCGGATCCGAAGACCCTGATCCTAGCGTCCGAAGACCTTTCCGAAGACCCGAACCTGAAATCATCGCCACAGATCGACAAGGATTTCTACATGGGACGACAAGTACTTCGTCATGGACCCGATTGAAGCAAACACGAAGACGGTAGATGCGACAAGTACTTCTTCCCAGATCCGATGCCCGAGAACTCGGACGCCAAGGTCACCGACCCGGAACGGCAAGACCTCCTTCCCGCACCGATGCCGACGACGTCGCACGCCAAGTTCTTCTTCCCAAACGCCAAGACCGACCCGATACGAGGACCCGACAAGACCTTCGTGACGACAAGATCGGCACCGACCAGGGCGAATCCGATGTGCCCCCGACGCCACACCAAGTCCTTCTTCCCGGAACGCCAAGCTCTTCATCTTGTATCCGACCTTCGAAGACCGATCCCGTCGAACCCTGAACCCTGAGACCGAACCCCGAACCCCGGAACACCAAGATCTCCCGAGCCCAGATGTGTGAACCTTTCCCGAGCCCCTATTTTATAAATGCTAGATATAAAACTGTCGCATATTAATTGTTCATGCATGCATACTTGTCATGTGGTTTGGGGGCCTTATGCCGATTCACCATATAATTAAATATGGAGACCATATGCGGGCTAATCTAGTCTTAGTTTATCTCCATTTAAATTTATGTAGCGAACCGGTGATATATTTTGCCATGTTAAGACAACAATTAAATTGCGGGGTAGTTAAATAACTTGAACCATCTAATTAATTGTCGGGACTTCGGTTCCACTTAATATTGCCTAATTGCATCGCATCCTTGCCATGCCATACATCATACATGCATCATGCCCGATCTTTTGCCGTAGTATTAAATATTGCATTCGGTGTTTATTCTAGTGTTTTGGTTCTTCGCGGATAAGGCCGTTGAGTTGATGCGAGTGTCGACCCGATCTTCGGTTGAACCTTCGGCAATGTTTTTCAGGCGAGCACCTCCCCCTTTCTACCTATCTTACTTTTATAGTATTTATTCCCTCTTGTTGATCTATTGCTATCTGTGTTGCGTTGCTCTAGTTTTCGTACCCGTGATATCCCTTGCAGCCTTATATTTCCTTGGACACATCATATTACCTGTTGTTTGGTAGATAGTTGGTCTTGCGCGTCGTAGTCGCTTGCTCAAGTGCTGTTGCGTGTCGACCAGTACCACAGTTGTTGGAGTATTGCCGCATGTTTAATGTTGGAGTTGATCAAGACTTTAATTACTGTTTAACAACTAAAATTGAAGTAGGTAAACGCAGAGGCACAGGTGGGCAATAGATGTAATTTGGTTGTTAACCGTCCACTTGTGTCCCGTAGGACCCCGAGTACTTGATACCTGTTCCTTGAATATTCGCGCTATCCACATCCGGGAGGATTATGGGAACCCCCTGAGCCAGAGCTTGATTCATTCTTATTTCTTGGGGCCACAAACTAGTTTGAGGTTTTATTTACTATTCTGTACTTATGCCATGCTTTACTTCTTTATTTAAATTGTGCGATGTACTGCACCTGTACTGTTTAGGGAAGCGGAGTGTTTTCGCGGTATCGACAAGCCCAGTCACATTTTCGGGTTCCCAGTCGTTTACAGCCATTGACGCAAACCTTGAGTCCGTCTCGGAGTCAGCTAACCTCGTTGCGGGTAGCTTAATGGGGTGGCCCCCTGAAATATTTCTGAATCCTGTGATTGCTTTGTCGTGAATGCCTCGTTGGGTTTTGATTTGGTTTTTCCGAGGTTGATCGAGTGTGTGTTGCTATTTGTGCACCCCTGCAGGGTAAAACTTTCTGAAAGCCGTGTCCGCGGTTATGGACGACTTGGAGCACAGTATCTCGATCATAGACAACTATAACTAAAGTAGTGCTACAAATTTGACTTTATAATGACTAGTAATCAGCTTCACTATAATGGAATGGCTAAATAAAACTGCCAACAATTGCTTGATTGGGTTGTCGCTTGCTACCATTGTATCTGACTAGTAAGTATTGCAACTATAACGGAATGGCTAAATAAAAGTACCAACAACTGCTGGGTTTTGGGATATCTCATGCTAATTGTATTTGACTAGTAAGTGTCTCCACTACAACGGAATGGTTAACTAAAATTGCCCACTGCTTATTATCAGGATGACTATCTATACCTGACTAGTAATTGCTGCAACGATAACTGAATAACTAAAACTGCCAACTGTGTGAGTTCCTCGGTTGACTTCCTCGTTTGGTCTCGAGGGGGAAATACCAGGATGGGTATGTTTGGTGGTAGAATCCGATTGGTTCCGAATAGGTCTTTCTTACCCCTCTTTGATAGCCTCTAGTTGTTTCGAGTCTCTATAGGTTGTTTAGTGCATGCTGCGCTGCCGCTTCAGTCCACCATACCTATGTAGGCGAGGACCGCCGAATTCTAGCCTCGCCGTGTACTGGCCTCAGTACTGACCGCTCTCTCTTTTCCCTTTGCCCTTTGTCGGCACCCCTTTTGTCTAAGCAGGTTTTGAGATCGACGTCGTTAGCAGGGTTACCCTTCCGGCTTGGCCTGGGCAGGGTTATGGACGCCAGTGGTTATTCTTCAGGGCTCTTAGCTCAATTCGCATCTTGTCCGTACTCGGACGCTCTATCGTTTTCAATGTGATTTGGATATTTGTATTGTACCTCTGTATTCTTGACTAATGGAGTCGTGTTGTATATATATCTGTTCTGTGGGTCCCATCGAGGACTGTTGTGTAATGTTATTACTTCGTTTTCCACCCGCACGCAAGTGCCTGGGGGGCACCTTTGAATCGTTTCTATGCGGGTTTGGCGGGAAGCGCTGAAACTTGCATAGGGCTGATTCTGAGGGTGTTACAGCTGGTGTGCTACTGCAGTCACCAATGGGGGAAAAATGCACTATGTTTTGCAGATCCACTTTGTGGCTACAAATAACATGGCAGAATATGAAGCACTCATTCACAGACTTCGCGTAGCCAAGGATATTGGCATCAAGCGCATAGTTTACTGTGGAGATTCCGACTTAGTTGCCCAGCAGGTGGCTGGCACCTGGAACACTCGGAACCCTATGATTGCGGCATATCGAGACGAAGTGGACGAGATAGCCAAGTGCTTCGAAAGCTACGAAGTCAAGTATGTCAAAAGGGAGGAAAATGAGACGGCCGATCTGCTGTCAAAGCTTGGATCAGGGCGCAAACCAATTTCGCCTGGCATTTTTCTAGAGCATCTACGGACCCCATCCCTTATGGGAGTGGACCCCGAGAACCCGGATAGAGTTGACTCATTTGGTCACGCAGTAACAATAGTTCCTCTGTCATGGATAAAACCGTTCATGGAATATCTCGTACACGGAACTTTGCCCATCAACGAGGTCAAAAGTTGGCAATGGGAAGGTCTACAAAAGAAGTACCACTAGCGTATACCTAAAATGTGTCTCCCAGCAAGAAGGTATTGAAATCCTTCGTGAGATCCATCTTGTAGATTGCGGACATCACGCTGCTCCTCGATCACTGGTCTCCAAAGCCTTCCGGCAAGGATTCTACTAGCTGACTGCAATGGAGGACGCCGACAAGCTGGTAGAGAGATGCATGGGATGCCTGTATTATGCCCGACAACCACATGTACCAGCTCAAGAATTGCAAACTGTACCAATAACTTGGCCGTTTGCAGTCTGGGGGCTTGACATGGTTGGTCCATTACAGACGACACCTTGTGGGTTTATTTATCAGCTGGTAGCAGTTGATGAATTCACAAAATGGATTGAAGCTAAACCCATTAGAAAGTTTGATGGGCAACTTCCCTTAGATTTGTTCAAGATATAGTGATGAGATTTGGTCTCCCACATAGCATCATCACCGACAACGACAGCAACTTGTCACTCGGAGAAGTGGAAGCTTACTGTTGGGAGAAGGGAATCCGACTTGATCTGGCAACTGTGGCACACCCATAATCCAATGGACAATTTGAGTAGGCCAATGGATTAATTCTGCAGGGAATAAAGCCACGTCGAGAAGCACCGCTACGTAGAGCATCTGGAGCCTGGGCGGGGGAACTGCCATCTGTTTTGTGGAGTTTACGAACTACTCCCAACATATCCACTGGCTATACCCCTTACTTCGTGGTATATGGAGCAGAAGAAATCCTACCATCCGACATCCTCCATGATTCACCAAGAGTTGCCGCCTACGACGAAGATGACGCTGAAAAATATAGGCACCTAGATGTAGAGCTTCTGGAAGAAGAGCGCGTACTGGCATGCCAGACGTCCGCCATCTACCTGCAGAAGTTACGCCGCAATCATAGTCGCAGCATTTGGCATCACTCGTTTAAAGATGGGGACCTGGTTCTACGACTGAAGTAGAAGAGAAGTAGCTCAAATTACCGCCGCCATGGGAAGGACGGTTCATCATAAGCAAGACGCTACTCAATGGTTTCTATTACCTCGGTGAAAATCATGAACTAGAGGATAGGACAAACAAGGATCATAAGCATAAGCGACGTGACCTGGATGATGACTACCTGGAGCTTGATCTACCATGGAACATAGCACAACTACATCCTTTCTACACTTAGCATATTATACTATCTACTGTGTATATTTTATATGATCAATGAAATACAGCTCTTTCGCTCACTCATATTCTTGAGTCTTTTACCTCCTTTACTGTTCATTTTTTGGATCATATAAAAACTTTATGCGCAAGTTTTGCATTTGCACTTGTGAAAATTCCGCCTACGGGCGTTATCTTAAAGTTTTCTGGTTTACATATTCTTTGTTGTTTTTATGTGGATTCCGGAGTAGTGACTTTTGGCACTCGAAGTCGGCGATTTTGTACTTAGGTTTTTTACGGTGCTATTGGGTATCATCACCTGAATGCATAGTTTCAACTAAGGTTCTTCCGGCTCACGAAAAGTTAAGCATAAAAACCAGAGTAATGGATAAGCCAACACTTGCTTAAAAAATATATACATGCTGGAATTAGTTCTTAAGCAGATGGAAGCTTATAGTCAGAGTTTTCCACCTTAAGTTAAACAACATTGTTTTTCTGCATACATACAACATCCAAAGGTGACAAATATTACATAGTGCACTACTAGGAAACCAGCTATAGATAGACAAATCTTCTGTGGTGCATGGGGCTGACCATGCACCACAAAAGAAGTCTAGTGGCGCATATGACACAAGCTTCTTTGGCGCATGGAATATGACAGTGCGCCACAAAAGTACGGTGGGACCCCCACCAGAGGTTATCAACACTGTCGTCGTGGTATAGTGGAAAGAACCAATGCATGAGTACAGAATGCAATGACCATTTTACTATGTAAGCGAGGTCTTGACGGAGTCTAAGCAGCGGTACCCGCACTACCAAAAGCTAGCTTATGGAGTGTTCCTTTCTTCTCGGAAACTAAGGCACTACTTCCAGGAGCACCCTAACACATTAGTGAGCAAGGCTCCACTGTCCGACATCATCAATAATTGTGACGCTACGGGGCGAGTCGCGAAGTGTAGCATTGAGCTTGCCACCTTCGAGATCATCTACAAGAGATGCGACGCTATCAAATTACAAGTTTTGGCAGATTTTATTATAGATTGGACAGAGATGCCAGATGCTACCCCTGTACCAGAGCCAGAATATTGGGTGATGCACTTTGACGGATCAAACCTACTCAACGGCTCGTGGGCTGGTGTGCTACTGCAGTCACCAATGGGGGAAAAACTGCACTATGTTTTGCAGATCCACTTTGTGGCTACAAATAACATGGCAGAATATGAAGCACTCATTCACAGACTTCGCGTAGCCAAGGATATTGGCATCAAGCGCATAGTTTACTGTGGAGATTCTGTCTTAGTTGCCCAGCAGGTGGCTGGCACCTGGAACACGCGGAACCCTATGATTGCAGCATATCGAGACGAAGTGGACGAGATAGCCAAGTGCTTCGAAAGCTATGAAGTCAAGTATGTCAAAAGGGAGGAAAATGAGACAGCCGATCTGCTGTCAAAGCTTGGATCAGGGGGCAAACCAATTCCGCCTGGCAATTTTCTAGAGCATCTACGGACCCCATCCCTTATGGGAGTGGACCCCGAGAACCCGGATAGAGTTGACTCATTTGTTCACGCAGTAATAATAGTTCCTCTGTCATGGATAAAACCGTTCACGGAATATCTCGTACACGGAACTTTGCCCATCAACGAGGTCAAAAGTCGGCAATGGGAAGCTCTACAAAAGAAGTACCACTAGCGTATACCTAAAATGTGTCTCCCAGCAAGAAGGTATTGAAATCCTTCATGAGATCCATCTTGTAGATTGCGGACATCACGCTGCTCCTCGATCATTGGTCTCCAAAGCCTTCCGGGAAGGATTCTACTAGCTGACTGCAAAGGAGGACGCTGAAAAGATGGTAGAGACATGCATGGGATGCCTGTATTATGCCCGACAACCACATGTACCAGCTCAAGAATTGCAAACTGTACCAATAACTTGGCCGTTTGCAGTCTGGGGGCTTGACATGGTTGGTCCATTACAGACGACACCTTGTGGGTTTATGGATCAGCTGGTAGCAGTTGATAAAATCACAAAATGGATTGAAGCTAAACCCATTAGAAAGTTTGATGGGGCAACTTCCCTTAGATTTGTTCAAGATATAGTGGTGAGATTTGGTCTCCCACATAGCATCATCACCGATAACGACAGCAACTTGTCACTCGAAGAAGTGGAAGCTTATTGTTGGGAGAAGGGAATCCGACTTGATCTGGCATCTGTGGCACACCCATAATCCAATGGACAATTTGAGTAGGCCAATGGATTAATTCTGCAGGGAATAAAGCCACGTCGAGAAGCACCGCTACGTAGAGCATCTGGAGCCTGGGCGGGGGAACTGCCATCTGTTCTGTGGAGTTTACGAACTACTCCCAACATATCCACTGGCTACACGCCTTACATCGTGGTATATGGAGCAGAAGAAATCCTACCATCCGACATCCTCCATGATTCACCAAGAGTTTCCGCCTACGACGAAGATGACACTGAAAAATCTAGGCACCCAGATGTAGAGCTTCTGGAAGAAGAGCGCGTACTGGCATGCCAGACGTCTGCCATCTACCTGCAGAAGTTACGCCGCAATCATAGTCGCCGCATTTGGCATCACTCTTTTAAAGATGGGGACCTGGTGCTACGACTTAAGTAGAAGAGAAGTAACTCAAATTACCGCCACCATGGGAAGGACCGTTCATCATAAGCAAGACGCTACTCAATGGTTTCTATTACCTCGTTGAAAATCGTGAACTAGAGGATAGGACAAACAAGGATCATAAGCATAAGCGACGTGACCTGGATGATGACTACCTGGAGCTTGATCTACCATGGAACATAGCACAACTACGTCCTTTCTACACTTAGCATATTATACTATCTACTGTGTATATTTTATATGATCAATGAAATAAAGCTCTTTCGCTCACTCATATGCTTGAGTCTTTTACCTCCTTTACTGTTCATTTTTTGGATCATATAAAAACTTTATGTGCAAGTTTTGCATTTGCACTTGTGAAAATTCCGCATACGGGCGTTATCTTAAAGTTTTCTGGTTTACATATTATTTATTGTTTTTATGTGGATTCCGGAGTAGTGACTTTTGGCACTCGAAGTCGGCGATTTTGTACTTAGGTTTTTTACGATGCCATTGGGTATCATCACCTAAATGCATAGTTTCAACTAAGGTTCTTCCGTCTCACCAAAAGTTAAGCATAAAAACCAGAGTAATGGATAAGCCAACACTTGCTTAAAAAATATATACATGCTGGAATTAGTTCTTAAGCAGATGGAAGCTTATAGTCAGAGTTTTCCACCTTAAGTTAAACAACATTGTTTTTTGCATACATACAACATCCAGAGGTGACAAATATTACATAGTGCACTACTAGGAAACCAGCTATAGATAGAAAAATCTTCTGTGGTGCATGGGGCTGACCATGCACCACAAAAGAAGTCCAGTGGCGCATATGACACAAGCTTCTTTGGCGCATGGAATATGACAGTGTGCCACAAAAGTACGGTGGGGCCCCCACCCGGGGTTGGGTACGAAACTTCTGTGGCGCATGTGAGCATATGCGCCACAAAAGTTGACCACATGCGCCACAAAAGAAGCGTGTGGGCCCTACCACGGAATCTTGTTGACCACACTCTAACCAACATTCTATGGCGCATATGACCATATGCTCCACAGAAGTCGAGTAGGAAAACAGATCCCCCCTATGGATCGCCTTTTTATCCTTGCAACAAATAAAAGAAAATAAAAAACACTTCAAAAATATAAAATCCTTTCACATAGTGGTAGGTAATGTGGTCTAGTTTGTGGGAAAATTAACAAACATGCATTTTTACTTTTTTTTTTGCAAAAATAGGTCATGGCACAATAAAACGGTCATAAATTTTACATACGATGTCGGGAAAAGAAGTTTAATATACCAAAATGATCGTCTCAAAATTTCCTACTCGATTTCAACTGCTAGAAGCCGTTGAAGTTTTACAGAATCCTCAAATTCAAAAAGAAAAAAAAGTTATGGCAGAAAGAAGATTTTTCCCGCCAAAAAATAAAAAAGGGGGAGCAAGTTCTGTAGTGCATTTCTCCCATACGCGCCACAGAAGTGTTGGGTGGGATTCGAAATTTGAATCCCGCCGCCCCTTTTCCCTCCATGTTCTCCTTTTCACCTCTTCCTCTCCTCCACACTTCTCCCTCCACTTCTTCTCACCTTCTCCCCTTCTCATCCCTCTTCCTCCTCCACCCCGGTGAGCTCCTCTTCCTACTCCTCCTCCACCCTGGTGGGCACCTCCTCCGATGAGCGCCTCCATCCTCCCTCCTCCTCCTCCACCCCGGTGAGCTCCTTCGACGATGACGACCACCTCCGGTTACTTCCTCCTCCAGCGACCCGCTCCTCCTCCTCATCCTTATCCACCTCCTCCTCCTCCTCCTCCTCCTCCTCTAGCGGTGGCCTCCTTCTCCTCCGACGACCCCCTCCTCCTCCTCCAGCAGTAGCCTACTTCTCCTACGGTGAGCCCGCTTCTCCACCCACCTCCGGGATATCCCTCCTCTGATGACCCCCACCTCCGGCGACCTCCACCTCCTGCTAGATCTGGCCAGATTTGTGCTTTGAAATCTGAAAAACAATCTGTGGCGCATACTGGCAATATGCGCCACAGAAGTTTTAGATATAGCCCGCCACTTCTGTAGCGCATATGTGGGAAATGCGCCATTGAACTTTTCAAATTTTGTGGCGCATTTTGAATTGCACCATAGAACTATAGTTTAGTGGCCTGATAACAGTGGCGCATCCCATATGCGCCATAGAATTTGAAAAATGGTGCGCCACTGATGAGATTTTTCCTAGTAGTGGTGTTTTCACTTCTCTGGTGCAGGAGACTTCGAGGTCGCGTCATCGTCCATAGGAGATACATCTTGCACATCAACAAAGTTGGCAGTTTTTACGGACTCGGAAGAGCTAGCTTGGTCGGCATTAATTACCTCAAGAGGCACAAAGGTATTCGCATCGACCAATTGGGCGACCCTAGTATCATAGCCAGCAAGCGAAGCCAAGATGGCATCATGATCGATATTGTGTCTATCTTCGTCTACGTCCGGCAACCCATAGGTCACCGTGGAGATGTCTGCGTCGTCATAGTGGGCCTTGACCATGGCTAGAGCCGTACTATCGCCAGCCCGGGTACATGAAGCTTTCAAGATTACGCTACACTCAGGGTCTTGGCGCGGGATCTTCGAGTACTTCATTACAGAGTCCACTTCCTTAATGTTGATGTCCAAGGTCTTGGCGATCTCTTTGGCATGGATGATGGCGGTGCTGATGAAGTTGCCGGCAAGAACCATGCATTCCTTTGGCGGAGGAGCATTACTGGTCAAACCAATAAGAGCTGCATTTCCGACCAAAATGTTTGAGTACATGAGTTCAACGCAATAAGGTCAAAGTACCTGATTTACAGAAGTACAAGATGGAGAGCACTTACCAAAGATGTTGCTTTCTGCTTGCTCGAGAATTTCCGCCATGGAATCCCGTTCTTTTCGGAGGGTCTTGTACGCCTCAAGGATCGGAGTATTTTATCGTCGACAGCTTTGTTCTGCTCCTTGAGGGTTGCAATCTCCTCCTTAAAGAGGTTGATCTCCATGTTTGCAGATTCTTGCACAGCAGCTAATGCATCTCCATGCATCTTCAACAAGTCAGCCCTCTCCTGCTTAAGGATCTTGTTTTCGCTATCCAGCTCTTGTATGTGCTTGGATTGCTCAACAATGTCCTTGGCCTTGGCAATAGCTTCTTCAAGTCGGAGAAATGACAAAGCACAATGAGTAGTCAAAAGTTAACGACACGAGAACAAGTTGAGCATGAAACTGAAAAGAAAACAGACTCTTGCCCTTGGTGATCTGTTCCTTCAAGATCGCGGCTTTACCCTTTTCAGCTTCATGGTCCTTGCGCATCTTGTGGAACCTATCATTGGCGGCAATTGTGCGAGTATTCTCATTCTGCAAAAACAACAAGGATACTTAGTATACTTGGAGCATCTAGCCGGATAAATATCCGCCTAGAGGCTTGGGGGCTACAGTACGAGTTTTTAACGCAAATCTATGCTTAGTCACTCTTAGAGGTACAGTATTGAAATTTACAAACACTTTGTATGCTACTCTAAAAGTATCTAGTCGGAATAATTTATTCAAACTAAATACATGGGGGCTACAGTGCAAAGTTTCTGGCTTAGTTACTCTTAGAGCATTCAGACCCAAAGACCTATGGTTTTCCATCTAAATCCTCGGGGGCTACAGTGGGATACTACGTATGAAATGTAAAAGGCATACAAAACTTACAAGTGCGATGACCTTGAGGTTGTTGGCTCTCTCAGCAAACAACTTACTAAAAGCAAGTGTGTTAACTTGGACAATCTACGCCTGTTTGAGTAGCTCCTCAAGGCCGCACGAAGGAGAAGTGGGCGTAGCACCAGGAGCCAGAGCTGAGCTACTCGGTGTGAGCACCGAATAGACAATCTTGGGAATCTCAGTTGGCATCTTGGGTGCAACGGTTCCACCTTTGGCAGAAGTTCTGCCTTCCACCATCTCCTTACCGCTACCAGTGGCATCCTTAGCCGGAGCTTCAGCCACATTGGGAGAAGTGCTCTCTTGCGTCGCCTGTTCGGCGACAACATGAAAATCGACGGGAGCATCTAGGACTCCCTAAGAAGGAGTAGGGTCCACTTACATGGCGGAAGGTTCATATGTTACCATTGTCGGAGATCCAGCGGGTTCGGCAGAAGGTTGGACGCTTGGAGTAGGAGGAGTGATGGCGAGGGAAGCTTGGACAAACATCTCTTTAATGTTTTTAGAAGCCCCTGATGTTTTGGAGGTCTTCTTCAAACACACACTAGCCTTTTTCCTGAAACGTGCAAAAGTATAAGTACTAGAATGAGATGAGCAAAAGGCGATGTCGGATGATAAGAAGCTTACACAATAGTTTGTGCCTTGGTCAACGAGATACCAATTAATCTTATTTTCTCCGCCTCGAGGGAGGTGGTGGATCTCTTAGAGGCTCCACCCTTCGTCTTTTTTGTTGCCCCCGTCAGTAGTGTCAGAGGTGGAGACCTTTCGCTTTCGCACTAATGGGACGTCGTCGTCGGACATGATAGTGACTTCCTTCATCTTGGGGTCATAGACCTAGGAATCCATGCTGCCTTCGTCCAGATCCCCCAGCTGTTAAGTGAGTCATAAGTGTTATATGCAAAGATATGTGCAAGATGGAAGAACTGGATCATATGTCATATACGGTAAATAAATAAGTACCTCTAGGCACCTGCCGCCCTCAAACATGTCGTAGGTGATGGTGAAGCCACGCTTCCAATCCTTCACCTTGACTCTATCCTTGAGGCGAAGATTGAAGGAGTCACTAGAGAAGTTTTCCTCATAAATCCAGAGGCTATCTTTCCTATCCTTAGTGTACTGGTACATAATCTTCGCGCGGTGCTACAGAGGCTGGATCCGCCTGATGAACCAGCACATGTCTAGGTCCAAGTCGGTCAAACCCGTCTCTATGAACTAGTTGATACGCCTTACGGCATGAGAGGCTTCATCATTGGAGGGGAGGAGGGCTTGTGATCCCCATGTCGGGGCTTCAGCGGCGGCCCCATCGACAAAGTCCGGGTACGACGCTTCTCGGCCGGCCAGAGGGATATCTGGGCCGTAGAAGTACGATCGTTGCCAGTTCTTGTAGGACTCATGTCCCACGATGTCGAGGAATCGCCAGCCAGGCCGGATCTTAAAGCTAATTGTTCCACAATTTCTGACCTTCTCCTTGCTCACCCTGGGTTCCCTCTTCACGGTGGAGTAGTAGATGAATATATTTAACCTAGGCCTAATTCCTAGGTAACCCTTGCATAACGCCGCATAATTTCTAAGAGCGAGGATACTATTCGGAGAAAGGTTCTCAGGTTGAACCCAGATGTGTTTGAGGACTTGGATGAAGAAGTAGGAAATTGGGAGTTAGATGCCGCGCACAAACTTGGTCTTGAGGTATACCCTTTCTCCGGCTTGGGGAGAATGAGTGACCTCGCCGGCCGGCGCCGCCTGCCAGACAAGGCCCTCCGTCGCAGGGAGGTACCCTTCAGCGAGCATCTCCTTGAGGTCGCTCTCCAAGATGTCCAAGCCTCGCCACTCTACCCTGTGGGAGTCAGCGTCCTCCTCCAACGGCTCCAGCGCCGCTAAAATTTGGTCGCCGCTGGTGGACTACACCACCGTGCTGCGTGGCACCACCACGTCCTCCGGTGGGACATGAACAGAGCTAGATCGATGTTGTGCTGCTGCTTCTCGCCATTGGAATCGGTGGAAGTGGTTGCAGATTGGAAAATATTAGGGTTTTCCTCTATGCACGCGAAGATCTTGAGGAGAGGTTTGGCTGGAGGAAGACGATGACGCAAGAAAGAATGAGGTGAAAATATAAAAAGCCACTAATGAACCACAAGTATAGGGGTTCATAACAGTCTTCGAGGATAGTATTACCCAATTTATTGATTCAACACAAGGGGAGCCAAAGAATACTTGCAAGCCTTAACAACTGAGTTGTCAAGTCAGCTACACCAGGAAATAGTTTTTTCTCACAGTAGTTTATCAGTAGCAAACATTTTGTAGTAGCAAAATCAAAGCAATAGTAGCAGTAAAACAAGAGCAATAGTAATAGTAGTAGCAAACAGTAGGATATGAGTGCAGTAGGCATAGGGATGGATGGACGGGCATTGCATGGACAAGTCTAAACATGTAACTTCAAGATCTAGGGCATTTGCAGATAAATAAGATAAATCATCCAAGTACTAAACAATCATAGGCATGTGCTCCATATATACTCATACGTGCTCGTAATGAGAACTTGCACAACATCTTTTGTCCTGCCAACCCGTTGCAGCGGGGTCTCAAAGGAACTACTGGCAATTAAGGTGCTCATTTTAATAGAGCACAGGAGCAAAGCATTAACACTCCGTGAATACATGTGATCCTCACATCATAGCCATCCCCTCCGGCTGTCCCAATTTCTGTCACTTCGGGTCCTTTGGATCCGGACAATGATATGTGTACACAACTTGCATATAAGATCACAAACAATACTATCATGGAACTCAGGCCCTAGTGACAAGCATTAAGCATAATAAGTTGCAACAAATTCAAATAGCACTAATAGAGATACTAGGAACCATGCCCTAACAATATTATTCGATTACATGATAGAACCCATCCAATCCCTACCATCCCCATAGCCTATAGCGGGGGATTACTCACTCATGGATGAGGGAAACATGGATGGTTGATGGAGAGGCGTTGTTGATGACGACAGCGATGATCCTCTCCAAACTCCATGTCCCGGTAGGTTGCCAGAACGGAGTTTCTGGTTCCGAATCGCGGTTTCTGGTGGTGGTGGCGCAGCGGAACTCTTTCTGGAAAAACGTCGACCCCCGTGAGTTTTTAGTTCAAGAGGCAACTTATAGGCGAAGAGGGAGGTCAAGGGGGTGCCTGGGGCGGCCACACCCCCTCCTGGGCCCTGCGGCTGGGGGGTGTGGGCCCCCAAGGGCCCCACTTCGTCTCGTATTCTGGCTCCGTGAGTCTTCTGGTGAAATAGGATTTTTGGCATATTTTCCCGGATTATTCCTGATAGTTGATTTTCTACACAAATACTAGACACCAAGGTAATTCTGTTGAAAATAGCGTTAGTCCGGGTTAGTTGTATCCAAATCACATAAGTTTAGAGAAGAAACAATAGCAGAAGTGTTCGGGAAAGTAGATACGTTTTAGACGTATCATCCACCACCGTTAAAATATATAGTACTTGTCATCAAGATTCGTGCAAGTTGATCCAACGGTTGATGTGTGGACAACATGTGCGCGAGCATGCGCGGATCTTCACCACGTTCCCACCGCAGCCTCCAACGTTTCCCATCCTTCACGCGGTAAAAATGGCTATGTTTGTGTTCTTTGCATGTGTGAGTTACGGGGCGTCGCTTATGTATGGTTTACGACATCCTACTAACGCGTGCAAAAGAACGGTCCCATCCGAAGATTCCGGCATGGAAAGATCCTATCCGGCTACGGCAAGAGTATGATGGAAAGCTTAGTGATTCTCCAACTTACGTATCAAAGACGGAGAAGTATCGCAGGGTTCTCGGGAGGACAACAAGATATTTCTTGACGATTTGCCGACATTCATCTAGACGGAGCATTCAACCACAAGAGGCAAGACGACGCAAGATCTCGAAGTTCTCTATTGCATGTCTCTAATCCGGATAACCCGAGTGACCCACAGTTGGTATCAAGGCCTATGGCCTGCTGGGCGGCCTAGTTAGATAGATCCAGAAGGGAGCCCCATGCCGGATGAAGGAAGGCTACGATGGAGTCATCGACGTATACGAAGCCTTGGAGTGCAAGACACGTTAGACTAGTTGTATACCGTGTTGGACTCTGTAACATGTCCGTCTAGGACTTTCCCTATAACCCTAGGACCTGGTGACTATATAAGTCGGACCTAGAGGAGCCTTTAGGGAAACAAAACAATCACAACAACACATATAATATCACACACATTGAACAGATCCCAGTAACCCGGTGTATTGCCGTTATAGTGATTTATAGCAGGAGTAGGATTCGCCACCGTCGTGGGATCTGAACCTGGGTAAGCTGTGTCACCTCATACCCGCCAACCTTCCGCCTTACCCCACGTCTCTAAACACGCTCTGTGAAGACCCCTCCCTGGAGTACTCGTCGGCAATACCATGACAATTGGTGACGCATCGTTGGAGCACACCCAAATGCTGCGCTTGTACAACTCGCCATTAATAATGGTGAAGGCCTTCGATTGACGAGCTATCCACCGGACGTCCGTCGGGTCCTCGGGAAGCTTCTTGCTTATAAAGTAGCGAAGGTATGGTTGGGTCCATGTATTCTCGACCGCCATGACCTGCATGAGGCTCACCAGTTCGACCTCCATGTCAAGCACTTCGGGTCACCCGACTTTCTCGGGTGGCGCAGCCCCCAAGTGTCCTGCGGCTTTGGCTGTGTCCTTTGGGAATTTTCGCTTGATGGAGGGCACATAGATTTGTTCTAGGAACACACCTGGTGTCATTGGGGAGTAGGTCGAGCCGATGTTGGTGAGCTTGTCGGCCTCTTCATTGCTTTCCCTGCCAACGTGCCGAAGTTCATAGCCATCAAAGTCCCCTTCGAGTGAGTTGTAGAGCGCATGATATGTGATCATGTTGGCTCTATGAGCGTCGCACTTCTTCATTGTCTGCTGGACGACGAGGTTGGAGTCATCGTAGATGACGAGGCATGTGGCGTCGCACACCTTGGACATCCTCATGCCATGTAGGAGTGCCTCGTATTCGGCCTCGTTGTTGGATGTGCGGAACTTCATCCGAAGGACGTATTTCATCTTGTCCCCTTGAGGGGACATGTCCGGAGTGTCAGGCAGCTGGAGTTCCATCTAGTGGACGAAGAAGTCAGGGAGCACCTAAGACTTGATGGAGGTGCACCGCTCGTAGATGATGTCTCGAGGAGATAGCTCGATGCTCCACAAGGCTACTCGGTTTGCCGCTTCGGGGTTGTTCGGTATGTTCGACAGTGGTGCGTCATTGACGACCACAATATGGTTTTCCTAGAAGTAGTAGCTCAATTGACACACCGTCATGAATACACCATAGGCGATCTTCTGGTAGTGAGGATACCTTTGCTTTGTTGGGGTCAGTCCCTCGCTGAGGTAGTAGACTGGGCGTTGCACCCCGTGGGTCTTGCCGTCTTCGGGTCACTCGACCACGAGGGTAGTGATGACCACCTGATGCATGGCTGCGATGTATAAAAGCAAAGGCTCCCTCTCCTTTGGCGTTACCAGTATAAGAGATGTGGAGAGCATGCGCTAGAGGTCTTCGAATGCTTCATCGGCCTCAGCCGTCCACTTGAATTTGTTGGTCTTGTGCAGCAGTTGATAGAAAGGGAGGGCCTTCTCGCCCATGCGGCTAATGAACCTGGTGAGCGCCGCGATTTTCCCAGCCAGCTGCTGGACTCCTTTGACATTTTTGGGCTTCTCCATGACTAGTATAGCCCTGATTTTCTTTGGGTTAGCCTCGATGCCACGCTGAGAGATGAAGTGCCTGAGTAATTGGCCGGACGACACGCCGACGGCCCACTTGACTGGGTTCAGCTTGATCTTGTAGCGATCAAGGTTATCGAACGTCTCGTGGAGATTGTCGACAAGTGTTCCGTCCTCCTTGGCCTTGATAACTATGTCGTTGGCATAGACCTGCACGTTGCAACCGATCCGGCTCTTTAGGCATGCATGCATGCATCGTTGATATGTTGCGCCTACGTTCTTGAGCCCGAAGGGCATAATGTTGTAGTAGAACACCCCGAACATCGTGATGAACGTCGTTTTCTCCTGATCTTCCACCTACATTCGAATTTGGTGGTAGCCTGAGTAGGCGTCATTTCTCGCAACCTGCAGTTGAATCAATGATTTGGTCTATCCGTGGTAAGGGGAAGTGGTCCTTAGGCCAGTGCTTGTTGAGTGACGTGAAGTCCACACACATCCGCAGGATATCGGTGTCCTTCTTGGGGACCATCATGGGGTTATCTACCTAGGTTCTCTCCATTATATACCTTATGAAGTTGGCATCGAGGAGTCTATTGACTTCGAGACCAACGGTTTTAGCTCTTGGCTCGTACATTCGACACATCGAGTGCTACTGGCTTTGCATCCGGAAACATATTGAGTGCATGCACGGTGAATTCCCTTGGAACTCCTGGCATGTCGGCGGGACACCAGGCGAATATTTATCAACGCTCACAGAAGAATTCGATGAGCATGCTTTCCTATGCGAGACTCAGGTCGTTGGCGATTAACGCCGTCTTGGAGGCATCCGTCGGGTGGACTTGCACCATTTTACTGTTGACTGTGGGGTCAAATGACATATCAGGTGTGTTTTGCCTGGTGACTGGAGGCAAACCATTGGCTGTGACCTCCTTTAGTCTTGTGAGCTCCTCCTGCATGACAAACGATTGGGAGATTCTGTTGAAGTCCTTGTCGCAGCTGTCTGACCTGGTGAAGCTTCCTGGGACGGTGATGATGCCCCTGGGTCCTGGCATCTTCAGTACAACGTATGCATAGTGCGGTACTGCCAGGAATCTTGCGAATGCCATACACACGAGGATGGCATGGTATTGTGAGGGCCAATCCACAACTTTGAACTAAAGCCGCTCATGCCTAAAGTTGTTAGGCTTGCCGAAAATAACGTTGAGCCATATTTTTCCCAAGGGGTATATGCCCTTCCCTGGGACGATGACGTGGAACATCGTGTCCGACGCCTCTAGGCTGCAGAGCGGGATCCGCATAGCTGCGAGTGTGCTAGCGAACATTAGGTTGATGTCGCCGCCGTCCATGAATACGCGGCTCATCTCAAATCCTACGATTCGGGCCTCGAGCACCAAGGCAGAGTGACGTGGGCGAGGTATCTAGCACGGGTGATCCGAACGGTCATATGTGATGCATGACTCCGAGCCACTGAGGTACTCAGGTTTGGCTAGCGGAGAGGTGATGGCCAAGTTGACCTATTGGGTGATCTTATTCTGCACCCTGTTGGTTGGGCGGCCCTTCTGTATCATCATAAAACCCAACGAAGGCGTGTATGCATCTGCCCCATTATTCTTCGGCGGCACAGCCGCAGGTCGCACGGGTGCCCCAGGTGGTGGAGGTGGAGCGTCGTGTGGGATTTCTCCTGGAGCGGGGGCGAATCTTGGGTTCACTGCCTGATGTCGCATATGTGCGAAGCCCTCGTGGAGTATCTAGAATTCCATGTAGTCCCTGAGCATGTGACTGGCATTCCTCTTTCAATCCTGTTTGTCGATGTAAAAGTGGATGGTGTAGGAACCCGACAGCTTTTCAAATGTGGATGGCTCATCTTCACGGTTGCGGCGTTGCCATGTTTGGGTGGTCCTTCCGCTGTCGCGGTAGTTGCCACCACGGTACCCGCTGTTTTTATTGCCATCACCGTGGCGATGGGCGTAGCCAGCCGTAACCATGTAGACCTCTTTGCGGTTGTCATAGACGCGCGATCTTCTCTTTCCGCGGTGATCACGCCAGCGGCCGAAGTCATCTTCGTCATCCTCGCCATCGGCCCAGCGATTGCCGATGTTGATCAGGTGATCGATGGTTTTGTGATTGACGTGCCTGAGCTCCTCCTTGAATTCACGACGCCTGACGCCGTCATTGAAGGAGTCGATTGCCCTTTCCTCACAGATGTTTGCGGTGGAATTTTTGATGATGGACCAGCACAGTATGTACGAGCGGATGGACTCGTTGGACCACTGGCAGCAGGCCCTTAGCTGCTCAATTGAAGCTGGTCTCTTGCTGGTGCCCTTGAAGTTGCGTATGAAGATGTACGCTATCTCTTCCCAGCTGCGGATGAAGCTGGAGGGGAGAATGTTGAGCGAGGCCCTGGCTATGCCTATCAGCTACAGCTGAAGGGACTACATGGCTATGTTTTTGCTCCGACCGTGGATCTTGACTGACGGCAGGTGATCGTCGAGCCAAATCTTCGGATCACGTGCACCATCGAATTTCAAGTTGTCCGAAGGAGATAGAAACTTTTCGGCATTCGTGATTGCTGTATGGCCCTGCTGAAGCACCTGGCGTCGCACAGTTCCCCGTCGTCGTCTTTAGACTCTGTTGAGCACGCGCACTTGGCGCGTGACTTATCGATCTTGTGCTATGCGAGCTTGCTACGAGCATCATAGTTGCTGCTCCTGCGCTTTGGGCTATGGCGGCGTCGAGGCAGGTCATGCTCTTCCTCCTCGGATGAGGGTGTGCGGTTTCGAGGGAACTTTACCGTGGCCTTTTTCTTCGGCTCCGCGGGTGTTTTGTCGTGGAGCGCAGCTCCAACGAGTCCGAGTACTGCAAGTGCAGATTTGTGGATCGCGTTCCTTGGGTCCCCTACTGCTGGCGGGTTGGATGCGAGGTAGGTGGTGGCCGCCATGACCGCGGCTTGTGGCGTCTTGGGCATGATGTTGCCCTGTGAGTCAATCGTCATGATGGATATGTCGAGTGCCTTGGTGGCCTTGCGTCATGCCGCAGGCTCCATGCGCTCCAGGAAAGAGCGATACTTGCCACCATTGTGGCTCTTCGAGGTAGATCCGCTGGCAGAGAGCGCAACTCGCCACATGCTCGACTCGTCAGCCGCTCGCCTGTGCTGATCGAGCTTTTTTTGCTGCTTGATATGGCTATTTTGCTCCTCGATGAGGAGCCAGTGATATCCCATCAGTATGTCACGAGGGGTGTCGATAGGTAGAGGGTGAGTGCCTCGCACGGCGGTGCGCACCTTCTCCTAGACCTTGTTGGGGAGGTGGATCTGGACGCGGTTTGCACCCTCATTGCCTCGAGGTTCCCTATTCCCGTTGGGATCTGGCAAGGGTGCCCCGTTTCCTTCGTTCTCAGACTAGGGTTTGGGAGGAGGATTCAGAGGGGGATTCAGTGGCAGCTCGTTTTCATCGTCGACGTTGCTGTTATGGATGGCTGCGCACATGTAGCATGTGGAGAGATCGTTACTCCCACAGCTCTCATATTCAGAACCTTAGGTTCCTTCCTCTGTAGGAGGGTTGCATAGGTCGGAATAGCAGCTGCCGCTATCATCCGAATCATCCATCAACAACGACATGCGTAGGGCATCGATTGGTGGGACCCATGAGGCGGGCCTCACTGATGGAAGTGGCGCACGCTCTGGAAGGGGCAGGGTGCAGGTTTTGCCCACCTAGAAGTAGAAGCTCCCGATCAGCATCTTGAATCTGTCGCCTATGGACTCGAAATCTTTGCGGGTGGCCGGTGAGTGGACAGTGAAGTCGGAAGCACCGAAGAGAAGGTGATTCTCCATCGCCGAGGAATCATAGATCGCTCCGGATGGAGCCATCATGACCGCATGATCAGCGTCCCTACTTCCCACAGACGGTGCCAATTGACGAGGGTTCGACTCGTCAATGCCCATTGTTATGGACTTGGGTTTTGGAGAAGTTGGGGATGCTGGAGATCGTAAGACGGTTAATAGATACATAGCAAGGGGACACGAGGTTTACCCAGGTTTAGGCCCCTAAAGGTAAAACCCTTTTCCTGCTTGTCTGTTCTTGATTACGGCAGAACCAAAGGTTACAGGGGGTGCGCGGATGCCATCTGGCGTGAGGTGTGTGTATGTGTTGTCTATATCTTCCTCGCCATGCCCTCCTAGCCTTTATATAGATAGGCGAGGTACCGGGGGTAGGTCGAGTCGATTACAAGTTAGGGTTTCACCCTTGAATATTCTATCTACAGCTTGGCCGTGTTCTCCAAGGAGTCGAACTTCTACTAGGCTTGGGCCACCCAGAGTCTCCTTGGACATCAAGTCTTCATGTGGGCCTTCCCTAGGCTGGACCGGGTGTACCAATACGAGGCACCCATAGGGTATATCCATGTCACCATCCATGCACCGTACCAACCCACACTATCTACATCTGTGGCTATGTAGGGTTCGAGTAGCCACAACCTGCTAAGTCCAGCCAGCCACCCATATCTCACTATCACATGGTTGCGAACGTAAGATACCAAACAAAGAAACCAATCCTTTCTCGGTATCCTGGGCGGCATTCCTCACCATAAATGTTCACTCTGATGACACAAAACCATTTCGCCTAGGTGGTTCATTCATTATGTTGTTTTAGTTTGAGAAAAACATACACAATACCATAGCATGGTGTAATACCTTCGCCGTATACAATAGCATGGCTAAGCACATCTATCATATAGTGTCTCATAAACAAGGAATACTATGGATTATAGTATGGGACATAACATACCTTATGAACATCAATTCCTATACATGCAATTCTACAAAAACGTCTACAATGCATAAGAAAAAAATAGGACAGTTATGACCAAGATAGCACCACTTGCCTTTTTTTTGTAGACGTTCAGATAATCCCCAAAATTATAATTGCTTCATTCGTAATAACCATAATACCTGCAATCATAGTAGTTGCACTCTTCGCAATCTAAAGTTTGAAACAAAGCACAACAACACACCATTCACAAACATTGCAATCATGAAACAATACAGTAAAACAATGCTAAACAAATGCATGCATGATGATTTAATAGGTCACTCTTATTGTACTCCCTAATGTGGGAAGTCATTTAATGCATGCATGTGGATTATTTAATAGGTCACTCTTGTACTCCCAAATGCATGCATGCATGTGGATTATTTAGTTTTCTAAATATTATTAAATCACATAATGCATGTGGAAAGTCATTTAATGCAATAGGGTATTTATTATTAAATCTTGATTTCCATTAGAGAGGTTTTAATATTTCTATTGTAACTTCTATGCAAATTGTCATATTAAATTTATATCTGGGGTGTAATGGATGGAGGACATTAGTATGAACTAGTAGGATTTGGATTTACCCTATTCGGATTTGTAGATATTTTCCTATTATTTAATTACTATTTAATATGGTTTGAATCATTTAGATAGTTTACATTGTCTAAAATTAAATCTACAACCAGATCTATAATCTACACGAAATTGTGAATTCAGGGACATATTATTTATTTTTTTCCAATCTATAAATAATTTAATATTAATTTTTAATACTCTAAAAGACTATTAAAACTAATTAAATCACTACAATAACTCTACAATGCAAAATTTGGATCTAATAGCATATTAAGGTTGTATATGAAATTAGGAATCCACAAATACTTTATTTATATTTTTCTGATCTACAAATAATTTACTATGATTTAGTTAGTTTAAAATGTGCATTCAACTAAGTAAATTTTTACAATAACACTCTATTGTTAAACCTATATCTAATGTCATTAATATTCTACATATTTCTATGAATCCAACGATATATAAATTTTACAAGTTTGTTTGTTTTTCTACCTATTTTAGCTATTTCTAGATTAAACAGAGAATATGCTAGGAATATTTTGCCGACGTGCCGAGATCCGAATCGGCGACGAAATCGGCAGCCTTGGGGCTCAATGTAAAATTTGTCGAGGGATTTGGAGGAGGGGGTCGTGTTTAACTCCAAATGAGTTCAAATTTGTTCCTAAAATTGTCTAATATTTAGAAGATCAGTTTAGGATAAATTTTGTATATATTGGATTTATAAAATCCTTGTTTATTCCATATCGAAATATTTGCAAAACATATTACGGTTAGGGTTTTTAAGTTAAATTTTTAAATTTTTGCATGAATGCTATGCAATGCTCATGAATGACATGTAAAAAACAAAAAAAATTCCAGACCTAATTTCTAAATATTGTGATGTGGCATTCCGCCACACTCTCACTCCCAAGGTAGGTAACAAAGATGAAATGCGAGGTGCTGAAATCAAACTCATGGCTCATTTTCACTCTGTGTTTATTCTTGGTCAAGACCATGGAGGTGGTTCTATTGATGTCATGGACTTCATCTATCAAGATTTGTACGAGTGCATTATGGAGAAGAAGTGTCCTCTCTATTCCCCATATGTGATGAAGCTAATTGCTGCCCACACTCCAGCTACTCCTTTGCTCTACAACAATCTTGTTCATCACAAGCCAGCCAAGCTTCAGAGAAAGAGGGCTCCTTCCTCCCAAACTCCCTATGGATATTTCCAATCTCACAGTGTATTTGAGCCTGATGATTATGAGGATGAGGATAGTGGTGATGCGTTTGAGGATGTGCAAGAAGTATATGAGCCCATGCCCCATGGTTATTGAATGAAGCATTATAGCAATGCATACCATGTTAATACAACTCGAGCGGAAGTGCATCAAAAGGTCAAGAAAGCTTCCTAGTGGAAGAGGCTGCTCCTATGTTAGAATATCGATATCCTACATGGTCAGTATAATGCCTACATGGCTAACAAGAATGTCATGAAGGAGCTCAAAAGGATTAACCAGCCCATGTACATTGACTCCTCCCAACAGGCTTCTAATGGGACGCTCTCTTATGGTTAGTGGAGCCAGAGCCATGTGGATTGGTTTCTGTTTGAGGATGTATCCTCCTCTTCTCGCCCTCACGGCAAGGAGACTGCTCAGTATGAGGATTAGGATGAGGACGATGATAATGATGAGGATGGCGATGAGCTTGACGAGGACTATAGTGGCTAGAGTCAATTTGGGGCTCTTTAGTGTTGCTGTTTTCCCTTTTTGGCGTCTTGATGCCAAAGGGTGAGAATTAGCCCTATATTAGGATGCTACAGGGATTTGCATGGATTTGGGTACACACAATATTCTCGTTCATTCAATTTTCCTCTTCGAAGCTTGTGTCTTTATTTTATCCGTATGAGAACTATGAGGTTATGATGTTATTTTGTGGTAAGGCATGTGTGCCCGGTTTTGTTATCTCGTTAAAGACTATGTTACCTTTTATATTTGTCTAGTCTTCTTGTTGGTACCTTGTCTTACCATGTTGTTTATAAATTCGAGAGAGGGTGTTGATCCTATGTTGTGTGATCTTGTATTCAAATGCAAATTTAAAATGGTCACACATCTAGGGGGAGCCTCTCTATAATTTGTAAATTTGTTGTTTCTATGCTTATTGCTTATCCTTTATGCAAATTTTTGGGTTGTCATCAAACACTAAAAAGGGGGAGATTGAAAGGGAATTTTGCCTCTTTTAATGTTTTGATGTTTGTTGACAACACTAGGAATGTTTAATCATGCGCTAAGTGTTTCAGGGCATAATTATCTTGTCAGCATGATGTTATATTGTTTCTCCCTAAAAACGGAAAAGAAGATTCCAGGTTTTTTATGTGTGCAAAGCTGAGATATTCCGGGCTATCCGACAGATACAGGCCGGAGTATCCGGCCAGGTCGGAATATCCGGTTGTTGTAGGCTAGAGTGTCCTACCTTGGATTTTCTTATATTTTTTGCCAACAACTGGTTTCCATTCAGTAGGCCATATCGGGGTCCACACGGACTCTGGCCGAATTCTTTGAAGATTATTTGCTAGGCCGGAATGTTCGGCGATGCAAGGCCCAAGTGTCAAGCCCATGCCGGAATGTCCGATGTCTTTCAGTCGGACACTCCGTGGTAAGTGGAGGCCCCTATATAAAGGGCCCTTCTTCTACCTTGGACAACTTCTCGTCCATAACATCAAGAATCCTAGAAGCTGAGCCACCAAATGTTCAAGATATCCTCCCTCAACCACCCAAAGATCTTGATCTTTAGAGAATCGAAGGAGAATACACCAATCTACATCTTCATCGAAGCGATTTACATTTCCCCCTCATTCACTTGAGGGTCCCCTTATTTAGTGTTTCTTATGAAACCCTAGATAGTTTTTTCAGTTCAAACTTGCTTGTTGTCATTGTGGCATCTAGCCTTGTACTTGGAAGCCTCCATTCAATTGTGGGAATTGCTCCAAGATTGTTGTAAAGGCGCCGGTTCCTGCCTCGAAGGGTACCGATAGTGGAAAAGTGTACTAGGCCATTTGTGGCAGAAGTTCACCCGAGAATAGGGTGAGGCCTTTGTGGCGTGGTGGTTTTAGAACTGCCCACCCCTCCAATGGAGAAGTACTTCCCCTAAAATGGAAGGAACTATGGTGAATCTAATCCTGTGTTTCCGCATGCTTCACTCTCGGTTACCTCTATAATTTTACCGTTTCTTTACTTGTGTGGTTCAAGTAGCTAGGTTGACATATAAGTAAATTCACCATAGTTGCATATCTAGAGAATTTATCTTTATGTCAAGCCTAAATTGAAAAAGGAGTAAAAAATTGTAGTAGCACCTATTCACCATCCCCTCTAGGTGCACATACGATCCATTTCAACCTTTTCCTTCTTAATGATTAAACTATTATATTTGTGTACTTGTTGTAGAAATGGAATACCGAATCTTGAGAAACAAATGTCATGTCCTTTACCATCCATATAAATTTTATCTTCACCGTGATCATAGTCCATTTCTTATTCCCCCTGATGTTTATTCTCATGCCCAACACCTACCATCACCTACAAAATATATATCAAAGTCATGTAAGTTGTCCTCAATTGATTGTATTTACGGCTTTTCATACAGACAACATTAACACACACCACTATTTCTTTGAACGGAACATACACCACTGTTGGCATCAGATATAGACTTGCTAGGATCCTGTGATTCATTCGTCTTCTCATCATCCTAGTATTCCAAGTCTGAATTCCTGTAATAGGGTCTATTAGTGATTGCATCACAATTTTAAAGCAGGAGTCATATGACATGTGGCTTTCTCAAAACATGTACTTTCAATTGTTGTCATATAGAGAAAGAATGATCATACATCACTCATTTTTTCGGAGAATGATTCTTCTGGATTGTTCTCCTCATTTTCACCATCGTCCTGCACATTTTTAAACAAATAAATATAAGTTGGCGTGCTTGTCGAACCATGAAAAAAAATTCAAGATTCACGTGACTCGCTAAAAATTATCGACAATGTTCCAATCAAAGGGCAAGTCCACTAGATGTTTATATTGATAGCATGAACTAGCTCCATCATCCCTACTATGACCATCACACTCGAATTTTCGTTATCACGGACAATCCAACTAGGCCTAGAGTCATACATATATAGAACACATCAACGACAATAACATAATTTGTACATCACAAGTAACCGGATGAAATTATGACATCAAAACCCCAATGTTGAGTGTGATAGTAAGCCTGCTTCATTAGTGTAGAAGTTAACTCGATCACCTAACGTTAATCTCTCTCCCTACTACGTTCTAAATTACCTTCGTAGATCTCATGACCTAACTTCGAAGAAAATCAAACTAATGTGCACATACAGATCGAAGTTAAACCTAAAATAGAAACCCCCAAGCCGCTTGTAAACCTAAAATAAGAACCGGGGGCCTCCTTGGTAATAGAGATGCGAAGAGAAGGGTGAGAGGGGAAATGACTCACGGTTTCTGGGAATTGGTGGCGAGACTGCACACGAGTATGGGTGATCTTTAGGTAGTATATTGTTGTGGATCCTGCAACGATGTGGAAGGTAGCCCAAGCATCAATCAAGATCTGGAGGCAGTGGCCAGCGGATCCAAAGTCAATCTAAATGCCCTACATTCTAGAGGTGGGAGGATTCACACGCTGGTCGCCCTTGGCTTGCGGAGAAGGCACCGGTATCGCCGGTAGGGGAGGTGGACGCCCTAACGGCGGCGGGTACGTGCTGACGGCGGTCGCCGATGGGTGAGCGCATGGAAATGGTAGGGCCGAGCGAGGGACGTGTGAATGGATGCCCCATACGTTCTGGTGGGGTCCATATTGTGGGTGATACATCCGATACCATATACCAATACCAATGGATACGGGGGAATAATTGGGTCTCGGGGTCTTCACCGGTGGAAAGACCTCCGTATCCTTGGTGTTTATAATCTTTTGGGTGAAAGGGAGCATTGAAGCAATCCCTGTTGCGCAAATGCAATGTACGCATTTATAGTCGAGCCAAGCTGGGGTTTTCATCTTGTTATGTTAATGATTCAAGCCAAGCAAGCTAGTTAACGAATGAGTATTTACGAGTTGAGTCGAGCTGGCTCGATATCCACTGCTACTTAGCTGTCAATTACCTATCAGATGTTAGTTTTGTCAAGGTTCGCTATACTAATCTTGCTAGATAGGTTCAATGGTGTTTACTCACCATGTCGAATATTTTGGAACAAAGAGGGTACAATATAACATTGTTGTTTTGTCATCCTATCTAATAAGAAAATAAAATTTTGTTGTGCCACAAGAGTTAGTTAGATATGAAATATATTTCTCAAATACTCCCTCCGTTTAGAAATATAAGACATTTTAGCTTTGTGAAATGAATATATCTACACTCTTTTTAGTATATAGGTTCACTTCAAACCTCTATGAACTACGAACTGATACACTAAAATACGTATAGATACATTCGATTCATGAAACTAAAACGTCTTATATTTTCTAAACAGAGGGAATAGAAACTAGTTTCGCGCCAGGATTTGCCATCAGAGACAAACTGTTTCTCAAAATAAAAAAAGTGGAAACTGTTTCTAAAAATAAAAAAAGTGGCACAAACTGTTGAATAAACATAAACTGACCCCGAAAACACGACTGTTAAATGTATGGCAGCACAATACATAGTAATTTATCGGTTATGACGATGCTTTGATTAAGCTAATTTAATTTTTGTGTACTAATCAAACGCTATACTTTCGCGTGTACATTGGCAGTATGTCGGTCATCACTAACACTAATCTAGGAGCTACATGGCCGGAGATGGGCGGACGTTGACGAGGAGCCGCCGGCTGACCCCGCCCCGCCCGCTGCCTCCCGTGCTGAGTCGCCGCTGCCAGAAAGGTGGCTGCTTCCCTCGCCGTTAGCTTATCCTGCACCTCTACGCCTCCCTCCTCCAGTAGCTCCTAGCCGTCACCATCTTCCCCTCCACCGCGGCCTGTCCCGCCGCCGACCCGCTCCTAAAGGGAAGTGCTGATGGCGGACAAGCGCCCCCGAAGTCCCCCCGCCCCCAGGGCCCCATCTCCTCGCCGCCGCGTGCCTTTCCCCGCCGCAGATGGTCGCTTCCCTGTCGGAGCCCACCTCCATGCGCCGGCGAGGCTGCCCATGCCGCGTTTTCCTTGCCGTCAGGCGCCCGATCGTGGTCAGATGGGGGCCGACCGCCAAGGAGCTCGCCGCTCGCCACCTGCTGCCCGCACTTCAGGCTATCGGATGCCCTCTCGGTCCTCCCTCGCCAGGAGAGGTGGGAATAGGTCCCTGTGCAGCATCAGCAGGGCAGGGCCGTGTCGCCAGAGGCCAGCAAGAGGGAGCTTGCGCTTCAGCAGCAGACCATGACGCCCGGGGGAGCCTAGCCGTTGTGACGTGGCTAACTTGATGTCGTCTGCTGAAGGTTCTGATCAGGATGTCGTCCTGCCAATCCAACAGTTGTAGGTTCTGATCAGGATGTCGTCTGCTAACCAGGGGGCTACGGCCACAACGTTTGAGGCCTTGTTCCTCCTGTATGGTGTCCCCTCGGAGGCAAGATGGGAGGGGATAGTTACCCTCATCGCCCAGATAGTTGGAAAGTTCCTGGAGGTGGACCCTCTCTCTCACTAGACATGGGGCGATCCGGCTGCGCATCCTATGCCTTGATCCTTCCGTGTTTCTAGTCTCGTTCCCGCGTTTCTTCTTCGATCGCACTGGTAGGGACCTGCTGCTGGATCTTGACGACCTCTCTGCCCCTGCTGGGTCAGGCTCCCCCTCTCCTTTCCCACCCCAAGATGTCGACCCTGGGACAGGACTGGGAGGCTCGAAGGAGGACGTGTCTGGTGAGGAGTCCCCAGAGGGGACCAAGTCTCTGGCCCCGGAGGCACCTGTTCCTCCTTCTCAGCTGTCAGTCGGGGGTGGGGGTTCTTCCCTCCCTATGTCTGGACGCGTGGCCAGGGGTGCGGGCCCCTTCTTCCCAGACCGATAGCCGCTCTCCCGGAGTGCCTCGCCCAAGATGGTGCCGATCGATGTCCCGCGTCATGCTCGCCCTTCCCAGCAGGAGCTGATCGACTTTGACATCGCTCCAGAAGGTACCATCTTCGACAAGTCCCTGCTGTTCTTGGGTGTTGTACCGCGTGAGGACAAGGAGGGCTCTCTTCCCGCCATCCAGCTGGTTTCATCATCCGAGGATACCTCGAGGAGCATGGGCCTGGAAGGGTTTCCCCAGTCTTCCCCTCACTCGCCGGGGGTAGTGTGCTACCCACTCGCCTCGGACATGCCTGACCTCGACACTGATAGCTATTCTACGGTTGATGTAACCACCCCCGTGCTAGGTCCCAGGGCATGCCACTCTAGGGGCACCCACCAGCCTCCCCCTCCCAATTCCTGCCATAGCGTGCGCATTGCGGGGGCTAGGGCCAGAGGTCCGGGGCCTGATCCGACGGTTGTTGAAGCCGCGACACAGAGGGTTACAGCCCGCGACGAGTTCCCAGGTACCGCTCTCCCTCCCTCCTCCCCTGCTAGTTTGAGTTTGCATTTGGGTTCTAGGTTCTATTTTCTAGAGGAGGTTTACCTAGAGCATCTGAGTGTGGTCGCTTTAAACACTGGCCTTGTCTTCCACAGAGAGAGGGTCCTCGGATGGAGCAGATCATGGCCATCAAGGCTCGAGAGGTGTATGAGGGCCAGATCGCCGCAGCCATGCTCGCGACACGCGGGACTAGGAACGGGCCCTAATGCTGGCAGGACCTGGGTCAGCTAAACCCGGGTCCAGCACGACTCCATCCCTTGATCCTGATAGTAGTGGGCATCCTATGAGGACTCCCCACACGGGGAGTGTGGCACCCGGGATTTACGGTTCGAGAATACCCGTTATGCATACAATTCACGTTCTCAGGATCAGTGAGCCGTGAGCATAACCGACCAGTATCATTACATCATCCAGAAAGTAACGATTACAAACTTTACAAAGTGGCCATTATGGAAATTACAACACAAGCAGCGGAAGTCTTCAAGCGCAGAGCCCATGTCATGCCTTAACCTATAGGCAACTGACTGGGAAGCCGCCCTAGCTTGCATAGACGTCAGAACCTTCATTACTTCTTATCATCTGTAATCTGGCCAAGTAAATAGTCAGGGACAATGCCCGTGAGTACTTTGAATGTACTCGCAAACCACCGAGACAAGGTAACACATATAATGCATATAGGAGTTGTGGCGAGATAGCTCTATACTATAGTTGTTTCTGAAAAGCCTAACATTGGCACCTATATATCTTTGTTGAAAAGAGTTTTTGGAAAAAATATGCCTCCTTTTAGAAAGTCTAGATATCCTCATATTCTTATTAAAAACTTTCAAAATAGTTTTATAGAAAAACCCTTTTTTTTAAAACATCTTTGACCATCTCTGGTCAAAACCAAACTTGTTCTTATATTTCCTCGTGAACAAGTCACATCCTTTTTATATATCTCAAGAATATCCCGTGGGTACTCCTGGCAATCACCTTTCCAATCGTCCTTGACCATGGACACGGCTATTCGAATAGATTAGACTCTGCAGAGTTTGTGCACTTTACCCACAAGAATCAATACATCCGCCGGGATACAACCACGGACCACTACACAACGTAGAGGTGCTTGGGATAATCAAACCTGACTTTTCATTTGTTGTCCCTAGTATAGGCACTTTCCCTATGGTTGCTTAGTTCCCCCGGGACGAGTACTTGACTTCCCAAGTCCGAATCTCCCTTCCTGACTTCCTTATCCATGCACCCATACTCCATTAACCTGGTACCGTCCACGGGAGCTCCATAGTTGCAGCCGACCTCGAGGGAGTCAATAGAACCTTTCCGGGTACGACGACCCCCTATGTGGAAAGGAACCGGCTTCGAGGGACTTGAACCCCTTTCTACGCATTATGGCGTAGTCCATACTAAGGAGAACAAACTACGAGTTAGCCCTGAGTCCCACCTAGGGTAGTGTGGTTACATTGATAAATTGTTCCAGTAAAAGACTCGAGTACCCGTTCCTTCGCTTTCTCTTGCTCGACTTTCTCTGTGTCTTTCTCATATATCCTTCAGTAAAACCTACACTCGGAAACGATGCCTCTTTCCAAGGGTTTTATATTGAATACTTTGTAGTAGGTTAAAACCCAAAATAGTTTTATTTTGATAAACCCGAAGTTTCAATGAGGGGAAGATGCTAACAATCTTAGCCTCGATCTAAAGGGTAAAGGTAGGTGTCAATAGTGCAGGTGTCCTAATGGACACTTATCCATATCTTGTAGGAGCCAAGTTACTCACGCCTTTTTAATTGAAAACAAACCATGCATTTAATAGTGAATTTCATAAACGAAATATAAAACAATTAGCAAAAAGGAGTAGGTCAATATAGGAGTTCAGGAATGGTGGCTTGCCTATGACCAGCGATATGTCCCTTGACTTTCTTATAATACCATAATACCAATAGTGCCAATACCAAAATTTAATAGAATAACCCAATGCCTCCTTCTTCTTAGCGTCTCACAAAAGCAACTATCGCCGTTATCGACCATACATGCAAACAAACAACACCACAATCAATACATTGCATAGCAACAATACATACAACAAGCAACATAATCACATGATATACATCAGTAGGGTGTTGGAGGTATGATTTGATTGGACTGGGAGAAGATTTGGAGGCATACGAAAAAGGGATCCTTTTGCATTTAAAGTCTAGGAACTACCTAAGAGAGGGTTTTGTCCAAGGGCTTGATTTGTATGATATCATTATATAAAAATGATACCACTAGATAGGTATTGATAAAATGAGTCCAACAAAAGTGGTTTCACTATTTTATCAATTTCCATTGATTTATAATGATTTTTATAATGGATAAAACTCTAGTTTTAGGAAATAATTCACCAGACATAATCCGAAGCTCCAAAATTTATTTCCTTGGGTGATTAGGTAGTATTTAGTGGAAAATTAAAGTGGTGTTGGAATCACCTCAAAACATTTACCAGAATGCCCTTGAGAAATTCCCAAAGATAGTACTCGGTGAGATTTGTCTTTTTCATCATATTTAATATACAAAATATTTTTATGTGATTCAAAGGACACTTGTTAGTTACTAAAAATACCTTTGTGTATAAATTGGAATCAACCTTTTTGGAGTTACAGAGCTACTGATATGAATTTATTGGTGAATAAGAAGTACATAGAATAGTTTAATTCACCAAAATTCAACAGGGGTTCATAAAATTCGGAGCTACTGGGTTTTCATAGATGTTGATATATAGGTGTACAGGGAGTTGGACTAAGGTCAAAACCTCATTTGGTTTGACCGAGAGAAATTTCTGAAGGGAGATAAAGGCTGATTTTGCTATTTTAACCAAGGGTATTTTATGAAGCAAATGAATATAGGGCCAGTGGTACATGCAAGGTATCACTTATGCCTTCCAGTGATAAGTGGTTTTGGTCAATTTGGGACTTTAAATCTCCCTGGAGAGATTTATTGATAGAATAGATACCTCTGGGAATGGATTTATTACCATTATACTAAACACTAATTGGGCCAACACAAACTTCTGCATGTTAGAGAAATGGTGCATGCATATGTGAAAATTTAGATCTGGCCATAATATGGTGTTTTACAATTTATTTAGGATTTGAACTAGGCAGCTATTTTAACAGATCTGAAGAATTAATAAAAAGGCAAAAGGGTTGTCGGGCTGGATCTGCTGGCTTAATGGGCCACGCCAGGGAGATTCGGCCCACCCGGGGCAGGATCGCGTGCGGGCAGCGCCCCATTAGAACTTGGCAAACGGGGCCCGGCAGTCAGCGACGAATGGCCACGAAGGGGTAAGGGGAGATCCAGGCCGCACGCGTAAAGGAGATCCAACGGTCGGCCTTCGTCGTCCTTGGCGAGAGAGGCCGGTGGCAGGGCAAACCCTAGCTCGAGACGGCGGGGATGATGAGGCTCACCTGAGGGCTGTGAGACCCGAGGACGGTCCCATGCGACACGGTGCTCCTTGTCGAGCTCAACGTTGGGCGGCACCAGGGGTTACGGCCTCAGGGGCTTGCTCGCACGAGGATGGCCGAGGGGGAGCTCGTCGGAGTTTGTCGGTGCCGCCTCGGTAGGTCCTGCATGTTAACGAGAAGAGCACCAGCAGAATCAGAGAGGGGAGGGGAGTTCAAAGACGTAGCACGCGGAGAGTGAGGAGGAGAGGGGGTGAAGCATGGCATAGGTCTTTGCCATGGCTGAACCTTGCTTCTCTCTCTCGAGCAAGGATGGCGCAGAGGAGAGGGAGTGGGCTTGCTGGGGAGGTAAGTGGGAGTGAATGAGCCAGGAAGGGGTGCTGGCGTTGGCCTATGGGCTTATAAACCGAAGGGGAGAGGCTCATGGTGGACTTAGTGTAGGTGGAGTGTCAACACCCGGATTTTTAATCCCAGATGTCTGTTATGCCATACATCGCAATCCTAGGATTACCATTTTTGCGAGACATAACATATTGGTACCATAGTTCATAATACATTACAAACCATAATAAAGGTCTTACAAATAAAGGATCTCATGATCCAGTCTTAATACAATCAACGCATCGGAATAATATAATACGGTAGCTCATGATCAGAATGTCGTCGATGAAAACAACAACAAACATATCCAGGAAGTCCATAAAAATCTTATTCATGAGGTTCATGAAATAAGCGGGGCATTGGTTAATCCAAAAGACATGACAGTGTACTCATACAGTCCATATCTGGTGGTAAAGGCAGTCTTTGGGATATCCTAGTACTACTTCCAAAGCTTTCGTTCCGATTACTATTAGATTAGCATAAAAATCTATGCCATGGATTCTGATAGGTATGGCATTGCAAATTTGTCTAGCCTTGGTGGTTGAACCAGGTATTTGAACTATCATAACATGCTTCAATTTTGTTGGTTTAATCTTACTAGTGCATGCAAATTCTTTTGTAACAAACGAGTGCAATGCTCCAGAATCAAACAACACTCTTGCAAGTACTGACTTAACAGAAAACATACCCATCACGACATCTGGCACTTCTTGGGCTTCTTCAGCATTCATGTAAAATAGACGACCGTTGCGGTTGAGCGAATTCCCTGGGGCAAATCTTCTTCCAGGATGAACACGGCGCTGCTGCTGAGCTGGGGCATTCACATTGGGGCATGCTGCATGCTTCTTGGGCACTCATTGGAGCAGTGACCCTTAGTTCCGCATACATAACAAGTCACCTGAGACTTTTCCTTTCCTGCAACATGCACAACATTTCTTCTAGTTCTTGGTGTAGTATTGGTGTTGGTGGGATTGTTGACTTTGGGCAGTGCACGGTTGAAGTTGTTGGAGTTTCTCGGGTTGTTGTTGTAGTTTCCTCCGGGCCTTGGGTTTCCTCCTCCATGGTTGGGATAGGTTGGCGGGTCATCGGGAGTCTATTGTTTTTTGGGGAAAATCCTGTAGACGGGTTGGGGCGGTACTTTGGGGTATGGTGGGTTCCTAGTTGATGCATCATTCGACGCATGCGATTCTCATTGGCTTGGTTGATCTTGACTTCCATATGAATGGCAGAATCCACTAAGGCTTCAATGTCATCAAATGGAATATTGACCAACACTATATGCATCTCATCATGCAAACTATTCAAGGATCTCTCCTTCTTCTTGGCTTTAGTATCAATCTCATCTGGTGCATACCTAGCTCATGTCAGAAATTTGTCACGGTACTCAACTACAATCATCATCCCTTGCTTTTATTCTCTGAATTCATCTCTCATCCTCTTGATTAAACCCGGTGGCACATGGGTTTGGCTAAACGTGAGTTTGAATTCATCCCAAGTCATCATATGTCCTCCATTCATGGCGCGAATGCTATTCCCCCAAGCTATTGCATCTCCTGCCTGGTAATGGGTGGCAAACAGTACTTTCTCATTGGCCTCCACTCTAGCGACTTCTAAGTTGTTCTCCATGGTCTGCAACTAGTCATCCGCATCTAATGGCTCTTCAGTCTTACTAAAGATGGGTGGATTGATATCCTAAAAGTTCTTGAGTTTGGATCCATGGTTGTCCTGGTTTCCATGACCTTAATTTTTATTGGCCATCTGAGCTATGTGTTGAAGGGTGGCTAAGTTGGCTTGACATTCGGCTCTTTCACCTTCGCGGTCCGAAACCAACATTTGCCAGATATGCAGCATTGGGTCCGGGGATGAACTACTTCCTCTGTGAGGCATCTAAAGATTGAGATAGATCATGAGAAAAGAGGGAAGTTTCTAAGGTTCGGGTTTTTTTTTTGAAAAATCTTTTAAAGTTTGACTCAGGTTTTGCCACTAGCAACTTGCTTTTCATTCATTCATAGCACACAATACAAACACACACCATAACAAAAAAAATAGATGGTTTTAAGAACCATTCTGTGAAACTACGATACAGTGGGACCGGATACAACTCACTAATGCTAGTGCTCAAGTGCTACTACTCTTTATAATCAGTGGCTTCATCATCATCATCAATGAAGGCGGAGTCATCATCATGAGTGTGGAAGTCCATGGCTTGGTCCTCTAGAAGTCATCATCATCACTGAGGTAGGAGTAGGTGTCTCCGTGGATGTCTTCCCCTGCATTCTCCCTCTCCTCAAGCTGCATGTCCCTCTCATGGATGGTCTCCTCCAAGTCTTTCACTCTATGACAAAGGCGAGCAATGATGCGATCCTTCTTGTCACGAAGACGGCGAAAGGTCTTGCGCTCCTTTGCAAGGATGGCGATGGTCTGGTCCTTCTTGACTGCGATGGAATAGTTGTGGTTGGCATAGGAGCGAGCATTGTCCAATTCCTTCTACCTATTATACAACATGAAGCTGAGATGATCCACCTGCTGCTTCATCTCGGGGTGGTATGGCACCTCCAATGGCTGTCCCATAGCATCACGCCTTCCGTATAACTCAAAGCGGGTACCCTTGATCTGATTGATGCTTTTCCCACACAGACGGTCAAGAGCTTCCTGCATGGCCCTGGCGAGTCCATCTAGCCAGTTGTTCTCTCTTAAAGTGAACTGGATTCCTTCTAAGGTGGGTGCTTCAATCTTCCCTCTGATACTTGCAACAATCAGCCACTACAATTCTCCTCCTTGCTGATTGTTGAGCTAGGCTCTGAAGAACTCGGGGTGCGGGTGCTCAAGAAGTTCCGAGAGTTGGTCCAAATCATGCTCAAATATGATCTCTCCTCCATTGCCCAACTGATAGACCTTGCTATACTTCACGTCCATCTATAAGAAGATAGGATAAGTAAGTTAGTAGAGTGATCAAGTGTGTCAAATTTTATGTATGTTTGCAATAATTTTTGAGGGACATGAATGTTCATAAAAGAATCTGAGTGATAAGAATAGGAATAGGTTTTCATAAATACTCACTTCTTTTGTTTTGAAACTAAGTTTTTGATTTAAGCATCCATTCTAACTAGGGTCTCCTATGGTCAGGATGGCTCTGATACCAACTTGTCAACACCCAGATTTTTAATCCTAGATGCCTGTTATTCCATACATCGCAATCCCATGATTACCATTTTTGCGAGACATAACATATTGGTACAATAGTTCATCATCCATTACAAACCATAATAAAGGTCTTAACAATAAAGGATCTCATGATCTAGTCATAATACAAGCAACACAACGAAATAATATAATATGGTAGCGTGGGAGAAGCTCCATCTTCAAGGTCACAGGCAATGCTGACGATGGGAGACGATCCTAGTTGTCGTAGACTCCCTGTTCTCCATAATCCTGGTAGTCCTCCTCATAATATGGCCATAGGAATATCCAGGGACAAACCCATGAGTACTCTTTAAGTACTCGCAAACTATCACTAACAAGTAAGTGGTTTGAGTAGGAATCCTAAGCTCTAGGTTGTTTTGCAAAAAGCCAGATTTATATCTAAATGAGATTAGAAGTAAAGAGAACTAGTTTAATGTCTTTCAACACCTAAGTGGGAACTTAGTTTTCATGTTCACAACCCTGTTGTGGTAAAGTCAAAGTCATGATTTTTTTTGAGGGTAAAACAGTAGGGCAAAATACCCCACTGCAATTTTTATATATCATAGAGAGTTACAAAAAATATTTACAAACTCAATCCACCTCAAAAGAGGGATAACATTCTAAGAAGCTATCTCCTGACTAAGTTATTTTTATAATTCATGATTCATTTCACAAGTCATTTTGAAAACATTTGACGACGGAATAGTATATCCACTCCAACTATCCATAACCGCGGACGCGGCTATACGAATAGTTTGACACTCTACAGAGGTGGTACACTTTTACCACAATATTTGACACATCCGTCTGGAACAATCCAGAATAACCATACTCGGTATGTGGATAATCAATCCTAACCTTTCCATTACACACCCTAGTATAGGCACCTCCCCTATGAGTTTGGCCTCCCAACCATGACCATCTGTCATCTTGGGAACTCCCCAGGTGGACAATCATCACGAGGTAGCCTCAGCTCAAACCTCGGCCGCAATGGAACCCATACTAATATATATAAACTTCCAGTCAATCCCTACCTAAATTCGTGTATTGTGGTTGTACAGTAAGATTGGAATGGTATCGCATCCGAACACAACCATCAGTTTTACAGAGGGCTAAGGCTCATGCCTCAACATTTTCATCATTAAAATCATCAGGTGTTCAGTAACACATGTCAAAACATTTCATTAGAATGACTCGTCATTCTAAGGTTTTTGTAACCATTTTTACCAAGTATTCCCATCTAAAGTGATCAAGTTTTATGATTAGCACTAGCCACTAAATTGGGGGTAATCACTAATGAGGGGTGCTAATCAAGTGTGACTTATCTAAGTCTAATCTCATGCCTCATTATGACATCTAGTTTTCTCTAACTTAGGCCAAGTTTTATGATCTTTATGCTAACTCTAATATCTTTCCAAAATTCACAAGTCACTAAGTAAAGGTAAACAAAGAATTTTGATAAAGAAATAAAATAATAAAGCATTTTTTGCAAGTAAAACTGGAATTTGGTATAATAGAGTGGCATAACCAAATATGCCTAAGGCATTCAATAGGTTAAGTGGTATGGTGGGGCTTGCACGTATTAGCCTGCATAGTCAACTTGTAGTGTTAGGCTTGGATGGTTAAGAAAATTGCAAGTGGTAGCTTGCCTTGAGAAGTGGAGTGGTTGAAGTTCTCTTCTACTTCCTCTTCGTAGTAGTCTCCTTCCTCTCCGTATCCTTGGTCGGTACTAGCGTCTATAAATAAATATGAGGTACACAATCACCAAACAATACTTACCTACTTCTATTTGTCACACAAAGGTTCACACTAGATGATCTAGCATCATCAAAATTATCACAAGAATTAAAGACCTGGTCTTAATTATTTTATTTTAGAAAAGTAATTTCTACTCATTGAAAAAATACTTAATTTTTAATATTCTCCAATTAAAATATGGGATCATGTTGACACATGTCCTCACCACATATTTTAATACCTGGGAATGTGATTTAAAGTGGTGCCACATTTTAATAATGTTTAACCTTATTATTTTAATTAATTAAAGTGACTAGAAATGCCTATGGGGCATTCTTTTATTACTTGTCCATTATTACTGCAAGTAAACCTAGATATTTTTATATATTCGGAAAGTTAATATCAAATGTGATTTTAGAGAGTTGGAATCCACTCAAAAGCATTTACGGTTGATTTTTGACAAATGTTTGAATCCAGAAAAGTATCTGCCTTGTTATTTTTGCTAGAGATGATCTATAAATTCAAATGGGTTGAATCGAACGGGCTTGGATTAATAATTCCAACACCTTTCTAACAAAATTGGTTTCATGCAATTTGATTTAGTGAAACTCTTTGAATTTATTTTTGAAGTTACTGTCTGAAATAGGTTTGAAACTAATTTGAAAAATCTAAATTTAAACTACCGGATTGCGCGGGAGAGCTAGATGGGCGGGCCCACTGCGCACAGCGCGCGCGGGCTGGTTTAAGTGGTGTCCCCACTCATCAGTGAGACAGGAGGTGCCGAAGGTGTATGGGATGATTATGACTGTAGGATTTGATGCAAGATCAACGGCTCCCGACGATTGTCCTCATCTGAACAGGACATGACGAGGAACAAACCTAGCACGGCTAGTGAGGGTCTGGGGAGGCTCATCGGGGCTCAGGCGAGGGTCGGCGATGGGGGTGAATGATGTTGTCAACGACGGCGGTTCTCCTATACTAGCGGCATCTCCTGGGGTGGCCGCAATCAATGACACCCTTCTCATCCTGCTGCGGCGGTCTCTGGTGAAATTTTGGTGACCTGGTGCTCGCCTGGCTCCGGGGAAGAAGTGGGGTGGTTCTGAGAGAGAGGGGAGTGAGACGGTGTGGATAATTGGAGCTTGGGAGGCCTCCTTTTATAGTCAAGCGAGAGAGGCTGAGCGGCATGGGCAGAGCTCGTCGGGGTTGGCGTTATAGCGAGCTACTTGCATGGCGTGGGGGCTAGGACGGTGCTCGGTCACCTAGCGATGCTCAACGACTTGATAGTGCGGCAAGGGGCGATGTGGTTTGGTCGGGAACGTGCGGCGCTCTGCGCGGTACCGACGGCGAACTTCACGGCGTGTGGCGGCTACGGGGCACGGTCGAGGAAATGGGCATGTCTAGTGGTCTCCTGGGACGGTGGTGATCGTGTAGACGGGCGGCGAGAGATCGAGGTGTTCGGGTTGAGCGGGAACAGCGCGTGCACTGCGGTGCGCATCGGCATGGTCGACAGCAGCACGGGCACGGCGTTTCCGGCATCTCCTCTCTGTTTCCTCGAGCTAGGGCTTGTCTGGAGGGGGCAGTGAGGCACGGGCAGCATGCCAGACAAGGTTGGCGAGGCTGGCTATGCTTGTAGCTTGCTGTCAACGTTGAGGTGGACAAGGGGATGGTCGGGCATGCATGGCATGGTGCAATGGTAGGGTTCTAGGTTGATCAATGCTGTGGTTATCACTAGGGTATACAAGGATGATCAAAGTGAGACAATGGCTTGAATGATCACTGCTCAAAACAGTGAAAGTTTGGCCAATTTGATTTGTGTTTGGAAGGTGTTTGACAAAATGGCCGCAAGAAATTTATATTTGAATTTTTGGATGAAATTTGGTGGGTGCATTTGTCACATACTGGGTAGTCTCTGGTTGATTGGATTTATCAAGGTGAACTGGTTTGGTTGGGTTTTTGAGAAATGGTGATCTTACCAAATGAACTAGATTCAATTTTAAATTGTCCTTGGCATAGATTTGCAAGATGTTTCTGTGGGTTTGCAAGGTGGGATTGGGTTCACTTTTACTTGGTCTAGCAAGGGGTGAAAAGAATTGTATTTGTTTGTGTTAGAAATCTTGGACTAGAAACACTCAAAGTGGTCTAGTGAACAAGTTTGGAAAAAATGACCATTTGCTTATATGGTTTATTTTTGAATTTCTCTTCATTTCATTCTTCTTGGAAATGATTTAGATGCTGTTGTTTTTCATCTTTAAACCAATCCTTTCCATTCATAACAATCACACAGGTCCATACAAGCATTCATGTATTAATCACATACACACATGCATTCATATTGATTTTAATTAACAAAAGTTTTTGTTACCCCTAAATTTGGGTGATTGGAATTTCATAACCTTGATTAATATTTTGTAATGTTACATGGATCTTGGGAGATGGTCCTGGCCAGGCATTGGGAAGCATGGGTGGTGCTGGGTGGTGGGGTGGGTCTTGCATACGACCAAGGAGTGGTGGGAGGGTTGGTGGCTGCTGGTTTGGGACAAGCAAGATATTTGTGTTCCCTCCTCTCTTTTTTTATTGTTGTAACAAAAGGGCAAAAGGGGAAGAGGTACTATAGGACTAGGGATACAGTGCACACGACCAGAGGGTAGGTGGGGTGCTATACAAACTTGCTTGACCCTGTTTGGTGTTGGTTTGGAGGAGTTTTGTTGTTTTGCAAACTAGAGGTTTCAAATTCGCAAAAGAAAGGTTAGGGAAGAAGTCTCAAAACTTGTCCTTGGAAAGATGGGGAAATGCTTCTGGTTGATAGAAGAGGTCAAGATACCCTTGTGGGAATTATTTCAGATTTTTCTAAGATTTAGAAGTCCACTTAAAACCATTTATTCAAAAGGGGCGGAAGTAGATTCTAGAAGCTCATGTGATATTTTTACATTGGACAAGTTTGGTTATTGATTTGATATGGTCCTAAATACCATATTACACATTGGATAATTTTATTGGAATTTACTGAGGTGTAGAAGTATTTTTTTAAGCAATTATTTCTTGTTTCTGCCATTTAAGATAAAAGGGCAAAAAGAAATAATAAAGAATCTCAAAAATATTTATTTTTGAGTTTGAGAGATAGGGTATGAGGTGGAGAACTAAAATAGGCATTGATTTGGCCAAGTGGTTTGGAGGAAAACAAACTTGTCTTTATGGGCAAAGATTCTAGGATTTTGTAGGAAGTGGGATTTAAATATTCTTGGGGTCCAAATAATTAGGGGAATTATTTGGGGAATTAATATATCCAATGTAGATGATGTAGGCTTTACCTATACATCATTGTACACTTGGGTTTTTGAAGGAGTTTGGTGAAATGGGAAGAAACTAGATTTTATGGAATCTAGGGTTTTGTTATTTTCATGCTACCAAAACCTAGTTGGATTAATGAGCTCATAGCTCACCTTGGCACACGGGATAGATGGATAGCTAGACCAAGTTATATAGATGATCAAGGAAGCAATAGTTGGGCTTGGTTGCATTTTAGGTGGTCTGCAAGAGATGGCAAACTTTGTTGAAAATAAGGCTGCCATAGCAGATACATCATGTATCCTCCTAAACCATGTGGGTTTAAGAAGCACAAAGCTCCAATGGAAACAAGTGAAGTGGGGATTGATAGGCCATGATTAGTAGATAATAATACTACAAATAGTTGGTCAAGGGGAGGTAGCATATAGATGTGAGCTTCTGCCAAAGTAGGAAAGATGATAAGATTTGCAGAAAAGACTATTATCTAGGCTACAAAACCATCATGGATGAGTGGGAACCAGAATGGATTAGCCAACAGAAAGAGTGGGCTTTGGTAGTACTACATATGTACTACGAGATGGTTTAGGTACATTATCAAGAATGCAGCAAGGTTGGGAAAGGTAGAGCTCCAAACATTGAATCTAGATAAGAAATCTAGACTTAGCCATTTTGGCAGATTGAAGGTTTTATACTAGATTACAAGTGTAGATGATTTTTAGAGGATGCTAGGTTCCAATCTCATGATAAAAGGTATGATATTTAGGTATAGATTGAATAGACGAGATCCATGCTTAGATTGGGTCTCCGCTGAGTTGGAAACTATCAGGAGTGACTATCCCTGGATTGATCTGGTTAGGAGAGGAGATGGTCAGTTAAGTGGCTTGGGTTAATCCAGATTTGGTTGCTTGGGTTTGAGATTGATGACCACAAGATTAGATTTGGTCCTAATGTATGAGCTACTAGATTAGCTCACTCTAGTTCCTAAGCGAACAAGGCAATCAGCAGATCAAGGCAATAAACCAGACAACAGATCAAGGCAATTCATCTTAACACTTATCCAACTACTACTAGGGTTACCTTCAAGCCTATCTTGAGGTAAGGATGGGTATTTTGAATTGGTTATAATTTGAAGTAAGATAAGGACCATCTTCGTATTTCTACCAAGATTGGAATGAAAGGTTTTAATAAGGGTTTTGGAAAAATCCTGGGATAAGAGTAGCTAGGAGTTCTGTCTTGAGAACATAAGAAGATTATATATAGGTCTCCATAGTTTTGTTAATAGAAACTAGTAAAGTATTTTGTTGTGTCAAAGTCATCTTGGCTCAGGTTTTGAAATGCCAGAACATTTGAGAATATGTAAGCTGAGCCAAGACATCTCTTTTGTAAAATATCCTTTGTAAACTAGTGTTGAGTTAACGAGTATAGTACCTAATACACAAACATTTGCATGAGAAAAAGTAAACAAGTAAGCAAACATTGCAACATATAACAAGAAAAAGTGTTTGTTCCCCCTGATTTTTGACCTTTAGACACCAAGTCAGGGTTGCTGAAATTGGGATGTTACAGGGAGACCTCGCGGGAGGCCGCCTAAGGCCCCGTATCTCCCCACATCGTCTGGACACGCCCGCTCTGCCCCCAGTAAGGGCCCACCCTGAGTGATTGTTTAGATGAACATACTCCGGGCGATCTGGGCGTTCATTTGGAACATCTGGGGTTCGGTCAAGACGATCACCGTCATTAGAATAAGGAACACACACACCAAGAAGATGTTTATATTGTGCGACTGCAGGAGACGATTCGCCAGTACTTCTCGTTGGATGAGATGGAGGGCCTATCTCGGCACAAGTTTGCCTGGACCTGGCTCCCGGTAACTGGCCACCCGGGGAGGCATCCTCCTCGATGTCAAGAAGGATACCTTCAAGGTAGAGGATATGTACCGCAAAGAGTTCTTTGTGAGGATCGCCCTCACCCATAAGTAATCGCGCCTCAAATGGGAGGTCATGATTATCTATGGCCCTGCGGACCATAGGAGGTCCCAGGAGTTCTTCCTCGAGCTTAAGGCTAAGGTGGAGCATACGCAGACCCTGGTCATTGTGGCAGGGGACTTCAATCTAATTCGCTCTGCCAAGGATAAGTTCTTGGAAAACGTGGACCTCCATAGGATTACATGTTCCACGACTGCATTGCTGACCTCGGCCTCAGAGAGATCACTAGAGTTGGAGCTAGATTCACTTGGACCAACAACCAACGGAACCCGATTCACAGATTTATTGAGCGGGTCTTTGTCTCAGTGGAATGGGAAGTGCCCTTCCCCCTTTGTTCACTACGCTCGGTCACTAGGGTCGGATCTGACCATACACCCCTCCTCTTGTCCTCGGGTGGAGGGTCCCTGTTGGAATTATGCCCTAGAGGCAATAATAAAGATGTTATTATTATAATTCTTGTTGATGATAAAGTTTATATTCCATGCTAGAATTGTATTAAGCGGAAACTTTGATACTTGTGTGGTTTATGAACAACACCGTGTCCCTAGTACGCCTCTATGGACTAGCGCATTGATTAATGATGGTTAAGGTTTCCTAACCATAGACATGAGTTGTCGATTAATAATGAGATCATGTCATTAGGAGAATGATATGATGGACATACCCAAATTAAGCAGAGCAATTAGATCGTGTCATCGTGTTCATCTTTGCGAAGCATTTTCCTATGTCAAGTATTGTATTCCTTAGACCATGAGATAATACAACTCCCTGGTATCGGAAGAAAGCTTTGAGGTCATCAAATGTCATCCTATGTGAGGGTGATCATAAAGTTGTCTCTCAGGTGATCGGAATGTACTTGTTGGGTTGTATGTATCGAGATGGAATTTGTCCCTCCCGAGTCGGAGAGATATACTTCGGGCCCACTCGGTGATCGATATCAACACCGCTTGCAAGCACGTGGTTAAGGAGTTAATCACAAAGTGATATCGGATTACGGAACGAGTAAAGTACTTGCTGTGAACGAGATTGAACTAGGTATGTCGATACCAATGATCGAATCTCGGGCAAGTAAAATATCACGTGACGAAGGGAATACATATATGGGATTAATTGAATCCTGGCATCGTGGTTCATCCGATATGATCATCGATGAATGTGTGGAAGTCAATATGGGTTTCCAGATCCCGCTGTTGATTATTGATAGAAGATCATGTCTGCATATTCTCGAACCCGTAGGGTCACACACTTAACGTGCATCGACGCTAGGATAGAATGGATGATTGGTTTATGAGTTTTTGTTCGGAGTCTCGGATGAGATCCAGGACATCATGAGAGGTTCCGGAATGGTCCAGAGAATAAGATTCATATAAAAGAAAGCAGTTTTTGGATTTCAGAATCGTTTCGGAGTTTATCGGTATTGTACCGTAAGGTTCTAGAAGGTTCCAGAGTGGGACCAACGTGGGCCCACTTGTCGGAGGCCTGCGTGGGCCTAAGGGAAAGTGCCCTGGCCACTTTAGGCCAGGGGAACAAGGCCCCCAAGGCCCAGACAGCCAGCCCTAGGGGAAACCCTAGGGGAGCCTTCTAGAAGTAAGGGGTAAACTTGCCCCCCACTCCACCCTTGGGGCCGCCGCCCTAGGGCTTGGAGACGGGGCCAAGTAGGGGCCGGCCAGCCCCCTATATAAGGAGGGCAAGGGCGCACCCTCCCCCTCCCACTCCTCCAACCCTATCCGCCGTCCTGCTGCCCCTCCACCTCTCTCTCTCCCGACTGCGCGTAGGCGAAGGCCTGCCGCAGAAACTCTCCACCATAAGCACCACGCCGTCGTGCTGCAGATCCAATCTATCTGTCCACCATACTTGCTTGACCAAGGAAGGAGGAGACGTCGCGGCACCATACATGTGCATCTCTCGGAGGCGCTGCCACTTGCGGCGTAGGATCGGATCGGATCGCGAGGAGGAGACGGCGAGTACGACTACATAAAATACGTTCTGTTGAACGTTTCCGCTGTGCGATTTCTTCAAGGGTATGAAGATCTCATCTATCTATCTCATTGATTGCATCTCCTAGATTAGATCTTGGCTTTCTTGTTCGCATCCGTAGAATTTTTTTTGATTTACTATGCTGCGAAACCCTTCAGTGGTATCAAAGCTAGATCTATGCGTAGATGTGTTTCACGAGTAGAACACAACATGCTTGTTGCGGGCATTGATGTTTTCTGTTGCAAGCCTCTTGTTGTGTATTTCTTATGGCGTGGCCTAGTGAGATCAAAGCGGTCCAGGCCAACTTTACGCGACCTCGTTCGCGAGACCGGCTCCGCACTTGACGTGTGTCTTGTTCCACACATGCGGCTGGTGGATGCCAGTTTCTCTCACTATAGTGTTCATGGGATTTACACCGGATGTTAGCAACTATAATATCACCGTTGTGGCTTTTCGTAGGTAAGAATCGTTCTTAGCTTGTTACTCCTATAAGCCACGTAAAACATGCAACAACAAAGTAGAGGCGTCTAACTTGTTTTTGTAGGGAGTGTTTTGTGATATGGTATGGCCCAAGACATGATGTGTATGAATTGAGATGTATGCAATGATCATGTTTTGTAATATTTCACGACTTGCATGTCGATGAGTTCACAACCGGCAAGAGCCATATGGTTGTCTTTATAATTGTGTATGACCTGTGTGTCAACTTCTTATACGCCATGTAATAGCTTTACTTTATCGCTAAGTAGTTAGCAATAGTTGTAGTTGCTATTCGTGGTGGAGGCAATCATGGTGGAGTGATGGAGATCATGCTGACGAGCACAAGATGGAGATCATTGCACGGAGATTGGCTATACCATGTCACATAAAATTATATGCATGTGATGTTTATCCTTTTATGTATCTTATTATGCTTAGATTGCGACGGTAGCATTATAAGATGATTCCTCACTTAAAGATCAAGATAAAATTGTGTTCTCCCCATGTATGCACCGTTGCGAAAGTTCGTCGTTTTCAAGCACGTCGTGATGATCGGGTGCTATAAACTGTACGTTCACATACAACGGGTGCAAGCCAGTTTTGCACACGCGGAAATACTTGGGTTTGACTTGACGAGCCTAGCATGTACAGACATGGCCTCGGAACACACGAACCGAAAGGTTAAACAGGAGTCATATGAATGATATGATCGACACTTTGTTGTCCACCATTGAAACCACATCTCTTCTCGTGAAGATCGGATTAGGTGTGGTGAATTTGGATCGTGTTCACTAAACAACTTGAGGGATGTTGAATTTAGTGGTAGTTCATCTAGTAATTTGATTAAGTTGAACTAGTTATCATGAACATAGTCTAAATTGTATTTGCAAATTTTGTAGATCAAATGGCTAAGTCCAACTTCAACTTCAACGTTTTTGCTGAGAAAGAAAAGCTTAAGAACAATGGGTCTAACTTCACCAACTGGTTCTGCAATATGAGAATCATTCTCGCTGGCGGACAAAAGGACTATGTACTAGATAAAGCGCTAGGTGACGCCCCTGCTAATGATGCGCTGGCTGATGAAAAAGTTGTTTATCAGTCACGCAAAGATGATTATGGAGTGATTAAGAGTACCATGTTGTTTTCTATGGAACCGGACCTTCAAAAACGTTTTGAGGAGTTCGCCGGGCCCTTTGAGATACTTTAGGAACTGAAAACCATGTTTTAGACTCAGGCCCGTTCTAAGAGATATGAGATCTCTGAGAAGTTCTTTAACTGCAAGATGGAGGAAGGGAGTTATGTTAGTGAGCATGCCATTAAGATGTCGGGCTACACTCAACGTCTTGAGCAACTGGACTGCAAGATTCCTGAAGATCTCAAGATTGACAGAGTTCTGCAATCACTCCCTCCTAGCTACAAAGGTTTTGTAGTTACTCACAATCAAATTGGTTCCACTGATATGATCACTGAGCTCTTCGCTAAGCTGAAAGCTGCGGAGGTGGATATCAAGAAAGATAATCATGTGTTGATGGTCAACAAGACCCCTAGCTTTAAGAAAGCTTAGGGTGCAAAGAAATCCTTCAAGAAAGGCAGTGGCAAGCGCGTTGCCCCTGCTGAGAAGAAGCTCAAGTCTGGACCTAAGCCGGACACTGAGTGCTTCTATTGCAAGGACAATGGGCACTGGAAGCGCAACTGTCCGAAGTACTTAGTGGACAAGAAGGCTGGCACCATTAAAGGTATACTTGATATACATGTTATTGATGTTTACCTTACTAGCGCTCATTGTAGTGCCTGGGTATATGATACTGGTTCAGTTGCTAACATTTGTAACTCAAAACAGGAGCTACGGAATAGACGACGGCTAGCAAGGGATGAGGTGACGATGCGCGTTGGCAATGGATCAGAAGTTGATGTGATGGCCGTCGGCACGCTCTCCTTAGTTTTACCTTCGCGATTAGTTTTAAACCATAATACGTGTTATTATGTGCCTACGTTGAGCATGAACATCATATCTGGATCGTGTTTATTGCAAGACGGTTATTCATTTAAATCAGAGAATAATGGTTGTTCTATTTATATGAATAACATCTTTTATGGTCATGCACCTGTTGTGAATGGTTTATTTCTTCTGAATCTCGAAAGCAATGAAACGCACATTCATAACATTGAGGCTAAGAGATGCAAAGTAGATAGTGATAATCCAACTTATTTGTGGCACTGCCGTCTAGGTCATATTGATGTAAAACGCATGAAGAAACTCCATTCTGATGGACTTTTGGAGTCTCTTGATTTTGAATCATTTGACACGTCCGAGCCGTGCCTCATGGGCAAGATGATCAAAAACCCGTTCTCCGGAATAATGGAGCGAGCAACGGACTTACTGGAAATCATACATACCGATGTATGCGGACCAATGAGTGTTTCGACGCGTGGTGGATATCGCTATTTTCTCTCTTTTACTGATGACTTAAGTAGATATGGGTATATCTATTTAATGAAACATAAATCTGAAATGTTTGAAAAGTTCAAAGAATTTCAGAACGAAGTGGAAAACCATCGTAACAGGAAAATTAAATTTCTACAATCTGATCGTGGAGGTGAATATTTGAGTTATGATTTTCTCACGCATCTTAAAGCAAGCAGAATCGTTTCGCAACTGACGCCACCTGGAACACCACAGCGCAATGGTGTGTCTGAACGCCGGAATCGAACTCTATTAGATATGGTGCGATCAATGATGTCTCTTACAGATTTGTCGTTATCATTTTGGGGTTATGCATTAGAAACTGCTGCATTCACTTTAAATAGGGCACCATCTAAATCCGTTGAGACGACACCGTATGAACTATGGTTTGGTGCTAAACCTAAGTTGTCGTTTCTTAAAGTTTGGGGATGCGAAGCTTACGTCAAGAAGTTGATGCCGGACAAGCTCGAACCCAAAGCGGATAAATGCGTATTCATAGGATACCCTAAGGAAATGATTGGGTATACCTTCTACCACAGATACGAAGGCAAAGTGTTTGTTGCTAAGAACGGATCCTTTCTTGAGAAGGAGTTTCTCTCAAAGGAAGTGAGTCGGAGGAAGGTAGAGCTAGACGAGGTTATTGAACCTTCTCTCGAGTTGGAGAGTAGCGCAACACCTGAAATTGTTCCAGTGCCGTCTGCACCAACAAGAGAGGAAGCTAATGACGAGGATCATGAAACTTTGAACGATGCTACTACTAAACTTCGTAGGTCGACAAGGTCACGTGCCACTCCTGAATGGTACGGCAACCCTGTCTCAACCATCTTGTTGTTTGACAACAGTGAACCTGCGAACTATGAGGAAGCAATGATGAGCCCAGACTCTGAGAAATGGCTAGAGGCCATGAAATCCGAATTGGGATCCATGAGCGAAAACCAAGTATGGACTTTGGTGGACCCTCCTAGCGACCGTAAGGTCGTTGAGTGCAAATGGATTTTCAAGAAGAAAATGGACGCGGATGGTAATGTTACTTTCTATAAAGCTCAGCTTGTCGCAAAAGGGTTTCGGTAAGTTCAAGGTGTTGACTACGATGAGACATTCTCTCACTTAGCGATGTTTAAGTCCATTCGGATTTTATTAGCAATTGCTGCATTTCATGATTATGAAATATGGCAGATGGATGTCAAGACTGCGTTACTCAATGGCAACATTGATGAAGAGTTGTATATGATGCAGCCCGAAGGTTTTGTCAATCCTAAGGATGCTAATAAGGTGTGCAAACTTCAGCATTCCATTTATGGACTGAAGCAAGCATCTCGGAGTTGGAACCTTCGTTTTGATCAAGTGATCAAGAGTTTTGGATTTGTTCCAAATTGCTACGAAGCTTGTATCTACAAGAAAGTGATTGGGAGCTCGGTGACCTTTTTAGTACTATATGTGGATGACATATTGATTATTGGAAATGACATTGGTATTCTTAACGATTTGAAGAGTTATTTGAATAAATGTTTTTCAATGAAAGGCCTAGGAGAAGTTGCTTATATATTAGGCATCAAAATCTATAGAGATAGACAAAGACGCCTAATAGCTTCAAGCCAAAGTACATATCTAGACAAAATTCTGAAAAGGTTCAGAATGGATAAAGCAAAGAAAGGTCCATTTCCCATGTTGTCAGGTAAGATATTGAGCAAGGCTCAGTGTCCAGCTACGGTAAACGATAGATACTATGAGCAAAGTGCCATATGCCTCGGCCATAGGTTCTATCATGTATGCCATGCTATGTACTAGAACGAATGTGTCCAATGCTCTTAGTTTGACGAGCAGATACCAAAGTGATCCAGGAGTGGAACACTGGACAGCCGTAAAGAACATCCTAAAGTATTTAAATAGGACTAAAGAAATGTTCTTGGTCTATGGAGGTGATGAGCAGCTCGTTGTAAAAGGTTACGTCGACTCTAGTTTCGACACCGACCCGGATGATTCTAAATCTCAGACAGGATACATTTATGTTTTGAATGGTGGAGCTGTGAGATGGAGAAGCTACAAGCAAAGCGTGATCGCGGGATCTACAACAGAAGCGGAATACATGGCTACTTCATAAGCATCAAGTGAAGGAGTTTGGATTAGGAACTTCATCACTGAGCTTGGTGTGGTTCCAAGTGCCTTGGACCCACTGGAGATATTGTGCGACAACACTGGCGCCATAGCACTGGCTAAGGAACCAAGATATCATCCAAAGACCAAACACATCAACCGCCAGTTTCATATAATTCGAGATTATAGAGCAGATGGAGATCTGAAGGTTAGCAAAGTACATACAGATTTGAATGTCGCAGATCCGTTGACTAAACCTCTTCCACAAGCAAAACATGATCAGCACCTTAATACCATGGGTGTTAGATTGTTGCCAGATGTAAACTAGATTATTGGCTCTAGTGCAAGTGGGAGACTGTTGGAATTATGCCCTAGAGGCAATAATAAAGATGTTATTATTATAATTCTTGTTCATGATAAAGTTTATATTCCATGCTAGAATTGTATTAAGCGGAAACATTGATACTTGTGTGGTTTATGAACAACACCGTGTCCCTAGTACGCCTCTATGGACTAGCTCATTGATTAATGATGGTTAAGGTTTCCTAACCATAGACATGAGTTGTCGATTAATAATGAGATCATGTCATTAGGAGAATGATATGATGGATAGACCCAAATTAAGTAGAGCAATTAGATCATGTTCATCTTTGCGAAGCTTTTTCCTATGTCAAGTATTGTACTCCTTAGACCATGAGATAATACAACTCCCTGGTATCGGAAGAAAGCTTTGAGGTCATCAAACGTCATCCTATGTGAGGGTGATCATAAAGGTGTCTCTCAGGTGATCGGAAAGTACTTGTTAATCGATATCAACACCGCTTGCAAGAACGTGGTTAAGGAGTTAATCACAAAGTGATATCGGATTACAGAACGAGTAAAGTACTTGCTGTGAACGAGATTGAACTAGGTATGTCGATACCAGCGATTGAATCTCGGGCAAGTAAAATATCGTGTGATGAAGGCAATACATTTAATGGGATTAATTGAATCCTAGCATCGTGGTTCACCCGATATGATCATCGATGAATGTGTGGGAGTCAATATGGGTTTTCAGATCCCGCTATTGATTATTGAGAGAAGATCATGTCTGCATATTCTCGAACCCGTAGGGTCACACACTTAACGTGCATCGACGCTAGGATAGAATGGATGATTGGGTTATGAGTATTTGTTTGGAGTGTCGGATAAGATCTAGGACATCACGAGAGGTTCGGAATGGTCCGTAAAATAAGATTCATTAATGGAAAGCATATTTTGGATTTCGGAATCGTTTCGGAGTTTATCGGTATTGTACCGTAAGGTTCTAGAAGGTTCCGGAGTGGGACCAATGTGGGCCCACTTGTCGGAGGCCTACGTGGGCCTAAGGGGAAGTGCCCTGGCCACTTTGGGCCAGGGGCACAAGGCCCCCAAGGCCCAGCCGGCCAGCCCTAGGGGAAACCCTAGGGTAGCCTTCTAGAAGGAAGGGGGAAACTTGCCCCCCACTCCACCCTTGTGGCCGCCGCCCTAGGGCTTGGAGGAGGGGCCAAGTAGGGGCCGGCCAGCCCCCTATATAAGGAGGGCAGGGGCGCACCCTACCCCTCCAACTCCTCCAACCCTAGCTGCCATCCTGCTGCCCCTCCACGTCTCTCTCTCCCGACTGCACGTAGGCGAAGCCCTGCCGCAGAAACTCTCCACCATAAGCACCACGCCGTCGTGCTGCAGATCCAACCTATCTCTCCACCATACTTGCTGCACCAAGGAAGGAGGAGACGTCACGGCACCGTACATGTGCATCTCTCGGAGGTGCCGCCACTTGCGGCGTAGGATCGGATCGGATCGCGAGGAGGAGATGGCGAGTACGACTACATCAACTACGTTCTGTTGAACGCTTCCGCTGTGCGATTTCTTAAAGGGTATGAAGATCTCATCTATCTCTCCGTTGATTGCATCTCCTAGATTAGATCTTGGCTTTCTTGTTCGCATCCGTAGAATTTTTTTTGATTTACTATACTGCAAAACCCTTCAGTCCCCTCCTAGAATGAATCGCTTTCACATCAAGAATTTAATCAGCAAGGGTTCGCAGAGGTGGTTCGGACTAGGTGGATGGAGGCTGCCGCCTCCCCCATCCTCTTGTCTTTGGGTGGAGGGTCCCCTCCTAGACTGAATCGCTTTCACATCAATAACTTAATCAGCAAGGGTTCGCGGAGGCGGTTCGGACTAGGTTGATGTCTGGCACCATTGTGCCCTGATGTCACGACAAATTATGCGGGGCTGGGGGAGAACCTTGGTGCTTCTATTAGAGGCCAGAAAGACGCCATTTTGCACGAGATTTAGGCCTTATACCAGGAGGCAGACCTGGTGGGACTCTCACCTGAGGCATGGTCCCATAGGTACTCCCTCTAGACCTACATTATAGAGATCTATAAGGGAGAGGAGGCATAGGAGATTCCAGAACTGGATCTTGCAGGGGGAATCGAACACGGCCTACTTCCATTCCATTGCAAATGGGAGGCATGGGAAATGCTCGATCCCGTGCCTTTGGGAAGCGAAATTTCTATTGGAAGATCAGAGAGAGATCTCGTCCCATATTTATTCGTTCTATCGGGACGTCTTCTCGGCGTCCCAAGTCGGGTTTTGCATTGGGTTTGGACTTCTGGCCTGAGGTGGCCAGGCTGACCGCGGAGGAGAAATTGGACCTGACACTCCCGTTTCTCCATACCGAGGTTGCCGAGGCAATCAAGGCTATGAAGACCAACTTGGCGCCTGGTCTGGATGGGCTCCTAGTGGTTTTCTTACAGTCCTTCTAGGACCAGCTGCGCCTTGTGATTATCAAGATGTTTCAAGAGTTCTACACTAGGACTCTTGTCATGTAGCGGCTGAACTTTGGCCTAATTACCCTAATCCCCAAAGTATTGGGGGCCATGGATATCCGCCAATTCCGGCCAATCACGATGATCAACATCATCCAGACGATTTTTCCAAGGTATGCGCCATTCGCCTTGCTCCTGTCATTGAACCCTTGACACACCCGCTTCAGTTTTCCTTTATCAAGGGATGCCTGATTCATGATGGTGTACTAGCGCTGCATGAAATCATTCATGAGGTGAAGGTTCGCCAGCAGAAAGGGGTTTTCCTCAAGTTAGACTTTCAGAAGACTTACGATAAATTGCACTGGGTATTCCTTAGATAAGTCCTCGAGCATTGAGGGATTGATGATAGGGTGATTTCTTGGATTATGTATTTCATCATGAGCAGTAGCACAACGATCAACGTTAATGGGGAAGTGGGTCCATACTTTCGACCCTCCTGGGAGTTAGATAGGGGAACCGATCTCCCCCTTCTCTTAAACTCTGCGGTGGATTCCCTCGCCAAGATCTTGGACAAAGCCAAGAGTGCTGGCCACATCTCGGTGGTGGTAGGGAATCTAATCCCAGGAGGTGGAATCTCCCACCTCTAGTATGCGGATGATACGATGATCATGGTGCAGGGGTCAGAGATTGACATCGTCAACCTCAAGTTTCTGCTACTTTGCTTTGATTCCTTTTCGGGTATCAAGATCAACTTCGACAAGAGCGAGGTTATGATCATGGGTTTCCCCAAGGACGAGAGGCAGCGCATCACCGACCGCTTTAACTGTCGGCTGGCGGATTTTCCCATTACATACTTGGGAATGCCCATCCGCGTCTCTCGGGTGCTAACTAGGATCTTGCTCCCATGGTCGCGAAGGTCCGGACCAAAGATGAATCGTGGCTCGCGCGCCTCATGTCGAAGGGAAGATAAACTACTCTGATTAACTCCTGCTTGTCCAGCCTTACCATGTATCAGACGGGCCTTTATCTTCTCCATGAGGGAACCCATGCAGAGCTTGCGAAAGAGCTATCAAGGTTCTTTTGGGTGGCCAGAGACGGGCACCAAAAGTATCACATGGTTAAGTGGGTGGATATTTGTACCCCAAGGACGAGAGGTAGCGCATCGCCGGCCGCTTGAACTGTCGGATGGCGGATTTTCCCATTACATACTTGGGAATGCACATGTGCGTCTCTCAGGTGCTAACTAGGATCTTGCTCCCATGGCCACGAAGGTCCGGACGAAAGCTGAAACATGGGTCGCGCGCCTCATGTCCTAGGGAAGCAAAACTACTCTGATTAACTCCTGCTTGTCCAGCCTTACCATGTATCAGATGGACCTTTATCATATCCATGAGGGAACCCATGCAGAGCTTACGAAAGAGCTGTCTAGTTTCTTTTGGGTGGCCACAGACGGGCACCAAAAGTATCACATGGTTAAGTGGGTGCATATTTGTACCCCCAAAATTTTGGGGGGGCTACTTGTCCTAGAATCTCGCCGCTTCAATGTGGCCCTATTACTGAAATGGATCTAGTGGATTCTCCAAGATGATGGAGGCCTTTGGCTCCAACTCATTAAGGCAATGTACCTTCGGGGCCGTCCCCTGCTTGCGTGTGAGCGCCGAGAGGGGTCCCAGTTATGGCGGGCTATCCAATACATTAATCACTTCATCCGCCGGGGCTCTCTTTCCGTTGTGGGTAATGGGCAGGAAGTCCTGTTTTGGCTTGACCCCGGGTTGTAGGGTGTACCCCTATACCAGGAATTCCCGGCACTGTTTGCCATCTGCGCAGCCCGCACGATGTTTGTCACCAAGGCTGCCCCTGAAGGCCACTGCAACATCCCATTTCGAAGGTCCTTCAATGACGCCGAGGCGGATGACTTCGTGAGGCTGCGGGGCTCCTTACCCTTGTCCCTCTTAGAGGAGAGGGATAAGGCAACATGGGGCCAGTCTCCCTTGGGAGCCTTCTCAGTTAGTTCAGCTTATAGGTCCCTCTTCCTTGACCCAGAGCTACCTTGGTCGACACACCTTTGGAAGTCTCCCCTACCCCTGAGCTTACGTATCTTCCTGTGGCAGCTGCCACAGGACCGCCTTCCTTCGTGGGTAGAGGTGTCGAAGCACAATGGTCCTGGCAATGGGTTGTGTCCGTTATGTAGGACGCCGGAGACGTGCACCCACATTATGTTCACATGTCCTATGGCTCAGTTTCTGTGGAACTTTATCCGAGAAGAGTTGGGTCCTACTTGGTGTTAGAAATAATGGGATAAATCATTAGACCCATGTGTGATTTCAGATTTTCCCTAAATCTCAAAGCCCATGTATGTGGAAGCCCATAAGTGATTTGGCCCAAGTTGGTGGCAGCTCACATGTGTGTGGCAAGATCTATGGGAGCTAAAGTTTAGTCCCACATGGGAAGTTGAAGGAGAGTTGTACCACCTTATAAGGTGGAGTGTTGCACCACTTTGTAAGTGAGTGACAATAAGAGAGCTACACTTGCACTCCTCCGACAATGACGCCGCCCCTCGCATGCACGCTCGCCTCGTCTCGTCTCATCACAACGCGCGCGCGCCACGGGTTTCGGGAATCTCTCCGAGCCGAGCTTTATTTTGCTACTCAGAAAAATGTGTGCGGTTAGACAGACGTGTCAACAGTTAGCGGATTCGGGTTGCTCCCAGATCGTGGGATATCTGTAACAGACCCGAACGTGCAGGACGTGGGCTTGGTCCACATCGTGTCATGTACCGGATTTCTAAGCCGCTCTATATAAACGCCTGTGCGGCTTCCACAACGTATGACACCAAACTAATCTAGGATTTTTCCATCGTCTCTACTTGCGCCACCGTAGTCTACTCCATCCCGCTTGCCGGCATGCATCGGCGGTCGGGAGAGCAGGTCTCCGGAACCACTCACCTTTGTGATCCTGTACGGGAGAGGGCGAATAAGGTTTTTGGGAAGCGCTCCGAGCGACTGCTCAAGTTTGTCAACACGGCACGTCTTCCCGTTCGTCAAGACGGAACTCGTGCATGTCGTCTTCAACGCTGACTTCTTTGACAGGCTACTGATCCAACGGAAACTACATCGACAACCGATTAGTACATACACCGTCATTAGATCTATGGTTTTACGATGGAAGTTAGTGCGTATAATCTTCTACTGTTCATGCTGATCAATACATCTAGTACGTTAGAGTGATGTCTACGCACTTCTATTCTTGTAGATAGTTGTTGGGCCTCCAAGTGCAGATGTTTGCAGAACAGCAGCAAGTTTGCCTTAAGTGAATCACCCAAGGTTTAGAAGTGGTCAAAGGTATTCCCTCTCAAGCAACCCTGCAATCAAGATACAAGAAGTCTCTCGTGTCCCCAACACAACCAATACACTTGTCAGGTGTATAGGTGCACCAGTTCGGCGAAGAGATAGTGAAATACAAGTGGTAACGGTGCCAGAAAAGAGCTTGACGGTGAGGTAAAGACTAAAGGAAACAAGAAGGAAGCAAGCAAACATGCAACATATCTAGTAGCAAACGGTTCTTCAATGTTTAGAAACAAGGCCTAGGGATCATACTTTCACTAGTGAACAGTCTCTCAAATAAATATCCTCTCTTCCTGATACTACTCTCTAGTTGGACACTCTAATCCATAGTAGGGCTATAACAGTACACCTCAAAGTCCGCCTTCCCCAATCTAGATAACCCCACACTGTCACCTTGAGCGCTAGATGGTTCCAACAAACACCACAATTTCATAGAGACATCCAACTCCAAATATAACTCATAACAAATATTCAATCTAGCCAAAGCGCCACACACGGTATGCATGATGTCACTTTCACACACGTGGTAAACGCATAGATCTATTAAAGGATAAAGATTATTTATACAGACTCAAGCCTAAGTGCCACCATGGCGTGCACGCTGTCACTTTCACACAAATGGGGAGAGAAGAGATCTATTGAAGCACTTTAGTAGGAAGGTAGATCTAATTGATTACAAAGCTCATGACCACAAAAAGATCATGCATAGAGAAAGAGATGAACACATAGCTACCGGTAGAGCCCTTAGCCTCGAGAAAGAACTACTCCCTCCTCATGATGGGAATCAGCAACGGTGATGAAGATGGCGTTGGAGATTGATGGAGATGGCTCCGGGGGCACTTCCTTGTCCCGGCAGGGTGCCAGAACAGAGACTTTCTGTCCCCCGAATCTCCCCTTCGGTGGCGGCGGTGCTATAGAGGTTTTCGTGGATTTCTTCTAGATGCCCTAGGGTTTTTGGTCAGAAGATTCTTATAGGCGTAGGAATCAAGGTCGGTGGGGGTCCAGGGGGCCCACACCCCCTCCAAGCTCCTCCAGGGCTTTCCCTTGCCTAGGGGTGCGGCCACCCTGTGGCCCCCTCCGACTCTGCTTCGTGGTTCCGTGTTTCTGCGGGAAAAATAATATCTTTGGCTTTTGTCCCGTCTAATTCCGAGAATATTCATTTTCTGCCTTTCTGGAACCAAAAACAGAAGAAAATAGGCAACTGGCACTGTGGCAACTTGTTAATAGGTTAGTTCTAGAAAAGATGTAAAAACACCTCAAAGTATAGACAAAGCAAAGCAAAGTAGATACAAAACAAGCATGGAGCATCAAAAAATATAGATACATTTCCGATGTATCAAGCATCCCCAAGCTTAACTCCTGCTCGTCCTTGAGTAGGTAAGTGATAAAAATAATTATTTTTTAGGTGACATGCACCATCAAAACCAAGATCAAACCATTTGCAAGCATTGAAAGCTAGGAACAAAGAACTCTAAATATGTGCATGAAAGATGGAGTTCTAACAATAGGACATAGTAACTATGCATGCAACATGAAAGGCTACAAAAAAAACTCATGAATAACATGCATTGAAAAACGTTTGTTTGTTTCACATACAGAAAATATAACATACTGGCAATCAGCTTGTCCCTCATATAGTAGCAAATAGATGCATAGGACACCTTCAAAGTTCACAAGGGTGACTAGAAACAAGTAGCACAAGAACAAGAAATATCACAATATGCACCAATCAATAAGCTTTGGAACACTGCACACAGAAAAGCCTTTCTGTAAAGGAAGCAGGGATTACATGTTTCAAAAAGAGCTTCCAAAAATTATGATACTTGTTAGCTTTCAGCCCTCATTGCCCCTATCATAAGCATCTTCAAGTGATTAAGGTTAAAGTGACAAAGATGGAGTATATGCTTGACGAAGTATAAGTTGGCAATCTCAAGTCCCTTGAGTACATGGGCCACACCTCATGCCACTTAACTTCAGTCACCTATAAGTTCTTGTCATTGTAAGTATTTGCATATCATAGATAACCGCCAACGTGGTACCCCTTGCACATGGTACATGAGCTTTCCCATAACCAAAATGACAAGGCAAGTAGGAAATGAGCATCTCAGCAATATTCTTATTTACCATGGGAATATGGTGCTTTTTTCTCTCTTTCCTCTTTTCTCAATGTGTCTCTTTTTTTATAAGAATAATGCTTCATAGATGTCACTATGGTTATGCTGCAAGTTTCCACCATGATTAGGCATGGCTTAGGCTAGCGGCCCAGGCGTTTCTCTAACACAGGATACAAACTCCATGGACTTACAAGTTCCCTCTTTATTTCACACCTGTGACATCCATAGACAAAAGAACATGATATCAACTGAGTACAAAGTACAAGTGCAATGTTGAAAACGTTCCCCGTGACAGCACGGTTCTGCTAATTCCAACTTATAGGTGAAAGCATATACAACAAAGTTATCAAAATGGTTCAAGTTTATTAGGGGCAAAGAATATAAAGTGTGCCGTCAAGTTCGTGAGGGCTTTAAGCACTAAGTTTTCACATAACAAAATAGTTTTTAATTGGAAGATAGATCAAAACAAGAATATACTTGGAATGGTGTAACACACCATGCATAGGAGTTTATAGTGGACACTTTGGAATAACTTGGTTTCTTGGGAGTTGGAGTCATGAGTAGAACTTACTCATACAAGTGGAGGCTAGCAAAATACTGGGAGCAACCAACTAAGAGAGCATAATGGCCATAATCATGCAGTGCAACAAAGCATACTAATCAAAGCAAAGAGTGGTACTACAAGTCAAGGACTAAATGATCATAGATGCTATGGTGACTTTTCATAGTCATAACATGGTGTGAGCATGTGCCAAGTCAACCCAGGCAAAGCATTAATGGAGAATACCACAATACTATGCTTTTGCATGCTATGACAACGCATAATTTCTTCAAGGCACACTAAGAAATCCCAATTGTTTGGAACAAGACATGCTACAACAGTAATCACTAAGCATAATGCTAAAACAACACCTAACATGTCATCCTAAAGTCTAAGTCACAGTCAATGCAAGCTCCTCTTGCACTTCAAGCAAGAACTTACTACTCCTTTCCAACACCAAGAAACTTATTTGCAAAACAACAAAGCGAGAACGGGGGGTCCAAACTACTTTATTCAAGCAAACTAAACAACCTAAGCAAATCAAACAAAAACTAAGACGCTCCAAGAAAAACACAACTGTGCATGAAACAATAAAAACGAAGTGTCTAGACATACCTGAGCTTTTTATTGATGAAGAAGGGGATGCCTTGGGCATCCCCAAGCTTTGACACTTGTAACTCTTGGATATTTATTGGGGTGACACCATGGTGGCATCCCCAAGCTTGAGCTTTTGTCTATTATTCATCTCATTGCATCATTCTTTGTCCACACCTGAAATTTTTCCTTCATACAAAACTTCACACAATCTTCATTAGCAACATTAGTGTATTCAAAAGATATTAGACCTCTAGCAAAGCTTTGGAATAGAAAGGCTTTTCACTAAAAACACAAGATACTGTAGTAACTCCTTCAAAAATCTCAATTCTCCTAAAGAAGAACTCAAAAAGGAATCAATAAGAAGCAAATGCAAATAATGGCAGAAATCTGTCAAAACATACCAGCAGGTAGAAACATCTTCTATTGCTCAAATCAAAAAGTGTTGAACTAACGAAAGTTAGCTAACATACTGGGGGGTTTATTTTTAAATTTTCAGCTCAATCCGAGTTACAGAGACTCCTCACGAATTTTTATGGTGGAGGACAGAAATCTGTTTAGGGACAGCAACTCCCCAAATCTTACTTCCCTCTCATTAGAGGTTATTCTTGGCACAAAAAGAAAACAAAAAGGATAAGGAGAGGTCATTACAGAAGTAATAACTTCCAAGACTCAAGAAAACTCTTGGGTTATCTCCCAACAAGTACTTTTCTTTAACGCCTTTAAGTTAGGCTTGATAGTTTGAGAAGATGCTCTCATAAGAAATATGAATTGAAGTCAAAGAGAGCATCAAGAAGCAAATTCGAAACACATTTAAGTATAACCCACTTCCTATGCATAGGAATATTGTAAAGAAACAAGTCATGAAAGCACAAAGCACCAAGCATAGGAAAGGAAAACAAGTGCAACTTCAAGACTTTTAACATAAAGAGGGGAAACTTAATATTATTGAGATGCATAAAACCATGTTTCCCTCTCTCATAATAACTTTCAGTAGCATCATGAATAAAATTAACAATATAACTATCACATAAAACATTTTTATCATGAGCCACATGCGTAAAATAATTATTACTCTCCACATAATCACAATCATTCTTATTAATCGGAGTGGGAGCAAATTCAACAACATAGCTATCACTATTATTCTCATCACCATAATCATCAAATATAGGAGGCATATTGTAATCACAATTAATTTCCTCCTCAATAGTAGGTGGACTAAAAATATCATATTCATCACCATAATCATCATATATTGGAGGTTTGTAATCATTATAAGCAGTAGAATAGCTATCTTCCAAAGCTAGGGACTAAAAAGATCATTTTCATAACAACTAGCTTCCCCAAGCTTATACTTTTCCATAGCATTAGCAATAATGGTGTCCAAAGAATTCATACTAATAACATTTCTATTAGCATGCAAATAAAGCTCCATAGGTATTTTAATTTTCTCTTCAAACACTTCATGTCCTAACTCAAGATAAAAAACTATAAAGCTCTCTAATTTTGTTGTTGTTTTCCATTAATCCTAACTAGTGAAAACAAGAAACAAAAAGACAAAATTAAAGAATCTAAAAGAAATAACTTCGAGCACTCACACCGGAGGATGTGAGTACCTTTTACCTTACCTCCCCCGCAACGTCGCTAGAAAAGAGCTTTCTGCTTGCTGTTGCCGTGGGGTAACGTGTGTGAGTACCTTTTACCTTTCCTCCCCGACAACGGCGCCAGAAAAGAGCTTGATGTCTATGCACTTCTATTCTTGTAGACAGTTGTTGGGCCTCCAAGTGCAGAGGTTTGTAGAACAGCAGCAAGTTTCCCTTAAGTGGATCACCCAAGGTTTATCGAACTCAGGGAGGAAGTGGTAAAAGGTAGTCCCTCTCAAGCAACCCTACAATGAAGATACAAGAAGTCTCTTGTGTCCCCAACACACCCAATACACTTGTCAGGTGTATAGGTGCACTAGTTCGGCGAAGAGATAGTGAAATACAAGTGGTAACGGTGCCAGAAAAGAGCTTGAAGGTGAGGTAAAGACTAAAGGCACCAAGAAGGAAGCAAGCAATAATGCAACAAATCTAGTAGCAAACAATGTTTCAATGTTTAGAAAAAAGCATAGGTATCATACATTCACTTGTGAACACTCTCTCACATAAATATCCTCTCTTCATGATACTACTCTTAATTACTCTCCGGTTGGACACTCTAATCCATGGCAGGGCTGTAACAGCACACCTCAAAGTTCGCCTTCTCCAATCTAGATAACCCCACACTGTCACCTTGAGGGCTAGATGGTTCCAACAAACACCAAAATTTCATAGAGACATCCAACTACAAATATAACTCATAACAAATATTCAATCTAGCCAAAGTGCCACACACAGTATGCACGCTGTCACTTTTACACATGTGGGGAAAAGCATAGATCTATTAAAGCACAAAGAGTATTTATGTAGACTCAAGCCTAAGTGCCAACATGGCGTGCACGCTGTCACTTTCACACACATGGCGAGGGCAAAGATCTATTGAAGCACTTGAGTAGCAAGGTAGATCTACTTGATTACAAAGCTCATGACCACAAACAGATCATGCATAGAGAGAGAGATGAACACATAGCTACCGGTAGAGCCCTTAGCCTCGAGGAAGAACTACTCCCTCCTCATCATGGGAATCAGCAATGATGATGAAGATGGCGATAGAGCGATGGAGATGGCTCCGAGGGCACTTCCCCGTCCTGGCAGGGTGCTGGAACAGAGACTTTCTGTCCCCGAAATCTCCCCTTCGGTGGCGGTGGCGCTACAGAGGTTTTCGTGGATTTCTTCTGGATGCCCTAGGGTTTTTGGATCGGAGGCTTCTTATAGGCGCAGGAATCAATGTCAGTGGGGGGTTTAGGGGGCCCACACCCCCTCCATGCGCCTCCAAGGCTTGCCCGCGCCTAGGGGGTGTGGCCACCCTGTGGCCCCCCTCCGACTCTGCTCCGTGGTTCTGTGTTGCTCCGGGAAAATAATAACTTTGGCTTTTGTCCCATCCAATTCCGAATATATTCATTTTCTGCCTTTCTGGAACCAAAAACAGAAGAAAATAGGCAACTTGCACTGTGACAACTTGTTAATAGGTTAGTTCTAGAAAAGATATAAAAACACCTCAAAGTATAGACAAAGAAAAGCAAAGTAGATACAAAACAAGCATGGAGCATAAAAAATTATAGATACGTTTCCGACGTATCGTAGAGGTTCACATGATTGTAGATGCTGTTGTCATGATTTATATTCTAGAATTAATCGTGGAAATTATGCCTAATAATCCAACAATTCAAAAACCTTATTATAGGCAATTTCCTGAATTAAACATGGGACACTTGGCTGATGCTATGAAGCCGGAAAAGTTTACCGTGTTCATTTTAAGAGGTGGCCGTATAAGACCACTTTGTGGTTGCACGCTCTGAAAGTATTCGAGGCTAGTGAGGGTTTACCTGAAGGAACTACATCTGACGAGGTTCAAAACAAGTTCACGGAAACCAATCTTGCTTTTGTGGGATGAGTGTTCTTGATAACAAGCTGTTTGATGTGTACATCCACATCAAAGACGGAAAAGAGCTCTGGGATGCACTGAACGCTAAGTTTAGTGTAGCAGATGCTGGCAGTGGGCTGTCCATCATGGAGAACTTTCATGATTACAAGATGGTTAACAACCGTTTTGTAGTTGAGCAAGCTCATGATATAGAATGCTTTGCAAAGGAGCTTGAAATACTCAAGTGTATCTTACCCGACAATTTTGTGGCTGGGTGCATTATTGCAAAGTTGCCTTCTTCGTGGAGGAACTTCGCCACAACTCTCTAACACAAGAGATAGGAGATATTGGTTGAAATCCTGATAGCGTCTCTTGATGTTGAGGAAAAGGCTCGGGGTAAGGACACTGCTGAGAGAGGAGGCGAGGGTCAGTCTAGCGCCTATGTGGCGCAGAAGAAGACCTTCGGCAAGAACAAAGGGAACTATAATCACTCGTTTAACAAGCCTGAAAAATTACAACCTTCAAGAAGAACAAGAAGAAGCCGATCAAGGCCGAGCTATATTGTTATTAATGTGGAGAGCTCGACCACTTTTCTAAGGACTGCCCAGAACGTGTAGATCATAGAGGGAAAGGTGGGAAGACTGTCAACGTCGTGACCGCTAGCAACACAGATGGGTATGTGAAAGAACATTTCATAATCCCTAGTGTTTTGTGTGTTAGATAACAAAATCAAGAATTATTTAATGTGTATTGAAGTGCTGCAGATATCTATCTTGAAAAGGGAAAAAAACTACTTTTGGGGGGGCGGATAATCCTCCCTACCAAGGGCGGATAATCCGCCCAACCCCATTTCCAGAAGGGCGCAACCCCTAGAGAGGCGACGGAGTATTGGCTGGATTTTCCGTCCTGGCCAGATAATACGCCCCTCAGGGGGCCGGATGATCCACCCCCCAGGATCGACTTTAATATTGCCAGGGCGCAACCCCCAGAGACTTCCCCCCAGACTTTCTGGCTCTCGGGCGGATTTTCTCGCCACGCCGGATAGTGCGCCCCTTGAGGGGAGCGGATAATCCGCCCCCTCGTGGACTTTCTCCAAGACAAGACCGGCATCGGCTTCTGTATGGGGGCGGAGTTTTCCCCGGAGTTTCCGTCCTAGGGGCGGATTTTTCCCGTGTGCGGATAGTCCGACCCTAGGGGGCGGATAATCCGCCCCCAAATTCTCAAACGACAAGATCTGGGAAGGGGGTATTTAAGCCAACCATTCCCCTCATGCCAGAACTCTTGATTCATTCGAAAAAGTCAGGATTTGTTCATCATCCTTCAACCAAGAGAGCTCCACCTTCATCCACCCAAAGGCCCCGTCCCTTGGGGAACCGAAGGAGGAGAACTCGATCTTCAACCACTATAATCATGCACTTCATCTCCTCTCCATTCATTTGGAGAATCAACGATCTAGTATTTCTTGCAAATATCTAGATCCTTGCTTCTGCTTATATTGATAAACCTTGTTCTTGCTACAGCTTGTTGTCATTACGGGAGCACCCAATTCAGTTGTGGGTGTGTGCCCCGGGAGAGATGTAAAGTCACCAGTTCCCGCCTCGAAGGGGACCAATAGTGGAGAAGGTGGATCAGGACTTTCGTGGCGAGATCCATCAGAGAATAGGATGAGGCCTATTATGGCATGGTCGTATTAGAACCTCCCACCTCTCCAACGCATATGTACTTCACTTAACAAGGAAGGAACTATGGTAAAACAAATCCATGTGACTCCGCGTGCTCCACTACGGTTTCCTCACTCCTCTCTTTACGTGCTTAGTATCTAGGTTTTCATATAGGTAAATTCTTGTTGTTCGGGCTCCGGCTCTTAATTCAGGCTTAACCGCCTAAGAGAAGTATGGGTTCCAAGGGAGATGGGAGTGATGCTCCGGAGGTCATCGCCATGAACAATCTCAAGACATTGGAAACAACCTTGGTTAGTTCAATGGAGGCTAAGATGAAGGAGATGCGTCAATTGATAATGCGTCTCTCCACATCCACAGCATCACCTTCATCTACCTCCGAGGCTACGACTCCGCAATCCAAGGAAACGGGTAAAACCGATTCCAAAGATAACGAAGTGGTTGGTGATGGCACTAGCAAGAGCTCATCCTCAAAAAAGGATAGTGGTAAGGAAGGATACAATGAGGTTTCCCATGTGTATTCTCCTGATCCACCTATCCCACACCCACATATACATAATACGGGTGATCCACCCAAACTTTCGGCTTCTACTTTCAATCAATGGAAATTTTCGATGAAGCCTCATGTGTGCAGCTCCTCCATTGAGTTGTGGAAAATCATAGAGAATGGTCTTCATGTTGGAGACCCCCACAACCTAACAAGAAGAGAGGTTGTTGATAGTCAACTCAATGCTACATCTCTACACATGATCCAGCTTGGTGTGGGTGACAAAGACATGCCACACATTCAGCATCTTAGTACAGCTAAAGAAGCTTGGGCCCGGGTGGGCCGTGGATAATCAATCATACTCAGTATGCGGATAATCAATCCTAACCTTTCAATTACACAACCTAGTATAGGCACATCCCCTATGAGTTTGGCCTCCCAACCATAACCATCTGTCATCTTGGGAACTCCATAGGTGGACAATCATCATGAGGTAGCCTCAGCTCAAACCACGACCACAAGGGAACCCATGCTAAGATATATAAACTTCCAGTCAAGCCCTACCCAAATTCAGGTATTGTGGTTGTACGGTAACATTGGAATGCTATAGCATCCGAACACAACCATTAGTTTTATAGAGTGCTAAGGCTCATGCCTCAACATTTTCATCATCAAAATCATCAGGTGTTCAGTAAGACATGTCAAAACATTTCATTAGAATGACTCATCATTCTAAGGTTTTCATAACCATTTTCACCAAGTATTTCCCATCTAAAGTGATCAAGGTTTATTCTTAGCACTAGCAACTAAATTGGGGGTAATCAGTAATGAGGGGTGCTAATCAAGTGTGACTTGTCTATGTCTAATCTCATGCCTCAGTATGACATCTAGTTTTGTCTAACCTAGGCCAAGTTTTATGCTTTTTATGCTACCTCTAATATCTTTCCAAAATTCACAAGTCACTAAGTAAAGGTAAACAAAGAATTTTGATAAGGAAATAAAATAATAAAGCTTGCAAGTAAAACTGGGATTTGGTATAATAGAGTGGAATAACTAAATATGCCTAAGCCATTCAATAGGTTAAGTGGTATGGTGGGGCTTGCAAGTATGAGCATGCATATTCAAATTGTAGTGTTAGGCTTGCATGGTTAAGAAACTTGCAAGTGGTAGCTTGCCTTGAGCAGGGGAGTGGTTGAAGTTCTCCTCTGCTTCCTCTTCGTAGTAGTCTCCTTCCTCTTCGTATCCTTGGTCGGTACTAGCGTCTATAAATAAATACGAGGTACAGAATCGCCAAACAATACTTAACTACTTCTATTTGGCACACAAAGGTTCACACTGGATGATCTAGCATCATCACAATTATCACAAGAATTAAAGACTTAGTCTTATTTATTTTATTTTAGCAAAGTATTTTCTACTCATCGAAAAACTACTTAAGGTTTAATATTCTCCAATTAAAATATGGGATCATGTTGACACATGTCCTCACCACATATTTTAATACTTGGGAATGTGATTTAAAGTGGTGTCACAATTTAATAATGTTTAACCTTATTATTTTAATTAATTAAAGTGACTAGAAATTCCTATGGGGCATTCTTTTATTACTTGTCCATTATTAGTGCAAGTAAACCTAGATATTTTTATATATTCAGAAAGGTCTTATCAAATTTGATTTTTGAGAGTTGGAATCAACTGAAAAGCATTTATGGTTGATTTTTAAAAAATGTTTGAATGCAGAAAAGTCTTTGCCTTGTTATTTTCCTATAAATGATCTATAAATTCAAATGGGTTGAATCCAACGGGCTTGGTTTAATAATTCCAACACCTTTCTAACAAAATTGGTTTCATGCAATTTGGTTCGTTGAAACTATTTGAATTTATTTTTGAAGTTACTGTCTGAACTAGGTTTGAAACTAATTAGTAAAATCTAAATTTAAACTACTGGGTTGCGTGGGAGAGATAGATGGGTCGGCTCACTGCGCACAGCGCGCATGGACTGGTTTAAGTGGTGTCCCCACTCGTTAGTGAGATAGGGGGTGCCGAAGGGGTATGGGATGATTATGACTGTAGGATTAGATGCAAGATCAACGGCTCACGGCCATCATCATCATCATCATCATCAGCTGAACAGGATACGATGGGACGAACCCTAGCACGTCCAGTGAGGGTCTGGGGAGGCTCACCGGGGCTCAGGCGAGGGTCGGCAACGAGGGCGAATGAGGTTGTTGACGACGGTGGTTCTCCTGGTACTTCCGGCATCTCCTGGGGTGGCCGCAATCTACGGCGCTCTTCTCCTCCTGTTGTGGCGGTTTCCGGTGAAATTCTGGCAACCTAGTGCTCGCCTTGCTCCGGGAAAGAAGTGGGGGTGGTTTTGAGAGAGAGGGGAGTGAGATGGTGTGGAGAATTGGAGCTGGGGAGGCCTCCTTTTATTGTCGAGCGAGAGAGGCCGAGCGGCATGGGCAGAGCTCGTCGGGGTCGCCGTTACAACGAGCTACTGGCTTGGCACGGGGGCTAGGACGGTGTGCGGTCTCCTAGCGATGCTCAATGACTTGATGGCGCGGCAAGGGGCGGTGTGGTTTGGTCAGGAACGTGCGGGGCTCTGCGCACTACAAATGACGAACTTCATGGCGTGCGGCGGGTACAGGGCACGGTCAAGGAAACAGGCATGTCTGGTGGTCTCCTGGGACGGTGGTGATCGTGTAGATGGGCGGCGAGAGCTCGAGGTGGTAGGGTTGAGTGGGAACGGCACGTCAATTGCGGTGCGCATCGGCATGGTCGACAGTGGCGCTGGAACAGAGTTTCCGATGTCTCCTCTCTCTGTCCTCGATCTAGGGCTGGTCTGGAGGGGGCAATGAGGCATGGGGAGCATGTCAGACAAGGTTGGCAAGGCTGGCTACGTTTGTAGCTTACTATCAATGTTGAGGTGGACAAGGGGGTGGTCGATCATGCATGGCATGGTGCAATGGTAGGATTCTAGGTTCATCAATGTTGTGGTTGTCACTGGGGGAGACAAGGGTGATCAAAGTGAGACATTGGCTTGAATTATCACTGCTCAAAACAGTGAAAGTTTGGCCAATTTGATTTGTGTCAGCAAGGTGTTTGACAAAATGGCCGCAAGAAATTTATATTTAAATTGTTTGATGAAATTTGGTGGGTGCATTGGTCACATACTGGGTAGTCTCTGGTTGCTTGGATTTGTCAAGGTGAACTGGTTTGGTTGGGTTTTTGAGAAATAGTGATCTTACCATATAGACTAGATTCTATTTTGAATTGTCCTTAGCATAGATTTGCAAGATGTTTCTGTGGGTTTGCAAGGTGGGCTTGGGTTCAATTTTTCTTGGCCTAGCAAGGGGTGAAAATAATTGGATTTGTTTTTGTTAGAAATCTTGGACTAGTAACACTCAAAGTGGTCTATTGAAAAAGTTTGGAAAAAATGACCATTTGCTTATATGGTTTGTTTTTGAATTTCCCTTCATTCGATTATGCTTGGAAATGGTTTAGATGATATTGTTTTCATCTTTAAACCAATCCTTGCCATTCATAAAAATCACACAAGTCCATACAAGCATTCATGCATTCATCACATACACACATGCATTCATATTGATTTTAATTAACAAAAGTTTTTGTTAACCCTAAATTTGGGTGATTGGAATTTGATAACCTTGATTAATATTTTTGGGATGTTACAAACGTTCCCTCCTTAAACAAAATCTTGTCCCGATATTTGAGAAAAAAAAGAGAAAACTAGGATTTAAAGAGATCTGGAAACTCCGTCCTAATGTAGTCTTCTCGCTCCCAGGTATCTTTTTCTTAAGTGTGGTTACTCCACTGGATCTTGAGAAAATTGATACTCTGGGTCCTGGTGGTTCTGAAAGCTTCCTCCAAAATATGAATGGGGTACTCGGGATATGTTAGGTCATCGTTGATCTCGATGGTCATGTGATCAATATTCTTGAAAACTATGGTCTTCGACGGGACTTCTAGGCATTTGCGAAGTAACGAGATATGAAACACATTATGCACGGCGGACATCTCCTCTGGCAGTTCCAGTTGATATGATACTTCTCCTCGACGATTCAAAATCTTGAAGGGTCCGATATATCTGGGGAGACAACTTTCCTTTGAGTTGGAAACGTTGCATTCCTTTAAAGGGTGATACTTTGAGATACACAAAATCTCCGATGTTGAAGTCTAGGTCTCGACGTCTCTTGTCGGCATAACTCTTCTGTCTGGATTGGGCGGTCTTGAGGTGCTCATGGATCTTGTGAACTTTCTCTTTGGCTTATCGTAAGATGTCGGGTCCAAAAATCTGACTCTCTCCTACTTCCGACCAATTCAAAGGGGTACGACACTTCCTTCCATACATGAATTCAAATGGGGCGATTTGCAAACTGGCTTGATAACTGTTGTTATATGAAAATTTTGCGAAAGGCAGACAGTCTTCCCATTTTGATCCATATTTCAACACACAAGTTCTTAACATATCTTCGAGTATCTGATTTACTCGCTCCGTTTGTCCATCAGTCTGAGGGTGATAAGTTGTGCTGAAATCCAGTCTGGTTCCTAATCCTTCTTGGACTTTCTTCCAAAATCTCAAGGTAAACTGAGTTCCTCGATCCGACACGATGTTCTTCGGGACTCCATGAAAACTGACTATTCTAGCAATGTACAACTCTGCTAGCTTCGAACTCTGATAAGTGGTATTGACAGGTAAGAAATGTGCGACTTTGGACAGTCTATCCACTATGACCCAGATAGAGTCATTTCCCCTTCTAGATGTAGGCAAACCGGTGATAAAATCCATTCCGAGTGAATCCCATTTCCATTCCAGAATCTGCAATGGTTGCAAATGTCCTACGGGTATCTGATGTCCCGCCTTGACTCTCTGATAGATATCACACTTGGCTATGTAGCTTCTGATTTTTCTCTTCATCTTATGCCACCAAAATTGCTCTTTCAAATACTGATAGATCTTCGTTCCTCTGGGGTGGATATAATAAAGCGTATCATGGGATTCTTTGAAAATAGCTTATTTCAACTATGGATCTGCTGGTACACAGATACGTCCTTTGTACCACATAACTCCTTCTTCATCCTCGGTGAATCCGGTACCTTCCCTGTACCGATAAGACATTTGATTCCATCGATACTAGAATTTTCTTTCTACGCCTCCTTGATCTGACTGATCAAAGTGGGTTGAAGTTCTATGCTAGCCAAAAATCCTTAACTTACTAGCTCCATTCTGAAATCTTCCAATTCCTTGTGCACACTTGGTTGCTCCTTTAGAATCATGGAGTTCAAGCGACACAGCAATCTGCTAAGGGCATCTGCTACCACATTGGCTTTATCGGGGTGATAGTGAATGTCAAGGTCATAGTCCTTGATTAACTCTATCCATCTCCTTTGCCTCATATTCAGCTCCTTCTGAGTGAAAATATACTTCAGACTCTTGTGATCCGAATAAATTTCACAACGGTTACCCATGAGGTAATGCCTTCATGTCTTCAAGGCTAAAACTATGGCTTCTAGTTCAAGGTCATGGGTAGGGTAATTCAGTTCATGTTGCTCCAGTTGCCGGTATTGATATGATATGACTTTGCCTTCTTGCATTAGCACACATCCGAGACCGATCTTGGATGCGTCACAAAACACATCAAAAGGCTTCGTGATATCTGGCATGATCAAGACTGGGGCTGAGATCAACTATTCTTGAGCTCTTGGAAACTTGCTTCACATTTGTCCGTCCATTCAAACTTCTTATCTTTCTTCAACAATTGGGTCATGGTTCTTACGATGCTCGAGAATCCTTTGACGAACTTTCTTCAACAATTGAGGAGTCCAACTTCCTTTAACCAGAACTGACATTTCCTAAACTTGGCATACAACTGATGCTCCCTAAGGGTTTCAAGGACGGTCCTTACGCGTATCTCATGTTCTTCTTCTGATTTGGAATAGATCAAAATGTCATCGATGAAAACAACGACAAACATATCCAGGAAGTCCATAAAAATATTATTCATGAGGTTCATGAAATAAGCGGGGGCATTGGTTAATCCAAAAGACATGACAGTGTACTCATACAGTCCATATCTGTTGGTAAAGGCAGTCTTTGGGATATCCTCTACGCGAATCTTGAGTTGATGATAACCAGTTCTAAGATCAATCTTATAAAACACTTTGGCACTGGTCAACTGGTCAAACAAATCTTCTATCTTTGGAAGTGGGTACTTGTTCTTGATCGTGACATCATTCAGCTGCCGATAATCCGTACACAAACGGTTACCTCCATCTTTATTATCCACGAACAAGACAGGTGATCTCCATGGCGACACACTTGGTTGAATCAGTCCTATCTCCAGCATAGCATCTAGTTGCTTCTTCGTCTCCACTAGTTCAGATGGGTTCATGCTATAAGGTCTCTGAGCTATGGGTCTGGTTCCAGGGATTAGTTCAATGATAAACTCGATATCCCGATCTGGGTGCATACCTGGCAATACATCTGGGAATACGTTGGGGTATTCACAGACTACTCGGACTTGGTCAATGGTTGGTTGGGATAGACTCTTGTTGGACTTGAATTGACGGGGCAAGGTTTCAGATACATGCTCTACTGATACTCTGGCTGTACTAGTCATGGTTATGACTTTCATGGCATAGTCGATTAATCCTTTATGTTTCGACATCCAATCCGTTCCTAGTACTACTTCCAAAACTTTGGTTCCTAGTACTATTAGATTAGCATAAATATCTAGGCCATGGATTCTGATAGGTATGGCTTTGCAAATTTGTCTAGCTTTGCTGGTTGAACAAGGTATTTGAACTATCATAACATGCTTCAATTTTGTTGGTTTAATCTTACTAGTGCATGCGAATTCTTCTGTAACAAATGAGTGTGATGCTCTAGAATCAAACAACACTCTTTCAAGTAATGAGTTAATAGAAAATATACCCAGCACGACATCTGGCGCTTCTTGGGCTTCTTCGGCATTCATGTAAAACAGACGGCCGTTGCGGTTGAGCGAATTCCCTGGGGCAAATATTCTTCCAGGCTAAACACGGTGCTGCTGCTGAGCTGGTGCATTCGCATTGGGGGCTGCTGCAAGCTTCTTGGGGAACTCATTGGAGTAATGACCCTTAGTTCCGCATAAATAACAAGTCACCTGAGACTTGTCCTTTCCTGCAACAGGCACAACATTGCTTCCAGTTCTTGGGGCAGTATTGGTGTTGGTGGGGTTGTTGACTTTGGGCGGTGCACGGTTGAAGTTGTTGGAGTTCCCGGGTTGTTGTTGTAGTTTTCTTCGGGCCTTGGGTTTCCTCCTCCACGGTTGGGATAAGTTGGCGGATCATCGGGGGTCTACTGTTTCTTGAGAAAATCCTGCAGACGGGTTGTGGCGATACTTTGGGGTATGGTGGGTTCCTGGTTGATGCATCATTCGACGCTTGCGATTCTCATTGGCTCGGTTGATCTTGCCTTCCATCTGAATGGCAGAATCCACTAAGGCTTCAAGGTCAGCAAATGGAATATTGACCAACACTGTATGCATCTCATCATGTAAACCATTCAAGAATCTCTCCTTCTTCTTGTCTTTAGTATCAATCTCATCTAGTGCATACCTAGCTAATGACAGAAATTTATCACGGTACTTAACTACTGTCATCCTACCTTGCTTTAATTCTCTGAATTCATCTCTCATCCTCTTGATGAAACCCGGTGGCACATGGGTTCAGCTAAACTTGAGTTTGAATTCATCCGAAGTCATCATCTGTCCTCCATTCATGGCGCGAATGATATTCCCCCAAGCTCTTGCATCTCCTCCCAGATAATGGGTGGCAAACAATAATTTCTCATTGGCCTCCACTTAAGTGACTTCTAAGTTGTTCTCCATGGTCTGCAACCAGTCATCCGCATCTAATGGCTCTTTAGACTTAATAAATATGGGTGGATTGGTATTCTGAGAGTTCTTGAGTTTGGATCCATGGTTGTCCTGGTTTCCATGGACTTGATTGTTATTGGACATCTGAGCTATGTGTTGAAGGGTGGCTAAGTGGGCTTGACGTTCGGCTCTTTCAGCTTCGCGGTCCAAAACCAACATTTGCAAGATTTGCAGCATTGGGTCCGGGGATGAACTACTTCCTCCACGAGGCATCTAAAGATTGATATAGATCATGAGAAAAGAGGGAATTTTATAAGGTTTGATGTTTTGTTTTTGAAAAATCTTTTAAAGTTTGACTCAGGTTTTTCCACTAGCAACTTGATTTTCATTCATTCATAGCACACAATACAAACACACACCATAACAAGGAAACATATGGTTTTAAGAACCATTCTGTGAAACTATGATACATTCAGACCGGATACAACTCACTAATGCTAGTGCTCAAGTGCTACTACTCCTTTGAATAAGTGGCTTCATCATTATCATCATCATCAATGAAGGCAGAGTCATCATCATCAGTGTGGAAGTCCATGGCTTGTGTAACACCCTAGTTTTAGTAAATCTATAATTAGGGTTTGTTTGTGAATTCATGAGCATCATCTTTAAAATGCATGCATTGAATAAATACAACAAAAGCCTAAACCCTAATCTTCCCCTCTCTTTGCAACTATTTCAAACGGTTTCAAATATTTTGAAAGTGGCAAAAAGTTGTGAAGCCCAAAAAGTTACAAGGGTCTCACATTATTTTAAATGTTTTATAATACCCTGTGGCATTTTTGAAATGTCCAAAACAGTTTTGAATTTGAAATTACAAACACAAAAGTGAAATCAGGAAAAGGTTTTACAAGAAAAAAATAGCAGAAGGAATTCGTAGGCCGGCCTAGATCCCTCTCCTCTCTCTCTGTCGCTCACCTTGCGCTAGCCGCGGCCCAGACCAGCCCATCTTGGCCCATACCCTTTCGGCGTCCTCTGTTTTTCTTCTTTCTCGCGCGAGCCAAAGCTGTTGCGTGTCCAATGTGTCGCCATCGATCTCCTCTGCGCCATGATGCATGCCGCTGACCGCTGAGCAGAGGATAAGAATGGCCGTGCTCCCCTCTCTCTTCTCATACCCATATCACTCCCCCTCGAACCCTCTCTTGTTTTTCCCCTGTGGTTCTGAAACCCTAGCCTCGGGCTCTGCCACTCGCCGTTGTTCTTCACCGTCCTAGGATAATCCAAGCATGCCACGAGATCCACCTCCTCTCCAGCAACCTCCCTGCAGAAGGAATCGAGCCCTGGCACTCTGAATAGTCACCATCGACGCCGTCTTCTTCGTCACCGACGACCACCGTCGTTGACCTTGCCGTTGTTCTAGTCCTCCTTCGGCCTCGACGTCACACCTGTTAGCTTCATTGTGAGCTTCTGAGCCTCCCCGCCCTAACCTCGCTTCCTGCCATCGCCTGTACCGCCCCAGCATCGTGGGTCGCCGCTCGTCGTCGCAGTCTGTCACTTTTTTGCCTGCTTTTGTGACAGTTAGGAAGCGGCGCCGCCAGGTTTAGGACCGCCTCCATGATCTCTTTCTAGAATGCTAGTTTATGCAGTTCTGCACGCCCTTCTCCGTCGTCCCTTGTGCCATCCCGACGTGCTCTCCGGCGATCCTAGGTGGCGCTCGCATGTTGTCGACGTGGCGCCCATGTGGCTATGACGTAGTCTCTGCACGACCTCTGCCACCGTGGCAACTGATGTGGCCCTCAGGCCCACCAGTCAGCCTCTTGGGCTAGGCTCTGGCCCGGTGACAAATGCCCCTGACCCTGTGCTGACTTCAGCTTTGTGTCAGCATGACGCAGTAAACCTTTTTAAATGGTTTTATAAATTCAGAAATTGATATAAATCTTGTAAAATCAATAACTTTTTATTTATAAGTCAGACAAATAAAATTATATATCCAAATGTTCAGAAAAATGAGAACTATCTATTAGAGCTATAGTCATCCATTGTTCAACGACTTTCATATAAAGTTTAATTAGAATAACATAATAACCCCTCATAGGTGATTCTGGAGTTTCTCCGAATTAGGGTTTGTACCCCTCGGAACCCCGATTAAATTGTCGAGCATGCCTTAGGTTACTTTTCAATACAATTCAACTTGTCATATCATCATACTTGCTTGAGCATTGCATCGATGCCATGTGTTGATTGTTTCCCTTTCTTTCCGGTGTTTGGTTCTTCTCGGTAGAATACAATATCGAGATCAAGATCAAAGATAGAGATCAACACCATCAAAGTTCGAAGATTGACGAACAATACTTGACCAACTGTAACTAAGTCAAGTACAAGATTCCCGAAGATCTGCTTATCTATTATCAACTGGCAAAAGCCAGCAAAGCCCCACCATGATATAATCCTATGTTTTTGAAAGTATTTCAATTCTTTCCATGATGCATACAATTCTACTGTGGTCTTTTATCGATACATAGAGTGTCCTAGTTGTTTCATTACTCCCTTCGAGCTTATATACCTGATCCACTGCTCCTAGCATCACTAGGTTTGACTTGTGTGCACTACTAGAGCTTATATTTGTGTCCTACTTAGCCATGCATAGTTATCAGTACTGGTTCATCCAGATGATGTATCAGATGCAGAGAATCTAGTATGACAAGAGAACGTGATGAGGTGAGATCATATGTGATATGAGATTAAACATGCTAAGGCTTGTATGGGAGGCCACAGTGGGATGTGGTGTTTCTAGTCCCATGGTCGCCACCACTAGGACCTGAGTTCTTTCCTTTGGAACCGAGATGAGCGTATAGCCACCTGGGGATTGGGAACCCCTCACCTGATTAACTTGCCTAGTAGATTCCATGAGTCACATAGTTCAGGCCTTCCATTGGACATGCATTCTATATCTTCTCGAAGGCGGTGAAGGAGGTGCATTCATAACAGGTAGGGAAGCTTGGACCGGGTTGCTTGGGGTCGATGGAGCCCCTGGTGAACCAACCTCGCCTCACATCTTTAAGTACCGGCTTCGGGATTTGACCCGTTACGGCAGAACCATACTTATTGCATGACTCATGGTCTCGGCGAAAGCGAGGTAAAGGTCGTGGCCAACCACCCTCTGCCAGCTTTCCAAGTAAGAGGGCTAATATCTTGGCATTAAGAGTCGGTTGGTACGTGTGGGTAAAGTTGTACACCCCTGCAGGGTTAAATCTTTATGTACCGGCTTCGGGATTTGAACCGTTACGGCAGAACCATACTTATTGTGTGACTCATGGTCTCAGCGAAAGCAAGGTAAAGGTCGTGGCCAACCACCATGTGCCAGCCTTCCAAGGAAGAGGGCTAATAGCTTGGCATTAAGAGTTGGTTGGTACGTGTGGGTAGAGTTTTACACCCCTGCAGGGTTAAATCTTTTCGAAAAGCCGTGTTCAGGGTTATGAACGCTTGGTGACCAGATACTAAGATCATAGAGAACTTGAACCTAATCGTAAAACTTGGAAAATCAACATGTGCTTAAGGATGCTTCCTCATGGGTACGAGGGGGTGATCCTAGTTAGAGTTCAGATGATGATGATTGGTGGATATCAAAATATGATGATCAATACTTTGGAGATGTCGTTGTCTTATCCCCTTTTAAAATACTCAGATTAGACGAGCTTCTTCTCTCACTTGTTTTACAAACAAAAGTGGCTTTATGCAATACAAATCCACCAGCCAGAAGTCTTGCGGAGTACACCCTATACTCACCCTTGCTTTGTTGATACTTTTGGCTGAGTAAGTGTTCCCTAAAGATGAGTTCTGTACTACATCGACACCGACGAGTAGCTTGGGATTCCCGGCCGGCAGCCTGGAATCTATGGGCTGGGACATCATCATTATGCTTCAGGCCTCTTAGGCCATTTGTTAAGTTTTCTATACTTAATATCATAATTTTCCTTTCGTTGTTTGATGTTTGTGGTTAGTGACCTCTGCTTGTAATAATTTGGTTCTCTGCTGAGTTATGAGCTTTCTGTAATAATCTCTGTGTCGTATGGTCACTATTGTGTTACCGATTCTTCACTGGATCTCGAGCTCAAGGTTAAGCTTATGTCAGACGGAGGTCTGCGATTGGTTTAGCCCTGACCCCGGGGGTGTCACATATTTTGGTATCAGAGCAGTACCGACCATAGGAAAACCTTGCTATTGGTCGATGTTGAGTATAGTGTTTGTGAAAAACTATTTTAAAAGCTAAAAAGTATTTGTGAAAACTCTAGTATGCTTCTTTTACTACTTATCCAATTTCGCTCTAACTCTGGGTTATCTTACCTCGTGTTGATTTTGGGAAAGTTTTGATATCTTTTCTAGTCTTCCGAAGCTTACGTGCCTTCTGGGCATGCCGTTTCTAAGCCAGTTGACCTAGTGTTGAGTTCTCTAGAGTTGTGTGTGTTGTGAATTCCTTGTTCCCTTTGCTCTTGTTCGTATGAGAGATTCCTTTCTATCATGTTCTCTCTATCTTTTGGACCCACAATATTTTATTGTTAGATCACAGTGTTCTGTTCTAGACTTTGAGGTTCCTTTCGCCTCGTGTGCCTCCTTTTTGTTTGTTGGGTACTTCAGAAGTCGATTCTTCTCTTGGAAGCTACCTTGTGGTTACTATCTTGCAGTGTACGTTGTGTCACTCAAGTAGTAGTTACTCCTTTATTTGGGTTTTAACCCTCAGACTTGAATCTAAGATCCCCGATTGTGCTGGATTCTGGTGTTGTGAATCTTGTACATGAAGCTGACCTTTAATCCAAGATCCAATCCTTTGCTCCCTGTTGATAATGTTCACACATTACCTCGGGATGGCTGGTACTACCATTCTATCCTTCAAGCTTTTGGTCATTATCGCGATTGAATTGTGACAATTAAGGACTTCCCCTACCACTAGCTATGGCAGATGTTCTTTAATGGAACCAAACAGATCACGACAAGAGTACTCCTCGAGAGTCTCGCATCTATATTCATGACTCTGCTACACCATTTACCTTCTCTTCATTGGTTTTCGGAAGATTGTTGACTTATGCATCCACATCTTGGGATTCTATCCTGAGCATGTTCTTTTCCCCTTGTTGTTTTCCGACCTTTGTCTACTAGTAGGTAGCCAAGTAGTTATCTGCATTGGTGTCTTCCGATGCAAGATATTCTTGTGGTCTGTCATGACAAACTATTTCGGGATGTCAGGAGAAACAAACTCCAGTACCTCGTCATATCTACGACCAGGTCAAAGTATTGTAATCCGCGGATCAAGAAGCATTGATTACCTTCTATCTGCTCTATCTTGAAGTATCACACTATTTTAAACCAAGAGATCGTGCTGAGATTCATGACCCTCTTAATGAAGTGATGCTTTTACACATCTTTACCCACCCTTCCTCGAGCTTTCGAGCTCGTGAGTGATGCGTGTGCGTAATAATGTTGCCATTCGAGATTCTTTGCAATTATTATTGTTTTGAACTCTAAGGACATTTGTGTCATTCTTAGCGTGATGGTTAAACCTATCACTAAGCGAAGTTTGATTGTGCTACCAAGTCCGCTATTCTTGGGCAATCTCTTCGGTCAAAGAGTCAGGCTCATGCCAAAGCTCTGAGACTATGCCATCTTGCCTTGTAAAGCAAGTCTCCTCTCGAACTAAGTGACCTATCGGTGGTTCTTGATATTCTAGATGTCTTTTAGAAGTATCGCCATGTTGCCAAATGACCGTGTTGTCAAGTTCTTGAGGAAGCAAGTTCTCTGAACTGCTCTTTTCTCCAACGATCCGTACTGGATACCACGAAACTAGTTCGTTGAGCTTAAACAACAACTTGAAGATCTGTAAGACGAAAGTTCTAACTGACTCTCTTACTTCTTAAAGGGATATATAGTTTTTTTCGTGTTGAAGAAAGGTAGCATTTCCTTTGTGGATATGTTATATTCCCCCACCTATGATTCGATTTGGGTTATCGTCAAATCAAACTCAGTTCCAAGGACTATCTTGACGAAGTTTCTACTCGTGATGTTTCACTTTAGTACATCTTCATGTTCTTTGGTCTGACCAATATTCTCTCCTTGTTCATATGACATATGAGTCCATCTTCTTGGAGTGTATTGATAAGTTTGTTGTTGAGCCCATCAACAATATCCTTATCCTTTCCATGTTAGACTAGATTTATATGGAACAATTGGTACAAATGTTGGAAAATTTCAAGAACCGTCTTCAAGTCATTCCGAAGTATGTGTTCTAGATGTTAGAAGTAATCTTCTTTGGTTCACGTGCAAATGTTGAAATATGTCGCCGTGGATTCGAGAAGAGTTATCTCCGTTCCTTAAGGACATATGTGTTTTATTGTGAGTACTTTATGTATGTGCAGTTTTATCTCGACAAGTTTTTAAATACATGTTTCTAACAACCTAGCTCGGTCTTGTGGAGCTTTACACTGTAGTCCATATCTTGAGACTCCAGTAACTTTACCTTCGTGGTAAATGTTACAAACTTTGTATTCGGACATGCTAAGTCTGAAGTATCGTTCCACCTAGCCAAAGCTGAACCTCAACCAGCAATGATGGTTGGTGTTCCTCAAGGTTTTGACATAGGTCTCTTTGTAAATCTGGCAAGATTGATGTAATGGTTGACATATCTAGCTGGAAAGACCTATTGCCATATTTCCTTGATTCAGCAGTAACAACCACTCTTCATGAGACTTCTTCTATGATTTATTATGGGAGTTGTGCTTATGGTTTCCTTTGTATCTGAAATATGACCTTTTCTTGATGTTTTATTTCTTGAACATCAAGGGTAACATTTAAAGTAGTGTTTCTAGATGTCCCTCGGTCGATCCTCCAGCCCTTTTATGTTGGCAATCATTTTGTTGTGCCAAGTAATTGATGTCTGAGAATGAAGTTTCTTTTTTCTAGTGTCATCAGGAATTTTTTTTACCAATTCGTCTAGTGGTGTAAAGTGATATCATGATCTTTGGCAAATATTTTGGTATACTTAGATGAATAAAGAGTTTCCTTCATTTTCTCAATCATGTTTTAAGAGTGACTATGATTTTGGTAATCAGAAGTTTCTCTTACTACATGTTCTTTGTAACTCTTACGAGTCCTCTCCACAAAAACACATTTCTGTCCTAGCCTTCTGTTGGATGAAAGAGTGACCCTCCTATGTCAAAAGTAATTCAACAGCTTGGTTTTGTTGATCCATATCAATCCAACCTGAAATCTCTACTTAAGTATTTTAGTAGAGATTCTTTATCGAAGTCTGTGGTCATGTTCGTTCTGTTGAAACCTTCCTTCTTAGAAGTTTAAACTCTTCTGTGAGCTCCATGGTCTCAATCCTTATGAAGACCGTCTATCTAACAACTTGAAACCTTCTCCTTTTGTTTCCTTCGTTATCTTGACGTGTTTCATGTTGTCATCTCAGAGTTGTTTCTGAACACTCTATCCATGAGTTGACCATGAGATACTCTGTGTTGTTTAGTGTGTTCCCTCTTATCTTTAGAGTGGCCTTGTTTCTTTCTCTCTCTTTCTCTTTTCCTACCTTTGGAATATCGGGTCGAGATTCTCTTAAGGGGGATAGAGCTGTAACACCCCATTTTTAGTAAATCTATAATTACGGTTTGTATGTGCATTCATGAGAATCATCTTTAAAATGCATGCATTGAAGAAATACAACAAAAGCCTAAACCCTAATCTTCCCCTCTCTTTGCAACTATTTCAAACTGTTTCAAATATTTTGAAAATGGCAAAAAGTTGTGAAGCCCAAAAAGTTACAAGGGTCTCACATTATTTTAAATGTTTTATGAAACCCTGTGGCATTTTTGAAATATCCAAATCAGTTTTGAATTTGAAATTACAAACACAAAAGTGAAATCAGGAAAAGGTTTTACAGGAAAAAAACAGCAGCCAGAACCTCGCAGGCCGGCCCAGATCCCTCTCCTCTCTCTCTGTCGCTCACCTCGCACTAGCCGCAGCCCAGACCAACCCATATTGGCCCATACCCTTTCGGCATCCTCTGTTTTTATTCTTCCTCGCGCGAGCCGAAGCTTCTGCGTGTCCGACGTGCCGCCGTCGATCTCCTCTCCGCCACGATGCACACCGCCGAACGCTGAGCAGAGGATAAGAATGGTCGTGCTCCCCTCTCTCTTCTCATACCCATCTTACTCCTCCTCGAGCCCTCTCTCGTTTTTCCCCTTTGGTTCTGAAACCCTAGCCTCGGGCTCCACCGTTCGCCGTCGTTCTTCACCTCCCCAGGCTAATCCAAGCATGCCATGATATCTGCCTCCTCTCCAGCAACCTCCCTGCAGAAGGAATCCAGTCCTTGCCGTCGACGCCTTATTCTTCGTCACCGAGGACCACCGTCGTCGACCTTGCCGTCGTTCTAGTTCTCCTTCGGCCTAGACGTCACACCCGTTAGCTTCACAGTGAGCTGCTGAGCCTCCCCACCCTAACCTCGCTTCTAGGCATCGCCTGTACCACCCTAACATCGTGCGTCGTCGCTCGTCGTCGCAGTCTGTTGCTGTGCTGCCTGCTCTGATGACAGTTAGGAAGCGGCACCGCCAGGTTTAGGACCGCCTCGATGAGCTTGTTCTAGAATGCTAGTTTCCGCAGTTCCGCATGCTCTTCTCCGTCATCCCTTGTGCCATCCCGACATGCTCTCTGGCGAGCCAAGGTGGCGCTCGAGTGTCGTCGACGTGGCGCCCGCGTGGCTATGACGTAGTCTCTGCGCGACCTCTGCCACTGTGGCAACCGATGTGGCCCTCAGGCCCACCAGTCAACCTCTAGGGCTAGGCTCTGCCCCAGTGACAAATTACCCTGACCCTGTGCTGACGTCAGCTTTTTGTCAGCATGACGCAGTAAACCCTTTTAAATGGTTTAATAAATCCATAAATTGATATAAATCTTGTAAAATCAATAACTTTTTATTTATAAGTTAGAAAAATACAAATAATATATCAAAATGTTCAGAAAAATGAGAACTATCTATTAGATCTATAGTCATGCATTGTTCAACAACTTTCATCTCAAGTTTAATTAGAATAACATAGTAACCCCTCACAGGTGATTCTGGAGTTTCTCCAAATTAGGGTTTGTACCCCTCGGAACCCCGATTAAATTGTCGAGCATGCCTTAAGGTTACTTTTCAATACAATTCAACTTGTCATATCATTATACTTTCTTGAGCATTGGATCGATGCCATGCGTTGATTGTTTCCCTTTCTTTTCGGTGTTTGCTTCTTCCCGGTAGAATACGATATTGAGATCAAGGTCAAAGACCGAGATCAACACCGTCGAAGTTCGAAGATAGACGAACAATACTTGACCAACTCTACAAGATTCCTGAAGAACTGCTTATCTGTTATCAGCTGGCAAAGGCAAGCAAAGCCCCACCATGATATAATCCTATGTTTTTGAAAGTATTTCAATTCTTGCCATGATGCATACGATTCTACTATGGTCTTTTATCGATACATAGAGTGTCCTATTTGTTTCATGACTCCCTTTGAGCTTATATTACCTGATCCACTGCTCCTAGCATCACTAGGTTTGACTTGTGTGCACTGCTAGAGCTTATATTTGTGTCCTTCTTAGCCATGCCTAGCTGTCAGTACTGGTTGATCCGGATTATTTCGTTTTTCTGCCAACGGTTTTCAAGCGCCCTGTTTAAATAAATAAAATGTTTAAATATTTTTAAGGGGGCAGCCAAACCGGGCCGATCCGACCCAGCCGGCCACCCCCAGTACAAAATCGGGCCACCTGTATTCTTTTCCTACCTAAACGTAATCTACCCACCCTGCCTCCACCTCGCCCCACCCAATAGCATGTCGCCACCTCATCTCCCCCTTTCCCCCCATCCAATCCCAGCCCGCCACCTGGCCACCTCCTCTCTCACCCCCACTCCCCACTCACCCCTGCCACACCCACACACACCACACCCACCTCTCCCTCTCTCACCCGTCCGCGGGCCCCGCTCCCCTCTGGCCCCACCACCCACGACCCACACCTGCCATCCATCCCCACCCCTTTCTCTCCCTGCCTCGCGGGTCCCACCCTGCTCCCTTCCTTCGTTACCATCCCGAGCGCCTCCCTCTCACCTACCGCGCTCGGCCCCCTGGAACCACCTCACACGCTCCCCGCCTCTGCTCCCCGCCATCCGCCGTCGCTCGGCTCCCCTTCGCGCCGCCGCCCGCGGTCCCCCTCCGGCCGTCCTCCTCCTTCTGCCGCTCGGACTCGCCCCGCCGGAGCCGCCTCTCCCCCCACCTTCCACTCCCCGACCTCCCCTCGATCCCGTCGTCACCTTGTCTCTCCTCCTCCGCCGTCAAGCCTGGCCACCCGCCTCCTCGTCCCCGTCCTCTGCGCGGCTCCCTGCCGCCGGCGCGCCCTCCCTCAACCTCCTCCGGAGCCTTGCGCGCGCCCTCCGGCCGAGCCCGGCCTCGCTCGCCTCCGCGCCCCACCGGCCAAGACCACCTCCGCAAGCATCGCCGCCGCCCTGACCACGACGGAGCCACATCCTGCGGCCGTCCTCCCAGGCGGCCCTCGCCTTCCTCCGAACGGCCACCGTATCTGCCTGGCCGTGTCGGGGCTCTGCCACACCTGCGTGCCGCAGCGTCACCCTCCGCCAGGCCCGGCCGCCAGTGCCCTGTACCATCGCCGTCGGCTTCTCGTTCGCCTCCTGCGCGTCCCTGTGCTTCTCCGCTTCTATCGTCCTACCTTGCGTGGTCACGAACGCCTTCCTATTCGTTGTCCTAGCCAGCATCCGACATGCTGCTCCTAGCTTCCAACCTTTCGATTCTAGCGTGCCTCGACGAATCCATGTTCATGCCTGGTTCTGTGCGTGTCTACCTCTAATCTTGCATCTGTGTGTTGGTCCTATGGAAATTTGGTGTTGGAGGTGGAGCCGATGGTGTGATGGAGTGAGTTTTTGGTGATGCTGTGTTGGAGTGGCATGTATGAAAATCGAGGTAGTGAGTCGCAGAATACTCGTGTCTGACACAAGAACACCATCGTCAATGAAGCTGGAACCTCAAGTACGCCGACATGAACTGAAGGATGTCGGACGCCAAGTTCCCTTCACAGACCCTAATTCATCGAGACCTCAAGTGCGCCGACACGGATTCAAGAACGACCCCGCTTCCAAATCCTGAAGCCCCAACCCGAAGACCGATCCCGTACCCGGCGCCACGCCAACTGCTTCTTCCCGGACCCGAAGACCATCGGTCAAGTTCACCACCGACAAAAGACGGACGACAAGTTCTACTTCACGGGCACCGAGCGTCAAGATCGCCTTCACGGATACCGCAAGACATCCTTCCTGGGATTTGAAGACCGAACCCTCGGCACGCCAAGACCTTCTCCTCGGGACGCCATGATCTCCTTCACAGATCCGAAGACCCTAAAATCCCGGAGTCCGAACCTCGTTTCCCGTCGAACCGATCCCCGTCGAACCGATCCCCGTCGAACCCTGTCGAACCCCGAACCCCCGGAACCAAGATCTGCCGAACCCTAATGTGTGACCCCTTTCTCGAGCCCTATTTTTATAAATGAAATATATAAATTGTTGCATATTAAATTGAGCATCCTTGCATACATATTGTGGGTTGGGAGTATGTCGTCGATTCACCTTATAATTAAATATGGGGCCATATGCGCACAAATATAGTCTTATATTGGCCTCATTTAAATTTGTGTAGCGAACCGGTAACTTATCTTGCCATGTTAAGACAACATTTAAATTGCGGGGGTTCTAAATAACTTGAACCGTTTAATTAAATGTCGGGACCCCGGTTCCGCTTAATATGGCATAATTGCATCGCATGCTTGCCATGTCATACATCATACATGCATCATGCCCGATCTTTTGCCGTAGTATTAAATAGTGCATCCGGTGTTTATTCTAGTGTTTTGCTTCTTCGCGGATAAGACCGTTGAGTTGATGCGAGTGTCGACCCGATCTTCGGATGAACCTTCGACAATGTTTTCAGGCGAGCACCTCCCCCTTTCTACCTATCTTACTTTTATAGTATTTATTCCCTCCTGTTTATCTATTGCTATCTGTGTTGCGATGCTCTAGTTTCCGTACCCGAGATATCCCTTGCAGCCATATATTGCCTTGGACACATCCTATTACCTGTTGTTTGGTAGATAGTTGGACTTGCGCGTCGTAGTCTCTTGCTCAGGCGCTGTTGTGTGTCGCCAAGTACCACAGTTGTTGGAGTCTTGCCGCATGTTTAATGTTGGAGTTGATCCTGGCTTTAATTATCGTTTAATTTAATTACTGTTTAATAACTAAAAATTGAAGTAGGTAAATGCAGAGGCACCGGTGGGTGATAGATAATATTTGGTTTCCGACCGCTCACTGGTGTCCCGTAGGACCCCGAGTTCTTGACACCTGTTCCGAGATCGAGCGCGCTAACCACATGTGGGCTGTATGGGCACCCCATCGATTTAGTACCTGATTTCAAAGTACTGTACTGGGGGCCACAAGTAGTTTGGGGATTTATTACTATTCTGTACTTATGCCATGCTTTACTGCTTTATTTAAATTGTGCGATGGATAGCACCTGTACTGTTTAGGATCGGGACACGTTTTCGCGGTGTCGACAAGCCCGAGTTTTCGGGTTCCCAGTCGTTCACAGCCGTCCACCCAAACCCTGAGTCCGTCTCGGAGACCGGCCGACTTCGTTGCGGGTAGACTTAGTGGGGTGGCCCCCCGTGCTTGCTTTGGGTCTGGGAAAAGTCATGACTAAGGCCCCGCCGACATACCGATGGGTGTATGTTAACTGATCTGGCAAAAAGGGTCGAAGTGCTTGTGGATACTTTGGTGCACCCCTGCAGGGTTAAATCTTTTCGAGAAGCCGTGTCCGCGGTTATGGACGACTTGGAGCACAGGTCTCGATCAAAGACAACTATAACTAAAGTTTACTGTTATAAATTGACTTGTATCCGATATGACTAGTAATCAGCTTCACTGCAACGGAATGGCTAAATAAAAGTACCAACAACTGCTGGGTTTTGGGGTTATCTCATGCTAATTGAATCTGACTAGTAAGTGTTGCAACTACAACGGACTGGTTAACTAAAATTTCCCACTGCTTATCTTATCAGGATGACTATCTATACCTGACTAGTAATTGCTGCAATGATAACTGAATAAGTAAAACTGCCAACTGTGTGACTTCCTCGGTTGACTTCCTCGTTTGCTCTCGAGGGGTAAATACCAGGATGGGTATGTTTGGTGGTAGTAACAGGTTGGTTCCGAGTAGGTCCTTCTTACCCCTCTCTGATAGCCGCCCGTTGTATCGAGTCTCTATAGGATGTTTAGTGCATGCCGCGCTGCCGCTTCAGTCCACCATACCTATGTAGGTGAGGACCGCCGAATTCTAGCCTCGCCGTGTACTGGCCTCAGTACTGACCGCTCCTCTTTTTCCTTTGCCCTTTGTCGGCACCCCTTTTTGTTTAAGCAGTTTTCGAGATCGACGTCGTTAGCAGGGTTACCCTTCTGGCTTGGCCTGGGCAGGGTTATGGACGCCATTGGTTATTCTTCAGGGATCTTAGCCCCATTTGCATCTTGTCCGTAGTCGGACGCTGTATCATTTTCAAGGTGATTTGGATCTTTGTACTGTATATTTGTATTCTTGACTCATTGAGTCGCTATTATATATATCTGTTCTGTGGGTCCCATCGAGGACTGTTGTGTAATGTTATTACTTCGTTTTCCACCCGCACGAAAGTGCTTGGTGGGCACCTTTGAATCGTTTCTATGCGGGTTTGGCGGGTTTCGTTAAAACTTGCATAGGGCCGATTCTGAGGGTGTTACAGGCGATGGCGGGTGAGTTGACGACGTACCCGTCGAACCCGTACACGCCCTTCATTCGCAACCGCAGGGGTGGCGGCGAGTCGCCGTCGAAACCTGCGGAGTAGAAACACTGTACCCTGCGGCGTTAGTAACGACTGGCCATTGGACTCAATTTGTATTTTGGAACAACGCTGTTCTGATGTAATGAAACTTCGTGTTATTTTGTGAATTGTTTCGTGATTTTGATTGCTGATTAGATGAGTCCCTGAGCGCGTCCGCCCTTTTTATGGGGTTTACCTCGTTTGTTATGTGTTTGTGGTTTTGAATGTTTTGGCAGTTGTTATGTTATTGAGGTCGACTCGCCCGAGCTCGGAGAGCCAGTCGCAGGGCGACTCCCATGAGTGCTCTTTACTTGACCGTTTTCCCTTGCGCGAACGAGGTCGGGTGGCCGAGTCCCCGAGCGTGGTACTTGGTGGTTCTAGTCGCAACTCCAGGGTGGGTGAGGACTTGGCGCGTTAGAGTAAGCGTGTCACTCCTGCCTGACCCGTAGGGTCAGTCGCATGGCGAGTCCCTGGCACGCTCTCATACTTGGCGTTTTTCCCTAGTCGCTCGTGCTCGACTGGTCATCAGTCCCCGAGCGTGGTACTTGGCCGGTCGAGTCGTTGTGCCGAGGATGCGGAGGACCTTGGTCGCTATGAGGAACGAGGGCAGTTGTCTTGGCTCGTTAAGCCAGTCGAGCTAGGCGACTCCAATGGTGCTCCGGGTTGGCGTTTTTCGTGGACGTTACGAGTCCTGGGGTAACCCAGTGCCCTCGGAACGCACTACTTGGCCGTGCCGGTCGCTGTACCAGAGGTTGACTTCTGCGGTTAGCTGGACGCTGTTATTACGAGTGCGAGTGGCATAAGGCACGGAGAGTAGACGCAATTTGCGGTAACCGATCTATTTTATTTCATAGCAGGTGGAGAGTACATGTATGGAATTCTAGGAGTAGAATTTCCATAGTAAGTTTACATTCCATGGTCGCTTGACGTCGAGTTTCCCGTCTCCTTGGACGTCGATGAGGTAGTAGGCGTCCTTGCTGAGGACTCGCCCGATGGCGAATGGTCCCTCCCAAGGGGGGGATAGCTTGTGCATGCCCTTCTTGTCCTGGATGAGGCGTAGTACCAGGCCGCCTTCCTGGAACGTGCGAGTCCTTACTCGCCGGCTATGGTAGCGGTGGAGACCTTGTTGGTAGATGGCGGTACGGGAGCGGGCTAGGTCGCGTGCCTCGTCGAGTTGGTAGACTCCATCCTGGGTGCGAGTTCGTTTGCGGCCTCCGTGTAGTGGACAACCCTGGGCGAGTCGTGCTCTAGGTCGGTGGGCATGACTGCCTCGGCACCATACACCATGAAGAAGGGGGTGAACCCTGTCGTCCTGTTGACGGAGGTGCGTATGCCCCAGATGACGGAGGGTAGCTCCTTGACCCAGCACCCGGCGGTGCACTTGAGTGGTACTTGAAGCCGTGGCTTCAGGCCATGGAGGATGCTCTGGTTGGTCTGTTCCGCCTGGCCGTTGGACTCTGGGTGAGCGACCGAGGCGAGGTCGAGACGGATGTGATGTTCTTCGCAGAACTCGGCCATGGCTCCTTTGGCGAAGTTGGTATCGTTGTCCGTGATGATGCTGTTTGGGAACCCGTAGCGATAGATGAGCTCGCGTAGGAACTTGGTGGCGGCCTTCCCGTCGCATTTCCAGACTGGCTTGGTGTCCACCCATTTTATGAATTTGTCGACTGCGACCAGGAGGTGGGTGAAGCCGGAGGGGGCCTTTTTGAAAGGGCCTACCATGTCCATACCCCACACGGCGAACGGCCAGGTGATGGGGATTGTCTTGAGCGCCGAGCTCGGCACGTGGGTCTAGTTGGCGTACTTCTGGCACCCGGCGCACCGTTGGACAATGTCGACAATGTCTGCTTGTGCGGTGGGCCAGTAGAAACCGTGTCGCATAGCCTTTGCGACCAGAGAGCGGGCGCCGGCGTGGTGGCCGCAGTCGCCGGAGTGGATGTCGTGGAGGATTTTGCGTCCTTCAGCGGGTTGGACGCAGCGTTGGAACACGCCGGTCACGCTACGCTTGTGGAGCTCGCCGTCGATGATGACGAAGGATTTGCAGTGGCGCGCTATCATCCGGGCGTCTGTTTTGTCTGCTGGCAAGGTGCCTCCCTCCAGGTAGGCGATGTACGGCGTAGTCCAGTCTTCTGGCTTGGCGATGAGTGCGACCAGGGCTTCCTCTGGTTGCAGCGGGACTCCGATGTCGATCTCCCTTGGGGGAGAGACGGAAGGCTTGGTGATGGTGTCGAGGAAGACGCCGGCGGGTGGTGCGGGTCGAGCCGAGCCGATACGAGAGAGTGCGTCGGCTTCCTCGTTTTTCCGCCTGTCGATCCACTCGACGGAATAGCCTGCGAAGTGTCCGCCCAGCTTGTCCACTGCTTGGCGGTATGCCGCCATGGTGGGGGAGACGGCGTCGCAGGTGCCAGCGACTTGCCCAGCGACGAGGTCGGAGTGTCCGTAGCAGCGTAGGCGGTTGAAATTCATCTCCTTGGCGGCTCGCATGCCGTGGAATAGTGCCTCGTACTCGGCCATGTTGTTGGTGCAGGGGGTCAAGTCGAGGCAGAGGACGTAGCGTAGCATGTCGCCCTTCAGAGAGGTTAGCACGATCCCTGCTCCTGCACCGTCCGTATTCTTGGAGCCGTCGAAGTGTAAACTCCAGTAGTGGAGGTAGTGCAGCTTTTCTGGCTGGGCCTCCTCCCAGTCGGCGATGAAGTCCGCGAGAGCCTGCAACTTGATCGCTTTGCGCGGCTCGTACTTGATGTTGTGGACGCCGATTTCGATGGCCCACTTGGCGACTCGCCCGGTTTCCTCGTGGTTGCGATGATTTCCTGCAACGGTGTTGAGGAGACGACCGTTATCGGGTGCTCCTGGAAGTAGTGTGGCAGTCGCCGTTGTGCTCTAAAGACCGCGTATACCAGTTTCTGGTATTGCGAGTATCGCTGGCGCGACTCGGTGAGGACCTCGCTGATATAGTACACTGGTCGCTGTACTGGGCGCTCCTTTCCTTCCTCTGGTCGCTCGACGACCATGACGGCACTGACGACGCGCTCGGAAGCCGCGACATAGACCAGCATGGGTTCCTTGTCGACGGGGCGGCGATTAGCGGTGCTGCGAGTAGCACCTTCTTGAGGTCGCGGAGCGCATCATCCGCCTCCTTGTCCCACTGGAAGGTGGGTTTCTTGCGCATCAGGCGGTATAGGGGCATCTCCTTTTCGCCCAATCGGGGGATGAAGCGACTGAGAGCCGCGACTCGCCCGGCCAGCTTCTGGACGTCGCGCAGGCACTCGGGTTTGCCGAGTCGAGCGATCGTGTCGATCTTGGTGGGATTCGCCTCGATCCCGCGCTTGGAAACGACGTATCCCAGTAGCTGCCCTGCTGGTACACCGAAGGTGCATTTGCCTGGGTTTAGCTTTATCTTGTATTTCCGCAGGTTGGCAAATGTCTCCGCCAGGTCGGCGAGTAGGTCGCCCTGGCGAGCGGACTTTACTACCACGTCGTCGATGTATACGTGGATATTGCGGCCAATTTGGCTCGCAAGGCACTCCTGCATACACCGCTGGTAGGTCGCCCCGGCGTTCTTGAGGCCGAAGGTCATGGCAGTGTAGCAGAAGGCTCCGAATGGCGTGATGAACGCCGTCTTCTCTTCGTCCTCGGCGGCCATTTTGATCTGGTTGTATCCAGAGTAGGCGTCAAGGAAGCATAGTGATTCCGAGCCCACGGTGGAATCGATTATTTGGTCGATCCGCGGGAGGACGAATTGCTCCTTTGGGCAGGCGCTGTTTATGTTTGTGTAGTCGATACACATCCTCCAGGTCCCATTTTTCTTCTCGACCAGGACTGGGTTTTCCAGCCACTTGGAGTATTTGATTGGCCGGATGAAGCCTTTAGCGAGTAGACGCTACACCTCCTCGGCGATGGCTCGGCGGTGCTCTTAATTGAAGGGCCGCAGCGACTGCTTGACAGGTCGCACTTTGGGGTCGGCGTTGAGTTTGTGCTCAGCGAGTTCCCTAGGGACACCAGGCATGTCAGAGGGCTTCCATGCGAAGATGTCCCTGTTCTCACGGAGGAACTCGATGAGCGCACCTTCCTATGCTGGGCTCATGCCCGTCCCGATCGTCACCGTCTGGCTGGAGTTGCCAGGGACCAGCTCGACGGTGCGGGATGTGTCGTTGCCTCGAAAGCTGAGGTGTTGCCGCCCTCCGAGTTGGGCTTCTTGAGTATAGTGGGGTCGTCGTTGTTGACCCCGCTCGCATATTTGGCAAGCTCGTCGGCGTGGTTGGCCTCTGCCGCGATGACGGCGTCGGCGAGTTCGGCTCCTTTGGCCTCACACTCGGCGGCCATGTCGGGGTTGCCATGGATGGTGATGACGCCACGCGGTCCGGGGAGCTTCATCGCGTTGTACGCGTAGTGGGGCGCCGCCATGAACTTGGCGAACGCCTGGCGCCCCAGGACACAGTGGTAGGGGTTGTCGAAGGGCACCAGCTCGAAGACAATCCGCTCGGTGCGGAAGTTTGCTGGTGTGCCGAAGGTGATTGGCAGCGTGACCTTGCCGATCGGGTATGCCTTCCGACCGGGGACGATGCCGTGGAACATGGTGTAGGTCGTCTCGACCATCGACTGCGGGATCCGTAGTCGCCTGAAGGTGTCCAGGTACAGGATGTTGATGGAGCTGCCGCCGTCCATCAATGTCTTGGGGAGCCAGTAGTCTCCCACCTTGGGCTTGACTACCAGGGCGACTCGGCCTGTGTACTCGATGCGTGGCGAGTGGTCCTGGCGGCTCCAGGTGATGGGTTGCTCCAACCAGTTGAGGAACTGGGGAACGTCCACCTGGGCCACCGCGTTGACGGCGATGGCGCGGGCGATGAACTTCTTCTCGCGCTTCGTGTTGAAGCCTGTGAAGGTGTGGAGCGAGCCAGCCACGTTGCCAAATTTTCCGCCGTTTGGCGGATTGTTGTCGGGTTCTTCCCGCACTCGCCGTGCCTTCTCGATCTCCTTGAGAGAGTGGCAGTCGGCGGTCGTGTGCGTGGCGGGCTTTCCTTCCCTGCTGTGAAATGCACAAGGTTGGGCCGCGGGGTCGAACCTTGGTTTCGCCTTGTAGTTGCCGCCGTCGCGGCGTTGGCCCCCGTCGCGGCGGAAGCTCTTAGGCTCGCGCTGCGCGTGCCTAGCTTTGGCGACGAAGTCGACTCGCCCGTCACTGCGGCGCTTGCCGGTGAGGCGAGTGTTGCTGTAGCGTAGATCAGATCGTCGTCTGTTGTTGTTGCCGCTCATGCGGCGTTGTCCTCCCTACTCGTCGTCAGTTTCTTGGTTTGGGTCTTCCTCCGCGTATATTTTGGCGATCTCAAGGAGGTCCGGTATGTTTTCGAGTGTGCGGTATGCTCGTTTGAGCTTGGCGACCAGGGGCTCGTAACGGCATGAGGTCTTGAAGCAGTGGATTGCGGTGTCTGGGTGGATACCGACCGCGTTGTACCACAGTTCTTGTCATCGTTGGACCCAGCTGCGGGTCGACTCAGGAGGTCCCTGGACGCATCGTTCCAGGTCCTCGATGGTGGTGGCGCGGGTGTATGAACCCTCGAAGTGCCTGACGAAGGAGTCGCGCATCTCTTCCCAGGAGTAGATGCTATCCGCAGGGAGAGTGTTGATCCACTGCCTGCACGCCCCCTCCATCATCAGGGGGAGGTAGCGGGCGGCGAGTAGATCGGTGTGGCCGGCGATCCCCATTGCCATGAGGTAAGTATCCAGCCACACGGAGGGATCGTACGTGGGGTCGTACTTCTCTATTTCCTTCGGCGCTTTGAAGTTCGCCGGGTATATTTCGCCTCGGATCATTGGTCCGAAGCACCGGGGCCTGAGTCGACTTAGCGACCCCCTCGGCTCGCCGTCGCGGCAGTTGGTTAGGGTATGCCGCAGGTCGTCGGGTTGGCGTGCGCGCCAGCTCTGGTTGTTGATGATGTGGGTGCGGGTGTCGACGGGCTGACCGTTGGCAGCAAAGAAGTTGGTCACCAGCCGGGGGTCGTTGGTGGAGACTGCCGCGTTCGCGGGTCGGTGTTGGAGCTGCAGTGGTTCGGGTGGCGGACAATTGAGGGTGTTTCCTGCCAAGGGACGGCCGCTTGAGGCTGCTATGCTGCCCGATGTACGCTAGTACATCCGACCCTGTGAGTCGACGCCTGTGTTTTGTTGCTCGACCGCCTTTGCGAGCAAGGCCATGACGTACTGGATCTTTAGGGCGTCATCACCAGTGGCCGTGATGTTGTCGGCCGCTGCTCGGCCCGCCACGAGGTTGTCTATCGGGGTGGAGAACAGTGGTAGGCCGTCCGCGTCTCGCTCCCGTGAGGAGACCATGATCCGCGGCTGGTCCCTGGGGGTGCGCGGTTGGGTGGAGGTGGGGCGCCATTCGCCGTCGACCCTGGTGGGGTCGGGCGCTTCCTCCTGGTGGCGCGTTCTCGCAGATCGCTCGCTCGGCCGCGCGGGCCGGGTCGTTCTCGTCGTCGAAGTTCAGGGCGCGCCCCTGGACGGTGGGGTTCAGGCGCGACCTGATTCGTTGCTGGTGGTAGCGCGACAGCTCCTGCGTCATCACCTGCTCGAGGCGAAATTTTTCGCGCTCGGCTTGCTCCTTGCGGACTGCTTCCGCCAGCTTCAGGCGGAGTTCCTCGACCTTCATTGCCATTGCGTTGGGAGGGATCGGGGTGGAGAAGGGATCCTCTGGTGGGTCGGCGCCAGTCGCCATGTAGGTCGCGGCATGGCGACCGGTCCCGTCGCGGAGATCGGCGGAGTTTTCCGACCTGGAGTCAAAGTCGAAGATCCCAAGGATGGAAGGATCCTCGAAATCTCCGACGTTGGAGACCTGGGTGATGGAGCCCGCGGGCGACGCGGCGACGATGGTTCCGGCGAGTGACGCCGGGGTCGCCGAGTCAGCGTCATCGTTGAGGGCCGCGTCTTCCGCGGCCGCGGTGGTTTCAGCCACATCACTGTGGGCTGAGTCGTACTCGGAGGCGAGGCGGTGGATCGTGCGGACCTGACTCTCGGAGAGCCGTTCGCGTGGCGGCGACTCGCGGATGAGAGCCGAGTCCTCCGAGACCATGACGTCAGTGAGGCTGACGAAGAGACTGATCGTGCCAACCAGCAGGATCATGCTGTGCGTGACGGGTCGCGCCGCCGGGACGTAGCTGCTCGGCAAGATTTGGAGCATCTCGCCGATCGCTATCATGCGGCCGGTGGAGATCGCCGCAGAACACCGGCCAGGCCCCACGGTGGGCGCCACTGTCGTGGGAATGACCACGGCAGATGCTGCAATCGGCAACGAGTAGTAGAACATGGGGCAAGGGCGGCCAGCCATCTGCGGTGCGAGATGAGGGCGGAGACACAAGGATTTACCCAGGTTCGGCCCCCCGAAGGGTAAAGACCTACTCCTGCTAGATTGTATTATGGTGGAAGTACAATGGGGCGAGCTCGGCGGCTAGGCAGCGAGTCGCTTGGGTGGATGATGGAAGGTGTCCTCTACTCACCCTTTAGGGAGGTTTATATAAACTCACCCCCTAGGGTTTATAGATCTCGACCGAATTAGTTAAGGTTTCAGCAATCGTTTAACCTAATCTGACTGGGCCTATCTACGCTTCTAGGCCTTTAGCTTCCAGTCGCTTGAGTCCACGCCAGGTCATGATCTAGTCGTCGTTACTGCAGGCCCACTCGCAGGTACCTAGTCCAGTCGGAATCGTCCTGTTGGGTATACCCCGGTAGGCATATCCCCATCAGCTCCCATGTGGGGCAAGTTGATTTTCGTGATGCAGATGCTGAAATACCCTAGGATTCCATAAGTAGAATGGGTGTCAGATTTTTCCGCCCCATTGAGGAACCCCTTGTGGCGGATCGGGAAGGACAATGCTCCAGTCAAGTGGAGCCCTCGTTTACACAAGATCAACAAGCCCCTACTGCTAGATAAACCTCTGCACCAACACCTCAACCTGCTGAAGATCATCAGTCTTCTAGGCAAAATGATAGTCCCAGGCCGGACTATCCGCCCCCTCCAAGAGGCGGGCTGTCCGCCCCTGGCACTCCAACTCGCCTCAGGGGACTTCAAGAAGAACAAAACGGCCAAGAAAATTCCAGGCCGGATTCTCCGTCCCCAAGCGGCGGATTATCCGGCCTTGGAACTCCTACCTCTTTCAGGGTCTCTCAGGAAGAAGAAGTTGCATCCACATCTCCCAGTCCAGATAGTCTGGCCCCACCCAAGGGTGGATTATCCGGCCCTGCAGTACCTGTTCAGCAACAAGCTCCTGTTATCAGCTCAGATCAAGATCAAGGGCAAGGTAGTGGACAAGACAAGGATCCAAATACTGATTCAACTCCTCCTAGAAACAATAAGGAAACTGAGGCTCGACGCAAGGCTCGTGCTGATCGGAACCTTGAGTTAAGGGGTCACACTCTTGACAAGGTTATCGGTAATCTAAGAAGAAGGGTGTCTACTATAAGACAACTTGCAAGCTTCCGTGATCATCAATCTCACATTTCAATGGTCGAACCAAAGAAGGTCTTTGATGCTCTTGAAGATCCTGATTGGGTGGTTGCAATGCATGAAGAATTAAATAACTTCGAGCGCAACAAGGTTTGGCAGCTCGTAGAGAAACCCAAAGAGTGTCGCAATGTTATCGGCACCAAGTGGATTTTCAAGAACACACAAGATGAAAATGGCATTGTTGTGAGGAATAAAGCAAGGCTAGTGGCTCAAGGATTCTCTCAAGTGGAAGGGATTGATTTCGGCGAGACTTATGCTCCTGTGGCTCGTCTTGAGTCCATCTGTTTCCTTATTGCCTATGTCGCTCATCATAATTTTAAAATTGCAGCAAATGGATGTTAAGAGTGCTTTTCTTAATGGTCCACTACATGAGTTGGTATACGTCAAGCAACCTCCGGGATTTGAGGATCCCAAATTTCCGAACCATGTCTACAAACTCGATAAGGCGCCCCATGGCCTTAAAAAAGCCCCATGTGTGTGGTATGAGCACCTTAAAGATCTTTTGTTAGACCGTGGATTCGAAGTTGGGAAAATCAATCCCACTCTTTTTACTAAGAAGGTTAATGGGGAGCTTTTTGTATGCCAACTATATGTAGACGGCATTATTTTTGGCTGTACTAACCAAGCTTTTAACGATGAATTATCAAAGCTTATGACTGACAGGTTTGAGATTCCTATGATGGGATAATTGAGGTTCTTTCTTGGATTCGAGATCAAATAACTTAGAGAGGGAACTTTCATTAATCAAGCTAAGTACATCCAAGACATGCTCAAGAGGTTCAAGATGAAGGATCTCAATGGTGTTGCTACTCTAATGCAAACAAAGTGTCATGTTGAGCTTAATCCAAAGGGTAAAGACGTGGACCAAAAGGTATACTGATCCATGATCAGCTCTCTCCTTTACCTTTGAGCATCTAGTCCTAATATCGTGTTGAGTGTAGGAGTGTGTGCAAGGTACCAAGCCGCTCCTAAAGAAAGCCACTTAGTGGCGGTCAAGAGAATCTTCCGATATTTGGTTCATTCCCCAAATTTTGGTTTATGGTATCCCAAAGGCTGGTGACTAATTGTCCGCCCGTAGGGCTGGTGACTAATATTTGGATTATCCGCCCCTAGGGCCGGATAGTCCGGCCTGGAGACTAGTTGTCTGTTCTGGTTTGGATAAGATTTTCACAAATGCACATCTCTGGCCCATGGATTTGTAGGGGTTCGTAGCATGGAAAACAAAAAAATTCTACCGCATGCACACAAACAAGCCAAGATCTATCTACTAGATTGTAGCAACGAGTTGATAGAAGCACTCACCCTCGAAGATTCCAAAGCGGTTAACGAGAGCAGATTCTCGTGGGTGATGTAGTCGTACACTTGCCGATCTCAAGATCGCGTAGACGATCCTTCCGGCGCTGCGTTCCGGCAGCGCTTCCGCAGTCGGTCACACGTTCGGTACTCGATGAAGACCTTCCTCTCCCTTGTTCCAGCAGGCAGTGGAGGTTGTAGCACTCTCCTCGTGATTCCGGCAGAACGACGGCGTGGTGTCGGAAGTAGACGGAAGATCCCTTAGGGCTTCGCCTAAGCCGGAGCGAGTATGGTGGAGTAAGAGAGGGCCTTGGCGATCTACAGGTAGGTGGTGTGGCCGGCGGGTAGGGCTTGGGGAAGCCGAAGTCGACGACTTGGAGGAGGCCCTGGCGGCGGCAGCACTTGGAGGTGGTGGCGCCTTAGCTAGGGTTTGGGTGTGTGAGGGGTAGGGGTGCGCCCTACCCCTCCTTATATAGGTGGGGAGAAGCGGTTTGGGGAGGAGGGAGTCCTCCCCCAACTCCACTTCATGGCCGGCGGGTGGAGGGAGTGGGATTCCTACCCTAGGTAGGTTTCCTACTCTCCCTCCACCAAGCAATGTTCGGATTTGACTTTTTCAAATTGGCGTTTGACTTTCAAACTTGAATTTGATTTCTCTCTTCATATTTCCCAGCCAAGTGACCTATACATGATGCAAACATTCCACATTGTCATGACACAACCATGTACCATTCCCCTTCCGGAGTGACGGACCTTCCAGACCCTTCTAGAACATTCCCGGTGAAAACACCAAAATTACTTCCGTACTCTGAAACAGGACTTTACTTATATGAATCTTATTCTCTGGACCATTCCGGATCTCCTCGTGATATCCCGGATCCCATCTGAGACTCCGAACAACATTCGGTCTCTTACTCATCATTCCTTAACTACACAACAACATCGAATCCTTAAGTGTGTCTCCCTACAGTTCGTGAATTATGCGGACATGACCGAGACACTTCTCCGATCAATAACCAATAGAGGAATCTGGAAATTCATATGGTTCCCACATATTTCTATGATTACTTTGCGATCGAATGAACCACTTACATACGATACCAATTTCCCTTTGTCTCATGATAGTTTACTTATCCGAGGTTTTGATCGTCGGTATCTCTGCATACCTTGTTCAACCTCGTTACTGATAAGTACTCTTTTCTCGTTCCCGTGATATGTGATCCCTTGTGAACCATTCACATTCTTGCAAGCCAATTGGATGACATTCCACCGAGAGGGCCCAGAGTATATCTATCCGTCATATGGATGGACAAATCCAACTCTTGATCCATGTGCCTCAACACATACTTTCCGAACACTCAATGCCACCTTTATAGGCACCTAGTTACGGTGTTGTGTTTGATGTCATCAAAGCATCCTTCCGGTGATGGTATTTAGCATGATCTCATGGTCGAAGGAATTAGGTTACTATGTGTCAGAAAGCACATAGCAAATGAACTATATTAAATGACTTGATCTTTATGCTACGCTTAGTTATAGGAGTATGTCCATCATATAATTCTCCTAATGATATGACCCTGTTGTTAATAACATCTCTATGTTCATGATCAGGAAACCATGATCATATATTAACCAACAAGCTAGTTTAACAAGAGGCTTTACTAGGGACTCTTTTATGTTTACAAATCACACAAGTATTAATGTTTCCGGTTAATACAATTATAGCATGGTATGTAAACATTTATCATAAGAATGAAGATATGATAATAACCACTTTATTATTGCCTCTTGGGCATATTTGCAACAGTCTCCCACTTGCACTAGAGTCAATAATTTAGTTGCAAACCTTTGTGCATTCAACACCTATGGCTTTCCGGTGTTGTATTAACACGATTGCTAGTGGTCAAATGATCTCCGGATCCAACACTTTTAGGTCCATGTGTAATTGCATTTCTTTGCGTATCTACGCATCACTCATTCTCTAATGAGATGACTTTGTATAAATTTGGTCCTTTGGTGAGATCTTTAGTTCCTAGGGGTTAAAACATGTTGACAATATTGTCGTACAATATATCTTCATAGTATTATCCCGCTGTGAACTACACCTAGTTTGATATCAAACTACTTGACACAAATGCCCTCTTTTGTTTCTATAATAGCAGTCATATACTTAGCATTTTGTTGTAGTATCTGTCACAATGTCTTAACTTTAGAACTCATGCAAATCCATTATGGAACTTACTTTCCATTATATTGTGCCACCCTTAGTTTAGATTGAGTTAACTTTAATTTGTACTTTGTGACAAAACTAGTATCAATGTAGTACTTTTACAATGAACTAACCATCTATTTGTCACTTCTACAAAATAATATATTCTTAGTTCTTCCAAAAGATCATAAAAATATCCTTACTATCGTCCAATGATCATGTTATGAAACATTCTGGTATATGCTCATAACATTTAGAGTATAGGACAAATTTGGATTTGTACATATCACAGTATGATTGATATAAATACTCTTTGTGATTTCATACATCAAGTATCAATCTATACTTGAATCTTTGTTTCACTTACCAAGTGTCAACACACTTGAATATATCATCAATATTGAACTCATACAATCCTTTATGTGTGACAAGAACCTTTCTTGTAGTTTCTATATTGAACTCATTCAATATATCAATTATGTACTTTTGGCACAACCATATTAGTGTCTCAATCTATCTATATAGATATAGATGCCAAATATTTGGGTTTTGCCTAAATCTTTCATCAGGATTAAATTCTTAATATGTGTTAATAAAAGATACATCATTTCCAATCAACAATATGTCTTCCACATAATGTATTAGAAATATGTCTTAGCGCTCCCACTTAATTTCTTGCAATGCAAGCATCTTCATTGTCTCTGATGAATTTAAACTCTTTTAATAATTTCATCATGGTGAAGATTCCAACTCCGCGATGCTCACTTCAACCATTGAAGTTTGCATATGCTTTTTAGCATCCTTTTAATTAACAAAACCCTTTGGACCGTGTTATGCACACGTCCTAGGTAACAATTCTATTAGAAGAACTTGTTTTATTTATTCAACTACCATATAACAAAATTATATGTAGTGGTTGCTACATTAATCCGTCTAGACTAAATATCGCTATGAAAGATCAAATCTTGTCATATACAACCTTTGAACATTGTTGTGAACTGTTTCCCAACATGTCGACTATTTCATAGATGTGAAATATCCATGTCTATTTCTTTATAGATCCAAACACGACTGTAAGGTCTTACACCTTTCTCGAGGGTCCTTCAAGTTCAAAGCTTGATTTCTCGTGTATGGAACTATCACGGATTTTATGGCTTCAAGCCATTTTATGGAGTCAGGGCCCATGATCGATTCTTTGCATGTAGTCCGTTCATTATTCTCAAATAATGATTTAACCCTCAAATCTTGGTATTTGATTGTTTACCCGACCTACTTGGTTCAATAGAAACTTTGACCTCTGTAACCACGACCTTTGAGGCACGTGAGCCATGAGCATTGTTGCTGCCTCCGAAACACTTTTCGGTGCTGCGCAACTTTTCACATATAGCTAAGGTTCTTTTAACCTTATCAAAGTTCTATTGTCCTCCTACTTATCTTTTCATGAAAAATTATTTCTCAAAGAAACTAGAAGTTCTAAGCGACAAACACTTTTGTCTCTGATTTTATGGAGGAATACTTAACAGTTATTCGAAATAACATACAAAGACAGGTTCATCCGACTTTGGTTGCAAACATCTTTCTTATGCATAGCATACCAATGTTTAAGAAAGTACAACTTGGATTTTATCCCAAACCATAACTTTATATGGTGTCATTTCAACGGATTATGATGGAGCTCTTTTCAGTGGAAAAACGGTAGTCTCTAAAGCTTTTAATCTTTAAAATATAATGGCAGTTTTATGAATTACACCTTTGATCTTACCATGTCAAACAAGGTTTAATTACATATCTCGAATGCTCCATACTCTTATGGTGTTTCGGGAAATGCAAATCCACAGAACGATTCCATAAATCTTAGGTATTATGCTAAACTTGTAACTAAAATATCTTCCTTTATGATCTTATCATAAACTATGTATATTCTTGTTACAATGATTTTTCACTTCATCTTGAAAGTCTTTGAACTTTTCAAATGTTTCATACTTCATCCTTATTAAGTACATATTCATATATTCACTCAAATTTTCGGAGAAAGCGTATGAAGTTGAAATCCATCGCTCTTGACTACACATAATGGACTTCATACAACAATATGTACAGGTTCCAATAAGCTAGGCATTCGTTCCCTTTTGGCCTATGAACGAAGTTTTAATTATCTCTAGGAAAGTTTCACAAGCGTCATTTGATCAAAAATCAAAAGACTCCAAAATTCCATCCACATGGAGTTTCTTCATGTTTTCTTTCCAATATAATTTAAACGGCGATGTCACTTCCTAAGTGATCTTTCAATCAATTTGTCTTTCGACATTTTTAGCACTAGTTTTATGGATGTGATTTCTCCAATGAGATTTGTAAATCATCCATCTTTTATGGATTACGGCAATTAGTTGAACAACCCTTTTGTTCTCATAATACCTGATAAAACAAATCTTGAAGGCAAGCTTTGATGTTTAACGAGCAACAAAATAACCCTTTATTTGTTCTCGATGAACATCATCACATATTCTTTTGCTAGTTACTTAGGCCATTGTAGTTCATGAATTCTGTTGTTTCGTATGATGATTCATACCAACAAATTCAGTATCCAATACTTAAGAACCATATTATTTAACAAGCAAAGAATACAGCCATAACACGTATACCCTCTATATACCTAAGCTGAACAATTCTAGTCTTTTCTTTTCTGCCATATATTTATGAGATTCTCTTTCAGTATTTCTTTTTCTGTTTGAAAGAATCTATCAACATTAATAGTGGAGCCATATACATGACACATAGTCCAAAGCATGTATAGTTAAATACCAATGTCTTTGGACTTGCACTTTGAAGTAGATCACCATCATCAAATGTTTGGTGTTCTTTTAAATTCCTTTCTTTAGTAATCTCTTGGTGTAGTAAACATTTTACCTACATCAAATATTCACCATTATCATGGTATTATTCATGATCAAGCTACTTTAGCTTATAACGGTGAATCGCGAGTATAATGTTGCTCTCCAAAACCTTTTGGAGGATTAGGACAACTAGTGTCTCCAACCTTTTGTAAATTCTCATCAAATATGAGAATATAAACTTTGCCATATTATACTCTATCATGTTGTAACCAAAACATCATTTCAGATATCGCAATATCTTCCTTACATGATGGTTTCTGAAACAACTCTTTCAACTCCTATATTACCTTGATATTGAAACTATCTTTCGAATATCAAGAATCATGGAGATAAACATGATACTTATATACTAACACCGGAATTGTTACTCTTGATTTAATACCAACTATTAAACTTCACGGAGTAATCAAAACTTACTGAAAGTTTGCAATGGGACTTTTAAACTTTAGATTAACTCTTCAAAACAATACGATACCAGTTCGTAAAGTAACTAACCAGAATTCTATAGTTCTATCATCTCAATTATAACTAAGCACAAAGTGGTAAACGGATGCCAATGACTACAACAACTATGCAAATTCACTTTGATTTAATTTATGATAAATAGTGTTCAACTTTTAATCATATTGCTGTTGAAATCCCACTCAAAACAATATCCCTCAAATTGTTTTAGTGATCACACGAGCCAAATCCACCACATAAAAACCTATCATCACGAGAGATGATGTAGCTTCAAAGGTGAACAATCAACATGTTCATCACATCTACTATTTGACTCATGCTTTACCTTTCGGTGATCCGTGTTCCGAGACCATGTCTGTACATGCTAGGCTCGTCAAGATCAAACCTTAGCTTCCGCATGAGCAAATATAGCTTTCTCACGTTGTATACACTCGCAGAATCTAACACACGCGATCATCACGTGATGCTTCGAAACAACGAGCTTTAGCAACGGTGCTTACTAAGGATGAACACTTTAAAACATGAAATTGTGTGCTTGAGGGATCATCTTATAATGCTACCGTCGTGAACTAAGCAATACAAGATGCATAAAAGGATTAACATCACATGCAATTCATAATATGTGATATGATATGGCCTTTCTTCTTGTGCTTCCGATCTCCATCTTCAAGCACGAACATGATCTGCATCATCACCGGTGTGGCGTCAAGGTCAATGGCACCGCTTCATGGTTGTCTTCCACCAACATCGACTATTATAACTACTTTGCATAATAGACACGCAGGACTTAACGGAATTGAAAGACAACCATATGGCTCTTGCCGGTTTCCGACTTACAATAAGGAACATTGCATACTCATATATAATCACAATCATGGCCATATCACATCACAGCACACCCCTGCAAAACAAAGTTAGACGCCTCTAATTTTATTTGCATGTTTTACGTGGTTTGGGGCTTTCAATAAGTGTCGTTCTAACTTACGAACAAGAACCACAATGTTGATGTTTGAACTATCAAGTGCCCGTTGTAAATTGAATCTATACTATGATGGGAGAGACAGACACCCGCAAAGCCACTTATGCAATACAAGTTGCATGTTGAGCATGGAGCAAGTCTCATGAACGATGTCATGTAAGGTTAGCCCGGGCCGCTTCATACCATAATACCGCAAGATGCAAAGTACACAAAAAGCAATTGATAATAAAATCACCCCCGCCCACAATGACCATTGTGTTCTACTCGTGCAACAGATCTACATATAGACACGGCTCTGATACCACTATAGGGGTTCGTAGCATTGAAAACAAAAAAAATTCTACCGCAACACAAACAAGCCAAGATCTATCTACTAGATTGTAGCAACGAGTCGATAGAAGCACTCACCCTCGAAGATTCCAAAGCGGTTAACGAGAGCAGATTCTCGTGGGTGATGTAGTCGTACACTTGCCGATCTCAAGATTGCGTAGACGATCCTTCCGGCGCTGCGTTCCGGCAGCGCTTCCGCAGTCGGTCACACATTCGGTACTCGATAAAGACCTTCCTCTCCCGTGTTCCAGCAGGGATCGGAGGTTGTAGCACTCTCCTCGTGATTCCGGCAGCACGACGGCGTGGTGTCGGAAGTAGAGGGAAGATCCCGCAGGGCTTCACCTAAGCCGGAGCGAGTATGGTGGAGTAAGAGAGGTCCTTGGCAATCTACGGATTAGAGGCACCAAAGGGAGGTGGTGTGGCCGGCGGCTAGGGCTTGGGGAAGCCCAAGTCGGCAACTTGGAGGAGGCCCTGGCGGCAGCAGCACTTGGAGGTGGTGGCGCCTTAGCTAGGGTTTGGGTGTGTGAGGGGTAGGGGTGCGCCCTACCCCTCCTTATATAGGTGGGGAGAGGCGGTTTGGGGAGGAGGGAGTCCTCCCCCAACTCCTATTCATGGCTGGCGGGTGGTGGGAGTGGGATTCCTACCGTAGGTAGGTTTCCTACTCTCCCTCCACCAAGCAATGTTCGGATTTGACTTTTTCAAATTGGCGTTTGACTTTCAAACTTGAATTTGTTTTCTCTCTTCATATTGCCTAGCCAAGTGACCTAGTACATGATGCAACCATTCCACATTGTCATGACACATCCATGTACCCTTCCCCTTCTGGAGTGCCGGACCTTCCAGACCCTTCTAGAACATTCCCGGTGAAAACATCGAAATTACTTCCGTACTCCGAAACAGGACTTTCCTTATATGAATCTTATTCTCCGGACCATTCTGGATCTCCTCGTGATATCCCGGATACCATCTGAGACTCCGAACAACATTCGGTCTCTTACTCATCATTCCATAACTACACAACAACATCGAATCCTTAAGTGTGTCTCCCTAAGGTTCGTGAATTATGTGGACATGACCGAGACACTTCTCCGATCAATAACCAATAGAGTAATCTAGAAATTCATATGGTTCCCACATATTTCTATGATTACTTTGGGATCGAATGAACCACTTACATACGATACCAATTTCACTTTGTCTCACGATAGTTTACTTATCCGAGGTTTTGATCATCGGTATCTCTGCATACCTTGTTCAGCCTCATTACTGATAAGTACTCTTTTCTCGTTCCCGCGATATGTGATCCCTTGTGAACCATTCACATGCTTGCAAGCCAATTGGATGACATTCCACCGAGAGGGCCTAGAGTATATCGATCCGTCATATGGATGGACAAATCCCACTCTTGATCCATGTGCCTCAACACATACTTTCCGAACACTCAATGCCACCTTTATAGGCACCCAGTTATGGTGTGGTGTTTGATGTCATCAAAGGATCCTTCCGGTGATGGTGATTATCATGATCTCATGGTCGAAGGAATTAGGTTACTATGTATCAGAAAACACATAGCAAATGAACTATATTAAATGACTTGATCTTTATGCTACGCTTAACTATAGGACTATGTCCATCATATCATTCTCCTAATGATATGACATTGTTGTTAATAACATCTCTATGTTCATGATCAGGAAACCATGATCATATATTAACCAACAAGCTAGTTTAACAAGAGGCTTTACTAGGGACTCTTTTATGTTTACAAATCACACAAGTATTAATGTTTCCGGTTAATACAATTATAGCATGGTATGTAAACATTTATCATAAGAATGAAGATATGATAATAAACACTTTATTATTGCCTCTTGGGCATATCTCCAACAGGATTATTCTCCTACTATTTCCAATATGCCTCTTGTACTTGTGTGTGTGCTTATCCCCATGATACCTCTACCATGCTTTTCATAGGTGGTTCAAGCGCTCCTAAGACCTACAAGTGTCATCCCCGTGCTCGTTATCTCAGTCCCACTACAGAGGGCACGTTTTTTGACGAAACTGAGGTCCGCAGGTTAGCAAGAGAATCTAAACACATGGCAGAGGTGGTAAATAAAGCCAAGAGGGTTGCATCTCGGAAGGGCAAGGGCAAGGGAAAGCAGTCCTGGCCTAATTACAAGGCCATGGACAGCGTTGAGTACTCATCCATGTGCCAAACAAATTACTATGCAGATGCTGACAGTGATGGTGAGCCAGAGGATTCCATGTTTTCGTGCTCTCACTTTAGGTCTATTCATGATGATGTCTATGTTCCTCTCATGATTCGCCCTATGCATCCTCTGAATATGACCGAGTCCCAATCCAAGGCAAGACGCTGTGAAGCTTTGGATGTGACTAACAAGATGGGGCTTCATCACCTGATGACTCTTCAGTGTCACTATGATTCCTCGGTGGTGAAGCAGTTTTTCTCAACACTTGTGATTTTCGGAGATGAGCTTCACAACATGAAGTGGATGACAGGGACAACAATGATTCAGTCTGACTTCTGCACCTTTGGTCAGGTTCTTGGGTATGCTTTTCATGGCCGGGACACAGCTTCGGGCCATCGCATCATTTCCCCGCTCAGACCATCCAAGGACACTGTGCTTTCTCCATGTTTGACACAAAATGGCATTGTTGGTACCTTCGCTTGCCTCTCGCCTTTGTATGCCACCCTTGTTGGCATGTTTAGGTACAACATTTCTCCTAGTGGAGGAAACAATGATAGGATCCACGGTCACCTGATTCCCCTACTTGCCTTTGCTAACGAGTGTGCCACCAATGCTGGCTCGTCTATAGGTTATAAGCTGGATGTGATGGACTATATATATCATGAGATGACTGATGCGATGCTCAACCGGCTCTCCATCCCATATGATCCTTTTATTATGATGCTCATCAAGCATATGCTGCCACATGAGGACTTTGGCACTAGTTTGGATGGTATGCACAAGTCAAAGAAGATCTACAACAAGGCTCAGAAGACCTCTCACCCTTCCACTGCCCCTGTGTCCTTTATGCGTGATGCAAGGGATAGTGGTCGTTGTCCCGCTGAGTCCTCAATGGCTCGTGAGGTCAAGCAACTCAATTGGTTCCAGCGGCACATTCTTTGCATGGGCATAGATACTCACAAGGGCCAGTATGAGGAGTACCGGAGAGTCATGAGATGGGTCACACTCCGCAGCTCATTCTTCACCATGTGTCCGATGCAACTAGCCATCCTCCTACTCCTAAATCTCCGGAGCCCTATGCACAGTGGAACAGTTCTGGGTTCAACTATGACGAGCTCGAGAGTCACCTTTTTCCCCCTCCGCCTAGGGCGACCACTCCCCCAGTTGATGATGATGAGTATGATGACGAGGAAGGGGACGGGGATGACTATGACGAGGACGAGGATGAGTGATCTTCTAGGGCGTTAGCATCGCTCTTCTTCCTTTTCGGCGTTTCGATGCCAAAGGGGGAGAAGTAGTTCTATTATGTCACGGATTTGCATCGGTCGGGCGCAAGCGCTTGCCTTTTCATTTGTTTTATTTGCTTGCTTGTGCCCTTTTAGCTTGAACTTATTTGTGCTTGGTTTGTATAAGACTCTGTTGTGTGATACTCTGTATGGATCTCTGGAATTCTGGATTTATCATGTAGATCTACTCATATTGAATTCTGGATTTATCTATTGATGGCATATGGACTTATGGTATTATCTAATTCTTACATCAATATTGTGGGATGTGCTTGGAGCCTAATAATTTCATTATTCACTTTGGCTATTTTCACAACCTAGTGGTATGAATTCATTTCCTAACTCACTTTGTTTTACTTGTCTTTGTTATGAAAGTGGCTTGCTCTTTAGTGTGTGCATTTGTATTCAAATGCAAATTATAAATATGCACACATTTAGGGGGAGCCACTTTTATTTCCTTAAGGTGCTATTAATAGGTTTTATTACAAATCCTAGTATTGTCATCTAACACCAAAAGGGGGGAGATTTAAAGAACATTTCATAATACCTAGTATTTTGTGTGTTAGATAACAATATCAAGGATTATTTAATGTGTGTTGAAGTGCTCCAGATATCTATTTTGAAAAGGGAAAAGAAACTGCTTTTGGGGGGCAGATAATCCGCCGCACCCCATTTACAGAAGGGCGCAACCCCTAGAGAGGGGGCGGAGTATTGGCCAGATTTTCCGGCATGGCCGGATAATCCACCCCTCAGGGGGCCGAATAATCCGCCCCCTAGGATCAGCTTCAAGATTGCCAAGGCGCAACCCCTAGAGAGGGGGCGCAGTTTCCCCCGGACTTTCCGCCTCTGGTGCGGATTTTCTCCCTAGGCCAGATAGTCCGCCCCTTGAAGGGGGCAGATAATCCGCCCCGTCGTGGACTTCCTCCAAGACAAGACCGTCCTCGCCTTCTGTATGGGGGCAGAGTTTTCCCCAGAGTTTCCATCCTGGGGGCGGATTTTTCCCTAGGGCGGACAGTCCGCCCCTAGGAGGGCGGATAATCCGCCCCCAAATTTCTCCAACGGCAAGATCTGGGCAGGGGTATTTAAGCCAGCCATTCCCCTCCTGCCAAAACTCTTTATTCATTCGAAAAAGTCAGGATCTGTTCATCATCCTTCAACCAAGAGAGCTTCACATTCATCCACCCAAAGTCCCCGTCCCTTGGGGAATCGAAGGAGGAGAACTCGATCTTCAACCACTGCAAACAAGCGCTTCATCTCCTCTCCATTCATTTGGAGAATCACCGATCTAGTACTTCTTGCAAATATCTAGATCCTTTATTCTATTTATATTGATAAACCTTGTTCTTGCGACAGCTTGTTGTCATTACGGGAGCCCCCAATTCAGTTGTGGGTGTGTGCCCCGGTAGAGTTGTAAAGGCACCGGTTCCCGCCTCGAAGGGTACCAATAGTGGAGAAGGTGGATCAGGCCTTTCGTGGCGATATCCATCGGAGAATAGGGTGAGACATATTGTGGCTTTGGTCTTAGAACCGCCCACCCCTCCAACGCAGATGTACTTCCATTAACAAGGAAGGAACTGCGGTAAAACAAATCCCCGTGTCTCTGCGTGCTCCACTATGGTTCCCTCGCCCCTCTCTTTCCGTACTTAGTATCTAGGTTTGCATATAAGGAAATTCTCGTAGTTGCATATCTAGATAATTTACTTTCTTTCAAACCTAAAATTGAAAAAGAACTAAAAAATTGAGTAGCACCTATTCACCCCCCTCTAGGTGCCCATACGATCCATTTCAGTATGGTAATTTATTTACTGTCCTTTCAGTATGCTCGGGATTCATCCGTCCTAATAGGGAATGGATCACAAGCTTCTATTCGTGGTGTTGGCACGGTGGATCTGAAGTTTACTTCCGGAAAGATCGTGCAGCTGAGGAACATGCAGCATGTCCCTACGATGAACAAGAATCTCGTTAGTGGATCCCTTCTGTGTAGAGATGGGTTTAAGGTTGTGTTAGAGTCCAATAAAGTCGTTGTTTCGAAACATGGATAATTTATTGGTAAAGGTTATGAGTTCGGAGGCTTGTTCTGATTTTCACTTTCAGAGTTTTGTAATAAATACGTGAATCATATTTGTGGTGATGTTAATGATGATACCAGTGTTTCGCATTCTCGTTTATGTCACACTAATTTTGGTTTGATGTCTCGGATGTCCAGTATGAGTTTTATTCCAAATTTGACTATTGCCAAAGGTTCTAAGTGCCATAGTTGTGTGCATCAAAGCAACCTCGAAAGCCTCACAAGGCTGTCGAGGAGATAAATTGGCACCTCTAGAACTCATACATTCTGATCTATGCGAGATGAATGGTGTGTTGACAAAAGGTGAAAAGAGATATTTCATGACGTTGATAGATGATGCTACTAAATTCTGCTATGTTTACTTGTTGCAAACTAAATATGAGGCTTTAGAATATTTTAAAATTTATAAGGCCGAAGTTGAAAATCAACTAGAGAGGAAGATCAAGTGTCTTAGGTCGGATCATGGTGGTGAGTATTTTCCCAAAATATTTCACGAATTATGCCAGGAACACGAAATTATTCATGAGAGGACGCCTCCCTACTCGCCCCAATCAACCGGGTTGCCAAGAGGAAAAACCGCACGCTGACTGACTTGGTGAATTCCATGTTAGCCACTGCTGGTTTATCAAAGGCATGGTGGGGAGAGGCTTTGTTGACTTCATGTCATGTCCTGAATAGGGTTCCTAACAAGAATAAAGAAAAGACCCCTTACGAGGAGTCGATTGGGAGAAAACCATCACTTTTGTATCTGCCCACTTGGGGGTGTTTTGCGAAGGTCAACATACCGATCCCCAAGAAACGCAAGCTCGGACACAAGACAGTGGATTGTATCTTTATAGGATATGCTCCACGGAGTGTAGGCTATAGATTTCTAGTGGTTAAATCAGAGGTACCTGATATGCATGTTGATACTATAATGGAATCTCGTGATGCAACATTCTTTGTGAATATTTTTACTATGAAAGATATGCATAGCATTGGTAGAATTTTTTATGAAATACTTCCTGAATCTAGTGCAACCACATGAGGAAGTCCTTGAGAAGGATGACGATGAACCTCTCACGGGGAGTAAGAGACAGAGGATTGCAAAATCCTTTGGTAATGATTTCATCGTGTACTTTGTGGACGATACTCCCAGATCCATTGCAGAGGCTTATGCATCTCCTGATGTAGATGATTGCAAAGAAGCTTTCCAAAATGAGATGGACTCGATTCTTTCTAATGGAACTTGGGAATTATTAGAATGACCCTATGGTTGTAAACATGTGGGCTGTAAATGGGTGTTCAAGAAGAAGCTAAGGCCTGATGGTACTATTGAGAAGTACAAGTAGCGGATTGTAGCTAAGGGCTACACACAGAAAGAAGGCGAAGATTACTTTGACACATATTCACCTATCGCTAGACTGACCACCATTCGAGTACTACTGTCCCTGGCTGCCTCTTATGGTCTTCTCGTTCATCAAATGGACGTGAAGACAGCTTTCCTTAATGGAGAGTTAGAAGAGGAGATCTATATGGATCAGCAGGATGGGTTTGTGGTAAAAGGTGAAGAGACAAAGGTGTGTAAGTTATTAAAATCTTTATATGGCCTGAAACAAGCACCTAAGAAATGGCATGATAAGTTTGACATAACTCTACTTTCTGCTGGCTTTGTCATTAATGAGGCTGATACGTGTGTTTACTATCGCCATGGTGGGGGCGGTATCGTTATATTATATTTGTACGTGGATGAAATTCCGATCTTTGGTACAAACATGAAAGTGATAAATGAATTCAAGTATTTCCTGTCAAAGAGTTTTGATATGAAATATCTGGGAGAGGCTGATGTGATTCTGAACATCAAGCTTATTAAAAACAAGAATGGGATTACTTTAACGCAATCTCATTATGTTGAGAAGGTCTTGAGCCGATTGGGCTTTATTGATGGCAAGACTTCTCCAACACCTTATGATCCCAGTCTGATATTACAAAATAATAAGAAGGAACCAACAGATCAGCAGAAAGATTCACAAGTTGTTGGTTCTCTCATGTACTTAGTAAGCTCTACAAGACCTGATATCTCTTTTGCTGTGACAAAGTTGAGTAGGTTCATGTCTAACCCGGGTATTTATCATTGGCATGCACTTGAAAGGATCATGTGCTATCTATGTGGTACAATGAGCTATGAGATTCAATATTCAAGACACCCTGTTGTGCTTGAAGGATATAGTGATTCGAACTGGATCTCTAATTTTGATGAATTCTACGCCACGAGTGGGTATGTTTACCCTTGGAGGTGGTGCAGTGTCATGGAGATCCAATAGACAGACCATATTGACGAGGTCAACTATAGAAGCAGATCTTACTACTTTAGACACAGCCACTGTTGATGGACTTGCCTGTGGTTTAGAAACCTGTACCGGAAATCCTTTTGAATTGTGACAACCAAACTGTTATTGTCAAAGTGAACAATTCTAAGGATAAAGCAAAGTCATCAAGACACGTGAAGGGACGTTTGGAATCTGTCAGGAAATTGAGAAACTCTGGAGTAATAACTGTTACGTATATTTAAACAGACAAAAACCTTGCAGATCCCTTTACAAAGGGACTATCACGAAATGTGATAGATAGTGCATTGAGGGAGATGGGGTTGAGACACATGGATGTCACACCTAGTGGTAACCCAACCTATGTGATCGGAGATCCCGTGAATTAGGACCTAGGAAGAACAGTCTAGTGGGTGGACTGAGGAGAGTATTTTGTAACTCTCTCTATGTGAAGATGGATAACTCTCATAATCTGTAAGGCAGTTTGTTGGCTTTAATTATCAAAGATGCCGTCCTACAGGGAATTATTGAAAGAACACGCCTATGTGAGCTCGACTGTAAACATCACGGTCTATGAGACTTGGGTGATCTCTAGTGAACTCATGAAGAGACCAGGGAGTATGACGCATATACTCCAACCCGCTGGGTAGGCTACTGGCAGCCAGGTCCTAGTTATAATTTTGAGTTAAATCTATTGGCACCAAACTTGCAATTCAAGGTTCGTCCATTGTTCAAGTTGTTGATAGACGTAGTTCAAGATTCTAGGCGGAAGTTCAACTTAACGGTCTCTGCTGAAACACTGGTACATAAACAAGTAGCGAGGATTGGCAAATCTTCAAATGGGCATTTGAGACCTGGTGGGGGATTGTTAGAAATAATGTACTAAATCATTAGACCCATGTGTGATTTCAGATTTTCCCTAAATCTCAAAGCCCATGTATGTGGAAACCCATATGTGATTTGGCCCAAGTTCGTGGCAGCTCTCATGTGTGTGGCAAGAGCTGTGGGAGCAAAAGTTTAGTCCCACATGGGAAGTTGAAGGAGAGTTACACCACCTTATAAGGTGGAGTGTTGCACCACTTTGTAAGTGAGTGACAATTAGAGAGCTACACGCACGCTCCTCCTCTGACGACGCCACCGCTCGCATGCTCGCCCCGTCTCGTCTCGTCACGACGCGCGCGCGCCGCGGGTTGCAGGAATCTCGCCGAGCCGAGTTTTATTTTGCTGCTCAGGAAAATGTGTGCGGTTAGACAGACATGTTAACAGTTAGCGGATTCGGGTCGCTCCCAGATCGTGGGCTATCTGTAACCGACCCGAACGTGTGCGACGTAGGATTGGTCCACATCGTGTCCTTTACGGGATTTCCGAGCCGCTCTATATAAACGCATGTGCGGCTTCCACAACGTACGACAAAAAACCAATCTAGGGTTTTTCCATCCTCTCTGCTTGCGCCGCCACCGTAGTCTACTCCATCCCGCTTGTCGGTATGCACCGGCAGTCGGGAGAGCAGCTCTCCGGAACCACTCGCCTTTGTGATCCTGTACGGGAAAGGGCGAATAAGGTTTTTGGGAAGCGCTCCGCGCGACTTCTCAAGTTCGTCATCACGACGCGTCTTCCCTGTCGTCAAGACGGACCTCGTGCATGTCGTCTTCAACGCCGACTTCTTCGACAGGCTACTGCACCAACGACGACTACATTGACAATCGATCAGTACATACACCGTCATCAGATCTGTTGTTTTACTATGGCTGTTAGTGTGTATAATCTGCTACTGTTCATGTTGATCAATACATCTAGTATGTTAGAGGTTCACGTGATTGTAGCTGCTGTTGTCATGATTTATATTTTAGAATTAATCGTGGAAATTATGCCTAATAATCCAACAATTGGTAGGCTCACTACCTCGGCGAGTTCCTAGAAATAGAGGCAAACCATACCGGTAGAAGGAGTCACCTTTTCTGGTTGGTGTTTGCCGCCATTACTTGGATCTTATGGAATATTCGAAATAAGATGGTGATAGAGAGGATCTTTCCTCGCCGTGCAACTGATACAGTGTTTTCTTTGCTTGCTACGTTCAGCGATGGTACCCCCTCTCTAGGCAGCGGGACCGGGAGAGTGTGGATGGCATCCTGCAGGCACTCAGGACATCGGCGCAGCGCTTCGTGGCGCCTGCTAGTGCTTTCGCAGCCTCGTAGAGAGAACGCCCTTTCGGCGCCCTCTTTTCCTTTTTTTCTTTCTCTTGGGCGTGATATGCTGTTGCCCAGCGGACTCTCGTTTTTCTTTTTGACGCATGGGCGTCGGTGACTTGTTTATACTCTCGATGGTCGTTGCTTTATTTATAAAGCTAGGCATAAGGAGAAGCCGCGTGCTTTTCCTTACTACAAGTACTGGTACTTTGTTTAGCCAGCTGTTTCAAGGAGAGGCATGCACGCGCGCGTGATGGATGCAACAAGATATATAGTACATATGCTAGTCTCTCTGGTTGATGTTGATGTTGATGTTCTTCCACCCGCGGCCTCCTCCTTGCTACAATGCAACATGTCCCTACCGTGACCATGTATCGCTTTCAAGCGCATGCATTGCATGGATCGGCCCAGATCTCTTCCTTCTTCTTCTAGTTACTCCTGCACCAGCGTAGTTTTAATTCCATTCATCGACGTTGAGGACAATGGTCCAGAGGTAAATGAATCTCTCCATGGGATTGGTCGATTCCTCAGCTCCTTTCCTTTGTGGTCATAGATTGCTGCTTCTGCTGCTGCCGCCAGATGGGGCGAGCTACATACTGCATGCATATATGATTACATATTTACATCGTCGTGATAAGGCCACCACTAAAGGGAGTGTAGCGGAAGACTAGCTAGCTAGGTGCCGCTTTTCCAAGTGGGCTGACCGGAGGGGCGGTGTCGATCTATTCTCCTCAGGTTGCGGCTTGTGCGTCCATGCGCGAGCAAAAGGGAAATAATTGAGTGTGTGGTAATTCGATGGTAGCCACAAGATTTGGTGGTGCTGGGGTGGTCCATTAATTTGGCCACATAATACACACTATTCTGCATTACCGTCATATAGTGTGGCATGGGTGTCACTTAGGGTTGTACTCTGCACATAGAGCCTAGATCGAGCAGAAACAATACACAAGCATAGTACCGGCATAGCAAGATGCTGTTACTTCTTTTTTTTTTTTTTGAGATCATGCTGTTACTTCTTGGGACACGAGAATGCGTGCAATTCTTTTTATTGCGATTAAACGCGAAAAAATCAAAAATCATATATCTGTGTTTTAAAAAAATTAAAAAAAATCAGAACACTAGTTCTTGATTTACACCGTCACTAGTAGAAAAAGAGTCATTCGTCCATCCCAGTTCGGAGCATTAATCCCGGTTATAGTTGGACCCGGGACTAATGTGAGCATTAGTCCCGGTTCCAACGGCTAGAACGCCAGCAATCTTTAGTCCCGGGTCAAACGGAACCTTTAGTCCCGGTTCGTATCACCAACCGGGACTAAAAGGGGTGCCCCGGTGTCAATCCCTTTAGTCCCGGTTCGTATCACCAACCGGGACTAAAGGTGTGACCTTTAGTCCCGGTTCGTATTACCAACCCGGACTAAAGAAAGTGGGGCCGGCTGGACAGCTTTAGTCAAGTCTCACACGCGATGCTAGGGCCGGCTGGGCAGCTTTAGTTAATTCTCACATGCTAAAAGGTGACCCGGCGCGGCTAAGCAACAACATGGCTGCTTCCTTTTACTATTAATCAAGTGTCTCTTGTTTGAGTATTATTTTCGTTGTCCACGACGATTATTGGATTATTTTTTTTGTTGACGACACTAACTTTAAAATTTCCCCTTCTGTGTGAGGGAACATGTTTTTTTATAGCGAAGGACGAGGCGACATGTGATCCCATGTTATCCATGGCTAGTTGCCCGTGGTTATCCAAATGCTCTGAAGCTTAGCAAAGCTTTTGTTTGCGCAGCTTGAGGATTTTTTTTAGTTGTTACAAAAATTAACAAGATTTAGGGATTTAGTTGTTACAAAAATTAACAAATATAAATTTCGACATAATTTACAAAAAATGTTATAAAAATTCAAATGGCCATAACTTTTGTATACCATGTAAAAAAAGTACAACCTATCAAAACGTGCAGAAAAAATTAGCTCTTTGATTTCAACATACTTAGGCCGTTTTGGATTCTTAAAATTCAAAAAAAAATTATTTTAGAAATTAAATTATTAGTATTTTTTATGTCATATTTGAATTCCTCGCATTTTTCTGATAATAATGGATATATTATTTGTTAAATTTCGATTTACAGATTTGAAGATATTGTTTATGTCATATTAAATGAATAAATGGCAAAAATGAATAAAATATTAATTTAATTAGTTTTTTTACTTTCATTATAATAAAATATTATTATTAATTATTTATTGTTGTTTACTATAAATAGTTGTTCTTAATTTCAAAAAATAAAAACGTGTCACATATCGATATGAGTTAATAGGATTGATATACTAGTCTTGACAACAAGATATAACGGTCCTTCGCGCAGGTGGGAGAGATGGAATGAAAAAGTTAAGTGTGCTGAGGGTGGAGTAGTGCTAGGATGGGTGACCGGATGGGAAGTTTGACCGTAAGTATGATTTGAACTAAGATTAAGTATAATTAGTGTTTAAAATGAGAGATGTGGGAGATTAACAAGTCAAATAATTCAAAGGTTTAAGAAAAAATTGAAAAAAAAATCAAATTTTTTTTTGGAAAAAAATAAAAATAAACCTTACGAACCGGGACTAAAGGTCCTGCCCCCCTCGCACGGAGCAGCGGCCACGTGTGCACCCTTTTGTCCCGGTTGGTGGGGCAACCGGGACTAAAGGTTCGGGCTTTAGTCCCGATTGCCCCGTCCCGGTTGGGCAACCGGGACTAATGCCCCTTACCAACCGGGACCAATGGGTCGTTTTCTACTAGTGCGTAAACGTGCAAAATCCCAGTAATATAAAAATATATTTTAAGCCGTACACTTTGTCATTTTTGTGTAACTCGGAATACAAAACACTTCGAATTGATAATTCACATGTTTATGGGATACATCATTAGAAACTTTTAGGATTTTGTTTCAAGATTTTTGAAACTTATCGGTGTAATGTTTAATTTTTTTAATAACCACGGAGAACTAGAGCTCGGGTGCCAAAAGGATTTTCCACGATTAAATGTTATTGTTAGTACTTGCTCCAACACAACCCCTCCACCAAAACTTAGAATCATGTCAGGCTCTCTCGGCTCTCCATTATCCCCTTCCTTCCTTGAGAATCTCCCGGCAGTCACCGTCGCCTCTTTCTCTCTTTTCCTCTGCCGGCCTCACCGGTCAGAGGGGAGGGGGAGAGGTGGCCGATTTGTATAGAGTACTCTAGATGCTGTTGTTTTTCCCTAGTGGTGTCTAGCTTTATGCCGATGGGTAGCTTATTCTCGACGTCTGCGAGCGGCGTCGGGTGGAAGGCGGTGAAGATCTTGACGGTAGAAGCGGCGTGGTGCCTGTCCGCTCAAGCTTGGCATGGCCCAGCCCTTGAATAAGCTCGAGGTCGTGGTCATCCCCTTGGATCTAGATCTTAGGGTGGTGGCGGGTTCTATCTGCAGGGCGGCGGTTAGGGTTCAAGGTCAGCGCATCCTGTTTGCTTATCGTCATGGTGGCAACAAGAAGGAGGTGCAGCTGTTCTTTTCCGTCCAATGGCCATGGCTGCGGCAGGGGAGCATCGAAGTGCCTCCTCGTAGTGCATCCATAGTGGTTCTTAGTTGGCTGCTATCCAAGATGGTCGAAACACGACCACTCTTGCCATCTTTATCGGCGACGGTCTTCTCCAGCTAGCGACGGTACGTGAAAATCAACCTCCAGGCCAAGATGCCAAGTCAGCGCCCCTTTGCTCCGGTGCAGAAGGCTCCCGACGCCCCACGCCAAGTGGTCTTGTCCCCAGCGGTGTGGCTCTCGTCTGTACTGCGAGCTACAGAAGCGGTGGTGATGGAGCTGTACTAGATCTCTCTTTTATTTTTTATCCAGGCTCCTTTTTTGAAATGGGGACGTAGCTCAGGCCTCTGCATCGGTAGATATATACAACCTTTATTATTTTATTCTCAGTTTTACAAAAGAATACATCACGCATCACACAGAGTTGAGAAGTGGATCAACCATCTAAAGGAGTATATGAAATGGCTATGCATCAAAATGCTATCCTTTGATCAAAACACCAGTTGTACTGGATGAAAAAATCCAATACCATCGACTCTAGCTGGCTGTATACAGTATCCATCGCATTGCGTTTGTTTGTTGTTTGAAGGAAAGACAATGATGAACGGGTTCAATGAGTAGACTGTGGAATAACCTGTATAAAAGAAGTATGTTTTGCTTTGTTAAAAATATAATCGTTCCGCATGTTCCACATAGCCCATAGTAAAGCACATACACCCACTTGAATTGTACTTTAAACTCCTTTGAGACTCCCTTTAAACAATTGTCGAACAAGTTATTAATGGTAGTAGGAGTAATACTAAAAGCAATATGTACCATGTGGCACGCTTTTTGCAACAGGCAAGATATGAACAAATGTTGGATTGATTCATCATGAAAACAAAAACAACATTGTTTACGGCCTTGATAGTTTTGTTTTGTGAGGTTGTCTTTTGTGAGTAACTCCTTACGATATAAGAACCACATAAAAATTCTGATTTTTAAGGATATTTTCATTTTTTAGATATATTTACGGACGAACCTAGTATGGTCATTGAAGAGATCCAGTTTGACCAAAAAATAGTCAGACCTTGTTAGCTTCCAAACAAATTTGTCTACCTGATCTGATATAGACATGTCCATCAAACAGCGAGCAAGATGGAGCCACCTTGCTCCTCTATTTCCCGCGAGAGATTGCCTAAAGCCAATGTTAAGAGTCATATGCGACATAACACTAGCTACTATGCCATTTTTCCTTTGGGTTATTCTATATAATGTTGGATATTGATGAGAAAGAGGGTTTTTTCCCAACCAAGTATCTTTCCAAAAACAAGTGTGATATCCATTTCCTATTTGGAAGGACCCTCGATAAAAAAATTCTTTAACTTTCATAAGTCCTTTTCAAAAAGAAGAGTCCAAGGGTTTAGCCTTTACTTGAGAAAAAGAATTGGAGTGGAGATATTTTTTTTTGTATGAGCTCATACCAAACACCCTTCTCGATTAATAATTTGAAAAGCCATTTACTTAGTAGGCATTTATTTTTTGTGTCGAGTACCTCCACCCCAAGTCCCCCTGTTTCTTAGGACGGCATATGATGTTCCATCAAGTTAGTCTATACTTTCTCTCGTGGACATCATTTTCAGAAAAAAAATGTGAGCGGAAATAATCCAATTTTCCGCACCCTTTTAGGTATTTCAAAAAAGGATAACATGAACATCAGTAGACTTTTTAATACCGAATTAATAAGTACAATCCGATCCCCGTAAGACAACAGTTTTCTCAACCAACTGGCTAGTTTGCACTCAAATCGATCTTCGACGGATTTTCATTCACCGTTCCTATGTTTTCGAAATGGATGAGTTTTCCCAAATATCTAAAAGAGAAGGACCTAGCGTCACAACCGAACAAATTTATGTACTCATCATGCTGCTCTTTTGCTTTACCAAAACAGAAGACCTCGCTTTTATAAAAATTTATTTTTAATCCTGATAGTTGCTCAAAAATATATAGAATTAATTTCATATTCAACACTTTTTCCAAATCGTGCTTCATAAATAATATAGTGTCATCAGCATATTGTAGAATGGAAATCCCTCCCTCGAGTAAATGAGGTATGAGACCTTCTACTTTCCTACCATATTTTGCTCGTGCAATCATAATAGCTAACATATCAGCCATAATGTTGAAAATTATAGAAGATAATGGATCACCTTGTATTAAACCTTTGAACGTCTGAAAATAATGATCTATGTCCTCATTGACTTTAATTCCCACACTCCCTCGGGTAAGAAAATCATCTATCCAACGCCATCACTTAGGATCAAAACCTTTCATATGCATAACTTGGAACGACCATTTAACTTATCATATGCTTTCTCAAAGTCTTTTTTAATAGAATCCTGTCCAATTTCTTCCTATGAAGGTCATAGATCGTCTCATGTAAAATCGGCACCCCTTCTAATATGTGTCTACCCGGCATGAAGGGTGTTTGAGTAGGTCTAATTACCTTTTGCGCCACACCTGTAACACGATCGGTTTTTACCTTTGTGAAAATTTTGAAGCTCACATTTAGCATGCAAATCGGCCTATCCTGCTGAATTTTGACTGCATTCTCTTTCTTAGGCAAAAGGATGACCTTACCATAGTGCAGCTGAAATAGAGGTAGTTCTCCTCTTTAAAAGCTCTCAAACAAATTCATTAAATCTTGCTTAATTATATCCCAGAAAGATTGGTAAAGCTCGGAGGAAAACTCATATGGCCCCGAAGCTTTATATTTTCCCATTTGCATAATAGCATTATACAACTCCTTTTGTGCAAATAGTGCCAAAATTGTGGACTTGCTTGTAATTTCTTATCTTTCTGTAGTCCCTTGTGTAATTATTCTTCTACCATTTAATAAAAGCTTCTGTTAAAAACAACTAAATCTTAGAAAGATTCTTTAGTACTTTTTCTTTAGTTAAGTAATTATCTATCTACTGATTTACAGATAGGTAGGTTTGTCCTCAAGATTTTTCGTTCCGATTTTTTTGGACGGTTTTGTCCCTGACCGTTCGGACATATTACAAGACATGCCACCGCTTATGCAAAGATTGCCATCGAACCGGTACTCTTTGTTCCTCCACACACGACCTGCCCCGTCCACGCCGCCTCCAAAAAATGCAAATCAGTCAGCGCTTGACCTTGTGTGGAGACCTACAACTGCAGGATCCATCGGAGGCGAGAAGGAACTCGACGATGAGGCAGCAACGTTGTAGAGCGTGGTCACGGCGGACGTTACTGGGGCAGTGGGCGGCCCTGGCCTGCGCGAATCGAAAAGGTAGAGAGGCATGGAGGTGGGATGCTACTGCCAGCGCCTGAGGTGGCCAGTGATGGTGAGAGGCGGGAACGAGGACGTCCGTGTTAGACTGTATATATGTAGCGTGTCTGTATATAACTGTATATGACTTGTACTGTATCTCTTGGTTCTTCTATATAATGAGACAGCCGCACCCACGCTTAGGGTGTTGAGCAGTTCCCCAAACACATTGTTTTACATGGTATCAGATTAGGTTACAATGTCGTCTTCCGCTGACCTAACCCTATACGCCGCCGCCGCCTCATCTGCTGCCGCGTCGGCCCTAGCTGCCGCCGCCGCCCCCTCTGCCGCGACCGCCTCCGTCCCTGCCTCGCCCTTCCTCGTCTCCACTCCCCTCGCGAGGTGGCAGTCTCGCTCCCCTTGGTCCACTCCTCCGGTGCAGCCCTCGATGGGATCGGTGCAGCCGCCGCCTGCCGTCTGGCCTGGTGCGGGGGGCGATCCGTCACCGCCGACCTCCTCCGGCGGCCCGTCTGCCTCGACCAACATGGCCGCGCCGCCACCCCCTGGTGGCCCTGCGCCCGCCCCCTACGGCGCTCACCCGACGCCGACCTACGACGCGACTCCCGCGTCGGCCTACGGCGCCCCGCCCGCGCCGACCTACGGCGCGCCTCCCGCGTTGGCCTACGGTGTACCGCCCGTGTCGCACTACGGCCCTCCTGCCTATGGGGACCTACCGACGCCGCCGTCCTCCTAGTTGGCGCCTCCCTATGGTGCGCCGCCTCTGCAGCCCTACGCCGCGCCTACGGTGCCGCACTACGGGTCCCCACCTGCGTCGCCCTTTGGGGCCCCACCTACACCGACCTACGGCGCCTACTCGTCGTCAGCGTATGATGGTGTGGCGCCTGCTGCCCCTGCACCGTCCATGGAGACGGCGCCACCAATGGGATACTACGCGCCTTAGCCATCCGCTCACGCTGATCATGTTGCGCCGCCGTCGGCCTTCTACTTCTCGCACCTCATCCCGGTGAAGCTCACGTCCGACAATTACTTGTCTTGGCGTGCACAGGTGCTGCCGCTCCTTCGGAGCCGCTACCTAGAGGGCTACGTCGATGGCACACTTCCGTGCCCGCCGGTGTATCATCGAGCGTACCATACGTGGGTGGCCCAGGATCAGGCCATGCTGTCTATCATCTAGTCGTTAGTCACTCCGAGTGTCTCGTCGCTGGTCCTCTTCGCCTCTACGTCGCGCGATGCATGGACGACGCTCCACACCAGCTTCGCATCTCAGTCTCATGCTCGTGCTCACGCTATCCGCACCGAACTGGGCGAGACGAAGCTCCGTGATAGCAGCATCACGGACTACTTCAAAAAGATGACCGGCCTCTCCGACACGCTGGCCTCCATTGGCCAGCTTCTTCGCCCCGAGGACTTCACCACCTACGTCCTGAACAGCCTCGACGACGACTATGATAATCTCATTGAGAACATCAATGGTCGCGACGTTCCGCTTCAGCCTCGTGAGCTCTACTCACGCCTCCTCGGCCGCGAACAGCGTGTCAAAGCGCGCCACGCCTCCCCGAGCTTCTCCGCCGCCAACACCGCAGCCCGCGGCAAACCTCGGAAGCCGCCAGCTGGCAGCAAGCCGGTGAAATCCCCTCAGCAGCAGCCCCGCGCCGCTGCGCCTCCCGTCACTGGAGGGGGTCGCCCGCGTGCCTGCTGCCCCTGTTGCGGCGCTCAGCAGGCTTGTCAGCTTTGCGGTCTTGAGGGTCACATCGCCTCCCGCTGTCATCGACGCTTCAAGCAGGACTTCCTCGGCATTGGAAACATGGCAAGGGTAATGACAAGCAGGCGGCCGCCACTGTGGCGGGCAACGAGCACGGGCACACTCCGTCCTACTCCATTGATCCAACATGGTACATGGATACGCGAGCTACCAATCACCTGACAATTGAGATGGGCAAGCTCTCCACCCAGGAGCCATACCGCGGTCATGATCAGGTTCGCACCGCCAACAGAGCAGGTATGCGCATCTCACATCTTGGTCAGGCCGCTCTTCTTACACACAATTCTAGAAAACTGCACCTTCGTAATGTTCTTCGTGTTCCTTCTACTACACGTAGTTTGTTATCTGTTCCTCAGCTTACTCGTGATAATCATGTCTTCGCTGAATTTCACTTTTCTTCTTTTTTATTAAGGATCGGGACACGAGAGCCGTTCTGCTTAGAGATCGTCTTCACCATGGCCTTTATGCGCTTGATGCGCCACCTCCACCTTCTGCGTGCCGCAATGCCCCCCAGGTGTTCACTGGTGTTCGCGTGTTGTCATCACACTGGCATGCGCACCTTGGTCATCCTGCTGCTCCCATAGTTCGTCATGTTCTGCATCGTCATGAACTTCCAGTTGTGTCCAATAAAATTGTTGAAACTGTCTGTGATGCCTGTCATCAAGGCAAGAGTCATCAGCTTCCGTTTTCTGAGTCTAGTCGTGTCATTAAACAGCCTCTTGAGCTAGTGTTTTCTGATGTATGGGGTCATGCCCAAACGTCTGTCAGTGGCCATAATTATTATGTCAGTTTTGTTGATGCATACAGTCGGTTTACATGGCTTTATCTTATCAAGCGTAAATTTGATGTGTTCAATGTTTTTATTCAGTTTTAAGCACATGTTGAGCGTCTCCTTAAGCATAAGATTCTTCATGTTCAGTCGGATTGGGGGGTCAATATCATCATCTCAATTCGTTCTTTAACAAGCTTGGGATCTCGCATAGTGTGTCTTGTCCTCATACACATCAGCAGAATGGCGCCGCTGAAAGTAAGCATTGTCATCTTGTAGAAACTGGCCTTACTTTACTAGCTCATGTTTCCGTTCCGTTTCGGTTTTGGAGTGATGATTTCTCCACAGCCTATTTGTTAATAAGTAGGCTTCCTTCACGACTCTTGCAAATAAAAACTCCTCTTGAACTCTTGCTCAATGAAATTCCAGACTACACTTTTCTGAAGGTTTTTGGATGTGCATGTTGGCCTTACCTTCGTCCGTACAATAAACATAAGCTAGAGTTTCGGTCTAAAAAGTGCATTTTTCTTGGGTATAAGTCCCTTCATAAAGGGTACAAGTGCCTTCACGTTCCCACCAATCGTGTTTATATATCTCGTGATGTCGTGTTTGATGTGAGCGTGATCCCTTTTTCTGCACTTCCGAACAACTCTACTACTCCTACACCACTCGTGCACTCCACTTTACCTTCGCCTGATCAATATGTAGATGTTGCGCATGCTCCTGTGTTGCTTCCTAACCATGCTGCACGTATTGGACGTGGTGCTCGCCTTGAGCTTCTGGATGATCAGGCGACCGACGTCGATCACGCTGGCGGCGTCGATCCCATGCATGGCGCATGCACACCGGGTCGCGCCCGCCAGCCCGTTGTTGTGCCGCCCGTGGCGATCACGCCCGCGTCGGCTCCCCCCGGCCCAGCTTCGCCCGATATGGGCTCGCCTGGCCCAGCCTCTTCGGCCGCCTCCTCGTCGCCTAGCCCCGTGGCCAGCTCTGCCCCGGCTCCGAGCGGGCCGGCCTCGCCTGGCCCTTCAGCGCCGGCCTCGCGAGCGAAGGACGCTGGCCCAGCATCGCCAGCTACCCCCTCGCCTCCTTCTGGCTCGACGTCGTCACCAGCCTCGTCCCCGCCAGCGTCACCTCCTGTTGTGGCTCTTCGCCCTCGTACATGCAGTTAGGTTGGTGTCTTTCGTCCAAAGGAAAGCACTGATGGGACTATTGTATGGATTGTTGCTTGTGTTGCACATGCCGTTGCTGATCCCACTGCTGAGCCTCGACACTTTCAGGCTGCTCTCGGTATTCCTCACGGGCGCACTACTATGGAGGAGGAACTTCAGGCTCTCATGAAGAATGATACTTGGCGACTCGTTCCTCCTGTTTCTGGGATCAATATTATTGATTCCAAGTGGGTCTTCAAGGTCAAGAAGCATGCTGATGGTTCCATTGAACGCTACAAGGCACGGTTAGTTGCTAAGGGCTTCAAACAGAGGTATGGTCTTGATAATGAAGACACGTTCAGTCCAGATGTCAAGCCTACTACCATTCGTTTGCTGCTCTTTTTGGCCGTTACTCGAGGATGGTCTCTCTGTCAGCTTGATGTGCAGAACGCTTTTCCACACGGAGTTCTGGAGGAGGAGGTTTATATGCGTCAGCCACCTGGTTTTGTTGATCCTGCACGTCCTCAACATCTCTATCGCCTGGTGAAGGCTCTCTATGGACTGAAGCAGGCTCGTCGTGCATGGCATGCACGCCTTGGCTCGCTTCTTTGGGCTCACGGTTTTGTTCCCTCCACGGCTGATACATCACTGTTCCTTCTGCAGCGTCCTGAGGTCACGATGTACATGCTGGTCTATGTGGATGATATCATCATTATTAGCTCGTCTAATGCTGCTGCCTAGCGTCTTGTTTCTGCGCTGAGTGGAGATTTTGCTGTCAAGGATTTGGGTGCTCTGCACTACTTCCTTGGTCTGGAGGTCTCACGGTCTTCTGCTGGGTTGACTCTCACTCAACATAAGTACTCTCTAGACGTGTTGCGTCGTGCTGGTATGTTGAAGTGCAAGCATGCTACCACTCCTATGTCTGCCACTGATCGGTTGTCTGCGCTTGATGGAGATCCTCTTTCGCCTGATGATGCTACTGAGTACCACAGCCTCGTTGGCGGTCTGCAATACCTCACTATCACCAGACCGGATGTCCCTTATGCAGTCAACCGTGTATGCCAGTACCTTCATGAACCCAGGACGTCTCATTGGTCAGCTGTGAAGCAGATTCTGCGCTATGTCTGTCTAACCGCCTCGTATGGATTGCTCCTTCAGCCTGCTCCATCTTGTGAGCTTTCGGCCTTCTCAGATGCAGATTGGGCTGGTAGTCCTGATGACAGGAGATCCATGGGGGGCTATGCAGTATTCCTTGGTCCTAATTTGATCGCCTGGAATGCTCGCAAGCAGGCTACAGTATCTCGCAGTAGTACTGAAGCTGAATACAAGGCGGTTGCTAATGCCACAGTTGAGCTCATATGGGTACAGTCTTTGTTGAGAGAGTTGGGAGTCTCTCAAGATCAGCCTCCGATACTTTGGTGTGACAACATCGGTGCTACATACCTCTCTTCGAATCCAGTATTTCATGCCTGAACGAAACACATCGAAGTTGATTATCACTTTGTCAGGGAACGCGTTGCACAGAAGCTACTCCGTATCAAGTTCACCTCCGTATCAAGTTCATCTCTTCCCAACTTGCTGACATCTTCACGAAGCCTCTTCCACAGCCTCAGTTTGTAGGATGTAGGCACAATCTTAACTTGCTGTTTACTTCAGGCCACAGTTAATATTGAGGGAGGGTGTTAGACTGTATATATGTAGTGTGGCATCCCGCAAAAACCACTACTAGAAAATCGCGTTGTTTTTGTGCATTGCATCATCATGACCGCATGCTCATGTCATCATGCCACATTGCATTTGAGCATCGTCATCATCTTGCATTTGCTTGTATAAAACTATTTAGGGAAAAACCTAATTAGCTTTCTAAACGCCCCATCTTCATTCAAACACGCAAAACCCGGGTCCCCGGATTATTTTGTTTTGTTGCTATCGGGTTGTAAAAGCCCCGTGTTAAACAATTAAAATGTTAAATTATTTTAGTGGGGGCAGTCGAACGGGCCGACCCGACCCGAACGACCACCCCCAGAACCTAAAACGGTCCACCTAATCAGCCCCCTCTAAATCCTAAAGCTACCAACCTATCTACCCACCCCTCTGGCCACCTCACCCGGACCAATCCGTGACTGCCACCTCACCCTCTCCCTATCCCCACCCAACCAGACGCTGCCACCTGGCCTCTCACCCCCACTCTCCCACTCACCACCAACCACACAACCCACCCAGCACACACCCTGCACGCACACACGCGTCCTCCCTGTCCCCCTGTCCCCCGGACCCCACCACCTGCCCTGTTCCGCGGTCCACCTCCCTCATCCTCCCTCTCGTTTCCTCTCTGGCCCCGCGTCTCCCCCGACGGCACGCCCGCCCCCTTCTCCCCTCCGGCTGCGCGCCTCCACCTCCCTCAACCTCCCTCCTCGCCCTAGCTCGCTCGCTCGCCCGCTCGACCCCCACGCGCCCCGGCCCCGACCACCTCCGCGTGCGCCCCTGCAGCCTCCACCGCCTCCCCGCCGGCGCCCCCGTCAGTCCCCACCACCGCGCGCCGCCTCGCCTTACCACCATCCTCGCCCGCGGAGGCCGCCGAGCCGCCGCGCCTGCGTCCGCCTCGCCCACGTCGCCGCCTCCGACCCTCCCTCGGCCAACCGCCTCCGACCCTCGCGCTCCGTCCGCCGCCCTCCTCTCACCCCTCTCGGTCGCACCCTTCCCCTGCCGCCCTCGCCGCTTCCGGGCCGCCCCAGAGCGCCGCCGGCGCGCCTCCGGCCAGAGCCCGCGAGCCGCCTCCCTCCTCGTCGCCTCTGACGGCGTCGCCTCACCTCATCCCCGCCGTCCTCCTCCCCGCCGCCATCGGCTCCGCCCCGCGCCTCCTCGTCGCCGGCCCCGAGCCTGCCTCCGCCCCGAGTGCCCCTCCTCAGTAGCGCTCGAGCCGCCGGCCTCCCTCCTCGCCGTCGTCGAAGCCGCCCTTGCCCGAGCTGTGCTGCCTGGTTCTCTGTGTGTCGGTCCTATGGAGATGTGGTGTTGGAGGTGGGGTCGATGGTGTGACGGAGTGAGATTTTTGGTGATGCTGTGTTGGAGTGGCATGTATGGAAATCGCGGTAGTGAGTCGCAGAATACTCGTGTCTGACACAAGAACACCATCGTCAATGAAGCTGGAACCTCAAGTACGCCGGCGTGAACTGAAGGATGTCGGACGCCAAGTTCCCTTCACAGATCCTAATTCATCGAGACCTCCAAGTTCGCCGAGAACCCGGTTCCAAGCCAAGATCGCCTTCCGGAACGACATGACCTCCTTCAAGGACTCGATGGTGGAAACTCGGAAGACCGATCACGGCGTCCCCCTCCCTCTCGGACCACAAGACCGACACGAGCCGAGACCCGGAAACTATGCAAGACCACGGCGCCGGAACCGGAAACCGAACCTCGACACACCAAGTTCGCCGAGACCCCGTCCCAAAAGGCCTCCGACAGGGAACCGACAAGATCTACATCACGGACGACCCTCGGACGCCAAGATCTTCTCCTCGGGACACCGGGAACTCCCCCTGAACGCCAAGGTCGTCGACACGGATACGACATGAACTTCGCCGCGGAACGCCAAGCGCTTCATCCCGTACGCCAAGACCGATCTGACTCGAGGACCCGACAAGATCTGCTCCGTTGTCGAGAACGATCCGCCGAGACCGACCCGTCGAACCCAGAACCCTGAGACCGAGCCCCGAACCCCGGAACCCCAAGTTCGTCGAGACCCTCTAATGTGTGAACCCCTTCCCGACACCCTATTTTCTAAGATAACACAACTTGTCGCTTATTAATTGTTCATCTTGCATGCATCTTGTGTGGTTTGGGGGCCTTATGCCGATTCACCTCTAATTAAATATGGGGCCCATATGCGGGCAAATCTAGTCTCATATTGGCCTCATTTAAATTTGTGTGGCGAACCGGGAACTTGTTTTTGCCTTGCTAATACAACATTTAATTTCGGGGTAGCTAAACAACTTGAACCATATAAGTAATGTCGGGACCCCGGTTCCACTTAATATGACCTAATTGCATCGCATCTTCGCCATGTCATGCATCATACCTGCATCATGCCGATCTTCTGCCGTAATCTTAAATATTGCATCCGGTGTTTCTTCTAGTGTTTTGCTTCTTCGCGGATAAGGCCGTTGAGTTGATGCGAGTGTCGCCCCGATCTTCGGATGAACCTTCGACAATGTTTTCAGGCGAGCATCTCCCCCTTTCTACCTATCTTACTTTTATAGTATTTATTCCCTCCTGTTGATCTATTGCTATCTGTGTTGCGATGCTTTAGTTTCCGTACCTGTGATATACCGTGCAGCCCTATATTGCCTTGGACACATCCTATTACCTGTTGTTTGGTAGATAGTTGGACTTGCGCGTCGTAGTCGCTTGCTCAAGTGCTGTTGCGTGTCGTCCAGTGCCACAGCTGTTGATGTATTGCCGCATGTTGATGTTGGAAATGATCATAGTTTTACTTATCGTTCACTTTATATTCCTGTTTAAACAACTAAAATTGAAGTAAGCAGAGGCATCGGTGGGTGATAGATAATATTTGGTTTCCGAACGCCCACTTGTGTCCCGTAGCACCCCGAGTACTTGATACCTGTTCCTTGTTTTATCGCGCTATCCACATATGGGGTATTATGGGCCCCCCTTAGCCAGAGCTTGATTCAGTCTTATTTCTTGGGGCCACAAACTAGTCTGAGGTTTTATTTACGATCCTGTACTTATGCCATGCTTTACTGCTTTATTTACGATTGTGCGAGGAGCACACTGTACTGTTTAGGTAAGCGGAGTGTTTTCGCGGTATCGACAAGCCCAGCCACACTTTCGGGTTCCCAGTCGTTTCCAGCCATTGACGCAAACCTTGAGTCCGTCTCGGAGCTAGCTTACTTCGTTGCGGGTCTACTCAATGGGGTGGCCCCCAGAAATATTTCTGAATCCTGTGATTGCTTTGTCGTGAAAGCCTCGTTGGGTTTTGATTTGGTTTTTCCGAGGTCGATCGTGTGTGTGTTGCTATTTGTGCACCCCGGCCGGGTTAAAACTTTCTGAAAGCCGTGTCCGCGGTTATGGACGACTTGGAGCACAGTATCTCGACCATAGACAAGCATAACTAAAGTTTATTGCTATAAATTTGACTTTATAATGACTAGTAATCAGCTTCACTATAATGGAATGGCTAATTAATACTGCCCACAATTGCTTGTTTGGCGTGTCGCTTGCGACCATTGTACCTGACTAGTAAGTATTGCAACTACAACGGAATGGCTAAATAAAAGTACCAACAACTGCTGGGTTTTGGGTTATCTCATGCTATTTGTATCTGACTAGTAAGTGACGCAACTCCAGCGGAATGGTTAACTAAAATGACCCACTGCTTATTTTATCAGGATGATTATCTATACCTGACTAGTAATTGCTGCAACGATAACTGAATAAATAAAACTGCCAACTGTGTGAGTTCCTCGGTTGACTTCCTCGATTGGTCTCGAGGGGGAAACACCAGGATGGGTATTGTCTGATGGTAGTATCAGGTTGGTTCCGAATAGGTCTTTCTTACCCCCTCTGATAGTCGATAGTTGTATCGAGTCTCTATAGGTTGTTTCGTGCATGCTGCCGCTGCCGCTTCAGTCCACCATACCTTTGTAGGCGAGGACCGCCGAATTCTAGACTCGCCGTGTACTGGCCTCAGTACTGACGCTCCTCTTTTTCCTTTGCCCTTTGTCGGCACCCCTTTTGTTTAAGCAGGTTTTGAGATCGACGTCGTTAGCAGGGTTACCCTTCCGGCTTGGCCTGGGCAGGGTTATGGACGCCATTGGTTATTCTTCAGGGCTCTTAGCCCCAATTGCATCTTGTCCGTAGACGGACGCTCTATTATTTTCAAGGTGATTTGGATCTTTGAATATTATATCTGTAATCTTGACTCATGGAGTCGCTGTTATATATATCTGTTCTGTGGGTCCCATCGAGGACTGTTGTGTAATTTTATTACTTCGTTTTCCACCCGCACGAAAGTGCCTGGTGGGCACCTTTGAATCGTTTCTATGCGGGTTTGGCGGGTTTCGCTAAAACTTGCATAGGTCCGATTCTGAGGGTGTTACAGAGTGGTATCAGAGCTCAGCAGTTGCGATACCCCACAAGTCCAGCCTGTAGGATAACCTAGCTAACGGCCGAAGTAGAGTGTCAAAACTATTTTTGAAAATCGGTTGGATAGTTCTGTTTAGGTCTGATTTTTACTCCTTACCCCCTCTGCTATTCTCCTCTTATCTCGACGTGTTTTGAACCTGCTCTCTTATCTTTTCTTCGAGTCCAGGAATTCTCGTGGTGGGGTTTTCCGTCGTACCTTCAGGGTTTCGCTTCCTCCTCTGTTAACGGTGTTCTACCATCCGGTGTTCCTGCTGCTTGAGGAATCCGTCTGCTACGGTACCATTCTTTGTTCCTTGTTTGTGCCTTCCGGTGTTTTTCCGACGCGACGACATCATCTACGCCAGATCCGATGCAGAGTCTGCATCACTCCTTTGTTTCCGAACCTCGCTTGACGAGATCTTCAGTCTGATTCCGAGAATGGTTGCACGCTTTTCTACCGATTGTGCGGAGTAATAGTTTGGGTGCGTGATGGATTGGCCCCCATGCCGACTACCCCTTCTATTCGCTTTTGTACATTGAAGTGGATGAGAATGCATCGGTTCCTTCTTTCTATCGAAGTTAGAGGTGGCTTTGTTTGTTGATACCTCTACCTTCGACCTTTTGTTCCCGGAGTGTTCCCTCGACGATCACGGACAACGACCTCTTGTTAGTGGTGTCATGAAGATCTACACGAAGCGAGAAGATGCAGATCGCCGGCCTTCTTCCCGGTACCATGAGGCGGATCTCGAGGGCGAGATCCATCGTTAGTGGTGTCGAATTGTGGCATCCCGCAAAAACCACTACTAGAAAATCGCGTTGTTTTTGTGCATTGCATCATCATGACCGCATGCTCATGTCATCATGCCACATTGCATTTGAGCATCGTCATCATCTTGCATTTGCTTGTATAAAACTATTTACGGAAAAACCTAATTAGCTTTCTAAACGCCCCATCTTCATTCAAACACGCAAAACCCGGGTCCCCGGATTATTTTGTTTTGTTGCTATCGGGTTGTAAAAGCCCCGTGTTAAACAATTAAAATGTTAAATTATTTTAGTGGGGGCAGTCGAACGGGCCGACCCGACCCAAACGACCACCCCCAGAACCTAAAACGGTCCACCTAATTAGCCCCCTCTAAATCCTAAAGCTACTAACCTATCTACCCACCCCTCTGGCCACCTCACCCGGACCAATCCGTGACCGCCACCTCACCCTCTCCCTATCCCCACCCAACCAGACGCTGCCACCTGGCCTCTCACCCCCACTCTCCCACTCACCACCAACCACACAACCCATCCAACACACACCCTGCACGCACACACGCGTCCTCCCTGTCCCCCTGTCCCCCGGACCCCACCACCTGCCCTATTCCGCGGTCCACCTCCCTCATCCTCCCTCTCGTTTCCTCTCTGGCCCCGCGTCTCCCCCGACGGCGCGCCCGCCCCCTTCTCCCCTCCGGCTGCGCGCCTCCACCTCCCTCAACCTCCCTCCTCGCCCTAGCTCGCTCGCCCGCTCGACCCCCACGCGCCCCGGCCCCGACCACCTCCGCGTGCGCCCCTCCAGCCTCCACCGCCTCCCCGCCGGCGCCCCCGTCGGTCCCCACCACCGCGCGCCGCCTCGCCTTACCACCGTCCTCGCCCGCGGAGGCCGCCGAGCCGCCGCGCCTGCGTCCGCCTCGCCCACGTCGCCGCCTCCGACCCTCCCTCGGCCAACCGCCTCCGACCCTCGCGCTCCGTCCGCCGCCCTCCTCTCACCCCTCTCGGTCGCACCCTTCCCCTCCCGCCCTCGCCGCTTCCGGGCCACCCCAGAGCGCCACCGGCGCGCCTCCGGCCAGAGCCCGCGAGCCGCCTCCCTCCTCGTCGCCTCTGCCGGTGTCGCCTCACCTCGTCCCCGCCGTCCTCCTCCCCGCCGCCATCGGCTCCGCCCCGCGCCTCCTCGTCGCCGGCCCCAAGCCTGCCTCCGCCCCGAGTGCCCCTCCTCAGCAGCGCTCGAGCCGCTGGCCTCCCTCCTCGCCGTCGTCGAAGCCGCCCTTGCCCGAGCTGTGCTGCCTGGTTCTCTGTGTGTCGGTCCTATGGAGATGTGGTGTTGGAGGTGGGGTCGATGGTGTGACGGAGTGAGATTTTTGGTGATGCTGTGTTGGAGTGGCATGTATGGAAATCGCGGTAGTGAGTCGCAGAATACTCGTGTCTGACACAAGAACACCATCGTCAATGAAGCTGGAACCTCAAGTACGCCGGCGTGAACTGAAGGATGTCGGACGCCAAGTTCCCTTCACAGATCCTAATTCATCGAGACCTCCAAGTTCGCCGAGAACCCGGTTCCAAGCCAAGATCGCCTTCCGGAACGACATGACCTCCTTCAAGGACTCGATGGTGGAAACTCGGAAGACCGATCACGGCGTCCCCCTCCCTCTCGGACCACAAGACCGACACGAGCCGAGACCCGGAAACTATGCAAGACCACGGCGCCGGAACCGGAAACCGAACCTCGACACGCCAAGTTCGCCGAGACCCCGTCCCCAAAGGCCTCCGACAGGGAACCGACAAGATCTACATCATGGACGACCCTCGGACGCCAAGATCTTCTCCTCGGGACACCGGGAACTCCCCCTGAACGCCAAGGTCGTCGACACGGATACGACATGAACTTCGCCGCGGAACGCCAAGCGCTTCATCCCGTACGCCAAGACCGATCTGACTCGAGGACCCGACAAGATCTGCTCCGTTGTCGAGAACGATCCGCCAAGACCGACCCGTCGAACCCTGAACCCTGAGACCGAGCCCCGAACCCCGGAACCCCAAGTTCGTCGAGACCCTCTAATCTGTGAACCCCTTCCCGACACCCTATTTTCTAAGATAACACAACTTGTCGCTTATTAATTGTTCATCTCGCATGCATCTTGTGTGTTTTGGGGGCCTTATGCCGATTCACCTCTAATTAAATATGGGGCCCATATGCGGGCAAATCTAGTCTCATATTGGCCTCATTTAAATTTGTGTGGCGAACCGGGAACTTGTTTTTGCCTTGCTAATACAACATTTAATTTCGGGGTAGCTAAACAACTTGAACCATATAAGTAATGTCGGGACCCCGGTTCCACTTAATATGACCTAATTGCATCGCATCTTTGCCATGTCATGCATCATACCTGCATCATGCCGATCTTCTGCCGTAATCTTAAATATTGCATCCGGTGTTTCTTCTAGTGTTTTGCTTCTTCGCGGATAAGGCCGTTGAGTTGATGCGAGTGTCGCCCCGATCTTCGGATGAACCTTCGACAATGTTTTCAGGCGAGCATCTCCCCCTTTCTACCTATCTTACTTTTATAGTATTTATTCCCTCCTGTTGATCTATTGCTATCTGTGTTGTGATGCTTTAGTTTCCGTACCTGTGATATACCGTGCAGCCCTATATTGCCTTGGACACATCCTATTACCTGTTGTTTGGTACATAGTTGGACTTGCGCGTCGTAGTCGCTTGCTCAAGTGCTGTTGCGTGTCGTCCAGTGCCACAGCTGTTGATGTATTGCCGCATGTTGATGTTGGAAATGATCATAGTTTTACTTATCGTTCACTTTATATTCCTGTTTAAACAACTAAAATTGAAGTAAGCAGAGGCATCGGTGGGTGATAGATAATATTTGGTTTCCGAACGCCCACTTGTCTCCCGTAGGACCCCGAGTACTTGATACCTGTTCCTTGTTTTATCGCGCTATCCACATATGGGGTATTATGGGCCCCCTTAGCCAGAGCTTGATTCAGTCTTATTTCTTGGGGCCACAAACTAGTCTGAGGTTTTATTTACGATCCTGTACTTATGCCATGCTTTACTGCTTTATTTACGATTGTGCGAGGAGCACACTGTACTGTTTAGGTAAGCGGAGTGTTTTCGCGGTATCGACAAGCCCAGCCACACTTTCGGGTTCCCAGTCGTTTACAGCCATTGACGCAAACCTTGAGTCCGTCTCGGAGCTAGCTTACTTCGTTGCGGGTCTACTCAATGGGGTGGCCCCCAGAAATATTTCTGAATCCTGTGATTGCTTTGTCGTGAAAGCCTCGTTGGGTTTTGATTTGGTTTTTCCGAGGTCGATCGTGTGTGTGTGTTGCTATTTGTGCACCCCGGCCGGGTTAAAACTTTCTGAAAGCCGTGTCCGCGGTTATGGACGACTTGGAGCACAGTATCTCGACCATAGACAAGCATAACTAAAGTTTATTGCTATAAATTTGACTTTATAATGACTAGTAATCAGCTTCACTATAATGGAATGGCTAATTAATACTGCCCACAATTGCTTGTTTGGTGTGTCGCTTGCGACCATTGTACCTGACTAGTAAGTATTGCAACTACAACGGAATGGCTAAATAAAAGTACCAACAACTGCTGGGTTTTGGGTTATCTCATGCTATTTGTATCTGACTAGTAAGTGACGCAACTCCAGCGGAATGGTTAACTAAAATGACCCACTGCTTATTTTATCAGGATGATTATCTATACCTGACTAGTAATTGCTGCAACGATAACTGAATAAATAAAACTGCCAACTGTGTGAGTTCCTCGGTTGACTTCCTCGATTGGTCTCGAGGGGGAAACACCAGGATGGGTATTGTCTGATGGTAGTATCAGGTTGGTTCCGAATAGGTCTTTCTTACCCCCTCTGATAGTCGACAGTTGTATCGAGTCTCTATAGGTTGTTTCGTGCATGCTGCCGCTGCCGCTTCAGTCCACCATACCTTTGTAGGCGAGGACCGCCGAATTCTAGACTCGCCGTGTACTGGCCTCAGTACTGACGCTCCTCTTTTTCCTTTGCCCTTTGTCGGCACCCCTTTTGTTTAAGCAGGTTTTTAGATCGACGTCGTTAGCAGGGTTACCCTTCCGGCTTGGCCTGGGCAGGGTTATGGACGCCATTGGTTATTCTTCAGGGCTCTTAGCCCCAATTGCATCTTGTCCGTAGACGGACGCTCTATTATTTTCAAGGTGATTTGGATCTTTGAATATTATATCTGTAATCTTGACTCATGGAGTCGCTGTTATATATATCTGTTCTGTGGGTCCCATCGAGGACTGTTGTGTAATGTTATTACTTCGTTTTCCACCCGCACGAAAGTGCCTGGTGGGCACCTTTGAATCGTTTCTATGCGGGTTTGGCGGGTTTCGCTAAAACTTGCATAGGTCCAATTCTGAGGGTGTTACATGTAGCGTGTCTGTATATAACTGTATATGACTTGTACTGTACCTCTTGGTACTTCTATATAATGAGACAGCCGCACCCACGTTTAGGGTGTTGATCAGTTCCCCAAACACATTGTTTTACAGTCCGGTCCTGGCGGCGGTTAATGTAGCACATGGTGGGATGCAGGCGCGTGATCGGCGAGGAGGACGGTGGTGGCTCAAGTTGTAGAGAGGCGACGTGAAGCCGAGGGTGGTGTGTGTGCACGCGTGCGGCCGCATGACCGTGTCGCCCCCCTGCTCCTCGACCTCTCCAGGCTCCATTGGGAAGCTTGGAACTGTCCCGCCGGAGGTGGACGCACAGCGTCGCCAATCCTCAACAAGGAAACCCAAAGTTCCCCAAGCCCCCTCCCCGTCCATGATTCCCTTGTACAGCTGCTCCCTATCCGAATTTGGTAAAGCACATGAACTCTGTAGCTGCGGGAAGAAACAACCGCCCCCGTCCATCCTCTCGTGGATCCCCTACCCCTTCTGGCCTTCCCCCTGCTTCTCCTGGTCCCTGCAGATGAGCTCGACACCGCCCGTCTAGAGCCGGCTGCCGGCCCTCCGTCGTCACTGTCCAGGCATAACAGGAAGCAGGGTGCTCGCCTGCTCCTCTTGGTCTGCTGCTCCTACCTGTATGCTGATATCGAGCATGTATGCAGTGTGCATATGCACCTGAGCCGTGGTCTCCTAACGAGGAGTGAACAAGAAAAATAATTTCTCCTACAATAGGAACCACATGTGTTCTCTAGAATGTGAAACGATGGTACAGTAGCAGCAAACCTTCAGGTATGGTCCTACGTAGGTATGGTCCTACATGTTATTTTGTTTAAGGTGATGGTTTCTCTCAAGCTTTTGGAGCAGTTGGTGTAATTTTTCTAATCCGAACCACGAGTATACAATATTGTTAGTACCAATGAAAAGAAATAGCGCCCTATTTATTTTAGCGAGGCCTCTCTCCAGACGCTACGCAAGTTATAGCGCGCTAATAGCATGCTATTTTTCAAAATAGCGTTTTGCAAAATAATAAAAAATTTGATAGATATAGTCTGTATACTAAGAATTTTGGTAGCTAAAAAAATATGCAAATTAATACATGCAGAGCCAATTAACCATTGATGACCAAATGGTGACTAAATGATAGAATACGGATCAAAATGATCACAAAATTCAAATGAAGGACATATTTTTCAGACAGTCGCATCAACAGCCAACAAGGCATCCAAGCAACAACATAGGAGAAACTACTTATTCAGAATCGAATGAAGTAGACATAGTCGATGGGGGCGAATGCTAGAGGATGAAGAGGAGGTTCTAAACTTATCCGATGGCCGACTTCTTTGGGCGATCTAGACATCGTGCCTGCCCTGTTCCAGACTTTCATTGCTCTCCAAGACGGACGAGAAGTGGAGAATCGGTTGGGATGAAGTTAGGCATGGCGTTGGTTACTGACTTGCTGCAGGAGATCCTTGGTCGATGGGGCGAACGGAGGCGGTTGTCTGGCCGGAGCTGTAAGAGATGGAGGCGATGGGGGAGCCTGCAGCCGCCACCACCGCCGCGTGGTGGGGAATAGGATGCAACGTGGGGATGAGAGTTGGTTTAGCTAGGTTTTTGAGTCGTGCAGACTGAATGGGCCAGATGGTGCTAATAATTTCATGATTTTTGTAGCGCGCTATTAAAACGCGATTAGCGTCATAGCGAGAATATTATGCATAACGTAGTGTTTGCCTTCCTAATACGCTATAGCATCGAAATAGCGCGCTATTTTTTTTGTTGGTTAGTACTCTCTCTTGTCAATTTATTAGGCTTGTGTAACACCCTCAGAATCGGACCTATGCAAGTTTTAGCGAAAACCCGCCAAACCCGCATAGAAACGATTCAAAGGTTCCCACCAGGCACTTTCGTGCGGGTGGAAAACGAAGTAATAACATTACACAACAGTCCTCGATGGGACCCACAGAACAGATAAATATAACATTGACTCCATGAGGCAAGAATACAGATATAATATACAAAGATCCAAATCACCTTGAAACGATAGAGCGTCCAGCTACGGACAAGATGCAAATGGGGCTAAGAGCCCTGAAGAATAACCAATGGCGTCCATAACCCTGCCCAGGCCAAGCCGGAAGGGTAACCCTGCTAACGACGTCGTTCTCAAACCTGCTTAAACAAAAGGGGTGCCGACAAAGGGCAAAGGAAAAAGAGGAGCGTCAGTACTGAGGCCAGTACACGGCGAGACTAGAATTCGGCGGTCCTCGCCTACATAGGTATGGTGGACTGAAGAGGCAGCGGCAGCAGGCACTAAACAACCTATAGAGACTCGATACGACTGGCGGCTATCAGAGAGGGGTAAGGAAGACCTATTCGGATCCAACCTGATACTATCATCAAACAAACCCATCCTGGCGTTTCCCCCTCGATACCAATCGAGGAAGTCAACCGAGGAACTCACAGAGTTGGCAATTTTATTTGTTCGGTTATCTTTGCAGCAATTACTAGTCAGGTATAGATAATCATCCTGATAAAATAAGCAGTGGGCACTTTTAGTTAATCCTTCCGTTGTAGTGGCAACAATTACTAATCAGATACAATTAACATGAGATAACCCAAAACCCAGCAGTTGTTGGTACTTTTATTAAGCCATTCCGTTGTAGTTGCAATACTTACTAGTCAGGTACAATGGTCGCAAGCGACACTCCAAACAAGCAATTGTGGGCAGTATTAATTAGCCATTCCATTATAGTGAAGCTGATTACTAGTCATTATAAAGTCAAATTTATAGCAATAAACTTTAGTTATGCTTGGCTATGGTCGAGATACTGTGCTCCAAGTCGTCCATAACCGCGGACACGGCTTTCAGAAAGTTTTACCCGGCCGGGGTGCACCAATAGCAACACACACTCGATCAGCCTCGAAAAAACCAAATCAAAACCCAACGAGGCCTTCACGACAAAGCAATCACAGGATTCAGAAATATTTCAGGGGGCCACCCCATTAAGCTACCCGCAACGAAGTAAGCAAGCTCCGAGACAGACTCAAGGTTTGGGTATACGGCTGTGAACGACTGGGAACCCAAAACTGGGCTTGTCGACACCGCGGAATCGTGTCCCGCTCCTAAACAGTACAGGTGCTATCTGTCGCACAATTTAAATAAAGCAGTAAAGCATGGCATAAGTACAGGATCGTAAATAAAACCTCAAACTAGTTTATGGCCCCAAGAAATAAGACTGAATCAAGCTCTGGCTCAGGGGGGTCCCATATACCTCCCGGATGTGGATAGCGCGATAAATCAAGGAACAGGTATCAAGTACTCGGGGTCCTACGGGACACAAGTGGGCGTTCGGAAACCAAATATTTTCTATCACCCACCGATGCCTCTGCTTATTTCAATTTTAGTTGTTAACAGGAATTAAAGTGAACAATAAGTAAAACCATGATCATATCCAACATCAACATGCGGCAATACCTCAACAACTGTGGCACTTGACGACACGCAACGGCACTTGAGCAAGCGACTACGACGCGCAAGTCCAACTATCTACTAAACAACAGGTAATAGGATGTGTCCAAGGCAATATAAGGCTGCAAGTAATATCAAGGGTACGGAAACTAGAGCATCGCAACACAGATAGCAATAGATCAACAGGAGGGAATAAATACTATATATATAAAAGTAAGATAGGTAGAAAGGGGGAGATGCTCGCCTGAAAACATTGCCGAAGGGTTCATCCGAAGATCGGGGCGAAGCTCACATCAACTCAACGGTCTTATCCGCGAAGAAGCAAAACACTAGAAGAAACACCGGATGCAATATTTAAGATTACGGCAGAAGATCGGCATGATGCATGCATGATTTATGGCATAACAAAGATGCGATGCAATTAGGTCATATTAAGCGGAACCGAGGTCCCAACATTAATTAGGTGGTTCATGTTATTTATCTACCCCGCAAATTAAACGTTGTTTTAACAGGGCAAGAGATAGCACCGGTTCGCTACACCAATTTAAATGAGGCCAATATAAGGCTAGATTTGCCTGCATATGGGCTCCATATTTAATTATAGGGTGAATCGGCATAAGGCCCCCAAACCACATGAATGTATGCATGATCAATATATATGCAATAGTTATATAGGTTATAAAATAAGGTTTCGGAAAGGGGTTCACACATTTAGGGTTCGGCGAACTTGGTTCCGGGGTTCGGGGTCGGCCTCAGGGTTCGACAGGGTCCAGGGTCCGGTCTCGGGGTCCAGGGTTCGACGGATCGTTCTCGGATTACTGGGGTAGATCTTGGCGCATCCGGATTCTCGGCGGTCTCGGCGTCCGGAAAGGAGTACTTGGTTCGGTGTCGGGGGCGCATCGGGTGCTTCCGGGTCGGTGTCGATCTTGTCGCATTCGTGGAGACCTTGTCGGGTCCGCGGGTCGGGTCGGACTTGGCGTTCCTTGAAGAAGACCTCGTCGCTCCAGGAGAAGATCTTGGGGTTCCGCGTCGAAGGCCCACGGTTACGGGGTCTCGGCGAACTTGGCGTGTCGAGGTGTGGTCTTCGGGTCCGGTTCTTGGCGTGGCCTTTGGATCACCGGGATCGGCTTCGGGGTCTCGGTCATCAGATCTGTGAAGGAGATCTTGGCGTTCCGTGATGGCGATCCCCCTGTCTTCGGTTCCGATCGACGCCCTTGTCGTTCTGTGGTCTCTGTCCTCTGTATCGAAGGCTCGAGGATCGAGGAAGAAGTTCTTGTCGACGGAAACAACGACGGTCTTGGATCGCACAGAGGAAGCACTTCACGTGTACATCATGTCAGCAGGGATCTGCAGCTGCATGTGCCAACTACTCAACATGCTCCCCACCACATCAACGGGACTTCACCAAACACGAGAGCACCGCGAGGCAAGCACTGAACAAAGCCCACGCAGACAAAGAACCACCTGAACAACGAGCTTGGAACAGGGAAGGGCTTAGCGGATGCGACTGCGAGGCGCAAGGCACAGGAGAGGGCGGCGAACGGCATGGCCGGCCAGGGCGAGCAGAGAGGCGAGGCGCGAGGCGAGCTGGCAGCGGTCATCGCCGGAGGGGCCTTCGCGTGGGGGGGCAAAGCGAGGTGGAGGCCGGGTGGTTGCGGGCGGTGCTTGGGGAGGGCGACGGGGGCGAGGGAGATGGAAGGTGGAGGCGGCCTGGCGACGAACGGCGGCCGCAGAGGGGCCTCCGGCGAGGAACGCGGGGCGGGGGACGGTGCCGCTGGGGGAGGAGCGGAGGAGATGCAACTGGGGGGCGCTCGCGATGGCGTGCAGAGGGCAGGAGGACGGCGAGAAGGAGAACCGCGGGGGCAGGCGTTGGGCGAAGCGAGGGTGCAGCGTCGCAGGGCAGCCAGCCGCGGGCCGGAGAGAGGAGAGGACGGGCGGCTCCGGCGGCGGAGGCCGGCGGGGAGGAAGGGGCCGGCGAGGTGAGCGGGGAGGCGTGGCGGTGGTTGGCGGTGACGAGCTCGAGGAGGGAGGATGGGGAAGGCCGGCCGGCGAGGACGGGCCCGCGCGGAGAGGAGGGGCGGCCGGGGGAACGAGGCGATGGCGACGCCGGCGGAGGGAAGGGGCGGCGCGCGCCGGCTCCGGGCGGCGGTTGGCGGCGAGGGAGGTCGACGCGACGAGAGGAAGAGGGGGCGGCCGCGGCGACGAGCGGAGGCGCGGAGGCGGGGCGGTCGCCGGCGACGGGGCGGGCGCTGTCGGGTTGGGAGCGAGAGAAAGGAGGGAGGGGCACGCGGGGATGCGGGAGGTGGGTCCGGGGCGGCACATCGCATGCTGGGAGGGCGGTTCTGGGAAACGGGGGCGGGGCGTGGGGCTGGTGGTGGGACCAGCAGGGTGGCCGGCTGCGTGCGTGTGTAGTGTGCTGTGTGTGAGTGGGTTGAGTGGTGGGGCCAGGGGGTCAGGTGGTGTGGGAATCTGGGCAGGTGGAGAGAGGAAGGGGAGAGGGAGAGAGGGGTGAGCCAAGTAGCAGCATCTGAGTGGTGGGAGTGGTGAGGGAGGATGAGGTGGAGAGAGGGCATTGGCCAGGGTGAGGTGGAGGGGGTGTGGGTAGATTAGGACTGGGTGAACTTAGGATTTAGAAGGGCGGGTTACGTGGTCCGATTTAAATCCTGGGGCGGTCGTTCGGGTCTATTCGGCCCGTTCGACTGCCCCACTAAAAATAACAAACATTTTATTTGTTTTAAACGGGCCGTTTGCAAACCGATAGCAGCCAAAACAAAATAATCCGGAGACCCGGGTTTGGCGTTTGAATAAAAGACGGGGCGTTTAGAAAACAAAACTAGGTTTATCTGCAAATAGTTTTATACAAGCAAATGCAGGATGATGACAATGCTCAAATGCAATGTGGCATGATGACATGAGCATGCGGTCATGATGATGCAATGCACAAAAACAACGCGATTTTCTAGTAGTGGTTTTGCGGGATGCCACAATTCGACACCACTAACAAAGGATCTCGCCCTCGAGATCCGCCTCATGGTACCGGAAAGAAGGTCGGCGATCTGCGTCTTCTCGCTTCGTGTAGATCCTCGCGACACCACTAACAAGAGGTCGTTGTCCGTGATCGTCGAGAGAACACTCCGGGAACAAAAGGGCGAAGGTAGAGGTATCAACAAATAAAGCCACCTCTAGCTTCCGTGGACGGAGTAAAATTGCTGGATCCACTGATTCGATGTACAAAAGCGAATGATAAGAGTAGTCGGATGGTGATCAGTCCATCGCGCACCCAAACCATTACTATGCACAGGAATAGGCGGATTATGCAACCAACTCTCGGACTCAGACTGAAGATCTCGACAAGCGAGGTTCGGAAACAAAGGAGTGATGCAGACTTTGCATCGGATCTGGCGTAGATGATGTCGTCGCGTCGGAAAACACCGGAAGGCACAATTCAAGGAACAAAGATTGGTACCACCGCAGACGGATTCCTCAGGCAGCATGAACACCGGATGGTAAAACACCGTTATCAAAGGAGGAAGCGAAACCCTGAAGGTACGACGGAACCCAACCACGAGAAATCCTGGACTCGAAGAAAAAGACGAGAGCGGATTCAAAACACGTAGAGGTAAGAGGAGAATAGCAGAGGGGTAAAGAATAAAATCAGACCTAATCAGAACTATCCAACCGGTTTTGCAAAAATAGTTTTGACACTCTACTGCGGCCGTTAGCTAGGTTATCCTACAGGCTGGACTTGTGGGGTATCGTAACTGCTGAGCTCTGATACCACTCTGTAACACCCTCAGAATCGGACCTATGCAAGTTTTAGCGAAAACCCGCCAAACCCGCATAGAAACGATTCAAAGGTGCCCACCATGCACTTTCGTGCGGGTGGAAAACGAAGTAATAACATTACACAACAGTCCTCGATGGGACCCACAGAACAGATACATATAACAGCGACTCCATGAGGCAATAATACAGATATAATATACAAAGATCCAAATCACCTTGAAACGATAGAGCGTCCAGCTACGGACAAGATGCAAATGGGGCTAAGAGCCCTGAAGAATAACCAATGGCGTCCATAACCCTGCCCAGGCCAAGCCGGAAGGGTAACCCTGCTAACGACGTCGTTCTCAAACATGCTTAAACAAAAGGGGTGCCGACAAAGGGCAAAGGAAAAAGAGGAGCGTCAGTACTGAGGCCAGTACACGGCGAGACTAGAATTTGGCGGTCCTCGCCTACATAGGTATGGTGGACTGAAGCGGCAGCGGCAGCAGGCACTAAACAACCTATAGAGACTCGATACGACTGGCGGCTATCAGAGAGGGGTAAGGAAGACCTATTCGGATCCAACCTGATACTATCATCAAACAAACCCATCTTGGTGTTTCCCCCTCGATACCAATCGAGGAAGTCAACCGAGGAACTCACACAGTTGGCAATTTTATTTGTTCGGTTATCGTTGCAGCAATTACTAGTCAGGTATAGATAATCATCCTGATAAAATAAGCAGTGGGCACTTTTAGTTAATCCTTCCGTTGTAGTGGCAACAATTACTAATCAGATACAATTAACATGAGATAACCCAAAACCCAGCAGTTGTTGGTACTTTTATTAAGCCATTCCGTTGTAGTTGCAATACTTACTAGTCAGGTACAATGGTCGCAAGCGACACTCCAAACAAGCAATTGTGGGCAGTATTAATTAGCCATTCCATTATAGTGAAGCTGATTACTAGTCATTATAAAGTCACATTTATAGCAATAAACTTTAGTTATGCTTGGCTATGGTCGAGATACTGTGCTCCAAGTCGTCCATAACCACGGACACGGCTTTCAGAAAGTTTTACCCGGCCGGGGTGCACCAATAGCAACACACACTCGATCAGCCTCGGAAAAACCAAATCAAAACCCAACGAGGCCTTCACGACAAAGCAATCACAGGATTCAGAAATATTTCAGGGGGCCACCCCATTAAGCTACCCGCAACGAAGTAAGCAAGCTCCGAGACGGACTCAAGGTTTGGGTATACGGCTGTGAACGACTGGGAACCCAAAACTGGGCTTGTCGACACCGCGGAATCGTGTCCTGCTCCTAAACAGTACAGGTGCTATCTGTCGCACAATTTAAATAAAGCAGTAAAGCATGGTATAAGTACAGGATCGTAAATAAAACCTCAAACTAGTTTGTGGCCCCAAGAAATAAGACTGAATCAAGCTCTGGCTCAGGGGGGTCCCATATACCTCCCGGATGTGGATAGCGCGATAAATCAAGGAACAGGTATCAAGTACTCGGGGTCCTACGGGACACAAGTGGGCGTTCGGAAACCAAATATTTTCTATCACCCAACGATGCCTCTGCTTATTTCAATTTTAGTTGTTAACAGGAATTAAAGTGAACAATAAGTAAAACCATGATCATATCCAACATCAACATGCGGCAATACCTCAACAACTGTGGCACTTGACGACACGCAACGGCACTTGAGCAAGCGACTACGACGCGCAAGTCCAACTATCTACCAAACAACAGGTAATAGGATGTGTCCAAGGCAATATAAGGCTGCAAGTAATATCAAGGGTACGGAAACTAGAGCATCACAACACAGATAGCAATAGATCAACAGGAGGGAATAAATACTATATATATAAAAGTAAGATAGGTAGAAAGGGGGAGATGCTCGCCTGAAAACATTGCCGAAGGGTTCATCCGAAGATCGGGGCGAAGCTCACATCAACTCAACGGTCTTATCCGCGAAGAAGCAAAACACTAGAAGAAACACCGGATGCAATATTTAAGATTACGGCAGAAGATCGGCATGATGCATGCATGATGTATGGCATAACAAAGATGCGATGCAATTAGGTCATATTAAGCGGAACAGGGGTCCCGACATTAATTAGGTGGTTCATGTTATTTATCTACCCCGCAAATTAAACGTTGTTTTAACAGGGCAAGAGATAGCACCGGTTCGCTACACCAATTTAAATGAGGCCAATATAAGGCTAGATTTGCCCGCATATGGGCTCCATATTTAATTATAGGGTGAATCGGCATAAGGCCCCCAAACCACATGAATGTATGCATGACCAATATATATGCAACAGTTATATAGGTTATAAAATAAGGTTTCGGAAAGGGGTTCACACATTTAGGGTTCGGCGAACTTGGTTCCGGGGTTCGGGGTCGGCCTCAGGGTTCGACAGGGTCCAGGGTCCGGTCTCGGGGTCCAGGGTTCGACGGATCGTTCTCGGATTACTGGGGTAGATCTTGGCGCATCCGGATTCTCGGCGGACTCGGCGTCCGGAAAGGAGTACTTGGTTCGGTGTCGGGGGTGCATCGGGTGCTTCCGGGTCGGTGTCGATCTTGTCGCATTCGTGGAGACCTTGTCGGGTCCGCGGGTCGGGTCGGACTTGGATTTCCTTGAAGAAGACCTCGTCGCTCCAGGAGAAGATCTTGGGGTTCCGCGTCGAAGGCCCACGGTTACGGGGTCTCGGCGAACTTGGCGTGTCGAGGTGTGGTCTTCGGGTCCGGTTCTTGGCGTGGCCTTTGGATCACCGGGATCGGCTTCGGGGTCTCGGTCATCAGATCTGTGAAGGAGATCTTGGCGTTCCGTGATGGCGATCCCCCTGTCTTCGGTTCCGATCGACGCCCTTGTCGTTCTGTGGTCTCTGTCCTCTGTATCGAAGGCTCGAGGATCGAGGAAGAAGTTCTTGTCGACGGAAACAACAACGGTCTTGGATCGCACAGAGGAAGCACTTCACGTGTACATCATGTCAGCAGGGATCTGCAGCTGCATGTGCCAACTACTCAACATGCTCCCCACCACATCAACGGGACTTCACCAAACACGAGAGCACCGCGAGGCAAGCACTGAACAAAGCCCACGCAGACAAAGAACCACCTGAACAACGATCTTGGAACGGGGAAGGGCTTAGCGGATGCGACTGCGAGGCGCAAGGCACAGGAGAGGGCGGAGAACGGCATGGCCGGCCAGGGCGAGCAGAGACGCGAGGCGCGAGGCGAGCTGGCAGCGGTCGTCGCCGGAGGGGCCTTCGCGTGGGGGGGCAAAGCGAGGTGGAGGCCGGGTGGGTGCGGGAGGTGCTTGGGGAGGGCGACGGGGGCGAGGGAGATGGAAGGTGGAGGCGGCCTGGCGACGAACGGCGGCCGCAGAGGGGCCTCTGGCAAGGAACGCGGGGCGGGGGACGGCGCCGCTAGGGGAGGAGCGGAGGAGATGCGACGGGGGGGGCGCCCGCGATGGCGTGCAGAGGGCAGGAGGACGGCGAGAAGGAGAACCGCGGGGGCAGGCGCTGGGCGAAGCGAGGGTGCAGCGTCACAGGGCAGCCATCCGCGGGCCGGAGAGAGGAGAGGACGGGCGGCTCCGGCGGCGGAGGCCGGCTGGTAGGAAGGGGCCGGCGAGGTGAGCGGGGAGGCGTGGCGGTGGTTGGCGGTGACGAGCTCGAGGAGGGAGGATGGGGAAGGCCGGCCGGCGAGGACGGGCCCGCGCGGAGAGGAGGGGCGGCCGGGGGAACAAGGCGATGGCGACGCCGGCAGAGGGAAGGGGCGGCGCGCGCCGGCTCCGGGCGGCGGTTGGCGGCGAGGGAGGTCGACGCGGCGAGAGGAAGAGGGGGCGGCCGCGACGACGAGCGGAGGCGCGGAGGCGGGGCGGTCGCCGGCGACAGGGCGGGCGCTGTCGGGTTGGGAGCGAGAGAAAGGAGGGAGGGGCACGCGGGGATGCGGGAGGTGGGTCCGGGGCGGCACATCGCATGCGGGGAGGGCGGTTCTGGGGAACGGGGGCGGGACGTGGGGCTGGTGGTGGGACCAGCAGGGTGGCCGGCTGCGTGCGTGTGTAGTGTGCTGTGTGTGAGTGGGTTGAGTGGTGGGGCCAGGGGGTCAGGTGGTGTGGGAATCTGGGTAGGTGGAGAGAGGAAGGGGAGAGGGAGAGAGGGGTGAGCCAAGTGGCAGCATCTGAGTGGTGGGAGTGGTGAGGGAGGATGAGGTGGAGAGAGGGCATTGGCCAGGGTGAGGTGGAGGGGGTGTGGGTAGATTAGGACTGGGTGAACTTAGGATTTAGAAGGGCGGGTTAGGTGGTCCGATTTAAATCCTGGGGCGGTCGTTCGGGTCTATCCGGCCCGTTCGACTGCCCCACTAAAAATAACAAACATTTTATTTGTTTTAAACGGGCCGTTTGCAAACCGATAGCAGCCAAAACAAAATAATCCGGAGACCCGGGTTTGGCGTTTGAATAAAAGACGGGGTGTTTAGAAAACAAAACTAGGTTTATCTACAAATAGTTTTATACAAGCAAATGCAAGATGATGACGATGCTCAAATGCAATGTGGCATGATGACATGAGCATGCGGTCATGATGATGCAATGCACAAAAACAACGCGATTTTCTAGTAGTGGTTTTGTGGGATGCCACAGCTTGCACATTTATCTAGATTACAATTTAACAAACTTAACATTAGCTATATATTACAAAAAATATATTATTACAAAGTTTAGATGTTCTACTTTCTATAATGGTATAACTTTTATATTATATCATTTTTATTATATGGATTAAATTGTTGATCTAGATAGATGTGCTACCTAATAAACTGAGAAGGAAGGACTACTCAGTTTTACGGTGTGTTCAAATTTATTGCCATTCATTTGGTTCCACTAAAATCGAATCAGTGCCGTTCGCACCACACTCAGCGTGACACACAGTGAATGGGGTTTAAGCAAACATCATAAGCATTCGATAACATTGCAAAAGTTTCTTTTTAACCGCCTAATATGTTGTTCTAATTATCAGAACAACATATAAGTCCTCTTACTATCACACAATCCAGCATCATCACAAAATCATCAATTATAATTATAATAAGGTAGCTGCGCAATTTCTTATGCCAATACTGTTTTGGGTTTATGAACCATCAGATTGAAAAAGCATCAGTTAAACAATCAAATTTTCTGCAAAGTACCACATTAGTGGCATTAGTGGTATTTGGTATTTGTGAGCATGGCATGAAGCTTCATGACCATCACATAGCCTTTCCCGCACTAGTGTAGAGCCCCCCTTTAACTCCGGTTGGGAGGGCCCTCTAACAGCGGTTCCCCAACCGCTGTTGAGGGTTCGGTGTTAGAGGGGGGCCCCTTTAACACCGGTTCTTATATGAACCGGTGTTAAAGGGTGGCACACGTGGGGCTGCCGCAGGCCTCAGCCCCCTTTAACACCGGTTCGTATCTGGAACCGGTGTTAAAGGTTCTTCTGCCGCGGCAGAGATTTAGGCCGTTTTCCTGCCGCGGCAGGAAAACGGCCTAAATCTCTGCCGCGGCAAACTTCTGCCTCTGCCCCGTTCTGGGCGTATTTCTGCGGGAGGGGGGGAGCGAGGGGAAATCGATCGGGAGCGGTATACTTATAAATCGTCATCGGTACATACGAGTACATGAATAATTAAGCAACTATTATTATACACAAACATCGTCATCGGCACATACATCGTCATCGTTCATTTTGGTGGATATCTAAAGAGTTCTCCGCCAGGCGTGACGATCTCATCAAGTATGAACCCCGCCAATTCCTCTTGAATGGCTCGTATGCGTTCAAATGGTAGGAGTTGGTCCCGCATCCGTTTGATCTGAATATATATGAAGAATGGGCCATCAATATATATATAAGAATAAAACTCAACACAATTGATGGTAATAAAATAATGTTGTGGACTTTGTTTACTTACTCTAAGTTGTTCTAGTGCGGCTTGGCCTGTCGCACATATCGTGTTGCGAATGAATTCGCAAACATAGTACCCACATAAGTTATTGCCGTGTCCCTGATGCGCGCACTTTACGAGAATAGAGAGTTCAATCAAAATAATAATCAATAAAGCATGATATAATGGAATTGGAAGCTAGCTAGTATTACTTACATTTTGGTCTACAAATTTTAGTTCTTCTGACCATTCACCCACGGCCCTGCCCGTGAACATTTTCCAAACCCTGTCCGACAAAGAAAATGGATAAAGGAGTAATTAATTACTTATTGTCACGAAAGTTGCCGATCTAGTGCGATAATATGATTGAAATTACCTCTGGAGCATCTCTCTAAAGTCTGCCCATAGCTCTTTTTCTTTTCGTAACGAGTCCATGACAAGGACTTTTCCTGAGTCGGGTTGAATGACTAGCAGAATAAAGTGGAACCTACGCACGCATAACTCATCATCAGTTACACTTAACATCGAGTAAGCCGAAACAGAATGTGTACAAGAGAGAGGGTAACAGTACTCACGAGAAGTTGTAAGGCAATAGTATTTCCCTTTTGGTTTGTTGTCTCAGTAAAGACTTTAGCAAGTAATCTTCTGTTTGCCCGGGTTTGTCTCTTACCACTTCTTCATGAACTCTATTTGGGTCAACGAACCCAATGTCAAAGGGGCCTCCTTTCATGCATTCCATAACCTTTTTCCTGCATAATAGTATATACATATATGGTGAGCATATATATATACATGCAATTAATGAAGTGAATGAGATGAGATAAAAATTACAGAAATAGTACTTACACACAATAAAGGCTGATGGCAGATTTGTCGAGTTCCTTCTGATTGAATAGAAAATGCAAGTCTTGAATGTTGAAGTCGATCGCGTCGTCTCCGCACAAGAAAATCTGATCTCTTATATGCGCCGTGATCCATTCTTCTTTTCTCGTCTTGCAGAAATGAAGGTACCACTTGTGCAATTTTCGCATCTTTGTTGGTAGATTCTTGAGCTCCTCTTTCTTGACTAGATTCTTCCCATACTTCCATGGCTGTATGGGGTTGACATCGCATTTGGGCAAGTTGTCTCCCATGACGTTCAAGTATGCAATGTAAGTCATCCCCATCTCATTGGCCTTTCTTTGTAGCTCTGCCTCGTAATCATCTACGGGAGGAGCGTCCCGTTTGTCAAACATTTGGAGCGGGGCGCATGATTGGTTTTCCTGCTCTCCGAGCATGGGAACTGTTTTCTGGGGTGCCTCACGACTGCTACTTTCAGTCTCCCTACGGCGCCTTGCATCCGCCTTCAATATCTGGCGCTCGTAGTCCGGCACAAGTGGGGTTTCAGGTTTCAAAAGATTTTTGTAAAACTTCTCCACCACCGCCGGATCTATTTTCTCCTTTGGCTCGGCCCGTCTAGGTGCAAAGAATTTCTTGACCTGTTCTCCTGAGATCCTATTGGTCTCCTCGTCACTGCGATTCCACGGTAAAACCGGCAATGGCTTGGCGGAAGGCTGCGGGACGTAGTTTTTTGAACTCTTTGGCGTACGGTTTCCTGCGGATTTCTTTGTGGCAGTGCTACTGATGCTCCTCGTGGCAGTGCTCTTCCGCTTACGCTGAGGAGATGGCTGAAGCACCGGAGATGGCTGACGGGCCGGAGATGGCTGCCGCGCAGGAGATGGCTGACGGGCCGGAGATGGCTGCCGCGCAGGAGATGGCTGACGGGCCGGAGATGGCTGCCGCGCAGGAGATGGCTGACGGGCCGGAGATGGCTGCCGCGCAGGAGATAGCTGAAGCGGCTCAGACTGCTGACGCTGTGGAGACGGCGGGGGTGCTAGTGACCTCCAATTTGGAAGCACAATGTGTTCCTTCTTCCAAAGAATGGTTGTTTTCACTGCAAATTTGAGTTGAGTTTCCCCTTCACCTGTAGCATGGTCAAGATGTGCTTCCTCATATTCCTTCACAACCTCATCCACCCCGACAATAGCATAGCCATCTGGAATCGGTCGGCAGTGGTAAGTTCCACCAGCTACAGGAGGTAAGGCATAGCCGACAGCCACCTTAATGGATAAGCCCATTAATCTCACATGCAGCTCAGCGTGTTCGCTCTCCGTGATCTCATCAACGGGGTATCGAGGACCCGTCATTTCAAGCGTTGGTTGCACATTCTCCGTGGAAGCCACACTGCTTTTCCGCGCAGAGTCTGGGCCGCGGGCAGCTTCCAATGCAGGCTCTTCATGCTGCTGAGATGGGCCGGTAGCTTGATGGCTCTGTTGTGCATTCACTTGCGTCTGCAGCGCCGCAAGTGCATGTTCTATCTGTGTCATCCGCTCTGTACGCTCTTTTTCTTTTCTGCCGCGCCATCTGTAAGAGTCGCTCCAGTCGGCAAACCCATCCTTCCACGTCATACCCCCTGTGCCTCGTGCATGTCCAGGGTGTTCTTTTTTACCGATGGCGCGTGTGAGCTGGTCATTCTCTCTGTCGGGATGGAAGGTCCTGGCGGATGTTTCCTCGTATGTCGTGATGAGTTCAGTGACGGGTTTGGCAAGGATGGTTGGGAAGATACACAATCCTGTTTCTGGGTCCAACCTTGCCCCGATTCCGTAGAACCAAGTCTTTGCACGTAGGTCCCATCCATCTGTCTGGGGTGTGATCCCTCTCTCGCGCAGGGCCCTCTCAGCTTCCTCCCACTTAGGCCTCTGAGATATGTAGCCACCTGACCCCGTCCTCTGGTGATATTCCTTCTTCGGGGCATTAAGCGTATTGGTTTCTGACCTCTTTTTAGCTATAGCACTTTTTTTATATGTCTCAAATTCGGGCCAGTGAGGTCTTATCTTCGCATAATATGCGTCTTCGAAATCTGGAGTCTCGCCAGCTTTGACAAATTTGTTCAATTTTGTCTTCCAGTTGCGGAAAGCCTCAGCCATCTTCTTTAGAGTCCACTCTTTGACCTTTTTCTTTATAACCGGGTTGTTTTCATCCTCCTTTGGCGGAAGGGTGAAATTTACCAACAACGAATTCCAAAGCGTTTCTTTGGATCTGTCATCGACAAAGGTACCGTCGCCCTTCTTTGGCTTATTCCAATTTTCAATTATGATTCGGATTTGGTCCCTAACAAGAACTAAAGCCTGACGTATAAATTTGTCTGCGGCCTTCTTGGGCTCCATCGTCCTGCCATCAACACGGACTGCTTCGATCGTGAACTTTGCACGATCTTTCAACCGCTGGCTCGCGCCTCGCTTGCTCTTTTTCGTAGAAGAAGATGGTTGCTGGCTGGTCGATCCAGAGGGCTAAAAGAAGAAAGAAGCGTTAATTAATACATGTAGAAGAAGATTGTTGGTGGAAGTCAGCTGAGGCTTAATCAATGCATATACCTCGCCGGACTTTGTAACCATTAAATTGCGTTCACCGGAGTCTTCATCTTCTCCATGACTAGTACTTGAGCTGTCGTCGTCATGTCCCTCCAAGTTCAGATATTGTGAGGTGTCCTCATCAATAATGTTCTCCATTATTTCTTCTTCTTCAAGGTTTCTACTAAGTGGATCCATAGTTTCTAAAACAATAATATTATCTAGAGTAAGAGTGTAAACATTCAAGTGGACTTGGATTCATACACAAATATACATATTATTCATACCAAAATACACAAATAAATACACAAATGAGTCAGAGGTCCAATTTGTATACAAGTTTTAATCTATGCATGTAGTACAATTTATCGAGCAAACAAGTTTTAATCAGGATGAGTCAGCAATCATACACGTGGCAGACACGTGGCGCTCACCGGTGGGGTGACGTTGTTCTCGTCGGGCGGCGGTGCTCGTCGGGCGGATGCGGCGGTCTCGTCGGGCGGCGGTGCTAGCGGCGGGCTCGTCGGGCGGCGGGCGGCGTCGGCGTTTAGGCGTGGCCTATGAGCTCCGAAGCGGCGGCGGCGAGACGTTCCTGCACGGGGAAGAGAGCGAGGTGGTCAGTTAGGGTTTAGGCATGGCCTATTATAATATCTTTGCTATAAGCTATTTTATTTTTACTCCACATGCTTCTAATTCACATGTGCAAGGTTTAGATCGTCGGGGGTCGATGTCACTACGTTCATCTCGCCCATCTTTGGCACCCTGGAATCGCTCCGAAGGGGTAGTCATGAGTGTGAGTGGTGGGCTACAGCATCCCCCCTGTGGAGTGGAGTGGAGTCGAGAGCAGCGAGGAGCTGGCTCCAAGAGTGTGTGTGTGTGCTGACTTTTCCCTTTCAAGAAATGCTACTAACACTGGACGGTGACATGACTAGTATTTCCAGTACTCCCCACACCAGCCGCCTGTGGGACAGAACGGCCAGGCTGCCATGCCGCTGCTCGGGATGGACTCCCTCAAGGATAAACACTGCAGCTGTGCAGCAACCACAGAGCCCAAGTGCAAAGAAGCATGGACAAGATCATCACAAAGCATGGACGATGAGAAAAGTTGGATTCTTTTCTTGCACAAGATCTGGAGCAACTGAGGGATGATGAGATTGTTAATCACAAAGCTCTTCTTACACATTGCAATGTCACTACTTCACACTAACATACTACTAGTCCTACTACGACTACTACTACTTGGGCAAGAACAAAGCTGAACAAGAACAGCTACTGCATCGCCATCCATTATTAACTCGCCGATTATCATCACCGAACCAACTAATTAGCCAGGAAAACTAAGCATGGGGAGGGAAAACTAAGAAAGAACAGCAACTGCATCCGCCTTCGATCTTGGTTTCTGGAGGCATGGGGAGGGGGGCTCAGGAGGCGTAGATGACGCCGGAGGAGAGCGCCATGAGGAGGATGGCGGCCTTCTCCTCCTCGCCAAGGCGCCTCCTGCGCCGCATCCGCCGCCGCTGCTTCAGCACCACCTCCTTGCTGAACCCCACCATGCGCCCGCGGGAGGAGAAGGCGACGAAACAGAGAAGGGGGGCGCCGGCGACAAAACAGAGAAGGGGAGGAGCATGCTCACCACGGCGTCGGCGTCGGGCAGCTGCAACGGCGGCCGGACAGAGGCGGTGGCGGTCGTCGGCTTCGGTGGCGCGCGAGGACGACGAGGGGTGGCGGTCGTCGGCTTCGGTGGCGCGCGAGGACGACGAGGCGGTGGCGGTCGTCGGCTTCGGTGGTGGCGAGGACGACGGCGAGGGGTTCGGGCTCTGGCGGCGGTGGCGCGATCTGGCTCTGGGGGGAAGAAAGGAGCGAAGTGGCGCATTTAATACCCCCCCCCCCTTTAACACCGGTTCGTGGCAGGAACCGGTGTTAAAGGGGGGGAGAGGAATTCGTTTGCACGCGTATTTATTACCCCCCCCCTTTAACACCGGTTCCTGCCACGAACCGGTGTTAAAGGGGGGGTGGGTGCGCGCGGGAAACGAAATAAATGCCCCCCCCCCTTTAACACCGGTTCGTGGCAGGAACCGGTTTTAAAGGGGGGGTGTGGGTGCGCGCGGGAACGAAATAAATGCCCCCCCCTTTAACACCGGTTCCTGTCTGGAACCGGTGTTAAATGGGGGGGCATTTATTTCATGCATTAAAGGGGCTTTTTTAATTCAAAAAATATGATATGAATTTAGAAAATTCATATCTTTTTCATTTCAACTCAGAAAAATATGAATAATATATCATAATTTTCAGAAAAATAATATCTATCCATTCATGTAAATCATTTTATATTTACTTTACATGAAATTTTTTAAAATAATTAAAACACTTATTTCATGCATTAAAGGGGCTTTTTTAATTCAAAAAATATGATATGAATTTAGAAAATTCATATCTTTTTCATTTCAACTCAGAAAAATATGAATAATATATCATAATTTTCAGAAAAATAATATCTATCCATTCATGTAAATGATTTTTATTAGATCAAATCATATTTTAATGCCGCATCTTTTGTATTAACATTTTTGAATTGATTGGATATTTAAATGTCGCATCTTTTGTATACACTTGAATCTCACCAAGCCTCTCTCAACTTGCATTGTTTTTTGATCAATGTGTTGGTGGTTTTTTGAATTAGCCATTTGGTGGTTGCTTCACAAAACCATCCGTTTTTTATGCTCGGAAAATGGAAAATGCCTTTTTGGTGCGATAAAAAGGAAAACTCCTCTTGCAAACTATGCCTTGATTCTAGCCATAACATTGGTCATTTGACCCGAATGAGATAGGTCATTTTGAGACAGTTACATAAAGCCGAACTGGAACTGAAAATTAAGATACATAAAAGAACTGAAAATTAAGATACATAAAAGAACTCGTTGAAGTTAGGAGGAGGTGGGCCGTCCTCCTCGTGCCTGGCGAGTGCCCTCTCATGCCGATCCACGAAGAAGGCTTCCCAAGTAGGGAAATAGTCGGGATGCCATCTGGGATTCCTCCGCTGCTCCGGCGTGAGCTCGAAGTAGTAGTGGTTCGTGATGGCCATCCGGCGCGCCACACCTAGAGGGACAGGAGGAACCGGCACGCCTCCGACGCTCAGCATCCAGCCGACGGGGACAAAGTAGCCCGACGGGCAGGGGTAGTTCGAGGCGCAAAGCGCCTCTGCCTCCCTGGGGGTTAGTGCTACGGTGGAAGCCATGGGAAAGAGTGATGAGGTTGCAGATATGAGTCTAGAGATGTGCAATGACAATGGAGGCCAACCCCCTACATATATATATAGTGAACTAGCGGGAAGAACTGGAGGGAAGAACTGGCGGGAAGAAAAATGGCGGGAAGAAAAATGGCGGGAAGAACTGGCGGGAAGAAAAATGGCGGGAAGAAAAATGGCGGGAAAAAATGGCGGGATGAACCTTTAGTCCCGGTTGGAGACACCAACCGGGACAAAACACGAGTCAGCACTAATAATAGGGGTGAGTGCATGTCGACATTATGTCGTGCGGCGTGTACCTTGTCCCAGATGGTGTCACCAACCGGGACTAAAGATGAACCTTTAGTCCCGGTTGGAGACACCAACCGGGACTAATAATAGGGGTGAGTGTCGACATTATTTTGTAAGTGTCAACACTATGTCGAGCTGCTTGTACTATAAATAGGCATCCTTGTGAGTCCAGTCCTCCAGCCAGTTTGAGGCAGGGACACCACTACGGCCAGTTTCAGGGAGATGCCGACGGAGCCCAGTCCTCCGGCATCTCCGAGAAACTGGTCATAGAGGCACTCCCTAATATGTGAAATTAGTTAGCTCCCTGGTGTATTGATCTAGTTAGAGAAGTTACAAAGCTGCAAGATGGTTTTCGAGAGCAGGGACACCACTATGGCCAGTTTCAGGGAGATGCCGACGGAGCCTAGTCCTCCGGCATCTCCAAGAAACTGGTCATAGAGGCACTCCCTAATATGTGACCGCGCGCGTTTGGAGATCAGATCTTAATGGTAGTTTGTGGCACCTAGCTTTTTGTGACCATCTTCGCAAGTTGGATACAACAATGTTTTGTGATCCTTTAACATCTGCTCCAGCTTCTCCTTCTCATTTTCAGTTTCACATTCTTCCTTTGCATCAGTAATGGCCCGACCAAGATCGTCATCAGCGGGCCCATCTGCTCCCTCTTGATCTTCATTATCTACCTCCGTTGCATTATCATCATATTCAGGATACATATTATGATAGTTTTCATCATCCTCTTCTTCTTCGTTGTCTTCCATCACAACCCCTTTTTCTCCGTGCTTGGTCCAACAATTATAGCTGGGCATGAAACCAGATCGAAGCAGGTGGGCGTGAATGGTTCTGGTATTTGAGTAGTCTTTCTTGTTCTGACAGTGAACACACGGACAGCACATAAAACCATTGTGACCACGGTTTGCATTAGCCACAACGATGAAATTTTGGAGGCCCGTAATGTACTCGGAAGTGCGGCGGTCACCGTACATCCATTGCCGATTCATCTGCATTAATATGTAGTATATATCAAAAAATAATAGGGAGATGACCATTTATATATATAGTACATCAATGACACATGAAACTATAGTTGCCGACCTCGACCGAGACGGAAAGAGCAACAAGAAAGCTTATTTTGAGCTCTCGGGCATTTCACCGAACACCACTAGTGCATATGAAAAAAACACAAACTAGCACTCTTCACACCCTCTTGCTAGGCTCCAAAATGTGAAAGAATGGAAGAGTTGGGTGTGTGTGGGCTGGGGTGGTGCCTTATATAGTGTTAAAGCGGGGGGGGGGGGGGGGGGGGGGGGGTGCGCGGGCCACTGGTGCAGGGACCTCCACGAACCGGTGTTAAAGGGGGGCTCCTTTAATGCCGCAGAGGCCACGCTGGTACGGCCCCCCGTTAACACCGGTTCGTAGACGAACCGGTGTTAAAGCCCATTTCCGGGATCAACAAAAGCCCTCGTTTCCACTAGTGCTGCTCACACTCGTCTATCATCACCGGAGAGCATCACCATCACCGTCCTTCATCCGCGCTGGCCACATCGTCATAGGAGGTACCCGCTGGCTCCTTCCGTCACTGGCACTTAGTTGACACGATGACATACGTACAATGATGCAGAAGAGCCGTAACATTCATCTAGTATGATTTTAATAAGGCTAGCCCGTGAGATCCAAGCCCTCCCGCTGGCTGCTCCGCTCGACGGACACCTGATCAAATATAACTAGTTAGACATACGTGGAACCTTGGAAACATACAGTACAACCCAAAACACAACACGAGACAGAGTTGATTTGTGTCGTATTAACTTTTCCAGCTTTTCCCTTTTTCCTTTTACTAGAAAAATACCGTGCATTATACCGGAGGAGGATAAAATCTGCGTTGTAAAAATCACGTTATTTTCTAAACTCTTGAGAATTTTAGTACTTGAATCAATTCTTGTTAACAGGACAAAACAATTTTCTCATCTAAAATCGAGAATTTCTCGAACAAAAGATAGAAATTGCTTATTAGGTGGAAAACTTGTCGAGCACCTAGAGAAAAAATAGGATAAACATGCTACGTGGAATCACCATGTTTGGACTATGATCATGGTTTAGGGGTCGGAGTTGGACATTATTAACCTCAAGTTCCTGCTGCTGTGTTTTGACTCCATGTTTGGACTCTAAATCAACTTCGACAATAGTGAGTTCATGGTCCTGGGCTTCCCCGAGGAAGAGCTGCAGATGATTGCCGACCGTCTTAACTACCGGTTGGCGGACTTACCCATCACCTACTTGGGCATGCCCATACGGGACTCTCGGGTGCTGATCAGGGACCTGACCCCCATGGTCGCGAAGGTTTGGTCGAAAGTTGAACCATGGCGTGCACGCCTAACGTCCAAGGGGTCCAAGATGGTCCTGATCAACTTCTGCTTGTCCAGCCTCACCATGTATCAGATGGGTCTATACCTGCTGCCTGAAGGAATCCATGCATATTTTGCGAAAGAGCTGTCTAGGTTCTTTTGGGTTGCCGGCAATGGACACCGGAAATATCATATGGTGAAATGGGCAGATATCTGTACCCCCAAAATTCTTGGGGGTCTAGGATTTGTTGACTCTCGCCGCTTCAATGTGGCCTTATTGCTTAAGTGGGTTTGGCGTATCCTTCGTGATGAGGGAGGTTTGTGGCTCCAACTCATCAAGGCCAAGTACCTCCGGGGCCGCACCCTGATGGCATGCGATCGTCGGGAGAGATCCTAGTTCTGGCGGGCAATCCAAGACATTAAGCACTTCATCTGTCGTGGTTATCTTTTTGTGGTTGGGGACAGTCAGGGAGTCCTGTTTTGGATGGATCCCTGGTTGCAGGGTGTCCCTCTCAATCAATAATTCCTGGCTCTGTTCGCTATCTACGCAGCTCCCAAAATGTTAATTGCCGAGGCAATGCAGGAGGTCCAATGGAACATCCCGTTCCGGAGGACCTGCAACGTAGCCGAGGCGGCGGACTTCATGAGGCTGTGGGGTTCATTGCCCCTATCCCTCTCAGAGGAGAAGGATAAGGTGTCTTGAACCAGTCTTCCTCGGGAGCCTTCTCAGTTAGTTCGGCTTATCTGACCCTTCCAGGGTCCTGATATCCTCTGGACGTCGCATCTGTGGAAGTCACCCCTTCCCATGAGCGTGCGTATCTTCCTATGGCAGCTGCTCCGGGATCGCCTTCCTTCCGAGGTAGAGGTCTCGAAATGCAACGGTCCTGGCAATGGGCTGTGTCCATTATGTGGGACTCCAGAATCTTGCACCCACATAATGTTCACGTGCACTTCCACTCAGTTTCTGTGGAACTTTATCCGGGAGGCTCTGGGCACCGCTTGGCAGGCCCAGGACCTCGGTGAGTTCCTGGAAACTGAGGCAAATCGTACTCGGAGAAGGCGCCATCTCTTCTGGTTGGTGTTTGCGGCCATAACATGGACCCTTTGGAAGATTAGAAATAAAATGGTGATTGAGGGATTTATCCCCGCCAGGCTTCTGACTCTGTGTTTTCTTTGCTTGTCCATCTCCAGCAATGGTACCCCCTCTCTAGGCAGCATGACCGAGAGCGCGTGGTCGACATCGTGCAGGCTATCAGGGCGTCGGCGCAACGCTTCACGGTTCCTGCTAGTGCGTCGGCGGCTTCGTAGGGGAGGTCCATTTCCCTGCCCTTGGTCGCTTTTTCTTTCTTTTTTGGGCTTGTTGTGTTGTGGCCCCAGCGGAGTCCTTTTATTTTTCGTTTGACTCCTGGGCGTCGTTGACTCTTTGGTACTCTCGATGGTCGTTGCTTTATTTATAAAGCTAGGCGCAAAGCCTGTTTCGAGGAAAAAAAAAGAAAGAACCGGTATGTCTAAAGACCCACTAAGATTCTAATCTCCGCCACGGACGACCCAGGGATGGGCATGAACGTGAGGAATCTTTGTTTGTGGCGCCTCTTCGTACACAGTCCAAATACCAGTGCTCGAAACCCTGACACTAATATATTCACACCTTGATCGAGGTACTGGGTTCCTCCTTGTCCTATCGCCAAATCTCCTGATGAAGGAATAAACACTCCTAGCACATTGCAAAAAAACACCATAATTTACGTCCATTTTTAATCAATTGGTCCTTCGATTTTTACAAAACATAGTGCGTTTTTCTCTATATCTCATTCTACATGACATCTATATACCATGCATCATCAACATAGCTGCGATTTTAGAATGCCAATTGCATAGTAAGAAAAATCTGTTAGTTTGATTCTGCAAACGGATAAACTCCACTTTTTAGATACAAAATAATAAGCCATATATACCCCAGTGTGATAGATAGTGGCAACAATAAACTGTTTTGTGATATCCGAAATGACCCATAAATCGCAGAAACAGATACCACACAAACAACAATGCATAAACTGTCAAATAGATGCATAATTGACCATCTAAATACCTCCGCTGTGAAGTGAGCAACAATCATCCTGTTAGATTGCATATATTGTATTTATAGCAGGACTGTATTGTAATTGTACCAGCCTCTGGCCTCCTATAAATATATATGGAACCCCACGGTTTACATGTGTAGCTTCCCTCAAACCCTTCTACATGGTATCAGCCTCCCCTCGATCCATAACCCTAGCCTCCACCTGTAAACCCTAGCCGTCGTCGCCTCCTCGGTCGCCACCGCGCCTAGTTCTGGCCGCCGTAGCCACCATCCCACCCTCCTTCCGCTGTGATGTCATTCCCCGCCCTCACCGATGGGACCAACAGTGCCCCTGCCGCTGTCACCCTTGTCCCCACCGGTGGCGCTCCTCGCCATGTCGACCCCGTCGACCTCTCCTTCGTCATCGGGAATGAAGGGAATATGCCCGAGAGGCAATAATAAAGTGGTTATTATCGTATTCCTTATTTATGATAAATGTTTATTTTACATGCTATAATTTTGTTAATACGGAAGCCTTAATACATGTGTGTTTAATAAACAGAAAGGAAGCTCCTAGTTATGCCTCTCTTATAAACTAGCTCGTTGATTAACAAGATGATCAAAGGTTTCCTAATCATGGACATTGGATGTTGTTAATGAAGAGGTCACAACATTAGTGCAATGGTGTGATGAACATTTATCCGAAGTATAGCATTACGATCAAATTCATTGAGTTTATATTGCTATAACAACTTACGAAGTGATCCTAATCCTTAGACCATGAGATCATGTCCATCACTAACACCGGAAGAGTTTCTTGATAACATCAAACGTCACACCGTAACAGGGTGATTATAAAGATGGGTTCAGAACTACTAAAGTGTTATGTTGAGGCCCATGGATCGAGAGTGGTATTTGTTCAACCCGATGACGGATAGATATGCTTTGGGCCCTCTTGGTGATATCACATTGATTAGCTTGTAAGCAAGTGATTTGATCACTAGAATATTATATCACGGGAACGAGAAAAGAGTGCATGTCAGTAACGAGATCAAACTAGGTATGGAGATACCGATGATCGAATCTCGGACATGTAATATATCGTGAAACAAAAGGATTTAGATACTAGTGTAAAAGGTTCCGACGATCACAAGAAAGTCATCGTTGAATGTGTGGGAGTCAGTATGGGTCTCCAGATCCCGCTTCTGATTATTGATCCGAGAGGGGTCTCGATCATGTACGCATTATTCACGAACCGTAAGGTGACATACTTAAGAGACACCGACATCCAATTGGAGCAAAATTTTCATGCCGAAAAGAATAACAAGCACAGGAATTTATTTCACTAGACACCGGAACTGTTTTGGTTGAAATTGCTAAAACTGGTTCTGCATGTGAAATGGAATACTAGCAAGGGGTTTTATGTGAATGTTTGTTAATTAAAGTAATTAACAAAATTCTGAATAATAAAATAAAAGAGTTTTATTTAAATGAGTGGAAATTTAATGCATGTGAGTGGATTTTTGAGTGGAGGCTTTTTAATGGGAGTGGAGGCTTTTCATTTTGAGTGGGAGCTCCACCCACATGAATGTGGAAGAGGTGGGGGCAGCCCCCATGGCTGGGCTCCATGCCCCTTGGGTGCCCTCCCTCTCCCCTATAAAAGGCCCCCCTCTCCTCCTCTCAAAGCACACCTCCTCGTGAAGGATCTCTCTCCTCCTCTAGAATTTATTCCCCATGGTCTCGGACTAGCGAGATACATGTTCCCGGTGGCTATTCGGCAAGAAAGAGTTGTGCTTCCGCTGCTTCACTGGAGCGAGGGCGCGGAGGTTGTCGGGGTACCCGTACGTGTGTGCGATCACGGATGCACCACTTCTTTGAGGTGCTGGACTTGATCGTGCTGGACCGGCTGGACCAGATGGACTTCATCACGATCTTGAGATCGGCAAGCGTTCGTCTACATCATCCACGAGTACAACCTCGTTAACGCTATTCGGTCTTCGAGGGTATGTACTCTATGGATGTATATCCACCCTTTGCTTGTGTCTAGTAGATAGATCTTGGTACTTAGTTGTTCCCATCGTAGGAAAAAATTTGTTTTCTATGCTACGAACCCTACAGGGAACTACACCAACTGGTGCATCTACATGTGCGCTTCCCTCTGTCGCTCAGGATACCTCGGCCATGTCGACGGCACCACGCCCGCCGTCCCCACCAATGTCGCCTGGTGCACCACCAACTACACCGGCCCCAACCACATCCACGCTACCATTGACGAAGACGTCGCAGACATGATCCTTGCGGGGAATCAGACCTCGCGTCAGCTTTGGCTGGCGGCTCGCGACCTCTTCAAAGTGCAAGTCCAAAGGTATTATTATTTGAATATACACGCTTTGGACTATGTGTCATGTATATGGATCCACTTTTGATGTTGATAGATTCTTTTAAAAAGGAAAAGGAAATGCTGAAAGAGAATCTATAAAATATATTTGGCAGAAATGAAAAGATTGGAAATATCCAATTTAGGTATATGGATGATATACATGTTATGGTTGTATTCTTTGCTTGTTAAACAATGTAGTTCTTGGGTATTGGATACCGAATTGGTTGGTATGAAATTTCATACGGAACGACGCAATTCATAAACCACAATGGCCTAAGTAACTAGCAAGAGAATATGTGATGATGTTCATCGAAAACAAACAAACCGTTGTTTGTATTTCTTGTTGACATCAAGGCTTGACTTCAAGATTTGTTTTAATAATTGTTATTTGAATCAGGTATTATGAGAACAAAGGTTGTTCAAATAATTACCGTATTCCATATAAGATGGATGATTTACAAATCTAGTTGGAGAAATCACATCCATAAAACCTAATGCTAAAATATCGCAAGACAAATGATTGAAACATCACTTACGAAGTGACATTGCTGTTTAAATTATATTGGAAAGAAAACATGAAGAATCTCCATTTTCATAGATTTTTGGAGTCTTTGATTTGATCAGGTGACGCTTGTGAGACTTTCCTGGGGATAATTAAAACTTCGTTCAAAGGACAAAGAAGAACGAACGACTAAAATATTGGAATTTATTTGAACGAACGAACGACTACACCGGCCCCAACCATATCCACGCTACCATCGACGAAGACGTCGCAGACATGATCCTTGCGGGGAATCAGACCGCGCGTCAGCTTTGGCTGGCGGCTCGCAACCTCTTCACCGCGAATAAGGCGAACAAATCCATCAACCTGGACAATGACTTTCGCCAGATTTTTCAGGGGTCTCTCCATCCACTAGTACTGTCGCTAACAGAAGCACCTCGCCGACGCACTCTCCGACAATGACTCCCCCGTGAGTGACCATTACCTCATCCTCAACACTCTGTGCGGTCTCGGCCCTGGCTTTGCCACTGCCACCACGGTCATCTCCAGGATCAACCCGCTTCTCACCTTCCTCTGCACTCGGGTGATGCTCCTGATGGAGGAGATGCAGCAGGCCAACACGACGTCCAACTCCGCCTCCACTGCCCTGGTCACTCAGGCCCGTGGCCCCGCACCTCCATGCCCCGTCCCTGGCTGCCGTGGCGACGGCCCTGCCCTCGGCGTGAGTCCCGGGAAGGGCAACGGCGTCCGCTAAGGTGGAGGCGCCACCCAGACCACCTGCGGGCCTGCCCCTGCTGGCCTATGGGTCTGTTGCTCCCCAGGGGCTGGCCAATGGCATGCGCCATCCTCTAGACAGGGCATCCTCGGCCCCCTCCCCCAATCTTACACCGCCACCACGCTATCGACCTCGACGCCAACATGGGACGACTCGGCCCTCATCGCTGCCCTCAACAACCTCGTGCTTCAGCAAGGTAGTTGGGTCAAGGACTCCGGCGCCTCCTCGCACATGACCAACGATGATGGTAACTTTACTTGTTCCTCACCTCTTCGTACTCCCCACTTCGTCACCGTCGGTGATGCAACCACCATCCCTATTTATTCTTCTGGTTTCATCTCCTTTCGCACACCTTCCAGTCACGTCTTTAGACTCAACGATGTACTTCTAGTACTACACATTATTCACAATTTTCTTTTTGTTCGCAAGTTTACCCATGATAGCATGTTTTCTATTGAGTTTGACGCCTTTGGTTTCTATGTGAATGACACAAAGACCCGTCGGGTGATTCTTCGTTGCAATAGTGATGGCGATCTCTACACCTTCCCCGGGAGGAGCAGCTTTCGCCGTTCCTTATAACAACCCTAGTTCTATTAATAGTAATAAGGGTTTGTATGTGCATTCATGAGCATCATCTAATCCTAAAAAGAAATGAAAGAAAGATAAAATGTACAAACCCTAAATCCTACATTCCCCTCTCTATGTTAAAGTATTCAAAATGGTTTTGAATTTGAAAATTACAAAAGGTATGGATCCCAAATTGTTATAAGGGACCCTTAGTGTTTTCAAATATTTACAAAACCTTCTGGTATATTAAAATGATCAAACCTGATTTGAAATAAAAATACAAAAGTGAAAGAAGAAAAACATAAAAAGGAAAACGTTTTTAGAAATAAAAACTACTGCTAAACCTAATTGGGCAGAGCCCAGCTCCCTCTCCTCTCTATCTACCGCATAGCGCAACCCCTCGCAGCCCACCCCGGCCCAAGGCAGCCCAGCAGCAGCCTGATACCACTTCGCCCTGTTCGTCATCTTCCTCGGGTCGTCGTCGACCTCCCGATCGCCGAAGCAGCTCGATGGTTGGGCCCGTGTCGATGGCGTGCGTCAAGATCCGCGCCGCCACTCTAGGCACCTATAACGTCCCCGCCTTGCCTCCTAGATAACCCTAGCATGCCAGTTTCCCCACTCTTCCTCGTTTCCACGCCCAAGCTGAAACACTATATCACAGATGCCGCGTCATCTCCCCGTCTTCGGCCTCCTCTCGGAAATCTAAGGTGCACAAGACTTCCACCTCATCTCCCTCATCGTTCCTGTGGAACCACGCAAGCCGGGAAGCCCCCTGTGCGTCGGAATCGAACTCGACACACCATCGTTCGTCGCAGTTCCAACCGTCAATTCATCGCCGTCCGTGCTCGCCTCGCCTCCTCGACCTCTCTACTAGCTTTGTGGCGAGCTTGCCTTCCTCCTGGACCTCTCCATCCTCTCTCTCTCTCTCGCCTTGGTTCGAGCTAGCACTGAGCGTCGTCGTCTCTCTCCGCCGCTCACAGTCGCAGCTGCAGCTCCGGTGACCCCCTTGAAGTGGCGCCGCCACTTTCTGGCTTAGCGCGCAAGCCCGCATCCAACACACTACTACTCACATCCCCGCGTGCTCGCAATCGCTAGCCCCGCTCCCGATCTAGGAACTCTCCATTGCTGACGTCAGCATGACGCAGTAATCCCCCTTTCCTTTTTATTTTAATGTTTTGTAAGTATTTTATGTAATTATTTCAGTAAATAATAAATGTATGACTTGTGGGTCCCCTCCTTATATAATATAAACATTTTCAGAAATGTTTTCTATTTAATAAAAATGTATAAGTAATTTCAAAATGTAAAATTATGCTGTAATAGTCGAAAAATGATTAAAATGAATTAAAAATTGAGAAATTCATAACTAATTCATTTTAAATCAGAAAAATAAAAATAATATATCAAAATTTTCAATAAACTAAGATCTATACAATAACAGAATAATAATGCATTGTTCAACAATTTAAATTGAAGTTTAATTGGAAGAACCAATTGAAACCCGTAGGTGATTCCGAGGATCCCCTGTTCTAGGGTTTGCACCCCTCGGACCCTATTTAAAATGACAGCGGATGTTTTAGGTTTCATTTCAATAAATTCTAACTTGTTATATCATCATTCTTGCTTGAGCATTTCATTGTTGCCATGTGTTGATTATTTCCCTCTTTTTCTGATGTTTCCGCTTATTCTCGGTAATCCTCGAAGATGATTATGAGCAACGATTCGAGATCGAGGTCAAAGTCAGAGTTTAACACCATTGATGAGAAGTTTTGGATCATTGAGGAACAAGTACATATGATGTACCTAAAGATCTATAGTTGAGTATCAACAGGGAAAGGCAAGCATAGCCCGACACATGATATAATCCTATGGTTTCAAAGTATTTCAATTCTTTCCATGTGCATACAATTCTAAAGTCTTTTATCGATAGATAGAATAATCCTATCTGATGTATGTTATCTCTGTAGTCCATATTACCTGATCCACTGCTCCTAGCATAACAAGTGTTTGGCTTATGAGCATTGCTAGAGCTATTTATATTGATTGTGCTTAGCCATGCTTAGTTGTTATCGCCGATCCATCTGGTTGATGAATCAGAGGTACGAATGAACCTAGTATGCTAGGATGACGTGGTATAATCAAAGATGAAAGTTAAACTTGTTAAGGCTTGTATGGGAGGCCATAGTGGGGTGTGGTTTTTGCAGTCCCATACTTGCCACTACTAGCACCTGAGTTCTTGCCTCTTGAACTAAGATGACGTACAGCCACACGGGGCCTGGAAACCCCCTCTACCAACTAACTTGCCTAGTAGATTTAATAAGTCACATAGTTTGGGAGTTCCATTCGACATATGCATTCTGGTTCTTCTCGAAGGCGGTGAAGGAGGTGCATCATAACAGGTAGGTAAGAGTGGCCAGGAACAAGAGAGGAACGACCTCCATAATCTTGCACCAACACACATCTCTAGGGACCGGCTTCGGTACTCGGCCCATTACGATGGCATCTCCGTAGTGCGTGACTCATGGTCTCGGCAAAACCAAGATAAAGGTCGTGTCTAACCACCCTCTGCCGGTCTTCCAAGGAGTAGGGCTAATGTACTGACATTAAGAGTCGGTTAGTACGTGTGGGTAAACTTGTACACCCCTGCAGGATATTAATCTTTTCGAAAATCCGTGTCCACGGTTATGGATGACTTGGGAACAGATTCTAAGATCATAGAGAACTTGAATCTAATCATAAAACTTGATAAGTAATGTGTGCTTAAAGATGCTTCATCAGGGATCGAGGGGGCGATCCTAGTTGGTAGGTTTCAGCTGATGATGATTCGGTGGATATCAAAAGTTGATCAAAGCTAGAGATACCGCTCACTTATCCCCTTTTAAAGTATTCATATTAGTCGAGCTTATTCTCCCTCTTGTTTTACAAACAAAGCCAGATTTAAGGAAAATAACTCCACCAGCCATAAGTCTTGCGGAGTACACCCTGTGCTCACCTTTGCTTCATTGATATTTTTACAGCAGAGTAAGTGTTTCCATAGTAGACGAGTTCAATATGGCATCGACATCGACTAGTAGCTTGGGGTTCCTAGTCGGCAGTCTAGGATCTATGGAATGGGATGAAATTGTCATGCTTCAGGCCTCTTAGGACATTTGTTAAGTTTGCTATACTTAATAGCATAATTTGGCATCTGTTGTTTGATGGTTGTGGTAAGTGACCTCTAGTTGTATTATTTTGGTTCTTCGCGCAGTTATGATCTTGTTGTAATAATTTTGTGTCGTAGAGTCACTATTTTATTACCGATTCTTTCTCTGTATGCTTCCTAGATTAGGTTAGGCTTATGATCAGACAAAGGTCTAGGATTTGTCTAGCCTTAATCCCAGGGGTGTCACAGGTTTTGGTATCAGAGCAGTACCGTCTGTAGGAAAACGTTTCTATTGGTCGATGTTGAGTCTAGTGCTTGAAAAAAACTATTTGAAAGCTAAAAATCATGTGCAAAAATTCTAGTATGCTTCTTTTTACTCCTTATCCAGTTTTGCTCTAACTCTGGGTCATCTTATCTTGTGTTTATTTGGAAAAGTTTTCCTATCTTGTCTCTTCCTTAAAAGCTTAGGTGCCTTTTCTAGCATGTCGTTTCTCAATTAGTTGACCAAGTGTTGATTTTTCTAGAGCCTGGTTTGTGTGTTCCTTGCTCCCCTTGTTCCATTTCACCTAAGAGATTCCTTTCCATCATGATCTCCCTGTCTTGTGGAACCTATAATATAATGTTCCACCATGTTCTGTTCTAGGTCTCGAGGTTTCCTTTCGCCTCGTGTGCCCCCCTTTCATTTGTATGGCTACTTTAGAAGTTGTATATTCTTTTAGAAGCTACCTTGTGAATACCATCTTGTAGTGCACTCCCTATCACCCAGATAGTAGTTACTACTTCCTTTGGGTTTTAACCCTCGGACTTGAACCTATGATCCCCGATTGTGCTAGATTATGGTGTTGTGAATCTTGTACATGAAGCTGACCTTTAACCCAAGATCCATTTATTGAACCCCGAAGGCTCAAATATGTTGAGCTCATTGGGAACACCAAGAGGAAGGTATGATGAGCACAACTTCAAGTTTCCCTCAGTTATGAAACCAAGGTTATAAAACCAGTAGGAGTAAGGAAACAACTCCAAGGGGTTGCTAGCAACTTGGAACCTGCACAACACAAACCACAATATTTTGCCCCAACTTACAGTGAGGTTGTCAATCTCATCGGTTTGCTGAAAACAAAGGTTTAAACATATAGTGTGGAAGATAGTAATTGATTGTATCAAGTAAACAGTAAACGGTAAACAGTAGATGGTATATAAATGGTAAGGAATGGACCGGGGTCCACATTTCACTAGAGGTGTTCTCCATAAGATAAATAACATGCTGGGTGAACAAATTATAGCGGGGCAATTGAGAGATTGACAATGCATAACAATGCATATATTAGACATCTTGATCTCTACAATATTTGTTTGGGCATTACAACATAACACATAGACCATAATCCAACTGCATCTATGACTATTAATCCACCTTTAGGTTATCATCCGAACCCCTTCCAGTATTAAGTTGCAAGAAACAGATAATTGCGTTAAGGAAAGTGTGTAAAGTAAACAATACAATTGCCCTTGGACAAAGGATTGTTGTTTTCTCCCAAGTAGCAACAGCACATCTACAACCTTAGAAGTTTCTGTCACTCTCCCAGATTACTAGAGGCATGAAACTACTATCGAGCATAAATACTCCCACTTGGATTTACAAGCATCTACTTGGCCAAAGTATCTACTAGCAACAAAGCGCATGCAAGATCAAAAATAACATAGACATGATAGAATCAATAATCAATCTGACATAATATCTCAATATCCATCGGATCCCCGCAAACACTACATGTAGGATTACAAATAGATGATCTTGATCATGAACAAAGATGACAAGATCTAAACATGATAGCACAAAGGAGGAGAAACAACCATCTAGCTACTGTATGGACCCATAGTCTAAGGGTGAACTACTCACGCATCACTCCGGATGCTGGCATGGTGATGAAGATGTCCTCCGGGATGATCTCTCCCCTCCGGAAGGGTGCTAGGAAGAGCTTCGGACTCCCCCTCGATCTAGGGATGATGGTGGCGGCGGCTACGGACTGTTTCGTGGATTTTTGATCGGGTCCTTAGGCTTTCTGCATTGGGGTGTTTATATAGGCGAAGGGGCGAGTTCGGTTGAGGGCCAGCGGGCCCACACCATGACCTGGCGCGGCCTAGGGTGGGCCTGCACCAGGGGGTGGTGCGTCCTCCCTATGGCGCCTCTTCGTCTCCCCTTTTGACTATGTCATTGCTCCGGTATAATATTAACTTTGGCTTTTCTTTCGTCCAATTCCAAGAATATTTCCTTACTAGCTTTTCTGAAACCAAAAACAGTAGAAAACAGGCAACTAGCACTGCGGCATCTTGTTAATAGGTTAGTTCTAGAAAATTTTAAAAATACCTCAAAGTCTAGACCAAACATAAGAAAGTTGATACAAAACAAGCATGGATCATCAAAAATTATAGATACGTTTACGATGTATCAAGCATCCCTAAGATTAACTCCTGCTCGTCCTTGAGTAGGTAAGTGATAAAAATAATAATTTTTGAGGTGACATGCACCATCACAATCTTGATCAAAATATTGTAAAGCATTGATAGCTGTGATCATAGTACTCTAAACATGAGGATGAAAGATGTAGTTCTAACAATAAGACATAACAACTAAGTTGTAACATGAAAAGGTACAAACAAAAGATCATGAATAACAATGTATTGGAAGACATTTGATTGTTTCGCATATAGAAAACATAGCATGAGTGGTATTCATCTTGTCCTTCATGGAGTAGCCAAACATAAATGCATAGGACACCTTCAAAGTTCATAAGGGTGACTAGATACAAATAGTTCAAGAACAAGAAATATAAATATTATGACTCAATCAATAAGTTTTGGAAAAATGCACATAGAACTAAGAATGAAAAATATGCTCTCTTAATGTAACACCACCGGTCACTTCGGACCGACGACTGTCACTTCTAGGAGCTCAATAGGATCTCTAGACTAACTCCCATAGACCAACACTAGTCTTTTCGAATGAGCTTCCGGAAAAGAAGTTGCAACTTGTTGGTATGGGTTTCCTATCAATCCTATTGATCCATGCACTAGGGTCTCACATACACCCACCCTTAGAAGATCGACGTCCTCGTCGATCAACCACAAGGTAGGAAACGTCCCCTCTTGGAACACGTCTATGCGTCCAGTGCTAGCACATTGTCTTGTCGTGTCCACTCCGGGCCACACGCACCATGCTACACATATCCGCCACTAACGCGCACACGCCCATGTAACCGCGAGGGTCGGCTCTGATTCCACTTGTAACAACCTCAGTCACTCCGTACCGATTGTTATCACTTCTGGCACCTCAATAGGATCTCTAGACAAATCCCACAGACCAACACTAGTTTTTTCTGCGCACTTTGTCCTCACTCGTGCGCACCTGCTACCCACTTCCCGGTCAGTCACCCATCCTAGAATTTCTCTAGGCCAATCACGCTTAACTTAGAGTTATTTTTCAAATGAGCTTCCGGAAAAGAAGTTGCAACTTTTTGGTATGGGTTTCCTATCAATCCTATTGAGCCATTAACCAGGGTCTCACAGGTTAGTCTAGAGATCCTATTGAGCTGCCAGGAGTAACAGCCGTCGGTCGGGAGAGACCGGGGGTGTTACAAGCGGTATCAGAGACGACCCTCGCGGTTACACGGGCGTGTGTGGGTCAGTGGCGGACATGTGTAGGATGTCGTGTGTGGCCCGGAGTGGACACGAGATGGAAATGTGCCATCACTGGACGCACATACGTGTGCCAAGAGGGGACATTCCTGGCTTGTGGTTGATCGACGAGGACATCGATCTTCTAAGGGTGGGTTTATGTGAGACCCTGACGCATGTATCAATAGGATTGATAGGAAACCCATACCAACAAGTTGCAACTTCTTTTCCGGAAGCTCATTCGAAAAGAACTCTAAGGTTAAGCGTGCTTTGCCTAGAGCAATTATAGAATGGGTGACCGACCGGGAAGTGGGTACTGGCTGCGCACGAGTTAGGACAAAGTGCGCAGAAAATACTAGTGTTGGTCTGTGGCGCCCCACTCGTGCGCACTTTGTCCTCACTCATGCGCACTTGGTATCCACTTCCTGGTCGGTCACTCATCCTAGAATTGCTCTAGGACAAGCACGCTTAACCTTAGAGTGTAACCCCATAGACCAACACTAGTCTTTTCTGCGCACTTTGTTCTCACTCGTGCGCACCTGGTACCCAGCTCCCGGTTGGTCACCCATCCTAGAATTGCTCTAGGCCAAACACGCTTAAACTTAGAGTTCTTTTCGAATGAGCTTCCGGAAAAGAAGTTGAAACTTGGTGGTATGGGTTTCCTATCAATCCCATTGAGCCATGCGCCAGAGTCTCACACTTAATTGGTGCATAAAGATAGAAGGTGGAGACTCAATATAAAAGTGGAAGAAATGTCGTTCAAAGGGAAGCAGGGATTTCAAGTTTCATAAAGAGCTTCCAAAAATTATGGTACTTATTAGCTTTCATATCTCATTGCCCCTATCATAACCATCTTGAAGTGATTAAGGTTAAAGTGAACAAAATATGGAGTATATGCTTGACAAATTATAAGTTGGCAATCTCATGTCCCTTGAGTACGAGGGCCATTCCTCATGCTACTCAACTTTAGTCACAAGCAAGTTCTTGTTATTGTAAGTATATGTGTAACATAGAGAACCGCCAATGGGGTACCCCTTTCCCCATGACACAGGATCTATCCCATATCAAAATGACAAGGCAACAGACAGTGAGCATCTCAGTGATCTTTTTATTTACCATGGGTATGGTGCTTCTTATTTTTTCTTTTTATTTTTTCTATATTTTTTCTGAAGATGCTTCACAGATTGCTCACTATGGTTATGCTGCAAGTTTCCACCATGATTAGGCATGGCTTAGGCTAGCGGCCCAGACGTTTCTCTAACACATATACATAACTCCATGGACATACAAGCTCTCCTTTTATTTCACACCGCCGACATCCATAAACAAAAGAGCATGATATCAACTAGGTAGATATTTACAGGTGTTGAAAGCGTTCCCCGTGACAGCACGGTTCTGCTAATTCCTAACTTATAAGTGCAATCATATACAACATAGATGACACAATAGTTCAAGTTTATTAGGGGAAAGAAAAATAAAGTGTGCCATCAAGTTTGTGAGAGCTTAAATCACTAATTTTCACATAACAAGTTTAAATTGGACGATAGATAAAACAAGAATATACTTGGAATTGTGTAACACAGCATGCATAGGAATTTATAGTGGACTCTTTGGAATAACTTGGATTTTTGGGAGTTGGATGCATGATTAGAGCTTACTCAATACAACTGGAGCCTAGCAAAAGACTGGGAGCGACCAACTTAGAAAGCAATAATGGCCATAATCATGCAGAGCAAAAAAACATTATCAATCAAAGCATAAAGTGGTATCACAAGTCAAAAAATAAAATAATAGAGGCTAAGGTGACCGGTTCATAGTAATAACATGGTGTGAGCATGTTCCAAGTCAACCCAAACAAAGAATCAAAGGAGAATACCACAATATTATGCTTTTTTATGCTAAAATAATGCATGATTCTTTCAAGGCACATTAAGCAATCTCAATTGTTTGGAACAAGTCATGCTACAGTAATAATCACTAAGAATAAGGTCAAACAACATCTAGCATAACATGATAAAGTCTAAGTCACAGTCAAAACAAGCTCCCTTTTGTACCACTATAAGCATGAAACTCTCTACTCTTTTCCAACACCAATTGACTTATTTGAAATAATTCACAAACATAATAATAAATAAATATAAGTGATCTTGTCTCACAAATCCACAAAGAAGAACTAAAAAGTTCTAAGAAAAAGAAAACTAAATATAAACATAGTGCTAGCAAAAGTGAAAACTCACAGAACAATAAGAACGAAAACTAGAGTGTTCTAGGCAATGAAAACAGAGTGTGTCTCTCTCCAAAAGAAGTGTGTTGGGATCCAGTCAAATTATTGCAGCAAAAAAGCAAAATGAAACTAAAAACAAAAACAAAGACGCTCCAAGAACAACACAATAGTGCATGAAGCAAAAAAAAGTGTCTTGAAAGAAAACATGAGATTTTTATTGATGAAGAAGGGGATGCCTTGGGCATCCCCAAGCTTTGACGCATGTACCACTTGAATATTTCTGGGGGTGACACGGGGTGCATTCCCAATCTTGATATTTTTTCCATTCTTCATCTCATCATATCATTCTCTCCCTACACTTGAAAATTTCCTTCATGCAAAACTTCACACAATCTTCATTAGCAACATTAGTGTATTCAAGATAATCAACCTTTGGTTTTAGTTTCAACACAAGTAAAACTTTCATTAAAACACTTTTTTTATAAAAATTTATTTTAAAATCTCAAGTGATCAAATAGAACTCAAAAAGAAACCGATAAGAGGCAAATGCAAATAATGGCAGAAATCTATCAAAACAGACCAATATGTAGAAACCTATTTTTTCCGAGACCTTATGTTGCTCAAATAAAAAAGGGCTGATAAAAAGAAAGTTATATAATAACATGGGGCATAAGATCAAAAAATTACAGCTCAATCCGACGTACTGAGATTTTTCAGGAATTTTTACAAAACAGAAATGTGTTACGGAACAGCAACTTCTCCAAATCTTTCTTTTCTCTTATGAGAGGTTATTCTTGGCACAAAAACTACACAAAATGGTTATTACAGAGGCAATAGCTTCCAATACTCAACAAATCAAAAATAAACTGAAAGCAAAAACATAATGAGTTGTCTTCCAAAAGCTCTTTCTTTATAGCCATTGAGATAGGAATGATAATTTTAATGATGCTCACATAAGGAATATGAATTGAATTAAAAGAGAGCATCAAGAAGAAAATTAAAAACACATTTAAGTCTAACCAACTTCCTATAAAAAATAATCTTGTAAATAAACAAGTCATGAAAGCACAAAGCAACAAGCATAGGAAAGCAAAACAAATGCAACTTCAAAATTTTCAACATAAAGAGAGGAAACTTAATATTACTGATATTGATAAAACCATTTTTTCCTCTATCATAATAACTTCCAGTAGCATCATGAATAAAATTAACAATATAACTATCACAAAAAACATTCTTATCATGAGCTACATGCAAAAAATGATTATTACTCTCCATGTAAGCATAGTCATTCTTATTAATTGTAGTGGGAGCAAATTCAACAGAATAGCTATCATTATATTATCATCATCATAATCATAAAATATAGGAGGCATATTGTAATCGTGTCGTGGGAATGACCACGGCAGATGCTGCAATTGGCAGCGAGTAGTAGAACATGGGGCAAGGGCAGCCAGCCATCTGCGGTGCGAGATGAGGGCTGAGACACAAGGGTTTACCCAGGTTCGGCCCCCGGAGGGTAAAGACCTACTCCTGCTAGATTGTATTATGGTGAGAGTTTAATGGGCGAGCTCGACGGCTAGGCGGCGAGTCGCTTGGGTGTATGATGGAACGTATCCTCTATGCGTCCCCTAGGGAGGTTTATATAGACTCACCTCGCTAGGGTTTACAGATCACAACCGAATTAGTTAAGGAGTCGGAGATTCTATGACCTAGTCCGACTGGGCCTAGCTACGCTTCTGGGCCTTCAGCTTCCAGTCGCCTGAGGCCACGCCAAGTCTTGATCCAGTCGCCGTCCTGCAGGCCCACTCACTGACAGCTTGGGCCAGTAGGAAATGTCCTGCTGGGTATACCCCGGTAGGCATATCCCCATCAATAGTCCCCGAGGCCGTCGTTGATTTATCGCAGGTGTTTGCTGGCAGTCGGAGTATGCGGGTCCAATGCGGACGCCTAGTCGAATCGGCGGCGGACTCCTGAACAAAGGAAAGAACTAGTCATTTTGGTCGCAATAACGGCGACCAATCGTGTCGCAGCTCGGCGAATGGGTCGATGAATACTTAGTCGCTGTTACAGCGATCGGGTCGGCAAATCGTCGAGTCACCGGGAGCAGTGAATCGAGTAGATGAAGTTTGACCATCAACTATGGTCAAACTAGCCGTTGGGTAACCCAACGGTAACTTCGGCATAATCACCGCGTAATAACGGCTCCCGGAAATGGCGGGTAACAACCGCTATATAACAGGAGCGAGGGCGACCAGGGAAAAGCTCCCTCCACTTCCTCTGATCTGGCATATCTTTGTCTCCTCATTCCTCGCAATGATCGGAACACTCCTGAGAGCCCCGACCACCACGAACTCCCATCCGATGCCCCCCTCTACTGAGCCATGGGGCAGATCCACGGGGGCTGGGCATCCCAACTTCCCTCTTCTTCCGGCGTGTCTGTGCCTACTACGGAATCCAAATATCGGATCTGCGTCCGCATAGTATCGAGCAGCTCGCCATCTTCGTGGCATTCTGCGAGTGCTATCTGGGCTGCACGCCCTACTTTCCCTTGTGGCAAGACCTGTTCCACGGGAGAATCAGCCGCGAAGAGACAGGCGACCCGATGCTAGCCGCGGGCGGCCTGACATTCCAGCTGAAGTCGAAGGCGTCGTTCTTTGATCTGATGTTGCCCGCCAAAGAAGCGAACGAATGGAAAAAGTTTTGGTTCTACGTCACCGAGTCGACTCCAGGCGATGAAGTGGCGCTTCCAAGGTACTCCCAGTGGATCAGCGGATGGTTGTTGATGAAATGCTGCAAACTATCCGCGGCTTGAAGAAGAAAGGCCTCCAGACCATCAACCTCTACAACTGCTAGCTCGGGCGGCGGCTCGTGCCCCTGGCCAGCCGCGACCACTACATGTACGAGTATACGGGTAAGGACAATCCGACGAAGTCATGCCTCGTTGAATGGAGACTCAACGACTACACCCTGGCCCAGAAGAAGATCACCCAGGCGGTGTATCTCAATGCGAAGGCCGGGGTCGCCCCTTATACTGCAAGGCGTCCAGCCCCAACGGTAAGCTGTCATTCCGTCAACACTCGCGGTTGCAGCTGGTGCATTCGCGGTCGTGATAACATTGTTTGTTCTTGTTGCAGTTGTTCCAAGTGGTGGAAGGGTGGCTTCCACCAGCAGATGACGAGAACTCGAGCTCGTCCTTCCAGGACGGAAGCGAGTCATCGCCCGCCAAGGGTAACGCCGAGAGCGACGGGGGTGATGACGACAACGATGAGGAAGATGAGCCCATGGAGGTCGCTGCCCCCACGGTCCGTAAAACTCGCGGGCAACATCAACGCGAGCTCGAAGCAAGCAATAGCCTCGAGCCCCACGACGATGACGATGATGACGACAACGATCTTCCCGAGCACACCTCACATCGCGAGGCCACGCCGTCAAAGAAGAAGAAGAAAGCTCCGCCGAAGAAGAAGGCGAAACCAGCAAAGCCAATATCTCTGCCCCGATCTGCAACCAGTTCCGACGCCGCCAGCTCGGCTAGGGACGCAGCGGCACACGCGACCGCGGCACCAGACGCTGCCGCCCCTAGGGATGAGGCGCCGCTGGCGTCGTTATCACCTCCATTCTCCCCAATCGTTAGTTTGGGGGCTGCTCCAGCCGCAGGGGCCTCGCCTCCAAGGGAGGCTCCCGCAGCAATTACCTCGGAGGCTCCTGCCGCGGCTTCATCTTCGAAAAAGCCATCAGTGTCTTGGGCACATGATTTACTCGAGACGGGCCTCACTCGGAAGTTGGGGCCTGAACTGGAGAAGCCGGCTAGCATCCTCACCGGTCTACGGTTCATACCAGTCGCCAAGTGAGTGTTGTTCGTCTGCTTGTTTTTCGTTTTAGTCGGACAGTCTTATTCATAAAACTGTTTCATAGGACTGGTGTTAAAAAGATCAGCCATCCTTCTGTGGCCAAGGTTTCGCCAGTTGCCACCAAGGTGTCGGCAGATTCCTCGCGGAAGAGGAAAACCGACGAAGTCGCTGCTCCCGCCGAAGGTGTCAAGAGGACGATATGCGACGATGTCGTCACGGTCTCTGATGACCCGGCGGTTGCTCCTAGCGATCCTCCGACTGCAGCGGAAGTGGACTCGAAGACCAAGGAGGGTGTTGACTCACCCGATGTGGCCGAGCCGACTCCGAGTGGCGCAGCGACATCTGCAGCGACCTTCCCTCGCTTCATGGCGAAGACAGCCGCAGCGAGTGCCTCGGAGCTGACGAGCCGGATGCCTGGGGTCACCGAGGTGGAGGTTGAGCAGCGTTGCGGCCATACTTCGGTCGTGCTTGTGTCTGTGGATGCGCTGGAGCTTCACGGCATGCTAGGCACTGCCATCCAGGTATGTCTAGTCCCCGAGGATCGGGCCACTGAATTTTAGTGGTTGGATTCTTAATGTTTTTATATCATCCAGTCTCTGAGTGCCTAGTCGCTGAATCTCAGCAGGTGGGCACTGAGGATTTTCATTGTCCAGTCCCCGAGTGTCTATTCGCTAAATTTCAGCAGGTGGGCACTTAGGAATTTCATTGTCCAGTCCCCGAGTGCCTAGTTGTTGAATTTCAGCGGATGGGCACTTATGAATTGTTTGTTGTTGTTGACGTTGTAGTGTGTGCGCAGGTCCTGCAGCGCGAATCGGCCGAACGGCTTGCTGCGAAGTGTCGCCTGGAGAAGGAGCTCGTTGCCGTCCAGGAGACGAACAAGGGGCTTCAAGCAGTTGCAGCTGAGGTGAAGGAGGCCCGCCGGGGCCTTGTCCCGGTGGGTGACTTGACGGCGGCTCAGTCTGCTTTCAGCGCGGCCAAAAAGCGAGTTGCTGACCTGGAGCGTGAGCTCAAGGAGGCGAGGGTGGAAGCAAGCTCGGCGGAGGGGCGAGCGAAAGCTGCTGTTACTTCTGCCACTGAAGAATGGAAAGTATCTGATGCGCTCGTTGCTGGGCTGCAGAACGACCTTTCTTCTCTTCAAAGTTTCATCACGGACCTCTGCCGCCCGCTAATTGGTAAACTCTCCTTCAGCCAATTTTCGGCGGCACTAACTGTATTGTGATGTCGATATTTCGCTTACTGCTTGTTGATGTACTGCAGGCCGGATTACTGATAACGTGGAAGAAGCGCAGTCGTATGATGCGCGACAGTGCATGACCACCCTGGTCGACTCGGCCGCGTTGTCAGCATCTTGTCTTAGAGCATATCTTCAGGAGATATCGCCCACGGAGGTAATCCCTAGTGACCTTGTCGAGGTATGGCGCTACCTGGAAAAGGCTCCGTCGGTTGTCGAGTTCATGACTCAGTCGGCCTTCCGGCGTGGGGCAGCGACGGCACTCAGCCTTGGGCTTGCCCACTTCCCGAAGGATTTCGACCTCGAGGATGTCACGAGTGGCTACCCCTCGTCAACGGTCTTGGTGGAGATTGCAGAGGTGCTGAAGCTGACGGACCGGGCCGCGGTGTACTCCGATCGCGTTTGGGCGATTGGCGACCTCCTCCCCTACCAGGAGACGATTGTCGCTCCCAATGATCCTGAACCGAAGCATCAAGACTTCAAGGTCGAGCATCCATTCCGTGCGGCGATGGTGGGCGAGCTGACGACGTACCCGTCGAACCCGTACGTGCCCTTCATCTTCAACCACAGGGATGGCGGCGTGTCTGCATCAAAACCTGTGGAGTAAAAGTGTTGTGCCCTTGGGCATTAGTACGGAATAACTATGTAACTTCCTTGTACGTGGAACAACTTTGTGCTACTATAAAGGAAACTCGTGTTATTTTGTTATTCGTTTGCGATTTTGGATGTTGATTGAGCGAGTCCCCGAGCGCGTCCGCCCTTTTTATGGGGTTTACCACGTTGTTATATGTTTGTGAATTGTTAATGAGTTAAGGTCGACTCGCCATAGCTCGGAGAGCCAGTCGCATGGCAACTCCCAGGGGTTCTCTGTACTTGACCATTTTCCCGGGCGCGAACGAGGTCGGGTTGCCGAGTCCCCGAGCGTGATACTTGGTGGTTCTAGTCGCAGGCCCAGGGTAGGTGAGGACTAAGAGCGTCTATAGTAAGCGCGTCGCCCCTGCCTGATCTGAAGGATCAGTCACATGGCGAGTCCTGGGCATGCTCTCATACTAGGTGTTTTTCCCTAGTCGCTCGTATTTGGCTGGGTGTCAGTCCCCGAGCGTGGTACTTGTCCGTTCGCGTCTCTGTGCCAAGGATGCGAAGGACTTGGTCGCTGTGAGGAGCGAATGCGGTTGTCTTGGCTTGGTGAGCCAGTCGGGCTAGGCGACTCCAATGGGGCTCCGGGTTGGCGTTTTTCATGGACATTACGAGGCCTGGAGTTTCCCAGTGCCCTCGTGCCGCACTACTTGGCCGTGCCGGTCGCTTTACCAGAGGTTGACTTCTGCGGATAGCATAACACTATTATTACGAGTGCGAGTGGCACAAGACACGGAGAGTAGACACAATATTTGGTAACCAATCTGTTTTATTTCATAGCGGGTTGGGTGTACATGTATGGAGTTCTAGGAGTAGAACTTCCGTAGGAGGTTTATATTCCACGGCCGCTTGACGTCGAGTTTTCCGTCTCCTCGGACGTCGGTGAGGTAGTAGGCGTCGTTGCCAAGTACTTGCCCAATGGCGATGGTCCCTCCCAAGGGGGGGAGAGCTTGTGCATGCCTTTCTTGTCCTGGATTAGAAGCAGTACCAGGTCGCCTTCTTGGAAAGTGCGAGTCCTTACTCGCCGGCTATGGTACCGGCGGAGCCCTTGCTGGTAGATGGCAGTGCAGGAGCGAGCTAGGTCGTGTGCCTCGTCGAGCTGGTTGACTCCGTCTTGGCGTGCGAGTTCGTTTGCAGCCTCTGTGTAGTTGACCACCCTTGGTGAATCGTGCTCGAGGTCGGTGGGCATGACTGCATCGGCACCATACACCATGAAGAAGGGGGTGAATCCTGTTGACCTGTTGACGGAGGTGCGGATGCCCCAGATGACGGAGGGTAGATCCTCGACCCAGCACCCGGCGGTGCGCTCCAGTGGGACATGGAGCCGTGGCTTCAGGCCATGGAGGTTGCTCCGATTAGCGCGTTCCGCCTGGACATTGGACTCCGGGTGCGTGACTGAGGCGAGGTCGAGTCGAATGTGGTGTTCCTCGCAGAACTCGGCCATGGCTCCTTTGGCGAAGTTGGTGCCGTTGTCCGTGATGATGCTGTTGGGGAAGCCGTAGCGATAGATGAGCTCGCGTAGGAACTTGGTGGTGGTCTTCGCGTCGCACTTGCGGACTGGCTTGGCCTCCACCCATTTTGTGAATTTGTCGACTGCGATTAGGAGGTGGGTGAAGCTAGAGGGGGACTTCTTGAAGGGACCTACCATGTCCATGCCCCATACGGCGAAAGGCCAGGTGATGGGGATTGTCTTGAGCGCCGAGCTCGGCACGTGGGTGTGGTTGGCATATTTATGGCATCCGACGCACCGCTGGACGATGTCGATAGCGTCTGCGTGTGCGGTGAGCCAGTAGAAGCCGTGTCGCATAACCTTTGCGACCAGAGAGCGGGCGCCGGCGTGGTGGCCACAGTCGCCGGAGTGAATGTCTTGGAGGATTTTGTGTCCTTCAGCGGGTTGAACACAACGTTGGAACACGCCGGTCATGCTGCGCTTGTGGAGCTCGCCGTTGATGATGACGAAGGATTTGCAGCGGCGTGCTATCATCCGGGCATCCGTTTCATCCGCGGGCAGGGTGCCTCCCTCCAAGTAGGCGACGTATGGCATGGTCCAGTCATTTGGCTTGGCGATTAGTGCGACCAGGGCTGCTTCTGGTTGCAGCGGGATTCCGATGTCGATCTCCCTTGGGGGAGAGACGGAAGGCTTGGTGATGGTGTCGAGGAAGACGCCGGCGGGTGGTGCGAGTCGAGCTGAGCCGATGCGAGAGAGTGCGTCGGCCTCCTCGTTCTTCCGCCTATCAATCCACTCGACAGAGTAGCCTGCGAAGTGTCCACCTAGCTAGTCCACTGCTTGGCGGTATGCCGCCATGGTGGGGGAGACGGCGTCGCAGGTGCCGGCGACTTGCCGGCGACAAGGTCGGAGTCTCCGTAGCAGTGCAGGCGATTGACGTTCATCTCCTTGGCATCTCGCATGCCATGGAGTAGCGCCTCGTACTCGGCCATGTTATTGGTGTAGGGGGTGAAGTCGAGGTAGAGGACGTAGCGGAGCTTGTCGCCCTTTGGAGATGTTAACACGATCCCTGCCCCTGCGCCGTCCGTGTTCTTGGAGCCATCAAAGTGTAGGTTCCAATAGTGGAGGTATGGCAGCTTCTCTGGCTGCTGGGCCTCCTCCCAATCGGCGAGGAAGTCTGCGAGAGCCTGCTATTTGATCGCCTTGCGCGGATCGTACTTCATGTTGTGGACGCCGATCACGACGACCCACTTGGCGACTCACCCGGTCGCCTCGCTCTTGCAGATGATGTCCTGCAACGGTGCTGAGGAGACGACCGTTATTGGGTGCTCCTGGAAGTAGTGCGGCAGTCGCCGCTGTGCTCTGAAGACCGCATATACCAATTTCTGGTATTGTGGGTAGCGATGGCGCGACTCGGTGAGGACTTCGCTGATGTAGTACACTGGTCGCTGCACCAGGCACTCCTTTCCTTCCTCTACCCGTTCGACGACCATGACGGCGCTGACGACGCGTTCGGAAGTTGTGACATAGACCAGCATGGGTTCCTTGTCGATAGAGGCGGCGAGTAGCGACGCTGCGAGTAGCACCTCCTTGAGGTCGTGGAGCGCGTCATCTACCTCCTTGTCCCACTGGAAGGTGGGGTTTTTGCGCATTAGGCGGTAGAGGGGCATCGCCTTTTCGCCTAACCGGGGGATGAAGCGACTAAGAGCCGCGACTCGCCCGGCCAGCTTCTGGACGTCGCGCAGGCACTCGGGTCTGCCGAGTCGAGCGTTCGTGTTGATCTTGGCGGGGTTCGCCTCGATCCCACGCTTGGAGACAACGTATCCCAGTAGCTGTCCAGTTGGCACACCGAAGGTGCATTTCCCTGGGTTTAGCTTTATCTTGTACTTCCGCAGGTTGCCAAATGTATCCGCCAGGTTGGCGAGTACGTCGTTCTGGCGAGCGGATTTCACCACCACGTCGTCGATGTAGACGTGGATATTGCGGCCAATCTGGCTCACAAGGCACTCCTGCATGCACCTCTGGTAGGTCGCCTCGGCGTTTTTGAGGCCGAAGGTCATGGTAGTGTAGCAGAAGGCTCCGAATGGCGTGATGAACGCCGTCTTCTCTTCGTCCTCAACAACCATTTTGATCTGGTTGTACCCAGAGTAGGCGTCGAGGAAGCATAGCGCCTCCGAGCCCGCGGTGGAATCGACGATTTGGTCGATCCGCGGGAGGACGAATTGCTCCTTCGGGCAGGCGCTGTTTAGGTTTGTGTATTCGATACACATCCTCCAGGTCCCGTTTTTCTTCTCGACCAGGACTGGGTTTACCAGCCACTTGGAGTACTTGATTGGCCGGATGAAGCCTGCATCGAGTAGACGCTGCACCTCCTCTGCGATGGCTCGGCGACGCTCTTCATTGAAGGGCCGCAGCGACTGCTTAACAGGTCACACTTTGGGGTCAGCGTTGATTTTGTGCTCAGCGAGTTCCCTCGGGACACCAGGCATGTCGAATGGCTTCCATGCGAAGATGTCCCTGTTCTCACGGAGGAACTCGATGAGAGCGCCTTCGTATGCTGGGCTCATGCCCGTCCCGATCGTCACCGTCTGGCTGGAGTCGCCTGGGACCAGCTCGACGGTGCGGGTATGCGTCGTTGCCTTGAAGGCGGTGGAGTTGCCGCCCTCCGAGTTGAGCTTCTTGAGTATGGTGGGGTCGTCGCTGTTGAACCTGCTCGCGTGCTTGGAGAGCTCCTTGGCGTGGTTGGCCTCTGCCGCGATGACGAAGTCAGCGAGTTCGGCCCCTTTGGCCTCGCACTCTGCGGCCATGTCGGGGTCGCCGTGGATGGTGATGACGCCGCACGGCCCGGGTCGCTTCATCGCGTTGTACGCGTAGTGGGGTGTTGCCATGAACTTGGCGAACGCCTGGCACCCTAGGACGCAGTGGTAGGGGCTGTCGAAGGGCACCAGCTCGAAGACGATCCGCTCGGTGGGAAGTTTGCTGGTGTGCCGAAGGTGACTGGCAGCGTCACCTTGCCGATCGGGTATGCCTTCCGACAGGGGACAATGCCGTGGAAAGTGGTGTAGGTCGTCTCGATCATCGACTGCGGGAGCCGCAGTCGCCTGAAGGTGTCTAGGTACAAGATGTTGATGGAGCTGCCGCCGTCCATCAATGTTTTGGGGAGCTAGTAGTCTCCCACCTTGGGCTTGACCACCAGGGCGACTCGGCCCGGATACTCGATCTGTGGCTAGTGGTCCTCGCGGCTCCAGGTGATTGGTTGTTCAGACCAGTTGAGGAACTGAGGGATATCTATCTGGGCCACCGCATTGACGGCGACCGCGCGGGCGATGACCCTCTTCTCGCGCTTCGTGTTGAAGCCTGTGAAGGTGTGGAGCGAGCCGGCGACGCTGCCGAATTTTCCGCCGTTTGGCGGGTTGTTGTCGGGGTCTTTCCGCGCGCGCTGTGCCTTCTCGATCTCCTTGAGAGAGTGGCAGTCGGCGGTCGTGTGCGTGGCGGGCTTTCCTTCCCTGCTGTGAAACACACAAGGTTGGTTAAGAAGGGCCGCATGATCGAACCTCAGCTTCGCCTTGTAGTTGCCACCGTCGCGGCGCTGTCCCCCGTCGCGGCGGAAGCTCTTGGGCTCGCGCTGCGTGTATCCAGCGTTGGCGAAGAATTCGACTCGCCCGTCACTGCGGCACTTGCCGGTGAGGCGAGTGTTGCTGTAGCGTAATTCGGGTCGCCTCCCGTTGTCGTGGCCGCTCGTGCGGCGATGTCCTCCCGACTCGTCGTAGGTTTCTTGGTTTGGGTCTTCCTCCGCATACTTCTTTGCGATCTCCAGGAGGTCCGGTATGTTGTCGAGTGTGCGGTACACTCTTATGAGCTTGGAGACCAGGGGCTCATAGAGGCACGAGGTCTTGAAGAAGTGAATCGCGGTGTCCGGGTGGATCCCAGCCGCGTTATACCACAGATCTTGCCACCGTTGGACCCAGCTGCAGGTCGACTCGCGGGGTCCCTGGACGCACCGCTCTAGGTCCTCGATGGTGGTGGCGCGGGTGTATGAACCCTCGATGTGCCTAACGAAGGCATCGCGCATCTCCTCCCAGGAGTCGATGCTATCCATGGGGAGGGTGTTAATCCACTGCATGCACGCCCCCTCCATCATTAGGGGGAGGTAGCGGGCGGCGAGTAGATCGGTGTGGCCGGCGATCCCCATCGCCATGAGGTAGGTATCCAGCCACACAGAGGGATCGTACGAGGGGTAGTACTTTTCTATTTCCTTCGGCGCTTTGAAGTTCGCCAAGTATCTTTCGCCTCGGATCATCGATCCGAAGCACGGGGGCCACACTCGGCTCAGCGATCCCCTTGGTTTGCCGTCGCGGTGGTTGGTGAGGGTGTGCTGCAGGTCGTCAGGCTGGCATGCGCGCCAGCTCTGGTTGTTGATGATGTGGGTGCGGGCGTCGACGGGTTGTCCGTTGGCGGCGACGAAGTTGTTCGCCGGCCGAGGGTCGTTGGTGGAGAGTGCCGCGTTCGCGGGTCGGTGTTGGAGCTGTAGGGGTTCGGGTGGCGGGCAGTTGAGAGTGTTCGCCGCCATGGGGCGGCCGCTCGAGGCCGCTCTGCTGCCTGATGAACGCGAGTACATTCGACCCTGTGAGTCGACGCCTGCGTTTTGTTGCTCGACCGCTTTGGCGAGCAGAGCCCTGGCGTACTGGATCTGCAGGGCGCCTTCCCCAGTGGCTTCAATGTTGTCGACCGCTGCTCGGCCCGCGACGAGGTTGTCCATTGGGGTGGAGAACAGCGGGAGGACGTTCGCGTCTCGCTCTCGTGAGGATACCACGATCCTTGACTGGTCCCTGGGGGGTGCGCGGTTGGGTGGTGGTGGGGCACCATTGGCCGTTGCCCCTGGTGGGGGCGGAGTGCTTCCTCCTGGCGGCGCGTTCTCGCAGATCGCGCGCTCGGCCGCGCGGGCCGGGTCGTTCTCGTCGTCGAAATTCAGGGTGTGCCCCTAGACGGTAGGGTTTAGGCGCGACCTGATTCGGAGTTGGTGGTAGCGCGACAGCTCCTGCGCTGTCACCTGCTCGAGGCGAAATTTTTCGCGCTCGACTTGTTCCTTGTGGACTGCCTCCGCCAGCTTTAGGCGGAGTTCCTCGACCTCCGTTGCTGTCGCATTTGGTGGGATCGGCGTGGAGAATGGGTCTTCCGGCGAGTCGGCGCCAGTCGCCATGTAGGTCGCGGTGTGGTGACCGATTCCGTCGCGGAGGTCGGCGGAGTTCTCCGACCCGGAGTCGAAGTCGAAGATCCCGAGGATAGAGGGATCCTCGAAGTCTCCGACGTTGGAGAGCTGGGTGATGGAGCCCGCGGGTGACGCGACAACAATGGATCTGGCAAGTGACGCCGGGGTCGCCGAATCGGCGTCATCGTTGAGGGATGCGTCGTCCACGGCCGCGGTGGTTTTGGCCACGTTGCTGTGGGCCGAGTCATACTCGGATGCAAGGCGGTGAATCGTGCGAACCTGGCTCTCAGAGAGCCGGTCGCGTGGCGGCGACTCGCGGATGCGAGCCGAGTCCTCCAAGATGATGACTTCGGTGAGGCCGACGATGAGGCTGATCGTGTCGACCGCCGGGACGTAGCTGGTCGGCAAGATCTGGAGCATCTCGCCGATCGTGATCATGCGGCCGGTGGCGATCGACTCATTGATGGGCAGATTGGATCTCGCCGCAGAACACCGGCCTGACCGGCCAGGCCCCACGATGGGCGCCACTGTCGTGGGAATGACCACGACAGATGCTGCAATTGGCAGCGAGTAGTAGAACATGGGGCAAGGGCGGCCAGCCATCTGCGGTACGAGATGAGGGCTGAGACACAAGGGTTTACCCAGGTTCGGCCCCCGGAGGGTAAAGACCTACTCCTGCTAGATTGTATTATGGTGAGAGTACAATGGGGCGAGCTCGATGGCTAGGCGGCGAGTCGATTGGGTGTATGATGGAATGTATCCTCTATGCGTCCCCTAGGGAGGTTTATATAGACTCACCTCGCTAGGGTTTACAGATCACAAACGAATTAGTTAAGGAGTCGGAGATTCTATGACCTAGTCCGACTGGACCTAGCTACGCTTTTGGGCCTTCAGCTTCTAGTCGCCTGAGGCCACGCAAAGTCTTGATCCAGTCGCCGTCCTGCGGGCCCACTCGCTGACAGTTTGGGCCAGTAGGAAACGTCCTGCTGGGTATACCCCGGTAGGCATATCCCCATCAAATGGTAATTGATTTTGTCCTCAATAGTAGGTGGACTAAAACTATCATATTCATCATTGTAATCATCAAAGTAAAATTTCTCCTCCGTGCTTGGGAGACTAAAAATATCATGCTCATCAAAACCAGCTTTCCCAAGCTTAGACTTTTCCATAACATTAGCAATAATGGTGTGTAGAGGATTCATACTAATAACATTGCTATTAGCATGTAAATAAAGTTCCATAGGTTTTTTAATTTTCTCTTCTAACACTTCATGTCCTAACTCAAGATAAATACTATAAAGCTCTCTAATTTTGTTATTGTTTTCCATTAAGCCTAACTAGTGAAAATACGAAACAAAAAGATAAAACTGCAGAATCTACATGAAATAACTTCGAGCACTCACACTCCAGCAACAGTACTAGAAGATAGCTTAGTAGCCAGAGGACGTGAGTACCTTTTACCTTACCTCGCCAGCAACAGCGCCAGAAAAGAGCTTGATGTCTACACACGCTTCTATTCTTGTAGACAATGTTGGGCCTCCAAGTGCAGAGGTTTGTTGGACAACAACAAGTTTCCCTTAAGTGGATCACCCAAGGTTTATCGATCTCAGGGAGGAAGTGGTCAAAGGTATCCCTCTCAAGCAACCCTGTAATCAAGATACTAACCCTCTATCAGTGGGGAATGATTCATGGATATATAATTGGGGCAGTACCTATACTGCATCGGCATATTATCAGCACTTACATGAGCACATTGTGGTGATGGGACTGAATAATTAGATAAGGAAATCCTGCTGTGTCATGCGACACAAGTTCTTTGCCTGGTTATTGCTTAATGATAGATTGAACACAAGGGATATTTTGAAGAGGAGACACTGGAATGTCACCAATGATAGCCATCGTGTCTTATGCCCAACTAGAGCCTATGAAGACAGAATGCACTTGTTCTTTGAGTGCAACTTTAGTCAGAGAGTTTGGACTTACTTGCAGATTGACTTGCCGCCCGGACAAGATATTCAAGTCGCTGCAAATGCAGCAAGGAGAGAGTTTGCTAAACCTTTTTTTATGGAGGTTGTGATTATGGCATGTTGGAATATATGGAAGCAAAGAAATGGGAAAATCTTTCAACATGAGAGACCAATGTTTGCTGGTTGGAAGAGGAACTTTGTGCATGATATGTCCTTACTTGGGTATAGGATTAAAAATAATCTTCACCCCTCTCTTATGGCCTGGATAGGCAGCTTACAATAGTCCTGTGAATATGTTTAGTAGCGGTTCAGGTAGAGAATGTACAGGTAGTTTTTCCTTTACTTGTTATCTGTTTGGTATTTTTTCTATCTTGTAATTTTTTTGGTTCAGTATGAGCAATAAATTTGCTGTGGGGCTTTTGCCTCACAGTCTTTAGGTTCAAAAAAAAGATACAAGAAGTCACTTGTGTCCCCAACACACCAAAACACTTGTCAGGTGTATAGGTGCACTAGTTTTGCGAAGAGGTAGTAAAATAGAAGTAGTATGGGTGATTATAAGTGGTAACGGTGCCAGAAAAGACTTTGATGGCGTGGAAGAGACTAAAGGCAATCTGAAATAAAGATGGAAACAAGCAAACATGTAACAGATCTAGTTGTAAATGGTGTTTCAATGATTAGAAACATGGCCTAGGAATCATACTTTCACTAGTGGACACTCTCATATAAATATGTTATCTTCATGATACTACTCTGAACTACTCTCCGGTTGGACAACTCTAATCCACGGTAGGGATACAAAAGCACTGCTTAAAGTTTGCAATCCCCATCTAGATAACCCCACACTGTTACCTTGAGCGCTAGATGGCTCCTTCAAACACCACAATTTCATAGAGACATCCAACTCCAAATCTAACTCATGACAAGTATTTCTATAATATTTAGCCTAAGTGCCACCCGGTGTGCATACTGTCACTTTCACATACGTGGGGATAGCCGATATCTATTAAAGCACTTGAGTAATAGAGTAGATCTACTTGATTACAAATCTCATGACCACAATAAGATCACACATAGAGAGAGAGAGATGAACACATAGCTACCGATAGAGACCTTAGCCTTGAGGAAGAACTACTCCCTCCTTATCATGCGAATCAGCAACGACGATGGAGATGGTCGTGGAAATTGATAGAGATGGCTCCGGGGGCAATTCCTCATCCCGGCAGGGTGCCTGAACAAAGACTTCTGTCCCCCGAATCTCCCCTTCGGTAGCGGCGGAGCTACGGAACATTTTGTGGATGTATGCCCGCGTTAGGGTTTACATCCTGAGGAGACGTATATGTAGGCGAGAGTGCAAGGTCGGTGGATCCTCGAGGGCCCTACACCTAGGGCTAGCACGACCAGGGGGACCGGCGCCACCCTATGGTGTGGCCACCTCCTGGACCCCCTTCGTCTGTCCTTCTGGCTCCGTGTTCGCTCCGGTAAAATATTGACTTTGCCTTTTTCCCGTCCAATTCCAAGAATATTTCACTTCTGGCTTTTCTGAATCCAACAACAGCAAAAAACAAGCAACTGGAAGTGCGGCATATTGTTAATAGGTTAGTACCAGAAAATGTATAAAAATACCTGAAAGTGTATACAAACCATAATAAAATTGATACAAAACAAGCATGTAGCATAAAAAATTATAGATACGTTTACGACGTATCAGTTATCTCCCAATAGTGCTTTCCTTTAATGCCTTTTAGCTAGGGATAGGAAGCAAGAATCAAGTATTTTAGAATGAAGAAGAATTGAGATCAATACTAGAAATTTATTCAACTAGGCAAGGTATCTCATCCAAATAACTTCTAGAGGATCCCCTCTTAATATTGTTGGGTTCACTATTTTCGTCAAACGGGTTTTCAGGAACAATCCAATCAAAATTATTTTCTAAGACTTCATGCATTCCTACAAGTTTAAAAGGTATTGGTATTTTAATTTCCTCTCCTTTTTTGGGTTTGGTTTTGTCAACTTTTCTAGTGTGCCCATAACATCTACACATGAGCCTAGCATATTAAAATGATCAAAGACCTTTCTAGCTTCTTTAGCAACATCATTGAACTCTTTAAGCAAAGTTTCTAGAATAAAATCTCTCTTTCAATATCCTCAATATATTTAAGTTTAAGAAACATTACATGCATCATGGGGTTAAGGTTAACAAACCTAGCCTCCAACATGTGAACTAAAGAAGCTGCAACAATTTCATAGTTTGGAGCAAGTTCTGCTAAGGATCTATCCTCAATATCCTCATGCTTGCTAACATGATTAAAGAATTCTTCAATATTATCTTTCCCAATTATAGAACCACTATCTATTGAAAGGTCTTTCAGGGTGAACTTAGGGAACAACATGGTGAGCTAAGAACAAGGTAACAACTAAATAAAGAACTAATTTTTTTTTGATAAAAAATAAAAAAACTAGCACAACTAAATTGTTTTTATATTTTTGAAAAAAAGAAACAAGCAAAACAAGGAAAAATGAACTAAGCAAAAAAAATAAAGTAAAGATTTTGGTTGTGCGAGACTCCCCTTGCGGAAATCTTATTTCTACCAGAAAAGTGATTGACGAGGTGGAAGAGATTGAAGTTGTCCTTATCTCCTCGGCAACGGCGCCAGAAAAGTGCTTGATGGTTCATATATGTAGAGATCTTTGGGAACCCCAAGAGGAAGGTATGATGACCACAGCATCAAGTTTCCCTCGGTTATGAAACCAAAGTGATCGAACCAGTAGGAGTAAGGAAACAACTCCAAGGTGTTGCTAGCAACTTGGAACCTTCACAACACAAACCACAATACATTGCCCCAACTTATAGTGAGGTTGTAGATCTCACCGGTTTGCTAAAAACAAAGGATTAAACCTATAACGTGAAAGATAGTAATTGCTTATAGTAAGTAAACGGTAAACAATAGATGGTATATAAATGGTAAGGAATGGACCGGGGTCTACGGTTCACTAGAGGTGTTCTCCATAAGATAAATAACATGTTGGGTGAACAAATTATAACGAGGCAATTGACAGATTGAAAATGCATAACAATGCATATACTAGACATATTGATCTCTACGATATTTGTTTGGACAATACAACATAATACATAGACTGTAATCCAACTGGGTCTATTACTAATAATCCACGTTCAGGTTATCATCCAAACCCCTTTCAATATTAAGTTGCAAGCAATAGATAATTGCATTAAGAAAAGTGTGTAAAGTAAACGATATAATTGCCCTTGGATAAAGTCTTGTTGTTTTCTCCCTTGTAGAAACAACACATCTACAATCTTAGAAGTTTTTGTCACTCTCCCAGATTACTAGAGGCATGAACCTACTATCGAGCATAAATACTCCCTCTTGGAGTTACAAGCATCTACTTGGCCAAAGTATCTACTAGCAATGGAGAGAATGCAAGATCACAAATAACATAGACACTAGTAAGTCTGCACGTGCAACGCACGATTTCATCATCTATATTAAATATTATTTTCCTTTTATCGCCTTTTTTCTCGATCCTGACTCATGCCCAATGATGTAAGTACACCTGTGAGACGTGTTTTCATAGAAAATTCACTATCACATAAACACTTCAAAAAATAATTCGAATTCATGATATTGGTGTGATTAAAAATATTTAAAAGCCAATATTTTAATGGAGAAATGACAGCGAGGTAAGTTTAGCTTGTGATGATTAGTTCGATGTTTGGTTTTGTTAGAGGGTATATCCACGGTCGTACATTCTGTGGAATTACATCTTTTTTGTCCCATTCATCAACTCCCAATTTCGGATTTCTTATATTGTCATCATTCATTTCGGAATCCATTAAAATGATAGCTAATTTGCTTCTAAATGTGTTATACGAGCTTACACCGTAGTAATCATAGTTACTTTTCAAGTAACTATACGCCATATAATAAGTATCAAGATACACATGGAATATACGTGTTAAAAATGTTAGATAAAAAATCTCTCACGAAGTACTCCATAAATTTAACATTCATAGACCCCAAAACACACATGATTACGTCATTTCAATAAATTCAATAGAAATAATTATCAATTTACAAATTATTTTCATAAGAAATTCTAAAATCATCAAATTATCATGACTAAACATTTTTTAACCCTTGTGACACGTACAGAACTCTGTATATAGGAAAAGATTGCAGCAACAATTAAATTGGACACACTCGAATAAAAATATGGAGGGACAGACTCATCACCTACCTCACCGCCACCCCCTTGAGTTGCTGCCCATGTTTCCCCGTCGTTCCCCATTCCGTACTCGCCAGCTCCCTCTTCCGACCTCATCCCTCCCCTTTGTCCCCACCTCCAGCGCGAGTACTGCGCACCCCTGCTCTTCCCAGCCACTTGTCGTCGAATCCTGTCGCCGAAATGCCTGAGGAGGCGGTCGTGCTCTGTCATGCTCGCGGTTCAGCCAGCCGTAGGCGCCACACGACTCGTCTGCACCGGAACGGCGTCCGCATCCATCGCGCGTCGGAGGCTCCAGATCACCGGCCAGCCCTGTTCCTCCTAAATTTTCCCGTCCCAGCGCACCGGCACCACCCTGTGCCTCCCCGAGCTCGACACCGCTGCGAAGGGATTGAGGTGCAACCGCAATGGGCCTCCTCGAGCTCGACACCCACAACGGAGGGATTGGGTTATTGCCGCCACACGGGCTCTCGGGTCAACCATGGAGTCCAAGGTGAACAGCGCTCTACCCTCCTTGAAGTGTGATTTGATGTTAAATCTCCTGCAAGCTTGATGTATATGGTATGTTCCATGTGAGTATATTTTCTGCAATTTCAACTTCTCAGTAGCATCTAGAGCATAGGTCTTTTTGCACAACATCTCTCAGTAGCATCCCGGGAATAGGGCTAGGGATATTTTCCAGTAGTTGTCTAAAATATGGAATAATTTCTAATGGCATGCAGCTAAATCCCACTTATTTGTAACAAAGTATTTACTATAGCAGGGATTGCTTGTAACAAGTAATTACTCCCACAGGTGTTGCTTGTAACAAAGTAATTACTCCAGCAGGGATTGCTTGTTTAGGTTAAATCCCTGCGCCAGATAAACCCCGGTGTTAGTTACTTATAACTTATAAGCAGATGTTGTATGCAGTCATAGAGAACATGTGTCTTTTGTATGCATAAGGGATTGCTTGTTAAGGTGAATATACGAAATACTTTTTTCTGAGAGGTGTGTGGACTTATATAAGGAACTGTGGTATTGGTTTGGTTCTTCCACTAAAAGCATGAACATTGATTGTATGAAGTGTCTGTAGTGTGATAACCTAAAAATGGTTTATCTGTTAGGTGTTTTTTTCATAGCGTCCTCAGCTAAACAACCTTGTAGATGTATAGTTTGTGGTTGACAAAAAGAACAATTCATGAATGGAAAGGTTTCTGAAAAATGCTTAAACTGAGAAATGAGCACGGCTTGACACTGGCATGGTAGCACTGTAATGCATCTATGGTAGTGCTTGACACTGATGCATCTCATGACTAATTAGAATCGCCAGTTAAGCATCAGGTACACGGAGGATAGATGTATGCATAAGTACTTTTGTTGAACACGACTTCAGTTTCTTCCTCTTGCACCAAATGATGCCCACCAGTGAGCATAAAGACATGTTTACTGAAGCAGCTTATTAAACTGCAGACTTGCTTGACTCGATGTACTTTTGTGAGTTGGGCATCTGAAAAACGATTTCAGCTCATTTTTCACTTCTCTGTACTGAATGTTCATTATAGATGTCCATATCTTTTTAATATTCATGTCTGGACTAAAGATAACAATACGTGTGTATTCCCATCTACAGGCTCATAATCAAAGGATCATTCCAAAAGTTTAATGGAGATTTGGAAATAGTGTTACTCGGCATCTCCACTTTATTTCGAAAATGCTAGACTGTAGTGCAGGAATTGCACGATAGAGCATTTTATAGTTTGTTTGCAACAGATCATGGTATAATAATTGGTATGTTCAGTTCACAAATTGAAAATTTAGGATGATATAAGTTATGATCATGTAGATTTCCTTTTGTAAACTATGTATCTTTGGTGACGGGTTCTCGAGAAAGTACATATTCTGTGATGAATAATTTATCTATGGTTTATGGGTAAATGGCTAGATGTTAAATACCACTATCAAGGTGGCCACCATTAGGAAATGTGTTTCCTGTAGCCATTCCTCCTCCCGACCTCTATTGTACATATTTTTTTTATTTTTTTAATCTTCCCAAATTCTTTTTGGCTCGGAATGGTTAAATTTTTATGATAATGAAAAAGAAGTGGTTTAAGGCATTGGCTAGCTTCTTACTCCTGGATTTTCAAATTAATCAGAAGATAGGACAGTTATATAGCTAAATATGGTTTTAGGCATACCAAATGTAGGTACATAACATGATCATTGAATCGATTGATTTTAGAAGATTTATTTTCACCACATTTTTCGTGTATAAAAAATCAAGTGTCCTGGCAGTAGCCCATGCACTCTACTAAATAAAGACTGAAAAAATTAGATATTCCAGTTTGTTAGCAAAACAAGATAAATTTACAAGATAGATACATATTCTAGTTGTTACAGTAGGCGTCATACCCGTGCTCTCACCTATTAATGTTGTATATAAATTCTTGGATATGTTCATATGCAGATTAAAAGATAAAGAAGCAATGACAGAGAAGATTTAAATTGTTATTGTCATTGTCGTAAAAGAATTTGTGTTGATACCTGGGCACTTTGCAGCACTGACAGGTCTCTGTTTGTTACATGATGGCGACAATGTTGCGGCAGTGAAGACAGCGGAGAGGGCGACGATGGTCCAGGGAGGCGGCGAGGGCACCGTCCTGGGATGTGGCGAAGGCGTTGTCGCAAATGGCATTGTCGGCGAGGGCGCCATCTAGGCCGAGACGGCCAGTGATCAGGATGAGGGACACGGCGAGGGCTCCATCCAGGGATGCCATGAGGGCGCCATACAGGCCGTTGATCGGTGATGGCGACGTCCAGGGTCGCGGCGATGGCGAGCAGCGATGGCGACTTATCATCAGTTTTTTTCCCTTTCGCTTTTTTCTCTTGAGCGATCAGATTTTTTTATTGGGCACGATTTGAGGATGCGGGCGTGGTTTGCCTCAGCGGGATGAGTAATATGTCCAACGTTCTAAATTGCTAAAGGTACACAGGAATCTGATTAGTGGGCCTGATTGTGTAGTTTTAGTCTATGTGTGGATAGTTTGTTGGGTACGTTTAGCGAAGTTCTTGTTCGTGCCTTTATAAGTAGTAGAGATGATAGAATAAATAATCAATCTGATATAGTATCTCAATATCCATTAGATTTCCGCAAACACAACATGTAGTATTACAAATAGATGATCAAAAAATCACCTACAACACCAGATAGTCAGGCTCACGTTTTGGTCTTGTTCACAATCACACTAGTGAAAAACGGTGCATCAGTCCCGGTACGGGAGGGCCATTATTATGAACTAGGACAAATTGAACTTTGCCGAGGTAGTGTTTTGTGTGTTTCGGCTGCTGCGGCAGCGGTGGCTGTGCAGCAGTAGGTTCTGCCGCGGTAGAGTTTTGGGGCGTTTTTCTCTCGCGGTATAGGAGGGATAGCGAGCGAGGTTTGGCATTTGTGATGTGCAATGAAGGAATCGTTACAAAACATCATCATGAATATAGAGATCAAAGAGTGACATCTTTTTTCGTGCTTTGGTCGAACATATTACATATAGTACACGTTCATGCATATATACAATATATTTTCTCTTACACGATCCCTATTGTATAAATACATATTCTCAATGGTATTCTCCGGTTGGATCTATGACCTTCTTAACTAAGAATCCCGCCAATTCCTCTTGAATATCTCGTATACGATCCTGCTCTAGGAGACCATCCCGAATCCGTTTGATCTAGTTTAAAGAAGGGGATTAATATATATGAGCGAAATTCAACACAATTGATGGTAATAATATAAGATTGTGAACATTGTTGACGTACCTCAAGTTGTTGTCTAGATCTTTTCTTCTCAAAGGTCGTCTAGCGAATGAACTCGCAAACGTAGTATCCACATAAATTGTTTCCGTCTAGCTGCCTCAACACTTCACGAGAATAGAGTTCAATCAAAATAATAAAGCATGGTAATGTTATTGAAACAATAATCATAGATATGTGCGGACATTTAGTCAATAGTAGTACTTACAAGGATTTGTAGAAATGTCAGCTCCTCTTTCCATTCACCCCTAGCAGTCTTGATGAACCGTTTCCAAACCCTGCCCGATTTCCCAAAAATGAGTAAACTAGTTATTAAGTACTTGATATTAGGAAATGAACGAAAGATGCCGATATAGATGATTGAAATTACCTCTGGAGCATATAAACTAGGTCCGCCCATCTCTTAGGTTCTTTACGTTTCGAGTCCATGAAAAGTACTTTTTTGGTGTCAACTGAATGATTAGCAGAATATAGTGGAACCTACGCATGCATATCTCATAAATTACACTTAACAAGTAAACAAAATTGAATGTGTAGAGGAGAGTAACAGTCACTCAAAGTTGTAAGGAAATAGTATTTCCGTTTTTGTTTGTTGTTGCAATAAAAACTTTAGCAAATAATCCTCTATTTCACGGGGCTTATCATTTACCGTATATTCATTAATGTTATTTGAATAAATGAACCCAAGGTCATAGATTTGTCCGCCTTTGCATTTGAAAATCTTCAGTCTGCATAATAGCATACAAAAGAATATAGTAAGGATAATTATACATGGTACGAACAAGCTGAGCTAGAGACTTAATCACAATGGGAAATAAATCACTTACATGCAATAGCAACTGACGATAGATATGTCGAGGGCATCTTGATTGAATAACTAAAATAATTCTTCGTAGTCATTGTCTATCTCGGTGTCTCCACGGAAGTAGTGCTCATCTCGTTTGCCGCGATGTGCTGGTCACTCTGAAACATCCATAATAAGATGGTTATTTAGACGATCATACCGCGGCGTGCCTCTGACTCGATTTTCCACTTTTTGGCCTCTCTATAGCTCTGGTACCCGTTATGTAGACATTGATGCAAGGCAAAGCTGGACGCGACTATTCGGCTTCTCTTGGAGGCGGCTCGGCGGCTTCCCCCATAGTCTGGCATAGCTCTTTCTTTTTTTGGTGTGTCCTCGCTTGGTGAGGTAGTCTTTTTATCTTGTTGGGTCGTCTTGTGCTGTGGCCCCAGCATGTGTTGTGTTGACAGTTTTGTTCCTTGTTACATGTTGTGGACGGTTGCTTTATTTATAAAACGGGGCGAAAGCCTGTTTCGAGAGAGTAATGCTCATCTCTAATTCCCATTGTGATCATGATCTTCCCTTCCTTACAAGCATCGCGATAACACTTATGCAATTTTCGCATTTGTGTTTGTAGATGCGGGACCTCCTGAGGACTTACGAGAGGCTACCCGTAGTGATATCTGTATGCTAATTCAGTTGTGGCAAAAGAATGATCACCTCTAGCCATTAGTGCGCATAGTCGTGCACCATGTGGATCATAATCATCGGCAAACACTTTGAGCGGGGGGCACGGTTGATTTTTCTGTTCTTCGATCTAGGAAATTGCTTTCCTGCTTGTAATACTACTTGTCGACCACTGCAGATTCGCTTTATGTGACTTCATAATAGAGCGGTCATAGTATGATGTCAGATTCTCTTTATGTGCCTTCATAATAGAGCGGTCATATTGTTGGGTTCACTATTTTCGTCAAACGGTTTCAGGAACAAACCAATCAAAATTATTTTCTAAGGCTTCATGCATTCATAATAGTTTAAAAGGTATTGGTATTTTAATTTCCTCTCCTTTTTTGGGTTTGGTTTTGTCAACTTTTCTAGTGTGCCCATAACATCTACACATGAGCCTAGCATATTAAAACGATCAAAGACCTTTCTAGCTTCTTTAGTAACATAATTGAACTCTTTAAGCAAAGTTTCCTGAATAAAATCTCTATTTCAGTATCCTCAATATATTTATGTTTAAGAAACATTACCTGCATCATGGGGTTAAGGTTAACAAACCTAGCCTCCAACATGTGAACTAAAGAAGCTGCAACAATTTCATAGTTTGGAGCAAGTTCTGCTAAGGATCTATCCTCAATATCCTCATGCTTGCTAACATGATTAAAGAATTCTTTAATATTATTTTTTCCAATTATAAAACCACTACCTATTGAAAGGTCTTTCAGGGTGAACTTAGGGAACAACATGGTGATCTAAGAACAAGGTAAAAACTAAATAAAAAACTAATTTTTTTTGATAAAAAATAAACAAACCAGCACAAATAAATTGTTTTTATATTTTTGATAAAAATAAACAAGAAAAACAAAGCAAAACAAAAATAAAGTAAATATATTGGTTGTGGGAGACTCCCCTTGCAGAAATCTTCTTTCTACCAGAAAAGTGATTGACGAGGAGGAGGATATTGAAGTTGTCCTTATCTCCCCGGCAACGGCGCCAGAAAAGTGCTTGATGGTTCATATATGTAGAGATCTTTGGGAACCCCAAGAGGAAGGTATGATGAGCACAGCAGCAAGTTTTCCTCAGTTATGAAACCAAGGTTATCGAACCATTAGGAGTAAGGAAACAACTCCAAGGTGTTGCTAGCAACTTGGAACCTTCACAACACAAACCAAAATACATTGCCCCAACTTATAGTGAGGTTGTAGATCTCACCGGTTTGGTAAAAACAAATTATTAAACGTATAGTGTGGAAGATAGTAATTGCTTGTATTAAGGAAATGGTAAACAGTAGATGATATATAAATGGTAAGGAATGGACCGGGGTCTACAGTTCACTAGAGGTGTTCTCCATAAGATAAATAACATGTTGGGTGAACAAATTACAATGGGGCAATTGACAGATTGAAAATGCATAACAATGCATATATTAGAAATATTGATCTCTACGATATTTGTTTGGGCAATACAACATAATACATAGACTATAATCCATCTGGGTCTATGACTAATAATCCACCTTTAGGTTATCATCCGAACCCCTTCCAGTATTAAGTTGCAAGCAACAGATAATTGCATTAAGAAAAGTGTGTAAACTAAACGATACAATTGCCCTTGGACAAAGGATTGTTGTTTTCTCCCTAGTAGCAACAGCACATCTACAACCTTAGAAGTTTTTTGTCACTCTCACAGATTACTAGAGGCATGAACCTACTATCGAGCATAAATACTCCCTCTTGGAGTTACAAGCATCTACGTGGCCAAAGTATCTACTAGCAATGGAGAGAATGCAAGATCACAAATAACGTAGAAATGATAGAATAAATAATCAATTTGATATATTATCTCAATATCCATCGGATCCCCGCAAACCCAACATGTAGGATTACAAATAGATGATCAAAAATCACCTACAGCACCACATAGTCAGGCTCACGTTTTGGTATTGTTCACAATCACACTAGTAAAAACGGTGCATCAGTCCCGGTTCGAGAGGGCCATTATTACGAACCAGGACAAATTGAGCTTTGCCGAGGCAGTGTTTTGCGTGTTTCGGCTGCTGCGGCAGCGGGTGGCTGTGCAGCAGTAGGTTCTGCCGCGACAGAGTTTTCGGGTGTTTTTCTCCCGCGGTATAGGAGGGATAGAGAGCGAGGTTTGGCATTTGTGATGTGCAATGAAGAAATCAGTACAAAACATCGTCATGAATATAGAGATCAAAGAGTGACATCTTTCTTCGTGCTTTGGTCGAACATATGACATATAGTACACATTCATGCATATATACAACATATTTTCTCTTACACGATCCCTATTGTATAAATACATATTCTCAATGGTATTCTCCGGTTGGATCTATGACCTCCTTAACTAAGAATCCCGCCAATTCCTTTTGAATATCTCTAGGAGACCATCCCGAATCCGTTTGATCTAATTTAAAGAAGGGGATTAATATATATGAGTGAAACTCAACACAATTGATGGTAATAATATAAGATTGTGAACATTGTTGACGTACTTCAAGTTGTTGTCTAGATCTTTTTTTGTCAAAGGTCGTCTAGCGAATGAACTCACAAACGTAGTATCCACATAAATTATTCCCGTCTAGCTGAATCAACACTTCACGAGAATAGAGTTCAATCAAAATAATAAAGCATGGTAATGGTATAGAAACAATAATCGTAGATATGTGCGGACATTTAGTCAATAGTAGTACTTACAAGGATTTGTAGAAATGTCAGCTCCTCCTTCCATTCACCCCTAGCAGCCTTGATGAACCGTTTCCAACCCCTGTCCGGTTTCCCGAAAATGAGTAAACTAGTTATTAAGTACTTGATATTAGGAAATGAACGAAAGATGCCGATATAGTGTGATAATGATTGAAATTACCTCTGGAGCATATAAACCAGTTCCACGCATCTCTCAGGTTCTTTACATTTTGAGTCCATGGCAAATACTTTTTTGGTGTCAACTGAATGATTAACAGAATATAGTGAAACCTGCGCATGCATATCTCATAAATTACACTTAACAAGTAAACAAAATCGAATGTATAGAAGATAGTAACACTCACTCGAAGTGGTAAGGAAATAGTATTTCCGTTTTTGTTTGTTGTTGCAGTAAAAACTTTAGCAAATAATCCTCTATTTCATGGGGCTTATCTTTTACCGTATATTCATTAATGTTATTTGGATAAATGAACCCAAGGTCATAGATTTGTCCGCCTTTGCATTTGAGAATCTTTAGTCTGCATAATAGCATACAAAAGAATATAGTGAGGATAATTATACATGTAAGGAACAAGCTAAGATAGAGACTTAATCACAGTGGGAAATAAATCACTTACATGCAATAACAACTGATGATAGATATGTCAAGGGCATCTTGATTGAATAACTAAAATAATTCTTCGTCGTCAATGTGTATCTCGGTGTCGCCACGAAAGTAGTGCTCATCTCATTTGCCACGATATCCTGGTCACTTTGGAACATCCTTAATAAGATGGTTATTTAAAAGATTATACCGCAGCGTGCCTCTAACTCGATTTTCCACTTTTTGGCCTCTCTACAGATCTGGTACCCGTTATGTAGACATCAAGACAAGGCGAAGCTAGACACGACTATTCGGCTTCTCTTGGAGGCGGCTCGGCGGCTTTCCCCATAGTCTGGCATAGCATGTGTGTCCTTGCTTGGTGAGGTGGTCTTTTTCTCTTGTTGGGTCGTCTTGTGCTGTGGCCCCAACATGTGTTATGTTGACAGTTTTGTTCCTTGTTACATGTTATGGACGGTTGTTTTATTTATAAAACGGGGCGAAAGCCTGTTTCGAGAGAGTAATGCTCATCTCTAATTCCCACTGTGATCATGATCTGCCCTTCCTTACAGGCATCGAGATACCACTTATGCAATATTCGCATTTGTGTTTGTAGATGCGGGACCTCCTAAGGACTGACGAGAGGCTCTCCGTACTGGTATTTGTATGCTAATTCAGCTGTGGCAAAATAATGATCACCTCTAGCCATTAGTGCGCATAGTCGTGCAACCTGTGGATCATAATCATTGGAAAACAGTTTGAGCGGATGCACGGTTGATTTTTCTATTCTCCGATCTAGGAAATTTCTTTCCTTCTTGTAATACTACTTGTCGACCGCTGCAGATTCTCTTTATGTGACTTCATAATAGAGCTGTCATAGTTTGATGGCAGATTATCTAGCTTTTTACTTTCAAGCATTTTCACAAAGTGTTTCACTTTTTTCGGTGCTATAAACAACTCTGGGTTTGGCCGTTTAGGTGCAAGATGTTGTTTCACATATTCATCCACGACTGTTTTGTTTTCCTCATCAGTCATATCATAAGGTAACTTGGCAGGAGCCACCTTGGGTTTCTTCCTTGTACTTGCTGAGGGCTTTTTCGTGGCTGCTAGCCGCCGGAGCGGCGATGCTCTTCCGCTTTTGCAACTGGGGCACCCGAGACTGCTAGCGCGACGAAGGCGGGGGAGATTTCTTACGCGGTGGAAGTGGGGGAGTCCACTGACATGGCAGAGGCGGTGGAGTATGATGACATGGCGGAGAAAGCTGATACGGCGAAGGCGGGGGAGCTTTTATACGCACCGGAGATTGAGCTGGATTGCTACTAGGAGATGTCTGTGGCCTTGGCATCCAATTTGGAAGCACGATATATTCCTTTTGCCATAGAACAATGTTATTCTTGTCTTCTCCTAGTTCATATAGATCCCCTTCACTTGCAGGAAAGTCAAGCGTCAGCCCGTAAAATGTGCTCATAACTTTGTCCACTCCGACAACAGCGTAGGCATCTGGAACCGGAGAGCAATGGTAAGTTGGTCTAGATCCAGAAACAGGTAAGGAAAAGCCGACCGCCACCTTCATGGATATGTTCAAAACATTCACATGTATCTCACACATTGTTGACTATGTGATATCATCCACGGGATAGAGACGAGCCATCGCCAGATCATCAGCCGGGTGCTATGTGGAAACAATTATCAGATTATCAGACGGGTGCTCCCTAGAAGCCATGCTGCTTTTCCGCCGAGATGGTGGGCCGGTAGCGTCTTCGTCCTGCTACTAAGATGGTCTAGTAGCTTGCTGGATAAGTGCGTTTACTTGCTCCTTCTGCCTCCTTAGTGTTTCTTCTATCTGCTGCATCTGTTTTGCTTCCCTGTCCTTTCTTCTCTGATGGCTTCTATCGAGATATTTCTTCCTTTTGGCGGGAAACCCGAGCTTCCATGAAAGGGAGCCTTCAATGCCTCTTGTTCGCTCTTTGTGTTCTTTATTCTCAAGGGCGCATGTCGGCTCGTCGTTCTCTCTATCGGGATGGAACTTTCCCTCCTGCATTGTAGTTTTAAGGGCTTCATAAGGTGCTGTAAGATGTTGTTTGTTATAAACGCACTTCCCTATTTCTGGGTCCAACTTTCCCCCATGCCCGTAGAACCAAAGCTTTGACCGTTCGGCCCACATAAACTTGGCATGAACCCTCTTCCTAGGTTGCTCGCCCTCAACATCATCAGGTTTATCTCGTCTAATCTTATACCGTATTACAGTGCATACCGGGCATTTATCTAAATTCCCGTACTCCACACCGCGGTAGAGGATGTAGTCATTAATGCATGCATGTATCTTCTGCACCTCTAATCCTAGAGGGCAGCCAACCTTCTTTTGTTTGTATGTACTAGCAGGCAATTCATTATTCTTTGGGAGCTTCCTAATCATTATTTTTAGTATCTTCTCAAACCCCTTGTCGTATAAATCATTCTCTTCCTTCCATTACAGCAATTTCAGTGTGGTACCGGGCTTGTGTTTTCATCTTCGGAATTTGGGTACAATAACTTTTTGTGATCCTCTAACATGCGCTTCAATTTCAACTTCTTAGTTTCACTTTCGCATTCTCTCTGTGCATCAACAATGACCCGGTGAAGATCATCAACGATCTCATCATCGGGCGACTGTTTATCTTTAGCTTCACCAGTTCTATCACCGTATTCTCTCAGTGTATAACCGTATTCAGTAAACGTATGATGATAGTTGTCATCATCCTCTTCTTCTTCATTGTCTTCTATCACAATCCCTCTTTCTTCGTGGTTGGTCCAACAATTGTAGTTGGGCATGAAACCGTGCTTAGGAAGGTGGGGATCAAGGGTTATCAAGGAAGAGCAATCAGTCTGATTCCCACATTTAACACATCGACGACACATAAATCCGTTACTTCTGTTTGCCTCAGCCACACCGATAAAATTATGAAGGACCGCAATGAACTCGCCAGTGCATCAGTCACCGTACATCCATTGTCAGCTCATCTACATTACATAATTAAGTTTATGAAAAACAATTACAAAACATCTAGAGAAATGACCACTGTACATCGATACATGTAGTGTATCAATGACTGTCGTGGGAATGACCACGGCAGATGCTACAATCGACATCGAGTAGTAGAACATGGGGCAAGGGCGGCCAGCCATCTGCGGTGCGAGATGAGGGATGAGACACAAGGGTTTACCCAGGTTTGGCCCCCCGGAGGGTAAAGACCTACTCCTGCTCGATTGTATTATGGTGAGAGTACAATGGGGCGAGCTCGGCGGCTAGGCGGCGAGTCGCTTGGGTGTATGATGGAACGTATCCTCTATGCATCCTCTAGGGAGGTTTATATAGACTCACCTCCCTAGGGTTTACAGATCTCAACCGAATCAGTTAAGGATTCAGTGATTCTACGACCTAGTCCGACTGGGCCTATCTACACTTTTGGGCCTTTAGCTTCCAGTCGCTTGAGTCCACGCCAGATATTGATCCAGTCGCCGTCCTGCAGGCCCACTCGTTGGCGCCTGGGCCAGTAGAAAACGTCCTGCTGGGTATACCCGGGTAGGCATATCCCCATCAGTAGTCCCCGAGGCTGTCGTTGATTGGTCATAGGCGTTCGCTGGCAGTAGGAGTATGCGGGTCCAATGCGGACATCCAGTCGAATCGGCGGCGGACTCCTGAATAAAGGAAAAACTAGTTATTCCAGTCGCAATAACGGCGACCAATCGTGTTGTAGCTCGGCGAATGGGTCGGCGAGTACTCAGTCACTGTTATAGTGATCGGGCCGGCAAATCATCGAGTCGTGTGGAGCGACAAGTCGAATGGATGAAGTTGGACCATCAATTGGGGTCAAACTAGCCGTTGGGGTAATCCAAAGGTAACTTCGGCGTAATTACCGCGTAGTAACGGCTCCCGAAGTTGGCGGGTAGCAACCGCTATATAAGGAGAATGACAAGCGAATGGGGAAACACTCCTTCGTTCTTCCTCCGATCTCGCCCATCTCCGTTTCCCACTCCGCATTGCGATCCAACCAATCCAGAGAGCCCCGACCTCCGCGAACTTCCAACCGATGGCCCCCTCCACCGAACCATGGGGCAGATCCAAGTGTACCAGGGCGCTACTGGCGTCCTTCGAGGAGGCCGGGATCCTGCGCGCCGGCAGATGGCGCATCCCCGCGGCCGGAGAAGTGACTCCGGACCCGCGCGAGGGAGAATTCATCTGCTTCACCAGCCACCTGGAGCGGGGGCTGGGGTTTCCCACTTACCTCTTCTTCCGGCGTTTCTGCGCTTACTACGAGATCCAACCGTCGGACCTAGGTCCGCATAGTAACGAGCAGCTCGCCATCTTCGTGGCGTTCTGCGAGTGCTATCTGGGCTGCAAGCCCTACTTCCCCCTGTGGCAAGATCTGTTCCATGGGAGGATCAGCCGCGAAGAGTCAGGCGGCCCGATGCTGGCTGCGGGTGGCCTGACATTCCAGCTGAAGTCGAAGGCGTCGTTCTTCGACCCGATGCTGCCCACCAAGGCGGCAAACAAATGGAAGAAGTCCTGGTTCTACGTCACCGAGTCGACTCCAGACGGCGAAGTGGCGCTTCCAAGGTACTCTGACGACCGGCCCGAACTGCGTCGGTTCCAGGTCGGCAAGCTCCCGTTGGATCAGCGGATGGTTATCGACGAAATGTTGCAAACCATCCGCGGCCTGAAGAAGAAGGGCCTCCAGACCATCAACCTCACCAACTGCTGGTTCGGACGGCGGCTCGTTCCCTTGGCCCGCCGCGACCACTACATGTACGAGTATACGGGTAAGGACGATCCGACGAAGTCCTCCTTCGCCGAATGGCATCTTGAAGACTACACCCTGGCCCTGAAGAAAATTACCCAGGCGGTGTATCTGGACGCGAAGGCCGGGGTCGCCCCCTATACTGCAAGGCTCCCAGCTCCGATGGTAAGTCGTCATTTCGCCACCACTCGCAGTCGCAGATGATGCATTCGCGGTTGTGCTAACGTTTTATCATGCTTATTGTAGTTGTTCCAAGTGGTGGAAGGATGGCTCCCACCTGCAGACAACGAGAACTCGAGCTCGTCCGTCCAGGACGGGAGCGAGTCGCCATCCGCCAAAGGCGACGTCGGGAGCGACGAGGGTGACGACGACAACGACGAGGACGAGCCCGTGGAAGACGCTGCCCGAACAGTTCGCAAGACTCGCGGGCAACACCAGCACGAGCTCGAGGCGAGTAGAAGCCTCGAACCTCACGATGATGATGATGACAAGCTTCCCGAGCACACCTCACATCGTGAGGCCACGCCGTCGAAGAAGAAGAATAAGAAAGAGGCGAAGGATCCGCTGAGGAAGAAGACGAAGCCGGCAAAGCCAACGTCTCCGCCCCGATCCGCGACCAGTTCTGACGCCACCAGCTCAGATAAGGGCGAGGCGGCGGGTGCGACCGTCGCATCGGACGCTGCCGCCCCCTGGTGGAGGTGCCTCTGGCATCGCTACCACCTCCATTCGCCTCGGTCTCTGGGTTGGGAGCTACTCCAGCCGCAGCAAGTCGCCTCCCAGGAGAGCTCCCGCAGCTGTCATCACGGAGGCTCCTGCTGCGGCCTCGTCTTCGAAGAAGCCCTCTGTGTCTTGGGCACACGGTGTGTTCGAGACGGGCCTCAGTTGAAAGTTGGGGCCCGAACTGGAAAGGCCGGCCAGCATCCGCACCGGTCTGCAGTTCATACCAGTCGCCAAGTAAGTATTGTTCATCTGCTTGTTTTTCGTTGTAGTCGGACAGTCTTATTCATATCGTTGTTTCACAGAACTGGTGTTAAAAAGATAGGACATCCTTCCGTGGCTAAGGTTCCGCCAGTCGTCACCGAGGAGGACCCCTCACGAAAGAGGAAACCCGATGAAGTCGTTGCTCCCGCCGACGGCGCCAAGAGGGCGAAAGGCGACGATGTCGACACGGTCTCTGATGACACGGCGGTTGCTCCGAGCGAACCTCCGACTTTGACGGAAGTGGCCTCGAAGACCAAGGAGGCTGTTGCCTCGCCCGACGTGACCGAGCCGGCTCCTAGTGGCGCCGCGGCATCCGCAGCAACTTTCCCTCGCTTCATGGCCAAGGTGGCCACAGTGAGTGGCACGGCGCCAACGAGCCGGATGCCTGGGGTCGCCGAGACGGAGTTCGAGCAGCGTCGCGTACACACTCCGGTCGTGCTTGTGTCTGTGGACGCGCTGCAGCTTCACGGCATGCTGGGCACCGCCATCCAGGTATGTCCAGTCCCCGAGGATCGGGCCACTGAATTTCAGTGGTCGGATTCTTAATGTTTTTGTATTGTCCAGTCCCCGAGTGCCTAGTCGCTGAACTTCAGCGGGTGGGCACTTAGGATTTTCAATGTCCAGTCCCCGAGTGCCTAGTCGCTGAATTTCAGCGGTGGGCACTTAGGATTTTCAATGTCCAGTCCCCGAGTGCCTAGTCGCTGAATTTCAGCGGGTGGGCACTTAGGATTTTCAATGTCGTTGACGGTTTAGTTTGTGCGCAGGGCCTGCAGCGCGAATCGGTCGATAGGCTTGCAGCAAAGTGTCGCATGGAGAAGGAACTTGTTGCCGTCCAGGAGAGGAACAAGGGACTCCAAGCAATTGCAGCCGAGGAGGAGGAGGTCCGCCGGGGCCTTATCCCCGCGGGTGACCTGACGGCGGCTCAATCTGCTTTGAGTACGGCCGAGAAGAGAATCGCTGATGTGGAGCGTGAGCTCAAGGAGGCGAAGGCGGAGGCGAGCTCGGTGGAGGGGCGAGCGAAAGCTGCTGTTACGGCTGCCGCTGAAGAGCGGAAAGTGTCTGACGCACTCGTTGTTGGGCTGCAGAACGACTTCTCCTCGCTTCAAAGCTTCATCACGGGCCTCTTCTGTCTGCTAATTGGTAAACCATTCTTCCTCTTTCCTCTGCCTGCAACAACTGCGTAGTGGAGTCATTGGTGTACTCACTGCCGGCTTCTGTCCACAGGCCGGATTATTGATAGCTCGGATGAGGTGCAGTCATGCGACGCGCGGCAGTGCGTGACCACTCTGGTGGACTCGGCCGCGTTGTCCGCGACTTGTCTTCGAGCATATCTTCAGGAGATATCGCCCACGGAAGTGATTCCCAGCGACCTCGTTGAGGTATGGCGCTACCTGGAGAAGGCTCCGTCAGTCGTCGAATTCATGACGCGGTCGGCCTTCCGGCGTGGGGCGGCGATGACGCTCAGCCTTGGGCTTGCCCATTTCCCGGAGGACTTCGACCTTGATGATGTGACGAGCGGCTACCCCTCGTCCACGGGCTTTGTGGAGATTGCCGAAGTGCTGAAGCTGACGGACCGAGCCGCGGTGTATTCCGATCGCGTTTGGGCGATGGGCGACCTCCTCCCCTATCAGGAGATGATTGTCGCCCCCAACGATCCCGAACCGAAGCATCGAGACTTCAAGGTCGAGCAGCCGTTCCGTGCGGCGATGGCGGGTGAGTTGACGATGTACCCGTCGAACCCGTACGTGCCCTTCATTCGTAACCGCAGGGGTGGCGGCGAGTCGGCATCAAAACCTGCGGAGTAGAAGCGTTAAGCCCTTGGGCGTTAGTACGAAATAGCTATTGAACTTTCCTTGTATTTTGGAACAACTTTGTGCTGCTATAAAGGAAATTCGTGTTGTTTTGTAATTTGTTGTGTGATTTTGGATTTTGATTGAACGAGTCCCCGAGCGCGTCCGCCCTTTTTATGGGGTTTACCTCGTTTGTTATGTGTTTACGAATTTTTGATGGTTTGAGGTCGACTCGCCAGAGCTCGGAGAGCCAGTCGCTGGGCGACTCCCGTGGGTGCTCTTTACTTGACCGTTTTCCCGTGCGCGAACGAGGTCGGTTAGCCGAGTCCCCGAGCGTGGTACTTGGTGGTTCTAGTCGCAACTCCAAGGTAGGTGAGGACTAAGCGCGTTAGAGTAAGCGCGTCACTCCTGCCCGACCCGAAGGATCAGTCGCATGGCGAGTCCTGGGCACGCTCTCATACTGGGCGTTTTTCCCTAGCCGCTCATATTTGACTGGACGTCAGTCCCCGAGCGTGGTATTTGGCCGTTCGAGTCGCTGTGCCAAGGATGTGGAGGACATTGGTCGCTGTGAGGAGCGAGGGTAGTTGTCTGGGCTCAGTAAGCCAGTCGGGACAGGTGACTCCAATGGGGCTCCGGGTTGGCGTTTTTCGTGGATGTTACAAGGCCTGGGGTCTCCCAGTGCCCTTATACCGCACTACTTGGTCGTGCCGGTCGCTTGACCAGAGGTTGACTTCTGCGAGTAGCTTAACGCTGTTACTACGAGTGCGAGTGGCACAAGACACGGAGAGTGGACGCAATTTGCGGTAACCAATCTGTTTTATTTCATAGCAGGTGGAGAGTACATGTATGGAGTTCTAGGAGTAGAACTTCCGTAGGAGGTTTACATTCCACGGCCGCTTGACGTCGAGTTTCCCGTCTCCTCGGACGTCGGTGAGGTAGTAGGCGTCGTTTCCTAGGACTCGCCCGATGGTGAATGGTCCCTCCCAAGGGGGAGAGAGCTTGTGCATGCCCTTCTTGTCCTTGATGAGGCGTAGTACTAGGTCGCCCTCCTGGAAAGTGCGAGTCCTTACTCGCCGGCTATGGTAGCGGCGGAGCCCTTGCTGGTAGATGGCGGTGCGGGAGCGAGCTAGGTCGCGTGCCTCGTCGAGCTGGTCGACTCCGTCTTGTCGTGCGAGTTCGTTTGCATCCTCCGTGTAGTTGACCACCCTTGGTGAGTCGTTCTCGAGGTCGGTGGGCATGAATGCCTCGGCGCCGTATACCATGAAGAAGGGTGTAAACCCTGTCGATCTGTTGATGGAGGTGCGAATGCCCCAGATGACGGAGGTTAGCTCCTCGACCCAGCACCCGGCAGTGCGCTCGAGTGGTACTTGGAGCCGTGGCTTCAGGCCATGGAGGATGCTCTGGTTGGCGCGTTCCGCCTGGCCGTTGGACTTTGGCAGGTTCCAGGCACAGATCTAGTCGGTTACAGGTTCTAGGGTTTACCCCTTTGAATTTCCTATCTACTCTAGTCTTGCTCTCCAAGGATCCGAAGGCGTCATGGGCCTTGGCCACCTGAAAATCTTCATGGGCTGGCGTATATTTGTCGTGGGACTTCCTTGGGCTAGACCAGGTATGCTGAGATCATGTACCCGCGGGGTATAACCATGTCAGTAGGCCCCGAGTGTTCAGTCGAATCGTAGATTCGACTGAGGACTCTTCAATCCTTCGGGTGCAACTCTGTCTTTTAAGAGAATGTGTAGGGATTGTTGATGCGTGTGCTTGACTCTCCCGACGGATCAGGGTCAGTTAATTGTCTTAGGACAAAACAACATGATCTTCTTCAGGTTCGAGTCCCTTGACTCGAACAGGGAACATATGCTGGCGTAATTCGACTCAGGCTGCGGAGGACTTACAAGAGTGGAATTCCAGTGAATTTAATTGATGTACCCAACGCGTCCGTCGGGATTTTTCATCGCGCATGTTGGCACGGGTTTATACTAGCAGAGCGCAGTCATGTGCGTTACGAGGCCATCAGATGATATCTGTAGGTCTTATATTTGCGTCACAGACACAACATCCGAATTTTATCACCGCGGAGGTGTTTCGGGTAGCCAAGGATAGTGCTACTCACTTAGCGTTTAATCAGGGCAGAGTTGCCGAAAAGTTTTTGCGTATTGATCCAAAGGATCGCAGTCGAAATTTCAAAGTGTGCGCGGCCAGCGCTCCCTATGGGAGTACCCCCCGAGTGTCTGTTCGAGTCGTAGACTCGAGCAGAGACTTTAATTCAGTTGTTATTCGGTATCAGGTCCGTAGGACACAAATTTTTTTGGATGCTTAAATCCATCCTCCCTATGGGAGTAGCCCCCGAGTCCGTAGTGGAGTCGTAGACTCAACGTGGGACTCGAAGAAACAGTTCAGTGATGTATCGTGCTGTTCATTTTTCGGGTGCGCAGCCAGCGCTCCTGATAGGAGTAGCCCCCGAGTAATTAGTCGAATCATAGATTCGAATGAGTACTCTTAGCTTTAAAGTCGAAGAAATTGTTACTGTTGCTAGAATAGCTTTTGATGATGTCAGTGCTGACGATCGATGAACTCAAGCGTCTGCTACGCCAGAGATGACTTGACTGGACGATCATGGGTCCCACTTTCTAACCTTGAATTGACCGGTCACGCGCGGCGTGGAGATAATTACGGCGTCGCCTCGATTTCCGCGCGTAGTGGACGGCGTGTTAGCGACGGTTCGTTGCGATGCTGACACGTGTATGGCCAGATCCTGCCGTTGGCGTTAGGTCTTCTCGATGGACGGTTGTCGTGCATCGTCTTCATCTTTATAATCATTGGGGGAAAACATTAGTCTGATTTCACCGCAGCCATTCTTGTTTCACTGCTCCCTTACTCTCTGAGAGTTCTTGCTGCGCGCTGGAATATCCTCGGACATTTCCTTCTTCCATCCTACATCCTTGCCGCCGGCGCCGCCGTAGCGCAATGGGAAAACCAAGGAAGTCCTCCTCTGCAGTTGGTACCAGCGCTGCCGGAGGGAAGAAGAGTGCTGCCGCTACCCGTGTCACTGACGGTGGCTAGCGGCGATCGGAGACGCGGGAGAGTGATCTCCGCTAGCTTCGTGAGCGGGGCTTGATCCCGCAGGATAGGGAGGTCGTAAAACATCCAGGCAACGAGGTAATCCCCCGTCCCCCCACTGGGTTTCGGGTTATGTTCCTCGCCTTCATTATTCGCGGCTTTTCCTTCCCAGTCCACGACTTCCTTCGTGGACTGCTTTTTCTTTACGGTGTCCAACTGCATCATCTTTCCCCCAATTCTCTTCTTCACATTGCTTGTTTTATCACTTTCTGCGAGTGCTGGCTCGGTATCGAGCCGCACTTTGGCCTCTTCCAGAAAATCTATTCCGTGAAGAGGCAATCCGTTTCGGATGGTGTTTATCCCATTGGGGGTTGCATCATCTCCCTCAGACCCAATTTTCTTTTCTTCTCCTTTTCCATGTCCGAATCTGTCCAGTACTGGCGGAGGCGATGGTTTTATATCCGCGACTCCATAGTGGCTGGGCAGGATTTTGGTCTTGCTCCTTTCGACCCCTCCCAAAAGATCGAGCCGAAGAGGTCCTGGAAAAACCAGATCTTGGATGGCAAGGTAGCGGAGATAGAGGCTCTCTATCATCGAGTGGAGGATATCCAGTTGATTCCGGAGAAGGAAGTGAACGGTGTGGATATCATACGCACTTTTCTTGAGGGTCGGGTGCAGCCACTCTAGGCTAGGGCGCACTCGATGTTCCTTTATGCTGGCCGTCGTGATCCGACTAGGGTTTCGGCTGAGAAATTCTCCCAGGGAGATCTCGACAGGGCCCTTCGTTCGCTGCTGAAGTTCAAGGCTGGAGAGGATATCCCGGGGAAGTCGATGACTTCTCCGTTTTCGGCTTCGCTTCCTGTTCCACAGGTGTAGATCCGTGCGCGTAGCGCTATTTTCGACTGCATTGTATTTGCACTTGTTTGCTAACAAATTTTCTTCTCGTGTGCAGCGCTTCAAGGTGCCGGGCATGTCTCCTCCATTACCCAAAGTATTTCCGGATGCTCCAGATATGAGTTGGTGGATTCCATGTCCGAGCTGCCATCAGCGTGATCTCCGGCTGAAGAGGCCAACGAGTCGAGCGAGGACCACACTCGCAAGCGGACACGGAGCTCCAGCGAGTCTTCGGATGCCTCGACTCCTCCGACTCCTAGGAATCCGCTGTGTCTTGAACGTCACAGTGATGGTCATGGAGGCTCTTCCTCTCCGATTCATGCCGTTCCCGTGCGGGCTGTGGCACCGCACCCGCTGGCGAAGCAGAAGTAAGAAAAGAAGGAAGAGAAGAAATAGGAGAAGAAAGTCCGGAGGACCCCTCCTGTCTTCAACCTGAGCGAGATTGACTCGTAGGTTTCTTTAGTCCTGCACTGCTTTTCCTTGCCTGTTTACTTTGTACTTGTGCTAATTTGTCCTTGTGCAGCCACTCCTCCAACGACTCCTCTAGTGATGGTGCTCGGGAGATGATGGGGGAGTCGAAAATCGCGTTTCCTCCTCCTCAGACAGTGGCTACCTCTAAAGGCACTGCTCCAGACCCTTCTCCATAGGAGGTTCAGGTGGTTGCGCCTCAGAAGGCTGCAAGCGGACCTTCGGAGTCGCCATCGGATCATGTGAGTAGTTCTGCTTCCTGCCACGGCGGAAGCCCCCGAGCATCTATAAAGGAGTTTTGTTGTTTTTTCTTCCTTCGGGTCTCGGGGGAGCCCCCGAGCATTTTCGTGTGTGTATTTTGCTTCTGCTCTTTCTTTTGGGCGTAGCCCCCGAGTCCTTCTCTTGACTAGTAGGTCTTTTTCCTGCAGCCTTTTGTGCAGGATGCCAAACGACTGGTGCAGCAGCACCTGGCGCTTGAGGCCAGCCTCAAACAGCTTCAAGGTACTTTTATGCCTTGATTTTTGCTTCTTCTTGTATTCTTGTCCTGTTATCCGACGTTTGTATTATTTTAATGCAGAGGAGCACAACACCTCCCTTCGTGAGATTGATGCTCTCAAAAAGAGCCTCGGTCAAGCGGAGAAGAAGGCCGAGGTTGCCATCGAGCGAAGGAGCGCCTCGAGCTGGAGCTGGCCACTGCGGCCGAGGCTAAGGAGCGCCTGCAGCGGGAGGCCACGGACTGCGAGGAGCAGCTTGCCACTGCCACGGCTTTGCGCGAGAGAGAGGTGGCCGGCAAGCTTACGGCGGCTGCCAAGGCTGTTTCGGGTGAGTATCTTCGCCGTCCTCTTTTGTTTTCCTTGTCTTTCTTTTGCGGTGCTGTCGTTCATTCTTCTTCCTTGTTGTTTTAGATGCCGCAGGCATCGAATTTGATCGTGGTGCTCTGGAGCACGGGAGTGCTCTGGATGATGCTGCTGCGGCGGTTGAAGATCGCTGCGGCACTGTCGTCAACTCGCTTGCCAAGGCCAAGGAGGTCCTTGGGCGCTTCTACAAGGAGCTTGTCCCCAAGGGCGCGGCCCTTGATGATGTTGATGCTCTGGCGGAGGCGCTGTCAGAGGAAGCACCTGCGGCGTACAAGCGCAAGCAGAAGGGCATCCGTGCATCCGTCAGGCTGGCAATGGCCTTGGCGGCTGGAGCGGAGCGGGACCTTCCCCAGGTCACTTCCTGGATGCCGACAACTGCTGATGGATCCGAGGTAGCCTTCGCTACCTATTCTGCTCGCTGTAAGCGTTATGGGCCAAAGCTGATTGATCTGCTGGCCGAGTCCGCGCTACGGCAGCAGGGGAAGCCAAGGCGAGGCAATCCGGCTCCGAGGCTACTCAGGGTGCCGCGTCTTAGGCGCTGTAGCTGTAGGATAGTTGTAGTCTATTTTGTTGTAATTATTTTGATGAACAAATCCTTGTGCCACGTAGTGGCTTTTGATGCACTTAATGAATTTGTTGAGTTATGTGCTCCTTTGTCTACGTGTTCATGTATTTGTCTTTCTATTGATCTAGGGTCCTTCGGGTGCTGATCCCGTTGACACCTCGCCTGCAGCGCGGCTGCGGCCGTCCTTGGATGATTCGTCGCAGCTTGCGTTTCTTCGAGACCATGTTCGTAGTCTCGAGAAAGAGTTGCTTGGGGTGCGTGGCCATGCCGACGTTTGGAAGTCCAAGGCGGATCGCGGTGCTGCCAGAGAGGAGTACTTGATGGCGGAATTGCTTCGATTATCCGAGCAGCTTCAGTGTAAGTTTTTCGAGCTGTTGCCCATTTCTTCGCATGCGCCTGCTGGCATTGCATCTTACTTTTGTGCAAGTATTGCAGGTGCTAACCTTGCTCCAAGGGAGGAGAAAGAGCGTGTTGCTGTTCGGGTCAATTGCTTGACTCAAAAGGACATGGAAGCCGGCGGGTTCTTCTGGATGGATCATGACCGTGCGATGGTCCTTGCGACGTTGCAGGATCGCGTTCACTAAGTATCGTGGGTGCTTCGTCAGGTGTAGACTTCACTCGCGTCGGTTCTGCATGTGATGTTTCCTCTGGATGCTGCACCTTCAACCCTCTCTGGTCTTCTGTCGAAGTTTCGGAATGTGCATCATGTCAAGGAATTGGTGCGGCAGCAGCTCGTTGCAGGGGTGAAGGCTGCGCTGTCCCTTGTTAGGCTGCATCATCCTGATGTGGATCTCTCCGCTGTGGCGGTTGGGCCGCCACTTCGACCGGATGGTGGTGTGTGGGATATGCGCCCGCATCATGCTGCTGTACGGCAATATGCCGAAGAGATCGTAGATCTGTTTGAGCAGCGTGCTCAGGTTATTCTTCAGAGTAGGTAGTACCTGTAAAAGAGATAGATGTAAAATTTGTATATATTTGACTGGGCGTGTTTTGCCCTTTGTTATAAAGGTTTTGTTTTTGTTTGAGCACGTAGTGCTTTGTTCGCATACGTGTCCTTTTCGTTAGCCTGACGTGGTCAGCTACTCAGGTGTACACGTGTTATCCTCGGTCGATGAAATCGTTAGGTGGGAGGAGCCCCAGAGTGCATTTGTAGCATGGAGTAAAAGTGCGAATAGAAAACAAAATTTTGTTGCGAGACACTTAGCTTTATTTATATCGTAATGGAGGAGGTACATTGTTCGGCTGAGTAGCCTTGGCTGAATAGCTTTATTGAAAGTAAAGGGGTAGGTAGCTAGGGGTAGAATCGATGCAGGTGTGCGATGTTCCATGGGTTGGAGTATGCGACTCCAGACTCCACGTGCTTGAGGCGATAGGCGCCACCCGGGATGACTTCGGTGACGATGTAGGGTCCTTCCCATGGTGACTCGAATTTCTTCGGTCGCTCTTGCTTGAGTCGCAAGACGAGGTCTCCTTCGACTAAGGACCTTGGGCGCAACCATCGGCTGTGGTAGTTGCGGAGACTCTGCGGGTACACCGCTGATCGAGCTGCTGCTATATCTCGTGCTTCGTCGAGTGTGTCAACGGTGTCTTCGAGTGCAGCCGTGGATTCGGCTTCGCTATAAGCGACGAACCGGGGGGCCTGGTGGCATACTTCGGCTGGTAGCAGGGCTTCGGCCCCGCGCACCATGAAGAACGACGTGTAGCCGGTGGAGCTGTATGGCGTGGTACGCAGGCTCCATAGGACGGAGGGTAGCTCTTTCGTCCAGGCTCCGGCGAATCGCTCGAGTGGACTCATGAGGCGCTTCTTGATGCCGGCGCCGATTAGGCCGTTGGCCTTTTCTACCTGCCCGTTCGTTTGCGGGTGCGCCACAGAGGTGTATGTGATGTTGATTCCGAGGCCTTCGCATAAGTCTTGGAATTCTTTGGAGATGAAGTTTGATACATTGTCGGTGATGATGATATGCGGTACGCCGAACCTGGATACAATGGATTCAAAGAATTTGACGGCAGTCTTGCCCTTTTGATTAGTGACTGGCATGGCTTCGATCCACTTGGTGAATTTGTCGACTGTGACCAGGAGGTATACGTGCCCTCCTTTCGAGGACCTTGGCAGTTTGCCGATCATGTTGAGGCCCCATTGGGCGAAGGTCCAGGCTAAAGGTATGGGCCTGAGCTCTGATCCGGGTGCGTTTGGTTTGTCGGCGAACCTTTGACACCATTTGCATCTTCGGACTATGTCTTTTTCGTCGTTCATGGCCGTTGGCTAGTAGAATCCAGCTCGTAGAGCTTTGGCGACAAGGGAGCGACTGCCTGCGTGATGACCGCATATGCTCTTGTGGATGTCTTGAAGTATGGTTTTCCCGTCACCGATGGTGACGCACCTTTGTAGTACACCCGAAATGCTGCGCTTGTACAACTCGCCATTGATGATGGTGAAGGCTTTTGACCGGCGAGATATGCGCCAGGCATCTGTCGGGCTATCAGGTAGTTCTTCGTCTATCAGGTACTGGAGGTACGGCCGTGTCCAAGTTTCTTTGACTGCCATGACCTGCATCAGGTTGACCGTGGTGACCTCTGTGTGCAGTTTTTTGGGTCCTTCATGACCTTCGGGTAGCGTAGCCCCCGAGTGTTCTGCTTCTTCGGGTGATCCCTTGGGGAATTTCCGCTTGATGGATGGCACGCAGATCTATTCGAGGAACACACCTGGTGGCACCCTTGCGCAGGTGGAGCCGATGTTGGCGAGTCTGTCGGCCACCTCGTTGCTTTCTCGTCCAACGTGCCGAAGCTCGCAGCCATCAAATTCTCCCTCGAGTGAGTTGTAGAGGGCGCGGTACGCGATCATGTTTTTGGCGTGTGCGTCACACTCGTTCATCGTCTGTTGGACGACGAGGTTGGAGTCACTGTAGATGACCAGGCGCGTTGCGCCGCAGATATTTGCCATCCTCATGCCGTGGATGAGGGCTTCGTATTCGGCCTCGTTGTTGGAAGCCCGAAATTTCATCCGAAGGACGTACTTCATCTTGTCGCCCTGCGGGGAGGTCCGTATGACCCCGGCTCCTGCTCCAGCTTCGCGCTTGGAGCTGTCGAAATGCATCGCCCATGACTGCGACATGTCTGGGGTGTCTAGAAGCTGCAGCTCCATCCAGTGTACAAGGAAGTCCGGGAGGACCTGAGATTTGATTGCGAGTCTCTTCTCGTAGACGATGTCTAGGGGTGACAGCTCGATGCCCCACAGGGCCACGCGTCCTGTGGCCTCCGGGTTGTTTAGGATGCTGTTCAGGGGTGCTTCGTTGACGACCATCACCTGGTGCTCCTAGAAGTAATGGCTCAACCGATGAGCCGTCATGAACACGCCGTAGGCGAGTTTCTGGTAGTGAGGGTACCTCTGCTTTGTTGGCGTCAATACCTCGCTGAGGTAGTAGATTGGGCGTTGGACCCCATGGGTCTTGCCTTCTTTGGGTCGCTCGACCACCAGCACGGTGCTTACCACCTGGTGTATAGTAGTAGGGGCTCCTGCTCCTTTTGCATAACCAAGACGGGCGAGGTGGAGAGCAGCCGCTTTAGATCTTCGAATGCATCGTCTGCTTCAGGTGTCCACTCGAATTTGTCTGCCTTGCGTAGTAGCTGGTAGAATGGCAGGCCTTTCTCGCCCATATGGCTTATGAACCTGCTCAATGCCGCTATTCGCCCTGCGAGCTGCTGGACGCCCTTGAGATTCTTCGGTTTCTCCATGGCCATTATGGCCCGTATTTTCTTCGGGTTCGCCTCGATCCCCCGCTGGGAGATGAAGTAGCCAAGTAGCTGACCCGATGGGACGCCGAAGGCGCACTTTTTGGGGTTGAGCTTGATCCTGTAGCGGTCGAGGTTATCGAACGTCTCACGGAGATCGTCGATGAGTGTTCTCAACTCCCTAGTTTTGATGACTATGTCGTCGACATAGACTTGGACATTGCGACCGATCTGGTCCTTCAAGCATGCCTGCATGCACCGTTGGTACGTGGCACCTGTGTTCTTTAGACCGAAAGGCATTGTGTTGTAGTAGAACACTCCGAACGGCGTGATGACCGCCGTTTTTCTTGGTCTTCGACCTTGAGTCGAATCTGGTTGTAGCCTGAGTAGGCGTCGAGGAAGGAGAGTTTCTCGCATCCTGCGGTCGAATCGATGATCTGGCCGATCCGAGGAAGAGGGAAGTGATCCTTTGGGCAGTGGTTGTTCAGCGACGTGAAGTCCACGCACATCCGTAGGATGTCCGTGTCCTTTTTGGGGACCATCACTGTATTAGCGAGCCATTCGCTTTCTTTAATCTCTCGGATGAAGTCTGCAGCGAGTAGTCTGTTGATTTCCATCCCGATCGCTTCGGCCCGTGGCTCGGACAGTCTCCGGATGGACTGCTTGACGGGCTTGGTGTCAGGAAATACGTTTAGTGCGTGCTCGGCGAATTCCCTGGGAACTCCTGGCATGTCCGCAGGACACCAGGCGAAGATTTCCCAGCGCTCACGGAGGAATTCGACGAGCGCGCTTTCCTATGCGGGGTTGAGATCGTTACCGATCAGCGCCGTCTTGGAGGCATCCGTCGGGTGGACCTGCACCTTCTTTGTGTTGACGGTGGAGTCAAAAGACATATCAGGTGCGCTTTGTCGTGCGACTGGGGGTGCCCCGTTGTTCGTCACCTCGTGGAGCCTTACGAGCTCCTCCTGCATGCCGAATGACTGGGAGATTCTGTTCAAATCCCTGTCACAGTGGTCCGATCGGGTGAAGCTCCCGTGGACCGTGATGACGCCCCTGGGTCTTGGCATCTTGAGTAGCAGGTACGCGTAGTGTGGTACAGCCAAGAACCTTGCGAATGCTACATGCCCGAGGATGGCGTGGTATTGTGATGGCCAGTCCACCACTTCGAACTCGAGGCGCTCGCATCGGAAGTTGTCCGGTTTGCCGAAGATGACGTCGAGCCATATCTTTCCCAGGGGGAATATGCCTTTTCCTGGGACGATGTCGTGGAACGTTGTGTCTGATTGTTCCAGGCTGCACAGCGGGATCTGCATTGCTGCTAGAGTGCTTGCGAACATCAGGTTGATGTTGCTGCCGCCGTCCATGAAGACGCGGATCATCTCGAAACCTCCGATATGCGCCTCCAGCACCAGGGCACCATGACCTGGGCGAGGGATCTGGCAAGGGTGATCCGAACGGCTGAACGTGATGCAGGACTCCGATCCGCTGAGGTACTCAGGGATGGCGGGTGGAGCTGTCACGGCCAGGTTGATCTGACGGGTGATTTTCTTCTGCACCCTATTCGTTGGGCGCCCTTTCTGTATCATCAGTGCTCCTTTCGGCGGGGGATACCTGTGCCCAGCGTTGTTTTGTGCTGGTGCGACCGGTTGGTTCGGGCCTCCCACTGGTGGCGGTGGAGGAGCTCCATGCGCTATTTCTCCTGGTGCGGGTTCGTTCCCAAATCCAGGGGTGGAGCTTGTTTCCTCATCTGAGCCATGCTTTCGCTGAGTTTCTGGAACTCGCGGCAGTCCTTGAGCATGTGGCTTGCCTTCTTTTTACCATCCTGCTTGTCGATGTAGAAGTGGATGGTACATGGACCCGATAGTTTTTCGTATGCTGAGGGTCCGTCATCGCGGCCGCGGCGCTGCCACGACTGCGCTGGACGTCCTCCATCATGGGAGTTGCCTCCACGGTATCCGCCGGTGTTGCGGTTGGCATCGTTGCGGCGATCGGCGTAGCCGGCCGCGACCATGTCGGGTCCATCACGATCATCGTAGACGCGCGGTCTCCTTTTGTTACGGCGCTCCCGTCGTCGGCTGTAATCGTCCTCTTCCTCCGATTGTGCCCGGTGGACGGAATCTTTGCCGTCGGCCCACCTGTTGGCGATGTCCACGAGGTGGTCGAGTGTCTTGGGCTTGACTCGCCCAAGTTCCTCCTTGATGTCCTAGCGCTTAACGCCGTCCTTGAAGGCGTCGATGGCCCTTTCTTCGGAGATGTGCACCGCAGAGTTCTTGGTGTTGGACCAGCGCAGTATGTACGAGCGAATGAATTTGCCTGTTCGTTGAGTACAGGCTCGCATATCCTCGATTGAGGCGGGCCTCTTGCTGGTGCCTTTGAAGTTTCGGATAAAACTGTAAGCTAGATCCTCCCAGCTTCGGATGGATCCTGAACATAGGCTGCTAAGCCAGATCCACGTTGCGCCTGTCAGTTGCAGCTGAAGGCATTGCATGGAGGTTTCCTTGTTTCCACCGTGCAGCTTGACGAATGATAGGTGGTCGTTGAGCCACGCCTTGGGTCCTGTGTGCTGTCGAACTTCGGAGTATCCGAAGGAAGCTTGAAATCTCGTGGCATCCGTGTCCGTCGGACAGAACTGCTGAAGCACCGGGCTCCGCAGAGTTCTCCTTCGTCTTCGTCCATCTCAGATTCAGACGAGCATGCGCGCTTGGCTCGTGCTTTGTCGATTTTGCGCTGTGTGAGCGCGTCTCGGGCGTCGTAATCGTGGCTGCGATGGCGTGAGATCTTATGTCTTCTAGGGAGGTCATGTTCTTCGTCCTCGGATGAGGGCGTGGGGCTGTGGTTGAATCTGACCGCGCCCTTCTTTTTCGGCTCCACATGAGCTTCTCCATGGAGCGCAGCTCCGACGAGTCCGAGTCCGGTAAGCGCGGACCTATGCATGGCCCTTTTCGGGTCCCCCTCCGGAGGTGGGTGGGACGCGAGGTATGCGGGGCTGCCATGATCGCAGCTTGCAGCGTCTTCGGGATTATGTTGCCGTCGGCATCCATCTCCATGAAGGATGCGTGGAGGGTTCGGTTCACCTCACGGCGCTCCTTGGGGTCCATGTTCTCCATCCGGGAGCGGTGCTTGTTGCCGTGGTTGCCGTTCGAGCTGGAGCCGATGCCCATGGCGGAGAGCGCAGCTCGTTGCGCGCTGGACTCCGAGGCTGCTTGCTTGAGTTTGTCAAGCACCTCTTGCATCTTGACCTGTTTCTTGTGTTCTTCGATCAGGAGCAAATGGTATGCCATTAGCAGGTCCCGTGAGGCGTCTGCAGGCAGGATCGTGCTGCCCGCCACGGCGGCGCGTTCCTGGGCCCATCCTTCTTTGCTAAGGCGGATGACATGATCGGTGTTATCCCCTTCAGGTGGGGGGGACTGGCTTCTTCTGTTCTCGCCGTTTCGGTCCTGCGGGTTAGATGTCGGGTTGGGCGGCGGGTTGGGTGTTTGCTGCTCCACGTCACCCTGGATGACTACGGCGGATTGGTAGGGCTCGTAGATTGGTCCGCTGCTGTCGCAGCTTTCTAATCCGGAATCGTAGGTCCCTTCATCCGATGGCGGATCGCACAGATCGGAGTTGCAGCTGCTGCTATCGTATGACTCATCTATTGATGATGATGTGCGTAGCACAGGGTGTGGGGCCCATGAAGCGGGCCTGATTGATGGTAAGGGCACCCGCTCTAGGAGGCGGAGGGTGCCGGTTTGCCCCACCTGGAAGCAGAAGCTCCCGAACAGGATCTCGAGTCCGTCGCCTATGGGCTCGAAGTCCTTCATGGTGGCCGGTGAGTGGGCGGTGAAGTCGAAAGCGCCGAAGAGGAGGTGACTCTCCGTTGCCGCAGACTTGTAGATCGCTCGGGTTGGGACCGTCACGATTGCACAATTAGCGTCCCTAGTTCCCACAGACGGTGCCAATTGACGAGGTTTAATCTCGTCAATGCCCATTGTTATGGACTTTGGTTTTGGAGAAGATGGGGATGCTGGAGATCGCCTGGAACGGTTAGCAAACAAGCAACACGGGGACACGAGGTTTACCCAGGTTCAGGCCCCCGGAGGGAAAACCCTACTCCTGCTTGTCTGCTCTTGATTATGGCGGAACCGAAGGTTACAGGGGTGCGCAGATGCGATCTGGCGTGGAGGTGTCTATGCGAAAGTATGAGAGAGAGAGATCTAGGTCGTGCCCTCCTGGCCTTTATATAGACTTAGGCAGGTCCCAGACACAGATCTAGTCAGTTACAGGTTCTAGGGTTTACCCCTTTGAATTTCCTATCTACTCTAGTCTTGCTCTCCAAGGATCCGAAGGCGTCATGGGCCTTGGCCACCCGAAAATCTTCATGGGCCGGCGTATATTTGTCGTGGGCCTTCCTTGGGCTGGACCAGGTATGCTGAGATCGTGTACCCGAGGGGTATAACCATGTCAGAAGGCTTGGTGATGGTGTCTAGGAAGACGCCGACGGGTGGTGCGAGTCGAGCCAAGCCGATGCGAGAGAGTGCGTTGGCCTCCTCGTTCTTCCGCCTGTCAATCCACTCGACGGAGTAGCCTTCGAAGTGTCCACCCAGCTTGTACACTGCTTGGCGGTATGCCGCCATGGTGGGGGAGACAGCGTCGCAGGTGCCCGCGACTTTCCCGGCGACAAGGTCGGAGTCTCCGTAGCAGCGCATGCGATTGAAGTTCATCTCCTTGGCAGCTCGCATGCCATGGAGTAGCGCCTCGTACTCGGCCATGTTGTTGGTGCAGGGGGTGAAGTCGAGGCAGAGGACGTCGCGGAGCTTGTCGCCCTTCGGAGAAGTTAGCACGATCCCTGCTCCTGCGCCGTCCGCGTTCTTGGAGCCGTCGAAGTGTAAGATCCAGTAATGGAGGTATGGCAGCTTTTCTGGCTGCTGGGCCTCCTCCCAGTCGACGATGAAGTCCACGAGAGCCTGTGAGTTAATCGCCTTGCGCGGCTCGTACTTGATGTTGTGGACGCTGATCTCGACGGCCCACTTGGCGACTCGCCCGGTCGCCTCACGGTTGCGGATAATGTCCTGCAACGGTGCTAAGGATACGACCGTTATCGGGTGCTCCTGGAAGTAGTGTGGCAGTCACCGCTGTGCTCTGAAGACCGCGTATACCCGTTTCTGGTATTTTGGATAGCGCTGGCGCGATTCGGTGAGGACTTCGCTGATGTAGTACACTTGTCGCTACACCGGTCGCTCCTTTCCTTCCTCTGGTCGTTCGACGACCATGACGGCGCTGACGACGCGCTCAGAAGCCGCGACGTAGACTAGCATGGGTTCCTTGTCGACGGGGGCGGCGAGTAGCACCTTCTTGAGGTCGTGGAGCGCATCATCCGCCTCCTTGTCCCACTAGAAGGTGGGGTTCTTGCGCATCAGGCGGTAGAGGGGCATCGCCTTTTCGCCCAACCGGGGGATGAAGCAACTGAGAGTCGCGACTTGCCCGGCCAGCTTCTGGACATCGCGCAGGCACTCGGGTTTGCCGAGTTGAGCGATCGTGTCGATCTTGGTGGGGTTGGCCTCGATCCCGCGGTTGGATACAACGTATCCCAGTAGCTGCCCAGCTGGTACACCGAAGGTGCATTTGCCTGGGTTTAGCTTTATCTTGTATTTCCGCAGGTTGGCGAATGTTTCCGCCAGGTCAGCGAGTAGGTCGCTCTGGCGAGCGGACTTCACCACCACGTCGTCGATGTAGACTTGGATATTGCGGCCAATTTGGCTCGCCAGGCACTCCTGCATGCACCGCTGGTAGGTCGCCCCGGCGTTCTTGAGGCCGAAGGTCATGGTAGTGTAGCAGAAGGCTCCGAATGGCGTGATGAACGCCGTCTTCTCTTCGTCCTCAATGGCCATTTTGATCTGGTTGTACCCAGAGTAGGCATCGAGGAAGCATAGCGACTCCGAGCCCGCGGTGGAATCGATGATTTGGTCGATCCGCGGGAGGACGAATTGCTCCTTCAGGCAGGCGCTGTTTAAGTTTGTGTAATCGATACACATACTCCAGGTCCCATTTTTCTTCTCGACTAGGACTGGGTTTGCCCAACCACTTGGAGTACTTGATTGGCCGGATGAAGCCTGCAGCGAGTAGACGCTGCACCTCCTCGGCGATGGCTCGGTGGCGCTCTTCATTGAAGGACCGCAGCGACTGCTTGACAGGTTGCACTTTGGGGTCGGCGTTGAGTTTGTGCTCAGCGAGTTCCCTAGGGACACCGGTCATGTCAGAGGGCTTCCATGCAAAGATGTCCCTGTTCTTACGGAGGAACTCGATGAGCGCGCCTTCCTATGCTGGGCTCATGCCCGTCCCGATCGTCACCGTCTGGCTGGAGTCGCTTGGGACCAGCTCGACGGTGCGGGTATGCGTCGTTGCCTCGAAGGTTGTGGGGTTGCCGCCCTCCGAGTTGGGCTTCTTGAGTATGGTGGGGTCATCGTTGTTGACCCCGCTTGCGTACTTGGCAAGCTCGTCGGCGTGGTTGGCCTTTGTCGCAATGACGGCGTCGGCGAGTTCGGCTCCTTTAGCCTCGCACTCGGCGGCCATGTCGGGGTCGCCGTGGATGGTGATGACGCCGCACGGCCCGGGTCGCTTCATCGCGTTGTACGCGTAGTGGGGCGCTGCCATGAACTTGGCGAACGCCTGGCGCCCCAGGATGTAGTGGTAGGGTCTGTCGAAGGGCACCAGCTCGATGACGATCCGCTCGGTGTGGAAGTTTGCCAGTGTCCGAAGGTGACTGGCAACGTCACCTTGCCGATCGGGTACGCCTTCCGACCGGGGACGATGCCGTGGAACATGGTGTAGGTCGTCTCGATCATCGACTGCGGGAGCCGCAGTCGCCTGAAGGTGTCCAGGTACAGGATGTTGATGGAGCTGCCGCCGTCCATCAATGTCTTGGGGAGCCAGTAGTCTCCCACCTTGGGCTTGACCACCAGGGCGACTCGGCCTGGGTACTCGATCCGTGGCGAGTGGTCCTGGCGTCTCCAAGTGATTGGTTGCTTAGACCAGTTAAGGAACTGGGGGATGTCCACCTGGGCCACCGCATTGACGGCGACGGCGCGGGTGATGACCTTCTTCTCGCACTTCTTGTTGAAGCCTGTGAAGGTGTGGAGTGAGCCGGCGACGCTGCCGAATTTTCCGCCGTTTGGCGGGTTGTTGTCGGGGTCTTCCCGCGTGCGCCGTGCCTTCTTGATCTCCTTGAGAGAGAGGCAGTCGGCGGTCGTGTGCGTGGCGGGTTTTTCTTCCCTGCTGTGAAATACACAAGGTTGGTTAAGAAGGGCCGCGGGGTCGAACCTCGGCTTCGCCTTGTAGTTGCCGTCGTCGCGGCGTTGTCCCCCATCGCGGCGGAAGCTCCTAGGCTCGCGCTGCACGTATCCAGCGTTGGCGACGAAGTCGACTCACCCGTCACTGCGGCGCTTGTCGGTGAGGCGAGTGTTGCTGTAGCGTAGATCGGGTCGTCTCCCGTTGTCCTGGCCGCTCGTGCAGCGTTGTCCTCCCGACTCGTCGTCGGTTTCTTGGTTTGGGTCTTCCTCCGCGTACCTTTTTGCGATCTCCAGGAGATCCGGTATGTTTTCGAGTGTGCAGTACGCTCGTTTGAGCTTGGCGACCAGGGGCTCGTAGCGGCATGAGGTCTTGAAACAGTGGATCGCGGTGTCTGGGTGGATGACGACCGCGTTGTACCATAGGTCTTGCCACCGTTGGACCCAGCTACGAGTCGAGTCGCGGGGTCCCTGGACGCACCGCTCTAGGTCCTCGATGGTGGTGGCGCGGGTGTATGAACCCTCGAAGTGCCTGACGAAGGCGTCGCGCATCTCTTCCCAAGAGTCGATGCTATCCGCGGGAAGAGTGTTAATCTGCACGCCCCCTCCATCATCAGGGGAAGGTAGCGGGCGGCTAGTAGATCGGTGTGCTCGGCGATCCCCATCGCCATGAGGTTGGTATCCAGCCACACGGAGGGATCGTACGAGGGGTCGTACTTCTCTATTTCCTTCGGCGCTTTGAAGTTCGCGGGGTATCTCTCGCCTCGGATCATCGGTCCGAAGCACCGGGGCCCGAGTCCTCTTAGCGACCCCCTCGGCTCACCGTCGCGGTGGTTGGTGAGGGTGTGCCGCAGATCGTCGGGCTGGCGTGCGCGCCAGCTCTGGTTGTTGATGATGTGGGTGTGGGCGTCGACTGGTTGACCATTGGCGGCGACGAAGTTGGTCGCCGTTCGGGGGTCGTTGGTGGAGAGTGCCGCGTTCGCGGGTCGGTGTTGGAGCTGTAGTGGTTCGGGTGGCGGTCAGTTGAGGGTGTTTGCCGCCATGGGGCGGCCGCTTGAGGCCGCTCTGCTGCCCGATGAACGCGAGTACATCCGACCTTGGGAGTCGACGCCTGCGTTTTGTTGCTCGACAGCTTTTGCGAGCAGGGCCTTGGCGTACTGGATCTGCAGGGTGCCTTCACCAGTGGCTGCGATGTTGTCGACTGCTGCTCGGCCCACGACGAGGTTGTCCATTGGGGTGGAGAACAGCGGGAGGCCGTTCGCGTCTCGCTCCCGTGAGGAGACCACGATCCTTGGCAGGTCCCTGGGGGTGTGCGGTTGGGTGGTGGCGGGGCACCATTGGCCGTTGCCCCTGGTGGGGGCCGAGTGCTTCCCCCTGGTGGCGCGTTCTCGCAGATCGCGTGCTCGGCCGCGCGGGCCGGGTCGTTCTCGTCGTCGAAATTCAGGACGCGCCCCTGGACGGTGGGGTTCAGGCGCGACCTGATTCAGAGCTGGTGGTAGCGCGACAGCTCCTGCGCTGTCACCTACTCGAGGCGAAATTTTTTGCGTTCGGCTTGTTCCTTGCAGACTGCTTCCGCCAGCTCCAGGTAGAGTTCCTCGACCTCCATTGCCGTCGCGTTGGGAGGGATCGGCGTGGAGAATGAATATTCCGGCGGGTCGGCGCCAGTCGCCATGTAGGTCGCGGTATGGCGGCCGGTTCCGTCGCGGAGGTCGGCGGAGTTCTCCGACCCGGAGTCGAATTCGAAGATCCCAAGGATAGAGGGATCCTCGAAGTCTCCGACGTTGGAGACCTGGGTGATGGAGTCCGCGGGTGACGCGGCGACAATGGATCCGGCGAGTGACACCGGGGTCACCGAATCTGCGTCGTCGTTGAGAGCCGCGTCTTCCGCGGCCGCGGTGGTTTCGGCCACGTTGCTGTGGGCCGAGTCGTACTCGGAGGCGAGGCGGTGGATCGTGCGGACCTGACTCTCGGAGAGTCGGTCGTGTGGCGGTGACTCGCGGAAGCAAGCCGAGTCCTCCGAGACGATGACGTCGGTGAGGCCGACGAAGAGGCTGATCGTGCCGACCGGCAGGATCATGCTATGCGTGACGGGTCGCGCCACCGGGATGTAGCTGCTCGGCAAGATCTGGAGCATCTCGCCGATCGCAATCATGCGGCCGGTGGTGATCGTCTCGTTGATGGGCATATTGGATCTCATCGCAGAACACCGGCTTGACCGGCCAGGCCCCACGGTGGGTGCCACTGTCGTGGGAATGACCACGGCAGATGGTGCAATCGGGAGCGAGTAGTAGAACATGGGGCAAGGGCGGCCAGCCATCTGCGGTGTGAGATGAGGGCTGAGACACAAGGGTTTACCCAGGTTCGGCCCCCCGGAGGGTAAAGACCTACTCCTGCTAGATTGTATTATGGTGAGAGTACAATGGGGCAAGCTCGGCGGCTAGGCGGCGAGTCGCTTGAGTGTATGATGGAACGTATCCTCTATGCATCCTCTAGGGAGGTTTATATAGACTCACCTCCCTAGGATTTACAGATCTCAACTGAATCAGTTAAGGATTCAGCGATTCTACGACCTAGTCCGACTGGTCCTATCTACACTTCTGGTCCTTCCGCTTCCAGTCGCTTGAGTCCACGCCAGATCTTGATCCAGTCGCCGTCCTGCAGGCCCACTCGCTGGCGCCTGGGCCAGTAGGAAAAGTCCTACTGTGTATACCCTGGTAGGCATATCCCCATCAATGACAGATGAAAGGATTAAGTTTCCTGCTAACCTTGATCGAGGAGGAAAGAAAGAGGAGAAAGCTTAAGTGTGTCTCATGCACTTGTGCATTTCATCGAGCACCTCTTGTGCATAGAGGGAAAAAACTAAGCAACATACACCACTTGTGCATGAGAGGGGAAAAACAAACCAGCTCACACAAGCATGTTGAGCTAGGGTTCTATATATACACCATGGATATTTAGTCCCGGTTTCTACCAAAAACAGGGAATAAATATCTGAGCCTGCGGCCACGTGCGGCCAGACACTTTTAGTCCCAGTTCCTGCCACGAACCGGTACTAAAGGGCCAGCATGAACTGCGACAGATCGTCGCCCTGCCCCGTGCGACATCCTGGCCTTACGAACCGGGACTAATGTGAGCCCTAGTTCCGGTTCCTAAAGGAACCAGGACTGATCGCTCGAGGTGGGATCAACGGAAGGCCTGTTTTCTACTAGTGTCATGTGCAACCAAAATTTCTGAGAGTCTCAACCATGAACATCAATATTTAGAAGTGAATTCAGCAATGAAGAAAGATGGATAAATCTATTAAAAAGGCAATGGAAGTTAGTTACCCGTTCAATGATAACCTATGAACTTTCACTTAATAATATTAACTTGGCACCTTTGCTATGGTAAAATACATGAAGACCGGTGGCTATACAGCGTGTTCTACAACAAGAAAACAACCATCCAAAGGCTACCATTTGAAGAAGCCTACACATACTAAAGTGAGATAGACCTCCTGACTGTCACTAGTAGGAAAATACCTAGTGGAGGTGTTCTGAAAAGGAGGTTCATGGCGTTTAAGCGGCACGCTATTAACCTCATGCTATTGGTAGGTCGTAGTAGTGGTGTCTTCACCCAACGCAACAAGTAGAAACTGCAGTGGTGGCGTTCGGCGTACATGTTTTTATTATCGACATAATGATGGTGTTTCGGTTGAACGCCGCCATTTTTTTAATTGCTTTCGGCGTATTTCTTATAGAATGCCATGAGTGATTATTCCATGGTAAAAACATAAATTCTCTACCGCTTTCACATTTAAAAAAAAATATTCTGAGGTCACAAATCGAAATACTTAATTATCCCATCTCAGTCAATAGAGCTAGTTAGTTCATATCATTCATAACACAATGAAAATTGTCAACTAATTGGATCAGCTAATGCATGTCAATATAGAAGATGGTTCCAACTTCTTAGAAAATGAACATAGAAGATGTTATCACATAACATAGAAGATGAAAAAAATACACAATAATGATAGATTGGACGATAATTCTGTAGTTCTTGAAGCTACTAGACTCGCCCACTTGCTTTTCAAGTTCATAGTTGCTTCTCTTTTCCTCCAGCTTAAGGAAGTGGAGGTACTCCTCCTCACCATATCTTTTTTCAAAACCCTTTGAAGGAGTTGTTAGGATAGCCTAAAAATTGTTTAATACATTCACCCCATGAATTGTAGACTCTTGGAACCTCTCCTTGATATATCGCATACCATTTATCCTAGCAATAGGCATAAGATGAAACACATCATGAGTAACAACATGTAAGCAAGATTAAAATCATATAAGAAAATCATACAAGTTGTCAATCCTACCGAATGTGTGGACGTCGAAGAGGAACGGGTGATGGATTTTTTCTTGGCCATCATCAATTTAAATATAAAGATGCATAGATAATTTTTGTAAGAGTATAGAAAACACATATATACATCACGCCTACAATAAAAGGAGGTACTCTTCACATACAAAATGTGGCGGTGCCGCCACTTTTGGTCACCGAAATCCCACCGACGTCGGGTGGAGAGGCGGCGAACTCACCAAGATGGGCGTCAGGGGATGGAGGTGTCGGCGAGGTGGCGGTGTGGGGCGTCGGGGAGGTCGCAGAGGCGCCGGGAGGTGGTGGTATCGACGAGGTGGGGAGGCATCAGAGACGTGGTGGTGTGGGGCGAGGGACGAACATGAAGGTGGAGGCACGAGACCGGCATCGGGGAGGTGGCGTCATGGACGGGGATCAGGTCGGTGGAGGTGGCGGGACCAGCGTTGGGGGAGGTGGTGGGACCTCTCGGTCCAGCACGTACAGGGTTGGTGGGGTGGGGCGGAGAAGCCGGTGGAGGCGTCGACGATGTGGCGTGGTGGGGCTTTGGTGGCGAGGTCGGGGCCTACCAGCGCATGGGATGGTGTGTGCGAGGTATGGTAAAATGGCTCGATTTGGATCCACAACATTTACATATCATATCCACTTCACTGTAGTAGCGGCATTTGAATATAAGGCGTCAGCACTATGATTTTAGTAGTGGCGTTCTGGTTGTGTTGAACGCCACTAGCGGGTGATGTAGTGGCGCTTAGCTTCCCGAGGACGCCCCTAGTATGTATGAGCTATATTTTATGTTGGATTTCAAGTAAGCATCTTAATAATAAGTAAAATATACATAATTAAGTACAAATTATGATTTCACCATGATAGTACAAAATGAATCTTAATTCATCGATCTTCTCACGATTGATTGGCTCGCGTGTCGTCAACTAGCTCGCTAATAAAAGATACATAAATATATCATCATCTTGTTTAGCGTTTGAAAATCTTCTCGGTAGTCTTCCACTTCTTAGAAGGGATCCTTGCATATCTTAGTTTCATAGTGTGACTCTTTCTTTTGAATGGAAGATCATCAGCTGTGGTCGATGACGCGGCTCAATAGTAGAGCTTCGTTGGGAGACCACAAGAGGAAGGTATGATGAGCACATTGGCAAATATTCCCTCAGTTATGAAACCAAGGTTATCGAACCAGTAGGAGCAAGGAAATAACTCCAAGGTGTTGTTGGCAACTTGGAATCCTACAGAACACAAACTCAATACTTCGCCCCAACTTATAGTGAGATTGTCAATCTCACTGGTTTGCTGAAAAAAAGGATTAAACGTATGGTATGGAAGGTAATGGTTGCTTGTAGAAAGTAAACAGTAAAAGTAGATGATATAACAATGGTAAAGATTGGACAGGGGTCCACAGTTCACAAGAGATGTTCTTCTTAAGATAAATAACATAACATGCTGGTCAAACAAAATACAGCAGGGCAATTAACAGGACTGAGCAAGGCATAACAATGCAATACTAGACATTCATGATCCCTATGAGATTTGATTGGGCATTACAACAATATACATAGACCTCCATCCAACTGCATCTATGACTAGTAATCCACCTTCAGGTTATCATCCAAACCCCCTCCAGTATTAAGTTGCAAGTAATGGATAACTGCATTAAGAAACGTGTGTAGAGTAAACACTACAGTTGTTCCATGAACAAAAGATTGTTGTTTTCTCCCTAGTAGCAACAACACATCTATAACCTTAGATATTTTTTTCACTTCCCCATATTCAATAGATGCATGAACCGACTATCGAGCATAAATACTCCCTCTTGGAGTCACTAGCATCTATTTGGCCAAGATAGCTACTAGAAATGGAGAGCATGCAAGATCTCAAACAACAAAGACTTGATAGAATCAATAATCAATAAAACATGATAGAATCAATAATCAATCTGACATAGTATCTCAATATCCATCTGATGCCCGTAAACACAACATGTATGATTACAAATATATGTTCTTGATCATGAACGGAGCTCACAAGATCTAAACATGATAGCACAAAGGAGAAGAAACAACCATCTCGATACTGTATGGACCCATAGTCCAAGAGTGAACTACTCACGCATCATACTGGAGGCTGGCATGGTGATAAAGAAGGCCTCCCGGATAATCTCTCCCCTCAGGCAGGGTGCCGGGAAGAGGTTCAGATCTCCCCCGATTTAGGGACGATGGTGGCGGCGGCTACGGACTGTTTCGTGGACATCTGATCAGGTGCTTAGGGTTTTGTCATCGGGGGGTTTATATAGGTGAAGAGACGAGGCAGGAGGGCGGCCATGGGGCCCACACCCTACCCAGGAATGTCCTAGGGTGGTCCCACACTTGGGGGGTGCGTCCACCCTGTGGCTCCCCTCCGTCTCTCCTCTGGATTTCATGTTCTACTCGGTGAAATATTAACTTTGGCTTTTGTCCCGTCCAATTACGAGAATATTTCCTTACTAGCTTTTCTGAAACCAAAAACAATAGAAAATAGGAAAATGGCACTGCGGCATCTTGTTAATAGGTTAGTCCCATAAAATGTATAAAACTACCTCAGAGTGTAGACAAAGCAAAGAAAAGTGGATACTAAACAAGCATGGAACATAAAAAATTATAGATACTTTTATGAAGTAATAAGCATCCCCAAGCTTAACTCCTACTCGTCCTCGAGTAGGTAATTGATAAAAAAGAATAATTTTTGAGGAGACATGCACCATCACAATCTTGATCAATCTATTTGCAAAGCAATGAAAGCTGGGATCAAAGTACTCTAAACATGATCATGAAAGATGAAGTTCTAACAATAGTACAAAGTAACTATGTTGTAACATGAAAGGCTACACACAAAGATCATGAACAACAATGCATTGAAATACATTTGTTTGTTTCACATATAGAAAACATAGCATACTGGTATTCAACTTGTCCCTCATGAAGTAGCAAAACATAAATTCATAGGACACCTTCAAATTTCATTAGGGTGACTAGAAACAAATAGTTCAAGAACAAGCAATATCAACATTATGAATCAATCAATAAGTTTTGGGACAATGCACATTGAACTAAGAATAAGAACTATGCACTCTTAATAGGTGCCTAAGGATAGAGGGTGGAGACTCAATATAAAAGTGGAAGAAAGGCCCTTCAAAGGGAAGCAGAGCTTTCAAGTTTCACAAAGAGCTTCAAAAAATTATGGTACTTGTTAGCTTTTAGCTCTCATTCCCCCTATCATAAGCATCTTGAAGTGATTAAGGTTAAAGTGAACAAAGTATGGATTATATTCTTGACAAAGTATAAGTTGGTAATCTCATGTCCCTTGAGTACGAGGGCCATTCATTATGCTACTCAACTTTAGTAACTGGTAAGTTCTTGTCATTGTAAGTATATGTGTATCATAGAGAACCGCCAACGGGGTACCCCTTGCCCCATGACACTGGACCAATCCCATATCAAAATGACAAGGCAACAGACAGGGAGCATCTCAGCAATCTTCTTATTTACCATGGGAAAATGGTGCTTTTTTACTCTTCTTTCCTCTTTTTTTTTCTCTTCTCTTTTTCTAACTCTCTTTTTTTATAAGAAGAATGCTTCATAGATTGTTCACTATGGTGATGTTGCAAGTTTCCACCATGATTAGGCATGTCTTAGGCTAGCGGCCCAAGCGTTTCTATAACACATATACATCTCCATGGACTTACAAGCTCCCCTTTTATTTCACACAGCCGACATCCATAAACAAAAGAGCATGATATCAATTGGGTAGATATTTACAGGTGTTGAAAGCATTCCCCGTGACAGCACGGTTCTGCTAATTCCCAACCTATAAGTGCAATCATATACAACATAGATGACACAATGGTCCAATTTTATTAGGGGCAAGAAAAAAAGAATATACTTGGAATGGTGTAACACACCATGCATAGGAATTTATAGTGGACACTTTGGAATAAATTGGTTTCTTAGGAGTTGGATGCATGAGTAGATCTTACACAATACAAGTGGAGGCTAGCAAAAGACTGGGAGCGACCAACTAAGAGAGCAATAATGGCCATAATCATGTAGAGCGACAAAACATTATCAATCAAAGCATAAAGTGGTACCACAAGTCAAAAACTAAATGATCATAGAGGGTAAGGTGACTGGTTCATAGTCATAACATGGTGTGAGCATGTGCCAAGTCAACCCAAACAAAGTATCAAAGGAGAATACCACAATATTATGCTTTTGTATCCTAAAACAACGCATGATTCTTCCAAGGCACATTAAGAAATCCCAATTGTTTGGAACAAGTAATTCTACAGCAATAATCACTAATAATAAGGTCAAAACAACATCTAGCATGACATGATAAAGTCTAAGCTAGAGTCAAAATAAGCTCTCTCTTGTACCACTATAAGCATGAAACTCTCTACTATTTTCCAACATCAATCAAATTATTTGAAACAACACAGCGAAAGAGTGGGTCCACCAACTTTATTCAAGAAAACTAAGAAAACGAAAACCAAAAACGAAAACTAAGACGCTCCAAGAACAACACAACAGTGCAGGAAACAAGAAAAACGAAGTGTCTAGAAAGAGACCTGGGATTTTTACTGATGAAGAAGGGGATGCCTTGGGAATCCCCAAGCTTTGACACTTGTACCTCTTGAATATTTCTTGTGGTGACACGGGGTGGCATCCCCAAGCTGGATATTTTGTCCATTCTTCATCTCATTATATCATTCTTCCCCTACACTTGGAAATTTCCTTCATACAAAACTTCACACAATCTTCATTAGCAACATTAGTGCATTCAAAAGTAATAACTTTTGGGTTTAGTTCCAAAACAGCAAAAATTTCATTAAAAACACAAGCTAATATATAAATTCCTTTTAAAAATCTCAATTTCCCAAAGAGAACTCAAAAACATCTTGATAAAGAGGAAAATGCAAATAATGGCAGAAATCTGTCAAAACATAAAAGCAGGTAAAAACCGATTTTTTTCGAAGACCTTCTGTTGCTCAAACAGAAAAGTGTTGAAATAACTAAAATTATCTAACAACCTAGGATATTTATTCAGAAAATTACAGCTCAATCCGACATACAGAGATTTTTCCCGAATTTTTACAGTGAAGCACAAAAATCTGTTTTGCGATAGCAACTTCCCCAAATCTTATTTCCCTCTCATTAGAGGCTATTCTTAGCACAAAAATCACACAAAAATGATAAGGAGAGATTATTACATTGGTGATAACTTCGAAGACTCAATAAAACTATTGGGTTATCTCCCAAGAAGTACTTTTCTTTAACGCCTTTAAGTTAGGCATAAAAATGCTAACATAAGAAATATGAATAGAAGTAAAAGAGAGGATCAAGAAGCAAATTAAAAACACATTTAAGTCTAACCCACTTCCTATGCATAGGAATCCTATATACAAATAAATTCACAAAGAACAAAGTGACAGGCATAGGAAGATAAAAAAGAGCAACTTCAAAACTTTTAGCACATAGAGAGGTGTTTCATTACCATGAAAACTTCTACAACCATATTTTCCTCTCTCATAATAATTTTTAGTAGCCTCATGAATAAAATCAACAATATAACTATCACATAAAGTATGCTTTTCATGATCTAAAAACACATAATTTTTATCAAGCTAAAAAATAGTGGGATTAAAACCTTCAAACCCACTTTTAACCATTTTATAGCAAGGTCACTGATCATTCAATATAGGACCATCACCTAGAGCTTTATCATAAACATTTTCTAAGCAACACTCTTTAATACCATGCATTTAAAAGTTAGGCACAAATATCAGATTATCATAGATAATAGGAGCATAATTATTATCACAAGTTTTACACATAGTAGATATTTCAAAAGAATCCACCGGAACATAACATTCATCCTCCTTTGGTAACCATGGGGGACAATCAAAAAATCTAAGGGATAAAGAGTTACTCTTATTAGAAGTTAGACATGGGTAGCTAATCCATTCTTCCTCCTTTTGTTCATCACTCTCCTCCTCTTTTTCATCTAATGAGCTTGCAGTTTCAGTAATTTTCTTCTTCCATAGGATCATGCAAGGAATTAGTCTATTCCATTTGTGGAAAGCATTTATTAATATATTGAAGAATATAGCCATTCTCTTCCTTGTAATTATCAAAGCTAAATTTAATTATATCAAAAGCCTCGTATTTATAAGGTGAACCATCAGTATTTTCAAGCAAACTAGCAAGTCCAAATACACCCTTCCGAGCAATAAATTCTTCAATTTGTTCCACATCATAAAAGTCATAATTTCCTTTAGCATAAGAAGATATGGTTACATTATCATTATACTCACATTGAAAAGGGAGGTGTTTATACCTCCTACAGCAACAATATTTATCATAGCAATAAGTAACATTATAACTAGAGCACACGTTTCTAGCAATGGTATTCAATTTATCAATTTGTTCCCATAACTGTTTCCCTTTTTGTGACAAGTGGTGTTCCTTATAATAATTTTTTTTTTCCGTGAACCCACCTTGCCAATAAGAACTGGTTTCAAAGAAACCAACCATTGATAGAAAGCATGACAAAGCAAGACAATAATAGACCAAAAAATATAATAGGAACCAAAAAATATGTGTTTTTGATTAGAAAAACAAAACTAAACAAAACTAAGTTTTTTGTATTTTTTAAAGAAAGAAACAAGCAAAATAAACTAAGCAAAACAAAAACAAATTAAAGAGAGTGGTTGTGAAAGACTCCCCTTGTGAAGCTGTCCTTAACTCCCCGGCAACGGCTCAATAGTAGAGATTCGTTGGGAGAACCCAAGAGGAAGGTATGATGAGCACAACGGCAAATTTTCCCTCAGTTATGAAACCAAGGTTATCGAACCAGTAGGAGCAAGAAACCAACTCCAAGGTGTTGCTGGCAACTTGGAATCCTACACAACACAAACTCAAGACTTTGTCGCAACTTACAGTGAGGTTGGTAATCTCACAGGTTTGCTGAAAACAAAGGATTAAACGTATGGTGTGGAAGGTAATGGTTACTCGCAGAAAGTAAACAGTAACAGTATATGATGTAACAATGGTAATGATTGGAACATGGTCCACAGTTCACTAGAGGTGTTCTCCTTAAGATAAATAACATAACATGCTGGGTAAACAAATTACAGCAGGGCAATTGACAGGACTGATCAAGTAATGCAATACAAGACATTCATGGTCCCTATGATATTTGATTGGGCATTACAACAATATACATAGACCGCCATCCAACTACATCTATGACTAGTAACCCACCTTCAGGATATCATCTGAACCCCCTCCAGCATTAAGTTGCAAGCAACGGATAACTACATTAAGCAATGTGTGTAAAGTAAAAAATACAATTGTCCAAAAGATTGTTGGTTTATCCGTAGTAGCAATAGCACATCTATAACCTTAGAGATTTCTGAAACTTCCCCAGACTCAATAGAGGAATCAACCCACTATCGAGCATAAATACTCCCTCTTGGAGTCACTAGCATCTACTTGGCCAAGATAGCTACTAGAAACAGGGATCATGCAAGATCTCAAACAACACAGACATGATAGAATCAATAATCCATAAGACATGCTAGAATCAATAATCCATCTGACATAGTATCTCAATATCCATCGGATCCGCGCAAGCACAACATGTATGATTACAAATAGATGATCTTGATCATGAACGGAGCTCACAAGATCTAAACATGATAGCACAAAGGAGGAGAAAAAACCATCTAGATACTGTATGGACCCATAGTCCAAGAGTGAAATACTCACGCATCATACCGGAGGCTGGCATGGTGATGAAGAAGGCCTCCGGGATGATCTCTCCCCTTAGGAAGGGTGCCAGGAAGAGCTTTAGACCCCCCCGATCTAGGGACGATGGTGGCAGTGGCTACAGACCGTTTCATGGAGATCTGATCGGGTTCTTAGGGTTTTGGCATGGGGGGTGTTATATAGGCGAATAGGTGAGGCAGGAGGGCGGACAGGGGGCCCACACCCTGCCCAGGCGCTTCCTAGGGTGGTCCCGTGCCTGGGAGGGGGGAGGGGTTTGGCCACCCTGTGGCTCCCCTCCATCTCTCCCATGGACTTCGTGAAATATTAACTTTGGCTTTTGTCCCGTCCATTTCCGATAATATTTCCTTACTAGCTTTTCTGAAACCAAAAATAGCAGAAAACAGGCAACTGGGCACTGCGGCATCTTGTTAATAGTTAGACCTAGAAAATGTATAAAAATACCTTAAAGTGTCGACAAAGAAAACCAAAGTGGATCCTAAACAAGCATGGAACATAAAAAATTATAGATACATTTACGACGTATTAGTCGTTGTAGGTAAGGTAGTCTGATCCTTCTGCTAACATATGGTTGACCATGATCCATATTTTCATCTTCTTCTTGTGAGTGGTTGTATTGATCAAAGTCTTCGTCTATGGAAACTCCAACAATTTTCCTTTTACCTCTTCTCATGATAACACGTCTTAGCCTAATTGGATCGGTTACGAAGAAGCATTGGTCCACGTATTTAGCAAATACCCAAGGTTCATTTTGGGAGGTGATTTTTTTATGCCGATGGAGGTATGACCATGGATTTGAAATAGCGCTGTTCATCTTTGACATCCTTTGCCCATCTAACACGGAAAATTGCCGTCTTTTATAATCCTAAGTAATTTAGTTCCCAAATATCTTTTATCCTACCATAGAATCTCATCCTTACAATACCTTTCTCGTTCATAGTCATCATTTTCACCCCCTAGTTCTGGGAATCACTAGTTTTGTCTCTGTTCTCTATATAGAATGCGTACCCATTGATGCCGTATGCTTAATAGGTTGCGAAGTTTCATGCGGGATGATTTCCTAAGGAAAATATGAGCTTTGCATTTTGAGTATCTAGTGCCAATGGTTCATTTTTAAGATTTTATTTGAACCAAGCCGCCGAACTTGGCATTGTGTCTCTAGTAAGTTGGTCATCATTGATTGCATTATTTGTAGGAGTTGGTTTGTATGCACTCTTGATCAACATTTTGTGGTGATTCAACCAAGGATCAATAATGCTTAAGTGTTTTAGCACCACTAGGTGTGCTCTGTCGACATATTTACGTTTGCTTGGTTTATCAATGTCCACATGCAATTACCACATCAAAGTGGAATGACCTACTCCTAGAAGCCTTAAAAGTGTTTATTAACGGGCTGATCAAGAGATGTGCCAACTTTCATATAATTATTTTACAATGAGATGCACTCCTCAGTAAGATATCCCTGGACGATGCTTCCATATGGATGGGCCTTATTACGGAGGAATTGCTTGACGTGCCCATTCATCCTTTTGAATGGCATCATTGAGAGAAAGTATAGAGGGCCCAAGTCTTTGATCTGATTAAAATATGGATAAAAAGACATAGCACACCATCAAAGAATGCTAGAGGAAAGTAGATCTCAAGATCACAAATTTCGACAATATCTCTTCCCTTAGACTTCCGAGATGCCTCAGGCTGATCAACTTTCTTGACATGACGTCGAAAATATTCTAGAAGTCAAGCAGTGTTTCACGAACGGGATTGTCCATTACCCCTCTAAGTGCAATTAGAAGTAACCTCTTCATCATCACGTGGCAGTCATGAGACTTCTGTTTTTTTCGTTGCATGCAAAACAAAAAAATTCTATCGCAAGAACACATAAAACAAAAATCCAATATATGGCAAAGCCAAGATCTAATCCACTAGATCGGTGGAACGAGATTGAAGAGAACTAACCCTCATAGATCCAACGCGTTTGACGAGATCAGATTCTCGTGGTTGATGTAGTCGATCACTTGCCGATCTCAAGATCGCGTAGACGATCCTTCCGGTGATGCGTTCCGGCATCGCTTCCGCAGGCGGTCACACGTACGATAGTCGATGAAGACCTTTATCTCCCGTTTCCAGCAGGGCAGCGGAGGTAGTAGATCTTGTTGGAATCCCAACAGCACGGGAGCGATATCTGCAGGGCTCCGCCTAAGCCGGAGAAGGACGATGGAGTGGAGAGAGGGTAAGCGGCGGTTAGGGTTAGGTGCCAAGGACAAGTGCAAGGTTGTGGGGTGCGCCCCAACCCTCCTTATATAGGTGGGGGCGGCTAAGGGTTCGCAGCCCTAGACGTGCCCCCCCAATTCAGCCACCAAGGGGAAGAGTTGGGAACTTTTCCGCCAAGTCTTTCCTCTTACAAAAACTAGAGTTTGACTTTTCAAACTATGATTTGACTATTCAAACTAGGGTTTGACCCTTTTACTAGTGTTGGCTGGCTGGCCCTTTACGGCTAGGTGCGATAGGCCCTAGGGCATTCCTGATACGTCCAAAACGTATCTACTTTCCCGAACACTTTTTCTATTGTTTCTCCTCTAAACTTGTGTGATTTGGATACAACTAACACGGACTGACGCTGTTTTCAGTAGAATTACCTTGGTGTCTAGTTTTTGTGCAGAAAATCAACTATCAGGAAAAATCCAGGAAAATATGCCAAAAATCCTATTTCACCAGAAGATACATGGAGCCAGAAGACGAGACGGAGTGGAGGCCTTGGGGGCCCATACCCCTGCCAGGCACGGGTGGGCCCTGCCAAATGCCAAGGGGGGTGCGGCCACCCCAGGCACCCCCTCGGGCTCCCTATGCGCCTATTAGTTGCCCCTTGACCTGAAAACTAAGGGGGTTTGATGTTTTTCTAGAAAGAGTTCCGCTACCCCGACACCATCAGAAACTAAGATTCGGATCCAGAAACTCCGTTCTGGCACCCTGTCGGGACGGGTAATTTGGAGAGGATCATCGCCATCGTCATCACCAACGCCGCTCCATCAACCATCAATGTTTCCCTCATCCATGAGTGAGTAATCCCCCGGTGTAGGCTATGGGGATGGTAGGGATTGGATGAGTTCTATCATGTAATCAAATAAGATTGTTAGGGCATAGTGCCTAGTATCTCTATTAGTGCTATTTGACTTTGTTGCAACTTGTTGTGCTTAATGCTTGTCGCTAGGGCCCGAGTGCCATGATCTCAGATCTGAACTTATTATTGAAACATTATGATAGTATCGTTTGTGATCTTATCTGCAAGTTGTGTACACATATCATTGTCCGGATCCAAAGGCACCGAAGTGACAATAATTGGGACAAACGGAGGGGATGGCTGTGGTGTGCGGATCACATGTGTTCACAGAGTGTTAATGCTTTGCTCTGGTGCTCTATTAAAAGGAGCACCTTAATTTCTAGTAGTTCCCTAGAGGCCCGGCTGCCACGGACTGGCTGGACAGAAGATGTTGTGCAAGTTCTCATTGCAAAAACGTATGACTATATATGGAGCACATGCCTAGGATTGTGTTGGGCCATGCAGAGATAAAACAAAACGTTTTCCTCTAACGTGGTGATCCCAAGATCTAGCTGAGGTAGAAGGCCATGAGGTTTACCACTAGACGCGCAGTTGCGAATTACTGATGAAGCGCGTTAGTTGATGCAATGCAGTTCTTTGCGATCCGATCGTCCTGGTGCTGATCGTACAACACCTCTGCTGGTATCCACACGTACAAGGAGGAGCGCCGGCAACGAACTACTAGGTTCGGAACGATGGCAGGACTACTGTGGAGCTAGTGTTTCCAACACATGGAATGACCTAATTGATCAACGATTAACCTTTCTAGGTTACGGTGATCCACTATATATAGGGAGTGAACGTGGGCTCTGCTCGCGCGGCCCATTCCCTAAAGCCCATATAATATTAGTCCTTGTGAGTCCGACTCACTGACTCAGTCCAAATCAGGCTCGGGTCCAACCCAACCAGATTTCCAGTTCAGATCCAATCCGAACTTGCTCTCGCTCTTAAGTGTGTGACCCACGGGCTCTTGGCAACTTGTACCCGATTGGAGTCCTACTCTCAATCGATCAGTCAGTAGTGGCTCCTAGCAGAACGTGCCGACTCCCAAGTACCAAAGAGTAATGACGACTTGCCTTTCCAATGTGACTTGCGTCCGAGTCCCTTTTGCCTCACGATATACCTTGTCAGACTATAGGCGAATATATGTGATCCCTTAAATAGTCCAACTCTCTTCTTGATCCGAGATAAGTGATTCACCCGACTAACTCTTAGTCGATCGCCTCGGTTAACACTTAACCGAGTCATGCATGGCCATGCTTTCCAAATCATATCATTCGAGAGGGCCCAGAGAATATCTCTGCAAGTGGAGGGGCAAAATCCCATCTTGGTTATTCACATCACGCAGCTTGATTCTCAGTCGACATGAACTCTTCCTTTATAACTGCCTAGTTACGGATCATCGTTTGACAGAACATAAGTCGGTGATCCTCAACTCGGACTATGCAACAACCTCAGGTCTAAGGATTAAATTGATTGAAATATACAAATGACAACTTGTTCGTTGTACCTCAATATGGGTCAATCCGACTCGCTAAACTCTTTAGCCGAATCTGTGTAAGTCGGATTAGCATCCCCATGCCCATGACAAGTGGAACCGAGTCCTCAAGCCGACTTTCACATTGGTCTAAGTTGTGTGTCCAGCACAACCTCAATGACCAGGGATATTTAGTACAAATAACATGAATTCATAGTTCCACAACCGAATCACATATTCAATGATACACATCAGATGTTTATACAAGGACAACTTTATATCTTTATGAATACAATGGGAAATATCATCATACATGATTGCCTCTAGGGCATATTCCCAACAATATCCCACTTGCACTAAAGTCAATCTTCCGACATCACATGTCTAAGCATCTAATGCCCATGGCTCTCAGGTGTGCCTCATGCTTTGGCTGTGGTAACGACTTTGTCAACGGATCCGCAATATTTGAATACGTGTGTACCTTGCATAACTTGATATCACCCTGATCCACGAACTGGCGAATCAGGTGGTACCACATGAGTATGTGCTTGTTCTTCTAGTGTTGTCTAGGTTCCTTGTCTTGTGCAATAGCACCATTGTTGTCACAATACATGTCTAACGGATTGGACGAGCCCTGAACCACACCAAGATCCAAACAGCTTCCTTTGCTGCCTCCGAGGCGGCAATATACTCAGCCTCTGTTGTAGATGCAGACGCAGTCTCTTGCTTGGAACTCTTCCAGCTCACAGCACCTCCGTTTATAATAAACACGTATCCGGATTGTGAACCAGAATCATCAGAGTCGGTAAGATAACTCGGATCCGTGTAACCCTTTACACTGAGTTCATCTTCACCACCATAAACCAAGAACATATCCTTAGTCCTTCTCAAGTACTTTAGGATATTTTTAGCCGCTGTCCAATGGATTTCTCCAGGATCAGCCTGGTATCTGCTCACAACACTTAGAGCATAGGAAACATCTGGCCTAGTACAAATCATGGCATACATGATGGATCCGACTGCAGAAGCATACATAATCGCACTCATCCGACTTCGCTCATCAGTTGTCGAAGGACACTGAGTCTTGCTAAGTTTTACACCATGGGACATCGGTAAGAACCCCTTCTTAGATGATTCCATGTTGACCTTGTTCAACACTTTGTCCAAATAAGTACTCTGACTCAATCCAATGAGCCGTCTTGATCTATATCTATAGATCCAGATTCCGAGAATATATGTTGCCTCACCCAAGTCTTTCATTGAGAAACTCCTTTCTAATGATTCCTAGGTTTCTTGCAACATCTGGACATCATTTCCAATCAATAATATGTCATCCACATATAAGATCAGAAAGTTTACTTTGCTATCACTAAACTTCTTGTATAAACAAGAATCATGATCACTCTTGATGAAGCCAAACGATTTGACTACCTCATCAAAGCGAATATTCCAACTCAGAGATGCTTGCTTCAACCCATAAATGGATTTCTGAAGTTTACATACTTTGTCAGCATTAGTCAGGTCGACAAAACCCTCGGGTTTTATCATATACACGTCCTCGGTTAAATTTCCGTTAAGGAAAGCCGTTTTGACATCCATCTGTCATATCTCATTGTCGAAATAGGCCCCTATAGCTAACATGATCCGAACTGATTTAAGCATCTCTACAGGAGAGAAAGTCTCGTCATAATCAACTCCTTGAACTTGTCGGAACCCCTTCGCGACAAGGCGTGCTTTATAGACGGAAATATTTCCATCCATATCAGTTTTCTTCTTAAAGACCCATTTGCACTCGACGGGTCTTGCACCGTCAGGCAGATCAACCAAGTTCCAAACTTGATTTTCATCCATGGACTTTAAGTCGGATCTCATGGCTCCAAGCCATGACTCAGAATCAGATCCCACCATCGCTTCCGAATAATTTGCCGGCTCATCACTGTCTAACAGTAATACATCACGAACACTTCGTAATCTTGCCGATATTCGTAGTAAAGGTACTGCTGCCGGCTCAGCTGCCACGACCGGCTCAACCTCCAAGGTTTTTTCCGACTCGCTACTAGCTGGATGCTCTCGAATTTCTTCGAGTTGCACCGTGCTCCCACTTACTCCCCGACTGAGAAACTCTTTCTCATGGAAGACACCGTTCCGAGCGACAAACACTTTGCCCTCTTCTCGGTTGTAGAAGTAGTAACCCAAGGTTTCTCTCGGATAGCCCACGAATATACACTTATCCAACTTGGCCGTGATCTTGTCCGACTGATGTCGCTTGACAAATGCTTCACAACCCCAAATCTTAAGAAAAGAAAACTCGCCTTTTTGCCTGTCCAAATCTCATGCAGTGTCTTCTCTACCGATTTTGATGGTACTCTGTTTAGTGTGAACGCCGCTGTTTCTAGACAATAACCCCAAAATGATAAAGGCAGATCTGTCCGACTCATCATTGATCGTACCATCTCCAACAAGGTCCGATTCCTCCTTTCCGAAACACCGTTCCTTTGGGGCGTTCCTGGCGGAGTAAGTTGAGGAACTATTCCACAACTTTTCAGATGGTCATCAAACTCATGGCTCATGTACTCGCCTCCTCGGTCCGACCGAAGAAACTTTATTTTCTTGCCGAGTTGATTCTGTGCTTCATTCTGGAATTCTTTGAACTTTTCAAAGGCTTCCGACTTTTGTTTCATCAAGTAGATATATCCATACCTACTCAAATCATCAATGAAGGTAATGAAGTACTCATAACCACCCCTGGATGTCATACTCATTGGTCCACATACATCACTATGTACTAGTCCCAACAAGTCGGACTCCCTTTCACAACTCTTTGCAAAAGGTGTCTTGATCATTTTGCCGAGTAGGCAAGATTCGCATGTCTCGAACGACTCCAAGTCAAACGAAGTTAGGAGTCCATCATCATGGAGCTTCTTCATGCGTTTCCAACTTATATGACCAAGCCGACAGTGCCAAAAGTAAGTCATATTCAGATCATTTGGTTTCAACCTTTTAACATTTATGTTATAAACCGACTCACCATCAAGATTCAAAATAAATAACCCGTCCTGGACAGGTGCAAAGCCGTGAAACATATCGTTCAAATACAAAGAACAACCATTATTCTTGATATTCGACTCATAGCCTTGCCTCATCAAACATGAAGCAGAAATAATGTTTTGACTGAGCACTGGAACATAATAACAATTATTCAGTTCCATAATGAATTCGGAAGGTAAATGAAGCTGCATCGTGCCAACTTCCAACGCAGCAACTCATGCTTTGTTGTCGACTAGAATGTCAACCTCGCCTCTTGCTACGCTCCTAGTTCTTACCAGTCCCTGCAACGAGTTGCAGATGTGAATAACTGATCTGGTATCATATACCCAAGAACTATTAGGTGCATCAACAAGATATATGTCTATAACATTGCAAACAAGTGTACCTGAGTCGGAAGTCATACCTCCACTCTTGGCTTTGTCGGCCAAATACTTGCTGCAGTTCCTCTTCCAGTGGCCATCCGCCTTGAAGTAGAAGCAAGTGGATCCGGCTGAAGGAGATGGCTTGGTCCCTGAGGAAGCACTTGGGACCGGGTCCTGAGCCTGCTTTCCTCCAGACTTAGCCTTCTTCTTAGTCCAAGAACTCTTCTTGAACTTAGCCTTATTCTACAACATCAACACTTGACTGGCGCCCTTCTTGAGACCCGCCTCTCCCTGCTTGAGCATTCCATGCAATTCAGTGAGCTTCTTATCCATACCATGCATGTGGTAGTTAGAAATGAACTGCCCATATGCACTAGAAAGAGAGTTCAGAATTATATCCGTAGCGAACTCTTTGCTAATGGGGTAGCCAAGCCTCTCCAGAGACTACACATAACCAACCATTTTGATCACATGCGGACTCAGTGGATCACCATCCTTAAGATTGCAACTCAGCAAATCCTGAGAGACTTGATACCTCTCAGTCTTCGCCTGAGCCTGGAACATACTTTTGAGGCTTTCGATCATATCGTAGGCCTCAACATTCTCGAACTGCTTTTGCAAGTCCGGTTCCATGTGAGCAAGCATCAGACAGCTAATATCCGTGGACTCATCTTTAGCCCGACGGTAGGAATTGGTGGCGGCGACGGTCGCATTCTCATTTGGCTCATCTGGAAGTGGGTTGTCTAGGACATGGTCCTTCTTTTCTTGTTTGAGAACAATTCTCAGATTTTGATACCAGTTTGTAAAATTAGTGTCGTTCAGCTTTTCTTTCTCAAGAATGGTTCTCAAAGCAAAACCGGATATCTGAGAGTGGCTGCTACTTGGTGCCATGATCTACAACAGAAAATATGCAAAACACTTAAGACATGTATTCATAAAGAGCAAGCATATTAAACATTTTAATATTTTATGCTCCCACTAGAACCAACACTCCTCCAATGGTTAGTGATTCATGATCCTAAATAAGCAAGTCGGCTAGTGAGCTTTAGTATCACCTCTAGCCGCCAAGTGATTTAGGTAGACAACTCCTTGTCAATCGTATCTCATACGACTCCTGTTGGACGGGTGACATCACATGACCCGGCTCCCATCCGACTTTTCCCCGAGCCCCACAACCGTTGTGATAGACCTGTCTAGCTTACCAAGTGTTTCTGCAGTAAGAGTCCGACTCGAACCCACCTAGTCGGAAAGAATTGGCAGCACCTCAATTTTATGAGCCCACTACCAAAAATGTCCGACTTGTGATGGTGCAAACACTGGCGGGAAAACCGACTAGAACTTCTTGGAGGAATTAAATTTTACCGACTATCTAATAGAGGTAAAACAGTGACATAACAATAACACAAAATAAAGCAATTATAATGTGAAATGCTATGGCTCCCTTCATGGAGATCTGCATCTCCACAAAGCCTATAATCCGACTCGTGCCAACTCTTGTCACTTGCCGTCTTACTCCATGTCGCCGACATGTACAACGCCTTGCATGCGGTTCTCCAAACAGTTATACTAGCTTCGTAAAGTAAATTACATAGAGAATCCGACACGCAGGTCGTTATACAATAAAATGACAGCACCTAGGCTCCAGCCGGCTGACAAAAACCGTGATTCGCAGATCACGTATGGATTACACACATACATCACATGCACATGAACCATACCATTCACAACTTACTGCAAAACAAGTTATGCATAGATACAATATCTACCGGCATTGTGGAACTCGCAACGACATCTAAGGCGCTACGACAGGGCGAAGCCGGCGGTCTGACCATCGTTCCGAAAACATAGATCTCATCTACGATTCAAACATGGATTCCGACCATCGTTCCGACTCGATCAAACTCTTTGATCTTCGATCATCGCATCTGGATTTACTTGTCACAGTCTACCCCGATGGCAGAAGCCGACCGGTAGGGGTATGTCGTTCCAGGACCTCAGTAGTATGATCACAGAAATCATATCTACCATTCCCCGAGTACAGTTGGTCCAATCAACCTCGTACAAAACCGATCTATCTCATAGATCGACCATCAAAACAGCATATAGATCTCATCTACAACCAACCGCATATCACATATGCGAGATATCGAGCCTAAAACCAGAAGCTATCGCTCTGATATCAATGTTGGGCCACGCAGAGATAAAACAAAACTTTTTCCTCTAACGTGGTGATCCCAATATCTAGCTGAGGTAGAAGGCCATGAGGTTTACCACTAGACGCGCTGTTGAGGATTACTGATGAAGAGCGTCAGTTGATGCAGTGCAGTTCTTTGCGATCCGATCGTCCTGGTGCTGATCGTACAACACCTCTGCTGGTATCCACACGTACAAGGAGGAGCGCCGGTGGCGAACTGCTAGGTTCGGAACGACGGCAGTACTGCTATGGAGCTAGGGTTTCCAACACATGGAATGAGCTAATCGATCAACGAGTAACCTTTCTGGGTTACGGTGCTCCACTATATATAGGGAGTGAACGTGGGCTCTGTTCGCGCGGCCAATTCACTAAAGCCCATAAAATATTAGTCCTTGTGAGTCCGACTCACTGACTCAGTCCAAATCAGGCTCGGGTCCAACCCAACCAGATTTCCAGTTCAGATCCAATCCGAACTTGCTCCCTCTCTTAAGTGTGTGACCCCACAGGCTCTTGCAACTTGGACACGATTGGAGTCCGAATCTCAATCGATCAGTCAGTAGCGGCTCCTAGCAGAACGTGCCGACTCCCAAGTACCAAAGAGTCATGACGACTTGCCTTTCCAATGTGACTTGCGTCCGAGTCCCTTTTGCCTCACGATATACCTTGTCAGACTATAGGCGAATATATGTCATCCCTTAAATAGTCGAACTCTATTCTCGATCCGAGATAGTGATTCATCCGACTAACTCTTAGTCGATCGCCTCGGTTAACACTTAACCGAGTCGTGCAAGGCCATGCTTTCCGAATTATATCATCCGAGAGGGCCCAGAGAATATCTCTCCAAGTCGAGGGGCAAAATCCCATCTTGGTTATTCACATCACGCAGCTTGATTCTCAGTCGACCCGAACTCTGCCTTTATAATTGCTCAGTTATGGATCAGCATTTGACAGAATCTAAGTCGGTGATCCTCAACTCGGACTATGCAACAACCTCAGGTCTAAGGATTAAATTGATTGAGATATACAAATGACAACTTGTTCGTTGTACCTCAATATGGGTCAATCCGACTCGCTAAACTCTTTATCCGAATCTGTGTAAGTCGGAATAGCATCACCATGCCCATGACAAGTGGAACCGAGTCATCAAGCCGACTTTCACATTGGTCTAAGTTGTGTGTCCAGCACAACCTCAATGACCAAGGATATTTAGTACAAATAACATGAATGCATAGTTACACAACCGAATCACATATTCAATGATACACATCAGATGTTTATACAAGGACAACTTTATATCTTTATGAATACAATGGGAAATATCATCATACATGATTTCCTCTAGGGCATATTCCCAATAGATTGTTTAGTACTTGGATGCTTATTCTTATTTATCTGCAATGCCCTAGATCTTGAAGTTACATGTTTAGACTCGTCCATGCAACGCCCGTCCATCCATCCCTATGCCTACCGCACTCGAATCCCACTGTTTACTGTTACTATTACTATTGCTTCTGTTTTGCTGCTGCTATTGCTACTACAAACTGTTGCTACTGATAAACTTCTATTAGCAAGAACTATTTCCAGGTGCATCTGAATTGACAACTCAGTTGTTATGGCTTGCAAGTATTCTTTGGCTCTCCTTGTATCGAATAAATAAATTGGGTAATACTACCCGCAATGATTGTTGCGATCCCCTATACTAGTGGGTCATCACGACAATTTTCTAGCGCCGTTGCCGGGGAGCATAGCTTTATTTGTAAGTTCACTTGGATCTACTATTGTTCACTGCTACTCCTTTCATCACTGGTAAGTCTCATGATGGAAAGTTTCCTATTTTATCATCAACTACAAGAAGAGGTACAGTCTTAAACACCTCTGTTGCTCTTGATTCACCTTATATTATAAGTAAGCTTTTCACACCACCACCACATACTCATGCTACACACACTGCTACTACTTCTGAATCTGAAACTTCTTTTGATGCTCATGATGTTACTTCTATTGTGCTTGATGCGAGTGGTTCATTAGGTTCTTTCCTAGATGCTACTATGGCTAGTCTAGGAAATACCAAAACTCCTAGTGAAGACACTATTACACATGTTAGCTCACCTGAGTATAGAGAGAGTTATGATATTAATGATGGTTACATTGAGTTCACTTATGATTTTTTTGAAGAATGTCGAAACACACATGGTACTAGTGCTATTAAGAGTCTCCTTGCTAGACGTATAATTTTTCCTAAATTGTCCTCTGATCCTAAGTTTGCCACCTCTCCCATAGATATCGAAGATAAAGATTATGATTTCTCTCTTGATTTGTCCTATTTGGACATTCTTGACGAAGAACATTTTTGTGGGACTGAAAATGAGAGTGTTGTGGCTCATATGAATGAGCTTTCTACTATGAGTTCTTTATTCTCTATTGATTTTAAGATGCGCAAGTACTTTGTTACAAAGATGTTCCCTTTTTCACTAAAAGGAGAAGCTAGGGCTTGGTTTAATAGATTACCTCCTGGTTCCATTGATAGTCCTGATTGCTTGATTTCTTCTTTCTTCCAGAAATATCTTCCTCCCAGTGCTAGACATGCTGCTTTACCTAAGAATGATTTTAAACAGGGAGAAGAAGAGAAATTTCTTGAGTCATGGACAAGGTTCTGTACCTTGGCTCATGCACATCCCGGATGTCCATTACCTAAGAATGAGCTTCTTGATATTTATTATAATGGATTAACTAATGATCCTAGGACATACCTAGATAGTTTTGCTGATTGTGTTTTTAGGAAAAGAACTCCTACAGATGCTGAAGAACTAATGGCTAACATAAGAAAGAATAATGATGATTGGACTTCGACTGAGCTAAATACACCTGAGCCTATTACTCCTGAACCAGTTGTGCCAGTATCAATTTCAACACCAACACCAAAGAAGAGGGGAGTTATTGCATTAAATGATGAAGTGATGAAGGAAGCTAAGAAGTGTCTAAAGGAGAAAGGTATTAGAGCTGAAGATGTGAATAATCTACCTCCAATAGAATAATTATGCAAGCCAATTCCCCACTCATGTGCTATTGAGGTACACTCTCTTCAACACTTTGATGAAGGTGATATTCCTTATGGTAAGCCTCCTAATCAATGTTTAGAGGAACTTGACATTTTTATTATTAAACAAGGTAATTTTAATAAACAAGTTCAGAATCATTTATTGGAAAACTCTATAGCTATTAAAGAGTTGAAAGATATTGTGTAAAGAACTTCTAATCATATTAAAATGTTTTATAAACACTTTAAAATGGTTTAAAACCACCTTGATAAACTTTCTAAGGTACAAAAGGATATACTAGTTAATGCCTCAGGAGATAAACATGCTTATGGAATTCGAACTAGGAGTGGTATAGCTACTCAAGATCCTTTATATCCTGAAGGACACCCTAAAAGAATTGAGCAGGATTCTCAACAAGGTGAGAGTAGTGGTAGTCCTCGTAAGAGGAAGAAAAAGAAACACAAAATAGTTGAGGAACCACTTGAACCTGCTGTAGATCCTAATAGTATATCTGTCCCTGATGCTGAAACTGAGAGTGGTAATGACAAAAATGATGCTCCTGATAAGGAGGAAGTTGAGGAAGAACCTGAGAAGCACACTTAGAACACTAGGTACACAAAGGAAGATTTTATTGCTAAGAAACATGGTAGTGAGAGAGACCCTTGGGTGCAGAAACCTATGCCTTTTCCAGGTAAGAAACACAAATCAAAGGAGGAAGAACACTACAACAAGTTTTGTGAGTGGATGAAACCTTTATTTTGTAGGGGTTCGTAGCACGGAAAAAAAAATTCTACCACATGCACACAAACAAGCCAAGATCTATCTACTAGATTGAAGCAATGAGTCGATAGGAGTACTCACCCTCGAAGATTCCAAAGCGGTTAACGAGAGCAGATTCTCGTGGATGATGTAGTCGTACACTTGCCGATCTCAAGATCGCGTAGACGATCCTTCTGGCGCTGCGTTCCGACAGCGCTTCCGCAGTTGGTCACACGTTCGGTACTCGATGAATACATTCCTCTCCCTTGTTCCAGCAAGCAGCGGAGGTTGTTGTTCTCAACTCGTGATTCCGACAACACGATGGCATGGTATCGGAAGTAGAGGGAAGATCCCGCAGGGCTTCGCCTAAGCCGGTGCGAGTTATGGTGGATCTAGGGTTTTCCGGCGATCTAGGTTTAGAAGGCCAGAGAGGAGGAGGAGGTGTCGGTGGTGACTAGGGGGACGGCGACAAACTGGCGGCGACGCGAGGAGACAGCTTGCGACGGCGGCACACGGGGTGGGGAGGGCTGGCTCTTGTGTTGTTTGGGGCAACCCTCCCCCTCTATTTATGACAGGGGGCAGCCTTGGGAGGGGAGAGTTTGAATCCAAACCCAAACCCAAGTTGGATAGAAGGAAGGACTCTTTCCTTCTTCCACTAGGAAACTATTGTTCTAGTTTGACTTTTCAAACCTCCCTTTTGACTTTCAATTTAGAGATTTAATTCTGTCTCGCAAATGCCCAAACCAAGTGACCTAGGATATGATCCAATCATTCCACTTAACCATGATACATTCATGCACCATTCCCCTTCTGGTCCGGTGAACCTTCTAGAACCTTCTAGAAACTCTCCGATGAAAACATCGAAATCATTCCCGAACTCCGGAATCAGACTTTCCTTATATGAATCGTATTATCCAGACCATTCCGGATCTCCTCGTGATATCTAGGATCTCCTCCGAGATTCTGAACAACATTCGGTTTCCCTATTTACATTCCATATCTACTAAACAACATCGAATCCTTAAGTGTGTCTCCCTATGGTTCTTGAATTATGCGGACATGACCGAGACACTTCTCCGATCAATAACCAATTGAGGAATCTGGAAATTCATATGGCTCCCACATATTTCTACGATTACTTTGCGATCGAATGAACCACTTACATCCGATACCAATTTACCTTTGTCTTGTGATAGTTTACTTATCCGAGGTTTGATCGTCGGTATCTCTGCATACCTAGTTCAACCTCATTACCGATAAGTACTCTTTTCTCGTTCCCGTGATATGTGATCCCTTGTGAGCCAGTGACATGCTTGCAAGCTAATTGGATGGCATTCCACCGGGAGGGCCCAGAGTATATATCCGTCATATGGATGGACAAATCCCACTCTTGATCCATGTGCCTCAACACATACTTTCCGAACACTCAATGCCACCTTTATATCCACCCAGTTACGGTGTGGTGTTTGATGTCATCAAAGCATCCTTCTGGTGATGGTGATTAGCATAATCTCATGGTCGAAGGAATTAGGTTACTTTGTATCAAAAAGCTTATAGCAAATGAACTATTGAAATGACTTTTTTTTTTTTTTTTGAGAGAACTATTGAAATGACTTGTTCTTAATGATACGCTTATCTATAGGAGTATGTCAATCATACCATTCTCCTAATGATATAATCTTGTTGTTAACAACATCTCGATGTTCATGATCGGGAAACCACGATCATCTATCAACCAACAAGCTAGTATTACAAAGATGCTTTACTAGGGACTCTAATTTAGTTTACAAATCACACAAGTATTAATGTTTCCGGTTAATACTATTATAGCATGAATGTAAACATTCATCATAAACACAAAGATATAATAATAACCACTTTTATTATTTCCTCTAGGGCATATCTCCAATAGTCTCCCACTTGCACTAGAGTCAACTAATCTAGATTACATGGTAATATACCGAACCCCCATGGTGGTTTGGTGCTGGTCATGTTTTGCCCTCGGGAGAGGTTTAGTAAACGGATCCGCCACATTCAGATCTGTGTGTACTTTGCAAATCTTTATGTCACCATCTTGGACATGCTCTCTAATAGCGTGAAAACGTAGCTTGATGTGCTTCAGCTTCTTGTGTGACCTTGGTTCTTGCGCATTGGCTATGGAGCCCATCTTATCACAGTAGATAGACATTGGGTCCAGCACACTTGGAACCACATCGAGCTCTGTAATGAACTCCTTCATCCATACTGCCTCTGTGAAGCCTCCGAAGAAGCTATGTTCTCCGATTCAGTTGAAGATCTCACCACAACACTTTGCTTTGCACTCCTCCAGCTAACTGCTGCACCATTCAAAGTAAATACGTATCCAGACTGAGATTTAGAATCATCCGGATCAGTGTTCCAACTAGTATCGGTGTAACCATTAACAACGAGCTATTCATCACCTCCATAAGAAAGAACCATATCCTTAGTTCTTCTCAAGTACTTCAGGATGTTTTTGACCGCTGTCCAATGATCCACTCCTGGATCACTTTGATATATGCTAGTCAAACTAACAGCATATGCAATGTCGGGTCTAGTACATAGCATGGCATACATAAGAGATCCTATGGCTGAGGCATGGGGAGTCTTACTCATCCTTTCTCTATCTTCTGCCATTGCAGGACTTTGAGTTTTACTCAAGGTTGTATTGGGCAACATGGGCAAGAACCCTTTCTTTCTATCTTCCATTCCAAACCTCTTTAGAATTTTGTCCAAACATGTCCTCTGTGACAATGATATTAGGCGTCTCGATCTATCTCTATAAATCTTTATGCCTAATATGTAAGCTGCTTTGCCAAGATCTTTCATTGAAAAACTATTATTCAAATAATCCTTGATACTATTAAGAAGGTCTACATCATTCACAATCAACAATATTTCATCTACATATAGTATTAGGAATGATACAGAGATCCCACTCACTTTCTTGTAAATACAAGCTTCTCCATAAGTTTGTATAAAACCAAAACTTTTGATCACCTTATCAAAACATTGATTCCAACTCCGGGATGCTTGCTTCAATCCATAAATAGACCGTTGAAGTTTGCATAACTTGTTAGCATCTTTAGGATCGACAAAACCTTTGGGTTGTACCATATACAACTCTTTGTCAATGTCTCCATTGAGGAACGTCGTTTTGACATCCATCTGCCATATCTCATAGTCACAATATGCAGTAATTTCTAATAAAATCCTCATAGACTTTAGCTTCGCTACGGGTGAGAAAGTCTCATCGTAATCAAATCCTTGAATTTGTCGAAACCCTTTTGCGACAAGTCGAGCTTTATAGACAGTAACATTACCATCAGCATCTCTTTTCTTCTTGAAAATCCATTTGTTCTCGACAGCATTCCGGCCATCCGGTAAGTCCACCAAAGTCCATACTTGGTTTTAGTACATGGATCCAATCTCGGATTTCATGGCTTCTTGCCATTTATTGGAATCTGGGATCATCATCGCTTCCTCATATGTCGCAGGGTCATCGGTGTTGGCCACGAACATGACACTCATAACGGGATCATACCAATCAGGAGTGGTATGAGTTCTCGTTGACCTGCGAGGCTCCGTAGTTACTTCAACCAAAGTTTCATGATAAACATCATTAGCTTCCTCTCTTATTGGTGTAGGCGCCACAGGAACTACTTCCGGTGTTGTGCTACTCTCAAGTCCGAGAGAAGGTTCAACAACCTCGTCGAGTTCTACTTTTCTTCCAGTCACGTCTTTCGAGAGAAACTCCTTCTCTAGAAAGGATCCATTCTGGCAAACGAAGATTTTTCCCTCGGATCTATGATAGAAGAGGTATACCCAATAGTTTCCTTCGGTTATCCTATGAAGACGCATTTTTCCGCTTTTGGTTCAAGCTTGTCGGGCTGTAACTTCTTTCATAAGCTTCGCAACCCCAAACTTTAAGGAATGACAATTTAGGTTTCTTCCCAAACCATAATTCATACGGTGTCATTTCAACGGATTTAGATGGTGCCCTATTTAAAGTGAATGCGGCTGTTTCTAATGCATAACCCCAAAATGATAGCGGTAAATCTGTAAGTGACATCATAGAACAAACCATATCTAAGAGAGTTCGATTACGATGTTCGGACACACCATTACGTTGTGGTGTTCCCGGCGGTGTCAATTGTGAAAGTATTCTGCATTTATTCAAATGCTCGCCAAACTCGTAACTAAGATATTCACTTCCACGATCAGATCGTAGAAATTTAATCTTCTTGTTATGTTGATTCTCTACCTCACTTTAAAATTCCTTAAACTTCTCGAAAGTTTCGGACTTATGTTTCATGAAATAGATATACCCATATCTACTCAAGTCATCCGTGAAGGTAAGAACATAACGATAACCACCGCGCGATGCTACACTCATTGGGCCGCACACATCGGTATGTATGATTTCCAATAACTACGTAGCTCGCTCCATCATACCAGAAAATGGAGCCTTAGTCATATTACACATCAGACATGCTTCGGATCTTTCAAGTGATTCAAGAAGTCCATCGGAATGGAGTTTCTTCATACGCTTCACTCCAATATGACCAAGACGACAGTGCCACATATAGGTCGAGTTATTGCTCAATTTCAAATGTTTTGCTTCAATGTTATTAATGTGTGTATTTCTAAAATCGATATTCAATAAGAATAGACCATCTATCAAAGGTTCATGTGCATAAAACATATTATTCATATAAATCGAACAACCATTATTGTTGGACATAAACAAGTAACCGTCTCGCCATAAACATGATCCGGATATAATGTTTGTGCTCAACGCAGGAACCAAATAACAATTATTTAAGTATAAAACTAATCTCGATGGTAGATGAAGAGGTAGCGTGCCGACCGCGATCACATCAACCTTTGATCCATTTCTAACGCGCATCGTCACCTCGTGCTTCGCTAGTTTCCGTCTATTCTGTAGCACCTGTTTTGAGTTACAAATATGAGCAACCGAACCAGTATCAAATACCCAGGCACTACTACGAGTACTAGTGAGATACAAATCAATAACATGTATATCGGATATACCTTTCTTCTTGATGTATCCGTTGTTCAAATCCGCTAAGTACTTGGGGCAATTCCGCTTCCAGTGACCTTCTCCCTTGCAGTAAAAGCACTCAGTATCAGGCTTAGTCCCAGCCTTGGTCTTCTTCTCCGGGGCGGTAACTTTCTTACCGCCCTTCTTGAATTTTCCCTTTTTCTTAGACTTGCCTGGCTTCTTGAATTTTGTGGCCTTATTGACCATCAACACTTGGTTCTCTTTCTTGATCTCCACTTCCGGAGACTTTAACATGGAGAAGAGTTCGGGCAATGACTTGTCCATGTTTTGCATATTGTAGTTGATCACAAAGTTCTTGTAACTTGGTGGTAGTGATTGGAGGACACTGTGAATCCCCAAAGCATTAGGAATCACTATACCTGTAGAGGTCCCAACCTTGAATAGGGTAGAGATACCTATGTTTACAATGCTAGTCCCTGGATCAATAGCTAGCATCCACAGTTTAAGATGTAATATCAAGAAACAAAGGTCATAATATAACTTTATAACCATGAATAAAATAATACATTACATCTTACATAGCTCATTTGGCTATCTCATTACAATGCAGCAGAAATAACTATATAGCATGTAGTCCTTCATCTTCAAAGTGCCACAGGCAGTCATGTTGGTTGTAGAGTTGTAATCCTATTTAACACACTTCACTAACATCAAACAAACCTGCAACATAATAAGTTACAGCCACAAGGGTCAATACATTTGAATTGTATTGGCAAGTTTCACTACTATGTAGAAATAAGTGGATCCTATCATTACATGCATATTTGGCTAAGTAGGGTTTAGGCTCATTTGCAGAAAGCAATATAGTTTTGTCCTATCTTTTCAAAATAGTTTTGCTCTTTTGAAAATCTTTCTGAACTCCTTGGAAAACTCCAAGTGCTTCAAACCCCGTGTTGTCACCATCAAGTTTTACTTTGAGAAATTGGAATGTCGAGATCTTCCATAGCTTCAGGCCTTAGTTGCTCAGAGTTGTCCGTAACCGGGGACACGGCTAAGTACTTAGAATTTGATCTTCTGCAGAAGTTGTACACTTTACCCACATGACACAATCTCATCTTGATGTCACCAGTGGCCGCTGGATAAGTACTCACCAAGATGGAGTACTGGCAGATTGAGAATGTGACAAAGTCTTTCCATAGAAGTCCTCCCAATACACAATGCTAGCTTGTCATCCAGGCACCAATGTAGGGTTCCAAGTTCCCTTGCACAATTCTAGTTAACCTGAAGATGCCAATGCATGGGTCTTCCACTATGTAGTTGACTAAGCCAGAGCCCATTTAGCATGTGGCTATACACGGAAGCCACTGTACGAGAAACATGTTCAATCTCTAAGCCCCTGGGTGGTTTCCTTCTAGTGCACAACAAAAAGAGATAGCCATATAAACATGGTTCCTTTTTGTTGCCACCTTGTCCAACCTTGAGTATCCTTGTCCACCCAGGTGATTCATTGAGTACTTGTTTTATTATATAAAACATATATCTTTTCAACTCTTCATTCATAACATGTATCCCATCACAATATATAGCAAGGCTAATCATACTACAACTACATTGTTTCCACTAAGGAATATATAAGGGTATCCTATTAGGATTTAGCATATCATAAATTATATATTAAAACTTCCATGCATGTTACAAAATCCACTAAGTGTAATGAAAATAGTAGGACTTGGATGATAGTGTCACTTGCCTTTTTAGTAGAGAATGTTGGTTCACTTCTTGATCTTGCAAATATCACACTCTTATAATTCCACTACAATTCAATCAAGCAAACACAATTCAACTAGGATTCCAACCAATATTCAAACAATTTATCACACATAAAATAATAGAAACAAGGTCATGCATGCAAGCATGCAAAGGATAGTTTTATTTGCAAAGGTGGTTTCTACTAAGCTCTAAACATTATAAAGTTCAAAGCGGTCATTTTCTAAAGTGGTAAAACCATTTGCAAAAAGGTTTTATCTATAGACCATTTCTAAATCAAATCAATATTTTATGTGGTTGAAAATGCTTTTATCAAAGCAATAATTTTATATTGTTCATCAAATAAGTTGTTAATTCACAAAACTTGGTGTTTAGGGTCAGAAGGTTTGAATCAAAACATTTCCCAAAGGTTTTACTCAAAAATCATTTCCATATCAAAATCAATATTTTTATTGGACTAGAAATGAGCTAATTCAAGTATTTATTCCTAAACTTCACAAAATTCATTTTTAAATCCATGAGTTGGTTCCTAAGGTCAGTAGGTTCACAACAAACCATTTTGCAAAGATTTCACATTAAAATTTTATCTATAACAATTTTCATATTCAAAATAAGCCTACACATGTTTCTGCAAATTCAACCAATTTTCCAGAAGCAAATCATTAAACAAAATACATGGTTGCAAATTACTTGTTCTACTGATTCCATTGATATAAAATTTGCAAAATTTGGACGTGTAGAATTAAAGTTATGAATTTTACAAATTTTCATATCAATCAGATTCTAATTCTATTTTTAAACATAACCCTGTACACGTGGCTGTTTTCCTATTGGTCGGTACCGCTTCGGGTGGATCGAGCTCTCTGGACCACTAGATTACATTTAAATCATACAGCGCAGATTGACTGATACCCCTTCGTTAAGTGATCTGTTCCTACGCGTCAGATTGAAACCTAACAGTGCAGAACATGCGACCAAATAGTGGCGGCGCTGCGCGGCGGCGACTGGCGGAGCATGCTCGGGCTGCGGCGGTGACGGCGGTTCAGGACGCAAGAGAGGTAGCGGGGGTGCTCACCATGCTCGCAGAGAGGTGATGAAGCTCGACGTGTTCACGATGGGGCAGGGGGCGCTCTGGAATGGAGGGAATCCCTCGCCGGAGTCGGTGGCGGCGTCGGGCACGCTCAGGTGTCGTCGGGGATGGGGCTGCAGGTCGCGCCGAGGCAAGGTAGGGGCACAGTTAGACGCGGGCTGAACTGGGGATGATGTGAGCATCAATAGGAGGTGCCGGGGAGGTCGATACTTACTAGGGGAAGGTCGCCAGAGAAGGGACAGACGCGGCGGCGCTTAGTTGAAGACGAAGCCGAGCTTCTAGAGTGCGCGGGAGCGAACTGGTGCTATGGGCAGGTACGCCTGGCGATGGGGAATGTGCTAGCGTGCAGAGGGAGGCGAGGGGTGGCCGTGGTTCGCCGGATTTTTGCTGGAGAAGGTCGCTGGAGCAGCGGCGGTGCAAAGGCGATTCGAGGCAGCCTGGTGGCTCCCGTGCAGTGATTTCTGAGGGGAAATGGCGAGGAGTGTCAGGAGATTAAGAGGGCATAGACGTTGGAGAGATTAACGCCTCCATTGATGTGAATTGATCGCTGCAATCATGTCTGAAACGGTGAGGAGGAATGGCTGGCGCGGGTGGAAACGAAGAACAAGAGTGTGGGCCGTGCTGTCAGTGAGGGAGAGAGGGAGGAAGATGGGGCCACTCGTCAGCGTCTCTGCGAGTTGATTTCTCAGTGAAAAATGATTCGCAGTGGGGTGAGCTAGTGGGCTGCGTTGCTGGACTGTTGGGCCAGATGGGTTGGGCTGCTGTTTGTTTCATTTTTTTACTGACTCTTTTTCCTTTTCCATTTGATTTTCTGTTTTGATTTTATTCAAACAATTCAAACACTCAAATGAATTCAAACCTTTGCCAAACTTTGTATAATTTTTAGTTCTGTTTAACAACACAAACCAAATTCCAAAATAAAATAATACTTTTATTCTTTTAGGATCTATTTAATAATTAAATAAAATAGTCCTTAGTTATTAATTCACATAGGATTTGATTTATTAAAATCTCCATTTGAAATCTAAATAATACCAAAATCATTTCAGTAGGTTTTATTTGAAAAAGTAAAACACTTGGAAAACTTGTTTAAAATAATATAACAAGTTTTAGTGTTTCATTAAAATGGAAAAGCCTTTACTTTAATAAAATTGGATATTAATAAATCCTCATTATTTTATTTAAATAGACTTTTACTCTTTTTATCAAATAGAAATATTTTATTTCAAAAGCTTGGCCAAGATTTAATTTGGCTCTATAGAATAATCTTTATTTATAATTCTACCTTTGCTTTTGAAAATCAAATCTTTTTATTAAAAGATCCAAAAATAGTGATTCCAATTATTTTAACTTTATTGTTTATTTAACTTTTTAAATCCCTTTAGGATTTTATGTGATCAAAATAGATTTTGATATTTCCAATTGGAATCAAAAAGTTTCTTCGCACCCTAAATTTCAACAAAGTTTTATTTTGTTTATTTAATTTTCACATTTCAAAATTTGGAAAATTTTGGGATGTGACAGGATACCACCCTTAAAATAAATCTCGTGCCGAGATTTGGGAAGGCTAGGGTTACAAGTTGGCTTAAAGACAACTAGGGTACTACCACCCTTAAAATAAAGTCTCATAAGGTTACATTGATGGTTCACTTGACTATAGGTTCAACACTTTATATCCTGACAAGGAATCCTTATTTGACTCTTCTGAGTTAACTAGTTTCTGACATCCACTTCTTCTATCTCTTCAAAGTTTCCATCCATGTCAATGTGGTTCACATGTCCTTTCTGGGTCACATTGGAGTCATTTCCATTGGCTCTTCTAGCATCCTTTTTTCTTTTTCTTCTCAGGACACTCTGATGCATAGTGTCCAAGCTCCTTACAATTATAGCATTGCAACTGGCTAATATCTTTCTTCCTGAAAGTGTCTTGTTGGTTCTGACCAAGGTCATCTCCATTGTCAGTATCATTCCCATTAATCTCACTTCCATTGTTATTGTGGTGATACTGATGTGGTTCAGAATCTTCATTGCTCTTTTTGTATGAATGCTTCTTTTTTGATGATCCTGAGTGATCCTTGAGTTTATGTTTCCTCTTTCTATTCTCCACTTGATTCATCTTGTTTTCCAAAATGGTGGCTTTGTCACAAAGTGATTGATAAGTTGGGACATAGGCAACAGCTAGCTGCAGGTTCAACTCATCATTAAGTCCTTCAAGAAATTTTTCTTTTCTCTTAGCATCTGTATCAACTTCATCTGGTGCATAGCGTGCCAGATTGTTGAATTATTCAATATACTCAGCCACACTGAGGTGACGCTGTTTCAGATTGTGAAATTCCTTTTGCTTCAAGTACATCACTCCAGGTGAGATGTGAGTTGTTCTGAATCCATCCTCAAAAATAGCCCAAGTTACATCTTCAAGGGGAGTGGTGATCTGAAAGTTGTCCCACCATGTTGCTGCTGGTCCTTCAAGCAGAAATGCTGCAAACCTAACTTTTTCTTCATCGGTGCAACCAATAGTCACTAGGTCTTTGTTCACTGAACGTAACCAATCACCAGCTTCCATTGGATTAGTTGTTCTAGAGAATCTTGCAGGCCTAAGTTTCAGAAACTTGGTGAGCATGTCAAGTGCTGGAGGATTATTATGATTGTTGTTGTTGTTGTTGTTGTTGTTGTTGTTGTTGTTGTTGTTGTTGTTGTTGTTGTTGCTGCTGTTGTTCTAATTCTGTATGAGTGTGGTCATCTCCTGCATCAACTGTGTCTGAACTGCCAACATCTGCTGTATCTCAGGGGGAATGTTGTTGTTTTGGTTGGGGTTGGCACGACGAGGAGGCATCTGTTGGTTTGATAGGGATGAGTATTGGTGGATAGGTTTTTAAGAAGTTCTAACACACAACTCAAAACAACCAAGTTCAACCAAACAATCAAACAATCAACAAGCAAGTATCCACTTAACAACTTATGAGCTTAACTCATGAGTTGAAGGAAACAACAAGTTTTCATGAAATATATAACTTAGTATAATCATACCTCATAGGTCAATATGATTCATACTCTAACTTGATATCAATATCTTTGGTAGGCAATCTAATGTATCTTGGTTCTCACTTGTAGTCCTTAGTGATGTCTAAGTTGAAGTGCTTGGTGAAACTAAAGTTGAAGTCTTTGATGATGTTGAAGTTGAAGTCATTTGAGTTGGTGAAGTCCTTTTCTCATGGTTGAGGCTTTATCCATCAAGTTTGAAAAGGAAGAGATGTAGAATCAAAACCAAAATGGCTGAGGAAAGAGTTTACAAGATTGTTTGTAAATAAGTTTTGGAACAAATACAAATCCTATTTTTCTAAGGGGTTTTGTCCAATCCTAGGGTTACAATCCTACAGGAAACACAGTGCTCTGATACCATCTGTAGAGGGCCCAACCTTGAATAGGGTAGAGATCCCTGTGTTTACAATGATAGTCTCTGGATCAATAGATAGCATCCACCGTTTAAGATGTAATATCAAGAAACAAACGTCATAATATAACTTTATAACCAGGAATAAAATAATACATTACATCTTACATAGCTCATTTGGCTATCTCATTACAATTCAGCATAAATAACTATATAGCATGGAGTCCTTCATCTTCAAAGTGCCACAGGCAGTCATGTTGGTTGTAGAGTTGTAATCCTATTTAACACACTTCACTAACATCAAACAAACCTGCAACATAATAAGTTACAGCCACAAGGGTCAATACATTTGAATTGTATTGGCAAGTTTCACTACTATGTAGAAATAAGTGGATCCTATCATTACATGCATATTTGGCTAAGTAGGGTTTAGGCTCATTTGCAGAAAGCAGTATAGTTTTGTCCTATCTTTTCAAAATAGTTTTGCTCTTTTGAAAATCTTTCTGAACTCCTTGGAAAACTCCAAGTGCTTCAAACCCCTTGTTGTCACCATCAAGTTTTACTTTGAGAAATTGGAATGTCGAGATCTTCCATAGCTTCAGGCCTTAGTTGCTCAGAGTTGTCCGTAACCGGGGACACGACTAAGTACTTAGAATTTGATCTTCTGCAGAAGTTGTACACTTTACCCACATGACACAATCTCATCTTGATGCCACCAGTGGCCGCTGGATAAGTACTCACCAAGATGGAGTACTGGCAGATTGAGAATGTGACAAAGTCTTTCCATAGAAGTCCTCCCAATACACAATGCTAGCTTGTCATCCAGGCACCAATGTAGGGTTCCAAGTTCCCTTACACAATTCTAGTTAACCTGAAGATGCCAATGCATGGGTCTTCCACTATGTAGTTGACTAAGCCAGAGCCCATTTAGCATGTGGCTGTACACGGAAGCCACTGTACGAGAAACATGTTCAATCTCTAAGTCCCTGGGTGGTTTCCTTCTAGTGCACAACAAAAAGAGATAGCCATATAAACATGGTTCCTTTTGTTGCCATCTTGTCCAACCTTGAGTATCCTTGTCCACCCAGGTGGTTCATTGAGTACTTGTTTTATTATATAAAACATATATCTTTTCAACTCTTCATATATTCATAAGATGTATCCCATACCAATATATAGCAGGGCTAAGCATACTACAACTACATTGTTTCCACTAAGGAATATATAAGGGTATCCTATTAGAATTTAGCATAGCATAAAATATATATTAAAACTTTCCATGCATGTTACAAAATCCACTAAGTGTAATGAAAATAGTAGGACTTGGATGATAGTGTCACTTGCCTTTTTAGTAGAGAATGTTGGTTCACTTCTTGATCTTGCAAATATCACACTCTTCTAATTCCACTACAATTCAATCAAGCAAACACAATTCAACTAGCATTCCAACCAATATTCAAACAATTTATCACACATAAAATAATAGAAACAAGGTCATGCATGCAAGCATGCAAAGGATAGTTTTATTTGCAAAGGTGGTTTCTACTAAGCTCTAAACATTATAAAGTTCAAAGTGGTCATTTTCTAAAGTGGTAAAACCATTTGCAAAAAGGTTTTATCTATAGACCATTTCTAAATCAAATCAATATTTTATGTGGTTGAAAATGCTTTTATCAAAGCAATAATTTTATATTGTTCATCAAATAAGTTGTTAATTCACAAAAGTTGTTAATTTCTAAAGTGGTAATTTTATATTGTTCATCAAATAAGTTGTTAATTCACAAAAGTTGTTAATTTTACTCAAAAATCATTTCCATATCAAAATCAATATTTTTATTTGACTAGAAAGGAGCTAATTCAAGTATTTATTCCTAAACTTCACAAAATTCATTTTTAAATCCATGAGTTGGTTCCTAAGGTCAGTTGGTTCACAACAAACCATTTTGCAAAGATTTCACATTAAAATTTTATCTAGAACAATTTTCATATTCAAAATAAGCCTACACATGTTTTTGCAAATTCAACCAATTTTCTAGAAGCAAATCATTAAACAAAATACATGGTTGCAAATTACTTGTTCTACTGATTCCATTGATATAAAATTTGCAAAATTCGGACGTGTAGAATTAAAGTTATGAATTTTACAAATTTGCATATCAATCAGATTCTAATTCTATTTTTAAACATAACCCTGTAGACGTGGCTGTTTTCCTATTGGTCGGTACCGCTTCGGGTGGATCGAGCTCTCTGGACCGCTGGATTTCATTTAAATCATACGGCGCAGATTGACTGATACCCCTTCGTTAAGTGATCTGTTCCTACGCGTCAGATTGAAATCTAACGGTGCAGAACCATGCGACCAAATAGTGGCGGCGTTGCGCGGCGGCGACTGGCAGAGCACGCTCGGGCTGCGGCAGTGCCGGCGGTACAGGACGCAAGAGAGGTAGCGGGCGTGCTCACCGTGCTTGCAGAGAGGTGATGAAGCTCGACGTGTTCACGATGGGGCAGGGGGCGCTCTAGAATGGAGGGAATCCCTCGCCGGAGTCGGTGGCGGCGTCGGGCACGCTCAGGTGTCGTCGGGGATGGGGCTGCATGTCGCGCCGAGGCAAGGTAGGGGCACAGTTAGACGCGGGCTGAACTGGGGATGTTGTGAGCATCAATAGGAGGTGCCGGGGCGGTCGAGACTTACTAGGGGGAGGTCGCCGGAGAAGGGACAGACGCGGCGGCGCTCAGTTGAAGACGAAGCCGAGCTTCTAGAGTGCGCGGGAGCGAACTGGTGCTATGGGCAGGTACGCCTGGCGATGGGGAATGTTCTAGCGTGCAGAGGGAGGGGAGGGGTGGCCGTGGTTCGCCGGATTTTGCTGGAGAAGGTCGCCGGAGCAGCGGCGGTGCAAAGGCGATTCGAGGCAGCCTGGTGGCTCCCGTGCAGTGATTTCTGAGGGGAAATGGCGAGGAGTGTCAGGCGATTAAGAGGACGTAGACGTTGGAGAGATTAATGCCTCCATTGATGCGAATTGGTCGCTGCAATCAAGTCTAAAATGGTGAGGAGGAATGGCTGGCGCGGGTGGAAACGAAGAACAGGAGTGTGGGCCGTGCTGTCAGCGAGGGAGAGAGGGAGGAAGATGGGGCCACTCGTCAGCGTCTCTGCGGGTTGATTTCTCAGTGAAAAACGATTCACAGTGGGGTGAGCTGGTGGGCTGCGTTGCTGGGCTGTTGGGCCAGATGGGTTGGGCTGCTGTTTGTTTCATTTTTTTTACTGAATCTTTTTCCTTTTCCATTTGATTTTCTGTTTTGATTTTATTCAAACAATTCAAACACTCAAATGAATTCAAACCTTTGCCAAACTTTTTATAATTTTTAGTTCTGTTTAACAACACAAACCAAAGTCCAAAATAAAATAATACTTTTATTCTTTTAGGATCTATTTAATAATTAAATAAAATAGTCCTTAGTTATTAATTCACATAGGATTTGATTTATTAAAATCTCCATTTGAAATCTAAATAATACCAAAATCATTTCAGTAGGTTTTATTTGAAAAAGTAAAACACTTGGAAAACTTGTTTAAAATAATTTAACAAGTTTTAGTGTTTAATTAAAATGGAAAAGCCTTTACTTTAATAAAATTGGATATTAATAAATCCTCATTATTTTATTTAAATAGACTTTTACTCTTTTTATCAAATAGAAATATTTTATTTCAAAAGCTTGGCCAAGATTTAATTTGGCTCTATAAAATAACCTTTATTTATAATTCTACCTTTGCTTTTGAAAATCAAATCTTTTTATTAAAAGATCCAAAAATAGTGATTCCAATTATTTTAACTTTATTGTTTATTTAACTTTTTAAATCCCTTTAGGATTTTATTTGATCAAAATAGGTTTTGATATTTCCAATTGGAATCAAAAAGTTTCTTCTCACCCCAAATTTCAACAAAGTTTTATTTTGTTTATTTAATTTTCACATTACAATACCCAAGCTTTGAAGCTTGCTTGCGTGCCCAGACATCTTAAGCACGTGCTCACTGACAGAGTTGCCCTCTTCCATCTTGCAGTTAGAGAACTTTTCAGAAGCATCATAACTCTCAACTGCCGCGTGAGCCTCAAATATCATTTTGAGTTCACGGACAATATCATGTGGGTCATGGTTCTCAAACCTTTTCTGAAGCTCCGATTCCAAACCATACAAGATAGCACAATGAACTGTGGAGTATTGATTCTTCCGAGCGAGGAAAACATTCTTTACCTCATCAGTAGCATCATCTGCAGGTGGGTCACCCAGCGGTGCATCCAGCACATAGGTCAAATTACCAGCATTGAGGACAATCCTTAAATTGCGGAACCAATACGCGAAGTTTCTTCCATTGTTTTTCAACTTTTCTTTCTCTAGGAACACATTAATATTGATGGTAGGGGCCGCCATTGATCTACAACATATTTTCAATAGTTTAGACTAAGTTTATGACAAATTGAGTTCTAATTAATATTTAAATTAATCTAGGTGAACTCCCACTCAAAACAATATCCCTCACATTGTTTTAGTGATCACACGAACCAAGCCCACCACATTAAAACCGATCATCACGAGAGTTGATGTAGCTTCAATGGAAAACAATCAACATGTTCATCATATCTACTGTATGATTCCTGCTTTACCTTTCGGTGATCCGTGTTTCGAGACCATGTTGTACATGATAGGCTCGTCAAGATCAAACCTTAGCTTCCGCATGAGCAAATCTGGCTTGCTCCCGTTGTATACACTCGCAGAATCTAACACACCCGATCATCACGTGGTGCTTCGAAACAACGAGCTTTAGCAACGGTGCTTACTAAGGATGAACACTTTATAACTTGAAATTTTGTGCTAGAGGGATCATATTTTAATGCTACCTTTGCAAACTAAGCAATACAATATGCATAAAAGGATTGTCATCACATGCAATTCATAATATGTGATATGATATGGCCTTTCTTCTTGTGCTTCCGATCTCCATCTTCAAGCACGAACATGATCTGCATCATCACCGGCATGGCGTAAAGGTCAATGGTGCCGCTTCATGGTTGTCATCCACCAGCATCAATTATTACAACTACTTTGAATAATAGAAACGCAGGTCTTAACGGAATTAAAAGACAACCATATGGCTCCTGCCGGTTGCCAACTTACAATAAGGAACATTGCGTACATCATATATAATCACAATCATGGCCATATCACATCACATCACACCCATGCGAAACAAAGATAGACGCTTCTAATTTTCTTTGCATGTTTTACGTGGTTTGGGGATTTCAATAAGTGCCGTTCTAACTAAAGAACAAGAACCACAACGTCGATACTAGTATTGTCAATCACCCGTTGTAAATTGAATCTTAACTATGTTGGGAGAAACAGGAACCCGCAAAGCCACTTATGAAATACAAGTTGCATGTCAAGCATGGAGCAAGTCTCATGAACGATGTCATGTAAGGTTAGCCTTGGCCGCTTCATCCCACCATCCTGCCAGATGCAAAGTACACAAGAAGCTATCGACAACAAAAAGCATCAACGCCCACAATGACCATTGTGTTCTACTCGTGCGATAGATCTACATATAGACACGGCTCTTATATCATGTAGGGGTTCGTAGCATGGAAAACAAAAAATTTCTACCGCATGCACACAAACAAGCCAAGATCTATCTACTAGATTGAAGCAACGAGTCGATAGGAGTACTCACCCTCGAAGATTCCAAAGAGGTTAACGAGAGAAGATTCTCGTGGATGATGTAGTCATACACTTGCCGATCTCAAGATTGTGTAGACGATCCTTCCGGCGCTGCGTTCCGGCAGCGCTTCCGCAGTCGGTCACATGTTAGGTACTCAATGAAGACCTTCCTCTCCCTTGTTCCAGCAGGAAGCGGAGGTTGTAGTTCTCCCCTCGTGATTCCGACAGCACAATGGCGTGGTATCGGAAGTAGAGGGAAGATCCCGCAGGGTTTCGCCTAAGCCGGTGCGAGTTATGGTGTATCTAGGGTTTTACGGTGATCTAGGTTTAGAAGGCCGGAGAGGAGGAGGAGGTGTCGGCGGCGACTAGAGCGATGGAGATGAACTGGCGGCGGCGCGAGGCGGCGGCGGCTGGCGGTGGCGGTGGCACACGGGATGGGGAGGGCTGGCTCTTGTGTTGTTTGGGGCAGCCCTCCCCCTCTATTTATGAGAGGGGGCAGCCTTGGGAGGGGAGAGTTTGAATCCAAACCCAAACCCAAGTTGGATAGAAGGAAGAACTCTTTCCTTCTTCCACTAGGAAACTATTGTTCCAGTTTGACTTTTCAAACCTCCCTTTTGATTTTCAATTTAGGGCTTTAATTCTCTCTCGCAAATGACCAAACCAAGTGACCTAGGATATGATCCAATCATTCCACTTACCCATGACGCATTCATGGACCATTCCCCTTCTGGTCCGGTGAACCTTCTAGACCCTTCTAGAACCTCTCCGATGAAAACATTGAAATCATTCCCGAACTACGGAATGGAACTTTCCTTATATGAATCTTATTCTCCGGACCATTCCGGATCTCCTCGTGATATCCCAGATCCCATCCGAGACTCCTAACAACATTCGGTTTCCCTACTTACATTCCATATCTACTAAACAACATCTAATCCTTAAGTGTGTCTCCCTACGGTTCGTGAATTAAGCGGACATGACCGAGACACTTCTCCGATCAATAACCAATAGAGGAATCTGGAAACTAATATGGCTCCCACATATTTCTACGATTACTTTGCGATCGAATGAACCACTTATATACGATACCAATTTCCCTTTGTCTCGCGATAGTTTACTTATCCGAGGTTTGATCATTGGTATATCTGCATACCTAGTTCAACCTCGTTACCGATAAGTACTCTTTTCTCGTTCCCGTGATATGTGATCCCTTGTGAGACAGTCACATGCTTGCAAGCTAATTGGATGAAATTCCACCGAGACGGCCCAGAGTATATATATCCATCATATGGATGGAAAAATCCCACTCTTGATCCATGTGCCTCAACACATACTTTCCGAACACTCAATGCCTCCTTTATAGCCACCCAGTTATGGTGTGGTGTTTGATGTCATCAAAGCATCCTTCCAGTGATGGTGATTAGCATGATCTCATGGTCGAAGGAATTAGGTTAGTATGTATAAGAAAGCTTATAGCAAATGAACTATTGAAATGACTTGATCTTAATGCTACAGTTATCTATAGGAGTATGTCCATCATACCATTCTCCTAATGATATGATCTTGTTGTTAACAACATATCAATGTTCATGATCGGGAAACCACGATCATCTATCAATCAACAAGCTAGTATTACAAAGAGGCTTTACTAGGGAGTCTAATTTAGTTTACAAATCACACAACTATTAATGTTTTCGGTTAATACTATTATAGCATGAATGTAGACATTTATCATAAACACAAAGATATAATAATAACCACTTTTATTATTGCCTCTAGGGCATATCTCCAACATATTTTTGCAAATTCCTTTGACTGATGCTATTAAGTTGCCTCCTTATTCAAAAATATATGAAGGACATTGTCTCTAATAAAAGGAAGATTCCTAATGAGGTGATTTGTAGTTTGCTTGCTAATTACTCCTTCAATGGTAAGGTTCAAAAGAAACTTGGTGATTCAGGTATACCAACTATTCCTTGCTCTATTAAGAATAATTATGTTAGAACTGATTTATGTGATTTGGGAGATGGAGTTAGTGTTATGCCTTTTTCTCTCTATAAAAGACTCCAGCTAGAAAAGTTGATACCAACTGATATATCTTTGCAAATGGCTGATAAGTCAACTAATATTCCTATTGGTATATGTGAGGATGTTCATGTTCAAGTGGTTCATAATTGCTTGGTTTTAACTGATTTTGTTGTGCTTGAGATGCCTGAAGATGATAATATGTCTATTATTCTTGGGAGACCTTTTCTTAATAATGCAGGTGCTGCCATCAATTGTAATCAAGGGAAAGTAACGTTCAATATTAATGACAAAGAACATACTGTCTATTTCCCCAAAAAGGTTGCTAAGAGCTATTGCCTGAATTCTATTTAAAATATTGAGAGCATCAAGGTTGGAGAAATTTATTGTCCCATTCCACAAGAAAATTTTGAAACTATTATGATTGGGACCATTGCTATCAAGTATGAGCTAACATAATCACCTTGTGGAATGCAAAGTTTTGTTTCATATAAGATTGTTTTTGTAACAATGCTTGATCAACCTTGTTAACAAAAGGATTTTAATGAACAAAATAATGTTTCCACTGTGGTTATACTTGCTTTCTTTTACTTTTATCCTTCCTAGTCTTTGCCTTTCTTTTGCTAGCTTTGGTTTTGTTAGTTGTTTGCTTGTTAGAGTGCCTTATAACTTCTGTAGTTTGGGTTTTGGTTTGCTTTTGCTTCTTCTGAAAAAACTGTTTTAGCGAGAAAATCAATTTTCATACCCTGAAAATTGGCCAAAAATAAAGTTTCCCGAAAAATCCCAGAAAATTCAAAATAAACTTTTCCTCGAAAAAGGGGAAGAGGGACACCTGGAGTGACCCAGGGGGCCACCCCTGGCTCCCACACCCCAGGTAGGCGCGGCCTGCCCATGGGTGGCGCCTAGGGGGGTCTGGCTAACCTAGGCCCCTCCAACGTGCCTCCTCCCATCCATCTTCTTTCTCTCTCCCGAAAAACACCGGAAAACTTTCTCAAGCTCGAGTTCCTGCTATTCTTGCTCGCGATTTTTGATCTCCTTGCTCAGCCCATCTTTGCTGCTGATTTTTTTAGGGATTGCTCTTGGTATGTGCCTCCTCCACTTGTCCAATTAGATTTGTGATTGGTAGATTGTATCTTGAGTATTCTTCTGCTATAGGTGATACGTTGTGTGAGATTGCATGATTGTTCTATTCTTAGAGATTTCATTTTGATGCATTTGTAGCCCTATAGCAAGTTCCTATAGTAGTTTGTCATCGTTTATCAACATGGATGTCACTTGGTTTGATGTTTGTGGAAAAATTTCAGCAAGGAAGATGAGTGTTTATCCACTGAATCAATATGACTTGATGTTAACTGAGACAATTAAAGTTCATAGTGAGGAAGGAGTCTTCCCTTCCATGTATCCATGCCAAGAATTTATGAGAACCACGGGAATTCTCCAGGATTTCCAAACTATGATTGCCAATGCAGGGTTGGAACACTTTGTTGAAGGTGAACCCTTTCAGTATGTTAATCTAACCATGGAATTTGTGCAAGACTTCTGGTTTACTTGGTCTACATCTAATCCCATGGTCCATTAAAAAATATATAATATACCTCTCGACCTGCCTTTTGCTGATTTCTGTGCAGCAATTAGAGTACCTCAGTGGGGATCTTGTGAGAAGATCAAGGAGAGGCCCAAGTCACTTATGGATTTATATGCTGAGATTTGCCAAGGTTTCGACTTCTCAAAGGAAAGTGGTAAAATTCGGAACATTCAGTTCCCAGCCATTAGATATTTTGCCTATTTCATTACCAAGTGTGTTCTTGCTAGAAATATTGCTAGAAAGTTATCTTCTTTTGATCTAGCTTTTATCGCAGCTGCTTTGAATAGGAATAGATCTTATAGTCTGGGTTCTCTAATAGCTCACCGTCTCATCACCAACCGCGAGAAGGGTGGAATTTGTGGAGGTCTCATTGCTTCTAGGTTGCTAGCTTTGCATGGTTTAGAGCCTCACCATTCAGATTATCGGTTCCCCATAGAGAGGCTTGATCTTGAATCCATGATTCAGCATGGTTTTGTTTCCTTGGGGGCTAATGTGAGAAGTTTACCGTATGAATTATCTTTTGCCCAGCAAGGTTGGAGAAAGGGTAGGACTGAGAAAATACTTTATTTGCCTGCACCTGCTTTGTTTAATTTTGATAACAGGCAAGGATGGTCGCTCACGGAGTAAGAGTTTGACACATATGTGGCGGAGCTCTCCCAGCAAGAGGAGAATGTTGGGGAGGGTGCCGAATATGATTCAGTTCAACCCTCCAACGTGGGAGAGTATTCATACCAGCAGCCCTCATTTGATTGGGGCGCATCTTCTTCTTTATCGCAAGCGCCTGACTACGATCATTCTTATGATGATTCAGTTCAGCCCTCCAATGTGGGAGAGTCTTCATACTACCCACGCTATTGAGCCCCACTTAGGCCAAAAGCCTAAGCTTGAGGGGAGGTATACCGACATCACACTCATATATATATCTTGTTCGGTCGATTCTTTGTATATCCATTATTTCGCGTTCTTTTTGGTTTTTGTTGCTGCTTTCTTAAAACACAAAAATACCAAAAATATTTTTGTTGTTTCTCCTGGTTTGTTTCTTTGCTTTTTTCTTTGGTTTACCTTAAAAGAAAAATCCAAAAAGATTTTGCTTTTCTTGGTTTGTTTTCTCTTTGATTTGTTTGTTTTTGCTTTGTTGTCTTGTTTGAAAAATCAAAAACACCAAAAATATTTGTTGTTCTTGTTTGGTTTTGTGAGTTCTTTGCAGGGTTCAGCCGTCCTTATTGGATTTTGGTTTCATGTTATTATTCAAGTCACACAAGTGATGGTAAATAATGAAGATTAAGACAACTCGAGGTGTGGTAAGAGGCTGCTAATGAACTCTATTGGTTTTCATTTTTGTATATATACTCATCAATGTGAGCATGCTTAGTATGTTCATTGTAAGGCGTATGTTGCTGATGGATGCTTAATAGTTCTTGTTTGTCTATGATTAGCTCCACCTTGTAGCACTCCAGGTAAAACCACTACTAGAAAATCGTTGGTGTTTATTACGTTGTGCATCATCATGACATCATGCATATTATTTTTCCTAAATTTATTTTACTAAAAGCCCTATTTTGTTTTCTATATTAATCCCCTCCTTTATTTCAACTCTGAAATCCTGGTGTTTCTGAATATCTTTATTTGTCTAAACTATTTATCAAATCTTTTGTTAAAATAAAAAACAAATTTGAAATAAATTTTGTACCGGGGAAGGAAGCCTAGCCCGTAGGCCAGGCCACCTACTACCCCAGTAGGCCCAACCCAACCAAACCCTAACTCGGCTAAACACACCTAACCTAAAACCTAAACTATCTAACCCTAACCCTAACTTGGACGGCCGCTCGCAACCCGCCAACACCCTGTGCAACTTCCACACCGAACCACCCCGTGTTGGGCCACACACATATAAAACAAAACTTTTTCCTCTAATGTGGTGATCCCAAGATCTAGCCGAGGTAGAAGGCCACGAGGTTTACGACTAGACGCGCAGTTGCGGATTACTAATGAAGCGCGTCAGTTGATGCAGTGCAGTCCTTTGCGATCCGATCGTCCTGGTGCTGATCGTACAACACCTCTGCTGGTATACACACGTACAAGGAGGAGCACCGGAAGCAAACTGCTAGGTTCGTATTGACGGCAGGACTGGTGTGGAGCTAGGGTTTCCAACACATGGAATGACCTAACCAATTAGCGATTAACCTTTCTAGGTTACGGTGCTCCACTATATATAGGGAGTGAACGTGGGCTCCACTCTCGTGGCCCATTCACTAAAGCCCATATAACACTAGTCACCGTGAGTTCGACTCATTGACTCAGTCCTAATCCGGCTCGGGTCCAACCCGACCAGATTTCCGGTTCGGATCCAATCCGAACTTGCTTCCGCTCTAAAGTGTGTGACCCATCAGGCTCATGGCTACTTGGACACGATTGGAGTCCAACTCACAATCGATCAGTCGGCAGCGGCTCCTAGAAGAACGTGCCGACTTCCAAGTACCAATGATTCATAACGACTTGCCTTTCCAATGTGACTTGCGTCCGAGTCCCTTTTGCCTCACGATATACCTTGTCAGACTATAGGCGAATATATGTCATCCCTTAAATAGTCGAACTCTATTCTCGATCCGAGATAAGTGATTCACCAGACTAACTCTTAGTCGATCGCCTCGGTTAACACTTAACCGAGTCGTGCATGGCCATGCTTTCCGAATTATATCATCCGAGAGGGCCCAGAGAATATCTCTCCAAGTCGAGGGGCAAAATCCCATCTTGGTTATTCACATCACGCAGCTTGATTCTCAGTCGACCCGAACTCTGCCTTTATAATTGCTCAGTTATGGATCAGCATTTGACAGAATCTAAGTCGGTGATCCTCAACTCGGACTATGCAACAACCTCAGGTCTAAGGATTACATTGATTGAGATATACAAATGACTACTTGTTCGTTGTACCTTAATATGGGTCAATCCGACTCGCTAAACTCTTTAGCCGAGTCTGTCTAAGTCGGAATGGCATCACCATGCCCATGACAAGTGGAACCGAGTCATCAAGCCGACTTTCAGATTGGTCTAAGTTGTGTGTCCAGCACAACCTCAATGACCAAGGACATTTAGTACAAACAACATGAATGCATAGTTCCACAACCGAATCACATATTCAATGATACACATCAGATGTTTATACAAGGACAACTTTATATCTTTATGAATACAATGGGAAATCTCATCATACATGATTGCCTCTAGGGCATATTCCCAATAGTCTCCCACTTGCACTAGAGTCAATCTTCTGACATCACATGTCTAAGCATCTAATGCCCATGGCTCTCAGGTGCGTCTCATGCTTCGGCTGGGGTAACAGCTTTGTCAATGGATCCGCAATATTTGCATCCGTGTGTACATTGCATAACTTGATATCACCCTGATCCACGAACTGGTGAATCATATGGTACCGCATGAGTATGTGCTTGTTCTTCTGGTGTTGTCTAGGTTCCTTGGCTTGTGCAATAGCACCATTGTTGTCACAATACACGTCTAGGATTGGACGAGCCCTGAACCACACCAAGATCCATGAGGAAATTCCTCATACAGCCTCTGTTGTAGATGCAGACACAGTCTCTTGCTTGAAACTCTTCCAGCTCACAGCACCTCCGTTTATAATAAACACGTACCCGGATTGTGAACGAGAATCATTAGAGTCGGTAAGATAACTCGCATCCGTGTAACCCTTTACACTGAGTTCATCTTCACCACCATAAACCAAAAACATATCCTTAGTCCTTCTCAAGTACTTTAGGATATTTTTAGCTGTTTTCCAGTGGATTTCTCCAGGATCAGCCTGGTATCTGCTCACAACACTTAGAGCATATGAAACATCCGGCCTAGTACAAATCATGGCATACATGATGGATCTGACTATAGAAGCATACATAATCATACTCATCCGACTTTTCTCATCAGTTGTCAAAGGACACTGAGTCTTGCTAAGTTTTACACCATGGGACATCGGTAAGAACCCCTTCTTAGACGATTCCATGTTGAAATTCTTCAACACTTTGTCCAAATAAGTACTCTGACTCAATCCAATGAGCCTCCTTGATCTATCTCTATAGATCCGGATTTCGAGGATGTATGTTGCCTCACCCAAGTCTTTCATTGAGAAACTCTTTTCCAATGATTCCTTGGTTTCTTGCAACATCTGGACATCATTTACAATCAGTAAAATTTCATCCACATATAACATTAGAAAGTTTACTTTGCTCCCACTAAACTTCTTGTATAAACAGGAATCATGATCACTCTTGATGAAGCCAAACGATTTGACTACCTCATCAAAGAGAATATTCCAACTCCGAGATGCTTGCTTCAACCCATAAATGGATTTCTGAAGTTTACATACCTTGTTAGCATTAGCCGGATCGACAAAACCCTCGGGTTGTATCAAAACGATTTGACTACCTCATCAAGCCGTTTTGACATCCATCTGCCATATCTCATAGTCGAAATAGGCTGCTATAGCTAACATGATCCGAACTGATTTAAGCATCGCTACGCGAGAAAGTCTCGTCGTAATCAACTCCTTGAACTTGTTGGAACCCCTTCGCGACAAGACGTGCTTTATAGACTGAAACATTTCCATCCATATCAGTTTTCTTTTAAAGACCCATTTGCACTCGACGGGTCTTACACCGTCTGGCAGATCAACCGAGTTCCAAACTTGATTTTCATCCATGGACTTTAACTCGGATCTCATGGCTCCAAGCCATCACTCGGAATCAGATCCCACCATCGCTTCCAAATAATTCGCCGGCTCATCACTGTCTAACAGTAACACATCACGAATACTTCATAATCTCGCCAATCTTCGTAGTACAGGTGCTTCTGCCTGCTCAGCTACCACGACCGGCTCAACCTCCAAGGTTTTTGCCGACTCGCTACTAGTTAGTTCCTCTCGAATTTCTTCGAGCTACACCGTCCTCCCACTTCCTCCCCGACTGAGAAACTCTTTCTCAAGGAAGACACCGTTCTGAGCGACAAAAACTTTGCCCTCTTCTCGGTTGTACAAGTAATAACCTAAGGTTTCCCTCGGATACCCCACGAAAATACACTTATCCGACTTGGCCGTGAGCTTTTCCAACTGAAGTCGCTTGACAAATGCTTCACAACCCCAAATCTTAAGAAAATACAAACTCGGCTTTTTGCCTGTCCATATCTCATGCGGTGTCTTCTCTACTGATTTTGATGGTACTCTGTTTTGTGTGAACGCCGCTGTTTCTAGACAGTAACCCCAAAATGATAAAGGCAGATCTGTCCGACTCATCATTGATCGTACCATGTCCAACAAGGTCCGATTCCTCCTTTCCAAAACACCGTTCCTTTTCAGCGTTCCTGGCAGAGTAAGTTGAGGAACTATTCCACAACTTTTCAGATGGTCATCAAACTCATGGCTCATGTACTCGCCTCCTCAGTCCGACCGAAGAAACTTTATTTTCTTGCCGTGTTGATTCTATGCTTCATTCTGGAATTCTTTGAACTTTTGATTCTGTGCTTCATTCTGGAATTCTTTGAACTTTTCAAAGGCTTCCGACTTATGTTTCATCAAGTAGATATATCCATACCTACTCAAATCATCAGTGAAGGTAATGATGTACTCATAACCACCTCTGGCTGTCGTGCTCATTGGTCCACATACATCACTATGTACTAGTCCCAAGAAGTCGGACGCCCTTTCGCAACTCTTTGGAAAAGGTGTCTTGGTCATTTTGCCGAGTAGGCAAGATTCGCATGTCTCGAACGACTCCAAGTCGAACGAAGTTAGGAGTCCATCATCATGGAGCTCATTCATGCGTTTCCAACTTATATGACCAAGCCAACAATGCCAAAAGTAAGTCATATTCAGATCATTTGGTTTCAACCTTTTAACATCTCTGTTATAAACCGACTCACCATCGAGACTCAAAATAAATAACCCGTCCTGGACAGGTGCAAAGCCGTGAAACATATCGTTCAAATACAAAGAACAACCATTATTCTTGATATTCGACTCATAGCCTTGCCTCATCAAACATGAAGCAGAAATAATGTTTCGACTAAGCACTAGAACATAATAACAATTATTTAGTTCCATAACGGAAGGTAAATGAAGCTGCATCGTGCCGACTTCCAATGCAGCAACTCTTACTTTGTTGCCGACTCGAATATCAACCTCGCCTCTTGCTACGCTCCTAGTTCTTACCAGTCCCTGTAACGAGTTGCAGATGTGAATAACTGATCCGGTATCATATACCAAAGAACTATTAGGTGCATCAGCAAGATATATGTCTATAACATTGCAAACAAGTGTACCTGATTCGGAAGTCTACCTCCACTCTTGGCTTTGTCGGCCAAATACTTGCTGCAGTTCCCCTTCCAGTGGCCATCCGCCTAGCAATAGAAGCAAGTGGATCCGGCTGAAGGAGATGGCTTAGTCCCTGAGGAAGCGCTTGGGACCGGTTCCTGAGCCTGCTTTCCTCCTGACTTAGCCTTCTTCTTAGTACAAGAACTCTTCTTGAACTTAGCCTTATTCTGCACCATCAACACTTGACTGGCACCCTTCTTGAGATCCACCTCTGCCTGCTTGAGCATCCCATGCAATTCAGTGAGCTTCCTATCCATACCAAGGATGTGGTAGTTCGAAATGAACTGCCCATATACACTAGGAAGAGAGTTCGGAATTATATCCGTAGCAAACTCTTCACTAATGGGTTATCCAAGCCTCTCCAGAGACTGCACATAACCAATCATTTTGATCACATGCGGACTTAGTGGATCACCATCCTTAAGCTTGCAACTCAGCAAAGCCTGAGAGACTTGATACCTCTTAGTCTTCGCCTGAGCCTAGAACATACTTTTGAGGCTTTCGATCATATCGTAGGCCTCAACATCCTCGAACTGCTTTTCAAGTCCGGTTCCATGTGAGCAAGCATAAGACAGCTAATATCGGTGGACTCATCCTTAGCCCGACGGTAGGAATTAGTGGCAGCGACAGTCGAATTCTCATTTGGCTCATCTGGAAGTGGGTTGTCTAGGACATGGTACTTCTATTCTTGTTTGAGAACAATTCTCATATTTCGATACCAGTTTGTAAAATTAGTGTCGTTCAGTTTATCTTTCTCAAGAATGGATCTCAACGCAAAACTGGATATCTGAGAGTGACTGCTACTTGGTGCCATGATCTAAAACAGAAAATATGCAAACACTTAAGACATGTATTCATAAAAATCAAGCATATTAAACACTTTAATATTTTATGCTCCCACTAGAACCAACACCCCTCCGATGGCTTAGTGATTCAGGATCCTAAATAAGCAAGTCGGCGAGTGAGCTTTAGCATCACCGCTAGCCGCCAAGTGATCTAGGTAGACAACTCCTTGTCAATCATATCTCATACGACTCCTGTTGGACGTGTGGCATCACATGCCCCAGCTCCCATCCGACTTTTCCCCGATCCCCACAACCGTTGTGATAGACCCGTCTAGCTTACCGAGTGTTTCTGTAGTAAGAGTCCGACTCGAACCCACCTAGTCGGAAATAATTGGCAGCACCTCAATTTTATGAGCCCACTACCAAAAATGTCCGACTTGTGATGGTGCAAACACTAGCGGGAAAACCGACTAGACCTTCTTTGAGGGATTAAATTTTACCGACTATCTAATTGAGGTAAAACAGAGACATAACAATAACACAAAATAAAGCAATTATAATGTGAAATGGTATGGCTCCCTTCATGGCGATCTCCATCTCTACAAAGCATGTAATCCGACTCGTGCCAAATCTTGTCATTTGCCATCTTACTCCATGTCGCTGACATGTACAACGCCTTGCATGCCTTCCGGTTCTCCAAACAGCTACACTAGCTAAGTAAAGTAAATTACAAGGAGAATCCGACACGCAGGTCGTTATACAACAAAATGACAGCACCTAGGCTCCAGCCGGCTGACAAAAACCATGATTAGCAGATCACGTATGGATTACACACATACATCACATGCACATGAACCATCCCATTCACAACTTCCTGCAAAAACAAGTTATGCATAGATACGCTATCTACCTGCGTTGTGAAACTAGCAACAACATCTAAGGCGCTACGACAGGGCGAAGCCGGCGGTCAAACTTTTTGATCTCATCTACGATCCGGACATGGATTCTGACCATTATTCCGATTCGATCAAACTTTTTGATCTCCGATCATCGCCTCTGGATTTACGTGTCACAGTCTACCCCGATGGCGGAAGCCGACCGGTAGGGGTATGTCATTCCACGACCTCAGCAGTATGATCACGGAAATCAAATCTAACATTCCCCGAGTACAGTTGATCCAATCAACATCGTACAAAACCGATCTATCTCATAGATCGACCATCAAAACAACATATAGATCTCATCTACAGCCCTACCGCATATCATATATGCGAGATCTCGAGCCTAAAACCAGAAGATATCGCTCTGATACCACTCTTGGGCCACGCAAAGATAAAACAAATCTTTTTCCTCTAACATGGTGATCCCAAGATCTAGCCGATGTAGAAGGCCACGAGGTTTACCACTAGACGCGCAGTTGCGGATTACTGATGAAGCGCGTTAGTTGATGCAGTGCAGTCCTTTGCGATCCGATCGTCCTGGTGCTGATCGTACAGCAGCTCTGCTGGTATCCACACGTACAAGGAGGAGCACCGGCGGCAAAGTTCTAGCTTCTTATCGACAGCAGGACTGCTGTGGAGCTAGGGTTTCCAACACATAGAATGACCTAACCAATCGACGATTGACCTTTCTGGCTTACGGTGCTCCACTATATATAGGGAGTGAACGTGGGCTCCACTCTTGTGGCCTATTCACTAAAACCCATATAACACTAGTAACCATGAGTCCGACTCACTGACTCAGTCCTAATACGGCTCAGGTCCAACACGACCAGATTTCCGGTTTGGATCCAATCCGAACTTGCTCCCGCTCTTAAGTGTGTGACCCGGTAGGCTCATGGCTACTTGGACACTATTGGAGTCCAACTCACAATCGATCAGTCGGCAGTGGCTCCTAGGAGAACGTGCCGACTCCCAAGTACCAATGAGTCATTACGACTTGCCTTTCCAATGTGACTTACGTCCGAGTCCCTTTTGCCTCACAACATACCTTGTCGGACTATAGGCGAATATTCGTCATCCCTTAAATAGTTCGACTCTCTTCTCGATCCGAGATAAGTGATTCAGCCGACTAACTCTTAGTCGACCGCCTTGGTTCACACTGAACCGAGTCATGCATGGCCATTCTTTCCGAATCATATCTTTCGAGAGGGCCCGGAGAATATCTCTCCTAGTGGAGGGGCAATATCCCATCTTGGTTATTCACATCACGCAGCTTGATTCTCAGTCGACCCGAACTCTGCCTTTATAGCTGCCCAGTTACGGATCATCGTTTGATAGAACCTAAGTCGGTGATCCTCAACTCGGACTATGCAACAACCTCAGGTCTAAGGATTGCATTGATTGAGATATACAAATGACTACTTGTTCGTTATACCTCAATATGGGTCAATCCGACTCGCTAAACTCTTTAGCCGAGTCTATGTAAGTCGGAATGGCATCACCATGCCCATGACAAGTGGAACCAAGTCATCAAGCCGACTTTCACATTGGTCTAAGTTGTGTGTCAAACACAACCTCAATGACCAAGGACATTTAGTACAAACAACATGAATGCATAGTTCCACAACCGAATCACATATTCAATGATACACATCAGATGTTTATACATGGACAACTTTATATATTTATGAATACATTGGGAAATCTCATCATACATGATTTCCTCTAGGGCATATTCCCAACACCCCGCACACATCAACGTACATAGCAGTGCACCCCTCCCTAGGGTGCACACAGCCAAGCATACATTGCACGTACCGCACACACCCGCTCCAACATTTAGTGCGCATGCCAGCGACCCACCCCAGTGAACCTAACGCACGTCGCACACTACCATCCTGCCCACTCACCCCGCACACCGACACGTGAGCGCCACACAACCCCAACCCAACGGACCTGGCCCCACCCTGTGTTTTTATCTCCCTTGCATGTCCCCTTCTTCCCCCACCTACTCCGGCCACAACAGCGGCCCTGACCCGTGATACCCGCCGCCGCTGCGTCGGTCATCCTCGTTTGCCTCACACAGTCGCTCGAGCCTAGCGCCTCATCTCCCTGCAGTATCCTTCCTCCTCTCCCTCCTCCGACCCTGCCTCCAGGAGCTTTGGCCGACCCTGTCTGCCCCACGCAGCAGTAGCCAGCATTGTCCTTGTCCATCCTTGCCTCGGCCGCACACTACTAGAGAAAAGCCTATGCGAGGCGCACCAAAAAGCCTATCCGAGGCGCATATCACTTGTGCCTCTAGCTTCGAGCCTCGGGTATTTCTTATGCGAGGCGCATATGATATGCGCCTCCTATACTTCACATATGCGAGGCGCATATCGATATGCGCCTCGCATAATAATATGCGAGGCGCATATCGATATGCGCCTCGCATATGTGAAGTATAGGAGGCGCATATCATATGCGCCTCGCATATGTTTCAGAATGCGCCTCGAATATTTATAGTATATGCGCCTCCTATAGTATCCTATATGCGCCTCCGGTAATATTTTCGAAATTCAAGTTTTACAGACCACTATAAATAATAATATACAGATATTCAAATATACAATATAGTCCAGAATACAGTATAAAGAGCACATAATTTTTCAGAAACTTGCAATTTGCCAAAGCATAATAGAACCAACATGAATACAATACATTACACATTAATCATGACATACAAGTTCATACATCAAGTGTTTGTGCCACAAGTTCACACCTCCGAGTACAAGTTCACAATCACATTACACCTCGGATAGGCTTTTCTCCATCCCGGGGCTCCATAAGGGCTGACAAAAACTCATAGAGGGCTCTCTTCTCAGGCTCCATGTTTACATCATTCTGCCACGCCTCAGGAATCATCATCATTACAGCTTCTGGCAGGCTTCTTCCACCTCGGATAAGAAGCTCAAGAACACCATCGAATGCACCTAAAATTCAAATGTTTTTTACTTAACAACTCAAAAAGATTGAGGCAATTTTTTTTCCTTTGCCAAGTGAAAATCCATACTGCATATTGCATTGCAGACCTGAATCTGAAGAGGTGGCATCTACAATTGGAAGAATTTTTGACATTTCTTCCTCTGATAGGCCAAGCTTCTCACACTTCAAGAGACCCTCACGAGCTTTCATCCTGTATACGCAATTGGGATCATCAATCCAGAAGGCAAGGCATATGGAGATGATTGCATCTAGGATATACCAGAGGAAAAGGTTTCACAAGATTACCAATTTTTGTTCCCTTTGAGTGTATTGATCTCTCCATTGTGGCCTAAGACACGCATTGGCTGTGCACGATCCCAGCTGGGGAAGGTGTTGGTGGAGAACCGGGAATGAACCTGTTCCGATATTACTATTAGAAATTATATCATAATCATCTTTTGCATGTCTACGATTTAAAAACAACTATTCCAAATGAAGAACGGATGCTAATAAAAAGGCTTCAGTTGCATATAGTTTCATGCAAAACAGTTGGGAGCCCTATGCTACCTCAAACCAAACACAATTTCTTCGGTCACATCCTCAAGAGTCGGCAAGCAGTCAGCCATACCAGAACTGCAGCTGGACTCTACAAGATGGTTATTGGATATCAACCAATAGAGATTTCTAGCACTTCACTTAAAGGCATCACAAACCAGGAGTGAAATAGGGTACGAATAGCAGTGAATGTACGACAATTCAATTTTTGATGGCTGCACAGGAGCGAGTATTGATCTTACAACTGGCTTGCTATTATCGATTCCCATCCGCCGGCTACGACCATGAGTTTTGGTGTAAAAGTAACAAGGTTTTGTATTTACTAGAGCCATGTAACTGGTGAAGTTCTCATGACCTATATCTGCATAGTAGTATCCCTTAAGCTGAGACGGCATAAGCTGGCCCTTGTAAACAATGGTCCTGGAAAACCACAAAAGGAATATTTATTAAGAATTACTCACATGAACATAGAAAAACTGGAATGTCCTTAGATTAAAGATTTCTTATGCCTAAGTGAAAAGTCCAGGATTCTTTTCCTGGTCCCTTTTCCTATTGATTTTTCTGGTGTTCCCAATATGTGTTACAGTGAAGATCTTAATTGGGAATCCCGGATCTTTTTAGCCTTTCAACTTTCATCAAATCTGTAGTGAATATGAAATTCAGAAGAAGGAAGCACCTTGAAGATAAGGAGCACATGTAGAAATCTCTCTTTCCTCCACGCTTAAGATCCAGAACAGCTCGAATAGACACAATTGAGAGCCTCCTCAGGATAAACAACTGTGATAATTCATGGAAACACCGGAGATGAATGAATATGTTACTGACGAGAGCTACGAAACTTTGGAAGAGAAGAAGCTCACCTCTCTGAAGAATTTATGTGGCAGAGCTACGAGGATGCCGGCACCATCACCGGTGTTCTTTTCACAGCCGCGGGCACCACGGTGAGCCATTCGCTTGAGCATCTGGATGGCATCGGTGACCTGGCGCGTAAACAATAGCAGAATTAATAAAATAATTATCAGACGTGGTGGATTGTAGAGAGAAAACTGCAGGTGGTGTCTGTGTCGATAGAACTCACGGTCTCCCGGTTGTCATCACCAGATATCTCGGCGACGAACCAAACGCCGCAGGAGTCCCGCTCGAAGGCGGGGTTGTATAGCCCAATGCTGCTCTCTGGCAGCTTCGACAGCGGCCTGACCAGCTCGGCATCACGCGCCTGTGCCCGAGGTGGGCGCGGGCCGACGTGTTCCTCCGTGCGCTGTGCACCGGCGAGGAACCCGCCGGCTTCTAGAGACACGCTGCCTCCTCCGTGCGCCTGCCTGGTGGAATGGCACGGCGCCGACGCAGGGTGGCCGCGGCGGGCCCTGCGACCAGCGCCCGGCGGCGCCGCGTGCTTCAAACCTCCTATCCCTTGCACCGTGGACATGGCTGCTGCACCCCACGCCTCGCCCTGCTACCTGTCATGCAACAAACAAACAATCATCATATACGACGAGCTTTAGATGGCTGTACTCGACGACGGGGAGGTAACATCTGTATATACGGGGAGCAGAAAAAAATACAAATCATGGAGCAGAAAAAATTACGATGAGGGTGGCGTCCGCCATGGCAGCAGCGGAGGAGCAGGTGGCGCGGGAGGAGGGGCAGAAGGCGCGGAGCGGGGAGGAGGAGGGGAGGAGGGAGAGGAGGAGGAGGCGGTTAGGGTTTCGGGCGGCGAGAGGAAGAGCCGGGGCGAGGCGGGCGGAGAGGAGGTGGGAGACGGAGGAGGAGAGGATAGGGAGCATGGACGCGAGGAAGAGGAGGACGATGGTGCGCTGACGTGGTGGGCACATCGCTCCGTCTGACCCGTGCCGTGTGGGAAAAAGTGATGCCAGGTTATGCGAGGCGCATATGCGCCTCCTATAATTCAAACTATAGGAGGCGCATATAGCAATATGCGTCTCGCATATGCGGCCACCTACCAGCGCCCGGGCCCGCATGAGTTACTTGAGGCGCATATAACAATATGCACCTCGCATATTGTCAAATATAGGAGGCGCATATAGCCATATGCGCCTCGCATATTCCTGCACCTACCAACACGCGGGCCCACGCAGAATATGCGAGGCGCATTCTGGCCATATGCACCTCACATATTCTTGCACCTACCAACACGCGGGCCCACACAGAATATGCGAGGCGCATTCTGTCCATATGCGCCTCGCTTATCCGATATATACGAGGCGCATATGACTAGAATGCGCCTCGCATAATATGGGGCTTCTAGATTCTGTCCGTACAAGGATTATAGGAGGCGCATTCTTATCATATGCGCCTCGCCTATTTTTATACTAGAGGCGCATATCGCAAAGTGCGCCTCGCCTATTTTTATAGGAGGCGCATATGCTAAATGTGCCTCGCATAAGCATGTCTCCTATAGCCTTTTCTCTAGTAGTGGCACCCCGCCTCCCGAGTTTCATCCTCATGCCTTGTCGCTAGAGCCCCCTCTACCCCGCACCGCCTCCGTTGGCCTCTGTGTCGCCTCGAAGCCCACATCCCCGCTGCCTCGCGAGCTCCGTCGCTACCCTCCTCTGTCCTGTCCTCAACTTGCAGAAGGTCCACCGGGCCCACTGCCCCTCTCCACCAACTACCGTAGCCCCTCCTCGCACCCCGGCCTTCCTCGACCTCAACCCTCCCCCGCTCACAGGACCCCACGACCCAGCTCCGATCTCCTGCACTGTAGACAGCCACCCTACATGGCCCTCTGACCATGCATGCCTGCAGGACCTAGTCAAGCTCCTCGTTGCCCCTCTTAATGTTTACCTATGGCCACGTCTGTCCCAACACAAGCTGCATGCTCAGTGCTACCTGCTCAATTCCGGGTACCCGTAGTTGGGCCATGTGCTATCTCTTGGTCGCCCGTGCCCGGCTCACAACCGTTTTTTGGTGGTGTGATGTGCAACGATGATGGTGGCTATGATGATGTGACAACAAGATGTACTACTACAATAACTACACCAGTCCTCTCTACAAGACCTTCGGTGAATGAAGTCGAACCCGGGTAATCGCGTCGAAAACCGGCGCTACCCAAAGACCGTAGCACGCCGAATCCAAGTCCACCAACGATCATTGAGATGGGACATCAAGTTCTTCCTCATGGAACCGAAGACCCCGATCCAGGAGTCCAAAGCCGAACCGCACCCCTCCGAGCTCCCAAGATCTTCGATCCGAGAAGTGGGACCCCTACCTAACCATTCCCTATATTGTAATATGATATCTACTTGTTGCATATAAAATTGTTCATACTTGCATACATTTTTGGTCATTTGGGGGTAATTTGTTGATTCATATCATTATTAAATATGGAGGCTATATGCGGGCTCTTTTTTCTATTATCTCCTCCATTTAAATTGGCGTAGAGAACCGATGCCATGTTTTGCATTGCTAATACAACATTTAAATTTTGGGGTATATAAACAACATGAACCTCCTAAATAATTGTCAGAATCCTTATTCCGCTTAATATTTCCTAGTTTCATCGCATCTTTGTCATTTTATACATCTTACATGCATCATGTACGATCTTCTGTCATAGTATTAAATAGATCATCCGGTGTTTCTTTTAGTGCTTTGCTTCTTCATGGATTAGGCCGTTGCGTTGATGCAAGTATTAACAATTCATTTGGATAATGAATCTTCGGCAGTGTTTCCCAGGTGAGCATTCTCCCCCTTTTAACTTATTTTGCATTTATATTCTTTACTTCCTCCCATTGATCTATTGCTATTTGTGTGCGATGCTTTAGTTTCTGTACCATTTATATTCCTTACATCATTTATTACCTGGGAAACCTCTTATTGCCTATTGTTTGGTAGACAGTTGGCCTTGCGAGTTATAGTTGATTTCTCAGGATTCGGTTCGACTTGTCGGGTACCAAAGTTGTTGGATGTTTCCACATGATTAATGTTGCAGATGATCATTCTTCTGATTACAACTTGATAATTAAAATGCTTGGAATAGATATTCTAATGTAGAGGAACCGGTGGGCAATAGTTGAGATTTGGTTGTTATCCCGCCCACTTTGTGTCCACCTAGGACCTCGAGTACTTGATGCATGTTCCTTTACTATCGCACTATCCACATGTGGGACCCTAAATCCCCTTAGCCGGAGCTTGATTTACTATTATGTACTTATGTCATGCTTTACTTCTTTATTTAGTATTGTTTCTTGAGGAGCGTTAATTATTCTACTGTTTTGGATCGCATCATGATTCCGCGGTATCGACAAGCCTAGTCACACTTTTGGGTTCCCAGTCTTTTAAAACCGTTTCTCGCAAGCCTAGTCACACTTCATTGCAGGTAGCTTAGTGGGGTGGCCCCCTAAAATAATTTTTGAATCCTCTGAATGCTTTGTCTTGAGTCCTCGTTGCTTTTTATTTGGTTCTTCCCGAGGATGATCATGAGTGTGTTGATATTTGTGCACCCCTGCAGGGTAAATCTTTTCGAAAAGCCGTGTGCGTGGTTATGGACTACTTGGAGCATAGTGTCTCGACAATAGACAACTATAACTAAAGTAGTGCTATAAATTTGACTTTGGCATCACTAGTAATCAGATACACTACAACGAAATTGATCAATAGCAGTGCCAACAACTGACGGAAATGGAATGTCTCATGCTATCTGTATCTGACTAGTAATTACAGCAACCTCAATGCAATGATCAATAAAACTGCCAACTGTGTGAGCTCGTCCGAATGACTTCCTTGTTTTGTTTTGAGGGGGGAAATACCAGGACGGGTATGTTTGGTGTTAGTATCAGATTGGTTCCGTATAGCTCTTTATTATCACTCAGTAATATCCGTCAGTTGTATTGAGTCTCTATAGGTTGTTTAGTGCATGCTTCACTGCCGCTTCAGTCCACTATACCTATGTAGGCGAGAGCTGCTGAATTATAAGACTCTCCATGTACTGGCCTTAGTATTGATTGCTCCCCTTTTTCTTTTCCCTTTGTCGGCATCCCTTTTGTTTGACAGGTTTAAGTTTGATGCTGTTAGCAAGGTTACCCTTCCGACTTGGCTTGGGCAGGGTTATGGATGCCATTGGTTATTCTTCAGGGCTCTTAGCATAATTTGCATCTTATCCGTACTTGGACGTTGTATCGTTTTCAAGGTGATTTGGATCTTTGCACTGTATATCTGTATTCTTGACTCATTGAATCATTGTTGTATAAGTATTTTTCTATCGATTCCATCATGAACTATTGTGTAATGATATTACATCGTTTTCCACCCACAATCAAGTGCCTGGTGGGCATCTTTGTACCGTTTCTAGACGGGTTTAGCGGGAATCGCTGAAATGTGCATAGGGACGATTCGAGAGTGTTACAGTGCTCAGGGCACCTATTGACAACCTCATCTTGATTGTAGTTGTAGATTACCACCTTGTAATCATTTGGGTAGATCTTCTTGAAGGTCATCAAGAAACTGATCTTCAGGTCATGAGATACTGCAAAAGCTCCCCAACATTGATCGAAGCAAGCTTTACTATTAACATCTAAGATTGTGATGTCCCATTGTTAGGGACACTCTCCAAGTATGGCCTGAATGCGTATGGGATAGGAAGCAATCCTAGTGAAGCTTAAGGATGGCAGTTTTACCCATGGTACGGGCCTTTGGGTACCGTACCCGCATGGGCAGGGCATGGGAACACTTTTATACCAATGGGTAATAGCCATACACTACCCGTTAAGTCACGGATACGGGCACAGGTCTAGGATTATAGACATGGGTATACCCATACCCTACTCGTTTAAAATAACATGTAAAATTCAACTATAGAGTTTTAACCTATGCGTTCGAGCAACCTAGATACGAGTATACGATTGGGATTTCTAACTTCGATAATTTTCATGTACTCGTCTACCTATTATTGAGTAGAGATAGTTAATTTTTTTATCAAATATGATATTGATGAATGTAAAATTGTGATTAACTTGGGTACTATTGGATCTACCCGCCGGGTACCAAATATGTACGGGTACCCGTCGGGTATGGGAATGGGACCCGTGGGTATGGGTATGGGTAAAATTTTCTACCCATTAACTATACAGGTATGGGTATGGTATTGCTCTACCTTGCCCATACTCTACTCACTGCCATCCTTAGTGCATGTGCTACTAACACCTTGCAGGACTGGGTAGGGCTCACTGCCTCATCCAAGTTGCCAACATTGGGGGGCATCCCTGGTTTCTTGGACCTCTTGCTCGAGCCATCGGCAGGCTCCTTTCCCTGTCCACCGATGTTCAAATCCTGCAATGACTCAAAAAGATATGCAATGAACACAATTCAAATCAATGAAGACCATGCAAAGCAATGAACAGATAGCAACCTAATGAGTCATAAATTTGGTGCCTCATATTTGGAAATGTTGATCACACATAATGTGACAATTGCATGTCACCTTCATGGATGGTATGAGCGAACCAAATCATATGCACAAATATAGGGTTTTTACATACAACAAGGTTCGATCAGACATACCTAAAGTTTCATTGTTAAAAATGTAATCATCGACATAGTACACATAGAAGGGACATAACATCACAACAATCTAACATGTCTCCATAGATGATCCCTTAGTACCAAGGATCCTGCACAAATTTCCTCTTTGGGCAAAAATACTAGATACTAAAGACTATATATAGAAAGTTGCTGCATGTGGAACTATCCTAATCATTGGAAGTTCGTAAAGGTGAAAACATTGCCTCATATAGGGCCTGACTTGCAGTTATCAGTACTACTGCATGTGGCAACAGAAGAACACCAGTTTTAGGGATGGGGTGAGTGAACCTAGAGGAACACACAAACCATTGAACACTAATCATGGTTTAATCATCTCGTCCTAAAAGTTCCCTTAGCCATTGTAATCATCGGCCAATGGTCATCCAGGCACCATTGTCTGATCCTGGTTCAGTACTACCAAAGAAATGTAGCACAAATCGCACAAACTAGTCCTCATAATGTACAACAGTAAATCCCCAAAATAAAAAAAACCTTGAGCAGGCGATATCCATGCAGGTCTACAACGCATGCCATCTAGAACCCTAACCATGACCTTCTAAGAGCAGATCTACCGCCTAGATGCCTCGGGGGAAAAGGAGGAAAAGCTTACCACCATGATTCGGATTCCTCGTTGTTTCTTGCATGAAGATCCCCGCCTCTGATGGTGAGCAACAACCTCGAGGACAGAGTCTCCTCCCTCCAAGCCCTACACCGTCATAGTTTCCTCCATCTAATCCCTTCACCGCCGCCTTTGGGAACATCACCATTGAGTAGGGCGAGAGTCACCGCAGTGCACAGAGGAGAGTGACCGAGAAGGGTGGACGGTAGGCAAGAATCGACGTGGAGTATCCCTCCCCGTCTCCCACCAGTGCACAACTTTGGATTTTTTTCACTAGCCCAAGATAGGACCCAGAAAAACGGCCGATTCGAGGATTGTCCCTGGGCCTGGCTCCGGCCTGCTTTAAGACGCCTGCAGGCCACAACATGGAGGGGCTGCAGGCAACTAAATAGGCTGATTTCTGCCCAACTCAGCCTTCCGGTGGGGGGGGGGGGAGGGGGGGATACATGCTACCAAACGTGCATACGCGCATGCCCGCTAACTGGCCGATCCGGCCTTGCTTCGCTCGGTTCCTGTGCCAGTAGACGTAGTGCTGCAGCAACAACTACTTCATCTCATGTCAACTGTGTAGGTAGGGACCCCGCTGCTCCTCATGTTACTTTTTTGCGCGCATTATACTTCAGTGTGGCCAACAACTCCAGGGGGGGACTACATGCTACCAAACGTGCATACGCGCATGCCCGCTAACTGGCCGATCCGGCCTTGCTCCGCTCGGTTCCTGTGCTAGGAGACGCAGCGCGGCAGCAACATCTACTTCACCTCATGTCAACTGTGTAGGTAGGGATCCTGCTCCTCCTCATGTTCCTTTTTTGCGTGCATTCTACTTCAGTGTGGCCAACAACGCCATGCCGTTTCGCTTCCGCACCGCTCGATTGCATTCCAACTCCGTCATGTTGATTTGTTTTTGTCGACAGGTGAATGACTTCCGTGTCCCATGTTGTTTTGACCTAGTGCCCTTGCAACTCACCTCTGTTCATGGCTGCCGGACACTTGTTTGATAAAATTCCTACAAGAGCATGACCTCTGTTTTTCTTTGGTACGACGTGTTCACTCTGTCAACATTTCACGGGTCTTCTACTCCGACAAGGTCTACTCCACCGATGTTCATTACTTAAGATACTACCGCCACTTCATGTACATCTGGAATACCGATTTCCCATCTCTTCAAGTCTGACATATCTTGTTGAACTTAATCATACATGATTTCATAATATATCTTTTTGTTTGGGAGTTTTTAGTCGCAAATCTAATAATTAAATATGAAGTGTCTATGTAGGATAATATTGCTTTATTCTGACTCCATTTAAATTTTGTAGCTTGCATATGATATGATTTTTTCTTGTTAATTCAACATTTAATTGTGGGTAGATAAATAATTTGAACCTTATATTTAATTATCGGAACTCTGATTCCGCTTAATATTGCTAAGTCACATTGCATATTTCCATGCCATGCATGCCGGATATTTTGCCGTAATATTAATTATTGCACCCAATGTTTCTTGCTAGTGCTTTGATTCTTATCGAATAAGCCGTTGAGTTGGTGCGAGATACGACAAGCCTTCAGTTGGCCGACATTGTTCCGTCAGGCGAGCATTCTCACCTTCTACCCATTTTGCATTTATAGTATTTACTTCCTTCTTTTCATCTATTGCTATATTTTATTGACAATACTTTAGTACTGCTCTTTTATTTACGTGCTCTACTATATTGCCTTGCTTATCCTATTTCCTGGTTTGATTAGCTAGCTTTGTTCATGGGTGTCGTAGGCATGCTTAGAATCACTCTCATACATGTGGAAAATGATTCTTGGATATTTTTTGTGATAACATAATTAATCTTATGTTGTTGGTTACAACTTCACCTTATGATAAGGCCCTGTAAGGGACCACCTTTGGGAACTGCTTGAGCCTACCTAGGACCCGTTCGTTCTATGATACCAGTTCTGAGTTGATTGCGGTAACCAAACATGGGGGCCTCTAGGAACCCCTCCCCCTCAACTACCGGCACTATTCGTTCATCGAGGGTGAAAAATTAATTTTCTATTTGGTGCATACGCATAATATGTCCTCAGACATGGTGACTATAATATGTCTTCGGACATGGTGATGATATGATATTTTGGTTGACAGCAACTGCACTGCATATATAAACTCGATTCGGCTGAGAGGTCATCTTCCATAGTGGAGATCCGATCCTCCTCGACCATGGTCACAAACGCTATACCTCCCTTGAGAATCGATGTGTCTCCTAGTTGGGTCAATATAGTAGGTGATGCCTGTGGATACGTGCGTAGTTATGGGACAATTCTTATTGTGAGATTATAAAGGCACGTGGAATATGTTGCTAGAAGAGTTGAACATGCATTTCGGTACAATAGTGCACCCCTAGAGGGTAAATATCATTGAGAAGACGTGTTTTCACGGTTATGGACGCCTCAAGAGTAGAGTGTCATGATCATAGACAACACCACTAAAGCTTTGCCTCTAATAATATGACTAGTAATTATACTTATCAATTAAACAACTTCTTAACTAAAATTACCACCATGTGTGTTCTGTAAGAGTACTTCCTCGACTGGTCTTCGAGGGGGAAATCTTTGGATCGGTTATGTTTGGTTTTATATCATAGTTATCGTATAGAGCTCTCTTATCTTGCTCTGATAGCCGAAGTTGTAGCGTCTCTCTATAAGTTAGATAGTGCAAGTTTTGCAGCCGCTAAGACCACTATACCCATGTAGGCGAGAGCCACCGAATTTTAAGACTAGTCATATACTGGCCTTAGTACTGACCGCTCTCTTTTTCTTTGCCCATTGTCGGCACCCTTTTGGCTTTGACGGGTATATGATCAACGAAGTTAGCAAGGTTACCCTTCTGGTTTGGCATGGTTAGGGTTTATGGACACCGCTTGATTATTCTTCAAGACTCTTAGTCCCATTTGGTTCTTTTCCTTACTTAGCTATTGTATTGCTTTCATCGTGATCTATATATTTGTATTGTATCATTTGAATTATTGACTCGTTCAGTCGTTGTTATATATATATATATATGTGTGTTTCTTGTGTGTTCTTTTGTAAACTATTGCGATATAACTACTTGTTGAAAATCCAACCCACACGAAAGTGTTTCGTGGGTGTCTATGAATCGCTTCTATGTGGATTTTGGAAGAAAATTCTAAGATCTCCATAGACCCAAGTCGGGGGTGTTACAGCATGGACACAGTATTTTTAAATATCACCTATACCTAATCCACAAACATATAGGGTTTTGAAAACAGACAAAACCCTTCAGATGCTTCAGTCTTGAGTCACTCAAATTGCTTATAATCAGGAGCACGGCTAATCAATTAGATCATACATTCTAACGAGATTGTAAACTCTTGAAATCATCATATTTATCTTGCTTGTTTCATCATCCTCAACTTGTGATCAAAAAAAGTTATGAACATAGTAGACTTTTAGAAACCAATATAAGTGAAAAGAAACTACATGTCAGGTATGCAAGTACAAACAAAATAGTTTTGACAATTTAGTTGTCTAATAGCTCAATCTAGAAGAGAACACAAATTAATATTATTAAGATATACTCCTTGCCTCTTAATAATCAACATGTATTAATATTTGGGATTTCTATTTTCGTGCCCTTGGTTCGTTAGTTGTACTCAGTTTTCGCAGCCACTTAGTTTTTCCTCACTTTTCCCCTCGCCATGTTAAGAAACCCTCTCGGGCGCTCGAAGGCGCTGATGTCCACGCACTTCTATTCTTGTAGATAGTTGTTGGGCCTCCAAGTGAAGAGGTTTGTAGAACAGCAGCAAGTTTCCCTTAAGTGGATTATCCAGGTTTATCGAACTCAGGGAGGAAGTGGTCAAAGGTATTCCCTCTCAAGCAATCCTGCAATCAAGATACAATAAGTCTCTTGTGTCCCCAACATACCCAATACACTTGTCAGGTGTATAGGTGCACTAGTTTGGCGAAGAGATAGTGGAATACAAGTGGTAACGGTCCCAGAAAATAGCTTGACAGTGAGGTAAAGACTAAAGCAGGCAAATATGCAACAGATCTAGATGCAAATGGTGTTTCAATGTTTAGAAACAAGACCTAGGGATCATACTTTCACTAGTGAACACTCTCTCACATAAATATCCTCTCTTCATGATACTACTCTTAACTACTCTCCGATTGGACACTCTAATCATCGGTAGGGCTATAACAGCACACCTCAAAGTCCGCCTTCCCCAATCTAGATAACCCCACACTGTCACCTTGAGCGCTAGATGGTTCCAACAAACACCACAATTTCATAGAGATATCCAAATCCTAATATAACTCATAACAAATATTCAATCTAGCCAAAGTGCCACACACGGTATGCACGCTGTCACTTTCACACACGTGGGGAAAATCATAGATCTATTAAAGCACAAAGAGTATTTATGTAGACTCAAACCTAAGTGCCACCATGGCGTGCACGCTGTCACTTTAACAAACATGGGGAGAGCAGAGACCTATTGAAGCACTTGAGTAGGAAGGTAGATGTACTTGATTACAAAGCTCATGACCACAACAAGATCATGCATAGAGAGAGATATGAACACATAGCTACCGGTAGAGCCCTTAGCCTCGAGGAAGAAATACTCCCTCCTCATCATGGGAATCAGCAGCGGTGATGAAGATGGCGATGGAGATCGATGGAGGTGGCTCCGGGGTCCCTTCCCCGACCCGACAGGGTGCCTGAACAGATATTTTTTGTCCCTCGAATCACCCTTTCGGTGGTGGTAGCGCTACGAAGGTTTTCGTGGATTTCTTCTGGATGATTTAGGGTTTTTGGGTCGGAGGCTTCTTATAGGCGAAGGAGGCAAGGTCGATGGAGGGCCAGGGGGCCCACACCCCCTATAGGCGTAGCCTAGGGTGGGCCCGCGCCCACCTAGGGTGTGGCCACCCCAGTGTCCTCCTCCGTCTTGTCTTCGATTTTCCGTGTCATTCAGGAAAAAAATATGAACTTTGGCTTTTGTCCCGTCCAATTTCTAGAATACTCATTTTTTTAGCTTTTTGAAACCAAAAAAAGTAGAAAACATGCAACTAGCACTGTGGCATCTTGTCAACAGGTTAGATCCAGAAAGTGTATAAAAATACCTAAAATTGTAGACAAAACATAACAAAGTGGGTTGTTCCGTGGGGCCATCGAAGCCAATGAACAATGGGGCCATCATGTGGGGTGGGGCCTTGAAGCCAATGACTGATGGGGCCATGATGTGGAGATGGATGGGGGGATTTGTATATTCCCCATGTTTTATGTTGCAACTTGCATATTTTCCATTTTGTGTGTCGCTGACATGTGGTGGTCATGTTGCAAATATGCAAATTTCAAAGAAAATCTCGTTCTCCGGTGTAACATCCCAAAAATATCAAACTTAGATCATCAAAACACTAATCCTAAAGTTTAGGGTTAACAAAAACTTTTTTAAATCAATTCATGAATGCATGTATATGTGTATGCATGGATTTTGAATTTCTTTAAAAACCACCTTGTTTGTGTGATCCATTGCTTGTAAAATGTTTCTTAGGTGAAAATAACATCATCTAAAACATTCCCCACACTTTTCCTAAAGACAAGTAAGTCCAAACAAATATATTAAGTGAATGGTCATTTTGACCAATTTAACTCCCATGCCTACTTTGGCTGTCTCAAACTTTCAAAACCTAACAGAAAATTTTCTAGATCTTTGAACCCCTTGAATGTACTCATAACAAAGTATCAAGGCCCACTTTGTGATCATCCAGAAACTTTCAAATGCATAGTTTAAATGACAACTCAAAATTGAATCTTCTTCATATGGGAAGATCCCACTTTTTCAAAAACCACTCAAACAAGCTCAACTTTCAAAACCCAAGCATCTGCAGACTCACCAGAACCAATCTAGCAAACCCACCAAAAATAATTTCAAAATTCAAAACTTGATTTCATGCGGCCATTTCATCAAACAGGTTGCAGACACAAATCAAACAAAACCACAAACACTATAGTGTGCAGTGTTTTGAGCCTAACTTGTTCCCTTGTTAGCTCTCACACAATCCAGTAGATCATCTAGAAAGGTTAGAACAACACTAGCACCCCTGTGAGCTTGACATTGCCATTAATGGTGAACAGCCGAGCAACCCCATGTCACCCCAATGTGGACAGCAAGCTAGGAGCAGCAGCAAGCCTAGCCAGCATGTCTGGGAGGCAGCCCACCGTCCACCGCCACTGCCTGTCCCAGCCGCGAGCGTTGCCAAGCCCTGGACCACGCGCACAAGGCACGCCCAGACCATGCCGAGCGTGAGCCAGAGTGCCACCCTCGACCATCACCCACAGACCGCGCGCCGCCCCCACCGCGCGCACACACGATCACCACTGACCCAGGAGACCGCCAGACATCCCCGTTTACCACCCCGCGCCATACAGTCACCGCCCACCATCAAAGACGCCGCCTCTGCCGCGCAGAGCACCGCCCGTTCCAGACCAAACCACACCGCCCCATGCCTCACGACCATGTTGTTGAGAATCGCCAGGAGACACAGCATCGTCCCCTACCCTTGCCCATGCCATTAGCTGCCTGTAACGTCGCCTCCGACGAGCTCACCTTGCGCCCCGACGGTCCCCTCGCTCGACTATAAATAGAGGCCACCCCCGCACGATTTCTTCACACCATCTCACTCCCCTCTCCCCACTGATCGTGCCACACCATTCTCAGAGCAAGGCGAGCACCACCTCGCCGGAATTTCACTAGAGCCTGCCGCTGCCGGAGAAGAAAGGAGCCAGCGATTGGAGCCGCCCCAGGAGAAGCCACCGGTACCAGGAGGTTCGCCGTCGTCGACTTCGTCGTTCGCCCGCCTCGCCGACCCTCGCCAGTACCCCGGTGAGCCCCCAGCACCCCTCACTGGCCGCGCTAGGTTTCGTTCTCGTCGGAGCTGTCTCGCGTCGACGATGACCCTCAGCCGTTGGATTAGAACTAGATCGAACGAACCACGTTGCCCCATACCGCTTCGCCCAGCCCCGTGTCACTGACGAGTGGGGACACCCACTTAAGCAGCCCGCGGGAGCACTGCGCTTAGCAGGCCGGCCCGTTAGAATTTCCCGCGCAGCCCAGCAATTCAAATTAAACCTTTTCTTTTTAATTTCAAACCCACTTCTGTACCCAACTTCAAAAATAAACCCAGATCGATTCAGTGCACCAAATTAGATGAAACCAATTTTGTTGGAAAGGTCTGTGAATGCTTAATCCAAGCCCGTTGGATTCAAGTCATTTGGATCTGTAGATCACCCATAGCAAAAATAACAAGGCAGAAGCTTTTCTGCATTCAAACATTTTTCAAATTTAAACCATAAAAGCTTCTGAGTTGATTCCAACTCTCAAAAGTCACATTCAACCATACCTTTCAGAATATATAAAAATATATATAGGTTACTTGCAGAAATTTTGTTCAAGCAATAAAAGAATGCTTCATAAGCATTTCTAGCCACTTTAGTTAATTAAAATAAAAGGGTAAAACCTTATTAAATTGTGACACCACTTTAAATCACTTTCCCATGGACTACAATATGTGGTGATGACATGTGTCAACATGATCCGATGTTTAGTTTGGAGAATATTAAATCTTAAGTAGTTCTTCAATGAGTAGAAATTACTATTCTAAAATAAAAAGACTTAAACCAATCCTTAACCTTGTAATGTTAGAGATGATGCTAGATCATCTATAGGACCCTTGTGTGTGATGATTGTAAGTAGTTAAGTATGGTTTGGTGATTGTGTACATCGTATTTATTCGTAGACGCTAGTACCGACCAAGGATACGAGGAGGAAGGAGGATACTACGAAGAGGAAGCCGAGGAGAACTTCAACCACTCCTCTGCACAAGGCAAGCTAACACTTGCAAGATACTATACCTATGCAAGCTTATATTGACATTGATTGCAAGCCTTACTAATCAAGTTGACCTATGCAAGCCTAATACTACTAGTGATCGTGCAAGCTAACACTTGCAAGATACCCTATTGTTGCCGCAAACCCATGCTTGTGATATGATTACTATATGCCTTAAGCGTATGTGACCATACCCACTTGCTAAACCAATCCTAGTTTTATGGCAAGTTTCCTACTTTATTTCTTTATCAAAGCTTACTTGGAGGCTACCTAAGAGTTTGGTAGATACTAGACAGTTGTGCTGAAGGTTGCATAAAGAGCATAAAATTTGGCCTAAGCGAGAAACCTTGATATCAGCCTAGGATATAAGGTTGTACTTCGTTGAAACTCCACTCGTTACCACCCCCACATTAGTACTACCCCACCTGTAGATGCTAGTGCTAAGCATAAAACTTGATCAACTTTAGATGGGAATACTTGGTGGAAAAATGGTTACGAAAACCTTGGAATGATGGATCATTCTATTGAAATGTTTTGGACATGTGTTTCCAAACACTTGATGATTCTGGTGATAAAAATGTTGAGGCATGAGCCTTAGCCCTTTATAAAACTGATGGTTGTCTTGATGCGATACCATTCCAATTTTATTGTACAACCACAATACCCGAATATTGGGTAGGGCTTGACTGGAAACTTATATACCTTAGTATTAGTTCCCTCACGGCCAAAGTCTGAGCTGAGGCTACCTTGTGAAGATTGTCCACCTGTGCAGTACCCAAGATGTCAGTGGTCATGGTTGGGAGGCCAAACTCACAGGAGAGGTGCTTATACTAGGGAGTGTAATTGAAAGGTTAGGATTGATTATCCGCATACTGAGTATGGTGAATTCAGGATTTGTTCCTGACGGATGTATCGAATGTTGTGGTGAAAGTGTACAATCTCTGCAGAGTGTCAAACTATTCGAATAGCCGCGTCCGCGGTTATGGACAGTTGGAGTGGCCATACTGTTCCCCCGTCAGACTTTTCAAAATGACTTGTGAAACGACTTGAGACTTTGACTTGACCACAACAGAGTTGTGACCGGAAATACAAGATCCCACTTAGGAATTATAGAGTTGTGACCAGCTTTGGAACTTAGTAGAGATAAATCTGGCTTTTGCAAAACAACCCTAGAGCCTAGTGTCCTATTATTCAAGAACCCCCTTTACTTGTTAGTATTAGTTTGCGAGTACTTAAAGATTACTCATGGCTTTGTCCCCGGCTATTCCCATGGCCAGACTATGAAGAGGAGTACCTGGAGGATGGACCCCAGGAAGGTTACTACAACTAGGATCATCTCCCATCGTCAGCATTGCATGTGACCCCGAAGATGGAGCCTCGCCTACGCTACCGTTATTATTACGTATTCCGCTGCTTGATGTTGTATTAAGGACTGGATCATGAGATCCCTATTTGTGTAAGAACTTATGTATCGTTGTAATGGATGAAGTACTATGGTATCCAATTCTGTTATGTCTCGCAAAAATGGTAATCCTGGGATTGCGATGTGTGGCATAACAGGCATCTAGGATTGAAAAATCCGGGTGTTGACAAGTTGGTATCAGAGCCATCCTGACCATAGGAGACCCTAGTTAGACTGGACGCTGAACCCAAAAACTTAGTTTCAAAACTCAAGAACAAAACTATTTACGAAAACTTATTCTCATTCTTACCTCTTTAATTCTTTAATAAAACTTCATGTTCCTCAAAAACTCTTGCAAAATATATAAAATTTTGACACACTTGATCACTTTGCTAATCTACTCATCCTCTATTTTTATAGATGGACGTGAAGTACAGCAAGTTTTACCAACTCGGGAATGGAGGAGACCTTATCTTTGAGAGGGATCTGGATCAGCTTTCGGAACTTCTGGAGCGCCCGCATCCCGAGTTCTTCGGAGCTCAGCTCAATGATCAAGGAGGAGAAGATCTGCAGTGGCTAATTGTTGCAAGTCTCCAAGGAAAGATTGAACCTCCCACTGCGGAGGGAATTCAGTTTACCTTGAGGGAAAACAACTGGCTCGATGGACTTGCCAGAGCAATGCAGGAAGCTCTTTCCCGTCTGTGTGGACAGAGCATCAATCAGATCAAGGGTACTCGCTTTGAGTTTTCCCAAGACGTGATGCAAATGGTCAACCACTGGAAGCCCCATACCACCTCGAGCTGAAGACTCAATTGGACCACCTTAGCTTCATGATGTATGATCGCCAGCAGGAACTGGACAACTGCCGTGACTATTGCAACCACAAGTCTGCCATCATCAAGACGAATGATCAGACCATCACCATGCTAGCAAAGGATCGCAAGTCTCGCCGCCGTCAGCTCGACAAGAAGGAGCGCATTATTGCCCGTCTTCGCCATCGTATCTCATCTCTGGAAGAGACCATCCATGAGAGAGACATGCAGTTAGAGGAAAGGGAGAATGCCGGAGAAGATCTTCGTGGAGACCCTTACTCCTATCTCAGCGATGACGATGATTTTCTGGAGGATCAGGCCATGGACTTCTTCACCGATGAGGATGATTTCGCCTTCATCGATGATGCGGAAGATGATGAAGCCACAGACTCCGAACATTAGTAGCACTGAGCACTAGCGTAGTGAGTAGTAGTCGGTCCCACTGTATCGTAGTTCCCAGAATGGTTCTTAAAACCATCTGTTTTTCTTTGTTGTGGTGTGTGTTGTACTGTGTGCTATGAGTGAATGAATGAAAAGACAAGTTGCTAGAAAACTTGAGTCAAACACTAAAAACTTTTCAAAGACCCAAAACCTTAGAAGTTTCCCTCTTTTCTCATGATCTATATCAATCTTCAGATGCCACGTGGAGGAAGTGGTTCAGCCCCGGACCCGATGTTGCAGATCCTGCAAATGTTGACTTCTAACCGCGAAGCTGAAAGAGCGGAACGTCAAGCCAACCTAGCCACTCTGCAACAGATAGCCCAGCTAGCCCACAAAAACCAAGGCCATGGAAATCAGGACAACCACGGATCTAAGCTCAAGAATTTCCAGAATACCAACCCACCCATTTTCATCAAGTCGGAAGAACCCCTAGACGCCGATGATTGGCTGCAAACCATGGAGAATAACTTAGAAGTAGCCGGAGTAGAAGCCAACGAGAAAGTCTTGTTCGCCACTCATTATCTAGCCGGAGATGCCAGGGCATGGTGGAACAGTGTTCGTGCAATGACCGGAGGCCAAATGATGACCTGGGAGGAATTCAAGGTCAAGTTTAGCAGAACCCATGTGCCGCCAGGTTTGATCAAGAGAATGAGAGACGAGTTCAGAGAATTGAAACAAGGAAGGATGACTGTAGTGGAATACCGTGACAAATTTTTGTCATTAGCTAGGTATGCCCCGGACGAGATAGACACCGAAGCCAAGAAGAAAGAAAGATTCCTGAATGGTCTGCATGACGAGATGCAGACAGTGTTAGTCAATATTCCCTTTGCTGATATTGAAGCCCTTGTCGACTCTGCTATCCAGATGGAAGGAAAGATCAACCAGGCCAACGAGAACCGCAAGCGTCGCATGATGCATCAACCAGGAACCCATCAGACCCCAAAGTATCGCCCCAACCCATCTCCAGGATTGGCCCCAAGAACCAACAGACCCCCTATGACCCGTCCGACCTATCCCAACCGTGGAAACCCTAGACCCGGAGGAAATCACAACAACCCCGGCAATTCTAGCAATTTCACACGTGCCCCACCCAAGTTCAACACCAACAATGCTACCGCCAATCCCAATACTGCCCCGAGGACTGGAAGCAATGCTGTGCCAGTAGCAGCCAAGGACAAGTCACAAGTGACCTGTTATGACTATGAAAATAAAGGCCACTATTCCAACGAGTGCCCCAACAAGAAGAACGCTACAGCCCCTAATACCAATGTCCCAGCTCAGCAGCAGCGTCGTGTCCAGCCAGGGAGAAGATTTGCCCCAGGAAATTCACTCAACCGCAATGGCCATCTTTTTCTCATGCATGCTGAAGAAGCTCAGGAAGCGCCAGACGTCGTGCTGGGTATGTTTTCTGTTAATTCAGTACTTGCAAGAGTGTTGTTTGATTCTGGTGCATCACATTCATTTGTCACCGAAGAATTTGCCTGCACTAGTAAAATTCAACCAACCAAACTGAAGCATGTGATGATTGTACAAATTCCCGGATCGACCACCAAGGCTAGCCAAATTTGCAAAGCCGTCCCTATCCGAATCCATGGCATAGATTTTTATGCTAACCTAATAGTACTCGGAACTAAAGGTTTGGAAGTAGTACTAGGAATGGATTGGATGTCCAAGCATAAAGGAATGATTGACTGTGCCAAGAAAGCCATTACCATGACCAGTACCGCCGGAATATCAGTCGAGCATATATCTGAAACCTTACCTCGCCAATTCAAGTGTAACAAGAGTCTAGCCCAACCTACCATTGACCAAGTTCGGATAGTCTGTGAATACACCGATGTATTTCTAGATGTTTTGCCCGGTATGCCCCCAGATAGGGATATCGAGTTTATCATCGAACTAATCCCCGGAACAGGACCTATAGCCCAGAGACCCTATAGTATGAACCCGTCAGAACTAGAAGAACTGAAGAAGCAGTTGGATTCCATGTTAGAAATCGGATTGATTCAACCAAGTGCGTCCCCATGGAGGTCACCTGTCTTGTTTGTGGACAAGAAGGATGGAGGTAACCGTCTGTGTACGGATTATCGAAAGTTGAATGATGTCACCATCAAGAACAAGTACCCCTTGCCTAAGATAGAAGATTTGTTTGATCAGTTGACCGGTGCCCAGGTGTTTTCTAAGATTGATCTTAGAACTGGCTATCATCAACTCAAAATTCGTGCAGAGGATATTCCAAAGACTGCCTTTACCACCAGATATGGATTGTATGAGTATACAGTCATGTCTTTTGGATTAACCAATGCCCCCGCTTATTTCATGAACCTCATGAATAAGATTTTTATGGACTTCCTGGATAAGTTTGTCGTTGTTTTCATCGATGACATTCTGATTTATTCCAAATCAGAAGAAGAACATGAGCTACACCTAAGGACCATTCTTGGAACCCTTAGAGAGCATCAGCTCTATGCAAAATTTAGCAAATGTGAATTCTGGTTACAGGAAGTAGGATTCCTCGGTCACATTGTATCAGCCGGAGGAATTGCCGTTGACCCTGCCAAAGTGAAAGATGTGGAAGATTGGCAAGCCCCAACCACTCAAACCCAAGTTCGTGCTTTTCTCGGATTGGCGGGATATTACCGCAAATTTGTAGAAGGATTCTCTAGTATCGCCCGACCCATGACCCAATTGCTGAAGAAGGACAAGAAGTTTGAATGGACAGACAAGTGTGAAGCGAGTTTTCAAGAACTCAAAAGGAGATTGATTTCAGCCCCAATCTTGATCATGCCGGATATCACGAAGCCCTTCGATGTGTATTGTGACACATCCAAGATTGGTCTCGGATGTGTGCTAATGCAAGAAGGCAAAGTTATATCCTATCTACCGCGACAATTGAAGAAACATGAACAAAATTACCCAACCCATGACCTCGAACTCGCAGCCGTAGTTCTAGCCCTAAAGACATGGAGACATTACCTTATGGGAAACCGTTGTGAGATTTATTTGGATCACAAGAGCCTAAAGTATATATTCACTCAGAAGGAGCTGAATATGAGGCAGAGAAGATGGATTGAGCTAATCAAGGATTATGACCTGGACATTCACTATCACCCTGGAAAAGCCAACGTAGTAGCCGATGCCCTTAGCAGATTGCCGTGCCGCTTGAACTCCATGATTTTGAAGGAGCAACCAAGTTTGCACAAAGAGATGGAAGATTTTCGAATAGAATTAGTAAGTGAAGGATTTTTGGATAGCATAGAACTTCAGCCCACTTTGATCATTCAGATTAAGGAGGCACAGAAAGGAAATGCTAGTATCGACGGAATCAAACGTCGTATCGGTACAGGCAAAGTACCCGGATTCACCGAGGACGAAGAAGGAGTTTTGTGGTACAAAGGACGCCTTTGTGTACCAGCAGATTCTGAGTTAAAAGAAGTTATCTTGAAGGAGGCTCATGATACTCTTTATTCTATCCATCCCGGAGGAACTAAGATGTATCAAGATTTGAAAGAGCAATTTTGGTGGCATAAGATGAAGAGAGAAATCGGAAGCTATATCGCCAAGTGTGATATATGTCAGCGAGTCAAGGCAGGACATCAAAGACCCGCTGGATTGTTGCAACCTTTGCGAATTACAGAATGGAAATGGGATTCTGTAGGAATGGACTTTATCACTGGACTACCTACTTCTAGTAGGGGAAATGACTCTATTTGGGTCATAGTGGACAGATTGTCCAAAGTCGCTCATTTCTTGCCCGTCAAAACCACCTATCAGAGTTCGAAGCTAGCGGAGTTATACATCGCTAGGATCGTTAGTTTGCACGGAGTCCCCAAGAATATCGTATCGGATCGAGGAACTCAGTTTACCTCGAGATTCTGGAAGAAGGTCCAAGAAGGTTTAGGAACCCGCCTAGATTTCAGTACCGCGTATCACCCTCAGACCGATGGAAAAACGGAGCGAGTAAACCAAATACTCGAAGATATGCTTAGAGCATGTGTGCTAGAATATGGATCCAAGTGGGAAGATTGTCTGCCGTTTGCAGAATTTTCCTACAACAATAGTTACCAAGCCAGTTTGCAAATGGCCCCATTTGAATTCATGTACGGAAGAAAGTGCCGCACCCCTTTGAACTGGTCGGAAGTAGGAGAGAGTCAAATTTTCGGACCCGACATCCTACGAGAAGCAGAAGAGAAGGTTCACAAGATTCGCGAGCACCTCAAGACAGCCCAATCCCGACAAAAGGGTTACGCCAACAAGAGACGTCGAGACCTCGCCTTCAACATTGGAGATTTTGTTTATCTAAAAATGTCGCCATTGAAGGGAATGCAGCGTTTCCAACTCAAAGGAAAGTTAGCCCCCAGATATATCGGACCTTTCAAAATTTTGAACCGTCGAGGAGAAGTATCGTATCAAATGGAGCTACCAGAAGAGATGTTAGCTGTGCACAATGTGTTCCATATCTCGTTACTTCGCAAATGCCTCGAAGTCCCCGAGAAGACCGAAGTGTTCAAGAATATCGATCAGAGGACCATAGAGATCAATGATGACCTGACCTATCCCGAAGTACCCATCTGTATATTGGAGGAAGCCTTTCGAACTACCAGAACCCGAAGCATCAAGTTTCTCAAGATTCAGTGGAGCAACCACACAGAAGAGGAAGCTACCTGGGAACGCGAAGATCACATCAGGACGGAGTTTCCAGATCTCTTCAAATCCTAGGTAATCTTTTCGTCCTTTTTCAAATCTCGGGACGAGATTTTTTTTAAGGGGGAAGGTTTGTAACATCCCAAAAATATCAAACTTAGATCATAAAAACACTAATCCTAAAGTTTAGGGTTAACAAAAACTTTTCTAAATCAATTCATGAATGCATGTATATGTGTATGCATGGATTATGAATTTCTTTAAAAACCACCTTGTTTGTGTGATCCATTGCTTGTAAAATGTTTCTTAGGTGAAAATAACATCATCTAAAACATTCCCCACACTTTTCCTAAAGACAAGTAAGTCAAAACAAATATATTAAGTGAATGGTCATTTTGACCAATTTAACTCCCATGCCTACTTTGGCTGTCTCAAACTTTCAAAACCTAACAGAAACTTTTTTGGATCTTTGCACCCTTTGAATGTACTCATAACAAAGTATCAAGGCCCACTTTGTGATCATCCAGAAACTTTCAAATGCATAGTTTAAATGACAACTCAAAATTGAATCTTCTTCATATGGGAAGATCCCACTTTTTCAAAAACCACTCAAACAAGCTCAACTTTCAAAACCCAAGCATCTGCAGACTCACCAGAACCAATCTAGCAAACCCACAAAAAATCATTTCAAAATTCAAAACTTGATTTCATGCGGCCATTTCATCAAACAGGTTGCAGACACAAATCAAACAAAACCACAAACACTATAGTGTGCAGTGTTTTGAGCCTAACTTGTTCCCTCTCTGGGCACCACTAGCCTTAGTAGATCATCTAACAACCTTAACTAATCACTAGAAGCACTGTAAGCTTGGCAATACCATCAATGGTGAGAAGGCCGAATGCACCATTGTCACCCCCATGCCGACAGCAAGCTAGGAGGAGAAACAAGCCTAGCCAGCATGTCTGGGAGGCACCCCACCATCCACCGCCACTCCCTGTCCACAGCTCGAACCTTGCCAACCCCTGGACCACACGCACGGACCGCGCCCAGACCGCCAGCGACCATGTCGAGCGTGCGCCAGAGCGCCACCCTCGACCGAAGCCCACCGACCGCGCGCTGCCCTCGCCACGTGCATATACGATCACCACCGACCCGGGAGACCGCCAGACATCCCCGTTCGCCGCCCCATGCCTCACAGCCACCGCTCGCTGTCGAAGACGCCGCCTCTTCCGCGCAGAGTGTCGCGTGTTCCAGACCAAGCCACACCGCCGCACGCCTCGAAACCATGTCGTTGAGCATCGCCAGGGAACACCGCACCACCCCTACCTTCGCCCATACTAATAGCCGACTGTACCATCGCCCCCGACAAGCTCACCGTGCGCCCCGTCGGTCCCCTCGCTCGACTATAAATAGAGGCCACCCCCGCTCGAATTCTTCACACCATTCTACTCCCCTCCCATCACTGATCGTGCCACACCATTCCCGGAGCAAGGCGAGCAACACTTCGCCGGAATTTCACCGGAGCCCGCCGCCTGTGGAGAAGAAGGGAGCCAGCGATTGGAGCCGCCCCAGGAGGAGCCACCGGTACTAGGAGATTCGCCGTCGTCGACTTCATCGTTCGCCCGCCTCGCCGACCCTCGCCAGCACCCCGGTGAGCCCCCAGCAACGCCCACTTGCCGCGCTAGGTTTCTGTCTTGCCGGCGTTGCTCAACGTCGACGATCACTCCCAGCCGTTGGATTAGAACCAGATCGAACGTCCCACGTTTCCCTATACCGCTTTGCACCCCCTGTCTCACTGACGAGTGGGGACACCCACTTAAACAACCCGCGGAAGCGCTACGCTTAGCAGGCTGGCCCGTTAACCTTTCCCGCGCAGCCCAGTTATTTATATTAAACCTTTTCTATTTTATTTCAAACTCACTTCTGTACCCAACTTCAAAAATCAACCCAGATCGATTCAGCGCACCAAATTGAATGAAACCAATTTTGTTAGAGAGGTCTGGGAATGCGGAATCCAAGCCCGTTGGATTCAAGTAATTTGGATCTATAGATCACCCATGATAAAAATAACAAGGCAGAAGCTTTTCTGCATTCAAACATTTTTCAAATTTAAACCATAATAGATTTTGAGTTGATTCCAACTCTCAAAAATCACATTTAACCATACCTTTCAGAATATATAAAAATATATAGGTTTACTTGCAGAAATAACGTTCAAGTAATAAAAGAATGCCCCATAGGCATTTCTAGTCACTTTATTTAATTAAAATAAAAGGGTAAAACTTCATTAAATTGTGACACCACTTTAAATCATATTCCCATGGACTCAAATATGTGGTGATGACATGTGTCAACATGATCCCATGTTTGGTTTGGAGAATATTAAATCTTAAGTAGTTTTTCAATGAGTAGAAATTACTTTTCTAAAAATAAAAGGAATTAAACCAAGCCTTAATCTTGTAATGTTAGTGATGATGTTAGATCATCTATAGGACCCTTGTGTGTGGTGAATGCAAGTAGTTAAGTATTGTTTGGTGATTATGTACATCATATTTATTTATAGATGCTAGTACCGACCAAGGATACGAGGAGGAAGGAGGATTCTACGAAGAAGAAGCCGAGGAGAACTTCAACCACTGCTCTGCACAAGGCAAGCTATTAACCTTGAAAGCTAACCCTTGCAATTTCGCAAGATTTACTAATCAAGTTGACCCACGGAAGCAAATACTTGCTTGTTACCATGCCAACTATATGCCTTAAAGCATATATGATCATAACCACTTGATAAACCATTCCTAGTTTTACCTACAAGCTTTATACTTTATTTCTTTATCAAAGCTCTTACTTAGATTTTACCTAAATGAATGGTAGATACTAGAAAGATATGTGAAGGTTGCATAAAGAGCATACAATTTGGCCTAAGCTAGATAATCTTGATGTCATCCTAAGGCATGAGACTGAACTTAGTTAAAACTCCACCAGTTTACCACCCCTCATTAATTGCTTACCCCCACTTGTAGATGCTAGTGCTAAGCATAAACCTTGATCAACTTAGATGGGAATACTTGGTGGAAAAATGCTTATGAAAACCATGGAATGATGTATCATTCTATTGAAATGTTTTGGACATGTGTTTCCGAACACCTGATGATTTTGGTGATGAAAATGTTGAGGCATGTTAGCCCTTTATAAAACTGATGGTTGTCTGGATGCGATACCATTCCAATTTTATCGTACAGCCACAATACCCGATAATTGGGTAGGGCTTGACTGGAAACTTATATACCTTAGTATTAGTTCCCTCACGGCCAAGGTCTGAGCTGAGGCTACCTTATGAAGATTGTCTACCTTTGCAGTACCCAAGATGACAGTTAGTCATGGTTGGGAGGCCAAACTCACAGGAGAGGTGCTTATACTAGGGCGTGTAATTGAAAGGTTAGGATTGATTATCCGCATACTGAGTATGGTGAATTCAGGATTTGTTCCTAACGGATGTATCGAATGTTGTGGTGAAAGTGTACAATCTCTGCAGAGTGTCAAACTATTCGAATAGCCGTGTCCGCGGTTATGGACAGTTGGAGTGGCCATACTGTTCCCCCGTCAGACTTTTCAAAATGACTTGTGAAATGAATTGAGACTTTGACTTGACCACAACAGGGTTGTGATCTGAATTACAAGTTCCCATTTAGGTGTTATAAAACTTCAACTAGCATTTGTTGCTTCTGAACTTAGTAGAGATAAATCTGTCTTTTGCAAAACAACCCTAGAGCCTAGTGTCCTATTATCAAAAACCCCTCTCACTTGTTAGTATTAGTTTGCGAGTACTTAAAGAGTACTGATGGCTTTGTCCCTGGCTATTCCCATGGCCAGACTATGAAGAGGAGTACCTGGAGGATGGACCCTAGGAAGGTTACGACAACTAGGATCATCTCCCATCGTCAGAATTGCCAGTGACCCCGAAGATGGAGCTCCGCCTACACTACCGTTATTATTACGTATTCCGCTGCTTGATGTTGTATTAAGAACTGGATCATGAGATCCCTATTTGTGTAAGAACTTATGTACGGTTTGTAATGGATGATGTACTATGGTATCCAATTCTGTTATGTCTCACAAAAATGGTAATCCTGGGATTGCAATGTATGGCATAACAGGCATCTGGGATTAAAAATCCGGGTGTTGACAAGTTGGTATCAGAGCCATCCTGACCATAGGAGACCCTAGTTAGATTGGACGTTTGAATCAAAAACTTAGTTTCCAAAACCAAAGAAAACAAATATTTACAAAAACTTATTCTCATTCTTATCCCTTTGATTCTTTCATGAAAATTCATGTTCCTCAAAAACTCTTGTAAATACATAAAATTTTGACACACTTGATCACTCTACTAACTTACTCATCCTATATTCTTATAGATGGACGTGAAGTACAGCAAGTTTTATCAGTTGGGGAATGGAGGAGACCTTATCTTTGAGAGGGATTTGGACCAGCTTTCGGAGCTTCTGGAGCGTCCGCATCCCGAGTTCTTTGGAGCTCAACTCAATGATCAAGGAGGAGAAGACCTGCAGTGGCTAATTGTTTCAAGTCTCCGAGGAAATATTGAACCTCCCACTACGGAGGGAATTCAGTTTACCTTGAGGGAAAACAACTGGCTCGATGGACTTTCCAGAGCAATGCAGGAAGCTCTTTCTCGTCTGTCATCAATCAGATTAAGGGAACTCGCTTTGAGTTTTGTCCAAGGCGTGATGCAAATGGACAACCACTGGAAGCCCCATACCACCCCGAGCTGAAGACTCAATTGGACCACCTTAGCTTCATGATGTACGATCGTCAGCAGGAGTTGGAGAACTGCCGTGATTACTCCAACCACAAGTCTGCCATCATCAAGACGAAGGATCAAACCATCGCCATGCTAGCAAAGGATCGCAAGTCTCGCCGCCGTCAGCTCGACAAGAAGGAGCGCATTATTTCCCGTCTTCGCCACCGCATCTCATCTTTGTAGGAGACCATCCACGAGAGAGACATTCAGTTGGAGGAAAGGGAGAATGCCTGAGAGGATCTTCGTGGAGACCCCTACTCCTATCTCAGCGATGATGTTGATTTTCTGGAGGATCAGGCTATGGATTTCTTCACCGATGAGGATGATTTCGCCTTCATCGATGATGATGAAGATGATGAAGCCACAAATTCCGAGGAGTAGTAGCACTTGAGCACTAGCGTAGTGAGTAGTATTCGGTCCCACTGTATCGTAGTTTCCAGAATGGTTCTTAAAACCATCTGATTTTCCTTGTTGTGGTGTGCGTTGTATCGTGTGCTATGAATGAATGAATGAATGAATGAATGAATGAATGAATGAATGAAAAAGCAAGTTGCTAGAAAATCTGAGTCAGACTTTAAAAAAAATTCAAAGACCAAAAACTTTAGAAATTTCCCTCTTTTCTCATGATCTATCTCAATCTTCAGATGCCACGTGGAGGAAGTGGTTCATCCCCGGACCCGATGTTGCAGATACTGCAAATGTTGACTTCTGACCGCGAAGCTGAAATAGCACGAACGTCAAGCCAACCTAGCCACACTTCAGCAGATAGCCTAGCTAGCCCACAACAACCAAGGCCACGGAAATCAAGACAACCATGGATCTAAACTCAAGAATTTCCAGAATACCAACCCACCTGTTTTCACTAAGTCAGAAGAACCCCTAGACGCAGATGATTGGCTGCAAACCATGGAAAATAACCTAGAAGTAGCCGGAGTGGAAGCCAACGAGAAAGCTCTGTTCGCCACCCACTATCTAGCCGGAGATGCCAGGGCATGGTGGAACAGTGTTCGCGCAATGACCGGAGGCCAGATGATGACCTGGGAGGAATTCAAGGTCAAGTTTAGCAGAACCCATGTGCCACCAGGTTTGATCAAGAGAATGAGAGACGAGTTCAGAGAGCTGAAGCAAGGAAGGATGACTGTAGTGGAATACCGTGACAAATTCTTGTCATTAGCTAGGTATGCCCCGGATGAGTTCGACACCGAAGCCAAGAAGAAAGAAAGATTCCTGAATGGTCTGCATGATGAGATGCAGACAGTGTTAGTCAATATCCCCTTTGCTGATATTGAAGCCCTTGTCGACTCTGCTATCCAGATGGAAGGAAAGATCAACCAAGCCAATGAGAACCTCAAGCGTCGCATGCTGCATCAACCAGGAACCCATCAGACCCCAAAGTATCGCCCCAACCCATCTCTAGGATTTTCCCCAAGAACCAACAGACCCCCGATGAACCGTCCGACCTATCCCAACCGTGGAAACCCTAGGCCCGTAGGAAATCACAACAACCCCGCCAACGCTAGCAATTTCAATCGTGCCCCACCCAAGTTCAACAACAACAGTACTACCACCAACACCAACACTGCCCCTAGGACTGGAAGCAATGCTGTGCCTGTAGCAGCCAAGGACAAGTCGCAAGTGACCTGTTATGACTGTGGAAATAAAGGCCACTATTCCAACGAGTGCCCCAACAAGAAGAATGCTACAGCCCCCAATGCCAATGCCCCAGCTCAGCAGCAGCGTCGTCTTCAGCCAGGAAGGAGATTTTCCCCAGGGAATTCACTCAACTGCAACGGCCGTCTTTTTCTAATGCATGCTGAAGAAGCCCAGGAAGCGCCAGACGTCGTGCTTTGTATGTTTTCTATTAATTCAGTACTTGCAAGAGTGTTGTTTGGTTCTGGTGCATCGCATTCATTTGTCACCGAAGAATTTGCATGCACTAGTAAAATTCAACCAACCAAACTGGAGCATGTTATGATTGTTCAAATTCCCGGATCAACCACCAAGGCTAGGAAAATTTGCAAAGCCGTCCCTATCCGAATCCATGGCATAGATTTTTTTGCAAATCTGATATTACTCGGAACTAAAGGTTTGGAAGTAGTACTAGGAATGGATTGGATGTCCAAACATAAAGCATTGATTGACTGTGCCAAGAAAGCCATAACCATGACCAGTACAACCGGAATATCAGTCGAGCATATATCTGAAACCTTACCTCGTCAATTCAAGTGCAACAAGAGTATAGCCCAACCTACCATTGACCAAGTCCGGATAGTCTGTGAATACCCTGATGTATTTCCAGATGTTTTGCCCGGTAAGCCCCCAGATCGGGATATCGAGTTTATCATCGAACTAATTCCTGGAACCGGACCCATAGCCTAGAGCTCGCAGAACCCGTCAGAGCTCGCAGAACCCGTCAGAGCTCGCAGAACTAAAGAAGCAACTGGATTCCATGCTGGAAATTGGATTGATTCCACCAAGTGCGTCACCTTGGAGGTCACCTGTCTTGTATGTGGACAAGAAGGATGGAGGTAACCGTTTGTGTACGGATTATCGGAAATTGAACGATGTCACTATCAAGAACAAGTAACCCAAGATAGAAGATTTTTTTGATCAGTTGACCGGTGCAAAAGTGTTTTCTAAGATTGATCTTAGAACTGGCTATCATCAACTCAAAATTCGTGCAGAGGATATTCCAAAGACTGCCTTTACCACTAGATATGGATTGTATGAGTATACAGTCATGTCTTTCGGACTAATCAATGCCCCCGCTTATTTCATGAATCTCATGAATAAGATTTTTATGGTCTTCCTGGATAAATTTGTCGTTGTTTTCATGGATGACATTCTGATTTATTCCAAATAAGAAGAAGAACATGAGCTACACCTAAGGACCATTCTTGGAACCCTTAGAGAGCATCAGTTGTATGCCAAGTTTAGCAAATGTGAATTCTGGTTACAGGAGGTAGGATTCCTCGGTCACATTGTATCAGCCGGAGGAATTGCCGTTGACCCTGCCAAAGTGAAAGATGTAGAAGATTGGCAAGCCCCAACCACTCAAACCCAAGTTCGTGCATTTCTCAGATTGGCAGGATATTACCGCAAATTCGTAGAAGGATTATCGAGGATTGCCAGACCCATGACCCAATTGCTGAAGAAGGACAAGAAGTTTGAATGGACCGACAAATGGGAAGCAAGTTTTCAACAACTCCAGAGGAGATTGATTTCAGCCCCAATCTTGATCATGCCGGATATCACGAAGCCCTTCGATGTGTATTGTGATGCATCCAAGATTGGTCTTAGATGTGTGCTAATGCAAGAAGGCAGAGTTATATCTTATCTATCTCGACAACTGAAGCAACATGAGCAAAACTACCCAACCCATGACCTCGAACTCGCAGCCGTAGTTCTAGCCCTGAAAACATGGAGACATTACCTGATGGGAAACCGTTGTGAGATCTATACGGATCACAAGAGCCTGAAGTATATATTTAGTCAGAAGGAGCTGAATATGAGGTAGAGAAGGTGGATTGAACTAATCAAGGATTACGATCTGGACATTCACTATCACCCTGGTAAAGCCAATGTGGTAGCAGATGCCCTTAGCAGATTGCCGTGCCGCTTGAACTCCATGATTTTGAAGGAGCAACCAAGTTTGCACAAAGAGCTGGAAGCTTTTTGAATGGAATTAGTAAGTGAAGGATTTTTGGCTAGCGTAGAACTCCAGTCCACTTTTATCAGTCAGATTAAAGAGGCGTAGAAGGGAAATGCCAGTATTGACGGAATAAAGCGTCGTATCGGTACAGGCAAAGTACCCGTATTTACCGAGGACGAAGAAGGAGTTTTGTGGTACAAAGGACGCCTTTGTGTAACAGCAGATTCTGAGTTGAAAGAAGTTATTTTGAAGGAGGCTCATGATACTCTTTATTATATCCATCCCGGAGGAACTAAGATGTATCAAGATTTAAAAGAGCAATTTTGGTGGAATAAGATGAAGAGAGAAATCGGAAGCTATATCGCCAAGTGTGATATTTGTCAGCGAGTCAAGGCCGGACATCAAAGACCCGCTGGATTGTTGCAACCCTTGCAGATTCCGGAATGGAAATGGGATTCCGTTGGAATGGACTTTATCACTCGACTGCCTACCTCTAGTAGGGGAAATGACTCTATCTGGGTCATAGTGGACAGATTGTCCATAGTCGCCCATTTCTTACCCGTCAAGACCACATATCAGAGTTCGAAACTAGCAGAGTTGTACATCGCTAGAATCGTCAGTTTGCACGGAGTCCCCAAGAACATCGTATCGGATCGAGGACCTGAGTTTACCTCGAGATTCTGGAAGAAAGTCCAAGAAGGTTTAGGAACCCGCTTAGATTTCAGTACCGCGTATCACCCTCAGACCGATGGACAAACGGAGCGAGTAAACCAAATACTCGAAGATATGCTGAGAGCATGTGTGTTAGAATATGGAGCCAAGTGGGAAGACTGTCTGGCGTTTGCAGAATTCTCATACAACAATAGTTATCAAGCCAGTTTGCAAATGGCCCCATTTGAATTCATGTACGGAAGGAAGTGTTGCACCCCTTTGAACTGGTCGGAAGTAGGAGAGAGTTAGATTTTTGGACCCGACATCCTACGAGAAGCAGAAGAGAAGGTTCACAAGATTCGTCAGCACCTCAAGACAGCCCAATCCAGACAAAAGAGTTACACCGACAAGAGACGTAGAGACCTCGCCTTCAACATATGAGATTTTGTTTATCTGAAAGTGTCGCCATTGAAGGGAATGCAGCGTTTCCAACTCAAAGAAAAGTTAGCCCCCAGATATATCGGACCTTTCAGGATTCTGAACCGTTGAGGAGAAGTATCGTCTCAATTGGAACTACCCGAGGAGATGTCAGACGTGCACAATGTGTTCCATATCTCGTTACTTCGCAAGTGTCTCGAAGTCCCCGAGAAGACCGAAGTGTTCAAAAATATCGATCACCGGACCATAGAGATCAACGATGACCTGACCTATCCCGAAGTACCCATTCGTATTTTGGAAGAAGCTTTTCGAACTACCCGAACCCGAATCATCAAGTTTCTCAAGATTCATTGGAGCAACCACATAGAAGAGGAAGCTACCTGGGAGCACGAAGATCACATCAGGACGGATTTTGTCCTAGGTAATCCTTTTCGTCCTTTTCGTCCTTTTTCATATCTCGGGACGAGATTTTGTTTAAGGGGGGAAGGTTTGTAACATCCCAAAAATACTAAACTTAAATCATCAAACTATAATCATCAAAATTAGGGTTAACAAATTCTAAATAAAATTATGAAAGCATGCATATGTGTATGCATTTAATTTGAAATTCTTTTGTACCACCTTGTTTGGTCATTTTGACCAATTTAACTCCCATGCCTACTTTGGCTGTCTCAAACTTTCAGAACCTAACAGAAACTTTTCTGGATCTTTGCACCCATTGATTGTACTCATAACAAAGTATCAAGGCCCAATTTGTGATCATCCAGAAACTTTCAAATGCATAGTTTAAATGATAATTCAAAATTTAATCTTTATCATATGGGAAGATCCCACTTTTTCAAAAACCACTCAAACAAGCTCAACTTTCAAAACCCAAGCATCTGCAGACTCACCAGCACCAATCTAGCACACCCACCAAAAAACTTTTCAAAATTCAAAACTTGATTTCATGCGGCCATTTCATCAAACACATTGCAGACACGAATCAAACAAAATCAAAACACTATAGTGTGCAGTGTTTTGAGCCTAACTTGTTCCCTCTCTGGGCACCACTAGCCTTAGTAGATTATCTAACAACCTTAACTAATCACTAGCACCACTATAATCTTGGCAATGCCATCAATGGTGAGCAGGCCGAATGCACCATTGTCACCCCGATGTCGACATCAAGCTAGGAGGAGAAACAAGCCTAGCCAGCATGTCTGGGAGGCAGCCCACCGTCCACCGCCACTCCCTGTCCACCGCTCGAACCTTGCCAACCCCTGGACCACACGCACGGACCGCTCCCAGACCGCCAGCGACCATGCCGAGCGTGCGCCAGAGTGCCACCCTCGACCAAAGCCCACAGACCGCGCGCCGCCCTTGCCGCGTGCATATACGATCACCACCGACCCAGGAGACCGCCAGACATCCCCGTTCGCCGCCCCATTCCTCACAGCCACCGCTCGCCGTCGAAGAAGCCGCCTCTGCCGCGCAGAGCGTCGCGTGTTCCAGACCAAGCCGCACTGCCCCACGCCTCGAAACCATGTCGTTGAGCATCGCCAGGGAACACCGCACCGCCCCCTACCTTCGGCAATGCCAATAGCCGCATGTACCATCGCCTCCGACGAGCTCACCGTGCGCCCCGTCGGTCCCCTCGCTCGACTATAAATAGAGGCCACCCCCGCTCGAAATCTTCACACCATTCTACTCCCCTCCCATCACTGATCGTGACACACCATTCCCGGAGCAAGGAAAGCAACACTTCGCCGGAATTTCACAGGAGCCCGCCGCCTCTGGAGAAGAAGGGAGCCAGCGATTGGAGCTGCCCCAGGAGGAGCCACCGGTACCAGGAGATTCGCCGTCATCGACTTCGTCGTTCGCCTGCCTCACCGACCCTTGCCAGCACCCCGGTGAGCCCCCAGCAACCCCCACTGGCCGCGCAAGGTTTCTGTCTCGCCGGCGTTGCTCAACGTCGACGATGACTCCCAGCCGTTGGATTAGAACCAGATCGCACGTCCCATGTTGCCCCGTACCGCTTTGCACCCCCTGTCTCACTGACGAGTGGGGACACCCACTTAAACAGCCCGCGGAAGCGCTACGCTTAGCAGGCCGGCCCGTTAACCTTTCCCGCGCAGCCCAGTTATTTGGATTAAACATTTTCTATTTTATTTCAAACTCACTTCTGTAACCAACTTCAAAAATCAACCCAGATCGATTCATTGCACCAAACTGAATGAAACCAATTTTGTTAGAAAGGTCTGGGAATTCTGAATCCAAGCCCGTTGGATTCAATTCATTTGGATCTATAGATCACCGATGGTAAAAATAACAAGGCAGAAGCTTTTCTGCATTCAAACATTTTTTCAAACTCAAACCATAATAGCTTTTGAGTTGATTCCAACTCTCAAAAATCACATTTAACCATACCTTTCAGAATATATAAAAATATATAGGTTTACTTGAAGAAATAATGTTCAAGTAATAAAAGAATGCCCCATAGGCATTTCTAGTCACTTTATTTAATTAAATAAAAGGGTAAAACTTCATTAAATTGTGACACCACTTTAAATCATATTCTCATGGACTCAAATATGTGGTGATGACATGTGTCAACATGATCCCATGTTTGGTTTGGATAATATTAAATCTTAAGTAGTTTTTCAATGAGTAGAAATTACTTTTCCAAAAATAAAAGGAATTAAACCAAGCCTTAATCTTGTAATGTTAGTGATGATGTTAGATCATCTATAGGACCCTTGTGTGTGGTGAATGCAAGTAGTTAAGTATTGTTTGGTGATTGTGTACATCGTATTTATTTATAGACGCTAGTACCGACCAAGCATACGAGTAGGAAGGAGGATTCTACGAAGAAGAAGCCGAGGAGAACTTCAACCACTGCTCTGCACAAGGCAAGATATTAACCTTGCAAGCTAACCCTTGAAATTTATCAAGCTTTACTAATCAAGTTGAGCCATGCAAGCAAATACTTGCTTGTTACCATGCCAACTATATGCCTTAAAGCATATATGATCATAACCACTTGATAAACCATTCCTAGTTTTACCTACAAGCTTTATACTTTATTTCTTTATCAAAGCTCTTACTTATATTTTACCTAAATGAATGGTAGATACTAGAAAGATATGTGAAGGTTGCGTAAAGAGCATACAATTTGGCCTAAGCTAGATAATCTTGATGTCATCCTAAGGCATGAGATTGAACTTAGTTAAAACTCCACCAGTTTACCACCCCTCATTAATTGCTTTCCCCCACTTGTACATGCTAGTGCTAAGCATAAAACTTGATCAACTTTAGGTGGAAAAATGGTTATGAAAACCTTTAAATGATGGATCATTTTATTGAAATGTTTTGGACATGTGTTTCCAAACACCTGATGATTTTGGTGATGAAAATGTTGAGGCATGAGCCTTAGCCCTTTATAAAACTGATGGTTGTCTGGATGCGATACCATTCCAATTTTATCGTACAACCACAATACCCGAGAATTGGGTAGGGCTTGACTGGAAACTTATATACCTTAGTATTAGTTCCCTCATGGCCAAGGTCTGAGTTGAGGCTACCTTGTAAAGATTGTCCACCTGTGCAGTACCCAAGATGACAGTTGGTCATGGTTGGGAGGCCAAACTCACAGGAGAGGTGCTTATACTAGGGCGTGTAATTGAAAGGTTAGGATTGATTATCCGCATACGGAGTATGGTGAATTCAGGATTTGTTCCTGACGGATGTATCGAATGTTGTGGTGAAAGTGTACAATCTCTGCAGAGTGTCGAACTATTCGAATAGCCGCGTCCGCGGTTATGGACAGTTGGAGTGGCCATACTGTCCCCCGTTAGACTTTTCAAAATGACTTGTGAAATGAATTGAGACTTTGACTTGACCACAACAGGGTTGTGATCTGAATTACAAGTTCCCATTTAGGTGTTATAAAACTTCAACTAGCATTTGTTTCTTCTGAACTTTGTAGAGATAAATCTGTCTTTTGCAAAAGAACCCTAGAGCCTAGTGTCCTATTATCAAAAACCCCTCTCACTTGTTAGTATTAGTTTGCGAGTACTTAAAGAGTACTCATGGCTTTGTCCCTGGCTATTCCCATGGCCAGACTATGAAGAGGAGTACCTGGAGGATGGACCCCAGGAAGGTTACGACAACTAGGATCATCTCCCATCGTCAGCATTGCCTGTGACCCCGAAGATGGAGCTTCTCCTATGCTACCGTTATTATTACGTATTCCGCTTCTTGATGTTGTATTAAGAACTGGATCATGAGATCCCTATTTGTGTAAGAACTTATGTACGGTTTGTGATGGATGATGTACTATGGTATCCAATTCTGTTATGTCTCGCAAAAATGGTAATCCAGGGATTGCGATGTCTGGCATAACAGGCATCTGGGATTAAAAATCCGGGTGTTGACAGATCACATGGCTAGGAATAGATGACTTAAGTGAACCATTATGTTTGATCTGTGCTGCACGATCTACTTTTAATCCAACACACCACGTTGATCGATCCTGCCGAATCGGTATGGACCAATAGGAACACACGACGTGGCCAACTTTTGTTTTAAATAGACAGAAACATTTCTATTAGATGGTTAGATTTGAAAATTTTATAACTTTAAATCTACACGTTCAAAATTTACAAACTTTATATAAATGGAATCAGGAAAAAGAATAATTTCCAACCATGCCCTTTGTTTAGTGTTTTGCTTCTGTAAAAGTAGATGTTTTTGCAGAAACAATTGTAGGCCTATTTTGGTTATAAAATTTAATCTAAAAATGTTTTTATGGTAAAATCTTTGTCAAATGGTTTGTTTTGAACCTAGTGACCACAAAAACCAACTTGTAGATTTAAAAGTATATTTTGTGATACTAAGGAATAAATCTTTGAATAAAAGCATTTCTAGTTATATAAAAATGTTGATTATGGTTTAAAAATGCTTTTGAGTAAAACCTTTGGAAAATTATTTGATTTAAACTCTCTGACCCTAAACACCAAGTTTTGGGATTTAAAAATATATTTCATGAACCCTAGAAAAATTATTACTTTGATAAAGGCATTTCTAATAAATTAAAAATGTTGCTTTGATTTAAAAATGGTTTTGAGTGAAACCTTTTGTAAATGGATTTGTTTTAAAACACTTTTACCATAAACAATTAATATTGGTGTTTAAAAAACATTTTGACTAACACTAGAAATTATTTTTTGAATAAAATCATTTCTAGCAAAACAAAAGATATTTAAATGGCCATTTTCACTAACTTGTTTTCAAATGACCTTGCCTCTTTTATAAATGACAAATAGGTGTTTTAAAAAGTTTATAGCCTATTAGAAACCACTTTTCCAAATAAAACAATATTTTGCATGCTTGCATGCATTGTTTTGTTTTTACTATTTTATGTTGTGAATTGTTTGAATGCTAGATTGAATTTGTGCCTTGATTGAATTGTAGTGAAATTTGAAGAGTGTGTCTAGTGCAAGATCAAGGAGTGAACTTATATTCTCTAGAAAAAAGGCAAGTGGTGCTTCGTACATTTTGTCCTAATATTTTAACTATGCATTAGTGATATTTCTAAGTAGGACTTGCATGGAATTTTTACTAAGTATGCTATGCCATGGGAAATCCTAGTAGATGATGCCTTAGTAGAATTTTCCTAAGTTAATATCCCTACTACTATCATGCTTAGCTTAGCTAGTAGAAAACAAGGGTGGATTATATTCATGCTATGAAATATTTCTAAGTCAAGGACTTGTGTTTTGTTTAATAAAAGAACTATGTGAATGAATCACCTGGTGGAATGGAACTTGTATGGATTATGTTGAGTGGTTACACAGGGCCCCATATTCATGGCTTACCCTAGTGTATCGCACTTGTGGAATGCCACCTAGGAACAAAGAGATTTGAGATGTCAAATGTTGAGAAGCTTCAAGTGCAGCCACATGGCAATATGGGCTCTGCCTTGATTTGAGATGTCAAATTTGAGCATCAAGACATGGAAGCTATCAAGAATCTCCTCATCCCAATTTCTAAGTTAAAACTTGTGGTTGAACAAGGGTAAAGGTTAACCAATATTCATTGGTTGTTCCTTGGGTGATTTTGACAAACAAAAACTTAGTGTTTTCAACTTATAAGGAAAACCTTATTTTGAGCAAAGCAAGCATGAGATCCACTTAGCCAAATGCATATAGATGATAGATACCACTATTCTACCATAGTATCACTTGCCAATACAATTCAAATGTATTGACCCTTGTGGCTGTAACTTATTATGTTGTAGGTTTGTTTGATGTTAGTGAAGTGTGTTGAATAGGATTACAAGTATATAACCAACATGACTGCCTGTGGCACTTTGAAGATGAAGGACTCCATGCTACATAGTTATTTTTGCTGCATTGTAATGAGATAGCCAAATGAGCTATGTAAGATGTAATGACTTATTTTATTTCTGGTTATAAAGTTGTATTATGACCTTTGTTATAAAGTTGTATTATGACCCTTCACCACATATGCATGACCTGACCTACACACGGCCCCATCAGTCAGGAATGTAACAGTCGAGGCCTCGTAACGTAACGCTCAACGCCCGACCCGCCCCAACACAGTCCCACCAATCAGCATGTAACGGTCAAGCCTTTGACCTGACGGCATCCCTCTGTCCGAGCGCCTTTGAGCGCCCGTAGGGTTTATTAACATGGCGAGGGGAAAAGTGAGGAAAAACTAAGCGGCTGGGGAAAACTGAGTACAACTAACGAACCAAGGGCACGGAAATAGAAATCCCTTAATATTTCTAGCTAGAAGGAAAACCAATTTGGTATAGGTATAAGTATCAATTGATTCAACTGTTTTTCTAACTGAAATATGGCCTAGGAAAAAACATGTCCAGAAAATGATTTTAATTTCCATGTAATAACAGACAAGGTGATAAAAATGATTTTAATTTGATTGCACATAGGCAGCAACGAAAAGATCCATGGAAGCATGCATTGATGATCGGTTTATCAAAGTACTACCACACAACTACAATCCATTAGAAAATGGTAGATGCTTACCAAGAAAAGAAACCAACCACACTTTCTCGAATGGATCTCCACTCACCATGTGACACTAGTAGAAAACCGACATTTGCTTTGGGGCTGCTCTGGCCTCTAGTCCCGACCGTGTCTTGAACCAGGACTAGTGTGAGCCGTATTCCCGGTTCGTCCCCTTTGCAACGACTAGGAGGAAGCAATTGCCTAGTCTCGGTTTATTGAGAAACTCTAGTCCTGGTTGGTAATACCACCCGAGACTACAGGTCTGGCGTCAACGACTGGGACCCAGGAGAACATATATTCCCGAGTGGTGTTACAGACCGGGACAAGAGATCATGGGCTAGTCCCGGTTTGTAGCACCACCCGCGACTAATGGTTCCCTATATATTCCATGCTTCGACCTTGAACAAACCCATGGCCATTTTCTCCAAGCTAGCTCAAGCTCACCCCTATTTTTTGTCCAATGTTTGTCAAGATTTGGTGGCATCCATCAATCAAGCTTCTAAAAGGTTAGCAACTTCAATATTTGATCTCTTATTGTTAGTTTATCTCAATACTGTAGAAGTAGAGAGGGATTTCATACTTAGAAGTAGATGGAATTTTAGATGTGTAATTTTAAGCAAATTTTGATTATGTAAAAAGTTACTAAAAGTTGAGATGTGTATTTTTAGAGTTTCGGAGCTCAAAATTGAATAAGATTTTCATTGCTAGATCAATAAATTAAAACTTCAACATTTTTATGTTAAAAGTTTTGTCCAATTCAAAAATTTGTGCATGTAAAATTTTATATTTATATGTCGTACACACTAAATTTTTAGATTTGAAAAATTAAATGTAGTAAAAATGATCCAAAACTTTTATATGATACAAAATTATAATTATAATGCAGATGATCCAGGAATGGATGTAGGACGCTCTCTGAATGTCTAACGCGTTCATTAAAGGCGTGCATTCTTTCCTCGATTTGGCTGAGGCAAACTAGCAGAATGGTTTTATGTGTTTTCCTTGTGATGTCTGTCGGAATGAGAAGGATTACTCTTTCTCAAAAACCATTCACATCCACCTGATTCATTATGTTTTCATGTTCGACTATAATTGTTGGAAATAGCATAGAGAAAGAGGGGTTATGATAGAAGACAAAGAAGAAGAGAATGATGACAACTATCCAATGTTCCCTGAATACGGTGGTGCTAGAATAGAAGACAATGAACAAGAAGAAGGTGAAGAACGAGAATTAGATGAGAACGCTGATGATCTTCATCAGTCCATTCATGATGCACGAAGCGAATGCGAAAATGAAAACGAGAAGAAGAAGTTGGAACACATGTTAGAGCATAACAAAAAAATCTTGTACCCAACTTGCGAAGATGGCAAAAACACAAAGCTCGCTACCACACTGGAATTGCTTCAATGGAAGGCAGAGAATGGTTTATCTGACAAGGGATTTGAGAAGCTACTGAAAATAATGAAGAAGAAGCTTCCAAAGCATAACGAATTGCCTGTTAGTACATACGAGGCAAAGAAGGTTGTATTCCCTCTAGGACTAGAGGTGCAGAAGGTACACACATGCATTAATGACTGCATCCTCTATCACGGTGAGGAGTATGAGAATTTGGATGCATATCCAGTATGCATTGCACGGCGGTATAAGATCAAACGAGATGACCCTGGTGATGTTGAGGGAGAGCAACACCCCAGGAAGAGGGTTCCTGCAAAGGTGACATGGTATGCTCCTATAATACCATGGTTAAAATGTTTGTTCAGAAACAAAGAGAATTCCAAGTTGTTGTGATAGCACAAATAAGACCGCCAGAAAGACTCGATGTTGAGACACCCCGCTGATGGGTCATAGTGTAGAAAAATCGATAGAGAGTAACCGGGCTTTGCAGATGACGCAAGGAACTTATGGTTTGGTCTAAGTATAGATGGCATGAATCCTTTTGGAGAGCAGAGCTGCATTCATAGCACATGTCCTATAATTCTATGTATCTATAACCTGCCTTCTTGGTTGTGCATGAAGCGGAAGTTCATTATGATGCCAGTGCTCATCCAAGGCCTGAAGCAACCCACCAATGACATTGATGTGTACCTAAGTCCATTGGTTGAAAAACTACTACGGTTGTGGCGCGACGAAGGTGTACGTATGTGGGATGAGCACAAACAGGATCCATTTAACCTACGAGAGTTGATGTTCGGAACCATCAATGATTGTCCTGCTCTTAGTAACCTTTCAGGATAGTCAAACAAGGGATACAATACATGCACGCATTGTTTAGATGATACTGAAAGTATATATTTGGATAAAGGTAGGAAGAAGGTGTATTAGGGGCATCGTCGATTTCTTTCGTCTAGGGATCCCACAAGAAAGAAAGGCAAGCATTTCAATGGTGAGGCAGCTCACCAAAAGAATCCTATCCGCCATACCAGTGATGATATATTTGGTATGGTCTAGGATCTAGAAGTAATCTTTGAAAAGGACCCTAACGGTCAATCTATTTAGAATGACGCTGAAGGACACGTGCCCATGTGGAAGAAGAAATCTATATTTTAGGAGATACCCTATTGGAAATTTCTAGAGGTACGCTATGCAATCGACGTGATGCACATGAAGAAGAAACTTTGCGTGAACATACTAGGATTGACGGGTGTGTATGGAAAGAAAAAAGATACGTTTTAAGCACAACATGACCAGCAAGGTATGAAAGACTGAGACGGCCTGCATCCAATGAAGATGGATAAAGTACGTCTAAGTGTTGCCATCTACACTCTTACCAAAGCAGAGAAGGAAATATTTTTTGATGTCCTGAGTAGTATGAAGGTCCCGTCTGGATACTCGTCGAATATAAAGGGAATAATAAATATGGCGGAGAAAAAATTCCATAACCTAAAGTCTCATGTCTTCCACGTTCTTATAACGCAATTGCTTCCAGTTGCATTGAGGGGGATTCTACAGGAAAATGCTCGAATGCCCATTGTGAAGCTATGTGCATTCCTCGATGCTATTTCTCGAAAGGTAATCGATCCAGAAATTCTACCGAGGTTACAGAATGATGTGGTCCTGTGTATCGTTAGTTTTGAGTTGGTGTTCCCATCATCATTCTTCAATATTATGACGCATCTCTTGGTACACATAGTCGACGAGATTACCATTCTTGGTCCTGTATTTCTACACAATATGTTCCCCTTTGAGAGGTTCATGGGAGTCTTGAAGAAATATGTTCATAACCGTGTTAGGCCAGAAGGAAGCATGTCAAAGGGCTATGGAACAGAGGAAGTCACTGAATTTTGTGTTGAATTTATACCTAACATTAAGCTGATTGGTGTTCCTGAATCGTGGAATGAGGGGAGACTGATTCGAAAAGGCCCGCCAGGAAGGAAATAAATAATATGTAGGGATGGGCATTCTTTCACTCAAGCACACTACACAGTTCTACAAAATTCCACCTTGGCAGCTCCATCTATCAAGGAACGCAAGAATATTGTACGCTCCAACAACCCGGGAAATCCTGAATCCTTGATTAGAGATGAACACGTAAAGACTTTTGTCGGTTGGTTGCAAATACATCTCATGAATAAAAACATTGTTTGTGATCATCTGTACTTGTTGGCCAGCTCACCATCTTCGACTATATGGACTTTCCAAGGGTATGAGATAAATGGGAATACATTTTACATGATCGCCCAAGATAAAAAGAGCACCAAACAAAACAGTGGTGTCTGCCTTGATGAAACAAACAACAATGGGTCAAAGGACACATATTATGGTTACATAGACGAGATATGGTAACTTGACTATGGACCTGCCTTTAAGGTTCCTTTGTTTCGGTGCAAATGGGTCAAGCTGACAGGAGGCAGGGTTAAGGTAGATTGGGATACAGAATGACAACATTGGATATCAACAATCATGCATATAGAGAAGAACCACTCGTCCTAGCTAATGATATAGCTCATGTTTTCTATGTGAAGGACATGTCTACCAAACCGAGAAAAAGAAAATATAAGCAAACGAATACATCATCAAATGACGAGACAAACGGCCACATAGTTCTTTTAGGGAAAAGAAACATCGTGGGAGTGGAGGACAAGACAGAAATGTAAGAAGATTATGATAAGTTTCATGAAATTCCGCTATTCGCAGTGAAGGATGACCCAAGCATCATGTTGATTGATGAATATGCTCCATGGTTAAGTCCACACGGTCATAAGCAAGCCATATGATGTATTCTGAAATTTTTCTTTGGCGGTTTTTGAGATGCAATCAATATGTACCTCTAGATCATGTATTAAGACATGTAGTTCAAACCGGGCCCACTTCCTACCGGTTTGGCAGATATTTGTCTTTTTGACTAGGGGTGGACGGAAAGGTTTGAAATCTCCCGGTCGGGACATTGTCCATGTAAGATGGTCTAGTAATTTTGGAAAATGTGGTGGCGGAATTTTGAATGAGCATGTTGGTGGTTTCTTCACTAAAAACCCGTTTTGGGCGCTCGAAAAATGGAAAATGGATTTTTCATGCGACTAAAAGGATAACTTCCTCCTGCAACATTGTTTTTCATACCATGATGCACATGCCTGCAGAATATGGGCATAGTATCACAAACTATGCCATGATTCTATCCATAACAATTGACATCTGACCTGAAAGCCAGGAAACCTCGAACATGATAGGTCATTTTGTGAAGGTTTTTTGAGACATAATCAATTTACCAAGTTTTTCCTTGCAACTATATCACATAATATGACACTACGTGAAGGATTTACATTGTTCAGACCTTTTTTGAATTTCTTATGCCTGTTTTCAAATTTTCCCATTTCAAACTATAGTCGAAACGGCAGGCATGGAGATATGTGATGAGCATCGCTAAAACTTGCATTGGATCTATGAAGAAACATCATATTGTGAGGCTAAATATAATTTTTTGGAAAATCATCAGCATTAGATCATGTGCCTATAGTTCAAACCGGTCCCACTTCCTACTAGTTCGGTAGATATTTGTATTTTTGACCAAGGGTGGACATAAAGGTTTGAGATCTCCTATTTGGGAAATTGTCCATTCAAGGTGGTATAGTATTTTTGGAAAATGTGATGGCAGCATTTTTCATGAGCATTTTGGTTGTTGCTTCACAAAAAAACCTATTTTGGGCGCTCGAAAAATGGAAAATGCGTTTTTCGTGTGACAAAAAGGAAAACCTCCTCCTGCAACATTGTTTGCCATACCATGATGCACATGCATCCACAATATGGGCATAGTATCACAAACTATGCACTGATTATATCCATAACATTGGTCATTTGACCCGAAAGCCAGGAAACCTCGAACATGATAGGTCATTTTGTGAAGGGTTTTTTGAGACATAATCAATTTACCAAGTTTTGTATTTTCGATTACAACTATGTCATATAATATGACACCATGCGAAGGATTTACATTGTTTGGGCCTTTTTTGAATTTCTTATGCCTGTTTTAAAAATTTCCCGTTTCAAACTATAGTCAAAACGGCAGGCATGGACATAGGTGATGAACATCGCTAAAACTTCCATTCAATCTATGAAGAAACATCATATTGTCAGTCTATATTTGATTTTTCAGAAATCCGTTAGCATTAGATCATGTACCTATAGTTCAAACCGGTCTCACTTCCTACCGGTTCGACATATATTTATCTTTTTGACCAGGGGTGGACAGAAAGGTTTGAGATCTCCCGGTTGGGAAATTGTTCATGCAAGGTGGTATAGTATTTTTGGAAAATGTTGTGGCAGCATTTTGAATGAGTAGGGACAACACTACGACCAGTTCTGTGGAGATGCCTAAGGATCCAGTCCTCAGGCATCTCCACATTACTGGTCATAGAGGCACTCCCTAATATGTGAAATTAGTTATCTCCCCAGCACAAGAATAGAAAAACATCTGCATAGTTCGGGAAATTCGTAGTAGTAAACGGTCCATTAGTCCTAGTTTCCTAAATGGGACTACGGAATCTGTAGTAAGTTCCCCCTTTAGATCCGGTCCAGCAACAAACCAGGACTATAACACTCAAGACATTTATTAATATTAAAAAACTAGGACTATGGAATAGGTACTAAAGGCCCCCTTTAGTCATGCTCATATCTAGCCCTATAGTACACAACTTTAGGGTCATCTTCATCTTCGTCTTCATCTTCGTCTTCATCGTCGTTCCTAGGCTCACATGGATTTATCCTCAGCCTAGCCATAGCATATTCCGGGGCACCTACCACTCCGACTTCAGATTCACTATGCTTGGGGGAGGGGCTCCCGAATAACGATGTTGCTACTCCCGTGACCTTCACCACCGCCACCCTTCTTATTGCTTTGCAGCGTATGCGGGCACCACAAGCGAGGATGATATCCCCGCTTGATGTAGCGCATCATACCAACGATAGTCCGGTTCTCTCACCACAGGAGGCGGTTGTCTTCGTAGTGGTTCACCAGGGGAGGGCCGTCACCCTCGTACCTGGAAAGCTCAATTTCCCTCCGGTTAGCGAAGAAGGCATTCTAGGTGTCATAGTTGGCTGGATCCCAATGGGGATCGATCCGATGCTCCTTCGTAATCTCTATGTAGAAGTGGTTCGTAATGGCCTCCTGTGCGGAACCTTGAAGCATAGGAGGGACAGGAACCCCTCCAGTACTTAGCATCCAGTTGACGGCAGATGGTAGCCCAACGGGTATGGGTATATGTAGGCACACAACGCCTCGGTCTCCTCGAGAGTAAGGATTGCCTAGTATGTTGTGTCCATTGTTGTGATAGGGGAAGGTTTGGATGTGTGGATGGACATGCCGGTCGGCCTAGATATAGAGGGAAAGTGCAGGAAAAAAATGGCGGGAAAGATATCTTTAGTCCCGGTTAGTAGCTCGAACCAGGACAAAAAGCCCTCGAAATATCTATAGTGCCAGTTACTAGTTTCAGTAATTAAACTAACTATTTTAGAAAACAGAAAATGGTTTTAGTTTAGTCAATGAAATTCAAACACTTTTATGCTGAAATTTTAACAAATTCGAAAGCATGCAAAAGATATAATTTAATTTAACAAAATATTAGTTGTATAACAGATTATGCTAATAGATTTTTTTCGGCAAATTTTGATATATAATACATATTTACATCATTATAGAATAATATATATAGATTTTATAATATTAATCAAAATTTTGTTATTTTAATTAACTCTAATCCCGGTTCAAACCTCCAATAGGGACTAGAGGGTTTTGGCGCGCTTGCGAATGGGCACGGCCAAAAACACCTCTAGTCCTAGTTGGAGGCTCCAACAGGGGCTAGAGGCGTCCCTTTAGTCTCGGTTGGAACCACAAACCGAGACAAGAGGGTGTGGGTATAAGTACCCAACCCTCTGCCTCCCGCTTCGAACCACGAACCGGGACAGGCAGAACTTCTACGACGACGCCGCCAGGCTACCTCCACCACACCCTCCTGTGGAGATCTCGCCGTCGCCTCGCCCGTGGAGCTCGCCGTGCCGCCGCACCCTAGCTCTCGCAGTCGCCCGCGTGGAGGCCGTGTCGTCCCCGCGGTAGCCGCCCCGCCCCTGTGCGCGCCTCCCTGTCCCCACTACCGTTCCCATGCCGCCGCCCCTCAGCGTTCCCCCGCCGCCCATCACCGTAAGTTCCGCGCGCTGCCCCTCTATTTTTTCTGTTTTTTTAGTTTAGTTTAATATATTGTTTTAGTTAGATATATTATTGTTAATTTTTAGCTAGCTATATTATTATTTAGTTTTTATTTTAGTAGATATATTATTATTTTAGTTAGATATATATATTTTAGTTAGATATATTATTGTTTTAGTTAGATATATATTTTATTTATATATATTTGTTTTAGTTAGATATATTAATTATTGTTTTAGTTATATATTTATTTTTTTATTTTTGTTACATTTATTATTATTTTAGTTAGATATATATTTTAGTTAGATAAATTATTGTTTTTGTTAGATATATATTGTTTTAGTTAGATATATCTTATTCAGTTTTTATTTAATTTAGATATATATATTTTTAGTTTGATATATTTAGGGATTTGTATATAATTTGTTAGTATATTATTTAGGGATTTCCTAGTATTAGTATATTTTTGTAGTATTTAGGGATTTAGGAATTATTAGTAGTATATTATTGCTAGTATTTAGGGAATTATTACTAGTATTAAAATATAATTATTTGCTTAAAATTATTTCGATCAAATGCGTACTTTAGGATATGCCTATACCGTATCCTCGTAGTCGACTCGGCGACAACGATGGAGTACTGCGCTCTGTCGGACATGTCCGAGACTGGGCTCCGCGGGGATGGCACTACGAGATGCTACCTTCCGGGACGCGTAGCTTGGTGAGGAATTCGGGTGACGTCGTCGACCCGATCCTCTTTGGTGGAGGTCATGTGGTCCAGGAAGGGTGCAGAGTGAGCCTGCCCCCGAGGAGGTGGTACGACGTCGTGTCAGGGAGGAGAACAAGCACTTCTGCCGCTATATGGTGATGTTGGACGCCAGGGTGGTCTCCGATACCAAGCAGGTTCTTTAGGGATCTGACCCTAGCTATACTCTTGTGATGGTTCCGACTATTTGGGTGTTCACATCCCGCAGCTTAGGAACCGGGAGTCAACGTTGAGTTTGAGCGATGTTATTCATCAAGATGTTGTTGTTTATATGATATTAGTACATTTTTGTTATTCGATATGTTAGCGCGTTCACCCACACAATACTTACAACACCAGAGAAGGGTACTCAGCTATATGATTGAAAGCACTTGACAGAATTCCCATGTGTCCTCCAGAACGTTTGGTACTTATAAGTATTTCCATCGGCTTGTCCTTTTCTAAGAAAGGATTGGGACACTTGCTGCGTTTTTTCTTTATTACTTGCACTTTGTTTTGTTTCCTTATCAGAAAACCACTAAAATCCCGTTTGCTAAGTATTCGCAGATAGTTCCTTCTCCATAGCACTTTTCAGCACGTTCTGCTCCTCGTTGGGATCAACACTCCTATATATCGAAAGTACTATGATACACCCCCTATACTTGTGGGTCATCAAGACTATTTTCTGGCGCCGTTGCCAGGGAGTGAAGCGCTATTGAAGAGTGGAGCTGGTAAAGGAAACTTATACTGTGAGTATTTCTTTTGTTACTGCTTGTTACTTTGTTTCCAATATGGATAACCCACTTGGTTTTCTGTTTGGGAAAACTACTACCACTGCTAGGGTAGTAGATGAACCACCACTTGTTGAGATAGATCCTTTTAAGATACCTACAAGTATTGTTAATCTTGGTATGGATAATTATTATTTAGGGTATGGAATTGTCCATCCCGGTGATCACTTGCTTTTTATCCATGAATTATGCGGGTTGCTTAAGTGTGTAGGTATCACAACTAAACAGGTGAAGAAGAAGTTACTATCCATATCCTTGAAAGGTAGAGCTGAAGAATGGTATAAGTTGCTGAAGAATGGACAATCCATTGAATGGGAGGAGATGGCATCTCTCTTTTACTCTAAATTTTATCCACCCAGTGAGATTCATAAGGATAGAAATCTTATATATAACTTTTGGCCTATTGATAGAGAGAGTACAACTCAAGCTTGGGAGAGATTGAAGTTACTAATGCTTAAATGTCCTATTCATGAACTCCCTAACAATATTATTCTCAATAACTTTTATGCTAGGGTTTCACTTCATGATCAAGATTTACTGGATGCTTCTTGTGCTGGATCATTCACACGTATAAAAGGAAGAAGCTAAATGGGTTCTCCTAGACCATATTTAAGAGAACACTGAAGCTTGGGAGAATGATAAAGGACGAAAGTTAGGTATAAAGTATGATTATGAATGCATTAAAATCTTTCATGGGAACTGATGACTTCCATGATATTAGCAATGAGTTTTGTCTTGATCCTCAAGTTCTTGCAAAATGTTTTAAGGCCATTGCCTCTTATATTGAAATTCCCAAGAAAGAGTGGGACAAGTAACATGCTCCTTATAAAGACATTGTTACCCATGTTCCTGCTAGTATAGAGGTTTGTACTGTTGATCCTATTTTGCCTGAACCTTATGTTGAGAAAATCCGTTTTTCCTCCAAGGTAAGGGATCATTCTATTATGGCTAATGTGGTTAGCAAAAGCGCAAAGAAAACTGTAGGGTCCGATGAGCTTATTGATATTGATCCTGTGGTAGCTATTGTGAAAGATCTTGTCACTAGAAATATAGAGGATGAGCATATTGTCTTCTATGAAGACACTACTAATATTGTTTCTCATCCTAAGAAAGTTAGAAAAGCTAGTGTCCCTGTGCTTTCTGTTAGAATTGGTAGTCATAGCTATTATGGTTTATGTGATATTGGTGCTAGTTGTAGTGCTATTCCTTATGAGCTTTACAGGGAAATTATGCAGGAGATTGGTCCTTGTGATCTTGAGGACATGGATGTGGTTATTCACCTTGCTAATAGAGAGCAATTTTGCCCCATTGGCATTGTAAGAGATGTGGAGGTCATTTGTGGTAAGATTAAATATCCTGCTGATTTTCTATTACTTGGTAAAGAAGCTAGTAAAACCTATCCTATTATCTTTGGTAGACCGTTCCTTAATACTTGTGGGGCTATCATAGATTGTAGGAAGGAAAAAGTTTTGACTAAGTTTGCGGGAGAGTCTTTTGAGTTTAACTTTTCCAAATTTTCTAAAGCTCCTTGTGAACACAGCTTTCCTAATAAAGATTCCAGGATGGAACAACTTGCTTCTATTGATCCGGTTTATGACCTTGGACCTCTTTTTGGTGACTCTAAGTATGCTTATTCTGATGATAAAGTTGTTTACAGTGACAGTTAGATTGTCAACTTTATTCAAAGTGCTACTGAAAGTTATTTTGAGAGAGGGAAACATGGTTTTATGCATCCCAATAATGTTAAGTTTCCCCGTTTTATGTTGAAAGCTTTGAAGTTGCATCTGTTTTGTCTTCCTATGCTAGTAGCCTTTTGTTTCAAAAATTCATTTTCTCATGATACCCCCATGCATAGGAAGTGGGTCAGACTCAAGTGTGTTGGTTATTTGCTTCTTGATGATCTCTTTCACTTCAAATATTTATATCATATGTGAGCATCTTTGAAAGTTTCAAGCCTAACTTAAAGGCATTAAAGAAAAGTACTTGTTGGGAGATAACCCAAGAGTTTTGTCGAGTCTTGGAAGTTATTACCTCAGTAATAACCGCTCCTTATCCTTTTTGTTTTGGTTTTTGTGTCAAGTTCAACTACTTTTGTGAAGTAGAGGAGTTGTGAAAAGTGGCTGTCCTGGGACAGATTTTTGTGCTGTATTGTAAAAATTTGTGAGGAAGATCTGTAGTTAGGATGGAGCTGCATTTTTTTGATCTTGTTTCTCCAAGTTGTTACCCAAGTTTCATCAGTTTTGCACTTTTTGATTTGAGCAACAAAAGGTTTTCGAAAAAATCAATCTTTACCTGCTGGTCTGTTTTCATAGATTTCTGCCATCATTTGCATTTGCCTCTTACAGAAGCTTTTTTTTATGGGTTTTCATTTGAAGTGTGTACCCAAAGGTTTATTGCTTTTTCTTACACTAATGTTCTCATTGAGTTTGTACAAAGGTTTTTTATGAAGGAAATTTCAGGAGCAGGAGAAAAGGAATCTGTAGAGTTCGTCTTTGAATAGGTAAAATTGGTGAAAACAGAAGGTTCGTTAAATCCTAATCTTTTTATATTTCTGATGTTTTTAATACATAAGGGAAGTTACGAGACAAAACAGAGGAGGAACCGGAGTCCGGGGGTGGACCAACCCACCCCAGGCGCGAGCCCCTGCCTGGCCACGCCTGGAGGGGGTTTGACTCCCCCGAACACCGTCTCCTCCTCGTTTCTGTGTCAGTACCTCCTTATGACTTGAAACTTCATAATATATAACCCCCCGGGTTCCCCAAGGCTCTTGCATCGTGTTCTCGTCGTGTTTTTGTTTCGATTTGTTTCTATCAGGAAAATTCTCAGATTTGGAGCCCTAATGTCTTCCTCTGGATCACCCACGGAGGATTCCTCTGCAGACGCCCTCAACCCGTACATGTATGAGTTGTGGATTCATCCCAAAGAGTTGATTCTCAAAGAAGGGAAGGTACAGATGAAATAAGTTCAAGGCCCTAAAGGAGAAGGCATTCTGGAAGATAGGATGGAAGCGTTGGAGCAGGAAGTTTTTAGGTACAAGAAGATGGCAGAACGCGAAGTGGATGTTATTCACAAGATAAGTTCAGAACTCATGACCAGGAGCGAGGGAGAATTTGCTGAGCTCCTAGAAGAGATCTTCTCACTCTGTCAGAGCACCAACCAATTGCAAGCACAGGTCTATGACATATAGAACCAAAACTATGAGTATGAGGCTAGATTTGATCGCATAAGCTCTATTGCTAGTTTCAGGATTGCGGAGAAAGGACATCCTTTCTGGATGGGGAACCATTGCCTTGGAAGTTTTATGAAGACAAGACAACACCACCACCACCGAAGGAGCAATTCATCATCAGGTTTGGCATCCCCTTGGCTTGTTCCAAGCATGGGGGAGCGTCGCGGTATCACCACCATTATCTTTTATCTTTTACCTTTTTAGTGTATTCATATCTTTGGTAGAGAGGTTATCTTATAGTTTGGTTTGCATGTGGAAGTATCTCTCCTTTAGTTGGTCATCTATGTATCCCTTGGTGTGAGTGACTTTATTGGAATATTAATGAGAAGTCCCATCTTTTACTTTTTGAACTTCTTATTTTAGTTTGCAATCTCTATTATATGATGAAACTCGTTGATCGGTAGTGGCACCACTTTGGTATCATCAAATGTATCTAAATTGGTTTTGACAAACTGAGTTCTATTCAGTAGCATTACTTTGAATGAGAAAAAGAGAAAAAGCTTACAGGTATTTTGTATCATTTGTTATCTTTCTTGTTGGCTCATAAGCTTAGTATTCTTTATTTAAGATATTTTGTGTCTTCAAGGAAGATTGCATGTTTGTATTTATTACTTGTATGATTGCTTGTTTATTTCAACTCTCTTGCTTGCTACCCAGCCTTGCTAGCCAAAAAACCCGTTTTGAGAAGGTATACTTCTCATGTTTCCAAATCCTTTGAACCAAAACTTTTGCCACTTGTGTCCACCATATCTACCTAGTAGCATTTTTGCTATTCCAAGCAAATTCTCAAGCTTCATCTATCTTTTGAATTAACAAGTATTTTGTTATGAGAAACCTAGTTAGTAAAGCTCTCACGAACTTGATGGCACACCTTATTTTCTTACCCCTAATAGATTTGAACCATTGTTCCATCGAAGTTGTATATGCTTGCATCTATACATTGGAATTAGCAGAACCATGCTATCACGGGGAACGTTTTCAACATTGCACCTGTACTTTGTACATAGTTGATATCGTGCTCTTTTGTCTATGGATGTCAACGGTGTGAAATAAAGAGGGAAATTGTAAGTCCATGGAGTCTGTATTTTGTGTTAGAGAAACCCCTGGGCCGCTAGCCTAATCCATGCCTAATCATGGTGGAAACTTGCAGCATCACCATAGTGAGCTATCTATGAAGCATCCTCAATAATAAGTTATGCACATAGTAAATGAAAAGATCGCTGAGATGCTCATTTTCTACTTGCCTTGTCATTTTGGTTATGGGATAGCTCATGTACCATGTGCAAGGGGTACCCCATTGGCGGTTCTCTAGGATATGCATGTACTTACAATGAAAAGAACTTACCTGTGACCAAAGTTGAGTAGCATGAGGAGTGGCCCTCATATTCAAGAGTCATGAGATTGCCAACTTATATTTCGTCAAGCATATACTCCATCTTTGTGCACTTTAACCTTAATCATCTCAAGATTCCTATGATAGGGGCAATGAGGGCTCAAAGCTAGTAAGTACCATAATCTTGTGGAATCACTTTATTACTTGTAATCCCTACTTCCATCTATAAAGTGACCTTTCTCCCACTTCCAAGTTGGGTGAGTAAACCTACTTCCTCTCTATCTCCAGCAAGCATTTGAGTTGTTATGTTTCAAGCATTCATATGGTGATTTATTCAATCATGTTCTTTATCTTCCTTGTTTGCACAAAACTCTTATCTATTGAGTATTACTTTGAAAGCCTTCACTTGTGAAAGACCTTTTTGAGCAAATAGTGCTCCTTCTTTGAAAACTTCTACAAAGCTTTATTTGTGAAATTGTTTGCTAGCTGTTCTCTGACCAGGAACAAAGTTTGCCAATTCCAATTACGATTTATCTTTATGCATCTCTATTGTGACTGCTGTACTTGGTTGCAAGCTAAGTTATATAATGTTGAGTTTCTTTCTTCTATGAGTTCTGCAATGGTAAGTGGGATGCTTCTTGTTTGTATTCTTTTATCGACACTTCACTCCATAAATCTGTGGACATGTTACTGAGATCAGTTTTCGCTTGGGGACAAGCGAAGGTCTAATCTTGGGGGAGTTGATACGCCCAATTTGCATCACCATTCTATATCATAATTTACCTCTATTCGTTGATATATGTCTTATTATGAGGTATTACTTATGGCTTTTCATATTTTTATGCATATTGGATGATTCTTGGAGGATGGACTGTCGGACTCTGGATTCTGATGGAAAGAAGGCGTTTCGATGCAATTTCGCGAAGATCGGAAAAATACCAGAAAAATATGGGAAAATATTATTTTTCCTGAAGCATGAAGAAGCCAGAAGGAGGAGCAAAGAGGGGCCGCAGGAGGCCCACACCCCCTAGGCGCGGGCCCACCCTAGGTCGCGCCTAGGGTAGGTGTGCCCCACCTTCCTGGCTCCCGACTCTGCCTCTTCGCTTATATCTTCCCTACAAAACCCTAAGGCCATGGGAGCGACCACAAATAATTTTCGCCGTCTCTGGGGGCGGAAAACTTCGAGAGAGAAAGATATCTCTGGCAGACAGATTTCTGTCTGGGGAATTCCTTCCCGAAGAGGGGAGACCGTCGCCATCAACACCATCATCAATCTAGGCTTCATTAGGACCATCATCATCATCATCCACATCATCATCTCCACCAGCACCATCCTCACCACTCCGTCCCGCTTTAACAATTGTGTTGGATATTGCTTTAGTTCTTAGGGGAAACTTTCCCGGTGTTGACTACTATTGTAGCTGATGCTTGTGAGTGGAGCTATTGGATTATTGTTTATGTTCAGATTGTTATCCATTACCATATCATCTTTGATCTTGATTCATATGATGTCTTTTGAGTAGTTCGTTGTGTTCTTGAGGACATGGGAGAAGTCATGTTGTTATTAGTGGATTTGTGTTGAGTTATTATTCAATGGTTTAGTATTTAAGTTGTGGTGCTATTCTTCTAGTGGTGTCATGTGAACGTCAACTACATGATACTTCACCATTTATGGGCCTAGGGGAATGCATTGTGTATTTGGCTACTAATTGTGGGGTTGCCGGAGTGACAGAAACCTGAACCCCCGTTAGGACACCTTTGCACAAGGGAGTGTAGGATCTCAGAGTTTAAGGCTGTGGTTAGATTTATATCTTAATTACTTTCCTATAGTTACAGATGTTTGGAGGAGGTTTAAGCACAATTATGTATTAGTCCAAGTAAGATCGGTATGTTAGCACAGGTTCACCCACACAACACTTACAATACCAGAGAAGGGTACTCATCTATATGAAGCGCAAGCACTTGACAGAATTCCCATGTGTCCTCGGGAATGTTTGGTCCTTATAAGTATTTCCACCGGCTTGTCCTTTGCTAAGAAAGGATTGGGACACTTGCTGCATTTTTTCATTATTACTTGCACTTTGTTTTGTTGCCTTATCAGAAAACCACTAAAAATCCCTTTGCTAATTATTTGCAGAGAGTTCCTGCTCCATACCACTGTTCAGCACCTTCTACTCCTCATTGGGATCGACACTCCTATTTATTGAAACTACTACGATACACCCCCTATACTTGTGGGTCATTAGTGTTATGATTTTATGGTGCAAGAAATACATCGTGTTTCTAGGCTTGGCACCCAGGCCACCAATGTCTCCTTCGAGTCAGCCGAGTCTGTCGCCTCTAGTAAGTCCACATGATGATGAGTGGGATGACCACCATAGCATGATTCCACTGCTGCGTCAGCCGACTTCGCCGCCACGTCAGCCGACCCGCCGCTGCGTCAGCTGACTCCGCCTCCACGTCATCCGAAGGCGACTACTTGGTCGACTAGCAGTACTACAACACAGAAGCAACATACTAGGGTGAAGAAAACCCCGGTGCCTCCTCCCAAGTTACCTTATGAGATGAATGATGAGGAAACCAAAGAGTTCAGTGATGCCCAAGTGAAAGCCTTTATTGAACCCAAAGAGCCTGAGCCAAAGAAAATATTTGATCCAAAAGCCAAATAGTGGGCTAAGAGTTTTATTGAACAACCGTTGCAATATGACATAAAAAAGGCTGATGAATAAAAATGTTGTCTGATGAAAATTTGTAGTAATCAGATAAAAAGCAGAGGGAAAAGAGTCGTTGCCCAACTCGGAGGAGGCAAAACAATCAACCTCCCCGCTCAAGGTGTTACCCAATTTTGATCATGATCAGGGTTTCCTCATCGATCAAGTGGTGAAGTTTGGTATAGGTGTTGGTATTAATGTTGGTCAAGCGCTAGGCGGAAGTGTCCCCATCTAGAAGGAAATAGCATGGAAATATGAATACGGGAAGCCTCTGGTCAGACCTGATGAGGTCGAGCTTCTACCAACACAAATGCGAAGACTCCATGAGTGGTACAAGAAAGTCTCTACATGCAAGGAAGAAGATCGATTATCAGCGATGCTTGTGAGAGTTACAAATGAGCATTTCACTAGTGAAGACCAGATTCAAATTTATTTCGAGGAATTCTATATGTTATTCAAATAAGATTCCCTCGACTTGAGTCTCGTTAGTTCCTATTGTCTATAAGTGGTTCATTTATTTCTTTCATAACGTATCTACAGCAGCTTGTTCGTTGCCTATAATTATCCTCACTATGCTATTATGCGGAATGAAGAGCGAGGAATGTGACCTAAAGCAAATCTTTGACTGTAGAGGTCCCAACCTTTAATAAGGTAGAGATCCCTGTGTTTACAATGATAGTCTCTGGATCAATAGCTAGCATCCACAGTTAAGATGTAATATCAAGAAACAAAGGTCATAATACAACTTTATAACCATGAATAAAATAATTTATTACATCTTACATAGCTCATATGGCTATATCATTACAATGCAGCAGAAATAGCTATAGCATGGAGTCCTTCATCTTCAAAGTGCCACAGGCAATCATGTTGGTTGTAGACTTGTAATCCTAATCAACATACTTCACTAACATCAAACAAACCTGCAACATAATAAGTTACAGCCACAAGGGTCAATACATTTGAATTGTATTGGCAAGTGATACGATGGTAGTATAGTGAAGTCTATCATATATATGCATTTGGCTAAGTGGAGCTTAGGCTTGCTTTGCTCAAAATAGATTTTCCTTATCATTTGAAACACTAAGTTTTTGCTTGTCAAAAAATCACCCAAGGCATCTCCCAATAGAAATTGGTGATCCTTCAACCCTTGTTCAACCACAAGTTTTTTACTTAGAAATTTGGATGAGGAGATTCTTGATAGCTTCCATGTCTTGATGCTCAAATTGTCCTTTGCCAGGGATATGGCTAAGTACTTAGATTTTACACTCTGCAGAGGTGGTGCACTTTCCCCACAAGACTTGGTTTCACCAAGACAAGATCTTTCAGAAGCCTTCCCTTAGAACAGAATGGACGCGCTCCAACCTATCAATCCCCTACCACCAACTGTCCATTTGGCTAAGTTATTGCAACCTATATGATCCAGGCAGAGCCCATAATGCCAAGTGGCTGCACTTGAAGCTTCTCAACATTTGACATCTCAAATCTCTTTGTTCCTGGGTGGCCATCCACAAGTGAGATACACAAGGTAAACCATAGAAATTGGCCTTGTGTAACCACTCAACACAAACCATTCCTTCCATTCCACCCAGGTGATTCATTCACTTAGTTGTTTTATTAAACAAAACTCAAGTCCTTGACTTAGAAATATTCCATAGTATGAATATATTCCACCCTTGTTTTCTACTAGCTAAGCTAAGCATGATAGTAGTAGGGCTTAACTTAGGAAATTTCTACTAAGGTTTCATCTACTAGGATTTCCCATGGCATAGTTTATACTTAGCAAAAATTCCATGCAAGTCCTACTTAGAAATTTCACTAATGCATAGTGAAACTAATTGGACAAAGTATGAAGCATCACTTGCCTTTTTGGTAGAGAATATAATTTCACTCCTTGATCTTACAATGATCACACTCTTCAAATTCCACTACAATTCAATCAAGCAAGCAAGAATTCAATCTACCATTCAAGCAAACAACACATAAAATAATAGAAACAAAGCAATGCATGCAAGCATGCAAAAGATTGTTTTATGTGGAAAAGTGGTTTCTAATAGGTTATAAACATTTGAAAACACCTATTGGTCATTTAAAAAAGTGGCAAGGTCATTTGTAAATGTGGTAAAATCATTTGATATTAAGTTAGTGAAAATGGCTATTTAAATCATTTTTGTTTTGCTAGAAATGATTTAAATCAAAGTAATATTTTCTAGTGTTTGCCAAATATAGTTTTTAATACCAATGTTAGTGTTTTAAGGTCAAGTGCTTACCAAAAAAGAATATTTTATGATGTTGAAAATGCCTTTAGCAAACTAATATTTTTTATAGGGTTCAAAAAATACAATTTTAAATCATAAAACTTTGTGTTTAGGGTCAGAGAGTTTAAATCAAAACATTTCCCAAAGGTTTTTCTCCAAAAAGTATTTTTTAACATATAAACAACATTTTTACTTGACTCGTAATGCTCTAAATCAAAGATTTATTCTTTTGCCTCACAAAATATGTTTTTAAAACCACAAATTTTTTTATATGGTCAGTAGGTTCAAAACACTCCATTTGCCAAAGATTTTATCACAAAAATAATTTTAGAATGAATTTTAAATTCAAAATATGCCTACGCAAGTTTCTTCAAAAACAACCTATTTAACAGAAGCAATTTACTAAACAAAGTACATGGTTGGAAAGTACTTGGTCTGCTGATTCCATTGATATAAAATTTGCAAAATTTGGACGTGTAGATTTAAAGTTATGCAATTTACAAGTTTGAACATCTAATAGAATCTACTCTTGTTTTTATAAAACATTATGGGCCACGTGGTGAGTTCTGATTCGTCCATACCGTTTCGCTCGGATCGGCTGCTGTGAAGCGTTGGATCAAAATGGATCGAGCGGCATAGGATCAAACTTACCTCTTCGAGTTCTGATCAATCACATCCAGTGGATCAAGATCCAATGGCCTAAAGCAACTAACCCTAAACTGGCGGTGCTAGCGGCGGTGGTTGGCGGCGGCGCGGTCAGACGGCGGTGGAGCTGGCGATTTAGGAAGCACGGGAGGTAGAGGAGGGCATTACCAGGTTCGCCGTGAAGTACTGATTCTCTTCGTTGCCTCGGTTGGCCAAGGGGAGCATGGAGGCGTTGACGATTGCTCGCCGGAGAGGTGTCTGGCGTCGGGTGCGGTCTGTTGTCATCGGGGACGTTGCTACAGGGCACGGGAGAGCGAACGGAGGATGTTGTTAGCTTCGTACGCGAGTCACGGACAAGTGAGCATCAAAAGGAGGGCAAGGGGGGTCTATGCTCACCAGGGAGACTCGCCGAAGTTGAGGCAGTGTACGAAGACGCTCTGATGTCGACGTTGCCGATGTTTTGGGGCGCGCGCGAGTGAGATGGGGGTGCAGAGAGAAGCGCCAGGAGATGGGGATCAAACTCGCGTGCACTGGGAGGCGAGGGGTGGTCAGACGGCGCCGGAATTGGCCAGACAACTCGTTGGAGTAGAGGACGTTCAAGGTCGAAATTAGCTCGGCCTGGGGGCAGAGGGGGTGCAACGTCCATGCAGAAAGGTGGAGGAGGAGCAGGCGATTTAGTACGCGTGGTCGCGGGGAGGATTAACGAAGCGATTAACGTGAATTGATTATGATTTCATTGGCTAGAAACGGCGAAGGAGGAACTGGGGGCGGGGTCGTCGCGCGGGTGAGGAAGAAAGCTAGGAGGTGGGGTCTGCTTGACAGCGAGAGAGAGAGAGAGGAAGAGTGGGTCCAGGTAGTCAGCGGCGTTGCGGGTGTGGGTCTGGGTGAAAAAACGAATCGCTCGGGGGTTAGAGGGATGGGCTGATGCTGGGCTTAGTGGGCCAGCTTGGAATGGGCTGGTTGGTTTCATTTTTTTGTACTGATTGTTTTTCCCTTTTCTTTTTCTATTTATCTGTTTTGATTTTTATTCAAACAAACCAAGAACTATTTGAATTCAAACTTCCACCAATCTTTGAGTATTTTCAAATACTGTTTATTAATATATTCTGAAGCCAAATTTAGAATAATTCTTTTATTCTTTTTAGGGTCTTTTATTTATTTTATAAATGGACATTTGTCTTTATTTCAATGAAATTAAATATGGGTTTAATTCCATAAATTTATTTAGTTGATTTCTTTGATCCCATTAAGTTAATTAAATAATTTTAATTCCACTTGGGTAAATTCCAAATTCTATTTCCCATGATTTAATTAATCATTTTTATTAGGGATTTGTCTTAATCAAATGGAATAGAATTTGGTTGGGCCATTTTATTTTATTTGGAAATTTTCTTTATCCTTTTATTTTATTTGGATTTGGATTATATTAATTCCATTTGCTTATGGATTAGACCAAGATTTAATTTGGATTTTAAAATACTTCTTTTTTAATATTTCTTTCTTCATCTTATAAAATCCATATCTTTTTATTTATAGATCCAAACTTGGTGATTCCAATTTGTATATTTTTATTTAGTATTTGTTTATCCTTTTAATTCTCTGTAGGATTATTTACTCACCATTTGGTATGGATTTTTAGATAGGTGCTTTATTAGCTTTGGAAATTCAATTTCCTTATCTTATTAAATTCATAAGATTTTATCTATGGCTCCAATTTAAGTGAAACCAATTCGTATGGTTTTATAATATTTCTATTTGTTATTCTTGATCATTTATAAATATTTTTTGAAATTTTTTATATGGATCCAATCCATGATCTTGGAGATAACTTGGAAATGTTTTTCTTCCATTAGGGTTTTAGAGTTTTGGTTTATTTTCCAAGTGTTTAAATTTTAAGATGCATTTATGAAGAGTGCATTTCACTTGATTTGAATTTAGTTGGATTCAAACATTACTCAAGTTTGTTCAAGATGGAATTTTAAGTTTCCATTTAGAAGCAAAAAAAGTTTCTTTTCACCCTAAATTTCAACAATTATTTAGTTTGTTTAATTATTTTTCACATTATAAAAGTTGGAAAATTTTAGGATGTGACATTGACACTGGGATCATTGACCCACGTCGAGTTAATGAACGATTTCTAAAGCAATACTTCAAACGATACGGAGCGTAACTTGCTAAAGTTCATAAAGAGGCAACATTACAAAAAGAGAATATTGGTTCCCTACAACTACGGGTGAGAGTGTTATAATTTCACATTCACATTCACGTATATATAAATGGTCGCACCTTCCACTGAATTCTGCTACTCATTGAAGTTGACGCTGGAAGAGTTAAAATCAAAGACTCACTAAGAAAGACGAACCGTAGTACACAATCGTTAATGATGCGCTCCAGAGGTAATTTTATCCATTATCGTACTGTATCAGTCTCTTTCGGTCATATATATCTTAAGATATCAGGTAACTAATAACTCATTTATTTTTTATTTTTTGCTGTGCAGGGTTTAGGAAGATTTCACCAAGAGTATGGTTGGTGAATTTGAAAATAAGCTTAGTTTTCGGCGTGTCGAGGTAAGCAATACAAGCTAGGTCCGTGCATCTCTTGAATTCTAGTTTCAATACCATTATATCATGCTTGATTATTATTTGATTGAATTCTATTCTCGTAAAGTGTGAGAGGCATCTAGCAGGGACTAATTTATGTGGATACTTCATGTGCGAGTTCATTCGCTCTGAGGTCAGTGAGAGGGACGAAGCGTCATTTCTAGATGTACGTGAACAATATATTCACAATTTTAATTTATTACCATCAGTTGTGTTGAGTGTCATTCATAATATTTGTTACCACGATTCATATTCATATTGATCTCCTTCTTTTATGTCATATAGTTAGAAATATTGCGAGAGAATCTCCAGCCAAAGGAGCACTTAGTAGTAATGCAAGAGGAATTGGCGGAATTTTTTGCTGACCATGCCATGGACCCAAGTGGAAAATTCCATATCAAGGGATACTAGTGATTTAATGATCTCCATGTAATCGAAGAGTTATGATCTTCGTGTAATCAAATTGTATATATATAATTGAATTGTATCTATATAACTATGACGATGTTCTGTGTAATGGGATCCTTCATTGCACGTCACTTATGCCAAAACTCTACCTCCTCTACCGATCCTCCTGCTACGGCAGACCTCACCCCCCCACCCCCAAAAAAATTCTGCCGAGGAATGCAAAAGAATTATGCCGTGGCAGAAATCACTCCCAAAATTGTGTCCTGGCAGAAACCGACATCGGCTGTCGCGGCAGCTGAATTTGTAAAATCCTATCACGGCAGAAAATGACTAGTCCCGGCTCATACTACGAACGAGGACTAAAGGCCCCCCACCCCCGCTCCCCTGCGCGGCCACGTGTAGAGACATTAGTGCCGGTTTGTGACGGACCTGGGACTAAAGGTTGGGACCTCTAGTCCTGATTCTACAGTTTCGGTTGCAAACTCAGGACTAGAGCCTGTATGGAATCAGGACTAGAGGCCCGATTCATGCGTGCGCAATCCGCCGCGTTACAAGCACCCAGGACCTCAAATAAGAATATGCAAACATCATTTACACATGATAAATTAAAACATTAAATGCAATAGAGATTTCTCTTTTCATCGTATGAAAAGCAAGCATTAGGTCGTGCGTATGCATACCAGCAAGGAGGAAAAAAAACATATGCCAATCTTTACTATTAAATGGGAGATGTTTATCACAACGAGTCTTTTCAGACACTCAGGTAGTTCTAATTTTTATAGCAGGATGTTACTTGTATAAAATTTAAAGTAATAGTCAGATTACTTAATACAGGTTTCTATAGTGAGCCTATCACAACCAATATGTGCTCGCTATTTCTCAATAGATTCCTGCAGAAGGTAAATGCAATAGTATTTCATTGTAGAAAATGACATTTTAACTACAATTTTGGGGTGCCCTTTTGGACTACAATACATGTTTTACTATGATTCGCCTGGCGAAAGTCTAGTAAACTCGATATGAACAACATCACAACAATATGCACTATCTGGTTGCAAAATGAATCTTCAAATTTCTGCTGAAGGGATAACATGTGCGAATCCAAAGTTGCATTGACATGGTTTATTAAGTAAGGCCCTGACTGTTAACTGACCGACGGTGCTTTGGTCAAAGACATAAGAAAGAAGATAAGAAGCCTTCAATTATGCTTGGTCCAAAAATCAAGTACTGAGATAAAGTTATCTAGAATGAGGACACATGACCGCAATCTCTACAGCACAATTCACATAATCAGTCAATGCATGCAATATTCCACCACAATTGGCATGAAGTGTCTAATGCGTATGGAAAAGAAACCCTTCCTAAAAAATACTCATCCTAAATAGTAATCTGATGTATATTAATTATAGAGAAACTCATAGGTTATCCATGAAGTTCACTGTGCGTATATGTCGATGATGAGGCGCAGTTGACTTTGTAGAGGTTGAGGTCCAGGGCGTGGTAGCAGCAGCGAAGGTAAATGTAGCGTACGAAGGATGCACTCGCAGCGGCCATCCATTGCATGATCCAGGTCGACCCGGTGTTCCGCATGGCGTCGCCCGCGTCGGCAACTCTGTACTCGGCGTGGGCGTCCACTTTAGGATCAAGGACGACTCGGTGTTTTGCTCAGTGCCGCCCATGTCGACAACTATCCGCTCGCCATGACCGTCAACTGCAGAATGGAGGCTGGTTCGGTGTTCCCTGATACGTTGGAAACATATCTATAATTTTTGATGCTTCATGCTTGTTTAGTATCTACTTTGCTTTACTTGTCTATACTTTGAGGTGCTTTTTACATGTTTTCAAAACCTGGATCATGCATATTTGCAAAACCTACTAACAAGTTGCAACAGCGCCAGATGCCTATTTTCTGTTGTTTTTGGTTTCAGAAAAGTTAGTAAAGAATTATTCTTGGAATTGGACGGGACAAACGACAAAGTAAAATACTTTCCGTGGGGAACAAGAAGTCAATTACTTTCCGTGGGCCCCACCCCGCGCCTGGCTAGGGTTTGGCGCCCCTGGTCGTCGCCTCGGTCTCCCCCTTTGCCTATAAGAAGCCCCCGATGCAAAAACTCTAAGCACCCGATCAAATCTCCACGAAACTGTTTATAGCCGCCGCCACCATCGTCCCTAGATCGGGGGGATCTGTTCTTCCCGGCACCCTGCCGGAGGGGAGATCATCCCGGAGGCCTTCTCTCCTGTATGATGTGTGAGTAGTTCCACCTTGGACTATGGGTCCATGTAGTAGCTAGATGGTTGTATGTCCTTCTTTGTTCTTTCATGTATAGATCTTGTGAGCTCCGTTCATGATCAAGATCTAATCTATTTGTAATCATGCATGCTGTATTTACGAGGATCTGATGGATATTGAGATTATTATGTTGGTTTGATTAATGGTTTTTTCTTTATGATTCTATTATGTATGTGTTGTTTGTGATCTTGCATGCTCTCTGTTGTTAGTAGCTATCTTGGCCAAGTAGTTGCTAGTGACTCCAAGAGGGGGTATTTATGCTCGATAGTGGGTTCATGCCTCTAGTTTCCAAGAGAAGTGACAAAAATCTCTTCGGTTGTAGATATGTTGTTGCCACTAGGGAGAAAACAACGGTCTCTTGTTCATGAAACATGTGGACTGTTTACCTTACACACTTTGCTTAAAGAAGTTGTCTTTTTCTTGCAACTTAATACTGGAGGGGGTTTGGATGATAACTTGAAGGTGGACTTCTAGTCATAAATTCAGTTGGATGTCGGTCTATGTATCTTGTTGTATTGACCAATCAAATCTCATAGGATCATTCTGACTAGTAATTTCATTGTTATGCCTTGTTCAGTTCCTGTCAATTGCCCTGCTGTAATTTGTTTACCCTTCATGCCATATTGTTTATCTAAGGAGAGCACCTCTAGTGAACTATGGACCCCAGTCCAATCTTTACCATTAATACATCTTCCACTGTTACCTTTTTACTTGTGTAGCACCTCGGGTAAAAATCACTACTAGAAAATCGCTGTTGATTTTATTTTATGCATCACCATAACATCATCATGCATATTTTTGTTCTTAAAAATTATTTCCTATTAAACACTATTTTCATTTGCTAAAATATTCATACGGTTTGATATGTACCAAGCCACCCTACCTTTGTCTTATTTTAAATTTAAGCAAACAATATTTTCTAGTCAATTATAAGACCACAAAAGATTTTCTTTTTTTACTAAAATAAAAAAAGAGGCAAAAGCCCGTCTAAAATTTTGGCCCAAAACTAGCCTCATCTAGTCTACTTTGGACTATATAAATACCGCAATCCCCTCCTCACTCCAAACCCTAACCCTGATCCTACCTAAACCACACGCCACCAACCAGCGCCGCCCAGACTTCACCGCCTGCGCCTGTGCGCGTACGCGTCCGACTGTGTCTTGGTCCTTCTGCCCGTGTCAACGCGCTTTGCAACCTTGTCTCTCGCGTGCGCGAAAGCCAGCCAAGTTGCACGCCACCTGCTGCACGACCACGTCCCAGGTCACCCTGCCTGACGGCCCTCTGTTGGACGGCGCACTGGTATTTGGCTCTTCTATTCCTCTATTCGATCGTGGTGCAGGTCCATCACACCGCTCAGCTCCACCTTTATGTGCTTGTGCGGCAGTAGCAACACAAAGATTCATCATGTCTCTGGTTCATAGTATACCTTGGTGCATTGGAAATTCAATCGTGTTTGACACCTGCAGGCTGTTCGACAAAATGTCTGCTAGCCTTTTTATTTCAGCTTCTAGTTCCACCTTCTCGATTCATTATGTTGCCTTCCAAGTGTATTTAGACTGCTTTTTCAAGTACACTATATCGCTACGCCATGTCGAATCCTGTCGTCCGACGCTAGCCACCATCACGCCGACAAGATCTACTTCCGTCTTTCACCACTTCGTCTATACTCCGAAGACCGATCCATCGACACGCCAAGACCTCCGTCACGGAAACCTCAAGATCTCCATCGCGGACCGAAGACCGATCCCGGAGCCCGATCCGAAGACCGATCCCGCGTTAAACCCCAAAGACTGAACCAAACCCCTCGGATCCAAGACCATCGCCCCGATGTGTGACCCCTTTCCCAAGCCCTATTTCATGATATTGATCTTGTTGCATATTAATTGAACATGTTTGCATACATATATTGTGGTTTGGGGGCATTATGCCGATTCACCTCATAATTAAATATGGAGACCATATACGGGCGAATCCGGTCTAATATTGGCTCCATTTAAATTTGTGTAGCGAATCGGTGCTATATTTTGCCTTGTTAAGACAACATTTAAATTGCGGGTAGCTAAATAACTTGAACCATATAATTAATTGTCGGGACCCGGTTCCCCTTAATATGGCCTAATTAGATTGCACCATTGCCATGTCATACATCATACATGCATCATGCCCGATCTTTGCCGTAGTATTAAATAGTGCATCCGGTGTTTCTTCTAGTGTTTTGCTTCTTCACGAGCTAGGCCGATGAGTTAATGCGAGTGTCGACCCGATCTTCGGATGAATCTTCGGCAATGTGTTCAGGCGAGCATTCTCCCCCTTTCTACCTATTTTACCTTTCTAGTCTTTATTTCCTCCTATTGATCTATTGTTATATGTGATGCGATGCTCTAGTTTTCGTACCCGTGATATCCCTTGCAGCCTTATATTGCCTTGGACACATCCTATTACATGTTGTTTGGTAGATAGTTGGACTTACGTGTCGCAGTCGCTTGCTACAGTGTTGTTGCGTGTTGTCAAGTACCACAATTGTTGGAGAAATGCCTTATGCTTTTATGTTGGAGATGATCATGGCTTTAATTATCATTTAATAACTAAAATTGAAGTAGGTAAATAATGCAGAGGCACAGGTGGGCAATAGATGTTATTTGGTTTTTAACCGTCCACTTGTGTCCCGTAGGACCCCGAGTACTTGATACCTGTTCTTTGAATATTCGCACTATCCGCATGTGGGACCATGAATCCCCCTAGCCAGAGCTTGAGTCATATTTATTTCTTGGGGCCACAAAGTAGTTTGGGGCTTTATTACTATCATGTACTTATGACATGCTTTACCGCTTTATTTGCGTGTTGTCAAGTACCAAAATTGTTGGAGAAATGCCTTATGCTTTTATGTTGGATATGATCATGGCTTTAATTATCGTTTAATAACTAAAATTGAAGTAGGTAAATAATGCAGAGGCACAGGTGGGAAATAGATGTTATTTGGTTTTTAACCGTCCACTTGTGTCCCGTAGTACCCCGAGTACTTGATACCAGTTCTTTGAATATTCGCACTATCCGCATGTGGGACCATGAATCCCCCTAGCCAGAGCTTGAGTCATATTTATTTCTTGGGGCCACAAAGTAGTTTGGGGCTTTATTACTATCCTGTACTTATGCCACGCTTTACTACTTTATTTATGATTGCGCGTGGAGCGCCTGTACTGTTTAGGTAAGTGGAATGTTTCCGCGGTATCGACAAGCCCAATCACACTTTCGGGTTCCTAGTCGTTACAGCCATTGGCACAAACCTCTGGGTCCGTTTCGGAGCCGACCAACTTCGTCACGGGTAGCTTGGTGGGGTGGCCCCCTGAAATTTATATGAATCTTGCAATTGCTCTGTCGTGATGCCTCGTTGGGTTTTTATTTGGTTTTTCCCGAGGTTGATCGTGCGTGTGTTGCTATTTGTGTCCCCCTACAGGGTAAAACTTTCTGAAAGCCGTGTCCGCGGTTATAGACGACTTGGAGCACAGTATCTTGATCATAGACAACTATAACTAAAGTAGTGCTATAAATGTGACTTTATAATGACTAGTAATCAGCTTTACAATAATGGAATGGCTAAATAAAAGTGCCAACAATTGCTGGTTTGGGTTGTCACCTGTTACCATTGTATCTGACTAGTAAGTATTGCAACTACAACGGAATGGCTAAATAAAAGTAACAACAACTGGTGGGTTTTGGGATGCCTCATGCTATATGTATCGGACTAGTAAGTATTGCAACTACAACGGAATGGTTCACTAAAACTGCCCACTGTTAATAATATCAGGATCACTATCCATAACTGACTAGTAATTGCTGCAACGATAACCGAATAAAGAAAACTACCAACTGTGTGAGTTCCTCGGTTGACTTTCTCGTTTGGTCTCGAGGGGGAAATACCAGGATGGGTATGTTTGGTGGTAGAATCAGGTTGGATCCGAATAGGTCTTTCTTATCCCTATCTGATAGCCGCCAGTTGTATTGAGTCTCTATAGGTTGTTTAGTGCATGATGCGCTGCCGCTTCAGTCCACCATACCTATGTAGGCGAGGACCGCCGAATTCTAGTCTCGTCGTGTACTGGCCTCAGTACTGACCGCTCTCTTTTTCCTTAGCCCTTTGTCGGCACCCATTTTGTTTAAGCAGGTTTTGAGATCGACGTCGTTCGCAGGGTTACCCTTCCGGCTTGGCCTGGGCAGGGTTATGGACGCCATTGGTTATTCTTCAGGGATCTTAGCCTAATTTGCATCTTGTCCGTACTCGGACGTTGTATCGTTTTCATGGTGATTTGGACCTTTGTACTGTATATTGTATTCTTGACTCGATGAGTTGCTGTTGTATATATCTGTTTTGTGGGTTCCATCGTGGAATAATGTGTAATGATATTACTTCGTTTTCCACCCGCACGCAAGTGCCTGGTGGGCACCTTTGAATCGTTTCTATGCGGGTTTGGAGGGAATCGCTAAGACTTGCATAGGGCCGATTCCGAGGGTGTTACAACTTGCTGCAAACCACTACCTTCCACACCATAAGTTTAATCCTTTGTTACAGCAAACTGGTGAGCTTGACAACCTCACTGATTCATTGGGGCAAAGTCTTGAGTTTGTGTTGTGCAGGTATCCGCGTTGCTTGCAACACCTGTGTGACGTTTCCTTCCTCCTACTGGTTCGATAACCTCGATTTCTTACTGAGGGAAAACTTGTTCTTTCTCTTGGGGTTCCCAACGAAGCACTCCTACATCAACACAGTGATGCATCATTCACCTTCGGACGCGATTATGGCCAAGTGCGAAGGCGGCCTCGCCGGCGAGTTGACCACTTGACCTAGCTCCCGCTCCTGTCTGTTGCACCAAAATGGGGAATTGATGAGGCGATTCAGTGGAGGCTGATAAGTCGTAAACGTATCTATAATTTTTGATGTTCCATGTTTGTTTAGTATCTTTTTTTTTGCTTTGAGGTATTTTTATATGTTTTCTTGGACTAACCTATTAACAAGATGCCAAAGTGCCAGTTGCATGTTTTCTGTTGTTTTTTGGTTGTAGAAAAGTCATGAAATCAATATTCTCGGAATTGGACGGGACAAAAGTCAAAGTCAATATTTTACCGTGGGGAACACGAAGCCAGAAGACGAGACGGAGAAGGGCCTCGAGGGTCCACACCCCCTGGCCCTCTCCTGGGGGGGCGCGGACGCCTCAGGCACCCCCTCGGCATCCCTCTTCGCCTATACGAATCCCCCGGTACCTAAACCCTAAGTACCCGATCAATCTTCCACAAAACAGTCCGTAGCCGCCGCCACCATCGTCCCTAGATCGGGGGGGATCCGAAGCTCTTCCCGGCACCCTGCCAAAGGGGAGAGATCATCCCGGAGGCCTTCTTCATCACCATGCCAGCCTCCGGTATGATGCGTGAGTAGTTCCACCTTGGACTACGGGTCCATGTAGTAGCTAGATGGTTGTTTCTCCTCCTTTGTGCTACCATGTTTAGATCTTGTGAGATCCGTTCATGATAAAGATCATCTATTTGTAATCATGCATGTTGTGTTTGCGAGGATCCCATGGATATTGAGATTACTATGTCAGATTGGTTAATGATTCTATCCTATTGATTTTATCATATCTGTGTTGTTTGTGATCTTGCATGCTCTCTGTTTCTAGTAGCTATATTGGCCAAGTAGATACTAGTGACTCCAAGAGGGAGTATTTATGCTCGATAGTGGGTTCATGCCTTTATTTAATCTGGGGAATTGACAGAAAACTCTAAGGCTGTAGATGTGTTGTTGCTACTAGGGATAAAACAACAATCTCTTGTTAAGGGAACAATTGTATTGTTTACTTTACACAGTTTGCTTAAAGCAGTTATCTGTTGCTTGCAACTTAATACTGGAGGGGGTTCGGATGATAACATGAAGGTGGATTACTAGTCATAGATGTAGTTGGATGGAGGTCTATGTATATTGTTGTAATGCTCAATAAAATCTCATAGTATCATGAATGTCTAGTATTGCGTTGTTATGGCTTGCTCTGTCCTGTCAATTTCCTCACTGTAATTTGTTTACCCAGCATGCCATGTTGTTTATCTTAAGAAGAACACCTCTGGTGAACTATGGACCCCGGTCCAATCTTTACCATTGATATATCTTCCACTGTTACTGTTTAATTTATGCAAACTACCATTACCTTCCACACCATACAGTTACTCCTTTGTTTTTAGCAAACCGGTGAGATTGACAACCTCACTGTTCGTGGGGGAAAAGTCTTGAGTTTTTGTTGTTCAGGTTTCCAGTTGCTAGCAACACCTTTGAGTAGTTTCATTCGTCCTACTGGTTCGATAACCTTGGTTTCTTACTGAGGAAAAAACTTGATCTTGTACTCATCCTACCTTCATTTTCGGGTTTCCCAACGAAGCTCTACAGTGATCTGGGATGCATCAAGCCTTTTTCTGGCGCCATTGCCGGGGATGCTAAGGACGGCTTCACAAGGGGAGTCCTTCATAACCTTTCTCTTTACTTTATTTTTGTTTTGCTTAGTTTCTTTTTCCTTGTTTTGTTTGCTTCTTTTTATAAAAAATACAAAAAAATTAGTTTCCTTGGTTTTGCTTTCTCTTATCAAAAACACAAAAAAATTAGTTCCTACTTTAATTGTTGGTCTGTTATTGCCTTGCTGTGTCATGCTTTCTATCAATGGTTGGTTTCTTTGAAACTAGTTCTTTTTGGCAAGGTGGTTCACAGAAGAACAAAAGTATTATTATAAGGAACACTGCTTGTCACAAGAAGGGAAACACTTATGGGAACAAATTGATAAATTGAATACTATTGCTCGAGACGTGTGCTCTACTTATAATGTTACTTATTGCTTTGATAAATCTTGTTGTTGTAGGACGTATAAACACCTCCCTTTTTAATGTGAGTATAATGATAATGTTACCATATCTTGTTATGTTAAGTGAAATTATGACTTTTATGATGTGGAACAAATTGAAGAATTTATTGCTTGGAAGGGTGCATTTTCTACCATACTGATGATGCACATTATAGATATGAGGTTTATGATATACTTAAATTTTGCTTTGATAATTACAAGGAAGAAAATGGCTATATTCTTGAATATTTTAATAGATGATTTTGACAAACGAAAGAGACTGATGCCTTGAAGGAGTTTATGGAAGAAGAAATTGCTGAAACGGGAAGCCCATTAGATGAAAAAGAGTAGGAGAGTGATGGAAAAAAAGTGGAAGAAAGGATCTACCCATGCCTACCTTCTAACGAGAGTAACTCTTTATCCGTTATATTATTTGATTGTCCCCCATGCTTACCAAAGGAGGATAAATGTTATGTTCCTGTGGATTCTCTTGAAATATCTGCTATGGGTAAAACTTGTGATAATAGTTATGCTCCTGTTATCTATGATAATCCTATATTTCTGCCTAACTTTGAAATGCACGGTACTAAAGAGTTTTTCCTAGAAAATGTTTATGATAAAGCTCTAGATGATGGTCCTATATTGAATGATCAATCACCTTATTATAAAATTGTTAAAAGTGGGGTTGGTTTTAATCCTGCTATTTTTGAGATTGATAAAAGTTATGTGTTTGTAGATCATGCAAAGCATAATTTATGTGATAGTTATATTGTTGAGTTTATTCATGATGCTACTAAAAATTATTATGAGAGAGGAAAATATGGTTGTAGAAGTTTTCATGGTACTGAAACACCTCTCTATGTGCTGAAAGTTTTGAAGTTACTCTTGTTTTATCTTCCTATGCTTGTCACTTTGTTATTTGTGGTTTTATTTTGTGACAAGATTCCTAAGAATAGGAAGTGTGTTAGACTTAAATTTGTTTTGAATTTGCTTCTTGACGCTCTCTTTTACTTGAATTCATATTTCCTATGTGAGCATCTTCTCAAACTATCATGCCTAACTTAAAGGCGTTAAAGAAAAGTACTTCTTGGGAGATAAACCAATAGTTTTCTTGAGCCTTGGAAGTTATTACTTCTGTAATAACCTCTCCTTATCCTTTTTATTTGCCTTTTATGCCAAGAATGAAATCTAATGAGAGGGAAGTAAAGATTTGGGGGGTTGCTGTCCGGAAACAGATTTTTGTGCTCCACTATAAAAATTCATGTAAAATCTATGTAAGTAGGATTTATCTATAATTTTCTAAATAAATCCCCCAAGTTGTTATCTAACTTTCGTTATTCAACACTTTTTGATTTGAGCATATTTCTACCATTATTTGCATTTGCTTCTTATTTATTCCTTTTTGGGTTCTTTTTGGGAAATTGATATTTTTTAGGGAAGTTATACAGTATCTTGTGTCTTTAGTGAAAGTTTTTCTGTTTTGAAACTAAACCCAAAGGTCTATTATCTTTTCAATGCACTAATGTTGCTAATGAAGATTGTGTAAAGGTTTGTATGAAGGAAAATTTTCAGGTGTAAGGAAAGAATGATGTAATGAGATGAAAAATGGACAAAAGCTTGTAACATCCCAAAAATATAAAACAATGATCATCAAACTCTACTCACTAAAATTAGGGTTAACAAAAACTTTGATTAATTTAAATCATATGAATGCATGTGTGTATGTGATGATTTGATAAATGCATGAATGGTCTTGTGTGATTAACCTAAATAACAAGAAATGGTTTAAAGATGAAAATAACATCATATAAAACATTTCCAAGCAGAAAGAAATAAAGAGAAAATAAAAAACAAATCAATTAAGGCAAATGGTCATTTTTGCCAGTCTTGCTCACTAGGTCACTTTGAGTGTTTCTAGTCCAATATTTCAAACAGAAACTTTTACAATTCTTTTCACCCCTTACTAGACCAAGTAAAAGTGAAGCAAAGCCCACATTTAAAACTTGCAGAAACATTTGGAAACCTCATTCAAATCACAATTCAAAATTGAACCTTTATCATATGTAAAGATCACACATTTTCAAAACCCAACCAAACCAGTGCCCCTTGACCAATCCAACTAATCATCTACTCCCTAGTATGTGCCTAGCAAACCCACAAAGTTTGAATCCAAAATTCAAATTTGAATTTCTTTCGGCCATTTCATCAAAGGCCTTGTTTGCAGCAAACAAAAACAAACAACAAACACTATAGTGAGCAGTGAATTTGGCCAACCTTGTTCCCTCTCTAGCTCTCACTACACTCTCAGTAGATGATCTAGCCCAATTAACAAGCCTTAGCACCACTGTGAGCTTGGCATAGCCATTAATGGTGACCATGCCGAGCCCATTTGCCAACCCCAATGTCGCCAGGGAGGTAGAGGAAGAACTAGACCCGCCAACCTTGTCTGGAACACGCAGCACCGTCCACCGCCACTCCTTGTCCCAGCCCCGAGCGCAGACAACCACTGGACCACCCGCCAAGCACGCGCCCAGTCTCTCTACGTGCGAGCCGAGAGCGTGCCAGTGTGCCACACTCGACCAGCGCCCGCAGACCGCACGCCGCCCTTGCCGCTTGCGTGCGTGATCGCCAGCACTCTAGCACCCCGACAGACAACCTCGTTCGCCGCCGCGCGACCAGGAGCACCCGTGCCCCATTAAATTCGTCGTCGGACCCGCCCAGAGAATCAACGCGTTCCGACCAATCAGCACCGCCCCACGCATCGCCACCACGCCGTTGAGCTTCGCCAGGGAGCACAACACCGCCCCTACCGTCGCCCATGCCATTTGCCCGCTGAGCTCGTCGACCACGAGGAGCTCAGCCCGCTCCCATCGTTCCCCTTCAGCCACTATCAAAGGAGGCCTCCCCCGCTCGTTTTCTTCACACAAGTGCACTCCCCACCTCTCACTGATCAAACCCACTCACTCCCGGAGCAAGGCGAGCACCAGGTGGGCGCTGCAGAGGAGGATAGGTGACGTCGATTGGAGCCGCCCCAGGAGAAGTTGTCGGTACTAGGAGAACCACCGTCGTCGACTTCGTCGTTCGCCCCCGTCGCCAACCATCACCTGAGCCCTGGTGAGCCTACCACGAACCTCACCTGCCGCGCTAGGGTTCTGTCTCGCCGGCACTGCCTGACGTCGACGATGAACCAGAGCCGTTCGATTAGAGATAGATCATGCGGCCTAGATCACCCCATACCGCTTCACCCCTCACCGTCTCACTAACACGTGGGGACAGCCACTTAACCAGCCCGCGTTGCGCTGTGCGTAGTGGGACGGCCCAGTTAAACATCCCGCGCGACCCAACAATTCAAATTTAGTTTTATTCATTTAATTTCAAACATAGTTCTGTACCTAGATTCAAAAATCAACCCAGCTCGATTCACTGAACCAAAATCAATGAAACCAATTTTGTTACAAAGGTATTGGAATGCTTAATCCAAGTCCGTTGGATTCAAACCATTTAGATTTGTAGATCACCCATGGTAAAAATAACAAGGCAGAAGATTTTCTGCATTCAAACATTTAGGTTTACTTATAGGTTTACAATAGGTTTACTTATAAGTAAACATATAGGTTTACTTACAAAAATAATGATCAAGTAATAAAAGAATGCCACATAGGCATTTCTAGTCACTTTAATAAAATAAAATAAAAGGTTAAACCTTATTAAAATGGTGACACCACTTTAAACCATATTCCCATGTACTGAAATATGTGGTAATGACATGTGTCAACATGATCCCATGTTTGAGTTGGAGAATATTAAAACTTAAGTAGTTTTTCAATGAGTAGAAATTAATTTTCTTAATAAAATAAATAAGACAAGTGTTTTAATCCTTGTAATGCTAGTGATGATGATAGATCATCTAGTGTGAACCTTTGTGTGATGATTATAAATAGTTAAGTATTGTTTGGTGATTGTGTACCTCGTATTTATTTATAGACGCTAGTACCGACCAAGGATACGAGGAGGAAGGAGAATACTACGTGGAAGAAGCCGAGGAGAACTTCAACCACTGCTCTCCACAAGGAAATCTTATACCAATATCCCATCAAGCCTATACTTGCAACCTTGCAAGCTAACACTTGCAAGATACCCTACTTATGCAAGCTACTACTTGCTTGTTACTATGACAACTATATGTCTGAAGAATATGTGATTATACCCACTTGACACACCCTCCTAGTTTTACTTGTAAGCTTAGTATTTTATTTTCTTTATTAAAAGCTTTCTATCAAAAGTTTACTTAGTGACTTGTAGATTCTAGAAAGATAATTGAAGGTAGCATAAAGAGCATAAAACTTGGCCTAAGTTAGATAATCTTAATGTCATCCTGAGGCATGAGATTTACTTAGATAAGATACACTTGTTTACCACCCCTCATTAGTATTTACCCCCACCTGTAGATGCTAGTGCTAAGCATACAACTTGATCAACTTTAGATGGGAACAATTGGTGAAAATGGTTATGAAAACCTTAGAATGATGAGTCATTCTACTGAAATGTTTTGACATGTGTTCTCGAACACCAGATGATTTTGAAGATAAAAATGTTGAGGCATGAGCCTTAGCCCTTTATAAAACTAATGGTTGTCTTGATGCGATACCATTCCAATTTTACCGTACAACCACAATACTCGAAATTTGGGTAGGGCTTGACTGAAATTTATATACCTTAGTATGGGTTCCCTTGCGGCCAAGGTCTAAGCTGAGGCTACCTTGTGAAGATTGTCCACCTGTGCAGTACCCAAGATGACAGTTGGTTATGGTTGGGAGGCCAAACTCATAAGAGAGGTTCTTATACTAGGGCGTGTAATTGAAATGTTAGGATTGATTATCCGCATACTGAGTATGGTGAATTCTAGATTGATTCCTGATGGATGTATCGAATGTTGTGGGGAAAGTGTTCAATCTCTACAGAATGTCAAACTATTCGAATAGCCGCGTCCGCGGTTATGGACAGTTGGAGTGGCCTTACTGTTCTATCGTCAGATGTTTTCAAAATGACTTATGAAATGGTTTATGACTTTGACTTGACCACAAAAGAGTTGTGACATGAAATTCAAGTTCCCACTTAGGTGTTATAAAACTTTCAACTAGTTTTCTTTGATTCTGAACTTAGTAGAGGTAAATCTGGCTTTTTGCAAAACAACCCTAGAGCTTAGTATCCTACTATGAAACCCCCCTTCACTTATTAGTATTAGTTTGCGAGTACTTGAAGAGTAATCATGGCTTTGTCCCTGGCTATTCCCGTGGCTAGAGTATGAAGAGGAGTATCGGGATGACAGACCACAGGAAGGTTATGACAAATAGGATCATCTCCCATCGTCAGCATTACCTGTGACCTTGATGATGGAGCTTCGCCCATGCTATCGTTATCTTTACGTTATTTCGCTGCTTGAGTTGTATTGAGAACTGGATCATGAGATCCTTATTTGTGTAAGACCTTATGTATGGGTTGTAATGGATGATGTACTATGATATCCAAATCTGTTATGTCTCGCAAAAATGGTAATCCTGGGATTGCGATGTATGACATAACAGGCATCTGGGATTAAAAATCCGGGTGTTGACAAGTTTGTATCAGAGCCATCCTGACCATAGGAGACCCTAGTTAGAATGGACGTTTGAATCAAAAACTTCATTTCAAAACAAAAGGAAGTGAGTATTTACAAAAACTATTCCCATTCTTATCACTTGGATTCTTTCATGAAAATTCATGTTCCTAAAAAATTCTTTCAAAGTACATAAAAATTGACACACTTGATCACTCTACTAACTTACTAATCCTATATTCTTATAGATGGACGTGAAGTATAGCAAGTTTTATCAGTTGGGGAATGGAGGATACCTCATCTTTGAGCGTGACTTGGACCAGCTATCGGAGATGCTGGAGCATCCACACCCCGAGTTCTTTGGAGCTCAGCTCAATGATCAGGAGGAGAAGATCTTCAGTGGTTAGTTGTTGCAAGTCTCCGAGGAAAGATTGAACCTCCCACTGCAGAGGGAATTCAATTCAGCTTAAGAGAGAACAACTGGCTCGATGGACTGGCCTAGGCAATGCAGGAAGCTCTTGCCCGTCTATGTGGGCAGAGTATCAATTAGATCAAGGGTACCCATTTTGAGTTCTACCCAAGGCGTGATGTTATGGGACAGCCACCAGAGGCCCCATATCACCACGAGCTGAAGAGTCAATTGGACCACCTCAGCTTCATGATGTATGACTGTTAGAAGGAGTTGGACAATGCTTGTTCCTACGCCAACCACAAGTACGCCATCGCCTAGAAGAAGGATCAGACCATCACCATGCTAGTGAAGGATCGCAAGTCTCGTCGCCGTCAGCTCGACAAGAAGGAGCGCATCATTGCCCGTCTTCGCCACCGGATCACGGATTTGGAGGAGACCATCCACAAGAGAGACATGAAGTTGGAGGAGAGGGAGAATGCAGGGGAAGACCTTCGTGGAGACCCCTACTCCTATCTCAGTGATGATGATGACTTTCTGGAGGATCAGGCTATGGACTTCTTCACCGATGAGGATGACTTCGCCTTCATTGATGATGATGATGAGGACACTAACTCCGAGGAGTAGTAGCACTTGAGCATTAGTGTTACTGAGTTGTATTCATTCCCACTGTATTGTAGTTTCACATAATGGTTCTTAAAACCATATGTTTTTCTTTGTTCTGGTGTGTGTTTGTATTCTGTGCTATGAATGAATGAAAAGCAAGTTGCTAGAAAAATATGAATCAAACTTTAAAAACTTTTCAAAAACCCCTGAACCTTAGAAATTTCCCTCTTTTCTCATGATCTACCTCAATCTTCAGATGCCTCACGGAGGAAGCAACTCGGCCCCGGACCTGATGTTGCAACTCTTGCAAATGTTGGTTTCTGACCGTAAAGCCGAAAGAGTCGAACGTCAAGCCAACCTAGCCACCCTTCAACAGATAGCTCATATGGCCAACAACAATCAAGTCCATGGAAATCAGGACAACCATGGATCTAAGCTCAAGAATTTCTAGAACACCAATCCACTTGTTTTCACTAAGTCAGAAGAGCCCCTAGATGCAGATGATTGGTTGCAAACCATGGAGAACAATCTGGAAGTTGCAGGAGTAGACGCTAACAAGAAAGTGTTGTTTGCCACCCACTATCTGGCCGGAGATGCAAGGGCATGGTGGAACAGCGTTCGCGCAATGACAGGAGGTTAGCTGATGACTTGGGAAGAGTTTAAAGTCAAGTTCAGCAGAACCCATGTGCCACCGGGTTTAATCAAGAGGATGAGAGATGAATTCAGGGAACTGAAACAAGGAAGGATGACAGTAGTAGAATACCGTGACAAATTCTTGTCATTAGCTAGGTATGCACCAGATCATATCAACACCGAAGCCAAGAAGAAAGAGAGATTCCTGAATGGTTTACACGATGAGATGCAGGCAGTGTTAGTCAATATCCCCTTTGCAGATATTCAAGCCTTAGTTGACTCTTCCATTCAGATGGAAGGAAAGATCAACCAAGCTAATGAGAACCTCAAGAGTCGCATGATGCATCAACCAGGAACCAACCATACACCAAAGTATCGCCCCAACCCATCTCCAGGATTTGCCCCAAGAAATAACAGACCCTCGATGAACCGTCCGACCTATCCCAACCGGGGAAACCCAAGGCCCGGAGGAAACCACAACAACCCCGGCAACTCCAGCAATTTCAACCGTGCACCACCCAAGTTCAACAACAACAATGCTGCCACCAACACCAACACTGCCACAAGGACTGGAAGCAATGTTGTACCTGTGGCAGCGAAGGACAAGTCGCAAGTGACTTGTTATGAATGTGGAACCAAGGGTCACTACTCCAATGAGTGCCCCAAGAATATTGCCGCAGCCCCAAATGCAAATGCCCCAGCTCAGCAGCAGCGTCGTGTTCAACCCGAAAGAAGGTTTTCTCCAGAGAACTCGCTCAACCGCAATGGCCGTCTCTTTCTCATGCATGCTGAAGAAGCCCAGGAAGCGCCAGATGTCGTGCTGGGTATGTTTTCTGTTAACTCAGTACTTGCAAGAGTGTTGTTTGATTTTGGAGCATCGCACTCATTTGTTATTGAAGAATTTTCATGCACTAGTAAGATTCAACCAACCAAATTGAAGCATGTTATGATTGTTCAAATACCTGGTTCAACCACCAAACCTAGACAAATTTGCAAGGCCGTGCCTATCCGAATCCATGGCATAGATTTTTATGCTAATCTAATAGTACTCGAAACTAAAAGTTTGGAAGTAGTACTAGGAATGGATTGGATGTCGAAACATAAAGGATTAATTGACTATGCCAAGAAATCCATAACCATGACCAGTAAAGCCGGAATATCAGTCGAGCATGTATCTGAAACCTTGCCCCGTCAATTCAAGTGCAACAAGAGTATAGCCTAGCCAACCATTGACCAAGTCCGGATAGTCTATGAATACCCTGATGTATTTCCAGATGTTTTGCCTGGTATGCCCCCAGATCGGGATATTGAGTTTATCATTGAACTAATCCAACCTGACCCATAGCCCAGACACCATATAGTATGAACCCGTCTGAACTAGTGGAACTGAAGAAGCAACTGGAGGCCATGCTGGAAATTGGACTGATTCAACCAAGTGCGTCACCATGGAGATAACCTGTTTTGTTTGTGGACAAGAAAGATGGAGGTAACCGTTTGTGTACAGATTATCGGAAGTTTAATGATGTCACCATCAAGAACAAGTACCCACTACCGAAGATAGAAGATCTGTTTGACTAGTTGACTAGTGCCAAAATGTTTTATAAGATTGATCTTAGAACTGGCTATCATCAACTCAAGATTCGCGTAGAGGATATTCCAAAGACTGCCTTTACCAGCCGATATGGATTATATGAGTATTCTGTCATGTCTTTTGGATTAACCAATGCCCACGCTTATTTCATGAATCTCATGAATAAGATTTTTATGAACTTCCTCGATAAGTTTATCGTTGTTTTCATTGATGACATTCTGATTTATTCCAAATCAGAAGAAAAACATGAGCTACACCTAAGGACCATTCTTGGAACCCTTAGAGAGCATTAGCTATGTGCCAAGTTTAGCAAATGTGAATTCTTGTTATAGGAGGTAGGATTCCTCGGAGATATTGTATCAGCCGGAGGAAATTTCGTTGACCTTGCGAAGGTGAAGGATGTTGAAGATTGGCAAGCCCCAACCACTCAAACCCAAGTTCGTGCATTTCTCGGATTAGCGGGATACTACCGCAAGTTCGTAGAAGGATTCTCGAGTATCTCTATACCCATGACCCAATTGCTGAAGAAGGACAAGAAGTTTGAATGGACTAACAAATGTGAAGCGAGTTTTCAGGAACTCAAGAGGATATTGATTTCATCCCCAATCTTGATCATGCCGGATATCACAAATCCCTTTGATGTGTATTGTGACACATCCAAGATCGGTCTCGGATGCGTGCTAATGCAAGAAGGCAATGTTATATCTTATCTATCCCGACAACTGAAACAGCATGAACAGAATTATCCAACCCATGACCTCGAACTAGTAGCCATAGTTCTAGCCCTGAAGACATGTAGACATTACCTGATGGGAAACCGTTGTGAGATTTATTCGGATCACAAGAGCCTGAAGTATATATTCACTCAGAAGGAACTGAATATGAGGCAGAGAAGATGGATTGAGCTAATCAAGGACTATGATCTATACATTCACTTTCACCCCGGTAAAGCCAATGTGGTAGCATATGCCCTTAGCAGATTGCCGTGCCGCTTGAACTCCATGATTTTGAAGGAGCAACCATGTTTTTACAAAGAGATGGAAGATTTCCGAATGGAATTAGTGAGTGAAGGATTTTTGGCTAGCATAGAACTTAAACCCACCTTGATCAATCAGATCAAGGAGGCACAGAAAGGAAATGCTAGTATCGACGGAATCAAACGTCGTATCGGTACAACCAAAGTACTCGGATTCACCGAAGACGAAGAAGGAGTTCTGTGGTACAAAGGACGTCTTTGTGTACCAGCAGATTCGGAGTTGAAAGAAGTTATTTTGAAAGAGGCCCATGATACTCTTTATTCTATCCACCCCGGAGGAACGAAGATGTATCAGGATTTGAAGAAACAATTTTGGTGGCATAAGATGAAGAGAAAAATCCGAAGCTATATCGCCAAGTGTGATATATGTCAGAGAGTCAAGGCAGGACATCAAAGACCCGCAGGACTATTGCAACCATTGCAGATTTCAGAATGGAAATGAGATTCCGTTGGAATGGACTTTATCACCGGATTGCCTACTTATAGTAGGGGAAATGACTCTATCTAGGTCATAGTTGACAGATTGTCCAAAGTCGCCCATTTCTTACCAGTCAAGACCAAATACCAGAGTTCGAAGCTAGCGGAGTTATACATCGCTAGAATCGTCAGTTTGCACGGAGTCCCCAAGAACATTGTATCAGATCGAGGAACTTAGTTTACCTCGAGATTCTGGAAGAAAGTCCAAGAAGGTTTAGGAACCCGACTGGATTTTAGCACATCGTATCACCCTCTGACCGATGGACAAACGGAGTGAGTAAATCAAATACTCGAAGATATGTTGAGAGAATGTGTGCTATAGTATGGATCTAAATGGGAAGATTGTCTGCCTTTCGAAGAATTTTCATACAACACCAGTTATCAAGCTAGTCTGCAAATGGCCCCATTTGAGTTCATGTATGGAAGGAAGTGTCGCACCCCTTTGAATTGGTCAGAAGTAGGAGAGAGTCTGATTTTCGGACCCGACATCCTACGAGAAGCAAAATAGAAAGTTCACAAGATTCATGAGCACCTCAAGACTGCCCAGTCAAGACAGAAGAGTTACACCGACAAGAAACATCGAGACCTCGCTTTTTTTTCCTTTCTCAAATCTCGAGATGAGATTTTGTTTAAAGGGGTAAGGTTTGTAACATCCCAAAAATATAAAATAATGATCATCAAACTCTAATCACTAAAATTAGGGTTAACAAAAACTTTGATTAATTTAAATCATATGAATGCATGTGTGTATGTGATGATTTGATAAATGCATGAATGGTCTTGTGTGATTAACCTAAATAACAAGAAATGGTTTAAAGATGAAAATAACATCATATAAAACATTTCCAAGCAGAACGAAATAAAGAGAAAATCAAAAAAAATCAATTAAGGCAAATGGTCATTTTTGTCAATCTTGCTCACTAGGTCACTTTGAGTGTTTCTAGTCCAAGATTTCAAACAGAAACTTTTCCAATTCTTTTCACCCCTTACTAGACCAAGTAAAAGTGAAGCAAAGCCCACATTTAAAACTTGCAGAAACATTTGGAAACCTCATTCAAATCACAATTCAAAATTGAACCTTTATCATATGTAAAGATCACGCATTTTCAAAACCCAACCAAACCAGTGCCCCTTGACCAATCCAACTAACCAGCTACTCCCTAGTATGTTCCTAGCAAACCCACAAAGTTTGAATCCAAAATTCAAATTTGAATTTCTTTCGGCCATTTCATCAAACACCTTGTTTGCAGCAAACAAAAACAAACAACAAACACTATAGTGAGCAGTGAATTTGGCCAACCTTGTTCCCTCTCTAGCTCTCACTACACTCTCAGTAGATGATCTAGCCCAATTAACAAGCCTTAGCACCACTGTGAGCTTGGCATAGCCATTAATGGTGACCATGCCGAGCCCATTTGCCAACCCCAATGTTGCCAGGGAGGTAGAGGAAGAACTAGCCCCGCCAACCTTGTCTGGAACACGCAGCACCGTCCACCGCCACTCCTTGTCCCATCCCCGAGCGCAGCCAGCCACTAGACCACCCGCCAAGCACGCGCCCAGTCTCTCTATGTGCGAGCCGAGAGCGTGCCAGTGCGCCACACTCGACCAGCGCCCACAGACCGCGTGCCGCCCTCGCCTTTTGCGTGCGTGATCGCCAGCACTCCAGCACCCCGCCAGAGAACCTCATTTGCCGCCGCGCGACCAGGAGCATCCGAGCGCCATTAAATTCACCGTCGGGAGCATCGACTCGTTCCGACCGATCAGCACCGCCCCACGCCTCGCCACCACGCCGTTGAGCTTCGCAGGAAACACAACACTGCCCCTACTGTCGCCCATGCCATTATCCCTCTGTGCCATCGACCACGACGAGCTCAGCCCACGCTCGTCGGTCCCCTTCAGCCACTATAAAAGGAGGCCTCCTCCGCTCGTTTTCTTCACACCAGTTCACTCCCCACCTCTCATTGATCACACCCACTAACTCCTAGAGCAAGGCGAGCACCAGGTGGCCGGAATTTTACCGGAGTTTGCCGCTGCAGAGGAGGAGAGGCGCCGTTGATTGGAGCCGCCCCAGGAGAAGCTGCCGGTACCAGGAGAACCATCGTCATCTACTTTGTCGTTTTCCCCCGTTGCCGACCATCGCCTGAGCCCCGGTGAGCCTCCCACGACCCTCACCTGCCGCTCTAGGGTTCTGTCTCGCCGCGCTGCCCGACATGGACGATGAACCAGAGCTGTTCGATTAGAGTTAGATCGTGCGTCGTAGATCACCCCATACCGCTTCGCCCCTCACCATCTCACTGACGCGTGGGGACAACCACTTAACCAGCCCACGCGTGCGCTGTGCGTAGTGGGCCTTCCCAGTTAAACATCCCGCGCGACCCAACAATTCAAATTTAGTTTTATTCATTTAATTTCAAACAAATTTCTATACCTATATTCAAAAATCAACCCAGCTCGATTGTAACACCCTCGCCTGATAAGGCTGAGTTCATGTGTATAGTGCCAATCCCTGGATCGGTTCACTGGCACACACAGTACAAAATGATACCAAATATAACTGTGCATCATAAACACAACGAATATGATCCATAATTTACATTATTTATTCAAGTACACAGCGGAAAACGAATACAAGGTAGATCTCCATACTCCAAATGTGCCACAGGCGAACAATTGTTGAGTGGAGTCTCGCGACCTATGAACGATCACTCAGATACGATATAACCTGCAACATGAAACGTTACAGCCACGAATGGTCAATACATTGAATGTATGGCAAGTAGGCTAAAGTGGTTAACAACAGATCTATCAACTACATGCTTATTTGGCCAAGTGGAGTTTAGGATCATTTGCATAAAGCAACAGTTTTATCCTAACATTTGTAATAAAGTAGTTTTCCAATACGATAAATAGGACACTCTGGTTCACTCCCAGGTGTTCCTACCCAATTATGTTCACCCAACAAGTTTTAAGTAATTAGGAAATAAGGATGAGTGAGAAATATCATAGCATCAGTATCAGGTCGCTCAAATTGTCCATAACCGGGGACACGGCTAATCGATTAGTTTATACACCCTGCAGGGGTTAGTACACTTTACCCATGTGACTTGGCCATCCCAGCTCGTATCACCACTCTCATATTGGGTGATGATAGGGAGAAGTCCAAGAAGGAACCATTCGGGAAGTAGCTCCCCAAACCCGACACGCACCGGTCCAACCTACACTATCTACATCTCTGGATACGTGGGTTCGAGTTACCACAACCTACTAAGTTCAACCAACCGCCCATTTCATTATTGGCACATGGTTACACACGAAAGCTACCAAACAAAGAAGCCAATCCTTTCTTAGTGTCCTGGGCGGCATTCCCCACCATAATCCACACTCGATGACCCAATCAATGCCATTCCGCCCAGGTGGTTCATTAAAATCATGTTGGTTTGTCATTTAGCAAAATAAAATCCTTTCAAAACAAATAACTTTTCATGGTATGATTCCCTTCCTCGTCTAATTAGCATAGCTAAGCAATCTACCAATACGATGGCTCATAAACAAGGAATACTAGGGAATAACATGGGACATAACATATCATATACACATCAATTCCTACATATGCAATTCTACAAAAACATCTACAATACATAGGAAAACGGTAGGACATTTATGACCAAGATAGCACCACTTGCCTTTGTTGTAGATGTAGTCGATTAGATAATCCTCACAATTCTCATAGATATAATGGTTGCTCTCGTCATAACCACAATACTTGCAATCATAGTAGTTGCAATCACACATGTTGCACTCCTCGCAATCTATCGAGCAAACAATTGCATACGATCATAAACAATAGTACATAGAGATCAAACAAATGCAACAAATGCATGCATGACAATTTAATAAGTCACAATGGTTGTTACTTCAGTTCTCTAAACAATATTGAAGTATATGATGCATGCAAGAGGCCAATTAAAGCAATGGAGTACTTGTTATTAATAATTACTTGCCAATATAGGGTTTTTAATAGTTCTGTTGTAACGCCTATTCTAACTGTCAGGTTAAATTTGTTTCTTGGGTTTACTGGATAGAGGACGTTAATACCAACCAGTAGGCGTTGGATTCACCCTAATCGGAGTTATAGATCTTTTTGTATGATTTAAATAGTGTTTAATGGGTTTTAAATGATCATATAGTTTCTTTATCCTAAAAATCAAACAAAAATTATATCTGCAATATTCATGGAATTGTGAATCCAGGGACATATTATTTGTAATTTTCTAAGCAGTATTTATTTTCTTATGAATTTATTACTCTAAATAGGCCATTAAACCATTTAAATATTCACGGCAAAACCTCACAGTCAAAGGCTGAACTAATTGCATATTGATGATCTACATGGAACCAGCTTTCCATCGGTATATTATTTATATTTTTGTGATATGCAAATAATTTACTATGAATTTAATGATTTATAAAGCCATTAAAACTAATTAAATCACTACGGGGTAAATAATAAGCAAAGGCTGGATCCAACCAGATATTATTAATCTACATTACAGTAGCTTCAATTTGATATATTGTTCATATTTTTCGGAGTTACAGATAATTTCTTATGAATTTATTAACCTAAAGGACCATTAAAACCAATTAAATTACTGCAGTAACCATGTACAGCAAAAGTTGGATCTATTCTGATAAGATGATTCTACGTAAAATTATCTTCAATTTGATATATTATACGCAATTTTTGGACGTGGTATGAATTTATAATGAATTTTACAAATTAGACCTATAATATGCAATTTTAAATTCGAACCCGCTGACTGGACAGGTTGACTTTGCATGCTGACTGGGACTAGATGTTGACCTGACGTTGACATGACGTTGATGAGAAAGCTGACTGGGATGACGACATGGCACGCACCGGTTTGATTGGATCTCGACCGTCTGGATAGGATCCGGTGGCTAGAAGAAGAGATTGACCCGATTTTGGCTCAGAATACACAAGAAACAGATCTGTGTTAGAGAGACAAATTCGTAGGTCAAATTGAAAAACTTAGAACACGAAAGTTTTGGGGAATCATTATTCCTACCTTCTCACCAAAGGAATTTGGATTTGAAGAAACGAGTGCGAGTACATCTTGAATTTACACCGTAAGATCTGAAATATTGCGATGCGAAATTCTCCGGCTGTGGTGGATGAAAAGAGGTGAGGTTTGTCGGGATTGAAAGGTTTCGACGAGTTCTACAACTTTTGTTTATTGGCCGAAAGCAAATAACGAAGTCTAGATGGGATAAAAAGCGAAATAAGATTCAGGCATGTGTAGATTCGGGATTTCGAGAAGAGAAACTCGTACAGCTGTGGCTCCACGAGTTTATATGGAGGTTTAGGATGGTGGAGAGATAGGTATTGGAGTAGGGAACAAGTAGAAACAAATGGAAGTCGATTCGGAGTTATAGATAAAAAGTTATAAGAGTTTGAATAGAGATAGGTTTGACAAAACAGTTTTCGCACGCTTTTTAAAGCAATCCGATCGATCCTGTGTGTAAGTGCCTGGTTGGTCGGTCCGGGTGGGCCGGCCTGTTAGTTTTTTTTTCTTTTTCTTTTTCTATTTACTTGTTTTCCTCATATCTTTTGCATACGAACTCCAAATGACACGATTCTAGTTTCTAAATTTTTCTAAAATCGAATAGATTATTGTAAGATCATATTTCTAATATTTTTACTAGTTTGCAAGTAGTGGGTTTATAAATCCTTGTATATTCCATTTTATTTATATCTTTATTTGTTTGTATTTATTCCATACGTTTTTCATAATAGCTCCAAATAAGCTCAATTTTGTTTCTAAAATTTTGTAATATTAATTGGATCTTTTTAGGCTATAATTATCAATAATTTATGCCTTAACAACAATGGGTTTTATAAAGTCAATTTAATTTCCTTTAGGAACATTTGGGCAATCAACTATAGGATTTAGATACCAGGATTTGGATTCAGTTTGTGAGAACTTTGCATGGATGTAATGAAATGCTTATGAATACTTCATGATTTTCATTTTGAAATCTTGCACACCAATTCTAAAATCCATGCCCTTTGGCCTATATGGCTACTTAGGTCATAACAAAAGAATATAAGATTTTGAATTCATGGTTGAGAGGATTTTCTATTCAAAAAGTTTCTTCTCTTTGAGAATTTTCAACATAGTCAAACAATCAATCAAACTTATTTATTTATTTCATATTCCAAAATTAGGATAATTTTGGGATGTGACATCAATTCACTAAACCAAAATGCATGAAACCAATTTTGTTAGAAAGGTATTGGAATGCTTAATCCAAGCCCGTTGGATTCAAACAATTTAGATTTGTAGATCACCCATGGTAAAAATAACAAGGCAGAAGCTTTTCTGCATTCAATTTTTTTTCAAAATTCAACCATAAAAGATTTTGAGTTGATTCCAACTCTCAAAAATCACATTTGACCATACCTTTCAGAATATATAAAAACTGATGGTTGTTTGATGATAAAAATTGCTTTTGAGTTGATTCCAACTCTCAAAATTCAACCAGATGATTTTGATGATAAAAATGTTGAGGCATGAGCCTTAGCCCTTTATAAAACTGATGGCTGTTTGGATGCGATACCATTCCAATTTTACCGGACAACGACAATACCCGTGAAACAAAGGGATTAATATACCGATGATCGAATCTCGGACATGTATGGAGATATCGTGAAACAAAGGTTCCGACGATCACAAGAAAGTCATCGTTGAATGTGTGGGAGTCAGTATGGGTCTCCAGATCCCGCTTCTGATTATTGATCCGAGAGGGGTCTCGATCATGTCCGCATTATTCACGAACCGTAGGGTGACACACTTAAGAGACACCGACATCCAATTGGAGCAAATGTTTCATGCCGAAAGAATGAACAAGCGCAGGAATTTATTTCACTAGATACCGAAACAGGTTTTCGGGTGAAATTGCATAAAGTGGTTATGCATGTGAAATAGAATTCTAGCAAGGGGTTATTTGTGAATGTTTGTCATTAAAGTAATTGACAAAATTCTGAATAAAATAAAAGAGTTTTATTTAATGAGAGTTTGCATTAAATTTGGTGGAAATTTAATGGGAATTTGAGTGGACTTTTGAGTGGAGGGAATTTAAAGGAGATTTGTGAGTGGAGTGTCCACCCACATGAAGAGGGGAGGGCAAGGGGGCAGCCCCCATGCGCCGGCCACCCCCTTGGGGTTCTCCCCCCTCCTCCTATAAAAGGAGCCCCCCTCCTCACTTGTCTCACACACCTCCTCGTGAAGGATCTCTCTCCCCCTCTAGAATTTATCCCCCATGGTCTCGGACTAGCGAGATACATGTTCCCGGTGGCTATTCGGCAAGAAAGAGTTGTGCTTCCGCTGCATCGCTGGAGCGAGGAGGCGGAGGTTGCTCGGTGCCTCGAACGTGTGTGCGAGCACGGATGCGCTGCTGATTTGCGGCGCTAGGACTTCCTCTGGGTCTTGAGATCGGCAAGAGATCGTCTACATCAACCACGAGTTGAACTCGTTAAGCTTTGTCGGTCTTCAAGGGTATGTTCTCTACGGATATACATCCGCTCGTTGTTTGTATCTAGTAGATAGATCTTAGTATATAGTTCACATCGTAGGAAAAATTTTGTTTTCTATGCTGCGAACCCTACACTTGTAAGTCCATGGAGTTATGTATGCGTGTTAGAGAAAGGCCTGGGCCGCTAGCCTAAGCCATGACTAATCATGGTGGGAACTTGCAGTATCACCATAGTGAGCAATCTATGAAGATTTATTCTTATAAAAAAAGAGACATATTGAAAAGAAAAAAGAGAGAAAAAAGCACCATTTCCCCATGGTAAATAATAAGATGGCTAAGATGCTCATTATCTACTTGCCTTGTCATTTTGTTATGGGATATCTCCTATAGCATGTGCAAGGGGTACCCCATTGGTGGTTTTCTATGATACACATGTACTTACTATGACAAGAACTTATCGGTGACTAAAGTTGAATAGCATGAGGAGTGACCCTCGTATTCAAGGGACATGAGATTACCAACTTATACTTTGTCAAGCATATACTCCATTGTTTGTTCACTTTAACCTTATTCACTTCAATATGCTTATGATAGGGGCAATGAGAGCTGAAATCTAACAAGTACCATAATTTTTGGAAGCTCTTTACGACACTTGAAATCCCTGCTTCCCTTTATGAAGGGCCTTTATTCCATTATTATATTGAGTCTCCACCTTCTATCCTTAGGCACCATTTAAGAGAGCAAAGTTGCCATTCTTAGTTCTATGTGCATTGTCCCAAAACTTATTGATTGATTCATATTGTTGATATTGCTTGTTCTTAAACTATTTGTATCTAGTCACTCTTACGAACTTTGAAGGTGTCCTATGCATTTATTGCTACTCCATGAGGGACAAGCTGAATGCTACTATGCTATGTTTTCTATATGTGAAACAAACAAACGTCTTTCAATGCATTGTTATTCATGATCTTTGTTTGTAACCTTTCATGTTGCAACATAGTTGCTTTGTCTTATTGTTAGAACTTCATCTTTCATTCTCATGTTTAGAGTACTTTGACCCCAGCTTTCAATGCTTGCAAATGGTTTGATCTTGATTTTGATGGTGCATGTCACCTCAAAAATTATTCTTTTTATCACTTACCTACTCGAGGACGAGCAGGAGTTAAGCTTGGGGATGCTTGATATGTCGTAAAAGTGTCTATAATTTTTGATGTTCCATGCTTGTTTAGTATCTTGTTTGCTTTGCTTTGTCTACACTTTGAGGTATTTTTATATGTTTTCTAGGACTAACGTATTAACAAGATGCCACAGTGACAGTTTGTCAACACCCGGATTTTTAATCCCAGATGCCGGTTATGCCATACATCGCAATCCCAGGATTACCATTTTTGCGATACATAACAGAATTGGATACCATAGTACATCATCCATTACAAACCGTACATAAGTTCTTACAAAAATAGGGATCTCATGATCCAGTTCTTAATACAACATCAAGCAGCGGAATACGTAATAATAACGGTAGCTTAGGCGAAGCTCCATCTTCGGGGTCACAGGCAATGCTGACGATGGGAGATGATCCTAGTTGTCGTAACTTTCATGGGGTCCATCCTCCAGGTACTCCTCTTCATAGTCTGGCCATGGGAATAGCCAGGGACAAAGCCATGAGTACTCTTTAAGTACTCGCAGACTAGTACTAAGAAGTGAAATGGTTTTTTGATAATAGGACACTAGGCTCTAGGGTTATTTTGCAAAAGCCAGATTTATCTCTACTAAGTTTAGAAGCAACGAATTCTAGTTGAAGTTTTATAACACCTAAATGGGATCTTGTATCTCATATCACAACCCTTTTGTGGTCAAGTCAAAGTCTCAATTCATTTCATAAGTCATTTTGAAAAGTCTGACGGGAAAACAATATGGCCACTCCAACTGTCCATAACTGCAGACGCGGCTATTCGAATAGTTTGACACTCTGCAGAGATTGTACACTTTCACCACAACATTCGATACATCCGTCAGGAACAAATCCTGAATTCACCATACTCAGTATGCGGATAATCAATCCTAACCTTTCAATTACACGCCCTAGTATAAGCACCTATCCTGTGAGTTTGGCCTCCCAACCATGACCAACTGTCATCTTGGGTACTGCATAGGTGGACAATCTTCACAAGGTAGCCTTAGCTCAGACCTTGGCCGTGAGGGAACTAATACTAAAGTATATAAGTTTCCAGTCAAGCCCTACCCAATGTTCGGGTATTGTGGTTGTACGATAAAATTGGAATGGTATCGCATCTAGACAACCATCAATTTTATAAAAGGGCTAAGGCTCATGCCTCAACATTTTCATCACCAAAATCATCAGGTGTTCGGAAACACATGTCCAAAACATTTCAATACAATGATCCATCATTCCAAGGTTTTCATAACCATTTTTCCACCAAGTATTCCCATCGAAAGTTGATCAAGTTTTATGTTTAGCACTAGCATCTACAGGTGGGGGTAAGCACTAATGAGGGGTGGTAAACTAGTGGATTTTTAACTAAGTTCAATCTCATGCCTTAGGCTGACATCAATTGTCTAGCTTAGGCCAAATTTTATGCTCTTTATGCAACCTTCAATTATCCTTCTAGTGTCTACCATTCACTTAGGTAAAATCTAAGTAATAGCTTTGATAAATAAACAAAGTAAGAAGCTTGCCAGTAAAACTAGGATTGGCTTATCATGTGGATATGATCACATAGGCTTAAGGCATATAGTGGTCATGGTAACAAGTAGTGGTTTGTTGCATCAGTAGAGTGTCTTGCAAGTGTTAGCTTGCACATTCACTAGTAGTATTAGGCTTGCATTGGTCAACTTGATTAGTAAAGCTTGCCTTGTGCAGAGCAGTGGTTGAAGTTATCCCTGGCTTCTTCTTCGTAGAGTCCTCCTTCCTCCTCGTATCCTTGGTCGGTACTAGCGTCTATGAATAAATACGAGGTACACAATCACCAAACAATACTTAACTACTTGCAATCATCACACAAAAAGGGTCCTATAGATGATCTAACATCATCTCTAACATTACAAGATTAAGGCCTAGTTTAATTCCTTTTATTTTTAGAAAAGTAATTTCTACTCATTGAAAAACTACTTAAGATTTAATATTCTCCAAACCAAACATGGGATCATGTTGACACAAGTCATCACCACATATTTTAGTTCATGGGAATGTGATTTAAAGTGGTGTCACAATTTAATAAGGTTTTACTCTTTTATTTAATTAAATAAAGTGACTAGAAATGCCTATGTGGCATTATTTTATTACTTGAACATGATTTCTACAAGTAAACCTATATATTTTTATATATTCTGAAAGGTATGGTTAAATGTGATTTTTGAGAGTTGGAATCAACTCAAAAGCTATTATGGTTTAAATTTGAAAAATATTTGAATGCAGAAAAGCTTCTGCCTTGTTATTTTAACTATGGATGATATATAGATCCAAATGACTTGAATCCAATGGGCTTGGATTCAGCATTCCCAGACCTTTCTAACAAAATTAGTTTCATTCAATTTGGTGCACTGAATCGATCTATGTTGATTTTTGAAACTGGGCACAAAAGTGTGTTTGAAATAAAATGGAAAAACTTTAATTCAAATTGTTGGGCTGCGCGGGAAAAGTTAACGGGCCGGCCTGCTAAGCGTAGCACTTCCACGGGCTGTTTAAGTGGCTGTCCCCACTCGTCAGTGAGACAGGGGGTGCGAAGCGGTATGGGGCGATGTGGGACGTTCGATCTGGTTCTTATCCAACAGTTGGGAGTCATCGTCGACGTTGGGCAACGCCGGCGATACAAAAACCTAGCGCGGCCAGTGGGGATTGCTGGGGGCTCACCGGGGTGCAAGAGAGGGTCGGCGAGGCGGGCAAACGACGAAGTCGATGATGGCTAATCTCCTGGTACCGGTGGCTCCTCCTGGGGCGGCTCCAATCGCTGGCTCCCTTCTTCTCCAGAGGCGGCGGGCTCCGGTGAAATTCCGGCGAAGTGGTGCTCGCCTTGCTTCGGGAACAGGGTGGCACGATCAGTGAGGAGAGGGAGTGAGATGGTGTGCTTAATTCGGCTGAGGGTGGCCTCTATTTATAGTCGAGCGAGGGGACCGACGGGGCGCACGCTGAGCTCGTCGGGGGCGATGGTACAGACGGCTATTGGCATGGGCGAAGGTAGGGGTGGTGCGGTGTTCCCTGGCGATGCTCAACGATACGGTGGCGAGACGTGGGGCGGTGCGGTTTGGTCTAGAACACTCGACGCTCTGCGCGGCAGAGGCGGCGTCTTCGACGGCGAGCGGTGGTTGTGCGGCATGGGGCGGCGAACGCGGATGTCTGGCGGTCTCCTGGGTCGGTGGTGATCGTGTATGCACGCGGCGAGGGCGGTGCGTGGTCTGTGGGCTTCGGTCGAGGGTGGCGCTCTGGCGCACGCTCGGCACGGTTGGCAGAGGCACGGGCGCGGCGTTCCTGGGTGCTCTGGTCGTTGTCTTCGAGGCAGGGCTGGTCGAGAGGGGTCGGTGAGGCTTGGGTGATCTCCCAGACAAGGTTGGCATGGCTAGTTCCTTTCCTAACTTGCTGTCTACACTGGGGTGGCAAGGATGCACTCGGCTGTTCACCATTGATGATATTGGCAAGCTCACAGTGGTGCTAGTGCTTGGTTAATCTTGCTATATGATCTACTGAGATGGTTGTGAGCTAGATAGGGAACCAGTTAGTCTCAAAACACTGCACACTATAGTGTTTTGATTTTGTTTGATTTGTGTCTGCTAAGTGTTTGATGAACTGGCCGCATGAATTCAAGTTTTGAATTTTGAAAAGATTTTTGGTGGGTGTGCTAGGTTGGTGCTGGTGAGTCTGCAGATGCTTGGGTTTTGAAAGTTGAGCTTGTTTGAGTGGTTTTTGAAAAAGTGGGATCTTCTCATATGATAAAGATTCAATTTTGAGTTGCCATTTAAACTATGCATTTGAAAGTTTCTGGATGATCACAAAGTGGGCCTTGATACTTTGTTATGAGTAGAATCAAGGGGTGCAAATATCCAGATAAGTTTCTGCTGGGTTCTGAAAGTTTGAGACAGCCAAAGTAGGCATGGAGTTAAATTGGCCAAAATGACCATTCCTTTATTTTGTTTGTTTTGATTCATTTGTCTTTGAGAAAAGTTTGGGAAATGTTTAGATGATATTTATTTCACCTAAGAAACATTTTACAAGCAAAGAAACACATAAACAAGTTGGTTCAAAAGAGTTTCAAATTAAATGCATACACATATGCATGCTTTCATAATTTTATTTAGAAAAGTTTTTGTTAACCCTAATTTTGATGCTTAGAGTTTGATGATCCAAGTGTTGTATTTTTGGGATGTTACACAGTTGCCTGTTTTCTGTTGTTTTTTGGTTCCAGAAAAGTCTGAAAATCAATATTCTCGGAATTGGATGGGACAAAAGCCAAAGTCAATATTCTACCGTGGGGAACACGGAGCCAAAAGACGAGACGGAGAGGGGCCTCGAGGGGGCCACACCCCCTGGCCACGATGTAAGGCCTAGCCCGCGCCTGGGGAGGGTGCGGCCGTCTCGGGCACCCCCTCGGCCTCCGTCTTCGCCTATAAGAAGCACCCGATACGTAAACCCCAAGTACCTGATCAATCTTCCACGAAACAATCCGTAGCCGCCGCCACCATCATTCCTAGATCGGGAGATCTGAAGCTCTTCCCGGCACCCTGCCGGAGGGGAGAGATCATCCCGGAGGCCTTCTTCATCACCATGCTAGCTTCCGGTATGATGCGTGAGTAGTTCCACCTTGGACTACGGGTCCATGTAGTAGTTAGATGGTTGTTTCTCCTCCTTTGTGCTACCATGTTTAGATCTTGTGAAATCCGTTCATGATCAATATCATCTATTTGTAATCATGCAAGTTGTGTTCGCGGGGATCCGATGGCTAGTGAGATTACTATGTTAGATTGGTTAATGATTCTATCCTATTGATTCTATCATATCAGTGTTGTTTGTGATCTTGCATGCTCTCTGTTTCTCGTAGCTATCTTGGCCAAGTAGATGCTAGTGACTCCAAGAGGGAGTATTTATACTCGATAGTGGGTTCATGCCTCTATTTAATCTGGGCAAGTGACAAAAACCTCTAAGGTTGGAGTTGTGATATTGCTACTAGGTAGAAAACAACAATTGTATTGTTTACTTTACACACTTTGCTTAAAGCAGTTATCCGTTGCTTGCAACTTAATACTGGAGGGGGTTCGGATGATAACCTGAAGGTGGATTACTAGTCATAGATGCAGTTGGATGGCGGTCTATGTAAATTGTTGTAATGCCCAATCAAATATCATAGGATCATGAATGTCTAGTATTGCATTGTTATACATTGCTCTGTCTTGTCAATGGCCTCGCTGTAATTTGTTTACGCAGCATGCCATGTTGTTTATCTTAAGGAGAACACCTCTAGTGAACTATGGACCCCGGTCTAATCTTTACCATTGATATATCTTCCACTGTTACTGTTTACTTTCTGCAAACCACCATTTCTTTCAACACCATATAGTTAATCCTTTGTTTTCAGCAAACCGGTCAGATTGACAACCTCACTGTTCGTTGGGGCAAAGTCTTGAGTTTGTGTTGTACAGGTTTCTAGTTGCTAGCAACACCTTTGAGTATTTTCCTTTGTCCTACTGGTTTGATAACCTTGGTTTCTTACTGAGGGAAAAACTTGCTGCTATACTCATCATACCTTCCTCTTGGGGTTTCCCGACGAAGCTCTACAGTGATCTGAGCTGCATCAAGCCTTTTTCTTGCGCCGTTGCCGGGGAGGCTAAGGACGGCTTCACAAGAATAATCCTTCACAACCTTTATCTTTACTTTGTATTTTTTGCTTAGTTTCTTTTGCCTTCTTTTGTTTGCTTCTTTTTATAAAAAATTACAAAAAAATTAGTTTCCTTGGTTTTGCTTTCTCTTATCAAAAACACAAAAAAGTAGTTCCTACTTTAGTTGTTGGTCTGTTATTGCCTTGCTTTGTCATGCTTTCTATCAATGGTTGGTTTCTTTGAAACTAGTTCTTATTGGCAAGGTGGGTTCACAGAAGAACAAAAGTATTATTATAAGTCACACCGCTTGTCACAAAAAGGGAAACACTTACGAGAACAAATTGATAAATTGAATACTATTGCTAGAGACGTGTGCTCCACTTATAATGTTACTTATTGCTTTGATAAATATTGTTGCTGCAGGAGGTGTAAACACCTCCCTTTTGAATGTGAGTATAATGATAATGTTACCATATCTTCTTATGTTAAAGAAATTATGAGTTTTATGATGTGGAACAAATTGAAGAATTTATTTCTTGGAAGGGTGCATTTGAACTTGCTAGGTTGCTCGAAAATACTGATGATGAACATTATAGATATGAGCTTTATGATATACTTATATTTTGCTTTGATAATTAAAAGGAAGAAAATGGCTATATTCTTGAATATTTTAATAGATGCTTTCCACAAACGGAATAGACTGATGCCTTCCAGGAGCTTATGGAAGAAGAAATTGCTGAAATGGGAAGCTCATTAGATGAAAAAGAGGAGGAGAGTGATGAACAAAAGGAGGAAGAATGGATCTACCCATCCCTACCTTCTAACGAGAGTAACTCTTTATCCATTACATTATTTTATTGTCGCCCATGCTTACCAAAGGAGGATGAATGTTATGTTCCTATGGATTCTCTTGAAATATCTGCTATGGGTAAAACTTGTGATAATAATTATGCTCTTGTTATCTATGATAATCCTATATTTGTGCCTAACTTCGAAATGCATGGTACTAAAGAGTTTTTCCTAGAAAATGTTTAGGATAAGCTCTAGATGATGGTCCTATAATGAATCTTCAGTCACCTTATTATAAAATTGTGAAAAGTGGGTTTGGTTTTAATCTACTATTTTTGATTTGATAAAATTATGTGTTTGTAGATCATGAAAAGCATACTTTATGTGATAGTTATATTTTTCAGTTTATTTATGATGCTGCTAAAAATTATTATGAGAGAGGAAATATGGTTGTAGAAGTTTTCATGGTAGTGAAACACCTCTCTATGTGCTGAAAGTATTGAAGTTACTCTTTTTTTATCTTCCTATGCTTGTCACTTTGTTCTTTGTGGATTTATTTTCTTACAAGATTCCTAAGTATAGGGAGTGGGTTAGACTTAAATGTGTTTTGAATTTGCTTCTTGATGCTCTCTTTTACTTCAATTCATATTTCCTATGTGAGCATCTTCTCAAACTATCATGCCTAACTTAAAGGCATTAAAGAAAAGTACTTATTGGGAGATAACCCAATAGTTTTATTGAGTCTTGGAAGTTATGACTTCTGTAATAACCTCTCCTTATCCTTTTTATTTGCTTTTTGTGCCGAGAATAACCTCTAATGAGAGGGAAGTAAAGATTTGGGGCGTTGCTATCCCGAAACAGATTTTTGTGCTCCACTATAAAAATTCGTGTAAAATCTCTGTAAGTTGGATCGATCTATAATTTTCTAAATAAATCCCCCAGGTTGTTAGCTAACTTTCTTTAGATCAACACTTTTTGATTTGAGCAACAGAAGGTCTTCGAAAAAATCGGTTTCTACCTGCTTGTCTGTTTTGATAGATTTCTGCCATTATTTGCATTTGCTTCTTATTGTTTCCTTTTTGGGTTCTATTTGGGAAATTGAGCTTTTTGAGGGAATTGCTACAGTAGCTTGTTTCTTTAGTGAAAGTTTTGCTGTTTTGAAACTAAACCCACAAGTCTATTATATTTTAAATGCACTAATGTTTCTAATGAAGATTGTGTGATGTTTTGTATGAAGGAAAATTTTCATGTGTAAGGAAAGAATGATGTGATGAGATGAAAAATGGACAAAAGCTCAAGCTTGGGGATGCCACCCCGTGTCACACCAAGAAATATTCAAGAGGTACAAGCGTCAAAGCTTGGGACACTAGTAGAAAACAGGCCTTTCGTCCAGGCCATTAGTCCCGACTGTGGCTGGGGCCGGGACTAATAGCCCACGCCGGACGGCCCGAGCCACCCCAAAACATAGGTCCCGGCCCGTTAGACATCATTATCCCCGGTGTGAGATACAAAGCGGGACTAAAGAGTCTGGGGTCTGCTGCTCGCTGCGGGCACCCCCATTAGTCCTGTTTTGTATCTCAAACCAGGACTAGTGGTCTGGCCCTATATATATGCACAGCCCCGTCCCCCTCTCAACTTTTTTTTTCCTGGTGGGAGAGGTCGTGGTGTGCTATTTTATTTCTTGTTCATATGCACTAGAGGTGTTCGGTGCATTTCCCATTAGAGCGATGCAACTTTAGGACACATAATACATACATGATATGAGGTGCCCGAGCCACACTTAAGTTTTCTCATCTTTGTTTCCAAGTGTAATAAAAGGTTAGCAACTATTTCCTCGTTTAGACCGCACGGTACTAATTTTAGCATCGTGATTGCGTTTGATATATATTTGTATGATACAGATGAGCCAACTATGGATGTACGGTGACCAATGCTCTGCCGCTTTCAGAGAAGGCATGGGTTTTTTCGAATTGTGGCCGAGGAGAACAATATGCGGGATGGTTTTATGTGTTGTCCATGTGTTGACTGTAGGAATGAGAAGGCTCAAACTTTCACAAGAGTCATTCAGAGCCACCTGCTTCGGTCTGGTTTTATGTCCGGCTATAATGTTTGGACCAAACACGGAGAAAGAGGGGTTGCGATGGAAGACGGCGATGAAGAAGAGAACGATGATTACAACTACCGATCTATGTGCCCCTAATACGGTGATACCGCAATGGAAGACAATCAAGAATAAGGAGGTGAAGAACGGGAACCATATCGGCCTGTTGATGATCTTGGTCGGGTCATTTCTGATGCAAAGCGAGACTGTGACACAGAAAAGGAGAGGTTGGAGTTCGAGCAGATGTTACAGGACCACAAAAAAATGTTGTAGCGAACTTGTGAAGATGGCCATAAGAAGCTGGGTAGCACACATGAATTGCTGAAGTGGAAGGTAGAAACCGGTGTGACTGACTCGGGATTTGAGAAGTTGCTAGTACTCATGAAGGAGTTGCTTCCAAGAAATAACGAATTGCCCGCCAGTACGTACGAAGCAAAGAAGCTAGTCTGCTCTCTAGGATTAGATGTGCAAAAGATACATGTGTTCCCTAATGACTACATCCTCTGCCACGGTGAGTAGTACGAGAATTTGGATAAATGCCCGGTATGAAATGCATTGCGATATAAGATCAGAAAAAATGACCCTGGTGATGTTGATGGCGAGCCACCCAGGAAGAAGGTTCCTACCAATGTGATGTGGTATGCTCCTATAATACCATGATTGAAACATTTGTTCAGAAACAAAGAGCATGTCAAGTTGCTGCGATGGCACATGGAAGAACGTAAGAAATACGGGATGCTGAGGCACCCCGCCGATTGTCGGCAGTGGAGAAAAATCGAGAGAGACTTCCAGGACTTTGCTGGTGACGCAAGGAACTTATGGTCTGGTCTAAGTACAGATGGCATGAATCCTTTTGGGGAGCAGAGATGCAGGCACAGCATATGTCCCATGACTCTATGTATCTACAACCTTCCTCCTTGGTTGTGGATGAAGTGGAAATTCATTATGATGCCAGTGCTCATCCAAGGCCCGAAGCAACCCGGAAACGACATTAATGTGTACCTAAGGCCATTAGTTGATGAAGTTTTACAATTGTGGGCCGAACCAAGTTTACGTGTGTGGGATGATCACAAACAGGAGCCATTCGACCTACGAGCGTTCCTGTTCGTAACCATCAATGATTGGCCTGCTCTTAGTAACATCTCAGGACAGACGAACAAGGGATACAATGCATGCACACACTGTTTAGATGAGACTAAAAGTATATATCTGGATAAATCTAGGAAGAATGTCTACCCGTACAAACTTCGTTTTCTTCTGCCCAGACATCCCTTAAGGAAAAAAGGCAAGCATTTTGATGGCGGGGAAGATCACTAGAAGAAGCCTGACCCCCATACTGGTGTTGATGTATTTGGTATGGTCAAGGATTTAAATTTAATATTTGCAAAGGGTCTCGGAGGACAACCTATTCCAAAAGACGCCGCCGGACGCGCACCCATGTGGAAGAAGAAATCTATATTTTGGGAGCTACCCTATTGGGAAATCCACGAGGTCCGCTCTGCAATCGACGTGATGCACCTGACGAAGAATCTTTGTATGAATATTCTAAGCTTCTTGGGCTTGTATGGGAAGTCAAAAGATACACCGGAAGAACAGGAGGACCAGAAACGTCACAAAGGACGATACGGCAAGCATATAGGGCAGTTTCAAGGGCCTGCCAGCTACACTCTTACCAAGGAAGAGAAGGAAATCTTTTTTCAAGTCCTTTTCAGTATCAAGGTCACGTCTGGCTTCTTTTCTAACATAAAGGGAATAGTAAATATGAAAGAGAGAAAAATCCAAAACCTAAAGTCTATGATTGCCACGTGCTTATTTCGCAATTGCTTCTGGTTGCATTAAGGGGGATTCTACCGGAAAAGGTTCGACTGGCCATTGTGAAGGTATGTGCATTCCTCAATGCAATTTCTCAGAAGGTAATTAATCCAGAAAGTCTATCAGGGTCACATATTGATGTGGTCCAATGTTTGGTCAGCTTCGAGTTGTTGTACCCTCCATCTTTCTTCAATATTATGACGCACTTCCTAGTTCACCTAGTCGAAGAGATTAGAATTTTCGGTCCTCTGTGTCTACACAATATGTTCCCCTTCAAGAGGTTCATGGGAGACTTAAAGACATATGTTCATAATTGTGCTAGGACAGAAGGAAGCATCTCCAAGGGCCATGGAACAGAGGAGGTTATTTACTTTTGTGTTGACTTTCTTCCTGACCTTAAGCTGATTGGTGTTCCTAAATCTCGGTATGAGGGGAGGCTGACTGGAAAAGGCACACTAGGAAGGAAGCAATGGTATGTATGGACGGGGATTCTTTCAGTAAAGCACACTACACAGTTCTACACAATTATTGAAGATCAGCTCTATATCGAGAAACATAATATTATTGTACGCACAGAAAACCCGGGGAAGCCTAACTCCTGGATTAAAGTGGAACACGAGGACACTTTTGGCAGTTGGTTGCAGACACTTCTCATGAATAACAACACTACTGAAGATCAGCTGTACTTGTTGGCACGGTTACCATCTTCAACTATATGTACTTTCCAAGGGTACGAGATAAATGGTAATACATTTTACACGATCGCCCAACATAAAAAGAGAACCAACCAAAACAGTGGTGTTCACTTTGATGCAACAGATGACAATGGGCAGAAGAACACATATTATCGGTACATAGAGGAGATATGGGAACTTGAGTATGGACCTAGTTTTAAGGTCCCTTTGTGTCGGTGCAAATGGGTCAAGATGACACGAGGCGGGGTACATGTAGATGAAAATTATGGCATGACAACAGTGGATCTAAACAATCTTGCGTACATGGACGAACCATTCATCCTAGACAACGATGTGGCTCAGGTTTTCTATGTGAAGGACATGTCTACGAAACCGAGAAAAAGAAATCAGCAAAGGAATACATCGTCTGATGAGCCAAAGCACCACATAGTTCTTTCAGGGAAAAGAAACATCGTGGGAGGTGATGACAAGACAGATATGTTAGAAAGATTATAATAAGTTTCATGAAAACCCGCCCTTCAAAGTGAAAACTAAACCAAGCCTCCTCTTAAATGATGAAGATTCTGCATGGCTGCCTACGCAGAAGAAAACCACAACACTAGATAGGGATGTTGGTGATCTATGTAATATATTAAACCTTTTTGTAATCATATTGTGAATAATATTGTATTCAACCATTTTACCAAGGTTTTACCAAGGTTTTAGTCAAACATTTTACCAAGATCCACTTGCATGCAACATTGGTCATTTTGAAACTAATACATCTTGCTCAATGAAACTAGACGACGACTCCCAGTGCCTAAGCCGCGGGAGGTGAAAACCCAAAGAGACAGAAACATCACACGCGCATAGATCGGGTGAGATCCCTGAAGAATCTGCCAGGTATCATCGACCCTGGTGTCCAACGCAGCCATATAGAGATGGACGTGCTCGTCCTCCTCCCTAACACGACGCCGTACCACCTCCTCGGTGGCCGGCTCCCTCTACACCCTTCCTGGACCAGGCGACCTCCACCAAAGAAGCTCCGGGTCGATGACGACACCCAGATTTCTCACCAAGCTACGCGTCCCGGAAGGTAGAACCATCCAGTGCTAGCCCGGCGGAGCCCAGTCTCGGACATGCCGAGTGGAGCCCAGTACTCCATCATTGCCGCTGATTCGACTATGAGGATGCGGGCTGGGCATCCTAAAGTAGGCGGCGAGGAATGTGTGTATGTGTTGGTGGCCATGACGGTCGCCCTATAAATAGTGGGAAAGGGCGGGCAAGCTGGATTAGGCAGCCTATAAACAGAGGGAAAGGGCTATAAATAGAGGGAAAGGGCTATAAATAGAGAGAAAAGGCCTATAAATAGAGGGAAAGGCCCATAAATAGAGGGTTCATCTTTAGTCCCGGTTGAAGAAACCAACCACGACTGAAGGGATTGCGGCAGGCTGGGCCAGGCAGCACTAATGATAGGGGTGAGTGTCGACATTATGTCGTGCGGCTTGTACCATGTCCCAGATGGTGTCGCCAACCGGGACTAAAGCTGAACCTTTAGTCCCGGTTGGAGACACCAACCAGGACAAAACATGAGTTGGCACTAATAATAGGGGTGAGTGTCGACATTATGTCGTGAGTGTCGACACTATGCTGGGATACTTGTACTATAAATAGGCATACTTGTGAGTCCAGTCCTCCAGCCTGTTTGAGGAATCTCCAAGATGGTTTGCGAGAGAAGGGACACTAGTACGGCCAGCTTGAGGGAGATGCCGCCAGAGCCTAGTCCTCCGACATCTCCAACAAGCTGGCCATAGAGGCACTCCCTAATATATGAAACTAGCTAGTTAGCTCCCAGACGTATTGATCTAGTTAGAGAAGTTACAAGATGCAAGATGGTGTGCGAAAGTAGGGACACCACTATGGCCAGTTTCAGGGAGATGCCGTCGGAGCCCAGTCCTCCGGCATCTCCAAGAAACTGGTCATAGAGGCACTCCCTAATATGTGAAATTAGTTAGCTCCCAGGCGTATTGATCTAGTTAGAGAAGTTACAAGCTGCAAGATGGTGTGCGAGAGCAGGGACACCACTACGACCAACTTTAGAGATATGCCGCCAGAGCCCAGTCCTCCGGCATGCCCCTAAAGTTGGTCATAGAGGCACTCCCTAATATGTGACCAAATGTGTTTGGAGATCAGATCTTCATGGTAAGTGAGAATAGGGACAACATCTACATAGTTTGGTTAAGTCGTAGTATGAATCGGAACTAAAGTCCCTCCTTTAGTCCCGGTCCAACCACAAAAGAGGACTAACACTAAACACATTTATTAATATTAAAAACTGAGACTACGGAATCGGGACTAAAGGCCCCCTTTAGTCCCGGTCAAGCCACAAACTAGGACTAACACTCAACACATTTATTAATATTAAAGGGGGAATAAAGGCCCCCATTTAGTAATGCTCATATCTAGCCCTATAGTACATAGCTTCAGGGTCGTCTTCGTCATTGTCGTCATCTTCGTCTTCGTCGTCGTGGTCGTTGCTAGGCGCACGCGGCTAGATCCTCAGCCCAGCCATGGCATATTATGGGGGCACCTGCCACTCCGGCCTCGAATTCATGTCACGTGGGGGAGGGGGATCCCAGATGACGATGCGTTCAACACCGCCACCCTTCTTATGGCTCTGTGGCGGTTGCGGGTACCGCAGGCGAGGATGGTCTCCCCCGGCGATGTAGGGCATCATGCCGATGATAGTCCGGTTCGCCCACCATAGGCGGCGGCCGGCTTCGTTGTGGTTCACCGGTGGAGGGCTGTCACCCTCGTACCTGGCGAGCCCCCTTTACCGCCGGTTAGCAAAGAAGGCATTCCAGGTGTCATAGTTTTCGGGATCCCACTCGGGATCCATACGCTGTTTTGGCGTGTGCTCGTGGTAGAAGTAGTTCGTGATGGCTGCCTGGCGTGTGGAACCTTGAGGGACAGGAACCCCTCCAGCGCTCAGCAACCAGACGGCGGGCGGTTGGTAGCCCGGCAGGCAAGGGTAGCTGGAGGCGCACAGCGCCTCAGTCTCCTCGAGGGTCAGAATGGCCTAGTAGGCGCTGTCCATTTTTGTCAGAGAGGAAGGTGTGGATGTGTGCATAACCATGGCGCGGTCAGCCTATATATATATATATATAAAACATGGCGGGAAGCGGTGGAAATTGGCGGGAAATATCTTTAGTCTCGGTTACTGGCTACAACTCGGACTAAAAGCTTGGTTTAGAGGAAAGGGCGGGAAAACTTGGGGGAAGCGGTGGAAAATGGCGAGAAATATCTTTAGTCCCTGTTAGTAGATACAACCGGGACTAAAGCTTATTCAGAAAATGGATTTGGATTACTTATTCAAATTTGAGCACTTTACATCTTGAGAGTTTAGTGAGATTAAAAAATATGAAAAATATAATTAATGCATTTATAACTTGATAATGGAAAAATGTTTAATATTGGACTAGTTAAAATAGTTATTTTTGTAATACAGAACATGGATTAGGATTACTTCTTCAAATTTAAGAACTTTCCATTTTGAAAGTTTTGTGAGATTCAAAAATATGCAAAAACTAATAGTTAATGCATTTTTAAATTGATAATGGCAAAATGGTTAATAATTTGACTATTTAAAATATTTATTTTATAAAACATAAAATGGATTTCGATTACTTATTCAAATTCAAGCACTTTTCATGTTGAAAGTTTTCTCAAATTCATAAGTATGCTAAAACCGGGACGTGGCACCCCCCCTCTAGTCCCGGTGCGTGGCACCAACCGGGACTAGAGACCCCACTTTAGTCCCGGCTGGTGCCACACACAGGGACTAGACGGGGGGTATAAAAAGAGCCCTTCTCCCGTGGTGCGTTCCACACATAGGGAGATTTGGAGGCCAGCAAACGAACAACGCCGCCAGGCTGCCCGTTTCACCGACGACGAGCAGCACCGTCGCGCCGGCGCCTCCCTCCGCGCCGGCTTGCCGCCACCGCCGCACCCACGCCTGCGCCACCGCCGAGCCTGCTGTGCCCCTGCCGACCCACGTGCCCTCCGTCGGCGCCACACCTCCACCGCGCCCCGATCTCCTCCACTGGCTCACCTCCGGCCACCCCGTGCCGCCAGCGCCGCCGGTACGATTCGGATTTTGTTAGTGTTAAGGATATTGTTAGTGTTAAGGATATTGTGAGTGATTTTGTTAGTGTAGGATGATTATTATTAGTGTAGGATTCTGTTAGTGTCTAGGATGATTATTATTAGTGTAGGATGATTATGATATAGTGTAGAATTTTTTTATATAGTGTAGGATTATTATTAGTGTATTAGTCTAGGATTTTATTATATAGTATAGGATTATGATATAGTGTAGGATTTTTTATATAGTGTAGGATTATTTTTTTTATATAGTGTAGGATTATTATTTTTAGGGTATGAAATATGTTATAATATTTTAAGATTTTTATTGTAATATAATAGATAAATATAGTATTTTTATTGTAATATTGTAAGACCCTCTTTGTAACCAGAGTTAGGGTTAGGGTTAGGGTGTGTTGCTCGGTGGTGACCGAAGTTAGGGTTAGGGTGGTGGTTCTCACGGGAAGCCGTAGTCGCCCGCCTCTCCCGCGGCCACCATCACCGGCACCGGCCACCACCACCGCACCTATGGAGTTTAGGGTTTATTTGTTATGTTCAAATAAATATTGTATGCATTTTGCAGGAACTATGGATCCACCTAGTACAATCCGCAGAGACCTAGATTCAGAACACTTTCTCAAGGATATGATTCACGATGCCGATGAGGGATCTCCCTCGAGGGATCTGAACTCATCTGGTGATTGAGAGGAGATAAAAAACGAGAGGTAGAACCCCATGGACGCGTAACGCACAACGACGAGGTATATATATGATGTTCGATGATCACTAGATGTACCTAACTGTATATATATTATATTGACGCATGTTTCTTCTCTTAGGACTCTACATCGAGCAAAAAACCAAGAGCGGCCCAGCCAAAAAGTTGTATGCCCGTACTGTTTTTGAAATTACAGAGGTCTCAAGACAGGGCGAACCATTGGAACCGAAAAAATCAAAACAAGATTTGTACAACAATGTGGAGTTATTGCTAGCGATCGCACCCCGATCATTGTTCGAGAGTGGAATAAGCTCAAAGAGGCGGAATGGAGTGATCTATATATCGATGATAGGTTCAAAGAGAAACTATTTACTGACCTCATGGCACATTTCAAGCTACCAGAATGTGAGACTGATGACGAGACGACTGAAATGAGATAGAAAGTCCAGAAGTTTGCTCTTAATAAGATGGCCTAACTACTCAAGAATTGAAAGAAATCATTTTGGCTACAGTATCAAAAGGACAAGAAAACTCCATTATTTGAAGGCTATCTAGCGAAGAGCAGCCTTACTAGGATGCATTTGTGGAGTATAGGAAGTCAGGAATTTGCTGAGGAAAAGTCTGAAAAAAACAAGATAAATGCCGCGAAGAAGAAATATCACCATAACAAGGGGCCACGGGGCTACGCGGCTGCCATGCCTAAGTGGGATGCCTAAGAGAAAGAGCTTAATGCTAAAGGGATCATTCCAGAACCAATTCGCGGAGAATGGGATTTGAGGGCAAGAAATTGGTTCCTTGGGCATGGGAGTACGTATGACGAATTTACAGGGGACCTTGTTCGCGGTGACGGGATAAAGGTATTCAGGAGTGCATGGCTGAAACTGGTGGAAGAGATTAAATATGGGATAAAAAAGTTTCATCCCGATAGAGAGAAAGACTTGCTGACCTGTGTCCTCAGGAATCACGAACATGGAGGACGAGTCGGAGGCCTTGACTGGAGTTTCACGTGGGAGACTGGGTTTCCTAAGGACCAAGGTACCTATAGAATCCAATCAAGAGCAACGCAGCGATGGGAGGAGGAGGAGGGAGACAAGTTCAACCATCTGCTAGCAATACTTGACAAGCAGCAGCAGTAACAGATCGAAGAACTTAAAGGAGTAGCGTGCTTGCAAGATCCTCCACTCGATATTACCGCCAACCCATCTCAGCGGAGAAGCATCGTGGCTGAATCGGAGGTCCCTTCTGACGATGCACTCTATACAGATGGCGGTCCCACCTACCCCATGGATGGAATTAAGGAGCAGATATCTTGTGAGCTCCATCATAAATTGAAGAACATATCTGTGAATGTGGCAGTCGGATCTGCTTTACCTTGTCCGCCTGATGCATGTTGGCATGGCCGTGAGATTCCACCTGGCTATGCTAAATCAAGGTGAATCATATTGTAAAGGAGTGGGAGTCAATGGAGCTTGACATCCCTGGACTTGAAGGTGAGAGCACACTCGAAGAAGTACTGGGTGGTATCATTCTATGGGACAAGAACAATATACGGTTTCCAGGCTCGGCCCCAAGGCCAAGACTACCGCCTCCGATTCGTCGTAGGTGTCCTTCACCTCCATCACCTCCAAGAAGCCCACCCCATGATGACTACGAGCACCACATCCCGAGTCCATCTCGATCTCCGCCACAGGTTCAGCAATCTTCGCTGCCCGCTAAGGAGAATAAGAGGAAGAATGCTTCGTCAGTGAGTACTAAAGGACATGGCAGCCCAAAACGGAAAATGTCGCCCCTCCCAACAGTGCCTCATAAGAATCCTACAATCATACCTTACGATCATACAGATGCGGAAACTGCAGTAATAGCAAAGGACGAAATGGCGGCGCATTTTGAGAAGAAGAAACCTGAGCCCACTCCGGTATACACCGAGAAGCAAAAGGCATATGCAATTGATTTTCTAAATACAAAATACCATATTATTATTGCACTATAAGCCAGATGACTATCTACGCTCACTTCAGAAAGAAGTGGCAAAGAGCAAATCAAGAAAATCAAGTGCAAGCGGTAAAAAACAGCAAGCACAAGTGCAAGCGGGACCAAAACTGTAATCAGTAAAAATCTGACATTACCCTTCTCGGACAACAGGACAAACAAACGATCGCACGCCTCAAGGTATTTTCAGAAAATGTCCCCCTTCTCACACAACAACCACTAGATATGTCAGTAGCTGCGGAGTTGGCAGCTAGCATGGAAATTAGTCTTGATGAACTGTTAGGCCCCCAACTTGACCTTCTACCCAAGGCTGATGTAGTACGTAGATATGTCGCAGGTGAGGATTTGTTCATCAAAGAAATGGTGAAAGAACTGCCAACACAAATGCGGAATCTCCATGAGTGGTATTTGACAGCTGCAAAGCAAGGGAGAATATTTATCACAGCGGAAGTCCCACTTGACTACTACTTCAGACTCGACGAGATCCATGTTGAGTTATTGAATTCATTTTCTACATGTTTAGTTCATTGCATGTAATTATCCTCATTAAATCCTTTTGTACTCTATTATTTTGTAGAATGAAGATCCAGGAATTTAAAATAAGATGAATCTATAGTGTTGGGTTCATTGATCCAGATAAAGTACATATAAATACGCTAATAACAAACCCCGAGGATACAGAGGAAAACATTTTTAGGTTTTTAAAGGAGCAAAATTTATGTGACCACATACTGTTTCCTTACAATTTCGAGTAAGGGTCTTACTCTGTTGTACATACATTCACTTTTGATTACTCGATGCTAAGTGTAAATGAAATGCTAAGTGTAAATGATGAGTAAGGGTCTTCCAATGGATTCTTCTAGATATTCAACTTGATAAGGGAAGAGTTAAAGTCATGGACCTATCAAAGAGAAAGCTGGAAGCGTTCTGCAGCATGCAGGACATGATCTATAAGTAATTTTCTCGCTATATCGGTCTCTTTCATTGATTTCCTCAGATATCAGGTAATGAATAACTCATTCATTCATTTTCTTCACCGGGCAGGGTTTGGATCCGGTTCAAGCATGAGGTTACAAGTTCCTTTAGTCAGAAGATAACATTTAAGGAGGTCTCTGTAAGTAGCACGTGATCTGTCCACGCATATCTTTACTTCTAGTTTCAATACAATAATGATGCTAGATTATTATTTTGATTGATTTCTATTCTCGTAAAGTGCGCGAGGCAGCCATAGGGGTCAGATTTATGTGGATTCTACGTTTGTGAGTTTATTCGCATGCTTACCATCGAGAACAAATATTATAGAGTCGACGTAAGCAATACATTCACATCATCATTTTATTACCGTCACTTTTTGTTATCATGATTGATATTCATATTGATCTCCTTTTTATATAGTTCGAGAGAATGCGGGATAATCTCCTACCACATCAACGTGTACTACTAATTGTGGCGGATCTGGCTGGTTTTATTTTCAAAGAGATGGTACACAATGGCGGAGAATTTAGTGTGAATAGGCTCTAATGATATCCATGTAATTGGATAGACGGGCTCTAGTCCCAGTAATTGTGATCTCCATGTAACTATGTAAATTGTATATATTTGTATGCTCGATATCATAATACAAGTTATCTTATATGTGTACGAATGTGTACGATATGTGGTTGTGTACAAATATTCAAAAACTATTTTGAAATGAAAAATAAATAAATAAAATAATACAAAATGAATTCTCTGCCACAGTAGAGAAAGGGCACAAAATGATGTCGCGACAGAGAAACACTAGTCCAAGGTAATGCTCTTCCGCGGCAGAGAAAAGGTGCAAAATGCTGCCGCGGCAGAGACCCACTAGTCATGTTCCTTAACAACAATCGGGACTAGTGGGGGTGCACCTCAAGCGCGCCACGGCAGCCACGCGGGCATCCACTAGTCTTGGCTGGTAATTGGGTCGGGACTAGTGGGTGGGCCTCTAGTCCCGCTTGGTTAGTCCCGGTGCCAAAACCGGGACTAAAGGACCTTATGGCCCGGGACTAGAGGCCCTGTTTCCACTAGTGGGATACCCAAGGCATCCCCTTCTTCATCAATAAAAGTCTCAGGTCTTTCTAGACACTTCATTTTTATTGTTTCATGCAAAATTGTGTTGTTCTTGGAGCGTCTTAGTTTTTGTTTGCTTAGTTTGCTTGAATAAAGTTGTTGGACCCCCGTTTTCGCTGTGTTATTTCAAATAAGTTGATTGGTGTTGGAGAGAAGTAGAAAGTTCTTGCTTGACTAGTATAAGAGGTGTTTGCTTTGACTGTGGCTTAGGCTTCATCATGCCATGCTAGATGTTGTTTTGACCTTATGCTTAGTTATTATTGTTGTAGCATGACTTGTTCCAAACAATTAGGATTTCTTAATTTGCCTTGGAAGAATCATGCGTTGTTTTAACATACAAAAGCATAGTATTATGGTATTATCGTTTAATGTTTTGTTTGGGTTGACTTGGCACATGCTCACACCATGTTATGATTAGGAACAAGTCACCATTAGCTTCTATGATCATTTAGTTTTTGACTTGTGCTACCACTTTATACTTTGATTAGTAATGTTTTGTCGTTCTGCATGATTATGGCCATTATTGCTCTCTTAGTTGGTCGCTCTCAGTCTTTTGCTAGCCTCCACTTGTATTGAGTAAGATCTACTCATGCATCCAACTCCCAAGAAACCAAGTTATTCAAAAGAGTCCACTGTAAATTCATATGCATGGTGTGTTACACCATTCTAAGTATATTCTTGTTTTATCTACCTTCCAATTAAAAATTCACTTTGTTATGTGAAAACTAGTGATTAAAGCTACCACAAACTTGATGGCACACTTTATTTTTCTTGCCCCTAATAAACTTGAACCATTATGTCATCTATGTTGTATATGCTTGCACTTATACGTTGGAATTAGGAGAACCATGCTGTCATGGGGAACGCTTTCAACATTGCACTTGTACATTGTATCCAGTTGATATCATGCTCTTTTGTTTATGGATGTCGTAGGTGTGAAATAAAAGGGGAGCTTGTAAGTCCATGGAGTTATGTATGTGTGTTAGAGAAACGCCTGGGCCGCTAGCCTAAGCCATGCCTAATCATGGTGGGAACTTGCAGCATCACCATAGTGAGCAATATATGATGATTTAATCTTATAAAAAATAGATATATCGAAAAGAAGAAAGAGAGAAAAAAGCACCATTTTCCCATGGTAAATAAGAAGATTTATGGGATAGCTCCTGTAGCATGTGCAAGGGGTACCCCGTTGGCGATTCTATATGATACCCATGTACTTACTATGAAAAGAACTTACCGGTGACTAAAGTTGAGTAGCATGAGGAGCGGCCTCGTATTCAAGGGACATGAGATTGCCAACTTATACTTTGTCAAGCATATACTCCATTGTTTGTTCACTTTAACCTTAATCACTTTAATATGCTTATCATAGGGGCAATGAGATCTGAAATCTAACAAGTACCATAGTATTTGGAAGCTCTTTATGAGACTTGAAATCCTTGCTTCCTTTTATGAAGGCCATTTCTTCCATTATTATATTGAGTCTCCACCTTCTATCCTTAGGCACCAATTAAGAGAAAATAATTGCCATTCTTAGTTCTATGTGCATTGTCCCAAAACTTATTAATTGATTCATATTGTTGATATTGCTTGTTCTTGAACTATTTGTATCTAGTCACTCTTATGAACTTTGAAGGTGTCCTATGCATTTATTGCTACTCCATGAGGGACAAGTTGAATGCCACTATGCTATGTTTTCTATATGTGAAACAAACAAACATCTTTCAATGCATTGTTATTCATGATCTTTGTTTGTAACCTTTCATGTTGCAACATAGTTGCTTTGTCTTATTGTTAGAACTTGTTCTTTCATGCTCATGTTTAGAGTACTTTGATCCAAGCTTTCAATGCTTGCAAATGGTTTGACCTTGATTTTGATGGTGCATGTCACCTCAAAAATTATTCTTTTTATAACTTACCTACTCGAGGACGAGCAGGAGTTAAGCTTGGGGATGCTTGATACGTCGTAAAGGTATCTATATTTTTGATGTTCCATGCTTGTTTAGTATATTCTTTTGCTTTGCTTTGTCTACACTTGGAGGTATTTTCATATGTTTTCTGGGACTAACGTATTAACAAGATGCCACAGTGACAGTTGCCTGTTCTCTGTTGTTTTTTGGTTCCAGAAAAGTCAAAAAATCAATATTCTTGGAATTGGACGCGAAAAAAGCCAAAGTCAATATTCTACCATGGGGAACACGGATCCAAAAAACGATACGGAGAGGGGCCTCGAGGAGGCCACACCCCTGGCCGCGATGCCAGGCCTGTCCCGCGCCTGGGGGGTGCGGCCGTCTCGGGCCACCCCTCGGCCTCCCTCTTCGCCTATAAGAAGCCCCCGATACCTAAACCTTAAGTACTCGATCAATCTTCCACGAAACAATTCGTAGCCACCGCCACCATCGTACCTAGATCGGGGGATGTGAAGCTCTTCCTGGCACCCTGCCGGAGGGGAGAGATCATCCCGGAGGCCTTCTTCATCACCATGCCAGCTTCTGGTATGATGCGTGAGTAGTTCCACCTTGGACTACGGGTCCATGTAGTAGCTAGATGGTTGTTTCTCCTCCTTTGTGCTACCATGTTTAGATCTTGTGACCTCCGTTCATGATAAAGATCATCTATTTGTATTCATGCATGTTGTGTTTGCGGGGATCCGATGGATATTGAGATTACTATGTCAGATTGGTTAATGATTCTATCATATTGATTCTATCATATCTATGTTGTTTGTGATCTTGCATGCTCTCTGTTTCTTGTAGCTATCTTGGCCAAGTAGATGCTAGTGACTCCAAGAGGGAGTATTTATGCTCGATAGTGGGTTCATGCCTCTATTTAATCTGGGGAAGTGACAGAAATCTCTAAGGTTGTAGATGTGTTGTTGCTACTAGGGACAAAACAACAATCTTTTGTTCATGGAATAATTTTATTGTTTACTTTACACACTTTTCTTAAAGTAGTTATCCATTGCTTGCAACTTAATATTGGAGGGGGCTCGGATGATAACCTGAAGGTGGATTACTATTCATATATGCAGTTGGATGGCGGTCTATGTATATTGTTGTAATGCCCAATCAAATCTCACCTGATCATGAATGTCTAGTATTGCATTGTTATACATTGCTCTGTCTTGTCAATGGCCTCGCTGTAATTTGTTTACCCAGCATGCCATGTTGTTTATCTTAAGGAGAACACCTATAGTGAACTATGGACCCCGGTCTAATCTTTTCCATTGATATATCTTCCACTGTTACAGTTTACTTTCTGCAAACCACCATTTCCTTCAACACCATACAGTTAATCATTTGTTTTCAGCAAACCGGTCAGATTGACAACCTCATTGTCCATTGGGGCAAAGTCTTGAGTTTGTGTTGTGCAGGTTTTCAGTTGCTAGTAACACCTTTGAATCGGTTCCTTCCTCCTACTGGTTCGATAACATTGGTTTCTTACTAAGGGAAAAACTTGTTGTTGTACACATCATACCTTCCTCTTGGGGTTTCCCAATGAAGCTCTACAGTGATCTGAGCCGCATCAGAGGCCCTCTTGTCGACGTCGGTTGCCCATGTCCCATTTGCTGCGTCGCGTAACTGCAGAACAAAGAAGGGTGGGAGAGGGCGGCAGGGTGGGAAGACCATGACACCCTACCTTGCTGGAGTATGGACCTGCACCGTCGCGTGAGGATATGGGATCGGGGCTTGGGCGTGCACGCCGGACTGCTGCGCCGATCTCATACCAGGTGAGGCTCGAGGCGCTCCACAAGGAGGTCGTCCACCTTGGAGGTTCTTGGGCTGTTAATGGAGGCGGGAGGGCGGCTGGGGCACAAGGGCGAGACAGGAGGGGCGGCAGCGGCGGGATCCTATGCTAGGGTTCACGGGAGAGGTTTTTTTCTTTTGAAACTAACACGAGATCATGTTGGCATATCATGCGTCGTGGCCCTTTCTTAATTTTTTCTGTTTGGGTGTTGAACCAGATTTTCCCACCTAGTGGGTGTCAGATATATGTAATTAACTAATCAAGTATTGGGATGGCTCTTTGTACCATCGTATATGCATCATACTATCAACACCTATTTAATAGTAAAGATATGGTTCTAGTTTGCTAAAGAAACTATGTTTTTATGGAATTAAAGATATAACAAATATACTTAATTTTCAAGGTGAATTTGTTTCTTATATTTTTTTTGAACTTCACACAGTTGAATAGTAGTGGATGTACAGGCTCATAACACAAATATCTTCAAGGTACAAAAATAATTTACACGGTAGAAATCTCTTAGTATTCGCATGTTTTTCTGATGTTTGAGTCCTTTTGTTAAACATGTTTGGGTGGGAACTGGTTTAACGCATCTGGTGCATGGCCTATCTCTTTATATATGGGTACCAAGAGGTACAATATAGATACAATTACAAAGGATATAAAGTTGTATACAAATACAGTCTAATATGCTCCCTTAATCTTAACTATGCCTGAAGGATTCAGTAAGTTAAGATTGCGTCTATAGCCTATGAACAAAGGAAGAGACAACGGTTTGGTGAAGATATCAACAAGTTGATCTTTAGAAGAAATGAACTTGATCCGCAGAAACTTCTGCAACACGTTCCCTCGCAAAATTATAATCAACTTCGATTTGTTTCATTGATGCATGAAATACCATATTCTACGAGAGATATGTGGCACCCATGTTATCACACTAAAGGATAGGAGGATGAATGTGAGAGATTGCCAACTCTCGAAGCATGGACTGGACCCAAATAAGCTCAGTAGTGCAATCAGCAACCGCCTTATACTCAGCTTTAGTGCTACTGCGAGAAACTGTTGCTTGTTTCCGAGCACTCCAGGCGATCAGATTAGGACCAAACAATACTGCATATCCTCCTGTGTATTGCATGTCATCTAGGTTACCAGCCCAATCGAAAGCCAAGAGAAGTCCAGAGGGCGCCGGCCGTAGATGCAGTCCATAAGTAGCAGCGTAGCAAACATAGTGCAGAATACGCTTTACAACAGTCAAGTTAGGCTCTCGAGGGGCATGAAGATATTGGCAGACATGGTTAACTACATATGAAATATCAGTTCGAGTGATGGTGAGGTACTGAAACGCCCCAACAAGACTCCGATACTCGATAGCACCATTAGACGAAAGTAGAGCCCCATCAGAAGCAGAGATAGTCTTAGTGGAGGACATGGGAGTAGTAGCAGCCTTGCACTGGAGCACGATAGCACGTCGCAAGAGAACACTTCTGCTGAGAGAGAGCAAGACCATCATGTGGGATAGGTGACCTCCAAGCTAAGAAAATAGTGAAGTTTGCTGAGATCCTTGACAGCCAAACCAGAACTGAGAACCAGAACTAGACGATCAGTCGCCGCAACAGAGGAGCTGAGAAGGATGATATCATCAACGTATACCAGGATGTATATAGTAGCTTCCGGTTGCTGAAGAATGAAAAGTGAAGTATCAGAAGTGGAGGGCACAAACTCATGAGCACGAAGCGCAGAACACAAGCGAGAATGCCAAGCACGAGGAGTCTGTTTGAGACCGTAGAGCACTTTCACCAAGCGACAGAGATCCTGAGGACGACCAAGATCAAAAAAACCAGGAGGCTGACGCACGTAAACCTCCTCCTCAAGAACACCATGGAGAAACACATTCTGAACATCCAACTAACGAAGTGACCAACCTCTTGTGACGACAACAAGTGAAAGAAGCAGCTGAATCATGGTTGGTTTAACAACATGACTGAATGTATCCTCGTAGTCAATACCATACCATTGCTTGAAGCCCTTAACAACCAGCCTAACCTTGTACCACTCAATAGAGCCATCTACATGCCGTTTGACCTTGAAGACCCATTTGGAATCAATGACATTGATACCTGGGCGGGGAGAGACCAACTGCCAGGTGCCATTCATTCTGACGAAGAGCCTGAATCCTGAGGTCCATAGCAGCATGCCAATGAGGAATACTCATCGCTTCTTGATAGTGTCGGGGTTCCGCAGTAGGATCGGACTGCACTTGAGCTAACCAGGAAGCAATCCATGCAATAGTACCATTAGTGCGTTCCTTGGGCCGGTCAATACCACTCCGGCTGCGCGTATGCGGACGGAAAACCACAGGTGCTAGAGGCAGGTCATCGACCACCTCATCGGTAGAGGCAGGCGATGATGCGGGAGATGGGCTCCCAGGCAGGGAAGGTGCGGGCGACAGCAGCCCACTAGCCGGCGAGGCGAGCGCTGGCGAGGCCGGCCCAGGTGAGATGGGAGGAGGCGACGCGGGAGGTGAAGGTCGCGTAGGAGACGCGATATGCGGGGACAGCCCACTGCCAGCCGACGGCGCAAGCGTGCAAGACACATGCGATGGAGGGGCTAGGCCAGTCGGGGCCGAGGAGGAGGCCTTGGGGCATGCACCCGATGCATGGTCCATGCAGCGATCGACGTTACTGTCTGTAGGAGCAGGTCCTGGCGACTTAGGTACGTGAAGGAGCTCGAGGCGAGCGCTACGTCCGGTACATGCACCATGGTTAGGAAATAACATAGGCGGATATGCAACATCCTCAAGTTTATCATGCGAAATAATGGAAGGATTAGTGGATGATGACAATAATGGAGAAGATGGCATATTCTAAAAAGCAAACAGATTGTCGTTGAACACGACATCATGATAATTATAAACTCTATTAGTTGGAAAATGGAGACACTTGTAGCTTTTGTGAAGAGTACTATAACCAATGAAGACACACTTTTTGGAGCGAAACACAAGCTCGCGACTATTGTAGGGCCGAAGATGCGGCCAACAAGAACAACCAAAAACTATGAAAAAAGTGTAGTCAGGGAGTTCATTAAACAACAGTTCAAGCGGTGTCTTCATATTTAATACTCGAGTAGGAGTTCGATTGATCAAGAAACATGCAGTCGTAAAAGCATCACTCCAAAACAGAAAACGGTACAGAGGCATGAGCAAAAAGTGTAAGGCCGGTTTCTACTATGTGGAGGTGCTTGCGCTCGACAACACCGTTCTGTTAATGTGTGTGTGGACATGAAACACAATGCGATATCCTAAGATTATTAAAGCCCCAATCCCACTGAACATGAATGATCTTATACTATAGGAGTCTCTCAACATGCATTTGCAATTGTAAAAAAAATTAAACAAAACAACTTTGCTCTTAATAAGATAAAGCCACATAAAGCGACTATAAGCATCAATGAAACTGACATAATATTTATGACCACTGACAGAGGTTTGGGCAGGGCCCCATACATCTGAAAACACAAGCTCTAATGGAATAGTAACAAGTCGAGGTGAGGACACAAATGGTAACTAATGACTCTTTCCCTGTTGACGAGCATCACAAATAGCTAAATTTTTATTACTAGACGATTTAGGGAGCTCATGTCGATGCAGAATATGGCTAACTATAGGAGACGCGGGATGACCAAGCCGTGCATGCCAATGAGATGCCGATGTGCGAACGACGCTGAAAGCCTTCAGAACGGATGGCACCTCCAACGCATACAGACTCTGATGGATACGAACTCTAAGCAGAACCTCCCGTGTGGATCGATCCTTAACAAAGATATGAAAGGGGTGAAACTCACAAAACACATCATTATCATGAGTAAACTTACGAACATATAGTAATTGACGAGTGACTAGTGGGACACGAAGGACATTACAAAGGCGAAGATGATGGGAGGAACTATAAAGAAGGGAAGTCTGACCAACATGAGTAATGGGCTGATGACCCACAATTACAAGGGGTGTATCATAGTACTTTCGATAAATAGGAGTGTCGGTCCCAACGAGGAGCAGAATTTGTTTACTAATGGTATGGAGCAGGAAATCTCTGTAAATACTTAGGAAACGGATTTTTAGGGGTTTTCCGATAAAGCAAATAAACAAGGTGCAAGTAATAAAGACAACGAACAACTGCAACAAGTGGCCCAATCCTTTCTATGCAAAGGACAAGCCGGTGGAAATACTTATAAGGACCAAACGTTCTCGAGGACACATGGGAATTATGTCAAGTGCTTTCGCTTCAAATAGCTGAGTACTCTTCTTTGGTGTTGTAAGTGTTGTGTGGGTGAACCTGTGCTAATGTACCGACCTTACTTGGACTACTACATACTTGTGATTAAACCCCCTGCAAGCATCCGCAACTACAGTAAAGCAATTAAGATATAAACCTAACCATGGCCTTAAACTCTGAGATCCTACACTCCCTTGTGCAATGGTGTCCTAACGGGGGTTCAGGTTTCTGTCACTCTGGCAACCACACAATTAGTAGCCAAATACACAATGTATTCCCCTAGGCCCATAAATGGTGAAGTATCATGTAGTCGACGTTCACATGACACCACTAGAAGAATAGCACCACAACTTAAATACTAAACCATTGAATAATAACTCACACAAATCCACTACTAACAACATGACTTCTCCCATGTCCTCAAGAACTAAATGAACTACTCACAAGACATAATATGGATCAAGATCAAATATGATATGATAATGGATAAAAATCTAAACATAAAAAATAATCCAATGGTTCCACTCACAAGCATCAACAACAATAGTAGTTAACACCGAGAAAGTTTCCCCTAAGAACTAATGCAAGATCCAACACGATTGTTACATCGGGATGGAGTGGTGATGATGGTGCTGGTGGAGATGATGGTGTGGATGATGATCCTGATGAAGCCTAGCCTGACGGTGGTGTTGATGGAGAAGATCTTCACCTCTCCGGGAAGGAATTTCCCCGGCAAAAAGCTGTCTGTCGGAGAGCTCTTGTCATTGTTGGCGCGGCTCAGGGGGACCCGTGCCTAGGGGGTGTGGGCCCCCTATGGCCTAGCTACGCCCCCCCTTCTGGCTTCCTTTGTCTTCTGGGAAAATATAATTTTCCAATATTTTTCTGGTATTTTTCTGATCTTCGCAAAATTGCATCAAAACATCTTTTTTCCATCAGAATCCTGACTCCGGTGGTCCATCCTCCAAGAATCATCCAACATGCAAAAACAGAGGAAAAGACATAAGTAACACCTCATAATAAGACACATATCAATGAATAGAGGCAAAGTATGATATAGAATGGTGATGCAAATTGGACGTATCAACTCCCCCAAGCTTAGACCTTCGCTTGTCCCCAAGCGAAAATTGAGCTCAGTAAACATGTCCACAGGTTTATGGAGTGAAGTGTCGATAAAAGAATACGGACAAGAAGCATCACACTTACCGTTACACAACTCATAGAAGAAAGCAACTCACCATTATATAACTTAGCTTGCAACAAGTACAGGAGGCACAATAGAGATGCATAAAGATAAATCATAATTGGAATTGGCGAACTCTTGTTCTTGGTCAGAGAACAGATGGCAAACAGTTTCACAAGTAAAGCCTTTGTAGACTTCAAACACAGGAGCACTCTTTGCTCAAAAAGGTTTTTCAAAATGATGGCTTTCAAAGTAATACTCAATAGATCAGAGTCTTGTGCAAACAAGGGAGATAAATAATATGAGTGAATAAATCATCATATGAATGCTTACAACACAACAACTCAAGTGCTTGCTAGAGATAGAGAGGAAGTAGGTTTACTGACTCAACTTAGAAATAGGAGAAAGGTCCCTTCATAGAGGGAAGCAGGGATTTCAAGTCATAAAGAGCTTCCAAAAGATTATGGTACTTACTAGCTTCGAGCCCTCATTGCCCCTATCATAGGCATCTTCAGATGATTAAGGTTAAAGTGAACAAGGATGGAGTATATGCTTGACGAAATATAAGTTGGCAATCTCATGTCCCTTGAGTACGAGGGTCGCTCCTCATGCTACTCAACTTTAGTCATCGGTAAGTTCTTGTCATTATAAGTACATGTGTATCATAGAGAACCGCCAACGGGGTACCCCTTGCACATGGTACAGGAGCTATCCCATAACCAAAATGACAAGGCAAGCAGACAATGAGCATCTCCGTGATCTTTTTATTTACTATTTGCATAGATTTTTATTGAGGATGCTTCACAAATTGATCATTATGGTGATGCTGCAAGTTTCCACCATGATTAGGCATGGCTTAGGCTAGCGGCCTAGGAGTTTCTCTAACACACATACATAACTCCATGGACTTACAAGCTCCCTTTTTATTTCACACCAACGACATCCACAATCAAAAGAGCATGATATCAACTGGATAAGTATCCATAAGTGTTGAAAATGTTCCCCGTGACAACACGGTTCTGCTAATTCCAATGTATAGATGCAAGCATATACAACTTCGATGACACAATGGTTCAAGTCTATTAGGGGCATGAAAATAAGGTGTTCCATCAAGTTCGTGAGAGCTTTACTAACTAGTTTTCACCTAACAAAATACTTTTTAATTCGAAAGATAGATGAAGCTTGAGAATTTTCTTGGAATAGCAATAATGCTAATAAGTAGATATGGTGGACACAAATGGCATAGGTTTTGGTTCAAAGGGGTTGGAAGCATGAGAAGTATGCCTTCTCAAAACAGGTTTTTGGCTAGCAAGGATGGGTAGCAAGCAAAAGAGTTGAAGGAAATAAGCAAACCTACAAGTGATAAAGCCAAACATGCAATCTTCCTTGAAGACACAAAAGATCTTAAATAAAGAATCCTAAGCTTATGAGCCAATCAAGAAAGAAAATAAATGATAAAAAATACTTATAAGCTTTTTCTCTCTTCCTTTCAAATCTCAAAAAGTGTTGCTACTGACCAGAGCTCGGTTTGCCAAAACCAATTTAGATTTACTTGATGCTCCCAAAGTGATGCCAATACTGATCAACAAGATCAATCATATAACAGAGATTGCAAACTAAAATAAGAAGTGCAAAAAGTAAAAGATGAAACTTCTCATTAATATTCCATAAAGGCACCCACGCCAAGGGATACATAGATAATCAACCATAGGATAGATACTTCCACAATGCAAACCAACCTATAAGATAACTTCTCTACCAAAGATATGAATCCACTAAAAAAGGTAAAAGATAATGATGTGATACCGCAGCACTCCCCCAAGCTTGGAACAAGCCAAGGGAATGCCAAACCTGATGACGAATTACTCCTTCGGTGGTGGTGGTGGTGTTCTCTTGATATCATAAAACTTCCAAGGCAAAGGTTCCCCATGCAAAAAGAACATCCTGGTTTTCGCAATCCTGAAACTAGCAGCAGAGCTTATGCGATCAAATCTAGCCTCATACTCATAGTTTTGATTTTGTATGTCGTAGAGATGTTCTTGTAATTGGTTGGTGGTCTGACGGAGCAAGAAGATTTCTTCTCGGAGCTCAGCAACCTCCTCCTCTTGCTTGGTGATGAGTTCTGAAATTATATTGTGAATAACATCCACTTCGTGTTCTGCCATCTTCTTGTACCTGAAAACTTCCTGCTCCAATGCTTCCATCCTGTCTTCCAGACTTCCTTCTCCTTTAGGGCCTTGAAATTCTTTCATCGGCACCTTCTCATCTTTGAGAATCAACTCCTTGGGATGGATCTTCGACTCATACATGTACGGGATGATGATATCCGCAGAGGAATCCTCCATGGTTGATCCATAGGAAGACATTGTGGCACCAAAACTAAGAATTTGCCTGACAGAAACAGATCAAAACAAAAAAACGATGATAACTCGATACAAGAACCTCGGGGAACCCGCGGGGTTATATATTACGAAGTTTCAATGCATAAGGAAGGTACTAGTAAAAAAACAAGCGGAGACGGATCTCGGGGGGGGGGTGCACACCCCCTCTAGGCACGGCCAACTGGGGGCCACGCCTGGGGTGGGTGTGGCCACCCCGTCCTCCATTTCCTCCTCTATTTCGTTTTATATCCTCCTGTATGTAATAAAAAAATAAAAAATATAAAAGATTGGGATTTCATGAACCTTCTGTTTTGACCACTTTTACCTATTCAAAGACGTACTCTGCAGATTCTGGTGTTTGGTTTCTAATAAATTCTCCTGGAGTCATCGTTTGAATAATGTCAACGTCTTCGTTATAAGAATCTCCAGAAATATAATGTTTGAGCCTTTGGCAATTCACCACCTATGTAGTGTTGTCCTTCAAAGAAGATATTTTGATAGCACCTGAATGATATACTTCCTCAATAACAAAAGGTCCTTCCCATTTTGAGAGTAGTTTCCCTGCAAAAAATCTGAGGCGAGACCTATACAAAAGAACTTTCTCACCAACATGGAACTCCCTTTTGAGAATTCTCCTATTATGCCATCTTTTTACTTTTTCCTTAAAGAGTCTAGCATTTTCATAAGCTTCACTTCTCCACTCATCTAAGGTACTCATGTCAAGCAATCTTTTCTCACCAGCAAGTTTAAAATCTCTATTCAACTCTTTCACTGCCCAATAATCTTTGTGTTCTAATACTAAAGGCAAGTGAAAATCTTTCCCATATACCATTTTGTAAGGAGACATCCCCATAGGATTTTTATAAGAAGTTCTATAAGGCCATAAAGCGTCATTCAACTTTTTAGCCCAATTTTTCCTAGATTTATTAACAGTCTTTTGCAAGATAGATTTAATTTCCCTATTGGAGAGTTCTACTTGCCCACTGGTTTGGGGGTGATAAGCTGAAGCAATTCTATGGTTTACATCATACTTAGCGAGAGTTTTTCTAAAACCCCCATGAATAAAATGAGAGCCTCCATCAGTCATGAGATATCTAGGCACACCAAACCTAGGAAAAATAACATCCTTAAGCACTATTAAAGAGGTCTTACCATCAGCGCTGTTTGTAGGTATGGTTTCTACCCACTTTGTAACATAGTCAACAACAATAAGAATATGAGTATACCCTTTTGAAGGAGGAAAAGGACCCATAAAGTCAAATCCCAACAATCAAAAGGTTCAATAACAAGAGAATAATTCAAAGGAATTTCATTGCGTATAGAAATGTTACCAACTCTTTGACATTCATCACATGATAATACAAACTTCCTTGCATCCTTGAAAAGGGTAGGCCAATAAAATCCAGATTGTAAAACCTTTTGTGCAGTCCTATTCCCAGCATGATGTCCTCCATAAGCACTGCCATGACATTTTCTCAATATCTCTTGTTGTTCAAATTCTAGAACACACCTTCGCATAATACCATCCACTCCTTCTTTATATAAGTGTGGGTCATCCCAAAAGTAGTGCCTTAGATCATAAAAGAATTTCCTTCTTTGCTGGACTGTAAAGGTTGGAGGCAAATACTTGGAAACAATAAAGTTAGCATATCAGCATACCAAGGACTCTCATGCGGACTTACCCTTATTGCAGCCAACTGCTCATTTGGAAAACTATCATTAACAGGCAAGGGGTCAAAATAAATGTTTTCCAAACGAGATAAATTGTCAGCAATAGGATTTTCGGCACCTTTCCTATCTACAATATGCAGATCAAACTCTTGTAAAAGCAACACCCATCTAATAATCCTAGGCTTAGCGTCCTTCTTCGTCATAAGGTACTTAATAGCAGCATTATCCGTATGAATAGTGACCTTTGAATCAACAATATAGGGTCTAAACTTATCACAGACAAAGATTACAACTAAGAACTCTTTTTCAGTAGTAGCATAATTCTTTTGAGCAGCATCTAGAGTCTTGCTAGCATAATGAATAACATTCAACTTCTTATCAACACGTTGCCCAAGGACAGCACCCACAACAAAATCACTAGCATCACACATAATTTCAAAAGGTAAACTCCAATCATGTGGTTGAACAGTAGGAGAAGTAGTCAAATCTTTCTTCAAAGTTTCAAAAGCTTCCTTACACTCATCATCAGAAACAAAAGTTACCTATTTTTGGAGAAGATTAGTAAGGGGCTTTGACATTTTGGAGAAATCTTTAATAAACCTCCTATAGAAATCAGCATGACCAAGGATACTATGAATACCTTTAATATCTCTAGGGCAAGGCATCTTCTCAATTGCTTAAATTTTGGCTCTGTCAACTTCAATGCCTCTTTCAGAGATCTTGGGTCCAAGAAGAATCCCTTCATTAACCATGAAATTGAATTTCTCCCAATTAAGAACAAGGTTGGTTTCTTCACATATCTGCAAAACTTTATCAAGGTTGTGCAAACAGTTATTAAAAGAAGTTCCATAGAAGGAGAAATCATCCATAAAAACCTCCACAAATTATTCACAAACCTCCACAAAGTTCCATAGAAGGTAGCATTAGCATTACATAAACCAAAAGGCATACTATAACACCCCAGTTTTAGTTAAATTATAATTAGGGTTGTTTGTGCATTCATGAGCATCGTCTTTTAAATTGCATGCATTAAAGAAATATACAAAACCCTAAACCCTAATCTTCCCCTCTATTTGTAACTATTTCAAACGGTTTCAAATATTTTGAAAATGGCAAAAAGTTGTGAAGCCGAAAAAGTTACAAGGTTGTCACATTATTTTAAATGTTTCACAAAATCTGTGGCATTTTTGTGCTACTCAAAATAGGTTTGAATTTGAAAATACAAAGAGAAAAGCAAAAACATAACAAGAAAAAGGTTCCGCTAAAAAATAGATCCAACGAGCTAACCAGGCCGCAGCCTAGCTAGCTCACCTCTCTCCTCTCCCCTCTACCTTCCGCCACGCGTGCTCGTAGTGGCCCATATCGTCCTAGGCGCAGCCCACGCGCAGCCCATACCCCTTCATCCTTCTGTCCCGTTCGTTGTCTTCGCTGCCAACGCCAAGCAGCTAGGTGTCGCTGCCAACGCCATCGATCTGTGCTCCTACCTCGCTGTCGTTCATCGCGCCTGGAGGAGAGGATAAAGAGCAGCCCCCCACGTCTCTCTCCCTCTCGCCTGTTCTTATACCCTCCCCGTGCCCTCTCTCTCTTGCTCTCTGCGTTGCGTCGAAACCCTAGCCAATGAGCTCCGCCGGTGTGGTGTCATTGCTGAGCTCCCCTTGTCCATCTGAGGCCGCCATGCTCTTCGCCATGCCGTATTGAGCCTCCGCGCCGAAGGAATCGAGCAGGGGCGCCTCAAATCCTCGCCATCGATGTTGTCTTCCCCGACGCCGGTTGTCGTCAATTCAATGCCGTCAGACCACGGCTAGCTTCCCCGAGCCCTCATCTGCAAACGTGGTGAGATCCCGGTCCTCCTTGTACCCCTAGTTTGTCGGCATGTCGTCTGCAGCCATAGGTCGCCGTCGCTCTGTCGCTGCCGCCGCTGGCCGTCGTTGTACGAGCCATCCGGTGGCCAATAGTTGGCGGCGCCGCCTTTATATCATTCACCCTGCTACGCTGGTTCAAGCGCACCAAATCCCGCATTCCCACATGCCCTCCCTCTCCATCTCCGGTGACCACCTGGCGGTGGCCGTCGAGTTGACGTCACCATGGTGTCACGCCCACGTGGTCGTGGACCCTTTGACCATTGAACACGTAGGTGGCAGTGACGTGGCCACGACCCCACTGGTCAGTCTCTGCGGGTAGCCCCAGACCCAGTAAGAAATGCCCACCCTCCTATGCTGATGTCACAGTGACGCATTAAATCATTTTAAATGATTTAAATAATTCCATTATTTGATATAAACTTGTAAATTCAATAAGTAATTCATTTTAACTCAGAAAATTATGTATAGTATATCAAAGTGTTCAGAAAAATGAAATCTATCTATCTAATGTATAATCATGCATTTTTCAACAACTTTCATAGCAAGTTTAATTAGAAGAACAAACCAAGCCCTCTCATATACATCCGGAGTTTCCTCGAGTTAGGGTTTTACCACTCGAAACCCCGATTAAGTTGTCGAGCATGCTTTAGGGTTTTAATTAAATACAATTTAACTTGTCATATCATCATCCTTGCGTGAGAATTGCATCAATGCCATTTTTGATTATTTCCCTCTCTTTCCGGTGTTTGGTTCTTCCCGGTAGAATAAGATATCGAGATCAAGATCGAAGACCGAGATATACACCGTCAAAGTTTGAAGATCGACGAACAATATTTGCCCAACTATAACCAAGTCAAGTACAAGATTCCTGAAGATCTTCTTATTGGTTATCAACTGGCAAAGGCAAGCATAGCCCCACCATGATATATCGTATGTTTTCGAAAGCATTTACAATTCTCGCCATGATGCATACGATTCTACTGTGGTCTTTTATCGATAGATAGAGTATCCTATCTGTTGCATACTCCCTTTGAGATTATATTACATGATCCACTTCTCCTAGCATAACTAGGTTTGGCTTGTGTGCACTACTAGAGCTTATATCTGTGTCCTGCTTAGCCAAGCATAGCTGCCTGTACTGGTTCATCTAGATGATGTATCATATGCAGAGAATCTAGTATGATAGGAGAACATGATGAGATGAGATCAGTGGTAAAGGTTAAACATGCTAAGGCTTGTATGGGAGGCCATGGTGGGATGTGGTTTTTCTAGTCCCATGCTCGCCACCACTAGGAACTGAGTTCTTGCCTTTGGAACCAAGATGAGCGTACATCCACACGGGGCTTGGGAACCCTCGCCTGATTAACTTGCCTAGTAGATTCCATGAGTCACATAGTTCGGGCCTTCCATTCGACATGCATTCTAGATCTTCTCGAAGGCTGTGAAGGAGGTGCATTATAACATGTAGGTAAGCGTGGCCGGGGTTGCTTGGGGTAGATAGCGCCCCTGGTAAACCAACCTCGCCTCACATCTTTAAGGAACGACTTCGGGACTTGACCCGTTACGACGGAACCATCCTTATTGCGTGACTCATGGTCTCGACGAAAGCAAGGTAAAGGTCATGGCCAACCACCCTCTGCCAGCCTGCCAAGGAAGAGGGCTAATAGCTTGGCATTAAGAGTCGGTTGGTACGTGTGGGTAAAGTTGTACACCCCTGCATGGTTAAATATTTTCGAAAATCCGTGTTCACGGATATGAATTCTTGGTGACCAGATTCTAAGATCATAGAGAACTTTAACCTAATCGTAAAACTTGGCAGATCAACGTGTGCTTAAGGATGCTTCCTCATGGGTACGAGGGGGTGATCCTAGTTAGGGTTCAGATGATGATGAATTGGTGGATATGAAAATATGATGATCAATATTTCAGAGATGTCGCTCTCTTATCTCCTTTTAAAATACTCTGATTAGACGAGCTTCTTCTCCCTCTTGTTTTATAAATAAAGATGGCTTTATGCAAAACAACTCCACCAGCCATAAGTATTGCGGAGTACACCCTGTACTCACCCTTGCTTTGTTGATAGTTTTGGCAGAGTAAGTGTTCCCTAGAGATTAGTTTGGTACTACATCAACATCGACGAGTAGCTTGGGGTTCCCGGCCGGCAGCCTGGAATCTATGGGTTGCGACATCATCATTATGCTTCAGGCCTCTTAGGCCATTTGTTAAGTTTGCTATACTTAATATCATAATTTGCCTTCCTTTGTTTGATGTTTGTGGTCAGTGACCTATGCTTGTAATAATTTGGTTCTCTGCTCAGTTATGAGCTTGCTGTAATAATTTTTGTGTCGTATGGTCACTGTTGTGTTATTGATTCTTCACTGGATATTCAGGAGCTCAAGGTTATGCTTATGTCGGATGGAGGTTTGGGATTTGTTTATCCCTGATCCCGGGGGTGTCACACATACGCCTATAAGCATAAGTTCCATAAGGACAAGAAAGTGTTTTTCTCTTGGTCTTGCGCTTTCATAGCAATTTGAGAGAACATAGAATAACCATCAAGGAATCAAAAGTGGGTCTTTTTAGACAACCTCTCAAGCATTTGATCAATAGAGGGCAAAGGATAATGATATTTCTTAGTAACTTTATTAACCTTTCTAAAATCAATGCACATCCTATACCCAACCACTACTCTTTGGGGTATAAGATCATTATTTTCATTAGGCACAACAGTTATTCCCCCTTTCTTGGGAACACAATGAACAGGGCTAACCCATTGGCTATTAGCAATAGGGTAAATAATACCAGCATCAAGGAGTTTTAATACCTCATTTCTTACCACATCCTTCATCTTAGGATTTAGATGGCGTTGGTGCTCAACAACTAGTTTTGCGTCACGTTCTATATTAATAGCATGCTGAAATATAGTAGGAGAAATCCCTTTTAGATCATCAAGAGTATAGACCATAGCTCCTCAGTGTTTCTTCAGTATTTCCAATAACCTCTCTTCCTCCTATCCTGAAAGTTTAGAACAAATAATAATAGGATATACTTTATTATCATCAAGATAAGCATATTTAAGATCATCAGGAAAATGTTTTAATTCGAAAACAGGGCCCCCTTTAGGTGGTAGTGTGGTACCCAAATCTTCCACAGGTAGATTATGCTTAAGTAGCTCAGGCTGACGAAGGAAAACCTCGTCAATCTCATTTCTTTCCTTCATGAAGACATCGCTTTCATGATCTTCCATCAATTGCTGCAAGGCATTGTCAGGAGCAAGAGAGATATCAGAAAGTTGTTCAACCCTGAAATCCTTACTAGGCAGTTCATTTTCATAAGGAGTTTTAGAAAATTTGTAAAAGTTAAACTCATAAGACTCTCCATCAAACTTAGTCAAAACTTTTTCCTTCCTACAATCTATGATAACCCCACATGTATTAAAGAAGGGTCTACCAAAGATTATAGGATAGGTTTTACTAGCCTCAGAACCAAGTATTAGAAAATCAGCAGGATATTTAATCTTACCACAAAGAACCTCCACATCTCTTACAATGCTAATGGGACAGACTGTCTCTTTATTAGCAAGGTGAATAACCACATCAATGTCCTCAAGCTCACAAGGACCAATTTCCTGCATAATTTCCCTATAAAGCTCATAAGGAATAGCACTAGAACTAGCACCAATATCATACAAACCATAATAAAAATGATCACCAATTTTAACAGAAAGCACATGGAAACTAGCTTTTCTAGGATGAGAGACAATATTAGAAGCGTCTTCACAGAAGACAATATGCTCATCCTCTATATTTCTAGTGACAAGATCTTTCATAATAGCTACCACAGGCTCAATATTTATTTTCTCATCGAGTTCCACAGTTTTCTTTGCACTTTTGCTAACCACATTAGCTATAATACAATGTTCCCTTACCTTAGCAGGAAAAGGGATTTTCTCAACATAAGGTTCCAGAAAAATAGGATCAACAGTAAAAACTTCTATGTTAGGAGGAACATGGGTAACAATGTCTTTATAAGGAGCATGGTACTTGTCCCACTCTTTTTTGGGAATTTCAATATAAGAGGCAAAGGACTTAAAAAAAATTTCAAGAACTTGAGGATCAAGACCATACTCAGTACTAATATCACGGAAGTCATTAGTTCCCATAAAGGATTTAATGCATTCATAATCATAGTTTATACCTGACTTTCTTCATTTGTTATTCTCCCAAGATTTAGTGTTCTCTTGAATATGGTCTAGTAGATCCCATTTAGCTTCTTCCTTCATATGTGTGAATGATCCAGCATAAGAAGCATCTAGTAAATCTTTATCATGAAGAGAAAGCTTAGCATAAAAGTTATTAATAATGATATTGTTAGGGAGTTCATGAATAGGACATTTAAGCATTAGTAACTTCAATATCCCCAAGCTTGAGTTGTACTCTCTCCATCACGAGGCCAAAAGTTATATATCAGATTTCTATACTTATGAATCTCAATGGGAGGATAGAATTTAAAATAAAAGAGAGAAGCCAATTCTTCCCATTCCATGGATTGTCCATTCTTTAGCAGCTTATACCATTCTTCGACTCTCCCTTTCAAGGATATGGAGAGTAACTTCTTCTTCACCTGTTCAGTTGAGATACCTGCATACTTAAACAACCCGTATAATTCATGGATAAAAAGCAAGTGATCACCATGATGAAGAGTTCCATCCCCTAAATAATAATTATCCATAACACAATCAACAATACTTGTAGGTATCTTAAAGGATCTATCTCAACAGGTGGTGATTCATCTACTACCCTAACAGTGGTAGTATTTTTCCCAAACAGAAAACCAAGTGGGTTATCCATATTGCAAACAAAGTAACAAATAGAAATAAAAATCAATACTCACAGTAGAAGTTTCATTTACCAGTTCCACTCTTCAATAACGCTTCACTACCCGGCAATGACGCTAGAAAATAATATTGATGACCCACAAGTATAGGGGGTGTATTGTAGTACTTTCGATAAATAGGAGTGTCAATCCCAACGAGGAGCAGAAGGTGTTGACTAATGGCATGGAGAAAGAAATCTCTGTCAATAATTAGCAAACATATTTTTAGGGGCTTTCTGATAAAGCAAAGAAACAAGGTGCAAGTAATAAAGACAACGAACAACTGCAGCAAGTGGCCTAATCCTTTATTAGCAAAGGATAAGCCGATGTAAATACTTATGAGGACCAAACGTTCTCGAGGACACATGGGAATTCTGTCAAGTGCTTTCGTTTAGAATAGCTGAGTACTCTTCTTTGGTGTTGTAAGTGTTCTGTGGGTGAACCTGTGCTAATGTACTGATCTTACTTGGACTAATACATACTTGTGATTAAACCCCCCGCAAGTATCCACAACTACAGGAAAGAACTTAAGATATTAACCTAACCACAGCTTTAAACTCTGAGATCCTACACTCCCTTGTGCAATGGTGTCCTAACGGGGGTTCAGGTTTCTCTCACTCCGGCAACCCCACAATTAGTATCCAAATGCACAATGCATTCCCCTAGGCCCATAAATGGTGACGTATCATGTAGTCGACGTTCACATGACACCACTAGAAGAATAGCACCACAACTTAAATATTAAAGCATTAAATAATAACTCAACACTAATCCACTACTAACAACATGATTTATCCCGTGTCCTCAAGAACTAAACAAACTACTCACGAGACAACATATGGATCAAGATCAAAGATGATATGATAATGGATAACAATCTGAACATAAACAATAATCCAATGGTTCCACTCACAAGCATCAACTAGAATAGTAATTAACACCGGGAAAGTTTCCCCTAAGAACTAATGCAAGATCCAACACGATTGTTACAGCGGGTTGGAGTGGTGACGATGGTGCTGGTGGAGATGATGATGATCCCGATGAAGCCTAGATTGACGATGGTGTTGATGGAGACGATCTCCCCTCTCCGGGAAGGAATTTCCCCGGCAGAAATCTGCCTGCCGGAGAGCTCTTTCTCTCTCGGTGTTTTCCGCCCCGTAGAGGCGACGGAGATCTTTCTGTGGTCGCCCCCCATGTATTAGGGTTCCGAGAGGAAGATATAGGCGAGAGGGCGGAGTCGGAGGCCGGACATGTGGGCCACACCTTCCCTAGGCGCGACCTAGGAGGGACCCGCGCCTAGGGGGTGTGGGCCCCCTGTGGCCCAGCTACGCCTCCCCTTCTAGCTTTCTTCGTCTTCTGGGAAAATATAATTTTCCAATATTTTTCCGGTATTTTTCCGATCTTCGTGAAATTGCATCAAAACACCTCTTTTTCTACTAGAATCCTGACTCCGGCGGTCCATCTTCCAAGAATCATCCAACATGCAAAAACAAAGGAAAAGACATAAGTAACACCTCATAATAAGACACATATCAATGAATATAGGAAAATTATGATATAGAATGGTGATGGAAATTGGACGTATCATGGGCATACCTGAACCATCAGCAGTGCGAACCTTGTCACGGCCATAATAGGGCTCCTGCGCCTGGAGCCGACCCGTCTCATTGGTCATGTGCTCCGTGGCACCCGCGTCGAAGTACCAGGTGGGGTTGATCGGATACGAGGGCGTGTACCCGCCTCCGCCGGGTAGCCTCCACCGGCAGCACTCTGCTCGGCGATGACTTGCTTCTTATTTGCGGGACCGTCATTGCCGATGCCGAGGAAGTAATTCTTAAAGTGACGGTGGCAGCGAGAGGCATAATGCCCGTGGATGCCAAACAGTTGGCAGTCGATGTTGGGGCGGTCGCGACTGGTCGCAGGAGGACGATGTTCGTACTGTTGCTGGGCAACAGCGACAGAGCAGGCTGGCGGCCACCTCCTCCTATGGGCGAGCCAGCAGGGGGGCGAGGCAGGCGGTAGCCACCAGGTCCAGCCCCACGATAGGAAGCATGAGTGTGGGGATCATTGAGATGCATGTCAGCATGGCGGGCTTTCAACACGCTACTTGGTGGAAAGAAGGCGTGCGTACAAGTCATTGGTAGACGTCGGCATGTCAGGCCCCTCACCGCCTCAACCACAGTATCGTAGTCATGGTCGAGACCCCAGATAACGAAGTCCATGAACTCCTCATCATGGAGCGGCTGCCCAATGGCGGATAGCGTGTCAGCAAGCGTCTTGATTTTATTGAAATAGACGTGCGCGGAGGAGTCGAGATTTTTGCACTCGAGGAGCTATTAACGAAGAGCGGATGCCCGAGTGGAGGAGTGAGCCGAGAAGCTGTCTGCCAGAGTGGACTAGACGTCGATGGACGTCGCGGCGAACACCACCAAGCTGGCGACACCCTCCGTCAGGGAGGACTGCAACACCGACATGATGGCCTGGTCTTGCGTGACCCAGGCACGGTTCAGGGGGTTCTCGGAGGACACCTGCGCACCTATGGCGGTGACCGCAGGGATCAGACGCGGCGGGCATGGGTGACTCCCATCGACGAAGCCTTCGAGGTGTCGACTGCGGAGGAGCGGCGGGATCTGTGCCCACCAATACAGGTAATTGTCATTTGTAAGGCGGACCGTGATGAGGTGGGTGAGATGGTAAGGACTAGTACCCGGTCCGTCGACGACCGGGGATCCAGCTAGAGTGGCGATGTCGGTCGCTGTCGGGAGGAGCGGGGCGGTGGTGACCTGGCGCTCAGCCGAGGGGGAGACGAGCGAGGCGGGGAAGGTCGGTGGTCCGAAGAGGCTGGCGTGGCCAGGCAGAACCGACGGGGTGGAGGACGGCATCGCGCTTAACGGCACGAGCGGAGCCGGCACGTAGGACGGCGGCGGCGGAGGGAAGATCCCTTGGGCGAAATGCGACGATCCGAGGTACAGAGGGCGCGTGGTGTGAGACGCGGCGATCTGGCTCGAGTTTCTGGCGGCGAGGATCGCCGTGAGCTGAGGCGGGATGAAGGGCGCCACCGCGGGTGAGGTTACGGAGTCGGGCAGGGTAGCGGAAGAGGCCGAGGAAGCGTCGGAGGAACTCATGGCTTTGGAGATCTTGGCGGCAGGCGCGGTGGCCTAGGGAGGCGGTGATGGCCATGGGTAGGAAGCGGCGGCGGCTAGGGTTTTGCGAAACCTAGCCTGATACCATGTTAAAAAATGTTTAGGTGAGAACTGGCTCAACGCATCTGGTGCATAGCTTATCTTTATATATATGAGTATCAAAAGTACGATACAGATACCATACAGTTGTATACAAATACAGTCTAGGAGCAGATCTTTTTGAGACGTGGTATCAGACGCATGCATATTTTTTATTCCCGGTTCTCCTTACATGTCACGATGCACGTGGCGTGTTGGTCCTCCAAAATTTGCAAACGTTTGCTAGGATCCATCCTAAAATTTGCATGCATATAATCACCAGTATTATGCACGGCTAGCTGATTCATGATCTCAGTGTGCATATAACATGAATCTATCTAGCCAGCAGCGCTATACCGTGTCTGCTATAATAACAGTTTATATGCGGCGCCGCACGCTGTAAAAAAATGTAAGTGCACTAAATATTTGAGCGTGGGCGACCCTCGGCGTTATCGCACGCGACACGCTGCAGCGCACTCTATTGTTGCTCGGGTCGTGCGCGAACAAATGTCCACGAAATTTCCTCTCACGCGTGCAACCTCCATCGCCGCCCACCGTCCGCGTGGCCACGGGCGCCATTCCGGCCATAGACCGGACCTCGGGGATGCCGCCGACACCTGTCTACTCGGTTCCCCCACTGTCGCCGCCGGTGTAGGCGCACCGCCGCCGTCCGTGCCAAACCCTAGCGGCATCGCCGGGAGCAATTCAGTCGCCGCTCCCGTCGTATTTGTGCTGCTGCGGCCGACGACCGCAGCGCCGTATAACATCCGCCACATGCGCCGAAGGGTGGTAAAAAGCCCGCAGGCGTAGGCTGCAAGCGGCCGGCGATGGCAGCTCTCCAAGATTCGAACGCCAAATCAGCCAAGGAGAACGGCGGTCGGCGCGTCCAACGTCCAGATCCTTCTACTGCTACGGACAGCGCTTCCAGCACAGCAGGGGCATGCGCCATCTACCGCAGCAGCTCTCAGAGCACGCCAGGTGATCGACCAAATGGTTAGGGCAACCACCGTTGAATCTTCCAATGGAGAAGAACCACAAGATGAACATGTTGACAATTGATGTGATGCAAGTTTGAGTTGCATTTAAACTATATCCTGCATTTGAACTATGTGGTGCATTTCAACTATGTTATTTTTTATGATGTGTAAACTATGTCATGCATTTGATCCACCATTTTTATTGATTTATTTGGGTTTGTTTGATCTTGTTGCTTGGTTTTCCAAGCTCATCAACAAGTCACTCATTGACATTTACAGGAGTGAGAGATGAGTGGCGACCCCGTGGGCGTTGCCCCGGGCACAGGTGAGGGCCATTCCCGGGCCAACTAGGGTGGTCGGTTCTGGTGCCTTGGTGAGTCCGACGTGGAGGAGCAGGGCTCGCCGGCGGATCTCTCTGCGGACATATCTCTGAGGTATCGCCGTGATTCGTCGGTCGATGATCGCAAGCGGATCAAGGTGGACAAGAAGAACCTGCGAATCGAGAAGCGGAGATGGAAGAGATGGGCAGCGGAAGCGCTTCATGTGCCAGAATCATAATCGGATAGGTGCTCCTCTGTGCGGAGGAATGCCTCCTTGGAGAGATCGCCTCTTAATCTTCCAGTGTTACCTCCTTCGGTGACGTTGGGGGATGCGCTGGATGTGGCTGATTGGATTCCGGTCAGGGGGAGACGAGGTACACGCGAGGAAGGACGGGATTCCACTCCGGCGACAGCTGCTCCAGCGAATCCAGATCACGGTTTGCAAGGTATGTTTTTGAATTTTTTTCAAAATCTTCTCGTCTGGTTGGGCCAAATGGGCACAAGGCCCAGATGAAGTATTTTCGGGGCTCGATCGATGTCGGTCACAAGGACCGTATCGGATCGTCTGATACCCCGGTTTTCTCCTGTAGCGTTCTGCTTTGGGGCTGTCGTTTCTCTCGGCATCTATTCCCATCTAGGGTTCTTGGTGCTCGGCGCGGGTCTGCTATGGTGATGGAAGATCGTGGACCTCGGCCACCAACGCAGTCCAACCCCGGTAGGTCGGCTCAGTTTGGGGGGGGGGGTTGCGGGGCGAGGCAGCGCTTTCGGGCCTGTATCGCTGATGATCGGTCACTGGGAGGCAATGGTGGCCGTGGTACTCAAGGGTATCTGCCACATAACATGCGTAGGGATGGTTCGAATTTGAATTCCAATGGGCAGTCTAACGGAAGATTTGTTGATGGCCACCATGAGGTCAGAACTGATGGTTTTAATGGTAGCTTTGGACAGTTCGAGGGAGGTTAGTTTAATGCGGATCATGATCAGAATCAGAGGTATGGAAACAATGCAAATAGATATCACTGAAATCATAAGCCTCAATTGTTTTATAGGAATAATTTTCATGGTCGTAAGGGTGGACGAGGCTGCTTCAATTATACTAGAAGGGAAGCAACTAATAATGTTTATGTGCGTTTTAGTGCTACTGAGGATCCCAGACCCTCGTCTTCTTTGGGGGCAAGGGCGGCTCAATTGGGACAGTCATCTGCATCTCAATTGGGACAGTCATCTATTGCTGGTCCTATCGCTGCCACAACTGGTGATGTGGTTGCGGCGAGTGGGAGTGCTGTCAGCCAAGGTGTTTCTGCTAACAAGAAGGCAAAGGGCACTCTTTGTTTTAAATGCAGCTTAACTGGTAATTTTGTTCTGAGTGTACTTCCATACTTTGTATTTAATGCGAGTCTCCGCTTCATGCCGATGTGGATTGTCCGAAGATGAGCATGCCGAAGCCGACTGCAACCTGCTATGGCTTGTGCAGAGAGAGGTTGATGTTTTTTAAGACTCCGAAGACGAGAGACCTTCGGGTAAAAACTGACAGTGGAAATATTGCCCGGATTCGTGTTGAGGGTGGGGTTATAAACAACTGAGCAGGTATTGCGTGAGTTACAGTGGATGCTCCCTGGAGACCAACAATGGAATGTTTCTACTGTTGATAATAATATTTTCAAGGTTGTGCTTTCATCTAAGACTGATTTGGCTCGGCTGCGAAAAATTAAAATGATTGAAGTGGAAGATACTACCTTCACAATGCATTTTGAGGAATGGTCTAACCAGAAACTTGATTCTTGGCGTCTACATGATGTGTGGGTCCGTATTACTGGTTTCCCCGAGGCTCTCTGTCGGGATTACTTGGCTTGTTTCGGCGTGGGTTCGCTTGTTGGAAAAACGAAGGAGGTGGACATGAAGTTTACATGAGAACATCTTGTTATTAGGGATCTTATTGCATGTGCTAGTCCCCAGGATATTCCTAATGGTAGTGATTATTATTATGATGATGTTGGTTACGGCATAGAATTTTTTGTCGAGGGACCGAATGGGAGCTTTTCTCAAGAGAGGAGACGATGGATGACGTGGATACAGAGGACAAGGGCAATGAGGATCTTTCGAAATCTGCAAATTCGGTGACTGATGCTGTGGGCAATTTACAAAACAAGGATGCCACGTCCGGAGTGGATGTTTTGGGTCAGTGGCTAGTGCTACCCCAAAGGGAGGACCATCAGCGATGGTCGGTATTTCATGTGATGCTCAACCTATAGAGGTAATGCAGAATTTGGGCAAATGTTGTCTGTGCCGCACAGGAGATGGGCTGATTTGGTGGAAGAGGAGGACCTGGGGCGGGATGTTTCTGAGACAAGACATGGCCGCCTCCCTGAGATGAAGGATGATTCGATTAAGTTTGGCTCTTTCTAGCTGCACGCAATGGGTGATGGATCGTTTTCTCTGGCTGAGGCGAAATGTGTGAGTTCTTCTTCTGCGGAGGATTCTGCATCGTGGTTGTCTACTCCGACGGCCATAAGTCCTGCGCGGCAAGGCGGGACAATCTCCATTGTCGAAGCTGCTTTTTAGGGGCAGGTTGCTGGGGTGTATGCTCACAAGGTTGCATAGCCAAAGGATTCAGGGGTTGCCCAGGGGCTCTCTCCGGGGAGGTATTTTACTCCGATCAAGGACATTGTGCATGGTGAGCTAGATTCCCAGGGTACTTGTGTTTTCTTGGGCGGGAGATTCTCGAAGGAGGAGTTTATTTCTTTTGGCGGTATTCCTGAGAGATTGGCTACAAATGTACGATCAAGTGATAGGATTCAAGCTCAACCTAATTCTGATCTATCTCAGTTGGAGAGGGCGCAACAAGTAGCACAGGCTCGCGATCCAGGTATGTCCCCCATATCATCTTTTTCAATTGCTTCCATGTCTGATGATTTGCTTTTAGCTAGAGCGAAGAAGTTAGGTGTCTCGTTGGGTGGTTCGGGGGCAGAGGTTTCTGCATCTATTAAATTACTCAAGGATATCGATTTAGAGAGAACTCTAATTACTCTCAAAAACAAGCATGAAAAACCCGGTGGTCTAAGTGAGAGTGGTGATAGTTTGGCGCTTAACAAAGCAATCCAGCTTAGTGAGGACCTTATTGAGGATGGGCATCTGGATTATGCAGGTCACAAGGATTTTCATCTTACCATAGGAAAAAAACCAAGAAATCTAAAATTAAAAAGAAGATCTCGGAGGGTACCACGGTTAGAAGAAGCTCTTGAATTAAAAAAAGGGCAAAAAATCCTAGATGAGAGGAGTTTTTGGAATAGTGAGGGCTTCGGTGATCCCACAAAACATAATTTCATTCATGAATCTATTAAAGACTTTAAACTCGATTTTTTTGCTATTTTGGAAACTGGTAGAGATAACTTCTCTTCACCTTTCTTACATCATCTATCGGGGGACTTGATTTCCAATGGTATTGTTTTCCGCCACAAGGGCGGTCTGGGGGTATTTTAGTTGGCATAAATGCTACAACCCATCGAGTCAATAAAGTGATAAATGGTGATTTCTGTGTTAAGTTTCACCTCAAGTCTAAGAGTGATAGTTTTGAGTGGATTTTCGTACCTGTCTATGGGACATCTCAGGAAGTCAACAAGCAGCTGTTTTTGGCCGAGCTTGTGCGCACTTGTGAACACGAAACTTTACCTTTCTTGGTTGGGGCGATTTCAATATTATTCGACGGAATGAGGACAAAAATAATGACAACTTCAATCTATGTTGGCCTTTTATTTTTAATGCGATTATTGAGAGTCTTAATTTGAGAAATTTTGCTCTCTCTGGTCGTCAATTCACTTGGGCTAGTCGGAGAGATAACCCAACCTATGAAATACTTGATCGAGTTTTAGCTAGTGTGGAATGGGAACAAAATTTTCCCTTGGTCACGGTTAGAGCTCTTGCTCGAACATGTTCCGATCATACCCCCATTTTTTGGATTCCGGTGTACAAGCTCACAAGGGAAACAAATCCAATTTCTCGTTTGAACTTTCTTGGTTGTGTAAGGATGTTTTTTATATGGTTGCGACTGAGTGGAATTCGATACTCCCCCATAATAACTCTCTATTGAATTGGCAGAACAAGATTCGCTATATTAGGCAATTTTTACGGGGATGGGCTAGAAATTTAAATGGTCATTTAAAACAACAAAATGAACGGATTTTGGATAAAATTTTTGCTTTTAGACACTAGAGCAGAAACCAATACTATCTCTTCTACCGAAAGAGAGGAGCTAAGAAGGGCAAATGATGAACTAGCTAAAATTCAGAGGGATGAGGAAAAGAAATGGGCACAAAGGGCAAAGGTTAAACATGTACAAGTAGGTGGTGAAAATACTATCTCTCCAACAAGAAGCTGACTGGAGTAGCTAACAATGTTATTAGGCCACCCCAAATTGCTTTCATGCCAGGGAGGCATATTTTAGAGGGGGTGGTGGTCTTACATGAAACTATACATGAGTTACACAAGAAGAAGATGGATGGGGTTCTTCTTAAAATAGATTTTGAAAAGACCTATGAAAAAGTTAGGTGGCCTTTCCTGCAACAAATAATAAGAATGAAAGGCTTTTGTCCAAAGTGGTGTAACTGGATAACGAACTTTATTACACACGGGAGTGTGGGGGTCAGGGTTAATGATACTATTTGGCATTATTTCCGAACCCATAAGGGGTTACGCTGTAACACCCCAGTTCTAGTTAATCTTTAATTAGGGTTTTGTTTGTGCATCATGAGCATCATAATTTCAATTGTGCACTCAAGAAAAAATAATGCCAAAACTCTAAACCCTAATTTCCCCCTCTATCTTTGTAGTTTATTCAAAAGGTATTGAATTTTAAAAACTACAAAAGTGTGGAGCCCAAATGGTATAAAGGGCTCTAAAGTATTTAAAAATAATTAAAAAACCTCTCTGGTATTTTAAATCTATCAAAAAACAAATTTCAAATCATTTACAAAAGAGAAAGATAAAATAGAAAAAGAAAAGAATTTCTAGAAAAAAATAGACAGGAGAGAGAACGAGGCCGCAACCCACTCCCCTCCTCCCCTCCTGGAACTTTTGTGCGGCCTAGCTTCAGCCCACCTGGCCCAATCCCCTGGCCTGGTCGCCTTTCTTTCTCTTTTCTTCAACCTCTAGCCAGAAGGACGCCGCGCAGAAGCTGCTGCGTGTCTTCGTCGTTGTCGTTCAGCCACGCCAGGATCCCCGTCGGCGCCACGATGCGTGCTACCGCCTCTCTGACCGCCTATAAGATCCCCTCGCACCTTTGGACGAACCCTAGATCCCCTCTTATCCCCAAATTTCTCTTCTGGCCAGAACTGATCCCTCTTGTACCTCGCCGCCCCCCGTTCCTTAGCTCTCGATGCTGTTACGAGGTCGCCATCATGACCCCCGTGTTCTCCTCGGTCTTGTCCTCCAACCGTGCGAGCCGAGGAAGCCCCAGGCCACCGAATAGCCATCTCCGTTTTGACACCAGCCACCGTCCTCCTCATCGATTTCGGGCTTCTTAGAGCTTGCCGACCCTTCAGTAAGCCTCTAGGTGAGCTTCTGATTCTCCTGTTGCTCCTCCCTCCTTCGATTGCTTTGGGAATCGACCCCACAACATGCACCTGTCCCTACCACCGATGGCCGACGCCATGCTCCTGCTCCGGTGACCATTTTTCGGCGACGCCGCCTCCATTCAGCCCGCGTCAATCCCCTCTCTCCAATGAGCCCACTGACACATCCCCGCGAGCTCCCAAACGACAGATCGATCAACGATCTGAGGAATCCTCATCTGTTGACGTCAGCGTGACATCGTGATGATGCAGTAAAGCTATTTTCTTTTCTTAAATTTTTCTTAAATTATTTTCTAGAAATAATAAGTACCCATGGGTCCCAGTCGTCGGTGACTGAGGGTAGCCTCAGCCCTAATGAGAAAAGCCCAGACCCTGTGGTGACGTCAGCCCGAGGTCATAAATGTTTTAAATTGATTAAATAAATTTCAGAAAATGGTATAATCTTATAAAATCAATAACTAATTATTTATAAGTCAGAAAAATATGTATAATATATCAAAATGTTCAGAAAAATGAGAACTATCTATCTAAGCTATAATAATGCATTGTTAAGCAACTTACATGACAAGTTTAATTAGAAGAACATAGTAACCCCTCATAGGTGATCCGGAGTTTCTCTGAATTAGGGTTTATACCCTCGGAACCCCAACTAAATTTTCAGGCATGTCTTAGGGTTATATTTCAATACAATTCAACTTGCCATATCATCATACTTTCTTGAGCATTGCAACGATGCCATGTGTTGATTTTTCCCCTTTATTTCCGGTGTTTGGTTCTTCCCGGTAGAATACGATATCGAGATCAAAAACCGAGATCAACACCGTCGAAGTTTGAAGATCGACGAACAATACTTGACCAACTATAACCAAGTCAAGTACAATCTCCCGAAGATCTGCTTATTGGTTATCAACTGGCAAAGGCAAGCATAGCCCCACCATGATATAATCCTATAATTTCAAAGCATTTCAATTCCTACCATGATGCATACGATTCTACTGTGGTCTTTTATTGACAGATAGAGTATCCTATCTATTGCATTACTTCCTTTGAGCTTATATTACCTGATCCAATGCTCCTAGCATAACTAGTTTTGGCTTGTGTGCATTGCTAGAGCTTATATATGTGTTTGCTTAGCCATGCATAGTTGTCTCTGGCCCATCCAGATGATGTATCAGATGTAGAGAATCTAGTATGACAGGAGAACGTGATGATGTGATATCAGAGGTGATATAAGTTAACATGCTAAGGCTTGTATGGGAGGCCACGGTCGGATGTGGTTTTTCTAGTCCCATTGATCGCCACCACTAGGACCCGAGTTCTTGCCTTTGGAACCAAGACGAGCGTACAGCCACACGGGGCCTGGACAACCTCAGGACCAACTAACTTGCCTAGTAGATTCCATGAGTCACATAGTTCGGGCATTCCATTCGACATATGCATAGAAAACCTTTTGAAAGATTTGCCGGGTTAAGAAGGTGCATTCATAACAGGTAGGGAAGCATGGATCGGGTTGCTTGGGGTTGATGGCGCCCCTGGTAAACCAACCTCGCCTCACCTCTTTAAGTACCGGCTTCGGGATTTGACCCATTACGACGGAACCATACTTATTGCGTGACTCATGGTCTCGGCGAAAGCAAGGTAAAGGTCGTGTCTAACCACCCTCTGCCGGCCTTCCAAGGAAGAGGGCTAATGATTCTGACATTAAGAGAAGGTTAGTACGTGTGGGTAAAGTTGTACACCCCTGAAGGATAATAATCTTTTCGAAAAGCCGTGTTCACGGTTATGAATGCTTGGTGACCAGATTCTAAGATCATAGAGAACTATAACCTAATGGTAAAACTTGACAGATCAACGTGTGCTTAAGGATGCTTCCTCATGGGTACGAGGGGGTGATCCTAGTTAGGGTTCAGATGATGATGTTTTGGTGGATATCAGAAGATGATGATCAATATTTCGGAGACGTCTCTCTCTTGTCCCATTTTAAAACACTCTGATTAGGCGAGGTTATTCTCCCTCTTGTTTTATAAACAAAGATGGCTTTACGCAGAACAACTCCACCAGCCATAAGTCTTGCGGAGTACACCCTGTACTCACCCTTGCTTTGTTGATACTTTTGGCAGAGTAAGTGTTCCCTGAAGATCAGTTTGGTACTACATCGACATCGATGAGTATCTTGGGGTTCCCGGCCGGCAGCCTAGAATCTATGGGCTGGGACGTCATCATTATGCTTCAGGCCTCTTAGGCCATTTATTAATTTTGCTATATTTAATATCATAATTTGCCTTCCGTTGTTTGATGTTTGTGGTCAGTGACCTCTTCTTGTAATAATTTGGTTCTTTGCTCAGTTATGAGCTTGCTGTAATAAATTTTGTGTCGTAGGGTCACTGATGTGTTACCGATTCTTCACTGGATATCCTCAAGCTCAAGGTTAAGCTTATGTCATACGGAGGTCTGGGATTTGTTTAGCCCTAATCCCGGGGTGTCACAGGTTTTGGTAGAGCAGTACCGACCGTAGGAAAACCATGCTATTGGTCGATGATGAGTCTGGTGTTTGTGAAAACTATTTAAAAGATGAAAAGTATTTGCGAAAACTCTAGTATGCTTCATTTTCTCCTTATCCCGTTTCACTCTAACTCTGGGTTATCTTATCTGGTGTTGATTTGGAAAAGTTTTGATATCTCTTCTAATCTTTCAAAGCTTAGGTGCCTGCTGGGCATGTCGTTTGTAAGACAGTTGACCTAGTGTTGGTTCTTTAGAGTTGTGTGTGTTGTGAATTCCTTGTTCCCCTTTTGTTTCTGTTCATTTGAGAGATTCCTTTCTATCATGATCTCTCTATCTTTCGGACCCACAATATTATATTGTTGGATCTGCAGTGTTCTGTTCTAGGCTTCGAGGATTCCTTTTGCCTCGCGTGCCTCCTTTTTATTTGTTTGGGTACTTCAGAAGTTGTCTCTTCTCTTGGAAGCTACCTCGTGATTATTATCTTGTAGTGTACACCATGTCACTGAAGTAGTAGTTACTCCTCTCTCGGGCTTTAACCCTTGTACTTGAATCGAAGATCCCCGAATGTGCTGGATTCTATCATTGTGAATCTTGTACATGAAGCTGACCTTTAACCCAAGATCCGTTCTTTTGACTCATGTTGCTAATGTTCACACATTACCCCAGGATGGCTGGTACTACAACTCTAGCCTTCAAGCTTGTGGTCTCTGTTGCGATTGAGTGGTGATAACTAAGGACTTCCCCTACCACTAGCTATGGCAGATGTTCTTTAATGGAACCAAATAGATCACGACAAGAGTACTCCTCGAGAGTCTCACATCTATACTTGTGACTCTGCCACACCTTACTCTTCTCTGCATTGGTTTTCGGAAGATTGTTGACTTATGCATCCACATCTTGGGATTCCATCCCGAGCATGTTCTTTTTCCCTTGTTCTTTTCCGACCTTTGTCTACCAGTTGGTATCCAAGTAGTAAGTGTGCATCGGTGTCTTGCGAAGAAAGATACTCTTGTGGTCCATCATGAAAAACCATTTTGGAATGTCTAGGAGAAACAAACTCTAGTACCTCATCATATATAGGACCAGGCCAAAGTGTTGTAAATCTGCAGATCAAGAGGCATTGATATCTTCTATCTGTTCTACCTTAAGGTATCACACCCATTTATACTAAGAGGTCGTGCTGATATTCATGATCTTCTTAATGAAGTGATGCTTTTACACATCTTTATCCACTCTCCCTCGAGCTTTTGCGCTCGTGAGTGATGTGTGTGCATAATAATGTGGCCATATGAGATTTTTAGCAATTATTATTGTTTGATCTCTAAGGACATTTGTATCATTCTTAGCGTGATTGGTTAACCCTATTACTAAGCAAAAGGATGATTGTGCTACCAAGTCTGTCATTTTGATGCACTCTCTTCCGTCAAAGAGTTAGGCTTGTGCGGAAGATCTGAGACAATGTCTGCTTGCCTTACCAAGCAAGTTTCCTCTCGAACTAAATGACTTAACGGTGGTTCGTGATATTCTAGATGTCTTACTAGAAGTATCGCCTTGTTGCCACATGACCGTGATGTTAGGTTCTTGAGCAAGCAAGTTCTCTGAACTTCTCTTTTATAAAAGGATATGTGATGGATACCCCTGAATAAGTTGGTTGAACTTAAACAACAACTTGGAGAGTTGTAAGACAAAAGTTCTATCCAACTGTGTTCCTTCTTAAAGGGGTCTAGTTTTGTTCATGTTGAAGAAAGATAGTATTTCCTTTATGGATATATTATTTTCCCCACCTTTGATTTGATTTTGGTTATCGTCAAATCAAACATAGTTCCAAGTACTATCTTGACGGTGTTGCTACTTGTGATGTTTCACTTGAGTACATCCTCATGTCCTTTGATCTGACCAGTATTATTTCCTTGTTCACGCAACATATGAGTCCATCTTAATGGATTGCCTTGATAAGTTTGTTGTTAAGCCCATCGACAATATCCTTATCTTCACCATGTTAGATTGGATTCATATGGAACATTTGGCGTTAATGTTGGAAACTTTCAAGAACCATCTTCGAGGCATCTCAAAGTATGAGTTCTGGATGTTAGAAGTTACCTTCTCTGATTCATGTGCAAATGCTGAAAGATTTTGCCGTGGATTCGAGAAGAGTTATCTCTTTTTCCTTAAGTATACATGTGTGTTTTATTGTTAGTACTTTATATGTATGAAGTTGTCTTTTGACAAGTTGTAAACAGATGGGTCTAGCAACCTAGCTCATCTTTTGGATCTTGACACTAAAGTCCATGTCTTGACACTCTAGTAACTTTACCTTCGTGGTAAATGTTAAAAACTATCTATTCAGATATGCTGAGTCTGAAGTATCATCCCACCTAACCAAAGCTGAATCTCAAGCAGCAATGATGGTTGGCGTTCCGCAAGGTTTTGACATAGGTCTCTTTGTAAATCTGGCAATAATGATGTAATGGTTGACACACTTAGCCAGAAAGACTTTTTGCCATATTCTCTTGAATCAGCAATAACAACCACTCTCCATGAGGCATCTTCTATGATCTATTATAGGAGTTAACCTAATGGTTTCCTTGGTATCCGAAGTCCTACCTTTACTTGATGTCTGATTTATCGAACATCAAGGAGAACATTTATAGTGTTGCTAAATGTCTCTCGGTCGATCCTCCAGACCATTTTATGTTGGCAAGCACTTCGTTGTGCCAAGTAATTAAAGTCTGAGAATGAAGTTTCTTTCTTCTCGTGTCATTAGGAATCTTCTTACCAATTCATCTCAGTGGTGTAAAGTGATATCATGATCTTTGGCAAAGATTTTGATATATCTGGATGAATAAAGAGTTTCCTTCATTTTCCTAGTCATGTTTTAAGAGTGACCATGATTTTAGTAATCAAAAGTTTCTCTTGTTACATGTTTATTGCGACTCTGATGAGTCCTCTCCACAAAACACCTTTCTGTCTTAAGCCTTCTGTCGGATGAAAGAGTGACCCTTCTATGTCAAAAGTAGTTCAACAGCTTGTTTTCGTTGATCCATATCTCTGCAACCTAAAACCTCTACCTAAGTCTTTAGTAGAGGTTCCTTATCGAAGTCTGTGGTCATGTTCTTTCTGTTGGAACCTTCCTTTTCAGAAGCTTAATTTCATCTGAAGCTACATGGTCTCAATCCTTATGAAGACCATCTATCTAACATTTGAAACTTTCTCCTCTTGGTTCCTCTGTTACCTTGATGTTTTTCATGTTGTCATCTCAGAGTTATTTCTAAACACTCCATCCATTAGTTGACCATGAAATACTCGGTGTGTTGTTTAGTGTGTTTCCCTCTTATCCTTGGAGTGACCCCGTCTCTTTCTCTCTTTGTCTCTTTTCCTACCTTTGGAATCTCTGGTCGAGATTCTCGTAAGGGGGATAGAGCTGTAACACCCCAGTTCTAGTTAATCTTTAATTAGGGTTTTGTTTGTGTATCATGAGCATCATAATTTCAATTGTGCACTCAAGAAAAATAATGCCAAAACTCTAAACCCTAATTTCCCCCTCTATCTTTGTAGTTTATTCAAAAGGTATTGAATTTTGAAAACTACAAAAGTGTGGAGCCCAAATGGTATAAAAGGCACTGAAGTATTCAAAAATAATTACAAAACCTCTCTGGTATTTTAAATCTATGTAAAAAAAGATTTCAAATCATTTACAAAAGAGAAAGACAAAACAGAAAAAGAAAAGAATTTCTAGAAAAAAATAGACATGAGAGAGAACCAGGACGTAGCCCACTCCCCTCCTCACCTCCTGGAACTTTTCCGCGGCCCATCTGCAGCCCACCTGGCCCAATCCCCTGGCCTGGTGCCCCTTTGCCTTTCTTTCTCTTTTCTTCAACCTCTAGCCAGAAGGACGCCACACAGAAGCTGCTGCGTGTCTTCGTCGTCGTCATTTAGCCACACCGGGATCCCCGCCGGCGCCATGATGCGTTCTATCGCCTCTATGGGTGCCTATAAGATCCCCTCGCACCTTTGGACGAACCCTAGATCCCCTCTTATCCCCAATTTCTCTTCTGTCCAGAACCGATCCCTCAGGTACCTCACGGCCCCGCCGTTCCTGAGCTCCCGGCGCTGTTACGAGGTCGCCACAGTGACAACCGTGTTCTCCTCGGTCTTCTCCTCCAACCGTGTGAGCCGAGGAAGCCCCAGGCCACCGAATCGCCATCTCCGTTTTGACGCCGACCACCGTCCTCCTCGTCGATTCTGGGCCATTTAGAGCTTGCCGACCCTTCAGTAAGCCTCTAGGTGAGCTCCTAATTCTCCTGGTGCTCCTCCCTCCTTCGATTGCTTCCGGAATCGACCCCACAACATGCACCTATCCCCGCCACCAATGGTCGTTGCCCTGCTCCTGCTCTGGTGACCATTTTTGGGCGGCGTCGCCTCTATTCAGCCCACCTCAATCCCCTCTCTCCAACGAGCCCAGTGGCACATCCCTGCGAGCTCCCAAAGAACGGATCGATCAACGATGTGAGGAATCCTCCTCAGCTGATGTCAGCGCGACATCGTGATAATGTAGTAAAGCTATTTTCTTTTCTTAAATGTTTCTTAATGTATTTTCTAGAAATAATAAGTACCCATGGGGCCCAGTCGTCAGTGACTGAGGGTAGCCTCAGCCCCTGTGAGAAAAGCCCAGACCCTGTGGTGACGTCAGCCTGACGTCAGCCTGAGTACCCATGTTTTAAATCGATTAAATAAATTCCGGAAAATGGTATAATCTTATAAAATCAATAACTAATTATTTATAAGTCAGAAAAATATGTATAATATATCAAAATGTTCATAAAAATGAGAATTATCTATCTAATCTATAATCATGCATTGTTAAGCAACTTACATGACAAGTTTAATTAGAAGAACATAGTAACCCCTCATAGGTGATTCCGGAGTTTATTCTCCATCTTGTTTTATAAACAAAGATGGCTTTACGCAAAACAACTCCACCAGCCATAAGTCTTGCGGAGTACACCCTGTACTCACCCTTGCTTTGTTGATACTTTTGGCAGAGTAAGTGTTCCCTAAAGATCAGTTTGGTACTACATCGACATCGACGAGTATCTTGGGGTTCCCGGCCGGTAGCCTGGAATCTATGGGCTGGGACATCATCGTTATGCTTCAGGCCTCTTAGGCCATTTGTTTAGTTTGCTATACTTAATACCATGTTTTTCCTTCCGTTGTTTGATGTTTGTGGTCAGTGACCTCTGCTTGTAATAATTTGGTTCTTTGCTCAGTTATGAACTTGCTGTAATAAATTTTGTGTCGTATGGTCACTGATGTGTTACCGATTCTTCACTGGATATCCTCGAGCTCAAGGTTAATTTTATGTCAGACGGAGGTCTGGGATTTGTTTAGCCCTGATCCCGGGGTGTCACATTCGCCAGGGTGATCCTTTATCACTAATTCTGTTCAACATTATTACAGATATGTTGGCGATTATTATTAAACGGGCTAAGGAGGATGGACAAGTCAGTGGTCTCATTCCTCATTTGGTGGACGGGGGGGTGTCCATTCTTCAATACGTGGACGATACAATTATTTTTATGGAACACGTTCTGCAGAAAGCTCTGAACATGAAACTCATTTTGTGTATATTCGAACAACTTTCAGGTCTTAAAATAAACGTTAATAAGAGTGAGATTTTTTGTTTTGGATAAGCCAAAGCGATAGAGGATGATTACAAGAATCTGTTTGGCTGCCAATCTAAGACTCTACCCTTTAAATACTGTGAGACCCTGGCGCATGGCTCAATAGGATTGATAGGAAACCCATACCAAAAAGTTGCAACTTCTTTTCCGGAAGCTCATTCGAAAAGAACTCTAAGGTTAAGCGTGCTTGGCCTAGAGCAATTCTAGGATGGGTGACCGACCGGGAAGTGGGTACCGGGTGCGCACGAGTGAGGACAAAGTGCGCAGAAAAGACTAGTGTTGATCTGTGGGGTTAGTCTAGAGATCCTATTGAGCTGCCAGAAGTGACAGCCGTTGGTCCGGAGTGACCGGGGGTGTTACAAGTTGGTATCAGATCCGACCCTCGCGGTTAAACGGGCGTGTGCGGGTCAGTGGCGGACATGTGTAGCATGGCGCGTGTGGCCCGGAGTGGACACGGCATGGCAATGTGCCGGCACTCGACGCACAGACGTGTGCCAAGAGGGGATGTTGTTGGCTTGTTGTTGATCGACGAGGACGTCGATCTTCTAAGGGTGGGTGTATGTGAGACCCTGGCGCATGGCTCAATAGGATTGATAGGAAACCCATACCAAAAAGTTGCAACTTCTTTTCCGAAAGCTCATTCTAAAAGAACTCTAAGGTTAGGCGTGCTTGGCCTAGACAATTATAGGATGGGTGACCGAGCGGGAAGTGGGTACCAGGTGCGCACGAGTGAGGACAAAGTGCGCAGAAAAGACTAGTGTTGGTCTGTGGGGTTAGTCTAGAGATCCTATTGAGCTGCCAGAAGTGACAGCCGTCCGTCCGGAGTGACCGGGGGTGTTACAAATACCTTGGTATACCTATTCACTTCCGCAAATTAAAAAACGGAGAATGGAAGCCCGTGGAAGATCGTTTTGAAACTAAGATTGGAAATTGGATTGGAAAGTTATTATCCTATGGTGATCGTTTGATCCTAATTAACTTAGTTCTAACTAGTCTACCCATGTTCTTGCTGTCTTTTCTAGAAATTCCGATTGGGGTTAGGAAACGATTGAATTTTTTTAGATCTCGTTTCTTTTGGAAAAGTGACAATCATATGAAAAAGTATAGGCTAACAAAATGGAACATTATTTGCCGGCCAAAAGACCAAGGCGGTTTAGGGATTGAAGACCTTGCAATTAAGAATATTTGCCTCCTAAGTAAATGGCTACACAAATTAATGAATGAAAAGGGAGTTTGGCAGGAAATCCTGATGAATAAGTATTTGCATTCGAAATCGCTGTCACAAGTGAATGCAAAACCGAATGATTCCCCTTTTTGGAAAGGCCTGATGAAAGTGAAGCAAGAATTTCTTGACAGGGGTCGTTTCGAAGTATATAATGGTTCTAGTACTCGTTTTTGGAAAGATGGTTGGCTAGGGGAGACTACTTTAGCAGACCAATATATCTCTTTATATAATATTACTTTACGGAAACAAGTTTCTGTAGCTGATGTTTTATCCTCAAATCCAATGAATATGTCGTTTAGAAGAGCTTTGACAGGTAACAGATGAAACTCATGGTTACATCTGGTTAATAGGTTAATACAAATTAATTTGACGGATGAAAAAGATAGATTTATATGGCGTTTGACTCAAGGTGGTGAGTTCTCTGTAAAGTCCATATACCTTGATTTAATAAATGGAAACACAAGGTTTTTAAAGAAGTATATTTGGAAAATTAAGGTACCACTAAAAATCAGAATTTTTATGTGGTCCGTATACCGTAAAGAAATCCTTACTAAATATAATTTGAAAAAACGAAATTGGAATGGGGAATCTGGGTGTTGCTATTGTGACAAGGTCGAGACAATACAACACCTTTTCATAGAATGTCCTTTTGCTAAAATCATATGGCGCATAATTCACATGACTATAAATCTATCTCCACCTTCTAGCATATCTAATATTTTTGGGAATTGGCTCAAGGGTATACCCAAGAAGGAAAAAGTTAATATTAGGGTGGGAGCTTGTGTAGTTGATTGGGCAATTTGGAATGTCCGTAATGATTTTACCTTTAACAACAATCGATCTATATCTTTTTTGCAGGTTATTCTTATGGCGTTCCACTGGATCCGTACATGGTCGCTCGTGCGGCCTGCGGAGGACAGACAGGTTTTGCATACTGGATGCAATTTGCTGGAGAAGGTTAGACAGGGCCTTTTCAGCCGATGTGGGTGGCGATGGGACCTTAGAATCACACCATGATGCTGTAGCCTTAGCTTGTCTCTCCCTTTTTTAGGATTGAGCTGTTTTTAGTACTGTTGTTCTTGTTTTTGTTCCTGTTCGGATCTTTTTGTAACTCTTTTTGAGACTAGTTTTCTTGCAATAAAATAAGGGGCTGTATGCATCACTTTGATGCAGAGGCCGGGGCGAGGCCTTCATTTCGAAAAAATATATGTGTGTGTTTCTTGTTTGCGCCGGCGTCGCGTGCTGTATTTTGGTGCGCCTGCAAAAGGGCTGGTGTGGCGCTGTATTTTGGCGCTACAATATAGAGCTTTCGATGGAGCTGTCGCCAACGCCGCGCGTTGTATCCGGTTAGCGCGTGCTGTAACACGGATTTACAGCGCGAGAATATAGTGGCTGCTGTTGAAGATGCTCTTTTATTAGATTTTATAAATAAATAGGATTAGAGTGTAAGGTTTTGATGTAATATATTATCATCGCATGTGATACTCTAGCCTTTAGCCGTGAGATCAAGATCAAATCAAGGATGACATTGGAAGGTACTACCTCTTGTAAACCTAATTGACGTGATACGATTTTTGATATCAGTCAGAATAATTAGCAAAGAATAGAACTAGACAAGATGGTTTACCGTGAAGAAAAAATATTGCCGGAGTTGAGGAACGTATGGCGGCTTGACTCGGTGCAGTCGCAGACTATGTTGTATGCGCGATGATGGCCTCCAGGAAGTAGGCGATAGAGTCTTTGTACAAGTGTCTGGCAACATAGTGACTTTCCATGATGCGGCTGCCGAAGGACGTCAGAAGTACGACATGCACCGGTGGGGGTCCTTGACGGCGTAGATGTCATGAGATCAACTGTGACGCGACCAACGATGATGCACTAGAGGAAAAAAGGGCCATCCGTTCGCGACTCCTCGGAGCATTAGTCCCGGTTGCGCCACCAACCGGGACTAATGCTGGCACGCGTCCCGGTTGGAGCGGGCACGGGGCCAGGGGGCATGGGTCCCGGTTGGTAAGGGGGCATGCGTCCCGGTTGGAGCCACCAACCGGGACTAAAGGTTTGGCCACAGCCACGTGGCGTGGCACGCACCTTTAGTCCCGGTTGCTGGCTCCAACCGGGACTAAAGACCCCTTGCCCTCTATAAATGCAACGCCCCAGCCCCCTCTGCCTCCACTCTGTTTTTTCGAATGGTGTAAGGTGTGAGGGTGTGTGCTAGTTTTTTCTCATGCATGCATTGAAGGTGTTTGTTGAAATGTTTGAGTGAAAAATCCAGTTGAATTTCTCATAGAACAAAAATATAGAAGGTGTCCGAGACGCACTTGAGCTTTCTCCTCTTTATTTTCCTCGATCGAGGTTAGCAATCTTATCTTTTCTAGGTCATTGATACAATTCATGTGTCGGTGTGAATTGGTTATTTCACTATTTATGATGTCCTGTTTTTTGATAAACTTACTTATATGATGCAGATGAACGGTCAGGAATGGATGTACGGTGACCGGCGGGTAGCCGGGTATATCAAAGGCGTGGATAAATTTATCGATGTGGCTACGGCAAACAAAGAGAATGGATTTATACGTTGTCCATGTGTTCAATGTCGGAACAACAAGGAGTACTCTTCCTCGAAAATCATTCGCGGCCACCTGATTATGAAAGGTTTCATGCCCAACTATAATTGCTGGACCAAGCACGGGGAAAGAGGGGTTATGATGGAAGATGGTGAAGAAGAAGATGATGATAACAACTATCATCATATGTTTCCTGAATACAGTGATACTTCAATGGAAGACAATGGAGAGGAAAAAGGTGAAGAACGGGCATCAGATGAGCCGGCTGATGAACTTGGTAGGGTCATTTCTGATGCAAAGCGAGACTGTGAAACAGAAAATGAGAAGTTGAAGTTAGAGGGCATGTTAGAAGATCACAAGAAATTGTTGTACCCAAATTGTAAAGATGGCAGCACAAAGCTCGGTACCACACTGGAATTGTTGCGATGGAAGGCAGAGTGTGGTCTAACTGACTCCTCATTTGAAAAGATGCTGAAAATAATGAAGCCAAAGTTTCCAAAACATAACGAACTTCCCGAGAGTACCTACGAAGCAAAGAAGACTCTCTGTCCTCTGGGATTAGATGTGCAAAAGATACATGCATGCATTAATGACTGCATCCTCTATCGCGGTAAGGAGTATGAGAATTTAGATAAATGCCCGGTATGCAACGCGTTGCGGTATAAGATCAGACGAGATGACCCTGGTGATGTTGAGGGAGAGCCCCTCTGGAAGAGGGTTCCTGCTAAGGTTATGTGGTATGCTCCTATAATACCAAGGTTGAAACGCATGTTCAGAAACAAAGAGCATGCCAGGTTGTTGCGATGGCACAAAGAAGACCGTAAGAAAGACGGGGAGTTGAGACACCCTGCTGATGGGTCACAGTGGAGAAAAATCGAGAGAGACTTCCCAGACTTTGCAGGTGACGCAAGGAACTTATGGTTTGGTCTAAGTACGGATGGCATGAATCCTTTTGGGGAGCAGAGCTGCAGTCACAGCACCTGGCCCGTGACTCTATGTATCTACAACCTGCCTCCTTGGTTGTGCATGAAGCGTAAGTTCATTATGATGCCAGTGCTCATCCAAGGCCCGAAGCAACCGGGCAACGACATTGATGTGTACCTTAGGCCATTAGTTGAAGAACTCTTACAGTTGTGGGGCAAACCAGGTGTACGTGCGTGGGATGAGAACAAACAGGAGCCATTTAATCTACGAGGGTTGTTATTCGTAACCATCAATGATTGGCCTGCTCTTAGTAACCTTTCAGGACAGACAAACAAAGGATATAAGGCATGCACCCACTGTTTAGATAAGACCGAAGGTACATATTTGCATAAATGCAAGAAGGTTGTGTACCTAGCGAATCGACGATTTCTTCCGACCAATCATCCCGTAAGAAAGAAAGGCAAGCATTTTAAAGGTGAGGCAGATCACCGGAAGAAGCCTGAACTCCCTGCTGGTGATGATGTATTTGGTATGGTCAAGGACATAGAAGTAATCTTTGGAAAGGGTCCCGGCGGTCAATCAGTTCCGAACGACGTCGCTACAGGACACGCACCCATGTGGAAGAAGAAATCTATATTTTGGGAGCTGCCATATTGGAAAGTCCTGCGTGTCCGCTCTTCAATCGACGTGATGCACGTGACGAAGAATCTCTGCGTGAACCTGCTAGGATTCCTAGGCGTGTATGGTAAGACAAAAGATACACCTGAAGCACGGGAGGACCAACAAATTATGAAAGACCCAAAGAACATGCATACAGATAACAAGACGGATAAAGGGCGTCACTTAAGTCGTGCCAGCTATGCTCTTACCAAAGCAGAGAAGGAAATCTTTTTTGAAGTCCTTTACAGTATCAAGGTGCCGTCAGGCTTCTCATCTAATATAAAGGGGATAATAAATATGGCAGAGAAAAAGTTCCAAAACCTGAAGTCTCATGACTGTCACGTGATTATGACGCAGTTGCTTCCGATTGCATTGAGGGGGCTTCTACCGGAAAATGTTCGAGTACCCATTGTGAAGCTGTGTGCATTCCTCAATGCAATATCTCAGAAGGTAATCAATCCAGATATTCTGCCAAGGTTACAGAAGGATGTGGTACAATGTCTTGTTAGTTTTGAATTGGTGTTCCCACCATCCTTCTTCAATATTATGACGCATCTCCTGGTTCATCTAGTGGAAGAGATTGCCATTCTCGGTCCGGTATTTCTGCACAATATGTTCCCCTTTGAGAGGTTCATGGGAGTCTTAAAGAAATATGTTCATAACCGTGCTAGACCAGAAGGAAGCATCTCCAAGGGATATAGAACAGAGGAGGTCATTGAGTTTTGTGTTGACTTTATTCCTGACCTTAAGCCGATTGGTGTTTCTGACTCGCGGCATGTGGGAAGACTAAGTGGAAAAGGCACGTTGGGAAAGAAAGCAATGATATGTAGGGACGGGGATTCTTTCACTAAAGCACACTACACAGTTCTACATAATTCCACCTTGGCAGCTCCGTATATCGAGGAACACAAGAATATTGTACGCTCCAAAAACCCGGGGAAGCCTGAATCATGGATTACAGATGAACACATAAAGTCTTTCGGTGGTTGGATGCGGACACATCTCTTGAATGACACCACTGTTGGAGATCAGCTATACTTGTTGGCCGCATCACCATCTTCTACTGTATTGAATTTCCAAGGGTACGAAATAAATGGGAATACATTCTACACGATCGCCCAAGATAAAAAGAGCACCAACCAAAATAGTGGTGTCCGCTTTGATGCAATAGACGAGAATGGACAAAAGGACACATATTATGGTTACATAGAGGAGATATGGGAACTAGACTATGGAGTCTCTTTTAAGGTCCCTTTGTTTCGCTGCAAATGGGTCAACCTGAATGGGGAAGGGGTAAAGATAGACCAGTTGTACGGAATGACAACAGTGGATCTCAACAATCTTGGTTATAGAGATGAACCATTCGTCCTAGCCAATGATGTGTCTCAGGTTTTCTATGTGAAGGACATGTCCTCCAGACCGAAAAAAAGAAAAAATATGCAAACGAATACATCATATGATGAGCCAAAGCGTCACATAGTTCTTTCAGGGAAAAGAAACATCGTGGGAATCGAGGACAAGACAGACATGTCAGAAGATTATAATAAGTTTGATGAAATTCCGCCCTTCACAGTGAAAACTGACCCAAGCATTCCGTTAAGTAAAGAAGATTCTCCATGGTTACGTCTGAAGCGGTCATAAGGAATGACATATGCCAAGAAGTTCATGCTCATATTATGTAACTCTAGTTCATGTTTCGAAAAAACCTTCACAAAATGACCTATCATGTTCGAGGTTTCATGGCTTTCAGTCCAAATGACCAATGTTATGTGCTGAATCACGGCATAGTTTGTGATGTTGTGCCCATATTATGCATGTGTGTGGACATTGGTATGGAGAACAATGTTGCAGGAGGAAGTTTTCCTTTTTGTCGCACGGAAAATCCCTTTTCCATTTTCCGAGCGCAAAAAACGGGTCGTTTTGTGAAGTAACCACCAAAATGCCGTTTCAGAATGCTACCGTCCTATTTTCCTAAAATACTAGACCACCTTACATGGACTATATCCCAACCGGTACATCTCAAACCTTTTCGTCCATCCCGGGTAAAAAGGACAAATGTCTGCCGAATCGGTAGGAAGTGGGTCCGGTTTGTACTACAGGTACATGATCTATCGCCCGTGATTTTTTGAAAAAATCATTTTTAGACTCGCAATATGTGGTTTCTTCAGAGATCCAATGCAAGTTCTAACGATGCTCGTCCCCTATCTTCATGCACACCGGTTCGACCATAGTTAGAAATCAGATAATTCAAAACGGGCATAATAAATTCAAAAAAAATCCGAACAATGAAAATCCTTCGCGTGGTGTCATATTATGTTACATAGTTGAAAGGAAAAATACCAGACTTGGTATATTGATCATGTTTCGAAAAAACCTTCACAAAATGACCTATCATGTTCGAGGTTTCATGGCTTTCGGTCCAAATGACCGATGTTATGTGATGAATCACGGCATAGTTTGTGATGTTGTGCCCATATTATGCATGTGTGTGGACATTGGTATGGAGAACCATGTTGCAGGAGGAAGTTTTCCTTTTTGTCGCACGGAAAATCCCTTTTCCATTTTCCGAGCGCAAAAAACGGGTCGTTTTGTGAAGTAACCACCAAAATGCCGTTTCAGAATGCTACCGTCCTATTTTCCTAAAATACTAGACCACCTTACATGGACTATATCCCAACCGGTACATCTCAAACCTTTTCGTCCATCCCGGGTAAAAAGGACAAATGTCTGCCGAATCGGCAGGAAGTGGGTCCGGTTTGTACTACAGGTACATGATCTATCGTCCGTGATTTTTTGAAAAAATCATTTTTAGACTCGCAATATGTGGTTTCTTCAGAGATCCAATGCAAGTTCTAACGATGCCCGTCCCCTATCTTCATGCACACCGGTTCGACCATAGTTAGAAATTCAGATAATTCAAAACGGGCATAATAAATTCAAAAAAAATCCGAACAATGAAAATCCTTCGCGTGGTGTCATATTATGTTACATAGTTGAAAGGAAAAATACCAGACTTGGTATATTGATCATGTTTCGAAAAAACCTTCACAAAATGACCTATCATGTTCGAGGTTTCATGGCTTTCGGTCCAAATGACCGATGTTATGTGATGTTGTGCCCATATTATGCATAGTTTGTGATGTTGTGCCCATATTATGCATAGTTTTTCTAAATTCCTAATTGATATTAAAAAAATATAAGTTAATTCATTTTTAATTGTAAATGGTTCATATTTTAAATGGTTACATTAATTATTTTTTAAAATAGAAAATGTTTTTGAATTATTTATTTAAATCCAAACACTTTTTATGTTTAAAATTTTTCTAAATTCCAAATTAATATTCAAAAATATAAGTTAATTCATTTTAAAAGGTTACATTAATTATTTTTTAAAAATAGAAAATGTTTTTGAATTTTTTATTCAAATCCATACACTTCTTATGTTTAAAGTTTTTCTAAATTCCAAATTGATATTAAAAAATATAAGTTAATTCATTTTTAATTGTAAATGGTTCATATTTTAAATGATTACATTAATTATTTTTTAAAACAGAAAATGGTTTTGAATTATTTATTCAAATCCAAACACTTTTTATGTTTAAAGTTTTTCTAAATTCTAAATTAATTATCATTTAAAAAACAATACAAATTTAAACCCCAAAATAAAAAATAAGGCGGGAACAGAGAAAAAATACCTGAAATTTTTTGAAAACAGGGGAATATGTCCCGGTTGGAGCCACCAACCGGGACTAAAGAGCCCCTGCGCGCCAACCCTTGGTCTGCTGAAAATATTGGAGTATAGGTCCCGGTTGCTGGCTCCAACCGGGACGTATAACCCTTTAGTCCCGGTTGAAGCCACCAACCGGGACTAAAGGTCCTTTGGTTATAACTGGGTGCCCCTCCTCTTCTTCTTCCCCATCTCCCTCCTCTTCTCTTCTCGCGCACGACGCCGTCAGGCTTCCCCGCCGTCGTGCACGCCCTACCGGCCGCCCCTCGCCCAGCCAAGCGTGCAGGAAGCTTCGCCTCGTCGCCCCGAGGCTTCTCCCTGAAGGAATCGGCCCCGCTCGCTCCCAATCGTCGCCAACGACCCTCGAGCCCGACGATCGCCGCCGTCGATTCGTCGGCTCCCGACCTCGCCTCGCCTCCCCGACACCACCACCGCACACCTGGTATGCTGCTGGTCCTCGTGGACCCTCTCTCTCGCCCCCTCTCGCTCTGGTTCATCCTCCCCGTCGACCACCTGCCACCACCGCTGCTCACCGTCGTCGTGCTCTCTCTACGGTGACCTTTTGGAGGCGGCGCCGCTACTCTTTGGCTCGCCTCAACCTCCTCTCTCTAACGCGCGCACGCACGCGCCCTAGATCGCCCCCTAAGGCCGTTCCCGATCACCGTCCTGCAAGCCACCGCCGGCGTGATGTCACCCGTGCATCAGCGCGACCCAGCCAGGGAGCCACTTTACCTGCATGGCTTTCCTATGTGGCCTCTGGCCCACATGTCAGCGTCTCTGGCTAGCCCCAGCCCGAGTGAAAAATGCCCCCCTGAACCACTTTTGCTTGTGTGGCTGCTGAGGTGGCTCCGGGCCCCTCTGTCAGTCACTGTGGGTAGGTTTGCCTGCGGTGTAAAAAGTTTAACCAGCTTTTAATAATTTCAGAAATAATTATAATCTTATAAATTCAATAACTTTTAATCTATAAGTCATAAAAATATGAATAATATATCAAAATGTTCAGAAAAATGAAACCTAGCTATCTAAGCTATAATCATGCATTGTTCAGCAACTTAAATTACAAGTTTAATTAGAAGAACAAATCCACCCCTCTCATGTGTTTCGGAGTTTCTCCGAGTTAGGGTTTTCACCCCTCGGAACCCCGATTAAATCGTCGAGCATTTCTTAGGGTTACATTCCAATGCAAATTAACTTGTCATATCATCATACTTGCTTGAGCATTGCATCCATGCCATGTGTTGATTGTTTCCCTTTCTTTTTGGTGTTTGGATTATTAGGTTTATTATTAGTTAGGTATTATTAGGTTTATTAATTAGTTTGGTATTATTGGTCTTCGGCCCCACTGGTCAGTCACTGTGGGTAGCCCCAGACCCGATTCACATTTTCAAGCAACTTAGGTGCATGTGGGTTCGACGATGTGCCTATCTACTACACGGTTTCCCTTTCTCTTCATTTTTATTATTGTGTATGTATATATTAGGGTTTCTCTGAATTAAGGTTTATATCTCTCAACACCGTACTTAACTTTCTCCTTTAGCCGCTTTGACTTATTCGTTTTTCCACCTATGCAGAAAATATGGACCCACACGTCAGAGACGAAGAAAAGGAAGAGTTGATCCAAGGTGTGATCCGTGGGGAAGATAATTTAGACGTATCAACGTTTCTGAACAACTCCGGTGAGGGTGATCCTCTTTTTACCGGAGTAGACAACTTGTTTGAGGTTGAAGGTGTTGCCTTCCGCGAGGGAGAAGGCGATGCCTTGTGTAATCGAGAAGACGACCGCTCCGGCGAGGTGCATGTAATATAAATCAATTCATTAATTAATCATCTGCTATCTATATAGAAATAGTAATGACAATCTTTCTTCTTTTAGCCCTCCGGATCGAAGGAATCTACTGAAAAGAGCAGACGAGGCCCAACCAAAAAGTTGCAAGACCATGAGAGGTTTAGGATCGAAGATGTCGCTGAAGATGGCAGACCGACAGCTCCTGAAGTTGTCGCAACCAAATTTGTGGCACAATGCGGAGTAATCGTTAGGGACTTAATCCCGATCACCATTAGAAATTGGAATAGGCCTGCTAAAGCGGATGAAGAGGGAACATGTTTATTTGTCCCTAACCACGCCAAAGATTTACTGTGGAAGAGGCTCATGGTTAATTTCAAACTACCGAAGATAGAGCTGGATCCAAATGCGGAGGATCCAGTTGAGGACGCCTTACAACATGGGAGAGCCATGGAGGCTAAGGTCAGGGAGTGGGCTTTGAAGAAGATGGCCCAGTGTTTCACCAACTGGAAGAAAAGATTGCACCTTGACTATGTCATGAAAAGGAAGACTCTGGATTTCAAGAAGACTCAGTTTCAGAAGATAAAACCATTCTGGGCTGAGTTTGTGGAATACAAGACATCGGAAAAAGCTAAGGAAATGTCTGCAAAGAATAAGCTGAATGCTGCTAACAAGAAGTATCACCATACTATGGGGCAAGGTGGCTACAGGGCTGGCATTCCTAAGTGGGAGAAACTTGAGGAAGAACTGCGTGCTAAAAATATCACCCCAGAGACAGACGACTGGGTAGAACGTGCAAGGAATTGGTTTTACGGGCATGGGGGCACGTTGGACTCGGAAGGGAGGTGTATATATAACATACGACATAAAGAAGACCCCTTGCCAATCGAGAGGATGAGAAAAGCAGTAAAGGCTGTTAAAGATGGGGACTTCATTCCCGATAGAGAGAATGATGAGCTCACACTCGCCCTTGGAAATAAGGAACATGATGGACGAACACGAGGCACAATAGGCTCCCAATCATGGAGGACTGGGTTTCCCGAAGAGAGGAAGAAATATCCTGATAGAAGCCGTCAGAGGAGTAAGGACAGGGCGGCAGTTGAAGCAGAAAGTCAGAAAGAGCGAATGCGTTTAATTGAAGAACGATTAAAGCAACAACAAGATGAAATTAACTCACTTAAAGAGCAAAGTACTACCGGCCCATCTCAGCAGCACACTGCATTCGATGCTACCGGCCTATCGAATAATCGAAAAAGCAGTGTGGCTTCCACCGAGGTCCCGGGTGATGACAATGGCGATGCCGATGATGCACCGACGATGGCTCCTGTTGGCTACCCAGTGGATGATATCACAGAGATGACACACTGCGAGCTACATGTCAAAGTTGTGAACATATCAATGAAGGTGGCGGTCGGCTATGCCTTACCAATTGGACCCACACCAACTTACCACAGTCGTCCGGTTCCAGAGGGCTACGCTGTTGTCGGCGTGGATGAAATCATGCCCACCTTTGAGGTTTTGGATCTTCACTACCCTGCTGGTGAAGGGTATGTGACTGTGCTGGGTGACGCAAAAAACGTCACCATTCTATGGCCGAAGGATTGTATCGTGCTTCGAAATCACACGCCAAGGCCATCTTCGCCGCCGCCTCACCCGTCTCCAGCGAGGTCGTCGCCGTCGCGGCAGCCGTCTTCGTCGCTTCACCCGGCTCCGTCGCCTCACCAATCTCCGGTGCAGCCATCGCCGCGGGAGCCATCGCCGCCGCCTCAGGATAAAAAGCGTAAGCGTACCGCTACTGTGCGTCGTAAGCGATCGCCGAGACGTAAACAAGAGCCTCTTCCAAAAGTACCAACGGTTCCTCCCAAGAGAGCTTATGACTGTACTGAAGAGGAGACTGCGGCGATCGTTGATGCGGAAACGACAGCGTTTTTCGCTAAGCTGAGGCGGCCGAAAGAGCCAGAGTTCCCCAGCACCAAAGAAGAAAAAGCCAAAGTGTTGAAAATACTAAAGACTCTTCATCAACCCGAGCCAAAGCTGTCATCAGACTATGAGCGTTCTATTCTCAAGTCACATGCAGCACAAAAAGCCTCGAAGAGCAGTACTGATGCAAGCGGGAAATCTGTTGCCCAGCTCGGAGAAGAAGCAAAACAGACTTGCGCCCCTCTCAAGGTGATTTCTCAAACCAATGTGGGGTCGAGCAAATATGGGGCCGAAGAGCAGTATGATCCAGAGGTAGCTGCACAATACGGAGAAACTGCCGCTGCTCAAGGTATGAGTATTGCCCAGTACTTATCCCAGTTAGAGTTCTTCCCCGTGAGTGAAGTAGCATACCAATACCAGTACGGAAAACCTCTCGTCAAACCTGAGGAGGTAAACAATCTTCCAACAAAAATGCGAAGATTGCATAACTGGTACATGCATGCCACAAGGGCCGGGGCTAACTGGATAGTGCTGAGGGTTACAAAAAAGCATCATGGGAAAGATAAGGATGACATGATATCCATTGAATTTGATGAACTATTTCAATTATTCAATCAAGACGCCTTGGACAAATCGATCATGAGTGCCTATTGTCTGTAAGTACTAATTCTGTAATTAATTTAGTCTCCATCTATATTATTTTGTTTATTGCATGTATATAATCATACTTTAATATGCAGAATGAAGATTCTCGAATGCAGCAGAGGACAAATCTATGACATTGGCTTCATTGACCCATATTGGGTTCATGAAGCTAATCTCAAAATAAGCCCCCAGGATACGGAGGATAATATAGTACACGCGTTAAGGTTTCAAGAAACCAAAAGGGAAATACTATTTCCTTACAACTTCCAGTGAGTGTTATTGTCTTGTATACACTTTCTATTTCGCTTACTCGATGTTAAGTATATAATTGATTAGTTCTGCATTCGCAGGTACCACTATATTCTGTTAATCATTCAACTTGACAAAGGGCGTGTACTAGTCATGGACTCGAAACATAAACCCCTTGAGACGTGGAAGGACATGCAGATACTTCTCCAGCGGTAATTCTAATCATTACGACACTATATCGGCAACGTTCGTGAATTTTATGATATCAAGTACTTAATAACTTATTTTATTCGTTTTCTACGCCGGGCAGCGCTTGGAAACGGTTCACCAAGAAGGCTAGGGGTGTTTGGAAAGAGGAGCTTACATTTCAACCACTAGATGTAAGCACCACTAGCTATATCCGCGCATCTCTTTGATTCTAGTTTTGATACAGTTATTATCATGCTTGATTATTATTTTGATTGAACTCTGTTGTCGTAAAGTGCCTGACGCAGGGACCAGGTAACAATCTATGTGGATACTATGTATGCGAGTTCATCCGGCAGACGTGCGATGAGAAGGGCAGAAATTTAGAGCAACTCCACGTACGTAAACAATTTCTATAGTTTTTAATTACAATCAAATTGTGTTTAGTTTCATATTCATATAGGCTGACTTCTTTTTTAAATCAGATCGAACGTCTACGGGACGGTCTTCTGCCAAAGGATCGCATACGAGCAATACAGGAGGAATTGGCGGGATTCTTGGATGCAGAAGTCCTAAACACACAAGGGGAATACTACTCGGCTGTGTATAGACAATAGGAATTGTAAAAATAGCAACTTTCAAGAAATTGGCCGGTAGCATCGAATAGCAACTTTTGTATGTAGTGCATGAATTCGATCCGTGTATTGAATGTAAAATGTTGTCATGATGATCTTGTGTAATATAAGGTTCCTTCATTGATAAGTGCAAAACACTAAATAAACAATAAAACAACCTAAATGAATTCTCTGCCGCGGCACAAAAAGTGGCGAAAATGCTGCCGCGGCAACAAAATGTGCCAAAATGAATTCTCTGCCGCGGCAGAGAAATGGGCCAAATCTCTGCCGCGGCAGCAGGTAACCGGGACTAATGCTCCACCCCCCCTCGCGCTCTGATGCCGCCACGTGTGCCACATTTGTCCCGGTTGGTGGGGCAACCGGGACTAATGGTTAGAGCTTTAGTCCCGATTGCCCCGTCCCGGTTGGGCAACCGGGACTAATGACCCTTACCAACCGGGACGCATGGGCCCTTTTCTACCAGTGATGGAATAGTGCACCACCATGTCCTGGAGGTAGGACTTGCCGAGAGGGATATTCTGGTGCGAGGGATCTCCGAGGTGATCATCGAGAGCGACGACATCTCATGATGAACTCGGGTTTATGGATGATATTGGCATGGCTGGAGCAGGACATAGAGAGCATATCAGGACACACTTTGTGAAGCAAAGCGAAGGAGGAGGATGAGTGGCACAAACTGATGTTCACAGTTCATCTATTTATAGGCTGAGGAGAGAGATCCGGATAAGAATGTCATCCGGCAGCATTTGTCTCACGGCGTCGTTTCGCAGAAATTAAGTCAGCAAAGTAGAAAGTTAATTGCCTGAACGGATTGTCCATTTAATTTTTAATAAATTTTGTGTTGATTGTGAATCGAGAGGTCCACTAGAATTGATGAGAGAGGAACACCCATGCATGTTTTGAAATACTGTACGTGTACCTAAAGGAGGAGGATGACAATCTTTGGGTGTGATTTAGCTCAGCCTGAAGATGGGCACGGGAAGCCCACGGGGCCGCCGGTCCATCCTACCTGTTTCCCGTACGTAGAAAAAATTATAGACATTCACGGCAACTCCGCTACCGCTGCCATCATGCCGCCATGATACCGCTCCATGGCGATTGAGGCGGCCGCCATGCCCGGCCGGAGGAACTACCCCGCTGTCGCCGCTCCCCCACCCCCCTCCCCCCGCCTGCTCGTCCCCTCCCTTCTCCTCGCGCTCCCAGCAGCACATCTAACACTGCGCCGTCCCAGATCCCGGAAGTAGCTAGGCAGTGTTAAGGAGCAATGAGTTACCTGCTGAGAAGAAGAGCAGGAGTAAAGCAACGCAACAGAAATCGTAGTCTTCAGAAGAACATCCGCAAAAGGTAAGGGAGAGGTGTCTACTTTCCAGCCATAATTTTGTGTGAATTCCTATTGGGTACTGTTGCATCTGTGTTTCCGTGGATTGTTTAAAATTTTCTATAACATGGATGTGAAATTTCTATTTCTAATAAGAACCGTCGTCCTATCTAATAAGAACCGTTCAATCTAAGCATTGAGATTCTTCTAAGTGCAAGGGAATTAAAAAAACTATTCATGTAACAACAGTTTCTAAATCAACTGAGAAACTATAACTCCTTTAATTCTGTAACGATTTGGGATCAAAGTTTCATAAACCGTGCACTTTACAGCTCAAGCCTTCATCAAAAAAATTGAAAGTTCTTTTTTTATTGAGGATCCCCTTTGTACATTTTTTGCCACTTGGAACACAAACATTGTTCCTTAAGTTGCACCTTTGTGGATGATATGGTATAATTCTGAGAATCGAACATAAGTTATGTTCGGAAAAGATGATAGACCCTGACTTTTGCATCGGTTCATGTACACAACCATAGTTTATTGAGCGTATAATGGACACTACAAATCCATCTCAATATTTCTAGATGTTCAATTGCTTGATGCTTCGATCTGACTGACACCAAGAATTATATCAAAGTTTGATTTTTATTCCACAGAGAGGATATCCCTTGGTGTGTGCATCGTTGATGTACACAATCATTCTAAAATTTAGCTAAGTATAAGTGCGCATACACATATTAACTTTGAACATAATTTTGTGTAACTATGTACAACAATATGCATGTTCTTTATCAATTACTTCATGCTTTGATCAATGGAACGCCGAGATTTTGTTCTTTTGAAGCTTTAGTTTATTTTTAGAAAATGATGAATGTTCTTTATGAAGTCCCTAACATTTGTATCGATTGATGCTTGCAATAAATGAAGTACGGGGTCTCATGGGCACACTGATGGAGGAGATGCCAAGCTTCCTGTCAGACGCCACCATCCACCATTTCCTCGGAGCAAGGAACTGGAGCACGGAACAAGCGACAAAGGGTCTAAAGGAAACTGTCAATTGGAGGCGTGAGTACAAGACGGATGCAATTTACTGGGTCAGTACCCTATACCCTATACTGATGAATCTATCTCTAGACAAATACCTACTCATATATAACATTGTGTCCTATTACTCTACTTCATTGTAAAGAATACGATGTGACATCATCTGTCAAGTTGCTACTCATATATAACACTGTGTCCTATTACTCTGCTTTCTAAGCTTACTAGATCTACTAATTTATCAGTATGGGTGTAAGACCCCACCTTTTAAAGGTAAAGTCCCATGTGATTGCAATGCTAGTCCCTGGATAAAATGCTAGCATCCACAGTTTAAGATGAAGTACACAGATACAAAGGTCGTTATTACATCGTCATTTCAGAGATAACATAGTCTTTACAACTAAATAGCCAAAGGCTAGTACAAGAGTTTATAACATAAGTAAATAACTATAAGTCTTCATCATCATGTGCCACATGCAAGCATGTTAAGTGTAGATTCACAAACCTAATCTCCATCAGAGTAAACTGCAACATCATAATTTACAGCCACAGTGGGTTAATACATTTGGAATTGTATTGGCAAGTGATACCATAGTAAAATAGAAGTATGTAACATCTATATGAATTTGGATAAGTGTAGCTTAGCTTGCTTTGCTCAAAATAAGGTTTTCCTTATTAGTTGAAAACACTAAGTTTTTGTTTGTCCAAAACACCCAAGGAACCACCAATATACATTGGTGAACCTTTATCCTTGTTCAACCACAAGTTTTTAACTTAGAAATTGGGATGAGGAGATCCTTGATAGCTTCAATATCTTTGATACTCAAATTGTTCGTTGTCGGGGACACGGCTAAGTACTTAGGTTTTACTCTCGAGAGAGGTGGTGCACTTTCCCCACAAGACTTGACATGCATCGAGACAAGACCTTTCAGAAGCATTCCCTTAGACCACCATGGACGCGTTCCATCCTATCACCCTACCACCAACTGACCATCTGGCTAAGTTCTTGCAAACTATGTTATCAAGGCAGAGCCCATATGCCATGTGGTTGCACTAGAAGCTTCTCAACACTAAACATCTCAAATCCCTTTGTTCCTGGGTGGCTTTCCACAAGTGTGATACACAAGGTAAACCATAGATATGGGCCTTGTGTAACCACTCAACACAAACCATCATACCATTCCACCCAGTTGATTCATTCACTTAGTTATTTTATTAATCAAAAACACAAGTCACAGTGTCGGCTGGCGACGACGTGGTCGCCCGTGGGGTTTGGGGAAGAAGAGGTGAGCTGGCGCATGGCCCAGTGTCAGCGGGTGCGGGGTAGGGTTTGCACGGGTGAGAGAGGGAGAGGGGGAGGGTGAACCCCAGGTGGGCTTTTGGGCTGGTTCTGGCACCGGGCGAATAGGGCGCGTTCTGTTTTATTTTTTTCTTTATACTTTTATTTTTCCAATTTGATTTTCAGGAATGAATTTGAAACCTTTTTTAAACTTGTTTGAATTCAAATATTTTCTGGATTTTTGTACCGTGAACCTTGTACTCAAAAGTGTAACAAACACAATTGTGCATTCAAAATCACCTTGGTCCCTTGAAAATAAAAAAATAAATCCATGCCCCATAATATAAATAAAGAGGGGCTAAATATGGTTTTGTTTTAGGGTTTTGGTTTGAAATTTTTGTGCAAGACAAATATGCTATGATGATATGAATGAAATAAGATGGTTTTTCATTTAATGAAATTTGGGATGTTACAATGGGAAAGACTATGAATATGATACACCTTTCAAGTTGCTGGTCAAGCATTTGCATTCAATGGTGCAATCACCCGGTGAACAGCTGGTGGTATCACAGGTTATAAGTTCTTCCTGTGTTTGTTATACTTGTTCATGACATCTCCGTACTAATATGACTAATGTATTCTTGTAGATATATAAGAACTAAATTCCTTTTTATCTCCTAACGTGATTGGATGTATCTAACAGTTGCAGGTGCTTGTAGCAGATATCAATATCGGCTATGAATATATTGTCAACATTCAGTTAACTCAATGTTCGAGGATCCACTTGCATTAGTTACTTTGATTGATTTTAGCTGTTTCTCTAGATATTTTGCTGCTGAAGTATATTTTGACACTCTGGATTTCTACTAGCCTCCTATTTTTTATGCATCCATTTACTAAAACGGTGTTATACCTTTTAATATATATTTCTCTAGTGAAGCACTTGCAGTTTAATATAATTTCTAGATATGCCCTGTCAGTGCTATTTGCATTTGCATCACATGAAAAGCCGGCATTTTAGAGGCATTTTGCCACCGGCTTTCTAGAAGTATACTTATTGTCATGTCTATTATCTAGTATATCCAACATGCATAATTAGTTCCTGCCGCTCGACCTTGATTAGAATGTAGAATGGGCCTCATTCCGTTTAATTATTATACAGTCAGTCAGATTACACTCTCTCTACATAATTTTTTGCGTGGTTAGGTCTGAGATTTGAAGCATAAATTAGTTGTTAATCCCTTTCTTTCTAACTTGGTGATTTTTGAATTGCATGTCTAGATACAAGGATGCTCACAAGTTGGACACGGTCGAGATCGAAGCTGGACGTGGCCATAGAGCTCGCCTAGTGTTGGCATCACATGATGAGCGGGACCGTGGAATGACTCCATCGTCCTGCGCCGCCTCGACTCCAGAGAAGCTGCTGAGCTGTAAGCGTCCAGGAACTTGGCACCGGAGAGTTTTCCTACCCCCGGCATCACAGGACGAGCGGGGCTGCTGAATGACTCCATCGTCCTATGCTGGATACCTAGACAGTAGGCAGCCATGGGCGTGTCCACTTATAGGCCGAGATTTAGCTAGATCTACAGGGATACGGGTAGGCTACACTAGCGCAAATCAAAAAAAATCTACCACGTATACCAGGATTACTGTTGTCATAGATCACGGGATTACCACTAGACGCGCAGTTGCGGAATCGATGAAGCGCGTCGAGGCAGTGCAGACGATCTACGACTTCTCTTTCTCGTCCCACGAGAAGCTCCCCTTGTGCGGCTCGTCCAAAATGCTACAGATGCAGCGCCTCCGAGGTATCCACACGTACAAGATGGAAGCGTCAGACGCCGGACTGCTAGGTCCGCGCGCGCGACACAGGCGTGAGGAGTGGCGGCTGGCTGGAATGGTCTAAGGTCTAACCCCGGTCATCTTGCTCCACCCTCTTTTATATAGGCATCCTTAGTGGACTTCTACATTAGCAGCCCATTAGTAGCCTAAGCCTGGTCTAATTCGGATTCAATTCTCATTAGGCTTTCAGCCCCTTAAGTGTGTGATCCTATAGGTTCATATGCGTATTGACATGACAGGAATACACTTATTCTGTCAATAGTTGGTAGAGGCCTCTAGCAAGAAGTACCAACTCATAAACGCATACAAAGATCATATCGGACGAACCATCACAGGGTTTAGTACATGTCTTTTCCTTTGCCTCACGATATTTGGTATAGCTCCAAGCTGACCTCTCTTTCTCGATACTGTAACTCGGAATCCCTTTACTAGGTTAACTCTTAACCTTATGTAGCATTGACATGCATTTATGGATCCGATCACTCGAGGGGCCCAGAGATATCTCTCTCAAGTAGAGAGGGGCAAATCTCATCTTGATTGACCATCCCTCACAGCATGCTTCAGGACAAACCCGAAAACTACCTTTATGACTACCCAGTTACGGAGTAGTGGTTGATAGCCCCAAAGTAGGTCGATCCACATCTCAAGTACATGTGACAATTTCAGGTCTAAGGACAAAATGTACACGATGTGTAGAGAGAGAGCTGCAACTAATTGCCAGTCTCAAGTTGGGTCAGTCCAACCCCATGTTCATAACATGTGTCCACATCATTGGTTTGACATCTCCATGTCTATGACTTGTGAAACATAGTCATCAATCAATCGATGTGCTAGTCTAATATTCACGTGTGTCCACACATGAACTCCGACTAGGGACAACTCTTAAATAACCATACAAGTAAAGAGTTTTACAAACAATTCACATAATTGCCAATCAATACAAGTTGTCTGATATGGGTATTCAAGGAACATTACAATAACTCATGGGTACATAAGAAATATAATCATCTCTATGATTAACTCTAGGGCATATTTCCTTCAGGCCCGAGGATTGGGCCATTTTCGGTCTTGCTGGCCTTTTATTTTCTTTCTTTACTCTTTTTTTTCTATTTTGTTTCCTTTCCTTTTAATTTATATTTTAGGTTTACAATTTCTATATAGTATCAAATCTATATCCAAAATTCTAGAAAAATGTCAATGAATCAAAATACTTAATTAGGAATTTTAGGAACTATATTTCCTGTCCAAAGTATTAAATATATTTTTCTTTTGATAAATCCTTTATACGTATCATAAATTCCCTAAATTGAATTTAGGGTTTTATAAATTTCCATAATATTATAAAATACAAAATGCATATGAGATATATCTAAATCAATTCCAACATTATTTTGAGAATGTTATATTATTCCCGTCTCTTTTCCTTTATTCCTGATTTGAAAATGGATTTAAATATGTTAAAAATCCAAAATGCAACAAAACTCAATAAATCCAAAATGGAATATTTCCCTAACATGTTCAATTTAATTTTTGGAAATTCCTATTATTCCCTCTCTTAAACTTTAGAACATTGTTTGGACAAATATTCAAAATGCAACATGATCAAATACCGAAGTTGCATTTATTCAAAATCTTTCAAATCAAGATTTATAATTCGGATAGTCATATTATTCAATCTTGACTTTTTGGGGGAATCAAGGTTTAGAAAAGTTTAAACAAGTCCACCAAAGTTTTAAATCCTTTATAAAAGTTTAAACAAGTCCACTAGATTATTGACTCTAGTGCAAGTGGGAGACTGAAGGGAATATGGCTGAGAGGCAATAATAAAATGTTATATCTTATTCCAAGTTTATGATGGATGTTTATTTCTCATGCTTGAATTGTATTAATAGGAAACATTCATACATGTGTGTTTAATAAAAAAACAAAGTTCCTAGTAATGTCTCTCATATATATATATATATACTAGATCCTTGATTTACAGATGATCAAGGTTTCTTGATCATGAATATTGGATATTTTTAATAAAGAGATAATATCATTAGGAGAATGATATGATGAACATACATGCAAAGTATATTTATCAATACGATCTAGTTATTAAATTTACTTACTACATCAATCATATACGGAGTAGAACTAGTCCTCGGACCATGATAACATCAAACATCACACCGTAACAGGGTGACTATAAAGGGGGGTTTGGATAGTATGAAAGTGTTATGTTGACGCTCATAGATAAAGTGTGGGATTTGTCTATCCTAGTGACCGAGAGATATACTATGGGCCCTCTCGGTGATATCACATCAACGCTGCTTGCAAGCATCTCATTAGGTCACAAGGATGTTGTATCACAACGAGTAAAGAGTACTTGTTCGGAATGAGATCAAACTAGGGTATAGTTGATATCTATGATCGGATCTCAGACAAGTAACATATTGTGAGACAAATGGATTTGTTTACAATGTTGATGGTTCACACGATCACTAGAACCATTGTTAAATATGTGGGAGTCAATATGGATCTCTAGGTCCCACTTCTGATTATTGGTAAGAGAGGTGTATCTATCATTTTGCATCATTCGCGAACTATAGGGTCAAACACTTAAGATTCTCCTACACTAAGTGGTAGATAAAACATATCCGAGAATAATATTGATAGAGCTAAAATTGTTTCGATGATCACCGGAAGTGTTTCGGGTCAAATTGCTAAAATTGGTTTCATATGTGATATTGAAACAATGAAAGGTGTTTTATGTGAATTTTTTTAATTAAGTTAATTAAAAAAGGCTAAATAACTAAGTAAAAGTGTTTTATTTAAAGAGATGAATGCATTTATGCTAGTAGGAAATTAATACATTTGAGTGGAGAGGGGGTTTATGTGAGTGGGTCACATGAATGAGGGAAGAGGTCGGGGCACACCCATGGCTGGTGGCCAAGCCCCATGGGCAGCCCCCTCCCCCTATAAAAGGCCCCTCTCCTCCTCTCCACTGGCAGCGCCTCCTCATGAAGGCTCTCTTCCCCCTCTAGCAATTTCCCATGGCTTCAGATTAGGAAAATAATGTTCTGTTGGTTTCTTGGAGTAAGATTTATCTATTCCTTCTGTTACTCTACTGGAGTGGAGGCAAGAAGGTTGCCGGGAGCCGGATGTGTGCCCGAGGACAGATACTTTGCTGGATTGCGAAGTTCTTCTACACGATCTTGAGATCGACAAGTCAACAACTACATCACCAACGAAATTCAGATGTCGTAAAAGCTTTCGATCTTCGAGGGTAAGTTATTATGATTATCCTCTCAATCATTACTAGTATCTACTATATTATATCTTGGCACATTTGGTGTTCTTATCATAGGAATTGTTTTGGTTTTCTATGATGAGAACCCTTCAGCGAGCCCCCAGGCGTGGAGCTAGTAGCGAAGGGGTCGCGAGACCTCGGAAGGCCGATGCTTATGAAAATACGGACTCACCAATCTAGGTGGGCATGATCAAAAATGTCTTTCATGCACCTTAACCTTCTATCCACGATTTATTCATGTTTTCTGGTACATGTATTCCAAACAAATATGCAAATGATTAGATCTAAAGAAAGTAACCAATTGTTAGAGTAATAATTGAGAGAGAGATTTGTTGTTGTCAAATTCAACACGTGAAGGCCGATCAGTGAATGCATGGGTGATTATCTTGGTTTGAGAGCGTCACATGAGCTCCACCTCTCCTATGCACCTGACCTAGCTTAGCTTAATTGTTGTGTCGCTGGGTGGCCTTGATCTTGTATATTTAGGCGGTGATTGGAAGCCGCATCGGACCATCGTGTGGTGTTGTCCCGTCGTCAATGGAATCGACAAAACCTTTGGGTTGTACCATATACAACTCTTCATCAATGTCTCCATTGAGGAACGCCGTTTTGACATCCATCTGCCATATCTCATAATCATAATATGCAGTGATTGTTAACAAAATCCTCACAGACTTTAGCTTCGCTACTGGTGAGAAAGTCTCATCGTAGTCAACTCCTTAAATTTGTCGAAACCCTTTTGCGACAATTCGAGCTTTATAGACGGCTACATTACCATCACCATTTGTTTTCTTCTTGAAAATCCATTTGTTCTCGACAGCCTTCCTGCCATTCGGTAAGTCCACCAAAGTCCATACTTGGTTTTCGTACATGGATCCAATCTCGGATTTCATGGCTTCTTGCCATTTATTGGAATTTGGGATCATCATCGGTTCCTCATATGTCGCAGGGTCATCAGTGTTGTCCACTGATGTCTACACACGCTTCTATTCTTGTAGAACAACAACAAGTTTCCCTTAAGTGGATTCCCCAACGTTTATCAAACTCAGGGATGCAGTGGTCAAAGGTATCCATCTCAAGCAACCCTGCAATCAAGATACAAGAAGTCTCTTGTGTCCCCAACACACCAAATACACTTGTCAGGTGTATAGGTGCACTAGTTCAGTGAAGAGATAGTAAAATACAAGTAGTATGGATGATTATAAGACAACGGTGCCAGAAAATAGCTTGACGGGGAGGAAGAGACTAAAGGAAATCTGAAATAAAGATGGAAGCAAGCAAACATGTAGTAGGACTATTTGTAAACGGTGTTTCAATGCTTAGAAACAAGTCCTAGGGATCATACTTTCACTAGTGGACACTCTCATATAAATATCTTCTCTTCATTATTCTACTCTTAACTACTCTCCGGTTGGACAACTCTAATCCATGGTCGTAACATTCCAAATTTCATCAAATTCAAAACCATGTTATTGCATTCATAACATCATGGCATTTCTACCTTGCATAAATTTTTTCAAAGTTTAAACCCAAATAAAACCATATTTAAACCCCTTTTATATTATATGTATGGGGCATGGTTTTATTTTATTTTCTTGACCCAAAATGTTTTTGGAGTGAATAGATGTGTTTGAAACACATTTTAGCACTAGGATCACAACACAAAAATTCGGTAAAGATTTGATTTGATTTGTATTTGAAATGGCCATTCAAATCCCATTTGAAAAATCAAAACAGAAAAGAAAAACCAAAAGAAGGAAAAAATAGAAGCCAACCAGCTATCTGGCCTAGGCCCAAAACAGCCTAGCAAGCCCACCCAGGAAACCCCTCTCCCCTCTCTGTTTTGCACCTCGCGCGCACCCACCCACTGACAAGTGGACCCCGTCGCCACGTCAACCCTTCTTCCCCAAATCCCGCGCGATGACCGCGCCGCTGCTGTTTCCTCCGCTGTCACTGCTGTTGATTCCGAGCTTAATTTCCATTGAATCAGCGAGTAAATTCCTCCCCACTCCGGCTACATAATCCCCTCCCCCTCCGCAGCATTTCCTCTCACACAGCCAGCTCTAAGCACCACCAGGCTAGTAGAATTTTCCCTCGCACAGACGCAGAACCGAGAAGCTCCGACGAGCTATTCTGGTAAACCCTGTGCGCCCCTCTTCCTCTCATTCACGCGAGTGTGTTCGTCTCGTTCTTGTGCGTCTTCTAATGCCAGTGGCTTGTCCTATTACTCCCTAGGTCATCGCCCCATCATCGTCTGCAAATGCCCGAGGCGTAACTCAACTCCGCGGTGGCCATCATCGTCTGACGCGCCGCCACCGCGGTGCAAATGTCCTATTACTCCCTAGGACCATCATCGTCTGACGCGCCGCCACCGCGGTGGCCATTTGCGCCGCCCGTGTTTGGTCTACGCAGCAGGATCTGATGGATCTAGATCCAGCGGTTGAGATTAGATTTAAACGCGAAGGGGTACGTTTAGATCTGGACCGCACATCGTAACTTAGATCCCGCGGCCCGCAAGCGTGATTGGCCCGAAGCGGTACCGTCCAATAGGATGCTGCCGCGTGGTCCTGGTTTTGTTTTAAAATCCATATTTTCATCTATTAGTTATTTAAACTTGTAAATTCAATAACTTTTGTTCTGTTTATCCAAAAATTATAAATTTTATATATATTGATTCAGAAAACTGAGCTCTTCGCAACTATGGCCTTGATTTGGCCATTTGCTTCTGAAAATTAGGATTTTATGCAAAAGCATTTGTAGGCTTATTTTGGCTATAAAATCTATTTAGAATATTATTTTTGGGTGATTTTCTTTTACTTAAATTTAGAATGTATGCCTTATGTTCAGTACTGAAAATTTTGTTTTGAAAAGTATGACAAATCACCCCTTTGCATTTTTCATGCATTCATAATTATTTTTGTTTGTATATTGATTTGTGAATTTTGTTGTATGAATTTATGTGTCGATTTTGTGGATTGTGGAGAGTGTGATTGTGAGGATTGTACATATTCTCCTAGCTACCAAGGCAAGTGATATTTCATCCCATGTCCTACTATTTTCCTTATTGCATTAGCACTATTTTGAGTAGGATTTGCATGGTGATTTTCTAATTATATGCTATGCTATGTTAAATCCTATAGATATTGTCTTAGTAGTTTTTCCCCAAGTTAAGAGACATGTTATGCTAGTATGCTTAGCCTAGCTAGTATAATGCAAGGGTGCAATATTCATGTTATGATACTATGCAAAGTTTATGCCTATGTTTTTGATTAATAAAACAACATGTTAATGAATCACCTGGGTGGAATGGGAAGATTAGTTTGTGTTGAGTGGTTACACAAGGCCCATGTCTATGGTTTACCTTGTGTATCACACTTGTGGATGGCCACCCAGGAACAAAGAGATTTGAGATGTTTAGTAGTGAGAAGCTTCTAGTGCAACCACATGGCATATGGGCTCTGCCTTGACCAACTAGGTCGCAAGAATTCAGCCAGATGGATAGTTGGTGGTAGAGTTGATAGGATGGAATGCGTCCATGGTGGTCTGAAGGAATGCTTCTGAAAAGTCTCGTCTTGATGCATGTCGAGTCTTGTGGGGAAAGTGCACCACCTCTCGAGAGGGTAAAACCTAAGTTCTTAGTCGTGTCCCCGGTAATGGACATTTTAAGCATCAAAGACATTTAAATGATCATGGATCTCCTCATCCCAATTTATTTAAGTTAAAACTTGTGGTTGAACAAGGGTTGAAGTTCACCAATTTCTATTGGTGGTTCCTTGGTGTTTTTGTCAATCAAAAACTTAGTGTTTTCAAACTAATAAGACAAACCTTTTTTTTGACCAAGGCAACCTGAACTACACTTAGCCAAATTCACATAGCTATGAGATGTTACTATACTACTATGGTATCACTTGCCAATACAATTACAAATGTATTTACCCTCTGTGGCTGTAACTTATTATGTTGTAGGTTACTCTAACGGTGACTAGGGTTATGAGTCTACACTCAACATGTTTGCCTGTGGCATATGAAGATGAAGACCTTATTTATTTTCTATGTAATAAGAACTCTATGTGTTATTAGCCTTGGGATAATGAGTTGTAAGAACTATTTGTACTCCTGGAATTATGAAGTAATAATGAACTTTGTATCTGTGTACTTCATCTTAAACTATGGATGCTAGCATTTTGATCCAGGGAGTAGCATTGCAATCACAGGGGCCTTTACCTTAAAGGGTGAGGTCTTAGAACGATAGGGCTACAAAAGCACTCCTTAAAGTTCGCATTCACCATCTAGATAACCCCACACTATCACCTTGAGCGCTAGATGGTTCCTACAAACACCACAATTTCATAGAGACATCCAACGCAAATTATACTCATGATAAGTATTTCTATAATCTTTAGCCTAAGTGCCACACGGTGTGCACACTGTCACCTTTAGACACGTCGGGGTAACCGGAGATTACAATTAAAGCACTTGAGTAGCATAGTAGATCTACTTGGTTACAAAGCTCATGACAATAATAAGATCACGAATAGAGAGAGAGATGAACACATAGCTACCGGTAGATCCCTTAGCCTCGAGGGAGAACTACTCCCTCCTCATAATGGGAGTTAGAAACGGCGATGGATATGGTGGTGGAGATCGATGGAGATGGCTCGAGGGGAAATTCCCCATCCCGGCAGGGTGACGGAATAGAGACTTCTGTCCCCTGAATCTCCTCTTCGATGGTGGCGGCGCTGCGAAACTTTTTGTGGAGATCTGATCTACGTTGCATTGGGTTTACATCTGGGGGAGACGTATATATAGGCAAAAGGGCAAGGTCGGTGGAGCCTCAAGGGGACCACACCACCTGGTGGTGCGCCCCTGGCTGCGCCACCATAGGGTGTGGCCACCTCGTGGCCCCACTTCGGCTGCCCTTCGGTCTCCGTGTCGTGTCTGGTAAAATATTGACTTTTTCTTTTGTTCCATGTAATTCCAATAATATTTCCTTACTAGCTTTTCTGAAACAAAAAACAACAGAAAACAGGCAACTAGCACTGCGACATCTTGTCAATAGGTTAGTTCCAATAAATGTCTAGAAATACCTCAAATTGTAGAAAAAACATAACAAAGTTGATACTAAATAAGCATGGAACATAAAAAATTATAGATATTTTACGACGTATCAAGCATCCCCAAGCTTAACTCCTGCTCGTCCTTGAATAGGTAAGTGATAAAATAATAATTTTTTAGGTGACATGTTATCAGAACTGATCAAGGTATTTGTAAAGCATTGATCACTGGTATCAAAGTACTCTAAACATGAGCATGAAAGATGTAGTTCTAACAATAAGACATAGCAACTATGTTGTAACATGAAAAGGTACAAACAAAATATCATGAATAACAATGCATGAAAGACGTTTGTTTATTCGCATACAGAAAACATATCAAGAGTGGTATTCATCTTGTCCCTCATGGTATAGGAAAACATAAATGCATAGGACACCTTCAAAGTTCATAAGGGTAACTAGATACAAATAGTTTAAGAACAGGCAATATCAACATTATGAATCAATCAATAAGTTTTGGGACAATGCACATAAAACTAAGAATGACAACTATGCTCTCTTAATTGGTGCCTAAAAATAGAAGATGGAGACTCAACATGAAAGTAAAAGAAAGGCCCTTCACATAGGGAAGCAGGGATTTCAAGTTTCATAAAGAGCTTCCAAAAATTATGGTACTTATTAGCTTTCAGCTCTCATTGCCCCTATCCTAAGCATATTGAAGTGATTAAGGTTAAAGTGAAACAAATATGGAGTATATGCTTGATAAATCATAAGTTGGCAATCTCATGTCCCTTGAGTACGAGGGTCGTTCCTCATGCTACTCAACTTTAGTCACAAGCAAGTTCTTATCATTGTAAGTATATGTGTATAATAGAGAACCGCCAATGGGGTACCCTTTCCCCATGACACAGGAGCTATCCCATATCAAAATGACAAGGCAACATACAGTCGGCATCTTAGCGATCCTTTTATTTACCATGAGCATGGTGCATATTTTTTCTTTTTTTTTCTATATTTTTTCTGAAGATGCTTCATAGATTGCTCACTATGATTATGCTGCAAGTTTCCACCATGATTAGGCATGGCTTAGGCTAGCCGCCCAGGCGTTTCTCTAAAACATATATAATACTCCATGAACTTACAAGCTCCCCTTTTATTTCACACTAGTGACATCCATAAACAAAAGATCATGATATCAACTGGATAATATGTACAGGTGTTGAAAGCGTTCCCCATGACAATATGGTTCTGCTAATTCCCAACTTATAAGTGCAAGCGTATACAACATGACACAATGGTTCAAGTTTATTAGGTGCAAGAAATAAAGTGTGCCATCAAGTTTGTGAGAGCTTTAATCACTAATTTTCACATAACAAGTTTAATTTGGAGGATAGATAAAACATGAATATACTTGGAATGATGTAACACACCATGCATAGGAATTTATAGTGGACTCTTTGGAATAACTTGGTTTCTTGAGAGTTGGATGCATGAGTAGAGCTTACTCAGTACAAGTGGAGGCTAGCAAAAGACTAGGAGCGACCAACTAAGAGAGCAAGAATGGCCATAATCATGCAAAGCGACAAAACATTATTAACTAAAGTGACTGGTTCATAGTCTTAACATGGTGTAAGCATGTGCTAAGTCAACCCATATAAAGCATCAAAGGAGAATACCACAATATTATTCTTTTGTATGCTAAAACAACGCATGATTCTTTCAAGGCACATTAAGCAATCTCAATTGTTTGGAACAAGTCATGCTACAGCAATAATCACTAAGCATATGGTCAAAGAAACATATAACATGACATGATAAAGTTTAGGCCACAATCAAAACAAGCTTCCTTTTGTACCACTATAAGCATGAAACTTCCTACTCTCTTCCAACACCAATCGACTTATTTGAAACAACTCAAAAAGATAATAATCAATAAAGACCAGTGACCTTGTCCCACCAATTAACAAAGAATTACTAAAAAGTTCTAAGCAGAAGCATGAGAAAACTAAAGCTAATCACAGTGCTAGGAAAAGTGAACACTCACAGAACAATAAGATTGAAAACTAGAGTGTTCTAAACAATCAAAACGGAGCATGTATCTCTCCAAAATAAGTGTTCTGGGATCCAACCAAATTATTGCAGAAAATAAAGAAAAATAAAACTAAAAACAAAAACGAAGACGCTCCAAGAGCAACACATAGTGCAAGAAGCAATTAAAATAAAGTATCTTGAAAGAAGACCTGAGGATTTTATTGATGAAGAAGGGGATGTCTTGGGCATACCCAAGCTTTGATGCTTGTACCTCTTGAATATTTCTTGAGGTGACACGGTTGGCATCCCCAGGATTGAGATTTTGTCCATACTTCATCTCATCACATCATTCTTCCCCTACACTTGAAAATTTCGATCATACAAAACTTCACACAATTCTTCATTAGCAACATTAGTGTATTAAAGATAATAAGCCTTTGGGTTTAGTTTCAACTCAAATAAAACTTCCATGAAAACACAAGCTACTGTAGCAATTTCTTTTAAAAGCTCAAGTGATCAAAGAGAACTCAAAAGAAACCGATGAAGAGGCAAATCCAAATACTGGCAGAAATCTGTCAAAACAGACCAGCGGGTAAAGACCGATTTTTTTGAAGACCATCTGTTGCTCAAATCAAAAAGTGCTAAACTAAAAAAGTTAGATAATAACCTGGGGCAAAAGAACAAAAAATATTGCTCGATCTGGCGTACTGGGATTTTTCACGATTTTTTACAATGAAGCACAAAAATCTGTTTCGGGACAGTAACTTCCCCAAATCTTACTTCTCACTCATTAGAGGTTATTCTTGACACAAAAACCACATAAAAATTATAAGGAGAGGTTTCTACTGAGGTAACAACTTCCAAGACTCAAATAAACAAAAATAAACTTAAATAAAAAATAAACTGGGTTGTCTCCTAAAAGCTCTTTCTTGATAGCCATTAAGATAGACATGATAATTTCGATGATGCTCACATAAGAAATATGAATTGAAGTAAAAGCGAGCATCAAGAAACAAATGTAAAACAAGTTTAAGTCTAACCCACTTCCTATGAAAAATAGTCTTGTAAATAAGAAAGTCATGAAAGCACAAAGCAACAAGCATAGGAAAGTAAAACTAAGTGCAACTTCAATTTTTTTAACATAAAGAGAGGAAACTTAATATTGTTGAGATGCATAAGACCATGTTTTCCTCTCTCATAAAAAATTTCAGTAGCATCATGAATAAAATTAACAATATAACTATCACATAAAACATTCTTATTACTCTCATCATAAGCATAGTCATTCTTATTAATTGTAGTGGGAGCAAATTCAACAAAATAGCTATCATTATTTTTCTCATCACCATAATCATCAAATATAGGAGGCATATTGTAATCATAATTAATTTTCTCCTCAATAGTAGGTGGACTGAAAATATCATATTCATCATTGTAATCATCATATATTGGAGGTATACTATCATCAAAGCAAATTTCTCCTCTATAGTAGGTGGACTGAAAATATAATATTCATCATTGTAATCATCATATATTGGAAGTATAGTATCATCATAACAAATTTTCTCCTCTAAAGCTGGGGAACTAAAAACATCATTTTCATATAAACTAGCTTCCCCAAGATTAGACTTTTCCATAGCATTAGTAATAATGGTGTTCAAAAAATTCATAATAACATTGCTATTAGCATGCAAATAAAGTTCCATAGGTTTTTTAGTTTTCTCTTCAAACACTTCATGCCCTAATTCAAGATAAATACTATAAAGCTCTCCAAATTTGTTGTTGTTTTCCATTAAGCCTAACTAGTGAAAATAAAAAGAAAAATAAAAACATATAATTGCAGAATCTAAATGAAATAACTTCAAGCACTCACACACCAGCAACAGTACTAGAAGATAGCTTAGTAGCCAGAGGATATGAGTAATTTTTACCTTACCTCCCCGACAACAGCGATAGAAAAGATCTTGATGTCTATACACGCTTCTATTCTTTTGGACAGTGTTGGGCCTCCAAGTGCATAGGTTGGTAGAACAACAAGTTTCCCTTAAGTGGATTACCCAAGGTTTATCGATCTCAGGGAGGAAGTGGTCAAAGGTATCCCTGTCAAGCAACCCTGCAATCAAGATACAAGAAATCTCTTGTGTCCCCAACACACCCAATACACTTGTCAGGTGTATAGGTGCACTAGTTCGGCGAAGAGATAGTAAAATACAAGTTGTATGGATGATTATAAGACAACGGTGCCAGAAAAGAGCTTGACGGGGAGGAAGAGACTAAAAGAAATCTGAAATAAAAATGGAACCAAGAAAACATGTAGAAGGACTAGTTGTAAATGGTGTTTCAATGCTTAGAAACAAGGCCTAGGGATTATAGTTTCACTAGTGGACACTCACATATAAATATATTCTCTTCATTATTATACTCTGAACTACTCTCCGGTTGGACAACTCTAATCCACGGTAGGGCTATAAAAGCACTCCTTAAAGTTCGCATTCCCCATCTAGGTAACCCCACACTATCACCTTGAGCGCTAGATGGTTCCTACAAACACCACAATTTCATAGAGACATCCAACTCAAATTATACTCATGATAAGTATTTATGTAATCTTTAGCCTAAGTTCCACAAGGTGTGCACACTATCACCTTCACACATATGGGGATAATTGGAGATTATAATTAAAGCACTTAGATCTACTTGGTTACAAAGCTCATGACCATAATAAGATCACGCATAGAGAGAGAGAGAGAGAGAGAGAGAGAGAGAGAGAGAGAGAGAGAGATGAAGACATAGCTACCGGTAGAGCCTTTAGCCTCAAGGGATAACTACTCCCTCCTCATCATGGGAGTCAGCAATGGCGATGGAGATGGTGGTAGAGATCGATGGACATGGCTTCGGGGGAAATTCCCCGTCCCGGCAGGTTGCCGGAATAGAGAGTTCTGTCATGTGAATCTTCTCTTCGGTGGTGGCAGCGCTGCAGAACTTTTTGTGGAGATCTGATCCGTGTTGGGTTTACTTCTCGGGGAGACGTATATATAGGCGAAAGGGCAAGGTCAGTGGAGCCTCGAGGGGCCTACACCACCTGGTGGCACGCTCCCCTGGCTGCGGCACCATAGGGTGTGGCCGCCTCGTGGCCCCACTTGGGCTGCCCTTCGGTCTCCGTGTCGTGTCTGGTAAAATATTGACTTTGGCTTTTGTTCCATCAAATTCCGAGTATATTTCCTTACTAGCTTTTCTGAAACCAAAAACAGTAGAAACCAGACAACTGGCACTACGTCATCTTGTCAATAGGTTAGTTCCAGAAAATGTATAAAAATACCTCAAAGTGTAGACAAAACATAACAAAGTTAATACTAAACAAGCATGGAACATAAAAAATTATAGATATGTTTATGACGTATCATCCACCAACATGACACTCATAACGGGATCATACCAATAGGGAGTGGTACAAGTCCTTGTCTACCTGCGAGGTTCCATAGTAACTTCGATCGAAGTTTCATGATCGCCATCATTAGCTTCCTCTCTCATTGGTATAGGAGCCACATGAACTACTTCCGGTGCTCCGCTATTCTCAAATCTGAGAGAAGGTTCAACAACCTCGTCAAGTTCTACTTTCCTTCCAGTAAACTCTTTTGAGAGAAACTCCTTCTCTAGAAAGGATCCATTCTTGGCAACGAAGATTTTGCCTTTGGATCTATGATATAAGGTATACCCAATAGTTTCCTTCGGGTATCCTATGAAGATGCATTTTTCTGCTTTGGGTTCAAGCTTTTCGGGTGTAACTTCTTTACATAAGCTTCGCAACCCCAAACTTTAAGGAACGACAATTTAGGTTTCTTTCCAAACCATAATTCATACGGTGTCATTTCAACGGATTTAGATGGTGCCCTATTTAAAGTGAATGCGACTGTTTCTAATGCATAACCCCAAAATGATAACGGTAAATCTGTAAGTGACATCATAGAATGAACCATATCTAAGAGAGTTAGATTACGAAGTTCGGACACACCATTATGTTGTGGTGTTCTCGGCGGTGTCAATTGTGAAAGTATTTCGCATTTCTTCAAATGCTTGCCAAACTCGTAACTTAGATATTCACCTCCACGATCAGATCATAAAAATTTAATATTGTTGTTATGTTGATTCTCTACTTCACTTTGAAATTCCTTAAACTTCTTGAAAGTTTCGGACTTATGTTTTATGAAATAGATATACCCATATCTACTCAAGTCATACGTGAAAGTAAGAACATAACGATAACCACCACGCGATGCTACACTCATCGAGCCACACACATCGGTATGTATGATTTCCAATAAGTCCATAGCTCGCTCCATTATACCAAAAATGGAGTCTTAGTCATTTTTCCCATCAGACATGCTTCACATCTTTCAAGTGATTCGAAATCAAGTGATTCAATAAGTCCATCAGAATGGAGTTTCTTCATACGCTTCACTCCAATGTGACCAAGACGACAGTTCCACGTGTATGTAGAATTAACATTCAATTTCAAACGTTTAGCATCTATATTATGAACATGTGTATCATTACTATCGAGATTCAGCAAGAATAGACCATCTATCAAAGGTGCATGACCATAAAGATATTACTCGTATAAATCGAACAACCATTATTCTCGGACTTAAACAAGTAACCTTCTCGCAATAAACAAGATCCTCATATGATGTTCATGCTCAACGCATGCACCAAATAAAAATTATTTAAGTATAAACCTAATCCCAATGGTAGATGAAGAGGTAGCGTGTTGACCGCGATCACATAAACCTTTGATCCATTTCTAACGCGCATTGTCACCTCATTCTTTACTAGTCTCCGTTTATTCTTTAGCACCTGTTTAGAGTTACAAATATAAGCAACCGAACTAGTATCAAATACCCAGGCACTACTACGATTACTAGTAAGATACACATCAATAACATGTATATCGGATATACCTTTCTTCTTGATGTTGCCATTCTTTGGATCCTCCAAGTACTTGGGGCAATTCCGCTTATAGTGACCTTCTCCCTTGCAGTAAAAGCACTCAGTATCAGGCTTAGGCCTAGCCTTGGTCTTCTTCGCCGATACGGTAGCTTTCCTACCGCCCTTCTTGAAGTTTCCCTTTTTCTTAGGCTTGCCTTGCTTCTTGAAATTGGTGGTCTTATTGACCATCAACACTTGGTGATCTTTCTTGATCTCTACTTCTACACACTTCAACATAGAGAAGAGTTCTGGTAACGACTTATCCATGCACTTCATGTTGTAGTTCATAACAAAGTTCTTCTAACTTGGTGGTAGTGATTGGAGGACCCGATGAATCCCCAAAGCATTAGGAATCCCTATACCCAAGCTCTGGAGCTTATTGGCGTACCTAGAAATTTTAAGCACATGCTCACTGACAGAGTTTCCCTCTTCCATCTTCCAGTTAAAGAACTTTTTAGAAGCCTAATAACTCTCAACTGCCGCGTTGAGCCTCAAATATCATTTTGAGTTCATGGACAATATCATGTGGGTCAAAGTTCTCAAACCTTTTCTAAAGCTCCGATTCCAAACCATACAAGATAGCACACTGAACTATGGAGTACTGTTACTTCCGAGTGAGGAAAACATTTTTCACCTCATCGGTAGCATCTTTTGCAGGTGGGTCACCTAGTGGTTCATCCAGCACATAGGTCAACTGACCAGCATTGAGGACAATCCTCAAATTGCGGAACCACTCCACAAAGTTGCTTCCATTGTTTTCAACTTTTCTTTCTCTAGGAACACATTCAAATTGATGGTAGGGGCCGCCATTGATCTACAACATATTTGCAATAGGTTAGACTAATTTTATGACAAATTGAGTTCTAATTAATACTTAAATTAATCTAGGTGAACTGCCACTCAAAACAATATCCCTCACATCGTTTTAGTGATCACACAAACCAAATCCACTACATCAAATCCGATCATCATGAGAGATGATGTAGTTTCAAAGGCGAACAATCAACATGTTCGTCATATCTACTATATGACTCATGCTTTACCTTTTAGTGATCCGTGTTCTGACACCATGTATGTACATGCTAGGCTCGTCAAGATTAACCTTAGTTTCTGCATGAGCAAATTTGTCTTGCTCCTGTTGTATGCACACATAGAATCTATCACACCCAATCATCACGTGGTGCTTCGAAACAACGAGTCTTGGAAACAGTGATAACTAAGGACGAACACTTTTTAACTTGATATTTTACTACGGTCGCGATCTAAGCAATACAAGATGCATAAAAGGATTAACATCACATGCAATTCATAATATGTCATATGATATGGCCTTTCTTCTTGTGCTTCCAATCTCCATCTTCAAGCACGAACATGATCTCCGTCATCACCGGAGTGGCGTCAAGGTCAATGTCACCGCTCCATGGTTGTCGTCCACCAGCATGAACTATTACAAATACTTTGAATAATAGACACACAGGTCTTAACGAAATTAAAAGACAATCATAAGGCTCATGCTGGTTGCCGACTTACAATAAGGATCATTGCATAGATCATATATAATCACAATCATGTCCATATCACATCACAACACACCCCTTCAAAACAAAGTTATACACCTCTAATTTTCTTTGCATATTTTGTGGTTTGGGGCTTTCAATTAGTACCGTTCCAACTTACAAACAAGAACCACAACGTTGATGCATGAACTATCAAGTGCCCTTTGTAAATTGAATCTTCACTATGATGGGAGAGACAGACACCCGCAAAGCCACTTATGCAATACAAGTTGCATGTAGAGTATGGAGCAAGTATCATGAACGATTTCATGTAAAGTTAGCCTAGGCCGCTTCATCCCACCATCCCGCAAGATGCAAATTACACAAGAAGCAATTGATAATAAAAGCACCACCGCCCATAATGACCACTGTGTTCTACTCGTGCAACAGATCTACATATAGACACGGCTCTGATACCACTTTAGGGGTTCGTAGCCTGGAAAACAAAAAAATTCTATCGCATGCACACACAAGCCAAGATCTATCTACTAGATTGTAGCAACGAGTCGATAGAGTACTCATCCTCAAATATTCCAAAGCAGTTAACGAGAGCAGATTCTCGTGGGTGATGTAGTCGTTCACTTGCCGATCTCAAGATCACGTAGATGATCCTTCCGGCGCCGCGTTCCGGCAGCTCTCCCGCAGTCAGTCACACGTTCGGTACTCGATGAAGACATTCCTCTCCCTTGTTCTAGCAGGCAACAGAGGTTGTAGCTCTCTCCTCGCGATTCCGGTAGCACGACAACGTGGTGTCGGAGTTTAGAGGGGAGATCCTGCAGGGCTTCTCCTAAGCCGAAGTGAGTATGGTGGAGTAGAAAATAGCCTCGGTGACCTAGGGTTTAGAGGTCCGAGGGGTGGATGTGGCCGGTGGCTAGAGAGATCTAGGCGGCGGCGACTTGGGAGGAACCCTAGGCGACGGCGGCAGCGACTTGTGGTGGCCGCCTTCTAGGATAGGGTTTGTTGTGAGTGTAGGGGATGCGCCCTACCCCTCCTTTTATAGGTGGGGAGGCGGAAAGGGGAAGGGAATCCTCTCCCAACTCCACTTCATGTGGCCAGCGCAAGGGAGAGGTAGGAATCCTCCCTTAGGTAGGAGTGTCGATCCCAATGAGGAGAAGAAGGTGTTGACTAGTGGTATGGAGAAGGAAATCTCTGTAAATACTTAGCAAATGGTTTAGGTGTTTTTGATAAAGCAAGGAAATAAACTGCAAGTAAATAAAGACAACAAACAATTGCAGCAAGTGGCCCAATCTTTTCTTAGCAAAGGACAATCCGGAGGAAATACTTATGAGGACCAAACGTTCTTGAGGACACATGGGAATACTGTCAAGTGCTTTCGTTTCATATAGCTGATTAATATTCTTTGGTTTTATAAGTGTTGTGTGGGTGAACCTGTGGTAATGTACCGACCTTACTTGGACTAATACATACTTGTGATTAAACCCCTTGCAAGCATCCGCAACTACAAGAAAGCAATTAAGATAAAAACCTAACGACAACATTAAACTCTGAGATCCTGCACTCCCTTGTGAAAAGGTTTCCTATCGGGGGTTCATGTTTCTGTCATTCCGGCAACCCCACAATTAGTAGCCAAATATAGAATGCATTCCCCTAGTCCAATAAATAGCGAAGTATCATGTAGTCTATGTTCACATGACTCCACTAGAAGAATAGCACCACAACTTAAATATTAAACCATTGAATAATACCTCAACACAATTCCACTACTAACAACATGACTTCTCCCATGTCCTCAAGAACTAAACGAACTACTCACGAGACATCATATGGATCAAGATTAGAGACGATATGATGACGGATAACAATCTGAACATAAACAATAATTCAATGGTTCCACTCACAAGCATCAACTACAATAGTAATTAACACCGGGAAAGTTCCCCTAAGAACTATTCAAGATTCAACACAATTGTTACAACGGGATGGAGTGGTGATGATGGTGCTGATGGCGACGATCTCCCCTCTCCTGGAAGGAATTTCCATAGAAGAAATCTGTCAGCTGGAGAACTCTTTCTCTCTCCGTGGTTTCCGCCCCGCAGAGGCGACGTAATCTTTATGTGGTCTCTCTACTGACTTCAGAGTTTCGAGGAGAAGATATAGGTGATGGGGCGGAGCTAGAGGTGGCCCAGGGTGGCCCGCACCTAGGGGGTGTGGGCCCCTTGTGGCCCAACTCCGCCTCCCCTTCTGGCACCCTTCGTATTCTAGGAAAATATAATTTTCTGTAGTTTTTTTTGTATTTTTTTGATCTTCCTGAAATTGCATAAAAACACCGATTTTTTCCTTCAGAATCCTAACTCCGACAGTTCATCATCCAAGAATCATCCAATATGCAAAAACAGATGAAAAGACATAAGTAACACCTCTTAATATGAAATATATCAATGAATAGAGGCAAATTATGATATAGAAAGGTGATGCAAATTGGACGTATCAACTCCCCCCAAGCTTAGACCTTGCTTGTCCCCAAGCGAAAACTGAGCTCAGTAAACATGTCCACAGGTTTATGGAGTGAAGTGTCGATAAAAAGAATACGGACAAGAAGCATCACACTTAACAATACACAACTCATATAAGAAAGCAACTCACCATTATATAAATTAGCTTGCAACAAGTATGGGAGTCACAATAAATATGCATAAAGATAAATCATAATTGGGATTGGCAAACTTTGTTCTTGGTCAGAGAACAGTTGGCAAACAGGTTTCAAGCAAAGCTTTTGTAAAGAAGTTTATCACAGGAGTAATTTTGCTCAAACACAAAAATCTTTTCACAAAGATGGCTTTAAAGTAATACTCATTTAGAGAAGAGTATTGTGCAAACAAGGAAGATAAAGAACATGATTGAATAAATCATCATATGAATGCTTGAAACACAACAACTCAAATGCTTGCTGTAGATAGAGAGGAATAGTTTTACTGACTCAACTTAGAAGTATAAGAAAGGCCCTTCATAGAGGGAAGCAGAGATTTCAAGTTCATAAAGAGGTTTCAAAAGATTATGGTAATTACTAGCTTTGAGCTCTCATTGCCCCTATCATAAGCATCTTGAGGTGATTAAGGTTAAAGTGAATAGATATGGATTATATGCTTGACGAAATATAAGTTGGCAATCTCATGTCCCTTCAGTATGAGGGCCGCTTGTAACACCCTCAGAATCGGACCTATGCAAGTTTCAGCGATAACCCGCATAGAAACGATTCAAAGGTGCCCACCAGGCACTTTCGTGCGGGTGGAAAACGAAGTAATAACATTACACAACAGTCCTCGATGGGACCCATAGAACAGATATATATACAACAGCGACTCAATGGGTCAAGAATACAGATATACGGTACAAAGATCCAAATCACCTTGAAAATGGTAGAGCGTCCAGCTACGGACAAGATGCAAATGGGGCTAAGAGCCCTAAAGAATAGACAATGGCGTCCATAACCCTGCCCAGGCCAAGCCGGAAGGGTAACCCCGCTAACGACGTCGATCTCAAAACCTGCTTAAACAAAAAGGGGTGCCGACAAAGGGCAAAGGAAAAAGAGGAGCGTCAGTACTGAGGCCAGTACACGGCGAGACTAGAATTCGGCGGTCCTCGCCTACAACGGTATGGTGGACTGAGCGGCAGCAGCAGCATGCACTAAACAACCTATAGAGACTCGATACGACTGGCGGTTATCAGAGAGGGATAAGAATGACCTATCCGGATCCAACCTGAAGCTAACACCAAACAAACCCATCCTGGTGTTTCCCCCTCGATACCAATCGAGGAAGTCAACCGAGGAACTCACACAGTTGGCAGTTTTATTTATTCAGTTATTGTTGCAGCAATTACTAGTCAGGTGTAGATAATCGTCCTGATAAAATAAACAGTGGGCACTTTTAGTTATCCCTTCCGTTGTAGTTGCGACATTTACTAGTCAGATACAATTAACATGAGATAACCCAAAACCCAGCAGTTGTTGGTACTTTTATTTGGCCATTCCGTTATAGTTGCAATACTTACTAGTCAGGTACAATGGTCGCAAGCGACACACCAAACAAGCAATTGTGGGCAGTATTAATTAGCCATTCCATTATAGTGAAGCTGATTACTAGTCATTATAAAGTCAAATTTATAGCAATAAACTTTAGTTATGCTTGTCTATGGTCGAGATACTGTGCTCCAAGTCGTCCATAACCGCGGACATGGCTTTCAGAAAGTTTTACCCGGCCGGGGTGCACCAATAGCAACACACACTCGATCAACCTCGGAAAAACCAAATCAAAACCCAACGAGGATTTCACGACAAAGAAATCACAAGATTCAGAAATATTTCAGGGGGCCACCCCTTAAAGTAGACCCGCAACAAAGTTAGCTGACTTCGAGACGGCCTCAAGGTTTGTGGGGCCGGCTGTAAACGACTGGGAACCCGAAAGTGTGACTGGGCTTGTCGATACCGCGAAAACGGGTCACAATTCCTAAACAGTACAGTGTGCTCCTCGCACAATCGTAAATAAAGCAGTAGCATGGCATAAGTACAGGATCGTAAATAAAACCTCAAACTAGTTTGTGGCCCCAAGAAATAAGACTGAATCAAGCTCTGGCTAAGGGGGGTCCCATATACCTCCCGGATGTGGATAGCGCGATAAATCAAGGAACAGGTATCAAGTACTCGGGGTCCTACGGGACACAAGTGGGCGTTCGGAAACCAAATATTTTCTATCACCCACCGATGCCTCTGCTTACTTCAATTTTAGTTGTTAAACAGGAATTAAAGTGAACGATAAGTAAAACTATGATCATCTCCAACATCAACATGCGGCAATACTCCAACAAATGTGGTACATGGCGACACGCAACAGCACTTGAGCAAGCGACTACGACACGCAAGTCCAACTGTCTACCAAACAACAGGTAATAGGATGTGTCCAAGGCAATATAGGGCTGCAAGGGATATCACGGGTACGGAAACTAGAGCATCGCAACACAGATAGCAATAGATCAACAGGAGGGAATAAATACTATAAAAGTAAGATAGGTAGAAAGGGGGACATGCTCGCCTGAAAACATTGCCGAAGATTCGACCGAAGATCGGGTCGACACTCGCATCAACTCAACGGCCTTATCCGCGAAGAAGCAAATCACTAGAATAAACACCGGATGCACTATTTAATACAACGGCAGAAGATCGGCATGATGCATGTATGATGTATGACATGGCAAAGGTGCGATGCAATTAGGCCATATTAAGCGGAACCGGGGTCCCGACAATTAATTAAATGGTTCAAGTTACTTAGAACCCCCGCAATTAGATGTTGTTTTAACATGGCAAATGATAGTACTGGTTCGCTACCCAAATTTAAATGAGGCCAATATAAGGCTAGATTTGCCCGCATATGGGCCCCATATTTAATTATAAGGTGAATCGGCATAAGGCCCCCAAACCAATGATATGCATGCGAGAATGATAATTTAATATGCAACAAGTTGTTATTATATTATAAAAGAGGGTTCTCGGATAAGAGGTCACACATTAGGGTTCGGCAGATCTTGGGTTCTGGGGTTCGGGGTCGGTCTCAGGGTTCGGATCTGGGTTCGGTCTCGGCGGGAGCGTCCTCGGATTACTGGGGTAGATCTTGTCGCATCCGGGAAGCAGGACTTGGTTCGGCGTCGGGGGCGCATCGGATTCGTTCTGGCCGGTGTCGATCTTGTCGTCACGAAGTTCTTGTCGGGTCCTCGTATCGGGTCGGTCTTGGCGTTCGGGAAGAAGAACTTGTCGTTGCCGAGCGGAAGTTCATGTCGTAACCGTGTTGACGACCTTGGCGTTCAGGGGGGAAGTTCTCGGTGTTCCGTGAGGTAGACCTTGTAGTTCCGTTGTTGGTTGCGATATTGACGGGGCGCGATGTTCTTGGCTTTGCGTCGGTACAAGTCCGGAAGATCTTGGCGAACAGAGACCTTGTGGGGCTTCGCTATTCCTCGGGTGGCGTCATCGTCATACTTCACCACCATACCACCACACCGATTCCTTTGGTTGTGATCAAGACAACACCTCACTCCAAAACCAACCAATCCAACACTTGAATATCACATACAAATCCATCTGGTACCATAGTGCCCGTCTGGGTCACTGAAGAACTTGACGCTTAGGACCCGAACTGCAAGGAGCGGCCTTGTGGCAACAGCATGCGACAGCGCTTGGTGCCAGAGGACGCGCGGGGTGGGACAGCGGGGCGCAGGCAGCCACACGCGAGGCAGGGGCAGGCCAAGGCGGTGGGGACGAGCACAGGCGGCGGCTCGCAGGAGGCTGCCGATGCAGGGAGATGAGGGCGGCCTGGAGGCGCGCAGCCAGGCGGCGGCGTCGCTGGGATGCTGCAGGCGGCGACTCTTGAAGGGGTGCTTCGACGCGGGGCAGAGGAGGCACGGCCGGAGGGAGCTCCTGCAGAGGCTCACCGGCGACTGCTGCAGCGCTTGGGGAAGCTCCGACGAGGACCTGGCGGTGGCGAGCTCGGGGTCTCGTGAGATGCGGGCGAGGCGGGGGTCGCGGGAGCGGGAGGAGGGGGCGCTGAGGCGGGCCGGCGAGCACGGCAGAGGGCGGAGGAGGAGGGCCGGAGGTGAGGCGGCGGGGTTGACCGACGGAGGGAGGCCGCGGCGGGGGCGCAACGCCGGCGGCTCTGCCTCGGGGCGAGGGCGGCTTGTGGTGGTCGACGCGGAGGTCGCTGGTGTTGCGGGGCGCGGCCGGGCGAGCCCGCCTGGCCGGAGGCGGGGAAGAAGGAGGCGGGGCGCGGGGTGCTGCGCCGCGTGCGGGGCTGGCGTCGGGGCGTGGGGAGTGGGGGTCGACGGTGGTTGGCGGGACCGCAAGCGGGGGAGGCCGCGTGAGTGGCTGTGTGGGGATCGGGGCAGGGGGTTGGAGGATTGTGTGGCGTGCGTGTGTGTGGGCCTGGGTGTGTTGAGTGTGTGGCCTGAGAGGGAGAGGGAGGGAGAGGGGTGAGGTGGCGCGATTTGAGTGGTGGGGGTTTGGGGAGGGGTGAGGTGGCGACATAGGATAGGTTGGGGTGAGGTGGAGGGGGGTGTGGGTAGAATAGGACTGGTAGTTTTAGGATTAAGGGGTGGACCGTTTGTATTTTCTGGGGTGGTCGTTCGGGTCATTCGGCCCGTTCGACTGCCCCACTAAAAACAATTTAACATTTTATTTAATTAAAACGGGGCGTTTGCAATCTGTGTTTAGACAAAACAAAATATTCCGGAGACCCGGGTTTTGCGTTTGAATAAAGACGGGGTGTTTTAGAAAACAAAACCAGGTTTTTTTTCAAAAATAGTTTTATGCGAACAGATGCAAGATGATGACGATGCTCAAATGCAATGTGGCATGATGACATGAGCATGCGGTCATGATGATGCAATGCACAAAAACAACGCGATTTTCTAGTAGTGGTTTTGCGGGATGCCACAATTCGACACCACTAATAAGGGATCTCGCCCTCGAGATCCGCCTCATGGTACCGGAAGGAAGGTCGACGATCTGCGTCTTCTCGCTTTGCGTAGATCCTCGCGACACCACTAACAAGAGGTCGTTGTCCGTGATCGTCGAGAGCACGCCGGGAACAAAAGGTCGAAGGTAGAGGTATCGACAAATAAAGCCACCTCTAACTCCGGTAGAAAGAGGGAACCGATGCATTCTCATCCACTTCAATGTACAAAAGCGAATAGAAGGGGTAGTCGGCATGGGGGCCAATCCATCACGCACCCAAACTATTACTCCGCACAATCAGTAGAAAAGCGTGCAGCCGTTCTCGGAATCAGACTGAAGATCTCGACACTCGAGGTTCGGAAACAAAGGAGCGATGCAGACTCTGCATCGGATCTGACGTAGATGATGTCGTCGCGTCGGGAAACACCGGATAGTATAAACAAGGAACAAAGAATGGTACCACAGTAGACGGATTCCTCTGGCAGCTTGAACACCGGATGGTAAAACACCGTTAACAGAGGAGGAAGCGAAAACCTGAAGGTACGACGGAAAACCCCACCACGAGAATTCCTGGACTCGAAGAAAAGATAAGAGAGCAGGTTCAAAACACGTCGAGGTAAGAGGAGAATAGCAGAGGGGGTAAGGAGTAAAATCAGACCTAATCAGAGCTATCCAACCGATTTTGCAAAAATAGTTTTGACACTCTACTTCGGCCGTTAGCTAGGTTATCCTACAGGCTGGACTTGTGGGGTATCGCAACTGCTGAGCTCTGATACCACTCTGTAACACCCTCAGAATCGGACCTATGCAAGTTTCAGCGATAACCCGCCAAACCCGCATAGAAACGATTCAAAGGTGCCCACCAGGCACTTTCGTGCGGGTGGAAAACGAAGTAATAACATTACACAACAGTCCTCGATGGGACCCACAGAACAGATATATATATACAACAGCGACTCAATGGGTCAAGAATACAGATATACGGTACAAAGATCCAAATCACCTTGAAAATGGTGGAGCGTCCAGCTACGGACAAGATGCAAATGGGGCTAAGAGCCCTGAAGAATAACCAATGGCGTCCATAACCCTGCCTAGGCCAAGCCGGAAGGGTAACCCTGCTAACGACGTCGATCTCAAAACCTGCTTAAACAAAAAGGGGTGCCGACAAAGGGCAAAGGAAAAAGAGGAGCGTCAGTACTGAGGCCAGTACACGGCGAGACTAGAATTCGGCGGTCCTCGCCTACAACGGTATGGTGGACTGAGCGGCAGCGGCAGCATGCACTAAACAACCTATAGAGACTCAATACGACTGGCGGTTATCAGAGAGGGATAAGAATGACCTATCCGGATCCAACCTGAAGCTAACACCAAACAAACCCATCCTGGTGTTTCCCCCTCGATACCAATCGAGGAAGTCAACCGAGGAACTCACACAGTTGGCAGTTTTATTTATTCAGTTATTGTTGCAGCAATTACTAGTCAGGTGTAGATAATCGTCCTGATAAAATAAACAGTGGGAACTTTTAGTTATCCCTTCCGTTGTAGTTGCGACATTTACTAGTCAGATACAATTAACATGAGATAACCCAAAACCCAGCAGTTGTTGGTACTTTTATTTGGCCATTCTGTTATAGTTGCAATACTTACTAGTCAGGTACAATGGTCGCAAGCGACACACCAAACAAGCAATTGTGGGCAGTATTAATTAGCCATTCCATTATAGTGAAGCTGATTACTAGTTATTATAAAGTCAAATTTATAGCAATAAACTTTAGTTATGCTTGTCTATGGTCGAGATACTGTGCTCCAAGTCGTCCATAACCGCGGACACGGCTTTCAGAAAGTTTTACCCGGCCGGGGTGCACCAATAGCAACACACACTCGATCAACCTCGGGAAAACCAAATCAAAACCCAACGAGGCTTTCACGACAAAGCAATCACAAGATTCAGAAATATTTCAGGGGGCCACCCCTTAAAGTAGACCCGCAACGAAGCTAGCTGACTTCGAGACGGCCTCAAGGTTTGTGGGGCCGGCTGTAAACGACTGGGAACCCGAAAGTGTGACTGGGCTTGTCGATACCGCGAAAACGGGTCACAATTCCTAAACAGTACAGTGTGCTCCTCGCATAATCGTAAATAAAGCAGTAGCATGGCATAAGTACAGGATCGTAAATAAAACCTCAAACTAGTTTGTGGCCCCAAGAAATAAGACTGAATCAAGCTCTGGCTAAGGGGGGTCCCATATACCTCCTGGATGTGGATAGCGCGATAAATCAAGGAACAGGTATCAAGTACTCGGGGTCCTACGGGACACAAGTGGGCGTTCGGAAACCAAATATTTTCTATCACCCACCGATGCCTCTGCTTACTTCAATTTTAGTTGTTAAACAGGAATTAAAGTGAACGATAAGTAAAACTATGATCATCTCCAACATCAACATGCGGCAATACTCCAACAAATGTGGCACATGGCGACACGCAACAACACTTGAGCAAGCGACTACGACACGCAAGTCCAACTGTCTACCAAACAACAGGTAATAGGATGTGTCCAAGGCAATATAGGGCTGCAAGGGATATCACGGGTACGGAAACTAGAGCATCGCAACACAGATAGCAATAGATCAACAGGAGGGAATAAATACTATAAAAGTAAGATAGGTAGAAAGGGGGAGATGCTCGCCTGAAAACATTGCCGAAGGTTCGACCGAAGATCGGGTCGACACTCGCATCAACTCAACGGCCTTATCCGCGAAGAAGCAAATCACTAGAATAAACACCGGATGCAATATTTAATACAACGGCAGAAGATCGGCATGATGCATGTATGATGTATGACATGGCAAAGGTGCGATGCAATTAGGCCATATTAAGCGGAACCGGGGTCCCGACAATTAATTAAATGGTTCAAGTTACTTAGAACCCCCGCAATTAGATGTTGTTTTAACATGGCAAACGATAGTACTGGTTCGCTACCCAAATTTAAATGAGGCCAATATAAGGCAAGATTTGCCCGCATATGGGCCCCATATTTAATTATAAGGTGAATCGGCATAAGGCCCCCAAACCAATGATATGCATGCGAGAATGATAATTTAATATGCAACAAGTTGTTATTATATTATAAAAGAGGGTTCTCGGATAAGAGGTCACACATTAGGGTTCGGCAGATCTTGGGTTCTGGGGTTCGGGGTCGGTCTCAGGGTTCGGATCTGGGTTCGGTCTCGGCGGGAGCGTCCTCGGATTACTGGGGTAGATCTTGTCGCACCCGGGAAGCAGGACTTGGTTCGGCGTCGGGGGCGCATCGGATTCGTTCTGGCCGGTGTCGATCTTGTCGTCACGAAGTTCTTGTCGGGTCCTCGTATCGGGTTGGTCTTGGCGTTCGGGAAGAAGAACTTGTCGTTGCCGAGCGGAAGTTCATGTCGTAACCGATTTGACGACCTTGGCGTTCAGGGGGGAAGTTCTCGGTGTTCCGTGAGGTAGACCTTGTAGTTCCGTTGTTGGTTGCGATATTGACGGGACGCGATGTTCTTGGCTTTGCGTCGGTACCAGTCCGGAAGATCTTGGCGAACAGAGACCTTGTGGGGCTTCGCTATTCCTCGGGTGGCGTCATCGTCATACTTCACCACCATACCACCACACCGATTCCTTTGGTTGTGATCAAGACAACACCTCACTCCAAAACCAACCGATCCAACACTTGAATATCACATACAAATCCATCTGGTACCATAGTGCCCGTCTGGGTCACTGAAGAACTTGACGCTTAGGACCCGAACTGCAAGGAGCGGCCTTGTGGCAATAGCATGCGACAGCGCTTGGTGCCAGAGGACGCGCGGGGTGGGACAGCGGGGCGCAGGCGGCGACACGCGAGGCAGGGGCAGGCCAAGGCGGTGGGGACGAGCACAGACGGCGGCTCGCAGGAGGCTGCCGATGCAGGGAAATGAGGGCGGCCTGGAGGCGCGCAGCCAGGCGGCGGCGTCGCTGGGATGCTGCAGGCGGCGGCTCTTGAAGGGGTGCTTCGACGCGGGGCAGAGGAGGCACGGCCGGAGGGAGCTCCTGCAGAGGCTCACCGGCGACTGCTGCAGCGCTTGGGGAAGCTCCGACGAGGACCTGGCGGTGGCGAGCTCGGGGTCTCGCGAGATGCGGGCGAGGCGGGGGTCGCGGGAGCGGGAGGAGGGGGGCGCTGAGGCGGGCCGGCGAGCACGGCAGAGGGCGGAGGAGGAGGGACGGAGGCGAGGCGGCGGGGTTGACCGACGGAGGGAGGCCGCGGCGGGGGCGCAACGCCGGCGGCTCTGCCTCGGGGCGAGGGCGGCTTGTGGCGGTCGACGCGGAGGTCGCTGGTGTTGCGGGGCGCGGCCGGGCGAGCCCGCCTGGCCGGAGGCGGGGAAGAAGGAGGCGGGGCGCGGGGTGCTGCGCCGCGTGCGGGGCTGGCGTCGGGGTGTGGGGAGTGGGGGTCAACGGTGGTTGGTGGGACCGCAAGCGGGGGAGGCCGCGTGAGTGGCTGTGTGGGGATCGGGGCAGGGGGTTGGAGGATTGTGTGGCGTGCGTGTGTGTGGGCCTGGGTGTGTTGAGTGTGTGGCCTGAGAGGGAGAGGGAGGGAGAGGGGTGAGGTGGCGCGATTTGAGTGGTGGGGGTTTGGGGAGGGGTGAGGTGGCGACATAGGATAGGTTGGGGTGAGGTGGAGGGGGTGTGGGTAGAATAGGACTGGTAGTTTTAGGATTAAGGGGTGGACCGTTTGTATTTTCTGGGGTGGTCGTTCGGGTCATTCGGCCCGTTCGACTGCCCCACTAAAAACAATTAAACATTTTATTTAATTAAAACGGGGCGTTTGCAATCTCTGTTTAGACAAAACAAAATATTCCGGAGACCCGGGTTTTGCGTTTGAATAAAGACGGGGTGTTTTAGAAAATAAAACTAGGTTTTTTTTTCAAAAATAGTTTTATGCGAACAGATGCAAGATGATGACGATGCTCAAATGCAATGTGGCATGATGACATGAGCATGCGGTCATGATGATGCGATGCACAAAAACAACGCGATTTTCTAGTAGTGGTTTTGCGGGATGCCACACCACTCCTCATGGTACTCAACTATAGTTACCGGTAAGTTCTTGTAGTAGTAAGTACATGCATATCATAGAGAACCGCCAACGGGGTAGCCCTTGCACATGATATAGGAGCTATCCCATAATAAAAATGACAAGGCAAGCAGACAATGAATATCTCTTCAATATCTTATTTACCATGGGAAAATGGTTCTTTTTTCTCTCTTTCCTCTTTTCAATATGTCTCTCTTTTTTTATATAAGCACAAAGCTTCATAGATTTCTCATTATGGTGATGCTGCAAGTTTCCACCATGATTAGGCATGGCTTAGGCTAGCGACCCAGGCATTTCTCTAACACACATACATAACTCCATGGACTTAAAAGATCCCCTTTTATTTCACACCGACAACATCCATCAACAAAATAGCATGATATCAACGGGGTAGATACTTATAGGTGTTGAAAGTGTTCCCCGTGACAACACGGTTCTGCTAATCCCATCATATAGGTGCAAGCATATACAACTTCGATGACACAATGGTTCAAGTTTATTAGGGGCAAGAAAATAAGGTGTTCCGTCAAGTTCGTGAGAGATTTACTAACTAGTTTTCACATAACAAAAGAATTTTTTAATTTGAAAGATAGATGAAGCTTGAGAATTTACTTATAATAGTAATAATGCTAATAGGTAGATATGGTGGACATAAATGGCACAGGTTTTGGTTTCAAGGATTGGATGCACGAGAAATGTACCCTTCACAGCACAGGTTTTTGTCTAGCAAGGCTGGGTAGCAAACAAAAGAGCTGAAGGAAACAAGAAAAGATACAAGTGATAAAGTCAAACATGCAATCTTCCTTGAACACACAAACGGTCTTAAATAAATAATACTAAGATTATGAGCCAATCAAGAAAGAAAGAAAACAATATAAAATACTTGTAAGTGCTTTTCTCTTTTCCTTTCAAACCTCAAAAAGTGTTGCTACTGACTAGAGATCGGTTTGCCAAAACGAATTTAGATCTACTTGATGCTCCCAAAGTAATACCAATACTAATCAACAAGATCAATCATATAATAGAGATTGCAAACTAAAATAAGAAGTGCAAAAAGTAAAAGATGAAACTTCTCATTAGTACTCCATAAAGGCACTCACACCAAGGGATACATAGATAACCAACTAAAGGAGAGATACTTCCACAATGCAAACCAACCTATATGATAACTTCTGTACTCAAGATATGAATCTACTAAAAAGGTAAAAAGATAAAAGATAATGATGTGATACCGCGGCACTCCCCCAAGCTTGGAACAAGCCAAGGGGATGCCAAAACCTGATGACGAATTACTCCTTCGGTGGTAGTCGTGTTCCCTTGATGAGCTTTTCAACCAGCTTCCTTAAGTCTTCAATCTCAAAGGTTAGATTACAAATAAACTCCGAATTATGATCAATGTAGTTCATGATCATGTCCGACCGAGAATCCCAATCCTTGTTATTCTTTTCCTACTCTTCCTTCTTAGAGTGTTCCTTCCCTACATGGTTAGAACGAGGCATATCCCAACTAGAGGGAAACTTACCTTTGGGCACCTTTTGGAATTGTCGCTCATGTATAAGAGTATGGATGGGGTTATTGGTGCATGGAGGAAGTGACCGTGGAGCGAGGCAATGACGCAGAGTTTCCCTCCTATAGACATCCATGTTGTCCTCCTAAGCTTGATAGGGTTTGACACCAATCCAATGCTTGTGACGGGAGTGCGGGTGTCCGGATGCTCATCCTCATTCACGTCCTCTTCATCCCCAACCAAGATCTCTTGCTCCTTCGGGTTTTTAGGATCATCTTCCACGGGCTTCTTACCCTTATCGTTGGCGGAGACCATGGCGCCTCTAAACTCGAGAATATTTTTCTGACAGAAACAGATCGAAACAAAAACACGGCGAGAACATGATATACGAACCTCGGGGGATCCAGGGGGTTATATATTACGAATTTTTACTACATAAGGGGTACTTTGCGAAAACGGGGCGGAGACGGACTCCAGGGGGCTCACACCCCCTGGTGGCGCTACCATCTGGGGCTCGCGCCACTGGTGGGTGTGGCCCACCCGGGCTCTGTTTCCTCCTTTGTTTCGTCTCGCAACCTTCCATATGTAATAAAAACATAAAAAATATAAAGAAAAAGGTTTTTCGCGAACCATCTGTTTGTAGCACTTTTACCTATTCAGAGACAGACTCTGCAGATTCTGGAGTTTGGTCTCTAATAAATTCTTCCGGAGTCACTGTTTGAATAATATCAACATCTTCATTATAAGAATCTCCAGATATATAATGTTTGAGCCTTTGACCATTCACCAGTTGTGTAGTGCTGTCCTTCAAAGAAGATATTTTAATAGCCCCTGAATGATACACCTCCTCAATAACAAAAGGTCCTTCCCATTTTGGGAGTAGTTTCCCTACAAAAAATCTGAGACGAGACCTATACAAAAGAACTTTCTCACCAACATGGAACTCCCATTTGAGAACTCTCCTATCATGCCATCTTTTTACTTTTTCCTTAAAGAGTCTAGCATTGTCATAAGCTTCACTTCTCCACTCATCTAAGGTACTTAAGTCAAGCAATCTTTTCTCACCAGCAAGTTTAAAATCTCTATTCAGTTCTTTCACTACCCAATAAGCTTTGTGTTCTAATTCTAGAGGCAAGTGACAAGCTTTACCATAAACCATTTTGTAAGGAGACATTCCCATAGGATTATTATAAGCAGTTCTATAAGCCCATAAGGCATCATTCAACTTTTTAGCCCATTTTTTCCTAGATCTATTAACAGTCTTTTGCAAGATAGATTTAATTTCTCTATTTGAAAGTTCTACTTGCCCACTGGTTTGGGGGTGATAAGCTAAAGAAATTCTATGGTTAACATCATATTTAGCAAGAGTATTCCTAAAACCACCATGAATAAAATGAGAACCTCCATCAGTCATGAGATATCTAGGAACACCAAACCAAGGAAAAATAACATCTTTAAACATTTTTAAAGAGGTCTTACAATCACCACTATTTGTAGGTATGGCTTCTACCCACTTTTTAACATAATCAACAGCAACAAGAATATGTGTATACCCTTTTGAAGGAGGAAAAGTACCCATAAGGTCAATTCCTCAACAATCAAAAGGTTCAATAACAAGAGAATAATTCATAGGCATTTCATTGCGTCTAGAAATGTTACCAACTCTTTAACATTCATCACATGATAAAATAAACTTCCTTGCATCCTTGAAAAGAGTAGGCCAGTAAAAACCATATTGTAAAACTTTTTTTGCGGTCCTATCCCCATCATGATGTCCTCCATAAGCACTGCCATGACATTTTCTCAATATCTCGTATTGATCAAATTATGGGACACATCTCCGCATAATACCATCTAATCCTTCTTTATATAAGTGTGGGTCATCCCAAAAGTAATGCCTTAGATCATAAAAGAATTTCCTTCTTTGCTAGGCTGTAAAGGTTGGAGGCAAATACTTGGAAACAATAAAGTTAGCATAATCAGCATACCAAGGACTCTCTTGCGGGCTTACCCAACTGTTCATTTGGAAAACTATCATTAACAGGAATAGGATCACAAGAAATGTTTTCCAAACGAGATAAATTATCAGCAATAGGATTTTTAGCACCTTTCCTATCTACAATATGTAGATCAAACTCTTGTAAAACAAACACCCATCTAATAAGCCTAGGCTTAGTGTCTTTGTTTGTCATAAGGTACTTAATAGCAGCATGATCAATATGAATAGTAACCTTTGAATCAACAATATAAGGTCTAAACTTATCACAAGCAAAGATTATAGCTAAAAACTACTTTTTAGTAGTAGCATAATTCTTTTGAGCAGCATCTAGAGTCTTCCTAGCATAATGAATAACATTCAACTTTTTATCTATTTTTTGGCCAAGAATAGCACCCATAGCACAATCACTAGCATCACACATAATTTCAAAGGGTAAATTCCAATCAGGTGGTTGGAAAATAGGAGCAGTGGTCAAATATTTCTTCAAAGTTTCAAAATCTTCCTTACAATCATCATCTATAACAAAAGGAACATCTTTTTGAAGATTAGTAAGGGGCTTTGAAATTTTGGATAAATCTTTAATAAACCTTCTATAGAAACCAGCATGACCAAGGATACTACGAATACCTTTTACATCCCTAGGTCAAGGCATCTTCTCAATTGCTTCAACTTTGGCTTTGTCTACTTCAATACCTCTTTTAGAAATTTTGTGTCCAAGAACAATCCCTTCATTAACCATGAAGTGGCATTGCTCCCAATTAAGAACAAGATTAGTTTCTTCACATCTCTGCAAAACTTTATCAAGGTTGTGCAAACAATTATCAAAAGAAGTTCCATAGACGGACAAATCGTCCATGAGAACTTCCACAATGTCTTCACAAAACCATGAAAAATAGCAAACATAAATCTCTGAAAGGTAGCAGGAGCATTACATAAACCAAAAGGCATACGCCTATAAGCATAAGTTCCATATGGACAAGTGAAGGTGGTTTTCTCTTGGTCTTGTGCTCTCACAGAAATTTGAGAGAACTTAGAATAACCATCAAGAAAACAAAAGTGAGTCTTTTTAGACAACCTTTCTATCATTTGATCAATAAAAGGAAGAGGATAATGATCTTTCTTAGTAACTTTATTAACCTTTATAAAATCAATGCACATCCTATAACCAACCACTACTCTTTGAGGTATAAGCTCATTATTTTCATTAGGCACGATAGTGACCCGCCCTTTCTTTGTGACACAATGAACAGGGCTAACCCATTGACTATCAACAATAGGGTAAATAATACCAGCATCAAGGAGTTTTAATACCTCATTTCTTACCACATCCTTCATCTTAGGATTTAAATGGCGTTGATGTTCAACAACTGGTTTTGCATCAGGTTCTATATTAATAGCATGCTGACATATAATAGGATAAATCCCTTTTAAATCATCAAGAGTATAACCCATAGCTCCACGGTGTTCCTTCAATACTTCCAATAATATTTCCTCTTCCTTTCCTGAAAGTTTAGAGCTAATAATAACAAGATATATTTTCTTATCATCTAGATAAACATATTTAAGATCATTAGGTAGAGGTTTTAAATTGACAACATGATCCCCTTTAGGTGGTAGTGTGGTACCCAAATCTTCCATAGGTAGGTTATGCTTAAGTAACTCAGGTTGACAAAGGAAAATCTCGTCAATCTCATTTGTTTCCTTCATGAAGACCTCATTTTCATGATCTTCCATATACTGCTGCAAGGCATTGTTAGTAGCAAGAGAAATAGCAGCAAGTTGTTCAACCTTGAAATCCTCATTAGGCAATTCATTCTCATAAGAAGTTTTAGCATATTTGGAAAAATTAGACTCATAAGATTCTCCATCAAACTTAGTTAAAATTTTCTCCTTCTTACAATCTATAATAGATCCACAACTATTCAAGAAAGGTCTACCAAAGATAATAGGACAAGATTTACTAGCTTCTGAACCAAGTACTAGAAAATCAACAGGATATTTAATCTTACCAGAAAGAACCTCCACATCTCTTACAATGCCAATTGGACATACTGTCTCTCTATTAGCAAGGTGAATAACCACATCAATGTCCTCAAGTTCACAAGGACCAATTTCATGCATAATTTCCCTATAAATCTCATAAGGAATAGCACTAGAACTAGCACCAATATCACATAAACCATAATAGCAATGCTCACCAATTCTCACAGAAAGCACAGGTACACTAGTTTTCCTATCTTTTCTAGGATGAGAGACAATATTAGAAGCGTCTTCACAGAATACAATGTGCTTATCCTCTATATTTTTAGTGACAAGATCTTTCACAATGGCTACTACGGGTTCAATGTTTATTTGCTCATCAGGTTGCAGAGATTTCTTTGTACGTTTTCTAACCACATTAGCTATGATAGAATGTTCCCTTACCTTAGAAGGGAAAGTGATTTTCTCATTATAAGGTTCAGGCAAAATATGATCAATAGTACAAACTTTAGTGCTTCTAACAGGAACATGATTAACAACATCTTTATAAGGCGCATGATACTTGTCCCACTCCTTTTTGGGAATTTCAATATAAGAGGCAAAGGCCTTAAAACAATTTGCAAGAACTTGAGAATCAAGAACATACTCAGTACTAATATCATGAAAGTCATTAGTTCCCATAAAATATTTAATGCATTCATAATCATAATTTATACCCGACTTTCTTCCTTTGTCATTCTCCCATGCTTCAGTGTTCTCTTGAATACGGTCTAGAAGATCCCATTTAGCTTCTTCCTTCATGCGTGTGAATGATCCAGAAGAAGTACCATCTATTAAATCTTTATCATGAAGAGAAAGCCTTGCATCAAAGTTATTAATAATAATATTTTTAGGGAGTTCATGAATGGGACATTTAAGCATTAGTAACTTCAGTCTCCCCCATGCTTGGGTTGTACTCTCTCCATCACGAGGCCAAGAGTTATATATTTGATTCCTATCCTTATGAATCTCACTGGAAGGATATAATTTAGAATAAAAGAGAGGTACTATTTCCTCCCATTCCATGAATTGTCCATTCTTCAGCTCTTCCTTTCAATGATATAGAGAGTAACTTCTTCTTCACCTGTTTAGTTGTGATACATGCACACTTAAACAACCCGCATAATTCATGGATAAAAAGCAAGTGATCACCAGGATGGACAGTTCCATTCGCAAAATAATAATTATCCATAACACGATCAACAATACTTGTAGGTATCTTAAAAGGATCTATCTCAACAGGTGGTGATTCATCTACTACCCTAACAGTGGTAGTAGTTTTCCCAAATAGGAAACCAAGTGAGTTATCCATATTGGAAACAAAGTAACAAACAGAAAAAAAACAATACTCATAGTAGAAGTTTCCTTTACCAGTTCCACTCTTCAATAGCGCTTCACTCCCCGGCAACGGCGCCAGAAAATAGTCTTGATGACCCACAAGTATAGGGGATGTATCGTATTACTTTCGATAAATAGGAGTGTCGATCCCAACGAGGAGCAGAAGGTGTTGCCTAGTGGTATGGAGCAGGAAATCTCTGTAAATACTTAGCAAACGGTTTTTAGGAGTTTTTGATAAAGCAAGGAAATAAAGTGCAAGTAAATAAAGGCATCAAACAATTACAGAAAGTGGCCCAATCCTTTCTTAGCAAAGGACAAGACGGAGGAAATACTTATGAGGACCAAACGTTCTCGAGGACACATGGGAATACTGTCAAGTGCTTTCGTTTCATATAGTTGATTAATCTTCTTTGGTTTTATAAGTGCCGTGTGGGTGAACCTGTGCTAATGTACCGACCTTACTTGAACTAATACATACTTTGATTAAACCCCTTGCCAGCATCCGCAACTACAATAAAGCAATTAAGATAAAACCTAACCACAACCTTAAACACTGAGATCCTACACTCCCTTGTGCAAAGGTTTCCTAACGGGGGTTCAGGTTTCTGTCACTTCGGCAACCCCACATTTAGTAGCCAAATAAACAATGCATTCCCCTAGGCCCATAAATGGTGAAATATCATGTAGTCGCCATTCACATGACACCACTAGAAGAATAGCACCACAACATAAATATTAAACCATTAAATAATACCTCAACACAATTCCACTACTAACAACATGACTTCTCCCATGTACTCAAGAACTAAACGAACTACTACACGAGACATCATATGTATCAAGATCAGAGATAATATGATGAAGGATAACAATCTGAACATAAACAATAATTCAATGGTTCCACTCACAAGCATCAACTACAATAGTAATTAACACCAAGAAAGTTTCCCCTAAGAACTATGCAAGATTCAACACAATTGTTACAGCAGGATGGAGTGGTGATGATGGTGTTGATGGCGACGATCTCCCTCTCTAGGAAGGAATTTCCCCGATAGAAATCTCTCTGCCAGAGAGCTCTTTCTCTCTTGATGGTTTCTGCCTCAGAGAGGCAGCGAAATCTTTCTGTGGTCGCTCTCCTGACTTTAGGGTTTCGATGAGAAGATATAGGCGAGAAAGCGGAGCCAGAGGTGGGCCAGAGTGGCCACACCCCCCTGTAGGTGCGACCCCATGTGGATCAACTCCGCCTCCCCTTCTGACATCCTTCGTCTTCGGGGAAAATATAATTTTCTGTAGTTTTTCTGGTATTTTTCTGATCTTCGTGAAATTGCATCAAAACACCACTTTTTCCATCAGAATCCTGACTCCAGCAGTTCATCCTCCAAGAATCATCCAACAAGCAAAATCAGATGAAAAGACATAAGTAACACCTCTTAATATGAAATATATCAATGAATAGAGGAAAATTATGATATAGAAAGGTGATGCAAATTGGAAATATCAGATTCCTTCCCTCCCACCACTTGGAAACGAAAGTCCCACATTGACTTTTTGAAAGTGCCTATTTTGACTTTCAAATTATAGTTTGATTTCTCTCTTCCAAGTGTCCAACCAAGTGAACTAGGACATGATGCAACCATTCCACTTTGTCATGACACATCCATGTACCCTTCCCCTTTCGGATCGGTGAACCTTATAGACCCTTCTAGAACATTCCCGTGAAAACACCGAAACCATCCCCGAACTCCGGAATTGGACTTTCCTTATATGAATCTTATTCTCCGAACCATTCCGGATCTCCTCGTGATATCCCGGATCTCATCCGAGACTCCAAACTACTATCGATATCTTTACTCACTTTCCATATCTACTAAACAACATCGAATCCTTAAGTGTGTCTCCCTACAGTTCATGAATTATGCAGACATGACCGATACTCTTCTTCGATCAATAACCAATATAGGAATCTGGAAATTCATATGGCTCCCACATATTTCTAATATTACTTCGTGATCGAATGAACAATTTACATGTCATACCAATTTCCCTTTGCCTCGCGATACTTTACTTATCCAAGGTCTAATCGTCAGTATCTCTACATACCTAGTTCAACCTTGTTACCGGTAAGTACTCTTTACTCGTTCCTATGATATGTGATCCCTTGTGAGCCAGTCACATGCTTGCAAGCTAATTGGATGACATTCCACCGAGAGGGATTAGAGTATATCTATCTATCATATGGATGGACAAATCCCACTCTTGATCCATGTGCATCAACACATACTTTCCGAACACTCAATGCCACCTTTATAACCACCCAGTTACAAAGTGGTGTTTCATGTCATCAAAGCATGCATCTAGTGATGGTGATTAACATGATCTCATGGTTAAAGGATTTAGGTTACTATGTATCTGAAAGCTTATAGAAAACGAACTATTGAAATGACTTTGATCTTTATGCTACGCTTAACTATAGGACTATGTCCATCACACCATTCTCCTAATGATATGACCTTGTTGCTAATAAAATCTCAATGTTCATGATCAGGAAACCATGTCATCTATTAACCAACAAGCTAGTATTACAAAGAGGCTTTACTAGGGCCTCTAATAAGTTTACAAATCACACAAGTATTAACGTTTCCGGTTAATACAATTTTAGCATGAATGTAAACTTTTATCATAAACACAAAGATATAATAATAACTACTTTAATTATTTCTTCTTGGGCATATCTCCAACAAATATACCCAGGTTCATGTCCCATCGGTGGAGGATCGCCATGTCCTGCTATCAATCCACTATAGGATCATAGATTGGTCTATAGAGGAGCCGCCATAGGTGGAGGGAGGGATCATGTCTGTCTAATGTGACCGCCCCTTGTGGGGTGCCCCTGATGGCTTTATATATGCACCCAACTAGGGTTATAAGTATTCTAATGGGCTTTGTATTGGAGTCACCATCTTGGGCTCCTAGTGGGAGTGGCATATCTTGAGTCGTGGAGTCGATGTATAGGATAATTGGGACTCTCTTCTTCTTCCTAGGCCTTCTCGACCGAGTCACCAGTTCCAACAAGCCCACTCGCCATGGAAATTCCACTTCATGGGTTACCTCGATTGGTATTCCCCCATCATAATAACCTCCTCGATGAAGAGGCTGGGGGATACTAGGGGCCAAGATGGATGGTGTGTTTCCTCGGTGGCGCTCAGGCTCCACTCTCCAACTGCCATCTCATGAAGCTTAACCGCGAGATAGACTTTGTCCTTCTCGCAGTTGATAATCCAAAGCTCAAATGGTCACAGTTCCCCATTGCCTTCGACGCCAGCGACAACCCCAAGTCAACAAATACCATGGGTACCACCCCGCCAGTGTGCACGCCCACCATGAACAATGTCATGGTCACCAAGACGCTAATCGACAGAGGCCCATTCCTCAACATCATCTCGGTGGAGACATTTGAGAAGCTACAAGTGCCCTACGAGTGTGCCTACAAGGCTCTTCTCGTGAGTGACTAACGGAACAACCTTGCCCTTGGGGCATGTGAGACTCCCTATCAAACTTGGGTCCCGCAAGAACTATCATACCGACTACATCAACTTCGAGGTGGAGCATGTAGCCTTGCCCTACAACGCCATGCTCGGCTAGCCTACACTTGAAAAAGTTCATGGCGGTAACCCACCACGCTTACAACCTCGTCAAGCTCCTAGGTTGTAGTGGCACCATCACCATCCACGACGATGAGAAGAATGCGGTGTGATGCATTGAGAATTTCTACAACGCAACCGCTGTCACCCATCCCGATGTTAGGGATGCCATCAAGCTTCTTGTGAAGAAGAAGCAGTTGTTCTCTCAGGATAAGGTCGCGACCAAGAAGGTGACACTAGATGCTAGAGGATAGGGGATACTGTCACCATCGGTGGCAACCTTCCTCCCAGATAGGAAAGCATGCCCGTTGCCTTCCTATGGGAAAATGCTAACATGTTCCCAAGGACACCGTTAAATATGACCAGCATACCCAGGGTGGTGATCGAGCACCACTTGGCAGAGTGCTCCACTACGCATCCCGTGAAGTAGAAGGTGTGTCGTATGGCACCAGAGAAGCAAGCACTACAATAAATGTTTCCTTCTGCAACGACTGAGCCCGTCGGTCGTCGTAGAAGGCGCCTCTTCCACGATGAAAATCTCGGCTCGACCGTGGACGATGCAAAACTTATTTTTCCGATTTTGCGCCCCTCTACTATGACGAAACCGCTAAAAACATGGAGGAAGCTTGTCGGGCGCGTGGAATAATTAAGATTTCCGTTTCCTCGCGAGATGTTGACTCGCCGAAGTATTTTTTTGCGTGTGGGTCCCGGACGTTAGTGACTATAGCAGACCAAACTTTTTTGTCGCGCCTCCCTGATTTGAACTCGATAACATTGTTCGATGCCTCTTCCGTTTAGTCAGGCTGCTAGGTCCCGCATGTCTTCCTCACATAGAGGAATCATGTGTATGATGGAATTTTTTTCCTTCCTAGTTCCGAAGTTGATAGCGTCGCTCGATGCATCTGTCGTTTAATCAGGTTGCTGGGTCCCACGTGTCACCCTCATACTAGAAGAAATGTGTGCATGACGGATTGTTTTCCTTGGCTCGTGCCTCACTGCTATGAACTCGATAACATTGCTCAATCTATCTGCCATTAATCACAATGCTGGGTCCCACATTCCAGCCTCTCATTACAAGAATCATGTGTATGGTGGAATTTTTTCCTTCGCTCCCGCTACCATGTTTCAAACTTGATAGCGCTGCTAGATGCATCTACAGTTTAATCATGCAGCTAGGCCCCACATGTCATCCTCTCATCAGAAGAAATATGTGCATGATAAAAAAATCATTGGCTCGTGCCTCCCTGATTTGAACTTGATAACGTTGCTCAAACTATCTGCCGTTAAACACGATGCTGGGTCCCACATGTCAGCCTCTCATTAGAAGAATCGTGTGTATGATGGAATTTTTTTCCTTGGCTCCCGTTAACCTGTTCCGAACTTGATTGTGCTGCCGTTTAATCATGCATCTAGACCCACATGTCATCCTCTCATTACAAGAAATGTGTGTATGATGGATTTTTTGCCCTCGGTCGCGCTACCCTGTTTTGAACTTGATCATGCTGCACGATGCATAATCACACAGTTGGGCCCCACGTGTCATACTCTCATTAGAAGAAACATGTGTATGATTGAATTTTTCCCTTGATCGCACCTCCGTGTTAACTTGATATCATTGCTCGCTGCATCAGACATTTATTCATGCTAGTGGGTCCCATATGACAACCTCACATTTGAAGAATCGTGCCTTCTCTAGTGATACCCTGTTCTAACTAGATAGCTTTGCTCGACGAATCTGCCGTTTGGTCACGCTCTGCGGTCCCACATGTCAGCATTTCTTTAGAAGAACGTGGGCATGTTTGACGTTTTTATCGCTCGCGCCTCCATGTTTCGAACTTGGCAACGTTGCTCGATACATCAGCCATTTATACAGGCTGGTGGGTCCCTATATCAGCCTCTCATTAGAAGAAACATGTGCATGTTGGAATTTTTTCACGCTCATGCCTTCGTGTTTCTAACTTGCAAACGTTGCACGATGCATCAGCCGTTTATATAGGCTGGTGGATCCCCCATGTCAGCCTCTCATTGGAAGATACATGTGCATGCTGGACCTTTTCTCGCTCGTGCCTCCCTCTTTAAAACTTGGCAACGTTGCCCGATGTGGCACCACGTTTATATGGTCTCGCTAGTGGGTCCCACATGTTAATATATTTTATTTTAATGACATGTCAATATCTCTGTAAATGAAATGTGTGCATGATGGACTTTTTTTCGGCTATGTCTGCTGTATTGACGTTTGCAACGTAGCTAGATGTGGCATCCTTGTATGGTCTTGCTGCTGGAGCCCACATGTGAGCCTCTCTAGTATGTCTTGGTTAGTGGGTCCCTGATGCTAGCCTCTCTGTACAAATACTTAACTTGTTTTTTTCAAATCCACTCATTAAGAGGGACACTGCAGGCTAGTGGGTCCGCCATGTCAGCCTCTCCGTATAGAAAAACTTGCTAGAAGAAAATTAATAAGGACGCTGCAGGCTGGTGGGTCCGTCATGTCAGCCTCTCCGTAAAGCAATATTACTAGAAGAAAATTAAGAGGGACGCTGCAGGCTGGTGGGTCCGCCATCAGCATCTCCGCAAAGAAATATTGCTAAAAGAAAATTAAGAGGGACGCTGCAGATTGGTGGGTCCTCCATGTCAGCCTCTACGTAGAGAAATATTTTTTTGAAAGACGTAAAGAAATATTGCCGGAAGAAAATTAAGAGGGACGCTACAGGCTGGTGGGTCCACCATGTCAGCCTCTCCGTATAGAAATTTTGCTAGAAAAAATTAAGGGGGATGATGCAGGCTGGTGGGTCCGCCATGTCAGCCTCTTTGTAAAGCAATATTGCTAGAAGAAAATTAAGAGCGCGCTACAGGCTGGTGGATCCACTGTGTAAGCCTCTCTGTAAAGCACTATTGCTAGAAGAATATGTAAACCCAAAAAAATATTTGCCAAATATAGAGGATTCGAACTCAAGACATCAAACATATAACCGTGTGCGTTGCCACAACAACAAAGAAATCAAAAGATACTAGCTTTCATCTCGTCGGATTAGTAAACTCTGTATTCTGCTATGGATCCTCCGGATTCAGAACAAAGACCTCGCCGACGGAGGGGGAAAAGAGATAATTCTTTTGACAGATATATTCACATAGAAATAGCAAAAGAACCAGAGTCACACACAGCGTGCGCCAGAACTGGTATGCAATGACTTCAGTTGATGAAATCACACTCATTAGTGTCCAAAACAAAACTAACGGTTCAGACGAAACACATGCAAAAGCTCTAGTGCAAACAGCCCAGCACATCAACAAATTTTTTCACAAATTCAGTAGCATTTGAATGATTCATCAATACATAATAAGATAGAGAAAATAGACAGATTCCTAGTTCATATTCAGCAGCACTTTATCAATTCAGCAGCATTTCAAAATATCTGATTCAACAACAATACAGACACTGAAATTCAATAGTAGTACAGAGGAAACCGGCCAGTTCTTGCTTCAACTCTAAAAAACATGCCAACAATCAGTTTTTCCTATTCTCCAAACACGCTGAAATCATTGGAGCAAGTAAAACTGACGATCAATTCTTCTTTTGTGTGCAACCTCCTCCTCACATATAAAGATGGAACACAATCATTATCATAATAGTTTGTCTTCGTCATATAGGGAACCTTCATATAGATACAAATATACCATACCAGTACGTACTTGTCATAGCTCCAATCTAGCAAAAGGTTATCACAGTTTTACCACCCATATATGATGTGGAGATAAGATAACCACATAATTAATTAAGATAGCATGCGACCAAAGAGCTAAACAACTAGGAACTGCATGACCAGATTGCTGCAATCAGGACACCGAGATACATCTACCTTGACCATTATTCCAATGGTAAGTTTGGCAGCTTTCCGGAACTTGGTCCACCTAGAAGTAGCTCCCAAGCGCCCATCAGTCCATTTAATGGCGTAGCATCCCTCGACTAGCACTCCTTCGCTCTAAATCATGAAGAATATTGTACCCTTTCTTCTAGACTCGAGTTGCTTTGTGGCACTCTTAGGAAATTTCCGAGTCAAAGCAAGAGATAGATGCATAATTAATAAGAGCAATGAACTGAAACATGTGAAACTTGAGAAGACATTGAGAGCAGTTTATCTGTCGCCACTCACAAACATAATCCGATGCGACCTTGAGATGCCACATGTGTAGGATACGATCTGACAAGGAGATTGCGCTGGTGCCTATGCTGGGGCTGGTGTAGTAGCTGGTGCTGGTGCAGGAATAGGGACTTGTGCAGGAGATGGTGCCGATGCCTATGCTGGGGCTGGTGCTGTTGCAGGAGTTGGTGCTGATGAAATTAATTTAAGAGGGGCTAGTGCAAGATCCAGAACCGATGCCGACGCCGGCTCCAGCAGCTTGATGCTAGATTTCTTCTGACGGGTAGGTAAGATGACTGCAGGGATGGTATAAGCATGTGAGATGTGTGGAAGCAAAATGGCTCTTATACTCCAACAATTACTCACAAGACAGTGATCAGAGGATGTGATGAGTATACAATCATATTAAGTTACTACTACCTGCAATATTTCTCCTTCGGTCAACATGTGTCGGAGCAGGAACTAGGTCCCATGCCGGTGCCGCCGCCGGTGCCAGCAACTTGGTGTTGGTTACCTTCTGGAGGGGAGGTCAGGGGACTGCAGGAGTGGTCAGATAGGCATATGATATGTGTATAAGAAAAATGGGTTCTTACACTCCTAGATAGTGATCAGAGTATACAACCAGATTAAGTTAGTACCTCTATTCTTTCTCCTACTTAGGTCAACAGGTGCCGTTCCAGGAACTGGGGCCGGTGCCGGTGCCGACAGCTTGATGATGGCACCCTTCTGGAAGCGGACTGCACAAGTGGTAAGAGTCATACGATTAGAAGACAATGGTGCAGAACAGTTAGTCGCAAGAAAGTCATCAGAGGTTGTGATGAGTACAAAAGAAAATTAATTAGTACTACCTCTGTTCTTGGCCCTTTGGTCTACATGTGTACGATGGCTTGCAAATATCTGCTCAGGCTTGCTAAAATCGAGTGCTACCTCGTCCCCCTGCTTCACACCATTCTCACGGACATACTTGGACCAACCCCGGCCACCCAAATAGGTGGTCGCCATCGTTAGTGAGACATCCACATCATATAGTTGCCACAAGCCTTTTGGGTTCTCGGTATACAGAGTTAGAAATTTTTCATTTCCGAACAGCTTGTTTATAATGGGGAGAGCGACACAAGGGACAACCTTCATGATAAAATTGATAGACAAGTAAGACGACATCAAGAAAAGTGAGGTACAAGATATTACATCAAGTCGTTCCAAACGGCTTGGAATCTATACCTGATACCATGGGTACCCTTAACAAAGGGTGGTCGTGCACCATTTTTCTTCCATCTGCATTTGGAAGGCATACAGGGGCCTCTTTCAATCCACAATCTTGACAAGAGGACGGTAGAAGAACGGGCTAAGCAGCTAGTGCGTGGTACTGAATGAAATTAAGTGGAAAGGTGAAATTATGTAAATATCATGTAAATCTAATAATATCATACAAAATCATTGAATGAAAAGCAAACAAATTTTATATTTTTGAACTTATGATGATCGTAAAGAGAAGTATAGCTGATAACAATAGCATGGAAAATCAATACATGTGAAATTGTGGATTTCCAAATTATACCCACTTCTTAGAGAGGTCAGTGCCAACCTCGGTACTGTGTTTGCACTTCCTCGCCGTGTAGACAATGTCCCCTTTTGGTGGGGGAATGAGCAATCTACTAGCCTCCACAACATCATCAGCCTCCGCAGCAACACCTTCAATCTGAGTAAATAGCAACAGAGCTCAACAGTTCAATGCAGTACATAATAGTCATATATATGACTGTGTATGAGAAATTCAGACAGATCCAGATATGGATTCACATAAACATAGTGCATGACTTAATAAAATCACACATGTTTGTGAACATCTAATAAGCATGCATGACACCAAGCAGATAATAATTAAATCATAACTCACCATGGTAAGTGGATTAAGAAAAAATACCCTTCTCTTTAAGTCGGGCCCTCCCAACTGGGCAGTGGCCTTGCGCTTGTTTGGTGAGTAGTGGTACTAGCCGGATCCTCCGGCATGTGGGGGTATCATGATGTTTTCCACACCTGGAGCACCACAAGTTCGCAGGTATGTACCACCTTTCTACAAGAAATAAAGAACAAGAAGGCGTCATAGAGGCTTCCACAAAAACAGGATGCAGACAGAGACAACTTTGAGCATAGGGATACATCCAGGTTGCAGATAACCACTTTCAACATGGGAAAGAATGGAACAGCACAATCAATATGCTGCTCCATTACCTTTTTCAGGAACTTTTAGGGGAACTGATAGGACCATCATTGTCCTTAGTGGCTATGCACGCCACTGGATTATAGTTCTCCATATAGAATCTGATGCAAAATCCATTACACATTAGTAGAAATTAAAGGTTACAAAGTGAAGAACACCGACTTGGAACCCGACCAAATTCTCCAATCAGAACAATGGTGACCATGCCCCGATCCTGAATCCAAAGGAAATCAGTCACCCCCGCCCCCACCCCACCTACCCGCACCCCATTGGCCCAATCGATCAGAGTAGAGGAGGGAAAATACCCTGATTAGGTGAACAGATCCCGATTAGGTGACACTTGCTTTCCTTGCATGATGATGGGAGGTAGGTATTGGATGTTTCTAGTCGGAAGAGAGGATGGGCAGCTGGAATAGTAGGAGTACTACTAAAAGTAGTAGGGGAAGAAGTACTACAATTTTTTCTACAATGTCAGGCAGTGGAGGGAAGAGATTCCTGGGTTTTTTGCAAAATTTTCAACATGTCGTGGTGTGGGATAATAAATTGTGCGGGACCCACATACAACCTCCTCCTTTTTACCCTGTTGTCCCGTGTTCCTCTCCTAGGACCGAGAAAATGGTCCCGTGTTCCTCTCCTAGGAACAAGAAAATCGCCCAGTAGCGCATCAAACTGATTCAGCTCATGGAGAATTTTTTTTGAATGGAAGAGCTAATATATTAATATCAAAAATAAAGTACATTATAGCTCAGACAACATAAACTTTGAAGATCAACATTTGAGGGAGGGGAAGGGATAGAAGAGGAAAAGACGACATTTGATCTAGCATAGGGCACTAGCTTGATGCCTCAAAAGCCGCTTGGGAAGCCTCAAAAGAAGGAAACACACACGGACACACATATAATATACTACTCTGCTAATGTACGGAATAGTTTCCAGTTACAGATCTGCTAACAAAGGACTTAAAATCATAAGGTAGCTCCATATTACACTACTATGATAGTAGTAGACCAATCATGGGATAGCTCTACATATATTTAGAGTGATCTTATATGTACCCCAAGAGTTTTGCAGCTGGTCTAGTGGTCATGAGACTGCACATAAGACACCAAAAGTACAACCCTTATTATGATTAGTAGCCCTGCATCGACTCCAACCAGAAGCAGAACAGGTCATCGTCATTACCATCAATGTCCTCTTCGGGTGTCCGCTTCTGCGATTAGTAAATTAACAGATACGTTTAAAGAGAAACATCAAAGACACACAACCTGAAAATTTGCAGTTCTATAGATATAGTACATTGTCATCTGGCTTAGCATATGTAGCTGAAATGAAACACGTTTCATGCACCTTGCTCCTCTCCTCCCCTTCTACAAGTTGATCTAGATACTCAGGAGCTGCCTCTGTCAGTTGATCTAGATGATCAACATCTGCTTCCCCTACTTGATCTGGATGATAAAGATGTTCTTCCCCCGGTTCATATGCTTGACCATGAAATAACCATCTAAAAATATGGTCTTTCACTATACTGAATGGCAGCACCCTCTGATTCACACACAAGCGGCAGGGGCAATGTACTTCTCAGTTTTTACAATGAGCTCTAACAAACTCAATAAATCATACAACACTCATGATATGTTTAGGGATGCCTAATGGAGCAACATGCATCCCAAATATCTCCATCTGTTTAATTATGACATACAACATTGGTTCTTAATTAGTAAAAGAAAAGCATGAAACAAATAGATGGAGCACATAAACTATATATGCCCATGCATTTTAGCAAACATATTGACAGCAATAATGGTCGAATGTACTTAAGAACATAGATCAAGCCTCGAATCATCTATGACCATGTAGACTAATGAAAAATTAAATTACGTATTTGAGGAGGTAGATCTGGTGAAATGGAAATAAATTGCCAACCAGATCGAGCTAGAGATAGGAGGACTACCGTGGGATCCACGTGACCACCAGTGCGTGATACGTCGTAAACGTATCTATAATTTTTGATGCTCCATGCTTGTTTTGTATCAACTTTCTTATGTTTTGTCTACACTTTGAGGTATTTTTATAAATTCTCTGGAACTAACCTATTAAACAGATGCCGCAGCGCCAGTTACCTGTTTTCTACCGTTTTGGGTTTCAGAAAAGCTAGTAAAGAAATATTCTTGGAATTGGACAGGACAAAAGACAAAGTCAATATTTTACCAGAAGGAACACGGAGTCCGGAGGGGAGACGAAGTGGGGACAGGAGGCGGCCACACCCTATGGCAACGTGGCCAAGGGGGGCAACCCTAGGTGTGGGCCCCTCGGGCACCCACTGACCTTTCCCCTTCGCCTATAAAAGCACCCCGATGCAGAAACCCGAAGCACCCAATCAAATCTCCACGAAACAGTCCGTAGCCACTGCCATCTCCATCCCTAGATCGGGGGGATCCGAACCTCTTCCCGGCACCCTGCCAGAGGGGAGATATCATCCCGGAGTCCTTCTTCATCACCATGCTAGCCTCCGGAGTGATGCGTGACTAGTTCACCCTTGGACTACGGGTCCATACAGTAGCTAGATGGTTGGTTCTCCTCCTTTGTGCTATCATGTTTAGATCTTGTGAGCTCCGTTCATGATCAAGATCATCTATTTGTAATCATACATGCAGTGTTTACGGGGATTCGATGGATTTTGAGATATTATGTCAGATTAATTATTGATTCTATCATGTCTATGTTATTTGTGAAATTGCATGCTCTCCGTTGCTAGTAGCTATCTTGGCCAAGTAGATGCTTGCAAGTCCAAGAGGGAGTATTTATGCTCGATAGTAGGTTCATTCCTCTAGTAATCTGGGGAAGTGATAGAAATCTCTAAGGTTGTAGATGTGCTGTTGCTACTAGGGAGAAAACAACAATCCTTTGTCCAAGGGAAATTGTATTGTTTACTTTACACACTTTGCTTAATGCAATTATCTGTTGCTTGAAACATAATACTGGAAAGGTTTCGGATGATAACCTGAAGGTGGATTATTAGTCATAGATGAAGTTGGATTACTGTAACACCCTCGGATCGGTCCTATGCAAGTTTCAGCGATGCCCGCCAAACCCGCATAGAAACGATTCAAAGATGACCACCAGGCACTTGCGTGCGGGTGGAAAACGAAGTAATATCATTACACAATAGTCCACGATGGAATCCATAGAACAGATATATACATTAACGACTCCAAGAGTCAAGAATACATATATACAATACAAAGATCCAAATCACCTTTAAAACGATACAACATCTGACTACGGTCAAGAAGCAAATGGGGCTAAGAGCCCTGAAGAATAAGCAATGGCGTCCATAACCCTGCCTAGGCCAAGCCGGAGGGGTAACCCTACTAACGACATCGATATCAAACCTGATCAACAAAAGGAGCGCCGACAAAGGGCAAAGGAAAAAGAGAGCGTCTAGTACTAAGGCCAGTACATGGCGAGTCTTAGAATTCGGCGGTCCTCGCCTACATAGATATGCTGGACTGAAGCGGTAGCGCAGCATGCACTAAATGACCTATAGAGACACAATACAACTGTCGGCTATTAGAGATAGATGAGAAAGACCTATTTGGATCAATCCTGTTACTACCACCAAACATACCCATCCTGGTATTTTCCCTCGATACCAAACGAGAAAGTCAAGCCGAGGAAACTCACACGGTTGGCATTTTTATTCATTCTTTGCATGGTGGTTATCCAACTTACTAGTCATATCAGATACAAGTCAAATTTATAACAATAAACTTTAGTTATAGTTGTCTATGATCGAGATACTGTGTTCCAAGTCGTCCATAACCGCAGACACGACTTTTCGAAAAGATTTAACCCTGCAGGGGTGCACCAAAGTTTCCACACACACTTCGACTCTTGTTGCCAGATCAATTAACATATTTCCATCAGTATGTCGGCGGGGCCTAGGACACAACGCTTTCCTAAACCCAAAGCAAGTACTTGGGAGCCACCCGAAAGAGCTACCGGTATGAGGTATAGCTAATCCTCCTCGTACGGACTCTAAGGTTGCGTACAGTTGCACGGGAGCAGAGGTCATGGACAATATATTCCCGTGTCAGAGTGCCGCACCTACGCAACAGTAATAAACGCTCATCGAGCAACAGGTAATAAACATGGAATAACATGGCATACATGGCATAACGTGGCATGAAAACTTCAAACTGGTTTGTGGCCCCCAGTACAGTACTTTGAAATCAGGTACTAAGCCGATAGGGGTGCCCAGACACCCCACATGTGGATAGCGCGCTCAGTCTCGGAACAGGTGTCAAGAACCCGGGTCCTAGGTGGACACAAGTGGGCGGTTAACATTCAAATCTCAACTATTACCCACCGGTGCCTCTTCATTAGTTATATTAATTTTAATATTAAAGTAACCATCTATAATTAAAACCACGATCATCTCCACCTTTACGAATATGCCAACCCCCAACATCGGTGGAACATCGACGACACGAAGCAGCACCTGAGCAAGCGACTACGACTCGCAAGGCCAACTGTATACCCAAACAATAGGGAATAGGAGGTGTCCAAGGCAAGATAAAGGCTGCAGGGATATATAAAGGGGTACGGAATCTAAAGCATCGTAACATAGATAGCAATAGATCAACAGGAGAAAATAAAGACTATAAAATTAAGATAGGTAGAAAGAGTGAGAATGCTCGCCTGTAAAACACTACCGAAGGTTCATCTGAAGAACTTCGATGCTCACCGCATCTCATCGTCCTATCCGAAAAGAAGCAAAACACTAGAAAGATACACTGGATGCAACTATTTATTACTACGACAACAAATTCAGCATGATTATGGTATGCATGCATGGCATGGCAAGTTAATGATGTAAAACATGTGGAAAGGGTGTCATTAGCATAGTTAAAAGATGATACGGCATTAGTGAGGCATTATTGACAAGATTTAATTATTTTCTAATTTAATCCATCATATTTTCCTTGCATAAACAGTTTTGAATATTTAAGTCCTCCATGATGCATGATGCAATTTCAAGTAAAGAAGGCACAATTGGAAAGGGCCCGTCGCGTTGATCGATTTAGACATATCATTTGTCGAATTCGGATTTACGGTTTAAAATATATGAATTTATTAAGAAAAGTCCATTTAATAGCTTTTAAATAATTTCTAAATTTTATTAACCCAAATATTATTTGGAGGTCATATTATTATACCTGGCATTTATCTGATCAAGAAACATATATCACATGTTGTAAAAATATCATGCAAGTAATAGATATGATATAATGCATTATATTCACTTTTATGGTTTTTGTTTTTGAAACAGAAAGAAAAAGAATAAGACAACGTTTTCAAAATAAAAGGAACGACCGGGGCTTGAACCCATGATCTTTTGCTTCGTAGCAGAGCGTGCTAGGAACTGCGAAGGTCTACTGATGGTTGTTACAAGTTTGATCCGTAGAAACATGAATGGGCACAGGCGACGTTTCTCTGAAGAAAAACCAAAACTTGTTTTACTGGCGAACGCGACAGAAGATTGGCGAGTGGTGACGTTTTGCAAGGAGTATTGCGAACTTGTGTCGATCGGTGTCGACCGCGATAGATATATTATCGGTTGTTCCCTATTAAAGGAGGAGGGAAGAGTGGTTGGGATGAGCTCGACACAGTCATGCACCTCGCGTGCCTGGAGAAGACGACAACAGTGAAGAGCGTGTTCGCGTGGGCTGATTTCGAGTGGAAGAAGGACCGGAGAACAAGTGGGCTGCTGGGCTTTCTATTATTTTTCTTCCAAAGCATTTCTTTTATTTGATTGTTTGTTTTCTGTACAAAACCTTTTTCTAATCATTTGAAATTTTTGTAGGGATTTGAAGTAGAGAGAATTTCAAATAGAGTTAAGAGGGAACGAGAATATACCTATATATTAAGGGGCACAGGCTTAACGACCTATTAGCAAGCCAAATCATGGAACGTACTACAGTACCACACGCGTCTACAGTTAACGTGAGCCATTTCCCTTTTTAATTTTCTTTTTTTTCCTGCCACTTATTCCGGGTCACACATCGCCTAGCGATTATCTAGAATCGCATCCACATCTTCTAGAGCGGTTGGATCAGATACCTGTTCGCTGCCGCCGTGTCCTCCACCTAGGACCGGCACCCTCCCTTTTATCCTGCTCACCGTTCCATCTACCGCGGCGGCCAACGGCGCGACGGCGGCACCCCCCCTGTTTCCTCTTCCTCCACTCCTTCCTCTCCCTTAGATCAAGCTCCTCCTCGGATGACCATGGGCGCGAGGTGACTCACCATCCACTCCCCCACGCTTCTACCTCTCCTCCCGGCAGCACGTCCTACCGCTCCTCAATGGTCAGGTCAACAAGTCGATCGAGGGCCTTAATCGTGTACTGGTCTGCTGCGCGCCATGCCCCCATCACCGGTCACCTCGCCATATTACTCTGTTTGATTCCATATCTTTCTACCTTTTGATCATGCAATCCTAATAATGTACGCATCCACTCAGATTTCTTGAGATATTTCCTGCAGTTATGTTTTGCAGCGAATCTGACAACTCCATTTTGCATGAACATTGGACCAACAATATAGACTGGATCTGTAAATGATCTGTCCTACCAGCGAGCTGTGTCAATTGTTGTCGTTCGGCTCGCACAAGTCTGGAAAATAAAAATAAAGAACTCTGATGAATTAGGCATATTGTTCATCCATAAACAGGTACCCTCTATAGCATTCATGTAGTAATTCTTTTCTCTGAATACCTAATGCAACAGTACCTTGCATGCGTTGTTTATTCTTCCTACACATTCAGGTTGCATGCTATTCTCTAGAACCCAAGCATGCTGACTTTTAGCTTACCAATATTACCATGTTGTTGCTTTGTGGTATGTTCTGCACCGATTTGTGCTAAATGCATTCTAAAATTCAGTCTATGCTTTAGGGAAACATCATATCTACATTTTGAGAAAAACTAAACAGGGTCTGGTGTTCAAAATTCAGCATACGGGCCAGGAAACCAAGCACAGGGCACTGGACCATCCCCAAAGGATCACACTCAGCAAATATAAAAAAAGATGACAGAAGTGACTTCCGACCTTGCAAATTTTCCTTTGTACGTCTATAACATCAGGCCATTTGATGAGCTAGAAAAACACATAGGAGGAGATACTTATGTCTGAGGTATAGATGACATCCATCTAATATGTGCTGCAATGTTTTACTGACTTCTAACAAATGACACCTATTCTTAATTGTTTGTGATTCCAGATGCTATTGGAGTGGCTACAAAGCAAAGTGATGTCATCCCCTCCCAAGAACAACCAATACCCAAGCAAGAAGATTCGTATGGAAAAACAAAAGGTATGAACAACAACATTTGCACAACCACTTGGCATTCTGTTGCACACAGAATGTTCATACTGACAATTCTCATCCCTATTAATTTTTTGAAGTTCACAAAACCATCAGCAATCTATTTTAAAAGTACATACTCATGCTATATGCCCTGTCCATCTTTCAAGGCAAAGAGTTCAAGCTGAACATACTAATCACTCAAGTAAACTAGCCACAGAGCTGGTGGTTCCGCTCCTGCAAAGACTACCGGAAAGGAATGGCATCATATGGAAACACACACAGGTGTCCTAGGTGCGGCAAGACAGAGTTTCAGCAGAGGTACCCTTTTTCGGCTGTAGATAAATACACCTAGATAGACTCATCTTTTCCCTTTATTAAACTTGCTGACACATATGTCGATGCCATATATGTCGAAGCTAATGAAAAAAATAGAACAGTAAACGTCCTTTCAAATCCTTCCTTCGACAACATCCCAATAGTTAGTACCGACATGTTCGATCAGGCATCCGTAGGACAATGCAGATGCCGATAGCCCCTATATCACTAGGGCGGTTCTCTTGCTCCAGGTGCCGCAGATGATCAACAACAAAAACAACTGAACCACCAGAAGCATGGAAGCGGGCTACAATCACCGACCCCCTTTTGGGCAGTATCGTGCAGACCAAGTAGTTCTGTTTGCCGGCAGCATCGTACATCAATGCGGACAAATCTGCTCCCCTCCTTTAGTTGTATGATGCATCAACTAGCATATACTCTGTAATTTGTTGTAAATGCATCTATCTGCAGCCTTCTAGCACTCGAACCCTGTATTATACTACTACTATAAATTAACTTGTCTACAACTTTCTAGCATGCAAACTGTCCGTTATCTTACAACATGTGCGGGATATCAGATTAAACGCTTAACTAAAAGTATTGTCCTATTACATCATGTGCGAGCTATCATATTAAACGCTGGCGCGGCGTGTAGCCGCGACCTGTTCCCTAGTAGTAATACAAGGAGGATGCCCATATAGTCCATTTGGGCATTTACAAGAATATTAGGATTAGGATTTTATGATTAAATAAAATATTTTGGAAATAGTGGAACCCTAACAAGGGATCCCAAACTTCTATAAACAAAATAGAGTTTCAAAGAGGAAGATAGTAGTGGTGATAACAACAATAATACAAGATATAATTGGACAAGAGCAAGTGCGATGCAATCGAAACAACAATGCAACAATTTTAATATGATGCTCGAATGCAATGTGGCATGATGACATGAGCATGATATTATGATGATGCACAAAACAACGAGCGATTTTCTGGTAGTGGTTTATTACCCGGGGAGCTACAATTACGGTCTATGTATTATGTTATAATTCCTAAACGAATCTTATAGGAATCATCATGACTTGTACATGCATATTTATGCATTTTCAATCTATCAATTGCCTAACTGTAATTTGTTCACCCAACATGCTATTTATTTTAAGGAGAAACACATTTAGTGAACTGTGAACCCCGGTCCATTCCTTTATCATTGATATAACATCTACCGTTTACTGTTTACTTTCTGCAAGCAATTACTATCTTCCACGCTATATGTTTAATCCTTTGTTTTCAACAAACTGGTGATATTGACAACCTCACTGTAAGTTGGGGCAAAGTTTTGTGGTTATGTTGTGCAGGTTCCAAGTTACTAGCAACACCTTGGAGTTGTTTCCTTACTCCTACTGGTTCGATAACCTTGGTTTCATAACTGAGAGAAACTTGCTGCTGTGCTCATCATACCTTCCTCTTGGGGTTCCCAACAAGCTCTACATAACTGAGCCATCAAGAACTTTTCTAGCACTGTTGCCGGGGAGTTAAGGACATCTTCAATCTCTTCCTCCTCGTCAAACACTTTTCTAGGAGAAAGAAGATTCTTGGAAGGGGAGTCTCTCACAACCAATCTCTTTACTTTGTTTTTGTTTTGCTTTGTTTGGTTTGGTTTTTCTTATAAAAAACATAAAAAATTAGTTCCTACTTTAGTTTCTATTTATGTTGGTTTGCTTTACTCTTGCAAAAAATGAATACCCCTGAAAACACTAAGTTGTGTGACTTCACTACCACAAACAACAATGATTTCATGTGCACACCTATTGGTCCACCTGTTCCTGAAACTACTTTCTTTGAAATTAAACCTGCTTTGCTGAATCTTGATATGAAAGAACAACTTTCTGGTGCTAGTTCTGATGATGCTGCTGCTCACCTTAATAATTTTGTTGAACTTTGTGCAATGCAAAAATACAAGGATATAGATGGAGATATTATTAAGCTTAAATTGTTTCCTTTCTCTTTGAGACGAAAAGCTAAAGAATGGTTGCTATCTTTGCCAAGAAACAATATTGATTCTTGGATTAAATGCAAAGATGCTTTTATTGGAAAATATTATCCTCCTACTAAGATTATATCTATGAGAAGTGAAATAATGAAATTTAAACAATTTGATAATGAACATGTTGCTCAAGCTTGGGAAAGAATAAAATCTTTGGTAAAGAATTGTCCCGCTCATGGACGGACTGCTTGGGTGATTATCCAAACCTTTTATTCAGGACTAAATTTTTCTTCAAGAAATCTGTTGGATTCTACTACTGTAGGTTCCTTCATGACCATTACTTAGGGTACTGCAACAAAGCTCCTTGATAATATGATGGTTAACTATTCTGGATGGCACACTGAAAGTGCTCCACAAGGTAAGAAGGTAAATTATATTGAAGAAACCTCATCCTTGAGTGATAAAATTAATGTTATTGTGTCTACGCTTGTTAATGGAAAAGCTCATATTGATCCAAATAATGTCCCTTTAGCCTCTTTGGTTTCTCAAGAAGAGCAAGTTGATGTGAACTTCATTAGAAAAAACAATTTTAGCAACAATGCCTATAGAAATAATTTTGGTAATAATAATTATAGGCCATATCCTAATAATGATAATGCTGATGGAAAATCCTACAACAACAATAGAAGTGCGTCCTCTGAAATTGAAGTCATGCTTAAGGATTTTATTAGTAAACAAACTGTTTTCAATAAAACTATTGAGGAAAAACTTTCAGATGCTGAAAAAAATATTTCATGTTTGTCTAAAGAACAATCCTCTTTGATTAATAAAATGGCTGCTAAACCTGAAACCATGGAAAATCCCTTTGCTGCTTCTAATGCCATACAAGTTAGAATTGATGAAAATGTTAGACTGTTAGCTGAACTGCATGCTAAGTGAGAAAGAGAAGATGAAATTTCTAGAAATAGTAGTATTTGTACTATTACCACCACTAATGTTGATGCTATCAAACCACAAGAAGTCCCAATTCCTTTTGCAACAATGCCTAAACCCAATAAAATGTTGAAATTTTTTGAAATATGGGAAACAATAGTTATATTACCTTGGTTGCTAAGTTTGATTTTGATCTTGAAGGTTGCAATATTTCTGAAGTAATTATGTTCCTACAACAGCTTGCTAGAAGTCCTAATGCTAGTGCTATGAATATGGCTTTTATAAAACACATTACAGATGCCCTCATTAAAATTAAAGAAGAAAAATTGAAACATATAGCTTCTATTCCTAGGAAATTAGAAGATGGTCGGGAACCCATCATTAATATGAAAGTGAATGATGTTCATCTCAAAGCTTTATGTGACCTTGGTTCTAGTGTCTCTATTATGTCTAGAAAAAATTATGAAATGTTTGATTTACCAACATTGGAAGATTGTTATTTGGATGTCCAACTTGATGATAATGCTAAAAAGAAACTTATGGGGAGCATTACTGATGTTCTTATAATGGTTAACAATGCCTTTGTCCCTATTAATTTCTATATTTTGTATGTTGAATACAATGCTTCTTGTCCTATTATTTTGGGAATACCTTTTCTTAGAACCGTTGGTGCCATTATTGATATAAAGGAAGGCACCATTAAATATCAAGTCCCACTCAAGAAAGGTATAGAACACTTACCTAAAATAGAGAGAAGATATCTTTTGACTATCCTATTAAAAAAAGTTAATTCTAACGCTTCTTCATTCGAAAATACTTGATTCTTGCTTTCCATGCCTAACTTAAAGGCGTTAAAGAAAAGTACTATTGGGAGATAACCCAAATTATTTTTATTTAAGTAAATTTTTCTTTTTTTGAGTCTTGGAAGTTACTGCCTCTGTAATAACCTATCCTTATCCTTTTTGTTTGGTTTTTATGCCAAGAATAACCTCTAAAGAGAGAGAAGTAAGATTTGGAGAAGTTGCTGTCCCGAAACAGATTTTTGTGCTTCACTGAAAACATTCGTGAAAAATCACAGTACGCCGGATTGAGCTGTAATTTTCTGTGCATATTCCCCAGGTTATTATCTAACTTCCATTAGTTCAACACTTTCCTATTTGAGCAATAGAAGGTCTTCGCAAAAATTGGTTTTTACCTGCTGGTCTGTTTTGTCAGATTTCTGCCATTATTTGCATTTGCCTCTTAATCGGTATCTTTTGAGTTCTCTTTGATCACTTGAGCTTCTAAAAGAAGTTGCTACAGTATCTTATGTTTTAATGGAAGTTTTATGTTTGTTGAAACTGAACCCAAGGACTTATTATCTTGAATACACTAATGTTGCTAATGAAGATTGTGTGAAGTTTTGTATGAAGGAAATTTTCAAGTGTGGGGGAAGTATGATTTGATGAGATGAAGTATGGAAAAAAGATCAAGCTTGGGGATGCCACCCGTGTCACCTCAAGAGATATTCAAGAGGTACAAGCGTCAAAGCTTAGGGATGCCAAGGCATCCCCTTCTTCATCAATAAAAATCTCAGGTCTTCTTTCTAGACTCTTCATTTTTATTGCTTCATGCACTATATGTTGTTCTTGGAGCGTCTTTGTTTTTGTTTTTAGTTTTATTTTGTTTGGTTTTATGAGTAAATTAGTTGGAACCCCGCATTCTTATTTTGTTTCAAATAAGTCGATTGGTGTTGGAAAAGAGTAGGAAGCTTCATGCTTAAGTGGTACAAAGGGAGCTTGTTTTGACTGCGGCTTAGACTTTATCATGTCATGCTAGATGTTTCTTTGACCTTATGCTTAGTGATTATTGTTGTAGTATGACTTGTTCCAAACAATTGAGATTGCTTAATGTGTCTTGAAAGAATCATGCGTTGTTTTAGCATACAAAAGCATAATATTGTGGTATTCTCCTTTGATGCTTTATTTGGGTTGTCTTGGCACATGCTTACACCATGTTAAGACTATGAACCAGTCGCCTTAGCCTCTATGATCATTTAGTTTTTGACTTGTGATACCAATTTATGCTTTAATTAACAATGTTTTGTCGCTGTGCATGATTATGGCCATTATTGCTCTCTTAGTTGGTCGCTCATAGTCTTTTGCTAGCCTCCACTTGTACTGAGTATAATCTCTACTCATGCATCCAACTCCCAAGAAACCAAGTTATTCCAAAGAGTCCACTATAAATTCCTATGCATGGTGTGTTACACCATCCCAAGTATATTCATGATTTTATCTATCTTCCAAATTAAACTTTTATTATGTGAAAATTAGTGATTACATCTCTCACGAACTTGATGACACACTTTACTTTCTTGCACTTAATAAACTTGAACCATTGTGTCATCTATGTTGCTTATATGCTTCCAAATTATTAGTTGGGAGTTAGCAGAACCATGTTGTCATGGGGAACGCTTTCAAAACCTGTACGTATTATCCAGCTAATATCATGATCTTTTGTTTATGGATGTCGGCGGTGTGAAATAAAAGGGGATCTTGAAAGTCCATGGAGTATTATATATGAGTTAGAGAAACGCCTGAGCGGCTAGACTAAGCCATGCCTAATCATGGTGGAAACTTGCAGCATAACCATAGTGATTAATCTATCAAGCATCTTCAGAAAAAATATAGAAAAAACAGAAAAAAAGAAAAGAAGAGAAAAAGAAGCACCGTGCTCATGGTAAATAAAAACATCGCTGAGATACTCATTATCGGTTGCCTTGTCATTTTGATATGGGATAGCTCCCGTGTCATGGAGAAAGGGGTACCCCGTTGGCGGTTCTCTATGATACTCATATACTTACAATGACAAGAACTTGCTTGTGACTAAAGTTGAGTAGCACAAGGAACGACCGTCGTACTCAAGGGACATGCGATTTCCAACTTATGATATGTCAAGCATATAGTTCATATTTGTTTCACTTTAACCTTAATCACATCAGATGCTTATGATAGGGGTAATGAGAGATGAAAGCTAAAAGTACCATAATTTTTTGAAGATCTTTATGAAACTTGAAATCCCTACTCCACCTTCTATCTTTATGCACCAATTAAGAGAGCATAGTTGCCATTGTGAATTGTCCCAAAACTTATTGATTGATTCATAATGTTGATATTGCTTGTTCTTGAAATATTTGTATCTAGTCACCCTTATGAACTTTGAAGGTGTACTATGCATTTATGTTTTGCTATACCACTCTTGTTATGTTTTCTGTATGTGAAAGAAACAAACGTCTTTCAATGCATTGTTATTCATGATCTTTTGTTTATACCTTTTCTTGTTACAACATAGTTTCTATGCCTTATTATTAGAGCTACATCTTTCATGCTCATGTTTAGAGTACTTTGATCTCAGCTATCAATGCTTTACAAATATTTTGATCAAAATTTTGATAGCATGTCACCTCAAAAAGTATTCTTTTTATCACTGACGAGTAGGAGATAAGCTTGGGAATGCTTGATACGTCGTAAACGTATCTATAATTTTTTATGCTCCATGCTTGTTTTATATCAACTTCCTTATGTTTTGTTTAAACTTTGAGGTATTTTTATACATTTTCTGGAACTAACCTATTGACAAGATGCCGCAGTGCCAGTTGCCTGTTTTCTGCTGTTTTTGGTTTTAGAAAAGCTAGTAAGGAAATATTCTAGGAATTGGATGGGACAAAAGCCAATGTCAATATTTTACCAGAAGGAACACGGAGTCGAAAGGGGAGATGAAGTGGGGCCACGAGGCGGCTACACCCTGTGGCGGCGCGGCCAAGGGAGGGGGCGCGCCAGCCCTATGTGTGGGCCCCTTGGGTGCACACCGACCTTGCCCCTTCACCTATAAAACACCCCGATGCAGAAACACTAAGTACCTGATAAAATATCCACGAAACAGTCTGTATCCGCCGCCATCTCCATCCCTAGATCGGGGGGATGCAAAGCTCTTCCTGGCACCCCGGCGGAGGGGAGAGATCATCGCGGAGGCCTTCTTCATCACCATGCCTTCTTACGGAGTGATGCATGAGTAGTTCACCCTTGGACTATGGGTCCATATAGTAGCTAGATGGTTGTTTCTCCTCCTTTGTGCTATCATGTTTAGATCTTGTGAGCTCCGTTCATGATTAAGATCATCTATTTGTAGTCATACATGTTGTGTTTGTGGGGATCCGATGGATATTGAGATATTGTGTCAGATTGATTATTGATTCTATCATGTCTATGTTATTTGTGATCTTGCATCCTATGCATTGCTAGTAGCTATCTTGGCCAAGTAGATGCTTGCAACTCCAAGAGGGAGTATTTATGCTCGATAATAGTTTCATGCCTCTAGTAATCTAGGGACATGACAGAAATCTCTCAGGTTGTAGTTGTGCTATTGCTACTAGGGAGAAAACAACAACCTTTTGTCCATGGGGAAATTGTATTGATTAGTTTACACACTTTTGCTTAATGCAATTATCTGTTTCTTGCAACTTAATACTGGAAGGGGTTCGGATGATAAACTGAAGGTGGATTATTAGTCCTAGATTTAGTTGGATTATGGTCTATGTATTATGTTGTAATGCCCAAGAAAATCTCGTAGGAATCAAGATGTTTAGTATATGCATTGTTATGCTTTATCAATATGTCAATTGACCCACTTTAATTTGTTCACCCAACATGCTATTTATCTTATGGAGAACACCTCTTGTGAACCGTGGACCCCGGTATATTATTTATCTTTGATATACCATCCACTTTTACCGTTTACTGTTTATTTTCTGCAAGCAATTAGTATCTTCCACACTATACGTTTAATCTTTTGTTTTCCGCAAACCGGTAAGATTGACAACATCACTGTAAGTTGGGGAAAAGTATTGAGTTTGTATTGTGTAGGTTCCAAGTTGTTAGAAACACCTTGGAGTTGTTTCCTTACTTCTACTGGCTTGATAACCTTGGTTTCATAACTAAGGGAAACCTGTTGCTGTGCTCATCATACCTTCCTCTTGGGGTTTCCAACGAGCTCGACATATATGAGCCATCAGTGTGTCTCAAGAACACCGACGGGTTGGGAAAGCTTCTTCGGGCGCACGGTGGTGAGATGAGGAGCGGCGGTGAGCGCGTCTGTTTTGTGGGATTCCAAGGGGGTGAGGTCTAGGTGGCGGAGGGTGGATGTTAACATATCACGAAGGGGTGGGGAGGGATAACTTTGAAAATTCTGACCTACATTGCTTTGGGCACCACCATATTCGTGGCCCCCTGTTAGTGACCATAGATCAAAATTTACCAATTTTTGCTAAACCGAGATGAACTAGTTAAAGTGGCGAAATCATCACAGAAACTTGAAAATTCATGAAACTCGTGAATTGTCCGTTAAATCAGAAATTTGTGTGAAATTATGGAAGGTGGAATTTTGGGCCATATTTTATCTCATCATACCACTTTGAATATTGACCGTTGGATCAAGACTCGTGAGTCCCAACATTGCTAGCCGTTGGATCTTCTTTTCCATTATGTTAGCATATAATGCTAGAAGATACTATTGATAGTCTTTAGCACAATAAACACTATGCATAAACCTCAAAACACACTTCTCCATCATTCTAGAATCTTCTCCATCATATCTCTAGACCATGTTACCAAAATTGACATGTTTTTAGTAAACTGCCATATTGTCAATTTATCGCAAAAATCTAGCCAGTAAGATTGATATGGTTTATCCATTAAACATGGTACTTTGTGTGAAAACAAGCACGATGTCATACTGAGCCATAATCTTTGATGTTGCTTCACAACCAAAAAAAATGTTGTCACTTGGAAAAATAAAATTGGATTTTCCCTTTGTAAGAAAATCTTGATTGGCCAAGATGCATCCAATGTACGGAGTACAGGACATGGACATGGTTCCAGCAACTATGGATGTGTAGGTCAAAAAAAGAAACTACCGCTATGACCTTGGTCATCTTGTTTGAAAGGCGGCAGATTTCTATCAACTCATTAAATGCTCGAAAGCGTACATGCGTCTAGGTCTATCTGACGGGGACAACATCCCCCAAGTGGGAGTGGGAATAGCATACCTTAGAAGCTTCAGCTTCAAAATTTCGTTCCCTACTCTGGAAAGAAAAACCCAAGGAGCAATGCAATAATAGAGGGATATAGGTGGTAATTTTTCGTTTGACCATGTGCATCACCCCATCGACATGGTTCCCTGCCCTTCTTTAATAAGTGTATTTACCTGCCCACCCCCTCTGGCCTTACACTGACTTGGTGGACCCACAATGCAAGCGACCCGCTTGTAAGTGACCCAGAATTACGAGAAGTAGAGATTACCATCGTTTGTAGTTCAAAATTAGAACATTTTTTGCTAAACCGAGATAAACTCGTTAAACCCGGCGAAACTGGGTGGTTAACTTGAAAATTTTAAGAAACTTGGGCATTATTTGGCAAATAATTCATACTTTGTGATAAAATTGGTGAGGTGAGATTTTGAACCATATATAGTCTTTGAACCGTAAAATTGGTGCGGTGATAAAATTAGTTACGCCATTTTATTCCACGAATATAACCATAAAGTTTGAACACTATTCAAAGTTCCTGAAACACTAAACCCCTGAACCATATAAACCTAAACAGTAATAAACCCCTATACCCTGACCAAGAAGGTATCATGCACTTGTATATCACATTTGAGATACTTTCATTAAATTTGGCAACACCATTCTATTCGACGAATATATGCATAAAGCATGAACATTACTGAAAATTCCTAAAACCCTAAACAACCCCTAAAACCTAAACCCTCAGCCCCCAAAGTAATAGAACCATAAACCCTAAACCCCTCAACCCATAATGAAAACCTAACCAAGTAGATCAAACTTTGAGTTATGTTCATTAAATTGCGCTAATGACTTTCTATCTCACGAATATCGGCATATAGCTCGAACATTATTGAAAAGTCACTAAAACCTACCCCCCTAAAACCTAAACACTAAGCCCAATTTCCCTAAACCATAAAAACTCTAAACCCTCAACCCCTTACCCTGACTATGCAGGTATCATTGCGGTGACCCAGCATGCCACTTCATGATATAGTATACTATAGTTGTTGACATAACACCACCGTTCACTAGTATTACATCCCTTAGAGTGGTACAACAGAAACACAGCAGGTCCAAGACATGACTATAGGTTACAACTCGACTCTTTACAAAAGATCTAGAGAACCACTACAAGGAATTTGGCTATATATGACCCTCCATTTTTGTCACAGAATCGTCATAGTAGACCTTTTATGATGATTCTATGACGATTTTGAAATCATCAAAAGATGGGCGTCGGAAATGAACAATAACGTCGTTTTTGGTAAAATCGTCATAAACATCTATGACGATATTGGATCGTCATAGCATCTATGACGATACAATATTATCACATGCCATCTAGCCTGGCCAAGTCAGATCCTACATGGCCAATCCAACGTGGCACAAAATTAGCCCGGTCCACGTCTGTTGTTTACATGGGGCAGGCACAATAATTCAGCCTATTTATGTTTTTTCCTTGCTCTTTTTCAACTGCTACATGGGTCAAAACAAACATTTATGCATTTTAATTATATGAGCCTGGGCCTATTTATAGTCCATTTAAATTTAAATTCAGCCCTTTTAATGACCTGGTACTAATACAAGTCACACTTGTCAGGTAAAGGACAGGCCCCACTTGTCATGTTCAACTCACAAATTAAGTACACATGTCAGAAGGGTCCAAAATGACATATTTGTTCCAGTCGTGTGCCACAAGTCAATGTTTCTATTCACACGTGTAATGTCATATACAGAATCAAAGAGACAGATCAAAGAGAACAAATAAAATTAATTAAAACAACTGCTAAAAATTAGGCTATTACAATATCTATAGTCTATTACAACCCAAATATTCCTAACTATTACAAGAAATGGCTCTCCTTGCTTGGTACTATTCACAAGTTCGGTGTCTTCAGATTCCTTAAGCCTGGAGCCCCTATAAACAAGGAACAACCACATTTTTAGTCTCAAAGAAAGACATACCTATAATCTAGCAAATGAACCTGACAACCAAATGTAAATAAGTATCCTGAAGCGATAACACTATACTGTTATATACAATATATACCTTTACCTTCTAACAATAACACAACATCTAGAAACAGAATAGTAACATATCCTGAAGCATGAGCATGGAGAAAAAACTACTAAAATGAATACTCGCAACCTCTAAGAATAAAACAAACACTTTCTTTCTCATTATACATCATATTTAGCAAACTCAGAGTCTGTTCTAGACAGTACCAATCCAGTGCAAGATAAATGGGAAAATATGTCATGTGAGAGTTATTCAAATTAACTAATGTGTTTGTCACACTACAAAAATTCAAGATAAAACATAGATCATGGATACCAACTTAGCAATCACGACTGACTAATGAATGTCACGTGTAAACAGTATTGCGCTTACTACTACACATTAGTTGTTATACTACTACAACACCATTAGAACTACTGGTAAGGATCAGCAAGGATCAGAAGGGAGCAGGCGGAGAACTCACTAAAGCATTCATCGAGGATGTAGTTTAAGTTGTAGGCCAGCTGCTTGTTGAGAACTGCCACAGGTCCTGGTTCTTCCCTAGGAGGCAGCGGCTTTGTCTCTGGGTGGAACACCGCTAGCAGCAGCATCTCGGGCAGGCAACCACCAGTAGGCCAACGTCAGTGTTCTGTTTCCTGCAATCAAGCAGAAAAATGAACCAGAATCAACAGGATCAAAAATGAGTAGTAGCGGATCAGGGCGGAACCTACAGATCGGAGGAGGAGCTCTATTGTATGTGTTGGTGACATGAGTAGGAGTGGATCAGGGCATCCCCTCTATTGCTTTACCACTCCCCATTCCTTGCTCAAAACAAAAGAACTTCAACTAGCACAACAAAGAAGAAAGTAATTAGAATAAACAATGGCCCCATAGATTTACATGTGCAACACTATAATTTCTATAGCATGGTACCCAGATAATCAACAATGCTTTGATCTTTTAGAATCCAGCTTACACAACATGAATCACAATTGTAATTTATGAACATAGTGATTAATACCTACATGACTGGATAAAACAATCTCAAATTGTACTATACAAGCACAATGAAGAATGCAATTATGCTATAGTTCTAATGATGTATGTTAGAATGACCAACAGCTACCATCAGGATTCAGGCTTCAGCTAAGCAAGCTACCACTACATGCATACAATACATGCACCAGTCCATAGTGTTTGCCAAAAATGGCTTAACAGATGTATACATACCAGTAACTAATAATACAACATGAACATGCTGATAGAGATGCGACAAGCTCTAGATAGTACTGTTTGGTAATTGAATTTTATCAGTCCATGTTTAGCATATGGATTGAGAAGGAATTCAAGATCTTATTTTCATTGCTGAAGTGCTCATACAGGTATAACTGATTAATCTAAATTGACCACTACAAACAAAGTGACATACTTGACACTCAAATGATTAGCTACAGCAAAGCCAACCAAGTAATGATAATGATGTAGAAGTCGTCCTGGATGTACAAACAAACAGGGGATCCAATCATGATAATATCCAGGCATAGATCATGTTAGTTTTATAGTTTTGGTTTCAAGAACTATTGAATTGACATGATAATATCCATACATACATGCTAAGAATAGATGCAACCATGAATAAAATTTCCAGACAAAACAGTTTCTTCCAGCTCTAAACTCACAAAAATTGTCTAATATTTCCTACAAGAACCATGAAAACAAACTGTTCTTCCAGCTCTACAACAGGAAGCCATGGACTATCCAATAACTACACTAGTGTGTGCAGCTTCCAGTATGAGGGTTGTCAGTTGTACACCGGAAACCCTAGGTAGGGGAGAGAGGGGAAGATGCAGGGGAGTCGATCACCAGAGATAAGGGATTGTTCGGACCGTTTTTTACATTGTCGAGTGTCAAATAGAGAATCATATTAAGAGAGGTGGAAAATAGATACGCGGGGGAACATAGGCACTTACCATAGGGACCAGCTTGTTGTGGGGGTGCTTCTCCGCTAGTCCTTCCTGAAAACCTCCCTGCATAAACGCCAAACACACCAAAACTCTATGAGAATGCAAGTTAAAAGCAGCATAAAATCTCCATTTAGACAAAGGAAAGTAGTTGCCCAAAGTAAATGATCAACACAAAGCAATACTGTCATGATATACAATATTATTTTATTATCAAGGCATTCTGTCATGATATAGAATGAGAGTACCAGATAAAAATGCATGGACATCGCAATGACAAGTGCAAGCACTCGAGCTATCCTAACAAGAATTTTCAAGCTTGAGAAGAAATAGAATGTTGGACTCTACATGCCAAGATGACAGAAGGCAGACCATGATATTAAACATGGAAGAAACCACAACTAAGTTTCAAGTATATGTAGAGGTCCCAACCTTTAATAAGGTAGAGATCCCTGTGTTTACAATGCTAGTCCCTAGAACAATAGCTAGCATCCACAGTTAAGATGTAATATCAAGAAACAAAGGTCATATTACAACTTTATACCCAGGAATAAAATAATTCATTACATCTTACATATCTCATTTGGCTATCTCATTACAATGCAGCAGAAATTACTATGTAGCATGGAGTCCTTCGTCTTCAAAGTTCCACAGGCAATCATTTTGGTTGTAGACTTGTAATCCTAATCAACACACTTCACTAACATCAAACAAACCTGCAACATAATAAATACAGCCAGAAGGGTAAATACATTTGAATTGTATTGGCGAGTGATACTATAGTAGTATCTATCATCTATATGCATTTGGCTATGTGGAGCTTAGGCTTGCTTTTCTCATAATAGATTTTCCTTAACTTTTGAAATCACTAAGTTTTTGTTTGTCAAAATCACCCAAGGCATCTCCCAATAGAAATTGATGATCCTTAAACCCTTGTTCAACCACAAGTTTTTAACTTAGAAAATTGGGATGAGGAGATTCTTGATAGCTTCCATGTCTTGATGCTCAAATTGTCCATTACCGGGGACACGGCTAAGTACTTAGTTTCTTCCTTCTGCAGAGGCGGTGCACTTTCCCCACAAGACTTGATTTTCACCAAGATAGGACCTTTCAGAAGCCTTCCCTTAGAACAAAATGGACGTGCTCCAAACCTATCATCCCCTACCACCAACTGGCCATTTGGCTAAGTTATTGCAACCTATATGATCTAGGAAGAACCCATAATGCCATGTGGCTGCACTAGAAGCTTCTTAACATTTGGCATCTCAAATCCCTTTGTTCCCGGGTGGCATTCCACAAGTGAGATACACAGGGTAGACCATTAGAAAATGGGCCCTGGTAACCACTCAACCAAAAACCACCAAGCAATTACCAATCCACACAAGTGTCTCATTCACTTAGTTGTTTTATTAAGCAAAAACATAAGTCAAAGACTTAGCAATATTTTTCCAGAGCATGTATATATTCCACCCTTGGTTGCTACTAGCTAGGCTAAGCATGGCAATAGCAAGTATCTTAACTTAGAGAAAATTATAACAATTATACAACTACTAGGATTTCCCAAGCATAGCATATAGATACCTAGCAAAATTATTCATCCAAGCCCTATACAAAATATTTCTAATGCATAGTCAAAATATTGGGATAAAAATATGAAGCACCACTTGACTTTTTGGTAGAGAATATAAGTTCACTCCTTTATCTTGTAATAGTCAAACTCTTCAAATTTCACTACAATTCAATCAAGGCACAAATTCAATCTACCATTCAAGCAATTCATCACATAGAATAAAAACAAAGCAATCCATGCAAGCATGCCAAAGATTGTTTTATTTGTAAAAGTGGTTTCTAATAGGTTATAAACATTTTAAAACACATATTGGTCATTTATATATGTGGCAAAACCATTTGATAACAAGTTAGTGAAAATGGCCATTTTAAGTCATTTTGTTTTGCTATAAATGGTTCAAACCAAAGTAATATTTTCTAGTGTTTGACAAATACATTTTTAAACACAAGTGTTAGTGTTTTATGGTCAAGTGTTTAATATTAAAACCATTTGCAAAATGTTTCACCTATAAACCAGTTTTATACCAAAGAAATATTTTATGTTGTTGGAAATGACTTTTAGCAAAGTAATAATTTTATAGGGTTCATCAAATATGTTTTTAAATCCTAAAACTTGGTGTTTAGGGTCAGAGAGTTTAAATCCAATCATTTTCAAAAGGTTTTACTCAAAAATCATTTTTAAAACATAAACAATATTTTTATTTAACTATAAATGCTTTAATTCAAAGATTTATTCTTTAACTTCACAAAATACACTTTTAAATCCATAAGTTGGTTGCTATGGCAGTAGGTTCAAAACAATCCATTCACAAAAGATTTTATCTCAAAAACATTTTTAGAATGAATTTTATACACAAAATATGCCTACACAAGTTTCTGCAAAAACAACTAATTTTCCAGAAGCAAATCATTAAACAAAGTGCATGGTTGGAAACTATTTGTTTTGCTTATTCCATTGATATAAATTTTGTAAAATTTGGACGTGTGGATCAAAAGTTATGCAATTTACAAATTCAAACAACTAATAGATTCAATTCTGTTTTTAAAACAAATCCTAAGCCACGTGTTGAGTTCTGATTAGTCCATACCGTTTCGTTCGGATTAGGCAATGTGGACCACAAGATCTAAAGAGGATCGTGCAGCACGGATCAAAGGATACCCTTTCGGTTAGTTAATCTATCGTAACCATGCTTGGCGGCGCGCGACGACGGTGAGCGGCGACGCGCTCGGTCTACGGTGCTGCGGGGGCTAATGGAAGCGAGGGAGAGAATAGGGAGTGTTACTAGACTCGCAGTGCTGCTCTGATGCTCAAGGTGTGCTTGATTGGTGAAGGGGCGCATGGAGTCGACGTTGATTGCTTGTCGGAGATCGAGGCGGCGTCAGGTTCTCTCTGTTGGAGACGGTGGCGAGGCTATGGTGCACGCCAGAGAGAAAGGAGGGTACGGTTAGATGCGCAAAGTCGTGGCGAGTATGCGTGTGTGAAAGAGGAGGAGAGGGGCGGTCAGATGCTACCTGGGGGTGTCACCGGAGTAGAGGCAGACGGCGGCGCTCTCGGTTGTCGTTGTTGCCGATGTTTCAGAATGCGCGCGGGGTAGCTAGAGCTACTGGGAGATGCAGGGGGCGATGGGGATCACTCTCAAGTGCTCTGGGGGCAGTGGGGCGATGAGGGCTGGTCGTAATCAGAGTGGGAGCTTGTCGGAGCAGAGGGAGTTCTCGAGTAAATTCCGAGCGGCCTGGTGGAAGAGGGTGGTTGGCTTCTGGGGGAAATGGAGAGGGGAGGGAGGAGATTAGTAGGGCATGGTCACATGTGATACTTAGTCACGATGTTACTCTAATTAACGCATTTGAATCAGATCAGAAACAGCCGAGAGAGAGGGGGCAGGGTCAGCGCGAGGTTAGGGGTGATGACTTGGCGGTGGGGCATCGTTGTCAACGGGTGAGAGGAGCGTTCAGTGGGGTCCGGTGGTCAGTGAGGGTGCGGGTTCGTTCTCTGGTGCGAATCGTTTTTCCTGCGGGGGAGAGGAGATAGGCTAGCTGGGACTGATGGGCTTAGCTGGCTGGGCTGGTTTGTTTTTCCCCTTTTTTGTTCTGTTTCTTTTTTTTCTTTTTCTGTGTTCTTTTATTCTGTTTTGATTTCTTTCAAATGATTTCAAACACCATTTGAATTTAAATATTTACCAAACTTTCAGAAATTTTGTATTCTGTTCAAACATGTGTTTTAAATATGATTTTGGAATATTTCTTTATTCTCACATGGTTTAATTATATATTTAAAATGGCCCTTTTGTCTTTATTTAAATAGGATTTTAATATGTTTTCCAACTTTTATTTAAATTCCAAATTGTATAAAATCCTTTTCAGTAGGTTTTATTAATCAAATAGGGTGTTTAAATAATTCACTTTGAATCATTTGAAATATTTTTAATATGATTTATTAATCATTTAAATTGAGCATTTGTCTTCATTCAACTAAAATCCAATATGGTTTTTAAATCCATATAAATTTTTATTCAAATGATTCTTTTATTTTATTTTAAGTTAATTAAATGACTTTTATTTCTCTTGGGCAAATTCCATTTATTATTTTCCCATGATTTAATTAATCATTTCTATTAGGGATTTTAACTTTAATCAAATGGAATAGAATTTAGTTGATGCCATATTATTTTATTTGAATATTATTTATCCTTCTATTTTATTTTGGACTTGGATTATATTTATTCCATTTGCTTATGGATTTGGCCAAGTTTTAGTTTGGCTTTTAAACATTCCTTATTTATTTATTTCTTCCATTGTATTTTAAAATCCATATCTTTTTATTTAAAGTGCCAAAATTGGTGATTCCAATTTGTATAATCTTATTTAATATTTGTTTATTCTTTTAAATCTCTTTAGGATTATTTTCTCACCATTTGGTATGGATTTAGATAGGAGCTTTATTAGCTTTGGAAATTATTTACTTTCAACTTATTAAATTCATAAGTTTTTATCCATGGTTCCAAATTCAATGAAATCAATTTCTGTGGTATTATAATATTTTTGTTTATCATTCTTGATCATTTATAAATGCTAGTTGAAAATTTTTATATGGATCAAATCCATAGCCTTTGAGATATCTTGGAAATGATTTATTCCATTAGGGTTTTTAGAGTTTTGGTTTATTTTCCAAGTGTTTAAAATTTCAAGATCCATTAATGAAGAATGCATTTCACTTGATTTGAATTTAGTTGGATTTCAAACTTTATTCAAAGTTTGTTCAAGATGGGTTTTTAAGTTTCTTTTCACCCTAAATTTCAATAATTATTTATTTTGGTTATTTACTTTTCACATTACAAAATTTGGAAAATTTTGGGATGTGACAGGCTACCACCCTTAAAAGAAATCTCGTCCTGAGATTTGGGGAAGCTAAAGGTTACAAATTGGCTTCAAGGAAACTAGGGTACTACCACCCTTAAAAGTTTTCAACTAGATTACATCTTGGCTTGCTTCGGGTCTTGTTGAAACTTCTCTGGGCAGCATGTGACAAGGCCGAGATCTCTCATAGGCTTGTTTGTCTTGTACTTCATCTTTTCTCGACAATTGCTTTCATAATGTCCTTGGTTACCACAATTGTAACATGTGACAAGATTGAGTTCTTCACGTATCTTCTGTGGACAAGTTGATATATAATGGCCTAGCTCTTTGCAGTTGTTGCACCACACTTGGCTAATATCCTTCTTTTCCTTTGGTATCTTTGCTTCTTGTTTGTTTCCTTGGTTCTTCTTCTTTTATGGACATTCATTGGCATAGTGTCCCATATCTTTGAAATTGCAATATTGCACTTGGCTTTTGTCCTTCTTCTTCTTCTTCTTCTTCTTCTTCTTCTTCTTCTTGGGTTTCTCCAAAGCTAGGAGTTCTTCTAGTTCATGTTCTTCATATCTCACCTCAAAGGTGGGAAAGTCTCCTTGTTTCCTTAATCGTTTCCTTGGATAATACATATGTTTCCTCTTTTGTCCATCAATGTGAGTCATAGTGCATGGAGGTGCAAGCTGAGATTTTCATTTGTCTTCATCCTTCTTTGTAGAAGTTTTTCCCTCATGGGGGTTTCCAAACTTTTGATGCACTCCACCTTGTTTACTTTGTTGAACTATAGAATAGATGGGGCATTGGATACGGACATGATTATTTCCTGCACATAGGAAACAAGTCACTTGAGATGTGGGGCATTGTTTAGTTGGATGTTTCCCTTCACAATTAGGGCATTGATCTTCATGCTCTTTGGAAGTGTGATCCATGTCTCCACAAATATTGCAAGCTTGAGTTTCTTCTATAATATCATCCTTGACATCATTGTTGTCACAAA